>CM048747.1:305876274-310876274 GCA_026315105.1 Locusta migratoria
GATGTTCTGACAACCGAATCCTATGCAAACCGCTGTATTTGGAGTGGCGCTGTGAGCGGAAAGGATGAGTGACGATGAAAGCGTCGCATTCACTACGTTTACATGCAACACATCTTCCGGAAGACGAAAACCGAATTTTGTAAACCGTTTTTCGCTGTCGTGTTTACATGGCATAGCCTGAATCGAATTTCCTAGCCCACTTAATATGGCGGCTGAAAAACAGCTGATTAAGTTCCTGAGATAGTCAGCACGATCGCTATTTTTCTTTATTTAAATACGCAGAGTCATGCTCACTCTAATATTTATACTTTTATTTCATACTAGCTGAAAACCCGGCTTTGTCCGGTATTTATTTATTTATTTATTCCTGCCATTTTTCAGGAACATATTCATTTTATACAGGCTGTATGTCTGCAAAATCACTTAGGAATACAGTTAGTAGTAAAGAAGTAATAGATTAAAACTTGGTGCGTCATGGGGCGGTTTTCCATGAACATTACCGTTTATGTGCTCATATCATATGAACTAAGTGTCGTACTGTGATGCAATTTAGAAGGTACACTCAACTATGTGCGTGTACACTGTCTGTAAAATTTACTGCGGCTACAATTTTAGTGTTGAAATTATAAATTCTAACTTCATACCGAAAGCGGTAGTTTTAGTCTATCAACAGAGGAATGTTACTGTTTATGTGCCCATATCTCATTAACCACGTGCCGGAATATCATACAATTTAGAAGCCATTTCAACTATATTTATGTATACTGTCTGTAAAATTTCCTGTCGCTACAATTTGCAGTGTTCAAATTATAAATTGTAACGTCATATCGAGAGCCGTAGTTTTACTCCATAAACAGCGGAAAAGTAGTAAGCGAAAATTTTTTATCCTTTCATCATTTTACCATGGTTGCCAGCGAGAAAAAGTTTAATAAAGGTTTGAAATTATGTTTAAAGTTTGGTGCAAGTCGCAAAGTACTGTCATTCACATACAGTGTATTTTGAAAGTCTCGCCGCATTATATAGCATTTTTTGCGATTTCTATTGGCTATGACGTTATATCTTTTGAACCATGTGCCGTATGTGATTCTTAACCATGCAGCAATTGTTACCTCACAGTAAGGAATGTGTGTACCAAATTTGGTTGAAATTGGTCCAATGGTTTAGGAGAAAATGAGCAGCGTTGTCGCAAAATGCAGCAGTTTTTCGCGCATCTCATTGTTTATGATGAGCTATATATCGTATGTGATTCTTACACTTACGGCGACCGTCCTCATGGATTGAAGCTTACGTGTACAAAATGTCATAAAGATTGGAACAAAACTGTAGATTTGTATGCAACACGTACAAACATACGGACACACTGTTTTATATGTTAGATTAGATTAGAAAATATCACTCTGTCGATATGTGCCGAAAATTCTTAACAAAAACAAAATCTGACAAGCCAAGAACGCTTCAAAAGTGGTTGTGTTTACATGGGCAAAAGCGGAACTGGAAAACCGCTTTCGAGAAGCGGATTTCCAGAATTGATTTTGGAGTGTTTACATGACCAACCAAAGGCGGAATTAGTAAATCGGTTGACGAAATCCGATGTTGAGAGGCCATGTAAACGGGGTGATTGTGTTCTCCACAACCCTGAGTAACAGTCTTCGGTACGACGTAGACCTAGCGAGTGCTGTCTCGTTGACCGCATTCGTCCCAAACACGCCGGTCCCACATGAGCCTTATGGTCTGTGGTGCGACAAACTATAGCGCTCGTTCATCTTTGGTGCTTGTGGAAGATCCGATACGTTGTTTGCCACTATTGTAACAGGAAGAATGTTCCAAGACGATGAACGTCGCCTACACAGTGCGTGAAGCTCAACGTGCTCCGCAAGACGCGCAGCAAATTTTCTGGCCAGCACGATCTACGTACTTGCCACCAATCGAGCACATGCTGGGAAATGATGTGATGATAACTGCCACATGCGACTCGGCAACCCACAACTCTTACAAAAAAAGCTACGTGAACAGGTCGAGCAGGCGTCGAATGATGGATCCCAGATAGTGTTCGCCAACTGCTTGAACAAATGGATGCCAGAATCGGCGTGTACATTGCCGCCCGTTGAGGCTACAACACGTACTAATCTGGGTGTTTGAGCACAGGTGGATACCTGATACCTCAGTACCGTTTGAGCTGTTGATCTGTAAATCATTTCATGTGCTCCACTTCCACAGTTTCAACAGTAAATCTTAAGAGAATTGGAAAACTCTAAGACAGTGTACCACATGTTATTTCCGGCAGTGCACTGAAACGACAAATTTAGTTTGTGCGCAAGAGATGACCTTTCAGAGCAACTTTTATGTGGAAAATCCTGCGATATTGTGGTTTTGTGGTATAACTGGGATGAAAACCACAAAGAGGAGAGAAGGTAGGAATTTTCCTGCCAGTCGCCAGTTTGATTGCGCGATGATATTTCCAAGGTGACATTGTTTGTGAAACAGTAAGCAATATTAATACTTTTTCTGAGAAAATACTTGTAATTATCACCATGGAAATCCCAACACAATGAATGATAATAGTAGGCAACATTTTTGTGGTCTTTTGCCTCTGAATTTTATACTGGAACAGGACAGACTAGGTCCCATTTATAATCTCGGAATCGCCTTATTCAGTTGCAAACACAACATTTGAAGTTACTTAATTCAATGTTTCGCATATAGTTTTTTATGCACTTTTAATAATAAAAGGACTTGTATCTTCATTTGGTTACGTCATATTTAAACGATGAGATAAAAACTACATTGTTTATATACAAATACGGAATTTTGTTCATTGTAGAAGTTTCGACAGTATTGTAAACCATTATATATTTTAAAAATATCTACACGCCGTAAATTATCATTACTTAATAACAAATTATCTGAAATCTCTTTATATTGGAATATTCACTAATTCATAGGAAACTATTGAATATTACAACTTACCACATTCTCGTATTTGGATAAAGGAGTATGTATCATGGCCTCCTAGATGTATTCCGTACATGTTTGGTTGAAAGTAATACACAGAATCGTTGCTCACTGAGCTGGCATTGAAGTGCTGCTTCAAAACGTGGGCGTGGCAAGGAGGCCGCGCCACACTTTTAATTAATTTTCAGGCACTTCGGATGCAATTTCAACATTGAAACTATGGGAACTTATTGTCCATGACTTGTACAAACAAATAAAACATAAATCGGAAACTGGCATTTTATGTGTCAATTTCATAAAGTCCCCCTTAACACTTGTTATCTTCAAACGTTAGATACTCTGTAGGCATATCTCTGTAGTCAGTACCTGATTATAGCGTAATAGCCGAAAACCGGTTCGTCAAATAATAAAAATATTGTAGAATATTACATAGTTGTGTTTCATTCAAAGTGAAAACTGACGGAACAGCCAGTTAAGACAACATCGGTTTATATGAAGTCTGTAAGAATTTATAGAGTATGTATTCCTTAAATAAGAACAAGTAGTTATTGTGCAATTCCTGTCTTTCGTATGTTTGACCACAGGCACTGTTAATTTACGACCTTGTACTCGTTAGTCCACAGGCAACATACTACTTGCCTATGTCTTATAACATTCTTGACGGAGCTAATTTCAAATCTAAATTGTCATATTTACCAACAAGTGTTGAAGAAACTTGCTTAGAAGATGGAGCTTTCTTATAGTTTGACAAAGAAAAAAACATTCGAATACAACGTCTATTAACAAGCCTCACGGATCAGAAATTGCTGACAAGAAAGCTATACTCATTATCTGAAATTTCCAAAAACGTATTGACTAAGAATTTTGCTGTTTTTATCTTCATAGGAAATTGCAACGTTATTGCTAGCATTATTATATAATAATCTGTCCGCTTTGTAGTTTTCACAATGCGTTCAGAACACTGTGAACCTCCTGAATGGCGCTGAAAGCCAGCGTGGTCTAAGGCGTTATGCTACGGACTAGGCGGCCGTTTCCGCAGGCATGGGTGTGTATGTTGTCCTTAGTGCATGTTAGTTTAAGTAGTTTGTAAGTTTAGGTTCTGATGACCATTGCAGTTTGGTGCAATAGTTTTACAACATTTGAACATTTGACCCTCCCGAATATTGGCAAATAATTTCAGTAGAATTTTCCGCATAGCTTTGCAGATGGATTTATGAAATGATCTCTGGCATGTATGTTCTGTAACTTTTTCCTCCAGATCACCAATGTTTTTCGGACAATTAATTTTATCACGATATATTTGTGCTTGGTGGCGTTCGTCTTGACTTCAGTGCACACCTGAATCTTCAGTGGAGGCTTATAAAACATTTGCAATTATTGTTACAAGTCCATAGAGTTACACTACCTTTTAACCGTTTCTGTAGTCTGAAACATAACATTTCTGAATTATTGAAGCCTCAGCCCACAAACTATAAATCCACTGAAGGCGACTACCTGGTGGCACTTCTACGAGAGCCATGCGTCCTGTTATCAGTTAAACATACTTGCTTCCGAGGCGCTGGGGTCCTGCGCCGTACAGAATGACGCATAGGTATTACGGTACAGGGTTCAGTTGCAGGTAGCGGCAACCTGTCGCTTTCTCCCAGTTCCTGTATGTCCTGGCACCGAGGTAATATGCAGTTGATGTCCATTGCACTTCGTTCTATGAAGATGGACGGGTTGTAAGTTGGCCAAAAAATTACGGTGATTAGCTACTTCCTTGAATGTCATCTGCGATGAAACTTCATTCCTTATGTAGTTTCTAAGAGTGGCGTCTTCGAGGCGTCGGTCAATGTTACAGTCATTCATTGTCTCTCATTCGAATTGTGTGTTGTTCTGCAACAGAGCTACCTGGATGCAGTCTGGCTGTAAAAAAGACTGAAGGACTTCGGACGTGGCGCTTACATTTGCGGCATTGCGATCTGAAGATATTTCATACTGGAAATGAAGGTGGAATATTCTTCCATGCAGATATGTCTAGAGGAGGTGGGCGTATAAGCGATTCTAATCTTTCACTTTTCACAAATATAACTAAGTGGCAAAGGGACACGTATTTTTTTATCGGCGGTAAAATATATTTGTGGGGTTAAACGGTTCCTCCAAAATTGGGCTAAAATGGAAAAGTTACGATAGCTTATTGATCAGTAAAGCGATTTTAATTATTTTTGTTATGACTTTTTTTTCATTATTAAAGAGAAAATTCGCCTAGGTGTACTGGAGAGGGAGTGAAAATTCATAAGTTATGGCATGAGCAAGGGAAATAGGGAGTCATTTTATATGTAAAGATTTGAACAATATTGTAGGAAAGGAGGAGGAAGTAGATAAATATGAAATCGGAGATACCATAATGAGAGAATAATTTCACAGCGCACTGAAAGGCCTAAGTCGAAACAAGGTCCCCGGAGTGGACGACATTCCCCCAGAACTATTAAAATCTCTGGCAGAGCCAACCATGACAAAACTATTTCACCTGGTGCGTAAGATGTATGAGACTTTAAGATAAATGTAATAATCCCCATTCCAAAGAAAGCAGGCGCAGACAGGTGTGAAAATTATAGAAACATCAGTTTCATAAATCATGGTTGAAAAAATTTAACACGAATTATTTACAGAAGGATGAAAAAGCTGGTAGAATCCGACCTCGGGAAACATCAGCTCGGCTTCAGGAGAAATGTAGAACACCGGAGGCAATACTCACTTTACAACTTAGAAGATTGAGCAACGAAAGGCAAACCTACATTTCTAGCGTTTGTAGATTTGGAGAAAGATTTTGGCAATGTTGATTGGAATACACTCTTTCAAATTCTGAAGCAAGAAGGAATAAAATATAGGGAACGGAAGGGTGTGAAAGTTGAAAGGATGCATTGGCTGGGAAGGGAGTAAGACAGGGTTGTAGTCTTTCTCCAATGTTATTCCATTTGTACACTGAGAAAGCTATAAGGAATTAATGTTCAGGGTGAAGAAATAAAACCATTGCGTTTCGCCGATGGCTTTGTAATTCAGTCAGAGACAGCGAAGGACCTGGAAGAGCAGCTGAACAGAATGGAGATTGTGTTGAAAGGATCTATAAGATGAACATTAATAAGAGAATGGAGTGCAGTCTAAGAAAATCAGGCGATTCTGAAGGAATTAGATTAGGTAACGAAACAATAAAGGTGGTAGATGAGTTTTGTAACTTAGGCAGTAAAATAACAAATTATGGTCGCAGTATAGAGGATACAAAATGCGGCAAGGCAATGGGAAGAAAAGCGCTTGTGAAAAAGAGAAATTTGTTAACATAGATTATTAATTTAAGCGTAAGGAAGTTTTTTCTGAAGGCATTTGTGTGGATTGTTGCCTTTTACGGGACTGAAACACGAACGATAAACAGTGTGGACAGGAAGAGGATAGAGGCTTTTGAAATGTTGTGCTACAGAAGAATGCTGAAGATTAGGTGGGTGGATCGCGTAAATAATGAGGAGGTACTGAACAGAATTGGGGAAAAAAGGAATTTCTGACATACCTTGACTAACAGAAGGGATCGATTGGTAGGACACGTTATTAGACATCAAGGAATGGTGAATTTAGCTTTGGAGGGAAGTGTGTGGGGTAAAAATAGCAGAGGGAGACCAAAAGATGAATAAAGTAAGCAGATTCAGATGGATGTACGTTACCGTTCTTATGAGGAGATCTAGAGGCTTGCTCAGGCTAGAGTAAGGTGGAGAGTTGCATTAAATCAGTCTCCGGGCTGAAGACCACGACAACAACAATAATATAAAGATTGCAATCTTTTAAATTGGACTGGCAGTTCAGGAGAGATCAGTAGTATATTAGGGATAAGTACCTGTGTATTTTTCCTTTCCAGTCATAAGCTCCTAAAAGTACGTCATAGAAATGTGACTTATCATATTCTTTATTAGTTGAAACATTTGTATCAGTGCCCAAAGATACGTGCGTGGCCAGAGATAGTTTTTAAGCGAGCACTGATCTCGTCTGCAGCTGTTGCCATTAAAATTAGAAATTCCAAATGTACGCCCTGTACGCTCTTTAGCTAAAAACAAAAATGATCAAGATGGGATGAAGGCTATCACCCCATGTAAGTCCCTTGATCGTACCTTAATTTGTTTTTTATTTTTGCGGTACGCACATTGTACACTTACTTGTATAATACATAATGATTACTCGCGACAGAGAAACACCACCTAGAGACAAGGCCTCACAACAGCCCGTGTCACGACACACCGACCAGGCTGTGATCTCTAGCTGACTGGCTGGCCGCTGAGTTCAAAAAATGTTTGTAGAGCTTATGGGACTTAACTACGGGGTCATCAGTCCCTAAACTTACAAACTACTTATGAACTAGCTAACACTAAGGACGACACAAATATCCATGCCCAAGGGGGGATTCGAACCCCCGACCGTAGTGGCCGTGCAGACCGTTACTGGCGCGCCTCAGTCCCCTCGGCCACCGCGGCCGGCGCCGCTGAGTTGGATAACGCCACGAGGACCAGCAAACTATACAGTCATCAAGCCTAAAGTCTGACTCACAATTGAAATAAACATCTACACGAACGGCGTGGGGAAATGGGGTCCAAGAATCCACCTCCTTTCCAGAGCCATACCCATGGAACGCTCTCTCTCTCTCTCTCTCTCTCTCTCTCACACACACACACACACACACTTTCTTAGTCGCCTACAATGCAGCCTGAATTCCGATTTTAAACGTTGAAACGACTTCTTGACAATTCAGCTTCAGATATTTCAAATACTGATCTGAATATTCTTCTTGTACTTAATACCTGAACCCTCTCCCCAGAAAAACAAATCATCTAGGCTCCTGATCGTAACGTTCGCGCATGAGCCTATGTAGGACTTTCGAATAGCACTCGTATGTCGTGAAATAAAATGTTCTCAATTCCTTGTGGCACCTTATTTTATGTCTTCTTTTATGAGAGGTGCTCCACTTCCAGATCATGCATGCACCTCTAGTCTGAATAAGTGATATCATGCAGTATGAAATTATTTCTGTTTCATTTGGATACTGAAGGAAATTGACCACGACAGCATTCATGAAGATATCTCAGAATTCGCTGTAAGTAATTTTCATACACTATGTAAACCCTAAATGTCCGTACTGAAATCTGAACAGAACTCCATCATAATGAAGTTCATATCTCATTAATACTGCAATGTATCGCACGCTAAAACAATTTAAATTCACGAATGTGTCTGACAACCATTTACTGTTCAAGCATCTTTCCCCATCTTCATTGGCGTTAGACATCACGTTTGGCAGCAGCAGACACCGAATTTTTAAATGGCTCTCATTTACATTAGCTACATATCTGCTCATACTTAGTAGAACTACGGTATTTTTAAATGTTTTTGTTCTCGTAAAAAATCGTATGAAACACAGAACAGCAAACCAGCTGGTACAAATTAATCAATTAATTACGGCAGAGGAAAATGCTCTTACTTGTCACTTGACGGATTGTAGTTAACACCAGAAAATCTGTATCATCAGGTAATCCACAACCTGCAACAGAAAAAGCACCTATAAATGATGGAGTTTTAAGAGATATGCTTAAAGATAGAAACAAATTAATACATGAAGAAGGTACACAAAATTATTCATATTAGATCTACGAAATTCGAAATTTTTCAACACTGGAAACAACTCTGTAATTATTCTACTGTAGGAGAAAGTGAATAGAAGAATATATTTAAAAACACGTTACTTGATGTTCAAAAGGTTTACTAAAATTATGAGAATCCACAAAGAAAAATAAATGACACTATAAATCAGTCGGGTAAAGAAATGTACTGGTCTAGTGTGAGAAATGGGGATAGCATTTTCAAGTTGTAAATGAAATTTTAGAATCAAAGAACAATAACGACGTACAACCTTGTCTGAGTTTCATTTATTTAAGAAATATTTCGACGAAATATTTACAAACAACATATACGCCGCTACTACAGCTTCCATCCGATTACTGAGAAATTCAAAACTGGAAAATCGATTAGGCAAGGAGATTACACTGCAGTAACACTTTTCGCAGGAGTCGTAGTGGGCTTAAAACGGAGGAAAATATTAAGAAGAAAATGTGTTAGTGTAAAATATGTAAGAGGACTTCTTTTTGTTGATACGCTTTTTCGTTGGCCTCTAGTTAGAAAGGATATAACAAGCAAACTGGGAATAGACAAACATTTCTTCATTTGATTTTTGTTAACGTCTGATATTAGTTTAAATTTTATTAATGCTTTCTCGGGGTTTTGTCTGGAAGAAATAGTTTTGTTTGCATCTGTTTAAAACATTCAAACTGGCAACAGCAAGAAAACTGGAAATAATTTTAAATTTTACGAATTCATTCCGAAATTTATTTGTGCGTAAGTTCAAAATGTTCAAATGTTTGTAGAGCTTATGGAACTTAACTACGGGGTCATCAGTCCCTAAACTTACAAACTACTTATGAACTAGCTAATACTAAGGACGGAACAAATATCCATGCCCGTGGGGGGATTCTAACCCCCGACCGTAGTGGCCGTGCAGACTATTACTGGCGCGCCGCAGAACGCTCGGCCACTGCGGCCGGCTTTGTGCGCAAGTGAAACGTGGACAACAAACCGTTCAGAAACGAGAGGAATGGGAAGTTTTTACTGTGGTGTTACATAAGAATGTTGAACAGTTCAGTTATGTGGTTTTTCTTATCAGGAACAACAAGAAATCAATGATAAGTTTCGTTCCAATGTCACAAGCAGAATACAAAGAGACGAAGCTAATATTTTGGAAGAGGTTTTCGGTGTGTAAATGGAGATGTTAATCCAACGGTATGGATGATTGGAACCTAGTAGAAAGGCATGCAACAGTAGAAACAGTTATGGAGAATTTAAGTTTGGTAGCAGGAATGAGATAGGAGAAATACGTCCTAATGGAGTTTCGCAATTAATTTCAGCTAGCAACAGTAAATACACTGTTCAAAAAATCATAAGATACCAAGAAACACAGAAAGATTAAAGCTGGATTACTTTTTGGTCAGGCAAAGATTTCGAAAGCAAGCGTAATGTAAGGCGAACCTAGGAGCAAATATAGATTACTATGTTGTTGTTGTGGTCTTTACTCCGGAGACTGGTTTATGTAGCTCTCCACAATGCTCTATCCCTGAGCAAGCCTCTTCAACTCCACATAAGAACGGCAACCTACATATGTCTGAATCTGCTTACTGTATTCATCTTTTGGTCTCCCTCTGCGATTTTTACCCCACACACTTCCCTCCAACGCTAAATTCACGATTCCTTGATGTCTAAGAATGTGTCCTACCAATCGATCCCTTCTGTTAGTCAAGGTATGTCAGAAATTCCTTTTTTTCCTCAATTCTGTTCAGTACTCCCTCATTATTTACGCGATCCACCCACCTAATCTTCAGCATTCTTCTGTAGCACCACATTTCAAAAGCCTCTATCCTCTTCCTGTCCGCACTGTTTATCGTTCGTGTTTCAGTCCCGTAAAACGCAACAATCCACACAAATGCCTTCAGAAAAAACTTCCTTACGCTTAAATTAATAATCGTGGTTAACAAATTTCTCTTGTTCAAGAACGCTTTTCTACCCATTGCCATTCTGTATTCTGTACTGTACTGTACTGTACTGCGACCATCATTTGCTATTTTACTGCCCAAGTAATAAAACTCATCTACCTCCTGTATTTGTTTCGTTACCCAATCTAATTCCATCAGCATCACCTGATTTTCTCAGACTGCACTCCATTACCCTTGTTTTGCTCTTGTTAATGTTCATCTTATATGTACCTTTGCTGTCCATTCCGTTCAACATTGTCAAAAGCCTTCTCCAAATCTACAAACGCTAGAAATGTAGGTTTGCCTTATCTTAATCTATCTTCTAGGATAAGCCGTAATGTGAGTATTGCCTCCCGTGTTCCTACATTTCTGCTGAAGCCAAACTGATCTTCCCCGAGGTCGGCTCCTACCAGCTTTTCCATCCTTCTGTAAATAATTCGTATTAATATTTTGCAAGCATGATTTATTAAACTGATGGTTCTGTAGTTTTCACAACTGTCTGCGCCTGTTTTCTTTGGAATAGGGATTATAACATTTTTCTTAAAGTCTGAGGATACTTCGCCTGTCTCATACATCTTACGCACCAGGTGAAACAGTTTTGTCATGGCTGGTTCTCCCAAAGACTTCAGTAGCTCTGAGGGAATGTCATCTACTAGTTTAGTAATGTTCAAATTTTTGTTAAGCTTATGGGACTTGACTACGGGGTCATCAGTCCTTAAACTTCCAAACTACTTATGAACTACTCATGAACTAAGGACGGCACAATATCCTTGTCCGAGGGGGGATTCGAACCCCCGACCGTAGTGGCCGTGCAGACCGTGACTGGAGCGCCTCAGTTTCCTCGGCCACCGAGGCCGGCGTTTAGTAATGATAAAACTATTCTGAAAACATTGTAAACAGACCGACTGCGTGGCTGTGGGTAAACCATTATCGTCTGTCGTGGCAAAGCTAGAACTGGATCACTTTGAAGTGAAGGCACTAGTATCTGTGGAGTTAAAAAAGATATGTTTCTACTGGTACGTGGACTACACATTTATAATTTGGTCACGTGACGTAGGAAACTGTCAAGAGCAGTGGCACAGCCAGGATTTGGTTCTGCGTGGGCAATATTTTTAAAAAAATAAAGCCTGTTAAATGTATTAATCTATGACTTATTTTTACACTTTTTATAATCTAAGCATTTATACTACGAAAACAATTGCACAAGAAATAAAATGAGTAGGCTAGCATTAATTGGAAAGTGAAAGAGGAGCAACGTGGTGGAAATGGAGTGTATATAGTCAGCTCGTATAATAATTAAGCAGCTTCTATGTTACTAGCGAAAGAGAAAGGTCTTTATAGTTTAATTAACATGAGACTCTATGTGCAATAATCGAACTGAAGTAACACTAATGTTGTTAACAAGATTCCACTCGGTGGCGCCGCTGGCCCGCGAAGCAGCGGGTCGCCGCTTGCGAACAATTGGCTCGTAGCTTCAGCGTATCAGTAACAACAGTGACAGCATAAAAGCTGGTCGCGGCGGCATTAAAACCGCTCACAGTAACAGCAGCACACGTTCTCTGTGGCGGCATCGCGTGGCAACCCATTGTCACGTTCACTTCTGGTTCGGAAATTACAGTTACGTTGCGATTTATTTCATGTGTACAATGTCAGATTTCCGTAGCCGACCTGTTTTAAAAAATAGATTATGATAAGAATGAAAAATAATAAATTTAAAAATTTTCGGGAGGTGCCGGGTGGGGGGAGCTTCAGCCCCATTAGCTCCTACACCCCCCCCCTCGTGTCTGCGTCACTGCTCACAACTGCATTTGGCCAACACGATTCTTTTTCGCGAATCGATTCCTGCTATTCAGTTGCGCAATGCGAATCGACGCCTACGATTATTTCTAGCCTGCGATGGGACAATTCTTACAGAATACCAAAACGACATCTTACAAATGGCAGAAAATGCCTGAAAATGTCACGGAGGTTAGAATCTGACCTCCTGTAAACATAGGCGGATCGAAGTGGGGGGGGGGGGGGAGGGGGGACGAAATGTCGTTGCCCTTCCCCTCCCCCCCCCCCCCAGCAGCTTTCTTGCCCATTTGTGTACATCAACAACAGAGAGCTAAAAAAAATAAATGTTCAAATGTTTGTTAAGCTTATGGGACGACACAAATATCCATGCCCGAGGGGGGATTCGAACCCCGACCGTAGTGGCCGTGCAGACCGTGACTGGAGCGCCTCAGTCCCTTCGGCCACCGCGGCCGGCAACAACAACAGAGAGCCCAGACGCTGATGGCCGGTAATCGAACTCGGGACCCCCAGAATGCGAAGAAACCTGGTGGATTGTTGTTTGGTTGGGATAGAGGGTTGTGGAAATGGAGTGTATATAATCAGCTCGTATAATAATTGAGCAACTTCTATGTTACTAGCCAAAGAGAAAGGTCTATACAGTTTAATTAACAAGAGACTATGTGAAAAAATTGAACTAAAATAACTCTGTTGTTGAAGATTCCACTCGGTGGCGCCGCTGACCTTCTAAGCAGCAGGTCGCCACATATGATTAGCATAGCAGCAACAAAAGCGGCAGCACCAAAGCTACTCGCGGTGGTATTAAAACCGCATCTCAGGAACAGCAGCACACGTTTTCAGTGGCGGCATCACCTTGGCGTCAGAGTGTCACGTTCATTTGTGCTTGGCAAATTGTAGTTACTTTGTGCTTTATTACATGTGTACTATTTAAAATTTCCGGGGCCGACATGTTTAAAAAATAAAAAATGAAAACAATAAAAAATAATAGAATTGAACAATCTTTGGGAGGTGCTGGGGTGAAGGCTCCCCACCACCCCGTGACTGCGCCACTGCGTGCGCTACAAATTTATGATTTGGTCACATGAAGTAGGAAACCTTCAAGACTACTGGGAACATTTACACAATATCCGTTACAACAAAAAACTAAAGATGGAATGTGCAAATGTACTTATTACTTAAATGAATAACGGAGGGATCCCAAGGATACAGTGTACATAACCTAATTACATTGTCCCCACATCTCGAGCCATCAGTGTCCATCACAAGTAAGTATAATGTTAAAGACTTTGGCCCACAGAGATCTATCACTTTCAGACAAGGAAAGAGACTCGCTAAAGAATTATTAGTATTGTTGTACAACAGAATGGCAAAAGAGCAACAAAGAAAACTTTCATAAGTTCCCGCCGGGAGTACCCATCGACACCGGATGGTGATGGCGATAGAGACGTTTCTGGCATGACTGAACATACAACTTTGTACGAGTATTACAACTTTCGATCACTGAGCCGAGGGAAAGGCACGCACTGAGAAAAATATTGTTAGAAGAGCACATTGGAAAGGAATCGTTTTGTCACTCTACATGGCGCAAGAACGTATACTAGGGACGTAATTTAGCTTACGAGAGGCAGGTCGACGCAGTTAGCGAATCCTTAAGCAATTGTGACGCTAAAGGATCACTGAAAGTGTGCAAAAGGTCCAGGATACATGCCCCAGGTATTTCCTAGCAGCCAGCCTAATTAATATTTCGGCTGATCATTACTTAGAGAGTCGACTATTGTCTTCAAGAGTGATCATACTGATAGTGCTCGATGCAATTATCATTACTTGGCAGTAACAAGTTATAGCTTCAAAATTGCCTAAATAAAGACATCTACGAAAAACTCCATTCGAATGTCTAAAAAATTCAACACAGTCCGTCCATTAAATGTGTTTTCTTGCGATGATCGGCGTGTAAGAAGCTGGAACTTGGAAGTTTGACGCGCCGTCGTTTGCTGTCGCGTCCAGTCCGAAAGCGCCCATGAAGCGGTGTCCACCCAAGGTATATAGAAAAAGCAGGTAGGCCATTCCGGCGCCTGGCGAGCAGAAAACTCCCAGACGCCTTTGCGCGCCGTGACGTCACGGCGAGGACGCTGCAGTACTGTGCACTGAGCGGGACACGGAAGTCGCGGTGTACATCCGAGAAAAGTAAATTGTTTCGAGGCAGTCACGAGCAAGAGTCACTGCAATTGTGCCGTGCTACAATGCACTAATACTGCTCGCACGACGACGAACGTTATTTGTCACGTTTTTCCCAAGGGTGAGCACCTGCAATGTGAATGGCTTGTTCGATGCATCCACAAGGACAATGTGAAAACAGCACGTGTGTGTTCAGCTCATTTTCGGCCTGAGGATTATGAACGGGATCTGAGAAATAAGCTTCTAGGGCTAACTTCTTTCTTGAAGTTATTACCAACAGCAATCCCCTCCATAAACATTCCGAACTAGCATGGAGAAGAAATTTTAGAAAGTGTGGATGCAAACGAAAAGGTAAAAAGTCTGCACATACATAACACTTAAAATAACTGAAACAAAAAATTACCACGATATTACATGTTTTGACGCTTTACTGTGTTGCTCAACGACAATGAATTACTCGCTTCATTGTATAGGCGGTTAAATTTTAAGTCTTATCCCGGTGACTTCGCGTGATAATGTTGGCAACGAATGCTGAATGCCGGCAATCGTGTGACGTTGGGATTGACTACTTGAATGTTTTGTCATGAAATCTTCGTTTTACGAGGGTAATTATTTTTACTGAGCGGACAAGGGCACACACAAGAACATCTCAACCGTAGAGGAGGAGGAGCATTGTTTATTTCCTTCATGGTCTGTACGAAACACTTATCTACCGTATTCATTATATGTGGTTCCCATTTGAATATTATATTTTGACAAAGATTTTCTACCGTCCTGCTGGTGTTACCAACATAATAACGCGAAGACGCCGGAATAGAAAGTAAAATTTTACCGATGTAAAACTACAAATTACGCGCTATATGCGGGTTTTGTTATTTGAACTATAAACCAGTTTAAAATAGTTAACATATCGGGAATACGTAAAACTAACGGCTATTGCTAAGCCTCTTGAAGCCATTATATCCAGGATGAAAAGTAAATTCACCTGAGCAACATTATTTATTGCCTATACAGTTAAAATTTTAGTTACCTAAATTAGCCCGGCGCTCTAGTGTGATTATGTTGGTAACACCAACAAGACGATAGAAAATCATTGCCAAGATCTAATATTCAAATCTGAACCACATGAAATGAGTTGATTAGTGTTTCTATATACCTTGATACAGAACATGAATGAAATAAATAATGCCGTTCCTCTACGGTAGACAGGTTCTTAAATGTGCTCCTGTCCGCTCTGTATACGCAAATGCCTTTGTAAAAACTAAGATTTCATGATAAAACGTTTAAGCAGACACGCAATTGCCGGCATTTAGCACCCGTTGCCAGCATTATCACGCGAAGTCGCCGGGATAGGAACTAAAATTTAACCATTGTAGTCGTTTATGCCATTAATATTATTAGCTTTTGTCTACTTATCTTATTTTTAGTGTTAAATTAATGTAGTTTCATAGTAATTAGTAATGAATTTTTCGAGTAGAACTTCGTAAATAATTTTTGGAATAATAAATTCAAAGTTAAATTACTTCTTAGGGATCCGGAAGTCGTGCACAACGGTGTGGAGCAAGAAATTTGCAAAAACGAGCTTTGACGACTTTAGACACTATCACCGAAAAAAAAGTCGAGCCATCTTCAAGTACAGATTCCTTTCATGAACTCAATGAAGTTGTGAATAAGGATTTGGAAACTGAGGAACAGAGGGCCGAGATTGAACTTTAAAAAAAATTAAATGCACAGAAGGAAGCGGCAATAAAAAATGTGATGCAGCCTCACGAAGCAAAACGAACGCTTTCCGACGTGTTCTTTCATTGAAGCGGACAAAAAAGTCATCCGACGCGAAAGAAAAAGTCAAGTTGCACTAAAGTGTGAATAATGTATTGTCAAAGTGTTTTACACCAGCGTAGCTAAGATGTCTATTAAACGAAAATAAAAGGGTAAAGTGGAATCCAGAGGACATCGCCCATGCATTGGCATTAAGAACTTTGTCGCCTGCGAAAGCGAAAATTTCCTTTGCCGTATAGGGCAACCCTTTAGATATGGACGAAGGAGTTTAAATGCAGACCGGGTATTCTTGATGATATCCTGTGTTTATTGAAAGGCAAGTAACACACTATTACTACTCAAGAAATACTAGCGCTTCTTTTGACGTGTACAAATGTGTATCGAACGTAACCGAAAGCAAAATGAACGAATAATACGCTACAAAGTCAGTGGTGCAGCGCATTTGCGGTGTAAACACACAGCTGCGCTGCGCTAGCGTCCTCGCAGTGACGTCACGGCGCTCCAGCCAATAGCAAGCGTTTTCGCCGGAATGGCCCCCCCTGGTGTCCACCCACTCCCAGGAATCCACAGACAGACAAGACGAGATCTTCAAATGGAGTGAAAGCAGATTTTTGGAGACACTGTCTAATTCACGCCTAGTGTAACGGATTCTTTCTCTCACCAGTGCCTTGCTAGCACGTTGTTTAATCCTCTTGGCAGCCGTCGAGTCGACATAGTGAGTGAACTTAGCAAATGACGGGATAATTTGCTGGTCCCGACATCTCAATAAAAATGCGAGAGAGCACAACAATCGGTTCTTCTTGTTTCGAAGTTTATCGAACTCACGTATACTGCTGACCATCTCCTCCCCGTAGAGGTACCAGATGTGCTGTTTCAGGCTTTCCCGACATAACATATTCTTGAATGGTTCACGGGAGTACCGTCGGATACTATTGTAATAATCGCACAATATTTCTGCGAGACAGCTGCTCGCCATCTTCAGGTGAACTGCCGTTGTTGCTTCTCTGCTCGCAATATATATGGTGGCTCGTTACCACGGCGCAGGCGCCGCTGCTGTGACGTCATAGCAGACCAGAGCGTCGACGGCGTGAACATGGAGAGCCCCCTACCGGAGGGCCGTTGAGCGGGCCGCTGGTGGTCTGCGCAGGCGCGGCGCGGGCAAGAGCGGCCGTTTGCGGTGGACCCCTTATGCGCGCGCCAACCGGAGGAAAAAGTGCGTGTTTTACGCGTCTTGACTTCGATGACCCATCTGCGTCGATTGGTGACCATCGTCTGTCTGCGGCTGATGTTGTCTCAGTACTGCCAAGGCCGGTACCCATTTATTGTTAAGTTGGTATCCCGTGTCTCTATTAATTAAATTTTTTGAAATGCGTATTTCGACGGCCTCTTTAATTATTGAGTCCCAATAGGTGGAAGCGGAAGAAATGATCTTCGTCTTCACGCCGTCGACGCTCTGGTCTGCCATGACGTCACAGCAGCGGCGTCTGCGCCGTGGTAACGAGCCACCATATATATTGCGAGCAGAGAAGCAACAACGGCAGTTCACCTGAAGATGGCGAGCAGCTGTCTCGCAGAAATATTGTGCGATTATTACAATAGTATCCGACGGTACTCCCGTGAACCATTCAAGAATATTAAAAACTTGTTCCCAGGAGATAAGTAGGATTCTCAGTCATATTTGTAATAGCTCATTAAATCAGGGTATTTTCCCAGATGGACTGAAATATGCTATCGTTAAACCTTTGCATAAAAAAGGGGATACATGCGATGTCACCAACTACCGGCCCATCTCACTTCTGACAGCTTTATCAAAGATTTTTGAAAAAGTTATGTATTCTCGAGTTGCTTCACATATTAGTATAAATAAAGTTCTAACAAAATGTCAGTTTGGTTTTCAAAAAAGCTTTTCAACTGAAAATGCTATATATACCTTCACCGATGAAATATTAAATGCTTTGAATAACCGGACATCACCAGTAGGGATTGTTTGTGATCTTTCAAAGGCTTTTGATTGTGTAAATCATGGGATTCTTTTAGATAAGCTTAAGTATTGTGGTATGAGTGGGACAGTGCACAAATGGTTTAAATCATACTTAACTGGAAGAGTGCAGAAAGTTGAAATAAGCAGTTCACATGATGTAGATGAGACAATTAATTCTTCTAACTGGGGAGTTATCAAAAATGGGGTCCAACAAGGTTCGGTCTTGGGTCCTTTGCTGTTCTTAATATATATTAATGACTTGCCATTCTACATACACGAAAATGCTAAGCTAGTACTTTTTGCTGATGATACAAGTATAGCCATCACACCTGACAAACAGGAATTAACTGATGAAATTGTAAATGATATCTTCCAGAAAGTCATTAAGTGGTTCTCTACAAATGGACTCTCATTAAACTTTGATAAAACCCAGTATATACAGTTTCATACAGTAAATGGCATGACACCATTAATAAATTTAGACTTTGAACATAAATCTGTAGCTAAGGTAGAATATTCAAAAATTTTAGGTGTTTGAATTGACGAGGGAATGAATTGGAAGAAACATATTGAAGATCTCCTGAAACGTCTGAGTTCAGCTACTTATGCTATCAGAGTCATTGCAAAATTTGGTGACATAAATCTCAGTAAATTAGCTTACTACGCCTATTTTCATTCACTGCTTTCATATGGGATCATATTCTGGGGCAATTCAACATTGAGTAAAAAAGTATTCATTGCACAAAAGCGTGTAATCAGAATAATTGCTGGAGCCCACCCAAGAGCATCCTGCAGACATTTATTTATGGATCTAGGGATACTCACTGTAGCTTCACAATATATATATTCACTCATGAAATTTGTTATTAACAATCCGACCCAATTCAAAAGTAATAGCAGTGTGCATAGCTACAACACTAGGAGAAAGAATGATATTCACTATTCAAGGTTAAATCTAACTTTGGCTCAAAAAGGGGTGAATTATGCTGCCACAAAAGTCTTTGGTCACTTACCAAGTAGCATCAAAAGTCTGACAGATAGCCAACTAGTATTTAAAAAGAAATTAAAGGAATTTCTGAATGGCAACTCCTTCTACAATGTAGATGAATTTTTAGATAAAACTTAAAAAAAAAATTTAAAAAAATTTTTTAAAAAAATTCTTAAAATATAGATTGTTAAGTACAGACAAAATTTACTAAACTGACACGTTCCACATCATTACGAAATGTCGTATACATGATCTAAGGAACAAGTATTAATCTAATCTAATCTAATCTAATCAGGTGAAGTACATCTTCCCCAAATTCTCCCAATAAACCGAAGTCGGCTGTCCGCCTTACTCACAACTGTCCTTACACCTTCCTTCCATTTCATATCGCTCTGCAATGTTACGCCTAGATATTTGAAAGACACGACTGCATCTATAAGCGGTCTTCTTTACAAGTGAGGTACATCTTCCCAAAATTCTCCCAATAAACCGAAGTCGGCTGTCCGCCTTACTCACAACTGTCCTTACACCTTCCTTCCATTTCATATCGCTCTGCAGTGTTACGCCTAGATATTTGAAAGACACGACTGCATCAAGAAGCACACTACTAATGCTGTATTCGAAATTTATGGGATTGTTTTTCCTACACATGCGCATCACCTTACATTTTTCTACATTGAGAGCTAGCTGCCATTCTTAGCACCAACTAGAAATATTGTCTAAGTCATCCTTTATGCTGTTACAGTCAATTAAAGACGAGACCCTCCCATACATCACAGCATCATCAACAAACAGCCGCAAATTACAAGTTACTCTGTACATCACATCATTTATATAGATAGAAAATAGTAGCGGTCCTATCACACTCTCCTGGGGCACGCCTGACTATACACTCTTCTCTGATGAACACTCGCCGTCGAGAACAACGTACTGCGTTCTATTACATAGGAAGTCTTCCAGCCAGTCACAAATCTATGAACCTATTCCATAAGCTCGTATCTTTGTTAGCAGTCTGCAGTGTGGCACAGCGTCAAACGCCTTTTTGAAATCGAGAAAAACACAATCTGCCTGTTGCTCTTCATCCATGGCTCGCAAGATGTCATGTGAGAAAAGGGCGAGCTGAGTTTCATACGATCGGTGTTTCCTAAGCCCGTGCTGATTCATAGAAAGAAGCTTTTCTGTCTCAAGGAAATTTACTATATTCGAACTGAGAATATGCTCCAAAATTCTATTGGAAACTGATGTCAACGATATTGGCCTGCAATTATGTGGCTCACTTCTCTTTCCTTTCTCATAAACGGGAGTCACCTGCGCTTTTTTCCAATTACTAGGAACTTTGCGCTGAATTATAGATTCGCGATAAATGCAAGGTAAGTAGGGGGCCAATGCTGCAGAATACTCTTTGTAAAAATGTACTGGTTTTCCATTCGGACCAGGAGACGTTTTTTGTATTTAGCTTTGGTGTGTGTGTGTGTGTGTGTGTGTGTGTGTGTGTGTGTGTGCTGTCCTTAGGTTAGTGAAAGTTAGTATAAGTAGTTTGTAAGTCTAGGGACTAAGGACCATAGCAGTTTGGTCCAATAGGTTTACAAATATTTGAACATTTTTTGGAGCCCCTGCACATCCTAGTCGTCAGGTCATACCACCTAAACCTAATATCGATCGGTGAATATGGGCACGTTCTTGGACACCGAGGTCCACGGACGATATTCCGTTTGGATTTTTATCTACAAGGAAAAAGCAAACACAAGAGCTGAGTTGATCACCACGTAAAGGAAAGCAAATACGACCTCAGAAGAGTTACACTTGGTGTTATCAAGAGAGGGTAACAGTGCATTAAAATTGGTGCTGGAATTTTTGAAAATCATCTTTCAAATGTCTCAAATTGCCTTTGCTTTAATTTTGTTTTGTTACATACTGTACCCAATAAACATGCGTTACCTGGAATTTTTTTTGTGCACTCGTCCGACACAAGTCACCGGCGTGCGTGCAATCGAGGGAAACACATTCATTTGTGAGCGAGCGGTCTAACGTAACGATGTCACTCTGCTCGAAACAGAAACAACGGACTTGGATCACGATAGTATGTGCCACAGGTCGTACAGCATGACAGTAGCATCAAGGTCTTCATGAGGCGTGTGGGGAATCGGCATTCACGTATAGGAGCATTTTGCACAACTATGAGCCGGTGCATACAGCACAAGCTGTGGCTGCTCTGTTTGGTCGATGGGACTGGGTAGTACTGTACCAACGACCATACTCCTCGGACGTCAGTCCTTGTGACTGATTTGATTCCGAAGATGACGGAACCACTACGTGACATTCGCTTCAGAACTGTTCCAGAGATTCGACAAGCAGTAGACCGCTCCATTCGCACCATCAACAGAACAGTCTCTGATAACGGTATACTTTCACATCACTGGTTACGGTTTCTACAAACGCTGTGACTACTTTCAAGGACAGTAACAGGTGCAAACATGTAACGATTTTGTATAAGTTGTGAAAAATTAGTTTCCACTATTTAAGTTCCAACCATATATATATCCTGTACACATGGAATTTTTTTGTTTTCATTACCATGTTACAGACTGTTATTGTGGTTTCATAACACAGACATCTTCACTACGCAGGTTGATTATTTATGTTGATACAATGTAATTTACTACGCAGAGTTCGCTACAGAAGGTGCTCAAAATAGCTACCACGGGCTGTAATGCAGACGTCCATGGTATCATCATTCTAGGTGTCAGATGAGCGGTTCGTTTGCAATTACAATTATATTACAAACGGATTTTTTTGGTATTACTACCGTATTTTTTGTGCTAAAATTTTGAAAAGGGGAGGTTCTGGTCTCTGGTGGCGTAAAATTATGTGTGCAAAATTTGGTGCTGATCGGTTGAACGGTTCGTCTTAAAAACAGGGAACACGTTACGGACAGACAGACAGACAGACATATATCCCAAAATCGCCGTTATTTTTGCAAATATCTTTGAAACGCTACGAGATATGAAAAAACCATAAGAGAGCAAAGTTGTAGAGAATTTTCTCCTCTACAAATTCGGTTACTCAATTTTCGTGCCAGATGAACAGTTAAGCCATTATTTTCATTTAAATTTCGAGCTGTCAAAAGACGATCGCAAAGGCCTACTTTTAGTGTTACTACCGTAACCTAAAGTGGGCCAAAATGTTCAGATGTTTGTAAAGCTTATGGTACTTAACTGCGGGGTCATCAGTCCCTAAACTTACAAACTACTTAGGAACTAGCTAATACTAAAGACGGCACAAACATCCATGCCCCAGGGGGGATTCGAACCCCCGACGGGGAACAGCCTCGCGCATCGTAGCATAGCACCTCAATGCGCTTGGCCGCTCCGCCGCGGCCAAAATATACAAAAATTCGTTAGTATTTCCTCACGAAAGAGTTGTTCTTTATATCACTGACCAGGGAAATTCGGCTGTTATTCCATTTCTTTCACGGTTGTTTATGTCTTTCGGCATTTCACTAATGTTTGGAACGCAAAAGCTGCATAAACTATTTGGTTAATTACGTAGAAAAGTAATTACAAACAAACATTTCTCTTACTCACCTTGCCCACCAGTAGGAGCGCTAGTGTTGCAACTGTCAGTTGGCAACGACTTTCACAGCAGTGCGTGTCGCGACTGTTGTATGTTAGACTGTGCAACAAACCATGACTAATCTGCATATTGAAGTTTTCTGTTTTATGTATTCCACAACAAACGCTTGTAACACGGTAACGAAAGCAAATGAACAATATGTTTACAGGACATCTTCTGTTTTTTGTTAGGTCCTTTATCCCGTCCCCAGGGCTTTGGCACATGTTTAGTAACAGCTTGTATATGCTAAAATTATTGGCCCTTGAAGCGAAACCAGGAGGAGTGACGTCATAAGATAGCAATTTCCTCGGCCCTCCATTCATCTACATGTTACCCCTCGGATGAGAACCAATGAAATCTGTTTACTTTCGATGTTAAATATAGCGCTACTAATCTCCCCCCCCCCCCTCTCTCTCTCTCTCTCTCTCTCTCTCTCTCTCTCTCTCTATCCTCGAAATTAAACAGATCTCAGTACGTCGTGTCCGGGATTAATATGTGATGATATCAGCAAAAATGTAGTTGAATAGAGAGCCGAGAAGACTGTGAGGTCATAACGTCACTCTTCTTGCTAAGGCTCCTATAAACCCGAGTTGAACTAACCGCCATTTTTCCCCAAGCTGTAGGAGTTACCACGTTCCGAACGAAGCTCACGCGTTACCTAGCGTTTCATTAAACTCGCTCACACTCGCAAACTACTCACTGTATCAACGTGAAACTTTCATCAATGTGTTCGTTAAGAACTATACTACGTTTTCATTTTAGTTTTATTTATGTCAATAATTTATAAACAGCATATACTGATAGTTTACGACCATGCACTTTCTGACGACGTTACAGAATTTTCAACATGCGTGGAACTTTTTTTCTGTTGAAGTTAGGTGAACACATTAAGTGAATGAAACGTTCAAAATACAACAAATTTTCATCCTCTCCAAACAGAAACTCTATAACGTATAACTTGAGATAATGTCAGTTAAATATGACGTACTGGGATCCTCCCCCCCCCCCCTTCCCGTCTAGTAGTAACACGTCTTCCGTATGAGAGCTCCTAATAATTAAGCACGTGTTGTTACTGCATAACATCCATACTTGAAGATACTGGTACTGACTTCTTTTAACCCATTAAATTTAATAGTTGCACACTACAAAAGTCTGTGTCTCTATGTAATATGCAATTTCAATTTTTCACTTATATGAAAAGGATATTCTAAATATCTCAATACAGAGTGCTTTATTATGTGAGGAAATGAGAACAAGTCAGTTCGTTAGCTAATGAAGAGATCCTTGCTATCTGTATTCTCACATAAAATCCTCATTAGATTTAGTAACTTCCGTTCTGTTACTGCTAGGCTTTAAACTGAAGGAAATGTAACTCCTATTAGGTTTTGGAAACTGAGTAGTAGCTCTGAAACACAATGGACAAGAAGAAAAGAAATAAACATTTGTGAGTGACGAAGGAATATCTGCAAATCGAATAACAAATCACTAACTATACTCTTTTTCATTCTACAACTGCGTATTTCCTTTAATAACGCGACAATTAATGAAGTTTTGCGTAGTAGCCATGTGGCAAAATACTCCCCTCTTTGTATGTTATCGTTTGTCAAAATATCATTTTGATACCTCTAACCATGTATGAGATACGCAATGATTCATTCTGGCCTTATCGCCATCGGAAATGAGCGCGCTAGATAAAATAAAGTTTAGCGGTATGAGTGAAAGGTAAAGATCTCCTCCTAAGTCGAACATAAAATTCAATCCATTAGGAAAGTTTCATCCGCAGCAACATATAGTGCAACAAGCACCAAAAGGAATATCATTGCAGCTTCTATTTTTTACTGCAAACTTTTCCTAATGGAGTGCAGTCTCTTATTTCGAAGCCAATATCTTATTAACTATGACTATTAAAGAAATAACGACCATTTCGTCACAATACTGACATATAAATATTTAAGTAGCGTAAAAATATGTCTACCAATTAGTTTTTGCGAAGTCGTTTGTGAAAGATGGCAGGGCATGCGCCTCTAAGCTGTTAGTGCAGCGCGATTCCAACTATGTTGGGGAAAACATGGTAGGGACGATTCAGCCTGGGTATTTAGGAGCTCTACTTCCTGCTTTCGCTTGAAGTGCCAGCAATTTTTGCACGGATGGAGGACAAGAAACCGAGGCGGTGGATCACTGAGAACTTTGTTACGTAACCGTGGTTTGCCGGCTAATTACTCGACAATTGCAGGACAATGACGCCCGGCTGGCTCGCTTAAGGCATTAGTTCCCTCACACCGGCGGAGATGATTCAGTGTAGACGCCGTAAACGGCGAGCTTCAACTGTCGCGTCGCGTGCACTGGAATGCGAGCAGCGGGAACTCGCGACACGGCGAGGCGCAGAGCGCGAAAAAAGCGCCATGGTTCATTCATTGTGTCAGCTCTGCGCGGTGGAATGTGCGTTACAGGTACTTAACAACAGTAGCCTACTCATTGTGGACGATGATTTAGCCGGCAGCATCATTATACACTGCTCAAAACAGTTGGAGGATCAGGTGAAATATCATATACTATTTTTACATATGATAACGTATTTTATTCAGGTTGTTGTTGTGGTCTTCAGTCCGCAGACTGGTTTAATTAGATTAGATTAGATTAATACTTGTTCCATAGATCATGAATACGACACTTCGTAATGATGCAGCTCTCCACGCTGCCCTGTCCTGGGCAAGTCTTTTCATCTCAGAATACGTTCGTCAACCTACATCCTTTTGAATCTACTTACTGTATTCGTCCCTCGATCTCCCTCTACGATTTTTACCCCACACACTTCCTTCTAATACTAAGTTGACAATTCGTTGATGTCTCAGAACGTGTCCCACCTATGCCCTCTCTTTTCTCTCTTTTCTCCCCAATTCGGTTAAGCACCTCCTCATTTGTTACGTGATTTACCCATCTAATTTTCATCATTCGTCTATAGCACCACATTTCGAAAGCTTATATCATCTTTTTGTCTGAACTCCTTATCGTCCACGCTTCACTCCCATACAATGCTACACTCCAGACAAATGCTTTCAGAAAGGACTTCCTAACATTTAAATTAATATTGGATGTTAACAAGTTTCGCTTCTTTAGAAACGCTTTTTTTCCCATAGCCATTATGCATTTTATATCTCCTTTACTTCGGCCAACAAAAGTTATCTTGCTACCCAAATAACAAAACTCATCTACTACTTTTATTGTCGCATTACCTAATCGAATTCCTTCAGCATCACCTGATTTTCTGACATTGCATTCCATTACCCTCGTTTTACTCTAGTTAATGTTCATCTTATATCTTCCTTTCAAGACACTGTCCATAGCATTTAATGGCTATTCCAGGTCCTTTGCAGTCTCTGACAAAATTACTATGTCATCGACAAACCGCAAACTTTTTATTTCTTCTCCGTCAACTTTAATTCCCTCTCCATGTTTCTCCTTCCATTCCTTCACTGCTTGCTCAGTGTACAGATTAAACAGCATTGGGGAAAGACTACAACCTTGTCTTACTCCCTTCCCAACCTCTGAGTCCCTTTCTAGCCCTTCGACTCGAATAACCGCTGTCTGGTTTTTGTATAGTTTGAAGATAACTCTTCGCTCCCTATATTTTACCCCTGCTACCTTCAGAATTTGAAAGAGTGTATTGCAGTCGACATTGTAAAAAGCTTTCTCCAAATCAACAAACGCCAAAAATGTAGGTAAATTCCATTGCATAGTCTCTCCACAGCAGTGTTGCCACTATTTAACTTCTCTTATCTTATGTTCAAATGTTTGTAATTCTTATGGGACCAAACTACGTTGGTCATCAGTCCCTAGTCTTACAAACTAATTAAACTAAGTTAAACACACACATCCATGCCCGAGGGAGGATTCGGACCTCCGACGCGGGAGGCCACGCGATCCGAAACGTGGCGCTCCAGACCACTCGGCTACTCCCGCGCGGCCTTATTTTATGTATAAGAGAGATTCACACATTTATTTACCCAGCACTTTCTCGTCTCCCATCTTGTAAACTGATATTATAAATGCTTCCTTCCAATCTGTGGAAATAACCAATACTAATAGTCAAACTGTAAAATCGTCGTGTCCATGTTTCACTGAAAGATCTGATGTCAGAAACTCCTACACTGATTCGCATGAAGTTTTCACAAGTAAATTGAACGTAGCCATGCCAATATATGGGATTTTTATTTTTATTTTAACAGCATCGGATAACAGAAGAACATCACAATTTAAAGCTTTAAGAGTTAGGATGTTTACCTTTATCCCGACGCATACACCAAAAAATCCATAGATGACCGTGTTAGCTTCTTTCATCTACATCTACGTAAATATTCCGCTAATCACATTTAAGTGCACGTCAGAGGATTCATCGAACCGCTTTCATGATATCTCTGTGTCCTTCCGTTCTCTAATACCTCAGAATCAATTTTTCGAAGTGTACATCAGAAGTATGCGCAGCAATCTTATCTTTATTGTTAAAACTATGAATTATTTGGCTAGGATTTAGGAATTGACAGATTTTCCTTTATGTATCAAAGTTTAAAAAAAATTGTTTTGCTTATTTCGGTAGGTTTGATCTGTATTTGACTTGTTAGGAAAATGGAATCGATTGACAATATAAACTCATAAGGGTTCCGTTTCTACCGACTGTAATATGGACACATTTGGCCTCGTTATTGTATCAACGGAAATCACGGAAAACGATATCGACACGAGGATTTCAACCGACGCCCTCCCGAAAAAAATGTTCAAATGTTTGTAAATCTATAGGACTCAACTGCTTGGTCCGTAGCTTACAAACTACGTAAACTAAATTACTGTATGGTGTCGAATTACAGTGATGATAATATTATCAATATTTTCTCGCAATAGCTAATTTCTGTAAGCTTCACTGTATACAGTATAGATGTTCTACCAAATGGTGACATTGAAAATCTGTGCCGGGCCGGGACTCGAACTCGGGTTTCCCGCTTTTCGCGAGCTGTCGCCCTAACCACTAGGCTACCCGAACACGACTCCAGGACCGACTCATACGTGCAGTCAGTGTGGCATATGGGAGTTTGGGTCGGTCCTGGAGTCCGGGTAGCCTAGTGGTTAGGGCGACAGCTCGCGAAAAGCGGGAAACCCGGGTTCGAGTCCCGGCCCGGCACAAATTTTCATATGTCACCATTTGGTAGAACATCTATACCTTATACAGTGACGCTTAAAGAAATTCGCTATTGCGAGAAAATATTGATAATACTTAAACTAAGGTAAACTAACCTAACGACAACACAAACACCCGACGGCGAACGGCCGCGCGCTCCGCAGCACGGCGCCCCAGTGCGCACGGCTAATCCGGGGCGGCCTTCGCCCTCCCGAAGTGGAGCCCTCTGGTTACTACTGCACTGCATCGTTTGGGGGATTGGATTGGATTAAGCTAAGAGTGATGCTCTCATCTCAATCACGACGGTCGACTGCTGAACAAGCTAAGCTGAAGTCCCTGTCAGAGTGGTGGCATCGCTGTGTTTACGTTTTAGAAAGAGACCGGCGGACGCGGTGCTTACCGGCATTTCGTAAGTGGACCGTCGCCACGCGACTTCTAGCGATAACGGGACGTTGGTCGTGACTTTTGTTCGACAACACTCCTTGCACACTGCCTGTCTGCATGCATTTCATTCACAGGCCAATGTACGCGGCCGGAATTAATCATCAATACACCTCCTATGAATTTTCCAATCCACTCAAGTTTTATTGTTGAAACAGAGCATATGGAGTACGTGAAATGATTACATTTACAGATCAATAGCTTAATCAGTAGTGAAGTGCCACGAATCGATGCATGCTGGAACACCCAAATTGGTATTTGGTGTAGCCAAGAAAGGCAGGAGCGGATTTTGGCATCCAGTCAGTCATACAGTTGGAGACAAATAGTCGTTGCGTCAGGTTCTGCATAATAGTGAGATTGTGCAGTTAGGAAAATCTACCCTGCACTGATATTCCGGTTCAGTTATTCCGTTACGAATTTTGTATCAATTCGTGATAGGGGTTTTTTGACTTGTTAGTCGGTGTAAAATTCAAGTTTCATAATGAGCAGTGTAACGTCATAATCAGTTAGATTGTTCTTTCATATTTGATGGTAATTGTAAACTTGGATGTTCAATCTAGTTTGTGTTTTTGTATTGGATTTTCATTGTGTTGTAAGTTTTTCTCTCTCTCTTTTTTTTTTTTTTTTTTTCTTTGCTTAACGGCAATAATAAACCTATTGTTAAAAAAGGAAGAATGTTTTTCTATCATCAATAGTTGTCAGATCCTAGCTAGCTTATTTGACTTTTGGTGCGGAAAAATTATTAATTTATATTTTATGCCGCTTGCAGGAAGTGGAAGAGAGATTGTCAATTAGTATTGAATCAGGGCCATATTCTATGAATCATATAATTTTTATATCATGATTTATTATCACAGTTATTAATTCAGGGTCAGCCGCTCCTGTCTCCAATTCCACATCACCTTATATATTTTGCGTCCCCTGCCAGTTTCCGTTCCTTTTTTTTTTTTTTTTTTCAAAACTCCACACACCCTCCACACTTTACAACGTCTTGCACAGAACGCTAAGTGTCATTGTCAGTGTGTGGGAGAGTATTATCCTCTTGGTACAACACATCACCTTCAAAAACAGCGGGTCTTACAACATTCTGCACGTACTGAGAACTGGTCAGCTTTCCCTCCGCAAATACAAAAGATGAACGAAAGTTGTAGCTCTGTATATCCATCTCAGATAGACGACGGCGATACAGGATTATAAGTGGATGGCTAGTTCTCATATTCCTGCATGGATCATATAAGGGTCTGTAGATGAGATTATTGGAATCTCGAAACATGTAATTGATTTTAAAAAATTTTTAAAAATAACAGCGGAAAGTTTTTCATTTGCTAAAATAGAGTTGTAGCTTGTCGCATCCCAGATCATATGGTCTGGGGTGGAACCAGTGTGTCTTGGAAGAATGGACTGTATGAGAAAGCACTATGTCGTTCGCACATACAACCATCACTAGAGCAGCCGTAATCTGATTTCTTCGTTGGACCACGGCCTGCCATTCCGAGTGAGCCTCTGACGGTACCAATCCCGTGCACGTCGATACTGTAGCGTGACTGGACGATGTCAGACAGAGGGTTGCGTGCCCGTAGACCCGCTGCTTGTAACTGGCTGCCAACAGTTCGTGTTGACACTTCTGGAATCTAAAACCCTCTTTAACTGGTTGGCAACAGTTCGTGTTGACACTTCCGGGCTCTAAAACCGTTTTAAATGTGACGTGGTAGCTGTACGATCTGCCACTTCTACCCTTCCAATACAACGATGTCGGCAGACGTCTGTGCCGCGTGGACATACGGAACGTCGTCTTTGGGTGTGAAAATGTTAGAGTGGTCTATTCAACCAGCATCGTTGCACAACTGACGTAGCCCTCGAACTAGTGTGGCAGTTCTCCGAAGCCGCGCGGGGTGGCCACGAGGTCTAAGTCATTGTGCTACCCTGACTGGGCAACCGTTCCGGCCAGAGCATCGAGTTCTCCCTCAGGTATGGGTATGTGTCCTATTCACAGAATATATGACATCAACTGCGAATGGATAAAGCTGAAAATGTGTACCCAGCCGTGATTCGAATCCCGTTCTCCTGCTTTCTAGGCAGTTGCGCTCACCCCCACGCCACTGGGGACACAGTGATCACCGCTCCTGCAAGTTTGAAGCCCTTACTCTTACGGTAATTAGTTTCATAACTACGAGTTTGAGTACTGTGGGCAGGGTGAAGCTGGGAATTTGTATCTGACGGAATGCGTATTTAGGTAGTCCTTGCAGATGCGGTGATCACTGTGTCCCCAGTGGCGTAGGGGTCAGCGCAACTGCCTAGAAAGCAGGATATCCGGGTTCCAATCCCGGCTGGGTACACGTTTTCAGCTTTCTCAAAAATGTTCTAATGTTTGTATAGTCTATGGGACTTAACTACGCGGTTATCAGTCCCTAAACTTACAAACTACTTATGAACTAGCTAAGACTAAGGACGGCACAAATATCCATGCCCGAGGGGGTATTAGAACCCCCGACCGTAGTGGCCGTGCAGACCGTGACTGGAGTGCCTCAGTCCCCTCGGTCACCGCGGCCGGCTTCAGCTTTCTCCATTCACAGTTGATATATATTCTGTGAATATGAAACAGACGGCCGCGGTGACCGAGGAGACTAAGGCGCTCCAGTCACGGTCTGCACGGCCACTACGGTCGGGGGTTCGAATCCCCCCTCAGGCATGGATATTTGTGCCGTCCTAGTTCGTAAGTAGTTCATAAGTAGTTTGTAAGTTTAGGGACTGATGACCCCGTAGTTAAGTCCCATAGACTATACAAACATTTGAACATTTTTTGAATATGAAACAGAAGTGACATCTGTTCTTTCGGAACAGACGCCACATGTATATATGGATATGTGTGTTGTCCATAGTGTTAGTTTGCGTAGTTTATAACTCTAGGGACTGACGACCATAGCAGTTTGGTCATTACGTTTGGAAACATTTGAACATTTATTTCAATTATTAAAATTGGAAGAACCAGCTTTGGCCATATTGAAACCTTTAGTTTTATATACATTACAGATCGATTTCGGTCAGTGTCTGACCATCTTCAGTGCTGAAAAAAGTAAAAAAAATACAAAGTCAGCCTCTAGACGTGAAGTCATAACAAAATAAAGAAACGTAATTGACAATATGCGGACGTATGAGCCACCACAATATGAAGAGAAAAGTACAACACAGTATCATACCTAGAGTCCAAGCCTACAATAACTTGCACTTTGCATGTTAATATAAGATAGGAAGTACATATGAAGGATGGCAATCATAAAATCTAAATGAGGTTTATATTTTAGATTTTGTTTTATACACTACCATGTGTAAAAAAACTTTTTTTCTGCTGACCATATCCTGTATCTCGGTTAAATTTTGTATTATGTCGTCTAAAAACTATGGCTTATTGTAACTTACATTTTGTACATTTTTGTATATGAGTTCAAGTCTAGAGGCTGATTTAGTATTTTTTTTTCTTTTATTTTTATTTTTTTTATTTATTTATTTATTTATTTTTTTTTTTTTTTTTACTTCTTCAGTCCAGATGATTGTCAGACACCGACCGAAATCGATCTGTGTATATATATATATATATATATATATATATATATATATATATATATATATATATATAAACTAAAGGTTTCAATGCAGCCAAAGCTGGTTCTTTCAATTTTAATAACTTTAATGTGGTCGCTCTGCACCAGACTCCAGATGGAGTCGTCTACACGTAATTTATTTCATTTCCCTGAAAGAACCTTCCGGTCATTTGGAAGGATTTAATTTGAACCCTGTGTCCTGATATGAAACTCCCTGGTGGATTACAACTCTGTGTGTTGGGCTGGAATACGAACATGGGACCTTTGCCATTCGCGGGCAAGCACAATGGTCCCAGGATCGAATCCCTGTCTCACACACATTTTAATCTACTAGTAAGATTGATATCTAAACACATTGCGCTGCAGAGTGAAAATATCATTCTGGAAACATTCTCAAGATTGTGGCAAAGCCATGTCACCACCACATCCCTTCTTCCAGGAGTGCTAGTCCTGCAAAGGTTCGCAACTGGACTTCTGTGAAGTTTGGAAAGTAGGAGGCGAGGTACTGGCGTGAGTAAGACGGTGAGGACGGTCCCAGGAACATGTGAGGATAGCTCAGTGCGCTCGGTCAGAGAGCTGGGCACCCTCTGTAAGGGGAAAAGAAAACAGAGCCAAGAACGCAGCGAACTAAACATCTACATATGCAAAAATACTTGGCTTATCACATTCAAGTTCATGGCACAGGATTCATTGAACCGCTTTATGATATTTGTCTACCATTGAATTCTGTAATAGCGCGCGAGTAAAAGGAAAACTTTCCGTTTTCCGATGTGATTTTTCTTGTTTTATTATGATGACCATGTCTTCCTATGTAGATGGATTCTATCAAAATATGTTCGCACACCGAAGAGATAGTTGGTGATAGAAATTTCGCAAATAATATTTTAATGATTTCCACCCCAACTCGGGCATCATGTCCGTGAACTGTCTCTCCTTTATCGTGATAATACAAAATTAGCTGTCCTCTGAATCTCTATATCTCCGTCAGTCCCACCCAATTGGTGGGGATCCCACAAGACACTGCAATACTCGTAAATAGGACGCAACTGGTGTAGGCAGGCTCTTTAGTAGAACTGTTGCGTCTTCTGTGTGTTATGCCAATGAAACAACCTTTGATTCGCCTTCCCTACAATATTTTCTATGTGTTCTTCCAAATTTAAGTTTTTCGTAATTGTAATTCCTAGGTATTTAGTTGAATTTACTTACAATCTTTAGATTTGACTATTCATCGTGAAAATGAAGTTTAATGGATTTATGTTAGTGCTTCACACTTTTCATTGTTTACTTGCCAATTTTTGCACCATGCAGATATCTTAGCTAAATGATTTTGCTGCTGCTTTTCATCTTTTGGTGACTTTACTAACCGATAAAAGACAGCATCATCCGCGAACAGTCTAAGAGAGCTACTCGGATAGTCTCTTAAATCGTTCATAAAAATAAGGAACTCCAGATGTCACTTTCGTTTTACACGATCACTTTCTGTCAATTGCTACGTACTGTGACACTTCTGACAAGAAATCGCGGATCCACTCACACAACTGTGGCGATATTCGATAAGAAAGCAATTTGATTAAAACACGCTTCCGGAAATCTACAAATATGTTCAAATGTTTGTACAGCTTATGGGACTCAACTACGGGGTCATCAGTCCCTAAACTTACAAACTACTTATGAACTAGCTAATACTAAGGACGACACAAATATCCATGCCCGAGGGGGGATTCGAAACCCCGACCGTAGTCGCCGTGCAGAACGTGACTGGCGCGCCGCAGACCGCTTGGTCACTGCGGCAGGCTTTGCAAATATGGATTCGATTGGAGATCCCTTTTCGATAGCACTCATCATATCATGTGAGTAAAGAGCTAGCTGTGTATTTCACATGAACGTTACTTTCTCAATCCATGTTGTATATGAGTCAATATGTCGTTCGCTTCGAGGGGATTCATAATGTACAATTTTTCCATGAAAGACATTCATTCTGTTGTTATTATTTAAGTAAACTTTTTAATCTTCAGATGAAGCTATCCCCAGTGTTCAAGAACCATAAAATTTGCGCAAACGGTTGGCTATATTCGTTTTTATTTTTGAATCTGGTTCATAATGTCTGAGGAAAGTATGTGTTCTAAAATCCTGATGCAAACCTATAACAAACACTAACGAATGACCGCAGCGAACCGATATTTTCAAAGCAAGGGGAAAAAAAGGAAGAAGAAGGAAAAAAGTCGGTAGAGCGCTTGCCTGCGGAAATTGAATGTCTCAATTTCGAATCCTGGCACGCAGTTTAATCGACAAGTTGCATATCAGTGGACACCTCTCTGCAGAGTGAAAATATCATTCTGGAAGTATTATTATCACCTTACACGTATTTATCCGTCATTTGATATTGATGATATAGAGCCTGTATGTTGCCTCACACTACATCACGTTACCTATGAAAACCGCATGAAAATTCGTCTAGTTATTTTGGAAATTACTGTGTTCAAACGGACAGACACCAGACATGACAAGATATCTTCAAAATTAACCTTAGCAGTTCCAGAACAAAATCTTCTTCGTGGATAGGAATGGAGGCTCGCCACACTATATAACACCCGTGGGGCTGCGAAATTTATTGTCAAAGTTTTGGCAGCACACACAGACACGAGACACTTACATGTATCTCTCTACCAAGTAACTGACCGGATTTAAAATGGTGACTTAATCTATTCACACGAAGGGACATAATCGCACGTTAAAAGTTAAACTCAGTGTCGCGCAAATCGCTCAGCCTATATCCGTCTAGTGTTAGTGATAAAACTTTACACAAATTATCGAACCTTTACGATTCCATGTTTCGTTGACATACCACAAAAAAATAATAATAATAAATAAATAAAAAAATAAAAAACATAAAAAGTAAAAAAATTAAATAAAAATAAAAAAATTGTCACATTGTTGGTGTTCATGTTGTAAGACTTCAGCTGAGACAAGAAGTATTAATTTATTACTTCTTTACTACCAAATATAAAGGCAACATTTTTTTAGCTGTCATTAGCCACAACGGCAATGAAAGTACCTGCTGAATTATATGATTATAAAACACACAGTTCCGGAAATATGACGTTTTTTACATTTAACGCACTTGTTACGGAATTACTGGTTCTCTTAGAAACTGTTTTCTCGTTCTTTTACAATCATTAGTTAAATCCATAACATTTTAAATCTGATTCTCAAATACTGCAACTCTTGTACTGTAGTTTCTTTGCTAGCCTTGAGTCCAGTTCATAGCGACGAAGGTTGTGTTGGTATATCCTGCTTTCCTTCACAGTACCATAGAAAGCCTCACACGCGAGCACGTTCCTTCTTCTTCCTAAGGGTGCATATTCAGCTCTCACGTCCGTTAACGTAGCCTCCATCTTTCCGTTACTGACACACAGCCCAACTCAACTTCAGGGTTTCGTAAGCAATTTCAGTAACCGTCTCCGTTGTATCTTTCCACACACACTGTGTCACTGTTCTCAGCCCCAAAACGCTTTGTGAAACCCATTGCTACAACACTAGGAGAAAAATAACCCTTATTATCCAGTACCTCAGAAAGAAGTTCGTTGTGTAACTTTTTTGATCAGTTGTCCAATAAAAAAAATGCCTGGCAGGTAGCAAAGCAAATTTCCAATTGAATCTAAGATCATTTCTTCTAAACAACACCTATTTCATGAAAAGACTTCTATTTAGAAACAAAAAGAAAATCTGTGTGTGTGGTTTTTTTTCTCTTTTTTTCAGTGGCTAGAATTAAAAGCTAATTATATTAACAGTAATTGTTTGTGCTTGTCGTTTTCAACATCATTTCGGTGAAAACATTATTTAAAATGAACTACGGATCATGTAGCTAATTAAGTCATACCCGCCATGAAACAGTGTGCTGTCCCAGCGACGTAGCAATATAGCACACACCAGGCTGCATTGGAATGTGCATGTAGCTGGTTACGTGACCTACTTGAATCCCGTTACAGCCGAACACTACCTCATCATCGCGAAAATACCCATCGTGCGTCGAAGGGGAAAATAACAAAGAGCTCTATTGAAACCTTGAAGACGACGTAATCGTAAAGTGGTCGCCGCGCTGGAGTAGCCGAGCGGTCTAAGGCGTCTCGCTGCGGAGCGCGAGGTTGCTCGCCGTGGAGGTTCGAGTCCTCCCTGGGTCATGGGTGTGTGTTTGTCCGTAGGTTACTTTACCTAGGCTTAAGTAATTTGTAAGCTACGGGCTGATGACCACGCAGTTTGGTCCGATAGATTTACAACCATTTGAACATTTTTTGTAAAGTGGTCCATCCTGTCTGCAAGTGTGTCACGTGACCGAGAGCTATGTAATTAGATATTGTATCCGATGACGACTTCGTATGGGTGAAGCCGTGAAACAGTTGTAAACCCATCAAATTATACCTAGAGAGTCTCAAAATAGATCGTGTTCTTTAATTCGACGAGCCAAGATGTTTCATATCAGTGCACACTCCGCTGCAGAGTGAAAAATCTCATTCTGGAAACGTCCCCTAGGATTTGGCTGAGCCATGTCTCCACCATATCCTTTCTTCCAGAAATGCTAGACGCGCAAGGTTTAGAGGAGAACTTCTGTGAAGTTTGGAAGGTAGAAAGCGAGGTACTAGCGGACGTTAAGCTGCGGGAACAGACCTTGAAACGTGCCGGGATAGCTCAGATTTTTTTTGTCTCTCTCTTTCAGAAGGTATGTGTATTCTTTAATAAGCTGTAATATTGTGTATTTAAATATAAGTAAAAAGGAAGTTCAAAGTGAAAAAATAGAAAAAAGACGTTAAGCGCTTGCCTGGGAAAAGCAAAGGTCCCAAGTTCAAATCCCGGTCTCTGCACACAGTGTTAATGTCCCAGGAAGTTGCATATTAGCGTATTTTCTTTGCTGGCCATGAATAAGCAGTGTATGGCCTTTTGTTTCGTTTGTGCTCATGGAATTACAAAAGCTCACAGGGATTCGTATAGTGCGAAATGCAACATTGTTAGGAATAAGCGGAATTTGAGGTATGAACACGAACTCAAAATGTAATAAACAGATACGAAAATTACAAAGTAAAGTCCAAAAATCTGTTTTTCCTATGGAAGAACTCAAATACACTTGCACAAAACATATTGGTTTTGTGAAACTGTTTTAGATAATACTAGCTTAATTCCCGCTGCTTCGCACGCATGGACTGGATGGACTGTATTGGTTGTTTCTACTTCTAACTATAAATTTTCATAGATTTAGCTTTAAAAGTGCTTTCCTAATCAAGTATTTTGATATTACTTGCCACCTCCTATTGCACCATTGATGGCAGAATTCAAAACATCCCGAAACACATTTTTTTTATTCTAACCAAGATTCCAAATCCAAATTTTCGCATTTTTAGCATCAAAATAGTCTCAGTAGCACCCTTAAAAATTGTCCCCTATTTCGCCCGCTTAATAGTTGAATTTCCAAAAATATCGAAACACGTGTTTTTAAAATATCAATCAGAAATCTAAATCCGAAGTTTTGTATTTTTTGCTTCAAAACTTCCTGAATATCAACGTATTTTCATCGTTCATCCGCTATTTAACCCCCTTGGGGATGAAAATATCGAAAAATCACTGATTCTATCGTCTGCAGATTCACTTTTCAGCGCCATTTTCTATCTTTCAGAAACAGATCGAGAAGGCGAAATTTCTTTCTTACGCTTTAGCATCTTTCTTCTTAGTTTTCTTTTCAAAATGCAATATGCACTTATTTTTCTTTATTCGTACGCTTTGTTGGAGAAAAACAACTGAAGAATGTGCATTACGTTTCGCTGTATATAACCACTTTACTATTTTAGTGTCAAAAGTCATCGCTAGTCTTCAGTCCGAATTTTATATAAGCTGACGACTTTCAACCACTATAGCTTTCGCCGTCTTACAGCTATCGACACAGAACTGCTATGGTGTACAACGGAAGACTTTGTACTAGTGCACAATGGGAGTCTGATACTTAGTACCAAATACAAACACTATTCGCTTGCGATGTGTGGTTTTGGCTGCAGAGTGAAATATAGGCACAAACAGCTCAATTTTTAAACATATTAAGATTTTAAACAGCGATATCTGTTTTGCCGAGATCCGATTTTGATAGAAGAAAGTCTATGTGTTGCCCCAAGTTACGTTGCTTCACTCAACTCGCAACATGAAATGCAAGAGTTGTGTCGAGGCAACAGTGTACAGGCGGCTTAGGGAGAGAGGCCTGATGAATGGTTATCCTTGACGGGCCTTCTCAGAAGGGAACGTTTAAGAGTGGAGTCGTCACCATACCAACTGGAAGGTTGAAAACTAGGCCAATGTTATTTTCACAGACGAGTCACAAATTGGTTTGGAAAGTAATTCGCATCTGGTGGGAACATGTAACACGATTTTGTGATTGAAACATTGTGGAGAGAGACAGATATCGAGGATATCTGTTCACCACTGGATCAGCTCTTCATCAAATTGTGCGGGTGAAATGGCAAGAGTTAACCGTTTTCAGGCCATGAAGACATTTGTGGATTCACGTGCGGTTGTTGCGAGATGCTCTTCGCTCATTCTTTTGTTGTGATGGACAATAATGGTCGACCTCACAGAACACGGTAGATGTTTTTCCTTGAAAACGCAAAATGCAGTATTAAAAGTAGACCACTGTACGTAACAAGAGCTTTGTTCTATCACTAAAATTAGCAAATAAGGTCCATGTGAACTATTGGTTACTCCCTGCTACAAAGCTTTGTTCCCTGGCCCAAACTGAGATGTTCAAATGTTTGTAAATCTTGTGGGTCTTAACTACGGGTCATCAGTCCCTAAACTTACAAACTACTTATGAACTACTTACGAACTAGGACGGCACAAATATCCGTGCCCGAGGGGGGATTCGAAGCCCTGACCGTAGTGGCCGTGCAGACCGTGACTGAAGCGCCTCAGTCCCCTCGGCCACCGCGGCCGGCCCAAACTGAGAACTGACTCGTTTCAATGTACTTCAATAACACGAAGTTAATACTACAGTGGTCAATCTACATAGCAGCTCACACGTTATTACACACAGACATTAATAAGCACGCCAGCACAATTAAAGTTATCTTATAAAGGTGGCTAAGAAAACATTTATGGCGCAACGGAATTTAGAGATTAATTAAGATTACATCTGAACTTGTTCAGCACTAATGTTGAACAATATTAAATAAAAGTGGTAAGGTGCTATAAAACTAAAATTTATAGGCAACTTACGGATTATGCTGAACTTAGACATGTTTATTCAGACAGAAAACAAGCAAAATGGGGAACCAATTTTGTTAATACAATAAAATGCATCTCTTACATGGATTAATGCGGACGGTGCCCAGCCTAAATTATTCATGATTTAACGCTACTGGGGGGGGGGGGGGGGGAAGGATTCACAAACAACACTCATTCTCTCACACACACGCAATGCCACAGCGAAACTGAGACGAGGCGGAAGCAGGCGCCGCTATCGTAGGCGAAATTCAGCAAGTCGGATGTAGCACAAAACACAATATACAAAAACACTTAAAAGCTGGCTCTGGTCTGTCGTGCCTGTTTTGAAATGGTGCGTGTATATAGCCAAATTAAATTACATCTGAATTGGACTGCGAGCAAACACGCTAACAGCGACACACGGCTACGTTACATGAACGTACTCCACTGAAAGTGAAGTCGTTGAAAGACGGATTCATTATACAAAATCTCTGTGGATTCTTAAGTTGCAGTCTGTCAGCAATCGATCTAGGTACTGGTTTTATATGAGAAGTGGCGTGAACTCCGGCGACTAGCTGCAAACCCCGGAAGTCGGAACTCGGACCCACGTAGTTCCGAAAACCGATAAAATTGAAGAAATTCAGATTCCGAAAAATAAAGAAAATTAACTACAGCATGCAACCCATAGAAATGCTTAGAATTATATAAGGAAGCGAATGAAATACAGCTACACGCGATAGGGGGCGATTACAGAGACAGATGAGGTCCTGTCTCAGGAAAACCACAAAAATGAAATAATTACAAAGTCGAAAAAAAATTGAGAATTACAGAATGCAACCGATAGAAATGTTTAGAAATACATGAAGAAGCTATTGAAGTAGGTTGTACAAGGCTGAGAGAGAATTACTGACAAAGAAAGAGAGTGTACTACTAGCTGGAGAAGAAACGGCGAATTAAAATAGGCGGGGAGAGAAGATCGCGAAATATTAGTGGAATTCAGAAGGATACCCGCATAGTTACTTGCCTGATGGGCATGGAACAAACAAGAGTGGAAGCTGAAGGCTTTGTTCTGTGAACCAACCACGTGGAACAAAGATCACTCACGGAAGGAAACGATGAGAAGATTTTTACATGCACTGTATAAAATGAACATATCACCTATTAAAATCGGGACCCACAAAGCTAGAAAGTATTTACACAGAGTTCATACACCGCCACATGATCACAAAAGTTTTTAACATATCAAGCCGTTATCAAATGTTCAAATGTTTGTAAAGCTTATGGGACTTAACTACGGGGTCATCAGTCCCTAAACTTACAAACTACTTATGAACTACTTACGAACTAGGACGGCACAAATATCCATGCCCGAGGGGGGATTCGAACCCCCGACCGTAGTGGCCGTGCTGACCGTGACTGGAGCGCCTCAGTCACCTCGGCCACCGCGGCCGGCAGCCGTTATCAAACTGCAACTAGAATCACACACACACCACGTTTATCTATTGGAAATCACTGAATTGAAAAAACGAGAACACATTTTCGCACACGATCGGATAAAATAATAAAAAATTAAATAAATAAATAAAGCCGGCCGCGGTGGCCGAGGAGACTGAGGCGCTTCAGTCACGGTCTGCACGGCCACTACGGTCGGGGGTTCGAATCCCCCCTCGGGCATGGATATTTGTGCCGTCCTAGTTTGTAAGTGGTTCATAAGTGGTTTGTAAGTTTAGGGACTGATGACCCCGTAGTTAAGTCCCATAAGGCTTACAAACATTTGAACATTTGAAATAAATAAAAATATTCTAAGTTCACGAATGTAAATTAAATATGTTAGTCAATGAAATGCTATCATCTCCAGAAACAAGAGCAGAACCAACCTTACCTCTTCAGACGACCAGCCCAGAATGATCAGATCGAGTGGTCACCGGGCGCGCGGGAAGCCACCGGAAGCCATAAAATCCAAGAAACAGCGGTAGTGGGGACGGACAGCGAGACTCGCCCTAAAGAAGGCTCGCTGACTTGACTGTAACCAAAGGGTGTAGAAACCTCTTTGGTAGCCTCAGCAGGTATCGAATCTGAGCCAGAGAGAGCGATGCAAAGCGAGCTATCACTCCCCACATTCAGACAGCCATAGATTCTTGCACCCACTTAAAAGTAAAACAACTGCACATTCTCACAGGGACAGTGGCGTAGTGGAGAAGCCGTACGTTTGCCACATTAATTAATATAATAATAAATTATTAACAAAATAAGAAAAACCTTGCAATATTAACTGATATTTTAACACATTAAATAAAAAATGCTATTCCTCAAGCCTTGAAAAGAGTATGGTTCAAGTTTTAACAAAATGATAATCTAGCGACATTAAATAAATTATAGCTTTACAGAAATATACAATAAATATATGTATGGCCTAAAGGATTCAGGAATTATCAAAAGGTGACTGGTTTCTGTATTTCCTGATTCCTTTAATCATCACAGTCGCGTGTTCCACACTTCCAGAATGGATACAAGTTCTTCAGTATGATCTGCTCTATCTCACTAACTGAATCCCATAGAGAATGTCTCGGATGCGTAGGGAGACGGCTTGCATCAATTCAGCAACCACCTACCGCTGTCCAAGACTTGTGAACAGCCCTGCAGGTAGAATGGGCGGTTATTGCCTCAATACGAGATTGAAGAGATCATTAACAGCTGGCCCCGTCGTTGTCAAGACTGTATTGCTTCCAGAAGTAGTCACACCTCACAATGAATACAGCGATCATTATCAAAAGGTGTACGCTAAAAGTTAAGAAAAAATTTTAAAAAATGTTATCTACCGTTATGCGTGTTGCACTTGTTTCTGTTGTGTATTCTTTACATTGTTTCTACTTTAGTATCATCTGTTTATATGTTTTGTGCTATAATAAAAGCAACCTATATAAATTTCCGTTAATTTTGGATAGCAATCTATACAGGGTGAATCAAGGCTTCGCAGCACGATTCCTCACATGTCAGCAGTAAAAAAATAGAGTCTCACAAAATTTCGTCCTGCTCGTTGGGGAGAGATGTTCTGTGTAGTAGAACGGAACCAGCGCGGCATAAAAACCATCACACCTTTTCTATTTATCCAGTCTCTAAACTTTTTAGGAAGATGGACTACATTCTCAAACTACACAGGAAACGAAATGTTTATTTATTTATTATTATTATTATTTTTCAGTTTGTATTGCGGTTGTGTTCAGTAGACTAACTTTATTTGTGCTGACTATAGTCGGCGTCAGCTACAAAGGCGGCCCAGTTTTCAGCCGTTCTGCGCATCCCCCTCCATTACCGCAATGACAGCCAATGAAGTTCATTCTGTAGGCGCTTGGCTGGCCGCGAGTTACGCAATGTTTCTCCCGCAGGCGCAACTGTTGGCGCTCGGACGACGTAGCTCCTCCCCTCCACACTTCCCCTATCGCACCGCCTCTGTGCAGAAGTGCCTTCTTACATGACGCCAGCTATAGTTTCCGGCTTCCTTGTGTACTGTCCAACTAAAGCCTTCGTTGTAAATGGCAATTTAACAGTTCCACCGGTGCACACATGTACAATAATTACAATTGGTATTACATATGCACTCCTGGAAAAGGAAAAAGAACACCATGAATTCGTTGAATCAACAGAGGGAAATTTTATTGACACATTCTTGAGGTTGTATACAACACACAATCACACAGTTCAAATGTTCAAATGTTTGTATAGTCTATGGGACTTAACTACGGGGTCATTAGTCCCTAAACTTACAAACTACTTATGAACTAACTAAGACTAAGGACGGCACAAATATCCATGCCCGAGGGGGGATTCGAACCCCCGACCGCAGTGGCCGTGCAGACCGTGACTGAAGCGCCTCAGTCCCCTCGGCCGGCGATCACACAGTCAAAGCGCCGTATGCACGTGAGTACAGTCACCACAGCGTCTGCAAAGTTGGCGTTAGTACTGTGTATACCCTCCTTTTGCAGCACTGCAAGCTGTATTTCTTTCATGGAAACGATCGTACAGGTTCCGAATGTGGTTCTGTGGAATGGCGTGCCATGTAATTTCCACCTGGTGCCTCTGTTGGGCCAGATTTCGTGCCACTCATGCAGACCGTCCAACATGACGTTTCATGCGGTCCCAAACATGCTCAATGGGGGAGAGATCTGGGGATCGTGCTGTCCAGGGTAGTTGACATACACCTTGAAGAGCACGTTGGATGGTACGGGATACATGTGGATCTGCATTGTTCTGTAGAAAAAGCATATTACCTTGTTGGTACATGAGTGGTAGCAAGACGGGTTATATGATGGTTTCAGTGTACCGTGCACTGTTCAATGTTCACTGGAGGAGAACGGCGAGTGTAAAATATCGCTCCCTTCACGTGCTTTTTCAGGTGTACGTCAACTACCCTGCCAATCTTTATATCCAGATCTGTCCCCCACTGAGTAGGTCTGGGGCCGGATGAAACGTCATCTTGGCGCTGACTACACGACCGGCACGAGATGTGGAAATTGTATGGCAGGCCATACCGTAAGACTTCATTCGGCACCTCTACAATTGTCTTCATGAGGAAGTTGCACCCTGTATTTCTGCGAAAGTAGGGTATACACAATACTAGCGTCGACATTGTGCATGCTCTGGTGACTGTACTGACGTGCGTATGGTTCTGAATGCGTGACTGTGTGTTGTAAACATCCTCAAGAACGTGTCAATAAAATTTCGCTCTGCTGGGTTGACGAATTCATTGTGTTCTTTTGTCATTTTCCAGGAATATATGTCCTTAGCATAATTTAGTTTAAGTAGTTTGTAAGCCTAAGGACTGATAACCGCAGCAGCTGAGTACATCGCCGGTAAATGCTGTACATGTGTTTATTGCCTCCACCGCCTATGCATCTACTTGGTGTAACATCGTTAATGCACGATATGATGTACCATTTGAGTTGTGGGATTTACTCAGCAGTTTTTATTACCATTGTAAAAAAAAAGTCCACATTTTTGCCAACAATATCAGCACTCTATGGAATGACTAGCCAAAAGCTTTTAAATGGTGTAACTGGCAACCAAGTTTTACCCATGTATTGAAATATTGTGGTTTGAACATAACTGGAAGTCGAAACTAGTCACCAAATTACACATTTTAATTCCTTTTGCGGTTTAGGGCATTTAAAAAAATTGCTATAATTTTTTAACAAGTCTCAAGAAATTATAAAAGGCCGCCTTCTCCTTCTTTGACCAAATAGAATTCATAAAGACCATTGTTCTGTGTATTATATACAATTTTAAATCAACACTCTCACTTCACTCGCACTCAAATACGAAGTAAACACAACAAGCCTCAGACATAGAACCACGTAGCTGCAATATCCTAAATGACCTAAATAATTAGACAAGGATTAATAATGCAAAATAATGTACAATGAAGGCCCTTGATTTACAGTGACAGGTGCAACAATTAAAAAACACACTATTTAGCTTAAAAGTGGCAGTTGAAATACGTAATCCTCGCACAGCATTTTGAAAACAAATAGCCGGTACAAGAATATTCCTTTGGCATCACAAACTGGTATTAACATTACATCGACAAAGTAATTGAGAATATGCAATTAAATGTGTCTGACTTGAAGCTTTTTACGCCAGTACCTTTGACAGAGCTGTAAATTCTGTGCAATTTCACTGAAATAATATGGTCCATAATGCGCTACTACTGTTGCATTTCGTGAAAAAAATATTGCTTGTTTATATTGTAAACAAAATCAAATGCAGACACTCGTCACTGTAGAGTTTTTACAATACAGTCACACTATTCCATTTTTGAACCTTCAGTACAAACAACACTTTCATGCTCTAAATAGAGATAATAATTTGCATCAATTGCAACAACTGTCATCGTATGAATAACGCCCTTCCATGTTAGACTGCAGTAACCACCTTTCTGGTTCTTCAGGACTTTGGGTGAAAAATTGCAGAAGAATTCCGCTATACGCATTATTATTATTATTATTATTTGAGTCTTTCAAATATTCAAAACTTCGGGGTCACCAGTCACTAAAAACTTACAAACTACTGATGAACTACCTTACACTAAAGACAGCACATACATCCATGCCCGAGGGGGGATTCGAACCCCCGACCGTAGCGACCGTGCAGACTGTAACTGGCGCGTCGCTGACCGCTCGGCCACTGCAGCTGGCTCACCACCATTGCTCTAACCGACTTGAAACAATGGAGTAACGTACTACTACCACTACTGATTGCAGGAACGTACTGAATTTATGAAATTACTTGCTAAAAACCCTGCGTTCCCCGGGTATTTATTTATTTATTCCTGCCTCGAGTTAGTACTTCTCCTATCCCTGCTCTCTCTGTCAATCTCTTTTTTTCTAAACACGTGCTATATTTATCGAAGAATATATAAAAAATAAGGCTGTCTTGCATAGGGTACAAAAGATAGATACTAATCGAAATAGAAATGACATGTAAAATTCTCAAGATCTCATATTTATTGAGTTGTATCTTGTACAGTTGTACAATTTTACAGGTATTTATTCATTTGTATAAGTGCTGTATGTCTGTAAAATTTGTTGCGAACACAATTAGTAGTAATGAAGTAATAGGTTAAAACTTGGCCGTTTTCTATTAACGATACTGTTTATGTGCTCATATCTCACACACTACTTGTCGTGCTGTGATTCAATTTAGAAGGTACATTCATCTAAATGTGTGTATACTGTCTGTAAAATTTTCTGCGACTTCAATTTGTAGTGTAGAAATTACAAATTGTAGCGTCACACCGAATGCGGTACTTTTAGTCGTCCATGAACAGCGGAAAAGTTGTAACCGAGAAATTTTTTCCTTTCATAATTTTGCTATGGTTGTCAGCGAGAAAAAGTTCAATAAAGGTTTGAAATTACGTTTAAAGTTTGTTGCATGTCGCCAAGTACTGTCATTGTCATACATTGTGTGAATAAAAGTCTCGTCGCATTGTGTGGCAGTATCTTGCAACTATATTGTTTATGGCGTATCTTCTGAACCATGTGTCGTATGTGGTTCTTACCCCGACAGCATTGTTACCTCACGGGAAGGAATAGGTGCACCAAATTTGGTTGAAATCGGTCCAGCAGTTTAGTAGTAAATGTGCAACACTGTCGTTTGATGCAGCAGTTTTCCGCGCATCTCCTTTTTTATGACGTCATGTCTCATGAAGAATGTGTTGTAAGTGATCCTAACACTTACGACGACCGTCCCCATAGACTGAAGCTTACGTGTGCAAAATTTCATGAACATTGGAAGAAAACTGTAGATTTGTATACAATACGTACACACAAACATACGGACACACCGCTTTATATATAAAGATTAGTTGCACCGAGATGAAAATAAAGAAAATAAAAATACATTTGTGTGGACTGTCACTCCAGACGCGACTATGTAGGGTTAAACTGGCGTTCCAAAAGCAATTTTCTGGACTTCCATATTGCTCTTTTTCTGGGGGACTCGTACTCCCAAACTTTTTCGTCCACAAAGTAACTTTCTTACGATGTTGAAAACTTGGAAGAAACCCAAAGATTTCGCAGACGTAAATTTCTTATTTCATTTTTTCCCCTTGGTAATTGCAATACATACGATAGCAATGCAGTTTTTGGTGGGAAAAGCGATGTAATTGAATATTTCAAGCATTTCGAAGCTGCGGCAACCGTTCTCGCCAACTGCGTTGCTAGAGGCCAGTTCGACAAGCTTGTAGTGCCCGCGTGGGCGATGGTAGTGCTAAACAGATATGGGTACCCTCAAACGCCGAGCTACTGATAGATGTCTCTACGGTCCCGCTACCATGATCCTTCGCGATTCATTGCCATCTTTGTTTTGCTGTTCCGTTCTTGTCGATTGTACGGAGTTTTACAGTGTGTCCTGTCTTTCGTTGCAACTTGTAAGTTAAGTTGGAAGTTAGAGATGAGCAGAAAAATAGCAAACTATTTTACTTGTTCTGCTGCATCTAAAAAACAAAGTTTTTTGGTAGTCGGCGTGTTGATGACGTCATGGGTAAACGCCAATGGGTGGTACCCCATGCTTCAGTTATAAGTAATTTTCGCTGCATTATTTCTATTGTCGGAGTACCCCCAAACTTTTTTTTAATAAGGGCACTTTATATCTATAAATGCGAATGTCTGTTCGGTGTACGTTTATCACGTCTGAACCACAAGACATAAAGAGCTAAAAATTTGTACAGTTACTTATATCTACCCGGGGAAGGCTTTAGGCACGGTTTTATGGCGATCGGATATATATATATATGTGGGTGTCTGTTCGGTATACGCTTATCACGTCCGAACGACAAGACGCAGAGACTTAAATATTTGTACAGTTACTAATTTATACCTAAGAAAGGTTTTAGGCACGGTTTTGTAGCGATCTGATTTAGTAATCTGAAGAACATGACGCGAAATGCGGAACAATAATTACTCTTTGAAAATTATATTTAGTCTTTGACAATGGTTTTATTGGTTGCATTGTTGGTTGAGGGCTGATAATGATAAAAGGGTGGAGTATATTGGGTTGGAAAGTTATCGGTGTATTTAAAATTGTGCGTGTGCGTGTTTTAATATTTCGCTCTGCAGTGAAAACTACAGAACGCAAACGAATGGTTGTGTGTAATTGTTGTCCGAAGTCTCCCGTTGTACACCATAGCAGTTCCATACCGATAGCTATAACGGAGTGGAAGATATGGTTGTTGAAAGTGGTCCAATTATTAAAAAAATCGGACTGAAGGCCAGCGATGACGTTTGCGACTCTTTAGCAAGGAGGTTACATACAGCGAAACGTGATGCCACAGACCATATCTTTGGTCTATGCTTGCTACAATGTCTTCAGGTCTTTCTCTGTAAGGATAACGAAATATAAGAATAAATAAATAAAGCGGTAAAAAAGAAATTTCTTTTAATAGATATCTTTAAAAAAAAAAGGTCGATTTGACATTTCGCGCATTACATCAAGTGATCGATCTGTGATATTATTACAATCATTATTATTGAATTTCGTGATTGGATTCTTCGAAACGAGTGCATTTTTACGTATGACTTGATCTACACTACTTACTTTCCTGATAAACGGTAAGTGCATAGACTTCTGCAATCTGATGGGAATAGTTTTCAGTTTGTTTCTAAAGAAAGTATTGTATTTCATTTAATCCTTCAAAATCAGTCTGATAGCACACTACTGAAAGATAACTTATCTGTCATAATCAACCAACACGCGAGCGGAGCCGCGGGTTTAAATTGTCCCGGAAGAGCGAGACGTCAGGCAACCCTACGCGCAGCGGCGAAGTGGTTGAGGCAGCGGTGCCGCGGCTTGGCCTGCTACGTACTTGCCGGTGAGGTGTGGAGTGCAGTAGAGCGGTGATCGGCGTGCGTCGCGAGGGCCCACCGCCGGCAGACTGGCAGCCGCGCTCCTTCGGCGCCTACAGCCGCTGGTAGGGGGGAGGGGCGCCGGCCGCCCACCTCGCCTGCCCTGCGACGCCTACAACGGGACTCCCGGCCGCCGCGCCGCGCCGCGCCGTCCACACCTGGCCGGACGCTGCGCACTCCGCATCCGTCACGCGACGCCCGGAACTAGGTTCAGGCAAAAATTGCTCGACCCCACGCATCGCCGCACCGGATGGTTTAAAACGACGGCCAGTGGCGGACTGTGCGTGTCGGAGGTGGGCGAAGAACCCAAGCCACCCTACAGGCATGTAACAACACGCTTGACAAGCAAGGTTGCTTCCTGGACCATTTTAAGCTGTGCGGCGTGGCACAGAACCTGTGTTTTCAGAAAGGAGCTCTTTTTCTGCCTTTCGGGAGAAGGCCCCAGACCGAGCAGTATGGGTAGTCCCCAACCCATGCTTTTAACAGACAATAGGAGTTTTTCAACAGTTGTCGTCATTTGTGTAGCATATTGACTGACCTGGGTAGATCACCTGCTGTTAGCAGTAATCACCTGTGTAACACGGTGGCGCCAGGTAGTTGCTTCACATTTTCAAATGTTTGTAGAACTTACGGGACTTACCTACGGGGTCATCAGTCCCAAAGCTTACAAACTACTTATCAACTAGCTAAGACTAAAGACGGAACAAATATTCATGCCCGAGGGGGAATTCGAACCCCCGACCGTAGTGGCCGTGCAGACCAGTGGCGTAACTACGTGGGGAGATGAAGGGGATAGAACCCCCCCCCCCAGAGCCACGACCAACCAAAAAAAAAAAAAAAAAAAAAAAAAAAAAAAAAAAAAAAAAAAAAATTGTATAACAGCAATCTGGTAAAGGTAAAGATTGGAAACTCGTGGTGTTTTACCATAGGCTTTCATTGGATGGGAGTGCATTAATCTTCAACGGGAGTGGTAGATGGTAGCCTGTCTGGAAACTGACTAAAATTTAGCTCGTCAAGCAGATCTATCCCCCCCCCCCCCCCCAAAGCCAAGTCCTAGTTACGCCACTAGTGCAGACAGTGACTGGAACGCCTCAGTCTCCTCGGCCACCGTGGCCGGCGAGCGTTTTGAACTAGTCTTGTGTAGTTCGCGAACGAACTAGTTCGAGAGAGCGCTCCCATAGTCGAACTACGCGAACTAGTTCGCAGATCCCTCGCCTCTTATTTCGTCCGCTCCTTTTCCGAAGACTGACGGGGAACAGCGAGATGACACGAGAGCGCGCATAATCGCGTGATTCGTGGTTTATTTGTTTGCGTTTTTAATGTCTAATTGCCCAAAAAAATACGGGTAATAGCACACGCTTGAGCAGCACTGATCATTATGTAAAAAAGCTGTCATAACAAAAGAAAGAGCTCGTTTAGTAGCGGAGGCAAAAACCAAAAATGCGGACGAACTAAAAAGAGCGACCTACTTCGCGGCCGAGCTGCGAACTAAAAGGAGAGCTACCGGTCGCGAACAAAAATATGCCCGATCGGTCGCGAAGTAAAATATGCGCGATCGGTTGCGAACTAAAATATGCTCGATCGGTCGCGAACTAAAACATGCGTTACAGGTCGCGAATTATTATGTCAAACGTATCTCGCTTCTTAGTTCGTTCGATTCTTTTCCGAAGACCGACGAGCAATAGCGAGACGGCGCACAGCAGAATTAAAAATCACGTGTTTGCCTTCTGCTGATGAGCCATTTCGAGGTTAGTATCTGCCTGCTAAGTTACATAGTTCAGTGCTACAAAATTTCTGTTTTGAAGTATTTTGCACTCTGAAATATCTGACTAACAAATTCCATAATGCCAACATATAGAAATAACTCTAAGCTTAAACGCGAGAAATGATCCACAAACAGTTTCTTTTGGTGTGCGTGATATCGTTAGCGGCTCAAGCAACAAGCGCATGAAGCAGCTAGGTGGGGGAACTTCTCCCTCCACCTGCATGCGGAGACCACGCCGCTCAGCCGTCACTGGGAGCGGAAGAACTAAAAGAACGAACTAGTTCGCGACAGAGTCGCGAACTAAGGTGAGCGCTCCCGATCGGGAACTATTATGCGCAAGTCTATTTGAACCAGTATATGATAAACGTATTCAATTATATTATTACTAGTAAAAGCCCGGCAGTCAACAGATTTGACTGCTGTTCTGGATATTATAAATTGTGATTGAGAATACCTGTGCAAAGGTGTCTGCTAATTCACATTGAATTACCCAGAGCAGGCGGCGAGGTTCTTAAACATCAACACATCCGTGATATGAATGCAATATAGGACCGTCGGTATCTCCATCATGAAGATTCGACTGGATTCTCTAATTAAATTTTGATACATGCACAGAATATATGACATCACCTGCAAATGGGCGAAGCTGAAAATGTGTACCCCGCTGGGACTCGAACCCGGGTCTCCTGCTTTCTAGGCAGTTGCGCTGACCCCTACACCACTTTTTTTTAAAAAAAAAATAACGTCGTAGCACTCTGCAGAAGAAGATGCATAATCTGTTTCCGTCAGTGAAGTCACTGCATAGAAACTGACATTAACAAAGGAAACTTAAAATTTCTTCGGGAAAGAAAGTTGGAAACGTAGTCCCTCAATACCTCTTAAGTCATTGATGGATTTTGTGTTCCTTTCATCTTCGCCATACTTCAACCTCAGCATATAAACAGCACTCAAGGCTTGTCTTCTCGATATTTGCTTTATTATGTTTCCCCAAGCAGTGCGCCTGGTCTCGTGTTCCTGGTTCCCCATTGGTCCTCCTACGTTCTCTCAACTTGTCGTCTCTTAGCCTTGAGTGCGCCAGTCACCGAAGGTCGCGCATGACCTGATGATGTGCAGGGATATGAAGTTCCTTTGTCTTTCCCTAAGTAATGGAGATGAATTTCTTTTGAAAATGAAAATGAAAATATAAAAGAAAGTTAACTCAACCCCTCTACGTCGAGGTTAGATAATGTGAAACAAACCATCTTCTTAAGGAATTGAAGAAAAATGATCTAGCCGGCCGCGGTGGCCGAGGGGACTGAGGCGCGCCAGTCACGGTCTGCACGGCCACTACGGTCGGGGGTTCGAATCCCCCCTCGGGCATGGATATTTGAGCCGTCTTTAGTATAAGGTAGTTGATAAGTAGTTTGTAAGTTTAGGGACTGATAACCCCGTAGTTAAGTCCCATAAGCTTAACAAACATTTGAACATTTGAAAAATGATCTAAATGAAACAATAATAGATAAACGGTGACAAACCTTGAATATTGGATGCCACACATCCCTTTATTTCTACATTCGTCCTTCCTCGTCCTTTGTTCGTTTCTTTTTTTCCCTGTTTGTTCTTTTTTCCTTCATATCCTCGTTATTTGTAGCGCCTTGATATAATTCGCAAATCTTTTCCTGTACTTAGCACTCTTCTCCAAGAGTTGGGCTCTTGTGCCAAGGTACACTCTATAGTCTGAGTATGAGGCCTTGTCTTGTGCACTGGTTATGTAGTATAGTATTTGCTCTACTAACCAGGTCCACGAGTTTTTCTTGCTGATTGGGTAGTCATTTCCGTCAGGTTTTAGTACCGAGATGAGAGGAATGTGTTGCGGTGTTGTTCTACATATTGAAGCCAGGTTTTTCCTGCACCATTCCCATATAAGTTTATTTTCTCCACAGACAAATCTGTGTTGCAAGGTGTCAAAGAGATGGCACTCCCTGCATTTGTCAGTGACGGACAAATGTATTTTGTGAAGTTTCTCACTTGTTGGTATCGTCTCATTAACTATTTTGTACCAGGTTGATCTTATATCCGTACCGAGCACTTTGTTGTTGATGTTTTTCCATATAACAGTCCAGTCCTTATCGGGGTACTTTAATTCCATTCGGTTCACCCTTCCACTGTCATTCATAAGGCGGTACAGTTGAGCGGTGGTAAGTTCATGTAGTGGGGCGCTCGATTTCAATCGGAGGTAGCTAATTTCTAATGGAAACATCCTAATGTGGTTCGCCTTGTAATACGTGTCGCCAAGGTGAATTGGTACTTGCATACTCTGAGGCTTATATATTCTTATGGCCATACTTAGCGCACTATCCGGATATTTGTAGCATAGCTGCATAGTGCGCCTTATCAGAAGTGCCTTGCATTTAGATGAAACATCGGTGAGACCAATGCCTCCTTTTTCTAGCGGAAGGGTAACGACATTGATCCCCACCTTGTATATATCTCCCCTCTAAATATACCAACCTATTGCCGACATGATTTTCTTGGCAACACTGTCTACCACAGGTATTATCTGTCCAACGTACCATAGTTTCGAGAGGATTTTGGTGTTTACGAAGTGTACTTTCTGCACCAAGTCCTGTTTCCGTCCTTTGTTGTATTGTAAGTAGCCTCTCGTCATGGCCAGAAGGTCCTTTCAGTTGTCTGCCGTTGTTTTGAGAGGACAACTGCTCATCTTTATCCTGAGCACCTTCATGGCTTCGCACACTCTGTATGGGCAGTTGGCATCTGTGCGAAATCCACTCCCTATCGGCATGAGACGAGTTTTCCTGTAGTTTAGTGTAGAACCCGATGCTCGTTCATATTCAGCCATATTAGTGGTAACGTCTCGAAGGTCCTGCTCCGAGCGTACAATGACACCCACATCGTCCGCAAATGCCATACATTTTACTGTCGTAGAATAGAGGGTTAGACCATGAAGCTTTCAATCAAGCATCCTAACCAAAGGCTCAATTGCTATAACGTATAGGGGCATAGACATAGGACACCCCTGTCGGACTGACCTTTGGATAGGGATCTGACGGGTGAACTGACCATTGATGATGATTTTAGAGCTGGCAGAAGTGTACATATTTTGAATTATCGTAATAAAAGGTACACCGAATCCGAGATGATTCATGATATCGAACAGGTAGCGGTGTGAAACCGTGTCAAAAGCCTTACATTGGTCTAAAGCTAAAATTGCTGCCTGAGGGCGTGTTAAGGCACTGAAAGATATGATCTCCCTATAATCTGCTAAACTCTTGGAAATAGTGCGTCCCGGTACTGCTACTGTCTGGCTGTTATGAATGAAGTTTGCTAGAAAATTTTTAATTCTAGCTGCTATGACACGGGCTACAATCTTATAATCAGAGTTCAGGAGAGAGATGGGACGGAATTTATTGATATCTTCATGTGGGTGTTCTTTCGGAACCAGTACTATTACACTGTCATTGAAGCCTGCTGGTAGTTGCTGACCCGCTTTGATTTCATTACACATGCTTACAAAGCATCGCTCCAGTAGATACCAAAATTGTTTGTAAAATTCTATTGATAGTCCATGATTTCCGGGCGATTTATTAGGCTGAGCCTTTTTCAGTGCCTCCTGAATCTCTTCCGCGGCGATGTCACACTTTAATGATTCCCTGTCGGTCTCTGCAAGTGTCATTGTAGGATAACTTTTCATTGTACGTATTTGCTTCGACATCCTCCAGCTCTGCTGTGTACAGTCGCTGGTTGTAATCCGTTATATACTCTTTTATTTCAGCCTGAGTCGTCGCGAAATTACCGTCTTCTTTCTTTATACGAGTGATAAGTTTTTGTCTTGCGCGACGCTTCTCTCTCCCGAGGTGGAAGGGTGACGCTTGTTCGTCGGAGATGCAATTATCATCTCTGGAACGGATTTTAATTCCTTCAATTTGTGTCCGTTTCAGAAGGGATAACTTTGCTTTAATACTTTTAATTTGGATGAACTTCACCGGCGTGATAGGTATATTAGAATACAGTTCACGAAGACATCGAAAGTACAACTCAAAGGTTTCTTTCTGTAGTCGGTTCCTCTCATAACTATACGCCTTCAAAACGCTGATTAATTTAGGTTTTGCGCAGTGGCACCGATGGGGACGTGTGTTGTCGGCGTAAACAGGTATGCCAGACCTCTTGCATACGTTCTCTCAACTCTTGCTCCTTGAGAATATCGACGTTTAACTTCCATCCTGTTCTGCCACGGAACGTTTTCTGTCGTGTCGTGCGAATGGTGCAGTGGTACGCCAAATGATCTGAAAAGCATAGTGGCCACGTTTCCGTTGCAGATACTGTCCCCCGCAAGGTTTTACTGACATAAATTCTATCCAGGTGACTGGCAGTTGTCGCAGTATGATACGTAAAACACCGCTGGTCGCCGTTTATTATTTCCCAAGTATCCTCTAGTTCTAATTGGTGTACCATTTCCGCAAGAGTTGGACATCCATTAAAGTTCGGCCATTGGTCCTTTGGCATCAAGACACAATTAAAGTCGCCTCCGACAACAACGTCCTCCCGATTTTGCCGGAGGAGATACAACAAATCACTGGCAAAGAACTGGCTCTTCTTGTTCTATTTGGGTTCCTAGAAGGGGCATAGATATTTATTAATCTAACTCCATTAATGAGACATGATATCGCTCTGCCATTTTCCAATCGCTCAACATCCAATACAATCACACCCTCTTTGGTAAGGAGAGCAGTTCCCGAATTACTACCTGGGATACTTCGTATCCCGGAATATCTGGGTGAAATTCGTCGTCTACCTCTTGCAGCAGAGCGATATCAGCATCACAGCTGTATAAATAATCACGAAGACTGTGTATCTCCTGTTGTGAGATGATCTTGTTTATATTTACGGTGGCTACCTTGTAATCCTGAAACGCAGGCATTCAGTAGTAGAATTACACTCTCCAACCAGGGCGCAGACGTACGATCTCGATAAAAGTATCAATGGTTGTTAGAAACGGTACTCTGTATCACCCGACGGGACTGTAGAGGCAGGTCGTATAATTCTTCTCCCGTTGTGGCTGATACATCGTCTGTTGGTGGTCCAGCGCTATCCGTTTCTTGCTCCATTGTCACATCTTCCTCGTCATCTGCCCAGCACAGTACACGGACTGGGGCAGTCTTGCTGTGTGTGCCGTTTTCCGTTAGACCTTGCCTCTGCCTACCCGATGGGTTGTAATCACGGTGGGTCTCCGCTTCAGAGTCCCCCGGCTTGATATTAGGTGGGGAGATTTCCGACACCTGTTTGTTACCATACTGCTGCTTCGGATCGGAATTGGCTGATGTGGTGTCAGGTAAAGTAAGACCAATTTCCATCGGTTTCTCGGGCAATATTGGCACTGTCTTCTCTGCGTCTTGATGGGCTATTCTTCGTTTTTCGTGTTTCTTGGGAGAGACTGCCTCTGTTTGATTTTCTGGGGAGCAGGTTTCCTTTCCCGGAGTTCGTTCTTCGGTTACCACTGCGTTGGATTCCAGTTTGCTGCTAGGACTCGGGCGCTTTCCGTCTTCTTGGGCTGGAGCACCGTGTTGGAGGCCGGCCGAACTCGTGCCCTCCGGTTGATCATGTTCCATTGCCACATCTTCGGTAGAATTATCTTGGGTGGGAATTTCCATAGGCGTCTCTTGAACAGCTTCTGTAGTACCTGAAGTTTCACTGAAATGAGGGTGCTCCGACGTGTCCGTGCGCAATCGGGCCGCAGCCACATAAGAGATCGTGAGGATCGTCATCCTGTCAGCTGGCGCTGTTTCGCCTGAAGGTACCTGTGCCACCCTTCTCTGAATACATTGGGCTCCAACATGACCAGTTGAACCGCACCCAGAGCAAGTACGCGATTGACCGTCGTACATGATAATCGCCCTATAACCACATATCGAAATATATGATGGAATATGTATCTTTAATTCTATCTTCACCTGTCGAACACCGTTCAAAACAGGTACTTTAAACGACATCCATTTTTCAGGAACATTGCTGATGACCTTTCCATATTTCGCCAAAGCGGCATTAATTTCTTCTGCAGGAACTTCAAATGGTAGTTCGAATATTCGGACTGCCCGAATATCAAACCCTGCGCGCGTCAGTTTAACTTCACCAACGTTCCGATCACAGTGCTTGAATATAAGATTACTAGCACGGGACTGCACAATTTCGTCACAATCCGGACTTTTGAACTTAATATACACAGTACTGCTAACTATTGAGAGATGGACACCGATAATGTCGCCAAAGGAACTTTGCACTGATTCCTCAATCCATGATTCAATTTCATATTACTTCGGTCGTGCATTGTTACAATCAAATACAAACTTCAAAGTATCTCTTCTTGGTACTTCAGTCATGTTCGTGCTCTAGTCATAATTCACGCAATTACACGTTATTGCGGCCGCTACGAGAGCGTCAACTCACCCGGAAACAGCGCTCAGACGACAGCAGCAGAGACGGAAACGCCGCCGCGTCCGCTCGCCACTGGGGACACAGTGATCACCGCACCTGCAACGACTACCTATGCATGTCTCCCGAAGTGTGTTAGCCTCTGTAACTTATAAAATAATATGTGACGGGAAATTTTAATGCGGTAGGTCAACACAAAAATATTACACTTTCTGCGGAGCTATGAATATAGTTTATTGTATCATTTTCCAAAGAGTTACACCACAAAGATGTAATTTTTAAATGGAAAAATAGTTTTTTCTATCGTGTATTGGATTCGTTTAAACCAGCTACGTCCAAATCAATTTAAACTACATTTCTATCACTGTTATTTTGGGAGTTACAAGCCTTCAAAGTTCCGGGGGCGGAAGCTGCGATAGCGTAGCTCACTGGCCGAGTGACTATCCCCTGGGGCACGGCCAACTGTCTCATGACCACCAGCCAGTCAGCTACGCTGTCGTAGCCTCCGCCCCCTAAACTTTGAAGGGTTGTAGCTCCGAAACTAACAGTGATAGTAATTTAGTTTAAATCTATTTGGACGCAGCTGGTTTCAACGAATCAAATGCACGATAGAAAAAACTATTGTTCCATTTAAAAAATTATATCTTTGTGGTGTAACTCTTTGGAAAACTACGTTCATAGCTCCGCAGAAAGTGTAACATTTCTTGTCTTGACCTACCGCATTAAAATTTCCCGTCACCTATTATTTTATAAGTTACAGAGGCAAACACACTTAGTGAAACACCCTGTATATACATGTGGCGTCTGTTCCGAAAGAACAGACGTCACTTCTGATCCTGCAGTTGTTATTGTTTCATATTCACAAAATATATGACATCAACTGCGAATATATGACATCAACTGCAGGATCAGAAGTGATGCCTGTTCTTACAGAATAGACGCCACATGTATATAAATTTTTATAATTTTTATATGGTCCGGGATACCAAGCCACAAACGAAATAGGTATATATAAATATGTATTGTATTCTGTGCCTTTGCCCAGTTGTAACATATTTCCGTCACTCATGATAACAGGATCAATCTAAAAATATTTTTAAAACTGATTCCTAACAGTGATTTCAATCAAGCAAAGTGCATTACTCTCGCGCAGTTACTTCACGGAAAAACGTTTGGAATAGTCATCGGCGACAAATTTGAAACACACGTAAGTTGCGTAACTGCACATGGACATAGCCGTTTATGGGACTCGACTACAGTTTCGTGCATGCGCAGCTCTAACCGCGCCAAACTGACACACTTAAGCCAGAATCGAATATAACAGTCAAGAAACTCTCAGTGAATTTCTGTAACTTCGCAACTGCAGCGCTGCCAAACGGCTGGGTCGTATAAAAATACCGCGAAACGATTGATTAATGAATGTGTATTTAGAGTGAAGCAGCATATTCAAAACACCTTCGTATTTATGAGCTTTTGTAGAGCTATAGATTGTAGTAACTATCAAAAATATAATTCGGAAATTTCTCATTTGCAAAGGAGCTCAGAAGTAAGAGAATAATGTTATAGATAAAACTGTTCATTTACGGTTGTTAGTTATACTTCTAGGCATAGAAGTAATCCTTAACAATTCATTCATGTCTAAACTTCTGCTCTTCATCAGAATCGCAAATACTTGACCCCTATTTCATATCACTGCTGTGGAAAACTAATGTCCAAATGCTTTCAATAGCAGTAGAGGCTGCTAAGTTTCGTACATCAGTTTCACAAAAATGATAAGCCTGTATGCTAACATGTTTTGGCGGCTACCTACTAGTTTGATAAAGTGAATACTAGCTACAAATGAATAATATGTTCATATATAAACTGTTAATATCAGCACGTCACATTCTTGAAGATATTCAGTTTGATACCTGCCAAGTAGTTAAAAAAAGTATGATAGGTACACGAAAGGCACAGAATCAAGGACAAAGTTAAAATATGGTTTATACGGCGATGTAGAATCTAGTGCCCTGCACTGTAAAAATCGTGTGGTTTTAAAAATATTACTATGTCCGAAATTCGCTAAAACAAAACTCTTGCAACATGGTCACTACGTACCGAGCACGCGAAAATAATCATAATCAGTTCCTTTTGTGTACTTCAGCACATCAGGTTGCAATTCATTTCTGCTTTCAAAAAGTTTTGCACGACATGATATGACTCGGGTATTGTGAACTGTATGAATTACACTGCTGTTAACAAAATCAGTGATATTACTTTAATGATGTTTTCATATTTGTGTTAAAAAGTTCACAACAACGTTCAGTGACTAGGAAATATGACAGTAACAGCTTTAAAAACGGAAACTTCTCATTTTCTATCATGCTATTTCACTGTCATTCCCTACTGGCCGCTTGAAGCGCTAGTGTCGCTTCAGCTGAAATTTTTTTTCCTACAGAGTTTCGCGACTGTCTGTGATAGACTGTGCTTAAGCCGCTTATGAATAAGAATCGACATTAACACGTGGGCTATTCGTGACTGTAGTTTGTAGATCAGACACGAATTATGATAATAGTAAGCCGTCTTCAGCCACAATGTTTTAATTGTCCGACGCGTTTAAGAGCTAGAACTCTATTTTCGAGGACTTTATTAAAGTATTTTTTGTTGCATCTGCTTCAGTTTTCACCTAACGGTAGAATTACGACACAGTTGTTAGTTTTTGACGAGGTGTGTTTAATGAAAGGACCTTAGAATAAACATGCACTGAAGTATTGTGAAGTGTTACTTGCATTTCTCGACATAAAATTATCTCCTGCACATGAAAAACAACTTCGCATTTGCACAAATTTTACACAACATATTTTCACAACTTAGCATGTTTATGCCGGTACTACATGCGTCAAATGGCGTTATATTGAAGTTATGTACTATTGAAATTTTTAGTTGCAGTAGTTTGAATAGATTCACAAACTAAGCTAGCAGAATAAAAACATTACTAAGAGGATTAGGAGTCAGTATATTTTGTTTACATTATGACAAACGTATTACCATACAGGATTATTCGAAACATGAACTGCTTATGTTACTAACAAGGAGACCACATGATTATTGGATTTTAGAATTTCTCTATATTTATGGTACGTAAAGTTCAGAACTTAAATAACAACCAGCCAAAGCCTTTCGACGCAATTCTCGAAAAATCTCGAGAAAATTGACTTTGAAGTTTTGCAAGTATATGTAATTACCACTAATTACATCAGGTACATCGTCTGTCAGTGTAGCCGAGGTGATAGTGTTTTGGCCTTGTAACGTATAATGTAGCGCCTGAATGGTGTTTGGTGGGTGTCGTTAGCTGAAATATAATGTACGGAACTGGGAAAAAATGGAAATGGCGGATTATGATAAAAAGGGAATAAAAATTAAATTAAAACAAAAAGAATTAGAACGACTGTAAGGGTAAAGATGGGCGGCTTCTACATTATAAAAAGAAGACGATGTTACCTTCAGTAAGTACCATCTCGATGTGCAATGGTGGTAGGTCAGAGATCTGTAATCAAATATTATATAATTAAAGGTTGTGACGATACTGCTGGCCCTCTCATCTCAATGTTATCATACGATACCGTCTGCCTGGTCCTCTCATCTCAATGTCATCCTACGATACCGTCTGCTTTGAATCCGGAATCGTGTGGTTCAATAGTGATAAAAATTGCGTGTGAAGTTACAAACGAAATGGCCACTCTAGGAATCAGTGTAGGACAGTGTCTCGGTGATACTGTGATTAAAACAAGTGATAGATTTCATTAATTAAGAGATTTGTATAAGACGTTTCCAGACAGTTCTATAAACAATAGTTTTGTCATTGTACATTATTTCAATAAATAGACAGACGAAGGGTAAAAACTTTTGTAAAACATAAAGAAATGAAAGTAAATAGCATTGTATATATGTTAGGCTCATAAACAAGTTGTGTTGACCAGCTAATTGTGTTATTTCGACTATGACATTAATTATCAATATTGAATTCTTTGTATATATTGACTGACGTGAGATTTTGAGTATATTTTGTGAATGGCCATGAGAATTGATAATTCAATATATGTTAGGAACATGTATCATGTACTCATTAACAAATTAATTGACCTTTATCATTATTCTTTGTTGTGAAACAAATAGTACCGCGATTTCGTCTTAAAAAGATGTGCCATCTAAAATTATTGTATGCATAGTTTTCATTTTATATTGTGATTATTCTTGTGTACATGAAATGTTTTACTTGTGTGCTTGGTAATTGTAAATCAGTATATTCAATTGTTATAAACAATGCGTAATGTAATGCAATTATTGTGAATGTTATATATTTGCCTCACCGCCTCGCGTGGGGGAGTTCGAGTTTTGTCTTTTGTCGAGTACTTTGGAATCTATGTCAGTCTGTGTTATTGTGGTAATTTGTGTAGGTTATTGTAATGTTTTGGTGGAGAAGAAGTTTGATTTAAATTAAAGAAGAAGTGAAAAATTGTACATATAGAGTATTTATTTCTACCACGACGCTCCAGGAGAATAATGCTGCAGCGAGCAGAACCCCCATACATCGAAATGTTGAAAAGATGATTATTCTGTTTGAAAGTGGTAGAAAGGAACTGTAATTACTTAAAATCTGTTAAAACGTTATAAGGTACAAAATGTTCAAATGTTTGTAGAGCTTATGGGACTTAACTACGGGGTCATCAGTCCCTAAACTTACAAACTACTTATGAACTACCTACAACTAAGGACGGCACAAATATCCATGCCCGAGGGGGGATTCGAACCCCCGGCCGTAGTGGCCGTGCAGACCGTGACTGAAGCGCCGCAGTCTCCTCGGCCACCGCGGCCGGCTTATAAGGTACACACCGTCGTGATCGGGAATTGGACGTATTAAAATATGTTATTGTGCCGTGGGCCGTTTGTTAAATTTTAGTTGTGGACTCCGCGTATGCGGTTGGTAAGAATGTGTAGCCGCTTCTTAGCATCATATTAAAATAAAATTAAAAATAACTGCTTGCACTTAATACACTTTAATCACGTCAAATATTAGAACAAAGTATAGAATGCAATAAACAACAGAAATTATATCATTATCAAAGAGAAATTAAAGTTCAGCATTAATGATAATCTTTGCCGTCGTCCGTCTGCACTGTACGTCATTCAGCTTCATATTAATCTTGTTGATCCCACACAGCCCCCTTCCGGTAGAGCGGAGCTCCAGGTATTCGTGGAAACTTGTAATGAATTTGCCGTCCTGTTCTTGTATACCGCACTGTTTGATTTCTTTCACTATGCATGTCATGTTCTGATTGTTGTTTTCTATTTGTTGCTTTGGGCATCTTCTGGCTATGTTGTCCAACTAAAGGTTGTTGATTGCCTTGTGTCTCTTCTCTTGACATTTCTTCTTTTAAAAGGTGCGCAGGTTTCACCCTGTCAATGGACACCATAACTTGTTTATTTTGTATTTGCAGTTTTATTGTACCGGTATGCTGATTGTGCTGTAGTACCTTGTATGGTCCTGTATATGGTGGCTGTAATGGTGCTCTCACTGCATCAGCTCTTAACATTACATGTGAACATTCGTTCAAATCACGGTGTATAAATGTATTGTCATTTCTATGTTTAATCGGTGACTGCGGCCTTAGTTCTGCTAATTGAGCTCTTAGTCTTTTTAAGAAGTAGGGTAGGTCAGTCCTCTCTTTTCGTTCTTCAAAAAATTCACTAGGGAGTCGCAAGGTTTCCCCGTATACCAGTTCAGCAGTATACGCTCCTAAGTCTGGTTTAAAAGCTGTGCGAAGGCCCAATAATACTAGCGGCAAGGCTGTTGACCAACTTTCTTTGTGGCACATCAATGCACTTTTCAAAGTCCGGTGCCATCGTTCCACCATTCCATTACTTTCCGGGTGGTAGCTAGTTGTACGATGACGCCGGAACCCACAAATGTTTGCCAGTTCAAGGAACAATTCTGATTCAAATTGTCTGCCTTGGTCAGTGGTGACACGTACCGGGCACCCGAATCGTGCTATCCATGATGACAAAAAATTTCGACTAATTGTTTCTGCTGAAATATCTTGCAGCGGAATTGCCTCTGCCCATCTTGTAAATCGATCAATTACTGTAAGGAGATAACGAAACCCTTCAGACATGGGTAGTGGACCAACTAAATCGATGTGCACATGTTCAAAACGACCAGATGGTTCTTCAAAATGTCCTAAGAGTTTCTTTGTATGACGTCCAACCTTACAACGCTGACAAGCAAGGCACGTCTGTGCCCGCTTTCTACAATCTCTTTTGATTTGTGGCCAAACGAAACGATCAGTCAGCAATTTGATACCTGCCTTTTGTCCTGGATGAGCCACATTATATATGCTGTTAAAAACTTCTCTCCTTAAACTCTCGGGTATAAAAGGCCGAGGTTTACCTTGAGAAACGTCACACCAAATTGTAATTTGTTCACCTTCAGGTCGTACTTCTTCCAGTTTCAAGCCTGTGGAGGGGTTTTGCCGAAAAGTATGAAGTTGTGCATCTTGCATTTGTTCTCTTGCCAATCTGTGATAATCTACCGTAGTTGTTATCATGGTGATTCGTGAAAAATAGTCAGCGACAACATTTGCTTGCTCCTTTAATATGACATATGTTGGTCGTGAACTGACTTATGTACTCCAACTGACGAAATTGTCTAGGTGACAAAGCATCTGTATATTTAGAAAAAGCAAACGTGAGTGGTTTATGATCTGTGAACACAGTAAACGGTCTGGCTTCTATGTACGATCGGAAATGTTTTATTGATTCGTATAGTGCCAACAATTCACGATCGTATGCGCTCCAGTTTCTTTGAGCCTTTGTAAGTTTCTTTGAAAAAAAAAAAAAAAAAAAAAACCTAATGGTTGTAAATTTCCGTTTACTTGCTGATGCAGTGCCCCTCCGATCGCTTCTTGACTCGCGTCTACTACTAGAGATAGTTTTGCATTTCTCACAGGGTGGACCAACAGTATAGCTTGCTTGAGATTTGCTTTAATTTGTTCGAACGCTCGTTGCATTTCCGTCGTCCACTGTAGTTTCCTGTTGTTGTTACTATTTGGACCTGCTAATAATTCAGTGAGCGGTGCTTGTAACGCGGCCATCCCTGGTAAATGACGACGGTAAAAATTTATTACGCCAAGGAACTTTCGTAATTGCCGCAAATCTTTTGGTGGGGGCATCTTTTGTATTTGGTCAACTTTCTCGTCCAACGGACGTATGCCAGCAGCCGAGAGAATATGACCTAAATAGGTGACATTATTTCTTCGTAATGTGCACTTATCTTCATTCACAATGATCGCGTATAAATTAAGTCTATCAAAGACAGCTTTAAGATGCTTTTCGTGAAGTTCTGACGTCGCCGAAAACACCAAAATGTCATCTAGATATGCAAAAGTGAATTTTAACCCTCTTAACACCTCGTCGATAAATCTTTGCCATGTTTGGGCTGCATTTTTTAGTCCGAATGGCATGCGTAAAAATTCAAAAAGGTCAAAAGGTGTTGTAACTGCAGTCTTAGGTATGTCCACTTTAGCTACCGGTATCTGATGATACACTTTTTGACAGTCAATAACACTGATGAAATTCATGCTTGCTAGTACGTTCGTAAAATCACGAATATTTGGTATCGAGTATCGATCGGGAATTGTTCGTGCGTTTAATTCTCTATAATCTCCACACGGCCTCCAACTACCATCTTTCTTTTTAACCATGTGTAAAGGTGAAGCCCAAGGGCTGTCTGATCCCCTTATCACTCCTGTGTCTAACATACGATTGAACTCAGCTTTTGCATCCATGAACTTATCTGGTGCTAATCTTCTCGGCCTGCAAGAAATTGGGGGGCCTGGTATTGTGTTTATGCGATGCACTGTTTTGTATGGTACTAAATTTTGTACTGAAGCAGGTAGATATTTATTTTAATCTGCGCTAATCATTTGAATAGGTTTATATCCTTCAGTGCCGATATTTTTTAGATAACCAGATACAATTTCTTCTCCTTTCCTAAGCTGAGCCGTCCGAATATCTACACTGATGCTATTTGCATAAAGAAAATCTGCTCCTAAAATATGCTCTGACACTTCAGCTATAACAAATGTCCATTTACAAACTGCATTAAATCCTAGGTCTAATTCTCTGACACAACTGCCATACGTTTGTATTGGCTGTTTGTTTGCTGCTGTGAGACTAATCAACGGATGTTCCCTACTTGTTCTACTCGACTGCACAGGTATGGTACTTACATCAGATCCAGTATCTACAAGATAATAACATGAAGTATTTACATCCTGAACGTAGAGCCGTCTGGACAAAGGTAAAAAAGAAATGTCTGTACTTACAATTATTTCCATGTTACGCACGGAACGTACGTAATTGCAAGGAGGTGTACATTTAGCTGCTCACTCACCAAATCTCCGGTGGTACCAACATACTTGGTCGATCTTCTCTTCTCCCCCATCTCGTACGCGTGTGTCCTTCCCCGTCATCTTCCAGTTTTCAAACTGTTTTTGTAGTCCATCTAAATTGTTCCTTTAACTGTAGGAAATGAGATTTTGTCTCCGGTTTACGTTCTTTGCTGATTGCTGCTGCTTCAAAGTGATCCGTCATTGATATTGCTTCAATCGACGCAAATGTGTCCGTTGTCTCGATCGTTGAGAAAACTCTGTCGGATAATCGAAGAATATGGCTCATATCTTGACCGCCGTCTGCCGCTACAGCTGCTCTGACTGCCGAGGGAAGCTGTGACGCCCAAATGTAACATTTGATAGGTCTTCCTCTGTTACTATACTTCTTAACTGTCGCCAGAATTCTGACGGAGATCTGTCGCCTCGACGTTCGTTTCTCAGTACCTGATGTATCCGTTGATCTAGAGGTTTGCTGAGTCTGTCTATTAACAACTGTTTAAGGTGAGTATATTGTTGCGTCGACGGAGGGCTTTTAATTGCGTCTTCAACTATTGACGCAGCTCTGTCGTCCAAACCATTAACTGCTATCGCAAACTTCTCGTTATCGTCCGCAATCCCATTATGAACAAACGCTAGCTCTAACATGGAAAACCATAACTCCGGTTTGTCTGCAAGGAATTGCGGAGTGTGTACTTTCATGTGTGTTCTGGACAATTCTTTTTATCTTCTCCACTGCCTGCGCAATCTGCCGCGCGTCTCTCGGAAATTCGTTGGGGCGATTTACTCTGTTGTCGTCTCATCTCGTTACGTAAATCTTGCATTTGATTCCTTAACGTGTCTTGTAGCTGTGTTAAATCCATCACCTGGTTGCTACGTTCCACTCTACGTTGCGGGGAATTTACATCCTCCCGCGTATTTTCTTCTTCTTGTGCGTGTTCGTCAGTCTCTGGGGTCACCACATTGTAGCCGCTTCTTAGCATCATATTAAAATAAAATTAAAAATAACTGCTTGCACTTAATACACTTTAATCACGTCAAATACTAGAACAAAGAATAGAATGCAATAAACAACAAAAATTATATCATCATCAAAGAGAAATTAAAGTTCAGCATTAATGATAATCTTTGCCGTCGTCCGTCTGCACTGTACGTCATTCAGCTTCATACTAATCTTGTTGTTCCCACAAATGTAACATAAATGAAAAAAATATTCTGACTTCGTTTTAATAAATGGCTATACAAATTCGACTTCAGGTCCTGTAATCATCCCTATCTTTGATTGGGGAAATATTGGAATAGAAAAAAGCAATGAAACCGATTTAACAATTACTGCACTGATCATTATTAGTCGTAATGGCGTCCAATTCCTTCACACTTCAAGTTCACCCCACTCGAGTGAAAAAGGGCCGTTAAATGAAAGATGAGTGCCATTTAAAATTTTATATTAGTGTATTTCAAGTTAGCCGGCCGCGGTGGCCGAGGGGACTGAGGCGCTCCAGTCACGGTCTGCACGGCCACTACGGTCGGGGGTTCGAATCCCCCCTCGGGCAGGGATATTTGTGCCGTCCTTAGTCTTAGCTAGTTCATAAGTAGTTTGTAAGCTTAGGGACTGATGACCCCGTAGTTAAGACCCATAAGTTCTACAAACATTTGAACATTTTTTTTAATTTCAAGTTAAAAATCATAATTTACAGGAGCGGCACTACACGTACACAAAATTGAGTATGACCAGGGGAGAGCTGCATCGAATACGTCTTATCTCCATGAAGGCGATACGAAGACAAAAAAAGGTTAATTGCTGTTCTTTCTCTCCCGCAGTCAAACAAGGGAAGGTGGAACACAGATACTTTAATGGGAGAGAAAGAAGAACGATCTTTGCCTACTCGAAATTTCTCTGATTTATGAAATTAATTATTTATTTATTTATCTACGATTTATATTGTGTCGTTTCACTGCCCCCTGTTTGGCTTCGAAAGGAACTGAAACGAACGAGTCGAAGGCAAAGATGAATGGTTTTCTTTTACTTCTTTTTGGGTGAAGGGGGTACAATTTTTATTTTATTTATTTATTTACTTTTTTGGGTGGGGGGTGGGCTGTAGTGCCTCAGTGCTTCTTACATTTTTGGTTTTTTATAAGTTTTGAAATTTTTTCTTTACATGAATTTTCTCATAATAGTTGCTTTTACATACAAGAGTTAAACTTCACAACGACTTTTTTCCAAGTTCAAATTCGTATATAATATTTTAAGTTTCATTCGTCAGTAATCATTTAAGTAATCGGATTATTTTCCAGGTTTGGTGACATTGTTGTTGTTGTGGTCTTCAGTCCAGAGACTGGTTTGATGCAGCTCTCCACAATACCCTATCCTGAGCAAGCCTCTTCATCTCCACATAAGAACGGCAACCTACATCTGTCTGAATCTGCTTACTGTATCCATCTCTCGGTCTTCCCCTGCGATTTTTTCCCCATACACTTCCCTCCAACGTTAAATTCACAATTCCTTGATGTCTAAGAATGTGTCCTACCAATCTATCCCTTCTTTTAGTCAAGGTATGCCAGAAATTCCTTTTCTCCCCAATTCTGTTCAGTACCTCCTCATTAGTTACGCGATCCACCCACCTAATCTTCAGCATTCTTCTGTAGCACCATATTCCAAAAGCCTCAATCCTCTTCCTGTCCGCACTGCTTATCGTCCATGTCTCACTCCCATACAAGGCAACACTCCATACAAATGCCTTCAGAAAGGACTTCCTTAGGTTTAAATCAATATTCGATGTTAACAAATTTCTCTTCTTCAAGAACGCTTTTCTACCCATTGCCATTCTGCATTTTATATCCTCTGTACTGCGACCATCATTTGTTATTTTACTGCCCAAGTAACAAAACTCATCTACCTCCTTTATTGCTTCGTTTCCTAATCTAATTCCTTCAGCATCACCTGATTTTCTAAGACCGCATTCCATTGCCCTAGTTTTGCTCTTGTTAATGTTCATCTTATATGCACCTTTCAGCACACTGTCCATTCCGTTCAATTGCTCTTCCAGGTCCTTTGCTGTATCTGACAGAATTACTATGTCGTCGGCAAAACGCAATGTTTTTAATTCTTCCCCCTGAACTTTAATTCCTTCACCAAATTTCTTCTTGCTTTCCTTTATAGCTTGCTCAATGTACAAATTGAACAACATTGGAGAAAGGCTACAACCCTGTCTTACTCCCTTTCCAACCACTGCATCCCTTTCATGCCCTTCAACTCTGATAACCGCTCTCTGGTTTTTGTACAAGTTGTAAATAACCTTAGGCTCCCTATATTTTACTCCTGCTTGCTTCAGAACTTGAAAGAGTTTATTCCAATTAACATTGTCAAAAGCCTTCTCCAAATCTACAAAAGCTAGAAATGTAGGTTTGCCTTTTCTTAATCTATCTTCTAGGATAAGCCGTAAAGTGAGTATTGCCTCCCGTGTTCCTACATTTCTCCTGAACCCAAACTGATCTTCCCCGAGGTCGGCTTCTACCAGCTTTTCCATCCTTCTGTATATAATTCGCGTTAATATTTTGCAACCATGACTTATTAAACTGATGGTTCTGTAGTTTTCACACCTGTCTGCACCTGCTTTCTTAGGGATGGGGATTATATCATTTTTCTTAAAGTCTGAAGGTATTTCACCTGTCTCATACATCTTACACACCAGGTGAAACAATTTTGTCATGGCTGCTTCTCCCAGAGACTTCAGTAGTTCTGAGGGAATATCATCTACTCCAGGGGCCTTATTTCGACTCAGGTCTTTCAGGGCTCTGTCAAATTCTTCTCTCAGTACAGTATCTCCTATTTCATCTTCATCTACATCCTCTTCCCTTCCTACAATATTGTCTCGAAGTTCATTTCCTTTGTAGAGCCCCTCTATATACTCTTTCCACCTTTCAGCTTTCCCTTCTTTGCTGAGAACTGGTTTTCCATCAGTGTCCTTGATATTCATAGAGCTGTTTTCCTTATCTCCAAATGTTTCTTTTATTTTCCTGTAGGCTGTATCTATTTTTCCCCTATTTATACATTCTTCTACATCCTTACATTTGCCTTCTAGCCACTCCTGCTTAGCCATTTTGCACTTCCTGTCAATCTCATTTCTTAGTCGTCTGTACTCCATTTTGCCTGTTTCATTTACTGCATTTTTATATTTTCTCCTTTCATCGATTAAATTTAGTATCTCCTGTGATATCCAAGGATTTTTTGTAGGTCTTGCCTTCCTACCTATTTTGTCCTCTGCTACCTTGACTATTTCATCTCTCAATTTTACCCATTCCTCCTCTACTGTTTTATTTTCCCCTGTTTCTGTCAATTGTTGCCTAAAGCCCCCTCTGAAATTCTTAAGAACCTCAGGTTCCTTCAATTTATCCAGGTCCCATCTCCTTATTTTCCTACCTTTTTGTAGTTTCTTTAGTTTCAGCCTACAGTTCATAACTAACAAGTTATGGTCAGAGTCTATATCTGCCCCTGGGTATGTCTTACATTGTAGAACCTGGTTCCGAAATCTATGTCTTACCATTATAAAATCTATCTGGTATCTTCCGGTGTCTCCTGGTCTCTTCCACGTATACAACCTTCTTTTGTGATTCTTAAACCAGGTGTTTGTTATAACTAAATTATGTTCTGTGCAAAATTCTACCAGGCGGATTCCTCTTTCATTCCTTTTGCCCAGACCATATTCACCTACTATCCTCCCTTCCCTTCCTTGTCCTACTATCGAATTCCAGTCTCCCATAACAATTAAGTTTTCCTCTCCCTTAATTGTCTGAATAATTTCCTTTAGCTCCTCATATATTTCTTCGATTTCCTCATCATCGGCAGAGCTAGTTGGCATATAAACCTGTACTACTGTTGTCGGTGTTGGCTTCGTATCTATCTTGACAATGATAATGCGATCACTGTGCTGGTCATAGTAGTTTACCCGCATTCCTATTTTCTTATTCAGTATCAATCCTACTCCTGTGATACCCCCAATTGATTTTGTATTTATAATCCTGTACTCACCTGACCAGAAATCCTGTTCATCCTGCCACCGAACTTCACTAATCCCAACTATATCTAACTTCAACCTATGCATTTCCCTTTTTAAATTTTCTAATTTTCCTACTCGATTAAGGGATCTAACATTCCACGCTCCGACCCGTAGAATGCCAGTATTGTCTTTCCTGATGATCACATCCTCCTGAGTAGTCCCCGCCCGGAGATCCGAATGGGGGACTATTTTACCTCCGGAATATTTTACCCGAGAGGATGCCATCATCATATGTTCATACAGTAGAGCTGCATGTCCTCGGGAAAGGTAACGGCTGTAGTTTCCCCTTGCTTTCAGCCGTCCGCAGTAGCTGTGTGGCAAAGCCACATTAGCTGATGTTACAAGGCCAGCTCAGTCAATCATCCAGACTGTTGCCCCTGTAACTACTGAAAAGGCTGCTGCCCCTCTTCAGGAACCACACGTTTGTCTGGCCTCTCCACAGATCCCCCTCCGCTGTGGTTGCACCTACGGTACGGCTATCTGTATCGTTGAGGCACGCAAGCCACCCCACCTCGGCAATGTCTGTGGTTCAGGGAGTGGTGACATATGACAAATATTTATACATATTACTATATATAGTGGCGTAACTATGGGAGGATTAGGGGGATAGAATCCACCCCCCCCCCCCCGCCGCCGGCCGCCGGCCGCGGTGGTCGAGGTGACTGAGGCGCTCCAGTCACGGTCAGCACGGCCACTACGGTCGGGGGTTCGAATCCCCCCTCGGGCATGGATATTTGTGCCGTCCTAGTTCGTAAGTAGTTCATAAGTAGTTTGTAAGTTTAGGGACTGATGACCCCGTAGTTAAGTCCCATAAGCTTTACAAACATTTGAACATTTGAATCCACCCCCCCAGAACCCCCCTCCAAAGAAAAAAAATATCGTATAACAGCAATCTGGTAAAGGTAAAGATTGAAAACTTGGGGTGTTTTACCTAATCTTTCATTGGATGGGAGTGAATTAGTTTCTTCAATGCGAGTGGTAAATGGTAGTTTGTCTGGAAACTAACTAAAATTTTGCTCGTCAAGCAGATCTATCCCCCCCCCCCCCCAAAGCCAAGTCCTAGTTACGCCATATATATATATATATATATATATATATATATATATATATATATATATATGTGTGTGTGTGTGTGTGTGTGTGTGTGTGTGTGTGTGTGTGTGTGGGTGGGTGGGTGGGTGGGTGTGTATTGTATATATATGTGTGTATATGTGTGTGTTTCATTTTTCCTAACTTTGAATGACATCTAATGGGTTATTCGTATGCAAATAGAATTTTCAATGAGTCTGTCCGCAGATAACGTGGTCTGGCGCAGGTCGCAGGCGTTGAGCGTCGGTCAACAGATGATGGGGGAAGTGTCGTCCGTTGGGAAACTGCGCATCGCCTCGGACAGGAACATGCGCCAGTGGGCTGCGCCGTGCTGTTGCTCGCGTGGCTGGCACGTGGCCACGGGTCTTGTTGCAGAACTCATGTTCATAGTCGTACATGAAAAGATACAATTTTACACAAATTAGTAACTTAACATTGGTAACAGTAATATCTTTTCTGGGAAAGAAAGTACAGAAACGTTATTTATCCATTTAAGCAGCTCTGTTTCCCTTTTTTAAATTATTATTAGAGGTATTATCTAATAGGGTTTTGTAAGTATAGTGCCTTGCCTTGAACCTAACTGAAATGATCAATCGGACATGATTGCACGCTTACAATGAGATATTACAAAAATATGTACAGAATTTTTCATCTGTTCACATCAGGATATATATTTTTGTATATTTACCTCAATTCTTTTACTTTGAAATTGAAACATCTTAAGCTGCGTCTATATACATAGATCATAAAGGTCTATCTACTGCTATTGGCAGTCCATCATATTTTAATAACTACAGTATATTAGGTGTTTTAAAACGTGTAGCTGTATATACAAGATATTTACAATGAATTTTCAGGCTGCTTTTTATAACAGTCTCCGTTCTTTAATATTTTATTTTTTATAGTTTGCGCTGGGTGGCGTTTATTTAACAAACACACAACACTGCGCTGTCTACAATAGAGCCAGCCACGGTGGCCGAGGGGACTGAGGCGCTCCAGTCATGGTCTGCACGGCCACTATGGTCGGGGGTTCGGATCGACCCTCGGGCATGGATATTTGTGCCGTCCTTAGTGTTAGCTAGTTCATAAGTAGTTTGTAAGTTTAGGGACTGATAACCCCGTAGTTAAGTCCCATAGACTGTATACGTACACTCCGTTTCGCTCACGTTTTGTTAGAGCTGTTTGAGCCCACAACTGATTTATACGAGCCACTTTGCTATTCATATTTCACCACAACTTCTTCACTTGGTGGGATTGGTGAGAATGAAGACTGGTGAGTAAAAAGTTTTTATTTTATTTTACTTCGCAGCTTGCCATTCGCGCTATCGTATGATCTAGTCTTTGTGTCTGAATGGCTATTGTTTTAATATTTCTGTGAATGTACACAATAGTGCTGTGAGGAGTGTCTTTGTCACTCTGTAAAATTCAATCACCTTTGCTCGTGGATCTGCTTATTCACTATTTGACCAACAGTTATATAAGAGTTGTATGATTTCATGCTTTCCCAGCGAAATGCTGACATTCTGGAGTAGTCGGGTGTTCTGCCGGATGTTTGTGTCAAACTCGCACAATATTTCGACAGTGTGCCTCACTGTCTTCCCCAGATGCTTCCTGGGACTTGTCCCTGTTTGGAACGCGTCCACTGTTTATGCCTAGGCATTAGGCGTTCCATATGCGGTCCGCGCCGAGTCAGGTGCTCTGTGATTGGTCCAGTCAGGTGTTCTGTGATTAGTGCATTCCCGAGAGGGTGTGTCTGGTTGCTGCCTGGTGCTCCCTCGCCATCCGCGCCGTGCCAGGCACTCCCTCCACCAAACGCGCCACGGCCGGCGCTCCCTGCGCCGTCCGCGAGATGGCAGGCGCTTCCTCTGCCATCCGCGCCACTGCAGGTGCTTCCTCCACCGTCTGCGCCGTGCTGGGCGTTCCCTCTGCCGTCTGCGACGTGCCAGGTGCTCTCCTAGTCGTTTTTCGTTGCGATTTTAGAAGGTCAGTTTTCACTGATTTTAATCTCAATGGATTCTTTTATGACACTGTCCCAGAATCTCGGGGTCTGTGTTACTATTCTGGTGTTGTAGTCCATGGAGTGGCCAAGTTCTAGGCGTGTTCAACCACTGCTGATTTCGTAGCTTGTCCCAGTCTGGTGTGCCTTTGGTGTTCCTTGCACCTGATTTGAACCGTCCTGGTGGTCTGGAACACCTGAACTCACGCCATCCCAATATAAAGTTCACCATGGAACTGGAGAAGGATGGACTACTCCCTTTCCTGGATGTGCTGGTTAAGAGGAAGGCAGATGGCACCTTTGGGCACAGTGTTTATCGCAAGCCCACACATATGGATTTGTATCTACAAGCCAACAGTTGTCACCATCAAGCACAAAAGAATGGTGTGCTCAAAACTCTTATCCATCGGGCACAGGCGCTCTCTGATGTTGACAGTCTGATGACAGAGATGGCACACTTGTGGTCAGTATTCAACAGGAATGGATATTTTGCCAGAGACATCCAGAGGGCGTTTCACTCAGTAAGTGCATTGAAGGAACCGGAAGAGGAACAGGAAGAGACCAAGAGGGTGGCATACCTATCATATGCAGGGCCAGTATCTGCCAAAATCAGCAGAATTTTGTCTAAACACAACATTAAGAGCATATTCTGCCCACCCACAAAGATTGGTGCACTATTGGGCAACACCAAGGACGATCTGGGACTACAGAGGCCAGGAATTTACAGTATACCATGCCAGTGTGGGTTGGCATACATAGGCCAGACCACCAGGACCGTTCAAATCAGGTGCAAGATACACCAAAGGCACGCCAGACTGGGACAAGCTACGAAATCAGCAGTGGTTGAACACTGCCTAGAACTTGGCCACTCTATGGACTACAACAACACCAGAATAGTAACACAGACGCCGAGATTCTGGGACAGTGTCATAAAAGAATCCATTGAGATTAAAATCAGTGAAAACCTTATCAACCGTGACACTGGATATCAACTCAGTGCAGTATGGAACCCAGCACTGGACCTTCTAAAATCGCAACGAAAAACGACTAGGAGATTACCTGGCACGTCGCAGACGGCAGAGGGAACGCCCAGCACGGCGCAGACGGTGGAGGGAGCACCTGCAGCGGCGCAGACGTCAGAGGAAGCGCCTACCACGGCGCGGACGGCAGAGGAAGCGCCTCCCGCGGCGCGGACGGCGCAGGGAGCGCCTGGCGCGGCGCGAAGTGCGGAGGGAGCACCAGGCAGCAAGCAGACACACCCTCTCGGGAATGGACCAATCACAGAGCACCTGACTCGGCGCGGACCGCATATGGAACGCCTAATGCCTAGGCATAAATAATGGACGCGTTCCAAACAGGGACAAGTCCCAGGAAGCACCTGAGGAAGACAGTGTGGCACACTGTCGAAATATTGTGCAAGCTTGACACAAACATCCGGCAGAACACCCGACTACTCCAGAATGTTATATAAGAGTTGTTCGAACACAGCCGCGCGTGGGTCCATGCTAAATACGTGACACTTTGCTACCGGTAGGTAGTCCTTTCACTAAAGGTCTATTACTAAAATCAGCACTACACTTGTAGTTCACTATGGACTACAAAACACTAGCACTTCTTATAAGTAACACAGTTTTTAAGGTTCGGATTTGGTTACGTACGGAGTCGCGAATTTGCGTCCTTCACACGGTATTACTTTCCACTGAATCTCAGTTCATTTTCATTACCTTGGTCGGGTACACGTCACACAGATAGTGTGTATTGAGCACCAATTAATGATTTGTCCTCCCTTTTTTTTTACGGACTACTAGTCCTTGACAGTGCACAATTATGCATTTTATCTTATATAATACAGCCTGGTTACATTGTACATTCACTAGCCGACAGTTTCTTTACAACAAAGATCACATATAGATGACATAATTTAATTAAGAATTTCTTTTTATGGATTTTATGCAGGGCCGGATATAGGACATTTGCCAAGGGGGGCAAGCTTATATTTGCCGCCCCTTCTTTCACTCCCCCCTCCCTTCAATGTAAGAATCGACTTTTTGATGCTAATTGGGTTACATATTTGTAAATAAATGTCACAATCTCACAACATGAACTAATTTATTGACTGAATTAAGATCAAAGGAAAACAGAACAATTTTAATACATACAAAAATATTACAAGCTTACTCATTGTACAAAAATCAATTCAAAATTTCGCTTTTGAGCTTTTTTTTTTGCTGCAAAACTGTTTTTGATATCATCATAGTTTAGAGAAGCAGCTCGTCTGTGCTCTATGGATATTATACTCAGATTTGTTAAGCAATCGTGCTCCTCAAGTGTTTTTAATTAGTTTCAGCTTGCTGAAATTTCTTTCTCCAGAATGGTAAGATATATTTTAACGCTGTAGTAAGGTTGTGATACCCCTCTACCAATTTACTTTTATAAATTAAACTTAATGTTGACGATGCAATGGAATCTTTCAAGGCTCTGTCTACTGCCAGCGCATGTTGTCTAAAACTTTCAACTTCAAGTTCTTCCACGCTAAGTATTTACCAGCTAAAATATCCTCGCTAAGTATTTACCAGCTAAAATATCTTTAATTATATCTTGTTTTATTTTTCAGCAATCAAGTCACGGAACTCATCATGTAAATTTTTGTAAAAATAGCTAATCTGGCCTTTCTTGTGGCGTTCAATACGCAGACGAAGGGGTATACTATAGTATGATATGCGATCAATTGTATTTAGAAATTTGCCGCTATATGGATCACCAAAATCACCATCTTCATTTGTTCCTCCAAAAGGACTTCCCTGCTTAGCTAGAAAAAGGACAGCATCAATAATACAGTGAGATTCCTCCTGTTTTATCTTGTCTTGCTGCCCAGTGTGCGATACATATCAGGTGGGTTTGTCGGAAGAAGGGCATCTTGTTTTGTATTGTCGTGATACAGGGCTAGACAGCGTCACGGAAATGATATACTATCTGGGAGGAGAATCATTAGAACAAAGGCGTTTATCGCTGCGACGTGGGCTACTTACGAAACTACAATCGTCAACATTCTCCTCCGAATGCGAAAATATATTGTTGCCTCCCACTTACATAAGTAGAAAAGATCATCTGAATAAATACGTAAAATCAGAGCTCGAACAGAGAGATTCATATGTTCTTTCTTCTCGCGCGCTATTCGAGAATGGAATGGGAGATAAATAGTATAAAAGTGGTCCGATGAACCCTCTGTCAGGCAGTTAAATGTGATTTACAGAGCATTCTGTGTAGATGTCTATCAATACCACCGCTACCGAGAGAGGACTCTAGATCCTTAATGCTTTTGACTTTGCATAAGAATTGTGCGCATCTGAAATACATTTTTTTTTTTTATAAGGACTGAAACGTTATCAAATTCACCTGTTCTACAAATATTACCTTGATATGAAACATGATTATTCATTTATTTGGAAAAGGAAATCTAAGCAAATTAATAAACATTGTGCATTTACTTGTGCCTTAACGCATACATTTCCCTCATTCTGGCTAATATCTAGTGGATTCTTAAAGTTTTATTAGCTGAAGTACCTGTGACAGCGCAACACTGAAGTCAGCAACCAGGAATTTTAGTTTTATTAAATGATTTCGCTATTTCTTGCAGTCATTTTACTTTTAACAATTCTGTGTCAGTTAATTTTATTAAATTATACCAGAAAGTTACAATCTGTAAAAAAAAAAAAAAAAAAAAAAAAAAAAAAAAGAAAAAAAAAAAAAAGAAAGAAAGAAAGAAAAAAAAAAGAAAAAGAAAGAAAGAGAAAAAAATTGGTCAAAATTTGCCGCCCTCTAAATTGTGCCGCCCGGGGCAACTGCCCCCTTTGCCCCTCCCTAGATCCGGCCCTGGTTTTATGAGGTTTTGGGAGTGGCGTAAATAATATCTTTTTACAAGTTCTCTCTATTTATTACAGTTAGTATTTCGAGAACATTAGTGAGCTTTCGCAAAAATCTGGGATTAAATCTCACATATCGGGACTTTGACATTTTAAGCATTCACTGAATGCATAATTTGCATTCTAATTAAAATTATGCAAAATAGGTCTTAAACAGGTTCAAACTCATGTCTTTTAAAAAATGAACATCTCTATCTCATTAAGATTCATTCAAATCACATTTTATACACATAAATATATGAGCTGATTATTAAAGAAAATGGCAAAATTTGATTACGTAATTAAAATTAAAATACTAGGTCACAAGTTAAGGTACAGCATACAGGGTTACAAGGAAAAGGTACGATATAAGGTTACAAGGGAAAGGTAGGATTTCCAGGATATATATATATATATATATATATATATATATATATATATATATATATATATATATTCCTAGCCCATGTGAACACCGTTTCAGTACGATCTCTTGTAAGATTTGAAAGTGTATCTGAATATATTTTCAAAGCCTGTACATTTAAGTACTGATTTTAAAGAAAATGACAACTATTTTTCTTTAAAAGGTAGTTCTACTAATTCTGTAATTTAAAATAAGTTTTCACGTTGGAAAATATTGGACTCCGTTTACTGGTAAAATATCACAAGGATGCAAATGTTTTCGACTTGTTCTCTAGGTGCAAGATGAAATTTAAGATTACAATTTGCACTAATTATAGTACGATTGACTTGTATGCTTCCTAGTATTTGTGTGTGTCTGCGTGTGAGGAGGTCCTCAAAGTGCACATACACTCGCATCATCATTCATCAAACATTCATCCATTCATGCACTTAAAAACTAAACCTTAAACCTACGTTTTGTGTGTGTTTCATAAAATGTTTACTATATGTGGGTAGTGCATTGTATGCTCCAGACCTCACCATATGTATATATATATTTGAAGACCCTACACATATTTATTCATTAAATATATATAAATAATTATATTTTACGTTTTAGATGCAATCCATCCACTATTGTACACAAGATGATACTGTAAAAAATCACTTTCTGCTACCCACTCACACAGTTAACATTTAAAATGATAGTACACAATATAATAACATTTTGCTTTCCTTGTAAAAAAATTTAAGGCTTGCCGTTTACAGTTATGCTGTTAAAAACTTACTGACATTGTATTCACTTCTCATTTATGCATGTGATGTGTTTTAAAACTACCTTGCTGCATCCTATCAACGTTGTTTTACTGCTGTTCATGGGCAGGAGTTGATCATTTTTTTATATTTTTAATGCATAAAATGTCTTGAGGTCTTTGTGTGGGTATAAGCCTTTCGTCTTACCTGTTTTAGGAATGCTTAACAGATAACTGCACCCATGTGGCATTTGAACGATCCTATATGGGCCAGTGTACAAAGGTTGCCACTTTTTACTCTTCCTTAATACTGCAGATGGTTTTGGGTGTGTTCTAAGTAATATCATCTCACCTGATGCCTACTTTACTGTACGTTTTAGATTTTTGTCATGATATAATTTTCGTAAATGTGCTGTTTCAGTTAGGGAAGTGAGAACGGTGCGAACTTTGTCATCGTAGGAAAGGTGGTTCCTTGGAACTTTTGACAATGGACTGAGCCACTCAATTGATTCCTTAAGTTGGTGGATAAGTTCTGAAGGTTTTATAGGAGTGGAATATAGTGGCAAGTTATTCACTATTTCTTCAAATAAACCAAGATACTCTGTCCATAATGTCTGTTTTTGAGAGGTATAGGTACGAATAAATCTGTTGAGTTCTCGGAACATGCGTTCCATTGGATTGGCCGAAGGATTAAAAATCGGGTAATTTTAATGTGTCACACACCATTGGTGCGAATAAATTCTTTCCATTTGTTGAATGTTATAATATTTACAGGCTATATAAGTAATTACGGTTCATTCTACCACTTTCAAACATAATACTCATATTTTCAACATTGCGACTTATGGGGGTTCTGCTCGCTGCAACATTATTCTCCTAGGGCGTCGTGGTAGAAATAAAAACTCGTAGGTACAATTTTTCACTTCTTCTTTAATTTGAATCAAAACTTCTCCACCAAAACATTACAACTTAATAACATAAACAAAGCATCAGAACGGTAGTACACAGACTGACATAGCTTCCAGAGCACTTGACAAACCAATAAAACTCGAACTCCCCCACGCAAGGCGGTGAGGCGAATATATAACATCGGCAATAATGTCATTACATTATCCATTGTTCATAACAATTGAATATACTGATTTACAATTACCAAAAATACAAGTAAAACATTTCATGTACACAAAAATAATCACAATATAAAATGAAAACTATACACACAATAGTTTTAGAACGCACCTATCTTTTTCAGTTTTAATCACGCTACTTTTTGTTTGACAACAAACCAAAATGTTAAATGTCAATTAATTAGTTAACGAGTACATTATACATGTTCCTAACATATATTGAACTATCAATTATCTTGTCAATTCTCAAAATAAGTTCAAAATCTCACGTCAGTCAATATATACAGAGAATTATAATATTCAAATCTCGACTATTAAATTAATTAATACAATTAGCTGGTCTAAAAACTTGTTTATGAGCCTAACATACATACAATGCTATTAATTTTCATTTCTTTTTGTTTTTTTACAAAAGATTTTACAATTCGTCTGTTTAAGTCTTGAAATAACATACAATGACGCAACTATTGTTTATAGAACTTTCTGGAAAGAAAATATATGAATCTCTTAATTAAAGAAATCTATCAGTTGTTTTAATCACAGTATCACCGAGACACTGTCCTACACTGATTCCTAGGCTTGCTATTTCGTTTTTAACTAACTTCACACGCAATTTGTATCACTATTGAACCACACGATTTCGGATCCGACGCAGACGGTATCCTACGATAACATTGAGATGAGAGGGCCAGCAGTATCGTCACAATGTGAAAGTGGAGCCATTGTCAGTCGAAAGTGTGTCAGGTTTACCAATCGTCGGAATGAAATCATTCTGCAGGCGCCGTATGACAGCCTTGGCTGTGGCGGATTTCAAGGTGTAAAGCTTAACAAATTTGCAAAAAAATGTCATACAACCCAAGTATGTATTTAATACCTCCTCTGGCAACCGGAACGGATCCAGCCAAATCGGCGGCAACGATTTGCAAAGGTTTGGTAAGAACGATAGAATGACACTGTGTCTTGGTGCCTTGGTTGTTTGGTTTTGACTTCTGGCATACCAGACATGACTTTAGGGACTGATGACCCCGTAGTTAAGTCCCATAAGCTATACAAACATTTGAACATTTGAACATGACTTTAGGACGTTATGAATTTTCCGATATATGTTCGGGAAGAAACAGTACCATTTTAACTTCTTTAGGCACTTTAAGGGACCGAAGTGACCCCACACTCGGTGTGTATGCTGAATCAGCGGTTTTCGCACGATTCTGGAATGCATACGCACCAAATGTCGGATTGTGGGTGCCGGCGGAAGAAAAGGACGTTCTGATGAATTTTGTATCCTGCAGATAAAGGGTCTGTAGGATTTTGCGCAAGTTTATTGATAATTTTGCTTCACCGTGCGTCCCTTAGCTGAAAATCGTGCATATTTTTATTCATGTCAAGGAAATATTGCCATTAATTTGTATCTTTCATGAGCATAATTTTGAATTCTGAAGTACCTTCAACGTGATCATAGAACTCTGGAAGATCTTGGGGAAGCCTGGACAATGCGTTCGCTACAACATTGTCTGGACCTTTTATACGTATGATTTCAAAGTCAAATTCTTGAAGAAACATAGCCCATCTGGCTAAACGACTATGGAGCAATTTACAAGACATTAAAAAGATTAATGTCTGGTGATCGCAGAAGCCTTTGACATGCTTGCCGAAATCTTTTAAAAGTCCATACAATGGCTAAGGTCTCTAACTCTATTGTAGAGTAGTGTCTTTCACACTCAGTTAAAGCTCTACTTGCAAAACTGATAACTTTGACAGTATCTGGATTGAATTCTCCAGTCATCTGAAAGAGAATTCCCGATACACCTGTGTTCGATGCGTCGGTAGTAATACAAAAGTCTTTAGTCATATCTGGATGACTGAGAATATTGCCGCGAGAGATCACGTATACCGACTGCCGGCGTGGCGCAGTGGATAGCAACACGGACTGCGGTGTTGAAGGTCGCTGGTTCAATCCCGCCCCCCCCCGTCAAAAATTTATTTCTTTGTAATTAACAATTCCAGAATGTTCTACATCTTTCTTATGTTCACTTGTAAATTCTAGTTGTTTCTTATGTTAACTGTTCTTCTAATTTCTGGTGAATTCTGTCTGTGTATAAATAGCAGAGCACTCTGCCCGAGAGGCAGTCAGTGCTGCGTGTATGTTGAGTTCGTAATAATCGTGCTTTCAGTATAAGTGCTGTGTTCAGTTGCCTTCGAAGTCAAGCCTGCTTCCATTGCAACGCGACAATATCGGAGTTTACAAGGGCATTTTTGATTAATTCAAAATCTCTTTGGCACTCGTCATTCCAACACCATGTGCTACCTTTTCGCAAAAGCGAAAGAAGAGCATCACTGTTTAGCAATTGGCTTGATCTCAGACTTTGCAAACTTTGACTTTCGAAGATTTACTGTCACTCCACAAGATTGAAATTTGTGCAAAGTACGCTCAAGCAATGATAAATGTTCTTCCCAATAAGAATGTCATCAACATACACTGTAATTTTGTCAAGCAGATCGGGACCCAAAACAGTATCTAAAGCCATGATAAAAACTCCTGAGCTTACATTTAAGCCGAAGGGCAAAACACAAAAATGGTAAGAGCGTCCGGCAAAGATGAAAGCAGTGTATTTTTTCGAGTCTTCGGAAAACGGAACTTGCCAGTAAGAGGACCTCAAATCAAGACTGGTTAAAAAGTTAACACCATACAATTTCTGCAACTGTTCCTCAAGGTTTTCAGGACGGGTACAAAATGGTACAATTATTTGGTTTATAGCTTGCGCGTCTAGAACTAAACGTACGGAGCCATCAGCTTTAAATACAGCCGAGAGGAAGATGGCTCTATAATGTTCCATCCTAATATTTTGTCTTGTTTAACAGCCTCTCTTTTGGCCCAGGGAATAGCGTATGTCTGTTTTACGTAAGTTTCGTGGGGTTTCACCTGCGTGTGGTAAACATAGGTCGTAGTAAGGCCTGGTTTTTCATTGAACTCTTGACGATATTGTAAAAGTAGCTGTTTAACTGAAACTCCTGTTCTTCCGAAAGCTGTTCTGATTCATCAAATTTTATCACTTACACATTCAGGCCTTACTGTCTCTATGTCTACCACATGACCTGTACTATAATCAAAAGTTCGGTTTATTTTTGGTAATGAAACTTTGATCGAATGGCAATACTTTCCGTGCTTTGATTTACTTTTGATCAAGTTGATAGCACACACTTTTTTATTGATTGTGAAATAGCACTTACCTGTTTTAAAATTAATACATGCCTCTCTGTTTCTTAAGTATTCAAGCCCTAATATACAATTCTCAAGCAGTCCATCGACAATTAGAAATGTGCAAAAGTCTGTATGGTCACGGAATACCATTTGCAATTGCGTCTGTAGTTTAATGTTTTTTAGATTTGGTACCTATAGCTCCTATTATCCTACAGTTCTGAACTGGATATGTGGGTGGTTTGTATACAGTACAAATTTGTTCAATGTTTGAGAAACTACATTAAAAGCTGCTCCCGTATCTAATAAGATAACGGTGGGTATGTTGCCTACAACAGCCAGGATATTTACTTGGAAAATTTCTAAAGTACTTTCTTTACAAGGAACCTGTTCTTGTAACAATTCTTCGCTAAGTTCTTTTCCCTTGTCATATCTTATTAAATGTATTTTTGTGATTGAAGAGCCCTCGCTAGAAGAGGAGCTCGACGCCGGAGGGCAGGACTCGAGCTTTAGCAGTTGGACGATCTATTATTGTCGTTGGGTGAATGCGTGTCACCTACGTCTGGTTATTACCACGCCTTGATTATTTGTTGTCACAAAAGGTGTCCCTGTTTGACACTCTCTTGTGGCATGTGTAGCAGGTACATTTTGATAAACATTAGGCTGTGAAGGTATCCATCCGGTATTAGTCTGCCCCCATGCCTGATTACCATTTTGACATTGGGTATGTGTCGGAAAATTTGCAGTAGTGCTCTGTATTGTTGTAGGTGTCTGGTATTGAATGTTCTGACATGGAAAGTTTTGTGTTCTTTGCTGAAAATTTCCATATCTACGTTATTCCGGATGGAATACCAGTTCGGTTTTACAAAGACTATTCTGCGGCGTTGGCCCCCTACGTAGCTTGCATTTATCCCGAATCTTTAATTCAGCGCAAAGTTCCTAGTGATTGGAAAAAGCGCAGGTGACTCCCGTGTATAAGAAAGGAAAGAGAACTGACAAATACAATTGCAGGCCAATATCATTGACATCAGTTTCATGTAGAATTTTGGAGCATATTCTCAGTTCGAATATAGTAAATTTCCTTGAAACGGAAAAGCTTCTTTCCCTGAATCAGCACGGGTTTAGCAAACATCGCTCATGTGAAACTCAGCTTGCCCTTTTCTCACATGACATCTTGCGAGCCATGGACGAAGGGCAACAGGCGGATTGTGTTTTTCTCGACTTGAAAAAGGCGTTCGACGCGGTGCCACACTGCAGACTGTTAACGAAGATACGAGCTTATGGAATAGGTTCACAGGTTTGTGACTGGCTGGAAGACTTCCTAAGTAATAGAACGCAGTACGTTGTTCTCGACGGCGAGTGTTCATCAGAGACGAGTGTATCGTCAGGCGTGCCCCAGGGGAGTGTGATAGGACCGCTATTATTTTCTATCTATATAAATGATCTGACGGACAGAGTAAGTTGTAATTTGCGGCTGTTTGCTGATGATGCTGTGGTGTATGGGAGGGTGTCGTCTGTATCTGACTGTAATAGCACACAGGATGAGTTAGACAAAATTTCTAGTTGGTGCGAAGATTGGCAGCTAGCTCTCAATGTAGAAAAATGTAAGGTGATGCGCATGAGTAGAAAAAACAATCCCATAATGTTCGAATACAGCATTAGTAGTGAGCTTCTTGATGCTGTCGCGTCGTTCAAATATCTAGTCGTAACATTGCAGAGCGATATGAAATGGAACGAGCATGTAAGGACAGTTGTAAGTAAGGCGGACAGCCGACTTCTGTTTATTGGTAGAATTTTGGGAAGATGTACTTCACCTGTAAAGGAGACCGCGTACAAAACGCTTGTACGACCACGTCTTGAGTATTGCTCAAGTGTTTGGGACCCGCAGCATATCAGTTTAAAGGAAGACATAGAGGCGGTTCAGAGACGAGCAGCTAGATTTGTTCCCGGTAGGTTCGACCAATGCGAGAGTGTCACGGAAATGCTCCGGCAACTCAATTGGGGATCGCTGGAAGAAGGACGACGTTCTTTTCGTGAATTTCTGTTAAGTAAATTTAGAGGGCCGGAATTTGAAGCTGAGTGTAGTACGATCTTGCTGCCGCCTACTTACATTTCGCGTAAAGATCACAAAGACAAGATAAGAGAAATTAGGGCTCGTACGGAGGCATATAGGCATTCTTTTTTTCCTCGTTCAATTTGGGAGTGGAATAGGAAAGGAAATGCCTAGTAGTGGTACAGTGTACCCTCCGCCACGCACCTTACGGTGAATTGCGGAGTATGTATGTAGATGTATTCCTTGGATTCGGAGAATTTCCCTGGTTCCGATTTTGATAACCGGGATGAAACCGATTATTTTGCTTTTTATGTAGTTGAACATTATTGGTCTGGTAATTGCATGCCGCGCCTCCACTCGCCGTTGCAGCAGCAGGCTGCAGCTGCGATTGGTTGTTTGCGCCGTTCGGCTATCGCGAATCAGCTGACTGTACGTAAAAATTACTCCCGTTCACGTACTGTAAATGTGGTACGCTCATCTGATTTGCGTTGCCTCCCTGAAACTTTTTATTACCAGTCCGTAGCGCCAAGATGCTCTTTCGTCTTCGTATATTAAATCTAGACCTCCCAATTGATATAAAAATTCTTCCACGTTGTGATCGGGCAAATGATAAATTTGTTTGCTGATTTATATAGGTTTGATTCCATTTCTTGGAGGTGCTCCACGACCACACAATGATGAACACACCAGATGTATTTCGCAGCATTGGCTGTTAATGTTTTATTTAAAAAAACCACAGATCGACTTCAATCACATAGTGATCATCTTCAGTGTCCTTCAAACGAGCATATGAATGCCCTGAATGTAACTGCAACGGTAAACATAAAATTGCTGTCTGGACACTGCAATTTTATGTTTACCGTTGCAGTTACATTCAGGGCATACATATGCTCGTTTGAAGGACACTGAAGATGATCACTATGTGATTGAAATCGATCTGTGTTTTTTTTTAATAAAACATTAACGGCCAATGCTGCGAAACACATCTGGTGTGTAAATCGGGAGTTTGCTCGTTAGTATCCTTAGAACCTCGCGGTGGGACATTGGTTCGTCGAAAAACTTTGTCTTCCTTAAGTATTTTTCGAAATATTTTCGCAAGTTGCCATTTTTCTCGTTGAATGGCTGAAGATGATACACCTCGTTTCTTATCCTTTCTTGCTTTCTTAACGACCAGTATTCCGCTAGGAATGCTTCCTCGAATTCTTCTAAGGTTTCACAAAAATCTATAACATCGGCTACCCAAAGTGCGCTCTCTCCCTGTATATAACCTGCAACAAACCTAATTTTTCTCTTCTAATTCCACGTAGGTGGCAATACCGATGGAATGCTCTTATGAAAGTCACGGGATGGATATTTTTGTTCTCCGGGATAATGGTTTGGAATTGGTAGCTTTGTACTATTCTCTCCTCAAGCAGGTCGGAAGTAGCACTTTGTTCAATCGGAATGTTTGTATATACTGGTACTATTGTCTGATTCTGTGGTAATCTCTGTTCTCTATTGTCACGCGGTACATGCATTGTGGTACCCTGAGTTCTTTGTTGTGTCGTAAAGTCTCTCTGATTTGAGATGTTCGTAACAGGTGTACCTTGTGATGCAATTGGAACACTGATACGAGCACTATTAATTTCAGTTAATTGCGTATTTACTGCACGTTGCCTGTTTGGTACATCTGTAACTGCTGTTTTTACCGACTGAATTTCGTCTTGTAAGGATTTCACAACGTCATTTTGACGCTCGTTAACCTTGCTAGAAACTGTCTCTACAAGCTGATCTAAATCACGGTGTTGCTTTTGTCGGATTTGTTGCTGTTCTGATTGCATAATTTCCTGTAATTTTATCTGAGATTCACTTACTGTGTCACTGACTTCTTTCGTTAATTCTGAAACGGTCGTCTGCATATCGTCCTGGTCAATGCGCAATTTATTTAAGTCGCTTGATAATTTATCAACTGTAGTGGGCAAAGCATTTACTGTATCTTTAATTCTCTTCACTTACGTGGACACTGTGGCTATCTGTTCATTAACAGTCTCGAGGCCGAGGGGACTAAGGCGCTCCAGTCACGGTCTGCACGGCCACTACGGTCGGGGGTTAGAATCCCCCCTCGGGCATGGATATTTGTGCCGTCCTAGTTCGTAAGTAGTTCATAAGTAGTTTGTAAGTTTAGGGACTGATGACCCCGTAGTTAAGTCCCATAGACTTTTTTTGAACAGTGTCGATAACCTGATCGATCACTGTCTGCTCGGCCTCATGAAATTGTTTATTTAATTTCTGGTACAATTTTTCAACCCGAGATTCCAGCTGTTTCGAAATCTCGCCGCTGACATATTCACTCAGATTGATTTTTCTCGAGTTGAGACAGCCTATCCTCAAACTCGTCCTTTGTAATTATTTTAGAAATTAGATTTTCTTGCCTCTGTTCTATGGCAGACAGGCGTTCGGTCAAATTATCGGACACATGTTTATATTGTTTTTCTAGCTTTAAAAATTTTTGATCAAGCTGAGGAAAATTCTGTTTGTTTTGCTGTTCTGGTAACAATATAAGTGCTTCCAAACGACTGAACCAGTCCGGGACTTGGCTCAGCGTTGTGGAACTGCTCGAACTATCGATTGTTCTAGAAATACCTACACTGTCAGTTTCGAGAACATTCGTCGGAATTTTCTCGACTGATGGAAAATCTGCATTAATATTTTGAACTGGTCCGGTGTTTTCTATTTGAACATTAACGTTTTGTGACTCCATTATGGTGGCTTGGCGTCGGGTTATCACCATAATAGTGACACACAATTAAACATATAAAATTTCATTTCCTGTCCTAAAGCAGCGTAATCCACAGACCAGAATGTTTCTTTCTTGTGGTTACACTTTTGCCAAATTGCAGCGATATAGAACGAGAGTTGCGATGTGCAATAATGGGAACGCGGTTCTATAACGGACACGTAATAACCACCCATGAATGCACTAGAAACGAAACTGAACGGAATTTTGAAATTTTGCGGAAATATTGTTATATTCAACACTGCATCTAGTGATAGACTAGAAGAGATGCTAAAAGCGAATAAAAAGCAATTGATGGCAATGTCTGATCTTACCTTAATAAATGTTAAGTCGATAATGGCGGCTATGGTAGAATTTTTTGTTGTCAGTTCTAGAATTTTCTCTCTATTTCCATGGTTTTCTCCTTCTTTCTGTTTCCAATCTTAGTATTGTTGAAAAATTTTTACGTCTCAATCGGGATGATAGGTTGACACCAAAAAGTTTAAAAGACACTTATTAGTACAAAATATTGGTGAACAATACAGAAATATTATCATAAAAATTGAAACTGAAGTATTTTCACGATTTTGATCGTCCTGAAAGACGGTCGCCAACTTTTTATAATGTAGCGCCTGTATGGTGTTTGGTGGGAGTCGTTAGCTGAAATATTATGTACGGAATTGGGAAAAAATGAAAATGTCGGATTATGATAAAAAGGGAATAAAAATTAAATTAAAACAAAAAGAATTAGAATGACTGTAAGGGTAAAGATGGGCGGCTTCTACATTATAAAAAAAAAAAAAAAAAGACGATGTTACCTTCAGTAAGTACCATCTCGATGTGCAATGATGATAGGTCAGGGATCTGTAATCAAATATATAATTAAACGTACACACCGTCGTGATTGGGAATTGGACGTATTAAAATCTGTTATTGTGCAGTGGGCCGTTTGCTAAATTTTAGCCGGCCGCGGTGGCCGAGGGGACTGAGGCGTTCCAGTCACGGTCTGTACGGCTACTACGGTCGGGGGTTCGAATCCCCCCTCGGGCATGGATATTTGTGCCGTCCTTAGTCTTAGTTTGTTCATAAATATTTTGTAAGTTTAGGGTCTGATGACCCCGTAGTTAAGTCCCATAGACTATACAAACATTTGAACATTTTTTGCTAAATTTTAGTTGTGGGCACCGCATATGCCGTTGGTAAGATTGTAACATAAATGAAAAAAATATTCGGACTTCGTTTTAATAAATAGCTATACAAATTCGACTACAGGTCCTGTAATCATCCCTATCTTTGATGGTGGAAATATTGGAATAGAAGAAAGCAATGAAACCGATTTAACAATTACTACACTGATCATTATTAGCCGTAATGGCGTCCAATTCCTTCACACTTCAAGTTCACGCCACTCGAGTGGAAAAGGGCCGTTAAATGAAAGATGAGTGCCATTTAAAATTTTATATTAATGTATTTTAAGTTACAAATCGTAATTTACAGGAGCGGCACTATACTTACACAAAATTGAGTATGACCAGGGGAGAGCTGCATCGAATACGTCTTATCTGCATGAAGGCGATACGAAGACAAAAAAACGTTAATCGCTGTTCTTTCTCTCCCGCAGTAAAACAAGAAAAGGTGGATCACAGATACTTTAATGGGGAGAAAGAAGAACGATCTTTGCCTACTCGAAATTTCTCTGATTCATGAAATTAATTTTTTATTTATTTATCTACGATTTATATTGTGTCGTTTCAACAGTAGGGTCGATGGATCTAATCCTGCCATGAGCGGGTTGTTACTTGTTTTCGTTGTTTTAAAATAGTTACACAATTTTAGTATCCCATGGTAATTTTACGAAAAATGCAACTTTTTTTTTTATTCGTAATTTCTTATATTTTATAAAAGGTCGTTAATAATGAAGGTTTCAATCGAAAAAACTAAAGTTACATTATTGGCTTCACTATTAGCTACCGCCGGAAGTCTTTGATTGTTCAGTTTGTGAAGAGCTACGACGCTGTTTTCGTAAAGTCACCACCATAGCTACTTATGGCTTTACAAGCAGCTAACCTACTGAACCATCGGTTTAGGTGACGACAAGGTATTCAGTTCATTACATACACATAAATGAAAACTCACACGACACATGGATTTACAGATAGCAGATGTTTTATGAAACTGAATTGCAAAGGAAAAAAAACTCCAGTCACAGCAAGAATCGAACCATGGTTGTGAAGCCAGAACGCTACCACCTGAGCAACACCGACAGATGCTGCAGCCTTTTTTTAACTATTGGTAATTATGCGGACCTGCAAAACTTCAAACTCGATTTTCTCGAGAATTTTTTTAGAGTTACGTCGAATGGCTTTGGCTGATTGCTATTTGAGTTCTAAGCTTCACGTAGCATAAGTATCAAAACGTTCTAAAATCCGATACTCATGTGGTCTCCTTGTAAGTGTTTAAGTGGAATTATTGGAATTATTGCAATTTTTAATTAGATCTACAAACGAGACAAAAATTAATCTGCAGCGAAGTTACTTCAGAAAGGAGGGGGGGGGGGGCGAGTTAAGAGACAGAGGAAGGAGGGAGGATTGAGGAAGAGAGAGAGAGAGAGAGAGAGGGGGGAGAGAGGGAGAGGGAGGGAGGGAGGAAGAGAGATGGTATATTTGTGCGTAGGATAGTAATTAGGGGAACAGACTTCTGTTATTTACTTTTTCTGCGGCTGTTGTATTAAGAGACTATCATTATTAAATACAGTTGTATCCGTTGTCAGTCTGTTCATTCAGCATGTCAATGGTTTGGATGATTTGTTGTCTGTGTACATCTAGTGCCTCTAATATATAGAGTTTGGTGCCTAATGGTTGTCTGTGGCAGATTGTAAGATCTTTCTTGGTGTTTGGGGGCTGTGTATGTAACGAACTGAATACCTTGTCGTCACCTAAACCGATGGTTCAGTAGGTTAGCTGCTTGTAAAGCCATAAGTAGCTATGGTGGTGACTTTACAAAAACAGCGTCGTAGCTCTTCACAAACTGAACAATCAAAGACTTCCGGCGGTAGCTAATAGTGAAGCCAATAATGTAACTTTAGTTTTTCGATTGAAACCTTCATTATTAATGACCTTTTATAAAATATAAGAAATTACGAATAAACAAAAAAAGTTGCATTTTTCGTAAAATTACCATGGGATACTAAAATTGTGTAACTATTTTAACACAACGAAAACAAGTAACAATCCGCTCATGGCAGGATTAGAACCATCGACCCTACTGTTGAAACGACACAATATAAATCGTAGATAAATAAATAAAAAATTAATTTCATGAATCAGAGAAATTTCGAGTAGGCAAAGATCGTTCTTCTTTCTCCCCATTAAAGTATCTGTGATCCACCTTTTCTTGTTTTACTCATGAATTTCAGTTACCACTGCAGATTTGTGATGCACTTTTAGACGTAGAGTTGACATTTCTTCATTATATCGTATGGCAAATGATCTGCCTGTCCTGCCTATGTATAAACTGGGGCAGTCTGGGCATTTCATCTTGTAAACACCTGGTTGTTTATGTTGGTCAGGTTTGTTGTGACTGTAAGGAAGGACATGCTTTATCTAGTTATTTCTGTAATAGCTGATTTTGATGCCATATTTTTTTTTTAAATGATTGTCAATTTTGTAGGAATCTCTTCCAATGATAGGAATACTGGAATATTTTATACTGTTGTTGTCTTTGGTAGCAAGTGGGTTGTTTCATCCATTTTTTCGTGTTTTCAAGGAGGTGATCAATTGTGGATGGTAGATATCCAAAATCTACATCTACATAAATACTCTGCAAGTCACACTGAAGTGCACGGCAGACGGTTCATCGAACCACCTTTATGATGTTTCTCTACAGTTCCATTCTCTAACAGCTCGCGGAAAAAAGGAACACTAAATCTTTCCGTTTTCGATCTGATTTCTCTTATTTTTTGATGGTCATATCTTCCTATGTAGGTGGATGATAAAGAAATATGTTCGCATTCGGAAGAGAAAGTTAGTGAAAGAAATTTCGCAGATAGATCACGTCGCAACAAGTAACACCTTTCTTCTAATTATTTCCACCCCAACTCCTGCATCATTTCCGTGACACTCTCTTCGCTAAATCGCATTAATACAAATCGAGCTCCCATTCTCCATACTTTCTCTAAATCGTTTAGCATTCCCACTTGGTGGTGATCTCACAATGCACAACAATACTCCAAAATTGTGCGCACAAGTATGGTGTAGGCAGTTTCTTCAGTAGAGCTGTTTCATCTTCTGAGTGTTCTGCTAACGAAACGTATAGTCTTTGGTTAGCTTTCCCTACAATATTTTCTATATGTTGTTTCCAATTTATATTGTTTGTGATTGTTACTCCTAGGTATTCAGTTGAATTTACGGCTTGTAGCTTTGACTGATTTATCGTATACATGAAGTTTAGTTGTCATGTGAATGACTTCACTCTTCTCATTATTTAAGGGTCAATTGCCATTTTTTTGCACCATGTTGATATCTTATGTAAATCATTTTGCAGATGTGGTGTAGCACAAGTCCAAAGTGCGCGCCACCTACTTTCGCCGCGCGCCGCCATGCACGCACGGCGCGGCGTTCTTACGACGTCAGCCACGAGCGCCCTCTGCTGCAACTCCGCTCGTGGCCACCACTGAAAGACATCGTTCACTTGGGACTGAGATAGGAACCAGTTAACACTTCGGAATCAGATAGGCACCAGTGAAGACTTGGCTATCGGATAGGCACTAGGCAGGCCTCTACCTCAACTATGTATCAGCAATCTGCAGTACTGAGCTATGTAAAAGTTAAGTATTACTAAGTCTCTAAGAAATATATATATCTCGTTCTAATTTACTCTAGTGTTTCTAGTTTCTGCTGTCCCACTGGCTGGTCACCTCCTACTTGCACAAGCGTGCATCCTTTATTCCTGTGTCGATCTTTCTACTCGGCCACCGACACCTACGACGTAAACGAGACACAAAAGCGGCGACGAGGCTGGGACTCAAAAGCAGATGCTTTTGATCTTCTGATGAGTTTAATAACCGATAAATGACGGAATCATTCACGAACAGTCTAAAAGAGCTACTCAGATTGTCTCCTAATTCAATATAAGATACAGTGGGGGCCCTATAACACTTCCGTGTGGAACACCAGATGTCATTTCAATTCTTCTCGATGACTCTTCGTCACTTACAACATACTGTGTCCTATGAAATCACATGAAATCACGAATCAAAACGAACAATTGTAGCGATATTCCATAAGCACGCAGTTTGATTAGAAGACGCTTGTGAGGTACAAGTGTCGAAAGCCTCCCGGAAATCTTGCAATACGGAATCCATTTGACATCCCTTGTCTATAGCACTCATCACATAATGTGGATGGCGCCTAACCTTGCTTCCGCTTGCATTCTTGAACCTCTGTATGATAAACTTATTCAGTCTTGTATAAGCAGCTTCATTGAAGTAATAACCGGACATTTGATCTATCAAAGGCTTTCGATTGTGTAAATCGGTGATTTTCAAATTTTTCGAAAGTAAAATTATTCTGGCGACCCCCTTTCAAATAAAAATATTCTAGTGGTCGCTCCCCCCTCACTCACACCTGAAGAGGCATAACAAAATTATGTTATCTCAAAGGAAACTAATCTTTCTTTTACTTTAACTTTTTTTTATATTGTGTGTATGTGCCTGTGCCCTTATCACCTCAGCAATTCGGTCCCTTAGGTTTAAAAAATTTGAATATTTGATTTATAACTGCATGAAGTGAAAGTACTTCTTGTTGAAGCTGCCGCTGAAGAAATTCCAGATGCATAGCAGAAATGTGTGTGTAGCACGTTTAAAAAGAAAAAAATAATCAGTATGGCACTTGGTTAAATTTGTGGAAGCTTACGAAGAGAGTTTAATTCTCAACGTCAATATCAGTATCAGCAGCTCATTTGACTCCTCTAACGCGCGATTGTACTGCCTGTGCTAAAAAAGAGCTTCACCAATAATATAACCGATGATAGTTTTCTTTGTTTGTTTCATGTTTTCTTCAAATCCTTCCAAAATTGTGTATTGAGTCCATAAGTACAGATTTTATTCTCATTATCACGTGATCAGGCAGTATACTACGTTTCTTTGCTGCGGCCCTGCGCATGGCATTGTTTTCCCGTACTATCTGGATTCGGTCTGCATGCGTATGGGCCCTCGAAGTCCAAACTGCCCCTTATTTAATGAACGTATTTTGGCAATGTTTAGAATTTGGTTCAAATGGTAAGGTGCAGTGGGCCCACCACGTCTGCAAGCTCTCGAGATCTGGAGGCCCTCCCAGGAGGAGAGTCCTGAGCGAACCGTCCCCTCACTACCACTGACGATGGAAGACCCGAAAAATAAGTTTTCTTCTCTTTCAAAAAATGAATAACAATTTTTAAATTTTTTATTTATTTATTTTTTCAAAATTTCTCCAGTCACCTTGAAAGTAGATTCCGTGATTCCTATAATACCGCATCGTGTCTCGGCGTTGGGATCCGTGTTTTATGCTTTCCAGTTCTTCGCAAACAGCGCTCTGCGGGAGAGAAAGTGACTCCAATACATTTTTTGCTGTTAACCTGGCGACACGCTCGAGCACTGCTGTGCTTTGTCACCGCTGCTGAAAAAGGTACTAATTTGAGAGTAAATACGGATGAAAAAACGTGGTTCTTAACATTAGTAAACTTACGGAGAGCCGCGCCTAGCGCATTGAGGGGCTATGCTCCGAAACGCAAGGCCGTTCCCCGTCGGAAGTTCGAAGCCTCCCTGGGGTATGGATGTTTGTGTTGTCTTTAGTATAAGGTAGTTCATAAGTAGTTTGTAAGTTTAGGGACTGATGACCCCGCAGTTAAGTCCCTTAAGCTTAACAAACTTTGAACTTTTTGGCCCACTTTAGGTTACGGTAGTAACACTAAAAGTGGGCCTTTGCGATCGTCTTTTGACAGCTCGAAATATAAATGAAAATAACGGCTTAACTATTCATCTGACAGGAGAATTGTATAACCAAATTTGTAGAGGAGAAAATTCTCTACAACTTTGGTCTTTTTTTCCATATCTCGTATCGTTTCAGAGATATTTTCAAAAATAACGGCGATTTGACGATGTCTGTCTGTCTGGCTGTCACTATTTAGGTCGAACCAAATTTTACAGACATAATTGTTGGCTACCAGAGACCAGAACCTCGCTTTTTCAAATATTTCGAACAAGAAATACGGTAGTAATACCAAAAAAAGCCGCTTGTAATATAATTGTAATTGCAAATGCACCGTTCATCTGACACGAAAATTGAATAACCTAACTGGTAGAGGGGAAAATTCTCTACAACTCGCTCTATTATTTTTTTCATATCTTGCATCATCTCAGAGATATTTGCAAAAGTAACGGCGATTTGACGATGTCTGTCTGGCTGTGACGTGTTTCCATTTTTTAGGTCGAACCGTTCAACGGATCGGCACCAAATTTTACAAATGTTTGTAAATTATCGGACCAAACTGCGTGGTCATCAGTCCGTAGCTTACAAACTACTTAAATCTAGGTAAACTAACCTAAGGACAAGCACACACACCCATGCCCTAGGGAGGACTCGAACCTCCACGGCGAGCAACCGCGCGCTCCGCAGCGAGACGCTTTAAACCGCTCGGCCAAATTTTACAGACATGTTGGTCACCAGAGACCGGAATCTCGCTTCTTCAAATATTTCGGACAACAAACACGTTAGTAATACAAAAAAAACCGTTTGCAACGTAATTTTAATTGTAAATAAACCGTTCATCTGACGCTAAAATTGAATAACCAAATTTTTAGAGGAGAAAATTCTCTACAACTATGTTCTCTTTTTTTTCATATCTCGTATCGTTTGAGAGATATTTACAAAAATAACGGAGATTTGACACCCTCCATTGAATTAACGAAAACCAGCCGTTCGGAGATGTCACGTGACATTCCTCGCCCAGAACACTCTCTGCCATACGCCATCTTGCGTTGCGTATTTGATGATTTTCTTGTTGTAACTTACACGTTGTCATTTCAAAGCAATGGCGCACTGAAGAATTAACAAAAACACATCGTTCTTCGTACTATAAATGATAATCTAGTGTCTACAAATGCCATATTAGTATCAGTTAACAACGGCCATCAATAGTTTGAGATTGATAGCCGTAGCGTAGTGGGCAAGGCATTGGACTGTGACGCTGAAGAACAAGTGGTTCGGAACCCGCCCTTAGTTAAACTTTTCTTTCCTAAAAGGGTTCGAGACACTCATATTAATTAATTTTTTATTATTTACATTATTATTCTGTTCCAAAATGTTGTCAAAAACTTGCAAAACTACAAATTTAAAGTGGGCCGTAAAACACGTCAGTGCGATTTTTTTTTTTTTTTTTTTTTTTTTTTTAACTTACGGAGAATCATTGCAAGTCACCATTATAATAATCTCGAGCTTACACAGTAGTGGAACACTTTTCCCGTTTCGTGTCTTATTTTTCCCATTTTCTGCAACGTGGCCTCTTACTTAACACTAATTACCGTAAGACTTATATCTGACACGTGCTCAATTAAAGACTAGTCTGGAGAACATGCGACCAGGGATGTTGCTGCACGTCTCACAAAGCATGTGGCCGAGCATTATCCTGTCAGCACAACATATCACTTTCCTGTTGTCTAGCCTGTTTTACTTTACCGGCAGCCAGCCTGTCACGACAATTTGACAGACTATTTCTTCAATCTAGTAGTATGCGATGTTTTGTGCCCTAAAAAGGTTAGCGCTGTAGGTTGAACAAATCACCATGACACGCAGGGTAAACATCAGAAAGCAGTTCACGTTTGAATCCAAGACAGGTAAGAGGTTCTCAACTGTGCTAAAAGTGATCCCAACGACCACTCTTGCAAGTAGAAAAAAATAGTTAATGCTAAATGACCTCACTGGGTACGGGAATTGGGTATTGAGCAGTGTCCCAGTAAAAGTGCTGTTTTACTGAGAGGTAAAAATTTGGTTTATTATCTTTAAATATCAGAGAAACAAAAATCTATCAGACCAAACTGCGTGGTTATCAGTTCGTAGTTTACAAACTACTTAAACTAAGGTAAACTAAGCTAAGGACAACACACACACACACCCATGCCCCAGGGAGGACTCGAACCTCCGACGGCGAGCTACTGCGCGCTCCGCAGCGTCTAACTGGTTTAACTCGTTCATTGTTGTTGGTACATTTGCTGTACCACCATTCTGCCTGGCATAAATGCATGGTTGTACAAAAATCGTACCATACAATAATGTAGCTCTGACTCATCCAGCATGAAAAATGTTCAAATGTTTGTAATCCTATGGTACCAAACAACGTTGGTCATCAGTCCCTAGTCTTACAACTACTTAAACTAAGTTAAACTAACCTAAGGACAACACACACATCCATGCCCGAGGGTGGGTTCGAACCTCCGAAGCGGAAGGCCGCGCGATCCGTAACGTGGCGCTCCAGACCGCTCGGCTACTCCCGCGCGGCCATCCAGCATGAAAGTTCATTTCCGGATCCACCCATTGTATGTAAGGGGATGTAAGATGGTAGTTACGACAATGACCAAGAGGTGGTAGAAGTAATTTTGCTCATCTATGGTGATAGGTATGTCCCACAGCGTGTACAGTGTTGGTGCCCCCCCCCCCCCCCCCTCTGCGGTCAAGTGGTGCATATTTTGTCTGTCTTTATGTGAAACATTGTTGATTCATCTCTTTCATACAGGTAAGATAATGATGTCTATACATTTGGAATAACTGTAAACTTCACGGTTCTTGGATTTATTCTATATAAAATTAATAATTCAGAGTTAAATATTTGTACTGCCATGCCTCTTCCACGTAACTCAAGCCCTTACCTTCCATTTCAGTTAGTAATGAAACACTTTAGGGAAATACTAAAGGACGATGACTTGATGGCAAAACTCCATGCAGAAATACCTTCAGGTCACAGCTCATCAGCTGAAGAGGAAGCTTTTAGTGATGACGAGCCAGGATGTGGGGTGCACTTAATGCACTACCACTGTTTTCGAAAATCTTTTTGAAAATTATTTTAATGTTTATTGAAATTCTCATTATAATATATTTCTATAACATTTCACCATTTTTTATAAAATTGTTCAACAAATAAAAGTCTTGTGCAACAAGGTTCTAAATTTGTCTTATATCGCTGTGCATGAAAGAGTTAATCTGTAGCTGAATTAAATCAGCCATAAACTCCTTATCAATCTTGATGAAGTCAAGACTGACTAACTTCCTTAGTCAAAACGAAATTGGGAGGGTCCGCCGATTCAGCAAACCAAACACCATTGGGCCTTCTCGCTATCGTCTGCAGACGTGGATATAATTATTGAGGATGGGCACTACTTGCTCTGTGAAAGTGCCTTAATTAAACATGTAACTTAACACTGAGCACCACTCAACTGCGATTATGTCACTAGGCAAAACCACAGGCAGAAGTACACTGTCTATTCATCACCCAAGAAGGCAGATAGAGTCATTACCAGAGGCAGATCGACAGAGAGTGTCTTTCCGTAGCTCAGTCAGCCGTATATATCTTTCGATATTTTTCCAAATTTTTACTTACTCTAGACAGCCAACGAGAAGCACTATGTCAAAGCATCTGTGCATCTGCCACTTCATTTCCAGCGAATGAGAAATAAGGTCTAAAGCCCTCGCGGTGCCTGTTAAAATCTGAAGCAACTACCTGTTACTGCAAAATGTGCAAATGTTTGTAGAGCTTATAGGACTTAACTACGGGGTCATCAGTCCCTAAACTTACAAACTACTTATAACTAGCTATTACTAAGGACGGCACAAATATCCATGCCCGAGGGGGTGATTCTAAACGCCGACCGTAGTAGCCGTACAGACCGTGACTGGGGCGACGCAGACCACTCGGCTACCGCGGCCGGCACCTGTTACTGGTGACAACAGGTGATCTACCCGTGTTAGTCAATATGCCACACAAACGACTAGAACTGTTGTAAAACTCCTATTGTCTGCTAAAAGCATGGGTTGGGAACTGCCCATACTGCTCGGTCTGGGGCCTTCTCCCGCAAGGCAGAAAAACAGCTCCTTTCGGAAAACAGAGGTTCTGTGCCACGCCACACAGCTTAAAATGTCTAGTGCCAGCCTCTTAATATATACAACATATTAAACGTAATAATTTATGCAAGTCCAGTAACTACTGTGGGATATCAAATATTTAAAAAATACGTGGATCATGATGAAATACTTAAAAATGACTCCTTTCAGCTGCAACAAGGCAAAAGAACGTGTCTTAGAACATTCTGAAATAGTAAGTGCTGGTCAGTGCTCCTTCCACAAACGCCAAAGTGAACGAGAGTTGTAGCTTACCGCAACCCAGGCCATAAGGTGTGGGGTGACAGGGGGCAGTATTATCTGGACGAATGCACTCTATGAGACAGTGCTCGCCATGTGCAGAACTTGCTTGCAGGCAGAGTCTGCTTTCCTCACTGAAGACAACTGTCCGCCATTCCAAATGGATGTTGTAGCATGAGTGGAGGCAAGGCCAGCCATGGGGGGTGCTAATGGGGCTAAAGCCACCCCCCCCCCCCGAGCACCTCCCAAAGTTTTTTTTAATTTTGTTAATTTTTATTGTTTTCCCTTTTTATTTTTTTAAACAGGTCGGCACAGGAAATTTGAAATACTATACATGTTATAAATAACACAGTAACCATAACTTTCCAAGCACAAGTGAACGTGACAATGGGTCGCCAGCGTGATGCGGCCACTAAGAACGTGTGCTTCCTGTTACTGTGAGCGGTTTTAATGCAACCGCGACCAGCTTTGATGCTGTTCTTATGCGGTGACCAGCTGCTTAGCACACATTCGTCCACAGGTTTTACCCCCATCCCTCCAATTTTACCATAAAATATAACTTGAAGTCTTTCATTCGAATGTAATTATGGATGGTTAATTTTTGGAAAAAAATCCTTAACATATATTATGATGAGTTTCTACCACATTATTTTTGATGTTTCCACGTGTAGATAGATTTCATATGAAATTGCATTAACATCTGCGACATACAGATTGCGATATGTAAGGAGTTAGGTGTTGATGTTACTGTTGCTCCTAATTTAGATTCAATCTATGCCTACTCCAGCCCTGCGCTTTAGTATATAACAAGACACGAGTTTTGCTTAGTTCCAAAATGTTTGTAGATGAGTAGCTTTATTTCATTCAATGCTTACAATGAATGGCTTTTACTATACTGAAGGATATTGTTTCAATTTAACTAAAAGGCTGTACTTGGTTTTGAATTGACCCATCTTCCATTTTCATTACATGTGAGTATCTCACATCTACAGGGTCCAGTATGCTTTGGTTCTGGTAGTTTTATGCTATTAAAATACATTGAATGCCCTTACTATTTTACAGAGGTCGAGTACTTCATGTATTTGAAGATCACCGTAGTTCCCACTTTTTAGAGTGACTTAATATTAAACCTTCGTTTCTACATTAATATACAGGACTTTATTTTCATTACCAGTGGACACATTCTATTACAGTGACACCGTTGTACAACGCAATTGTTTCTTCCATATGGTTTATCTGTTTTTACTTAAGATATGTTGCTCTTATAGAACAATTACAAACTTGTTTGTTAAATTTCAATGCAATGGTATGGCTGAATCTGTTTAATGTTTTGTATCTATCTAGAGGCCTGAAGATGGTACAATTGATGTACCGAAACTAGTCGCCTAAATAAAATTATACCGTGAACAGCTGTTGGAAAATTTTTTGCGAGAACTGAGCTGCTTAGAAGGTCAGCGGCGCCACCGAGTGGAATCTTATGACTAACAATAGTTTTATTTTAGTTCAATTTTTACAGATAGATTCTCTTTGGTTACTAACATAGAAGCTGCTTAATTATTTTACGAGCTGATTAAATACACTCCATTTCCACCACGTTGCTTCTTTTCCACTTTCAAATTAATGGAAGCCTACTCATTTTATTTCTTATGCAATTGTTTTCGTAGTACAACTGGTTGAGTTATAAAAAGTGTAAAAATAAATCATATAGATTAATAAATTCAATAGGCTTTATTAAAAAAATAAAAAAATAAAAATTTGTGCGCCTCGCCCCCCTCCCCCGGAACAAATCCTAGCTGCGCCACTGAGCGGAGGTTTGTGTGCATGTTATCCCATGCTAGTCACCAGTTGGCAATAGTTCATGTTCATATGTTTAGGGTCAGAATCCCTCTTATCTGTGCTGTGGTACATGTACGATTTACCTCTGTTGGCCTTACAATACGACGATTGTGGAATACGTCTATGCGACATGTGTCTACGAGTGTGTGAATGTTTATATGACCATTGCAACCAGCATCGTTACAAAACTGTCCAGCACGTCCAAATTGTTTGCCAATTTATCGAAAGGATCATTCCACCACTCCGAAGGCCAAAATTTGATCCCATTCCAACTTGCTCAGTTGGCTGTAGGAAGTACAAGTGCATCTGATCAGTATAGCGTTTGTTTGGTTCTATTGTTGATATCACATTTATATACAGTTGGTGCTCTGGCAACTAAGTCAGCGGATATATTTGAAACCAATATTAGTACATCTCTTATCCTTCAGTTGACATCGAATGAAAATGGACATCATCTTTCTAGGTGTGCTAACTTACATAAGATATGATATCCATAAATTTTTCAGCGCATGCTGAGATATATCCTTCTGAACTCTAATAATTAAATCCGGTTTAAAGACGACTTTCAGCCAATTGTTGCTCATGATTCCTTAGTACTTAATATTTTTAAACAACATTTTACCCACTCTGCTCTTGTCTTGTTCTACTCATCATATACGAAGTCGTAACTGCACACAGAACGCATAGCGTTGAGATTTGGCGTTCTGCCCTCATTTTTGGTGTTTTAGAAGAAGGGCCAGATTCAGCACTGCCTGAAGGGGTGATGTGGTAAAACTTTTACAGACTTTGAATTTCTGTGAGTGTTCCTTGTTGGAGAGGATCACATAAGGCAATAGACAATATTTGCTCTTCCTTTGATTGGTTTATTAGAAATTGAAGACGGTGCTATGGCATTTATAGTCTGTATTGAGCAGCGGCGGAGTGGCCAAGCGCATTGAGGCGATATGCTCCGATGCGCGAGACCGTTCCACGTCGGGGGTTCGAATTCTCCCTCAGGCATGTATGTTTGTGACTTCTTTAGTATAAGGTAGTTAGTTGATAAGTAGTTTGTAAGTTTAGAGACTGATAACCCCCCCCCCAGTTAAGTCCCTTAATCTTCACAAACATTTTCTTTTAGTCTGGATTGGGTTGATACACAGGCAACTGCATTGAACGGCTCATAGGATGCGTCGTTTTCGCTGGCATAGGTGCAGTAGCGTTACTGATTTTCATTCGAATGAAATTTCTTTGGCGATGTTACAAAGAGTAATAAGGTTAAGGTGAAAGAAATAGGATCTCAGGGAGTACTTGATGGTCCTTCTGTTGTCGTTGGTCCTACGTTGAATTTTAGTATAGAAAGGAGTGATACTGCCCAAGATGGATGTGGATGGCTGTCTAATGCAAACTCAGAGCATCTGTCGGCAACACCTATACAAAATAACAGGCGTCTGGCGTAGGCGTTAGATCATTTACTACTGCAACAGGTTATCACAATTTATGCGAGTTTGAACGTGGTGTTACAGTAAGCACACGAGAGATGGAGCATAGCATCTCTGAGATATCTAGGAGGTGGAAATTTTCCCGTACGACCATTTCACGAGCGCACCGTGAATTTGGGGAATCCGGTAAAACATCAAATCTCCGATATCGCTGCGTCCGGAAAAAGACCTGAAAGAACGGAGCCAACGACGACTGAAGAGAATCGTTCAAAGTGGAGAAGTGCTTGCAGTGGTTATCAACGCTGGGCCATTAATAAGTGTCAGCGTGCGAACTATTAAACGAATCATCATCGATACGGGCTTTCGGAGACGGTGTTCCGCGTCCTGTATACGCTGAAACGTCGCCAGTATGATAAGTAATAGGTGGGATCGCCGAGTGCAATGAAAAAAATTGTATTCCACTTTCTGCCACCCGGCGAATATATGGTGCTATAAGCAGTCAGAATGTGAAATGTTTCCTGGTTTGACGTGTGAGCGATTTTGATTGTTTGGCGACGCTTGCTGATATCGTTTGTAAGTGACTATTGGTGTAAAGGGTTAAGAAGGAGAAGTTTTCCGTACGAACTGCGATGGCTATCAGGAAGAAAGACGGTGCACTGGTGGTAAAGTTGTTTTATCAGAACGACAGCAACGGCAGCGCTGCATTGCGGGAATATCGCCGACAGAAATAGCTGAGAAGAGGCTCTACGTCAATAAATACAACCAAGAAATGTGAAGCAAAAGATGAATTAGGCGGTGCAGCAGGGAGAGGTCCCATTCCTATGGCGGTTGTTGTTGAAGCTGCTGTAGCTGTAGCCTCAGATTCTGCAGCGAGTGGTGGAGCTGTGGCACGGGAATTGTCTCTCCTCTGGTCAGCAGTTCAGATGATTATACAGTCGTATCCCTACAAGATTGACAATATGCACCAAATGCAGCCCCGGAAGAGGCTACTACACAAGGAACATTATGCTCTGCACTGCTTATGTGTCTGTGTGGCGTCATTTTCAGTCCGTTTTCCTTCGAAGAGATAACAACTGGCGGACCTGTTACGTGCACAGTAACAGCTGTACGTTATAAAGACCTTATCGTGCAACACATGATTCCGGCTTTGCAAGAAAGGAACTGCGTCCACACCACTATTTTCATGCAAGTTGGAGCTGGTGACGACCGCATCATTTCTAGGCACTTTCAAGATGTACGGCCTCCCACCTAAATCTGACATCTGGTTGTGGGGTCATTTGGAAGATCGTGTCTATCACGAATGTATCCGGATTCGCCGACCGCGACGCCCTTGGGGACTGAGGCGCGTCAGCCACGGTCTGCGCGGCCACTACGGTCGGGGGTTCGAATCCCCCCTCGGGCATGGATATTTGTGCCTTCCTTAGTATTAGGTAGTTCATAAGTAGTTTGTAATTTTAGGGACTGATGACCCTCGTAGTTAAGTCCCATAAGCTCTACAAACATTTGATTTTTTTATCCGGATTATTTCTGGTCTGAAGAATAGGAGACCACGACATATCGCCCACATTTCACCGTATCTGCTGCGGTAAACTGTCGACCATGCCGTGTTAACGGATTCAGCATGTTCGTGAGCCGGGATACCATATTGAACGTATGTCGTAACTTGTGACCATATCCTAATAAATGTTCCAGAACCCCCGATGTCATGTGTGATCGTTCCTCCATTCCTGCATCACATTAAATCTGATTATTCATACTGCGCAAGCGCACCGATTACTGAACATGCCCAAGAATTTTCAGAGTCCTGTGATGTTTACAGCCCGCACTCAGCACCCGGAACCCTGTATAAATTTGTTCAGAATCATAACTAGCGTAGCGTTCCAAACCGCTCGGCTACTCCCACGCGGCTCGGAGGGATTCTTGGAGGTGTGTCAATCACCTGACAGGCAGAAGCAAGCTAGCGCCGATAATAGCAGTGTTATGGCGACCTCATACACAGCACCGTCTACTGCAGATAACACAACAAGAAGAAGAATTTCTACTTGCTTGGCAGGTATGTTCAGCTCCCTGACTATTCGCGGGCGCCTTGACAGTGCGGCAACCAGTGCTACTCTGTTGTGTGGTGTGTTGACTGGGCCATAAGGCGCTAGCTGTGGGGATGAGCGATCTTGGATCGATCGTTGCTGACTCGATCATTTGGGGTATGATTAATCGCGATTTTGAATCTATCCTGTCAGTGCCGATTTTTACACAGATCAGTCTTTTGGGACGAGATGGAACCTGTTTATCTTCAGTGGTTTCACATGAAATTGGACTAAAAAAATTGTTATACACATTTTGTATTGATACATAGGATCCTGTGCTCAGTCACAAATTGGGTTTCTGTGTCTATTAGGCTGTTTTAATGATTTTTAATTATTTCGTTATATTGTAGCCTACGTTGATATTTCCAAGGCAAGAATATTTATTGGTATTCCACAAAATCGATTCCCAAAGAGAAAAATATGCTGAATCGCTAGCAGGTTTACACCAATTACGGTATGAGATTTCATTTCATTGTACCATTACTTTTATCAAACTTGTACGAAGTATATTGGTTAGTATTACGAAGAATTCATGCCTACTTCTTTGAATTTGAAAACAATGATAAGTTTAAGCAATAACTGCATCTCATGTTGAATCTGTTGTCATCCTGAGTTGTTTGTTCGACGAATTGAAATGATATTTTGATCTTCCTACGATAAAGCGATCTAAAGTTCCATTCACTTTTCGAAAAATACAGGAGATATGTTTTCCCAAATTATCAAAGTTAGTACCGAAATATGTACTTATTAGTGGTGGCCATTTCGGTTGCATCTGAAAGACTGTTTTCTAAGACAGGTATAATAATGGGCAAAAACAGAATATATAAACAGAGCAGTAGACTGGAAAAGCTCCTGTTTCTGTAGTCCTTAGATATGTCGATTAGCGATTGTGAACAGTGTTAATTAAATGTGAATTTAATGCATTTCTTGTTAATCATGTTTACTACCATTACTTCACAACGTTTTGTTGAAAGGAAAGTTGGATATATGTTGCTTTTTCGTTGAGTCTTTTGTACGTTTGTATGATTTAAACTAATATATATATGCGCTATCTAGACTGACTTTTGTTTGGATTGATTTATTTATTTTAGTATCATACAATCATATATATATATATATATATATATATATATATATATATATATATATATATATATTACTTCTGACCATTAAAATTGATACACCACGAAGATGACGTGCTACAGACTCGATATTTAACCGACAGGAAGAAGATGCTGTGATATGCAAATGATGAGCTTTTCAGAGCATTCACACAAGGTTGGCGGCGGTGGCGACACCTACAACGTGCTGACATGAGGAAAGTTTCCAACCGATTTCTCATACAGAAACAGCAGTTGACCGGCGTTGCCTGGTGAAACGTTGTTGTGATGCCTCGTGTAAGGAGGAGAAATGTGTACCACCACATTTCCGACTTTGATAAAGGTCGGATTGTAGCCTATCGCGGTTGCGGTTTATCGTATCGGGTCATTGCTGCTTCCGTTGGTCGCGGTCCAATGACTGTTACGATAATATGGAATCGGTGGGTTCAGGAGGGCAATACGGAACGCCGTGCTGGATCCCAACGGCCTCGTATCACTAGCAGTCGAGATGACAGGCATCTTATCCGCATGGCTGTAACGGATCGTGCAGCCACGTCTCGATCCCTGAGTCAACAGATGGGGACGTCTGCAAGACAACAAATAGTTCGACGACTTTTGCAGCAGCATGGACTATCAGCTTGGAGATCATGGCTGCTGTTACCCTAGACGCTACGTAACAGACAGGAGTGCCTGCGTGGTGTACGCAACGACGAACGTGGGTGCACGAATAGCAAAACAGCTTTTTTTTCGGATGAATCCAGGTTCTGTTTACAGCATCATGATGGTCGCATCCGTGTTTGGCGACATCACGGTGAACGCACATTGGAAGCGTGTATTCGTCTTCACCAAACTGGCGTATCATCCGGCGTGATAGTATGGGGTGCCATTGGTTACACGTCTCTTGTTCGCATCGACTGCACTTTGAACAGTGGCCGCTTTGAACAGTGGCCGTTACATTTCAGATGTTTGTAATTCTTCTAAAACGTCCATTAGTTGTGTTACGACCTGTGGCTCTACCCTTCAATCGATCGCTGCGAAACCCTACATTTCAGCAGGATAATGCACGACCGTCTGTTGCAGGTCCTGTACGGGCCTTTCTGGATACGGAAAATGTTCGACTGCTGCCCTGACCAGCATATTCTCCAGTTCTTTCACCAATTGAAAACGTCTGGTCAATGGTGGGCGAGCAACTGGCTCGTCACAACACGCCAGTCTCCACTCTTGATGAACTGTGGTATCGTGTTGAAGCTGCATAGGCATCTGTACCTGTACACGCCATCCAAGCACTGTTTGACTCAATGCCCAAGCGTATCAAGGCCATTATTAAGGCCAGAGGTGGTTGTTCTGGGTACTGATTTCTCAGGATCAGGGCACAAGCGCGGTTTTTATTCGTATTTTTGAACTTCACTGTAATGCGATTCGGCTCCATAATCAACTCTTGCAGCTTTAGTATCAGGGACTTCATTACATTTACTCGTAAAATCGGACGTATTGCAGAGTTGAGCTGTGCCTACCTCTGGGGCTACAATGCGTGATGCATTCGTCGTGTTTTGTGAACGCTTGTCCCTTTTTCTCTCCACCAACCGAATGTTGCTTGTGCACATGCAGCTGCGGGGTTGTCGGCAGGGTGGACTCGTTTAATGAGTCGTACCGTACCTATTCGCGTACAGGCTAAGTTAGCTCATTGTGGGCTGAAATATACCTGCAGGAATACGGTTATCATAAGAAACTTCTTCCGAAAGTTAAACTAGGGTTTTTTAAATTTAATTTAATTTTATTTATTTTTATTTTTACTTTTTATTTATTTATTTATTTATTTATTTATTGTAAGTGTTAAGTTTGAGGCAACAATAAATTCCTCAGACACAATACCGAGTGAGGTGGCGCAGTGGCAATACACTGGACTCGCATTCGGGAGAACGGTTGTTCGAATCCAACTCCGACCATCCAGATTTCCCTAAATCACTCCAGGCAAATGCTGGAATGAGCACGGTACATTTCCTTTCTCATTCTTACCCAAAACAATCCGACCGTAAGCTTGAGAAGTTTCGGGTGAACCATGCGTTGTTTTCATGAATAATTTTATGCCTGTTTGCTTTTATTCATTTCTTCACGTAAAATTGTGGTCGAGGGGAAACATTCCGCTACGGACGGACTTCGTGGGAAGCAGGGGAATACCAGGGCAGGTGTTCCCTCGCCATCGACACTTGAAAGCACCTAATCAGTATTCAGCACGGTCGTAGCAGCTCTGTTCTTGGTAACATACGTGCCCCCGTCGGCGTCTCTCGCCCGAGAAGCACTGTCCTACGGTCGCAGAACGCAGGGGAACCGGGAACTTCAGGCCGATTGACCAGTGTGTGGTTTTTGAGCGAGTCGGGAGCACTGTACATCCAGCCGTGTCGCGAACAGCTTTCGCCGTATTTTAAGACGCCCGAGTCCATTAAGTTGGCGCCGACACAACTGCGGCTGGCTGAACCGGGGCCGTGATAGATACCGCTACGATACCGCTATGTTAAATATACTAGGGGCAAAACACAAACACTACCCCCACTACGCGATAGTAATGGCGATCCTGCCGACGACAGCGCTACTAAAGCAGAGTTACTAAACATAGGTTTTAGAAACTCATTCACCAAAGAAGACGAAACCAATATTCCAGATTTCGAATTACGAACAGAGGCCGTAATGTGTAACGTAGAAGTAGATATCATCGCAGTAGTGAAGCAACTAAAATCACTTAACAAGAACAAGTCTTCTGCTCCGGACTGTATACCCATTATATTTCTATCTGATTATGCTGAAGCGGTAGCTCCTTACTTAACAGTCATATACAACCGCTCTCTCATAGAAGGATCTGTACCAAAAGATTGGAAAGTTGCACAGGTCACACCTATATTCAAGAAAGGCTGTAGGAGTAACCCACTAAACTACAGGCCTATTTTATTGACGTCAATTTGCAGCAGAGTTTTGAAACATATCCTGTATTCAAATATTATGAATTATCTCGAACAGAATGGTCTATTGACCCAAGGTCAACACGGATTTAGAAAATATCGTTCATGCGAAACACAACTACCTCTTTACTCACACGAAGTGATGGGTGCTATCGACAAGGGTTCGCAAATTGATTCCGTATTTCTTGATTTCCAGAAGGCTTTTGACACCGTACCTCGCAAACGGCTTTTAATCAAATTGCATGGTTATGGTATATCGCCCCAAATTTGCGACTGGATAGGGGATTTCCTATCAGAGAAGACACAGTTCGTAGTAATAGTTGGTAAGGCATCAACTAAAACATAGGTGATATCGGGCTTTCCACAGTGTAGTGTTATTAGTCCTCTGCTGTTCCTTATTTACATAAACGATTTAGGGGAAATCTAAGTAGCTCTCTTAGGTTGTTTGCAGATGACGCCGTCATTTACCGTCTAGTAAATTCATCTGAAGATCAAAACCAACTGCAGAACGATCTGAATAAGATATCACTATGGTGTAAAAATTGGCAATTGACTCTAAATAATGAGAAGTGTGAAGTTGTCAACATGAGTACAAAAATAAATCCGTTAAACTTTCTTTACAAGATAAATCAATCGAATGTGAAGGCCGTAATCTCCACGAAATACCGAGAAATTACTATTACTTCAGGCTTGATTGGAAAGAACACGTAGGTAATGCCGTGGGAAAGGCGAACCAGAGACTGCGTTTTATTGGCATAACCCTAAAAAGAAGCAACAGAACTACTAAAGAAACTGCATACACTACGCTTGTCGGTCGTTTTTTTGGAGTATCGCTGCCCAGTGTGGGATCCTTATCAGGTAGGTTTGACGGAGGACATCGAAAGAGTCCAAGGAAGGGCAGCTCGTTTCGTATTGTCAAGATACAGGGGAGACAGCGTTACGGAAATGATACAGGACCTGGGATGGGAATCGTTTACAACAACGGCGCTTATCTCTGCGGCGTGGGCTACTTACGAGAAATCAGAGCTCGAACGGAGAGATTCAGGTGTTCTTTCTTCCCGCGCGCTATTCGAGAATGGAATGGGAGACAAAATAGAATAACGGTGGTTCGATGAACCCTTTGCCAAGCACTTAAATGTGATTTGCAGAGTATCCCACGTAGATGTAGAACTATGTAGGCTACTCGCGCAGTAATTTACGAGGAAAAACTTCCTTAGATTGTGGTTGGTAGACCCCTGATGTATGGCGTCCGGCGCCGAGATGGCGAATGACATTCGGAAGAATAGCTGTTGGAATGTGGTGTGTTCAAAAAACCACAAAATGCGACCCTGTTTGCGGCATTTCCCTCGGGCCATGTCCCTTTCCATGAGAAGACAGGATTTGGGGGCGCTACTCTGGCCATATATTAGCAATCCATCTCCAGAGAGCAATCTAACATTGAGTGGACATTGCTATATCGAAGAGGACTGGAGCTTTCAGTTTAGTGATAGTGTGGCCCTTGACGTGTGCTCTATCAGGAGAGGAGAGATAAAATTCCAATGAGCACTGGTATTTGAGCAGGGGGAAGGAGCGGACGCTTCTAAGATCCTTCCCTTCTCTTCTGCTCACAGTTTGTTTTTGTTTTGTTTCGCTGTACTTAGAGTTTGGTACAACTTTCGGACCTCGCTCCGAAAGTTGAATCTTTGGCCTGAGTGTTGGCGAATCGAGAATAAGGTCAGCCTGTCTTGAATTAGTCAGTGTCTGGGATGCACTTGGTAAAATATCGTGGCGTATCACACAATAATTACAACTGTAACCAGTATCTGAATAAAATACGTTACCATGTGTATATTGTGTATGATGTTTCACCTGATACCTTAATTGTTGGAAGCTCGCATTTAAGAAAAAGGAAAGGAGATTTTCCAATATGGTCCCTGGCCTCCCCAGAATTTGGACCCATAATCCGCCACTCCATCCAACGACATGTTCTTGTCACGCCGAGCTGCTCCACTTCACCGGCCTAAAGGTCAGGAGCGATCTTTGTCGTTTCAGTGTGTGATGATGATGGAAAACGTTTAATTAGCTACAAATCATTTATTCCAGATTGCCTGCGAAATATGAAACGCATCTGTTGACTGCGACTAAGTCTTTCCCTTGTCAATGAATGATGTTTTCGAAGGATGAGGAAAGTCTAAAAAAACAAAGTGACAGTTAACTGAGAAGCTAATTGTATAGGCGCCTAATGGAAACCTACAAATAACTCTTTTCTTTGAGCTGCTTTATGCCCAATGATACAGAATTAGTAACGTCAAAACATTAAACAATAACATTTTGCAGTATCTTCGTTATTGATAGAACCTGTTAGTGGTGCTTCGTACAATTTACACATTGCTACCAGTAGAACAACCACTGCCATGTTTCATTGACACACATTGCTCAAATTGTAATCTTAGTAGAGCGTAGATCATTTTTTGACTAAGACACTATAACTCGTGAGTAGCTAAATCTATTTCCAGATAATTTCTTGTCAACCCGATACAAAATATGAATTATGAATGGAATCTATTCACCTTCGGAAGTACTAATTTATTTTCACAATTGTCTCGTAGCATTGTTAATGTTTATTAGATATGATAATGATTGAAGTAGAAAAAACGTAAAAACTTAATAAAACGTAATAAAAGAAACTATGCAATACGGTCATGCAGGCTTTACTAACAATATCTTTAGTGGCAACAACGATAGCTACTCTGTGCTAATTCGTGACATTCTAGCTCATACGGCAGTTCACATAAGTACTTTTTTTTTAAGTATGACGCGATCTCTTTGGGAACGGGTATTCCCAAACAGTTAGGCAATCAACCTCGTAATCCTATTAATCGAGTTCTGATAAAAGACATAAAACTGTTTTGATTATGAATAAAAGACCTGATACAAAGAGGCGGTGTTTTCCCCAGTAATTATCTCCACTTGCTGCGTCAGATAGTAAAATTATTTCGCTCAGCTTTTTTGTGATTATTAAAAGCACTGACATTTCGTCGTGTCTGACCTTTTTTCCATGAGGCTATTATTCATTTTGTATATGAGGACGATCTGTTCGATGTAAGAACAGAGATCAATCGTTTCGATTCAACTTTGCGTTCGGTAATACGGATATTCTCAGACTTGCTGAAATACTTCACTTGCTTTCATTCACGATTTCAGCAGGGAATCATTTTAGCGTGAAACTTACCAAACCTCACAATAGTCCCTCGATCTGTGAGCGTGTAATATAAATTATTTGCAGGATGACGTTAGCGACGTCATTATTCTAAGAACCAGGAATATTAATTACCGCTATCCTCTACATTTACTCCTTAATGAGAATTCTCCTATAATTTTTATTTATTTATTTATTTTTGAGATAAAAAAAATGTTCAAATGTTTGTTAAGCTTATGGGACTTAACTGAGGGGTCATCAGCCCCTAAACTTACAAACTACTTATGAACTACTTACGAACTAGGACGGCACAAATATCCATGCCCGAGGGGGGGATTCGAACCCCCGACCGTAGTGGCCGTGCAGACCGTGACTGGAGCGCCTCAGTCTCCTCGGCCACCGCGGCCGGCTTTCTTGAGATCATGCTCTTTATTCTTGTAATCAGTCCTAGAAATAAGAATAGTATAAGCAAGGATTTAAATTTAGTAATACATGTTCAGAAAAGTGAACATTATTCATAACCATATGTATATCTATATGTACATGATACTCTGTAACTCACATTTAAGTTAATGGCAGGTGTTCATCGAACCATCTGTAGAATATATTTTAGAGTTCCACTATCCAACAGCACGTGCGAGAAACGAATACTTAAATCTTTCCGTTCGAGTACAGGTTTTTCCTAATTTTATCTCGATTGGACGTTTATGTAGTTGGACAAAAACAAGCTCTCTAAGCTTTTGGAGGAGAAAGTTGGGAATATTCCTTCTAAAAGATCTTGCTGTGTCTAAAAATGTGGTTCTTAATTATAACCACCGAGGCCACATATAACATCCGTGACACACAGTCCAAGATTTCACTACGATACAAAACTATTCTTGGTAGAGCTTGGGCAAGAAGTCATGGCCCGTGGGAAGAAACGCATTCTCGAGTTGTGCACAGCGTGACCCATTTTAGGAGGGCGGCTGACTCAGTTGTCATTGCCATATGATCCATACCATAGCCTACGGAATATAGAACATGTGACAACTGACAGCCCACATGATGTCATGAAATGGGTGCCGAGCTGCGGGGTAAACCCAGGCTTCCGGTGCAGCATTCATGCGTTCACTTGAGGCCGACGTGCCATAGCACAGAGTAACATATACAGAGAAGAAGCCCCCCCTAAACCTCTGTCCTACGCTCCTCTTGAAGTTCCATAAGTTGCCAATAGATGTCAGGTGTTTCCCTGGCTTAGTATCGGTAGACCACTCTAGAGGCATTTCTGAGGGTGCCTCTCGCACATCAGAGGGTAGCGTGGATGGGAGGCTGACGGGAGAGCTCGTGCCGCCTGCCACGAGGCCACGGCTGTGTCCGGTGTGCCGGCGTTTGAGGGGAGGTGGTGGTGGGGACGGCCGCTACCTGCCGCCTGCTCTGGCCAGTTTAAAGGGCTGCTTCTGACCGCAGCGCCATCATGGGACATCTTAAGGAACCTTCCCTCCCCGCATCCCCAAGCATGTGACCGCGCTCTTACGAAGGTTTCCTGTTGTCTGTATATTGCCAGAGACTATGGTTCAGTGAGTTTTTAGCAACATTGTGAGGACCGTCACCTGCATTGGAGCTTTTCTTGAGTTCAATTTGAGTGAAGATTTGTGTGTCTTCATATTAGGAAACAGTCCACAAGCTGGAAAATACTAGGTAAGTACAAACTGTGGTGTCACACAAAAGTGATGTGCGCGCCATGTACTTGCGCCCTGTGCCGCCATGCAAGCATGGCGTGGCGTTCTTAAGACGTCAACCACGAGCGCCCTCTGCTGCAACCCCGCTCGTGGCCACCACTGAACTGTATCGGCCAATTGGCAATGGGACAGGCACTAGAACTCCTCAGTAGGCAGGTCTCTACCCAGTTAAACTGTGTGTCAGCATTACACTAGTCTGCAGTCATGAAACTTGTAAAAGTTATGTATTACAATGTTGCTACTAAATATATATCTTGTTCTAATCTAGCTTAGTATTTCTAGTTTCTGCTGTCCCACTGGCTGGTCACCTCAGACTCTGTACCCGCACACGCGTGCATCCTATTTCCCTGTCGGTCTCTCTCCACTTTCCACCGACACCTAGGACAATACAGCAACGAGACACAAAACAAACAATCTTTGCTTAATCATGAGTAATATTGTTTTCTTGCTGCAGGAACTGATCGGTCTGTTCCTTGCTGTAACTGTTCGAAATGGAGCGTACTTTCTGTTACCAGGAATATTTAAGTATTTTCATTTCCAAAGCCGCAAACGTTCGTTGTTGTTGTTGTTGTTGTTGTTTAAGGGGGACAAAACTACAATGGTCATCAGTCCCCCATTCCATCTCTAAGCGTCAAATGTAAAACCGTGGACATGAAAGAAATGCGCCCATAGTTTAAGGTTGCAAAGTGAGAGGGGAGTCACACTGAGTCCATAAAACATCATCAAAAACGACAAGACACAAAACGAAAAGAGACGATCACACAAAGACACCTTACAAAGCCGATGTCTGTGGTTGACCGACCATAAGAATAAAAAAGGAAAAGTCAACCACTCGGCAGCACAAAGAAATCTCCAGTTATAGAGAATGATAAAAAACCCCTGCTCGAATAAAATGTAAAACGGAATCTGCCATTGTAGCATCGTCACGTAAAACATCTGATGAAACGTCAGGGACGTTAAAATTCCGCCGCAAGGCGGGTAAAACGGGGCAGTCCAACAAGATGGGGACTATTGTCAGACGGGAGCCACACTGACATTGGGGCGAGTCCTCACCACGAAGGAGATGTCCATGGGTGAGCCACGTATGCCCAATGCGGAGCCGACACAGCACCACTAAACCCCTGCGACAGGTCCGCATGGAGAAGCACCACACTGCTGTGGTGTCCTTGACTACCCGGAGTTTATTGGGCGTGCTCAGACTACGCCACTCAGCATCCCAAAGCCAATGTACCTGTTGGCACAACAATGAACGGAGATCTGAGGCCGGGAGGCCGATCTCGAGAATGGACGCACCGACAGTCTGCTTGGCAAGCCGGTCAACATGTTCATTGCCCGGGATACCCAGATGACCCAGAGACCAGATGAACGCCACTAATCGCCCGGACAGTTCAACGGCACGACCGTCTCCTGTATGGCCAACACCAGGGGAGACCAAGGGTAACACTGGTCCAGCGCTCTAAGGCTGCTCAGGGAGTCGCTGCAAATGATAAAAGACTCACCTGAGCAGGACCGGATATGCACGAGAGCTCTGTGAATGGCCACCAGCTCTGCAGTGTAAATACTGCAGCCATTCGGCAGAGAGTGCTGTTCCACACGGTCACCATGAAGATAAGCAAATTCCATGTGGCCGTCAACCAGGAAACCATCGGTGTAGATAAGGTCATAACCAGGGAACTCTGCTACGACTGCCAAGAACTGACGGCGGAGCGCCTCCAGTGGAACTGAGTCTTTGGGCCCATGGGCCAAGTCCAGCCAAGAAGACAGCCTTGGCAAGCACCACAGAAGTGTACGTACATGGACCCGATATGGAGATGGAAGGGGCGAAAACTCAAGCTCCAGGATGGACTGAACTCGAAAGGCAATCGTATGACCTGATCTGGGGCGTCCCTGATGGGGAGGGGGTGGGGAGATCACATCAGAAAATAGAAGACGACAGTTCGGGTGGCCTGGGGAGCAATATACATTGGCTGCATGAGCCGCGAGCAGGTGTTTGTGGCGGACCCCCAAAGGTGGGACCCAAGCCTCCACCAGTAAGGTGTTCACTGGCCTGGTGCGGAAGGCACCCGCCGCGATGCAAACCCCACAGTTGTGTGTGGGGTCCAGTAGGTGCAGTGCCGAAGGTGCCGCAGACCCCTAGGCAATGCACCCAAAATTGAGACGGGAGTGCACTAGTGCCATGTAAAGCCGCAACAGCGTCGAACGGTCAGCACCCCAGGTCGTATGACCCAGGTGTCGGAGAAGGTTGAGATGGCGCCAGCACTCCCGCTTTAGCTGACGAATATGGGGGAGCCATGTCAACCGGGCGTCAAAGAACAGTCCTAAAAACCGATGGGTTTCTACTACGGTAAGTAGTTCGTCATTAAGATAAAGTTGAGGGTGAACTGTCCGACGCCGAAAGAAGTGCATCACTCTGGTCTTGGTGGCAGAAAACTGAAAGCCATGGGTAAGGGCCCAGGTCTGCGTCTTCCGAATAGCACCTTGCAACCTGCGCTCGGCAACTTGGGTGCTGCAGGAACTAAAAGAGATACGAAAGTCGTCAGCGTAAAGAGAAGGGGATACTGACGATCCAACTGCTGTCGCTACACCATTGATGGCAATTAAAAATAATGGAACGCTTAAAACAGAACCTAGAGGAACCCCATTTTCCAGGATATGAGAGGTGCTCAGGGAAGCAACAATTTGAACACGAAAGTTATGGACAGCTAAAAAATTCTGGATAAAAATCGGCAGGGAGCCCTGGAGGCCTCAGTCATGTAAAGTGTTGAGGATGTGTCGTCGCCAGGTTGTATTGTATGCTTTGTGCATATCAAAGAAGACGGCAACAAGGTGATGGCGCCTGTAAAAGTCTGTGCTGATTGAAGACTCGAGATACACCAGATTGTCGGCGGTAGATCGAGCATGGCGAAAACCGCCCTGGCATGGAGCCAGTAAGCCTCGAGTCTCCAGAATCCAACACAACCGCCGACTCACCATCCGTTCCAACAGTTTGCATGGAACATTAGTCAGGTTAATGGGGCGATAGCTATCCAAGGAAAGAGGATATTTGTCGGGTTTAAGCACTGGGATGATGATATTTTTATTCGTAATAATGTTAGACGTGACCCTCTCTCTTGATCGGTTTTATTGTTACTGCCTCTTATTGATGAAAAGTTACAATATCCAAATATTAATTAATCGCCCTTCAATTATTCTCTCGATCTTGCCTCTTTAGAAGTCGAATTGGAAGTGAATCAAAAAAAGTATCCTCGAACATTCTCGATCATTTGAATGCTCAATTTGAACAAAAACACTGTCATACGAAAGCTCAGTGTAACTAATTACTTGGTAAAGAAATTGCTTGTGCGTGACCTCTTTATTACATCACTGCCAAAACCAGCGATGTCACATTTGTCATGCTACATTCCCATTGTGAAGAAGTTAAGCGAGAAATCGTTGTATTCCTTTTAGAGCACATGCAGTTAATACTTATATAATTTTGCAACGTATAATAAAGAATTTAATTTATATTATCCGTTGGCTCTAGGTCGTAGCAGCTGATCAGTATGAGATGTACAACTTTTCGGTCGTAAGCAGTATTACTATTACTGGAGCTAAATGACCATATTTTTTCATTAATTTACATCCTTGACTAACCACACCCCCACAGTGCACAATACAAGACACGAGGCTGCAGTACTTTAAGTCACATAGTGAACAGCTTTTCCTGTAAGTATACATTTCGCGGATTTTTCTAGCCACCACTGCCACACACAGCACCCAAATAACCCTAGTGCTCAATGCGACTCCCATGCACAAACGTCAGTGCTCTGTAGTACATATTTTGGCTATAAATACATAAACGGATAGGTGTCCAGTTTCAGTCAACCGTATTTTCTCGTCCACCGTACTAACAAGGGAATGGTCAGACTTGTCATGACGAAACATGTATTTTTTTTAACACTGTTAGTTAACATTGAAGGAAGCCTGTATTCTGAATGTTAGCTGCTGACATGACCTGGGAGTAACCTAAAAAACAAAAAAATCACGAAAATGGCTGCTTTTCCTGCTTGGCGCTTGCGGTGACGGCTGGCCACCCCTGGAAATGGCGAGTCGCAAGCTGTTGTGGTGAGCGTTGTGTGCGCATGGTTCACTAAAGAGGAATATCGTCGCACGGTTTTGGTGGAAAGGGCAAACGAATATTCGTTTCTGTGGCATGCACTTCCTTTTCATTTATGGTACGTATTTCGAAACATACCGTCCTGAAACTGATTATAGATGTGAAAGATATTTTGTAGATCTACATCTATACTCCGCAAGCCACTTTTCGGTGCACATTCAATCTCCCCTCACAGGTGATGGCAAACCCTGTAAATGTTTTGTTGCTTGTCATGGAGATATACCACAGACGCCAAATGAAGCAATTAACAAAAAACACACGTGAACACTATGTGATGTGAGACATAGTAGTTAAACTTCTAGACGATCAAGTAAATAGCGCAGACATGTGGCTAGAAACGACTGAAACACTCGATACCGTCGACTGTGAATATACAGACGGCGAAGAACTACATTATCAGACAAAGAAAAAACGGTGAAGTATTGGTTGAACGAAAGTGGTAAGAAACGCCTAAGTGTCAGTACTGTTCAAAATAGGTATCGCTTTGTCCGTTCTGAACGTGAATTGTATAGATGGAAGAAGGAAGTCGCTGGATGACGTCGACTGGAAATTGCGACGGAGATAAATGCGCGACTTTTTGAGCAATTTACCGATGCCAGACGACAGTCACTGAGTGTCAGTGACACGACTTTACGTGATCGGACGTTAGAGATTGCCAACGCGATAGGCGCTAAAGAATTCACAGCTTCTCAAAGTTGGATTAGTCGCTTCATAGGATCTCACAAAATTGTGGACGAAAAATAACAAAATTTGTATCGAGAAATAGGTCGGAAAATTAAGTGACTCAAATGGAAATGATAGCTTTTCTTACGACTGCAAAAAATAAGATCGCCACTTTTGGTGAATCTTACGTTTACAATGCAATCAGTCAAGTTTTGAAAAAGAAATGCGTGCGAAAAGAACACTGTCATTCAAAGGGGAAATACATATTGAGGCAACTACGCAGTCCACGACTGCACTCACCCATTCATAGACTATAATGCCCATAATTAGTCTGGATGGTTCATTGCTGCCTAAACTATATGCGTGTCTTCAAGAACGAACTGGACGTTTTCGACCACGTATCAAACAAACAATGTTCTACGCTGACAATCTTGTGGTAGACGCATCGAAGTCTGGAAAAATGGGAAATGATAACGTTACACTTTTCATGTGTCATGCTTTTCTTCCGTTCTGCGAGAACAAATCTCTTCTCCTTCTAGTTTCGTGATCAGGTCATAAAAATTCTGATACATTAAAAGCTGTATTTCGAGCTCACCCTGACAAAGAAGTAGAGATACTTCAGATTCCACCCGGCACCACGATCGTAATTCAACCGTTAGACAGAGAATTTTTCCGCCAGTGGAAGGCATTTTACAGAAAACTAGCAGAGAAAATTATTGTGTGCAAATCACTGCAGTTTCCTATCTATCACAGTGACAATATTCTCAAGTTGCAATCAGTCGTACATTATCAGTTTTCCTTCCCACGGTTTCAAAATGTGATTAAATATGCGTGGCACGCCTCGAAATATACTGGTATTAGGCCTGATTCCTTTCTAATATTGGCCAAGTTTTGTCTACGGACGTCTAACGACGTCTGTGATTGGCAGGAATGTCACATGTCGTATTTGCTTGTATGTTCTTGGTGCACAAAAAACCTGTTTTGAACATTGTATCATTATTTCGCATTTTTGCGGTAATTACAAGAAATAAAAGTTTGATGCGTTCTAAACCGTATACGTATTTGTGTCTGTTTCATAGCTACTTGGAAAGAATGTTGTAGATAACATATCAGCTACATTTGTCAACGAATTTATTATTATCGTATTTATTAATTATCGTACGATCATTCACTGGGCGAGTCAGCTCTATCACTGTTGACTCCCACTTACATAGGTAGAAATGATCATCAGAATAAAATACGAGAAATCAGAGCTCGAACAGAAAGATTCAGGTGTTCTTTCTTCCCGCGCTATTCGAGAATGGAATGGGAGGTAAATAGTATAATGGTGGTTCCATGAACCCTCTGCCAGGCACTTAAATGTGATTTGCAGAGTATCCCATGTACAGTCTTAGACAAAAAAATTGATCGCCGGCCGGCCGGCGGACGCAGAGGCTAAGTCCGAGTCGGTCGCGCAGTGTGGACAATAAAATCGATCGCCCCTCAGAATTCTAAGTCCGGCTATATGCACCATCTGGCAACACTGTAGAATGCGGTACTATCAGGAGGAAGTGCTACTTTCTTCTCAAGACAGCTCTGTACAGCATGAGCGCGTGGTCTCGTGGTAAAAGTCGCGTTTACAAGCGTGTATGTAAGCAGTCGCGAGATCGAGTCTAACAACCTCCAACTATTTTTTTTTTTTTTTACTGCATATCGGCTGTCTTTGTTATCAGTGTGGAAGAACCTCAACTTTAACAGCGAAAACTCCCAGAAATAATTACGCGAAAGAGCTCGCTGCTGCATCAAAACTGAACTGTGTACTCTCGGGAGTAGTGGGCACCGGCTACGGCGACGCGCCATCGTCCGCATCGCGGCAGCCGCCTGCGGACTCAGTGACAGCGGCGCGCCGCTGTGTGTCTATTTACCGGCTGTTATATCCTTACCTCAAGTTCTGGTACTTATATTACAGACACGTATTGAATTATTCTGACTGATATATATATATATATATGAACGTAATCTAAACGTCGTAAAGTGGAATCGGTATAAAGGGTCATAGGAGTGACTATTACCACATTTTTCTTGAACGTCATCAGGCCGCTCAATCAGGATTCCTACTCACGACTGTTACTAGTGACGAGTTATGATGCTCTCATTCTGACATCTTAAGAGAAAAATAATGACTGAGTACTAAAATATTTTTATACTCAGCAAAGTGCAACCACAAAGCCAGGGTGCGCCCTATTTTTGCAAACAACTGAGACACCATTTAGTCGCACTCTAAGGACAAACGACCTAAAAGATTACATCATGTTTTAGTACTACACTATAATAATTCCCGTTGATTTCACACACAAAACATCGAATAGTGTGCTTTGGGTGTCACCCATTCCTCACCTACTCTTTCGATCACATGCTCTCAAATGTTTATCTTTCCTGCCCCTCCTCGAATAACCTTCGACAATAAAATACACGTCGAACATCGATTGGCGTCATAATTAGCTTGGAATCAGTTCGATTCTCCAGGGACAAATTGGGTAAACTACCAGAACGTTGTCAGACTTTCCCATAATCTGAGAGAATATAGCAAGTAACCACAAGAGATTTCTTGTTGTTTTCGATGTGGATTCGTGCAACTCCTGTCACGAAAACAGCTAAAAAGTTCTCCTCCAATGAGACCCGAACCATCGACCAAAGACACCTCTCCGTCGCAGACTACCACTTTACCTCAGAGCTAGCGAGGAGCTATGCACGCAAGCTCTTTTCTACTGCCATATACAGCACTAGATCATATAACTCGCAACGTAAGAGACGAGATTAGTTGGAATTTCACCGTGTAAACAATTTTCTGGACCCAAAAGCATGAAATAATAGCTTTCTGTCGGCTCTCGACTGAGAAACCAGTCAGATTATTCAATGCAAATTACAGGAAACATCAAGTGAATTTATGAGCATAGTTCTGTGCCAACCAGGAAGTAAGACCTCGGTACCAGAGTTGACAGACTTACACTGCGATGTTGCCAAGCTTTAGTCATACTATCAGCAGGAAGAATAAGAGTCGAGGTGATTGCCCAGCGAGCTCGACAGAGACTTAGCTCGCGCCTCGCGCGCCTGCTGGGGATCCGAACACCTACAGTATATGTCAATGATCCCTGCTCGCAAGTCCGTAACTAGCTTTAATGAGTCTATCGTTGTCAGTAATAAAAATATATACATGCACTGACCGCTAATATAGTAATAAGTGTATCAATTATTTGCTTATTCTGTCTTAAGCGCAATAACAACAAACGTCATTCACCAGTGCTGTTTCACACTTCTTCGAGCATTTCCATTGATTATACTGAAAACATTAGATGTAAGCGTCAGTTTTCTTTACAATTATAGACTCACAAAATATCTTTCTTGATGTAGCTGTCAGTGGCACAAACGAACGAAGAGAGGCAAGCATGCGAAGAGAAATCAATGCAGCATTGTTTTTAAGATGTGAACATTTCTGAGAAGGCTTCGTAACATGGAGTTACAAACAGCAAACGATAATGCCTAAGAAGATACTGCAAGTCATTCCGTAACAAACGGACTACACATTTGAAGAAAGTCTGCCGTACTGATGGCGCTTCATAAATGAAATTACTGTGTTTAAATTAACTATTTTGAATAATCTTACACGAGATACACTACTTAATGATTTGGTGTGTTGTTGTGGTTGTAGTCTTCAGTCCGTAGATTGGTTTGATGCAGTTCCCCACCTCCACGCTACCCTATCTTGCGCAAAACTCTTCGTCTCTGTGTAAGAAAGACAGCCCACATCCATTTTGAATCTGCTTGCTGTATCCATTTCGTCCTGCACCCCTGCGATTTTTACCCCACACACTCCCCTCCAATACTAAATTGACAATTCGTTGGTGTCTCAGATTGTGTCCTACCAATCGTTCCCTTGTTTTAGACAAGATATGCCAGAAATTTCTTTTTTCCCCAATTCTGTTCAGTACATTCTCCTGTTGCAAGAAATTTCGAAAGCTATCGTCTTCTTGTCTGAACTGCTTTATCGTCCACGCTTCACTGTTGTACAAGGCCACACTTTGGACAAATTTCTCTTCTTCAGAAATACTTTTCCTCCAATTGCATTCTACATTTTATGTCTTCACTACCCAGGACATCAGAAGTTATTTATAACCCAAGTAACATAACTTAGCGGAGCGAGGTGGCGCAATGGTTAGCACACTGGACCCGCATACGGGAGGATGGTGATTCAACTCCATCGCCGGCCATCCTGATTTAGGTTTTCCATGATTTTCCTAAATCACTCCAGGCGAAAGTCAGGATGCTTCCTTTCAAATGGCACACCCGATTTACTTTCCATCATTATCCGAAATAGGGATTGATGACCTGTCTAGTGCCTCCAAACCACAATCCAACCCTCCACCCCCCTCCCTTCCCCCATACACACAACCAACAAAACTCATCTACCACTTTTAATGTCTTGTTTTCTAATCTATTACCTTACAAATCACCTGATTTTATTAGACTAAATTTCTTTTTTTGCGGTTTTTAATGTTTATTTTATACTCTCTTTTCAAGACACTGTCCATTCCATACAACTGCTCTTCTAGGTCCACTGCAGGCTCTGACACAATTACTACGTCATCGGCAAATCGCAAATTCTTTACTTCTTGTCCCTGAACTTTAATCCTTTCTCCAAATTTCTCCTTTCTCTCCTTCACAGCCTGCTCAATGAATAAACTGAACAGCAATGGGGAAAAAGCTACAAGTCTGTGTTACCCCGTTCCCAACTACTGTGCTGTGCCCCTTTCATGCCCTTCGGCTCTCACAAAAGCTGACTGGCGTTTGCACAAATTGTATACTACCTGCGGTCTTGCTGTACGATTATATGAGTAGCTTGTTATCAAAGGCGGACATCTGTCGTTTGCGAATAACTGAGATAAACGCCATTTTTATTACTAAACGTGGAATGAATACGTATGCATGTTAGTTTGGTCATCACTTAGTTGCAAATGATCACCAAAGCAGCATAGAAATACGCGTTTCCTAATTAAAACGGCGTTTATCTCAATTATTTGCAAACGACAGATAAGAAGCTACCCAAATATTTATGCAGATTATGACCTGTACTGTCGGCATGATAACTTCCGACTATAGCCGCTGCACTTCTGTTAGTTGCGAAATATAGGGATCACGTTAGTGGTATAGATGGCACGCATTTTACTTCAGTTAGAAGCCTGGTATTCAGTGGAGGTTCCTCCTGGTTGGGCAACTGCTCCGATGGTCTTCTTATCAGCAATAAACTGCGTCATTTGGTATGATTGAGCCAGTCATGCTCAATCTGACATGATGGACACGGAAATGTTTAACTGAACAAGGCCTCTAAGCGATATTTGAACACGACTTGTTAGACACCGTATACAAAACATTAATACAGTGCGTGAATTACAAATACGTTCTTCAAATATAAATAGATGAAATAACTTGATACCTATTTATTTACAGGAACACAGCCCCATCCAAGAAAGCTGCGTCGTTCAAGAATGGTTTCGCAGCCAAGATCGCATAAAGCTGATTGAGTTCGTTTCACGGTCACCGGACCTTAATCCTATTGAGAATATGTGGGCGGAAGTAACGAGGTCGTTGCCACTAGGATCAAGAAACGCAAGCGACCGTTGGGAAAATATAGAACATACATGGTGACAAATAAACCACAATGAAAATTATCAAGGCAGTTAGTAGAGTCAGTTCCAAGACGCCTTAGAGAAATATTACGAAATGATTCTGTATGGGTAGGCTACAGGAATAGTCCCTTCTCAAAAAGTCATGCAGTGTGTGTGTGTGTGTGTGTGTGTGTGTGTGTGTGTGTGTGTGCGTGTTTGTGTTTGTGTGTGCACGCGTGAGCGCGCGCGCTTGTGGACATGTGTACGAGTATGTAAAAGACAAGCAACAATAAGAATGCATAAAACATCAATATGGAATGTTTTTATGACTTCTAAAGCTACAAAATTCAAGATTACCCAAACAATTTCCTCTAAATTACATAAAATGAAATAACGGAAAATGTTACACATTTGTAAAAGGCTGGAAAAGGCAGTGCGTTCCGGGTGTAGAGCCTCGCAACAAGTGCATCTGTAAACAGCGCCCCACTCCAGCACACGTCAAGACACAAACAGGAAGACGTCGTCTTGGCTCTGAACGCAGTGTGCCGACACTATCTGCACAGGTTTCTCGTAACTAAAATCAGACTCTATTCCGATGACTCTCTTCTTACCCGCACAGGAAGACAACCTAGCCGGCCGCGGTGGCCGAGGAGACTGAGGCGCTCCAGTCACGGTCTGCATGGCCACTACGGTCGGGTGTTCGAATCCCCCCTCGGGCATGGATATTTGTGCCGTCCTTAGTCGTAGTTAGTTCATAAGTAGTTTGTAAGTTTAGGGACTGATGACCCCGTAGTTAAGTCCCATAGAGTATGCAAACATTTGAACATTTTTTTTTTGAAGACAACCTAGGTGAGACCAAAATTCATGCAACACACGCGAAAATGAGGACCTTTCCTGCAGTCGATAGTGGTACAGAAGTAATAACCTTTTGTGAGAAGCATATAATGAATTTCCTTCTCTCGCATCACAGCCCTTGTGTCAGTGTGAAGTGATAAAATCAATATGCTAGGGTTGCGAAGTCTAGTATGATGCCTTTCCGTAATAGTAGTCGGGATCGTAAACATCATAAACTCCAGGACTTTCCTTCCTACGTAACTATTCCTCACAACCCTTTATTTATGGAATTGCGGACATCAAATTTTACTGTGACTGATCGATGTGTTACTTCACCTACTATGGCACTAGCTTTACCCGCCCACGCGTTGCTCTGGCTTGTTGCAGATTAAATGGAAAAGAAAGATAAGGGGAACCATACATTTCTTTTATACGTAATTTCCTACTGCCTTGTGGATGGGAATTGGATATACGTCCTACATTCTCCGCTCCCCTCGTCTCTGTCCCCTCTCTCTGCACCTCTCCTCGTTCCCCTCTCTTTGTCCATAATTTCCTCCTGCCTCTCTCTGTCCATATCCTGCCCCCTCCCACACTCCTTGTCCATCTTCTCCCCTCTCTCTTTGTCTATCCGAGCCTCCCCCCTCTTTCTGTACATCTGCACCTCCTCCCTCTCCCTCAACGCCTCATCATTACGCTCACTCTGTTCGTCTTGTGGTCACTTCTCTTTCCTCTTAGAACTCTTTCTAACCTAGAGCCATGTTTAGTGTTATGTTCAAAACCGTATATTTCCGAAAGTTCTTGACCTAAAGCTTTGAAATGTTAACACAACGTTCTAATAAAATATGTGCATGTTTTCATATACCAAATTTTTCAATATGTGTTATACATGAATTTATATAAACTTTATAATTGGAAAAAGGCTTATACTAAAAATCGCAAAAGTAACGCATTTATAGGTTATATATTTGGATTTAGGAGAAATGTAGGAACACGAGAGGCAATACTCACATTACGACTTATCTTAGAAGATAGGCTAAGGCCAATGTCGACTGGAATACACTCTTCCAAATTCTGAATGCATCAGGGGTAAAATATAGGGAGCGAAGATTTATATTCAGCCTATACAATAACCAGGCTGCGATTATTATAGTCGAGAGGCAAGAAAGGGCTGCAGACGTTCGGAAGGGAGTAAGACAGGGTTGTAGCCTTTCCCCAATGTTGTTCAATCTGTAGATTGAGCAGGCAGTGAAGGAATGGAAGGAGAAATTTGGAGAAGGCATTAAAGTTCAGGGAGAAGAAATAAAAACATTGCTGTTTGCCGATGACATAGTAATTTTGTCAGAGACCGCAAAAGATCTGGAAGAGCAAATTGGATGGGATGGACAGTGTCTTGAAAGGAAGATATAAGATGAACATTAGCAAGAGTGTAATGGAATGCAATGTCAGAAAATCAGGCGATGCTGAAGGAATTAGATTAGGTAATGAGACAATAAAAGTAGTAGATGAAGTTTGTTATTTGGGTAGCAAGATAACTTCTGATGTCCGAAGTAAAGAAGATATAAAATGCAGAATTTCTATGGGAAGAAAAGCGTTTCTAAAGAAGCGAAACTTGTTAACATCCAATATTAATTTAAATGTTAGGAAGTCCTTTCTGAAAGCATTTGTCTGGAGTGTAGCATTGTATGGGAGTCAAACATGGACGATAAGGAGTTCAGATTATAAGATGATAGAAGCTTTTGAAATGTGGTGCTACAGAAAATTAGATGGGCAGATCACGTAACTAATGGGTTGGTGCTTAACCAAATCGGGGCGAAAAGGAGTTTGTGGCATATCCTGACAAGAGAAGGGATAGATTGGTTGGACACATTCTGAGACATCAAGGAATTGTCAACTTAGCATTAGAAGGAAGCGTGTGGGGTAAAAATCGTAGAGGGAGACCGAGGGACGAATATAGTAAACATATTCAAAAGGATGTCGGTTGCCAAACGTATTCTCAGATGAAGAGACTTGCACAGGGCAGGGTAGCATGGAGAGCAGTATCAAACCAGTCTGCGGACTGAAGACCACAATAACAACATATAATATATTCAAGAAATGTGTAGCTAACAACCATCCTGGGCTAGAATGCGACATTGAGTCAGAATTCCAAAGGAATGGGTCAAGAAATTTCGGAGATTAACTACTATACGCCTAACATTTTTATATATATAGACGTGGGGACATAAGGAGGGAAGTTCACCCGCCCCCTCCTTTCATCGGTGAATATCGCTGCGGATGTGTTCATTCATTACAGACTCACAGTTGCCACAACGCTTTACGTAATTAACGCAATTGTCAGATCATTCAGAGACAGGAGATGAACTGTAATAAAATTGACGTTGCTTTCCGAGCCATATTCATTCAAAAATTTAATATTACTTAAATCAGTTCCCGCAGTTACACTTGGATAATTCCTATGCGTTTAATTTGATAGCTGAAAATGTTCGTTAGTGTGGAACTGCCTGGAATTTATTTAGAACTAACTCAAGAATCTAGGCATTCTGAAACAAAAATTCTAATCTTTAAGGCGCTTCTCACGTTTCGCGGAAAAGCATCAGCAGCAGTTATATTGTAACCATCGCTAATGTTGGAATTTCTATATCAGAACAGTAGGGATGCTTAGAGAGCAACACGGCGTCACGCTGTCTACCGGCTTTACAATGTGGTTAATCTAGGGCTGACATCGTAGGTGTCCATGGCGTCTTCTCTTCTTATGACCAGCAGACCATCAAGAACATGCAGAGAATGAAACCAAGAACCCTTAACATTTGAAAGAAAACACTCGTTTATCTGCTCCATTCCAATATACGATACACCTGTCTGAATAGGAATAAGAAGAAACAAAGTTAAATCCTATGGTAAATAATGAATTCTGCAAATAATATCTTAGGCAAATTACTGTCTGCTACGCAATTGAAATGCCAGCCATTACACAAGAATGCTACGAAACACCTGAGTTCGCAATCGTCAAATGACTTATAGAATTCGCAACACTTGCCACTTACTACTAAAATATTGTTTATCTGTCAGAAACGAATTTATGTCAGTCATTGAACTGCATTTTGATTGGTGGATCTGTAAGAATGGAGGGGTTTATTTTTTCAGAATAAAAGTACAATAGCCTCTCAAAAAAAGCTGACAACGAAAAGCAGATAGTGTAGGTATGAAATTGGGTACAGTGTCATATTTTATTTAACATCTCCGGTTGCAATTCTCATTGTCCGGGAAGGGTGTGAATTATGTTGCGGTGGACTGCAAAAATCGTTTTTCACTTCCAAAACGAGGTGACAGACTACTGCAAAGCAGAAAACAGAAGAAAGGAAAATATAGTCCCTGCCAGAAAGACACGGTCATATTGTATTTCACTGCTATTGACTGGCATATTATTTGTCTGGTTATGTGTGTGGTACCAGAATGTGGATGCTTTTTCACCCACTGCTGAGAAACTCTTTCACGGGCAGAAAATAAGTCCTACAATCCGACGTAGTTGAGCGTCAAGAACCAGTAGCGCAAGGACAGTCTCTACAAGATCTGTCTGCCTGTCCGACTTAGAAGCACTCTATGGAAAATGAGCTCAACGCTCAACTAGTTGAACGTATTGTAATTTCGGTAAGTCTCTATTTTGAGCGCAGAGCAAGTTTGAGAACTCTTTGGCACCGGCGTGATCGCCAAGTTACTTCCGAGATGGCGCAGAAACATGATAAATTCACTTAATATTTACTTGTCTGTTTGGTTGAATAGTCTCAGTTACTTTCTTTAACGGTGCGACATCGGCGCATTACTTTCTACTACAAGTGCAAGGAGGTAATACCATGCGGAAATTGGCGATTAGCTGTAGCCACCAGTGGAACAAGCAGGAAGTGAGACGTAGCAGCGCGTCAGTAGCCCTGAGATGACGTGTCTACTTCTTAAGCGAGGGCTGCTTTGGGTCATGGTTCCAGTCCCTCTGTAGATCAGAATTTTAACCCTATTTTGATAGAGCTACTAGCCTTTTAAGAAGATAACATAAAGTCTACAGAATCAGTAACTAATAACAGCATTATACTTAAAGAGTTAACTAATGACGTCTATGCAAAAACGCAATAATTAGGATTTTGACGCTTTGAAAGTGAGTGTGTAATATTCCCGCTCCCAACTTTTGAATCCTGTCTGACCAGTGACAACGTCGCACGATGGTCAACTCATCATAGTCCATGACTTACGTGAGTTACAAGAGTCTTCCTTCATGTGTAAAATCATGAATACCGGAAAGATAAAAAATGTTCAAATGTTTGTAGAACTTATGAGACTTAACTACGTGGTCATCAGTCCCTAAGCTTACAAACTACTTATGAACTAGCTAAGACTAAGGACGGCACAAATATTCATGCCCGAGGGGGGATTCGAACCCCCGATCGTAGTGGCCGTGCAGACCGTGACTGGAGCGCCTCAGTCCACTCGGCCACCGCGGCCGGCCCAGAAAGATCTTTCTTGAAACGAAAAATCTCTTTTGTGAGGTGATTTGCACAAAAGTACTCGCACCATTCATACGTTTCGAGCTATCTCCACTGCTGTCATACCTATGTGAGACCCAATGACAACATGTTTTGAAAAACTTGAAGCATATTGAATATTAGTTGCAAAAATAGCCAAGGCGATTATTTACGTTGAATATTCATCTTCAGAACAATAGCAGAATACTGTCGGGAAAAATGACATCAACAACTCCATTAATGTATATATAAACATGTATTTTGTTTCATAATTTATTAGACATGTACAGTGGGTGGGTGATGAAGAACAGGAAGTGGACGTGAATGAGAAGTGATAGACTCATGTTTGTTGAAAACATTCAGTAAGTAATAACGCTGTAGTGAAAAGAATGAAATCGTTCATAGGAAAATCAAGTCATAGAAATTTAGCCGCGTATAATTGGCAATGATGGGTTTGTGTTACATGCAGTGTCGATCCTGTTCATCAACTGTTCAGCAATTCTTTCACAAACAGAACTTAATCTGGAATATATTCCGACATAGTGACAATTTGGCGTTACCCATTGGAAGCATAAAAACAGTCACTGCAATTTCTATAACCATTTGATCAACTCTGTCATCATATAACGGCCGAAAAAGAAAGAAAAAACCACACACACACACACACACACACACACACACACACACACACACACACACACACACACACTCTGTGCAACTGCTGCATCCAATTCCAATATCAGCACTATTCTCGGCTTCGTTAACCCATAGTTATTTTGGATATGTGGATCTTTCTGTCCTGAATGATTTGCACAGACAAAAGGTTTTCAATATATCTGCTGTTCGAATTTGATAGGGGATATAATGGGACTCTAAGCAACAGGTGATACGTTTCATTTTTGCAATATTTGTAGACTGTGTGACAGTTTGGCTTAAAGATAAATTAATCTATACATTTCTGTCCCTAATTATATGTTTGGATAACAGAAGCTCTTCTTATTTGTAACTCCATGTTACGAAGCCTTCCCAAAAATGTTCACATCTTAAAAACAATGCTGCATTGATTTCTCTTCGCATGCTTGCCTCTCTTCGTTCGTTTGTGCCACTGACAGCTACATCAAGAAAGATATTTTGTGAGTCTATAATTGTAAAGAAAACTGACGCTTACATCTAATGTTTTCAGTATAATCAATGGAAATGCTCGAAGAAGTGTGAAACAGCACTGGTGAATGACGTTTGTTGTTATTGCGCTTAAGACAGAATAAGCAAATAATTGATACACTTATTACTATATTAGCGGTCAGTGCATGTATATATTTTTATTACTGACAACGATAGACTCATTAAAGCTAGTTACGGACTTGCGAGCAGGGATCATTGACATATACTGTAGGTGTTCGGATCCCCAGCAGGCGCGCGAGGCGCGAGCTAAGTCTCTGTCGAGCTCGCTGGGCAATCACCTCGACTCTTATTCTTCCTGCTGATAGTATGACTAAAGCTTGGCAACATCGCAGTGTAAGTCTGTCAACTCTGGTACCGAGGTCTTACTTCCTGGTTGGCACAGAACTATGCTCATAAATTCACTTGATGTTTCCTGTAATTTGCATTGAATAATCTGACTGGTTTCTCAGTCGAGAGCCGACAGAAAGCTATTATTTCATGCTTTTGGGTCCAGAAAATTGTTTACACGGTGAAATTCCAACTAATCTCGTCTCTTACGTTGCGAGTTATATGATCTAGTGCTGTATATGGCAGTAGAAAAGAGCTTGCGTGCATAGCTCCTCGCTAGCTCTGAGGTAAAGTGGTAGTCTGCGACGGAGAGGTGTCTTTGGTCGATGGTTCGGGTCTCATTGGAGGAGAACTTTTTAGCTGTTTTCGTGACAGGAGTTGCACGAATCCACATCGAAAACAACAAGAAATCTCTTGTGGTTACTTGCTATATTCTCTCAGATTATGGGAAAGTCTGACAACGTTCTGGTAGTTTACCCAATTTGTCCCTGGAGAATCGAACTGATTCCAAGCTAATTATGACGCCAATCGATGTTCGACGTGTATTTTATTGTCGAAGGTTATTCGAGGAGGGGCAGGAAAGATAAACATTTGAGAGCATGTGATCGAAAGAGTAGGTGAGGAATGGGTGACACCCAAAGCACACTATTCGATGTTTTGTGTGTGAAATCAACGGGAATTATTATAGTGTAGTACTAAAACATGATGTAATCTTTTAGGTCGTTTGTCCTTAGAGTGCGACTAAATGGTGTCTCAGTTGTTTGCAAAAATAGGGCGCACCCTGGCTTTGTGGTTGCACTTTGCTGAGTATAAAAATATTTTAGTACTCAGTCATTATTTTTCTCTTAAGATGTCAGAATGAGAGCATCATAACTCGTCACTAGTAACAGTCGTGAGTAGGAATCCTGATTGAGCGGCCTGATGACGTTCAAGAAAAATGTGGTAATAGTCACTCCTATGACCCTTTATACCGATTCCACTTTACGACGTTTAGATTACGTTCATATATATATATATATATCAGTCAGAATAATTCAATACGTGTCTGTAATATAAGTACCAGAACTTGAGGTAAGGATATAACAGCCGGTAAATAGACACACAGCGGCGCGCCGCTGTCACTGAGTCCGCAGGCGGCTGCCGCGATGCGGACGATGGCGCGTCGCCGTAGCCGGTGCCCACTACTCCCGAGAGTACACAGTTCAGTTTTGATGCAGCAGCGAGCTCTTTCGCGTAATTATTTCTGGGAGTTTTCGCTGTTAAAGTTGAGGTTCTTCCACACTGATAACAAAGACAGCCGATATGCAGTAAAAAAAAAAAAAAATAGTTGGAGGTTGTTAGACTCGATCTCGCGACTGCTTACATACACGCTTGTAAACGCGACTTTTACCACGAGACCACGCGCTCATGCTGTACAGAGCTGTCTTGAGAAGAAAGTAGCACTTCCTCCTGATAGTACCGCATTCTACAGTGTTGCCAGATGGTGCATATAGCCGGACTTAGAATTCTGAGGGGCGATCGATTTTATTGTCCACACTGCGCGACCGACTCGGACTTAGCCTCTGCGTCCGCCGGCCGGCCGGCGATCAATTTTTTTGTCTAAGACTGTACATGTAGATCACTGCTGTGGCAGGAGAGCGGCGCGTAGCTAACGCCACCTTGTCCCTACATGGCGTTGGTATAACGTAGCGAGAGAGGTCAGGGTTGTACAACAGGCAGTTATAACACTGGAAACCATGCGACAATAATGTCATAGAAGTAAAAGTTTTTACAGACTTCCAGGTCATGTGAGCAGCTAATGGTCTGCATACAGACTTCCTTCAATGTTAACTCACAGTGGTAAAAATAGCAACACAGGTTTCGACATGACAAGTCTGACCATTCCCTTGTAAGACTCGGACAAACAGTTACCCTTAACGAGGGTGATGAACAGTTGCCGAAATCAGACTACCTTTAAAAATAATCAATGTAGCAATTACTACAATTGGAAAATGCTATTTCATGGGACCAAACACAATCTAGTTAAAAACAATGATATCGCTGAGAAGGGAATAGAATTTCTTGCCACAGACTCACCGGTCTCATACCAGGAAGTGGCAATCATCATGACTCCTGTCGCCTCGTCAACCAGACCTTCGGATCTGCTAATCAGCAACGTGTCTAAGATGTTGCCACCATGCACACTAACCAGAAGATTCCGAGAAAAAGGTATCTTATTTTTTACGCAAAACTCAGACACTCGTTAATTTGTGGTCTATGGCAGCATGGCAGAAGGACTATGACTTCAGCTGACTGCTTGCCACACAGATGATTCATCTTCGTTCCCAGCTTCTGATAACTTTTTATTATGTAGTCAATTATGGTCTACATATTTAATGGAACTGCCTCGGCTAGATTTGCATGCGTGTAGTTCCACGCCACAATCATTATGTAAAAAGTTTGAAAGAAAGAGCTATGCAATAGAAATTTGTTTGATAATACAAGAAATTATTTAACGCTGTAACTTCTGCCCTGAGGTGAGGGATCTTGGCATGAAAATGATTGCAACATATATAATCGACACTACTCAAACGAATTGACATGTAACGAAACTGATGAAAGTTCACCTTAAATAAAAACAATAGAGCTCGTGCAAGAAAGAAGTCGTGGCCTGTGTGCAAAAATGCATTCTCGACTTGTGCGCAGCGTGAGTCCATTTTTTGTTTCGAAGGTGCGGCTGCCTCAGTTGCACGTTGCCTGCTGATTCGTACGGTTAATCCGTCCGTCAGTCGACTGTCAACTGCGCCCCACGACCAGTAGGCAACACGCAACTAAGGCGGCCGCCCGTCCAAAACAAAGGAATGGACTCGCCCAGCGCACACGTCCAGAAAACAATTCTGCACACTGGCCACGACTTTTTGCACGAGCTCTACTACCGTTGTCTTCTTAGAGCATCGGGTTTTCTACCGGTATTTCGCGCTGTAAAGATAAAGCAGTCAACAATCCGAAGATTGGTTTGAACCCCACAGTCCTCTACTAGGCATAGTCCTGTTTGGAGGTGGTATACCGTTGCCTTCCTCCGACCTTCGAACTGACTTACCCAGCCAGTTATAGGGGGACCTACAGTTTAACGTGGGTTCCGAACCACGGTGCTACTCGGTATTTTTCACATGAGCAATACTGCCAACTAGCACCATATTTTGATCGCGTTACTCGCGAACTTCATCAGGTGCTTACTGTGAGTGCTACCACCCGTTCCTCATTCGCCAGTTTCAAGGACTTCCTTTCCCACCAATAGGAGGCAATAAAGTAAACACCAATAAAAGAGAGCTGAAACCACCAATCATAGCAGGCAACATTTAATATTTAAGACTCCAGCTTTCCCTCATCCAGCAGTAAACGTGACACCCAGGAGGAGGCCGCTTGCAATATTGGCCGAAACGTTTGATACATGGTCCTATACCCAGAAGTTTTATCAACAATGGCAACGGCCGCGGAAGCCTTCGTTTACGAATTGTTCTTTATCATATTTTTTTGTAATTACATGTCAGTAACCGAAAAACCTACGAGTGGTATATTCAATAGACTAATATCTGCATTGGAGACGAATAAAAAGGCTGACTGGAAAAGCACAGGCAGTAAAGTGACGCCGGCCGCGGTGGCCGAGGAGACTGAGGCGCTCCAGTCACGGTCTGCACGGCCACTACGGTCGGGGGTTCGAATCCCCCCTCGGGCATGGAAAGGTAGTATAAGGTAGTTGATAAGTAGTTTGTAAGTTTAGGGACTGATGACCCCGTAGTTAAGTCCCATAAGCTTAACAAACATTTGAACATTTTTTAGTAAAGTGACGGACTGTGAAATTTGATGGTTCCGAGTCTCGCCAAATGCAATTATTTGATTCCTAATATTTGGGTTTTCTAATAGGCTCAAAGACTTTATTTCATAAAAGTATACTGTACAACATTCAATGCTTTGTTTATATGAGTGCGCATTCTTTAAGGAGTAAGTTTGTTGGATTCGTTTTATGAACAGAACAGTTCGCACTTAAGAGTAAAATACATTGTTCTCGCTGTTTTGTCAAAAACTGACACTGCGAAAACCGTGGCTGTGGTATTATAGGAATTATGAGAAAATAAACATTTCTACCTTACTTGTGGCTGGTCGCTGTTTTCATTATAAACATTATACGTTCAGCCGCACGTTGGACCTCACGTGTTGACCACGCACCTTCAGACACACGCTCCGTGTGCCGACGGCTTGAAGAGACAGTGGGCTGTGTCCCAGTGGCCAAACACTCAGCTAGCGGTCTCGTCAGCTCAGCACTACTCTGATCACGTCATCTGGCGTAAGAGCCCGGGTCTGTCTCTTTTAACTCTGCGCTAAATACCGAGAGGGCCGCCAAAAGTTACCAGAGGATGAATTTAGGTCTCCTATCGAGTTTTGTGGGCGAATCATGGCACTCGACGCCATGATCACAACAGACACGTAAACAAACAGACGCCCGAATATGAATTTTGTTGCAATTCGTTTCACTCGTAGATGATGTTAGGTTCATACCTAATCACAAACTCGTGAATCGCTACTTATTCGAAAATAAACTGCGAACTTTTACTTTTCAGGGAATACCATGTGCCTATCATCAGTTGTTTTTAAATTCACATTTATGGTTCCAGCGTGTTTTACTGTATATGGTGATGTTACATGATGTTTAAAGGAAAGTAAACCAGGATCATTTTAGTATGTTGACCACGGAATAGGCTTTACTTTTCTGTAATGTCTCGTTTCCGTGCACTGATGCAGTAAATTTACGATATGTGTTCAATTATGTAACTTGACAACCTGTTTTGTGAAATTAAAAGTACGGTGATGTGACGATGACATATTTCTCAGGCAAGTCTGACAATTTAAAATTGTTATGTGGCACATGAAAAATGGCCTTTTCGACAGAAATAGTATCTGTGAATTACAAATAGTTGATGATAATCTAATGTCCTTAAAAATATTTGACTTATCCTCTAGAAATGAAAATGATCAAGTAGACACCTATTAGCTACAAGGAATAATATAAATGGGACTGATAACCGTAGCTGTTTAGTCCCTTCCAAAAACCAACGACAACGAATAATATAAATGCCAATAGTACTGTACTCGTTTCACTGACATTAACTAAAGTTGTATCCTAATGTTTCTGCCTGATTACTTACTCGGAAAACGGCACATATTCGGTTATAAACAGCCAACTGTTTGTGAAAAGGCAGAATTTAACGGTTACTTGCAGGTTACTCATTTCAGCCACACTGATTTAAACTTTATTCTTAGGTTCCTACCATAGTAGAGACTCGGAAATCGCAACATATTCGGAAATAGATCGCCAGCAACGTCTTTGTGAGAAGGAAGAATGTAAACAGCATTCGTTTCAGTCGCACAAATTTAGCCTGTACTCTTAGGTTCCTGCACAACGAGACACTTGTACATCGCAAAGTATTCGTAAAAAAACTCCCAAATACTGTATAGCAGACTTCTAATACAATAAGATTAGTGTCCCAGATTCTGTTACGAAAGAAAAAAAATATTTCATTTCTCACAGGCCTCGAACCGAACCAAAAATTTTCCTTAGCATAGATCACGACCTAATACATTTAACCACAAAACCAGACTGATATCATACCCGGAGTTTTAAGATTTCTATTCGTATGTTTTGCTTTCGGTTTCATCGTTATTGCATCATTGGTAGATAGTTCATTAAATGTCAATGAAGAATAAATAAGGTGAAGCGTCTGTGATAAATCTTCAATGTTCTATCGCCTTAAAATGATATATTGTCATGATTTACATTTCACTTAGCGTCTTAAAAGCTAAGACTAGTCACTACTGCTCCAAGTGACCAGAGACACAACACGACGGAGCTTCCGGCGCTCTACTTCCGGCACTCTCGGTATTTAGCGTCTTCTTTTTTGTTGGCCTCGGGAAAGGGCTTAGTGACGTCACTGTGACTGCGGTTTTCGTACATGGGGGCGTGAAAGGAGTAAGGTACAGAGTCTGTTGACCAGTGGCGGGTGAGGAAACATTCACCGCCAACAGCACGCGTGGGAGTCACGGCAAGACGTCGTCTGGATAGTGGCAGACCAGAATAGCATCATGTATCTTTTGCGATGAGACTGACTCCAGTCTATCATTCTTTCTACACCAAAATTACGTCTTAACCATACTGTTTGATACAATTCTTTCAAAAGAAAAAAATTACATCACAATATTTTTTGATAATATAGTAGAGTCCCGAAAACTCGGTCTAATGTGGACCGACCGTTCGCCGAGTTTGTGAAAATACCGTAAGGTAAGATTTTTTATTATAAAATATTTTCCATTGTTACTTTAACATACAATATAAATGATGGAATACAGTAACACAAAATAAATTTCAGACAATAGCTAACAAATTATATTCGTTACTTACACTCAGATGGAATTCACATAAACGCGGTTAAGAAAAAGCTGTAGGCAGACTAAGCGGCAGAATGCGAGCGGCCGCATCGGTGCGCTTGAGTCGGCGCGCCTCGCAGTCCCTCCCCTACCCTGTAGTCATTTTGGAGGGCATGCTCTGCCACAGGATATTGACTGTCTCCTAACTGAACAGTTAATCTATGACCATACACATATTCAGCCACTTTGTTGGTCGTCATAACATAAGGGGCTATGCAATGAAGGTGCTAGATGACTTATTTCACAGGTGGCCCTGCCATGAATGGTGCAGTTTTATTTATTTATTTTCCCCCTGTGCTGGGATACAAGGGACAAATGTTGCAGAGCGGCCAGTTACAGGGGTAGGAACCATTAGGAAGGGGATGTTGTAAGGTTTGACGAGGATGTTGCCGTAAGTGGGAAGACAGCAAAAAGCTACTCTGGGTGGTGTGACTAGGATACTTTGGATACTTTGGTTCATTAGGTATCAGTGAGGTGTGGTTTGGTGGTATTTGTAATTTGTGTTTATGGCTTACTTTTCTTTAACTTGAGTGTAGTTTCCAATTGTTTCCACTACTTCTGTTGGTTTGTTGGGATGCCAGTTTAAGCACTATACTGTTTTCTCTGTCCATGTGGTGGAGATGACAGCACTTTCTAGTTTTTGGAATAGATGTGTCTCACCTTGACTTGGGTGACTCACTTTAAACTGACCAAGTCTTACTGGTGTAACTGGCATTTTGATGACAGCAGGGAAAAATGATTTTAGTTTGTTTGATTTTCTTGCTTCAGAATATAATACTTTCCCAGAGCCCTACACATTTATGAGATTTTTTAGTTCAGTTAATATGAAGAGAGTGTTGACTGCGCAAAGTATGTCTGTTACCTCACTTCTTTAAGAGTAAATGTTGTGCTGCCCAACTACCTTAATTATTATTACAAGCCGACTGGCCCTCGCATGACAAGTAGTAAGTCCATAATGTAACTGGGTTGGGAATACAACACTTTATTCTCAAAGTATAAACTTGTTATGTATTTAGGTAACAGATGGAAAACAATGTGAGCATTTTAATGTAACTGGTTACGCTGCATGCCCTATATTCAACCCAATATATCAAATAAATTTGTCTCGTGGGTATTGCAAACTTATGGAGGCAGTTACTGTCCCAAGAACTCTCGTTTGTACAGGTTCTGGACTGCTCCCTGCACTGAGAGTGTATATCAGCAAGGAGCAGTGAAGTCTATGGAAGACCTGCCATATCTATCTAACAATATGTAATACAGTTTTCTTTGTATTTTTCCGTTGACCTTGTTTCTTATGCAGCTCACATATGTAAACCCCTTAGATTTTGAGTGATCTTTATTTTGACTGTTATTTTGAAATTTATTGTTGTTATTATCTCCTCTAGACTTCTTTAACATTTGGCAGCAATAACAAACAAAAACTATCGACCACCTCTGTTCGAAGTGTCACATCTTTGACCAATGTTCATTGGGCAAACGGCATCTCAGCCGCCATAATATTTTTGTAACAGTCTGTATGTGTTCTTGGATGGAGGTAGAATGAATTGTCTCTCGCTTGTACTTTGTTTCTCTGGGGCTACAACCCCTCCAAAACCCATAGTGGTGATCCCAAGTGAATTGAACACGCAACCTTCTGATGTGGAGCTATCCCTCTAAATCCTAGTGGTGACCCTGACTACTTTATTCTGCTCCTGAACGTGCTTTTGAGTGTGGTACATACCGCCCATGCCGTTTTTTTTCTTTTTTTTTCTGACAAGTTGTGAACTAACGGCTTCCAGCCACAATAACTTCACTAGTATGACCCACACCAAGCCACATTCTGGCCCCACAAACATTCACAGCCTCACCTAAACAACAGGACATGTCGAATCCTCACTCCTCAAAGTGCCCCGGCATTTTTATCACGATCTTTTCGCTTCAGGTATGTGCAACAGTGGACATTGCATCACAACAGACACGGGCTTTGTTACTTCAAACGTTGCACACAGTGCCCAGGACTTTAACAGATTCTGTCCACAACAGAACTATTTCACAGCGCTCAACATCTGCTTGTAGCGAACGCTAATAGCGTAGATTTCAGTGCTGCAAATTTGAATTCTCGGCCTGCCACTGCGCCGCCATGTGCTTCAGTGTATCCCTCCACGGCCCACTTGCCTGAACAACATTTGCACAACACTTTGTTCCAACAAGATCTTGTTCAAACTGCCCCACCTTGTGCTTCTGCCAGTGAACATTTTTTAGACACTTCATTGAGTTTGTTTTATGGATCAAGCCTCTGCTCACACGTTGCCACTACACCTTTTTCTTCACACACAGTAGCTGTGACAGGTGGACCCATACCATATACCTTTGTTCAACCACCAGTGCAGTTTCTGGCTCGTGACAGTAGTCTGAACATTCAAAATTTCGCGGGTGCTTTACCGCACATGAACTTTGTGAACAGTAACAATTTTCAGAACATGCAGTCATACTCAAGTGTCCTGGGATGCACCTGCCACACCGGCCTTTTCCATTCGTATGACTGACACTTCTCTACCCTTTCGTTTTCGCACGCAACCAACTGCCCATCACTCTGGCACATTTCGGTGCCGATACTGCGACGGCCTACTGTGTCTACCCCACAACATCGGGCCGCCACACATCTGCTTACTTTCCCGGTCCCACCGGGGACCTCTGCCATGCCGTGTGATGCTGTGGCTTTGCCACTGCAACAGCAGCAGTCAGGTGCAGACACCACATGGACCGACACCCAAGCATTTCACTCAACTCCTTCCCCACTGACTGGTCATTAAACGAAGCTATCTCCCTCCTCATTCAACACTCCGATGACATAGTTTGCCTTGGTTGGAACAAATCTTCGACCACTACTTGCACAATGACACGTCTTGCTAATGCACCTACAAGAGCATGTTGACCTCACTTGCAATTTATTTACTTTGTCGCCAGTCACTCACCGCTACCACTCAGCCAAGCAGACGATTCTCAAGCTGGTAACCTGCACACCTGATAAAACCATTCACCCTATCCTGCACAAGGAACATCTCGGTGACAAGAAACCCTCAGAACTGTGGTGGCGCCTCTGCCAACTGGTCGGGGAATATGCTATTCCAGACGCAGCGCTCATGACGGTCTGGACGAGCAAGCTGCCTCTTCCGGTCCAAACAGCACTCCCCAACAACACACTAATCAACCAGTGAACACATTCGCATTGCACACCAAGTGCACAAGGCATACCTTTGTGAAGCATGCACAAGCAGGCCTCACAGGTTCAGCAACCCACCACTCGTTCTCAGCCTTTGCTCGAGGACATTCTCAGGTACCTGATGAACTGATCGACCCATCTGGCATTCCTCACCAATACACAACCGAGATGCCGCAGCCTTTCTCTCCGTTCAACACAAACATGCCTGCCCATGTACTGACTCTGACGAGGGCCCGCCTCCGCTTATCCACTACCTGCAGAAACTGGCTTCACATTATTACCTTATTGGTGCCGACATCTCACTGCTTCCATTGTCCATGGTGACTCCCAGTCTACAACCTCTCTGAGCAGTTCTTCGAGCTGTCAACGCCTCTCAATTTCCTTGTGTCGGTTCTACCTTGTACTCTGTTCATCTGTCTCCCGACAGCGTATTAAAATGGAACGTTTTGTGGCCGACATCCCAAAACCTGGCTCACTACAAACCTGCACAAACCGAGTTCTTTGGATATTAACTGCCTCCATAAACTGCAAATCCCCACAAGACAAATTTATTTGATATATTGGTTGAATATAGGAGATGCAATGTAACCTGTTACAATACAGCAATAAGCTGCTACCGCCCGCCTTTTAATTTATTGTTCACCTTCTTCATTATCCATATCATATCTACTGCATTTACTACTAAATATTATTCTTTTAACTCTTAGATGACTTCCTGAAGGTGACTATGAACCTGATTAGTAAGTCAGCTGCAATTTTAAATATCCAAATTCCATATCTTTTTGCAATTCTGTTTAAGTTTTTTACTGTAATACGGTTGTAATTTCACAAATGAAAATCTTAATCTTTCACATACATAAACAATTTTATTTTATTTATTTATTTTTTGTTAATTCTTTTTGTTGCTTTCCAACTGCTATGGTTATGTAGCAAGCAACTACATCTAATCCTTAAGTTGAGCTAGTTACATCATCAATGCCCAAAGGGGATTCGAACCCCGGGTGGCAGCAGCCTCGCACACCGTTGCTGACACCTTAGTACATTTGGTCACTGCTGGCTGGCTCACAAACATTCTGCAAAATATGTAATGCTTAATTTCTGTGTTGCTTTCCTGCAGTCACCCTTTGCAAATTACTTGAGGTACTAACCTTAGAACCTTACATTGCTCGAGATATCATTTATTGCTGTCTTCTGTTACAGGGTGTCCACTCTCCTGGCTGGTTAAATTTCCCTGATTTTCCAGGATTTACCCAGAGTTTTACTGTATTTTCCCAAATTGTCTTTTCAGTGGTGAAAATGAAATTTTTATCGTGCTTTTATTTTGCAGTACTTTTATTGCTTTTTTTTTAAAAAAGTTGCTGTTTTTATATGCTAATATTATGACTGATAATATCTAAAATACTTGGGCAGAGAGACATTTTAGTGAACCTCCAAATGGCAAGGTGAACCGCAATACACTGCATACAGCACAACACAAGAAATATTCCGGATACGAAGTACACTCAATTTAAATTAATTCCTAATGTAAGATTAACTATTTGATCATAAAAAATGATAAACTGAAATGTACATATTAATTTTAACTAATGATCTGCCACTGACATAAAAAGTCTGGCAAAATACTTACAGTTGATTGTAAATCCAATATATCACCCCTTTTTAGAAGAAATCTTGTGAACTGGTAGTAAAATTGAATTTCACACATGAAAGAAGAACAAGGAGATACAATTGTCAGTTTCTTCTTCCTTTTCTACACTTGGCAGCATAGCTATAATCAATGCATAAAGGGTACTATCCTTCATGGTACTTTTCATTTAAATTGTCCCTGTTTGAAATAACTTACTACATTAGTATTATTCATAACTGCCATAAGGCGCTTAGCATAATATTCTTTTCTTTTACCTGATTTTTTTTAAAATATATTTTTGTATTCTGACTTTCCATTTGTATACATTATCCATCCACCCCCATGAACCACAGACATTGCCAAGGTGGGGTGGCTTGCGTGCCTCAACAATGCAGACAGCCATACCATAGGTGCAACCACAGTGGACGAGTATTTGTGGAGGAGCCAGACAAACGTGTGGTTAATGAAGAGGGGCAGCAGCCTTTTCAGTAGTTACAGGGGCAACAGTCTGGATGATTGACTGAGCTGGCCTTATAACATCAGGTAACATGGCTTTGCCATGCAATTACTGCTGAAAGCAAGGAAAAATTACAGTCGTTACTTCTCCCAAGAACATGCAGCTCTACTGTATGACTATACGATGATGGCGTCTTCTTGGGTAAAATATTCCGGACGTAAAATAGTCCCCCATTCGGATCTCCGGGCGGGGACTACTCAGGAGGATGTCGTCATCAAGAAAAACAAAACAGGCATTCTATGGGTCAGAGCATGGAATGTTCTAACCCTTAACCGCGTAGGTAAGGTAGAAAATTTGAAAAGAGAAATGGATAGGTTAAAGTTAGATATGGTAGGGATAAGTGAAGTTCAGTGGCAGAATGAACAGGATTTCTGGTCAGGTGAGTACAGGGTTATCAATACAAAATCAGTTTGTGGTAACACAGGAGTAGGTCTGATAATGAATAAGAAAATAGGAATGTGGGTAAGTTACTATGAACAGCACAGTGAACACAGTATCCTAGTAAAGATAGACACAAAGCCAACACCGACCACAGTAGTCCAAGTTTATATGCCAACTAGCACGGCCGATGATGAGGATAACGAAAAAATGTATGAGGAGATAAAAGAAATCATTCAGAAAGTTAAGGGAGACGAGAACTTGATTGTAATGGGGGAATGGAATTCAGTAGTAGAAAAGGGCAGAGAAGGAAATGTAGTAGGTGAATATGGACTGGTAAAAAGAAATGAAAGAGGAGATCGCTTGGTAGAATTTTAGGCAGAGCACAATTTAATGATCACCAACACTTGGTTCAAACATCATGAAAGAAGTCTGTATACTTGGAAAATACCAGGAGACACTGGAAGGTACCAGATTGCCTTTATAATGGTAAGGAATAGATTTAGAAGTCAGGTTCTGAACTGTAAGACACATCCGGGGCAGATATAGACTCTGACCATAACTTATTGGTTATGAACTGCAGATTAAAACTTAAGAGATTGCAGAAATGTAGAAAGGTTAGGAGATGGAGCCTGGACAAATTGAAGGAACCAGAGGTGGTTGAGAGTTTCAGAGGGAGCATTAGGCAAGGATTGGCTGAAACGGGGGAAAGTAATACAGTAGAAGAAGAATGGGTAGCTCTGAGAGATAGGGTAGTGAAGGCTGCAGAGGACCATATAGACAGAAGGACAAGGCCCAATAGAAATCCCTGGATAACACAGGATATACTGAACCTAATTGATGAGAGGAGAAAATATAAAAATTCAGCAAGTGAAACAGAAAAAAGGGAGTACAAATGTCTGAAAAATGAGATTGACCGGAAGTGCAAACTGGCTAAGCAGGAGTGGCTAAAGGACAAATGCAAAACCGTAGAAGAATGCATAACTAGGGAAAAGATAGATACTGCCTACAGGAAAATAAAAGATATATCTGGAGACAAGAGAAGCAGCTGTATGAATATCACGAACTCGGATGGAAAACCAGTACTAAGGAAAGAGGGGAAAGCTGAACTGTGGAATGGATACATAGAGGGCCTATACAAAGGAAATAAACTTGAAGGCAGTATTCTAGAAATGGAAGACGAAGTGGAGGAAGATGAGATAGGAGATATGATACTGCGAGACGAATTTGACAGAGTGCTGAAGGACTTGAGTCGAAACAAGGCCCCTAGAGTAAATGATATTCCGTCTGAACTGCTGACGATGTTAGGAGAGTCAGTTGTGAAAAAAATTGTATCACCTGGTATGCAAGATGTATGAGACAGGGGAAATACCCTCCAACTTCAAGAAGAATATTGTAATTACAATTCCAAAGAAATCAAGTGCAGATAAGTGTGAAAATTACAGAACTATCAGTTTAATAAGTCATGGGTGCAAAATACTAATACGAATTATTTACAGACGAATGGAAAAACTTGTGGAATCCGAACTTGGGGAAGATCAGTTTGGATTCAGGAGAAATGTAGGAACACGGGAGGCAATACTCACATTACAACTTACCTTAGAAGATAGGCTAAGTAAAGGGAAACCTACGTTTTTAGCATTTGTTGATTTGGAGAAAGCTTTTGACAATGTCAACTGAAATACACTATTTCAAATTCTGAAGGTATCAGGGGTAAAATATAGGGAGCGAAGAGTTATATTCAACCTATACAAAAACCAGACAGCGGTTATTAGTCGAAGTACAAGAAAGGGACGCAGAGGTTGGGAAGGGAGTAAGACAGGGTTGTAGCCTTTCCCCAATGTTGTTCAATCTATACATTGAGCAGGCAGTGAAGGAATGGAAGGAGAAATTTGGAGAAGGCATTAAATTGCGAGGAGAAGAAATAAAAACTTTGCAGTTTGCCGATGACATAGTAATGCTGTCAGAAACCGCAAAAGATCTGGAAGAGCAATTGAATGGGATGGACAGTGTCTTGAAAGGAAGATATAAGATGAACATTAACAAGAGTAAAATGAAGGTAATGGAATGCAATGTCAGAAAATCAGGCGATCCTGAAAGAATTAGATTAGGTAATGAGACAATATAAGTAGTAGATGAATTTGTTATTTGGGTAGCAAGATAACTTCTGATGGCCAAAGTAAAGAAGATATAAAATGCAGAATGACTATGGGGAAAAAAAATGTTTCTAAACATCCAATATTAATTTGATAACATCCAATATTAATTTAAATGTTAGGAAGTCCTTTCTGAAAACATTTGTTTGGAGTGTAGCATTGTAGGGGAGTGAAACATGGACGATAAGTAGTTCAGACAGAAAGATAATAGAAGCTTTTGAAATGTGGTGCTACAGACGAATGATGAAAATTAGATGGGTAGATCATGTAACTAATGAGGAGGTGCTTAACCGAATCGGGAAGAAAAGGAGTTTCTGGCATATCCTGACTAAGAGAAGGGATAGATTGGTTGGACACACAGGGTAGCGTGGAGAGCTGCATCAAACCAGCCTGCGGGCTGAAGACCACAACAACAACAACAACAACATGTTATCCACCTTGCACACCTTATGTGTACAACTAAATTTTAATTTTTGTATGACTTAAAGTGCATAAAAATTAGTGTTAAGTGGGATATCTACGTACTAGAGGGCATTAGTAACACCCATCCCTAAAGCGCCACTGCATGTCTTTTGTAAGCAGCTCACTCATTCCACCTGAACCTCTAGCACTGCAATTTTATGTTCCCGAAATTTCTTTTGACACAGTTGCAGATGATATGTAAATTTACACTCAGTGCATTCATAATGGTTGGTATGTATTATTATATATTGCATTTGGAATTGTATTCAAGTTTATATTGTATTTGATTATAGTCCTGTACTGATTTTATGATGCATTGAAGATGATCACTATGTGGTCACAATCGATCTGCTATTTTTAAAAATAAAATATTCACAACCAATGATGCTAATTACATCTGGTGTATACATTCTGTTTGTTTTTGTTTATATCATCGTATTGTCAAACTGATGGTTACAGATGAAAAATTCAATGATCTTAAATACATAGAATTGTTACATTTTACAGTCTGTGACGCTAACAGTTATGCTTAATGATGGATTTGTGTTATAAATTGTTCAAAGAATATGAGGAGGAAATGCCCAACAATGCTACCATCACACAGTAGGCACAATCGTCAGGACAGAAATGATAACAACGGTCAAATTTCCGGAAGAGTACTTTTAATCTTTAATTGATGAATTGCAAAATGGCACGGTCACCACTATTTTTCCAAAATCTGAATCAAGTTTTTGAAGGATAGAAAGCAAGAACTTCATGAAACTAATGTGTAGTCCTAGCTGACTTGGCAGAAAACTTTATATTTTTTGTTCAGGATAAGATACAAGAGTGCCACTGGGCCAATGACCAGACAACAAAACATCCATTTATTCTGTACTTCCAAAATGAGAAATATGAAGTTTTAGGTTCTTCAGTTTGCATTCTGAAGTGATTAATTGGAGGACAACAATTCAACTGTCCATGTGTTGCAAGAGTATATAATAAATTACATAAAAGAAAAGTTCGCCATGTTTGAGAAGTTTGTGTACAAATTATTACAATGCAGGACATGTATATCTTTTGGAAGGATAATATTAAAGGTGTCACCCATTTCCTTGTAAATAATGAAGAGGTTCATATAAAAACAACACTCCAAACTAAATTTAAAAACTCCCAAAATGAAACTTTCACTCTGCAGCTGAGTGTGCACTGTTATGAAACTTCCTGGCAGATTAAAATTGTGTACTGGAACTGGGACTCAAACCTGGGACCTTTGCGTGTTGCGGACAAGCACTCTACCACTGAACTATCCCGTCACAACTCACGGTGCTGTCCCACAACTTCAATTCTGGCTGTGGCTAAGCCATGTCTCCACCTTATCATTTCTTCCAGGAGTGCTAGTATTGCAAGTTTCGCAGGAGAACTTTTGTGAAGTCTGGAAAGTAGGAGGCGAGATATTGGCAGAATTGGAGTTGTGGGGCAGCACTGTGAGTCGTGTTCGGGTATCTCAGAGGTAGAGCACTTGCTCGCGAAAGGCAAAGGTCCCAGGTTCAAGTCTTGGTTCCAGTAAACAATTTTAATCTGCCAGGAAGTTTTAAATTTGAAAACTGTATAGCAATAAAAAGAAAACGGCAAGTCCACAAATTGCTTGAAATTGCAGAAAATTTAGGTTGATACTATGAAATCATGAAGCAAAATTTACTGTGTCAGTTAAATTACATCTGTATTCAGCATTCAGTGACATAGTGGCATGTGTGTATGAAGGACTGTGGTGATTTGTGGAGGTTGAAAGAATAAGTTTGGAAAACAATTATATCTTTGTGCATTTATACCACCATGCTGTGCCATGAACATCAGTCAAGAAATGTAGTAGTGAAAAAGTTTGGATACCGATGAAAAACATATTAAGGAAACTTTCAGGGCTTGAAATTACCGCAGCAACTGTAAGGTTTATTCTTATCACAAAAGCTTTCTAAAGAAGTAAGTGTTCTTAACATTCACCATCAGGATTAGTAAGCATCACATCTCGAAAATATATTAATAGATATTTTCAATTTTAAATCTGTCAAAATAATATAAATGTTTATTTTAGTAATGTTTCCAGTTTTTGTTTATAATTCTGTACCTTAACTTTAATAATAATTAATTACATCCAGCCTATATCACACATGAATTAGGTAACAGCCATGAGTTGAGTTGTAGTGTAATGTGAATTTTCCTTATTTTCAAAAATTCATATCTTTGTTCACAGTCAATTATCAATGCTGAAAATATTACTGTACTTTGCTATCATACAGGTGTACAAATTGTGCAAAACTCAGATTTTCATATTTAGTGCCAACAGAGATAATTAACTTCAAACTTTACAAAAAATGAAAATTTTCAAAAATTCTTAAAAAATTAAGGAAACATTTGTAAACGTTATTTATCTATATAAGACTAGTAGTTTATAATATGTAACTATAGAAAAAAAGGACTCTGATAAATCACTCCTTGGTTGTTTTTTAGGCCTAAAAAGTGGCTTTTTGAAATTTTTGATATACAAGTTTAGAGGTAACTTTGACTAGTTATTTTTGAACTTAGAGTATGTTGTTTAATAAACAAATTTGTAGTGGACACTTGTCTAATAACAATCATGTCAACTGCATTGTTTTAACTTAAGCCAGTGCAGAGATATTCAAATTATTGCTAACGTCTCCAAAGTGAAAACGTTTTCACACTTACAAATAAAAATGTTTGCAATTAAGTAATGGTGAAAGATAAAAAAAAAAAGAATTAAAAACTCTTTTGAACTTCTCAATTGTAGTGTAATCACATTTAAAAAATCAAAACATTTAAAAATGGTCAAGCAACCAATTTAATTTTTATTGGACTACTTCATTTGTAATGACTCCTTTGACACTCTCCAACAGCGATCGTGTTTTATTGGGAAGGCAAATGATAGGTTTTTAACTCTTTAGTTATTCAATATAAGTCTGATTTTTCCAGATAGTGGGCTATAAATGCAGCGCCTATGTCCTGCTCAATGGCTTCTTCCATCTCCATGTTTTACTGTAGTGGTGCACCAGATAGCACACTTAAGCTCCCATCCTGAGTACCCATTTCTTTGGAATACAGTTCTCAGGTATTCCAGCTCCTGCGGCAGACTCACTGCATCTCTTGAACATGAAATCCAGAAAAGGTAAATCTTCCTCCTGCTTCTACCTCCATAGTGAATCTGATATTTGGATGTATGGGTCCAAGTCATGGAGTTTGTCCATTCCATGAGGGCCACATGACGAACATCTTTTCACGTAACAGTAAAAACTTGTGTTTCCATCTTGATGATGTCAAATCATCAAGTAAACTTCAAAGTGAACTTGTGAGTGGAAGCAAAGTAAGTCCTTTCTTCAGAACAGAAACCATATCACTTCTCAACTCCATATCACTTAGATGATAACAGTCTTGCGTGGAACCTCCAGAGATGACATGTCAAGCAGAAGTGAATGTTTTGATGTTTGACATACGACCATGTGGCCACCTCCTATGCTGAATCTACTGTCACTTAGTTAACACCATGAATCTAGCCCCAGAAAAACATTTTAAACTGACTCACCAGTTGCAAATGTATTGAAAGCTGTTCAATAAAGAATGAACATAATTTCTTATGATATTCTGTTAGTTTAATGTGAAACAATCATGCCGTAGTAGTTTCATTGTTGGGAATACCGATTTCCACCTGTGAGAGGCAGGCAAGTTCAGACACGTTCAGTATTGCCTACAGCTCAAATGGAGGTAACGCAAGGAACAATAAGCAGCTTTGAAATTCTGTTTTCGTCTCAAGAAATCTTCAGCTTGGGCCCAGACATTGTTACAGGAGGCATATGGAGAGTCTGTTCTTTCCTACAGCACAGCTCAAGGGTGGTTTAAAATGTTTTAAGAGGAAAGACAATTTCAAAGGAAAATGGACCCGGTGCTACAGTTACTGCTCTTATGGAAGGAAATATCATCACTGCTGCTGTCATTTGAAAGAGGATTGAGCAATTACTCTAAGAATACTGAACATTTCACTGGATGCCACCCACACATTGGAGAGAAACATTACAAGCCATGTTTGTGCGTGATGAGTTCAATGACTTAATTCCTGACCAAAGAACATTCGTGTACAGGTCTACATGCAATTCAAGTTGATGTTGGAGAAAGGTCTGGAGTTTCTTTCAAATGTAATCAATGTGGATGAAACTATGCTACATCATTTTGCTCCTGAGAGCAAACTGCAAAGCTCAATGTGGCAATCTCCACCACCAACCCTCAAAATAGCAAAAGTGGTTGCTTTTGACGGGAAATTTATGGTCATTTCATTCTTTGATATTCATGGAATGGTTTATAAACAGGCCGTACTTGCACACACATCAGTAACTGGACAATACTACAGGAATGTCCTGAGAACACTGCAAATACCTATCACGTGCAAAAGACATTTCCATGAATCAGGCTGGATGTTGCACCACAATAATGGGTGGCTGGATATTGCCAATGCTGTTGCTGAATATCTTGCAAAAATCAAACGAGAAGTACATCCCCTCACCCTCCCAATAGTCCATATTTACCCTCATGTGACTTTTTTCTATTCTCTAACTTAAAGAACTGCCTCTGTGGGAGATGATATCCATTATCAGAAACAGTGGTGAACGCTACGGAGGCGATTTTGAAGGGCCTCTAAAAAAATTGTTTCCAGCATGTATTTGGCAGAAACAATGGGATAAATACATCACATTCATGGGAGATTATTTTGACAAGGACCATCAATATTATGAGGATGAGTAAAGGTATGTAGTCAAAAAAGATCATTCTTTCTTGAACAGCCCTTGTAGTTTTATTAGTGCCTGTGAGATTTGCTCAATGCTCTGGTGGGTAAAATGCACTCTTTCACACACCAAGGCAAGCCTTGCATGCTTCTTAATTCTCCTGGCTGCTACAGAATCGATGTGATGCCTGACCTTGCTTAATAAATTTAGTCACAACATGCTCAGCATGACATCTCTTCAGAAATACGCGATTACTCAACAAACAACATCACCAGTGGCGCAGCTTGTTGAATTTCTACAAGTTGTGATACATCTCCTACTTGTTAAGGTATATAATGTGATTCCTCAGGGTTTCTCACTGTAATTTTTAATCGAAAAGTCCACAGGTGTACTGCCGATTCATAATGTCCAATTATGACAATATTTTGGTGATCATACATGTTGCCATTTTCTGTTGCATTGGCAGACTGAGCCCTTGATACCGCATGGCTACCTCGTGTACACCTCCCAGCCGCGAAGTGTTTTCTGTGCGGTCTGTGCCCAAGCACACATCGGAGGTTGCCTCTTTGGTACCCGTAAGGCACTTCCTCCACGGTCTGCAAACTAGGATGCACATTGGCATTTCTGCAATTGTCGATGCAACGGGGAACTCCATCAAGAAATACGCTGAAAGAAACTTAAGAATCACACTATAGCTGTTGATTGTTTCTGTAAGACATGGTACTTATCCAATCCTTTAACAAAAACTTCACATACAACATTGCTGTTATCACAAATAAATTGCAGAAGAAATCACTATTACAAATTTAAAATACACTCAAGCATGAGCGAAAGAGTGACAGTATGACACTATTGGCTAAAGGGTCACATGGTATTGCACTTAACCCCACCACCCACCTGCCTACTATTTGTACACAAGAGGCAGCACCACGGCAGCTGGCCTCCCTACCCACCCTCTGCACAGCACCAACCCTGCACCACCACCTGTGTGACATACTGGTTACCATAGGAACCAAGCATTTACAGAGGCCCAGCATCACTGGGAGCAATGGAGCTCTGTACCATATACTTCACGTCACTGTCTGGCTTGTCTTGCTCTCTATCTAGTGTTGGTGGTTTAGAAGAATTATTACAAGCTAACATCTTTTGAACTCGAAAAAGTACATAAAGATTTATTGTAAAAATTACTACTACTACTACTACTAATACCACAGAAACATCAGAAGGCCCGGACCCCCTCGCCTCCTCTTATCAGCTGCCACTGCTTCCCCCTCTCTCTGCCCCCACTCCCCCTCTTTATCCATCTCTTCCTCCCCTCTATCTACAACTGTCTCCATCTATCCATCCCTCTGCATCTGTCACTTGCTCTTCTCTGTCAGTCTCCTCCTCTTCGTTCTCTGGTCATCAGCTGCTCTTCCACACCCTCTGAGACCATTTCCTGCACGCCCCTCTCTCTCCTCTCTACCTCAATAAGATCCTATCTTCATTCTCCTGCAAATGAAAAATTACGTGTATCTGCAAACATTCTTCACTACGACTGCAAAAATATCACCTCCACCATCTATCATATGGTTGCTTGCAGAGCATAAAAACCTGCATCTTGGAAAGATACATAGATGAGCTAACTTTCATGGTAATGGTTTAACTGGTGTCAAAACCTACTATACGGTACCGTATAGTTCTTATATAGACAACGGTGTTCCTTTTGCTTTGAAACCAAGTGTGCAAAATAATCACTGATATCAGGATAAAACTGTAGATAAGTATCCAAGTCAGTGTTTAAGACTTGCTTCAGAACTGTCGAGACCTCCTCCTCAATTACAGTTGCACATTACCTAAAATATAAATCAAAATATTTTTTATTAACAAATACACTTCACACACGCTGTTTTTTTATTTATATGCAATATTTGTACTACTTTTTCAGCTCTTCCCTTCATCAATGATATGAAACCGATATTCAAACCCAAGACAGTCTTGCTTTATACAGTACAGCCCTACCAATGGGTGGCCCCACCAGTGGCGAATTACAGAACTAACAAATAAGATGTTGAATAGTCCACAATTTTCCAAACATTCAACAACATTCTAGTGTGTTCTGGAATGCTCTATAATACTCCCACGTCCTAGAAATTTCTAGAGGGTGAAGCTTCCAAGCCATTGTATCTTCAACAGCACATCTGTCAAATAAAAATGGTAACCTCCTCCATGGATGGGGGATAAGGGCTTCCTTTTTATTAGCTCTGAGGAACACACACCACCATGACCATACTAGAAATTTCAAGTTAATTATATGATAATACACTGTCTTGGCTTCTGTACTATTTATTGATTGAGGATATTTTCAATTCCAATAGTGCACAAGGAAATTTCTCTGTTCCATAGTAATGAAACACACAGAAGTTATTAAAACTGAATGTGTGTCATGAATTAATGCTGTATTTCAAGTTCATAAATGAATGTATGAAAAAAGAGATATAAAAGTTATATAAAAAAAGAAGTACACATAACAGGTTTTGTTCAAAATAATTTAATTATATAAGTCACATCAGCACCAAACTGGGTGACAGTTAATACATTTCTGTACATGGCACATACAGTTTCTTGTACTATACATCATGGGTGTAGTATGCAATAAACAAAAAACAGATAAATACTTACTCATTGGAACAGATTAACAATTCAATTTAAAAAATATATAAATAATATAAGAATAATGTACAATTTGTTTACAAGTTTTAAAAATTACAATCCTAATTTTAATATGCACAATTTCTATGTAGAAAGGGAAGGTCCCCTCCCCCCAATATTTTAAATAACGAAAAGGGCAGTAGATGGAAAATATTTAAATATTTTATAGCATTATAAAAGCTGCAAGACAGTTTTACATTTCAGTTTGACAGCTTTTGAAGTAACAGTCATACTTTGGCACGATTCCAGTGAAATTTTTCTATGATTTCACAGGAAACATTACAAGCTATATCTTGTACTTGAATTGAAATGTTACCTTTATAAATTTTTGGTATTCCATATCACATTTAGGACAAATTCAATTAATGTTGAACTATCAACATTTTGTCAATACTGGCCTCACTACGTATTTATGATAATTACGTATAAATACCTGATTAACATCACAATGATGTTTCTTGCAGGAAGTTCTTGCAAAATGTAATAGACTCAGTCCCCACATCTTTAACAGGTACAGCTGTAGCTATTTGAACAGCATGCGATTTCTCTGCAGCAAAGCTGCTAGTTCCCACACTTTCATCATCAAGAGAAGATGGGTGACCTCCATTTAGACAAAATAATAATGATTCATTCAAGTTGTTCTCAACACTTTGTAGAATCCTATGCTCTTCTACAGAAGAGTCCAAATCACTCCCACGGCTTATAAAACTTAAGTCAATTGGTGAAGCAGTAAGGACACTACGACTTGACAGGTATGATTTAAATGGGCTACTCAAGGAACCACCAGTATAATAATAATCAGCTTCATGGCTGTCAGCAAACACGTTCAAAATACTGTTCTCATTTTCCAGTATTAATTTTCTTGAACAGTTGTTTTCTTTATTATAATCACTTGCTACAGGTGTGTGTATTTCTGGATGCAAAGAGTCACCATTCACAGTTGCTTTTACGGCACAGTTACCACTAATAGGTGAAGGCATCTTATTAGCATCTGGAGTATCCACACTATTGAGACTTGAAAGATGACAAAGATTTGATCCGGATAGTACAACAACTGGTTTTCTGCTTCTTGGAGTCATCATTGTTTCCTATGATGACAAAAGAAGTTAGTATGTAAAGCTTACATGAAATATTCAGAATGACTAAATAAAACACAAATTACTATTATAAGAAACATACAAAAATTCAAGCAAATTCTAGGCTTGTAAAAGCAACATACGACCTTCACATAAAATAAGGCAAAGATGATTGTACAACTATGGTAGAGTCTGTCAAATTTGAACTGTATGCTTTTGATACGAGAAGTTCACGGAAATTTGATCAATTTGGTGAAAGCACATAACTACTGTAGTTCACTACAGACATATACATCGACCCCACAAGAAAACTGTGTAATTATCAAATAAGTTCAAATCAATGATGGCTGAATGACAAATAGGAAACATCTGAGTTAAATTATTTTTCAAAAGATATAATAATGCAAAGTCCAGGTTGGAATTAATAATATAGTGAGGACAGTTTACAACTCACCGCAAAGACGTGGCGATGAGCTGCGACAGGCACATACAAAAGACACACACATACAACACATTCAGCTATAGGCCATGGCCTTCTTCAGAAAATAGAATACTCACGCAATCACACAGGCACAACAATGGCTGTGTTGTGTGCCTGTGTGATTGCGTGAGTATTCTATTTTCTGAAGAAGGCCATGGTCGATAGCTGAATGTGTTGTATGTTTGTTTGTGTGTGTGTGTTGTATGTGCCTGTCGCAGCTCGTCGCCACGTCTTTGCGGTGAGTTGTAAACTGTCCTCACTATATTATTATTTTTCAAAAGAGATAGATTGGCCAGTACTCCAAGTGTACCACCCTAATGACCTAGGTCGTGAATTACTTTTCCCTTCCTTTCCCATCCTTTTTTCTTCCCTTCTCTCCCACCTGAAGAAGGAATTGTGCTCCAATAGCTTGTTCTTTTCGTCTCTTTTTTTTTCCCCCTTTTTCTTCATTTGTGTAACTATTGGCGCGTGAATTACCTTTCCCTTCCGTTCCCATCCTTTTTTCTTCCCTTCTCTCCCACCTGAAGAAGGAATTGTGCTCCAATAGCTTTCTTTTTGTCTCTTTTTTTTCCCTTTTTCTTCATTTGCGTAACTATTGGCGGTACAGCACAAAGGTAAGTACTGGCCAGCCAATCTATCTCTTCTGAAAAATACTTTATCATCTCTGAGGAGAATTTCCATCATTAATCAAACATCTGAGTTACATAGTGTTCAGTCTTTGGCCAAAACATTTCCTTGTGCAATTTTCCAGAATCTTTGCCTTCTGGTAGAGCACAAGTATACATTTGTAGTAAAATATTCTGTCTGAATTTATTTAGTAAAATAAAACTTATCACAGCATAAAGACACATTTCAAGGTTGACATTACTCATCCACCACAATGGTTCACACATAAGAAGGCATCAGAATGACACATTCTGCACAGACAAAGAAAGAAAATACTTTGTGGTGGTGCCAGTTACACTCTATCTTTGTCTGATCCTGCTTATCCTGGAAAATGATGATACCAGAGGTCAGTGATACTCAAAGTCACTGCTTCTGCCTCCAACTCTTCTTATTAGAATTTTATGCCTAAAAACTGTCACTGCCACTTCCTAATGGAATACTTTACATGTTTTCTTTATGCTATACACAGTACCAGTTTTGCAAAAGAGAAATTTTGTATTAAACTTAATTATGTATGAAATCAAAAAGTGTCCAAGTCAGTATGAAAAGTTATGAGCTGCAAGTGTTGTTTTTAAGTACTGTCTATTCAAAATCACCATGAAAAAATACATGCTGTTAATTTTATTTTTGACTTGAATATAAATCACTGTTTAACCCTTTATGTGCGAATGACAGAATGTATCCCTCAGCTGCATTCTGAGGCTAATTGTTTGTGGGAATGATGAGATTTCAGCCGGGCACAGCAATTATTGTGTTAGATGAGCTTCATCCACTATGTGGCTGCTTCCTTCAGGCAACACAGTGTATTCTAGGCTAATAACAGTTTGCTCTAGACCACATGTTGACAGTTTGCACCCTGTAAAGCAGCTGCATTATTGAGTTATCTTTTGCAATGACAAATGTGAGCAGCAGCTTTCATAAAGTGACAATAATTTCAGTGACACTTCTGAAAGTTTTCAACACACAGATGTTGAGGCTAGTGAAAACGACTTCGATTCAGAAACAACTGCCAACAAGACACTACTGAAATAGATAGTACCTAGTGCAGAACCCAAGATGTACTTTTCAAAGAGAAAACATGAACGAAAACTATGCAGCATGGCAGCAACGGGGGAGCACCAGCATATATTGTTCAATGAGGAAGGGCCGCACACTAGTTAAACTCACACTTAAAGTGTTAAATATAATGCACAGACTGCTATATTCTGCACTATTTGTGCTCCTCAGGCAGTAGTATCCAGTATTATATTTTTATTTAACAATGGAAAGTCAGATTGGAATGGAATATTATACTGAAGATAATTTACAACTCACCGCAAGAACCTACACGTAGAGCTGTGACAGGCACCTGTGATAGAAACTTCATTTAATAATGGCAGATCAAGTAGGAAATGGTAACATTAAGGACAATGTGAACTTAAATAATCAGGACAACTTTGAAAGTGATACTAACAATAATAGTTTGGGACAAAATGTAGTAGAAAATGAATATTCCGATTTGGGTGATAGCAAGCAAACGAGTGAAGTAGGCAGTAACAATGTAAGTGGAGTATTCAGAACAGACCATGTAATGATTCAGCTTTTACAAGAAATAAAATTAGTTCGTTCAGAGATATAAGAAAATAAGAAGGCTCAAGAAGAAAATAGGAGGGAACCTGACGAAAAATTTGAAAATTTCAGCCAAAAAATTAGTAAATCATTAAGATCAGAATTGGCATTAGACTTAGAGCAAAGAATCACAAATTTTCTCAACAATTTTCTAGGTCAATTTGACGAGTTTGTAAAAAAGTGTAACAAATCGTTACAGTAGGAACAATTAACTTTTTGAACAGAGGTCAAGATGCATTGTCAGGCACTTAGTGATGAAGTAGTTGAAGTTAAAAAAAACCAAATTGGATCTCAAACAAATGTGGTTTATTCAAATTCTCGTGGTTGTGGAGTTATTTTCAAAATTTATTCATTTCTTTCCATTGAGAAGAGCCAATAGCAAAATAATTGTGAAAAAACTAAAGGAAGACTACTTTCAGAATATGATTCATCCTAAAAGCATTGTCTCTGATAACAGACCTCAATTTCGCTCCAAAGTTTGGAATACATTCATTGAAGAACAACAAATTCGACACATTACTACATCCACGTACAGGCCTGCTTCTAATGGTGCTGCAGAACGTACAATGCAAAAGCTTGGTTGTTTGTTTAGAGCGTATTGTGGCCACAAACATAAGAGCTGGATAAAAAAATTGTCCTACTTTGAAAATGTCATGAATAGCCTGGTACACAGTAATACTGGTCTACCTCCTTGCACTGTTTTGTTCGGAAAGGAACCAGAAAACATATTTGAAGAGGTTATTCAGTTTCCATTGCAAGATGAAATGACAGATGGAGAAACACAGAAAATAGTGTTAAGAAAGATGGAGGAAATGGCTAAGAACGAAAGGAAAGACACAACCGATTAGTAAAACCTGTTGTCTACAAAACTGGTGATTATGTATTAATACATTCACATTTCAAGTCATCTGCGGCCAAGGACGAAATCAATAAGTTTTTACATTACTATCTGGGAACATTTAAGATTAGTAAGACTGTGCATCCAAATTCAGTTGAATTGCAAAAACTTAATGGCAAAAAATATTTTGGACTACATCATATAGAGAATATTAAATTGTACCCTCGTAGGATGGAAGACAGTGATAATAAAACAGATTAGGGGAATGATTATTTGTTGATTAATTTGGACTGGTTGAGTATTTTTCCCAGTGATGTAGGTTAAAGGACAGGATGAGTTTGCGCCCCATGATACTTAGTTTTTTATTTTATACTGTTTCTTTGCATGTGAAATGTGTATAGATGAATAATATGAAGATGTGAATCACTGATAGAACATATGATCACGTGTGACGAGACCGCAAGTGTGACATGATGTAGCAGCGCGTCCTTTATTGTGAAACACAGTACTGTGCGCTTTGTTTAATTCTGTTACAAGGAGATGCAGCAGGAAAGCGCGCAAGCTGGAGTTACTAAGTGACGCCGCTTTTGCGTCACTGCTGACATCCCTGTTGTTTATAACAGAGCCACGTGCAACAGTGTTGTCATAATTTCGTGTATGCATGTGAGTTAAGAAAATATTAAAGCAGAGTACTCATGCGAGCAGTAATTAATATTTATATTTCAATTTTCGTGTGAAGTACTTTTGTGTGGTAGGACCATAAGGCAGAGTACTCTTGTGAGTTATGATTCATAGTGTGACGAGAAGTGATAGTGTGAAGTATTCCTTTTTCAGAATTTGGATGTTCTGGTCGAAATAAGGTATTTATGTAATATTATTATTGTATGCTGAATGCCCACTTTCTTCCCTCTATTTATTTTGAATTTTACTTAACATTGATGAGCTTTATGTATTTTAGTAGGTAATTTGGTAGTATCAGTTGTCAATCTGAGCCTCTTGTTATGAGGATACCACTCTGTTTTTGCTGAGGTTGTGGTTTTTTTTTCTGTGTTTGTTTGATGTACCATCCTCTTTCTACCCACTTTAGATTTTTATTTGATGACCTAAATGCACAGACATTACTAGCAATTTTTCTGTAGGTGGATTTCTAATTAAGTAACCATTAATTACAGTTTGTGGTGATGACTTGAAACCTAATGGTTTATTGTTCCTTCTACATGAAGAAACATGATGTAAATGTTTTGATGATGTATATTTGGAATCAATGTTGAATAACTGTGCATGTTCTGCTACCTGCAAATGGGCACTTTAAAGGGATCTTTAAAGTTTCATGTCCGTTCTGTCTCAAATGTCTGAGGGATGATTAGTATATATTTTGTACAATTTGCACTCTCTTTGTAGCTAGGTGCAATTGCTATAAAAGATGTTATTGGTTGAAAGACAACTGTAACCTATGAAAGTTTATTTAAGAAATTTATTTCTCTCTATGATCTGATTTAACAGTATATAGTCCAATGATCAATATTAGTATGTATGTGTACTTTTGTATGTAATGTTTTTGATACTGTTTTCATTATTTTCCTTTATCTTCCTTTCTACTCTCTGAGCCCTATTACATCTACCATTTCACATTAAAACTTAATGTCGCCATAAATTTTCAGGTGAAATTTATTTTTTTATAGTCCATGGATATGTGAGGATACAGGGTTTTACCATAGTAGCCTCTTTGGTATGTTTTGATCGAACAGTAGTTATTGTCGGCATGCAACCATAGATGCTGGGCGACAATGCTTAGGTTTGTTGGATGGTGTGCAGCAGTCTCCCGCCGACCGCAGTGCGAGGCAGTCTCATGTTGACAGCGAGTCCGTAATCCGCGTGTTGCGGTGGCTAAGTTTCGGCCATTGGTCGATTCGCAGGTCGCAGTTGCATATGGAAACGTTTCAGTGTGAATTTGTAGACATTTATCAAAATGGCATGTGGTTATTTAATCAGTGTACTTTAAGAAAGAGTTATTAACATTTGTCGTTCCATAATAAAGGAAATTAAAGTTTATTGTTATGGATCAACCCAGTCATTGTCCACATTCCATACAGTCATACCACTGGAACAATTATTAAATAATCAAGGATTAATTAAGCAGCAAATAGAATATAACGGCACCTTCGCCCATCGAGGATTAGGTGGACTCGGCTGTGTCATTATAAGCTGGTTAGTGGTCATGCCAAAATAAAAAGCTGTGCAGTGATAGCAACACAATTGTGTAAATTACATTGCCGGTTTCACATGTAGCCTGGCCTTTAATTGGGTAAATTACTGGAATAAGAAGTGCTGGGTGGTTGGATTGGCCGGGTTTTGTAGCAGGGTCTTCCACAGGGACATGATCTCTGTGGCAGGGGGTTCGGGGTATCATAGGGGTGACTAGGATGTTTTGTAGGTTGGGTGGGTGAAGGAATACCACTCATAGATGTATATGATAATGGTAAATAACTGCATTTTCAGGAACATCAAGTCCAAATTAGGTAGGTACCTCTTATTTTCTTTCTCTAAATCTTCTGAAACAGAAGTTTTCGTTGTTGTTGATAACGAATACTATAGTGACTAAATAACCTTGTCATATCTAAACTATTATGAACATTAACCATAATGTGTGCTCTGTAGTATTTGCTATCGGCAGGCGTCGCAAAAATTATACTACTGGCTGGAGCTTCATGTAGTACAGTGCTCCTTGCCATTGTGCATTGCTCCACCACCACCTTCTTATATGTACACCACTGTAACATGCCTAAAAAAAAACAGCAGCATCACAGTTACTTGGTGCCAAGGTACATTAGATATTTTGTGTGTGTGTGTGTGTGTGTGTGTGTGTGTGTGTGAGGGCAATCTGGATGCTACCTCAAAATTATAATTGGACTGAGTGAAGTTGAAATAAACATTTGTCATTACTTACCCAATACATAATGCTTAGCTTTTCTCTCCCCCTACTACCAACCCTCCCCCTCCATATTATCGCAAGTGTAACTTTTACTATGTACGCTTTGAATTGACATACTTAACTGTCAATAAATGCAATATAAATGTTACTTGCACACAGCAAAATATGCTCTTCTTGTTTATAGTTGTTTTATGTAGTGAACAAGAAATTAGTGGTATGTCACAAATAAATATTCTCTTTAATATTCATAGAATATATGACATCAACTGTGATTGGGCAAAGCTGAAAATGTGTACCCAGCCAGGATTCGAACCCGTGTCTCCCGCTTTCTAGGCAGTTGCGCTGACCCCTACACCACTGGAGACACAGTGATCACCGCACCTGCAACGACTACCTAAGCACGCCTCCCGTCAGATACAAATTCCCAGCTTCGCCCTGCCCACAGTACTCAAACTCGTAGTTATGAAATCGCAGTTGATGTCATATATTCTATGAATATTAAATAACAACAACTGCAGGATCAGAAGTGACGTCTGTTCTTCTGGAACAGATGCCACATGTATATATATAATATGCCGGTGACGGGCAATGATCCTATCATTAGTGGGGAGGGGTGGGCAAGTTTGAAGCCCTTACTCTTACAGGAATTAGTTTCATAAGTACTGTGGGCAGGGCGAAGCTGGGAATTTGTATCTGACGGGAGGTGTGCTTCGGTAGTCCTTGCAGGTGCAGTGATCACTGTCCCCAGTAGTGTAGGGGTCAGCGCAACTGCCTAGAAAGCGGGAAACACGGGTTCGAATCCCAGCTGGGTACACATTTTCAGCTTTGCCCAATCGCAGTTGATGTCATATATTCTATGAATATTAAATAATAACAACTGCAGGATCAGAAGTGACGTCTGTTCTTTCGGAACAGACGCCACATGTATATAAATATTCTCTTTTCTTCAAATTTAAGCAGTATTCTCAAGATTTTGACCATTATCTGCATAACAAGGTAATAGTGTGGTCATTAGTGTCCAATTTCTATTATAATTTTGGTGTTCATTCTTGTAATAATTATAGAACCGAATTAATTTCAGGACACAGAAAACTGTCATTTGGGTATTTTTGTAAGGTGAGACAGCATAGCTATACAACCAGAGAATATTCTTGGGTAAGCAAACAGCAGTTTCAACACATTTTATATGTATTGTCAATAATATTAAGTAATCAAGAAGCCTCTATATAAAAAATACAATCAGTTAAACAACACAATAATACCAAAAACACTGCAAATAAAATTTATATTTAAAATAAGTTATAATTTCAACTGCTACGGAGGTTCACTAATGGACACAAAGAAATCTCTACATTCCACCCCCACTGCATACACATGCATATACGACTCAGGAAACTGTTTTCATTTCATTGTTATCTGTAGCTGCAATAAAAATACACTTCACTGCAACATTTACTAAATACAGTTTTAGTTTACACACCACATCCAGAGTGAAATAAAGTAACAGGAAAAGAAAAAAAAAATGACAAAGAAGAAGGCATAGAACCAATTCATTTTGGATAACCAAACAGATAAACCACAGATTATTACTTTGAGTAACGGTATTGAAGCTACAACTGCTTTCACCTTATGAGGCACTATTACTCTTTCCCAAATCCGATTTGTATTTCTGAAAGAGATATAAAAAATCCAACAGTTGTGGATGTGAGAACTGAACTCTATGCAACATGCTGCATTCTCTTCTCCAGTTCATGGAATCCACTTACAAACAGTGACAATTGGCAAGATGTCCTCCAAAATAAAAGAAAGTAACCACATTTTATTTGCATTAAAGAGTATTTCATAAATTATGGGTGAAAAATAATATCCAGATACCATGTTGAATCATTTATGTAGCTGCCCACCATACTTGGATGCATAACAAATATTGAACAATGGAAAAAAGGAAGGAAGCTTAAAGTTCAATGTCCCATCTAGGGTGTAGTCACTAGAGCGCACTCTGATTTTTTGTTAAGGATAAGGAAGGAAATTGGCTGCGCCCTCTTAAAGGGACCATCCCGGCATTTGCCTGGAGTGAAGTTACAGAAAACCTAACTCTGGGTGGCTGGAGGTGGATTTCAACCACTATCCTCCTGAATGTGAGTCCGTGTGTGGAAGGATTTTATCTGCACATTTAAATATTTGAGACCTTTTTTTTTTTTTTTTTTTAATTTTACCTGAGTATGATGTTTCTTAACTACTTTATTGCCTTTCATTTCCATTGCATCTACTCAATATACAAACACAAATAAAAGACTGTCTTTTTAAAACACGTTTTCTACAACTTAAGTATAAAATATGTTCAATTTTTTAATTTCCTACACTTCAGGAAACAGAAACTGTTCACACTAGTATAATTTAAGCGGTTAATGAATAAGCCATTATTTCCAAGTCATTTGAGAATTATGCAATTGTTGGTTATAACCGCTGGAAACAATTAGCCTGACGCCAGCATCTACTAATAGGCTTTCATGATGCCCATTATTTTGTAGTAAAATTGGAACATATGATCCATTTGATGTAGTGGTTGAATACTGAGCTTTAATAACAGTTTGAATGGGTCTCTTCAATAGAAGGGCTTTAAATCTTAAAACATGGCTGCAGTTCAGCAACAGCTGAATTGCATTAAATTACATCCATCCAGTTTCATTATTTTGGTTTTTATATTAATCCTTTAAGTGCTGCACCTGCACGTCCAGCTGGCTGAGTCATGCCTGCCATTGTGGCCGCCTAATCTATCTACCTGCACTAGCAGCCATCTCCGCGAACTATTGTGTATGTCTAAGCCCTCCATTTGGCCGCCCTCATCCTGGCCTGAGCATTTCTGAAACCAGGGCGGCCGCGACAGTCTCTCAGTCAGTGTGCTCGCCAACGTGACAAACGAATGCATTATATCTGGATAGTTGTGCCATGGCTTTCAATCTGGAAATCATTGCTTGACAGGCGTAATGTACACAAACTGCGTACACTGCTAAAATCTAACTCCTACAGCATTCCATGTAAAATTGCCTGATTTCTGAACATTTTTCAGTTCTACTATCACAGACAATTTTATGTGAACATTCAAACATGTCCCCAACGAACACTGGTAAACTTTAAGATTCGTGGAAACAATACTGGCTGAGTTATAGTCAATTGTTTGATGCCATGCGTGACTTTGCGCAGGGCAAGCTTTAATTTCTAACAACTTTGAGTTGTTATAACTCGGGCCATGTATCGGCGAAAAATATGAAATTCAACGCACACTCAGTTGCAGAGTGAAAAGTTTCTTTCTGGAAACATCCTTTAGGCTGTAGCTAAGCCATGTCTTCACCATATCCTTTCTTCCAGGAGTGCTAGTCTTGCAAGTTTTGCAGGAGAGCTTGTGAAGTTTGGAAAGTAGGAGGCGAGGTACTGGCGGAAATAAAGTTGTGAGGAATCATCATGAGTCGTGTCAGGATAGCTCAGTAGGTAGAGCACTTGCCCGCGAAAGGGAAAGGTCCCAGGTTCGAGTCCCGGTTGCGGCACTCAATTTTAATCTGCCAGGAGGTTTCAATATGAAATTCGTCTATCATATACAACTGTACACTTTATCATAGAAATAATATTGCAAAGAATTTTACATGCTATATATAACCAGTTCAAGCAAATTTGGTAGTGCCCAAAAACTTCAATGTTTCTCATGTTACATCTCAGGAAGTAAAGCTACGACAAACATGAAACTTGGCATGTGGTAACTTAGCAATACAAGGTTCTGAAATGTGAAGTTTAGTTTATGTGCCATTTTCCAATACCGAATAAATTAAGTGCAAAATTGAGGATTTTGGAAAAGGATAAAAATGCAGTATATTCAACCTTATTTTGCAAAAATGTTTGTTCTATAAAACTTTCCAAATTGGTCTGATTAGAAAGACCATTATTTTTAATTGCAAAAAGGCGTATTTGGTCATCCAACGCAGCCCAACAATGCTAGATAATTTGAATATAGTTGTACGCGTACATCACGCCCCGGAAAATTGTAAACTTTCGATTCTTAATCTCCTAATGTAAATGCATACTGAACATGGAACTTAATACTTCATAGTCTCGCAACACAGGGATGCAGAAGAAAAAATTTCAGCCATCTACTGTTTTCCAATAGTCTAAGAAATTGTCGTAAACGTGGCGATTTTTATGAGAAGGTGAAAATAGTGTAGGCTATATTTGGCACATCTTTTAAAAATACCGGTTTCTAGTAAATTATGGATTTCAATTTCTGTTGTTGTGCCTGTGTCTACAATGAAACCCAAGACTTATCCAGTTTTACAATTGCTCATGAATGTCTCGATTCCAAATTTAGTTTGTTTTGAAGGAATGAACTACTTAAAAGATAAGCGAGCTTTGAATAATAATAGGCTGAAGCTACAAACGAAACTGTTTTCTTAAAATCGGATGACGAGTATTTCGTAGAGCCGCCAAGTCCGCGTGGACAGAAATGCATGCACTTTCCACCTCTGTCCTTCCGAAATAACACCTTATATCTCAAGAATGAAATGAGTTATCATTAGGCTTTTAACCTTAAATAAAATTTAGATATCTTACCTACATTTCATCCACAGCTTTGTATGTGTTAAAATCAACTATACGCAAAGTCTACACAATGCGATTTTTCGTCTGAACTCTTCAAAATTTTGTGTAATAGTTTACTTAATTTGATATAGCGCAGTAACTATAAGGAATAACGAATAGAAAGTGTAATCAATATTGAGCGAATGTATCACAATATAAGATGTAAAAAAAAAAAAAAAAAAGACACTTTTTCAATGAATAGTTTTCTCAGAAATTGTAAGCACTCAGAACGCTGTCGCGGTTAGTGTGTAAGCAGCAGCCCGTTGCGGCTATTGAAGTCTGCTGGCCCACGGGCAGTGGAACCAGCTACGGTATACGCTGTCATTAGGCTCAGGTATTGGCCAGGCTGTGCAGGAAATGCCGTCTTCCGTGGCAAATGGACGTCCGCAGGCCCCACGGCAAGGTGAAGTGCCGTGGCATATCACGTCTGCAGAACTCAAAGGGTTAAAAACCTTGGCCAGGTTTTGGCAAATTTGATTCTGCCTTCTTCAGAAGGTGCCTGACCTAAGAAGAATGAAGCTCAGAAAAATAGCTTGCTTACATGTAAATCACATAAAAGTTATAAAATAAAATGGAGCCAAATGCTCTAGACAAGTGCAGCTAATTACTGCTGGTCAACAAGTTAAAACATAGAATGTTAAAACAGATGTGTCAAAATTTAAAAACTGTGGAGCAATAGTACCTACAGAGCGAGTGAGCTCCACATACTGAAAGAACCATAGAAAAACTTATACCTTGTAATTGTACTATGTGATGCCAGGAAAACAAACAAGTGTGTGTGTGTGTGTGTGTGTGTGTGTGTGTGTGTGTGTGTGTGTGTGAGAGAGAGAGAGAGAGAGAGAGAGAGAGAGAGAGAGAGAGAGAGAGAGAGAGACACATTACATACCACAAGTTAGCGTTCACATGATGTTTGTATTTTAAACAAGCATATTTTAATTCTATTTTTCAACTGTATATGCATATAGTGTGTGCTACACACATAGCTAATGTCTAGACACCATGTTCCTGCCCTTTTATAATTTTCTTCATCTTTTTTTACCCCATCCTTCTCTGTCAATGCTTTTACATTTTTGCTTTCTTTTATCAGCTTATGCACATTTTCTTTACGCGACTATGACCACATTCATTCACTCTCCTAGCACCACCTAGTGTGGTTACAAGTTACAAGTGTTCCTACACAACTGTCAGTAAGCAGAACTCACTTGCTCTGTATATGCCTTTACTCCACAATTATTTCATTTTGTATGTGTATTTTAACATTTTCTATTTTACCTTGTTGACAGATTAATTAGCTACACTTGTCAAGAGTAATTGATTCCATATTTTATTTTAATAACAACTTTTATGTGATTTATGAGTGAGTATATTCTCGTAAAATGCTGTATTATTAGTTTCGTACTTATTGTACATTCCATTTTGTATATTACTTTTCTATGCTTTATTCTTGTTACGTCCAACACCACCTGAAGAAGGCTAAATTAATTGTGCCTAACCTGATCTTACACACATACAGACACACAAAGTTGGTGGGAGGGGTTGGGTGAGAAAACGTTTCCTTTCTGATAAACTTATATGTACAATAATTTGAAACAAAACCACTGTAGCTTTATCAGTTGCCACCTGGAGGCTAACTTCTTAAAATATGGAAGTCCTTTGCTGTCCTTAATCTGACTGCAAAATGTTGCATAAATCTATGGCAAATAGCAGAAGGAATATGTACTGTCCACATTATAATATAAGTAAGAACACACTTACACTAAAAACTACATTTAGTGCGCGATAGGCTGCACATACAGTACATTTCAGTAGTTTACTAAATATTGATACAAGTTGACTAATTGCGGCAGCCAGTCACCAAGAAAGCTTCCCACTAAATGAGTGCAAAAACTGATAACTATCTGTGTTATGCATACACAGCTATATTGTCTTATTTGAAGACACACTAAACTGTGTTGTAACAAAAAAAAAAAAAAAAAAAAAAAAAAAAAAAAAAAAAAAAAAAAAAAAAGAAATGTGCACTTAAAAGATTTCAAATCTACTTCTCTAAATATTCAGTTTCACATAATGTGGAAAACTGGAGCTACGTATAACAGAATTTATATTTGCACCAATCATAAAACTTAACCAGTGCTAACAAGTCAGCCAATAATGCTCATCAACCCTATGCCCTCCATGCATGGATGAGTCTACGCATTTAAGATTTAACGCTTACCTGCATAGCTTTAGGCATTTTCTGAGTAGACCGGGTGATAGGCGATATGGAGCTGCTTTGGTTTAAGCTGATGACCTGCAGCGCAGGTGTACTTGCAGCCCAGATTGGGGTAGATGGAAGAAGAGAGGGAGACTTGTCTCCTTGTAAAGCATGTGTACGTTCTGTGTCCAATTCACTTAACCATACACTGCAATTTCTGTCACTTGAATTATGTAATGGTGCTGTCACTGGATAGGCTGAATGAAGGTTAACATGGAAGGTTGGGGAACTACTGTGATCATTTTCTGCTCCAAAAGTCACTGACTTTGCATGGAACAACCTCCCATTACTTAGGCTCTCAGGTACACCAATTAATTTCATGTTTTTAACTGTTAGAGGAACATCACCATTTATAAGCTGTCTATCACAGTAATCATTTACTAGTAATCCATTAGCTGTATCTACAGAAGATTGTTGACACTGCACTGAGGTAAATGAAATATTCATATGAGGCTTATTGGTCAATGAATTTTTATGTAAGCCATCCCACTTGCTGGAATGGGATACACTACTAGCGTCACAGTTATTACGCCTAAGTGACTTCAACATAACACTGTTTTCCTCACACATGCTATTCTCAGAATCCACACAAATCAATCGCCGTCTTAACAACACTGGTTTGGATGATTTTCTTGAATACCTAAGGCGTACTACAGTTGAATTAGAGTCACATAATGATTTTTTCAAAGTAGGGAATTCACAGAGGGGAGTGTAGCCACCATTCCCATATTCCTGGAATAATTTAATACGATCGCCTGTCCTTGTTGGTGTCTGAAAATGAAGGAAATTGCAAATAGCCACAGAAATTGAAAAGACAGAACAAACAAAATACAGAATGAAAAAGGACGAAAGAAGAGTGCAAAGAAGTCTATTCTGTGGAACACTGCAAGTTCTAGTAACATATTAACAAAAAGAACTAAGTTAGTCAAGTTAATTTTTCTCAGTGTTATATTGTTATTGTTGTTACAATGTTTTACACATACACAACTAGAATGAAATTTGAATCAAGACACACAAAACGTCCATTTGCTATTTTCTCATTTCTGCCCAAGACCACTAACACACAAAGATTAGTTTTGACATTCACAAACTACAAAACAAAAGTGACTACATATTTTACTTGGCCACTTTTGTCTGTTTAAACTAATTAAATTTGTAAGTACATTAAAGTCAGGTCTCCTGACCATCAAACCAAATACACTGCTAATACCAAATTGAAAAATTAAAGGTTGATAACTGACTGCACTGAGCAGATGCTGAAACTCTGATTTCTAAAAGCTTTTTGAAAAATATTTGTCATGACAGATCAATTTCAGAGTAGGGGCATTCATCACATCACTCAAAAATAAGGGAACTTTATCCACATTATCAGAAGAATTCATGATTTCAATTGGAAGAAGATATATGTCATAAGGCAAGACCTTGCCAACTGTGATGATGACTAAAACACAGTGTCGCATAATATTTTCCCACTTAAATGATGGTACCTAGAAAAACATTGGTTTGGAAGTAAACAACAGCTTCCTGAAGCAATGAAAATTACATTCCACGCTTTTCTTTTTCTTCTTCTTCTTCTTCTTGTTTTTAATTTTTACCGCGGAGAACAAAATGAAGTTGTTAGACAATATATCAAGTGAATGAATGCAATGAAAATCTCACTCCATTATACAATGAATTGTTTGATGTGCAGCATGACAGCCAACTCTTCTACAATGAACTTTAAACAATCTTCCACAATAATACTAAGTCTGTGGACAAAATTAATACAGTTCAGTTTTCAAGTTACAACATGTATGACTGATGTCACAAACTGAGACTTTTTAGTGTTTCAGTAATGGATACTATAAGGAAACTTTGGTGACTAGAAATGCTACATGTGGTTCAATCATAGACAGTGTACAAATTTGTGTCACAAATATAATGTAAGTAATATGATAATTAGATTTATGCATTATGCAATTTCTTATTACAATTTATAGCTCTTTACAGTAATGACTTATGAAGTCTGAATAATGTAGACATGAAGAAATGTATATACATGTTTTAATATGATGAAACCAGCAATTAAGTACACCATTCCTGTCAACTGCCAATTTCTTTGGCAATTACTGAAAACCATTATGCACAATGTGTAACTGAAGATTCACATGTACCCAATACTAATTCGGCAATGCAATGACACTAAAACTTTATTCAGAAGCTTATGGTAAAAAGATTCTATAACATTTGAGTGGCAAGGCACCATGTGTAACAAGTCATGCTTGTGTTACAAACTGTCTAAAGATAAAAAAGGGAGGAAAAATCAATGATTATAAAACTCACAGTCATAATATTGACACACTGCTGAGTATATGCAGCAATTATTCTTACTTCCTTAAATTACACTTAACTGAGTACTTGCTTGAACAGCACCAGGACAAAAAGTAATAATAATAATAATAATAATAATAATAATAATAATAATAATTAACAATCAGCCTTATAGTTACTGGAGTACAAAACCAATAGAAAGAAGGGTCTAAAATTCATTCCTGTACTATGTTAAAGGCCCAAAAACATAGCCCTGAGTCTTGTCATATACTGACAAAGAATTAGGGTAGTCTTTAGAGTAATATCAATAAAGTTTATATACTGTGTAAAACTTGAAATCACCAATCAAAAATGGATTGATGAAGAATACGAGTAAAACGATGACAAGTTGATAGATAATTACTTCTGATATGTAGGCCTACACAAAATTTTCCTGTGAAAGGCCTAACTAAGAAGCACTATAAATTAGAACAGAGCTCTCTAGTCTGCTAGAGTTACCATTCTTTTTTTTTAGGCTTACAGAGCAGAAATAAAGTGGAATTAAAATTCCATAGCAATATCTGATTGGAAATAGGACTTCCATGGACAGAATATGTAACATAGGTACACCTCAACAGAGGCATAATAAAATAACACAGAAGAATACAAGCTGAAGTGGGACAAGTGTACCAGACGGTAAATAGGAACTGTACAACATTGAGGAAGAAAGCCATATAACATATTATACAATAAGCAAACTTATTTAAAAATTTACTTACACTTATGTCTTCCTGACTCAAAGACCTAACAATACTGCACCGATGCCCCAAAGAATTCTCATACTTGTCCATCTTTGTTCCACCCTTGAAAATATGTCTCTGAAAATTAATATGCACACTTCTTGAATGGCTGTGTGGTTAACGAGAAATATTCTTAATTACTGCAAGAAGTATAAATGAAGACAAGTTGTGTATAAAAAAATCAAGTGGTTTTTCAATACTTTAAACTATTTTCTACTTCTTGTAATCATTTCTAATAATTTTTGCATTCTGCTTGAAGATATTCTCTCATCCAGTGGCTCTTCTAGTTTGTGATGTCTATATTCAGTAGTAAGACATTATTTCTTTACATAAAAAATAAACTGTTACAAATTAAATAAAGCATTGAAAGACATTTGGTATTATACCTCACACTTCTGAAGTGAATTCATAATAGCATGACTATATAGATGTAAAACCATGAGTGAAGATCTATTGCATGCTAATAACCATACTCAACATATGTAATTGTTGTCTTGACATTATCTGCTACTTGTCTAACAATGGAAATTTCTTGTTGCAAAAGCAATCATAACGAAGATAGGTTGCAACTTACCATACAGATTGTCACTGAACCACTGCCAGGCACACAGAAAAGACAATCATATTCTCTCAACTGATTCTTGGGCCACAACATTTCTCAGGAAAAGAGAAAGCATGAGCACGAACACACACACACACACACACACACACACACACACACACACACACACACACACACACACATTCAACACAATTACACAGGCACAACTTGTGCATACATTACCGCCCTCCCCTGCCACTGCAATTAGACAGCCGAAACTGTGTGTGTGTGTTTTACTCTCTTCCTGACACAAAGGCTGAACAATCTTCTTTCCAATGAATAAATATTTTTCTATTAGAGATGGACAAACTAGGAACTAGTTCACTGATAATCTTTTTGGAAACCCTTCCTTTCTACTTATTCACCATTCCTTTTATATCTAATTACTATCCAATAACAAACAATCAAAATAGTTAGAAACTGGGTAGTTTGTTTATAAAAGATCAACAATCATTTCTGAGATAAAAAGTAAATATAACATTATTGCAGTCTACATCTTTTGAAATCTAAATCCCTTTTGCTATTCAGCTGGCATCACGCACAACAATTTTTTCATTTTCTCTCTCTCTCTCTCTCTCTCTCTCTCTCTCTCTCTCTCTCTCTCTCTCTCTCCCCACAAAAAACCCTTAGAAGTTTGTAGCACAAAGAAAATTAATTAACAATTACAGGTACTCAAGTGTCACTTATTGGCTGGGTAGGAAAGTGAAAAATTTATTTGTTTACTTATTTGAACCCACTTACACAACATTTTAGGGAAATTATTAAAAGTTACATTAAAATCTAAAAAACTGCACAAGTAATAATACAAACCACGTGACAATTGTGTCTTATGACATTGATAAAAATTCTGAAGAAATAAGCAGATTTGCCATTATGACGGCTATAAAACATATGTATTACACAGAATGCTATTTTTATGTGCATTATATTACAAAATAATAAAATATCTGTAAATTACTGATGATGGACACTAAAAAGAATACGCGAAGAACCAGAGCTCCAAAGTTCAAAAAGAGTCTTAAACACAATGAGATGAGCGAGCGCAGTGAACAAAATGGATGACACCTAGATACTGAACAATGAGCAGGAACTGAAACAAAGAGTGACTGGCTGCACAGCCTGCCCGAAACTGGAACATAGCAATTCCTAGAACTGGAAGTCTCGGCAACCATTACAGCATTCTGGAATAGGACCACCAAATGAGACCTACTAGGACCACCTAATTGAATGGTGAACTGCTGCTGCTCCTCATATGTAGCTCCTCAGTCCTTCAGTTCACTTTTGTGAACTGTTCCTTTAGAACAATTCATACGCGAATGACCCATCTCTATTGTCTACTTCAGCAGTTCCCGATTCACAGCTAGTTTTTTAATATAAGGTTATGTCACTATTTCAATGCATATTTAAATACTCCAACAAAAACATCCATAATTTAAAAAAAATCCCACCTTGCTATGATGTCTCTTGCTTGCATCAATTACAAAATAGACATATCTGATGTAAACTAAGAATGATGGATACTTAGCGTTTCAAAATATTGTGGCCTTCTACAGAAAATGACAGTGACCTTACGAAGAAATATGGGGTAGGAATCAAGTGGTTGTCTACCATGTGTGAACTGAACATGTATGTGCACCAATGCAATCTGAAGAAGGGCTCTAAGAACCCAAAACTGTTTGTAATTAAACCATTTTAATTGCAATTGGCTACTGCTTATTTAAAAGCAACTGCAAAACATGCTTAGTGATAGGATGAAACACTATATTCAATAATACAGTTACAAATTATTTTCATTACAGCTAATGAAAAGATCAAAGAAAGAAGACGGGGAAAATGCAATTTTGATGGTTTAAGAACTGAATTATTTAACTTTAGTACACTAGTCTGTTTTTTCATTGCATAGCACAACATGTAAGGATTAAATCATTTTCAGGTGCTGTAGCAATTTACTTCATATCTGAATATGATTTCTTTTCCCTCTTATTTTATCTTCTCATAAAATAAACCAGGTATTGCAAATGGATGTGGTCACTAGGAAAGGCAACACTGGCATTCTATGGATTGGAGCACGGAATGTTAGATCCCTTAATCGGGTAGGGAGGTTAGAAAATTTAAAAAGATAAATGAATAGGTTGAAGTTAGATATAATGGGGATTAATGAAGTTCGGTTGAAAGAAGAACAGGATTTCAGGTCAGTTGAGTACAGGATTATAAATACTAAATCAGTTGGGGGTATTAGAGGAGCAGGTGCGATAATGAATAAGAAAATAGGAATGTGGGTAAACTACTATGAGCAGTGCAGCAATCAAATTATCATGGTCAAGATAGATATAAAGCCAACACCGACCACAGTAGTATAAGTTTATATGCCTGCTATGAGGATGAGATGGAACAAAACGAATCAGGAGCTAAAGGAAATGATTCAGACAATTAAGGGAGAGAAAAACTTAATTGTTATGGGAGACTGGTATTCTGTAGTGGGAAAAGTGAGGGAAGGAAAAATAGTAGGTGACTATAGACTGTTAAAAAGGAAGCCACCTGGTAGAATTTTGCACGGAACATAATTTAATCATAACAAACACTTTATTTAAGAGTCATGAAAGAAGGTTGTATATGTGTAAGAGACCAGGAGACACCTCATGGTACCAGATAGATTTTATAAATGGTAAAACAATTTCAGAATCAGATTTTAAAATGTAGCTCATATCCAGGGTCAGATATAGACTGAACACATCTTACTGGTCATGAACTGTAAACTGAAAAAACTGCAGAAAAGTAGGAAAATAAAGGGATGGGATCTATACAAATTGGAAGAACCTGAAATTCTTCAGGATTTCAGAGGGAGCTTCAGGCAACAATTGACAGAAATGGATTGGGGGGGGGGGGATGAAAACAGTAGAAGAGGAATGGGTAGCTTTGAGAGAGCAAATAATGAAGCCAGCAGAGGACCAAATAGGCAGAAAGGCAAGACCTACAAAGAATACTTGGATATTGCAGGAAATACTAGATTTAATAGATGAAAGGAGAAAATCTAAAAATGCAATAAATGAAGCAGACCCCATGGAGTACAGGCAACTAAGAAATGAGTGTGACAGAAAGTGCAAAATGGCTGAGCAGGAGTGGCTAGAAGGCAAATGCAAATCTGTAAAAATGTTTAAATAGGGGGAAAAAACATACCACCTACAGGAGAATAAGGTACATTTGAAGACAAGGAAAACAGCTCCAAGAATATCAAGAAAAACCAGTTCTCAGCAAATAAGGGAAAGCTGAAAGGTAGAAAGAATATACAGAGAGACACTAAAGAGATAATATTGTAGGAAAGAGAGAGGAAGTAGATGAAGATGAAATTGGAGATATTATACTGAGAGATGAATTTGACGATAGAGCCCTGAAAGACTATAGTTGGAACAAGGTCCCTGGATTAGATGACATTCTCTCAGAGCTACTGAAGTCTCTGGTGTGTAAGATGTATGAGACAGGCAAAATATCTCCAGTCTTTAAGAAAAACATAATTCCCATTGCAAAAATACCAGGCACAGACAGGTGTGAAAATTACAGAACCATCAGTTTGATAAGTAATGACTGAAAAATTTTAACACTAATTATTTAAAGAAGGATGGAAAAGCAGGTAGAGGCTGAACACGGGGAAGATCAGTATGGATACAGGAGATAAGTGAGAACACAAGAGGCAATACTCACTTTACAACTTTTCATAGAAGATAGATTAAGGAAAGGCAAACCAACATTTCTAGCTTTTGTAGATTTGGAGAAATTTTTCAACAATGTTGATTACAATACACTCTTTCAAATTCTGAAATTGGCAAGTTTAAAGTAAAGGGAAAGGAGGGTTATTTACAATTTGTACAAAAGCCAGACCATAGTTATTAGAGCCGAAGGTCGTGAAAGGGAAGCAGCCATTGAGAAGGTAGTAAGGCAGGGTTGTAGCCTTTCTCCAATGTTATTCAATTTGTACATTGAGTAAGCTGTGAAAGAAATCAGGGAAAAAATTGAAGAAGGGATTACACTTCAGGGTGAAGAAATAAAAACATTGTGTTTTGCCGATGACATCTTAATTCTGTCAGACACAGCAAAGGGCGTGGAAGAGCAATTGAATAGAATAGAAGTAGTGTCGAAAGAAGCATATAAGATAAACATTAACAAGAGCAAAACAAGGGTAATGGAATGCAGTCTTAGAAAATCAGGTGATGCTGAAGGAATGAGATTAGGTAACAAAACAACATGGTAGATGAGTTTTACTACATGGCCATTAAAAATGACATGATGGTCAAGAGTGCCGCGCGCGCGCAGCGCGCGCGCGCGCACACACACACACACACACACACATACACACACACACACACACACACACACACACACACACACACACACACACACACACACACACACACAAGCATGCATGCATGCATGCATGTTTGTGTAGGAACTGTAAGGTGTGGAAATAAGGGAAGTTATCGAGGGTTGAGACCTGGATGATTTCAGGATCGAAGAATGTATTGTAGGGATAACTTCCATCTGCGCAGTTCAGAAAAGCTGGTGGTGTGTAGGAGGATCCAGATGGGCCACATTGAGAAGCAGCAATTGAAGTCAAGCATGTGCTCCACTACACGCTGTGCCACAGGGTGGTCCACCTTATTTTTGACTCAGTTTGGTGGTGGACATTCATCCTAATGGACAGCTGGTTAGTGTTCATGCCAATATAGAAAGCTGCACAGTTGGTAAATTACTTGGCTGCTTTCATAGGTGGCCCAGTCTCTGATAGGGTAGGATAAGCCTGTGACAGGACTGTAATAAGAAGTGCTGGGTGGGTGGATTGGATAGTTCTTGCAGCAGGGTCTTCCACAAGAATATCATCCCTGTGGCAGTGGACTCGTGTTTCGGGATGGCATAGCGATGTACTAGGATGTTATGGAGGTTGGCAGGGTGACAGAACACCACTTTAAGGCCCGGCGCACACTTGACGCAGCACAGGCAGAGGAGGGCAGCGCAGCTTGCAACAGCACGTGCTGCATGTCCACTGCAAACCTCTCGATGCAATCTGATTTAATTCCTGAATCTCCTTCAAAACACAGTTAATTTAATTTGTGTGTGTGTGTGTGTGTGTGTGTGTGTGTGTGTGTGTGTGTGTGTGTTCTGATAGAGTATAAGAGCAGTTAGAGGTCTGTTGAGCAAAGGCAAAAAGTGATGAATACATGCTGAACTTCTCTGGTCCATGGAAGCTCATTTTAAGCTCTTGAGCTATTCCGACAGTTCAAAGAGAATCACATGCTGAGTTAGAAGGACTTAACGGAGAAGAAAAATAGTGTGACACATCATACCCGCTAAAGAAAAATTACGGATATGTTTTAGGAATTTAATTAAAGTCAGATTTATTTTTCTTTCATTTCTTTTATAATTCAGTGAAACAAGTGTCACAGCAAATTCAATAGTTTAAAGAACCTTTATACAACTGACACATTTAATCATGATTGTGGCGCAGTATATACGATCAGAAACACTTTTCTTCTCGGTGACACCTCGTATGCTTTTCACATGTCTTAATTTGAAAGATATGTCGATATGAAAAATTTTGCAAATCATAGTTTCCTTGTTCAACTGCATTTGCACGCAAAGTGATTCCTTACTTAGGTCTTTATTCGTAGCTCTTCCATGCTCCTGAGTACTGAGATACTGACGTTTGCTTTTTTCTTCTCCTATGACGGCAGCTGTGCATGTACATGCAGCATTTTATTACATTCCATTCCTGTTTTGTCTCTGTCAACATTTCTTATGATAATTACCTTCAGCAGTCATTATATTTGTTAGTAATTAGTGAAGGTAATGCTAATACTTTTGCAAATGTTGAATTTCTGAAAGTAGTATAGAATTCAGGTTGAGAAATACTGACGAGAGACGTTCCTAGCATCATCTATGGTTTATCAGTGAGCTGAAGCTCCACGAAGGGGTGGACATTGTGTTTCAAGAAATTGAAGAAGGTCCCTGATAGTAAAAATCGTTGCACGTCCCTTCTGGGGACTTATTATTCAGTAGTAACGGGAATGTTAGCTTATATAGTGCTTTCATGCTTGCCACAAAGTTTACTGAAACCAGGGACTATAGACCGTAAAAATACACCATCAGCATCTTCGATTTATGAATCTCGGTGTCTTTCTATTTCAGTAAGTTGTTCGTTTCCAGCTTGGGTCTGTATCGGCAGCGTACGAAGAAGGGCGACACGAGGCAGCTCCGCACTCGGCACAGCAGGCGGCAGCAGCCGCGCGTGTGCCGCGTAGCTGCCGACTGCGTCGCGTCAAACGTGTATCTCACGTATTTTCTCGAGAATCGAAAGAGATATAGCTCTCATTCCACCGTTAAAAACAATTTCTATATGTTAGCTACATTTCATTCGCAGTAATGTATGGTGTAAAACGCAGCAAACGCAAACTAGCCAGCGACTACTTTTTTCACTGCAAACTCTTCAAAATATGCGCGGCGTTGTAATTTATTTTTTATTATAACTATAACTATGTACAATAACAAAAAGAAATCCTCCCCAACGTCATGCGGTGGCTTTTGCCTATATGATACAGAAAAATAATTTTTTTCTAGTGAGTAGTTTCTGCAAAATTGATTGTGGAAGCTGCGTTAGCGCAAACACGCACAAATCGGAAAATGGTATTTTTAATTTTTTTACGTAGAAAGTAAAAGTGTTACAAAGAAACTAAATACAGAGAAGGATGAAGCTTATATTCGTCTACGTGATACAATTTTTTTCGAAGCATATCCGATGACTTGAAATTTCACTTTGCGACAGAGGTGGAACAGAGGCGCAGGAAAACTGTGCGCCTCGGACAACCGGACAGAGGAATGACCGAGGAAACGCTGCGTTAAGTGTGCGCTGCCCCATTAGAAAGCATGCGTTACAGACGGACGGAGGCCTATCCTCTGCCTCTCCTCTGCCTCTGCTGCGTCAAGTGTGCGCCGGGCCAAGAGGGGCGGGAAGGAACTTGGGCAGGATGTGTCTCATTTCTGGATACGAGGACAAAAAATCAAAACCTTGTCAAATGACGGAGTTTAGTTGTTCAAAGTCTGGGTAGTACTGGATGACAAAGGGAGTGCTCTTTTGTGGATGGTTACTGGTGGTGGAGGGAGGATATGGGATGTGTAGGGATATGGCATGGGACATCTGTTTGCAGATCAGGGCAGTGGGGAAGTTTCTGTCTGTGAAGGCCTTTGGGAGACATTCAGCATATTCAGAAAGGGAGTACTTGTCACTGCAGATACGCTGTCCACGTGTAGTCAGGCTGTAAGGGAGGGATTTTTTGATGTTGAAGGGGTGGCAACTGTCAAATTGTAGGTACTTTTGGTGATTGGTAGGTTTAGTATGGACGGAAGTGTGGATGGAGCCATCAGTGAGGTGGACGTTGACATCCAGGACTGTGGCATGGTAAGTTGAGGAAAACCAGATGAAGTGGATGGGGGAGAAGGAGTTTAGGTTGTGAAGGAAGGAGGGTAGGGTGTCCTGGTCCTGAGTGAAATCATGAAAATATCATCAATAAACCTGAACCAGGCCAGAGGTTTGAGATTTTGGGATTCCTCCAGACGGCCCATAAACAGGCTGTGCCAGGCAGGTGCCCATGGCTATGCCATGGATTTGATGGTAAACTTTCCCCTAAGAGGAAAAGTATTAAGTTTTCTTTCTGAGAAAGGTCGCGGCCTAAAACTTCAAATTGTGTGTGTGTGTGTGTGTGTGTGTGTGTGTGTGTGTGTGTGTGTGTGTGTGTGTGCGCGCGCGCGTGTGTGTGTTTTATTTGTGTCTGTTGGCGGCTCAACGTTCGTCTTTACGACGCGTCGTGTTCTGGCATAAAGTCAGCGCCACACGCCAGACGTAAGAGAACGATTGTGGAGAAGGCAGCGATCGACTGAAAGCCAATCTCAAGCAGGCGCCGTGCAACCTAGAGGGAGATGTGCGCCCTCTACAAGCAGCTTTATATCTAGGCCTACATACGTCTGGACACCCTGTCAGTTACTAGTCAGAACTCAGGCAGTTAAATTTCAACAATAAAATGTGTAATACTAATCTCTATAGAAATGTTTTGGCTGACCATAGATTCCTCCACCAGTACCTGTCCTGACAACTAGACCGAGACTAGTTCACAACAAATGGCAGCAAGAATGAAACAACAAATGGCAACGAGGTCTACAACCACCCACATTGCGAAGTGTTGTTAAATTTCTGACTGCTGCGCTCTTAATTTGCTTTCTTCCAGGTCTCGGCAGATCCAGTAAATAATCTTTTCATTCTATTGCAGGGTTACGAGTAACTTTCTATATTTTTGTAATGTTTCATATTATTGTTTTTGCACAAAGTCTAATGCTACTAAAGCTGCCACTGCGCCACAGCTTCCTGCACTCGATACACAGCAGCTAATGCAAATGTTTCGGTTTCAGAGCCAACAAATCACATCGCTGCTGTCTAGAGTACAACGTCTGGCCGCATCTGTCCCTCAAAATACCCAAGTTCCACTGCAGCAGCCACCTCCAGTAATTCCACCATTCCAACAGTATAGCGAAAAAGAAGAGGAGTGGAATGAGTGGCTACAACAGTTTGAAGCCTACACCCCCAGTGCACCAGATACAAGGTACTGTCAAACTTCATTTTCTGTTATCGTGTGTAGGCCTCCCAGTGTTCCATCTTATGAAAAAAAAAAAAAAAAAAAAAAAAAAAAAAAACGGTTTCCCACCGCAGAGCCTTCTGAACTTTCTTACGATTCAAAGATAGAAGCCCTCGCGGCATATTATGAACAGCAAATCAATATAGTGGGTGCTAGGTATCAGTTCTTCAGATGTAGCGAAAAATCTAACCAAACATACAGGTAGTGGGTAACAGATCTTCAAGGTCGCACTAGGAAGTGTAAATTTAAATGTTTGTGTGGAGCTTTGTATTCAGACGTAATGTTACGCGACGCAATTGTCTATAATATTCCTGATGGTAGACTTGGGGAACAGATTCTGAAAATGTCAGATCCGTCGTACCACCAAGTAGAACAGATTTTAGGACAGTATGATACAGGTGCCGAAGAAGCAGAAAACTGATTCAATTCCACTGTGTGCTATAGCTACATCACGCGCCGGTGAGCGCAAGGTCGGCCGCCGTGTACTTCCTGCTACCTGTGCTAAGTGTAAACAAGTAAATAGACGCAGAGCATTGCCTAATAAGGAACTGAAGTCTTGTATGCAATGTCCCTCGCGGTACAAAAGACAGAACTGTCAATCCCAGTCAGCAAAATGCTATTCATGCGGCAAGAATGGTCATATACAAACAGTTTGATTGCAGCAAAAGAAAAGGATTTTGCCCTCCCAGCCCAAACAGCGGGAAGACAATACTTATTCAATAAATGCAGTATTTTCCAAACCAGTGGCTGCCCCTGTAACATCAAGGGCACAGAAGTTGCACAAGTTGTACGCCAGGCCAGAAAAATGTATGTCAATTTGCGACATTCCTGAACAGTTTCAACTAGACACAGGTGCCTCAGTCACGTTGCTCAATCGCAAAATTTACAAACAATTAGGATCGCCACGCCTTTCTCGCACTAAAACAAAGTTAACAGCGTATAATGGCAATGAAATTCCTGTACTAGGACAGTGTTCACCGCCTGCAGTATACCATTCGGAAATGCACACAGTGACATTTCAAGTGCTTCAGTCTTACGAAGGAGAGAATATTTTTGGTTTATTTTCTTTTGATCTTTTTGGTTTTACTGTGCAAGACAATGTTTTAGTTGTGAACAATTTTGGTGCTAAAGACAGTGTCGACAGATTGCTGAAAGCCTTTCCAGATTTATTCACTGCAGGACTAGGAAAGCTCAAGAATTTGCTCCACACATTACTCTCAAGAAAAATACCAAACCACAATTTTGCAAAGCTCCTAATGTACTGCTCGCTTTATGCGACAAAGTAGCACAAGAACTTCGCACATTGCAAAAAGAAAATGGTGCAATTGAAACAATATAAGCTAGCCAGTGGACGAGTCCACTTATTTTGCTGAAGTCGTCGGGCAGCATTCGCATTTGTATTGATTTCAAGGCTACAGTGAATCCACAAACAGTTGTAGACATTTGTCCTTTGCCGAGACCAGAAGATTTAATGGACAGATTAAGTGCAGGAAAATATTTCTCAACAATAAATTTGAGCAATGTCTACCTTCAGCTGCAACTCGAAGAATCACAGAAAATTTGTGTTGCCCATACACATCTGGGCTTGTTTAAATATTTGTGTTTCCCTTTTAGAAGTGCATCCGCGCCCGCAATACTTCAAAGGTATTTGGAACAGCTTACAGCTCGGGTGCCTTGTTCAAACTACTTGGTAGACATAGTTGTGTCAGGCCGTACTCCAGAAGAACACATTGCAAATTTGAGGAAATTGTTTCAAGTTTTGTCAGATGCTGGTCTCAAGTGTCGCTTAGATAAGTGTGACTTTTTCAAACCGGAAATGCAGTATCTCGGACACATGATAAACAGTTAAGGTGTGCACCCCATGCAATCATATTTGTTCGCTATTCACAACCGGCCAGCACCAAAAGATGTGAAAGAATTACAGTCAGTCTTGGGAAAGTTAATGTACTATATTAGGTTTATTCCAAACATAGCATAAATTGCAGTCCCTTTGCATCAGCTACGCCGTAAAAATGTTTGTTATGTTTGAACAGAAGAATGCCAATGTGCATTTCAGCAGTTAAAAGATGCTTTGCTCAATGATCGATGTTTGGTGCACTTTGATCCAGAAAAACCAGTTCTTTTGCAAGTGAATGCTATTTTGCTAGACGGAATGAACTTTCAGTGCACAGAGGTGTCATTCTAGTTTCAAATGACAGTGGACCATCGCGTGTGTTGATCTCGCAACGTTTGCAGAACGAAGTATTGAACTTTCTTCACCAAGAACATTGAAGAAAGGTTCGCACTAAGCAAATGGCACGACAACACTGTACTTGGCAGGATATGGATACCCAAATAGAACAGATGACGTTACAGTGTTCAGTGTATGCTACCAATCAGTCAGCCCCAACACAGAAATTTTGTGTGTGGCCAAAATCAGATTCACCATGGCGACGAGTGCATATCGACTATGCTACTCTGGGTCCGTTCTGGAACACTAAGTGGCTTATTGTGGTTGATGCTTTTAGTGGTTACCCATTTGCAGTGCCTATGTCTTTTACAACTTCTAGTAGAAGGATTAGGGCGTTGTCTTCAATTTTTTTTTTTTTTGTCTGGAAGGAATCCCTGAACTAATAGTGTCTGACAATGGCCCTCAGTTCACAGAGCAAGAATTTCACTAAGCGTCTCACCAGTGCACCGTTTCATCCACAGTCTAATGACGCAGCAGAACACTTTGTCCGAACATTTAAGCAACAGATGTCCAAACTTCGGAGTACTCACAGGAGGCAGCCTTGCAACTGTTCCTCGCCTCCTTCTGATTGCATCCACGAGAAGGATCATCGTTGGCCGATCTTCTACACGGCCGCCGCCACCACACCCTGCTCCATTTGCTCCACTCACTGCGCCATACAGAGCAGCAGCATCCATTGACACACAAGTATAGCTTCACAGTCTTTTACAGAGTTTTCAGCGCTCGCAGACGGTGGGAGCGGGCGAAATCCTAAAATTTTGCTGTGCTAACGTATGTTTGAAATTTCAGGTCTCGATGGCATTGTATGCAGGCACCACAGACAAATTCGCCCTTGTCACATACCCTGTGATCCTTCTGCATTTCTCTCAGAAGATTCACGCAAAACACAGACCGCACGGCCTTCGCCACCCACGCGACCTCGGTGGTTGCCCCTGTCGCATATCTTCACGGCACCGCATCCCGACGTCATGGAGATGGAGCCCTCGCCTTCTCCACCTCACCTGGACATCCCCATGGACACTGAGAAAGACGCCACACAGCATCCAACACCGACGTCACCGTCTACGACATCACCTGGGCCACAGGTCGTGGACATGAGCCCTTCGCAGGTTTTCACAGAGGACGTTCCTCACAAGCTCTGGCCTGATGACGTCCTCGGAAGCAACAGAATCTGGTCCATCAGTATGTCCACGACCTGCCTCCTCCCCCGTTGTCGACCTCCATACACGACAACGGTTCAGTGCTTCAGGGAGGGGGGGAGGGGAGAGGATGTTGTGTTGTCAAGTCAGCGCCACACACCAGACATAAGAGAACAATCGTGGAGAAGGCAGTGATCAACCGAAAGCCAATTGCAAGCAGGCGCCGTGCATCCTGGAGGCAGTAACAGAAGATGCGCACCCTCTAAAAGTGGCTATACCTAGGCCGACATACATCATCTGGACACCCTGTCAGTTACTAGTCAGAACTCTGGCAGTTACTAGGTCAGAACACGGTTACGAACAAAGCAGTAACTAGGTCTCAGCACAGCTAGCATCATAGGGAAGACACCGCGAGAAGCAAGAAGAGAGACGAAAAAGACTTATGTTTTAAAGTTTAGTATCATTGTAAATTTCAGTCAATAAAGCTTGTAATACTAATCTCTATAGAAGTGTTTTAGCTAACTAGTGATTCCTGCACCAGTACCTTTCCTGACAACTAGACCGGGACGAGTTCACAACAAATGGCAGCGAGAATGATACAACAAATGGCAATGAGGCCACAAGTTGTTCCCTGTATATACATATAAAAAATAGAAATGGTTTAACTTACCAAAAGCACAGGCTTGTCAACAGATACACAAATAAAAACTCATACAAACACAAAAATTTAAGCTTTCGCAACCGTTTTCCATCAGGAAAAGAGGAAGGAAGGAGGAGAAAAAGGAAAGGCTGCAGGTTTTAAGGGAGTGGATGAGGTGTCATTCCAATCTCAGGAGTGGAAGGACTTACCGTAGGACAGGTAAACAAACACCCATGCCCACACCAAAGGCAGACATATTTACAAAGCAAAGAAGTTGGACAGAGATGCCAGTCGAGGCAGAGGATCTGTCCAGAGATCAGAGGGAAAGATGTTGAATGGTGGGCGGGAATTCGAATTTAGCGGAGGTTGAGACCAGGTGGTTAGGTGGTAGATTGTCCACGTGTTTTAATAGAGGGAAACTTTCCCGGTGGGATAAATAAAAATAAAAATAGAAAAGAGACGACTTACCAAAAGGACCGGCTTGTCGAGAGAAACAAATAAAATCACACACAAACACACATACAAGCTTTCGCCACCACTGGCAGCTTCTTCAGGAAAAAGAGGAAAAAGGGAAGGATATGGGTTTTAAGGAAGTGGAAAAGGAGTCATTCCAATCCCACGAGTGGAAGGACTTACCTTAGGGGAAAAAAAGGAAGGTAAACAAATACACACACACTCAGACATATCGAAACGCAAACACACCTAGACAGACATTTGTGAAAAGCCTTTAAAGCCTTATGGCTTTTCACAAATGTCTGTCTAGGTGTGTTTGCGTTTCGATATGTCTGAGTGTGTGTGTATTTGTTTACCTTCCTTTTTTTCCCCTAAGGTAAGTCCTTTGGTGGATTGGGAATATCTGTGAGACTTCCACTGAGCAAAGGGGTGTATTAATAAACTTTATGCACCCTCATGGTCCAGCAGATTCATTGTATTGACCACCAATGAGTGACAAGTGCTGGGTTCCATCACACCACATTATTGCAGTTATTCCAGCTCCGTCAGTAAATTCGTCTGTGTTGACATTCATCAGGCTTGGAAACCTGTGTAAAGAAACTCACCCATAGCTGTTGATGCTCGAGCGTAGCCCCTACGGTGATGGAGATACTGGTTTTCTCAGGTGAAATGAATCTAGCAGTGGTTAAACCACAACAACTCATTTATATAGTTATTTTCCTTCAGTAAGCTGGTGGTGTTAATTAAAAATGCTACTAATAATTAGATAATGACTCTGAAATAAATTTTACATTCATTCTAAATTATAATTTTGTGTGTGTGTGTGTGAGAGAGAGAGAGAGAGAGAGAGAGAGAGAGAGAGAGAGAGAGAGAGAGAGAGAGAGAGAGAGAGAGTTGTGGGATGGGGGGGGGGGGGGACAGTTAAGAAATAACATTGTTTCTATTTTTATTCTTTTTCTATTTGGACTTTAGCTACTTCCTATTCATCAGGACTTCTTATTTCACTTATCCCAGGCATTAACAAATATTTATTAGACATAATAAAAGATTTTAGGTATAATTTGAGTGCCAGAAAAATGGGTTCAAATTTCCAGTGCGCCTCTAGGATTATGCTACATTTTAGGGCCTTATATGCTTGCATTGCAAAACCAAATCCACTTTTCTAGATAGTTTAGAATATGCTCTTTCTAATGAGCACAGTTTAAAGGAGTTTGGAGAAAACACTTTTTTGAAAAATTTGATTAAAAATATCCATTTTTAGCACTTTTTGAAAAATTGTCAACTTTACCCTAGATTTGTGAAATAATGGGAAGCAATAGGAGAATGAAACTTTATATTCTAAGACCTTGTGTTGGTGAGTTATGGTGTGCAACTTTATGGTGCCCAACTTTGCCCCAAAGTTTCTATATGAAAATTGCTCAGAAATCCTGTTCTTAATATTTTACTTTAAAGAGCTCTAAAAGTTGTATAAGATGGCCAAGTTTTGTTTCTTTCATGCAAAAACTCCCAGAGATATATCATCTCAAAGTTGCTGAAAATTCAAGGACGCACTATTGGAAGCTGTGCTATGGTCTTAAACAAGTGACTGTATCTCCAGAAGTATTGAATTTTTGAAACTGAAACTTTACCAGTGTTCATTGAGAACATGTGTGATTGTTCATACCAAATTTCATCAAAATCCATGAGGGTCATGTGGGAACTTTTCTCGATATTAGACCACTTGGCACGGAATGGCCCAATCCTCAACTTCGTATGTGACGTCTGACAGGCGGCGTATGACACGATAAGGACCAAAGTATTGCTTCAATAACTTTTTTGACAGTCCAACCTTCCGTACAGGGGTAAAAATCCATACCAGATCTCCTAAGCTGTACACAACAGGTCGGTGCTTGTCATTATACCGCTGATGGTCCTTCTCCTGGGCGTCCAGTGGCCGTATGCGAGCCAGCTGTCTTGCTTCTTCGACCCTGGTGATGAGCTGTTTAACATAGTCATCCTGAGTGTCGTCCGGTTGGAACGGGAACAGCGTATCCAGTTGTCATTCTGTGGACAATGTCGCAACGTGACATTACCTCTGATACTAGTTTTGACTGGAATACTTTTCCATGATCAGATATCATGACACGTGGTGCACCATGCTTCAAAATCATGTCTTCTACAAGGAATTTTGCGATCTCTGGAGCTTCTGCAGTCGGCACAGGTTTGGTGACAGCGTAGCATGTGAGGCAGTCAGTGCAGACTATTATCCAATGGTTACCGGTTGTCGACTTCGGGAACCTTCCTAAAAGATCGATCCCAATTCGGTGGAATGGAGCTGTTGCCGGCGGAATCAGTACGAGATGTCCTGGAGGTAATTGCGGCACATGCTTCCGTCGCTGGAACTCTTTACAGTGACTCACATAGTGCTTGACAGATCGGAAGAGACCTTTCCAGTAATACCTGCGTCTGATTCTGTCTAGGGTCTTCACGAATCCCAGATGACCGGATATTGGAGCATTGTGGAAATATTTGAGAATAGCTGGCTGGAGATGAGCTGGAACAACAAGTAGCCATTTGGGGCCCAGTGGATCATAGTTGCTCTTATACAATGTTCCGTTTATAAGATGGAACTCTCCATTGGTCGGTTCTCCTTTCTCCAAGGCCTCTATCGTTTTTAATAGTGCTGGATCTTCCCTCTGTTCAGCTGTAACGTCATCTAATTCAGTGAGAGCTGAAATTTCATTAATTCTGTTGTGTTCCACTAATGGATTCCTCGAAAGGCAGTCGGCATCATTGTGTTTGCGCCCGTTCTTGAATACCACTGTGACATCGTACTCTTGGAGTCTTAGTGCCCATCTTGCTAGTCAACCTGATGGATCCTTCAAGCTAGTCAGCCAACACAAAGAATGGTGGTCTGTCACGACAGTGAATGGTTTGCCGAATAAATAAGGCCGGAACTTGTTGATAGCCCAGATAACCGCGAGACATTCTTTTTCAGTTCTAGAGTAGTTTATCTCAGACTTTGAGAGTACTCTTGACGCATAGGCTATCACTATTTCAGCACCTTCCTGAACTTGTACAAGCACTGCACCAATTCCATAACCACTGGCGTCTGTGTGAAATTCCGTTTCTGCATTATCATCGTACAAGGCTAGCACTGGTGCGGAAGTTAGAGCCTCCTAAAGTGCCCGGAAAGCTCTTTCTTTTGTCTCATCCCAGTAAAATTTGGCGTCTTCCTGCAGAAGTTCTTGTAATGGACGTGCCTTGTTACAAAATCCTTTAATGAAACGTCGGTAGTATGAGCAAACTTCTCACATCACGAATCTGCTGAGGAGTTGGAAATTCTGTGACTGCCCTTACTTTATCTGGATCAGGACGGACACCATCTCCGTTGACTAGGTGCCCCAGGATTTTTATCTCTTTAGCAACGAAGAGGCACTTCTTTGGATTGAGGCGGAGACCTGCAGTCTGAACACACTTCAACACAGTTGACAGGCGACTTAGATGTTCTTCAAATGTTTTCGAGAAAACGACAATGTCATCTAAATAGCAGAGACACATTGTCCACTTAAGGTGTCGAAGCAAGTTGTCCATCATGCGTTCGAATGTGGCTGGAGCATTACATAATCCAAATGGCGTTAACTTTACATTCATAGAGGCCGTCAGGTGTAATAAAAGCCGCCTTCTCCCTGTCAGCTTCGTCAACCTCGATTTGCCAGCATGTCCATAGTTGAGAAGTATGTTGCTCCTTTCAAGCAGTCTAAGGTGTCGTCAATACGCGGCAATGGGTAGACATCTTTCTTTGTGATTCTGTTCAGGCGCCGATAGTCGTCACAGAATCGCCACGTGCCATCCTTCTTCTTTACGAGGACCACCGGAGACGACCAAGGACTCTCCGAAGGTTGAGTAATGTCATCTTGCAACATCTTCTCCACTTCCTCCTGAATTATACGTCTTTCAGCTGGCGACTCTCTATACGAACGCTGGCTACTTGGCGGATGATCCCCAGTATTGATACGGTGCTTTATCGTGGGCCGTTTCGTCTGACTTTTCCCCTGCTGAGGTGTGAATGCACCCGAAAATTGGCGTAGTATACTTAACACCCGCTGGCGTTGTTCCTTGGTCAGTCCAGGCCCTATTGGTAGTTCCACGTTTGTTTCCTCCAGCGTGTTGTCTGTACTAACAGCAGGGCATGGGTCTTCATTGATGACGTTGAGCTCACCGTCCTGGACTGATTCAGCTGTCCCGATACACATTCCCTTGGGGATAAGTTGTGACTGCTCGTGACAATTTATGATCCAAATCTGTCCTTGACCACCGGTAATGCTTATGATAGCCGCTGGTAAGTAAATTTCTTTTGTGAGCCTCATAAAATTTTTACTATGAACAAGAACTTCACAGTTTAACCAGTCATCTGTGTTTGACTGCAACTCTTCTCATTGTCAACGCCGGTATCGTCACATTGTCAACGACGAATAACTTCCCAGAAAATTCTGTATTACGTGTATCCGGCGGAACAACTTCTTCAATTTGCAGCTCAGATCTTCCACAGTCAATGATAGCTTGGGATGCCTGAAGGAAGTCCCATCCGAGGATGACACTGTGACTACATTCTGTTAACATGACAAATTTAAACGGCTGCGTCCTGTTGTTGATGGTTATTCTTGCGACACAAGTTCCTGCTGGATGGACGTACTTTCCATTCGCGACCTTCAGCACAGTTGCCCCCGTAGCACAGAACATTGTCTTCTTTAGTGTGCGGCGGTAATTATCCGACAATACAGATGGCCGTCGATGACGACGTTGATGAGATTTCCCAACATCTTAGCGACTGTCGTCCATGGAGGATTTTCATCTGTGGCAAAATAATCATCGAATACTCGCCTCCTCTCTCTGCAGTAGCGTACGACATGCTCAGGGCATCCACAGTGAAAACACAATGGTTTGTCGTCTTCTGTCCTCCAGACGTCTGTTGTTCCGCGGGGCGTCATAGTTACCGGGGGAGTTGGCTGTGGTCGCGTCGGCCGGTTCATGAGCTGCCGTTTGGCGGCTGCAGCGTAAGTCATAGCAGGGCGACGCCATTCTTCTCATCGGGTGCGATTGACGGGGCAGACAGGAGCTAATGTTTGAAATGCCTCGTCCTCAGCGGCGTCGGCTCCCTCGTGACTTACAGCGCTCACATCCATGGCCATAATCTGATGCTCGCTTGGTCTAATAGTCCCGGCTACCATGCACTGTTGTAATTCTTCTCTCACAATTTGTCGTATGAGAGAAGCCAAGTCATGCTGGTCTTCCACAACGGCCATAGGGACTACATTGGGGAGTCTGTCATACTTCTTGCGTCCAACCCTCCTTTGTTGCATTTCTTCAATACGCTGACACCACTTGATGAACTCTTCTGTCGTAACGATGTCTTTTATCAGAAGAGTTTGGTACACATCTGCAATTCCCTTCATCAGGTGCATGATTTTGTCCGCCTCAGTCATGTTCGGATTGACTATGTTACACAAGGCCAAAGCATTCTGTATGTACGATTGTGTCGGCTCACAATGTTGTTGGGCCCGGTTCTTCAGTTGTTCTTCCGCCGAGCGGATTTCTTGCTGGCGGTCTCCAAACGGCTTCTTAAGTTCCTCCTGGAACGTCTCCCACTCATTCAACTTGTTTTCGCTGTTTTCGAACCATTGCTGGGCTGTTCCGTCCAGGTAGAAATAAACGTTGGCCAAGCACATCGTATGCTCCCACCTGTTTTACTTGGCGACTTGGTCGAACCCTTTTAGCCATTTGTTGGGGTCCTGTCCAGCATCTCCAGAGAACACCGACGGGTGTCTGATGTGCAGCTGGCTTATTGTTGGTTTCGTCTCCATCGTTCTTCTGATAATACGGACTTTTGGAAGGATGTACTCGGTGTATCCCTTGTATTCCGGTTCCAGTCTGTGTAAGCGGCGGCTTTTACGTTGCCTAATCGGAGCCACGGTGATGCAGCTGTTGCACAGTGTACCCGGCGCCTCCACCAAACAATGTCGCGTTTCAATGGAAACAGCCTTGACTTCGAAGGCAACTAAACACAGCACTTGGGGGGGGGGGGGGAGAGAGAGAGAGAGAGAGAGAGAGAGAGAGAGAGAGAGAGAGAGAGAGAGAGAGAGAGAGAGAGAGAGAGAGAGAGAGAGAGGGGGGGGGGGGGGGGGGCAGCTCGTAATTTGTGTGTGAAACATGAAACATTATCTTAAAATTACTATTGTAAGGGAATGATTTGATTAAAAAGACATACCTTTATAGAATCACCCAAACTACGACTCCGACCATGTGGTTTGAAACGTAATGGTGTACCATGACCATTTTCTCGATTAAACTGTTTCACAAGACGGCGTTTGTGCTGAGACTCTGGCAGTGTCTGAATATGGGCATACAGCTGGGCAAGTGCTACCTCAGTAGGATCTCCCACCTGCTTATGAACTTCAGCCGAGCGTTCACGATCAACAAATGAGAATACTGTACTTGCTGTTAAGCCATCAGTGCTTACCCTACACATCTGAAAATATAAAAAGTTAACTACCTAAGATACCTTAATATTCAGTTAAGATAAACAAGATGCTTAAGCTAAACATACACAAAAAATATACAGATCATTGCATATATTTTTAATACTGTGTAATGGATTAGATTTTTTAGGTTTGACTTGAAACAAGCTGCGTGGCAGGTGAAACAAATGTTGGTTTAAAAAGCACATCACATTATTATGCATGAGCCAAATAATGGAAATGAGCCCTTGCTCTTATCTAGCCTGCAAGCTCTGTATGAAGCTACAAAACGAAGAAGGAAGGAATGTCCCATTGACAGTGTGGTCATTAGACTCAGCTCAATGCTCTGACTTTTGGGTAAGGATAGGGAAGGAAGACAGTCATGCCCTTTCAAAAAACTTCACATCATTTGTACAGAGTGATTCGGGGAAATCGTGGAAAACCTAAATCTGGATGGCTGTAGCTGGATTTGAATCATCGTCCTCCCAAATGTGAGTCCAGTGTATTACCACCGTGTATCCTCGCTCTGTGTGAAGCTATAGCTGAAGTGGAATCTTAATACAGCCTGCTGAAACATCACTTAAAAATCAGATAACAAACGCAGAACAGTTGGTAGTGAGATTTATGCAGAAATGAGTAACTGGTTCATAAGGTGCAGCACATTGCATTCCTTGTTTGTTTATCAACCATAGTACCAACTTACAAACATTTGTGAGGTCAGGCTACCTCAACCTGTCACTGTACCATATATACTCGAGTAATCCACGCATATTTTTTCCCGAATTTATGAGCGAAAACCTGGGGTGCACGGATTACTCGAATTTAGGTTATTACTCCATCTGCAACAACAAAACACACTAGGTGGGTATTACTCTGCTTTATAAAACAGATCCTTTGAGGCCGGTATTACATGATAATATTTTCGATCAAATCTTTGAGAAAGAAATATTATCAAATATTCGTAATATTTCTTAGACATAAATCTTCATCATGGTGTTAGAAAGGAGTACTATGGTCATCACATTTCAAGATAGCGGATAATAACTTTTTATTGTGCAATACCTTTGTCACTATCAAAAACTGCATGTAATTTACTTGACAATGACAGTGACACAACTTATCTGTAATTTCCTTGTAAAGGGTCTCCACATGTCACAACCGGTGTGGCGGAGTAGCTTCTCTTTCCGCCAGTTTCTTTGGCAGCGCAGCTGGCGCATACGAACAGTTGCTTTGTTGATGTAAGAATGACTAATTGCATTTTTTGTGATACCATCTTTCTGAGCAATAAAGTACATTATCTACTTAAGTTAGTTATTATTCAGTTCAGTACCACCATATTACCCACATCGGTATCGGCACATGACAAAACACTGTATCTTGTGACAGGATTACAGCGATTACACTAACAAATATATTTGATGTAAATACATGACTTATTGACATTGACAAAGATATACGATCGTGTAATACCAGTCTCAGCTCCATTTATTTATTAACTGTTCAGATTCTATAAGCATTCATTTCAGTGTGTGTTACTGTGAGTACGTTATCACAGTAATCTGTTATGAATAAAATATTTTCCAATTTGTATCAGAACGTTTAGTAGAAACAATAAGAGAATTTTCTGGGGTCAGTACAAGATTCGCATGCCCTGGATATGACAACCCTGCACACTCCTCCCCCCTCCCCTTAATCAGTGTGGCATGAATTGTTTTGATAATTATGTGTTGTCTGAAATTTAACAGACATGACATCTCCATATGGCTGCACTCATGTGCTTGTTCAAAGCTGACACGTGGTATCCTCTTCTACACAAATCTGTTTTATTTATCTTTTTTCCCCAGCTTCAAAATTTATGGCTGCGCGGATTACCTGAGTAAATATGGTACCTTTATGTCATTCATCCTATTTTCTGTCACCATCCCCCAGTACTCTCTTCCACATCATTGTACATTGCATGAACTCATTTGCACTAATGCATTTTACGACCTCCCTTCCAGCTGTCAGCAACTCCTCCATCAAGCCTCCCTCCACCCAACATCTTCTCCTCTAACTCTAACAGACACTATTCTCCACCCTGGTCAATTTGCAGTTGCACCATTAAGTATTCAGCCACCATTTCCCAAAATATATTTGCAAATACAAAAAGGACAGTCAATACACCTTCCTCCTTGTAGAACGGGTAACTGTAGAATGTGCAATTTCTAAACATTGTGATCAAACACAAAATGTTCTCGTACTTTAAGAGAGATGCCAAGTTTCGAAAGAATCTATTCACAATTTTGACAATAAAACTGGGGAGGTGAGAGGGTACCAGGATCCTATGGTGAATTTCTTTTTATTGCCAATGAAATCTTGGTTTGAAGTATAATTCTGACTCTTGAAAAGATTGTGAAGACACAATAAATACAGCTAATAAAAAATGCTGGTAGAATATTTGTGACTTTAAAACAATTACATTTAATTGTATAATTTGTTTTACCTTCACCAGAAAGAGATTGAAAACACGTGTGAGACTTAGTTAAAGGATGTTACATAATTATTTGCATTTGACAGTAGTGTAACAGTGTGAGCATCTGTACACCAACTCATAGCACACACAACAGTGAAGTTAGTCCCCACTGTAGTAGATATCTTTAGTGTAAATTACAGTCTTTCCTAAGCAGATGATACAAAGGTATTGCATTATTTCTGGAATAATACTGGTTCAGAAAATATTGCAACAAAAAATAGTATGCCCAAACTGCTAAAATTAAATCAAATTCCTAGCAGGAAAAATATATATAAAAAGTAGATGAAGTTTACTTACCAGGCGAAGGAGCACAGGTAGTGATAGTAACCACACACACACACACACACACACACACACACACACACACACAAACTCACTCACTCACACATATCCAAACGCAAACACACATAGACAGACATTTGTAAAAAGCAAAGAAATTGGACAGAGATACCACTTGAGGCAGAGGCTCTGTCCACAGAACCATGGCAAAGATGCTAAAGATGGTGGGCAGGAATTTGAATTTAGCGGAGGTTGAGACCAGGTGGGCAACAGGAGGAGAGAATAAGCTGAAAGGCGAGTTCCCATCTCCGGAGTTCTGAAAGGTTAGTGTCGGTGGGAAGTATCCAGATAACCCTGACGGTGTAACACTGCGCCAAGATGTGCTGGCCGTGCACCAAGGCATGTTTACCAACAAACACTGTCTGCCTGCGACCGTTCGTGCGAATGGACAGTTTGTTGCCGGTCATTCCTACATAGAACGCTTCACAGTGCAGGCATGTCAGTTGGTAAATCACGTGGGTGCTAACGCAAGTGGCTATGCCCTTGATTGTGTCACCTTCTGGGTTACGGGACTGGAGTAAGTGGTGGTGGAAGGGTGCATAGGGCAAATTTTACAACGGTGGCGGTTGCATGGGTAGGAGCCAGAGGGTAGGGAAGATGGTTTGGTTAGAGCTCTCTTGAAAATGATAAATGAGTATTTCCAAAAATTTGGAATATTTGGGGAAATTTTGTCAATTGACAAAATGATAGTAAAATACTATGGATGAAGTGGGCTGAAACAGTTTATCCAAGGCAAGCCTCTTAGGTCTACATTTGGCTATAAGTTGTGGTCTCTTTGTGGAGCAAGTGGCTACAAATACCATATCTAGAATTGTTCCAGAGATATAGTATTTTAAAATTTTCCCCAAGATTCGCAACTTCAAAATCGAGCTTGCAGTGTCATCTCTGGACACCTGGTATCTCAGGGTAGGAATTTTTTTTGATTGGGGGGGGGGGGGGGGCAGGTTTCTTATTTAATCCTGAATTTTAACATATGGTAAATTCAATAATACCAGAGTCTATGAATGTAAGGCTTTTTCCTAGTCTGCCTGAATTTATGTGGACTACACCCCAGTGGCCACACCAGCACTGGAGCAGTCCGAGATGGTGGTCGGGTATGTGTACACAATATAACCCCAATTTTACGTTCCCAGATTTTACATTTTCCTGCCATATACACAATTTTTTGTCAGTCACTATATTAATTCACCCCCGTATATGCATTAACATATTTACAAAAATGGTTCAAATGGTTGTATAGCTTAAGAGACTTAACTACGGGGTTATCAGTCCCTAAACTTACAAACTACTTATGAACTAACTACGACTAAGGACGGCACAAATATCCATGCCCGAGGGGGGAATCGAACCCCCAACCGTAGTGGCCGTGCAGACCGTGACTGGAGCGCCTCAGTCCCCTCGGCCACCGCGGCCGGCAACATATTTACATTTTTCCCCCAATTTACACTTCATGAAACCATGCTAGAGGATAAAAAATGACCTAACTGACATAAATTGATGCTGGCATGGTTTTTGCCTCCAAGTACAGTATATGTTTATAAATTTATGATACGAATATTAGAGGAAAAATTCCTAACAGGAAAAATATACGTAAAAAATAGATGAAGTCCACTTACCAGGCGAAGGGGCACAGGCAGTGATAGCAACAAATAAACACACACACACACACACACACACACACACACACACACACACACACACACACAAACGCATGCTTTCGCAGCCTAGCTGCTTCGTCAGGCAGAACTGAAGGAGAGGGAAAAGGAAATGATGAGGGTTTTAAGGGAGTGGATAAGGAGTCATTCTAATCCCGGGACAGGAAAGACTTACCTTGGGGGGAGGGGGGGGGGGAAGGAGGGTAAACAAATACACACACACACACACACACACACACACACATTTACACAGACACAAATACACTTAGGCAGACATACTGTAGAAATGTAGAAAGTAAAGAAGTTAGAAGTTAGACAGAGATGCCACTTGAGGCAGAGGTTCTGTCCAGAGAATCGAGGCAAAGATGTTAAGTTGGTGGGTGGGAATTCGAATTTAGCGGAGGTTGAGACCAGGTGGGCAACGGGAAGAGAGAATATACTGAAGGGCTAGTTCCCATCTCCGGAGTTCTGAAGGATTGGTGTCAGTGGGAAGTATCCAGATAACCCGGACGGTGTAACACTGTGCCAAGATGTACTGGTCGTGCCCCAAGGCGTGTTTAGCCACAGGGTGATCCTCATTACCACATATAAAGTTTTTCAAGGCGATCCCATTCCTGATGTCCAGGCAGAGCTTCAAGGAATCCTCAAAACCTTAGGCCCCGTTCAAAACCTTTCACCTGACTCCATTAACCTCATGACTCCACCGACACCCCGCACCCCCACCTTCTACCTACTTCCGAAGATTCACAAACCCAATCATCCCGGCCAACCCATTGTGGCCGGTTACCAAGCCCCAACAGAACGAATCTCTGCCTACATAGACCAACACCTTCAACCCATCATGTGCAGTCTCCCATCCTTCATCAAAGACACCAACCACTTCCTTGTTCGCCTGAAATCCTTACCCAGCCTGTTACCTCCTTGTAACCATCAATGCCATTTCCTTATACACAAATATCCCACATGTCCAGGGCCTCATTGCGATGGAATATTTCCTTCCACGCTGACCACCCACTTCCTTACCTAAAACCTCTCTCCTTAATACCCTAGCCAGCTTCATCCTAACCCACAACTTCTTCACTTTTGAGGGCCAGACATACCAACAACTAAAAGGAACAGCCATGGGGACCAGGATGGCCCCCTCTTACGCAAACTTATTTATGGGACACTTAGAGGAAGCCTTCCTGGACACCCAAGCCTGTCAACCCAAAGTTTGGTATAGATTCATTGACGACATCTTCATGATCTGGACTCACAGTGAAGAAGAACTCCAGAATTTCCTCTCCAACCTCAACTCCTTTGGCCCCATCAAATTCACCTGGTCCTATTCCAAATCCCATGCCACTTTCCTCGATGTCGACCTCCATCTATCCTACGGCCAACTACACAAATCCGTCCACATCAAACCTACCTATAAACAACAGTACCTGCATTATGACAGCTGCCATCCTTTCCACATCAAACATTCCCTTCCCTACAGCTTAGGTCTTCGTGGCAAACGAGTCTGCTCCAGTCTTGAATCCCTGAACCAATACACCAATAACCTGATAACAGCCTTCACATCCTGCAGCTATCCTCCTGATCTGGTACAGAAGCAAACTGCCAGAGCCACTTCCTCATCCCCCCAAATTCAGAACCTTCAACAGAACGCCAGAAGTGCCCCTCTTGTCACCAGATACTTTCCGGGACTGGAGCGGACTCTGAATGTGGCTCTCCAGCAAGGATACGACTTCCTAAAATCCTGCCCCGAAATGAGATCCATACCTCATGACATCCTCCCCACTCCTCCGAGAGTGTCTTTCCGCCGCCCACCTAACCTCCGGAACCTCCTAGTCCATCCCTATGAAATCCCCAAACTACTGTCCCCTTGTAACCGCCCCCGTTGTAAAACCTGCCCTATGCACCCTTCCACCACCACTTACTCCAGTCCCGTAATCCGGAGGGTGTACACAATCAAGGGCAGAGCCACTTGCGACAGCACCCACGTGATTTACCAACTGACATGCCTGCACTGTGAAGCGTTCTATGTGGGAATGACCAGCAACAAATTGTCCATTCGCATGAACGGTCACAGGCAGACAGTGTTTGTTGGTAATGAGGATCACCCTGTGGCTAAACACGCCTTGGGGCACGACCAGCACATCTTGGCACAGCGTTACACCGTCCGGGTTATCTGGATACTTCCCACCGACACCAATCCTTCAGAACTCCGGAGATGGGAACTAGCCCTTCAGTATATTCTCTCTTCCCGTTGCCCACCTGGTCTCAACCTCCGCTAAATTCGAATTCCCACCCACCATCTTAACATCTTTGCCTCGATTCTCTGGACAGAACCTCTGCCTCAAGTGGCATCTCTCTCTAACTTCTAACTTCTTTGCTTTCTCCAGTTCTACAGTATGTCTGCCTAAGTGTACTTGGGTCTGTGTAAATGTGTGGGTGTGTGTGTATTTGTTTACCCTCCTTTCCCCCCCCCCCCCCCCCCCCAAGGTAAGTCTTTCCTGTCCCGGGATTGGAATGACTCCTTATCCACTCCCTTAAAACCCTCATCATTTCCTTTTCCCTCTCCTTCAGTTCTGCCTGACGAAGCAGCTAGGCTTGCGTTTGTGTGTGTGTGTGTGTGTGTGTGTGTGTGTGTGTGTGTGTGTCTTTATTTGTTGCTATCACTGCCTGTGCCCCTTCGCCTGGTAAGTGGACTTCATCTATTTTTTACGTATATGTTTATAAATGTTACACAGACAAATTTCTTGACACTCTGCATTTATTCAAACACATATTTTGCATTTCATTGTTCGCAGTGCGCCCCAAGTAGACTCATGATGTGGTGCCTCATGGGAGTCTCAGCTTCGTTTACTTTATGCAACTGGTACTTAGTAGTTTATGTGCTTTGCATCAAGCTTGTAGTGGTACAACCACTTTTCCCCACTTCTTTAATAACTTGAGATACCCAAATATTTACCAATTAATTTTAGTGAATTGATTGGACATGATAGGAACAGCAGCTGCCACCAGAATCTGTGTTTCAGATTCTGGAGGTGGTGGTAGCAGCTAGTGGCCTCAGATATTATGTCTACCCAGTCAAAGAGATGTGGAAATACCATGGAAGAGTTTGTGTTGATGGTTGCTATGCTAGTTGTTGATTTGGTTTGTTATTCCATGTCTGTTATCAGTCAATATATGTGTATCACATTACTATGTACTTATAGATAGAATAACTCCTTGAATAGAAATAAATATGGAGTTTATATATATACATACATTAAAAAATAGATGAAGTTTACTTACCAGGCGAAGGAGCACAGGAAATGATAGTAACACAAATAAATTAATAAATTTACACACACACACACACACACACACACACACACACACACACACAAATGCTAGCTTTCGCAGCCTAGCTGCTTCTTCAGGCAGAAGGGAAGGAGTGGGAAAAGGAAATGATGAGGGTTTTAAGGGAGTGGGTAAGAAGTCATTCCAATCCCGGGACAGGAAAGACTTACTTTGGGAAGTCCCTTAAAACCCCTATCATTTCCTTTTCTCACTCCTTCCCTTCTGCCTGAAGAAGCAGCTAGGCTGCTAGAGCTAGTGTTAGAGAGTGTGTGTGTGTGTGTGTGAATTTATTGATTTATTTGTGCTACTATCACTTCCTGTGCTCCTTCGCCTGGTAAGTAATCTTCATATATTTTTTATATATATTTTTCCTGCTAGGAATTTCTCCTCTATAATATAAATAATTTGTTTAATCTATGAAGTACATAGATGAAGAAAAGTGACCAATTCATTTGGTAATTAATTAATGGCTAAAAGTACTTAGAGGCACAGCTCTTGCTGGACCACATCATTTCAGGACTTTCATATTTTGAACACGAAAATAAGTTTTAATAGTTGAATTTCAATCTTCATAAAGAAGAAATGTCAGCTTGGAATTCATTAACTGGTGAATTACTAATCATCTACAAAATTAGAACTATCACACTGCTTATGTTAAAAGTAATTCAACTCAGGGTCAGTAATAGTTCAAGCTTTATGAAAATTTATTTTTATTGTGAAGTGTGAATATTTATGTAAGTATTTTCGTGGCTTTTGTAAATGGAGATACTGGTCGTTTGCCTGGGTGTGTTTTTTCTGGACATTATAACCCAAAAAGACGATTACAGTGCGAGATGCCAACCCTGTCAAAATTTCGCAAAAATACACACATATACCTGCACTTGCAAATATGAATAAATTCTCGAATATCATCATCCAAAACATCGAAAAACAAAAAATATGGAACTTGTGAAATGTTTCATTACTTCAATAATAAAAGCCAGTTAAAGGCTTATTGACAGCGTCGATTATGATGAATAAAATGACATCAAAAATTTCTACTTCCTATAAAGATCCAGCTCCACTTGTCGCTTCAGAAAACCTTAATTATATAATAAACTGACTTCCTGGGCTATTAGCTACATATACATAAACAAAAATGCAAATTTCACTAATTAAAATGTTGTTTTCCACATTTTACATTATTTTCTTTGAATTCCCTTGACAAGTGTTAAAACGGGGTTCTATTGAAGTTGTCCGAGTGATTGTGTGAATGTATGTCTTTTTCTGACAAAAGGCATTGCAGAAAATTTAAGTTGAATGAATGTTATTTTCTATTTTACATGCCTGTTAGCGGCTCAGCAGCGAGTTATTATCGATCATCCATTTTTGACATATCTATCTTTGCCATCGCCAGGGCATCTTCCACTGCAATACACATACTTAACTGTAGTTATACGCACAGTTGGCAACAGTCTGCACACTACTGATTAACAATGGTGTGTCACACAGACAATTTAAAGGCAGTTTACTTTTAAGCAAGATCAGAGGACCTTGGTTACCTTAATGTTTGACTGAAGATGGTGCAATTAGCCACGTGATTTCTACTTGGTGTGTCAACACGTTAAGACTTTGACAATTTTTTTCAGTTAACCAATGTTTCAGCTGAAGTGTATTCAGATAAAGCTCTAATTAATAAACAAACTGCAAGTATGATGCATTGTTTATCACAACTCAATAGATCACAAGACAATTTGCAATGACATCCTTATGGAAGTAACTAGCTAACGCCCACTGCTTCACATGTGTAGGCTGGTTGGTCTGCACCAGTTGTTTCTCCCTCTTAATATAGATTTTCATAGATGTAGCTTAAGTACTATCATAATGAAATGTTATGATACTATTTGTAGCCGTGGCAGAATGGCCATGCATATTGAGGCGCCATGCTGCGGTGCATGCTGCTGTTCGCCATCAGGGTTTTGATTCACCCCTCGGGCATGGGTGTTTGTGTTGTCCTTAGCATAAGTTAGTTTGTAAGCCTTAGGGACTGATGACCCCATAGTTCAGTCTCTTAAGACTTACAAACATTTGAACATTTGATTTTACTACTTGTAACCCCCCACCTATGGCACCCCTTAATAGTTGAATTTTGAAAAATATCCCAAACTGTGTCTTTTAAATTCCGCCGGCTGCGGTGGCTGAGGGGACTGAGGCGCTCCAGTCACGGTCTGCACAACCACTACGGTCGGGGGTTCGAATACCCCCTCGGGCATGGATATTTGTGCCGTCCTTAGTGTTAGCTAGTTCATAAGTAGTTTGTAAGTTTAGGGGCTGATCACACCCGTAGTTAAGTCCCATAAGCTATACAAACAAACATTTTAAATTCCAAGCAAGTATGCAACTATCTTTTTTTTGTAATTCTGGGTTCAAAATTGACTTAGAGCAACTAATTTTTCAAAAAAAGTTTCATCCCCTATTTCACCTCCTAAATGATTTATTTTCTGAAAATGCTGAAACATGTTTCTTTTTAATTCTGATGTGGCTGTAGCTTAAAAATTGCCGTCATAGTGAAAGATTTTGGAAAAACATCCAATCTCCAATTTAACCCCCTTGATTGTTGAACTTCCAAAAATACCGAAACTCATATTTTTTAAATTGTAACGAACAATACAAATACCAATTTTTGCAGCTCTAGCCTCAAAATTGTCTTGACAAGAATATGATTCTGAAAAAAAAAAATTGATCCCCTATTTTACCCTCTTAGTTGTTAATTTCCCAAAATACCAAAACTCATGTCTTTTAAATACGAACCCCAAATCCAAATCCGAAAATTTGTAGTTCTAACTTCAAAACTGCCTAAATAGCAACATATTTTCAAAATGTTTCACCCCTTATTTCACCCCCTTATGGACGGAATATCGAAAAATCGCTTCTTAAATGACACCTACAGAGTAAGATCAACACCCTCTACAAATTTCAAGTTTCTAGCTTCAATGGTTCGGGCTGGACGATGATGAGTCAGTCAGTAAATAAGTCAGTCAGCCGTGACATTGCCTTTTTATATATAGAGATTATCCATAATTAATCTAATTATTTATATTGCCTAAAACTAAACTTACACATTGAGCACAATATAAATGATTACAGTTACTTCAGAAAATTATACCAGAATGGTGGAAGAAGTGTATTGTTAAAAAATGTATAAAATTTTGTTCTTCAACTAAATTCCGCAACACTACTAACTGAAATGTTCACATTAAAATCTTTTGAAAAATCACATACTAAATTTGTTCATTCAGATATTGAAACTAACTGTCTTATTATAATACAAAATTAAAGGAAGTCAACTATTCAAACCTTAGGTGTTATCCTTGATTTAGTATGTTCAATCCAGAATGCTCTAACATCTGTAGCTAATTTTGGTGGGATACTGAATAAGCTCTTTTCTTGCTTGATCATGAAAGCAATTACACCACACATTTTCTGGGAGTTATCATGCAAGGCTTCTGGCGTCAACTAAAAAGAAAACAAGTGTAGTCAGTCATTTTCACAACTACAACATACTGTCTCTAACATTAAGCTAATCCTTTTCTTAATTTTACGTACAGCGATTATAGTTAAACTCTTCCCCCCACCTTTCCACAAACAAACACACACACACACACACACACACACACACACACACACACACACACACAATCTCTACCATTTTAATCAGTCCAAACTATACTTTTTGTACATTAATACTGCCTACTGTCTATGAGCTATCAAGTGCATTTATAATTATTTTTATGATATGAATACTATAGAGAGAAACATTCCTGGCAGGAAAAATATGTATAAAAAAAGAGAGATGGTTTAACTTACCAGAGCACAGGCTCGTTGACAGACACACAAATAAAAACACACACAAACACAAAAATTCAAGCTTTCACAACTGTTAGTTGCTTCATCAGGAAAAGAGGAAGGAAGGAGGAGAAAAAGGAAAGGCTGCAGGTTTTAAGGGAGTGGATGAGGTGTCATTCCAATCTCAGGAGCGGAAGGAATTACCGTAGGACAGGTAAACAAACACCCATGCCCACACCAAAGGCAGACATATTTACAAAGCAAAGAAGTTGGACAGAGATGCCAGTCGAGGCAGAGGATCTGTCCAGAGATCAGAGGCAAAGACACTGTTGAATGGTGGGTGGGAATTTGAATTTAGTGGAGGTTTAGACCAGGTGGGCAACGTGAAGAGAGAATATGCTGAAGGACAAGTTCCCATCTCCGGAATTCTGAAAGGTTGGTGTCGATGGGAAGTATCCAGATAACCCTGACAGCGTAACACTGTGCCAAAATGTGCTGGCCTTTCCATGAGGCATGCTTAGCCACAGGGTGATCCTCATTACCAACAAACACTGTCTGTCTGTGTCCATTTCATGAGACAGGACGGTTTGTTGCTGGTCAATCCCACATAGAAGGCTTCACAGTGCAGGCATGTCAGTTGGTAAGGGGAACTAAATGCTTTCTTATGCTTGCATGTAGCATGCAATACTCTCTTACAGAAATTGTGTTTTTTTTCTTCAAGAAGCACAAAGACAGTACATTTATCTGAAACCGGTTGACATAATAAGGACATTTAAGATAAAATCACATTTGGCAAGAATTCTTTTAAAAAATTGGCGGTGGTAAAATAAATCATTTTCACCAGCTCCAATTGTCTTGCTCTTATATTCTCAATTTTCACATTGTAGATATTCCTCCATATTCTGAGATAATAGGTTCTGACCAATATATTTTACTTGTTATACATGCGAGACAACGCCTCAACTTGACAATGTTCGTTGTGATGTTTGTTTTTAGTATTGTACGTACTGTTTCTCATACACTGCATCTGCTTCTGTAAACACGCACTAGCCATGTTCACTTTGCACTGTGAAAATGATTTATACAAACACTGTACTGAACTGCAACTTAATTGAAACATTGTGGGAAAACCTAGTGGCCTAGAACGAAAAACTCAACAAATTCTCTCGTCGACAAAGTTCATTCTTGTTTCTAATAAATAATATTGAATACTGAACAATATAATCATATTAAATTAACAAATAAGTTACATAAACCATAATTAAACCACATCATTAAAAATATCTGGGAGAGTGTAGATGCAAAACTGTTATATACATCTTCTCTTCTCCGCAGTTCGTGACGCTAACCGCTATGGTAATAAGTCATCTTAAAAAGAAATAACGAATATCAGATATTATGCTTTAATTATACGAAAGAACCAGAAATGTTAAGGAAACAAAAAAGGAAGAAATAAAAATATTTCGGGTGTGCATAGAATTGAATCTGTTCCACCGTTCAATCTCTGCACCACAGTCCACGACACTACCATCTACGCTATTCCTACTCAGATATACTACTCTTCTACAACATGTAATATTTATGTATGACAAACTACAAAGATGCTTCTTTGACAGAATGTGTTATTCCATAGCAAATTAACGATATTCTTACACATTGTACAAATTACAACACTGACACAAGTTAAATACGAGAATCTTTAAAGCTATGAAAATGCTGTTGCCAGTAATTTATTGTGACAAATCATATCTAAAATGATCCCTTTTCAAAATTTTTTCAATGTTCTGACGCTTTCAAAAAGATTATATTCATATATCGTATGCTACAATGAAAGAAGGCACAAAATATGGAGTTCCGTTTGCAATATGGTGGCTCAAAAGTTCTGCTTGTTACGTGAAAACCAGGCCACTTCTCATTGGCCATGTTGCACTCCACGAAGCAAAAATCCTTCATTCCACACTTCACAGGGTAGCGAAAGGTGGTATTCCATGCTGAGGCGTCACCGCTTCCTCCTTCACATGTGTTTCCACGTTCAGTGAGAGGATGGCTTAAGCTCTAGGGAAGGGACCATATGATGTGGAATGGATGGCATCTGTCATAATGGAGGTACTGTTGTTTATAGGTGGGTCTGATGTGGACAGATGTGTGAAGCTGGCTGTTGGACAGATGGAGGTTACCGCCCACCATTCAACATCTTTGCCTCTAATCTCTGGACAGAGGTCTGCCTCAACTGGCATTTCTGTCCAACTTCTTTGCTTTTTACATATGTCTACCTTGGTGTGTTAGCGTGTATATGTGTGTGGGTGTGTTTTTTTACAAGGATTGGAATGACTCCTCATCCACTCTCTTAAAACCCGCATCCTTCTTTTCCTGATGAAGCAACGAACGGTTGTGAAAGCTTGAATTTTTGTGTGTGTGTTTTTACTTGCTTGTCTTTCAATGAACCTGTGTGTTTGGTAAGTTGAACCATCTCTATTTTTTATACATATAATTATTTTTACTTTGATATCTCATTAAAAAGGTAGATCTGCTGCTTAACATTCACATATTAGTTGCAAGTTTAAGTAAAGTTAAATCAAGTTGTCAAAGCATTCAAGGAAAGCACGATGTAACCTTTCTTGGGCAGATGAGATGTGGTGTGAACAAAGTTGCAAGGTTATCTGCCGACATCTTATTTTTAGCCTCATGGCAAGCAGTTTTATGCAGCAACTGCAGCAGATCCCTCAGAAGTAAACGGTTTTCAATTGGTAACAGAAGAAGCAGTAGCTGAAGAGCTCTGAGTAAACGCTTCTCGTTTCCACGTCCTGCTGCTACCTCCTTACATAAATCTAAAAAGATTAAAAATAGATATTAAGTACAAAAATAACAGATATGAACTTCAATTAACATTAATGTAGTGTGTACAACTCAACATAAAAAAATTGTAGCACTATTAACAGTCATAAAATTAAAAACCAATTTTAAAATCTAAGGCTATTATCCTATCAACCTAATAGGCTCTTCTTGAATTATAATCAATACAGAATAAAATCCTTATCAGAGCCCTCAAAAATGACCTAATCTCCATTATATTCTTTTTACACCTTTTGACACTGTAAATAAGTGAATTATTCCCATAGTTTCCTTGTGCATAAGTAAATATATACAGAACACAATGTATTGCTGAAATACTTAACCCTTTCCCGGCCAAATTTTATTAATTTGTGAACAAAAGTATTTCTTTGCATATTTCCATCCATAATGATTGGAATAATATGCATGTTTTTAAATTTTTGAGGTTTCTTTTCTTTTTGGAGGGAAATTTGTTATGACTTCATATGACATCATTGGGCAGGCCAAGTTTCCATTAGCGTAACTGACCTTTTTCAAACTCTTTACTATTAATTTAGACATTTTACAATAATTTATTAATGAAATTTACAAATTTTTTTGTTTCCTTTACCTTGCTCAAATATTTTGAAAGTCTTGCCGTTTCGTCTACATTTAACTTGTAATAAGTATACTTTTGTTGATCAAGATATTGCAGTTTAAGTTTCAACTGTGTTTGAAGCAAATTAGTTCTTTGGTCTTACAAAAACTAACTCAGATACACAATCATTGCTTAATTATAATGAGTCAATTGTATACTTTCTTACAGTGCAAAATATCTAATTTATCTGTAAATATCCACCCTCATGAACCACAGACATTGCCGAGCTGGGGTGGCTTGCGTGCCCCAATGATGCAGATAGCCGTACCATACGTGCAACCATAGTGCAGGAGTATCTATGAAGAGGTTCCTGAAGATGGGCAGCAGCCTTTTCATTAGTTACAGGTGAGTACACGGTTATAAATGCAAAATCAGTTGGTGGTAACACAGGAGTAGGTCTGATAACGAATAAGAAAATAGGAATGCAGGTACGTTACTATGAACAGCATAGTGAATGCATTATTGTAGCAAAGATAGACACAAAGCCAACACCGACCACAGTAGTAGAAGTTTATATGCAAACTATAGTCGGTGTCACCTATGGAGGCGGCACACTTTTCAGCTGTTTTGCACGTCTCCTTCCATTTGCACTACCCAGATGGCCTAGGCAAGAGCAACCAGTGGTGGGGGTGAGGAGGTGGCAAGGAGGGAATGTTGGGGGAAAACATTAGTGCAGAAGGAAGGGAAGAAAAGGGAATGGTATGAAATGAAATAAATGTGTGGTGGGATGGGAGACAAATGTAAGGATCAAGAGCGGCAGGGAGAGGAGGGGAAGGATGGTAGCGGCAGGAACTAACCTAGATTTAGGCCTGGAGGATTGTGGAAGTGTAGTACATATTGTAATGAGAGTTCCCATCTGCACAATACAAAGAAAAGCTGGTGTTCGTCGGGAGGCTATATGGCACAGGCTGTGTAGTAGTCATTGATTGAGACACACTATGCAGTGCTGCATGCTCTGCAACAGGATGGTCTAGCTGTCTCCTGGCCACAGTTTGATGATGGTCTTTCATTCGGATAGATAGCTGGGTGCTGGTCATGCCCACATACAAAGCTGCACAGTGGTTGCAGCTCAGATTGTAGATAACATGACTGCTTTCACTGGTTGCCCTGCCTTTTATGGGATAGGAAATGCCAGTGAAAGGACTGGAGTAGGTGGTGGTGGGATCGTGAATAGGACAAGTTTTGCATCTAGGTCTATTGCGAGGGTATGGGAGCAGGGATGGACAAGGATGTAACATAGGTTTGTTGGGCGGCAGAATACCTCTGTAGGTGGTGAGGTTATGTGGTAGGGTATTTCTCATTTCAGGGCAGTATGAAAGGCCGAAACCTTGGCAGAGAATGTGGTTTAACTGGTCGAGTCCTGGGTGATACTGGGTCACAAGAGGGGTGCTCCTTTGTGGCTGGACGGTGGATGTGGGGGAGCTGGTGGGTGGTTGGTTGGTTGGTTGGTTTGATGTTTTAGGGGGACAAAACTACGGAGGTCATCAGTCCCCCATTCCATCAAAGAGCGAGAGAAGTACGGAAACACTGTAAAGTTCGCCCACAATTAAAACCGCTACGGGAGGAGAAAACCCCACTCAATCAATAAAAAGGAAACAAATTCGACAAAGGACAACAAAGCAGGAGACAACACGAAAGGACACAATCACACGGAAACAGCAAACAAGTGCGGAAATAAAATGACAAAGCCAAAGTTCGTGGTTGACCGACCATGAAAATAAAATAGGAAGGGTCAGCCACGGGGCAACACAAGTTTCATATAGAGTTGTAAAAACCGCTGTTACGAATAAAACCTAAAACAGAATGAGCCATATTGGCATCGTTACATAAAACGTCAGATAAAATTGCAGGAAGATTAAAATCCCGCCGCAGGGCGGCTAAAAGACGACAGTCCGTCAAAATGTGGGACACTGTCAAGGGAGAACCACAACGACAACGAGGCGGGTCCTCACCGCGCAGGAGATGGCCGTGGGTCAGCCAAGTGTGGCCAATGCGGAGCCGGCACAGGACTACCGAGTCCCGGCGAGAGGCCCGCATTGAGGAGCGCCACGCAGCCGTAGTCTCCTTGACAACCCGAAGCTTGTTGGGCGTGCTCAGGTTGCGCTATTCAGCATCCCAAAGCTGATGTACCCGACGGCGCAAGAAGGTACGGATATCTGAAGCTGGGAGGCCGATCTCTAAGACAGAGGCATTAACCGCCTGTTTGGCAAGCCCATCGGCACGTTCGTTGCCTGGGATGCCAACGTGACCCGGAGACCAAAGGAACACCACTGATCTGCCAGACTGAATAAGGGCAAAAACAGCCACTCGGATGGCCATCACCAATGGCGAACGTGGATAACACTGTTCCAGAGCGCGTAAACTACTCAGGAAGTCACTACAAAGAAGGAAAGACTCACCTGAGCAGGAACGCATATGCTCGAGAGCACGGAAGATGGCCACCAGTTCTGCAGTAAGAACACTGCAGCCTTCTGGCAGAGACAGCTGCTCAACATGGTCACCATGTACGTAGGCAAGGCCAATGCGGCCGTTTACCATCGAGCCGTCCGTATAAACAATGTCGTAGCCGGGGTGCTCAGCAACGACAGCAAGAAACTGGCGACGGAGAGCCTCAGGGGGAAGCGAGTCCTTGCGCCCATGGGCCAAGTCTAAACGAAGACATGGCCGTGGCAGGCACCATGGAGGTGTGCGTGAATGGGCCCGAAATGGAGGTGGTAGAGGATAGGACTCAAGCTCCCCCAGGAGGGACTGCACACGGACGGCTATTGTGTGTCCTGACCTGGGGCGCTGCTGCTGGTGACGAACAGCCACAGTAGAAAAAAGTAGGCGGTAGTTGGGATGTCCTTTGGAACTATAGACGCGGGCTGCATACGCTGTCAACAGTTGCTGGCGGCGGACCCGTAGCGGGGGGACCCCGGCCTCCGCTAGAAGACTGGCCACAGGGCTGGTTCGGAAGGCTCCCGTCGCAATTCGAACCCCACAGTGGTGAATAGGGTCCAATAAGCGCAACGCTGAAGGTGCTGCAGAGCCATAAGCGAGGCACCCATAATCTATACGCGATTGCACCAAGGCTGTATAGAGCCGCAGCAGGGTGGAGCGGTCAGCTCCCCATGCGGTATGGCCCAAACATTGAAGGGCATTAAGATGTCGCCCGCACTCCCGTTTCAGAAAACGAATATGAGGGAGCCAGGTCAGTCGGGCATCAAAGATCAGGCCGAGGAATCGGTGGGTGTCCACAACAGAAAGCAGTTGGCCGTCAAGATGGAGTTCAGGGTGGGGGTGCACCGTCCGACGCCGACAAAAGTGCATTACACATGTTTTGCCGGCGGAAAACTGGAAGCCATGATGCTGAGCCCACATGTGTGCCTGGTGGATGGCCGCCTGGAGTCGGCGTTCAGCAGCACTTGTTGTGGTGGAGCAGAAAGATATGCAAAAATCATCGGCGTACAGGGAAGGAGACACCGATGACCCCACAGCTGCAGCCAGGCCATTAATGGCCACCAAAAACAGTGAGACACTCAGCACAGACCCCTGTGGGACCCCATTTTCTTGGATGTGGGGCGAACTATGGGCAACACCGACTCGGACCCGAAACGTGCGGAGTCGGAGGAAATTTGCAATGAAGATGGGTAGTGACCCCCGAAGGCCCCACTCATGCAGCGTAGCGAGGATATGACGCCGCCATGTGGTATCGTAGGCCTTCTGAAGGTCAAAGAAAACTGCAATGAGGTGCTGACGACGGGAGAAAGCTGTCCGAACCGCTGACTCCAGGCACACCAGATTATCCGTCGTAGAACGACCCTGGCGAAATCCACCCTGCGATGGCGCCAGAAGGCCCCGTGACTCGAGCACCCAAGTCAAGCGACGTGCGACCATACGTTCGAGCAACTTGCAGAGAATGTTTGTCAGGCAGATGGGACGATAACTGTCAACCTCCAGTGGGTCCCTGCCAGGCTTCAGCACCGGTATGACGACGGCTTCCCGCCACTGGGACGGAAACTCGCCACCACCCCAAATGCGGTTGAATATCTCTAGGACATGGCGCTGAGAATCCCGCGAGAGGTGTTTCAGCATCTATGCGTGGACACGGTCGGGACCGGGAGCCGTATCTGGGCAATTGGCCAAGGCACTAAGCAGCTTACTTTCGGTAAATGGGGCGTTGTAGGACTCCCGACGGCGCGTCGCAAAGGAGAGGCGCTGTCGCTCCACGCGCTCCATGTGGGAGCGAAATGCTGCACTGTAGTTAGCAGATGCAGAGCACCTAGCGAAGTGATCAGCAAGATGTTCAGCGATCACACTCGGGTCTGTACACACAGCCCCATGGATAGAAAGACCAGGGACGCCAATAGGAGTCTGGTGGCCATAGAGGCGCCTGATCTTAGTTCACACCTGAGATGGAGAGACACGAGAACCTAAGGTCGAGACATATCTCTCCCAACATTCTTGTTTGGCTCGTTTGATAAGTTGCCGAGCCTTTGCACGAAGTCGCTTGAAAGCGATGAGGTTGGCCACTGATGGGTGCCGTTTGTGACGCTGAAGAGCTCGCCTACGTTCTCTGATTGCGGCAGCGATTTCCGGCGACCACCAGGGCACGGACCTCTGCCGGGACGAACCAGAAGAAGACGGGATTGCAGACTGAGCTGCAGAGACAATGACGTCTGTTAAATTATCGACCACCACATCAATGTTAGTGTCCGGCAAAGATCGAACAGTGGCAGCAGTCGTAAACGCATCCCAGTCAGCTTTGTTAAGAGCCCAACGGGGCAAACGGCTAGGGCAATGACGCTGGGGCAGTGACAAGAAAATCGGAAAGTGGTCACTGCCACACAAGTCGTCATGCACTCTCCAATGAAGAGATGGTATGAGGCCAGGGCTGCAAATAGAGAGGTCGATGGCCGAGTAGGTGCCGTGTGCAGGAGGTGGTGGAAGGGGCTCGTCAGGCCCTTTCCCTGAAGGAAGAGCCGGAGAAGGATGACATTTCTCCGGCAGAGGGACGGGGTTCAAAGACCCCTTTAAAGGGGGAGGCAAAAGCCTCGCAGAAGAAGGTGCGCCCCCTCGCGTCTGGGGAGCGGAAATTAACTGATGGCCCAAAGGGCCCACAGAAGGTGTGATAGGGGGTCGGGAAACCGCCCTCGATGGAGGTGATGACACTGTGGCAGCAGCAGCATATGTAGTCATCATGGCGACCGGGTGGAGTTTCTCATACTTGCGGCGGGCCTCAGAGTAAGTTACACGATCGAGGGTCTTATATTCTATGATCTTGCGCTCCCTTTGGAAAGCGGGACAGTCCGGTGAGCAAGGCGAGTGATGGCCGCTGCAGTTCACACAGGAAGGTGGTGGGGTACAAGGTGTGTCGGGGTGTACGGGACGGCCACAGTCACGACAAATAGGGACTGCGTCGCAACGGGAAGACATGTTTCCAAACCGCCAGCACTTGAAACAGCGCATGGGTGGAGGGATGTACGGTCGGACATCACATCTGTATACCATCACCTTGACCTTCTCGGGCAAGGTATCGCCGTCGAAGGCCAAGATGAAGGCCCCGGTTGCCACTCTATTGTCTTTTGGACCCCGAAAGACACGGCGGACGAAATGGACACCGCGTCATTGCAGCTTTTCGCGCAACTCCTCATCAGACTGCAGCAAGAGGTCACGGTGGAAAATGACTCCCTGCACCAGATTCAAAGTCTTATGTGCCGTTACAGACACTGGCACGTCGCCAAGCGTAGTGCACGTGAGCAAAGCACGAGACTGTGCAGGGGACTCTGCCTGTATAAGAATAGACCCGTCTCGCATCTTGGAAATTCCCGCAACCTCACCGAACTTGTCCTCTATATGTTCAACAAAGAACATGGGCTTGGTTGCCTGGAAGGATCCCCCATCTGTCCTAGTACATACCAGAAATTTCGGGACATACGACTCATTAGGTCGATCCCCACGTTCCCGCCAAGAAGAAGTCAGGGAAGGAAACGATGAGGGATCATAAGTAACTGCATTGAACTTTCCCCGCTTAGAGACACCTGTCTGACCAGGATTTTGGTGGCTGGATTTATTTCGCTTCATCGCGAATCATCCGCCCCGATGCCACCCACTCCGAACAGGGGCTCTCCTCATGGGCGCCACCCAGCCACAGCAACGTCACCTGGCAGGATGACCGTTGCCGGGAGTCCTGATGCTCCACGGTGACAAGCATCTACTCCTAGGCCTGCATGAGGAGCTTACAGCTCTGGCATTGGTAGAGCGATCCCTACGTTGTCAGGGGGCTACAGCCAAGAGGGTACAAGACGACCCCACCACAACGGACTGGCTACCGTGTTGGCTTTCTGGCGCTATGTGAACCATCATAATCGAGAGTGCTGAGATATCGGTGCACAATGGACGCGACTTGCATGAAAAAGAGATGGCATCCCCGATGGCAGAATAGAAGCTGCAGTCGCAAGTCCATTCCATGATGGGTGCGTAGGATGGCATGGCACGAGAATTACATGTAGCACCACGTAAGGTGTCCTTCCCCAAATGGTTCGCTCTTCTGAAAAAATTTTGAAAAATGGAGGGTCAAACCCAAATAGGGGACCTCAGACGGAAAGCCGAAATGTATGAAGACTCCTTTTAGTCGCCTCTTACGACAGGCAGGAATACCGCGGGCCTATTCTTACCCCCGAACCCGCAGAGGGGGGCTGGTGGGTGACTGGACAGACAGGGCCCGAGGGAGATCTGTTTTTGTACAAGGTTTGAAGAATAATTATGGTCACTAAAGGCCTCAGTAAGGAGTTTGACATATTTGGAGAGGGACTTCTTGTCACTGCAGATGCGACGACCACGGGTGGCTAGGCTGTATGGATGGGACTTCTTGGTATGGAATGGATGGCAGTTGTCAAAATGGAGGTATTGTTGATGTTTGGTAGGTTTGATGTGGACTGATAAGGCCATCTTTGAGGAAAGGTCAACGTCGAGGAAGGTGGCTCGTTGGGTGGAGTAAGACTAGGTGAAATTAATGGAAGAGAAGGCATTGAGGATTTGAAGGAATGTGGATAGTGTGCCCTCACCTACAGTCCAGATTATGACAATATCAACAGTGAAACTGAACCAGATGAGGGATTTGGGATTCTGGGTAGTCAGGAAGGATTCCTCTAGATGGCCCATGAACAGGTTGGCATAGGAGGGTGCCGTACGGATGCCCATGGCTGTACTGCAAATTTGTATGTGGTTATGCCTTCAGAGGAGAAGTAACTGCAGGTGAGGATGTAGTTGGTCAAGGTAACTAAGGAGGGGCTTGCAGGTTTGCAGGTTTGCAGTCAGTAGGACGTTGTGAAAGGTAGTGTTCAACAGTGGCAATGCCATGAACATTGGGGATGTTGGTGTAGAGGGAGATGACATCAACTGTGGCAAGCATGGTCCAGGTGGTAAAGGAACAGGAACTGTGCGGAGTCGGTAGAGGAAATGGTTTGTATCTTTTATATACGAGAGTAGGTTGTGAGTAATAGGTTGACGGTGTTGGTCCACAAGAGCAAAGATTCTCTCAGTGGGAGCACCATAACCAGCCATAATGGGATGTCCAGGGTGGTTGGGTTTGTGAACTTAGGGTGCATATAGAAGGTGGGGGTGCGGGGTGTAGGAGGGGTGAGGAGAGAGATTGGGGAGAGGTCTTGGGATGGGCTTAAGGATTTGAGGAGGGACTGGAGAGCCTGTTGGGTTTTTGCGATGGGATCATGGTGGCAGGGTGTTTAGGTGGAAGAATCAGACAGTTGGTAGAGACCTTCTGCGACATAGTCCTCGCAGTATAAAAACACAGTGGTGGAGCCTTTGTCAGCAGGTTCAATTTTGAGGTGGTAAATAGCGTTTCTTTCTGAGAGTGAGAGATTGGTATCAATTTTGAGAGCTTTGGGAAAAGATGGTGAGGCCAGGTTAGATTTTAGGGAATTCTGAAAAGTGAGAAGAGGCTGTTTGGGGACAGAGTGGCTGGATCTCGACTGGATGGAGGTGTGAATTGGGTCAGGCAGGGTTCAATATTTGTATTGGGATGTGTCTGAATGGTGTTTCCATTGTAAAGATTGGGAGAAAGAGAGAAGCTCCTTAACAAGGCCAGCATGATTGAACTTGGAAGTGGGGCAAAAGGTTGAGCCTTTTGGAAAGGACTGACACTTCAAAGGGACTGAGGCTCTTTGAGGAAGGTTCATGACTTGTCTGTTTAGGTTGTGAATTTTGTATGGTTGTGTGGTTGAGTTTCTGAGGGTGTTGTAAATGTAAAAGGTGTGCTAGGCAAGGTTTTACAACTATGAGGGGCTGTGAAGGGTATTTTTGGATGTTGTTGAAGGGGTTGATAATGGTAAGGCGGGAGTAGGAGGTGAAAAGGTTAGTGTGTTTTTTGAGGTGGTGTTGTGAATGCTGTTCTAGCACTTGGAGCGCAAGGGCATCGGTCTGGGAGATGGGATACAGGTATTTGGGGTTGCAGTGAAAGAATTTTTCGGATGGAGGTGCAGTGCTACAAGGCTGTTTGGGCCAGGTTTTAATAGTTTTGTAGGATTAGGCTGGTTAATGTTACGGATTTACAAAATATGAACAGGTGGTGGTCACTGTGGAGGGAGGGATTACAGCCAGGAATGGGTAATTCAATGTTTAAGCCATTCAGGGGGATACCATGAGCTAGGTAGCTACGCAGGAATAGGATGTGGGACTCTGTTCTGGCTAAGGAGATAAAAGGTGCTGATAGAAGGGGCAAGGATTCATGGTGGTGTATTCATACAGATGAAATTCACACTAAATCATGCTCAGAAACAAAGGATCACAAATAAGCCTCAATGTGAGTGTCGAAGTACGCAAATAAAGCGAAAAGACTGTAAAAATTGAATGAGAAATGTGTTCAACACGAAGAAACATGTGATAGTTCCATGTGAAAGCATGATAAACAGGTGGGTGTGCGAGGATGGTTGATGGTGGGTTGGGACCAAAACAGCTAGGTCATCAGACCCATGACCTCTGTATGAAAAGCAAGCAAGGTTGTGGTCAGCTAAGACCAAACTGATAGTAAAATAGAGGAACAAAAAGGGGGGTTCAAATCAAGTAGAACAGGACTAAAACCAATAGAAAAAGCGGGACTCTGCAAAGAACGTCGTGACAGATCTAGAATCCCATTTATTGACAACAAGCAGATACAGGACAACAGTGTATGCTACTAGATCAGAAGCCTAAAAATGTAAAATGGGAAACATCGTTAATTAAAAGAAGAAATTGAAGTCGTCAGGTGGAGGGGACGGGAGAGCTCCAAACCCTGCTGCTTGCAGGGAGGGCCACAAACCCACCCATCCTGTCCAAGTGTCAGAGATAAAATCTAATAGCTGAGAGTAAAATAAGCTTTCACGGAGAAATCCAAGGCATCTGTCAGCCATCCCTGAATCATTCCCCAAAACCAAGGGCAATGAGTGCAAAATTCCTAATTTGGCACAGAGCACCAAGAGGAGCGGACATTCCACTAAGATATGAGCCACAGACAGTGGGGCCCCACAACCACAATGTGGGGGGAGGCTCATTATGCAAAGGAAAACCATGGGTCAGCCTGGAGGGCCCAATGCGGAGACGGCAAAGGACAGTGGATTCCCTGAGAAGGGCGTAAGAAAAAAATTCCAAGCTGCAGTGGTCGACTTGATGGAGCATAGGTTATCAGACGGAGCAGTAGCCTGCCAACTGGTGTTCCAGTCCTGCATGAGTAGCGATCTCATCTGCACTCACAAATCTGTGCCCAGGATAACCCAGAGGAACTGGTCAGCCTGTTCATTTCCTAGGATACCCACATGACTGGGGACCCAGAGAAAAGCAATGGAGCAAGCGGTGTGACGAATATCAGCGAGGAGATCGTGGATATCAATGACCAAAGGATTGAGGAGTAGCATCGGTCTATGGCCTGCAGGCTGCTCATTGAGTCAGAACAGACCAAAACACAGTGCAGGGGTACCTGTTTCATAAAATGAAGCACCCTACTAATAGCCGTTAGTTCTGCCGTACACACACTGCACAATTCTGGCAGAGAATGGCATTCCACACCAATGGGAGACGTAAATGCATGTCCCGTATCACCAGCAAATTTAGATCCACCAGTGTAGAAAATCAAGGCACCCTGAAATTATTCAAGTACTGTGTCCAACAAACTCTGGAAGATTATGGGGGGAGACAAGCTTTCGGGGCTTGGTAGAGATACAGTCGGATTTGCGGCTGAGGCACCAACCAAGGGGGGGGGGGGGGGAGATTGCGCAGTATAGCATGACACATACAGTCAAGAGAAGGAATGTTGAAGTCCCAACAAATGGAAGCGAGCCGCAATCCAAGAGGTAAATCCACCTGAGAGTGAGTATCAGGAGTTCTAAAACCGCCACCCTCAAAGAGAACGTGATATGTGGGATGCCCAGGGAATTTACGAATGGCAATGGCATAGGACACCAAAAGCTGATAGCGCCTAGTCTGAAGAGGGAGGATTTCCACTTCAGCAAGTAGACTGAACAGGGCTGGTCCGGAAGGCACCCATACCTAAGCGGATGCCAGAATGGTGAACAGGGTCCAACAGTTTCACGGCAGAAGGAGCTGCTGAGCCATAAACCTAGCACCCATAATCTAACCAGCACTAAATTAGAGTCCAGTAGAAATGAATTAGTGTTGTGCGATCTGCAATCCAGGATGAGTGAGCTAGGAAATGGAGGGCATTAAGTTTCTGCATGCAGCTTATCTTCAGCTGCTGAATATGGGGCAGCCAAGTCAGTTTTTTATCAAAAAGGAGGCCCAACAAACGGTGCTGTGCCACAACTTCTAGGCATTGAGTAACGAAGAAGAATTCTGGGTCAGGGTGGATTGTAGTACGATGGCAGAAATGCATTACTCTGATTTTAGAAGGGGAAAACTGAAAACCATCCGAGAGAGCCTATGTGGAAGCGTACCTTGGAGGTGGCGTTCAGCCGAGGCTACCGAGTGAGAGTGTACCATATGCAAAAGTCATCTACGTACAACGCAGGGGTGACAAGTGACCCAAGAAAGCTCACCAATCCATTAATGGCAATTAAGAAGAGTGTAATGCTTAACACAGAACCCTGTGGAACACCGTTCTCCTGTATCTGTGGGGAACTGGAGGAAGAGCCAACCCTCACACGGAACATGCGGTGGGATAAAAACCGACTGATAAAAATTGGTAGGTAGCCTCATAGACACCTGTCATGGAGGGTACATAAAATACCGTATTTACGTGAATATAGGCCATGTGCGAATATAGGCCGCACCTAAACTTTTGACCCAAGATTATAGAAAAAAAAAAAGATCTTTACTACCGGTATAGGCCGCAGCTTTTTTAATGTTTTTTTTTTTTTTTTTTTTTGTATAATCCAACTTTTTTCGTAATCAGAAACACAATGTTAATGAAATAATGTTCTCTTTTCAATAAACTCAAAACAAATATGCAAAACTAAATCAACGAATAAGAAAGCGAGATGACAGGCTGCTCCCGGCGCTCCATGTGAGGGGACACCGAACCAAGGCGAGTTAGCGGGCGTTTCAAGTGTTGTATAGCGTAGGCATGTGCTGCGAAAATATAGTTTTTTTGGTGTGTGTGTGTGTGTGTGTGTGTGTGTGTGTGTGTGAAAAGAACGTACAAGTTACACCGCCGAATGTAAGCTTCAGGTTGCCCAGTCACATAACGGACATGGAAAACGGGAAGTTTGACGCTAACGAAATGAAGTTTGACGCTAGTGTGTAAGTGAGGACAAACTATTAAAATATTGGAAGAGTTGTCGTGCATTTCAAGGGTTAAAATGTAAATATCCCATGTTTGCTTGACTTCGTAATTCAAAACAGGAACTGTGGTTTTGCTGTTACAACAAAAATGATTCAGTTGCAAGGTAGCCCCGATTTCCATGTACATCGTTTCATGGAAATAGTCCCCAACGAATGTGAAACCAGTGAATCTGGTCGTAGTAAAATACATTAATTTAAAACGTAGCATTGGTACTCAACATCGGCATTAGCTACACAAATCAGTTGTTCCGCTATTTTAACATACCATTACCGCTCGTGGTAGGCAGTACCGTACTAACGTAAAGGCCACGGTAAAAATCTCTTGCAACACACACAAAAGTTTTGACTACATCAAATTAAAATCATTTGTGTGCTTAGGAAGTGTGTGTTCGTACTATTTTTGTTTAAAACTGCAAGCACGAGTTAAAAAACAGTTGTCAGCTTTTGTTGGCTGCGGTACAGAATGACACCATTCGATTTATATCGAAATATCAACTACCACGAATTCCCGTGCCGTTTCCATGAAAGTGTACAAAAATGTAGATGAGTTCTATGAAACTGTTACAGTAGCATTTTTGAAGACTATCTAGTTTATTACGTTACTCAAACCAAAATAAAAGTGAGCGTGTACTTTTTAAAACTAATGACTTTGGGAAAAGGAGTGTTTGGTGGAAGAGGAGGGGGGAGGGGAGGAGGATTGAACCTCGATTATATGCCGCACCACGATTTTGTACGCCAAAATTTGGAAAAAAAGTGCGACCTATATTCGAGCAAATACGGTATGACGACGGCAAGCGGTGTCTTATGCCTTACATAAATCAAAGAAAACAGCAACAACATGTTGACATTTTGAGAAGGCCTTACTGATTGCTGTTTCCAGTCGAAGTAGATGGTCAATAGGAAACCTGCTCTTCCGGAACCCACACTGATAAGGTGACAGAAGTCCATGTGACTCGAATACTCCGCATAGTCTGCAGGCAACCATCCGTTTGAGCAGTTTACACAGCACATTTGTCAGACTAATTGGCTGGTAACTGTCCAGGGATGACAGATCCTTACCAGGCTTAATAACAGGAAGCACTATACTGTCCCTCCACTGCGAGGGCAAAAACTCCCTGGAGCCAAATGCGGTTAAATACCTGATGTAGATATTGCCATTGTAAGAGGCTGAGGTGTTTCACAAGTTTATTATGGATGGAATCAGGCCCAGGTGCAGAATCATGAGTAAAGGAAAGGACCAGACGTAGTTCCTATTTCATGAAGGGTTTATTATAAGGTTCCTCCCGGTGAGTGGTAAAACATAAATCTGAGGCTTCAGTCCGTTGTTTCTTGAGAAGAAAAGCCACCGGGTAGAAAGCCATCGCCAATGCCTTCGCAAAGTGGGCCGCAAGGTGCTCTGCGAGAACTGATCGATCAGTACAGACCCCATCTGGTAATCCCCATCAGGAGTGGAGTATAGCCCATACCCGTGATAATGGTACAGAAGATCCCAAAGAGGAAAGAAAACGCTCCCAGCATACCCGATTGCTCTGTTGTATTATATAACGAGCCTTGGCACGAGAAGGCTTTTAAAGTTGACATGGGAAGCATGGGACGGGTGGCACTTAAGATGTTGCAAGGCTCGACGGCGCTGATGAATTGCTGTAGCAATGGTTGCATTCCACCACGGAACTGGGCGGCAGTGAGGAGGGCCTGTCGACTAGGAGACAGCAATGCTAGCAGCTGGAGTAACTGCATTAGATGTATCACTGATGACATCATCTATGCAGTCAGACAGGGATGGTGTGAAAACCACCTTCGATGCATACAAAGGTCAATCAGCATGACTGAAAACCCAAGAAGGTATCCTGCAGCGTGAGGGGAGTGAAAGAATCAAAAGAAAGTGGTCACTGTCACAAAGTTCGTCATGCAGTGACCAACAAAATAAATGTAAAAGGGGGGAGTAGTGAGTGAAATATCTATGGAAGAAAAGGTGCCATGAGCGGCACTAAAACAGGTTGGGGAGCCATCATTGAGAAGGCACACGCCGTGATCGGCAATGAATTGGTCGACAAGGCGGGCCCAACTAGTAGTATAAGCACTGCCCCATGAAAGATGATAGGCATTAAAGTCCCCAAGAATGAGGAAGGGAGGAGGAAGTTGCTGAAGGAGTGCTGTGAGGGCAGCAGACGTAGGTGGCCTGTCAGGAGGGAGATACAAGATTACAAACTGTTAATGGAGTGTGTAAGTGGACCCTAACAGCAACCACTACCATTGTGGTACGGAGAGGGATCCGTGAACTAACAACGTCCATACGATCTAGAGTGCAGACACCACCAGGTGCTTGTAGGGGCGAACACAGTTCCGACAAAAAGCAAGGCTCCCACGGAATGTTGGTGAATGGCCATCAGTGAAATGTGATTCCTGCAAAACAGCACAAGCTGCTGAGTAAGAGGCAATCAGATGTTTCAACTCCAGGAGGCGACACTAGTACCTGTTACAGTTCCAGTGGATGAGAACAGATTGAGGATCATATGGAAGACAAACGGAATGATGCATGTCACAAAGCTGGGTCAATGTCCGTCACCGACGAGGGAGGAACGACTTCCATGAACAGCGTATCAGACAATTTCAGTGGGGTTATTTGGCTGTGAGGACAAAGGTGATGCCTCCAGGACTATCGGAGGGGCCTTGTCCTGTGACTTTTGTTCTTTTTCCTCTCCTCCTCTTTCTCTCTTGTAGGACAGGAAAACAGGTCCCAGAAAGAGAACTGGTGTCAAAAAGGTCTGGCACTGACGAGGATCGGGCGACCTTGGTATTATCGGACTTTACGTCCGGCTGCCAGCTTGAGGCAGAGGACCTCCTATCTGGTGGACGCCGGGAAGAGGAACCCTGGAAGTGGGCACCTTCACCGGCAAGTGCCATAGAAGGGGAGCACTTCTCCGGCCGGGAAGGAGAAGAGGGGATCTTTTTTTTTTGTGGTGTTAGGGCGCACAACTTCTATGGTCATTAGCGCCCAGACAAGAACTTAGATTCACTAGATCTCAAAAAAATATGGTGACAGTCAGAAAATCAAGAAGAGGCTAAAAACGAAAGATAAAAGACAGTTAAAAGGGTTAAATATCCTTCGATAAGTTGGCCAAGTTGATAAAACGCAAAACTCGAGCAGCTGCTCGGGTGTCATCAACTAAAATTTCCTCCAGAGTAGACGGAAAGTGAAGGGCTACACGAAGATGATTAAAATTAACACAAGTCAGTAAAACATGTCGCACTGTCAGTAGTTCACCGCAGGAGCACAGCGGTGCAGGGTTGGCGGATAGCAGGTGACGGTGGCTGAAACGGCAGTGACCGATCCGCAACCAGGCCAGGAAGACCTCCTCCCGCCGAGAGGGGCGTGAGGAAGTCCTCCAAGCGGTCGGGATCGGAGGGAGGGAGCGGTGGATCCAATACATGAGAGGATGGTTCGAGAGAGGGTCCTTAAGACTCTGCAGGGCACTAAGGGAGTCCGAACATATGGCATAGAAAGGTTCGTGGTGGTGGCATGTATACAAAACGGCCTGGTGGAGGGCAAAAAGCTCAGCCGTGAAGTTCGAGCACCGGTCAGGGAGCTTGTATTGGAAACGATTGTCCCCGACGACGAAGGCAGATCCGACACCGGCAGTGCTCTTGGAACCATCAGTGTAAATAAATATGGCATTATCGAACCGCGAACGGAGTTCGACAAGCCTCGAGCGGTATACCAAATCCGGAGTGCTCTCCTTGGGGAGCGAGCTCAGTTCAAGGTGAGTGTGAACCTGGGCCTGATGCCATGGTGGCAATGGGCTTTCTCTCAACCGAATGGGGTGGAAGGAAGGGTAAAATCGAGCCGCTGTAGCAGGCGGCGAAACCGAACTCCAGGTGGAAGCAAGGCAATCGCAGACAACTGATATTGGCGATCGAGTGAGTCATCAAAAAATAATCGGTAAGATGGATAGTTGGGCATCGACCACAGGCGGCATGCGTACCGACACAAGAGTATGTCACGTCGAGTGATCAAGGGTAATACAGCAGCCTCGGCATACAGACTTTCAACAGGGCTGGTATAAAATGCACCGGTCGCCAGACGTAATGCCCGATGGTGGATAGAGTTGAGACGGCGGAGAATCGACGGCCGTGCAGAAGAGTATACAAGGCTTCAGTAGTCGAGCTTCGACTGAACAATGGCCTGGTAAAGGTGAAGCAGGACGGTACGGTCCGCTCCCCATGACGTGCCACTGTGGACACGAAGAACATTAAGGGATCGGGCACAACGGGCAGCCAGGTAGGACACGTGTGTGGACCAGCAAAGTTTACGATCCAACATGAGTCCCAAGAATTTCGTAGTCTCCACGAAAGGAAGAGCAACAGGGCCGAGACGTAGAGAAGGTGGAAGAAATTCCTTGTATCTCCAGAAGTTGATGCACACCGTTTTCTCAGTGGAGAATCGGAAGCCGTTTGCGATGCTCCAGGAATACAGACGGTCAAGACAGCGTTGAAGAGAACGCTCCAAGAGACACGTCCGCTGGGCGCTGCAATAAATTGCGAAATCGTCAACAAAAAGAGATTCGGAGACGTCGGCTGAAAGGCAATCTACGATCGGATTGATTGCAATGGCAAAGAGCGCCACACTCAAGACGGAGCCCTATGGTACCCCATTCTCCTGGCAAAAGGTATCTGACAAAACGGAGCCCACCCGTACCTGGAACTTGCAATCCGCCAAAAACGCTTGAATGAAAAGAGGAAGGCAGCCCCGAAGGCCCCACGTGTGAAATGTGCGGAGAATGCCCGCTCTCCAACAGGTATCATATGCCTTCTCCAAGTCGAAGAACACTGCTACTGTTTGACACTTCTTTAGAAAATTAAAAATTCATAACAAAGGTCGACATAGTACCGAGGTGATCAGCAGCAGAGCGGTGTTGACGAAAACCACAGTGGATATTAGTCAGGAGGCGGCGAGATTCGAGGAGCCAGACCAACCGAGCGTTAACCATGCGTTCCATCACCTTACAGACGCAGCTCGTCAGAGAAATTGGGCGATAACTGGAAGGAAGGTGTTTGTCCTTCCCTGGTTTGGCGATGGGGACAACAATGGCTTCACGCCAACTTGTGGGAACATGACCTTCAGTCCATATGCAATTGTAGGTACTAAGAAGAAAACACTTGCCCGCAGGAGAGAGGTTCTTCAGCATCTCAATATGAATGGAATCCGGCCCGGGAGCAGAAGATCGGGACAGGGCGAGAGCACGGTCTAGCTCCTTCATGGTGAAGGCGACATTATAATTTTCATGATTAAGAGAGTGGAAAGAAGGCGGCCGTGCCTCCTCTACCTGTTTGCGAGGGAGAAAGGCAGGGTGATAATGGGCAGAGCTCGAAACCTCCTCAAAGAAATGGCCCAATGCGTTGGAAACATCAGCGGGGTCCACGAGGACTGCGTTCTCCACGGTCAGGCCAGGAATCGGGAAATGGACCTTGATGCCAGATAAACGACGTAGGCCACCCCAAACAACCGTGGAGGGAGTAAAACGGTTAAAAGAACTAGTAAAAGCAGTCCAGCAAGCTTTCTTGCTGTCGTTTATGATACGACGACATTGCACTCTCAGACGTTTATAATTTATGCAATTCTCCAAAGTTGGGTGGCGGCGGAAGGTGCGTAAAGCACGGCGCCAGGCTCTAAACGCATCGCGGCAGGCTGCAGTCCACCAAGGGACCTGGACACGACGTGGAGAAGAGGATGTACGCGGTATGGAACGTTCAGCAGCGGTGAGAATAACCTCTGTGAGGTAGTCGACCTGACTGTCACAGTTGGGAAAATTCTGATCGTGAAAAACAGCCATGGAAGAATAAAGCCCCCAGTCGGCTTTAGAAATGTTCCAACTGATGGGACGAGGAGATGGGGAATGATGTAGGAAGTGGATGATACAAGGGAAATGGTCACTCGAGTACGTGTCAGAAAGTGCATACCACTCAAACCAACCGGCAAGCTGAGGAGTGCATATCGCAAGGTCTATGTGGGAGTAAGTATGGGTTGTGTCTGAAAGGAAGGTCGGTGCACCGGTGTTGAGGCAGACAAGATCGAGGTGATGGAGAAGGTCCACCAAAAGGGAGCCTCTTGGACAAGGTGCCGGAGAGCCCCATAGGGGGTGGTGGGCATTTAAGTCGCCTACCAACACGAAAGGTGAAGGGAGATGGTCAACAAAGTGTAGCACATCTGCCCTAGTAAGGGCAGATGACAATGGTGAATAGATATTACAGAGGGAAAAGGTGAATGTGGATAAAGTGATGCGGATGGCAACTGCCTGTAGGTGAGTATGCAATGAAATGGAATGGAAATAGACGTCGTCTCGAAGGAGCATCAGAACCCCTCCATCGGCTGGGATACCTTCCACGGGTGGCAGGTTGAACCACACAGAGGTGTAGTGTGGAAAGTCTGCACGATCACTTGGACGCAACTTAATTTCTTGGAGACAGACTAGAAGCGGGCAGTGCAACTGAAGGAGTAGTTTTAACTCCTCCCGACTGGAACGAATGCCGCGAATATTCCATTGAAGGAGCGCCATGATAAAAAATGAGATAAGAAATAAGAATAAAAACCAACTAGCTAGCGGGGTCACCTCGACGGCCACTGAGGACCGGATTTCGAGGGAGCATTGCTATCGCTGTCTAGGGGCAAAGGGTCGTGGTCCATAGGTTCGACCGACGTGCCTGCCACCTCCCTGAGTTGATCAGGAGGGGCAGTTTCCACCGCCGGTAAGGGGCCGGGTGCCCAGCAGACTGAGCGTCCCGGTGAAACAGAAGACGGCCGAGGCCGGCAACTGTTGGATGGCGTGACGGATGGGTCACGCCTCGGCGGGGAAGGAGAGGAACTCTTTCTTGTTGGCTCTTCTCAAAGAGTGATGGTGAGAAGAGGCAGTCGACGGTTCGGAAGCCTGAGAACGCAGAAAATCCTCACGGACGGGTTCCTTTTTCAAAGTCCGGGCATCTTGTTTAGGTGCCCGCGGTTTACTAGAGGTTGACGAAGACTGTAGCTTAGAAGCAGCAGGAGGAAGCGGGGACGTGGAACGGGCAATCTTCAGGCTGGCAGATCGCACAACTGTGTCAGCGAAAGTGAAATCACAAGTCTGGGTACTGGAATCCTTAGTAGGTCGAGTTGAGGTGAGGACCTTACGTGCCCGCTGGGAGGACAGTGGGCTTTCGACTCGCCAACAACTTTCGAGCGGCAGATGTTGATATCTTCTCCGTAACCCGAATTTGCTGGATGATTTTTTCATCCTTATATACAGGGCAGTCTCGAGAGGAAGCCGTATGGTCGCCGTTGCAGTTAAGGCAGTGAGGGGACGGAGGTGGGCAATCCCCCCTCATGGGCGTCCCTACTACAAGTGACACATTTTGCTGCATTTGGGCAAGATTCACGGGTATGGTTGTACCTGTGGCATTGGTAACAGCGCGTTGGGTTTGGAATATAAGGGCAGACAGAGATAACTTCGTACCCTGCTTTGACCTTCGACGGGAGTTCAACTCTGTCGAATGTCAAAAACACAGTACGAGTCGGTGTCAGCTGGTTATCTACATTTTTCATCACCCTGTGGACGGCTGTCACACCCTGATCGGACATATAGGAGTGGATGTCTTCATCAGACAACCCGTCAAGGGATCTCGTAAAAACTACCCCCCGTGACGAGTTGAGTGTGCGGTGCGCTTCTACCTTGACTGGAAACGTGTGTAATAACGTAGTCCGGATTAGTTTCTGGGCTTGAAAAGCACTGTCCGCTTCCAGCAACAATGTGCCATTGTGCTGACGCGAACAGGTTTTAACAGGGCCAGCAATTGCATCAACACCTTTCTGTATAACAAAAGGATTGACAGAATTGAAATCTTTTCCGTCGGTGCGAGACACAACAAGAAATTTCGGTAAATTAGGCAGAGTCTTCTTTTGCTGAGGCGAATCTATCTTACGTTTCTAGGTCAATGTCACTGAAGAAGAGAAGGAAATCATCGTGGAGGTGTCCCCCATGATTACCGGCGTCTCCGATGGCCCTCTCTCCGAGGGCTTACCCGCCTTAGGTGATTGTTCACACCTCAGGTCACACCTCCCAAGAACTGACGGAGGGACCAATCGGCATGTTCGGAAGGTACCAGCTCGGGTAATCACCCCTCCCTGGGCCTGGCCTTTACCAGGGGGTACGTACGTGCCCTACTTGTCTACCCGAGCCGGGAATTACGCGTTACCCCGTCACCTGCTACGCATGATAATGCGTGGGTCGGCCTTCAGACACGCACAGGGAGGAAGGAAGAAGAGGATAGGAAATGAAGAGAAAGAAGGAAAGAAGTGTCTCAAACGCCGAAGCGGAGACTAATGAAGAGGAGAGGAAGGCTAGGAGAGAAAGACAGAAGCAAAGGTTTAGATACGAAGAAACCAAGGAATGAGAGAAGCTACTACAAAAAACGACCTGAACTAGCAAAGGACGCCTGTCTCCGGGCGAAGGCATAAACCGGGAGGGAAAGTGAAGCAGCCTGGGGCAGAAGAAAGTTGCTCCAGCTCGGGGCCCTGTGCGCACCACACACGTACCACAAAAGAACTGTGGGCCCCCTGGGGGGAAGAGGGGCTATGAGAGGGGGGCAAGAGGCAGGAGGGGGAGGGGGAAGAATAGGGTGGGAATGGGGGTGAGGAAGGGGGAGGTGTAAATGATGTAACCGAGGTATAACTAGTAGATAGTTGCACAGGGTGCAGACACTCAAATTTTCGGTGGGCCTCCTGGTACATAAGGTGGTCATGGGACTTGTACTCTTGAATCTTCTCCTCCTTTGTATATACAGGGCAATCTGGAGAGCAAGGAGAGTGGTGCTCGTGATAGTTAATTGCTTATGGGAGGTGGAATGCAGGAGTTCCCCTCATGGATTGGATGTCCACATTCACCGCAAACAGGGACCGCTGTGCAATGAGAAGACATGACAGAACTGCATACATCAGGAACGTCGCATGCAAGGTGGAACTTATGGCTTTACTCACAACGATAGATCATTACCTTGACCGTCTCTGGTAGAGTAAAGGTAAGGTAAAGCAGTCAACAACCTGAAGATTGGTTTGAATACCACAGTGCTTTACTAGGCATGGTCCTGTTTGAAGGTGGTATGCCGTTGCCTTCCTCCGACCTCCGAACTGACTTACCCCGCCGGTTACAGGGGGACCTACAGTTTAACGTGGGTTCCGAACCACGGTGCTACTCGGTATTTTTCACATCAGCAACACTGCCAGAGGTGAAAGAAGTGGAAAGTGACAGATAAAAATCCTAGGACCTGGCGGGGATTGAACCCGCGTCCTTTGGATTTGTAGTCTGGCACTCTACCACTGTGCAACCAAGCAGAGTATCCCACTCAAAGGCCAAGATATATGTGTCGGTATCCACACAATGATCCTTAGGGCCTTGCTGCACACACCGAACAAAATGAACATCTCGCCGTTCGAGGTTGGCCTGGAGTTCCTCATCAGTTTGGAGGAGGACGTCACAATGGAAGGCAACTCCCTGCACCATTTTCAACGACTGATGGGGGTTTACCAACACTGGAATGTCACCAAGGTGGTCACAAGCGCATACAGCTGCAGATTGGGCATTTTAATGAGCAGTGATCCAGTACACATCTTGCTCATGTTTCAACTTCCCCAAACTTATTCTCTGTGTGTTCAAAGAAGAACAATGGTTTGGTGGCGGTGAACATCCCTCCATTCACCCTGGTGCAGACCAGGTAATGTGGAAAATGTTTCACCCCAAGCCGACGTGCCTAGTCCTCCTCCCAGGGGATAGACAGAGAGGAAAAGGTCCTCTTATCATATCTAGTAGCATTATACCTGTTCTTCCTGCCTTCTGAGATGGCCGTATCACGACCATTATCTAATTTGACACGTTTCATCGTGCGAAACATCTGCCCTGGTACCACCCACTCTGATCAGGGGCTCTCCCCACGGGCACCACCCAGCCACAGCAAAGGCCACCTGGCACAATGGCCACTGATGAGAGCCCTGATACCCCACAAGGACGAGTATTGACTCCTTGGCCTGTATAGGGAGGTTGCAGCTCTGGTACCAGCAGTGCGATCCCTGCGTTGCCAGGGGGCTCAGCCATAAGAGTACATAAGATCCCCCCCCTCCCCACATGGACTAGCTACACATGCTGGGGACCTAGTGGGGGAGGGGGCTATGGCAAGGAAGGAAATGGAAAAGGAAAGGATTAGGATCCACGCCATTGTGACTAGGTTGGGAGTTCTTCCCTGAATGGCGAGACACTGTAACTGAATTTTAGTGGAGGTCAATCCCGAGGGGGACCAAACTGTGTCGAAAACAGAGGAAAATGACTAAGATCAAAATTGCTACAACCATCATCGGAACCATAGGAATAGACTTGCCGTTTTGAAGGAAAGCACCTAGAGAGGGGGAGATGAGAGGGACGGGGAGGAATTAGGATGGGGAGGAGAGGAACTGGGGAGGTAATGCAGCTCAGGAAAGTATGAAGAAAGGTTGCAATGGCTTGGGGACCCATGCACGCCACACACGTACCCACTAAAGAGCTGTGGGCCCCCGGGGAGGGGGGGGGGGGGGCTAGTGTGGGGAAAACTTGTAGGAATGTGTAAGGAACTCGCGGGAATCTGGAAAACTACAGGAATATATAGAAAACTCTTAGGAATACAATTAAAAATTTGTGACTTACGTTAAAAAATGCGGGACATTTGCATAAAATGTTATACAGAGAAAATAACAAGTAAGATGGAGTGGATGGACACTGGAGGCGGGACTGGTAGCGGAATTAGTGTTAACGTAAAATATGGAAATGGAAAATATATGGGTGGGAGCAAATTTAGAAATGGAATGCAATACTGACAATTGGTGTGGTCAGGTAGTTAATTGTGAGTGGATGGGATTGTTGATAAACTCTCAGATTTCAGAGCATATTGAAAATATAGCTAGTTATAGTAGATACTCTTGGTAACCAGAAATTCAGGCTTCTAGCTGTATCCGCAATGGAGATTCAGGGGTTTGAAATTGCCGTCTATTGCTTTGAGAAAAGTTTGGTACGGCTGTGCGCTTGACTTGGCAGGGGCCACTGCCGTGCAGAATGGCTATGGGAAGAAACGCGTTTCCAAAGAAACGAAATTTGTTGACATCCAGTATTAGTTTAAATGTTAGGAAGTCCTTTCTGAAAGCATTTGTCTGGGAGTGAAACGTGGGCAATAAGGAGTTCAGACAAAAAGAAGACAGAAGCTTTCTAAATGTGGCTTTACAGATGAATGAAGAAGATTAGATGGGTAAAAACAAAATGGAAAATAAAATATGGAAGATTATTTAAAAATGTATTATCCTTAAACAACTCATGGGTATGCAGTTTGTGTATTAATTTTTATATCTATTTGTTGGATAACATACCACAGGTACAAACCACATCTTTCAAAACGAAGCAGAATCTTTTCACAATAAATTCTTACAATAACATACTAAAGATGGAAATGTTGACCATGATTGGCATGTTGCACGGTGCCTAAAAGTGATTCTTTGATTATGGCACAATTGTGATAATTAAGAAAAAGTTATTTCAATTACAATTTTTTTCCAAACTGAGATAATCAAATACTAAAATTATAAGTGGTAAATTTAAAATAAAATCGAGAAATTTATATACATAGTACTGTTCAATGATGCTGCCTAAATCAATACTTCAGGTAAAGTCAACAAAGGAAGGATGAGTCCTTCAAATCCGGAATGTAAAACAAAGCCATATCACAAAGATCAAATGCTATGTACATTAAGTACACTTATTAAATTCAACAATTTACTCTTACACATTATTGATCATTACTAATAACAAATAGAAGTAAAATAAGACTATTTTTCAGAAAGTAAACGACTGCTAAACAAAAATCATTTTAACTGTACCTGATATTTGGTAGTAGGCTGGAAAATGTGCATCAGTTAACAATGGCTCTGGTAATTCTGCCAGGAAGTTCTTCAACACTGAGGCACAGTCATGGACTGAAAAATTGCCCTCTCCCAACTTGAGAGGGACTCCCTGGTTCATTATCATCTTAAGCTCATTCTGACGAGTCATTTTCCCGCTTCTGCGAAATATGCCTTCCTGAATAATATCTGAAATGCCATAGTTTTTGTTAAACCAAGAAAGGTCGTAAATGAACTGAAATAATCAGCAATTATTTTAAAAATCATGCAACAAACAGAAAACCTCCATAAAAAATATGCTACAAATACAACACACTTGTGTACATTTCTTTAATTTTAAAAAAGCCTAGTGACCCCCCCCCCCCCCAGGCATCAAATGGGTGCAATTTATATTCTTTACCTATAAAAATCAACATGTGTATGTATTTTATTGTTGTTTTGTTCTAAGTAATATGATTAAACACAATGAATACTGTGCATATACAATCATCCACATGTTTAGTTCACATTTACATAGGAATATCACAGACTAATGTATAGGTTAAAGTTTACAACTGGCTCTTGGAATGACAGTAGTGGCCCTAGCAGAGGAAGAGTCAACCGTAGCAGCACTATCAATGCACAGTCTAACATGTACTCACAGAAGTGATGCTACTGCTCGAACCAGTAGCACCGCAGTAACAGAAGAATGGCATGATACAAATAGTTGGCTCTTCTTTCGTTAGGGGTGCTGCTGTCATTCGAAGTGTCAAATGTAAACTTTTATGTATATGTTAATAAATATCTTGATCCGATTGCTGCCAAACTTCAAAGGATCACCCGCTGAGCTAATCTCAAGATTTCCTCAAAACTGCTCCAGCCATGTTGAGATAAGACAGAACAAGGTAAAATGAGATTACAGATATGGTTAAAACGTCAGCAGATGGGTGTGGCTTGGTGACTACTTAAAGGTTGACCAAGCCACTGTGCCACATATTAAAATATCTCGCCCAATATTTTGAAAATAAGTCCAGTTTAAAATACAGTACAGGTCCGACGGTAGACCCAAGTTTGCCCTCAGACCGTCATAAAGAACACACTCCATTAAAATATGCCTAATCGACATTTGTGTTCCACATCTGTCACACACAGGTGGTTCCTCGCGACGTAAGAGGAAACCATGTGTTAGTGGGCTACGCCCTATCCGAAAACGAGTCAGAACCACCTTATGAGCTCGCCGAGGGTGGAAGGAGGTATGCCATGGACACACTGGCCACTGAGCCTCCTTTGACCTGGAGAGCCAACTGTTTCAGCAGACTGTACGGTATCTCAGCATAGCCAAGTACAGAATTGCACGCTACTGACAATGAGGACTTCAGCTCCCATATAGAGAAAGGTTGGTTGTATTCCTCAACATTGGATGAACGGAGATCAAAGCCAACTCTCTCCTGCATCGCCCGATATTGACGCAAGACTGAATCCTGGTGAGAATCGGGTGTAATACCTGCATAGGATGCTGCCATGGTACTGTATCTCTGACTTCCGCAATCCTAACACCATCCTCATGACCTAGGTCGTGGATTACCTTTCCCTTCCTTTCCCATTCCTTTTTTCTTTTTTCTCCCTTCTCTCCACCTGAAGAAGGAACACAGTTGCGAAAGCTTGTTATTTTGTTTCTTTTTCTATCGGCAGTACAGCAAAAAGATAAGTACGAATCAGCCAATCTATCTCTTTTGAATAATAAATTTATCGTGTCTGTGGAAAATTTCCATATTAATCGAATATTACTTAAATATTTGCACTTCACAACAAGATTAAATTCTCGAAACGCTTTACCAGTCATGTAAACTAAGCTAAGAAAACACTCAGTACAGTGACTGATGGATGCTCCCATTAACCACCTCATCTTGAGTCGACTTGGTGCGTATGGAAAACAACAAAACATAAAATATATGTTTGAACAAGCGCAAATTGTCAAGAAACTTGACTGCGTAAAGATTATAAACACTATAGTTCGAGACAAAAGCCATCCCAACATCAATTGTGTCAATTTTTCTCAATGGACATGTTTTTGGAAAGCATAAAACATGAGAAAAAATGCAGATATGTTTACCCAAAAACGGGAGCGAATTAACATTATTAACATAGGAAATTTCATGGGGTTGACAAAAATGATGTCAATGGTGTAATTGGTGGGAAAATTTAAAATATGGTCACGTAAACATGGCCTTTTATTGTATTTATTATTAACAGCAGTGATGATTAAATGTTATTACAGTTTATATTTGTAGGAGTAAGACAGTTACTTTTCACAGAAAGACCAAAAATTTCCATCACCTGGAAGGCAATGCATGTTGCTAACAAAAATCTCAATCAATGCATTTATTGTAACAGGAAATTACTAGATTGTGCTAGTGCAGGTACAGTATATCTACACTACTAAAATTCTGACACTAACAAAAACAAATAAAAAACTAGCATTAAAATCTACTCTTCAAAGTCCTGTACACAACACTCAAAATAGCAAAATATGTGAACTTACAAAAATGTAAATAACAATGCTCCAAATAATTAAACAGTCATAGTTTACTACTTCTTAGAAGCACATAAGAAACTAACAAACTAAGGGTCAGTTTTTCAATGTCTCGTTAAGTTCCAGTTAAGATTTTAATTTCTTGTTCGTGGAGAATTGCGTTTGTCAATGTTTCGTTATCAGTTAACCTGACGTTAAAAGACCTCAAACTGGTCATTAACTTAATAAGAAGAATTCTTCTCCTTACATGGCTAACGACCAGTTAAGTGAAAATCTGTATGAAAATGGCAGGATTCCAAAGCGTTAAAATACCGCAATATATTCACGTGATAAATACCTATTTATTGAACAAAATAACAGAAGCATTACATGTATGAGAAACTAGTGTGGAAAGCAGCTTTGGGAAAATTTTATCGTCATACTTATCGTCATGTCAGTAGTGACTAGATTAGTTTGATACATTGCAGATAACCTTAAAATTATTGTTCTGATATGAAAATACAAACTTACGGGTAACGACTAATTAAGTGAGAATCGGTATGATGAAAATGTTTAGAATACCTACCGCTAACAAATCTAGCTGCTTGCCTCTGAACTGCCTCTATGTCTTCCTTTAAACTGATCTGCTGCGGGTCCCAAACACTTGAGCAATACTCAAAACGTGGTCGTAAAAAGCGTTTTATACACGGTCTCCTTTACATGTGAAGAACATCTTCCCAAAATTCTCCCAATAAACCGAAATCGGCTGTCCGCCTTACTCACAACTGCTCTTATATGTTCGTTCCATTTCATATCTCTCTGCAATGTTACGCCTAGATATTTGAACGATGCGACAGCACCAAGAAGCGCACTACTAATGATGTATTCGAACATTATAGGATTGTTTTTCCTACTCACGCGCATCACCTTATATTTTTCTACATTGAGAGCTAGCTGCCATTCTTCGCACCAACTAGAAATTTTGTCTAAGTCATTGTGTATGTTATTACAGTCAGTTAAAGACGACACCCTCCCATACACCACAGCATCATCAGCAAACAGCCGCAAATTACAACTTACTCTGTCCATCAGATCATTTATATAGGTAGAAAATAATAGCGGTCCTATCACACTTCCCTGGGGCACGCCTGACATTACACTCTTCTCTGATGAACACTCGCCGTCGAGAAAGACCTACTGTGTTCTATTACTTAGGAAGTCTTCCAGCCAGTCACAAATCTGTGAACCTGTTCCATAAGTTCGTATCTTCGTTAGCAGTCTGCAGTGTGGCACCACGTCGAACGCCTTTTTGAAGTCGAGAAAAAAAAAAAAAAACAATCCGCCTGTTGCCCTTCATCCATGGCTCGCAAGATGTCACGTGAAAAAAGAGCAAGCTGAGTTTCACATAAACCATGTTTCCTAAACCCGTGCTGTTTCATAGAAAGCAGTTTTTCCGTTTCAAGGAAATTTACTGTATTTGATCTGCTCCAAAATTTTACATGAAACTGATGTCAGCGATATTGGCCTGTAATTGTGTGGGTCAGTTCTCTTTCCTGCCTTATAAACGGAAGTCACCTGCACTTTTTTCCAATCACTAGGAACTTTGCACTGAATTAAAGATTTGCAATAAATGCAAGCTAAGTAGGGGGCCAATGCCACATAATACTCTTTCTAAAACCGAACTGGTTTTCCATCCGGACCAGCAGACTTTTTAGTATTTAGCTCTCTCAGCTGCTTCTCTATACTGGAAATACCTACTACTATGTCCCCCATTTCAGAATTAGTAAATTGATCAAATGACGGTACATTTGTGCGGTCCTCCTCTGTGTAAGATTTCTTAAAGGGTAAATTTAGAACTTCAGCTTTCCGTTTGCTTTCTTCTATTACTGCCCCAGAATGATCAACGAGTGACTGGACAGTGGGCCTTGACCCGCTTATCGATTTTACATAGGACCAGAATTTTTTCGGGTTCTCGGAAAGATCTTTTGGTAAGGTATGGCTGTGATAATTTTTGTATGCTTCGCGCATCGATCTTTTTATAGATGCACGAATCTCTACTAACTTTTGCCAGTCATCATTTACGTGTTCTTTTTTGAATCGAGAGTGCAATAGCCTTTGCTTTTTCAGCAGCTTTCTAACTTTATTATTATACCACGGTCGATCTTTTCCATCCTTAATCGTCCTTACTGGCACATATTACTCTAACCCTTTATTAACAATGCACAATTCCTCTACATCCATAGTCCCTGAATTAAACGATGCCCATCGTTTTCTAAGTGCGATCCTAACATTTGCTTATCGGCTCTTCCCAACAAAAACACGCTCCTAGCCTTCTCAATTGGTTTATGAAATTTGGTGACCATCGACGCTATGACAATATCATGATCACTAATTCCTATCTCTACACAGACATTGTTAATAAGGTCAGGCCTGTTTGTGGCTATAAGGTCTAAAATATTTCCATTGCGCGTGGGTTGCCGGTTTAACTGCTCAACACAGTTCTCGGAGAATGTGTCCAAAAGTAGCTCGCAAGACTGCTTGTCTGTACCGCCGAAATGTAACTAGAGATGTCACAATCTATACTGTTAAGGTTGAAGTCTCCCCGACTAATATTACATGGCCCGGATACCTATGCACTACCTGGTACATAGACTTTCTTTGAATGATTCTAAAACAGCTACAGCAGCACGGGGGGGGGGGGGGGCAGTAAAAACACCCAACTATTAACTTTACTTCTTTTAGACCTGTTATACATGACCAGATAACTTCACAGTTACTTTCAACCTTAATCTCAGTAGAAACAATATCTTTGTCCACAGCGATGAACACTCCTCCTCCAGTTGTATCCGATCTATCTTTCCGATATACATTCCACACCTCGCTAAATATTTCTGAACTTGCCACATCATGATTTAGCCAGATTTCGGTGCCTAAAACTACCTGAGCACAATAATGTCCATGCAGTGCAGCAAATTCGGAAACTTTGTTTCTAATACTCTGTAAGTTCGCAGCTAATATTTTGATATTCGAATTTTTGAGCTGAACGTGGCCTGAATTCACTGTTTGAATGCTGACAGGCGAGTACTCCACAAGTACTCTGCTACCCGAGTAGCCGCTACCTTAGTATATTGCACCCCTCATCTATCTAGGGCACCCTACAATTCCCCACCCGATAACCCAGATCCTGAAATCTGCAGCCATGACTGTCACAGAGTCGGCGAAGCCTCTGGTTCAGACCCTCCATTCGGCTCCAAACCAAAGGACCCCCGATCAACCCTGGGAAAAATGCTACAAATCGACAGCTCTGCTTGCACCCCACGTGCGAGAGCAGCAGCCTTCACCAATTCGACCCAAGCGACAAGGGTCATTTGTACTGACGAGAGCCACGATTTGCAGTTGACCGCATCCTGCACCCTCTATAGCCGCTGGCAAGGCCGCCTCCACATCCCTGATGAGGCCCCCCGGCAGGCACATCGAGTGCACGTTGGACTTCTTTCTGGATCTCGACACTATCTGCCTAAGGGGCTCCATCACGCGCCTAACATTGGAGCTCCCAATAACTAATAATCCCTTCCCCAAGTGCACCTGCTCGGACCCTGCTGAAGGAGTGGCCACACGTTCACTCGCAGAACGAACAGGCGCAGACGATCGTCCAGCCTCCACATTTGCCTTCCGCCTCGAGCGACGCACAAACGCTGTACAACCCGCCACTACCCTTACGGAGAAGGCGGCTCGACCACGTCTGGTACACCTGAAGGTGCCTCGGTAGCAGGGACAGAGAGCGAAGCATGAGACACCTGAGGTGTCCCACTCGACGCACCAGACTCCGCACCATCGCTGCACTCCGAGACAGCAGGTTGAAGATGGCTGACCGTAGCCAACAGCACGCTCAGCTGTTCGCAAACTGTGGCCAACTCCTCCTGTGTCCGCTCACAGCAGGCACACATCCTATCCATCCTCTCGATACAATTAACTGTAGAAAGTAGAAAACTAAATAATCAACTTTAAGTAGCCTAGTACTCTAATAAAGGCGGCTAGCAGCTGACTGAACTGTGGTCAGTGGTAGCTACAATGTCAAATCAATGAAACTGAGTTCGGCAGTTTTCAAAATAAACAAGAATATCCGTGGAATACACCATTATCAAACGCGCGGGAATATAAGCTTTCTCAAAGCAGAACACGAAATAAGGAAGTGACAATATGACATGTAGCTTGCAGCAGACAATAACTATACACACGGTATTTATCAAAATACGCGAGAATAAATTCTTGAAGCAGTAGCACAAATGAAATGTGTCAAGTAGGTGAGAAGAAACCTCTTAAAAAGAGAAACCACAACGAAAATTAAGAAATTAACTGGCAACGAAATTTCATGCAATTAAATTATGATAATTGGAGCTCTGGGTGATGGGGCAACGACAACAGCTGGCACTGAAATGACTGCTAACTGACCATGCACTTGACAATATGTTTATTGCCATGGGGGACTTCGTTCGTGTCTGCAAAACGTCTGTTTGGAAAACTGTTTGAGAAGTGACACTGGCCTCTTTCAATCCAATGTCTCCTTATCTTTCTCTATTAATGACAAGACTCTCGCACTCACATCTTTAAACTTCGAGGTTCTTTCACATTTGTTTTTCACAGTGCCAAATAATGTCTGCTAACCGCTTCCCTGCTAGTCACATGTGGCAAACAGCTGTTTATTGAGACTGAACTTTCATTTGTTTTCTCAAGGTTAGCAAACGAGAGGTGTATCTGGCAATGACAAACACAATGCACTTAATGAACACATTTAACTGGACGGTGAAGGCACCTTCTCGTTTAATAACGAGAAGATCAACGAGATGGATGAACCGACCCTAAATAGTTTTTTTACAAATTAGGTACTGTTGTACCTTCAAGTGTGATCAGCGTAACTCACCCCCGTATCCCCCCCCCCCCCCCCAAATTCAAAAGAAATAATACAGTAAAACCTCAAATTTACATTCTTGGTTTGTACGTTTTCCTGCCATTGACACCATTTTTTGTCGGTCCCATCAAATTTCCTATGTTTACAATGTTAATTCGCCCACATTTTTGCGTTAACATATTTACACTTTTCCCGCGTTTTACACTTTTCGAAAGCACGTTCCTGAAGAAAAATGATGTAATGTACATAAATTGACGCTAGCATGGCTTTCCCCATAAAGTATAGTGCTTAAAAATTATTCACAGTCGTGTTTCTTGACACTTTGCATTTATTCAAACGTATATTTCGCACTTCGTTTTTGACTTACGATGCACCGATTTGTGAAGATGTAGTTCCTCTTTCCTCCAGCTTCTTTGCCAGAACGTCTGGAGTGTACTCAATAAGAACCAACTGCTTTGTTGAAGTGAGAATAAAGAGTTGCATTGTTTTTGTGATACATATTTCTGATTAATAAAGAATGTTATCTGTCAAAGTTGGACATCATAATATGCACAACCTCAAAAAAGCGATAATAATGAGAGGTGCTGATCCTATGCAAACGTCACAAAAATACTTATGCATGTGTCTGTACTGGAAAACGTGAATAAAGTCTCTAATATCGTCATGTGAAACATCTAAAAATACAAAAAGAACAGAACTTTATGAGTTTTACTACGTAAATAGTTAACACCGGTAAAAAGCAGTAATTTTGAAGATGTGTTACATAGCCTGGCAGCAGCGTCCAAACGATATCTATCGAAGCGGTTCAGATAATTTTGAAGATGTGTTACATAGCCCATCAGTGGCGTCCTCTATTATAATGAATGAAATTACGCCAAAAATTTCTACTTCCCATGAAACTATGTTTTGCCTGGCACTTAAAATAGTAAAAATTTTGATAATTTTTATTGTATAATAAACTTCCTGGTGAGTATTTAGATGCCTATTATGTACATATATTACAAATAAACTACGAAAATGCAAGGCTGATCCAGTAAGCATATTTTACCATTTAAAACATTATTTCCTGCATTTTACACCATTTCACGTAAGTCCCTTGAAAAGCGTAAAAATGAGGTTATACTGCAATAATAATAATAATAATAATAATAATAACAACAAAATAAATAAAATAAAATGAATACCATATATTTCTGCAGATAAGACGATGGCTGAATCATAAAGAAAAGGCCCCAAAACTGAGAACATCTTATACGACAGTACAAAAAAACAAAAAATTAAATTGAAATTTAGTCTGAAATTTACATCATGAAGGAATGATTTATGTAAACAACAACCTATTCGCCATAAAGCAGGAATATAATTAATTATTTACAAAGCAGCTTGATGTTACAATGTTGATTGTCAAAAATAATTTCTCAATATATCCAAAGTCACACTGAAATGATTACCGAATATTTACATATGGGACATTGAAAGGGTTAAAATATTTCGGTGCTACAGGGAACAATTGGGGTTTCCTTTGAAATCCTTTATCTTCTGTTCTCGGGCAATTTCATTTATTTTCACCTGCAAAATCTGTGGATCGGCGCAATTAAATGTCATCTCAGAGAAATAAATTAATTTTCTCTTGAACTTAGCGGTGATTAAAAAAAATTATGCTTTTTTACGAACGGATACAACTTAGCACTACGAGCACGAAAGTTCAAAAGCAGACTGCAAACACTACAACAAAGGGTGAAATCCAGATTTACCAATCATAAAAACTAGTGGCATTTCTCTACCTTTCACAAAACTAGGCGCTCTAGACAAAACCAACGAGGTTAGAATCTCTAACCTCCTTGCACAAAACCACGGTTCATTCTTTCTTCCATGCACAAAAGCATGGAGCACAAAACCTACTTCTAGCAGTTTCAAGCAGCATTGTTCGGAACTTCCTGCAGCTTTGCATCCGAATCTAAGCCGCAGGCATATTTTTAGATCCCGAAAACAGGAAAAAAGTGCAGCTTGCATTCAGGCAAATACAGTAATTTGGGGGCCTAAGGCCAGATATATGCTTAAACTATAAAACTTTGACGAATAAATGTACATCATTCTATCTGAAGGTCATCTTATCTGAGGAAATATACAGTAATAGCTACTAAAAAATAGAATCTACAATCTAAAAATGTACAAATACTAATAATACAGTAAGGACAGTTTACAACTCACCCCAAAAACGTGGCGACAAGCTGCAACAGGCACATACAAAAGACACACACATACAACACTTTCAGCTATCGGCCATGGCCTTCTTCGGAAATCCAACACTCATGCAATCACACAGTCACACAACACAGTCATACAATCATCACCTCCGGCTGCCGCACTTCGAATTTGGCAGCCAGAGGTGATGGTTGTATGACTGTGTTAAGTGCCTGTGTGATTGCATGAGTGTTCTATTTTTCGAAGAAGGCCATGGCCGATAGCTGAAAGTGTTGTATGTGTGTGACTTTTGTATGTGCCTGTCGCAGCTCGTCACCACATCTTTGCGGTGAGTTGTAAACTGTCCTTACTATTATTATTAATTCCAACCAGGACTTTCCATTATTATATAATGTACAAAAACAAAAACCATAGATTTATGTAAATAAACATCATTATCAAGATGCTGAAAATATAAGACTAATATGTACAATATAGGAAAGGCAGTCATTCAACCAGAGTAGATTGGTATATTGAGCCCATCAACACTTAAAAGACTCTAGCATTCACACTCCCATGCAATTTCCATGGCCAAGGGGAGGGAGAGGAGTTACATTTAGGTGCCTGTATTGATTGTGTTTTCTCTCTCTCTCTCTCTCTCTCTCTCTCTCTCTCTCTCTCTCTCTCTCTCTGTGTGTGTGTGTGTGTGTGTGTGTGTGTGTGTGTGTGTGTGTGTGTGTGTGTGCACGTGCACGCAAAAAGAGCATATGCTACAGGCTGGATTATATTACCTGTTACTGTACTCAGGACAGCAATCTAGAATAAGCAAGTAGTTGCCTTTCCTTTATGCTCCCATTATTATTGTACAATAGATTAAAGTATTGAAATATCTTTTTAAATCATATTCCTCCACATTTCTACAATCAAATTTTAACTGGTAAAGACAAGTTTTATACTTTCTTCTCATTATTTGCTCTACTTTCTTGATAAGTATATTTATATATCCTCTGTGAGGCCTTTACCAACTAACAGTTTCATTATCCCATATCATGGACTAGAGCAAAATCATTTATGGTCTTTGAGAACAAACAGAAACCTTGCTAAATAAAATAATATTTTCATTTATTTATTCTTACTGAAATCTTCTAATCACTTTAAAAAGAAGAGCAAGTAACAGCGCTGTTATATGGTAACCTTCATTACAACTAATGCTTTCTAAACTAACTTAATTTATTTAAAGGAAGGAAGCTTAGGGTTTAACACCCCTTCAACAGCTTGGTCATTAGAGACGGAGCTTACACTCGGATTTTCGGGGAAGGATGGGGGAGGAAATCGACCGTGCCCTTTGAAAGGAACCATCCCGGCATTTGCCTGGAGCGTTTTGGGGAAATCACGGAAAACCTAAATCTGAATGGCCGGAGGTGGATTTGAACCACCATCCTCCCGAATGCGAGTCCAGTGTCTTACCACTGCGCCACCTCGCTCGGTTTACTCTATTTAGCCTAAGTTTTATGTACCAACATTTAAGTACTAGTTTCACATACAACTTACTCTGTTCTTTTCCTAGAAATTCAATAAGCTGATATACTTGACAAATGCCTTCTTGTGTTAAAGGAGCACCTTCCATGACACCTTTTGATGGACACTTTGGTTTTCTGGAGAAAGCAACAGACACCCATTTTGATGGCTTGAATTTGTTCTTTTCATGCGATACTTCAGATCTGGAAAAATAAAAAAGGACAATATAACAAGATGTACAAGCTAGCATAGTGTACAATTGACTACACAGTGGAAACTGGTCAACCTGCATTGCAACGCAGCTGGTAAGTGGTATGGTTGCTTTCTCTGGTGGCCGAGTCTCTGATAGGGTGGCAAAGACAGTGACTGGGCTGGAATTGGGAGTGCTGAGTGGGTAGACTTGGCAGGCATTACACTGGGGTTTTCCACACAGATATAATCCCTATGGCAGGGGGTTAATATTTGGAGGATGTTTTGGAACTTGACTGGGTGATGGAACATCACTTTAGTGAGGTGGAAAAACGATCTTGAGTAGAATCTTAACTCATTTCAGGGAATTATGATAGAGAGTCAAAACACCAAGAAAAAATGTGATATGGGTCATTCCACGCGAAAGGGACCAATATTAAAAAGTGTCCCCACTTGACCATCTCCAAATCTAACGCAATTTCGTGTGAGGGTACTATATGGTCATTGATAGTTGTATACCGAATTTCAGTTCAGTACCTACAATAGTTTAATTTTTAGGAATTTATAAAGAAATGCTAGTCATCTTCGTGTTGTGTATGAAGGTGTATAAGTGCCAAGTTTGCTAGGCGTTTTTGAAAGTTTTAGCAAACATTTGGTCATTTGCTTTAATATACATAGACAACTCCATACACTGAGTCACACCTAAGCAAAAATTAGAGGTTTAGCCTCACCTAATACAGATAACAGCCTCAAAAGTTTCTAAAAAAATTCGTTGTGCTGTTCTGAGAGCCAAGGTTTGAGAGACCACTGCTGCTTTATATATGAACCAATCACATCTGAACTTGAGGTGGTGATTCCCACCTATGATATCTATTTATGGATCAAATTTAATTAACACTGGATGCTTACACTAACAGATATGCATCTGCAAAGTTCGCCACAATTTTCAGTCTGCTAATTTTCGGGGATTTTTAGAGGCCAATATCTCAACTGCATCATTTTCAGTCCTTTTTCCGTTGCCACAGATAGAAAGAGCATGCTTTAAGCTTTCAAAGATATATTGTTTAAGTTCTGGATTTTGCATTTTGATGAATACAAATACCCTTCAAAAGTGGGAGAAATGGACTATCGATAAATACAAAACATTAATAAAATTCAAGTTGTAAATGAAAATATGACTAACTTGTAATGTCTTAATAGTAGAAGAAGTGCCTGTGGTTTAGGGAATTAACTAAGCTAACAAGAAACATTTTTATATAATTTTACAATGTTGTTGTGGTCTTCAGTCCGGAGACTGGTTTGATGCAGCTCTCCACAATACCCTATCTTGAGCAAGTCCCTTCATCTCAACATAAGAACGGCAACCTACATCTGTCTGAATCTGCTTACTGTATCCATATCTTGGTCTTCCTCTGTGGTTTTTACTCCACACACTTCCCTCCAATACTAAATTCACAATTCCTTGATGTCTAAGAACGTGCCCTACCAATCTATCCCTTCTTTTAGACAAGGTATGCCAGAAATTTCTTCTCTCCCCAATTCTATTCAGTACCTCCTCATTAGTTACGCGATCCACCCATGTAATCTTCAGCATTCTTCTGTAGCACCACATTTCAAAAGCCTCTATCCTCTTCCTGTCTGCCCTGTTTATTGTTCATGTTTCACTCCCATACAAGGCAATAGACCATACAAATGCCTTCAGAAAGGACTTCCTTAGGCTTAAATCAATATTCGATGTTAACAAATTTCTCTTTTTCAAGAACACTTTTCTACCCATTGCCATTCTGCATTTTATATCCTCTGTACTGCGACCATCATTTGTTATTTTACTGCCCAAGTAACAAAACTCATCTACCTCCTTTATTGGTTCGTTATCTAATCTAATCCTTCAACATCACCTGATTTTCTTAGACTGCACTCCATTACCCTAGTTTTGCTCTTGTTAATGTTCATCTTATATACACCTTTCAGCACACTGCCCATTCCGTTCAATTGCTCTTCCAGGTCCTTTGCTGTATCTGACAGAATTACTATGTCTAATATTCATAGAATATATGACATCAACTGCGATTGGGCAAAGCTGAAAATGTGTACCCAGCCGGGATTCGAACCCAGGTCTCCTGCTTTCTAGGCAGTTACGCTGACCCCTACACCACTGGGGACACAGTGATCACCGCACCTGCAAGGACTACCCATTCACGTCTCCCGTCAGATACAAGTTCTCAGCTTCGGGAATTAGTTAAACTACGAGTTTGAGTACTATGGGCAGGGCGAAGCTGAGAATTTGTATTTGACGGGAGACGTGAATGGGTAGTCCTTGCAGGTGCGGTGATCACTGTGTCCCCAGTGGTGTAGGGATCAGCGCAACTGCCTAGCAAGCAGGAGACCCGGGTTCGAATCCCGGCTGGGTACACATTTTCAGCTTTGCCCAATCGCAGTTGATGTCATATATTCTATGAATATTAACTAATAACAGCTGCAGGATCAGAAGTGACGTCTGTTCTTTCGGAACAGACGCCACATGTGTATATATATAATTACTATGTCGTCGGCAAAATGCAATGTTTTTAATTCTTCACCCTGAACTTTAATTCCTTCACCAAATTTCTCCTTGCTTTCCTATATAGCTTGCTCAATGTACAAATTGAATAACATTGGAGAAAGGCTACAACTCTGTCTTACTCCCTTTCCAACCACTGCATCCCTTTCATGCCTTCAACTCTGACAACCGCTGTCTGGTTTTTGTACAAGTTGTAAATAACCTTACGCTCCCTATATTTTACTCCTGCTTGCTTCAGAACTTGAAAGAGTTTATTCCAATCAATATTGTCAAAAGCCTTTTCCAAATCTACAAAGCTAGAAATGTAGGTTTGCCTTTTCTTAATCTATCTTCTAGGATAAGCTGTATAGTGAGTATTGCCTCCTGAGTTCCTACATTTCTCCTGAACCCAAACTGATCTTCCCTGAGGTCGGCTTCTACTACCTTTTCCATCCTTCTTTAGATAATTTGTGTTAATATTTTGCAACCATGACTTATTAAACTGATGGTTCTGTAGTTTTCACACCTGTCTGCACCTGCTTTCTTTGGAATGGGAATTATAACATTTTCTTAGAGTCTGAGGGTACTTCAGCTGTCTCATACATCTTACACACCAGGTGAAACAATTTTGTCATGGCTGGTTCTCCCAGAGACTTCAGTAGCTCTGAGGGAATATCATCTACTCCAGGAGCCTTATTTCGACTTAGGTCTTTCAGTGCTCTGTTGTTGTTGGTTGTTTTAAGGGGACTAAACAGCTAGGTTATCAGTCCCCTGTTCCTAGCTGAGAGTCAACTGTCAATAAAGATAAAACAATGCCCTGAAAATGACACCGCACAAAAGGGCAGGTTAACAATAGACAAGCCACTGACAATACAAGACGAAGACACACAGAATGAGTAAAATAAAGTCACGAATAAAACTGGATAGCAGAGAACCTTGGCTGGCTGATCGCAAAGAAAAAACAGGATGAGCCAGCCACACTGCACACACTAAAAACCCCTAAGGGCTCGAAAATATAAAAAATCTGGGTTTCTGTTGGCCCAAGAGATCAGGCAACAGCACCCACGGTTAGATAGATGCATAAAAACCAGAAGCGCGGATAAAACTTAAGACTGCGTTAGCCATAGAGGCGTTGTCTGCTAAAGCTAATGATAGCGTGTCTGGGATATGAAAAGACCGCCGCAAGTCGGCTAAAAGCGGACAGTCCATTAAAAGATGGGCGACTGTCAACACAGTGCCACATCGACACACGGGTGGAGCCTCGCGCCGAAGGAGATACCCGTGGGTGAGCCACGTATGTCCTATCCGAAGGCGACAGAGGACAACTGACTCTCGGCGGGTCGGCCGCAGTGAAGATTTCCACAAAGCTGTGGAGAGCTTCACTGCCCGAAGCTTATTCGGTGCAGTCGCCGTAGCCCACTCGGTGCTCCAAGCCTCACGTACTTTCCGGTGCAACACCAGCTGAACATCCTGTTCCGTGACACCAATAGTTAGAGGTGGTCCCATAGTACCCTGCTTGGCCAATCGATCAACATGTTCATTCCCTGGTATGCCAACATGACCTGGGGTCCACACAAAGACCACAGAACGGCCTGATTGGCCCAGGGAGTGAACAGTGTCCTGGATCGTACGTACTATTGGGTGCCGAGAGAAACACTGGTCGATCGCTTGTAAGCCACTCAGGGAGTCAGTACAGATGACGAATGACCCCCTGGGGCAGGCTTTGAGATGTTGGAGAGCTCTGAGAATAGCGACCAGCTCGGCGGAGAAGATGCTACTCTCGCAGGGCAGAGAATGCTGTTCTACATGGTTGTGATGTAAAAAGGCATACCCAGCACGGCCATCTACTACGGAACCATCTGTGTAAATGGCGTCTGTGGCACGGAACGGTTCGAGCACTTGTAAAAACTGGTGACGGAGATGTACGGAGGAAACAGAGGCCTTCGACGCATGGGACAGGTCCAGACGGAGCTGCAAACGAGGAATGGACCAAGGAGGAGTGTGAGAGGAATAGTGGAAAATGGTAGGAAGTGGGTAGGATGTGAGAGACGAAAGAAGGATACGAACACGGACCGAGATCGGGTATCCCGACCTTGGCCGTCGTGGAGGGATAGGGAGTGCAGCGTCTGGAAATAGGAGCCGGCGGTTCGGGTGGAAGGGCGAGGCCTGAACACGAGCAACATAAGATGTTAACAGGTGTTGCCTACGGAACCGCAGCGGGAGGACTCCAGCTTCGACAAGGAGGCTTGTCACAGGGCTAGTGCGAAAAGCCCCTGTCGCCAAACGAACACCACAGTGGAGGATTGGGTCTATTGCCTGCAGCGCTGACGGCGCAGCCGAATCGTAGACTATGCTGCCATAGTCTAGGCGCGACTGAATGAGGGCCTTGTAAAGTTGTAATAGCGTTTGGCGCGAGGCTCCCCAAACAGTGTGGCTGAGACAGCGCAGGATGTTGAGGTGTTGCCAGCACTTTTGTTTTAACTGGCGTAGGTGCGGCACCCAGGTTAGACGGTCATCAAACACCATACCTAAGAATCTGTGCGTCTCTTCAACTTGTAGCAGGTCGCCAGCTAAGTAAAGTTCGGGTTCCGGGTGTACTGCCCGACATCGACAGAAATGCATCACACGGGTTTTGGATGCAGAAAATTGAAAACCGTGGGCAAACGCCCACGACTGTGCCTTCCGAATTGCGATCTGCAACCGCCGTTCAGCTACGCCAATGCTGGAGGAGCTGTAATACATGCAGAAGTCATCGGCATACAAAGAAGTAGAAACCGATGACCCCGCAGCCGCAGCAAGACCGTTTATGGCGATTAAGAATAAAGGAACACTAAGAACGGAACCTTGTGGGACTCCGTTCTCTTGACAATGAGGTGAGCTGAAACAAGAACCAACACGAACACGGAAAGAACGCAACGCCAGGAAGTTCTTAATGAACGTAGGAAGTGGACCCCGTAAGCCCCAATTGTACAGCGTAGACAGAATATGATAGCGCCAGGTGGTGTCATACGCTTTCCGCAGGTCAAAAAAGACGGCAATCAGGTGTTCACGGCGAGAAAATGCTGTACGAATGGCTGACTCTAGGGACACGAGATTGTCGATTGCGGAGCGGCCTTGACGGAACCCACCCTGTTGATGCGCCAACAGTCCTCGGTCCTCGAGGATCCACATGAGCCTCCGACTCACCAACCGTTCGAGAAGCTTGCATGGAACGTTGGTGAGGCTGATCGGGCGGTAACTATCAGCCACCTGCGGATCTGCCCCAGGCTTAACCACCGGAATGATAATGCTTTCCCGCCACGAGGACGGAAAAACACCCTCAAGCCATACGCGATTAAACAGGGCGAGAAGTTGGCTTTTGGCATCCGCTGATAGGTGTCGGAGGAACTGGCTGTGAATGCGATCGGGTCCAGGGGAGGTATCCGGGCATGCAGCAAGGGCACTTTCCAACTCCCACTCAGTAAATGGGACGTTATATGGTTCACGACGCCGTGTTCGAAATGAAATGTGCTGGCTCTCTGCTCGCTCTTTAATGGCACGAAAATCTGCACTATAGGCAGCAGTCCCCGACGTACGTTCAAAATGATCTGCCAGGTGCTCAGTGACGGCGACAGGGTCAGTACAGAGCGAACCCTGAATGCTGAGACACGGAATACCCGCCGGTGGGCGGTGCCCAAAGAGGCGTCGAACCTGCGACCACACCTTGGAAGGAGAAGCGCGGGAACCAATGGAGGCGACGTACTTCTCCCAGGAAGCCCTCTTACTTTCCTGTATCAGTCGCCGGGCTCGTGCTCGGAGACGCTTGAAGGCCACGAGATGTTGGACACAAGGGTGGCGTCGGTGGCGCTGTAGTGCTCGCCGACGTTCGCGGATGGCCTCAGCAATCTCCGGTGTCCACCAGGGCACCGATGGGCGATGGAGCGAACCGGATGTGATGGGAACAGAGTTTTCGGCTGCAGAAACGATAGCCTCTGTGACCTGCTGAACGGCGGCATCAACATCTGCTGGAAGCGGAGAGGAAATCACAGCAGCTGAAGAATAAGCTGGCCAGTCAGCCCTACGGAGGGCCCAGCGAGACGGACGGGTGGCAGGCGTACACTGTGGGAGCGACAGGAAGATCGGAAAATGGTCGCTCCCACATAGGTCGTCATGGACCCTCCAGGTGAGATGTGGAAGGAGACTAGGGCTGCAGACAGACAGGTCAATGGCAGAAAACGAACCATGTGCTGTGCTAAAGTGGGTAGGAGCACCGGTGTTAAGAAGGCCGAGATTCTGCTCTGACAGGAGAGACTCAACATCCCTACCCCGGGCCGAGGTCTGTGTGCCACCCCACAGAGGGTGATGGGCGTTGAAGTCCCCCATAAGAAGGAAGGGTGGGGGAAGTTGAGCGACCAAGGCTGCGAGGTCTGTGGGAGAGATGGCCTCATCAGGTGGAAGATAGACAGAGCAGACGGTAAAATCTCGTACTACCCGGAGTCGAACAGCGACTGCCTCTAGAGACGTTTGAAGAGGCACAGCAGCACTGGGAACAGAGGCGTGGACATAAACACAGACGCCGCCAGAAACCCTGTCGTAGACGGTGCGGTTTTTAAAATAGCCCCGATACCCTCTGAGGGCTGGGCTCTTCTCGACGGGAAACCACGTTTCCTGCAAGGCAAGACAGATGGCAGGGAAGCGGCAGAGTAAGTGCCGCAGTTCAGCCAGGTGGCGGAAAAAACCACCGCAATTCCACTGCAAGATGTTGTTTGCAGTTTGCTGAATAGCCATAATGTAAGGCGGTAAATGGTCATTCAGCAGGAGCACCTGCTGCCAACTGCGCAGACTCTGCAGGATCCTGAACCATCGGTTCAGGCGTTCCGAGTATGGCGAGATCCTCAGGTGATGCGAGGATCTCTACCTCGTCTTCAGATGCCGAAGAGGTGACAGAGCGGTCCTTCCGAGGCACTGATGATGCCTCCTTCGCATCCTTTTTCTTCGGCTTCCTTTTGCCCTCTCGCTGGCCCTTTGGTGTCAAGGGCCGGGAGGGCTTCCCAGACGTGGCAGCAGAGACCGTCGAAGAGCCAGAAGCCCTTCGACCAGAAGGTTTTGGATCCTTCAGCCAAAGGCTAGGATCCCCTGGCGCACCCTGGGACTCCCCAGAAGGGAGCGTCCCGAAGGACCCCTTCCGAGGGAGAGGTGCCGGAGGAAGCTGTTGCTTCTCCGGCTGGGGGTTGGGGACTGGTGTCCCCGATGGTTGTGGGGAGGTTTCCCCCACAACAGGTGCCTTAGCAGCAGATGGAATGCTGCCCCCATCTGATGAGGGCGCTGTGGTGATTTTATGGCCTCTAGGGCCTACTGAAGGAGGCGATATCTTGTCGTGAGTCGTACCCGTGATGCGCGGGGACGACGCTACAGCTGCAAAGGAGGTAGTCATGCTTACTGGATGGAGACGCTCATACTTCTTTCTTGCCTCATTGTATGATAGCCGGTCCAAGGTCTTAATTTCCATTATCTTACGTTCTTTGTGCAGAACTTTGCAGTCTGGAGAGCACGGTGGATGCAGCTGGTTGCAGTTCACACAGACGGGAGGTGGGGTGCAGGGAGCGTCCGGATGAGATGGACGTCCACATTCCCTGCACACAGGGCTAGAAGTGCACCGGGAGGACATATGCCCGAACTTCCAGCACCTGAAGCACCTCATAGGGGGCGGGACGTATGGTGTAACGTCGCACCGGTAGATCATGACCTTGACCTTCTCAGGCAGTGTATCGCCTTCGAAGGCCAGGATGAATGCACCGGTGGCAACCTTGTTATCTCGTGGTCCCCTATATACACGTCGAACAAGGTGAACACCTCTGCGCTCCAAGTTGGTACGTAGCTCTTCATCAGACTGTGACAATAGGTCGCGATGGTAAATACGGCCTTGGACCATGTTGAGGGTCTTGTGGGGCGTGACACTGACAGGTATATCACCCAGCTTGTCACAGGCCAATAATGCCCTGGACTGGGCTGGGGATGCCGTCTGTATCAGAACAGCCCCACTTCTCATTTTAGAGAAAGACTCCACCTCACCATGTTTGTCCTCGAGATGTTCAACGAAGAACTGCGGCTTGGTGGACAAGAAAGAGTCTCCATCAGTTCGGGAAATTACAAGATATCGCGGTGAGTAGGGATCCGGACAGCGTAAAGCTTGGCGTTCTTCCCATGGCGTTGCCAGGGAAGGGAACGACTTAGGATCATATACTGCAGCATTAAAGTCAGATCTTCCACGCTTAGAAACGGCGTTTTTGCGACCGCCCACACTAGTTATTGCTCGTTTCATTTTCGTCCCACGAGCAGCTAGGGAAAAGAGGTCCACCCAGGCAGAGCCCCGCTTGCCTGGGTAAGCCTTGTACAACTGAGGTGCGGCAGGTTCCTCAGAGGTTGCTCGCTAGCGGCTGTTCAACCTCAACAGCCATGCATCTCCTCGGCACGTAGCACACCTTGAGATTGAGGGGTTTTTTAGAGAGGTTTGTACCGTCCTCGCGACCCGGGCGATTAAGCCAAGGTCCCCGGGCTCTGAAACGTACAACGTTCCACCGTCGCGCCGAACGATGGTCGTTGAAGCACGCACAGAGCTTACGGTGTAGCGGACTGTTGGCGCGACACAGTCCACAGCTCAGGACCCCGGGTTCGCCAAGCCCGTACTCAGCAAATGAATGCTGAGCCCCTGAGGGGTTTCAGTGCTCTGCCAAATTCAGCTCTCAGTATAGTATCTTCTATTTCATCCTCATCTACTTCTTCTCCCCTTTCTACAATATTGGCACTAAGCTTATTTCCTTCATAGAGCCTCTCTATATACTCTTTCCACCTTTCAGCTTTCCCTTCTTTGCTGAGAACTGGTTTTCCATCAGAGTGCTTGATATTCATAGAACTGTTTTTCTTATCTCCAAATGTTTCTTGTATATTCCTGTATGCTGTATCTATTTTTCCCCTACTTATACATTCTTCTACATCCTTGCATTTGCCTTCTAGCCACTCCTGCTTAGCCATTTTGCACTTCCTGTCAATCTCATTTCTTAGTCGTCTGTACTCCATTTTGCCTGTTTCATTTACAATATAAAATATAATAAAACCTCAAAAATTACCATGATCTTGAAGAAATAGACTACAAGCAATGATCCACATTGACAGTCACACATTGGAGATGTGGCAGAAGTCGTGCAGATTTCATGGCTACATTGAGTTAAAAAAAATTATCGGTGTAAGAAGCAACCACTTCGAGTCAAATAATCAAAGTTTAGTTAAAAGGAAATCTTGCACAAAATGAAATAATTATATTGATGGATTTTGATGACAACTATTAATTTGTGGTTCAAGACTGTGCAATGATTTCATTGGGACAATAGTCAGGCCACATTATATTCATTTGTTGTCTATTGTGGTGGCAAAGAGCGACAAAGTCTTAGCATTTGTATGATCAGCAACTGCCTCCGCCACAATACCACTGCTGCCCATGCCTCTCAACAAAATTTAATAGCATCTTTATAGCCTATGGTTGAATATAATTGTTGTTATTTGGATGTTTAAGGGGGACAAAACTACAATGGTCATCAGTCCCCCATTCCATTACAAAATGTCAAAAATAAAAGTGCGAACGTAAAATGAATGCGCCCAGAGATTAAGTTTGCGAAGTGGGATGGAAATCCCACTGGGTCTATAAAACATCAACAAAACGGAGAAGAAACTAAAAGAAAAGGGGGCGAACACACAAAGACACCTTACTACAAAGAGGCCGAAGGCAGTGGTTGACCGACCATAGGAATAAAAAAGGAAAAGTCAACCACTCGGCAGTGCAAGGAAAAGACCAGTCATAGAGACTGATAAAAACCTCCTGCTCGAATAAAACTTAAAACTGAATTCGCTGCTGAAGCATCGTCACGTAAAATATCTGATAAAACGCCAGGAATGTTAAAACGACGCCGCAAGGCGGCTAAAAACGGGCAGTCCACTAGGATGTGAACTATTGTCAAGTGGGAGCCACAACGACACTGGGGCGGGGCCTCACCACGAAGGAGATGTCCGTGGGTGAGCCACGAATGGCCAATACGGAGTCGACACAGCACCACGGAGTCCCGGCGAGAGGCCAGCACGGAAGAACGCCACGCGGTGGTGGTCTCCTTGACTAGCCGAAGCTTGTTGGGTGTGCCCAGGTTATGCCACTCGGCATCCCAACGCTGATGTACGCGGTGGCGCAACAACGAACGGAGATCAGACGCCAGGAGGCCGATGTCCAAAATGGACGCACTGACTGCCTGCCTGGCAAGTCTGTCAACACGTTCATTGCCCGGGATGCCGACATGACCCGGAGACCAGACGAACACCACCGATTGCCCGGACTCTCCAATGGCACAAAGCGTCTCCTGTATGGCCAACACCAGAGGAGACCGCGGGTAACAGTGCTCCAGAGCTCGGAGGCTGCTCAGAGAGTCGCTGCAAACAACAAAAGACTCGCCGGAGCAGGACCGGATATGCATGAGAGCTCTGTGAATGGCTACCAGCTCTGCAGTGTAAACACTGCAGCCATTCGGCAGGGAGTGCTGTTCCACATGGTCACCATGAGTATAGGCATATCCCACACAGCCATCAACCATGGAACCATCTGTGTAGATCAGGTCATATCCACGGAATTCCGCTATGACAGCAGAGAACTGACGGCGGAGCGCCTCCAGTGGAACTGAGTCTTTGGGCCCCTGGGCCAAGTCCAGCCGAGTAGTCAGCCTTGGCAAACACCACGGAGGTGTACGGGCACGGACCCGATAGGAAGTTGGAAGGGGAGAAGACTCAAGCTCCCGCAGGAGGGACTGAACCCGATAGGCAATAGTATGACCTGATCTGGGGCGTCGCTGATGGGGACGGACTACCACATCAGGAAAGAGGAGACGATGGTTTGGGTGGCCTGGGGAGCAATACACATGGGCTGCGTAAGCCGCAAGTAGGTGTTGGCGGCGGATCTCCAAGGGTGGAACCCCAGCCTCTACTAGTAAGCTGTTCACTGGGCTGGTGCGGAAGGCACCCGTCGCGATGCGAACCCCACAGTTGTGAATGGGGTCCAGTAGGTGCAGTGCCGAAGGTGCTGCAGACCCATAGGCTATGCACCCAAAATCGAGACGGGACTGCCCAGCGCCGTGTAAAGCCGCAACAGTGTGGAGCGGTCTGCACCCCAGGTCGTATGACCCAAGTGTCTGAGAAGGTTGAGATGGCGCCAGCACTTCCGTTTCAGCTGACGAATGTGGGGGAGCCACGTCAGCCGGGCGTCAAAGACCAGTCCTAAAAAACGGTGAGTTTCCACTACAGTAAGTAGTTCGTCATTAAGATAAAATTCAGGGTGCGGGTGGACGGTCCGACGCCGACAGAAGTGCATCACTCTGGTCTTGGAGGCAGAAAACTGAAAGCCGTGGGTAAGCGCCCAGGTCTGCGCCTTCCGAATAGCACCTTGCAACCTGCGCTCAGCAACTTGGGTGCTGCAGGAACTAAAAGAGAGAGAAAAGTCGTCAGCATAAAGAGAGGGGGACACCGACGACCCAACCGCTGTAGCTAAACCGTTGATGGCGATTAAAAATAAGGGAACGCTTAAAACGGAACCCTGAGGAACCCCATTTTCCTGGATATGAGAGGAACTCAGAGAAGCACCAATTTGAACACGAAAGGTACGGACGGCTAAAAAATTCTGAATAAAAATCGGCAGGGAGCCCCGGAGGCCCCAGTCATGTAAAGTATTGAGGATGTGTCGTCGCCAGGTTGTATCGTATGCTTTGTGCATATCGAAGAAGACGGCAACAAGGTGTTGGCGCCGGGAAAAGGCTGTGCGGATTGCAGACTCGAGGTACACCAGATTATCGGTGGTAGACCGACCCTGGCGAAAACCGCCCTGGCATGGAGCCAATAATCCCCGAGTCTCAAGAATCCAACACAACCGCCGACTGACCATCCGCTCCAACAGTTTGCATGGAACGTTAGTCAGGTTAATGGGCCGATAGCTATCCAAGTTCAGAGGATGTTTGTCGGGCTTAAGCACTGGGATGATGATACTCTCCCGCCACTGTGACGGGAAAACACCATCACACCAAATGCGGTTATAGACCGCAAGGAGGTTACGCCGACTATCTGCTGAGAGATGTTTCAGCATTTGACTATGGATGCTATCAGGCCCTGGCGCCGTGTCTGGACATTGTTGAAGAGCACTGAGGAGCTCCCACTCAGTAAAGGGAGTGTTGTAAGATTCAGTGCGACGGGTACGAAAGGAGAGGGGCTGGCGTTCCATCCTCTCCTTCAATGTACGGAAGGCCGGTGGATAGTGTGCAGAGGCAAAAGCGTGGGCATAATGCTCAGCAAACATGTCTGCAATAGTGGCCGGGTCCGTACAAACGACTCCATTTGAGGAGATCGCAGGGATTCCCACTGGTGTCCGTAATCCCTGTAGCCGCCTGATCTTACTCCAGACCTGCGAGGCTGAGGTGCCTGTCCCAATAGTGGAAACGTACCTCTCCCAGCACTCCTGTTTCCGTCTTCTTATTAACTGGCGAGCACGAGCGCGAAGCCGTTTAAAATCAATGAGATGCTCCTGAGAGGGGTGACGCTTATAGCGCTGTAAGGCCCGCCTACGATCTCTAATAGCCTCAGCTATTTCCGGCGACCACCACGGCACTGCCTTACGCCGTGGGCACCCTGTGGAGCATGGAATTGCAGCTTTTGCAGCAGAAACAATTGTGTGAGTGACGCCCTCAACCACCACATCGATGGAATCGAGTGGGGGAGGTTGAACAATAGCAGTGGACGTGTAATCTTCCCAGTTAGCCCTGCCTAAAGCCCACCTGGGGGGGCGTTCTGGGGACTGACGTTGTGGGAGTGACAGAAAAAGCGGAAAATGGTCACTGCCACACAGATCGTCGTGGGCTCTCCAGTAGACAGATGGTGGAAGGCTGTGGCTGCAGATCGATAAATCAATGGCCGAGAACGTGCCATGTGCCACACTAAAGTGTGTGGGGGCACCAGTATTTAATAGGCAGAGGTCGAGTTGAGAAAGTAAAGACTCGACTACTCTGCCTCGGCCAGAAAGCGAAGTACTACCCCACAACGGGTTATGGGCATTGAAGTCGCCCAATAAGAAGAAAGGCGGGGGTAGTTGCGATATAAGTGCAGCCAAAACATTCAAAGAAATATCACCATCTGGAGGGAGATAAAGGCTGCAGACGGTAAACTCTTGTGTTGTCCTTACCCTGACAGCCACTGCTTCTAGTGGTGTACGAAGGGGCACAGGTTCACTATGAACAGAGGTAAGGACATACACACATACACCACCTGAGACCCTGTTATATGAGCTACGGTTACAGTAATATCCCCTGTAGCCACGAAGGGCTGGGGTCCGCATTGCTGGAAACCATGTTTCCTGTAAGGCAATGCAGAAGGCAGGTGTTGTGCTTAAAAGGTGTCGTAGCTCAGCCAGGTGGGGGAAGAAACCGCCGCAGTTCCACTGGAGGATAATGCTGTCTGATAACTGGGAAGACATGGAGATTACAAATCAGCGTCACTCAAATCCGCTGTCTGCCTTTGTTCTGGCTCAGTATCCATAATTTCTGTGATGTCCCCGACGGCGAGGTCGTCTGGGGACGCTAGAATTTCCACCTCGTCCCCAGAGGTCGAGGTGGATTGGTGAGGTGGCTCAGGAGCCACCGTGGTATCCTTCACGTCGTTTTCAACCTTTTTCCTCCGGTCCTTCTTGCCCCTCGGGGGCTTCGCCGGCAGGGCTGGCTTCTCAGACTCAGCCTCAGGGACTGAGGAGGAGCATGAGGCCCTGCGTCCAGCAGCCTTCGGTTTTGTCTGCTGCTGGCGTGTGTCAGAAGTGACACGGGCGGAACCCTCGGAAGGGAGTGTCCCAAGGGACCCCTTCCGAACGAGGGGTGCCGGAGTGGGTTGTTGTGTCTCCGGCAGAAGGGTGGAGGTTGCTCCCGAGGCAGTTACCTGGGGAGCAGAAGAAGGAAGGGGGCCCCCAACCAACTTGGGGGCAGATGTAGGTTTGCGGCCCTGGGGGCCTACAGAAAAAGAATGAGCAGACAAGATGGGTGTCGCCACAGATGATGAAGATGATGCAATTGCCGCAAAAGACGTTGTCATGGCCACTGGGTGTAAGCGCTCAAATTTCTTTTTTGCCTCAGCATAGGTCAACCGGTCCAAGGTCTTATATTCGATGATTTTCCTTTCTTTCCGGAGCACAGGGCATTGTGATGAGCAGGGAGGATGCTCCTGGCCACAGTTCACACAGATGGGCGGCGGAGTACATGGGGCGTCCGGGTGGGCTGGACGTCCACAATCCCGGCAAGTGGCGCTGGAAGGGCAACGGGACGACATATGCCCAAACTTCCAGCACTGGAAGCATCTCATAGGAGGAGGGATGTAGGGTTTGACATCAACCCGGTAGCACATCACCTTCACCTTCTCTGGCAGTGTATCGCCTTCAAAGGCTACGATGAAGGCACCGGTGGCAACCCTATTATCTTTCGACCCACGATGGATGCGCCGGACGAAGTGAACACCTCGCCGCTCGAGGTTGGCGCGCAGCTCCTCATCGGATTGTAAGAGGAGATCCCGGTGAAAAATAATACCCTGGACCAGATTGAGGGACCTATGTGGCGCAATGTTGACCGCGATGTCTCCCAGCTTATCGCAGGCAAGCAATGCCCGCGACTGGGCAGGGGATGCGGTGTGAATCAACACAGAGCCATTGCGCATCTTGGAGAGGGACTCCACATCTCCAAACTTCTCCTCCAGATGGTCTACGAAGAACTGAGGCTTTACGGTCGTAAATGATTCCCCATCAACCCTTGTACAGACTAAATATCGAGGCGAATAAGGCTCATTGATGGTAGTAGCCCTGCGTTCCTCCCAGGGCGTGGCCAAGGAAGGGAACGACTTGGGGTCATATGAAGAGGCATAAAACTTACCACGCTTAGAGACGGTGGTTATACGTCCACCAACGTTTTCTTTTGCTCGTTTCATGTTGTTCCCACGAGCAGCTAGGGATCTAAAGGTCCACCCAGGCAGAGCCCCGCTTGCCTGGGTAAGCCTTATACAACTGAGGTGCGGCAGGTTCCCCAGAGGTTGCTCGCTAACGACTGTTCAACCTCAACAGCCATTCATCTCCTCGGCACGTAGCACACCTTGAGATTGAGGGTTTTTTTATAGAGGTTTGTACCGTCCTCGCGACCCGGGCGATTAAGCCAAGATCCCCGGGCTCTGAAACGTACAACGTTCCACCGTCGCGCCGAACGATGGTCGTTGAAGCACGCACAGAGCTTACGGTGTAGCGGACTGTTGGCGCGACACAGCCCACAGCTCAGGACCCCGGGTTCGCCAAGCCCGTACTCAGCAAATTAATGCTGAGCCCCTGAGGGGGGTTGAATATAAGGAACATTTATTATTTTAGTGATGGTTCAGATGCCCAATAAAATAATTACAAAATTTTCATCACTTTATGTCTTCATGAAAATGATATTGGCATCAATGCTGAATTGAATATTTTTGGAACAAGCTATGGTAAATCATCTTGTGACGGGATTGGGGGAACAACAAAAGGACTAGCAGCTTGTGCTAGTCTACAGAGGCCCTCAGATAACCAAATATTGACTCCACAAACTTATTTATGGGACGAATATTTACCAGACGAAGGAGCACAGGCAGTGATAGTAATAAACAAACAACACAAACTAGCTTTCGCAGCCTAGCTGCTTCGTCAGGCGGAAGGGAAGGAGAGGGAAAAGGAAATGAGGATCACCCTGTGGCTAAACACGCCTTGGAGCACGACCAGCACATCTTGGCACAGTGTTATACCATCCGGGCTATCTGGATACTTCCCACTGACACCAATCCTTCAGAACTCCGGAGATAGGAACTAGCCCTTCAGCACATTCTCTCTTCCCGTTGCACACCTGGTCTCAACCTCCGCTAAATTCGAATTCCCACCCACCATCTTAACATCTTTGCCTCGGTTCTCTGGACAGAGCCTCTGCCTCAAGTGGCATCTCTATCTAACCTCTTAACTTCTTTGCTTTCTATAGTATGCCTGCCTAAGTGTACTTGCGTCTGTGTAAATGTGTGGGTGTGTGTGTATTTGTTTACCCTTCTTTTTTCCCCCCAAGGTAAGTCTTTCCTTACCCACACCCTTAAACCCTCATCATTTCCTTTTCCCTTCCCTTCTGCCTGACGAAGCAGCTAGGCTGCGAAAGCTAGCGTTTGTGTGTGTGTGTGTGTGTGTGTGTGTGTGTGTGTGTGTGTGTGTGTGTTTATTTGTTACTATCACTGCCTGTGCTCCTTCGCCTGGTAAGTAGACTTCATCTATTTTTTTTTTACATATATTTATGGGACACTTAGAGGAAGCCTTCCTGGATACACAAGCCTGTCAACCCAAAGTTTGGTATAGATTCATTGACGACATCTTCATGATCTGCACTCACAGTGAAGAACAACTCCAGAATTTCCTCTCCAACCTCAACTCCTTTGGTCCCATCAAATTCACCTGGTCCTATTCCAAATCCCATGCCACTTTCCTCGATGTCGACCTCCATCTATCCAACGGCCAACTACACACATCCGTCCACATCAAACCAACCAACAAACAACAGTACCTCCATTATGACAGCTGCCATCCATTCCACATCAAACGTTCCCTTCCCTGCAGCTTAGGTCTTCGTGGCAAAAGAGTCTGCTCCAGTCCCGAATCCCTGAACCAGTACAACAATAACCTACTAACAGCTTTCACTTCCCGCAGCTATCCTCCTGATCTGGTTCAGAAGCAAATTAGCAGAGCCACTTCCTCATCTTCCCAAATCCAGAATCTTCCACTGAAGAACCCCAGAAGTGCCCCTCTTATCACCGGATACTTTCCGGGACTGGAGCGGACTCTGAATGTGGCTCTCCAGCAAGGATACGACTTCCTTAAATCCTGCCCCGAAATGAGATCCATCCTTCATGACATCCTCCCGACTCCACCGAGAGTGTCTTTCCGCTGCCCACCTAACCTTCATAACCTCCTAGTCCATCCCTATGAAATCCCCAAACTACCTTTCCTACCCTCTGGCTCCTACCCATGCAACCGCCCCCGTTTTAAGACCTGCCCTATGCACCCTTCCACCACCACTTACTCCAGTCCAGTAACCCGGATGGTGTACACGATCAAGGGCAGAGTCACTTGCGGTAGCACCCACGTGACTTACCAACTGACATGCCTGCACTGTGAAGCGTTCTATGTGGGAATGACCAGCAACAAACTGTCCATTCGCATGAACGGTCACAGGCAGACAGTGTTTGTTGGTAACGAAGATCACCCTGTGGCTAAAGATGCCTTGGTGCACGGCCAGCACATCTTGGCGCAGTGTTACACCGTCCGGGTTATCTGGATACTTCCCACCGACACCAACCTTTCAGAACTCTGGAGATGGGAACTTGCCCTTCAGCTTATTCTCTCCTCCCATTGCCCACCTGGTCTCAACCTCCGCTAAATTCAAATTCCCACCCACCATCTTAGCATTTTTGCCTCGGTTCTGTGGACAGGGCATCTGCCTCAAGTGGTATCTCTGTCCAACTTCTTTGCTTTTTATAAATGTCTGTCCAGGTGTGCTTGCATTTGGATATGTTTGAGTGTGTGTATTTGTTTACCTTCCTTTTTCCCCCTAAGGTAAGTCCTTCCACTCCTGGGATTGTAATGACTCCTTTTTCACTTCCTTAAAACCCGTATCCTTCCCTTTCTCCTCTCTTTTCTTCCTCTTTTCCTGAAGAAGGGACCAACAGTTGCGAAAGCTTATACGCGTGTTGTGGTGTTGCACAAGTATGAAGTGCACGCCACGCACTTTCGCCGCGCGCCGCCGCATTGTTACGACGTCAGCCACGAGCGCCCTCTGTTACAACTCCGCTTGTGGCCACGACTGCTGCATCATTCACTTGGGACTGAGATAGGAACCAGTTAACACTTGGGAATCAGCTAGGCACCACTTAAGACTTGGCTATCGGATAGGCACCAGGAATCCTCAGTAGGCAGGCCTCTATCTAATCTATGTATCAGCATTCTGCAGTCAAGAACTATGTAAAACTTAAGTATTACTAAGTCTCTATGAAATGTATATCTCGTTCTAATTTACTCTAGTGTTTCTAGTGTCTGCTGTCCCACTGGCTGGTCACCTCCATACCTGCACTCGCGTGCGTCTTTTATTCCTGTGTCGGTCTCTTTCTACTCGGCCACCGACACCTACGACAACCGGCGGACGAGAAACAAAATGTGTGATTTTATTTGTGTCTGTCGACAATCCTGTCCTTTGTGTAAGTCATCCGTTTTCTATATATAATCTCCATAATCTCCCCCCAAAACGAAGAAATAGAAGAAATTCAGCCTGGTCAAGAGACAAGATTTTCTAGGGGGTATATAATTGCTAGAACAAGAGGAACTCATCAATTTAAGCCATTTAATTTAATCAGCTCAGAGTAAGCAGAGTTTCCAATGATGCTACAGCATTCACTGTTAATGACTTCAAAGCACATGAAGAAATTCCAGCAGTCTCAATTGCAAGTATACAAACAAGACAGTATGTTGCATGTTTGTACGATGATTTTTGGTGGATTGGTAATATGTAGGGACCGAGAAATTTAGTATCTATTTTTGGCAAAATTAGCATATATTTTTAGCAAAATTAGCATCTATTTTTTTCCAAAATTAGCATCTATTTTTCAGACAACATTATATGTATATAGGCTATTTAGTAAGTATCAGGTTACTTCCTCTTACAAATGTACAGTATGTTACACCTTTTATGTGATAAATGCTTTATTAACTACTGTTATTTTATCACTCTATTTAAAGAAGGAAAGAAAACTGATTTTATGATGTTTTTGTTAATTTTCAAAAGAAAGGATTGTACATATTTGAACATTGCTCTCTTTGAGATTGCATCTCCTATCTGTCACTACAGTGTTATAGTGGGATAAAATACGCTCACTGCCAACATTGTTAGATGGAGTCCACAACAAAGCCAAACAATGTTTTGCAAACATTCCAGGCTCTTTTTCAGAGTAAATGGCACTCAAAATATTCTTGATATCGATGCTATCACTTTCTTTAAGCTGCTGTTTAAAATTCTTTTCAAATGGGCATAGCCTTAAGACTCCACTTGTCTTAATAAACTTGAAGACATAGTCTTCATTACAACAGCTTTATTAGGATTGTTTAAAATGACATTCCTTGAAAAAGCGCCTGAGCTATAGACTCAAATCCCTTACAATTTGGATCTTTGCTTCTCAGTAAAGCCAGTTTGCTCTTGGCAGAATTAGCTGACTTGCTAAACACATCTTTGCTTTCAGCCTGCTCTAAAGTATTTAGAGCATGCAATGCTTGTGTTGTTCCTTCTGAGAACTGTCCTTCATATATAATTCCCAAATTTAATTCTAGACTGGCCAGTTTTGGGTACACAATATGAGCTGTAGGATACTTTTAGCTCTTAAGCAAAGTTAAGAGCTCCAGAAGCTTCCTGCCATGATCCTTCACAAACACCGTGTGTGTGTGTGTGTGTGTGTGTGTGTGTGTGTGTGTGTGTGTGTGTGTGTGTATTCTTTTCACGTCTTTGTCTGTTAATTGTTTTTAATATAATTTACACCACAGTTATTTGCCTCTCTCATTTCTAACAACTTAAAGAACTCTACAATGTACAGGAAATAATTCTCTAAATAGAACACTGATTCAAACCAGGTGTTCGACCAAGCGACTACTGGTAATCTAAACTGTTTAGCTTCCTTGGAATCATTCTTTGCTTGAGAAACTGGATATATTTGTATTTTCACTTCCTTGTAGTTAGGAATGCTGATTTTACCATGTCCACCACTTCATTCAATCCACACGTAACTGTTGTGAAGAATTTGCCAATTAAACTGAGTTTGTGTGCCCAACAGTGCACACAAATCAGATGGTCAACAATAATTTTAAAGTATCATGACAGTGTGTCACGTACGGAGCACTGTCACTAACAAATACACGAACAGCATCATATGGCACTTCGTGCTCATTTGGTGTTTCTAATATTATTCTGCAACAGTCTGTGGCATTTGCTGCTTCTAGAAATTTCACAGCAGCAGAGAATATCTTCTGTTCTTCTTCATCAGACAGTTGGAAAATAACAACAAACACACAGCATCCCATTATGTCTGTTGCTTATCGCAAAGAATTTTTTTTGCCAGATATAGCTTTAGTGATTGTTTGTGGTCAGAAGCAATTTCTAGGAGTAAAGAAATAAAGTCATGTACCAACACCAAAGACCTCATAATCACAAGTTTCTCTCATTTTGTGGAGTGGAATTGGTGTAGATCTGATTTTAAAAATTAATTTTATTTATTAGTTACAAAGTAAGCTTGCAACGATAGAAATTGATACAATACTTTCATATATCCAACAGTCAATTCTTTTTTTACTTTCTGAGAGAGTCATTTAAGATAAAACCTTGACTCACAAACCATATTTTTGATTGTAACGTGTAACCTTAAATGTGGTCTGCTGTGTGTGAGCTGTTGCAATATTATAGTAACTATAATGCAAACACACGAAAATTTTCCAGTTAAGTAGGCACACTGATGTATCTTGTTTTATAGCTAGTGCCAGATATAAAAGTAATTGTACTCACAAATATTTTATGTCTTAGTTGTGGCGAAAATTCGGCACTGGTTACTGGTAAGATAATATTCATTTGTCCCTGAGCGCTACCAATTTTTCTTTGTATCTCACGAGTTTCCGTATAACCACTGTGGGAAGTAATAAGTGCAGCTTTCCTCCCACCACTAATCGCCTGGCAAATTAAACGGCACAGCAAGGCACGTCCCCTGCCACTCTCGACAGTCATTGCATGAATCGTCAATTTATCATGACTAAAAGCAGAAATTCATATATGTAACACTAGTAACGAAATACAGTAACAAAAACATTTTGCAGTGGGTTTATTCACGAAAATGCATTCCACTGAAGGGTAATTAAAAAATAAATAGGTTAAGAAAGTTGCACCTGGCAGCAGAAACATTTTAAAAGTCAAAACTACCATAATAATTTTGAAGAGTATTGAACAAGGGCACGAATTATATGTTCGGAATAGGTGTTTCTTGCGCACATTACTTGAACTGCGAACTTCAATTCATTGCAAATCATGTGATATTCTCATTGTACACAAACATCGCATATTTTATGGATAAAATTTAGTACACTGAAACTAAGGGCTGTTTTACTATAATTATTTGTAACATTCACAATGCTGCAAGTCACGAAAGCAAATAACTTGGCAAATATTTCTCACGCAATGTCCTTAAACATGGCAGGTCTTCGTTATATATTTCGTTAATCCACGACAGTATGGCTTTATTTTCGAGCTTTTTAATTGGAATGTTGGCTTTTGCAAACACTTCAATGGTTCTTTTTGTGAAATTGGCTTTTTCTCATTTTCTTCTTTTAGCGCTGTTTAATGTTTCTACAATTGATGACTGTGTTTAGATGCATCAACATTTTCTCGCACGTGAACAGAGTGCTTCTCTGATTCAATGTATTTTTGAATGTCTTTCTTTTCTCACCCTATTCGACAGTTACAAAATTTGCAAAACACTGCTTTGGCATTGGTTGCATACAAGCCCTCACTAGCATACTGTTGAGCCCCTTCATACGCATTCAAAGCCTTGCGACCCATATTCGGCAGCGCTGCACAACAATAACAAAAGCGAAAGCAATAGAAACAGAACTGATGCCAAACTGAACGCTGGCGCGAATTCTTTTCTTTGTTAGGTGTCAGGCCCCACGACACGAATGCATCCTATGCTGCCATACATGGCATTTATCTTGCACAGGGCTCTGCTCCTACACAACAGCTGACGCGGCATCCCAGCTTGTACGCTCAATTATATATGCTGGAGTTGTGCATTGGTGCATTCCCTGCTTTCCTTCCATCATTTTTCCTCTCGCTCCAAATCATGCTATACTATACAAAAGAAACTGAGTTTTATAGGCAGAAAATAGTGGCAATAGAAGGCATCACAAAATTCGTGAGAAAATAGCATTTATTGCGTATTTTGCATTTTGAGCCGGAATTTGCATCTAAATTTGCATTTATCACAACTTTCGAATTTTTCAGGTCCCCAGTAATATGTATGAATTTCACATGAACAACAAAATTTGCTGTGTTGTGCATTACACTTGTTTTTATGGCTTCTGTTAAATTAATGTTTGAAACTGATATTTACATAAACTTGAATTTCAAAATTGTTGCAAGTGTTAGACTTAATGAGCAAAATATGTAATTTTCAATAACTTTTCAAATTTATTCTTAATTATTAAAATGCAAGATACAGAAATTAAGAGCATTTTATTAGGTTTTATAATATGTATATTTTATACTGTAAAATTGTATAAAAATATTTCTTGTTAGCTTAGTTAATTCCCTAAACCACAGACACATCTACTATTAAGAGATACTACAAGTTAGTCATATTTTTATTCATAACTTCAATTTTATTCATGTTTGTATTTATCATAGTCCATTTCCCCCACTTTTGAAAGGTATTCTTATTTATCAAAATGCAAGATCCAGAAATTAAACAATATAGCTTTGAAAGCTTAAAGCACGCTCTTCCTATCAGTGGCAAGAGAAAAAGGATTGAAAATGACACAGTTGAGATATTGGCCTCTAAAAATCACCAAAAATTAGCACACTGAAAATTTTGGCCAACTTTGCAGATGCATATCTGTTAGTGTAAGCATCCAGTGTAAATTAAATTTGACCCATACATAGATATCATAGGTGGGAACCACCACTTCCAGTTCAGATGTGATTGGTTCATATAAAAAGCAGCAGTGGTCTCTCAAACCTTGGCACTCAGAACAGCGCGCCAAATTTTTTAGCCACTTTCGAGGCTCGTATCTGTATTTAGGTGCGGCTAAACCTTTAATTTTTGCCAAGGTGTGAATCAGTTTATAGAGTAGTCTATGTATATTAAAGCAAATGACCAAACGTTTGCTAGAACTTTCAAAAACGCTTAGTAAACTTGGCACTTTTGCACCTTCATACATGATGCGAAGATTACTAGCGTTTCTTTATACATTCCTAAAAATTCAACTATTGTAGATACTGAACTGAAACTTGTTATATAACTATCAAAGACCATATATGACCTTCACACCAAATTTAATTAGATTTGGAGATGGTCTAATGGGGAGCCCTGTTCCCCTTGATGTGAAATGAACCATATACTGATTCAGTCATAAAAGGTATTGGGTGTCTAGAGATGTTACTAATTTGAGGCTGGTTATTAACACTTTCGCTGTGGCTGACACTATCCTACTGTGAGTGTGGACGCTTATAAACGTCAGCCACAGCGAAAGTGTTAAGGGGTGGAGAATATGATTAGGGAAATATGAAGAGGGCCAAGTCTGAAGGATAGTGCCTGCCTGTGAAAGTATTTGTGAGACTTTCCAAGGGAGTTTTTGTCACTACAAAAATGAATAGGAGGAAGTTGGACAGTGGTGTTTCAAGGTGACAATAGGATGATAGACTGGCTAACTTGTGAAAGTCATATCTGGAATGCCCCTTGAGGAACCAACCTAATCTAAACATTGACACAGCATCTTCCATTTCATACCGCCAGCTAACAGTGACCCCCAACCATCCTCACCAATTTGATGTCACCATCCTTCCCCAGGTCCATTCCTAAAAGCACTAACCTTTCAGCACATGAAACTACAGAAATACACAACCTCAAAATATATCCTGTAATAACCACACAAAGGTTCCACAAATGAAGTGATGAATCATAATGATTACCTGTCATGCACCCAAAAATCCATAAACCAAACAATAATGGATACCCAATTGTGGCTCATTATTCTACTCTCATTGAAAGAATTTCAGCCCCCACTGATCAATATCTAAAACTAGTTGCCAGAAATCTAGCTTGCCACATCAAACATACCAACCACATCCTACACCAGCACTCCAGCATTCCCAACCCCTTTACCTCCTGGTTCCTTACTCGTCATTGTAGGTGCCAGTTCCCTATACACCAAAGTACCTCCTGCCTTTAGTCTTTGAGCTAAAAACAAACCTCCCCAACATCCTTCAAATGTCAAGCCCACTATCCCATTCTTCGTATGCCATAGTTACTATATTGCAACAAACAACTACTTTACCTTTGAAAGGAAGGTAATACAAGCAAATCTGTGGCACAACTATGGGCAAACAGATGGCACTCTCTTATGCCAGCCCATTTATGGATCATATATGATACGAATATTATAGAGGAATATTTCCTTTCACGCCGACCACCCACTTCCTTACCTAAAACCTCTTTCCTTAATACCCTAGCCAGCTTCATCCTAACCCACAACTTCTTCACTTTTGAGGGCCGGACATACCAACAACTAAAGGGAACAGCCATGGGGACCAGGATGGGACGCTTAGAGGAAGCCTTCCTGGACACCCAAGCCTGTCAACCCAAAGTTTGGTATAGATTCATTGACGACATCTTCATGATCTGGACTCACAGTGAAGAAGAACTCCAGAATTTCCTCTCCAACCTCAACTCCTTTGGTCCCATCAAATTCACCTGGTCCTATTCCAAATCCCATGCCACTTTCCTCGATGTCGACCTCCATCTATCCAACGGCCAACTACACACATCCGTCCACATCAAACCTACCAATAAACAACAGTACCTGCATTATGACAGCTGCCATCCTTTCCACATCAAACATTCCCTTCCCTACAGCTTAGGTCTTCGTGGCAAACGAGTCTGCTCCAGTCCTGAATCCCTGAACCAATACACCAATAACCTGATAACAGCCTTCACATCCCGCAGCTATCCTCCTGGTCTGGTACAGAAGCAAATTGCCAGAGCCACTTCCTCATCTCCCCAATTTAAGAACCTTCCACAAAACCCCAGAAGTGCCCCTCTTGTCACCGGATACTTTCCGGGACTGGAGCGGACTCTGAATGTGGCTCTCCAGCAAGGATACGACTTCCTAAAATCCTGCCCCGAAATGAGATCCATCCTCCATGACATCCTTCCTACTCCACCGAGAGTGTCTTTCCGCCGCCCACCTAACCTCCGTAACCTCCTAGTCCACCCCTATGAAATCCCCAAACCACCTTCCTTACCTTCTGGCTCCTACCCTTGTAACCGCCCCCGTTGTAAAACCTGCCCTATGCACCCTTCCACCACCACTTACTCCAGTCCCGTAACCCGGAAGGTGTACACGATCAAAGGCAGAGCCACTTGCGATAGTACCCACGTGATCTACCAACTGACATGCCTGCACTGTGAAGCGTTCTATGTGGGAATGACCAGCAACAAACTGTCCATTCGCATGAATGGACACAGGCAGACAGTGTTTGTTGGTAACGAGGATCACCCTGTGGCTAAACATGCCTTGGTGCATGGCCAGCACATCTTGGCACAGTGCTACACCGTCCGGGTTATCTGGATACTTCCCACTGACACCAATCCTTCAGAACTCCGGAGATGGGAACTAGCCCTTCAGCATATTCTCTCTTCCCGTTGCCCACCTGGTCTTAACCTCCGCTAAATTCGAATTCCCACCCACCATCTTAACATCTTTGCCTTGGTTCTCTGGACAGAGCCTCTGCCTCAAGTGGCATCTCTGTCTGACTTCTAACTTCTTTGCTTTCTACAGTATGTCTGCCTAAGTGTACTTGTGTCTGTGTAAATGTGTGGGTGTATGTGCATTTATCTACCTTCCATTTTTTCCCCCAAGGTAAGTCTTTCCTGTCCCGGGATTGGAATGGCTCCTTACCCCCTTCCTTAAAACCCTCATCATTTCCTTTTCCCTCTCCTTCCCTTCTGCCTGATGAAGCAGCTAGGCTGCGAAAGCTAGCATTTTTGTGTGTGTGTGTGTGTGTGTCTGTGTGTTTATTTGTTGCAATATATATATATATATATATATATATATATATATATATATATATATATATATATATATATATATATATATAAAAAAGAGATGACTTACCAAAAGGACCGGCTCGTCGAGAGAAACAAATAAAATCACACACAAACACACATACAAGCTTTCGCCACCACTGGCAGCTTCTTCAGGAAAAAGAGAAAAAAAAAGGGAAGGAAAAGGGAAGGATATGGGTTTTAAGGAAGTGGAAAAGGAGTCATTCCAATCCCAGGAGTGGAAGGACTTACCTTAGGGGAAAAAAAGGAAGGTAAACAAATACACACACACTCAGACATATCGAAACGCAAACACACCTAGACAGACATTTGTGAAAATGTCACAAATATGTCACAAATGTCTGTCTAGGTGTGTTTGCGTTTCGATATGTCTGAGTGTGTGTGTATTTGTTTACCTTCCTTTTTTTCCCCCTAAGGTAAGTCCTTCCACTCCTGGGATTGGAATGACTCCTTTTCCACTTCCTTAAAACCCATATCCTTCCCTTTTCCTCTCCTTTTTTCCTCTTTTTCCTGAAGAAGCTGCCAGTGGTGGCGAAAGCTTGTATGTGTGTGTGTGATTTTATTTGTTTCTCTCGACGAGCCGGTCCTTTTGGTAAGTCATCTCTTCTCTATTTTTATTTTTGTTTATCCCACCGGGAAAGTTTCCCTATATATATATAAACTTTCCTATCCTTTCAAAAGCCCAAAAAATTGTTAAAGTTCATTTATGATTTTGACTCAGGAATGACTCCCCAGGCCTCATTTCTTCAGAATTGAATGCCTTCTCTCCCATCCACTTCACCTTAACTGCCTCAATGCCACCTTCCTGGATACAGAATGCAACCCATATCTGCCCCTATTAAAATCCACCAACAATATTTGAACTTTGCTGCTATTCCTTCCTCACCAACAAATACCTCCCTTACAGCCTGGCCACCTGTGAACCAAGTACCTGCAGTGACAAAACCTTTGCCCAGTATGTTGAAGGCCTTCACAGACACCCCCTATCACTAAGACCTAGTCCACTAAAAGGTTTCCCATGCCATATCCCTGACACATCCGCAATAACCAGCCACAAAGAAGCATTCCCCATATCACCCAACACCACCATGGACTAGAATGACTGAACCACATATTTTGGCAGGGCTTTTATTATCTATCATCATGCTCTGAAATTAGGGACATCCTGCCCAACATTCTTCCCATAATTCATTTTCTGTCGCTCACAGACTTCCACAGCATCCTATTCCATCCCTATAATTTTACCAACTTTTTATTTGAAGCTATAAAAATTACCACGATTAATGTATAGTGCATATATACTGAGAAAAATATTGGAAAAAATAAATATTAATTAAAAAATCCTTAAAAGTATTATGCACTACTACTACTACTACTACTACTACTACTAGCAACAAAAAGTTCATAGCTGGTCAGCTATATAGTGCTTCCATGATGTGTCAAATTCAGTAAATGTCACTATTATGCCTCTATTTTTTGCAGAAAGTAATTCATAATGCAACAGTAGTAAGTGATTTACTAGTTTTACATGGCAAAGGAGGAATACTAAAGTAAAGAAATACACATGGTTGGAGTAATTCAATGCAACCAACTGTCGAACTGATGAAGTAGCAATCTGCAACACTATGTATAAAAGCAGCTACAAATGAATTTGTGGTAAAATGATTATCAGTTTGAGAGATAATGGAAAAAAATAAGGTATGTAGCTTATCAACTAAAAGTTGATTAAAGGGCTAATACTTATATCGAAAATTACTGTTTTTGAATTGAAAAGCAGTCTCTGTTGCGACAGAGACTGCTTTTCAGTTCAAATATTGATTCACTGTTGGTACATCAGGGCAATGAACTTTGGAGAAACAAAAACAAAAATCACTGTCATTTTATGATGATGTCATTCAAACTTGACAAAGATTGTTGTTTTTCCTGAATCCATCAATTCCATAATGTTCACAGTTTCTATTTTACTTCTTTATTAACAGTTCCATTCAACTTCATATTGTTTTCATGACTGATCTGCATTCAGTTTTTCATGGACTATCCAATGACCAATCCTACCACTGAATCACCACCAAACCTGAGAGCAGTACTATGTGGAGTTCCACTTGCGTGTTTGAAGACTGAGTGTGGGTAAAAGGATTTAGTATGTTCTTCATTAAAAAGATAGAGACTATGTTCACATGCCAAAATTTTTGGTGAGAAAGGTGGAATGAAGATTAAGGCAGCTGGTTCCCCATTTTCCTCATATTCACCTTTTTCGAGCCAAGTGTATTTTTCAGCTGTCCTAAGTCAAGTGATAAAAATATTAAGAATTTCATGTGGTATCACAGTCTTGCATTTAGTGACGAGTTACGGACCAAAGGAAATAGGTTAGATTCTACTACATATTACATTTTAGCTTTTGTAACGGATTATGATATTAGCAATGACATTTGCATACCTGCTTGTCACAAAGATTTAGTTATTTCTCTGAATAAGTTATCACTTTTAAGGGTGTGATTAGGCAGGAACCTGAGAGACAGTTGGTTATTTGTTCATCTGCATTAAGATCTGGAATCTATTCACATGTGATTATCCATTCTAATTTTCTTACTTAAAATGTGCTTAGACATGCTCTTCACTTGCTTGGCATACTCAAGTGCCCTGTGATTTACTTTACAGATCATTTTGATGTCATGAGTAATCTGTGTGTATCACAGACATCCTGAAGAAAGAAGATAAAAACTGTGCAACTTTTGCTGTGGCTAACTTATTGGAAGAAAAAATTCAGGCAATTCAAAAGTTTCATTCCTTAAGAAAAAGATAAATACATTCAGAAAAGTAATTACAAACTACTTTCCCTAATGAAATCACTTATTTATCACATTTACATACATTCTAAATTCTGTACTGGACAAGACCTTTAAAAGAAACTATGTGGAAAAAAACACAAATTCAATAAATAAACACAAAGACAGTAACACAATCCAAAGTCACCATAACAAACATGTACATCTATTACACTGAAATGTTGTTAACAGAATGTTATATAGATGATTTATTTCAGTGAAGGAAACTTACTCATCTGTATTAAGATCCAGGATGAATGACAGATGCATCTTCACTAGTGTATAAAACTGTTCTGGATATTCCCTTCTCAATTTCTCTACCAGTTTAATGTCAGAATGGTCCATCGCTGCTCTGGAAGAAACTACCGCTATACTTGACTGTAAGGTGCCAACATTTATATATTATTTATTTATGTCCTTGGATATTATGTCACTGACAATGGCATAAATTACATCATAATATACATTATTAAAAGAGAGGAAATAAGATTGAGAATTAAAACACTAAATTATAAGATGTCAATTTGGAATTATAATTATTATTAAACAATAAATATAACAACTTATTTCATTTAACAAGTCTTAATAATGGGTGGGTCATAAAAAAGGAGTGGGGTGTTGGTAATGGTCTACTAATAGGTACCACTCAGGTATTCCCAGTAACAATTTGGGAAAAAATCAAATGCCAGGATTAGAAGTTGAAACAATGGATCAGAAATAATGTGCATTGTAATCCTCGGGTTGGTGCGCCGCGTCAGATGCAAGTTGGATCAGTGAGCCATAGTGAATGAGGCCAGCAACAACCAGAGTTCTCCACACAACAGGCAGCATAGCAGCCATGCACGCTATCAACCAGTGCCACAACTACCTGCAGACGTACACAGCTGAGTGGCGTATAGCAACAGTTCTAATGTCACCATGCTAGTATACAGACTTGTATAGCAATTGCCATGCCATAATCCGCATACTGTATATGTTGTACATGTAATAGAGGTAGCGAGGAGTACTCTCTGTGGTTGTGTTGGGTTATAACACACTGATGACAAGTAGGATCATAGATTCATACCTGATTTTGTCTGTGTTCCCTTCGCTTTTGAGTGTTCTTTGGCATGGAAACAATACTTCAACAGTTAGCTAGTCAACTGCAGCAGCTTCCTGCAGTCACACAAGTTATACCTACGTTGCTTGACAAATCAGCCACTCTATGTAAGAGTGTTGACTCTCAGGGTCTTCAACCAGCTAATAAAATCTGCTAAATTCCGGATGTGATGTAGACACTTCCCAACAAGAGGTCTCAAGAGTGAAGATAAACACTTAGCCACAAAATATGTGGGAGATCTGACATTACAATGGGACAGAGGTTCATCTTGTTTGTGGATCTATGGGAGTCCATACAGCCTTGGTGGAACCGCGCCCTCCAGTTTTAATCTCTTCAAAACTTCTTCAGGCAAAGATAAGGCATTCAGGAGCTGGGCTGTCTTTCGAACCAATGAATCGTAGGATCCTTGCTAATCTTGCGGTATGTGGAATCATCTAAAAGACTGTACAATTTAGAATTGTATAGACCTACTTCCCATGATAGTAAAACAGTAGCACTTCTCAGCGCAGAGAACAGCTGTGTCCTTATCCTGACGAAGGCTGCGTAATGCCGCCCACTCTGCACTGGAGATATTACTTTGTTGGGAACGAAACCTAATTGCGCAACATGCTTCCTGCCTTATTACGTCTACTGCATCACTGGAAAGGGGTCGCACAGCTTCTCCCAAAGCACTAATAAGAGCTGGTATGGGCACTGTTCTTGGAGAGGGCACAAATTTTAACCCTTTACCTAGGACAGCCCATGTTGCATTGTCAAAAACTTTACCTGTCAAACTAATACATGTATGTTAGTGTCTCTAACTGACAAAGGCCTAACCAACCGAAAGCTATAATGTTATTTTCTGTTATTGTGCCTTTCTGTGGCTCACCAAACGTCTCTGTGGTAAGTAAGCAACCTATGATTCTCAAAAATATTGTTAAATTAATAAAAATGTCGAATAACTGTTGTTATCTGTGATGTAGGCATAAGACGTTCAAACTTGGCAATCTGTCTATCTGTAGCCACTTTTTGCACCCAATCAGCCTCAGCCCACATAACACCACAAGCCATTTACCATAAGTACACACGCAAACAAACGGACATTTCCAGAGACAAGTGAAAAAGTTCTAATGACAATCGTCCAGATTGTCAAATAAACCGTATCCTCTCTTTAACAATACCAGCACTGGCTTTCCTTAAAATTCTATCCACAGTAAATGACTCAATAAAATGTACTAACCTGGTGAAGTTGGGTAACATGCCATGGTCCCGGCAACTCAATAACAACCACAATGAGCTTAACAGTTTTGCTCTTAAATTCCTCAATTTGTCGAACCCTTTGACTTTAATAACCATTTCCTCCCCATAGAGGTGCTTGACCTCTTCAAATAAAGGTGACCTTATTCAGCAATGCCTGAGTAACAATTCATCATGGTTATTTCAACCTCCCTAAAGCTAACCAAGTCAACTGCTAATGTGATTATGAAATGTAAATAACTACAGGTACACCAAAAACCAGGCAAATTTCACATATTGACGGAATGTTATTGTAAAATGTTAAATGAAACAACAGAGGGAATCACTAAAGTGTTAAAGTGCTATGAACGGTCCAAATAGCACAAAGACCCCCCCCCCCCAAAAAAAAAAAAAAAAAGTATGCAAGTTACAAAGAATAGGTTATAGTGTGAGTTGTTTCTCATAACCCACATGTTTCTGTCAATGTAAAGTGCTGTTACAGCTAGTAAAAAGTGTGATACCACATAACAGTGAGACTGAAGACAAATTAACTCGGGTGCTTTACCAAGCCGTACACTATGGTAATCTGATGGGAACATAGGGTGTGGTTAATACCTTCGAGAACGAAATCTCCAACCAAGTGTAGTGCCAATAGTGTTTTACAACAGTGGTGTTATGGTATTTGAGTGTGATTCAGTCAGGTTGAGGAACCTTAGGCTTACTGCGCGTAAGAAAATTGCTAAATACAGGAAGACAGGAACCCATCTCACAGCAATGTGCATGTCTAATTTTTAGTGGTGATTGCATCAGCAAGCCAATGCACACATTAAAATAAATCTGTGAGTCAATAGTTAGTGGAGAATAACACTAGTAAAATGAAATAGCCTGACCAGAGCCCTGACCCAAATCATATGAAACACCTTGGGAACAAGTTAGAATGTGAACATTAGAGTCTACTCTGGACATCAGCATCCTAACCTTCTCTGGTTTTGAATCTTGAGAAATAATGTGTGTGCCAATCCTCTGCAGACATTTTGACACTTCTCCAGCAAATTCCAAGGTGCTTTAAAGGTGAAGGAGCACATGCCCCATGTTAATCTCCATTTACAGGGATTCATAAACTTATAATCTTAGTGTAATGTGGCAGATAAATATGGATTAAATTTTACCTCTTGGCTCGTTCGTCCTGGAAGATAATGTTGGCAAAAGATGGTTTGTGTGACATATGCATTAGACAACTGGATGATGGTACACAGCATCCAATGAGATTTGTTCTATTTGTCCACAGAATATAGGAATACATTTCACTGTTTGGATTTTTTTTTTTTTTTTTTTTTTTTTTTTTTTTTTTTTTTTTTTTTTTTTTTTTTGCTTTGTTTCCACTGTAGAAAGGAACTCTTATGGAGTGCTGTTATGTAGTAGTAATATTTTGGAAAGGGTAGGTTGCTACTCACCACAGAGACACCTTATGAGCTGCAGAAAGGCACACATAACAGAATAAACAAAAATGGGAGATTTTAGCGGGTTTTCAAAATACTGATGAATCCTTTAAGGTATTTCCTTTGTCCTGTAGTAATGTACACAGATTCAGTTACAATGGAATACAGGAAATGACTACTTATGTTTTCGGATCTTTTTTTAAATTTCCACATGTTAGGAGTTTTTACAGTGTTTTTCGTTTAATTCTAAGCATGAAATTGTAGATTGGTGCATGACCCATATATTAATAGCACAATTTATCTATCGTAAACAGTGTGCTCATCCTACCAATATAATTCCAAGAAAATCCCGTAGAGGTATAGTGGAATGGAATGCCTGTGTAGAGGAGACTGAACTCTAATGAGATTGTATAGCATATTGAATGAAAGTTTGTATGATGGGAGTAAGCTGATTATAGGAGACATTTTGAAGCCGACTTTATTATAGGTTCAGAAGTGCACTACATCTTTAATATGTCTCAACCTCCATCTCTGAGTGTAGTGGACTGGTTTAGATTTTGATGAGAATTGTGTGTTTAAGTGTACTGAAAATGGGAATGTTATTGGGGGAGAAGGGGAAATAGTGGAAATTGTTAAATCTAAATTTGAGGAGAGGAAATTTCGAAGGAGGAAGAAAGTTGTAAGCTGATTGGTGTTTGGGGACATTAAAAAGGACACAAATAAGTGCTTCTACTGAGCTGTTCCTAAAACAATGAGATGAGGTCTTTTAAATATTTTAAAACATTACATTCTTCCAAAAGCAAAAATCATTTCTGATTGTTTTAAAATATTACAATTGCCTCTATAATGAGGGGTTTGTTCATTTTTACATAAATCACATTGTTTCTTTCAAGGACCTGGACACACCAACAGTATCAAAGGAACGTTGTCAGCTGTTAAATATTCATTTCCTGGACCAAGTAAGTGTAAGGATATGTTTGAGTAACCAGTACTTTTTTGGATATATATGGAGATAGAAATAATATGATTCTGAAGATTTGTTTCGCGAGTTCCTCTAAGCTGACAGAAGAGGTTATAATTCAGAATAAAGTTGTATATTTCTGTATGTTGTCTTTAGCCTAGCCTCTTGACTAATGATAATGCCAAACTTTAGTTACGAAGTATTTGTAATAATGAAGTTAATGGTGGGGACAAAAGACTGTCCCTACTCATCATAATGTGTGAAACTGGACATAACATACTAAACATTCCTTTATGCCCTTTCTTTCTTAAAATTACTTTTTCACGTAAACTTGCACTTTTTTAGACCAATATCTCTGTAGTAATGCAAATCTTTTCTCATTAAATCTTCACTTTATAATGGCAATTTCTTTCACTGAATGGGCAAGGGCACATACAAGAACTTGTCAACCACAGCAGAGGAAAAGCATTATTTCTATACTTCAAGGCCTGTAGTAAAAACTTAATGTTTTGTCAATAAACCTTCACTTTCTGAAGGTAATTACTTTCAGTGAACAGACAAGAGTATATACAAGAACCAGTCAATCATAGGGCAAGCACACCATTACTTACACCAAGATCTGCATGATAAGTATTTAGGTCATTCAATATGGTTCGGGTTTCTAAGAATATTTACATGTTGCCAAAGAAATTGTAGCATCTCTCTTGTTCTAATATTCCTTCTCAGAGATGTTATCTTTCATTTTTATCATAGCTATCACAATTGCAAGGAAAGAATTATTTTAGTTGCTTAATGGAAATAGGAGATTTTTCCCTTAGCCCTACCTGGTTAGGTTTACAAGAACTTTCCCCCTTGCTGACACACTCATTGGCATTTCTATTTCAGAAATATAATATTCTGTAGCAAATTTAACAGGCCAGACACAATAACATTATGCAAATTTTCTTACGGACACATAATTGAAACCACAAATCACATGCATTTGCGTGTGCTTTGTGGTTTCTGGTTTCACTTATATGACAAAATCCAAATTTGGAGATATTCCCCTTGGTATACAAATTTTAAAAACTCTTGTTCATTATGACAAAGACATAGGGTAGACGACGTTAATTTGCTGTAACCTTGGTTAGTTTACATTTACCCCACGTTTTTTGGTTGAAGTGGGCAATAGTAAACATGAATGCAGGGCTAATGCCATATTTTGTCCCTTTCAGTAGTCCAGATACCAAGGAACTATATTACGAACGGTCCTCTACCCAGCTATACTGTGGAGAATGTTCAAAATGCTGTCAGAGATGAAGAAAATCTTAACTGCACTTATCATGCAGTTGAGGAGAGGAATGCAGCCCCAATATCAGTCATACTTCACAGGATTAAAGGCAGAAAAGTACCAGAAAACAAAATTTGAGTGGGAAGAAACATGGTTCTTTCTCATGCACCAATCTACAATTTCATGCTTAGAAGGAAAAAAAATTTACAGTGTTTGATAGCTTGTGCAAAAATGGGTTTACCATGCCATAAAGAAGAACTGAAGGACACATTAAAGTCAATAATATTGTAAACCCATTTAAAAATGGTTTCATGATTCAGAATCCAAAGGTTTCTTTAAAAAGGCCTGAACATATTCAGAAGGCTCAAATGGTGGCAAGGGATCCCGATGTTGTTTACTCTTTTAATAATATTTTAGATTGTTTGTATGAATGTATAAATGTGAAAGGAGATACCAAATGGCTGTATTTATATTTAATGCTGATGAATCTGGTTTTGGAAGTGACCCAACAATACTAACAAGGGAACGGCTAAAGTCTCGCTCAGTGGCATAAGAAGCGTCTCGGTGTGTCCGTAGCAGCGTTAGGTTGGCAATATATGATCTGTACGAAACAGTACTGAAGTGCGTTTTAACCTTCCTTTTACGAGGCCAATTACTTTTACTGACTGGACAGAAGTACATTGAAAAATATTATTTTTACGAAAATGTCGTGATTTTCAAGGTTGTGGTTAGGCAGGAACCTAAGAGTACAGTTTCAATTGATATGAGCGAATGTTATGATTTGTACGAACGTGTCGTGATTTTAACAGATGTCGTTAGGCAGGAATCGAAGAATACAAATTAAATTGTTGCTTTCGTTCTACCAAATTATGACATTTAAAAAATCATTTTAGAGATAGTTGTTACGTAAATTGAAATGTGTATACCTAAGTGTTACATGTGAACAGAAAGACACTACATGTGGAGAAGCGTAGTATTATAGTGTGCAACGTTCAACATTCCAATCCTGTGATTCGAAATAAAATCAGAGAAATGCAATATTAACACATTCATTTTCACATCTTGTAAGGATTGTGTGCCGCCATTCATCAATATCCACAACGACTGTTGCCAACACTAGCGCACTACGTCACGTAAGTGAATTAGGCCATGCCGCCGGTCGAGACTTTTACCCAAGGGAACATCATCAACTCGACCTCATATTTTCTCGAGAAAAAAATACATGAGCAAGATATCAATAACAGAAATTGACGTCAAGTAAAAATTTGGGCCATTATTCAGATACTATGCAGTTACGGCTTCCTCAAAGTACAGATTGTAAACATTTGTACGCTCTGGTTGTTCCTCACTCGCTCCACTTCACTACGGCTGCTTAATGCCCGATGTCTAGTACTGTGAACAGAGTTCAGTAAGAGGATTGTGTTCATGTCAATTAACCCACAGGCTGTTGTGCAACACCTCCAGGAGCCCCACAGTCTGTTGTGCGACACCTCCAGGAGCAGTATGGAATGATGACTAATCAAAATGTTCAAATTTTTGTAAAGCTTATAGGACTTAACTGCGGGGTCATCAGTCCCTAAACTTACGAGCTACTTATGAACAACCTTATACTAAAGACAGCACAAACATTCATGCCTAATGGGGAATTTGAATCCCCGACAGGGAACGGCCTCGCACATCACAGCATAGCGCCTCAATGTGCTCGGCCGCTCCACTGCAGTGGTGAATAATCTGCAATGATTAAATGTCAAAGAATTAGAGCTCTTTAACGTTGTCACCAGTAAGCATAATCATTTGCAGTTATTAGACGTTCTATACATGGTAAACAAAGATACACAACGCTTTCATTATGCTTTTCCTACTATCTTTCAACTGTGTTGCAGATATCTTAGACAGTTGCACTGATGAAGACGTGCTGGATATACAAGAAAATAGCGGGTTGACGTTCAGTGCAGATTTACAAGAGAATGATGTCGACGATTATGACACTGCCATTTCACCACCATCAGATTCGCCAGCACTTTCATTCCTTCAACGGAGCTTGGGTGTGGAATTGAGTCTGTGATGGTGAAAGCTGCTTTGATTATTTTAAATCGGTGGATACTACTTTGCCCATCTCCGTAACAGAACAATATATGCCACAAGCCGTTTGCGTTTTATACAGCGCGTAACAACTGCAGTGAAAACGAGTGTGAAGGTTTTTCAACAAGTAGTGTAAAGTAATTTAATTTTCCAATACCTTTTATGCACATCATTTTGTTATTTGTAAAGCTGACACTATTGAAGTTGAGTAAACTTGAAAGAGTTAAAGTACATATGTTTCATTTTTTAATATTATTTCCTCCTGTACTTCACTAGCTCTTCAAATTTCACATTTCGGGGGACTCGCTGTTGTCCCTTCATTGCACAGCACTTTGCGTTTAGGCATTAAGCGGCCCCAGTGAAGCGGGCCAAGTGAGGACCAACCCGAACGTGCTAATGTTTAAAAGTTGTACTTTGAGGCAGCCATAACTGCGTAGTATCTGAATAATGGCCCAAATTTTCACATGATATCGATTTCTGGGATTGATACCTAGCTCATGTATTTTTTTCTCAAGAAAATATGAGGTCGAGTTGATGATGTTCCCTTGTAAGAGCCATTGGAGAGAAGTGAAAACTGCTGAATCTTGTGTCAGGTGGTTCTGGGCAGGAGAACACTACAGTTCTGGATTGTGTAGGTGCCAATGGCACAGCTCTGCCACCACTGATTGTACTGCATTTAAGGGAGCAGTAGTTCAGGGTCACTGGACATCTGAAGAGGCATTCTCTGGAATTACATATGGAACAACAAAGAATGGATGGATTGAGGAACCAATATTTTTCAACTGGTTTATGGATGTATTTATTTCGCATGTTCAACAGGTAGGCCTATGTGAGCAGAACAGTCTGCCAGACCGGTAAGCAGTGCTAATATTAAATGAACATGCCAGTCACATTAGCCTTCGCCTAACTGAAAAATGCTACTTCGTCAAAACTTCATCTTGTCAAATTGCCCAGCCATTTGACTAACCACTTGCAACCTCTTGATAAGTGTGTATTTGGACCCTTAAAAATCATGTGGGATAAAAGACTAGGAAAGTACCAGTATGACAAAGAACAAATGGGCGTTGGACATGGAGAGTAAGCAAAGGTTCTCAGAAATATTAAGCTCAGTTTGGAAGGATGGAATGAATTCACTGGCATCTTTTCTGTAGACCCATTTAAATTCTCAACAAACAGCTGCACCTTTGTAAAAATATTAATATAATAAACTATAACCACATTCTTCATTATTCTCCCATTTCACACTAAACAAAATATGTGAAAATTGGGGTACCCTAATTGTATCCAAGATACTATGCAATTTAACACTTTCGCTGCGGCTGATGCTTATAAGCGTCCACGCTCAATGTAGGATAGCGTCAGCAGCAGTGAAAGTATTAAACAACAGTAAGTCCATACAAGTTTTTATAATAATATCTGTTTTATTAATATAGCTACACCGGTTACGACACTTCTCGCTGGGCTCCAGTGCTTACGTTGGCAACAGATGAATAATGAACTGTAGAATTGCATTAATAATTTTCACGAGCTACAGAGTAAATGTTATTGCTGCTCGTTTCACTCACAACAAAATTAATACTGTACCTGCTCTATGGTTGACATGTTCTTGTATGTACCCTTATCCGATCAGAAAAAAATAATTTTTGTATTAATTGAAGTTGTCATCCGAGTTGTCGCCGTTACCTCTGGTGTGAACTTAACCACTGGAGCCTGGCGAGAAGAGTCATACAATTTAACCAGCTACACCGTATCACTAATTTTGGTGTTTACAATTACCCCCATTTACTGGGGGTAAATGTAAACAACCAATTAAAGGATGAAATAACCTAAATTGTGTACCATAAAAAAATCACTTTTAGATAAAAGATGTAATAACAGGACAAATTTTCGCTTTTGATGGTAACTGCTATTGCAGACTGTGTGGAGTAAAATGTAGCCAAGATAACTAGATAGTTTTTACAATCAACCTGGTCTACCCTACATACTTTAATTGATAAACGAACTAAGTAAAAAATCTTAACCAACATCCAGTTTATGAACCGGATCTTGGCACTGATATTGCAGATGAAAAGAATTTAAAAAATAACTATGTTCATTCTGTAGAAGAATCTCACTGGCTGCCCACGTCTGCCTCAATTGGTCAGCTGAATTCCCACCACTGACATCTGTTGCCAATATTATATCCCAGAACCCATGAGCCAAGAGGTAAAATTTTATCTAAATAGGCCTAAGATTTTCATCCACCCCACCTTATGGACTATATAAATTAACTTTGTTGTTGTTGGTTTTTGAAGGGACTAAACGGCTAGGTCATCAGTCCCGTGTTTCTAGCTGATAAAATTTGTAGCATGAAAACAATACTACCTAGCCTAAATCCAATGAAAGGAGGAAGACTGCCCCCCCCCCCTTTTTCAGTGATTTTAAAAGACTATATCTTTAATAACTGGAAACCCAATCCAGCCTTCAAATAATCAGGTTGACAGTTACAGTAAGATTTAAGCAAAGCCTATAAAGCTCACATCACTGTTTGACACAATAAATCTGCTATTTTCTCTTAATAATTTGTATTATTAATTATTTCAGAAGTGTTAAAAGAGTTTGCAACAAAATAATGTGCGTCTAACTCTAGCCGCAATTTATAAGCAAAAAGCTAATGTACACTAAATATTTCTCACTTTTTATTTTGTGTGTCAGTTAAAGCACTTTAAAATTGGGTACTGGTGTACACAATAAAGTAATTAATGATTGGAAAATCACAGCGTGTACCAAGTTGGCAAAAAAAGATCTGCTAGCGGTGCTGTGCAAACATTTGTTGTCCAATATTTTAGTTCTACAAATGCAGATATCCAGTAACTTATAAGTAAAAATAATTGTTTCGAGCTGCATCACGTGCTCGCCCCTTTAATAGCTTCCAAGCCCATAACACATTGTAATTTTGTGCTCATTTTTACGGTTAACCAATACATATAGCTAAAACCGTGCTAAATTTTATGAGCAACTACCAAATACGACTTGACTGTTTAAGCGAGTGAGTGTAACACAAAACTGCCAGAATATTTTTGCTGTCTACTATAGTACTTAATTTAAATGTATAATCATAAATGTTCTTTTAAGTACTAGTAGGTCTTAATTCTGAAAATTACCTCCAGTTGTTGTGCTCTAGGTACTCATTCTATTTTCTCAACTCATCTACGTTTACGATACTTCCTCAAACAGCATGATTCTGAAGTTAGTCTGAATATTACTATCCCATCCGAACTCATTCGGAGACCGCCAGAATTCTTGAAATACTCAAATATCCACATTTCACTAACCATTCAGTTAACCGTTTTCAAACTTACATGCACGCTATCCAAATCTGCGTGCCACAGCAAACTCGATTGCTGATTGGTCTCTACCAGCAGAACATATGACGGGCGACCTCATTAAAATTCGTCTGCTTTCCAGTAGCCGAGCGAAATACGAACACGAAGATGCGTAAACATAACAAAACTGTGCGGGACTGCGGGCGGTTCACAAGATTAATGTAGTAATATCAAGCATATACAGAGTTGCATTGCAATGTCTAAGTCATCCCCTAAAAAACGCACAGTAAGCTCGTGACAAATAACGATGTTATCAGTACATAAATAATGGAAAATGGCGATTTTTTCCTTTGTTTTTTTCCCCTCCTTCGAATGGAACATTATTGCTTATGTTCTGTATGCCTTTGACTCAAACTTAAAAATTTTTAAGTGTGTTTTGAATTACAGCTTCTATCCAGCACATAATTTAAATGTAGGCGTACTTTTCCCTTGCCTACATAACATCTCATTAATATTCGGCTTCAAGCTCTTTTACATATAGCATCGATCTAGATAAGATTTAATATCAGTATCAATTGACTTTTATGACAAACTTTCACCAATAAACAAAATCAAATTGAATTTTTGGTAGTATGCTAAATTCAACTTTATAGGTCTCCAAAACTGCAAACCTCCTTGTTTTCAACCAAGGAGGTATGTACCCAGTAGCTACGATTAACTTCATAACTTGTCAGTATACTGTATAGTATATTAGTAAATTACAGAGTATGAACAGTACGTGGATGTTCATCTTGCATAGAATTTTAAATAATTATTTCTGTAGGACCTGATTGTATTTCATCGCGAAGCAGATGATTATAAATGCTTTCAGTCCTCATAACTGAATCTTCAGTCTCTTTCCCGCAATAAACAAATAGTTCCTAAACAACCTAAACCACGTCCCTCGTACTTCTGCCTGGAGAAAATGTGTGCCTACTGCTTAGACCAGCAGAGTGTCCGATTTACTGTCAATGATATTACAGAACTGCGAAAAATTCCTACGTTTTGCTGTCGCTTGAGTATGAGTACGATAAATAAGATTTGCACCAGAAATACGGCACCACTTAAGTTCTGATTGGATAACTGTCATAAAATTTTGACTTATTATTATTATTTATTTTATTTATTTTTAACTATACCTTTCACTAGTTATTCCAGTCTTTGGTTCAGGAACAAATTGAAAACAGCTCATTTCTATGTTGTAAGTATATGACACACCGGTTCTAGACGCGAGAGCATCCAATATCAATATCAAGTAGATGCGTATCCGCGAATGCTTTTTATGCATAAAGAAATGAGATATCACGGACGCATTTTGTTTTGCAATTTCGGTTTCTTACCAAACAATACTACGAGCGGAAGCACCTAATAGTATTATTAAACGTCTTAAAGGCTTTTTGCTTTTTTTTTAATTTGCTTGAAAAACGTGTATTTACATGCATAGCATATTTGATAAACACTTTGTACAATATAAAGTAGTATACAAACTAATATTATTGGTTAAATATAGTTTTAGGTCTCAGTTACTGAGGTAAGCAGTATGGGCATTGCAGAATGAGCCAAGTTTCTAGTTGTTTTTTAAAGGCTTCCCCAGTCAACAATTTTAATTCTTGTGGTAGTGTGTTAAAATACTTTGCACCATTTACATGTGGACTATTTGCAGTTATTTTTTCAGTCTCCTGTTGTTTATCATGTGAAAATCGCGAGCTTGCCGAGTGTTGTGTTCATGTATTTCCTCATTACGAAATGTATATTTATTTTCATCTACATCTAGTATTATTGCTTGATACATTTAAATAGCGGAAACGGTCATAATTTTGTATTCCACAAATAATCCCTTGCAAGATGTCCTTGAGTTTACTTTGCAGATGTTTCTTACTGCTCTTTTCTGCAATTTAAAAACCCTGTCAACATGGGTTTTGGCTGCTCCACCCCATAACACTAGGCCATATAAAATATGTGGATACATCAAGCCATAGTATACTATCTTCAGTGTTTGTCTGCTTATGTATGGTTCTAACCTCCTTAAGACATACATACTAGATGATAATCCTGAACATACATTGTCAATTTGTTTAGTCTATGAGAGCTTACTGTCTAAGTACACACCTAAAAATTTACATTGTCTGCATATTTTACCTAATATATCATCACCAGTACTCTGAACTTCAATGCACTCTTGTAGGTGACCAACATGTTTGTTTTTTATAAATTAACTTTTACATTGTCCCTTTCAAACTTTGCCTCTTTCTACAAAATGTTTTACTTCTTTGCCAACGCTAGACAAGTCTTTTCCCCATACCAGTCATTTACATAGCAGATAAACAGGAAAGGGCCTTTTATGGACCCCTGAGGCACTCCAAGTTTGACATTCCTGATATGGGATCTCGAAAACTTTTAATGTTTCACCATTTTTGTGTCGAACTGCAGTGCACTGTCTTCGGTTTTTTAAATATGTTGCCACAAGTTGCATAAGTTTTCCATTTATGCACATCTGTGGCCAATTTTGACAGAAGTATTTCATGATCCCCTCCTGCCACTTGATTGACATCATTAATTTTGTCTAGAACTTCAAGCATAAATTGCCGTTGTGGTGCTATGACCATGCATTAAACCATGTTGAAAATCACCCAAGAGTTTGTGCCTGTTATAACGTTCTAGCATGTGGTTCAGCATTATTTTCTCAATTAATTTACTAAAAGTGGAAGTTAAAGCTATTGGTCTGTAATTTTGTACAAGATCCTTTTCACCGGTGTAAGGCACCTCACTGTGGAGCAAGCGGTTGCTCGCCGTTGGAGGTTCGAGTCCTCCCTGGGGCATGGGTGTGTGTGTGTTTGTCCTTAGGTTAGTTTACCTTAGTTTAAGTAGTTTGTAAGCTACGGACTGATGATCACGCAGTTTGGTCCTATAGATTTACAAACATTTAGAAATTCAGTGAATATCTCATGGAAGACTCATCTAACTGTGGTTCCCAAGCCTCAGCATTAGTTCCTTTATTCCTCCAAAAATATTTAATTGGCCTTCCTTCTGAGACTCATCACAAAAATAGTTTTACATTTTTATTTAGTTAACACAGGCATCATAATCAATGCTAGCATTTATATTGTGACAGAAGAAATGGTAAACAAGTTTGTTAAAAGTATTATTGACTAGTGTCCTGCACATGGAATCTCATTCAGTTTCCAAAAAAATAAATTCTGCACATCAAGAGGTATTATACTATACTAATGATGTGGTGAGACTCTTCAAACTTTTGAGCTGTCTTTATTCGAAATCAAGTAATATATTATTAAAATTAAAACAGTACAATATACAAATTTCTTGTTTTATCTCATTGCATTTTTCTTTTCTGCAGCTGCACAAACATTCATGATTGTGCAGCCTACTCCATCCACCACCACCACCTGCCATTATGGTGGTCTTCATATGAAGATGACCTCTGTAGGCTGAAATTGTTAATGAAATAAAACAAGAAATCTGCGATCTGGACTGTTTGAATTTTAATAATTACAAGTTCATTGTTACCATCCAATATGCTTTCAAAAACTAGTAACAAGTTAGTAAAGCTACTTTTGTACTTAAAATTATTTGAAATATTGGGGGAGAGCTAAATGGTTAAGTTGACACATTTTCCGTCAGTAACTTCATAGGAATGTCTTGTAAGAGTAATTAATCTTTAAGAAAGTCTTCATTACTCATAATGTGCTGTAATATGCTGTACATGTGGTGGTCACCCGCGGTAACCTTGTAGAAATTTGTTTAGGGAGGTAAGTATTTTAACTAAAAGTTCAGTCTGTTTATTCTCACATGAAGATTGTTCAAAATGGTCCACTGTAGTCCAATAGGTAGAATGATGTACAATATGTACTGCAAGAAAAATAATGACATTCATTAGTCCACATTAAGGTTGTCATCACCACACTGGGGGAAAAGAAAGAAAAAGAGTCTCCTTGACAGCAGAATTATTGTTTCTGTACAGTGAAGGTAGGAAATATTGACTTACCCATGAAAAGAGGATAAAATATACAACATACATATACATAACTATCAAATGGATAGATGTAGCCATTATGGGAATCAGGAGGGGTGGTAACCACAGTGAAACCATGTGTAATGGATATCAACATTCACTGTATTCAAACAAGACTAAATATGAAATGGCCGGTGGGCACAGTGAGGCAGAAAAGCATGCGCATTATTGTCAGCTCGATGGTGTCGGGAGGCAGGAGCATGGGTAGGCGAATGTGAGTCAGTAACACTTCTACAGTGAAGTCATGGTCGTGGTCGTTGGATGGTGCAGGCTGGACGTGGTGACTCCTGGGCAGGAGTCAGTGAGGCATAGATTAGCACCTCGGAGGGAGGCAGCAGGAAGACTCGTACATCAGACGGAACGACCTCGATGGGGAGGAATATATGCTTCGAAAGTTGCCACACTATGTTGGAGGGAGGCGAGCAGGAAACTGAGGAGGGTCACAAAATCAAAACCAAGCAGTCACGGAGGATAATAGAAAGATCCGTGCCGAGAGGAAGGGGGTGGGGAACAGAAACTACAAACTGAAGGGCAGGGGGGAGGGAAGGGGGGGACGTCAGCAGCCCTGGAAAGGGGAGGATTGAGAGGGAGAGGGCAGTATGGTGGAACTTGTGGGGGGGGGGGGGCAGAAGGGGAGACAGAGGAGAGAGCGGGTAGAAAGGGAGAGACATTGTAGCTGGGGAGGGAGACAAAGGGATCTGTCTGAAGCATTAGAGGGGGCAGTGTTGATGTAAACCAATTTGAGAGAATTGATGAAAACTGCAATGACAATGAAGGTAGTGTCACCCCATTTACAGACCCAGTAATGTCCAGGATAAGTGGATTGGAGTGGGGCCGGACAGAATTGTCCCAGAGAAACACGTGTTAAAATCTTCAGGGACCGAGGAACATGCAGCGAGAGAGGGAATGACTAGACAGAAAGGGATGGGGGAGGGGGGGGAGTTTGGAGCAGTGGACTCGAATACAGTTGACTAAGGACGGAAGGTCAGAGGGAGGAGGAGGAGAGGGCTGAATAAGCTCACTGGTGAGTATCAACTTCTGGCCATAGACAAATTCAGCCACCATGCCCTTCAAGTTGTCTTTGTATGTGGAGCAGAGACCAAGGAGAACCAAGAGGAGAACTTGAAGCCAGAGTGAATCATGGCACATCAGAGCTGCTTTAAGCGTAAGTGCCATCGTTCGACGAAGCCATTGCCTTTTGGATGATATACTGTGGTATGAATCTGACGAAACCCAAAGATATTGCAAAGATTTTTAAAGAGAACTGACTCAAATTGTCTGCCCTGGTTGGTGGGCAGCCAAAGCAAGTTCTCCAGGTGTGAGAAACAGCAAAAGCAACAGATTCAGCAGTTATTTTAAGAAGCGGTGTGGCCTCTGCCCCGAGGGTGGAACGATTAGTGGCAGTAAAAAGGTACCGATAACTGTCAACCAGAGGAAGGGGGCTGATGATGTCAATATAAATATGTTGGAAGCGGCTGTTGGAAAAGCCCAAGGGAGGAGTAGTGTGTGTTTGAACCTTTCTTTGCTGACAGGAAACACAGACATGAGCCCAGATCTGACAATCTCGCAACATGTCCCGCCAGACAAAACAGTCAGTGACTAGTCTGGTGAAAGGAAGAGCTATGTTTTGAGGTCCACTGAAGATTTCTCTTTGGAGGCAGTGAGGAATGTAGGGGCAGGGCATGCCCATTGATTCGTCACACCATCCTTACTAGAGTCACTGTGGAAGGTGGTGTGGATAGGTCAAAGAGAAGCATTACTGTTGTAAATCAATTGCATTGTGATATCGTCTAGAGCCTGAAGAGTGGCAAGGTTAGAGAGGTCTAAGAGAGAAGAAATTGAGTCAATGCATGACAAAAAATTGGCAACAACATTGTCCGCACCTGTGATGTAACATACATTGGTGGTGAATTGTGAGATGTAATCAAAATTGTGGAACTGGCAAGGAGGTGGTCCAATGAACGGTTGAAGATAGCAGCAGCAAGAGGCTTGTGGTCAGTGAGGACGTAGAAAGAGTGACCATCAATGGCTAAATGGAAGTGTTTGATGGCTTCATACACAGCCAAGAGCTTGCAATCAAAGGCAGATACTTTCTTGGGAGTTGTTAAGTTTTTTTGAAAAGAATTGCAAAGGAGAGGTGACACAGTCAAGAGTTGGGCTTAGAACCGCACTGATGGTGGTGATACTGGCGTATGTGGTTTTAAAAATTCAGCCTTGGGATGAGATTGAGCTAAGAGATCTTTGAGAACAGAAAATGAGGAAGTCATGGCATTAGTCCAGGGAACAGGATGATTGCTGGAGGTGTGCTTGCCAGCAAGTGTGCCTTGAAGGGTGCTTGAAACTCTGCCACACCAGGAAAGTGACGTCGATAATAGGTGATTGTTGCAAGGAAATGACAAATGACACAATTCTTTGAACTTCGAGAGAATTGGTATGTTCCTGACGTGACTGATGTTCTCGGCGGGGGAGGGGGGGGAGACTAACCCCATCAGCAGAAACGGTGAAGCCAAGTAAAGGTACCAAGCAATGCTTGGTACAATTGTTTCTTACTGTCATTGAGTTCAATGCCTACTGTGGCCAGAGTGTCTAAGAGGGATTAAACATGTTTCTTGTTCTCCTCGATGGAACCACTGAATACTAAACTGTTGTTTTAAAGGAAAAAGTATTTCGTTTATGAAGCGTTGCTGGTTTGCGTCGCATTTTGCCAAATGGCATGAGCTGATAGTGGAACAACCCTATCAGAGTGGTAATAACAGTCTCTTCAATGTCCTCAAGGGCCATGGGAATCTGATAATAAGCACGCTTGCAGTCCACAACAGAAAATACTTTTGCACTGCCAAGGTATGTGTAAAGTCTGCAATGTTTGGAATGGTTGATTGTCCTTGTGAGACCGTTGTGAGTGAATTGAGCCTGCTTGGATACTAAATGAATGGCTGATGACCAATTACTAGACAAAGGCTCAATCACACCTGATTCCAAGAGATCTGAAATTTTTTCCATAATGGTTGCCAGTTTTTCTGGGCAAAGGCAGCATTGTTTACTGCAGATGGGAGGCCCATCAAACAGATAAAGTTTGTGTACAGTGCCATTCGTAACTACTGAGACATCGGTGGGCATGGCGGGAAGTGTCTGTTTACTTGCGCACACGCTGCTTGTTATGACATTGTGAGGCAGCTCCGGAGAGGTAGGTGTGGAGCAACACAAGCCACATGAAGTCTTGGAAAAGGGGGAAGGGGGCAGCTCAGCAATACTTGCGGCAGCCGAAGTAGACCAAGGCACCGAGTTAGTTACAGCTCCAGCCGCGGGTACACGCCAGGAGGCACAGTCATGCAAGCACAAGATGGCGGTGCATTAAATCATAGAACCCACACCCAGCAGTTGAGTGGCATGAAGTATAGCACTGTGAGGTTGGGATGAGCCAGTGGCCATTAAAGTAGGTAGCACTTAAGTATCCAGGCCATACAATATTAGTTGGGGGAGACTTCAGCCTTAAGAGTATAGATTGGAACCTCTCTAGTTTCATTTCAGACAGTATAGACAAGCAGTCTTGTGAGCTACTTTTAGACACATTCTCCGAGAACTGTCTTGAGCAGTTAAACTGGCAATCCACACGCAATGGAAATATTTTAGACCTTACAGCTACAAACATCCCTGACCTTATTAACAATGTCTGTGTAGAGTCAGGAGTTAATGATCATGATATCATCATAGCGTCAATGGTGACCAAAGTTCATAAACCAATCACAAAGGCTAGGAGCGTGTTTTTGTTAGGAAGAGCCGATAAGCAATTGTTAGGATCACACTTAGAAAATGAATGGACATCATTTAGTTCTGGTACAATGACTGTAGAGGAATTGTGTACTAAATTTAAATGCATTGTACATAAAGGGTTAGAGAAATATGTGCCTGTAAAGTCAATTAAGGATGCAAAAGATCCGCTGTGGTATAACTATAATGTTAGAAAGTAAAGGTTGTTGCACTCTTGGTTCAAAAAAGAACACACAAATGATGACAGGCAAAAGTTAGTAGAGATTCGTGTGTCTATAAAAAGATCAATGTGTGAAGCATACAATAATTACCACAGCCATATCTTAGCAAAAGATCTTTCCGAGAAACTGAAAAAATTCTGGTCATATGTAAAATCGATAAGTGGGTCAAAGGCCACTATCCAGTCACTCGTTGATGATTCTGGGTCAGAAGTAGTAAAAAGCAAACAGAAAACTGAAGTTATAAATTTAACTTTTAAGAAATCTTTCACGCAGGAGGATCGCACAAATGTACCATCATTTGATCAACGTATTAACTCTGAAATGGAGGACATAGTAATAAATATTGTTGAAATGAGATAGAATGGCTGGCCAGTACTTACCATTGTGCTGTACCGCCGATAGTAACACAAAATGAAAAAACAGAAAAAAAGGGACAAAGGGACAAGCTTTCGGAACAGAGTTCCTTCGTCAGGTGGGAGAGAAGGGAAGAATAAAGGATGGGAATAGAAGGGAAAGGTGGTTCACGACCTAGGTCATGAAGGTGGTGTTTCGGAAGTGTGGGCGTCAGAGATACTGCATGTAGCATTAAGTCGAAAAAGAAACCCACACAAGCATTAAGTAATAGGTATTTCTGGTGTAGAGAAGCAGCTGAGAGAGCTAAATACAAAATAGTCTCCTGGTCCGGGTGGAATACCAGTTCGGTTTTACAAAGAGTATTCTGCAGCATTGGCCCCTTACTTAGCTTGCATTTATCGTGAATCTTTAATTCTGCGCAAAGTTCCTAGTAGTTGGAAAAAAGCACATGTGACTCTCGTTTATAAGGGGGGGGGGGGGGGAGTACGGACCCACATAATTACAGGTTGATACCATTGACATCAGTGTCCTTTAGAATTTTGGAGCATGTTCTCAGTTTGAATACAGTAAATTTCCTTGCGATGGAAAAGCTTCTTTCTATTAATCAGCATGGGCTTAGGAAACATCGTTAATGTGAAACTGAGCTTGCTTTTTTCTCATATGACATCTTGCGAGCCATGGATGACGGGCAACGGGCAGTTTGTGTTTCTCTCAATTTCAAAAGGGCATTTAACATAGTGCCACACTACAGACTGCTAACGAAGATACGAGCATATGGAATACATTCACAGATTTATCACTGGCTGGAAGACTTCCTAACTAATAGAACACAGTATATTGTTTTCTATGGCGAGTGTTCATCAGAGACAAGTGTATCGTCAGGTGTGCCCCAGGAGAGTGTGATAGGACCACTATTATTTTCTATCTATATAAATGATCTGATGGACAGAGTAACTTGTAATTTGCGGCTGTTTGTTGATGATTCTGTGGTGTATGGGAGGGTGTCTTCTGTAATTGACTGTAATAGCATACAGGATGACTACACAAAATTTCTAGTTGGTGCAAAGAACGGCAGCTAGCTCTCAATGTAGGAAAACAATCCCATAAGGTTCAAATAAAGCATTATTAGTGAACTTCTTGACGCAATCGTGTCATTCAAATATCTAGGTGTAACATTTCAGAGCGATATGAAATGGAACAAACATGTAAGGACAGTTGTGAGTAAGGTGGACAGCTGACTTCAATTTATTGGGAGAATTTTGGGAAGATGTACTTAATCTGTAAAGAAGACCACATATAAAATGCTTGTATGATCACATCTTGTGTATTGCTCAAGTGTTTGGGACCCACAGCAGATCAGTTTAAAAGAAGACATTGAAGAGGTTCAGAGTTGAGCAGCTAGATTTGTTACTGCTAGGTTTGAACAATGCGCTAGTGCTTCGGAAATGCTCCGGGAACTCAAATGGGGATCGCTGGAGGAAAGACGATGTTCTTTTCGAGAAATTCTGTTGAGGAAATTTAGAGGGCTGGAATTTGCAGCTAAGTATAGAATGATCTTCCCGCTGCCTACTTACACTTTGCATAATGGTCACAGAGACAAGATGAGGGAAGTTATTGCTCGTATGAAGGCATATAGGCATTCTTTTTTCTTCCTCATTCTATTTGGGAATTCTCATTAGGGCAGGAGGTGGCGTCTGAACACTCCGGCACTCTGAAGGATCAGTGAATGACACTTTCTAGTTACATCACCAAAAAGGCTGTAATAATAATAATCACAGAATATATGACATCAACTGCAAATGGGCAAAGCTGAAAATGTGTACCCAGCCAGGATTCGAACCCGGGTCTCCTGTTTTCTAAGCAGTTACGCTGACTACTACAGAACTGTGGACACAGTGATCACCGCACCTGCAAGGACTACCTAAGCATGCCTCCCATCAGACACAAATTCCCACTTCACCCTGCCCACAGTACTCAACAATATATATATAATACGCCAGTGACAGGCAATGATCCTTTCATTAGTGGGTAGGGGTGGGCAAGTTTGTGGCCATCACTCTTATGGGATTTAGTTTCATAACTACGAGTTTGAGTACTGTGGGCAGGGTGAAGCTAGAAATTTGTATCTGATGGAAGGCGTGTTTAGATAGTCCTTGCAGGTGTGGTGATCACTGTGTCCACAGTGGTGTAGTGATCAGTGCAACTGCCTAGAAAGCAGGAGACCCGTGTTCAAATCCCAGCTGAGTACACATTTTTGGCTTCGTCCATTCACAGTTGATGTCATACATCCTGTCAATATGAAAGAAAAACAACTGCAGGATCAGAAGTGACGTCTGTTCTATCAGAACAAACACCACATGTAATATAAATAATAATAAACTGTAAACTCCATCCGACAGGCCTCAGGGGGGCCACTTGGCACTGACCGGCTGCCGTGTCATCCTCTGCCCAAAGGCGTCAACAGATGTGGTATTCCCCTCAGGGGCTCAGCATTCATTTGCTGAGTACGGGCTTGGCGAACCCGGGGTCCTGAGCTGGGGACTGGTAAGCGCCGCTAGTCCTCTAGACACCGTAACCTCTGGGCACGCTTCAGCGACCACCGCGTGGCGCGGCGGTGGAACGTTGTGTGTACTGGGGAATGGGGATCTTGGCTTGACTGCCCGGGTCGCGAGGATGGTACAAACCTCTATAAAAAACCCTTCAATCCCAAGGTGTGCTACGTGCTGATGGGATGCATGGCTGTTGAAGAGGAACAGTCGCTAGCGAGCAACCTCTGGGGATACTGCCGCACCTCAGTTGTATAAGGCTTACCTAGGCACGCGGGGCTCTGTCTAGGTGGACATGTACTTCCCTAGCTGCTCGTGGGACCGACATGAGCACTTCCAATTTGTCCCTTGAACCTTCCAGTGGGATGGGTGTACCACTGGGGGGTACCAACACCCAATCCAAAAAGAGGGCTAGGATATCCAGTCCTCCTGATTCGGGGAGTAAGAAAAAGTATTTTGGGAATAGTAACAGAACACAGGCTGTTGTACAGAATGTGTTTATTGTTGTGAAACGAAAGGACGGCTCGTTTGAGGGAGTGTCTCCCTTCTATATTCAAAAAGGCCTTGAGGGAATTGCTGGCAGTTTAAAATCAGTGAAACGTTTGCGGAATGGGACATTACTGATCGAAACATCGAGTTCCCAGCAGGCAACCAACCTGCAGCAGGCGAAACTCCTGGGTGAATATGCCATAGAGGCGGAGTTGCATAACACCTTGAACTACAGTAAAGGCGTAGTGACCTGTAGAGATATAGTAAACATCCCTTTGGAAGAATTGAAATCTGAGTGGGCACAGGAGGGTATTTTGGATGTGCAAAATATTATGAAAAGGGTGGATGGTGAGTTGGTGAAATCGGACTCATTCATCCTTACCTTCAATAATCCCCAACTTCCAGATAATGTCAAAGCAGGTTTTCTTCGTTTGAAAGTTCGACCTTACGTCCCCAACCCAATGCGCTGCTTCAAATGCCAGCGCTTTGGGCATACCACCCTGGGGTGCAAAGGTGAGGCCACCTGTGGCAAATGTGGCAAGGTGGCACATGACGGAGCAGAGTGTACACCACCTGCCACGTGTGTCAACTGCTCTGGGGATCACCCTGTCTGGAGTCGTAATTGTAAAGTCTTCCTTGAGGAAAAAAAGGTGCAGGAAATAAAGACCACGAAGCGCATCTCGTATGCTGAGGCCAAGAAAATCTTCCAGGCCATGCAACCACCAGCTTTTGCCGCTTCTTTCGCTTCTGTTGTCCAGAAGCCGATTGTCAAGTGTGATGCTGTTACGCAAACTGAGTCTGTCTGTGTTGGTACTAGCACCTGCACTTGCCAGTGCACCTGCCAGGCGGCTGCTGCAGTCGTAGACGATTCCAGTCCGGTTGGTCCCCAAACATCGGAAAAAGGAACTGATCCACCTCCTGTGGAGATGATGGCCCCCCCAGTAGTAGAGGTTGTGCAGAAATCCACCACAGCCACTACCTCTGCAACAGGCTCCCATCCGAAACCACCTAAGGCTAAAAAAGCAGTTGAAAAGTATCTGTCACAGGATAAAGTAGAAGTTACTTTGTTTGAGCCTGTCCATGTACGTGTAACAGATGCTCCATCTGACTCTCTGTCCGAGCCAATGGACCTTGATGTGCGTTTGGGGCAGCCGAACCGCCCCAAGCCGGACCCTCTACCCCATAGCGTCTCGCCGCCTCGGCGGAGAGAGAAAGTGAGGGTGAAACCTCCGTAAGCGATGGCTCCCATACTACAATGGAATATGCAGGGCTTTAGGACCCATGTGGAGGAACTTCGTCTCTTATCTCAGGGTCGACCTCTGTGTATGTGTCTCCAGGAGACAAATTTTAAGCCTTCAGACTCCCCTGAGATACGTGGTTACACGCTATGTAGGAAGGATGACGTAAGTGGGGCGAGAGCTAGGGGTGGAGTGGCTATTTTTGTTCGTACAGCCTACCACTCCGAGCCCCTCTCCCTCACCACAAGCCTCCAAGCAGTCGCAGTATCTGTATATGTGCGTCATCGACTGACTGTTTGCTCCCTCTATCTGCCCCCTCATGATACGCTTAATGAAGAGGACCTCAAGGACCTTCTTACTCAACTTCCCCAGCCTTTTCTTCTGTGTGGAGACTTTAATGCACATAATGTGCTTTGGGGCTCTGTCACTACTTGCCCCAGGGGTAGGGCCATTGAGCGGCTCCTCTTGTCGTCGAACGCACATTTACTTAACACCGGTCAACCAACACACCTTTGTACTGCGACAGGGTCATTATCTGCCATAGACCTCACTCTTTGCTCTCCGTCCCTTGCCCACACTATACAATGGGACGTGGTCGATGATCTCCATGGCAGCGATCACTTTCCAATCTCCATTTCCCAACCGTATGGAATCGAACCTGAAGGACACCCGCCACGATGGATACTCAGTAGAGCGGATTGGGCACTTTACAGCCAACTTGCCCGCTTTGAACATCGTGACAATGTCACAGAATGGGTGCACCATATTACTGCCGTGATGCACTCCGCCGCTGATGCATCCATTCCACAGTCTTCGGGACGTCGAAAACGGCAGCCAGTCCCTTGGTGGAATGACGAATGCCGATCTGCCCTCAGGACCAGGCGGGCGGCTCTGCGTCGGTTCAAGTGTCGTCCGACTTCAGAGAACCTCGCTGCTTTCCGGGTTGCAAGGGCCAAGTGTCGTCAGGTTATTAGAGAGAGCAAACGGAGGTCATGGCAGCAGTTCCTGAGTTCCATTAACCGTTCTACAACCAGCACGAAAGTATGGGAGACCATCAGGAGGATTTCTGGAAGAGGAGGAAGGTGCCCCATAGCTGCTGTGATGTGTAACGGAACTTTACAAACACGACCAGCAGACATTGCCCAAGCCATGGCTACTTATTTCGCTTCCGTTACTGCCACTGCTAGTCAGGATCCAGAATTCCGGCGCCGCAGAGCGGCTGCTGAGAGGGGCCCCATGGACTTCAGGTCCGCGATTACGGAGGAGTACAACCGCCCCTTCTCCCTGTGGGAATTAGATTCTGCATTGTGTATAGCCCGAGACACTTCACCTGGTCACGATGGGATCCACTATGCTATGTTACGGCACCTTACAGATCGCAACAAAGTTATCCTCCTTCACCTTTTTAATGCCATTTGGATGTCAGGACACTTTCCCGACTTGTGGAGAGAGGCTATTTTAATTCCCCTTTTAAAACCCGGTAAAGATTCCACATGGCCCAGCAGTTACCGTAGTGTTGCCCTCACTAGCTGCATTGGAAAGACCCTGGAGCGGATGGTCAACCGCCGCCTTGTCTGGATGTTGGAATCCAGGCAGCTACTTAGTCGCTTCCAGTGTGGGTTCAGGCGATATCGTTCCACCTTCGATAACCTGGCCTCTCTGGAGGCGGCAATACAACAGGCTTTCCTGCGCCGTCACCACCTTCTGGGTGTATTTTTTGATATCGAGAAGGCCTACGACACTACTTGGAGGCATCTTATACTTAGGCAGCTTCACGAATGGGGATTTCGCGGTTGCCTTCCAATTTTTATCCGGTCATTCCTTTCTCCACGTTTTTTAGATACCGAGTCGGTGGCGTGCTCTCTGACCGCTTTGAGCAGGAAAACGGTGTCCCTCAGGGTAGTGTTTTAAGTGTGACGTTGTTTGCTATAGCCATTAACAGTATTACGTGTGTTGTGAAAAGTCCTGTCCAGTGTTCACTATTTGTTGATGACTTCTCTGTCTTCTGTTCTTCTTCCAGTCTTGCAACGACAACTCGTCAGTTGCAGCTCACTCTCCGGCGGCTCGACGAATGGGCACAGAAGACCGGTTTCAAATTTTCAACAGAGAAGTCGGTGTGTGTTTGTTTTAACCGTTCTCGTTCTATTTTTAACTTACCTGAACTGCGGATGAGGGACACCGTTCTGAATTTTAAAGACACTGTGCGTTTTCTGGGTGTGACATTTGACTCTAAACTTACCTGGTTGCCACATCTTACAGATTTGAAGAGACGGTGCCTGAAGGCACTAAGTATTTTAAAGTGTCTTAGCCACACTTCATGGGGAGCCGACAGAACTTGTCTGCTACGATTTTATAGAGCATTTGTGCGTTCTCGCCTAGACTACGGGTGCACCGTGTATGGGTCAGCAAGACCCTCTTATTTAAAGATGCTGGACGTGGTGCATCATGAGGGGATTCGGCTCGCAACTGGGGCATTCCGCACGAGTCCCATACCAAGTATCTGCGCCGAGGCTGGTGAGCCACCACTTCACATGCGGCGGCAGTTTCTCGTGGCACGCCAGGCATATACGACTTTGTCCTCGCCAAATACACCAGCCCATCCGGTCGTTGCCCACCCTCCTGCGGAACGGCTGTTTCGTAACAGGCTACGGGCAACGAGGCCTTTTGGGATACGTTCTCAAGATTGTCTTTTAGATATGGATGTGTCTGGTTTTAATGTTTTACAGCGAGGTTGGAGTAAACGTCCACTGTGGCTCCTCCAGCGGCCGAGACTGCTTTTAGAGTTGACACATTTTCAGAAGCATTCTACTTCCGATTTTATATTTCAATCTCTGTTCTCTCAAATTTTAGATCAGCATCGTGATTTTACCATGGTGTACACGGATGGGTCCAAACAGGGGGACTCGATAGGCTGTTCCATAGTGTTCCCCAACACCACTATCAGGATTCGCCTCCCTCCTGCATACTCAGTTTTCTCAGCAGAACTCCATGCGATCCTGCGGGCGCTGGAACAAATGCAGCGGGTTCGTGGCACGAAGTTTCTCCTGTGCTCTGATTCTCTCAGTGCGCTGCAATCAATACGAAATTTGTATCCAGCTGAGAAGATAGTGCAGCTCATTCATGACAGAATGTCCACTCTCCAGCAGCGGGGGAAGCAAGTGACATTCTGTTGGGTGCCAGGACATGTCGGTATTAGTGGTAACGAAATGGCTGATCGGGCTGCCAAGGAGGCTTGCGACAGTTCTGGTATTACTCATTGTGCCGTTCCCCTGCCGGACATCCTCTCTGTGGTGCGCCGGAAGTCCCTTCGTTTGTGGGAGGAGACGTGGCAGGCAGTGACGAACAATAAACTGCGGTTGATTAAGCCCACTGTCCGACCGTGGCGAACATCCTGTCATTCATTGAGGCAGCATGAGGTGGCCTTGACACGTCTCCGAATCGGGCATTGTCCTTTGACACATGGCTATTTACTCCGTCAGGAGGACCCTCCGATTTGCGATGCTTGTGGTGTGCAAGTCACTGTACGCCACATTTTACTGGAATGTATTTCCTACCGTGCTGCTAGGGCAGCGGTGGCTCTTTGTGGTCCCCTGCCCTCTGTTTTAGCTGATGACGAGGCGAGTGTGACGAAAGTATTCAATTTCTGTGAACTTTCCAGACTCTGGCCTAAGCTTTTAGGCTGGAGGTTTTAGGACGTTAATGAATGGTTCGCCCACCACTCCTCTGGCATGGCATTTTGAGTACGTCTGTAAACCTTAGACGCTCACCAACTGTTCCTACCTTGCCATGTTTGGTTGGGTCTTTGTTTCGTTCCCCTTATCGTTTGGCTACTTTGGCTACTTTCTCTTCTGTTCCCTATTTGTCTTCATTTCATTTTAATCAGGTCACACGTGTCGCCTAATTATCTTGTACGGGCGCTAAAGACCTAGTTGTCGTGCGCCCATAACATCCTATCCATCCATCCAGATGTGGTATTGAGGAGGGCGTGGTCAGTGCCCCGCACTCCTGGCCATTATGTCAGTCTTCATGACCAGAGGTGCTACTTCTCAATCAAGTAGTTCCTCAGTTGGCCTCACAATGGCTGAGTGCACCCTGCTTAGACTAATGACCACACAGTTTGGTCCGATAGATTTACAAACATTTGAACATTTGCACCCCACTTACCAACAGCACTCAGCAGACCAGACGGTAACCCAACCACGTGCTGGCCAAGCCCAACAGTGCTTAACTTCTGTGATCTAACGCAAACCAATGCATCCACTATGGCACGGCCATTGAGTATAAATAATAATAATAATGATATGGATAATGCAGAACCTGTTCCTACAGAAAGTGGATCAGTGGAGGCAGGCCATTGTTATTATGAAAGCACCTGTCAGCCAACAGTGCTGGAGGCTGGGAATTGGACGGAGACCCTGCCACCCGATCTGCATGTAGGTGAGTGTCCATACCTGGCTCCTGGCTGCTTGCTTGTGGATTCACTGTTGCATGGGCCCAGTAGCAGGGAAGTGCTGCAGAGGCTGAGTAGTGGGTGAAAGATGTGATTGATGAGCTTTGTGCAGATAAGCATTGAACACTTTGTCAGCGATGTAGATGCTTTCACTTGGAGGTTGAGGGCAGTTTGTACCATGAGCGGATGTTTGCTAGGCCATACTGCCTGGAGTGTGGAGTCAGGCACATGATGTTCATTGACCAGCAGGCAGAGGTAGCACCACATTTGACAAGGCTCCTTCTCGCCCAGATGCTCTTCATCAATGATGTGTCAGAGTGTGTCCTCAGGAGTGCGGGTGACCCTCTCAAGGATAGTCTCCTTGGCGATGGAATAATGGTTAGCAGAAGGGGAGAGGTCATTAGGTCGCAGATTAGGTCGACCTGTTAATGGAGATTCATGATCAAACACAGGTAGTGAGCTGCATCGTCAAGTGAGGAATGATCGAAGATCTATCCAGGGATGGTGAACCAAGTTGTTGGAACTTTGAAGGAGAAAGGTAGCAGCTTGGAAAGCCACCCAGAGGGTGGAGACAGTGGTGTGTCCAGAACAGCCAAAGAGTTGATGTACAGATGCTGCATTGTAGTTATGAGGGAATCCGGAGTGGCATTCTTTCCCATGGGACTTCAAAAGTGAGCAGGCGAGATATAGAGGTATGAGGTGCGATTATGTGGAAGCCCAATGCAGCCGAGGCACTGGTCTGTGCTGTGAAAGTGGGCGGATGCACAAATGAGTGCGGCCGTGATTGTCCCTGTGTGTCAGCCGTGTGATAGGGCGGGAGCAACTGTTGCTTTAGTGGTGCAACAGGCACATCACATGATACAGGTTGCACAAGGGAGACACCAGCACTGTGTGAAAAGTTCAAATTCAAATCAGCACTGATAGGATGGGCAGACATCATTGGAATGTCACTGAATACATCTGGTGGTGTAGATGGCACAATACCAGCAGACGTAACACTTGCATTGTTCAGGTCAGTAGCACAGGCGAAGAAGGTGCACCCACAGCATGAGAAAATTGTCCAGAATTGACCAAACAATTGATGAAAGAGCCATGGGGAGTACCGTCAGAAGAAATACTAAGTCCAGAAGCGCCAGAAAAGCTCAAATGAGTTGAAGAAGCCACACCTCACTGATGGAGCACATGGTCAGTGGAACGATGCACTAATACACTTAGCGGAGCGGTTGCTAGTCTGAAATTCAAATTTGGTAAGTTTGAGAAGTTCATGCCGTGCACGTTTTGAGCACAAGAGATTTGGTGTGGAACAACATAAACATTGTTCACAGTAGTAACACCTGAAAAATCAAATGGTAAACAGAGGCCAGAGTCAGTTAAGTTCCTGGCAGCACACAGAGCACTCAGAGTGGTAAACATGTCCTGTGATAGTCCGTTCTGAGAATGAAAAGGTGATTAACTGGAGGAAGTAGGCATGCACTGAGCTTAAGACAATGAAACTGGTACAGCATGAAGTCCCGGTAGAGGTCGAACTGGTGTAGTCATTGTAGCGGTTGGCGAGACAATGACTTCGTATTTCATGGGCAAAATTTACACCAAAAACTCATGACTACACAACGTGCAGAGTATGACTGTGCAATTTGAACTGGGGGTCACCAGTATGGGAATCAGAGTGGCGGTAGCCGCAGTGAAACTATGTATAACAGATATCAACATTCACTTTATTCAAACTGTACAGAATGCAACTTAAGACTAAGCACCAGATGGTGGTGGGCACAGTGAGGCTGTGTCCACAAAGAAGCCACCATAAAGATATTACATTTAGTGTTCTTTTACTGCCACAGTAAAAAGCAAGCAGGAGTAAAATACAAAAGATGGAGGGTTATTTACAACTTGTACAAACACCAGAGAGCAGTTATCAGAGTTGAAGAGCATGAAAGGGATGCAGTGGTTGGGAAGGGTGTAAGACAGGGTTGTAGCCTTTTTCCAATGTTTTTAAGTTTGTACATTGAGCAAGCTATAAAAGAAAGCAAGGAGAAATTTGGAGAAGGAATTAAAGTTCAGGGTGAAGAAATAAAAAACATTGTGTTTTTCCGATGACATTGTAATTCTGTCAGAGACAGCAAAGGACCTGGAAGGGGAGCTAAACCGAATGGACAGGGTGTTGAAAGGTGCATATAAGAAAACATTAACAAGAGTACTGGAGTGCAGTCTAAGAAAATCAGGTGATGCTGAAAGAATTACGTAGACTGGATAACGAAACAATAAAGGTGGTAGATGAGTTTTGTTACTTGGACAGTAAAATAACACATGATGGTCGCAGTACAGAGGATATAAAATGCAGAATGGCAATGGGAAGAAAATCGTTTCTGAAAAAGAGAAATTTGTTAATATCAAATATTAATTTACACGTAAGGAAGTACTTTCGGCATTTGTGTGGAGTGTTGCCTTTTATGGTAGTGAAACTTGGACAATAAACAGTGCAGACAGGAAGAGGATAGCGGCTTTTGAAATGTGGTGCTACAGAAGAATGCTTTATATTAGGTGGTTGGATTGTGTAACTAATGAGGAGGTACTGAACAGAATTGGGGAGAAAAAGAATTTCTGACATACCTTGACTAACAGAAGGGATCAATTGGTAGGGCACATTCTTAGACATAAAGGAATTGTGAATTTAACATTGGAGGGATGCGTTTGAGGTAAAAACCGCATAGGGAGACCAAGAGATGAATACAGTAAGCAGATTCAAATGGATGTAGGTTACGAATCGTATGAAGAGATGAAGAGGCTTGCTGCATCAAACCAGTCTCTGGACTGAAGACCCAACAACAACAACAACAACAACATTACTGTCACTTTAATGGTCAACTGGTTGCCACACCATATTTACATATGTATGCATAATATGAATGTAAAATGACTTGTTCCACAATATAATTAATCATATACAGGTCTAGTGGTTCACATTTTGTTTAAGTGTATGGTTGCCCAAGCCCACTCTGTAACCTCCATAATTGTTAATTGCAAATAATTCAGAAGAAAAGATTCATTAACTAACATTAAAAAAATCACAATGCAAATACTGCTACATGTGCTGTTGCCCAATTAATGTATTTCACCACAATTTTGCCCAATTTCTCTTATCCACTTCTCACCCCTTTGTTTGATGCCTCTGCAATGATGGGACCCCCAGTCCAGGGGGTGCATTTAATGTGCTGACTGTTTGCATTAATACTGTTCGATTATATATCATTTGTTTCAATGGAAATGACAATAGTAACAGAATAATGATAGTGGTTTGAATATTCTTTAATACCTCATTGCAATTAATGCATAAAGAAATTGTTTCACATGTCTGCTCCATGTTTCCATTTTCAAACAATATTCTTTCCAACAAGAGTGCAAGGCAGTAGCGGTTCTACAATTGACAATAGTTTTGTTCATTCTTCATTATTAGATGGGCACTCTGTCAGCAGATTAGTAAATGGCCTGTCAGACCACAATGCCCAAATTTCAATTCTAAAAAGTATTTGTTCTCAAACGAATGTTAAATATAATTGTCAACTACTTAGAAAAGTTAATCCAGTTGCAATTGAGACCTTTTAAGCCTAATTAAGGAACAATAATGGCAGGATGTTTATACTGCTGATCCCCCCAGGGGGCCCACAGTTCTTTTGTGGGTACGTGTATGGCGCGCACAGGGCCCCGAGCCGGAGCAGCCTTTCTTCTGCCCCAGGCTGCTTCACTTTCCCTCCCGGTTTATGCCTTCGCCCAGAGACGGGCGTCCTTTGCTAGTTCAGGTCGTTTTTTGTAGTAGCTTCTCTCATTCCTTGGTTTCTTCCTTTCCAAACCTTTGCTTCTGTCTTTCTCTCCTTACACTCTCCTAGCCTTCCTCTCCTCCTCATTAGTCTCCGCTTCAGCGTTTGAGACACTTCTTTCCATCTTTCTCTTCATTTCCTATCTTCTTCTTCTTTCCTCCCTGTGCATGTCTGAAGGCCGACCCACGCATTATCATGCGTAGCAGGTGACGGGGTAACGCTTAATTCCCCGCCCCGGGTAGACAAGTAGGGCACGTACGTACCCCCTGGTAAAGGCCAGGCCCAGGGAGGGGTGATTACCCGAGCTGGTACCTTCTGAACATGCTGATTGGTCCCTCCGTCAGTTCTTGGGAGGTGTGACCTGAGGTGTGAACAATCACCTAAGGCAGGTAAGCCCTCGGAGAGGGCCCCCACTAGGAAGGAGTGCGCCATCGGAGACGGCGGTAATCACGGGGGACACCTCCGCGATGACTTCCTTCTCTTCTTCAGTGACGTTGACCCGGAAACGTAAGATAGATTCGCCTCAGCAAAAGAAGACTCTGCATAATTTACCGAAATTTCTAGTTGTGTCTCGCACCGAAGGAAAAGATTTCAATTCTGTCAATCCCTTCGTTATACAGAAAGGTGTTGATGCAATTGCTGGCCCTGTTAAAAACTGTTCATGTCAGCGCAATGGCACATTGTTGCTGGAAGCGGACAGTGCTTTTCAAGTCCAGAAACTAATCCGGACTACGTTATTACACACGTTTCCAGTCAAGGTAGAAGCGCACCGCACACTCAACTCGTCACGGGGGGTAGTTTTTATAAGATCCCTTGACGAGTTGTCTGATGAAGACATCCAATCCTATATGTCCGATCAGGGTGTGACAGCCGTCCACAGGGTGATGAAAAAGGTAGATAACCAGCTGACACCGACTCGTACTGTGTTTCTGACATTCGACAGAGTTGAACTCCCGTCGAAGGTCAAAGCAGGGTACGAAGTTATCTCTGTCCGCCCTTATATTCCAAACCCAACGCGCTGTTACCAATGCCACAGGTACAACCATACCCGTGAATCTTGCCCAAATGCAGCAAAATGTGTCACTTGTAGTAGGGACGCCCATGAGGGGGGATTGCCCACCTCCGTCCCCTCATTGCCTTAACTGCAACGGCGACCATACGGCTTCCTCTCGAGACTGCCCTGTATAATAAGGATGAAAAAATCATCCAGCAAATTCGGGTTACGGAGAAGGTATCAACATCTGCCGCTCGAAAGTTGTTGGCGAGTCGAAAGCCCACTGTCCTCCCAGTGGGCACATACAGTAAGGTCCTCACTTCAACTCGACCTACTAAGGATTCCAGTACCCAGACTTGTGATTTCACTTTCGCTGACACAGTTGTGCGATCTGCCAGCCTGAAGATTGCCCGTTCCACGTCCCCGCTTCCTCCTTCTGCTTCTAAAGTACAGTCTTCCTCAACCTCTAGTAAACCGCGGGCACCTAAACAAGATGCCCGGACTTTGAAAAAGGAACCCGTCCAAGAGGATTTTCTGCGTTCTCAGGCTTCCCAACCGTCGAATGCCTCTTCTCACCGTCACTCTTTGAGAAGAGGCAACAAGAAAAAGAGTTCCTCTCCTTCCCTGCCGAGGCATGACCCATCCGTCACGCCGTCCAACAGTTGCTGGCCTCGGCCGTCTTCTGTTTCACCGGGATGATCCGTCAGCCGGGCACCCGGCCCTTTACCGGAGTGGAAACTACCCTTCCTGATCAACTCAGGGAGGTGGCAGGCACGTCGGTAGAACCTATGGACCATGACCCTTTGCCCCTAGACAGCGATAGCAGTGCTCCCTCGAAATCCGGTCCTCAGCGGCCGTCGAGGTGACCCCGCTTGCTAGTTGGTTTTTATCCTTATTTCTTATCTAATTTTTTATCATGGCGCTCCTTCAATGGAATATTCGCGGCATTCATTCCAATCGGGAGGAGTTAAAACTACTCCTTTGGATGCACTGCCCGCTCCTAGTCTGTCTCCAAGAAACTAAGTTGCATCTAAGTGACCGTGCAGACTTTCCACACTACACCTCTGTGCGGTTCGACCTGCCACCCGTGGAAGGTATCCCAGCCCATGGAAGGGTTCTGATGCTCCTTCGAGACGACGTCTATTTCCATCCCTTTTCATTGCATACTCACCTACAGGCAGTTGCCGTCCGCATCACTTTATCCACATTTACCTTCTCCCTCTGTAATATCTATTCGCCATCGTCATCTGCCCTTACTAGGGCAGATGTGCTACACCTTGTTGACCATCTCCCTTCACCTTTCGTGTTGGTAGGCGACTTTAATGCCCATCACCCCCTATGGGGCTCTCCGGCACCTTGTCCGAGAGGCTCCCTTTTGGTGGACCTTCTCCAACACCTCGATCTTGTCTGCCTCAACACCGGTGCACCGACCTTCCTTTCAGACACAACCCATACTTACTCCCACATAGACCTTGCGATATGCACTCCTCAGCTTGCCGGTCGGTTTGAGTGGTATGCACTTTCTGACACGTACTCGAGTGACCATTTCCCTTTTATCATCTACTTCCTGCATCATTCCCCATCTCCTCGTCCCACCAGTTGGAACATTTCTAAAGCCGACTGGGGGCTTTATTCTTCCATGGCTGTTTTTCACGATCAGAATTTTCCCAAATGTGAGAGTCAGGTCGACTACCTCACAGAGGTTATTCTCACCACTGCTGAACGTTCCATACCTCGTACATCCTCTTTTCCACGTCGTGTCCAGGTCCCTTGGTGGACTCCAGCCTGCCGCGACGCGCTTAGAGCCCGGCGCCGTGCTTTACGCACCTTCCGCCACTACCTGACTTTGGAGAATTGCATCAATTATAAACGTATGAGAGCCCAATGTCGTCGTATCATAAACGACAGCAAGAAAGCTTGCTGGACTGCTTTTACTAGTTCTTTTAACCATTTTACTCCCTCCACGGTTGTTTGGGGTGGCCTACGCCGTTTATCCGGCATCAAGGTCCATTTCCCGATTCCGGGCCTGACCGTGGAGAACGCAGTCCTCGTGGACCCCGCTGATGTTTCCAATGCATTGGGCCGTTTCTTTGCAGAGGTTTCGAACTCTGCCCATTATCACCCTGCCTTTCTCCCTCGCAAACAGGTAGAGGAGGCACGGCCACCTTCTTTCCACTCTTTTAATCGTGAAAATTATAATGTCGCCTTCACCATGAAGGAGCTAGATCGTGCTCTCGCCCTGTCCCGATCTTCTGCTCCCAGGCCTGATTCCATTCATATTGAGATGCTGAAGAACCTCTCTCCTGCGGGCAAGTGCTTTCTTCTTAGTACCTACAATCGCATATGGACTGAAGGTCATGTTCCCACAAGCTGGCATGAAGCCATTGTTGTTCCCATCCCCAAACCAGGGAAGGACAAACACCTTCCTTCCAGTTATCGCCCCTTTTCTCTGACGCGTTTCGTCTGTAAGGTGATGGAACGCATGGTTAACGCTCGGTTGGTCTGGCTCCTCGAATCTCGCCACCTCCTGACTAATATCCAATGCAGTTTTCGTCGATACCGCTCTGCTGCTGATCACCTCGTTACGTTGTCGACCTTCGTTATGAATAATTTTCTAAAGAACGTCAAACAGTAGCAGTGTTCTTCGACTTGGAGAAGGCATACGATACCTGTTGGAGAGCAGGCTTTCTCCGCACATTGCACACATGGGGCCTTCGGGGCCGCCTTCCTCTTTTCATTCAAGCGTTTTTGGCGGATCGCAAGTTCTGGGTACGGGTGGGCTCTGTTTTGTCAGATACCTTTTGCCAGGAGAATGGGGTACCACAGGGCTCCGTCTTGAGTGTGGCGCTCTTTGCCATTGCAATCAATCCGATCGTAGATTGCCTTTCAGCCGACGTCTCCGGATCTCTTTTTGTTGACGATTTCGCAATTTATTGCAGCGCCCAGCGAACGTGTCTCTTGGAGCGTTCTCTTCAACGCTGTCTTGACCGTCTATATTCCTGGAGCATCGCAAACAGCTTCCGATTCTCCACTGAGAAAACCGTGTGTATAAACTTCTGGAGATACAAGGAATTTCTTCCACCTTCTCTACGTCTCAGCCCTGTTGCTCTCCCTTTCGTGGAGACTACGAAATTCTTGGGACTCATGTTGATCGTAAACTTTGCTGGTCCACACACGTGTCCTACCTGGCTGCCCGTTGTGCCCGATCCCTTAATGTTCTTCGTGTCCACAGTGGCACGTCATGGGGAGTGGACCGTACTGTCCTGCTTCACCTTTACCAGGCCATTGTTCAGTCGAAGCTCGACTACGGAAGCCTTGTATACTCTTCTGCACGGCCGTCGATTCTCCGCCGTCTCAACTCTATCCACCATCGGGGATTACGTCTGGCGACCGGTGCATTTTATACCAGCCCTGTTGACATACTCTTGTGTCGGTACGCATGCCGCCTGCGGTCGATGCCCAACCATCCATCTTACCGATTATTTTTTGACGATTCACTCGATCCCCAATATCAGTTGTCTGCGATTGCCTTGCTTCCACCTAGAGTTCGGTTTCGCCGCCTGCTACAGCGGCTCGATTTTAGCCTTCCTTCCACCCTCCGGTTGAGCGAAAGCCCATTGCCACCGTGGCATCAGGCCCAGGTTCACACTCACCTTGAACTTAGTTCGCTCCCCAAGGAGAGCACTCCGGATTTGGTATACCGCTCGAGGCTTGTCGAACTCCGTTCGCGGTTCGATAATGCCATATTTATTTACACTGATGGTTCCAAGAGCACTGTCGGTGTCGGATCTGCCTTCGTCGTTGGGGACAACCGTTTTCAGTACAAGCTCCCTGACTGGTGCTTGAACTTCACGGCTGAGCTTTTTGTCCTCCACCAGGCTGTTTTGTATACCTGCCGCCACCGCGAGCCTTTCTATGCCATATGTTCGGACTCCCTTAGTGCCCTGCAGAGTCTTAAGGACCCTCTCTCGAACCATCCTCTCATGTATTGGATCCACCGCTCCCTCCAGTTGCTAGCAGATGACAGCTGTCATGTTTCTTTCCTGTGGGTCCCTGGCCACGTGGATGTGCCCGGGAATGAGGCCGCCGACATAGCAGCCAAGGCCGCAGCTCTTTTGCCTCGCATGGCTACCTTTTGCATCCCATCAGACGATGTTCAACGGGCTCTTCGCCGGAGTATTGTGTCGTCATGGCACAGTGCGTGGCTTTCACTGTACAACAATAAATTGCGAACTGTCAAACCGATCCCGACCGCTTGGAGGACCTCCTCACGCCCCTCTCGGTGGGAGGAGGTCATCCTGGCCCGGTTGCGGATCGGTCACTGCCATTTCCGCCACCGTCATTTGCTAACCGCCGATACTGCACCACTGTGCTCCTGCGGTGTATTGCTGACGGTGCGACACGTTTTATTGTCTTGCGTAATTTTTAATCATTTCCGTGTAGCCCTTCACTTTCCGTCTACACTGGAAGAAATTTTAGCTGATGACACACGAGCAGCTGCTCGAGTTTTGCGTTTTATCAACTTGGCCAACTTATCGAAGGATATTTAACCCTTTTCATTGTCTTATCTTTCGTTTTTAGCCTCTTCTTGATTTTCTGACAGTCACCAAAGTTTTTTTTGAGATCTAGTGAATCTAAGTTCTTGTCTGGGCGCTAATGACCGTAGAAGTTGTGCGCCCTACAACCACACACACAAAAAAAAAAAAAAAAAAAAAAATATATATATATATATATATATATATATATATATATATATATATATACTGCTGGTAATGCAGATGATAAATATAATACTACCCGAACACATTTCTTACGCTGTTTGAAAGTTGCTTTCCACTAGAACACTCAAAACAAGGTACTTCCAGTAACATGCAGCCAGGGTGACTGACAAAGAGGAAAAGAGTATCATGTAGAACAAAGTGGAAATTGTATCAAAATGTTTGCAGCAGTCAGAATGAAGATGCAGTAGCTCATTACAAACAGTACTGTAAGGTTCTGAAAAATGTCATTAAGAAAAAAAAATGTGGTATGAAAAAAGAATAGTGAACTCTCGGGATAAAATTAAAACCATCTGGTCAGTCGTGAAGGAAGTGTCTCGTCAGCTACAGCAGGTAGAGGATATAATGTCAGTGCGTAGTAGAAATGTTCTGTTACTGACAAGTTAGCTATATGTGCAGTATTCAATAATCACTTTCTGAATATAGCAGATGAAGTAGACAGAACCCTAGTTTCTACAAGTAATCATGCAACATTTTTAGAAAATAGCTTTCTGAGGCTATTACCTGAAACATTCCTCCATGATACTTCCAAAGGGGGGATTGAGTCAATAATTAAATCACTAAAGACTAAGGACTCTTGTGGATATGATGGGGTATCTAGCAGAATTCTAAAGTACTGTTCCCCATATGATGGCCAAGTACTAAGTCATATTTGTAATTTTTCCTTTCAGAATGGTTAGTTTCCTGACATGTTAAAGTGCTCAGTAGTAAAACCAATTTATAAAAAAGGAGAAAGGAGTAATGTAGACAACTATAGACCTATTTCTATGCCATCAGTTTTTCTAAAGCTATTGAAAAGGCTGTATATTCAAAATTAATTGATCATTTCAGTTCACATAATTTGTTGTCAAACATACAGTTTGGTTTTAGAAATGGTTTAACGGCTGAAAATGCTGTATTTTCGTTTCTCTGTGAGGCACTTGATGGATTAAATAAAAGGCTACAGACATTAGTCATCTTCTTTTATTTAACAGAGGTGGTTGATTGTGTTGATCACAAAATATTGTTGCAGAAGTTGGAACATTATTAAATACAAGGAGTAGCTCACAACTGGTTCACCTCTTACTTTAATAATAAACAGTAGGTAATTCTCCGCAATGTTAAAAATGGCTATGACTTACAATCACAATGGGTCACAGTTATGTGTGGGGTGCCCCAGGGGTCTGTTTTGGACCGATACTGTTTCTTATTTATATAAAAGATATGCCTTTGAGTGTAACAGGTCATTGTAAAATATTTTTGTTTGCTTTTGATACCAGCTTGGTAGTGAAGGATGTTGCTCATAATATTGACACAGTATCAAATAATGCAGTTCAAGAGATAAGTTCATGGCTTGTAGAAAATAAATTGATGTTTTTACAATTTGACAGTTTACATTTTGAGTACACATAATGGGCATATGATAAGTGAGACTGAATGGTTCAAATTTCTAGGTGTGCAGATAGACAGTAAGTTTTTGTGGAAAGTCCATGTTCAGGCTCTTGTTCTGCTTTATTTAACATTAGAAAATATCTTAAATAAGTTATTTATCAACATGAAATGTGGTCTACTATGCCTACTTTCACTCACTTATGATGTACTGCATTATTTTTTGGGGTAACTCGACTGAAACAAAAAGGATATTTTTGGCTCAGAAATGGGTGGTTCGAGCAATATGTGATGTAATTTCACGAAGGTCATGTTGACCCCTTTTCAGTAGCCTGGGAATTCTGACACTGGCTTCACAATACATTTTTTTCTTTAATGTTGTTTGTTGTTAATAATATCAGCTTATTCCCACAAGTTAGTAGCTTTCACTTGGTGAATACTAGACAGAAGTCGACTCTACATTTGCATCACACCACCTTGACACTTGTGTAGAAAGATGAGCAGTATTCTGCAGCATCCATTTTCAATAAGCTGCCACAAGATCTAATCTTAGCACTAACCCACACGCTTTCAAAACTAAATTGAAGAGTTACCTCATGGCTCACTCCTTTTATTCTGTCGAGGAACTCCTAGAAAAGTTAAACAGTTAAGCTAATTCATTTTTTTCTTTATTGATTCTTTTCATTTAGTCTTAAGATTATTGTGTGCTTAGGACTACTTAAAAATTTTCTATTACTCTTCTTGTGATAAAACTTCATGTATTGACTTGTTCCATGACCAAGGAGTCGTACTCCTCAATTAGGTCTTGCAGAACAGAAAACCATATTATTATTATTATTATTATTATTATTATTATTATTATTATTATTATTATTATTATACAGAAGCTCTTGCTTTTTTTCAATTTTGTGGCCTACCTGGCAGAATCATTAACTTTTGCTAACACACTTTAGTATAAATTTGAGAAATTCGTTTATTAGTTTTGTTCTTTTTTAATAAGGGATTGAGCATTGTCCAGTTTGTAAAGAACAGAAACAATGAAAATTTGTTCAAAGGTGATGCTGAAAACAAAAATACATACTTAAGTTTTACAAAAAATTGTAAAAAAAGTAAACACAAAAAACATAAAACAATACAAATGATGCAGATGTTTTGTTCTATTATGCACTTTTCAAATACTTAAAATACAGGGTGATGCAGGAAATTTATTGTACACTTATATGTGTTGTATAGGAAACTCAGGACAAAAATATTTGTTAGTTAACGTGTGCCCTAAAATGTCCATTTAGGAGATCATAAGAAAATACACCACATGTTTGTCAACCAACTCTTCCCGTGTGAACTATAACATATGCTCTAAGTGGCGACCAAGAGTTTCATTGCAGACAATCCACCAAGCAATTGTGTTCACAAAAACATAATTAAGTTCTAGAAGTCTTGGATGAGTCCATAATTATCTCTACTACAGTCATTACACAGGCAAGGAAATTGTACTGTGACTCCATGAGGGATTCATAAATAATACTCTTCTTCAGCCCCATGGGTAAAAATCCAGGTGTGCTAAATTGGTCTATTACAACCTATCCAATTGTCTCCAGATATTTAGTGGATGTTGTATGGAGAGTGAACTGGTATGACATCGTGATGGAACCAGATCATCTGAACATTTTGAAGGGAGACCAAGTAGCTGTGACCTGTTGGACATTGTCATAAATACATGAGTCAGTCACTTGATAATGAATAATACTACCCCACACATTAATAACAAAATGATGTTGAAGACAATCAGAATTTGTGGCAGCAGAGTTTTGCTGATTCCAAACATGGCATCACAAAGGTTTGTGAAATGCTTTTTGCATGTGAAAAGAATGATAAGAAGAAAGCATGGAGCATCAAATTTGGCATGTGCAGCAAAATCAATTGCAGTGAATATTTACACCCTCTGGAGGTGCTAATAGATGACGTTACTGTTTGTGATAAAGTCTCCTGCTGCTGCCCTGTTATCTGTTTGTGACGCCTTCACTGTTGCAGGTACTCGTCAATGACTTTTATTTTGGTTCCCATGTCAACAAAGTGGCACATCAGGCATAGACCACATTTGGCCTATTGACCTTGTAGCCATTGCTTCAACCTTGGAAACATAGCATGTGATGGACAGGCTTGACCCAGAAGACATCCATCATAGAGGTGTTGTGCTAATTGACCACTTTGTTGACCTTCATCATAGATGAGCGACATGTCTGTGTATGTGAAACAAAATAACTCTGCCGGTGTATATTGCCTTTCATAAATCAAAGTTGCTTATCTTCCAAAGGGCCATTCCTGGACATGGGTTTACTGCCAAGTATTACTATCCTGGATTTCCTTAACAACACTAATATTAGGTATTCTGAATTGCCCTGTATATCAAAAGATAGAAGTGTATTTTTTTTTTTTTTTTTTTTTTTTTGAAAATAGCAAACTGCTTATTTAAAATCACTATAAAGCTTTTTGCAACAAATAGAAATTTAAATGCTTCAATTTGCAGTTCAGTTTTTACACTATTCACCATGATTAAATATTTAAATAAATCAAAAGTAGTCTTACAGTTTTCACTGACAGTTGCTTTAATGTACCCATCACTAAAACATCAATGGATCACTGTTTTCAACAATGTTGCAGGAGTCTTTCTAATGTTGCATTCTCTAACTGCTTCATCTATGCCAGGCATGGCCAATATTTCCACCCACGGGCGGAGTATACTGTAGTTCACCCACCCGCCGCGACATGTGTCGCTAGTGCCCCACACGCCGCTGCGCACAATGCACGGGGCAGGTGCGTGGCAAAGGCCGCCCATGGGCGGCAGCGCGGCACGGCGAGGGCACCTGCAGGGAGGTGTTTGGCCATGCCCGATCTATGCATTTCTCATTTTTCCTTTCACATCTCACCACAAATGTAATCATATTCATTTTAGGTGCGGCTGCTCTGTTCGATCGATGGGACTTCCCAGTACTGTACTATCCACCATACTCCCTGGATTAAGTCCATGTGACTTTGATTTGATTCCAAAGGTGAAGGAACCATTTAGTTGCATTCACTTCTGAATTGTTCCAACTGCACCAACAACAGAACAGACGGTGCTAATGGTGAGCTGTGCCTTCCATGTCACTGGCAACGGGTTCTACACAATGCTGGTGACTACTTTGAAGAACAGTAACAGGTGCAAACATGTAATACTTTTGTATTGGTTGTGAATAAATCTTTGCCACTATTTAAAGTTCCAACCCTCATACATCTATACACTTCTCACCTCATCATTCATGGCCAAGGAGAGGTGAGTACATGTGTGACGAACACAGGGTCTCAAGGTAGTGCAGTCTTTCTGGGCTGTATTTCCTTTCCCTTCCCCTCCTTTCCCATCCTCACTTCTTCCCCTCCCCACTGGGAGATTGATGACCTTGGCATTTTGGTCCCCCTGTCCCAAACCACCAAGCAATAAGGGGACAACATGTATCATTGTTACAACCACTAATCTCTTTGATTTCTCACGGTCATTTCACAAGATATACATAGGAGATAGGAACATATTGGTTGACTCTTCTAGAAATGTATGCATTCAGGACTTTGACAGTAGCCAATTCTGTGATGCAGAATACCTCTCTTGCAGCATCTGTCACTGTAGTTTACCCATAACCTCTGTGACACTTTTGCACTGACTAAATGAACCTATAACAAAGTGTGTAACTTTCCTTTGAATTTTCTCCATCTCTTTTATCAATCCTGTTTTGTACGAATCCCACACTGAGGAGCAATATTCAAGCACTGGTCAAATTTGTATTTTGTAAGCCACTTCCTTTGCTGACAGAATTCTACCAATAAATAATATTGATCTTGCATTTGCTTTTCCTATGATTCATTTTATGTGGCCATTCCACTTTAAATCACTCATCACATATACTCCCAGGTATTTTATGAAAGCTTGTAATCAATCTTAAATTGACAAAACAATCAGAGACATCAACTTAATTATATTACATGCTACCTTTATGAAGGCTGTACTGACCCCATTGTTGAATATACAACAATTTCCACACAATATACTGGATCTTTAGGCTTCAATTAAAAGAAAAAAAATTGGAACCTCTCAGTACTATGAAGAAGGTGATAAAGAAAAAACCTCAAATGGAACATGGATCTTCAGGTTACTCGACCAACAAGTGCAGGATTTGTCTTTTGACTGAAGATAATCACAGACACAGATGTGTATTAGCATCGGGTCACCTCCAACCAACTTGATTGTGCAGTCCCTTCAACAAGGAGAATAGTCATTTATGTTGAAACCAGGTACTCTTTGGTGGGGAGGGAGCGAGAGGGGTTTGAGCCACTTCACCCCCTACCCCGCCTCAATCTCTGTACCTTCTACTGGAATTAATTGCGTCCAGTGATTAGCGATTGTTCTGTGTTTGCGTAATCATACAGAAAAGGATATTTCTTTCTATGTATTTGTAATATGTTTCATTTGCATATCTTTGAGACTCAAATGCCACTTGCTGCAACAAGTGTCTGTACACTGCAGTTTCTCCTGCATTTCATTATGATTTTCCAGCATTGTCACTTCTATGTACACTACACCATCGTCTGCAAAAAGCCTCATTGAACTCCTGACATTACGTACTGGGTCATTCATATATATTGTGAAATCTAATGATCCTATAACCACATTCTGGATCATGCCCAAAACTACTTTCATGTTGTAAGACTGCTCTTCATTGAGAATGTAACTCTGTGTTCTATTTGCTAGAAACTCTTCATTCCAATCACACATTTGACCTTGAATCAAGACAACTGCTTAGTTCCTTCCACATAGGCATAAAACCACTCTACTGTAGGTAATTCTGCAGATAGCTATGAAGCAGAAAAAAACACAGGTTGTTCTCTTTTAAGAAAGTGTCATAAGTGTGACCATCTTTTTCATCATCAGTAGCGAAATTAGTAGGCCAGTTCAGCACCCTTTAATTATGGATGATTTTTCTTATTTTCCAAATTCCCCAGCCTATTCAACAGTGAAGTCAGTCAGCAGACTGTGGATCCAAAATATAACAGCAGTATACAAATTAGTCTTGTGTTCCATGTGCGATGGTTCTGCCATCTAAGCGGTGACTCCACAGTTTATTCCTTTGAAGTACTCTCTCAGATGGCAGAGTGGCACAGTGGGGCCAGCGGGCCATGAGGCAAGAAAGAATGGCCTGCGGGCCAAGTCTGTTCCCACCCCTGCCATAAAGTCAGCTGCAAAAAACTGTAACATACTTTCTGATGAGATTAAAAAGTACAACTGCAGACCAACCTCTCCTAACTGTGTATTATGCTCTCTTCCATAGCCATATTATCTTGCACTACAGCTTTTTGGTCATTCAGCAACCAGCACGGCTGTGTTATTACTACAAAAGAAGATAATAAGAATTAGTGCATCAAGTACAATAGCCCTGAAAGCCATTATACACGAAATTGGGAATAATGACTGTTTACAGCCATTATGTATTTTTGAGCCTACTCCACACAATCTAGATTCCTTCAGCAAGAGGATGACCACAACACATGCAACAAAGATAATGTAAATACACCACCTAAAGAAGAAACAGTATTCTAAACATCAGCTGGACTATGTTCAGAGGACTAATAGAAATGCAAATTCTGCCGTATGAGGTTCAAGATAAAACTTTCAAGGCACTTAAAGCTAGATTTCCTTCCATGGTTTTTTAACTATGAAGAAAGTGAACTGACTTACTGAACTTTCTACAAAACTAATAAATCTGACTGAGAATTGAAGTTTCAGTGGTAATTGAAAGGTATCTAGAGTAAAATGCTGAATGTCTTCAGATATTTGTAATGTTTCATGTTATTTGTATTTTAATAAATCAGTTTTATAAATTTTGTTACAGTTTATCCAGTCAAGGGTGGTAAATGACACAGACTTTGTAATAAATATATAGTAATATCAGAATTGGAATATTTTTTCCAGTACAGAGTTTTCTTGGTGAATACTACAGTTCTTTTTGAACTAGCCCATTTTCTTGACTATAAATCTCCTGAGGAAATGTGTGACAAACTACTGAAGACCAACATTTGGTTAGGAAACCTTTTCTTGGCTGAGAATATCATTTCTCAATAACTTTGTTACCACACAGAGTATTGAGCATAATGTTGTGGAACTAACAAAAGAGAAAAATACTGTTTTACATTTAATTTCAATAAAATTGAGTTTTTTTCTGATAATGAAGATACTAATACTTAGTGTATGTGTATGTTACCAATTGTGAAAACGCTTTTGATTTATCCTGACTGAAGAATGCAAGAACTTTTTACACATGGCTGTTTACAGCCATTGTGTGTTCTTGTGCCTCCTTCATGTTACAAAACTCTAGATTCCTTGACCAAGAGGCATGAAGTACATAATCAAACACCTGCTACAAAGAGAATGTAAATGTACCAACCTGTTGACTGTCAAACAAGAAAGATCTTTTTTGACGACCATGATGTGTATACAACAGAACATCTTATGTTTTGTTACAGTAAATGACAATTTCTGCTTCATAAGCCAGAAACTGATTTCTCCAGAATGTGATACTCTTAAAAATATATACATATTTCCTTTTGTATTTTTACAATGATACTCTTGTATACATTGCTGCATTGCTGCAGTCTGGGTATTAAAGGAATCATAATAATTGAGTAAAAGATTCCCATTTTAATCAATACTTTTTAAAAATATCAAAAAGTTTTTATTTATTTACATCTAAAATGTAGGGACAGATAAAATAATATTTTTATATCTTTACATGAGATGACTTCATAATCACCATTTTAAACAGTTACAACATGTTAAAACTTTTGCATATTACATCACATTTACATCTTAAAATATTAAAGCTGATCATATTTGTGTGCTTCATTATGAATCTGAAGGAAATAAGAGTAAGAAAAATACAGAAATGAGATCTAATCTTTCACAAAGTACACATAATTATACTTAAACACACCAGATGTAATACATACTTCATTACACTTACAAATGTTGAAAGTATATGTCAGAAGAATCTGATGAACTAATGTACAGACAAATTTAGCTATTATAAATAGTTGCTGTTCAATACAGAATTACAGCATTGTTCATATTTCATAAGCATATGTCTATATTTGACTGAATACATTGAAAATAAATAATCACCATCTCACTTTAATACACTGCTTAAAAAACAGGCATCCTGAGTTTCTTCCATCCACACTTCAAATCTTCACATTAAACAGTCATATGTACACACACCGTAAAAAAGAAATCATGGAATATGGCAAGAGAGCTCCGAGTCTTTGTGCGCAGTCAGAGCACCAAAAAGTAGAAGTAATTTTTGAGTGCTTCCTGTGCTCTTCTTAGTCTTTTCAAGTTGATTAGCTTCTCTCTGCTGTATTAAATGAAGCTGACACCTGATCATTTGAAGAATCAGGACAGATACTGGTAATAGTAGAGTCTTCATTTTTCTCACTAATGGATGTTATTCTTGTTTAAGTAACATTTGTAAAGGATTTTCTCCTTTGACCCTTCTGAAACTTGAAGTCTGTGAAGTCCTTGCTGAAACAAAATAAGAATAATTGTGTGGACACAAATGGAGAGTAAAATTAAAAAAAATTATGATAACCTGATACTTATGTCAGGGGAGATGGCTATCTGATAATATTTATTGTTGTAGAACAACAATGGAAGGTCCAATAAGGAATGTTAGTAATAATAATAAACTATATAGGGAACATCGAGCCTCCGACGGACACAAATAAAAGACACACACACACACACACACACACACACACACACACACACACACAGCCAACACACAACTGATGGAGCTAACACAGTGGTTAGAGAAAAATAAGCTCATAATAAACTCTGAAAAAACTGTGGGCATGAACTTTCATATATCACACCAAAATAAAATAAAATAAAAACTGCTATTCATTAAAAATAAATAGTAAAAATATAAAAGTGGTCAGTGATGTAAAATTCTTAGGTATACATCTACAGAGTAACCTAAAATGGAATACACATGTACAAATTCTAGCAGCTAAGTTATCATTTGTCTGCTATATGCTGTGAGTATTAAATGCAAGCTGCAACAGAAAAATTGTGCTGCAAGCCTATCATACTCTTTTCCAATCTGAAGTATGGAAATATATTCTAGAGAAATTCACACTTAGTCAAAAGTGTTTAAAATCCAAAAATGAGCTGACAGAATAATATGAAAGAAAAGAAGACAAGAATCATGTTATCCTCTTTTTCCTGAACTATAAATTCTAAATGTTCCATGTTTGTACATATATGAAACAGCACTATTTATTAGAGATTATCGAGCCAAAACTAATGCTTATCAGCTAAACTACTCTGTGCATAACCATAACACCAGATGTCATTATGACATTCATATGCAACAGACAAGCACATCTAGCTACCAAAAACTACCAGAAAAGCGTGCTTCATAGTGGGACAATATTATTCAATCAGGATATATCAGATTGGAAAAGAAAGAAAACCTCTTTTAAAAAATTAATTCATTAATTAATAAAAAAAAAATAAAAAAAATTGAAGTTATTTTTGATGGACCACAGCTTCCACTCTGTAAGCGAATTCCTTACCAATTGAATTATAAGTTTTGCTTACATAGAAGTATACATAATTTGTAAAAAGTGAAGGTGATCATATTATATCAAAACTAAACTGAAAACTATATTTTAACTGTGTTGTGTAGTGCTTGTGTGTGTGTGTGTGTGTGTGTGTGTGTGTGTGTGTGTGTGTGTGTCACAATGTATAACTTGTGTTATGTAAGTTTGTATGTATTTTGGCATCATCATGAATAATGTTACACAAACACCATGAACAACTGTATAATGTATAATTGACTTATCCTGTAGCTGCATAAAATGTCACAGGACCAAAATTAATTAAATAAATAAATCTTTCTTTATGGTACCTTTTCAAAGAGTAAACAGCACACTGAATTTTTATATTATTGATTTAGAAAACAGGAAACGCATATCAAGAATATAGAGATTGGGTTTCTAAAAACTGTTAGGGAATAAAAAAGAACATACAGAATCTGAAATGTGCTTAAGAAATACAGAATGAAATAAAGAAGAAAATAATGTAATGTAGATGAAGTGTCTATAAACAATGGATCATAAAAGACTACTGGTAAAATCAAAGCAATACAAACCAAATGGAAAATATGATCTTGCAACACCAATGAAAAGATATGAACTATGACATAAAATAACAAAAAAGAAGAAGAGAAAGAAGAAGAAATACAAAATGTATGTAATTTCTTTATATAATTAGAATCATGTCTAATATATCTATCACATCATTATATAAGCTTTGTTATTCCCAAAATGCATTTTCGTTTAGCATAAATGTGTCCTACTCATGCTATTATACTTAAAAATAGTGCTTTTCTTCCATTCTAGCAGTTTTTAAATAGAAATTTGACCATATAAAATATAAATATAAAGTGAAGTCCATGATGTAAGTTTTTAGGTTAAATTTAAAACTTGGCATTGCTACTTGTCAGGCATTTTATGGTAATGAGCAAATAATCAACTGATAACCATTGCAGTTTAGTCCCTTCCAAAAAACAACAACAACAAGCAAGTAATCAATTTTTTTTTCTACACATCCAATGATATCTTTAATAATGGGTGATAAAGGTTATTTTTTCCTCTAGAGTTGTGGGGATGAATAGCACCATTCTTCTCATATTTCAAAGGATTATTTATGATGAATTTCTTTAGTGAATGTATGTACTATAATGGTGCAGTCAAGGCCTTAATTTTCTATTGATATGCCTTCAAATAGGAGATATTCTGCCCAAGATCCTCCCCACCCCTACTAAAGTGGTGTCCCATTGCCTACCCAACCTCTGCAACATCCTAGTCCATCCATATGCCACCTCCCAATCCCAACCCCATATCACAGGAATCATATCCCTGTGGAAGACCCTGTTGCATGACCTCACCAATCCATCCACCCACCGCTTCATACTACAGTATTGTCACAGGCTTATCTTACCCCATCAAAGGCTGGTAAAGGTAAAGCAGTCAACAATCTGAAGATTGGTTTGAACACCACAGTGCTTTACTAGGCAAGGTCCTGTTTGGAGGTGGTATGCCATTGCCTTCCTCCGACCTTCGAACCGACTTACCAGCCAGTTATAGGGGGACCTACAGTTTAACATGGGTTCCGAACCACAGTGCTACTCGGTATTTTTCATATGAGCAGTACTGCCAGAGGTGAAAGAAGTGGAAGGTGACAGATAAAAATCCTAGGACCTGGCGGGGATCGAACCCGCGACCTTTGGATTTGTAGGCTGGCGCTCTACCACTGTGCAACCGAGGCTGGATCACCTGTGATTTACCAACTGTACTACAATCACTGCACAGCTTTTTATATTGTGATGACTGCCAACTAGCTGTTCTTTAGAATAAATTGCTACTACCGAACTGTGGCCCAAAACAAGGTACACCAACATACAGCTGAGTATGAAACACACAATTTCAACTGCTACTCCAATTACCAGCTTTTCTGACCTGCTCAGATTTGAATGAATAAATGACACATGGTCATGATGCATTTTGAACCAAGTATGGTTTCATCCTCCTGATAGAGGGTGTATCAAATGTTGGTATAAACAATTTATAGTGAAAGGTTGTTTGTACAAAGGGAAAAGTTGTGGATGACCATGAAGAATATGTTGACCATATTCAGGAAGCATTTGCTTGCAGTTCAAGAAAATTGCTCTACGGAGCAAGCAGACAACTGCAAATTCCACAAGCAACCATTTGGGGAGTCCAAAAGAGAATGTTGATGATGAAAACTTGTCATCTGAAAGTGGTTCAAGCGGTCTCCCAAGCTGATCAGGTGAAAAGACTTGAGTTCTGTGTGTTTGTCTTTAAGCAAATGGAAACAGAGATGTTCATATTGAAGCTAGTTTTAAGTGTTGAAACTACTTGTTAGACAAACATTAATGTTGATTGGCACAATTTCTGTGTGGTGGGCACTGCCAATCCACAGGAAACAATTCAGCATGAATGTGATCCACCTGAGGTGGAATCTGTGTATATTCATCTTGATCAACAATGATTTGGGACAACAGCTGTCATGTTAATTTTATAAGTACAACATCTTCAGCAGTTAACATAATAAAACCTTTTAATGACTAGTTTCAGTAATAATACCATCTTCAGACCCCTGCTCAACACTCAAATTTGTGTTGAATCACGTCATTTAAACAAGGTCTATATTGGTGAACTAGTAATTAGGGTCATCTTTATGGGATCTGTCTAAAGTTTTTAAACTTGCAGGCATGAACAAACAATTCAACACACAAAAATTTGTGTGCTTAGAGCGGTCTGAAGATGGTAATATTGGTTTGCCAAAACTAGTCATTAAAAGGTTTCATAATGCTAATGGCTGAAGGTGTTGTATTTATAAAATTAAGGAGAAAGTTTTCTGTGCCATTTCAGCTAATAAAGTTTTTGGCATTTTCTTCTTTGAAGGTGCAAATGTAACTGGGCAAACCTATTTAGAAATGTTGCAAGATTGTCTATTGTCTCAACTCAAAGAATCAAGTCAATTCATATTCAAGAAGGGTCACCATCCCATTGGCACTTACCTGTCAACAGATTTGAATAAAAGGTACCCAAAGCAATGGATTGGCTGCCAGCCAGCTTATGACAGAGCACTTCATCATTGACTTCCAAGAAGCCATGAACTCATCCCCCTGTGATTGTCTCTAATGACAATACTATTGAGTGGCCGTCCTCCAGTGTTCACCTCACCAGCGGCAGCACATTTTCAGTTGTAAGTGTAACTGGCTTCTCACCAAAAGCTACATATTTTGACTTTTCTGAGTGTTTTTCCTTAAGTTCATCAAATGTACCATGTGCTTGCATTTATATTTGATTCATAATCACGTTGAATATCTGATTAGTGTCTTATTCCACTGTGTGAATCACGTCGTGACAGTCATCTGTCTTTGTTTTGAAATTGAATTACCGTTTGTTTACTGGCATCAGTCACTGAGTGGACATCCTCCAGTGCGCATCTCACTAACGGCAACACATTTTTAGTTGTAAATGTAACCAGCTTCTCACCAGAAACTACATATTTTGACATTTCTGTGCGCTTTCCCTTAAGTTCTCACTAACGGCAACACATTTTCAGTTGTAAATGTAACCGGCTTCTCACCAGAAACTACATATTTTGACATTTCTGTGTGCTTTCCCTTAAGTTCTTTAAATTTACCATGTGCTCGCGCTAATATTTGATTCATATTCACGTTAAATATCTGATTAGTGTATTTTTCCTCCATGTGATTTGCGCCTAGACAGTCATTTGACTTTGTCATGAAACCAAGTTTCCATCTCATTACTACCGGCAGTTCACACGTCAGCAGACAGCAGCTCTTTCAGCTTTCTCCAGTTAAACTGGCCCCTCAGTAGAAGCCACTTATTTTGATTTTTCTCTGAATTTTTTTTCTTAAATTTTTGTGTGCTTGCATCTTTATTTAGATTCAGATTCGCATTAATAAACAGTCTAGTGTACCCTCCCACTCGTTTATTATTGTTTCAAATGTACTTATGGTTTTTAGTACTACACTTCAATTGTTCTTTGAGCTTAGTATGGCAAGGGACTGTGATTGCTGTCTGTGGTTTCAGGCTGAGCTGAGCTTCAGGCGGCATTGGCTGTGGTTGCAAAGCATGAGGCTGCACTGGATGGGCACTTCAGGTCCAACAGTCGCCCTGTGTGTCTGATGTGCCCACCGATCGGCCTACGGTTTTGGTTAGTCCGGTCACTGCATGCATTGAGATCGCTGCCCTCTCCATGGTGGGTTGGGAGGTCTCCCCATCGAATGGCAGATGGCGTAAGACATTCTGGGAGACCTATCATGAGGCCTTCCTGATCCGTCTTACAAAGAGGTTTGAGGCACTGTCAGAGATGGACAGTGTTCCTGAGCCAGATGGTGCCACAAGTCCTGTGGTCACCTCTCAGTCAGCAAGATCTGGGCAATCTCAGAGGGAGAGATTCCTTGTAGGAGGGAGCTCTAACATCAGGCAGATAATGGTGCCTCTTAGGGATTTGGTCAGTAAGGAAGGTAAGAAAGCCAATGAGCACTCTGTGTGCATACTGGGGGCAGTCATTCCAGATGTGGAACAGGTCCTTCCAGATGCCATGAATGGGACTGTGGGTGGTTGCTCATGTTGGTACAAATGACGTTTCTCGCTTTGGGTTGGAAGAGATTCTCTCTAGTTTAGAGCAGCTATCTGAGGTGGTAAAGACTGCCAGTCTTGCTTGCGAGATGAAGGCAGAGCTGACCATCTGCAGCATCATTGACAGGACTGACTTCTTCACTTTTGAGGGCCAGACATACCAACAACTGAAGGGAACATTCATGGGAACCAGGATGACCCCCTCGTACACAAACTTACTTATGGAACGCTTAGAGGAAGCCTTCCTGGATACCCAAGCCTGTCAACCCAAAGTTTGGTATAGATTCATAAATGACATCTTCATGATCTGGACTCACAGTGAAGAAGAACTCCAGAATTTCCTCTTCAACCTCAACTCCTTTGGTCCCATCGAATTCACCTGGTCCTATTCCAAATCACGTGCCACTTTCCTCGATGTCGACCTCCATCTGTCCAACGGCCAACTTCACATATCCGTCCACATCAAACCTACCAATAAACAAGAATACCTCCATTATGACAGCTGCCATCCATTCCACATCAAACGTTCCCTTCCTTACAGCTGAGGTCTTCGTGGCAAACGAGTCTGCTCCAGTCCTGAATCTCTGAACCAGTACACCAATAACATAATAATAGCTTTCTCATCTGCAGCTATCCTCCTGATCTGGTACAGAAGCAAATTGCCGGACCCACTTCCTCATCCCCCCAAATTCAGAACCTTCAACAGAAGAACCCCAGAAGTGCCCCTCTTGTCACCGGATACTTTCTGGGACTGGAGCGGACTCTGAATGTGGCTCTCCAGCAAGGATACAACTTCCTTAAATCCTCCCCCAAAATGAGATCCATCCTTCATGACATTCTTCTCACTCCACAGAGAGTGTCTTTACGCCACCCACCTAACCTCCGTAACCTCCTAGTCCATCCCTATGAAATCCCCATACCAGCTTCCCTACTTTTGGCTCCTACCCATGCAACTGCCCCCATTGTAAAACCTACGCACCCTTCCACCCTTCCACTTACACCAGTCCCATAACCTGGAAGGTGTACACAATCAAGGGCAGAGCCACTTGCGATAGCACCCACGTGATTTACCAACTGTCATGCCTGCACTGTGAAGCGTTCTATGTATGTGGGAATGACCAGCAACAAACTGTCCATTCACATGAACGGTCACAGGCAGACAGTGTTTGTTGGTAATGAGGATCACCCTGTGGCTAAACATGCCTTGGTGCATGGCCAACACATCTTGTCACAGTATTACACTGTCCGGGTTATCTGGATACTTCCCATCAACACCAATCTTCCAGAACTCTGGAGATGGGAACTTGCCCTTCAGCATATTCTCTCTTCCCATTGCCCACCTGTTCTCAACCTCCGCTAAATTCAAATTCTCGCCCACCATCTTTAACATCTTTGCCTCGGTTCTCTGGACAGAGCCTCTGCCTCAAGTGGTGCTTTATGTGTTACTATCACTGCCTGTGCTCCTTCGCCTGGTAAGTAAACTTCATCTACTTTTTATATAAAACAGAAAAAATAAAAGGTCTCGTGAGATAAATTAGCAGAGCACCAACATTACACGTACAAATCAGCAAATTCTCCACAAAGAAAGATTGCTTTCTCCATACTGTAGATAACTATATATCTAATAAACTTGCTGTATTGGTGTTGTGTTGTGGTCTTCAGTCCACAGACTGGTTTGATGCAGCTCTCCACGCTACCCTGTCCTGTACGTGCCTCTTCAACTGACAATAAGAACAAAAACCTACATCCTTTTATATCTGCTTATGTATTTGTCCCTTTGTCTCCCTCTGCAGTTTTTATCCCCACATTTACTGCCAATGCTGACGATTCCTTGATGTCTCAGAATGTGTGCACCCCAACCTCTCCCTTTTCTTAGGTTGTGTTAAATCTCATATTCTCTTCAGTTCTGTTCAGCACCTCATTAGTTACATGATCTACCCAACTAATCTTCATCATTCATCTGCAGTACCATATTTCAAAAGCTTCTAACATCTTTTTGTCTCAACACCATATTGTCCACCTTTCACTCCCATACAATTCTGCACTCCAGACATATGTATTCAGACAGGAATTCCTAACATTTAAATTAATATTGGATGTTAACAAATATTGCTTCATCAGAAACGATTTTCTTCCCTTAGCCATCCTACATTTTATATCTTCTTTACTTCAGCCATCAGAAGTTATTTTGCTAACCAAATAACAAAACTCATCTACTACTTTTATTGTCTTACTATTTAATCTAATTCCTTCAACATAACCTGATTTCCTGACACTACATTCCATTACCTTTGTTTTACTTGTGTTAATGCTCATCTTATATCCTCCTTTCAGGACATTGTCCCTTCCATTCAAGTGCTCTTTCAGGTCCTTATCTGTCTCTGACAGAATTATACTGTCACAGGCAAACTCCAAAGTTTTTATTTTTTCTCCCTCAGCTTTTATTCCCTCTCCAAATCTCTCCTTGCATTCCTTCACAACTTGCTCAATGTACAGATTGAACAACTTTGGGAAAAAGGTTTCATTCCTTCACAGCTTGCTCAATGTACAGATTGAACAACTTTGGGAAAAAGGTTTCAAACCCCGTCTTATTCCTTTTCCAACCACGGTGTCCCTTTCATTCTCTCCAACATTTACAACTGCTGTTTGGTTTTTGTACATGTTGAAAATAATAACTCTCTGCTCCCTATATTTTACCCCTTCTATCTTATGAATCTGAAAGAGTGTATTCCAGTCAATACTGTCAAAAGATATCTCCAGATCTACTTATGTTAAAAAATAGGTTTGCCTTTCCTTAACATATCTTCTAAGCTAAGTAGTAATGTGAGTATTGCCTCCCTTGTTCCTACACCATAACTATTAACACACCAAATACGAATTTAACACAGTCATCCCTGCATGTGTGGGAACATGGCTAAAGGGAAAGAAGAAGAAGAAGACTTTCATAATTTGAAAGAGTGTATTCCATTCAGCATTGTCAAAAGCTTCCTCCAGATCTACAAATGCTGTAAATGTAGATTTGCCTTTCCTTAACCTACCATCTAAGATAAGTCGTGTGTTCCTACATTTCTCCTAAATACAAACTGGTCTTTCCAAGGTCGGATTCCACCACTTTTTCCATTCATCTGTTAATAATTTGTATTAGTATCTTTGTCTGCATATGCTTTACTGTATTCTTTTAATTTTTTTATTTGCGTGGGGGGGGGGGGATTGTAGTTACTACATTTTTCTTGAAGTCGAAAGGTGTTTCTCCTGTCTCATATATCTTGCATACCAGGTGGGAACAATTCCTTTCATTTTCTTCATGCCTGGCTCTCTTAATTATATCAGCAGTTCAGACGGTATATCATCTACTCCAGGGGCCTTGTTTTGACTCAAATTCTTCTCATAGTATTGTATCTCCTATCTCATCTTCCTCTACTTTCTCTTTCAATTATAGAATACTGCCTTCAAATTTATTTCCTTTGTATAGGCCTTCTATATATTCCTTCCAACTTTCAGCTTTCTATTCTTTGCTTAATACTGGTTTTTCATCTGAGTTATTGATATTTTGTTGCAGGTTTTCTTGTCTCCACATGTGTCTCTTATTTTCCTATAAGCAGTAACTATCTTTCCCGTAGCTATACATTTTTCAATGGTCTTGCATTTGTCCTCTACCCACTCCTGTTTAGCCAGTCTGCACTTCCTATCAACCTCATTTTTCAGATGTCTGTACTCCCTTTTGCCTGTTTCAGTTGCTGCAGTTTTATATTTTCTGTTTTCATCAATTAAGCTCAGTATCTCCTGTCGTATCCAATTATTTCTATTAGGATTTGTCCTTCTACATACACTCCTGGCCAGCAATTTTAAATTGCTACACCATGAAGATGACATGCTACAGATGCAAAATTTAACCAACAGGAAGAAGATGCTGTGACATGCAAATGATTAGCTTTTCAGAGCATTCACACAAGATTACCGCCGGTGGTGACACCTACAACGTGCTGACATGAGGAAAGTTTCCAAACAATTTCTCATACACAAACATTGACCGGCATTGCCTGGTCAAATGTTGTTGTGATGCCTTGTGTAAGGAGGAGAAATGCGTACCATCACGTTTCCTACTTTGAAAAAAGTCAGACTGTGGCCTAGCGTGATTGCGGTTTATCATATCGTGACCTTGGTGCTCGTGTTGTTTGCGATCCAATGACTGTTAGGAGAATATAGAATCGGTGTTTTCACAAGGGCAATACGGAACACCATGCTGGATCTCAACAGCCTCTTATCACTAGCATTTGAGATGACAAGCATCTTATCTGCATGGCTGTAATGGATTGAGCAGCCACGTCTCGATCCCTGAGTCAACAGATGGGGATGTTTGCAATACAACAACCATCTCCATGAATATTTCGATGACTTTTGCAGCGGCATGGACTATCAGCTCAGAGACCATGGCTGCTGTTACCCTTGATGCTGCATCACAGGCAGGAGCCTATGTGATGGTGTACGCAACAACAAACCTGGGTGCACGAATGGCAAAATCTCATTTTTTCGAATGAATTCAGGTTCTGTTTACAGCATGATAGTTGCATCTGTGTTTGGTGACACTGCAATGAACACACATTGGAAGCGTGTATTCATCATCACCATACTGGCGTATCACCTGGCATGATAACATGGGGTGCCATTGGTTACACGCCTTGGTCACCTCTTGTTCGCATCAACGGCACTTTGAACAGTGGCCGTTACTTCTCAGATGTGTTATGACCCATGGCTCTACCCTTCATTCGGTCCCTGCGAAATCCTCCATTTCAGTAGGATAATGCACGACCACATGTTGAAGGTCCTGTATGTGCCTTTTTGGATACGGAAAATGTTCTGCTGCTGCCCTGGGCAGCACATTATCCAGATCTCTCACCAATTGAAAACGTCTGGTCAATGGTGGCCGAGCAACTGGCTCATCACATTATGCCAGTCACTACACTTGATGAACTGTGGTATTGTGTTGAAACTGCATGGGTATCTGTACCTGTACACAGCATCCAAGCTCTGTTTGACTCAATGCCCAGGCATATCAAGGCCGTTATTACGTCCAGAGGTGGTTATTCTGGGTACCGATTTATCAGGATCTATGCACCCAAATTGCGTGAAAATGTAATCACATGTCAGTTCTAGTACAATTTATTTGTCCAACGAATACCCATTTATCATCTGCATTTCTCCTTGGTATAGCAATTTTAATGGCCAGTAGTGTATGTTCAGCAAGACTGACTTAATAATAATGATCTGAAAATGTTTTTGTAAAATAAAAATTAGGAAATAGAACTTGGTTCTTACATGTGCAGTTTGTATGTGTATGAATATATATATATTAGGCCTAATCAACTTGTATGTCTTTTGTAAAAATAATGATCACTGAACATTCAAAGTACATAGCTATTTATATAAAAAATGTCTAATTACTATTTTAATGAGATATACCAAAAAGTGTATGTAGAACTGTGTATTAGCCATTGAAAGATCCAGTTATGTATTTCTTAATGACTGCCTGTAATACTCTGAGAGCAGAGGGGGATGATGATGATGATACTCAGATCACCTTGCTGGAATATTACAATTAATAATTAACTTTTTAAATTCAATTACCACTTTTATTCAAGTGTGTGCAAAATGCATGTTTATATGTACCTAAATATATAAAATGTGACAGCAGCACAAATAAATAGAACACACACACACACACACACACACACACACTAGCTTTCGCAGCCTAGCTGCTTCGTCAGGCAGAAGGGAAGGAGAGGGAAAAGGAAATGATGAGGGTTTTAAGGGAGTGGGTAAGGACTCATTCCAATCCCATGACAGGAAAGACTTACCTTGGGGGAAAAAAAAGGAGGGTAAACAAATACACACACACCCACACATTTACACAGACGCAAGTACACCTAGGCAGACATACTGTCAATACAATACATGACAGAATGTCTGCCTAGGTGTACTTGCGTCTGTGTAAATGTGTGGGTGTGTGTATGTATTTGTTTACCGTCATTTTTTTCCCCCAAGGTAAGTCTTTTCTGTCCCTGTATTGGAATGACTCCTTACCCACTACCTTAAAACCCTCATCATTTCCTTTTCCCTCTCCTTCCCTTCTGCCTGACGAAGCAGCTAGGCTGTGAAAGCTAGCGTTTGTGTGTGTGTGTGTGTGTGTGTGTGTGTGTGTGTGTGTGTGTTTTCTATTTTGTGCTGCTGTCACACCTATGCTCCTTCGCCTGGTGAGTAATCTTCGTCTATTTTTTATATATAATTTTTCCTGCTAGGAATTTTTGGTCTATAATATAAATATATAAAATTTTCAATCAAACTTTTCCTCACTTAGATTTATTATTTACACATTTCTTTTTGACATTAAACAATGGAAAATTCAGTCTGGAATGTAAATAATATAATAAGGATAGGTTGCAACTCAATATAGAGATGATCTCTGAGCTACTAAAAGGCATATCAAAAAGAGAATCTCATTCAATAAAACTTAAATTTTTGGCCATAGTCTTCACCAGAAAAAGAGAGCACATACACATTCACACTATCAGTCAGCCACAACTCACGGACACATGACCACTATCTCCAGCTGCTGTGACGTGGCCAGTCAGGAAGTTTGAAATGTCTTAAGAACATTGAAAATTTGCTTAGACTGTATGATACACTATCTTATCAATGAGCTGGATTTTTTTGGAAATTTGAAAAATGATTTATATCAGAGTGGTAGAAATAACTTACAGATAATTTCTTCACTGCTACTTAAACAATTCAGCCATTCTGTCAGACTGATTTTCCTGTCAAGATTGATATCACAGTATCTTGGAAATCGTTTGCCACATTTTCGGAGGAGTTTGTTGGCTGTAACCATTGTTCGAAAGTGTTTCCATTCCTTCCGCTCCAAAACCTGTATTAAAAGGGCGAAAACAGTTGTAAAATTAAATATTTACTTTTTATAATTATAGTTTTTAACATTAGGAAAGTAAAATATTATCTGTTATAATCAGAATTAACTTTTTTTGTTTTTCTTGCTTATAATAAACAAAACAAAGAAATGATATACTACTTTGAAACTCATTTACAACTAAACGTGAGGCATTAAAGGCAACTTCACGCTTCTTTCTAGCTTCACTTCTAAGTGCCCTACAAGAATGTTATACAAAAATGCAGAGAGAAAGGGAATGGGGGGGGGGGGGGAGAAATAAGGGTCTCATTTCACCAAGTTTACAAGAACTATTTGTAGTTAATTAATTCTGTGATCCATACATCACTTGTATGATTTATTTCAAAATGAGGCAGAATGAGTGAGTTGCCGTATACTTGGGCAAAGTTAGAAAAGATGCCAGAAAATCAATATTCTTTATAAACCAATTTAGGGCAAAATAGGCTTTATCTAGAAGTACACTTTGTATAAATAGAGATTTTTCATGGCAAAATTGTTATTAAAGGCTACTGCTGTACCTGTTCTCTTGAATCTAATGTCAACAGTATATAATTCCAGATCTTGTAGAATGAATGTTCTCACAATATTTTATATAACTTAACTGAACTATGATTGAAGGGAAAGACTAAAGAAAATTATGATAATTACTAAAACCTGGTAAGTGGAGATGCAAAGCCCTTGGTGGATTGTACAAGGGGTACACACAGACAAGGATAATAACTTTCTGGGTTTCCTGGCTAAAAATATATTTTTCCTCAGGTGAAAATACATGTTTTTCCACCTGTCATATACATTTTCCTGGGAGAAATACAGACATGTTGTGTGATATATGACAATATACTTACCCCTGGAGTAATAAAACAACTATCCTTTCAAACATAAATGTTTTATACATTAGCATAGAACTTTCTGGGGTTGAAATGCACTTATGGTATTGGAATTTTTTTGGTGACATGTAGGCACTGGTAATGGTGTGATTATTGACGGGAAGTAAAAATTACCATTGATGAGACAAGCACAGACAGTCAATGGAAATGTTGTTTTTCATTTCCTATGTTTTATAAATGAAGTTTGTATGTAAATCAGTCTTCTTCTTCTTTTTGTTTTTATTTATTCTTTAGTGGTGGCATATTTTATAAAAAGGTTGCTTATTGTTTATTGTGGCGAGACACAATAACATTTCCATCTAACTTGTGAAAAACATTTGGCTGTTTATTTTGAACGATTTTGGAGTTTTTTGAAGGATAATTTTTCTTTTTGACATCTTTATTGCATAAGTTGTAATGTATCACAATTTATCTATGAAAGATCTAAAATGATTAAAGTGCAGTTTATGTGTAAGCGACTAGAGCTTAAGTTGTAGACGTTGGCAATGGCACGATGAATGACATGAGTAAAGGCAGCCAATGAGGAGCTACATTCAGGTGGCCAATAAGATTGTGTGTTTGAAGTCTAGTAAATATGGCATCATTTTTAAAATTTGTTCTGGTCTTGGTGTGAAGCATTTTTGGCAATGGAATTGATATTTCATTTATAATCCAAACTAATCATGTTTTCTTTACATGTTTTATGACATATATGACAGGTGCAATTCTGATGGAGTGATATACTAAACAACCAACCACTGACATGAAGTATTTATGAGGATAATTAATTTACTCACTGGACAAGCATACAGCAACAACCTGTCAACCATAGAGCAGTTGCAACATTAATTGTGGTTGATAGACTTTCCCAGCATAATAACTGATACTATTCATCTCAGGTCTGCAGCCAGACAACATCGTCAACTTGACACACTATTTCAACAGACCAACTGGCTGCCATCTGCAGGTGATTAAGCTGAATGCACTGACTCATTGGAAACTGAGATTAGGAGAGAAATGGTGGCCCTGTTATACACCACTGATGACCAACTGCACATGTGCTGAACCAAAGTAGATGTCCTCTACATGCATTGGAATTATTAGTGCACAGAAAGAAAAAAAAAAAATTGGGAAGAACAATGCGTCAAAACACGTATTAGTTGAAAGAATAAAAACGGAGATCATTGTTGTTTAATATCAGAAAAAAACTGGGTTCCAAGTTTTACTTAAAGGGAAACCCTAGTCCCTATTAATAATATTATCAGAAATACAAAATTCCAACTACTTGACATTCCAGGTAGTGGGAGGCAGATGTCAGTGATGTGTAAAGGGACCACTGTGTCTATCCTAATCTCAGTTTCCAATGAGTCAGTGAATTCGGCTTACTCATCTGGAGATGGCAGCCAGTTGGTCTGTTGAAATAATGTGACAAGTTGACAATGTTAATGTGGCTGCAGACCTGAGATGAATAGTATCAAAAGCAAAAGCATTAATTATTTATTTCATGGAGCACAGAAAAGGTGCATCCTCTTTCGAAACCCGGTAGCCTGCCCTGCTGCATAGTATATGCTTGATTTCAATGACAGCTTCACAAGCCAAGGCATCTGGATCTCCCCACCTCCATCCCCCCCCCCCCCGCCTTACCACCTTATCTGAACCAAACTGATGGGAGTTATTCTTACAGTACATTCTCTGATCCCAAAATTATCCTGGCCTCAACCTACAATAATATCCTTTTTTCCCACACCAAACAGTTCCTGCCCCCTTACCCCAGGGCATAAAATAACATGTTAACTGGGTGACACTTGTGTCGCCCAGTGCTGAGATCTTGTCGCCCAGTGGCTATGGGTAGTGCCGGCAATTTATTTTTATTCAATGACATATCAAATGTACCGGGAATTAAAAAATACCCTCTTGTAAATCTTTTAGAGCATAGGTTCCCAATCTTAGTCTTGTTACTCCTAAGACCTACTAGGGAAACTCATTTTACCCCCCCCCCCCCCCCCAAAAAAAAAATCACCCATTAAAATATTATCAAAGAAATCAATACATGAAAACACTACCAATCTTTGTTAATCATAATACACTGTGTAAGACACATATCTTTTACACATTCGATGCAGCAATGAAACAATTATATTCAATGAAAAGGTGGGTACTGTTTACCAGTCACAAGTTTTCTAATGTTTGGTTTTGCTTTGCTTAAGGCACATCTCAGGTCATGTTTCACATTAAGATGGTTTCTGGTCTTACTTTTTATTGTCAGTAGCTTTGAGAAGCCACTCTGATCTCTATAGGTGGTACTGAACTGTCTTTGTATTTGGTGTGTGGCTCATCGATCTGACCTAGTCGTGTCAGACTTAGAATCAGCAGTCATTGAAGTTCAGCACTGGAAGACAAATTAAAAAGCCGTGGGAACGTTTTATAGGGCATCGGCTTTACGCTTTGAAGAACTTGAAGAGCTGCCTGAGTTAACCAAGAAAACTGTCTACTGCTTTCCAAAACACTTTGATTTAAGGTTCGTAGAACACCTCAACAATTTAGCCAAAGCAGTCTGGAACAACCTTCCATTAACGCAACAACATTGGAGTAATGTTCTTGGAAAGACTGATTCCTCAAAAGTTGAAAAAGCTTCAGCACGTGGGTTTCTACATTTATGGGAGACAGGTGGCGAACAACAGCGACTTACCAGTCTTATGCTAGGTCTTCTGAAATGTCTGGAAAAACTGCAAAAAGATTCTCAGAGGTTATCTGTTACAATCCCTGATATTGAAGTATCTAAAAAATATTTAATGATTCATTATCTTTGATGGAAGAAGACTGTTATCCTAGTGGATATGAAAAGTTGGAAAGAGAAGGTGCAAGAGAACTTGAAAGTGACGAATCAAATACTGAAGATCTTCCTAGAAGACGTCAAGTAAACCGATTTGTTTCAACCAAAGTGACACTGGCCTGCAGCGAGAAGAGAGGTTGTAATGAGCTGCAAAGAGTTTTCCTTGCAACAGCTTCCCGAAGACTGGAAGGAAATCTGCAGTAGGGTTAATAGATTATTAAATTCTAAAAATCCTATTGAGCTTGTGAAAGCAGTTCATGCAGACATTGGAGGCCTGTTTGGTAGAGATAAAGTAACAGATTTTACTGATGACGTTGTAGGGTTGTTTGCAGCAGAAAAACTCCTTGCTCCGCCTAGTATGATATATACTGGAACGCTGTAGCACTTTTTGAAAGTATCTCATCCTTACTCGATCCTAACAAAGTTGGTGCAGTCGTATATTTCTCTGACACCGCACAGTGTAGGTCCTGAAAGAGCAGTGTTACTACATACGACTTTAAAATCAGACAAACAATCTGGCCTGTCACGAGAAGCTCTCAACTCTAGAATGCGCATCGCTCTCAACGGTGTTGGGACAGCCTATTTCGACCCAAGGCCATCTGTGGCGAAGTTTCTAGAGAATAAAGAGAGAAGGAAGCTGCCCGATTTTGAACTGTAGCAAGACCAAGAGTTTGTAAAAAAGATTTTTTGCAAATGACAGTAACCATTAAATTTGATGTTCTTTGATTATTTTAGTTAAGGACTTTGTAACTTTTTTATCAAAATATTTTGTAAACCCAGTGTGGTGTCGCACAAGTACAAAGTGCGCGCCACCTACTTTCGCCGCGCGCCGCCATGCACGCACGGCGCGGCGTTCTCACGACAGCCACGAGCGCCCTCTGCTGCAACCCCGCTCGTGGCCACCACGGAAAGACATCGGTCACTTCGGACTGAGATAGCAACCAGTTAGGACCTTCGTAATCAGATAGGCACCAGTGAAGACTTTGCTATTGTACAGGCACTAGGCAGGCCTCTAACAACTATGTATCAACATTCTGCAGTACTATGTAAAAGTTAAGTATTGTTAAATTCTGTGCAATATATATCTCTTTCTAATTTACTCTAGTGTTTGTAGTTTCTGGCTGCTCCCCTCCGTACCTGCACCGGCGTGCTGTCTTTGTTACTGTGTCGGTCTCGTTCCACTCGGCCACCGACACCTACAACGAGGCTGGGACACAAAAGCGGCGACGAAGTTGGGACACAAAAGTGGCGACGAGGAGTGATAGACGAACCGTGGACCAGCCCGTTTGCAGCAGCCAGACAGCAGCAGTCGGAGCACACAGAAATTGCTCCCGCCCACCCACCCTTATAAGATTTTTGGGGGAACATTTTCAGTTACGTGTTTGTGGACTTTTTTGTTGCAGAGCGTCCTCTTTCATATTGCATTTGTGTGTTGTTATAATTTACTTGTATGCGCGGCGCCTAATCGGTCAGCATGGCCACTACCCCGAACCCAAACTTAATGGAAATTATTCAGTTACAGACGGCGCAAATAACACAACTTCTCCAGGCGGTGGCACAGTTGACAACTCAACAACAGCCGTCGCATCAGCAGCCCACACCTGCCGCCGCACCGCTTCCGACGTTCCGCCAGTACAACGAACGTGAGGAAGAATGGAGCGACTATTTCGCACAGTTTCAAGAACTCGTCGCGGCTCATCAAATTACAGGTCAGAGAGTGAAGAACCTTTTCTTAGCGATTGTGGGCCCCCAGACCTTCGTATTATTGCAAAAACTTTTCCCTCACGCATCTCCTCGTGATGTAGACTTTGAACAAATTGTAGATGCACTGAATGCTCATTACGAGAGGAAAGTTCTCGTAGCCGCTGCGCGGTACCGATTTTTCACACTTAAAAAATTACCGCAGCAGTCACACCAAGAGTGGATTACGGAATTGAAGGGCTTAACCCGCCAATGTAAATTTACTTGCTCTTGTGGACTTTCGTATAGTGACGTGATGTTGAGGGATGCGATTACGCAGAACATTCAGGATCCCAGAATTCGGGCAGCAATTCTGAAACAGTCTGACCCCTCATTAGACAGTGTACTGCAGCTTATAGAAGCGCATGATACTTTTGACTTAGCTGATGTAGAAATGCAAAGCCATAGTGTTAATTCAGTGCGCCGCAACGGTCGCTTTCCTAGCCGTAGTTCTCAGTACAGCACTAGTGATTCTTATTTTTCTACCGGCCGTGCTGAACAGACAGTGAACAGTAGCCAGTGTAAAAGTGCGACACAAAGGTCGCCCCGTCGTGTTAGAAACAGTGATTTGAATAACGGGCGCCAACGCTCATTTCAGAAAAATGTATGTAAATCTTGCCCCCAGTGTGTGTCTCGCCACAAGCGTGCTCATTGCCCTAGTCGCAAAGCAACCTGTTATCATTGTGGCAAATCAGGACATGTACAGTCTGTGTGTATGCAAATTAAAAACTCAAAGAACAGTAACGTTAGAAACAGTGCTTCGCAAAGTGCGAGAGCAGTGCATACAGTCAATGTTATACACGCTGTGGACTTGAACAGTGCTTCTCTTGATTCTAAAATGCAAGACAATATTTCTGTGCCTACGGCAAAATTATATAGTGCACCACGTAGCAAGCGCCGACGAGCGCATAAAACAGTGCAACGGAAAAGGGTTCGGGACAAGCAAAATGACTCTGTACAGTGCAATCCTGTAGTGAACCTAGTGCCTTCTGCAACTTCTTATAGTAAAAGTGCCCAGTACTGTGTAGCTAGTAACAGTAGTCTTGGTGTAGCTACTCAAAGTAATTTTAGTGCAGTAGCCTCGCAATGCGCGGACGCCGATCCGACGGTAGTGCCATCTAGTGATAGTGTTGTTAATCCACTGTGTGCCGAGTATGCGCCGCTTCCTACCGCACGCAACCCGCGCAAGCGCAGAAAACAATATGTATTAGACGTTGCCCACATTCGCGCACCGGTCGTGCGCCAGAAGCACAAGCTGTTCGTTACTCTCTCTATAGAAAATGAGACTGTGCTTGATACTGGTTCCGCTGTTACATTAATAAATAAAGACACATATGAACTTCTGGGTTCGCCAAAATTGTCGCCGTGTCAACAAGTGTTAACAGCGTACACAGGTCAAAATATTCCCGTGCTAGGAACGTGTAGCCTGCCCGCCTCTTTTCAAGGTGTAACAAAAACAGTTGCTTTTGTAGTTCTTCAGGCCAAATCGACACAGAACATTTTTGGACTAGATGCTTTTGACTTGTTTGGTTTATCAATTCAAAGAGATGTGCTTCAAATTTCGTCAATAGTGCCTCAGGATAAAATCAATGCATTGTGTGACAAATATAGTGACCTGTTTTCGCCGGAACTAGGTTGTGCAAAAGACTTCGTGGCACGTGTAACTTTAAAAGAATCTGCAGTTCCAAAATTTCGTAAAGCTAGACCAGTGCCTATCGCATTGCGTGATTCAGTTGCCGAAGAACTTAAACGTTGGCAAGATAGTGGGGTGATTTCTCCTGTTTCTGCGAGTCAGTGGGCCTCGCCTATAGTAATTATACCCAAGCCGTCAGGAAAACTTCGTCTCTGTGCGGACTTCAAATCAACAGTGAACAGTCAAACAATTGTAGACACTTACCCTCTGCCCAGACCTGAGGAACTAATGGACAAATTAGGACAGTCTCGCTTCTTTTCTAAGATTGATTTAGCAGAGGCATACTTACAGATTCCACTTGATGACGAGTCAAAAAAGTTTTTCGTCATTAATACTCACATGGGGCTTTTTCAATTTCAACGCCTACCCTTTGGCAGTTCTTCCGCCCCCCGCTATTTTTCAGCGCTTTTTGGAACAGCTGACAGTTTCTGTACCGTGTTGTTCGAACTATTTAGATGATATTGTGGTATCCGGACGTACAGTTGAAGAACATTTAGCAAACCTGGAGTGCCTTTTCAAAGTTTTGACTGCAGCAGGTCTACGTTGTAATAAAGCAAAGTGTTCGTTTTTTCAAACTGAAATAGAGTACCTAGGCCATGTGATTAATGCCCAAGGAATTCATCCCTTACAGTCACATCTTCGAGCAATCAAAGACTTGCCTCCTCCTAAGAATGTGCATGAATTGCAAGCAGTGATGGGAAAGCTTAACTATTATTTCAGATTTATTCCCAATGCCTCTCAGATTGCAGCTCCACTGCATCACTTACGTAAGAAGAATGTTCCTTTTGTGTGGTCTAAAGATTGCCAGGTTGCCTTTGACAAATTAAAGTCTGCACTACTCAGTGATGCATGTTTGATTCCCTTTGACCCACAGAAGCCTGTAGTGTTAGCAGTTGACGCCTCGTTGTACGGTCTGGGTGCCGTTCTGTCGCATCGTATTGGATGTCACGATCGTCCTATTGCCTTTGCATCCAAGCTACTGACGCCGACACAACAGAATTACAGTCAGATAGAAAAGGAGGCCTTAGCAATCATTTACGGCATCACAAAGTTTCATCATTATCTCTATGGCAGAAAATTCTATTTGTTGACAGACCACAAGCCTCTCACGTCGTCGTTCTCACCCACAAAGCCGATTCCGCCACGTACGGCACAAAAGCTTCAGAGATGGTCCTTGATATTGTCTAATTATCAGTATGAGATTTTGTACCGACCTACCACTAAACATGCTAACGCGGACACACTTTCCCGACTTCCGGTTGGCCAGGATGTGTCGTTTGATTCTTCAGAAATGGCATGTTGTCAGATAGACTCCAGAAATGCTTCCGCTGTCGCAGACTTTCCTTTGAACTCTCGTCGGGTTGCACAGGAAACAGCTGCGGATGCAGACCTAAGTGTGGTAGCACGTTTTGTTCGCTTTGGTTGGCCTGCCAGAGCCAAAGACATTGATCGGCCTATGGTTCGACGTTATTTTGCACAACGTCATGCATTATCTTTAAGTCAGGGTGTACTGTTGTTGCATACCGACAACGACCAAACAAGAGTGATTGTTCCTCGTTCCCTGCAACGTGAAGTGTTACGCCTCCTGCATCAAGGACATTGGGGTATTGTTAGGACAAAGCAACTGGCCAGACATCATTGTACCTGGGTTGGTATGGACGCTCAGATAGAGAACATGACGTCACAGTGTACTGTTTGTGCGGAGCATCAGGCGGCTCCTCCGCAACGTTTCTCAGATTGGCCACGCCCCAAGGGACCATGGCAACGTTTACATATTGACTTTGCCGGACCTTTCTGGAATACGCGCTGGTTAATCGTTGTAGACGCTTTCAGCAAATTTCCTTTTGTGATTGCCATGAACTCAACGACAGCTTCTAGTACAATCAGTGCCTTAACATCAGTGTTTTGCATCGAAGGCTTGCCTGAAACTATCGTCAGTGACAATGGACCTCAGTTTGTTAGTGCGGAATTTCAACAGTTTTGTCGCGTGAATGGCATTCAGCATATTACCACTGCACCTTTTCACCCTCAGTCCAATGGTGAAGCAGAACGTTTCGTTCGAACATTCAAGTCTCACATGGAGAAGATGAAAGGTCAGCACTCCAGGCAGCAAGCTCTTCAAATTTTCCTGTCTACATATCGATGCATGCCACGTGACGGCCTGTCTCCTGCCGAGCTGCTACACGGCCGCCGTCACCGCACTCTCCTTCACCTGCTGCAGCCTCCCACGCACCAAGTCGGTTCGTATGGCGCTACGCGTTTTCAGGTTTCTACGCCGGTGCTGTACAGGGTGTTTGCTGGCAACAAGAAGAAATGGTTACCGGGCACCATTCAGCGCGTGCTCGGTCGCAATATGTATGTTGTACGTTCTTCCACAGGGTCGGAGCTGCGGCGCCACGCAAACCAATTACGTCTGCATAGGCCGCACGATCCTGTCTCCGGTTTCTTGATTCCAGACCCAGTTCACCGCCAGGGAGCACAACCACATCGTTCGTCCCCGGACTACGAGATCGTCCCGATGGAGATCGACGCGACGCCGCCGCTGTCGCCGCCGCAGATGACAGCATCACCGAGAGGGACTCCGGGACCGTGCGTGCCGCCGCCGCCTGGGCCATGCACCTCAGAAGAAGATGACCTGTTCAATCTGGGCGGCAGGGTGCGCCCTTCCCCAGGTTTCGGTGGGTTCCCTGGAGGATCGCAAGGCGGATGCCGGGGCGCGGACGGCGTCTTGATCCCAGCCTTAGCTACGAAGCACGTCCCACCAGTAACGCCCCCCGCCCAGGCCCTCCTCCCAGTGCCGTCGCCGTGGCCCTCAGCCCTACGCCACGACGGCGCGGCGGTTTGGGGGGGAGGGGTGTGGTGTCGCACAAGTACAAAGTGCGCGCCACCTACTTTCGCCGCGCGCCGCCATGCGCGCACGGCGCGGCATTCTCACGACAGCCATGAGCGCCCTCTGCTACAACCCCGCTCGTGGCCACCACGGAAAGACATCGGTCATTTCGGACTGAGATAGCAACCAGTTAGGACCTTCGTAATCAGATAGGCACCAGTGAAGACTTTGCTATCGTACAGGCACTAGGCAGGCCTCTAACAACTATGTATCAACATTCTGCAGTACTATGTAAAAGTTAAGTATTGTTACATTCTGTGCAATATATATCTCTTTCTAATTTACTCTAGTGTTTGTAGTTTCTGGCTGCTCCCCTCCGTACCTGCACCGGCATGCTGTCTTTGTTACTGTGTCGGTCTCGTTCCACTTGGCCACCGACACCTACGACGAGGCTGGGACACAAAAGCGGCGACGAAGTTGGGACACAAAACCCAGTAATTTCATTATCCTTTAAAATTTTGTTGTAAGCCTATTTTAAAATATTTCTTGAAATTTGTTTCTTGTGTGCATTAAAACATTTATAAAAACGGCAAAAGAATTGTTTTTACCTACAAGCTTACAAGGGAAGGTATAAAATTACTGTTCAATACTCTGAAAGAAAACTGTTACACTACAACTTTACATTCTTTAAAGACGTTTTTAGCACCAGCATCTCATGACTCATTTTCTTCGGAATTAAGTACTTTTCTTAGATAGCTTAAAATTGTAATTGTTTCTTTCCTGTTGGTGCACAGAATTCTCCAGAGCAAAAATACAAATTGAGGAACCATAACGTAATATGAGCTATTAAGACAAATAACGATTTATTAACTTTTACAGAAAGTGCACAGAAAGGTATTTAAGTAATCATAGTACTGATATTAGTTTACTTTAATACTATTTTCATTTAATAGCCATATCAAATTAAAGTGAACTTATAACAGGTACTGTATTCTATTTAACTACTTAACAAATAAAAGAGAACAAAAACAATTGAAAGATTGTTTAACAAAATTAGGAGATATAAATGATTTCTTCGAAGTCCAAATTTAGTATTGTTCCACAAACATTTTTATTTATCATTAAAAACATATATGAATAAAAATCTATTAAGGAAAAATTAAGCAGCTTTGATTTTAATAAAGGCTTCAAAATACGGTTTTAGGCATCAATATTTTGAAATTTTTCCGGGGGAGGGCCCCCGAAACCCCCGGATCATCCTTCCACCGTCGCCCAGTGAAAATCCTTTAAAATATGCTATGCCTTACCCTATAGCCCCCCTCCCCCATCTTATGTGCCGTGTGTGTGTGTGTGTGTGTGTGTGTGTGTGTGTGGGTGTGTGGGTGTGTGGGTGGGTGTGTGGGGGGGGGGGGGGGGGTTAAATGCATGTGTGTGTGTGTTTTGCCTCCCTCCTCTCCCCTAACTTTTCATTGCATGTGTAAGTTGCATGTATTTCCACCCATCTAGTATCTACATGCTCCATAAGGCCATGCTGTGTCTACTCCCAGCACCACCTTGCAACCTTCCTGTCCCCTCCTATTTCCACAATGCAGAGTAAGACTCGCGATGCAGCAGCTGGAGAAAGCAGTCCTGTGTCTGTGAAGTGTGCCCTGTGTCTGTGAAGTGTGCTTGTGTGATTGTATGGAAGATGTATTTTTTCTGATGAAGTCTAGTGGCCCAAAGCTGTAGTTATGTGTGTATGAGCGTCCTTTTCATGTGACTGTTACAGTTTGATGAATGTCTTGAATTGTGCTGATACCATAACCAGTGCATCACAACTTGACAATTGGCTCTACAGTTGTCGTTCAGTACTGGAAGTGCATCTGCAACAATTTAGACTTGCCCTCACACAAGTCTGAGAACCTGGGAACACATCACCAAATTGGGCTTGGACATCATTTCCAAATTCACCCTACAGTCCAGATGTGGTGCCCTTAGACTTCTGTCTCTTTGGGACTCTTAAAGATTCTCCGCAGGAAATAAACTTTGGAGATGATGAAAGTGTCAGTCATACAGTGAAAATGTGGCTATGCCTAAAGAACAAGAGCTTTTACCAGCAGGAAATACATGCTTTCCTACAATGTTGATGTATGGCCATAGAACATGATGGAGACTACTTCATAAAATTGTACATGGACAAGACATATTGAATGACCCTCATAATTATGGGTTTTGACACCATAGAATGAACTACAGTTTGATCTTTGTAGATCCTAAAGGTCATTCTGTTCATGCATAGAACATGAAGAGAATGTGACAGGGTGTCAGATGCACTATCCTGCAATATGGTAGACAGATCAAAAATTCATGGGTTACCTACTTGAATACATGTTCTTGAACATATTGCTCAAAAGCAATATCACATCACTTTTTCATTTAGATGGGTGAAATTTACCTCAAGATGGAGCTATGGTACAATAATTCTTTTGAAAAATGTTGAAAGCAAGAAAGGCAAATACAATTCCATGTTGTTCAGGTGAAGTGTGGTGATTTATTGAAGTGCGATTACTCTTTGCATACATATCTCTGACTTGTGTCTGTTCCTTGATATATATAATAACTTTGTAATTGTTAATCAGTTTGTGTGTAAGTTTCAGTTGATTGTATTGTGTTGTTAATAAATTGTGTTAAATCACACAACACAGGTAATCCAGCAGCTTCACTTTCATGGTTTGTGATGCCATCAGTTTGCTTATTACTGTAAATTTTTATATTTCTTTGGGACACCTACTTTATTCCTGTTTCATACTTAAGATTTTTTTTGTACTTGGTATGTTCCCATATTGAAGGTGTGATAATTTGATGCTTATTACATCATGTGTCATGTGCTCTGATTGTCAAGTTCATATATTCTGTGCTATGGTTGGCTGACAAAAGCACATAATACAGTGTAATTTCAACTTCACAATTTCTCCAGCTATCATATTGTATTTGGTGGATTTTGTATTCATATTAATGTATATTGAAAACATGTCATTTCAATGATATAGCAAATCAAAAATTTCTTCAAAATCAAAATCTTTTATATTGTTTGTTGTGCAATGGTAGGAAGTCTGATAACGGTTTATGAAAGTGGTACACAATAATGTAACAATGTGTAAGTCCAGGTTGAAATTCAACAATATAATGAAGGTAGTTGGCAATGCGGAAACAGAGCTCCATTATCAGCCATGTTTGGAATGTCCTGTCACAGCCACTAGTCCTGAAATGCTATTTCTGCATTTCTTGAGGCTGTAAATCATTTATTTCTTTATTTTTACCCATTGTGTAGAAGTACTCCTATCAACTGCACACAAACATTTATGGATGTTTTCCATGGTTTCTTTTTCTGCATACAAGATTTCAATAACAACATACTGCTTGTAATGTGTCATAGGTAGATGCTATTTTGATGTTGTGCTATGGTTCTGCCATCTGCTGGAGTTGGAAACTACACCGGTGCACAAAAAGTATCGAATATGAAGCACTGACAAGGATGTTTTTGTATAAAAAAGTGAGGTGTTACTTATGGAATAGCCCTTGTACATAGAGTGTCTTATGAAATGAAGTAGTTGCAAACAATTGTTGCTGCAGGAGGGAGGATCCTTCCTTTGTGAACTGTGCTACAGACCATTGTTTCACCACAACCAGATTTCTTCTGTACATTTGTTGGCTTCAACAACCCACAAACAAACAAACATAGACTTGAGAAAACAACAGATTTAGCCTGTCATCATATAACCAGATTTTATCCCTTTCTTATTAACATGTACCAATGTAACAGAAAATAATCTTCATTTATATTGTTACATTACTATCTCTACACCAAAGAGAGTAGGTTTCTCCTTGCATTCTAACTGAAAAACTGTTTTAAATGAAAATTTCTCATACAAAAAGTTCCTAAGTTAAGTTGAATAAGCTGTTTGAAATTAGTTGTTAGTGGGTCTGAAGGAGAAAAGGAAAGAAGTAGTCAGATAAAAGAAAAGGTTATAATGATTTAAATTTATACTTATCATGAATGGAAATTCCTGAATGGATATAGACATACCTTGCTTTTGTTCTTGTCAAGTGTGTTGAAATTCCATACTGCAATTTCCTCCTCGGGTGATGATGGTAGCAAGGGTCTTGATGGGCTGCAGCAAGATAATGGATTTTCAGTTTATCCATCTCATGTGAGCAACATTACTATATTTGATGAGTTTCTCTAGTTTGGTATTTTGAATATTTTAAATATGATTCCTCTTAATTATAAGCAGTGGCAGACTAAGGCTGTCGGAGGCCTGGGGTGGCGGCAGAATAAAATGAGGCCCCAGTCCACTTGCAAATACATGTATTACTATAAAAAAAAGTAACTTTGGAGATTTGGTACCCCCCCCCCCCCCCCCGGACGAGAGGAATGGGACAATCTAAGAGAAATAGTGTCTGAGATTTGGAGGCCCCAGAAGAGAGGTCAAGGGCAAAAGTAAAAAAAAGAAAGAAAAAACAGTGCTTTTGAGGTATTTGGAGGCCCCTCAAGACGAGAGGCCCAGGGCGGTCCACACCCTCCCCCCCCCCCCCCCTCAGTAGTCCACCACTGCTCATAGGTACCATAAAATGCACACACATGATCATAGTAGATATGAAATAAATAGAATCTGGAAGGTTTTAATTGAACAATTTAAAAAATATTTCTTTTTAGAATTTTCAGGAAGATGGATACATTATTTTGTACTCCTTAGCAATTTGCAGAAACCCAAATATTTGTAAAAGTATTTCACATATCAGCATACCTCTCATTCTTTGCAGCCATGTAGCTACCTGCATGGTGCAAAAAGTGACAACTGACCCTTAATAATGAGAAGTGTGAAGTCACCCATATGACCACTAAAAGAAGCCCATTAAACTTCAATTACATGATAAATCAATCAAAACTAAAGGCCGTAAATTCAACTAAATAACTAGAAGTAACAATTACAAACAACTTAAATAAATAAAAAAAAAAAAAATAAAAAAAAAATAAAAAAAAAAACAACATTGAAAATATTGTAGGGAAAGCGAACCAATGACTACATTTCATTGGCGGAACACTTAGAAGATGCAACAGCTCTACTAAAGAAACTGCCTACACCACAATTGTGTTGTTGTGTGTGTGTGTGTGTGTGTGTGTGTGTGTGTGTGTGTGTGTGTTGTGGTCTTCAGTCCGGAGACTGGTTTGATGCAGCTCTCCACAATATCCTATCCTGAGCAAGCCTCTTCATCTCCACATAAGAACGGCAGCCTACATCTGTCTGAATCTGCTTACTGTATCCATCTCTTGGTCTTCCTCTGCGATTTTTACCCCACACACTTCCCTCCAATGCTAAATTCACAATTCCTTGATGTCTAAGAAAGTGTCCTACCAATCTATCCCTTCTTTTAGTCAAGGTATGCCAGAAATTTCTTTTCTCCCCAATTCTGTTCAGTACCTCCTCATTAGTTATGCGATCCACCCACCTAATCTTCAGCATTCTTCTGTAGCACCATATTTCAAAAGCCTCAATCCTCTTCCTGTCCGCACTGTTTATCGTCCATGTCTCACTCCCATACAAGGCAACACTCCATACAAATGCCTTCAGAAAGGACTTCCTTAGGCTTAAATCAATGTTCGATGTTAACAAATTTCTCTTTTTCAAGAACGCTTTTCTACCCATTGCCATTCTGCATTTTATATCCTCTGTACTGCAACCATCATTTGTTATTTTACTGCCCAAGTAACAAAACTCATCTACCTCCTTTATTGCTTCGTTTCCCAATCTAATTCCTTCAGCATCACCTGATTTTCTTACACTGCACTCCATTACCCTAGTTTTGCTCTTGTTAATGTTCATCTTATATGCACCTTTCACCATATTATAACACCACAATTATGCATCCTATTTTGGAGTATTGTTCCGCATTGTAGGATTCCCACTAAGTGGGATTGACAGACGATTTAGAGATAGTACACAGAAGGGCAGCTCATTTTGTATTCATGATATAGGGGAGAGAGTGTCACAGAAATTATGCACGAGTTGGGGTGGAAATCAGTGAGAAAAGGCATTACTCATTTATTTGCAAAAATTTCTTTCACCAACTTTCTCTTCTGAATGCGAACATATTTTGTTAGCACCCACCTACATAGGAAGACATAATCATCAAAACAAAATAAGAGAAATCAGATTGAAAATGGAAAGATTTAGGTGTTTCTTTTTTCCATGAGCTATAAGACAATGGAACTGTGGAGAAACTTCATAAAAGTGGTTCTATGAACCCTCTGCCATGCACTTCAGTGTGACTTGCAGAGTATTGATGTAGATAAATAAGGTGTTAGTAATTGCATCTTGTGTTAATATTACCTGGCTTCAGAGTGACACATGAAGATATAACAAACTTATTTCTCAGAAAATGCCGACTGTCACTCTTCAACTTGCTCATCTACGGACATCACACCCTTTAACATCATACTGTAGTTCCTTTTTTTCTCTTCACTTGATGGCAATTTTACTGAGTGAGCTTACTTAATATTGAAATTTGAATGCTCAACCTTGGAATTTTAACTGAAAGTCCATCACAAAAGACATTTTTGCCACTAGATTTGAATTAACATTTTCACAAATCTGTTATGTTGTGATAATGGACTTGTGAACACCTCTTCTTGGAATTTTCTCTACTACCTTTTTTAAATAAGCCTGATGAAGGTTCTTAACTGATTTGCAATACTCAAGAATAGTTTTTCCAAGCTACCTACTTTATGGATGACTTACATTTCTTTTGGATTCTTTCAGCTTGTCATTGGCATTTCCTCCATTTACTTTTATTTAAATGATTGTGTGAGGTGACTGGCTGATAAAACCTATAATGATATTAATGAGGATGGTGGTTTAAAATCTTGTCTGCAAACCCAGATTTAAAAGTTCCAAGGGTTCTCTAACTCACACAAGGCAAATGCCAAAACAGCTCTTTTGAAATGAACAAGTCTGGTTTCTTTTCTCAACCTTTCTCAATCCATGCATGTTGTTGCTGTTGTTGTGGTCTTCAGTCCTCAAACTGGTTTGATGCAACTCTCCAAGCTACACTCTCCTATGCAAGCCTCTTCATCTGAGAATAATAATGTCAACCAACATCCTTTTGAATCAGCTTACTGTATTTGTCCCTTGATCTCGCCCTCCGATTTTCAACCCACACACTTCTTTCCAATGCTAAGTTGATGATTCCTTGATGTCTCAGAATGTGTCCCACCAACCTATCCCTTCTCGTAGTCAGGATATGCCAGAAACTCCTTTCTTCCCTATTTCGTTGAACACCTCCTCATTAGTTACATGTTCTATCCATCTAATCTTCATCATTCATCTGTAGCATCACATTTCAGAAGCTTCTATCATCTTTTTGTTTGAACTCCTTATTGCCCACATTTCACTCCCATAAAATGCTACACTCCAGACAAATGCTTTCATAAAGGACTTCCTAACATTTAAACTAATATTGGATGTCAACAAATTTCGCTTCTTCAGAAACACTTTAGTTCCCATAGGTATTCTGCATGTTATATCTTCTTTACTTTGGCCATCAGAAGTTATCTTGCTACCTAAATAACAGAACTCATCTGCTAGTTTTATTATCTCTTTACCTAATCTAATTCCTTCAGCATCGCCTGATTTTCTGACACTACATTCCTTTGTTTTACTCTTGTGAATGTTCATCTTATACCTCCCTTTCAAGACATTGTCCATCCCATTTAATTGCTCTTCCAAATCTTTTGTTGTCTCCAAGAGAATTACTATATCTTAAGAAAACCGCAAGGTTTTTATTCCCCCTCCATGGGCTTTAATTCCCTCTCCAAATTTATCCTTGCAGTCCTTCACAGCTTGTTCATTGTACAGGTTGAACAACATTGGGGAAAAGCTACAACCCTATCTTACTCCCTTCCCAATCAATGAGAACCTTTCATGCCCTTCGACTCTAATAATTGCTGGCTGGTTTCTGTAAAAATTGAATATAACCCTTCGGTTCCTATATTTTACCCCTACTCTGCACAAAATTGTACCAGGCAATCTCCTCTTTCATTCCTTTTCCCCAGTCCATATTCACAAACTACATTTCCTTCTCTTTCCTTTCCTACTATTGAGTTCCAGTCCCCCACCATACTTAAGTTTTCTTCTCCTTTAATGGTCTGAATTTCTTCCATCTTCTCATCATCGGCAGAGCTAGTTGGCATATGAACTTGTACTACTGTGGTTGGTGTTGGCTTCATGTATATCTCTACTACAATAATGCGTTTGCCATGCTGTTCATAGTAACTTACCCGCATTCCTATTTTCTTATTCATTATGAGACCTAATCCTGTGTTACCACCAACTGATGTATTTGTAACACTGTACTCACCTGATCAAAAATCCTGTTCAAGTATGAACAGGATTTTTGATCAGGTGAGTACAGTGTTACAAATACATACTGGACTTCACTAATCCGCACCACGTCTAACTTTAACCTATCCATTTCTCTTTTTAAATTTTCTATCTCACCTACCCCATTAAGGGTTAGAACATTCCATGCTCCAATCCGTAGAATGCCTGTTTTGTTTTTCTTGATGACGACATCCACCTGAGTAGCCCCTGCCCAGAGATCCATATGGGGCAGTATTTTACCTCTGGAATATTTTGCCTGAGAGGATGCCATCATCATATATTCATACAGTAGAGCTGCACGTCCTCAGAAAAATTAATGACTGTAGTTTCCCGTTGCTTTTAGCCATTCATAGTAACTGCAAGGCGAAACCATGTTAGCTGATGTTAAAAGGACAGATCAGTTCGTCACCCAGACTGTTGCTCCTCCCAACTTCAATCCATTAGACTTCTACTTGTGAGTTCATTTGAAGGTCATTGTGTATGCCACACCTATTCATAACGTGGTACTTCCGCATCAGCACACAGAGAAAGGGCATCAGCAGATATGTCAGACACCTGAAATATGGAAATGAGTAAAACAGTCACTGATGCGGTGCACAGACTCCTGCAGTACAGCTCCTGGTAGCCATTAGGAACACCTTCTGTAGAGAATTGTGTGCAGTAAACTACACTGTATCAACACAAATGATCAACTTGCTTAGTGAAGTGGTCTGTGTTATGTACATCTCAACAAATGCCTCTAACATGGCAACAAAAGCAAATGCAGGTGTGTTCTGCTTGTTGTCAGGTCCTCTATTGAATCTCTGGAGAAAGGACACAGTTCGTTGTAATTGACGGTAAGTCATCGAGTAAAACAGAAGTGATATCTGGCGTTCCACAGGGAAGCGTTATTGGTCCCCTACTCTTCCTCGTGTTTATAAACGATTTAGGAGATAATCTGAATAGCTCCCTTAGACTGTTCGTGGATGATGCTGTCGTTTATCGGTTAGTGAAGTCAACAGAGGATCAAAAGCAACTGCAAAGCGATTTAGACAAAATTTCTACTTGGTGCGAAAATTGGCAATTGACACTAAATAAAGAAAAGTGTGAAGTAATACACATGACCACTAAAAGAAATCCGCTGAACTTCAATTACGCGATAAATCAGTCAAACCTTAAGGTCGTAAATTCTACCAAATACCTAGGAGTTACAATTACGAACAACTTTGACTGGAGAGAACACACAGAAAATATTGTGAGGAAGGCGAACCAAAGGTTACGTTTCATTGGCAGAACGCTTAGACGATGCACCAGCTCCACCAAAGAGACTGCCTACATCACACTTGTGCGTCCTCTCTTGGAGTACTGTTGCCCCTTGTGGGACCCTCACCAGGTGGGACTGACGGAAGATATTGAGAAGGTTCAGAGAAGGGCAGCTCGTTTTGTTTTATCACGTTACGGGGGGGAAAGCGTCATGGAAATGTTGCACGAATTGGGGTGGAAATCATTAAAAGAAAGACGTTATTCATTGCGGCGTGATCTGTTTGCGAAGTTTCAATCACCGACTTTTAGTTCTGAATGTGAAAATATTTTGCTAGCACCCACCTACTTAGGGAGACATGACCATCCCAATAAAATAAGAGAAATCAGATCGAAAACGGAACGATTTAGGTGTTCTTTCTTCCCGCGCGCTATTAGAGAATGGAACGGTAGAGAAAAGTTATGAAGGTGGTTAATGAACCCTCTGCCAGGCACTTAAATGTGATTTGCAGAGTATCGATGTAGATGTAGATGTAGATCTCACATTTCATTACACCATGTACATACCCATAAAATTGGTGATTAAAATGTAAATTTTCTGTAACTATAAATTATCTTTGGATACATAACACCACATCCACTGCAATTAGTATACAAATTAATCTGTGGTTCTGTCAATAGCATACAACAACAATGGATGAGTCCAGGCATTACAACACACACACACACACACACACACACACACACACACACACACACACACAAACAAACAAACACACACAGACACACTGCTGAACATGATTAGATAATCTAAGAAGACGTGTTGTTAATTACCTATCTGGACTGGTTCTGTTTCTTGCAGAGATCATTTTCTTTTCCATCGTGTCCATAAGCTCTTTAAGAAATAATTGCTTACGTGGCTCAGAGCAACCTAAACAGAAGTACATCCATTTTAAAATTACTGGTAAAACTCATTAAACTTATTTCATATAAATGAAACTAATATCATTACCATTCATTGGCCTCCTTGGGGCAGGAACTGCATCACATTTTGGAATCTGATCTTTTACTGGTGTTCCTGGTATTGGCTTTCCACTATCTTCATAAACACACCAACAATAACCTGCATATGATTTAATAATTAATTATACAAAAGTATGACTACTGACATATAGCAAGTGAACTATTTCATAGTATATCATAGTGCAACACTACATATCAAAACTTATTATTTTTTATTTTATTTTGAATAACTACCAAATGTAAATACAAACATAGTAACAGAATATTTCTGAACATTACTCTGCATTTCAGTTGCTGTGTTCAGTTTCACTGGTTCTCATCACACATTTAACTTCCTTATCTTATAGTAACATTACATTTCCCTTTTTGAACCCTTGGTTTCACATTTTGTGTATTGTCTGTGATGATTACAACCAAATGTTATCTATTACAACATGTATGATAACAAATGACATGTTAAAATATAAATTATGAGGCTCTGAATGTCCATCTATCTTTCTTTCTTTTCTTTTATGCAGAAAAATGACTGAAATTATTATAGAATACCATAAAACCACATGTAACCTGAAGAAAAATACCTTGATAATTTATACATTTTTCAGCAGACATAATACTTAAATACAAACATCATATTATACAGAATTAATACTTAATTAATTATTTTTCAACCAATATGGAAAAAATGAAAATAATCATAAATATACCTGTTGAATTATAACATTGTATTTTCTGAAAGCGACCATCTGGAGTGCACTCTGGCACATACAGTTTATCATTGCCAGCTTTCTGTTCTTCCAATACTGACTGCCTGTCAGATAGACAATCATTTGCTGCAAAAGATGCAAATTTTAATACATAAAATTAAATATAATAATTACAATCTGTAACATTTATTTTCTGATCCAAATTGCTTGTCAGTAAGTTAAGGCTTAGCATGTTGAAGTGCTATAATTTAAAAATTATTTTCAGTGTATGAAGTATATAAAGATCTCTCATAAATATCTGTACAGAAGAACTTCTGCATATTGTATCAATATTTCCTTTTCCCCCCATGTTATAGTCCGTTCATTTAAAGTAAACTAAACAGATGATATTTTCACCTATAACAATGAATGTCATTAGTAACGTTTTGCTCTAGATTACCCTCAAGTTGATAGTATTCCATGTATAATTGCTTTGATGTTTGATATATCCTATGTTCAAAGAATTTAGAAATGTAATATAAGTAATGTGCACAATGGAATAAAAGGGTCAAAAAAAGATAAAATAAGAAATGATGATATACCCTGTCCTGATATAGCATAGCCTAAATGACCATTGGTACAATTGAGAGGTATCTAACATCTGTCGGTGCTTCTGGAACCAAACATAAATGCCCAGGCTCACAGCTCAAGGGACTACACAACTGAGATAGACGGAGGTTGTAATATATTTAGTTGGTCGTGGTATTTTATCCTAATATTCCAGATTTATAATGTATAAGCTTCTTATAGTGCTTCTGTCAAGTCTCATTATTATTTGCATTACTAGGGTTTTCTAAAAAGCTAAATTAATTAATTATTGAATGTCGAACAATAATGGAAACATATTAACACTGCGCTAATTGTTGTTTACTTACGATCTTTTGTATTGATTTATTTTGTTATAAAAAAACTTATTATTACATCTGTCATAGTTTTGTGTATATTTGTGTAAAGCAGGATTCATTAATGTTTATTGAGCAAATTGTTAAATATTTAAATGTTGTACTTCCATGTTCTAGAAGGTTCTAGAAATATTATCAGATATTAATACGCGCGAATTGGTGCGAACTCAGGCAGTATGAGGTTGAAGCATGGAGAATGAAGTATGAGTCTGTAGTAGTTTGGAGTAGTTAGCATTGCTGTCAGTCAGTCTTGAAATGGATAAATAAATATACATATAAAATGAAACGTGTTATATTTGTAGTTTCCACAAGACTCCTAAGAATCCGACGTATTATTATTTTGTAATGTGTTAATGGCAGGCGAGTAACGAGATCTACGAGCATTCTACCACTGAACATTTGCAACAGGTGATGTATAAAAATGTGGCGTTAATGTATGTCCAGTAAAAAAATAAATGCACAACAAGGTGACAAGATGATAATACAGGTCTGTGATAATAGTGAAAAGTACTTTGATTCAAATAACTAATGTCCATCTAAAATATGATGCTTCAATTACATCTACATAATTCAAGAATTCATCAAAATAAAATAAAATTGTCATCATAGAGCAACTCACGACTACTAATAACTATCTGAACTGCAGTTATTAAAATATATTGGAACAAACATCAGCAGGGCTGTATTTAGGGTATGCGACGCACCTGTGCAGTAATTTATTTTATGCCATCCCTCCTGACATCTGGCATTCAAACTGATTAAAAATATTATAATAATGAAATAAACTTAAAAAACATGGATACACCACTGGTATCAACACAACAACCTGAATTTTAAAATTCATTGCTGTATTGAAAACTCTAAATAATAATGGTTCAATTAACATTAAAATATGATTCTTGAGTTCCTCCCAGCGTGTTTGATAATCAAAATGTCCATGGGTGTACTGCCGGTCTATAGTGTCCAACAGGCACAATATTTCAGTGCTAATATATGTCGCCATCAGTCACTGAACATTGTTTGTCGGAGAATCACGCGATGGAGTTTGAACGCACTAGGATTCTGGTACAGACATCAAGATACTGGCACTGCGTCGTCAGAGAGGCCATTGAAATTTGCACGAGTGATGACCTCATAAATCGTGACTGTAGCTATAATCTTAGCAAAGCCTGGGAACCAGCGATTGGGTTAATTAAGAGTAAATCTAGCAAACATAACGTAGTGACGACCACGGCGGACAGAGCCCTCACACAGATGTCATCTCAGACGCTGTCGCAATTGGTTCCACTGCACGACCGCGGTGCGGGGCATGGACCACGGCGGGGGCGCTCCGTGGGCCGAGGGTATTTAAATCGCCCGCTACCGGGCTAGAACCCAGTTCCCTTCAAGCAGCCGTAGTGTGCGGATCTCCGTGCCAGCGCGTTTTCAGGAGCTCAGTCCGTCAGTTCACCTGATGATTGCGACATGTATGATCGCCAAAATATTGTGCCTGTTGGACACTATAGACCGCCAGTACACCCGTCGATATTTTGATTATCAAATACGCCGGGAGAAACTCAAGAATCACATCATAAACCTTTTCGGGGAGGAGAAGTATCACAGCATGAAGAAATTTGAAAAGTTGCGCCACTGCAGATGTCGCTTGCTAAGTACTCTTGCCTTTGTAAAGAGATGTCGTTCCGAGAATGTTGTTCCAAATTTTGCTAAGGTCATGCATCACATCAATTCTGCAGCAGCCAAGAGAATTAAGGAACGGGCCAGCCTCGCATTGCTTTGTGAGAGAGTCCATTTCACCTGCCGTAGCCTTGAGTTCATCTCAATGGAATTATTCAAACTGCATTTGCAACTGGCTAGTCATTTCACTTCTTTTTCCTGGGATTGGATTGATGGTGTTACCTGGGTTGCAGCCGATTCTGCCCATAATAAGGCAAAGGGACATCAAACAGCTAAGTTCTTACACCTCCTTGACAAACCATCTCTGCAGGTTCCGTGCAAGACTATCATTAATCTGAGTGGCATGGAGTTTGTAACGTTTCTGCTATGTTGTGCACTCCTAAAAATCAGTTGCCAACATTGAAACACGAAATATCTGACACCTAAAGTAAAACTTTATTACCGGACATGTGATATTTCACATTTTCGCCTTCTGTTTGAAATTCTATTAACACTATTAGTAAAATGCTTTTAAGAAATAGTACGTTCATTTAAATATAACTTTGGCTAACCTTTTACGTAATTTTCAGTTCTTAATACTTTCGTAAATAATAGCTGCAAACACTAAAAATGCATTACACTTAGTTTCGGAAATTGCTGAACCTATATAGATACTAATTTGTATGAAAACAATAATGCTACATGTTATAAACTATTGCACAACATGATTTCATATATACCTTTTGTTTAAATAAATTAGGGCAGACCATGTTTTATATATCACTAGATCCTAAATTAAATACTGATAATTTTTCATGCACTAAAATGAATAATCCGTTTGGTACTAAGAAACTATCTTCGAAATTAACAAAACTACAACCACCATATACAAATCCGTATTAATAAATATTTTGACCGCAAACTGAAACACATTAAAATACCATGTCATAATAATAGTACGCCTACACACTATTGGCAAAACAAATATGTGTGCATTTCGAAAACACACATAATGTAAATAATTTGAGCACTGTAAACACTAGTCAAAAGGATGACGTTAAATTTGTGTACTACATTTAAATACAAATTTCATGAAACAAGTACATACATTGACATAAATAGTCAAAGCTTAAATGTAATATTTTAATTTCCGTATTTTGGCATATTTAATGTAAAAGAATACTGTTTAATTGTGAATTACAAAACTTTGTCATCAATCTTATTACGCAGTTATGTAGAAAGCTGTTTGAGAGAAACCATTGTTTGTTTAGTCGGTGATAGAGTCGGTTATAGACTAGTCGAGTGGCCAGAAACCTGTAAGCAGCTGTGTTGGCTTGCTGCTGCATTTCTTGATTGTGCAATGTTTAAGTGGAAATAAAATCGTTTCCATATCAACTAAGATGCTTTTACTTTACAAAAAGATCCTGTAAAATCAATTTCTTTAGTGAATGCCGAAGACAACTCACAACGCAATGGACTTCAGCCAGCATATAAGATAAGTTCAACTTCACCTACAGTGGAATGATTTCGTTATAGACTGAGAACTAATAAACATTTCCGTGATTCAGGAATATATTAGGGCTCAGTTTGAGTCATTCCGAAAAGAGGTGATGGACGTTAGAAGTTGAGTGATGATGCGGTCTCGGTTTTGGAGAAAGGACTCAACTTTGCTCCTACCCCAAAGTTCACACCAGTCGCAGAAATTATTAGTGCTGTTGAACAGGTTGCAGCTCAACTTTCACCTGAATCAGCTGAGGAAATACGTTGTGAGACTTGTCGTGCGTTGACGAAATCCAAGCCCATGAAGTTGAACATCACTAGTAAAAAGAGGGCGGCCATTCGTGACCTGAAGGAGCACCCTTAAATTGTTGTCTTATTGGCTGACAAAGGTAATGCTATGATTGTTGTCTCAATAAGGATTACAATAAAAAGATGCAGAGCCTGCTAAATGACGATTCCTACTGGAAGATCAGCGTTGACCCCACAAAGAAGGTGGAGACAAGACGAGGGCGCTTCTCAACAATGCGGATTTACTGGAGGGTGTCGCCTAGAAACTGCTACCTCAAGGTCCAGTACCGCCAAGACTTTACGGACTCCTTAAGGTTCACAAAGATGGGGTGCCGTTACGCCCCATTGTCAGTAACATCAGAGCACCTACATATTTGTTGGCGAAATACTTGACGGAAATATTAATTCCTTATGTGGGTAAATGCCCTCATCACATCTGTAATTCCGGGATTTTGTTAAATGCCTTAACAGCTTCAGGCTGGATGAGTCAGATATCATGGTGAGTTTTGACGTCATTTCGTTGTTTACGAGGATGCCCCTTCGAGAGTCGCTAGATTTGATTGGTCAGAAGTTTGACGAGAAGACCACCGAACTTTTCAGGCATGTCTTGACCTCCACGTATTTTCTTATCAGTGGCAAATACTACAAACAAACATAGGGAGTTACCATTGGTAGCCCACTATCCCCTTCGGTCGCAAACTTGTACATGGAGAATTTCGAGGAGGAAGCCCTGGCAGCATCTGAATGGAAACCTATTTTCTTTTTCCGTTATGTGGATGACACTTTTGTCATCTGGCCACATGGTATGGATAAACTTCTTGACTTCCTTACACATCTGAATTCCATACACCCCAACATCAAATTCACTCTGGAGACTGAAACGGAGAGTAAATTGCCGCTCCGTGACGTCTTGGTCAAGAGAAGAGCTGATGGCACCCTGGGTCATGGTGTGTATCGAAAGAGAACGCAAACTGATTTGTATTTACATTCCGACAGCTGTCACCACCCTTCACAGAGGAATGGGGTACTTAAAACTCTAGTATATAGGGCGCGCACTATCTCCGACGCAGAGAGTCTACCCCAGGAACTGTATTCAGAAAAAATGGGTACTCAGAGTGGCAGATTCAGCAGGCACTCCACCCAACCACTACAGCACAACCTGTGGAAACGGATGAAAACACAAGGGAGGAGGTAGGCACTGCATTTATTCCATATACCGGTGCACTCTCGGGAAATGTTGCCTGCATTTTGAAAAAACACCAGGTTGGAACTGTCTTTTGTCCACCGAATAAAATTCGTGCACTAGTGGGGAGTGCCAAAGATGATCTCAGTTTGAGGAAGGCCAGCATGTACCAGATTCCATGTCAGTGTGGCAAGTCATATATTGGACAGACAATGTGTACCATCGATAATTGATGCCTTGAACACCAGAGGCACACACGATTGATGTATCCAAGCAAGTTGGCAGTCGCTGAACATTGTTTGTCAGAGAATCACGCGATGGAGTATGAATGCACAAGGATTCTGGTACAGACGTCGAGATACTGGGACTGCGTCGTCAGAGAGGCCATTGAAATTCGCACTAGTGACGACCTCATAAACCGTGACTGTGGCTATAATCTTAGCAAAGCTTGGGAACCAGCGATTGGGTTAATTAAGAGTAAATCTAGCAAACATAACGAAGTGACGACCACGGCGTGGGGCGTGGACCATGGAGGGGGTGCTCCGCGGGCCGAGGGTTTTAAATCGCCCACTACCGAGCTAGAACCCAGTTCCCTTCAAGCCGCCATAGTGTGTGGATCTCCGTGCCAGCGCGTTTCCAGGAGCTCAGTCCGTCAGTTCACTGATGATTGCGACGTGTATGATTGCTGAAATATTGTGCCCGTTGGACACTATGGACCAGCAGTACACCCGTGGATATTTTGTTTAACATTAAAATAGTATTTAGAACCTTTTCCATGGCAAAATTTTGTTGCCCCCAAATATGGCCCTGAACATCAGTTTAAAAGCCACTCACAAAACTGTACTCGGATAATTTCAAATTTGAGCCCAAGTTGGTTAGGTTCTGTGTTGATGTATGAGAGACAGCAGGATTGACTGGTAGGCAAGGAAGGAACATATGAATATGTGAGAGCTACATTATCTAAGGTGGCCCTACACTATGCTTAGGTGAGGGAAGAAGGTGGAGCAAAGAAAGCAGTTTGGTGATGTCACTACAATTGAGAACAGGGTGTGGAGACAGTATGAGCACATATGGGCCATCTGCTACTGGCCCTCTTCATTGGATGATGGATAGGGAAATAAGAACAAGTTTGTCACAGCAGACAGACACCCCAAGAGGTGGGATGAGACTGGGTGAGATGCTAGCAGGTCACGGTAATAATTGTGCATCTCTACAATACATATGCGTGGTTCCTGAAGATGAGCAGCAGCCTTTTAGATAGTTACAGGATGACAGTTTGGGTGACTGACTTAGCTGACCTTGTAACATCAGCTAACATGGTTTTTCCATACAATGTATGAGAGACAGCAGGATTGACTGGTAGGCAAGGAAGGAACATATGAATATGTGAGAGCTACATTATCTAAGGTGGCCCTACACTATGCTTAGGTGAGGGAAGAAGGTGGAGCAAAGAAAGCAGTTTGGTGATGTCACTACAATTGAGAACAGGGTGTGGAGACAGTATGAGCACATATGGGCCATCTGCTACTGGCCCTCTTCATTGGATGATGGATAGGGAAATAAGAACAAGTTTGTCACAGCAGACAGACACCCCAAGAGGTGGGATGGAACTGGGTGAGATGCTAGCAGGTCACGGTAATAATTGTGCATCTCTACAATACATATGCGTGGTTCCTGAAGATGAGCAGCAGCCTTTTAGATAGTTACAGGATGACAGTTTGGGTGACTGACTTAGCTGACCTTGTAACATCAGCTAACATGGTTTTTCCATACAGTTACTGTGAATGGTTGAGAACAAGGGGTAACTATAGTCATTACTTTTCCCAAGGAGTTGTAGCATTATTATATGAATATATGATTATGGCATCTTCTTGGGTAAAATATTCCAGACGTAAATTAGTCCCCCATTTGGATCTCTAGGCGAGGACTACTCAGGAGGACGCTGTCATGAAGATAAATGAAACAGGCATTCTACGGATCAGAGTGTACTTACCCTTAATCATGTACGTAAGTTAGAAAATTTGAAAAGAGAAATGGCTAGGTTAAAGTTATATATGGGGGGGTTAGTGAAGTTTGGCGTGAGGATGAAAATGATTTCTGGTCATTGGAGTATAGGGTTATAAATATAAAATCAGTTGTTGGTAATGATAATGAGTAAGAAAATAGGAATGCAGATAACTATGAACAGCATAGTGAATGCATTATTGTAGCAAAGATAGACATGAAGCCAACACCCACCACAGTAGTACAAGTTTATAGGCCAACTAACTCTGCCGATGAGGAGATTGAAGAAATGTATGAGGAGATAAAAGAAATTATTCAGACCATTAAAGGAGAAGAATACGCAATTGTGATGGGGGACTGGAACCCGGTAGTAGGAGAGGAAAGAGAAGGAAATGTAGTAGGTGAATATGGACTGGGAAAAAGTAATGAAAAAGGAGACTACCTGGTACAATTTTGTGGTACAAGAATTTAATCATCACAAACATTTGGTTAAATCATCATTAAAGGAATTGTATGTGTGGAAGAGACCAAAAGACACTGGAAGGTACTAGATTGACTTTATTATGTTAGGGTGTAGATTTAGAAATCAGGTTTTAAACTGTAAGACATATCAAGGGGCAGATGTAGACTCTGTCCATAACTTGTTGGTTGTGAACTGTAGATTAAAACTTAAAGAGACTGCGGTAGGGTAGAAAATTAATGAGATGGAACCTGGGGAAATTGAAGGAATCAAGAGTGGTTGATAGTTTTAAAGAAAGCATTATGCAAGGTTTGGATGAAACAGTAGAAAAAGAATCGGTACCTCTGAGAGATAGAGATAACACAAGAGATACTGAACTTAACTGATGAGAGAGAAGAAGATATAAAAATTCAGCAACAGGTAAAAGGGAGTTCAGACAGCTGAAAAATGAGGTTGACAGCAAGTGCAGAATGGCTAAGCAGAAGTGGCTAGAACAAATTCAAGACCACATAAGTATGTATAACTAGGTAAAGATAGATATCACATATATGATAACAAAAGAAATGTTTGGAGACAGGAAAAGCAGCTACATGAATATCAAAAGTTCAGATGGAAAACCAGTACTAAGCAAAGAAGGGAAAGCTGAAAGGTGGAAAGAATATATAGAGGACCTACACAAAGAAAATGAACTTGAAGGCAGTATTCTAGAAATGGAAGAGAACAAAGAGGAATATGAGATAGGAGATACAATACTGTGAGAAGAATTTGACAGAGTACTGAATGATTTGAGTCAAAACATGGCCCCTAGAGTAGATGATATTCTTTCCGAACTGTTGATATCATTAAGAGAGCCAGTCATGTAGAAATTGTTCCACCTGAAACAGTGGGATATAATAATTCAAATTCCTAAGAAAGTAAGTGCAGACAAATGTGCAAATTACAAAACTATCAGTTTAATAAGTTATGGTTGCAAAATACTAACACAAATTATTTACAGACAAATAGAAAAACTTGTGGAATTTGACCTTGACATTATGACTTATCTTAGGCTATAGGTGAAGGAAAGGCAAACCTGTGTTTTTAGCATTTGCAGATCTCAAGAAAGCTATGGACAATGATGAGTGGAATATACACTTTCAAATCCTGAAGGTATCAAGGGTAAAATATATAGAGTGAAGAGTTGTATCCAACTTGTACAAAAACAAGACAGCAATTATAAGAGTTGAAGGGCATGAAAGGGACACAGTGGTTGGGAAGGGAGTAAGAAAGAGTTGTGAGTTGTAGCCTTTATACAATGTTGTACAATTTGTACATTGAGCAAGCTGTGGAAGTCTGAAAGGAGAAATTTGGAGAAGGAATTAAAGTTCAGAGAGAAGAAATAAAATCTTTGCAGTTTGCTGATGACATAGTAATTCTGTCAGAGACAGCAAATGACCTGGAGGCGCAATTGAATGGAGTGGAATGTCAGAAAGAATGTCTTGAAAGAAGGGTATAAGATGAGCATTAACAAGAATAGAACAATGGTAATGGAATGCAGTGTCAGAAAATAAGGCGATGATGAAGGACTTACATTAGATAATGAGACAATAAAAGTAGTATGGTAGATTAGTTTTATTATTTGAGTAGCAAAATAACTTCTGCTGGCTGAAGTACATAAGATATAAAATACAGAGGGGCTAAGGGAAGAAAAGCTTTACTGAAGAAATGTGTTGACATCTGATACAGATTTAAATGTCAGGAAATCCTTTCTGAAAGCATTTGTGTTGAGTATAGCATTGTATGGGAGTTAAATGTGAATGATAAGGAGTTCAGACAAAAAGATGCCAGAAGCATTTGAAATGTGGTTCTACAGATGAATGATGAAGATTACATGGGTGGACATGTAACTAATGAGGAGGTGCACGACAGATTTGTTGAGTGAAGGAGTTTGTTGCACATCCCCACTAAGAGGAGGGATAGGTTGGTGGGACATGGTTCTGAGACATCGAGGTATCATTAGCTTAGCATTGAAAGGAAGTGTGTGGGATAAAAATCATAGAGGGAGACCAAGAGACAATTATAGTAAGCAGATTCAAAAGGATGTAGGTTGCTGTTGTTATTTGCAGATGAAGAGCCTTGCACAGGATAGAGTAGCATGAAGAGTTGCATCAAACCAGTCTGCACACTGAAGACTGCAATAACAATAACAATTTAGTTTGGGAAGTCAGCACATTACACAACCGCAGAACAATCAGTGACAATACCATACAACGTTTAAGATATATGAAATGGGACACTCACATAAAAGTAATCATGAACAAGACAGCTACCAAGCACTCATTCAATCAATATTTGAATTTTAATAATGGAGGATAGGTAACAACTCACCATAAAGAGGCTTGCTGAGCTGCTGACACTCACGAAAATAGATAATCACATCCACACAACTTAAATTTTGGGCCATGGCCTATGTCAGGAAAACAAACACATACATTCAGGCAATCATTCAGACAACTATATGCACACAACTATCATATCTGGCCACTCCAGCAACACAAGCTAGTCTGTGAGTGAGGTGGGGAGGGAAGGGGGAAGGATGCTGGGTAAAGGTGGGGATGGAAAGTTCCGAATTGCATGATGGATTTAAAAGGTGGTAATTTGAATTGTGGCAATGAATACAGTGAAGGGAAGGGGTGGGAAAGGATAAAAGGGGGGTGTAGAGGAGTGCGGGGAGGGAGTGGGAGATTTGAAATGATAAGAATAACAAGGAAAAATAAAATAGGAAAAAAAGAGGGAAATAAAGTTGGGGGAAAGGGGGGAATAAGAATGCAAATAAGTTGGGGGAAAAAAGGAAAAAATAAAGTTGGAGGAAAAAAAGAAAAAATAAAGTTGGGGGGGGGGGGGAGGGAAAAAAAGTTGAGAAAAAAGGAAAAAATAAAGTTGGGGAAAAAGGAAAAAATAAAGTTGGGAAAGATAGTAAAGAATAATAAAAAGCAAGTAAAAATAAAAGTACTAAATAAGGGGGATATTGTAAGTGGTAATACACAGCTGTAAGAAGACATAGATATATGATAATGGGTGGGGAAGGAAGGGACTGGGGGTGGGCAGGGGGGAAGATATTTAAGCATAGGGTGCAGGTATGGTAAGTTATCTTAGGTTAAGGCCAGGATGGTTACGGGACAACTCTCATCTGCACAGTTCAGAAGAGGTGGTGGTGGAAAGGGGGGGGGGGATCCAGATGGCTCAGGTAGTGAACCATCCATTGAAATCCAGAGTTCTGTGCTCAGTTGCTCTTTTTTCCTATTTTATTTTTCTTTATTATTCTTATCATTTCAAATCCCCCCACTCCCTACCGACAGTCCTCTATACCTCCCTTTTACCTTTTCCACCCCTTCCCTTCACTGTATTCATTGCCGCAATTCAAATTCCTGCCTTTAAAATCCATGATGCAATTTGGAACTTTCCATCCCCACCTTTACACAGCATCCTTCCCCCTCCATTCCCCACCTCACTCACAGTCTAGCTTGTGTTGCTGGAGTGGCTGGACATGTTAGTTGTGTGTGTATAGTTGTCTGAATGATTGTGTGAATGTATGTGTTTCTTTTTCTGATGAAGGCCATAGCCCAAAATTTAAGTTGTGTGGATGTGATTATCTATTTTCATGTCTGTCAGCAGCTCAGCAAATGTCTTTATGGTGAGTTGTTACCTATCCTCCATTATTGATATTCCTACTGGATTTTTCATTGTTAAAATACTTCAATTTTGATTATCAGTGTGGGATCTGTACCAGATATGCCCAATAGAAGTGATAAAGAAGTTCTAAGGAGAGTAACATGCTTCATTACAGGTAAACAAGAAAGCATAATGGAGATAATTGACAATGTGCAGTAGCAGATGCTGCAAGAGAGATGTTTCTGCATCACAGTATAGGCTTCTGTTGATGATCTGAAAGCATACCTGTCTCAAAGAGGCAGTCAGTATACTGCTTCAACCTACATATAACTCATGAAATGATCATGAAGATAAAATTAGAGAGATTACAGCCCACACAGAGGCATACATACTGTTCGTTTTTCACAATCTATATGCAAGTGGAACAAGAAAAGGAGAATGTGTCAAAGATTATGGTCATTATTTGGCTATTTTGATTTTGAAATTTGCAGTATACCTAAAATAACTTGAGGTGAAAACTGGGATGGTTTCTTGATCAAAGCCATAATCCTCATTTTGATTAATTACACCTACATCAAAATATTACTGTTCTTGTTTGGATACCACTCTTGCATTAAAACAAAAAATTCCGTTACATAGAAATAATGTGCTCTAATAGTATACCGATCTGCATAAAAGTGTATTTTATATATGTTCATTTCTGGAACTAAGCGCTATTTAATGCAGAATAAAAAAGCTGTTGCAACATCCCTATTGTAACTTCCTGGCAGATTAAAATTGTGTGCCGAAACCGGGACTCGAACCTGGGACCTTTGCCTTTCGCAGGCAAGCGCACTACCAACTGTGCTATCCTGACACGACTTACGATGCTGCCCCACAACTTTACTTCCGCCAGTACCTCGCCTCCTACTTTCCAAACTTCACAGAAGCTCTCCTGCGAACCATGCAAGACTAGCACTCCTGGAAGAAAGGATATGGTGGAGACATGGCTTAGCCACAGCCTAAGGGATGTTTCCAGAATGAAACTTTCACTCTGCAGCGGAGTGTGCGCTGATATGAAACTTCCTGGCAGATTAAAATTGTATGCCGGAACCGGGACTCGAACCTGGGACCGTTCCCTTTCGCGGGCAAGCGCACTACCGACTGTGCTATCCCGACACGACTCACAATGCCGCCTCACAACTTTACTTCCACCAGTACCTCACCTCCTACTTTCCAAACTTCACAGAAGCTCTCCTGCAAACCATGCAAGACTAGCACTCCTGGAAGAAAGGATATGGTGGAGACATGGCTTAGCCACAGCCTAAGGGATGTTTCCAGATTCAATGCATGCAGTAATACTTTACTTCAATGGACAGCGTAAAGTTACAGCACACGGTGACATATGAATATCTATAAACTAGTGCTGATGCTCTCCACTTCTGACAGCACCAGTGAAATCATCAAGTTATTGTGGACAAATAGTATGAAGGGGGTAAGACAGGCCTGTAGTCTTTTGCCTTTACTGTTCAATCTATGCATAAGATAAGAATGACATAAAAAAAGATGCTCAACAACAATATTAAAATTTAAAGTCTAAGGATATCCATGATAAAATTCATTGATGACACTGCTGTCCTCAATGAATGCAAGGTTGAACTGCAGCACATGAAATGCAATGAATCATGCAATGAACAGACAGTAGAGATTAAGAGTAAATAAAAGAGACAAAAGTAGTGGGATGTAGCAAAGAAAGAAGGTTAAAATCAAAATTGGGGATTCTGAACCACAGTGCTACTCGATATTTTTCACATCAGCAACTTGCCAGAGGGGAAAGAAATGGAAAGTGACAGATAAAAATCCTAGGACCTGGCAGGGATTGAGCCTGCAACCTTTGGATTTATAGTCTGGCACTATACCAATGTACTGCCAAGCCATACTGCTAGAACAAATTGTGTTGAAATGTCAAGGAATAATTCTGATTAATGTTGAGGGAGTTGTAGAGGGGGTAAGGCAGTGAGTATTGGGTCCTTTGCTGTTTTTACTTTGTACAAGATGCATCTGAAAAGTTCGGTGAATGGTCCCATATTTTACAAACCGTGATGCCGATGATGAGGTGCCCACACATACATGTTGAGACCCATGTCAACAAGCACCCCCTATCATGCAAAGCACTGCAGTGAAGTGGTGGTACATGCTGCGGCCCATCTAATAGGGTCTGTGTGAGAACTCATATCAGTGCAACGTGGAGAACAAAATGGAGTGAATTATCATGAACATTAACAACAAGTTTTGTTTTAAATTAAGCGAAACAGTGACGGAGACCCATGGGATGTTAGTGCAAGTGTATAGTATTGAAAGGTTGAGTAAAAAGTATTTGGTCTTAAAACTTTAGAGATGTAAAGGAAGCTGTCAAGGATGAGCCATGTTCAGGTTGAACATTCACAATCACAGTCTCAGACAACATTGAACGAGTGTGACAGATGCTTGCAGATGATTGGAGGCTGTCTTTGAGAATGATAGAAACACATGGACATATTGAAAAAATGCATCATTAGTTTTTCTCAAATTTGCAGAGATCCAACAACATGGGACCTCAAAGTCTTTGAGCAATTCTACAAGAAGTGTTTGCTGACAGTTTTCAACAGTGGTACAACCAATGTCAGAAGTGTATTGTAGCCAATGACATTACTTTGAAGACTATTACAGTTATTTTGTTTGTATTTCTTGTTTCGTATATTTCCTGAGACCATTTACTGAACTTTCCAGATACACCTTGTATTATATTAATAGCTTCCTGTTCTATATTCATGAAGATGCAAAGCTAGTGCTTTTTGCTTATGATACAAGTATTGTAGTCACACCTGACAATCAAGAATTAACTGATGAAATTCTGAATAATGTCTTTCAGAAAATCATTAAGTGGTTATCTACAAATGGACTCCGTTAAAGTTTGATAAAAAAAGAAAAAAACACCTCTATATATGGTCTGGTACAGTAAATAGATTCTGAACAGCTATCTTTAGCTAAGATATGACATGATATTCAAAATTTTTCAATGTGTGTGTGTGTGTGTGTGTGTGTGTGTGTGTGTGTGTGTGCGTGCATTGATGAGAATTAAACTGGAAGAAACACATTGATGAACTGTTGAAACATTTGAGTTCAGTTGTTTATGTTGTTAGGGTTGTTGCTATTTTTTGTAAATCTCAGTAAATTAGCACATTATTCTTACTTTCATTTACTTCTCTCATATGACATCATATTTTGGGGTAGTTCATCACTGAGTGAAAGAGTATTCATTGCACAAACATGTGTACTCAGTTACTTGCTGGTGCCCATCCAAGATCATCCTAGGAATCTTCACAGTAGCCTCAGAACTGCGAAATTTTTTATTAATAACCCAATCCAATTCAAAAGTAATAGCAGTGTGCATAACTTCAACACTAAGAGAGAGTATGATTTTTACTATTCAAGGTTAAATCAGCATCAAAAATCTGAGAGATAGCCAACTACCATTTAAAATTAAATTAAAAGGCTTTTTGAATAACAACTCCTACGCATTAGATGAATTTTTAGTTATACATTAGTATTATTACAAAAGAAGGAAAAAACTAAAATAATAATAATAATAATAAAAGAATACATAATTGCATGAAAGTGGCTGCTTTCTTGTTCTGATAGAGACTTAAGCCAAAGGCTAAACTGGTGATTGTGATTGACTCTTGGTTGTGCCTGTCATGGTTATCTTTATGATGATTAGTAGGCTATATTATTTATAGTATTGTTGATATTCAGTATCAAACAATAAAAAGTCCAGGTTTGAAATTCAACAATATCATGAGGATAGATTACAACTCACTTCAAAGACAATCATCAAACAATGGACAGGTATGTGAAAAAGACAATCACACACACATAATGAGTGTTTGGCCACAGTCTTCGTCAGAAAAGAATATACACTCATTCATATAATCATAGAGACACAACTAACCAACATATGACCTTCCTTTCCAGTTGCTGCATTCTGAATAATGCAACTGCAGTGAGAGCAACTTAGGGAGGGCAGGGGAAAAGGGTGAGGCATACATACTAGTGGATAGATATACTAGTGCTGCCCAACAGAGTGTGTAGCTTTCGTGAGGGGTGATGGCATAGGGATGGAATACATTATTGTGTAGGTTGGGTAAGATGAATCTTGAACAGAATATCTCTCATTCCAGGGCACAATAAAAGAAACTGAAAGTCTTGACAAATCAGGTGATTTAATTTTTCAGGTCCAGGGTGGTATTGGGTGATAGGGGTGCACTCGATTTTAGCTGGTTATTGGGGGTGGAGGGCAGATTTAGTTTGTATAGGGATATGGCATGAGAAATGTGGGGGGATACTGCCTGTCTGTGAAAGCCTTCATGAGACCTTCACCTTATTAAGTGAGAGAGTTCTCATTACTTCAAATACACTAGCCATGGGTGACCAGCCTATATGGAAAGGAATTTTGCTGTGGAAGGGATGGCAACTTTCAAAATACAGGTACTGTTGGTGTTTCTGTCTAGATTATGACCAAAATCAAGATAGACAACCCTGTGACCAAACATACAGCTGAGTAGAAAATGCTGCTTCACAAGCATGGTCAACTGAATCCTCCCTCCTCCCCCAACCTTCCAGCTTTTCTGAACTGCACAAATGGGAGTTGTCCTTGCAGTACATTCTCCAATCCTGAAATCATCGAGGCCTCAACCTATGGCAACTTATTGTCCCCAAATACCCCACCCTTTGTCCACTGTCCCCAAAGACCCACATCTGATGGTTCCCAACCCCTCTCTCCTACACCTCTCTCAATTCTTGTCCATATCCCCACCATCTGTGCTATTTTACCCCTTCTCTACTCCTCTTCCTTTTGATCCTCCATCCTCCCATCCTCGAATGCACCTCATTCCTTTAGCTGCATCTGCCTCTACCAATGTAGTACCTGCAACTCTGCCAGGCAACACTAGTGTGTCTGCCCCACCCTCACCCTACATTCTTCCCCTTCTACCACCCCCCGAACTCCCTCCTAACCTGAGTTCTTCTCAGTTAGGTGGCATTATTCTCATTATTCATAATGCAGCAATTGTAGATAGTGGTCATATGTTAGTCAGTTGAGTGTGTCTGATTGTATGAGTCAGTGTGTGTTCTGTTCTGATTAAGGCTATGGTCAGAAGCTAAGTTGTGTGAGAGTGTACGATTGTATTTTGTACATACCTGTATGTGGCTCAATGATTTGCACTTTTCACTGTTTGATTTTCTTAATTAAATATCATAGTGGGCTCCCAAGAATTGGCATATGCTCTCAAAACCTTATCAACTGTCAGAAACACAGATAACAATGTAGAGGAGGAACTGAGTTGCTGGGAAACACAATGAAAACTGATAGATGTATTCCACCATTAGGCTAAGTCAATTGTTAAATGTAGAAAACTCATTCAACACAACTGCCCAAAATATATAAAATAAGGGATGGCGACCACTCACCTATAACAATTTGATGCATTAGAAAGCTTTAAAAGAAACATCACTCATACTAGCTTCCAAGCATTATATCTTCTTATAGCAATAGTACACACATAACCACAGAATCCCAAATGTACACTCCTGGGCAAGTGTTTGTACTACAGCAGAAGAAGAGATAATGCTTGAAAGCTGGTATGAATGGTTTCTGTTAAGTGTTTCAGTGCTTTGAGATTCAGTATAAATCAGTTGGTTGTTTTTTTTTTTTTTTCTTATTTAATGTATTTTTCAATTCAAGAATTTATATTATTGTTATATAACTCACATACATTTGGCACCTGTCATATTAGGGGGGGGGGGGGGGTCAATCCCAGCCTGGATTTTTCATCATTTGAGAAGACTCATATAGAAAAATATCATGCAAATATTAATAAACATAAATATGACATCACTTTTCACACATTCTACTAATACCTTTCATTATACACTCTTGCAGGAAAACATGCACCTACTTCCAATCTACAAAACTAGTTCATCAACACAAAATATATAATATTTTGGCAATTTTGTGGGTTGTACAGGTATTTTACTTAATGGTCTTCAACAAAGGAATATAATCTTCTACAATAAGTATGTAAAAAATAAGATGTATCACTGTGTATTAAAGTTTCAGAAGTTCACATGAGGAAAATTAGAGTCATAGCATCAGATGAGACTGACATCTGTCACTTCAGTTGACAATCATATTCTTGAAAATAAATACATTTTATGAGACTTGGGTAATTATATATTGATGAATCAGTATTATGATCTATAAAGAAATAAAGTGAAAGTGAAAACAGTTAACTATGAACAAAAAATAGACAACTGATATGGAAAGGTGGAATGATAATAATCAAATATGAAGTGAAGAACACAGACGGTATGAGACAAATAAATGAAACCAGTAATGAAAATCAATGGCAAAATTTATTCAAATAATAGGGAAACATTCTTTTAGATTATGAATTCCCTCACTCACTATTAACAGTGACTAAAGTCAATGATATTTCAAAAGCTTTATTTCCGTATTATATTAATCACATGTAATCTTTTTACCATAATGACAGTTATATATGTTTCTGATATGAACAAATGTTTCCTCTTTGGTGACCAAGAATGAACTAAATGATCAGCACAAACTGCTGTTTTATTTTGAAATATATTGTTCCCAGGACTCACCCTCTGGCTGGCTGTTCCTTCTGTTTAGTGGATCCATCACAATGTCAGGGGAAGGGGGATCATCGAACAGAACTGAGAAACAAGACAAATTTTCCTTTTTTAAAATAAGAAGCCCTTTCATAATGAAAATCAAATGTAATATAAAAACTAATCAAATGTGATGTATTAGAAAAATGCACATTGCTTCTAATTTCCAAATAGGACTTACATGCAGAATCCCATCACTGAATTTTCTTGTATGGCCAATGTCAAAATTTTGATTAATAATGCAAGTAAGTTATTGATGTAAATAATTACATGAGAAATGATCAACACTGTGGGAGGGTGTTATCAAAAACTGTTGTAAATTATTAAACATATTTTGTGGTGACTTATATGGAGGCTGAATGAAAAACATACTCTGCAAATATACAGAAATCGTACTAGTGTGGCTATGTGAAATTCAACAATCCATTCACAATATTTAGGACTTAAAGAATAGAAATACCCATATTTTTTTACTTCCAAAAAAGCATTTACTAGATTCTTGCTGTCACTTAGTAATTAAAATTTGTTATTTCATACCACATCACATCATATAACAAAGAAAATTTGATGCAAACAAAAGTCTAAATCAGAAGCCTACCTGGCTTATTTACTAAATGTCTCTTTACATCTTTGTTAATAAATGGTCCTAATTTAATTTCAGATCAGCATGCAACCTTTTTATCTATCTACAAGTGTTGAACAGTATATTACAGCACTCAAGCTGTAATATGATTTAAATGTAACTTCAGGTGTGTCTTCGAGGAAGTGTGTTGGAACACTTGATGTTTGTGTTCTAAGTTAATAACCTTACACACCACATTACTAATCTCCTAAGATTTTTCACAAACAGTTCATTTATCTAGAATGAAGTACTATCAGAAAAAAAATCTGCACTAATATTCTGTCTAATTGTGACAGTACTGCAAGGATTGACCATGTGCATTAAATATTCAGAAATGAAAAGTTTTGGACTACACAAAACATATAAAAAAACTTCCATCCTGCAGTTTCAAATAGTAACAATTGGAATTGATCAATTCACAAAATTATCTGGGCCAAAGATTTTGAAGGGGTATGAAATGGAAAAATCATGGAGCTCATTTGTAAATAAAGAAGGTGGCAGGCTTTTGTTTATTAGTAGAACACTATGAAAATACTGTCAGTCAACAAAGGGAATTGCTTACAAAACACTCATGCAGCCATCCTATGATAATGATTAAGTGTAGGTCCCATACTAAATAGTACTAACATAGGATACTGATTCTACACAAAGCAGGACAGTGCAAATTTGACAGTTTTTATTTTCATTTATTTTATTTTATTTGCTCTGGGACAGTGTGCAGTATAAGCTGGAACAAATGACTGGCAATTGCCTGAAGACAGATGCAAACTATCTTGAGAAATCCTACACAAAGTTTCAAATATCAACTTTACATCAGAGTTATATGAAGAAATAGGAAAAAAACCCAACCACTCACTTAAATCAGATTGGAATTCAGAGAACAGTGAGACATAAGACATAATTGCATTTGGCGCTGTCGAGCATTTTGCTCTTCTTCTTGTAGTAGCACTCAGACGTTTGGATGTCAGGTTGCCAGTGCAATTTTGTGTGTGTGTGTGTGTGTGTGTGTGTGTGTGTGTGTGTGTATTTTTGCACATACTATAAGAAGAGGGAAATGCTGTTTTCTCTTATAGGTTGCTGCGCTGAACATGTCAGTCCACTTCAAATGAGTGACTGCAATTAGGTAAGTTATTTTATATATTCCAGGAACCAACTTAATGTGATGAACTTATGAATATACAAAACCTCCTACAATCACATTGGAGGGATTATGAAGATATAGACTGGTGTTTAAGCAGTCATTCTTCCCACAATCCATACATGAATAGAACAGGAAGAAACTACTATAGTAGTATGGTAACTACTATAATGGAAAGTATCATCTGCAGTGCATTTCAAGTAATTTGCAGATTATGGATGTAGGTAACCTAAAACTGACTTTACTTTCATGCCTGTATATTCTGTATAATACAGGACTAATAGCTGAAGACATAAAATGAAAAACAAAGCCTAAACAAATTAAGGATATGTGAAAGAATTGGTGAGGGTATAAGAACCAGGGGCGTTTCATCAGTTGCTATGCAACAATTTATTAATTATATAACTGTAAACTTTCTTTTATCCCCTCTAACTCTCAAAATAGATGCATAACGACACTAACTGATTATATCCCACTATAAATATCTGAATGAAATTTTCCTAAATATTAAAAGTTAAAGGTATTACAAAACTTAAGATAAAATGAGATATTTTAAGCAATGCAATCAAAGTTTTGATTTAGCTTAGATTTGTGGTTTCTTGTTATATATATGATTAAATGTGCACAAATTCCACATTTTAGTACAGAAGATAGCAAAAAGATTATGGGGAATTGCAATCACGAAAGCAAAGAAATGACAACATCTTCAGTTGTCAGCACACACAACATGCTGCTAAAACAATCCCCGTTAGGGGTATATGCAGAACTATCTCCTTCATGAACTCAGAGAACTCAGTTGTCTGCACAGTTCACAAACAGACACAGATTCCCACTCACCTGTATGTACCACTTTCACTCTTCTACCCTCCACGGAATTTTCTTCAGAAGTCAGCGATGTTAAAACACGGAAAAACACTAAATAATAATGTCTGATGTATGTATACATTCTTTAGCTATTACTCACATATCTTATGCATCAAAATAAAGAAAACAAAGACCTTTATATTTCCAAAATGTAATTAAAATAACTTTTTTTTACATAATAGACTTACACTGCCTAACTACAAAAATAGTTGAGAGATTAATATAATTACGACTGCCTGTCACTTTTGGTTATATTGTTACTTGTTAAAAGTATGTAACTGGGTTTAAAGTGTTGAACTACTCATATTCAAATACTCAGAGCAAGTGTTTTACACATGTCTGTGTAACATTTCATCTAAGATGTTTCATAGATTTTTCTTTGATGCAATTGTTCAGTTATGAGTCACTGCTGCTAAGTCTTGAATTTCTAAAACACAGTTCATACATATATCTGTGATGGGTAACAACATAAACCAGCATTACTGACCATAATCAAGTGGAATATCTCTGGACTCAGTAAGAAATTAAGTTTGATCTGACGAGCTGACCTAATGTCATGGATTTGTAGGACTCTGCACTATTCCAGTAATACATTTATCATAGCAAATCATCATCATGTTCATCATTTGGAATGCCATTCAGGCATTAGAAGGGAGATATATCCATAATGATGACTTAGCATCAACTATGCCATGAAATATTCATTTGCATTGTCACTATGCATCTACAATGCCGCCATCTTTTATTGGGAAACTGGCTACATCAGTTCTTCATAACATCAGAACAAATACCATTGCCAGTGCTGTATGTTCTGAGTGCAGTCATCATGTGCATAATCAACCGGGGTTAAATCAGGAGTTCAGTAACTCCTTGGGTGCTATAATGGAATCCACCTTTTTGTTTGATGATACTGTGCAAAATCATGGAATCACTATCTCCTCTTTAACAATGTCTACAAAATGAAAGAGAACTTTAATCTGTTCTGCTTGGCTTCCCACAGCATGTAATGTGTTTCTTACAGTGGATAACCATACCTGCTTCCACAACACATAACCATCATATTTCATCACTTTTACTGGCTTCAATGACACTGCACTGCCCACATAAAGCAATCAGTTTTCAAATCAAGCTACTGTTTTTCTGTGTCTTCCAGCAGGCATATTTGACTCCCTGACCATCTTCAGTGATTACACTCTTTTAATTCCCTCAACCTGCCAGCTCACCAAACATGCAAAGCCCATCATTGACTCTCCACCATTAACGCCTATTTACCTCCTGGATCCTTACTCATCACAGTTTACACCACTTCCCTATACACCAATATCACTCATGCCCATGGCCTTGCCATACTAGAATACTAACTCTCCCAATGTACTTCAGAATCTAAACCTGTTATCTCATTCTTCATAATGTTCACTAACTTTATCCTAAGAAACAAGTTCCTTAAAGGAGAATGTACGCAAGTGCAGGAAACCTTCCTAATTTCCCAAAATCCCAAACCCCTCATCTGGTTCAGATGAATTTATGGCATCTTCATGATTTGGACTAATGGCCAGGACACTATCCTCCTAACTTACACAGTCCAACTCGGTCTCTCCTATCCACTTCACCTGAAACTCCTCAACCCAGCATGTCACCTTCCTGGACGTTAAACTCCACCACACTGATGGTTCCATCCACACTTCTGTCCACATTCAACCCATGAATCACCAACATTACCTATATTTTTACAGTTGTCACCCCTTGCATATACAAAAATCCCTTCCATGCCTCCTGGCCAACAATGGGAAGTGTATTTGCAGTGTTAAGTACTCCCTTGCTCAATACGCTAAAGGTCTCACATTAACTGACAAAGACTATCCCCCAGACTTAGTTCACAGACAGATCATATGTCCACACACCACAAATCCATCTTCCACCCACAATAACCAATTACAAAAGATCACGCCCCCCCCCCCCCCTCATGCGTTACCCAATACTACCCTCGACTGGAACAACTAAAACACATCCTTCATCATTGCTTTCATTTTCTTACATCATGTCCTTAAATGAGAGACGATCTGCCAAGATCCTTCCTGACATTCCAAAAGCGGTATTATGTCATTCACACAACCTCCATAACTTAGTCCATCCCTGTGCCACCTGTAACTGCAGCATCCTACCACAGGGATCATATCCATTTGGGAGACCACTGGACCACATTTGAAAGCAACCATGTGATTTGCCAACTCTGCTGCATTCATTGCCCATTTTCATATCGACCCGTTGTCCATCAGAATGAAAGGCCACCGCCAAAATGTGATCAGAATGGAGGTAGACCACCCTGTGGTGCAACATACATCTGGGTGTAACAAACTTGATGTCAACAGCTGTTTCACTGTCCAGGCCATCTAAATCCTCTTCACCATTACCAGCTTTTCTGAACAGCACAGAAGGGAGTTATTCTCCAGTACTAATGTTATCCAGCCCTAGACCTACAGAAATCTATTGTCCCCATACAACCCACATGCAACAGTTCCTGCACCTCTGTCCATACCTCTCCCCATTCTTGTCTCATTAACCACCATCTCCATTATATTTTCCCCTTCTCTACTCCTCCCCATTCAGTTCCCTTTTCTCCCACCCCATCCCTGTGACACATTCCTAAGCTACTTCCCTTTCCACCCACCTTTACTTAGAAGCTCTGTCCCCAGCCTTGCCTTGCATCCTTCCCCTTACCACTCAGAGTTACACTCACTTCAAACTGTTATGAGCCAGTGGCCATAGATGAGGGTTATGTGTTAATGAGCTGCCTCTGTGTCTGTATAAATGAGAGTGTGTGGTTTGCACTGCTGAAGGTTGTCGCCAAAAGCTATAAGTTGTGTGTGTGTGCCATCGCCTTTTTTTACATGTCCATCTGTGGCTCACTGATGATTTTTGTGGTGATTTTAGGCTGTCCTCTTTATTTCCTGATGATATTGTTTATATTCTAACCTGGACTTTCCATTGCTGGTTAAGCAAACTGAAACATCAATTTCCCTCTACTATCATCAGTATCTTTGTATCTACACATGCCTTCAAATCAAAGTCCTATATGGACTTCCTTAAAAATTATAATTTACTGACTTCGTATTCATTATAGTCCTTAGATTATGTTTTTATTTAAGAAATGAGTAGATGCATTCATAGAGAATTAATAGACACATCATAAATTTGAGTCATAAAAGAGCTACACAATACAGTTTACATGAAGTATAAAGGCAGTTCTGAAACAGACTGTCAAGTAATATAAAGCATATCCATGGAAATATCTTAATGGGAAATTGAAACAGTTGCTGATTGATAGATGTTTATATTCCCTCAAAGATTTCAGTCTTCATTACTGAAAGATCAATTATCATGTACTGCAGTATACTGTGGTGGTAATGTATATGTAATAATACAAACACTCTTTGTTGACATATTCATTGATAATACATAACTACATACAAATGCATTATATACCATTTACTTATATCAAGATGCCTGATGATTATGTAATATAACATTAAAATTGGCAGCTTCATACAAGACAAAAACAACTATGGCTGAAGGTGGAATGCTGTTTACTTCAAATCAAATTTCCTACACTAATTCCTGATTTTTCTGATAGATTACAAATGCAGTTTAGGTTATCAGTTTTCAGTTTTTTTTTTTTTTTTTTTTTTTTTTTTTTTTTTTTTTTTTTTTTTTAATTTTAGTTGTATTGTCAAACCTTGCTTCTTGCTGAATTAAACCAGGGACCAATTTCATTTGTTTGTTGTAAGCAGGGACCACAATGTTCAAGAAAAATAAACTGTGTCAATATATTATCATACTTTCACTAAAACTTTTAAAATATTCATTACACTTGAAAGTAATATGTATTAACAGTACTATTATAACAGAAACTTTGAGTTGAAAATTAAATTTGGTCTTCAGCAATGTGATTGTAGAGCTTTATTGTTATTTTCAAAATCAGTAATCTTGGTGCTAATATTGTCACTCAAAGGCTACACACTTATCATATATACTTTCAGTTGATTACTGGAGTCAATTTTAAGCAAGAAACGCTTGTGCAACTAAATGAACCCTGGAGTAAATCATATGAAAATAGAAGGTGATTCCTGGAGTGTTATTTCATGATTTTTGCCATTTTTACACAAAATTGTGCAAGAGTTGATTCAAACACATTCTTACACTTTTCATCATTTTGGAATTCAATAATTGTTCAAAACATTAGGAGACAAATTAATATATTTCAAGAAGAAATAAGGAAGATTATGGTTTAACATCCTGTTGACTGCATGTCCATTAGGCCCAGAGCACAAACTTGTATTGATTTTTTTTCTATTGATGGGGATGGAAATTGGCCATGCCCTTTGAAATGAACTATCCCAGCATTTGCCTGTAGTGATTTAGGAAAATCATGGAAAACTGGATTCAGGATGGATGGAGATGATTTTGAACCACCATCAACCTGAATGCAAGTCCCATGTGTTACCATTGTGCCACATTTTACGGTGACTATGTCTCAAGCAGTACTGAAGTTATCCACTTTTGTTATAACCAGTGAAGTTGTCATGTTATTGTGGACACACAGAACAATTGATTGAACACCTAACAAGGAATTAAAAACTTAAAGCAAATAAAAGTTTGAAATTTTACATCTTTCACAGACCATATTTTAGCTGTTGTAGACCACTTGTGGTCCTTGGACCACAGGTTGGGGGGTGGGGACTGATGACCAAGCAGTCTAGTCCCCTCTGAACAACAACCACCATGGGTTGGGAACCACTGTACTACATCATTGGTAGGTGCCCTATACATTTTGATGCATGAGTTTGCAAGTATCAAAAATGGACATATCTTTCAATTGCATTAACTTAGAAGCTTAATATTTTTTACAGTGCCAGTGTCTTACTATGTGACATAAATTTCAGATTGATTATCTACCCAATACGAGAATACTGGTCTGTTACCTGTGTTTCACTTCAGCTAAGCATTCACAACCATGTAGAAATACGTTTGCACACTTTCACATGTATATCGTTGTGCAGGCAATTGAGGTATATATATTTCCTGCCTGAGGGGAAGGGGTGGGAGGGGGGAGGGATAGGTGAGAGGCAGTTTAAAATAAGGGAGTTTCATATCAACACACACTCCACTGCAGAGTGAAAATACCAATCTGGAAATATCCCCTAGGCTGTGGCTAAGGCATGTCCCTACAATATCTGTTCTTCTCAGAGTGCTTGTCCTACAAGGTTTGTAGGAGAGATTCCTTGAAGTTTGGAAGGTAGGGGGCAAGGTACTGGTGGAACTAAAGCTGTCTTGTATGGCGTCTGAAGATGGTAACAATTAGTTACCGCAACTAGTAATAAAGGATTTACAGCATTAATGACTGAAGGTGAGTGTTGGTCTATTTATAAATAATTACACAGCAGTGTCCAGTCATCTTAGCCCAAGATTGGCATACAGATACCTCAAGAAAAGTGATTTTAGGTTCTGTCTGAATAGAAAAGAAATGATTTGTTGGATTTTGTTTGTCAATAAATCATAAACTGTACTATTTTATAAATACCAATTCGCCATAGTACAGAATACCATAGAAAAATTTTATTAGGGGAGGAGGGTTGATGTAAAACTTTTTTTCTCATGTGTCTACCATCACAATGTAGAAATTCACAATGACAATATAATTTGTTAATAACGAAAACAAAATTTAAATGGTGTTGAAGAATAGAAAAAGAGTCCTCTGAACTTTACAAAATATTTACAATTTCTATAAAATACATAGTATTTCATTTAAAACTTCCAGGCTCATAAGACGTGGTCAATTTGTAAAACTTTCCCCTAACATTTCATCTTTGGCTGCAGAAGACACCTTCAGGTTCAGAGGTAGTGTGGTGAACTGCGATGAGAACTTGAAGGAGCGCCGTATATATAGGCAATGCAGAGGGCACCACAAGACATCACGTGACGTCGGCTACGACATTATCTCTGGTATTGCCAACATTCTTAGTAGAGAAGAATCGATTGTCATTCCGCTGTGTGTAAAGAAGAAGTCCAAATTCTGTCTAATTTAACAGCTTCCTCTTCCCTGTTAAAATTATTGCGATGTTTATAGATCTCGATTGCTTCTCTAAATGTGCGCGCATACTAGTGCAAAGTTTTTGAGATGACGCTAGTCTCATTAAATTTAATTTCATGGTTGCCTTCTTGGTATACATGTTCTGTGCTATGACTGATTTCTCCATGTGCCCCAAGCGGCAATTCCTTTTATGTTCGACCAGACGAGTGTTGACGCTTCTTTTTGTAGTTCCAATGTAGACTGAACCACAGCTGCAGGGAATTTTATATACACCTGGTGTATTCAACGGATGTCATACATCTTTTGCAGATCTTAAATATTCTTTTATCTTCCTCATAGGACTGAAAATGGTTTCTACACCATACGTGTCCAGGACTTTTCCAATACGGTCTGTAACCTTATTTATGAACGGAAGAAAAACTTTCTCCTTGGGCGGTTGTTGTTCCTTGTTGACATTGACTTTCTCCGTGGGACGAAGGGCTCTATTTCTTTGGTAGAATAGTCGTTCTTCTGGAAGATGAATCGTAAATGCTCAATCTCATCTTTTAAATAAGAGGTTCACAAATTTTATGTGCCCTGTCAACCAATGTTTTAACCACATCTCTTTTTTGTCTGGGATGGTGGTTAGAGTCTTTATGCAGGTAACGATCAGTATGAGTAGCCTTCCTGTAGAGCTTGTGGCCCAACGTCCCATCCACATGCTTGATTACAGACACATCAAGAAAATTCAGCTGCCCGTTGCTCTCTGTTTCCATCGTAAATTGTATTCTGGGGTTGATACCATTGAGATGCATTAAGAAGGCATCTAATTCCTTTGCACTGTGTGTGCATAGCACAAAAGCGTCATCGACATATCAATACCACCTATCTGGCTTTTTATTAGCAGTCTGCAACGCCTATTGTTCAAATGACTTCATAAATAGATTGGCTACCGCTGGTCTCAATGGACTGCCCATAGCCACTCCGTCAATCTGTTCATATAACTCGTTATTATACTGAAAATACGTACGGTGAGGCAGTGTCTAAACAATGATATTATGTCAGGTGAAAAAATATCCTCTATGCATGAGATAGCTTCGTTCTCCGGAATCATCGTAAACAGAGACACCACGTCAAAGCTAACAAGGATATAACTATGGGCAACATTCATCTCTTTTAGTTTTTCAATGAAATGAGCCGAATTTTTTATATGGCTGTCAGTTTTTCCAACATAGGGTTGCAACAACAAGGCCAGATATCTAGCTAACTCGAGAGTGGGTGACCCAATGGCACGCACAATTGGCCTAAGCGGAGTCTGTTCCTTATGCACCTTTGGGAGTCCCTAGAGCCTTGGTGGATACGCTTCCGTTTTACAGAGCAACTTCTTGTCATCAGAAGATGCTTTCACCAGTTGATTAGTCGTCTTTAAAATCTTCATAGTTGGATCCTTCTGCAGTTTTTTATAGTTGGCTGGGTCCAAAATATTCTTAATCTTATTATGATAGCTCTCGCTCCTCAATACGACGTTTGCATTTCCTTTATCTGTGGTGAGAACAATGATGTTGGTACCTGCGTTAATATCGCTCAGTGCCTTTTTTCTTCGTGAGACAAATTACTTGTTGGTAGTTTACATTTATGCAAAATTCTGGCTGTTTCCATTCTAATTACATCAGCAGACTGTTGTGGAAGTAGCCGGATGCCTGTCTCAGTATTCAATATAATATCTTCCGTGGGTACTTTTTGTGGAGTCACTGCAAAATTGCCCCCGTTGGCTAGTACAGAAATTACAACTTTATTCAGACTTTTATCAGACAGATTGATAACAGTGCGGGAATTATCGTCAACTGTATTGACACACATATTCTTCTGAAGACAAGAAAATTTCTTCTTCTGTCTATTGACAGAAATCTCTGCACTATGTTCCATGGTTCTGAACGTTCTAACGTTGAGTCATCAAGTCACAAATATTCGATGTATATCCAAATTAATTTCAAATGTAATGACTATTTCACAGTGCGCCTTTTCCTTTATTTGGGCCGGCAGCTACTAGTAGCTTCTGTGGTCCACGAGAGATGGTGTGGCTGCATGGGCGCTCCTTTTCGCAGTTCTTGAAACAAATAACAGAGGCGCTATGGTAGACCCGTCTCCCAGACGTCAGACAAAACTCGCTTGAAACATGGTTAGATCACCACCTCCTAGAGAGAAGGCCGCGGCGCTCTTGTGGGACGTCAGGCAGAGTAGGTTGCGCGAGCACATGTGACTGGCTCGCTGCTTCGGCATAATGGGCCGTGCCCCAGCGGCTACCCAGTCAGCTATGCACGCGCAACCTACTCTGCCTGACGTCACACGAGACTCGAGAGCGCCGCGGCATTCTCTCTAGGTGGTTTTGGATAGATGCAGTCAATAGGAAGATTGCATTCTGCACGGTTTCTCTTCTGATATCCTGAATTCAGCGCGCGTACCTGAGATTAATGACGTATGTTAAATGACATTGAGTAATATTGGCCCACTTTAGGTTACGATAGTAACACTAAAAGTAGGCCTTTGCGATCGTCTTTTGGCAGCTCGAAATTTAAATGAAAATAACGGCTTAACCATTCATCTGACACGAAAACTGAATAACCGAATTTGTAGAGGAGAAAATTCTCTACAACTTTGCTCTCTTATGTTTTTTTTTTTTTTTTTTTCCATATCTCGTATCGTTTCAAAGATATTTGCAAAAATAACGGCGATTTTGGGATGTCTGTCTGTCTGTATGTCCGTAACTTGTTCCCTGTTTTTAAGACGAACCGTTCAACCGATCAGCACCAAATTTTACAGACATAATTTTAGGCCCACAGAGACCAGAACCTCCCTTTTTCAAATTTCTCGGACAAAAAGTACGGTACTAATACAAAAAAAAGCCGTTTGTAATATAATTGTAATTGCAAACGAACCGTTCGTCTGACACTAAAATTGAATAGCCTAATTGGTAGAGGAGAAAATTCTCTACAACTTTGTTCCCTTATGTTTTTTTCATATCTCGTATCGTTTGAGAGGTATTTGCAATAATAACGGAGTTTTGACACCATCCATTGAATTAACGAAAAGCAGCGGTTCGCAGATGTCACGTGACATTCCTCGCCCAGAACTCTCTGTGGCATACGCCATCTTGCGTTGCGTAATTGATGATTTTCTTATTGTAACTTACACGTTGTCATTTCAAAGCAATGGCGCACTGAAGAATTAACAAAAATACGCCATTCTTCGTACGATAAATGATAATCTAGTGTCTACAAATACCGTATTAGCATCAGTTAACAACGACCATCAATAGTATGAAATTAAAGCACACCGTTCCAAACTGTAAGCTCTAGTGTAGTGGGCAATGCTGACTGTGACGCGAAAGGTCAGTGGTTCGAAACCCGTCAGTATTTATATTTTTTTCCCCTAAAAGGGTTTCAGACACTCTTATTAATTGATTTTTTAAATTATGTATTTAGATTATTATTTTGGTCCAAAATGTCTGCAAAAACTTATAAAACTACAAATGGAAAGTGGGCCGTAAAACACGTCAGTGCGATTTCCGCAAGATGGATGATTTTAAATTGTAATATTGATGGTATAGTACGTACGTTGGCGTACGCGGCGCCCCTGCGCCTCGGCGCCCCGGGCGACTGCCCGGGTCGCCCCACCCTGAGGCCGGAGTTGGTATATCTTTGTCTGTGGTACCGGTACTATAAAAATGTTGGGGTCCACTGTCCTAGAGAAAGTGTGTGTGTGTGTGACAGAGAGAGAGAGAGAGAGAGAGAGAGAGAGAGTCGTAGGCCTTGGGACAGCCCCTAACCAGAGTCTAACGACTGTGCCCTAACCCCCTCGAGTCGAGATACGGTGTCACAGACAAATATATACAGACGGGAAACCTCCGTAAGTGCCCGGTCCTACACTCCGGGTTGTGGGGAGGGAGGGTTTCCAGCAGTTCCGTAAGATGTCCCATGATGGCGCTGCGGTCACAAGCAGCCCTTTAAACTGGCCAGAGCAGGCGGCAGGTGTCGGCTGCCCCCACCACCACCTCCCCTCAAACCCCGGCACGCCGGACACAGCCATGGCCTCGTGGCAGGCGGCATGAGCTCTCCCCTCAGCCTTCCCTCCACGCTACCCTCTGACGTGCGAGAGGCAGCGAACCGCCTGACACCTGCTAGCATCTTACGGAACTACGAGGGGAGTGTAGGGCAGTGGTTTAGGGGGGGGGGGCTTCTCCTCTGTATGCGTTACTCTGTGGTCCGGTGCCGGCGTTAGAGGAGAAGTGGTGGTGGGGTCAGCCGCTACCTGCCGCCTGGTCTGGCCAATTTTTTAAGGGCTGCTTCTGACCGCAGTGCCATCATGGGACATCTTACAGAACCTCTCTGGCCCTCCCTTCCCGCACCCCTGAGCGTGTGATTGGGCCCTTATGGAGGTTTCCCGTCTGTATATATTTGTCTGTGGTGCCGGTACTATAAAACTGTTGGGGTCCACTGTCCTAGAGAAAGTGTGTGTGTGTGTGTTTGTGTGTGTGTGTGTGTGTGTGAGAGAGAGAGAGAGAGAGAGAGAGAGAGAGAGAGAGAGAGAGAGAGAGAGAGAGAGAGAGAGTTGTGGGCCTTGTGACAGCCCCTAACCAGAGTCTAACGACTGTGCCCTAACCCCCTCGAGTGGAGAGTCGGTGTGTTGTGGCTGTGGAGTCTAGGGTAAGGGCACAGAGTAACATATACAGAGAAGCAGCCCACCCTAAACCACTGTCCTACGCTCCCCTCGTAGTTCCGTAAGATGCTAGCAGGTGTCAGGCGGTTCGCTGGCTTAGGGTGCCTCTCAGACGTCAGAGGGCAGCGTGGAGGGGAGGCTGAGGGGAGAGCTCGCGCCACCTTCCACGTGGCCACGGCTGTGTCCGGTGTGCCGGCATTTGAGGGGAAGTGGTGGTGGGGACAGCCGCTACCTGCCGCCTGGTCTGGCTAGTTTTAAAGGGCTGCTTCTGACTGCAGCGCCATCATGGGGCATCTTATAGAGATTCTCTGGCCCTCCCTTCCCGCACCCCTGAGCGTGTGATTGGGCCCTTATGGAGGTTTCCCGTCTGTATATATTTGTCTGTGGTACCGGTACTATAAAACTGTTGGGGTCCACTGTCCTAGAGAAAGTGTGTGTGTGTGTGTGTGTGTGTGTGTGTGAGAGAGAGAGAGAGAGAGAGAGAGAGAGAGAGAGTTGTGGGCCTTGGGACAGCCCCTAACCAGAGTCTAACGACTGTGCCCTAACCCCCTCGAGTGGAGAGACGGTGTGTTGTGGCTGTGGAGTCTAGGGTAAGGGCACAGAGTAACATATACAGAGAAGCAGCCCACCCTAAACCACTGTCCTACGCTCCCCTCGTAGTTCCGTAAGATGCTAGCAGGTGTCAGGCGGTTCGCTGGGTTAGGGTGCCTCTCAGACGTCAGAGGGCAGCGTGGAGGGGAGGCTGAGGGGAGAGCTCGCGCCACCTTCCACGTGGCCACGGCTGTGTCCGGTGTGCCGGCATTTCAGGGGAAGTGGTGGTGGGGACAGCCGCTACCTGCCGCCTGGTCTGGCTAGTTTTAAAGGGCTGCTTCTGACCGCAGTGCCATCATGGGACATCTTATAGAACTTCTCTGGCTCTCCCTTCCCGCACCCCTGAGCGTGTGATTGGGCCCTTATGGAGGTTTCCCGTCTGTATATATTTGTCTGTGGTACCGGTACTATAAAACTGTTGGGGTCCACTGCCTTAGAGAAAGTGTGTGTGTGAGAGCGAGAGAGAGAGAGAGAGAGAGTCGTGGGCCTTGGGACAGACCCTAACCAGAGCCTAACGACTGTGCCCTAACCCCCTGGAGTGGAGAGACGGTGTGTTTGTGTTGTGGCTGTGGAGTCTAGGGTGGCGGGAGTCCCTGGCGCGTAATGCGGCCTTCCTGTGAGAGCTGGTGGGCTGCAGCGGATGCAGCACTCAGCGGCGCCGCCGCGTGGGACGCACGCCTGCCCCTGTTTGCTTGGCCGCCGTGCCGGCTTGCCCGCTCCCTGCGCACTGATCGCGCGTTAAGCCGCTTTTAGCCGAGCGGTCTAAAGCGTCTCGCGGCGGAGCGCGCGGTTGCTCGCCGTGGAGGTTCGAGTCCTCCCTGGGGCATGGGTGTGTGTGTTTGTCCTTAGGTTAGTTTACCTAGGTTTAAGTAGTTTGTAAGCTACGGACTGATGACCACGCAGTTTGGTCCGATAGATGTACAGACATTTGAACATTTTTGAAGCCGCTTTTAAGGCGGCACCACACATGTGGTGTCTGACGAATACCGAGCAACGAACGCCGAGCGTGCTCGTTGTGGCACTCCGTGAATATTCGCGCAAGTCCGGGTCCACATGCAACGATCATTCTGCACAAATGTCTGCGCACACCTATCGTCGCGTGTGGACGGGTATTTACATCGCTGCAAATTCTCGCGCCCCGACAGAAAAAAAAGAAAAAAAAAAAAAAAAAAAAAAAAACCCGTAAAGACCCATATATGAAAAAAATGAAAAATTAAACGTAAAGAGAGGCATTTAATTAAAATTTGTGCTGTGGCCGGGATTCGAACCCGGGACCGCTTACTTACTAGGATAGGCGCCTTACACCACTCACCCTTTTTTTAAAGATGATCTTTATTTACAAATTGTGTTTACAAATAGTTACAATTTCGTGAAACAAATTGTCTTACAAAAAGTGAATGAACGGCGAAAATTTTTATTTTCCACGGATCGTTGAGGTTTTCTCTTCTTGCACGGAGGATGTGTTGTCGAAAGTCGCTCATAGATCCACCTCCCGCAAGGGCGTAGTCGATGAACGAATATATGAACCAAGTGTGAGTTCTGGGTTTGGACACTGGGACAGCCATGTACACCAGTTTCTTCGTGTTGATGTCGTTGACACTCAGGGACAGCAATCCTGCCGATTTAAACTTGATCACTCAGCTAACACCGTACTACAGCTAAAGCGACTACACGGACTGTCTTAAAGCACGTCTCCCTTCACACCATTGATATTCGTATCACCTCGGCCTGAGGAACAAGGCGGGTCTGTTCCTATTCGCGTTCTTTGCTGGGGTGCTATTCCAATGTAGCAAGCCCTGGCAATTTGATACGCATTTCACAGGGAACATGGGGCAGAATTAAAGTATATGGTGTGGAGACGTCCTTTAAGACAGTCCGTGTAGTCGCTTTAGCATCAACACTGTATTAGCTGAGTGGTCGCCGTGGCTCAGCGCGCCCGGTCAGAGGGCTAAACGCTCTCTGTAATAAAAAACACGTAGGACCAAAACGAACGAACAGGATCAGCGTCCGCAAGGACAAGAACTACCCATAGAGCAAAAAAAAAAAAAAAAAAAAAAAAAAAAAAAAAAAAAAGGTCTAAAGCGCCTACCTAGTAAGTAGGCGGTCCTGGGTTCGAATCCTGGCCAAAGCATAAATCTAAATTCAATGCCTCTCCTTACGTTTTATATCTTTGGTATAACGAGACAATATCTCAAGGAATTGTATTATTTGTTGATATTTACACATGTAAGAGGAGATCAATTTCTCCACGTGGGTGGCTGACAGTTACATTAAGATACCTGGCCACAGGAAGGACCTACAAACACCTCGAATCTTCAATAGCAATTTCTAAACAAGCATTGATTGAAATCATCCCCAACACTTGTGAAGCTATTTACGCTGCCCTGAAGCCTATTCTTTACGGTATATAGTTCTCAACGAATTTATTTTTTTAATTGCAGATTCCCTATTAGCGGTAGGATCTACTAATTTTAATTTCTCTATGAGAAATTGTATACAGCTGCCTTTGTGTCTCTGTCGCTATATTCCCTACTTTTTACTTTCCATAAACTAGTATGGCTCCGATAAATCTCAATAATTTCCGCTGTGAACTCTCTAGACGACAGACGTGTATCAACCATTTTTATCCACTGTCAATATAACAAACCCTCGAAAAAGTATACACTGACACATATTTGCAGCGATCTCCTGTCCACACGTTCCAACTTGTCTGCGCAGATGTGATTTGAACCCCAGATTTGAGCAATTTTGCTCAAACCTCCAACTCCAACCAACGAGCGAGGTGGCGCAGTGGTAACGCACTGGACTCGCATTCGGGAGGATGGTGGTTCAAATCCACCTCCGGTCATCCAGATTTAGGTTTTCCATTATTTCCCTAAATCACTCCAGGCATATGTCGGGATGGTTCCTTTCAAAGGGCACGGCCGATTTCCTTCCTCATCCTAACCCAAAAACTCCGAGCGTTAGCTCCGTCTCTAATGGCCAAGCTGTCGACGGGACGTTAAACCCTAAGCATCCATCCATCCATCCAACTACCAGGTTTGCGCACATATCATATCTGCGCAAATGTACTGTCCACATCTTGACAGTGGACTCTCAGCTAGGAACAGGGGACTGATGACCTAGCTGTTTAGTCCCCTCAAAAACCACCACCAACAACAACAACAGCAACAATACTGTCCACACGCAATGATTTGCGCTGTGTGCGTGGTCATTTGCGCAAACAGATCGGCTTAACTGTGAGTACGTTGTACCACATATGCGCTTCCTACCGAACAGCAAGCATGTACGGGAACAACGAATATTCGTCATCGTCAAGCTACAGTAGTTTGCTATTCTGAGCAACCTGCGATTATACACGCTTTGCGCGTCTTTTGTAATCGCATTGCTTTTCTGGTCATCGGCTGATCAGATAGACAGTGATAAGGAAATTGTTATTAGTAGTGCATCTGGTTTTTTGGTCATGGCTTACGGCAGTCTACTAACTGAAGAAAGAAAACTCCGAGAACACGTCGCTGGTTAATGGTGTCACTACCCGAAAGCGGAGAAACGTAAATTTACTGAAGTAACCCCAAACTGTAAATAAATATTTACGGTTTATTTTGTGCTGTGGTAAAGATAGTAAATGTCTTGATTTGGTACTGGCGAAATTCACGATAAAAACTGTTATTGATAATGAGTTTACCATCGACTTTGATACAATACATTTCATGCAGTTTTTACCTGATTGTATCAAGAATTGCCACCCTTCAGAAGATGGAATGTGACTTACTATCACAAAATACAAATAAACTACTTCTATTACGTTTACAAACTTTTTTATACGTCGTTCATGATGCTTGCGACATAAAAAAAGCATTAAGCTCCTTCACATGTTTACTGCAGCGAATAAATAATAATAAATCAGCAAAATACATTTGCAAAATGATATTAAAGAAACCCAATAGGCCTATTCGAAACTTATGTATAAATTGTAATTAGTCATAGCGGTCTACTTGCCCACATGTAATATATTTTATCAGAAAATAAATGAAGTTACTGAAAGACTTAAGATACGAACGTAACCCCAAATTTAATTACATAATGTTTACAAATGCTATACAGACACCCACACACCACGAGCACTTCCAACAACACGAATGCCTGGATCAGGAACAAAAGCACCTGTTGCCGAATGTTTGCCTCCTTTGATGTGTGTAGAAATACCGACAGCGATGGAAATGGCGAGCTCTGGTCGATTGGTACTCGGCAAACAGCGAGCGTTCGCACCGCACTACTCGCCAACTAGCGAGCAGTTAGTCGGTATTCGCCGAATACCACATGTGATATGCCGCCTTTACAGAAATGCTTTTGTATCTTCTTTAACTTTATTCTGATGTTTGCTTTGTGTTTTCATCATACCGAAAAAGTTGAACTGAAGTGACAAACCTGACGCCGTCACCTAGTTTTTATCTCAAGTTTCGTTTGGTACTACTATGATGTGCTGACACGAACTGACTTTGTAAGCTGTTGATGACCTCCTGAATGGCTGTTTACATCTCAGCAATGGTTTCTGGGTTATTACTGTACACCTAGTCTTTAATACAGCCCCACAAAAAGAAATCGCATGTCTTCAGAAGTTGGCGGCCAATCGAGGCTCAAGTCAGTGACTTCTGAGTACCCCACAGCCAGTACGTTGCCTCACACTGCTCCTTTATTGCTTCAGTGGGGGTCTTGCATTAACAACATCTTGTCGAAATCAGGTTTACTTTGGATAATGGGAATGAAATCATTTTCCAGCACCTTCACATATCGTTCCAAATGTGCCAATTTTGCTTGTTGAAGAAACCGTCCAAATGAAAGTGGCCGACAAAAACAAGGCTCGTGCACAAGCACATACTAATTTCCACCATGCTCTGCGGCCAAGCTTACAGACTGGACGTCCTAACGCAAACAGTTCAGAAGTTATGACGGTTTTATATAATACCGGTATATTTCAACAACTGTCACCCTGTAAAAAGAAGGAAAGAATGTTAGGCTCTACCCTTTCCACTCTACAGTCGGACTATGTTCGACATTACGATGTTCCGCTATAGTATCTACTATCTGGCCCAATTCGAGGTCATTGGTGTCCGAGGTCATTAGAAACAGAGTACAAACTCAGAAGGTTTCAGGTAAGGGGAAATATATTGGCTGTGCTCTTTCAAGGGAACGATCCAGCATTTGCCTGGTGTGATTTAAGTAAATCACGGAAATGCTAAATCTAGATGGTCTACGCGTGGATTTGAACCTCTCGTGCCGCGGCGGAGCGGCCGAGCGCATTGAGGCTCTATGCTACAATGCTCGAGGCCGTTCCCCGTCGGACGTTCGAATCCACCCTCGGGCATGGATGTTTGTGTCATCTTTAGTATACGGTAGATCATAGTAGTTTGTAAGTTTAGGGACTGATGACCCTGCAATAAGTCCCTTAAGGTTAACAAACATTTAAACCTCTCGGAGGAGAGTCTAGCGTGGTCATCACAGCGCCATCTAACTCGGTACCACTATTAGAAGTCCCAAAAAGCTGATGTTACAGAGATGGAAGGTTGAATGGCGGAATAAAGAATGGCTGAGATAAAAGAAGAAAAGTTCTGCAAGAAAGTTACAGTTGTATCGAATGAATGAGTTGTTTAATCGTGTCTACATTTCCAGTGGCATTTCCTCTGAATGATAAAAAAATATGTCATTTGCACAAAACTTCACAGAAGCTCTCCTGCGATCCTTGCAAGACTAGCACTCCTGGAAGAAAGGATATGGTGGAGACATGGCTTAGCCACAGCCTAAGGGATGTTTCCAGGATGAAACTTTCACTCTGCAGCGGAGTGTGCGCTGATATGAAACTTCCTGGCAGATTAAAATTCGCAGGAGAGCTTCTGTGAAGTTTGGAAAGTAGGAGGCGAGGTGCTGGCGGAAGTAAAGGTATGAGGCGGAATCGTGAGTCGTGTCGGGATAGCTCAGTCGGTAGAGCGCTTGCCCGCGAAAGGCAAAGGTCCCAGCTTCGAGTCCTGCCAGGAAGTTTCATGAATTAACATATTTCATCAGACGGGCTGTCATCTAATGTGAAGAACTTTACCACCCAGTATAAGCTAAATTAGGAAGAGCTTGTATTTTTAGTGTAAGAAGCTACTAGAAGTCAGTTGACTGGTAGAAGTTACGTTTCTTTACTCTTCCATTTTCCCTTTTAAAACCGAAACTCATCTCATTCTTGTACAAGCAGACACACACACACACAGGTAAGGGGGGGGGGGCAGACTGTGGTTTCATTGCTTCTGGTTGTGTAGTCCGCGGGCGCCGACACTTTGTGTTGCTTCTCGCTGGAGTGGTTCTCTTGCACTGGGAATGTTTCCGGACGCTATGAAAGAGGCATTTGTTTGCGAAGGCCGCGTAGGGTCTGCGCTTCGGGCGTTAGAGGCTCACAGTGAAAGTCTACCGGTTTGTTTCTGCAACGTAATGGCACACTTATGATGTGAAACGTACCCTTGCAGAAATGTATCGTTCCGAAGTCCCATGCCGCGGACGAGAGTGTTATTGACTGCTACAGTAGGGTGACCAGATTTCCAAAATAAAAATACGGGACACACATGGGTACCGATTAGTGCGATACCAAATGTTGCCTTAACTATGGCATTAACACATACACAAACGCCGAATTGATGCACACACTACAGTCTCCCCCCCCCCCCTTTTGCTCCTCAAGCTAACGTGTCGTATTCGGTCGTTCTCGTACTTACATTTCCTTCTCTCGAAATCGCTTATTTTTTAGTACTGTGCAGAAAATGTACGACATGCGAGTAGAACACATCAGGAAAAGTATTTGATTGCTTAAAGACATGAAAGCAACAGGACAAGCATCAGAATTAGCGTTTTTTGGAACGTGACAAACGATATATAATGCAGTCTCAATAACTAAGATATACTAAGCAAGATAATACAAAAATTAATCAAATCCTTTAGCCACTTGCAATAAATAAATAAAAATAATTTAAAAAATGTTCAATTGTTTGTAAAGCTTATGGGACTTAACTGCGGATCATCAGCCCTTACAATTACAAACTACTTATAAACATACTTATACTAAAGACAGTACAAATATCCATGCCGGAGGGGGATTCGAACCTCCGACGGGGAACGACCTCGCGTATTGGAGCATAGCGTCTCAATCCGCTCGGCTACTCCGGCAAACTAAAAGCAAAATAAATTTCATTACTAATTAAATAAATACTTTATTCTTTTTTGGTTCTCAGATGCAACCAAGTAAGAAAGACATTATTGCTTATTCACTTTACGAATTTCTCTGTGAATTATGTTTTGCACAACAATGTGTGCAATTCAGAAGGTCGCTATTTTCACATAATGATCAACTACATGAGGTATTGTGAAAATGAATTCTTGTTACAATTAATTCCTACACAGTTTGCATAGTAAATATATTGTTTTCCCAATCCATAAAATATTTACGACGGAGAACACTGTTTCCACATCAGTAATTGCTCCACATATTTTCTGATGCAAGTAAATTGAAAATGAGATACCAGATTTTACCAATACGCTACCAGTTCTCAATTAATACATTTTCTCTTCACGTATATTGTGAACGTGGTACACTACCTCAACAAGCTGATCTTCATGTCATGTTTCTTGCAATATGATGTCATTAAACTGAAGTTAACCTTATTCGGCATACTTCCATAGAAGAGGATATTTGAGCTGAGACTAGTTAAAAATAGGTTCAGCACATGAAATGGGCAAGCCCATTTCGCGACATAATCGATTCACTTTTTATGAAATGAACTTGAAATATCCAAGCAATCAAACTCTTTCAGCACTCTGTCTTCTTGGAATGAACTTATTAATCACGGGATTTATATAGTTGGAAAACTAGCACGTGCCATGCGAAATAATAATAATAATAATAAAAAAAAAAACCATCATGGGTTTCCAAGATCGCTTCAATATAGTTTTATATTGCTATTTTCGGCAACCTATTGCTTTTTATAGCATTTAAAATAGAAAAATATATATCACCCCCAAAGATTTAAATATTAAAATAATATAAATACATGAAAGAATTTCGTCAAAAATCGTGCCTCATCCCCTTTGAGTTGCAACCTATTTCCTTTATTTGTTGATTATGACTACATTAATTTTTGTCCTTCATTTTTTACGCTTACATTACTTAAAAACTTGTTAATTCAAAATGTATGGGACAATTATTAAAAACCGGGACATTATACGTCCCGTATTTATTTTGTCGGGACAACGGGACACTTCGACTAAATAAAGGACGATCCCGTAAAACACGGAATATCTGGTCACCCTATGCTACAGTCTACTGATAAATCGACCAGGACGATACAGCGCTAATACACACAACAAAAAAAGGTACTGCAGCACCATGCTTCTAGGTGTTCCTGACCCTTTACATAAAAATGGAATAGATACATACAAAAACAACATTTCACTTCTCTTTATCGTTCATGAAAACAGAAACTGACAACATTTTTAGTTTATTTTGTCCTGTTTTTCACACAGTTACTAAATTATAATATTATAGTGTAGGTATTTCGGTTATCTATCTATGCAACTGATTTAATAAAATGAATAATGAAAACTCACTGATAAATCTAGTCAAAGACAGAGACAGTAATCAAATAGAGAAAAGAATTGTCACACACACACACACACACACACAAACGGAAAAATTTAATAATAATAATGAGTGAAAAAAAAAGAAAAGAAAAAAAGACAAGACACACACACACAACTCTCTCTCTCTCCCTTTCCCACAATCCCCGTCTCCGACTGTCTCTATCTCCCTGTCCCTCTCCATCTCTCTGTCTCTATCTCTCTGTCTCTAACTCTGTTCTATATCTCTACACAATCAGGACACACACAAACACACACACACACTCACACTCACACACACACACACACACACACACACGCACACACACACACACACACACACACACACACACACACACACATATATATATATATATATATATATATATATATATATATATATATATATATATGGGACTGTTCTCTATGCACTGACATAAAACACACACACACACACACACACACACACACACACACACACACACTGACACAAAGCAAAGATAGAACAAACACATACTCAACAGTTGGCAACACAAACAAAAAGAAAAACACAACACAAACAAAAATGGCATGTGCCTAGTGGTGCTAGCTGTCAAGTGCTGGAACAACAAACACAGCAAAATGAACAGAACTGAAGCAGAACAGCTGGAAGCAACCAATGAGCACCAGATGTAAAGCAATACCCATGAAATATTGTAAGTACAACATCCAGATATCAAAATCAAATCAAATGTCTGTAGAACTTATGGGACTTAACTACGGGGTTATCAGTCCCTAAGCTTACAAACTACTTATGAACTAGCTAAGACTAAGGACGGCACAAATATCCATGCCCGAGGGGGGATTCGAACCCCCGACCGTAGTGGCCGTGCAGACCGTGACTGGAGCGCCTCAGTCTCCTCGGCCACCGCGGCCGGCATCCAGATATCAATACTACACCTAAATAACGCATCAGAACTGTTCATAACCTAAAAATACTGAGAAATATAAATATAAAATATTGTAAAACATAATCATGTATATATTACAGGCCACTGATGATGCCTTCCAGATAAAGGCGAAATGCATCTGGCAATAAAATATTTTATTAAATCAGTTGCATAGACGGATAACCGAAATATCTACACTATAATACTAAAAGAAACTGACAAATTTGTTCATAGATATTGTCAAACCATATTTGGCCCTGTGACGAGCTCGTACAGTTTCGGCCACCTCATAACAGGTCAAGTACTTCGACAATAGGTGGCACTCTTTCTGTCAGATACTTACGATTGACACAAAGAGCGTTCGGTGGGTACAACAGGCTGTACTAGTGCGTGGAAGGCGCATGTTAATCTTTGTCTGTCAATGAGCCGTAGGTATGGTTCGGTGCCAGCTGATTTTGGCTTTATGAACCATATGTACTTTGGCGCAGCGTAGAAAATGCAATTAGCGATTGCGCCGTTTTGAAAGGAGATAAATAGCGCTAGGTGTAATAGTCCGAACAATGGTGGTTTCGTAACGTTTTTAGTTATGAAACGTAAGGAATAATAACTAAAATAATTTCACTGGTGACTATTGAACCGTTAATTCTTTATCCTAAAAAATAAACGGTGTAGCTCTTCATATAGTAAGCATAATTGAAGACCGCGATACAATCTGTCGGCTTTGACCAATGACGTCATATTAGAGTCTCCCAAGATACGCTGCATAGATAAACCAACTAGGAAAACAAACACTATCAACGAATGTAACCACACGGGATAATATGGCAATACTTATGTATTGTAGTTAATAAATAATCTGTGGTTATCCCCGCAAATTACAGCTTACAACAATAGAATGTACCATCGATCACAGGTCTCAGCCTAAAACACAGATCTCATCAAAAAAATTTGAGCCTTCAGCGCTAACTTGCAGGAAGAAAAAATCAGAGAGAAGCTACAGATCACTTTTTAAACACAGAATCGTAATCTATAATCAAGTTCTGTTTGTAAACAAACTATCGTCTTTAACTCAGATATGACGTCATTGGTTAAATCCAACGGGTCGTATCACGGACTTCAATTTACCCATATAGTATCACTGCTGCCGTGAATGACTTTCTTCCCCGTGACTGTTCTGTATTCTTCTTGGCTTGTGTAAGTAAACCAGACACGGTTACTTCCTAATTTTTTTAAAAAGCAGACGTCATCGAAACAGATCTTGAATAGCGTGTGAAGTCATCACACTTATGGAATTTATCTACAGGAAGCCATTTCTTCTTCCTATGTATCTTTCATCTAACAAGGAGAAGGTGAAATATATAGTAGAAATGCATTGTGGTGCGAAGCAGGAATGTTATGAGGGAATTCCTTTACTATTAAGTTAAAAGTATTTGTAGCAATGGATCTTGGTTTCCATGTGAATCGAGATCAAATGTCCGCACGTAGCTCGTATACGTGTACATTGTCAACGTCGCCGCAAGAATCAGCGTGATGCATCCAGCAAAGTGCTTGACCAGCACGCAGGCGATCCGAGTTCGAGGCCTGTTGGGAAAATTTGATTTTCACAATAATGTCCGATGATTATCGCGCGTGATTATATACGAGGAGGAGTTGGAAACTAATTTTCCCTTGACAACTGTGGGCAGCGTTGTGTATGAAAGGAAATAAATAAGTAAATAAAAGAAAAGAGACATTAAAGATAAGATATAGCTTTATTTTTCTAAATAACTTCCAAGTACATTGAGATATTTGTCATACCGCTTCATAAGCTTCAAACAGCTGTCCAGAAAAAAATCAGGGCGTTGCATACGGAATATGCGTTGAACGGCTATGGGCGAAAGACGACCGAGCAGGTGTGAATGCGTACATGCAAGACACCGATACACCATTGGGTAGAGTTCGACCATTGAATATGGCGATGACTTTCTGTTTTGGATTGTGACAGGGAATGAAACGTGGGTTCACCATTACACGCCAGCCGCATCCATGGAGTGAACACATCCGTCATCAGCTGTCCGAAAGAAGTTCAAAAGCTCTCCGTCGGCAGGTAAAGTGCTACCCACCGTTTTCTACAGCGCGCAAGGAGTATTTGTATTGGTCTTGGACTTCTTGGAGACTGCAACCATCAATGCTGCGCGTTACTGTTCCACTACGTCGAAAATGAAAGAGGTGAGTCGGAAAAAGCGGTCTGGCCTTCTCAGATCTGGTGTTCTGCTGTCGGATGACAATGCGAGACCATATAGGCATAACCATATTGCAACTCTGGGTTGGGAGCGCCTACACCATCTGCCATACAGTCCTCATCTCGCACCAAGTGACTCCCATCTGTTTCCAGCTTTGAAAAAGACTTACGGTGGAAGGCGCTTTGGAAGCAATGCTGACGTCAAACAAGCCTTTCAACGCTTCTTCCGTAAGCAACGCCCTGGTTTTTTCCTGGTCGACTTTTTGAAGCTTATAAAGCAGTATGACAAATGTCTCAATGTATTTGGAAATTATATAGAAAAATAAAGATATGTCTTATCTTTAATGTCTCATACTACTTTTTTTTCTTTTCAGACGCAACTCTGACCACAGTCGACAGGAGAAACTTTTTGCAACTTCCCCTCGTACTTTCATAGTCACACGTAGATCAATGCTGGAGTAAATCATCAGGATAATAACATATAACACCTAAGTCATTCATTATTTTACTGATTGCCTAATGATATGAATTCAGTATCCCTGCCGTCACTATCTTTAACAGGTGGGCATGGATATTTGTGCCGTCCTTAGTTGTGGCTAGTTCATAAGTAGTTTGTAAGTTTAGGGACTGATGACCCCGTAGTTAAGTCCCATAAGCTTAACAAACATTTGAACATTTGAATAGAGTCGCTTTCAGTGCTACCTTTATTTTATCTCGTTTGTACAAGTAATGTTGCACTCTTAGTGAACAGGACGTACCTGAATTGCACATAAGCGGTCATTATTAATGGGTTCCATTGATTTGATTTGATTTTTCAAGGGAAGCCAAAACAGTCTTGGTCCAGCCCGCAACTGCCCGCACCGAAACTAAGTTTATTGTGCGGTATCGCTCTCTGTATAGCCAAACAATGCCCTTGAACAGTGCAAGGAGTCCCTTTACCAGTTCTTTATTAGACACAATTTCTTCGGGTCTGGTTGTCCCAAATGTTCTGTGCCGTTTACTCTCCAATTCAACGCATTCGAAGATTAGATGTGATGCAGTTTCATCACCGTCATCACAGATCCTACATGTAGGGTCCTCTTCTGTTATTCCCATTATATGCAGGTGTTTTTTGAAATTCCCATGGCCTGTCAGCAATCCAACCATGAGTCTAATCTATCTCCTGCTCAGGCCCAGGATTGCAGAGCTTCTTTTAAAACATGGCTTTGGCATCATTACCTTGCCATGTTTTTGTTGATGGACTTTGCTCCAATATTCTACGTGCTGTCTTCTGAGCCAGTTACGTAGCTCCAATTTGATCATTACCTTGGTGATTGTCAGGACAGGTTCCGGTCCAATAAATGGAGACTCTGCCTCCATCCTGGCTAATCTGTCGGCATGTTCGTTCCACTGATCCCCGAGTGGCCAGGGACCCACAATAGGTTTACTCTATTGCTTTCCCCTAGCTCCACCAGAACCCTGTGACATTCTGCAACAATTTTAGACCTTATTGCAGGATCTGCCAGTGATATTAGGGCTGCCTGGATGTCTGAATAGATATAGATGCTACGACCTTTGTAGCACCTACGCAAATTCTCCTCCACATATGCTCTGATGGCAGTGATTTCGGCCTGGAATACTGAGGCCAGTTTCCCTAGAGAGATGACGCCCTCCAGTCTTGGCTGCACCCCGTATACCCCGGCCCCAACGCCTTGGTCTGATTTCGACCCGTCAGTGAACCAGACAGTATCCCCCGTACGGTGTCGAACTATTTTCTCCCACTGCTCCCTACTTCCAATTGTTATACTGAAAGGCTTGTTGAAGCAGTGTGGGGTAATAATATAGTCGGCTGGCATTTCCCTAACCTTTCCTATATTTACCTCACTCACATGGGTTCCATAGCGAAGAGATATTAAACCGTAACTTACTTCACTTCCTGCCACGGTGGAGTGGCCGAGCGTTCCAAAGGCGCCTAGCTGCGGAGCGCACCGCTGCTCGTCATCGGAGGTTCGAGTCCTCCCACTGGCATGGATGTATTTGTTGTCCTTAGCATATGTTGGTTTAAGTAGTTTGTAAGCCTAGAGCCTGATGACCAGATTAGTTATGTCCCATAGATTTACAAACGAACTTTACTTCCGCCCTTTCTCTATTTCCGTGGAATATTGTGTCAATCATTCGGATTTGAGGCAACGGATTAACTATCGATGAACATCCACAACAATAGGACATTTGGAAAGAAACTGCAGACACTCGAGAAGGGGTACAATTGTTGGTGTTGTGGTCTTCAGTCCGGAGACTGGTTTGATGCAGCTCTCCACCCTACTCTAACCTGAGCAAGACTCTTCATCTCCTCATAAGCACGGCAACCCACATCCATCTGTATCTGCTTACTATATTCGTCTCTTGGTCTCCCTCTGCGATTTTTCCCCACACACAGTTCCCTAAATTTACGATTCCTTGATGTCTAAGAATGTGTCATACCAATCGACCCCTTCTTTTAGTCAAGGTATGCCAAAAACTCCTTTTCTCCCAAATTCTGTTCAGTACCTCTTCATTAGTTACGCGATCAACCCACCTAATCTTCAGCATTCTTCTGTAGCACCACATTTCAAAAGCTTGAATCCTCTACCGGTCTGAACTACTTATCGTCTATGTTTAAAAAACATCCGTACAAGACAACACTCCACACAAATGGCTTCAGAAAAGACTTCCTTAGACTTGGATTACTATTCTATGTTAGCAAATTTCTCTTTCCCAAAAACGCTTTTCTTTCCATTGCCATTCTGCATTTTATATCCTCTGTGCTGCGACCATCATATGTTATCTTACTGCCCAAGTAATAAAATTCATCTACCACCTTTATTGTTACGTTACCTAATCTAATTCCTTCAGCATCGCCTGATTTTCTAAGACTACATTCCATTACAATTGTTTTGCTTTTGTTAATGCTAATCATATACGCCCCTTTCAACACACTGTCCATTCGGTTCAATTGCACTTCCAGGTCCTTTTTTGTTTCTTCACCATAAACTCTAATTCCTTCTCCAAATTTCTCTTTGCTTTCCTTCACAGCTCGCTCAATGTACAAATTGAATAACATTGGAGAAAGGCTAAAACCCTGTTTTACCCAACCACAGTGTCCCCTTTCGTGCCCTTCAAGTCTAATAACTGCTGTTTGGTTGATGTAGAAGTTGTAAATAATCTTCCTTTCCCTATATTTTATCCCTGCTGACTTCAGAATTTGAAAGAGTGCATTCTAGTAAACAGTGTCAAATGCTTTCTCCAAATCTATAAAAGCTAGAAATGTAGGTTTACCTTTCGATATCACATGGAAAAAGTACATACTCTACCTGATCGAAACAGTGGCGACTAATAGCATATATTTCTCGACGGGGGGGGGGGGGGGGGGCGGAGTGGGCAAGATTTATGATGTTTCGTATCAGTTTCGCTGCTCATATTCAGAGGATAATTTACGTTGGAGCCCCTTCTAATATATAAAGCAGTGTGTCCGTATGTTTGTACGTGTTGCACACAAATCTACAACTTGGTTCCAATCTTTATGAAATTTTGTACACGTAAGCTTCAATCCATGAGGACGGTCGCCGTAAGTGTAAGAATCACATAAGATATATAGTTCACGAGATATGACGTCATAAACAATGAGATGTGCGAAAAACTGCTGCATTTTGCGACAATGCTGCTCATTTTCTGCTAAACCATTGGACCGATTTCAACCAAATTTGGTACACACATTCCTTACCGTGGTGTAACAATTGCTGCATGGTTGAGAATCACATACGGCACATGGATCAAAAGATATTACGTCATAACCAATAAAAATCGCAAAAAATGCCGTATAATGCGCATGACTTTCAAAATACACTGTATGAGAATGACAATACTTAGCGACTTGCAACAAACTTTAAACATAATTTCAAACCTTTATTAAACGTTTTCTTGCTGGAAACCATAGAAAAATGATGAAAGGAAAATATTTTCTCGCTTACTACTTTCCCGCTGTTTATGGAGTAAAACGACGGCTCTCGGTATGACGTTACAATTTATAATTTGTACACTACAAATTGTAGCGACAGGAAATTTTACAGACAGTATACATGCATATAGTTGAGTGTACTATCTAAGTTGTATTACAGTACGACACACAGTTTATGAGATATGAGCACGTAAACAGTAACGCTCATGGAAAATCGCCCCATCACGCACAAAGTTTTAATCTATTACTTCTTTACTCTAATTGTATTCCCAAGAGATTTTACAGACATATAGCCCTCATACAAATGAATATATACCTGATAAATGGCAGGAATAAATAAATAAATACCCGGGCAACGCCGGGTTTTTAGCTAGTTTACTATATTGAGATCAAGCTTTTTTATTGCTGACATTAAACCATAAAAATGTAGCTTTAAAAGATCTGGCACAAAATTCAAACCACTAATTCCCCACTCTTGTCACCAATAGAGGGAAGTATGACTGTCTACCACTACGATGCCCTCACGCATCATTCATTAAAATAATTTAGATACCGTACTTATTTTTTTCTCCATATTGATCATTTCGGTAGGGGGAGGGCGGGTAGTAGGCCCCTTGCCCTCCCCCCTTCCCTTATATACGCCACTGGATCTAAAGTACCCGTCACCCCTGTTAGTAAACCAGGCACACCCATAAAGTAAGTTTCCCCATCTTTTCAAACAACTTAGCACTAGAAGGAATTGTGTGGGGTAAAAATCGTAGAGGGAGACCGAGGGACGAATACAGTAAGCAGATTCAAAAGGATGTAGGTTGCCGAACGTATTCTCAGATGTAGAGACTTGCACAGGACAGGGTAACGTGGAGAGCTGCATCAAACCAGCCTGCGGACTGAAGACCACAACAACAACAACAACAACAACATACTGTAAGAATAATAATTTCGTGTGGCTCATTGGCCTGGTGCAAGTCTTTCAATTGAACGCCACTTCGACGACTTGCGTGTCCTTAGCTGAAAAAGATGTTACTCTTATCTGTGAGATTATAAACCCCACAGCGCTGACAATTGGGTGGTTGGCGGCCAAATTTGGTTGAAATCGATCTGGAGCTTGGGAGGAGATCTGGGACATAACCTAGATACATGATACATTTTGTGTATACAAACTGAGGTAAACATATCAACACATTTTAAGTGTGATAATTAAATCTAGGTAGGTGATATATTTTGTAGTGATTTTTCACCACGAAATTGATTAACTTCCTGAGCATTGATGTCTCGCCATGATGTCTCACTGAAGTAACACTGGCAAAAATAAATAAATAAAAATTTAAAAAAGATTTAAAAAGTAAACAAAGTAAAATAAAATAAAATAAAAATGGGACAATGTCGACAAGATATTTATGCTTTCCATTTAACTTCAGAAAAAAATGATTACAGTTAAGAAATGCATTGTATCTAGCTTCAGATGGAGTGTGCAGGAAACAAAAATTCAGAGGTGTCCAAACGGATTAAAAGATCTGAACCCTGTCTCAAAGAAGATGGACATTCCTAGAATTACGCTCGATGACCGATTAAAATGAAATTCAAACTAAAAACCTCCTTTCCTTGAGTTGTTTTACTGCGAGAGAGATTTGAATTAGGATCTCCCACTTGGCAATCCACCACTGTCATAACGCATCGGTTCTTTTAGTTTACCCTATAATAAATGTGTATAGCTTGAGACGCTCATTGTTACTGATCCTTTTTTTCACAGTTTCGTTCACTTTGTTCCTGTTTTCATGGGTGAACTGATTCAGGTTTTGACGGGCTATCCACTGGACCATCTCACTACTCAATCTGAGGTTGACGTGATGGGGAGCTGCCTTATCACTGTGGGTTAGAACAAAAGTCAAAGCTGTTTTCTTATATTCCTGGCTAGCCACATCCTTCTGGTCAGGGGTGCAATAAGCTGTAACTGTTATTAACGTTTGGTGTTGAGGAGGGAACGCTAACTAGCGCTCGGTACGAGCAGAATGTCGTATGTCCCGACAGTTTGTCAATCTCTTAAGGTGATGTGTTGCTTCAATGCTCGCACACACACACACACTGCGCGTGGAACACAACTTGCTGCGCAAGACATGCAGCAATGGACGTTACCAACATGATCTTCGAACTTGCCTCTAGTCGAGCAACGTGTGGCATATAATAGGACGAGAAGTGACACGTGTGAACAAAAAAATGTTCAAATGTTTGTAGAGCTTATTGAACTTAAACTACGGGGTCATCAGTCCCTAAACTTACAAACTACTTATGAACTAGCTAACACTAAGGACGGCACAAATATCCATGCCCGAGGGGGGATTCGAACCCCTGACCGTAGTGGCCGTGCAGACCGTGACAGGCGCGCCGCAGTCCCCTCGGCCACCGCGGCCAGCACACGTGTGAACACACAACTCTTGTGAACAGGTTGAACAGTCGTGAAGCAATTTATCAAAAGACAGTATTCGCCCTTTGTATGATCGAATGGATGGCAGAATCAGCGACTGAATTGCCTCTTGTGGAGGTTACACCATGTACAGGGTGTCTCAAGAAAGACGCCTGCTAGGCGTCTGCGGATTGCGCGGTACGGCTCCCGGCCGCCGCCACTGCATCCGCCCGCCAAGGCAGCGCCCGATTCTCAAACTCTATTGTGCCGCGGGAGCATACTTTGAGTTAAATTAAAAAAAAAGCATTGCCATCTGAGTAACCTAAGCTTACCTTTATTTACAGTAGATGTTCAAAATGATGTCCCTCTATGGAAAGAGCGGCCTGTCATCTCTTGAACACATTGCGAACACTCGACGAATTTCGGTTGCCGAAATCTAGGAAATGACTAGTCGAATCTTTTTTCACGAAACAATAAATTCTGACAGGTATTTTAATAATATCCTGCATTCATTTTTCAAGAACTTTCACTCAGCGAAAAGCTGGGACAATGCAAGACTACACATTGCCAATGCTTCTATGGCAGCAATACGAAGTGTTTTTGATGATAGGATAGTTGAATGGCCTCTTCGTTCTCCAGACTTGTATCTTTGGGGAATGTTAAAAGACAAGGTGTATGCAAGCAAACCCCACACACTCGAAGAGTCGGAAGACAGGATTCGACTAATCATTTCCCAGATTTCGGCAGCGGAAATTCGTCGAGTGTTCGCAAATGTGTTCAAGAGATGTGAGGCCACTCTTTCCATACAGGGACATACTTTTTAACATCTACTGTAAATAAAGGTAAGCTTAGGTTACCCAGATGGCAATGTTTTTTAGACTTAACTCAGTCCATGCGCCCGCGGCACAATAGAGTCCAAGAATCGGGCACTGCCGTGGCCGGCGAATGTGGTGGCGGCAGCCGGGAGCCATACCACGCGATCCGCGGACGCCTGGCAGGCGTTTTTCGTGAGACACCCTGTACTTGTCTGGGTGTTTCAGCATGGTTCGACAGCACCGATTGAGTTATTGATATGTAACTGTAACGATTGAAGATATTAAACTGAATTAGAGGCATTGAATTCAAATGTATGCCGTGGCTGAGATTCGACACGGGACATCCTGCTTTATAAGGGAACAAGAGGCAGAGCTGAAATTTATGTAGAGGAGAGGGCGTGCCTGAAGACTATCCATGCATTCACTGCAAAGCCTCGGTGGTCTAATGGCAGCCGGGCGACGTGGCTCAGTGCGCCTGGTCAGAGGACTGAACGCCTCTCTGTAATAAAAAAGCTGAGCCAAAAACTCATCGAACGACAATGAACATAAAGGATCGAAGACCGCAATGAACTGAACCACCCATGGGATATATATATATATATATATATATATATATATATATATATATATATATATATAATATAAAAAAGGAAAAGAATGATTATGGTGTCCGCCTAGTAAGCATGGTGTTCCGGGTCGAATTCCGGCCACGGCATAAATTTTAACCCAATGCCTCTATTTCAGTTTAATGGCTTTAATAGTTATCGAGACAAAATATGTCTCTAGGCAATCTTTATTTGATATTTGTAAATGTAATCATTTCATGTACTCAGTATGCGTTGTTACGCCGTTAAAAGCTAATTTTTATTTGCGTCAGTGTATATGGCATCTGTCACAGGGACGTATCGAGTGGCACGTCACTTTGACATCACGTCCTAGTGACCTTACCGTGCTGCTATCTTTTCCCATTACAGAAGCTGTTGCTATAGGAATCTTTGGCTGAGAAGCTCGTTGACTAATAAGTTTCATTTAGGGAAGTGGTTTTCATGCTCAGCGTTTAAAAAACTCCTGTAGAAGGGTTTTTTGCAAAAGTGCCCTAAATCATGATTACTGCACTTCCAATGTAATGAAGACGGAACAAAGAAATAAGACATATTACTTTATAATTGGTACTCGTAAATCTGTCCGTGTCTGTAGCTAAGTGGGGCGCATCTACTGTAAGAAAAAACTGAGCCAGCAACTGAAGAAACACGATCCCACGTCCGAACAGGACCGAAATACCCCAAGAATTCTCTCCCACGTCCCCCTAAAAAACGTGCTGAGCACGTCAAACTGGTATGTGTAGGGCGAGTCAGATTCCTGGTGTTACCGAGGATAGTAGGCCTGGAGCAGGGTGTGCTTAAGTCTCGTGAAGTCAGATGAGGAGCTACTTGATGTAGAGGTTCGAAGTAAAGAAGCCCGACAACAACGCATGATGTGCCCTCTGCATGCCTCTCTGTGTGGCACCAAATGCAACCACTGTCAATTGACACGATGGTCGGTCGGGCCAAATTAGTCTTTATAGGGCCAAAACGCGGAACTCTGGCTCGCGCGTCTACAGTGTAGTTAGCGGAGGTGTACAAATTCTCCATTCTACTCAGTAATCTCAATTATTAGCACTGGATACACAATTATAGTGGTTTGGATCTGTGAAAATCGTGACGGTCTATTATTGTTATATTGGCAACTCCGTATGTGTAGGTCGTGTTGTTGACTTGAACTTTGCGTCCACTGAAAATAAGTTATGAACGATTGGTTGGTTTAATAAATACATAATGATGAAATTTTTATCGCTTATGGTTGTGGGGATATCAAAGGGAATGCAACAGAGTTCAGATCCATAAGTATATTACACTACTGGCCATTAAATTTGCTACACCAAGAAGAAATGCAGATGATGAACGGGTATTTATTGGACAAATATATTATACTAGAACTGACATGTGATTACGTTTTCACGCAATTTGAGTGCATAGATCCTGAGAAATCAGTACCCAGAACAACCATCTATGGCCGTAATAACGACCTTGAGACGCCTGGGCATTGAGTCAAACAGAGCTTGGATGGCGTGTACAGGTACAGATGCCCATGCAGCTTCAACACGATACCACAGTTCATCAAGACTATTTACTGGCGTATTGTGACGAGCCAGTTGCTCGGCCACCATTGACCAGGTGTTTTCAATTGGTGAAAGATCTGGAGAATGTGCTGGCCAGGGCAGCAGTCGAACATTTTCCGTATCCAGAAAGGCCCGTACAGGACCTTCAACATGGGATCGTGCATTGTCTTGCTGAAATGTAGAGTTTCGAAGAGATCGAATGAAGGGTAGAGCCACAGGTCGCAACACACCTTAAATGTAACGGCTACTGTTCAAAGACCCGTCGATGCGAACAAGAGGTGACCGAGACGGGTAACCATTGGCACCCCATACCATCACGCCAGGTGATACGCCACCATGGCGATGACGAATACACGCTTCCAATGCGCGTTCACCGCGATGTCGCCAAGCACGGATGCGACATTATGATGCTGTAAAGAGAACCTGGATTCATCCGAAAAAATGACGTTTTGCCATTCGTGTACCCAGGTTCGTCGTTGCGCATACTATCGCAGGCGCTCCTGTCTGTGATGCAGCGTCAAGGGTAACCGCAGCCATGGTCTCCGAGCTGATAGTCTATGTTGCTGCAAACGTCGTCGAACTGTTCGTGCAGAAGGTTGTTATCTTGCAAATGGCCCCATCTGTTGACTCAGGGATCGAGACGTGGCTGTACGATCCGTTACAGCCATGTGGATAAGATGCCTGTCATCTCGACTGTTAGTGATACGAGACTGTTGGGATCCAGCACGGCGTTCCGTATTGCCCTCCTGAACCCACCGATTCCATATTCTGCTAACAGTCATTGGATCGCGACCAACGCAAGCAGCAATGTCGCGATACGATTAACCGCAAGTGCATAGGCTACAATCCGACCTTTATCATAGTCGGAAATGTGATGGTATGCATTTCTCCACCTTACACGAGGCATCCCAACAACGTTTTACCAGGCAACGCCCATCAGCTGCTATTTATGTATGACAAATCGGTTGGAAACTTTCCTGTCAGTACGTTGTAGTGTCGCCACCGGCGCCAACCTTGTGTGAATGCTCTGAAAAGCTAATCATTTGCATATCAAAGCATTTTCTTCCTGTCGGTTAAATTTCGCGTCTGTAGCACGTCATCTTCGTGGTGTTACAGTTTTAATGGTCAGGAGTGTATATTTTTCTTCAGAACTAGTGTTTCTATCACATTTCATTTAATGAATAAATTGTACTGCTATAGACGGTATCTATGGTGTTTAGTTCTATCTTTGCGTCTTGTTTACACTGATGTCCGTTTGAGCTCACAGTTCGGATATACGCTCCCTGTGGAAAATCACGCTTATATCATACGCATCAAAATGTTCAAATGTTTGTAAAGCTTATGGGACTTAACTAAGGGGTCATCAGTCCCTAAACTTACAAACTACTTATGAACTACTTACGAACTAGGACGGCACAAATATCCATGCCCGAGAGGGGATTCGAACCCCCGACCATAGTGGCCGTGCAGACCGTCACTGAAGCGCCTCAGTCCCCTCGGCCACCGCGGCCGGCCATACGCATCAAATCAGTCGTTATTACACTTTCTTTAGTTGTCTACAATAGTGTAATTTATTCATTACTGTGACTGTTACGACGCAGACCGCTCGGCCACTGCGGCCGGCCACATGGGAACAGTTTTCGTGTGTTTATAAGGCAGCTTCAAATAAATCGGTATCTGTAAATGAACAGTAATTTGTGTTGACTACCACATAAAAAAAGGTAACGCAACAATCTGAAAATTGGTTTGAACACAAAACTGCTTAATTAGGCATGATCCTATTTGGAGGTGATATGCCCTTGCCTTCCTTCGACCTGACGTACCCAGAAAGTTACAGGGCGACCTACAGTATAACGTAGATGTCGAACCACGATGCTGCTCGATATTTTCCACATCAGCAACATGGTGAAACAAGTAGAAAGTGACAGAAAAAACTCCTAGTACCTGGCGGAGGTCGAACCCACGACCTTTGCATTCATAGTTTAGTACTCTACCACTGTGTTACCAACCCCTCATACACTACAATAAGGAGTCGTGTAGAGGCTTAGCGCAACTGCCTAGTAAGCAGGAGGTACCAGGGTTCGAATCCTAGCCCTAGCACATACTTTCATACGTCCATGTTTTATGTTTACAGCGCCTACTAGCAGATGAGACAGAAAAACACCAATTGTAATCTATATTTACAACAGCTGCAGCATGACGTAGCGACTATGTTCTTTCACTAATATATTTCTTAGATTAAGAACTAAGAATGAACTAGTTTGGGACTTCGAAGGAATTCAACGAATCAGCAAAATACACGCTGAAAACCGTTTAACTGGTGTCATACTTGCCTGAAAGACTAAAGTTACAGAAACGAGAGTTGCAAAACTTTAATTTAGTTGGCATTGTAATATAATACTCATCTTTAGGTTCTTGTGTGCAAAGGTTCTGAATTTTTAAATTGTTCTCTGTACTACACAAAACCTACAGTATATTAGGTTCGAGTCGTGAATAGCCAGTACTACTTGAAAGGTGGTGAAGTTGTAGAGAAAACCTATCATACCTAAAAATGAATAAATATCTACTATCTAAATGCGAAAGTCACTAACTTGGTCACTGACTAAACACGAAATTTCTTAGTCCTTTCATGTCAGAAATCCATGACATGAAAGGACTAAGAAATTTGTGGCTACTGGCGTTAGCGGCTGCACCTTTTAAATGTGATAGTACTGACAGTTGCACAATGGGGGCCTGAATATGGTGTTATTATAACACCGAAATCGGTCGCCTAATTAAATAAATAATATTAATACAGCTGCTGGGACTTTCTTCCATCTTCGAAGAGAGGAAGGTGGAGATTAACACAGAGATATTAAACCAATAGACTGCGAAAGGAGGGAAGGAGATGAACTACGAGAGTATAGAATAAATATATACTTGGGAAACACTAGCTTTTCACCTAGTAATGAATAAGCTCGATAAATAGGCTGAATAGGGAAAAAAGGAGAAATATAATCCAATATTTTTGACCTAAAATGGATATACATTATATTGGGATTTGTCTTTTGTCGCTCAGGTAAGAAAAAAACTTTTCATCAACTTCCATTGCAAAACAAGGAAACTGCGGAGTAAACTGCTACTTAGCATAGCACAGCGGTAAGACAGGCAGGCAAGCAAGTTTCCTGTAGCCTACTTGGGTTGGGTTCAGCCAACACCACCTAGAGACAAGGCGTCACAACAGCTTGTGTAACGTCACACCAACCAGGCCACGACCGCCAGCTGACTGTCTGGCCACTACGAGGCAGTGGGCTATGCCCCAGCAGCCAGCCAGTCAGCTGGCGGTCGTGGCCTGGTTGGTGTGATGTTACACAAGCTGTTGTCTGCAGGTGGTGTTACTAGAGCAGGGCTGATTACGCAAGACTCTCTTTGGGAGTTTTTTTTCTTTATGTGTGAAAGGTAAACACAGGAATGTCGCTTTATTTATTATTTATTTACACTTGTGCAAAAGGAAACTGGTGAACACTTTGGGTCCTTAGTTGCTCAATGGAGATGACGTATTTCATTTCTTAGGTGGTGGCTTGTAGGCTTTCCTGTAGCATATTGTTCATTCATTATATTTGGGACACCGATGGTGTCTTGTCTAATGTGTGTATTTTCAAGATGGGTGCCAGCGTTCTAGTGAGCAGGGTACCTTATATTTATACCAACGTTGCGGGCAAATAGTCTCCACCAGACGGGGTTCCTGTACTTCATCCCAAAGTAAGTCAACCTTTGCGAATAGTTTGGTGGCATAGTCTTCAATCTAATCCTTGAGATAATGCTCCTGTAGTATAGCATTGATTTCTCATGTCCTCATCCATTGGGGCACTCATAACGTCCATCGGAGGCAACTATTTTGTATTGATTGGAGAGACTTGATATTTGTATCGCGAGTGACACCCCATGCTGCACAGCCGCAGAGGAGCTTCGGTTGTAACGTCGACCGATAAAGCTGGTATTTCGTATTCGTGTTGACGTTTTTACTCGTGAAGAACGGGATCAGAGCGTTCACCATCATTAGTGTGTCCTTTTTGCATTGTTGGTCAAGATCTTGTCTAATGTTATGACCAAATATTTTGTACTTGTCGATCCCATAACCCTCAATGGGAAATGGAGAATCGGCAGTCTCTGTTTGGTGAAGAACACCACTGCAGTCTTCGTGGGGTTGACGGAGATCTTGTTAAATAGTGCACATTCTTCCGTGGCATCTATTTGTCATTGTGCTCTAGTGAGCACCTGGTCAGTGTTGTGGACAGATGTGATAAAAACTGTGTCGTCCACGTATAGGCTGCTGGTAACCAATGGGATCGTCGGTAGATCATTTATGTATAGGTTGAACAGCAGGGGCGATATCACCGACCCCTGTGGAATACCTGTCAGTGGAGTCTTCACCGATGATCGATCCTCCCTCCCCCCCCCCCCCCCAGGCAAGCGCGGGCTGATTAAAGGCGGAAACTATACACATGTGGCAACACGACCTAGAAGACAAGGCCTTACAACTGGTTGTTAGAATGATCAAATGTTTGTAGAGCTTATGTGACTTAACTACGGGGTCATCAGTCCCTAGGCTGTTAGAGACTGTATAGTACAAGCAGTACAATCCGCTATTTTGAATCCCACGTTGAAGGTGCGAAATTAAAAACGACGGAGCTCTTGCACTTTTTAACATGTTTCTAAGGCAATTAAATATGCTTTCCTAACGCAGAAAATACTGTATTACAGCATAGTAAATTTATTTGCTTACATTTGACTGTAAGAGGCAAGCAACTTAAAGTTAGTGATTACATGGATATTTAGAGATGTGATACATGGACTTACATTCCAAAGTAAGGGCATATGATGCTGTTCTACATATTTAGTACATACAGTTAAAATACATTACATTTATTGTAATTATTGGTTTATAAATGATAAGTCCACATATGTTTACTGTAACTAAAGATTTGCATTCAAAAAAGAGTTACGTTTCCGTATTTCCCCCTCTAATGCTTCGCATTTTTACAAACACCATATTTCAGAGGCGATTTTACGTCAAAATGTGTTTAATTACTTTGAACGTCTGGTTTCTTTAGATAACGACTAAATAAAGTTTCTCTCTGGTAGCATACACTTTGAAATAAAGTGAATGTTGCATGCTAGGTTTTGAATTTAATACCTTTCATCTACGACCAGTGATGGACTAAGGGGGGGGGGGGGGGAGCGGAGGGGGCGGACCGCTCCGGGCCTCCAGTCTTGAGGGGCCTCCAAATACCTGGAAAACTAGGTTTATTAATTTTTTTAAGCTTGCTTGGCATCTCGTTCTGCTGGGGCCTTCAAATCTCAAAAGGTTTTATTATTATTATTTTTTTTAAGGACTGTCCCATGTCTCTCGTCCTGGGGGACCGCCAGTTCTTTTTTATAGTAACACATATATTTCCAAGTGGACGGGGGGGGGGGGCTCAGTTTGTTTTGCCGCCACCCCAGGCCTCTACCAGCTTTAGTCTACCACTGTCTATGACTTCTTTCCTGTTCGCACATTGCTTATGAAGTTCAATTTTTTTTTCCAGTCATCCTGTTCACAGCTTGACTTGGGCCTACATATTTCCGTGTTGAGAGACACATTTAAACACTGAACTAATACGAAATAATATAATTTAAAAACCACTATCTGGGTAAGGCCAGATGCTCTCATGCGTAACTTAAAATACAATTAACAGCCCATAGAATAACTCCTTAGTTGATCTAAATAAAACCAAGAAAAGTAGCTTATTTGAAACAGACTGTATGTCGTGTTATGTTAACAATCTGTAGCAGAATTAAACCATTGCTTACAAGTATAAGCGTATATTTTCATTATTACCTCTCTGTGACCATAATTAATACAAATGAGAAAGAAACCACACAGTGAAACAATAAAATCACGAAGTATTCGTTAATTCATTTCGCTACACCATACAACACTATCGTTAGATTGGGATTCAAAATGGCGCATTGTTTAGCTCGGTATATCTAGCTAGTGCTTTAATGGCTGTGCCTACGACACACCGAGAGGCCGCGAGGCCAACGAGACAGGCCACGGCGCGCCTGTCAAATTACGTAAGCAAGGTAGGCCTGAGCCGGCGCGATCGCTATCTGCTACGAGGCTGCGCCCGGCCAATCCGCTAGCGATCGCGCTTGCTCAGGCCTACCTTGCTTACGTAATTTGACAGGCGCGCCGTGGCCCGTCTCTCTCGTTGGCCTCGGAGAGGCCACTAGCTGACTGGCTGGCCGCTGGTGCACGCCCACTGCCTCGTAGCGGCCGGCCAGTCAGCTAGCGCTCGCAGCCTCTCAGTGTGACGTAGCCACGGCCAGTTGTGAGGCGGTGTTGCCCTGATGGCGCAAGCGCTGCTAATGCGGCCTGTGTGTGAGGTACTCACGGCTGACGTCGAGGTCGATGCAGGCGTGCCACTCGTTGCGCGAGATGCGGCCGTCGCGGTCGCGGTCGCAGAGGCGCGCGAACTGCTTGGCGCAGCGGCGCGGCCGCACCGAGCCGCGCACCAGCCGCCGCAGAGAGGCGCTCTCCTCGCGGGACAGCAGCGCGTCGCCGTCGCCGTCCAGCGTCGAGAACTTCCAGTCCAGCACCTCGCCTGCGGGCACCGCACATACACACCATTGTCATCAAGTCTCGTGTCACACACTTTCCAGCTTCCACCCTTCATACCTTTGCGCCCCCACCCCCAACATTCTAATCTTCTATATCTGTAAATGTCAATGTCTGTTTGGTGTAAAAATTTGTACAGTTACTAATCTCTACCCGGGGAAGGCTTTAGGCACAGTTTTATGGCGATCGGATATCTATATATTAATGGGAATGTCTATTCGGTGTACGCTTATCACGTCCTAACTAGAAGATACAGAGACCTAAATATTGGTACAGTTGCTAACTTATACCTGACGAAGGTTTTAGGCACAGTTTTATAGCGATATGATAGATATTTAGTAATTTGGAGAATATTACGCGAAATGTGGAACAATAATTACTCTTTGAAAATTATATTTACTCTTTGAAAATGGTTTTATTGGTTGCATTGTTGCTGGAGTGTTGATAATGATAAAAGGATGGAGTATATTGGGATGGAAAGTTATCGGGGTATGTAAAATTCTACGTGTGTGTGTGTGTGTGTGTGTGTGTGTGTGTGTGTGTGTGTGTGTGTGTGTTAATATTTCTCTCTACAACGAAAACAATTGTGTAATTGTTGACCGAAGTCTCCCGTTGTACACCATAGCACTTCCATGCCGATAGCTATAAAGGGGTGGAATATGTGGTGATTGAAAGTCGTCAAATTATAAAAGAATTCGTACTGAAGGCCAGCGATGACGTTTGCGACTCTATAGCAAGCAGGTTACATACAGCGAAACGTGAGCTACAGACCATATCTTTGGTCTATGCGTGCTACAATGTCTTCAGCTCTTTCTCTGTAAGGATAAGCATACGAATAAGGAAATATAAGCATAAATAAATAAAGCAGTAAAAAAATTCTTTTAATACATCTCTTTTAAAAAATCGATTTGACGTTTCGCGCATTAGATCAAGTGATCGATCTGTGATATTATTACAATCATAATTGTTGAATTCCGTGATTAGATTCTTCGATACGAGTGCATTTTTACGTGTTATTTGATCTACACTACTTACTTTCTTGATAAATTGTAAGTGCATAGACTTCTGCAGTCTGATAGGAATATTTTTCAGTTCCGCTTTATCAGCGACATTTCCTCAAAAATGACTGAAATTAATTACATTAATTTAATTGTTATTTAAACTTAGTTTCTTATATATTCTCCAATAATGTTTCCAGAAAGAAGGAAATGGGCAGAGAGAAGGCATAGGAGAAGTACTAACTCAAGGCAGGAACAAATAAATAAATATCCGGGCAACACCGGGTTTTTAGAATACGTATAAAGCAGAGAGTCTGTATATTTGTTTGTGTGTATGTGTTGCATACAAATCTGCAGCTTTGTTCCAATCTTTATGAAACTTTGCATGTTGTTGTTGTGGTCTTCAGTCCAGAGACTGGTTTGATGCAGCTCTCCACAATACCCTATCCTGAGCAAGCCTCTTCATCCCTACATAAGAACGGCAACCTACATCTGTCTGAATCTGCTTACTGTATCCATATCTTGGTCTTCCTCTGCGATTTTTACCCCACACACTTCCCTCTAATGCTAAATTCACAATTCCTTGATGTCTAAGAATGTGTCCCACCAATCTATCCCTTCTTTTAGTCAAGGTATGCCAGAAATTTCTTTTCTCCCCAATTCTGTTCAGTACCTCCTCATTAGTTACGCGATCCACCCACCTAATCTTCAGCATTCTTCTGTAGCACCATATTTCAAAAGCCTCTATTCTCTTCCTGTCCGCACTGTTTATCGTCCATGTCTCACTCCCATACAAGGCAACACTCCATACAAATGCCCTCAGAAAGGACTTCCTTAGGCTTAAATCAATATTCGATGTTAACAAATTTCTCTTTTTCAAAAACGCTTTTCTACCCATTGCCATTCTGCATTTTATATCCTCTGTACTGCGACCATCATTTGTTATTTTACTGCCCAAGTAACAAAACTCATCTACCTCCTTTATTGCTTCGTTTCCCAATCTAATTCCTTTAGCATCACCTGATTTTCTTACACTGCACTCCATTACCCTAGTTTTGCTCTTGTTAATGTTCATCTTATATGCACCTTTCAGCACACTGTCCATTCCTCAATTGCTCTTCCAGGTCCTTTGCTGTATCTGACAGAATTACTATGTCGTCGGCAAAACGCAATGTTTTTAATTCTTCCCCCTGAACTTTTATTCCTTCACCAAATTTCTCCTTGCTTTCCTTTATAGCTTGTTCAATGTACAAATTGAATAACATTGGAGAAAGGCTACAACCCTGTCTTACTCCCTTCCCAACCACTGCATCCCTTTCATGCCCTTCAACTCTGACAACCGCTGTCTGGTTTTTGTACAAGTTGTAAATAACGTTACGCTCCCTATATTTTACTCCTACTTGCTTCAGAACTTGAAAGAGTTTATTCTAATCAACATTGTCAAAAGCCTTCTCCAAATCTACAAAAGCTAGAAATGTAGGTTTGCCTTTTCTTAATCTATCTTCTAGGATAAGCCGTAAAGTAAGTATTGCCTCCCGAGTTCCTACATTTCTCCTGAACCCAAACTGATCTTCCCCGAGGTCGGCTTCTACCAGCTTTTCCATCCGTCTGTATATAATTCGCGTTAATATTTTGCAACCATGACTTATTAAACTGATGGTTCTGTAGTTTTCACACTTGTCTGCACCTGCTTTCTTTGGAATGGGGATTATAACATTTTTCTTGAAGTCTGAGGGTACTTCACCTGTTTCATATATCTTACACACCAGGTGAAACAGGTTTGTCATGGCTGGTTCTCCCAGAGACTTCAGTAGCTCTGAGGGAATATCATCTACTCCAGGGGCCTTGTTTCGACTTAGGTCTTTCAGGGCTCTGTCAAATTCTTCTCTCAGTACAGTATCTCCTATTTCATCTTCATCTACATCCTCCTCCCTTCCTACAATATTGTCTCTGAGTTCATATCCTGTGTAGAGCCCCTCTATATACTCTTTCCACCTTTCAGCTTTCCCTTCTTTACTGAGAACTGGTTTCCCATCTGAGTTCTTGATATTAGTAGTGTTGCTTTTCTTGTCCCCAAATGTTTCTTTTATTTTCCTGTAAGCAGTATCTATTTTTCCCCTATTTATACATTCTTCTACATCCTTGCATTTGCCTTCTAGCCACTCCTGCTTAGCCATTTTGCACTTCCTGTCAATCTCATTTCTTAGTCGTCTGTACTCCATTTTGCCTGTTTCATTTACTGCATTTTTATATTTTCTCCTTTCATCGATTAAATTTAGTATCTCCTGTGATATCCAAGGATTTTTTGTAGGTCTTGCCTTCCTACCTATTTTGTCCTCTGCTACTTTCACTATTTCATCTCTCAATTTTACCCATTCCTCCTCTACTGTTTTATTTTCCCTTGTTTCTGTCAATTGTTGCCTAAAGCTCCCTCTGAAATTCTTAAGAACCTCAGGTTCCTTCAATTTATCCAGGTCCCATCTCCTTATTTTCCTACCTTTTTGTATTTGCATACGTAACCTTAAATCCATGAGGGTGGTCACCGTAATTGTAAGAATCACGTACAAACATAGTTCACGACCTATGACGTCATAAACAATTAGATGCGCGAAAAACTACTGCATTTAGCGACGATGCTGTTCATTTACTCCTAAAGCACTGCACCGATTTCAACCAAATTTGGTACACACATTCCTTACTGTGAGGTACCAATTGCTGCAGGGTTATGAATCGCATACAACACATGGTTCAAACATTACTTACCGTGAGGTAACAAGTGCTGCAGGGCTATGAATCACATATGACACATGGTTCAGAAGATATGACGTCATAAATAACAGCAATCGCAAAAAACTGCCACATAATGCGGCGCGACTTTATAAATACGCTGTATGAGAATGAGAGTAATTAGCGACTTGCAACAAACTTTAAACATAATTTCAAACCTTTATTAAACTTTTCCCGCTGACAACCACATCAAAATATTGAAAGGAAAAAAAGTTTCTCACTTACTACTTTTCCTCTGTTTCTGGAGTAAAACTACAGCATTCGGTACGTCGTTACAATTTATAATTTGTACATTACAACTTTACAGACAGTATACACACATACAGTTGAATGTACGTTTTAAATTGTATCACAGTGCAACACATAGTTCATGAAATATGAGCACATAAACAGTAATTTTCATGAAAAACAGATCCATCATGCACCAAATTTTAATCTATTACTTCTTTACTATTAATTGTATTCCCAAGAAATTTTACACACCTACAACTCTTATACAAGTGAATATATACCCAGGTTTCAGCTAGTTTTTGATAAAAAAAGGCTTAGAGGACCAGGAACTAAATAATCGTCTTACGTTTGACGTTTTTTGAACCACCCGACCCCCCTGGTGAGATGTCGTGACATTTTGCTGCCCCATACCCCAGTCACACGTGAGAGTTTTCAAAATGCGTAATATGCGTTTGATAAAAATTGCATGTTTTAATGTTGGACTAATTAAAACTTTTATTTAACACAGAATGTGTAGTATTATTTCGTAATAAACCTATATAAATATATCATTTTAGGCAGAAAGTCTGTAATCCTTTTATTCATCATCTTTTAGGTACTACTGTCTTCGTCAACATGTGACTGCGGTGAGCTTAAGCAGACCATCCAACACATTAGAGAAAAATGCAGTGCCAGAGCGTTCAACGTGGACTTCGATTACCTCACGGCAACCCAGAAATAAATTGAATATATACTGGGACTATATGTTTGTCAGTTGGTATATACTGGGTGATCAATCCTCAGCGCAACCGCCTTTGCGGCGCAGGACTTGTCGGCGATGGCAAATGTGGTTCCCGCTTAGCGGGCCGCCCGTCTTCCGCACTAAATTTAATACGGGTTGGCGCGCAAGTTATTTCTGACATACACAACACAAACATTTAGAAAGAAATGTTTATTACTCACCTGCATTACGCACGGAGGTGCTGGAACTGTCTCCCTTCGTTATTCAAGCATTTCTGACACCTGCTGAGGAAGTTGCTCATTACACTCATTGATTCTGGAAAATGTGCATGGCAGAGAAACTGACCCGAACTTAAGTTTCTTTTCGGACGAATCATGGTTCTACCTAAGTGGGTGTGTTATTTCGCAAAATAATCGTTGCTCAAGTTAGGTAAAGCCTAATTTAATTCATAAACTGCCACTGCTTGATAAAAAACTAGGAGTGTGGTGCGCTGTTAGCGGCGAGAGAATAATAGGCCCTGTATTTTTTTTCTGGAAACAATCAATAGTGACAGGTATCTTGAAAACATATTGCGGCCTTTGTTTGCCCAATTAACTGAAAAGAGTACATACTCTGCGACGGCACATGCAGCCAACTTATTATTACAGGAAACTGGTAATGTGTTCGGTGAGAAATTTATCACTGAGAACATTTGGCCCCCTCATTCCCCAGATTTAACCACGTGCGACTTTTATGTGGAGAGCATTAAAAGAGAAAGTGTACAAATCAAATCCCCACACTTTAGATGAACTAAAATCAAACATTCGTCATGAAATCACTGCAATTTCTGAGAGGGAACTTCAGAGTGTAATGAACAACTTTCTCAGCAGGTGTTAGCAGTTCCAGCACCTCCTTGCGTAACACAGTTGAATAATAAACTTATCTTTCTAAGTGTTTGTGTTATTTCTGAAACGCTTAACTTGCGCGCCAACCCGTATTAAATTCAGTGCAGAGGACGGGTGGCCCGCTAAGCGGAAACCGCAGCTGCCATCGCCGGCAAGTCGCACGCCGCAAAGGCGGTTGCGCTGAGGATTGATCACCCTGTATAATGTAATGTTTTTTTGTCTTTTTGTTCGTATTTTTATACACAGCCATACCGTACATCCGATTGCGATAAAACTTTGTCATCTCATGCTTGCACTCGTGCAAAGGTTACAGGCATACTAAAATTAACTTCGTATGATGCATGGCGCATGGTGCTTTACAATTAGTTAATTCGTTTCTTACACCTTCACGCTGAAATGGCTGGACGGATATGATTGACGTTTGGAAAAGAGGTAGCTTATACCCTGACTAATATAAGGGCTACCTTCCTTAAGTCACCACATGGTGCGTGGTGGAGGGTACCTTACAATGAGTTAATGCGTTCGTTTCTCTTGACGCCGAAACGGCTGCACGGAATGTAATTAATTATGGAATGAAAATAGCTTATACCCCAATTCAATACATGGGCTACCTTTCGTAAACCTCCGTGAGTGAATGGCGGAGGGTACGTTAAACAAACATCCAAATTGTTTGATTGGTCACCATGAAAGTCAGCGTATAATAGTATGTTTTCATGGAGGAGATTGTTTCTAATCTGCAACCCAATGAATTTAGCATGGCGAAAGGTACCTTGCGACTTTAACACTGTTTGACCAGTCACCATGAAATTTGGCACATATATGTATGTTTTCATATATAAGAGGGAGAGGAGTAGGTGGACAAGGAGACGGACAGAAAGGGGAGGGAGGAGACGGACAGAGAGAGGGTTGAGGAGGAGACGGACAGAGATAAGGGAGAGGATGAGAATGAGAGAGGGGAGATGGTACCAAACAGGTGAAAGGAGATGAACAGAGGGAGGGGAACAAAGAAATGGACAGAGAAGGGGCGGGCGGAGATCAGGGGGGGGGAGGGGGAGCAGGTGAACAGAGAGAAGTGAAAGGAGGAGATGGACTAATGTAAGATTGGAAACCTCATGTATATTTGTTCGTATTTTATGCGCTGCCATAACGTTCTTCTGATTGTGGTTAAACTTCGTCAACTTGCTCTTACGCGAAAATTATGGAGGTACTACAGTTAACTTACAGTAGGTGGCAAGTGTGTCGTACCGAAAATATGCTTGAAGGGCTTTTGAATTAGTTAGGTGTTTGAATGTACCACAAACAAACAGATCATTCGTAATTAAGCTAACGCTTTCAAATTTCAAACGTTATTTGTATAATTATTTCTTCTGTGGCAGCAACGCGCTGGGTACAAGACAGTGCTAAATAAATAAATAAAGAGGGACAAAACGACAGAAGATGTCGAAGAGTATGAAAGATTTATTTAAAATACGTCAAAGAACTAAGGAAGATTATGGCCCTAGCCGAGCGGGCTGACCTAGGCTTTTATTCACGCAGCGTGAGAGGGGCTAAACATGTATGTTTAAATAAAATAAATAAAATTAAATTAAGTTAAACCTGGGCTATGGCTAATTGTGTGAATCTGTATGAATGTGCAGCGTGTATGGACTGGCACTGCACCGTGAGTATAAAAACTGATCAATGTCTGTGATTAAAGTAAGAATAAATATTATGATTAATCAGCCTGGCATCGACTAATTGCAATACGTATGGTCCTGTTAGTGCGCTTAATTATCCATAACATCAGTCTGGCTATAATGGGAACGTTACTGAATGGCAAGTCCGAATGTAGCTCAAAGTAGAATTCGTTAATTAGACAAACACATAGTTCATTAATTAAACAGGGTACACATCAATGTTTAACACGAATGTGATACCGAGTATAAATATGATCATGGGTGGAATGACAGGCAATTTCTAACAGTGATTCATAGAAACAGAATAGCAGGTACAGATACAGCACGGTGGAAACGCTAAAGATGACAATTATGTACACGTTAATTATTTTAAGTAAAGGCCAAAATTTACATTGCAAATTCAAAAACAAACAGAGCACGGATTCTGTTGCGTTCTTGTAGTGTGTTCTGAGACCTTCTGAAAACAAGACTTTATTTCATTAGCAAACTAATTATTGTGTTGACAGAAAGTGGTGTAATTAATTTCAGTGTATCAAGCGCTTTCCGCGATTGGTAATAACTGCTTGTAGCTGCCTGACAAACTAGTTGGTTACGATATTTGTAACCGAATGTAAGAGCATAAGAAACCGGAATACTAAATACGTGCAAAATGATTAACGGACACATTCCATACTCGGAATGCCAATTATAAATAAATTTAGTTTCACACCTTTTTCTGTTGAGAGCAGCCACGCTTCATGTAGTGCATGAACTAATAGGATCTCGTATGTAACCATTAATTATACTCAGTACACATTTGGACAACATTGTCCCTGGAGGAATAGCAATATTTCTTGGAGCCATTTATGTTGTGAAAAACAGTCTAGATCGCAGAAAACCTATATCTGCCCTACCCCTACTGCAAAGCTCACGACATGCGATTGCTCACTAACAATATTGGAAAAATTAATTATGTAGTTCATGAATATGATAAACACTCTATAGAACCTATGAAAATGCTGAATATTTAAAAATCTTTTTACTGACACTGTAGTTTATCTGAGCTTAACAATTTTCTATAAAATTACTGGATTTCATTTCAAAAAAGGATATGAAGCTATCGTCTGAAATACTGATTAAAATTCTCTTGTCTGAAAGAAATGAAAAGGACAGAAATTGCAGATCTGACTTCGATTATTATTATCACTAGTCTAGTACAATTTTGTTGTTACAATGAAAATAAAAGAACGAAGTTACCTTATGATAATTTCCACAATTACGTGTTAAAGATTTGATTTTCAAAGTCGTTATCTAATATATAAAAATGAATGTTTGTGTGTTCGTATTTTATTCGCGGCCGTACCGTTCAACCGATTGTCATGAAACTTTGTCAACATATTGCTTGCACTTTCGCGATGGTCATAGGCACCATTAAATGACTGTACGACAGATAATTTAGGAGATATGTCGTAATAAACAATGAACTGCGCGGTAAAGTGCTGCATCATGTGACGTCTGCTTATAAACCACTGCAACGATTTCAACCAAATTTGGTACACGTATTCCTTTCATAAGGTAAGAACTGCTTCCGACATATAGTTCTGGAGATATGACGCTATAAACAATTATGTAACTGAAAACCTGTGGCATCATGCGACATGCGAATAAGTACACTTTATTCATCCTAAAATCTTCATGACATTTTGGACAGTTGACCTTCAAAACAAGAGGAAGGTCACTGTCACATAAAATTTTGAATGGTACATGACGGAGGGTACTTTACATAGGGAGTTCGTCAGATTCTACAATTGTATTTCGATCCTGATGAAATTTTTAAATATGATTGAACAATTCAGTTTATCTGTGCAGTATTAATGTATTCAGATTATCTACAATCATTTCAATTAATTAATGTGACTAAACAGTTAATTTTCAGATTTAGGCGAAGTTTCGAATGAAATAAAATTTCTGAAAATTCTAGCAGCGCTCTCTGGAAGTTACTTACTTTTCAGGGGAATAATCATCAAAGAAACATTTAAAACATAAATATTGTTCACACCATGTGAATTTTATGTAAGCAATTTAAAGTAAGAAATTTAAAAATATATGCTTCAATGGAAAGCATACTTCATTCAGATTTTTAAATCACGGTTTTTTAGGCTGTCAGCTTTGATGCATACCAAGCGTACCGAATCATTGGGATGAAAACCATCAGCAGAAGGAATTTGTTGTTACCAACGTATGGTTTTAATGGTTTGTTTTGTCTTTTTGTTCGCATTTTATGTAGGGCCATACCCTACATCTGATTGCGATAAAACTTTGTCAACTCATTGCTTGCACTCGCGCGAAGGTTATAGGTACACTAAAATTAACTTCGTATGGTGCACGGTGGAGGGTGCTTTACAAACAGTTAATTCGTTTTTTACGCCTTCACGCTGAAATGGCTGGACGGATGTGATTGAAATTTGGAATAAAGGTAGTTTGTACCCTGATTTCCACGACCTGGACGCTTATTCAGATAACAGGAACCGTTAAAGGAAGGCACGACCAAGGTCGTCCACAGGTAACGTCAGCAAGAGATGACATACCATCGAGAGAGGAGGCTGAATGCAACTCACAAGGAAAGTACTTGGGCTCGAACAAACACATACACACCCAAATCGTATGAGAGATAATGAGAAGATCCCTTATTGCACTAGTGATACTCCCGCATCTGCAAAATTCTGCAGTCGTCTGTTAGAGGCCTTTGCGTGTGCCTTGCCGCATTGCACTTTGACCTCTCGGTTCGCCAGTAGGGACGGTGCAGTGTGCCTCCGAAGTTGCGTTTTGTGATGTTATTTGTGTGGTGAAGCGTCAGATGGAGCGGCGATTGCTAATCAATCCTGTTAATGTATTGCGATTAGTTGAGATGAAGTTACGAAGAACCCTTCTTCATGAAGATGGTATTAGTGTAGACGATGAAGCATTTACATGCTTTCTCGTATCTGTTACGGTACAGAAATATGAGCATAAGTTAGATACTGTTGTTACAAACTCATAATAATGATAATAGGGATGATAATGACGAACAACTCATTGCAAGTGGTAGTGCTACGGCAAGTGCGGGAAGAGGCGATGGAAGCAGTGGCAGTGAATACCAACAGTCTTTCGGGAAGAAGGTTAAAGTTGCAACTATCATGGCTTTTGATGACAATTCGCTAGAGAACATGTACGATGATTATTGCATAAGTTATGGTTAAGATATCTGCATTACGTATGGCGTCTACAATTACATCTACAGTGCTATCTAGAGCAAGGTTGCAGAGCTTTGCAGAAAAACGACACCCACCAGCACACTGAAGTGTACGTAGAGATCCTGTAACCAAACGTTCATACAGATATGTTTGTTCGAGATGTACTTTCCTTGTCAGTTGCAACACACCCTCCAGGCAGCAATACGACGATCAATATCAACAAAACAGTCCGAAATCGCCTTCGGGAATGTGGCCTCTACCAACACCGTCTAGATACAAAGCCTCACAACAAGTCCGTGTTACGTCACTCCGATAGGCTGCCGATGCTAGCTGAGTGGCTAGCCACTGGGGCACAGCCACAGACAAATATATACAGACGGGAAACCTCCGTAAGGGCCCGGTCCCACGCTCAGGGGTGCGGGGAGAGAGGGTTTCCAGCAGTTCCGTAAGATGTCCCATGATGGCGCTGCAGTCAGAAGCAGCCCTTTAAACTGGCCAGAGCAGGCGGTAGGTAGCGGCCGTCCCCAACACCACTTCCCCTCAAACGCCGGCACACCGGATACAGCCGTGGCCTCGTGGCAGGCGGCACGAGCTCTCCCCTCAGCCCCTCCACGCTACCCTCTGACGTGCGAGAGACAGCCTAAGCCAGGGAGCCGCCTGGCACCTTCTAGCACCGTACGGAACTACGAGGGAAGCATAGGACAGTGGTTTAGGGTGGTATGCTTCTCTGTATATGTTACTCTGTGGCACAGCCTACTGCCTCGTAGCGCCATCCAGTCAGCTTGTGATGGCAGCCTATTGATGTGATGTGACACGGACTTGTTTTGTATCTAGACGGTGTTGCTTCTACACATGGAGATCTATAGTGTGTGTCCCATTAAAACCATAACACGTTTAGCTCACAGAAACTTAGCGGAGGAGCGAAAGGATTGGAGGCGTAATGGGCCGGGTTTTGACAGATGACTGAGCATTTAGTGTTCATTCAGAGAATCGTCGTTTTCTCATCTGGAGAGAACGTGGAACTCGGAAGAATCCTGCTTATGTGCAGTAAACATCACCATATCATTGTGATGGACGAAGGGTGTGGGCAAGAGTCAGTATTGCCGGACATACGGACCTCTGTGTCATTTAGTATGGCGCTTTGGTTACTCAGAGGTATAGAGACGATATCCTTCGACTTTTGTTGTGCCCTACGCTGGTGCCTTAGGAGATGGGATCCTTCTTGTGGACGATAACGCTAGACACCGCGGAAACACATTATTGGACAACATGCTTGAAGCTGAGGGAATTGAAGGAACAGAGTGACTGGCTTCTTCACCGGAGCAAAATCCGATTGAGCATGTCTCGGATGCACTTGGAAGACCCATTGCAGCCAGACATCACCTCCTACAATGGTTGCGGTGCTGGATATTGCTCTCATGGAAGAATATACAAGTATTGATCGCGAGGTGATTGATATAACCTCATACTACCCATGCCACGCAGGTGTGCATCTGCACTGGACGTCCGAGGTAATCATACACCACATTAGCGGACAACGAGAGTGACTTTTACACTTAAATGGTAACCCCATGGTGAAATGTAAACTTGGAGTAAAGAGTTGAGGCATCAAAATATTGTACTGTGTGACACACAAATTACAATTGTAACCAATATCTAAATAAAATATGTTATATATGTACCTCTAGTTGTTTTGAACAGTGTAGCTGTCCCATGACTACTGCCACCTCAGTCTAAAGTGATATTTCGAATAGTGCTGAAGCTCTCGTTGTCAGCAGAGGACATTCGGCACGGGCTTGGTATTGCAAGTGTTTTCCACCGTTAGCGCCACCTAATCGGTTTTAGGAGCGACGGGAAAAGCTGCACAGTGCAGTCGCAAACCACCTCTGGCTATGAGCGACAGTCGCGCGGCCAAAGCGCAAAACGAAAAAAGAAAGAAAGAAAAAAAAAAAAAAAAAAGAACTTGTTGACAGCGACAAACAGTATTGTTTTCTGCGTCATTGCATCGTGCGGCGGACGACGGCTCAGTCCAGCCGTATCGCTTTAGAGCGCTGTAAATACTGATTTATGATGTCAGGCGTTGCACTGCTCCATCGCAGAGCGCCTTAAACCTCCTATTCTCGTGTAGTCGCAGAGTGAAAGGATTTGTACAGAGTGAGAAGTTGGCGACACTCTACGAACGTACCGTACCGTATCGTATTTATACTGCTAGCGATTTCGCTGTCGGCACGTTCGGTGCGAGGGCGTTGGCGTATTTACACGTCCAACGCACAAACAGGCGACGGCGTCAACACGCACGGATTTTTGGGTGAGCGACAGCTGTACGATATTACTGAAGCAAACGGCTATATTCAGACGCAGTGTACGCTGCACACAAAAGTTAAGAGAAAACTTTGAGATGCACTGAGTATAACTATAGACTCACAAGTTTGACTGGACTATCGCTTATTCCCAAGAGCCGTCGTGCTGACTGTTCGTTTAGAACAGTGCTTCGCATCTTTTTGACAGTACGACCCACAATATTTCGGGTCAAAATTTCGCGATCCAGTTCATTCCAAAGCGATTAGTAGTAACGTAAAAAATGTATGTAATATGAAGCTCAAGTTATTTTAGGCAACTTCTGTGCTGAGTAAGATTTGAAACTGGTGAAGGGATGTATAAAAAGGACTAAATTTTCTCTAATAAATAATTTGTAAGTGCTTGACATCGATCACGCTGCGGGAACGATCTAATATCTTGTAATGGAATCTACCTAAGCAGAAGAGCAACGATCGCTATTTTCAAATTACTTTATTTAGACCGATTTCGGCAATTCTAAGTTGCCATCTTCAAGTCTCTGAACATTTAAATATCACATGGTAATATTTCGTCGTGTTTACTTTCTGTTCTTGGATATGGATATGTTGAAATTAATTTCGTGTCTATGATAATCTGTGCTGCTCCCATATCGCAAGTCCATCACTCAGAACGTTTTGTAAACATACGTAGTTCATCATAGAGACAAAAAAAGTTTTAATTTCGACATACCCATATTCAAGAACAGAAAGTAAACATGACGAAATATTACCATGTAATATTTAAATGTTAATACACTTGAAGGTATAATAATTTCGTATGGCTCATTGGCCTGATGCAAGTCTTTCAATTGGACGCCACTTGAAGATGCCAACATAGAACTACCGAAACCGATCTGAATAAAGCAATTTGAAAATAGCGATCTTTGTTCATCTGCATAGGCAGATTCCAGTTACAAAGTAAATTTTATACAAATTAAATGGTAAGTCAATGGGATTTGTGGCGCAGTTTAGTCTTGGTGTAAATGATACTTTCTACATCTGGATTATTGTAGTTAGTTACCAAGCAAAATGGGATTTTTTTGTAAAATAAATAAATAAAGAAATAAAATGAAACAAACTGTGCACGCACGAACATTTAAATACTGGTAGATACAATATTTCCTTCAAAGCTGTATTTATAAACAGTCGACAGCCTTCCCGCTTGATATGGGACCATGCATTCCTAATCAATGCGTCCATAGTGAAAAAAATACAAAACGGAAACATAGCATAACATTAAATAAAGCATCAATATACGAATACACACAAAACAACAAGCGAATAAGGTACAATCTCGCAATGATAAAAAAGAATAAATCATTGGAAGACTACTCATATGACACTTACCGCAAGTGAAAGAAGACACATCGTTGCCATTATCGGAATTACGAACGAATGCTGCGACTACATTATTCTAGTATCGCCCTGAGCTCGTTGTTAGGCACATTGGTTCCTTATTTTCTTGTTTACAAAGGGGTTTTCACATAGCTTTTCAGATTATAAAACTATACACTTAAAGTGATCTTTCTTTAAAGAAAGAAAAAATAATCGGAAAAATATTTCAAACTAGTCGGGCCACCCACCGACCCACCAGATAGATCCGACGACCAACTAGTGGGTCACGTATTCCCGTACTGTCTCGAGTAGTCGTTTTCGTTCAGACGTAACCACCAAAACTACAGAGCTGTCTGCTATGTAGTTTCGCAACTGAATGAAGAAGTGAGATTTGAGGATACTTTTTACGTAGGAGCAGGAAAAGGATAATTGAGTTTACTAATGACGAAAGGATAATTCATAGTTGATATTCTCCTCAAATGTCACGCAGCAAATTTTGAACGCAATTGAGATTCTAAATGATAAAAAAGTGTCATTCAAACTTTTGAAAACCAACACATTTATTTGCTGAAGAAAATTTATATTGGCAAACACACTAAACATATCTTGCTAACGGTCAAATTGCATTGAAAATAATTTTCTGCCGGCCGCGGTGGCCGAGGGGAGTGAGGCGCTCCAGTCACGGTCAGCACGGCCACTACGGTCGGGGGTTCGAATTCTCCCTCAGGCATGGATATTTGTGCCGTCCTAGTTCGAAAGTAGTTTGTAAGTTTAGGGACTGATGACTCCGTAGTTAAGTCCCATAAGCTTTACAAACATTTGAACATTTGAATAATTTTCTCATCTAATAATTCTGATTCTTTTGAAGATATAATTTTCTGTAAAACATGTTTATATATTTATGCTCGTATATATACGTAATGTAGGCTTTTTTCTCCGTAAAACGAAAATATTTTTCTGCTTGTAGATATTTAGTCTCTTTTATGGGAGAAAACTAGTAGAAAAAACTTAATTAGGCTCTGGAACAACTTTTTCGGTGTGGTGAAAACACAAAGCGAACAACAGAATAAAGTTAAAGAAGATGCGGTAGCATAGGGATGCACTCGACCAGCACACACGAAAATTTTGAACTCCACACTCTGCACAATCTATAGATCGTAGACGTCAAAGACGCACTAGCGATGGGGTTGGCTGCTGATTTACACGTAGGCACGAAAGACGCACTCACTTAAGAGTAGTCGATTTTCATTGCAAAGTCGATCGTGCTAACCGGGCTTTGGAACTTACATGTGTATGACGCGATATAGGTGAACACATGAAAGTAATTATTGTATTAAAATACGTTGTGCAGCGCCCGTCTTTATCGCTGGAAGAATGCATACACGTCTGAAGGTACGGACCCTTCGGCGACTAAAGCTGTTGAACCAGGATGGGGGCAGAGACTCCATTTATTGGACCGGAACCAGTCCTGACAATCACCAAGGCAATGATCAAATTGGAGCTACGTAACTGGCTCAGAAGACAGCACGTAGAATATTGGCCCAAAATCTATCAACAAAAACATGGCACGGTAATGATGCCAAAGCCATTTTTTAAAAGAAACTCTGCAATCCTGGGCCTGAACAGGAGAGAGATTAGACTCATGGTTGGATTGCTGACAGGCCATGGGAAGTTCAAAAAACACCTACATAAAATGGGAATAACAGAAGCGGACCCTAAATGTAGGATCTGTGATGACGGTGATGAAACTGCATCACATCTAATCTTCGAATGCCTTGAATTGGAGAGTAAAAGGCACTGAACATTTGGGACAACCAGATCCGAAGAAATTGTGTTGGCTTTACTAGATACACAGGGAGCGATACCGATCAATAAACTTAGTTTCGGTGTGGGCAGTGGCGGGTTGGACCAAGACTGTTTTGGCTTCCCTGAAAAAATCAAATCAAATGAAATCAAAGCTGTTGAATGAAATAGAAGATACGTATTCGCAGTTGCGAGTGTGACCCAGTATAAGCTGTACAATTTAATGATGACAGATGAAAGTGTTTCGCTGGACCGGAACTCGAACCCGGATTTCCCGCTTTTCTCGAGGGGTCGCGTTAACCTTTACACTAACCTTTACACGTTTCACCGATCGCCCCAGACGTCTATAAATCACACATTACCTACTGCTCGTGAGTGCTCGAACATTACACATTCGGTCCGTGTGCATGCATTTCTGAAGGAGATTTGCATTGCTTCCAGCGATAAACACGGACACTGAACAACGCATTTAAATGAGCCACAGTAAAACTTACGACAAAACTTGGCATGCGCGTTATTAACTATCACGTTCGCATCATAAATAGAGGCAGAGGATACCGCGCTCTCGGTTGCGGTTCCTCTAGGGAGACGCTTGTAATGTCCCAGAAATAACTTAAATTGGTCCCAATCCCCCGGTTCCGATCAAGGCCATCAGCTTGTCTGACAATTGGCTGGATAGAACCGCGACTCTTTATGGGCCGGATCTCAAATAGCCCACTCCACTCCTCGCAATGGAGAATAAAGTTGCTTAACATCAAGCTGCGACCTATTAGGAACGTACTGTGTATCTTTGGGCTCTATACCAAGTAAAAGGTGAAGCAGTCAGCAATCCGAAGATTGGTTTGGACACCACAGTGCTTTACTAGGCATGGTCCTGTTTGGACGTGGTATGCCGTTGCCTTCCTCCGACCTTCGAACTGACTTACCCAGCCAGTTGTAGGGGGACCTACAGTTTAACGTGGGTTCCGAACCACGGTGCTACTCGGTATTTTTCGCATGAGCAATACTGCCAGAGGTGAAAGAAGTGGAAAGTGACAAATAAAAATCCTAGGACCTGCCGGGGATCGAACCCGCGACCTTTGTAGTCTGGCACTCTACCACTGTGCAAACGAGGCGCCCCTCTACCAAGTAACAATGCCAAAGCTAGTAACAATACCAAAGATATATTAAAATCATCACAAGTAAAATTATCGACATCGGCCATCCAAGTCCATTACGCCGCGTCGTCGAAGTACGCAAGAAACCGGACGGCACGCTTCAACATGTTCATCACATCTAGCTACCGATTTCCGCCCCATTCGGATAATTCCTTCGTTGTCTTTCGGTTTTCTTTGTGTTTATTTATCAACGTATTCCATTGGTAATGAAATACTGGAGAATCAGTGTGGTGTCGCACAAGTATGAAGTGCGCGCCACCTACTTACGCCGCGCGCCGCCATGCACGCACGGCGCGGCGTTCTTACGACGTCAGCCACGAGCGCCCTCTGCTACAACTCCGCTCGTGGCCACGACTGCTGCATCGGCCACTTGGGACTGAGATAGGAACCAGTTAACACTTCGGAATCAGATAGGCACCAGTGAAGACTTGGCTATCGGACAGGCACTAGGCAAGCCTCTAGCTCAACTATGTATCAGCATTCTGCAGTACTGAGCTATGTAAAAGTTAAGTATTACTAAGTCTCTAAGAAATATAGATCTCGTTCTAATTTACTCTAGTGTTTCTAGTTTCTGCTGTCCCACTGGCTGGTCAGTGCACAAGCGTGCATCCTTTATTCCTGTGTCGATCTTTCTACTCGGCCACCGACATCTACGACGGAAACGAGACACAAAAGCGGCGACGAGGCTGGGACACAAAAGTGGCGACGAGGATGGGATACAAAAGAGGCGACGAGGATGGGACACAAAAGTGGCGACGAGGATGGGATACAAAAATCAGGTGGCAGTGTTGGGTCATTATGTTCATGTAGCTGCGATGTCGAATCTCAAGGAACAGGTCGACAACCTCAAAGATGCTGTAAGCCAGTACAGGGCCAAAAGCCGGGGCCGAGCCACGCCCCTCGGGGTTCCCAGGTGCCACTGCCGCGTGACTTTGACATCAGAACGGTTGGCAGCGGAGTGTATTGTGTGTCGTTAATCCGCCTCGCTACGGTATTGTGCACCCGTCGCTACACTGTGTCTCGTGTGTGTTAGTTACAGTCGTCGAGTTAGCTTCTGAATACTGCTGTCAGGCTGAACGGTGGAACAGGTTCCGGTTGTACACCAAACGTACAGTTCTTAGAAGTGTTCACCGAACGTTGCAGTATTGTCTTCATTGTACTGGTCAGTACACCTACTCGCCACAACACAGGTGCACTTTTCATACCACAATTACCGCGCAGAACATTAACACGACGGTTGGAACTTAAATAGTGGGAACATTGCTGTGGAGACACTATGCAATGGAATATACTATTGTCGCTGATAGTACATGTTGTTGACATACCTACCTTACCTCCGAGCAAATGGACTCGCCAGTCTCACAATTGAGGGCAACAGTCACTTGCGACCGAGCGGTGCAACGTAATGGCGTCACTATGTTTTCGAAACAGGAACAACGGAGACCGCCAATGCACAGTAATACTCACAGTGACTTCAACTGCGAATGGGAAAAGCTGAAAATGTGTACCCACCCGGGATTCGATCCCGGGTCTCCTGCTTCCTAGGCAGTTGCGCTGACCTCTACACCTGCAAGGACTACCTAAGCACGCTTCCTGACAGACACAAATTTCCAGCTTTACCCTGCCCACAGTACTCAAACTCGTAGAAAGCAGGAGATCCGGGTTCGAATCCGGGCTGGGCAGTTGAAGTCATACATTCTGGAATATGAAAACAATAACAACTGCAGGATCAGAAGTAAAGTCTGTTCTTTCGTTAGTGGTGAGGGGTGGGCAAATTCGGAGCCCTTACTTTTACGGGAATTAGTACATAGTGACTACGAGTTTGAGTACTATGGGCAGCAGGTTAAAGCTGGAAATTTGTGTCTGTCGGGAGGCGTACCTAGTTAGTCCATGCAGGTTCGGTGATCACTGTGTCTCCAATGGTGTAGGGGCAGTTGGGCTTCGGCCGTGCACCGGCTCGGGCGTTGTTTACGTCCCGGCCACAGGCGCAGCGCGCGAGTTGTTTACGCGGAGTGTGTAGCGGTGTAATTTAGTAGTGCACAGATCGAACTATGGCTTTTTCATACCGTAAATCGACACTGCGATTCACTTTCAATAACGACTTTGCACGACCAAAGGCCTACGAAATAGAACGCTTTCTACGAGATGAGGTAAAAATCGAGCCGGACGTTCTGGTAGGAATACACTTGTCCATAGTCAGTAGCGTCGTTTACTGCAAGCTCATTGATGAAGCGGCATGTGATAGAATATTACAACGACACCAACAGGGTCTCCGTTTTTGCCATTCAGACGGAAATGTCGGAACGGTTACAGTGGATCACGCCGGAATGGGATTAAGAACAATCCGCGTCTTCGAGCTACCGTTCGAATTGCCTGAAAAACTGGTGACACATGCTTTGAGCCCGTACGGCACGGTTATCTCACATGAAGCCGAGAAATGGGCGACTTTTGCAACATATCGTGTCCTGAACGGCGTAAGACAGGTAAAGATTGAATTACGCAAACACGTTCCGTCATACCTGTATATCGGTGGCTGTAGAGCAATCGTCATCTACGACGGACAACCGAGAACTTGCTCGAGGTGTGGAAAGGAGGGACACGTGAGGTCTGAGTGTACGCAAAGGAGGCTATTACAACTGCCACGTGATGATCCACAACAACAGCAGCATGCGACGGTGCTCCCCTTGACGTATGCTGCGGCCTTTCGCGGGGATACGAGAACCACACCAGAACCGAACCAGCGTGTAACGTCGGAAGACCAATCTAACGAATCAAAGCCAGGAGAGGCGGAGATGGATCATGAACGGCGGTCGCAGGACGTTATGCCTTCGCCACAGTCCTTGCAGGACGCGGCGGAAATGGAAGTTGACAGTGCGAAGGAGCAGGAAGTGGACTTGAAAAACGACGATCAGGAGGCTGATTCGGAGGTCAGATTCGGAGGTCAGACAACGGAAGCAGCGAGCGCCAAAACGGCGGAGGAAACGCCGCCTTTCGTCCGACAAAGACAGCAAGGAATCAGAGACGAATGACGAGGTGACCCACAGCAAGGAGCAACAAACAACGGCCGCGGAAGAAATACCGAGCGAAGAGAGAAGTGGGGCGGCGACCTGTGTTCAGAGGAACGACGTGACACAAGACGAGGTGGAAACAGATAAAGGATCTTTGACTGTTGAGAACGTCAACCGGGCAACAGAACATGGCGCCGAAAGAACGCATTTGGACTGGGCAACAGAGGCGACTCAGTACGCAGACGAGAACGAAGGAGTAGCAGACCAGCACCCCGGTGGAATGAGTCCGGGCGGCCATTTCGACTAACGTATGACAGCAAGTGAGGGCGATGGGGGACTTGAATGGGGCACAAGGAGGATAGGAGGTGTTAACTGTCAGACTGTGACTCCCCTATGATACATGCCATGCAACAGGCGTACCGGATAGGGTCCATTAACATCAGTGGCATAAAAACGCCCGTCAAGATGAAGATGCTCAGTGACATGCTCAAGGCGGCGGATATAGACATAGCGCTGCTGCAGGAAGTACGAGTCCTTCACAGCCAGGACTTCTATGGATACGACATTTACTGCTCACCGTGCGACGAGAGAGGCATCGGCACGGCAATATTACTCAAAGAAGGGATACGTGTTGTCGACATAGAGTATCTGCCCACAGCACGCGGAACAGTCGTCACCATAGGAGGCGTACGACTGATCAATATTTATGCACCATCAGGCAGCGATAAGAGGAGGGAACGCCAGGAATTTTACGCCCAAGAGGTGACCCCATTGTTCAGGGGCCAATACGAGGCTTGTATCATAGGGGGAGACTTCAACTGTGTACTAGACAGGAAGGACCAACATCCTAACTACACGACATGTCAAGAACTCAGAGCGCTGGTCAACGGGATGCAATTAATTGATACGTGGGACCTCAAACATCCTGGACAACAGGGATACACGTACATCACCAGCCACTCGGCGAGCAGATTGGATAGGATTTATCTTTCACGAAGACTGATGACGTCGACAGTGGATGCGGAAATTTGGCCTACAGCGTTCACCGACCACGAGGCATATATCTGTACAGTCACCCTCGCCCGGCAAAAGGTATGGAGGCGAAGAAGTAATTGGAAGTTGAATGTTTCTCATCTTCACGACGCAGAATGTCGACGTATGGTAGAGGAAACATGGCAAAATTGCCTAAGGCGCAGAAATGCATATGGTTCTGTTCTCCATTGGTGGGTCACGTGCGTGAAACCAGCCTTATTTTTTATGGGAAGGAGGCTTCTCGTTGGCAGCGCATGACCTCTGAATTTTATTATACGACCCTCCGGGAACTCTATTCCCAACCTCCGTCACCAGAACGCCAAACAGCCGTACACCATGTCAAGGCAAAACTCATACAACTCACAACATCCAGAATGGCAGGTACAATGATACGTGCGAGGGTGCAGGATGGACTCCACAATGAACAGCCCTCCATGCACTATGTCATACGTGAGAGACAATGTAGACGTCGGGGATTAATTCACGAGGTTGAACTCGACGACGGCCGGAAATATACAGCACAGAAAGACATAGCCCATGGGTCCGACGAGGTGGAACAGGAGGCAATGGAGACCGTCCTTAATGAGATCCCAGACATGACATACGCGAACTCGGAAGCAGACATCCTACAAGCAATAACGGAAGAGGAGATGGTGGAGGCCATCCAACGAGGAGCTCCGAACAAATCCCAGGGTCCAGACGGTTCCCCATTGGAATTCTATCGCACGTTTGTCACTATTATGGCACCGATGTGGTTAAGTATGTTTAACGAGATAATAGCGCAGGAGTTACCAGTCCCCACAGAAGGGTTGGTGATTCCAATTCGGAAACCACAGGGAGGCAAGCGACCATGCGATTATCAGCCTTTGACCCTCCTAAATAGCGACTACAAGATCCTTATGCGTATAATAGGATGTCGCTTAAAAACATTGCTAAAGGAGCGAATTAACAGGGATCAGACATGTCTCGGAGGTACAAGCAATATTCATACGGCCTTGGGAGACTATCGTGATGTTATCTGCCTTGCCAAGGCGTGTCGTCTACGTGGAGCATTGATAGGCATCGATTTTGACCATGCCTTTGATAGAGTGCATCACACCTACCTCAAGGCAGTGATGCTCAGGATGGGTGTTCCGCCTACTTTTACCACTATGGTGATGACGTTGTTGCATGGTGCCCGGTCAGCGGTGTTGATTAATGGAGGGAGAACAGAACATTTCCAGATTTTACGATCAGTCAGACAGGGGTGTCCGTTGTCCATCATCTTGTATGCCATCGCACTAGAGCCATGTCTTGCAGGATTGCGCCAACGACTCACAGGTATCACTCTACGGAATCAGTCCTTCAAATGTAGAGCATATGCTGATGATGTAGTGCTTCTAGTGAAGACAACAGAGGAGACACGCACAGCAATGGATTGGCTACAGAAATACGGGGAGGCAGCTGGTAGCGTGGTTAACTTTCGAAAATCACAATTCATGAATGTAGGCCGAGGACTCGAACCAGGAACTGAAGGACCCTTACCTGTGGTGCAAACCCTACGATGTTTGGGTATCACTTTCCATACGGAGACGGCACGAACAACAGCAGACAACTACCGTAAGCTGTTGTGTCAACTACGCACATCAGTACGACTCAACGCCCTGCGCTCGATGGATATGTTGCAGAGAGTAACACTGGTCAACCTCCACCTCGCACCCAAGATGTGCCACGTGGCACACCTTCTCCCTTTGCCACGTACGATGGCCACGAGGATACAAGCAGCCTTTGGATACTACGTGAGCATGGGACAGCTCTTTAAGGTGCAATACGAGTCGCTCACGCTCCCGACGCGGGAAGGTGGTGTTAGCCTAGTCAATGTCTACGAAAAGGCTCGGGCAATGTATATTAACACCATGTGCAAACTGTGGCGTAACAGGAACTACTCCCTAACGGGTGCGATAATCGAAGAACTAGCACCGCCATCGCTTCTTCCACCGGTTAGTGTTGGGCATATTACGCCTCCATTATCACACATCCGAAAGTTCTTCGTGGAACACAGTTATGTGCGTGCAGATTTACCAACTACCCGATCACCGACTTCCAAAGATGTGTATAGACTGCTTGTAAGACGCATGGAACGGAATAAGATGGAACGGAGGTACCCTGCGATTAACTGGAATGTTGTGTGGCGCACAGTGCACCACCCCCACCTCCCTACATCGGCCAGGTCAACGTGGTACATGGTGGTTAACCGGAAGTACCCGACGAAGGAGAGACAGCATGCTATCCACATGACAGACACGCCCATATGCCTACGATGCGACACGCTCGACACGGACGAACATCGGTTGGTCTGCGGCACAGCGCTGGGAGTGTGGAATCTGGCACGGAAGATCATAGCGTTCATGATACACACAGTACAGTCAGAAATCTCAACGGACATAGTATTTTTCCCAGATAAAACATATTTCCCACGTCAGAAGACGAATGCGGTGGCGTGGGTAACGGGCATGACGGTACATTACATATATCATTATGCAAACACGAACAAACTGGACTATTGGCAATATTTACAGGATGGGCACACGAAGCTACGACGACTTGGTAAATACAAGGAAAGTTACGCAAATTTTTTAGAGGTAGTGTTTACTGACCCGCCACCTGGCTGGGGTGTACTGGGTACGAGAAGATGATAGTGATAGTTTAACGAAGATACCGACCAATTGAACGGATCAGACCTAATAAGTTCGAGAAGATCACCCAAGAACACCGACCGGATGGTGCTACACTAACAGAGGAGGCCCCAGTTTATTTTACGTTATATTCCTTTAAGTTCGAAAATGTCACGAATGATGCAGCATGCCGGAAGTGGCATGATTTATACAGTTATTTTTCCATTATGTATTAGTTGACAAATTTCTTCCAGATAGGGCACTGGACTTCATTTGATTTCATGATTATAATAAAGGCTTCAGTTTGTAAAAAAAAAAAAAAAAAAAAAAAAAAAGGGGGGGGGGGGGTCAGCGCAACTACCTAGAAAGCAGGAGACCCGAGTTCGAATCCCGGCTGGGTACACATTTTTAACTTTGCCCATTCTGTGAATATGAAAACATTAACAACTGCAGTATCAGAAGTGACGTCTGTCCATTCGGAATAGAGGCCACATGTATATACACAGTAATACTGTTCGTTTTTGGAACATCACCTGCGACCAGCTTTGCGAAAGAAGCGTCAACACTTTCTGCGCAAACCACCCATCCTTTTGCATGACAATGCGTCTCCTCTATTCGGTCTATGGGACTGTAAAGTATTGTACCATCCACCATACTCCCCGGAATTAAGTCCTTGTGACTTTTATTTGATTCCGAAGATGAAGGAACCACTTCGTGCCATTCGCTTCAGAACTGTTCCAGAGAATCTACAGGCAGTAGACCTCCATTCGCCGCATTAACAGAACAGGCTAAGCTAACGGTATACTACGACTTCGACATCGCTGACTACGGGTTCTACACAACACTGGTGACTACCTTGAAGGGCAGTAACAGGTGCAAACATGTAACGCTTTTGTATCGATTGTGAATAAATAGTTGCCACTATTTAAGTTCCAATCCTCTTATTTTCCTTCTCTCAATTCGTCCGTCTCAGTCTCGAGGAGGAACACACACAATTGTGAACTGTCACAGTGGGTGTGTCCGTCTTCGTAGTCCAATAGACAACGTGGTGGGTTGCCACGCAGGTGTCCCGGGTTCGATTCCCGGTCCGATCGGGGATTGGATGCTGTGCTTTCTTAATTATCGTTCATTATCATTATCATCGCCGTGCAAGTCACTGCAGTGGCGTTATCTAAAGACTTGCACCAGGAAGGCAGAACACAATCCCAGCAGGGGTCTAATGTCCAGGGCTTAGGTTGCCGAACCGTGTCGCGAAGTGTTGTTCAGTGTTGGGTGTTGGCTAAGGACACTGCACGTGACCAGCCAATCAGGTGATATTGTACGGCAGCCAATGAAACTCGCTGATTTATATACACGCAGTATTCGAATATATTCATTTCACGTTCTGGTGACGATGTCAATTTAATAAGTGGACAAGGGTACATCGAGAACTTGTGAACCATAGAGTAGGAACAGCATTAATTATTTACTTCATGGTCAGCACAAAAAACTAATTAATTATTACGAATAAATGAAGTAAATTTACATTACTTAAAACAAATATCTGATTGGCTGTCACCGTCTGTGCTACGATTGGTCGGCTACGACCGTGATACGAATTGTAAACTTTTAACAACATCCGGAAATGCCATACGATTATCATCATCATCATCGCAGGGGGAGCGATTAATGAAACTTGCTCGTTATTCGGAAAAAGTATTTTGTGTCTTACTTGTGTTTATTGCCTACGCTGCTTCTCTCTCCTTAGCTCGTACACGACAGTACCAGTTTCCGCTCCATCCGAGTATTCAATCGTTGTGCTATACTAGCTTGATTCATACCTGATGACATTCGACCTTGTGATATTGCCACGTTCACCAGTTTACTTCCTTGGTCCTAGAAAGACTTCGCTACTGTTCCGTGTGCTTAAGCAGTGTTTACCTGCCTTCGTATTTCAGTACAGGCCGCAGCAAATAATCAAAAACTTACATGGGTGGACAAAATACTATGAACACCATGCAGTACACTACATATTATTGCAAGCTGCTACCACTGCAGAGTCTACGCGTTAACACTGCGAAAGGGCGGACTGCAACTACTCGTACGTACTAAGTCTCAGGCGTTACATTGCAGAATATGATATGTTTTGTTTTGTCACGGTCAACATGCGTGAGCTCTCAGTATTCTAAAGAGGCCATCTAGATGGTGCATCGTTAGTGGGAGCATGTGACGCAAAAAACAGCTGCTCGGCAGCGTACACAGAGCGAGGTAAGAAATCAGTGACGAAGAGAAATAGTGGGCGAAAGTCGAAGTTAGCTGACAACAACCGGCGTGCATTAAGAACTGTTGTGGCAAGACAACATGAAACTACCGCGGTAAAAGCGACTGCAAAACTCAACTCTCACTTGTTTGCAGTTGCTAAACCATTCATAACGAAAGCCAGCTCAAAGCTGCGAAGGAAATGGAGCCTGGATGGAAGAAGTAAGCGGTATGGTCCGATGAATCATCGTTTACATTGCTTCCTACAAACAATCGGGTTTACGTGTCGAAAACCCCAAAAGTAGTTTACTGTATGGCATGCCTGCTTCGTACAACTGAAGTTCAATAAATCTTTATTTGCTGTTTATTTTCTCTTGTACCAACTATCCGCCAACTTTTTAATCTATGTAGCTACATACTCTAGAAAGTACCTATTATTATTATGGTCTTCAGTCCGGAGACTGCTTTGATGCAGCTCTCCACCCTACTCTATCCTGAGCAAGCCTTTTCATCTCCTCATAAGAACGGCAACCCACATCCACTTGAATCTGCTTACTATACGAATCTCTTGGTCTCCCTCTGCGATTTTTACCCCACACACTTCCCTCCAATGCTAAATTTACGATTCCCCGATGTCTAAGAATGTGTCCTACCAAGCGATCCCTTCTTTTGGTCAGGGTATGCCAAAAATTCCTTTTCTCACCAATTCTGTTAAGTACCTCTTCATTGATTATGCGATCTACCCACCTAATCTTCAGCATTCTTCTGTAGCACCACATTTCAAAAGCCTCTATTCTCTTCCTGTCCGCACTGCTTATCGTCCATGTTTCACTCCCGTACAAGGCAACACTCCACACAAATGCCTTCAGAAAAGACTTCCTTACACTTAAATTAATATTCGATGTTACCAAATTTCTCTTTTTCAAAAAATTCGCAAAAAAAGGTGCTAATTTCTGTTTTTCGGTACCTATTCAAACTATTAAAATTGAATCAAGTGATATTTATTCATCCATGTCTGAGGGAGGATTCGAACCTCCGATGTGAGAGGCCGCGCGATCCGCAACGTGGCGCTCCCGACAGCTCGACTCGTCCCGCGCGGCGTTTGTGTTGTCCTTAGGTTGGTTTACCTTAGTTTAAATAGTTTGCAAGCTACGGACTAATGACCAAGCAGTTGAGTTCGATAGGTTTACAAACATTTTTGACAAAAAAGCAGATGTTCAAATGTTTGTAAATCTATCGGACCAAACTGCATGGTCAGCAGTCCGTAGCTTACAAACAACTAAAACTAATTTACACTAATAAGGACAAAAAAACACACCCATGCCCCAGGAAGGACTTGAACCTCCGACGGCGAGCAACCGCGCGCTTCGCAGCGAGGCGCCTGAGACCGCTCGGATACTCCACCGCGGCTTTGACAAACACACACACACACACACACACACACACACACACACACACACACACACACACCAGATGAACAAAAGATATATTTTGTTTGCTGATGATACTAACTTGGTAGTGAAGGAGGTTGCTCGTAATATTGACACAGTATCAAATAATGTAGTTCAAGAGATAAGTTCATGGCTTGTAGAAAACAAGTTGATGTTAAATCACAGTAAAACTCAGTTTTTTACAATTTCTAACACATAATTTGACGAAAGCTGACATTTTGATTACACATAATGGGCATATGATAAGTGAGACTGAACAGTTCAAATTTCTAGGTGGTCATATAGATAGTAAGCTGTCATGGAAAGCCCATGTTCAGGATCTTGTTCCAAAACTAAATTCTGCTATATTTACCATTGGAACAATATCTGAAATAAGTGATTTTTCAACACGAAAAGTAGTCTATTACGCTTACTTTCACTCACTTATGACGTACGGCATTGTTTTTGGGATAACACGCCTGATGCAAAAAGGATATTTTTGGCTCAAAAAGGAGCAGTTCGAGCAATATGTGATGTAAGTTCATGAACGTCATGTCGACCCCTTTTCAGTAGTCTGGGAATTTTGACTCTGGCGTCACAATACGTTTTAGCTTTAATATCGTTTGTTGTTAATAATATCAGCTTATTCCCACGAGTTAGTAGCTTTCACTCGGTGAATAGTAGACAGAAGTCGAATCCACATTTGCATGACACCACCTTGACACTTGTGCAGAAAGGTGTACAGTATTATGCGGCATCCATTTTCAATAAGCTGCCAGAAGAACTAAAAGATCTCAGCACTAATCCACACGCTTTCAAATCTAAATTGAAGAGTTACCTCATGACTCACTCCTTTTATTCTGTCGAGGAACTCCTAGAAAAGTTAAACAATTAAGCTAATTCATTTTTTCTTCTTTATTGATTCTTTCCTCTTTGTATTAAGATTATGGTGTGCATAGAACTACTTAAAAATTTTCTATTACCATTCTTGTGTAACAGTTAAATGTATTGACTTGTTCCATAACTATGGAGTCTCACTCCTCAATTGGGTCCTATGGAACAGAAAAAAAGAATAAAATAATAATAAAATAATTTAACAATGCTAGCAGACGATCCACTACAAATCGAACAAAAAATAGAAGAGAAGCGTATCTCGGAACGCCCAAAGGCACAGAAATGGCGAGCTGCTAGCGCTCTTATAACAAAAATCGATACAAAATGGAGTGGCAGTGTAAGTGCCAGAGTAAGTACAACAGAAAGGTATGAGGGGGCAGCACGGGACTTGAACCATCTGATTATGCTTAGAACAATACAAAGCCATAATATGAGAACTATCATGATAGAGTTTAATAACACACACACACACACACACACACACACACACACACAAATGTTAACGAAGTATGTTGTTACATTTAGTTGCCTCTGCCTTGGGCAAAACACTAGTTTTTGTTTCTATACGCCCATACATGCTGTTACAGATGTTTTAAATCGAAACGAGTCTGGTTTTAATAAGACTAATTTTTAAAGTTGCAAAAGACGATCAATTAACCTATACAAACTGTATTACATTTTACGATAGAAACGTTGTTTATCATGGTAACTTTCCTATATAAATGTTCTCAGTCTTCTTGTCATGGCAGAATAAAAATTGGAGTCTAAGACGACTACCTCCATCGTCGTCAGGATTAAGGGTGACTTCCTCCTCACGAAGACAGCGGACGTTCTCTTCCAAAACTCGAGTTTTTAGTTTGAATGGATACGTCCAGCAGAACAAGAACATGTTTGTACAAGTTCTGCAGTTCTGACATAAACTTTGAAATCTACCTACAAAGCAACGAGGTGGCTGCGAAATGACGACTAGAGAAGCTCAACTCACCTTTGGTGGCAGTTGGTGACGACTCGGGCAGCCGGTTGTACTCGATGCGGAAGGTTTTGATCAAGTTGTGGCTGAACTTGGACCGGTCATTGTGAGCGCACCCTGCGAACCAAATTAATGCCACAGAATTAAGTCTTATAAATATTAAAGAATGTCAGTAACGTAAAAATACAATATTTACCAACAAGAACTGCTGAAACAACTTTATTAGTCGTGTGATATCTCAAAAAAAAAAAAAAAAAAAAAAAAAAAAGTTTACTTGCTATGAGTGGCAGTAGAAATAAGCGCTATGCGCATATTACTATCACTGCTACACTTCTTTTTTACAACTTCAGACTAAAAATTACCCTGACTTTATTATGTTTACCTGACATCACATTCGGAGCAGGACTTTGATTACAGTCTATATTTCGTTAGAATTTATTCGACATATATGCACGATTACAGTACTGGCCACCAAAAAATGCAACACCCTGAAGGAAGTTTATTTTAGACTGAAAGTCTTGATAGAGGTATGCAGCAGTCATGTAAATTTATTTTATATAAACATTACCTTGACCACATTTGATGTTTATTCTCATATGGTACTACATAACAACAGTGTTTTTAAATGATAAATTTAAATCCCTCTATGCTCAGTGTATATTATATCGGTACATAATTTCAAATTATGTAAAATTAATTACTATATAAAAATATTTTGTATTTTAATTATAAATTGCAAATAATTTTGTGTGTATACTTATTGGCTGTATATGTATTTTACTGACAGGTCACCAGTTGATGGGCTAAGCCCTAAGCCCGTTGTGTAATTAAAATAAATAATCTGCTTTAAACAACTAAGAGATTATTCCAGCAACCTACAAGCAATTTTAGAGTCTTTTAAAATTTTAAACCCTGAAGGTAGTTTACAAATCAGATGTAATTTGCAGCATGCGCTTACGACGACGAGAGATGCTCATGATAAGTTTTTCAGTACAGGTGCATATCACAGACGCAACTATAGTTCAACCCACGTACGTTGGCGGGTCGCGAATGTATAGAACAAGAAGGTTAGAACACTGGGAGACGCTCTTACGCTGAAAAAGTGAAGCCTGCCTCTACCATATTGCTAAGTTTTGGAGAAGTGTTGGTATTGGAGAGCTAATGTTTTATGTCACTTACAAAAGGAATAAAACGTCCGACGGTTTTGCCTTGATGTACACCGTGTTAAAAGAGTGTAAATTAGCCGTAAAAATTAAGTTTTCAAACATAATATGATGAGTATTTATTACTATTAATTCAGGGAAGTGTATTGTTTGAAAGTACACACTTTGCAGTGATTCTCAGTTCAATGCATTAACAGTAAGAGGGTCGACTTAACGCATAGTTTTAACGGAGAAATAGCATTCCAAAACTGACCAAGATGGCGCACAGGCTTCAACTAACATATGTCAGCGACATAAATAATGCCATCTCCCTTTATTATAACGTCCTTGGAAGAAACCTTACAGTCTGCAAATAATGACTCTCGCTTGTTTAGGTAGAATTTGCAGCATCAGCGGTGACAAGACACAAATACCGGGTGATCAAAAAGTCAGTATAAATTTGAAAACTTAATAAATCACGGAATAATGTAGATAGAGAGGTAAAAATTGACACACATGCTTGGAATGACGTGGGGTTTTATTAGAACAAAAAAAAAAAAAAAAAAAAAAAAAAAAAAAAAAAAAAAAAAAAAAAAAAGTATTGCGTGAAAGATCTCTTGCGCGCGTCGTTTGGTGATGATCGTGTGCTCAGCCGCCATTTTCGTCATGCTTGGCCTCCCAGGTCCCCAGACTTCAGTCCGTGCGATTATTGGCTTTGGGGTTACCTGAAGTCGCAAGTGTATCGTGATCCACCGACATCTCTAGGGATGCTGAAAGACAACATCCGACGCCAATGCCCCACCATAACTCCGGACATGTTTTGCAGTGCTGTTCACAACATTATTCCTCGACTACAGCTATTGTTGAGGAATGATGGTGAACATATTGAGCATTTCCTGTAAAGAACATCATCTTTGCTTTGTCTTAATTTGTTATGCTAATTATTGCTTTTCTGATCAGATGAAGAGCCATCTGTCGGACATTTTTCTAAACATTTTTCCCCCTAATAAAACCGCATGTCATTCCAAGAATCTGTGTCAATTTTTACCTATCTATCTACATTATTCCGTGATTTATTAATTTTTAAAATTTATACTGACTTTTTGATCACCCGGTATTTATACGAGTCAGTAACATCCAACGCACATATCTTCCACTCCCTTATCGATATCAACCCTCAACCAGCATAGTGCTCAATGGGAGACTGATAATTACTACCACAATCAGATGCTATTCGATTGTGAGATGTAGTTTTAGCTTGGAGTGGAATACAGACACAAACACCTTAAATTTTATATGTGTTTGTGGGTATATTTCACTTTGCTGTCCAAACTATACGTCATAAACGAATAGTGTTGGTATGTGGTGTTAGTTAGCCTCACATTGTGCATTAAGGTGATTGAGAGTTGATAACGTCAAGGGGGTGGAAGAAATGGGGTTTAATATTATCGACTTACATAAAATTCTACGTGTGTGTGTGTGTGTGTGTGTGTAAATATTTTGCTCTGCAACAAATACTACACCACGCAGAAGAATGATTTATCTGTGTAGCTGTAGTCCAAAGTCTACCCTTGTACACCATAGCAGTACCAAATCGATCGCTATAAGGGAGTGGAAGATATGGTGGTTGAAAGTCTTCAATTTATAAACAACTAGTTTAAACCCGCGGCTCCGCTCGCGTATTAGTTTTGATAGATAAGCTATCTGTCAGTAGTGTGCTATGAGACTGAATGGTAAGTAGTGTAGATCAAATCACAGGTAAAAATGCACTCGTTTCGAAGAATAAAATCAGGAAATTCAACAATAAAGATAGTAGATCGATCACTTGATGTAATGCGCGAAACGCCAAATCGATTTTTTAAAGGGATGTATTAATAGAAATTTCTTTTTTACTGCTTTATTTATTTATTCTTATATTTCTTATTCGTATGATTGTCCTTACAGAGAAACAGCTGAAGACATTGTAGCACGCATAACCCAAAGATAAGGTATGTGGCATCACGTTTCGCTGTATGTAGCCTCCTTGCTATAGAGGCGCAAACGTCATTGCTGGCCTTCAGTCCGATTTTTTTTTATTTTTTTTTTATTTTTTTTTATTTTTTTTTTTAATTTGACGACTTTCAACCACCTATCTTCTACCCCCTTATAGCTATTGGCATGGAATTGCTATAGTGTACAACGGGAGACTTCGGACAACAATTAAACACAGACCATTCGTTTGCGTTCTGTAGTTCTCGCTGCAGAGCGAAATATTAACACACACACACCGTTTTATCATTATCAACCCTCAAGCAACAATGCAACCAATAAAACCAAGTTTAAAAAGTAAATATAATTTTCAAAGAGTAATTATTGTTCCGTATTTCGCGTTATATTCTTCAAATATCTGTCAGATCGCTATAAAACCGTGCCTAAAACCTTCCTCAGGTATAAGTTAGTAACTGTACAAATATCTAAATCTGCGTCTTGTCGTTCGGACGTGGTAAGCGTACACCGAAAGGACACACACACACACACACATACTCACACACACACACACACACACACACACACACACACACGAGAGAGAGAGAGAGAGAGAGAGAGAGAGAGAGAGAGAGAGAGAGAGAGAGAGAGAGAGATAAATAGCTATCCGATCGCCATAAAACCGTGCCTAAAGCCTTCCCCGGGTAGACATTAGTAACTGTACAAATTTTTAGCTCTTTATGTCTTGTGGTTCAAACGTGATAAACGTACACCGAACTGGCATTCACATTTATAGATATAGATTTGGAGACTATAAACAGGTTACATACAGCGAAACTTGATGCACATTTTTCAGTTGTTTTCTGTAAGTGTAAAGGCGAGTGCACATGCAACGACGTGTCAGCGCACACCGCGCAAATTCGTTGCACGTGGACAGCAGATTTGCTCAGATATGAGATGTGTGCAAACCTGGAAGTTGCAGGTTTGAGCAAAATTGCTCAAATCTGTAGCATCAAATTACATCTGTGCAGACAAGCTGGAACGTGAGGCTGTCTAGACTCTTTCTTATCGTGTGTATACACAAGTGAACGAGAATGGCCGACATAACGTCAGGAGTTTTTAATTTTGACAACATTATCAGAGGAGAAAAACAGCGATCTATTTGGTATGATCAATATTACGAAAAACAGTCTTGATCGCAGAAATTAACAATTTCAATTAACCGGTTTCGACCTGATGTAGGTCATCTTCGGAATTACAAGTAGCCCATGTGACCAGTGCTGCACTCGGCTGGGCTGGTCTGTCCTGGGCTGTTCTGCTGGCAGAAAAGACTATTGTACAGTAACTATAATTTTTCAGAACAAAAATAAACCACCCCACTGATGATAGCACAAAATGCGCTGAAACATGTTTGGGAAAAATAATTAAAATCAGGTGTCTTGACATACGGCGGAAAATCCTCACCATTTATCCAAGCAAGTACGGAAGAATGAAGAACAGCAACATCAAAAGATGATTATTAGTTATAGAAGTTGCGAAGGCTCGCGCAATGGCTACTCAAGAAAGAACCTGAGATCAATTAGGAAGGCCACATGGAAATCTAAAGCTGAACGGCTAGCCCGAATTTTCCTCTTCTCTAATGAGGGATTTGAAGCTACTACTCCCTAATTCGAGTGTAGTGCTTTGACCACGGGGCCAGAGTATTTATCAGCTCTAGTGAGATAACGTATTAAGGTCTATGTCAGTCCTAAAGTTACACTAAAGGGCGCCAAGGTCGTGAAAGTGAAATTGTTCCCTCTCCCCCGCCCCCCTTTCTCTCTCTCTCTCTCTCTCTCTCTCTCTCTCTCTCTCTCTCTCTCTCACACACACACACACACACACACACGCACACAAACACACACATTTACGCACCCGCGCTTATATTAGTTACAGTCGTTTCAGATATCCGGACTGAGCATTTTCAGCGAATCCACTAGCAGTTTAGTGAGCACATCACGGTGATGCATTCCTTCATATGACCTGCACTGTTTCTTACAATGTACTCTCTCAATGGATACTAAACACTAGTACCATACTCAATCCATTTACATTAAAAAAAGATCCCGACTGTACTCGCTTATGTTACATGGAAATCCAGACTACCAGATGTACGTAGGAATTTGCATTTCTCTTATAGGTTGAAATTATCCCTTTAAAAACTGAAATATTTTACCAACCCATGGACTTTTCACAGATAACCTAACGATGGCAATCGCGCCGAAATAGGCCTGAAGTCATACTCACAGGGCAGATTCTTCGGTCGGCCAACGTAATTTATTCTAGCTTGCACTGTATATCTTTTAGACTGCCTCATTTAATTAAGATAATAAATCACTGAATCACAACACACTCATAGCCATTAACAAATACTACACAAAAATAAACAGATTTCTTGAAGCAGGGATATAGGTTCTTCCTTGTACATCTGAATGGATAAAAGTCTATACGAATCAACAGAGTAGTGTGCAACAATAAAACAACAACAACAAAAAAAATCCCATCCCATGAAGACAAACTACTACAAACTAACTCAGAAGACCAACTGCAAGAAAACGCTAAAAATAATGAAATAGAACACTATAAATCTAAAATATTATAATTTTAGTAGATTAAATGAAAGTCTTGGTAACTTCTGACAAATGCCACAGAGAAATGCAATGTTAGTTAAAACTGATGTAGATTAAAATAGTCGTTAAAATAGAACAAACAAGTTTTTAAAAATTTCAATTGCACTGTTGTAGAGAACATACAAAACTATAGTAATGCTTGCATTAGTAGGAGATATGTGGGAAAGGATGGGGGCGGGGGGCAACCACAAAAGAGGAAAAGAGGACATTTAGTGTCAAACTCAGTAATGAAATGAAGACAGATTTTAAGAGTAAGAGATCAGAAAAGTGAAAAGGAAGAAAGCTCTCCAGAAATGAGGTTTTTGATACCTCTATTAGGTTTAAGGGAGAATTTAAAAATAATAAAGGAAAAGCTTGAGTGTTAAGTAGCTCAGTGGAAGATGTGAAAGAGAACAAACAGTTCCGACTGCTGGTTGAGGTGGTTCCCATAGAAAAAGCAACTTAAGATATTGAGACAGAATTCAGATTTTTTTTTTTACATAGGACTTATGTATTATTATGTGAAAGTAGAACACATGCAATAGATTTTGGGTTACCTTTCTTTGGAGGTGGCGTTCTAGTTGCCCGTTTCCCTGTAAATAAAATTACAGTTATAAATAACTTTGAAGATAATTGGCGTGTTTCTGAAAAATACATTTCAATAAATTATATCGGTACAGATCATGTCTATTATGATAGTATTGCTACTTTGACATTCAGATAAGACTAATTATTAGTACTCTAATCAAGGATGTATATTAAGAGATTTTTCAGTAAAATATTGCATAAATTGGCTTATTTAAGTTGTATATGACGTTTGACAGTTTTTTCACGTGTTTTTAGTGTATTCATAATATTTATTACTGGACAAAAACTATTCCTCTGCTAGAACTGTAAGGGTCCAGTTAATATCATATTTGTATTTTTTTACCTTATGTATATTTGAAACTAAAAAAACAAGACCTTTCGATTAATTGTTTCTTTTATATACGATAATGTATAGGCGATCTATGAGTTTCGTCCGTATGGCACAAAATAAGAGAGAAGAACTTGTATTAAAAAAAAGCGAAGAAAATAGAAACGGGGACTTCCAATAAGATATAGAACAGACACGGAAAACACCAACAAATAAATTCATTAGATGAGGCACATACGGGTTTACATACGCCTCTTGTCAGTCAGTACACATAGCAGAAACAGGAGCCTAAAACAAGACATTGAGAACACCTTAGAATATAAAAGAAGGCTTCTGTCACTGACAATAAAATTATTCTAAGCAAACTGCGTCGCCAATATATTACAATTCAACGACGTTTCGACAACTTGCAAGTTGCCTTCTTCTGGTGTCGAGCTTAAAGCAACAAACATGTAAGTACGAAACCAAGAAGTCCGTTTGCGTCAGTGACCGAAACGTCATGGATTTTAAAATGTTGACGATGGTTTTGACGTACAGAATAATAGTTTTACCCAACTAAAAAAAATGTTCAAATGTTTGTCAAGCTTACGGGACTTAACTACGGGGTTATCAGTCCCTAAACTTACAAACTACTTATGAACTACTTACAAACTAGGACGGCACAAATATCCATGCCCGAGGGGGGATTCGAACCCCCGACCGTAGTGGCCGTGCTGACCATGACTGGAGCGCCTCAGTCACCTCGGCCACCGCGGCCGGCGTTACCCAACTAAAACTCAGACCTAGAACTCAGATGGAAAAGGAGTACTAAGCAAAGAAGGAGAAGCTGAAAGTCATATATAGAGGGTCTGTACAAAGGAAATAAAGTTGAAGTCAGTATTCTATAAATGGAAGACGAAGCAGAGGGCATACGATACTGCGAGAAGAATTTGACAGAGCACTAAAATATTTGAGTCGAAACAAGGCCCCTGAAGTAGATGATATTCCGTCTGAACTACTGAAACCGACTTAAAAAAAAAGGAGGAGGTTCTTATAAGAGGCCATAGAAATTTCGTCTATGATTAGCCAATTTATATAGCGCCATTAACGCCTTTCGTTCTCGACCTGTAATTTTTATGTAAGTCATAGTATTTTGCTTCTGTCGGAAACAAGAAAATACTATGCAGTGTTTGCCAAAAATTTGACGAACTGCAACACCGGTTAAGGACCCAACTTCCACTAAGTTTGGTTTCAGTAGTATATCTACTGCAGGGACGTAACAACGCTTGCTACGCATCACGATTAATTTCAAGAGAAATCATTTACCACTACCTGCACTGCCCATGACAAAAGATAACAGCTGACTTTCTTGTCCTTGTAAATTGTTTTCGATTGCTGTTTTTATTTATCCGAGTCCACAAGGCACTACTTTACAATACAATTATGAATATTAACTTACGATCTAGTATAAATAAATTAATAACAACATCAAACTTTGTCGGTCCAATACTCTGCTACCAGAATGGCATTGTCATTGGCAGCAAACTAGTCTTGCATGTTACAATGTACACTAAGATTCTTGCACACAAGCAAGTGTTCACAGTCCTGTCTCTCACCACACTCACAAAGTTCATCGTCACTGACACCCCACTTCTTCATATTGCTTTTACACTTTGTCACTCCGGTTCTCAGCCTGTTGAGGGTCTTCCAGGTCGCGTACGCGAGATGGCCTCCTGCTGGTAGCTTCTCTTTTGCTGTCCACAGTCCTGATGACTTCGCTCTCCACAGTGCATTTCGACGAGCTTCGGCAGATGTTGGGATTGATGAAACTGTGAGAAGGAAGCTTTTCCTCGATTTCAACCTTGACGGGAGGGGCTGGATTCCAAACAATGGGTGCCTCGGATCTTCTTCTTGTTTCTTTCAGTCTCCGCAGCTACCTGTCTCCTTACATCTGGTGGTGCTATTCCGATGAGTGGGAAAATATTACTGACAGGAGTTGGTCTTAAGCATCCTGTGACTACGCGGCCTGCCTCATTTAAGGCCACGTCATCTTGCTTAGCGTGTGCAGAGTTCCGCCATACTGGAGCAGCGTACTCTGCAGGAGAGAAACAGGGCGAGAGCAGATGTGCGGAGGACGCTAGGCTGTGCTCCCCACTTCGGTTCGTGAGTTTGCGAATAAGATTGTTCCTAGCGCATACTTTCTGTTTGGTGTTCAAGCAGTGCTCTTTGAAAGTTAAAGAGCGATCCAGCTTTACTCCCAAGTATGTTGGGTCATCACTGTGATTTAAATTGCAGCCTTTCCAGGGGATGAACAGCTTTTTCCTTGCTCCCTTATAGCGCAGATCGAACGCACAAACCACGGTTTTATCAGGATTGGGTTTCAAGTAGTTGTCATCGTAGTAGACAGCAAGTTCTTCGAGAGCATATGTTAGCTTGGATTCTACTACTTCGAATGTTGACCCTTGAGCAGCTATAGCTGTGTCATCTGCGTAGATAAATGACTTGGTGCCTGTGTTGAGTGGCTGGTCGTTAGTATATACAGGGTGTTTCACTAAGTCTTTTTGCCTCTGTAACTTATAAAATAATAGGTGACGGAAAATTTTAATGCGGTAGGTCAACATAAGAAATGTTACACTTTCTGCGGAGCTATGAACATAGTTTATTGTATCATTTTCCAAAGAGCTACACCACAAAGATATAATTTTTAATGGAACAATAGTTTTTTCTATCGTGTATTGGATTCGTTGAAACCAGCTGCGTCCAAATCAATTTAAACTACATTCCTATCACTGTTAGTTTGGGAGGTACAACCCTTCAAAGTTCCGGGGGCGGAGGCTGCGATAGCGTAGCTGACTGACCGAGTGGCTATCCTCTGGGGCACGGCCCACTGTCTCATGACCACCAGCCAGTCAGCTATACTGTCGTAGCCTCCGCCCCCGGAACTTTGAAGGGTTGTAGCTCCCAAACTAACAATGATAGGAATGTAGTATAAATTGATTTGGACGCAGTTGGTTCAACGAATCCAATGCACGATAGAAAAAACTATTGTTCCATTTTAAAAATTATATCTTTGTGCTGTAACTCTTTGGAAAATGATACAATAAACTATGTTCATAGCTCCGCAGAAAGTGTAACATTTCTTGTGTTGACCTACCGCATTAAAATTTTCCGTCACCTATTATTTTATAAGTTACAGAGGCAAACACACTTAATGAAACACCCTGTATATTGTATAGCATTGGGGCCAGCACACTTCCTTGGGGAAGTCCATTTTTCTGAGTTCTCCATCGACTCTTCTTATTATTTAGCGTGACATAAAATCGTCTGTTCTGCAGCAGGCACTGAGTAAATTGTGTCAGGCGGAAGTCCTTAGTTATTGTATACAACTTATTTATCAGTCTTTTGTGATTCACAGTATCGTAAGCAGCCGTAAGGTCGACGAAGGCAACGCATGTGATCTGCTTCATTTCATAGCTTCCTCAATGTGATTGGTTAGATTTAGTACCTGACTTGTGCATGATTGTAGTTGAAACTTTCTGAAATAAATTCCTCTGTTGTACATTTAATCCGCGAATGCTTACCAGGAACAATTCATGTATCATGACGGCTCGATCTTTCATGTCTTCACAAAAGTTATCATCGTCCGTACAATTAGTTCACCAACACATAACGTGGGTGCATGGTCTGAAGCGCCACGTTACGGATCGCGTGGCCTCCCGCGTCGGAGTTTCGATTCCTCCCTCGGGCATGGATTTTTGTGTTGCCTTTAGTATTAGTTCATAAGCAGTTTGCAAGCAGAAAATATTTTCGTTTTCCGGGGAAAAGGCTACGTTACATGAGCGTAAATATATAAAGATGTTTTACTGAAAATTATAACAACAGAAGAGTCAGAGTTATAAGATGAGAAAATTATTTTCGATGCTATTTTGACCGTTAGCAAGAAAACAAGATATGAAAACTGAAGTAAATATTCACATTTTTACTGCATTTTCGATGTTGTTTCTTGTGCTTGCCAGTATAAATTTTCTTCAGCAAATGTGTAAGTTTTCAATAGTTTGAATGACAATTTTTCTATTATTTAGGTTCTGAACTGTGTACAAAATTTACTACATGGCATTTGAGGGGATCGTCAACTATGAATTAAACTCTCGTCATTAATAAATTATCCTGTTCCTGCTCCTACGTAAAAAGTGTCATAACCTCACATCTTTATTCAGTTGCGAATAGCAGACAGCTCTGTAGTTTTGGTGTTTACATCTAAACGAAAGCAACTACTCGAGATAGGCGAGACGCAGTACGGGAATAGCACGCCAGGGGCGCTGAAGTAGACCCACTCGTCTCGAGTAGTCGAGACAAGAAGGTTGGTTGGTTCGATGTTTTAGGGGGACAAAACTGCGGAGGTCATCAGTCCCCCAGAGACAAGAAGACCACGTGGGTATCAGACTTTAGAATTTCATTACATTTGTGGTATGTGAAGTTCAGAACTTAAATAACAACCAGCCAAAGCCATTCGACGCAACTCCCAGAAATTCCCGAGAAAATATACTTTGAATTTTTGCAATTACACGTAAATACCAATAATTATAACGGTTGCAGCATCTGTCGGTGTAACTCCGGTTGACAGAACGCGTGGTGCAGTGATTAGCGTCGCAGGTCGCTGAGCTTGCGGTCCCTGGTTCAAATCCCACCACTTCCAGAAAGAAATTTAATTCTTGCCGGGCACCGTGGCTGAACGCCCTCCGTAATAAAAAAAAAAAAAAAAAAGCTGATCCAAGAACATGTCGAATAAACACAATCAGCGACCGCAAGCACAGAACTACCCACAGGGCAAAAATAAAATAAAATTATTGAAAAAAATAAACATAGTCGGTGGTTCGAATCCCGCTGCGATGAATATTTTTTTCGTTTAATTATAAGAGGTAATCCGTCTTATGCTGACTGCAATAAAGAGATTTATTTCACACCAGACGCGTTTCGCTTTTTATTTTAAAAGCATCTTCTGTGGTGGTGTTGTTCTCCTCTTTACATCTCACTACTGTTTCTCCTTCTTGTTGGCTGGAGTTGGTTTGTTTATGGCGTGTTTTTTTCGGCTGTTTACAGCAATTTTCGTTTGTTTTTGTGTCGTTCCGTTTTCATCCCAGCACGTCACACATTTCAATTATTTCGACTGCATCCAGATTACATGTCACTTTGTTTTGAATGGGATGCCTTTCGATTTGTTTATACTTCACTACAGTGTGGCTATGTTGTTTTTGTCTGTTCATGACCAGACAAGTGAAGTGTGTGATGTGCTGGGATGAAACGGAAGAAACGACACAAAAACAGACGAAAAGTGCAGTACATGGCCGAAAAACACACGCCATAAACAAACCAATTCCAGCTAACAAGAGGGAGAAACAGCAGTGAGATGTAAAGAAGAGAACAACACTACCACAGAAGATGCTTTTAAAAGAAAAAGCGAAAGGCGACTGGTGTAAAATAAATCTCTTTGTTACAGTCAGCATAAGACGCATTACCTCTTATAATCAATCTTAACAGCTGCTGCGGAAGATGGCCACACAACCAAACATAGTATTTTTTCGTTGTTTTCGAATTCAGTTATATCAAACATTTAGGGATTTGTAATTCTACGTTTTGTGTCTGTGGTGTCGCACAAGTCCAAAGTGCGCGCCACCTACTTTCGCCGCGCGCCGCCATGCACGCACGGCGCGGCGTTCCTAAGACGACAGCCACGAGCGCCCTCTGCGGCAACTCCGCTCGTGGCCACCAGTGAAGGACATCGTTCACTTGCGACTGAGATAGCAACCAGTTAGGAACCAGTAAAGACTTCGGAATCCGATAGGCACCAGTGAAGACTTGGCTATCAGTTAGGCACTAGGCAGGACTCTAGCTCAACTATGTATCAACATTCTGCAGTACTATGTAAAAGTTAAGTATTGTATAAATTCTGTGCAATATATATCTCGTTCTAATTTACTCTGGTGTTTCTAGTTTCTGGCTGCTCCTCTCCGTACCTGCACCAGCGTGCTATCTTTATTCCTGTGTCGGTCTCATTCCACTCGGCCACCGACACCTACGACGGAAACGAGACACAAAAGCGGCGACGAGGCTGGGACACAAAAGTGGCGACGAGGAGTGATAGACGAACCTTGGACCAGCAGCCAGACAGCAGCAGTCGGAGCACGCAGAAATTGCTCCCGCCCACCCGCCCTTATTATAAGATTTTTGGGGGAACATTTTCAGTTACGTGTTTGTGGACTTTTTTTGTTGCAGCGCATCCTCTTTCATATTGCATTTGTGTTTTGTTATAATTTACTTGTATGCGCGGCGCCTAATCGGTCAGCAGGGCCACTACCCCGAACCCAAACTTAATGGAAATTATTCAGTTACAGACGGCGCAAATAACACAACTCCTGCAGGCTGTGGCCCAGCTCACAGCGCAAGCAGCTAACCAACAACAACAGCCGCCGCTTCAGCAGCCCACACCTGCCGCCGCAACGCTTCCTACGTTTCGCCAGTACAACGAACGTGAGGAAGAATGGAGCGACTACTTCGCACAGTTTCAAGAACTCGTCGCGGCTCATCAAATTACAGGTCAGAAAGTGAAGCATCTGCTATTATCTGTGGTTGGCACCAACACCTTCGTGTTACTGAAAAAACTTTTCCCCGACGTATCTCCTCGTGATGTAGACTTTGAACAAATAGTAGAGGCACTAAATGCTCATTATGAGAGAAAAGTTCTCGTAGCTGCGGCACGGTACCGATTTTTCAGACTTAAAAAATTACCGCAGCAGTCACACCAAGAGTGGATTACGGAATTGAAGGGCTTAACCCGCAAATGTAAATTTACTTGCTCTTGTGGACTTTCGTATAGTGACGTGATGTTGAGGGTTGCGATTACGCAGAATATTCAGGACCCCAGAATTAGAGCAGCAATTCTGAAACAGTCTGACCCCTCATTAGACAGTGTACTGCAGCTTATAGAAGCGCATGATACTTTTGACTTAGCAGATGTAGAAATGCAAAGCCACAGTGTTAATTCAGTGCGCCGTAACGGACGCTTTCCTAGTCACAGTTCTCAGTATAGCACTAGTGATTCTTCTAATTCTACCGGCCGTGCTGAACAGACAGTGAACAGTAGCCAGTGTAAAAGTGCGACAAAAAAGTCGCCCCGTCGTGTTAGAAACAGTACTTTGAATAACGGGCGCCAACGCTCATTTCAGAAAAGTGTTCGAAAGTCTTGCCCTCAATGTGTATCTCGCCACAAACGTGCACAGTGCCCAAGTCGCAACGCACCTGTTATCAATGTGGCAAATCAGGACATGTACAGTCTGTGTGTGCAAATTAAAAACTCAAAGAATGGTACCGTTAGAAACAGTGCTTCGCAGAGTGCGAGAACAGTTCGTTCTGTAAATGTTATACGGGCTATGGAATTGAACAGTGCTTTCCTTGGATCTCAATTGCAAGAAAGTAGTTCTGCGCCTATGGCAAAACTATATAGTGCACCACGTAGCAAGCGCCGACGAGCGCGTAAAACAGTGCAACGGAAAAGGGTTCGGGACAAGCAAAATGACTATGAACAGTGCATTCCTGTAGTGAAAATAGTGCCTTCTGCAACTGCTCCTTGTAATAGTGCCCAGTACTGTGTAGCTAGTGACAGTAGACATCAAGTAGCTACTCAAAAGTGTAGTGCAGTAGTTAGTACATCTGGAGTAGCTTCGCATGCTTGCGCGGACGCCGATCCGGCGGTAGTGCCAACTAGTGACAGTGTTGTTAATCCGCTGCGTGCCGAGTCTGCGCCGCTTACTTCACTACGCGGCCCGCGCAAGCGCAATAAACAAACCGTAGCAGACGTTGCCCACATTCGCGCACCTGTCGAGCGCCACAAGCAAAAGCTTTTTGTGACTCTTTGCACAGAAAAGAAGACTGTGAAATTTCAGCTTGACACTGGTTCCGCTGTGACATTAATTAATAAAGATACTTACGAACTTCTGGGTTCGCCAAAATGGTCGCCGTGTCAACAAGTGCTAACAGCGTACACAGGTCAAAATATTCCCGCGCTAGGAACGTGTAGCCTGCCTGCCTCTTTTAAAGGTGTAACAAAAACAGTTGCTTTTGTTGTTCTTCAGGCCAAATCTACGCAGAACATTTTTGGACTAGATGCATTTGATTTGTTTGGTTTATCAGTTCAAAGAGATGTGCTTCAAATTTCGTCAGTAGTGCCTCAGGACAAAATACATGCATTATGTGAAAAATATAGTGACTTGTTTTCGCCGGAACTAGGTTGTGCAAAAGACTTGGTGGCACATGTAACTTTAAAAGAATCTGCAGTTCCAAAATTTCGTAAAGCTAGACCAGTGCCTATCGCATTGCGTGATACAGTTGCCGAAGAACTTAAACGTTGGCAAGATAGTGGGGTGATTTCTCCTGTTTCTGCGAGTCAGTGGGCCTCGCCTATAGTAATTATACCCAAGCCGTCAGGAAAACTTCTCTCTCTGCGGACTTCAAATCAACAGTGAACAGTCAAACAATTGTAGACACTTATCCCCTGCCCAGACCTGACGAACTAATGGACAAATTAGGACAGTCTCGTTTCTTTTCTAAGATTGATTTAGCAGAGGCATACTTACAGATTCCACTTGATGACGAGTCAAAAAAGTTTTTCGTCATTAATACTCACATGGGCCTTTTTCAATTTCAACGCCTACCCTTTGGCAGTTCTTCCGCTCCCGCTATTTTTCAGCGTTTTTTGGAACAGCTGACAGTTTCTGTACCGTGTTGTTCGAACTATTTAGATGATATTGTGGTATCCGGACGTACAGTTGAAGAACATTTAGCAAACCTGGAGTGCCTTTTCAAAGTTTTGACTGCAGCAGGTCTACGTTGCAATAAAGCAAAGTGTTCGTTTTTTTCAAACTGAAATAGAGTACCTAGGCCATGTGATTAATGCCCAAGGAATCCATCCCATACAGTCACATCTTCGAGCAATCAAAGACTTACCTCCTCCTAAGAATGTGCATGAATTGCAAGCAGTAATGGGAAAGCTTAACTATTATTTCAGATTTATTCCCAATGCCTCTCAGATTGCAGCTCCACTGCATCACTTACGTAGGAAGAATGTTCCTTTTGTATGGTCTACAGATTGTCAGGTTGCTTTTGACAAATTAAAGTCTGCACTACTCAGTGATGCATGTTTGCTTCCCTTTGACCCTCAGAAGCCTGTAGTGTTAGCAGTTGATGCCTCGTCGTACGGTGTGTGTGCATTTTTGTCACATCGTATTGGATCTCACGATCGTCCTATTGCCTTTGCATCTAAGCTACTGACGCCAACGCAACAGAATTACAGTCAGATAGAAAAGGAGGCCTTAGCAATCATTTACGGCGTCACAAAGTTTCATCATTATCTCTATGGCAGAAAATTCTATTTGTTGACAGACCACAAGCCACTCACGTCGTTGTTCTCACCCACAAAGCCCATTCCACCACGAACGGCACAAAAGCTTCAGAGATGGTCCTTGATATTGTCTAATTATCAGTATGAGATATTGTACCGACCTACCACTCAACATGCCAACGCGGACACACCTTCCCGACTTCCGGTTGGCCAGGATATGACGTTTGATTCTTCAGAAATGGCATGTTGTCAGATAGACTCCAGAGATGCTTCCGCTGTCGCAGATTTCCCTTTGAACTCTCGTCGGGTTGCACAGGAAACAGCGGCGGATGCAGACCTAAGTGTGGTAGCACGTTTGTGTTCGCTTTGGTTGGCCTGCCAGAGCCAAAGACATTGATCGGCCTCTGGTTCGACGTTATTTTGCACAACGTCATGCACTGTCTTTAAGTCAGGGTGTACTGTTGTTGCATACCGACAACGACTAAGCAAGAGTGATTGTTCCTCGTTCCCTGCAACGTGAAGTGTTACGCCTCCTGCATCAAGGACATTGGGGTATTGTTAGGACAAAGCAATTGGCCAGACGTCATTGTACCTGGGTTGGTATGGACGCTCAGATAGAGAACATGACGTCACAGTGTACTGTTTGTGCGGAGCATCAGGCGGCTCCTCCGCAACGTTTCTCAGACTGGCCACGCCCCAAGGGACCATGGCAACCTTTACACATTGACTTTGCCGGACCTTTCTGGAATACGCGCTGTTTAATCGTAGACGCTTTCAGCAAGTTTCCTTTTGTAATTGCCATGAACTCCACGACGGCGTCTAGTACAATCAGTGCCTTAACATCAGTGTTTTGCATCGAAGGCTTGCCTGAAACTGTCGTCAGTGACAATGGACCTCAGTTTGTTAGTGCGGAATTTCAACAGTTTTGTCGTGTGAATGGCATTCAGCATATTACCACTGCACCTTTTCACCCTCAGTCCAATGGTGAAGCAGAACGTTTCGTTCGAACATTCAAGTCTCACATGGAGAAGATGAAAGGTCAGCACTCCAGGCAGCAAGCTCTTCAAATTTTCCTGTCTACGTATCGATGCATGCCACGTGACGGCCCGTCTCCTGCCGAGCTGCTACACGGCCGCCGTCACCGCACTCTCCTTCACTTGCTGCAGCCTCCCACGCACCGAGTCGGTTCGTATGGCGCTACGCGTTTTCAGGTTTCTACGCCGGTGCTGTACAGGGTGTTTGCTGGTATGAAGAAGACATGGTTGCCAGGCGACATTCAGCGCGTGCTCGGTCGCAATATGTATGTTGTACGTTCTTCCACAGGGTCGGAGCTGCGGCGCCACGCAAACCAATTGCGCTTGCACAGGCCGCGCGATCCTGTCTCCGGTTTCTTGATTCCAGACCCAGTTCACCGCCAGGGAGCGCAGCCACATCGCTCGCCGCCGGGCCCAGCTTCCCCGGGCTACGAGCTCCCGATGGATGTCGACGCGCCTCCTACGCAGTCGGCCCCTCCGCCTCCGTCGCCGCCGCAGATGACAGCGTCACCGAGAGGGACTCCGGGACCGTGCGGGCCCCCCCAGCTTGGGCCACGCACCTCAGAAGATGACCTGCTCCCTCTGGGCCCTTCCTCAGGTTTCGCCGGGTTTCCTGGAGGATCGCAAGGCGGATGCCGGGGCGCGGACGGCGTCTCGATCCCAGCCTCAGCTACGACGCCCGTCCCACCAGTAACGCCCCCGCCCAGGCCCTCCTCCCAGTGCCGTCGCCGTGGCCCTCAACCCTACGCCACGACGGCGCGGCGGTTTGGGGGGGGGGGTGTGGTGTCGCACAAGTCCAAAGTGCGCGCCACCTACTTTCCGCCCTCTGCGGCAACTCCGCTCGTGGCCACCAGTGAAGGACATCGTTCACTTGCGACTGAGATAGCAACCAGTTAGGAACCAGTAAAGACTTCGGAATCCGATAGGCACCAGTGAAGACTTGGCTATCAGTTAGGCACTAGGCAGGACTCTAGCTCAACTATGTATCAACATTCTGCAGTACTACGTAAAAGTTAAGTATTGTATGAATTCTGTGCAATATATATCTCGTTCTAATTTACTCTAGTGTTTCTAGTTTCTGGCTGCTCCTCTCCGTACCTGCACCAGCGTGCTATCTTTATTCCTGTGTCGGTCTCATTCCACTCGGCCACCGACACCTACGACGGAAACGAGACACAAAAGCGGCGACGAGGCTGGGACACAAAAGTGTCAGTGTTTGTTTATGTGCATGTAGACGAGCTGAACTCCTTGTCGTCACATAAAACGATGGTAGAGTGGGTTAGCTGTTTGGAGAGCAATTAGTAGCTATGGAGATGACTGCAAAAACAGCGTCTTAGCTCTTCACAAACTGAACAATCAAATGCTACCGTCGTACACTAATATGAAGCCAATACTGTAAAAAATTGTGAAAGTATTCGAACGCACCGTAAAAATAAAACTGTAACTGCAGTATTCGAACCACGTACAGTTGCGTTCCTTGCGGTCGCTGATCGTGTTTGTTCGTTGTTGTTGTTTGATATGTTCTTGGCTCAGCTTTTTTTATTACGGAGAGCGTTGAACCCTCTGATCGGGCGCACTAATCCACGGCGGCCGGCTATCACCTGAGCTACAGCAAGAGGTGCTGCACCCGTTTTAACTATTGGTACTTACGTGCAGTTGGAAAACTTCAAAGTCGATTTTCTCGAGAATTTTTGAGAGTTGCAGCGAATGGCTTTGGGTATATGTTATTTGCGTTCTGAACTACACTACCATAAGTATATAAAAATGATGTTTGTGTTGTCTGTAGTATAAGGTAGTTCACAAATAGTTTGTAAGTTTAGGGACTGATGACCCCGCAGTTAAGTCCCATAAGCTATACAAACATTTTGAACATTTAAGATCAGCCGGAATTTGAAGGGAAAATAAAAATCTATATCAAAGAGATGTAGCAACTGTAGAGGAATCACACTACTTTGTACAGTTTATCAACTGTCCACGCAGTAACAAATGCTCATATGATATCTCTATGTTCATTCTGTGAACACGGACCTATCCAACACAATGCTGCTGATGTGGGACCTCCCACCTTTTTAACATTTGATGATGTTTTTGGATTGATTATATCCTCGGATTTTATCTAATGTAAAATGCTGATAATAGTGTTTTTTAATACTAACTAATGGCAACCAGCTGTTTTTGAGTTTTCTGATGATGTGCCAAAAGCGCGAATAGCGTTGGAAGTAAAAAATATCATAATTCGCAACAGAGACTGCTTTTCAATTCAAATGTGGATTCACTGTTGCAATATCAGCCCAACGAACTTTGGAATAACGTAGGCTATACTGTGTACGGCTTATAAGGTCGTGAGCATGTTGTTACTGAAGTGTCTAATACCACATGTCGAGCAAGCTGTGCGATTCCAACAAACAGTTTTCAAAAAGGGAAAGTCAACTGTAGACCACCTGCATACAATAAGGCAAGTGCTACAGGGTGTCCAGAAAAGGACTCCCTGATTTCAAACTTAAATAACTCGTAACCAAAGATCGATAGAGCAATGCAGTAAACGGTATGTTTATTGTGAAGCTGTAAGAAGTTTATACAGCAGTTTGAGATAATAGTTACAAAAGCTACTAACAGATGGCGCTGTAATCGACATACGTAATGCCTAGTATAAATAGTGATCCGAAGCCCAGAGCGATCAGTTCCACTATTGAAACGTGAAAGGAGGTTAGCGTACCGAAGGAAGAGATTAAAACCATGTACTCCATTGAACAACGCGTTTTTCTGGTGCTAGAGTACCACAGTTTAGAAGAGAGTCCTACGGCAACAAGGCGAAGTTTTCAAGCACGATTTAATGTTCCAAAAGGACCCGATGCGAAAACCATTCGTACGCTCTTCACAAAATTTCAACGAACAGGCCGCGTAACTGATGATTTAGTGCGGCATGTTGGCCGCAAGCAAACCGCAGTTACACCTGAAAATATCGCCACAGTTTCTGGAATTATTCAGTGAAATCCAGTGTCATCCGTCCGTACAATTGCATCTGAGACTGGTTTGAAGCGTTCCAGCACGCAGAAAATACTGTGAAAGAGCCTACACATGTTTCCATTCAAATTTCAAACGCACCAGGCCATACCCGTACGAGCTGTGCAACAAAGGGTTGCCTTTGCTAATCAGATGCTCGCAATGATTGATAGTGAAGGATTTGATGTTGGCTGCATCTGGTTCACAGATGAAGCACACTTCCACCTGAATGGATACGTGAATAAGCAGAACTGGCGATTTTGGGGTTCCGAAAAGCCATATTGATGTGAAGCGAAACCTCTGTATTCTCCTAAAGTTACTATGTGGGCTGCAGTATGCAGCAGAGGCATTATTGGCCCTTTATTCATTCGAGAAACGGTCACTGGTGCACGTTACGTAGCAATTACGGAACAATTTGTCGCCACACAGCAAGCGTTAGAGGATCGACAAGGTACTGAACGGTTTATGCAAGATGGATCCCGACCACATCGGACCGAACAAGTGATTTGCTTTCTTGAGGAATACTTCGGGAATCGATTCATTGCTTTGGAATATCCCAAATTTACTGGTGCAGGCATGGATTGGCCTCCATATTCGCGGGATTTGACTCACTGTGACCTTTTGTGTGTGTGTGTGTGTGTGTGTGTGTGTGTGTGTGTGTGGCACAGTGAACGACATGGGCTACCCGAAACATCCCGCCACGCTGGACGTGCTTGAATCGGCGATCTCTATGGCATGTGAATCAATTTCGGTTGAGACACTACGAAATGTGATGGCGAATTTCATTCTTCGTTTGCGCCACCTCTGTAGTGACAATGGTGAACATTTTGAAAACATTGTGATATGATTGTTTGCAAAGAGTGTTTTCATACGATTATTTCACTTATGTATGCTGATATGAGTTGTACAGTGTACAGCGCCATCTGTAAGCAGCCTTTGTAGCTATTATTTCAAATTGCTGTATAAACTTCTTACAGCTTTCACAATAAACATACCGTTTACTGCATTCCTCTGTCGATCTTTGTTTTCGAGATATTTAATTTTGAAATCAGGGAGTCCTTTTCTGGACACCCTCTATCAAAGAGCTGGGAATTCCGCAAAAATCTTCACTGCATTTTTATGGATTTACAAAAAGCTTATGACAGTCTGAACAGACAAGCAATATGGCAAGAACTCGAAAGGGCTCAAGTATCCAGAAAATTCATAAAAACTGACCCAAGTATGCATCCAAGAAACAACATCAACAGTGGCGTAACCAACTATTTCTTTAGAGAGGGGCAAGAAAACCTATTTAGTGACTTCGGCTTGGTGATTCCAAGACTTTTGTCTGAGGGGAGGGGGCGAGGTCATGGAACTTTCATTTGCATCTCATTTCTATGTAACAACGATATTTAGCGCCCCTTCAAAATGGGGGAGGGGGCAGAAACCATGTCTAGACTGTGTCTTGCGCCTCCATACTTTTCAAGTGGGGGCGACTGAGCTTCCCCCCCCCCCCCGCTTGATACGCCATTTAACATGCATGGTGAAAGTGAACGGAAACTTATCAGAGAAGTTCAAGGTTAGGAATGGAGTGCGACAATGTCTCTCCCCCTTTCTGTTTAACCTGGTACTGGAGAGAGCTCTGAGAATAGTAGCAAGTCTAGAGGCAAGATTAGAGTTGGGAAGAAGGAGCAGCACTCTGATGTATGTGCAGAGAGGGAGAACGAAGAGGCAATGAGAGCAGGCCTCAAGTTGAATATGGATAAGATCAAATCGTTAGCACAGAAAATAATTACATACGTCTAAATGTGGATGACAAAGTCTTTGAAAGGGTGAAAGATTTTAAATACCTTGGGGCGATACTTACTGAAAGGAACGAGATAGACCAGGAAATTACCGCACGAATACAAGCTGGAAGCATGTCGAGGTTTGCTCTGGGAAAGCTACTAAAGTCCCAGGTATTACCGAGATCCTTACAGATTAACGTCTACAAGATAATAAAACAACTTGTAGTCTTATATGGAGCAAAAACCTGGACTTTTACACGAAAGATGGAAAGATAACTCCCGCCATTTGAGAATGCCATCCTCAGATAAATGTTTGGGCCAGTGAAGAATGGAGATGAATGGAGAAATGAATCGCGAATTGCAGGAGTTATTCAAGTGAATGGACATCATGGCAGTGATGAAAGAAAGAAGACTGAAGTGGTATGGATATGGAGAAAAGCCAGATCATTAGGCAGGTAGTTGAAGAGGACGCCAGAGGCAAAAGACCATGGGGAAGACCACGACTGCGAGGGATTTACAAGATCAGAGAGGATATGAGTACGCTACAACTGTCTGAAAAAGATTACATGGACCGAGGACAATAGAGGAGGCTGATTGGCGAGGCCAAAGACCGACTGCGGTTTGTGTGGCCAACGCAGTAGACTCAGGTGGAGGGAGAAGTTCCCCCACCTAGCTGCTTCATGCGCTTGCTGCTTGGGCTACTAACGATATCACACAAACTCCCCCCCCCCCCCCCCCCCCAAAAAAAAAAAAAAAAAAAAAAAACAAAAAAAAAAAAAAAACAGTTTATGGATAATTTCTCGCGTTTAAGTTTGGAGTTATCTCTATATCTTGGCATTACGGAATTGATTAGTTAGATATTGCAGACTGCAGAACACATCAAAACAGAAAGTTTGTAGCACTGAACAATGTAATCTAGCAGGCAGACGCACACCTCGAAATGGCTCTCATTAGCAGAAGGCAAACACGTGATTTTTAATTCTGCTGCGCTCCCTATCGCTATTGCCCATCGGTCATCGGAAAAGAATCCACCGAACTAAGAAGAGAGATACGTTTGGCATAATATTTCACGACCGGTAACGCATATTTTACTTCGCGACCGATTGCACATATTTTAGTTCGCGGCCGATCGCGCATATTTTAGTTTGCGACTGATAGTTCTCCTTTTAGTTCGCAGCTCTGCCGAGAAATAGGTCGCTCTTTTTAGTTTGTCCGCTCTTTTTGGCTTTTGCTACAGCTACTAAAAGAGCTCTTTCATTTGTAATGACAGCTTTTTTATATAATGATCACTGTTGCCCAAGCATGTGCTGTTACCCGTATTTTAGGGCAATTAGACATCAAATACTTAAGCAAATAAACCAGTTATTTACACGAATGGGTGGTACAATGGTATTCAACTACTTTGCATACAGAGTACTCGTAGTATTTTATTTTTAAAATGAATTTCGTTATTTAATAGGTCCTTGAAGGAACATTACCTACAAAATATGCTGAATGCGTCTATTTTCGTGAATAAAAATGCACTCAGCTCGAAATGACGGTAACTGGCTGAAAGGAATCACGCGATTCTGCGTGCTCTCGCGTCCTCTCGCTGTTCTCCGTCAGTCTTCGGAAAAGGAGCAGACGAACTAAGAGGCGAGGGATCTGCGATGTAGTTCGCGTAGTTCGCCTGTGGGAGCGCTCTTCCTAACTAGTTCGTTCGTGAACTACACAAGACTACAACGCAGTAAGTAAATAAGTATTAGTGTGGAGCGAAAGGTAACCGCCCGGTTAGCAGTGTGGTCTAATGCACGGCTTTCCGAGACGGGGAGGCGTAACGGCCCTGGATAGAATCTGCCCAGCGTCGGTTAGCTGGCCAGCCTGGATGTAGTATTCAGGCGGTTCTCCACATCCTTGTAGGTAAATATCAGGCTGGTACCGAAGTCCCACCTCAGTTAGATGATTCACAAACATTTCGTAACTCTTTACACCAGTGGAGGACCAGGCTGTTGGAGGCTTGGAATACATGCATTACTATAAAAAAGAATTGGAGGCCCCCAGGACATGCGGCACAGGACAGTCTAAAAAGAAAAAGGAAAACAATAATAGCTTTCGACATTTGGAAGCCCCAACAGATGATGCCAAGTGCGCTAAAAAAAAAAAAAAAAAAAAAAAAAAAAAAAAAAAAAAAAAAAAAAAAAAAAAAGTGTCCAACACTGCTTTACATTTTTCCACTTATAACACTATACTATTTGGGGTACACATTTCCTCCCGAGGGGGCGTAGGGTGGTGACAGAAATAACATCCGGCCACCCCATAGATATTAACAAAAAATGTTCAAATGTCTGTAAATCTATCAAACCAAACTGTGTGGTCATCAGTCCGTAGCTTACAAACTACTTATACCTAGGTAAACTAACCTACGGACAAACACACACACCCATGCCCCAGGGAGGACTCGAACCTCCATGGCGAGCAACCGTGCGCTCCGCAGCGAGGTGCTTTAGACCGCTCGGCTACTCCACTGCGGCGGATATTAACACTAAATCCGAATTAACAAAACCGACCATGCATGTGTGGGAACATGGCTAAAGAGAGAGAGTGTGTAGTGCAAGGTGTGGCGTAAGTGTTGTACAGGGAGGGTGTGTGTGCTGGACTGACCGTGCGCGGCGTCGCAGTGCAGCGGGCGGTCCTTGGGCGTGGTGGTGCCGGGCAGGAGGCGGCCGGCGGGCGTGACGCACCAGCAGTAGCCGGTGGCGTCGTGGCACTGCACGCGCTCGTACGTCCCGTCCGGCTCGCAGCGCGGCACGAACGGCGCCGGCGTCTGCGGCGCGCGCGACAGCCCCAGCGCGAACTCGCGGTCGCTCCAGCACAGCCGCGCGTCTGCCCAACACACAGCGCACCGCGCCCTCACCACACTGCCGGCACTGCAAGTCAGCACAAGCAAAGGAGCGGCCGCACTATAGTCCGCGTCACGTAGGAAGGCGGTCCCGTTTTCGGCCGTTCTGCGCATCCCCCTCCATTACCGCACTAACGTTCATTCGAAATGCGCGTGGATGGCTCTGACTTATGCTGCTACCTTGCTGTTTGCTGCTCGCCTACATGGCATGGCGATGATGAATCAAACCCACCATCGCAGCTCGCCCAGCTCACAACTCACTGCTCACTACGATCCTCGCCAGGCGATGATATCAAACTGGTTTGTGTTTCGCAGAATCACCGGCCAGAAACTTGCACAGTGATTGTTGCTTCAATGTCACTCTAGCAGAGCGGCATTTGACTGTTGCTCGCGTGGAACTCTCGTTCCCATCGCACACAATACTGTTTGTTGGAGGTAGTTTCAGTACAGGCAACAAGGAGTGAAGATCTGAAGCAGATGATTATTATGTCTGAAAAAGCGATCTGGATGGTTTTTGAGCTGTTTGTAGTACTTGTGAAAATATCCATAGTGAGGACATTCAGCATTCAAAGGATGCACTCCATACCTCCTCTTCCTTCTCCTTTCCAATAACTACATTTTTGTAGTGAACAAATCACTGTCTCTGTCGCCAGACGATGTGGAGAACATGTTTAACACTCCGTGCCACTGCAGTTGTGCACTTAGCTGTAATGTAACAGCTGTAGGGTAATATACATGTGCCTGCAGCGTGAACACAACAAGGCTGCCGGCGAGCAGCAAGCTGCCAGATGCCAGCAGCGAGCAGCCACCTGCCAGCTGCGAGGTGGCAGCATAAACGCACCCTTACGCAATGTTTCTCCCGCAGGCTCCACTGTTGGCGCTCGGCCATAGTTCCTCCCCTCCACGCTTCCCCTATCGCTCCACCTCTATGCGCGGAAACGCCTTCCTGCACGACGCCAACTATAGGCGGAACTGCACTGCAGCGGCGCGGCGCGGCCAAATATTCCTTGCATTAAATGGAATGGGGCAGCACACCATGCACTAGGCGGCAGCGGAACTGCGCTGCGAAGTTGACCAACTGGCCAACTCCGCTGCACCGTGTCGCATGGCGTAGTTCCGCTGCCGCTGGTGCGGTATTGCAAACGTCATTCGCATCGTAACTCTGCTGCAAGCGAAATGAACATTTGTTTACTACAAAGGCGTTGGACGAGGAAAAGATAATTGTCTGTGTAAGTAAATACCCAAGCTTATATGACCTTGAAAATGAACATTATAGTGAATAGTACAAGAAAAAGCAAACATTTGGATAGGAATTGGGAGTACAGGGTAAGTGAATTTCATATTTTTTCTATGTTTGTGCAAGATATTTATAATGGTGGACAGAAGTATTCACTCATCATTTAATGTATAGACAACTTATAACTTTTGTGGATACAAGCCACCAAATTGAAACAATCTGTTCTCCATGTATATCCCTATGACTGTTCCAAAACATAAAGATTCATCAATACTGTCACAAAAAAAAAAATAATAATAATAATAATAATAATAATAATAATAATAAAATCTTAGCTGTAGTGTGATAATGGACAGTCATAAGAATTCACACAGTCACGTATGTTGCACTGTTTGATTTAGCTGCATACATATAATAGCGTGTATTAATTTCCTTGCTTCTAATAACACCCTTCAGCCTGTCCTGCATTGATTGTACTAACTGCTGTGACAATCGTCCTCCTTTCTTCAACAATCACTTCCTTCAGTTGTGTTTTACTGGAAATATGTTTCCTGATTCTTTTTTGTAACTTTCCCACAATGTTCAATACGGTTCATGTCTGTAGACTGAGGTGGTATTTGTAAGGTTTGGGTGGGTATTATACAGAATCCACAAACCTACATCATATGTGTAGTGACCACCACGATTCAAGTTTTCACAACACAATTTATTTAAGTCAAAGAAAGGACACCCTGGGTTCGTTAACCAGTGAAACGAAACTAAATTCTGCTATAGAGACAGAAATCCCAAAACCAAACACAGATTATAGTCTGGTAGATCAAAGGCACAGTCACTAGCATAGTTCAGTTTGTCTCTCGCAATCCACCAGGTAAACATTCCAGCTGCTTCCGCCTGGGAGGCCGTCGGCGAAGACGATAGGAGTCGGCGATCTTGTGTAGCGGAGACGGTCCTAGGCGGCGAGAGTGAACACACCAACACTGGCTCATTGGCTGGCAAGGTGAGCTTAAGTAGATACCTGGAGCCAATCAGGAGGCAGGCGGAAGGATACTCAGTCGGTTTCTCAGAGCCACCTGTAAGAAATAGTCCCTATTACTTCTGTTTGTTTTGAAGTTACTGTTTGTGTATGTTCTGGTCGTGTTGGCATCTGGCAGGCGCTGGTTGGTCTCGCGCCACCTGTCCAGTTCCGTTGCCCACTTGACAGTCCTGGCAGGCGTTTGGCCGGCAGTATCAGAGCACACCTACCTCCTGCAGGGAGGCCTGTCCAGTGGGAGGCTGAGAAGAAGAGGAAATTATTGCACAAATGTAGCCAGCCACTGTAGGACCGCCCTCAGAGGTGGCAGCCTCTGAGGCGAGCAACCGATGAAAGCCACCATCTGGTGGATTGGGTTGTGGACCCCGCACTCGACACTGGGATCAACGGGGAGGCTGAGGTGGGAGCTAGAATAGCTCTGGTACCAATGGCCTCGGCTCATCCTGGTGCTGCAGACAGGGTGTCGGCGCCGATGATTCCGGCTACGGTGCAGGGTCTGCGATGGACACTGGTAACTGCTCTGGTGTATCCGTGGTATGCGAAGCTCTGCTGGTCGTTGGAGCAGGCTGTTCTCGAACTGGAACCAGAACCTGTGATGGTGGTAGGAGCGCTGGTGCCGGACGATTGTGCCTCCAGACACAGGGCCAGTTGGTCCTGGAGAGGTGGCATGACAGGGAAATGGGGACATAACTGGTTTTTGTGACAATGAACGAGGTGGTCATCTAGACGGACATCGAAAAGCATGTGTCCCCGCCGGCGGTGGATGATTCCTGGAAGACATGAGGCCCGTGGGCCGAACCCCCGAGCCCAGACGAGTGACCCTGGGAAGAAAGAGGAAGATCCAAGTGACGGACAGTGCACTGGCATGAGTAGGTGCAGTAGAGTCCTGGGTTGATGCTCAGTAGGGCTCTGGCCACCAATGGTTGTGGCACGACAAGTGCTTAGGAATAAGGTTAAGGCTTCGTCCGTAGAATGTTTGGCGGAATACTTCTGCATTTGCTTGAATGTTCGAACCACTCTTTCAGCTTTTCCATTAGACTGAGGATGGAATGGTGGGGTGAGGATGTGGTGGATGCCATTCTTGAGACAGAAGTCCTGAAACTGTTTGCTTCTAAATCGTGGTCCATTGTCCAACACAATGGCTAGAGGAAGGCCTTCTATAGAAAAGATCTTGACTAAGGCTGCCAGTGTGGTCTCTGTGGTAATGGATGAGCAACTAAAGATGAAAGGAAAATGGGAATATGCATCAGTGACGAGGAGCCAATCCGAGCCCAAGAAAGGACCAGCGAAATAAATGTGAATTCGTTCCCAGGGAAGTGTGGCTTCAGGCCAGGTAGGAAAACTTTGCCAGGGCTTGGCCACGTGGAAGCGGAAGTGTTGGCCACCCTTTGACAATGTTGCTCTGTATGCTGGAGAGAAGAGGGTCTGCTGTAGTGCCATCGGCGGGCTGACCCGCTGTCATGGGAAAAGCCGCAAGAGCGGATTCGATCTCTTCATCCACCTGAAAGATAACGATTTCTGAGGAGTCAAAGGATGGGTCCTGACCACACGGTATGTGGGACAGTGCATCGGCATAGGCATGACGGGATGTGGTACGAAAATGTATAACGTACCGAAAGTGGGAAAGGAATAAAGCCCATCGTTGGAGGCGATGAGAAGTCTTAGTGGGTAATGGTGAGCATGGGGAAAACAACGCCTGGAGACGTTTGAAGGTGGAATGTGGTGCCATAGAGGTAGGGGAAAAATTTTGTACAGGCAAAGACAATAGTCGAGGCCTCATTCTCTATTTGGGAGTACCTCCGCTGGGTATCGCTGAGGGAGATAAAATCGATGGGGCGTGCAGACCCATTTGGGAAACGATAGGAGAGGACTGCCCCAATGCCAAAATCGGAGGCGTCTGCCGCCAACAGGAGAGGGAGGTCGGGGTTGTAACGTACTAAACACTCAGAATCCAGCTTTATCCCAGTTACAGATCTATGTATAGGCAACTCAGCTTGTTCATCATATACATAGGTGCCTCAAATCGCAGGGGCTGGAAGTATGTAGTCGCATTTTATAATGAGGACGTTAACACATTTGAGCGACATAGTTACCATGAACTGCAGGAAAACAGTTTCACAGTGACTACAATACAAATAAATGTTTTAATCGTCACAATAATCATATCTTACAGTTTCGAAAAGTGATCTTAACTCGGCGATTCATTTGCTGTAATTTGACAACAAACCAAGTAGACACATGAAGCAGACGATTCGAAACATGCGAGCCGTTTGAACGCTTCTTTGTAATTCGACGGTCTATCGCAAGGAGCGCTGCAGCTGACAACTTTATTTTGCGTGTTCCACGGCTCTTATATAAAGGGCTTTATCGCACCCCAGATCTCATTCTATGATCCTGTGATCGCCAGGTCTACACCCTACCTGCAAACGACTATCAGTTACGTGCAGGTAGAATCTGCTTTAATCGCTGAAGACCAAAGCCAGCCATTCCGAGGCACTAGCTGGGCCGGACATATCAATGCCGTGCCATGAGTGGACACAAGCTATAGCTTACCTGTGGTGCCACTGCTAGTGTCAGGTTGCCAACCGTGTTGACACTTCTGGCCTCACGAAACCATCTTATCTGTGCTGTAGTTGCTATACGATCTGCCAATGCTGCCGTTACTGTACGACGATTTTGGCGGACGCCTGTGTTGCCTCGATATACAGCACGTCTAGTCCTGTTAAAATTTTCAAGAAACCATTGCAACTTCCATCTTTGCACAGCTGACGCAGCATGTCCAACTTGCTTCGCAATTCTCCGAAAGGAGCATCTCGCCATTCACATGGCACAGTTTTCAAACTTGATCAGTTGGCTGTAGGAAGCTCTAGTGGAGTCTGCATGGTATGTCTCCTGTTTGTTTCATACGTTGCTATCACACGAGCCTAATTGCTGTATCTCCTATTAAAGGGCACACACAGGTGACGCTCTGGTGGCTCGCTATCGGTTGGTGGACGACGTTGAAACCTTTATCAGTACATCTTCTATCCCCCAGCTTCCATCTGCCGTCATCGCATCGAAATCGACGTCGTCTTTTCAAGTGAACTTATTTTCCCCGGCTGAGTAACTGGAAGTGTGTACACTGGTATGCAATAAAAGATCATATAAGAAAGTGCTTTATTTCCGAATCTCTTCAACTTGTATATTGAGGAACGATTTAAGGAATGTAAAGAGTCTATAGAAGGAATTAAGATGAATGGAGTAGAAATTAAAATGATAAGGTTTGCTGATAACTTAGCCATCATTAAGGAGAGCAAAAACAATTCTGCAAATCTATTATCAAGAATGAATTAGATCCTGCCAGATAAATCTTTCTTTCTCTTTCGCTATGCAGGGTCGACTTTGTTAAATCCGGAATTAGCGTGTTAATATTGACGAGGCGACCCGATGCCCTTCCTGTCACCACAAAATGCCCCCCCCCCCCCCCCGGGAGAAAATGTGTACCCCAAATGTCTGCATATAGTGTCATATGTGTAAAACTGAAAAGTGTTACGAAATGTTTGTGTAACTGTGGAGGGACTTGGGTACCAGTCCGGTAGTCATCGATGGCGATGTGGAAAACCGCCTAAAAACCACATCCAGGCTGGCCGGCACACTGATCCCCTTCGTTAATCCACCGAACGGATTCGAACTGGGGCCGGTACACCTCTTGGGTGCGTTAGACGACACGGATAATCGAGCGGGTATGCTGCCAAATAAACATAACATGAAAATCAACACAGAGAAGAAGGAGATCATGGTATGCAGCCGCGAGCAAATTACAGCTGACATTAATATTAATAACACAGGTCGACATGGATTCTGGGGTTTGGAAAGTAAGTGGTGTTCTTTACTAAATTTGCAACCCTGAATATGAAAATCATATGTTTTTCTCCATCACCCTCAGTTTTTTCTGCACAGCTGCCCCCTCCCCCCTCAAAACCTACCATTGGCTGCAAAATCTATGTTATGCAGTGTCCAGAACTACAGAAATGTGGCAACGCTGCATTTTTTGTGTGAAGGTGAAGTAGAGAGGGCTAATGAGCTAGGAACTGACGTTCCATTATCACCACAGAAATCAGTGAGTGAGTGCTACAGCTACAAGAAGGTACTTTCGCGCTTTGTTGTGAGTGGTGGTATTTCACTGAAGGTGTGTTAAAAATGTCAGGAAGGCAGTGTGTGAATAGCCCAGATACATTTTGTTATATCTGTGGAAATTATGTGATACGTGCAAGACGTCGACAAATAACAAAATTTGTGCAGAAGTCATATTTTGCATATTTCGGCATGAAGCTCGGAGATCAGGACAAGTAATTTGCTCCACACATTGTGTGCCATACATGTGTGGAGCAGTTAAGGAAATGGAGTGAAGGTAAAATCAAGTGCTTGAACTTCGCAACTCCTATGGTATGGCGTGAACAGAAGAATCATGTTGATGACTGTTATTTCTGTATGACGAATGTAACGGGATACAAAAGAAAAAATATGAAAAACATATCGTATCCAAACTTAGATTCGGCAATTAGACCTGTTCCTCATGGCCCAGGGCTACCAATCCCCTCTCCACCAACATCAGTGGATTCTCTTGAATTCTCTGAACCAGATGTAAGTCAAGAAAGCAGTGAATCCGACTATCATGAGTGTGGTGCCGATAGTAGCCCAAAACCTCTTACTCAAACAGAACTTGACAATTTGGTGAAAGACTTAGGACTCTCAAAAGATGCAGCACAACTACTAGGATCACGTCTCAGTGAAAACAACTTACTTGCACACGGTACATCATATTCACTGTACAGAAATCGTGATAAAGATTTCAGGGAATTTTTTGTTGAAGATGGTTTAATGGTATTCTGCAAAGACATTGCCGGATTAGTGATGAAAATGGGAGCTCAGAAGTGTGAGAGTAAGGAATGGAGATTGTTTATAGATTCTTCAAAGCGAAGTTTGAAAGCAGTGTTGCTACATATTGGAAATGACCTAGGATCAATTCCAATCGCGTATTCAATACATTTAAAAGAGACATATAATACCATGAAAATACTTCCACAAAATGTAAAGTATGAAGAACACCAGTGGCTTGTGTGTGGTGACTTTAAACTGATTGGCTTGCTATATGTGTGAATGGGACAGTAGAGCTTATCATGAGCATTGGAGTAGGAGAGAGTGGCCTAAGAGGCGAAATCTCACAGTGGGATCAAAGAACATAGTGAATGAACATTTGGTTAATCCAGATCATATTTTATTGCCTCCACTGCACATCAAATTAGGACTCTTGAAGCAGTATGTTAAAGCACTGGACAAAATAGGAAACTGTTTCCAATACCTGTGTAGGCAATTCCCAAATCTATCGGCTGAAAAAGTTGAAAGAAGGGATATTTGTTGGACCAGATATAAGGATATCTGATGAGCACTTTGACAATTCTATGACGGAAATAGAACTTCAAAGTTGGAGAAGTTTAAAAAAATGTTGTGCATCGTTTCCTGGCCAGAATAAGCAGCCTGATTACAAGGAAATAGTGGAAGATATGCTACAGTCTTTTAAACAGGATGCAAGGTCTCTCTAAAACTACGTTTTCTAATGTCACATTTAGAGAGTCTTCAAGAAAATTTGGCTGACACATCAGAGGATCATGGTGAACGATTTCATCAGGAACTTAAAACTATGGAACATCGTTATGGAGATCGTTGGGGAATAAACATGATGGCAAACTACTGTTGGTGTACCTCACGTGAAGGAGAAGTGACACACAAGAGGAAGGATATCAAGCGTTCATTCACGAGCACTGTTTCTTATAATTCATATGCCTTTCTTCCAATTCTTTTTTAACCACTTTACTGTTCCATTTCATTTTCATTGTCTCGTAATTGCTTTCCAATTCCCAATTTCATTGAGCGCAGTGTTAGACAATGGTGACTATGATGATGATAGTGGTGGTGCAAAAACCTGACGTGCTACAGAGAAACAGGCTGCAGATTTGTGATCAGCAGGGTCAATGTAGTCAGAAATTCATATTTTCATGCAAACCCCGGACAAAAAGTCAAAATTTGTCGACCTGTGTAATGTACCACTGAAACAAGTCAATGTGTTCATCTACTTAGGAAGTAAAATCACACAAGATCACTGCATAAAAAGCAGAATTGCGCAAGATAAAATAGCCTTCAACAATAAACAGATGCTTCTCAAACCAAGAAAAATAAAAGAAGAGACCAATAAATCATTTATAAAATGCTATGTGTGGAGTGTGGCATTGTATGGCTCCGAAACTTAGAAACTCGGCATTTGCGACAAGAGAAGACTAGAAGCATTTGCATTGTGGTGTTGATGCAGAAAATCCCTTAGACGGCAAAGGTGACAAATGGACAAGTTATTCGATGAATAGGCGGAAAAAAAAAACACTTTGAAAAAAGATAATGAAGAGAAGATACAAGTTAATACGTCATCTGTATAGGAATGAGTTTATAGTCAATGTTATGGAAGGAATGGTAGAGGGAAAAAGAGGCAGAGGAAGCCCAGATTGCAGTACTTGAAACAGATTCAAAAAGATACAGGAGTGGAATCATATCAAAAAATGAAGAGGCTATCCGAGAAAAAGAGAAATATGAAGTAGAAGAATTGCTGCCAACCAATCTTCGGGTTGAGAACGAGAAGCAGATTTTCGAATCGCTCTCGTATGCCGTTTGAAATCAGCAGAAAACTGAGGATCCCATCCTTATTGGTATTTAAAGTATCTGTCTGAACTGCTCATGCAAGTAAGAGGCGCAATGACTTACGTGGAAGTGGAAATTGGCAAATTTCATCTCATATATGGTAGATTCAAGGGCAGTCTAATAAAGGTAGTAGAGATCATCAAGGTAACATGTGTGGATCGTTACCAGGGGAAAGATAATGAAAGGTCTATAAATAGGAGATTATGAAGTAAATTTAAAGTGATCGAGATCGTCGCATTCTCCACAACTATGAAGTCGAACGAAAGCACACATTGCCTGTAAGTGGAAGCGATTTATTAAAATTTGTCAATACAGTCACGAGACGCACTTTGTACGTTTATTGGCCGGGTACGCTCTTTAATTTGACAAGAGTATCATCTGAAGAGGTTTAAAATATAGCAGCACTCAACCAACAACTGTAAACTCTACATTCAAGGTTCCTGATGATGTTAAATTAATGAGCGAAACCCGCCAATAAAACACAGTAAGCGCTACTTCAGGCTGTCCTGAAAAACTTAATTATGAGACCTATACAATCGTTTGCTAGCTACTTGCAAATCCTAAACGATTTCATAACCTTCTTTTATTGCTTATTCATCCTAGTCTCATAGCGGTATTATGCATATTCAATGGAGCCAATTGAAACCGTTGTCGTTATCGATTTTCGCAGGCGGAAGCAGTCTGTTTTCAATACACCGCTGACAGCTATGCAAAAGAAAGTAATAACGAAACGCACCGAGGACTCTTGTTACAGAGTGTTGCGCCAAGGACATACAAGAACAAGTTTCCTGTTGTTACGAAATCTTTATTCTAAGTAAAACGCGGAGTGTATGACTTCCTGTTGCCGAAGTTATTCGCGCAAAGCATCTACCTGTGAAATCGAAATTTGCTCGCTGTCTACAAAGGTAAACGGATGCGATTAAATGCCTTACCTCCCTGTGATAGTCATGAGTGGGAATACATCAAACGGAGAATTAAGAAAAGGTTGAGCACTGTAGGCCTCACAACGTCAACGTCAACAGCAGAAATAATTCCAACTGTCCAATTAATATTTTCATTTGTTACCTAGGTAGTTTCCATTTTATAATTTCCGTTTGATATTTCCATCTGACACAGCTAAGCGCAAGTTTTTCTATGACGGAAGCAATTACGTGATACCTGCAACACATAACTCACTCAGTCGTGACTCAATGGAATAATTAATTTCCTTTTGGGAAAAATAATATCAGCAAAATTGTATGTCTTTTTTTTTGTTGTAATAGCCATGTCTTTATTGGGAGAAACAAACCAATTTCTATTTAATAAGACGCAACGGTAATTTATTCCGTTAATGTGTTTACCTTAATTGATTTTCTGAGCGAACAATCTTTTTTTCTAGTGTCCACACTTGAAACAACGATTCGTCAGTTGATTCAATATCAGATGCAGTAATAAATCTCGTCATATTACCAGGAAAGCCTGTAGCAGTTTATACCACGTAGCTCATTAATGTGATTCTAAAATACATTCGCATCAGTAATGACCTGAAGCAACGAAAAGATTTCAACCACTGTTTGTGTCTGTGTGTATGTGAGTATGTGTGTGTGTTTTTTGTAATACATCATCTCTTCACAGTCTGACAGGCAATATTTACGGTAATTACCGTACAATAATACAAGGTGCGGATACGTGCATAATTCAAATCAATGCTGTCAGTAGTTCTACTCACTGGTCAATTAAAACTACACAAAATAGATGTTAGTCTTTAGCATTTCCCATTCTGTTATTTTCCTTTGCTCGTGCTTTTCAGTTTGTAGATATCTCTATTGTATTATACTAATAAATCTAATAAATTTCTTTGTGTATTACTCCTGAACATTCTTTCACATAATATCCACAATTGCGTGGTTATGGTATATCGTTCCAAATTTGCGACTGGATGGGGGTTTTCCTGTCAGAGAGGACACAGTTCATAGTAATCGATGGTAAGGCATAAACTAAAACAGAGGTGATATCGGGCGCTCCACAGGGTAATGTTCCCCTGCTGTTCCTTATTTACATAAACGATTTAAGGGAAAATCAGAGTAGCTCTCTTAGGTTGTTTGCAAATGACGCCATCATTTACCGTCTAGTAAAATCATCTGAAGATCAAAACACAATTCAGAACAATCTGAATAAGATATCACTATGGTGTAAAATTGGCAATTGAGTCTAAATAATGAGAAGTGTGAACTCCACATGAGTACGAAAAGAAATCCGTTACACTTTGTTTACAAGATAAATCAATCGAATGTGAAGGCAATAAACTCCGCTAAATACCTAGGAATTACTATTACTTCAGACTTAAATGGGAAAGAACACGTAGGTAATGTCGTGGGAAAGGCGAACCAGATACTGCGCTTTATTGGCAGAACCCTTAAAAGATGCAACAGAACTACTAAAGAAATTGCATACACTACGCTTGTCCGTCCATTTTTGGAGTATTGCTGTCCACTGTGGGATCCTTATCAGGTGGGTTTGACGGAGGACATCGAAAGAGTCCAAAGTAGGGCAGCTCGTTTCGTATTGTCGCGATAAGAGGAGACAGCGTTACCGAAATGATACAGGATCTGGGATGGGTATCATTACAACAACGGGGCTTATCGCTGCGGTGTGGGCTACTTACGAAACTCCAATCGCCAACATTCTCCCCCCGAATGCGAAAATACAGTTGACTCTTACTCACATAGGTAGAAATGATCATCAGAATAAAATACGAGAAATCAGAGGTCGAACGGAGAGATTCAGGTGTTCTTTCTTCCCGCGCAATATTCGACTATGGAATGGGAGATAAAATAGTATAATGGTGGTTCGATGAACCCTCTCCCAGGCACTTAAATGTGATTCTGCAGAGTATCCTACGTAATTGTAGATTTAAAAAAAAAAGCGGGAATACCTATAAAGACTAGATATAGGAAGTTCATATTCAAAGGAAATGTTCATTACCACACTATATGAACAAAAGTATCTGGATACCTGGCTAAAAATAATTTAAAAGTTTTTGGCACCCTTCACCGGTAATGCTGGAATTCAGTATGGTTTTGTCCCACCCTTAGTCTTGATGACAGCTTCCACTCTCGTAGGAATACGTTCAGTCAGGTGCTGGAAGGTTTCCTGGGGAATGGCTGTCCATTTTCATTGGAGTGCTGCACTGAGGAGAGGTATCGATGTCGGTCGGTGAGGCCTAGCACGAAGTCGGCGTACCAAAATACCTCAAAGTTGTCCTGTAGGATTCATGTCAGGATTCTGTGCCTCTAAGCAGGACAGTCCATTACAAGAATGTTATTGTTGTGTAACCATTCCACTACAGGCCGCGCAGTAGGTCGTGTTGAAAGATGCAATCGTCATCCCCGAATTAATCTTCACTAGCCGGAAGCAAAAATGTGCTTAAAACATCAATGGAGGCCTGTGCTGTGATAGTGCCACGCAAAACAACAAGGGGTGCAAGCCTCGCTCCATAAAAAACACGACCACTCCATAACACCCACACTGTCCGAATGTTAAACCGTTGGCACACGGAACGGGATAGCTAACGTTGACGTGTCGCTGTCCGAGATTTCTGAAGTCACATTCTGCTTTTTCCCGTTGAGGAGCCAGTTTCTCCCGTGAAACGCAAAATACGTTCTGCGATATTTCGGTAACGTGCCAGGCTAAGTCAGACCAATGAGAAGCGAGAGACCACTGTCAACGTCGTGTTCCGCCCTTTCTTGCTTCAGTTCGCTTTATTGTTTACTTCTAGCAACATGGCTACTGCGTGAACTAACAAATGTGAGTTTTAATTGAAGCTACGAAGGAAGAATAGTCCTTATGTAATAAATAGAAAACCAATAGAAATAGCAATATTGAAATACAGATGGAACATCGAAAAAACATGCAATGATGACCTTTCACTGTACGTAAATAGCACTTCCAGACAATGTAGGACACAAAATCACCATGAAAACGGCTCGTTTGTTGAAGTTCTTGAATACGATGTAGCATCAGGAGAGATTTTTTTTTTTCGTAATAATGAAGTACGAAACTTGGTGAAATACGGCGCGAGAGACTAGCAAAATGTAAAAGTGAAGTTACGTTTTGCGATGTTCTTTTGTTAACCAATGAAACCGAGGGAATGGAGTCTGTTTAGAGAAAAAAAAAAAGTTTCAAATAAAAAATGTACGAAAATCTTAATGTTTCAGTCTATGACAATATTGCTATTTCTATTGTTTTTCTATTTAGAATTTCCCCGCCCAAAACCTCTTAACTTAATGCCCGCAGTAGTTCCGTTAAATTCTTATACTTAATTTTTTCTTCTTGCTTATATTTATATTTGTGTAGTTACTTATTTCATGTTGTTATCGACGCCACATAACATTCGCATTGAAATACGAATGTCGGTTATAGTCTTGACGTTGTGCATGACGTCATGGGTCAAAAGAGACGGGTGGTATCGGAAGAGCAAATATTGCCTATGAATGGTTATTCTGCCATTATTTCGCCGCTGAATCCACTCCCGTGCCCCTGCGTCAAGTAAGCATAACCCACACCAATGGCGGCTCGCAGGAATACATTTTGGGTCTTCACAAATTTTAAGATTAGGATATACACATAGTAACTGTTTTGTAAAAGTTAAAGCACTCTATTTTAACAGTGGTCAAATCACCGAGAGTAAATAGTGTATGATCTGTCAGCGTGGAAATTGTCGTGCTTTACTTTCTGAAATACTTTTGTTTCCCTCCACAGTTTGTTTACAAAATCTAAACATGATTAAATGTTCAAATATTTGTTAAGCTTAAGGGACTTAACTGCGAGGTCATCAGTCCCTCAACTTACAAACTACTTACGAACTACCTTATACTAAAGACAACACGAACATCCATGCCCGAGGGGGGATTCGAACCCCCGACCGCAGCGGCCGTGCAGACTGTGACTGGCGCGCCGCAGACTAAATGTGTTCAGCTTTGTTTTGAGTGAACTGAAGTGACAAAACACTAAATATTACTTATTACAAGGAAGATTTCAGGCAGACTCTTAAGGGGTCTAACGCCGTCTTGCTATTTTAATTACTCGTCAAATAAGTGCAGTAAAGCTTTGCAATAATTTCAGGTTTCCTTTGAAAGATAGGAAGCTAACAAAGCGATGTATGGCAAATATGAAAGGAGAAAACTGTTTTACAACTACAAAACGCTGCATTCAGTAAACTCTTTTTATAGACGAATATATGTACAACAGAAGTTCTGAGAGGTATCTTTAGTGCAAAGCAATCTCAATTTTTAATTTTCCACGACATTGGCAAAAAAAAAAAAAAAAAAAAAAAAAAAAAAAAAAAAAAAAAAAAAAAAAAAAAAAAAAAGTATTGCAATAAAAAGTACGTCAAGCAAAGTTATAGAAAGGTCTGCAAATGATATTTTCATGAATAATAATAAATGGCTTAAAGCCAACTCATTGTCATTAAACTTTGAAAAGACTCACTACGTGCAGTTCAGAACATGTAAGAGATTTCCCGCCGGCATATGCATTAAGTATGAAGAAGAGCACATAGAGGAGGTTGACAGTATTAAATTCCTGGGATAACAGCTTGATAATAAATGTAGTTGGGAGGAGCCACCACAGAACTGCAGAAACGACTCAACAAATCTGTATTTTAAATACGAGTGTTATCAGACATAGGAGACATAAAAATAACAAAGCTTGCATACTTTGCATACTTTCATTCCATAATGTCATATGGTATAATATTTTGGGGTAACTCTTCAAGTCAGTCAAAAGTCTTCAGAGTCCAAAAGCGTGTAATACGTATTATTTGTGGAGTAAATTCACGGACGTCCTGTAGAGGCCTCTTCAAAGACCCACTCTTCAAAGAACTGGATATATTAACTACTGCCTCTCAGTTTATTTATTCCTCAATGAAATTTGTCATAAATAATATATCTCTTTTCCCAACAAACAGCTCAGTTCATACATACAATACTAGGAATAAAAATGATCTGCACAAGGAGTTAAAAGCACTTACTTTAGTTCAAAAAGGGTTCCACTACTCAGGAACACACATTTTCAATAATTTACCATCAAATTTAGCTACAAATAAAGATAAGTTTAAGAGGAACCTAAAGGACTTTCTAGTGGCCAACTCTTTCTACTCCATTAGTGAATTTCTAAATTGTACCAAATGATGCGTGTATCGGTACTCATACTATATTAGTATTATTATACTATCAGCTAAAAAAAATCTTAGAAATGTATGTATATGTATTTATATTATTAGTATTATCTATTATTCATCTACTATTAAGCTTGTAAATTTTGTTTCTTGACATGTTCCACATCCACGAGGATCTCCTCAACATGGATCTACAGAACGAAAACTAATCTTGTTGTTTGTATAGTTTATGGGACTTAACTACGGGGTCATCAGTCCCTAAACTTACAAACTACTTATGAACTACTTACGAACTAGGACGGCAGAAATATCCATGCCCGAGGGGGGATTCGAATCCCCGACCGTAGTGGCCGTGCTGACCGTGACTGGAGCGCCTCAGTCTCCTCGGCCACCGCGAAAACTAATCTAATCCAATCTATGATTACACTGATTTTCTGTATTATCATACATTTTAATGTTCTATAATACTAATGGCTTTTATCCCATTAAAGATGGTGTTTAGTTTGCCTCAAACACTGCGGACGTATAGACAATCTATGAAATTTAAGCTTATTGGTGTGCACCAACCAAGTACTTTGCTGACAGTAAGGAAGACCTGGGGGCGTATATAAAGGGGGAAAAAAACATAATAAGTACGGTGTCTGAATTATTTCAACGAATGGTGCATAAAGGTATCACCGTGGGACAGTCATTGAGGAGAGTGGGTTATTAGCGGTGTGAAGTTCGTGACAGGTTTGAAATAGCTTTTTAATGATATAATGTCAACACTAAAAATACTTTATCTAGGAAAAGTAAAAGTGGCTTCAGCGCAAATTATCCTCTGACTATGAGCAGAAAAACTGACACAAAATATCTCGGGTGTCTACTTAAAATTACTTATCTTTACATTAATCTCGCCCCCGACAAGAAAAAGTAGATATTATATTCGCTACTGGAAGAAGTCAAGTAGTCGCTCACCTTGGCATAATTGTAGATTTGCTCAAATTTTATCGCGAGTACTCCGCCTGTTTCGTTCTCCAATAGCACGGACTCCAAGCTCGCCAGTTAAGCAATAGCGTGAAAGCACGTGGTGCCGAGACGCGTTCGCGGCTGTCTTGGCGTTGCAAGCCTCCATTACAGGACGTAAATACTCCAGATTACGCGATGGCAAATCACTGCGTGAAAACAGCGGGTCGGCGTCGTTAAGACCTGGGAACGCCACGATACGACCGCTTTAAACACGAGCGATGTTTCACTGACAGCCACGCAACGTGTAATTTCCCGCGTGTAGCTGCCCGCTTCTTGATCGTGCGAGTTACTGAGCCTCGTCATTATCTCATTGCGAATGGAGATGAGTGCGATAAAAATAGTGCTATCAACAACAAACCACACGTCAGACTGCGCCATAGATACTGTGGAGACAACATTTTGTTTCGGTCAAGGATTACTTTTCTTACAGAAAAACGACATGATGGTTTCGAAACGGAGGTGTCAAAATAGATCAACGCTGTCGCGTATTGCCACAGTGTAATGGGTTATCACGCCGTTCTGCATATCGCTAAGACACTACTGAGATCAGTTTTTTCTACGATCATCCGTGGTCTACTTCCTCCGAGAAAAGATTTTGCAAATGGTGAGAATAATAATCTTTGTACATATTGCAAACAAGGTGACACAGCTTTCAGGCGTACTTTTCATCTGCGATTTTACATGTTCGTTAATGTTTATAAATTTCCTTTTTTATTTCAATTCTTTAACTATGCTTTGATTATAACTACTTTCTAACTGAGACCGTACGAGAGTGGCCGAGCGCTCTAAGGCGCCTTGCTGAGGAGTGTGCGGTTACTCCCCGTCGGAGGTTCGAGTCCTTCCTCGGACATGGGTGTGTTTGTGTGAGTGTAAGTTGTCCTTAGCACAAGTTACTTTAAGTAGTTTGCAAGCCTAGCAACTCATGACCAACGTAGTTAAGTCCGTTAGATTTACAAACATTTGAACGTTTTTGTCCAAACTGACAAAATACACATCACAATATAAACGTACGCGCTTAGGTAACTATTTACGCCTTTCATGAAAACAGTTTCGTGCAATAATAACAATATTTACGAGCAATAATCCTATTAGCTGTAAACACCCGCTTCGCTGTGTTTTCTATTATTTTTATCTGTTACAGTTTTTTAAATAGAAGACAAGTGTTAAAATTTTTACTTTTCAAACCGCACTATGCACTTACTCTTATTTCTCCTTATTCATAGGCTTCTCCTTGCAGGAAAATGACTGAAGAAAGTGCATCACGTTTCGCTGTATGTAACGTCCTTACTATATAGTCCTAAAAGCATTGATGACCAACAGTCTGAATTTTATGTACGTTGTCGACTTTCAAGAACTATATATTCCATCCCCTTATTGTTATCAACATGGAACTACTATGGTTTACAACGGGAGACTTTCGAGTACAAGTCATACACAGACCATTCACCTGCGAATTGTAGTTTTTACTGCTGAGCGAAATATTCACCCCCCCCCCCACACACACACACATACGTGGAATTTTATCCAAGTCGATAACTTTCAACTTTCATGTCTCCACCCCCTTGTCGTCATCAATCCTCGACCACCATAGTGCACAATGGTAGAATGATAACTACTACTACCACATATAAACACTATTCGTTTGCGACGTGTAATTTAGGCTGTAGTGTGCAATATAGACTCATATATAAAAATAGATGTGTTAATACCTATATTTCACTCTGCAGCCAAAATTACACATCGCAAACGAATATTGTCTGTATGTGGCAGTAGTTATCAGTCTCTCATTACGTACATGGTGGTTCAGGGTTGATAACGATAAAGGGGTGGTAGATATGAGTGTTGAAAGTTATCGATTTGTGTAAAGTTCTACGTGTTTGTGACTTTCAACCCCCGTATCTTTCATCCCCCATAGCGCACAATGAGAGTCCAATAACTACTGCCACATACAAACACTATTCGTTTGCGATGTGTAGATTTGGATGCAGAGGGAAATATACGCACAAACACATCAATCAATGTAATACGAGATTTATGTCCAAAAAGTATGTTCCGTTTGGTTATATAAAACAAACGCGTACAGATACAAAAAAAGAATATTTATTGTACAAAAATATACAACTATTAAACTACTTTTCTACATAATTTCCGAAATTTTCTAGCCACTTGTTATAGTGTGGCATAAGGTATTGTATGTCTTCTCCCTAGAAATTTGTCGCCTGTGTGTTCAACCATGTGGTAATGTGTTCTTTCAGCTCGCCATCATCGTTGAAGTGTTGACCACCAAGGACGGATTTTTAGCAAAGGCACTAAGTGTAAACTTACGGTTCCGCTTAATCTTCTCTTAAATTGTGCGAACTAGTTCATCAGTAACCACAGAAGGGCGTCCACTTCGTTCTTCATCGTGCACTTGATCACGTCCTTCATTGAACAGTCTGACGCATTTTCAAACAGTTGAATCACTCTTAGCATTTTGTCCATAAAGATCGCAGATTTGCCGCTGAATTTTTGGTTAAACTTTCTTTGCCCACCCCCATGAACCACAGACATTGCCGAGGTGGGGTGGCTTGCGTGCCTCAACGATGCAGATAGCCGTACCGTAGGTGCAACCACAGCGGAGGGGTATCTTGTGGAGAGGCCAGACAAACGTGTGGTTCCTGAAGAGGGGCAGCAGCCTTTTCAGTAGTTACAGGGGCAACAGTCTGGATGATTGACTGAGCTGGCCTTGTAACATCAGCTAATGTGGCTTTGCCACACAGCTACTGCGAACGGCTGAAAGCAAGGGGAAACTACAGCCGTTACTTTTCCCGAGGACATGCAGCTCTACTGTATGAACATATGATGATGGCTTCCTCTCGGGTAAAATATTCCGGAGGTAAAATAGTCCCCCATTCGGATCTCCGGGCGGGGACTACCCAGGAGGATGTGATCATCAGGAAAGACAATACTGGCATTCTACGGGTCGGAGCGTGGAATGTTAGATCCCTTAATCGAGTAGGAAAATTAGAAAATTTAAAAAGGGAAATGGATAGGTTGAAGTTAGATATAGTGGGGATTAGTGAAGTTCGGTGGCAGGATGAACAGGATTTCTGGTCAGGTGAGTACAGGATTATAAATACAAAATCAGTTGGGGGTATCACAGGAGTAGGACTGATAATGAATAAGAAAATAGGAATGCGGGTAAACTACTATGAGCAGCACAGTGATCGCATTATCATTGTCAAGATAGATACGAAGCCAACACCGACAACAGTAGTACAGGTTTATATGCCAACTAGCTCTGCCGATGATGAGGAGATCGAAGAAATATATGAGGAGCTAAAGGAAATTATTCAGACAGTTAAGGGAGAGGAAAACTTAATTGTGATGGGAGACTGGAATTCGGTAGTAGGAAAAGGAAGAGAAGGAAAAATAGTAGGTGAATATGGGCTGGGCAGGAGGAATGAAAGAGGAAGTCGCCTGGTAGAATTTTGCACGGAACATGATTTAATCGTAACAAACACGTGGTTTAAGAATCACAAAAGAAGGTTGTATACGTGGAAGAGACCAGGAGACACCGGAAGGTATCAGATAGATTTTATAATGGTACGACATAGGTACCGGAACCAGGTTATAAACTGCAGGACATACCCAGGGGCAGATATAGACTCTGACCATAACTTGTTAGTCATGAGCTGTAGGCTGAAGCTGAAAAAACTGCAGAAAGGTAGGAAAATAAGGAGATGGGACTTAGATAGATTGAAGGAAAGTGAAGTTCTGGAGAATTTCAGAGGGAGATTTAGGCAACAATTGACAGAAACAGGGGGAAATAAAACAGTAGAAGAAGAATGGGTAGCATTGAGAGATGAAATAATGAAGGCAGCGGAGGACAAAATAGGTAGAAAGGCAAGACCTACAAAAAATCCATGGATATCACAGGAAATACTACAGTTAATTGATGAAAGGAGAAAATATAAAAATGCAGTAAATGAAACAGGCAAAATGGAGTACAGACGACTAAAAAATGAGATTGACAGGAAGTGCAAAACGGCTAAGCAGGAGTGGCTAGAAGCCAAATGTAAATCTGTAGAAGAATGTATAGCAAGGGGAAAAGTAGATACCGCCTACAGGAATATAAAAGAAACATTTGGAGATAAGAAAAACAGCTCTACGAATATCAAGAACTCAGAAGGGAAACCAGTTCTCAGCAAAGAAGGGAAAGCTGAAAGGTGGAAAGAGTACATAGAGCAGCTCTACAAAGGAAATGAACTTAGAGACGATGTTGTAGGAACGGAAGAGGAAGTCGATCAAGATGAAATAGGAGATACTATACTGAGAGATGAATTTGACAGAGCCTTGAAAGACCTAGGTCGGAACAAGGCCCCAGGAGTAGATGACATACCCTCAGAGCTACTAAAGTATCTGGGAGAGCCAGCCATGACAAGACTATTTGAACTGGTGTGTAGGATGTATGAGACCGGCGAAATGCCCTCAGACTTTAAGAAAAATGTAATAATCCCCATTCCAAAGAAATCAGGCGCAGACAGGTGTGAAAACTAAAGAACCATCAGTTTAATAAGTCATGGTTGCAAAATATTAACACGAATTATATACAGAAGGATGGAAAAACTGGTAGAAGCCGACCTCGGGGAAGATCAGTTTGGGTTCAGGAGAAATGTAGGAACTCGGGAGGCAATACTCACTTTACGTCTTATCTTAGAAGATAGATTAAGAAAAGGCAAACCTACATTTTTAGCTTTTGTAGATTTGGAGAAAGCATTTGACAATGTTGACTGGAATACACTCTTTCAAATTCTGAAGTCAGCAGGGATAAAATACAGGGAAAGGAGAGTTATTTACAACTTGTACAAAAGCCAGACCGCAGTTATTAGACTCGAAGGACATGAAAGGGAAGCATCAGTTGGGAAGGGAGTAAGACAGGGTTGTAGCCTTTCTCCAATGTTATTCAATTTGTACATCGAGCAGGCGGTGAAGGAAAGCAAGGAAAAATTTGGAATAGGGATTAAAGTTCAGGGGGAAGAAATAAAAACATTGCGTTTTGCTGATGACATTGTAATTCTGTCAGAGACAGCAAAGGACCTGGAAGAGCAGTTGAACGGAATGGACAGCGTGTTGAAGAGAGCGTATAAAATGAACATTAACAAGAGCAAAACAAAAATAATGGAATGCGGTCTTAGGAAATCAGGCGATCCTGAAGGAATTAGATTAGGTAACGAAACAATGAAGGTGGTAGATGAGTTTTGTTACTTGGGTAGTAAAATAACATGCGATGGTCGCAGTACAGAGGATATAAAATGCAGAATGGCAATGGGAAGAAAAGCATTTTTGAAAAAGAGAAATTTGCTAACATCGAATATTAATTTAAGGGTAAGGAAGTCTTTTCTGAAGGCATTTGTGTGGAGTGTTGCCTTGTACGGGAGTGAAACATGGACGATAAGCAGTGCGGACAGGAAGAGAATAGAGGCTTTTGAAATGTGGTGCTACAGAAGAATGCTGAAGATTAGGTGGGTAGATCGCATAACTAATGAAGAGGTACTGAACAGAATTGGTGAGAAAAGGAATTTTTGGCATACCCTGACTAAAAGAAGGGATCGCTTGGTAGGACACATTCTTAGACATCGGGGAATCGTAAATTTAGCATTGGAGGGAAGTGTGTGGGGTAAAAATCGCAGAGGGAGACCAAGAGACGCGTATAGTAAGCAGATTCAAGTGGATGTGGGTTGCCGTTCTTATGAGGAAATGAAAAGGCTTGCTCAGGATAGAGTAGGGTGGAGAGCTGCATCAAACCAGTCTCCGGACTGAAGACCATAACAACAACAACAACAACAACACTTTCTTTGCATTTAGAAAACGAATCACTGATCTGATTTCACACGCGGAGTCATTTTCAACTATGGCTGACATTATAAAGAAGCAGTTCAAAGCACACGTCGGCAGCAGCGTTCTGAAAGTGCGTACGTGTCATCTCCTTGGGTGAACTGCCGCGCATGCTCGGAACTGAGATCGTAGCGCTGCCGCAAATAGAAATAGAAACGGAATTTACTTTGTGGACAAGCCTTGTATTACAAATGCGGTGTTATGGGCTATGGCAGCAGACGATCGACTCGAGTGCCTTTCCTAACAGCACAACTTCGCCCACTGCGCCTATCCTGGCCTCGTGACCACATCGGTTGGATCCTAGAGACTGGAAAACCGAGTCTCGGTCAGATGAATCCTGATTTCCGTTGGTAAGAGCTGTTGGTAAGCTTCGGGTGTGGCGCAAAGCCTACTAAACGATGAACCGAAGTTATCAACAAAGCACTGTCCAACTTGGTGGTGGATGCATAATTGTGTGGGAAGTTTTTTCACGGGTCCGCTGGAACATCCGAACCGATCATTGACAGGAAAAGGTTTTTATTCGGCTACTTCGAAACCATTTGCAATTTGTAAACAACTATGGAATTTTTTGGATGTAATGCGCAATGTCACCGACCCACAACTGTTCCCAATTGGGTTGAAGAATATTATAGACAATTCCAACTAACAAATTGACAACTAATATAGTCCGACATGAATCTCATCGAACATGCATTGCACAAAATCCTGGCAACTTCAAATAAAGGCAGAAGAAGATAAGATATTATTGTGATTCTGACCAAAGAGGTTAAAATAAGGGGAGATGCCATGTTGCGGAGCCAATTAAATACGTTTTTAGATTAAACATTAAAGCAGTGTGTGGCTTTTCCCCTGTTAACTTTCACACAACTAGAGTTGATGCTAGTTTCTACTTCTAAATATAAATTTTTATAGATTTAGCTTTAAAAATGTTTTTCTAATCAAGTATTTTGATACAATTTGCCACCCCCTATTGCACCATTGATGACAGAATTCAAAACATCACGAAATTCCTTTCTTACGCTTTTTAAATTCTAACCGTGTTTCCAAATCAAAATTTTCGCATGTCTAGCATCAAAATAGTCTTAGTACCACCCTTAAAAGATTTCCCCTTATTTCATCTGCTTAATGGTTGAATTTCCAAAAATATCGAAACACGTTTTTTAAAATTCCAATTAAAAATCAAAATCCTAAATTTTGTATTTCTTGCTTCAAAATTGCCTTAATAGCGACGTATTAAAAAAAAAAGACCGTTCAGCCCTTATTTCAGCCCCTTACCGATGGGAATATTGAAAAATCGCTGATGCCTACAGTGTAAGACAAACAACGTCTACAAATTTCAAGTTTTTACCGTCTATAGATTCACTTTTCTGTGGCGTTTTCTGTCTTTAAGAAACGGATCGAGAACGCGAAATTTCTTTCTAACGCTTTGGCATCTTTCTTGGTAGTTTTACTCTTCAAACTACAATATGCACTTCTTTTCCTTTATTCGTACGCTTGTTGCAGAAAAATGTGCACCACGTTTCGCTGTATATAACCTTTTTGCTATTATTGTGTCAAAACTCATCGCTGATCTTCAGTCCGAATTTAATATAAGCTGACGACTTTCAACCACTAAATCTTCCACTCTCTTATAGCTATAGACATGGAACTGCTGTAGTGTACAATGGGAGACTTTGTACTACAACAACACAGAGAGATCGTTCGTCTCCACTGTGTAGTTTTTGCTGACGAATAAAATATTGACACCCACACGTAGAATTTTATATAAGTCGGTAACCTTCAACCCCCATATCTTCCACCACCTTATCGTTATCAACTCTGTACCACCATAGTGCACAATGGGAGACTGATACCTACTACCACATACAAACACTATTCGTTAGCGATGAGTAGTTCTGGATGCAGAGTTAAATATAGGCACAAACACTTCAATTTTTATATATATCAAGATGACCATCATTTCTGAGTACATATTTGTATGGTATACTTTTGTGGACAAATACAGACCTTGCAGATAGCTTTTTCTGATTTATTAATGCAAAATCTCATTCGAAGAGTATAACCTTCCTTTCGGCATAATACACAAATGCCTTAGAAGAACTGAAACTGTCAGCTGCAGTAGTTCACAGCAAATGCAGATTTTTCCAATAATAACAAAACTAAGCTGTATCATTTTCGTAAGTTTAGTACTGAAGACACGATTTTTATGTTGAATACATACGCAAATTTTTCCTACAATATGCACGTCATTAAATATTCATACTGAAATTTTGTACCACCAGATCGTAAAGATGAAAATTAGAAATCATCAAGGGAAAAAAACAAATAGTAAGTATTAATTTAGCTACAAATTTCTCTGTGTAAAATAGCAAACGGCATTTTATTCTGTTTGCACATCCACGCGTATCGCAGGTAAATATATAATCACTTTCAACTCAGACTGCAATGAATACACACTCGTAACCACAAATGATGTTCCTTCCGCAATATGGCGACAATGGTTTCCCTTCTGTGGAGTTAAGGGCATTTTCCTCTATTTTGACCTCCTTGATTCTGACTAGTTTTATCATGAACATTTGTGTGATTGTAGGTCCACCTTGATGCAATACTTCTCTGTTTATTTTCATACTCTAACTAATTACAGCGGAAATCCCGCAAACATCATTGGGTTTTGGTTATTTTAGAAGCATGCATATTTACGTGTACTCTTGCTTTTCATCTATTTCATTGTGTAAATAAACACATCAAAAAAGTGTTGCGTCACCTCGATTCTAGGGGTTGATGACCCTTTGCATATAAATGGAATAGAGATACAGAAATACATTTCAGTTCTCTTTATTGTTTATTACAACCAAAATACAATGTACGCTTAGCTATAACGGGAACAAAGGTAGAATACTATTTCAACAATTCACTGAGGGTGATTAAATTTCTCTTACTAAAACGATGATTTAATGATGAAAATACAAGAAAAAGGTAATTAAAACTACAAAGGGTGAACATCTATCATGTATGGTTACAGAGTAAAGTGAATATAGTCAGAAAAGAAACAGAGAAAACTCCAGTCGCCTCAGAAGACATCAGAAAGCGTGAACACGAAACATGCAGGCGGTCGCTGTTTGCACTACGTCACAGATGCATATTTAACTTACTGCCAACTACGAGATCGTTGTTTCTCATCAGGATTCCAGCGCATTAACAAGGAAATCATGATGTGTTGACATGTTAGTGTTTATTGAACTGCTTTCATCGGTTGAACTTGTTGAGATTTCTCTTTGCCAGTTCCGGCAAGAATATTCGAAATATCGTGCTATATAGTGACAAAGAGTAGGGGCAAAATGTACCAAGAAATCATAATATAGTCTGTATCAAGGACTTCGTGATTAATGACTACAATGCTACTGCCAATAAGCATATGTTAGTGATTTTTTAATGGAAAAAACTAAAATGAATTTCTTCAAAATGATTCTATGTCCGGATATCTCCCAGTAACGAATTTACTGTGAGATTTGGAAGATCTGACATAGTGAAGAGTAATATTTATAATCAGGCTTAATGAACTTGATTACAATATAATTCTTTAACAAGATAGTAACTGGTTTCGGTCGACTAACACTCACCTTCAGAAGTACGAAATAACTGTTGGTCTTCCACCGATGTAAAAATGTCCCTACAATAATAGTACTAAAACATGACAAATACTAAAGACGATATCTTACTGTCTTATCATCTTGCAAGTGATTTTAATCAATTTTTACCAAAGTCCTTTCCTCTTTGATTCTGTGGTGAACATCCTCATGGTTCCACTCCACTTAATTTTCAGTCCCATATCTCAAACGCTTCGATTTCTTCCTTTTCCGGCCCTCTGACAAGTCTTGATTAACTTCTGATTCAACATACATTCTTGGAAATGTCGTTCTCAAAATTATGGCGAATAATTTATACTAAATATTCCAGTCTGGAATATCCTCTTTTGTGGTGCTATTCTGCTTTTTAAATCCATATGCAATCTTGAGTTCAAGGCGTCGCAGTTTCTTCGCTGTGCCTACTACACTGTCCGCTATTTTGGTAGCTACGTTTACCAACTGAAAAATATTGCCGTTTTTATTTGGAAATTAAAGGGCTTGCACCGGATAGAGTAGTATCTTCAATTTTGGTATTACAGCTGCTGAAGCCAAAATATACGAAATAAATTATTTGAGATTTCTGTCTTCTTGCCAACTATTACCACCATCACGAGTATTCCCATGAGATCTGTCCCATTTACAACCAATTACAACTTGGCAGGACTTTTCTTTCGTTTCTTAATAATCTTAATACTCAGAAAGTTCCTCTAACGTAGTGGAAAACACCATTGACAAACACCGTCTCGGTGCAACGGGAACGTACTGACCTCATAGTTTAAAAAAAGTTTGTAAATCTAAGGGACTCAGCTACATTGGTCGTTAGTCCCTAGGCTTACAAACTACTTAAACAAACTTAAAGTATCTTATGGTAAGGACAACACAAACACCCATGTATGAGGAAGGACTCAAAACCACGACAGCGAACGCATAAGTTTAATACTATCGGTGAACCGAGCATTCCAGTTGTACGTATGTTGTTTGGTCAGTCTCCTGGAAAACTAGTGTAATTAGTTACATTTCCATCAATAAATGGAAATAGTGTGCGATGGATTTGTTTTTAAATGTATTTGCATACTGACCATTTGCAGGTCCTCCATATAATAGCAAATAACGCTCGGTTTAATATTAGAAGTACAGTCTTTATATTTTTGTAGTGAATAAACTAACAAGTGAAGACATCTTTAATTCAAAAGATGTAGTTGCTTCATATTTAGTGCAATCTGACATTCTATTATCTGTTAATCATTTAATGTCACTGGGCAGACAGTCGATTTTGATAACAACTTTAATTTTAATCACAGCATTCGTCGTCGTCATGTGTGCTCCACCATTGTGTTTTTAACCGCCTTGGATTTTAAACTTCTGATTATGTGTGAATTTAACCACCGTAGCTGTTTTAATTCTGAAAATGTATCTTTTCACTTCTTTGACTTTGTATATTATCTCCATTTTAATCTCCTTTCAAGTTTTTAAAAATTCTTCATATTTTATCACCGTTCTATGTTGTTAATAACGACTTGGCCAATTTGTAAAATCGATTGGCTGAAGAGCAGCAATCTAGCTGCTGCCAGCCTGCCACCAAAGGTGCCTTTAAAATAATCAGGGGAGAAATAACTGGAGCGGCAGTCTTAGGGTTCACTCTGAAGATAGCTGAACGTTATACAGCCCAATATTAGAAGAAGGAGAAATCTTGGGGATGCACACCCGAAACTATTGGAACAGTCTTTGCTTCATCAAAACATGATAATTCTGGGTTCATCATCTCAGCCTTTTCCCACGTCATGTGGGATCGGCATTACTTTGCTGGATCCTTTTCTTCTACAAATGTCTATCCAGTGCTTCTTGTCTGAGACATGATTTCTCCCATAGGTCCCCTGCCACCTAGTCTTTCCATCTCAGTTTCGGTGTTCCTCTTCTTCTTGATCCTTCGATTACAGGTTTTCAACTCTTCTCCCCACATAGTACTCCCCTCTTCTCTGCACATTTCCGTACCATTGTAGCCTACTTTCTTGAATCTTCTTTGCTATGGGCCCCACTTTCAGTGTTCCCATGATGTACTCATTCCTTATTCTACCCTCACTCTGATAAATCTGGGTTATATGTATTAGATATCAGTATGGTGTAAAAATTGGCAATTGACTCCAAATAATGAAATGTGTGAAGTCGTCCACATGAGTACGAAAAGAAATTCATTAAACTTTGTACACAAGATAAATGAATCAAAACTGATGGCCGTAAACTCCACAAAATAACTAGGAATTACTATTACTTCAGATTTAAACTGGGAAGAACACGTGTATAATGTCGTGAGAAACCAGAGACTGCGTTTTATTGGTAGAAAGATACAACAAAACTACTGAAGTATCTGCATACACTACTTTTTTTGGAGTATTGCTGCCCGGTGTGGGATCCTTATCAGGTGGGTTTGACGGAGGACATCGAAAGTGTCAAAAGAAGGGCAGCTCGTTTCGTATTGTCACGATACAGGGGAGACAGCGTTACGGAAATGATAACGGATCTGGGATGGGAATCATTACAATAACGGCGCTTATCGCTGCGGCGTGGGCTACTTACGAAACTCCAAATGCGAAAATATATTGTTGACTGCTACTTACATAGGTAGAAATGATCATCAGAATAAAATACGAGAAAGCAGACACCTAATGGAGGGATTAAGGTGTTCTTTCTTCCCGCGCGCAATTCGAGAATGGAATGGATATAAATAGTATAAAGGTATTTCCATGAACCCTCTGCAATAAAATATGTTCAAGTGTTTGTAGAGCTTAAGGGACTTAACTGCGTGGTCATCAGTCCCTAAACTTACAAACTACTTATGAACTATCTTATACTAAAGACGGTACAAACATCCATGCCCGAGGGGGATTCGAACCCCCGACGGGGAACGGCCTCACGCATCGTAGCGTAGCGCCTCAATGCGCTCTGCTGCTCCGCCGCGACCGCAGAGTCCCATGTAGATGTAGATCAGTGTTTTCCAAACTTTCCCTCATGGCGACACCCTTTTATAGCTTATAGTTTTGCGCGACACCCTTTCACTAATATAAATACGTATGGTGGAATTTAGATGGTTCTAGTGGGGTGGGGGGGGGAGGCGGAAATAAAGTATCGCTTAAATGTAGTTTGTAAACGAAACTGAAATCCTCGTACGCATTGAGACGTTTAATGTTGATCATGACTGCAGCAATTACGTACACTCATCTCAAGAAAAGGAAACATTAGGAACTACGGAGATGTACAACAGAGTAATACCGCAGACAACAATGCCTAACTCACACAGTAATACTTGCTTCTTCTACATGCGACCCAACTTCCGAAACACGAAAACTGAATTTCGGAAACCGTTTTTCGTCGTCTTGTGTACATTTCAGGGCCAGATACGGTTTTGCTGTATCGATTGAAAACGGCATCTGGAAATTAGCTGCTCGGATTTCTGATTTAGACAGCACAATGGCTGTTCCGTTTCAGTTCAATATTATCACATTATTTTCAGAACTAAAAAGGATGTATTTATGACAAGTGATGAATTATTATTTAAATTCTATTGTAAGGTTCTTGCTTCACCACGACCCTGGAAGCCCCGACATATTCGGAAAAATGGGTAAATATTTGTGACAAGTAAGAATATCAATGTCATTTCTGGTCCCATAATCTGTTACATACAGGAAACTGAGAGAAAAAAATACTAACGCATACCAGGGTTCGAATCAACGATCACTGCATTTAAAATACTGCATTAACTCTCCGTTAATCACCCGGCCATACTCCATTCTAAACATCGATACTGAATAGCTTTAGTCAGTGGACAATTGTGAGTGCTTTTACAATTTGTGACAGCTTTTACAGCCACTGTGTCATTGATTGACATTTAATTGTAATAAACGCTACCGAGGGTGACGTGGCTTTGATAAATCCATTAAGAAACGCTGAGGTGCAGCTTTTTGAGAAGGAAAGCAGACTATCCTCGTCCTATTTGGGAGTGGAATAGGAAAGGAAATGCCTAGTAGTGGTACAGTGTACCCTCAGCCACGCACCATACGGTGAATTGCGGAGTATGTATGTAGATGTACAGTGAGGGTACGTTCACGCAGCTGCCAGTTGCAGCAAACTGCGCATGGGAAGAGCTATTATCGAGTATCAGTCTGCGCAGTTTGCTGGATACTGGCAACTGGTAGCTGCTTGAACGAACCCTGAGTGTCTACTGCTGCCGAAGCAGAGCTGCCGCCTAGCGGCTGAGCACGCAGTTAATGTGCAGGGATAATTCCTTTAATATGTGTCTGTGGTGCATTGAATGAAGAAAAGGATGTTTAGCTGCAGGCGAGTCTTCAGAATAGTATGAAGAGAATGATATTTTGGGTTATTTTATGACAGTCTTTTTTTTTTCTTTTTTTTGTTACGAGCCTAAATTCGTTAGTCTCGCGACACCCTTGATACTACTACGCGACACCCCAGGGTGTCGCGACACCCAGTTTGGAAAGCTCTGATTGTAGATGAACAGTGGCGACGCTAGACGAAAACTGGGCGTCGGCGAACACGTCTTTGCGAGGCCCCTTTCATTTTTTCAGTAAGGAAGAAAATGTTACATAAAATGAGCTGAATTGTACATCAATAATCATTATACTAAACTATAGTACTAGCTGCTGTTTCGGCTTTTAATTAATAATACTGCCAACGCAGATTTTTAGATTTTTTTTTTTATTTTTTTTTTTATTTTTTTGGGGGGGGATGGGGTGGGGAGTCATTGTGATTTTCAAGTACGTCTTAATCAATTTGTGAGCTTGATTCTCATTGTTATATAAGCATTTGGATATACTGTGCAACTTACAAATTGTTTTCTAAAATGTACTGAAGAATTTGTTTTTCAGGTATTTAACTAAAAATTTTATCACTGCTGCACGCATTCGGAAATAAATAGGGAAACTAAATAGCTGCCGGCGGGGAATAGCCGAGCGCACTAAGGCGTCCTACCATGGTGAGCGAGGTCGCTCTTGTTGAGGTCGAATCCCACTCTTGGGTATGGCTGTTGTGTTTGTCCTTTGGTTAAGCTAGTGTACGTTAGATGTAGGTCGTCGCTAAATAACCAAGAAGTTGAAAAGCGCCGTTAAACTTGAAATATATATTTTTTAAAAAAAGAAAAAAACTAAAATTTTAACAATGTTTTGCGAGGCCCCTGCAGGCGCGAGGCCGTCGGCGGTTGCCGACGTCGCCGACGCTTAGCGCCGCCACTGTTTACTGCTGCTGAAGCAGAGCTGCCGCCTAGCGGCTGAGCACGCTGTTAATGTGCAGCGACAATTCCTTTAATATGTGATCTGCAGTGCACTGAATGAAGAAAAGGATGATTAGCTGCAGGCGAGTCTTCAGAATAGTATGAAGAGAATGATATTTTGGGTTATTTTATGACAGGTTTTTTTTTTTTTTTTTTTTTTTTTTTTTTTTTTTTTTTTTTTTGTTTAGAGCCTAAATTTGTTAGTCTCGCGACACCCTTGATACTACTAAGCGACACCCCAGGGTGTCGCGACACCCAGTTTGGAAAGCTCTGATTGTAGATGAATATTAAATAGTGAAGAAGAGTGGCCCTAGTATTGAACCTTGTGGAACCGCACAGTGTGTTTGGCTCGCTGCTGGCGGTGGCGAGAGAAGGAGGGTAGGTGGACTCACACTTATATTTTGGGTTATTTTATGACAGTTTTTCTTTTTTGTGTAGAGCCTAAATTTGTTAGTCTCGCGACACCCTTGATACTACTAAGCGACACCCCAGGGTGTCGCGACACCCAGTTTGGAAGATCTGATTGTAGATGAATATTAAATAGTGAAGAAGAGTGGCCCTAGTATTGAACCTTGTGGAACCGCACAGTGAGTTTGGCTCGCTGCTAGCGGTGGCTGGAGAGAAGGAGGGTGGGTAGACTCACGCTTGCAGCGTCCGCGGTGCAGCAGCGTGACGTTGTCGCCCTTGCAGGCGGCCTGCTCGAGCAGGCAGAGCGTGTGGTAGGTGTTGTTGTCCGAGCCGCACACCGAGCCGCCGCCCTGCGCGCGGCTGCGCTCGCACTGCCGCAGCTGCGCCTCGCACCGCTCCAACACCAGCTGCGACTCCTGCAACAACACCAGCCGGCGCCGGCGCCTATTAATAAAATTCAAATGTTCACATGTTTGTAGATCTATGGGACCAAACTGCATGGTCATCAGTCCGTAGCTTACAAACTACTGAAACCTAGGTAAACTAACCTAAGGACAAACACACACACTCATGCCCCAGGGAGGACTCGAACCTCCACGGCGAGCAACCGCGCGCTCCGCAGCGAGACGCTTTAGACCGCTCGGCTACTCCACCGCGGCGCCTATTAATACACTTCTACACTGGTTACAACAATTAGGACGGCAAAGATATAGATATAAAGAAGACACGAGGAATTAAAATTTGTGTTACGGTCGGGATTTGAATCCGAGACCTCCAGCTTACTAAGCAAGCGATATAACTGTGGTGTCGCCAGGGCCGGCGCAAGCCCAAGTGCCGCCCCGTGCGAGCTGCTAAATTGCCGCCCCCCATTTTTTTTACCTTGTCAATTTACAAATATGTACAAATATGTGTGAAATCTTATGGGACTTAACTTCTAAGGTCACCAGTTCCTAAGCTTACACACTACTTAATCTAAATTATCCTAAGGACAAAGATACACACCCATACCCGAGGGAGGACTCGAACCTCCGCCAGAACCAGCCGCATAGTCCATGGCTGCAGCGCCTTAGACCGCTCGGCTAATCCCGCGCGGCATAAACTTAGAGTTACCGTAATAGACATTTTTCAGTGGTTGTGTACAGATAATGTATTCAACGGAAAACAAAATATATTTACAATTTGACGATAATTTGGTTTGAACAATAATATTTACAATAACTATTCGATGTTGAACAAAATAAGAAACAACACAGTAAAGAGCCAAGATACTGATCATAAAATAAAATTTTTAAAAAATACTAGAAGAATCGAACCTTCCTGACTTTTGCATGTGTAAACTCTTTCACACGATCTGTGTAATTTAAGTCTTCTACAAGCTCATTTCAATAGATATTGTTGCAAGATCATTCAAACTTCACTTTTAGTTCTTTCCTCCACTCCGATGCATCAATGTTGCTTGACTCATGATCTAGCAAAATCGCTGCGAGGTTTCTACATTTTGTATCCAGGCTGTCAGGAGGTGCATTCTTCAACTCCCCAATGTCGCAGAAAAAATCAAAATAAACGCAATGAGATTCCAATTGATTGAATCTCTTATCCAAACATGCGGTTGCTATATCTAAAAGATAATAGTAGAATTCAATCTTGTAACGTTTTGTTGCGTCATCTGTTGTCTCATGCCTTTCTTCATAGATACAGTGTATCGCCAGGAAACACTTATCCTTGGTAACGTTAATCTTCCAGCTCTAATTCTGTAGCCAATTCTTTGGAATCCGTGAAGAGAGACACAAACTTTTCTTCTGTTCTGCAGGTGAATGTTGAGTTTGTTCTAAAAATATAAATATAATAATAATAATAATAATAATAATAATAAAGTTAAAAAGGTGGCGGCAGATTTGTCGCCCCTCGGAAAGTGCCGCCCCGTGCGGCCGCACGTTTCGCACGTGCCTTGCGCCGGCCCTGGGTGTCGCACAAGTCTAAAGTGCGCGCCACCTACTTTCGCCGCGCGCCGCCATGTAAGCACGGCGCGGCGTTCTTACGACGTCAGCCACGAGCGCCCTCTGCTACAACTCCGCTCGTGGCCACCACTGAACGACATCGTTCACTTGGGACTGAGATAGGAACCGGCTAACACTTCGCAATCAGATAGGCATCAGTGAAGACTTGGCTATCGGATAGGCACTAGGCAGGCCTCTAGCTCAACTATGTATCAGCATTTTGCAGTACTGAGCTATGTAAAAGTTAAGTATTACTAAGTCTCTAAGAAATATAGATGTTGTTCTAATTTACTCTAGTGTTTCTAGTTTCTGCTGTCCCACTGGCTGGTCACCTCCTACCTGCACAAGCGTGCCTTCTTTATTCCTGTGTCGGTCTTTCTACTCGGCCACCGACACCTACGACGGAAACGAGACACAAAAATAACCACTAACCCACCGTGACCTAATGGGTACGGCGGTTCATGCACTCTCTTGACGGACATCTCCTTCCACAACAAAAACTTCAATTCTCCTCAATTTCCCCTACGTCTCTGGGCATTGATTTATTATGTGTTAATTGGGAGATCAGCTGAGATATCTAAGTTCACAAGTTTTGTCATCGGCAGAATGAACTAAAATAGTTCGACGTGTTTCTGTACGTTCTACAGAGGGGACACAACATTACGACAGCTGAGATAGTGGCAATAACAGAAAGTTGCTGCACTAAGGGGTTCGTGTAGACTTGTGTTTACTCAACCAAACGAATAAGAAGTTAGGTTCAAATAGTGTAGTGAGCAGGTAGCGCAATCCAGCAACAAAGTGACTTACCCGAAGATAGAGAGCCACAGGAAGGTTGGAAGCGGGACAGATACAGAGGGTACCGCCTCTATATCTGTTCCGCTTCCAACCTCCCTATGGCTCTCCATGCCATAGCGTCGGGTAAGTCTTGTTGTTGTTGCATTGCATTACATGGTCACTACACTCTTTGAACCCAACTGCTTGTGTAATTCGTTTGATAAACACAAGTGAACACCAACCCCCTCCCCAGTAACTTTTCTGTTATTGCCACTATCTCGGTTGCCGTAATGTTGTCTCCACCCCGTAAAACCTACAGAAGACGTCGAACAATTTTAGTCCATCCTACCGATGATATCTCAACTCTTCCCCAATTGTTTTAACCATTGTCTAATTACTTTATACATAGGGTTTTTATCGCTGTTGACTGAAAATGTAAAGATACACTGAAGTAATTTTTACTTTAAACTTAATTCAAATGTGAATATCTCTTGTTATTATTAGTATTACTTTCATTTTTGTGTTATTATTATCATTATTATTATTAGTACTATCATATATTGTTATTATTTAATATTATTAATGCAGTGTTTTTTTGTAATAAAATCCTTTGTTTATGTTGTTCCTGATCAGATGTAAGAGAGGGCCCTATGGCCCTAATCTGGTCAGGTTAAATAACCAAATAAATAAATAAATAAATAATTAGATTAAGTATGATTTCCCAACAATGGTACTGGAATGGTCTTTGTTTCTTTCTTTATACTCCTGGAAAATGAAAAAAGATCACGCACCAGAGGAAAATTTTATTGGCATATTCTTGAGGATATATACCACACACGACCACACAGACAGAGCCATAAGGACATGGGTACAGTCACCAGAGCACGCGCTATGTCGACGCTAGTACCGTGTATACTCACCTTATGCAACAATATAAGCTGCAATTATCCGATGGAGACGATCGTAGAGGTGCCGAATATAGTTTTTCGGAATGGCCCGCGATGAAATTTCTACCTGGTGCCTCAAACGTCCAGATTTCGTACCGGTCGCGCAGACCGCGCTATTTGACGTCTTATTCGGTTCGAAGCATGCTCAATGAGGGACATACCTGGGATCGTGCTAGTCAGGGTAGTTAACGAACACCTTGAAGAGTGCGTTGGGTAGTACGGGATACGTGTGGAAGTGCATGTCCTTCTGGAAAAGTATATCGCCCTGTCAGTGCATGAACGCTAGCAAGCGGGGTCGAATCATGGTTTCAATGTACTATGCACTGTACAGTGTTCCCTCGACGATCACCGAGGAGAACGGCCATTGTAGAATATGGCTCCCCGCAGATGATGTCGGGTGCGAGTGCCTCTGTCGTATACACGCCAGATTTTCGCGCTCCCCTGCAGGATGACACACAGGCATACTACCATACTCGGCACCGAGGAAGAAGCGATTCTGATCAGTGAAAACGACACGTCTTCTTTCGTCCTTCCATAAGCGCCTTTCGCGACACAACAGAAGGAGGGCTGAACGATGTTGGGTCGTGAGCGGAAGACGTCCAAACAGCACGCATGATCATGCGTCATTGTGTGCGAAGCTACATCCTACATTGGCCTTTCTCCTGTGGTAATCGAGGGAATACTGAGCAGTGCACGGTACACTGAAACCATGATTCAACCTATCTTGCTGCCGTTCATGAACCAACAAGGCGATAAGCTTTTCGAACTGGACAATGCACCTCCACAAGTATCCCGTACCGCCCAACATGCTTATCACGGTGTATTTCAACCACCCTGAGCAGCACGATCCCCAGGTATGCCCCCCATTGAGCATGTTCGGGACCGGATGAAACGTCATCTTGCGGGGTCTGCATGACAAACACGAAATCTGGAACCACTGAGGGACCATACGGAAACTGAATGCAGGTCATTCCGCAAGACTACATTCGGCACCTCTACGATTGTTTCCATGGGAGAACTGCAGCTTGCATTGTTACAAGAGTAGGCTTTACACGGTACAGTAGAGTCTCGAAAACTCGGCAGTCCGGATAACTCGGCCACACCTCAGCACACCCCTTGGAATTATTCCGTGCTCGCAGAATGCAGGATACAAGTGAAATCGTAGCGTATAGCAGTTACAGGCTATGCTATGTATTGGCCAAGATATCATCTTCTCTTGTGTCACCTACGCTCTATTTAAGAATCATTTGAGTTTCATTAATGCAGTATGTAGATGCGTTTTCTTACTAAAAACAGTCGTGATCGAAACTACGGGAGTGCATTTCGCAGTGTTGTTTCAAATCGGCTTAGGCATGATGCACAATAATGCACTTGGTTACAGCAGGGAACAATGACACACATGTGACGAGGGCGCGCGCTCTGCCGCTCAGTCTGCCTACAGCCCTAGTCTTTTCTTAACCGCGTTTCGTTAAGTCATGAGTGTAAGTAACGAATATCGTTTGTAATATATTGTCTTAAATTTATTTCGTCTTACGATATTCCATCATTTGTATTGTATTCTAAAGTAACAACAAGCCGCGGCGGAGTGGCTAAGCTCCGATACGCGAGGCCGCTCCCCGTCGGGGGTTCGAATCCCCCCCCCTCGGACATGGATATTTCTGCCGTCTTTAGTGTAAGCTAATTCATAAGTAGTTTGTAAGTTTAGGGACTGATGACCCCGCAATTAAGTCTCTTAAGTGTAACAAACATTTGAATATTTCTGAGTAACAATAAAACGTATTTTTTACGAAAACAACCTCATCTATTCTTTTCTTAACACCCTTTTAACCCGGTGTTTTTGCAAACTCGGTCAGCCTTCGGTCCACATTAGACCGAGTTTTCGGGACTCTACTGTACTAGCATCGACGTAGCGCACGCTCTGGTGACTATACTTATGTGCGTATGGTGCTGCCTGTGTGATCGTGTGTTGAACACATAATCAAGATAGTGACAATAAGATTTCCCTATTCTGGGTCGAAGAAATCCCGGTGTTCTCTCTCTCTCTCTCTCTATCTTTTTTTTTTTTTTTTTTTTTTTTTTTTTTTTTTTTTTTTTTTTTTCAGGAGTGCGTAATGTCACTTGTGACAGATTACATCGTTTTGCCTGAAAATGGCACAGGCCACTGTTTTTCTGATGATGGAGTATTTTCCTGAGCATTACTTCGTTTGGTTGCGGGCGCTAGAGGCCAGAGGTATCCGCTTGCAAGACTAGTGGACGGCCGGTGCTGGCTCTGGGCTGCGGTTGTTGCCCGCCGCGTGTCCCAACTGCCTGCGTTGCCCGCTTTTGCCACCCGATGTATTTATTGCAGCCGGGCACCCTGTCCGCAAAGCGCCCAGTGTATTTCTAGACCACGATCTGTAATACGCCGTCACACTACGCCCGCGAAACCAGTGTGCATTCCTACCAGAATAATGGATGCGAGCCGGCCGCGGTGGCCGAGGGGACTAAGGCGCGCCAATCACGGTCTGCACGGTCACTACGGTCGGGGATTCGAATCCCCCCTCGGGCATGGATATTTGTGCCGTCCTTAGTGTAAGTTAGTTCATAAGTAGTTTGTTAGTTTAGGGACTGATGACCCGGTAGTTAAGTCCCGTAAGCTATACAAACATTTGATTTGAACAGTGGAAGCGAAGCATAAGCGTGTGGACCTGCTTCCTTCGTGAAAACTGTAACTCCATGTGACAATGTCCCAAATGAATCCCAATTGCGTAGGTGAGGAAATTAGAACTAATTGGCTTGCGAGACCTTCAGACCCGTTAATCACAGATTTTGTCGACTATCTCTCATCAACTATGTCCCAAAAATGTTTGTAAAGCTTATGGGTCTTAATTGCGGGGTCATTAGACCCTAAACTTACAAATTACTTATGCACTGACTTATACTAAAGACAGCGCAAACGTCCATGCCCGACGGAGGATTCGAACCCTCGACGGGAACGGCATCGAGCATAGGTTCCTAAAGATGTTTATTGTAAATATTTGCGTTTAGGTATGTAAACTACAAAACTTTTGAAAGTGGAATGAATTGTTGGTAGACAATATGCGCCTTCGTTATCAAACACTGGATGAGTATAGGGTAATTCGCCCTCCATTTGAAGGAAAAAGTAGTTTTCATCGATCTCATTGTTTAAGACGTAATATCTCTTTAACTATGTGCCTTACGATATGCGGGTAAGTTTGAGAAAATACAAAGAAGTTTTAAACTAAAACGTTACGTCTGATGCTGAAGTAAGAGATGGATGTATGACGCATCTCTTCTGAACTATGTGCAATATACTGATACGAGGGTTGCTCGGAAATTAACGCACTGCATTTTCTTATCAGCCGAAAACAATGCTGCTAATGTGAAACTTTACTTATGAATTATTTGAAGTTTCCTGACTGCGCGCGCAAAACTCCTGGCTATTCCGGTGAGAGAGCATAGGTTCACCGCGATCATTCTACGTCATTATGACATGTACATGACCAGTTTGGAACTTCGATGGTGTATATCGACTGAGCGCTTTGAGGCTACTGCAACGAGCGAAGGAAGCGTCGTCAAAATGACAAGCCGACATCTCCTGTCAAAAATTCCGAGTTGTCTCTTGCAAAGACAGAATGCCACTTTTCGTATTTTCATGATTTTTATTTTTTTATTTTTTTTTTTATAACTCACGTGTTGTTATTTCGCAGTTATGGCACACCGAAGAGGTACGAAAAACACGCCTTTCTTAGTACGATTAATTGTAAACTAGAGTCAACAAATGCAGTATTGGCGGGTTAACTCCTGATATTAATGGCACACAGAAACAGGTGCTCGTTGTAGCGCTGTGAATAAAAGCGTGATGCTGTGGCGTAGATGTACGTATCTTGAGTACTATTATTAATTCAATTCTGCGATGTTTAGATTTCTTAAATATAAGAACCGTTTTCTTTAAAGTGCATTTGTTCTGTTCAGTGAACTTGTGAAATGTGGACCAACGAGATGTAAACATTGTCTGTTTAACTACCTGCACATAAACACAGTAATAGCACAGTCGTAAATTGAAAGATGTTAAATTCACGCTGGTTCCAGTAGTTTCGTGCACTGATTAGAGAATATAGATAAAGCTCTTTAATTGCGTGAAATACGGTGTCAACACACTTATCTCATAAATAGTGCATTTAGAACGCAATAACGTGTACATGGAAAGAAACAAGGCACTTCAGCATCATTAAGGAACGACAGTTGCCATATAATTTATATATAAAATTATTTGTATGAGCATAGCGTAGTGTGACACGTGCCTCCTAAAAACGAAACTGCTAAAATGAACAATTAAAAAAACTGTCATGATTTGTATTTTCTGTATGAAATGATGTGGGACGCTATGAACAATTTTTAAATGTGAATGCAGAACTATGAAAATATCGATATAAAAAAGTACTCAGTTATATAAGGAACTCATAGTTCGATGGGGCGATCTATAATTGTTTAATGATTATTTTGCAGCCAAGATCGCATTTTTCATTTATTATGTTACCTGTTTCGGCGTGCTCGACGCCATCTTCAGACCTGTCGTATAACACTGGACTTCAATTAATATTAGACTTTGAAGTACCTCGCTTCACAACCATTAGAAGATGGATGTATATATTTTTTTGTGACTAGTAATTTAATAATCAATAATCATTAAAAAAAGTACTCTCTGATAAACAATCGAATGAAGAAGGGTGTTTTTTGGGGGGGGGGGGTGGCAGTCGTAGCGTTGGGACGCATTAGATGCATCAGATAGTATAATATAAGTGTAGATGATGAAATATGTTTACTCAAAAATGTTAAAATGTTTGTTAAGCTTATGGGACTTAAATACGGGGTCATCAGTCCCTAAACTTACAAACTACTTATGAACTACTTAAGAACTAGGACGGCACAAATCTCCATGCCCGAGGGGGGATTCGAACCCCCGACCGTAGTGACCGTGCTGACCGTGACTGGAGCGCCTCAGTCACCTCGGCCGGCAAATATGTTTACTAATAATAAGGATGACTTCATTTTAATTTCGTAAATGGATTTATTTCATCAAAGTTTGTTTTTCTTTCCCCATCACTAATGTAAGATGTATTTTATTTTACAGCAAACAACGATGGTGACTACCGCCACCATTTTAGGAAACAAAATAATTGTTGGAGACGTACTGATTAAATAACTTCTCTTTCGTGGAAATAACTTTTTTCATTTATAGCTCTGCTAATGCGTCCCTGAGATTTTATGTCATTTTATTAAATTCATTTCCTGATTTTCTTGCTAACTGTGGTCAACTTGGATTAAATCAGTGAAACGTGTCTCCAACAGTTATGTTCAACTGCGGATACCATCAGGAGGATCAGTACAGTAAAAACTATTTAGTAGATTGATTGAATGGTGCGTTGATTTTGCTGTGCCGATTAAATTTCTATACACTTATACGAGGCGTGTTTTCTTAAGTAAGTACCGTTTTGCCACACCGCGGTCGCAGCGCTGTGGTCGGCGTTCTGCTCATGCGCACTGGTTACCTACATCTGTCGTCTACGCACTGACGCCATTACCGTCTGATTCTTCCTTGTTTACGTTGGGTACTGAGTGTTTAAGATGCCTTCGATAATCGTTGAGTCCCGCCGACTGTGAAGTTCGGGCTGTTACGAGATTTCATAGTGCTAAAGGCCTAAAAGCGATCGATATTCGTCGTGAGATCTGTGCAGTTTACGGAGAAAACATTATGAGTGATGGAATGGTAAGAAGTGGGTAAGAGCATTTAAAGATGGCCGCACAAATTTGCATGATGAACAACGGAGTGGGCGTCCTTCAGTCGTTAATGAAGTTTCGTACAGGAAGTGGACAATTTGCTCCTTGCGGGATGACTTTCCTAATGTTTCTCGTAGTGTTTTTTATGGCATTGTGACCGAGCACTTGAATTACCGAAAACTGTGCGCACAGAAAATGTTGACGGAAGTGTACAAAACCAAACGTTTAGGCAGTTCCCTTGAGCGGTACCACAACGACGGTGATGATTTGTTAAGCTATATTGTTACAGACGATGAAACATTGGTGGCCTAAGCCACACCAGAATCAAAGCAACAGTCCATGGAATGGCGGCATTCAGATTCACCCAGAAAAGTGAAGTTTAAGCGAACAATTTCTGCCCAGAAAAATCATGTGCACAGTTTTTTGGGGACAGGAACGGAGTACTGCTTGTGGAATTTCTGGCTGATAATGAGAGAATCAATGCAGCAGATTACTTTAAAACATTGCACAATCTGCGCCGCCGCGGTGGAGTAGCCGAGCGGTCTAAAGAGTCTCGCTGCAGAGCGCGCTGTTGCTCGCCGTGGAGGTTCGAGTCCTTCCTGGAGCATGGGTGTGTGTGTTTGTCCTTAGGTTAGTTTACCTAGGTTTAAGTAGTTTGTAAGCTACGGACTGATGACCACGCACTTTGGTCCGATAGATTTACAAACATTTCAACAATCTGCGCCGTTCAGTTCAGAACAAAAGACATGGCAAGCTGAGCAAGGGCATCGTTTTGCTGTAAGACCGCATGTGGCTAATCAGACCGCAGATCTCATCACTTCATTTCCATGGGAAACTCTACATCATCCTCCGTACAGCCCTGATCTGACGCCCAGTGACTACCATCTGTTCCTGCACTTGAAGAAACGCCTGGGTGGTCAGCGTCTTCAAGACGATGACGAAGTCAAAACAGTTGTAATGCTGTGGTTAACAAGTCACATGAGGAGGGTATTCAAAAACTGGTACAACGTTATGACGAGTGACGGACATTATGTAGAAAAGTAGAGTAAGCTACAGGCTTTCATGTAAAAATAAAATTATTGAGATATCTTAGCACGTCTTTTTTTAATTTCAAAACGGCACTTACTAAAAAAGCCTCGTAATTACTTAAGGCCTTACTTAAACGCGTCTCGTAAATGCAGGCACATAACTTTAAATGTAAATGCAACGACACCAGTAACTTGGAATATATCTCCCGGTTAGTATTTTGTGCCAATTACAGTTCTTAACTTTACGCAAAATTTTGTGTTAGGATTTCAGTTAAATAGCGAGCAAATTATTTTTTTGGTATACTTTAATTTTGAAGAACCATTATTGTTATCATTATTACAAGAAATATTTTAGGGAGATATGTTTAACATTACGAAACAGTTCTGAGCAGTGTTACCCCATACACCATACAGTCCTGACCTAGACAGCTATTGCGGGCAGAATCAGCTTTCATCGTTGAAGACCAAGGGCTGCTTTACCATTTCCAAGTAAACCTGTTACGGCACTGTCGATGCTGTGTGTTCGTAATTGTTACTCCTAGGTATTTAGTTGAATTGGTGGCTTATAGATTTGACTGATTTATCGTGTAAATGAAGTTTAACGCATTTATTTTGTGGTCATATGGATGACTTCACACTTCTCACTATGAAGGGTCAATTACCATTTTTTCACTGTGCTGATATGTAAATAATTTTACAGTTGGTTGTGATCTTCTGGTGATTTTACTAACCGATAAATGACGGCATCATCGGCGAACAGTCTAAGAAAGCTACTAAATCATTTATAAAAATAAGGAACAGTAGGGGCCTATAATACTTCCCTGGGGAACGCCAGATATCACTTCTGCTGTTCTCGACGACTTTCCTCAATTACAACGTAATGTGTCCTTTATGACATGAAATCACGAACACAATAGCACAACTATGGCGACATTCTGTAAGCACGTAATCTGATTAGAAGACATTTGTCAGGTACTGTGTGAAAGCCTTCTGGAAATCTAGAAATACGGAATCTATTCGATTGTCGATACCCCTTCAGTGAAATTAGAACACTTACATCATAGGCCAATGTTTGTTGATGAACATAAAAATCAAGTTAAATAGCAGTAGGGGTGGTGAACATTGGTTTGGAGCATACATAACGGAGCTTTCTTAATAAATTAGGCAGATATAAGACAGCTGAAAAAGTGTCCACAGAATAAAACTAGTTTAACGTAACACAAGCAATAAATAATATAACACACACATTGCAAATCTTATGCTAGTTCAACTTTAAAGTCATATTTGTGGCCTTATAGGTTCCTGCAAGAAGTCTTGAGAAAATGGTATGGCATAACAGGGACCACAAGTATTGATCTTCAAAATAAAAATTAAGTTTTATTTGACATGGATGGATTGAAGGCTGAAAACAAGTTCGCATTCTGAGTTAGTATGGGTTGCGGTGATAATAAAGAGCTCTAGTCTAGAAATTCGCTTATAGTTAAGACGCCTATCGACCCTAAAATTCTTCATATTTGTGCCCAACTGGAATCGCTTGCAGCACCTCTGATTTGCAACCAAACTGTGACCTACCTGAAGAACCTCTGAAGGAGATTCATCACGTCATCTACAGTTTTATTCTCTTCCTTGCATGACTTGATAGGAAACTTTTCCAACAAAAAACAAATGGAAGAAACATTTGTTCAAATGTTCAAATGTTTGTTCAGCTTATGGGACTTAACTACGGGGTCATCAGTCCCTAAACTTACAAACTACTTATGAACTACTTACGAACTAGGACGGCACAAGTATCCATGCCCGAGGGGGGATTCGAACCCCCGACCGTAGTGGCCGTGCAGACCGTGACTGAAGCGCCTCAGTCCCCTCGGCCACCGCGGACGGCAGAAACATTTGTGTCTTCAATTTTGTCTGATCTTCAGTGCATAGTACAAAAGTACTTCCTTACTGACTAAACGAAGAAGGGTTTATCTGTATGGAGGACATAGATTACTAATTTCTTAGTCTGAATCCCAATAACTGAATTTGAATTTGCGAAGCGGAGCCTTCAGACACTTAAGATTCACACGGAAAAACTGTTATCGCAGTTCCAATGACATCAAAAACATCACATTGTTAAACGTGACGTATGAATTATCGGCTATCGTAGATTTGCCTTCGACCCACGGAAACAATCTATTGCACCAGTGTGTTCTGAATATCGAGTGTTAAAATTTAAAATACCGGGTGATCAAAAAGTCAGTATAAATTTGAAAACTTAATAAATCACGGAATAATGTAGATAGAGAGGTAAAAATTGACACACATGCTTGGAGTGACATGGGGTTTTATTAGAACCAAAGGAGAAAAAAAAGTTCAAAAACTGTCCGACAGTTGGCGCTTCATCTGATCAGAAAAGCAATAATTAGCATAACAAATTAAGACAAAGCAAAGATGATGTTCTTTACAGGAAATGCTCAATATGTTCACCATCATTCTTCAACAATAGCTGTAGTCGAGGAATAATGATGTGAACAGCATTTCCGGACTTCTGGTGAGGTATTGGCGTCGGATGTTATCTTTCAGCATCCCTAGAGATATCGGTCGATCACGATACACTTGCTACTTCGAGTAACTCCAAAGCCAATAATCGCACGGACTGAGGTCTGGGGACCTGGGAGGCCAAGCATGACGAAAGTGGCGGCTGAACATCCAAGCATGTGTGTCAATTTTTACCTCTCTATCAACATTATTCCGTGATTTATTAAGTTTTCAAATTTATACTGACTTTTTTATCACACGGTATTTGACGCCGAAGTCGTAAATAATACAGACTATCAATAAATTGCTGGAATTTACGTAAATTTTACGGATAAACCAGAAAAGTTGGCAGACGTGAAACACTGACGTCGGTGGCTACTCTGAAGGGCAGCAAACGTCTGAAACATGTGTGTTTCTCGTGTCGTAAATAACACTTGCCACTCTTCCGATCTCCCTACACTAAGAAAAAAAAGCGTGAGTTAGAAGGAAAGTCGGGCTGCGTCGCTCGAGAGAGAATCGCGAGCATCACTTACGGCGAGACAAAGAGGCTCTGAGGCGAGTACAGAGGCGGCAGTGATGGCGGTCGTGACGTGTGCCACTTAGCCCTCCAGGAAGACGGATGCGCCGTGCGCCGTGCGGCCTGTTCTGCGACTCGCGGTCCGCTGCCCCCTCGGCCAGGCGGCCGCTGCTTGTTTGCCCCTTATCCCGGACGCAGGCAAACAAAGCCCCCTAATGCTCCACTATTTGCTCCCGGCCCCTAGGCCGCTCAACACTCGTAGCGGCCGCGCACAGATGATCCCCCGCTTAATCTGTTTGTGCTGCGCATAATGCCGCCGCTTCCTTTTGTAACGCGGCTGCTAACGCTTTGTACCAACAGCCTAAGAAGGAGGCAGGCACTATTAGCACAGAGTAGCATCTATTAGGCTGCATACGGGAGCACCCCAAGCTATAAGAACTTTGCCCCCATCTGATGTGGCAGTTAGGCTTTCAGCCGTACAGATTTAAAAGGACTAGCAGCGACTGCTAAATTTGAAATTTGAACTATTCCTAAAAGCCGACAAAGAAGCGACTGATAAACTACTTACTTTTCTATTTTACACGGTTATTGTTGTCTTTTTAAGTCCAAAGAGTGACTTGTTGCAGCCACAGACATACAGGGTGTTTCACTAAGTGTGTTTGCCTCTGTAACTTATAAAATAATAGGAATTTTAATGCGGTAGGTCAACACAAGAAATGTTACACTTTCTACGGAGCTATGAACATAGTTTATTGTATCATTTTCCAAAGAGTTACACCACAAAGATATAATTTTTTAAATGGAACAATAGTTTTTTTCTATTGTGCATTGGAATCATTGGAACCAGCTGCGTCCAAATCAATTTAAACTACATTCCTATCACTGTTAGCGTGGGAGCTACAACCCTTCAAAGCGTAGCTGACTGACCGGTGGTCATGAGACAGTGGCCCGTGCCCCAGGGGATAGCCACTCGGCCAGTCAGCTACGCTATCGCAGCCTCCGCCCCCGGAACTTTGAAGAGTTGCAGCTCCCAAACTAACAGTGATAGGAATGTAGTTTAAATTGATTTGGACGCAGCTGGTTTAAACGAATCCAATACAAGATAGAAAAACTATTTTTCCATTTAAAAAAATTATATCTTTGTGGTGTAACTCTTTGGAAAATGATACAATAAACTATGTTCATAGCTCCGCAGAAAGTGTAACATTTCTTGTGTTGACCTACCGCATTAAAATTTTCCGTCACCCATTATTTTATAAGTTACAGAGGCAAACACACTTAGTGACACACCCTGTATATAGAATGCGTATTCTATAAATGCGAGAGCCCCTCGAACCACGGTGGCAGTACTACAGAAGATCTCAGATGAGTCTCCCGCAGACGGAGACGAAACGTCAGGAAAAAGTTTTTTTTCATCGACCACAGCCTCTCAGCCCGGACGTTTTACTGAAGATTATTCACTTTCACTGAAGACCTGCGAATCTACCCACTGACAGCCTTTCACCCTGAATATTTACACTACTCTCGAACCCTTTACTAGCTGCTAAACCCGGAATTTCCCGGCCTATATACATTTTTCCAGTCTTGTATTAGAAACGAAAATAAAAACTCGAAAAAGATTTCATCGTCATGTATCCATAAAAAGTGCTTAGAAATTACGAAACAGTAAAACAAAGAAATACGCATAATGTAAAAGATTTTAAGTGCAGTTTCCAAAGAAAGAAAAAAATAATAAAATACAAATTATATATAACATTAATTTTATTCAAAACGACTATAAACAATATTAATTGATACTTGTGATGGGAAAGTTTTTGTGACTCATTGTTTATGACGTCATATCTCTTGAACTATGTCTCGTAGGTAGTTTTTAACCCCACAGTGATTGTTGCCTGATAGTAACCAAATATGTACCAACTTAAGTTGAAAACGGTCCATTATTTTAGGAGGAGATACGGAAAAATTGCGCATAATGTAGCAGTTATTCGAAAATTTCATTGTTTATGACGTCATATTTCCTGAAATGTGTGTCGTACTATGATGTAGACTGGAAGGTACGTTCAGAGATATATTTGCCTAATATCTGCAAAATATGTCGTGAGTGGTGTTAGCAGAAACACGTAATAAATTGAAACCTCATGCGTGATAATGCGGTTTCATTAACTAAATTATTTATGACTTCATATCTCATGAACTATATGTCGAACTGTGATTTAGTATCGAATGAACATTCAGTGGTATGTATGTGTACTGTCTGTGAATTGTCTCGTGAATACAACTTAGAGTGTAGAAGTAATAACTTGTAACGTCATGCCAAATGCCGTAGATACAGTAAACATTATGAACATCGGAAAAGTAGTAAGCTATAAACTTTTTTCCTTTAATCATTTTGTTGGTGTTGTCAGCGAGAAAAAAAGTTTGGTAAAGATTTGAAATTATGTTCAAAGTTTATTGTAAGTCGCTAAGTGCTCTCATTGGCAAATAGTTGACGAATAAAATCATGCTATCACGCGACGCAAGATGAGGCAGTTTTCATTGTTTATGACTTGATATCGTATGAACTATATATGGTTTTTGCAACCATAGCAAATGATTTCTGACCTTAAAGAATATTTATGCTAAATTAGTTTAGCAGTTGATGTAGAATAAGTTTGCATCTTGGGGCAGTTTTTTACGACTATCATTGTTTATGACGTAATATCTCCTTACGTATGTGTCATAGGTGCTTCTTACCCCGACGTCGATTGTTGCCTGATAGTAAGGCTCATGTGTACCAAGTTTGGTTGAAATCGGTCCACATACACACACACACACACACACACACACACACACACATACACATACAGCCTGTTAATATTCTTCGACGTATATTTTGAACAACAGAGGTGAAAATAGCATCCTTTCTCACACTTTTTAATCCGAGCTCTCCGCTCTTGAACTTGCAGTCGTATTATTTCCTCTTGGTTCTTGTACATTTTATATATTATCCATATTTTCCTATAGCTTATTCCTATAATCTCATAATTTTGAACATCTTGCTCCGATTTACAATGTCGAATGCTTTTTCCAAGTCGCCAAATGCTATGAATATGTTTTGGTTTCTTTTTTCAGCCTTGTTTCCTTTATTGATGTCAGTCAGTCACAATATCAGGACTACCTATCCTTAGGACGTGATCGTCATCTAACTGATCCTCAGTTTTAGATTCCATTCTTTTGTGCGCTATTCTCGTTAGTAGCTTGGAAGCATGGGAAGTAAGCTGATTATGAGGTAGAAATATGCCCAGGAGGGTGGTAAAGGGCAAACTTATGTACTCGTTTTAAATAAAACTCTTCTACATATGTGGCAGTTTCATTGTGTTAAAGAGAGCATCGTTTGGCTGCGATTGCAAGTTTCCAAATTCCTGACTTCTTAAGAACATGTTAGCGCTGCCACAGCGGCGAAAATATTAGTGAAATTGATACAGCCATGGATGTCTTTTGTTATTACAGGTGTGTATCAGAATAAAAAGAAGAAAGAGAAACCCTTTCCTGGAGAATAATCAACTTCTCATGAATAACATGACGGGAGTTATTGCCTTAAAGTGCACATGCAGTGTACGAATGACTACCTACTTAGTCATATGTCAAAACTCTTACGAAATTATTTGGAGTGGTTTGTGATTATTTATTCCCTTATTAAAAAACAGCGATAAGTACTTTTAGTTTTGTTTCAGTTGTCTTCGAGTTATTTCATTTCACAACTTGAAGAACGATTTTTTTTCTCACATTACAGAAACGTGAACACTTAGTTGCAAGATGAGCAAATTATCATCTGTAAGCGGCGAAACTGCTGGCGGACAAGAATTTCAATTAAATGCATACACTTGCTGTACATCAAGGGATTTTATAGTTAGCTGGTGTCGTTTGTGGCATACTGTTTTAGTGTCCTCCGGTTATTAATTTATGTTTGTGACGATAAAAAGTAGTGACATTACGTAAAATGTGCAAGAAAAGACTATTTACAATGTGCTACTTTTGTAAACCCAACGTACCAACAAAGATCTGTTTTAAATATGTAAAGACTATAATGTAATTATAATAGAAATATTATTATCTACGTCATTAGTGATGTATAAATATTTGTAACACAAAAAGATTGTGCTTCTTGTTCGTTAGTATTTTTTTGTGGTAGGACTTACGGAGAGAATAATAATCGTAGTTCAGGGGTTGCTAGATTGTTTTTCGATGTTAATCGATTCGATCAGTAAAAAAAGGTGTGTAGATACAAAATGTTGCCTAAATATGTTACAATATATGTATTAAAAATGTGTGTGTCGGTTTCAGTTTATTTTGGAACTATTTGAGGGATTTTCAGCAAAACTTCAGTAGTTGTTGCTGGGATCAGCCGCAGACCTGGATTGCTGCATCCTGACGCCATTACGTGGCAAACATAAAAATAGTAACTCTAATAAATCAGGATCGGAAGGTAATCAGCTTAGTAATAATTTAATAATTTTATTTCAGCTCTTCTGGGACACTGCAGTGAACTCGAATGTCATTTTGTAAAAATTGTGGTAATATTGTATAAAGACATGGAGTACTACGAGATTATAACAGTGACTAATTTCTTGCCAGCTAGGAAAGATGATGGTATTACATTTAATAATTTTCAAACAGTAATATATAGAAATAAATCATAGTGAATCAGTTTTTATGTCAGAAAACCTGCATTTATTTGCAACTAGCTTAAACCCGCGGCTCCGCTCGCGTGTTGGTTGATTATGATAGATAAGCTATCTTTCAGTAGTGTGCTATGAGACTGGTTTTGAAGGATGAAATGAAACACAATAACTTCTTTAGAAACAAACATTTTTAATCAACATTCAAACAAAAAAAAATTATGTGAAGCGCTTAATGATTTACAATAAATAATAGATACATTATTCCTTATAGCCCGTGTTGCAATATCTCAACACGTATGGTGACAGTAATGTCCAAATTCATTTTAATTTCATTTTAGGGCATTCTAGTAAACTGGCCGGCCGCGGTGGCCGAGGTGACTGAGGCGCTCCAGTCACGGTCAGCACGGCCACTACGGTCGGGGGTTCGAATCCCCCCTCGGGCATGGATATTTGTGCCGTCCTAGTTCGTAAGTAGTTCATAAGTAGTTTGTAAGTTTAGGGACTGATGACCCCGTAGTTAAGTCCCATAAGCTTAACAAACATTTGAAACATTTGAGTAAACTGCGTTATTTGTAGTATTGTTTGGAGGGTAAATGTGGAGATTTTTTCGGTTGCCCACCGTTGAGCAAGCGACGTATAATTGACCATATTAAAAACAAGTGAGTAGTAAATGGATTTTTTTAAAGAGATGTATCAAAAGAAATTTCTTTTTTACTGCTTTATTTATTTATTCTTGTATTTCCTTATTCGTGAGCTTATCCTTACAGAGAGAGAGCTGAAGACACTGTAGCAAGCATAGACCAAAGATATGGTCTGTGGCGTAACGTTTCGCTGTATGTAACCTCCTCGCTAAACAGTCGCAAACGTCATCGCTGGCCTTCAGTCCGAATTTTTTTATAATTTGACGATTTTCAACTACCATATAGCTACCTTATAGCTATCGGCATGGAACTGCTATGGTGTACAACGGGAGACTTCCGACAACAATTACACACAGACCATTAGTTTGCGTTCTGTAGTTTTCGCTGCAGAGCGAAATATTAACACATACACACATAGAATTTTATATACACCGATAACTTTCCATACCAATATACTCCACCCCTTTATCATTATCAACCCTCAAGCAACAATGCAACCAATAAAACCATTTTCAAAGAGTAATTATTGTTCCGCATTTCGCGTTATATTCTTCAAATTACTAAATATCTATCAGATCGCTATAAAACAGCGCCTAAAACCTTCATCAGGTATAAATTAGTAACTGTACAAATATTTAAGTCACTGCGTCTTCTCGTTCGGACGTGATAAGCGTACACCGAACAGACATTCACATTAATATACATAGATAAATAGCTATCCGATCGGCATAAAACCGGGCCTAAAGCCTTCCCCGGGTAGCTATTAGTAACTATACAAATTTTTAGCTCTTTATGTCTTGTGGCTCAGACGTGATAAATGTACACTGAACAGACATTCACATTTATAGATATAGATAAATAGCTATCCGATCGCTATAAAACCGTGCCTAAAGCCTACGCCGGGTAGACATTAGTAACTGTACAAATTTTTAGCTCTTTATGTCTTGTGGTTCAGACGTGATAAACGCACACCGAGCAGACATTTACATTTATAGATATGGGATGTAGCTTTCAATTAAGGACAGGATCTTTAATGCGAATAATTTTCTGTAGTATCAACTGATCAATTACGTATGGTGATAGGTTCCACATAGCATTTCATTTAACTACAATGAATTCAAATCCAGTAAGAGAAATTTATTCTCGCAAAAAGTAATGTGGAACTGTGGTGTAAAAAATACTCGTACAGTCTACACCAGTACTGGTACGCCAGCAACACTCTATCGAATAGCTCGCTTCAATCCTCAAGTGGTGAATAAAAAGGAGTGTGACAGTGCAACATATCCAAGTTAGTCACAACAGAGCTAGCCGGTGAATCAATAATTAATAAATCAATAATGCAATAAATAATTTTTTACGTAAGAAGACAAATCATTTCACCGGAAGAGGCGATTTTACTACTAAAGTGATAGTCCTTATTTGTTTACCCTCTCGGCAGACTGCCACAATACAGTGTCCGTGTAATAACACCGAGTTAGTGGAAAATGGTTATAGAAGATGAAATATATAAACAAAATTCTTCAACTAGCGACCTTTGGCTGAAGACTAAATTATACATTATATTTAATCGAATATTGGAACATATGAAGCTTTACTTTAACTCGACATATATTTCTAAACCTTTCTTCTTAACTGCAAAATAATTATAATAATAGTTTTCATCACTTCGTGGTTGTTATCGTTCGTTCACACTCTAGTAGTACATAGCAAAGGTTCCAAAATATTCGGACGTGATATTCGTATGCCGGCGACTGGCACGGCGTAACAACAAACAGCCGCGTAGCAGCATTGGCAACATAGCCGCTAGCTGTCAGAGTCGTTCTTTCGGCGGCTCGACTATAGACTGGCTTACCTAGATTTCTAAAACAAACGATCTAAAAATGTAAGTTTGCCCAGTCTTAATCTCGCGATTGCTGTGCACTTTTCCTAAAAAAAGATCTTTCACTGTCAACCTGAGAAGCACGTTACACGCATTCGCCAGTGTTCCGCTACGAATGTCACTGTACAACCAGCGGCTGAAGGTCAGCCGCGACAAAAATACCGCCGCCGGGAATCGAACAGGCGTCCTCTGTGTGCGTGCCGCATATAATCGCTGACTCAGCGCGCCTACCGGTCCGGCTTCATTAGCGGCATATGCGAATGTGAGAGTCACGGCGCGTGCTGCCTGCTGACAAAAGAGGACTCTCCGAGAAGATCTCGGGACGACCTCGAGAGCGCCGGACGGCGTTTGACAAAGTGACAGCTGCGAGTGCTGCAACCGTTACTCACAGCGGCCGTCTTTTATTTCGGTTTATTTTCGTGACCTGCCTTCAGGTGCACTTCATTTGCAGTCCGTACAAATAAAGAGGAAAGAACGGGTCTGGCTGGTGCACGTCAAAGAGCAATCTAATAAGTGATTTATGCCTGTGCGGGTACTAAAAAAACAAGCGAACACAGAAGGAGGCAATTGTGAAGTATATGTGGAGGACATTGTGGCCCGTTATTGTATTCCTTCACCCATGCCTGCCAACTTTCTAAAGCAGAAATCCAGAAGATCCGAAATCACAAAAAAATTAACGCGTGTATGCTTATTGGAAACGTGTTTAACGGATTTAATATGATTTATTAATTCAATTCTTCTTTCCGTAAGCATGTTTATATGTATCAAAAGAACACATGAAACGGAATGCGAATGTTTTACGTTCCGCGATAGCATAATACACGGAAATTCAATAGAACATTCATCCCACAAAGGCTGATTAAATCGTTTTATAGATGAACGTTGCACGAAAACACTAAATCGCGCAACAACTCGTCACACGACTGCAAGAATAACAGAACCACAACAAACATGGCATAAAAGGAAGCATAACAGACACATTCCCGCTAACGTGCAGTGAAGCACAAAGAGTATATGACATGTGATTATTGATAGAACGTTGTTTCAAACACACAGAGTTAAGATGCAGCGATATTATGCGAAAAGGGATTATCGATAACATTATCGGTCGATTTTCAGTCGCCGCGGAGGAGCAGCCGAGCGCATTGAGGCGCTATGCTACGATGTGCGAGGCCGTTCCCCGAAGGGGGTTAGAATCCCCCTCGGGCATGAATGTTTGTGGCGTCTTTAGTATAAAGTAGTTCATAAGTAGTTTATAAGTTTAGGGACTGATGACCCCACATTTAAGTCCCTTAAGCTTATCAAACATATGAACATTTCTACTTTCAGTCGCATTTCTAACACTCGCAGAATAGCAGCTATTATCGAAAGTAAAACCTGAAAGGCGATATGAAAGCAGAGTGTGGAAACAAGCCCGGGACTTGAAATCTGGGGAAAAAACGATGTTCATCCGGAAAACCGGTAGACTACCCCAAAACCTGAAATCTTCCGGGAAAAACAGATAACTTGGCTGGTATGCTTCACCAAAGAAGACGAATTAAATATTCCAGAATTTGAAACAAAAGCACTATTAGTAGTAATAACGTAGAAGTCGATATCCTAGGTCTTACAAAGCAACTCAAACAACTTAAATAAAGCTAGTCTTCCGGTCCAGACTGTATACGTTCTTTATAGAATGTGCTTATGTAATAGCTCCATACTTTGCAGCAGTGGCTCAGCCACGGGGGCGGGGGCTAATGGGACTGTAGCTCCCTCCCTGGCACCTCTCAAGATTTTTTAAATTTTATTATTTTTTTATTGTTTTCAATGTCTTGAACATTCAATTTGACATAGTAAACATGTAATAAATCACAAAGTGATGCCGCTATTGAGAACGTGTACTGCTGTTGCTGTGAACGGTTTTAATGCCGCCGTGACCAGCTTTGATGCCACCGCTGTTGTTACTGCTATGCCCCCGGGAGTAGATGACATTCCCTCAGAGCTACTTAAGTCTTTGTGAGAGCTATCCATGACAAAACTATTTCACCTGGTGTGTAAGATGTATGAGACAGGCGAAATACCCTCAGACTTTAAGAAAAATGTAATAATCCCCATTCCAAAGAAATCAGGCGCAGACAGGTGTGAAAATTTCAGAACCATTAGTTTGATAAGTCATGGTTGCAAAATTTTAACTCGAATTATCTACAGGAGAATGGGAAAGCTGGTAGAAGCTGACCTCGGGGAAGATCAGTTTGGATTCAGGAGGAACGTAGGAACCAAGGAGGCAACACTCACTTTACGACTTACCTTGGAGGATAGATTGAAGAAAGGCAAACCTAAATTTCTAGCTTTTGTAGATTTGGAGAAAGCTTTTGACAATGTTGATTGGAATACACTCTTTCAAATTTTGAAAGTAAAATACAGGGAACGAAATGTTATTTACAACTTGTACACAAACCAGGCAGCAGTTATCAGAGTTGAAGAGCATGGAAAGGGATGCAGAGATTGGGAAGGGTTTAAGACAGGATTGTAGCCTTTCCCTAATGTTATGCAATTTGTACATCGAGCAAGTCATAAAGGAAAATGGGTGAAATTTAGAGAAGGAATTAAAGTTCAGGGTGAAGAAATAAAAACCTTGCGTTTTGCTGATGACATTGTAATTATGTCAGAGACAGCAAAAGACCTGGAAGAGCAACTGAACGGAATGCACAGTTTGTTGAAAGGAGCATGAAAAATGAGTATTAACAAGAACCAAACAATGGTAATGGAATGCAGTCTTAGAAAATCAGGCGATGCTGAAGGAATTAAATTAGATAACGAATCAATAAAGGTGGTAAATGAGTTCTGTTGCTTGGGCAGTAAAACAACATATGATGGTCGCAGTAAAGAGGATATAAAATGCAGAATGGAAATGGGAAGAAAAGCGTTTTTGAAAAAGAGAAATTTGTTAACATCGAATATTAATTTAAGCCTAAGGAAGTCCTTTCTGAAGGCATTTGTGTGGAGAAGAAGAGGATGGAGGCTTGTGAAATTGGTTTACAAAAGAATGCTGAAGATTAGTTGAGTGGACCGCGTAACTAATGAGGAGGTACTGAACAGAAATGGGGAGAAAAGGAATTTCTGGCATACCTTGACTAAAAAAAGGGATCGATTGGTAGGACACATCCTTAGACATCAAGGAATTGCGAATTTAGCGTTGGAGGGAAGTGTGTGGGGTAAAAACCGCAGAGGAAGACCAAGAGATGGATACAGTAAGCAGATTCAGACAGATGTAGATTGCCGTTCTTATGTGGAGATGAAGAGGCTTGCTCAGGATAGGGTATTGTGGAGAGCTGCATCAAACCAGTCTCCGTACTGAAGACTACAACAACATAAGACTACAGGTTGTATTATTGTTTTGTAGATGTTAGTTTTTGAGGATCTCGATAGTAACCGGGATTTTTGTAGCTTTCCCGGAGCAAACCTTGAGCTGTTTCCAGCTTGTATTCGTGCGGTAACTTTCTGGTCTGTCTTGTTCTTTTAACTGAGTATTGTCCAAACGTATTCAAAGTCTTTTTCCCTTTCAAAGACTTTGTCATCCAAATTTAGAGGTATATCATCATTTTCTCTGCTAACTACGAGGTACTTGGTTTTATCCATATTCAACTTCAGACCTGTTCTCATTGCCTCTTCAAATTAATGCTCTTGTCATATGAATCAGATCTTTTTCTCTCTACTGTTGGAACATCATCATCTGCGTAGGCTATTAATCCTTCTTCCTAACTCTATTCCTGTCTCTGGGCTTGCCACTGTTAATACATAGTTTTTCATTTTAGCTTCTGTTCGCGCGACTCGAAAAAACAGTTAAAGATTATGGAAGTCAATCACAGCACACATGAAGCATTTTGTCAAATCCGTGACAGCTGCTGTGGAACACCTTCCATAATGGTCCGTCCTACTGACCAAATTTAGAACGAAAGCTCGAGGCCGAGAACTCTGCCAATTGCTTTAACGACGTCCCGAACCGATACGCCCGCAATAAGCTGGCTGTTGCGTGATTTATCGCCCTGGAGACATCCCGGATCAATTTACGAGGAGCTGTGACCGCGACTCGACGGAGAGGCGCCTGCGCTGAGGTAAGCACCGCGAAGCGTTTTATTTCATTGTTGTAATTTACAGAGCTGTTTGGACATTCGTGACGTAACTAATCCGCGCGAGAGAGAGTAAGCCTTTTATTTCTGCGTGTTACGGCCCCGACTGTACTGGTGACACTTCTTGCATTTCGTTTACAGATGAATAATAGAGCCCCCGCAAGCGCATAATCGCGCGTGAGAACTTAACAGCGCCGTCTGACTGAATATTGCGCTTATGCATGCATGAAGTCCTCAGGGGCGTCGCATTTAGCACGAAATTAACCGCCGTTCGCGCAGTAATCGCTGAGTGCAGACGATTTACTGGAGGCCGTCCAAGAGGAGGGTGTGTTCCAAGTACGGCACGTGAGATGGTTTCAAATGGCAAGCGAGTGAAGACGTGCTGACGTAATTTCAATGTGAAGCTAATTGCAGTCGCATCACCTGTCTCTCATATAAATTTCGCTTAGAGGGAAACATTTATTTACAATGGGGAAAAAAATAGTCCGTCAAGAGGAGAGAACCACGCTGCATTGTAACTACCAAGCGTCGTCCGCCGCAGTTTAATTATCTAATACATATCTTCGTTGATACCAAGTACCATTTGTCATCACATTCCTCACGTCATTTACATGTTTTATGTTTAAGACTGTGCAACGAGGCATTTAATTCAGCGGCTGTAGCAGAATACGTTGTGTCTGTACATCCGGTGAATCCACGATGATATTTAAAACTTTCAGGTATGATAAAGTACGGCAGTGGTTCCCAATCGTTTTTCCAGTGAGACCCACAATCTTTCTGGAAAAAGTTTGAAAGACGACCGTCTGTCGTCTTCCATATACTTTTTTTTATATAAAATTGTAATTTATTTGATGTCGCTAGATTAGCATTTTGTTAAAACTAGAACGCCACTCTTTTCAAGGCATGAGGAATACCATTTTTATTTCATGTTTTAAAATATTAGTTTCCGAAATGTTACTAGGATTTTGTTATTTTAATAATTTCCTATTGTGGTTATGAATGTGGCAATAAGTACGGCTTCTCCACTACGCCACTGTCCCTGTGAGAATGTGTACTTGTTTTACTTTTAAGTGGATGTGCGAGGATCTAATGACTGTCTGAAGGTGGGTGGTTGGTTCTGATCTTGTGTCCGCAGAGATGGTAGCGATTCATTGTCTAGCATGTTTAACTTAGATTCTTGAACTCATTTTCATTTTTTGGAATATTCCCTCCGATCGTGCGCAGAAATGTGTTCTAGTTTTTCAGTCCAGTGATTTCTAACAGATAAACATGGTGTGTGTGTTACTAGTTGCAGTTTGATAATGGGCTGGTATATTCAAACCTTTAGTGATTATGTGGTGGTGTACGAATTCTGTGTAAATTCTTTCTAGCTTTGTGAGGCCCGATTTCTCACTGACGATATGTTCATTTTTGTACAGTACATGTCAAATGTTTCTTATCGATTCCTTCTGTGAGTGATACGTGTTCCACGTGGTTGGTTCTTCGAACAAAGCCTTCAACTTCCACTATTGTTTCTTCCATGCCCATCAGGCAAGCAAGTATGAGTGTATTCTTCTGATTTCCACTAACATTTCGCTATCTTCTCTCCCCGCCTATTTTAATTTTGCTGTTTCTTCTCCGAACTTGTAGTATGCCCTTAGTCTTTATCAGCAATTCTCTCCGAGCCTTGTACAAACTCCTTCGGTAGCTTGCTTATGAAATTCTATGTATTTCTAAGGGTTGCATGCCGTAGTTAATTTTTTTTATTTTTCGGAAATCGAATTTATACATTTTCATCGGTTTTCGGAACCACGTGGGTCCGATTTCCGGCTTCAGGGGCTTGAAGCTAGTCACCTGAATTCACGCCACGTACAACCAGTGCATATATATATATATATATATATATATATATATATATAGTTTACTCTCAGATTGCAACTTAAGAGTCTGGCGTGATTTTGTGTAATGAATCCGATTTTTAACCACTTCACCTTCAGTGGAGTGCGATCATGTAACGTAGCCGTGAGTCGCCGTTAGCGTGCTTGCTCCCGGTCTAATCTAAATGCAACTTAACTTTGCTATACTCACGTACCATCTCAAATCAGGCACGACAGACCAGAGCCATCTTTGCAGTTTTATTGTATATTGTGTTGTGTGGTACCTCCGGATTTGCTGAATTTCGTCTACGATAGCGGCGCCTGCTTCTGCCTCGTTTCAGCACGCTGAATTTGGTGAGTTTCGCTGTTGCATTGCGTGTGTGTGAGCGAGTGAGTGTTGTTTGTAAATCCTCCCCCCCCCCCCAGTAGCGTTAAGTTCTATGTGATTTATGTTAAATTCAATGCTGGACATCGTCAGTATTAGCTCATGTAAGTGAGATGCATTTTATTGTATTAACAAAATTGGTTCCCCATTTTGCTTGCGTTCGACCTGAATAAACAAGTTAAGTTCAGTATAATTTTGACTTGCCTATAAATTGTAGTTTTCGAGCACCTTCCCCCTTTTATTGAATATTGTTTTTCACCAGTGCTGAGAACAAGCTCAGATGCAATTTTTTACGGTTAAGTTCCGTTGCGCCATAAATGTTTTTCTTTAGCCACCTTTATGAAATAACTTTAATTGTGGTGGCTTGTTTAATAATCCTGTATGTAATTTCGTGTAGAGCCACGGGTCGTAACACATGTGAAATGTAACGGCCACTGTTCAAAGTGCCGTCGATGCGAACAAGAGGTGACCGAGACGTGTAACTAATGGCAACCCATACCATCACACAGGGTGATACGCCAGTATGGCGATGACGAATACACGCTTCCAATGTGCGTTCACCGCGATTTCGCCAAACACGGATGCGACCATCATGATGCTGTAAACAGAACCTGGATTCATCCGGAAAAAATGATATTTTTCCATTCGTGCATCGAGGTTCGTCGTTGCCGACCGCAGTGGCCGAGCTGTCTGCGGCGCGCCAGTTACAGTCTGCACGGCCGCTACGGTCGGGGGGTTCGAGTCCCCTCTGTGGTATGGGTGTTTCTGTCGACTTTAGTATAAGGTAGTTCATAAGTAGTTTGTAAGTTTAGGGACTGATGACCCCCCAGTTAAGTCCCTTAAGCAAAACAAACATTTGAGGAAAAATAAAATAAAATATGTGTGTGATATCGGCTGAGTAGAAAAGGGATTTCGATTTAGAGAAATCTAGACTGCAATAATATCGTATTTGCTTTTTATCTCAAAAATTCTTTAACAGCTTATATACACTAATTACTCAGTTACTAAATGTTTTGATTATCTGTTATTGAATGATAATTGTATAATTAAGGAACGGTGGACGAGTAGAAAGGAATGTTTGCCAAAAGGGAACTAGTTCCCAAAAATGAACTAGTTTGCCCATCCGCACTAATAGATCCAGGACACAAAAAGGAAGTAATTTGGAACCTAGGAACTACACGGGAAAGACATTAATACCTGTGATCTATAAGGAATTCTCAAAAGCATTGCTGAACACAGTGAAGAATCAACTAAATCCACAAACTGATGACTACCTTGGAAGCTTCAAAAGGGGACATCATGTGCGAAACAAATTTTGAATCTAAAACTAATAATCGGGTATCAAAAATATGGGAGAAAAATATGCTTCAAGAAAGCGTACGATTCAATAGGTAGAAAAACACTTTTTCAAATTTTAGTGAAGACGAATTTAGAGAGAAACTCCAGTGAAGTGGTTAAACAGACCCTAAGGTCAAGTTCAGAGGAAAGCTGTCTGAGCTCTTGACGATACAATAAAATAATAATAATAATAATCCAAGAAAATAAAAAAAAATAACGGGGTGAGACAGGAAGAAGAACTCTTCCCTTTGTTCTTCAGCTGTGTACTCAATAAGGTGATCAGAGTGTGATGGTAAAGAATGGAAGGAGTGGGTAGAATTCGACCGATGGTAGATTTTATAATATTCGCTGATATTTTCCGAATCATTGGGAGAAGCTGTTAAACATACCACACAACTACAGTTACAAGCGGCTACAGTAGGCTCACAGATCTCTATCGAGAAGACACAATATGTGACAAATATCATGGCAGATCCTAGATGGATGACAATAGAAGGGAAGAGAGATACAAATGCCTAGGAGAATAGATAGACACAAAAATGACAGGAAAGGACAGCGGGAGCACGAATATACAAAATTAATTTAGCATACAAACTACCCATGAACATCTATAAGATCATTTTGACCTATGCAAAATTGATACGATTACCTGATATAGTCGGGTTTGGAGGCGATCTGATCGTTTTATAGTTTTCAAAATGAAATTCCAAGATCGGATATTAATAATTTATTCACTGACGACCGGTTTCGGTGAACTGTGTCACCATCATCTGGTCACATACATATTACAAGCTGGTCATCTTGTTAAAAAGGGGGGTATAAAATAAAGAGTTCAGCATTGCACTTAGTCAGTATATAAAAATACATAGTGACTAAGTGCAATGTTACAGTTGTTATTTTATACCCTTTTTTTAAGAAGATGACCAGCTTGTTATATGTATGTGACCAGATGATGGTGACACAGTTCACCGAAACCGGTCGTCAGTGAATAAATTATTAATGTGCGATCTTCATTTAGAAAACTACAAAATTGAAACATTATAAGACAGCAGTCCGGCCTGAAGTTTTATATGCGGCAGAAGCATTAGTAAGTTCTGGAGAGATCAAGAGGCTAGCACTGTTGGCGCGGAAGATTCTCAGGAGAATATCAAGAACTCGAAGAACAGAAGATGGTCAATTTCGAAAATCATAAAGAAGGAACATGTCTTTCGGACACATCATCAGTATGAAACAAGAGAAGTTAACATAGCACATTATACAATTTCAGGTGCACAATAGATCCAAAGTACCGTGCATCCAAGAGGTCGAAAAAAATATGGAAGAAACATGGGAACTAGAAATAAATATTAGGGTGAAACTTTCACTCTGCAGCGGAGTGTGCGCTGAGTTTCGCAGGAGAATTTCTGTGAAGTTTGGAAAGTAGGAGGCGAGGTACTGGCAGAATTGAAGTTTTGGGGCGGCGCCGTGAGTAGGGTCGGGTTAGGTCAGTGGTAGAACGCTTGCCCGCGGAAGGCAAAGGTCCCAGGTTCGGGTCCCGATTCCGGCACACAATTTTAATCTCCCAGGAAGTTTCAAATATTCGGGTGGTTTTTAAATAAAAAATTGAGCCAATCACAATTTTTGAGGAGAGCCCTACACCCAGAAAAAATTATCATGTATAAAAGAGCGAAGAAGTTTGCAAAGTATGAGAATGAAAGAGTATTGGGAAGGAGAAAGACCAGAAGAAACGAAACTGATGCAAATTAACGTGGTCCTAAGGTTGCCAAAACGAAAGATCAAGAAGTGCAACGTCCATCTTTTGCGCGTGGGAGGAACGTCTCTGATTTTCACTCCGTGGTCATTTTGCATATGCGTATACAGGACGATTCTTCATCTAACGTACTGTCTCGGAATATTAGCCACCTACCCATGAAACATAACTCCTAGCATTTCCGAAAATTTCTCGCGCTTGCTACACATTCAGACAGGTGTCGTTCAGATTATTTTTGTCGATGAACGCATTGGAGGGACAGCAGAAAGGCTACCAACGGACTTCATCTCCGGTGGCGGATCGATTACACAAAACGACAGCGATGAACTGTCTTGCGCCTGCGGTAGCATGACCTGCAACCCGCCACACATTCCTTAAGCGCTCCCCAATCTCGTCCCGTGTCGGCAGCAAAGCGATGAAAAAGAGCTTGTTTTCGGGCTACCAGAAAATACGACAGCTTAGATGTTCTATCAGCCAATAACGTGTGTTGCTTCCTTATAGTCCAAAAGCGATTGCTTTCGATAGAGGTGTGTTTTCGAGCAATTTACAACCAGCTGAAAAAATGCTCCTGCCGGAGCACAGAAAAGGCGAATATGTTCTCTGATAGAAAAGTGTGGAACCAGCAGCCTCAATCCTCATTCCGGTTTACTCACAAAAAATTTTGGCATGCGAACATGTTCGCGCACTTTTGCGCATAACATTGTAAATACTTTTGTCCAGTTAAGTCGTCATAGTCAGCAATGTCAAAGTCTATAGTGTCTAGTGTCTCTGTCCGTTTGTTTGGTGTCTCTCCCACTGCCGCTTTCTGTCTGTGTCAAACCTTCAATGTCTTCATCCCTTTTCATCGCCATTCCTCGCCGCTGTCTGTTTATGCCACTTTCTTCGACTCTTTGCCCCATTCACTTTCTGTTCTGTTGCCAGTATCCTTTTTTTCTCACTTAGAGTCGGCTTTCATTGTCTTTAATCAAGAGTGTCTCCTTTACTCATATGTCCAAGGGGATGGTTTGCTTGGGGTTTGCCCTGTAGACCGGAAAACTTTAGCACGCGGGTACTGGGTATGGGAAAAATTGGACAAATTGTTTCGTGCTATAGTATTGGAGAGCCGCACGCTCATGCTTTATGTATGGTCTCCATTCGTCTCAGTTTCCCATTGTTTCCTCTTTTGCTCCTACTGCTACTATCTGCATCTGTCATAGTTTGTTGTTGCCAATGTTCCTGACTTCCGACATTTCGTTTCGCTTCCAACTGCTGTTTTCATGCATATGCCTTTCTCCTGAACTGATACTTTCTCTGTTTCATCATATATGGCTCTCTCTGCCTGTTGCACTGTCTCTGTCCTACATTCAGCCGAAATAAGCGTGAATATCTTCGCATGCCAAAATTTTTGGTGAGGAAGTCGGAATGAGGATTGAGGTAGCTGGTTCCACACGTCTGTGTCAGAGATCATATTCGCCTTTTCTGTGCTCCGGCAGGAGCATTTTTCAGCTGGTTCCCGTCTTTTTCCTGTTACATCAGAATGTAATGCTTATATAACATGAAATCAATGGTCAGTAAAATTTCGATAGTATTTTAAATACCTTGAAACATTTGTACAAACTTTTAAATCTGTTTATTTCCGTCAACTTTATTTCCGTCAACAGTTGCAATAAAATTGTTTAATAACGTTTAAAAAATTTTGAAGTATGACATATGTTATTTTATACATCTCTGTTTTACACATTCAATGTTTTAAATATCATATGCATTTTTATCGTACCATATTTTTATACTTATATCACATACAGTTTTATAATTTTTATGTCTGGATATATTCAAGAACCCCACTTTTAGAAATATTTATATAGCAAACAATTGTACGGTATATTAGGGCTCAACCTATCCATTACAATCCCTCCACCCCCCCCCCCCACCTACTCTTTCCCTCCCCACCACCACCTGCACCCAATTAAAAATGCCTACATCGAACTGTAAAACTCAGTACCAATTAGTACTCAGCCAGACGAGTTGCGGAAGCAACTATAAGGTAAAGAAAAATCTATCCATTTATGTATAAATTAACTATTGTCAATTAACCCTTAGTAAATTTATCAAATTGTACATTGCTATTTTACTTTTGTTTTTTAGATCTGAAGATGATCCAAGTGATCGAAACATGTTATTAAACAATTTTATTGCAACTGTTGACGGAAATAAACACATTTAAAATAACATAGTGCAGTTGCGGACATTCTCAAATCGACCATGTCGACTATAATGGGATTTGTACAAACGTCAAACGAAATTGACTATGTAGTAGTTTACTTTTTAAAAAGAGCGTCACATAGATATTTCAAAGAAAACTGTTAAACATATCAATATCGTTCCATAAAATATTTTCGAGTCCACCTGAGAATTTAAAATGTTCAAATGTTTGTAGAGCTTATGGGTCTTAACTACGGGGTCATCAGTCCCTAAACTTACAAACTACTTATGAACTAGCTAATATTAAGGACGGCACAAATATCCATGCCCGAGGGGGGATTCGAACCCCCGACCGTAGTGGCCGTGCAGACTGTGACTGGCGAGCCTGAGAATTTAGTTTTATATGATGCTGCTATTTCACGATAATTCAAGTCGTTCACGTTGATCCAACCATTACGATGACTAATTTTGCACGTCCAGTGGCCTGAAAGAGGTTGATGAAATATCAAGGGATTAATAACACTGCATCACATGTATATTATTGTTAAGTAACATTTTGTAAACATAACATTTTAGTCATTTCCTATTCCTCAAGATACGTTACCTCACTATCAGAAATAGCTTTTTCGAAGCAATTACTGTCGCTTGCTATCATTCACGGACCGATATCTCAAGAAACACATATCATTCTGCTCTAAACTTTAAATAAAATTTCGATATGTTCTATACATTTCATACGCAGTTGTGTGTAACCTAAAATCAAACCTACGAGAAGTCTACGCAATATGTTTTTACCTCTGCAATAGTTCACTAAACCGGATGCTGCATATTAACTGTAAAGTAAACGAAAACAAAAAGCGCCCCTTCATCGACCGAAGATTTCAATCTTTAAGATGGACAAAAATCAAATGTTTTCGCCGAGTACCTTTTTTCAAATCGCATGGTAAGTTTCAGAGCTGTCCGAACGCCATCTCTCAACACAATACGCACTTTTTCTAGCAAAATATCGCGGTTTTTCGGCTGTATCTAGCTAACGGACTAAGATTTACGAAAACTGCCAAAAATGCCGTTTATAGATAAATGTCTACTTGATGTATTGTAAATATTTGAACAATTTTCTACTGTTAGGTATCTAGATATTTGCGATTCACGGTGCTAAAACGGCTAAAAATCGGATTTTGTGCAAAATTGTGATAAGTTTCAACCTCTGGATCTCGGTAACAGATAACGATATCGAAAAAATTTAAAAACGGCCTCGAGAATATCATTATAGGAACATATGGTCAAAACTTCGAAGATTTCCAGTGAATAGAAAGTATCGAAATGACCATCACCACAATTCGTTTTTTTTTTTTTTTTTTTTTTTTTTTTTTTTTTTTTTTTTTGTATCCAAAAATCATGGTTTTTTGAGAGTTTTTCAGGAACTGCCCATGAATGAATGGTGCTTTTGTAAGCTGTTTAAAGCCCAAAATAGACTAAACGTCATGTACAAAAGCCAACTGATTTGCTCCATTTGGATGGGTTCCAGGAAGTGTGTAACTTTGAAAATTTTGACGATGTACTGTTTGATAGCTATTAATAGACACTTTACCCCTTCACTCTGAGATGAATATAACCTGAGATATGGGCCCCTAAGGAATCGCAAATTCGCACGCGCCGTTTACGAACATATTAATACTGCGCACTGCCGTGCGCGGTATGATTGTTACTAGTGTTCGACGGAAACATGAGATTTGGCCGAAACCGATTATACGGCTCCTCAACTTGTTTCGGTCGAAAATTGCGTAATTAAGTTCAAATATCTATATATTTACGTTACATCTCAAATCACTAGTTTTTCGGGACTGATAACCATGTAGTTTAGTCCCCTCTAAACACACAACAACACTAGTTTTTCCACATTTTTCGAGATCTCCTCCTTGTACTAAGGCTTTTAGAGTGTGTGTAAGGCTAATTAGGAGTCCGTAGACGGTATGTGTTGTCCTTAGGTTAGTTTAATTTAGTTTAAGTAGTTTGTAAACTACGAACTGATGACCACGCTGTTTGGTCCGATAGATTTACAAACATTTGAACATTTGAGATTCACGATTCTCGCTCAATTTGTCTGCTACTATGTGCGGATTAGCCGAAACTGCAGCTAAAACACTCATTTGGGCATCGTCATTAGTTGCAGGTCGTGGTTGACGTTTTACTTGTGGCTTAGCACTTCCTGTCTCTTTAAATAATGTAACTATCCGACTAAAGGTCCGGACACTTGGATAATGTCTTCCAGGATAACGATCAACGTACATAGCACAGGCCCGTTGGGCATTTTGATCACAACAGTCATACATAAATACCATATCGACCTTTTCTGCAATTGGTAAACGGTACTTTTTTAACGCGAGTAATGTATCACGAAGCAAAGACCGTCCGCACTGGCGAAATGTTACGCGATACCACGTACACGTTTGTGACTATTACAGCGCCATCTATCACAAAGCGAAAAAAGGGTTCAAAATAAAACATGTTTAATTACTTACTAGACGAATATGTAATAAAAATGGGGGGGGGGGGTACCTATTTAAAAAACAATGCAACTGATATCCGTTTGACCTATGGCAGCGCCATCTAGCGTGCCCACCATAGCGCCATCTGTTTTTCTCCTTGAAGCTAGAAAAGTTTTGTTCTTTGTAGATTTTTCGTTTGATGCTTATTTCGTGAGATATTTGGCCCGGTCATTATCAATGGAACACCATATATTGATTTATTTATTCATTTAGCATGAGTGTAGAGATGTTTTTGACTGATTCTTCCGTCGCTTCTTGGTAGAACATAATCAAATAAATTAAAAACACAATTTTGCGTGTGTTCTACAAGTTTATTTTTGCTTACTTAACCGGTTTTCGGCTTATTAGGCCATCTTCATACACACTCTTTCAAAATCTACAGGAAAACTACAGCTACAGACACAGTAATACCTGCCTCCTCACAACACCCAATTACTTACAAACACTCAGCTTTCCACTCCATGGTGCATCGCCTCATATCTGTTCCTATGTTTAAAGAGAATTTCGGATCAGAATTAGACACCATAAAATTTATTGCCACAACCAATGGATACAATTCAGCCCTGATTGATGGAATTTTGCACAAAAAACAAAAGAAGAAAATTATACCCCTCCTCTATGCTCCCTCTGACTTCCACTCCAATGAATACAGGAAATGGTGTACAATACCATATATAGGACCAATGTCACAACAAGTATCTAAACCCCTGAAATCCTGCAACTACAGGGTTTTCTACTACATGACAAACACCATAGCTCAGTGCATCTTTAATAGCAAAGACAAGACTCCTTTACTAAACAACAGTGGTGTATATAAAATTATTTGTAAAGATTGCAATAAGTTTTATATTGGTCAGTCAGGCAGAAGCATAGCAACTAGACTAGCTGAACATCAACGCAGCTGGACACTACAGAATCAGGAGTCCACATTTGCTGAGCATGTACTGAGTGAGGGCCATAGCTACCAGCCACTGTGTCAAGTCCTTCACTTAGCAAACAAGGGCCAAAAACTTAACTTATAGCCCTGATCTAGTATTAAATGATCAAACACAACTAAACAGTTCACCCCTATTAGATTTCACTTAATTCATCCCTGAGTCACATTACCTCCTACCCTGTAAGTTCCAGTCTCTTCATACATTTCCTCATAGTACAGTCAATTACCTAAGTTTTTCCATTAACTCACACACTGGCTGTCCTATTCCTCCATTACAAAAAACCAAAAAACCTTAAATGTAGACCTAGCATTTTATTTATTTTATTCAAAAAACTGGATTCCTTGTTTACCCCCACAGTTTCAAACTCCCGTGTATTTATTTATTATGTTTTATTTTTAGGTTTTGAAAATTTGGTCCCAGTGTAGCTTACAACATAACACTCATTTTCATCTACCTGAATTTTTAGAATGTTAATTTCATTAGACAGATTTGTTTAGTTTAATCTAATGAAGTAACTATTCATTTTAAGTTCTGGATTCCACTCCAAACCTGGCCTTACAACTGTCATATACAACACCATCTATAATTATAGTGCAGAATTATTAACAAGGCACTTATATATATTTATTTATCAGCATTATCAGTTTGTTTGTAATAGCAGGTAGTTTCAGTTCCCTAGTTATATTTACATTTATTCCTTTTTTTATCCTCCACACATTGTATATTCTTGTACTACAGTTTAGTTTTTAAGTTCATAACTGTAATAACACAATGTCAAAGAAGTGTTAAACTATGTATGTCGATCTAAGTGTACTCATTTGTCATCTCTTCCCATACTGTATCTAAACTATGTAACCTCTTTGCCACAGCAGTAAATACTCTGAAGATGGCCTAATAAGCCGAAAACCGGTTAAGTAAGCAAAAATAAACTTGTAGAACACACACAAAATTGTGTTTTTAATTTATAGTGTAGAGATGGTTAACGTAGACTTCGATGAGTCTCTTTATTGATCGTTTCTAATCTGGGCAAGTGCAGTATAAGGAAAAACTTTCTCGACCTTGCTTCTCATGACCTCATCCTCTACAAAGAAAACACAAATCCTACTAGTAGATACAAGCAGCTGAGCTGCGGCTCTATTTGTGTTATCAGCTACATTCCTCTTAATCTGCTTAAAAGTGAGCGCTCATCACAATTGACCCGGACACTAGAGATCTGTGGTCGCGCCGTTATCTTGCAGTGACATAATAGGTACACAAATGTCTTTGTTCCTCATAGATTTAGTTAAAGCAGTCACTTCGCGTTTTCTTAGGTGGCTCAATTTGTTCAACTTTAAGTTCGCTATATAACTTTGCTTTACTTCAATCCATCGAGTACCGTTGGATAATAGTCTGCACTGACTACCTCACACGCTACGTTGTCACCAAACCTGTGCCGACTGCAGAAGCTGCAGAGATCGCAAAATTCCTTGTAGAAGACATTATTTTGAAGCATGGCGCACCACGTATCATGATATCTGATCGTGGAAAAGTATTCCAGTCAAAACTAGTATCAGAGGTAATGTCAAGGTGCAACATTGTCTACAGAATGACAACTGCATACCATCCTCAGACAAATGGTCTTACGGAACGTTTTCACAAGACGTTAGCCGACATGCTGTCGATGTAAGTCGATGTTGAGCAGAAGGACTGGGATACAATTCTGCCAGTCGTGACATTTGCTTACAATACCGCAAGACAAGACGCATCAGGCTTCACTCCGTTTTTCCTGCTCCATGGCCGTGAAGCTGAGACGACAATGGATACGCTGTTCCCGTTCCAACCGGACGACACTCAGGATATGTTAAACAGCTCATCACTAGGGTCGAAGAAGCAAGACAGCTGGCTCGCATACGGAAACTTGACGCCCAGGAGAAGGACCGTCAGCGGTATAACGACAAGCACCGACATGTTTTGTACACCCAGGAGATCTAGTATGGTTTTTTACCCCTGTACGGAAGGTTGGACTGTCAGAAAAGTTATTGAAGCGATACTTTGGTCCGTATCGTGTCATACGGCGACTGTCAGACGTCACATATGAATTTGAGGATTATGAGCCGTCGTCGAAACTTCAAAAACGAAGAGACATTGTTCACGTCCTGCGCATGAAGCCTTACTACGATTCTGAAGAGCAGGTAGACGACAATGGCTTCTTGTTCAAGGACTTTAAGGACGGTAATGTTCCTGATGAAGCCACGACAGGAACGTCTGTCGCCGATAATCGCGGAGAAGGGAAGGATTCTCTTCAACTATCATACAGAGGACCCATGACATTGCAGCTGGCTCCACAGGGATCATAACAGCGGGTCGCTGTTTCTCCAGGAGAGGGAGCAATGCCGCGAGAGACCACGAACACCAACTGCCGGCGTGGCGCAGGGGATAGCGTCACGGACTGCGGAGCAGAAGGTCGCCGGGTCAATCCCGCCCAGCGGGAAAGATTTATTTCTTTGTAATTAACAATTCCAGAAGGTTCTACATCTTTCTTATGTTCACTTGTAAATTCTACTTGTTTCTTATGTTAACTGTTCTTCTAATTTCTGGTAAATTCTGTCTGTGTATAAATAGCAGAGCACTCTGCCTGAGAGGCAGTCAGTACTGCGTGTATGTTGAGTTCGTAATAAACGTGGAGTATAAGTTCTGTGTTCAGTTGCCTTCGAAGTCAAGCCTTCTCCCATTTCAACGTGACAATATGTTGGTACCTTATATGCTCAACAGGTTGCTGCTATTTTCAAACATAATTATATATTTGTATAAATACGCCTGATGGACAGTACGACTTTTCAGTGCGAATGCATAATACTGTTCGTCCCGTTATGGCATTACAGCAGGGCTGGGAGCAATGGGTAAAATGAATAAAGTCAAAGCGTGTCCGGGTAGCCGAAGTAGTGCCGGTGCGGTGGCCCGGTGCGTTCTGTGAGAGGCTGAATTCTCTCTTTATTGTTGTTATGTTATGGTCTTCAGTCCGGAGACTGGTTTGATGCAGCTCTCCACCCTACTCTATCCTGAGCAAGCCTTTTCATCTCCTCATAAGAACGGCAACCCACATCTATTTGAATCTGCTTACTATACGCATATCTTGGTCTCCCTCTGCGATTTTTACCCCACACACTTCCCTCCAATGCTAAATTTACGATTCCCCGATGTCTAAGAATGTGTCCTACCAAGCGATCCCTTCTTTTAGTCAGGGTATGCCAAAAATTCCTTTTCTCACCAATTCTGTTCAGTACCTCTTCATTAGTTATGCGATCTACCCACCTAATCTTCAGCATTCTTCTGTAGCACCACATTTTAAAAGCCTCTATTCTCTTCCTGTCCGCACCGCTTATCGTCCATGTTTCACTCCCATACAAGGCAACACTCCACACAAATGCCTTAAGAAGAGACTTCCTTACACTTAAATTAATATTCGATGTTAGCAAATTTCTCTTTTTCAGAAATGCCTTTCTTCCCATTGCCATTCTGCATTTTGTATCCTCTGTACTACGACCATCGCATGTTATTTTACTACCCAAGTAACAAAACTCATCTACCACCTTCATTGTTTCGTTACCTAATCTAATTCCTTCAGCATCGCCTGATTTTCTAAGACCGCATTCCATTATTTTTGTTTTGCTCTTGTTAATATTCATTTTATACGCTCTCTTCAACACACTGTCCATTCCATTCAACTGCTCTTCCAGGTCCTTTGCTGTCTCTGATAGAATTACAATGTCATCAGCAAAACGCAATGTTTTTATTTCTTCGCCCTGAATTTTAATCCCTATTCCAAATTTCTCCTTGCTTTCCTTTATAGCTTGCTCAATGTACAAATTGAACAACATTGGAGAAAGGCTACAACCCTGTCTTACTCCCTTCCCAACTGATGCTTCCCTTTCATGCCCTTCGAGTTTAATAACTGCGGTCTGGCTTTTGTACAAGTTGTAAATAACTCTCCTTTCCCTATATTTTACCCCTGCTGACTTCAGAATTTGAAAGAGTGTATTCCAGTCAACATTGTCAAAAGCTTTCTCCAAATCTACAAAAGCTAAAAATGTAGGTTTGCCTTTCCTTAATCTATCTTCTAAGATAAGACGTAAAGTGAGTATTGCCTCCCGGACTCCTACGTTCCTCCTGAATCCAAACTGATCTTCCCCGAGATCCGTTTCTACCAGCTTTTCCATTCTCCTGTAGATAATTCGTGTTAAAATTTTGCAACCATGACTTATCAAACTGATGGTTCTGTAATTTTCACACCTGTCTGCGCCTGATTTCTTTGGAATGGGGATTATTACATTTTTCTTAAAGTCTGAGGGTATTTCGCCTGTCTCATACATCCTACACACCAGTTCAAATAGTCTTGTCATGGCTGGCTTTCCCAGAGACTTTAATAGCTCTGCGGGTATGTCATCTACTCCTGGGGCCTTGTTCCGACCTAGGTCTTTCAAGGCTCTGTCAAATTCATCTCTCAGTATAGTATCTCCTATTTCATCTTCATCTACTTCCTCTTCCCTTCCTACAACATCGTCTCTAAGTTCATTTCCTTTGTAGAGCTGTTCTATGTACTCTTTCCACCTTTCAGCTTTCCCTTCTTTGCTGAGAACTGGTTTCCCATCCGAGTTCTTGATATTCGTAGAGCTGCCCTTCCTGTCCCCAAACGTCTCCTTTACTTTTCTGTAGGCGGTATCTACTTTTCCCCTTCTTATACATTCTTCTACGGATTTGCATTTGGCTTCTAGCCACTCCTGCTTAGCCATTTTGCACTTCCTGTCAATCTCATTTTTTAGTCGTCTGTACTCCATTTTGCCTGTTTCATTTACTGCATTTTTATATTTTCTCCTTTCATCTATTAAATTTAGTATTTCCTGTGATATCCAAGGCTTTTTTGTTGGTCTTGCTTTCCTACCTATTTTGTCTCTCTTTATTAATAATTTAAAAAATTAATAGAAAACTGAACGATAACCAACGAACAAAAACGAACATACATCCGCAACGGACCGAGCTAAGCGAAGAAGAAAGAAAGGTAGTTAATGCGATCGCTTGCAACAGGCGGGAGATCTACGTTCGAATCCTGTTACTGGCAAAATTTTCAAGAGCTCTGTTGAATTGTTACAACGCGCAAAGCAGTTAAAATACAGCGTCCCTTTAGCTACCTGAACATATTTGAGAAATTTAAGATTACGCCGGCCGCGGTAGCCGAGGGGACTGAGGCGCTCCAGTCACGGTCTGCACGGCCACTACGGTCGGGGGTTCGAATCCCCCCTCGGGAACATTTTTTTTTTTTTTTTTTTTTTTTTTTTTTTTTTTTTTTTGTAAGATTACATCTTTCACTAAATCCTAATGCTAAAAAAATACAACTTTTAATTTCTTAATTTCTATGGTCTCGTAATCTGTATTTGCTGTACAAATATTTTAAATCCACCTTTAGAACTACAAAAATGGGCGTATTAATTTTTGTTGTATTAAATGAACTCATTTTACAGAGACACAAGTAGTCTCCACATATTTTTATATTTTAGTTTCATATTTTTATATTTTATTATTGCCATTCAGTTGCATCAGAAATGGCTGAAATTTAGTTTGTTTTTGGATCTAAAAGCAGTTGGTTTCAGTAAATATTGTAAAGGCTTTTTATTTACTGCATTTTTCTTTGATTTTCTCAAATATTTCGAAGTGTCATCTGCCTGCATATTTTGCAGATAGTCTTTGTTACCACTGATATTATTATCAAATATCTTCTTGTTGCGTTGCGGCGTCTGTAGGACCACGGGTAGCCCCTTGCATTTTTCTCTTCTCCTCCCAGAAACTCTTCTTCATCCTTTCTTTTCTTCCGCTCTTCTTCAGATGACTTCAGTAACATCCTCTCTGGTATACTTGTAGTAATACATTAATGAATATAACTTATGCGACGCTTGTCGCTGACTTCTGCCCTCTCTCTGCCAGCGTATCGATAAACATATCACATTTGTCACGTTCAACGTTTTTTACAACAAGCTGAAGAGAGAGAGCGGAACTGTTCGACTTACTTTCTACTCCTTGACGTGTTAGGACGTGTTCCAGGATTTTGCCTAATTATTGTTAGTGTGAGCTTCTTTTATTTATTAATTTCAATAAACCCCCACGTTAATTTGAAATATCTTACTTACTTACAATCCCTTCTCCATTCTCACTAATTTTAAAGTTATTTATTTTCAGCAGATCCAGTACTTCATAAAGTGTTGCTCGGGTATTGTTGAGATTTGTTTCGCGATTGTACTAGAACATTCTCTGTGCAACTTTTATTTATTTCGTGTCTATGAATGGTTTATTACATTTTAATGCCTGCAGAAAAATCTTCGCGATGTTTATGAAATCCGATAATTTTGCAATTTTTGGCGACCATCATGATTAATTTTTAACACGGTCATAGAACAATAGTAAACGAAATGCACAATCCCCATCAATTTATCGAAGTAATATTCCAGTCATCTCAGCTAGAATCACTACAGAATATGACCGAAATATTAGTACCAGCTGTCAATAAGATAAAATTTAGATTCCGCCGACTTCTTCTGTAATGTTGCTTTCTGGTGTTGTATTTGCTACCGAAATCACGACCGCTACCATTTAATGGCGGAATCCAACAATTTTGTTTAAATTGTCCCTTCCTTGTCAAAATTGCTCAGTATTTTCATTTAAAAATATTTCACTACCTGGTAAAATTTCATTTGCGGTCCCCAACCTCAACTGTAGGACTGCAACACCCATTTTCATACGAAAGCAGCATCACATACTCCACCGTAAGCATTGCCGCTACCATTTAATGGCGGAATCCAACAATTTTGTTTAAATTGTCCCTTCCTTGTCAAAATTGCTCAGTATTTTCATTTAAAAATATTTCACTACCTGGTAAAATTTCATTTGCGGTCCCCAACCTCAACTGTAGGACTGCAACACCCATTTTCATACGAAAGCAGCATCACATACTCCACCGTAAGCATTGCCACGTTGGTGACAATGTCGTAAGCCTTCGCGTCAATTATCACGCCATAGTCGGCGCGCACTGTAAACAGCGATAGGCGAAATATCCGTTTGAATAAGCGTAAACTGTCAAGAAACTTGACTGAGTCAAGTTTATGAACATTATTGAAGGCACTGCCTTAGATATTTGATGTACATGATTATATTGCATTAGATGTATTAATGTGCGATTTATTTATTTCCTAAAAAAAATCGCACTGACGTGTTTTACGACCCACTTTAGATTTGTACTTTTATAAGTTTTTGCAAACATTTTGGACCAAAATAATAATATAAACAATAAAAAATTTATTAATAAGAGTGTCTGAAACCCCTTTCGGAAAAAAAAATGTAGGTAGTGGCGGGTTCCGAACCACCGAGCTTTAGCGTCATAGTAGAACACCTTGCCCACTAAGCTACAGGTATCAATCAAAAGTTAAGTCCTTTAATCTCATACTGTTGATGGCCGTTCATAACTGATGCTAATATGGCATTTTTAGACACTAGATTATCATTTATCGTTCGAAGAACGATGAGTTGTTGTTAATTCCTTGGTGCGCCACTGCTTTGAAATGACAACGTGTAAGTTACAATAAGAAAATCATGAAATACGCAACGCAAGATGGATGGCGTATGCCAGAGAGAGTTCTGGGCGAGGAATGTTACGTGACATCTCCGAACGGCTGGTTTTCGTTAATTCAATGGAGGGTGTCAAATTTCCGTGATTTTTGCAAATATGTCTCAAACGATACGAGATATGAAAAAAAAAAAAAAATAAGGGAACTAAGTTGGAGAGAATTTTCTACTCTACCAATTAGGTTATTCAGTTTTCGTGTCAGATGATCGGTTCGTTTGCAATTACAATTATATTACAGACGGTTTTGTTTGGTATTACTGCCGTATTTTGTGTCCGCAAATTTTGAAAAAAAGATGTTCTGGTCTCTGGCGGCTTACAATAATGTCTGTAAAATTTGGTGCTGATCGGTTGAACGGTTCGTCTTAAAAACAGTGAAAACGTTACGGACAGACAGACAGACATACATCCCAAAATCACCGTTATTTTTGCAAATATCTTTGAAACGCTACGAGATATGAAAAAAACATAAGAGAGCAAAGTTGTAGAGATTTTTCTCCTCTTCAAATTCGGTTATTCAATTTTCGTGTCAGATGAATGGTCAAGCCGTTATTTTCATTTAAATTTCGAGCTGTCAAAAGACACAAGGCCCACTTTTATGGCCGGTTTCCGCAACAGTAGTTACCTATCCCGTTATAGTTATCTGTGGGTTACCTGAACGTTAAGTACAAAATGGGTTTCCGAGACAACAGTTACCGTCACAGCAGTAGTTACCTGTCCGTTAAAGATAAATGCGCGTCCCCTGGGGTTACCTACACGTTAACTTTAGTTTTAACTACATCCGCTACGTAGCGCTAGTGGGCTTCCAAACGCAAGTCCAGAAGTTATTTAACAGTAGTAATTTGTTTTTGCTTTTATGACTGGGTTCCCTGTAATTTTCATACAATTTTAAAATTTTTGAAGCTGAAGAATGGAAATTCTTTCATCATCGTCGTCACCGACGTCTTCTTCTTTTTCTTCTGATGCTTCGGACAGTTGTTCTGTAGAAGAAAGCTTTACTCAAGTGATTAGTGTTTTTTATTATTGTTATTACAATGTGAGGCTCGGGTAGATGGATGGGTGGACGTAAATTTACCAGCCTGTGTTGTGAAAAGTAATGTCACATTCACAGAACAATGGGAAGAGGAAAACTTAAATTCATAAAAATCTATGTTGACAACAGAAATAATATGTATGATTTTATTGTTAAACCTATCTTCGTTGTTGTTTGTCCTGTTTTCTTTTTTAAAAAGGAATACAGCTCTCTGAGTTGCCTTACCGTTTTCTTTCCTGCCTGTTTAACGAATTGTACAGTTTTGGACAACCGTCTGCCTTTTGATTTATTATAACTACTTTCCTTTCTAAAATCAAGTCTGTCAAAAGATTTTTCTCTAATAGAGTCAAATTTTTTTCCTCGCTTGTCGCCCATTGGCTTTGAAAGCAGAAACAGAAACTCGTAATAGCTATACAAACTAAGACGCGTCTTCGATTTCACTTAATAATCGATAAAATTCGAGTAATTGCGTGCGGTTTTTGTTAGTAGTGCCATCTGTTATCTGTTGAGACGTACTATTTGCTTCGACAGAAGGCGTATTTACTTCATAGTTAACTAACGGCCGTTGAAACCAGCTACGGGAAACCCAAGGAAGTTATCTGGCATGTTAAATTATAACGTGACGGTAGCTAACGGCACGGTAACTATGGTTTTCCAGAAACCGGGCATGTGCTACCACCGTAACCTAAAGTGGGCCTAAAGTCTAAAAAGTGGAGTGCGTCTTTTACGCCAGTGCGTCTTATATGCCGGCAAATACGGTACATTATCATATGTATGTTGTGTACGATATTTCAGCTGATCCCCTAATTGTTTCGAGCAGTGTAATAAGGCGCGACGCTGCTGTTGCTGCGCTGGGCGAGGCGGCAGGTTCAGTAAACTGGGAAGCGGGCGCGCACAGAGCGTCACCTGTTGTGGCGTGTGACGTCACAGGCGGTATCTGGGCGCGCATTAATCACCTCGCGGGCTTTTTGCGGCGCGGCGCCGGAGGTCGCTGCTGGCGCCACGGATCGCGGCAGTGGCGTGTTTATTGAAAAGCGCTGGGTTATCGCTGCCACTGGCGACTGGCGAGCTACTGGCGCCCGACATGGCTCTGCGTCGCGTCAGATAGCGGCCGCGCCTGACAGCATACCGAGCGAGGGGGGCCCCGGTGACGCGCCGCCTCCCGGGACTGCACCCGCGCCGCAGCGGCCACGGCTTACAGCGACACGAGCTTTCTCCGCAAGATGTGTAATTCCATTGCTTTTCGCATGCGTTCAGAGGGTCGAAAGAGTGTCATACGACAAACACGTCAGTAAACTACAAAACGTGTACTGTCTCAAGGAACACATTGCTGGTCGGAAAAAGTCGGGTAAGGTGACGACATTAACTTAAATTACATTTTGGCCCACTTTAGGTTACGGTAGTAACGCTAAAAGAGGGCCTTTGTGATCGTCTTTTGACAGCTCGAAATTTAAATGAAAATAACGGCTTAACCGTTCATCTGACACGAAAATTGAATAATGGTAGAGGAGAAAATTCTCTGCAACTTTGCTCTGTTATGTTTTTTTTTATATATATATATTTCGTAGCGTTTCCAAGATATTTGCATAAATAACGGCAATTTTGGGATGTATGTCTGTCCGTCTGTCCGTAACGTGTTCCCTGTTTTTAAGACGAACCGTTCAACCGATCAGCATCAAATTTTACAAACATAATTGCAGGCCACCAGAGACCAGAACCTCCCTTTTTCAAATTTTTCGGACAAAAAATTACGGTAGTAATACCAAAAGAAGCCGTTAGTAATATAATTGTAATTGCAAACGAACCGTTCATCTGACACGAAAATTGAATAACCTAATTGGTAGAGGGGAAAATTCTCTGCCACTTCGCTCTATTATATTTTTTTCATGTCTTGCATCGTTGCAGAGATATTTGCGAAAATAACGGCGATTTGGCGATGTCTGTCTGGCTGTAACGTGTTCCCACTTTTTAGGTCGAACCGTTCTCGTATCGTTTGAGAGATATTTGCAAAAATAACAGAGTTTTGACACCACCCATTGAATTAACGAAAACCAGCCGTTCACAGATGTCACGTGCCATTCCTCGCCCGGAACTCTCTCTGGAATACGCCATCTTGCGTTGCGTATATAATGATTTTCTTATTGTAACTTACACGTTGTCATTTCAAAGCAATGGCGCACTGGAGAATTCAGAAAAACACGTCGTTCTTTGTACGATAAATGATAATCTAGTGTCTGCAAATGCCATATTAGCATCAGTTAAGAACGGCCAACAATAGTATGAAAGAACGCAACTGCCAACTGTTAGCCGTAGCATAGCAGACAATGCGTTGGACTAAAGGTCAGTGGCTGGAAATCCACTACTACCTAAAAAAAAATTCTTTAAAGGGTTTCAGACACTTGTTAATTAATTTTTATTATTTAGATTATTATTTTGGTCCAAAATGTTTGCAAAAACTTATAAAACTACAAATCTAAAGTGGGCCGCAAAAGACGTCAGTGTGATTTTTTTCTGGCTCTTACGTTGAAATCAGATATTTTATTTATGGATAAACGATTGCTTAAAGTATCTCTTTTGTAATAAAGCTTTTAAACGTGTCCTAAGAGCGAAGATTTTTTACCTAGACCTGTTTTTGTTAGTGGCAGTACCATTTGTCGACTTGCCCTACAGGTAGAGTAAGATGACGAAATGAACATTTTATTTAGAAAACAAGACTTTTATTGATGCTTATGTACTTATGAAAAGAGATACAACATAACATTTCTCCCTTGCATCCCTGTAATTTAAGCCCGGACACTGAGCAGAGCCTACGTCATCAACACTTTTATTTTATTTTATTTATTTATTCTTTGTTTTTACATAGTGATCTAAAGTAACTTCAGGGAAGTTGAACTTCCTAGCGGCGCCTTACCATATCTCACACGTTGCATTGCCTCTTTCCATGAATCCTTGCTCCACTTCTGTTATCCTGTCTTCCTTACGAACTGCGTAATTCGTCATCTTAAACACAGTCGACATATTGGATTCAGACTTATACATACACACAGTCTTACACAATAAATTCATTAAACTGTAAATTAAAACATCAGTAAATACACAAGGTTTAAGAGGAAATTTTGTGTGAACATTCAGGAAACTTGAAAAAAAAAAAAAAAAAAATGCAGGACTTAACGTATGCACATCATCTGATGCTGACTTGCTAATAAGACCAGACTGATAATTATACCTTTCTTTTGACTTGCAGTTGAAGGCTGTACATAAATGAATGTGTGAGTGTATGCTACACACCAAACTTAGTACACAAGTTACTTGCCACAATTTAACAAACGCTGTGCGGATCAGAACCACCAATGAGACATAAATCAGGAAATATGGCGTCATAATGAAATGCGCGAAAAACTACTGCACATTGTTCCGTATCTTATCCTAAACTGCCGAGCTGGAATGGCCGAGCGCTCTAAGGTGCATTGCTGCGGAACGAGAGGTTTCTCTCCGCCGGAGGTTCGAGTCTTCCCTCGATCATGGGTGTGTTATCCTTAGGTTAGTTTAAGTATTTTGTAATCCTAGGGACTGACAAACGCAGTATTTACGTCTCATACATATACAAAGTTTTGAATTTTTTCTTCTAAACATATGCGCCGCTTTCATCCAAACTTGGTACACAGATGCATGCATGTCGTGCAACAGTATCTATGGGTAAGAACTAACTACGACACAGAGTTAAGGAGATATTACGCCATTGACAATGGTAAATAAACTGCCATGACTGGTGAATAATTTGACTTTATTCATACACTATTTAAGAGGAAGAGCACTTAAAGACTTGCAACGAACTTTACACATAGTCTGAAAGCTCTACGAAACTTTTTCTCGCTGACAACCATGGAAAATGACGAAAGGAATGAAATTTAGCGCTTACTACTTTTCCTCTGGTCATGCAGCCAAACTATGCCATTTGACGTGACAGTTTATTACTTATACAGTACAAATTCAGTTCGCGACACATTTTACTGGCAGTATCCACATATTTCACTCAATGTACCTTTTGTAATTATGTCATAGTACGGCCCGTTGTTAATGACATATGAAGTGATAAAAAATCAGCTTCCCCGCTAAGTCACCGGATTTTTACCAATATTGCTGATGTAAAAATGTTCACTTGCACTTAGGTTCGGAATCCACGCTAAACTATAGGTCCGCGTATAAGTGACTGGTTAAGTCAGTTGGAAGGTCAGAGGAAGGGAACGGCATGCCACATCCAAACAGTACCACGTCTAGCAAAGCACTATGGTTTTGAAACCAACTTCGGATTGTTGACTGATCTGTGTCCGGGGCTCGAAGCGAACGTTCCCATATTTTTCCAATTAAAGTAAATGTTCAAATGTAGCACCTTCAACTGCAGTACACGCAGTAACCTCTTCTGCAAATGACTGCACACAGCATATAAGCATATCTGAGGAAATGTCAACAACCGTTACGTATGCGGGCGATCATTTCTACACGACCTGTTGACACCTTACCTTTGAAATATCACCACAGAAAGAAATCTAGTGGTATTAAATCGATTGACGTTACAGGCTACCTTTGCCGATCCACCGACCAGTGTGAACATGTTCAAATGTTTGTTAAGCTTTGGGGGACTTAACTGCGGGATCATTAGTCCCTAAACTTACAAACTACTTATCAACTAACTTATACTAAAGGCGAGGGAGGATTCGAACCTCCGACGCAGGATGCCGCGCGATCCGCAACGTGGCGCTCCAGACCGCTCGGCTATTCCCGCGCGGCGTGTGAACATGGTCTAATAACTTCGCGTGCATTACTTGCTTAATGGGCTGGGCACCTATCGTGCTGAAACCGTATACTTTGCCGAACGTCCAGAGACAACTCGAGGAGCAGTATCGGTAGTTCCTGTTACAGCAATGTTCCATCCAACGTGCCACCAATAACATATAGGTCAATGAGTTTGTTCCCCATGATGCCATACCAAATGTTAAGAGGCCAAAGCGTTGACAGTCGCTGCAACCAGAGGAGATTGTCTACACTCCATTATTGCATGTTATGTCAATTATCGTTACAATGATTTTTTAAGGTAGACTCATCGGAGCCGTGGTCAAGTCGCCGAGCGTTCTAAGGCGCCTTGCTTTGGAGCGCGCATTTGCTCGCCGTCAGAGGTTCGAGTTCTCTCTTGGGCACGGGTGTTTGTGTTGTTCTTAGCATTAGTTACTCTTAGTTTAAGTAGTTTGTAAGCCTACAGATTGGTGACCACCGTAGTTAAGTCCCTTATATTTACAAACATTTGAACATTTTTGACTCATCGAAAAACAGTACCTCGATCATTCTGTTCTGCGTCTGCTACGTATATGAGCTCCTGTCACTCTGTACTGTGTGTTATGACACGCGGTAGTTCGCTACAGGGCCACATTGGCGCAGCGAATAGTAGGGGAAGGTCGGTTAAGTTGACGAGGAGTTTAAGATGACGAATTTTGAATTTCTCCGGTAACTAAACAGCTGGTGCTACATGAACTATAGCGCGCTCTGCAGGCATGTCTGTTGAAATAGAACCGCTTGGTCATTTTGTTTTGTTGACAACAGAGGCTCGGAAGTGCATGCTGTTTTTGTAACAATTTTTCCTGCGGTTTAAATAAGTGTCATATAGGTAATACTTTTGTATTAATGAATATGGGCACGGAGGGGTAGGTCATCAGAAGATGGTTTGATTACAGTGTTAAATTTTTCAGTTTGCTGTTCATTTGATGAGTTAGTAGAAATCTCTCAAGACAGACTGAAAGAAAGGATACTGTTTCAAGTAAAGTAACCTCACCAGAAGAAAAGATTTTTGTAACGTGTCTAATTAGTAATTATTTCTTCAATGAAATATAAGGTTTCGGTTAAAATCTTATCTAAATGATATTTTAATTTATTGTGTCTTTAGTACTAACTCTATTTGCAACGTATTTTGCAGACAGTTGTTTTACTATTCAACTGTATGTATATAGAAATCGACACAGGAGGGAAAAGATGGATCAACTTTGGAATAAATAGATATTGATGCAATGCCACGTATTAAGTACAATGTATTATATGCTCTGTATAAAGCACAATATACATGTGTATGTTGGGTATATTCTCTCAAACCTAAGGATCGATTGCAATCAATTGTGGCAAAGAAACAGGCTTCATGATCATCACTACCGTGGGATTTATAACTTTCTAGAGGTAACAGGAATTAATTTTTTTTGTTCTGGTCGCTATCGTATAGGCTGCCCTGCACGACAGGCAGGTAGCATGGGAATACAATCGGGGTGCCCTACCGCCCTGATGAAGCAGCATAAATGTAAGGGGTACACTATGATTCCCCAGCCCCTTCCATATGGGTACGTTGCATAACAGGTGTTATCAGCTAGCACTGCAGGGGCTACATGTAATTGCTCATCTCAGACAGGGGTGAGAAAGGGAGATGGAAGTAGAGGAGAAGGACATGGACAGGTAGAGCAGGAGAAAGAGAAGATGATCAGAAGAAGAGGGAGCTAGAGAAGGTTGTACAGAGAGGCATGAGGTGACAGTCAAAAGAGGGGAGCGAACAGTTGAAGAAGGGGAACTGGAGAAGGAAATGAGATGATGCCAGCCGCAGTGGCCGAGCGGTCTGCGGCGCGCCCGTCACAGTCTGCACGGTCACTAAGGTCGGGGGTTCGAGGCCCCCCTCGGGAATGGATGTTTGTGTCGTATTTAGTGTAAGATAGTTCATAAGTAGTTTGTAAGTTTAGGGACTGGTGACCCCACAGTTAAGTCCCTTATGCTTAACAAACACTTGAACAACATTTTGAAATGAGACGGGGAAAGATAGGAGGAGGGCTGAGAAAGGACATGGATAGAGTGGAGAGAAGATGGGTGATGAGAGAGAGGGGACAGAAGACATGGACGAAGAGAGATGTAGCCCAGTCAACTTATGCTCAATAGGGCCCCTAGCCGGATCGGTTTGGGGTAGTTATGATTTCTTCGGTTGCATATGTTTTTTGGGGTGCTGAATCCGAATCTGGCATTTCTTAACAAAATTTCGTGATGCATCATTGAAACAAATGCAAAAATTTGAAAAGAAGAAAAACTAGCATTTCTCGGCGGTTTTTTGCTTATAACTCGGAAACTATCAACTTTTCACAAATAACCTCCCAGTTCAAAATTGAAGTCCATAAAATGTCCTATAGATTTCACTATTTACGTTTTCCTGTCCGACGAACCGTTCCGGCTAATTGAAAATTGCCGTATTTTGGCTGTCTCCATTAAATTCCACTCAATAATATGGGTTGGCATTAGCACATGCGAGTGTATTATGGTAATTTATGACACTCAATTTGGTAACCCCCACATCGTGAGTAAACAACTCCTTCACCTTGTACTGAAAATCATGAGTTTTAGAGAAACCACAGGCAGAACTCAGGAACGGTCATCGATCCCAAAACTTTCACACAAACTAACTTTTGCTAAGGACAAGACACACACCTACGTCAGAGGGAGGATTAGAACCTCCGACGGGGAGCGGCCGCACAAAACATCCTATTTCAGTTTCATTTCGAGTCATTTATATTCATGTTAAACGATAAAAATGAATGTTATTTCGTTATGCACGGAATAGGCCTAACACTGCCATTTGCCTACAGGACTAGCGTATGGCTCATAAATGCATTGCATTATTACTCGAAAAATAGGCATTTCCTTAACAGGGGATAACCACTTCTGCATTCATACATTTGAAACGAGCCTGATATACGACTTTTAACCAAAATATTGCTGTCACGGCTGAAATACCTACGGCTGTTTCATACGTGTCCCCACCTCATTACCAATAACTGGCGGTACGATAATTGATACTTTTATACAATGGGCCTTATAAATAAGCATGATCATATGCTCCAGTGAAAATTCTCATAGCAAAAGAACGCTCTCTGAGTAAGTTCTCAATTTTGTATTAATAGAAACTTCGAAGCATTTGCTCTGAACAGTAAGTTCATTCGCGCTAGTTCCCCTCCTTTTTGAGTATGTTCTCAGTGTTACATGTCCGGCACTGGTCAACTGTTCAATTGTGTATTTCTTTAAACTAGCCCAATCAGGCAAATTATTCAGTGTACAAATATGGACTATGCATCCACGTGTTCAGAAAGAACTTAAAAGCTGTGTGTGTGTGTTGTTTAATGTTGAACCTATCGTTAAATTAGACAACAAATTGTTCATTAACACAGCAATTTGGTTTAATTATGGTCCTGATATTGATGTATATACTATTAAATAAGAAACAGTGCATTAAACTGATTATGTGCGCAATGGATCTTTTAACAAAACAACTGTGGCATGTCACCATATGAAACAGACACTGACTATACTCAAAATATTTGACTGCGAGAAAGATAATAAAAAACTACAAACCAGTTTGTTAATGTTTGACCGCGGGAATTTTATGCAGTTCAGTACCTGATTATCAAAATTCAGTATCCTAATCAATTGACTGCAGTGTTGCATAACAATCATTTACTATAAAACAAATAACGAAATCTGTTTAACAACATTACCAAAATCAATGCTGCACTTTAAATCCACTAATAACTAATTATCAAATGAAGAAAGTAGGTTACTCTTCTAACTACGTAAATGAAACAGGAAAGAAAGGTCAACTTTGTTACTTATTATTAATAATCACCATTATATTACCTACATAATACAACTTTTTCCTAATTACATCAAATGCAATTACCTTAATTCCAGCGGTGATAGTAATAAAAAATACAATATATATTCCAAATACAATAAAATCAACTTGTGGCACAGCAGCCTATGCTCTACATCGGAGCCATACACACAACTCAACCGCTCTCTAAGCGAGCTAAACCACAAGTCCCACTCTCTCTCTGCGCGAGCTACAATGCTATGCAATGCATAATCTTTGCCAAAGATGAAACTTCACAGACTTAAGTACACATATCGATACACACAGTAGATGCGATATTATACATTTTTCTTGCTAGCAAGTTACTCGACACAAAACAGAAGGTACAATATTAGACATTTTCTTACATTTTTTTTTTTTTTATGGACACGTTTCAAACTGTACTATGTTTACTTATTAGTTTCTTGTGCAGCAGCATATTATTAAGACTAAATATGCACTTTTTACGAAAATGTATCCTTCTGACGATGTTACAAAATTTTCGTCATGGGAGAAACTTTGTTATTGAAATTGGGCTATCACAATTTACGAATTTTAACAACGCATCGCATACTCGTCTGCTTCAATGTGGAACGCTGTCAGAGCTTCCTAACGCGAGATACTAGTTGTTAAACATGACACCCAATGGTCTGCTCATAAGTGCTAGGCCATGCGATTTTGTTAAAGAAACACGCTGCTAGGTATTAATTTAATCATTTATTAATTTTCCTGTCGTGTCTACTTACTTCTAACATAACAGAAGTTACGATTACGGTCAGAAAACGCTTCTTAAGTAGGCCAACCGGTTTGGATGGAATGAACAAGAGCAGTAGAAAAAACAATATTTCAATACCTGGTATTGCAGCAATATTTATTTTGTGAAAACGGACTGTGAAATCCTGGGATGCACTTTATTTGGGACTAACGTCATAAGGCCTTATTAATAGACCCTGTTTAAAAACATCTTTTATATATATATATATATATATATATATATATATATATATATATATATATATATATATATGAATTGCTTTTTGTTAGTCTCGCTAAAACTCGAGAACGGCTGAACCGATTTAGCTAATTTTAGTCTTGAAATATTTGTGTAAGTCAAGGTAAGGTTTAAACGGTGATAGAATATGGAAAATTTGTCCGGGAAAGAGGAAAATCGGGAAATACTGAAGCAGCTTTTTCCAGAGAGCTATCAATACCGTTCGTCCAATTGCGGTAAAATTCTGTACACTTCATGTTTAAAGCAAGAGGAAGGTTCGCATCAAATAAAAATTTGGAAAAGTCGCTCGGAAAATAGGAAAATTTAGGAAAAAACGAAGGCGATTTTTTCTCTGAGTAAACATAAAAATTAAAATCAATTGCCACATGGTTGAGTACGGCTCGACAGGACAATGTTAATATGAAATAATTTTTTTTTGGGAAATTGGAAAATTTGAGAAAGACTGAAAGTGCGTTTTTCAATGTGTTCTTGATTGTATTCAACACTATAACTGACTATTCGCACGACGGAGAGGGGTAAGAGGGGTATATATATATATTCCGGGGAAAACTTCCAAATTTTTATTTCATAAGGACGTTACTCTTGCTGTGAATGTCAAATATGCAAAATTTTATCGCAATCAGACGAATGACATTGATAACGCCTTGGGAAAAAAAAAAAAAAAAAAAAAAAAAAAAAAAAAAAAAAAAAAAAAACACCTCTTTTTTAGTTTCTCGCGAATTTTCAAATTTTCCAGGTAACTTTCCCGAATTTTTAAGTTAATAAGCTCGTTCATACCTCGTTGAACGTCAACGATCATACTTTTATCGCAATCGGATGAACGTTTCTCAACTTATAGTGTTGAGCACGTTTAGAAACAAATCGGAAAAGGAACTTGGTTCACTTATTCGTTATTACTCGGAGTACCATGTCACAAGTCCAAGAGGATTGCATTTCGTCTGAATTATCGGTAAAGCCTTCAGGACAACACACACATTCATGCTCGAGTGAGGATTCGAACCTCCGACGCGGTAGACCACACGATCCGTAACGTGGCGCTCCAGACCGCTCGGCTAATCCCGCGCGACAATAGTTTGTGTCAGTAGTATTTGAAGTAATTCAGTTATTTCAACGTTTTCAATTAGTAATAATTATGGAACGGTAAAATGAAGTTCTTGGACATGCTGGGGATAATCTTCTATTTTGAACCCACAACATGCTACCCCCAAAGAAATAAGGTGTATGATGCTTGGAAGCGAATCAGCGTCAGCGTCGAGTGTTCTTTCAATACGTTATAAAAGAATAAATATTTGATGGCGATTCACGGAAAGACTTTTTAGTGGCTGACTTCTACAACAGTATCTTTTGGTGGTTAGTGGCCGCTAGAGATACAGAACGCCACGAGTCTTTCCTCGCCGTGGGAACAACTCGAGGTCGGAATCTGAGAAGCCACGATGAGCAAGAACAGACCACAACGCTGTGAGGACGCTCGTCAAACCACAGGCCGTGGGAACAAGGCTTTACTGTGGAGACGGATAACCCATAGGAATCTGCTGATACGTAGAATTAATCTACAGCGTCCTTAAGCTGAGTTTAGGAACAAGTGCTTTCAAATGTGTCACTTTCCCACAAGTCGCATAATGTCACTTGAAAGAGAAATCGTTTGTGCGCCCTCTGTTTTGTTTTTGCTTTCTGCGACGGGGAGTCCTGAGAAGACAAAAAACTGAATTCTATGGAACAAAAGCGTTAGACCGATTTGTACACTGCAGTGTCGCAGATAGTGATGCCACCAAAGGCAACTAAAACACTATCACAGACAGTCACAGCCACGGGAACACAAGACGGTATTATCAGGTCCTAGAATCCCGTCAGAGGCCACGCAAGTTATATAGACTATTTGGGAATTGCCATTATGGTTGACAAAAGTCGTTTATTTATTCGCTCAGTGCTACCGGTTTCGGTTGTAAACCATTTTCAAGCGTCAGCAGAACTTAAACAGCTGGTTAAAGTGACCTGTACCTTGGGCCAATAAATAAACAGCTTTGGTCAACCGTAATGACCGAAATTCCATTTCATTCATACGATACATTATTAGCAGTATGAACTCTTATTTTTTGATCTGAGATAAATGAACCATGTATATGGAACTGTAACAAAGATAGCCTCTTCTCTTGCTTTCTGGACATTGTCACAGTCTGACACACACAGTCTCGACTCTTCCATTGATTTTTGTTATACGCCTCGACTGCAGCGCTCCAAGCGGCTGAATTCTGTATCGGGTGAGTGTCGTTTAAATTGATTTTAGCACACTATTTACAACAGGGAAAGTATGTAGTACCATAAGAATCGATAATAACCACAAAATAACAATACATTTGTGTTTATTAGGTTCCCTAAGATCCAATGGTAGGTATGAAACGATACTTAGCAGGACAGTTCATTTAAGATTATCTTGAAATCTACGGCTTTTTTAATCAAGAATTTCTGTTTCTATTAAGAGCAAAAATTGGTAATAAACAACCGAAGACGCAACCTTCTACAGAAAGACGTTGGTTTTCTACTCAGAAACGTCTGGATTTCTTCACTACATTTCCAGTGAAATCAGTAAGTGTTCAACGTAAGAAACTTGTGTGTAATGAAATACCTACCATTATTAAATGTACCAGATCAGCCACTACAGCTGCAGCTGAAGGGAAATCTCCACCAACGTGACAATAAAAGATCGGAGAAAAAGAAAACTTTCCCAACAAAGCAGAAACCAATGACACAATTGTTGTTACATCTGAACCACAAACAGCAAGAATCTTCAATCTTTATAATCAAAAGCAATTACACTCAAAAGTATATGGGTTTATAACAAAGACTAGTGAAGTGTATAAATGTTCGACTCATTAGACTCCATATCGAATTGTTACATGTCAAAGTGCCTGTCATATAAGAACAGACCACAACAGAAATTAATGAAATAAATCGCAATTTGCTGTACTAGGTTTAGATGGAATACCAAAGTGCGGCGAATGAAACTTTGTGCCCGGCCGGGATTCGAACCCGGCATCTCCTGTTTACTAGGTAGAGGCATTGACCACTCCACCACCGAGGACACAGTGACCAGTCCGACTGCAGAGGACTCTTCCCTGCACGTCTCCCGCCACACCCAAATCTCCATTCGCCACGCTGTCTCTTTCATATACCACAGCCTCTTCGTTGTGTAATGCTCGCTGCCACAATACTGTATTACCGCATCAGGGAGAACAGATCATTAGGTATCGAGACACAATTAATTGTCGTCAGGAGCCCAGCCTCGGCTTGTATGTAATTACATATTTTTGACGACGTTGCAGCGATCAATGAATGAAATAAATTGCAATTTGCGATCAGTTATGGCTTCACTGTACTAGGTTTAGATGGAATACCAAAGTGCGGCGAATGAAAATTTGTACCCGGTCGGGACTCGAATCCGGGATGTCCTGCTTACTAGGCAGACGCGTTGACCATTCCACCACCGAGAACACAATGACCAGTCCAACAGCAGAGGACTCTTCCCTGCTCGTCTTCCGCCACACCCAATTAATGTTTCACGTCTGTTTATATTCTCTCGCTTTCAGCGAAGTAGCCTACAAGTCTACAAAATATATACATATAGGTATTTCCTCATGAATAAATTGTTGGTTGTATCACTCAATCAGGGAAATTCTGCTGTTTATAGATATATTTCACATTTATGTCTCTCGAAATTTTACTAACGCTAACGCAAAAATTACAGAAACTATTTGGTTGCTTACATAGAAGAACTATAAACAAACATTACTCTTACGAGGTACCTTGCCCAAAGAACGCTGTTGTCGTTGCAACTGTCAATTGGTAACAACTTTCACAGCAGTGATTGTCGCGACTGTATATGTTAGACTGCGACATTGTACGTTGTAGACAAACGATTAGCCTATCGATATTGAGCTGTTGATTTGTTGACGCTAGATTGTTTTCTATTGGTGAGGATAATCACTTAAGAAGGCGTGTAATAGTTACGTAATACTTTCTTATGGTCCTAAATAGATGAATGAAAATTATACCCTGTACGTTATTTGTCCATTGAATATTTCAGACTTTTAGCTACAGTGAGATTTCGAGTAGCATTGCTGGATTGTTGGAGCTTGCGGCCATTACGCGATGAATTCAAATCTTAATTACTTTAGATCACTTTGTGCACGAGATGAAGTGCAAACAATTTAATAATTTATTTTCAGCTTGGTTGCAGACATCGACGGACAGCTATCTGTAACATTGAGGAATTTTTATACACTTTCTCGTAAGTAAACTATGGAATGCGAATAGTATACAGGCTACGTAAACCTATGTGATTCAGCAACAGGGAACGTGTAATCTAGACCAAGGAAACCAGACACTGATATACTGTGACATAAAATTATTTATGAATGTTTTTTAACAGGGAAAGGGGTCTTGGTTGTGTTTTATCATTGCATCTGACCAAATATGTATTATCGCCGTTTTATTTCCGAGTTATTCAAATTATAATTATTCTGACATTTACAGACTACCACCTTGTTCGCTAACCTTCTCCAAATCTCTCATGTCGACTCTACAATTTCAGGTGATGCGATACTAACTTGAATGTAGAATAGAATTTCATTATAGCTGCATCTGGGTACGAGCAACGTTTGCGCATCTTGACCGGCTGTTATGAAACAGACTGGAGCTGAGAATTTAATGATATTCTGATGCCATCAGGTTACAAGATATTTCACATGTTTTGACGGTCGTGCGACGCTTGTCTATTAAATAAGATTGAGGAGGACGCTATCTCTATTGACAGATTTGGACTGTCGGAATTTTCCGGTGTTGCAGGAAAACTGGACAGGCAGGAGCCAAAACTACAACGATAATGTTATGAAGCGTTTCAGCAGTTTGCATAACACGATAGAAAACTTTCTTCTATTTATTTAATGAGTTCTTCCATTTGTGCTCCATACTATTTCACACTTTTCCTTCATCCTTCAGCGAAGATTAATCGTCTTCGCTTCCTAAATTTTTCTCTGCACTCACACCTTCTTGCATTAACTAGGTTTTGAATGAAGCTTCCATACTATAAATGACAAGATTCTCTCGTATTATTAGTTACAAATAAAATAATACGTAAACTATCGGAGTTAATGTCTAAATTAATTCATTTCTGGTGTTATCTGAGGTTTCTATGCTCGTTGTAATTACTTACTTTAGTAAACTATGCTTGGAAACAATGGATGGAGTGTTTGCCTAACTACCTGTATTCCATTCACTAGGTCTAAAATGTTAACCGGCCGGCTGTGGAACCCAACAGCCTGACAAAACCTGCCATTTACATGGAAACAATCACCTTCCCCCTGTATCTGTAATGCCATGTGTGTACATAGATCAGAAAGTTGCATCACCTTGATTCCAAGGTCTCCTGAACAGTGGCGTGCAGAAAGGTGGTCGTTCCCCGACATTTTTGGATTGCAATGTACACCACTAATGGTCGTAGAAGGCAATCAAATGACTATACGGTACAGGGATGACATCTTCCGACGTATAGTGCAACCATATCGGCAGCATTTCGGTGGTGCATTCTACTCACTCATTCTTGCGCTCATCGTACACATCTTGTGAATGCGCTCCTTCATGATAATGGCATCAGAAGATTAGAATAACCAGCATGTTCTCGAGACATGAATCCTATGGAACATGCCTGGGATACATTGAATAAGGCTTTTTTTCGGACGACACCAATCTGAGATACCTAAGCCGGACGCTGTTGAGGAGTGGGACAATCTGGACCAACAGTCCCTTGAAGATCTGGTGCACAGTATGTCACGACGAATACAGACATGCATCAGTGCGAGAGGACATGTTAGCGGGTATTAGGGGTACTGGTGTATGATGCAATTGGGAACACAAATTTAAAATGTGTAGATTATTGTATAACAACTTGTTACCTGCCTGGTTAGCTGTGTGGTCTAACGCACCGCTTTCCGGGACGGGGAGGCGTACCAGCCCCGGCCGATTCGCGAAAGGGGTCGGAGTGCTGACCAGCCTGGATGTGGTTTTTAGGCGGTTTTCTCCAGCCCCCCAGGTGAATATCAGGCTGGCCCCCTAGACTCGCCTTATTTACACGATTCGAAAACATTTCGTATCACTTTACACTTTCACACACGTCTCACAATATACACAGACATTTGGAGTGCACATTTCCTCCGCCGGCCGCGGTGGCCGAGCGTTCTGCGGCGCGCCAGTCACGTTCTGGGCAGCCACTACGGTCGGAGGTTCAAATCCCCCCTCGTGCATGGATATTTGTGCCGTCCTTAGTATTAGCTGTTGTAGTTTGTAAGTTTAGGGACTGATGACACCCTAGTTAAGTCCCATAAGCTCTACAAACATTTGAACATTTGCTCCTGCATGGGGAGGGGGCATGGAGTGGCGGCAGGAAGGGCATGCGGCCACCCGGTAAATATTAACACATGTCAAATCCGCGCTTAACGCAGTGCCGACCCTGTATGTGCGGGAGAAGGGCCGTAGAGATAGATGGATTGTCTTTCAACTTGTTACTTACTATCTTCATGAGCAATGAAGAGAAGGTTGGTTGGCTGGTCGGTGATTTGGGACGGGGCGACTAAACTGCATAGGTCATCAGTCCCCTGGAGGGGGGGGGGGGGTGGGAAGGAATGAGAATAGGAAGGGTGGAGAAGGGAAAGGAAATGCAGTCCAGGGAGGAAAGAAGGAGGAAAGATTGCATTAGCTTCGGACCCGTGCTAGCCACGCACGTACTCAAGGATGAACCGTGAGTTACCTGGGGGGAGCAATGAAGAGAACTTTTTATTATAATTTCGTGTGACTCATTGGCCTGGTGCAAGAGCTTCAATCAGACCCCACTTCGAAGACTTGCGTGTTCTTAGCCTACAGGGGACCTACGACTTAACGTGGAAACCCAACCACATGTCGTTTCTGGGGACTCCTCACATCGTTGACAGGTGAAAGATGGCTTAAAACGCAGACTCAAAAAAAAAAAAAAAAAAAAAAACCTGAGGTCCGACCGGGTTCCGAACCCACGACCATTCGGTTTCCAGTCGAGAGCTCTACCCCAAGACGACCGAGTCCGACATGAGAACTGATATGTTGTTGTAGTATATTTCCAAAAAAAAAAAAAAAAAGTTCAAATGATTGTAGACTTATGGGACTTAACTACGGCGCATCAGTCCCTAAACGTACAAACTACTTATGAGCTAGCTAATACTAAGGACGGCACAAATATCCATGCCCGAGGGGGGATTCGAACCCCCGACCGTTGTGGCCGTGCAGAGCGTGACTGGCGCCCCGCAGACCGCTCGGCCACTGCGGCCGGCTTGTATATTTCTACTCAATTCTTATGTACACGGTCATGAAGCCCTAGAATCATGGTGATGCAACACTTTTTTGTGTGTATATTACACATTCTGAGAGCCATGGTCCTAATTCTCGGTACTTAAATGAACGTAAAGTAAATGCCGATGCTGTGATAAACCAATATGGGCAGACAGTGACTTCATTCTAGCATTACCTAATGGAGAAGAAAAACAGCTATGAACTATCAATAGACCGTGAAGCAACACGCACAAATAGCTGTTTTTACAGTTCGACTAATTCGACGTCCGCAGTAACCGGCAGCATCACAGAGAAATGTCAGTGAAGTACTGTGCGGCTTATGCTAGCAGGAGGTCTCACTGCTGACATCAGTGTGCCCTTCGCAGACTGGAAAATTACTCGTACAAATACATCTAACAGACAAGACGGTCTGCGATCTATGCCGCGAAATTCTCAGTAACTTACCTTGAACGGCTTGTCAAACAGCCCATTAGTTCGTTATGTGTATTACCTGAGTCGGCAATAAACATACAAAGTTGCTTGCGTTGGCAACAGTGGAGACGAGACTGGTGTAGCTAACTAAAGCTAAGAAGGAAGAAAACTCAAAAGAATGACATTTATCCATTAATATGAACGTATATTATTCTCATCGCTTCATTAGTTACACCATTGACTCAACACATAAAACACATTTGCAAAGACACCTTTTAAAAGTTTAATTATATTCGAATTTAGGGTATAAATGGACAAATCATTATGGTCATTACCATAAACTTGTACCCGAGAAGTGAAAATTTTTGTATACTTAGTACCAATGATAGCTTAAAACCATTAATTATGCCGTTATCCTAAATTATTATATATTTGTGATGTTTTTCTAGCACTTTACGCCTGTTTCTGACAGAATACATAGCTACACTATAGCGGGTCAGCAAATGGAATCAGTTAATTCCATTAATTATCTGGGAGTTGGCATTAGGAGTGATTTAAAATCGAACGACCATATAAAGTCAATCGTCGGTAAAGCAGATGCCAGACTTAGATTCACTGGAAGAATCCTAAGGAAGTGCAGTCCGAAATCAAAGGATGTAGGTTACAGTACACTTGTTCGCCCACTGCTTGAATACTGCTCACCGGTGTGGGACACATACCAAGTGCGGTTGATAGAGGAGGTAGAGAAGATGCAACGGAGAGCAGCGCGCTTCGTTACAGGATCATTTGGTAATAGTGAAAGCGTTACGGAGGTGATCGATAAACTCCAGTGAAAGACTCTGCAAGAGAGACGCTCTGTAGCACGGTACGGGCTTTTGCCGAAGTTTCGAGAACATACCTTTACCGAGGAGTTTAGCAGTATATTGCTCCCTCCTACGTATACCTCGCGAAGAGATCATGAAGATAAAATCATAGGGATTAGAGCCCACATGGAGGCATACGGACAATCTTTCTTTCCGCGTTCAAATGTTCAAATATTTGTACAGCTTATGGGACTTAACTACGGGGTCATCAGTCCCTAAACTTACAAACTACTTATGAACTAGCTAATACTAAGGACGGCACAAATATCCATGCCCGAGGGAGGATTCGAACCCCCGACTGTAGTGGCCGTGCAGACCGTGACTGGAGCGCCACAGTCCCCTCGGCCACCGCGGCCGGCTTTCTTTCCGCGAACAATACATGACTGGAATAGGAGGGAGATCCGGTAGTGGTACTCAAGCTACCCTCCGTCACACACGGTCAGGTGGCTTGCGGAGTATGGATGTAGATAGAGTTGTAGAAATTTCGATAGCATAGCACAGCAACTTTAATGGTCTAGGGGCGGGGGGAGAGAGACATTAATTGAACAAATAACGGGGCTTCTGGTGATCGCCTTTGCCCCTTTTGTCACCAGTAAGTAAATCATTGGCCCAGATGATACACGTTAGTTGTGGGCAGTCTATTTTACCTCTGCTGACTCACGCTGACCACTGCTCAGATCCGAGGCTAGCTGGACGCTCAGAATGAGTCACGCGGCCATTTCACGGGGACAAATGCGAAGACACTGCGTCGTTTGTACGCTGGGCGGTCATAATTTGGCGCAGAGGGACAAGCAGAGCTGTCCCCGCTGCGACCAGGACGCTGATGTGCTAATTATATCGCCCGCTCCATTGCGCCGTCTCACTTAGTTGGCGATCCAAACGCCTCTCTGAATGTCTTCATCTACATACGAGGTACGTCCAGAAAGTAAGTTCCGTTTGGTTATATAAAACAAACGTGTACAGATACAGAAAAAAATATTTATTGTACAAAGATATACAACTGTTAAACTACTTTTCTACATAGCTGCCGAAATTTTGTAGGCACTTCTCATAGCGTGGCACAAGTTTCTGTATGCCTTCTTCATAGAACGTTGCCGCCTGTGTATTCAGCCATGTGATAGCATGTTCTTTCAGCTCGTCATCATCGTTGAAATGTTGACCACCAAGGACAGATTTTTTTAGGTGTAAGAAGAGATGAAAGTGGCTAGGAACGAGGCCCAGGCTGTACGGATGATGATCAAACACGGCGCAGTGAAATTCACGTAAGAGTTGTTTGGTCACATTCGCCACGTGAGGTCGGGCACTATCGTGGAAACAAACACCACCTTTTGGTGGAAATCCTCTTCTTACACCTAAAATTGGTCCTGTCAACACTTCAACGATGACGAGCTGAAAGAACATGCTACCACATGGCTGAATACACAGGCGGCAACCTTCTATGAAGAAGGCATACAGAAACTTGTGCCACGCTATGAGAAGTGCGTACAAAATTTCGGCAGCTATGTAGAAAAGTTGTTTAACGGTTGTAGATTTTTGTACAATAAATATTTTTTCTGTATCTGTACAGGTTTGTTTTATATAACCAAACGGAACTTACTTTCTGGACGTACCTCGTACATACTCCGCAATCCTCATGAGGTGCGTGGCGGAGAGTACCTAGAACCACTACTGGCTACTTGCTCCCATATAGAACGAGGGACAAACGAATACTTGTTCACATCTGTAGGAGCCCTAATCTCTCTGATCTTATCTTTGTGGTCTTTACGTGAAATGTAGGTTGGCTGTAGTAGAATCGTCCTGCAATCTGCCTCAAACTCCAGCCCTCTAAATTTCTTAAACAGTGTTTCTCGGAAAGAACGTCGCCTTTCCTCCAGCGACTTCCATTTGAATACCCAAAGTATCTCAGTAACACTCGCGCATTGATCGAACCTACCTGTTGCAAACATAGCACCCGTCTCTCAATTGCCGCCGCGGCGGATTAGCCGCGCGTGCTGGAGCGCCGTGTTGCGGTGCGCGCGGCCGTCCGCCGTCGAGGGTTCGAATCCCCCCTCGGGCATGGATGTTTGTGTCGTCTTTAGTATAAGCTAGTTCATAAGTAATTTGTATGTTTAGGGACTGATGACCCTGTAGTTAAGTCCCTTATGTTTTACAAACATTTGAACATTTTTCCTGAATTGCTTCTATATCTTCCTTTAAACCGATCTGGTAGGGTTCCCCAGTGCTTGAGGAATACCCAAGAAAGGATCGTACAAGCGTTTTACATGCGGTCTCCTTTACAGACGAATCACATCTTCCCGAAATTCTCCCAATAAACCGAAGTCGACCATCCACCTTCCACAGAACTGTCATATGCTCGTTCCATTTCATATCGCTGTGTAGCGTTATGTCTAGGCACGAGGGCGGTTCGATAAGTCTGGTAAAAATAGAATAAAAATTGTTTTAAAGGCGAAACCTCACTTCATTTCTCCGCATAGTCTCCTTGTAATACTATACACTTAGTCCAGCGTCGCGGTGGAGTAGCCGAGCGGTCTAAAGCGTTTCGCTGCGGAGCGCGCGGTTGGTCGCCGTGGAGGTTCGAGGCCTCCCTGGAGCATGTGTGATTGTGTTGTCCTTAGGTTAGTTTACCTAGATTTAAGTAGTTTTTAAGCTACGGACTGATGACCACGCAGTTTGGTCCGATAGATTTACAAACAAACACTTAGTCCAGCAAGTTTCCAATTTTCTCAACCCATCGTCAAAGTAGGCTTTGTCAAACTCTGCAAAATAATGTGTCACAGCGGCGAAAATTTCTGCCCACCAACCCAAATTTTCAATTTTGGGAATAAGGAAAACTCACTCGGAGCCAATAGGGTGGGTGAGGAACCAATTCGAATCCGACTTCGTGCCCTTTTGCCATTGCGATAGCTGCTGTGTGGGCTGAAACATTGTCCTGATGAAACAGCACTTTCTTCCGTGCCAATCTTGGACGTTTTTCTATTACTTCCTGTTTCAAACGATCCAGCAGAGTAGCATAATAGGCTCAGTTATGCATGTGCCTTTTCCAAATAATCTATCAGGATTATACTGTTGGGACACCAAAAGACAGTGGCCATCACCTTTCCAGCTGACAAAACAGTCTTCGACTTCTTTGGTGCACTCTCCCCACTCTTCGTCCATTGTTTGGACTGTTGTTTGCTCTCTGGAGTGTAATGGATCCAAGTTTCATCCAAAATTATGAATCTGCGCAAAACGCCCTGTGGATTGCGTCTGAACAGTGTGAGATTCTAATCAGGAATGTTCTTTCGTTTCCGTTTTTTGGTCCAAAGTGAGCAGGCGTGTCATCCGTCGCGCACAGAGCTCCTGCATGGCCAGTTTTTCATGGAGGATGTAATGCTCTGGTTCAATCGAGATGCCTACAATGTTAGCTATCTCGCGAAATCAAATCTTCAATGTTCCATTTCAATATCATGCAACTTAGCGATGGTTTTCTGTGGGCTAACTTCAAAGGACCAACCGGAGCGTGCTCCATCTTCCGTGCTTCTCCGGCCACGTTTAAACTCATCGATCAAAAAGTAAATGATGTTGGTGCAGAACCCAGATGGACCTCATCCAACTCTGATTTGATCTGTGCAGCTGTCGAACCCTTCAAATGAAAATGTTTAATGACCGCAAGGAATTCGTTTTTCTCCATACTAAGGAACTAACTACGCAGTTACCACTTCAGCTGGCAGCCAACAATCAACTAATTACAGCTGCCGCTCTAAACGTGCTGTAATATCCGTGGAAATATCAGGCTTACCAACAACAGTACAAGTTCCGAAAATTTCCCGCTCTTTCATACAAATTTATCAGATTTATCAAACTACCCTCGTATTTAATTGAGGCGACTCTGTCAAATAACACACTACTAATGTTGTATTCGAATGTTACAGTATTGTTTCCCTACTCGTCTGCAGCAACTTATACGTTTCTACATTTAGAGCTATTTGCCTTTCTTCACACCACCTAAAAATGGTGCACGCCATCCTGAATCCTGCATCCTACTACAGTCATTCAATGACATCTTCCTGTACGCCACAGCATCATCAGCAAACAGCCGCAGATTGCAATCACTCTGACCGTCCGGAGATTAATATAGATGGATTAGCTTAACGCCCGCTACCTCGCATGCGTAGGCTGGTTGATCTGCATCAGTTGTTCCTCCCTCTTAATATAACATTTCATAGATATAGCTTAAGCACTAGCATAATGAAATGTTAATACTACTTGTAGCCGCGGCAGAATAGCCGTGCGTATTGAGGCGCCATGCTGCGGTGCGCAATGCTGTTCACCGTCGAGCATTCGATTCGCCCATCGGGCATGGGTGTTTGTGTTGTCCTTCGCATAAGTTAGTCTAAGTTCGTTTAAGTTTGTTAAATTAGTTTTTAAGCCTTAGGAACTGATCTCTTAATATTTACAAACATTTGAACATTTAATTTTAGTACTTGTCACCCCCTATGGCACCCCTTAATAGTTGAATTTCGAAAAATACTCCAACATATGACTTTTAAATTCCAGCCAAGTATGCAAATATCAAAAATGTTCAAATGTTTGTATAGCTTATGGGACCTAACTACGGGGTCATCAGTCCCTAAACTTACAAACTACTTATCAACTACCTTATACTAAGGACGGCACAAACATCCATGCCCGAGGGGGGATTCGAACCCCCCGATCGTAGTGGCCGTGCAGACCGTGACTGGAGCGCCTTAGTCCCCTCGGCCACCGCGGCCGGCCGGAGTAGGCATAGAACAGTTTCCGTGATTCGAGAAGTCAAAAGTAGTTAAGTTGTCGCAGAAATGACAGTCTAACGATAATTATATCTAATATTCATAGAATATATGACTTCAACTGCTATTGGGCAAAGCTGAAAATGTGTACCCAGCCGGGATTCGAACCCGGGTCTCCTGCTTTCTAGGCAGTTGCGCTGACCCCTACACCACTGGGGACACAGTGATCACCGCACCTGCAAGGACTACCCATGCACGCCTCCCGTCAGATACAAATTCCCAGCTTCGCCCTGCCCATAGTACTCAAACTCGTAGTTTAACTAATTCCCGTAAGAGTAAGGGCTTCAAACTTGCCCACCCCTCCCCACTAACGATAGGATCATTGCCCGTCACCGGCATTGCCGGTGACGGGCAATGATCCTATCGTTAGTGGGGAGGGGTGGGCAAGTTTGAAGCCCTTACTCTTACGGGAATTAGTTAAACTACGAGTTTGAGTACTATGGGCAGGGCGAAGCTAGGAATTTGTATCTGACGGGAGGCGTGCATGGGTAGTCCTTGCAGGTGCGGTGATCACTGTGTCCCCAGTGGTGTAGGGGTCAGCGCAACTGCCTAGAAAGCAGGAGACCCGGGTTCGAATCCCGGCTGGGTACACATTTTCAGCTTTGCCCAATAGCAGTTGAAGTCATATATTCTATGAATATTAAATAATAACAGCTGCAGGATCAGAATGTGACGTCTGTTCTTTCCGAACAGACGCCACATGTATATAGATAATTATATCATTACGTATTATGGTTTTAAATAGTACTGTCTATTACTGTTACCCATTCAATACTTTAATATCTGCAGATGCGGATAACGAACTTGCGGATGCGGATAAAGTGCCGCGGATATGGACCTTGCGGATATGGTGCGGATGCGGATAACACTTTTCTTATCCGTGCAGACGTCTAACTGTAGATATCTCAACTGATCTCCTAACTGTTTTGACCAGTATACTTTGTAACATTACAACTGGCATATATTGGAATTGTGACACTGTCTATCAGTCGTCCTCCACTCACCTTAGGTATGACTCCCAGTCAGTCATATGAAAACGTTAATACCCGGCCTGTCGTGTCGTCAGAAGTGCGAAGGCGTCTCAAAGCACGCGCCGGCCCTTTTAGTGCAAATGAGGGCGTTGTCGCGCTTACCGGCTCTCGCACGCAGCGCTAAAAGCGGCCGTTTCGCCGCCAGATCTTGATCTCGATGTGACGGGGCGCTTCTGAGCCGCGACGGCGTTCGTAAAATAGAACGAGCGCATTGTCTGCAGGCTGTGACAGCCGGTGGCGGACGCTCTCACGGCCGATGGCAGATCGCCAGCGAGATGAAGCGCCGGCCCGGCATTGCTAACCGCCCTAAATGGAGCCGTGTTGGCCGCCTCGCGTCTTCGCGTGCCGATAACAAACCTCTTCTGGGCGCTCCGTTAAGCCGGCGCCGCTGCAGTGTCAAGGCGAGCGAGGCCCACAAACAATGGCTCGCGAAGATGCCGAGGCAGTTCGTACGGAGAGCGCGAGTTATGTGCCCTTGACTGTCCAAGGACCCGCACTGCTCTGCTTATTCATTTATCTTCTTGAGAAAATAATCCGTCAGCGGCTCTGAATTGCAAATAATAACTCTGTTCACACGCGATTGTGCGTTATCTTCTAATATATGAAGCAGTGTGTCCGTATGTTTGTGTGTACGTGTTGCATACAATTCCGCAGTTTTGTTCCAATTTTTATGAAATTTTGTACACATAAGCTTCAATCCATGAGGACGGTCGCCGTAAGTATAAGAATCACATACTATATATAGTTCACTAGATATGACGTCATAAACAATGAGATGCGCATGCTGCATTTTGCGACAATGCTGCTGATTTTCTCCTAAACCACTGGACCGATTTCAACCAAATTTGGTACACACATACTTTACCGTGAGGTAACAATTGCTGCATGGGTAAGAATCACATACGACACATGGTTCAGAAGATATGACATCATAAGCAGTAGGAATCGCAAAAACTGCCACATAATGCGGCGAGACTTTATAAATAAGCAATATGAGAATGTATATATAAAGAACAGTCTAGAGGGCAAAAAAAAATTTTTGTTTTTTCGGTCTTATTTTAGACCATCTTCAGGAAAAAAAAAAAAAAATATATATATATATATATATATATATATATATATATATATATATATATATATATATATATATATATATATATTTTTTTTTTTTTTTTGCATTCTAGACTGTTGTTTATGTATAAATTTAAATAAGAGTGCTGTTTCCCATAAGTGAAACAAAAATGTTTCCAAAAATATATATGAGAATGACAGGTCTTAGCGACTTGCAACAAACTTTAAACATAATTTCAAACCTTTTTTAAACTTTTTCTCGCTGACAACCATAGCAAAATGATGAAAGGAAAAAAGTTTCTCGCTTTATATGGAGTAAAACTACGGACGGCATTCGATATGACATTACAATTTATAATTTGTACACTAAAAATTGTAGTCTCTGGAAATTTTACAGACAATTCACAAACATACATTTGCATGTACCTTCTAAACTGTGTCATAGTTCGACACATAGTTTATGAGATATGAGCACATAAACACTAACGTTCCGCTGTTCATGGACTAAAACTACGGCATTCGGTATGACGTTACAATTTATAATTTTTACACTACAAACTGTAGTCGCAGGAAATTTTACAGATAGTATACACAGGTACAGCTAAATGCACCTTCTAAATAGTATCACAATACGACACGTAGTTCATTAGATATGAGCACAAAAACAGTAACGTTTATGGAAAATCGCCCCCATCACGCACCAAGTTTAGTCTATTACTTCTTTACTACTAATTGTGCTCGCAACAGATTTTTCGGACATACAGCACTTACGTAAATGAATATATACCTGCAGAATTATACAACTTACAACATGTAATTCAGTAAATATGAGATCAAATATGCTGCGATGGGTGAAAATCTGATACAAGATGTACCACTATTTAATCCAGTTCTTATTCACTATTAAGACATTCCTGTAATCCAGTCATCTTAAAAAAAATTCCAGAAAGCTAACAGGCATGTTGAAACTTTGATCTGTGAAGCGCACTTGGCTGCAGGCGACAGCAATTGACTTCCATAGAGCTACAACGAAAGGAAGAGAATGAAACAGTGTCCATTCAACAGATACCCATTATTTCCGACAGATCTACATTTTGTCTTCAAGAGACTGCAGTTTCCAGTAGACTTGCATTTTCTATTACGATTAATAAATCACAGGGTAACCTATTAAATACTGTATAGTGGTTTTGACATCTCCATGTTACTCGCACGGACAACTACATTTCGATTGCTCATGGGTGATCTCCCCAAAGAATTTATTCATATTAGATTTTGGACAAATAACCAAAAATATTGTTTATAATTAAGTTTTGAATTAAATGAATTATTGAGTTTACATATCATTTGCATCTTGATGACTACCTTTCTTTGTTTGGATGCTACAGTTATTATTTTGTACATTATGCAAGACAGCCTTATTTCCTGAATACTCTCCCATAAATATGACATGTTAATAAAAAAAAGGAGATGGACAGAGAGAGAGAAGGGATATGAAGTATTAACTCAAAGCTTGAATAAATAAATAAATACGCGAGCATCGCCGGGTTTTCAGCTAGTAAATCGATGCATCTTACAAAACAGGCTGTATGTGTCTATGTATGTTCCACATCTCCTGGACCTATTTCAACCAAACGTACTACACATGTTCCTTACTATCAGGTGTATGCCATTTGCTGAGCCTGTTCTGTTGATGGTGCAAATGGTACGGTCTACTGCGTGTCGAGTTTCTCGAACAGTGCTGAAGTGAATGCCACGAACTGGTTTCTTCATCTTCGCAATCAAAGTCACAAAGTCCAGGGAGTATGGTATATGGTACAGTACTTCCCAGTCTCATCGACCGATAAGAAAAGCCACAGCTTGTGCTGCATGCGCCCGGGATTTGTCGTGCAAAATGATGGGTGGGTTGCGCATGCCTATTGAAGAGCTTGATGATACTGTCGTGCTGTATGACCTCTGGCATTCAAACTCCGTTGTTCCTCTTTCGATTACATAGTGACACAGTTATGTTAAGACAGGTCGTTCACAAGTGACTGATTCCTCGATTGTGCGCACACCGGTGACGTGGGATGGGCTAATCCATTTTCTCGGCTCTATCCTTGGACGTATTTGATCCAGTTGGGACACAGCATATGCGCCAGACTTCAAATCGATGTCAGTGTTATGGATTCAAAGAATTTTTTCGGGACGCATCGAGAAAGATAATAGAGAGAATATGTTTGTTAAGCGTATCGGACTTAACTGCTGCGTCATCAGAACCTAAACTTACAAACTACTTATGAACTAACTTAATACTAAAGACAGCACAAACATCCATACCCGAGGGAGGATTCAAAGCTCCGACAAGAAATGGCCTCGCGCATCGGAGCATAGCTCCTCTATGCGCTCGGCCACGCCGCCGCAACAAAATAAAGAGAATATACACTCCTGGAAAAGGAAAAAAGAACACCATGAATTCAGCGACTCAGCGGAGGAAAATTTTGTTGACACATTATTGAGGATGCATAGAACACACGATCACGTATACAGAGCCATTCGCACGTGAGTACTGTAGCCAGAGCGTACACAGTGTCGACGCTACTGCATGAAATACTTTCCTTATGCAGCAATACAACCTGGAAATCAACCCGTGAGGAAATCATGGAGGTGCCGAATAGAACCTTGCGGAATTGCCTGCCATGCAATTTCCACCTGGTGTCTCAGTTATTCCAGATTCATGTCGGACGAGCAGTCCGCTCAAGACGACGTTTCATATGGTCCCAAACATGTTCATTGGGGGACAGATGTACGGCTCGTACTGGCCAGGGTAGCCGGCGTTCTCTGTGAAGAGCACGTTTGGAGGTACAGGATACACATGAATGTGCATTGTTCTGTTGGAAAAAACATATCGCCTTGTTGGTATACGAATGGTAGCAAGAGTCATTACTTAAAGCTTCCGGGCTGAGATGCAGTGGTCCACACATAAAACTGTCCCTTGACGTTTCGCCCTCGTCTGCGGAAGGCATCCTTGGAGGTAAAGCGGCAGGGAAAGTTTTATGTATGGACCACAGCATCTAAGCCCGGAAGCTTTAAGTAATGACGATACCTGCCGTGAAAGCCTTCATTCTATGGTAGCAAGACTATTTGAATGATGATTTCAATGGGCCGTGCACTGTTTTACGTTCCCTCGACTGTCACCAGAGGAGAACGCCCAGTACAAGACATGGCTCCCCATACCATGATGCCGGGTATCAGCCCAGTGTGGCTCTGTAGAATATACTCAGGATTTTCGCCTTCCACGGCACGACGCCACACATGTGTACGACCATCATTGGCACCGAGGCAGAAGCGACACTAATCACTGAAGACGACAGGTCTTTATTCGTCCTTTGATAAGCATCTATTGCGACTCTTCTGGAGGCGAGCTAAACGATGTTGGAGCGTGAGTGGAAGACATCCTAACGGCACGCACGATCGCGCATCATTGTGGTGATCGAAGAGGAAACAATGAACAGTGCACAGTATATCGAAACCATCATTCAACGAGCCTTGTCACCGTTCATGCAACAATAAGGCAATATGTTTTTCCAACAGGACAAGGCACGACCACTCCCGTTCCAACCAACGTGCTCCTCAAGATGTACAAGTACCCTAGCCAGCATAATCCTTAAATCTGTCTCCCATAAAGCATGTTTGGGACCGGATGAAACATCTGGGCGGTCTGCAGGACCGTCACTAAATCTGGCTCCACTGAGGCGTCAGGTGGACATTGCATGTCAAGCCATTCCGCAAGACTACATTCGGCATCTCAACGATCGTCTCCTTGGGAGAATTACTAGTGTCGTGTGGCTGTACTTCTGGTGGCTGTACTCACGTGCGTATAGCTCTACCCGTGTAATCGTGTGTTGCATCCATCCTCAAGAACTAGTCAATAAAATTTCCCTCTGCTGGGTCGACGATTTCATGGTGTTCTTTTTCATTTTCCAGGAGTATAGTTACATACGAAATGGTATTGGCAACAGGTACAGCAATGTTTAAGCTATTATTCGACTTAGTTCTCAAAGTACTTGATAGGCTTTGTATTTCCGTGTCGTAGAAATCTGAAGCCTGTGAATGGAACCACTGTGTGACAGTCAAATTCTGCTTTTCGTCGTCGTGGAAAAGCTGGCCGGGAGCGGAAAATTCGTCAGTACCTTATGCTGAATGGCCAGACAGCTGCGCGCGGCCGTCCGCCGTCGGCGGTTCGAACCCCCCCCCCCCCCCCCCCCCTCCTCGGGCGTGGATGTTTGTGTTGTCCTTAGTTTACCTTAGTTTAAGTAGTTTGTAAGCTACGGACAGACTGATGGCGACGCAGTTAAGTCTGATAGATTTACAAACATTTGAATTTTTGCCAGACAGCTCTGCAAAACGCCGAGCCGTATGAAGACGAGCATTGTCATGGACATTACCTGCAGTAAGCACCGAGCGAGGTGGCGCAGTCGTAACACACTGGACTCGTATTCGGGACGGTGGTTCAAACCACCTCCGGCCATCCAGATTTAGGTTTTCCGTGATTTTTCTAAACCACTCCAGGCAAATGGCGGGATGGTTCCTTTAAAAGGGCACGGCCGATTTCCTTTCACATCCTTACCCAAACATCCTGGGCCTAAGGTCCGTCTCTAATCATCACGCTGTCGACGGGACGTTAAACTCTAAGCTTCCTTTCCTGCAGTAAGCGTTCGTCGCCTCTTGTTCTAAATGTCATGTCCTCCGTCCAGCGTCTGGACAACGATGATAAACTGAAGAGGACTGTCGCATGCGGTTCCGTTCACAGGCGGCAGACTTGTGCGACACATGAACACAGACGTTGATCGGACAATTCCGAATGGCTATTGGAAGAAAAGCGTTTCTGAAGAAGCGAAATTTGTTGTCAGCCAATATTAGTTCAAATGTTAGGAAGTCCTTTCTGAAAGCATTTGTCTGGAGAGTAGCACTGGACTGATGACCTACCTGTTTAGTCCCCTAAAAACCACCACCACCAACAACAACAAACAGTAGCAATGTAAGGGAGTAAAACATTGACATAAGGAGAACAGACAGAAAGATGATACGAGGGGCGTTTGAAAAGTCCGTGTAAAGTCCGAGAGATGGCACCACCGGCGCGTATCGAGCTAATGATTAGTTAGTAGTATCTTTGAAAAGAACGTACACCAAGTTTCAGCCTTATTGGTCTATTGCTTTGTGTTTGGCATTCGTTCGAATGAAGGAAGTCGAGTGATTGTCAAAGAATTGACAAAAACAATTTCGTGTGGTGATTAAACATTACTCTATGAAAGGCAAAACGCCTTAGGAGACTAAAGAGAAGCTTGATAAACATTATGGTGACTCTGTACCTTCGATTAGAACAGTTTATAAGTGGTTTCAAAACTTCCGGAGTGGCCATATGGGCACAAGTGAGGCTAAGCGTTCTGGTCGCCTTGTGGAGGTTACGACTCCAGAAATCATTGATAAAATCCAAGATATGGTGATGGATGAAGAGTTAAAGTGCATTAGATTGCTGGTGCTGTGGGCATCACGAATGAACGGGTACATAATATTTTGCATAAACATTTGGACATGAGAAAGCTATCCAAAAGATGGGTGGCGCGATTGCTCACGCTTGACCAAACACGGAATCATGTGAAGTGTTGCAAGGCAGGTTTGCAGGTGTTCAAACCTGTTCGTCACTGTAGATGGAACATGGATACATTATTAAACTCCTGAGACCAAAGAACAATGTAAACAATAGATTACCAAGGGAGAATCTGCACCAAAAAAGACGCGGTCGGAAAGGATATGGCGACCGTCTTTGGGGATTCGCAAGTGATAATCCTCATCAACTATCGGGAACGGGGCAAAACTATAACAGGTGACCGTTAGAAAACCGAGCTCCAAGAAAAACGCTGGTGATTAGTCCACAAAAAAGTCCTTTTGCATCAGGACAATGCACTAGCATACACCTCAGCAGTTGTGACAGCAAAGTTATTGTAAATAAGATTCCAACACGTTTCACATCCCCCTATTCTCCAGACTTGGCTCCCTCGGACTACTATTTGTTCCCCATATTGAAGAAATGACTGGCAGGACGAAGATTAAATTCCAACGAGGATGTGATTGCAGGAACTAATAGCTATTTTGCAGGCTTGGACAATTCCGATTATTAGAAAAGGATCAAGAAATTAGAACAGCGTTGGACGAAGTGTATACGTCTAAAAATGGGCTATGTTGAAAAATAAAAATGGTTTTCCCCAATCACGTTGTTATTTTTTATTTTTGCACGGACTTTTCAAACGCTCCTCGTAGAAGCTCTAGAAATGTGGTGCTACAGACGAATGATGAAGATTGGAAGTGTAGATCACATAAGTAGTGAGGAGGTGCTCGACATAATTTGGGAGAAAAGGAGTTTCTGACATACTCTGACTAAGAGAAGGGATAGGTTGGTGGGACGCATTCTGAGGCATCAAGGAATCGTCAACTTAGCTTTAGAAGGAAGTGTGTGGGGTAAAAATCTTAGAGGTAGACAGAGGGACGAATACAGTAATCAGATTCAAAAGGTTGTAGGTGGCCATACGTATTCTCAGATGAAGAGACTTGCGCAGGAGAGGGTAGCGTTTAGAGCTGCATCTAACCAGTCTGCGGACTGAAGACCACAACAACAACAATAACAAAGACAGGTGTCTGAACGCTTTTGATGACTATGTCGAAAAATAGCTCAAACACTGCTGTGCCTTTTCTTCATTGCATGTAGGGGCGATCTTTAGTAATTTATAAAGGCAAGTTGCTAAGATCGCAATTGAAATTTCCTTGTTGGCTGCCCTTGTTCTTACATCTACATACCTTCAAAATTTGGTATCAAATAAGTACATATTTTAGTTTCATCACATACTGATCCATTTTTATACCGTTGCATGAAATGCAGAAATCTCACTTCACTTGTCCTGCTATTTATCGTAGCTAGTAGATGAGTAATATATTTTTATCTCATTACAAACTAGCAAATTTGTATAAAACATTAACACATATATATATATTGTTCAACCATAACTTCTGTTTTTGTAGTATGAATGTAATAGCTGCCTGTAATAATATGTGTAAACATAATGACGGTTCTATCTGTATTGTTGTTATTGTATGAACATTAACACAAAAGTAGGTATACGGGCATTAAGTTACTTTCAATTTGGCGTGCTACGCAGAGATTTTTCTGCTCTTAATATGTACCATTTCTGTAAAATCAAAAATTTAAACATTGGAGTAAATTTTTTGGTAATCTTTTGTTACTTTTAATTTGTACGAGTAAGTTCTGCTTTTAAGGTATTTTATGTTTAACTTGTCAGGAATTGCTTAGCTACATATACATAGATCTTTTTATGCGGACCAACTATCTTTTTTGCCATATCTGTTGTTCTCTGGCTGCAGCCAGAGTATTATAAGCTTGTATACAAACTGCAGTCTGTTGTGTTATGCATGCTGAGCGGCAATGTTCCGTTTATTGGAAAATCTGTGCTTACGCCTTTGAGGCAACCCGACTGTAAATTTTCAACTTTTTTGATGTTTGGCTCATATTTTCCATTGTACAACTGACACTGGCCATGAAGGGTATACACCACTACTGTTGATACTGGTTTGAAATATTTTATGACAAGGTACAGTACTTATAACTTTATATTTTAATGCTGTTGTTATTGTAATATTGTCTTCTTATTAAGTTCCACCTTCCAGGTCTAAAGACGTTAACTGTGTTTACCAAAACTAGTCATCAAAAATAAATAAATTTACAGTTATGATCTTGACAACTTGTCTTTATAAACTGCTGTGCCTGTCAAAAAAGTGAAACTTACTTACTCGATGAGGCTCGTATTTTCTTTGTCGAACCCGTTCAAATTCCCAGTCTAAGAGATTGTTGAGGGTGCAGTTGTATATGATTCGTAAAGTACAGCTATTTTATCGGCATATTCCGAAGTATACCTAATTTATTTCATTATAGCGCATATAATAAAATCCCGCAGTGAATTAGGTGAACTACAAAAAAAAAAAAAAATAAATAAATAAATAAATAAATAAATAAATAAAAAAATAAAAAAAAAATAAAATAAAAAATAAAAAAAAAATTTCAACACCAGCTGTATAACAGCTCGCTCGGTTGATAAGAAATGAGTGTAACTGCTAGAGTAGCTGTCGCTGAAAGTGCAGCCGTCAAGCGTAGCGTTAAAGGCGCTCTCGGCCACCAGAGTAACGAATTATTTCTGTCCGCCATGTTGTAACGTATTCGCGAGATTAATGTAAACTGCAGACAGACGACTTTCTGGTGGCCGCCAAAAATAGCTGCGCCAGCCCGCCAAACGCGCCTGCTGTTCGCAGCTTGCACCAGGCGTGGATGAAGGCCGAAACATCGCTGACAAACAATCTAAATTGCGCTGTGCAACTGCCAGAGATTCAATTAGATAAGGCTGCCTGTTGTTCCGTCCAGGAGCAATTACATTGGAACCGTTGTCGGACTCTACGCGGTTTCCTCTGGCCGATTAGAATTTCATTCGCTGTTAACCCTTTCGTGGTTGTTGGGACATATACGTCCCACTAACTTCGGACCTCATTTGTACCACAAGGTGGCGAGTTGCGTAATTCTGCATAGTGCTGCCATCTCTTGGTGGCCCTTCAGAACGCGGAAAAAAAAATCGAGGCACTGAAATTCTTACAGTGTAGAAGACTGTGACTGTTTATATGGGCTGCCGCGTGAATTTTAGCGCCGTAACCATTGTTTATTGTGCCTTGAATCGGTTTTCGTCGTTTTCTCGCTACCGAAAATGTCCGAAGTATGTATAGTTGCTATTTTATGTTTCTTAGAAGTTTACAAACAACAATTACGCTTTCTAAAACTCATTTTACTTCAAAAGTTTTTTTCAGCGAATTTACAATTAGTGGGACGGATGTGTCCCAGTGACCATTGTGTAGTCCTATAATGCCTTTATGTTGCGATATTATAGTACTCATATTTCAAAGAAAAACAGTTTTTATGTATATTTTTGGGATAACTTAAGAAATTATTTTAAAAAGTCTTAGGTAAATCGGTGCCAGAAATGATCAGTGGGACGTATGTGTCCCACCTTTTTTCTTTTTCTTTTTTTTTTTTTTTTTTCTTTTTAGGAAAAATGGAATGTGCTAAAATTTTTTGAGTGTCATATTTGTAATCCTGACCGAAATCAGACTCTGTAACAGCTGAGATAACTTAAGACATTCTAAAAAATGAGTAAAAACCACGAAAAGGTTAATACAGCGAAGAACAGTTTGAGTGGTTTAATATAGTTCTTCACGTCACATTTCTCTTCTGGGCGTTGCAGCACGTCAACGACAAGCTAAACTCCTGAAACGTCAACAGAACTTTGAAGCAACCGTTATTTATAGTTTTCAAAATGACAAGCCAAGATCGCATACTAACAATTTATTAAATGACGACCGGTTGCGGTGCACTGTGTCACCATCATCTGGTCACATATATGTTATAATCTGGTCATCTTGTTAAAAAAAAATTGGGTATAAAATAACAAGTGCAACATTGCACTTAGTCACTACATAAAAAAAATACGTAAGTTAAAAACATGACAGCTTACAAAATACTCGACATTTTTTTTTATATAGTGACTAAATGCAATGTTGCACTTCTTATTTTACACCATTTTTTTTAACAAGATGACCAGATTATAACATATATGTGACAAGGTCGTGATTTAATAAATTGTAAGTGTGCGATCTTGGCTTGTCCTTTTGAAAACTATAAAACGATTAGATCGCCTCCAGACCCGACTATGTCAGGTATTCTCAACCGTTATTTGTTTTTTTTTTCCGTCTCTCAGGATGTATTTAAGCTAAAGTCCCACCGAATCATGATTTGTGGGCGAAACCGTAAAAGAATATTCCGATCCTCTTCTAGTTTCGGTCGATAATTAAAATTTCTATATATTTACGTTACTCCAGAAATCACTAGTTTTTCCACATTTTTAAAGCTCCCCTCCCTATACTGAGCCGTATTGATTGTGTGTAGGCCTAATCAGGAGTCCGTAGAAAATGACACGGGAGGCGAACAGGTTTAGACAAATCGACGGTACTTTTATTAAAGTACTTCCAAACTGGATTCTTTTCTCTTCGTTGTGACATTTTCTACCCCAAAAATTAAAGGAACTTATACAATAAGTAAACTGAACTCTGTACAGTGTAGTCTCCATATTTCGAGTCTCGGAATTACAACTTTCCCATAAATACGAGCGTCAAATTCAAATGTTTGTAAAGCTTAAGGGACTTAACTAGGGGTTGGAACACTTGCGGGGAACCTGGGGCCCTTGGGGAGACTAATGGCTTTTCCTGGGTACAGGCACACCAAGAAGAAAATGTTCAAATGTTTGTTAAGCTTATGGGACTTAACTACGGGGTCATCAGTCCCTAAACTTACAAACTACTTATGAATTACTTACGAACTAGGACGGCACAAATATCCATGCCCGAGGGGGGATTCGAACCCCCGACCGTAGTGGCCGTGCTGACCGTGACTGGAGCGCCTCAGTCACCTCGGCCACCGCGGCCGGCTCCCCAAGAAGTCTAGCACTGCTGTTGTCAAGTTTCCACGCTGTCAACATAACACGAAACTCAGTAAATTCCACAATCCTTTGCAAGCTGAAGAGCAATATAGTAACTTGTTCTAACTACATATTAATTCGCTGAGTGTTCCTCCTGAAAACAAAAAAGGAATTGTAATAGTTTTTAATCATGTTTGGAAAGCATATTATTCAGAACACTAAGCATATCAAGACACCTGATGTAATTGACCGCTATGTAGTTAACCCCACTATCACGCATCTTCCATCTCTTTAAAAATAGCTACTATGCTTTTTAATAGGAGACGCAACCTTAAACCGTCAATTGAAAAACGTTAATAATAAGTCAGTGAGTATTTTACACACTTGAAGCGTTTATTCGTAGACCTCAAAACGATTTTGCTGTATTCGAATTACAAATAAATCTAAGAAATGTGTGAAATATGGAATGCGTAAGGGAATGTCACACACTGAAAAATGCTAAAGATAAATTCTATTTTCTATCACCGTCATATAGAACCATTTTTACTCCGAACTTTGCATAAACCAACAGGGAGAAACAAGTTGCAAGACTTCCAGGAAAAATGAAGCGAAATTGGCAGCCAATAGTTGGTTATAAATTACATTGCCTGTTAACTGTATAAATAAAAATTGCGGAATACTCCAGTACAGTCAAAAAGGTCTAAGGTTATAGGCAGTGGTCTACAATCAGATATCCGTATCACTCTCCTCCTCAAGAAGTCTGTGTGAAGATTTATATTCAGAATATTCAAGAAAAAGGCCGTTACTACTGCTCCACCTCGCTCGGTGGGCCTTTCCCTGAATACGGCACAGGTAGCGGCTGGAGGGCGTGGAGAAGGGGTGGTGTATCCCTACTTCTGGAACACCCTGTTCACTACCTGCAGCGTCCCGGTCTCCCCGCAAGTGTCTACACATTCCCTTTCCCCGCAAGTGTCACTCCCCGCAAGTGTCACAAACTCCTTAACTACGGGGTCATCAGTCTCTAAACTTACAAACTACCTATTAACTACCTTATACTAAAGACGACACAAACATCCATGTCCGAGGGGGGATTCGAACCCCCGACGGTGGACGGCCGCGCGCACCGCAACACGGCGGTCCAGTACGCGCGGCTAATCCGCCGTGGCAGTACAAGCGTCATAAAACAAAACAACAACTGCGGGTACAGTGTATCTTCACAGAAATAGACCACCATTATAACGCGAAGTAAAAAGTGAAAAGACTTAAAAACCTGTAGGCTGTCAATGTAAATTACTATATAAAAGCTTTTTTTTCACTTGTATTCTTTTCAAGGTCCATTTTTTATTTTATTTTTTATTTTATTTTTTTTTTATTTTATTTTATTTATTTATTTATTTATTTTTTTCACGAGGATTTCGATAGTTCGAGTTGATCCGGGTCCCGTTCATCTCGAATTAACGAGACTACTATATAGCTACCACAAATTCCACAGTCGTGCATACCTTCTTGTAGAAAGATAGTCTTTAGGTGCACAACAAACTTACCAAGTAGATTCTACGAAATGCCAGAGCCTCAACATTACAACTACAATAGAAAATACGCAAACAGTAATCATTTGTTTGCTTCCATAAGTAGCTTTTACGATTTTGTTTTTCAGATCACTAGCTTTATATTGCCATCTGCATTTCCGTTTTTTTGCAATCTACAAACAACTTTACATAACTCCTTTTTGGCATTCCTGAATACATAGCAGCTTCAATAAGTGCTCTAGATAAGTATTTCGAAAAATAAAGTCACAGTTCCGACTAACAGTAAGATTGTTGTCATCATAAATGTACGCACACTAAACAGGAAAAGGTGTGTACCATATAATCAATGATTCCTAGACCGATATTAGTTATCAAAAAAAGCTCCTCGCTTTGAAGGATGCTGATTAATAAAGCTTTACAGCATAACAATATGATAACCCGTTCCATTAGGCACAATTACTACTAACGAAGTATATCACTATAAGATACGATTGCTTGTATTGTGATTCACCTGAAACAACAGGCAGGAGTTAGATTGACTCCCCATTGGTAGATACTCATAGATTGCACACTGTTGTACTTCCGTTAACCGCTCCGTACTCTAAGTGCCTTCAAACTAATCTCTCCTCAGTCTGTGAGTGCACTGTCGAGACCACACATCTGTTTCTTTGTCACATATTTGTATCTGAATTTAGTGAAGTGCATTACGGAGTTATCTTGACTCTAAATCTGTTAGTGTTACATAAACGCAACTAGAGTTCTTTACACCTTCTAATCTTACTGTTAACAGGAAGGTTCTTGGTAAAAATGAGGAGCAAACAGTATCCGGTGTAGACAAGCTGGCAACTAGAAAATGTTGCTGTATATGCTCTAAAAACTGAAAAGAAGAACCATCACATCACGTGGAGTATTGTGGAGGTACCTAGTAAAGCTGGTACTTCGTATTTTGTAGGTGATAAACCATTTTGTTTTAGGACCAGTCTGTGGACAGTGATCATCGGTTGTGTTTAACATTGTATATGAAGAAGCATAACTTGTACAAGAATCATATTTTACATTATTTTTATCTGAAATTATAGTAAAAAAAACACTTTCTAAGAAATAAATAATTTAAGTAGCTCTATGAAAACAGTTTACTATTATAACTCCCCTATCAGGTTTTATGTTTTATGAATTCTTCAGTGTAGAATACAATTTTGATTTACTAAACGTGGTGACTGCCATCCGTAATTGTTCGAAAGCCCTTAATTACACATTAAACAAATAGAAAGTAAATAATAGAGAGAAGTAAATGACAAAGTAAATATATGGAGCCAATGTGACTCCGTGTCTGTGGTTATGTATCACAAATTCACGTCTGTGGTTACGGGTTAACAACAAAATACCCACAATTTTCACGTGGCAGGAGAGACTCCTAAACTGTTAATCGGCACACCGTCATCTGAGGTAAAGCGTCATTATTGACTGACTCAGTAAGTTCAAGAAAGCTAATTTCGGCCAAGCCGAAGATGCGGCTGATTTCTGGCCGAAACTGACCGTAACTAAAACCGAATATTCGATCGGTCCGTAATTTACACTTTATCGTTAAGGAACGTAGCATATCAGGCCAAGATTATACGCGAAATAATGTTACTTGAAAACTCATTTTCTCCACCAAAAAAATTCATTTTGGCCCACTTTAGGTTAGTAACACTAAAAGTGCGCCGGTTACGACACCTTTTGACAACTCGAAATGTAATTGAAAATGATGCCTTAACCGTTCATCTGAGACGAAATCTGAATAAAAGTACTTGTATAGGAGAAAATTCTCTACATCGTTGCTCCCTAACTTTTTTTTTTTTTTGTTGTATGCCGCACCGTTTCAGAAATATTTGCTAAAAGTAACGGTGATTTTACACTATCAGTGTGTCTGTAACGTGTTCCCACTTCTTAGGTCGCGACGTTCAACCGACAATTACGGTGTCAGGTGAGAAATCATACACGTTTCACTGCTCATGCATTTTATATATTCGTTACAATTGTAATTTGCCCAGTACGATATTTTGTGGACTCAACTTTTTACTTGAGTTTTACATCGCGTTTACTTAGAGCGAGCCACCATGTGACTACAAGTCATTCTCGTTGCCCTCTAATGTGGTGTGTAACTACCTCGGATGGCTAGTACAGTTTTACACCTGCATGGCATGGGCAGTCTGAGGTTATCGATCAGCTCTTGAGGGATACTTTGTCATTCTTCTATGAGTGCAATACCCAGTTTTGCAACCGTTTTGGAAGGTGCTGATTCCCCCCTCGGGCATGGATATTTGTGTCGTCCTAGTTCGTAAATAGTTCATAAGTAGTTTGTAAGTTTAGGGACTGATGACCCCGTAGTTGAGTCCCATGAGCTTTACAAACATTTGAACTTTTTTTTTTTTTTTTTTTTTTTTTTTTTGAGGTGCTGATCTGACGGAAATGAGTCTTCCAAGTGCACCCCAGACATGCTCAATCGGGTTTAATTCCGATGAACAAGGTGTCCACTCTACTCGTTCACTTCCCTCAGCTTCAAGCATGTAGGCCACCAATGCAACTCTGTGGTGACTAGCGTTATCGTCTACCAGAAGGAATCTATCCCCTATGGCATCAGCATAGGCACAACAAATGGTGGAAGGATCTCGTCTCAATACCTCTGCACAGTCAAAGCGCCACTATTTATTCTTGACCACATCATTCGTCCAGCACCATGATACGGCGATGTTTGCTGCACGTAAGCAGAAGTTCCACGACGACTGTCCAGCTGAACACAAAACCTTGACTTATCTATGAATAGAACCTGTCGCCATTCGTTACGACTGCAATGCTGAAGTTACTCCGCCCAGTTACTGCGGCCTAAACCGTGTCATGGTTTTAATGGAACACAGACACCACAGGTCTCCGTGCGTAGAGGCCACATTCCAGCAGATGATTTTGGACCGTTTGTGTTGATATTGCGCGTCCTATTGCTGCCTGGAGGGTGCGCTGCAATTGAGTTACATTCAGCTTCCTCTCTCGGGTTGTTTTTAACCGATGATAAAGGTCACGTCTTGCTGATGTCACACTGCTAGACCCTGCCTTTTTTTTACGGTTCCTGTTATCTGAAATCACGTCGAGGACCTGTAAATTACACTTTGGGACATTTCATTAGCTGCAGTCACCTCCCTCAGTGTCTGTCCCACTTCCAACCTTGCTATGGCTCTCCAAGACATAGCTTCAGGTAATTCACGTCGTTGTTACATTGCACTACCTGCTCACTGCACTATCTGATTAACCCATCGAAAACGAACCCTCTCTGCAGCAACTTTGTTATTACCACCATGTAGCTTGCTGCAATGTTGTTGTCTCCACTCCGTAGAACCAATATCCCAATAGTTTTGACCAGTGTAATAGAAAATCGCCGTGCACATTAAAAACCGTCTAACATTTCTATCTGTTTGTTAAGAATATATACGCCAAGATCGCTTGTTGAATATTTTATTTGAAATGACTGGTTTCGAAAATCGTATTCACTTTCTGATCGCAACACTAAATAAATAAAAAAAATAAAAAATATAAATAAAATTTAAAAAAAAGCTTCTCATATGGCATACTCCTTCATGTCTAAGTAACAAAAGTCATATACATATTTTAAACGTACCGTGTTAAATACATATAAACTATATGTTCAAAATAAAAATATTTGCTGTAGCTCGTTACTTTTCGAAAAAAATCAGACAACAGTTTTTCACAATGTTCGTAGAAGCAGATGATTACCTATATGTCAAAAACAAATGAAGTAAGCTGCGTATTTCAAACAGTGAACATATGTACCGGAGACATGTACTAATAAAAGAGAGAGAGAGAAAGAAAGAAAATCGAATGTACGAGTTTTTGGACTTAAATAGTGGCAACACTGCCCTGGAGACACTATACAATGGCATCTACTATTTTCGCTGATAGCACACGTTGTTGACATAGCTACCTTACCTCCGAGCAAATGGACTCGCCCGTTCCACGTCACCGGCGTGCGCACAATAGAAGGACAACAGACATTTGTGAGCGAGCGGTCTAATGTATAGGTGTCACTATGTTTGCAAATAAGGAACAGCTAAGGTGTATCGAGATTGAATGTACCAGAGGTCATACTGCACGAGAGTGTCATCAAGGTCTTCAAGAGGTGTGTGGAGTGTCGGCATTGCCGTGCAGAACAGTGCCACGTTGGGTAAAAGCCTTCAACGGAGGTCGGCAAACTGTAGCAGACATGCAGCGGGCAGGTAGTCCTAGTGTCCCTGCATACTCTTGCTGCGTTAATGGACAGTAATGGTAAACGTTATAGTGATTCTCGTGTACGACTGTGATGGTGTTATCCTAACGCATTGCGTTCCTCCACGGCAGACCATCAATGCACAGTATTACCATTCGTTTCTGGATTAACAGCTGCGACCAGCTTTGCGCAACTATTTGTGCGCAACCCACCCATCATTTTGCTCGACAATGCGGGGGTGCATACAGCGCAAGCTGTGGCTGCTCTGTTCAGTCGATGGGACTGGGAAGTACTTCACCATCCACCTTACTCCCCAGACTTCAAGTCCTTGATTCCGAAGATGAAAGAACCACTTCGTAGTAGTCGCTTCAGAACTGTTCTAGAGATTCAACAAGCAGTAGACCGCTCCATTCGCACCATCAAAGGAACAGGCTCTGCTAACGGTATACTGTGCCTCCCACACGATCAAACAGACAAACCTATAAGCATGTGAGTACAGCCAGCAGACCGTGAGCAATGTCGACGCTAGAGCCATATATATCCTCCTTTTGTAGTAATACTAGCTGTAATTTTCCCATAGAGACGATCATAGAGGTGCTGAATGAAGCTTTTTGGATTGGCTGCCATGCAGTTTCCACTGGTGCCTCAGTTGGGCCAGATTTCGTGCGGCGATGCAGACCGCGCAACATATTTCATACTGTCGCAAACATGCTCAATGGGGGACAGATCTGGGGATAATTATGGGCAGGGTACACTTAGAAGAGCACGTTGGGTTGTACGGGATACGCGTGGACGTGCATTGTGCTGTTGGAAAAGCATATCGCCTTGTTTGTGCCAGAACGGTGCCAAGATGGGTTGAATGATGATTTAAATGAACCGTGCATTGTTTATATTTCCCTCGAGGATCACCAGAGAAGAACTGCTAGTATAGAATATGGCTCCAACACCATGATGCCAGGTATCGGTCCTGTTTGCCCCTGTCGCGTACACCCTAGATTTTCGCGCTCCCCTGCACAACACTGCACACGTGTACGACCAACATTGGTACCGAGGCAGCAACCACTGTCATCACTGAAGACGACACGTGTCCTTTCGTCCCTTCATAAGTGGCTACCATGACACCACTGGAGTCTGGCTGAACGATATTGGGAAGTGAGTGGAAGACACCCTAACGGCACGCATGATCATGCAGCATGGTGTGGGGAACTATATCCTACACTGGCCGTTCTCCTCTGGTGCTCTTCTGGGGAACAGTGAACAGTGCACGGTACATTGAAACCATCATTTAATCCGTCTTGGTATCACTCATGCAGCAACAAGGCGATATGCTTTTCCAAAAGGACAGTACACGTTCACATGTATCCCATACCACCCAAAGTGCCCTTCAAGGGGTACGTCAACTACCCTTGCCAGCACGATCCCCAGATCTGTCCCCCACTGAGCATGCTTGGGACCTCATGCAATGTCATGTTGGGCAGTCTGCATGAGTAGCACGAAATGTGGTCCAACTGAGGCACCATGTTGAAACAGCATGGCAGGCCATTCCACATAACCACATTCGGCACCTCTACAGCTTACACTGCTGTTGAAGATGGGTACACACAGTACTAACGCCGACGTTGCTCACGTTCTGGTGGCTGTACTCACGTGCGTATGTCTTTGCCTGTGTGATGGTGTGTTGGATGTGTTGTATACATCCTCAAGGATGTGTCACTAGAATTTTCCTCTGCTGGGTCGACTAATTCATGGTGTTCTTTTTTTTCATTTTCTAGTAGTGTATTTCTATATTTTATCAACAGCCCTACATCTGAGTATAAAGTCGTACTACTTTTGAGATAAATTTAGTTGTTCTGAATGTAAGTTAACAGCGTGGCCGCGCTCGGGATGTCGGCGCAGCAGGTGTTGGCCGGGTGTCGGCTCTTGACGCGGAAGCGGTGCGCCTTTGGAAAGTTGTCTGAGGTGAGGTGAGGCGGGCGTTATTCTGGTCGCCGGGCGGCAGCAGTAATAATCGCTGCAACGGGTTCGAGCGGGCCGGGCCGGGCCGGGCGGCAGCAGGTTTTATTTGTGGGCCGCGGGGCGCCGGCGCCGGCGCCACACGACCAGCCGGCCTTGCGGGCCCGGTCGGTCCTTGATCCCGGCCCATCCGTCAGCCGCGCTTTCGCCACCGGTCGCTGCCCACCGGGGAAAACACGACGGCCTTTGGGGAGGTCCCATTTCCCCAGGGTCATTAACACCCGGCCCCCGCTGAGTGGCATCGCAGTTAGCATTGCCACCAAAGAATGCTACACTACTATCGGTACCACGTCACAGTCAACGAAACACCAACAGTTGCCACTAATCTTCCCAGATTTGTGCCAGAGACCACACACGTACGAACACAATCACGCATGGCAAATCTGAATACCTAGATTTTAGTCAAATAACTGGCACATGTGGCCTGTAAGACAGTGTTCATCAAGTCTGATCAGTGAACATCCAGCTGGGTCAGTGTTCATCGCACCGCGATAGAATAGCCGTGCACACTAAAGCGAAGTTTTGCGGCGCACGCGGCCGTTCACCGACATTGGATCGAGTCCCCCTCCTTCCAGATGCATTGGTGTTTGTGTTGTACTTAGCATAAGTTACTTCAAGAGTAGGGGAAAAAAAGAGTTTCTGGCATATCCTGACTAAGGGAAGGGATAGGTTGGTGGTTCTGAGACATCAAAGAATCGTCAGCATTAGAAGGGAGTGTGTGGGGTAAAAAGCGTAGAGGGCGACCGAGGGACAATTACAGCAAGCACATTCAAAAGGATGTAGGTTGCCATATTCTCAGATGGAGGCTTGCACAATACAGGGTAGCATGGACAGCTGCATCAAACCAGCTAGCCGGCCGCGGTGGCCGAGGGGACTGAGGCGCTTCAGTCACGGTCTGCACGGCCACTACGGTCGGGGGTTCGAATCCCCCCTCGGGCATGGATATTTGTGCTGTCCTTAGTATTAGCTAGTTCGTAAGTAGTTTGTAAGCTTAGGGACTGATGACCCAGTAGTTAAGTCCCATAAGTTCTACAAACATTTGAACATTTTTTTGAAACCAGCTAGTTAGTAAGCCTAGGGTCTGATGACAACATAGTTAAGTCCCCTAGATTTACAAACATTTGAACATTTCGAACGTTCATCAAGCTGGTCCAGTGTTAGTCGAGCCAGGTCAGTGTTCATTGAGCCGGGTCAGTGTTCATCGAGTCAAATAAATTGATGCAGGTCAGTGTTCATATAGTCGGGTCTCTGTTCATCAGGCCGCGGTGGAGGTGGCTGAACATTCCAAGGAACTTAGCTGCAGAATGCGCCACTGCTCGTCACTGAAGATTCGAGTCCTCCCTTGGGCAAGGGTGTATTTGTTGTCCTTAGCATAAGTTAGTTTAAGTAGTTTGGAAGGCTATGGAATGGTAACCAGAGTAGTTAAGTCTCATAGCTTTACAAACATTTGAATTTTTGTGTTCATCGAGTCGGTTCTGTCTCCTTCGAGTCGGGTCTGTGTCCTTCAGGTCGAGACTGTGTTCTTGAGTCGGGTCTGTTTTCATGGAGTCAGGTCTGTTTCCCTGGAGTCGGGTCTGTTTTCGTGGAGTCGGGTCTGTTTTCGTGGAGTCGGGTCTGTTTCCATGGAGTTGGGTCTGTTTCCGTGGAGTCGGATCTGTTTTCGTGGAGTCGGGTCTGTTTCCATGGAGTTGGGTCTGTTTCCGTGGAGTCGGATCTGTTTTCGTGGAGTCGGGTCTGTTTCCATGGAGTCGGGTCTGTTTCCGTGGAGTCGGATCTGTTTTCGTGGAGTCGGGTCTGTCGGGTCTGTTTCCCTGGAGTCGGGTCTGTTTTCGTGGAGTCGGGTCTGTTTTCTTCGACTCGGGTCTGTTTTCTTCGACTCGAGTCTATGTTCATCAATATGGAACTGTGCACTAATGTCCCCAGACTGCGCCCTCTCAAGTGGTTTACAATGCCTTAAGATTTGTTTTTGTATTCAGACTTAGAAATTACTGCAGACTGTCAAATGAACTTTTAAGTATTCATGCACATATTCATAATATTTTCGATTTGCAGCTCTTATTCTTGCCTTGTTTGTAGTAAAAATTTTCTGGGTATGAGATCCGCCTAATATGCAAAACACTATTTTATTTTGCACAGAAACTAGTTTCGGCACCTCTGTGCTATCATCTGTGGGCTTTCCATTTATTTATTGCTGTGGAAACAAAATATATTGATTTCACTACTGTACTATATGTAAACTTAGGCCTAAAATGTCGTGAGTCTTGTTTTGGTTTTTACCTTATTTTTTTATATTCTGTGGCATGTGGGACCCTTTCTACATAGTTACGAACTGGTAGAAAAAAGTCAGAAAAATATATGTGTATTATATGTGTGTTATCCACAAAAACGCGGAAGAGGAAGTGCACACCAAAAGGAACCGTAAGTAATAGACAGTAGGCGGACGATCGAAATATCCCCACTTACCAAATTTACATTTTCACTATAGAAGTAAGATTTCTAAAATCCTCACAAGATTGAAACATATCATTTGGTTGCAGATGAAGACGCTAACCTGGATCGTAGCTAGGCTCTACAGGCCGGGATGAAGTGGCCGAGCCGTCTAATTCGCCTTATTGTGGAGCGCGCGGTTGCTTGCCGTCGGAGGTTCGAGTTCTCTTTTGGGCATGTGTGTGTGTGTGTGTGTGTGTGTGTGTGTGTGTGTGTGTGTGTGTGTGTGTGCGTGCGTGTGTGTTGTTCTTAGTGCAAGTTAATTTAAACAGTTTGTAAGTCTAGCGACTGATGAGCAAAGCAGTTTGGTACAATAGGCTTACTAATATTTGAACATTTTTTTGGGTACTACAGCGCCGAACTATAGTATTCTAGTCACAAGGCCAACATTCCTCAACTGCCTTTGCGTTCCATATCGATTCGTCATGAATACACGACATGAGTGTCCTGAGATTTTAAAGCCTTCTTATCTTTCGCAGATAAAATATCCTGAACAGACATTGCATCCATAATTTTTGTTGTGTCCCTGTTCAAGTGTATTATGCAATAAACTTGGATATTTGTGTCTGATAGTCGTTAAATAATAAAAAAATATTGTACGTTATGTGTTTTCATTTGCATCAACTGAAAAAAATCTAGTAGAGGTGTCGCAAAAGTTTGAAAATGTTATATGTTTGTAGACCTTCTGGACCAAACTGCTATGGTCATCAGTCCCTAGAGACTAAGGACATCACAGACATCCATGCCTAAGGGAGGACTCGAACGTCCGGCGGAAGTGGCCGCACAGTCCGTAGCATGACGCCTTAGGCCATGCGACCACTCCCGCGCGGCGTAAAGCTTTGGAACGGAGTTTCATCTACACCAAAGAAAAAGGTCTCATTGGAATACCGTGACCACTAGTAGGGCAGCTGATGAATGAAATGTGAGATGGTAAACACAGCGGGCAAATCATCTAAAGGTATTATTATTATTATTATTATTAAATAAGTTTACCACAGTATTAATCACAGATTAAGCTTGTGTATCATTTCTACCTACATCACTATGCTCTCATACAGTAAAAAGAAAATGAATGAAAGAAGACGGCACTATGCCAACAGAAGGTTTTGGGTGGGAAACAGATTTCTACGTATTTTCAGTTGCTACTCTTAGTGCTCCTTGAAGAACAGCCATGGAGGTACGAATATTTCTGTGCCTTGATGTTAGAGAACATCGTCTCCTAAAAGAGCGTTCCAAATGACGGTCGTGAATATCACACTACAATGCATGAGATGACAAAAATAAAACATTTGTAGGGAAATCCATCATATTTGTTTGAATTCTTTTGGCTTGGAGTTGTTTTCTGTTACTGTAAGCGAAGATATTTTGCCCTGTTTGGTCGAATGTCACAATTAAGAATGATCTATGAATTGGCCATACCAGTTGCGAAGGGCGTGGTAGCAGAGTTAGTTAATAAAGTCGATGTACGATTCAAGGTTTGAATATAAATTCTGACATGTTTATAATGCTCTCTGCAAACAGTCTGCTCTCAATGATAAATAAAATCACCGAACATTCACATATAACAAACAACATCATTTGAAGGGTACAAAATTGAAGATCCCCAAGAGAGTCGGTAAACATGCAGTATCAGAGTGAAAAAAAAAGGTAAATAAAAGAAACATTTCGCAATAACCTGTACTGAAACACGACTGCAGTATAGTTGATGACACTACGTCTTCGCAATATCGTATTAACTTTGTTCAGATATATATATATATATATATATATATATATATATATATATATATATATATATATATACTGCAAAAAGCGTAGCTCGACATTTGTAATATGAGACTACTTGTAAGAGAAAAAAACAAACTACAACAAGCGTAAATAATATTCCGGTCCCTCTTCTGGCGCCTTTTCTAACATGATGACATCGTCCACAGCGCCTCTCCAGGACTCGTGATCTGACTCGGTCAGATGATATAAATAGCAAATAATGAATCAGTGTCCAGAGACATATTTTGTCTCTATATATATCAAAGATATTGAATTGAAGGGGAGGCATTGAATTAAAATTTGAGCCGGGATTCGGACGCGGCACTTTCTGCTTAATAGACAAGGGCTATAACCACTAAGCCATCGTGACCTACAGTCGGTTTTACACGGTCGACTTTGTGGTGAAAATCGATTACTTGAAGTCCGTGTGCCTTTCGTGCCTACGTGTAAATCAGCGGCCAAACCCATCGCGAGTGCGTCTGTGACGTCAATGATGTACAGAATGTGCCGAGTGTGGAGTTCTAAATTTTCGAGTGTGCTGCAGAATACTTACACTTGCGTAAAGAATCTGAAAAACTAGAAGAGCTGTCGTGCCCATTAGTTCAACTATTTTTGTTTTTTTTCCGTCGTTACGTCGACGTGTATAACCAAAATCGTGTGGTAAGCTATGGTTGCATCAAAGAAAGTCTTTGGCTTACATAAAATATCTGAACAACTGTAAGAGCTATCGTTCTTGTTAGTTAAAGATATTGTCAATAGATGGCACCTTCTACATTGTTTTTATATCGGCCAAGCAAACTAAGATAATACACAGCGCGCGGTAGCTGATGGGACAAACCGTAAATACATGCCCCATTTACGATCGTTCGCCGGGTATCAACTTAAATTGTATGAACAGTACAATTTTTTTTAAACAAAGTTTTTGCGAGAACAATAACTTTAAAGTATCTGTGTTTTTTTTTTTCGTCATTAGAAGAGAACGAAACCTAAGAAATGATACCTCAGTCATTAATTTTGGATAAGTAATACGGCAGATATGGCATACCCACGAAAAAACACTGATGAGAAATAATACATATGATGATGATATATAACGAATAGTATGGGTATTCCAAGTATTAAAAATGTGCGGCCGCGGCGGAGTGGCCGAGCGCATTGAGGCGCTATGCTACGATGGGGACGCCGTTTCCTGTCGGGGGTTCGAATACTCCCTCAGGCATGTATGTTTGTGCCGTCTTTAGTGTAAGCTAGTTCATAAGTAGTTTGTAAGTTTAGGGACTGATGACCCCGTAGTTAAATCCCATAAGCTCTAAAAACATTTGAACATTTTTCGAAAAATGTGCGAAAGAGGAAAACGAAGTGTCTCTGAAACTGGAGGAGGGAACCGATATAGAGGATGTTGTGTCTGCATATGGAGAGTTGCGCACACTAACACACAACTCCTTCACTGGTTTATTTCAATCAGGAAATCGTGTAGGGCATCGAAGCACTGAATTTGATTGGAATTTTAGTAAATTGCCCGAACTGTAAGCTTTTCTATGAACAATTCGAAACGGACTTGCACACTAAAAATGTTTGCGTTTGATCCCTGAAGGAACATATTTAGTGTGTTGACTTTTTTTATTTTAAGAAATCAGTACTTTAAAAAAAAATCTAAAGGCAAGGCTTTACCTTGGAATAATGTAGTTGATAAAACTATAAAATTCATTCAGTGTGAAGTTTGATTAAGCTTTGCCAAGAGATGAACAACTAAGTTCTGTAAGCGGGCATAAAAGCTATTAAAATACTTGCCATTTCCTCATACAGTATTCAAAAATTCGATAACTGAAGTTAATAAAACCCACTTTTTCACGGTGTATCAGTAGCCGAGCGGTCTAAAGCGTCTCGCTGCGGAGCGCGCGGTTGCTCGCCGTGGAGGTTCGAGTCCTCCCTGGAGCATGGGTGTGCGTGTTCGCCCTTAGGTTAGTTTACCTAGGTTTAAGTAGTTTGTAAGCTACGGACTGATGACCACGCAGTTTGGTCCGATAGATTTACAAACATATGAAACATCTGAACGGCGTCTCACGATAGAAATTTTTTTTCACAAGTACGTAACAATTGACCAACTGCAAGCAACAGATGAGATTTAAGGTTTCATCTGCTTCCTGTGGTTACAGTTAATTAAAGACCGGAGGTAAAATACTTGATTGGTAAATACTGTGGGAGTTGCTATTTTAGTTAAGTTGTATATTAAAGCATCGTTCATCTGGAGTAGATTTTGTTCGCGTTTTGCTTCTGAACCAACTATGTTTCATTTGGTTCTTCTAAACGTATGCAACGGTTATTGCTATAACTATTCTTTCCATAATTACTTGCTTTCAACTAGTGTAAACCAGACAGCTCGATACAAAATAATAGTAGTAACAACGTAATTATAGCAGTATTATGCAGTTTACTGAACACACCTGATAAAAATCAAGCAAAAGCCAATACAATTTTGTAGAATTTAAAATAATGTTTGAAACAAAAAGTTTAAAACACTGTGATTATGTCATGCTTTAAAGATGTTAATTAAATTTACAAGCGACGTTTAATTACGTCTTATCAACAAATAAGTATTTGTAAATCCTTCTCATGCAAATTTGTTACTGCATACCTTACAAAAATAAATTTTGACACTTCTTTTTTGTTCTATTGTAACTTCGAAATAATATCAAAAAATTATTCACATTGTACGAGAATTTTTGGCCCACTTTAGGTTACGGTAGTAACACTAAAAGTGGAACTTTGTGATCGTCTTTTGACAGCTCGAAAATTAAATGAAAATAACGGCTTACCTATTCATCTGACACGAAAATTGAATAACCTAATTTGTAGAGGAGAAAATTCTCTACAATTTTGATCTTTTGTGTTTTTTTCATAGCTCGTAGCGTTTCAAAGATATTTGCAAAAATAACGGCGATTTTGGGATGTATGTCTGTTTGTCTGCCCGTAACGTGTTCCCTGTTTTTAAGACGAACCGTTCAACCGATCAGCACCAAATTTTACAGATATGACTGTAGGCCGTCAGACAGCAGAATCTCCCCTTTTCAAATTTTTTGGACAAAAAATACGGTAGTAATACCTAAAAAAGCCGTTTGTAATATAATTGTAATTGCAAACGAACCGTTCATCTGATACGAAAATTGAATAACCTAATTTTTAGAGGAGAAAATTCTCTACAAATTAGCTTCCTTATGCCTTTTTTTTATTTTTTTCATATCTCGTATCGTTTGAGACATATTTGCAAAAATAACGGAGATTTGACTACCTCCATTGAATTAACGAAAACCAGCCGTTAGGAGATGTCACGTGACATTCCTCGCGCAGAACTCTCTGTGGCATACGCCATCTTGCGCGTATTTGATGATTTTCTTACTGTAACTTACATGTTGTCATTTCAAAGCAATGGCGCACCCGTCATCTAAATTTATTTTTTCCTAAAAGGGTTTCAGACACTCTTATTAATTAATTTTTTATTATTTAGATTATTATTTTTGTCCAGAATGTTTGCAAAAACTTACAAAACTACAAATCTAAAGTGGGCCGTAAAACACGTCAGTGTGATTTTTTTTAAATAATTTCTATATAGAGACTTCAAAGATACACATCTAAATTATGGCTATAAATATGATCGAAAGAGTGTCTTTGAAATGAAAGTAGTGGTACCGACAAAGATCTTGAGATAGTGCGCTCGTGCGCTCGCTACAAGTGCGCACATGTACACACACACACACACACACACACACACACACACACACACACACAGAGAGAGAGAGAGAGAGAGAGAGAGAGAGAGAGAGAGAGAGAGAGAGAGCGATAGGAAAAGCGGAGCAGGTGGACTGAATGGCAAAGGAATATCTCCTCGCTGTGTTGTATTTATTTATTCTTGTTTTGACTTTCCTTGTGGAATATAAAGCTGTTGTGTCTCGGTAAGACGCATCGCTTACAGCAGCTGTAAATCAAATATGCTAACAGAGCAGTTTAACGAACACGATGCCCCACCAGTGTTTTGGAACGGAGTCAGATCGGAGCCGATCATTATCAGGTGCCGCTACACACTCGTGTGTCTCTGTACAAAACAGGCTCCGGTGGAGGCACGCGATAGCCTTCACGTGTGTGTGTGTGTGTGTGTGTTGCGAGTGATACGTCAGCAGGTTCCTAAGAAGTCGTTACATTCCTCCAGTGCGTTCTCAAAGTCTCCCAGCTACCACAGTACCAATACATCAAATCTACCGGAACGAAACAAACCACTTCTCCATGAAAGAATCACTCTCTTTGCCACAGAAAATGTTTTACCTCATTAGCTAAAAACTTGGAGGAACAAGGTTAGAACAGGTAGACAGTTTCAAGTACCTGGGATGTATTTTCTCACAGGATGGCAACATAGCGAAAGAACTGGAATCGACGTGCAGTGAGTGCCCAGATAAGATCTTCTCTCTTCTTCAAGAAGGATGTAAGTACCAAGACTAAGTTAGCAGTGCACCGCTCTATCTTTCGACCAACTTTGTATGGGAGCGGAAGGTAGTGGATACAGATATGAAAGTAGCAAGAATGATTGCAGGTATTAATAGACGGGAACAATGGCAGGAGGGTGTCCATAATGAGGAAATCAAAGAAAAACTGGGAATGAATATCATAGTCCCGTGATGATTTGAATTAATAAACATATTCCTAATAATGATCCAAGGTTTCATCATAATGAAATATTTGTTGGTGCTGGTAAATCGATTAGTGAATTATTAAGCAGTTAGAGCGAACAGACTGAGATGGTAGGGTCATGTTACATGCATGGGAGAAGCAAGGCTACCTAAAAGACTCATGAGCTCGGCAGCGGAGGGTACGTGGAGTCAAGAGGAGTCGAGCTAGACCAAGAAGAAAGAGATTCGGTGCAGAATGATTTTGAGAGGCATCAATGTTAGCATTGAATAGGGGATCATGGAGGAATCTTATTAGAGGTACTAAGCTCCAGACTGAACGCTGAAAGTGTTAATCAGTCTCTAATGATGATGAGCTAAAAACTTCTTCGTAGTTGTAAAACTAACACATTCATTCAAAACTTGTAAGGTAGAGATTAAGAACCATACTGTATTTATATATAATTTGACGAATTACAGCGTTCAAATGAATGAAATAAATCGCAATTTGCGATGTTATGGCTTCATTGTATTAGGTTTAGATGAAATACCAAACTGTGGCGAACGAAAATTTGTGCCCGGCCGGGATTCGAACCCAGGATCTGCTGCTTACTAGGCAGACAAGTTGACCACTCCACCACCGAGGACACAGTGATCAGCCCGACTGCAGAGGACTCTTCCCTGCACATCTCCCGCCACACACAACATCGCAAATTTCATTCATTTGAACGCTGTAATTCGTCAAAATATATATAATTGTATACAAGCCGAGGCTGGTCTCCTGACGACAATTAATTGTGTTTCGATACCTCATGGTCTGTTCTCCCTGATGCGGGAATACAGTATTGTGGCTGCGAGCATTATAGAATAAAGAGGCTGTGGTACAGGAAAGAGACAGCGTGGTGAATGGAGATTTGTGTGTGGCGGGAGACGTGCAGGGAAGAGTCCTCTGCAGTCGGGCCGATCACTGTGTCCTTGGTGGCAGAGTGGTCAACGCGTTTGCCGGGCGCCGTGGCTCAGCGCGCCCGGTCAGGGGGCTCCACGCCCTCTGTAATAAAAAAGCTGAGCCAAACATTCAACGAACAACCTCGAACAAAAACGATCAGCGTCCGCAACGAAGAGAACTACCCAGAGAACAAAAAAAAAAAAAAAAAAAAAAAAAAAAAAAAAAAAAAAAAAAAACGCGTCTGCCTAGTAAGCAGGAGATCCCGGGTTCGAATCCCGGCCGGCCACAAATTTTCATTCGCCACAGTTTGGTATTTCATCTAAACCTAATACAGTGAAGCCATAACATCGCAAATTGCGATTTATTTCATACTGTATTTACACTGTTCAAAATAATTAGGGGATCAGTTATAATAAACTATATACATATTGTATCGTGTTTATTCAGATATTGGTTACAACTGTAGTTTGTGGTGATATAATGTTTTGCTGTCTTATCTCTCTATTTGAGGTTTACATGGCGTTTACTTAGAGAGAGGCACTATGGGGCTTCCACAAAAGTGAAAAAGTCATTCTCATTGCCCTCTAAAATGCTCTATGATCACCTCGGACGGCCAGTACAGTTGCACAGCTGCGTATGAAGTTATCCATCAGCTCTTGAGGGATATTTGGCTATTCTTCCATAAGTGAAACATCCAGCTCTGCAACCGTTGTGGGAGGTGCTGGTCTGGCTGCAGTGCGTCTGCCAAGTGCATCCCATTCATGCTCAATCGGGTTTATCTCCGGTGAAAAAGCTGGCCTCTCCGTGCAATTCCCTCAGTTTTAAGCATGTTGTTCACAGTGCAGCTCTGTGGGGACGAGCGTTGTCGTCCACCAAAAGGAACGCATCTCCTATGGTACCAGCGTAGGGCACAAAAAAGATCAAAGGATCTCGTTTTTGTATCTCTGAGCAGTCAAAGCGCCATTCTCAACGACATTTTTACGTCCTCCACCAGGATATGGTGATGTTTCATGCACATAGGCAGATTCGTTGAGAGTTCCACGTTCTCTTCAGATGAGGGGACGACGATTTTCCGGTTTAACACAAAATCTTCACTCATCTGTGAACAGAACCGGACGCTATTATTTACGACTTTAGTCGTCAAGTTCTTCCGCCGGTTTCTGTGGGCTACACGGTGACGTGCATTCCGCTCATATGCTGCAGTCTATAACAGTCTCCTCCGAGTATCCTCCTAATGTGTCGAAAGCGGCGAAGAAAAGTCCAATTCATTGTTCACACGCAAGAATTCCAGGCGGGTTTCGGCACCATGTCGTGGTTAGTCATGCGAAAGTGGCAACATACGAGAGAGAGAGTCTTCAACACACTGTTTATTTACCAGACATACACAGACTAAATAGCTTAGTGCAAAGATACATTTACAAAGATATAACATTGTCCAGAGACACTAGTATCAGTCTTTCACACACGGTGTCGTTCTTTTAATGGGACACACACCACAGACCTCCGAGCATAGAGGTCACATTCCCGAAGGCGATTTCGAATTGTTTTTGTTGATATTGCTCGTCCTGTTGCTGCCTAGAGTGTGCGTTGGAGCTGAGCTCCACTCTACCTCCAGTCTCTACGGGCTGTGAACCGAAGATAACGGTCATCTCTTGCTGATCTTAGCCGTGCACGACCTATTCCTTGCCTTCTTTTAACAGTTCCTGTGTGAAATCGCGTCCTGAAAATTACACTTACTCCAACAGCTGCAGCCACCTTCCTCTGTGTCTGTCCCGCTTCCAACCTTGGTATGGCTCCCCATGCCATACCCTCGGTAAAAGTCAAGTTTCTGCATTGCACTACCTGCTCACTATAGTATCTGAACCGAACAGCTTTCGAAATTCGTTTGGTAAACACAAGTCCGCAGCACCTTTGTTATTGCCACTACCACGGCCGCACTAATGTTGTTGTCTCCATTCCGTAGAACCGACAAAAACACGTCGAACTAATTTAGTTCATTATACCGTTGACAATACAGCTGAACCTAGATATCTCAACTGATCCCCAAATTGTATTTGCTCAGTGAAGATGTTCCATCTGTTTACTGTCACATGAAAATACGTTGCTAAGCAAAATGTTGCGATCGTTACCCAGCGCTAAAGTGCACGTAGACTGGGAGTGTTGCTAGTATGCAATAACGTAATAAAAGACGTGGAACAACTTCTATATGGCTGAAAGTAAAATTAGTACACCGTCTTAGAACAGGTGGTAGCTTCGAACTATTCACTCTTAAAAAATAGTTCACATACGAAAAGTTGTGATTGTAACGTTTTAAGTAGCAGTGACTCTGCATGAACAGCAGAAACCACAGAGAGTGTATAGGTAGGAAGGAAGGAAGTTAGGGTTTACCGCCCCGTCGACAGCGTGGTTATTAAATGTTCAAATGTTTATGGAGCTAAAGGGACTTAACTACGGGGTCATCAAACTACAAACTACTTATGAACTAGCTTATACCAAAGGCGGCACAAACATCCATGCCGTGCACGCCGCAGACCGCTCGGCTACCGCGGTCGGCGTGGTTATTAGAAGCGGAGCTCTCGCTCGAACTGTTTGGGTAAGGATGGGGAAGGAAATTGGCTGTGCCCTTTCAAAGAACCATCCCGTAATTTGTCTGGAGTGATTTAGGGAAATCACTGAATCAGGATGGCCGGAGACAGATTTGAACCACCATCCTCCCGAAGGCGAGTCTTGTGTGCTTACTGCTGCGTCCATTATCTCGGTGAGGGTTTACAAGAGGTTTCTTTCTTTTAGATGCAGTACATCAACTTGCTGATACCTTCGTGGAATACACCTAAGGCAAGGTTATCGTACTTGGATGGTTCTCGTAACATTCCTTTCATGAACATAATTACTGCAATAAAATACTTTACTGCCTTAAAGATAGGTAACAGAAAGCTAAATTATATTGATTTCTCATTTCATTTGGACCAGCTACGGCTCAGTCTAATATAGAATGAATTCGAAATTAAATTAGTATAAATATTGGTTCTTGAAATCAGCCGGCCGCGGTGGCCGAGGGGACTGAGGCGCTCCAGTCACGGTCTGCACGCCCACTACGGTCGGGGGTTCGAATCCCCCCTTGGGCATGGATATTTGTGCCGTCCTTAGGATTCAAATGTTCAAACGTTCAAATGTTTGTAAATCTTATGGGACTTAACTACGGGGTCATCAGTCCCTAAACTTACAAACTACTTATGAACTACTTACGAACTAGGACGTCACAAATATCCATGCCCGAGGGGGGATTCGAACCCCCGACCGTAGTGGCCGTGCAGACCGTGACTGAAGCGCCTCAGTCCCCTCGGCCACCGCGGCCGGCAAATAACATAATTCTTGCAAAGATAAAAGTCATCGAAAAATTACATCAATCAATTCTATATCCTACTTTTACTTGCTGTCTCCATGTCCAGTAAAAGGACAGTCAGAAAAAAAGATAAAATCATTATTTTAAAGACAGATGGGTAACAAAATTTTTGGTTTGTCACTTTTATGCATAACCGTAACGATCAGATGGCTTACCGACTCTAACGCACACTTCGTGCAATCGCCCATGAGAAAACCAATCCTTTTCTACATTCTGTTCATCTAATTCCCATCCACAATTCTATCTCCATCTGCCGTGGTGGAGTGGCTGAGCGGTGGAAGGCGCCTCGCTGAGGAGCGCGCGGTTACTCGCCGTCGGAGGTTCGCGTCCTCAGTCACCGTTTGGAGTATGTGTTCTCCTTCGGTTAGGCAGTTTGTAAGCCTAGGAACTAATAACCAAAGATGTCCCAAAGATTTACTAACATTTCAAAATTTTTCTCTCTCCATCGATAAAGTTTAATGTAGGCCTATCGCATGCGATGAGACGGAGCATAGCTTCGAATTGGATAAACACAGTGTAGAAAATCGGGCATGACCTATCAAAACGAAAGATCTTGACATTCATATACGGTATTCGAGAAAATGACAAGAAGTCTAAACCTGGATGTCCACGCGGGAATTGTACTAGGGCCTTTCCGATTGCGTTTTCACTGCCAATCAACACTCCACCTCACTTGGCCGTTACGCCAAGAGCATTCACGACTCCTCCACCAGTGATTTACATTTACATTTGTGCAGTAACATACTACAGATATTTACTTCTGGACTAAAGGTTAGTCTACACGACGACACTAGGTTGCGACACTCGTTTCATGAAATGAGTTGCGCGCAACTGGTTTCGTGCATCTCTGTAGACACGGCGCCAATACTATACACTTCAGTTTCGCTGTTTTGTGAGTGTCGTAGTCGCCGTAGAATGAACATTTTGGTAGCTGTAAGAGTTATGGGGAATCTATTGCTTGTCTGTGTGAAATCGCTGCATAAGACTAAACATGAAAAGAACAAGAAAAGTGTTTGAATTCGTGACAGGATTTAAAAAGACGTCAGCTCGGTTGCTCAGCAACCTTGCTGAAAGAAATTGTGATCGAAGACCCTAGAAGTTATTTTAATCAATTCAGAATGTCACCAGAGCAGTTTACGTTCCTTTTAAACAGAGTTAGTAATGCAATAAAGAAACAAGAAACTGTTATGCGTGAAGCATCGTTACCAGAACTGAAATTACAAATTGCATTACTTTTCTTGTCAAACAGATATTCGTCTCTACAGTACCTGTAACGTGTTCCCAAATCCACAATTGTCATAGTTCATTTGTATAGGTATTTTTAATTGAATGTACTTTAATCTGCAATTCACTAATCGTCAACTCATCAATATTTAAGTCAGGATTAATTCCTTCAAGAGCACCAACACGGCACTGCTTATTCCTGAAAATTTCATCGTTAAACTGGCAAAAACACCTATGCATCCAAAAAACCGAATTATTTCTTCCTTTCCCCCCGTTATGTAGTGTTTTGTTCTGTATTGGTTATCACCTAACCTAAAAACACGCACAATCAGTTTCGCCAAAGTTGGAAGGTGCCGAAACTGTTTATTTTCGCCAACGAGTTGCGCGAACGCCTACTACGCATGCGCACTGGCCAGTAGCGCAGTTTCATGAAACGTAGTGTCGTCGAGTAAACTAGCCTTAATACGCGCAATGTACTAACGTTGTCTGATTTCAGTCTCGCGTATATTCTTTAGACGACACAAGTCATTCAACATGGCTGGTCGGAAATCAGAATCAATTCCACAACGGTTTAACCATAATGACCAACTTGTTTAGCAGGCAGTTGTGAGTTACTGATATTATTTAAGTATTCGCTAAAGCGTATACACACTGTTACAGAAGCCGACAGTAGATTCCGCAAACTGTTTTGTTAACAACACAGCACTGCAGTGACAAAGAATATTGATAACGCGTCTTTTCGTAACGATTTAGCAGGACACCTGTTTTTAATTCCAGTGTCTCTAAAATACATTTTTCCCTTCAGCGAAGCACATCAATTCTGACGAATATACATTAAAGACGAAGTGGTAGTGAAGTTGTGATGTGGATTAAACTAAAGTCACACAAATGTTTATTCTTTGTTGTCTAGCAGAAAATACTGCAAATAAATATTTAATCGTGTAACATCTGAACTTCCTGTAGCGTTATTTTGTTTGTATGCATCTACCATCCTTATCACAAGCAGACGCTTTGTTAACGAGTAAATACCGTAAACTCATTTCCGTTATCTCTCTGTTTACAATCACAGCAGTGACGCAGCTGAGTTTCAACTTGCTCTTCTTATGAAAGAGCTCTGATATGACTGCTGAACAAAATATACAATGTGTTTCTTGGCATATGCCAGTGAATTTACAATGAAGAGCCAAAGAAAGTAGTACAGAGATATTTAAACACCCAGGGGACGACCCTGAGGTCGGCAACGCCTATATATGACAACAGGTGTCTGGCGGAGGCGGAAGCTCGCTACAGTGCCAGATTGTAACGATTTGAGTGAGTTCGAAAGAGGTGATACCTCGACGCACGAGAGATGGGACACAGCCTATTGGGGGTACCGATGATGTAGGAATATCCCCTTACGACCATTTCACGAGTGCATCTGGAATATCGAGAATTCAGTGAGACATCAAACTGTTGATGAGTGGAAACATGTTGCCTGATGGGACGAGTATCGCTTCCAATTGTATCGAGCGGAAGGGCGTGTATGGTATGGAGACAACCTCATAAATCCATGACACTGCATGTCAGAAGAGGACTGTTCAAGATGGCGGGAGGCTCTGTAGTGGTGTGAGGCGTGTGCAATAACAATTATTGTAGTGATATGGGACCCCTGATACGTCTAAATATGACATTGTCGCATACATATAAGAACATTAAATAGTTTCTTTAAATGTATGTATAACTAGCTTAAACCCACGGCTCCGCTAGCGTGTTGGTTGATTATGATAGATAATGCGCGAAACGTCATTTTTTTTATCTCTTCCTATGCTTTGTATCATTCCATCCTCTCGTCCTCTTGTTTGTGCATATTCGCTTTCATCCCTTTTTCCCCCCACTCTCCGACTATTTCTCAACCACCCTCTCTCTGACCATCATCTCCCTTACCCCAACCTCTCAGACCAATTCCCCTAAGCCATTCCTATACATCTTCTCCCCTCACAGTCAGTTCCTCATACCTCCTTTCCTGTCTCCTTCTCTCAGTTCATCTCTTGCTGCCCCCTCTTTGTCTGTCCCACTCCTTCTCTCCTGTCCATATCATCCTTCTAATTCTCTCCGTCCATCTCGTCCTCCAATTCCTTTTTATTACCTGACATGTAGACTGCCCTGCCGAACATGTCGACAAGGCAGGCTGATTCCCACTCAACACACCGGTTATACAGGGAAGCCTATATGACAGGGGCTGGAAAACCCGTTTTTGCTCCCCCACTCGGAGGAGATGAAAAGGATTGCTCAGGATAGAGTAAGGTGGAGAGCAGCATCAAATCAGTATCCGGACTGAGGACCACAACAACTTCACTCGTATGGGAGCTACGAGGTTATAAACCACCCATGCCGATTCTCGTGCTACAAACAATATGTGTACCAAATTTGGTTGAAACCGATCCATTTGTTTCAAAGGAGATGTGGCACATACACACACCCACACAGCCATTTTTATAATATACTAGCTTAAACCCGCGGCTCCGCTCGCGTGTTGGTTGATTATGAGAGATAAGCTGTCTTTCAGTAGTGTGCTATGAGATCAAATCACACGTAAAAAGCCAGCCGCGGTGGCCGCGGAGACTGAGGCGCTTCAGTCACGGTCTGCCCCTCGGGCATGCATATTTGTGCCGTCCTTAGTCTTAGCTAGTTCATAAGTAGTTTGTAAGTTTAGGGACTGATGACCCCGTAGTTAAGTCCCATAAGCTTATCAAACATTTGAACACGTAAAAATGTACTCGTTTCGAAGAATCCAATCACGAAATTCAACAATAATGATTGTAATATCACAGATCGATCACTTTATGTAATGCGTGAAACGTCAAATCGATTTCTTAAAGAGATGTATTAAAAGAAATTTCTTTTTTACTGCTTTATTTATTTATTCTTATATTTCCTTATTCGTATGCTTATCCTTACAGAGAAACAGCTGAAGACATTGTAGCACGCATAGACCAAATATATGGTCTGTGGCATCACGTTTAGCTGTATGTAACCTCCTTGCTATAGAGTCGAAAATGTCATCGCTGGCCTTCAGTCCGAATGTTTTATAATTTGACGACTTTCAACCACCATATATTCCAACCCTTATAGCTATCGTCATGGAACTATGGTGTACAACGGGAGACTTCGGACAACAATTAACACAGACCATTCGTTTGCGATCTGTAGTTTTCGCTGCAGAGCAAAATATTAACACACACACACACACGTACAGTTTTATATACACCGACAACTTTCCATTCCAATATACTCCACCCGTTTATCATTATCAACCCTCAAGCAACAATGCAACCAATAAAACCATTTTCAAACAGTAACTATAATTTTCAAAGTGTAATTATTGGTCCGCATTTCGCGTTATATTCTTCAAATTACTAAATATCTATCAGATCGCTATAAAACCGTGCCTAAAACCTTCCTCAGATATAAATTAGTAACTATACAAATATTTAAATCTCTGCGTCTTTTCGTTTGGACGTAATAAGCGTACACCGAACAATATTCACATTAATATATGTAGATAAATAGCTATTCGATCGCCATAAAACCGTGCCTAAATCCTTCCCCGGGTAGACATTAGTAACTGCACAAACTTTTAGCTCTTTATGTCTTGTGGTTCAGACGTGATAAACGTACACCGAACAGACATTCACATTTATAGATACAGATGTAGATTAAAGGCTTTATAGTAGCTGTAGTAGTTACGTTCAGACGCGAAAAATTTTCCAAAAAGATTGTGTTCCCATTACGAAAACGATATAGTATATGCAGGTTCGATACTTAACAAAAAACAGCAAAATTTAAACTAGAGATTCATTACCATTTTGGCATCGCAAGTGTTGAGAACTCGGTGAGCCGTGAGAATCCGGTGTGTGAGGTTGGCAGGCGCCCTCGGGTCACATCGGAGTTGGAAACGGGCGAATCCTGAATCTCGCATCGGCGCTGGAATTCCTTTTGATCGCGCCGGCAGGTTCGCTGGCAGCGTGCCGGTCTCAGCCCACCCCTTGACCTCCGAAGGCTGTCCGACGTGATGTGCGAGAGCAGGTGCCTAACACCAGGGCTGCTGTCCTGAATACAGTGCACGCACACTGTGCTGGTATCTCTCAAACGGCAAACAAAAGGATGACGTGCGCCTCACAACTGTATGAATTTCAAAATTTTTCTGTGGTTGGCTGCAATCAGTTGTCGATATTTTCAGTCTATGTTCATGCAAATCTAGATTCCGGCCAGTAAATAAAAAATAAAAAATAGTCATTTCATTCTCCACTCTGAGGTAAGGCTCCTATAAACCCGAGCTGAACTATCCGCCATTTTTTCCCCAAGCTGTAGGAGTTACCACGTTCCGGAGAAAGCTTACGCGTTACCTCGCGTTTCATTCAACTCGCTCACAGTCGCAAACTACTCACTTATCAGCTTGAAACTTTCATCAATGTATACGTTGAGAACTACACTACATTTTCATTTTAGTTTTATTTGTGGCAATAATTTATAAACAGCATATACTGATGGTTTACGACCATGCACTTTCTGACGACGTTACGGAATTTTCGACATGCGAGGAACTTTTTTTCTTTTGACGTATTTGACAGAATTTTTTATTGTTTTTTTAGGTCTTGTAGCGAAATTTGGGATGACTACAGATGGCATCATTGGGAAGAATATGTTTCCTTTATCATAAATAATAACATTTTCGAACTATTTACTACTTATTTAGACATTGGACAATTATTTAGTAATGACAAATTCAAATGTTTGTAAAGCTTATGGGACTTAACTATGGGGTCATCAGTCCCTAAACTTACAAACTACTTATGAACTACTTACGAACTAGGACGGCACAAATATCCATGCCCGAGGGGGGATTCGAACCCCCGACCGTAGTGGCCGTGCAGACCGTGACTGAAGCGCCTCAGTCCCCTCGGCCACCGCGGTCGGCTAGTAATGACATTTTTAATTTACTTTGTATCGTTTACCTTGATATGATTATTTGAAAGTCTTGCTGCACGTACTCCAACTTAGACATGAAGCCACGATAAATATTTTGACAATGTATTGTAGCCTAATGGTCTCTGTTTCCTCAATGTAACGGTAGAAATTTAGTCACAGTGAATTGTTGGAAGTCCTACTGTGTTGTTTAAAATATTTGGACAAATGGTTGTGACTAGAGGAACAGATAAATATGATGTTGCCATATGACAACTCTAAGAGGGAAAGGCTTAACAACCGGTCCACAAAGAGTCGCGGTTGTGTTCGGTCAATTATCGGACAAGGTGATAGTATGGTAAAAGGAGGATCCCAATTGGGAATAAAGGAAAACCTACAGAAGACATTGGTTGGAACTAGGGGGACTGGGACCATATTAATTTATTTCTGGGACGTTGTCCCATACAAAAAGTACTAGCTATCGGGACAGTGGAAGTGATCTTCCGACAACCAAACTTTGGGGGCCCTAGTTACTTTCGTATACTTACAGAGATCAGATGGACGCAGTTCACAACAGAAGAGCCTCTCCCCCAGAAGAGCGGCAGTAACTAGCTTTTATCAATGCTAAAATAAAAGAAGTACGACGTCACACTACAAATAATTAACTTGTGGCAATATAATTAAGACCACAAACTAAATTTGCGTACATTCCATCCATTTCAAATGATGTTATGTACTTCGTTGCACACCATGGACATGTCTGCAAACACCTTGTCACATTTCATTCGGATGCTATTGTAAAGAAAAGTATCCAGACAATAGGACATGCCTACGTCGTGACCTCCAGTGTATACCTGAACATTGCTACCAAGATATTTTTGTACTTCATGAAAGAATAAAAATAAAATAAAACGACTGGTTAACAGACCATCCTAATACAGTTACAATTAACATTAAAAAATATAAAATGGTTAGAATTGACTAAAGGATGGATTAATTGGTGGAACACAATCTGAGGCATCACTGAATAGTCAGTGTAGGAGAGTGTGTTGTGGTGTAGAAAAGGCAGAGGGAAACAGAGAAACGAATGTAGTAAGCAGGTTCGAAAGGGTGTAGCTAAAATTTCTTATTCAGAGATGAAGAGGCTTGCACAGGACTGGTTAGCGTGGAGAGCTGCATCAAGCGAGTCTTTGGACTGAAGACCAGATCAACAAACGGTTCAGGATATATGAAGTCATGAAAAGTAAGAAAATCCGCCCCATCACAATGATGTTTTAATTTATTACGTCTTTACTACTAACTCTATTTTTGCCGTTGTTATTTAGAGACTTCGCACGATAGGGTACCGTGAAGAGCCGAAAGAAATCAGTCTTTGGTCTGAAGACAATAACACGGCCTGGATGTGAGCTAGCACATTATTGACTTGCTCATTTTGTGAACTTCTTTATCTTGAATAAATCATCATTTGTTTACAATGTGCGTTACACAATCTCTGACAATAAGGTTCGGTAAATGAAGTCAGAACAGTTCGATAGGGCAAGACAACCTGCCCCCACCGCAGTTCGCCGCGCGGTAATAGCCGAGCGGTCTGGAGCGCCACGTTGCGGATCGCGCGGCCTCCCGCGTCGGAGGTTCGAATCCTCCCTCCGCCATGGATGTAAGTGTTGTCTTTAGTATAAGTTAGTTCAAAAGCAGTTTGTAAGTTTAGGGACTGATGACGCCGCAGTTAAGTCCCCTAAGCTCCACAAACATTTTAACATTTTGAACCATCGTAGTTCAGTGGAGCATCGAGTGTGTTCCGTGTTAGACCTGTTGGACGACCTGTTTGTTCAGTGCGTTGATTCTGAACAGTGACCAGAACAACATAATGAACGACCAAAGGAATAAAGTTTTGTTTTAAGTTTAGCAAGACGCCTGAACAAACGCATGCGATGCTTGTAGGTGTTTATAAGGATCAAGTCTGTCCATGAAGTTTGCGTACGAGTGGTTCACCCGTTTTCGAGGAAGTCGGGGAAGTGTTTCTGACAATGCCCGTAGCGGACGACCAGTGACCTGTGTCAGTGACGAAAACATTGAGAAAGTGAGGACATTAATCAGGAAGGATCGTCCATTAACTGAGCGCCTGATAGCGGATGACCTGCGGATTAACCCTGAAACCGTGTGACAAATCCTTACCAGAAGTTAGGGAAGAGGAAAACGTGTTGACGTCTTGTCCACATCACTTGACTGACGATCAGAAGCAGGCACGTTTAGAGGCTGCATAGGATTTTGTAGAAGCGGTGCATGCGACACCCAATTTCTTGAACCGTCTGTCACTGCGGATGAAACCTGGTGTCTCCGGTACGAGAAACGAAACTGTAAAGCATGGAGTGGCGTTCTCCGACATCACCTAGTCGGAAAAAGGTCAGAGCCGAAGAATCACGCATGAAAACGATGCTCATCAGCTTTCCCGATAGTCAAGAGATTATGCAGAAGGAATTTCTACCTGAGGGAACGCTGCAATATACGTTGAAAATTTGATTCTTTCACGTAGGGTATGACCCCAAAACGCACAATAAGATTCCTGATTTGTTGTCCACGATAACGCTCGCCCACACACACATACATACATACACACACACACACACACACACACACACACACATATCCAATACTGTCACACAGTTCCTGGCAAAAAAGGGTGTGATGGAACATGAACATGCACCATACTAGCCGGATCTCAATACTCTAACCTTTTTTGTAATTCCCCCGACACTAACTCTCTTTGAAAGGAAAGAAATTTGACGATATTCCTGACATCCAATGAAGCGTGAAAAAGCTTTTGAACACCACACCTCACAAACGGCTTTTAATCAAATTGCGTGGTTATGGTATATCGCCCCAAATTTGCGATTGGATATGGGATTTCCTGTCAGAGAGGACACATTTCGTAGTAATCGATGGTAAGGCATCGACTAAAACAGAAGTGATATCGGGCGTTCCACAGGGTAGTGTTATTGGTCCTCTGCTGTTCCTTACTTACATAAACGATTTAGGGGAAAATCTAAGTAGCTCTCTTAGGTGGTTTGCAGGTGACGCCGTCATTTACCGTCTAGTAAAATCATCTGAAGGTCAAAGCCAACTGCAGAACGATCTCAATAAGATATATGGTATAAAAATTGGCATTTGTCTCTAAATAATGAGAAGTGTGAAGTCGTCCACATTAGTACGAAAAGAAATCAGTTAAACTTTGTTTACAAGATAAATCAATCAAACGTGAACGCCATAAACTCCACAAAATACCTAGGAATTACTATTCCTTCAGACTTAAACTGGAAAGAACACGTAGATAGTGTCGTGGGAAAGGCGAACCAGAGACTGCGTTTTATTGGCAGAACCCTTAAAAGATGCAACAGAACTACTAAAGGAACTGCATACACTACGCTTGTCCGTGCATTTTTGGAGTATTGCTGCCAAGTGTGGGATCGTTATCAGGTGGGTTTCACGGAGGACATCGAAAGAGTCCAAAGAAGAGCAGGTCGTTTTGTAATGTCACGATACAGGGGAGACAGCGTTACGGAAATGATACAGGATCTGGGATGGGAATCATTACAACAACGGCGCTTATCGCTGCGGCGTGGGGTACTTACGAAACTCCAATCGCCAACGATCTCCTCCGAATGCAAAAATATATTGTTGACTCCCACTTACATAGGTAGAAATGACCATCAGAATAAAATACGAGCCGGCCGCGGTGGCCGAGGTGACTGAGGCGCTCCAGTCACGGTCAGCACGGCCACTACGGTCGGGGGTTCGAATCCCCCCTCGGGCATGGATATTTGTGTCGTCCTAGTTCGTAAGTAGTTCATAAGTAGTTTGTAAGTTTAGGGACTGATGACCCCGTAGTTCAGTCCCATAAGCTTAACAAACATTTGAACATTTGAATAAAATACGAGAAATCAGAGCCGAACGGAGAGTTTCAGGTGTTCTTTCTTCCCGGGCGCTATTCGAGAATGGAATGGGAGATAAATAGTATAATAGTGGTTCGATGAAGCATCTGCCAGACAAATGTGATTTGCAGAGTATCCAATGTAGACGTAGATATAGACGACTTCATGCGAAGTTCGCAGAGCTCAGCGGTGCACAGTTATCGAAAGTAACTACTTCGAAGGACAGTAAGATAACTGTACTTCATAATTCGTGTCAGGAATATTTTGTAACCAATCGAAATGTGTCTTTTTAAATCTAAAATATTTTTGCTGTGTAGGTAGCGAGGCCAAGAGGTGCCGCGTGGAGTTGATGCGTTCGGTCGTTGAGCAGGAGAGAGCGGTGAGTGATGCGTGTTTGGCGACCTTGCGAGTGCAGCGGCGCGGCGGAGCGGGGAGCGACGACCGGCGGCGGCTGTTGGGCAACTGCTCGCTCTGTACTGGCCGGAGCGGTGGCGTCGCATTCCTGCCCAGGCGAGGCGGCATCAGCTGGCCGACACGCGCCAAGCCGGCCGTCAGGCGCCGCACGGACTACAGCTGTCCACTGGCTGCACGCCCACTAAAGTCCTGCCGCCGGTTCTGCTAGGCTGCTAGAGCGTGTGTGGTCAACGTGCCGAGTCCAACGTGCTGCTTCATCGTTCAGAGACGGCGCGACTTGTGCCTCCCTTAGACTGTTCGCGGATGATGCTGTCGTTTATCGGTTAGTGAAGTCAACAGAGGATCAATCTATAAGCATAAAGTGTGTTGGTAATATAAGGTTTTGCTTGCGAATATGTGAAAATGTTCCAACAGTATTTAAATTGTAATGTAATGCAGTTTTCGCTTTGCTTCCACTTTCCATTTTGACAAAATGTACTTCTGTTTTGTCTGTTCATTTAAATATATGTACATTTCCACTGTGTGTTGTAGATGGCCATATTGAGTTAACACTCAGAAGGCAAAAAAAAAAAAAAAAAAAAAAAAAAAAAAAAAAAAAAAAAAAAAAATTGCAGACGCCGGCCGTGAATAGTGCGACCTCGCAAATGACGGCACATGCAGTGGTCTGTGCACTTTCCTGCCTGCCGGCGCATGACCACAAGTGTCGCGGAGAATCCACTTGACGGCGTCAGCGTGGGCACGGTCCTCACGCGTAACGTATTGCCCAGATAACAGCCAGTCGCTCCCCTCGAAGACAGGCGTCGTCGACAGAGGCATTAATCGTGGGGACTACCACTCTACAGTGAGGAATGTCATGACTCTTGGATGTGTGTCTGCTGTACAGACGACCTCAAGGGTTTTAGCCCACTTTACGTTACGTTACGGTAGTAACACTAAACGTGGACCTTTAAGATCGCTTTTTGACAGCTAGAAATTTAAAGAAAAATAACACGACACGAAAATTCAATAAACGAATTAGTATCGGAAGAAATTGCCAACAACTTTGCTCTCTTATGATTTTATTAAAAGTCTTACACCGTTTCACAGACATTTGCAAAAATAATGGCGATTTGACTGTCTGTGTGTCTGCAAAAGATGAAACGTGTCCATAAAATATAAGAAAATGTCTAATATTGTGCCTCCTGATTTGTGTCGAGTAACGTGCTTAAAAGAAAATGTATAATATTGCTTCTACTGTGCGTATCGATATGTGTACTTAAGTCTGTGAAGTTTCATCTTTGGCAAAGATCATGTATTGCATAGCATTGTAGCTCGCGCAGAGAGAGAGACAGTTATCGGTTAGTGAAGTCAATTGAGGATCAAAAGCAACTGCAAAGCGATTTAGACAAAATTTCTGCATGGTGCAAAAATTGGCAATTGACACTAAATAAAGAAAAGTGTGAAGTAATACACATGACCACTAAAAGAAATCCGCTGAACTTTAATTACGCGATAAATCAGTCAAACCTTAAGGTCGTAGATTCTACCAAATACCTAGGAGTTACAATTACGAACAACTTTGACTGGAGAGAACACATAGAAAATATTGTGGGGAAGGCGAACCAAAGGTTACGTTTCATCGGCAGAACGCTTCGAAGATGCACCAGCTCCACCAAAGAGACTGCCTACATCACACTTGTGCGTCCTCTCCTGGAGTACTGTTGGGGGCAACCCTCACCAGGTGGGACTGACGGAACACATTGACGAGATTCAGAGAAGGGCAGCTCATTTTGTTCTATCACGTTACGGGGGGAAAGCGTCATGGACATGTTGCACGAATTGGGGTGGAAATCATTAAAAGAAAGACGTTATTCATTGCGGCGTGATCTATTTGCGAAGTTTCAATCACCGACTTTTACTTCTGAGTGTGAAAATATTTTGCTACCACCCACCTACTTAGGGAGACATGACCATCCCAATAAGAGAAATCAGATCGAAAACGGAACGATTTAGGTGTTCTTTCTTCCCGCGCGCTATTAGAGAATGGAACGGTAGAGAAAAGTTATGAAAGTGGTCAATGAACCCTCTTCCAGGCACTTGAATGTGATTTGAGGGTATCTATGTAGATCTAGATGTAGTAGATGTAGATACACGCGATCGCCAGTCTGTAACACTACTTTCTATTCCTTTCCCTTCCGTCCCAGTATTTAGTATTCTTTTATTCATTTATTAATTGATTATTTACATTTATTTACTTATTCGTGTCAGAATCATCGTGTACAAAACATAACATGAAACACAGAAACAAAAATGAAGATCAATGAATATAAATACAAATTAGCCATTAATAGTACACATATTTACAAGTAACAGTGGTAACTAGAGTTGGCTACTGAGTTGATGTTTCGACTCAGTGAATCGAGTCAGCGAACTGTTCGACTGAGTCGAAAGTTGAATCGGCACTGTTTCGAAACAACGAATCTTGTGATTCATGTATCGGACGCTAGATGCCGTTAACATGCGTTTTTCTGTAGAGCCCTGTATTGGGAGAGTACCGCCAACCGGGCGAGCGCCGCCATTGTAGGCCTCTCTCGCAGCAGCAGCGCTATGCACGGCGCTGTTAAATTAACATTTATGATAAAGGGAACCGGACTGTACATCGACGTGTTATGACAATACGTCAAGTAAACAATGAACTTAAGTTTTTAATCGTTTCATCACATCTACAGCGAATATTAAGGAAAAATTGGTAATCTGAGATCAAGACCTTTATTTTTGAGAAAACTAGTTGTAAAATTGTTTCGTGCTAAAATTTAAACCCTGTACCATATGCACTGCTTTCGCAATAAGTGACGTTCCTGCTTTCAAATTAGCCAAGGCCTGACGTTTTTATCTCTAATATATTGGTTTTTATCAAAGTAGAAGTAATTAATACATGTTGCTTTCCATTAATCTAGTGCCTAATGTTGATAGGTGTTGTGTGCTAACCTACATGTGATATTATCACATAACATTAACTGAGCTAACATTTTGGGAAGGTTTAATTTTTACGCATTGTTATCGCACTGCTGAGTACTTCAGTAAAATAAACTTTATCTTAAAATTCGTGTTTTGGAGATCTATTTAATGGGCGGTTTCATTTACCGCCCAAACTTACGTAATATGCAGACTAAGTATAAATACGAAATTCGTCAAATACGGCACATTATGTTAGATTTTCATGTATTTATACCTTCTAAAAATATCTTTTCTCTTACATGTCTGTTCGTCCAACATTGCTCGCAAGAATCTTGTATGAACAGATAAACCTAGAAGTTTACCCGATATTTCAATACAAATTTACTTACTTCGCAAAATTTTGCATTCTCGTATGGAAATGCATTTTTTTCTTCCAATGCGGTGTACCCACAATTCGCGTCTTTTGGCATCTCTTTCGCCTTGGGGAATGCGTAAAACTTGCTACCTCGGACTGTCTTAGTATTACAATTCACTGCCAACAATGCGCCATTTTCACCATATAAAAATGGAATATGCTACGTTAAGCTCTTAATTTAATACATAATGAGTCTACACATTTCCAACACCTCTAAGTGCCAAAATAACAGCTAGTTAAGTGAAATATGCCATTTACGCTGATGGATTGCTTAGAAATGGCGGACGTGCCCCACCCGCGCTCAACTGACCAATAGCAGCCGGCGGTTGTCGGCAAGCCACACATAAAAGATTGGCGCTACTCTCCCAATACAGTGATCTAGTGCGGTCAACATGCCGAGTCCACCGTGCTGCTTGATCGTTCAGAGACGGCACGACTTGTGCCTCAACGAGATACACGCGATCGCAGCGTGCTCTAGCGTCATTTTGTAACACTACTTCCTATTCCTTCCCTTCCGTCCCAATATTTAGTATTGTTTTATTCATTTATTAATTGATTATATTTATTGATTTATTCGTGTCAGAAGCATCTTGTACAAAACATAACATGAATCACAAAAACAAAAATGAAGATCAATGAATATAAATACAAATTAACCATTAATAGTACACATACGAGGGTAAATCAATTATTATCCGCAATTTAGTTATATTTTTGTTTATGTTGGTAGTACTGTCGTTTTACGTTGGTGACGCATGCTTTGTTTATTTGTTGTTATATCTTTGCAATTTTCAAGCTGCTACGTTAGTTTCGTTGTCTCTGCCGTGCTGTTAATCATGGCTGCTCCGCTGTCTATTTGCACCAAAGAAGAGCAACGTTCAGTGATACGTTTTTTGTGGGCGGAAGGTGTATCAGGGGCCGAAATTCATAGAAGACTTTCAGTACAATACGGGAGCAGTGTTTTGCCACAACGAAGTGTGTACGAGTGGATTGAAAAATTCCGAAATGGTCGCACGATGAAGGAGCCGGACGACTGTTTACTGCCACAAATGAAGAAACCATTGAGCGATCACGTGAAAAGATTCTCTTAGACAGACGATTAACTATTGATGAAGTGGTTCATCGTCTTCAAATTAGTCATGGTTCTGCCTACGAAATTATTCACAACAGACTTGTGTTTCGTAATGTTTGTGCAAGATGGGTCCAAAAACAACTCACACAGTTGCATAAGCAAACGCGCCTCGACATCTGCAGAAAAACATTCGGATCGCTATGGTAATGAAGGGGACAACGTCTTAGACAGAATCATTACTGGTGACGAAACATGGATCCATCATTACGAACCGGAGAGTAAACGGCAGAGTATGGAATGGAAACATTCAAATTCGCCGTGCAAGAAAAAGTACAAGACCCAACCGTCCACAGGAAAACTGATGCTTACGGTTTTTTCGGATGCACGAGGTCCTGTACTGGAACATTATGGTGAAAGGGGCACAACAATGAACAGTGTACCTTACAGTGAGATGCTTACTGACAGGCTAAAGCCTGCAATTCGAAGCAAACGCCGAGGATTGCTGTCAGAAGATGTTGTGTTGTTGCACGACAATGCCCGTCCGCATACTGCTGTCCACACTGCTGAAACACTCAAGAAACTCAAATTCGAAGTACTGGATCATCCTCCATATAGTCCCGATCTTGCCCCTTCTATCACTTGTTTGGTCCACTCAAATAGGCATTAAGGCACTGATGACCGCCGTTTTGGCTCGAAGCAGTGAAGGAAGCGGTGCAATCCTGGCTCGCAGCTCAACCGAAAACATTCTTTTATGAGGGCATAAGGAAGCTTGTAGAGCGATGGACGAAGTGCATTGAAGAGCAAGGAGACTACGTCGAAAAATGATGTTCTTGTAAGTTTCGTATTTAATTACAATAAAATTTTATAACTACTTTGCGGATAATAATTGACTTACCCTCGCATTTACAAGTAAAAGTGTTAACAGTTCAAAGGTCTTTTCCCCAGGATTAAACATTTTACTATGCTAGCCCAAAATCTGGCTACATCACACACATCACGGGTAGCACCAGTCAGGTCCTGCATGGTACAGCAGGCTGGGCATAGCTCACACTGTAGCAGATGCTCGGTTGTTTGTTCTTTTCCACGCTCGCACATGACAGATGCATCAGAGAGGTCCCACCTTCTCATGTTGACTTTGGATCTTGTTACGTTGGTCCGCAGTGTATTGAGGGACTTCCACGTCATCCAGTCCTCCTCTTAGCCAGGTGGGAGTGCTTCCTGTGGTGTCATCCAGCCATCAAGGTCCCCGATCTTTGCTCTCCACATCTCCAGTCTGGTCAGTTGTGGTGATTTTTCCAGCTCCGTCGTTGCATGCAGAAAGCCTTTCCTTGTTCTGAGTCTGCTATGGGCTGGCTGATAATCAAAAAGGAGATGTGTTGATAATTTTGATGCCTTTGCTCGTTCCATTTTGGCTGTGACTTCCCTTCTAATCCCAGGTGACGCTATACCAGCCAGGCAGTATAGTTTTTCAAATGGCGTCGGTCTTAGACATCCCGTGACAATGCGGCACGTTTCGTTTAGAGCCACATCCAATTGTTTAGCGTCGCATGAGTTGTACCACACTGGGCACGCGTATTCTGCAGCTGAGCAACACCGGGACAGGCCTGTGGTTCTTAATGTATTGGGTTGTGCACCCCAGTTTGAGCCTGCGAGCTTGCGAACAATATTATTTATAGCAGCTACTTTGCATTTGGTGTTCAAGCAGTGCTCTTTGCAGGGAAGGTATACACACGTCTTCTGTATATCGATTGTTAACTGTATTGAACTGTAATGTGATGTCTGTAGAGATGATCTTTGACATTGCATGCAATGGCGAGGTAAGACCAAAATGTAGTGTGGACAAGATAAAGTTTGCGAGGCCGCATGGTGGCACAAGAGGGTGTATTTTATTCAGAGAAATATTTTTGTTCGTTTTTATACTGACAAAATTTTATTTACAAAATGAACACATTTTAATTTCATGTAACATTACTCAGTAGTTTCAATTAAATGTTAATAAAACTAAAATTTCTTACTTTTACCCTTACTGAACTCGCTAACAACTGTATCATAATCCAGATTGGATGCTATATCTGTTTTTATAGACAAAATTGCAAAAGCTGAAAGTCTTTGTTGACCCATTGCACTTTTAGAGTAATTTTTAATTAGCTATGATTTGTAAAAGCCTCTTTCTACAGTGGTTGCATTTCCTGTATTGTTAAGAAAATACAAGTGACAATGTAAATATTTGAGAAAATTTCTTTTATGTATTTCTGCAGTTGTTTCACATCTTTAACGAAATCGGGCAAGTTAGGCATCATTATTTGTAATTCTTCATACATTTATTAAGGTTGGAAGTCACAGCTCTAACCCACTCGCAGGAGTGTAAATGTTGGCACCTTTTTAACATTTGAACGTTTGGAGTAATTTTAGCTTACTTGCATCATAGAGGAACCAAATTTTTAAAATATTATTTTGATACAAATCATAAATCCATATTGCTCAATATGCAATCAATTACAGTGATAAAAAACTGTTTCGTATCTCATTTTGGGAAATTGTGTAAATTCATCACTACTTTCGTAATATAGTATTCTTTTTGGCTAATCTTTTAATTTTTTAATATTCCTGAAAATCGTCACTACTTTTTTTCAATAAACTTACACACGTTATACATGCTTTGCTCGGACCCATTTTATCGATATTTCTTCAGCCAATCATAAAACGCACTCAAATGCTCAAGAGCTATACTCAATGGACTTGTACAGATCGCCATAATCTATAAATGTGGATGTCTGTTCGGTGTACGTTTATCACGTCTGAATCACAAGACAAAAAGAGCTAAAAATTTGTACAGTTACTAATGTCTACCCGAGGAAGGCTTTAGGCACGGTTTTATGGCGATCGGATAACTATTTATCTATATGTATATATTAATGTGAATGTCTGTTTGGTGTACGCTTATCATGTCCAAGCGACAAGACGCAGAGACTTAAATATTTGTACAGTTATTAATTTATACCTGAGGAAGGTTATAGGCAAGGTTTTATAGCGATCTGAAAGATATTTAGTAATTTGAAGAATATAACGCGCAATGCGGAACAATAATTACTCTTTGAAAATTACATTTACTCTTTGAAAATGTTTTTATTGGTTGCATTGTTGCTTGAGGGTTGATAATAATAAAAGGGTGGAGTATACTGGGATGGAAAGTTATCGGTGTATATAAAGTTCTACGTGTGTGTGTTAATATTTCGCTCTGCAGCGAAAACTACAGAACGCAAACGAATGGTGTGTATGTAATTCTAGTCCAAAGTGTCCCGTTGTACACCATAGCAGTTCCATGCCGACAGCTATAAGGGGGTGGAAGATATGGTGGTTGAAAGTCGTCAAATTATAAAAAATTCGGACTGAAGGCCAGCGATGACGTTTGCGACTCTACAGCAAGGAAGTTACGTACAGCGAAACGTGATGCCACAGACCATATATTTGGTCTATGCGTGCTACAATATCTTCAGCTCTTTCTCTGTAAGGATAAGTATACGAATAAGGAAATATAAGAATAAATAAATAAAGCAGTAAAAAAAATTTCTTTTAATAAATCTCTTTAAAAACGGATTTGAGGTTTCTCGCATTACATCATGTGATCCATCTGTGATATTATTACAATCATTATTGTTGAATTTCGTGTTTGGATTCTTCGAAACGAGTGAATTTTTACCTGTGATTTCTTATATATTATCTGATAAATGTAACATGTTTTTTAGAAAAAAGGAGATGGACAGAGAGAGAGTGGATAGGAAAAGTACTAACTCAAGGTTCGAATAAATAAATAAATAAAAACCCGGGCAACGCCGGGTTCTCAGCTAGTTTGCTTATAATATCACTATTTGATAACAACTCATACTGTAAATGCAATGATGTGATGAATTCAAAGCTGAGCATTTAGTTCAAAACTGATTTACCTACACCGATGTGAGTGTGTCTGATTCTTCTGATTGATTTTTCCAGCTTTCAAGGTGTTCAACAGGATCATCAATTTGGAATAGTATGGCCTTCACTGCCTCGATTCTGATTTTCCGTCTTACGTCTGCTAAGGGTTTAATATTAAGCTTTAATTTGGCCGGATCTTTAGAATAGGAAATAAGTTTTCTGAATAAAACCAAAAAGTTTTTGCTGCCGCTGAACATTTAGCTACATCTACCAATAATAGATTCCAACCGTGACACCCACAGGATGTAAAAAACTAATATTCGAGTTTTAAGTCAAATATTTATACCTGTCATATTTGCTCCATTCTCCTACCCCTGACCACAACAGTTTTGAATATAGAATCCATTTTTTTCTAGCTCTTCCAGTATTGCATTAGTCAGATATTCTCCATCCATCTCAGCAACAACTACTAATCCAATACGTTTCCTCCTATAGCACAATTTACTGCATTAGGAAATCTTAAGATAACTGTGTTGTTATGGTCTTCAGTTCGCAGATTGGTTTGATTCAGCTCTCCACGCTCGTTAAGTACAGTGTCAAAAGCCTTTCGGAAATCTAGAAATACGCAATCTATTTGCCATTCTTCGTCGATAGCACTCATCACTTCATGTGAGTAAAGGGCTAAATTTTTCCACAATAACGGTAATTCCTGAATCCGTGTTGACTATGGGTTAACAGGTCGTTCTCTTTGAGGTAGTTCATAATATTTGAGGAACGTTTATGTTCTAAAATCCTGTTGCAAGCCGACGTCAATGATATAGGCCTGTAATTTTGATGATCACTGCTATTGCCTTTCTTGAATATTATGGCTCAAGATGCGAAGTTCGTGGTTTGTTTCATTTTCCCAGTGACAAAGACTCATTTGATATTTCCTGGCAGATTAAAATTGTGCGCCGAAACCGGGATTCGAAGTTCTAAGCATAAAAGTGCTTCACTATTTCAGTTCAATTTACGACAGCAATAAACAATCACTGCCTATTTCTTTATTATGTGCCGTTTGTAAATGATACATCACACTCACTGTCAGGTAACAATCTGTCAGAATTACAACTTAACGTAACACTATGCAGGGTGTTCCACCCAACTGTTTCATCCCAGATATCTCTGAAACTACAAAGGATATTGAAAAACGACTTTTACGGTCATGAACGTACGGCAGGGGCTTATGAAAGTAAGTACTGTGAGACAGTCTAAAACGCGAAGAAATATTATTTTTAACACAAAATTATGATTTTTTAGAATGGATACCCCATATTATTACTTAAGCAATCGATAGGATGAAAAATCACAAAAATAATGGCGTTGGTTGCAAAAAAATATAGCTGCTTTTTTTTAGTAATCTCATTAAAACAACTGAAACTAGATGCACTTTTGATTATGCCTATGTAACTGAATAGTATCATTGAATACAACTTCAAAAGGTTATTTCAGCAAAAATTGTTAACTATTTATAATTATTTAATGGCCTCAGTGGTGCGTACTTTATAAATTTCATCAGTTTACTGCTATAACATTTTTCTTTGCACTCAAATGTTTGAAATAACGGTAATACCTGGTGTAGGCCTAAATTCACTTTGCCTGATTTTCCATTGTACGCTAGGTATTTATTCCCTAATTCAGTGTGGCGACTGTTTTCATATGTTATTACAGTTCATTTAACGTGCAGTCTCAACTGATTAAGGTAACATTATTTCGGAAACATTTCCCTATAGAAACAAAGTCTTCTGAGACGAAGTTAGAAAACGATACCTTATCTATTAGATACACGACACGGTCAGAGTGAAATCCTGGAAAGGTGCTTTAACATTGCAATGATGTTTAGCGGTACATTTAGCTTGCATAGTTTCGTGCAGTAGAATCTTGTGTAGCGTCTGAAAGCCGCTGGGGAGTTAAAAATTGTTGACGGCATCAGGTCTAATTCTGTTAAGCATTACCTGCTCTGACAATGCAATGCATGATACAATCAAATAACACTGACTAAAGAAAATGTTCCGGGAAAAAATATCTACGTGAAAAATTAAATTTGCCACAGATGCGTAAACAATCATGACAGAACGGTTGGTTGGGGTTGGTTTACCACTTTTACAGCAACAAACCTTAAATTTCTCAACCAAGACCTTCAGGAAAAAAGGGCGTGATTTCCCCCTCCACTACTTTCGTCGTAGATGTCAATCCTGAAGACTATACATTCTTGTTAATATTCATCTTATACACTCCTTTCAAGACAATATCCGTATAATCAAACTGGACTTCCATGACCTCTCCTATCTCCGACAGAAAGACAATTTCATCCGCAAATGACAAATTACTTCTCCTCCCTGAACTTCTCCAAATTTCTCCTTGCTTTCCTTCACAGCTTGCTCAATGTATACACTGATTACCACTTCGGAAGGACTACAACCCTACCTTACTCCATTTCCAACCAATGTCTCCCTTTCATTCACTTCGATCCTTGTTGTCTGGTTTATGTACAAGTTGTAAATAACCTTCCGTCCCCTACAAATTACCGCTGTTGAATTCAAAATATGAAAGGGAGTATTACAGTCAAAATTGTCAATTGCGTTCTCCAAATCTACAACAGCTAGAAATGTAAGTTTGTCTTTCCTTAATCTAAAATAAGTTCTAAGGTGAATATTGCCTCACATATTCCACATTTCTCCTAAATCCAGAATTATTATTATTATTATTATTATTCTCGTGTCACAAACACACATATTTACACAGTTATTAACAATGTTATTAACACAGTCATATACATTATATTACATGTGACCCAAACTTGGCCAATTCTAATACGTTCTTCAATGTCAGATAAAGTTCGTTTACCGTGCAGGTGGTTTGACACACTCGATCCAAAATGATCTTCTTCGAGGCTGGCTTTTACCAGATTTTCCACTCTTTTGCAAATAATCCGTTTTACAATTTTGCATCCATGACTTTTTACACTGATGGACTGATGTCTGAGCCTACTTTCTTTGGAATGGGATTATTAAATTTTTCTTGAAACCTGAGGGTGTTTAGACCGTCTCATACATCTTGCACAGTAGGTAAAATAGTTTTGTCATATTGGCTCTCCCAGAGGCTTCAGTAGCTCTGAGGGAATGTCGTCTACGTATTGCTCTGTCTATTTCTTCTTTCAATATAGTATCTCCGATCTCATTTTCATCTATTTCTTCTCTTTCTTCAATATTGTCTGAAGTTCTTTTCCTTTATATATTATTATGAACTGTAGGCTGAAACTGAAGAAACTACAAAAAGGTAGGAAAATAAAGAGATGGGACCTGGATAAATTGAAGGAACCTGAAGTCCTTAAGAATTTCAGAGGGAGCTTTAGGCAACAATTGACAGAAACGGGGGAAAATAAAACAGTAGAGGGGGAATGGGTAGCATTGAGAGACGAAATAGTGAAGGCAGCAGAGGACAAAATAGGTAGGAAGGCAAGACCTACAAAAAATCCTTGGATATCACAGGAGATACTGAATTTAATCGATGAAAGGAGAAAATATAAAAATGCAGTAAATGAAACAGGTAAAATGGAGTACAGACGACTAAGAAATGAGATTGACAGGAAGTGCAAAATGGCTAAGCAGGAGTGGCTAGAAGCCAAATGCAAGGATGTAGAAAAATGTATAAATAGGGGAAAAATAGATACAGCCTACAGGAAAATAAAAGAAACATTTGGAGATAAGAAAAACAGTTCTATGAATATCAAGGACACTGATGGAAAACCAGTTCTCAGCAAAGAAGGGAAAGCTGAAAGGTGGAAGGAGTATATAAAGGGGCTCTACAAAGTAAATGAACTACGAGACAATATTGTAGGAAGGGAAGAGGATGTAGATGAAGATGAAATAGGAGATACTGTACTGAGAGAAGAATTTGACAGAGCCCTGAAAGACCTAAGTCGAAACAAGGCCCCTGGAGTAGATGATATTCCCTCAGAGCTACTGAAGTCTCTGGGAGAACCAGCCATGACAAAATTGTTTCACCTGGTGTGTAAGATGCATGAGACAGGTGAAATACCCTCAGACTTTAAGAAAAATGTTATAATCTCCATGCCTAAGAAAGCAGGTGCAGACAGGTGTGAAAACTACAGAACCATCAGTTTAATAAGTCATGGTTGCAAAATATTAACGCGAATTATATACAAAAGGATGGAGAAGCTGGTAGAAGCCGACCTCGGGGAAGATCAGTTTGGGTTCAGGAGAAATGTAGGAACACGGGAGGCAATACTCACTTTACGGCTTATCCTAGAAGATAGATTAAGAAAAGGCAAACCTACATTTCTAGCTTTTGTAGATTTGGAGAAGGCTTTTGACAATGTTGATTGGAATAAACTCTTTCAAGTTCTGAAGCAAGCAGGAGTAAAATATAGGGAGCGTAAGGTTATTTACAACTTGTACAAAAACCAGACAGCGGTTGTCAGAGTTGAAGGGCATGAAAGGGATGCAGTGGTTGGAAAGAGAGCAAGACAGGGTTGTAGTCTTTCTCCATTGTTGTTCAATTTGTACATTGAGCAAGCTATAAAGGAAAGCAAGGAGAAATTTGGTGAAGGAATTAAAGTTCAGGGGGAAGAATTCAAAACATTGCGTTTTGCCGACGACATAGTAATTCTGTCAGATACAGCAAAGGACCTGGAAGAGCAATTGAACGGAATGGACAGTGTGCTGAAAGGTGCATATAAGATGAACATTAACAAGAGCAAAACTAGGGTAATGGAGTGCAGTGTAAGAAAATCAGGTGATGCTGAAGGAATTAGATTGGGAAACGAAGCAATAACGGAGGTAGATGAGTTTTGTTACTTGGGCAGTAAAATAACAAATGATGGTCGCAGTACCGAGGATATAAGATGCAGAATGGCAATGGGTAGAAAAGCGTTCTTGAAAAAGAGAAATTTGTTAACATCGAATATTGATTTAAGCCTAAGGAAGTCCTTTCTGAAGGCATTTGTATGGAGTGTTGCCTTGTATGGGAGTGAGACATGGACGATAAACAGCGCGGACAGGAAGAGGATAGAGGCTTTTGAAATATGGTGCTACAGAAGAATGCTGAAGATTAGGTGGGTGGATCGCGTAACTAATGAAGAGGTACTGAACAGAATTGGGGAGAAAAGGAATTTCTGGCATACCTTGACTAAAAGAAGGGATAGATTGGTAGGACACATTCTTAGACATCAAGGAATTGTGAATTTAGCTTTGGAGGGAAGTGTTTGGGGTAAAAATCGCAGGGGAAGACCAAGAGATGGATACAGTAAGCAGATTCAGACAGATGTAGGTTGTCGCTCTTATGTGCAGATGAAGAGGCTTGCTCAGGATAGGGTATTGTGGAGAGCTGCATCAAACCAGTCTCCGGACTGAAGACCACAACAACAACAACATTATTTCCACTTTTCAACTCATCCTTTTCTGCTAAGAACTGGTTTTCCATCTGCGTTCCTAATATTAATACAGCTGCTTTTCTTGCCATCAATTTTTTCTTTCATTTTTCTGTAGGCGGTAGTTATCTTTCGTCTACAGACTTGAATTTGACCTCTAGCCACTACTGCTTAGCTATTTTACACTTTTCTGTCAATATCAATTTCTAGTTGTCTGTACTCTATTGCCGGCCGCGGTGGCCGAGGAGACTGAGGCGCTCCAGCCACGGTCTGCACGGTCACTACGGTCGGGGGTTCGAATCCCCCCCTCGGGCATGGATATTTGTGTCGTCCTAGTTCGTAAGTAGTGCATAAGTAGTTTGTAAGTTTAGGGACTGATGACCCCGCAGTTAAGTCCCTTAAGCTTTACAAACATTTGAACATTTTGTACTCCATTTTTACCTGCTTCATTTATCACATGTTTATATTTTCTCCTTTCATCAGTTAAATCCAGTATTTCCTGTACTATCCAAAGATGGTTTTCTACGTCTTGTCTTTTCACCTGCCAAGACTACCTATTCATCTTCTACTGTATTACAGCCCCCCGTTTCCGTCAATTGTTGCCTAAAGCTCCCCCTAAAATCTTAAAGAACCTCCGGTTCCTTCCCATTATCATGGTTCCAATTCCTTACTTTTATACCTACCTTCAGTTTCTTCAGTTTTATTCTACAGGTCATAACCAATAAGTTATGGGCAGAGTCTATATCAACATTCGATGTGTCTTACCATTTAAAACCTGATTGCGAAATCTGTGTTTTACCATTATAAAATCTATCTGGTACCCTCTCTCCTGGTCTCTTCCAAATATACAACCTTATTTCATGTTCTTTGTTATCATTAAATTATATTCTGTGCAAAATTTTAGCAGGTGGCTTCATCTTTAATTCCTTTTCCCCGGTCCATATTCACCTACTATTTGTTCTTCCCTTCCTTTTCCTACTACCGAATTCTAGTCCCATATCACAATCAAGTTTTCCTCGCCCTGAAGTGTCTGAATAATTTGCTTTACCTCTGTACATAGTAGTTAACCCGTATTACCATTTTCTTATTTATTATTTGACCTATTCCCGGCTGGTTTACCCCAAAACTAACTTTATATTTATAACCCCGTACTCACCTGATCGAAATCCTGTCCATCCATGGACTGTACTTCACTAAACCCCACTATATGTATTTTCAACCTATGCATTAACCTTTCTAAATTTTCTAACCCCCTCCCCTATTAAGTGATCTAAAATCACACACTTCGATCCATAGAATGATGACGACATCCTCATGAGTAGTCCCCGCATCAGTATCATTCCTGAAACGAATATTACCTGCATGCGCGTGGAGATAAAATATCAAGCCTTAAAACTGTTGGTAGAATTATGCTGTATAATCTAAGTTTTATACTGCAAGTTTCAATAGCTCTGTAGTAATTTGTCGTCAGTTACTTACTTAATGTGCAACACAGACCCCTGCAGACTGCTAGGCACTTTCGTCTGAACATACCTGTACAAAGAAAACAAAAGAAGCAGTTTAGACATTGTTTGACAATGCTGTAATGAACAACAAAATTATCCTTAACAACTTCATATCATACTGAGGAATAGCACACTTAGTTGTTATTAGCTACATTTTCAATACAGAAAAATCTATTTGTCAGTTATTTCTCAGTGTTTGTGCTCTATGTTTCGCAACTATATAACACTAGCAACATACAGCTTAGAAATCACTAGTTTGTTCTGATCTTCTGTAAATGAGTTTCAGGTTAACACAGTAAGAAATTACTTGATAGGTACATTAACCAGAAAAATAGTTTTGAGGATAATTTACTGAAAAAGTGCCGTTACCGGTTTTAAATTTACAAGTTACATCATTAGACGCCATTCATGCTTTCGTCAAAACACATGGTGCATTGCATGTTCGTTAAAAAACTACGGGTAACAACAAAATCGCTTGTGGTACTTAATTCTGTGCAGCTACATTTTCCTAAGATATTGACGATTATCTCAATCTAAGTCCTCTCGTATAGTTACGAACAATTAACATGAAAATCATCTACTTTAAAATAGATCCTGATATTATTTATATATTTTTGAGAATCACTGAGCAGCAAGTTTGCCAAATATTCGCCTATTTGCTCACAACTGAATAGCAAAACAATCCACCTGTCGAGAGTCGTTGTTGTAATCTTTGTTTATATGTTCTCATACGTTTTGAATGGGGCAGAAGAAAAAATGATGTACTTTTGAGTCTTAAAAGGACACCACAAGGGTGTCGCATTTTAGAATTATTTGATATTTATGTTACGTGAAGTTTAGAACTTAAATAACAATCAGCCAAAGCCATTCGACGCAACTCTCAAAAATTCTCAAGAAAATCGTCTTTGACGTTTTGCAGGTACACATAAGTACTAGTAATTAAAACAGCTGCACTAACAGGTGATAGCGTTGTGCCCTCGTAACCAAATGGTCGGTGGTTCGAATCCTGCAGTAACTAGTTTATATTTTTATTTTTTTTCATTGTGTTCAAATACCTACACAATTTTAGTGTCTAACGGTAAACTTTATGAAAAATTCAGGCATTTTTGTTTATTCGTAATTTTCTATATTTTATAAAATAATGGTTTCAATCAAAAAATATACGTTATATTTTTTAAATTATCGCCATCACTATTAGTTGACGACGTTAGTCTTAGATTGTTAAGTTTGTGAAGAGCTACTGTATCGTTGTTTTCGATTTCAGTTGCCTAAAACATTTATGGAGCACAAATTCCCTGTCTTGTGTCAGCTTTTGTTTATGTGTATGTGGACGAGCTGAACACTTTATCGTCCCCTAAAACGATGGTTGAGTAGATTAGCTGCTTGGAAAGCAATTAGTAGCCATGGAAAAAGTTTTCAAAAACAGTGTCGTAGCTTTTCACAAACTGTAAAAATGTAACGTATGCTTTTTGATTGAAACCGTCATTATTGTTCAAAAAGATTTCGGATTTGCAGCCGGTCGTCGTAAACTTCATTCCACGATATTTCAACTGGACACCTGCCACTCATGTTCACGTGTTGACTACCTGAAGATGACTGGCAGGTATCCAGTTGAAATATCGTGGAATGAAGTTTACGACGACCGGCTGCAAAACCGAAATCTTTTTGAACATTTGATTCCTCGGAAAAATTTCAAATTTCACACCATCATTATTTTATAAATTACTAGCTCAAACCCGCGGCTCCGCTCGCGTGTTTGTAGATCAAATCGCACGTAAAAATGCACTCGTTCCGAAGAATCCAATCACGAAATTCAACAATAATGATTGTAATAATATCACAGATTAATCACTTGTTGTATTGCGCGAAACGTCAAATCCATTTTTAAAGAGGTATATTAAAAGAAATTTCCTTTTTACTGCTTTATTTATTTATTCTTATATTTCCTTATTCATATGCTTATCCTTACAGAGAAATAGCTGAAGACATTGTAGCAGGCATACACCAAAGATATGGTCTATGGCATCACGTTTCGCTGTATGTAACCTCCTTGCTATAGATTCGCATACGCCATCACTGGCCTTCAGTCCGAATTTTTTTGTAATTTGACGACTTTCAACCACCATATCTTCCACTCCCTTATAGCTATCGGCATAGATATAGATAGAAAATTAGGAATAAACAAAACTATGTGCTTTTTTCATAAAATTTACCATTAGGTATTAAAATTGTATAGGTATTCGAACACAACGAAAAGGATAAAAATATAATCCAGTTACTGCAGGATTCGATCCACTGACCCTACGCTTGAAAGGCCAGAACGCTACCACCTGAGCTACACGAACAAAGGGTGGAACTGTTTTAAATATTGGTACTTCCGTGTACCTGCAAAATTTCAAACTCGATTTTCTCGAATCTTTGAGACTTGCGTCGAATGGGATTGGCTGATTGTTATTTGCGTTCTTCACTTCACGTATCGTAATTATAAAATAATTCTAAAATCCGACACCCATTTGGTCTCCTTGTTAGACATTAATTTCTTTTCAATTTGTAGTAACGGTCGCTGCAAAAAGAATTTAAAAGGAGCTATATAGCACGATTTATTCAAAGATGGTCCATTTTTCCTAATTCCAATTCACTACAATACAGGTCCTGGCCTGATTTTGTGTTCTATCGGGCGCTAGTTTTTACTGTTATTGTAGGAATTTCCGATCATATGGTCTGTATCAGTATAATCATTTCTGCAACCAACTACATTAAGCCGACAGCACGCCTGTATCAAATTCGTCTTTGTGTTTGCCTGCTCTCTGCAAGGTGCTTCATTTTTCATTCCCAGTAAATGTGCCGCTGCGGCCTTCAGTAGGAAGCATGACGCAGTGAGACTACAAGCCGAACGCCTGTCGTTCCTTTCTTTTTGTGTTTCCGACACGTGCCTGCAGGGAATATTGTTTGAAGGATAAGTGTTTTGACAGCATAGGTGTTAACCGCGCTTGCAACGTGTTTATTCTGTGGTTTCAAGTGCCTGAGTGTGAGTAAATATTATGTAGTGAGCTTCTGTTTCAACTCTGTCTCCTCTATTCGCCGAGACTGACTTCCGGAATTGTTATGCACCTGATCTTATAAGGTCGACCACGCTTTTATTATTAGGACTGGGGTTCTTCATATGCAGTACTTTTAAACATCTTCTTTACTTAATAAATTATAACACTTTTAAAATAATACATATTAAAAAATTAAATTATTTTAAAACAAAATTTGAATTAATCTAAGGCCATCTGGAATAACAACATTTATACACAGCGAAGTCGGCATGAAATTTTCTTGGTGAAAAGATGTCTGATATACTAGAATTGTCAGGATACACGTTTCTACGCGGCGTGTCCAGAAAGTAACTTCCGTTTCAATTTATCTCCGCTGCAGCGCTGCGACTGCAGTTCCGCACATGCGCTGTAGACGATGTGTATTAAGGAGAAGAACGTGCGCCAATTGGAGATCTCTGTCAGTTACGTACGCTTTGTTGTGCTTGTTTGAAATGTCGGCGCCGCGGTGGAGTAGCCGAGCGGTCTAAAGCGTCTCGCTGCGGAGCGCGCGGCTGCTCTCCGTGGAGTTTCGAGTCCTCCCTGGGGTAAGGGTGTGTGTTGAAATGTCGGCGTTGATTGAAAATCTCGCCGCCTGTTAAATCAGGTCGGTGATTCGGTTTGTGAATGCGAGGAAAGTGAAACCAAGTGAAATTTATCGACAAATTTGCGATGTTTACTGACCAAATGCGATGAGTGATTAGATGGTGAGAAGATGGGTCCGACAGTTCAATGGCAGGTGTAGTGATGTGCACCTTTGGTTACAGAAGAACTGGTTCACGCGATTGATGACAAGATCCAGGAAAACCGTAGGTTTACAATTAGTGCTCTCGCTATGGACGACGAGCTGAAAGAGACTGTTTCCAACTGGTTGAAGACACAGGCGGCAGATTTCTATGAAGAAGGTACACAAAACCTGGTGCCACGCTATGACAAATGCCTGCAAAATTTCGACAGTTATGTGGAAAAGTAGTTTAAGAGTTGTAGAAATTTTTGCAATAAAAATTTCTTGTGTATCTGTGTACAATTTCATTTTATTACCAAACGGAACTTACTTTCTGGACGCACCTCGTATTTCACCTATTGGAGTTGCACCTTTTTTGTTGTCTACACCTTGGTTCCTCTTCTTATTACACTGACACAGATTATTGCAATACCAGCTTTCAGTCGTGATCTGAATTTTAGCCGCTCCCATTGTTCTTCGTAACGACGGTGACATCTTGACACGCATCAAGCGAACCAGTTGCAGTTCCACAGTGCTGACTGCAGTGCACGACAGTATGTCAAAGAAAAAAAAAATCTTAACATTTTGTTGAGAAATTAAATGTCTTATCCATTGCAGCAACTTGTTCTATAGATTGGAAAACTAAACAGCCACCAGTTGCAAGGTTGCAGATTAATTTACAACCGGTTTCGAACAGTTATTGCTGATTCATTTATTCAGTGTGGTTACAAAATGCTCTATTTTAACCTATAGGGCACAATTTATAAACCTGAAGAAGGGGTATAATTGCTCACAACCAATTGTAAATAGATCTGCAACCTTGCAGCTGGTTTACTTTTCCATACTATTTTGTTGAGAATGTTGTATGAGGAGGGTACCACATACGAAAAACGGAGCAACGTTGCCGTGGCAGAGCTTGTGTAGCAGGCGTTTCCGCTAGGCGTGTATAGCGCGATTTACTGTTACTTCAGTGCCGCCTGTGTTCACGACATGGATTGTTCTATTCATCTGCAGTGACTGTATTTTCTAGTGCTGTTTTGGTCTTGCTTCGTTTTTTACTATAACAAGATTAAGTAAACAACGTGCAGCTGTGAAATTTTGTTTTCTACTCAGTAAAAACGCTGCGGAAACTGTTTTGATGTTGAAAACAGCTTACCAAAATGACTCATTGTAAAAACTCAAGTGTACGAGTGTTATGCTCGATTTAAAAATGTCAACATATCGAATGAAGATAAACCTTGCTTCGGATGACCATCAACTGACCGATAGATGAAAATATTGAAAAAATTCGAGAACGTGTGCTTACGGAGACAATTACATAGCGGCCACTCCCGACAGAGGTCCGACTCCTCTCTCTAGAATGGGATGTGTGTGTTGTCCTCAGATCTAGTTATTTTAAATAGTTTATTAGTCTAGAGCCCGATGACCTAAGCAGTTCGATCCCTTAGGTTTAGAAACATTCGAACCTTTGACCCGAGATTATTGGTATATCTTGGAATCGCGTTCAGTAAATTTTAACAGAAGATATGGGAATGAAAAGGGTTGTTGCCACGTTTGACCCTCGGATTCGAACTGACAGTCAAAAGGAACAAGTTGAAACGTGTCTTCTTTTGAAACAACGGCTTGAAACTGGTCTAGATTTCCTGTCAAAGGTCATTAGTAGTGATGGGTCTTGGTGCTACAGTCATGACTCAGAAACAAAACAACGGTCAAGTCAATGGAAGATGTTACCGTCACCCCATTGAAGAAAATGTCAAGTCAAATCATACATCGAAAGAATGCTGATTCGATTTTTTAATGCCAATGGCGTAGTTGTTTCAGTATTTGTTCCCCCAAATCAGACCGTCAATCAAAACTTTTATTTGAAAGTTTCAATAAAATCGTTCATCGTGTTCATCATTCAAGACCGGATTTGCAGCATCTGTACACACAGCCATCATTGTTAGACACTTTTGGCTACAAATGGCAGTTTCCATTGCCCCACGCACCTTACTCTCCTCGCCTGGTTATGCGTGACACACATGAATTGGGCATGAAAGGTCAGCGGTCAGCGATTTGACAACACTGAAGTCAAGAAAACAAAAAAGGAGCCTCCACTACTCAGATGCCCGCTAGTGGATACAAATGCAGAGAGTGGACAAAACAATATGGAAGCCTGACACATACACAATATTTACTTATTAGTAAGGAGTTGGCTTTGAGAACAGTTGCAATTTTTGGAGGTACAGATTTCTAAGGTGACTTTACACTCGTAGTTTCCAAAGACATGTTACCCAATATTCTACCAAAACAATTACTGGAACTGTAGTTTTTAGTCCTCACTCTCTGTTCTAAAACTCCCTATAACGATTCTGTTTTATTGAGATATGACGATTTTGCCGTTCAAGAGATACGTTTGATAATTTCCTGATGCACCATGAAACACGCCAGTTCCTGTTTGGTTGATATGTGCGCCCATTATCATTTTGAAATATGGCAGCGTTCGTTACAAATATGTTAGTCACAATAAGCGGTTTGAAGTCGAGGATGGTGAGATATTCATTCACAGTTATACGACCACTGAGGATAACAGCAGAAATAGTTAACTACCACTGCCCAAACCAATTAGGATGGATGGATGCTTAGGGTTTAACGTCCCGTCGACAGCTTGGCCATTAGAGACGGAGCTAACGCTCGGAGTTTTTGGGTTAGGGTGAGGAAGGAAATCGGCCGTGCCCTTTGAAAGGAACCATCCCGGCATATGCCTGGAGTGATTTAGGGAAATCACGGAAAACCTAAATCTGGATGGCTGGAGGTGGATTTGAACCACCATCCTCCCGAATGCAAGTCCAGTGCGTTACCACTGCGCCACCTCGCTCGGTTCAAACCAATTAGGCAATCAGCTGAGATATCATACACAATATGCATATGGTAACGTATTTTATTCAGATGTTGGTTACAATTGTAATTTGTGTGTGACATAGTACGATACGTTGCTGTCTCAACTCTTTACTTGAGGTTCAGAGGGCGTTTACGTAAAGCGAGGTTCCATGAGGCTACTATAATACTGAAAAGTCATTCTCGTTGCCCTCTAATGCGGTGTGTACAATTGCACACCTGAGTGGCATACAGCAAGAAGGAATCTTAGGGTTTAACATCCTGTCGACAGCTTGGTCATTAGAGACGGAGCTCATGCTCGGATTTTTGGGTAAGGATGGGGGAAGGAAATCGGCCGTGCCCTTTGAAAAGAACCAGCCCGGCATTTGCCTGGAGTGATTTAGGGAAATCGCGGAAAACCTAAATCTGGATGGCCGGAGGTGGATATGGACCACCATCCTTCCGAATACGAGTCCAGTGTCTTACCACTGCGCCACCTCGCTCGGTATGAGGTTATCAATCAGCTCTTGAGAGGTGAGTGCAATATCCAGCTCAGCAACCGTTGCGAGAGGTGCTGATCTGGCTGCAATACGTCTGCCAAGTACATCGCAGACATGCTAAATCGGGTGTAAGTCCAGGTCCCTAAGATTCAAGCATTTTCCATCAGTACAGTTCTGTTCGGACGAGATTTATCGTCCACCAGAAAGAAACCAACTCTTATGGCACCAACGTAGAACACAGCAAAAGGTCGAAGGTTCTCGTCTCTATTCCTTCGAGGCAGTGCTTTTCAACCTCGCAATGTCTTATTCAGGGTGTCACCGTCGTAGGAACAAGTACAGTAGTTGCACCACAAAGGAAACAAACCCGTGTATGTCTGAATACTAGCGGTTCCGTAATGCAAAGACAAATGCATAAGAAAAGTGAAATGCATTTAATTAATTACGCGATTCGTGGCTGATCATTAATTCTCAATTGAATAGAACAAAGATTGTTTTATAAAAAATACCCCGTCTTAACAATGAATAAACGAAAGGCCGGTAGCAAGCTCTAGCTAAATTTAGAAGCTACAATAAGTAATTTTGATAAATCCGATTGTATACAAATGGACTATACAATTGGAAAATGCTCAACAAGCCTAATTCCTTTTTAATAAAACAATGCTGGGTACTAGGCTTCGTCATTTTTTAAACCCTTAGCAAATGAATTTTCACCCTGAAGAGGATCACTGCACAGTGGTCGAAACGTCGGTAATTCATTTGCTAAGTGTTTAAAAAATGACCAAGCCTAATACCCACAACTGTTTTATTCAAAATGGTACCGGCTGTGGAAGCTCACGAACTTATAAGCATAATTCGCTTCTGAACTTTGCCTGCAATGCGAAACCTCTTTTTTTTACAGGAAAGATTTATCAACAGAAGAAAATTAAATTCTTGCCTCTGAAATTACACACATAGTTGTGTTATGGTTCGAGGAGGGGGTCACCAAAATATTTTGGGTTTGAAGGGGCTTGCGTATTCAAAAACGTTGGGAAACACTGCTCTAAGCAGGCAAAGCGCCACTCTGAACGACACGGAGTCCATACGTACGCCAATACTGACTCTTGCCCACATCATTCGTCCACCACCACGATATCAACAGGACTGTTCCGAGTTCCACGTTCTCTCCATATAACGGAACGACGATTGTCCGGCTGAACGGAAAACCTTGACTCAAAAGTGAACAGATCACGTCTCCATTCGTTCCTCCGCCCAGAATCTACGGGCTAATCGGTATCGTGGTTTCAATTGGACACCTTCCGTGCGTAAAAGCCACATTCCCGAAGACAATTTCAGACTGTTTGTGTTGATATTGCGCGTCCTGTTGCTAACTGAGTTGCAGCTCAGTTGCATTCAGCCTCCTGACTCGACAGGCTGTTAACAGGAGATAACGGTCGACTCTTGGTGATGTTACCCATGGACGAACTCGATCTTATCTTCTTTCAACTGTTTCTATTGTCTGAAATCGCGTCCGGGTCCTGTAAATTACACTTTGGGACACTCCAATAGCAACAGCCACTTGTCTGTGTATCTGTGCCACTTCCAACCTTCCTAAGGCTCTCCACGCCAGAGCTTCAGGTAGTCACGTGTCACGTTGTTGCTGCATTGCACTACCCGCTCACTACACTATGTGAACCCATCTGCTTGTGTAATTCGTTTGCTAGAGTAAACGGGGTTGGAACACTTGCGGGGAATGACACTTGCAGGGAACCCGGGGCGGCTAATGGCTTTTCCTGGGTACAGGCACACCAAGAAGTCTAGTACTGCTGTTGTCAAGTTTCCACACTGTCAACATAACACGAAACTCGGTGAAATTGTACATCCTTTGCAAGCTGAAGAGCAATATAGTAACTTGTTCTAACTACATATTAATTCGTTGAGTGTTCCCCCTGAAAACAAAAAGGTATTTTAACAGTGATAATGTTTGGAGAGTTATTAAGACATTCTCTGCTACTACAAGACGATGATTTTCCACAGTCATACCTCCTCATAAATATCTGGCATACCTTGACTAAAAGAAGGGATAGATTGGTAGGATACATTCTTAGACATCAAGGAATTGTGAATTTAGCGTTGGAGGGAAGTGTGTGGGGTAAAAACCGCAGAGGAAGACCAAGAGATGGATACAGTAAGCAGATTCAGACAGATGTAGGTTGCCGTTCTTACGTGGAGATGAAGAGGCTTGCTGAGGATAGGGTATCGTGGAGAGCTGCATCAAACCAGTCTCCGGACTGAAGACCACAACAACAACATCATACCTCCTAAAAGCATACTATTCAGAACACTAAGCATATCAAGACACATGCGCAAGCAATAAATATATTAGGCATCCTGCACAGATACGTTGATGTAATTGACCGCTATGTAGTTAACCCCACTATCACGCAACTTCCATCTCTTTAAAAATAGCTACTATGCATTTTAATAGGAGACGCAAACTTAAACCTTCAATTAAAAAACGTTCATAATAAGTCAAGGAGTATTTTATATACTTGAAGAGTTTATTCGTAGACCCCAAAACGATTTGGCTGTATTCGAATTACAAATACATGTTTGGCTGTATTCGAATCACAAATACATCTAAGAAACGTATGAAATACGGAATGTGTAAGTCACACACCGAAGAATGTTAAAAATTAATTCTATTCTCCATCACCGTCATACAGAACCATTTTTACTCCGAACTTGGCATAAACCAACAGGGAGAAACAAGTTGCAAGACTTCCAGGAAAAATGAAGTAAAATTGACAGCTACTGCTCCACCTCGCTCGGTTGGCCTTTCCCTGAATAATTCACAGGTAGCGGCTGGAGGGCGTGGAGTAGGGGTGGTGTATCCCTACTTCTGGAACACCCTGTCCACTACCTGCAGCGTCCGGGTCTCCTCGTAAGTGTCTACACATTCCCTTTCCCCGCAAGTGTCACTCCCCGCAAGTGTCACAAACTCGAGTAAACACAAGTCAGCAACCCCCCCCCCCACCTCTCTGCAGAAAATTCTGATAAGACCACTATCTCGGTTGGCGTAATGTTGTTGTCTCCACTCCGCAGAACCAACAGAAAAAAAAAATATATGTTCAAATGTCTTTGAAGCTTAAGGGACTTAACTGCGGGGTCATCAGTCTCTAAACTTACAAACTACTTATCAACTAACGTATATTACAGATGACACAAACATCCATGCCCGAAGGCGGATTCGAACCCCCGACCGTAGCGGCCGTGCAGGCTGTGACTCGCAGACCACTTGGCCACTGCGGCCGACTACCGACTACCGACCGCATTCTGCCAATGACAATACTTCAGAACCTAGATATGTCAACTGATCCCCTCATTGTTTTGCCCAGAGTATATTCGTGCACAGAATTAGCTACGTGCAAAAGGTGAGTTTTGCATCGCATTGGGCATGATCCAGTATTGTTTATTCGACAGTATTGATTTGTTACACAAATAAGGTATCCAGGTTCATATGTTGTTTGATGCTTTAACATAAAACTTTCGGCAACAACTAACTCAAACTTCCCATCGGGACACTGTAAAAGAGTAAAATTATTCGTACTTTTGACTTTTGATTCAGTACGGAACTGCGTGCCTCCTATGCAGTGGTGGCTGTGGTTCAGATGACTGGAGGTTCACTTCTTTGAGTGCCGGTTCTTGATAGAGGCGCCCCCGCCCCCCCTCCCTCTGCGGCCAAAGAGCCTGTAATGATACTTTTTCTTTTTAGCTGGTGTTGTCGTCAAGATTAAAGTTAAGTACCATTCTTGAAATTTAACAAACTGTGAAATATTGCAATGAATATTAAATTTTGGAAAGATAGAGACACTGAGAAAAACATGAAAGATTCCGCCATCAGTATTTAGCGGCAATAGTAGAATAAAGACAACACCAGAAAGCATCATTACAAAAGAAAGTGGCGGAATCCGTTTTTTACCTGGCAGGATAATACAGATTGGATTGGAGTCGTCACACTGGAGTCCAATCTGTACGGAATAATACTGTAAACTGATGGTTGCATAAGCTTCGAATACTAAAAAGTTCCATGACAGTGTTGAATTCCAATTACGATTAGTATTTAAAATTGCAAAATTACCGGACTTCGTTTAAAGAAAAGATGAATTACTGCAGGCATTGAAACAAAATTCAACACAAAATGTGCGTAAGTGAAATTCTCGTCTGGAATGTTCTTCCGCAATCGCGAAGCAATTTACAACAATGGCCAAGCATCATTTTACGAATTATACTGGAAACAAAGATTCAAATAATAATAATAATAATGAAAAATGGGGAAAGGATTTTTTATACTAAATATTAATTTCAATTGAACTGTAGTATTTATTACAATTAACAAAAACATGTGGAGAGACCAAAAGACAGACGTACGACCTGTCCAACAGTAAGAAGACGAAAGACGACGAGCGATTCCGTTTTCTCCCTAGCTCGTTCAAAAAACTTGAAAGTCTCTTATAAAACAAAATAAGCAGAGATTTACTGGAAGAGAGAACGAATGCTAGCGACAAGCGTCGCAGACATAATTTTAATTTTTAAAAATATTAAATGTAATGCTACAAGCGCCCCCGTTTGTCCCCCCCCCCCCCCTTTAGATATATTTTCGTTAAAAGATCTGCGTTTGCTTCAAAACGAGCTGAGGCGTCGGCGTACCATGCTTCTTTATTGCACGCTTTTGTTCCAAACTTAAAGCTGAGTAGTTTGTTCCTAAACCAAACTGAACGTTGTTCATTTTGCTTTGATAATAAACATCAAGAAGATATGATTACTCACATGAACACTAAAACACAGTAAGTAACAGATTACACTGTTAAGTAACTGTAACAAAATGAATGTGTTACGATGAAGATACCAGCCACCTTCGGGTCACGTGACACTGTAAGAAGCATCCCCTCCTAACTTTCTGCATGCGCAAAGGCTGCTCTCCCGCACATCTTTTAAAACAGTGAAATATTTGTTATAACGAAGAGTATCACGACACATTTGCTAAAACGTCATAAGGCATGTGACAAGTAACAATGCAAATGTTTAAAAGAAAATTGGGTTAAAAAAAAAAAAAAAAAAAAAAAAAAAAAAAAAAAAAAAAGACATTGCGTGTCGTCGGTTTCTAACCCATTACCTTCGACGGCGCAACGCGACTCTAACCACACGGCTTTTCTTGATAGGTGGAGAGTAGTGACTTCATTACTATTCATGATCGCATCTTCTGAAGGCTTTTACAGTTAATGTGTTTTTAATTTATAGTTATATTTTACCAAATATGACGTGTTTTTAATAAATCTTCACTCCGCCAAAAACAAATATGAAGGGCGGAGCTGACCGCGGTGGCCGAGGGGATTGAGGCGCTCCAGTCACGGTCTGCACGGCCACTACCGTCGGGGGTTCGATTCCCCCTTCGGGCATGGATATTTGTGCCGTCCTTAGTATTAGCTAGTTCATAAGTAGTTTGTAAGTTTAGGGACTGATGACCACGTAGTTAAGTCCCATAAGCTATACTAACATTTGAACATTTTGAAGGGCGGATGTTGCCTTAATGGAGGCTTTGCCTACATGCAAGACGAGGTGCGCAATTTGCTTGCTTGCGGACCATTCGTGCGTAACCGCCAGTGCTCGAGTAGCGAGGAGCTGGCGTCTCTACCAGCTCCAACGCCAATGTTTCCCCTCGCCCCTCCCTGACGCGGGAACGACCATATGATGCCCTCAGGTGGTTCAGAAGAGAAACTGAACCTCAGCCGCGCATGCGCATTGCAACGCTGCGCCAACTGCCGCCTATATTAAACTCCTCAGTCCCTGTGTCCCCTATAAGGGACATAAAAGAAAATAAATTTGGTGACAATATTTAAATGTTGGTCCCAGTGCTAGGCAACTCAACACATAAACGGAAGGTGGTACCACATCTTGGAACTGAAAAATACACATCAGCTTGCCGGTTGTTTACCCTGCAAAATGTTCAAATGTTTGTAAATCTATCGGACTAAACTGCGTGGACATCAGTCCGTAGCTTACAAACTACTTAACCTAAGGTAAAATAACCTCAGGACTAACACACACACACACACACACACACACACACACACACACATACACATGCCCCAGGAGGACTCGAACCTCCGACGGCGAGCAACCGCGCCTCCGCAGCGAGGCGCCTTAGACCGCTCGGTTACTCCACCGCGGCTTCACTCTGCAGTATTGCTAAAATGGCTGACAGAAAGGAAAGGCGGCTTGTTGGCTATGTGAGCTCTCAAATTTCCATAGAACTCTTAAGTTAATGTATGATCGGCCTATACCATTAATAACATACATAAATAAAAGCATATTAACATAAATTGCATAGTGAAATGTCACACCCCAAAATGACAGTTGTGGTGCCTAGTTTCCTGATGTACCCTATTGGGGACATGAGCTTTTGTAGATAATAGTGAGAATTTTTTATTTTTATTTTATGAGGCCTTTTTGGAATATTATTTATCAAAAAATACAAACAAAACGGAAAAATATTGAAAAAAAATTCACACTACTTAGGAGGTCAGGCGGCCGCGCTACGACTCGTATACCTAGTGTCTCCGCAACGTAAAACATTTCTCATGAGAGCAAAAATTACATTGAATGTGCATCTAAAATGACCTATGAAACAACGAAACGGATAATGATAGTTCAAAAACACTTTTTATTTAGCAATGAATTAAAATGTGTGGTGCGCCGGGAATCGCACCCAGACCTCCATGCTTACTAAGCAGACGTCTTACCGTTAGACCACCGCATCTCTAACGACTAGGGCGCCTCGGAATAGTCTAAGCACCTCACGTCAATGCTGCATGGGGAGCCTTGCCTGTAGTGAAACACAGAAGCAGAATTAAAATTTGTGACGCGGAGGGAAGTCGTGCTTTATTCCGAGGCGCCTTAGTTGCTAGAGGTGCGGTGGTCTAACGGTGCCGGGCGCCGTGGCTGAACGTCCTCTGTAATAAAAAAAGCTGAGCCAAATGATCAACGAACAACCAAAAACGAACAATGAAAACGACCGCAAGTCATAGATATACGTGTAGACAAAAAAAAAAAAAAAAAAAAAAAAAAAAAAAAAAAAAAAACGGTAAGACGTCTGTCTAGTAATCATGGAGGTCCGGGTTCGATTCCCGGCCGCACCACAAATTTTAATTCGTTGCTTCACGTTTATTATTAATGTCTTGACATATTCGAGACGAAAAACCGTCTCAGGGTTTCTGAATCTATACTTTTTATTTAATTTATTTATTTACTTTTCTTCACGACGAGCTTTTTTGCGGGTCTTCACTGAACCAGTGAAAACATAGGAAGCGCCGCCCCCGTGTCAGCTCTTCGCTGAAGCAAACGTTGGCGCTGGGCGGTTGTGCAACGCGGAACATATCAGATCCCAGGAGAGAGAGAGGGACGAGGCTGGCTGGGCTCCGGCCGCGGTCAAAACACTCGCCGCCTCTCACGGCTCGCCTCCGCGGCGGAATGCGTCGCCGCAAAACGAACCGGCCCTCCACTCCGCGGATTCGGCAGCCGCTCAATTAACCCCGCCCGCTCTTAATTGGCTCTCGGAATGCCGCCTGCGCAGTATATGGGGAGCTGGCTGCGTCCTAATGGCCCGACCAAGAGTCTCGCCGGAGTACTTCTCCAAACACGGGCGCCTCTAGCGGTCCTCTTAATAGGATTGCCGCGACTCCCCGTGACGCAAGCGCTAGATTGGATTTCCCTTCCGTAAACATGTCAGGTTCTGCCGAAGATGAGGCAGAAATGGCCGACTGCCTGACCTCGTGACACGAGTTTCTGACAGTTACGCATTGCTGTAGAGCCTATGAGCGGACACATATTACCTGAGAGAGAGAGAGAGAGAGAGAAGAGAGCGAGGTATGTCCACAAAGTAAGTTCCGTTTGGTTATATAAAACAAACGTGAACAGATACAGAAAAAATATTTATTGTATAAAAGTCTGCAAGTGTTCAACTACTTTTCTACATAAAAAGGTAAAGCAGTCAACAATCCGAAGATTGGTTTGAACACCACAGTGCTTTACTAGGCATGGTGCTGTTTGGAGGTGGTATGCCGTTGCCTTCCTCCGACCTTCGAACTGACTTACCCAGCCAGTTATAGGGGGACTTACAGTTTAACGTGGGTTCCGAACCACGGTGCTACTCGGTATTTTTCACATCAGCAACACTGCCAGAGGTGAAAGAAGTGGAAAGTGACAGATAAAGATCCTAGGACCTCGCGGGGATCGAACCCGCAACCTTTAGATTTTTAGTCTGGCACTCTACCACTGTGCTACGGAGCCGTACTCTTTTCTACATAACTTGCGAAATTTTGTAGGCACTCGTCATAGCGTGGGACAAGTTTGTGTGTACCTTCTTCATAGAAGGTTGCCGCCTGTGTATTCAACCATGTGGCAAACATGTTCTTTCAGCTCATCATCGTTGAAGTGTTGACCTCCAAGGACAGATTTTAGGTGTAAGAGGAGATGAAAGGAGTCTTCTTCTCCCCTTCACATTGCCGCCCGACCTCACAAGGCGAATGTGACCAAACAACTCTTACGGGAATTTCACTGGGACGTGTTTGATCATCCTTCTTACAGTCTCGCTCCTAGCGACTTTCTTCTTGCACCTAAAACCTGTCCATGGTGGTCAACACTTCAGCGATGATGACGAGCTGAAAGAACATGTTACCACATGGTTGAACACACAGAATTTCGGAAGCTATGTAGAAAAGTAGTTTAATAGTTGTATATGTTTGTACAATAAATATTTTTTCTGTATCTGTACACGTTTGTTTTATATAACCAAACGGAACTTACTTTGTCGACATATCTCGTACAAAGGTCGGTAAAACCGGTATAACACTATCAAATTACTGGACAAATAATTTACGAAAAAAAACGGGTGAAATATTCGTCCTATTCTTTGACAAAGATATTCGTTGTTGTTGTTGTGGTATTCAGTCCGCAGCCAGGTTTGATGCAGCTCTCCACGCTACACTGTCCTATACAAGCCTCGTCATCTGAGAATACGTTCGGCAACCTACATGCTTTTGAATCTGCTTACTGTATTCGTCCCTCGGTCTCTATCTACAATTTTTTACACCACACACTTCTCTATAATGTTGACGATTCCTTGATGTCTCACAATTACCCCGTTTACATGGGCTCCCAAAACCGAATTTCGTAAACCGGTTTCCAAATTTCGCTTTTGGTTGGTCATGTAAACACTCCAAAATCGATTCTGGAATTTTTAACTTGCCTGTAAAAGTAAACATCACAAGGTTGCACCAAAGAAGTGCGTTTTTGAGGTATGACTTTTACAGACCAAGTTGCCATATTTTCGTCATCTTGAAAAAACGCATCATATATCTCCGGATTCGTTTGATCTCCCCAAGAGTCAATGGGAACTAAAAATTTATTCTCCCCGACGTAAGATTTGAAACATTTCCAGAGAAAATCCTCGTATAAAAAACTCTTGTTAATTTTCCGGACTTCGATGATGTTACGATGACGTTCGTATAAGTATTGGCATAGCCACCTATTATTTTGTGAATATGAGGTCCGAAATGACCGGTCGCTTCTTGTAAGCAAAAGGGGAAAAAACGTGGCGGAGGACGAACCGAACCCGAGACCTCTGGAATAAGAGTTCGAGCCCCAACCATCTAGGCCAGACGGCGGCTCGGCAGTGGACAAACATTTTATACTCATTAGTCACCTAAGAAACTTCGGCTCGATTTCTCACATGAGGTGTTAGAGGTCCTCTTTCACCACACAAAAATTTGAACAAATCCCCGACCCAACGGTCGTGCCGTCTCCTTGTAAGTCTCACCTGTCATGTGAGCACGTTTTCGTTTAGACGTCAGCTGTCAGCTGTCTTCTGTGTGAACGAAAATGTGAGATTATTAGGGCACTTATTATCTGGGAGCAATCAATTGCCATACAGTTTATTAATAACGAAAGGGAAATACATAATAGATGTTTCTGTTTAATGCCAAAAGATAAATTCTCTACACTATCGTCCAAACATCTCAAAAGATATACACTTATTTTTTTTTTTTTTTTTTATTTTTTTTTTTTGTAGAAAACATATACTTGCAAAAACATCAAACAATATCTAAAATACGGTAAACAGCGCGATTATATGTTCAAAGAAGTTTCGGGCGTGCAGCCGCATAAAGTTTTCTTCTTCTAATATTTCGGCTGAGAAACGTTCAGCCATCTTCAGAGACGAGTCGAAGACTGACGCTCCAGCACACGCTTCGTGCTTATATACGCGCGGGCCGCGCTACTGCGCATGCGGCCACAGATACAAGACGCCAAAGACGTTACTCGGCGGCAAGGAACTACACGTGTATGTAAATTATGTCTGTGGCTGCATGATCGATTACTGCGGAGATATCGATGTATTATTATCTGTGCTGTGGTGGCGTCTTTGTAAATTTATTAAAGAAAGTGCCGGATTCCATGATTTATCTAAAGTGAAGCCACTGTCCCTGTTAATCAAATTCGTCCCCAAACGAATTTCTATTGCTTCTTTCACTACTGAGTCCCAGAAAGATGAAGTGGAAGCTAAAATTTTGACGTTTTCGTACGTCATGGAGTGACCAGTATCAATACAGTGCTCTGCCACTGCCGATTTATTTGATTGTAAAAGACGGGTATATCTCTGGTGTTCCGTGCATCTTTCCTGCACTGTACGTGTCGTCTGTCCTATGTACGAAAGGCCACATTCACATGGGATCTTGTAAACCCCGGCCTTCCGGAGCTCCAAATCATCCTTGTTAGAACCCAAAAGTGCTGCTGTCTTTGGTGGGGGTCGAAAAATCACTTTAACATCGTGTTTGTTCATAATCCGTCCGATTTTCGACGACAGGCTCCCAACATATGGCAGAAAAGCCATAGATTTAAAACTTTTTGCATCATCTTCCATATTCTTTTCGCGTACCGTTGGCTTTGTACGTAGTGCCTTATGTAACTGTTGTGGAGAGTACCCGTTTGCTTCAAAGACTCTCTTCAGGTGTAGAAGCTCGTCCTGCAGACTGCTCTCATCAGCAATGACGTGTGCTGTATGGACCAGTGTTCTAAGAACACTCATCGCCTGGGATGGATGATGACAGCTATTTGCATGTAAGTATAAATCAGTATGCGTAGGTTTCCTATATACTGAATGTCCTAAGGTGCCATTTGGGGTTTACAAGATCCCATGTGAATGTGGCCTTTCGTACATAGGACAGACGACACGTACAGTGCAGGAAAGATGCACGGAACACCAGAGATATACCCGTCTTTTACAACCAAATAAATCGGCAGTGGCAGAGCACTGTATTGATACTGGTCACTCCATGACGTACGAAAACGTCAAAATTTTAGCTTCCACTTCATCTTTCTGGGACTCAGTAGTGAAATTCGTTTGGGGACGAATTTGATTAACAGGGACAGTGGCTTCACTTTAGATAAATCATGGAATCCGGCACTTTCTTTAATAAATTTACAAAGATGCCACCACAGCACAGATAATAATACATCGATATCTCCGCAATAATCGATCATGCAGCCACAGACATAATTTACATACACGTGTAGTTCCTTGCCGCCGAGTAACGTCTTTGGCGCCTTGTCGTATCTGTGGCCGCATGCGCGTATATAAGCACGAAGCGTGTGCTGGAGCGTCAGTCTTCGACTTGTCTCTGAAGATAGTTGAACGTTTCTCAGCCGAAATATTAGAAGAAGAAAACTTTATGCGGCTGCACGCCCGAAACTTCTTTGAACAGTCATTGCGCCGCGAAAACATGAAGATGCACAGCGCGATTATACTTTATTTTTTGTACCGGTGCTGTATAGACGTCAGAGCCTCATCTACGGGTGTTGTGGCGTCGCTAATCGCCATAAAGACAGCGGTCCACGTAAGTCGCGGTCCACTACAACAAGCGACGATAAGTCGCTCGCCAGTGCTTCGGCCGCTGGGGGTCGTACAGAGCCAGTACTGGTAAACAACGTTCAACACGAACAAGAGTAAGGCGGCCAGGAACCACTTGTATCTGTAGTAGGGAAATGCACTACTGAAAACGGCATGTATCATTGTTTCACTTCTAAAGGAGTGTATACTCTTAAACAAGTCACAGGGAAACTACTGGACCAATTGCGTAATGAAAAAATGTCCACGCTCTGCCGAACACATGGAAATCGGGCCTCTGGATGTTTTTTATTTTATTTATTTATTTATTTTTTTTTGGCGCAAAACTATTTAGGTTATTAGCGCCCAACACTGCCCATAGTGAAATCGAACCGGGGTTAGAACTTAAATGGCTTTCGCCATGTTTGCACGATGTATAAAAAGTAAAACTCGGTCAGTAGAATGCGGATCATCAGCTAAAATATCAGACATTTCAAATGGTAAACATAGATTATGACGTAGACGGTTAAAAAATAGACATTGCACTAAAAGGTGGTACACAGTAAAAGGTTCATCACAGTGCTCACATAAGGGAGCAGGATCACCAAGTAAATACTGGTGACTACAACGGCAGTGGCCAATACGTAGCCGGGCCAGAACAATCTCCTCTCGGCGAGAGGGTCGAGATGACGTTGACCAGAGATCAGGCACAGGTTTAATGGCTCGCAATTTGTTCCCTGACAGGGATGACCAATGTAAAAACCAACGTGAGATGATACGCCGGGAGACGCCAGCACGAAGGTCATCAGAGGTAGTAGAAAAGGTAGACAGCCGAGGGAGGAGAACTGCCTCCTTGGCAGCCGTATCCGCGGATGCCGGACACTTGCCACGCCGGACTTTTGCCACGCCGGACATTTGCCACACCTGACTTTTCGCCAGGTAGTCGGATTAGCGACCCCTCAGGCAAGGGACGCGCTTCCCCGTACTGCTGCTGCTTCCAAACCTCCGTCTCCGATCTGACTCGATACAACCAATACGAAAGAGATATTTTTGTTCGACATCTGGCCGAAATTTACAACTTCTTTTCAATATCCCGAAATAGAAATATTTATAACTTTTGGGAAACGAAAGCAATACCGTCGGCTATGTCAGTGTGTAATTAGTTCTTCCAAATATGGATCCATTCTCCCTCCGTTTGTACGGTTGCTTTCTTCCACACTTACTGATTGCGATAGAAACAGTCCATCGGCTTGAAATAAAGAAATGAAGGAATATAGAATTCAATGCTTGTAAAGTACACTGTTGTTCTACATTGTTTAGCTGAGTCGCAGAGGAAATAGCCTAGTTTTTTAATGGAAATCCCATAATTCAAAAACTGTTCAAATGTTTATACAGTTTATGGGACTTAACTACGGGGTCATCAGTCCCTAAAATTACAAAAACGACTTACGAACGAGCATACACTAAGGACGTCACAAATATCCATGCCTGAGGGGGGATTCGAACCCCCGACCGTAGTGGACGTGCAGAACGTGACTGACGCGCCTCAGTCCCCTCGGCCACCGCGGCCGGCAATCCCATAATTCTTATGATCTGCACTACAAAAGAAACATAAAGCATAATATAATATGTGTACTAGCTCACAAGCGAAACTGAATTCGATAGTTCCTGTTATTTAGTGTGAGCAGATGTTATACTCGACTACCGGAATAAATTAATAACTGCCGCGGCTGAGCGGCCAAGCGCATTGAGGCGCTATGCTGCGATGCGCGAGGCCGTTCCCCGTCGGGGGTTCGAATCCCCCATCGGGCATGGAGTTTGTGTCATCTTTAGTATAAGGTAGCTCATAAGTAGTTTGTAAGTTTAAAGACTGATGACACCGCAGTTAAGTCCCTTAAGCTCAACAAACATTTGAACATTTTAATTCACCGACCCCGGCACTCTCATAATGCAGGCGCTGAACAGTTCTTAGAAAACTTGAGTCTCAACACAAATAGGTACACTACTCATACAATTATAGTTGGCGGTGACTTAAATCTACCAACCATATGTTAGAAAAAATACACCTTCTTATCAGATACATCTTCCGAAATTGTTGTAAATGCTTTTATTTTAATTATTTCGAACAATTAGTTCACGAGCACATAAAAAACTGTAAATGGTTTCGGAAACACACTTAAGCTCTTAATCACAAATACTCCTGAGCATCACGACAGATACAGGGATAAGTGAACCCAAAGTTGTAGCGAGATCAAACACTAAATACGTCTACTAAAAAAAGATAAAAATTCATTTGACATCTTCCTAGAAGACAGTCTCCATTTTTCTAAATTAACCATGTGGCTTACATTCAAAGGAATAGTATCAACAGCATTGGAGGGATTCCTACCAAATAAATTAATAAGAGACTGAACTGGTCCCCCATGGTACATAAAACAGAACAGAAAGCTTTTGCAGAAATTTTAGACGAATTCAAAATTCATTGCAGATGTTTTACTGAAGCTCGAAATTTAGCGCTGCCTTCAATGCGACATTCGATTAATATTTTTCACAACGAAAATCTTCGTAGAAATATGGCGAAAACTCCAAAGAGATTCTGGTCCTATGTTATCTACAGCAGCGGAAAGACTAAGTGAATGCCTTTTTTGCGATAGCGACGGTAATGTTACTGAACACAGTGCCACTTAAGTGGAGTTATTAAATGCAGTACTCAGAAATTCTTTCATCAAATAAATCGCAGTAACAATTCGAAATGAGAACTGCTGCAAACGTAACATAAAAGTAAATACCCTTGGTGATCCAAAGCAAATCACCCTATCAACTAAGTGATGTTGCAGACGAAATGATCAAATATATTGTCAAAAGTTTCTAATGCATAAGAAAAATACGTCTAATACATTTGTTTATGATATTCTTGTGTAACAATTATTTTTGAACACTAAGCTCCTTGCCTTGTTTCCATAGCTTTTACTGGCCCGATTCAAGATAATCAAGAACATGGTGAGAAACTTTAATTTTTAAGGACTACAGCTAAATGTACTTCATGAGATCTACGTCTGCTATTATGTTATTTCTATCCTTGTCTAATTTGGTAGATATGGGAATTATTTCAACACTGCAGCTGCCGAACTTGTCAATCTTAAGAACAGATCTGTTTTAGGGTGTGTATTTTAGGTGCAATTCTAAAGTTGAGATTCTTTTTAAAACCTAAAGTGTACCTTATCAGTTTAACAAAAATGATTTTTTAGGAGGTAACTGCGGCTCTGAAGTTACAGGAATAATCTTAGAACTCACAATCATTGACGGTATGGCCATAATATTAGAAGGTAGAAAAAAATTCTCTTAACCTGTGAACTGTAGGAGTTTTACCTATATAGGAAATTGCAAATTGAAAAGCGGTAGATTAAACTATAAGTTCTGTTTGCAGTGATGTTTAATGTATTTGCTTCGTTGAGTCAAATTTCACCGCGCATTGATTAAACGCTAGTGAACCGAACTGTGACCAGCTAGTTTCACCATTAAGTTATTTAAGGATACTGACGTCTGATACATTCTTTTTATTTTTACATCTTATCAAGGTCGCATCGTTAGGTGGTCCTCACAGGTGTTGTCTACGTTCAATACGTCTCCGTTCTTCGAAAGCAGCTTTCCCTTGCATTGATCCTGTTTTCGGCGTAAGCACATCCACACATTATCGCGTAACCATTGTAGTGGGAAAAGGCCTGCCCTTGGCCGTTGTACCAACTTCCATACTGACGGTCGTACTACGAAATGCGGAAGTGACCAGTGTGCATATGTCGGGACACCGTCCGCAGAGTTCTCGGGCCGGGTGGCCGGGGGGAGGGGGGAGGAGGAGGAGGCAGGGGCACCCGACCCTTCGGAGCAGGTAAGTGTCCGGCAAGTGTCCGGCGCGGCGTGACAAGTGTCCGGACACCGTATCCGCAGACACATTCTCCAACAATCCCACGTGGCCAGGTACCCACAGAAACGTCACAGTAGTTCCGCTCGCTGAAAGAGAGGTAAAACAATTGCGGGTTCTTTGTACCAGGGGATGGACGGGATATAGTGTGCAGAGGCTCAAACGAGCACTCAGAGAGTCCAAGCAAAAGACACTCTTATTAAGCGAGTTTCGCTGGACGTATTGGGTGGCTTGATATAATGCATACAGCTCAGCTGTAAAATTGGAACTCCACTCAGGGAGACGATATTTAAACGAGGCGTTGCCAAGCACAAAGGCATACCCAACACCCTGGTCTGTCTTTGAGTCTTCAGTGTACGTGAACAAATTGTCATTAAATTTGAACCGGAGTGCGAGAAATTCTCTCCGGTAAACAAAACTAGGTGTGGAGTCCCTTGGAAGAGAATGAAGGTCCAAGTTAACACGGACTTCGGGGCTTAGCCACGGTGGAGAGGTGCTCTCTCCAGTCGAGAAAGTAGCAGGCATTGTAACGCCGAGCTGGCCAAGTATATCGCCCCAAATTTGCGATTGGATAGGGGATTTCTTGTCAGAGAGGACACAGTTCGTAGTAATCGATGGTAAGGCATCGACTAAAACAGAGGTGATATCTGGCATTCCACAGGGTAGTGTTATTGGTCCTCTGCTGTTCCTTATTTACGTAAACGATTTAGGGGAAAATCTAAGTAGCTCTCTTAGGTTGTTTGCAGATGACGCCGTCATTTACCGTCTAGTAAAATCATCTGAAGATCAAAACAAACTGCAGAACGATTTGAATAAGATATCTGTATGGTGTAAGAAATGGCAATTGACTGTAAATAAAGAGAGGTGAGAAGTCGTCCACATGAGTACGAAAAGAAATCCGTTAAACTTTGTTTACATGATAAATCAATCAAAGGCCGTAAACTCCACAAAATACCTAGGAATTACAATTACTTCTGACTTAAATTGGAAAGAACACGTAGACAGTGTCGTGGGAAAGGCGAACCAGAGACTGTGTTTTATTGGCAGAACCCTTAAAAGATGCAACAGAACTACTAAAGAAACTGCGTACACTACGCTAGTCCGTCCTTTTATGGAATATTGCTGCCCAGTGTGGGATCCTTATCAGGCGGGTTTGACGGAGGACATCGAAAGAGTCCAAAGAAGGGCAGCTCGTTTCGTATTGTCGCGATACACGGGAGACGGCGTTACGGAAATGATACATGATCTGGGATGGGAATCATTACAACAACGACGCTTATCGCTGCGGCGTGGGCTGCTTACGAAACTACAATCGCCAACATTCTCCTCCGAATGCGAAAATATATTGTTGTCTACCACTTACATATGTAGAAATTAACAACAGAATAAAATACGAGAAATCAGAGTCCGAACGGAGAGACTCAGGTTTTCATTCTTCCCGCGCGCTATTCGAGAATGGAATGGGAGATAAAATAGTATAACGGTGGTTCGATGAACCCTCTGCCAAGCATTTAAATGTGATTTGCAGAGTATCCCATGTAGATGTAGATGTAACGAACGCAAGAGAACTCCCGGTGGTAGCAGGGCAGACGGGCGCACGGCAAAGAGACCGTCAAGTGAGTCATTCAAGAAAACAGCATGCGTTGGGTGTCCTCGCATGGATGACAAACGGCTAGCGTATAGCTGCCAACTATTACGGATTGTCCGTAATTGTTACGGATTTGTCGTCATGTGTACGGAGTTCCGGGAAGTTCGTGAAAAATTACGGAAACTAGACTTTTACGATCTGATGTGTTTTAAGAAAATCTGAGTAGGTACTACCTACATTTTGGTAATATCCGATAAAAGTTTATATAAAATAATTTATTTCATTCCTGAGTACGTAGCAAAGCTGTAGGAAATGTTAAAGATAGTATTTCCGTTGGAACAAATCTGGATCAAATCCCGCCTATAATCTCCTACACACCTACCAAATGCACGCTCACACACCCAAGATCTATGTAAATACTATAGTCTATAATGAGTATCATGTCTTTGGTTCAAGGTTAACAGCCCTCGTGTTTTACCGGGTGGCGGAAGTTAGCCAGTTCGTTTCCGAAGAGAGAAGCTTTTACTGGCTTTTCTAGCGTGTACCTGCTTTCATAGCATCGTTGTGCAGCTAGAATTAAATATAAGTGATGAGCCATTTGTGACACATCAGTTCAGTGGTTTTATTCGTCGTTTAAAATGCAAAACTATTTTGTGTATCCTTAGCTGCTAAGGATTTTACATTTAAAAAAATGCAAGGAATTTCACCCTTTTCTGTTCTTTTACTTTTCGTAAAACCAGTTAGTTGAGACTTACAGGAATATTTCTAAGCCACTCACGGAATTTACACAAATGTTTTAGGTTCTTCCACCTAACCTCAGTCTTTTGATACAGAATAGTTTTATACGGTTCGTGGCAGATATTTATGAATACAGTGTCAGACTTAAATTTTTAAAATATTCTTGGGACACGGCCGTAACTCCACGTCCTCTTTGATCTTGCGCATCATTACTGACAGCCATTTCTGAAGATTGGCTCAAAAAAAAAAAAAAAAAAAAAAAAAAAAAAAAAAAAAAAAAAAAGTTCAAATGTTTGTTAAGCTTATGGGACTTAACTACGGGGTCATCAGTCCCTAAACTTACAAAATACTTATAAACTACCTTATGCTAAAGACGGCACAAATATCCATGCCCCAGGGGGGATTCGAACCCCCGACCGTAGTGGCCGTGCAGACCGTGACTGAAGCGCCTTAGTCCCTTTTTTTTTTTTTTTTTTTTTTTTTTATCTGGTAGATCAATGACTCGCCGTCGTTCTTTCGGTTCGTTCGTGTTTGTTCGTTCAGCGGTTGGCTCAGCTTTTTTTATTACAGAGGACATTTAGCCCCCTGACCGGGCGCGCTGAGCCACGGCGCCCGGCTTTCCCCTCGGCCACCGCAGCCGGCTAAAGGTTGGCAGTTGTGAGAGTATCCCATGTAGATGTAGATGTAACGAACGCAAGAGAACTCCCGGTGGTAGCTGTGCAGACGGGCGCACGGCAAAGAGACCGTCAAATGAGTCATTCAAGAAAACAGGATACGTTGGGTGTCCTCGCATGGATGACAAACGGCTAGCGTAACGGCTGAGCAGGAGTTCCCGACTCTGGATGGTCTGATAACTGCAGACGCCGGCCGTGAATAGTGCGACCTCGCACATGACGGCACATACAGTGGTCTGTGCACTTTCCTGCCTGCCGGCGCATGACCACAAGTGTTACTGCGATTCCACTTGAGGCGTCTGCGTGGGCGCGCTCCTCATGCGTAACGTATTGCCCAGATAACAGCCAGTCGCTCCCCTCGAAGACAGGCGTCGTCGACAGGGGCATTAATCGTGGGGACTACCACTCTCGACTGAGGAATGTCTTGACTCTTGGATGTGTGTCTGCTGTACAGACGACCTCAAGGGTTTTAGCCCACTTTCCGTTAGCGGGCCGCGGTGGCCGAGGGGACTGAGGTGCTCCAGTCACGGTCTGCACGGCCATACGGTCGAGGGTTCGAATCCTCCATCAGGCATGGATATTTGTGCCGTCCTTAGTATAAGGTAGTTGATAAGTAGTTTGTAAGTTTAGGGACTGATGACCCTGTAGTTAAGTCCCATAAGCTTAACAAACATTTGAACATTTGAACACATTACGTTACGGTAGTAACACTAAACGTGGACCTTTAAGATCGCTTTCTGACAGCTATAAATTTAAAGAAAAATAACACGACACGAAAATTCAGTAAACGAATTAGTATCGGAGAAAACTGCCAACGACTTTGCTCTCTTATGATTTAAAAAAAAATCTTACACCGTTTCACAGACATTTGCAAAAATAATGGCGATTTGACTGTCTGTCTCTGTGTCTGCAAAAGTTTTCCCACTTTTTGGTTCGCGCAGTTCAGCCGACCGGCACCAAATTTTACAGACGTTATTGCTAGCCGCCAGCGACCAGAACCTCCCTTTCATGCAAATGCTTTGTTTTGTGTCCCAGCCTCGTCGCCACTTTTGTGTCTCGTTTTCGCCGGTTGTCTTTGGTGTCGGTGGCCGAGTAGAAAGAGACCGACACAGGAATAAAGGATGCACGCTTGTGCAGGTATGGAGGTGAGCAGCCAGTGGGACAGCAGAAACTAGAAACACTAGAGTAAATTAGAACGAGATATACATTTCATAGAGACTTAGTATACTTAACTTTTACATAGTTCTTGACTGCAGAATGCTGATACATAGATAGAGGCCTGCCTACTGAAGATTCCTAGTGCCTATCCGATAACCAAGTCTTTACTGGTGCCTATCTGATTCCGAAGTTTTAACTGGTTCCTGTCTCAGTACCAAGTGAACGATGCAGTCCAGTGGTGGCCACGAGCGAAGTTGCAGCAGAGGGCGCTCGTGGCTGTCGTCGTAAGAACGCCGCGCCGTGCGTGCATGGCGGCGCGCGGCGAAAGTAGGTGGCGCGCACTTTATACTTGTGCAACACCACACTTTGGACAAAAAATAGGTTAGTAATACTAAAAATAGGCCATTTGTGATGACCTTTTGACAGCACGAAATTTAATTGCAAATAACGCCTTAAATGTTCATCTGTGACGAAAATTGAATGAACTTACTTGTAGAGGACAAAATGCTCTACAACTTCGCTCTTTTACGTTTTTTCCATAACTCGCGCCGCTCCAGAAATTTTTGCACAAATAACGGCGATTTGACACTGTCACCTGATTTTACGTAAACCACTACAGGTAAAGATAATAAACTTAAAAAAGAGGACAAACTACTGAGGCATGACAGGTGATAATATTTTCACGGAAAAAAATAATTACAATATGGAAAAGTTATAAACGTAATAGTTTTAACAGGTGAAGACTCAAAAAAAGTATATGTCAGCTGCGCGGGAGTAGCCGAGCGGTCTGGAGCACCTCGTTACGGAACGCGCGGCCTCCCGTGTCAGGTTCGAAACCTCCCTCGGGCATGGATGTGTGTGTTGTTTAGGTTAGTTTAACTTTAAGTAGTTCGTAAGTTTAGGGACTGTTGACCAACATAGTTTGGTCCCATATGAATTACAAACATTTGAACATTTTTTTTGTGTATATCAAAGTTAAAAATAGTCAATTCGCCTTTATTTTTGCAAATATCTCTGAAACGGAGGGAGAGCTAGAGGAAAATCGAAAGTGGGCCGTACAACATGCCAGTGCGATTTTTTTTTTTTTTAATTGAGTGTGCTCCTATCGTATGCAAACCAGCAAATTCGAAGGACAATGTCTGGAAAGACGCGGCAGTTTTCAGATGATGGAATTATAAACAATACGACAATCCTTACACTGAAATCACAACCGTCAAATAAAAATATGCTTTATCTTTATATGACTGCAAAATATACATGAAATAAGTTTCATTCCAGAATTCGTATTTGCAGTATGATATCATTTTGTGCATGTTGAAACGAGACGAACTTGAAGATGGTGGGGTACAATAGGAGTCGTTAAAAGTGGAAGAAAAGCGACACAAAAAGAACTTGAACCTAATTATTCCCTTTTGGGAATAAAACTGCCGTTTTCTTGTTCCAATTTTTTTTTTTTTTTTTTTTTTTTTTTTTTTACTCAGACGGGTTCCTCCTTTTTTCGGCGTTCTACATCTACATTCATAATCCGCAAGCCACCTACCTCACGGTGTGTGGCGGAGGGTACTTTGCCTACCACTGTCACTTTCCCCTATTCTAGCCGCGTATGATTCGCGGGAAAAGTGATTGCCTGTATGCCTCTGTGTCAGCCATAAAATCTTTCTCTGATATTATCCTTGTAGTCCCTTCGCGAGGTATACGTAGAAGGAAGAAATATATCTCTTTATCACAGTCTAAAAATAGTAACTCTTTTTTGTTTCTTTTCTACATAAGTGAATAATTGTGCCATATGTGAATTAAAGCAAAACTGAAACCCGAAAGACGGTACACCAATCCAGTGAGAATGTCTTCAACTAAATAAAGGCGCGCCGGCCGCGGTGGCCGAGGGGACTGCGGCGCGTCAGTCACGGTCTGCACGGCCACTACGCTCGGGGGTTCGAATCCCCCCTCGGGCATGGATATTTGTGCCGTCCTTAGTTGTAGGTAGTTCATAAATAGTTTGTAAGTTTAGGGACTGATGACCCCGTAGTTAAGTCCCATAAGCTGTACAAACATTTGAAATAAAGGGGAATCGTGTCCGGAAAAAAAAAAAAAAAATAAAATAAAAAAAAAAAAATTGCAAATTGACGTGGACTGAGCGGATTCTAAGGTTAGAGGGCTTCGGGAACACGGAACACACAAAATGGGCTTCAGTCTCAAAGAGTACAGGTACAGGACACGGGACTAATGCAGATCTAGCAACCATTGGTGTAACAGTTGTAAAATGTCGTAGCTGTGTTGGGAAAGTTCCAGAGCTCCATGCGCTGATATAATGTACTGAGGCACAAATCGTTATAGGTTCTGAAAGCTGGCTGACGTCAGAGATAAGTTTTTACAAAGGCCCAAATGGTCTTCAGAAAGAATAGATTAAATAAAATAAAAAAAGGGGGGATGGCGTGTTTATTGCTGTTACAAAGGGTTTATCCTGCAGTGAAATTGAGGCAGATACTTCCTGTGAGTTGGTATGGCTAGAGCTTATACCTGACAACCGGAGTAAATTAACAATTGGATCTCTTTCTCGGCTTCGTGACTCGGACGATGCAATTGCAGAAATGTTCAAAGAAAACTTGAATCACATTTCAAACAGGTACCCGGAGCATACTGGTGTAATTGGTGGCGACTTTAATTTACACTCGATATGTTGGCATAAATACGTATTCAAAACCGGAGGCAAATATAAAACATCGTCCGAACTAGTTCTAACCGCTTTTTTTGAAAACTCCTTCGAACAGTTAGTTCTAGAATAGTAAATGGTTTCGAAAATACCTTTGATCTCCTAGCAACAAATAATCCTGAGCTAGTAAAGAGCATCAAAACAGATACAGGGATTAGCGAACATAGCAATTCGAAATTCCCAAATGCACCAAAAATAAACGAAAAATATATCTATTCAATAAAGCAGATAAAAATTCGCTTCACGCTTTCCTGAGTGATAATCTCCAGTCTTTCAAAACTAAAAATGCGAGTGTAGATCAGTTGTGGCTTACTTTCAAAGACATAATATCAGTAGCAATCGAGAGATTTATACCAAATGAATTAATAAAAGAGGGGTTGACCCCGTGGTACACAAAACAGGTCAGATCACTGTTGCAGAAACAAAGAAAAACGCATGCAAAATTTAAAAAGACACAGAATCCACAAGACTGGAACTCTTTTACAGACATTCGCAACCTAGCGCAGATTTCAATGCGACAAGCTTATAATAGTTTCCACAATGAAATCATGTCTCGTAATCATGCAGAAAATCGAAAGAAATTTTGGTCATATTTGAAGTACATTAGCGGCAAAACACAAACAATACCTTCACTACACGATAGCAATGGTAATACTACCTATAACAGTACTGCTTAAGCAGAATTGCTAAAGACAGCTTTCGAAATTCATTCACCAAAGAAGACGAAGTGAATACTCCAAAATTTGAACCAAGAACATCTGACAGCATGCGAAATTTAGAAGTAGATATTCCTGGAGTAGTAAAAAGACTTAAGTCACTAAACAAAAACAAATATTCCGGGCCAGATTGTATACCAAGTAGATTCCTCTAAAGAGTATGTTGATGCAATAGCTCCATACCATTCAGCGAAAGATACGTACCCAAAGACTGGAAAATTGCCCAGATCACTCCAATATTCAAGAAAGGTAATAGGTGTGATCCCCAAAATTACAGGCCTATCTCATTGACGTCGATTTGCAGTAGGATTTTGGAACATATACTTTGTTCGAACATTATGAACTACCTTGAAGAGAACGACCTATTAACCAATAGTCAACACGGATTCAGAAAGTATCGCTATTGCGAAACACAGCTTGTCCTTTATTCGCATGAAGTGATAAGTGCCATCGACAAGGGATCTCAAATCGATTCCATAATCTGGATTTCCGGAAGGCTTTTGACACTGTACTTCACAAGCGGCTTCTAATGAAATTGCGTGCTTATGGAATATCGCCCCAATTGTGCGATTGGATTCACGATTTCCTATCAGAGAGGACACAGTTCGTAGTAATTGACGGTAAGTCATCAAATAAAACAGAAGTGATATCTGACGTTCTCCAGGGAAGCGTTATAGGTCACCTACTCTTCCTTATGTTTATAAACGATTTAGGAGACAATCTGAACAGCTACCTTAGAATGTTCGCGGATGATGCTGTTGTTTATCGGTTAGTGAAGTTGAAGAGGATCAAAAGTAACTTCAAAGCGATTTAGACAAAACTTCTACATGGTGCGAAAATTGTCAAATAATGAAAAGTGTCAAGTAATACACTTGACCAATAAAAGAAATCCGCTGAACTTCAGTTGCACGATAAATCAGTCCTTAAGGTCGTAAATTCTACCAAATACCTAGGAGTTACAGTTACGAACAACTTAGACTGGAGACTACACATAGAAAATATTGTCGGGAAGGCAAACCAAAGGTTACGTTTTATTGGCAGAACGTTTCGCAGAAGCAACAGCTCTACTAAACAGACTACCTACATCACACTTGTGCGTCCTCTCCTGGAGTACTGTTACCCAGTATGGGACTGACGGAGCACATTGAGAAGGATCAGAGAAATGTTGCACTATTAAAAGAACAACGTTATTCGTTGCGGCGAGGTCTATTTGCGAAATTTCAATCACCGGCTTTTACTTCCGAATGTGAAAATATTTTACTAGCATCCACCTACAAAGGGAGACATGACTCCCAAAAAAATAAGAGAAATCAGATCGAAAACGGAACGATTAGGTGTTGTTTCTTTCTTTCCGCGCGCTCTTAGAGACTGGAACGCTAGAGAAAGGTTATGAAAGTGGTTAATGAACTCTCTGCCAGGCACTTAAATGCGATTTGCAGAGTATCTCTATGTAGATGTAGCAATAAAAACAGCAGTTTTATTTCCAAAAACAAATAATTCGGCGATTGCTGCAGAAGATAGTCACACAAACAAACTTTTTACACACTGCTTGCGGAGTAAAGCAAAACTCCAAACAACGCGGAATGTACTGTTTTGAAGCCATCACACAACTGTACTATGTATCTAGCCAATTCTCGCACCAGTTGTCAGTTATATAAGACCGTCAGAACGACATGTTTCGAGAACAACATTATTCCATTCTCAAGTCCTAAAAATTAAAATGAATCAGTCATTAGACATAGTCCACCTTAAAGTATATGCAGCATCGGTGCATTGTCAAGTAATAATCTGACATTTCGGTTTGAAACCGGATTCCAGTATTTATCTAAGTAGAAACTGCTGTCTCTGTTAATTAAATTTGTCCCCAAGCGAATTTCAGTTGTTTCTGGAAGATTGTTGTTTGATTGGGATAGGGGGACCAAACTGCTAAGGTTATCGGTCCCCCGGTGGGGAGTGGAAGGAGTGAGGATAGGAAAGGAGGGGAAGGGAAGGGAACGGAAGGAAAGGGAAGGGAAAGGAAGGGAAAGGAAATGCAGTCAGCGAGAAAGAAGGAAGAAAGACTGCATTAGCTCGGGGCCCCGTGTACGCCACGCACGTACTCACGAAAGAACCGTGAGCCTCCTTCTCGAAAATTCTACGCGAGTATGAAAACCCTTTAAAACGATCCCAGAGACCGCTACAGGTGACCCGTCGCTCTACTGGAGTTAGATGGAGAAATAAGCTTATTTTTATCAAACTTTTCCTCACCCTGAAGTCAAAAACCTTTCCAAAACTCCTGAGCTTGTAGATTAAACCCTTTTTGGTTAAAACTACATTCGAAATAATCCTTGGCATATACCACGATTCAGAAGATGCGTCAGTCTACGTCTCTCTCTAAGATAGCTGAACGGTACACAATTGAAATATTAGAAGAAGTAAAAGTTGTGCAGCTGCACGCCCGAAATTAATTTGAGCACCAACGAAAAGAGCCTTTCTCTCTCTCTTTCTCTCTCGCTCTCCCCCAGTGGCGGCTGGTGCTTCAAATGACTGGTGGTTCACTTCTTTCAGTGCCGGGTCCCGGTTTCTCCCCCGACCCTCCCCCCTCTTTATATATATATTCGCTATAAGATCTGCAGAATGCCTTACCTTGGCTTGTTTGCGCTTGCTTCAACTCGAGCTGAGCCGTCGGCCTACCAAGCTTCTTTATTTCACACCTTTCTTCCAAGCTAAAAAGTGGATAATTTGTTTCTAAAAGATAGTGAAAATTGCTCGTCTTTCTTTGATAATAAACACCAAGAACATATGAATATGCACATGAAAACTACAACACAATAAGTAACTGATTACACTGTTAAGTGACTGTAATAAAATGAAACTGTTACCAGGCTTGATTCCATGGTGGAATTTGTGCTCCACGACTGTATTTGACTTGCGGAAATTTTTCAGCAATTAGTCGTAAATATATTTATTTATTTGCAGATCTAGATTTCGACCACTGATAATGACCACACAGTGGTCGAAATTTAGATCTGCAAATAAATAAATATTTTTAAGACTGATTGCTGAAAAATTTTCACATGAAACTGTTACGATGGAGAGAGAAGCTACCTTCGGATCCCGTGATACTGTAAGTAGCACCCCGTCCTAACATTACGCATGTGCAAAGGCTGCGCACCCCCACATCTTTTAAACAGTTGAATATTTGTTTCAACGAAGAGTATAAATGTTATTTACACTCAAAATCGCGATACATTTGCAAAAACGTCCAAACTATATGTGGCAAGTAACGATACAAAAGTCATTGTCGTTTCCGTATCTGTTAAAACGAAGACTGCGTTTACAAAAAATTTCTTGCAGTTTGGCTCGAACCCACTATCTTCAACAGCGCACAGTGATGCCGCTAACCATATTTTTACTAGTTGGAGAATAGTGATTCCATTATTATTCATTATCGGATTTTCTGAAAGCGTCTTTATAGTTATAAGATATTTTACCAGATATGACGTGTTTTTGATGAATATTCAATGGGTCAAAAATAAGTACGAAGGGCGGATCTTGCCTTCGTGGGAGATTTGCGCATGCGCAAGGCGAGGTGCGCAGAAGCTCCATTGTCTTGCTTTGGGACCATTCTTGTGTAACCGCCAGGGCTCGAGTAGCCAGGAGCAGGCGTCTCTACCAGCTCCAACGCCAATGTTAAAAGCGGTGTTTCCCCTCTCCCCTCCCTGCTGCGGAAGCGACCATTTTCTACCCCCAGGGGGTTCAGAAGAGAAAGTGAACCTCAGCCGCGTATGCGCATCGTAACGCTGCGGCCACTGCCACCTATTTTAAGCGGATGCGCTACGACTAGTCTACGTGGTGTCTTCGCGACGTAATACATTTCTCATGATATAAAAATGCTTTGAATGTGGATATAAAATGATCTGATAGAAGAATGAAACAAATAATGATAGTTTAAAACACTTTTTTTTTCATTTATTACTTTTTTTTTCACGACGAGCTTTTATTCCGGGGATTGAGCAGGCCCGGTGGTCTTGGGGTAAAGTGCTCGACTGGAAACCGAAGGGTCGCGGGTTCAAAACCCGGTCGGACCTCGGAATGTTTCAGTCTGCTCTATAACCCACCCTTCACCTCTCAACGATGTGAGGAGCCGCCATAAACGACACGTAGGTCCCCTTACCCCACTTGGATAACTGGGGTAGGCTAGGGACACTCAAGTCACCGAGGTGGCGTCCAATTGAAAGACTTGCACTAGGCCAATGAGCCACACGAAATTATTGTTATTTACTGAACCAATGGACGCATAGGACGCGCTGCCACTGATCTCCTCCCCCCTCCATTATCACCCCTAAGCTTCCTGTAAGTTAAATACTTGCCACTTGCCCGTGGTACCTCGAGACCAGCGATCTCAAGTGGTGCGTCGCCGCGAGGAGGAAACGGGGGCAGCTGTTGCTGGAAGCGTGATCGGCTGCGTAACGAGGCGCTTCCCGTGGCGATAAATCGTGCGCGTTTCGCGTGGGCAGCCTGCCCCGGCTAATTTACGACTCTCGCAATGAGCCCGGCCGAGCGCGCGTCAGCAGCCTGTTGTGTCGCCTCCTGGTCGCCCTCCCCACGCACTCTGTTGTGTCCTCTCCCGCCCAGCGGCAACACGTCGCTTCAAAACCCTCACTTGTACGCAGTGTTGCCAGAGTTTGTGACACTTGCGGGGAGTGACACTTGCGGGGAAAGGGAATGTGTAGACACTTGCAGGGAGACCTGGACGCTGCAGGTAGTGAACAGGGTGTTCCAGAAGTAGTGATACACCACCCCTACTCCACGCCCTCCAGCCGCTACCTGTGCCGTATTCAGAGGATTTTATCAAAAAATGAATGTTACTTCAAGAGTTACAGCCATTCAAATTTACGGGCACCATAACGTTTTCCCTTACTGAGTAAATGAGCTGCTTCTTGTAGTTTCAACACCACAGTAGCCTTTATCTTGAATGTTCTGAATATAAATCTTCGCACAGACTTCTTGAGGAGGAGAGTGATATGGATATCTGATTGTAAACCACTGCCTATTACCTTAGACCTTTTTCACTGTACTGAACAGGTGTTCCGCGTATTCGATAATTTATATTTATACAGTTAACAGGCAATGTAATTTATAACCAACTATTGGCTGCCAATTTCGCTTTATTTTTCCTGGAAGTCTTGCAACTTGGTTTCTCCCTGTTGGTTTATGGCAAGTTTGGAGTAAAAATGGTTCTATATGAAGGTGATAGAAAATAGAATTTATCTTTAGCATTTTTCGGCGTGTGACATTCCCTTACACATTCCGTATTTCATACATTTCTTAGATGTATTTGTAATTCGAATACAGCCAAATCGTTTTGGGGTCTACAAATGAACGCTTCAAGTATGTAAAATACTCATTGACTTATTATTAATGTTTTTAATTGAAGGTTTAAGGTTGCGTCTCCTATTAAAAAGCATAGTAGCTGTTTTTAAAGAGATGGAAGTTGCGTTAACTACATAGCGGTCAATTACATCAACGTATCTGTGCAGGATGCCTAATATATTTATTGCTTGCGCAGGTGTCTTGATATGCTTAGTGTTCTGAATAATATGCTTTTAGGAGGTATGACTGTGGAAAGTCATCGTCTTGTAGTAGCAGAGAATATCTTAATAACTCTTCAAACTTTATCACTATTAAAATACCTTTTTGTTTTCAGGAGGAACACTCAACGAATTAATATGTAGTTAGAACAAGTTACAGTATTGCTCTTCAGCTTGCAAAGAGTCGTGCAGTTTCACTGAGTTTAGTGTTATGTTGACAGTGTGGAAACTTGACAACAGCAGTGCTAGACTTCTTGGTGTGCCTGTACCCAGGAAAAGCCATCAGCCGCCCCAAGGGCCCAGGTTCCCCGCAAGTGTCACTCCCTGCAAGTGTTCCAACCCCGTGTTGCCAGACGTATGGAGTTTTCCCTACCAGTAGGAGCTTTTAAGCATTAAAATCGTGTAGGGAATTTTCATCCAAAAGTCCCCAACGCGTAGGTACTCATCATCATCATCATCATCATCACATTATCATAGCGCAGGTACTCTGGAAAAAAATTTACAATCGCCGACACAGGCTGGTGTATAGCAGGCCAATTGTGGCAAAGTTTGAAATAGCCAATAATATTTTAGACGGCATAGTTGTTTTCTGTTCATAGTAAACAACATTAATTTGAAAACTTTGTTACAGACACTTTAAAATTGATGCGTGATATGATCTCAATGTATATCAGTGAAATGAAGAGTCAGTTTGGAAATGGTGTTAGAAAATGTCAGCACAAGAAAAATTCATTGTTTCAATGAACGGAAGACGTTTTATTACCTTGACTAGGCTTATTTATTTACGTCAGGACCAGTGGCGTAACTAGGACTTGGCTTTGGGGGGGGGGGGGGGATAGATCTGCTTGACGAGCAAAATTTTAGTCGGTTTCCAGACAGACTACCATCTACCACTCCCGTTGAAAGCTTATGGTAAAACACCCCAAGTTTCCAGTCTTTAGCAGATTGCTGTTATAAGATTTCTTTCTTCTTTTTTTTCTTTTCGGGTTCTGGGGGGGTTCTATCCCCCTCATCCCCCCCCTTAGTTACGCCACTGATATGGACGATATACTAGTTAGTACTTGTAAAAGAGAAGATGCTGACGCTAAAACATTTGCGGCAGCCAACGATATAATGAACAAAGCGCTAGATATTCGTTGTCTACATAGCATTGCTCTTTGAAAATCGAATTATGTAGAGTGAGGGAATTCCTTTTTTGTGCTGACTGTAAACTAAATAATTACTGCTGTTCCTACTCTATGGTTGATAGTGTCTCGATGTATCCTTGTCTGGTCAATAAATCAGTTATCCTCGTGTAACAGCGGCCTATTTGGGGAAAAAAATTAATGTTGTTCCTCTCTATGTTTGACAGGTTCTTGATGTACCCTTAAAATCGATAAATCTTGTAACAGAGCACTTGGAATTCCCGGCATAATCTACTCTTGATTCCATGAATCAGTAACGATCAGTCACTGGAAAAACATATCTAGCAAGTAAGCATGATGCCAAATATTTATTTTAAAGTTTTTCAAAATTGTAACATGCCACATTAATCAAATGGTTAACCTCTGGTGGGCGGACACCTGGATTCAGCCGCTCCCAGACCCAAATCCTGGCTACGACCCTGGTGTAGGGGCATTAATGAGGTGGTAGGGAGAAAGTAGGGAAAACGTAGGTACATTGTTGTGAGACTGTAGGCATTTTCTCTCTTTGCATCTGGCAACACTGCTTGTACGCTATGTGATCAAAAGTATCCGGGCACCCCCAAAAACTTACGTTTTCCATATTAGCTACACTGCGCTGGCACCTACTGCCACGTACCCCTGTTGTTGTTGTGGTCTTTGGTCAGCAGACTGGTTTGATCCTCGTCCTGTGCAAGTCTCTTCATCTGAGAATAAGTTTGACAACCTACAGCCTTTTGAATCTCCTTACTGTATTCGTCCCTCGGTCTCCCTCTACGATTTTTACCCCACACACTTCCCTCTAATGCTAAGTTGGCGATTCCTTGATATCTCGAAATGTGTCCCACCAATCTATCCCTTCTCTTAGTCAGGATATGCCAGAAACTCCGTTTCTCCCAAATTCGGTTAAGCACCTCCTCATTAGTTACGTGATATACCCATCTAATTTTCATCATTCGTCTGTAGCACCACATATCGAAAGCTTCTATCTTCTTTTTTTCGTTTGAACTTCTTATCGTCCATGTTTCACTCCCATACAATGCTACACTTCAGACAAATTCTTTCAGAAAGGACTTCCTAACATTTAAATTATTATTGGATGTCAACAAATTTCCCTTCTTCAGTAACGCTTTTCTTCCCATAGCCATTCTGCATTTTATATCTTCTTTACTTCGGCCATCAGAAGTTATCTTGCTACCTAAATAAGAAAACTCATCTACTAAATTTATTGTCTCATTACCTAATCTAATTCGTTCAGCATCGCCTGACTTTCTGACGCTACATTCCGTTATCCTTGCTTTACTCTTGTTAATGTTCATCTTATATCTTCCATTCCATTCAACTGCTCTTCCCGATCCTTTGCAGTCACTGACAGAATTACTATATCATCGGCAAACCGCAAAGTTTTTATTTCTTCTCTCTGAACTTTAATTCCCTCTTCAAATTTTGCCTTGCATTCCTTCAATGCTTGCTCAATGTACAGATTGAACAACATTGGGCAAAGGCTAGAACCCTGTCTTACTCCTTTCCTAACCTCTGCGTCCCTTTCTTGCCTTTCGACTCTAATAACCGCTGTCTGTTTTTTTTTTTTTTTTTTGTTTTTTTTGTTTTTTTTTTTTTGTTTTTTTTTTTTTTTTTTTTTTTTTTTTGTAAGTTGAATATAAGTCTTCGCTCCTTATATTTTACCCCTGTTACCTTCATAATTTTGAAGAGTTTATTCCAGTCGACATTGTCAAACTCTTTCTCCAAATCTACAAATGCTAAAAACGTAGGTTTGCCTTTCCTTAGCCTATCTTCTAAGATACAGCGTGAGTATTGCCTCCCGTGTTCTTACATTTCTCCTAAATCCAAACTGATCTTCCGTAAGGTCAGATTCCACAAGTTTTTCCATTCGTTTGTAAATAATTCGTGTTAGTATTTTGCAACTATGACTTATTAAATTGATAGTCTGTAATTTTCACATTTGTCTGCACTTGCTTTCTTTGGTATTGGAATCACTATATTCTTCTTGAAGTCGGAGGATATTTCCCCTGTCTCATACCAGGTGGAAAAATTTCTGTCCTTCTGATTAAAACGCGGTGCAGCTACACACCAAATGAGAGTCTTTGAGGAGCCAAAAATATCGAATGAGACATTCAACATTGCTAACCTCAGATGTGACTAACTTCACCTACGTTTCAGAATAACACATTAAAATATTTGCATGCCTTCGTGAATCAACCCGTACACAATAGCTTCGTTCGAGGGGCGCTGCTGACGGTCAGGAACAGTTTGAGGCGTTCGAGTGGCACTTTTGACTCTTTCTGACGATATCTGACTGGCCAATCTGGTGTTCGAGTGGCGGAGCTGATAGTTGGCGACCGTAAGTTTAAGTCAGCGGATTTTCGTCAAACTGTTTTCTGACTGACTCCAAAGCGTTTAACAAGCCTCCTCCAAAAGACAAGCCCGCATATTTACGAAGAGGTTTGTGTTCTAAGTCTTCGATTTTCTCTTGATTGAGGCTGAGTTTGTATATTAGACAGGCATTCTTTCAACTTATGTGGCCTTCTAATACAGTACGTCCCCTTTTTATTACACCCATACATACTATAAATGAAAGGTGTGGAAATTTTCATAACATACGAATTTAAAGATGAATGCGTATGTTTTTACAGTTTGGATTGTGATATATTCGCCTGAAACTGAAGTCAAAATAGTCCTACTGAGATTTTCTGTGCCATCTGTAAATGAAGTGATTGACACATAAGAATAATATAGTTCACAACAGGCATTAGCAGTGATAGATTTTTATAACCGACATATGTGCCACTATAGCGTCTCACAATTACTGTTCCGTGTTTCTCCTTGTCGTTATATATTATAGAAATCTATTAGTGCCAATGTGGGCGTTTCTACACTAAATGTGTAACTTCTGGGAAAATCATGTACGATGATAATTCTTGCACAACACCTGCAAATTTTTGTAAATTAATTTGTATGTTTCATTTTTAAAATTTTATTGTAACTCATAATAATGGGACAAAATGCATATGAAGTTGTATGTTACCAAATATTCCTTTCACACACAACTATCCTAATGTACGTCATTTTTGTATGAAGTTTTGTCAGGTTAAATTGGCTACATTATTTATAAATGGGGGGACATGTTTACGTATATTTTGCGTTTTGTCGAAGTTTATAATCAGAATTTAATCCACAATGTATTTCTAATGGCGGAATGCACACTGTCCGTTGCCGGTCCGCCACCTCACGTCAACGTGAGCTTTCTCAAGAAGAATGTTTTGATGGAATGGTCGTCTGGTAACATCGCGACTCGCAAGTTAACCTAGTTTCGTCACGCGAATTTTATACTCGACAGATACACGGTTTGTAGGCAAATGTGTCTTGTTAATCTTTAGTATTATACTTTGGTTTAACGGTAAATTGCAAATGTTTCATGACGACTTAAATAGTTTTCTCAATTGAGAAATACATAACATATCGCCAGTCATAACCTCACTTTCAACATCGGTAGAGAGAAAAGATGCCAACTAGCGCTATGAGTGGCCAAACTGCGAAACAGGTGAAATAAGTTGGCAACTGTCAAAAAGCGCGCATGCGCAGTGGGGGCCTTCCAAATCGTCACTAAAACTATCAGGAACTATCAGCGTTTGGGCCACTCGAACGAACCTAATGACATCTGTGGTGGGGCTCGTGGTCGCTTGGGATTCGCGAAGCCACTGTTCTTGTCCCATTCTTTGGCGCGGCTGAAGGTCGAAACTCTACCAGCCACGACCGATAGCAACAGACCGGACGGAGTTCAGTGGATACGATCGTCGAACCTAAAGTTTGAAAACAAGGCTATACGACAGTCAAACATGTTAGAAGGTTTCTATGCCCTGACGTTTTAATCACTAAACTAAACATCGAGGCTATGGGCGCCGCCTGGATTGTTTCCAGGCGGGTGCGTCTCGACCTGTAACAGCTGTCACTAGGTATTGATTCCCTGGGGAGGCGAACTTTTAGCAGACTGTGAGAAGACGTATTTTTGTTTCGTAAGAAAAGTATTGTTTAGTAGTGCGAATCACGGTCACTTTGGCGAGAATTAGTGTATAATATTTTGGATCTTTGGTGACAAGTTAGTTATTGCGTATAATATTTGAAAAGCTTAGACAAAGCAGAACAGTGTTTGCGTAAAAAAAATAAAAGGTGGTTGAAGATAAATACACAGTATGGCTTGTGGTTAAAAATTAGAATAACGTAGTAGCATTTCTTATATTCTTAAAGCAGCATATAAACCCAACTAATCTGAAAGCTGTCATAAGAGAGTAAAGCATTATATTTTCTTATCGAGTATATAACTATTTAAGAGTCTTATTTGGCGCCCGAGAAGAATTAGAAGGTTTTTTTTGTCATCTTGCTTAGTGCGGACAAAATACTGAAATTTTCCGTTTCCAATCATCTTTTCAAGTTAGAAATGGCGAACAAAAGTAATAAGATGACGTAAAAGTGTAGTACAGAAAAGTATATGTCCAAATGACAAACCTGATCCTGGTTGTAGCAATGAATGTAAACTTAAGCCTGTTTTAACACTATTAGGGTGCTAAGGTTGACAGTGGCAAATTTCAAGTTCAACACAACGTTTACCGATTTCGGTCGGCGTTTACCCACTTGGGGCCGGCCATCCTGATACTGGCTTTCCGTGGTTTTCCAAGGTCACTTTAGGGAAATTCTGGCATGTTTCCCTGTAAAAGGCTACAGACGCTTCCTTCCTCTCTCGTTGTCCCACTTAGATTAAGCGAGAGTATCAGGCCAAATAGGAAAAGTACCCGAAAGCAATAAAATAAAATTAAAAAAAAAAAAGAAACACCCATTTGAACTATGGCGTCGAGGTGACGCACAGAACTTAAAAGGTAAAGCAGTCAACAATCCGAAGATTGGTTTGAACACCACAGTGCTTTACTAGGCATGGTCCTGTTTGGAGGTGGTATGCCGTTGCCTTCCTCCGACCTTCGAACTGACTTACCCAGCCAGTTATAGGGGGACCTACAGTTTAACGTGGGTTCCGAACCACGGTGCTACTCGGTATTTTTCACATGAGCAATACTACCAGAGGTGAAAGAAGTGTAAAGTGACAGATAAAAATCCTAGGACCTAGTCGGGATCGAACCCGCGACCTTTGGCACTCTACCACTGTGCAACCGAGGCGCACCGGCACAGTCCTTATGAACTTGTAAATAGGTGACGTAAAAAGGTAAATTAGTCAACAACATCAAGATTGGTTTGAACACCACAGTGCTTTATTAGGCATGGTCCTGTTTGGAGGTGGTATGCCGTTGCCTTCCTCCGACTTTTGTACGGCCAGTTAGTTATAGAGGGCCTACAGTTCAACGTGGATTCCGAACAACGGTGCTATTTGATAGTTTCCACATTAGCAACAGTGCCACAGGTTAAAAAAGTAGGAAGTGACAAACCTTAGGACATAACGGGGATCGAACTCATGACCTTTCGATTCAGAGTCTGTCACTCATTCACTGTGCTAGCAAACCGCACTGTAACAGACAAAACACGCCACCCTACACTCCTCGTGAAATGCGGTCGTTTAGAATTACACTAATGATATAATTTATACCAGTGCAATCTTATAAATAGCTATAGTAAAGCCTCTGTATAAAGGTACATGGGAAAAGTACAGGTATTTCAAAAGAAATCTTTGGAACACGCCTATATCATTGTTTTGGATGTTGTTGGCCTTTTTTGCAGATAAACTAAACAAAAAACACTTTTGGACGACAGCTAGCCGCTTCAGTTTTCTCTTTAGACAGTAATTTGCACCGAAACTTACGCCGGAATAATTACATTTTATACTAGCTTAAACCCGCGGCTACGCTCGCGTGCTGGTTGATTATGATAGATAAGCTATCTTTCAGTAGTGTGCTGTGAGACTGGTTTTGAAGGATGAAATGAAATACAATACCTGCTTTAGAAACAAACATTATTAATCAACATTCAAATAAAAACATAAAATTATTTGAAGTGCTTAATGATTTACAATAAATAATACATACATTATTCCTTATAGCCTGTGTTGCAATTTGTATGTATTGAAAGAAATTCCTCTATTACTGCTTTATTTATTTATTCTTTTCCCTTATTAGTATGATATCCTTAAAGAGAAAGAGCTGAAGACACTGTAGCACGCATAGACCAAAGATATGGTCTGTGGCATCACGTTTCGCTGTATGTAACCTGCTTGCTATAGAGTCCCAAACGTCACCGCTGGCCTTCAGTTCATTTTTTTTTTTTTTTTTTTTTTTTTTTTTTTTTACAATTTGAGGACATTCAACCACCATATCTTCCACCCCCTTATAGCTATCGGCATGGAACTGCTATGGTGTACAATGGGAGACTTCGGACAACAATTACACACAGACCATTCGTTTGCGTTCTGTAGTTTTCGGTGCAGAGCGAAATATTAACACAGACACACACACACACACAACCCTCAAGCAACAAAGCAATCAATAAAACCTTTTTCAAAGAGTAAATATATAATTTTCAAAGAGTAATTATTGTTCCGCATTTCGCGTTATATTCTTCAGATCACTAAATATCTATCAGGTAGCTATAAAACCGTGCCTAAAACCTTCCTCAGGTCTAAATTAGTAACTGTACAAATATTTAAGTCTCTGCGGCTTGTCGTTCGGACGTGATAAACGTAAACCGAACAGACATTGACATTAATATATATAGATAAATAGCTATCCGATCGCAATAAAAGCGTGCCTAAAGCCTTCCCCGGATAGACATTAGTAAATGTACAAATTTTTAGCTCTTTATGTCTTGTGGTTCAGATGTTGTAAACGTACACCGAACAGACATTCACATTTATAGATATAGATTTAAAAACACAATTCGATTGGTTACAAAATGTTCCTGACATGAACTATGAACTACATCTGAAGAGTGACTGTATCGTTTTGTATATCTCTGACACAATATCTCTGGCTCCGCCGAGGGCTATCTTTGGCTCGGAGGGGCTCGCGTTTGAGCAGTGGTGTGTTGCGGCAGAGTTGAAGTGCTAAGGACAGAGGAAAGGCTCTAGGAAGACGTCGTGGTAGTTAAACGAGCATTATGGAGTGGGAATAATAGAATATAGATTATACAATAATAAAATTTTATTTCATAAAATGCATTTTTATAAAAACCATCAGCTGTTTATTAAAAACCTTATTCATCTACTAGTTTCGGTCATGGACCATCTTCAAGGATAAAAAGGTGTTAACAGAGAATGGTAAAATACATCAAATAAAATAATACAACTGAGATAACCAGGAGTCAGTACAACAAAAAGTGTAAAAACTTACTATGGTCATCTTAGATAAAATCTATCAGTCAATTGATAGATTTTATCTAAGATGACCATAGTAATTTTTTACACTTTTAGTTGTACTGACTCCTGTTTATCTCAGTTGTATTATTTTATTTGATGTATTTTACCATTCTCTGTTAACATCTTTTTATCCTTGAAGATGGTCCATGACCGAAACTAGTAGATGAATAAGGTTTTTAATAAACAGCTGATGGTTTTTATAAAAATGCATTTTATGAAATATATTACGGCTGTTGACTCTCGCCTCACCAAAGCATTCAAAATTTTATTTCTCTATCTTTTTCTGTTTGTTTTCGTTCAAGTCTGGAGGGTGCAAGTACACCCTCTTGCACCCCCTCCCGGCTCCCGTGGACCCTGACGTTTTAATTACTAAACCCACCAACGAGGCCCTGTGCAGCGACCAGTGCAGACGGCGACCTGTGACTTTTGCAGTGCGTGACGCGCGCCTGGTGGCGGCGGTGACAGAAGAAGCGCGCCGGACCGGCCCTCCAGCAGGGACCGGTGCCGGAGTCTTCATTCCACGGCGCGGCGGCCGGCGTGAGGAATGCGCACCTGCGCGCGCTGCCGGGTCAGCTGCGCGGCCTTGCCGACAGCCACCTCCCCCTCCCCCTGCCTGCCCCACCTGCCAGCCTACCCAGGCCACCTCCACCTCCCTACCTGCTCAGCCGCTGCGCCAAACGCGCCGCTTACCCGGCCCCATTCGACCGCACGTGCGCCATTTAACGTACGCCTACAACTTTCCCACTACTTTTATTTGTTCGCGCATTATAATCTGCACAGTGTCGGCGCCCTAAAGCCGGATTTCCACAGGCGCGAATTTCTTACACATGAAAGGTCCACGGGAAAAAGGGGGGGGGGGGGGGGTAAGTCAGTTCTTCTCAATTTTTCAGGAGAGAAGATTTTAACACCAAACCTTATGTACCAAATGCAATTTTTAGCCAATTCTCTTGAAGTTTATGTTTAGTGTAGCCTTACATATAGTCGTTAGATTCCTCTACAAGGTTTTCCTGTAAATGTACTGTAACAAGCTAAAGAAAATGTTATATCGAATGACGTCAATTTTTTGTAGGGAAAAAGGGGGTAAGTCATTATAAAAACGCGGAATGTCAGTAAATCTCGCTAACAGGGGGATCAAGAATTGACATCACAAAATAAAACAAAAAGGAAACGGCCTCGTTAGACCATTTGTAGGCTACTGTTTCATCATACACGAAGAAATATGATTCATCGGTTGACAATATATGAATATTAAACATGCATAACGTTATCTGTCTCTTGTAGTACACGTCGTTAGTTGTGATGTTAGGGATAGGTAAGTTCTTCTGGAAATCCATAGTAATGCTTTCACGTTCTTTTGATGCCCTGCTGTTTGCTTTAGAACGTCTTTTACGAATATAAAACTTATCAGATTTTAATAAGTGAAATGTTTTCTCCGTTGACAGTTGCTAGATTTTTTTTCTGCACTCGCCCTTTCTGAACTATTTTCCGGGTACGATTTCAAAGCATGTTCAACAGCTCGAATTTCGGCGGCATGCCTATCACAGTAACTACAAGTGTCTGTTCTAGGGCTTCCGAAACCGACGTTAAATTCTGTGTTGAAAACAAGCCTACATTTTTCATACGACACATTGTGAAGGGTACGATTTTTTAAATAACTCATACATCTTACTGATATTCAGATCCGGTGGTAGATACACTTTCTTAGTTTTCAAGCTGTAATGGCTTCGTTCACCTTTAAATGAACTAATGTGTTGGCGAGCTGCCTCCAGTGCCTCTGTCACACAATGATTCCGATTAGAGTGTTGGCCTCGACCAACCTTACTTAGGATTCACACCTTTTTTCAGGTAACGTTGTATAACTTCAAATTTTTATTAGAACATACATTTACTTCAGTGACAGAATTCTCCCTCTTCACTCATACATGATATGAATAACTGTTGTCACGAAATTTAGCTTCATTTTCCAGTCGCCTCGGTCTCCTTTGCGATATAATATTTACATTAATTAGGCCTTCCAAGTAATCATTCGGCTCATTCACAGTCATTTTGTTATAATTAGATATAATATACTCACGTTCTGCGTCAGTAATACTCTGGAAACATTTCAATGTGGAACATTCACAGTCTGGCCCTAATTCATGGGTGGATGATAAAAGTTTATTTCTCACGTCAGAAAGTCGACCTGTTCTCTTCCTTTTCCTCGTTGAATGTGACAGTTGACTGAAAGTGATACTTTCCTCATTTTCATTTTTATGTTCACTTCCACAGTTCAGTAAAAACTTAAAATAAACTAAAGAAATTGACAACTCACAAAGCACTATCTTAACCTCGCCAACAGCAGATGCTCAACACCTGGACTACGAAACGTAAACGACAGGTGCGATCCAGTGTTTGCAATTGACTAACCCCCTTTTTTCCTAGTTTCACATTGACTTACCTCCTTTTTCCCGTGGACGCTATATTTTTAAACCGCTGTAACTTTGAGACTATCCCCCTTCTTTCCATGAAACAAAAATCGATAAAAGCAGCTTGTTGAAAGCTTTCTAAAGCTGCAATAATCTAAAATTTCATTTTTTTGACTTACCCCCTTTTTTCCGTGAACCCTTCATATGCATTCCCCCACCACTACTCGTGCAAGTCAACATACGCATGGTAACACCCAACTTGCCCGTCGAATGTTCGAATCTGAAGCATGGATGTTTGTGTCGTCTTTAGTATAAGGTGGTTCATAAGTAGTTTGTAAGTTTAGGGTCCGATGACCCCGCAGTTAAGTCCCTTAAGCTTCACAAAGTTTTGAACATTTAAACACCAAACTTGCACATTGGCATGCCAACTTACGCGTAAGTTATGAAAAGTTCAACTGCGTTCAATTGCCTTGTGCGAAATTTTGACCTGGAGGAGCAATTGAACGAAATGGAAAGTGTGTTGAAAGGAGCATATAAGATGAATATTAATAAGAGCAAAACAAGGATAAGGGAATGCAGTCTTAGAAAATCAGGCGATGCTGAAGGAATTAGGTAACGAATCAATAAAGGTGGTAGATGAGTTTTGTTACTTGGGCAGTAAGATATCGCAGCACAGAGGATGTGAAATGCAGAATGGCAATGGCAAGAAAAGCGTTTCTGAAAAATAAAAATTTGTTAACATCGAATATTAATTTAAGCCTAAGGAAGTCCTTTCTGAAGGCATTTGTGGGGTGTGTTGCCTTGTTTGGGAGTGAAACAAGGACGATAAAAAGTGCGGACTGGAAGAGGCTAGAGTCTTTTGAAATGTGGTGCTACAGAATAATGCTGAAGATTAGGTGGGTGGATCATGTAACTAATGAGGAGAAAGACTGACATACTTTGACCAAAAGAAGGGATCGATTGGTAGGACACATTCTTAGACATCAAGGAACCGTGAATTTAGCGTTGAAGGGAAGTGTGTGGGGGTAAAAATAGCCGAGGAAGACCAAGAGATGAATATAGTATGCAAATTCAAATGAATGTAGGTTGCCGTTCTTATGAGGAGATGAAGAGGCTAGCACAGGATAGAGTAGGGTGGAGAGCTGCATCAAACCAGTCTCCGGACTGAAGACCACAACAACAACATTCCTTGTGGAGTCGCTTCCCCCCCTCCATCACATACAAACTTCAGCAACTGCCGACAGGTAGATCTGCTTTCATTCTGGCTTGGCTCTTTCGACAGACCAGAACATGAAACTAGAAGTACTGCTTGTTTACGTACAACAGGAAAGGGAAACCTACGTTTTTAGCATTTGTGGATTTGAAGGCAGCAGGGGTAAAATACAGGGAGCGAAGAGCTATATTCAACTTGTACGAAAACCAGACAGCAGTTATTAGAGTTGAAGGCCATGAAAGTTTCACACTGGTTGGGAAGGGAGTAAGACAGGATTGTAGCCTTTCCACAATGTTGTTTAATGTATACATTGAACAAGCTATGAAGGAATCCAAGAAGAAAGTTGGAGACGGATTTAAAGCTCAGTGAGAGAGAATAAAAACCTTGCGGTTTGCTAATGAAGTAGTAATTCTGTTAGAGACCACAAAGGACAAGCAATTAAACGGAATGGGAAGTGTCTTGAGAGGAAGGTGTAAGATGAACATTAAAAACAGTAAATGTAGTGTCAGAAAATCAGGCTATGCTGAAGGAATTAGATTAGGTAATGAGACAATAAAAGTAATAGATGAAATTTCTTATTTGGGTAACAAAATAACTTCTGATGGCCGAAGTAAAGAAGATATAAAATTCAGAATGGCTATGGGAAGAAAAGCGTTTCCGAAGAAACGAAATTTGTTGACATTCCATATTAGTATAAATGTCAGGAAATCCTTTCTGAAAGCATTTGTCTGGAGTGTAGCAGTGTATGGAAGTGAAACGTAGACGATAAGGAGTTCAGACAAAAAGATGAAAGAAGCTTTAGAAATATGGTGCTGTAGGCGAATGAAGAGGGGATTGGGGAGAAAAGCAGTTTCTGGCATATCCTGACTAAGAGAAGGGATAGTTTGGTGGGACACATTCTAAGGCGTCAAGGAATTGTCAATGTAACATTAGAAGGAAGTGTGTGGGAAAATCGTAGAGGGAGACCGAAGGACGAATACAGTAAGCAGATTCAAAAGGATGTAGGTTGCCGTTCGTAATCTCTGATGAAGAGGCTTGCACAGGACAGGATAGCGTGGAGAGCTGCATCAAACAAGTATGTGGACTAAAGACAACAACACACACACATACACAAGTCAACATACGCATGGAAACACCCAACTTGCACATTATCACACCAATTTACGAGTAAGTTATGAAAGTTCAAATGCGTTTAATTTTCTTGCACGAGTAGCTTCCGTCTCCATCAGCAACTGCCGATAGATGGATTCGCTTTCATTCTGGGCTGGCTCTTTCGACAGACCAGAACACGAATCTAGAATTACTGTTTTTATGTACACCGAGAGTATGCGTCATGCCAAAGTAATGACTTTTGTCTTAAGCTAAGTAAATAAATACTTTGTCAAGTGACATAATCTTCATGAACAATGTCATAGGAACATCAGTTTAGAATTGAGCTGCTCTGTGTGAGTATTTACTCATGCACCCTGTTTACATGACTTCCAAAACCAGATTTCGTGAACCGATTTCCAAATTCCGCTTTTGGTAGGTCATATAAACACTTCAAAATCGATTCTGGAAATACACTTCTGTAAAGCGGTTTTCCAGTTTCACAATCAATTTTCGTGCCCATTTAAACGCTACCATTTTTGAAACGTTCTTGGCTTGTTAGATTGTGTTCCTAAGAATTTTCGGCTCATGTTGTTATGGTCTTCAGTCGGGAGACTGGTTTGATGCAGCTCTCCACCCTACTCTGTCCTGAGCAAGCCTTTTCATCTCCTCATAAGAACGGCAACCCACATCCATTTGAATCTGCTTACTATACGCGTCTCTTGGTCTCCCTCTGCGATTTTTACCCCATACATTTTCCTCCAATGCTAAATTTACGATTCCCCGAAGTCTAAGAATGTGTCCTACCAAGCGATCCCTTCTTTTAGTCAGGGTATGCCAAAAATTCCTTTTCTCACCAATTTTGTTCAGTACCTCTTCATTAGTTATGCGATCTACCTACCTACTCTTCAGCATTCTTCTGTAGCACTACATTTCAAAAGCCTCTATTCTCTTCCTGTCCGCACAGCTTATCGTCCATGTTTCACTCCCGTACAAGGCAACACTCCACACAAATGCCTTCAGAAAAGACTTCCTTACACTTAAATTAATATTCGATGTTAGCAAAGTTTCTCTTTTTCAAAAAAGATTTTCTTCCCATTGCCATTCTGCATTTTATATCCTCTGTACTGCGAGCATCGCATGTTATTTTACTACCCAAGTAACAAAACTCATCTACCACCTTCATTGTTTCGTTATCTAATCTAATTCCTTCAGCATCGCCTGATTTTTTAAGACCGCATTCCATTATTTGTGTTTTGCTATTGTTAATGTTCATTTTATACGCTCTCTTCAACACACTGTCCATTCCATTCAACTGCTCTCCCAGGTCCTTTGCTGTCTCTGACAGAATTACAATGTCATCAATGTTTTTATTTCTTCCCCCTGAACTTTAATCCCTATTCCAAATTTTTCCTTGCTTTCCTTCACCGCCTGCTCAATGTACAAATTGAATAACATCGGAGAAAGGCTACAACCCTGTCTTACTCCCTTCCCAACTGATGCTTCCCTCCCTTCGAGTCTAATAACTGCGGTCTGGCTTTTGTACAAGTTGTAAATAACTCTCCTTTCCCTGTATTTTACCCCTGCTGACTTTGGCTCATACGGACAAAATATTTTCTACAGAGTGAACAAGAATCTGTGTATTTAAATTAAGTATAATAGCTTTTGTGTTGACTAAATCAGGAATTGAATCAACTATGTTTCAGCCGCCATACTGACTAGACTAGTAAATCCGCTTCACACTGTAATATGTAAACACAGCAGCGAAAAACGGTTTACGAAATTCAGTTTCCGTCTTCCGGAAGATGTGTTGCATGTAAACATAATGATAGAGTAACACACCATCATTTGATATGACGAAACGAATTTGAAAACATTGAAACAGTTAATATTGTAAACGTACATTTTGTTTCAGTATAGACCTAATAATAATTTATCACTGATCGCAAAAATTATGCTTCAATGAAAATTTATATGTGGCTTTAGAGATTTAAAAGAACGCCTATTTTTTATCATCATAAAAAATCTTATGTGACTGTAATAGGATTCAAGTCGGCTTGAACATTGTGTAATGACTGGACTGTAGTGTAGTTCCAAGATTCGGTAAAACGATGTAATTTCACATCACTTGTGACTTATCAGAAAATACATTAATTCTTAAAACCTAAACTATTGAGACAAAAACCTTACTTTTCACTTAATAGTGCTACAGATAATACTGATGACCGTGCAAATTAATGCCAGCTGGCATGGTATTAGACCTGTATAGTGCCAGAAATATGGCTCAAAAAGATTCCATGATTGGGTTAAATCTTACCGTAGCGACAGCGATTGTGGTTTGTTGGCAGCGAAATTTCCTTTATGAGGATAATTGATTACTCAGTGGTACATGAAGACCCTGTCAACCATAGAAGAGTATTAATTACTTATTTCATGGTCAAAACGAAAGACTTTTCCCCCCTCATTCTGATTGTGATCGAATTTTCGAAGAGCAATGCCGACGTCGTCGTCAACATTAGTATGCTTCACTGCCACTGACATTCCTGAAAGTTCACTCACGATATATTTTACCGCCCCAAACATTCCCTACAAAACTCCCACTTCTATATACAGCATTAGTGCATCTGTTTTTTTTTTTTTTTTTTTTTTTTTTTTTTTTTTTTTTTTTTTTTTTTTTTTTTCAAGTTCTGTATAAACTCTACAGCTAAATGATATACAACTATAAGCGCTTGCTCGCGAAAGGCAAAGGTCCCAGGTTCGATTCCCGGTTTCAGCACACAAATTTAATCTGCCAGGAAATTTCATATCAAAGCACACTCCGCTGCAGAGTGAAAGTTTCATTCTGGAAACATCCCTTAGGCTGTGGCTACGCCATGTCTCCACTATATTCTTTCTTCCAGGAGTGTTACTCCTGCAAAGTTCGCAGGAGAACTTTTGTGAATTTTGGGGTGTTGGAGGTGACGTACTGGCAGAAGTTGTGAGGACGGATCGTGTAGCGTGCCGGGATAGTTCAGTCGGAAGAGCCGCGGAAGGCAAAGGTCCGTTTCCGGCACACAAATTTTATTTGTCACGAAATTTCAGGTGTTGTGATTCCAATTGGAGCTCAGTTCTGCATTCCTTTACTTCAACATAAATACTGTATGTAAATTACGATCGAGAAGTTCCTATCTTGTGTCCACTCGCGATCGTACACTTTACCCTTCACCTCGATGGCTAAATAACGACTCCATTGAGAGCGATCCAAAGACCAGATACTGTGTCAGGAGCTCCGACACGCTGAAAGTACCCACAAGCTTTTGTTACTCAAATCAAATTTTCAAATGTTGGTAAACCTATTGGACCAATTGCTATGTTTATCAGTGCCCAAGACTTACAAACTACTTAAACTATCCCAAGGACAACACACACACATCCATACCTCAGTGAGGATTCGAACCTCGGACGGCAATCAACCGCGCGCTCCAGAGCAAGGCGTCTTAGAGCGCTCGACCACTCCACAGCGGAAACTGCAACTATGCAGGTTATAGCAGGCGTCATATAAGAAGGCGCTTCCGCTCATAGAACCGGAGCGATAGGGGAAGCGTGGAGGGGAGGAGCTACGGCCGAGCGCCTACAGTTGCACCTGCGGGAGAAACATTGCGTAACTCGCGGAAAGCCACGCGCCTACAGAATGAATATTATTGGCTGTAGTTGCGGTAATGGAGGGGGATGCGCAGAACGGCTGAAAACTGGGCCGCCTTCGTAGGTGACTATAGTCGCATGGTTCGTGTACGGGGGAACAGAACAGTTTCGGCCAAGTTGCGGAATTGGTGTTCTGAGCAGGAACAAGTTGCGGAAATCGTGAAGACCTTTATGAAACAGTTTCCATACAGCAAAGGACAGCAAAGGACCTGGAAGAGCAATTGAATGGAATGGACAGTGTGCTGAAAGGTGCATATAAGATGAACATTAACAAGAGCAAAACTAGGGTAATGGAGTGCAGTGTAAGAAAATCAGGTGATGCTGAAGGAATTAGATTGGGAAACGAAGCAATAAAGGAGGTAGATGAGTTTTGTTACTTGGGCAGTAAAATAACAAATGATGGGCGCAGTACAGAGGATATAAAATGCAGAATGGCAATGGGTAGAAAAGCGTTTTTGAAAAAGAGAAATTTGTTAACATCGAATATTGATTTAGGCCTAAGGAAGTCCTTTCTGAAGGCATTTGTATGGAGTGTTGCCTTGTATGGGAGTGAGACATGGACGATAAACAGTGCGGACAGGAAGACGATTGAGGCTTTTGAAATATGGTGCTACAGAAGAATGCTGAAGATTAGGTGGGTGGATCGCGTAACTAATGAGGAGGTACTGAACAGAATTGGGGAGAAAAGGAATTTCTGGCATACCGTGACTAAAAGAAGGGATAGATTGGTAGGACACATTCTTAGACATCAAGGAATTGTTAATTTAGCGTTGGAGGGAAGTGTGTGGGGAAAAAATCGCAGGGGAAGACCAAGAGATGGATACAGTAAGCAGATTCAGACAGATGTAGGTTGTCGTTCTTATGTGGAGATGAAGAGGCTTGCTCAGGATAGGGTATTGTGGAGAGCTGCATCAAACCAGTCTCCGGACTGAAGACCACAACAACAACAACAACAGCTCTCTGTGTCTCTAAGAATGTATTCTACCAATCGATTCCTTCTTTTAGTCAAAGGATACCAGAAATTCCTCTTCTCCCTAATTCTGTTCAGTAACTCTTCATTAGTTACGGGATCTATCCACCTAACCTTCAGTATTCTTCTGTAGCAACACATTTCAAAAGCTCCTACCATTTTCCTGCCTGAACTATTTATGGTCCTGTTTCACTACCGTACAAAGCAATACTCCACAAATATGCCTTCAAAAAAGATTTCCTTGCACTTAATTTAATATTCTTCTTCAGGAACACGTTTCTTCCCATTGCCATTCTGCATTTTATATCATCTGTACTGCGACCATTTTTATGTTATTTTACTGCCCAAGTAACAAAATTCATCTGCCAACTTTATTGTTTCGTTACCTAATCTAATTCCTTCAGCATTGCCCGATTTTCTTAAACTACATTTCAATGTCCTTGTTTTGCACTTGTTAATATTTGTCTTATACGCTCCCTTCAAGACGCTGTCCATTCTGTTCAGTTACTCTTCCAAGTCCTTTGCTACCTCTGACAGAACTACAATGTCATCAGCAAAACGCAAAGTTCTTATTTTTCACTTTGAAATTCAATATTTGTCATAATTTTTGGCCATCATTCATATCATTGTAAACTTTATTAAGGTATAACAGTTACATGGCATTGTTGCATTCCGAGTAACGAGTTGTTGTAGAACTGGTGTCAGCTTCGGCTTCCAGAAATATGGTCAACTGAACTGTAGTCATATTTAGTTTTCTTATAATTTGCTGCTTATCTGAAGATTGTCATCACTGATTTAAAGTTGTAGTTTATGGACCAAAGATTTATGATCATCGACATAAATACAGAAATTTAGTCTACAATCCTAGATCACTGTTCAGTTTGTATCGCACTTTATGAAGTTTCAACCTTAATCCTTTACATGCCTGGTATACGAGTATGTAGTTTCATTACATATGACCATATTTCGCATTTTCTCAGTTAGATTATTTACTTATTTTGATCTGGCTGTCTAGCATTGGGGGTGTGTCCTATGTTTTCAGTGTTCCAGTGAACCCCCAGGAAAAATGTCGTTAAAAATAACTTGTATATATTTATTTACTTTTATTTTTGACGACAACCAGTCTTCTGCCTCTGCCAGGCACATAAATGTGATTTGCAGAGTATCCCATGTAGATGTAGATCATTTTATATGCACTTACAATGTGCATGTGCGGCTGAGGTTCAAATTCTCTTCTGAACCCCCTGGAGGCAGCATAAAGGCGCTCCAGCGGCAGGGATGGGCAAGAGGAGAGACCGCTTTTAACATTCGCTTTGGATCTGGTAGAGACGCCAGCTCCTGGCTACTCAAGCTCTGGCACGAATGGAAATTATTCATGAAGGCAACATCCGCCATTCGTATTTCTTTTTGGCATATCGAAGATTCCTCAAAAACCGTCATATTTGGTAAAAATATCTTGTAACTATACATTAAAGGAGCATCAACTGTAAAAGCCTTCAGAAGATCTGATAATTAATAATGAAGTCACTACTTTCCACCTAGCAACATTAGCAGTGTGGTTAGAGGCAACGCGTTGCGCCGTGGAAGGTAGTGGAGGTGCAAGACCAGCTGCAAGCATTTTATTTATTTATTACCCAATGTTCTTTTTAACAGATACAGGAACAATGACGACTTTTGGATTGTTACTTGTAGCATATCTTCGGACGTTTCCGCAAATGTGTCTCGATGTAGAGGGTAAATGACATTTATACTGTTCCTTGTAACACACATTTAACTATTAAAATTGGAATAACCAGCTTTGGTCGCATTGAAACTTATTTTTTTATATTACAGATCGATTTCAGTCAGTGTCTGACCATCTTCAGTGCTACAGTCCAAACCCTATGGGCCCACAAAAACTTGCACTTTGCATGTTAACATAAGCTAGGAAGCAAATCTGGAGGATGTCAATCATAAACTTGAGTTTATGATTGACATCTTCCATATGTACTTCGCATCTTATGTTAACATGCAAAGTGCAAATTTTTGTGGGCCCACAGCGCTTTAGCACTGAAGATGGTCAGACACTGACTGAAATCGATCTGTAATATAAAAATTAAAGGTTTCAATGCGGCCAAAGCTGGTTCTTCCAATTTTGATTATTTTAATGTGGTTGCCCTGCACCATACTCCAGATGGAGTTGTCTACATGTAAATATTGAACTGTTTGAAAAAAATATGGGGGTGCTGCTTACAATATCTGGTGAACCGAAGGTAGCTTGTCTCTTCATCGTAACAGATTCATTTTGTTACAATCACTTAACAGTGTAATCAGTTACTTACTGTGTTTTAGTGTTCAAGTACATATTCATATTTTCTTGGTGTTTATTATCAAAGAAAAACAACGATCAGTATCTTTTAATAACAAAAGTACGAAATGAAGACGCTTAGTAGGATGAACCTGAGCTCGAGATGAAGCAATCACAAACAAGCCGAGATAAGAAAATGTTCAAATGTCTATAAAGCTTATGGGACTTACCTGCGGGGTCATCAGTCCATACCTGCCAACTTTTGAAAAGCGCTTTCAGTAAAACTCACGTGCCGCAAACAATCTGGGAAATAATTTCCACATAGTCCGGCTTGACGAAAATAAGGATTTTTCAGGGTTACAAAATACAATAACGTAATCGTATCTACATACGTCATAGACCATTGTTCAAGCGGACATAACAATCAAGAAGAAATGCACGTTAAATAGCACTAGGCACGGTGAATATTCGTTTAGAGCATACAAAACCGGACTTCCTTGATAAATTAAGCAGATATGGTATAGCTGAAAAAGGTTTTACACAATAAAACTTGTTTAAAGGCAAGAAATAATAACGCACACTGCAAATGATATGCTAGTTCCACTATAGCCTAATTTTCTCTCTTGCATAAAAGGAAATCTTTACCAAGAAAAAAGGAATGGAAGAAAGCTGTGCATCTTCAATTTTGTCTCACCTTGAGTGCAAACGTAATTATTTAGTCAGAGGCGGTACTTATTGATGGAAAGAAAGGTATTTATCTCTATTCTGGAAATCGATAATGTAGATAGATCTGAATGCCAATAACTAACTCATCAGGACTTCTTTGAATTTGCAGAGCAGAGCCTGTCGACACCTGAGATTCACATAAAACTTGAAGAACTGTTATCCCGCCTTTAAATTCAATTCCAATGCCGTCACCACAGAACACGGCGTCACGAACACCAGAGTTAAAACTACCAATCAGATCAATGAATAAATTTTCGTCTATCGTAGATGTATCTTCGACCCACACAAACAATCGATTAAACGTATGTGGTGTGATTATCGAACGTTAACGTTGAAACGTGTCCATAAAAAAATTGTAAGAAAATGATTAGTATTGTGCTTTCTGTTTTGTGTCGAGTAACTTGCTTGCAAGAAAATGTATAATATCGCTTCTACTGTGTGTATCGATATGTGTACTTAACTCTGTGAAGTTTCACCTTTGGCAAAGATCATGTATTGCATAGCATTGTAGCTCGCGCAGAGAGAGAATGCACTTGTGGCTTTGCTCGCTTAGAGAGCGGTTGAGGCTGCTGTGCCAGCAAGTTGATTTGATTGTATTTGGAATCTATCACCGCTGGAATGAAGGTAATTGCATTTGATGTCATTATAAATGGTTGTATTATGTAGGTAATGTAATGGTGACTATTAATAATAAGTAACAAAGTTGACCTTTCTTTCCTGTTTCATTTACGTAGTTAGAAGATTAACCTACTTCCTTCATTTGATAATTAGTTTTTTGTGGATTTAAAGTGCAGTATTGATTTTGATAATCTTGTTGAACAGATTTCGTCATTTGTGCCATAGTAAATGATTGTTATGCAACACTGCAGTTAATTGATTATGATACTGAATTTTGATAATCAGGTACTGATCTGCATAAGATTTTCGCAGTCAAACATTAAGAAAGTGGTTTGTGTTTTTTTAATTTCTCGCAGTCAAATTTTTTGAGTATAGTCAGTGTGTGTTTCATGCAGGTTATTTGTCATACTTGTTTTGTTAAAAGATCCGTTGCGCACATAATCAGTTTAATGCGCCGTTTCTTACGAAACAGTATATACATCAATATCAGGGCCATAATTAAACCAAATTACTGTGTTAATGAACAATTTGTTGCCTGATTTAACGATAGGTTCAACATTAAACTACACACACACACAGCTTTTAACGTTTCAGTTTTTTGTGCAAGTCGTAAAATAATACCGACCACCCGTAAAACCGTAAAATGATGCAATTTCCGTAAATTTTACGGATAAACCGTAAAAGTTGGCAAGTATGTCAGTCCCTAAACTTACAAACTACTTATGAAATAACTTATAGTAAAGACGACACAAACAGACGTGCCCGATAGGGGGGATTTGAACCCTCGATGGGAAACGGTCTCGCGCATAGTTGCGTTGCCCGTCAATGCGCTCGGCCGCTCCGCCGCGGCTCGAGGTAAGACATTCTGCAGATCTTTGAACGAAAATATATGTAAAGGTTGGGGGTGGGGGGGGGGGGGATAGCGGCAAACCGGCGTATTGACGCCGAGGCGCCGAGCGGGGTGAGGAGGGAGGGGGTCGCCACCATTAACATCGGGCACTCAAACAATCTGAAGCACCAACCACAACTGCTGTCTAGTCCCGCAAACTGTCCATGCTTCCTTCAGCGTAGCAATTAAATCAAATTCACCACCACTACTGACAAGAAAGTGCATGGGCTCGAACAAACATATCTGTATGACCGTTTGGTTACAGGACCTCTACGTACACCTCAATGTGCTGGTGTGTGTCGTTTTTCTGCGAAGCTCTGCAATCATGCTCTAGATAGCACTGTAGATGTAACTGTAGACGTCATACATAATGCAGATATCTTAACTATAACTTACGTAATAATCATCGTACATGTTCTCTAGCGAATTGTCATCAAGAGCCGTGATGATAGTTGCAACTTTAACCTTCTTCCCGAAAGACTTTGTATTCACTGCCACTGCTTCCATCGCCTCTTCCCGCACTTACCGTAGCACTACCGATTGCAATGAGTTGTTCGTCATTATCATCCCTATTATCATTATTATGAGATTGTAACAACAGTATCTAACTTTCATATTTCTGTACCATAACAGATACGAGAAAGCATGCAAATGATTCATCTTCTACACTAATACCATCTTCACGAAGAAGGGTTCTTGGTAACTTCATCTCAACCAATCGCAATACATTAGCAGGATTGATTAGCAATCGTCGCCCCATCTGACGCTCCACACAAATAACATCACAAAGCGAACCGACAGGTCAAAATGCAATGCGGCATGGTACACGCAGAGGCCTCTAGCGGACGACTGCAGAGTATTGCAGATGCGGGAGTATTACTAGTGCAGTAAGGGATCTTTACATTATCTCTCATACGATTTTGGTGTATATATGTTTGTTCGAGCCCAAGTACTTTCCTTGTGAGTTGAGGCATGGTTTGGCTCAGTGCCACAGTACTACGTGTAACGATCTCGGTCGCGTACCCAATAAATAATTTAAATTAGTTACGTACTGAGTGGATACCAAAGTAGATCTGCATAGAGATGTGATAAACAGGGAACGTAACTAGCACGTTCAAAGTGCACGATACTCGTAGCTGGCGAGCAATGGTGCGTTCTGACAGGCGTAACGGAGCCGTGCAGCGAGGTGGCGGATGTTACGAGGCAGAGGAGGAACACGTGTGCCACCTGGCCGACCGCTCCACAGCCAGTCGGCCAGCTGCGCGGAATCGCAGGTCGCCGAGAGACGGCCGACGGCTGCCGAACAGACCGTGACGGCTTCATCGGCCACGCCGTTTACCAGTTCCCAGCCGAGCCGCTGTCTGCGGCGAGAACACACGCCGCGCAGCTGCTGCGCCGGGGCGGACACAAACTCCGCACCCGCAACTCAGCCACAGAATAGGGAGCATACAGAAGGGAAAGCTGGGGGCGGCGCCTTTGATCTGTGTGTTACCAAGCGTTGCGCTCGACGCCATATTGAAAAGCAGTAAACGCCGAACTATAGCCACTTAGTACTTTGGCTGGAAATGGACTTTTTACGAACTGCAGCTAATCTCACCGACTTTTACGAAAGGAAACGGCTTTTCATTATGCTCTGCTCTATTTTGCGCCGTGTTCTTGCACCTAATTGTAATCCAAGGGGAAAAAAATTTAATACAACTACGAAAATGTACGATGGAATCAATGATCGTTTTATTTGGTGTTTATTTATAGAAAAATCCCAAGTAACGCGAAGTTATGTTTGGGAAATTAGAAACATATGTTCATATGTTTGTATAGTTTATGGGACTTAACTACGGGGTCATCAGTCCCTAAACTTACAAACTACTTACGAACTAGCTAACACTAAGGACGGCACAAATATCCATGCCCGAGGGGGGATTCGAACACCCGACCGTAGTGGCCGTGCAGACCGTGACTGGAGCGCCTCAGTCCCCTCGGCCACCGCGGCCGGCAATTACTTACAAACGGGAAAGTGACTTTAGAACTGCCAGGTTTTATTTGACACAAATAAATTTGCACAAAATATTGAGTCAGACTTAGCAGTACAAGTTGATTACACAGAACTAAATGACGTCTCGGCATATATAAAACTGTTAAATTACACACAAATGAAGGACACACGCAATTTGGGAGAAGTCGCCAGGTCCCGATTGCCGATCTCCCCTTGTAAGAGGATCAACAGTCATTGACAACATTAGCACATTACGCCTCCGTTGCCGTTAGTAAAATTTTACCGTTTGCATCAAATTATGTGAAGGTGAGCAGGTAGATGAGCCTAAAAAATTCCTGAAATATCACGCCTGTGTGGGCAACAGGAAAAGGGAACGCACGCGAAAAATGTTGAAGTCCCAATACTTACGCACTATTCTTTGTCTTTCATTTTATATTATTCCATGCGACGTTAAACTTGTAATTATGAAATATAAATGTACTTCAACATTTCGATGCTGTTGAACTGCTGCAGCAACAGCGACAGCAACAGCGTCAAGAGAAGAAGCAAGGCTACTTTTAATAATTATGCACATATTACTCTGATTCGAAACTGATAAAATTTAACTTTCACTACACATATAGTGACGTTCACTCACTGCCCAGCATCTTTTGGAAAAGTGAAGAAACTTATATCCTTATTTGTATTCGAATTATTCCAGCAATTAGGTGCTGAACACCATCGGCTGCCTTTTCTTTTATTGCTGCTCATAATAAAAACGGAACAGCTCCAACCACTGACACACAGTTCTTTCTTTTCACTGTACCAAATACTTGTTTACTTTTATGCGATTCAGGCAGTTAAAATACAGAATTAACCAACAAAGACGGCGCATTACCACGCAACAGAGTAGGGAGTGATCACACGTTTACTGCTTTTCAAGATGGCCGATTCCGCGCATGCGCACTAAATTTTGGACGACAGATTGCAGCGGGAGTTTCCTTTCTGTATATTCCTTATTCTGTGACTCAGCTAAGATCTACATTAGGGATGGGAAAAACCGACCGGTTAAAACCGATACCTGTATTTTAGTTTTGAATAACCGTTTTTTTTTTCGGTATTTGTTTGGTGTCGGTTGTAACCGGTTTCTCTTAGTTATTGCCAAGAACTGGGTAAAAATACCGTTACGACTACTTCCTGTAGTAGGGGTTCAAAATGTGTTTTTTCTAAATAATTTTAAAAAATTAAAACTACTAGACCCTAATATTTGGGGCTATTCCTAAAATTTCCACTGCTGTGAAATATTAGGTCACTGCAGTAACTAAGAAACGCGATCAGTGTTAATTTAAGTACAATCCCGGCAGTCAGAAGCGCGCAACAAACGCGTGGCATAAGAACTTAAGAACTGGTGCAGCTACTGAGGCATCGATGCACCTGTTGCCGTGTGGCGTGGCCTATTAAACGACGCGCGTGCACCGGCAGTGTACGAGACTTGCCTCCGTCTGGCCATGCGGCAGTTCCTTGCTGTCGTTGCACAGTTGTGTCGTTGTGTCTTAAATGGCACCATCCCGAGTGTGGAAGTACTTCACGAAGTACGGGAGCATTTGTTTTAAAAAGCTGAAAACGGGTGGAGGTACTACAAACACGCTGTGTCATTTAAGGAGAAAGCATCCAAAATGTTTCTTGGAAGAGAAGGTAAATTCGATTCATATACCTATTATGTAAGCTTGGAATACTAACTTTTAATGTATTATCATATTGTTATGCTAACAAATTTTATTAATGTGATTCCTTGAAAGCGAAGGGCTTTTTTAATAACCAATATGGGTTTACGTAACATTGATCATGTGGTGCCTCGCGATGTAGCCGTGCGGTCTGAGGCTCCATGTCAAATACTGCGCGGCTGCTCCAGTCGGATGTTCGAGTTTTGTCCTTAGCGTAAGTTAAAGTTAGATTAAGTAGTTTGTAAGTCTAGGTACCGATGATCTAAACATTGAGGTCTCATAAGAACTCACACCCATTTCAACATTCTTTGATCATGTGGTACACAGCTTTCCTAGTTCAATTTGCGTAAATTTACACTGACAACAATCATACTGTTAGTCGGAACTGTGACTTTATTTTTCGAAATACTTCTAAAATACTGATTGAAGTTTATTTACTGGCAGTAACTTATATATGTTGTGTGTATAACGAGATATTCGTATGCGCCGGCTCACAAGTCCAACTTACGGAGTGGATGGCTCAATATTCGCCGGATGGAAATACTAGTCCTGTAAATCTGTATGCTTCGTATATCGTCTTCTATGGACACCTGGCTAGGCTTACACACACTCAAGAAAGCGTAGTATTGGGAGGAGATCGTGCAAAATATGGAAAGACTAGTGATTTGTCGTATAACGTAAATTTATCTAAATATTAACTAAATTTCGTAAGATTCGGTTTCGGCCGAAACTAGAAGAACCGAAGATTAAGGTTTCTGTTTCGGCCGCAAAATATGTTTCGTTCCAACTCTAATGGAAATAATAGCAATAAAGACCGAAAACCGGTTATTTAAAAAACCGGTGATCTCGAGCAATTATTACGGTGCGGTTAAACTGGAGATAAAAAGAACCGGTATAACCGAAAACCGGTTGTTTCGGCGATAACCGCCATCCCTAGTCTACATAGGCCTCAATAAGCCACGCACACCAAATCCGCAACTTTCCCTACAGGTAGACGCGCACACACCTGCAGCGTCGTGCATTAACCCTCGCAATACCAATCCATTTCCAGGAACGTGTATTATGAAAAGGGGGCAGTACATTGTGCCCACCATAAAAAATTTAAGAATAAATAACATTCATAATATAATATCGCCAGTCAACCGACAGTTGATAATCTCACTTTATTATTTTTAATGCTGTAATACTCTTAAGTTAAATTTTCAATGATTTTAGAAGAAAGATTTATGCTTAAATAACTCTCAGTTTCTGTTGCAATATTTTTATTCTCCAATTACGCGTTTCGCGCTGTTAGCGCATCGTCAGACTGGAAAAAAGACAAATGTTTTGATACAGTCCGTGTACCTGACGGGCAGCGAATCTAATGTGGCTAAGGTGAGTTTTGTGTCTCTGGTTCCGCCGGTTGTCGTAGGTAGAGTAGAAAGAAACCGACACAGGAATAAAGGATGCACGCGTGTGCAGGTACGGAGGTGACCAGCCAGTGGGACAGCAGAAACTGGAAACACTAAGCTAGATTAGCTCAGTATATGTATTTCGTAGAAACAGAATAATACTTATCTTTTACAAAGTTCAAGACTGCAGAATGTTGATACATAGTTAAACTAGAGAGAGGCCTGCCTACTGATGAGTCCTAGTGCCTATCCGATAGCCAAGTCTTAACTGGTGCCTATATGATTCCCAAGTGGCCGATGCAGCAGGCGTGGCCACGAGCGGAGTTGCAGGGGGAGCTCGTGGCCGACGTCGTAAGAACGCCGCGCCGTGTGTGCATGGCGGCGCGGCGAAAGTACGTGGCGCGCACTTCATACTTGTGCGACACCACAGTGAGTAAATTTTGAAAAGTCAGACTTACTTGCGCTGAGATGGAGCCATATCTATAGATCTGCATAGAGATGTCAAACAGGGAACAGAACTAGCACTTTCAAAGTTAAGCTACCTCCACCACAGCTTTAGATAGTTCTGTGGGTCCATCTCCGCCCAAGTAAGTCTGACTTCTTCGAAATGTACTCACCTTAGCCACATTAGATTCGCTGCCCGCCAGGTACACGGACTGTAACAAAACATTTGTCTTTTTCCAGTCTGACGATGCGCTAACAGCGCGAAACGCGTAATTGGAAAATAAAAATATTGCAACAGAGACTGAGAGTTATTTAATTATTCAACACTGTTGTTGCACCAGCCGCCACCACCACCATCATGGAATGGAATGAAATGTAAAGATTTATGCAATGATACACACCAATTTCATTCTACAACACTGCGTATACTGAAAAACAAGCCTTTTTTAAGGACTACTGTTGCCAACTGTTGTACTAAATAAACTGATCGTTCAATAACTATCTCGCAAAATAACAACTACTACTTTCAGTTATACAGTTGAATACAAGTAACCCACAATTTCCGTGTTCTTTGAAGTTCGCAAACTGCTGCGGAGTGCAACACTCGCTTCTTAATATTCTTATAGTGATCTTCCACAGGTGGCAGTAATTGTGCATTATGGAATGATTGAACAATCAGGTGTCGTATACATGTTCTTTCCATTGAGACAAAATGCTTGTGAACCATCTTAGACACCGTAGAAGTTATGTACACATTTGTAACCAATGGGTCCGAAAGGTTAAAAGAGTAGACACCTTCAAATACACTCCTGGCCATTAAAATTGCTACAACACGAAGATGACATGCTACAGACGTGAAATTTAACCGACAGGAAGAAGATGCTGTGATATGCAAATGATTAGCTTTTCAGAGCATTCACACAAGGTTGGCGCCGGTGGCGACACCTACAACGTGCTGACATAAGGAAAGTTTCCAACCGATTTCTCATACACAAACAGCAGTTAACCGGCGTTGCCTAGTGAAACGTTGTTGTGATGCCTCGTGTAATGAGTACAAATGCATACCATCACGTTTCCGACTTTGATAAAGGTCGGATTGTAGCCTATCGCGATCCAATGACTGGTAGCAGAATATGGAATCGGTGGGTTCAGGAGGGCAATACGGAACGACGTGCTGGATCTCAACGGCCTCGTATCACTAGTCGAGATGACAGGCATCTGCATGGCTGTAACGCATCGTGCAGCCACGTCTCGATCCCTGAGTCAACAGATGGGGACGTTTGCAAGACAACAATAGGGACTGTGACTGCTGTGTGCGGATGCAGTCTGAGCTGGTGACACTTCGCTCCCAGCTTCAAGCTGTGTTAACCTCGGTTGCACAGTTGGAAGCTGCGATCGATGGGCGTCGTTGTTGTTGGCCGGCGGTGGGGACCGAACGGACTCCCGTCGACTCCACCGATCGGCCTGCGGCAGCGACATGCCCTGAAACTGCTAGCAGTGAGGCAGACATCCCACCCGTGGTTGCGTGGGAGGTTGCTCCAGTGCGTGGCAGGAGGCGCAAGACATTCCGGGGGACCGATCGTGAGGCCTCCCCGGTTCGTCTTGCGAACAGGTTTGAGGCTCTGTCTGCTCAGGACGACGTTCCTGAGTCGGATGGTGTCTCTCACCCTGTCACCACCCAGCCTGCAAGATCCGGGCTTTCACAGAGGGTGGGTTTACTTGTAGTTGGGAGCTCCAACGTTAGGCGGGTGATGGAGCCCCTTAGAGAGATGGCTGCCAAGGAGGGGAAGAAGGCCAACGTGCACTCCGTGTGCATACCGGGTGGAGTCATTCCAGATGTGGAACGGGTCCTCCCGGATGCCATGAAGGGTACGGGGTGCAGCCAACTGCAGGTGGTGGCTCACGTCGGTACCAATGATGTGTGTCGTTTCGGATCTGAAGAGATCCTCTCAGGTTTCGAGCGGCTAACTGAAGTGGTAAAGACTGTCAGTCTTGCTTGCAAGATGAAAGCAGAGCTCACCATCTGCAGCATAGTTGACAGGACCGATGTGGACCTCTGATACAGAGCCGAGTGGAGGGTCTGAATCAGAGGCTCAGACGGTTCTGCGACGGTGTAGGCTGCAGATTCCTTGACTTGCGCCATCGGGTGGTGGGTTTCCGGGTTCCGCTGAATAGGTCAGGAGTCCACTACACGCAGGAAGCGGCTACACGGGTAGCGGGGGCTGTGTGGCGTGGACTGGGCGGTTTTTTAGGATAAAGAGCTTCGGGGAAATGGAAAATGGGCAATCTCAAAGGGTTCAGGTGGATCACAGGAGAAATGTAGATCCGGAAACTATCGGTATAACAGTTTTAATTGTCGTAGCTGTGTCGGGAAAGTTCCAGAACTGCAAGCGTTAATAGAAAGCACCGAAACACACATCATTATAGGCAGCGAAAGTTGGCTCAAGCCGGAAATAAGTTCAGAAGAAGTATTTTCAAAAGATCTAACGGTATTCAGAAAGGATAGATTAAACAAAATAGGTGGGGGCGTGTTTGTCGCCGTCAAAAGTAGTATTTCATGTAGCGAAGTTGAAGTTGATAGTTCGTGCGAGCTATTATGGGTAGAGGCTGTACCCGAAAATCGTAAGAAGTTAATAATCGGTTCCTTTTACCGGCCTCCCGACTCTGACGATACAATAGCAGAAAGGTTCAAAGAAAACCTGAGTCTAATTACAAAAACGTACCCGACTCACACGATAATAGTAGGTGGTGATTTTAATTTACCCTCGATCTGTTGGCGAAATTATATTTTCAAATCAGGAGGTAGGCATAAAACATCGTCCGAAATTGTACTCAACGCATTCTCTGAGAATTACTTCGAACAATTAGTTCATGAGCCAACTAGAATTGTAAATGGATGTGAAAACACACTTGATCTCTTAGCAACAAATAATCCTGAGCTCATAATGAGCATCAAAACGGATACAGGTATTAGTGAACACAGAGCTGTAGTAGCGAAATTGAATATCGAAAGTCCCAAAGTTACCAAAAATAAACGCAAAGTATATTTGTTCAGGAAAGCAGATAGAAACAAAATACATTGCTTCTTGAAAGACAGCTTCCACTCGTTTCTAACACTAAACGTAGGTGTAGACCAGATGTGGCTCAAATTCAAAGAAGTGGTATCGACAGCAACTGAAAGTTTTATACCTAATAAATTAATAAAAGAAGGAGGCGATCCCCCTTGGTACACAAAACAGGTTAGGACACTGTTGCAAAAGCAAAGGAAAAGGCATACTAAATTTAAACGAACACGAAATCCCCAGGATTTGCGATTGTACTCAGAAGCTCGAAATTTAGCGAGGATTTCAATGCGAGATGCCTACAACATTTATCACAACGAAACTCTTTCTCGTAATTTGACTGAAAACCCAAAGAGATTTTGGTCATATGTTAAATATACTCGGGGAAAGTCACAAACAATACCTTCACTACGTGATAGTAATGGCGATCCTGCCGATGACAGCGCTACTAAAGCAGAGTTACTAAACTTAGCTTTTAGAAACTCATTCACTAAAGAAGACGAAACCAATATTCCAGATTTCGAATTACGAACAGATGCCGTAATGAGTAACATAGAAGTAGATATCATCGGAGTAGTGCAGCAACTAAAATCACTTAATAAGAACAAGTCTTCTGGTCCGGATTGTATACCCATTAGATTTCTATCTGATTGTGCTGAAGCGATAGCTCCTTACTTAACAGTCATATACAACCGCTCTCTCATAGAAGGATCTGTACCAAAAGATTGGAAAGTTGCACAGGTCACACCTATATTCAAGAAAGGCAGTAGGAGTAACCCACTAAACTACAGACCTATTTCATTGACGTCAATTTGCAGCAGGGTTTTGGAACATATCCTGTATTCAAATATTATGAATTATCTCGAACAGTACGATCTATTGACCCAAGGTCAACACGGATTTAGAAAATATCGTTCATGCGAAACACAACTAGCTCTATATTCACACGAAGTGATGGGTGCTATCGACAAAGGTTCGCAAATCGATTCCGTATTTCTTGATTTCCAGAAAGCTTTTGACACCGTACCTCACAAACGGCTTTTAATCAAATTGCGTGGTTATGGTATATCGCCCCAAATTTGCAATTGGATAGGGGATTTCTTGTCAGAGAGGACACAGTTCGTAGTAATCGATGGTAAGGCATCGACTAAAACAGAGGTGATATCGGGCGTTCCACAAGGTAGTGTTATTGGTCCTCTGCTATTCCTTATTTACATAAACGATTTAGGGGAAAATCTAAGTAGCTCTCTTAGGTTGTTTGCAGATGACGCCGTCATTTACCGTCTAGTAAAATCATCTGAAGATCAAAACCAACTGCAGAACGATCTGAATAAGATATCAGTATGGTGTAAAAATTGGCAATTGACTCTAAATAATGAGAAGTGTGAAGTCGTCCACATGAGTACGAAAAGAAATCCGTTAAACTTTGTTTACAACATAAATCAATCAAATGTGAACGCCGTAAACTCCACAAAATACCTAGGAATCACTATTACTTCAGACTTAAACTGGAAAGAACACGTAGATAATATCGTGGGAAAGGCGAACCAGAGACTGCGTTTTATTGGCAGAATCCTTAAAAGATGCAACAGAACTACTAAAGAAACTGCATACACTGCGCTTGTCCGTCCATTTTTGGAGTATTGCAGCCCAATGTGGGATCCTTATCAGGTGGGTTTGACGGAGGACATCGAAAGAGTCCAAAGAAGGGCAGCTCGTTTCGTATTGTCACGATACAGGGGAGACAGCGTTACGGAAATGATACAGGATCTGGGATGGGAATCATTACAACAACGGCGCTTATCGCTGAGGCGTGGGTTACTTGCGAAACTCCAATCGCCAACATTCTCCTCCGAATGCGAAAATATATTGTTGACTTCCACTTACATAGGTAGAAATGATCATCAGAATAAAATAAGAGAAATCAGAGCTCGAACAGAGAGATTCAGGTGTTCTTTCTTCCCGCGCGCTATTCGAGAATGGAATGGGAGATAAATAGTATAATTGTGGTTCGATGAACCCTCTGCCAGGCACTTAAATGTGATTTGCAGAGTATCCCATGTAGATGTAGATGTAGAACCATCTGCTCGAAAAGTTAGGGCTAGCCGCGGTGGCCGAGGGGACTGAGGCGCTTCAGTCACGGTCTGCACGGCCACTACGGTCGGGGGTTCGAATCCCCCCTCTGGCATGGATAATTGTGCCGTCCTTAGGATTAGCTAGTTCATAAGTAAGCTTAGGGACTGATGACCCCGTAGTTAAGTCCCATAATTTCTACAAACATTTGAACATTTTTTGAAAAGTTTGACAACGTTTGCAGCAGCATGGACTACCAGCTCGGACCCCATGGCTACGGTTACCCTTGACGCTGCATTACAAACAGGAGCGCCTGCAGTGGTGTACGTAACGACGAACCTGGGTGCACGAATGGCAAAACACCATTTTCTTTTTTTTTTTTTTTTTTTTTTTTCGGATGAATCCAGTTTCTGGTTACAGCATCTTGATGGTCAAATCTGTGTTTGGCGACATCGCGGTGAATGCACATTGGAAGTGTGTATTCGTCATCGCCATACTGGCGTGATGGTATGAGGCACCATTGGTTACACGTCTCGGTCACCTCTTGTTCGCATCGACGGCACTTTGAACAGTGGCCGTTACATTTCAAATGTGTTACGACTTGTGGCTCTACCCTTCATTCGATACCTGGGAAACCCTACATTTCAGCAGGATAATGCACGACAGCATGTTGCAGGTCCTGTAAGGGCCTTTCGGGATACGGAAAACGTTCGACTACTGCCCTGGCCAGCACTTTCACCAGATCTCTCACCAATTGAAAACGTCTGGTCAATGGTGGCTCGTCACAATACGCGAGTCACTACTCTTGATGAACTGTGGTATCGTGTTGAAGCTGCATGGGCATCTGTACCTGTATACGCCATCCAAGCTTTGTTTGACTCAATGCCCTGGCGTATCAAGGCCGTCATTACGGCCAGAGGTGGTTGTTCTGAGTACTGATTTCTCAGGATGTATGCACCCAAATTGCGTGAAAATGTAAACACATGTCAGCTCTAGTATTTATATTTGTGCAGTGAATACCTGTTTACCATCTGCATTTCTTCTTTGTGTAGCAATTTTAATGGCCAGTAGTGTATATTTGCCATCTCTCTGCAGCTTCATGTACTACTTGAAGAAAATGAAACATTCTGTCGGATATGGTTGTTATCATCAAAAGTTGGGGATTATCATTATTTACTCTCGAGGTCTTCAATTATGGAATCTTTCGCCTTTGCCTACATATAAAGTCTTATGAACAGAACTATTTACCTCTCGCCCTAGTGTCTTACTGCAGGTATAGACTTACCAACATTCTCATTTTTCTTTTCACTAAATGAGATGTTTAGGAGGCGAATCTAAATGTGGATATAAACAGAAAGTTCCCTATTTCGTAAGAAAGTTGCTTTTAAATCTCGCATTTCAATACAAAGATCTTGTTTATTCAAAACCCTGGTACAGTTTTTGCTCCTGTTTCGAGATGAAGGACTTTGAAAACTGTCGTGGAACGAGAAGACAAACTGAACTCACCAGGTAAGAGGTGCTTGGTTCAGAGGCATTCAAGACTGGGCACTCACCTGGAACAGAAGAAAACGAAAATTAGGTTCAGGAAACGAGTACTGTTAAAACCGTTATTTAAAATACGTCCTTTAAAAACATAATCTTAAACTAAACCTTCATCAGATTACATCCCCACACATAACGACAGCTTAAAAAAGCAGATTCCATCTGTGAACTGTGTAACACAAGCAGGACACAAATTTAATAATTTGCTGCATACTATAAACAGAGCAAAGCAAGGCAGCGAAGCTAATGTTCCTTACGTTGCTACAGCTTTCTTGTAAGTTGTTGAACGCTGATTTAATGTATATGTCTCGGAATGGAAAACATTATTTTACAAGGTTTCCGACATAAATGTATATTTTGCATAACGAGTCTTTCGAAATTAGGCAAGATTCAGAACGGAATTATGCTGATTAAGAAAGCTCACTCTGTATAGACAATTTTTAAAGAAGTAGATTTCGTTAATTTCTTAGAATTAATTATTGCATTTTATACATATACATAACGAATGGTTCCTGAAAACAGTTTTTAGACATTGCGCTTATCCATCAATAATAGATTAAAAATTATATTCAATTCGGAATTAATTTTAAACAAGGAATTATGTAATTTAACAAAAAGTATATTTCTCTTTTTTTACGCCTACATTTTTGTACTGTGGGGCCCTTTGTACTCATAGGTGCACTGGGCTGGTTCTTCAATGGTAACAGTACTTCCTCGCGTGATGGCCATCCACAGGTTGAAAAACACTGCCCAATGCTATGGACAACTACGAACGCACGTGAGAGCTTTCATTCTCGTTTTAACTCTTCCTTTGAGTCCATTCCCACTAACATTTGTATTTTTGTGACTATCATGAGAACAGTACAGAAAGACTTACAATCAAATGTTCAAATGTTTGTAAAGCAATGAGACCAAAGTACAGTTGTCAACAGTCCCTACACTCACAAACTACTTATACTAACTTACTAAGGACAATCACGCTCGAGGATGGGCTCGAACCTCCGGTGGGGAGCAGACACGCATTCCACAGCAGTGAACAAAAGTATTTGTAACTGAAGCTCTTTACTGTATACTTTCGTTCAGTTTAGAAATTTAAGATTTGATAGATTCATACATAACCTATCGTTTTGTACATTTTGTAGTAAAATGTAAGGAAATTGCTATACTTTTGTATGTGGCTTACTGATGACAAAGCGAAAACTGTGGCTCTTCAGGTTAGTTGCGGAGTTTGTGTTCTGGCGGTCGGGACTGTTTATGTAAAATGTTTCAAATGTTTGTGTAATTTATGAGACTTAACTACGGGGTCATCAGTCCCTAAACTTACAAACTACTTACGAACTAGGATGGCACAAATATCCATGCCCAAGGGGGGATTCGAACCTCCGACCGTAGTGGCCGTGCAGTGTTTATTGTAAGTGGCGGGTTTCGTGTGTTCAGCAGGTAAAACTTGCGGAGTTCGTGTACTGGCGGCCAGGACTGTTTAGGTCAAGTTGCGGGATTCGTGTGTAGAGCAGGTAAAAGTTGCTGAGTTCGTGTACTGGCGGCCAGGACTGTTTAGGTCAAGTTGCGGGATTCGTGTGTAGAGCAGGTAAAAGTTGCTGAGTTCGTGTACTGGCGGCCAGGACTGTTTATGTTAAGTGGTGGGTTTCGTGTGTTCAGCAGGTAAAAGTTGCTGAGTTCGTGTACTGGCGGCCAGGACTGTTTATCTTAAGTGGCGGGTTTCGTGTGTTCAGCAGGTAAAAGTTGCTGAGTTCGTGTACTGGCGGCCAGGACTGTTTATCTTAAGTGGCGGGTTTCGTGTGTTCAGCAGGTAAAAGTTGCTGAGTTCGTGTACTGGCGGCCAGGACTGTTTATCTTAAGTGGCGGGTTTCGTGTGTTCAGCAGGTAAAAGTTGCTGAGTTCGTGTACTGGCGGCCAGGACTGTTTATCTTAAGTGGCGGGTTTCGTGTGTTCAGCAGGTAAAAGTTGCTGAGTTCGTGTACTGGCGGCCAGGACTGTTTATCTTAAGTGGCGGGTTTCGTGTGTTCAGCAGGTAAAAGTTGCTGAGTTCGTGTACTGGCGGCCAGGACTGTTTATCTTAAGTGGCGGGTTTCGTGTGTTCAGCAGGTAAAAGTTGCTGAGTTCGTGTACTGGCGGCCAGGACTGTTTATCTTAAGTGGCGGGTTTCGTGTGTTCAGCACGTAAAAGTTGCTGAGTTCGTGTACTGGCGGCCAGGACTGTTTATCTTAAGTGGCGGGTTTCGTGTGTTCAGCACGTAAAAGTTGCTGAGTTCGTGTACTGGCGGCCAGGACTGTTTATCTTAAGTGGCGGGTTTCGTGTGTTCAGCAGGTAAAAGATGCTGAGTTCGTGTACTGGCGGCCAGGACTGTTTATCTTAAGTGGCGGGTTTCGTGTGTTCAGCAGGTAAAAGTTGCTGAGTTCGTGTACTGGCGGCCAGGACTGTTTATCTTAAGTGGCGGGTTTCGTGTGTTCAGCAGGTAAAAGTTGCTGAGTTCGTGTACTGGCGGCCAGGACTGTTTATCTTAAGTGGCGGGTTTCGTGTGTTCAGCAGGTAAAAGTTGCTGAGTTCGTGTACTGGCGGCCAGGACTGTTTATCTTAAGTGGCGGGTTTCGTGTGTTCAGCAGGTAAAAGTTGCTGAGTTCGTGTACTGGCGGCCAGGACTGTTTATCTTAAGTGGCGGGTTTCGTGTGTTCAGCACGTAAAGGTTGCTGAGTTCGTGTACTGGCGGCCAGGACTGTTTATCTTAAGTGGCGGGTTTCGTGTGTTCAGCAGGTAAAAGTTGCTGAGTTCGTGTACTGGCGGCCAGGACTGTTTATCTTAAGTGGCGGGTTTCGTGTGTTCAGCAGGTAAAAGTTGCTGAGTTCGTGTACTGGCGGCCAGGACTGTTTATCTTAAGTGGCGGGTTTCGTGTGTTCAGCACGTAAAGGTTGCTGAGTTCGTGTACTGGCGGCCAGGACTGTTTATCTTAAGTGGCGGGTTTCGTGTGTTCAGCAGGTAAAAGTTGCTGAGTTCGTGTACTGGCGGCCAGGACTGTTTATCTTAAGTGGCGGGTTTCGTGTGTTCAGCAGGTAAAAGTTGCTGAGTTCGTGTACTGGCGGCCAGGACTGTTTATCTTAAGTGGCGGGTTTCGTGTGTTCAGCACGTAAAAGTTGCTGAGTTCGTGTACTGGCGGCCAGGACTGTTTATCTTAAGTGGCGGGTTTCGTGTGTTCAGCACGTAAAAGTTGCTGAGTTCGTGTACTGGCGGCCAGGACTGTTTATCTTAAGTGGCGGGTTTCGTGTGTTCAGCAGGTAAAAGTTGCTGAGTTCGTGTACTGGCGGCCAGGACTGTTTATCTTAAGTGGCGGGTTTCGTGTGTTCAGCAGGTAAAAGTTGCTGAGTTCGTGTACTGGCGGCCAGGACTGTTTATCTTAAGTGGCGGGTTTCGTGTGTTCAGCAGGTAAAAGTTGCTGAGTTCGTGTACTGGCGGCCAGGACTGTTTATCTTAAGTGGCGGGTTTCGTGTGTTCAGCAGGTAAAAGTTGCTGAGTTCGTGTACTGGCGGCCAGGACTGTTTATCTTAAGTGGCGGGTTTCGTGTGTTCAGCAGGTAAAAGTTGCTGAGTTCGTGTACTGGCGGCCAGGACTGTTTATCTTAAGTGGCGGGTTTCGTGTGTTCAGCAGGTAAAAGTTGCTGAGTTCGTGTACTGGCGGCCAGGACTGTTTATCTTAAGTGGCGGGTTTCGTGTGTTCAGCAGGTAAAAGTTGCTGAGTTCGTGTACTGGCGGCCAGGACTGTTTATCTTAAGTGGCGGGTTTCGTGTGTTCAGCAGGTAAAAGTTGCTGAGTTCGTGTACTGGCGGCCAGGACTGTTTATCTTAAGTGGCGGGTTTCGTGTGTTCAGCACGTAAAAGTTGCTGAGTTCGTGTACTGGCGGCCAGGACTGTTTATCTTAAGTGGCGGGTTTCGTGTGTTCAGCACGTAAAAGTTGCTGAGTTCGTGTACTGGCGGCCAGGACTGTTTATCTTAAGTGGCGGGTTTCGTGTGTTCAGCAGGTAAAAGTTGCTGAGTTCGTGTACTGGCGGCCAGGACTGTTTATCTTAAGTGGCGGGTTTCGTGTGTTCAGCAGGTAAAAGTTGCTGAGTTCGTGTACTGGCGGCCAGGACTGTTTATCTTAAGTGGCGGGTTTCGTGTGTTCAGCAGGTAAAAGTTGCTGAGTTCGTGTACTGGCGGCCAGGACTGTTTATCTTAAGTGGCGGGTTTCGTGTGTTCAGCAGGTAAAAGTTGCTGAGTTCGTGTACTGGCGGCCAGGACTGTTTATCTTAAGTGGCGGGTTTCGTGTGTTCAGCAGGTAAAAGTTGCTGAGTTCGTGTACTGGCGGCCAGGACTGTTTATCTTAAGTGGCGGGTTTCGTGTGTTCAGCACGTAAAAGTTGCTGAGTTCGTGTACTGGCGGCCAGGACTGTTTATCTTAAGTGGCGGGTTTCGTGTGTTCAGCAGGTAAAAGTTGCTGAGTTCGTGTACTGGCGGCCAGGACTGTTTATCTTAAGTGGCGGGTTTCGTGTGTTCAGCAGGTAAAAGTTGCTGAGTTCGTGTACTGGCGGCCAGGACTGTTTATCTTAAGTGGCGGGTTTCGTGTGTTCAGCACGTAAAGGTTGCTGAGTTCGTGTACTGGCGGCCAGGACTGTTTATCTTAAGTGGCGGGTTTCGTGTGTTCAGCAGGTAAAAGTTGCTGAGTTCGTGTACTGGCGGCCAGGACTGTTTATCTTAAGTGGCGGGTTTCGTGTGTTCAGCAGGTAAAAGTTGCTGAGTTCGTGTACTGGCGGCCAGGACTGTTTATCTTAAGTGGCGGGTTTCGTGTGTTCAGCACGTAAAAGTTGCTGAGTTCGTGTACTGGCGGCCAGGACTGTTTATCTTAAGTGGCGGGTTTCGTGTGTTCAGCACGTAAAAGTTGCTGAGTTCGTGTACTGGCGGCCAGGACTGTTTATCTTAAGTGGCGGGTTTCGTGTGTTCAGCAGGTAAAAGTTGCTGAGTTCGTGTACTGGCGGCCAGGACTGTTTATCTTAAGTGGCGGGTTTCGTGTGTTCAGCAGGTAAAAGTTGCTGAGTTCGTGTACTGGCGGCCAGGACTGTTTATCTTAAGTGGCGGGTTTCGTGTGTTCAGCAGGTAAAAGTTGCTGAGTTCGTGTACTGGCGGCCAGGACTGTTTATCTTAAGTGGCGGGTTTCGTGTGTTCAGCAGGTAAAAGTTGCTGAGTTCGTGTACTGGCGGCCAGGACTGTTTATCTTAAGTGGCGGGTTTCGTGTGTTCAGCAGGTAAAAGTTGCTGAGTTCGTGTACTGGCGGCCAGGACTGTTTATCTTAAGTGGCGGGTTTCGTGTGTTCAGCACGTAAAAGTTGCTGAGTTCGTGTACTGGCGGCCAGGACTGTTTATCTTAAGTGGCGGGTTTCGTGTGTTCAGCAGGTAAAAGTTGCTGAGTTCGTGTACTGGCGGCCAGGACTGTTTATCTTAAGTGGCGGGTTTCGTGTGTTCAGCAGGTAAAAGTTGCTGAGTTCGTGTACTGGCGGCCAGGACTGTTTATCTTAAGTGGCGGGTTTCGTGTGTTCAGCACGTAAAGGTTGCTGAGTTCGTGTACTGGCGGCCAGGACTGTTTATCTTAAGTGGCGGGTTTCGTGTGTTCAGCAGGTAAAAGTTGCTGAGTTCGTGTACTGGCGGCCAGGACTGTTTATCTTAAGTGGCGGGTTTCGTGTGTTCAGCAGGTAAAAGTTGCTGAGTTCGTGTACTGGCGGCCAGGACTGTTTATCTTAAGTGGCGGGTTTCGTGTGTTCAGCACGTAAAAGTTGCTGAGTTCGTGTACTGGCGGCCAGGACTGTTTAGGTCAAGTTGCGGGATTCGTGTGTAGAGCAGGTAAAAGTTGCTGAGTTCGTGTACTGGCGGCCAGGACTGTTTATGTTAAGTGGTGGGTTTCGTGTGTTCAGCAGGTAAAAGTTGCTGAGTTCGTGTACTGGCGGCCAGGACTGTTTATCTTAAGTGGCGGGTTTCGTGTGTTCAGCAGGTAAAAGTTGCTGAGTTCGTGTACTGGCGGCCAGGACTGTTTATCTTAAGTGGCGGGTTTCGTGTGTTCAGCAGGTAAAAGTTGCTGAGTTCGTGTACTGGCGGCCAGGACTGTTTATCTTAAGTGGCGGGTTTCGTGTGTTCAGCACGTAAAAGTTGCTGAGTTCGTGTACTGGCGGCCAGGACTGTTTATCTTAAGTGGCGGGTTTCGTGTGTTCAGCAGGTAAAAGTTGCTGAGTTCGTGTACTGGCGGCCAGGACTGTTCATCTTAAGTGGCGGGTTTCGTGTGTTCAGCAGGTAAAAGTTGCTGAGTTCGTGTACTGGCGGCCAGGACTGTTTATCTTAAGTGGCGGGTTTCGTGTGTTCAGCACGTAAAAGTTGCTGAGTTCGTGTACTGGCGGCCAGGACTGTTTATCTTAAGTGGCGGGTTTCGTGTGTTCAGCAGGTAAAAGTTGCTGAGTTCGTGTACTGGCGGCCAGGACTGTTTATCTTAAGTGGCGGGTTTCGTGTGTTCAGCAGGTAAAAGTTGCTGAGTTCGTGTACTGGCGGCCAGGACTGTTTATCTTAAGTGGCGGGTTTCGTGTGTTCAGCAGGTAAAAGTTGCTGAGTTCGTGTACTGGCGGCCAGGACTGTTTATCTTAAGTGGCGGGTTTCGTGTGTTCAGCACGTAAAAGTTGCTGAGTTCGTGTACTGGCGGCCAGGACTGTTTATCTTAAGTGGCGGGTTTCGTGTGTTCAGCAGGTAAAAGTTGCTGAGTTCGTGTACTGGCGGCCAGGACTGTTTATCTTAAGTGGCGGGTTTCGTGTGTTCAGCAGGTAAAAGTTGCTGAGTTCGTGTACTGGCGGCCAGGACTGTTTATCTTAAGTGGCGGGTTTCGTGTGTTCAGCAGGTAAAAGTTGCTGAGTTCGTGTACTGGCGGCCAGGACTGTTTATCTTAAGTGGCGGGTTTCGTGTGTTCAGCAGGTAAAAGTTGCTGAGTTCGTGTACTGGCGGCCAGGACTGTTTATCTTAAGTGGCGGGTTTCGTGTGTTCAGCACGTAAAAGTTGCTGAGTTCGTGTACTGGCGGCCAGGACTGTTTATCTTAAGTGGCGGGTTTCGTGTGTTCAGCAGCTAAAAGTTGCTGAGTTCGTGTACTGGCGGCCAGGACTGTTTATCTTAAGTGGCGGGTTTCGTGTGTTCAGCAGGTAAAAGTTGCTGAGTTCGTGTACTGGCGGCCAGGACTGTTTATCTTAAGTGGCGGGTTTCGTGTGTTCAGCAGGTAAAAGTTGCTGAGTTCGTGTACTGGCGGCCAGGACTGTTTATCTTAAGTGGCGGGTTTCGTGTGTTCAGCAGGTAAAAGTTGCTGAGTTCGTGTACCGGCGGCCAGGACTGTTCATCTTAAGTGGCGGGTTTCGTGTGTTCAGCACGTAAAAGTTGCTGAGTTCGTGTACTGGCGGCCAGGACTGTTTATCTTAAGTGGCGGGTTTCGTGTGTTCAGCAGGTAAAAGTTGCTGAGTTCGTGTACTGGCGGACAGGACTGTTTATCTTAAGTGGCGGGTTTCGTGTGTTCAGCAGGTAAAAGTTGCTGAGTTCGTGTACTGGCGGCCAGGACTGTTTATCTTAAGTGGCGGGTTTCGTGTGTTCAGCAGGTAAAAGTTGCTGAGTTCGTGTACTGGCGGCCAGGACTGTTTATCTTAAGTGGCGGGTTTCGTGTGTTCAGCAGATAAAAGTTGCTGAGTTCGTCTACTGGCGGCCAGGACTGTTTATCTTAAGTGGCGGGTTTCGTGTGTTCAGCAGGTAAAAGTTGCTGAGTTCGTGTACTGGCGGCCAGGACTGTTTATCTTAAGTGGCGGGTTTCGTGTGTTCAGCACGTAAAAGTTGCTGAGTTCGTGTACTGGCGGCCAGGACTGTTTATCTTAAGTGGCGGGTTTCGTGTGTTCAGCAGGTAAAAGTTGCTGAGTTCGTGTACTGGCGGCCAGGACTGTTTATCTTAAGTGGCGGGTTTCGTGTGTTCAGCAGGTAAAAGTTGCTGAGTTCGTGTACTGGCGGCCAGGACTGTTTATCTTAAGTGGCGGGTTTCGTGTGTTCAGCAGGTAAAAGTTGCTGAGTTCGTGTACTGGCGGCCAGGACTGTTTATCTTAAGTGGCGGGTTTCGTGTGTTCAGCACGTAAAAGTTGCTGAGTTCGTGTACTGGCGGCCAGGTCTGTTTATCTTAAGTGGCGGGTTTCGTGTGTTCAGTAGGTAAAAGTTGCTGAGTTCGTGTACTGGCGGCCAGGACTGTTTATCTTAAGTGGCGGGTTTCGTGTGTTCAGCAGGTAAAAGTTGCTGAGTTCGTGTACTGGCGGCCAGGACTGTTTATCTTAAGTGGCGGGTTTCGTGTGTTCAGCAGGTAAAAGTTGCTGAGTTCGTGTACTGGCGGCCAGGACTGTTTATCTTAAGTGGCGGGTTTCGTGTGTTCAGCAGGTAAAAGTTGCTGAGTTCGTGTACTGGCGGCCAGGACTGTTTATCTTAAGTGGCGGGTTTCGTGTGTTCAGCAGGTAAAAGTTGCTGAGTTCGTGTACTGGCGGCCAGGACTGTTTATCTTAAGTGGCGGGTTTCGTGTGTTCAGCAGGTAAAAGTTGCTGAGTTCGTGTACTGGCGGCCAGGACTGTTTATCTTAAGTGGCGGGTTTCCTGTGTTCAGCACGTGAAAGTTGCTGAGTTCGTGTACTGGCGGCCAGGACTGTTTATCTTAAGTGGCGGGTTTCGTGTGTTCAGCAGGTAAAAGTTGCTGAGTTCGTGTACTGGCGGCCAGGACTGTTTATCTTAAGTGGCGGGTTTCGTGTGTTCAGCAGGTAAAAGATGCTGAGTTCGTGTACTGGCGGCCAGGACTGTTTATCTTAAGTGGCGGGTTTCGTGTGTTCAGCAGGTAAAAGTTGCTGAGTTCGTGTACTGGCGGCCAGGACTGTTTATCTTAAGTGGCGGGTTTCCTGTGTTCAGCACGTAAAAGTTGCTGAGTTCGTGTACTGGCGGCCAGGACTGTTTATCTTAAGTGGCGGGTTTCGGGTGTTCAGCAGGTAAAAGTTGCTGAGTTCGTGTACTGGCGGGCAGGACTGTTTATCTTAAGTGGCGGGTTTCGTGTGTTCAGCAGGTAAAAGTTGCTGAGTTCGTGTACTGGCGGCCAGGACTGTTTATCTTAAGTGGCGGGTTTCGTGTGTTCAGCACGTAAAAGTTGCTGAGTTCGTGTACTGGCGGCCAGGACTGTTTATCTTAAGTGGTGGGTTTCGTGTGTTCAGCACGTAAAAGTTGCTGAGTTCGTGTACTGGCGGCCAGGACTGTTTATCTTAAGTGGCGGGTTTCGTGTGTTCAGCACGTAAAAGTTGCTGAGTTCGTGTACTGGCGGCCAGGACTGTTTATCTTAAGTGGCGGGTTTCGTGTGTTCAGCAGGTAAAAGTTGCTGAGTTCGTGTACTGGCGGCCAGGACTGTTTATCTTAAGTGGCGGGTTTCGTGTGTTCAGCAGGTAAAAGTTGCTGAGTTCGTGTACTGGCGGCCAGGACTGTTTATCTTAAGTGGCGGGTTTCGTGTGTTCAGCAGGTAAAAGTTGCTGAGTTCGTGTACTGGCGGCCAGGACTGTTTATCTTAAGTGGCGGGTTTCGTGTGTTTAGCAGGTAAAAGTTGCTGAGTTCGTGTACTGGCGGCCAGGACTGTTTATCTTAAGTGGCGGGTTTCGTGTGTTCAGCAGGTAAAAGTTGCTGAGTTCGTGTACTGGCGGCCAGGACTGTTTATCTTAAGTGGCGGGTTTCGTGTGTTCAGCAGGTAAAAGTTGCTGAGTTCGTGTACCGGCGGCCAGGACTGTTTATCTTAAGTGGCGGGTTTCGTGTGTTCAGCAGGTAAAAGTTGCTGAGTTCGTGTACTGGCGGCCAGGACTGTTTATCTTAAGTGGCGGGTTTCGTGTGTTCAGCAGGTAAAAGTTGCTGAGTTCGTGTACTGGCGGCCAGGACTGTTTATCTTAAGTGGCGGGTTTCGTGTGTTCAGCAGGTAAAAGTTGCTGAGTTCGTGTACTGGCGGCCAGGACTGTTTATCTTAAGTGGCGGGTTTCGTGTGTTCAGCAGGTAAAAGTTGCTGAGTTCGTGTACTGGCGGCCAGGACTGTTTATCTTAAGTGGCGGGTTTCGTGTGTTCAGCAGGTAAAAGTTGCTGAGTTCGTGTACTGGCGGCCAGGACTGTTTATCTTAAGTGGCGGGTTTCCTGTGTTCAGCACGTGAAAGTTGCTGAGTTCGTGTACTGGCGGCCAGGACTGTTTATCTTAAGTGGCGGGTTTCGTGTGTTCAGCAGGTAAAAGTTGCTGAGTTCGTGTACTGGCGGCCAGGACTGTTTATCTTAAGTGGCGGGTTTCGTGTGTTCAGCAGGTAAAAGTTGCTGAGTTCGTGTACTGGCGGCCAGGACTGTTTATCTTAAGTGGCGGGTTTCGTGTGTTCAGCAGGTAAAAGTTGCTGAGTTCGTGTACTGGCGGCCAGGACTGTTTATCTTAAGTGGTGGGTTTCCTGTGTTCAGCAGGTAAAAGATGCTGAGTTCGTGTACTGGCGGCCAGGACTGTTTATCTTAAGTGGCGGGTTTCGTGTGTTCAGCAGGTAAAAGTTGCTGAGTTCGTGTACTGGCGGCCAGGACTGTTTATCTTAAGTGGCGGGTTTCGTGTGTTCAGCACGTAAAAGTTGCTGAGTTCGTGTACTGGCGGCCAGGACTGTTTATCTTAAGTGGCGGGTTTCGTGTGTTCAGCAGGTAAAAGTTGCTGAGTTCGTGTACTGGCGGCCAGGACTGTTTATCTTAAGTGGCGGGTTTCCTGTGTTCAGCACGTAAAAGTTGCTGAGTTCGTGTACTGGCGGCCAGGACTGTTTATCTTAAGTGGCGGGTTTCGTGTGTTCAGCACGTAAAAGTTGCTGAGTTCGTGTACTGGCGGCCAGGATTGTTTATCTTAAGTGGCGGGTTTCGTGTGTTCAGCAGGTAAAAGTTGCTGAGTTCGTGTACTGGCGGCCAGGACTGTTTATCTTAAGTGGCGGGTTTCGTGTGTTCAGCAGGTAAAAGTTGCTGAGTTCGTGTACTGGCGGCCAGGACTGTTTATCTTAAGTGGCGGGTTTCGTGTGTTCAGCAGGTAAAAGTTGCTGAGTTCGTGTACTGGCGGCCAGGACTGTTTATCTTAAGTGGCGGGTTTCGTGTGTTCAGCAGGTAAAAGTTGCTGAGTTCGTGTACTGGCGGCCAGGACTGTTTATCTTAAGTGGCGGGTTTCGTGTGTTCAGCAGGTAAAAGTTGCTGAGTTCGTGTACTGGCGGCCAGGACTGTTTATCTTAAGTGGCGGGTTTCGTGTGTTCAGCAGGTAAAAGTTGCTGAGTTCGTGTACTGGCGGCCAGGACTGTTTATCTTAAGTGGCGGGTTTCGTGTGTTCAGCACGTAAAAGTTGCTGAGTTCGTGTACTGGCGGCCAGGACTGTTTATCTTAAGTGGCGGGTTTCGTGTGTTCAGCAGGTAAAAGTTGCTGAGTTCGTGTACTGGCGGCCAGGACTGTTTATCTTAAGTGGCGGGTTTCGTGTGTTCAGCAGGTAAAAGTTGCTGAGTTCGTGTACTGGCGGCCAGGACTGTTTATCTTAAGTGGCGGGTTTCGTGTGTTCAGCAGGTAAAAGTTGCTGAGTTCGTGTACTGGCGGCCAGGACTGTTTATCTTAAGTGGCGGGTTTCGTGTGTTCAGCAGGTAAAAGTTGCTGAGTTCGTGTACTGGCGGCCAGGACTGTTTATCTTAAGTGGCGGGTTTTGTGTGTTCAGCAGGTAAAAGTTGCTGAGTTCGTGTACTGGCGGCCAGGACTGTTTATCTTAAGTGGCGGGTTTCGTGTGTTCAGCAGGTAAAAGTTGCTGAGTTCGTGTACTGGCGGCCAGGACTGTTCATCTTAAGTGGCGGGTTTCGTGTGTTCAGCAGGTAAAAGTTGCTGAGTTCGTGTACTGGCGGCCAGGACTGTTTATCTTAAGTGGCGGGTTTCGTGTGTTCAGCACGTAAAAGTTGCTGAGTTCGTGTACTGGCGGCCAGGACTGTTTATCTTAAGTGGCGGGTTTCGTGTGTTCAGCAGGTAAAAGTTGCTGAGTTCGTGTACTGGCGGCCAGGACTGTTTATCTTAAGTGGCGGGTTTCGTGTGTTCAGCAGGTAAAAGTTGCTGAGTTCGTGTACTGGCGGCCAGGACTGTTTATCTTAAGTGGCGGGTTTCGTGTGTTCAGCAGGTAAAAGTTGCTGAGTTCGTGTACTGGCGGCCAGGACTGTTTATCTTAAGTGGCGGGTTTCGTGTGTTCAGCAGGTAAAAGTTGCTGAGTTCGTGTACTGGCGGCCAGGACTGTTTATCTTAAGTGGCGGGTTTCGTGTGTTCAGCACGTAAAAGTTGCTGAGTTCGTGTACTGGCGGCCAGGACTGTTTATCTTAAGTGGCGGGTTTCGTGTGTTCAGCAGGTAAAAGTTGCTGAGTTCGTGTACTGGCGGCCAGGACTGTTTATCTTAAGTGGCGGGTTTCGTGTGTTCAGCAGGTAAAAGTTGCTGAGTTCGTGTACTGGCGGCCAGGACTGTTTATCTTAAGTGGCGGGTTTCGTGTGTTCAGCAGGTAAAAGTTGCTGAGTTCGTGTACTGGCGGCCAGGACTGTTTATCTTAAGTGGCGGGTTTCGTGTGTTCAGCAGGTAAAAGTTGCTGAGTTCGTGTACTGGCGGCCAGGACTGTTTATCTTAAGTGGCGGGTTTCGTGTGTTCAGCACGTAAAAGTTGCTGAGTTCGTGTACTGGCGGCCAGGACTGTTTATCTTAAGTGGCGGGTTTCGTGTGTTCAGCAGGTAAAAGTTGCTGAGTTCGTGTACTGGCGGCCAGGACTGTTCATCTTAAGTGGCGGGTTTCGTGTGTTCAGCAGGTAAAAGTTGCTGAGTTCGTGTACTGGCGGCCAGGACTGTTTATCTTAAGTGGCGGGTTTCGTGTGTTCAGCAGGTAAAAGTTGCTGAGTTCGTGTACTGGCGGCCAGGACTGTTTATCTTAAGTGGCGGGTTTCGTGTGTTCAGCAGGTAAAAGTTGCTGAGTTCGTGTACTGGCGGCCAGGACTGTTTATCTTAAGTGGCGGGTTTCGTGTGTTCAGCAGGTAAAAGTTGCTGAGTTCGTGTACTGGCGGCCAGGACTGTTTATCTTAAGTGGCGGGTTTCGTGTGTTCAGCAGGTAAAAGTTGCTGAGTTCGTGTACTGGCGGCCAGGACTGTTTATCTTAAGTGGCGGGTTTCGTGTGTTCAGCACGTAAAAGTTGCTGAGTTCGTGTACTGGCGGCCAGGACTGTTTATCTTAAGTGGCGGGTTTCGTGTGTTCAGCAGGTAAAAGTTGCTGAGTTCGTGTACTGGCGGCCAGGACTGTTTATCTTAAGTGGCGGGTTTCGTGTGTTCAGCAGGTAAAAGTTGCTGAGTTCGTGTACTGGCGGCCAGGACTGTTTATCTTAAGTGGCGGGTTTCGTGTGTTCAGCAGGTAAAAGTTGCTGAGTTCGTGTACTGGCGGCCAGGACTGTTTATCTTAAGTGGCGGGTTTCGTGTGTTCAGCAGGTAAAAGTTGCTGAGTTCGTGTACTGGCGGCCAGGACTGTTTATCTTAAGTGGCGGGTTTCGTGTGTTCAGCACGTAAAAGTTGCTGAGTTCGTGTACTGGCGGCCAGGACTGTTTATCTTAAGTGGCGGGTTTCGTGTGTTCAGCAGCTAAAAGTTGCTGAGTTCGTGTACTGGCGGCCAGGACTGTTTATCTTAAGTGGCGGGTTTCGTGTGTTCAGCAGGTAAAAGTTGCTGAGTTCGTGTACTGGCGGCCAGGACTGTTTATCTTAAGTGGCGGGTTTCGTGTGTTCAGCAGGTAAAAGTTGCTGAGTTCGTGTACTGGCGGGCAGGACTGTTTATCTTAAGTGGCGGGTTTCGTGTGTTCAGCAGGTAAAAGTTGCTGAGTTCGTGTACCGGCGGCCAGGACTGTTTATCTTAAGTGGCGGGTTTCGTGTGTTCAGCACGTAAAAGTTGCTGAGTTCGTGTACTGGCGGCCAGGACTGTTTATCTTAAGTGGCGGGTTTCGTGTGTTCAGCAGGTAAAAGTTGCTGAGTTCGTGTACTGGCGGACAGGACTGTTTATCTTAAGTGGCGGGTTTCGTGTGTTCAGCAGGTAAAAGTTGCTGAGTTCGTGTACTGGCGGCCAGGACTGTTTATCTTAAGTGGCGGGTTTCCTGTGTTCAGCACGTAAAAGTTGCTGAGTTCGTGTACTGGCGGCCAGGACTGTTTATCTTAAGTGGCGGGTTTCGTGTGTTCAGCAGGTAAAAGTTGCTGAGTTCGTCTACTGGCGGCCAGGACTGTTTATCTTAAGTGGCGGGTTTCGTGTGTTCAGCAGGTAAAAGTTGCTGAGTTCGTGTACTGGCGGCCAGGACTGTTTATCTTAAGTGGCGGGTTTCGTGTGTTCAGCACGTAAAAGTTGCTGAGTTCGTGTACTGGCGGCCAGGACTGTTTATCTTAAGTGGCGGGTTTCGTGTGTTCAGCAGGTAAAAGTTGCTGAGTTCGTGTACTGGCGGCCAGGACTGTTTATCTTAAGTGGCGGGTTTCGTGTGTTCAGCAGGTAAAAGTTGCTGAGTTCGTGTACTGGCGGCCAGGACTGTTTATCTTAAGTGGCGGGTTTCGTGTGTTCAGCACGTAAAAGTTGCTGAGTTCGTGTACTGGCGGCCAGGTCTGTTTATCTTAAGTGGCGGGTTTCGTGTGTTCAGCAGGTAAAAGTTGCTGAGTTCGTGTACTGGCGGCCAGGACTGTTTATCTTAAGTGGCGGGTTTCGTGTGTTCAGCAGGTAAAAGTTGCTGAGTTCGTGTACTGGCGGCCAGGACTGTTTATCTTAAGTGGCGGGTTTCGTGTGTTCAGCAGGTAAAAGTTGCTGAGTTCGTGTACTGGCGGCCAGGACTGTTTATCTTAAGTGGCGGGTTTCGTGTGTTCAGCAGGTAAAAGTTGCTGAGTTCGTGTACTGGCGGCCAGGACTGTTTATCTTAAGTGGCGGGTTTCGTGTGTTCAGCAGGTAAAAGTTGCTGAGTTCGTGTACTGGCGGCCAGGACTGTTTATCTTAAGTGGCGGGTTTCGTGTGTTCAGCAGGTAAAAGTTGCTGAGTTCGTGTACTGGCGGCCAGGACTGTTTATCTTAAGTGGCGGGTTTCGTGTGTTCAGCAGGTAAAAGTTGCTGAGTTCGTGTACTGGCGGCCAGGACTGTTTATCTTAAGTGGCGGGTTTCGTGTGTTCAGCAGGTAAAAGTTGCTGAGTTCGTGTACTGGCGGCCAGGACTGTTTATCTTAAGTGGCGGGTTTCGTGTGTTCAGCAGGTAAAAGATGCTGAGTTCGTGTACTGGCGGCCAGGACTGTTTATCTTAAGTGGCGGGTTTCGTGTGTTCAGCAGGTAAAAGTTGCTGAGTTCGTGTACTGGCGGCCAGGACTGTTTATCTTAAGTGGTGGGTTTCCTGTGTTCAGCACGTAAAAGTTGCTGAGTTCGTGTACTGGCGGCCAGGACTGTTTATCTTAAGTGGCGGGTTTCGGGTGTTCAGCAGGTAAAAGTTGCTGAGTTCGTGTACTGGCGGGCAGGACTGTTTATCTTAAGTGGCGGGTTTCGTGTGTTCAGCAGGTAAAAGTTGCTGAGTTCGTGTACTGGCGGCCAGGACTGTTTATCTTAAGTGGCGGGTTTCGTGTGTTCAGCACGTAAAAGTTGCTGAGTTCGTGTACTGGCGGCCAGGACTGTTTATCTTAAGTGGCGGGTTTCGTGTGTTCAGCACGTAAAAGTTGCTGAGTTCGTGTACTGGCGGCCAGGACTGTTTATCTTAAGTGGCGGGTTTCGTGTGTTCAGCACGTAAAAGTTGCTGAGTTCGTGTACTGGCGGCCAGGACTGTTTATCTTAAGTGGCGGGTTTCGTGTGTTCAGCAGGTAAAAGTTGCTGAGTTCGTGTACTGGCGGCCAGGACTGTTTATCTTAAGTGGCGGGTTTCGTGTGTTCAGCAGGTAAAAGTTGCTGAGTTCGTGTACTGGCGGCCAGGACTGTTTATCTTAAGTGGCGGGTTTCGTGTGTTCAGCAGGTAAAAGTTGCTGAGTTCGTGTACTGGCGGCCAGGACTGTTTATCTTAAGTGGCGGGTTTCGTGTGTTTAGCAGGTAAAAGTTGCTGAGTTCGTGTACTGGCGGCCAGGACTGTTTATCTTAAGTGGCGGGTTTCGTGTGTTCAGCAGGTAAAAGTTGCTGAGTTCGTGTACTGGCGGCCAGGACTGTTTATCTTAAGTGGCGGGTTTCGTGTGTTCAGCAGGTAAAAGTTGCTGAGTTCGTGTACTGGCGGCCAGGACTGTTTATCTTAAGTGGCGGGTTTCGTGTGTTCAGCAGGTAAAAGTTGCTGAGTTCGTGTACTGGCGGCCAGGACTGTTTATCTTAAGTGGCGGGTTTCGTGTGTTCAGCAGGTAAAAGTTGCTGAGTTCGTGTACTGGCGGCCAGGACTGTTTATCTTAAGTGGCGGGTTTCGTGTGTTCAGCAGGTAAAAGTTGCTGAGTTCGTGTACTGGCGGCCAGGACTGTTTATCTTAAGTGGCGGGTTTCGTGTGTTCAGCAGGTAAAAGTTGCTGAGTTCGTGTACTGGCGGCCAGGACTGTTTATCTTAAGTGGCGGGTTTCGTGTGTTCAGCAGGTAAAAGTTGCTGAGTTCGTGTACTGGCGGCCAGGACTGTTTATCTTAAGTGGCGGGTTTCCTGTGTTCAGCACGTGAAAGTTGCTGAGTTCGTGTACTGGCGGCCAGGACTGTTTATCTTAAGTGGCGGGTTTCGTGTGTTCAGCAGGTAAAAGTTGCTGAGTTCGTGTACTGGCGGCCAGGACTGTTTATCTTAAGTGGCGGGTTTCGTGTGTTCAGCAGGTAAAAGTTGCTGAGTTCGTGTACTGGCGGCCAGGACTGTTTATCTTAAGTGGCGGGTTTCGTGTGTTCAGCAGGTAAAAGTTGCTGAGTTCGTGTACTGGCGGCCAGGACTGTTTATCTTAAGTGGTGGGTTTCCTGTGTTCAGCAGGTAAAAGTTGCTGAGTTCGTGTACTGGCGGCCAGGACTGTTTATCTTAAGTGGCGGGTTTCGTGTGTTCAGCAGGTAAAAGTTGCTGAGTTCGTGTACTGGCGGCCAGGACTGTTTATCTTAAGTGGCGGGTTTCGTGTGTTCAGCACGTAAAAGTTGCTGAGTTCGTGTACTGGCGGCCAGGACTGTTTATCTTAAGTGGCGGGTTTCGTGTGTTCAGCAGGTAAAAGTTGCTGAGTTCGTGTACTGGCGGCCAGGACTGTTTATCTTAAGTGGCGGGTTTCCTGTGTTCAGCACGTAAAAGTTGCTGAGTTCGTGTACTGGCGGCCAGGACTGTTTATCTTAAGTGGCGGGTTTCGTGTGTTCAGCACGTAAAAGTTGCTGAGTTCGTGTACTGGCGGCCAGGACTGTTTATCTTAAGTGGCGGGTTTCGTGTGTTCAGCAGGTAAAAGTTGCTGAGTTCGTGTACTGGCGGCCAGGACTGTTTATCTTAAGTGGCGGGTTTCGTGTGTTCAGCAGGTAAAAGTTGCTGAGTTCGTGTACTGGCGGCCAGGACTGTTTATCTTAAGTGGCGGGTTTCGTGTGTTCAGCAGGTAAAAGTTGCTGAGTTCGTGTACTGGCGGCCAGGACTGTTTATCTTAAGTGGCGGGTTTCGTGTGTTCAGCAGGTAAAAGTTGCTGAGTTCGTGTACTGGCGGCCAGGACTGTTTATCTTAAGTGGCGGGTTTCGTGTGTTCAGCAGGTAAAAGTTGCTGAGTTCGTGTACTGGCGGCCAGGACTGTTTATCTTAAGTGGCGGTTTTCGTGTGTTCAGCAGGTAAAAGTTGCTGAGTTCGTGTACTGGCGGCCAGGACTGTTTATCTTAAGTGGCGGGTTTCGTGTGTTTAGCAGGTAAAAGTTGCTGAGTTCGTGTACTGGCGGCCAGGACTGTTTATCTTAAGTGGCGGGTTTCGTGTGTTCAGCAGGTAAAAGTTGCTGAGTTCGTGTACTGGCGGCCAGGACTGTTTATCTTAAGTGGCGGGTTTCGTGTGTTCAGCAGGTAAAAGTTGCTGAGTTCGTGTACTGGCGGCCAGGACTGTTTATCTTAAGTGGCGGGTTTCGTGTGTTTAGCAGGTAAAAGTTGCTGAGTTCGTGTACTGGCGGCCAGGACTGTTTATCTTAAGTGGCGGGTTTCGTGTGTTCAGCAGGTAAAAGTTGCTGAGTTCGTGTATTGGCGGCCAGGACTGTTTATCTTAAGTGGCGGGTTTCGTGTGTTTAGCAGGTAAAAGTTGCTGAGTTCGTGTACTGGCGGCCAGGACTGTTTATCTTAAGTGGCGGGTTTCGTGTGTTCAGCAGGTAAAAGTTGCTGAGTTCGTGTACTGGCGGCCAGGACTGTTTATCTTAAGTGGCGGGTTTCGTGAGTTCAGCAGGTAAAAGTTGCTGAGTTCGTGTACTGGTGGCTAGGACTGTTTATCTTAAGTGGCGGGTTTCGTGTCTTCAGCAGGTAAAATTTGCTGAGTTCGTGTACTGGCGGCCAGGACTGTTTATGTTAAGTCATGGGATTCGTGTGTAGAGCAGGTAAATGTTGCGGAGTTCGTGTACTGGTGGTCAGGACTGTTTATGTTAAGTGGCGGGTTTCGTGTGTTCAGCAGGTAAAAGTTGCTGAGTTCGTGTACTGGCAGCCAGGACTGTTTATGTTAAGTGGCGGGGTTCGTGTGTTCAGCAGGTAAAAGTTGCGGAGTTCGTGTACTGGCGTCGGGACTGTTTAGGTCGAGTTGCGGAATTCGTGTGTTGAGCAGGTAAAAGTCGTGCAGTTCGTGTGAGCTGCTCCGGCAGTTGGTCTTCGTCTGGCATCTACAGCTGCCTGCTGTGGGTTAATAGCAGTGGCGAGGCATTGCATAGCGACACGGATTTACTTTCCGCCGGCTATGTTTGTCTCCTGGGAATTTGATAGCATTGTGGGAGAAGGGGGAGGAAGCGAAGACCAATACCCACGAAGAACCTTGTCTTCCTTTATGTATGAGCTTTTGTGGACTTCCATTATTTTAACTATTTTACATTTCTTTTCTTGCACATTTTTCTCATCATTCCTACACGTTTCTTTCTTTAGTCCAAGTCACTGAAGTATTCTTCTTCGTTTTTTTCTGCAAACCTGTGGCGTCCAGTAGTTTTGTCCTGAATTAGGAGTTAAAGAGTTAGGAAAACATTTTTTCTCTTTTAAAAAGACAGGGAACTGATAAAATGTATTAATATGAAAACACGTCAATCAAGTTCGCAGAAATTATTCACTTTATTTTTTAAAGGTGACCAGTTTCGATCTTACATCTAATCATTATCAGACTGATTTATCTGGAAAATAAGAGAATATGCCTTGGCGGGGAAGAGGTACAACAGAAATACTAGCTATTACATTTTACAAAAACGAATTACAGGAGTAAATAAAAAGGTCTACCTCGAGATTTTGCAGAGACAACGAGCGTGTAGCGACTGCTAAATAGCGAGAAAATGCTGTGAGTTATTGAGTGTAAGCAAATGATCAAATGTTTATAAATCTAAGGGAATTAACTGCTGCAGTTATCAATCCCTATGCCTATAAACTACTTAAACTACCCTAAACTATATTATGCTAAGGACAACACAGACACACACACACACACACACACACACACACACACACACAACGACAGGGGGACGACTCGAACCACCGATGGCGAGCAACCGCGCGCTCCGCAGCTAGGCGCCGTAAGCCTCTTTTACACAATCGACTATCTACTCGAACCGAGTGAGTCTAATGCAGCCCCCGGCTTTACTCCGTTGAACTTGCTTTGAGTGGTCGTTTCCGTTTATACAGTCTGTGAGCAAAATCGGTAAAGATGTGCTCTCTGCGGTGTTGTGGTTGACAAATTTGTCGCGTAATACGAAGCTGAATTCTGAATCTTGTTGGTGGTGGTCGTGTTTGAGTATTAAAGAAATATTTATTTTGTTATGTACATGGATTTGCGTACATAAAATACAAGTGGCATTTAAACGTAAATCTATACCTCTTTCAATCGTTCGAAAACTTAGTCATGGATAGTAATTTTCTGAAAATAGTTGCTGCAGCTATAGCAATTGCTGCGTTGGAAGAAGAAAGAAGAGGCAGAAAAAGAAGCTGCTGGGCGCGACATTGGCTACAAAGGCGGGAAGAAGGGAGGGGTATTTACAGTATGCTAATGAATGAGCTACAACCAGAAGACCCCAATGAATTCCGAAATTTTGTGAGATTGGACAAAGTTTGTTTCGACAACTATTGACGTTAATTCATAACAACATTCGTCACGAAGACACCAACATGAGGGAAGCAAGGTAAGATTATTTATAATATCGTACATGATACTGTTCGGATTAAGACTTTTTTGAGTATATTTACATGTAGCATACAGCAATTGATTCGTCATTTAAATTTAGAGAATACCAAGAAATTTTCGTCCACCAACAACATAAAATCAGAGGACTTGTAGTCAATATTTCGATTTGGTGCACTAATTTTAATTCAATTGTATCCTGTACTGCATCACTGATGTTTTAAACATCATTAATAAATTAGGAAATAGTGTGTGTGTGTGTGTGTGTGTGTGTGTGTGGAGATTTCAGTACACAATCCATCTCGGGATGAAAACACACAGAGTGAAAGCAATTTGTAAGTCCTAAATTTACCTACATGTGAACCACTTTATGACTGGTTTTCCTTACTGTGATAGTGAAACAGTAGAAACATCATACCCAACTCCTGTACCTGGTATACATAAATCATTTTCAGGAACATATGAGGTTCAGTGAAACACTGTACTGTTTTAGAGCGCTTGACCACTCCACCACGGCTAAAGTGTAAGCCCCGCCCATAGCCTGTAGCGTGAACACATCGGGAACCAATGAGGCTTGTCCTACTGTAGTTACGTACGCAAAAATATAAATAACCCTTGCGGATATAAAATGCCATTTTTAATCTATAAAACTTTGTTGGTATTATCGTTAATTTCTTTTGTAAGGCGAAATTACTAGTGTTTAAGAGACGAAGAAAATGGTTGTGTAAGAAGTACATGCCCATCTAATGGCAGTTGATAACGGTAAAATTTTAATTGAAGACAGAGACCGAATCAAAGATAAAATGTAGCGACGCCAATGGTTCCTGTAGATACGGCGAAGTGGACACAGTCAATACATCGCGTCGCATCAGAACATCTCCACCTAGAGAGACGGCCGCGGCGCAGGCAGACGTCAGGCAGAGTAGGTTGCGCAAAGCTGACTGGCTTGCTGTTTCGGCCGGCATAGTGGGCCGTGCCCCAGCGGCTACCCAGTCAGCAATGCGCGCGCAACCTACTGTGCCTGACGTCACACGAGAGCGCCGTGGCCTTCTCTCTAGGTGGTGTTGGTCAGAAGCAGACGATGCACGAGAGACGTAATGGCCAAGCGACAGCATGGAGACAGGAAACGATTGCAGTGATGAAATGGTGTTTGGCCGTACAAGAGTAAGATGTCTAAAACTCGCCGAAAGAAAAGGCACCACACCAATCTATAATAAGTATTCATAAGTTTTAGGTGGTAACACGTAAAGTGGTTCATTTACCGGCAGGGGCGGATCCTGGACGACCTGCTGGGGGGGGGGGGGGGGGTGAAAGAATTCTCCAGTGAATAAGCCGTCATCAATGGCGACACTAGTCTGACGACGGTTAGTGGAGGGAGGGAGGGGGGGGGGACGACCTGTGAAGTCTTGAGTAATAATTGTTAATTTGTTTATATATATTCTTTCATAACGCCTTCACTTCGCGGTAAAGTGTTATGAAAATTAATTAAATTCATTTTACTGTGACTCCAAGATTCATAAATAAAGAAGGTGAATATAACTCGTTACAATTTTCTGTCTGAAACACAGTAAATGTGATAGTCATGAAATCCACCTGTTTCAACTTTAATTTTCTGTTTACAATCTGCAAATAGTACGCCAGAGCCGTAAGAATCGCGATTTTTGTATTTCAGATGAGGAAAGTTTATCTCATGGAAGTGAAATAAATGCACAGCAGTAGATAGCTGTAGGGGAGACCAGGCACATTTTCCATAGGGGCAGGTTTTCCAACTCCCTTTAGTTTCGAAACAAACGGCTAGATGGTACCACCGTTGATTATGTAGGAAGTAGCAACTAAGCGAGGTTCATTTAGGAAATTTTCAATGCTGTACCAGCAGTCACAACCTCGGCAGGGCCGTTTTCGTCATTTTTGCAAATGTGAGTGAACTTTCACATTTGTATTGAAACTTCAAATAAACATACTAGCGTTAAACCTATTAATTTGACACTGCACGCACTAAACGTGGGTTTCTTTCTTCACGTAACTGTGCATTTGTTTTGTAAATAGCTTACACGGTTACTTATGGACGTAGTGTTATAGTTCCGAATATGGTGACGGGGCACGTTTTCCTTATTGCTTTGAGTCGTAACGCCAAGTCTAAAGCAAATGAAAAGTGGGTACTGTGCACGAACTGCAAGAAATGGGTGCTTACATTGTCATTCAGACAATGAGTATGAGTTTTGTTAAAAAATGTCTGTAGTTGTGAAATATTTGAGTCACATATTTTGTAAAACCTTTCAGTAGAATTTATTTTTATTTAATGTGGTTACTTTTATTATCCTTCTTTTGTAATGTGTTGTAAATGCATAATAAAAATACATATTCAGTGAATTCAAGATAATTATCTCTGTTTTACCATTTAAAGTATAGTTGGAAAATTTGCCCCTGTACATTTTACGTAAGCTGGAAAACTTGCCCCGCATACGGGGCAAATTTTCCAAAGCAACATGGTCAGACAAAATCATTTGTTGCCAAGAAGGATATTTACTATTTTCAAAAATATCTGTACAAGACTGTAGATAAAGGTATAGGAAATATAATGTTCCGCTTTTTACCTCAAAACCGATAAAAATAAAAATGTAAAATGGTGGAAAACGTGCCCCGGTCTCCCCTACCCATTCGTCAGCTAAACTCAGTAGAAAGACTCTGGTACCGGCCACCCATTGTTACCCTGCGTCGAATCAAACAAAAGTATCACATGAAACTTCCTGGCAGATTAAAATTGTGTGCCGGAACCGGAACTCGAACCTGTGACCTTTGCCTTTCGCGGGCAAGTGCTCTACCGACTGAGCTATCCCGACACGACACACGATGCCACCTCAAAACTCTACTTCCGCCAGTACCTCGCCTCCTACTTTCCAAACTTCACAGAAGTTCTCTTGCGAACCTTGCAAGACTAAAAGAAAGGATATGATGGAGACATGGCTTAGCCACAGTCTAAGGGATGTTTCCAGAATGAAACTTTCACTCTGCAGCGGAATGTGCTCTGATATGAAACATCCTGGCAGATTAAAATTGTGTGCCGGAACCGGGACTCGAACCTGGGACCTTTGCCTTTCGCGTTCTACAGACTGAAGTTTGGAAAGTAGGTATTGACGGAAGTAGAGTTGTGAGGCAGCATCGTGAGTCGTGTTGGGATCGCTCAGTCGGTGGCGGGCGCTGTGGCTCATCGCCCGCTCAGAGGGCTGAATGCTCTCTGTAATAAAAAAGCTGATCCAAGAACACGTACCAAAAAAAAAAAAAAAAAAAAAAAAAAAAAAAAAAAAAAAAAAAAAAAAAAAAAAAAAACGTACACGATCAGCGTCCGCAAGGACAAGAACTATCCATGGAAAAAAAAGCGCTCTACCGACCTTTCTTTTTAAATTGTAACCGAGTGGGGTTAGCGCAGTGGTAGCTCGCTAGCTTCGCATTCTGGGGGTCCCGAGTTCGATTGCTGGCCATCAGCATCTGGGTTTTCTGTGGTTGATGTAGACAAATAGGCGAGAATAAAAAGGCTGCTGGGGGGGGGGGGGTGAAAGGCGGGAGCAACGACCCTTCGTCCCCCCCCCTTTTTCGATCCGACTATGTTTACAGGAGGTCAGATTCTAACCTCCGTGACATTTTCTGCCATTTGTAAGATGTAGTTTTGGTATTCTGTAAGAATCGTGCCATCGCAGACTAGAAATAATCGTAGGCATCGATTCGCATTGTGCGACTGAATAGCAGGAATCGATTCGCGAAAAAGAATCGTGTTGGCCAAATGTAGTTTATTATTTTTTATTGTTATCATAATCTATTTTTTAAAACAGGTCGGCTCCGGAAATTTGACATTGTACACATGTAATAAATTGCAACGTAACTGTAATTTGCGAAGCAGAAATGAACGTGACAGTGGGTTGCCAACGTGATGCCGCCACTGAGAACGTGTGTTGCTGTTACTGTGAGCGGTTTTAATACCTCCGCGACCAGCTTTGATGTTGCCACTCTTGTTACTGATATGCTGAAGTTACGAGCCGATTGTTCATACGCGGCGACTCGCTGCTTCGCGGGTCAGCGGCGCCACCGAGTGGAATCTTGTGAACACCAATAATGTTATTTCAGTTCAATTATTGCACATACAGTCTTTCTTTCATACTCTTCCGTCATGCTCCCGCACGTGCAGGGTCGGCGTCGTTATTCGGAATTGGCGTGTTAATATTTTCGACGTGGTCGGATGCCCTTCCTGCCGCCACCCCATGCCCCCCGGGAGGAAATGTGTAGCCTAAATGTCTGCGTATAGTGTTATATGTCGAAAAGTGTAAAGTGTTCCGAAATGTTTGCGAGTCGTGTCACTGAGGCGGGACTTGGGTACCAGCCCGGTATTCACCTAGGGAATGTGGAAAACCGCCTAAAAACCATATCCAGGCTGGCCGGCACTCCGAACCCCTTCGTTAATCCGCCGGGCTGATTCGCACCCCCGTCTCGGAAAGCAGTGCGTTAGACCTCACGGTTAACCGAGTGGGTCTATTGCACATGGAGTGTCATCTTAACTAAACACCCTTCTCTTTGTCTAGTAACATAGAAGTTGCTTAATTATTTTACGAGCTATTATACCGGGTGATCAAAAAGTGAGAATAAATTTGAAAACTTAATAAATCACGGAATAATGTAGGTAGAGAGGTAAAAATAGACATACACACGCTTGGAATGACATGGGGTTTTATTATAACAAAAAAAATGTTCAAAAATGTTTGATAGATGGCACTTCAAAAAATGTTCAAATGTTTGTTAAGCTTATGGGACTTAACTACGGGGTCATCAGTCCCTAAACTTACAAACTACTTATGAACTACTTACGAACTAGGACGGCACAAATATCCATGCCCGAGGGGGGATTCGAACCCCCGACCGCAGTGGCCATGCAGACCGTGACTGGAGCGCCTCAGTCCCCTCGGCCAACGCGGCCGGCTCTTTCAGCATCCCTAGAGATGTCGGTCGATCACGATACACTTGTGACCTCAGGTGACACCAAAGCCAATAATCGCACGGACTGAGGTCTCGGGACCTGGAAGGCCAAGCAAGACGAAAGTGGCGGCTGAGCACACGATCATCACCAAACGACGCGTAAGTTTAGGGACTGATGACCCCGTAGTTAAGTCCCATAGACTATACAAACATTTGAACATTTGGCTGCGCCTCTGGTTGCGAGTGGGCTGTGCGGTGCAGGGTAGGTCTGTTGCAGGTGGCAGCAGCAGGAGACGGCGTGAAGCCGTCAGGAGTGTGGGCCGGTGAGTGCGGCGGCGGCTTGGTTTTGTTGGGCTCGGCGTGCAGCGCGGCGGCCTTGGGTGGGGAGACGGCCCCCGAAACCTGTCGCGCAGAGCCAGGAATCCAGCCTGGCCGCGCAGTCGCAGTCGCGTGAGCCGCCACCGAAGCACGCACGAGCAGAGCGTAGCGGCAGCATTTACATGCAATTAAGAGCAGGCAGAGTGGCAGGCGCGCGCCTGTTTTTGTGGGCCGCTGCCCCGCCCCTGCCCTTGTGCACACAGCTGTCTGCTCTCCGTATACCTGTGCTGGGACGTGACGCTCTACTGCCACTGGCGGAACAGGTGTGGGGAACAGGCGGCCTAGACACCGCCAACTTGTCTGACTGCGCCGGCCGCGGTGGCCGAGGGGACTGAGGCGCTCCAGTCACGGTCTGCACGGCCACTACGGTCGGGGGTTCAAATCCCACCTCGGGCATGGATATTTGCTCCGTCCTAGTTCGTAAATAGTTCATAAGTAACTTCCTGGCAGATTAAAAGTGTGTGCCGGAACCGGGACTCGAACCTGGGACCTTTGCCTTTCGCGGGCAAGCGCACTACCGACTGTGCTATCCCGACACGACTCACGATGCCGCCTCACAACTTTACTTCCGCCAGTACCTCGTCTCCTACTTTCCAAACTTCACAGAAGCTCTGTGGCTAAGCCATGTCTCCACCATATCCTTTCTTCCAGGAGTGCTAGTCTTGCGTGTTTGCAGAGAGCTTCTGTGAAGTTTGGAAAGTAGGAGATGAGGTACTGGCGGAAGTAAAGTTGTGAGGCGGCATCGTGAGTCGTGTCGGGATAGCACAGTCGGTAGTGCGCTTGCCCGCGAAAGGCAAAGGTCCCAGGTTCGAGTCCCGATTCCGGCACACAATTTTAATCTGCCAGGAAGTTTCATATCAGCGCACACTCCGCTGCAGAGTCAAGTTTCATTCTGGAAACATCCCTTAGGCTGTGGCTAAGCCATGTCTCCACCATATCCTTTCTTCCAGGAGTGCTAGTCTTGCGTGTTTGCAAGAGAGCTTCTGTGAAGTTTGGATAGTAGGAGACGAGGTACTGGCGGAAGTAAAGTTGTGAGGCGGCATCGTGAGTCGTGTCGGGATAGCACAGTCGGTTCCGGCACACAATTTTAATCTGCCAGGAAGTTTCATATCAGCGCACACTCCGCTGCAGAGTGAAGTTTCATTCTGGAGTTCATAAGTAGTTTGTAAGTTTAGGGACTGATGACCCCGTAGTTAAGTCCTATAAGATTTACAAACATTTGAACATTTTGTCTGTCTGTGCCATTCGGCAGGTTGCACCTCTCTACAGCCACAGTCTACAGGCGCGTTCACACCCAAGTTCGGAACAATTTTTTCTTCGCAACATGTTCCTAGCCAATGTTGACAACATTCAAATTCACGGAATGTATGACATTAACTGCGAATGGGTAAAGTTGAAAATGTGTACCCAGCCGGGATTCGAACCCGTGTCTCCTGCTTTCTAGGCAGTTGCGCTGACCCCTACGTCACTGGGGGCAGAGCGATCATTACACCTGCACGGAATTACTCAAGCACGCCTTCCGTCATTTGCAACTTTACCCTGCCCACTAGAACTCAAACTCATAGTCACTTACTTGTTAGTACTAATTCCCGTAAGAACAGACACCACACACACACACACACACACACACACGCGCGCGCGCGCGCGCCGCGCGCGGGCAATGATCCTTTCTTCAGTGCGGAGGCACTCCTAGGCCCTTACTCTTATGGGAATTGGTACTAAGTTCTAGTTGGCAGGGTAAAGTCGCAAATTTGTATCACACGGGAGGCGGGCTTGAGTAATTCTATGCACGTGTAATGATCGCTCTGTCCCCAGTGTTGTAGGGGTCAGCGCAACTGCCTAGAAAAGCAGGAGATCCGGGTTCGATTTCCGGCATGGTACACATTTTCAACGTTACCCATTCGCAGTTAATGTCATACATTCCGTGAATATGCAGAATCAAAAGTGGCGTCTGTTCTTTCGGACATGTCCGAAAGAACAGACATCACACACAACCACACACACACACACATATATATATATAAGTTGACAACATTGTTCGTTGTTCGTGACCGCGACTACACTGGAGACGAATATATGTATTCAAATCGTCTAATTCAGTGAGGTTCTGCTTGTATTCGCGTTACGGAATGCTCAGAGCTAAGATATGTCAAGTAAGGAGTGCTAGCGCTCCAAGTGCCCAATAAGTAGTAATAGGGGAAGACGCGATTCATAGACCAAAGATAACATGGATAGCACACGTCCATATCTCTGCTGTGTTGTGGTTTGAAACCAACATCTAACATTGCCCCGAGTCACATGACTGAGGCTTTGTCATTACGAACAACAGTGTGTCTAATTTACAAGTGAAGTCAAGCGTTGATTTTAACAATAAAACGACTTTTCGTATTCCTATTACACATATAGTAGGAAAGGTAACGTGATTTCTCCATATTACATTAATGCGGTGATTGTCGTTTTTCCATGTGACCAGTCGAAAAGTATTGAAGTTCTGTTTACAAGCAACAGAATTACAGATCCTCAATGTTTGTGTTGCAATATGAATTTCTTACTTTTTCCCAACTGATAAATGTGATTCTTGATGGGAAGATTATTTCTGCTGGTCTTGATTGAGTATATATGTCAGCAATTAAGTAATTTCTCGTGAAGATCTGTCTTTAACAGCGCTACACAATGCTCAAGATGAATACAGACTGTTCTTTATCCCTATAAAACCATTTCTTGTCACGTACATCAATAATGTTTTTGATCACATTATCATTTAATGTAAATAGCCAATATTTTTCTTGAAACTTCCTGGCGGATTAAAATTGTGTGCTGGAACCGGGACTCGAGCCTTGGACCTTTGCCCCCGGTTCCGACGCACAATTTTAATCCGCCAGGAAGTTTTTTCATATCAGCGCACACTCCGCTGCAGAGTGAAAAATTCATTCTGAATATTTTTCTTGTTTTACGTTTTGGCTTCACTGTGTGTGGCAAAAGTAATAAAATATAAACGCTTGATTATATTAAAAATTATGGATGCAAACCGATTTCAGGTATGTATAAAAGTATTTCACATGTATTGTTGAGGAATCGAACGAAAAGTGACGCTGCTTGTTAAAATAATATGTCGTCCTCTGTTTAAGCTTCCCCCCCCCCCCCCCCCCTTTATTCCTGTTAACAACACTGCACACTTTATAACGGCTCCTCTTAACGATCGTTGCTATTTCGGCATATGATTTACCCTCTTCATGGAATGTTACCATTATCTTTCTCTCTTCTGGAGTTGTTGCCTTCCCTTTTCTGCCCCTATTGTTGTCACTGGCGTATTTGCGTGTTCGGCACCTTGCTGCTTTTTTTCACTCAGCGACATTCAGCTTGGAATTGTGGCGATGTGTTCGCGTAAGTAAAATTATTAGATAGTAAGAAGGTTTGAACACAGGTCCTTTCCACTAACAATCCATGACGCATTGTACCGCCGGTGTGTGAATACTTCTCTCTGCGTCAACTACAACACCTATCAGCGTTCCGGTTCAAAATAGTATGGGACTTAACTGACGGATCATCAGTTCCTAAACTTATAAATTACTTATGAACTAACTTATACTAAAGAAGACACAAACATCCATGTGCAAGGGAGGGTTCGAACCTCCGACGCGGAAGGCCGCGCGACACGCAACGTGGCTCTCCAGACCGCTCGGCTACTTCCGCGCGGCCAACGTTTCGGTCGCTGTCTTTTAACTAGTGTTTTGGATTGGCGTATACACAAACATTTGGAGCACATGGCGTAAATAATGAACGTAACAAAATCGACAGATCATTGCCTTCATTACAAAAGCAGGATCTACTGCAAATAGGACTCTGTGTGAATACTTCTAAGCACCTGAAAAGGTTTCATTGGTCTCCTTGTAGAGCTGAGGCTTTTCCCAGCCCCCAACCGAACACAAAGGTACCACCTTGTCCAGTCTTTATGACAAATTCACATGTTCAAATGTTTGTAAAGTTATGGAACCTAGCTGCAGTGGTCATCGGTCCCTAGATTTACAAACTACTTTAACTGAAACTAACTTATGCGAAGAACCCTCGAGGGAGGGTACGAACCTCCGACAGCGAACGGTCGCGTGCACCGCAGCAAGGCGCCTTAGTGCGCACGGCGATTCCGCCGCGACGCTTTATGAAAAAGACAGTGTGCATTAATTAAATATTAATTTTCTCATTGTGGATTCGAAAATTACGCAAAATTACGACTCGACTGACATGTTACAAGGTACGGAACAATTAAACTAGTGAAAGTGGATAAAATTAATCGGCAATTAAACCACACGAAACTAATTTCCCAGCAATCTAATATCTCAGGATGCTGGCCTAACCAGATCACCGTAGTCTCGTGAGGACGGAGTAATTTTCAGGGCCCTAAATTAATTACTATAATAAATTCGCAATATGGCGAACAGCCACAAGGGCCGTGCCAACCATTATTATGAACGATTGGACACGGCGGAGGGACACAACTTGACCGCTATAACATCTCTCGTTACCCGTCTTTGCAGGACAGCAAGCTAGAGGCCCTTACACACGTTCCGATTTCTCGGGACCAATTTATCGACAGTCCAATAAATTGGACGTGTGGACGCGTTTCCCGACCAACTTTTCTTGTCTGACGGTTGGTTGGGCCTGGCCGTCCGACATCCGATTCCCCCTCCCCCACCAACCCTCACCATACCACCCGACATATTGTGCGTGTATAGAGCTACCTGACCAACTTCCTGCATGAGATGGACCGCTGTCTGCACAGCGAACACTAGAAAACAAAAACAGTTCGACAGCCAGACACCAGAACAGGGAGACGATGCAATCGCTGCGTGCAGTTGGTCAAACGTGTGTAGGCTGCTGCGAATTTGGTTGGTTGGTCGAAAAATGTTCAAATGTTTATCAAGCTTAAGGGACTTAACTGTGGGGGCATCAGTCCCTAAACTTACAAACCAATTGTAAACTACCTTATACTAAAGACAGCACAAACATCCATTCCCAAGGGGAGAATTCGAACCACCGACGGGGAACCGCCTCGCGATTCGTAGCATAGCGCCTCAATGCGCTCGGCCGCTCCGCAGTGGCTTGGTTGGTCGGACGATAAAATGGAATTGTGTAGGAGCCTCTCAGACCAGGCCACCTAATGCGGAACCAATATTAGTCGTTCCTCTGGAGAGACTGACTACAAATTCCAAATTTTGCCGGTGGATGAATACTGCAGTTCGACATACGATGTAACAAAACCAAAACGTAAAGCCCAAAAATGGTCAAATGTTTGTAAATCTAACGAACTACAATCCTGGAAAATGAAAAAAGATCGCCATGAGTTCGTCGACCCAGCAGAAGGAAACTTTATTCCCGTATTCTTGAGGATGTATACAACACACGATCACACAATAAGAGCCATACGCACGTGAGTACAGCCACCAGTCCGGTCCCAAACATTCTCAGTTGGGGACGATTTGGGGATAATGATGGGCACGGTAGTTGACATATACCCAGAAGAATACGTTGGGTTGTATGGGATACGTGTGGACGTGCATTGTTCTGTTGGAAAAGCATATTGCCTTGTTGGTGTATGAACGGTGGCAAGACGGGTTGAATGATGGTTTCATTGTACCGTGCACTCTTCAATTTTCCCTCGACGGTCACCAGAGGAGAACGGCCAGTGTACGATATGGCTCCCCACACCATGATGCCAGGTGTCGGCCCCATTTGGTTCTAGATTTTCCCGCTCTCTTGCACGTCACCACACACGCGTACGACCATCATTGTCACCGAGGCACTGAAGGCGACACATTTTCATTCGTCCCTTCGTACGTTACATCACTGGAGGCGGGCTGAACGATGTGACGTGAGCGGAGAATACCTTCACGGCACGCATGATCGTGCATCATTGTGTGGGAGCCATATTGTACACTGGCCGTTCTCCTCTAGTGATCATCTAGAGAACATTGTTTACTGCACGGTATACTGAAATCACCATTCAACCCGTCTTGCTGTCACTCATGCACCAACAAGGCGACATGCTTTTTCATCAGGACAATACACGTCCACACGTATTCCATACCACTCGAACTGCTCTTCAAGGTGTACGTCAACTATACGTCAGCAATATCCCCAGATCTGTCCCCCAATGACCATGTTTGGGACCGCATGAAACGTCATGTTGGGCGGTTCGCATTAGCGGCACGAAATCTGGCCCAACATGCTTCAGCACCAGGTGGGAATTGCTTCAGGACCACAGGACCACATTCGGCACCTCTGCTATCGTCTCCTTGGAAGAATTACAACTTGAATTGCTGAAAATAGAAGGATATACACGGTACTAACGCCAACATTCCGCACGCCCTGGTGACTGTACTCAACGTGCGTATGGCTCTGTCTGTCTGTGTGTGGTATACATAATCAAGAATGTGTCAAAAATTCCCTCTGCTTAGTCGACGAATTCATCGTGGTTTTTTTCCCCCTTCTTCATTTTCCAGGAGCGTACGTTGCTCATTAGTCCCTAGGCTTACAAACTAAACTTAAAGTAACTTATTCTAAGGACAACACAAACACCCATGCCCGAGGGAGGACTCGAACTGGCTACGGCGAACGGCCGCGCGCACCGCAGCAAGGTGCCTTAGTGCGCACGGCTACTCAGACGCGGCGAGAGAAACCCTCTCGCCCTCAGTTGCTCGCTAGTCCTCAAAGGACTCCGTTGACGAACTAGTCTTGTGCGGGAGTTGCCGCCATTGTAGTAGATATTAGTGCTGACTTACTGCAGCAGCCATGAACTTCGCTGTCTCCACGCTTATGTGTTCGCGATCGCCGACAAGTTTTTTATAAATGCAACGGTAGCCCCACCAGCTTAACTAGGCTCTCGCTGAAGCACTAGTACTGCCCTGCAAGGACTCAGTTGTTCATTCTTTTGGCTAAAAAAAATACTTCTTTATTCATTCTAGGTCCACTCTGTCTCATTAAGGACTGGATGGGTTAATAGAACCATCATTTACTTCAATATCTGTTTTCATTTTTATCTTGTCCTAGTGAAAGACATTATCAGTGTGAGGTTGTGTTTTATATCTCGTGATTGACTGTATTATCAAATGTAACAGGCTACCCCACTATTCAGCATTCAATTACAGAATATAATGACCATTTATTTTAACTGACCTGTCCGACTTACGGTCTGCAGTCTTCCCCCGTTGCTATCATTTTATCCATTAAATAACAAACAGCAACCCCCGCTAGAGGAGAGGAGGATCGATGCAGGCAACAGTCATTGCAGAAGACTCTCAGGTAAGTCTACCTGTTAATTGGGGAGATGAAGTAAGACAGGTTTATTAATTTCAAACCACTTCGTACCTTTACGAATAACAAAAGTTGCAACAGCTTCATCCTTGTTTAATTGATATTAAAAATCGGCACTTGAATTTTGCGTGTTCACGTATTTGTGTAATGATTTACACCTCCATACAATTACTCGTTTCTGCCGTACAGGTCACACTTATTTCTCAAAGTTCATTCTGGGTACTAATGAGCATCGACTGAGATTAAATAATGTTAAAGCTATCGCTGCACATTAATATTCAACCGGGCAGACTTCAGTAACAGATGCAACTGGGAAACCAGTTCCGGAATCCTGTTTAAGAGAGTCAGCTGGCAGCTGGAGAAGCCTGTTTCCAGAGCCACTTTACGGCCAATTCTGTCCGGAGATCACATGTTAAGTCGTTCCTTCGTCTGTCCAAATTAAAGCCCGCTGATCACCAGCAATCTTGTGCTCTGCTGCGCTGTCTTTTCTCGCTAGAATGTGGCAGCCCATATTTTCTTCGTAATTGCGTCTCTTACCTGTGTGTACTATTCCTTCAGAGCTAGGTGAGAACTCAGTATCTAACCAGATCGCATAGATGTGTTGATTACTTGTAATACACGACTAATAATTTTCGGAGCAAATCATTAATTTGTGAGAGTGACATATCACTTACAACGTCGCAAGAAGTAAGGAAGGATGATAGGATGTAACGTCCCATCGACACCGTGGTCATTACATCTATATCTACATAGATACTCTGCAAATCACATCTAAGTGCCTGGCAGTGGGTTCATTACCCACTTTCACAACCTTTCTCTACCGTTCCATTCTCTAATAGCGCGCAGGAAGAAAGAACACCTAAATCGTTCCGTTTTCGATCTGATTTCTCTTATTTTATTGGGATCATCATGTCTCCCTATGCAGGTGGGTGCTAGCAAAATATTTTCACATTCAGAAGTGAAAGTCGGTGATTGAAATTTCGCAAATATATCTCGCCGCAACGAATCACGTCGTTTCTTTAATGATTTCCAACTCAAATAGCGCAACATTTCAGAGACGCTTTCGCCCCGCCCCCTGTAACGTGATAAAACAAAACGAGCTGAACTTCACTGAACTTTCTCAATGTCTTCCGTCAGTCCCACTGGGCAACAGTACTCCAGGAGAGGACACACAAATGTGATATAGGCAGTCTCTTTGGTGGAGCTGTTGCATCTTCGAAGCTTTCTGTCAATGAAACGTAACCTTTGGTTCGCTTTCCCCACAATATTTTCTAAGTGTACTCTCCAGTCTAAGTTGTTCATAACTGTAACCCCTCCTAGGTATTTGGAAGAATTTACGACCTTTGGGTTTGACTGATTTATCGTGTAATTCAATACTTCACACTTTTCAATATTCAACTTCCAATTTTCGCACCATCTAGAAATTAGAGACGGAGCTCGGGAATTTTTGGTTATGGATGGGGAGGGAAATCAGCAGTGCCCTTTGAAAGGGACCTTCTCTGGAGCGATTTAGGAAAATCACGGAAAATCTGGATGGCGTCCTCTCAAATGCGAATCCAGTCTGATACCTCTACACCACCTCGATTGGTCATCTAAAAAAAATTAATCGAAACTGTTGTCTTTGTATTTCGATATTCACTCTGCCCTATGATCTATCCTTGCATTACTGTCCTTGAGACTACCGTTGATAAAGCATTGCTTCAGTCCTCAAACTCAGACCAATATTAGGTACTCTACACTGCTCAAAATGATTAGGGGATCAAGTGAGATAACACACACAATATACATATAGTAACGTATTTTATTCAGAGACTGGTTACAATTGCAATTTGTGTGACAGTACGATATTTTATTGTCATAACTCTATACTTGAGGTTTACATGGCGTTCTCGGACGGCCAGTACAGTTCTACGCCTGCGTGGCATGGACAGCATGAAGTTGTCAGCTATTGAGGGATATTTGACCATTCTTGCATGAGTGCAATATCCAGATCTGCAACCGTTGTTGGAGGTGCTGATGTGGCTACAATGCGCCAAGCAAGAGCATCCCACATAGCTCAACCGGGTTTAAATCCGGTGAACGAAATGGCCACCCCATTCGTTCAATTCCCTCAGCCTCAAACATATTGTCCGCCAGCGCAGGACGAGCGTTATCGTTCACCAGAAGGATCCCATCTCCTATGGCACCAACGTAGGGCACAAGAAATGGTCGAAGGATCTTTATACCTCTAAGCAGTTAAAGCGCCATTCTGAATGACATAGAGGTCCGTACTCCCGCCAGTACTGACTCCTGCCCACACCATTCGTCGATACGATGATGTTTCCTGAACTTAAGCAAGATGGTTCCGAGTTCCGCGTTCTCTCCAGTTTAGGGAACTATTATCCGGCTGAAAAAAATCTAGACTCATATGTGAGCAGAAGCCATTCGTTACGACTCCAATCCTTAAGGGTTCTACACACGATGCGATTTATTGGACCAATTCGTTAGTCACCAGATAAATTGGGCGCTTTTAGGCGCTACCCGACCAACTTTCCTTGTCAGTCAATTGGTTGTGCCTGACCACCCGATCTCCGATTCCCCCACCACTTTACCCGACAAATTGTACCAACTTCCGTGCCTGAGGTCGTCTGCACTGCGAACACACGAAAATAAAAACAGATCGATAAACAGACACTAGAACAGGGTGTCTCTGCGTGCAGTTGGTCGGAACGTGTGTAGGCTGCTACCAACTGGTTGGTACGTTGGACATCTTGTTGGTCGAACGATAAATCGTTAGGGGCCTTTATGTTCCTCCGCCCAATTTCTGCGTGATAAAGGGTGTCGTGGCTTTAACGGACACATACCGTAGGTCTCCATGCGTAGAGAGCACAATCACGAAGGTGATTTCGGACTGTTTGTGTTGATATTGCGCGTCCTTTTGCTGCTTGGAAGATGCGTTGCAGCTGGGTTGCATTCAGCATCCTCTGTCGACGAACTGTTAACCGGAGATAACGGTCATCTCTTGCTGATGTTAACCGTAGACGACTTTTGCATTACTTTCTTTTAACGGTTCCTGTTGTCTGAAATCGCGACTATGTCCTGGAAATAACACTTTGGAACACTCAAATAGCTGCAGTTACCTCCCTCTGTGTCTGTCCCACTTTCAACCTTCACATGGCTCTCTATGCCATAGGTTGCATTGCAATACCTGCTCACTACTCTATATGAACCATCTGCTTGGTAATTATTTTGGTAAACACAAGTCAACAACTGGACGAAAGCGGTAATCACGCCAATTTTCAAACATGGAAACACAAAAGATTGCAACAACTATCGAGGTATCTCTTTAATTAGCGTTGTAGGCAAAATATTCTCAGGTATTGTTGAAAGGAGAGTGCGAGTATTAATTGAGGACAAGTTAGATGAAAATCAGTGCGGTTTTAGGCCTCTTAGAGGCTGTCAGGACCAGATCTTTAGCTTACGACAGTTAATGGAAAAGTGCTATGAGTGGAACAGGGAATTGTATCTATGTTTCATAGATCTGGAAAAGGCTTATGACCGTGTTCCTAGGAGGAAGCTACTGTCAGTTCTTCAAGATTATGGTATAGGAGGCAAACTTCTGCAGGCAATTAAAGGGCTTTACGTAGATTGTCAGGCAGCAGTTAGAGTAGATGGCAAATTAAGGTCATGGTTCAGGGTAGTTTCAGGGGTGAGACGAGGCTGTAACCTGTCACCACTGTTGTTCATACTATTCATAGATCATATGTTCAAAACAGTAGACTGGCAGGGCTGGATTAAAGTAGGTGAAAACAAAATAAGCAGTCTCGCATTTGCGGATGACTTAGTTGTAATGGCCGCTCCGATTGAAAGGTTGAAAACTAATATTTTAGAGCTCGTTCAAAGGTGCAAGGATTATGATATGAAGATCAGCATCTCCAAAACGAAAGTAATGTCTGTGGGAAAGAGATTGAAACAGACTGAGTGCCATTTTGGAGGAACAAAGTTAGAACAGGTAGACAGTTTCAAGTACCTGGGATGTATTTTCTCACAGGATGGCAACATAGCGAAAGAACTGGAATCGAGGTGCAGCAAGGTAATGCAGTGAGTGCTCAGCTAAGATCTACTCTCTTCTGCAACTAGGAAATAAGTACCAAGACTAAGTTAGCAGTGCACCGCTCTATCTTTCGACCAACTTTGTTGTGTGGGAGTGAAAGTTGGGTGGATACGGGTTACCTTATTCATAAGATAGAGGTTACAGATATGAAAGTAGCAAGAATGATTGCAGGTACCAATAGATGGGAACAATGGCAGGAGGGTGTCCATAATGAGGAAATCAAAGAAAAGCTGGGAATGAACGCCATATATGAAGCAGTTAGAGCGAACAGACTGAGATGATGGGATCATATTACACGCATGGGAGAAGCAAGGTTACCTAAGAGACTCATGAGCTCGTCAGTGGAGGGTGAGAAGGTACACCAAGAAGAAAGTAGATTCGGTGCAGAATGATTTTGAAGGGAAAGGCGTAACATCAGACGAGGCATCAATGTTAGCATTGAATAGGGGATCATGGAGGAATGTTATTTGAGGTACTATGCTCCAGACTGAACGCTGAAAGGCATAATCAACCTCTAATGATGATGATGACAAGTCAACACCAACCTCCTCTGCCGAAACTTTCTATTATTAACACTATCTTTGTTGTCGTAATGTTGTATGCACTCTGTAGAATCGATAGTATGGTATCGAACCATTTTAGTATATTCTGCCGGTGAAAATACTTCAGAACCTAGATATCTACAACTGTTCCCTTAACCGCTTTGACCAATGTACTTATCGCACGGAACACACGTGAACAAGTCTTCTCACAGCGCTTCTGAGCAACAAGTTTAGACTATCAGTTTCTGCGATGGTAACAAAAATCATGAAATATAGAATGTCCTAAAACTGGTCCAACTTAAGGTTTCCCTCATAAATGTTACTGTTGTCACTAATACTCACATGTAATCAGTCATTATCGCCATTACCACTGCGCCAACACAGGTACAATAAACAAAGAAAAAAAAACTGTAAAACTGTAGTGTCTGCTTGTCTGTTCAGACAAGCAAATCTCTGAAACTGCTAAACGAATTCCCATGCAGTTTTCGCAGCTAACTTGAGCGTAGCTTGGGATCATGGCAGATCAAATGTATAGTAATTTAAATAATTATGTAAGACTTTAGGATCGGTCTGCTTGTCTGAATACGATAATCTCCAAAACTGTTGGATTAAGGAGGTAAGGTGACAGTAGCAAGGCGAAGATATAGGCTTTATTTACACAAAATCGGAAAACGAAAAAAATGTATCGTACATGAAAGTTTCAAGAGTCTGGTCAGCACAGTTGTTCGTATGTTTACCACAGTCTTTTAATCAAACTGAGTGCCTATGGAATACCGTAACGGCCGGCCGCGGTGGCCGAGGTGACTGAGGCGCTCCAGTCACGGTCAGCACGGCCACTACGGTCGGGGGTTCGAATCCCCCCTCGGGCATGGATATTTGTGCCGTCCTAGTTTGTAAGTAGTTCATAAGTAGTTTGTAAGTTTAGGGACTAATGACCCCGTAGTTAAGTCCCTTAAGCTTAACAAACATTTGAATTTTTGAATACCGTAACAATTGGATTCGTGATTTCCTGTCAAACAGGACACAGAACGTTGTAATTGACGGAAAGTCATCGAGTAGAACTGCAGTGACATCTGGCGTTTTCCAGGGAAGTGTTATATGGTCCCTACTGTTCCTTATTTTTATAAACGATTTAGGAGAGTGAGTAGCTCTCTCATGTTGTTGCGGATGATGCTGTCACTTGTCGGTTAGTAAAGTCAACAGGAGATCAAAAGCAACTGCAAAATGATTTAGATATCTGCATGGTACAAAAAATGGCAATTGACAGTCAATAATGAGAAGTGTGAGGTCATCCATATGACCAATAAAAGAATCCCGTTAAACTTCATTTACACGATAAGTCAGTCAAAACTGCAGGCCGTAAATCCAACTAAATATCAAGGACTAACAATTGGAAATTGTAGGGAAAGCGAACCATAGACTACGTTTCTTAAGCAGAACACTTATAAGATGCAACAGTTCTATTAAAGAAACTGCGTACACTACACTTGTGCGTCCTATTTTGGAGTATTGCTGCGCATTGTGGGATCCGCACCAAGTGGATCTGACAGATGATTTAGAGAAAGTTCAGAGAAGGGCAGTTCGTTTTGTATTATCGCGATGTAAATCGGAAATGATGCACGAGTTGTTGTAGAAATCATTAAAAGAAAGACGTTATTTACTGCGACGAGATCTGCTTGCGAAATTTCTATCACCAATTTTCTCTTCCGAATGCGAACATATTTTGATAGCACCCACCCACATAGGAAGCATGATCATCAAAATTAAGTAAGAGAAATCAGATCGAAAACGGAAAGATTTAAGTCTTCCTTTTTCCCGCGAGCTATTAGAGAATGGAACCGTAGAAAAACATCTTAAAACTGGTTCGACGAACTCTCTGCTATTCACTTCAATGTGGCTTACAGAGTATTTATGTAGATGTAGTGATACTATCACAACGGCGTTGTTCATTAGACAACCAACAGCAGTCACTGTAAGTTGTATACAAAGAAACTAACAGGTGGTGCTGTTTTCGTCAGTGACGAAACTATTTTCCTAAGTTTACATCAGTGACAGATGTAAGTGCTGCAATCTTCTACTAATACAAGCTAACATCGAATTTGTTAGCCAATGATTTACGAATTTAGTGATTTCGCTTTGTGTATTAAAATCTTAAATAAATCTCTTTACTTTTTTGATAGGTTTGAATTATAGTTGATTTCTTGGTTAGGAAAAAAAAATGAATCGATTGACAAAGTGATCTTGTAAGAGTAAGAAACCCTTCAAACTTGGTGATAAGCAAAGGCTGTTCTTTAACTTTCGATTTCAAGTATAACGTGCAATAAGTTTCAGACACACTGCACACACACACACACACACACACACACACACACACACACACAAAGTGATGTATCACCTTGGTTTCAAGGTCTCTTGTATACTAACGCTGAATATGTACATTGCATGAAGAACACAGTACCTTAGTATGGCCGTCCCTCAACGCGCACAAAGAAGTAAAAAAACCATTGCGACGGAATGGACGAGGCGGCCGCTCAATTCCAGTCATAAAACCGAGAAGAAAGTACATTGCTTGCATTGAATGTAGTTCTGCCGTGCCTAGAAAGTCAATTCACAAGTTTCATCGCATCCGCATTCTTACTTTGTGTCAACAGGGACTCTCATCAAGGAAATATTCCAGACGTCTCGCAGTGAATCAAAGCCATGTAGTTCGGACGTGGAGGAGGTACAGAGTTACAGGAATTGTCGATGCCTCGCTCTGGCAGCCCGAAGGCTACCACAGCAGCTGATGACCGCTATCTATGGTTTTCAGCTCGTAGCAACACTGAGAGGAAGGCCACACCCGGCTGAATTATCAGTGTCGTGCAGCCATAAATTATCAAATGCACTTTCAGTGCTGTCTGCCTACTACAAGGAGAATCAGCTGAGACCGAATCGCAGTAAAACTCAAACTTGTCCCTTCCACATCATACATAAAATGGCAAACAGAATTCTCAAAATTACTTGGGACGGAACTACATTAGAATATTGCGTCTCACCAAAATATCTCGGAGTAACCCTTGATCCGACTCCCATGAACCACAGACATTACCGAGGTGGGGTGGCATGCGTGCCTCAACGATACAGATAGCCGTACCGGAGGGGTATCTGTGGCGAGGCCAGACAAACGTGTGGTTCCTGAAGAGGGGCAGCAGCCTTTTCAGTAGTTACAGGGGCAACAGTCTGGATGATTGACTGAGCTGGCCTTGTAACATCAGCTAATGTGGCTTTGCCACACAGCTACTGCGAACGGCTGAAAGCAAGGGGAAACTAAAGCCGTTACCTTTCCCGAGGACATGCAGCTCTACTGTATGAACATATGATGATGGCATCCTCTCGGGTAAAATATTCCGGAGGTAAAATAGTCCCCCATTCGGATCTCCGGGCGGGGACTACTCAGGAGGATGTGATCATCAGGAAAGACAATACTGGCATTCTACGGGTCGGAGCGTGGAATGTTAGATCCCTTAATCGAGTAGGAAAATTAGAAAATTTAAAAAGGGAAATGGATAGGTTGAAGTTAGATATAGTGGGGATTAGTGAAGTTCGGTGGCAGGATGAACAGGATTTCTGGTCAGGTGAGTACAGAATAATAAATACAAAATCAGTTGGGGGTATCACAGGAGTAGGACTGATAATGAATAAGAAAATAGGAATGCGGGTAAACTACTATGAGCAGCACAGTGATCGCATTATCATTGTAAAGATAGATACGAAGCCAACACCGACAACAGTAGTACAGGTTTATATGCCAACTAGCTCTGCCGATGATGAGGAAATCGAAGAAATATATGAGGAGCTAAAGGAAATTATTCAGACAATTAAGGGAGAGGAAAACTTAATTGTTATGGGAGACTGGAATTCGGTAGTAGGACAAGGAAGGGAAGGGAAGATAGTAGGTGAATATGGTCTGGGCAAAAGGAATGAAAGAGGAAGCCGCCTGGTAGAATTTTGCGCTGAACATCATTTAGTTATAACAAACACCTGGTTCAAGAATCACAAAAGAAGGTTGTATACGTGGAAGAGACCAGGAGACACCGGAAGATACCAGATAGATTTTATAATGGTAAGACATAGATTTCGGAACCAGGTTCTACAATGTAAGACATACCCAGGGGCAGATATAGACTCTGACCATAACTTGTTGGTTATGAACTGTAGGATGAAACTAAAGAAACTACAAAAAGGTAGGAAAATAAGGAGATGGGACCTGGATAAATTGAAGGAACCTGAGGTGCTTAAGAATTTCAGAGGGAGCTTTAGGCAACAATTGACAGAAACAGGGGAAAATAAAACAGTAGAGGAGGAATGGGTAAATTTGAGAGATGAAATAGTGAAGGTAGCAGAGGACAAAATAGGTAGGAAGGAAAGACCTACAAAAAATCCTTGGATATCACAGGAGATACTAAATTTAATCGATGAAAGGAGAAAATATAAAAATGCAGTAAATGAAACAGGCAAAATGGTGTACAGACGACTAAGAAATGAGATTGACAGGAAGTGCAAAATGGCTAAGCAGGAGTGGCTAGAAGGCAAATGCAAGGATGTAGAAGAATGTATAAATAGGGGAAAAATAGATACAGCCTACAGGAAAATAAAAGAAACATTTGGAGATAAGAAAAACAGCTCTATGAATATCAAGGACACTGATGGAAAACCAGTTCTCAGCAAAGAAGGGAAAGCTGAAAGGTGGAAAGAGTATATAGAGGGGCTCTACAAAGGAAATGAACTTCGAGACAATATTGTAGGAAGGGAAGAGGATGTAGATGAATATGAAATAGGAGATACTGTACTGAGAGAAGAATTTGACAGAGCCCTGAAAGACCTAAGTCGAAACAAGGCTCCTGGAGTAGATGATATTCCCTATTCCCTCAGAGCTACTGAAGTCTCTGGGAGAACCAGCCATGACAAAATTGTTTCACCTGGTGTGTAAGATGTATGGGACAGGTGAAGTACCCTCAGACTTTAAGAAAAATGTTATAATCCCCATCCCTAAGAAAACAGGAGCAGACAGGTGTCAAAACTACAGAACCATCAGTTTAATAAGTCATGGCTGCAAAATATTAACGCGAATTATATACAGAAGGATGGGAAAGCTGGTAGAAGCCGACCTCGGGGAAGATCAGTTTGGGTTCAGGAGAAATGTAGGAACACGGGAGGCAATACTTACTTTACGGCTTATCTTAGAAGATAGATTAAGAAAAGGCAAACCTACATTTCTAGCTTTTGTAGATTTGGAGAAGGCTTTTGACAATGTTGATTGGAATAAACTCTTTCAAGTTCTGAAGCAAGCAGGAGTATAGGGAACGTAAGGTTATTTACAACTTATACAAAAACCAGACAGCGGATGTCAGAGTTGAAGGGAATGAAAGGGATGCAGTGGTTGGAAAGGGAGTAAGACAGGGTTGTAGTCTTTCTCCATCGTTGTTCAATTTGTACATTGAGCAAGCTGAAAAGGAAAGCAAGGAGAAATTTGGAGAAGGAATTAAAGTTCAGGGTGAAGAATTAAAAACATTGCGTTTTCCAGACGACATAGTAATTCTGTCAGATACAGCAAAGGACCTGGAAGAGCAACTGAACGGAATGGACAGTGTGCTGAAAGGTGCATATAAGATGAACATTAACAAGAGCAAAACTAGGGTAATGGAGTGCAGTGTAAGAAAATCAGGTGATGCTGAAGGAATTAGATTGGGAAACGAAGCAATAAAGGAGGTAGATGAGTTTTGTTACTTGGGCAGTAAAATAACAAATGATGGTCGCAGTACAGAGGATATAAAATGTAGAATGGCAATTGGTAGAAAAGCGTTCCTGAAAAAGAGAAATTTGTTAACATTGAATATTGATTTAAGCCTAAGGAAGTCCTTTCTGAAGGCATTTGTATGGAGTGTTGCCTTGTATGGGAGTGAGACATGGACGATAAACAGTGCGGACAGGAAGACGATTGAGGCTTTTGAAATATGGTGCTACAGAAGAATGCTGAAGATTAGGTGGGTGGATCGCGTAACTAATGAGGAGGTACTGAACAGAATTGGAGAGAAAAGGAATTTCTGGCATACCTTGACTAAAAGAAGGGATAGATTGGTAGGACACATTCTTAGACATCAAGGAATTGTGAATTTAGCGTTGGAGGGAAGTGTGTGGGGAAAAAATCGCAGGGGAAGACCAAGAGATGGATACAGTAAGCAGATTCAGACAGATGTAGGTTGTCGTTCTTATGTGGAGATGAAGAGGCTTGCTCAGGATAGGGTATTGTGGAGAGCTGCATCAAACCAGTCTCCGGACTGAAGACCACAACAACAACAAACCCTTGATCGTGCTCTCACCAGAAATACTGCCGCGGCGGATTAGCCGTGTTCATTGAGACGCCGTGCTGAGGCGCGTGCGGCCGTTCGCCGTGGGGGTCGCGGAGTGGCCAACCCCATTGAGGAGCTATGCTCCGATGCGCGAGGCCGTTCCCCGTCGGGGGTTCAAATCCCCCCTCGAGCATGATGTTTGTGTCGTCTTTAGTATAAGGTACTTCGTAAGTAGTTTGTAAGTTTAGTGACTGATGACCCCGGAGTTAAGTCCCTTCAGCTTCAATAAACATTTGAACCGTTTCATCGTCGGGGGTTCGAGTCCTCCCTTGGGCATGGGTGTTTGTGTACTCCTTAGGTTAGTTTACGTTATTTTAAGTAGTTTGTAAGCTACGAACTAATAACCCGGCAGTTGAGTCCGAGAGATTTACAAACATTTGAACAGAAACACTGCTCGAACACCAAGCAAAAAGTGGCAGCAAGAAATAATTAGACTAGCTTAATTCCAGCTGTTCGCGCTCATAGACTGGATGGTCTGCATTGGTTGTTTCTACTTCTAAAATATAAATTTTCATTGATTTAGCTTTAAAATGCTTTCCTAATCAAGTATTTTGATACTTGCACCATTGATGTCAGAATTCAAAACATCCCGAGACATATGTTTTTAAAAATTCTAACCATGGTTCCAAATCCAAATTTTCGCATTTCTGGCATAAAAATAGTCTTAGCAGCACATTTAAAACATTGAATTTCCAACAATATCGAAACAGGTGTTTTTTTAAATTCCAATCAAAAATCTAAATCCGAAGTTTCGTATCGCTTGCTTCAAATTTGCCTGAAAATTAAAGTACTTAAAAAAAAGTTCATCCCCTATTTCACCCTCTTAGTGATTGGAATATATATACTGCGGGGTCATCAGTCCCTAAACTTACAAACTACTTATGAATTAGCTATTACTAAGACGGCACAAATATCCATGCCTGAGGGGAGATTCGAACCCCCGACCGTAGTGGCCGTGCAGACCGTGACCGTGACACAAACATCCATGCCCGAAAGAGGATTCGAACCTCCGACCGCGGGAGGCCGCGCGATCCGCAACGCGACGCTCCAGACCGCTCGGCTACTCCCGCGTAGCAGTTCATAGTTGTTGTTGTTTTGAGGGGACTAAATATCTAGGTCATCAGTTCCCTAGTTCATAGTTCATCTACATTAATATTACAGGACTATTCACCAGACTTTATTCTCAGAGGTTGTAGTTACATATATCGAGTATTACAAGGTAATGTTTGCTGCTTGTCGTCCACTTCTGTGTTCGGTGTTTAAACAGGAAAATAATATTGATAACACAGAAATATCTTAAAAAACATCGTCAAGTCTTGAGAGGGATATTAAAACTTGTAACAAACTTTACATATAACTTCAAACCTTTTTTCTTTCTGATAAACGCAGCATTATGCCGGAAGGATAATCCGCTGGCGTGAAGGAGTGGCCGTGCGCTCTAAGGCGTTCTGCTGGGGAGTACACGTCTCCTCCCCGCCGGAGGTTCGAATTCCCCCTCAGGCATGGATGTGTGTGTTCTCCTTTGCCCTTAGCATAAGTTAGCTTAAGTAGTTTGTAAATCTAGGTACCACTGCAGATTGGTACCATAGCTTTAGAAACTTCTTGTTTGTTTTTTCCTGCTTTGTTGTTGTTGTTATGGTCTTCAGCCTTGAGACTGGTTTTATGCAGCTCTCCACACTACCCTATCCTGAGCAAGCCTTTTCATGTCATAAGAACGGCAACCCACGTTTATTTGAATCTGCTTACTACACGCGTCTCTTGGTCTCTCTCTGCGATTTTTACTCCACACACTTCCCTCCAATGCTAAATTTACGATTCCTCGATGTCTAAGAATGTGTCCTAGCAAGCGATCCCTTCTTTCAGTCAAGGTAAGCCAAAAATTCCTTTTTTCACCAATTCTGTTCAGTACCTCTTCATTAGTTATGCGATCTAGCCACCTAATCTTCAGCATTCTTCTGTAGTACCACATTTCAAAAGCCTCTATTATCTTCCTGTCCGCACTGCTTATTGTCCATGTTTCACTCCCGTACAAAGCAACACTCCTTACAAATGCCTTCAGAAAAGACTTCCTTACACTTAAATTAATATTCGATGTTAGCAACTTCCTCTTTTCCAAAAATTCTTTTCTTCCCGTTGCTATTCTGTATTTTATATTCTCTGTAGTGCGACCATCATATGTTATTTTACTGCCCAAGTAACAAAACTCATCCAACAGCATCGCCTGATATCTTTTATCTTTTTTTATTTTTATTTTTTATTTTTATTTATTTATTTATTTTTTTTTTATTTATTTTTTTTTTGCTCTTGTTAAATTTTGTTTTATACGCTCTTTTCAAGACACTGTCCATTCCATTCAACTGCTCTTCCAGGTCCTTTGCTGTCTCTGACAGAATTACAATGTCATCAGCAAAACACAATGTTTTTATTCGCTCTCACGCGAAACAACTGCACGAAAGAATAATCCCAGGACGTCCACGCGGCCATCTGTTTTCCATTTATACAGTGGTCTGTTGGTGGCGTCTTCGACCGTAGATAGTAGTAGACCGGGCAAGCAGCACTATACACATGCATGGTAACAACATAAGACCACCTGATTGTTGGCAAACGTTAGCCGTATACAAAAAACAACTTAGCAGTTTTCAAGAAATGACACTATTTTAAATTGATAATACTTAGACTTGAAATTTAATGTTACTCTCCTCCACAGAAAACGCTTTGTAAATTCATAAGCAAATCTGGACACTATCACGTGACTGTTGGCAAAGCAATGGTTTGGATGTACAGATCTTCGTGCCATGAAAACGATGCCATGCCCAGTCTACCAAGCTGATGGTGCACTGATGGGTGGCGCTCATGACGCACGCGATATGCCCATGCGCCGAAATGGTAACCACGTGCATCTGACGCCGTTGATAATGTCACCTGATTTTGATGCACACCTTCGGGGAGTTGCGTTTTGTGTGGCCAGCAGTGTAAACTTTCTCGACTCGTTAAGCTAAAAGAGTCTTCGGAAAAACGCACACATCCAGATTAGTCGCGATAGCGGCATTAAGAGGGCGTATTTGGAATGCCGCATTAGCCCTACTTTGCGCATTGAGTCACTGCGGGTGAAAATTCCTTAACGACGATAACGGAAAAGAGGCTTAGCCGCAAGTTGCGCAGAGCGGCATCGTTTCATCTTGAAGCAAAAGCGTCATACGCGACACGAAGACGTGGAAAAAAAAAAGTCACAAGGAGAACGGTGGACTCGGCTGGTGCTAGTCAGACGATACAGCGGCTGGAGCAGAGAATCGCTCAGTTGTGAAATCATGCCCTTGTAACCTGCAGCATCGCAACGTGATTTCTCGCAGCACGAGGAAGCGATGCGGAAATCGTACGCCAAGGCTTACTGAGTAATGAAGGTGTACCATCAGATAGTGTTTGCCACTTTGTCGAGGGCCATAACCTGCTTGTCCGCAGAGCGCAATCGCCAGCAGTGAATGGAGAATTACTAGATCTGGGGCGTCATTACATCTACATCTACATTCATACTCCGCAAGCCACCCGATGGTGTGTGGCGGAGGGTACCTTGTGTACCGCTATCGGTTCTCTCTCCTATTCCACTCATGTATTCTTCGCGGAAAGAAAGATTGTCGCTATGCCTCTGTGTGGGCTCTAATCTCACTGATTTTTTCATTATCTCTTCGCGAGATATATGTAGGAGGGAGAAATATACTGCTAGACTCCTCGGTAAAGGTACGTTCTCGAAACTTCGACAAAAGCCCGTACCGAGCGACAGAACGTGTCTCCTGCAGAGTCGTCCACTGGAGTCATCTCCGTAACGCTTTCACGATTACCAAATGATACTGTAATGAAGCGCGCTGCTCTCCGTTGGTTCTTTTCTAGTTCCTCTATCAACCCCACCTGGTACGGATCCCACACCGGTGAGCAGTATTCAAGCTGTGGGCGAAAATGTGTACTGTAACCTGTTTCCTTTGTTTTCGGATTGCATTTCCTTGGTATTCTTCCAATAAATCTAAGTCTGGCATCTGATTTACCGACGATTGATTTTATATGGTCGTTCGAATTTAAATCACTCCTAATGCCTACTCCCAGATAATTTATGGAATTAACTGCTTCCAGTTTCTGACCTGCTATAGTGTATCTAAATGATACAGGATCTTTCTTTCTATGTATTCGCAGCAAATTACACTTGCCTACATTGAGATTCAATTGCCATTCCCTGCACCAAGCGTCATTCGATGTAGATCCTCCTGCATTTCAATACAATTTTCCATTGTTACAACCTCTCTATACACTACAGAATCATCCGCAAATCAGCGAACTTCCGATGTTATCCGCAAGGTCATTTATATATATCGTGAACAGCAACGAACCCACGACACTCCCCTGTGGCACACCTGACATCACTCTTATTTCTGAAGACTTCTCTCCAATGAGAATAACATGCTGCATTCTGTTATCTAGGTACTCTTCAATCCAATCACACAATTGGTCTGATAGACCATATGCTCTTACTTTGTTCATTAAACGTATGTGGGAAACTGTACCAAACGCCTTCCGGAAGTCAAGAAACACAGCATCTACCTGAGAACCCGTGTCTATGGCCCTCTGAGTCTCGTGGACGAATAGCGCGAGCTGGATTTCACACGATCGCCTTTATCGAAACCCATAATGATTCCTACAGAGCAGATTTCTAGTCTCCACAAATGTCGTTATACTCGAACATAATACATGTTGCAAAATTCTACAACTGACCGACGTTAGAGATATAGGCCTATAGTTCTGCACATCTATTCGACGTCCCTTTTTTAAAAAAACGGGGATGACCTGCACAATTTTTCAATCTTTCGGAACGCTACGCTCTTCTACAGACCTACGGTACATTACTGCAAGAAGGGGGGCAAGTTCCTTCATTATATTACAAGTTTGGAGAGTCAGGTTCTCTGACTAACACAGTAGACAATTGAATAAAAGTAGTCTTTATTCATTTTTCTTTTCGTAGTAACTGTTTATAAGTAAATGTAGCAGTAGGTTAATAGTAAACAGATATAAAGCAACTCTTTGGTGAAATAACTGAGCACCAGCGTTACACAACGAAAAACTAAAGACACTCAAATAATACATCCCACAATGGGACGACGCCTACTCATCGCCGAATTCGTCCAAATTTATGGTGCACGTAGGGCGTAGTGAAACATAAAAGTGCCGCAAGTGGGAACTCCAGATGGCCAAGCTTTTACGAAATAAAAGAGATACGGATCTATCACCATATGCACCTTATCAATTGTCCCCGCGACATTGTGTTTAGGAAACGGTGTTTGGCTCAGCAGTTGCGGACGCTGTGTCTCAGCGCGTTCTTCGAAGGGGCTAAACGCTCTCTCTAATTTAAAATAAATAAATAAAAATAAAAAAAATAAAAATAAAACGTGTCCGATAATCAAGAATCACCCGGAGCGACTATGATACCAAGTCCCCAAGGAAGGCAGTTACCCAAGGAAACCAAGCTACCGAAGGAAAGAGGTGTGACATGGGATTCGTAATGAAAGGGTCGCGGGTTCGACTACGTCCGCCGCGGTGGAGTGGCCGAGCGGTATGGAGCCGAAATAGGTACACATGAACATGTCGTGTATGAGTGTCCCACTCATAATGACATTGCTATTGAGCTAAGACAACAACTACCCAATCACGACACATACGCCGGCCGCGGTGGCCGAGGGGACTGAGGCACTCCAGTCACGGTCTGCGCGGCCACTACGGTCGGGGGTTCGAATCCCCCCTCGGGCATGGATATTTGTGCCGTCCTTAGTCTTAGCTAGTTCATAAGTAGTTTGTAAGCTTAGAGACTGATGACCCCATAGTTAAGTCCCATAAGTTCTTCAAACATTTGAACATTTTCACGACACATACACACTGATTCGACACCTTCCAAACCTTAAACAGTCTTGCTGAAACAATTTCTGTCAAGATTCGCCAGATTTATGTGAGAGAGTTTCAGGAAGGTGTTGCCGACTCGGATTGACCAAGATGCCCGACCATGCCACCGGGGGAGGTGGACTGGCCGTCAGCCAGCTGGCGGCATCCGCTACCCTCCTGGACCAGGGGGAACCGGGCATCACCAACCGATCAAGACGCAAATCAAGACTAACAGTTAGATGTAAGAAGATACTAACCCCTGCCCCTGCATAAGACCCTTTTGCATCTGCAAAGAGTAATGGCCTGCTGCTCAGTGCCAGGGTCGCGTCTGCTGGGTTTCGCTCGGCAGACACTTCGGCCGCAGTGGTAGGTTTATAGAACGCTGGTACACCTGTGACACTGCAGATATTAGCTTATATGCTCCCATTCCCCGAAGAAATTAGAAGTTCAAAATAAATGGTAGTCACTAACAACATTTAAGGCAGACCAATTTTGAAGTTAACATAAAACTCACTAACATAAATTGTAGAGTATTAGGCCCATTAATGTATTAGGTAACGGGTTGTACAGAAGAATTATAGAATAAAGATTTAAAAAAAAAGGCGAACTAATTCGGTACTAATTAAGTGTGACCATACAGGCTTGGTTGCGTTTATAAAATAAAATTCCGTCTATACATGGGATTGCCACTGACAGCAGCGCATCTGCGAGAATTCGGCCGTACTACTGTTTGTATACGCGAATTGTTTACGTTTGGCTGTATGTCATAGCTGATAATATTCAACGTAATGACGCTTACACTGTCAGCGGTTGCAGGAGCTGTGACAGTGTTTGTTACAACACAACAGCGAAGAAGAAATAGTAGTTGGATGCGTCCTTGGTTGAGAAGAACGGGCGAAGAATGACATGTAAGCTGCATGCTAATGAAGGAACTCATGTCAGAGGACCCCAATGAATTCCGAAATTTCTTTATGAACGAGTGTTGAGTATTTTACCAAGATGCTTTCGTTCGTCCAAGGACAAACTCAAGGACAAGAATACAGTGATGAGAGTATTCCGCCAAGCTGAACGTACAAAATACTTTATACACTTGAGTTGCAGCCTCAGCTTTGTTTAATTTATGTGTCAGTAACTTCACGCAATTATTTTTTTGCCGGCTTGCTTTAACATTACGGTTTCTGATGACAGGGGACTCTTTCGAAAGTCTTTCCTTTGCATAAAGAATTTCTTTATCGACTATTTCAAATGTTGTTGTTGAAGTCTGCAAATTTTTAATTTCCGCTCGATAATGGGACGTCGGCGAACTGAATTGTGCTTTGTACATCTGTGGTGTAAATAACAGTCATTTTACCGTATTATTATAGAGAGGATCTTCTGCACCGTCTCTGTATGCCTCAATCAAAAACGCATTTCCTGCTCTGTTGCACTCCATTTATGCATGATATGGCTCCAAAACAAGCACTTTCGATAAGGACGCGGCTGTTCCCAAACGTAAACATGAAAGCGGCACAATGAACTCACTTCTGCGAATGCACACCCAGGTCGGTACTGGAAAATTTAGAACCTGTCCTACAGCTCTCTGGCTAGTACGAAACGCTGTCTGCGCTCTGGAAATGCTGACAGTTTCGCGTTTACGTAGCTAGAAGCCGCTCAACGACATGTATTCACTGCTTCGGCGACCATTGTCTAAACTGGGCTCAGGCGCCTTGATGGTGAGTGCGCGTCTGCACCCCGTCGGAGGTTCGAGTCCTCCATCGAGCATGGACGTGTGTGTTGTAATTCAGTAATTTGTAAGTCTAGGAACTGATGACCACAGTAGCTTGATGCCATAGCTTTACAAGCATTTGAGCATTTTAAATCAAATCGTCCGTACCCTTCCAAAGGAACCATCTCGATATTTGCCTCGAACGATTTAGGGCCAGTTCGTCCATCTCTCGTTAATCTTCTCGTTAGTAAACGAGAAGATGCCTTTAATGTCCAGTTAAATGTGTTCGTTAAGTGCATTGCGTTTGTCATTGCCAGATACACCTCTCGCTTGCTAACCTGGAGAAAACGAGAAGATACGATATATTTTGACTAGGTTGGCAATAGAAACAAATAAAAGTGCCGTCTGAATAAACATTTGTTTCCCTTATTTAACTATCAGGGAAGAGGTTAGCAGATAGCTTGCACATAGGCAAAAGTATACTGTTCTTCTAGATCAGAGGAAGAAATCGCATTTTAGGCCTCACACTAGGCGCAACAAGCATAAGTAAATACTGGGTAAAATTTTACGACGCTTCTCGCCGGGCTCCAGTGCTTATGTTGGCAACAGATAAACAATAAAGTGTAGAATTGTGTTAATATTTTTCACGAGCTACAGAGTAAATGTTATTGCTGCTTGTTTCACTCGCAGCAAAATTAATACTGTACCTGCTCTATGATTGTCAGGTTCTCGTATGTACCCTTCTCCGTTCAGAAAAAAATAATTTTCGTTTTAATTGAAGTTGTCACGAAAAAAAAACATTTATTGGTCGTCTGAGTTGCCGTCATTGCATACTATTGGTGCCAACATAACCACTACAGCCCGGCGAGAAGCGTGGTACAATTTAACAAAATACTATATTAATAAGCTTGCAGGCATAAATAATGTATTCTGTTTTCTATTATGACAGATAACTTACAGAATACGTAACTATCTGTTGGACTCTCGGGATGGTCGTGGAGTTTTTCATGTAGCGTTTCCAAGACGAAATACCGTAACAAATTATGCATCATCTCAGCATTCAAAATGATTTGAGCGAACATAAATACGTCTAGGTCGCATTATAGGAGCAATGATCTCTAGATCGTCTAAAATATTTACATCGTCTTCATTTTCAACCAAATCTCTCATTCCAACTATTTTCATCATACCGATTCTCACTGAACTAGTCGTTACCTATAAATTTGTATTTTGATATTGCAACAATAATTTTAAGGTTATGTTACGTATCTGCAATATATCAAACTCATCTGCTAGCTACTGACATGGATGGGGCGAGAAATATAACGATAAAATTTTTCAATGAAGCTGCTTACTAGTTTTTCATAAATGTAGTGCTTCTGTTATTTTGTTCTATAAATCGGTCTTGTCACGTGAATATATTGCGGTATTTTAGCGCTTTGGAATCTTTCTATTTTCATACAGATTCTCACTTAACTGATAGTTGGCCGTGTAACGAGCAGAATTCTACTCGTTAACTTAACGGCCAGTTTGAGGTCTTTTAACGTCTAGTTAACTCATAACGAAACACTGACAAACGCGGTTCTCCGCTAACGACACGTTAAAATCTTAACCGGACCTTAACGAGACATTGACAAACCGGCCCTTAGGGCAGTGATTTTTCTTTTCGAATATTCGCCCCTTCTTCCAAGTAAAACTACTCTGGCGACCCCCTCTGAACTAAAAATATTCTGGTAAATCCCCCCTCCCCCCTCCTTACGAACCGTAACAACACTATTTTATCTCACAGAATGTTCAAATGTTTGTGAAGCTTGAGTGACTTAACTGCGGGGTCATCAGTCCCTAAACTTACAAAATATTTATAGACTACCTTATACTAAAGACGACACGAACATTCTTGAACGAGGGGGGGGGGGGGGGGGGAGGGGAGGGGAATCGAACCCTCGACGAGCATAGCGCCTCAATGCGCTCGGCCACTCCGCCGCTGTTATCTCACAGGAAACAAATGTATTTGTCTTTCTTTTGCTTCAGCTTTCTTTTAAATTACTGGAGGAAGTTTTTTGTGTATTTTCTGAATGGAAGACATTATCCTATTTTCATATACTTTTCTTAACGAGCAAGACTCAAAATCGAATTATACTCATTAAGAAAAATCTCTCTGTATATGGAATTTCTAAAGAAATAGATTCTTTTTTCCGAATTTTTAAGAATAACTTATTGCACCATGTTCTTTTTCATGATTCATGAAAACAGTTTTCGGACTTTGCGCTTGTTTATCAATTACACACTGTATTATAAAACAATCTATTATCTGAAATTCCTGGCAGATTAAAATTATGTGCCGGGACCGGGACTCGAACCTGGGACCTTTGCCTTTCGCGGGCAAGCGCACTACCGCTGTGCTATCCCGACACGACTCACGATGCCGCCCCACAACTTTACTTCCGCCAGTACCTCGCCTCCTACTTTCCAAACTTCACAGAAGCTCTCCTGCAATCACGCAAGACTAGCACTCCTGGAATAAAGGATATGGTGGAGACATTCTGGAATCTATTATCTGTTTAATTGATAATGAATGTCACACAAGGAACACCGTAATTTTGACATTAAATATGTTTCACTTACGCATACGTTTTTGTATTACTGAACCCCTGCTTCCCCCCTTTAGATACATTTTCGTTAAAAGATCTGCAGAATGTCCTACCTCGGCTTGTTTGCACTTGCTGCAACTCGAGCTGAGGCGTCGGCCTACCAAGCTTCTTTATTTCACACTTTTCTTCCAAGATTAAAGATGAAAGCTTAGCTGAACAGTAAAACACAGCAAGTAACTGATTCCACTGTTAAGTGACTGTAACAAAATGAATTTGTTACGATGAAGAGACAAGCTACCTTCGCGTCACGTGACACTGTAAACAACACCCCGTCCTAACATTACGCATTCGCAAAGGCTGCTCTGCCCCCTTATCAAATAGTGAAATCTTTGTTACAACGTAGAGTAGAAATGTCATTTACCCTCAAAATCGGGACACATTTGCAAAAACCTCCAAAGATATGTTTCAACTGACAATACAAAAGTCATTGTTGTTCCTGTATCTGTTAAAAAGGAGATTGGGTTTTTAACAAAAAGTGCTTGCAGTCGGTCTCGAACCCAATACCTTCGACAGAGCATCGCGACGCCGCAAACCACACGGCTGTTCTTGCTAGGTGGAGAGTTGTGACTTCATTACTACTGATGTTGGGATCTTCTGTAGGCTTTTACAGTTGTTGATACGTCTTTAATTTATAGTTGTAAGATATTTGACGAAATATGATGTGTTTTTGATGAATCTTCAGTGCGCCGAAAACAAAAGAATGGCTGCTGTTCCCTTCATGGAGGATTTGCACATGCGCTAGGCGAGGTTCACAGTAGCTCCATTATCTTGCTTCGGGACCATTCGTGCTCGCGTAGCCAGGAGCTGGTGTCTCTACCAACTCCAACGCCAATGTAAAAAGCGGCGTTTCTCCTCACCCCTCCTTGCCGCGGGAGCTCCCATATGCTGCCTCCAGGGGGTTCAGAAGAGAATTTGAACCTCAGCCGCGCATGCGCATTGCAACGCTGCAGCCACTGCGGCCTATATTGGGCTAGTATATGTGCTGTCTCCGCGACATAAAACGTTTCTCATGCGATAAAAGTACTTTCAATGTGCATATAAAACGATCTGACAGAAGAACTGAAGGAAGCAATATAGTATTGATTTTTATTTTTTATTATTTATTTGCTTTTTTTTTTTTCACGGCGAGCTTTCTTGTAGGGGTTCGCTGAACCAGGGAAACATAGGACGCTCCGCCGCTGGACGCTTTATCGGCGTCGTCAGCAGAGATGTAAGCAACGAAGAGCGCGCAGGAAGGACACCAGCTGGTGTCTAAAGATGCAGTTAGCACTTGTCTCGCGCTCTGGTGGTGCAGAGAGGAGAAGCAGCGGCAAACACACATACACACACAGCCACCCTGTTGTTCAAACCCCGGACTGTAGACACAGGTGTAGTAGCACAGGATGCAATTCCCCCGCTGGGAGGCATTCCACGAGCCGAAGGCCGAGCAATGCATCAGCGGCCTACGACCACGGGCCGGGCACGCTGGCTGCATACTAATCAGCGGGGAAAGAGGAGGCCAATTAACGGCGGCCACGAGCGCCACAGGTGCGGGGGACTCGCTAATGGGCTGCCGCATCACGAGGCGCGCGCCACCTAGACACACGCGGCTTCTGCGCCAGTTTTAAGGGGGTACTGCACCTCCGATAGATTTACAAACATTGATTTGATATTGCACGATCCGCCATGAAAGGTATAGGTAGGTCTAGCGTGACAGCCATCTAGCGGCAGATCAGTGAAACTATAGACTTACTAAATAAAAACTAGACCGTTCGCTGGCGCTAGTGTCGCGTCCCCACACTGAACGTTACAGAAGCCGCCATTTGCAGGGAAACAGTGCGTACTAGAGTTGGGCAACACGATTCTTTTTTAGGAATCGATTCTTGCGATTCAATCGAACATTGTGAATCGATTCCTACGATTCGTTCACGATTCTTTAGTCTGCATTGACACGATTCTTACTTCTACATCTTGCTCATAGATGGCAATACATGTCTGTGTCATGGATGTTGGAATCTTAACCTTTTGCATCTGTTCCTACGATTCGTTCAAGATTCTTTCTGTTCTGCGACGGCACGAATGTTACAGAATGCCGAAAAGGTGACAATATGGGTATCGGATGTTCTAATAGTTATGGTGCGTAAAGTTCAGAATTAAAATAATAATGAGGTAAAGCCATTCTATTCAGCTCTCAAAAAGTTTGAAGTTTTGCTAGCGGTTATAAATACATATTACACTACCAACTATTTCTGCTGTCGTCATAGCTCACTTAGAAGCGTTGTAGGTTTAGTGAACGTAGGTCACTTATTTCGAATCCTGTTGTAACCTTATAAATTTTTTTTCGTTCTGTTTGAATACTTCGGCCATTTAAATATAAATTTAATTAAACCTATGGTAATTAACACACATCTAATAATAATAAAATATTTATTATGTAAAATCAATTAGTTTAAGGAAACACGTCTATATAAATAAACATTAAAAATAAAAATCCGTTCCTAAATATTAAATTTCTTTCGAGATACTAGAAATTCGCGTTTATTAAAATGTTTCTTTTTTGTAAAATCGGTTTCTTTCAGGAAAGCTGATAACGTAGTAGCCAAAACGGTAAAAAAAGATTTTTGAGATGGCTGTAAAAACATATTTTAAAATCGCGTTTTATATAAAAAGAATTTTTTGTAAAATTGAATTTTTTTTAACTAAAACTATATAGATGAACTCGAAAAGCCTAAACCTCTATAAACCAAATCGTTACAGCCGTTTCCGGGATATGCGAAATATAAATGTGTAAAAATTACTCGTTTAAATACATAATATGTAAACTGTTTAAAAGACTATATTCGTATGTATTGGCAGCTGTGTATTTCACTGCATTTTGTTTCTGTCATCTGTAATTCGTGAATAAGCTAATAATTAACGGCTCACGATCTTCGTTCTGTGCTTCCTTTGTTCACACGCTCTCTGGCTTTCGTAATTATTCGCCACGATTCGCCACTTGCTTTCGAATCATGAATAGTTGGATCTTGGAATCGTCACGAGACATGCGATTCTTTTGAACGACGATTCGTCCCCCCCTCTCTCTCCGGCATTCGGCACGATTCGGCAGTCGCGTTCGACTCATGAATCGTCATGAGATAGACGATTCATGAATCGTCACAAGACAGACGATTCTTTTGAACGACGATTCGTTCGAATCACGATTCGATTCTTACGATTCTTTATTTGTATTCGTTCAAATGAACGACTCATTCACGAATCGCCACAACTCTACTGCGTACACACAGTTCGTTGATCTGCTACTTTGAACTGTAACAGTAAGAATGGAAGCAAAGACGAAGATGGAAGCAGTGTTACATTTCACAGATCAGTCATTACTTGTATACCGTATAGTATTTTCATAGATAAATAATAAATCTGGAGCCTTTTTTTTTATTATTTTCCTTTCCTTTGTTGCATGTCAAGTAATTATATTTTATTTGCATATAAATTACTAAAAATACTAACACGATTAATGTACTAAGCTGAGCTGAATGAAGAACTAGGTGTATAAGAGGTATTTAGATTTTAGTGACGCAGGTCGAATAATTGCTTTTAGACACTTAACGGGTGATGATTTTACTTCGTAAATGGCCAAATATTTGATCGAATGTTGCATACTCAGCCACTAAAAAGTTATGCGGGAATAAAATGCCTATTTAAAGTTGTGTGGGTTATTACAATTATTCATACCCAAATTCGAGGAAGTTGAAAGAAAAATTCTATGTAATACGGAAAGGACTGTAGACAAAAATGTGTGCCGTCCGCGGTGGCCGAGGTGACTGAGGAGCTCCAGTCACGGTCAGCACGGCCACTACGGTCGGGGGTTCGAATCCCCCCTCGGGCATGGATATTTGTCCCGTCCTAGTTCGTAAGTAGTTCATAAGTAGTTTGTAAGTTTAGGGACTGATGACCCCGTAGTTAAGTCCCATAAGCTTAACAAACATTTGAACACTTTTTGAACAAAAATGTGCTATACAAAAATAAGCGTGCAAAACGTACAGAGTAGTAGACAGGACCTGACAGACAATTACGTGGTTTAAATAATAGTCGCACACTCTGCCACTTTACAAGTTTCATGGGATCATCTTGTGCAAAAATCTCGATGAAAAACAGCTCCACCTTCTCGGAAAGGGGCCTTACATTCTGAAATTTCTATGCTGAGGTATTTCGGATACTTTTTAAACAGACTGCCATTCTTTTTTTAAAAAAAAATAAAAATAATAAAAATAAATAAATAAAATTAAAAAAAAACGCATGCGTGTATTTTGTGTTTCATTTTGTTCTTGTTACGTCTCGTACACTTCAGATCACAATCCCAGTACTAGGTATCAACCCTCCAAATGGCGGCGATCAGCTGCTTCAATTCGGGGACAGTTACCTCGCTTCTCCGATACAGCGTGGTAGGGGCTTGCTTTATCCGCGCGCCGGAATAAGGTTCGTTTAAGCAGCTGCCAGAAAGCTACTTTCAATCGCCAGCAATTAGCCGTTATTGCGCATGCGCAGCTATGACTTATTTGGAGCTTGCACTACTTGAACGCTTTTCGTCCCAATTCTGGTAGGATTCTCATGCGTACCGATGGAGCAACAGCTGAACTGCGAATTCCGATCAGTTATGCAGAACAACAACGGTTTATTTTTCATTTTTATTTCACACTGAACAATATGCTGGCAGTGTGTTCCGGTAATTTGCCAAGGAATGTCAGTCTGCAAATTTAAAACGTAAAAAACACAAATTAAGACATAAATAGAAGCCTACAGAATGTACCACAGATGCATGAAACACATTGTTTCGTGGATGGTAGGTGTCTAAAAGAGAACATTTTTGCTTATAAAGCTGTCAATATCGGTATTTATTTTATACCAGATTACTGATTAAATTGCCTGCTTATTAACCTTCTAGTAAACTTTTACTAATATTCGTACACTTAGTATTAACATATCCTACATTGTCTCATAAAACAAACATTCGAGGATAAGCCAAGATAAGAGTATAAAAAAAAATGTTCAGATGTTTGTATAGTCTATGGGACTCAACTACGGGGTCATCAGTCCCTAAACTTAAAAACTACTTATGAACTACTTACAAACTAAGACGGCACAAATATCCATGCCCAAGGGGGGATTCGAACCCCCGACCGTAGTGGCCGTGCAGACAGTGACTGAAGCGCCTCAGTTTCCTCGGTCACCGCGGTCGGCATCTACGGAACTAAGTTCTGTTATTAGCTGTGAGTACATTCCCCTGCCTTCCTTCTTTCCGGCCATAGTCTAACCCAACGACTAGTTTTTCGTCGTTGCGATCTAATCTGAAAATTTAGATCACAACTCCAAAAAAATGTAAATGTAAATTTGGATATACTTATAATGTTCTACAAAGTGTGGTAATATGTAACTACCGCGCGGTCAGAGGCTCCATGTCGTGAATTCCGATGCCGCTCCCGGATCCTCAAAAATGTTCAAATGTTTGTATAGCTTATGGGACTTAACTAAGTGGTCATCAGTCCCTAAACTTACAAACTACTTATCAACTACCTTATACTAAGGACGGCACAAATATCCATGCTCGAGGGGGGATTCGAACCCCGACCGTAGTGGCCGTGCAGACCGTGACTGGAGCGCCTCAGTCCCCTCGGCCACCGCGGCCGGCTTGTAACTATTGGGGCGAGGTTCAATTCGAATTTTTGTTCATGAAATTAATATTAGCAACTTGTAACAAAGTATTTAAAGGTCATCTGATTGACATATCTTTATAATAACTGAAAGGGTTTTTCAGAACTGTTTATACTTCCATATAAAAATGACACATAGCCACACTGGATGCACAGTGTGAAGATGAACCCTATGACGATAGTTGCTGACTTTTGAGCAGTTCACGCTACTGTAAAGTATTTGACCTACAGCTAATATTCATATTAGCATACCCTAATGCTAACGTTAGATGCACTTCGTTAAGAAAAACTTCTGGCACACTCCACGTTCTTAAAAGAATTCACAAGGTAAGACGCTATTTTACAGTTACGTATCTGATGGGATATTTCATTTTCACAGTTGATTTTTAACGTTAGCCTTTCAAGGCAGCCCTGTTTCAATTTTTGATGCTATAAAAATCTACATATTGGAGAATACAGCAGGTACTCAATCAAAGAGGTTTTGGGAAACTCTTCCGAAATTGTGTGTACAAAAGTTTCGCCATTGTAGAATATACTGAGAAGTTCCAAAAACCGTGTCTGACGATAAGTTCCGTTCATATGCTACACTTAGAAAGCTAAAAGTTATAATTCGGTCTAATTAGGAGGAAGAAACGCTGTTGGCTGATTTCTACACCATATGTATAATAAATTTACACACACTCGATAGTTGCTGTATATTCAGAGAGTCTGAAGCTGTTTTCTAGTTACGTATTTAAATGAGACATAGTTTTCGCGACTTAACTCGAATGAATACACACGCTAATCAAGAGTCTTCAGCACATTTTAAAGTTCGTGCGGAAGTTTGCCACCACAATGGCCGCCGAAGCGATCTTCAATTTGCCCGCTGTTCACAGTCGGCCGCTTATGGAATTGGGTCGGGACGGGGAGGGCGCTTGACTTGAAATGGTTCGTAGTTCCTGATAATCACGCTTGGGGCGTTGCTGCATAGGTGTACGCCTCAGGTGTATCGTGTAATGTAATACGGCCTTTATGTTGGCATTCGACGCTTAGTCCGTATTTGGACACGCCGTCCGGAACCCCGTCAATGAGATCGATGTGATTCTTTTATTTGGAAGAACGGTAACTTCCATATAGAGGCTGGATAACTGACCTTATCCGGAGACCCTGCGCTGAATGGGAGACTGCTTCGCTAGCAAGGCCGCGCAGCTGGTTCGCCGTCCATCTTCCTGCGACCGCAGTTTTAATTTGTGCCAAATATGTAAATTCGTGTCGCCGCGTAGACCGGCCACGATTTGCATGAAAAAATGCTTCTCGTATAGCGGTGTATCGCTGCTGTGAAATATAGTCCACTTCTTGAAAATATTTCCAAGAGCCTTCTTCAGGGCAAGGACTACCATTAACCTTTACCTTTCTTGCATGAAGAGCAGGTGGATTCCTGATTTGTACACTGAAATATAGCAACATGTCTTGCTTGTTTTCACCAGTGGAGCGTCTCAGAGAACATTATTTAAGTAACCACGAAGGGCGGCGAGGGAGTGGCTGTGCTCTCTGTGCATATTTGGTTTGACCATGAAAACTGAAAATTGGTTACAGTTTCTTGGGTTTACATTAATGATAAGACTTGATTAGGGGTAACATCAAGACGGGCTGAGGTGGAATTGGAAATTTTATTTTGAGGAGGGAGACGTATTAGAAAAGTCAATGCAGTTAAGTTTCTCATTTTGACATGGTGGTTCAATCGATATCGCAACTATCTAATGAGCGGAAGACATGGGTTCAAATCGTAGTCTTGGTACAGATTTCAATTCTCTGCTTCAGCCTATATTCATTTTCACCAATAAAGCTGAACTAGGTCTGTCTCAGGATGATGTTATTATTTGATCTCTTCATTATAACTGGCGATGTCGTTGGGTTAACATGGAAAAAATTCTGCTGTGGAGCCCCTTCTACATTACCGTGTGCTGGGCGGAGTGCTCCGAACCGGCCGCGGTGGCCGAGCTGTCTGCGGCGTGTCAGTCACAGTCTGCACGGCCACTATGGTCGGGGGGTTCGAATTCCCCCACGGGCATGGATGTTTGTGCCGTCCTTATTATTAGCTAGTTCATAGGTGGTTTGTAAGTTCAGGGACTGATGATCCCGTAGTTAAGTCCCATACGCTCCACAAACGTTTGATTTTTGAGTGCTCCGAACCACGTTTGCGTGCACTAGCCACGTAGTTCCATTTGCCACAGCTCGCCGCTTCTGTAGTGAACAAGCCTCTGCCCTCCGCCTGCGTTTGGTGATAAGCCATGTGCGTCCTAAACCTTCATGCCTGCTCGTAGTTCCTCCGACATTTAGCCTCTTTCCACAGATGGTCTCAGTAGCACGTAAACTGCCGGTCAGCTACGCACATTCCCATGCGGCAGGCAATAATCTGTTAGTTATTAAAAAAAATTACGTCAGTGGTTTTCCTCAAAATTAAAATGTTCAAATGTTTGTATAGCTTATGGGACTTAACTACGGCGTCATCAGTCCCTAAACTTACAAACTACTTATGAATTACCTTATACTAAGGACGGCACAAATATCCATGCCCAAGGGGGGATTCGAACCCCCGACCGTAGTGGCCGTGCAGACCGTGACTGAAGCGCCTCAGTCCCCTCGGCTACCGCGGCCGGCTGGTTTTCCTCACTAGCGGCTCTTATCGTAGCTGGAACGATTCACCGTTCGTCTCAAGTTTGCTTATGTAGTATGGTCAGAAACTGTCTGACAAGCTTACAGCCTAGAATGTATTGATAAATAATTGTTAACAAAAAAGCTAGCCAGCCAAATTCAGGTAGCCTGCTTGTTATTTTGATTATCTGGAAACGAGCAAACATGGTTGCTACTGACTAGTTTTTAATTTTGGTATCACCGTCTTGTTATGAGTGTTTCCCAGAAACTAATGCACCACTTTTATTTTTCTTCAAAATTTATGTATTGTACATAATAACATACATGAAACAATGATGACTCATCTCCACACCCTATTTCTGCACATTTACTCCATCGCGATCTATGGTCTTCGTCCATCGCGAAACAACGGCATGTATGCCCTGTCAGTTCCAAACTTTGCTCCTGTCATGGAGCCATTTCTTCACTTTGTGAATCACCTTCTCGATGTCCCCAAAACGTCTTCCCCAAAAGGCAGTATGAGATTGAGATTGTTTACAGGTTCTTGGGTGTACATTAATGTAGATTGTAATATTTATGGCTTACAGCCATCATATTCAGATCTGAAAATCGCTTCCGCACAGCAGGTTGGAACCAGTAACCGACAGATGGTACAGGTAGTGTGATAAGCATAACAGGTGTTACCACTAGGTTTGGTTCCCGTGGTAAGGAATGTAGAAAAGATCCCCGAGTTGCCTGTATCTTCAAGCTGATTGGCTGATGTATACGGCGATCCCCCGCCAAAACGTGATCATATTTTGATTAATCTTTAATAAACTAATTATTGGATACAAGTAAAGTTGTGAGTAGGGAACCCCTCAATGTTTAGCTAAGGCGTCCAACCCAGATTCTGCGGGACAGTCCCGCATTTGTACTCCTCGTCCCGCATTGGGATAATTACTGAGAATATCTCGCAAAATGGCAAAAGCGTCCCGTATTCCCGTAATTTTAAAATTGTTGGTCTAAGAGTACAAGCCGAAACTATTTGTGTACGGCACGCTATGTCATACTACTTGCAACTCAACTTCACAATGCATCATCTACGAATAAAGTACTGTCTTCTTACATTACATACAAAAGAGAAAAAAACTGTACACGTCATCTACTTCAAGATGACAAGTTCGCTGGACGATGTTGTCCAGGTACAACACTGCGAATGAAAGGGTTAACGAGGAATAAACGAAAATCCTAAAAACTGCTGTCAGGAACCAAACGATAGCTAAATTAACGAGAGGCAATAAGTAATTTTCAGAAATTCGAAAAAAACTCAAATTCTTTAGAAATTGCCTATAAGTGGGACTTCACGAACATCATTCTCTTCCGAATCTTACCTGCAACGCGGAACACTCGTCATGCAACATAGCTACATTTTCTGTCGAAATTAATGTAAAAATAGAATATTCCGGAAAATACACTAAAAATTTATCTTATAATGTAGAATACTGTACTATTTCTTTTACGAGAAATTAGTTTCAACAGAAGAAGATTCTCTATCTTTGAGTTCATACACATAGTTATGTTACAGTACGGTGAGGGAGGATGGGGGAGGGGAGTCGCCATAATATCTTTATTTGAAACGGGGGTCGAACAATCGAAAAGATTGAAAATCACTGATCTAGAGACAGTTGTGGCGCGTGACGGGACTTACGAAGATGGTAAAACGTGTTTTAATAAAGACGAGAATCCAAGACGTACGTACCGCGTTTTATTATTATAATCTGGAGGGGACAGTGCCTCTTTCATTACAACGCGCCAAAATACCTTAAAGTTAAACTCGACCGTGCTCTCACGTACAAGGAACACTGCGTGGACACAAAACAAAGTGAGTGCCAGGAACAACATCATCCGCAGGCTCACAAGATGGGGAGCACAAATCGTAGTTCTCCGTACGTCCGCTCTAGCGCCATGTATCTCTGCCGCGGCGCCTGTCTGGCAAAAATCCACCCATGCGGAACAAGTAAATATAGCCCTGAATGAGACAGGATGCATCATAACAGGAGTCTCCGCCCAACTCCCACGAATCAGCTGTACCAACTCATGGTGTAGCATTACATTTCATATTTTTTAAAATTAAAATTATATCTGCGTCGCTTGTCACTAGTATCCGTTCTCTCTGGCATTAAATCTAATTATTTTGTTGCATAAGATACTTTCAAAATTTTTGATCGAGCTGGGGAGAAAACGGAATCGCTCGTCGTCTTTCGTCTTCTTGCTGTTGAACAGATCGTACGTCTCTCTTTTGGTCTCTCCACATTAATCATGTAAGTGTGAGCTATAAAAACAATTAATTGTAATAAATTCTGTAATTCGTTTGAAATTAATACTTTATTTAAACGGAGATTTATCCCCAGTTTTTTTTTTTTTTTTAATCGCTGTCAATGCTGGTAAATACTTTCATAGTATGATTCATAATATTATCGTAAGAGCTACCATTATAAAAAGGTGTTCTGTTTCAATTGCAAGTACCTTATTACCAGTGTTAAAGTGTTGTTATTTACCGTGCTGATACGTTTCATAAGATAAAAACGTCACAGCCCCTCAAAACACTCATTTCTAGGACACCGAAACTGAGCACACATCTTATAAATGATTTAACTTCTGATTGGCTGAAAATAAGGTAGCAAGTGTGCATATCAAATTGAAGGAAATTTAATGCTCTTCAACTTTCTTTCTGACAAATTTTCTGAAAAACGATCGAGTGAGTCCCTAGAAGCAAATGTGTGACAAAATTAGTGAGGTAAAAATGATTTTTTCCGAAATTGTAGATTTTTCAATAACGTATATCTCGAAAACGGTTGGGAATTCGGCGTATATGAAAAAAAAAAAAAAAACAATTTTATAGCAAATTCACTTATCTTTAATTTATATTTGGAACATTTGTTTCCTAAAGCGGACCTTTTCGAGATATAAGTGAAAAACCAAAAAATGGTACCTTTCCACCCCCTCCCCCTTTAGCTCACCCCCCAGGGGCGGGGACGTTTAGTATGTTCACCTCCTAACTATCCCTAACAAAGTCCTGTAGTCAAATATTATCGCATATTCCATGCACTCTACACTCCTCATTTGAGTACTCATTGACTGGACTACATTTTGTGTTGAATTTTGTTTCAATGCGTGCAGTAATTCTTCTTTTCTTTAAACGAAGTCCGATAATTTTGTAACTTTAAACATCAATCGTAATGGGAATTAAACACGGCCCCGAAACTTTTAGTATTCGAATCAAGCATCAGTTTACAGTAAAGAAGAAATTAATTAATCCGTGCAGGTTCGACTCCAGTGTAATGACTCCAATCTGTGTTCCTCTGCCAGATAAAAAGAAAAATAAATAAATAAATAAAAGGTGCTTTCTGGTGTTGTCTTTATTCTAACTACTATTGCCGCTAAATACTGTTGGTGGAATCTTTAATGTTTTTCTCAGTGTCCCTATCTATCAAAATTGATATTCATTGCAATATTTCACAGTTTGCTAAATTTCAATAACGGTACTTAACTTTAATCTTGACGACAACACCAGCTAAAAAGAAAAAAAGTATCATTACAATGGTCATAGCCCCTCCAGGCATAAGAAGAAGAGCTTCAGAAAGCGAAAATCTTAAAACAGGAAACAGATCCCAGGCATCCACAGCATGGTCGTAGCCTCCAACCTTCTAGGCTTAAACCAAGGAAGAGTTTCCTACAAACTACCAAATCAACTGTTCTATCGCCTGAAGCACGACGAGAGGAACTGTGGTAAACTTGGAACCAGAAAGACCATGGGAGAGCCCCAGAGAAGAACCTGCAGCTGGCTTCGAACTTCCATATACGATATGGAAAGCACTATATACACTACGAACGGGAGTGTTATGGTGCAGAGTAAACCTGGAGAAATGGGGCTACACCCGCGCAGACGAGCTCTGCGAGTGTAGAGAGCTGCAAGACCCACAACACCTGCTCGTCTGTAGGAAGCTGGACGAACCTTGTACGATGGAGCATTTACTCGCAGCAAATAACAAGGCGATTCATGCTGCAACGTATTGGGATTCATGCGGAATATAAATTTTGTAATTGCCGATAGAGTTATATCAGCTCTTTTAAATGTTTTCTTGTCTTCTGATTTTTTTTTCGTATTTTCGATATTATTCCATTTAATTTTCACTTCCCTACTACTATGTATTAAATAAATTATTAGAGTTTTTAGTCGTACAGGTTGAGCTTCCGATCGATGAACAGTTCGGATTCATGCCGGGGAGAGGAACAACGAACGCTATTTAAGCGCTCCGAAAACTTATGGAGAAACACAGGGAGAAGAAGAGGGTATTGTATATTGTCTTTATAGACCTAGAAAAGCTTTACGACAAAGTGCTACGGCAAGAAATCTGTAGGTTTATAAGAGACAGGTTAGCGCCAGAGAAACATGTTCAAATGTTTATACATCTGAGGGACTTAACTACCATGGTCATCAGTCCCTAGGCTTACAAACTACTCATACTAACTTAAAGTAGCCGGCCGCGGTGGCCGAGGGGACTGAGGCGCTCCAGTCACGGTCTGCACGGCCACTACGGTCGGGGGTTCGAATCCCTCCTCGGGCATGGATATTTGTGCTGTCCTTAATTGTAGCTAGTTCATAAGTAGTTTGTACGTTTAGGGACTGATGACCCCGTAGTTAAGTTCCATAGACTATTCAAACAATACAAATAACTTAAAGTAACTTATGCCAAGGACAACACAACACCCATGCCCGAAGGAGGTCTCGAACCCCCGACGGAGAACGGCCGCGCGCCTCGCAGCTGGGCGACTTAATGCGCGCGGCTATTCTGCCGCGGCAGGGAAAAATGTACGTCTTATTCAGGCCGCGTATATTGGCCCAACGCCTGCAAACAAGAACGTTTGGTGTATTCACTTTATAGCACCTATCACAGACACTTGAATCAAATATGTAGCACATAGCCAAATAATCTTAGCATCCAAGAGGTAAAGAGAAAGTGAATGTTCAAATGTTTGTTCAAAATTCAAATAGCTTATGGGACTTAACTACGGAGTCATCAGTCCCTAAACTTACACTTATGAACTAGCTAACACTAAAGACGGCGCAAATATCCATGCCCGAGGGGGGATTCGAACCCCCGACCGTAGTGGCCGTGCAGACCGTGACTGGCGCGCCTCAGTCCCCTCGGCCACCGCGACCGGCCAAATGTTTGTCAAGCTTAAGGGACTTAACTGCGCGGTCATCAGTTCATAAACTTACAAACTACTTATAAACTACCTAATACTAAAGACGACACAAACATCCATGTCCTAGGGGGGATTCGAATCCCCGACGGGGAATGTCCTCGCGGCCGGCCGCGTTGGCCGAGGAGACTGAGGCGCTCCAGTCACGGTCTGCACGTCCACTACGGTCGGGGGTTCGAATCCCCCTGGAGCATGAATATTTGTGCCGTCCTTAGCCTTAGCTAGTTGATAAGTAGTTTGTAAGCTTAGGGACTGATGACCCCGTAGTTAAGTTCTACAAACATTTGAACATTTGATTTTTTAATGTCCTCGCGCATCGTAGCATAGCGCCTGAATGCTCTCGACCGCTCCGCCGCGGCAGAGAAAGTGAAATGAACGTTTGTGGGATCACAAAATGAGTGTAATTTACAAAGAACGTTCCAGTACGGTCTTATCTGGCGCCACAGTGGATTGGCCGAGCGCTCTAAGGCGCCTTGCTGGGGATCTCGCGTTGCTCGCCGTCAGAGGTTCGAGTCCTCCTTAGGACATAGGTGTAAGTGTATGTTGTCGTTAGGTTTAAATTAGTATAAGTAGTTTGTAATCCTAGGGACTGATGACCAAACAAGTAAAAAAAACTGATGACCAAACAAGTCCCACAGATTTACAAACATTTTCCTATCAGGCCAGGATGCACGTTATGAAGGTTACCGTAAAGCCGTTGTGTGCTTTGCTAAGGCCCATTAACCCACTAATGCTTTAGCCCTGTTACTGGACTTAGGGCGGAGTCGGGGGTTTTTGCTGAGATATGTGATACTGCGAGCAGGAGCAACTGCTTTCATGATTGGAAGAAAAGGAGGATTAGGTTTTAACGTTCCGTCGACAACGTGATCATTAAAGACGGAGCACAAGCTCCGATTTCTTTTTTATTTTGTTAATTTTATTTTTTATTTTTATTATTTTAAAGTAGTTAAGGAAGGATGATTGTGTTTTAACGTCCCGTCGAAATCATGGGTTATTAAGAGATGGAGCACACGCTGGGATAGTTTTGTCAGGGATGGTAGACGAAAACGGCCCTGCCCCCTTGAAAGGAAACCCTAAATCTGGATGTCCAGAACCGGTTTTGAACCACCGTCCTCCCGGATGTCAATCTTGTGTTACCACTGCACCACCTCGCTCGGTGTTTTGGGGGTAGTTTGTCACGCGTTACAGTGGCTTATTACAGATTAAATACAAAACAAGAAATTTCCAAAGATGTGTAATTTCATAATACTTTGTGAATGGGTACACGCCGAAGATAAAAACTTTCCCTGTGTTTTTTCGCGTGTACTTTTTATATATAGCAGTGTTGTGTAATTGGAACCAAATATGAGTGATGAAACTTCAGCAATTTGTGACATTGTAAGGGGTCAAACATATTTTTGCCATTAACATGTAAATTTAATCCATTCAGCTTATTATACGAGGTATTTCATGGAGTTTGATAACCCGCATGTCATATTTTAATTTAATAGAACGAAAGATTTAGGGGAATTACTTCAGCAGCGAGAGGCCTGGTGTATGGACGTAATTCCAGCCAGCTCCACTGTGAACGTCACAGCGATCTTGGTGCGAATTTTCCTAAGTGGGAAGTGCGCCAATATTAGCGATTTTACCAAGTGTTGGACTTGCGCTTTTCGCAAGTTACGGTAAAAGTCAGAGTGGTGGACATTAGGTCCAATTATTTAGTTAAAGCATTTAGGGTGGTTATAATCCCGTCAGGATTGGTAGAAATGTCGACTGTGAATACAGTCCAGAATTTAGGCGAGATTTTCTATTTTTGAGATTACGTTTTAGCACGTCTGGAGAAGCCGCAGCAGCTACGTCAGAGAGGTTCTGTGAGACAGCGTAGGCAACACAATCACATCACACTTAGCATTGCCATTAATCCAGCGCAGAAATGGCCAGATAGTGACTGGCTCAGTTAGTTCCTAAATATCTGAATTAATTTGGGAAACATTTCATGATAGTTTTCCTGATAAATTCTTTAATTATTATTAGTTTGAATGTCATTTTCTTGATTCTATCTTAGTTGAATGAATAAAAAATTGTCTTTTTACAGAATATCGTGGTATTGAACATTTAATGCATGCCCCGTGTCACTCCTTTAGCAGTACCCTTTAGTGTAAGTGATATTGATAGAATTTCCTGTACACGATTTTTATTACACAGCTTTGTGTTTCGCCTCACTGCAAGAGAAGCGACAAGCGTTTGCTATCTTGGAGTGAAACGTACGCAATCAGCTGAATTGTGACCTTCCGTGTCTGGGACAATTTTTCCGCCCATGCAGGTCCAACTAGGTGCTAAAAAAATTACTTCTGATCCCTCCATTGCGCAAAGGTTATGGGTTTGTGAAAAATTTCAGTCCAGTAGATGACCAGAAACGGTAGGTGTGGTGTCGCACAAGTCCAAAGTGCGCGCCACCTACTTTCGCCGCGCGCCGCCATGCACGCACGGCGCGGCGTTCTTACGACGTCAGCCACGAGCGCCCTCTGCTACAACTCCGCTCGTGGCCACCACTGAACGACATCGCTCACTTGGGACTGAGATAGGAACCAGTTAAGACCTTCGCAATCAGATAGGCACCAGTGAAGACTCGGCTATCGGACAGGCACTAGGCAGGCCTCTAGCTCAACTATGTATCAGAATTCTGCCGTACTGAACTATGTAAAAGTTAAGTATTGTATAAATTCTGTGCAATATATATCTCGTTCTAATTTACTCTAGTGTTTCTAGTTTCTGCTGTACCACTGGCTGCTCACCTCCGTACCTGCACAAGCGTGCTTCCTTTCAAAAAATGTTCAAATGTTTGTTAAGCTTAAGGGACTTAACTACGGGGTCATCAGTCCCTAAACTTACAAACTACTTATGAACTACCTACAACTAAGGACGACACAAATATCCATGCCCGAGGGGGGATTCGAACCCCCGACCGTAGTGGCCGTGCAGACCGTGACTGAAGCGCCTCAGTCCCCTCGGCCACCGCGGCCGGCGTGCTCCCTTTATTCCTGTGTCGGTCTTCCTACTCGGCCACCGACACCTACGACGGAAACGAGACACAAAAGCGGCGACGAGGCTGGGACACAAAAGTAGGATCTCACAACATTACCTAACGCGAAACCATTGAAAATATAGTGACAGAGCCGGCCGCGGTGGCCGAGGGGACTAAGGCGTTCCAGTCACGGTCTGCACGGCCACTACGGTCGGGGGTTCGAATCCCCCCTCGGGCATGGATATTTGTGCCGTCCTAGTTCGTAAGTAGTTCATAAGTAGTTCGTAAGTTTAGGGACTGATGACCCCGTAGTTAAGTCCCATAGACTATACAAACATTTCAACATTTATAGTGTCAGATACTCAGGATTTTATATCGTTATTTCAAAAATGCAAGGAATTAGACCCCCTTTTTTTTGCCTTCGGTAAAAAGAAAAGCGCGATGCAAGTGGCGATGTGAAATTAAATAGTGTAAATGTTGATAGAAGTGAAAGTGAAAATTTTAAGATTGAGGCTCCTCTAGGTTGACGGAAAATGTCAGAAATATACCATTTAAAGGTCTAAATCAGGCTACATTTTTTTTTTTTTTTTTTTTTTTTTTTTTTTTTTTTTTTTTTTTTTTTTTAATTTTGATGCGGAGGGAGCGATTCTCCCACCTTCTCCCCGATGCTCCCCCGCCCCCTTCCTACTGACAGTATCTTTTTCAAGGTTGGCAGCTATGCTATACTTATGGAATTGCCAACGTAACAATACGGCACGTTTTTCACAGGTCCAAACCACTGCAGTAGAAACAAGACCAAGACACACACATCAATTTTACCCAAGACTAATGAACCTCACAAACACCCCGTTTACATGGGCTTCCAAAACCGGATTTCGTAAACCGATTTCCCAATTCCGCTTTTGGTTGGTCATGTAAACACTCCAAAATCGATTCTGGAAATCCGCTTCTCTAAAGCGGTTTTCCAGTTCCACAATCGATTTTCGTGCCCATGTAAACGCAACCGTTTTTGAAGCGTTATTGGCTTGTCTGATTGTGTTTTCTTGTTAAGAATTTTCGGCACATATGGAAAGAGTAATATTTTCTAATGTGAAATAAGAGTATAAATATTTAGAGTGAACATAAATCTTCGTATTTAAATAAAGAAAAATAGCGATTGCGCAGACTAAATCAGCTGTTTTGCAGCCGCCTTTTTAAGTGGGTTAGGAAATCCGATTCAGGCTATGCCATGTAAACACGACAGCGAAAAACGGTTTACGAAAATCGGTTTTCGTCTTCCGAAAGACGTGTTCCATGTAAACGTAGTGTATGACACAACTAAATGAAAATGAAAAAGAGCTGTTAGAGAAAGGATTGAAGTACAATATCAACACAAACATAGATGAAGAATACATAGAAGACGTGATAATACAATCAGAAGCTGTTTTAAAACGTGAAGAAAGAAATGAAAACAATGTAAAAACCTTACAATGAAATACACTGCAGTAGAGTTGAGTATGCAGTTTGTATTGAGAGCAGTGTGACAGAGGCAGGTAGGGAGAGGAGCCTGGAGCGGTTGGCTGCGGCGGTGCCTTGTCGCTTCCTAGAAGCCGCCTGACCCACAGCCGGCTGGCCGGCTCCTGGAACTTCAGCCGCCGACAACGGCCGGTCATGCAGTAGCCGTGCCGCCGATGACGAAACACTTCCCCACCCCGCACTGCTCCTGCTAACCGCGTTACACACATTATCTCTGCAGTCGGCGTTATGTGCCGGCATGCGTGCTAACGTTCCGCGGTTGTCATAGGCCCGTTTCATAGTTGTCGGCAGCCGTGCATGCGGCGGCGTGTATACGGTCGTGGTATGGAGAGCCTTACGGCGCTTTTCACACCTATCCGGCACGGGCCGTTACCGTCGAAACGGCAGCCGTGAAGCAGCCGCGCACTCCCACTGTAGGGATGGGAATGTGAGGCAGAGCTGCCAACTCTGCCAATAATATTCCCCCTAAATTTACCACGAAATCCCCCTGAATCATATGAAAACCCCTATAAAGGCAACCGGTTGGAGAGAGTTACGAGCTGCAGACTGACCCCGTTTTCAAATTATATATTCACAAATTTTTTGCCGCGGTGGAGTAGCCGAGCGGTCTAAAGCGTCTCGCTGCGGAGTGCGCGGTTGCTCGCCGTGGAGGTTCGAGTCCTTCCTGGGGCATGGGTGTGTGTGTGTTTGTTCAAAATGTTCAAATGTTTGTAAAGCTTATGGGACTTAACTACGGGGTCATCAGTCCCTGAACTTACAAACTACTTATGAACTACTTACGAACTACGACGGCACAAATGTCCATTCCCGAGGGGGGATTCGAACCACCGACCGTAGTGGCCGTGCAGACCGTGACTGAAGCGCCTCAGTCCCCTCGGCCACCGCGGCCGGCGTGTGTGTTTGTCCTTAGGTTAGTTCACCTAGGTTTAAGTAGTTTGTAAGCTACGAACTGATGACCACGCAGTTTGGTCCGATAGATTTACAAACATTTGAACAATTTTTTAGAACAAATTTTTGAAAGGTAACTTTCTTTTTGGATCTAATTTTTCTGACCCATTAGACAGCCAGGGACTGGGGGGGATGGGCTCATGCAGTGCTAACAATACACATTACAAAATGTTCAAATGTTTGTAGAGCTTATGGGTCTTAACTACGGGGTCATCAGTCCCTAAACTTACAAACTACTTATGAACTACCTAATACTAAGGACGGCACAAATATCCATGCCCGAGGGGGGATTCGAACCCCCGACCGAATACACATTACACTTCATGGTAGTGCATTTACAACACATAACGCTGGTAGGTAACTTGACCTGGGTACAAAAGTAAAAATTACTTAACGGTAGCTCATACACAAATAGAACGACCGCTAACGCACTCATCTGTTGATCATATCACGTGACGTAATTCAGTGCAGTGTACTCCGGAAATTCAGGGAATTACTATTCGCGAAAAGTAATCTTGTACTGTTGAGCGACGAGATGGAGATGGACAGTCTGACATAAATAAACAGTGCAGGAAAAAAAAAACACACAACAATACAAGTAACCCAACAATAGTGGCAGAACAACAACAAAGCCAATCAGCACTGGCTGACAGTACAGAGCCGACCGCGGTGGCCGAGCGGATTGCGGCGCGCCAGTCACGTTCTGCACGGCCACTACGGTCAGGGATTCGAATCCCCCTTCGGCCATGAATATTTGTGCCGTCCTTAGTATTAGCTAGTTCGTAAGTAGTTTGTAAGTTTAGGGACTGATGACCCAGTAGTTGAATCCCATAAGCTCTACAAACATTTTGAACAGTACAGCTAATCTTCCGATTGCTGCGTCAGAACAAGGAATCTGGATGCAATGTAACACTACCCACTCAGTTGATGGAAACTAGTAAAATTAGTTTTCTCATATTCCCCCTAAAAATACCCTGATGTTACTTATTGCACCTAAAAATCCCCCTGAAATTTCTTTCTCCCTAAATTGCCCTCTGAAGAAAAAATCCCCAAAATCTGGGGTAAAACCCGAAAGTTGGCAAAGCTGCTGTGAGGCGCGGCGACTCGAGTGCACCGAGAATTTCTCGTGCTGCTGTCGCTCAGCAGTTCTCGAGAAGCTCATGGAAGACAGGGTTGGGTCGCGTGTCGGTGTGTGCCAGTTGACTGGGCAGCGCGCGGTCTGTTATCTGAGCTGACTGCTGGCGCTGATAGACAACGCTCGCTGTGACTGTGATTCAAATATGGACACACGAAAACCAAAGCCACGGAGCGAACAGTACTTAACGACTGTTGCAACATAGGTCTTAAAACTATCTGTGATGCAGCAAAAAATTTGAAATGAAACAATGTATCTAGCGATCAAACATAGAGGTCCACGGATATAGAAGCGCAGTTTTCTATTAATGCAAGTCAGACAAAACACCCAAGTATATACGTATGTTATCCATTCATTCTACATTTAAAAGTTTGGATAGTGTCAAAAACAGTTCGACAGTATTAGAAAGCTTGAATTTCTTAATTCTGCCTCAGATAATGTACACCATCAATCCTAATTGACACTACGCAAAGTTTTGAAAAGTGCGAGCATAGAAGAAGCAACAGTTGGTATTGTAGGCATAGTTGTAAACTGTGATAGCTGACTTCAGAAAGTTCCAGAGGTCTGAACTGAAATTATAAGCACGGTAGCTGAAATCTTTGCAGCTAATTAACACTGGTTATAACCGAAGATTCTCTAAGCTCTACCGATTTTTTCATTTTTTTATTTTTTATTTTATTTTATTTATTTATTTGCATTATGTAAATGTATGTAAGATGTTTTGGGTGTAAATTGTTGTAGCAGTTCTCTCTTAAGTATCAATACACGTGAAATGCATATCTGTTTTTGGTAAGAATAAAGTTTTAGTTTCGTGTCAGATATGTGTTCAATTAATAATAGTTCCATGATTTTTATCTCCTGAGAAACGTAATACTGTTACTACTGCCGCGGTGGAGTAGCCGAGCGGTCTAAAGCGTCTCGCTGCGGAGCGCGCGGTTGCTCGCCGTGGAGGTTAGAGTCCTCCCTGGGGCATGGGTGTGTGTGTTGTCCTTAGGTTAGTTTACCTAGGTTTAAGTAGTTTGTAGACTGGTGACCACGCAGTTTGGTCCGATAGAATTACAAACATTTCAACATTTGAACTGTTACTACTACTACTCTGCTATTAATTTAGTACATATAAAAGAAATCCTTGTACTTGACGTTAATGTGCAAAGTACAAGTCCTTCCTTGCACCTACGGAAGACGACGATTATGACTACTGTGGCTAAATGCTTCTTGTAGAGTAGTTTCACTGGAATAAAGGAGTACGGCATAATCTCATAGCTACACAATTTAAAAAAGTTAGGTAAACATACAAATAACAATGAAGACTTTTAAATAGAAACAATTTACGAAGTTACATTCTGTGTAAGATACGAAATGCTGCATCATTACAATAACCAATAAACAAGTAATGTCATCTAATTAATATGTTTCTTAATATCGGCGTTTCTCGCTTAGTAAGTCCTTTTTGGCGACCACCACATTTTTCTTGTTTCCCACTCACGTACAGAGAAAATCGGAGTCACACTGATCTGTACGTGGAAGCAATATGCCCCATAAGTATGGAATACTATCAAACATTATTTGGAGCAAGAAAACGACATAGCTACGTTGCTGCAAGTCGTAGGAAGTAAAAATTGTGAAGGTGGCGTCGTCGAAGCTGTTTGTGAAACACTAGAAGGTCTAATTGGGTTAGAATGACACCGTCAACACACTAGTTAATGTAATCGAGAAAGTTCTGGATACAGCGACGACAGTGAAGCTGTTTGTGAAGGTATTTACTGGTGCTGAAAACACTCGAGGCTTATATCACTCTCTTCCTTTTCAGGGCCTTTCATTTACCTGAGTGTGGTGACGAAGATGACGCCGTGTAAAAGACGTTGTAAACGCGAAAATTAAGTTGGTGATGGCGTCTAGGCTGATTGTGCAGAATTAAAAGGTAAGCTCTTGTTTTCGAAGACGTAATAGCTCTCACGACGTGAAGTAAACATTCCTCAGTTTCATCCCAGATTCGTAACGTTTATCTACAGAACTACGACGACGCCGTGTAAAGAAACGCAAAGGCTGCGGAGGTAGTGGTGTAGAAGCTGTTAGTGAACTTCTAGAAGGTACATTACAATGTTTGGGCGGAGGCGTCATTGCACTGTTCGTGAAGTACTCGAAAGTCGCTTTGGTATTTGAAGAGGAAAACGTACTAACATCTACGTTTGCAATGAACGTTGCTGAATTTTTTGATATTTATGGTACGTGAAATTCATAACACAAATAACAATCGGCCAAAGCCATTCAACGCCACTCTCAAAATATCTCGAGAAAATCGACTTTAAAGTTTTTCAAGTACATGTAAGTACCAACAATTAAAGAAGTTGTAGAACCTGTCTGTGTAGCTCAGGTGGTAGCGTTTACAATCAGAGGCACACTACTTCTAATCCTGCAGTGACAGATTTCTTTTTTCTTTCTTTTTTTCCGTTGTGTTTGAATACTTACACAATTTTAATATCTAATGGTAATTGTTCGGGAGTGTTCGAATCCGCCCGGCGGGTTAACGAAAGGGGTCGGAGTGCCGGCCAGCCTGGATGTGGTTTTTAGGCGGTTTTCCACATCCCCCTAGGTGAATACCGGGCTGGTACCAAAGTCCCGCCTCGGTTACACGGTTCACAAACATTTCGTAACACTTTACACTTTCACGCACATGTAACACTATGCGCAGACATTTGGGGTCCACATTCCCGCCTGTGGAGCATGGGCTGGCGGCAGGAAGTGCATCCGGCCACCCTGTAAATATTAACACATGCCAAATCCGCGTTTAACTCAGTGCCGACCCTGCATGTGCGGGAATTGGTTCAAAATTCAAATGTTTGTATAGTCTATGGGACTTAACTACGGGGTCATCAGTCCCTAAACTTACAAACTACTTATGAACTACTTACGAACTAGGACGGCACAAATATCTATGCCCAAGGGGGGATTCGAACCCCCGGCCGTAGTGGCCGTGCAGACCATGACTGGAGCGCCTTAGTCTCCTCGGCCACCGCGGCCGGCCGGGAATTGGTCCAAAGAGATATATATAGGATAGATAGATAGGTAATTGTTCGGGAATGAAACATGGACGATAAACAGTGCGACAGAAAGAGAATAGAGGCTTTTGAAATGGGGTGCTACAGAAGAATGCTGAAGATTAGGTGGTAGATCGCATAACTAATGAAGAGGTACTGAACAGAATTGGGGAGAAAAGGAATTTTGGCATACCTTGACTAAAAGAAGGGATCGCTTGATAGGACACATTCTTAGACACCAAGGAATCGTAAATTTAGCATTGAAGGGAAGTGTTTTTGGGGGGTAAAAATCGCAGAGGGAGACCAAGAGAAGCATATAGTAAGCAGATTCAAATGGATGTGGGTTGCCGTTCTTATTAGGAGATGAAAAGGCTGCATCAAACCAGTCTCCGAACTGAAGACCACAGCAACAACAATGGTAATCAATATTCCTTCAAATCGTCTTGATTGCAAATTTTTTATTAGTTAATGACGCGTTTCGCCCTTTAGCAGGGCATCTTCAGATTATCTGCGTGACAGAATTTACACAAAATTACAAGGCGGAATTACAAACGGTTATAACCGTTTGTAATTCCGCCTTGTAATTTTGTGTAAATTCTGTCACGCAGATAATCTGAAGATGCCCTGCTAAAGGGCGAAACGCGTCATTAACTAATAAAAAATTTGCAATCAAAACGGTTTGAAGGAATATTTATTCTGATTGCTGTTGTACACCATGGATTGGAAATCATTTTACAATGGTAATCGTTATATATATACATAAATGAATTGCTGTTCGTTATTCTCGCTAAAACTCGAGAACGGCTGAATCGATTTGGCTAATTTTAGTCTTGAAATATTCGTGCAAGTCCAGGGAAGGTTTAAACGATGATAATATATGGAAAAGTTGCCCGGAAAAGAAGAAAATCGGGAAAAAACTGAAACTGTTTTTCCAGTGCGCTGTCAATATCGTTCGTCCAAATGCAATAAAATTTTGCTCATTTCATGTTGAAAGCAAGAGGAAGGTTCGCATCAAATAAAAATTTGGACAAGTCACCCGGAAAGTAGGAAAATTTAAGAAAAACCGAATTCGACTTTTTTCTATGAATAAAAATCAATTGCCACATGGTTGTAAGAGCTTCACTTGAGTACAGCTTGACAAGAGAAGATTTGTATGAAATAATTTTTTTGAAAAATCTACCGGAAAAATGGAAAATTTGAGAAAAACAGAAAGTGCGTTTTTCAATGTGTTTCTAATTGAATTCAGCTCTATAACTGACTATTCGCACGACGGAGAGGGGTAATTCTTCTTTTGTTTTGTTCATTATGGCTTGGAAAAGTATTCAGTAAAATAAAATTAAAAAAATGGGACAGTTAGAAGGGAAAGTTGCAAAATTCGAACCAAGTTCCTTTTCCACTGTGTTTCTAAATTGTACTAAACATTGCATGTTGAGAACCGTTCATCCGATTGCAATAAAATTTTGATCATTTGACGTTCAACGAAAGTTACCCGTAAAATTTGAATATTCGCGAGAAACTGAAAGAGCTTTTTTCGATGGGATATCAATATCATTCGTCTCATTCCGATAAAATTTTGCATATTTGACGTTCAAAGGAAGAGTATCGTTCTTATGAAATAAAAATGTGGAAAAGTTTTTCTATGAAATGCCAATACCATTCATCTGATTGCGATAAAATTTTTCACAATCGACGTTCAAAGCAAAAGGACGGTTTGAGTGTAGTGAAAGTTTGGAATACTTGACCAGAAAAATAGGAAAATTTGTGGAAAACTGAAAGAGCTCTTTTCTTTGGGCTATCAATGTTATTCGTACGATTGGGACAAAAGTTTGCACATTTGACATTCAGAGCAAGAGTACATACATATTAGCAATTGCAAAGCATTACCGGGTGGACTGGATAACACAACAACCAAGTCACTATTTTACATGTTTTAATTCTAAAGTTTCTTCGCAATTTTTCCATATTTCATCACCGTTTAAACCTTCCCTGAACTTCCACGAATGTGACATGAACATTATCCTGGACATGTGTGCGTGATCTGATGATGCCTTTATAAAGCTACTGGGTCTAAAATACAAATAATTTAAATTAGTATGGTTTATATTAAGAGGTAAGTGATACGAAGTTCACCGGTCCATCTAGTGTACCATAAATATAAAGAAATTGTAAAATCCGATTCCCATGTGGTCTCCTTGTCAGATATGTCTAGCTGGAGTATGACGTCAACGACGCCACCGCCATGAGAGTAGCTGGAAGCGCAAAAGCTGAGGAGGTAGTGCTGGTGTCGAAGCTGTTTGTGAACTTGTAGGAGGTACGCAACAGTGTTTGAGTACGTACGAACTCTCACGACTTTCAGTAAACATTACTGATTTGCACCCTTTTTTTCCAGAATGGCCTAACCACGTCCATTTGGATTACGACATAAACGATGTCTCCACCGAGTACGTGACTTGAATCGCAAAACATGAGGAAGCGACGGTGTCAGCGCTGTTTGCGAGCTATTGGCAGGTACGGTCCTTGTTTGTCCGCTTCGAACTTTCACTATTTGTATTCAGTTTGGCTCATTTATAACCTCTCTGTTCAGACACCTACTTGACGACACGCGAACACAGTAAACCTTACTCATTTACACCCAATGTGACGTCTATCTGGAGACAACGATGCCACCGAGCTAAAGTTGCTGGAGTCAGAATAGATTAGGAGGTAGAGGATGGGCGGAGGCGGATTTGAACCTCTGTCCTCTCGAAAGCGCCGACCTGTTTCAAAAAATTGTTTAAATGTTTGTTACGTTTATGGGACTTAACTGCGGGGTCATCAGTCCCTAAGCTTACAAACTACTTATTACCTAACTTATACCAGAGACAGCACAAACATCCATGACCGAGGGAGGATTCGAACCCCCGACGGGGAACGGCCTCGCGCATCGGAGCATAGCGCCTCAATGCGCTCGGCCACTCCACCGCGGCGCCTTCCTGTTTGCTAGATACGATATTGAGAGAAGACTGTGAAAGAAAACGGAACACTGAAAGACCTAAGCTGAAACAAGGTCTCTTGAGTCGACGACATTCTCTCAGAACTGCTGATATCCTTGAGAGAGCCAGTCGCGAACGAACTATAGCTACCACCTGGTATGAAAGATGTATTAGACAGGCAAAAAAAGCTCAGACTTGTAGAGGAATGTGATAACTCCAATTCCAAAGAAAGCAGGTGCTGACAAGTGAGTCTATTACCGGACCATTAGTTTAATAAGTCCTCGTTGCAAAATAACGACACGAATTATTTATAGGAGTTGGGAAAAGTTGGTAGAATCCGACCACGGGGAACGTCAATTTGGATTTAGGAAAAATTTGGGGTCACTTGAAGAAATATTCACCTTACGACTTTCTTAAAAAACTACAGCTTTCGAGAAAGTTTTTAACAAGGTTGAATGGAATACATTCTTTCCAATTCTTGATTTAGCGGGAGTAAAAAACACACTTGAAGCAAAATGTACGAAAACCAGCCGACAGTTATAAGAGTCGAAAGGTATAAGGTGACATGGTGGGTGGGAAGAGAGGAAGAAAGGGTTGTAGCGTTTCCCCAATGTTGTTCAATCTATGCACTGAGCAAGCTGTAAAGGAAAGCAATGAAGAGTACAAAATGAACAGTAACAAGAGCAACAATAACAAGGATAATAGAATATAGTCAAATTAAATCAGTGATTCTTGGGAAAGTGGATCAGGAAACTAATCTGTAAAGAAGATGTGTTTTCCTACTGGGCAGTAAAATAACGTTTGTCGAAGCAGAGAGAATTCAAAATGTAGAATAGTAATGGGCAGAAAAGAATTTCTGGAGAGAAATAAACGTTCATATGTTTGTAAATCTAAGAGACTTAACTGCTGCGGTTATCAGTACATAGGCTTACAAACTACTTAAACTAACTTATGCTAAGGACAGTACACACACACACACATGCCAGAGGGACGACTCGAACCTTGACGGCGAGCAATCGCCCGCTCCGCAGCAAGGAGCTTTAGAGCGCTTGGGCACCCCTTGCGGCTATTTCTGAAGAAAATAATTTTATTTACATCGAATATAAATTTAAGTCTTAGGAAGTCTCTTATGAAGGAAATTGTCTCGACTGCAGACCTTACGGAAGTGAAACGTCGACAATAAGCAGTTCACACAAGAAGAGGATAGAAAGAACTTTAGAAATTGGGTGCTAAGGAGACTGGTGAAGATTAAATGAGTGGATCGCGTAACTAATGAGATGGTAGTCCACGGAAATGAAGAGAAAATAAATTCATGGCAAAACTTGATGGGACCGGATGATAGGAACTATTATGTAAAAACCAAGAAATCGTCAGTTCAGTGATCTAGGGAACTATGTGTGTGTGTGAAGGTGGGTTGCGCTATTGACTTGATACTACAGACGAAAGTTAATTCTTAAGACAAGTAAGCCCAAATTATTGACTTGTTAGAAACTTAAACTGTAAATGGGGAGGAGGGATTTCTGTCACTAAACCGATATCACAAACGAAATAACTGGTATATACTGCTCTAAAGCCACGCGGGAGTAGCTGAGCGGTCTGGAGCGCCACGTTACGGATCGCGAGGTCTCCCACATCGGAGGTTCGAATCCTTCCTCGGGCATGGATATGTGTGTTGTCCTTAGGTTAGTTTAACTTAGTTTAAGTAGTACGAAGATCGAAACCAACTGCAGAACGATCTGAATAAGATATCACTATGGTGTAAATATTGGCAATTGACTCTAAATAATGAGAAGTTTGAAGTCGTCCACATGAGTACGAAAAGAAATCCGTTAAAATTTGTTTACAAGATAAATCAATCAAATTTGAAGGCCGTAAAATCCACAAAATACCTAGGAATTACAATTACTTCTGACTTAAATTGGAAAGAACACGTAGATAATGTCGTGGGAAAGGCAAACCAGAGACTGCGTTTTATTGGCAGAACCCTTAAAAGATGCAACAGAACTACTAAAGAAACTGCATACACTACGCTTGTCCGTCCTTTTATGGAGTATTGCTGGCCAGTGTGGGATCCTTATCAGGTGGGTTTGACGGAGGACATCGAAAGAGTCCAAAGAAGGACAGCTCGTTTCGGATTGTCACGATACAGGGGAGACAGCGTTACGGAAATGATACACGATCTGGGATGGGAATCATTACAACCAGCGGCGCTTATCGTTGCGGCGTGGGCTATTTAGGAAACTAAAATCTCCAATATTCTCCTCCGAATGCGAAAATATATTGTTGACTCCCACTTACATAGGTAGAAATGATCATCAGAATAAAATATGAGAAATCAGAGCCCGAACGGAGAGATTCAGGTGTTCATTCTTCCCGCGCGCTAATCGAGAATGGAATGGGAGATAAAATAGTATAACGGTGGTTCGATGAACCCTCTGCCAGGCACTTAAATGTGATTTGCAGAGTATCCCATGTAGATGTAGATGTAATAACAGACAACGCTGGGCAGTGACCGACTTTTGTGGGCAGATTTTATCAAACATGTTGTGGTACGCAAGCAGAAATGTACACATTGAACTTTAACATTCTCGAGCGAGAATATTGCGGACTTGAAGGGGATATCAAGAAGTTTCGATGAGAATCGATACATGAGGTAAACCTATACGAGAGACAGGATGATAAGCACATTTTATGGAATACAAGAGCAGAAAACGTGGTAATGGGACAGGGCCGAGTAAAAACATGCGTTCTCGTTTCGGAAGATAACCTCGTGAAACGACATCGGCGGCGAGGCAATGATACGCCCCGCTGCATGCGCCGAAGACATTACGAGGAGAGGCGCATAAGATTAATTTTACGGCCGACTGTCATCGCGAGGCAGCGAAACAAGTGCTTAATGGCCGCTATAAACGTCGTCCGTCACCGATAACTGCATCGCTCGCCTTTCAGGCGGCTGTTCCGCTCATGGACTGTGCGTGTTTCGCCAGACATCACTTCACTCGAGAAGATCGCTTGCTTGGCAACAACCGACGTAGTTTACTATCAGTGCATTAGTCCGCTCGTTACTCACCGAAGAAGTACTAGTGCCTTTGCGAATAAATGTTCTACTTGCTACCGGATTGAGAAATTAGGTAATGAATGGGATGGCTGTTGAGATAAGTAAATTTTTCCATTACACGATGACGGCATTCGAAAGATTTACTGGAGAGTAGCATCTACCGAGTCTGTACGAGCTCGCTACTGTAATAATCATGCAAATTTGTAATACTTGAAGACTGCATAAGAATAAAAACGTTTATCAAAAATGTACATTTTTCAGGAGAGAGAGAAAAAAAAGTTTCACATAGCTTAATATCACCTTTCCGTCAATTAAATTTTTACTTCTTTGGAACGTGTTAAACTTTTTAAATTCGGTAATAACTTAGTTTTCAGTGTAGCAAACAGTATTATTATTAAACTTCTTGGCAGATGAAATATGTGTTTTTGAACCGGGATTAGCGTTTGGCAAAGGTCTTTGTTATGGCCTGCTTTCGTTGTGAGTGTTTGAATTGCGGTACAGGTAACGATCTGTATGTGGGTTTCTGATAAAGTGTATGGCCCAAGCTGCCATTTCCCTTTTGGTCCACTTTAGTTTACGGTAGTAACACTAAACGTGGACCTTTGCGATCGCCTTTTGACAGCACGAAATTTAAAATAACCGCTCATCTGACACGGAAACTCAATACATGAAATTGTAGGGGAGAAATTTCTCTACAAATTTGCTCTTTTTTTCATATCTTGCATCGTTTCACAGATATTTGCAAAAATAACGGCGATTTGACGATGTCTTTCTGTAACGTGTTCCCACTATTTAGGTCGAACCGTTCAACCGATCGGCACCAAATTGTACATACATAATTGTTGGCCACCAAAGACCAGAACCTCGTTTTTTTATATATTTTGGACAAAAAAATCCGTTAGTAACAGAAAAAAAGTTTTTTATGTAATTTTAATTGCAAATAAGCCGTTCACCTGACACGAAAATTGAATAAGCGAATTTGTAGAGGAGAAAATTATCCACAACTTTGCTTCTTTATGTTTTTTTCATATCTCGTATCGTTTGAGAGATATTTGCAAAAATAACGGAGATTTGACACCTCCCATTGAATTAACGAAAACCAGCCGTTCGTAGATGTCACGTGACATTCCTCGTCTAGAACTCTGTCGCATACGCCATCTTCCTTTGCGTATTTGGTGATTTTCTTATAGTAACTTACACGTTGTCATTTCAAAGCAATGGCGCACTGAATAATTAACGAAAACACGTCATTCTTCGGACGATAAATAATAATCTAGTGTCTAAAAATGTCATATTAGCATCAGTTAATAACTGCCATTAATAGGACGACATTAAAGAACATATGCATTAATTGTTAGCCGTAGTGTAGTGGGCAGCGGTTCGAAACCCGCCACTGCCCCAAAATGTTTTTCTCCTTTTTCCTAAAAGGGTTTCGAGCACTCTTATTAATTAAATAGAGCTATGTTCTTCATTGTTTAGAATTATGCATATGTAAGAATGCTCCCTCTAAAATGCATGTTTGTTCTATTTCGTGAACATGCCGTGAAATACGTAACAACGAATTAAAGAGTTGTCTTCTGAAGCATATGCACGTAAACTGGGAGGATACTGTAATAATGAATATTCTGAACGTGGATACTGGTAGTTTCGTATATAAAGGAAGCCCTAGATTTCTGTGTCAACTGTAGTTCCTTACTGAAACGGAAGGGAAGTGTATACATTGCAACAAATTACCTTGTTTATTTTTGTTTCTAAGCGTTTATTCACCATTTATGGAATACATTAAGAGTCATTAATTAGAATCAATGCATCTACTAAAATGTGTATCTTTGACATTGTTGCTATGCACGCTTTTAACGTAGACAGTATTACCTTTCCCGTAGTTCAGATATGACTTCGTTCATGTTACTTTGTTCTGCGCTAAAATAAAGAGCAAATATTTTATTTCAAACCGTGATTACGTTTTCAAACACAAACGGAATACGTGTGGAAATACTGAATTCCACATAACTCTAGTACTTAATAAATATATATATATATATATATATATATATATATATATATATATATATATATATATATATACAAAGTTAGTAATATCATTACGTCATTTACAACAGTCATTGTAACAGTATCTCCCCAGGTTATGTACATGTGATAAAGAAGTCTATGTTTACAATTCGTTGCTATGTACTTCATGGCATGTTCTCGAAACAGAACAAATGCACTTTTCAGAGAAATCGCTGTTACCTTTGAACAACTCGGAATATTGCAGAATACACGAACGACAAATGTACACTGTGTTCCATCCAGGCAATAGTCACTCGCCCGAAAGCCAAATGTAGGCTACTTTCGTTCCACGGTATAGTCATTCGTAACCAGTAAAAGCCGAGAAAATAAACTATCAAGGCAAGACAGGTGATGATATTTTAACGGTTGAGTAGCTGCCCATAAGCAACATATCACGCAGGTCAATGCCAAACGACGCTTCTCGTGATGCAAGGAGCGTAAACATTGGACGCCTGAACAGTGGAAAAATTTGTGTGGAAGGAGGATTCATGGTACACAATGTGGCGATCCGATGCCCGGTGAACGTCATCTGCCAGCGAGTGAGGTGCCAAAGGTAAAATTTGGAGGAGGTGGTTTTGTGGTGTGGTAGGGGGCTTGCACCTATTGTTGTTTAGGGTAGCACTATCACAGCACAGGAATACATTGATGTTTTAAGCACCGTCTTGCTTTTAACTGTTGTATTTTGGGGACGGCGATTGCATCTTTCAACACAATCGAGCACCTGTTCATAATGCACGGCCTGCAGCGGAGTGGTTACAGGACAATGTTGTCAGTTATGGTCTTCAGTCCGGAGACTGGTTTGATGCAGCTCTCCACCCTACTATATCCTGAGCAAGCCTTTTCATCTCCTCATAAGAACGGCAACCCACATCCATTTGAATCTGCTTACTGTACGCGTCTCTTGGTCTCCCTCTGTGATTTGTACCCCACACATTTCCCTCCAACGCTAAATTTACGATCCCTCGATGTCTAAGAACGTGTCCAACCAAGCGATCTCTTATTTTAGTCATGGTATGCCAAAAATTCCTTTTCTCACCAATTATGTTCAGTACCTCTTCATTAGTTATGCGATCTACCCACCTAATCTTCAGCATTCTTCTGTAGCACCACATTTCAAAAGCCTCTATTCCCTTCCTGCCCGCACTGCTTATCGTCCATGTTTCACTCCCGTACAAGGCAACACTCCACTCAAATGCCTTCAGAAAAAGACTTTCTTACACTTAAATTAATATTCGATGTTAGCAAATTTCTCTTTTTCAAAAATGCTTTTCTTCCCATTGCCATTTTGCATTTTGTATCCTCTGTACTGCGACCATCGCATGTCATTTTACTACCCAAGTAACAAAACTCATCTACCACCTTCGCTGTTTCGTTACCTAATCTAATTCCTTCAGCATCGCCTGATTTTCTAAGACCTCATTCCATTATTTTTGTTTTGCTCTTATTAATGTCTATTTTATACGCTCTCTTCAACACACTGTCCATTCCTTCCAATACAGGACAATATCCCTGTAATTGACTGGACTGTACCGAGTCCTGACTTGAATCCTATAGGACACCTTTGTGATGTTTTAGTACGCCGTGTCATCCCTCGCCGATCTACATCGTCCGGTTCTCAATGCAGCACTCTGTGACGAATGGGTTGCCATTCGCCAAGAAACCTTTCAGCACCTGACTGAGTGTTCGAGCTGTCATCAAGGCTAAGGGTGGCACAACGCCATATTGAATTTTTGAATTACTGTTGAAGGGCTCCACCACCTTGTAAGTAATTTTCAGCAAGGTGTGCGGATACTTTTGGTCACATAATATATTACCGATTTTTATGGTACTACATGCCGTCTCTATTGTAAAAATTAAGTTAAAATCAGGTTAAACTGTCAAATAATCAATGTCCAGAGACACATTTTCTTTCGATATCTACTACAGTTATTAAAACTGAAGGAGACACATTGAATTAAAGTTAATGTCGCGCCTGGGATTCGAACACGGGACCTCGTGCAAACTAGGCAGTTGCCACAACTATCAGAACAGCACGACTTAATAGAGATGGTGACTGCACGGAATGTTTTAAGGCAAGTCTCCATACACTACACAAACTTCAGTTCTGCCTCATGTTCCCTTATAAATACGTATCAACGTTACCAAGCCTCTCCGATAGCGGAATGGCAGCCTAGCAAAGAACGCTGACGGAAACGATCCTGCCTTATATCTCAAGCACAGGTGATACGTAAATATCAAATAATCAATGACATATTTTGTCTCGATGTCTATTAAGTATATGGCGTCCGCCTAGTAAGGACGAGATCCCGTGTTGGAATCCCGCCCATGGCATAAATTTTAATTCAATGCCTCTCCTTTAGTTTAGTATCTTTCATAGCTATCGAGACAAAATATGTCTCTGGACATTGGTTATTTGATATTTATGTATCACCCGTGCCTGAGGTAAAAGGCAGGATAGTCCTCGTTAATGTTCTTTGCTAGGGTGCTAATCCGCTGTTGGAGAGCCTTGGCATCGTCGATACGTTGTTATAAGGAAACATGAGGCAGAATTGAAGTCTGTGTAGTGGAGGGAGGCACGCCTTAAGACATTCCATGCAGTCACCGTATCCATTAAGCTTTGGTGGTCATCTATTCCACCAATCTTTCCTAAGGAATTATTATTTAGTTTCATAAACCGCTGATTTCAAGAAATGTTCAAATGTTTGTATAGCTTCTTGGACTTAACTACGGGGTCATCAGTCCCTAAACTTACAAACTACTTATGAACTAGCTATTCCTAAGGAAGCCGGCCACGGTGGCCGAGGGGACTGAGCCGCTTCAGTCACGGTCTGCACGGCCACTACGGTCGGGGGTTCGAATCCCCCCTCGGGCATGGATATTTGTGCCGTCCTAGTTCGTAAGTAGTTCATAAGTAGTTTGTAAGTTTAGGGACTGATGACCCCGTAGTTAAGTCCCATAAGCTTTACAAACATTTGAACGTTTGAACATTTGAATCCTAAGGACGGCACAAATATCCATGCCCAAGGGGGGATTCGAACCCCCGACCGTAGTGGGCGTGCAGACCGTGACTGGAGCGCCTCAGTCCCCTCGGCCACCGCGGCCGGCTGATTTCAAGAACCAATATTTATACTACCAATGAAGGCATATTCTTATTTGCTGTGAAGAAGAGGTGTGTTTTTCTTTTTACTACAAGTTTACATCACGTAGTAGATTCTTTCCAGGTTATATATATATAGAAAATAAATAAAAAATCTGGTGCCTGCCTAGTAAGTAGCAGGTTCCGTGTTCGAATCCCGGCCGCGGCATAAATTTTAATTCAATGCCTCCCCTTTAGTTCAATATCTTCAAACTGAACTACCCACACTCATCCGCTATCGTATTCAGGTATGTACCTTCGCGGCCGCTTTTAGCGCTGCAGTCATGATGTATATAACAAAAATTAGTAGCAGCGTCGTGGCTGTGTATGTTAGCCTGCGATTGTACTCCATAGTTCGCAGCTGCCCCTATATCCCTGCCAGGTGTCCGGTCCTCGTGCGCAACTGCATTGGTGTAAGCATCAAAACTCGACAAGGTGAACTACCAGTATTGACAATTGCGGCGTTTGTTCTTGCGAACATATCCTAAAGTGTGTCAGAGTGTGTCATGACGTCTTACGTACAGCAGTATACCCTACCAACAGGCGACTAGTCAGTTGTGTGGTTCGAACCGTGTTGTAGCCGATGTTAGTTGTGTTTGTGTGTCTTATTCTACAGTACTGCCAATCTCGGGTACCTTTCACGATGTTTTACCTCCTTACAAAAACCGATTCACCTTCGTATTTACTGTTATTGTGCTATTCGTGTGTGCAAATTGTTTGGTGCATTTACCCTTTCTTTCTTCCACCATTTGTTACGATAAGTCGAACGGCGGATATGAAATTCTGCTATGTTTCAGGCTGCGAGCGCTTGCCCTCTATGCTCTAAGATACCTACATCGCAGAGTTGCCTTCGATAATCCATTCTATAGATTTTTCGAGTGTCTTAGGGACACAGGCATAATGAAAGGAAAGCTTTACAAGTCTGCGATGCTGTATAGTGAAGAAACCTGGAAAATTATAAAAGCAGCTGGGAGATCTTCCGGGTTATAAGTCGTGGTCCACAAAACTTCGCTGTTTTCCCTGACGTTTCGTCCAGAGCTGCTCTTCTGATGTCTGTGTACTTACGCTGAGTCTTGCCGACTGACGAGTCGGGCGTCTGAGAGCGACATATATACTGTGGAAAGTGGGCGTGGCCAAGCTGTCACGTTATTAGCAGTGATAGTCCTTGTCAGAGATAAAACTTCACTATCGATTGCAATATGTCATAGATAAAACCTGTAGATCTTGTAAAGCTACTGTCCATATTTCACTAAGTTTCATAGATTCTTGTTTCCTATTAAAATTATCCGAAACAACAGTTTTATCCACAGTGACGAATTATTATCCACGGCAATACAGAAAAGCCATTGAAATATATAAACATAAGAATAATTTTAATAGCAAAGAAGAAGTTGTGAAACTTATCTGCATATGGACAGAATCTTTACGAGACCGACAGGTTTTATCTGTGTCAGATTACAATCGATAGTGAAGTTTTATCTCTGACAAGGACTATCGCTGCTGATAACGTGACAGCTAGGCCACGCCCTCTTTCCACAGTATATATTTCGCTCTCAGACGCCTCACTCGTCAGTCGGCAAGACTCAGCGGAAGTAGGAAGACCTCCGAAGATGTCCAGCGCAGCTCTGGACGAAATGTTAGGGAAAATTGCCTTATAATCCGTAAGATCTACCAGCAGCTATGGCACCCGGTCGTGATAGCCTTCACTGCACAATTACAAAAGCCTAAGAGTAAAAGATGGAAGGTCAGAAATGAGAATTTTAAAATGGATGAGTGGGGGGACACGAAAGGATGAACTAAGTAATGAGTACGTCAGGGGAACAGTGAAAGTAGGGTCCATAGGGAAGAAGATCCAAGAAAGCAGGCTATGATGATATGGACATATGCAGAGAAGAGGGGAGTACTATGTGGGGAGAAGAGTTGAAGACCTGGAAATCGAAGGATCTAGGAGAAGAAGAAGACCGAAACTGAGATGGAAAGACAAGATAGCAGGGGACCTGCGGAAGAAAGGGTCCCTTAGAGAAGGTACACTGGATAGACATTTGTGAAGAGAAGGATCCAGCAAAGTAACGCCGACCCCACTTGACGTGGGAAAAGGCTGAGACGATGATGATGATTAGGGACACAGGTACCCTGTCACCTCGACTGACTGTGAGACGCTCCGCTCAGTCCGGACGTCGGAAATGGATGAACGTGCGCTACGTCCAATGGAAGAAAACCCTACAGGCAAAGTGCGTCTATTAGCAACAGCAGAAAATGTGTCACACTCTCTTATCTGAGGGTTGTCTCGGGGTGAAGTGCTTGGCTGGGAATCGAAGTGTCACGGGTTCGAGGCCGTGTCGGATCACGGAATTTTAGTCTGCGTTTCATCCCAGTCTCCACCTCTCAAATATGTGATGAGCCGCCAGAAGCGACACGTGGTTCGAATTCCACGTCAAACTGGAGGTCTCTTTTCCCGGTTGGATGAGCGGGATACGCTATGGACACTCGTCAAAGTGGCGTGCAGTTGAAAGACTTGCACTGAGATTCACGAAATTATTATTCTGTCAATGGCTGATGCAAAAGTGTGCCGCAGATCCACTGTTTTGATCCAAGAATTTATTTACGATGAGACAGGTTTGGTAACCAATAGTTATGGGCAGATGTAAATCCCCAAGCAATTCAGGAAAGAGGTAGCTGCACTGAGTCTCAATCAATGCAAGGGCAGGCTAACTTGGCGATAGAATAATAGGGCTATACAAGCCACAACTAAGGTTGAATGGGGTACATATCTGAATTAATATATATCACCTACCTCGCTGGAAAGACGTTTCGTGTTGGCAACGATTACAGATGTGGTTAATGCTTGGCACCCTTGCGTCACAATGTGCGCAGACATTTCAGGACCGCTCCAGACACTGGCCTGCTCGTTCTTCAGACCTCAATCCCCTGGTCTTTTGGGTATGGAGACACTTGAAGCAAGTGGTATACCCAACTTTTAATCAACGATGTGCAGACACTGCAGTTTCTCTTCTTCAGTGCGTACCAGCAAGTAGAACAACAATAACTGGGTATACTTCAAAGAGTGCATTATTCCTGATGCTGAAGAGCAGAGCGATTCACTGCCATGAATGGACGCCACATGGAACACCTCCTATACACGTGTTTACATCAGAAAGTACGCGTTTCCGGAACCGTTGGTTGGACATGTTTTTCTCGTTTCGATGAGTAACACCGTGTCTATGCATTTTTCCTCATACCCAGATTGTTACCCCGTTCAAAAGGCTGAAGTTGTTTAATAGGAGTATGTAATAATTACTGCGACATGGTTGCACCCTAAAATGAATGTTATAAACAATGTTCACTTAAACTCGTACAGCTACTGCCTGCTAGACAAAGTAGAGGTTGACAGATAGCACTCTGACCGCCAATGACAAATGAATCGCTAACACTACAACCCCCTAAATACAGATTGAACCTGAGGCCACTAAGCACAGTCCTTGAGGGTATCTTTGCCTTTCCCTGGCATATGAATACTGGTTATTACCTGATGTTCAATGGTAAACCGTAAATGTTTAACAAGAAATTGTTATAAAAATAGCACGTTAATATTAATTTCGTCTGGCTAAATGACCTGGTGCAAGTCTTTCAATCGGACGCCACTTCGGCAACTTGCGTGTCCGTAACCTACCCCAGTTATCCAACCAACCGGGGAAAGGTGACCTACAGTTTAACGTGGAATCCGAACCACGAGTCCTTTCTGGCGACTCCTCACATCGTTGAGAGGTGAAGGATGGGTTAAAACGCAGACTGAAAGAGAGAGAGAGAGAGAGAGAGAGAGAGAGAGAGAGAGAGAGAGAGAGAGAGATTCATGATCCGACCGGGTTTCTAATCCGCAGTCTATGGACAACAGGACATCCATAGTTTGTATTTAAAGTAATAAATGTACGATTTTTATAACAAATAACTACGAAGAAACTATTGGTACTTTTATATGGTAAATAACGTGCTCTCAACACATTCATCAGTAGTTTTGAAGTAATACTTATTTTAAAAAGCGTGGAATGGCCGCGCGGGCTAAGGCGTCATGTTACGGACCGGGCGACCGTCCCCACCGGAGGTACCATTCCTCCCTCGGGCATGGATGTCTGTGTTGTTCTTAGTGAAAGTTAGTTTAAGTTATTTTGTAAGTCTACGGCCGCATGACCATAGCAGTTTGGTCCAACAGATTTACAAACATTTGAACACATTGTAAAAGTCTTCTCACACGTTATGCTACACTTAGAAAATACAAAGAGAGTCGAACTTTTTTTTTCTTATCGAAAAGGAAAAATTCCTGATGTTCTGCAAAAATATTTATTGAGTTACTAACCAGATTTCGCCTTCTTAGGCCAGGCGAAGGTCGCTAACATTTCGTCACAGATGTGCAACTTACAAAGATGGAAGATACAAATTCGCATGTTCATAGGAGAGTGTCACATTTCCATTGCACTGAATTACATTTACTAAAATATATAAAAAGCTGGTTTTATAAGTAGAGGTTCAAAGCCAGAAAATTCATAGCCCCCCCTCCCCCCCCTGCTTTTAACAACGAATATTTAGTCTTTGAACCTCTACTTACGAAATCAGCTTTTATATATTTTTATGTTCTAGTAAATGTAATTCATTGCAATGGAAATGTGACACTCTCGTATGGACATGCGAATTTGTATCGTCTGTATTTTAATAATATCTCTGTAAGTCGCACATCTGTGACGAAATGTTATCGACATTCAGCTTTTACCTTATGATGGTCTAAGAAGCCGAAAGCCGGTTAGTAACTCAGTAAATAATATTGCAGAACATCAGGAACTTTTCCTTTTTGATAATATTATCATATTCTGTCACGCACCGACAGAAAATTCAATTCATGTTAATTTTTCTTAATTCTGGCAGTTTCGGCGGCTGTTATTGTGGCTTTGTGACTGAAATTCTATTAATCAATAAACTATTGTTCCAGATTGCAAAGGAGGAGTTTACGGATATCGTCTATCAGCTCTGTATACTTTGAAAAACGTACTATAAGAATAAACAAGTACGAAAATAGTACATTGGCATTTCTCCACACAATAAAGAGCATAATACCATTCTATCAACGGGGCGAAGGGTACTGTGTATTACTTTTATAATGAACAAACTACGTTACGAAATTATTTCCTTCAGAATTTCAGCGGGATTGTAAGTTCGTGTGACAAAGAGAAGAACAGATGTAACGCTGGCAGTGAATGGGCCAATTTTCTTGTGGCGTGTCTCCCGCCGTAACATCGGAGATAAACTCGTTGCTTGGCTGACACCGACATCGCAGTCTGCGAACGATCATTCGGCCTCCTAAGGTTCGCGCTTTACGACTTTACGCAGAACTGCACTGACAGACGGGAATGAGGCACAGTGGCAGTAAGGAACGCTGAAGAGGAATGTGATGTCTACTTCGCATCGAGCTACTATCTCTATTGGAAGCAAGAAAGGTCCGCCATATTCGAACACGCCAGAGGTAACGATTGTCACGTACCGGTCTCGAGGAGGGCAAATAACCGACTATCGCCAGCGGGTTAAAATATGAGATAATGCACAAATGCGCAGATCAGAAGTATCCAGACACCATATTAGACACTTGTTAATACACATTAATATAGGAATATCGGGTGACCGAGCTTTGCTGGGGAATTTTTTCTGTTACATAGTGCTACTAGGCAACGGCATACCACCTCCAAACAGGGCCATGCCTAGTAAAACACTGTGGTGTTCAAACCAATCTTCGGATTGTTGACTGCTTTTTTTTTTAATTTTTTTTATTATTTTTTTTTTTTTTAATTGCTACTCACCGCGTTTTCGAGACTAACATATCTTCTCTGGTCCGAAAAACAAATATATATATATATATATATATATATATATATATATATATATATATATATATATACAGGGTGTCCCAGCTATCTTGTCCACCCAAAATATCTCTGGAACAATAACAGATATTGTAAAACGACTTTCACCGGTATCAATGTGCGGCTGGGGCCCATGAACGTACATGTTTGGAAACATTAAAAACGAAAGAAAAAGTGTTTTTCTAACACAGGGTGTCCCAGCTATCTTGTCCACCCAAAATATCTCTGGAACAATAACAGATATTGTAAAACGACTTTCACCGGTATCAATGTGCGGCTGGGGCCCATGAACGTACATGTTTGGAAACATTAAAAACGAAAGAAAAAGTGTTTTTCTAACACAAACTTACGTTTTTTTTTTTAATGGGCACCATATATTTTTTCTTCAGCAATCCATAGCATGACAAATCACATAAACAATGGCGTTGATTGCATCGCAATATTCCAATTACATCCCGAGATATTGCGACGCGAAATTGACGCTTGAAATACGCGAAACACACGGCTAGCGCACGTCCTGAGACTCAGGCCAGAACAACATGCTGCTTAGGACGTGGGCTAGTCGCGCGTTTCGCGTATTTCAAACGTCAAATTCGCGTCGCAATATCTCGGGATGTAATTGGATATTGCGATGCAATCAACGCCATTGTTTATGTGATTTGTCATGTCATGGATTGCTGAAGAAAAAATATAGGGTGTCCATTTAAAAAAAAAAAACATAAGTTTGTGTTAAAAAACACTTTTGCTTTCGTTTTAGAATGTTTCCAAATATGTACATTCATGGACCCCAGTCGTACATTGATACCGGTGAAAGTCGTTTTCCAATAGCTGTTATTGTTCCAGAGATATTTTGGGTGGACAAGATAGCTGGGACAGAGAGAGAGAGAGAGAGAGAGGGGGAGAGTTACAAAAAGGTACGGCCAAACTTTCAGGAAACATTCCTCACACACAAAGCAAGAAAATATGTTATGTGGGCATGTGTCCGGAAACGCTTAATTTCCGTGTTAGAGCTCATTTTAGTATGTTCTTCCACCTACGCTCACTGGAGCACCTTATCATGATGTCTTACGGGATACTCTACCTGTGCTGCTAGAACATGTGCTTTTACAAGTATGACACAACATGTGGTTCATGCACTATGGAGCTCCTGCACATTTCAGTCGATGTGTTCGTACGCTTCTCAACAACATTTTCGGTGACCAATGGATTGGTAGAGGCGGACCAATTCCATGGCCTCCACGCTCTCCTGACCTCAATCCTCTTGACTTTCATTTATGGGGGCATTTGAAATCTCTTGTCTACGCAACCCCGGTACCAAATGTAGAGACTCATCGTGCTCGTATTATGAACGGCTATGATACAATAGCCATTCTCCAGATCTGCATCAGCGCATCAGGGATTCCATGCGACGAAGAGTGGATGCATGTATCCTCGATAACGGAGAACATTTTGAACATTTCCTGTAACAAAGTGTTTGAAGTCATGCTGGTACGTTTTGTTGCTGTGTGTTTCCATTCCACGATTAATGTGATTTGAAGAGAGGTAATGAAATGAGCTCTAACATGGAAATGAAGCGTTTCCGGACACATGTCCACATAACATATACCGTCAGGAAAACAGCAACCAACCATATTTACTAATGTTATTTATTTACAAATAGCGCCCTTACCGGTTTCAAACCTTACAGTCCATCAACAAAGGACTGTTCACGTCTATATACATTTCTTGTCATCTACATTTTGGTTATGCTCCCAATTTTGTTTTGTGGAGAAGAGTTCTTGGTTGGGTGGTACCCTACAACACAAAAACGTGATTAAAATTACTTTACTTCAACGTAAGTATGACTAATGATGATGAGACATAGTTTAAACAAACTTTTACGTTAGAATTTTTGTTGTTAATCATCAATTTATGAGGAATGACAGCAAAAATTCTAACGTTAAAGATTGTTTACAATATGCCTTATCATCATTAGTCATACTTACATACAAGTAAGTAATTTCAATTACCGTTTTGTATTGTAGGGTACCACCCAACCAAAAACTTTTCGCCACAAGGCAAAATTATGAGCATAACCAAAATGTGGATGACAAGAAATTTATATAGACGTAAACAGCCGTTTGTTGATGGACTGTGAGGTTTCAAACCGGTAAGGGCGCTATTTTGTAAATAAATAGCATAATTAAATGTGCTTGGTTGCTATTTTCTTGACTGCAAGAATCAACCTGTATTTTATACTCAACCACGGGTTAAAACTATCAGTTTTCGACAAAATAGTATTACGCTTAAACTTTGCTGCAAACACATGAGGTTGGATGTCTGATGTCGGAGGAAGATTGATAGCTCATCTTCCTAGAGCTAGAGATACGGGGCGCTAGGATGGAGAGTAAACAGGACGTCCTAACTCATAACAGGCGTTCAATTGCTTCCAGGCCGGGATCTGCGCTGGTCACTCATTTAAGCAACGTTCTTACCCACGAACCACTGTCACAGGTGCTGCTTTACGACAAGACGTATTATCATGCTCTTACACTCATTTTCTCTAAACTGTTCTTTCACTAATACCAGCACACAATGAGACAGAATGTATAATACAATGATTAGTGTTGGGCGAAGAACATAATTAAAATTGGCGCCTAGGCGGAAAATAGAACATATATACCTGTGGCGTCTATTCCGAAGGGACAGACGGCACTTCTGATCCTGCAATTGTTATTCTTTCATATTCACAGAATATATGACATCAACTGCACATGGGCAAAGCTGAAAATGTGTACCCAGCCAGGATTCGAACCCGAGTCTCCCGCTTTCTAGGCAGTTGCGTTGACCTATACACCACTGGGGACACAGTGATCACCTCACCTGTGAATATGAAAAAATAACAACTGCAGGATCAGAAGTGACGTCTGTGATTTCGGAATAGACGCCACATGTATATACATAATATGCCAGTGACGGGAAATGATCCTTTCGTTGGTGAGGGGGGGGGGGCAAGTTTGGAGCCCTTTCTCTTACGGGAATTAGTACATAGTGACTACGAGTTTGAGTACTGTGGGCAGGGTAGAACTGAAAATTTGTGTCTGACGGGAGGCGTGCATAGGTAGTCCTTGCAGGTGAGGTGATCACTGTGTCCCCAGTGGTGTAGGGATCAGCGCACTGCCTAGAAAGCGGGAGACCCGGGTTAGAATCCCGGCTGGGTACACATTTTCAGCCTTCCCCATGGGCATTTGATGTCATATATTCTGTGAATATGAAAATAGAACGCCGCGGTGGAGTGGCCAGGTGCATTGAGGCGCTATGCTACGCATCGTAGCGAGGCCGCTCCCCGTCGGGGGTTCGAATCCCCCCTCGGGCATGGATGTTTGTGTCGACTTTAACGTAAGGTAGTCCATAAGTAGTTTGTAAGTTAAGGGACTGATAACCCCGCAGTTAAGTCCCTTAAGCTTAACAAACATTGGAACATTTTTTAAAACTGGAGTCGGGTCTGCTACTCTGCAGACAGCTGAGCACTGGGGCACCACCGTGGCACTGGGGCCAATGCAGCTGCACGGAATACACTAGTACATCTCCCTCCCCAACATCAACTTTGCTACCGCCTCAGTCCATGATGACGTTCCCAATTCGTATTTATGATGCTAGGCTCTCTATCACTGGAAAACACACTCATCGGAAAGACATTGCAGGACAGATTTGCATCTATGTCGCCTCCTCTGGCTCAACAATGAAACATTGTAACACATCGTAACCCCGTTTACTACGACATGGGCGTGCGTCTTCCTCTTCTCCCTCTACCTCTGACTGATCTGTAGAAAAATACTAAATTCGGCAGTATGGTGGATGTACGAATTGCATCATCCCTATTTCTTGCCAGGAACTGTTTGATGATATTGGCTGTGTGTGGCCGAGCGGTGTCGTGCAGTTGAAGATTCACCAAACTCGTCGGATGTCAATCCTCCATACTTCTTCCAATTCCCTCAACTCAAACTCGCTTTGTAAGGAAAAAGATTTCACGATATTCCTGACATCCAACGAAACGTAAGGAGGCTTTTAAACACCGACCCAAGGGAACACTTCGTGCAAAATTTCAAATTCAAATGTTTGTAGAGTCTATGGGACTTAACTACGAGGTTATCAGTCCCTAAACTTACAAACTACTTATGAACTAGCTAATCCTAAGGACGGCACATATATCCATGCCCGAGGGGGGATTCGAACCCTCTACCGTAGTGGCCGTGCAGACCGTGACAGGAGCGCCAAAGTCCCCTCGGCCACCGCGGCCGGCCTGCAAAATTTCCAGGACATGTATTGCAGAGCTCAGAGGTGCATAGTTGTGGGGGCGACTATTTCGAAGGACATTATGGTAACTTAGTTCACAGTTAATCAACGTTAATGTTACAGAACTATTCACACGGTACCATTCGATGTGAAAAACCATGATTTATATCTGCGATATATTCTAAGTATTACGTCTAAGTACCTTCTGTAAAGAATACTAGGGTTTGATTCATGAGTGAATCCGCCTCTGGCCATCCAGATTTAGGTTTTCCGTGATTTCCCTAAATCACTCCAGGCAAATGCTGGGATGGTTCCTTTGAAAGGGCATGGCCGATTACCTTCCCTATCCTTAAGGCCTATACACACGCTCTGATTTATCGTCAGACCCACCAACTGACTAACGAACCAACCAAATTGGTAGCGGCCTACACACGTTCCGACCAACTGCACACAGCGATTGCAACGCCTCCGTGCTGTGGTGTCTGTTTGTCAAATTGTTAGTGTTTTCATGCGTTCGCTGTGCAGACAACAGACGATCGCAGCCAAGACGTTGGTCGGGTTGCGCTACACACGCACAAATTGTTGGGTGGAATTGGGGGGGGGGGGGGGGGGCGGATGTCGGATGACCAGGCCCGACCAACCATCCGACAAGCAAAGTTGGTCGGCAAGGGCCTCCACAAGACCAATTTATCGGACCGCCGATAAATTCGTCCCGACAAATCGGAACGTGTGTAGCGGCTTTTAACAAAAAATCCGAACTTTAGCTCCCTCTTTAATGACCAAGATGTCGACGGGACGTTAAACCCTAAGCTTCCTTTCTTTCCTCCCTTGATTGAATTTCATGCGAATTATGGAAGACTTCTATATATATATATATATATATATATATATATATATATATATATATATATATATATATTACTGCCTTGAACAGATGCTTTGCATCTTTCTCTTTTTCAATTTAGTTTTCAGTTTTTCCGATATACGGTATTTATCTTGTTTTGGGCATCCGCTGGTGCCCATTGTTTTGCGGCGCCCCAGCTGATGCCCAATATAGCTGCTACCTGCCCGAATTTCAGATCTCACGATGACATAATCCGCGAGAAAACGGTCTTGCAATATAAAAATACTTGATTTATTTTATTGCTTCTCTGCTGTTCCTTATGTACATAAACGATTTGGGAGAAAATCTAAGTAACTCTAATCATCTTTTGATGCTGCTGGTCTTCTTTCTTCCGTGCTTGCTTGGATAAATGGTTTGGATTTTCCGCCGTATGCAAGACACCTGATTTTTTAATTGTTCCCAAACATGTTTCAGCACATTTTGTGCTGTCACCAGTGGGATGATAGCACAAAATGTGCTGAAACATGTTTGGGAACAATTAAAAAATCAGGTGTCTTGCATACGGCGGAAAATCCAAACCGTTTATCTAAGTAACTCTCTCAGGTTGCATGCAGATAACGCCGTCATTTATCGTCTTGTAAAGTCATCTAAAGATCAAAACCAACTGCAGAACGATCTGAATAAGATATCAGTATGGTGTAAAAATTGGCAATTGAGTCTAAATAATGAGAAGTGTGAAGTCGCCACATGAGTACGAAAAGAAATCCGTTAAAGTTTGTTTACAAGATAAATCCATCAAAAGTGAAGGCTGTAAACTCCACAAAATACCTAGGAATTTCTATTACTTCAGACTTAAACTGGAAAGAACACGTAGATAATATCGTGGGAAAGACGAACCAGAGACTGCGTTTTATTGGCAGAACCCTTAAAAGCTGCAACAGAACTACCAAAGAAACTACGAAAATATATTGTTGACTCCCACCTACATAGGTAGAAATGATCATCAGAATAAAATACGGGAAATCAGAGCTCGAACTGAGAGATTCAGATGTTCTTTCTTTCCGCGCGCTATTCTAGAATGGAATGGGAGATAAATAGTATAAAGGTGGTTCGATGAACCCTCTGCCAGGCACTTAAATGTGATTTGCAGAGTATCCCATGTAGCTGTAGATACTAGATCCCTGTCTTCTGGCTACACAATGATGTGTTTCAGTGTATCTTTCTGTCATTCACGAAGCTCAGCTTCTGGGAAATTCAGATCACTGTCGGCAGTAGGAACTGTAGAACTATCTATTGGAAATGTAAAATATTTCAGAATTCCTTTGATATCTGGTGTGTGTACCTCTTCAGTTTTCCGTATTTTTTGTTATAATACTGATGATCAGTATTCCCGATTTATTGCGGGGAATTAAACATGATGCCACAATTTACAAGAAATCTTTCAATAGCCCGCTGTGTCAATGTTTTGGTGTATTACACACTGCAGAGTTGTAGATGGTACGAATATATCTTCCGTAATGAAAAGACGCTCTCCTCTTCACACCTATAACGTCTGCAGCAGAATAATAGAGACGTAAATCACGTTACTACAAGGAGCTTGGCAACGGTGGATGGGATTGCCCCTTCACTAGACTGATATACGATAGTACTTGCAGCACGCCTGCTTCACCTATTTCAGAGCTAATCTAGGCGACTGTGCGCTACACATTTAGTATCGTGGTTTGTTGTACTGCGGGGATACTATAGATAGAGTAAGATATCGTGTAGTCGTACGTTCTTGGAGTTATCTTTACAAGCAGTGGGAGGCAATACAGCGAACTAAGTGATGCGTGCTAACCACGTTAGAAATGCAAATAGCCTTATATACAACAGGTACGGTCAAACTCTTAGATCGTGAACATGGTTAGCCCATTAGAGTCATCCACATTTGTCTGTGTTTAGTTCACTAATATACAAACACGAAGCAGACGCCAGAAATACGGTAAATTGCACCGCTTCCGCTGTCACTGTCAGCGGAAAATGGTGATATTTCGACGGTTTTGATATCAGAGGGGGGAAAAATGCACCATTTCGGCAGCCATAATTTTTCTATCCACAAACTTCTTTCGCGAAAACTGGTGAAATATTTGAACTGCGGTCGGTGGTAAAACTCACGTTAATAATCTTTTCTATATAAAGCAGAGACAGTGTGCGCGTGCGTATTGTATACAAATCTACAGTTTTATTCCAATGTTTATGAAATTTTGTGCACGTAAGCTTCAATCCATGAGGACGGTCACTGTAAGTGTAAGGATCGTGTACAACACATTGTTCACGAGATATGAGGTCATAAACAATGAGATGCACAAAAAACTTCTGCATAGACGACAGTGTTGCACATTTCCTCCTAAACCGATTTTAACCACATTTTTTGCACATATTCCTTACTGGGAGGTATCAATGCTGTCGGAGTAAGAACCACACATGGCACATGGTTCAGGAGATACAACGCCATAAACAATATATTGCAAGAAACTGCCACATAATGCGACGAGACTTTATTCAAACAGTGTTTGAGAATGACAGTACTTAGCGACTTTCAACCAACTTCAAACACAACTTCAAACCTTTATTGAACTAGTTCTCGATAACAACCACAGCAAAATTTTGAAAGGAAAAACGTTTCTCGCTATTACTTCTCCGCTGCTCATGGCTTAAAACAACGCCATTCGTTATGACGTTGCATTTTATAATTCCTACACTACAAACATTTACAACATCTACATCTACAAGCATACTCCGCAAACCAACTGACGGTGTGTGGCGGAGGGTACCTTGAGTACCACTAACGATTTTCCCTCCTATTCCAGTCACGTATTGTTCACGGAAAGGATTGTCGGTATGCCTCTGTGTGGGCTCTAATCTCTCTGATTTTATCCTCACGGTCTCTTCGCGAGATAAGTTGTAGCCGCAGGAAATTTTACAGACAGTAACACACCTACATCTGAATGTACCTTCGAAATTGTATCACTGTACGACACGTAGTTCATGAGATATGAGCACACGAACAGTAACGTTCATGGAAAACCGCCCCATCACACACCAAGTTTTAATCTATTACTACCAATTTTATTCTCAACAGACTGTACAGACATGCAGCACTTATACAAATGAATATAAACCTGAAGAATTATACAATTTTACAATATATAACTCAATAAACCGAGATCGTACGAATTTTATATGTCATTTGTATTTTGATTACTATCTTTGTTTGTTTGGATACTGCGCGTATAAGAGTGTTCAAATGTTTGTTAAGCTTATAGGACTTAATTTCGGGGTCATTAGTCCCTAAACTTACAAACAACTTATTAACTAACTTATGCTAAAGACGACACAAACATCCATGCCCTATGCATCGTTGCATAGCGCCTCAATGCCCTCGGCCATTCCGCCGCGGCACTATTTTAATAATAATTTTGTACATTATGCAAGACAGCCTTATTTCTTATATATTCTCCGGTAGATATAACATGTTTATAGAAAAAAGGAGATGGAAAGAGAGAGAGAAGGGATAGGAGAAGGACGATCTCAAGGCCGCGACGGAGTGGCCGAGCTCATTGAGGCGCTATGCTGCGTTGCATGAGGCCGTTCCCCGTGGGGGTTCGAATGCCCCCTCGGGCATCGATGTTTGTGTTTCTTTAGTATAACATAGTTAATAAGTTGTTTGTAAGTTTAGGGACTGATGACCGCTCAGTTAAGTCCCATAAGCTTAATAAACATTTGAACTTTTATTTATTTATTTATTTTTTTACTATCTCAAGACAGGAGTAAATAAATAAATACCTGCGCAACGTCGACTTTTCAGCTAGTTTATTATAGACTACTTTCGCGGAGCTCTTCGTCCAGGACATTCGTCGTTTAGCACAAGATCATCATCAATAGTATTCTGCCTTGCGGCAGGTCTTGTCATGGCTTGATCCTCTTTTTTTTTTCATGGGTGTATCCTCTTCCACTTTTTTCTGTCCAAATCCAATCTTTTTATTTCTTCATATTTATTTCCTTGGATGTTGTCCAGCAATTGATATCTTGGCTTTCCTCTTCCTCTTTTTCCTTTCACCTTTCCTTCTATTCCTTCCTTCAGTAAACTGTCCCTCCTCAAACAATGTCCAATCCAGTTTCGTTTTCTTTTCCTAATGACTTCCAGCATGTTTCTTTGTTCTCCAACTCTTCTTAATACTTCATCATTCCCTATTCGGTCTTCCCATTTCACTTGTTCCATTTTCCTCCATATCCATATCTCTAGTGCCTCCAATCTTCTTTCATCTTCCTTCCTCAACGTCCAGGTCTCCGCACCATACAGCACCACACTCCAGATATAACACTTGGCAAGTTTTTTCCTCAGATCTTCCTTTAATGATCCGCAAATTAATCTTTGTTTCCTTTTGAATCCTTCTTTTGCTATGGCACAAGATAGCCGATTCAAAACATGTTCAAGTGTTTTTAAATTTATGGGACTCAACAGCTTGGGTATTAGACCCTAACTTACAGACTACTTAACCTAAGGTAAAGTAAACTAAAGAGTATACAGCCGGCCGCGGTGGCCGAGGGGACTGAGGCGCTCCAGTCACGGTCTGTACGACCACTACGGTCGGGGGTTCGAATCCTCCCTCGGGCATGGATATTTGTGCCGTCCTTAGTATAAGGTAGTTGATAAGTAGTTTGTAAGTTTAGGGACTGATGACCCCGTAGTTATGTCCCATAAGCTTAACAAACATTTGATTTGAAGACAACACAAACACCCATGCCCGAGGGGGAAATCGACCCCCGATGGAGGACGGCCACGCGCACCGCAACACGGCGCTCCAGATAACCGATTGTCCGCGGCGTATGGCAACTCTAAATACTTTGAACTCACAGAAGGTTTATCTCTGCGCCTCCATGGCATACATGATGGGTCATTAGCAGCTAATACTTTTCGTGTCATAATTGTTAACACAACACTTTCAGATAATCCTTACTAGACACTGAACATGCGACGTCGCATCCGCTGTCGGCTGTGAAGATTAGAAGGTTCCTGCCTGTTATCTGAACAAGTGACGACCGCTGGGCGGTAGGCATAGACCAAAGATAATATAGACTGCGCGTGACGTCATTACACTGAAACCAACATCTAAGTCACGTGTCTCGGGGCAGGACACCGGTTTCATCATTACGAGTAATGCGAAATAAAACTGAAACTTGCAGTGCTCACGCTTTGTAGTGGAAATTAAGCGTATATTTGAACAATTAAACGTATTAGCGTATTCTTATTACATCTTTAGTAGTAAAATTGGCGTTAGTTCACCGCAATTGCAAGACTTAATGCGATAGCTACAGTTTTTACATGCGCCTATATGAAACGTAACGGCAGTCTTTTTTAAAGCAACTGAACTACATTGTTGTCGTTGTACTGTTGGTCTTTTAGTCTGCATTTTACACAGGAGTAGATCAAATATCAATTTTAAAGGAGGATCAGCTTCCTTACGATTCGTCAACAATATATGTAAAATATTTCGTTGTGATTTTATAAGAAATGAAACCTGTTTGCATCCATAATGTCCGATTTTAACAAAATAAAACCGTTTATATTTTAAGACTTTTTGCACAGACCGTGATACCAAAACGTAAAACAATCGAAGTATTGGCTGTTTACATTAAATAATAGAGTAGTGAAGAAACATCTTCGATGCACTAGGCAAGAAGTGACTTCATGTGGAAAATAAAGTATGTATGAATGTTTAGTTTTGTATGACGTCATTGAATGCAGATTTTCAGCAGAAATGACTTACTTGCTGACATATAAACTTGCTCAAGAGCAGCTTGAAGTATTTTACGTTGCTTGCAGGAACCATTTTGAGCAGCAGCTGAATTGTATTTCACTGTAATGTTTTTAAAGTATTAAAGTATTTAAAGTATTTTCCCGTCGATAATTACAGTCATAAGTTACAAAAAAGTAAAAGATTCATAGCGCAACACAAACACTGAGGATATATAAATCTGTTGATTCTAAAAATAACTGACAATACGGTAGTTTTCACTTGGGCACATGCAAACACAGCAATCACAGCATTAATATTAACAATATGATGAAATTATGTCCCATTACTACTACTCGTAGATGTGTAATAGGAATAGGAGAAGTCATTTTATTGTTAACATCAACGCTTGATATCACCTGTAAATAAGAAAAACTATTGCTCATAATGAGGAAAACTCGGTCACGTGACTCGGGGCAATATTCACTACGTTTACATGCAAGACATCTTCCGGAAGACGAAAACCGATTTTCGTAAACCGTTTTTCGCCGTTGTGTTTACATGGCATAGCCTGAATCTGGATTTCCTAATCCACCTAACATGGCGACTGAAAAACAGCTGATTCAATTCCTGATTTAGTCAGCACAATCGCTATTTTTCTTTATTTAAATACACAGATTTATGTTCACTGTAATATTTCTACTTCTATTTCATATTAGAAAATATCACTTTTTCCATATGTGCGGCAAATTCTTAACAAGAAAACACAATCTGACAAGCCAAGAACGCTTCAAAACGGTTGCGTTTACATGGGCACGAAAATCGATTGTGGAACTGGAAAACCGCTTTATGGAAGCGGGCCGGTCGCGGTGGCCGAGGTGACCGAGGCGCTCCAGTCACGGTCAGCGCGGCCACTACGGTCTGGGGTTCGAATCCCCCCTCGAGCATGGATATTTGTGCCGTCCTTAGTATTAGCTAGTTCATAAGTAGTTTGTAAGTTTAGGGGCCGGCCGCGGTGGCCGAGGGGACTGAGGCGCTCCAGTCACGGTCTGTACGGCCAATACGGTCTGGGGTTCGAATTCCCCCTCGGGCATGGATATTTGTGCCGTCCTTAGTTGTAGGTAGTTCATAAGTAGTTTGTAAGTTTAGGGACTGATGACCCCGTAGTTAAGTCCCTTAAGCTTAACAAACATTTGAACATTTGAAGTTTAGGGACTGATGACCCCGTAGTTAAGTCCCATAAGCTTAACAAACATTTGAACATTTTTTATGGAAGCGGATTTCCAGAATAGATTTTGGAGTGTTTACATGACCATCCAAAAGCGGAATTGGGAAATCGGTTTACGAAATCCGGTTTTGGGAGCCCATGTAAACGGGGTGATTAGATGTTGGTTTCAAACCACAACACAGCTGAGATAGGGACATGCGCAGTCTATGTTATCTTTGGTCTATGGCGGTAGGTCAAGCCCTGAACGAGGCGAGCGCGTCTTTTCCGGAACGGAGAAAACGTAGCGCCCAGGTGAGAGAGAGCCAAACAAAATAAACGCAGCGAGATGGTCTCGGTGACGCACTGACCTTACCTCAGGCGGGAGAGTAAACGTTCTGCGAAGCGCCCTCTGAAGGCGCCGCAGGAAAGCACTTCTGAGCGCTGCTGGCTCTCGGCGCTTTCGCACGAAATGAACTACGCCGTTCCCCACCCGCCCGGTTATTTGCGGACAGGCCTTTGCGGTCGCGTGACCGCTACTAGGAACGGCGCCTCGTTACCGATTACACTATATCAGCGAGCGAGTTTCCCGTAATCACGCAGGCGTTCCTGTCCGCAGCCCTTCCGAGAAATTTAAGGCCCGGAATTCCACACTCTTGTAACAACGCGGCCGTTCTTGATATCTCCCCTCCGGCTCAGCAGTCAGAATCGCTTTGGAAGTCGTTACCAACCGTTTAAAATACCTCACACTGGCTCGCGAAACAATTATCTTATCGAGTCCTATCCTGTCATCACAAGAGGGTGCTTATTACCTGCTACCGGTGGCAATAAATGGTCGAACCTTGCGCAACGCCTGAGGTGTAAATACGGCGCCTGTCACGGACATTTATTTTTCATGTTTTGTTGTCTGTCCACATCATTGCATTAGGCCAATTAATGACAGCGTAAATATTACGCAGCAAGAGGTGCTTTTTTTTTTTTTTTTTTTTTTTTTTTTTTTTTTTTTTTTTTTTAGCTCTTCTTACTAGATGTAGGAGAACACGATCCACCAATAGCTTCAGTCCGGTTTTAACACCTTCACAACGTTTAATAACAGCGAACGTATTAGAAAAATTCACTTTTTATTGCACTATTTATTTTTCGATGTTTTGCTCCTTGTTTGTAAAACGTTTTTAAAACGTCAGCTATAACCTAAGTATTTAATTGAACTATTAGATCTTTAGTGTAAACACTCACAAACGAAATTCCCATCTCGTCCGACATAATCACATCAACGTGTCATTTTAATGAGACAGAAAAACATCAACAATCTGCAGTGAATATTTCTTCTGGTCCGCATGAAATCATTCCTTGAACGCAAAAATGTCTCCCACAACTTCTCCGTCACGTGTCACTGTGAGGCGCTCCAGTCACGGTCTGCACGGCCACTACGGTCGGGGGTTCGAATCCCCCCTCAAGCATGGGTATTTGTACCGTCCTTAGGATAAGATAGCTGATAGTTGGATAGTTGATAAGTAGTTTGTAAGCTTAGGGACTGATAACCCCATAGTTAAGTCCCATAAGCTATACAAACATTTGAACGTTTTTGATCGTGTCCCTGCTTTCAGTAACGCCAACAGTTGCTGGCTGACGCCTTGCATCAGTTGAGTAGTGGCGGCCGCTTACCCAGCGATGCTGCGAAGCAACCATACCATGTTCAACGATGTACAAGGCACAGTTTAACATATACAGTCACACTCTCGCAGATTTTTGTTATACACTGCGACAGCAGCGCTCCAAGCGAAGGGCAAGCTACTTTTATGGATACGATGGTGGATGAGTGCGAATAGTATCGTTTATATTGATTTTAACACATTTTTTTTACATTAGGGAACGTATGGAATATCATAAAATAGGTAATAACTTAAAAATAGCTCCACCTATGTGTTTCTTTGGTTTTCTAAGATCCCTGACAATGTTGGATACGGTACATTGCGGCACAGTTTATTTACTGTTATCTTGTAACCCACAGGGTTATACTGAATAATTTAATTGACTATTAAAAGTAGAAAAATGACTAGGTTACACCGAATACCCGCTCTTTGGGAGAAAGACGTGTTTTTTCTTCTCATGAACGTTAACGTTTCTCCATTCCAATTCCAGTGAAATCAGTGAGGGTGGAACGTAGGAAACGAATGTAGAATGCAATAACTACAGTATTCAACGTACCAAATCAGCCACCACAACTGTAGCTGAAGGAAAACATCAGAAACGTGACAAGAAAACTGAAAAAGCAATCAAACTGTGTTCAATAAAGAAGAACCCAATTCCACAATTGTTGCTACAGCTTAACCACAAACGGCAAGAATCTCCAAGACACTGTCTTCTTAAGCTAAAGTGATCACACTCAAAAGAATATGCGATTATAATAAAGACGAGTTAAGGCTAAAAACGTGCGAATGATTAGACCCCATACCACAATGATAAGTGTCAAAAATCTCTTTGTCATAGTAAGAACAGACCAAAATAGAAAGTTATGTTTCTATTATGTTTATAGTCTACTTACTTTCAGCGGAATAAGCTGCAAATATACACATATTCGTAAGTATTGGTTCATGACGAAGTTCTTCGTTATACCATTGAATCAGTTAAGTTCAACTGTTTTTACATTAATTTCCGTATTCAGTATGTCTATTGATATATTACTAATGCTTGTAACTCAAAAATTATATTAACTATTTCGTTATTTATAAAGAAACATCACTCTTTCGGCGGCTTACCCATCACTAGGAGCGCTAGTGTCGTTGAACTGTCAGTTGGTAACAACTCTCACAGCAGTGAGTGTCGCGACTGTATGTGTTAGCCTGTGGTACAAGGCACAAAATATCCGACCTCAGACCAGTTCGAATATTCGTTCGTAGAAAGTGTTCCGTAGATACACTCACCAACAGGGTCAAACAAGTTAATGTGTACAGCGTTGGGAGAAGTAGGCCCTAACATCTGTATCTGCCGGTTAGTAACAATTATCTATAAAGTATTATCCCCCTTTACCAGCATCGTATTTCAAATTTTTCTTCAAGAGATTCAATTTTTTGCCTATCGTCCAAGTTCTACAGCCGGAAGATATTATGTTCGAAATTCAGCTTTCAACCAGTTTTTTTCCTCATTTCAATATTCGTGTTGTTTGTGCTAGACTTTCTTTTATTAATCAACAGTACTTCAGTTTCTACAGTTTTTGGTATTATCCCCTATCTGCTAACATATTCTATAATCTCACCACTTAAATATTTGAATTACGTTGTTTGCTTTTATTTTTATTTCCTGTAGATGTAATATTGCCGGCCGCGGTGGCCGAGGGGACTGAGGCGCGCCAGTCACGGTCTGCACGGCCACTACGGTCGGGGGTTCGAATCCCCCCTCGGGCATGGATATTTGTGCCGTCCTTAGTGTTACCTAGTTCATAAGTAGTTTGAAAGTTTAGGGACTGATGACCCCGTAGTTCTCATAAGCTATACAAACATTTGAACATTTGATAGCTGTAATATTTACTTGCTCTCCTCCCCCTTCCAATAGCATTTCTGTTCTTTTATGTGCTAATTCTCACTGTCTCAGTTACTCGCGGTTTCTCTCACTCGCGTCGAAATTATTTCTTCAGGTACGTCACCTTCGGTTTCTGTCCTAATCCATGTTTACCCCACATCATGCTCCATCACTTGTATGACATCGAGGACATCACCTAATCCAGCACCCAAACGGAGATCACCAAGACGTCACGTCCTCTTTTGGTTTCACATTGTCCACAGACATAGTAAATGTTCAAATGTTTGTAAATTTATCGGACTTAGCTACTAATGTTATCAGTCCCTAGGCTTACAAAAAAACTAAGCTAAGGACAATACACATACTCATTTCCGAAGGCGGACTCCAACCTCCGACGGGGAGAAACTGCTGTTCCGCAACAAGGCGTATAGAGCTATCGCCCATTCCACCGCGGGGTCAAAGATAGTATTTTGCTATTGATAGCTAGCTTCAGTTTAATGTACCTTCGATTACGAGGATTAGAACTTCATGCCTCGTCTACAGCTAGGTTATTAGAAGCGGATGGCAAGTTCGGGTTACTAAAATATGGGGAAGGCTATCAGCTGTATTCTTTTCAAGCAATTGCTTAAAGAATTTTAGGAAAATGTAGTCGGATAGGGATCTGAATCGTCGTCCTCTCGAATGCGAATCCAGTGTGTTTACTAATACGCCACACTGCTCGGTAGCAGCACAGTTAAAGGGATCATTGTGATATTAGCGAGAAACCATTCTAAGAAAAACAAGGGAAACTTAAATCAGAATAGTCGCCAAGGGAAATCAAACCCGCCTCTTTTCGAGTCGAATTGAGGACTCTCGATCTGACGTTAACTGGAAAGTCAAAATACTTACGTTTAGCTGTTAAAAGATAGAAAAAATATTTTCTGCAAGCTATACAGAAGAAAATGTGAGGTATTTGCGTATTATTAATATTGTAATCTTTTTTGTTACCTATCAATACAGCTTTTTAAACAAGTCATACGTCATTCTAAATATTTTGGAAATACAAACGTAGTAATGGGCCGATGTCTCCGTTCTGATATGTTTGCTAGGCATATTTACTATGATGCGTCATAATGCTTTCCCGAATTATGTTCACTCTGTACAAATATTATGTGATAAAAAGATCCGGACACCCAAAAAGAAAAAAGAAAAAAAAAAGTTCGTATTAGGTACATTGTGCTACTATCTACTAGCAGGTACTCCATATCAGCGACCTCAGTAGTCATTAGACACCGTGAGAGAGCAGAATGGGACGCTCCGCGGAACTCACGCTCTTCGAACGTTGTCAGGTGACTGGGCTCACTTTTGTCATAGGTCTGTACGCGAGATTTCCACACCCCTAAACATACCTAGGTCCACTGTTTCTGATGTGATAGTGACGTACAAATGTGAAGGGAACAGCATGAAAGCGTATTGGCCGGGCCGGCCGCGGTGGCCGAGCAGACTGAGGCGCGCCAGTCACGGTCTGCACGGCCACTACGGTCGGGGGTTTGAATCCCCCCTCGTGCATGGATATTTGTGCGGCCCTTAGTATTAGCTAGTTTGTAAGTTTAGGGACTGATGACCCCGTAGTTAAGTCCCATAAGCTCTACAAACATATATATATATATTTTTTTTTTTGGCCGACCTCGTTTGTTGACTGATGGAGACCGCCGACAGTTGAAAAGGGTCGTACAGGCATCTATACAGACCATGACACAGGATACGCTCCAAGTGCTATGACTGGCGCGAGGTGAGAGAACTTGGATTTCATAGTCGAGTGGCTGCCCATAAGAAACACAACACGCAGGTCAATGCCAAACAACGCCTCGCTTGGTGTAAGGAGTGTAAACATTGGACGATTGAACAGTGGAAAAATGTTGTGTGGAGTGACGAATCACGGTACACAATCTGGTGATCCGATGGCAGGGAGTGCGTATGGGGAATGCACGGTGAACGTCATCTGCCAGCGTGTGTAGTGCCAATAGTAAAATTCGGAGGCGGTGGTGTCATGGTATGGTCGTGGTGGGGGCTCGCACCCCCAGTTTGTTTTTACGTGGCACTATCACAGCACAGGCCTACATTGATATTTTAAGCGTCTTGTTTCTTCCACTATTGAAGAGCAATTCAGGGATGCTGATTGCATCTTTGAACACGATTTAGCACCTATTCATAATGTACGGTCTGTGGCAGAATTGTTACACGACAATAACATCCCTGTAATGCCAAAGCCAAGTTTTAAAAGAAGCTCTGCAATCCTGGGTCTGGACAGGAGAGAGATTTGACTCATGGTTGGATTGCTGACAGACCATGGGGATTTCAAAAAACACCTACATACAATGGGAATAACAGAAGGGGACCCTAAATGTAGGATCTGTGATGACGGTGATGAAACTGCATCACATCTAATCTTCGAATGCATTGCATTGGAGAGTAAAAGGCACAGAACATTTGGGACAACCAGACCCGAAGAAATTGTTTCTAATAAAGAACTGGTAAAGGAACTCCTTGCACTGTTGAAGGGCATTGGTTGGCTTTACTAGATATACAGGGAGCGATACCGCACAATAAACTTAAGTTTCGGTGCGGGCAGTGGCGGGTTGGACCAAGACTATTTTGGTCTCCCTGAAAAAAATCAAATCAAATCAAATCAATGGACTGGCCTGCACAGAGTCGTGAATCCTATAGAACTCCTTTCGGATGTTTTGGAACGCCGGCTTCTTGCCAGGCTTCACCGAACCACATCGATACCTTTCATTAGTGGAGCAATCCGTAAAGAATGGGCTGTCATTCCCCAAGGAACATTCCAGCACTTGATTGAACGTATGCCTGGGAGAGTGGAAGGTTTCATGAAGGCTAAGGGTGGGTCAGCACCAGTGGCGGTGCGTCCCATGTATTCATTGGTTCAGTGAACCCCCAGGAAAAAGCTCGTCGCGAAAAAAAGTAAATAAATAAATAAAATAAAGTGTTTCATTCTTCTAAAGATCATTTTATATGCCCATTTTAAGTATGTTTTATCGCATGAGCAACGTTTTACGTTGCAGAGACAGCATGTATACGAGTTGTAGTGCGACCGCTTAATATAGGCGGCAGTGGCCGCAGAATTGCAATGCGCATGCGCGACAAAGGTTCAAAGTCTCTTCTGAACCGCAAACGTGGCAGCAAACGTGCGCTTCCGTGGCAGGGAGGAGCGAGGGGAAACGCCGCCACTTTCAACATTGGCGTTGGGGCTGGCGGAGACACCAGCTCCTGGCTACTCGAGCCTGGGCGGTTATGTACGAATGGTTCTGAAGCAAGATAACGAAGCTACTACTCACCTCACCTTGCGAATGCGTAAATCCTTCATGAAGGCAACATCCGCCCTTCATTCGCCTTTTTGGCGCATTGAAAATTCATCATAAAGACGTCAAATTTGGTAAAATATAACCAATAAGTAAAGTTGCATCAACTGTAAAAGCCTTCAGAAGATCCGGTGATGAATAAGAAGGAAGTCACAACTCTCCGCCTAGCAAGAATAGCCGTGTGGTTAGCGGCAGCCGCGGTGGAGTAGCCGAGCGGTCTAAACCGCCTCGCTGCGAAGCGCACTGTTGCTCGCCGAGGAGGTTCGAGTCCTCCCTGGGGCATTGATGTGTGTGTTGTCCTTAGGTTAGTTTACCTAGGTTTAAGTAGTTTCTAAGCTACGGACTGATGACCACGCAGTTTGCTGCGATAGATATACAAAGATTTGAACATTTAGTTAGCGGCCACGCGCTGTATTGTCAAATGTAGTCGGTTCGAGGCCAACTGCAAGCAATTTTTAACCCAACAGAAACGAAAACAACAATGACTTTTATATTTCTTACTTGCCACATATACTTTGGACGGTTTTACAGATGTGTCGCGAGTTTGAGGCTAAATGACATTTATACAGTTCGTTGTAACAAATATTTAACTGTTTGAAAAGATGTGGGGAAGAACAGCCTAGCGCTTGCGTATGGTGAGGAGGGGGTGCTACTTAGTGTCACGTGACCCGTATGTAGCTTGTCTCTTTATCGTAACAGATTCATTTTGTTACAGTCACTTAACAATGTAATCAGTTACTTACTGTGTTTTAGTGCTCATGTGCACATTCATATGTTCTTGGTGTTTGTTACAAAAGAAAAACGAATATTGATCAGTAACTTTTAGAAACAAATTACTCAGCTATAAGTTTGGAAGAGAAGTGTGAAGTAACATAGCTTGATAGGCTCACACCTGAACTCGAGTTGAAGCAAGCGCAAACAAGCCAAGGTAAGACATTCTGCAGATCTTGTAACGAAAATATATCTAATGAGGGGGGGGGGCGTTTCAGTATCAATATCCGGCATTGAAAGAAGTGAACCTCCAGTCTCTGAAGCACAAGCCGCCACTGACCAACACAATATTGAATTCCATCGTTACCGATGGAGGGCACCACGAACTTGTAAGTACTTATCAACCAGGTGTTTGGATACTTTTGATCACATATTGTACATTTCGCAAGAAGATCATGGCCGCGTGGGAGTAGCCGAACGCGCTGGAGCGCCACATTACGGCTCGCGCGGTCTCCCGCGTCAGATGTTCGAATCCTCCCTCGGGCATGCATGTGTGTGTTGTCCTTAGGTTAGTTTACCTTAGTTTAATTAGTTTGTAAGCTATGGACTAATAACGTAGCAGTTGAGTCCGACAGATTTACAAACATTTGCAAAATTTTTGAAGAAGATCATGAGGATAAAATTAGAGAGATTAGATGCCACACTGGGGCATACCTGCAGTCTTTTTCCCGCGAACCTAAGGCGCCTGAACGGAAAAAGGGAGGAAGTGACAGTGGTACGGTACCCCCCGCCCTGCCACATACCGTCATGTGGTTTACGCGTGCATATGTACGAGGCGTGTCCAGAAAGTAAGTTCCATTTCAATTTATCTCCGCTGCAGCGCTGTGATTGCAGTTCCGCACATGCGCTGTAGACGATGTGTATCAAGGAGAAGAACGTGCGCCATTTGTAGATCGCTGTCAGTTACACTGTTGTGCTTGTTTGGAATGTCGGCGTTGATTGAAAATCCCGCCACCTGTGAAATCAGGTTGATGATTCGGTTTCTGAATGCGAGGAAAGTGAAACCAAGTGAAAGTTATCGGCAAATTTGCGATATTTACGGACCAAATGCGATGAGTGATTCGATGGTGAGAAGATGGGTCCGACAGTTCAATGGCGGGCGTAGTGATGTGCACGATGAAGAACGAATTGGGCGTCAACCTTTGGTTACAGAAGAACTGATTCAAGCGATTGATGATAAGATCCAGGCAAACCGTAGGTTTACAATTAGTGCTCTCGCTATGGACTTCCCCCAAAATTTCACGATCACTGATGCACGAAATTGTTACCAAACAACTGAAATTCTGTAAACTTTGCTCACGTTGGGTACCAAAGATTCTCACTGAGCAACACAAAACACAGCGACTTTCATTTGTTCTTACATCGCAAGTCTTTCCTTGGCGGTCATCACTTCACCAACGACGACGAGCTGAAAGAAACTGTTTCCAACTGGTTGAAGACACCGGCGGCAGATTTCAATGAAGAGGTATACAAAATCTGGTGCCACGCTATGACAAATGCCTACAAAATTTCGGCAGTTATGTGTAAAAGTAGTTTAAGAGTTGTAGAATTTTGTGCAATAAAAATTTATTCTGTATCTGTGTACAATTTCATTTTATTACCAAACGGAACTTAATTTCTGGACGCGCCTCGTATACGTGACCCTTACACTTGTGATATTCCTGGCCTATGGCCACTTCATATTTCTGGCCGCTGGCCGTTTCTTTGCTAACATCGTACGTGTCTTAAACGCGGAAGAAAGACAGCAGTGCAGCATATGTTGAAATATGGGGTGGGAAGCAGTAGCATATGGCACAGTAGGTGCTGGTTCCCGTGGGAAAGCCCGCCTATGTTACTGGTGCTCTCCTCGCATTAGCTGCTGCATTTCACGTCACGTGATTTCTTTTGAAATTAGTTTTGTTTATTATATACTAAATATTAATTATTCAGAGCTGAGAATTTGTAATAAATATCTCTCAAGGACAGGCTACGTTTTGACAGTTTAAAAAGTTTAAGGTGCATTCTCTTATTGTAACAAGAGAAGAGCGATTTTGCAGAAGGCGCGCGACGGCCCTGTTTTGGCGCGAAATAGAGCGTCAGGTGCCCTCTCGCAACGCGCCGCAGTTTCAGTCTCGAGCTGACCGCTATACGCGCCGGACCGCGCCGGTCATGAGTAAAGATTTGCGTAAATGTGATAACAGTCGAGGTCTCAACATGAACTATGGGCAGCATAGGCCGTATCATATTAACAATAGTTGCTCATTTTTTTAAATTATTTATTTAATAAATGGCATCCCTGACAATTAAAAATCTCGTGAGTCGCTTCTTATGCTTCCATCATAGAGAACTTATTTTAGCCTCACTTGTATGCTGTAGGAGAACCAACGACCTGTGTGCTGTCTTCTGCGCTGGGGACACAACTATAGAAGACAACAGGTTAGTCAGAACTCTATGCTTTCCATAAAGTATTGGACAGCAACCACGGCACCCCGTGCGTACTGTAGGGCGGTACAAACGCTCACTGCTACGCAACAGCATCCGCAAGGATGTGGAGGTTTTAGGGGACTTTTGGGAGGAAGCAGTACTAACTTCTCCGTCCGCAATTAAAACCCTAGGAAGCTAGTACACTTACTTTGAACTAAATTGTAAGATGTGGTTGACAGGTCGCGAAGAAGATGCCGCAAGCTTACGGGCAAGGGTGAAAGTTCGCCAGTAGCCCAGTAACCGAGACGCGTAGGCACACATGACACTGCAGTTTACTCTTGTTTCTAAAAACAGAGCTCAGACTAAACAGCCCCGCTGCCCCCGCGATGATTTTAACGAATCAATAAGCAGCGTCGGCTTTTCGCCAAGTAACGGCGTAAACAGATCGACCGGCCTCCTGGAAATCTCCACCGCAGGCACACTCGACTACAAAGTGACCGCCGCCTTCCCGCAACAGGACCCTCTAAGCTGCCGGACGCCACAAAGTTGCTGTCACTTCCGTCGTGAATCTACACACACACACACACACACACACACACACACGTGCGCGCGCGCACACACACACACACACACACATATACACACGCGCTGCACACAGCTATAACTTCCGCTAACCACATACTTGCCAACCTTCAAAACTTAAAAATCAGGATATCCAGTTTAAAAAATCGGGAGATTCTTCAAAAAATCAGGAGATACATTCTGTCAAAAACTGCGGCGCACTTTACTATAAACCGTAAGATGACTGATTTTAGCCTTTTCCTGTCATCTCACAACACTATAATAATGACTACAAAAAGACACTTGCATTAAAATACACACACGCACGCACGCGCAAACACAAATGTTGAATACATTTTTATTTATAGCCAGTGCAGGTAAAGTGATTGATTTTTTTACTTTTTTTTTTTTTTTTTTTTTTTTCTATACTGCTCCCATGGAACATTTTCTGAAACAAGTGACCCACATGGCCGGCCGCGGTGGCCGAGGGGACTGAGGCGCTTCAGTCACGGTCCGCACGGCCACTACGGTCGGGGGTTCGAATCGCCCCTCGGGCATGGATATTTGTGCCGTCCTATTTCGTAAGTAATTCATAAGTAGTTTGTAAGTTTAGAGACTGATGACCCCGTAGTTAAGTCCCATAAGCTTTACAAACATTTGAACATTTTGACCCACATGTTCATCGCATTTAATTGGTTAACGGTACTCTAAAATAAACAAGGCAAAAAAGCACTCTGCATGTATCACATGATCACTTTCACTTTTCTCAGCAATTTCAGTCCTTTACTGTTACTCTCGCACTTTTCATTTTCTTTGCACGTCTTCCGGTACATCGCTTGTTCTACCATGTGATGTGGAAGTATCACATTGACAAAGAGTACAAAATAAAAATAATGTTCCGAAAACTGCTTAAAAAAGGGATCATATTTTTTGCCATCCTGGAACACATACCACAAAATTGAAATCCCATAATCACATAAACTAGCTGTTTACACAGAAGTTGACTTTCTGCAATATGCGTATGAAACTGATGCTCCTAACTGTCCACTCAAAAGGTTTCCATAGATTAAAAACCACTGAAGTGATTTCACTTATGTACAATGACAAAACAAAACATTCAAAAAGAGCAGATCGAAACATTACAAGTGTATTTGCAAATACGCGGAAATAGCAGAAATAATCGTTTTACAAGTCAAGCGCAACTCCTAATTTCTATGAATTTCTATACATATTTAGATTAAAGTGGTAAATGAAAAAAGGAATTTTGACCATTGGCCAAAAAACGAATCTTGGGTTTCAGGATATAAGCTAAGAAACGGGAGAAATAATGGCAAAATCAGGAGGCGGGAGAAAGAGTGGAAAATCAGGAGACTCCTGCCTAAATTGAGAGAGTTGGCAGGTATGCAACCAACACATGATGTATGTCAAGGTGGAAAAAAAATTCGTTGGAAAGATTTTTTGTCAGTTGTTTGCAACGACAATTAATTATCGGTTAATCTAGTGCGCTCGTGGTATCTGATACCGAAATTTCGTCTCGTTTGTCATGTATATATTTTTTTAATTTCTGTGTCCATTTACTGGACTTAAAAATTGCTAACAACAACAATTCACACGTTTTCGAAATATTTACGAGGGATATTCCAAAAGTAAGGTCCGGTTAAAACGAAAACATCTAAAATCAAACGTGTTCCCAACGCAATTGTTTTATTGACATCCCTTTCGTCTTTCTGTATTTTTCTACATAATCTCCATACTTAGACATGAACTACCCACCATGGAACAATGATCAGATCAACATAAGTAACAGCTCACTGATCAAGCTGGCCACAAAAACAGTGAAAAACAGTAATGAAACATGAAATGCCCTACCTCCTTATCCCTCTCGCTCCCCTCCCCCTACTCCCATATTCAAAAAAAAAAAAAAAACTAACACAAATAACAACACACACACACACACACACACACACACACACATACATACACAGTCTACACAGACACCAACACAAACAAAAAACAGCTGATACACTCAGAGATACAAAGGAAAAAATAAAAAACATGAGACAGGCGAAAAGCGATAGTTGGCAACACTAAACATCGTAGACAAACGTTCAAAAACGAGTACACAGTGATGTGGTGATACAGGGGTTTTCATCAAGAACGAAAATTCCGTATCTAACTAAAGACCTCACAAACATCTCCATGAAGACACTAGTGCTACAGAAGTTGTTTTTAACCTAGTAGATCCGAACTTTAGAAATTGTAACAAGACTGTCAAATGGCATACTGTGAAAAATACATATAATATTATGACTGTACTACAATATTATACAAAAATAACATGTATTACAGGCCACTGATGATCTTCACAATAAAGAAGCGAAACGCGTATGGCACACAAAAAAATGCCTTTCATTTAGTTGCTAAAGATGGTAATACACCTCCACCAATTTCATATGCAACTAAGGACGACGGAAATCGAAAAAATGATGATTTGTCATATCGTTCAACAAGCTTTTGAATGCTGAAGTCGCAGAAATCGTCCGCCTGCGAAGATAACCAGTCTTTAACACCTGCTTTCATTTCATCATCTGTGTCGAAGCGCTTGCCGCCAAGAAACTCCTCTAGTTAGTGAATCATCGATCGTGACGAATTTTGTCGTCAACCGCATGAAGCAACTCGTATGAAATCACGGATTGTCGGCCGGAGCGTGGTGCATCGTGCACATTTCCCCGTCCTTTATTAAAGGTGCGCACCCACTTGCGCACTTTACTGTCACTTTATGTTACGACCGTACACTTCAGTTATCTGCCAATGAATTTCTGTCGCTGTAATGTTTCTTGCTTACAAAAACCGCATCACCGCCGTTATTTCACAAACGGCGGATTGATTTATTGTCTTAAACAGTGTGAGCTGACACTATCAACAGTAACAGCAACAGTAACAACGATACTGGCGGCGTTTAACGCGCATGGTATGCCAGGAGTCGGCGCGCATGCGTTGTTTTGTCCTTGGCAGCGCTTTCAAATATTTACGGCGAATCGGAGAGTACTTTTGGAATAACCCTCATAGAAAGAATCTAACAACTGACAATACAATACATGTTGATTCATGCCGCCAAAGAGCACACAAACATGCGTAAGCGGAAGCTACTTCCATGCCATGAATAACAGATTACAAAATTTACCAACAAAGCAAGCTGCCATAGAAAAGGAAATTGCTGCACTACGATATATAGCATAGCACAACAAAATGGTTTCAACCCAGACACCGTGCTACAAATATACAAAAGGAAGACTACAGCTATACAACCAACAATCCACAAGGATATAAAATTATCTACACAGGTATCAGAAAAAAACTAAACCTACATATATACCATCTGCATATTTAGGCAAATTATCAAACAAATTAGGCACATTAATGAAAAACACAAGTATCCAATTTACATACAGAACTTCACTCAGGTAAAACGAAATTACCAATATACAAAAATCTAGTCATATACAAAATCGAATGTCAAGACTGTAGCAAATTTTATACAGGACAAACGGGGCGATTTGTCAGTATTAGATACCACAAGCACACGAGATTAAGCGATAATAACCCGTCCACATTTTTCAGCCACCTTAAAACAGATAATCACAGTGCAGAACGAATGGAAGTGGCAATAAAAATTTTACATATAATTCCACAGATACTATTAGACCGTGCAAGCACATGCCATGATAGCAACATAGAATCATGTGACTATCGGCAAACATTAGCCGTATACAAAAAACAACTTAATAGTTTTCAAGAAATGTCACTATTTCAAACTGATAATACTTACATGTGAAATTTAATGTTACTCCCCTTTAAACAACCGCTTTGTAAATTCATAAGCAAAGCTTAACCTATCACGTCCCTGTCATTGGCAAAGCAGTCGTTTAGCTTGAAACGTGTCCATAGAAAATTATTTTTATAAGAAAATGTCTAATATTGTGCCTCCTGTTTTGTATCGAGTAACTTGCTTGCAAGAAAATGTATAATATCGCTTCTACTGTATGTATCGATATGTGTAAAGTTTCATCTCTGGCAAAGATCATGTATTGCATAGCATTGTAGCTCGCACTGAGAGAGAGAGAGTAGCACTAGTGGTTCAGCTCGCTTAGAGAGCGGTTGGGTTGTGTGTATGGCTCCGATGTAGAGCAGAGGCTGCTTTGCCAGCAAGTCAGAAGTTGTATTATGTAGGTAATGTAATGCTGTTTATCAATAATAAGTAACTTAACCCTGTTTCATATTTCATTTACGTAGTTAGAAAATTAACCCACTTCCTTCATTTGATAATTACTTGATTTAGTGGAGTGTTGATTTGAATAACATTATTGAACATATTTCATTATTGGTGCGATAGTAAGATAATAGTTGATTTGGATTTCAATAATAACTGATCGACATTAATTCTCACAGTTAAGCATTAAGAAAGTGATTTGTGGTTTTTCTTATATCTTTCTCGCAGTCAAAATTTTTGAGTATAGTCAGTGTCTGTTTCAAAAGGTTACATGTCACAGTTGTTTACTTAAAAGATCCGTTGCGCACAAAATCAATTTAATGCACTGTTTCTTGTACATTAATATCAGGGCCATAATTAAACCAAATAGCTGAGTTAATGAACAATTTACTGTCTGATTTAACGAAAGGTTCAACATTTCAAAACACGCGTACAGCTTTTATCTGGCGCCCTTTCTGCCAGGATAGTTCACAAACAGGATCGTGACGTAGTTAGATACGTAGTCTTATTTCAGTTAGTTTGTCTTTTCCACTAACCAACTTACCTTTTGGCTCTTAATTTAATTTTTGTAGCACCATCCTCTGTTGTAGCAACAGTAGCATAGTAATTGTTTCTGTAGTCTGTTACTTACCATTCTTGAGATTGTGTAGTATTGTTTATAGTAGATGAATTGAATATACAAATAATTGCATTACTACTGAACAAGCCTCTCTTTTATATTGCCTGATGTTTGTTGTGATGAAAGTTCTAGTACCGCGGAACTCGTGTGATAATTAACGGTTTGCGTAATCTCGATTGTGATTGTATGTTGCACTAGCCCGATTCAACCTATTGTTCTCTCATAATTACTGTGTGTAATTTTCAAAAAAATTAGCAGTAGGTGAAAATAAATATTATTGGTCACTTTACTGCAAAATTCTGTTAACAATGTCGAAGAATAGGAGAGTCCGCGCTCATACTAAAACTACTTCCGAAAATGAGACCTTGAATGAAGCAAGGAGAGAAACTGAATTTTTACAAGAGTCTTCTCACTGCACTGATACAAATACGACAGTAAATACCGTGTCTGAAAACGCGGAACAGATTAGTTCGGGAACAGACAATATGGATAATGACAAAGTACAGGATTTGACAATACAGAATTCCGATTCTTGTAATGTGGTTGCGGAAAATAATGCATCGGTTCCGCCTAGCTCTGCTACAAAAAATACTTGTGCGACGGCTATGGAAAACGTATTACCAAATGATTTCATGCAAATTTTATTGTCACAGCTCTCTAAATTAAATGAGAATAGTCAATTACAATCTCAGAAATTAGGTGAAAAACTTGAGGAACAATCTCAGAAATTAAATGAAAAACTTGAGAATAGTCAATTACAATCTCAGAAATTAAATGAAAAACTTGAGAATAGTCAATTACAATTTCAGAAATTAAATGAAAAACTTGAGGAACAATCTCAGAAATTAAATGAAAAACTTGAGAAAATTGAACAAACGTGCGATTCGAGGTTTGTGAGTATTCAAAGTAGTTTTAATAAGATAAACGAGGACAACAATCGGTTCAGGGAACAACTGCTCAATACTTTCAAACGTGAATCTCAGCAAATAAGACAAGATATTCGCGACGAGATCAACCCGGTAGTGGAAAGCCTTGCGTCACGAGTCGAAAATATGGAAACTACTGAACTCGCTCAATTGAAGCAACAGAGTAATCTAGTTGTTGAAAAGTTGCAGAACTTCCAGTCAGTCACGACGGAACAGATCAATAAAATAAATAAACAGTTTGAGGATATTACTGTTAAGATTACCCAAATTAGTGATAACACTGACAAAAGTTCGGATGTAACGCATCCTACCCCGTTTAATGAAACTAATGAATATCTCGCCCTTGACCGTTTCAAACAAGATCAAATGACCATTAATCAGCAATACAAGGCTGAGGTCAGAAAATTAGATGATCGCGTGGCGCGAATAGAGAGGAAATTTGACCACACTTGTGGAAATCCATACGAAGATGTGGAAGAAAATTTGAACGAAAATGACAATGATGATTCGAGCCAAGTAGGTCGCTTGGTACGTGAACGAAGTGTACCTCATAGTAACAACAATGAAGACGCAGTGCGTAGTTTACGCTCACTTACGCCGCACGGGCGAAAGGAAGCGTTTGACTACAAGCATTTCCTGACTGTACGTAAATTCAAGACATTTAAAAACTCTCCGAATGACTTGCACCCTAAAGAGTGGTTGCAGCAATTCGATTATTGTCTTCCCCCGAATTGGCCACTTGAGCACAGATTAGAATTTATATGTGGTTATCTGGAAGGCGAGCCAGCCACCAGAATGAGAGCTATTGCACAAGAGTGCTATAGCGAGAATCACTTCCGACGCTCATTTCTATCCGCATACTGGTCGGAAGCGGCACAAGACCGCGTTAAAAACAGTATTGCGACTTTCAAAACTTTTGAGCGATCAAATTTCTCGAGCCCTGTGGAATATTTCCAAAACTTAGTATACAAAAATCAATTTTTATCGGCACCTTACTGCCCTGCGGAATTAATCAGAATTTGTTTGAACAAATTGCCTCTACACTTGCGTCAAATTGCCATTGCGGCACGATGCAAGAATGATATTGAAGCCTTTAGAAATCTCTTACAAGACTTAGAAGAAGAAGACGAGGAAAATTCCTCGCGCAGTCGATATTTTGAAACAAACAGATATGATCGCCGGTCGCAACAAAGCCCGCCGCGTACTAAACGTCATCCAAAGCATGAGGATCAAACAAAAAGTAATTCTTTCACTAATGAAACTTTAAAGACGCACAAGTCGAAAGGCATACACCACATTTCCAATATTAAAATTTTCAAGGCATAAATCTGGGGTAGAGAGTCCATTAATCTGTTTTGGACACACCAAGTGGCGATTGGTGCCCCGTTCTCGAGCTGAGTGTCACTATTCTTCCGCTTTTCCTTAGTGCGCTCTATCTACCTCTTTTTCTCACTGTTACTTTTCTCTAACTCTGAATACTTATGCTCTGTGCTACGCTGGGATATTGTCATACGAAACTTTGATTATCTTGCAATTTGCATATAACGAACTCTGTGGCTGTGCAAAACAAATAAAATTAATGGAAATTTTTGATTGTGTAATCTAATCAAGTTCCTATGTTTCAGAAAATATCAGATTTCTCTTCTGTGTTACTAATTGCATAACTTACGAAGTTCTGAGCGAGTAAAGAAGATTTTGAGTTGACATGAGCATTTGGTAAGCCAAGAACATTATGGAGGATGATGAGTAAGGCAATACACAATATGTCATGGTGGTCTTTAAAATGCATTATTGTTTATGGATAAATGATGGTAAGGAAGATATTGGTAACAGTCAAAGATGTTTGATAAATGTAATTATGTGGACGAGATTATACAATGATTATGAAGCAATTATGAGGAGAATCGCTATGTTGCTAATGATGACGAGATTATACAATGATTATGAAGCAATTATGAGGAGAATCGCTATGTTGCTAATGATGACGAGATTATACAATGATTATGAAGCAATTATGAGGAGAATCGCTATGTTGCTAATGATGACGAGATTATACAATGATTATGAAGCAATTATGAGGAGAATCGCTATGTTGCTAATGATGCTATGTTCTGTTCTTTTCTTATGTGCTTACTCGCACTGCCCTTTTGTGTTTTCTCTTTGTGCTTATGTGCACCATTTTGTATATTGATGCATTGTGCCTTCAATGGCATGTGTGATTGGTGAGATTCATATCCTTCTGATGATCTGTAATTATTTGTAATTATGTGTAATGAATATTTCTAATTATGCTTGCAGCTATGCGTATTGCTCTTGTAATCAAAGCTTACCGCTATGCTCACTAATTATATACCTAAGCCCTACCACTATGCTAATTAATTTTATAATGAAGCTCAATGACAATGTATGGTTATGCTTATACGTTCCACACAGCCATCTATCTTGCAAACTTGCAGCTATGCCATAAACTGCGCCTAGTTAAGTCTAGAAAGATAATGCACAGAAATATTTTGCTTTTGCTTACTACTATCTTCCAAATTTTATTGATGATCTTGTTGATGAAAATCTGCAGCTATGCCTAACGAATATTACGTCTGTGTTTATGTTATTGGATGATTTACTGTGATGTACATCTAGTACTGTGCCAAAATTTGCACTAATTGTTTTGTTTGACCCTACTGTTGACCCAGACAGACACAGACATGACCTGTTGACTTGAACCTCTTTTGATATTCTCACGAAACTACCCTGATGTGTTATACCTTAAGGCAATGAAATATGTAGCTCAGTTGAGACAAAAGCCAGGCCATGGCAACTTATGTAATTTAAGTGTTATAATTTGTGGTAATGTAATCACCATCATAGTGATATATATTAATTTAAAGAGATATGAACTAATGGTAATTGGAATGTCAATTTAAGTTATATCATGCCAAATTGATGACAAGCACCCTCAATGTATTTCATACGATTATGTGTTTGTAAAGCAATATGTACATAGTATGTAAAGCCTTGTGCTTATATGAAATGACACTAATGTTGTAGATACTCTAAAATAAGAATTAAATTACTCATTAGTATTCAAATGTATCCGTCTTCAAGACACTACTTGTAATGTAAAAATATGGTTTAATACCATGACCCCATTTGTACCACTTGAATTTGTGGGAAAATATTTCTGTAGATATGTTCTAATCAATGACTTTTCTTTCAGTCTAAACTGAAATATCATGACTATGTTACTAATTTGTGTGTAAAATGCTTTATTTCATATACTTTGGACACGCATGGGAAGTGGCGATTTCGCACACGAGATTCCAGAATGCACACAGAACAATGGACGAGTTACTATACACCACTGATTTTGGGCCTTTTAATGAAGATGTTTGTTGGATGATGTTTGGCCACACAGTACTGTCCATTGCAGCCTTGGCCACCCACCACCAGTTTGCTCTAATTTTGGCTATGCTGATGCAGTCTGCTAATAGCTCTGTTGGTTGGAGCACACTTGGTTGTCGAATTGCATGGAGGAATACATCAGAACCTTTTCCCCATGACTTCCACTTCAATGCAACCAGCCAGCCCGCCTACAGTGTGGTGTAATCTTACAGTGTTTTGTGTTCGTGTGCAGACCTAAAATGAATGTTAGGAGCTAATGTGCTATTCGTGTGCATATACTATTCAGTGCCTCCCATTGCAAACGTTGTCCACAGGTTCATTACCAGTGTTTAGGTATATTTCATGGTTCTTTCACAGTCAGTGACCAAAATAAAATTGTGCTCTTGATAGATACATATACTTAGTCTGAAATGTCATTGTGCCTATTCGATTGACAAACGTTATATTGAAATCCTATTGTGCTGAAGCAGTAACATTATTTTGTACATGATCAGAAGCCTATGTAGTCAAAAATTTTACATGTATGTTCTAGCATCCATGAAAGTATAGCATTTTAAATGCATCACAGAATACAAAACTGACACTTTATCTTATACTAAGTGCACTAAAAATTTACATAGACTACATTGTGCACAAGATACAAATGTTCATTTTATGTTCCCAAAATACTGATCTCTTGTACAAAATGTAAACCCATGGAACTTACACTACTGTGTGTATTACTTGTAATTACCACATTTTCTTTAAAGAATGATGACATTAGTTAAAATATCTTTTGTAAAACTTTGCATATGTTCATGTTTATTATTGTATATTTTTTTTCCATTTGTGTATTACTTCTAGCTATCTCATTTTCTCCACTATATCATTTGTCAAACTATGTTTTCTGAAATTCTATATATATATATATTTATGTTTACCATTATGTATAATTGTCATATATTCCACTTATTGCTGATGTTCTGTAAATTTTGACATTTGCTTATGCCTGTCACACCCTGTACCTCTCCATGCATGACTTTTGATGGTACTGTTCTGTAAAAGGGCATGTATTTATGACTGTCACATTTTTTTTTTTAATTTTCTATGTACTCCATCTGTTGTTTTGATCTTGTTAAATTTTGGATGTCATTAATGGATTTTTGGACTTGAAATTCAGTAATTTTGCTGGCTAGGCAATGCCATTGGCATCACCCACCCTACAAAATTTTAATAGGTAGGAGGGGGGTGATGAAACGTGTCCATAGAAAATTATTTTCATAAGAAAATGTCTAATATTGTGCCTCCTGTTTTGTATCGAGTAACTTGCTTGCAAGAAAATGTATAATATCGCTTCTACTGTATGTATCGATATGTGTAAAGTTTCATCTCTGGCAAAGATCATGTATTGCATAGCATTGTAGCTCGCACTGAGAGAGAGAGAGTAGCACTAGTGGTTCAGCTCGCTTAGAGAGCGGTTGGGTTGTGTGTATGGCTCCGATGTAGAGCAGAGGCTGCTTTGCCAGCAAGTCAGAAGTTGTATTATGTAGGTAATGTAATGCTGTTTATCAATAATAAGTAACTTAACCCTGTTTCATATTTCATTTACGTAGTTAGAAAATTAACCCACTTCCTTCATTTGATAATTACTTGATTTAGTGGAGTGTTGATTTGAATAACATTATTGAACATATTTCATTATTGGTGCGATAGTAAGATAATAGTTGATTTGGATTTCAATAATAACTGATCGACATTAATTCTCACAGTTAAGCATTAAGAAAGTGATTTGTGGTTTTTCTTATATCTTTCTCGCAGTCAAAATTTTTGAGTATAGTCAGTGTCTGTTTCAAAAGGTTACATGTCACAGTTGTTTACTTAAAAGATCCGTTGCGCACAAAATCAATTTAATGCACTGTTTCTTGTACATTAATATCAGGGCCATAATTAAACCAAATAGCTGAGTTAATGAACAATTTATTGTCTGATTTAACGAAAGGTTCAACATTTCAAAACACGCGTACAGCTTTTAAGCTGTATAGATGTTGGTGCCATGAAAGCAATGCTATGTCCAGTCTACCAATATCTATGGTCAAAGATAGTAACCAAGGAGGTTAGTATCTCTGGAGATGCCCTAACACTGAAAAATTGCGCATTCCGGCATTTTTTGTGCCCAAAAAATTGTCGTACTGTGTGATAAATTCCAGTCGCTGAAATGAATGTCACATTTAAGTAAATAGTCCGATGTGACTACCAATTTAGTAGCTTTACGTAAAGAAGGCAATATTCTCATAGGATTTAAAGCGAGAAATCCTCGTTTTGGGCACAAAAGCATGGCCGCCTGGCTTCAACCAATGCCTGCTATCACCATAGGTAACGCCAACTCCCTGTATTCTAACCTTGATAGCAACGATACATGCCAAAGTAATTATAACCATATAGTATTTTGAAAAAAAAAAAAAACGCTTACCACAGATATTGTATTAACCTAGCCACCCACAGATCACTGACACAGCAACCCCAATCAAAAATAACAAATACCGCAGCAACTGTAAACATCTTTTGTTAACTGCCAAAAGAACAAGCTACGAAATATTTACAAATTTATTATGATATTTTATTACGTCAGAAAAGAGTGACACCACCAAATTGTTAAAGAAGCAGCGTGACATTGCCCAAGGATGTCATATGGACGTAAGTAAAACAATTGTATATCGAAAAAACAGGCCTAACAATGTACATAGAAAAACGGTGAATATTGTATAAAACTTTTTGTATATTTCGCAGATTGTCTGATGATGACTATTTAGCCGAAATGAATCAATAACATTATAATAAAAACCATAAAATAGCAGCACATTGATATATTTATATGATGTCTCTTAGAGAAATTTTCTGCGCTGCGGGCTCATTGGATCGAAAATGTTGAAAAACTAAAGTGTTTTGTGAAATGACTAGAAGTGAGGAATAATATACAGTATAGAAATATTTGACGCGCGTTTAGAAGATGGTCGATTTTAATTGTGTACCGACGATTGAGTACTCCCTCGGCCATGGACGTGTGTGTTATTCTTAGCATAAATTAGTTTAAGTAGAATTTATTTTCAGCAATCAACCGTAAATATTAATTTATTCACAGATCTTGATTTCGACCAGTGAGTGGTCTTCATCAATGCTTAAAATAAAACGATTAAAACACCTAAAACATTTCGACCACCTACGTGTTTTAATCGTTTTATTTTAAGCATTGATAATGACCACACAATGGTCAGTGAATAAATTAATATTTACAACTGATTGCTGAAAAAAGACATTTCTACAAATCAAATAAACAGTTCTTGAACACAAGTTCCACCATGGAATCAAGCCTGTTTGTTTAAATAGTTTTTAAGTCTAGGGACGGATGACCTCAGCAGATTAGTCCCTTACGTCTACAAACATTGGAACTTTTTTTTGAACTCATATGTAGAAGCTGACATGGTTACATATTATTTCTACTTAACCAGGCAGATTTAAATAACCTACTAAAAGGATCACTACAGATCTAAATAAATAATATATAAAATAACTTTTATAGACCACTGAAGATGACTAGCATGTTATATGTTATGAATTTCGGCCCCTGATACACCTTCCGCCCACAAAAACCTATCACTGAACATTGCTTTTCTTTGGTGCAGCCATGATCAACAGTACGGCAGCGACAACGAAACTAACGTAGCAGCTTGAAAATTGCAAAGATACAACAACAAATAAACAAAGCATGCGTCAGCAACGTAAAACGACAGTACTACCAACATAAACAATAATATAACTAAATTGAGGATAACAATTGACTTACCCTCGTATAACGTTGTGTGATTATAAAGGATGCTGCTGTCCGCTTGTAATAAAATCTTTAACCGCTAGAAAACAGTAGTCAAATTTAAAATCTGTACGTAGAACGAAGTCAACTCCTCCCCAACATGGCTCCAGTCGCGTCCCCGCTTTGCCCCCACTCCAAATTGGTTTTCAAACCGCTGAAGTCAGAGTGGGGGACCCATACGGAAATAAGCAACAGCAGAAGAACATTTACTACGGGATCGAAGAGTCAACAAGCTGTCAGCATCCAGCCAACAACAATGTATCCGCTGATAGATCAAAGCGAAGGACGAGGCACACAACTGCCATGTTATCATAATGGATACGAAGAACTCTTTCAAATCAAGAAGCAACGTGTCGACACTACGTACTTCGTTTACCTATGCCGTTGGCCAATACAACAGTTTTTCATCGCATGTTTCAATGCCAGTCACTCTTCCATATCCTCTTAAGAATTTCAAATAATGCTGTTGATACTTATCGATAAATGTTGAACTTTCGTGCGAGGAGTGTGTTCCTTCCACTAAAATTTTGTTATGACGGAAAAGAATTTGGTTGTAAGCACTGTGAAAAACGGGGTACTACAGGTGAAAACAAGGAAGAAAAGCCCACGAAACACAGGCTCTAAAATACATACCATTAGAGCTAAGAGTAGCCTACTTGTTTACCTTCGCCATTGCTAAGCTCATCTCTTACACTATAACCTATTATCTGCTTTGCCACAGAATACAATAAAACTGAGGTTATATAACTCTACTATTGACGTAATTGTATGGGTATTATCCAGAACACTGCAATATTTATTACTGTTTATAGATTACATTATGATCTGCTCATTTCGGCAGCAAATATCTATCAGTGTTGTTACTGTAAACAGTATTCGCATTTCGCTTATTTCTACTAGAACCAGTTTGTGAAATTCTTTTAAACTGTAGTCATATCTTGTCACTTTTTGGCATAATGGAAGCCTGTTATATCTACGAGAAAATATATAGACTTAAGCGATGAGTCAAAAGACAGATTAAATTAAAAGTAGTTATTGACGTGCTGTCTGTTCTTTTCGGATATGTCCGAAGATATAATAGAGTCCGTTGCTTACTGCTCTCTGTGAGCAGAGATACCGAAAAATATCGTCGAGCGTGTTGCTTATGATACATCAGAGGGACACAAACGTCCCGTCAGGAACACTAGTCGGATACCAGCTTCCAGTTACTTTTTATGACGTTGGACATGGGTAGGGACTTGTATGTATCGACGGGCAGGAAAAAGTTAAAACTGATACACGACGAAATCGATAGGAACACTTTAACAAAGAAAGGAAAGGGGAAAAAAGACGCGCCACTAAGTAGTTAGCAAATTGGTCACAAACCGATATTCATTCAGGTATCGAAAGAAAATGCAAAATTTTAAACTTTTACGGCAAATGGCAGAATTTTTGACGCTGCAGCTCAATGCCACCGGGTGCTGAAAATTTTTCAGATGTTGTAAATCTATGGGACTTAACTAGACTAGACTGGATTAATACTTGATCCATAGATCATATACACGACATTTCGTAATGATGTAGAACGTGTCAGTTTAGTAAATGTTGTCTATACATGACAATCAATATTTTAAGGATTTTTTATTTACTTTTTAAATTCCATTAATTTTTTTATTTTTTAAAGTTTTATCTAAAAATTTATCAACATTGTAGAAGAAGTTACCATTTAGAAATTCCTATAATTTCTTTTTAAATACTAGTTGACTATCTGCAATATTTTTTTGCATGGTTCTTACAATTATATTTATCTAATTTCTTGGGGGAAACAGTTATCAAATACCCTTACAAATGTATCATGAAATAAGTCATATTTTAAAGTAACATCATGTTCCCTATAAACCTCAACACAGTCTAACTGCTGTAGACTTTGAAAGTTCTAGTTGTTAAGTCATTAATCGAGCGCACAACTCTGAGGACTGTTTCGAAATACTGAACGGAGCTATGTCATATACTGTTACTACCTGTGCTCCATGGTCAGAAAGACCATTCTCAACGGGACAAGCATTTACGTTGTTAAAACTTTCTTGGTCTTCAAAAAAAGTTATCTGTCAATGTACTGCTGTTCTTTACTATCCGAGTAGGAAAATCAATAACGGATGTCACATTGAATGACCCAAGTAAGACTTCCAGGATTTTCTTCTTATTAGACTCTTTCAGTAAATCTACATTGAAATCACCACAAATAATAATTTGTTTCCCCCTATCTGACAGATAGCACAACAAGGCATTGAAGTTTTCTAGAAATAACTGGAAGTTTCCTGAAGGGGACCTGTATACTGTTACAATTATAAGATAATCATCATTGAGTTTAAGCTGGCAGGCACATACTTCAATATATTGCTCTACACAAAACTTTTCTGTTTCTAAATTTTTTACACTGTGATAGCTTTAACATATATGGCAACTCCTCCTTTTACCTTATTATCTGTACTTACATTTGAAAGCTAATTTATATCCACTGACATTCACATTTTCCACAGTGACAATGTGATGCTCAGACAGGTATAGAATATCAATTACATTATCAGTTTATATATCATCTAAACAAACCTAAAGCTCATCTATTTTATTCTTTAGTCCCCCAATATTCTGGTGAAAAATGCTAACATTATTTTTTACTTTACATTTGTGAGAAACATTTGATTTTTCAACATTTTTAGCACCTGCCTGCCTGCCTGAGCTTCTCACTGGATATTGATCTTAGCCTAAAAAAGAAGTACTTCCATGAATTGCAGTTTACCCCCTAAAGGATTCTGCTATCAATCCAGCCATTTTCCCCTTCCCTTTCCTATTGAGATGCAGGCAATGCCTAGTGAAATCCCACTTATCAATAGCATCAACAGGAACCAAACCTATGTCTAACAGAGTAGCCACCCAAAACAGTTGATCAATCTCTATATTGACCCTCCTGACAGAGCTGTTCAATTGGGGTCGATCATACCGCACGAAAGCAGGCAACAGTCCAACATTTGTCTGGGTCGTTGCAGATGCTACTTTAACCACTAACTACTGTGGTTATGTCCCTAGCCTCACAAACTACTTAAATCAACTGAAACTAACCTAAGAACAGCACACACTGGACTTGAATCTCCGACGGAAAGCAACATCGCGCTCCGCAGCAAGGCGTCTTACAGCGCTCGGCCATTCCACCGCGGCCTCCAAGGGTAACTGACAAAGGTTATCTCGAAATCAGGGCATAAAAATCTTTGCGAATTTCGTACTGTGTGCACAGTAAAGAGTTTCTGTATATTTGGAGGATGCTTTTAATAATAAGGTAATGGAAAATGGTCATAAGATTTCACTTAAAAATTCCGGGCTGGTAGGCCGTGGTCGATGGATAAAACTCTCCCCTAACGTTTCGTCTTCAGCTGCGGAAGACGTCTTCGGACGCTAAGTGGCAACTGCGATGGGGCCTCGAAGGAGCGCCGCATATATAGGTAGTGTAAGGGGCGCCACAGTATATCATCTGACATCGGCTAAGCAGCTATCTCTGGGAATGCCAACCTTATTACTAGAGGAAGGTCGATTGTTAATGTACTTGTGCAACGCTGAATTCCAAATCTTGTCTAATTTAATACCTTCCTCCTTTCTATTAAAATTATTACGATGTTTGTAAATTTCAATGGCTTCTCTGTATGTACGAGCATAATAGTGAGATGTTTTTGATAAAACACTGGTCTCGTTAAATTTAACTTGATGGTCGCCCTCTTGGTAAACATTCTCCGCAACGGCCGATTTCTGTGTATGTCCCTGGCGACAGTTTCTCTTGTGTTCACTTAGACGAGTGTTGACACTTCTTTTCGTAGTTCCAATATACACAGCTGCAAAGAATTTTATACACACCCGGTGTATTCAAAGGGTGTCGTGCATCTTTTACAGATCTTAAATGTTCTTAAATTTTCCTGGTAGGTCCGAATATAGTTTCAACCCCATGTTTGACCAGCACTTTTCCAATGCGATCTGTGACATGACTAATAAAGGGAAGGAACACTTTCCCTTTGGATGGTTGAAGTTGCTTATTGTTTTTAGTTTTCGACGTGGGGCGAAGAAGTCGGTATATTTCTCTGGTGGAAAACCATTCTTTTTAAAGGTCCTTCGAAGATGTTCGACCTCATCTTGTAAGTAAGCCGGTTCACAAATTTTATGTGCCCTGTCGACCAAGGTTTTAATCACTCCTCTTTTTTGTCTAGGATGGTGGTTGGTTATGGTTGGTTATGAAGGTAACGATCCGTATGTAAAGCCTTCCTGTAAACCTTGTGGCCCAAAGTGCCGTCTTCTCGTTTCATCACAGACACACCTAGAAAATTAAGCTGCTCATTAAGTTCTTTTTCCATTGCAAGTTGTATCCTGGGGTTGATACTGTTTATATGTATTAAGAAAGCATCTAATTCCTCTTCGCTGTGTGTCTATACTACGAAGGTATCATCAACATAACGATACCACTTGGCTGGTTTTTTATTAGCAGTATGCAACGCCTGTTGTTCGAAAGACTCCATAAATAAATTGGCCACTGCTAGACTTAGAGGACTGCCCATAGCCACACCGTCAATCTGTTCATAAAATTTGTTGTTGTACTGAAAATAAGTAGTGGTGAGGCAGTGTCTAAACAAAGTCACTACGCCGGCCGCGGTGGCCGAGGGGACTGAGGCGCTCCAGTCACGGTCTGCACGGCCACTACGGTCGGGGGTTCGAATCCCCCCTCGGGCATGGATATTTGTGCCGTCCTTAGTGTTAGCTAGTTCATAAGTAGTTTGTAAGCTTAGGGACTGATGACCCCGTAGTTAAGTCCCATAAGTTCTCCAAACATTTGAACATTTGAAAGTCACTACGTCCGATGGAAAAATTTGCGCTATGCATGAGATGGCTTCGTTTACCGGGATCATGGTAAATAAAGAAACCACATCGAAACTAACCATAATTTCTCTGGGGCCACATTCATTTCCTCTAGCTTTTCAATGAAATGAATTAAATTTTTGATATGATTATGAAATTGATAAGGTTATCAGGCGATGCTAAAATGGATTAGATTGGAAAACGAGTCAGTGAAAATTGTCGATGAGTTTTGTTATTTATGCATTAAAATCACTTCAGATGGCTGAAGTAGAGAAGATACAAAATTTAGAATGGCTATGGGGCAAAAGCCTTTCTGAAGAAGAATATAGAATATTAATTTAAATGTTATAAATGCAACTGCCTAGCGATTAATATTGCAAGTGAGTGAAACGTTCAGACGAGAAAAAAAAAAAGATAGAAATTCTTTGAACTTGGTGCTGTAGGAAGATTAAATGGGTAAGCCGCAGCGGATTAGCCGCGTGTACTGGAGCGCCGTGTTGCGGTGAGTGCGGCCTTCCCCCGTCGGGGGTTCGAATCCCCCCCTCGAGCATGGATGCTTGTGTCGTCTTTAGTATAAGTTAGTTCATAAGTAGTTGTAAGTTTAGGGACTGATGACCTCGCAGTTAAGTCCCTTAAGCTTAACAAACATATGGGTAGATCGCATAACTAGTGAAGAGGTACTGAACAGAAATGGGGAGAAAAGGAGTCTTGACTAAAAGGAAGGATCGATAGGTGTGACACATTCAGAGTCATCAAGAAATCGTCAGTTTAATTTTGGAGGGAAGTGTGTGCGTCAAAATCGCAGAGGCAGATCAAGAGACGAATACAGTAAGCAGGTTCAAAATGATGTAGGTTGCCGTTATTCAGATATGAAGAGGCTACACAGGATATGATAATTTGGAGAGCTGCATGAATCCAACCTTTAGAATGAAAACAACAACAAATTACCCTTTATGGCTTAAACTGGAAAGAATTATTTTTTCAGAGTGGGAGTTTCATATAATTCCTGGTGCTTGATTCAAGGGGGAAAAATATCACACTGGCTTTAGATTTCTCTGTAGTTTTATGATTTTTTTGCAAACATTTCGGACAAAAACATAAATAATAAAAATTATGAACGATATTTTTGTCATAATATCTATGCACTCAACACGTAATATTCTCTCTGAGCGTATTTTAACAAACAGCCATAATTATATGACATTTAAGTTTAGATATTTTTGGAAACATTTTCGTTTCTCTAATTTTGGGTCAACAGCACTCTATTTAAATTTATTAATAAAGAAGAGTCTAGAATGCACTAATTTATTTCATTCAACTAGTTTCAGTCTTATTTAGACCATCTTCAGGAATTTTGTCTCCATCGATGTTGTGGAGCTGGAAGGTAGCTGGGAGACTTCCAGCAGTGACGCACTGGAAGGCTCCCAGCTACTTGCCAGCTCCACAACATCGATGGAGACAAAATTCCTGAGGATGGTCTAATTAAGACTGAAACTAGTTGAATGAAATAAATTAGTGCATTCTAGACTGTTCTTTATTAATAAATTTAAGTTTAGCTTCGACCAACATACTCTTTCTTTGAACTTTGACATAATGTTCAAATGTTTGTAATTCTATGGGACCAAACTACTTTGGTCACAAGTCCCTAGTCTTACAAACTACTTAAACTAAGTTAAACTAACATAAAGACGACACACACATCTATCCTCGAGGGAGGATTCGAACCACCGACGCGGGAGGCTGTAACGTAGCGCTCGGCTACTTCCAAGCGGCTGAACTTTTACCTGTTTAAATTTTTCTCTCTCTCATATTTTCATTTTTTTCAAGTTTATTTTCTCTACCTCTACTAGTTTACGTAAAATCAAATGACAGTGTCAAATCTCCGTTATTGTTGCAAATATCTCTGAAGCGGTGCGAGTTATGGAAATAACATGACAGAGCAGAGTTGAGAATTTTCTCCTCTACAAATACCTTTATTCAATTTTTGTCTCAGATGAACAGTTAAGGCGTTATTTCCAATTAAATTTCCTGCTGTCAAATGGCCATCACAAACGGCTTCTTTCTAGAGTTACTGACCTACATTTTGTCCGAATTAATTTGAAAAATGGAAGTACTGATCGCTAGCGGCTTTCAGCTTTGCCCAATCGCAGTTGATGTCATATATTCTGTGAATATTAAATAATAATAACAACTGCAGGATCAGAAGTGACGTCTGTTCTTTCGGAACAGACGTCTCATGTACAGAGCCAACAATTACGTCTGTAAAATTTGGTGCCGGTCGTTTGAACGGTGCGCTCTAAAAAGTGAGAAGACGTTGCAGACACACAGAAAGTGTCAAATCGCAGTTATTTTTGCAAATATCTCTGAATCTATGCGAGATATGAAAAAAGGAGAAAAAAGGGAAAAAAACTGAGAGATAAGAGTTCTTGGGCAGTTTTCCTCTACAAATACGTTTATTCAACTTTCGACTCAAATAAACACCCAATCACTACGTTTACATGCAACACATCTTCCGGAAGACGAAAACCGATTTTCGTAAACCGTTTTTCGCTGTCGTGGTGGCATAGCATGAATCGGATTTCCTAGCCCACTTAATATGGCGGCTGAAAAACAGCTGATTCGGATCCTGATTTAGTCAGTACAATCGCTATTTTTCTTTATTTAAATACACAGATTCATGTTCTCTCTAAATATTTATACTTTTATTTCAAATTAGACTATATCACTCTATCCATATGTGCCGAAAATTATTAACAAGAAAACACAATCTGACAAACCAAGAACGCTTCAAAAACGGTTGCGTTTACATGGGCACGAAAATCGATTGTGGAACTGGAAAACCGCTTTAGAGAAGCGGATTTCCAGAATCGATTTTCGAGTGTTTACATGACCAACCAAAAGCGGAATTGTTAAATCGGTTTACGAAATCCGGTTTTGAGAGCCCATGGAAACGGGGTGAATTTCAGTGTTACTAGCCTGTAGTGGGCCAAAAGAGACATGAAGAAACTTCAATGGAAAGTGGCGACGTACTAGTGAATCTCTGTCGCGGGACAGTTATTGAGCTGTTTGTCAGCAATAAAAATAACGGAGCATCCGAGCGTTTGTTTATGGTTGCGACCTTTCTGCGCGTTATCGTGCGCTCATGTGTCGAACTCTGAGTACGCAGCAACGCACTGCAGGGCCATGTGAGTATCTCTCAGTGTGTGTGTGTGTGTGTGTGTAAACGTTACACGCAATACGGGAAATCCTGTGGAGGGCTCCATCGCCCCCCACCAGGCCAGCACCTATCATGGTCCACTCCACTAACCTAAACGCTAGCCTTTCGCAGCACACACAGAGGCAGAACAAACACGCCCCACTTCATGTGATCAGCTGCATTACAGTCAGGGCCGTCTTAAAGGGGAAAGCCGTATCCCGCCCAAGGCGGCTCTTAGGGGACGGAACGTTATAAATAGTAAAATGATTCAAAAGAGATTAATTACCAAGACTTCTGTAGAATTCAATATTTTAAACGTGACTGCGTCTCAGCAACGGTTACAGGATAGCCAACCACATGCAGTAATAGTAGTTTAATAAACTTGACCACGTCTCCTGATTACATTTCTTCTGAGATGATTTACAGACCACAAAACATATACTATCCGGCAGCAAAAAATAAAGCAATACACTGGCTGATAGGCAAGTATGTCAGCTATCTATGTGATAAACAAGTTAGGTACGGACAACATTACAAAATTCCGCTCATACAGGATGTTTGAATTTCATACAAGCAAAAACTACAGAGATCATAAAAAAAAAGGAAAAAAAAACCAGTACGGAAACATGCTGAAAATTGCTTTCGAAAAGTTGTGTATCGGTTAAATATTATGACGTTTTGATTTTTTTTTTTTTTTTTTTTTTTTCGTTTTGTTCAAAAGAAGAATGTTATTTACATAGCTTGTAAAACAAATACGAGTATCATGAAAAATGGTATATTTTGTGTGAAATTCTTTTCTCACCACCACAGGAGAGACTTTGTGACGTCAAAGTAGGTCGTAGATACTCGATTCATGATCTGCAATTGTGTGAAGCTGTGAAACTTGAATTTATTTTTACATAAGAGAGAGAGTCACGGAATTGATTATCTGCGTCTGAACGTATAATCCACTACCCAATCTGGAATTGCTAGCTGTTCTGTGTCTAATGTAACAAACATTTTACGATCAATTTAGATAAAGTCCCGTGTGTATAATCTGCAGGTTCTTAATTCCAGATGAGGCAGTCCCTTAGGCTACCTTTGTACTTAACTGAAATTTCCTGTGCAATTGATTAAATAACTGTAGACAAATTCAGAACTTACTTTCAGTTAAAACATACGTTTATTGAGCGTTCGTCATACATCCAATAATTCCATAACCAAATATGACAATCCACGTACATAATTAGAATACTACAACATACCAGCAAAGAACAACCACTCTTCTTCCTAGCCGTTACATAGAGGTTTTATATGTTTTGAAAAATGCTTTACATTAAATTTGTAATTAATGATCAAATTTTTGATACATATTGAGTACTGCAAACATCCTAATTAGTGTTGAATTTAATTCACAACATAACAAAATGTTTTATTGATAGTTACGTGATTAACAAATGTACCTATGTGACGGATAGTACTGACAGGTATCTTACATATTGAAGGGCAACTTGGGATGGCGATTGTATCTTTCAACACGATCGAGCACTTGTTCTTAGTGCGCAGACTGTGGTGGTGTGGTTACACGACAATAAGATCCCTGTAATAGACTGGTCTGCACAGAGTCCTGACTTGAATTTTATAGAACAGCATCTCATTGAACGTATGACTGTGAGAGTGGAAATTGTCATGAAGGCAAAGGGTGGGCCAACACAATATTGTATTCCAACATTACCGATGGAGGACGCCACGAACTTGTAAATCATTTTCAGCCAGGTTTCCGGATACTTCATACAATGTAATGCTACAGAAAACAAATTTCAAATCACTGCTCTAACACCCTATACTCATATTAACTGCGACTACTCATCGATTTCAACCTCAAATGTACTCGCACCTGTATACAGGTATGAACTAAATGTAGGCTACATAAATGGGAAGGAGTCTGCCCTTTTTTGCAAACAATTATTTTTGTTACTTATTCCCATACATGTTTCGGAACCCTTGTTCCATCATTAGTGGGATATTTATTAAATCTGTAAGTATAAAATATTTACAATGTACACTGTAGTTTACGATTCGAAAAAATTCATGAAAAATGCAAGAAATATGGTTTACCTGGCGTTTTTACATTTTATGTTTCCAAGTGAAACATTCCAGTACTTTACGGCCTGCCATCTGCAAACAGATTACGTTTTTGAGGGGTGTAGGCTTTTGAAAACAGTGACATTTATTTTTCTAACTAAGGAAGACGTGTTTAGGAATCGTAAACTACAGTGTACATTGTAAATATTTTATACTTACAGATTTAATAAATATCCCACTGATGATGGAACAAAGGTTCCGAAACATGTATGGGAATAAGAAAAAAAACATAATTGTTTGGAAAAAAAAAAAAAAAGACGGACCCTTTCCTATTTATTTAAATGCAACAAGGAAAAACGAGTACAGCAAAACCAACATGATGAACTGTAGGCTAAAACTTCATTTCTCAAGTTGTCCCTAAGAGTAGTTTCCATAGGAGAAAAGTCTCATTTCATTAGGCGTGAAGTAACTATTATACACACTGGTTTTAAAACTTGAGTACGAAATTGACGTTCATGCGATGTGAGACTACGAAGTAAATTACCATGATGAAAACTGGGCTATAAATGCGCAGAACTGATACAGTACAGTGCCATACGGAATGTAACTGAAAGAAATAGTGAGGCGAACAGAAATGACAGTTTCAATCAAAGACGGTAATAACACTGAGGCCACCGCATTTTATGACATTGGAGCAGGCGTGACACGGTTCTTAACAGGCTGTGTGCTCACTGCGGACGGCATTGTATGCACGTGCTCGCCTGCTAGCCGCAAGGAGTTCCTGTGGTAGGGCATTCCATTCCTGCAACAACGCGGTTGATAATTGCTTGATGGCCCTCGCCCCATATGGACGTGCTGCAGTACCTCTCCCTTAAAGCCGTCCTCACACGGGACGTGTTGTGCGTGGCGCACGCCAGACGTGCAGTTTACCTAGCTACACCACGCTCTGAAACGACCTGCTGCATCCCACGGAACGTGCTACTCACCGTGATTTGGCAACCATAGCGCTTTCCGACGCCCGTTGCGGGCTGGCGCCTAGATCAATATGTTTACAAAGATGGACGTGCGTAAAGTTGCACGGAATCTTTGTTAGCGATCGTCGAAAAAGAAAACTTAATACTTTAGCTTTCATATGTCACATTTAGAGCTGAACGTTTTCTTGCACATGGCATGCAATACTGTTTCAGAAATTACAAAGACGGTACATATATTTGAAAATATATTTGATACTGATAAAATGCAACGCTGAAATACATCGTCGGCACCAGCTCCAGTTCTCTCGCTGTCTCTTATTTTCCCATTTTCCACGTTATATATATTCTGATTGTTCAAAAATTTACTTTGGCATTCCTTCGGAGATAATAGGTTCTGCCTGATACATTTAACTTGTTCATATAAGCGAGGCAACACCTCAGCTCGATATGAGGAATAACTTGTCAAAATGCGATTAGTCCACAAATAAAAATTTTACAGGAGGAGCAAAAAACTAGTATTAGGCAAAGTTATTCAGTAAATTAGGATTTGTGTATGAGAATGTATTAAGGTTCAAGAAGTTAAAAGAATGGAATCAGTGAGACAAATCTCACTCTTTATTTAAAAGCAATGTTGCCAACTGAATTTGTGAAATCTATGGACTTTTCTTGTTTTGCACCAGCCGAAAGGACATAAAGTGTTTTGAAACAAATTTAGATAATAAAAAAACAAGAATTCAATGCCAATAAGACAAAACACAAATGAAGCAGCAACAAGTTTCCTGTCCTGCTGTAGTTTGTTTAAGTGTCTATAGACTTTCATCCCATTTCTGATTAGATGGTATACAGGGATGCCATAGCATTTGAATCTTCCCTCTTTGTGTCCACAAGGAGGCTGAAACTCCAGTATTTCAGGGTCCTTATCTCGGTATCTGAAAGATATAAATGGTACATGTTTACGTGGACTCCTATCCAGAAATTAAATCGAAACAGGTAGTTAGTGTGTGTAGTAAAATCAATTTAGCAGACACTCTCACAAAAAAGGCTCCATCTGCTCTATCTTCCTTTTCACAAAGCCTTTCTGCAGCTCCCTAGATCCAAAGGTGTGGTCCCTTCCACGTCAGTCATCTTTTTCACAAACCAGCTAGCTCCCACTTAAACAAAACACTGGCCAGTCAATCTTTTCATGTGACAACACACTGGCCACAACAGTAAGAGATACGGTTGTACAACAGATACATTGTGGTAAAGTTTTAAAACGCATTCTGTGTTGGCGCTACAGATTTTATTCGTCTTGCTGAAAAACATTCGTTAGTAATTGGCAGTAAATTAACCTATCATGATTTGAATCAGTTTCACTGATGGACTTGTTGCATTCTGAACCCAAGGTCAAATTTTGCACCTGATTTTTAACGGTTATAAATATAGTTTTGAATGAAAACAACGTCACAGCTCGATGTATGACACTTTGTAGAGTAGAAATTCGCTTCAAACTAATAATTTTTGTTCGCGAGTGGACTTCTCGCGTTTTGAAACGTCACTCCTCATACGTTCGTTGTGATAATTTTTGCTTTTAGTATTGTACATAAACACTGTTCCTCCTTTACTGCATCTGCTTCCGTGACCACATGCCGGCCATGTTCTCTTTGCACTGTAATACTGAACTATTCCAACACTGTACTGAACTGCGACTGAGTTCAAACACCGGAAAACCGAGTGACGTAGAGTACTGTCTTAAAATTTATTGGTTCCTGTGCACGAAAAACTCAACAAATTCTCTCGTGGACAGAGTTCATTCTTGCTTGTAAAAAGTAACGTCGAATACTGGATACCTATCTGGGAGAATGTAGATACAAACCTCATTTCACATCTCTTTTCCTCCATAGTCGTCACCCAAAACACCGCGCTAAAAAGAAATAACAACGAATAACAGATATTACACTTCATTTAACTAGAAATAACCAGAAACATTAAATCCGAGCGAGGTGGCGCAGTGGTAACACACTGGACTCGGATTCGGGATTGACGGTGGTTCAAATCCACCTCCGGCCATCCAGATGTAGGTTTTCCGTGATTTCCCTAAATCACTCGAGGCTGAATGCCTGGATGGATCCTTTCAAAGGGCACTGCCAATTTCTTCCCATATCCTTACCAAAACAATCCGGGTGTAAGATCCGCCTATAATGACCACACTGTCGACGATGCGTTAAACATTAATCTTCGTTCTTCCTTCAGAAACGTTAAGGAAACAAAAAAAGGAAAAAATAAAAATCTGTGGAAATATATTAACTCGAACCCGAATCGCTTTCAATCACTGCATTGCAGCTTGTGACGCTACCATCTTCGATATTTCTGCTCTATATTGACTTTCCCTTCTATGGTATACTATGCGTCTAAAACATGCTGTAATGTTATTTAGCTATACAATAGCACCACAAAGACGCTCCTTTGATAGAATAGCTTTGTACGATAGCATAGGAACGATATTCTTTCACGGTATACAAATTATAACACTACCTATCGTTAAATACTATAACCTTTAAAGCTATCAATATGTAGTTTCCGCTCATTTTATTGTAACAAATGATATCTAAAATGACTCATTTTCAAAATTTCCTCAATTTTCTGACATTTGAAAAATATTATTAGCTATGCCATAGCATCGCAAATACGCTCCTTTGATAGAATGGCATTTACCGTAGCATAGGAATGATATTATTTCACTGTATACAAATTATAACACTATCAAATACGATAACCTTTAAAACTATCAATATGTATCCAGTACTTTCACTCTGCAGCGGAGTGTGCGCTGATACGAAACTTTGTGGCATATTAAAATTGTATACCGGAACCGGGACTCGAACCTGGGACCTTTAACTTACACGGGCAAGCGCTCTACCACTGAGCTATACCTACACCAATCACGGTGCCGCCCCACAACTTCAATTCTGCCAGTACCTCGCCTCCTACTTTCCAAACTTCACAGAAGTTCTCCTGCGAAACTTGCAAGACTAGCACTCCTGGAAGAAAGGATATGGCTAAGACATGACTTAGCCACAGCCTGTAGAGTGAAAGTTCAATTCTGGAAACATCTCTTAGGCTGTGGCTAAGTCATGTCTTAGCCATATCCTTTCTTCCAGGAGTGCTAGTCTTGCAAGTTTCGCAGGAGAACGTCTGTGAAGTTTGGAAAGTAGGAGGCGAGTACTGGCAGAATTGAAGTTGTGGGGCGGCACCATGAGTTGTGTCGGGATAGCTCAGTGGTAGAGCGCTTGCCCGCGAAAGGCAAAGGTCCCAGGTTCGATTCACGGTTCCGGCACACAATTTTAATCTGCCAGGAAGTTTCGTATCAATATGTAGTTTCCGCTCATTTATTGTAATATATCATATCTAAAATGACTCAGTTTCAAAATATCCCAAATTGTCTGACATTTTAAAAATATTATAATGATACATCGTACGCTACATCGAAAGAAGGCAGGAAATACGGAGTTCAGTTTGCCGTATGGTGCTTCAAAAGTTCTGCTTGTCCCGTGAAAACCAAGTCGCATCTCATTGGCCACGTTCCACTCCACGAACCAAAGATATGCCACACCCTTCACTCTTCGCATAGTAGTGGAACGTAGAATTCCACGCTCTGACGTCACCAGTTCCTTCCCCCCGTGCGTTTCCACGTCCCGTGAGAGGACGGCATGACGCAGCTCGGGGAGGGAGGGGGGGGGGGGGAAGCTAGCACCTTTGCCGATATTAAACCCTAATCGCCCTTTCTTCTTTCCCCAGTCGCTGATTACGTTCTGTTTACAAAAGCTCCCCAACCAATTCTTACAAGTATTCGCCCACTGTTTTCCTGAAAATGAAGTCGGGCTTCTAAAGCACCAGTGGAAACACGCACATTGGTAAGGAGTACGGAGAAAGCACCGAGTTCAAAGATTTGCGGTTCTACCAAGAACGTGATGACTGAACAGGCAAAGAGTGTGCTCACGTGCTCTTTGCAGATGTGAGCAGATTCAGTCATTGCAGTTTTTCCCAACGTACCATCCTAAGCCAAGCGGTGGAAATCACATAATGCTCTCAGAAACATTGTCGTATATGAATGAAACTTTCACTCTGCAGCGGAGTGTGAGCAGATATGAAACTTCCTAGCAGATTAAAACTGTGTGCCGGAACCGGGGCTTGATCCTGGGACCTTTGCATTTCGCGGGCAAGCTCACTACCGACTGTGCTATCCCAACACGACTCACGATGCCGCCTCACAACTTTACTTCCGCCAGTACCTCGCCTCCTACTTTCCAAACTTCACAGAAGCTCTCCTGCGAACCATGCAAGACTAGCAGTCCTGGAAGAAAGGATATGGTGGAGACATGGCTTAGCCACAGCCTAGGGGATGTTTCCAGAATGAAACTTTCACTCTGCAGCGGAGTGTGCGCTGATATGAAACTTCATGGCAGATTAAAATTGTGTGCCGGAACCGGGGCTCGAACATGGGACCTTTGCCTTTCGCGGGCAAGCGCACATGGCTAGGCCATGTCTCCACCATATCCTTTCATCCAGGAGTGCTAGTCTCGCATGGTTCGCAGGAGAGCTTCTGTGAAGTTTGGAAAGTAGGAGGCGAGGTACTGGCGGAAGTAAAGTTGTGAGGGTACATCCTGAGTCGTATCGGGATAACACAGCCGGTAGTGCGCTTGCCCACGAAAGACAAAGGTGCCAGGTTCGAGCAACGGTTCCGGCACACAATTTTAATCTGTCAGGAAGTTTCATTGTTGTACATGATCATTTTGTTTGTCCAGGTGTTCTGGTGCGGGAGAGAAATATTGCGTGGGTATACTGATCTCCAAACTATTATTTTGTGTATTGAATTTCCAAGGTTATATATGTTATAGCCAAAGTCCGAAATCGTCCAGAGCGAGAACTGGCCGTCCAATTCGCGAAATGGCCAACGCCGCTTTCAACTGGCCGTACATTTTTCGATCTTTTCCTGATTTCGGGATTTGGCCGGCCAGTTCGCGAAGTAGCGTAGACAAATCGACCAGAATCGGAAGATAAAGACGGGAGGAAAAAATTTCAAGCTGTATGCAATTTTTTTATATATTTCAGTTATAAAAAATAGACCATCCGTTCACTTAATGAATGTTTTTAATACAACCGGTATTCACTTACTACCAGTGGCGTAGCTATGTCACCAAGGGCCCCGGGGCAAAAATGACATTGGGGCCCTCTTTAAACTGAAAATATGCAAAACTACTTCGTCATCAATTCCTTACCCCCACTGGAAGACATAATAAGGCAAACCTAAATACTATTAAGTAAATTATTATATCTCACGCAGCAGATAATATTTAATTGTCCTCTCAAAAATAATTATGACTGTGAAAGTTGGTTTCTTTGTTATGCTTTCACGCAAAAGTTACTGGGCGGATTTGAAGGAAATTTTGCAGAGGGATAGATTTGGACCTGGGTAGGACATACAGATAAATGACCTCTTGGGATAGTTTCCGAAGTTGGTCCATACTAGGTGAATGAAGTCGCAGGCATAAGCTAGTAAAAAAAATAAACAATGAAGAAGTATTACTTAACCATGAAAACATGGCCCCCTGCCGCGAAGCAAACCGGGAACAGTCGAGTCCGCGGCGACAGCAGGCGGACTGTTGTCAGTAGCGACATCTCACTGTCGCTAGACTCCTCGCTGTTAGGTCACTGCTCCGTACCGATCAGCCTAATTTCGTTGATAGCCCAATCAAAGAAGGAAAATGGGGAAATATTCTTGTAGGATGGTTTCAGAAAAGAAAGTTGCCGGATTTTGATGGAATACTTTGGATTGAACCGTGCCCCTACCAGGTTTCATGAAGTATATATTAATGTCAGGCCAGGAAAAAGTAATTTGTAAAATAACTAAGTTGACATCTTCGCTTATTATGGTGGCAGTGGGGTACATAGTAATGTCTTGAGTGCACAATTTACTATTGTGACAAAGTAACCATATTTTCTCTTCTTCTAGCACGAATTTCAGAGTGCAATTGGTTACAGCTCTTCATTGGCATCTATGATTATGGAGCACACCCTTGGGGAATTCACTACACAAACAGTTGAGTTGCCATAATAATACCGTTCTATAATATACATTGTAGAGACTTATTATTCAAATGTGGTCACACTGTCTACTGTCAAACACTGTGCTAGTAATTAAAATGTTTGTATAGTCTATGGGACTTAACTACGGGGTCATCAGTCCCTAAACTTACAAACTACTTACGAACTAGGACGGCACAAATATCCAAGCCCGAGGGGGGATTAGAACCCCCGACCGTAGTGGCCGTGCAGACCGTGACTGGAGCGCCTTAATCCCCTCGGCCACCGCGGTCGGCTGCTAGTAATTCAGCAGCATTCACTGTTATTTCGCAAAGATTGGCAGGCACGACAACTTCGACTTCAAACGACAATACGCTGACGATGACAAGGTCCACGTCTTAGCTGACAAGCAAAGGACCTTGTTATGTTTATATTCTGGGGTGCGAATAATTTTTGGATTTCACTTCGTGCGTTTAAGGTTTGTTGGTCAGGGTTCAAAAAGTTCAAAGTCGGAAAACCTTCATACAACTAAATTATTATATACAGTAGAACTTCGATTATCCGAAGTAATCGGAGGATATGAAAGTGTTCAAGAATCTACTGTAACTTTTTCCGAACGTCGCTTACGGAGAGCGAGGGGGCCCCTGGAGCTCGGGGGCCCCGGGGCACTGCCCCGCCTAGCCCCATGATAGCTACGCCACTGCTTACTACAACAAGTTAAGCTTTTGTGACGTTTGGAATTACACAATATTTTCTTATCTCTGCATTTACAGCAATTTGTGGCGCATTTAGTAGAGCAATTGCAGCGATTGTATCCTTGGCCACTGGTCAGTGACTGTGATAACGGTATGGTTCATAATTATTTCTTTTCTTTGTTCTCGGATTCCAGTGTGAGCAATTACTCGGACACAACACAGAACACGTTTCTGGAATATTGTTGCTTAAGAACGCCATGCTGTGTTCCCAGCTTGAAGAAAGTGTCTTCAACGTTCATGACAACGGCAAGAACGCTTCTGGGATCTCCGCGACCCCTGTCAACATCTGGTATAAGGATGCGAACATCGCCTCCAACTTTTGCAGTTGGGAACTTTGCGCCTGAATTTTTTAGCATCTTAGCACCTTGAGCTAGCAAATTGCCGTGAGCTCTATCCCTCTTCTTCCTAATTTCTTGTTTATTATAACAAATTTTGCAAATAACTTCTCCTCCTTCCTCTGCTTCAGTACTCCTTGCACATATTGCATGCACATGTTTGCCGCAGAATATACAAAATGAGATGCACTACTCTCTTCTGCACAAACCACACAGTATATTTTAGGCAACTGGTCTTGACTTCCGATGGTTCGATCTCCATGGCGTCAGTTTCATTGTTCGGAGTAGTCCCTACATTTATAGCGTATCCATTTCTCTTTCGAATTTCTCAAAGTCTTTTTCTGTCACTATGTTATCAATAACTTATTTAGACAGATGTGAAGTACTCAGCCCACTTTTGTTTTACAGCCAAACATTTCCTCGTATGGCGACTGCGGAATTCCACGAAGAACGGTTTTTCATGAGTTGGACGAATCGAAGATTCTCATCTCAATGCGGTGAGTTATTTGTCTGCATCCATGTCATTACCATATTCTGCACATCCTGGTTGCCCCGTTCGATAGAACCTTGGCTCTGGTAATGTCTGAGTTTTCCATGTACCATTTTCAGTTCAGGCCACGTATTATTCAGGTCATTTATAACGTGGATCGAAAACTCACTGCCATTATCTGACAGTAGCACACTTTGAACACCTATACTGTTAAAGATGTCAAGCAAATGGTAAGCGACTTCTTCTCTTTTACCTTTCAGGGGTCGCAATAGTATAAATTTAGTTACCGGTAAGTGATCTTGATAGTTGAGTTTGTTCTTGTACTCCCCATCAGGACTACTTTGCGTTTGTCAGATGTGCATAGCATCTTGAATCAAATTCTTTAAATGTTAGAGGTCTGGAAACTAAGCCTTTCTTTGGATTAGATAATTTAGTGTGACAGAGTTTGAATAAAGAAAAATCTCTTTTGTGACTTTTTCTACTTAAAGAGAAGGTCCTTTTCCATCCATGAGGGACCTCCACATCCTCCTTTCTGGTGAGTATTGTGCAGTATTTCGAATAGGTCTTCTGTATGGACAAAATTGCACTGTTCTCTCCTGGTACTGGTTTAAAAAAGTTTTTCCTTTCCGTCAACTTCACTAACGTCGTACTTTCTTAGTCGACGATATCTAATCTTTTATCTGCTTTTTTTTTTTTGGTTGGTTTAATGTCCTCTATAAAAGAACTATTTATCTCGTGTGATTATTTCGGTATTATTAGCTTTTTCTTGCAGCAACGTACGCAAAGTGTGTCGAGGAACCTTCTTTTCACATCAAATGTTTCCGCTGTGCATGTATCCCACTTTCATCGTGAATATCGACCCCGTGTGACGTAGCCGTGGGTCCGAACAATTGAAACGAATGCTATTAAATAACTGTATAGTGACGCATTACAGTGTTGATATTTTTATCAATATTATTTCGCAATAGCGAATTTTTCTTAGCGTCACTGTATAAGGTATGGATGTTATACCAAATTGTGACATATGGAAATCTGTGCCGGGCCGGGATTCGAACCCGGGTTTCCCGCTTTTCGCAAGCGGTCGCCTTAACCACTAGGCTACCCGAACATGACTCCAGGACCGTCCCAAACTTCCATATGCCACACTGACTGCACACATATGAGTCAACTACATTCATCCCTTAGCTTAATCTGTATTCCCGCAGCAGGAAGAATGAAAACAACGAGGCATTAACCTACGCTGTTATCGTCATTGCCTCACTTAGGCATCTGTTAAATAACTGTATGATGACGAATTACAGTGTTGATATTTTTATCAATATTATTTCGCAACAGCGAATTTTTCTCAGCGTCGCTGAATAAGGTATGGATTTATACCAAATTGTGACATATGGATGCTATTACATGGGAGCAGCCTAGGTCTTACAAGCAAATAATTAGCACATGTAAGTTCGATGACTGATTTAGGGCAAAGTGGGAGCAAATAATAGTAATAATAATAATATCATTCCCTTGCCACTTCTTAACGATGCACTAATACCAGAAAGAAAGATGCCACAAAACGTAACGGCAATCGCAGTCAATCCAGTTTGTCAGAAAGAAAGACAAGGCGTAGAAGCAGGACCTTCTCCGAAAAGCAGCAGCAACCAACATATGTACAGTAACATCGCCAATCCAGTCAGCCAAAATGCGTAATTTGCAGACCAGTTCGCGGTCCGGCCGCTCTTCGGGCTTTGGCTGCAACATGTACATTGTTGGTGAACACATTCTTTGCCTGCTCATCTTTATTTCACCTTAAGGTAATATCTTCCCCAATGCCCCCTGTAAGTGAAGTGCTGTGTTCACGGTGGTAGCCGAACCCTCGGAACATCATAAACACGGTGCAATAACCAACTGGGATGTACACGCGAAGAAGAACGCTGATGAAATATGGTCCCCCTCAGTAAGCAGTGTACACCTTTGACGTTTACTACTAACGTGTAGTCTTGTGTAGTTCGCGAACGAACTAGTTCGTAAGAGCGCTCCCACAAGCGAACTAAGCGAACCAGTTCGCAGATCTCTCGCCTTCTAGTTCGTCCGCTCCTTTTCCGAAGACTGACGGGGAACAGCGAGAGGACACGAGAGCGCGCAGAATCGCGTGATTCCCTTCTGCCAGTTACCGTCATTTCCGGCTGAGACGCAGCTCAGCTGTAGTTTCATAGACATTGCCCAAAAATACGGGTAATAGCACGCGCTTGGGCAACACTGATCATTATATAAAAAAGCTATCATAACAAAATAAAGAGCTCTTTTAGTAGTAGTAGCAAAAGGCAAAAAGAGCGGACGAACTAAAAAGAGCGACCTACGTCGCGGCTGACATGCGAACTAAAATATGCATGATCGGTCGCGAACTAAAATATGCGCGATCTGTCGCGAACTAAAATATGCGAAATCGGTCGCGAACTATTATGCCAAACATATATCGCTTCTTAGTTCGTTGGATTCTTTTCCAAAGACCGACGGACAATAGCGAGAGGGCGCGCAGCAGAATTAAAAATCACGTGTTTGCCTTCTGCTGATGAGAGCCATTTGGAGGTGAGCTTCTGCCTGCTAGATTACATAATTCAGTGCTACAAAATTTTTTGTTTTGAGGTATTCTGCACTCTGCAATATCTGATAACATTGGTGTTGGAGCAGGTAGAGACGCCAGCTCCTCGCTACTCGAGCGCTGACAGCTACGAACTAATGGTGCCGAAGCAAGACAATGGAGCCACTGCGCACCTCGCCTTGTGCATGCGTAAATCCTTCATGACGGCAATATCCGCCCTTCGTATTTGTTTCCGGCGCATTGAAGATTCGCCAAAAACAAGTCATATTTTGCTAAATATCTTATAACTGTATATTAAAACGTATCAACTGTAAAAGTCTCCAGGAGATCCGATCATGAATAAAAATGAAGACACTACTTTTCACCCTGATACAGATAACTCTAAACTTAAACGCGAGAAATTATCCACAGACTGTTTCTTTTGGTTTGCGTTATATCGTTAGCGGCTCAAGCAGCAAGCGAATGAAGCAGCTGGGACAGGAGGTGGGGGGGGGGGGGAGGAGAACTTCTCCCTCTACCTGCATCCGCAGGCCATGCCGCTCAGCCGTCACTGGTGTGAGCGGACGAAGGAAAAAAACGAACTAGTTCGCGACAGAGCCGCGAAATAACGTGAGCGCTCCCGATCGCGAACTATTATGCGCAAGTCTAACGTGTGAAGTCTCGTCCCAAACCTGGAGGTCGACATGGCGGGTTGATGAGGGGAAGAGAAGGGAGGGGGAGGGGGGATTGGAGCAGACCGTAGGAAGCTTTGACCCTCACCCCACGCGTGGTGGTGTTGCACCAGACGGCGGCATCGGCTGAGATGCGAGGCAGATCCGCGTGGGGCAGGCACAACGTAAACATGCCGGCCTGGGGGCGGGGCGAGGAGCGAGTGCTGACTTAGCGCAGGGCGGCCCTTCTGCGCATGCGCCGCGGCCTGTGTAAGATGCCGCCTGTTTGTTTGCCGGCCATTTGCCGGCGCGTGTTCAGTGTCCGGCCGACACCTCGGGTACACACGCCGCCGAATTATAAAGCCGCCGTTTGTTTGCGTAGCGGCTACCGGCTCGGGCTTTGCACACGCGATTGCTGCGCAGCAAAAACCGCCGCCCCACTCCGCAACCGAGCAACTGCGGAACTACAAGTCGCCCGAAGTAAGGCAAAGCCCCGCGGTGGCTGCTGGGAGCAACACTAAAGAGATTTTCCTTTAACCCTTTCTTGCCCGACGGGACTTGTAAGTCCCAGCCAATTTCCAGTGACATAAAATACAGTGGAAAATGATTTCTCACTTGTGTTCCTCACGGGACGTTAGTGGCCCTCTGATGTGTCATATGAAACACTTGCTGACCAAGATTGCTCTATATATCTGCTCACAAATAACAGAAAACAACAGATTGTTATATGTCTTTGTGTACAATTTCGTGAGGCGAGTTTTGCTGTCATATAAAGACGCTGTTGTTTGTTCTCACATTGGTAATTTGGTTTTGTATTGTTTTAGCTAATGGAAACTGACATTATTCAATTAATAGCACGCTTTTAATTTATATAACGTTCAAAACGGTGACTGGAAATTTTTGGTACTGACAGTGTGACAAAGACATTTTGTGCAAGTTATTTACGTAGTGGTCTTTGTTGCTAGGTGTCACTAACAAATGGTTGTAGTTTTGATTTATTTTGTTTATGAATTATGAAATACGAATACGATTTAGGGATCACTGCATTTTGTTTTATTTCCTTCGTTCAGATCGATATCTAAAATGACATTTTGATACAAAAATTTTGCTATCTATTTGTTGCTGGTAAATTCTTATGTTAACAGAGATAAGCACTGCATAATACCTCCAAATTGCATTATATCCTCTTGGAATTTAAAGTCCCATTTTTCATTTTTTTATTTAACATTTTTTGTGTCAAATGAGGAAAAGAAAAATGTATCAATACACTAATGTGCTTCTATTTACTTTGGAAGCAAAATAACCAAATATGAAGTTATGTGCTTGAATATTTGATAGCTTGGGCAGGAAAGGGTTAAGGTAGCTCCCGTAAGTCACCGCCCCCAGTGTCAATTTGCGCGACTACTACCAGCACCCCCTATAGGAGAAAGCCTGCGCACGACGTCACAACATGGCAGCGGTGAGAGGCTTAGAGTCCTCTGAAAGATTATAAACATTAGCAGTGCACACTGTTTATAGTGCATTCTTTCGTTCAGGAATATATTTATTACGTAAATTGGTGTTGTGTACGGTGTGGTCGCTACGCTGGACAATTTGTGTGCGTGTGAGAACAACGTGTGATCTGTTTTACTGACAAAATGCCGTTTCGCTGTTCTGTGCCGAAATGTAGAAGAAATTACGACTGTGGCACAAAAGTGACCGTCTTTAAACGTCCGGAGAAGAAGACATGGTTATCAAGAATTCACAGGATAACTAGGCTCCTTCTTCAAGTTAATGAGAAGTTTTCTTTTTTGTTTAACCATATAAAAGAGTTTTAAGTCATGACTGTTTATCGTTGGATATTGCGATTCATTTTATTTACGTAACCACCCCCATTAGCTTATTCTTCTCCGGACGTTTAAAGACAGTAACTTTTCGGCCACAGTCGTAATTTCCTCTACATTTCGGCACATAACAGCGAAACGGCATTTTGTCAGTAAAAAAGAGATCACACGTTGTGCTCACACACACAAATCGTCCAGCGTAGCGATCACACCGTACACAACACAAATTTACGTAATAAATACACTCCTGAACGAAAGAATCCGCTATAAACAGCGTGCACTGCTAATGTTTACAATCTTTCAGAGGACTCTAAGCCTCTCACCGCCGCCATGTTGTGACGCCTGCGCAGGCTTTCTATAGGGGGTGCTGCTACTACTCACTATACTGCAGTGCCGACGCGTTCAGTGAACCCCGAAAGAAAGCTCGTAGTGAAAATAAGTAACTAAGTAAATAAAATAAAAACTTTTTGAACTACCATTATTTGTTTCGTTCTTTTATCAGATCATTTTATATGCACATCCAAAGTATTTTTATCGCATGAGAAATGTTTAACGTCGCGGAGACAGCACATATACGAGTCGTAGCGCGGACACTTAATATAGGCCGCAGTGGCTGCAGCATTGCAATGCGTATGCGCGGCTGAGGTGCAAATTCTCTTCTGAGCTCCCCGGAGGCAGCATTTGGTCGCTCCCGCGGAAGGCAGGGGCTCGTTAGCTCGCGGCTACATGTTGGGCTTTTACCCCATAACATCTGAAGGTCCTGCGGTCTGTGTCATTAAGCCTTCTGTCTTGTGTTAGTGTGTTTTGAGTGGTGTTTGTTAGCTCGTGAGTTTATGTTGTGTTGAGTGATTTATGTTTGTGGTTAAACTCGAAAGTGGCGAGTTATAGTGTTTTTGGGATGTTTGTAGTTTACATGAAAGGGGTCAATGACCAGTGAGGAAATGAGTTGGTATGGTGAATTTTGCGAGGTTTCAAATGTTTGTATAGCTTATGGGACTTAACTACGGGGTCATCAGTCCCTAATCTTACAAACTACTTATGAACTAAGACTAAGGACGGCACAAATATCCATGATTCGAACCCCCGACCGTAATGGCCGTGCAGACCGTGACTGGAAGCGCCTCAGTCCCCTCGGCCACCGCGGCCGGCTTGCGAGGTTTCATAAAATGTTAGTGTTCTCTGCTGTATGACTGTAGAAATGAGTGGCATGTTAGTGTCATTGTGTATGCTTTCATTGGTGACGAACCAGGGAGTGTCAGTTATGATGCGGAGGGTTTTATTTTGCAAAACATGGGTTTTCTTAATGTGGCACTCTGCTGCCATTCCCCAGATTTCACTGCCATAAAGTACAGATGGAAGGACTACTGACTTCCAAGTCTTTAATTTTGAATTTGTGGTCAGCCAATTTCCTTTCAGGAGTGAATATAGGTTGTAGATGTAACCCGAGCCTCTGTTACACACGTCTTGGATAGACAGATATTTTTTGTTCAAAAATGTTCAAATGTTTGTATAGTCTATGGGACTTAACTACGGAGTCATCAGTCCCTAAACTTACAAACTACTTATGAACTACTTACGAACTAGGACGTCCAAATATCCATGCCCGCGGGGGGGGGGGGAGTCGAACCCCCGACCGTAGTGGCCGTGCAGACCGTGACTGAAGCGCCTCAGTCCCCGCGGCCGGCGATATTTGTTGGGAATGGATGATCTGAACAGTGTTCTATTTCTCTTCACAAGGCTGAAAACAAGTTCACATTCTGCATTCCTATGCGATATGGTAACAATAGAGCACTACCCTAGAAAATAGGCTCTACGAATTCTTTGTGTTGGAATCACTTGCAGCACCTTCCTGAAGAGCTCTGAACTGCCATCGAAGCTGATTCACCAGAGTCTCAAACTCTTCCTTACCTAATGTAATAGGAAACTTTTCCAAGAAAAAACGAATGGAAGAAAACTGTGCATCTTCAATTTTGTCTAACCTTGAGAGGAAATTTGTCGATGATGTAGTCACAAGTAGAACAAACGTAGTTTCTCATTGAACAAAAGAAAACGGATTTATCTGTATCCTGGAGATCGTTCACTATGTTCGAAGTCTTTATGCCAATAACTAACTCATCATCAGTTCTCTGCATTTGTGGAGCAGAGCTTCTCGACACCTAAGATTCCCATGGAAGAAATGTTGTCATAGCTTTAAGTTCAATCCCACTGACAATACAGACATCACAATGTTAAAGGTACCATCACATAAAAAATAATAAATAAACAAGTTATCGACTATCATTGACTTGCCTCCAAACCACGCAGCAATATATTCCCCTCAAAGTCGTAAAATAACACCACCCAAACGATAAAATGCTACAATTTCCGTAAATTTTACGGATAAACCGTAAGAGTTGGCTGGTATGTAAAAATGGTTGTTAATCGCAAAGGCTTAGATAAAGTTCAGTTTAACAAACAAAGGAATTAACGGCGTTAGCTCCCAGTTGGCACTGAAATAAATCAACGGGGAAAGTTGAAAACCTATGCGTAACAGGGATTCGAACCCGGCCCCTCCTGCTTAGTCGCGCTGACCACTACGGCTGTGTGGGAATGGACGTGAGGTCTGGAGTGCCAGGCTACGGATCACACGCTTTTTCGCGTCAGAGATTCGAGTCCTCCCTTGAGCATGGGTATGTGTGTTTGTGTGTTTTGTCCATAGCGTTAGATAAAGTAATAAGTGACCTTGGGTCCGATGACTGGGACAGTTCGCCCCACAGAATTACAAATATTTGAATACTGATTGACCACTACACATTGGGGGCAGAGTGATCACTACGGCCTCACTTCAGAAGCAAATTCTCGACTAACATAGTTCCCCTCCCACACATGGGTTGATGCAAATAGCAATACTTGGTGTTCTACAAATTACTTTAATGCATGCTTTAATCAGAATACTTCAATGAAATCACATATATTTATATCATCCGCCAATGTAAATAAGAAGAAAAAAATCCACGTTACGCAACAGCAGGCTTGGTAAACATTAGTTTGGGGCATTCATAACATCACTTCCTTGACAAATTAGGCACATATGCGATAACTCAAGCAAGAAATGATACGCACTGCAAATCACATGCTAGTTCGACTTTGAAATCATAGTTGTGGCCTTTTCGGCTTCCTGAAAACAATCCATAATATAGACCAGAACTCCAGGTATTCAAATAGCATTCGACTCCACAGAGATACTGGGCGTGGATGATCTGAACTGTCCTCTATTTTTTTCCACGAGGCTGAAAACACGTTTACATTCTGCATTACTATGGGGTGTGGCGAGAATAGAGAGTATTACTGTGGAAATTTGTTTATATTCAAGAGGTCTATCGGTCTATCGACTACACGAATTCTTGATATTTGTGTCAAGCTGGAATCACTAGAAGCATGTTGATTTGCAACCAAACTGTCATCTACCTGAAGAGCTCATTCACCACCTGTTTTCATTCTCTTTCTTGCATGATATGATACGAAATTTAACCAAGAAAAACGCTAACATCGTCAATATAGGATATCACTCACATGGTCAAAGAATATAATTTAAGTCATAACTAGAGAACGGATAGAAATCAAGAATTTGACAAGCATAAGCTGCCGATACCCAAGGTTAACGAGAAAAAATGTTATCCAGGCGTTAAATTCAATTCCAGTTACGACACACACACACACACACACACACACAAACACAAACACAAACACACACACACACACACACACACCGTAAACATGCCTTCGACTCATGCAAAAACTCGATTGTTGGGAAGTGGGGTGATTACCAAATGGTAACGTTTCAAATTTTTGTCAGCAATATCGTAAAATCACGTTCCCCCGTACAACCGTAAAATGTTGGAATTCCGTAAATTTTACGGACAAAGCGTAAAATTGGCAGGTTACCCATTACCCCTTATTACTTACGGCATTTCCCGTAAGACAGGATCTTCGCTTTAATTATACAAGGGGTGTTCGAATGAAAAGATGCGAAACGACACTGTAACCATAATTAAAATCGTTATTCGAAAGTAATCACCAGAGACCCGCGCACATCTATCCCACTGTTTAACGAGCCAAAGGATTTGCTGTTCTCTGAATTCCTGTGGGCCGGCCGCGGTGGCCGAGGGGACTGAGGCGCTCCAGTCACGGTCTGCACGGCAACTACGGTCGGGGGTTCGAATACCTCCTCGGGCATGGATATTTGTGCCGTCCTAGTTCGTAAGTAGTTCATAAGTAGTTTGTAAGTTTAGAGACTGATGACCCCGTAGTTAAGTCCCATAAGCTATACAAACATTAAACATTAAGTCCTGTGGCTGTGACAAGAGCCAATGCTCTATTAGCTCTTTCAGTGCGTCGTCCGAGTTGAATCGTTTCCCTTTGCGATTTTTTGTTTTGTTTTTTCTTTTGTAGCGGAACAAACAGACGGTAGTCACAGGGCGACATGTCCGGGCTGTAGGACAGATGTTCAAGTTGCTCCCACTCAAACTTGGCCAGTATACTATGTGTTACCCTGAAGACGTGTGGACGCACTGTATCACGGAGCAGAATCACTCCCTCCGTGCGTAGCCCTGGCTGTTTACTCTTGATGGACTTGAATAGACCGCGTCAGAATAGCCGTGCGCTCTAAGGCGCCCTGCTGCGGTGCGCACAGTCGTTCGCCGCCGGGGCTTCGAATTCTCACTGGGGCATGGGTGTTTGTGTTGTCCATAGCATAAGTTACTTTAAGTTAGTGTAAGTAGTTTGTATGCCTAGGGACTGATGACCAATGTAGTTAAGTCTCTTAGATTTACGAACATTTGAACATTTTGGACTTGAGTAGGCTACGGAGTGTCTCAGAGTACACGTCACTGATATTGGTTTTTCCGTGGTCGAGGAAATCGATCAGTATCGGACCTCGGACGTCGAAAAAGACGGTGAGCATCACCTTGTCTACTGAGGGCAAAGCCTTGAATTTTCTAGGGGAAGATGACGACGCATGTTCGCGTCCCTACACGTTGCACTACGTTGTCATAAAGCGGCATATTAAAATTTCAACCAGTTTGATTGTTAAGACATTTCGTAATTTTTCATTTGAACGCACCTCATATATATATATATATATGTATATATATATATATATATATATATATATATATATATATATATATATATATATATATATATATACCGGCCGCGGTGGCCGAGGGGACTGAGGCGCTTCAGTCACGGTCTGCACGGCCACTACGGTCGGGGGTTCGAATCCCCCCTCGGGCATGGATATTTGTGCCGTCCTTAGTATTAGTTAGTTCATAAGTTTAGGGACTGATGACCCCGTAGTTAAGTGCCATAAGCTTAACAAACAGCTATATAACAAATAATAGAAGATAATGATCATGAAACCAATTCCAGAAAATACTACAAAACCTTTGGGAAAGACCTAAAACAGTATGAGCCTCCAACATTAATTCTGAAAGATAAAATGGCAGAGTGGAACACAGTAACAAGGGGTATGCTGAAATCATGACAAAATCACTAACAGACCTATTTGCAATGATTACTCATTTGCAGTAGTGGTGTAGTAATTGTTATTTTCGATAAAAATAGGGAAGGCATCACTCGGACGTTGTTCCCGGGAAATGACGAAAACCACTGACAGAGCCAACGAGAAATACCACAGACAAAAACCTCCACAAATTTCAAAGTTCCTGCTTCTAGTTGGTCCTATCACGTCATGGTAATCTCCTAAGTATAAAGGGCTGATAATTTGATACAATTTAGCAATACGAGAACACAGATTAATTCGAACACTCTAAGGAAAAAAAGGACTTCCAATGTCTCGTCCACTAATCTGTGCGAATAACGTGGTTTTAGACGGTTTTTGGATCGAGTTCTATATTTCTTAAAATTGTTAGTATTGTAGATCTCAGAAGACCTTAAAATCTACAAACGTAATTGTCATATGTTAGTTCCGTTTCCTGTAGTGTGTCATAATTTTACACTTATCTGCTCTGCACACCTTCTCATGGTCTGGAATCTCCCTAATATTCCCCAACTCCGGTTACAATTATTCCTTGATTCTTCTATATAGGACCTTGGATAGAATTTTGTATGTGCACTCTAGGAGAGAGATTCCTCTGCAGCTGTCTGCATTGCTTGTATCTCTCTTCTTGTATAGTGAGTGGATTACAACCCTGGTCAGTAGTTCAGGGAATTGTTCTCTTATCCAGAATTTTGTTAGAGCCAAATTTAAAAACCTGATACTCTCCACGTGCCTTATATATATATATATATATATATATATATATATATATATATAGTGCTTTAAGTATTTTTCCTCCACTTCTTTGAAAGGTGAAATATGTCAGGAGTGGTTTTTATTGGGGTATTGATTTTAATCTATGAGAGTTCTTTTGATACTTCGCAGTTCAAAAGTATATTAAATGATTAATGCTGGTAAGCTACAGTCACGAAAACTTTTTATTGGGCTATTAAATGTGTAAAAAGTGTTTTATGTCTTGAGAGCAACATGGAACTAATGAAGTCTAGAAAAGCGGCTTTTTTCATGCAACCATTTTCGCCGACAGTAACATTGCGCTACATCCAGAGAACTTTAGCAGTAAAGGATAAGCGAAGATCAACACCATCAGTATCCGCAAAATTTTCACCTTTCTTGGGGAAGAAACACGCTCATAAAGTGACTAGCCCAGTTGGATTTGGATACAGTACATTTTTTACGCTGTTCCGAAACATCGTAGTCTGATATAAGTTAACGTGGAATGAATGTGTGCAGACCACTTAGGAAAACCGCAACATATCTAAAGATGATCGAAGTGATAGAAAAATGTAGTGGAAAAAAAAAAAAGAAAAAAGAGCGCGATTCAGAATGAACAGTAAATAAAAATAGGGCATAAGTCGGGATGGGGATACCACCCGTCAGCTTTGAACAATGACGTCATTATTCAGAGGGGGTATATTTGTCGCTATCGCATATCAAAGAAGTTCATTTATGCTCTTCGGAACAAAGACATAAATTAATGTATGTCTGTGGTTCGGAACAATTGCGTATTGATGAAATCAAAGATATATAAATATCTCTGCAAATAACGTGATTTTATAAGCTAATATTACATACGTGATATATATAATGAATTTATTGTAGATATTCATATGATGAAATTACGGAAAATAAATATCACACGGAAAAAAATTAAATCACTGTAACGAGTATATCGCAATTATTATTTTTTTTTTTTTTATGTGGAGATAGATAATTTTAAAAAGACGAGAAACAGAATCACGCACACATTGAAACACATTATAAATTATGGATAATCAAGAAAATGACACTAACGGGACTAGCGCGGGAATATGGGGTTTTGGGCGGAGACATTCTAATAGGTAAATTGACGACATAAATAAACTGAAAACAACGATGTAATGACGTAAAAATCGATTAAAATTGTATCGGATAGTCAAATAGATCTATATACCTGAATTACACACAGGGGTACCACTTCCGAAAGTAAAAAATTAAAATCGTATCGAAAACTCTAATTGACCTATATAGCTCACTTACAGACAGGGATACCACTGCCTATAAGTAAAGAAAAATTTCACGTAAAATGGTATCGTAAAACCGAAATGACCTATATACGTCAATTGCAGAAGAGGATACCAGTTGTAGGTTATTTACGAATTTAAATTGTTTCATAGAAATCGATGTTTTTTTAAACAAATAATAATAATTCACGGGATAGATAATATATGATCGGTATCGGACACTCGAATTGAACTATATAGCTCACTTACAGACAGGGATACCACTGCCTAAAAGTAAAGAAAATTGCCAAGTAAAATGGCATCGTGATTTCTATGGTTGACAGGTTCGCGATGTACCCTTGTCCGGTTAGTAAAACCTATCCTCGTGTAACACTACCTCGGGAAACCATAAATTTGATAGATGTTCATCCACTTCCAAAAATGTTATACAAACGCGCTTTCAAGCGTGCGTTTAAGTACAATATGAATTTTCATGTTTCAGTTAAAAAAAAAAAAAATAAAAAAAAAAAAATAAAAAAAAAAAAAATACTCACGGGGTGCTTACATATCTATTTTTTACTGCAATCACAAGATTGGTCAGATTAATGTGCGGGCATTCGTATTTGCATGTTACCGCGGTAAGCAAATGTAGTATTGAATGACTACTATTCGCTGATTAATGCTATTGCCGTGTGCCGTGGTTGGCTGACTACATCACGTGGCCTGTGCTCAGTTAACGTAACAAAGGAACATCGCGTAGCGTAACCTTCTATTCATGGTACTGTACCATGTTTGGCGGATTTCGGATTTAATCTTACTTACTACGAAAATTTGGAGGGAAACTCAAACATCGCATTAAAGATATTTCCAAAACACGCATTTTAAGACAAAGTATGATGAGGAAAAGTACTTAGAAGTGACATTTACATACAGTAAAATTTATCCGAAGAAAGTAAATTAATAACAAATTTCCAAAGATGTTATTTACTTATATTCGAATCATCAGCGACATAATGACGTCATACAACACAACGCGACTACGTCACGGGTCAAAGCCGACGAGTGGTATCCCCTGCTCGAATTGACCAAAAAATAGTTTTGAACAACACTTTTGCATACTCTCTCGTGTCGTTTATGACAACTATAATGACTTCGTTGATAATACTGACGCACTTCGGATCAAACCATTACATCACTTTACAAAATATCTGGGTCTCTTTTCGCTGTGATTGAAATTAAAATGTGTACTTCCATTAAACTACTGTAATCTCTTTAAATAAACTGTCAACATTGATATTCAACTCTTTTTGTAAATATAACAGCAAAGTTGCCAAGTCACATTATCGGCCAAGTACAACAAGAAATACAGCCCAAGCGCCGAACATCAATCATCCTGTTAGATAAGCGTGCCCTCTATCGTTGACACTTGTCAAGCATCTAAACAGGGAAGATTGCGCGCCAGTGTCTAACTATTGAGAGGAGATGATTTGAGATAAATTACCCAGGCGCTATCACACTGACACATCAGCTGTATTGGAAGACGAAGTTTAGTATCAAGTGCCACTGACTTTGTTATGATCGAGATTACATAAAAGACACATTACATATTTCACTGCGACGTCGCAGCATAAGAACAGAGAAAAATAATGATGACCTTAACCTAGAAATTAATTTCATCGCCAGATTGCTTTACTGAGATTATAGACGGAGCTTCAATTAAAAAAGGAATATATGTAACACAAAAATACATGTTTGGAAAAAAAACATCACGATACGGCAAAATAAATTCCACTATAAATACAAAGGTCAACATAACAGACGGCATGCCAAGATAACATGACGAACGTGTAGAGGCAACTACATTCAGAAATTATAGAGTAATAATAATAGTTCTGCAAATCAGGCCATATGTTTTATGTTTATGAAACAGAACGTACTATATTAGTAAACAACAGACGTTAAAAACTCAGTAATATGTATCGAAAATATAGGTCAGATAAATATGCAACTATAAAAAAAAAAAGAAAAAGAAAAAGAAAAAAAGATATACTGGGTGGTCGAAAATTCCCGTAACAAACTTCTAGGACTTGTAGAGGGTAGTGAGTACATAACATTTTGTCTGGAAACGTATCGTTTCCGTTCCACGATGGTTTCAGTTCTGATAATTATCTCATCCACTCCTACTTGAGGAATGTAATTAAGCGTGACCCAGTGCAATTGTTGTAATCAATTTGAAAAGAATACTGAATCGTTCCGTTATTACTTATGCATTTTCATTACAATTTACACCTTATGGTTTACATTAGTCGCCGGCCGCGGTGGCCGAGGGGACTGAGGAGCTCCAGTCACGGTCTGCACGGCCACTACGCTCGGGGGTTCGAATCCCCCTTTCGGCATGGATATTTGTGCCGTCCTTAGTATAAGGTAGTTGATAAGTAGTTTGTAAGTTTAGGGACTGATGACCACGTAGTTAAGTCCCATAAGCTTCACAAACATTTGAACATTTGTTGCCGGCCGCGGTGGCCGAGGTGACTGAGGCGCTCCAGTCACGGTCAGCGCGTCCACTGCGGTCGGGGGTTCGAATCCCCCCTCGGGCATGGATATTTGTGCCGTCCTAGTTCGTAAGTAGTTCATAAGTAGTTTGTAAGTTTAGGGACTGATGACCCCGCAGTTAAGTCCCATAAGCTTAACAAACATTTGAACATTTTGAACATTTGTTTACATTAGTCGACAACAACAAGAACCCGGATTGAGTCAACAATAACGCTTTACCTCCGTTGACGGTGCGCCGTTCAACTTCTAGGAGTCTCTCCGCGCTTGTAAAAATTGTGGGTATTTCGTTGTTTACCTCAATATAAAGCAATCGTGCCTTATAGTGATATACTATGTCTGTAACAATTTAACCTAATCGGTATTCTACGTAATAGAACTGGTTATCATGTTGTTATGCTGTAAAGTTTTAATGTGGAGTTTCCTTGAAATCGATGCGCTTTTTTAAAAACTAATATGGGTTTAGGCAACATTGATCATGTGGTACACACCATTTCCTGTTCAGTTTGCGTAAATTTATACTAACAACAAACATACCGTTAGTCGGAATTGTGACTTTACTCTTCGAAATACTTTTTGCAGTATTGATTGAAGCTTCTGTTATTCAGGAATGCCAATAAGGAGGTATGTAGAGTGGTTTGTCGGTTGCAAAAAACGGAAGTGGAGATGGAAATATAAAGCTAGCACTCTCAAGAACAAAATCGTGAAGGCTACTGATGGAGGCAAACAAATGATTACTTTCTGCGTATTTTGTATTGTGGTAGTCATTTTACGGCTCTGGCATTTTGTAGTGTCCGTTTGGCATGTCTGTCATGTACCTAAAGACTAAAGATCCCCGCAGTTGTTTTGTTCTATGACGCTTATATTTATGGGAAACTCGTTATTCTGAGACTCGCAATAAATATAGTGTCACCACGGAATGGAGTACACTCTGTGGCCCAAACGAACTAATACCAGTTTGAAAACGGGCCCGTCATTTTCGCCAGAGGTGGAGTGAAAGATATAAAGAATGTCAATACTCCACTGTATCGAGTTCAGTTTACTTGGTATCTAACTTCCTTTAATTTATCTTTTTTAGGTAGAAAACGTCACAACGAGGTGAAAATAATCCAATTTGGAAGTATTTTAATAAAAACACCGTCGATTTATCTAAACCTGTTCTCCTCCCATGTCATCTACGGACTCCCGATTAGGCTTACACTGAAGAAGGCTTAGTACGGGAAGGGGATCTTGAAAAATGTAGAAAAACTAGTAATTTGTGGTGTAACGTAAATATACAGAAATTATAATTACGCAAGTTTCGGTTACAAATGATGTTTCGGTCGAACTCTAGTGAGCTCCATAGGGGGAGGGAGGAGGGAGATGAACAGAGAGAGGGAAGCGGAGCAGATTGGCAGCGGGGAGTTAGTGCAAGACGCAGAGGGATGGATGCATCGGAAGGAGGAAGATGAGGAGGAAAAAGGAAATGAAGTTTAGGATTTAACATCCCATCGACAGCGTGGCCATTACAAACGCAGCTCAGGCTCGGAGGGTTAGGTAAGGATGGGAAAGGAAATCGGCCGTACCCTTTCAAAGGCACCATGCTAGTATTTGCCTGGAGTGGTTTATGGAAATCACAGGAGGAGGAGGAGCAGGAGGAGGAGGAGAAGGATGAAAATGGGGAAGAGGAGAAGGACGAAAATGGTGAAGAGGAGAAGCTGGTGGCTGAGGAGGGGGAGAAGAAGAAGGAGACGGCGAATTAGGATGCAAAGGTAGGTTCAAAAATATACACATGTTTTAAATCTATTTGGATCAAACTGCTATCCCCATCAGCCCCTAGACATACAAAGTACCGTACTTAAACTTACAATGGCGGGAACTGGCGTAGCATTACTCCTTAAGGCGAGTTTCCACTGAAGTTCGGAACAATTTTTTTTTTTTTTTTTTTTTTTTTTTTTTTTTTTTTTTTTTTTTTTTTTTTTTTACCAATGATCCCAACCAATGTTGACAACATAATTCGTACAGTTGTTGTTGTTGGTTCTTACCGACGAGAGCAAGAAATCCAAATGTTCAAATGTTGGTATAGCTTATGGGACTTAACTACGGGGTCATCAGTCCCTAAACTTACAAACTACTTACGAACTACCTAACACTAAGGACGGCACAAATATCCATGGCCGAGGGGAGATTCGAATCCCCGACCGTAGTGGCCGTGCAGACTGTGACTGGCGCGCTGCAGTCCCCTCGGCCAACGCGGCCGGCCCTACTTAATGGACATAACACTCCGATATAGGGGCCTGAAGATGGCATAATGGACTGCCGAATGTGGTAGTTAAGGAATAAATGTTCGTGTTAAACATACGGCTGTTGGTATCCTACTTCCTACGTAATATTGACCAGCCGCAGTCCCACCACCATCAATGATGGATTCAATAAGACATTATTCGTTGTTTGTGTCCGCGAGTACACTGACGACGAACATTTGTATTCATACTGCTATTGAGCCTTGTGCGTGTATTTGCGTTACTGAATTCTCAGAGCTAAGCCACGAGAAAGTCAAGTGAGGAGGAAGAAATATTAGCATGTGGAGCTGTGTTATTGTTGATAGATCAACAAAGAGCCGCGGTGGAGTAGCCGAGCGGTCTAAGGCGCCTCGCTGCGGAGTGCGTGGTTGCTCGCCGTCGGAGGTTCGAGTCCTTCCTGGGGCATGGGTGTATGTATGTTTGTCCTTAGTTTACCTTAGTTTAAGTAGTTTGTAAGCTACGGACTGATGACCACGTAGTTTGGTCCGATAGATTTACAAACATTTGATCTGATTAACAAAGAAGATGCAAAGAGGTAATCATCGATGGTGGTAATTCATTTATTTTAATATCACTGAAACGTCGCACAATGACAACAATAAATGTGAACCCAGTGAATGATTGCAGGAACTTTAAAACTCTATATCCATATATACATAGCTCCTCCCCCTCCTGATTTTTTATTATTTTCTATTTTCCTTTTCTCCTGCCGGTATTGTGACACAAGTGATTTTATTTCCTTATCAATGTCACTGCTGCTGGTACCCAGCTCCACAGCATCTTTTTTCATTACTTTATTTTTATTTATTTTGAAAGAATCATGTTTCTCTCTCATGTTCTTCTACCTTGCACAATGCACGTTCCACTACCACTGCTCTTCTTCATACAATGATAGAAGATGACAAATTTTCTGCCGCGGCGGAATAGCGCATTGAGGCGCCGTGCTGCCTTGCGCCGGCCTTTTGCCGTCGGGGGTTCGAGTCCTCCCTCAGGCATGGGCGCGCGCGCGCGCGCGCGCGCGCGCGCGCGCGCGCGCGTGTGTGTGTGTGTGTGTGTGTGTGTGTGTGTGTGTGTGTGTGTGCTGTCCTTAGATTAGTTCAACTTAGTTTAAGTAATATTCACAGAATATATGACATCAACTGCGATTGGGCAAATCTGAATATGTGTACCCAGTCGGGATTCGAACCCTAGTCTCCTGCTTTCTAGGCAGTTGCGCTGACCCCTACAGATTTATTTTATTTTATTTATTTATTTGTTTTTATTTTTGTCGGGTCTCCATCCTCCCCTACAACCCGTCCTTCCGCTCGCCAATATAGCCTTAATCGGCTCACTGGGGGCACAGTGATCACCGCACCTGCAAGGACTACCTAAGCACGACTCCCGTCAGATACGAATTCCCAGCTTCGCCCTGCCCACAGTACTCAAACTCGTAGTTATGAAACTAATTCCCGTAAGAGTAAGGGCTTCAAACTTGCCCACCCGCCCCCACTAACGATAGGATCATTGCCCGTCACCGGCATATTATATATATACATGTGACGTCTGTTCCGAAAGTAGTTTGTAAGCTAGGAACTAATAACCAAGCAGTCAAGTCCCATAGAATGTGCAAAAAAAAATTTTAATATATTTTCTCTCTGCTATACTCCATCTCACACAACAGTAAGGCTTTCATACATGTAGGCATAATTTCTCCGTACTTAATTACGACATACCTTACCTTAAAATACATGTTTTGCAATTGTCTTTAAAGCGCCGTTACATTTAAGCTGCCAACTTTCGTAATATTGAAGTATAAATACAAAATCCACCAAATACGGCACATTTGCTTCCCATCGCCTGCATTGGAGGCTACGCAACGTGATGTTCATTTGTTGCAGACCACGTGATTATGTGTCTAGCGAATCACAGCACAAAGAAGAGTACCGTCGTCAGTGAATGGTAACAAAACCTTACCGCCATGCAACATGCAAATAAAAATTTTTGACGTTGGAAATTAAATATTCAGTAATGTTTTTATACACGAAACCGCGCAATGTTTAAAAGATGTGAAAATTAACGTGTTAACATGAAGTTTCGATTATTTTGATTGCACCTTCAGACAGACGATAAAATAAATAAAACATACTATACCTGCTCTATGGTTGACAGGTTCTTGTATGTACCCTTGTCCGGTCAGTAACAGTTATGGCCTCGTAAAATGAAGATTTGGAATTAGTTGATGACTGTTTCTTACATATAAAATAAATAAAACATGCTATATTACTATTTAGTTGACAGGATAAAGTGATTCTAAATGCCAGCCGCGGTGGCCGAGGGGACTGAGGCGCTCCAGTCACGGTCCGCACGGCCACTATGGTCGGGGGTTCGAATCCCCCCTCGGGCATGGATATTTGTGCCGTCCTTAGTCTTAGCTAGTTCATAAGTAGTTTGTAAGCTTAGGGACTGAGGACCTCATAGTTAAGTCCCGTAAGTTCTACAAACATTTGAACATTTTTGATTTGAGAATTTCAGAAAAAAATGGATATATATTATTGCGAAAAGAGTTTGACAACTTGAGGCAGTGAATAGCGCGTTGGCCCACCTCTGGCACTAATGCGAGTATTTATTTATATGGTGTCTGTTCTTTCCGGACATGTTGGAAAGAACAGACACCCTTTGTTGATATTAACGGCCGTAATTTTAGGAATTCGAAATATTTAAACAATTTCGATCGTTTCAGGACACTGAATTAAATTCAATGGCAAAGATGAACATTTGTGCTGAACTCGGATTTCCCGCTTTGGACCAGGGATCGTCTTAACCAATGGGCTATCCAGGCATGCTTCCCTTCCATCCCAAATTCTCATCTTGTAGCCTCCTGTCCATTTGTTTCCACTTGCTCGCAGTCTATACTGGATTTCCGAAAAGGATCGAGCGTATTAATGCGTATAATTGTAGAACTGTCCCAACAGGCAATTGACAGTTCCAATGCGGACGCATTAATACGCTGGATCTCTTGCGGGAATCCAGAATAGGCTGCGAGCAAGTGAAATCAAATTGGCAGTGTGCTCTACAATCGCAGTGTGCTACAAGATGAGAACTTGCGTTGGAAGGGAAATGTGCCTGGATAGCCTAATTGATGAAGGCGAGCGCTGGCCCAAAGCTGGAAATCCGGGTTCGAATCCCGATCCAGCACAAATTTTCATCCCTACCATTGGATTTAATTCAGTTCCCTAAAACGGTTGAAATGTTTAAATATTTCTTATTCGCTTATGCAAGAAGTTACTCAGATTGGATTTTTGGTAACTAGCGAACCCGGTAACGCTTCAAAGTTGCTAAATATGCATGACAATCCTCCCCTCAACCTGCACGTCACTTCCTCATCTCTACGACTATTTCTTATCTGTCTCTTATTCCTCTTACGCTGCTCTCAGTATGAGCTAGCTGAAAAACCGGAGTTCATTTATTCTAATTTTCATTTAATATATCATGTAAATCAGCTAACATCGCTAATTTACCTTTATTAAGATGACCGGTTTCACCTTAATAAAGATTATCAGCTTTCTTGGCTGTTTTGCATAACATATTAATTGAACAGGTCGGCCGGCCGCGGTGGCCGAGGAGACTGAGGCGCTTCAGTCACGGTCTGCACGGCACTACGGTCGGGGGTTCGAATCCCCCCTCGGGCATGGATATTTGTGCCGTCCTTAGTTGTAAGTAGTACATAAGTAGTTTGTAAGTTTAGGGACTGATGACCCCGTAGTTAAGTCCGTTAAGCTTAACAAACATTTGAACATTTTGAACAGGTCGCCCCCCACCCCACCAAGTATGAGAAACGTTTATCAATTTTCAGCTGATGTACTCCTCCCACCTATCCATCTATCTCCTCGTCCCTCCTTTCTCTGTCTACCTACCTCTGCGGCAGTGCGGAATAGGATATATATATATTCAAATGTTTGTAAATCTATGGGACAACTACTCTGGTTATCAGTCCCTAGGCTTACATAAACTAACTTATGCTAAGGACAACAAATACACCTATGCACGTGGGAGGACTTGAACCTCCGACGACGAGCAGCAGCGCGTTCATCAGCTAGGCGCCTTGGAACGCTCGGCCACTCCACCGCAGAATAGCCGCCTGGTCTAAAAGCCGGTTTACACTGAGTTCAAAACATCGTTCACATTGTTCGTGGCTGCTGCTAGACTGCCGAAGTTCACAACAACATGCTGGCAACATGTTGCCAACGCAGAAACAGTGCTCCGGGGTTGTGTCGGTAAATATGAAAGTAACATTTATTCTGTGGCCTGTACCACGAACTGCCGCTACCCAGCGCTATTGTTTGTTTTTATTTTGCTACTGATCGAGTAGTGTGTCGTGGTTTTCGGTGTTCTGTGAGTAAAGGTTTTATACGTGTAGGCATAGTTTCTCCGAACTTAATTACGCCGTACCTTACCTTAAAATACATGTTTTGCAAATGTCTTTCAAGCGCCGTTTCATTTAATCTGCCCACTTTCATAATATTGAAGTATAAATACAAAATCCGCCAATTACGGCAAATTTGCTTCCGATCGCCTGAATTGGAGGCTAGGCAACGCGATGTTTATTTGTTGTAGACCACGTGATTATGTCGTCAGCCAATGGTAACCAAAGCTTACCGCCGCGGCAACATGCAAATAAGAATTTTTGACGTTGGGAATTAAATATGCGGTAATGCGTTTTATAGGCGAAAGCACGCGATGGTTACAAGATGTGAAAATTAACGTGTTAAGATGAAGTTTCAATTATTTTATTTTCTAAATCACTTCATTACACTATCAGATGATAAAATAATTAGAACATACTATACCTGCTCTATGGTTGACAGGTTCTTGTATGTACCCTTGTCCGGTCAGTAACAGTTATGGCCTCGTAAAATGAAGATTTGGAATTAGTTGATGACTGTTTCTTACATATAAAATAAATAAAACAAGCTATATTATTATGTAGTTGACAGGATAAAGTGATACTAAATGCCGGCCGCGGTGGCCGAGGGGACTGAGGCGCTCCAGTCACGGTCTGCACGGCCACTACGGTCGGGGGTTCGAATCCCCCCTCGGGAAAGGATATTTGTGCCGTCCTTAGTATTAGCTAGTTCATAAGTAGTTTGTAAGTTTAGGGACTGATGACCCCGTAGTTAAGTCCCATAAGCTATACAACATTTGAACAAACACACACACACCTATGCCCCAGGAAGGACTCAAACCTCCGACGGCGCTCCGCAGAAATGCGTCTTAGAATACTCGGCCACTCCACCACAGTAGGTTTACATTGAAGCTCATGGCAACTACCGCGTTTCCCTGTATATTTTTCGGGTACCAAGATCCAGAGTTGATGGACAGTGCAGTTCTCCTGTCTTGCAACATTAACAGTCGGACCGCTGAAATTTGGGCATACCTAGTACCACGGCTGAGCACTTATGACCCTGATATCTTCTCCTTTTAATCTCCAAGGTCATTTGGTTATTGTTGCTATTCATGAATCTGTTCTCTGACGTTCTGGGTATTTTTATTATTCAAATCAAATGTTCAAATGTTTGTTTAGTCTATGGGACTTAACTACGAGGTTATCAGTCCCTAAACTTACAAACTACCTATGAACTACTTACTAACTAGGACGGCACAAATATCCATGCCCGAGGGGGGGGGGGTATGAACCCCTGACAGTAGTGGGCGTGCAGACCGTGACTGAAACGCCTTAGTCCCCTCGGCCACCGCGGCCAGCTATTTTTATTATTATTGTCGCTTCTGATTTTTCCATATAGCCCTTTTTAAAAGTTGGCAGGTATGTATGTGTTCGACTGTCATATACGTAGTGACATACAGTAGTTTGGGTCTGTTCTGGAGATGTATTCGGGTAGCCTAACGGTTAGTCGACCGCTCGCGAAAAGCCGGGAAATCCGCGTTCGTGTCCCTCGCCGGCAGAAATTTTCGTATGCCACCATTTGCTACATCATCTAGACAGTGGATCCGTGAGAAATTCGCTGTTGCGGAAAAATTTCAATACACGATTTTAAGTGTCCCCATCAGCGTCCAAGCAACCACACAGGTAAAGGGCGGACTCACGCAACATTATAAGTCAGGTTGCATACACACCGATTTTGGACGACCGGGAAAATATCGGCCGTCAACAATCCAGCCTTCCATTGGAAGGCACTGTAGCCTGCACACTGGCCGACCACGGACCGGCACCGGCAAAATGCCGGTCAGCTGCCTCTACACAGCAGGCGACTATACGGCCACTGCAGACCTCCGGCGCCGGGCCGGTGTCGGCCATGCAGTGGTGCACGTCGGCAAATGGGAGTTTGCACATGCAACGGCTTTTACCCCGGCCGTCCTCCCTGCACAGTACTCGTTGGGCCTTCTCGCCATACAGTCGACATAGCGCATATAGGACTAAAATACAAAATACTGATTCGGCAATGAGTTGTGTACACAATAAAATACGAATATTTCTGATTCTCGTCTGTTGCAAGGCATTCAATCAATTTGTACATCTACATCTACATACAAACTCCGCAATTCACCGTAAGGTGCGTGGCGGAGGGTACACTGTACCACTACTAGGAATTTCCTATTCCATTCCCAAATGGAACGAGGAAAAAAAAAGAATGCCTATATGCCTCCGAACGAGCCCTAATTTCTCTTATCTTGTCTTTGTGATCTTTACGCGAAATGTAAGTAGGCGGCAGCAAGATCGTACTACACTCAGCTTCAAATTCCGGCCCTCTAAATTTTCTCAACAGAAATTCACGAAAAGAACGTCGTCTTTCTTCCAGCGATCCCCAACTGAGTTGCCGGAGCATTTCCGTGACACTCGCGCATTGGTCGAACCTACCGGTAACAAATCTAGCTGCTCGCCTCTGAACCGCCTCTATGTCTTCCTTTAAACTGATCTGCTGCGGGTCCCAAACACTCGAGCTATACTCGAGACGTGGTCGTACAAGCGTTTTATACGCGGTCTCCTTTACAGGTGAAGTACATCTTCCCAAAATTCTCGCAATAAACCGAAGTCGGCTGTCTGCCTTACTCACAACTGTCCTTACATGTTCGTTCCATTTAATATCGCTCTGCAATGTTACGCCTAGATATTTAAACGACGCGACAGCATCAAGAAGCTGAGTACTAATGCTGTACTCGAACATTGTGGGATTGTTTGTCCTACTCATGCGAATTACCTTACATTTTTCTGCATTGAGAGCTAGCTGCCGTCGGCCGCGGTGGCCGAAAAAAAAAAAAAAAAAAAAAAAAAAAAAAAAAAAAAAAAAAAAGGAGACTGAGGCGCTCCAGTCACGGTCTGTACGGCCACTACGGTCGAGGGTTCGTATCCCCGCTCGGGCGTGGATATTTGTGCCGTCTGTAGTATAAGGTAGTTGATAAGTACTTTGTAAGTTTAGGGACTGATGACCCAGTAGTTAAGTCCCATAAGCTTAACAAACATTTGAACATTTTTTGAGCTAGCTGCCATTCTTCGCACCAACTAGAAATTATTCTAAGTCATCCTGTAAGCCATTGCAGTAAGTTACAGACGACACCCTCCCATACACCACAGCATCATCAGCAGACAGCCGCAAATTACAACTTACTCTGTCCATCAGATCATTTATATAGATAGAAAATAATATCGGTCCTATCACACTCCCCTGGGGCACGCCTGACGAAGTTGACGAGCCAGACTGGTACTCGAGCCCTGTTTTCTGTGGGATAGCTCTGATCAGTTAGCGGAGTCTTCGACCCGATAAACACAGCGTAGTGTGTGCTACGTCCTGCGGACCAGGTTACACACTCGCCCTTGAAACAGAAGTAGTGTCTGCATACCGCGATGGCGAGTCGGGGCTCCATTGTCCCGGGACCGCAGCAAATTTTGCGGGGAGGGATTTGTGTGCTTTTATACCGCTGCGAAAACACAGTGTGTGTCGCCAGGAGCGGAGATATCCGGCGGTGGCTATCAGAGCTGCGGTGTAAACACAGGCGGGCCCACGCCCGCTGCCGCGCCGTGGTTAACGAGCGGAAGCCGTGCTGACAACGGGGATGTACGAGAGGCCGCGCTTATCTGCCGACGGGCGAACGGGGGGCTGCGGCACCCAGCGGCTCAGCGCGCGCTGCACGTCGCCAGCGGCCTGTTACTCGACACTCGGCCCGCCGTTTACACGTGTCACTTTAAAGCGAGGAAAAGCTGACGCGTTAGTTTCTAACTCTAGAACCGCCATTCCAGTGGCGGACTGAAGCCTGTTTTACACGAGCTACTTTCTTGTCTCGGTTGACTACTCGAACCAACGAGCTTAAATTTCGTAGAGTGGCTAACACACATGGAGGTAAGAAAGAAACGGAGGCGCTCTGACGTCACAGCTAATCTAATCTAATGGAACAGCTGTGAAGCCAAGGGTAGCCATCTTGATCCGACCAAAACACGTCTATATTTACCTTGTTTGTGTGCCATGCGCCTTTTCGATACATCGAAAGTACTTGATAATTTCTTTGGCCCTAGCCTCGAGCTATCAGGAGCGAGAAGGCGCATAGATTGGTCTGGGGAGCTCTTCCTAACTTGTTTCCGGATTTCCGCGAGTTCAGTCTGATTTTCCGGTGAATACGCGCCTCGGTTGCACAGTGGTAGAGTGCCAGACTACAAATCCAAAGGTCGCGGGTTCGATCCCCGTCAGGTCCTAGGATTTTTATCTGTCACTTTCCACTTCTTTCACCTCTGACATTATTGCTCATGTGAAAAATACCGAGTAGCACTGTGGTTCGGAACCCACGTTAAACTGTAGGTCCTCCTATAACTGGCTGGGTAAGTCAGTTCGAAGGTCGGAGGAAGGCAACAGCATATCACTTCCAAACGCGACCATGCCTAGTAAAGCACTGTGGTGTTCAAACCAATCTGCGGATAGATGACTGCTTTACCTTTACGAGGCGGATCATCGTGGAGTAATGGCTTGCCCGCCAGGTGGAACAGAGGGCTGCTAGTGGATGCCACAACTTGGACGTGGTTCCTGGCGAAAATGTGCATTGCTTCGCCTCGCTGCTGAACACGTCGGCGGGGTAGCCAGCCGTTTACATTGCCCGTGTAGTCGGCTTCCGTGCAGAGTGGAGCGGCAGAAACACGCAGTTCTGGCTGTGCATCGCTTACCGCAGTGTGTGGTGACTAGTGGACTGCACCCTAAGAACTGTTTTCCCAGGAAATGGGTTTTGAGACAGCTTTACCCGTGGCTACATTCGTGAACTTGAATTGATGCCTTAGTTATAACTGTTACACGCATTGACCTTGGTGCGGTGTCATAATGAACGAATGTTTCACACACAACATTCCTCGTACATAACTTATTTGGGATTGTGTTAATGTACTGTCAAGTTAGTTGTTACTGTGTGAAGAGTAATGATAGACAGTTTATATTCTCGAAGGTTTTCAGTTTAGTAGCAATTTCTAATTAAATTTCCTGAACCAAGTGTTTAGTGTATGGAAATGTTTTTAGCGACTTATCTGTTAGCTTTCTGTTCTAGTTTTGGTGCTTGTTAACGAAGTCACTCCCAATTTAAGGATGGCAGTGGAGCCGAGTGCAGTGTAAAATTGAACTCGGAAACTGGAATCAAACAAGCCACAATTCTCTCGTTAATCGTAAATATCTGCGGACCTTTAACAAAAAGATCAATAATTGATTGCATTACTGACTAGATTACTAGTTGAAGACATTGTACATTTTTTTAAAAATCACTAATATAAGGTTTCCACTTCCTTAATCTATTTGGTCTCTTTGTATATCAGTTGTGAATGTGCCTTGTTTTCTTTTATTTATTCAGTTAAGAATACCAAACTTATGGAAGTTTTCTTTAATTCAAGGAAGTGTTTTTTATTTTGTATAGTGGATGTACCCAATGTCCATACGAAATCAGGTATTTATTTGACCTCTTAAATGTGGAAATAAACATGTCTTTTCTGGCATAAAACTCTTGTTTCCTGGAACCTTACCACTCCAACCTCACTGCTAGCAACTCCGTTTGAGTTTCCGTATGCTTGTCGCTCGTTTTTGATGGATTTTGCAGTGTTGTGATATCTTGTGTGATGTTTATGTGTACGAATCGTTCTGATTGTGACGCGAAATCGAAAGAAATACCATTTCATGTGTAAATTGCCTTGCTAACGTGTGATTTTACCACTTCTATTATGAACAAACGTATACAACATCTTTACTTGTAATGTAATTTATTTTTCTCTTTTCGATGTCCTAAAGATGAAATTTATTTCCCCCACTGCACATATTATTTACGAATGAATAAGGAATAAAATATTAATTTGATTTATATTAAGCCAATGATTTCGAAAGCAGAACCTAGTTTCAATATTAATGAAACCTACTAAACAAAGAAAAGATATCGTCACTGTGCTCGTAAATCTGGCGTTGGTTCATTCAATCGAATTATTTTATCTGACGATCATCAGATTAGCTACAGAAACAACCTACGTTTCTGTTACGTAATATTGCAGTAACAACTATTTTTAAACAGAATAAACACGATTTTTTTTTGGATTTTAGAGATTTTATTGTAAACAATAACTTGAAACAACCTGTTTGAGTACGATACTTGCGTATATGACGCAATTAGCGACTGTAAATACAGACACAGCTATAACACAGTGTCAGTGTTTTGGTCGGAGTGTCATGGCGGCCATGGCTTCAAAGCATAGTACGGCTGGGATACGTAGCGCCAGCTCCCTTTATTCTGACCTCCATGCTAACACACGAGTTACAGCGCTCTTTGCGGCAAATTCCGTAAACTCGGTCGCCACATTTTTGTGTGGTCAGTACACGTGTTCAGCATTTAAATGCACAAATCGTAGGGATAAAACGACAAGTACTTCGTCCAAGAACACCAAGTGTTTTGTTTGGTCTCAGTCTATACTCGAAGAAATCCCTGACTGATGGCATTTCGCTGCACCAAGAGTGAAGCTTCAGACGAGCTATCCTGACATTCCCTTGAAGTACAACTCCATAAAAAAAAAAAAAAAAAAAAAAAAAATAAATAAATAAATAAAAAATAAATAAATAAATAAATAAATAAAGGCTCGATTTTCTTCCTAGTGTGATTTGAAAATTTCTTCTTCTGTCGCTCCTGTAGTTGACGAAACCACACTTTTGAGTGTCTACACCTTCTTTAAAAGTCTTTGCTGTTGACAATACTTGATGGAGCATGGTTAACATGCAACCAGTCCAAAGTGTCGAAGCAGCAGTGACAACCAGAATTTTTTCACTTGTATATGTTGTGTTCTTTGCAACAAATATGTATTTATTTCAGCGTGGCGTCAACGAAAGTTATTAGTGATACGTTATTTCGGTGTGTAATGCTTTTGTGGCAGCTGACCCAGGCGCATGTTTATTGAAATAGTCTATTGTCACTTTCGACTTTGTACTCAAATTTCACGTACCAAACGTTACTTGTTTCAGCATGGCAACAAGGAAACTTATTAATGAGATATTATTTCGACGTGGAATGCTTTTGTGGCAGATGACCTAGGCACATTTTTAACTGCAGTATTGTGTTGTCTTTTTACGCAAATTTCGTCCACTAAAGTTGACAACTAAACCTTTAAACAGCAATTTTACAAATTTGTAGACTTAATAGGTTTAGCAAATACAAGATAAATGTATACTAGACTTTCTGAAAGCAGGTGTTACAACATATTAATAACAGATGCAAATCCATGGACATGATTGTTCGTCATAACAAGTAGTGCTCACTGTATATTTCGCAGCTCGTTTAGACCATGTACTTGCATTAAAATCTGCAGAAATATTTTCACAGCGACACTTTCGTTGTTATTGAATAACGCATTTAACTGTTATACTTCGAACTGGAACTCTATTCCTAACACTGACAGGTTCGTGATATTTCATTATCGCATTTTTAGGAAATATACTACCAGGCTCGTCAATTCACAGCTTCGAAAAAGTCTGACAGAACTTAATGCACAACCGTATTCAATAGTCCATTTTTATTTAAAACGTGAAACTGTAAATGGATACAATTCTCGAGTGTGTGTGGTATACGAGCTGTCAGCCGATACCCCAAATAACATGGCGGACGCCAGTTCAATTTGCCTCAAACATGGCGGACCTATCGCCACTCTATGAAATTCAAGCTCGTTCACTCGAACCGTGTGTGTCGACTGCAGCGCCCCTGGTGGTTCCGTGTTTCATTTGTTTTGCGTGATCATTTGCGTTTATACGGTAGTTCCGAAATTTGCGTGTGTGCTGTCCGCTGTGCCGTCTTGGCACTGTGGTTCTCGTCGTAATACTTCGTGTGCTGATTTGCATTTTAATCACAGCCTGTGATCCAACACAGCGAAATGGCTGAATATCTTGTGGTATTGGCTGCAGCAACGGTAGTAATCGCCGCAGCTTTGCAGGAACGGAAGAAGGAGCGCAGAGGCAGGAAGTGAAGCGTTTGGATGCGATTGCGGATGCAAAGACGAGCGAATATTTTTTTTTTAACTCCGCGCCGTATTGTAACCTCAGAGTGCCAACTTTACTTTTACAATCTTCTGTTGTAACTTTTGGGCAAACCGCTGATACTTTGTTTGCCAATACTTTGGGCATTTCTTTTCGTGCATTCTAGAAAATATATGATGTTTTCAATGTGTATCTGTACTCACCGTAACACAGAAAGATCATAAATAATTCTAGAGCGGTTAAAATTGCCGTATTTGCGATATGAATTATGTTCAGTATCTACGAGGGCTCTCCTCTTCGCATGTCGAAATAAAAGCCTTAGCGCTTCCTTTCGTCCACTCCATTTCTACAAAAAATAAAAACTAAGCCACTATTAACATGCTTCGTATTATTTCGAGAGAAAAAGTGAAGTACAAATGACTCACTAGATTTTTTAATTCCGTGCTATACTACTTACCACGTGCCTTGTTGTTTACCAAACAATACCTCGCGGCTTCTGCTGGTCAATGCAGCCGCTGGTTCTGCGCATGCGCAGTGTTCACCGCACTCGAAAATTTAAAACTCCACACTCGGCACAACCGGAAGATTATTGACGTCATAGTCGCACTCGCGCCGTGGTTGGCTCCTGATTTACACGATGGCAGAAAAGCCGTCCACGCTTCGAGTAGTCGATTTTCGGAAGAAAGTGGATCATTTAAAAGGGACTTAAGGCTGTCGGAGTCCCGGGGCGGCGGCAAAACAAAATGAAAGCCCCCGCCGGCCGCGGTGGACGAGGGGACTGAGGCGCTCCAGTCACGGTTTACACGGCCACTACGGTCGGGGGTTCGAATCCCCCCTCGGGCATGGATATTTGTGCCGTCCTTAGTTGTAAGTAGTTCATAAATAGTTTGTAAGTTTAGGGACTGATGACCCCGTAGTTAAGTCCCACAGACTATACAAACATTTGAACCATTTTGAAAGCCCCCGTCCACTTGGAACTACATGTATTACTCTAAGAAAGTAACCCCAGAAATTCATTAGACATGGATGTTCTGAACTCTGTTCTATTCTTATTCACGACGTTGGAAACACGTCCACATTCTGCATTACTATGTGGTGTGGTGAGAATTGAGTGCACCAGTCTAGAAATTCGCTCACACTTAAAGAAGTCCATTGGCTCTACGAATTCTTCATATTCGTGTCAATATGGAACCACTTGCAGCATCTTGATTTGCAACCAAACTGCCATCTACTTGAAGAGCTGTGAACTGCCTCTAAACTTCATCGACCATCTCATCTGTAGTTTCATTCTCCTTCTTGCATAACACGATAGGAAACGTTTCCGAGAAGAAACGCTAGCTTCGTGAACAAAGAACATAACAAACGTGGTCAAAGTATGTGATTTAAGTCACAACAAGCCAACGAAGCGAAAGAATAGCTGTCAACAATGAATTTTCACGAAGAATGTTATCCCGGCTTTAAATACAGGGACTGATGATCTAGCTGTTTAGTCCCCTAAAAACTAACAACTACTTTAAATACAATTCCAATAATGACACAAACATCACACGAACATATCAAAGAATGAGTTGTCAACTATCGTAGATATGCCTTCCACCCATGCAAAAGAAATCCATTGCACGGATGTGAGGTGATTGTCGAATATTAAATTTTCAAATTTTTTTCCGCGTTCGTAAAATGACGCCGTCCATCCGTAAAATACATTTTTGTATGTCACCATTTCGTAGACCATATATAAGTTATACAGTATATTTGTAATAAATACGCTGTTGTGAAAAAAAATTCAGTAATTTATTTCGACCACTATAAGTCATCACCAGGCAGGGATATTTCAAACGCCTAAGAGAGGCAATGACGACAATAATGTACGGCAGTGTCTCGTTTTTTTTTTTTTTTTTTTTTTTTCATACGCCCTGGTGCGATGATACAATATAAGCTGCATGCGTCAAGGGATGAATGTACACTGCTTAAAAAAATTAGGGGATCAAGTGAGATATCACACACACTATACATATAGTAACGTATTTTGTTAAGATATTGGTTACAGTTGTAATTTGTACGTGATGCTCGGTATCACAGGTAGAGTGCCAAAATATGAATTCAAAGGTCGCAGGTTCGATTTCGGGCAAATTCTAGGGAGTTTTATCTGTCACTTTCCACTTCTTTCATCTTTGACAATGTTGCTGACGTGAAAAATACCGAGTAGCACAGTGGTTATCTACGTCAAACTGTAGGTCCCCCTATAACTGGCTGGGGATTTCAGTTCGAAGGTCAGAGGAAGGCAACGACATATCACCACCAACAGGACCGTGCCTAGTGAAGCACTGTAGTGTTCAAACCAATCTTGGGATGAAACTTCCTGGTAGATTAAAATAGTGTGCTGGAACCGGGACTCGAACCTGGGACCTTTGCCTTTCGCTGGCAAGCGCTCTACCACTGAGCTATCCAGACACCACTCGCGATTCCGCCCCCAACTTCAATTCTGCCAGTACCTCGCCTCCAACTTTCCAAACGTCACAGAAGTTCTCCTGGGAAACTCGCAAGACTAGCACTTCCGGAACTCACGGTACCAGTGTTACACGGTACACCCATATCCAATTAGATGGGGCGCCATTGAGAAATGGGTCCAATTTGAGACACACGAAGTATTATTAGTTTCTCCACGAAGAGATACTCATGCACTGATGACAATCACAGAATTAGAACATCGTATTACTGGAAAACTAGTAGTTTGTGACGCCAGGGTGATACAGACTAACAATCGGTCGTGTGAAATGCAATTATTCTTGGGCAGGATGAGCACAGCTGAGTGCAGGAGAAATGTCTTGATTCCTCAGCCGAAATTCCAGAGAATTTCCGATCACTGGATATATTCAACATATAATTCTGACACAGTAATTATCTCTTGCTATTTAAATGTAAGCCAGCGGGAATGATGAAATTAGAATAACAAGGTAATGGATTATTAATCAATGGAACTAAATGCGAAATACTAGGAACACACTTTCATCTACCAGCTATTATCACGGGAAGCACAATGATTAACGTGTCACAACCGATGTTGTATTGGCCGGACAGACCTTCACACATACTTCCTGAGTAAAACCTTACCTTTATTAAAAATACCCTAGACTCCACTTTATTAGAGTCACTGAATCAGTTGGTAGTGTCCGAAAAAGAACAAATTTCGATGGATCAAATTTTGCAGCACGTGAAGCAGTATCACGAAAAGCGGAAGCACCGCAGGATTATTATCAGTATATCAACAACGAGCATAATCTTGACTCTAGTATCGATTTGTGCAATTTATTTATGTGTAAAACGGAAAGTAGCTCATGCCAAGGGCATAACTATCCATCAGATACCTGCAACCTGGTCAGCACCCGAAAACAAATAATAATAGACGTCATACTATAAGCAGCTTGGAAGGGTACAATATAGTAATTAAATAAATACAAATTAAGGGTAGCTCCAATAACAATTAAATATAATATGGGAAAGCGGAGTATATTCGGGTCCATTTTTTTTTTTCGAAGGGGAGGGATGTGTTACGCCGCAAACATTGTGACAGGGAAATGTGTTAAGATCTTGGTTTGCTCACTTTAGCAATATGTTGTGTAATCATCTCCGACGGCCAGTACAGTTGCACACCTGCGTGCATGGACAGTATGAGGTTATCATTCTTCCGCAAGTGCAATATCGAGCTCTGCAACCGTTGTGGAAGGTGCTGGTCTGGCTGCAATGACTCTGCCAAGTGCACCCCAGACATGCTCAGTCAGGCTTAAGATGGGCGAACAAACTCCCCGCTCCATTCCTTCACTTACCCGAGCTTCAAGCATGCTGTGGGGGGCGAATGTTATCGTTCTCCAGCAGGAACCTATCTCCTATGGCACCAGAGTAGGGCACAACAAAAGGACGAAGGATCTCGCCTCTATACTTCAGAGAAGACAAAGCACCATTCTGAACGACAAGTCCGCATATACTAACTCCTACCCACATCATTCTCCCAGCACCATGATACGGTGATCTTTCCTCCACATAAGCAGGACCGTTCCGAGTTCCAAGTTCTCTTTAAATGAGGGAATAACGAATGTCTGGCTGAACACGAAATCTTGACTCATATGTGGACATAGCCCGGCGCCATTCGTTATGACTCCTATCCAGATGTTACTCCGCCCAGTTTCTGAGGGTTAAAGGCTGTCATGGTTTTAATGGGACACACACCATAGGCCTGAAGGTGATTTCAGACTGTTTGTGTTGATATTGCGCGTCCTCTTGATGCCTGGAGGGTGCGTTGCAACTGAGTTGCATTCAGCCTCCTGTCTCGACGGGCTGTTAACCGGTCATCTTTTGCTGATGTTACCCGTGGACGAGCTTTGCCTTGCCTGTTTTTTAACTATTCCTGTTGTCTGAAATCGCGTCCAGGTCCTGAAAATTACACTTCGAGACACTCTAATAGCTGCAGCCACCTCCCGCTGGGTCTATCCCGCTTTCAATCTTCCTATGCCATAGCTTCGAGTAAGTCACGTAATTGTTACATTGCACTACCTGCTCACTACAATATCTGAACCCAACTGCTTGTGTAATTCATTTGGTAGAGTAAACCAAATCAACAACACGCTCCTCAGCAGCAAATTTGTGTTATTATCACTATCTCGATTGTGGAAGCTACATATCGCAACAGATCCCCTAATTGTTTTGAACAGTATGTTTACACGTCCTCCTAAAACATCCTGTGTTTTCGCTGATCGTTATTTTGTTGTTGTTGTGATCTTCAGTCCGCAGACTGGTTTGATGCAGCTCTCGATTCTACCCTGTGCTGTGCAAGCTTCTTCATCTGAGAATATGTACGGCAACCAGTGATCTCTATATAACCTGGATGTATAACTCTGGTGTCTGAGCATAGAACTGTAGCGTGCCTGTTCATTCATGTGTTTTGCACACGTATTTGCATTGTCCGTCATTTGTAATTAGACAAACGAATTTACATCAGTTAATACATGACAAATAATCTGAATTTGAAATATATGTCAATATATGAACTAACAGACTCACGTGAGTACGGAACCGAAACATATTTCCTTTTCATTTTCTTGTAATACTTCATAGCGGCCATGTTGTAATTAGTCAAGAAACAGAATGTGAACATCTTTGGCTAGCACGCTCAGCCATCTGTAGTTCAACATCCAGGTAATATAGAGGTCACTACCGGCAACCTACATCCTTTGGCGCGGCGGAGTGTCCAAGCGCATTGAGGCGATATGCTACGATGTGCGAGGTCGTTCCCCGTCAGGGGCTCGAATCCCGGATGTTTGTGTCGTCTTTAGTATAAGGTAGTACATAAATAGTTTGTAAGTTTAGGGACTGATAACCCCCGCAGTTCTCTTAAGCTTAACAAACATTTGAACATTTTTCTACATCCTTTTGAATTTGCTTACTGTATTCATCTCTTGGTCTCCCTTTGCGATTTTTACCCCCACATTCCCTCCAAAACTAAATTCTCGATTCCTTGATTTTAGGAATGTGTCCTATCAGTTGATCCCTTCTTTGAGTCAAGGTATGCCAGAAATTCCTTTTCTCGTCAATTCTGTTGAGCACCTCCTCATTAGTTACGTGATCTACCCATCTACTCATCATTCGTCTGTAGCACGTTTCGCTCCCATACAATGCTACAATCCAGACAAATGCTTTCAGAAAGGATTTCCTAACATTTAAGCTAATATCGGATGTCAACAAAATTTGCTTCTTCAGAAATGCTTTTCTTCCCATAGCCATTCTGAATTTTATATCTTCTTTACTTCGGCCATCAGAAGTTACCTTGCTACCTAAATAACAAAACTCATCTACTACTTTTATTATCTCATTACCTAATCTAATTCCTTCAGCATTGCCTGATTTTCTCAGACTACATTCCATTACCCTCGTTTTACTTTTGTTAATGTTCACCTTTTACCGTCGACACTGTCGATCCCGTTTAATTGCTCTTGCAGGTCTTGTGCTGTCTCTGACAGAATTACTATATCGTCAGCAAATCGCAAGGCTTTTATTCCCTCTCCGTGGACTTTAATTCCCTCTCCAAATTTCTCCTTGCATACCTTCACGGTTTGCTCAACGTACAGATTGAACAACTTTGGGGAAAGGCTACAACCCTGTCTTACTTACTTTTCAACCGTTACCACCCTTTCATGCCCTTCAACTCTAATGACTGCTGTCTGGTTTTCGTACAAGTTGAATATAGCTCTTCGCTCCCTATATTTTATCTTCAGAATTTGAAATATTCAAATGTTCAAATGTTTGTAAATCTATCGGACCAAACTGCGTGGTTATCAGTCCGTAACTTACAAACTACTTAAACTAAGGTAAACTAACCTATGGGCACCACACACACACACACACACACACACACCCATGCCCCAGGGAGGGCTCGAACCTTCGATGGCGAGCAACAGCCCGCTCCGCAGCGAGGCGCCTTAGACCGTTCAGCTACTCCACCGCGGCTTGAAATATTCCAGTCAACATTGTCAAAAGCTTTCTCCATATCCAATCATGCTATAAACGTAGGTTTGCCTTTCCTTAGGCACTGGAAATAAAAGGGTGAAGCAAGCCTGCGTCCGATCTATCGTATTCCATGCAGCTGGCGCAACTGTACAGTGCGGCACACCCAGCTGATCGGCGCGCATTCTCCAGGCCTTTTGCGGCGAGCTTTCTTGGTGACGTATCTCGGACACCTGGCCGCTTGCAGGTAGGCCGCAGACAAGCTTCCTAATGCAGCTCTTCCGGAAGGCGCGGACGGGCCTCGCAGCTGTTTCTCACGTGGAGCGCATGCGCACGTGGCAGGCCTTGGGCGCCGCCTTATACGAGGCGCGCCGCTAGCCGTCAATCTCTCCGCGGGCGGTTCGCCGGCGACCGCCGCTGGCTCGTAAAGCATCCGGCGTGACAAATATGGGTTGCGCTCTTGTCCACGCGCCCTTATCATATCGCGGGCAGCGCCGCACCGGCGCCTTGGAACGCTGCCAGCGGCGGCGTGAGCCATCAACAGACCCACAGCTGTAGCCGGCGGCGGGCGGCGCGAGGGTCCGGGAACACAGCCGGCCGCGGTGGCCGAGGGGACTGAGGCGCGCCAGTCACGGACTGCACGGCCACTACGGTCGGGGGTTCGAATCCCCCCCACCTCGGGCATGGATGTTTGTGCCGTCCTTAGTAGTAGCACAGAGTAACACATACATTGGAGAAGCCCCCCCTAAACCACTGTCCTATGCTCCCCTCGTAGTTCCGTAAGATGCTAGCAGGTATCAGGCAGTTCCCTGGCTTAAACCCTTTTTAAACGATGAACGAAGGTGAACAAGATAGATAATAGTCTACTGAAGCGCTCCTATCGTACTAGCCCTGAACTACAAACTCAAGCCAGATCTTGTGGCAGCGTGTTTAGACGATAAACGTAATAGAACAGTAATACCCGATGTTGAAAGAGAGGTTATAAAAGCCGATTTGTTATGCATCATGTCATAGTTTAATACTGGAATTGAGGAAACAACGCTAAATGTTATTGACGGCCAAAGAAAACCTTGCAATCGATGTTTTTGGTCAACTTAGTATGGTAAAGTTCTGGGAAGTGAAACAACATTTCAAAACATTCACATCTGTTTTCAAGCGAAAAAAATAAACTTATGAACACATCAAGCCATATTTATAAGAGCGTAAGTAGACCTTCTTTACTTTGTCTACTACGATTTGCCCAATGACATTGTTAATAACGTCATGGCCGGCCGCGGTGGCCGAGGAGACTGAGGCGCTCCAGTCACGGTCTGCACGGCCACTACGGTCGGGGGTTCGAATCCCCCCTCGGGCATGGATATTTGTGCCGTCCTAGTTCGTAAGTAGTTCATAAGTAGTTTGTAAGTTTAGGGACTGATGACCCCGTAGTTAAGTCCCATAGACTATACAAACAAACATTTACAGTAACGTCATGCACAACTGAATTTTTGTCTTTCATTTGGACTGACTTTTTCATTTAAAAGGCTATTTAATGAAAATTGCAACATCAAATTACAATCTTATTTAAATAAACAATTGGTTTCAGTTTTTCTGTTACGATGTTGCAAATCATAAACCATTTTTCGGTTTCAGATGTACGACCTCGCTTTTCGGTGGACAATAATTGAGATAAATATTTAAGTCGTCATGAAACATTTGCAATTTACCGCTAAACCAAAGTGTAATAATAAACTAAAGATTAATAAGACAAGTTTGCATGCAAACCGTGTAATTGTCGACTACAGTATGAAAATCGCGTGACGAAAATAGATTAACTTCCGATGTCAGCAGACGATCGTTCAATCAAAACAATCTTCTTGAGAAAGTTTAACGTGACGTTGACGTTAGGTGACGGTCTGGTGACGGATAGTGTGAATACCGTCATTAGAAATACAATTTGTAATACATTCTGATCATAAACTTCGACATAACGCAAAATATACGTAAATACGAAGGAAAATGGCGGACTAACTGGAGTGGCGACCGCAGCAGACAGCTGCTAGCTCGCGCATGCGCAGTGAACCACTGGTACCGAATTTAGAACTCGTCCCATTTCTTTACCGCTATAATTATCGCGCTTCGATACTAGCGCGATCATACTCATGGAGGTTCCATGATCATACTAGTGCAGCCGTTCAAACAACTGATGGCCGCCATTAACGCAACTTGTTAGCAATCTATTACAAGTTCGTTGATCGTTTAAAACGGGCTTTAGGGTGCCTCTCGCACGTCAGAGGGTAGCGTGGAGGGGAGGCTGAGGGGAGAGCTCGTGGCACCTGCCACGAGGCCGCTGCTGTGTACGGCCACAGAGTAACATATTTGTCTGTGGTACGGCTTGCTGGCGTTTGATGGGAGGTGGTGGTGGGGACAGCCGCTACCTGCCGCCTGCTCTGGCCAGTGTAAAGGGCTGCTTATGACCGCAGCGCCATCATAGGACATCTTACGGAACTGCTGGAAACACTCTCTCCCCGCACCCTTGAGCGTAGGACCGGGCCCTTACGGAGGTTTCCCGTCTGTATATACTTGTATGTGGTAGTAGCTAGTTCATAAGTAGTTTATAAGTTTAGGGACTGATGACCCCGCAGTTAAGTCCCATAAGCTATACGAACATTTGAACATTTAAAAAAAAAATGTTCAAGTGTTTGTAAAGTCTATGGGACTTAACTGCGGGGTCATCAGTCCCTAAACTTACAAACTACTTACGAACTAGGACGGCACAAATATCCATGCCCGAGGGGGGATTCGAACCCCCGACCGTAGTGACGTGCAGACCGCGACTGGAGCGCCTTAGTCCCCTCGGTCACCGCGGCCGGCCATTTGAACATTTCCAGGAACACAGGTTCTGAACTGCACTACTTCCGACTACCGTCTGAAGTAGTGCTGGAGGATAATGATACCGTGCAACCTGCAGGACTGCTGTCCATAAATGCGAAAAGGGCCCTCACACGTCCAAAACTTACTGACAATAATATACTAGAGGGACCGTGCGAATAAGGCGGTTAGTGGAATGACAATAAAGTTAATATCACTATGGTGTAAAAATTGGCAATTGACTCTAAATAATTAGAAGTGTGAAGTCGTACGCATGAGTACGAAAAAAAAACCGTTAAACTTTGTTTACCAGATAAATCAATCAAAAGTGAAGGCCGTAAACTCCACAAAATGCCTAGGAATTACTATCACTTCAGACTTAAACTGGAAAGAATACGTAGATAATGTCGTGGGAAAGGCGAACCAGAGACTGTGTTTTATTGGCAGAACCCTTAAAACATGCAACAGAACTACAAAAGAAACTGCATACACTACGCTTGTCCGGCCATTTTTGGAGTATTGCTGCCCAGTGTGGGAGATCCTTATCAGGTGGGTTTGACGGAGGACATCGAAAGAGTCCAAAGAAGGGCAGCTCGTTTCGTATTGTCACGATACAGAGCAGACAGTATTACGGAAATGATATAGGATCGGGGATGGGAATCATTACAACAACGGCGCTTATCGCTGCAGCGTGGGCTACTTACGAAATTCCAATCGCCAACATTCTCCTCCGAATGTTGACTCCCACTTACATAGGTAGAAATGATAATCAGAATAAAATACGAGAAATCAGAGCTCGAACGGAGAGATTCATGTGTTCTTTCTTCCCGCGCGCCATTCGAGAATGGAATGGGAGATAAAGAGTATAATCGTGGTTCGATTAACCCTCTGCCAGGCACTTAAATTAGATTTGTAGAGTATCCCATGTAGATGTAGAAGTAAAGTTGAATGTTCACGCATAGCTTTCTTCAGAATGAATCAATGCAAGTGTTTAAAAGCGCAAATGAAAGAGTTTGATCCGCTAGGTGTTGTTAGGTCAAAAAGAACTGCGTACATTAATTACAACCGAAGATATTGTAAAACAAACCGATTAAAATATTCAATGAAAGGACAGAATGATACAGCGTTTTTAATAAAAATAAAGGATGGAGAGACTTGATTCTTATACTTTATGACAAATCTGCCAATGAATACCTATCGTTTAAAGCAAAAATGAAGGAAATCAATCGGATAGGTCTTTTTGTGTCCCAGCCTCGTCGCCGCTTTTGTGTCTCGTTTCCGTCGTAGGTGTCGGTGGCCGAGTGGAATGAGACCGACACAGGAATAAAGATAGCACGCTGGTGCAGGTACGGAGGGGAGCAGCCAGAAACTAGAAACACTAGAATCAATTAGAACGAGATATATATTGAACAGAATTTATACAATACTTAACTTTTACAGAGATCAGTACTGCAGAATGCAGAATAGTTGTTAGAGGCCTGCCTAGTGCCTGTACGATAGCAAAGTCTTCACTGGTGTCTATCAGATTCCGAAGGTCTTAACTGGTTCCTATCTCAGTCCCAAGTGCCCGATGTCGTTCAGTGGTGGCCACGAGCGGAGTTGCAGCAGAGGGCGCTCGTGGCTGTCGTCGTAAGAACGCCGCGCCGTGCGTGCATGGCGGCGCGCGGCGAAAGTAGGTGGCGCGCACTTTGTACTTGTGCGACACCACAGGTCTGGCCCACTGACATTAGTTTACAGCGAGGACATCCCCATAAGAAATAAACAGAAGGAAATCGCGTTTGAGTATAGAAAGAGGAAGACGGGAGTTATGTAAATTCTGATACTTGGTGACAAATCTGTGGCCGGCCGCGGTGGCCGAGGGGACTGAGGCGCTCCAGTCACGGTCTACACGGCCACTACGGTCGGGGGTTCGAATCCCCCCTCGGGCATGGATATTTGTGCCGTCCTTAGTCTTAGCTAGTTCATAAGTAGTTTGTAAGCTTAGGGACTGATGACCCCGTAGTTAAGTCCCATAAGTTCTACAACATTTGAACAAATCTGTGGATGAATACCTTTCGTTTAAAACAAAAATGAAGGAAATCGGCCGGGTTGTTTGGTCTCGCTGACTGACTTTAGTTTTCGTGGATTCTTTTAATATATATGAGAATGTTAAACCTTCAATATTTTTGTGTGGTCCTCAAACCATCAATAATATTGGCACTGTTTTCCGTTGGCGATACGGTTTTGTGAAAGCAACAACTTATGTCCGACCGTGAGAAGGCCATATAGCATTCGATAGCAAAAGAAAAAAAAGTGTGATTTTTCGCATGTGAACCTGCTGACGAAACTCAGAACCATTCACCCGAAAGATTTCTTAAAATATTTTCGAATAAGCTTACAAACATACGACAAATTACTTATGATGTTAAGAGACATGATGTTATGACACAAGAGTTATGAGACCCGCAATTTGAGCCGATGGAGGATTAACTGTAACTTTACGATTTTTAGCCACTGCGCTTTAACCCACCAATCACCTCTCAACAATGTGAGGAATCACCAGAAACGACACGTTGTTCGGATTCCACGTTAAGCCGTAGGTCCCGTTTTCCCGGTTGGATAACTGGGGTAGTCTAGGGACACGCAAGTCGCCGAAGTGGCGTCCAATAGAAAGACTTGCACCAGGCCAATGAGACATCGAAATTATTATTAGCCACAGGAAGGACATTTGCATGTTTAAATTTCAGTGCAGTTGAGTGCGCTAACACGATTAGTAAATTTCTAATTCAAATCCATGAAGCAATTACATAATTTACTTTGTTTTTTACCCTTTAATGCATGACTTTTTATTTGAAGCTATAAAAAATACGTTTAATTTATAGTGTGTATATACTGAGAAAAATATTTAAAAATTCCTTAAAATTATTATGCACTACTTGCAACAAAAAGTTCATAGCTGGTTAGCTACATAGTGCTTCCATTATGTTCCCGATGTAGTAAATGTCACTATTATGCCTCTCAACTTTCCAGAAAGTAACTTATTATGCCACAGTAGTAAAGATAAAGCAGTCAACAATTGGTTTGAACACCACAGTGCTTTACTAGGCATGGTCCTGTTTGGAGGTGGTATGCCGTTGCCTTCCTCCGACCTTCCAGTTATAGGGGCTACTCGGCCATTTTCACATGAGCAATACTGCCAGAGGTGAAAGAAGTGGAAAGTGACAGATAAAAATCCTAGGACTTCGCGGGGATCGAACCCGCGCCCTTTGGATTTGTAGTCTGGCACTCTACCACTGTGCAACCGAGGCGTACCTTTTACACGGAATAGAAGGAATACAAATTTAAATAAACGCACGTGTTTGGAGTAGCTCAATGCAGCCAGCTGTCGAAATGATTGAGTAGTACTCTGAAATTTATAATTTATAATACGAACTAAATGAATTCGTGGAAAAATGTCTATCAGTTTGAGAAATAATGGAAAAAATACGGTATGTAGCTGTTCAGCTATACTATGCATTAAAGGGTTGTTCACAGCCATTATAAAATTCTTGAAATTATCTTTTTTCCACTGGCTGTTTATATGTCAATTTTGTTTACTACGCTATTATTTTCGACTGTGTAACCATAAACATTTTTATGCAAAATGTTCAACACCTTAACTACGTTCATATATTCTGAGTTACAGTGACAGGCTATGTATCACACACACACACACACACACACACACACACACACAGTCCATGAAACCGAAAAGCAAGACTTCGTCGACCATCATATTTAATGGCAGTAGAGAAGTAATCCACTGTTTCACATATAAAGTTCATGTAAAACAGATAAAGCATTCAAACCCCCAAGCACGGTAGGCTGAAAGAAAAAAAAATAGTCTTACTGTTGCAAATGACAATCAGATCTTATACCAGCCGTACTACGTAAATTAATTCAAAGAATTTATTCCTTAGTTCTTAAAAATTAGGAAACTAATTAGTTTTTTCAGTAAGTGTAGAGTACCTTAGTGCATACAAGTAGTTTTTGATAGACAGTTTAACTACAGAATACATAATTGTTTTTTTTTATTACTTTTCTACGTGAATACAATTTGCCCGCTGAATATAGTGCAGCAGATGCAAACAAATTATTTTGTTTTGTGTACTGTGTAACATTCGTTGTGACTCACATAATGTTAAGTACTAAAATACAAGTAACGGCATTACCTTGCTGTTGTCGACAAGGTCTTCTTAGAATGACAACAGCTGATGCGAATCACTGACGCTGATTCACAGTAAAGTCCAACATCGATTGTCAGCGTACTCACCTGAAACAATCATAACGAAATGTTACCAACTTGACAAATTATTATTTGCTACATATATACAAATCACTTGTATGTTTAGAAAAAGAAAATGACAATTTTTAATGATAACTGAAGAAGAATCGTTTCAGGTAACTTCAACTAATTTCCAAATAGAAAAAAATGTATTTTTCTTGCAGAATGTGTCTTAGATATTGATCAGCTTCTTTACTGTCTCTCTCATTCACTGTCTTTGATTATTTTTGTTAATGAGCTTTAATTATAATTGAATCCTGGATTAATAAAAAAAATGTTCAAATGTTTGTATAGTCTATGGGACTTAACTACGGTGTTATCAGTCCCTAAACTTACAAACTACTTATGAACTACTTACGAACTAGGACGGCACAAATATCCATGCCCGAGGGGGGATTCGAACCCCCGACCGTAGCGGCCGTGCAGACCGTGACTGGAGCGCCTTAGTCTCCTCGGCCACCGCGCCCGGCATGGATTAATCTTCACTTTGCAAACAGATGATTTGATTCTGAGTGACAACATTTTCGAGTGTCATCTTTATTTCGAACGTCAAAATTACAAATATAAGGCAACGATTTAAACACATAACAACAAAGTTCCATTCCGCAGCCAAGGCTCCAACTCTCTTACACTAAATTGTTGTTTATGTCATGAGACGATCAAACCTCTTCAGGTAAATTTAGACAATAAATTCGGCTTGAAAATGACCATACGTACAAATTCGAAACATGATGACTGCTATCATAGCCCACCGAAAGTGTCCTTCAGGAATTTCCGATGTGACTGTGAATTCCGTTCAAGAAATAGAGTCTGTTGTACACTTCTGGACATCCACAATGCAACAAATGTTGAAATGTTTGTTAACCTATTGTATCAAACTACTATGGTCATCTGTGCCTAGACTTGCAAACTACTTAAACTAACTTAAGCCTATCCTAAGGACAATACACGCACATGAACACACACACAGACACACACACACACACACACACACACACACACACACACACGGGGTTGCGGGAGGACTTGCACCTCCGGCGGGAGCGACTGCGCAATCCCTGACATGGCGCCTAGGACCGCACGGAAAAATCCGTGCGACACGTGAAGTGACTTACTTGACTTGCTTAGTTCCTGTCGTTCCCACTGCAACATAGGGCCTAAACGAAATTTCTCCACCTGATACGGTTTCTAACAAGTCTCTTCACTTTACTCCGGGTTTTCCCCATCCTCTGCAGCTTCTTTCTCGATCGTTCTTTTCCAGGTGTGTTTGGGACGACCGCGTTTCCTAACTCCTTGAGGGTTCCAGTCCAACACCACATTTCCAACAGCTCCATCAGGCAATCTCAATGTATGGCCAATCCATTTCCATTTTCTTTCCTTGATTTGTATATTGACTGGTTGCTGATTTGTCTCCCTCCAAAGATCTTCATCTGTCATTATATTTGGAGACAATGGTCAATAAAAACTTGGAGGTGGTTTTCGATGTGGTTAGTCACTTTCAAAGTTTCGCAACTATACATCAGAACTGCCTTCACATTGCTATTGAAAAGGCGGATTTTGGTTTTCTTGTTCCTATATCTCCAAACGAGTTACAGCTGTACAAACGTACCATTGAATGTATACACCATAAGGACGTTACAACCAAAAACGATCGCGAACCATTTAACTTCCAACACAAGAGAACGCCACCACGTGCGTCCACACACCATCTGTAAACTCAGACAACTCAAAATTATTGCGAAGCGTTGATGTCAAAACGACAAGCCGACGTCACTGGTCAAAGCCGACTGGTGGAATCGCGCAGTCGATCTCCGAAATATGCTCGAAAGACGCTCGCTCTCTGAAGCAGGTTCCGCAAAACAACCGCACAGGAGAACAATTCCAGTACGTCCACACGGCCGTGTCGCCCTTTTACATAGCCCTTGAATGTGACGCTACTGGCGTCCGCCATGTGCTGATCATGTGCATCTCTTGTCGCGCAAATGAGTACTGTAAACCTTACCTGGTTTAGGTGTTTCCTGTAGGGCGTTCCATTTTGTGTGACCAGCAGTCTATATTCGGTCTCTGCAAACTGTATGGCAGCAGCTAACATTCAAGTGTAAGAATTACAACGCGGCTACCGCAGCAGCTAACATTCAAGTGCAACGCGGCTACCGCAGCCCGTCGTTATTTACAATGTCTAGTAGACATCCGGAAGATAGGATCGGATGTCAATATAACTTCGCAGAGATACGCACCAGCGGTGTTATGTTAATGATTAACACTTACTGTGCTGTCGCCGTAATATTACGTCGTACGCAGGAAAGAAGAGAACTTGGCTAGCATAATATTACGTCGCACTGCATTCCACGTTCGTTTGTGTTTTTAGTTTAAAATTCCCGGTAAAATCCACAAGTTGTTTGATGCTTCTAGGAAATGAGCGTATGGCTTTCTTGGCAGGGTATTGTTCGGCCGCCTGAGTGTCTTTCTATTTGACAAAAATCAAATGTTCAAATGTTTGTTAAGCTTATGGGACTTAACTACGGGGTTATCAGTCCCTAAACTTACAAACTACTTATGAACTACTTACGAACTAGGACGGCACAAATATCCATGTCCGAGGGGGGATTCGAACCCCCGACCGTAGTGGCCGTGCAGACCGTGACTGGAGCGCCTCAGTCCCCTCGGCCACCGCGGCTGGCTTCTATTTGACGCCACGTGGGCGACTTACGTGCCAATGATGATGAGATGATGATGATGATTAGGACAACACGCAACACCCATTCCCCTGCCGGGAATCGAACCCGGGCCTCCTGCGTGGTAGTCAGCGACGCTACCACTTTTTTTTTTTTTTTTTTTTTTTTTTTTTTTTTTTTTTTTTTTTTTTTTTTTTTTTTTTTAGGAAAACAAAATTTGGTGGTGGTGGGTTCCGAACCACTAACCTTCAGCGTCACAGTACAACACATTGCTCACTACCTTCTTTTTTTTTTTTTTTTTTTTTTTTTTTTTTTTTTTTTTTAATATACCGTCCTTGCTCTCGCCAATTTTTGTCTTCTCGGCCCGGCTTCATTGCCTTTAAACTGAATATTTCTTGAAAGAAAAATTAAACTTCCTCTTCTGCGGTGGTTACCCGTATTAGTGTGAGGGTCCACTTCTTCTTCTTCTTCTTCTTTTTCATAAATATAACCAAAGCTGCTTGCAAGGTGTCGGGACAGTATGTGCACTTAGTAGCTGTCTCTCCTTGCCAGTAAGGAACTAAAAAGTGTGGAACGTTCTTCTTAGGGTGAAAAACTAAAGAGAAATAAAGGAAATAAAGAAATCCTCTCCGCGGTTAGTTCAGTCACATGGAAGCCTCCAGCGTTCGTCTTCTCGAATTGGTCTTGCAAGTGGTCCGTTTCAGTTACAACTTTTACTGTTTCCGACGTGTAGTTTTGCATGCGTCTTCTCATAACACTGATGGCTCCATGGCTTTAATAGCCGCGTAACCACTGAGCAGCGGAGGTGGACGGTGCTTCTAGGAGTTTATCGCTAGAGCACAGAACCTATTGCGGTGAAGTGATATATCGATATGTGTTTCTAAAGCATTAGTTTGCAGTTGTTGTTTTTTTTTTTTTTTTTTTAAGTCTTCTGTGCTCTTTTGGCATTGTTTACCGTTATTTCAAATTCAAATGTCCAAATGTTTGTAGACTTAACTACGGGTTCATCAGTCCCTAAACTTACAAACTGCTTATGAACTAGCTAAGACTAAGGACGGCACAAATATCCATGCCCGAGGGGGGATTCGAACGCCCGACCGTAGTGGCCGTGCAGACCGTGACTGGCGCGCCGCAGTTCTCTCGCCCACTGCGGCCGGCTACCGTTATTTCCGACACTAGAATTACTGCCTGTCTATCTCATTTGTAATCAACGTGGCACGTGATACGGGTGCAAAACTCCAAAAATGTTTTAAGAAATACTTGCTGAAATAGCCAATGATGATGATTTCACCGATTTTGATAGACACAGTAATTATGAAGTGTTGGAAAATAACGAAACTCCAGGTAATTCGTTCTCTTTATAATTCAGTCCAAAACAGCAGAAGAACTTTAATGGGAATCGAGAAAAAAAAAAAAAAAAAAAAAAAAAAAAAAAAAAAAAAAAAAAAACAAAAAAAAAAAAACTTGGCAATTTACTAGGTACTGTGTACATCGAAGTAAAGGCAGTGCGATCGAAATATATCGCACGTTCGACTCTCATTCTACAAGCGGTGACGGGAAATTGAGTTGGCGGAACATTGATTTGTGTAGTTAATACCGATGTGGAATTGATATACTAGATTTTAAAATAACATAATGTACAACGACCAGAATTATGATTTCACATTGCTTAGTTTCGCCAGCTCACAGCCAAACTGTTGTCGGTCGAAATGTACTTTTCTGTAGTTTCACGCTTGTAGTGACTAGTTATCAATGTACCTTTCTTCAATTTCTACTCTAGCAAAATGTTTTATGTTTGTAAAAGAATGTGATTTAATTACTGTGTTATCAGTCCCTAGGCTTACAAACTACTTAGACTAACCTAAGGACAACACACACACACACACACACACACACACACACACACACACACACACACACACAAACCATGCCCGAGGGAGGACTCGAACCTCCAACGGGGAGCAACCGCGCGCTCCACAGCAAGGCGCCTTACAATGCTCGGTCAGTCCACCGCGACCCTACTCTAGCGATTCCTTCACATCGCTGGTTCGTTATGATAGTTGGTATAACGTGAAAATAATGTAATTAATGTATTTTTGGTGTTATAAATTTACATTTTTTCTTAAAATATCAAATACTAAAATTCTATTTTTTTAAAAATGGAATTTTATGAAAACAATATATCCTGCATATACACTGTTGCTCCAAATAAAGATAAAAAGTCATCATTTCACACTACACTTCTAGTTTTTATATCTTTCGAACTAAACTAGCCTCATTTCCATAGAGAATTTTATGAAAATAGAGTAAATCAGCCATACATTAGTCTTCTTCGTGTAGTGTTAATGCTGAAGGTCTCTAAGCGAATCTAGAGGGCGTCAGATGTTGAGTCATCATTTTGAATGACATTGAGATAATGCACACTAATGTGAGAGAACATTATTAGCACCCGGATTTGAAATGGGTTTCATTGTGGATATCTACTTGAGCGACTGGTCGAATTGTACAGCAATCAAATCTGTGGGACATGTGGATGTGACAATGCCTCGAAATTTACGGCATGGAGCACTCGTTGTCAGGGTTCCCAGTGGACTACGCCTCGCCACAGCCGTAAGGTCGTCAAATTATGTCCCAGGCACACTGTAACCGTTTCATATCTGCGGCTTCCAGAGAAAAACAAAATAACAGACTCACTGAAACACTCTGCGCCATCTATCGTCATTGCTCGGAGACTACCAGCAGTAGGATTAGGAAATTAGCGTCCCATAGGTATGCTAACATGTCATGATGAATTAGGAAATGATGGCCAGAAAAGCAAATGGAAAGCATCTAAGGATGGATTTTAGCGGTGGAACCTGGTTACTTAAATGGAGAAATTCAACTCTTGTCGCTTTCACCAGTCCGCTAAGAAGTTGTAGGCATAGAGAAACCACGGCTGATTGTGAATTGTGGATAATTATAGGGTCACCAGATGCAATAATATAAAAAATAGGACACAAACAGCTTCAAAAAAGGAGGACGAAGTAAGAAAAAAAAAGAGGGCGCACAAAACATACGTTCAAATGTAATAAATGAATTTGCTATTAACAGACAAAACACACATTCCTTAACAATTATTGATACTTAACTGAAGACTCAATTTTATGCAGAAATTAATGCGTGTTAAGCAGATAGCTGTAATATCAACATACCTTTTAACAGATTCAAGATTCAACCTATTCCCAGTCCATTATATATATATATATATATATATATATATATATATATATATATATATATATATATATATATATATATATATATCAATCCGAAGATTGGTTTGAACACCACAGTGCTTTACTAGGCATGGTCCTCTTTGGAGGTGGTATGCCGTTGCCTTCCTCCGCCCTTCGAACTGACTTACCCAGCCAGTTATAGAGGGACCTACAGTTTAACGTGGGTTCCGAACCACGGTGCTCCTCGGTATTTTTCACATGCGCAATACTGCCAGAGGTGAAAGAAGTGGAAAGTGACAGATAAAAATCCTAGGACCCGCGACCTTTGGATTTGTAGTCTGGAACTCTACCACTGTGCAACCGAGGCGAGATACAACCAGTTCCTAAATAATGTATTTGAAGGAAACGTTTTAGGGGCAAAAACCAAGAGGCAGGCCAAGAGCAACGTATTTTAAACATCAAAGAAGATATGGGGATAAAATCGTATGAAGAATTGAAGAGGATGACAATGGAGAGAGGGACGTGGCTAAATCGACCAGGCATAGCCTTTAGTTTATGATGATGGTAGCTGAGTTCGAGAAGTCGACGATTTGAGATTCAGCAGTAGTGTTTAAAGCTTTAGAGAAGTATAAAACCTGACAGCAATACCTGGTTTTAAGTTTCTGGACTCGAACAACTAAATAAAAAAAAAGTACAGATGTTCTTTTTGCGCTGCCATTGCTTTCGTTTTCACCACCTCCACCACGAACTGCTACTGCCAAAATCCAAGTCAGGGATATCGACATTTAGTCTGAATGGAATAGCAGATGACACTGCCTCGTAGCTATCGCTGAAGGATACTAAGTGACGCGTTAAGACAAAGGTCGTCTGAATCACATCAGGTCGCGCCTTTTTCTGTGCTTCGGTGATACACTGCCCGTCTGGGGTATTTGGTCAGCACGATTCAGCTTAAGTGTCAATACGTTTCAGGGTTATTAAAAGCGAAGTCACGTACCTAGCTTTATTATTATGCTTTTCGCGCATATTTACGAAGCTGTTTTCGTTATCGCACGCAACTGTATCCTTTGTGCGACGCAAAATGAATAAAATGTATTGGTGTAGTTATGCTTTTTCCACAGAATATGAAATAGAGCTGTAATATATTTTAAACATGTTAAGGTGGATCAGATAACATACCTTATAAACACTCTTATTATTACTAGAGTTGACATAATCGACTTGCGAGAGTCAGCAACTGCACTAATATTTGAAATGATTATCAGTCAACAGTTGCGAGTGTTTATTTATTTATTTATTTTTGCATTTACATGTTTCGATCCATCAGGATCATCTTCATAATCTTCGTAGTTGTATTTACATGTTTCGGTCAATGACGAGTATCTTCAGAATCTTCGTAGTTGCGATTGCAACTCGTCTATATTAAGACAATGCTGTAATTAATTGTCATAACATAGACGTGTTGCAGTCGCAACTACGAAGGTTCTGAAGATGCTCCCGATGGATCGAAACAAGTAAATGCAAAAAATCCAGTTGCAACTGTTGACTGATAATCTCTATACATAAAAGGAAGTGTCCCGATTTACTGACTGACTGACTGACTCATCATCGCCCAGCCCAAACCACTGAAGGTAGAAACTTGAAATTTGTGGAGGGTGTTGAATTTACTCTGTAGGCGTCATTTAAGAAGCGATTTTTCGATATTCCGTCCGTAAGGGGGTGAAATAGGGGATGAAACTTAAAAAAAAAATACGTAGCTATTTAGGCAATTTTGAAGCTAGAACTACAAACTTTTGGATTTTAATTCAGGGTTCGAATTTAAAAGACACGTGTTTCGGCATTTTTTGAAATTCGACAAATAAGGGGGTAAAATAGGTGACGCAAAAAATTGATATTGAAAAATATGTTGCTGTTAACTCAAATTTTAAGCTACAACTACGAAACTTCGGATATAGACTCTTGATCAGGATTAAAAAGACACGCGTTTAGGTATTTTTGAAAATTCAAAAACTAAGGGGATAAAAGAGGAGATCAAAAATTCTTTTCGAAAACACTTTGTTGTCAAGACAATTGTGAAGCTATAGCTGCACAAATTGGTATTTGTATTGTTCGTTATGATTTAAAAAATACGTGTTTCGGTATTTTTGGACATTCAACGATCAACGGTGTTAAATTGGAGAGGGGGTGTTTTTCGGAAATATGTTGTTATTTAGGCAATTTTGAAGTTGGAACTACAAATTTTCGGATTTGGATCAGGGGTACAAATTTAAAAGACACGTGTTTCGATATTTTTGGAAATTCGACCAATAAGGGGGTGAAATACGAGATGCAAAAATTGATTTTCAAAAATATGGCGCTGTTAACTCAAATTTCAAGCTATAACTACGAAACTTAAGATATGGATTCTTCATCAGGACTACAAAGAAACAACTTGTGCAGACCAACCAGCCTACGCATGCGAAGCAGCGGGGGTTTAGCTAGTCAGACAATAAATCATTTCAAATCTTATTACTACTATTATTTGCGAAATGACCAATTACTATCGCGATAGTATTTCATTTCCTCTTTGTCAGAAGTTTCGTCTTTCTCCAGTACTCCTTCACAAGGACGCTGTGCTGTTGCGTCTATTCATCCGTCCAGGCCCCTCCAGCCTTCTTCCAAATTCTGGATCACGGCCCGAAATGTATCCCCATTTAACATCTAAACTTCCTGAATGTTGTTATCCATGTTGTTGTCTTCTTTTTCCATAGGTAGGCGAATATACTTGTGGTTACTCTGGTTTTGTCCAGTCTAGAAATGATAACCTCTCCTTTTTCATGGTCTCCGAGATTCTTTCCACATTTCTGTAGATTTCATTGTTGCTCCGAAGCCAGTTTCGACCAGGGTGGGGCCTATGATTTTCCGTAATATTCTTCGGTTTAGTGGCTCCAGCTTCCGAACTTGTAATTAATTGAGAGACATTCGCAGGCATACAGGCACTCTGTTCTTACCACATCATTTTACTGCTTTATTTTAGCATTTCAAGAGATGTAAATGTTTTTAGTAAATACCAAAGCTCTCTGCATTTATTATATCAAAGTGGTCTGTCCGTGTGTTTGTATTGCACACAAATTTAAAGTTTTGTTCCAATCTTGATGAAATTATGCACACTTGGTCTTCAAACCAAGAGTAAGGTCGCTGTCGGTGTAATGATTACGCACAACATATATTCGCGAGATATGACGTCATAAACAATGAAATGCGCGAAAAACTGCTGCATAATGCGACAATGTTGTACATCTCCTCCTAAGCCATTGGACCGATTTCAACCAAATTTGGTGCACACATCCCTTACCGTGAGGTAACAACTGCTGTTGGGGTAAGAACGACCCACAACACATAGTTCAGGAGATATAACGTTTGGTGCAGTTTTTCTCCGATCTCGATGAAATTTTTCACACTTGACCTTTAAAGTAGGAGCCAGGTCACTGTCTTCATAAAATTTCGTATGGTGCATGAAGAAGTATATTTAATTACCGACTCCGCTAAATCTATATTTTTTATTCCAATCTTGATGAAATTTTGTACACTTTATCTTCAGAAAGCTACCGTATGGTGCATGGCAATGATTTTACACTGTGTCATTATTCACAACTTCGTTTGTGTGACCATAGTGTCCGTAGTTGCTTTCATAATTATGAATAGCAGTGTTTGCAACTGCAATAAAAATGCGTTTTTCTCACCAGACGCGTTTCGTTTTAATGACAGTAAAACATCTTCAGTGGTCTGTAATAATAGAAATCTACAGTTGTTTTGTTTTTAGATCGAAAACAGTTCGTTAACGGAACATGAAAAGTAGGCCTAACGTTTTGTTACTTACGGAAGTTTTGTCTTGTTTTCGCTCCACATCATGGAATGCCGGTCTGTTTCATGTAGTACCGCCGGTTCTTCATGCTGTGTCGTTTTTTCCACTACTTCCACTGTCACTTTTGTGATTTCTATACAATCTGGACGAATAATTCTTTCTGAAATATAGCGTGTCTGCACAATGCTGCACACACATAGATTCATAGATTTCGCAAAAGAATTTTTTTTTTTTTTTTTTTTTTTTTTTTTTTTTTGCATTGCCCGCCATTTTTTTTTTTTTACCTGAAAGTTTTTTGCTCACTTCTTGCTTTCAACTTACTGTCGTATAAAGATCAATGGCGTGTCGCGATATCCTAATATCCCAAACTCCTTCATTAAATCCGTATAATTATTATCTTTGATAGGTTAGTGGAATGCGGTCGATTTGACGCTGCTATTACAGGTGATATGTGCGTCAGGGCCAAGAAGGTTAGAATAAAGGGAGGTGATGTTACCTGAGAACAGGCACTGGTTGGAGCCAGAGAAGCCATGCTTTTGTGCCCAAAACAACGGTTTATAGGTTAAAACCCTGTGTGAATATTGCCTTCTTTACGTAAAGCAACTAAATTGACAGTCACATTGGAGTATTTACTTACATATTATGTTCATTTCAACGACTAGATCTCCTATACACACATTCTATGCCCACCGTTTTGCGCACAAACAAATGCCGGAGTGTCCAGTTTACTGGCTTCACTTTTTCAGTGTTAGCGCATCTCCAGAGATTCTAACGTTGTTGATCAGGGTGAAAGTAAAACTCCATTATCGTTGAATGAGCTTGTCGAGTTGACACAGAAATTCCTTTATCATTGATGAGTTTGTATATAAAGAAATTCTTTGTTGTTGTTATTGTTGTTCTCAGTCCGCAGACTGGTTTGATGCAGCTCTTCACGCTAACCTGTCTTGTGCTAGTCTCTTCATCTAAGAATACGTTCGGCAACCTACATCCCTTTGAATCTACTTACTATATTTGTCCCTCGGTCTCCCTCTACGATTTTTACCCCACACACTTCCTTCTAAATGCTAAGTTGACGAGTCCTTGATGTCTCAGAATGTGTCCCACCAACCTATTCCTTTTCTTAGAATACGCCAGAAACTCCTTTTCTCTCCAATTCTGTTGAGCACCTCCTCATTAGTTACGTATCTACCCATCTAACTTTCATCATTCGTCTGTAGCACCACATTTCAAAAGCTTCTATCATCTTTTGTCTGAACTCCTTATATCCCACGTTTCACTTTCATACAATGCTACACACGAGACAAATGCTTTCAGAAAGGACTTCCTAACATTTAAACTAATATTTGATGTCAACAAATTTCGCTTGTTCAAAAACTCTTTTCTCCCCATAGCCATCCTGCATTTTATATCTTCTTTACTTCGGCCATCAGAAGTTATCTTGCTACCCAAGTAACAAAACTCATTTTCTACTTTTATTGCCTAATTAAATTCTTTAATTTTCATAATTTATTTAAATATGACACTACTCTATTCTCCTATCTAGGTCGATTGGTTTTTCATGCATAACTGAGTTTACAGACACAATGCGCTCTTTTCATAGCTTCACCTTCACTTTCATTTATCCGTTTCTCTCAACGAAAATATAATTCAGGATTTTTCTAAATTCACGCAGGTTTGAGATTAAGGCGGATGAAGTCTCAGGTATTAGCGTATGATATAAATTCATTCCAATCTCATGTGTCCTACTTCATGTTGCAAGTTCCACAAGTTTCATTCCCCTATTACTTCATTTTATTTGTGGCCTTCGAACATGATGCATCAGATACATGATATGATATGAATTAAAGTCATATTTATACAGGCAGATATGCATGGTTCTTGAATACGTTATTGGCGTGTATCTGCACTAGTGACAAACAGTATAATGTCATTATCGGAGCAAAGATGGTTTGATACGTTCCATTAACTCGCCTTCGTCTTCTTAGTCTGACAGGTTAATGGAAGACTGCTGAGAATATAAGATAATTAAGGGAGCCGGGGAAACCTGTCTACGACTCACTCTACCCCCACAACTGTCACGAGCAATTGCAGTTCATGTTGGTAGTCTGCTCGGCTTCAGGACTTCCACATTCCACTTAGCTAATTCATCAAAGACGGTACGCATTTTATAAGACGCGTGTCAGCTGTTTCTCTGGAAATAATTTAGACGTTATTCAAGCGAAACGGAAGCAAACAGAAAAGGAAAAAGTAAAAAGAGAGAGAAGCGAGTATTGTGGCACCTGTCCAAACTTCACAGCGGTTTACAGCCATTTGAACGTCAACCGGCAAAAGGCCACATATCACGTCTTTGAGAGTCTGCTCCTGACCTCAAAAAGGAAACTTGTGAATGTTCTCCCCCCCCCCCCCCTTCCCCCTCTCCCCCGCGCCAACAGCGTTTGGAGAGGCCCACTGCACGGCACTTGGAAATCGGGTTCTCCTTTTGCCTTTCGTTTTTGGTCTGAAATTCCATTCTCACTGTTAGGAGCCGGCGGGGAGGGAAAAAAATGAAAGCGAAGCGAGACCGGCTGGAGAGTGCAGGTGTTCAGGTAGGCCTGGCCGGGCTGTGCCGTGCTGTGTGACTTACGCAGCCGGCCGGGTCTCGTAGCCGCACAATCACCAGGCAGCCAGCGGCGTTCACCCGCCTGTCTACACAACAGCCGGAGGGGGGGGGGGGGGGGGGGAGCACTGGTCTCTTTCTGCGCGGCCCTACACTGGGAACAGGTGCGCGCCGTGTGAGAAACGCCGAGCCATAATACTTGCAGTCGCAGCAGGGAGAACTCACTTGCAGCCGAACGGACCAAGGAAGCGATATAAGTAGAACTTCTCAATAACGAACACCAAGAGATTTTGGTCATATGTTAAATATACTAGGGGCAAAACACAAACAATACCCTCACTACGTGATAGTAAGGGCGACAGCCAGTTAATATTTTTCACAAATTACATATTGTTGTTTCACACTCACGTTCCACAGACTCCTTTCCAGGATTGCCAACATCAGTGGTTTCCCACCGAATCTGGTGGTTTTTTCAAGCCGACGGTGGGAAAAAATCTGAGTCAGAGGGAGGTGGGAATGTTGGTGGAGTTTAATGAAATCGTTTTCTATATAAAAAGAAAAGGTTGCAGAAGTAATATAATCCTAACTTGAAATTATTAACGAATATGGACAGATAAATGACTAGGAAATGTATCACATTATTGGATAAAATGTAAAATTCTTAAAAGTTCAAATGTATTAACAATGGTATGGCTCATTGCTCATTGTTGTAGGCTGTTAGTTCTGTGTTGACTTCTCCAGTCTCCATGGAGAGGAAGTGTTGTACTTGCATCACACACTAACATTGCGTTAATGGTATGTATTTGTTGCTACAGCACTTTATCAGGTTTTTTCTTGTTGTGAAAATGACTGAACATTGCAGACAGTTAATATGTGACTGTACTTTGATTGTTAACTGTTTTTTCTCAGATGTGATTACATTGGAATATAGCTCAAATGTAGACATAAAATAAAGACAATAGAATGACTGACACTGACCTTCTCTCCACACAGGATTACTTTCTGTTTTCAAGTTCAAATATTTCACGCTGGCCGCGGTGGCCAAGGGGACTGAGTCGCTCCAGTCATGGTCTGCACGGCCACTACGGTCGGGGGTTTGAATCCCCCCTTGGGCATGGATATTTGTGTCGTCCTTAGGATTAGCTAGTTCATAAGTAGTTTGTAAGTTTAGGGACTGATGACCCCGTAATTAAGTCCCATAAACTATACAAACAAAATATTTCACAATTTGCTGTCTGTACCCGACAAGTATTGCAATGGCTCAAAGTAATTATTGTTTGTTTTTACATATAACATGTTTAATGAAGTGCTTTTGAATAAACTTTTTTTTCTCTTTTTGTCTAGTGTGTATACAGACTAGTCAGGTACATAAAAACTCTTCCTGTAAAATGCATAGTTGTGTCCAAATTTCAAATCAATCGGTCAAGAACAAACGAATAGACAGTGGTTTTTTGCATGGGAACATCGGAAAGTTCGGTGGTTTTTGGTGGGATTTTATGGTCACTTCGGTGGTTTTTATCATGACCTCGTTGGCAACCCTGCTCCTTTCGTTGTTCTGCCACCGAATTTTTCGGGCTTATCATCATATTCATGATTCTGTCAATACAACACAATAGTCTGTGGCACTACTCACTTTTACAACATTTTGATTATCAATTATCTTTTAATATGTATAGTCACAGTAATACATCATTAATTTATTCAAAGCTTATTCCGTATATACATCACAATTGTGTTATTTACTTGCTTCTACTATACTTTGACTAATAAAATCGAACAATTTTAATCTTGGTACTCAAAGTAAGATTTTGCTTTTGACGTAGTTATATAGTAGAATATTATATACTTCTAAATAAAAACATTTGTCACTGTTATATGGACAATCAATTTCATATTAAATTATCTAACCACAAAGGTTCACGACAATCCATGAAATAAATATTACTTTGTATTAACGTCTTTAAAATGTCAACGTTTCTCCATTTACCGAGATATTAGTCCATAAATAATGACTACCAGACGCCTGACAAGTCACACCCTCAAAAATGACAATATTTACAATCTGCCAAAGGGTACCAGAAATATATGGAGTAATATTTCTTTTCTACTTGTTTACTTCGAACAATTAGTTCATGAGCCAACTAGAATTGTAAATGGATATGAAAACACACTTGATCTCTTAGCAACAATAATCCTGAGCTCATAACGAGCATCAAAACTGATACAGGTATTAGTGAACACAGAGCTGTCGTAGCGAAATTGAATATCGAAACTCTCAAAGTTACCAAAAATAAACGAAAAGTATATTTGTTCAGGAAAGCAGATAGAAAAAATATACATTGCTTCTTGAAAGACAGCTTCCACTCGTTTCTAACACTAAACGTAGGTTTAGACCAGATGTGGCTCAAATTCAAAGAAGTGGTATCGACAGCAATTGACAGTTTTATACCAAACAAATTAATAAAAGAAGGAGGCGATCCCCCTTGGTACACAAAACAGGTCAGGACACTGTTGCAAAAGCAAAGGAAAAGGCATACTAAATTTAAACGAACACAAAATCCCCAGGATTAGCGATCAGAAGCTCGAAATTTAGCGAGAATTTCAATGTGAGATGCCTACAGTACTTATCACAACGAAACTCTTTCTCGAAATTTGACTGAAAACCCAAAAAGATTTTCGTCATATGTTAAATATACTAGGGGCAAAACACAAACAACACCCTCACTACGTAATAGTAATGTCGATCCTGCCGATGTCAGCGCTACTAAAGCAAAGTTACTAAACATAGCTTTTAGAAACTCATTGACCAAAGAAGACGAAATCAATATCCCATAGGCCGTAATGAGTAACGTAGAAGTAGATATCATCGGAGTATTGAAGCAACTATAATCACTTAACAAGAACAAGTCTTCTGGTCCAGATTGTATACCCATTAGATTTCTGTCTGATTATGCTGAAGCGATAGCTCCTTACTTAACAGACATATGCAACCGCTCTCTCAAAGAAGAATCTGTACAAAAAGATTGGAAAATTGCACAGGTCACACCTATATTCAAGAAAGGTAGTAGGAGTAACCCATTAAACTACTGGCCTATTTAATTGACTTCAATTTGCAGCAGAGTTTTGGAACATATCCTGTATTCCAATATTATGAATTATCTCGAACAGAATGATCTACTGGCTCAAGGTCAACATGGATTTTGAAAATATCGTTCATGCGAAACACAACTAGCTCTCTACTCACACGAAGTGATGGGTGCTATCGACAAAGGTTCGCAAATTGATTCCGTATTCCTTGATTTCCAGAAGGCTTTTGACACCGTTCTTCACAAACGACTTTTAATCAAATTGCGTGGTTACGGTATATCGCCCCAAATTTGCGACTGGTTAGGGGATTTCCTCTCAGAGAGGACACAGTTCGTAGTAATCGATGGCAGAGGTGATATCGGGCGTTCCACAGTGTAGTGTTATTGGTCCTCTGCTGTTCCTCATTTACATAAACGATTTAGCGGAAAATCTAAGTAGCTCTCTTAGGTTGTTTGCAGATGACGCTGTCATTTACCGTCTAGTGAAATCATCTGAAGATCAAAACCAACTGCAGAACGATTTCAATAAGATATCAGTATGGTGTAAAAATTGGCAGTTGACTCTAAATAATGAGAAGTGTGAAGTCGTCCACATGAGTACGAAAAGAAATCCGTTAAACTTTGTTTACCCTGATAAATCAATCAAATGTGAAGGCCGTAAACTCCACAAAATACCTAGGAATTACTATTACTTCAGACTTAAACTGGAAATAACACGTAGACTGGAAATAATACGTAGATAATGTGGGAAAGGCGAACCAGAGACCGCGTTTTATTGGCAGAACCCTTAAAAGATGCAACGGAACTACTAAAGAGACTGCATACACTACTCACGTCCGTCCTCATTTGGAGTATTGCTGCCGAGAGTGGGATCCTTATCAGGTGGGTTTGACGGAGGACATCGAAAAAGTCCAAAGAAGGGCAGCTCGTTTCGTATTGTCACGATACAGGGGAGACAGCGTTACGAAAATGATACAGTATCTGGGATGGGAATCATTACAACAACGGCGCTTATCGCTGCGGCGTGGGCTGCTTACGAAACTACAAATCGCCAATATTCTCCTCCGAATGCGAAAATATCTTGTTGACTCCCACTTACATAGGTAGAAATGACCATCAGAATAAAATACGAGAAATCAGAGCCCGAACGGAGAGATTCAGGTGTTCTTCCTTCCCGCGCGTTATTCGAGAATGGAATGGGAGATAAAATAGTATAACGGTGGTTCGATGAACCCTCTGCCAGGCACTTAAATGTGATTTGCGGAGTATCCCATGTAAATGTAGAATGGGGAAAATAAAACTGCCCGCTTTTAAGAAGTGTCCGCTATTAAGAAAAGGATAAAATACAAAACAGTAAACTACCACTTATCCGAAATGATTGGGACAGCTGCCGGTTCGGATAACGAAAATCTTGGATAAACCGAAGTCCCCTGTTTTCACGCGTCGAACACACCGAATTGCGTCAATACCGCGAAGTACGATCGTTAAACGTGCGAATGCCACGCCGCTTCTTGAACCGATCCAGCCAGCCATCACTTCCGGGGAATCCTTGCTCCTTTCCTTCAATCAAATCATAAAAAGTCATCGCTTTTTGTAGAAGAAGAGGACCCGAAACTGGTACGCCTTTTGGCTCTTATTTGCCCATGCCACAAAAATAAAGCCTCTTCTGAGGATGTAACCTTTGCTCATTGTTTTTATAGATATCATTGTGCTGCTTGGCGCTTCAGTTTATTCTGATCGATTTGTTTTCCAATCAGTTATATCACTCATACCGCCGTTCAAATCCGCAGCAAATTTCGCGTGTGCATCACGAGCATCGATTTTCTGCTAAGTGCGCAACTTTTGTTACAGCGAGGTCACTTGTTTTTTTTTTTTTTTTTTTTTTTTTTTTTTTTTTTTTTTTTTTTTTTTTTTCGCTTCGCACCCATAATCAGCGTTTTTGTTACCGACACTCCAATGATTCTTTTTTGTTTTTTGGCCACTTTCATCTTTGGACATTTGAAACATGTAGGGCGAGAACGAAACTTGAAATCGAAAACACACAGACGAACGACAAGAAAACACAAGACGCATTAGACAAAGCTTTCGACTTTTGAAGCAGCCATCGAATGGAAACATTCTATACACCTATCGCCTCTCACCTGTCCTACCCAAGCCCACGCTACAACTCAACAGTGCGTTTACTATTAAAAACGCTTGTCTTCGACTGATGTACCGACAACAGGCGGAAAGTTTGTAGCGCCGCACTCTCGTTGTCGGTTTTGACAGGGCTACGTCTGAGCACTACTGTACGTACTGTACTTCCAAGAAGTTCCAATACATGGCAATGCCATGAAACCATGCAATACCAACAAGAAATACGCTAAAACTTCAACTCAAACTTCAACTCAACTCGAATTGACGACACTCAACTTTTGACACGAACGAGTGCAGTGATTCTTTCGCGCTGTTCGTTATTTGGAAGATTTGATTGTTGTTGGGGGACATATTACAGTGTCCGTGGCCGTTATTGAGAAAATCCGCCATTCGGAATAATTTTAGCATAAGGGATAATGTTGTTTTGCAGGGGAATTTGAAATATCCGCTATTGAGAGGAGTCCGCTATTGGGAAGTGTCTGTTAAGGGAATTTTCACTGTAAAATGAAACGATCGTATGGCTTCTTAGTGGCTGGGATATCCCCATAGGTAGAGGCCTATGCGGATATCCGCGGATATATTCACAGTATTTCCTACTTTCCGGATAAAATTGTGAGCGATGTAGATATCCGCGTGTTATATGCGGATAACGAGCGAGATATCTGCCCAGTACGTCAGTCGAAATGTTAGCTGGAAACAGTCTAACATACCAGTCACGACACTCGAGCGAATTTCTGTTACCCACTGCGATTAGCAGCGTAGCCAAGCGGCCAGCAGGGGGCGCTAGATTATAAATCGTCTTACTCGTATATTATACTCGTGTTCGTGATGCTTTTTGGATTGACGCATGCTTGTGGCGCAATGAATTTTGCGATAACCGGAAAAAAGTTATGTCGTTTACCTTTTTTTTTTTTTAGATTTTCTAAGGTCCCAGAGAGGGATGTAATACAATCATACCGCAGAAATGATTCGATTAGGAGTCACCTGAAAACTGCATACATTTAAGTATGATAAGGTTTTCTTAATGTTTTTAGAAGTAGAAAAACGGGTAATGTGAGTAGAGAACTATTTACTGCAGTTTGGATGTCCAAAGGTACAGAAGAAATGCGCATTATAAGCCTTGAGGTTCTTGGTAGTTCGTAAAATGAGAAGAAAATCGTCTGGTGAGACACGCATATGAGCGATAGGTGTAGAAAATATTAACACCAAATTCAAATCTGGGCGTCACTGGTCATTCTCGTCCATTTTTTCTGAAAAAAATGCAGGTTAACGTAACAGGGCCAATATTTTTCGAAATATTTCAGTTGTTAGCTGGAAGCATCTCATACGATGTAGGACAACAATAAAGACGAAAGTCGTAGTTTTGTCCTAAAATCTAAAACACAGAACGAAACGATAAGGAAATTGTGTGACACATTCTTTACTTTGAAGGTACAGCACCACGCTTATTACGCTTAAAACTGTTTATGAATCTTGATCTAAACTAATGGGGAAAGCAAAAAAAAAAAAAAGGCACGTATTTCTGCGTTATTAGGTAGCAGGTTTCGTCATTTAATTGATCTGTTTTAGTTACACTACTGTTTATTTTTAGCATAATACTTTTCGTTTGATATTAGACTAACGCCCTCAAGCCTAAAATAAAACAATCATATCGTGAATTATGTAGAAAAGGTTGCGAAAATAAAGTGTTATCCCTAAGATTTATACAATGTTAACAAGTGGCTCCCTTGCTCACCACTTGGAGCGCTAGTGTCGCCCAGCTGTCAGACGGTAACAGAGTTTACATCAGTGAGTTTCGCGACTGTTATGTGGCTGGAAACTTCAAGCGTGTGGACATTCTTGGAATGCTTGCAGGGCCCAGGTAGAGCAGAAGTCTATTGTCCTCATCCCCTGGCCACAGTGGAAGCAGCTGTACCCGAGGGACCTGCGCCTAATCAGTTTACGCGGCCGTGTCTTATCTGCGGTCTGTCAACTGCTTTCTGGGTGGCAAACCGCCCCACTGCCACAGAGTAACATCACAGAGTAATAGATATTTGTCTGTGGTAACATATATTTGTCTGTGCCACAGTGGCGTAGCTATGTCACTAAGGGCCCCGGGGCTGAAATGACATTGGGGCCCCCTTTAAAACTAGACAGATGCAAAACTACTTCATCGTCAGGTCCTTACCGCCCACTGTTCGACATAATAAGGCAAACCTAAATACTACTAAGGAAATTATTATGTGTGATGCAGAAGATAATATTTAATCGTAGTCTCTAATATAATTATAACTGTGAAACTTTATTATGCTTTCACGCAAAAATTACTGGGTGGATTTGGATAAAATTTTACAGAGGAATAGAGTTGGAACTGGGTAGGACATACAGATAAACCGACCCCATAGTTTCATAAGCTGCTCCATATTAGGTGACTGAAGTCCCAAGCAGAAGCTAGTAAAAAATAAACAATGAAGAAATGTTACTTAACCACGGAAACATAAAAATAATAATTTCGTGTGGCTCATTGGCCTGGTGCAAGTCTTTCAATTGGACGCCACTTTTGGCCCTAGCCAATCCCAGTTATCCAACTGGGGAAAGGGGACCTACAGCTTAACGTGAAAGCCGAACCGCGTGTCGTTTCTGGCGACTCCTCACATCGTTGGGAGGTGAAGGATGGGTTAAAGCGCAGGCTGAAAATTCAAGGTCCAACCGGTGTCCGAACCCGCGATCCTTCGCTTTCCAGTCACACAGACATTTTTATGTTTCTAAATTAGTGCTACAATGCGGCTTTTGTTATTAATAAAGATTTCGAATGCATACGAATAAGATACCAATGTCTGGAGAGAAGAAAGTGGCTTGGATTGTGTACTGTCCTCAGTTATTGCTACTCCCAAACAAACGAGAAATTTCTGTTACATACTTGTGATATTTCGTGGTGTCATTGACAAGCAATATTTCAGTTTTGCTTAATTTATTTGCAGTTGTGCAGACATACACCAGTTGACCTCCATGCTTTAAATAATGAAAAACTACACCGGTTGGGGAACTTTATTGCTTATCACAACGAATATCGATTTATTCGCATTTCTAGTGCATTTGTTTACATAAGTACTTCTACGACGTTTCAGTGTGTGATTGCATTGCAGTTGTCTCTTTTAGGTTAGCTACTGAAGTTGGGGTAAAATCGGCCAGAATATGAGGTGTGTATTTTATCCAAATGTTACAAACCATAACTTTTTCTGTCTGTTTAAAGATATTGTGCCTCTTCCATTACTCAGGAAATGCAACATAATAATCGTGACTTAGGCCTACTGTAGCCTACCTGAGTACAAAAACCAGTGTAAGTAACTATTATTGTGTTGTGACACCCAGTTTAATGGAGCAGACATAATACCTGCAAGTATACACAGACGTAGTAGTTAGTATGTAAAAAAGTTGCCAAGATTTTATTATGTAGGCCTATGCTACGATTTCACTAATTATAGTAGGCCTAATATCAAAAAGATGACATCGGTGCAAGAGCTGCATAAAATCACACATGGTAACGTAACGACGTATTTATGTAAACAAATGCACTAACAGCGAGAAAAATTCTCGAAATGCGTTGTGCTGAGCATAAAACTACATAATGGATGCAGTTCAAATGTTCAAATGTTCGTTAAGCTTAAGGGACTTAACTACGGGATCATCAGTCCCTAAACTTACAAACTACTTATGAACTACCTACAACTAAGGACGGCACAAATATCCATGCCCGAGGGGGGATTCGAACCCCCGACCATAGTGGCCATGCAGACCGTGACTGAAGCGCCTCAGTCCCCTCGGCCACCGTGGCCGGCATGGATGCAGTTTTTCAGTATTTAAACTCATGATGAACACAGTTATAGGCCATCCAGAAACCTCCGATTATGATGAACGAAATGAAGTTATGGTACACTGAACTTCAATGACTGTCATTCAATACATTTGTGAAAGACAAGTGTGAAATTAAGAATAATTTTGAACACAAAAACAACTGAAAAGCGGAAGCACACCATTTGCACCACTGCACCACATTTGCAGGTCACTTCATAGAACAGACTCATCACCTTGTTAATGAATGCAAGAACCAGTAAGAATAATTTGTGGACAGCTAATACCCGATTATCAGAGTGCAAAACAACGTAATATAGCCACTACAAAAACATTAAGATACGCCACTGTCCCGTACTGAACACATTTTTTAGATTATAATTTACACCTAAAATCACTGATAAAGGATTTACCTGACTTGGACCATAGTCTCCGAATTATATCCAGATTGTGAAATTTATATCTTTCCTTTTTTTCACTAAGCATACCAGTTTCTCACTGTCCATGTCTAGAATGTGAGAACGTCGGTCGATTTGACGGAAGAAAATAAACTGATTTGAATTTCACCGACTGTCGTCCGAAGTCTCTACGTTCGGGCGATGAAATAGGCTACACTGTGACCACGCCCATAGTGGATTACTGATTTGAAACGATCGGCCGTTTTCCGCCGATGTCTGCCGTCAGTAAAACCCACCGATATCGGAGCCACTATGACCACAGCCTTAGCTCATTGCTCCGTATCGATCAACGTTATTTCGTTGGTAGCCCAGTCAAAGAAGGAAACTAGGGGAAATATTCGTTAAAAATGGTTTCAGCAAAAAGTAATTGCCATGCCCCTACCAGGCTTCATAAAACATACGTTAGTGTGTGTCCAGGAAAAAGTAATAGGCCTAAGTAAATTAACTAAGTCGACATCTTCGGTTATTATCGTGACATTGTCATAGAGGACAGCGCCTTCAATGCTCAATACACTATTGTGACAAAGTAACCATATTTTCTCTTCTTCTTGCACGAATTTCAGAGTGCAGTTCCTTACAGCACTTCATTGGGATCTATGATTAAGGAGCACTTCCTTGGGGAAATTCACTACACAAACAATTGAGTTACCATAATAACACTATTCTGTAGTACTAAATTGTAGATACTTCATATTCAAATGTGGTCAAGCCGTGTAATGTCAAACACACTGCTAGTAATTCAGCGTCATTGACAGTTATTTCGCAAATATTGGCAACCATGGCAACTCTGACTTCAACCACAGTCTAACATATACAGTCACGACACTCCCGCAAATTTTTGTTATACACTACGACTGCAGCGCTCCAAGCGGTCGGGAAGCTACATTTCTGAATACGGTATTGGATGAGTACGAATAGTATCGTTTATATTGATTTTTACAGACTTTTCACACTTGGGAACGTATGTAGTGCCATAAAAATAGGTAATAATTTAAAATTACTTCCACCTTTGTCTTTATTAGGTTTACTGAGATCCCTGATGAGGTGCGAAAAGGTACATTGCATGACAGTCTATTTACAATTAATTTGTAACCTATAGGCTTTTGCTGAATAATATAATTTTCTATTGAAAATAATTAATGGCTAAAAAACACCAGAAGACCTGCTTTTGGCAAAAAGTCGTCGCTTTTCTACTCAGGAACGTTAAGGCTTCTTCACTACAATCCCAGTAAAATCGGTGAGAGTGGAACGTAGGAAACGCATATAGAATTCAATAACTACAGTATTTAACGTACCAAAGCAGCCACCACAGCCGTAGCTGGTAAGAAAACGGAAAAAGCAATCAAACTGTTTTCAACAAAGAAGAACCCAATTCTGCAATTGTTGCTACAACTGAACCATAAACGGCAAGACTCTTAAAGACATTGTCCTCTTAAGCTAAAGTAATCACACTCAAACGAATATGCGCGTATCAGTAAGACGAGTGAAGCCTAAAAATGTGCGAATCATTAGACTACACACCGAATTGATACGCGTCAAAAATTCTTGTCATAGTAAGAACACACCATATTACAAATTTATATTTCTCTTATGTTTATATTTTACTTACTTTCAGCGGAATAAGCTGCAAAATATCACATATTCGTAAGTATTTGTTCATGACGAAGTTGTTCATTACACCTCTGAATCAGTTAAATTCGGCTGTTTTTGCATTAATGTCCGTGTTATGTATATCTCTTAATATTATACTAATGCTTGTAACGCAAAAACTATATCAACTATTTCGTTAATTACGCACACAAATAATTATAAACAAACATCACTCCTACGGCGGCTTTCCCACCGCAAGGAGCGCTGGTGTCGTTGCATCTGTCAGTTGGTAACAACTTTCACAGCAGTGAGTGTCGCGACTGTATATATTAGACTGTGCTTCAACCGACAGCACGCTAACGTTGGTAGGGTCCATGTCTTAGAGGACAAGCAATCGACCTTGTTATGTTTATATTCTGAGGTGGGAATAATTTTTTGATTTCTCTTCTTGTGTTTGAGGTTTGTTGGTCAGGATTCAAAAAACTTAAAAGTGGAAAATCCTTCACTCAACTAAAATATTATATCCGAGGTAACTGGAGGACACAGATGTTCGGATTATTCGGATAATCGAACTGTACACTTCTAAATATATTATTTATACAGTATTCGGAGGCGCGCGGTCCTTCACGAGTGGCGTCGTGTGAAGGCCGCATTAGAGGCAGTGTTCCGCCACCCGGTGGCCCAGTGCGGCTACTGTGGAAAACTCGGTTGAGGGGAGGAGTATGTGATGGACGGTAGGATGGGAGAGTAAAAAAGTAAAATACAAAATTTGCGCTCTACTGTAACTTTTTTCGAACGTTGCTGACGGAGGCCGAGGGGCCCCTAGAGCTTGGGGGCCCCGGGGCACTGCCCCGCCTAGCCCTATGGTAGCTACACCACTGCCCACCAGAGGTGCCACGCCAAATTTCCGCTGCCTTCAGTTGGCGCTTTGTAGTGACCGAGTGACAACGTATATCGTAGTGAATGCAGTGACAGTTCTTTCTTAAGATCAACACGACATCAATGGATACTATATCGTGTAAAGTTAAAAGAGGTGATTTGACATTAGTGAAGGAAAACAAATTGAAATCGTCAATTTGGAAAAAAAAGTATACGTATTTGATGGCAAGGAAAAGATCAACGATATAGTGGCCTGTTGTGCGTGTAAAAAAAGTATTTTCTTATACTGTCTTATCGCAACTGAATGGATGGTACATATGCGCCTAAATACGAACAAACATACAAACAAACATTCATATCTATGTATTAGATAAATGATGACGCCAGTAATAAAGATTGACAATAGCATTTTATGGCAACATTCATAATCAGATACGGTGTACAGTGAAAGTACCGTATACAGGAAGGTACACAATGTTAGATTATATAGGCTGGCCGTAGCTGCAGTCTACATTGTCTCTTTTTGCTGACAGTTACCAATTAAAAGTAGACGGCAGTTTTAACACTTGAAATGACATGCTTTGCTATGTGTCACATTACCTTTTATGCGTTAATATTGGGAAAATAAAGTGTCTCTTTTGTAAAACTCGGAAAGAATAATTTTTTTTTTAATGTAAACACAGTGAAATCTCCTTTATGCCCATCAGTTTTAATCACTGAAATTTAAGAAGATGCCTGTATTGAACGTAGTGCTGTATTGACGTAGTGCTCCGAAGCGCTACTGTGTGTGTCCGGAGCGCCAATGTTTTCCTGTTTGGAATAGCCTGTTTTGGAGTAGATATAGAATAATTATCGTGATTCGAGGAGTCAAAAGTAAAGATGACGCAGAAAGATGACGCAGAAATGAGACTCTAACAATAATTATATCACTATATACCAGGTATTAAATACTGCTACCTATTACTATTACCCATTCAAAAATTTAAAATGTGCGGATGCGGATAAAGTGCCGCGGATGCGGTTGCGGATATGGGCCTTGTGTATGGGGTGCGGATAACACTTTTCTTTTGTGTGTATATATATATATATATATATATATATATATATATATGTGTGTGTGTGTGTGTGTGTGTGTGTGTGTGTGTGTGTGTGTTTCTGATCCTGCAGTTATTGTTTTCATATTCACAGAATATATGGGCAAAGCTGAAAATGTGCACCCTGCCGGGATTCGAACCCGGGTCTTCTGCTTTCTAGGCATTTGTGCTGACCCCTACAGCACTGGGGTCCTGCAAGGACTACCTAAGCACGCCCCCCGTCAGCCACAAATTTCCAGCTTTACCCTGCCCACAGTACTCAAACTCGTAGTAACTATGTACTTCTTAGGGGAATTAGTACATAGTGACTACGAGTTTGAGTACTGTGGGCAGGGTAAAGCTGGAAATTTGTGGCTGACGGGGGGCGTGCTTAGGTAGTCCTTGCTGGTGCGGTGATCACTGTGTCTCCATTGGTGTAGGGATCAGCGCAACTGCCTAGAAAGCAAGAGACCCGGGACCCGGGTTCGAATCCCGGCTGGCTACACATTTTCAGCTTTGGCCATTCGCAGTTGAAGTCATATGTTCTGTGAATATGAAAACACTTGTCTTATCCGCACAGATCTCTACCCATAGGGGTCCGGCCGCCTATTGTAAGTCTTTCTAGAGACGCCATTTCGTCGTGCCAATGATGATGAGGACTAACTCACACGACCCAATCCCCTACCGGGAATCAAACCCGGGTCCCTTGCATGGGCGGTCAGCGACCCTGCCACTGAACTACGGAGGCGGACAAATAAGTGATGCCAAATCACGTAGCCGATTTTTTCTGTTTATTTTCTGAAACTTCGAATATACTCCACAGGTTTGCTACTTCAAGAAACTAAGCAAAAGCAAATTGCCGATAACACGCTACTGTAAAATCGGAAGTGCTTTTACATGCCAGGAATACGTTGCCCATTATAATTGCCAAAGTAATGCGGTAATAAAGTTCTATTAGCAGTGCTTGAACCCAGGATATAACTAACGCTCTATAAAATTTCCTACAGGATCTCGACGTGATAAGCTGTCAAAGGTACGTTTTTCCTCTACTTCGTAGATCAGAAGTTACTTATTATAATTTATGCGCGTTCTCCTGGGCGGCAGCACGTAATTGTATCGGAGTTTTGCTTGATACTCAATCGATATACAACGTATTGTAGCGATCTGACTGTCTGACAGCTGGAGGTTTGGGTGTAAGAAGTATCATCATACGTAAGGATGGACTCTATCAAGTTTAGGGCAATTTTAGAGACTGTCGTTGGAAGTAAACAAAATGTTCAAAAATGTTTGCGTCATCAGTCCGTAGCTTACAAACTACTTAAACTAAGTTAACCTAACCTAAGGACTACACACACACCCATGCCCAAGGGAAGACTCGAACCCCCGACGGCGAGCAACCGCCCACTCCACAGCGAGGCGCCCTAGACCGCTCGGCTACTCCACCGCGGCTAGAAGTAAACAGCGGGCTGCAGAAGGCGAACGCATCTGGACTACATCGCCGCTTTATAAAAGTGCCTGAAATCGCACAAGCTGTGGATGTGGCGGCGTCGAAGCTTTTTACAAATGACTGAACGGGTTTTGCTGTCATATGAGAGCATATGAACACTCTATGACTATCATTTAACTCTTACTCATTTACACTCTTTTTTTTCTGAGCTTATCATTTTATCCGAGTACGACGACGACGCTGAAAACGAACAGACTGAGTAAGTGGCGACGCGGAGCTATTCGCGAACAACGGAAAAGTAAGCGCTGGTGTTTGAGCACGTACGAGATTCTCACGAATCGCAGCGAACTCTTTCTCATTTTCTGATACTGAAACTTATTAGCAGGTTTGTACTTCGTTGCTGGTATGAGCACGAGGAACGTACAGCCGAATTTCCCGAGCCTGACTTACATTACTAATAAACGTCCAAAATTTCTTAAGTACGTTGCCAGAAAGCAAGTACGAGGATAGCCCTCGATACTTTTGGCGGGAATCTGTACATTGCGTTTCACCAAAATAAATTATGGCCCTGACTGAAATGCATTGTGTAAATTTTAAGAAATGAAACATCAGATACATAGGTGAAAGTGGGATTAAATTATGAGGTAAGCGAAGGTTAAAATTTAAACAGAACAATTATTTGTTGTAGCGTTCAGAATGAAACATGAAAGCATCCTATCATGAATTGCTGAGGCCTGTTTACGGTATAGTTTAAATATAAAATTTCTGAAAAAAAAGGAATGATTACACATTCGATCTTTAAGAAAGAATGAATTATACCCAACACGCTACAATATATATGCAACGCAAAGAAATCACTACCGACCGGCTAGTAGGTACAAATTTAACTCAGGTATACCAAGAACGAAATTACAAATCAAACGTGAAAACAAATGAAAGTAACTCGTGGTATACCGGAAACAAGCAAGGTTTTACACACTCGTGAAATTCTTAACCGAATCGGATCAACAAAGTTACAGAAAAATAAAATATTTGGAAAAGTTAAATGTTGCTAAATGGAACCCGGAAGCATCGAGCAATGGGCTCAGTTACCGAATCTTGAACACGTGGGTGCAACATAGAAAAGACACTGATTTTACAAAGAAACCCTCAAATGAATTTACGAAACCGGCAAGAATATTAGCGTGAGTACACACACACACACACACACACACACACAGACGAAATCACAATCATACGCACATTCACCAATATAAACGGAATACTCAAACCTTCTTGTAGTGGGTTACTCTTCCACCTCACAAGTCTCATGCGAACAAAGTTCCCAGCTAAGCGCAGCAATATCGGAAAATAACACCCATTCCTGTAGTAATTAATAAGTCATGAATCATGATTTCGCTAGAACTGGAAAAGAACCATTAGAGAACTTCAGATAGCCTGAAGCCTTACACAATTTCAAACCTCACATAAGTGAAACCAGTAGCGTAACTAGGACTTAGTTTTGGAGGGAGGGGGGGGGAGGATAGATCTGCTTGACGAGCAAAATTTTAGTCAGTTTCCAGACAGATTACCATCTACCACTGCCGTTGAAGAAATTAATTCACTCCCATCCAATGAAAGATTATGGTAAAACACCCCGAGTTTTCATTCTTTACCTTTACCAGATTGCCGTTATACAATTTTTTTCTTTTTTTTTAGGGTTTGGGGGCGGGGGGTTCTATCCCCCTCATCCGCCCCCCCCCCCATAGTTACGCCACTGAGTGAAACAGATCGCACTTGCAAAACAATGTTACCTTACCAGCAGTCAGCGAGCGAGTGCCTTCTCCTGGCCACTAGCCAGCAAACCACCTATCGGTAACGAAAGTCACTAGAGGGATCCCTTCCAACACCAACGTAATGACCTGTAATTGAATCTGCATAAGCAGAGGAGCCCAGACCGCTAGTTTCAAACTGCTTTATTTAGACCGGTTTTATCAATGCTATGTTGCTACTTTCAAGTCTCTTAAATGAGACGAAAAATTACTACACAATATTTAAATGTTAAGATACTTGAAGATGGCAACTTAGAATCGACGAAACCAGTCTAAGTAAAGCAATTTGAAACTAGCAATCTGGGATCGTCTGCTAATGCAGATTCCATTACAAGATACTAGATCGCACGGCCGGCTTGAATGATGTCAAGTATATACGTAATGACCTGTGACTGAGAAAAGCCTTCGGCAGAAACCTCTTTGCCTTCGTCAAATTACCCAACGCTGGCGGAACTGTAGCTACAGCAGACGGAAGCACTATTCTACTAGTCATATTGTAAATCAGACAGACACAGTTATTCACTATTTCATGCAAAACGGGGCAGATAGGAATTAACATACGGATATAAGTTTGACATATCTTAATCTATATAAAATCTATTTGTTTGTGCCTATATTTCACTCTGCAACCAAAACTACACATCTCAAACGAATAGTGTTTGTATGTGGTAGAAGGTATCAGCCTCCCATTATGCACTACGGTAGTAGAGGGTTGATAACGATAGGGGGGGGGTGGAAGATATGGCAGTTAAAAATTACCGACTTATATAAAATTGTACGAGTGTGTCAATATTTTGCTCTTCAGCAAAAACTACACAATGGAGACGAACGATCTCTCTGTGTTGTAGTAGTCTCCCATCGTACACCGTACTAGTTCCGTGTCGATAGCTATAAGAAGGTGGAAGTTTTAGTGGTTGAAAATCGTCAGCTTGTATAAAATTCGGACTGACGACCAGCGATGACTTTTGACACTACAACATCGAAGAGGTTATATACGTGATGCACCTTCGGCCATACATACTAACCAAGGAGGTTAGAAAACAGGGAGGCGCCCTTACGCTGAAAAAGTGAACCCTGCCTCCGCTATGTTGCTAAGTTTTGGAGCTGTGTTCGTATTGTAGAGCTGATGTTTTATCTCACGTAAAACAGGAATAAAACGTCCGACTGTTTTGCCGTGATGTACAACGTGGTAAAAGAGTGTAAATTAGCTGTAAAATTATGTTTTCAAATATATTATTATAAGTATTTATTATTTATCCAAGAAAGTATATTGCTTGAAAGTACGTACTTTGCAGTGACTGTCATTTCAGTGCAACAACAGTAAGAAGATCTACCTAACACAGTTTTAACGGAGAAATAGCATTCCCAAACTGTCCAAGATGGCGGACAGGATTTAACTGACGTATGTTTTCGGCATAGATAATGCCACCTCCCTTTATTCTAACCTCCTGGATACTAACAGACCGGAAAAACAGCAGTGCGGCTATAAACACGGCGCGGTTCAAACATAGGACCACGTGAATGATGGTAGACTACGCAGTTTTCAAGAAATGCCATAATTTTAAACTAATAATATTTTCACTTGAAATTTAATGTTACTTCCCTTCACCAAAAGCTCTGTATAATCCTAGTCAAAGCTGTACACTACTACGTGACTGTTGTCGATGTCACTTTAATCATTTACAATGGAACGAACGATGGCATTGCCCACCTGTTCGAAATTTTCAACGAACTACGTGAAAAAATTACTTTCACCTGTTTACTTGAAAATGATTCCCGTCGAATTATTTAGACTTAAAATTTGACAATAGTTGATGACAAAATCTCCTTTAACATTTTTCGTAAAGATTCCTAATCTCAACTACGCACCCACGATCTCACATAAACCACTCTGCTGTCCATAGAGCAATTTTTACCCTTTTATCCTCTGAAAACTTACAATCGAATTGAATATCATTTAAACTATTGGAGTTAATAATGATTATGATTTTTTTTTTTTACTTCTGATGAAAGCTTCCATAGTTGAAGCCGAAACCTCGATTAAGTAATCAACCTCTAGCTTTGCAACCGATGAACTGTATCCTTTAGTGTTAATCATTCCAGATATGAGTAATAATATTCACGTCTGGGGATTTTGGTGGGCAGGAGACGTGTTTAAACTTAGAAGAGCGTTCCTGGAGCCACTCTGAATCAATTCTGGACTTCTAGGGTGTCGCCTTGTCCTGTTGGGATTGCCTTGTCCGTCGGAATGCACAATCGACGTGAATGGATACAGATGAACAGGCACGATGCGCATGTACTTGTCATATGTCACAGTCGTACGTAGACGTATCAGGGGTCCCATTTCACTCCAACTGGCCACGCCCCACACCATTACAGAGCCTCCACGAGCTTCAATCATCCCCTGCTGACATTCAGTATCCATGGATTCATGAGGTTGTGTCCATACCCGTAGACGTCAATCTGCTCGATACAATCGGAAACGAGACTCAGCAAACCAAGCAACATGTTTCCAGTCATCAACAGTGCATTGTCGATGTTGAAGGGACCAGGCGAGGCGTAAAGTTTAGTGTCGTACACTCGGCAACGGTACAGCCCTTCGGCTTTTAAAGCCCATATCGACAATGTTTCGTAACTATTTCGCACGTTGACACTTGTTCGTGGCCCATAATGAAGTCCACGGCAATTTCCGGAAAGGTTGCACTTCTCTCACGTTGAACGATTCTCTTCAGTCGTCGTTGGTTACGTTCTTGGAGGATCTTTTTCCGGCCGCAGCAGCGATGTTGTAGATACGCCTGCACGACACACCTCTCGTACAGGCAGCTGACAAACGCAGCGCCGTCCTATGAGTGTTTACATATCTATGTGTCTGCATACGCATGCCTAGACCATTTATTTGACTCTTCAGTGTATGTTTTAACGTCCAGTTAGGCACTGAGGCATTTGACGTAGGGCTATTCTGTGACTCTCAGCGGACACTTGGCAGTGTAACGTTCAGTATAGTTACAAAAGTATTTTTTCTCGATGAGAGATACGTAGGGCCAGTACAAAAGAAGGTATTAAAAAGCTGAACATCTGTTCTATGTGATATTGCGTTAGGAGAGTCGGATAAAGCTAATGTTTTTATAAGAGAAGAAAAACTAGTTCTTAGTCGCTTACGACCTTTCATTTTCACTTGAACTAATTAACGACTCGCCTCCCTTATTACGAATGAACGACTACTGCGTAACCTGTTTCTCTGAAGCTTGAGTTGACTACGAACCTCTTGCTTACATCGCCATCACGTACTGAACATCAAGCTTCTCCCATAGTTCCTGGCAGGCTGACGCAACATTAACCGAGCCTCTAACGTGACCGCCAAGTAACTCACAGTTCTCCTGCGTCGCACTGGGCGATCACAGATACGCCATGCATGGAACCCAATATGAATATCAAACTGAGTAGGACGATCATACCACTTCCAAACTGAAGAGCCACGTTATTTCAGATGATCTCCCCACGTACGACAATTGACACTGTGTCACTGTCAGCGTTTTTGCTCACACAGAACCATGGAATTAGTAGCACCAGCGAGTAAAACGATTTACAAGAAAAGACGTACCACGTTATCGATGAAGGAGGCAGAAGTATCTGTGTAAGCAGAAACGACGGTGATAGCACTGAATATCCACACTGGGACATCAGTGTGTCACCATGTTCTGTACACATACCTTGTAGAAGGCGTACGGCAGTAAATCAGCGTCAAGGTAAAACAGGTGCCACCTGTTAGACCAACATAGCCCCAGTGTCCGGCTTTGCCCAGGTGTGTGTTTACTCCATCTTTATGTTAGTTCACCTCCTTCTCAATCTGTTCATCGTCTTCTGGCCTTCCAGTAGCGGCGCGCTACGCTGCCATCGTGCGGAAATTGCTGTTTTAATGTTCTATCACTACAGAAACGAACCAGCAGTTCCGCAGGAATGTCCGTGCTGTCTAAGGCAACTTGCCATGGACTGCACGGCTGCTCTCCGCCGGAAATTCGAGTCTTCCCTCAGGCGCGCGCGCGTTTGTGTGTGTGTGTGTGTGTGTGTGTGTGTGTGTGTGTGTGTGATGTTCTTAGTATTCGTAAGTCTACGGAACGATGACCTTAGCAGTTTTCTTGCCTCTTTTCAGTCAACATTTTTATTCAAAAACGTACCGTACGCGTGTGAAGCCAGGTATGGCACGAGACAGTAGCCGATTCTCAAGGGAATATTGCAGCGAGAAAGCAATGTGCAATGACGCTTAATACCTCGTTTCTCAATGACAACAGCAAGACAACACACATCGAACAAGCAAGCACACAGCACCATCACACGACCAAAGATGAAAACCAACAGCAACATCGATAATAATCATTAGTTTTCATCGGGTGCGGTGGCATAATTTTTTCTCCTCTGTTTTGGACAATTGAGAAGGAAGGATTTCATGCAGAATTCAAGCAGAAACCTCCATCCCCATTCAATAGGTTACCCAGTAGTTATTTTTTTCAATCGCTTCGTTGATAACACTATGCCAACAGCTGGAAGTGCACCCCAAAATTTATGTTTTCTTGTATTCCATCGGGTGACCCGTGTCCAAGCAGTGTTCGGCAACAGCAGTCTTGTTAGGTTGTTGCAAACCTTTGTGATGTTTATGCTCAATACATCGGTCCTCGACAGTCCTCTTTGTTTGACCATGCCACAGCTGCATAGGGTACGTCATATTTACGTAAAATATGGCTAATCGTATTAGAAATGTGGCAGAAAGGCTGTTGCCTTGCATGCCACCTCTGAGCTATCATGAATAACCGTTGCACAATTGGTTAATAGAAAAAAGCTCATCTGCCCTTCACTATAACCATTGTAATGAAAAGTTACCTCCAGATGGGACAACTCGGTAGACAAACATTCCGGGTGCACCCTGTGCAATAAGATACGTAGAACCCCTTCAAGCTGACCTGCTGTTGCCCAACACTGCTTGGACACTGGTCACCTCATGGAACATAACAAAACGGAAATTTTGGCATGCACTTCCAGCTATTGGGATTGTGTTATCAAGGAAGAGATTGAAATAAAACTAGCGAATAACCTGTTGAATAGGGATGGAGTTTTTTGTTTAAATTCTACATGAAATCCTGCTCTCTCATTTGTTCAAAAACAGAGGGACGAAATTAATGCCAACTCACTCGCAGCAAACTGATATTTATTGTCGATACTGCTGTTGGTTTTCATCTTTGCTCGTGTATTGGCACTGTGTGCTTACTTGCTCGGGCATGTGTTGTCTTTCTGTTATCACTGAGGATCGAGGTTTTAAACATCGTTGCATTGCTTCCTCCCTGGAGTATTGCCTTGAGATTGGCTGGGTCTGTTCCTGCCGAAATATCGGCCGACGTTGAGTTTCATACCTGGCTGAATACCCGTAAGTTTTTTTTTAATACACCATACGCCGGTATAAATTAAGGAATCATAACATTTTTATATCCTCTATACTTCGCTAATCATAAGCATTGCCTGATTCCCATTGACTACATTCCATTCCATTCCTGTTGTTATTTTTTTTTTTTTTTTTTTTTTTTTTTATGTTCGTCTTACATGCTGCGAAAGATGTCATCAATGTCACTTTGTAGCAATAACATCCATCCTTCCTGCACAGCTCATATGTTCATATGTTTGTAAATCTATGGGACTTAACTACTCTGGTCATCAGTTCCGAGGCTTACAAACTACTTAAACGAACGTAAGGACAACATACTCAGCCGTTGGGGAGTAACTATGCACTTCGCACGCAAGACGCCATGAATCGCACGGCCATTCCTCCGCAGCCCTTGCAGAGATATTCGCAAGTCTTGGAGAAGGTTGGTGGATGCAAACGTAACGCAACCCCTTCCCCTAGTGCATCCCAGACGCGCTCTATGGGATTCAAATCATGAGACCATAGTATGAGTGCAAGAAGACATTAGCCACCTGTAGGCGAGCATTATCGTCCATCATCACGAAGTCTTGGCACACGGCACTTGGCAGAAACCGCACACGACGTCCCAACATCTCGGCACGATAAACGACAGTTGTTAAACCTTGCAGAATTCATCTGCACAATTTCATGAAGAGTGGTCAACATAATCCCTGTTCACGTAATTATCAATCCTCCTCAACATCGATCTCTTTCCACAATGTTGGGATCCAGAAATCGGTTCCATGTTCTTTCCAGATGCCAATCCGTCAAAAATCGCTCTCCGGAAGGAAATCGAGACAAGCCTATGAAAAAAAAGGCTCTCTCTCATATATATATATATATATATATATATATATATATATATATATATATATATATGTGTGTGTGTGTGTGTGTGTGTGTGTGAATGTCTGTTCGGTGTACGTTTATCACGTCTGAACTGCAAGAGATAAAGAGCTAAAAAATTTTTACAGTTACTAATGCCTACCCGGGGAAGGCTTTAGGCACGGTTTGATGGCGATCGGATATTAATGTGAATGTCTGTTCGGTGTACGCTTATCACGTCCGAACGACAAGACGCAGAGACTTAAATATTTGTACAGTTACTAATTTATACCTGTGGGAGATTTTAGGCACGGTTTTATAGCGATCTAATAGACATTTAGTAATTTGAAGAATATAACGCGAAATGCGGAACATTAATTACTCTTTGAAAATTATATTTACTCTTTGAAAATGGTTTTACTAGTTGCATTGTTGCTTGAGGGTTGATAATGATAAAAGGGTGGAGTACATTGGAATGGAAAGTTATCGGTATATATAAAATTCTACGTGTGTGTGTGTGTGTGTGTGTGTTAATATTGCGTTCTGCAGCGAAAACTACAGAAAGCAAACGAATGGTCTGTGTGTAATTGTTGTCCGAAGTATCCCGTTGTACGCCATAGCAGATCCATGCCGATAGCTACAAGGGGATGGAAGATATGGTGGTTGAAAGTCGTCAAATTATTAAAAAATCGGACTGAAGGCAAGCGATGACGTTTGCGACTCTATAGCAAGGAGGTTACATACAGCGAAAGGTGGTGCTACAGACCATATCTTTGGTCTATGCGTGCTACAATGTCTTCATCTCTTTCTGTGTAAATATAGCAGAAAAAAGAAATTTCTCTGAATGCAAATAACGTAGTTGACCAGAATGCCCTAAAATGAAATTAAAATGAATTTGGACATTACTCTCACCATACGTGTTGAGATATTGCAAGACAGGCTATAAGGAATAATGTAGTATTATTTATTGTAAATCATAAAGTACTTCACATTTCTTTTATTTGAATGTTGATTAAAAATGTTTGTTTCTATAGAAGGTATTGTATTTCATTTCATCCTTCAAAACTAGATAGCTTATCTATCACAACCAACACGCGAGCGGAGCCGCGGGTTTCATATATACATAATGGCTGTGAGTATGTACACTATGAGATAAAAAGTATCCGGACACCTCCAAAAGCATAAATTCTTCATATTAGTACATTGTGCTGCCACCTATTGCCAGGTACTCCAAACCATCGATCTCAGTAGTTGAAGAGGGTGGTGCAGTGTGATAGCCAGGCATCTATCCGGAACATCACGCAGGAAATCCAAACTACATCAGGATCCACTCCAAGTATTATGACAGGCGGGAGGTGAGGAAACTGACTTCATAGTCGAACGGCTGCCCATAAGCCACACATCACGCAGGTCAACGCCAAACGACGTCTCGTTTGGTGTAAGGAGCACAAACAATGAACGACTGAACACTGACAAAACGTTGTATGGAGTGACGAATCACAGCACACAATATGGCGATCCGATGGCAGGGTGCGGGTATGGGAAATGCCGGTGGACGTCATCTGCCAACGTATGTAGTACCAACAGTAAAATTCAAAGGCGTTGGTGTTATGGTGTAGTCGTGTTTTTCTTGTTGTTTTGCGTGGAACTATCACAGCACAGGTCTACACTGATGTTTTAAGCACCTTCTTGCTTCCCACTGTTGAAGATAAATTCGAGGATGGCGATTGCATCTTTCAACATGATCGAGCACCTGTTCATAATGCGCGGAATGGTTACACAACAATAACATCCCTGTAATGGACTGGCCTGCACATAGATCTGACCTGAATCCTATAGAACACCTTTGGGATATTTTGGAACGCCGACTTAGTGCCAGTCCTCTCCGAGTTACATCGATACCTCTCCTCAGAGCAACACTGCACAAAGAATGGGCTACCATTCTGCAAGAAACCGTCCAGCGCCTGACTAAACGCATGCCTGCGAGAATGCAAGCTGTCATGATGGCTAAGGGTGGGTCAACACCATATTGAATTCTAGCATTATCGATGGAGGACGCCACGAACTTCTAAGTTATTTTAAGGCAGCTGTCCGGTTATTTTTGATCACATAGTGTATGTTCCACATGTGCAAAACTACTGGATGATTTAAAAGAGATATGTGAGGAAGAGATTGACAGGAAGGTGTGTTGGCATGAGACACTGGGAAGGGGAAGACTGACATAGTAGGGAGGAGATTCAGAGAAGGACAGGATAGGGAGGGTGGGGGAGAGAGAGTGAGACAGGGGAGATGGGCAGGAAGGAGTGAGAATAAGATGGTTATAGATTAGGGGAGTATGAGATGGTTGAAGGGAAAATGAGGAAAAGCGTACAAAAAGTGCATAGAATACATCCGTTTAGTTTCTGATATATGACACTTTCGGGTTTCGCAGTTTGTCCACTGGAGACGTTCCCTCGTGTGAAGACGCGTAAAGGTACGTTTCCACTGAGATCAGTATCAGCAGATGTATGCGAGACATGTACACTCCTGGCCATTGAAATTGCTACACCATGAGGATGACGTGCTACAGACGCCAAATTTAACCGACAGGAAGAAGATGCTGTGATATGCAAATGATTAGCTTTTCACGGCATTCACACAAGGTTGGCGACAGTGACGACATCTACAACGTGCTCACATGAGGTAAGTTTCCAATCGATTTCTCATACACAAACAGCAGTTGACCGGCGTTGCCCGGTGAAACGTTGTTGTGATGCATCGTGTAAGGAGGAGAAATGCGATGCGTATTTCACCTTTCCGACTTTGATAAAGGTCGGCTTGTAGCCTATCGCGATTGCGGTTTATCGTATCGAATTGTGACATTGCTGCTCGCGTTGGTCGCAATCCAATGACTGTTAGCAGAATATGGAATGGGGGGTACAGAAGGGCAATAAGGAACGCCGTGATGGATCCCAACGGCCTCGTATCACTAGCAGTCGAGATGACAGGCATATTATCCGCATGGCTGTAATGGATTGTGCAGCCACGTCTCGATCCCTGAGTCAACAGACGCATCAGAGACAGGAGCGCCTGCGATGGTGTATGAAACGACGAACCTGGTGCACGAATGGCAAAACGCATTTTTTTGTTGAATCCAGGTTCTCTTTACAGCATCATGATGGTCGCATCCGTGTTTGGCGACATCGCGGTGAACACACATTGGAAGCGTGTACTTGTCATCGCCATACTGGCGTATTACCCGGCGTGCTATTGGTTACACGTCTCGGTCATCTCTTGTTCGCATCGACGGCACTTTGAACAGTGGCCGTTAAATTTCAGATGTGTTACGACCCGTGGCTTTACCCTTCATTCGATCCCTGTGAAACCCTACATTTCAGCAGGATAATGCAAGAACGCATGTTGCAGGTCCTGCTCGAGCGTTTCTCACCAATTGAAAACGTCGGTCAATGGTGACCGAGCAACTGGCTCGTCACAATATGCCAATAAATACTCTTGATGAAATGTGGTATCGTGTTGAAGCTGCATGAGCATCTGTACCTGTACACTCCATCCAAGCTCTGTTTGACTCAATGCCCAGGCATATCAAGGCCGTTATTACGGCCAGAGGTGATTGTTCTGAGTACTGATTTTTCAGGATCTACGCACCCAAATTGCGTGAAAATGTAATCACATGTCAGTTCTAGTATAATTTATTGTCCAATGAATACCAGTTTATCTTCTGCATTTCTTCTTGGAGTATCAATTTTAATGGCTGCGACTTCGGGGCATGTATCGCGACTTGTATGACCTTTCAAGTAGCGTTCTCATACATGAATGATCACGCGTTTACACCTGTTAATTTTTATCAATTCACAATGGCTTCCCACGAGGATGTCGAAAATATTACTTTTTTATGTGCTGGTGCGATTGCTATTTTGGATGTTGAAAGGTGAGAAAGGGAGAGGAAGCGCAAATGGAGGCAATGAGAGCTCCTTCACAAACGTGCTACTCACGGAGCTCACGCTATGCTAGTACAGAATTAACTCTAGTACTCGGCGCGTATTTCTAAAATTATGTTAGTATGAGGATGGAAGATTTCTGTAGTTTTCTGTCTCTCGTGGCTACTCTGTCGTGTCTAGAAGGAGCATAAAATTTCGGAATGTGATTCCGACAGAGGACTAGTTGGCAGTGACATACTGATTTTTGGCCACTGGGGGATTCCTTTTTCACGATAATGTATTTGCATAGAATATCAAAGAGCTCAATATTCAATATTATTCTTCGGTTTTGTGAGGACATTGTGCAAGTTTTATTCCAAGAAGTGGAGGTAGAATGGATGTGATGACATTTTTGATAATAAGAATGTGTGATACACTACATAATGTTATCTTATCAATTGTTTCGAAGCTGTCACATATACCCTACACCAGTGTTTTTCAACCTTTTTGAGTATGCGACCCCCTTTCAAGTAAGAAAGGCAACCCCCCTCCCCCCCCCCCCCCCCTGCAAACTGCGTAACATCTTCGTACATGATTTTAAATGCAACAAATTTATTTTGCTTCTGTTGATACAACTTTCTTGTCAGAAAAAAAGGACAGTATTACACATTACAGGATAAACTTATTTATTTTGTGTAGCGGAACACATCCTAATTTCAGATTAATTCCGACAGAAAATTTGTTGCATAACTAGTGTTACGTATTGCAATCAAGACATAGAATCGAATTATCCTACTGTAGATTCAATTGGTAAAGAAATTACTAACTGTATCTTTTTAATTTAGCTATCGATTAGTTTCTGGAAACAGCTCTGCGGCTTTTCATTTGTTCATCGTTAACACGATGTATTCATTATGATAATCAAGGAATTACGAAGTGTAATTTTAATATAAAATGAGTTTTAATTTTCTTAGGTATACGATTTGTATTACAAAACCCTAATATTCAGACAATCACTGGGCTGGTTGCTATATGGTGAAGCTACACGCCGCGGTGGAGTAGCCGAGCGGTCTAAAGCGTCTCGCTGCGGAGCGCGAGGTTACTCGCCGTGGAGGTTCGAGTCCTCCCTGGAGCATGGGTGTGTGTGTTTTGTCCTTAGGTTAGTTTACCTAGGTTTAAGTAGTTTGTAAGCTACGGACTGATGACCACGCAGTTTGGCTCGATAGATTTACAAACATTTGAACATTTGATTTGAAGCTACATCCCCTCTGAACAGCGCCATCCACAGGTTGAAAAACACTGCCATACACTATAAATCACTGAAATGCAACTAAAATAGGATACTTTTTGCTGCTTTGGAACGACAGGCATCCATCAGTTGCTAATAAAATTTTACTAATTGCGATGCCACTTTCTGCGCTAATAAGATAGCATCCCCCAGGGGGCTCACGATTCTTTCGTGAGCATGTGCGTGGCGAGCACGGTGCTCCGAGCTAATGCAGTCTTCCTTCCTTCTTTACTTCCCGCACTCTTTCCCCCTCCCCTCCTTTCCTATCCTCACTACTGCCCCTCCCCACTGGGGAACTGATAACCTTGGCAGTTTAGTCCCACTATCCCAACTAAACAATCCAACCCAATAATATAGCATAGAACATTATTAGGGATGCATTGTATTTTGTTTCGACCATGAACAAAAGTGAAGGCCGTAAACTCCACAAAATATCTAGGAATTACTATTACTTCAGACTTAAACTGGAAAGAACGCGTAGATGATGTCGTGGGAAAGGCGAACCAGAGACTGCGTTTTATTGGCAGAACCCTTAAAAGATGCAACAGAACTACAAAAGAAACTGCATACACTACGCTTGTCCGTCCTTTTTTGGAGTATTGCTGCCCAGTGTGGGATCCTTATCAGGTGCGTTTGACGGAGGACATCGAAAGAGTCCAGAGAAGGGCAGCTCGTTTCGTATTGTCACGATACAGGGAAGACAGCGTTACGGAAATGATACAGGATCTGGGATTGGAATCATTCACCCCGTTTACATGGCTCCCAAAACCGGATTTCGTAAACCGATTTCCCAATTGCGCTTTTGGTTGGTCATGTAAACACTCCAAAATCGATTCTGGAAATCCGCTTCTCTAAAGCGGTTTTCCAGTTCCACAATCGATTTTCGTGCCCATGTAAACGCAACCGTTTTTGAAGTGTTCTTGGCTTGTCAGATCGTGAAGTCTTGTTAAGAATTTTCGGCACATATTGAAAGATTGCTATTTTCTAATGTGAAATAAAAGTATAAATATTAGAGTGAACATGAATTTGTGTATTTAAATAAAGGAAAATAGAGATTGTGCTGACTAAATCAGGAACTGAATCAGCTGTTTTGCAGCCGCCATATTTAAGTGGGCTAGGAAATCCGATTCAGGCTATGCCATGTAAACACGACAGCGAAAAACGGTTTACGAAAATCGGATTTCGTCTTCCGGAAGATGAGTTCCATGTAAACGCAGTGATTACAGCAACGGCGCTTATCGCTGAGGCGTGGACTACTTACGAAACTCCAATCGCCAACATTCTCCTCCGAATGCGAAAATATATTGTTGACTCCCACTTACATAGGTAGAAATGACCATCAGAATAAAATGCGAGAAATCAGAGCTCGAACGGAGAGATTCAGGTGTTTTTTCTTTCCGCGAGCTATTCGAGAATGGAATGGCAAATAAATAGTATAATGGTGGTTCAAAAAAAATGTTCAAATGTTTGTATAGACTATGGGACTTAACTACGGGGTCATCAGTCCCTAATCTTACAAACTACTTATTAACTACTTACGAACTAGGACGGTACAAATATCCATGCCCGAGGGGGGATTCGAGCCCCGACCGTAGTGGCCGTGCAGACCGTGACTGCAGCGCCTTAGTCCCCTCGGCCACCGCGGCCGGCAATGGTGGTTCGATGAACCCTCTGCCAGGCACTTAAATGTGATTTTCAGAGTATCCCATGTAGTAGAACTCATTTTTATTTAATGAATAAAAAATATCTGCTCTGACTGCACGACACAACACAGTACACCGTTCAACAAAGTAATAGACTTCGAGAGAAACTGGTACTGCAGCTTCTGCTGCTTGTCAAAATAAGATACAGAAGACGAGAAATACTGGTAATGCGAATGCGCATGTTCTGCGACACTTCACGTGTACGTCGAAAAAGCGATATATAAAATGTATGCGCGGACAGATCCTCATTCAAGTTTGGTGAACTTTTGTATGAGGTGATGTATCACGACATGTCATACAAGCTGCGATACATTTATTCCAGTGTAACGTAGACATACAGCAGATCTCTAACAGAAAGTACCCCTCTGTCAAAGCCGTCTGTCCACTTTATGCCTCGACACCACTCTTCAGTGGTTGCTGCGAGGTCAGATGCCAGTTGCCATGAAGCACTACTATGGCGGTCCCCACGTGCCCTTACAGCCAAACGGCCCTTTCTTAGTGATGTCGCACGTGGTAGGCCTATCCTGGTCTTCGGAATACAGTTTCGGCCACATCGTTTTGAGACTTTCCTGCTTCCATCCTTCTATGGGCCTCCATTGCAGAGAGTCTGGTAGGCATGTTCTCTGTGTCGTACTGTCCCTTTTAAAAGGTGCCCTGACATAATCGTTGGCACGGCTGTACGCTGACTGCAATGCCCTCTTCCGTGTGAAATGCAACGTAGTTGCTACTTAATATGCTTATATCGCGAATACTACTCCTTTTAATAAGTGTCCTGACACAATTGTTGACACTGTTGTACGCTGCCTGGAATGCCATCTTCCGCGTGAAGCACAATGTTGTTGGTAGTTCCTATGCTTATATTGCGAATTCGACACCAGTTTACTGTTACAATACGGTTAGAATTTAACCACGTCGTCGGATTTTTTTTTTATTCGAAAAAAAAAAAAAAAAAAAAAAAAAAAAAAGAAAAAGAAATTAAGAGATACAAGTGCGATGAGTAATTTTTATCTCTGGTTACGCAAACGTGAAAGACGTATGACAATCGTATTTTCCACTTGAGATTTGTTTGTTTCGTTAACTCACAAGAAAACTCGCACTTTTCGTTCTAACGTAGGCCTCGAGCTAAACCACAGGTCAATAGTTTAGTTAAGATTAGTTGGTCGCTCCATAGAGCATACTGAGGAGATCCACGTGGATGTGGACCACGACAATAAGCATTTTCTTTTTTACAAGTTGACATAATAATACTAATAGTATAAACATAGGCATCATTTGATTCTATTAGAAAATTACTCAATGAAGTAGAAGGATGTGGCGTCTGTTATTTCGGACATGTACCAAAGAACAGACGCCACATTTATATAACTTATAAAATTTGCCGATGACGGGCAATGATCCTTTCTTCAGAGCGGAGGCACCCCTAGGCTCTTACTCTTACGGGAATCAGTGCTAAGTGACTACGAGTTTTGCCGCGGTGGCCGAGGGAACTAAGGCGCTCCAGTCACGGTCTGCACGGCCACTACGGTCGGGGATTCGAATCCCCCCTCGGGCATGGATATTTGTGCCGTCCTTAGTGTTAGCTAGTTCATAAGTAGTTTGTAAGCTTAGGGACTGATGACCCCGTAGTTAAGTCTCATAAGTTCTACAAACATTGGAACATTTGAGTTCTAGTGGGCAGTGTAAAGTTGCAAATTTGTATCTGACGGAAGGCGTGCTTGAGTAATTCCGTGCAGGTGTGATGTTCGCTGTATCCCCAGTGGTGTAGGGGTCAGCCGAACTGCCTAGAAGCAGGAGACTCGGGTTCGAATCCCGGCTGGGTAGACATTTTCAACTTTACCAATTCACCAATCTTTGTTTCTTCCCCAATTATTCGTTCGAGTCTGAAGGACGTTTTCATAAAGAGAAAAATTGTACGGGAAAACGTAAAAACCATTTCTTTTAACGTTTCTAACTTCTGTCGTGCGTATGTTTCTGAACTCCTTACAAATCGCTTGGACCAATTTTAATGAAATTTTGCATTTATGTTAAGAGTAGGTTCCTACACAGTTTAGATTCACAATTGAACTCGTTGGGTGGCGCTGAAAACCTAAAGTTGTTAATTTTGTATCGGCATCGCCTCATTGGATTATATTTGTATTTTATGCGCTGCCGTACCTCTCATCCGACTGGGATAACATTAGGTATAATTGAGCTTCAAAGCAAGAGCAACGATACTGTCTGCTTATTACTAGGAGTGTTAAAAAATGTTCAAATGTTTGTAGAGCTTATGGGACTTAACTACGGGGTTATCAGTCCCTAAACTTACAAACTACTTATGAACTAGCTACTACTAAGGACGGCACAAATATCCATGTCCGAGGTGGCCGTGCAGACCGTGACTGGCACGCCGCAGACCGCTCGGCCAACGCGGCCGGCAGGAATGTTCAAATGAAAAGGTACGAAACGTCTTAACATCCAAACCGGTTGAAATTTGAATATGCCGCTTTGGGATAACTTAGTGCGATATCTTGGGACGTGAAACATGCGTCGTCTCCTCTCACTAAAAAAATCAAGGCAAGGTGATGCTTACCGTCTTGTCCGAGATCCGATGCTCATCGAATTCCTCCAGCACGGAAAACCATTAAAGGCGACTTGTACTGTGAGGCACTCTGTAGCCTACGCAAGTCCATCAAGAGCAAACGGCCTGGGCTGCTCAATGAGGGAGTGATTCTGATAACGCGCGTTCACATGCATCCAGAGTCAAGCTAAGTGTATTGACCTAGTTCAAATAGGAGCAGTTTGAGCATCCGCCCCGGAGCCCGGACATGTTCTCTGTGATTTCCGTCTGTTCGGTTCGCTAAAAAAAAAAAAAAAAAAAAAAAAAAAAAAAAAAAAAAAAAAAAAAAAAAAAAAAAAATCTCAGAAGGAAGCGCTTAAACTCGGACGACGAACGGGACACAGTAAAGAACTGGCTCTTGTCAAAGCAACATGAATTCTGGAAACAGGTAATCATTTGGTTCGTTAAGCAGTGGGATAGTTGTGCTCAGGCTTCTAGTGATTACTAATAAATAAAGAAATGTTCAAATGTTTGTTAAGCTTAAGGGACTTAACTACGGGGTCATCAGTCCCTAAACGTACAAACTACCTACAACTAAGGACGGCACAAATATCCATGCCCGAGGGGGGATTCGAACCCTCGACCACAGTGGGCGTGCAGACCGTGACTGAAGCGCCTCAGTCTCCTCGGCCACCGCAGCCGGCAATGAATAAAGACTTCACTTATACCCACAGTGTCGTTGCGTACCTTTTCATTTCAACACTCCTCGTAATTTGTATGGAGGTTACAACAGACTCTGATACGTATCTTAAGTTTCATTCCGATCTTGATGAAATTTTGCATATCTGATCTTCAAAACATAGCAGCAGGATATCAAAAAGAAAAAGGAATTTGAGTTATCTTACTCTCTTAGTTATAGACGCAAGAATAATTAATATAGTAATAACCTTCGCCGGCCGCGGTGGCCGAGGAGACTGAGGCGCTCCAGTCACGGTCTGCACGGTCAATATGGTCGGGGGTTCGAATCCCCCTTCGGGCGTGGATATTTGTGCCGTCCTAGTTCGTAAGTAGTTCATAAGTAGTTTGTAAGTTTAGGGACTGATGACTCCGTAGTTAAGTCCCATAGACTATACAAACAAACAAAAACTAAATGTTTTCTCAGTTAGAGAGTTGAATATCGTCACCAACAAAGTTATTTTTTCGACACAGAAAGTCTACAACATTTCTAAATGCGTTCCCGTGCATAAATATTAATTTCTTAGCCTTTTATTTCGTTGGCAAGAGTAGCGGTGTGCTGGCCGTGCACTTGCTAGAGCGGCTAAGCCGTATTATCAGATTGTGGAGGCATTAGCTGGATGGCGGAGGCGTTCAATAAAAGAAACGGATATAGCGATCTCTAATTGCGCCCATAATTTAGATCGGTATCCAACGGAATGTTTGGTGTTTATGAGCTACTTTTAACCTATTGACTATGAACAGTTATACGGATATTTCTTTATGCCGATTGTATCTGCGGAAGTTGCAAGAAAACAGCTGAAGGCAGTCGGAGTTTTCCATTCCAGCGGTCGGACCTCGTATCTTTCAATTTGCCGTAACATAAATACATGACATTAATCGTTGGTTTTGGAGCACTGACAAATTTAACTGCGTCTATTGTGTCATACTGAAACAAGCGACTTTTAGTCCACTAACTTCGTGAATAAAACCTGAATAGCAAAAAAATAGGAGAGAGATCAAACATTTTTCAGTAGTCTTTGTTGGCTTTATCACTAAACAAGATACATGATGTATCTGGAATATCCTTTCATGATGTTCATTTACAGAAAGTAATACCATTCTCCGTTTTCATGCAGCACTTGCTGGAGACAGATGTTACACGGATGGAACTGGTGTCGATGGAGAATACGTAGGATACTTGCCTGGATAACGCCACTTCCTCGTGTGATAGCGCTGGAACTAGAGTGCGAATTAAATGCAACAGCAGCCAAAACATTAAATTCCCCCAATTCTGTCGACACTTGTTTCCTTCTCTTACGTTGTCCAGGTGTTTCACATTCACATAACTGAAGAGGCTGATAATTGTCCAGATCGGTGACTTCTATTGGAATATGTTTTTCTATACACTGTACACGCACGAATTGCTTTCTTCCTACACTCAAGACACCATGAGTATTCAGCCTTTTCTAAATTGGTAAATCCCATCGTCCACTCACAACCTACAAGTTGGGCTGTCACACGCTGACTAGCAAGTTGCAATGTAAGTGGAAACACCAATCACAATGTACAAAAACATAACACCTTCGTATCTAGTAACTACGCAGGATGCACGTGGCAAACAAGTGTCGGATTGGAGACTTTTCACAGTATAATTTCTTATAAACGATTGGCCCTATAGTCCTGCAAAAAAGACTATTGACATTCTAATTCACCCTATTCTTTGTTTGTGCCAATCTAAATCTACATAAATACTCTGAAGCCATAATGAAGTGCATAGCAGAGGGTTCATCGAACCGCTTTTATGTGTCTACAGTTCCATTCTCTAATAGCTCTCTTATTTTATGATGATGAGTCTTCCTATCTAGATCAGTACTAACAAGATATTTTCGCATTTGAAAGAGAAAGTCCGTGAATGAAATTTCACAGATCTCGTCGCTACGCAAAACGCCTTTGTTTTTATGATTTCCACCCCCAACCCGTGCATCATTTCCGTGATACACTCTCCTCTATATCTCGATAGTACAAAAATCTCACTGACTTGTTTTACGGCCGCTTTAGATTTGTAGTTTTATAAGTTTTTGCAAACATTTTCGACCAAAGTAATAATCTAAATAATAAAAAATTAAGAGTGTCTGAAACCCTTTTAGGGAAAAATATTAGGAAGGGGGGGGGGGGGTTCCGATCCAGCGACCTCTACCATTATAATCCAACGCCTTGCCCACTATGCTACGGCTTTGAATCAGAAGCTCACTCCTTTATCTCATACTATTCATGGCCGTTGTTAACTGATGCTAATATGGCATTTGTAGACACTAGATTATCATTTATCGTACGAAGAACGATGTGTTTTTGTTAATTCTTCAGCGCCATTACTTTGAAATGACAACATCTAAGTTACAATAAGAAAATCATTCAATACTCAACGCAAGATGGCGTATGTCACGTGACATCTCCGAATGGCTGGTTTTCGTTAATTCAATGGAGGGTGTCAAATCTCCTTAATTTTTGAAAATGTCTCTAACGATACGACATATGAAAAAAACATAAGGAAGCTAAGTTGTAGAGAATTTTCTCCTCTACCAATTACGTTATTCAATTTTCGTGTCCGATGAATAGTTCGTTTGCAATTACATTACAAACGGCTTTTTTTTTTGGTATTACTAACGTATTTTTTGTCCGAAAAATGTGAAAAAGGGAGGTTCTGGTCTCTGGCGGCCTACAATCATGTCTGTAAAATTTGGTGCTGATCGGTTGAACGGTTCGTCTTAAAAATAGGGAACACGTTTCGGACAGACAGACAGACATCCCAAAATCGCCGTTATTTTTGCAAATATCTTTGAAACGCTACGAGATATGAAAAAACATAAGAGAGCTAAGGTGTAGAGAATTTTTTCCTCTACAAATTCAGTTATTCAATTTTCGTGTCAGATGAATAGTTAAGCCGTTATTTTCATTTAAATTTCGAGCTGTCAAAAGACGATCGCAAAGGCCCACTTTTAGTGTTACTACCGTAACCTAAAGTGGGCCAAATCGAGCTGCTCTTCTCTGAACTTTCTCTAAATCGTCCGTCTGTCCCATCTGGTGTGGATCCCACAATGCGCAACAATATTCCAAAATAGAATGCACAAGTGTTTTGTGGGCAGTCTCTTTTAATAAACTGCTGAATCTTCTAAGCGTTCTGCCAATGAAACGTAGTCTTTGGTTCACCTTCCCTATAATATTTTCTATGTGTTCTTTTCAATTTAAGTTGTTCGTATTTGTTACCACTACGTATTTAGTACAATTCACGGCATCTAGGTTTGACTGATTTATGGTGTAACTGAAGTTAAACGGTTTTCTTCTAAGTGGTCATTTGGCTGACATCACACTTCTCATTGTTAAAAGTCAATTGCCAATTTTTGCATCATGCAGATATCTTACTTAAATCATTTTTCATTTGCTTTTGATCGTCTGGTGACTTATGTAACCGGTAAATGACAGCATCATCCGCAAACAGTCTAAGAGAACTGCTCAGATTGTCTCCTAAATCGTTCATAAAAATAAGGAACACTAGGAGCCCTATAACACTTCGTTGGGGAACGCCAGATATCACCTCTATTTTACTCGATGACTTTTCGTCAATTACAAAGTAATGTGCCCTTTCTGACGGGAAATCACGAATCCAATCGCATAATTGTGGCGATATTTCAGAAGCACGCAATTTGATTAAAACACGGTTGTCAGGTACAGTGTCAAAAGCCTTCCGGAAATCTAGAAACACAGAATCTATTTGACATTCCTTGTCGATAGCACTCATCAATCTTGTGAGTAAAGAGCTAGCTGTGTTTCACAAGAACAATACTTTCTGAATCCGTCTTGACAATGGGTCAAGGAAGTTCATAATATTTGAGGAAAGTATACGTTCTAAAATGCTGCTGCAAACCAAAGTTAATGATATATGCCTGTAATTCTGAGGATCACTCATATTGCCTTTCTTATTGGAGTAATCTGTGCAACTTTCCAGTCTTTGGGAACGTATCTTTCACTGAGTGAACGGTTTTATATGATAACGATGTATGGGGCTATTGTATCAGCATGCTCTGAAAGGAACCTAATTGTAATTCAAATGGGACCTGGAGAATTATTTTTAAGTGATTTAAGATGCTTTAATACGCCATGAATACCTAAGCACGCATGCTGGCAGCTTTTCTTGATACGAATTCTGGAGTATTTGCTTAGTCTTCAGTAGGGCAGGAATTTCGGAAAGCTGTGTTAAGCAATTCTGCTTTTGTCATCAGTAGCATAAAGGTATTGATTGTATTTTGCCGCTAGAATACATCATCATCAGAGACGGCGTATACTTCAGCGTTCAGTCTGGAGCATAGTAACTCTAATACAATTCTTCCGTGATTCCCTATTCAATGCTAATATTGATGCCTCCTCTGATTTAAGCCTTTCACTTCAAAATCATTCTGCACCGAATCTAAGTACTTTCTTCTTGGTCTACCTCGACTCCTCTTACCCTCCTCTGCCGAGCTCATGAGTCTCTTAGATAACCTTGCTTCTCCCATGCGCGTAACATGACTCCACCATCTCAGCCTGTTCGCTCTAACTGCATCATTTATGGTGTTCATTTCCAGTTTTTCTTTGATTTCCTCATTATGGACACACTCCTGCCATTGTTCCCATCTATTAGTACCTGCAATCATTCTTGCTACTTTCATATATGTAACCTCTACCTTATGAATAAGGTAACCTCTATCCACCCTACTTTCACTCCCTTACAACAAAGTTGGTCGAAAGATAAACCGGTGCACTGTTAACTTAGTCTTGGTACTTACTTCCTTCTTGTAGAAGAGAGTAGATCTTAGCTGTGCACTCTCTGCGTTACCTTTGCTACACCTTGATTCCAGTTCTTTCACTATATTGCCATCCTGTGAGAAAATGCATCCCAGCTACTTGAAACTGTCTACCTGTTCTAACTTTGTTCAAATGTTCAAATGTGTGTGAGGTCTTACGCGACCAAACTTCGTGGTCATCAGACGCTAAACGTAGACACTAATTACTTAACTAACATTAACTTACGCTAAGGACAACACAAACACCCATGCCCGAGGGAGGATTCGAACCCCCGACCGCAGCGGACGTGCAGACCGTGACTGGCGCGCCGCAGACCACTCAGCCACTGCGGCCGGCCTCTAACTTTGTTCCTGCTATTTGGCACTCAATCTGTTTAAATCTCTTTCCCACAGACATTACTTTCGTTTTGGAGATGCTGATCTGTTTTCACCTATTTTAAACCCGCCCTGCCATTCCACTGTTTTCAATATATGATCCACGAATAGTATGATCAACAGTGGTGACAGGTTACAGCCTTGGCTTCCCCCTGAAACTACCCTGAACCATGAGCTTAATTTTCCGTCTACTCTAACTGCTGCCTGACAGTCAACGCAAAGACCTTTAATTGCCTGCAGAAGTTTGCCTCCTGTTCCATAATCTTCCACCTACGAACACGGTCATAAGCGTTTTACAGATCTATAAAACATAGTGTACTTTACGTACGACAGAATTTCTTCGGATTTTCTACCAAGTGACAGGGTTTGGTTGTGTAAACTATTATAATCTTCTTGCTTTGAAGTTCGAGCTAAATTTAAGAGTTTGTGTGAAAGACTGCCAGTCTTTGGGATTTACGAAGTGTATGTTTGCTCAAAAATACACTTTACAGGTATTGGTAAAATCTGTTTATTGGTCAACAATACGAGCCCCTGACTACCAATCCTTCCTGAGAAATCCGCACATCAATAGCACTTTCCTTGTTATGCAAAATGTGCGCTGCTAGTTTAACGTGATTAATCCTGTATATTTAGACATTTGAAATCGTCGGAGTTTCTGATACCTAGTCTTTCAGTGTTTGACACTTCAAGCTAAACTCGATTAGCAACTCCATCGCCTGGCGAACGCGGAATGAACGCCATCGTAAAACACATATTTGCCTGTGAAAAAGAACAAATATCAGTGTCAGTATTATTTCGAAAACTCTTTTGTAATTTTAGTTATATCTCAGTTGCAATAACGCATGAATTAAGCCGTAGCGATCAGTAAGCTGCACGCTGTCTGACTCTTTCAATGCAAGATTTCGCAATAAAACTTATGTTCTAGACAAATTGGCTAATTTAACAAAGACTATTACTTATTAGTAAAAGTTCAATGGTTTTTTGAGAAGTTCGGGTTAGGCCGCTGTGGAATGGCCGAGCGCTCTAAGACACCTTGTTGCGGAGCGTGCGGCTGCTCCCCGTCGGAGGTTCGAGTCCTGCCTCGGGCACGGGTGTATGTGTTGTCCTTAGCATAAGTTAGTTTAAGTAGTTTGTAAGTCAAGGGACTGGTGACCGCAGCAGTCTGGTCCCATATCTTTACGAACATTTGAATTTATTACCACTTACTTTGTAGAGCTAATACTTTTCCCAGACCAGCACAAAGTTGTCATGAACCACATGGCCAGCATTTAGGACAAAGAGAGTGGACTCCAATCTAATGAAAAATGACTATTCATATGAAGTATTACAAAGTTAGTTCCGATTAATATTCAAGAAGTCAAGCCAAATTAATCGCCAATAAAAATCATATAAAACTAATTTTCGACAATCTTAAAATTACCGTTTGCTTGCCTAACCAGGGAACCATCGTCTTCGTGGGGGTGAAATAATTTTCTATGTCCTGAATTAATTAATATATTAAATTGGCAAGATGGAGAACTGCCACAAAGGCAACCGGAGCCATTAAGTTCAAACCCGGAGAGCCAACGTCTTCTCGAAAGGACACTTCTGTTCCCGCCGTCTTTGACGAGTTGCCGCCAAGACAGGACGCCACCCTAGGAGTCGTGAAACCGGACCTTGCGAGCCAGAACGAACTCTAACTGTACTCTGGGATAGGTAGGATGGTAACACGTGACTAGTTTCGCCGGCGGAAGAATCAGCTGTGCGAAACTCTCATTAACAAAATTGGCGTGAGCGAGGTGGACGCTCTCAGTTCAGCAGTTGCTTCAGATGCTTGACGTTCTTAGGACAGGTCCGCGATCGTTTATAGTACAGAAGCCGCCATGCTCAGTCTTGGTGATATTTCGTTGACCGACAGGAACTTCACAGCTCCACCGAGCAGGTATTCGCGATTACACAGAGGTAATTGAATTCGGTTGCGAGTTTAATAAAAATGCAACGGTCTGCATATCGGGCGATAGGCGCGATTATTACTAAGATGCTTTTCCTTTAGTTTTTGGGCCGCCCCTGTTTCGGGCTCAGTCTACTGTTCTCATGACCAACGTAAATTTTCATGAAACTCAATACTCTCTCTTTCTCTCTCGTTAAAGGCTGGTCAAACTATTTGAATGTGATCTCTATTGTATAGCTCGTCCTGCAGCAAGAATCAGTAACCGTTTAATAAGATGTAACAGGCTACCTCGTAATTCTATATGCTACTTTCAGAATACAAAGATTATTTCAATGAACTGTCCGACTTCTTGTCCGTAGCCTTAACCTGTTGCTATCATATTTATTCATTTACAAAATAATAGAAAACCCTGCTAGAAGAGAGGAGGTCCGATGCTGGCAACGGTTACAGCAACAGACGATTAACAGGTAAGTCACCTGTTAATTCAGAAGCGGAAGTCAGGCAGATTGATTTAAGTCATAGTCTCGTTTCTTTCGTCCCACAATCAACCATAGGAAGAGACAGACGCTACAAATCCCGTCAAAATCGGCTGAGAAACATTGTCGAACAAATCACGCGAAATGAAAAATAAAATTTTTCTCCTCAATAAAAGTAACGGTTTTTGTGAAAAAAAGTCCATAAAGTGATATTATGTAGTGTTATATATCTTCAAGTCTTTTTTTTAAATAGTAAAAATCAGATAAATAGTTTTATCGCCTTCTCCAGAATAGACGGTTGGGCAGGAGAAAAATGAAAAGCGATTACACTGACAACTTCCGAGCTTCTTTGGAACCAGATGAACCCTAGAATTCAAGCGAGCATTGACTCCAGGTGTGTGAAGATTTTTACCGAGCTTCTTCTCTAATGTCCAGTGCTTTAGTTGGTTTGGTACGGGGCAGCACGGCGTACCGCCTAAAATTGAAACACGCTATTAGGGTTCCGGCTAAAATTCTTTATTACATCTGTAAAAAGTAGTCCAACTGTAAATTGTCGAATAGATTTCGGAAAGAAAAATCGGAAAATTTTAGATTCGTTCTAGTTGCGATCATAACTGTCGAAGTGTTCAAATTGCACTTTCGCACAGTTCCAATGGAATATGACTGGCAGTCGACTGTTCGAATTAGCCAATGGAGAGTTTCGACTAGTCTGAACCGATACAGAGGAAATGCTTCTTACCGACTCCAAAGCGTTTAAGAACCTTGCTACAAACAGATCAGATGTTGTTGTCCAAAGCCGATGGATGGTGTCCTCATCTTCAATAGACCCTTGAATATGATAAAAATGATTTTGAAATCTGTAAATTATAGCTATATTTTATTAGTATATTCACATGACTAAATCCTTACGTTCTTAATTTTCTGAAAATGCCGATTTGATTGATTTAATGTAAAATGAGCAGAGTACCGCCTAAAAAAATTTTCCAACTAAAGCACTGCTAATGACCACGATCTTGACAGAATGTTAAACCCTAATGTTCCTTCTTTCTTCATCCTGCTTGTGTAACATCTCTAGTAGAGGACATGATTGGATTGAAGTGGTTTTGTCTCTATTTCCGTTGGGTGGTTGTTGTGAATAGTTAAGTGATCAATCAACGAGTAACATTGATTTGAGGTTTTTGTAACACATCATCCTGAAGTTTTCGAATGAATAACCTATGTAAATGAGTTGACAAGAGTCACATGTCAGTTGCTAAATGGCCGATTCAGAGGACGCAGTATCCATAGTGGGTGTGACACGCATTACCAAATGAGGAACTCTAGATATTATGGATTGGGCTACAGAATGATTTACATCCAGCACACCTACCGTATCTCACGGGAACAGATTTTGGGCCTCGAAATATGCAACCTGGTTTCTTAAAAGGAACAACAGGAACTTCCCGAATTCCGCCCAACACCACACAACAAATGGTGGTTTGTTTTAATGATAACATAAAAAGATCTAAAAAGGCAGTCACGCGTACAAATCCGTGCTTCGCAGAACAAGGCAAGGTGATCACTTTACAAGTGATGTAAAAGTGAAACACGTGATTATCGAGTCTTGACCGTCTGTTTTCTCAGCCTGCATTTACCACAATTGGCTCTTCGTTTAAATCATAGCAACCTGTAGCGTAATGTGGGTTTCACATAAGAGGCTTCGTGTACAAAACGGCAGCATATTATTATCGACTGCTAAGTGTTGGTTTCAAGGTGCCTGTGATGCCTTCTTTACTTTGTCTCGATAGCACTAATGAAAGAACTCTCGATTTCACACTGGAGACACCGTGATTAAGGCGCAAGGTTGGTTACAAATAACAGAGCAGTTACAAGGCCGACGTGATTAAGCCAAATTAGATCAGAAGTCTACGTATGTCATTAGCTTGAACGAACATGTAGTTGAGTATTAAAAAAATTAACGATAAGTCGACAACCGTTTACAAGCCATAGTTCTTCGAAATCGTCGATCACTGAAGGCTCTCGTATGAGTGTAGGCTAACCACATTGATATGTTTATTAATGTGTAAATAATTATGTGATAAATATCTGCCAGTTATATGGCATCTGATGACGAGATGCCATGACTCTCGAAATGTCACGATAAATAAAATGTATGTAAAAGTAATTAGTTGAAGTTAGTTAATTACGCTGATTAGCGTTATGACCACCCTCGTACTATCAATATGAACCCGTACAGACAATAGCAGCGTCATCTGAGGAAGAGTGACTTCTATTTTTTTAATAGTGAGACACACGCACGCAGTGTGTAGCATCACCGATTTCGATAACATTGTGCTTGGACGTTCTATCTAATATATAAAAATGAATGTTTGTGTGTTCGTATTTTATGTGCGGCCGTACCGTCCAACCGATTGTGTTGTCAACATATTGCTTGCACTTTTGCGATGGTCTTAGACACCATTAAATGACTGTAAGACAAATAATTTAAGATATATGGCGTAATAAAAAATGAACTGCGCGGTAAAGTGCTGCAGCATGTAATGTCTAATTCTAAACCACTGTACCGATTTCAATCAAAATTGGTACAAATAGCCCTTCAATGATGTAACAATTGGCCGGCCGCGGTGGCCGAGGGGACTGAGGCGCTCCAGTCACAGTCTACACGGCCACTACGGTCGGGGGTTTGAATCCCCCATCGGGCATGGCTTTTTTGTGCGGTCCTTAGTCGTAGCTAGTTCATAAGTAGTTTGTAAGCTCAGAGACTGATGACCCCGTAGTTAAGTCCCATAAGTTCTACAAACATTTGAACATTTTGTAACAATTGACGTAGGGGTAAGAACTGCTTACAGAGATATGACGTCATAAAAAATTACATGGTTGGAAACCTGTTGCATCATGCGACATGCGAATAAGGACACTTCATTCATCCTAAAATCTTCATGACATTTTGGACACTTGACCTGCAAAACAAGAGAAAGGTCACTGTCACTAAAATTTTGGATGGACTTTACAAATGGACTTCGTCAGATTGTACGGTTGTATTCCAATCCCGATGAAATTTTTAAATATGATTGAACAATTCAGTTTATCAATGCAGTATTAATATATTTAGATTGCCTACAATCATTTCAATTAATTAACGCAAGTAAATAGTTAATTTTCAGATATCGGTGAAGTTTCGAATGAAATATTGTACGCGTGACTGCCTTTTTAGATCTTTTTATGTTATCATTAAAACAAACCACCATTTGTTGTGTGGTGTTGGGCGGAATTCTGAAAATTATAGCATTCTCTCTGGAAGATAAATTTTTCAGGGTGATAATAATATAAGAAACATTTAAAACATAAATATTGTTCACATCATGTGAATTTTATGTAAGCAATTTAAAGTAAGAAAATGTTTTTAAAATATGCTTCAGTGGAAAGCATGTTTCATTCAGATTTTTAAATGACGGTTTTTCGGCTGTCAGTTTTGATGCATACCAAGTGAACCCAATCATTGGGGTGAAAAACCACCAGCAAAAGGAATTTGTTGTTAGCAACTTATGGTTTTAATGCGAATTTGAAAATAAATACATAAATCTAATATATAAAATTAATGTTTGTTTGTTTGTCTTTATGTTCGTATCTTATGCACGGCCGTACTGTAGATTTGACCACGATAAAATTTCATCAGCACATTGCTTTCACACTCGCGAAGGTTATAGGCATACTAAAATTCATATGGTTCATGGCGGAGGTTTTTTTTACAATGGATTCATATGTTTGCTATTCCTTCATGCTGAAACGCATGGAGAGATTTGAACGAAATTTGAAATGGAAATAGCTTATACCCCGAATTAATACATGGTCTATCTTTCGTAACCTTCAGTACGTGCATGGCGGAGGGTACGTTACAACAAACATTCAATTTTTTTTTCTTTTTTTTTTTTTTTTAATGGATACCCCATATTATTTCTTAAGCAATCGGTAGGATGAAAAATCACAAAAAGAATGGCGTCGGTTGCATCGCGATGCGTCGATTACATCCGGAGAAACTGCGAAGCGAACTTGACGTTTGATATACATAAGGCGCTGCTAGCGCGTGCCGGCCGCGGTGGCCGAGGGGACTGAGGCGCTACAGTCACGGTCAGCACGGCCACTACAGTCGGGGGTTCGAATCCCCCCTCGGGCATGGATATTTGTGCCGCGGTGGCCGACGTGACTGAGGCGCTCCAGTCACGGTCAGCACGGCCACTACGGTCGGGGGTTCGAATCCCCCCTCGGGCATGGATATTTGTGCCGCGGTGGCCGACGTGACTGAGGCGCTCCAGTCACGGTCAGCACGGCCACTACGGTCGGGGGTTCGAATCCCCCCTCGGGCATGGATATTTGTGCCGCGGTGGCCGAGGTAACTGAGGCGCTCCAGTCACAGTCAGCACGGCCACTACGGTCGGGGGTTCGAATCCCCCCCTCGGGCATGGATATTTGTGCCGTCCTAGTTCGTAAGTAGTTCATAAGAAGTTTGTAAGTTTAGGGACTGATGACCCCGTAGTTAAGTCCCGTAAGCTTAACAAACATTTGAACATTTTGCTAGCGCGTGTCCGAGGCTCAAGCGAGACTCATCGGACACGCGCTAGCAGCGCGCCTCATGTGAAACAGTTGAGTGGGACACCCTGTATATATTAGTTCGTTTGTTGGAATTTTATTTCTATCATTCGTAATTAAACAAGCTAATATTTTCAAATTGCAAAGGTAATTTACAGAGATATTTCTTCTGTGGCAGTAGCGCGCCGGGTACCAGCTAGTGTCGAATATAAAGATACATGAGTTTCTGTTTTTTCCTAGACACTCAGTTGTTGTTTTCGAAAAAAAAAAAAAAAAAAAAAAAAAAAAAAAAAAAAAAAAAAAGGTGTAAATTGCTAATGGAAAATCGTGTTTTCAATGTTGTACATTGAAAGATATCTAAAGATGAACTTTATTCACAAATATATTTGGAATCAAAAGTTAATGGCGTACGAGTAATTAACGTTTTCGTGTTTTCATTGTGTAGCTTGGGTACTTCTAAACATGAGAGACTTTCCGAGAGCCGTCAACGGTCGAGTATGTATTTGATAATAATCTGATACTTGTAATATGTTTTCTTGGCTTATTTTGAAGTAGAGTATCAGGAAGTGTGATTAATATTCATTTAAGGGTACTATCTGTATGCAGCTGTTTTATTTGTGATACACAGTGCAAAAACAATTGAAATAAAAAAACATATAAAATATATTTTTACACAAGAACAGTGAAATACATAATAGAGCAGATGATTAAAATTCATGCCTAGGTCCATAATCAGTTGCCCGAGCTTGTCTTTCATGATTGCAAGACAACAACCATCTGCACGAACAGTTCGACGACGTTTGCAGAGGCATGGACTATCAGCTCTAAGACCATTGCTGCGGTTACCCTTGACGCTACATCACAGACAGGAGTGCCTGAGATGGTGTACGCAACAACGAACTTGGGTGCACGAATGGCAAAACGTCATTTTTTCGGATGAATCCAGGTTCTATTTACAGCATCCGTGTTTAGCGATATCCCGGTGAACGCACATTGGAAACGTGTATTCCTCATCGCCATACCGGCATGTCACCTGGCGTGATGGTATGGGGTGCCATTGGTTACACGTTTCGGTCACTTCTTGTTCACATCGACGACACTTTGAACATTGGCCGTTATTTCAGATGTGTTACGACCTGTGGCTCTACCTTTCATTCGATCCTTGCGAAACCCTACATTTCAGCATGACCGCATATTGCAGGTTCTGTACGGGCCTTTCCGGATACCGAAAATGTTCGACTGCTGCCCTGACCAAGACATTCTCCAGATCTCTCACCAATTGAAAATGTCTGGTCTATGGTGGCCGAGCTACTGGCTCGTCACAATACGCCAGTCACTACTCTTGATGAACTGTGGTATCGTGTTGAAGCTGCATGGGCATCTGTACCTGTACACGCCATCCAAGCTCGCTCTGACTCAATGCTCAGGCATATCGAGGCCGTTATTACGGTCAGAGGTGGTTGTTCTGGGTACTCATTTCTCAGGATCTATGCACCCAAATTGCGTGAAAATGTAATCACATGTCAGTTCTAGTATATACCCGTTTATCATCTGCATTTCTTCTTGGTGTAGCAAATTTAATGGCAAGTAGTGTATATGTTCTTGTATAAGTCAAAGCCGAACCCAATTATGATCCTTCCTCTGAAGACAGTGCATTGTTTGCACTTGTCCTGCGTTTCCAGTCGGCCGTGCTTGCTACGTAACGACGTCGGACCGTTCCATTTTACCGCGAGCTCCCACAACACAGACGGCGAGCAAGCCCAAAGGTACCCGAGGCGGGCAGGCCGGTATGTCCTACTTGTGGAACACTCTGTCCATTACCTGCAGTGTCCGGAGCTCTTGGCAAGTGCCAACATCTCTCTGGACAAGTGTCACTCCGTGCAAGTGTCACAAACTGGTTTTCAGCAATGTAATACGCCATGTCATAAGGCCAGGAGTGTGATGGATTAGTTCGAGGAACACCAATGTCATAATGAATTGCTGCTACAAGCAAGTCTAAAAAAACAGAATTATAATTTGATATGATGAGGTGAGGTCAGTTCTTGTACAATGGTATTCATAATTTACTAGAGACAGCACCACTGCAAATAATAAAGTAAAGCAATAATCAACTTGAAGAATGATTGAACTGTCTTCCTGTCTTCTGTCGACAAAACAAGTTACTCACCGAGACATTTATAAAGTGCACTTATAGGGATATCCGAACCGCGGCGAAAGTTCTTTTGGCTCACTTTAGGTTACGGTAGTAACACTAAAAGTGGTCCTTTGCGATCGCCTTTTGACAGCTCAAAATTTAAATTAAAATAACGGCCTATTCCGTTTATCTGAGACGAAAAATGAATAAACGAATATGTAGAATAGAAAATACTCTACAACTTTCTCTCTCTCTCTCTCTCTCTCTCTCTCTCTCTCTCTCTATATATATATATATATATATATATATATATATATATATATATATATATATATGTGTGTGTGTGTGTGTGTGTGTGTGTGTTTTACACCATTTCACAGATGTTTGCAAAAATAACGGCGATTCAACAGTTTCACTTTATTTTACGTAAATCAGTACAGCCAAAGAAAATAAACTTGAAAACTACCACGGCAAGACAGATGGTAATATTTTACCGGAAATAGATGGTGAAAATATGAGTGCGATATTAAAAAATAGTTTAAAGAGGTAAAAAAGTTCAAAAAAGTATGTTTGTTAAATCTAAAATCAAATTTCGAATAATTTGGGCTGCTTGTTAAAATACAGTGTTGAGTGCGTAGATATTATCATAGTAATAGAGTCGTAATAGTATCGTCAATAATATGTTTTTATTGTTTTCCGAAATGTTGTGAACGTGACTACACTCAGTAACGCCTACAGTTACAAAAAATGTTCAAATGTTTGTTAAGCTTATGGGACTTAACTACGGGGTCATCAGTCCCTAAACTTACAAACTACTTATGAACTACTTACAAACTAGGACGGCACAAATATCCATGCCCGAGGGGGGATTCGAACCCCCGACCGTAGTGGCCGTGCTGACCGTGACTGGAGCGCCTCAGTCACCTCGGCCACCACGGCCGGCCCTACAGTTACAAAAGAAGTTTCTTATTTTACTAAATCCCACGATATTTCCAACCGAAATTGCCATACTAATAAAGAAAATTTGCTGCCATACCATATCTTGGCCGTATTTTACAAAGAAATTCTCCTTTAAGAATATAATTACTAAATCACAACATACGAAAATATTTCCAAATATTCAAACAACAGTACAACATATGAAATACATGTTGTACCTTTCTTTTCAAGCCTCGTTTCGGCAGTCGCAAGTGTCCATATCGTGCACTACAATGCTCGGTATTAACATGTGCGAAAAACACGCGTGTCACTATGCGAGTCTCCAGGGGATGCTATCTCGCGTTCTATTGCTCGCAAAGATTAGGGCTGAAATGTTTTGGATAGCCTTTGCTCAGGTGATCGCTTCTATATGTATAAATATTAGTTGGTATACTGTAGCTCTCCTACAATACAGCGGCAAAAAATTTAAATATAACACACTTCCTGAGCAAATCAGTTGACTTTTGTACATTACATGTGGTGTAAGGTGGAGTGTACAGGGCTTATAAAGGCACCATTTGTTCACTGTCAGTTCATGAGAAACCCACGAAAAAACCACAATTTTGGCTACTAAAATTACGAATTGTGGGATGGCCACTTCTATACTTTTTTTATCACTGTAAAGCACCGAAACTTTTACCATCTGTTCTTATGCTGGTATTCTCGAATTAATTTTAAAAGGTATACAGAAATATTTATTCGTTACCAGTTTCCTGAGGTTGAAGAGTTAAGGTACTTACGCACAAAATAGCAAAAAGAGGATTTTGGCCTTACTTGATCCGTTCACCGCAACTAACCATAGACTACAGATTTCAGCAATATATTTTGCAGTCATTTAAGCGCAAACGTTATTTTTCCGTTTTCGAAAAGCTTCATTCGTAAAACGGCGACGCCAAGTGTGCCGGGAGACGACATCTCAGCTGCTATAGAAGTTGCCGTCTAATTTCAAGAAATTTTTTCGTCATTAAATTCATGTTGTTTGCACATCTTACAGTTTGATATTATTGCTTAACCGATGTTTGATTTTATGCTCGATGTTCAAACTAAAATGTTCAAATTTTTGTATGTCTTTGGAACAAAGGTAGGCTACTGTGGTTATCAATCCGTAGGCTTAAACTGCGCCGGCCGCGGTGGCCGAGGGGACTAAGGCGCTCCAATCACGGTCTGCACGGCCACTACGGTCGGGGGTTCGAATCCCCCCTTGGGCATGGATATTTGTGCCGTCCTAGTTCGTAAGTAGTTCATAAGTAGTTTGTAAGTTTAGGGACTGATGACCCCGTAGTTAAGTCCCATAGACTATACAAACATTTGAACATTTGTTTAAACTGCTTAACGTAACCTAGCCGGGGTGGAGTGGCCAAGCACTCTAATGCCCCTTGCTGTGGAGCGCGCAGTTGCTCGCTGTCTGAGGAACGAGTCCTCCCTGGAGCATGGGTGTGTGGGATGTCCTGAAATAAGTTAGTTTGTTGTAAGCCTAGAGACTGATACCCGCAGCAGTCGAGTTCCTTAGATAAAAAAATAAAAAAATAAAAAAGACAACACTCGTACCCCTGCCTAAGGAAGGTGTGGTTGGAACACTTGCGGGGAGTGACACTTGCGCGGAGTGACACTTGCGCGGAACCCGGGGCCCTTGGGGCGGCTAATGGCTTTTCCTGGGTACAGGCACAACAAGAAGTCTAGCACTGCTGTTGTCAAGTTTCCACACTGTCAACATAACACGAAACTCTGTGAAATTGCACAACCCTTTCAAAGCTGAAGAGCAATATAGTAACTTGTTCTAACTACATATGAATTCGTTGAGTGTTCCTCCTGAAAACAAAAAGGTATTTTAATAGTGATAATGTTTGGAGAGTTATTAAGACATTCTTTGCTACTACAAGACGATGACTTTCCACAGTCATACCTCCTAAAAGCATATTATTCAGAACACTAAGCATATCAAGACACCTGCGCAAGCAATAAATATATTAGGCATCCTGCACAGATACGTTGATGTAATTGACCGCTAAGTAGTTAACGCAACTTCCATCTCTTTAAAAACAGCTACTATGCTTTTTAATAGGAGACGCAACCTTAAACCTTCAATTAAAAAACGTTAATACTAAGTCAACGAGTATTTTACATACTTGAAGCGTTTATTCGTAGACCCCAAAACGATTTGGCTTTTTGCGAATTAGAATTACATCTAAAAATGTATGACATACGGAATGTGTAAGGGAACGTCACACACCGAAAAATGCTAAAGATAAATTCTATTGGCATAAACCAACAGGGAGAAACAAGTTGCAAGACTTCCAGGAAAAATGAAGCGAAATTGACAGCCAATAGTTGGTTATAAATTACATTGCCTGTTAACTGTATAAATATAAATTAAGGAATACGCGGAACTCCTGTTCAGTACAGTCAAAAAGGTCTAAGGTAATAGGCAGTGGTTTACAATCAGATATCCGTATTATTCTCCTCCTCAAGAAGTCTGTGTGAAGATTTATATTCAGAACATTCAAGAAAAAGGTGTTGAAACTACAAGAAGCAGCTCATTTACTCAGGAAGGGAAAACGTTATGGTGCCCATAAATTTAAATGGCTGTATCTCTTGTAGTAACATTCATTTTTTGATAAAATGTTAAAATCCAATATACCAGAATTTTGTTTTTCTAAACTCAGTGCCAACTTTTTTTGTCGAAATTTTTGCAGGCGTGATTTCATACTTCTATGCATTAATATTATCAAACATGTAATTTGTGTCACAAATTGCGCGGCCGGTCCGGTCGGATGTTCGAGTCCTTCCTCGGACATGGGTATGTTTGTTTGTACTTTACCTAAGTTATTTTAAGTGAGATTAAGTAGTGTGTAACTCTAGCGACCGATGACCTAAGTAGTTTAGCCGAATAAGACTACACATATACACGTAATGTATTTATTTCATCACCACATTTAAGTACTAATAATTAAAGAAACTTAAATGTAGAAATTTGAAATAAACACTGAAAACAAATGATTGATATTTCTCATAAGATGAATGCACAGAACCGTTGAATTATGTCTTGTGAATGTACCTACAAAATCTGCCATATGAATATTGTAGTGTAAGTCCCAAATTTGTTTTTTATGTAATAACATTAAAACATATTAAAAATTGAGAAATCTAAAACCAGTGAAGTTATGAACTTGAAGCGTTTTGTGTTGCTAAATCTTTACATAGTAGACAAAGTAGACGAAACGTTAAATTTTTTGGTGTAATCTTCGCCGTGTAGACTGTATGTTGTAGAAGTCTACGCCGAACCCAATTATAATCATATCTCTGAGGAGAGAACGTTGTTTGCACTTCTCCTGCGTTTCCAGTCGCCGTGCTGTGCTACGTAACGACATCGTACCGTTCCACTTTACCGAGAGCTATATATGTATTGGTGTGATGTTTGTTCTCTCGAAATAAGACATCACACCAATATATGTATCATTTAGACGCAGAGATTCTGGGTTCTGTTTTCATTGCTAACGCGACTAACAACGTTAGACCTCGTGTGTAAACAGTTAAAGGTTATGAGTGCCACTGGAAAAATGCATAAGTAACACCTGTTGTTTGAGACTTGAAGATGACCTGAAATTAGCCGATTCGATATCTCATAATAAACATAAGGTGTAGCTGTCTATATTTCTTAATGCTATTCCTAACATATTTAAAAGCTGCTCAAAACCACATACAAAAAACCTTTATAATGAGATTGTATATAATTCCACTATCAAATTGTGTTTCAGTTATTTGTAGTAATACACCCAAAGATCTGCTCTTGCTTTTAGAGCCTTGATCAGCTGTTTATTTTTAGAGGTATTACTAGGGACAGGAAAAATTCGCATTTGCGATAAATGCGAATATAGGTGCGAATTCTGACTCAAAATGCAGCAAATCCGAAATTGTAGTTAGCAACGGTTGCGCTCAATTCCGATTTCACCACATTCCTCTTCACATAGTACTGTATTGTAAATCGAGCGATATTTGTATGACGTGTTATCTTCCTGTTGAATGAGGCTGTGATATCTCCGGGCCGTTACTACAGCTCCACCTCGCTCGGTGGGCCTTTCCCTGAATACGGCACAGGTAGCGGCTGGAGGGCGTGGAGTAGGGGTGGTGTATCCCTACTTCTGGAACACCCTGTTCACTACCTGCAGCGTCCGGGTCTCCCCGCAAGTGTCTACAAATTCCCTTTCCGCGCAAGTGTCACTCCCCGCAAGTGTCACAAACTCGAGGAAGGTTTCCTGCGGAAACATCCTGGAAGTCCTTGGCATGTTGCCCAGAATCGCTTTTCGCTCTCTCTCTCTCTCTCTCTCTCTCTATGGGTAGTTCAGTTCCTTGCTTTCGCTGATCCTGTTTGTTCCTTAGTTGTTCAATATGTTCTTGGCTCGGCCCCTTTTTTTTTACAGAGGGCGCTGAGCCACGACGATGGGAATTCCGCTCGGCCATTCCCGCTTGGGTGTTCGTTATTCCTCACAAGTTACATGTAACATATTTTGTCTCGATGAAATACCAAAGGTATTGAAGGAGAGGCATTGAATTAAAATTTGTGCCGCGGCCGGGACTTGAATCGGGACCCTCCTGCTTACTAGACAAGCGCTATAATCACCATACCACCGCGACCTGATGGATGTGATGATTTGAACGATCTGTCTTAGTGCAAGTTTCCCTCCAAAATTCAATATTTTTGATATTTCAATAAATTTTAAATGATTTGCAGAGGTAAAAACACATTGTGTAGAATAACCTACGGTTGATTTTAGCTCATATGTAGCGGTGTGTGAAAGTCAGAGAATATATCGAAATTTTACTGAATTTGAGAGCACTACAATATGTCATTGGATTATCGGGATATTGGTTTCATATCCGACAGACGAACTCACAGTGTGTGCCCACTTAGGTCCGAGCGGACTTGGCGGGCGTTAGTAAATTCTTATCATTCTCATCATGCAGTGAAGGCTTTCACGACCGGCTGAAATAACTGCTGTTGAATCTTCCGGGTTATATGGTCGTGATCGAAGAAACATATCTGCTCCTGACATTTCGTCCAGAGCTGCGCTGGACATCTTCAGAGGTGCTACTGGTAGCGGTGAGTCTTGCCGACTGACGAGTCGGGCGCCGGAGAGCGGTATAAATACTGTCTAAAAGGGGGGCGTGGTCAAGTGTTCACGTGAGCAGCAGAGATAAGCCTTGTCAAAGATAAAACAACTTTCGATAGTCGATGGTCAAAGATAGAAGCGTAACTATCTACTGTGAAGAGCCACAGTCCATATGTCATTAAGTTTCATTGCTTCTACCTTTCTATTAAAATTATCACCATGTTTGTATATTTCGATTGCTTCTCTGTACAGTCGTGGATAATAGTTCGTCTTTGTAGATAAAATATTCGTTTCGGAAAACTTCGTTTCATGATTTCCTGATTGGAAAACATGTTCAGCTACAGCTGATTTCTCAATTTTACCCAGTGTTCCTTCAGTCTTGTATTCACACTCCTTTTTGTAGTAGCAATATACACTTTTCCACAAGAACACGGAATTTTGTACACCCCACTTGATGATAGAGGAGGGCATTTGTCCTTTACAGATCGGAGTGACTGTCTTATCTTTTTTGTTGGTTTAAAACCTGGTCTGATATCGTGTTAACGTAAAATCTTTCCGTAGCGGTTTTAATGAAGGGGAGAGAAACGGTGTTCTTCCATCGCAGTGTTCTGTTGCTGTCTTTTTGTTTACCGTTCCTTGGTCGCAGAACCCTATTTACTTCTTTCCGTGTATATCCATTTTTCTCAAAAGCCTGCATCAGATGCTGTAACTTGGCATCTAGGTGTTCTGGCGTACAAATTCGTTTATCTCTGTCATTAAGACTTTTAAAGACCCCTCTCTTTTGCTGAGGATGGTGGTTCGAATCCTTGTACAAGTATCTGTCCGTATGCGTGACTTTGTGGAAAACCTTATGCTTCAAACTTCCATCCGTCTGTCGTATAACTGCCGCGGTGAAGTAGCCGAGCGGTCTAAAGCGTCTCGCTGTGGAGCGCGCGGTTGCTCGTCGTGGAGGTTCGAGTCCTCCCTGGGGCATGGGTGTGTGTGTGTTGCCCTTAGGTTAGTTTACCTTAGTTTAAGTAGTTTGTAACCTAAGGACTGATGACCACGCAGTTTGGTCCGATAGATTTACGAACATTTGAACATTTTGTCGCATAACTGAAACATACAAGAAGGATATTTCATTGTCATTTTCCATCTCCATAGTGAATTGGATCTTTGGATTTACAGTATTCAGATAATTAAAGAAGTCTTCCAATGCTTTTTTACCGTGTGATCGAAACCATCGATTCGGTTTCCTATTTGCTTTTTCCAAAGCCGACTCTTTGAATCTTTCCATGTAAAAATTAGCGATTGCAGGACCTAACGGGTTACCCATTGCGACACCGTTAACTTACTCATAAAATTCATTATCCCATTGGAACTGACTCGAAATAAGGCAATGTCGAAGATGTCCGGCGCAGCTCTGGACGAAACGTCAGGAGCAGATATGTTTCTTCGACCACGAACTTATCATTCTGTTTTTTGAAACCTTTTCTGTGAATTCATTTTTGACATCGTACAGTCTCACATCTCTCTATAAACGACTGAACTCCTTGTTGTCATGCGTCATACCCTGTATATAAATGTGTCGAAGCATGTAAAGAAAGTAGTAAATTTTTACTGCCCTGTAGAATTTGTCTTACATGAGCAGCAGATCCTACGGTAGCAAGGTCATGTAAGCAAGCAGGTGGAAAAAATCCTACTGCCGGACACAAAAAGGTAAATATGTTCATCTTTAAAATTCAGGATAGTGCCCTGTAACAGTCGACATATTTGAATATTTCGAATTCGTAAATTTACGGCTATTGGTGTCAACCAATGGTGTCTGTTCTACCTTTTTCTAAGTGTCAGCCAAATCATACAATTATTCTTCTCATTAAATGATTATATCATTATCCCAGTTTAAATAATTGTAAATAAAACTTGCTTATCTATTTCTATTCTTCTTTTAGGCAGAGTGTGGGCTTTTTTTCTATAAAATTTTAAGGGATTCAAGACGTTTCGTCTCTCTCTCTCTCTCTATCTCGTGGAATCCTAGTAGGAAAAACTGCCAAGGCCCGAACCTACATTTTCATTGTGTCATTGAGACAAAACAAACAAGACAAAACAAGATCAAGAAGTTAGGAAAACACGAAATATATTTTTATAACAAGCAAGAATGATTGCAGGTACCAATAGATGGGAACAATAGCAGGAGGGTGTCCATAATGAGGAAATAAAAGAAAAGCTGGGAATGAACACAATAGATGAAGCAGTTAGAGCGAACAGACTGAGATGGTGGGGTCATGTTACACGCATGGGAGAAGCAAGGTTACCTAAGAGACTCATGAGCTCGTCAGTGGAGGGTAAGAGGAGTCGAGGTAGACCAAGAAGAAAGTACTTAGATTCGGTGCAGAATGATTTTGAAGTAAAAGGCATAACATCAGACGAGGCATCAATGTTAGCATTGAATAGGGGATCATGCAGGAATTTTATTAGAGCTGAACGCTGAAAGGCATAATCAGTCTCTAATGATGATGATGATGATGATGATGATGCGTGTATTCAGCCAGAAAAGTCTAAGTTTCGAAGTCCACTACAGTCGCTTGTTTTTGCGCATGCGCAGTGTGCAGCATACTCTATACCAGTGGCGGTTCGTGTGGATTTTTCTAGGGGTTACAAAGGAAGATGGATAAAAAAAGGGGGGTAGCAAAATCATTGCTATACAAAAATAATATTCCGTTCAAAACAAACATTCTCCCTTGCATCAATTCACAACAAGCTGAAAATGTGCATAAACGTTTGGGATACCATCACAATGAAATTGTCAAAAATCCCCATCAATCCTGTGTATGAAAAAAATTACACAAGGTCAAGGTTCGTAAAAAATGTCATTTTTTTTCTCCAAACAGTTTTATGATAGTTACACACTAAAATTTTTGTCTGAGCTATCTACAAAAACTGTTCTGATACTTTTTCCCTAATATTTACCGTTCTGAGACAAAGTTGTTTTAAAGTTGTACTCTCAGTTATATGCATTCGTTTCCACGCCACCTATGAGTTGGCGCAGTTTTTTTTAAAGTGGTTTTTTCCGGTAGGCCTATTCCACGATCTACTTTACTGGTTTCATGGGATGTCAGGAGTTATTCAACAATCTTTTTCTTCTTTTACATCCTCCTGAGTCGACGTAAACTGTTGCAACAGCGAGCGCAGAAGCACCACAAAATTAATGTTCAGATGTTTGTAAATCTATCGGGCCAAACTGCGTGATCATCAGTCCGTAGCTTACAAACTACTTAAACCTATGTAAACTAACCTACGGACAAACACACACACAACCATACCCCAGGGAGGACTCGAACCTCGACGGCGAGCATCCGCGCGCTCCGCAGCGAGGCGCTTTAGACCGCTCGGCTACTCCATCGCGGCCAAAATTAATGCAATCCACAATTTTAGAGGGCACATAAGGGTTTTTGCGAATCTTATCATTGTGCCTTTCAACTGACTGACTGTAAGCACTGTCAAGTTGTTGTGTAATATCGTGTTTACCTAAGAGGTTGGGGTCTAGCTTTGCAGTCATATGAGAAGAAGAACGCTCATGTTTCTTTATCTTCTGTGTTAAATGTCCAAGATCGTCAACGTAAACGCCTTTTACACGTCCCAGATATTTCACAATCGGAATTTTCTTTGGCGAACACGAAAAACATATCTAATCTATTCTCCCATAAATCCATAAATGTCTGGTTTGAAAGTTCTTACAATGTTTTTTTTTTTTTTTTTTTTTTTTTTTTGGTACTAACTTGATATCAGGTATCGGTCTCCCTAGGTCCTTGATACGAAGCTTCCCTGAAAGTAAAAGGGAAGAGAAATTAGTCTCTCTTAGCCTCTGCACTGTATTATCACGCAGATTAACTTCATAGTTAACAGAGTACTAAACTGACGACTGCATATCGAATCCTCGCGCCGTCGTGTGTGACCAGCTGTAATCCATTCTCTATCCCTCGCCATAGAACTCAGTGTCTGCAAAGCAGTCGCCGGGGGTGCAGAACTTGATTTTGCGCCGAGCCCGAAGGAGGCTCGGTGGAGCTGACCGCCAGTTTCGGACTGCAGACGTCGGTAGTAGTCTTGTGTAGTTCGGAGGAGCGCTCCCACAGGTGAACTACGCCAACTAGTTCCCAGACCCCTCGCCTCTTAGTTCGTTCGCGCCTTTTCCGAAGACTGAGGGGGAACAGCGAGAGGACGCGAGAGCGCGCAGAATCACGTGATTTCCTCCTGCCAGTTACCGTCGAGCAGAGATTCGGCTCAGCTGCAATTTTATAGTTTAGATAGAAGAAAAGTTCCGCTTAATGGTGGCACGAGCGTTGTCATTTGTTTCCTCATGTGTATCCATATATCTTAAAGAGATTTTGCATTTTCGCGACGTCAGTACCCTGCGAACGCATTTTTTCGTCGACAGGAGAAATCCTCATTGAACGCAGAACATTCTTATCAATGATCAAAGTTTCAAAATTAATATTTTTAGATAATATTATGTACATGTTTGTGATATTTAACTTGACAATGAGAATAATAACAATGAATATTAAAAAAATGAACATATTAAGTACAAAAAATGAATAAATTCGATCTCACTCAGGGCTCGTGATTATTTTTTGTGTCTGATTGTTAAGCAACAAATCATAATTGTTGGTGTTTCTTTTGTTAATGATATAGGTAGTATTGTGTGTGCCATATATTACTTCACATGTAGCTACATTAGTAAAATTTTTGTTGATCACCTCCAAAACATTATAAGAATTAAAAAGGCAGTTAGTTATGAAAGAGTATTTTTATTCAACAAAATAAACGCATTTAGCATATTATGTAGGTAATGTTGCTTCAGTTACCGAATAAAAAAGTAAAGAAAGCCATTTTAAAAATACAAGACTCCGAGTACTCTGTATGTAAAGCGGTTGTATACCATTATATGATCAATTTGTGTAAATAACTGGTTTATATGTCTATTTGATGTTTTATTTCCCAAAAATACGGGTAATAGCACACGCCTGAGCAACACTGATGATTATATATAAAAAAAGCTATCATAACAAAAGAGAGCTTACAGCGACGGTAGCAAAAGCCAAAAAGAGCTAACGAATAACGATCTGCTCGGGAATAGGAGCTGACGTAGTAAAAAGATCGACCTGCTTCGCGACGGAGCAGCGAACTAAAATATGCGCTACCGGTCGGGAACTAAAATATGCGCTGCCGGACAGATAACCCAGCAGTTTAGTCCCCTTTAAACACCCAACCCCCAATCCATGGGCTACCGCTCACGAACTAAAATAAGCGCTACCGGTCGCGAACTATTATACCAAACGTACCTCGCTTCTTAGTTTGTTAGACCCTTTTCCGAAGACCGAAGGGCAATAGCGAGAGGGCGCGCAGCAGACTTAAAAATCACGTGCTTGCCTTCGCCGATGAGAGCCATTTCGAAGTGACCTTCTGCCAGCTAGTTACATAGTTCAGTGGTACAATACTTCTGTTTTAAAGAATTCTGAACTCTGCATTATTCTACAATGCCAAAGTATAGAGATAACTCAAAATTTCAGTGAAAGAAATTATCCACAAACTGTTTCTTCTGGTCTGCTTGGTAATCGTTAGCGGCTCTCGCAGCAAGCGCATGAAGCAGTTACGTGGGGGAGTTTCTCCCTTCACCTGCATGAACAGACCACACAGCTCAGTCGTCACGGAGCGGACGAACTAAAAGATCGAACTAGTTCCCGGCAGAGATGCGAACTAAAGTGAGCGCTCGCGGTCGCGAACTATTATGCGCATGCCTAGTCGGTAGGGAGGTTCATATACGTTACTGAATAATTATCTGGGAGAGTAGATTATTTAAAGTTCAACAGCATTATCTACTGTAAAGTTCTCTCAGAGGCGAATATTTCTGTGAGGGTTTGTGACAACAACACAGTGACCAAAGGTGCTTTCCAGTCATGTGTGCGTACAGGGTGATATATAAAACGATGCTTTATGTATTTTTCCTCATTATTTGTATTTTTTGTAATTTATTATGTATTTGTATATTTTGTTTCTGTGATATATTTGCATTGTCCTGCTAATTTCCATGTATGTCAAAAATAATGTAAATATAGTAGACACGCTGGGTTAGCAAGGGCTTTGCTATTGTATAGAATCACCTTTGAGTAGGGAGTTTTTTTATCGCTGGTAGCGCAGAGGCGCACAGCGAGGAGTCGTTGTTGAGAAGTAACGGCGGACAGACGGTGCGCTCAGTGGTGTACGGAAAAAGTACGTGGATTGGCACTAGTGGAGGAGACGGCGAAGAGTCAATATTATTTATTCATACGGCCACAGCTCAGATAATTAATAAATGCATCAAGAGGAATGCTGTCGACTAAATTGTAATTAACATTCGTCGCCAAGAAGAGCCTGTGTTTGCCAATTGTTAAGTGCTAACAGTCTTCAATCAGCAACACCACGTCGCACACCAAATTCAGTAAGATCTGTCCAGTTTGTCTTAGCATGTACAGCTAACCAGCGTATTAGTGATGATTGTTCAATAGCGAACACTGTTATTTGTGAACCTGTGTTTAAAAATCATTACCCATAGTCATTGTCCAGACAGGTTCCTTCCTCATCCATTGTTTTTCCGAGAATATTCACAAAGTTATAGAAAACTAAAAATCAGAGTCATTAAAGACAATGTAACTGTCGTTAATAAAAAATGTGTTCAGAAAAGTATTACTAAATGTAGCTTATGCCAGTGTTGCTGATCAATAGGTTTCCTAAGTTGAAAGAAACTGCTAGATTAACTTTCAGTTTCAAGAGATATTTCAATAACAGTGTAAAAGATTAGTTGTTTTCCACTGCATATTATTTTGAGGTAAAGTTTGTTTTAACTTGCAAGTACTGACTAGTGAGAATAGTAATTGTTTACATGTGTTTCAATGCTAATAATTCCTGGTTAAAGAAATAGTAAAAGTTAATGAGAAGGTTAAATGGTTCTTTTCTAAATATTCAGTGTTATCACGACAAGTCATTAATTAATTTTTGAGCTTGCCATTAGTACAGTTAATAGTTCAGTTACAACTTGATTATTGCTAAAGCGCATGGTATACTCTCTGTAGAATAATTTCTGGTACTTGGTACTGGGTACTTTGTTGGGGTTCAAACTCCTCCCGATATTTTGGCAGTGGTTAAAAAAGGGACGGAAATGGTCTTAAAATGTATGGGAGGTTAATGTTGATGTCAACACCTTTTTAAACTGCAAGGAGCAGCTAATGTGTGCGATGTGATGATCCGATTTTTCCCCTCATCGTCTTTTAATAAACCTCACGGGACATATATCCTCCTATTATTTTTTTATATTGTTGTTGTTGTTGTTGTTGTTGTTGTTGTGGTCTTCAGTCCGCAGACTGGTTTGATGCAGCTCTCCACGCTAACCTGTCCTGTGCAAGTCACTTCAGCTGAGAATTCTTTCGGCAACCTACATCCCTTTGAATCTGCTTATTGTATTCGTCCCTCGGTCTTCCTCTACGATTTTTACCTCACACACTTCCTTCTAATGCTAAGTTGACGATTCCTTGATGTCTCAGGATGTGTCCCACCAACCTATCCCTTCTCTTAGAATACGCCAGAAATTCCTTTTCTCCCCAATTTTGTTGAGCACCTCCTCATAAATTAATTAATTTATTTATGAATGTTTCTTTATACTCATAACTTTACTCTTTCTTCAACTGTTCATTCTTGAAATCAAAACCGAGAGTCCGCTGTGGATGCGCCCCGAATATCCGTTTAATGTAACTCCTGGCATGATGTTCATCACATTACGAAACGGAATGATCTCTTTCCCTTTCAAGCAAGTTTGAGGAAGGCAGCAAAGAAACCACTCGACTTGCTTCGTTTATAAAGAAGTTGGCAACAGCTGCAAGAAGCAGAAACCATCCGAATGCTATTGATGAATTTCGAATACAAATAGCTACCACAAGGATAAAGAGAAATCGAAACAACTGTAGCAGTGGCAGTATGTTTTGGTGATTACAAATAATAAGAGTTGAATGATGCTAAGAACATGCTCTTCAATCATCGCACTAATTTGGCTTCCACCGAAATTATTTTGTTTATTATTAAAAACGAATGTATTCTACTATTGTTCTACAAATCGAACTGGGTGATACACAGTACAATGAAAAGGAGACAAATGGGAAAAGATGGTAAACTGTTTCGTAAAAAGTAAAGTTTGTTTTAACTTGCAAGTACTGACTAGTGAGAATAGTAATTGTTTACATGTGTTTCAATGCTAATAATTCCTGGTTAAAGAAATAGTAAAAGTTAATGAGAAGGTTAAATGGTTCTTTTCTAAATATTCAGTGCTATCACGACAAGTCATTAATTAATTTTTGAGCTTGCCATTAGTACAGTTAATAGTTCAGTTACAACTTGATTATTGCTAAAGCGCATGGTATACTCTCTGTAGAATAATTTCTGGTACTTATATAAACAATTAATTATTTGAAGCTGTAAATAGTAAGTATTAAGGTGAGAGTTTTGCATGATTGGCTGCGTGTTGTATTTCCGCGGATATGGCTTGCGTTCGCTGTCCTACATTGAACCCTGTGTTAGTGAACTATTTCTCAGTAATTGGTATATTGTCAGTGTCTTTTGTAGCGAATTCGACGCGCATACTCTGATTTTCTGCCCACCCAAATTTTACGTAATATTTCACGTCGTTAATTAACTTTTCTATTATTGAGATCCCATTAAATTATATGCTCTTACAACGAGCTGGCGACCGTAAATTAATAAGTTATTCATCTCTTTCAAAATTAATCCCTGTGTCCCGTTTGTTCCGCATTTTCTCATTTAAACATTGATCATTTTATTCCAAATTTTACTTTCCGCTTTCTTAATTCTTATCGATCGTTGTTGTTTACCAAAGTGCTGCAGCAACGTTCCGGTTATAGCCTCCACTACATCATCGGCTTCATTACCGATAGCTTTTCCACCAAATTAAGATAATTAGGCACACGGGTCATTTTTCTAATTATCATATTACTAACCGGTGTTGTAGGACGGGAAGGGTTATAGGTTCATTTAAAGTTCAACGGCGTTGTATACTGTAAAGGCGAATACTACTGTGAGGGTTCATTGCTCCGTTGCGCCATAGGCCGAACCGCCTCAGCTCTGTACTCGGCACAGAGATTACTGACGTCACAGGCACACTCGCAAAGTAGTTGGCGCCGGCACTCGCACTTCGACTTTTCGATTTTCCTCAGAAAGTCGTTCGTGTAAAACGGGCTTAAACGTTTTGCATCCGCAACATCGTTGTCGCGTATCGAGAAGAGAAAAAAAAAGAAGACTCTCGTACATTTGTGGCGCCTTATAAGACGTGAAAAAAAAAATAATTCCTAGAACCATACGAGGCTGGAATATCTGACATTTGGTACCGTAGGCTGACACCCGCACAGCCCGACAAAAGGACGCGACGCGGGCTATCGGGTACTGAGAACGTACTGTCCGTGTCAGCAGCTAAAAGTGCCGTCTGTTCATAAGTTAGGCGCTATCCGCGTTTTGTTGTGGACACCACATCTGTGCGACGAGCCGGCACCGTAAATAGTCGGCGGAGAAGCGAGGTATGCTGCAAAAACCTGCCGGGCACCTCGGCCAGGGGGCTGTGCGTGCGAATTCGTTAACCACAGGGGCCACCCGCCCAACCAGTTGGCTGCTGCGCCTCAGACGCGACCGACCTCGTTCCGCTGCCATCTGTCCGATGCCTGACGGTCGTTCTTTTCTCAGATGAAAAGATTAAGACCGCCGACAAAAAGGGGACAGACGCGGCTCGTTTATACGGCCGGTCAGGATTTCATTGCTCTCTCTCTCTCTCTCTCTCTCTCTCTCTCTCCTGCATCGGAACGTGCAAATACACTGGCAAAGAAGTGGAGCACTCAGAAGGTACGAGAGACGATTAAATACAAAAGAGATTTTATTCTATAATTAAATTGATTTTTTGAAAACCACTCGGCGACCATTAAAATTGCTACACCTAGAAGAAATGCAGATGATAAACGGGTATTCATTGGACAAATATACTATACTAGAACTGACAAGTAATTACATTTTCACGCAATTTGGGTGCATAGATCCTGAGAAATCAGTACCCAGAACAACCACCTCTGGCCGTAATGACAGCCTTGATACGCCTCGGCATTGAGTCAAACCGAGCTTGGATAGCGTGTAGAGGCACAGATGCCCATGCAGCTTCAACACGATTCCACAGTTCAAGAGTAGTGACTTGCGTATTCTGACGAGCTTGTTGCTCGGCCACCATTGACCAGACGTTTTCAATTGGTGGGAGATCTGGAGAATGTACTGGCCATTGCAGCAGTTAAACATTTTCTGTATCCAGAAATGCCCGAACTGGACCTGCAACACACGGTCTTGCATTATCCTGCTGAAATGTAGGGTTTCGCAGGGATCGAATGAATGGTAGAGCCACGGGTCGTAACACATCTGAAATGTAATGGTCACTGTTCAAAGTGCCGTCGATGCGAACAAGAGGTGACAGAGACGTGTACCAATGGAACCCCATACCATCACGCCGGGTGATAGCCAGTATGGCGATGACGAATACACGCTTCCGATGTGCGTTCACCGCGATGTCGCCAAACACGGATGCGATCATCATGATGCTGTAAACAGAACCTGGATTCTTCCGAAAAAAATGATGTTTTGCCATTCATGCACCCAGGTTCGTCGTTACGTACGCCATCGCAGGCGCTCCTGTCTGTGATGCAGCGTCAATGGTAACCGCAGCCATTGTCTCCGAGCTGATAGTCCATAGTGCTGCAAACGTCGTCGAACTGTTAGTGCAGATGGTTGTTGTCTAGCAAACGTCCCCATCTGTTGACTCAGGGATCGACACTTAGCTGCACGATCCGTTACAACAATGCGGATAAGATGCCTGTAATCTCGACTGCTAATGATACGAGGCCTTTGGGATACAGCATGGCATTCCGTATTGCTCTCCTGAACCAACCGATTCCATATTCTGCTAACAGTCATTGGCTCGCGACCAACGCGAGCAGCAGTGTCGCGATACGATAAACCGCAGTCGCGATAGGCTTCAATCCGTCCTTTATCAAAGTCGGAAACGTGATGGTACGCATTTCTCCTCCTTACACGAGGCCTCACAACAACGTTTCACCAGGCAACGCTGGTCAACTGCTGTTTGTGTATGAGAAATCGGTTGGAAACGTTCCTCATATCAGCACATTGTAGGTGTCGCCACTGGCGCCAACCTTGCGTGAATGCTCTGAAAAGCTAAATATTTGCATATCACAGCATACAATTCCTATCGGTTAAATTTCGCGTCTGTAGCACGTCATCTTCGAGGTGCAGCAATTTTAATGGCCAGAAGTGTATTTTTAGAAAGAGTTTCCCTCTTTGGAAATGCATTTGTCCCAGTGTATAGGCAGCTTTTTGATGCCATTATCGTGAAAAAGAACAGGGTCGTGTGACCAGCCATTTGCGCACGAAATCTTCCACCATGGACATAAACAGAGGGGGTTTGTTGGGGTTCAAACTCCTCCCGATATTTTGACAGTGGTTAAAAAAGGGACGGAAATGGTCTTAAAATGTATGGGAGGGTAATGTTGATGTCAACACCTTTTTAAACTGCAAGGAGCAGCTAATGTGTGCGATGTGATGATCCGATTTTTCCCCTCATCGTCTTTTAATAAACCTCACGGGACATATATCCTCCTATTATTTTTTATATTGTTGTTGTTGTTGTGGTGGTCTTCAGTCCGCAGACTGGTTTGATGCAGCTCTCCACGCTAACCTGTCCTGTGCAAGTCACTTCAGCTGAGAATTCTTTCGGTAACCTACATCCCTTTGAATCTGCTTATTGTATTCGTCCCGCGGTCTTCCTCTACGATTTTTACCCCACACACTTCCTTCTAATGCTGACGATTCCTTGATGTCTCAGGATGTGTCCCACCAACCTATCTCTTCTCTTAGAATACGCCAGAAATTCCTTTTCTCCCCAATTTTGTTGAGCACCTCCTCATAAATTAATTTATTTATTTATGAATGTTTCTTTACACTCATAACTTTACTCTTTGTTCAACTGTTCATTCTTGAAATCAAAACCGAGAGTCCGCTGTGGATGCGCCCCGAATGTCCGTTTAATGTAACTCCTGGCATGATGTTCATCATATTACGAAACGGAATGATCTCTTTCCCTTTCAAGCAAGTTTGAGGAAGGCAGCAAAGAAACCACTCGACTTGCTTCGTTTATAAAGAAGTTGGCAACAGCTGCAAGAAGCAGAAACCATCCGAATACTATTGATGAATTTCGAATACAAATAGCTACCACAAGGATAAAGAGAAATCGAAATAACTGTAGCAGTGGCAGTATGTTTTGGTGATTACAAATAATAAGAGTTGAATGATGCTAAGAACATGCTCATCAATCATCGCACTAATTTGGCTTCCACCGAAATTATTTTGTTCCAGGTAGGACTATATGATTAAAAACGAATGTATTCTACTATTGTTCTACAAATCGAACTGGGTGATACACAGTACAATGAAAAGGAGACAAATGGGAAAAGATGGTAAACTGTTTCGTAAAAATGAAAAAAAGAAAGCCACCATTTATTTTACTGTGAGGTAACAGGGTCATTGCCCGTATGGGAAAAGGTTTCTCGTTTTTAATACGTCTTCAACCGAAGGAATTTGTTTTTACGAAGTTTATTTGTTTAAAAGCCGTCCCGAAGTCAAATCCTGACTACGCTTATGTCTTCCACACTCTCGTAATCTTCAAATCATTGCCCTCGTAGAGCTTCTTTAAGTGGTCTGAACAATCATGGCACGACTCATGGGTGAGTTTGGGCCCTGTAGGAGACTTTCTTTTAATGAACCTTTCGGTAGCTTTCATCTCTTGGTTATTCTACCAATGCGAGAAATTATTTTTCCTTTGCATAATAAGTAGACTATCCTTTCCTTGGCCGTAGCTGTCGGTCCTCATTACTCTTTCATGTTCTCCGCACTTTCGTCAGCTGTTATGTTCCGTCAGTATGTATGTATGTTTGTAAATCTTACGGGACTTAACTACGGGGTCATCAGTCCCTAAACTTACAAACTACTTATCAACTACTTACGAACTAGGACGGCACAAATATCCATGCTACGGTCGAACCCCCGACCGTAGTGGCCGTGCACACCGTGACTGAAGCGCCTCAGTCCCCTCGGCCACCGCGGCCGGCAGTTCCGTCAGTGAATTACATTTTCTGGCGAATGATGGACACAAAATTGCCTAAGGAAAAACCTCGGCAGTTCACACCATGTAGTTTTGGAGCCCATTTGGGTACGGAAGGCACGCTTTTCGTTGGAAACCAAGCGGCTACAAAATCATTGTACTCAAGAATAAGGCTCGATATGATTTCATTTATTCGGAAGCCGATTTTACTTTTGTATTCGCAGATGAAGACTCAATTGTTGTGAGACAGGACGGGATGTAGGGGAGAAGCGATCCCCTATGTCGAATCGATTGGTCTAGTCTTTTGCGGCGATATGCAACTCTCGCCTTGGTCAACAGCTAGCAGTAATATTCAGTATTTACGATGCATCGCTTATTTAGAAAGACAGTCAGCAAATGCCTCGCCGATAAGAGAAAATAAATAAGTAAACAAAGGTTGATAGAACCTTGCCAGCTGACAGTGGAGTCTTGGCTTTGACTGGTGTTGCTTCCCCTTTCCTCCGCCACACCTTACTGTCATGTTTGGATTCAGGAGTGTAGTGGTGTCCCCATATTTCGTTGCACATGACGATCGGACTAAAACGTACATCACCTATTTCCGCTAATCCTATATATTAAAAGAATCTACGAAAACTAAAGTCGGTTGTAACGCACAGACGTTTTGAGGGCACAGAATGCACGGCCACCAACAAATTACGAACTCCCTGATACCAATAACAGACCGGACGGGTCCTTAATTACAAAGTAGCAAAATCAAATCAATTGATTTATGACGGTTTATCAATTTTCACCAACCAGTGTAAATAAATATTTGAATGAAATCTGTAAATTAATAGTACGGAAAAAATGAAACATAAAAACCATACATAGAGAAACAGTGCAAACATAAATTCTTACAACGTGACTACAGGGAATAAAAATAAAATTAAACAAGAATCTGATGTTTTTAGGGTTGTTCAAAACACAAAGTGATGCAAATATTAGAAATATTAGAAAGCTGACACACTATTATAACTAAATAAACAAATAGACAAAAATATAGGGGTTGGATAGGAGGGTATAGGTGGGGTGCATTGCAGAATTGAAAAGCTTAACAAATCGGAGGTATCCACTGGGACTGAAAAATGGTATATATATACATATTCAATTATAGTGTTCGTAATTAAATGAAGAATTGCTGTAAGGACAGAGTACAGAATAATTTTTGCAGCGGTGAAGTAGCCGAGCGGTCTAAAGCGTCTCGCTGCGGAGCGCGCGGTTGCTCGCAGTGGAGGTTCGAGTCCTCCCTGGGGCATGGGTGTGTGTGTGTGTGTTGTCCTTAGGTTAGTTTACCTAGGTTTAAGCAGTTTGTAAGGTACTGAATAATGACCACGCAGTTTGCTCCGATAGATTTATGAACATTTGAATAATTTGGAATATTAGTACTAACAAAGAAAGATACTAAGCTGGTGTGATACAATGGGAGGTTAGACTGGTATTAATACAGAAAGTAGATGAACAGTGCTTGTACAAAATTTAAATTAGATATACAACTTCATATCAGTAAAGTAAATGTTAGCCAAAAGTACTGGGAACTATTACAAACATATGCTGACACCAAAATAGAGTAAGATAAAATAAGAAGATACAAGAAGTGGAGGAATAAAATGGAACAGGCCTGGATGTTCTGTGGATTAGGGGGGTTCAGAAAATGGTGATGAATTGAGGACTGTTTGATCATTTAATATTAAGCCTGGACTGTGAGCTAGATGTTTATTTCTTGTGTTCAGCCGGACAATCGTCGTTCCCTCATCTTGAGAGAACGTGAAAGTCGGAACAATCCTGCTATGTGCAGCAAATATCGCCATATCACGGTGGAGGACGAATGGTGTGGGCAGGAATCAGTATTGGCGGACGTACGGATCTCTACATAATTCAGAATGGCGTTTTCAGTGGTAAGAGGTATAGAGACGAGATCCTTCGACCTTTTATTGTGTCTTACGCTGGTGCCATAGAAGATGGGCTGCTCCTGGTGGATGAGAATACTTATCCTCACACAGCTGCCGTACTGGTGGACAACACGCTTGAAGCTGAGGGAATTGAACGGAAGGAGTGGCCAGCTGGTTCACCGGACTTAAACCCGATGATCATCGCAGAAGAATAGACCTTCACTCATTGAAACTGTCGTTGGCCTCAACAGCGTTCGTCCAGTACATGCATCGTTGGCTCCAATGTTGGTACTGCCCCGTTGCTTGTCGGTAGTTCGACAAAACATCAAAGGACGGGGAACAATATCGATAGACCACACTTTGGCGCCAACGTTATTTCCTTCTATCTTGGACGCTTGGTCGTCTCATGACTGTTCGTTCGTACGTTGGGGTTGGGTTGGGTTTTTGATTAGGTTAGGGGCACTAAACTACTGAGGTTACCAGTCCCCCTGTGGAGAAGAGGAGTGAGGGTAGGAAAAGAGGAGAGGGGGAAAGGAAATGCAGTTCGGGAAGTAAAGAAGGAAGGAAGACTGCATTAGCTCGGGGCCCCGTGCTCGCCACGCACGTACTCACGAAAGAACTGTGAGCCCCCTGGGGGGTTCGTACGTTCTTCGTCGCCTTTATTTTAAAGTTTCGAAATGTTTCATTGTGAATAGTGGATTAGTTCTCTAGATCTAGAATAACTAAAATGCCACTGAAAGCTTTTATGCAGCCGTGCGGCATGGCCGCGTGGTCTAAAGCGTCATCCTACGCAGTATGTGGCCGTTCCCGCCGGAGGTTCGAGTCTTCCCTCGGAAATATATTGTGTGTGTGTCATCCTTAGTGCAAGTTATTTTAAGAAGATTGTAAGTCTAGAGACTGATGACCATACCAGTCTGGTCCAGTAGCTTTACAAACATTTGAACACAAAACTTTAGACTCTATCAGAGACCCTAAGTGAGAGGATATTTGCAAATGAAATATATTCCTAAAACTTAATGGTTCTTTTGACACACTCTGTTACTGAATGGAATTTTAAAAGTGAACATTACCTCAACATAACCCTACAAAGCGTGTCATATTGCTTTGCATACTTCAGACACCGTTACTGATATTATTTCTGGGGATAGTTTTAAAAAAAATTGTATTTAACACCGAAAAGGCGCTTATCGTGTGTAACGAATGCTTGAGTGACCGGATTTTTTCCCCGCACATATAGTTGTTTAAAGTATAAGGCACTGCTCTTGTTTGTTAGATAAGGACCTCGGAATATGATCTGTTATCAGCAAATCTTGTTTGCTATGTCTGATGTTTCTCTGTTATGTTGGGCTGACCCAATGTAATCATTGTTAGAATTGTGGGTTGACAGTTATCGAAGGCTGCGAAAGGACAGTCGTAAATACACTACATCATACTTCTTATAGAACGTGCGAATCGTCGTTAGCAGTTCTGTTTGTTTTTGACAGCTAGAGATTATCATTTTCCAAGTGTGGATTTCAATATGCACATTCGAAGAGTATAGCTCTCAGGTGGACGTGCGTGTGGAGGTGTGTGTTAGATGGATAATTATATGGATTGTAGGGAGTGGTCTCCTGTACCAAGAAATCAAAGCCTTAGTGCCACACGAAGTTTAGCTGGTATACTTTCCATTCTAGACCTATATTTCTTTATTTTGGGTCCATTTTTAAGGAAGAGCAGGAAATCTGTTGTTGACAAGCGACAAAAGTTGTAAAATTGTCCTGCCAGTTCATACATCAAATGCATTAATAATTTTCGTCAATCATACGTCCAAGAAAAAACAGAAATAAAACTTGTATCCATTATGGATTTGGAACCTGTGACTGTGATGAATGTAGTATTCCAGGAAAAACTGCAACCAGTCGTCTTTTATTGTTTTTCTCTTTGATTTATTTATATCCTACTACCGGTTTCGATCTGCTTGCCAGATAGTGAACTGCGAGGCAGTTCGAAACCGGTAATGGGATATAAATAAATCAAGAAGAAAAACAATAAGATGATGAACTGCGAGAGAGTTCGAAACCGGTAAGGGGAACATTACATAAATATGTGAACACGAAAACTGAAGAACAATTATTAGTATTAATTAAACAAGAAGGCTAATGAAACTATATAATTCGAAAGAAACTTTGCCATATACACAAAAGAAAAATCAATTGTTTACGAATTCGTTACGAGAGTTTAAAGGAAGTGGAAGGTTTCGCATGTGAAGGGGATAATAATAATAATTTCCTGTGGCTCAGTGGTCTGGTGCAAGTCTTTCAACTGGACGCCACTTCGGGGATGTTAGACAAGGATTCGTCGCAAGAGGTAAATGCCTATCGCGGGAGAGATCAAGCGGTAGAACGAGTGGTACTGCGAGGTAATAAAAAAATTGCGGCAACGGAATATAGTTATTTCGCGTTTTATGTTCAATCTGTACAGTGAGCAAGGTGTGAAAGAATGCTACTGTAGTTATAAATACTGAAGATTACCGGAACAAAATTTTGAACCTTTTAACGTCAGGAGAGTACAGGAAACTAAAGAAAGACTCCACAGCCGCCGTATTGAGAAAAACGAATTCTCTGATAAAGTCTTCTACTTCAGTTGGAGAAGAAGATAAAAAAGGCTTACTGAAATCTGAAGCTATGTGTCCAAGACTTTACAGCTTACTCAAAATTCATAAACTGATGTCCCTTTAAGGCCAATTGTGAGTGCTATCAATTCTCCTACACATCAAGTAGCAAGGTATCCGGCATCTCTTTTGCAGCCGTATATACATTAAAGAATCACGTCACTTCATTGAAAAACTTGAAGGACTAACAATTATTCCTGAAGATATTATTGTCAGTTTCGATATAGGAGGACTCGAACCTCCACGGTGAGCAACCGCGCGCTCCGCAGCGAGACGCTTTAGACCACTCGGCTACTCCACCGCGGCCAACAAAACAGAGGTGTCATTAAAAGTCTTGTAGGCAGAGCCAAAAGAATTTGCACACCAAAACATCTGGACGATGAGCTACAATATCTGAAGGCCTTTAAAGAATGGTCATGAGAAAGAAAGAAATAGAATTTTACGACCAAATAACAGTAGGCCGAAGGACAAGGTAACAAGACAACGATGGAGCAATACGCTTTCTCTCCCCTTTGTTAATAATGTAACGGATCAGACTGGGAAGATTCTGCGAAAACGTAAAATCAGACCGGTTTTCAAACCAACAAAGAAGATATCCCAAGCCCTCAGATCTGTAAAAGATAAACGTTCTCCTTTATCAGCAAGTGGGGTTTATAAAATTCCATACTCCTGTGGTAAAGTCTACATCGGAACCACTAAGAGAAGTGTAAACACACGTCTAAAGGAGCACAAAAAGTCTATGCCGACTTGGAAAAACTGAGAAATCGGCTGTGGCGGAACACTGCTTACAATCTGGAAATCATATAGTAAAATTCTCTGAGACAGAAATTTTATCTTCCATGATGATTTGCTATCCAAGGTTGTATAGAGAAGCGATTGAAATATATAAACATAATGATAATTTCAGTCGAAAAGAAGAGACTATGAAACTCAACGATATATGGACTGTTGCTCTGCAGAATCGATGACTGTTTTTATCTTTGACATGGTTCGATAGTATAGCTTTATCTTTGACAAGGATCATCTCTGCTTATCGCGTGGATATTAGCCACGCCCCCTTTTAGACGGTATTTAAGAAGCTCTCAGACTCCCGACCAGTCAGTCGGACAACCTCCGAAGAAGTCCGACGCAGCATCGGACGAAACGTCAGGAAGCAGCAAGATTCCAAGAACACGGCCTTACAACCCAGTAGATACAATACTTACAATGTATTTTTTGTGTTCTGGGTTTTTCGCCTATAAACGAACGCGAAAGAAATGTTAACGAGTGTCCAAAGATGTATTTCAAATGGAAGTGGAACGCTCAAGATAATATGAACACCTCAAAGAATATAGCAGCTGCAATGAATACTTCAGCCTGAAAAAAATATTAATGATTATTGTATGGTGAAAAATTATCTCCCAATAATATATTGGTTGCTTGTGAGTTGCCGAGTTAGTTGCTTTTGAGTTGCATATTAATGGTCGTGAGTTTCATAGTCCGTCACAATTTTAGCATCATATGCGTAATAGGATAATAGTTCAAAATGTTCAAATGTTTGTATAGTCTATGGGACTTAACTACGGGGTAATCAGTCCCTAAACTTACAAACTACTTATGAACTACCTACGAACTAGGACGGCACAAATATCCATGCCCGAGGGGGGATTCGAACCCCCGACCGTAGTGGCCGTGCAGACCGTGACTGAAGCGCATCAGTCCCCGCGGCCACCGCGGCCGGCGGATAATAGTTCCACATGATGATTAGCTTTTTAGAGATCGTGATAATATTGCAGCTGATGCCAGGCAATATTTGCGAATTTCCACTGGAAGTTTAAAGTTTTATTCGCGTAAGAGAATGATACACTTCTGTCCTTTGTGGACTCGAAATGGCGGTGATAGAATTTTCCAGTCAGGTTTGGTTAATGTGGACGGTAATTATATAATTACTACCTATAAAACTGCAACTTCGTAATCAGGATAAAGGTCATAGTTTTGCTAGAATTGTCGAATCAGTTTTAGTTATGGTACATCAGAAGTGGTTAGTTGGGTATAAGTGGTGATTGATTTTTGTGCTGTGATGCAGCATTAAGTAACTCATTTACGGAACGTGCCTATTGAATATACGATTTTTTTGTCTGTGTGTGTGTGTGTGTGAGAGAGAGAGAGAGAGAGAGAGAATTGGTCAGCCCAGAATTAGGCTCGCTTAGTTCAAATGTTTGTAAAGCTTACGGGACTTAACTACGGGGTCATCTTTCCCTAAACTTACAAACTATTTACGAACTAACTTATTCTAAAGACAGCACAAACATCCATGCCCGAGGGTGGATTCGAACCACCGACGAGGAATGGCCTCGCGCATCTTAGCATAGCGCCTCAATGCGCTCGGCCGCTCCACCACGGCCGTTCGCTGAGTCACCGCAAGTGTGATACCATTGTCGAATCTCGCGCGGGAATCCGGTGTGCCGAAGAGGAATTTGAATCATAGCCTTTGCTACTTCCATAGATTGCGATTTTGTGGAAATTTGAGCCGGACGGGAGGCGTGATTGGATAGCCAAGTGATTAAGGAAACCGCTGGCCCAAAGCGGGCATCTCGGGTTCAAAGTCCCGTTGGGAATAAATTTTCACTTGTCGCCATTGAATTATTTCAGTGCCATAATGCAGCCAAATCTAATCGAACTTGTCCTCTCCTCCTACCTCCAATGCAAGGTACAACTACAGTCTGTCAGTATCTGGCAGACATCACTGTGAAGAGGGCTGGACATGAACAAAACCCTTTCATTCTTACAAGCAGTAACCAGAGCTGACGTTCATTTTGGGAACCAAATTATGCGATTTCTGCTGGAAATCCCAAATTTACTATCTGCTAGTTGTGCTGACAGTGATGAAATCCAAGAAGATGTAGTCTCAGTTCAGTAAACAAAAATAAATGAATAAATCAAAGTTAAATATTAAAGGGTCAACTTACTAGCAGTGCTAAACTAATTACGACAATACTGCAAAATTTTACGCAGAGGATATCCGTTCTGGACTGGAGCAAATCTACTGTGTGGTGACGACAGTGGGCCTAATCGGCAGTCGGAGAGTGCGCCACAACACATGGAAGCGCTCACACTGTTTCCGCCACACGTGTACGAATCGATCTGTCGTATGTGCGCAGCAAGTATCATTGTCTGATCTCAAAGTGCATTGCCAATAAGCATATGATTGCGGAACTGGTTATAGAGGTATATTTTATATAAGTCAGCTTTGACGATCAGTTCACTTGTATTTACTTCAACTGATGTACAGACGTAGTGAAATGTAGTTTATGCATCTGATTTCAATATCTACTCTACAGGGCAATGTCATCAGATAAATCAGATATGCAAGTGTACAACATATTAACCTATCGCAAATAGTTCTCAAACCTACTTGTCAAACAAATAATGTAGAAGGTGCGTCTGAAAAGTTCGGTAAATGGTTTCATAGAATAAAGGAAACACGAGTTAGAAACAAATTAGCTTTACTGGCCTTCAAACTAATCGCTATTGGCTACAATACAGCCACCCGGTGGAGTGACCCAGCGGTCTAAGGCGCCTCGCTGCGGGGAGTGCGGTTGCTCGCCGTCAGAGGTTCGAGTCGTTCCTGGGGCATGTGTGTGTGTGTGTGTGTGTGTTTGAGAGAGAGAGAGAGAGAGAGAGAGAGAGAGAGAGAGAGAGAGAGAGAGAGAGAGAGAGAGTTGTCCTTATGTTAGTTTAAGTTAGTTTAATTAGTTTGTAAGTCTATAGACTGGTGATCATAGCAGTTTGCTCCAACAGATTTACAAACATTTGAACATTTGGTGACAATACACTTCTGACATCGGTTGTACAGCTGTTGGAAACTGTCAGCAAATACTTCTTGTGGAATCGCTCGAAGCACTGAGGTTACGTGATGTTGGATCTCCGCAACCATTCACTGCTTCAACACCATACGCTTGCACTTACATCTCATGGGTCTCGGCCGCCGATTTGCCTCATTTGAAACAAAATTTGATGTCAACACTTTGCTGCATTGCTCCATTTTGCGCTCCATGTTGCAATGACACGAGTTCTCACGCTGACCTTGTTAGCTGGGTCGCAGCGTGTACCACCGCTTCACTGCAATGCTTTGCATCATAGGGTGCGCTTGTTCACATGTCCTCAATGTGTATGAGCGGACACCTCAGTGTGGTTTGTAAAATATGGGACCATTCACCCAACTTCGCAGATGTACCTTGCATGTAATTCAACATATATTTTCGACTCTGTAACCATTTACTGCTGTAAATCAATCCCGCCAAAATCCAGCCGATCGTCATGGGTCCAACAATCCCGGCTTCCTGATTTTTACCTGACTCCATAGCTGCCAACCTTGAGAAGAGACTGTCAGTAATAATTCGACAGACCAATGAGGAGGAGGAGGGTTTGGGGGTCATACGCGCATCCTTCCAAGGAAATTTTTAGAAACCCTATTTAGACCATTAAATGGTATATTTATGACACTCTCCGTTCATAAATATATTCCTTGAAAAGAAAGAATTATAAATGTACAAGATCAGGTTAGGAGGAATAACCCAAAAAAATAATTTTTGTAAATACCGAGGGTGACATAGAAACATTCCTGCAATTTTCTAACACTTGTCTTTAAGGAAAGTTAACAGTTGCAGAAGAAAGAAATAAGTGTGCAATTCCTTGCGTTTATGAAATAATAATATAAAATCATTAGCAGGTAACACTAAAAACCAAATGGTTTGGTTTTTAAAACAACAATTAAACCAACCTACCCCAACTAATGTCACATTTTGCCGAAATATCATAACTCTTATTTATTTCTAGCGGCACAACACTGCTATAAAAACGAAAACAGGCGAAAAAAGAAAGATAGAAAAAGCAGTGGAAACTTTTCTCTTCGAAAACGAATTGGCTAACTTCTGACGCATGATAAAACACGTGGACTGTTTAGCTGAGACGGAAGACTAGTTATGAACGAAGGAATTTAAATAGCTCTTACCGAGTAGGCGTTCATTTGGTAGCTATGGAGGAGAAGAACATGCGGGACTTTTTGCAGTGAAAATGCTATCGTTAACGTTTCCTACAGCTTTTCTACGTACTCGGGAAGAAAATCATTGCGATCAATAAAACTTTCCCTAGCATTATGATTAGCTAAATATAAACAGTGCCCATACCGATTTTCTTAAAACATCATATTTAAAATGTATTAATTCCGTAATTTTTTACGAACTTCCCGTAACTCCGTAAATAAGATGATAGATCCGTAACAATTACGGACAATCCGTAATAGTTGGCAGCTATGTGACTCCATTATCGTCCCATCCGTTTTCGCAAGTGTGTTTCTGAATGTATGGTTGGTTTTAAACATACAAGAAGACAGAATTTACGAGTGGTGTTCAAATGGAAAGGTACGAAACGTCTTAACAATCATACCGGTTGCAGTGAAACATCTAGGGACGCAAATGTAGTTCCGTCCTAGTTGTGAAAATGCGCCAGCACTCTCACATGCAAGAGAGAATCAGGCAGTTGTGTGTTCCCTCCAACTGACGCGGCAGTGCGTGTGAGGACATCACGGCGCTCACACTGAAAAATTCGACGATTAAGGAGCACCTAGGTATTATCAGATTTCTGATTGCGTTAGGTGTTGCTGCTGCTTACGGAGGGAGGGAGTCTGCTCCATGACAACATGCGTCCACATGTCTCCAGGGTCACACAAAGTGTAGCGGTCAAGTTCAAGTGGGAGCAGCTTGAGCATCCGCTCAACAGCCCGAACGTCGCCATGTGACTTATCTGTTTGGTCCGCTAAACAACCTCAAAGGGAAGCGCTTCAACTCGGACGAAGAACTGAAGGACACAGTAGAGGACTGGCTCTTGCCTCAGCAACAGGAATTCTGGGAACAGGGAATCCTTCGGTGCGCTATACAGTGGGATAGTTATGTTCAGGCCTCTGCTGATTAATTTCCAATATACTCAGTGTCGTTACGTACCTTTTCATTTGAACATGCCTCATGTTTTTTGCAGTTCATCTCACTTTCTTAAAGATTACAAGTGCATGTTAAATATTTATTGATTCTCTTGTTTATTCCTACAATTTTAATGTCAATTCTACCTTGCCTGAAAAACAGGATGTTTGTACCGATGCCAGAAAGTCTCTCCCTGCCCCCCCCCCCCCCTCCAATCTCCTCCATCGTCTCCCAAACGGTCCGGGGGAGTGCAGGAGTTGAAGTAACAATAAAGAAATAAAGAAAAATTATATTATTGTAGGACATATAGTTCAGCAGATACGCCATCATATGGATTGAGCTATTTGAAAAATAAATAAAAATATAAAAATAAAAAAACTGAAATGGACAGAAATTAAGGAAGAAGATGGACAGAGAGCAAAAATTAACTAATATAAGAAAGGGATGTGCGCCTCGGTTGCACAGTGGTAAAGTGCCAGACTACAAATCCAAAGGTCGCGGGTTCGATCCCCGCCAGGTCCTAGGATATTTAACTGGCACTTTCCACTTCTTTCACCTCTGGCAGTATTGCTCATGTGAAAAATACCGAGTAGCACCGTGGTTCGGAACCCACGTTAAACTGTAGGTCCCCCTATAACTGGCTGGGTAAGTCAGTTCGAAGGTCGGAGGAAGGCAACGGAATACCACCTCCAAACAGGACCATGCCTAGTAAAGCACTGTGGTGTTCAAACCAATCTTCGGATTGTTGACTGCTTTACCTTTTTTAAGAAAGGGATAAATAGACACCAAGGCAAAGAAACTTTCATTCTCCACTCCGACGAGTGGAGCAGACTGATTGGGATCCGGTCCATAAAGAGTTGTGGTACTATTCAGGCAATTATAAGACAAGCTGATAGTGGGGCAAGGGGACCCAATTGCGAATAACTGGGATTGGGCTTACAAGTTCCAACATACGCTTTACAACCAAGGAAAACCTCTAGAAAGCCTTGGTCAGGACCGGAGGGGACGTTGCCCCAGTCCAGGAAATAATTAACCGGGCGGCGCAAATGCGGTTTCGGCAACCAAAATTTGCGTACCAGAGTTAACTCTCGTATACTTATAAAGATCAGTTAGATCAAATTGCAAATGACGAATCTCTTCCTAGAGGAACCGAACGCAGGAGCATGGAATACTCTGGCCAGAAACTAACGCTAATATGTACAGCATGTGATCAAAAGTATCCGGACACCTGGCTGAAAACGACTTAAAAGTTCGTGGCGCCCTCCATCGGTAACGCTGAAATTCAATATGGTGTTGGCCCACCCTTAGCCTTGACGACAGCTTCCATTCTCGCAGGCATACTTCCAGTCAAGTGCTGGAAGGTTTCTTGGGAAATGACAGCGCTTTCTTCACAGAGTGCTCCACTGAGGCCAGGCACGAAGTCGGCGTTTGAAAACATCCCAAAGGCGTTCAATAGGATTCAAGTCATGACTCTCTGAAGGCCAGTCCGTTACATGGATGTTTTGGTCGTGTAATCACACCGCCACATGCCGTGCATATGAACAGGTACTGGATCGTGTTGACTGAATCGCTATCTCAGAATTACAAGATGGTGCTTAAAAGATCAGTTTTGTCCTGTGTTGTGATAGTGGCACGCAAAACAACCAGGAGTGCAAGCCCCCTCCATGAAAAACACGACCACACGATAACACCAGTACACACGCTGGCATGTGACGTTCACAGGGAGTTCGCCATACCCACACCCTCCCATCGGTTAACTGCATAGTGTACCGTGAATCGCCATTTCACAGTACGTTTTGTCCACTGTTCAATCGTCCTATGTTTACACTAATTACACCAAGCGAGGCATTGTTTGGTTTTGACCTGCGTAATGTGTTGCTTATGGGCAGCCGCTCAAATCCAAGTTTTTTTTTTACCTTCCACTTAATTGTCATAGTACTTAGAGTGGATCGTGATGCAGTTTGGGCCGGCCACGGAGGCCGACGAGACTAAGGCGCTCCAGTCACGGTCTGCACGGCCACTACGGTCGGGGGTTCGAATCCCCCCTCGGGCATGGATATTTGTGCCGTACTAGTTCGTAAGTAGTTCATAAGTAGTTTGTAAGTTTAGGGACTGATGACCCCGTAGTTAAGTTCCATAGACTATATAAACATTTTGATTTGATGCAGTTTGGAATTCCTGCGTGATGGTCTGTATGGAGGCCTACCTATTACACAGTACGACCCTTTTCAACTGTCGGCGGTCTCTGCAGTCTACAGACGAGGTCGGCATGTCTCTTTCATGCTGCGCATGTTTCCACTTCACTATCACCTCAGAGATAGTGGACCTAGGGATGTTCAGGAGTGTAAAAATTTCGCTTACCGACTTCTGATACAAGTGACACCAAATTACCTGACCACATTCGAAGTCCGTAAGTTCCGCGGAGCGCCCCATTCTGCTCTCTCGCAACGACTACTGAGGCACTGTCGCCAACTCGTTTCCAACCATGTCCCTACATGATGTGTCAAAAATCCCTATGTTTGCCATGAAAGTCCCTACGGACAAAAATGATTTCTTAAAAAAATAAAAAAAAGAATAAAAAAAGACCTTACATGTTGGATGACTTCCCATTCACTAATATTATTGCACAATGAATTGTTACTGTTTTGAATTTTAAAAAGGTACTTTCATTCTGCATCATTGCAGAGAAAAGTCCCTACGTTTTGAAAATCAGTCCTTACAGTCTGGAAGAAAGAGTCAAAAGTTCCTATGCATAGGAACATGTCCCTACTGTTGGCAACACTGTACTGAGGTCCCTGATATGGAGTACCTGGCAGTAGGTGGCAGCACCAGCGCAGTGCACTTAATACCAGAAACGTATGTTTTTGGGGGTGTCTGGATACTGTTGATGGCATAGTGTATATTGATCAGAAAAGTCTGTAGACTAAAAAGTTGCGACAACAATGCCCAGTAGCGCACAAATACGAGAAATGCCCAGAAAATCATGAGCTATTATTTTCCTCAACCGTAAAAAATGTTGCGAATTCTAAACATTAAGTATGGATTGTTTACAGTTCGCCTAGCACAATGGCAATGTTTTTGAATTTTCTGTCAGATAGTGTACAGGTCACGCACTTTTTCGTGGTCTTTCTGTGATCGGCGGAATTCGGCTGTGTTCGTGCGTCTACGGAATGTTTATACTCTACAAACCTTACCTCGTAACAGTGTTGTACACCGTAGGCATCATCAATGTATTGTTGATTTGTGCGTGGTATTGATTATTGTCGCCCACTTCGATATTTGCTAAAGTAAGTCCACATACCCCAAGACTTCTTTTAGAAAAAGGAAGGCCGTCATTGAAAGTGGTATGAAGAATGTTAATTCCGATTGTTTCTCAGTTACGACAATAAAAAGGGACAGAAAGCGTTGCTACAACCGCTTAATAAGCCCCTTTAAAATATGAATATTTCGTAGATATACGTTCCAGTTTTCTATTACTCAAACATTAAAGTGATACTTAATTTCGTGTTCCAACTGTGATGCTTTAACCTTAACCTCTTACATGTTGTTTCCTTTAAAACCTTTAAGCTATACGCCGTAAGCTGGCGGCACTGGGAGAAAGAGGCGGGGCTTGTTCTAACAGCCAGTGCGCTACGAGCTGAATGCATGCTTCAGCTCCCAATATTCTTCGCTCAATGGCCACGTTTAAGTGCGTGATCTGTAGTTGCAGGACCATTTCAGAATGGCCTCTGTAAGTGCTGGAGACCATAGACAACATAGATCGCGTGTGACGTCATTTTACTGAATCCAACGTCATAAGTCAGGTGCTCGGGACAGGAAGCCGATTTCGTCATTATCTTCAATGCGAAGTGGAGCTGAGAGTTGTAGTTTTTTCATCTATATAGGTAATTAAGCATTTTAACAAATTCAACGTCTTGTCGCATCGTAATGCACACTTGCCAGTACATTTAACGTTATTTCTCAGTAATTTCTAAGATTTTGCGATGGTTATAGCTTTCATATGTGCCTAGGAGAAATAAAAAGCTCTCTTTTGGAAACAAGGGAACTGCGGTTTTAAGTGAAAACTTACTTTTATGTAACAGCAAGTCTTTTATTTCGCAGCTTCCGCGGGAATAGAAGATGAAATATTCATTTAACAAGCAGCATCAGTGTTCTGACGATTTCTAAAAAGTACGTTGAACTGCTTTGTTATGCCTTTATAAAAATGAAATCGTGTTTAATCCACAATGTCCTATTTTAGTATAACACAAACCTGTATATATATTTCAAGACTACTATGTACAGTCATGCAAACACATAAAACAAGCAGCATATTGGCTATTTCCATTCAAATACGTCAAGTATAACCGGTTTTGTGGGCGTAGTGAATAGTCTGCATTCATCTTAAGTTATTACAAGCATGACTGCACCAGAAATGACTCACTGAGATATAAACTCAGTCAAGACCCTCTGGAACAGTCTTCACGTTGATAATCACATTAATCAGTCAAAAAGTAAAAGATTCATAGTGCAATACAAATTCTAAAGATCTGTAATTCTATTTAGTGTGAAAAGAACTGTCAACACGTTTCACCTGGGCACATGTAAATGCGACAAGCATCGCATTGTCATTAACACTGTAGGAAAAAAAAATATGTTCCCTTTACTAATACATCTGTAATAAGAATAGAGGTCGTTTTATTGTTACGACGGCTGTTCGGTAAAGAATGATCATAATTTTTAAGATCATAATTTCCCGCGCAAAAATTTAATCTTATGATATTCTGTTAGCTTAATGTGAAAATCACGCCGCAGTAGTTCCATTGTTTAAAGAGGGGAGACAATCAATTTTAAAGGATGGTGGACCCGGTGTTCCAGATACTGCTCTTACGGAAGAAAACATCAACATTGCTGCTGTCATTGTGAACAAGGATCGACGAATTACTCTTAGATAAATTTTGAAATACTGAACATTTCATTGGATGCTACCACCACCTAGGTGACAGAAACATTACACATGATACGTGTTTGTTCGCGATGGGTTCTATGACTGTTGGTTCCCGATCAAAAGGACATTCCCGTGCAGGTCCGCATGCAGTTAAAGTCGATGTTACAGGAAGCACCGTAAATGTCCAAATGTTTGTATAGCTTATGGGACTTAACTACGGGGTCATCAGTCCCTAAACTTATAAACTACTTATGAACTAGCTAACGCTAAGGACGGCACAAATATCCATGCCCGAGGGGGGACCGCAGTGGCCGTGCAGACCGTGACTGGCGCGCCTCAGTCCCCTCGACCTCCGCGGCCGGCCCAAGCACCGTAGTTTCTTTCAAATATAATTACTGGTGATGAAACGTGGCTAATCTTCTTCATTACCAAACCACAAAAAAGCAAAAGTGGTTGCTTCTGCTGGGGAGACATGGTCATCTCATTCTTTGATATTCATGGAATGGTTTATCAGCATGAAGTACATGAACACAGATCAGTAACTGGACAATACTACAGGTATGTCTTGAAAACATTGCAAGTCCATATTAAGCGCAAAAGACCACATTTACTGAAGCAGTCTGGATGCTGCACCACGATAATATACGGCCGCATATTGCCAATGTCGTTGTAGAATATCTTGCAAAACTCAAGGCCGAGGGGACTACGGCGCTCCAGTCACGGTCTGCACGGCCACTACAGTCGGGGGTTCGAATCCCCCCTCGGGCATGGATATTTGTGCCGTCCTAGTTTGTAAGTAGTTCGTAAGTAGTTTGTAAGTTTAGGGACTGATGACCCCATAGTTAAGTCCCATAGACTATACAAACATTTGAACATTTTTTTGCAAAACTCAACGTGAACTGCATCGCTCATTCTCCCTATAATCAGGATTTAGTCCCAACGTGACCTTTTTCTATTCCCTAACTTGAAGAAACGCATTTGGCGGGGGCACTTTCTATCATCAGAAGCAGCGGGGGAGCCTGCGGAGACGATTTTGAAGGACCTCTCAAGAAATGGTTTCCAGCATGTATTTGAAGACTGGCAGTAATTCTGGGGCCAGTGTATCGCATTATAAACAAGGGAAAATAAAACAGTAGAGGAGGAATGGGTAAAATTGAGAGATGAAATAGTGAAAATAGCAGAGGACAAAATAGGTAGGAAGGCAAGACCTACAAAAAATCCTTGGATATCACAGGAGATACTAAATTTAATCGATGAAAGGAGAAAATATAAAAATGCCGTATATGAAACAGGCAAAATGGAGTACAGACGACTAAGAAATGAGATTGACAGGAAGTGCAAAATGGCTAAGTAGGAGTGGCTAGAAGACAAATGCAAGGATGTAGAAGAATGTATAAATAGGGGAAAAATAGATACAGCCTACAGGAAAATAAAAGAAACATTTGGAGATAAGAAAAACAACTCTAAGAATATCAAGGACACGGATGGAAAACCAGTTCTCAGCAAAGAAGGGAAAGATGAAAGATGGAAAGAGTATATAGAGGGGCTCTACAAAGGAAATGAACTTCGAGACAATATTGTAGGAAGGGAAGAGGATGTAGATGAAGATGAAATAGGAGATACTGTACTGAGAGAAGAATTTGACAGAGCCCTGAAAGACCTAAGTAGAAACAAGGCCCCTGGAATAGATGATATTCCCTCAGAGCTACTGAAGTCTCTGGGAGAACCAGCCATGACAAACCTGTTTCACCTGGTGTGTAAGATGTATGAGACAGGCGAAGTTCCCTCAGACTTTAAGAAAAATGTTATAATCCCCATCCCTAAGAAAGCAGGTGCAGACAGGTGTGAAAACTACAGAACCATCAGTTTAAAAAGTCATGATTGCAAAATATTAACACGAATTATATACAGGATGGAAAAACTGGTAGAAGCCGACCTCGGGGAAGATCAGTTTGGGTTCAGGAGAAATGTAGGAACTCGGGAGGCAATACTCACTTTACGGCTTATCCTAGAAGATAGATTAAGAAAAGGCAAACCTACATTTCTAGCTTTTGTAGATTTGGAGAAGGCTTTTGACAATGTTGATTGGAATAAACTCTTTCAAGTTCTGAAGCAAGCAGGAGTAAAATATAGGGAGCGTAAGGTTATTTACAACTTGTACAAAAACCAGACAGCGGTTGTCAGAATTGAAGGGCATGAAAGGGATGCAGAGGTTGGGAAGGGAGTGAGACAGGGTTGTAGTCTTTCTCCAATGTTATTCAATTTGTACATTGAACAAGCTATAAAGGAAAGCAAGGAGAAATTTGGTGAAGGAATAAAAGTTCAGGGGGAAGAATTAAAAACATTGTGTTTTGCCGACGACATAGTAATTCTGTCAGATACAGCAAAGGACCTGGAAGAGCAGTTGAACGGAATGGACAGTGTGCTGAAAGGTGCATATAAGATGAACATTAACAAGAGCAAAACTAGGGTAATGGAGTGCAGTGTAAGAAAATCAGGTGATGCCGAAGGAATTAGATTGGGTAATGAAGCAATAAAGGAGGTAGATGAGTTTTGTTACTTGGGCAGTAAAATAACAAATGATGGTCGCAGTACAGAGGATATAAAATGCAGAATGGCAATGGGTAGAAAAGCGTTTTTGAAAAAGAGAACTTTGTTAACATGGAATGATTTAAGTCTAAGGAAGTCCTTTCTGGAGGCATTTGTGTGGAGTGTTGCCTTGTATGGGAGTGAGACGTGGACGATAAACAGTGCGGACAGGAAGAGGATTGAAGCTTTTGAAATATGGTGCTACAGAAGCATGCTGAAGATTAGGTGGGTGGATCACGTAACTAATGAGGAGGTACTGAACAGAATTGGGGAGAAAAGAAATTTCTGGCATACTTTGACTAAAAGAAGGGATAGATTGGTAGGACACATTCTTAGACATCAAGGAATTGTGAATTTAGCATTAGAGGGAAGTGTGTGGGGTAAAAATCGCAGAGGAAGACCAAGAGATGGATACAGTAAGCAGATTCAGACAGATGTAGGTTGCCGTTCTTATGTGGAGATGAAGAGGCTTGCTCAGGATAGGGTACTGTGGAGAGCTGCATCAAACCAGTCTCCGGACTGAAAACCACAAAAACAACAACATATATTTCATGAACAACCCTCGTAATTTTAATTTCAGCTGTAAATGAGAAAAAATTGTTGATCTCAGTGACGAAAACTCTGTCCTCTGTCAGGTGACTCAAGACAGAAACATTAGAAGTTGGTTTCAAACACAGCTGAGATATGGACATTCGGAGCATATGTTATCTATCGTCTGTGGTTACAACCAACGTGTAGTTATCGAATTTCGCATTGCAGAGAAAGAAAAACTGTTGGGAGTATCCAGCTGTCGACAGGAGTACAGATAGTTGTTGGGGGCACAGTGTGTGAGATCACAAAGAGACCACATGGTATCGGATTTTAGAATTTCTTGTGTGGTACGTGAAGTTCAGAACTCAAATAATAATCAGCCAAAGCTGTTCGACGCATCTCTAAAAAAATTTTGATAAAATCGACTTTGAAGTTTTGCAAAATGCATGTAAGTACCAATAATTAAAACGATTGCAAGATCTCTCGATTAATATATATATATAAAGAAAGAAAGAAAAAGAAAAAGTATTGTTTTGGCTTTCCAACCCTGAGGTCACTAGTTCGAATCCTGTCGTGACCGATTTATTTTTTTAAATTTTTTCCGTTGTGTTCGAAAACTTACACAATTTTAATATCTAATGATAATTTTTACGAAAAGTGCACGTCATTTTGTTTACTCGTAATTTTCTATTTTTTTATAGAAAGTTGTCAATAATGATGGTTCAATAAAAAAAAACATAACTTACATTTTCTACAGTATTGGCTTCACTATTAGTTGACGACGGTAGACTCTGATTGTTCAGTTTGTGAAGAGCTACGTTACTGTATTTGGAAAGTCATCTCCATTGCTACGAATGGTATTCCAAGTAGTTAACCTATTAAACCATCGTTTTACGTGAGGACGTTTTCAGCTGGTCTACACATAAACAAAATCTGACGCAACACGTGGTAATAGAGATCACTGAATTCGGGAAAAAAAAAAAAATGACAGTGGGATTCAAACACCGACTGGCCAGAACGCTAGCACCTCAGCTACACCGACAGATGCTGTAGCCGTTTTTGTTATTGATACTTTGCAAAACTCCAAAGTCGACTTTCTTGGAGTCTGTCTGAGAGTTACGTCGAATGGCTTTTGCTGATTGTTATTTAAGTTCTGATCTTCACGTATCATAAATATAAAGCAATTCTAAAATCCGATACCCATATGGTCTCCTTTTAAGATTTTCAGCGGTCGGCCGCCACACCCAACATATTACAGCGAGCTGGTGTCATTCGGGAAGTCAGACGGATTGGGCCATTATAGGATGCCAATGTTTCACGCTGCACGCAGGCCATAGAATGGTATAAAGATGACGTGGAAAAACGGGGCATGAAGGTAAAACACCATCCTTTTGTGTGTGCGATTCTCATTATACGCAATAAATAATTGTGCAAGAAAAAAATGTTGCGCATTACTTTCTTGGAAATCCCCTCGTATATTGCGTGATGTAAAACCGGTATCGAGAAAGAGTATTTCGCTCTTGTTAGTGCTATGATTCATCTCGATATAGAAAGGAAATGATAAATTCTCTATTCCACATACAGTTCACAAAAACAGTTGTTACATAGTCTTTATAACTACTTCGTGCGTCACGAAATCTAATTAAGCAACTATTTTGATTATCGTAGGGAAAAAAAACGCTTTGTGTTATTTCGTGCATCACGCAACCTGGCTAAACTGCTCTTTAAATTGTCATTACGAAACTGCTGTACGTTTCTTCAAGGATGTTGTATTATCCTTGTAAGTACCTAAGTTGTTAACCGCGATTGTGTTGCGTATCTGTAGTTCCAAATGTTTTTAAAGCTTATGGGACTTAACTGCGGGGCCATCAGTCTCTAAACTTACAAACTACTTATGAACCAACTTATACTAAAGACAACACAAACTTCCATGCCCGAGGGAGAATTCGAACCTCCGACGCGGGAGGCCGCGCGATCCGTAACGTGGCGCCCCAGACCGCTCGGCTACTCCCGCGCGGCTCAGTAGTTCCGTTATGATGTGCACCGACTAGTAAGTACCTTCCGCTATTACTAACTGTGCAACGTAAATGGTCTTTCGTAAAATTCAAAAATGTTCAAATGTTTGTTAAGCTTAAAGGACTACGGGGTCATCAGTCCCTAAACTTACAAACTACTTATGGACTACCTACAACTAAGGACGGCACAAATATCCATGCCCGAGGGGGGATTCGAACCCCCGACCGTAGTGGCCGTGCAGACCGTGACTGAAACGCCTCAGTCCCCTCGGCCACCGCGGCCGGCTTTCGTAAAATATTTCCTGTGTATACAGCTTATTTCCTTCTTGTATACTCGGCCAACATGTTTTTGTACATTCGTCGCAATACTTCGATGTTAGTTACTCTTGCCATCCCTGTTTTAAGGTTTCTACGGTTATCCCATCTTCCTTGCTGTAGTGTTCATTCTTCAGAACCGTACAGCAGAATCATACAATTCGGACTCTGATTTCGGTCTTCGTCTGTAGATACTTGTAACAATTTTCTTAAATTTTATGGAAACCTTATGGTTGTTGTCTGTGCGACATTTTACCTAAACATACGTTGTCCAACCACCGAGCGAGGTGGGGAATTGGGGAGAAAAAGAGATTCTGGCAGCTCCTGAAGAAGAGAAGGGATAGGTTGGTGGGACACATTCAAAGACATTAAGGAATCGTCAAATTAACATTAGAAGGAAGTGTGTGGGGTAAAAATCGTAGAGGGAGACCGAGGGAGGAATACAGTAAGCAGATTCAAAAGTATGTAGGTTGCCGTTCTCATTATCAGATGAAGAGGTTTGCACAGGACAGGGTAGCGCGGAGAGCTGAATCAAACCAATCTGCGGGCTGAAGACCACAACAACATTGAGACCTAGAGTACTGCTGTAATTTCCAATATGTTCAAGACTTGTTGAAGATCATATAAATTATCATCAATAAATACTGTGTCATCACCATAACGAATGTTATTGAAGTCTCTTTATATTGTAAAAATGATCATCTGACAGATCCTCAATTTTCATTACTCTACGTATTATTCTTATCACCAGTTCGTATTTATGCGATCATTACCAGATTGTGAGGTATCTGCGTTTGCTACCTTCGAGACTGGATGTAATTTTTCGACAAGTTTGATGCTAGGTCTGCAGTCTCATAGATTCTACAACCCTATAATACCTGGACGTTGAATTTCAGTTGTCTAAAAGTGCCAGCCATAGATGTTCTTGTTTCTTGCCAAATTAAAATATTACTGCAACGAAATGTTACTAAAGCACGAAAAGAAATTGCTTTTCGATTTAGTTCTCATAACAGACTATTACATTGCATGTTCACATGAAGTTAGAAACAAGAAATGATTAAACAGTTCTTTGCTCATACAAACTATTATTCTATCGCAGTCGCCACACTCACTGTTGTGAAAGTTGTTACCAACTGACAGTTGCAACGACACTAGCGCTCCTAGCGGTGGGCAATCCGGCGAAGGAGTGCTGTTTGTTTATAATTATTTGTGCACGTAATTAACGAAATAGTATAATTTTGCGTTACAAGCATTAGTAAAATATCAAGAGACATACATAATACGGAAATTAATGTAAAACGTCCGAATTTAAATGATTCATTGGTATAAAGAACAACTCCGTGTTGTTTATTTGAGGGGACTAAACATCTAGGTCATCAGTCCCACTTCTTCGTGAACAAATACCTAGGAATATGTGAATATTTGCAGCTTATTCCGCTGAAAGTAAGTAGAATATAAACGTAAGAGAATCATAAATTTCTATTATGGTCTTTTCATACTATGACAGGCAGTTTGTCGGGGTTTCGAATCCCCCCTCGGGCATGGATATTTGTGCCGTTCTTAGGATTAGCTAGTTCATAAGTAGTAAGTTTAGGGACTGATGATCCCGTAGTTAAGTCCCATAGACTATACAAACATTTGAACATTTGAACAGGCAGTTTTTTTTACTCATACAAATTCATGTGGAGTCTAATTATTCGAAAGTTTTTAGCCTCACTCGTCTTTATTATACGCGCAGATTGTTTTCAGTGTAATTACTTTAGCTTAAAAAGCGAATGTTTTAATGATTCTTGCCGTTTGTGGTTCAGCTGTACCAACAATAGTAGATTGCTTCAGTAAAAAACCGTCTTGATTGCAAATTGTTTTATTCCTTATTTAATGACGCGTTTTGCCCTTTAGCAGGGCATATTCAGATGATCTGCATGACAGAATTTACACAAAATTACAAGGCGTAATTACAAAACGGGGATAATGGGACATGGGTTTATTTGTTTAGAAGACAGTATAAATTGTAAACAAAACTTACAATGTGCTCTCCATGGTGTGACACCGTAAGTTGTTTTGCGGTGTTTCTATGTTTTTGAATTTTGGATTTCCTTGTAGCCCTACAAATTATCGGATAACAATGAAATCCAACATGTCCCATTATCCCCGTTTTGTTATTACGCCTTGTAATTTTGTGTAAATTCTGTCACGCAGTTAAACTGAAGATGCCCTGCTAAAGGGCGAATCACGTCATTAAAAAAGAAATAAAACAATTTGCAATCAAGACGGTTTTTTACTGAAGGAATATTTATTCTCACTGATTGCTGTTCACCATGGACTGGAAATCATTTTAATTGTAGATTGGGTTATTCTTTATTTCAAACCAGTTTGATTGCTTTTGTCGTTTTATTGCCAAGTCTGAGACTTCAGCTACAGCTGTGGTGGCTGATTTGGTTCGTTAAATACTGTAGTTATTGCATTCTGTATATGTTTCATACGTTCCGTCCTCGCCGATTTTACTGAAATTGTAGTGAATAAATCTTCCTGAGTAGAAAAACGACGTCTCGCTGCCAAATGGCAGGTCTTCTCGTGTTTCCTAGCCATTTTTTACTTTTAATAGAAAATGAAATTGTTTAGTAAAAGCCTGTATGTTACAATGATATGATCCTGTAATGTACCGTTTCGTTCCTTGTCAGGGATCTTAGAAAAGCTAAGAAAGAAAAATGTGGTGCTATTTTTAAATTATTACTTACTTCTATTGCATTACATACGTTCCCTAATGGAAAACGTAGTATGTTAAAATCAATATAAACGATACTATTCACACTCATCGAATATCGCATTCAGAAATGTAGCTTGCCGGCCACTTGTCGCAGGGTATAACAAATCTGTGGGGGTGTCGTGTCTGTATATGTTAAACTGTGGTTCTACGCTCAGAGATCAGAGTAACATATTCAGTTAGTAAGTACCGGGCGATCAAAGAGTCAGTATAAATTTTAAAACTTGATAAATCACTCAATGACATGGGGTTTTATTAGAAAAAAAAAAAGTTCAAAAATGTCCGACAGATGGCTCTTCATCGGATCAGAAAAGCAATATTGGCATAACAAATTAAGACAAAGCAAAGATGATGTTCTTTACAGGAAATGTTCAATATTTTCACCATCATTCCTTAACAGTAAACTATAGTCGAGGAATAATGTTATGAACAGCACTGTAAAGCATATCCGGAGTTGTGGTGAGGCATGTCGGATATTGTCTTTCAGCATCCCTAGAGATGTCGGTCGATCACGATACACTAGCGACTTCAAGTACCTCCAAAGCCAATAATCGCACGGATTGAGGTCTGGGGACCTGGGAGGCCAAGCATGACGAAAGTGGCGGCTGAGCACACGATCATCACCAAACGACACGCGCAAGAGATCTTTCACGCGTCTAGCAATACTTCGTCTTCTCATTCTTTTTTCTTTTTTTCTTTTTCCTAATAAACCCCATTGTCATTCCAAACATGTGTGTCAATTTTTACCTCTCGATTTACATTATTCCGTGATGGATTCTACAAACCAAGTTGAAGACCCTCCGGGTTTCAACAAGCCCCCCCCCTGCCCCCCCCCCCCCCCCCCACACACACACTTCTCTACCTCTGAAGTGATTTCTCGTACTTCAAACACTGTTGTACAAACGTTCCAAATTGTTTGATCGCATGTCTTTCAAAGAGGAAAGATATTAGTCGTATTACAAGATTGCAAATAGCGCACTGAGGCGCCGTGTAGCAATTTGTACCTTTTGTAATAACAAAGCGGGAAAGACAGAGTCGTTTAACACGACGCTGAGTAGATGTTGACGGAACCTCGCGCCTCCCTTTACCCGGTCATCCTGACATGGGCTATCAGCTCCGGCACAGAGCCAACTCGGGCGGACACTATTTGTTTAGCTTAACTGAATGGCATTTGGCTTAAGCACACAGGAAGTGAACACTCTACATAACAGTCAGTGAAATAGTTCAACTGGATTAAGACGGCGGGAAGAATCTGACGCATCCTGGCCTTCCCATTTCTGCACCAGATGCTTTCGCTTCAATACCTCTTGCACTGGAAGAACTGTCCTGTCGACAATGTGTTAAGAGACGGAGCACGACCTCGGATTGTTTTTCTTAAAGAGGGTAAGGAAATGCCGCGGTTGTCATATATTGATTTTATTGTTGGAATTGTGAGAGGCTGTGTGAGCCACAGAGACGCACTCCAGACTGAGAAATAGAGACCATTGCAGATAACAGGCTAAAACAGACACGTATATCTTACGAGATGTAGGCACTAAAGAAATCTCTTAGCGAACTGCTGATGCCCTCGGCCACCGTCCCAGGGTGGAGGTTACCTTTCGGAGAAGATGGGCGTAACTTCATATAGCGTCTAGACGCTTTTGTAAGACGTTACATTAGTACTAGGTGGCCAACAGGCACGTTTTAATGTACGCAGCAAAGTTGATACCAGTCACTTGGGAACAGCAACGTCAGTGGTTCCACGAGGCTAGAGTGAGAGAGAAAAGAAGAAAAACTGCAAGTTAGCAGCTCCCCCGAGGCGTGGCCTAAGGCGGAGCCTAAGGTGTGGCCAACTGACGTAAAACATTGTTGTTGTTGCCCATATTGGGTAGCGTCGTGACGTTTAACTTTCAGCTGAACAATGTTGCTACCTAGTATGGATTTTGTTAGTGCACAAACAAGCCAAGAATGGCAGAAAGGACAGGGCTGAAACGTGGTTCGCTAGAGGACTCAGAGAGAGGGCAAGCCACAATTTAGATTGGTTGAACCAAGCAGCGGCCAATAGGAAATTGTTAACTGTCGGAAAGTGGGGAAAAGAGGTGCGCCCACACCGGCCGTTAAAACCCCCGGTTTTTGGATCAAGAGGGGAGTTCTCAGTCAGACGAGTCGGGCGCCAGCCCGTGACTATCGCCGTCGGCCTCGGGGTGCTCCATGACAGTCTGTTTCTCGCGGGGAGTGCGTCTGTCTAGGGGATGCTGCTAGGGAACGTAATTACTGTCTTCTGTTGTGGCAAACGATTTATACTTCTTGTTTTTTTAATAACTTACCCCAGTGTAGTAGACTTAGAATGGGATGCAATAAATTCAATGCAAGGTACCTAGGAGTTCCATAAAGTTTCCTAAACAAGTATCCTCTCGAGTCCCGAAATTTGCATCTCTAGTAGGTGCCTGTACTGTCTCTCTGCAATCACTCCTTTCCGCTCGGCATATGCAGACTGACCTTGCTACCTCTTCCCTCTTTCCTATGTATGACACGACACGGTGGAGTAGCCGAGCGTTCTAAAGCGTCTCGCTGCGGAAAGCGCGGTTGCTCGCCGTGGAGGTTCGAGTCCTCCCTGGGGCATGAGTGTGTGTGTTTGTCGTTAGGTTAGTTTACCTAGGTTTGAGAAGTTTGTAAGCTACGGACTGATGACCACGCAGTTTGGTCCGATAGATCTACAAACATTTGAACATTTGGTAAGAAAATCAGCCCTGTGCTTTTATAGGAAGTATACCGGCATTTTCCCAGAGCGAAAACGGTAATCACTCAAGAACCTGAATCTGGATGACCAGAGAGGGGTTTGAACCACCGTCTCCCGAATGCGAATCCAGTGTGCTAACCATTGCATCATCTCGCTCGCTACTTCGACAGGAAGCATTGTATTTCTTACATCTAAATCCATACGGTTACTGGAATGCCCCCTAACAGGCTCTAATCTCTCGAATATTATGCTTCTGGTCTTTTCTTGAGATATACGTGGGAGGAAGCAATATAATATATTAGTCAAAGGCATTGAAGATAAATATGAAGCGTTGAATTAAAATTTGTGATTCGACCGGGAATCGCACCCGACTCTCCATGCTTACTAGGCAGACGTCTTCCCCCTCGACTACCGCATCACCAGCGATAAAGGCGCCTCGGAATAGTCTAAGCACGATTCCCTTCATCTCACAAACTTTAATTCAGCTTCTGTGTTCCATAGAACATTGCCACTACTGCCAAGGCTCTCCATGCAGCGGAATAGCACCTCGGCAATGGACATATTGGTACATTCCTATCTAAGGTGATATAAATATCAATGTAATATAAATATATGTAATCCTTGAGACGGATTTCCGTCTCGAATATGTCAAAGACCTTGAAGATAAATATGAAGCATTGAATTAAAATTTGTGACGCGACCGGGAATCGAGCCCAGACCTCCATGCTTACTAGGCAGACGTCTTACCGCTGGACCACCGCATCACCAGCGATTTACATTGATATTTATACTACCTTAGATAGGAATGTTCCAATATGTCCATTGCTGAGGTGCTATTCCGCTGCACGGAGAGCCTTGGCAGTAGTGGCAATATTCTATGGAACACGAAACTGAATTAAAGTTTGTGAGGTAAAGGAAATCGTGCTTAGACTATTCCGAGGCACCTTAATCGCTGGTGATGTGGTGGTCTAGCGGTAAGACGTCTGCCTAGTAAGCATGGAGGTCCAGGTTCGATTCCCGGTCGCATCACAAATTTTAATTCAATGCTTCATATTTATCTACAATGTCTTTGACATATTCGAGACGAAAATCCGTTTCAGGGATTATATATTTATATTTGCATTAATATATTAGCTTTCATTAAAAAAGTGAGTCCTAATCTCTGATCTTATCCTTATGCTCGCTTCGCAAGATATACGTAGGAGGAAGCATATAGTGGTCGTCTCTTCGTGAAACGTACGCTCTCGGAACTCTGACATAATCCCGTACCGCAGTACAGAACGTCTCTCTTGCAGCGTCTAACACTGGATTTTTATAATCCTTTCGGTGACACTTTTCCGCTTACTAAGTGAGCCCACAAGGAAGGGTGGTGCTCTCAGTTGGATCTCTATGTCTTCTATCAACCCTGTCTGATACTGATCCCACATTAATGGTACATACTGGACTTGGAAGAACGGGTGTTTCGTAACCTACTTCCTTTGGTTTTGTGGTTGATTCCGCCTTATGCAAGAAACTTTTTTTATTTATTCTTTTTTTTTTCTTTTTTTAAGATTATATATAATTTCGGCACTAATTGTGCCATCTTCGTGGGTTTCTGGTGTTTATTTTCTGTAATAACATGTTACGTATTTTGGTTATACAATCGTTTGTATAAGTTGTTTGGTTTGACAATTTTGTTAGATGTTTTAGGCCTAATTTATTCAAGGTACTTACATTGTGTCATTCGCAGGATTTGCATGTGCATTAATTGTGGAATGACAAGTTTTGACAGCCTCTCATCAGCAAACAACAAGACGTTTTTGTATACGAAAACTGACTGATTTATTGTAGGCCTACATTAGCCTGGAAATTATATTGAAATTATTTCTCTGTGGCTGTTTTGGCTTACTTACGTTTGAGCTGTGGTGTTTCTGCTTGTCTGTTTGTGGCGTGTTCTTATGTTTTATGGTGTTCAGTGCGATTTTTGCTGTGAAACAGCACTGTTTACATCGCCATTTTTCTTGTTGTGGTGGCCGTATGGTGTTGCATTTGTTTGTGTGGCGTGCCGGTGATTTGGAGCGCGATTTTTGAATGGTTTTGATACTGACATTGTTGTGTGTGTGTGTTAGAGAGAGAGAGAGAGAGAGAAATTACTGTATGTGTGTGTGTGGGGGGGAGGGGGTGTTCAGCTGTAATGTGGTCGTGGGATTTATTTGTAAACTTCTTTTATGGTCTCAAAGAGTGCGTTGTTGCATAGTGACGTGTATTCATTTAGTACTTGCATAAGGCGGAATCAACGACAAGTACTGGCATAAGGCGGAATCAACCACAAATCTAATACTGCAAGAAGACACAAGAGCTGCACCATCACAAGACAATCATCTACACTTCCTGAGGATCTTTTCATCTGTCGCGATGGAATAGCCGTGCGCACTAAAACGCCATGCTACGGTGTGCGCGGCCGTTCAACGTCGGTGGTTCGAGTCCTCCGTAGGGAATGTGTGTGTGTGTGTGTGTGTGTGTGTGTGTGTGTGTTTGTGTGTTTGTTTATATACTCGAAGGAGGACACGAACCTCCGACGAGATAGGCCGCGCTCTTCTGAGCAAGGCCCCTTAGTGCGCTCGACTACTCCCCGCGGCTCTTATGGAAGTCACTGCTTCCAGAGTTTTTCCTGGTATTGCGCAATTACGTAATATCTTTCTTTCTACATAATCGCAGCACTTTACACTTCTTTATGCTAAGGCTCAATAACCACTCCCTACACCAGGCGTCAATATACCGCAGAATCTCATGGATATCTTTACCCTTCTCCAGTTTTGCGACTTCTCGATAAACTAACAGCATCACTCGCAAAAAGCCTCGTTGATGTTATATACGGGCTCACCTCTAGTGTGAAAAGCCGCGGTGCAGAAGGTGATCTCTCCCTGTATCATTCCAATCCTATGTCGACTGAGAGAAGAAATTAATGGAAGCTTTAGTACGCATCATAGTATTTTTGTTACAATGGAAAGATATAACTTCAGAAATAAAATTTTCACGACCTAAGCTTCGGAAGATATTTCTTTGCATTAAAGGGCTAGAGCCGCAGCGGACCAGCCGAGCGCATTGAGGCGCTATGCTGCGTTGCGCGAGGCCGTTCTCCGTCGCGAGTTCGAATCCCACCTCGGGCATGGATGTTTGTGTCGTCTTTGGTATAAGGTAATTCATAAGTAGTTTGTAAGTTTAGGGACTGATGACACCGCAATTAAGTCCCTTAAGCTTAACAACACAAAAAGGGCTAGATCGCTCACATGGCAACATGTGCAACGTATATTTATTACCTTAGTCTAGGAATTTCTGTACTAGAAATACATCCTCTGATAACCACTAAAAGAAATCCGCTGAACTTCAATTACACGACAAATCAGTCAAACCCTAAGGAGCCGCGGTGGAGTAGCTGGGCGGTCTAAAGCGCCTCGCTGCGGAGCGCGCGGTTGCTCGCCGTGGAGGTTCGAGTCCTCCCTGGGGCATGGGTGTGTGTGTTTGTCCTTAGGATAGTTTACCTAGATTTAAGTAGTTTGTAAGCTACGGACTGATGACCACGCAGTTTGGTCCGACAGATTTACAGACATTTGAATTTTCTAGTGTGAAAAGCAACGGTCCTGTAACATCCCCCTGAGGAAGCCTGCGATCACTCTAACGTTGAGAATAACATTCTGCTTTCTGTTAGCTAGAAATGCCACAATCCAGTCAAACAGTTGCTCTGATATTTCCATACGCTCGCACTTTGTTGATCAGGTGACGGTCCGGAACGGTATCGAACGCCTTGCGAAAGTCAAGAAATATGGCGTCTACACTACACCAAGAAGAAATAAAAATGATAAACGGGTATTCATTGGACAAATATATTATACTAGAACTGACATGTGACTACATGTTTAAGCTATTTGGGTGCATAGATCCTGAGAAATCAGTACCCAGAACAACCAACTCTGGCAGTGATAACGGCCTTGATACGCCTGGGCATTGAGTCAAACAGAGCTTGGATGGCGTGAACAGATGCAGATGTCCAACCAGCTTCAACACGATACCACAGTTCAACAACACTACTAACTGGCCAATTGTGACGAGCCATTTGCTCGGCCACTGTTGACCAGACGTTTTCAATTGGTGAGAGATCTGGAGAATGTGCTGGCCAGGGCAGCAGACCAATATTTTCCGTATCCAGAAAGGCCCGAACAGGGCCTGCAACATGCGGTCGTGCATTATCTTGCTGAAATGCAGGGATCGAATGAAGGGTACAGCCACGGGTCGTAATACATCTGAAATGTAACGGCCACTGTTCAATGTGCCGTCTATGCGAACTAGAGGTGACCGAGACGTGTAACCAACGGCACCCCATACCATCACGCCGGATGATACGCCAGTGGCGATGACGAATACACGCTTCCGCGATGTCTTCATACACGGCTGCGACCATCATAATGCTGTAAACAGAACCTGAATTCATCCGAAAAAATGACGTTTTGCTATTCGTGCACCCAAGTTCGTCGTTGCGTACACCATCACAGGCGCTCACGTCTGTGATGCAGCCTTAAGGGTAACCACTGCCATGGTCTCCGAGCTGATAGTCCATGCTACTGCGAACGCCGTCAAACTGTTCGTGCAGATGGTTGGTGTCTTGCAAACATCTGTTGACTCAGGGATCGAGATGTGGCTGCACGACCCGTTACAGCCATGCTGATAAGATGCCTGTCTTCTCGACTGCTAGTGAAACGAGGCCGTTGGGATCCAGCACGGCGTTCCGTATTACCCTCCTGAGCCCACCGATTTCATATTCTGCTAACAGTCATTGGATCGCGACCAATGGGAGCAGCAATGTCGGTATACGATAATCCGCAATCGCTATAGGCTACAATCCGACCTTTATCAAAGTCGGAAACGTGATGGTACGCATTTCCCCTCCTTACTCAGTCATCACAATAACGTTTCACCAGGCAACGCCGGTCAACTTCTGTTTGTGTATGAGAAATAGGTTGGAAACTTTCCTCATGTCAGCAGGTTGTAGGTGTCGCCACAGGCGCCAACCTTGTGTGAATGCTCTGAAAAGCTAAGCATTTGCATATCACAGCATCTTCTTCCTATCGGTTAAATTTCACGTCTGTAGCGCTTCATCTTCGTGGTATAGCAATTTTTAATGGTCAGGAGTGTACTTGGGATCACTTCGCACCGTTACTTTTTATCCATTACTCTCATATGAAGTTTTTCTAACAATACAAATTCCGAGGATCATTAGATCTACAAAATTGTAATTTCTAAAGACGATAATCGACAATTTTATTAAAAACTAGCTCAACCCAGCCGTTTCTCGGGTACTAAATTCTTCCAATTTCCCCTAAGTCCATTCCTCTCCTCTCGTCCATCTCCTGATGTCTCCTCCCTTCCATTTCCTCCTTTCCTCTCGTCCTTATCCTCTTCCTTCCTCCCCCTACCTCTACCCCAGCTCTATCACTTCCTGATATATATATATTTCATAATTGTTGACGTTTCTTCCAAGTTGACCGCGGTGGAGTGACCGAGCGCTTTAAGGCGGCTTACTGTGGAGCACGCGGTTGCTCGCCGTCGAAGGTTCGAGTCCACCCTCGGGCATGGGAGTGTGTGTTGTCCTTATCATAAGTTAGTTTAAGTAGTTTGTAAGCCTAGGGACTGATCACGGCAGAAAAGTCCCTTAGATTTACAAACTTTTATTTTTTTTTTTCTTGCTTGTTGTATGTATGGTCGTGGTCTATGAAACATTTTTGTTCCAAACGCTTCGTCCACAACTGCGCCGCACTTCCTCAGAGGTGCTCTTGGCGGTGCTGGGCCTCGACGGCTTTTTATTTTTATTTATGTTTGCTGTCGTTTACAATAACTTGTAGTCCGGATGTAAAAACAGGTCGTATCTTTCACTGTTAACTTTTATTTTTACACTGGATAATTTCTTCTTACATCAAGTTACGTTTAACAATATAAGGCTTAACCAACTTATAAAATAAATCTATAAATAACAATTCGAAAATTTTTAATTACACAATATACATCCATTTAAGAAGAAGAAGTAGTAAAGAATGAGAGTAAGTACAGAGATTTATGTTGAAAAAGATAGTGAAAGAATAACATGAATTCATACTTAATAGAAGAAGATGATAGGAGACAGAAATTATTAGAATATAGAGTCGGACACCTTGTGATGCTTGAGGCTCAAGATCTTGGCATTCCCATTAAGTCGTCAACCCTAAACCATCGTTACTATTATCGGTATGTTATACTAACTTCTAATTCAGATTACAGTGGTTTTCTGTTTTGTTAATCTATTAACAGGTATATAGTGCCGTTTTGCCGGTGTCAAAAAACGACAATTCGCTCACACTTTCGTCTTTGTTGTTACTACTATGTTTACACTAATTATTATTGTCTATTAAATGATGATCACTGTCCGCGTCCGTGTTAATGTCTGTGTTGGTGTCCGTGTGGTTCTCCCTGTCGTGTTCCCGATTTCGGTCCCTTTGTTGGTACACTCCATGCACTGTGTATGCTCGCTGCCGACTGTAGGCACCGCCAGGAGTATCTCTGAGGATGTCCAGCGCAGCTCTGGACGAAACGTAAGGAACAAAAAAATGTTTCTTGGACGACAGCCATACAATCCGGAATAATCATCAACAATTGATTTGTGTAACTGATTGTACAAATGTTTGTTCAAATGTTTGTTAAGCTTATGGGACTTAACTATGGGTTCATCAGTCCCTAAACTTACAAACTATTTATGAACAAAGGACGGCACAAATATCCATGCCCAAGGGGGGATTCGAACCCCCGACCGTAGTGGCCGTGCAGACCGTGACTGGAGCGCCTCAATCCCCTCGGCCACCGCGGCCGGCAACTGATTGTAAGATGTATTACAAAATGTTCAGGACTATTCAAAAAGAAGGAAAAGAATACAAAAATTTATATGCTCCATTCTACAGAAAATACTATCATAATTGCAACGTCCTAACAGACAACCACGTAAAGTTTGAACAGAGTGGGTAGACGTTCCAGTCATGGCCGCATCGCTATTATAGCTTGTCAAAGACGTTTACACTAGTACTGTTTCCTCTCGTATTTAAAGTCTGTAGTGGGTACCATAGCGTGGATGAATAGCGCGAGTTCTGTTTCACTTGATTGATGCTTGATTGTTGATTCCTCCAAATGAGATTTCTGGTCTCCATAAATGGACCACTGGAACATAAAATGTGTTCCAAACTTCTGCAACTGTCCGATGTCAGAGATATAGGCCTAAGGTTAGGTGGTACAATTGCGATCATTTCGGACAAATGTTATCGAAACTGGAAATATATTGAGAAAATAAATAACGCTAACTATAGCTCTTGTTCTTGGATGTCTTGAACAAGTAACACAAATATTAGACAATTACAAATGTTGATATAAACACAAAACAAGCCTAGAGAATTGAGAAAAATCGATCTAAAATGTATCACACTAGGTACAACTGTGATCCTGGCACAATTTTGATCACCGGCCTCTCCCACATAAAAAGCACTTTTTTTCCTCGGGCACCAACGCATACTTCGTGGTACCAAACATTTAATAATACAGAATTTGCAAGCTCTTGGAAACTAGAAAATTTATAAGAGCGCATTCGACTAAGTAGCTTCACGTACCTCTTAACAGGAAAAAAATGTATATCTCCGTAGAACAGAGTGGTGTATTCTTGGAAAACACAGGAGGAGCTGTAGAAAACTGCTACACTACAACGCCACGCAATGGCAATTACTACCACCATTACCTTATGTTGATCGGAATTGTAGCTACATCGAATTTGTATCACCTTACCGTATAGTTTTTCGCAGCTGCGGCGGAGTGGCCAAGAGCACGCGCTATGCTACGATGAGAGAGGCCGCTCCCCGTCTGGGGTTCGAATCCTCCCCCGGGCATGGATGTTTGTGCTGTCTTTAGTATAAGGTAGTTGATAAGTAGTTTGGAAGTTTAGGGACTGATGACCCCACAGTTAAATCCCATAAGCTTTACAAACATTTGGTCATCAGTCCATAAACTTACAAACTACTTATAAACTAACTTATACTATAGTCAACACAAACGTCCATGCCCGAGAAAGGATTCGAACCCCCCGACGAGGAACGGCCTCACGCATCGGAGCATAGCGCCTCACTGCGCTCGGCCACTCCGCCGCGGCTAATATTTTGTCCTAAGAAAATAAATTGAACTATAGAAATTAGCTGTAGAAAATATTTAATTATTAAGTTGTTCCAAATGTTAATCATGTCATATTTTATCAGTGTTGATTGTCACACTAGTCTTCGTTGAGAATTAATGTTTGTATATTATCTATGCAGCAACTTAATATCCCCGGCTGCATTTCTACCTCTCAGTAGTGTTTACGTGATGATGGCGTGACAGTCGAAAACCGGTTAGCAGGACCAATAAATTACCAGAATATTACATACATTCATCTCGTGTCTTTCATTAAAAAAACAAAAAGGCTTGCACAATTAATGTCTCTTCTTTAATAAGTTTCCTAGCAAGATAATTTATGTTCTCTGTTTCCGCCTCACGTCACTTTCTATAACTTCGCGCAATGTTATTACAAATGACAGTAGTATCTACAAGAATGTTGAAGCGAGGGCTTTTTTAAGCAAACCCGTGCAAAATCTATACCCCTTGTTATTTTCCAGTACGAGGAAATCCTCCTCGAGATAGATTCATTAACCGCGAACTGACTCACGTAGTTTGTTTACCTCCAGGGCTTAGTTTACAAAAGTGCAGAAATTCTGCAGGAGCAGCATAGCGAGGAACAAACCAGGTACAACCTGACAAAACGGGCTCCGGATTCATGATGCGCACATCTTATCTATTTTGAAGTTTGGTATTATATCGTATACAACCTAAAGAAATTACGCCACTGTAAATAAATGTCACGTAACATATCGCTACGCTCTCTCTCTCTCTCTCACACACACACACAGACTCGCACACACAACTCCTGTCTTTCTTTTCTACTTCTTCAGCGTGTCGCAGTTCAGAAGTCGATATTCCTGACTTTTGCCTTCCATTTCTGTCGCTCCCACGTGTCCTTCCGGCTCAGTCCGTTCTCCCGCAGGTGTTCAGTGATGCAGTCCATCCATCTTCTCTTTGGTCTGCCTCTTCTTTTCCTGCCCTCCAGGGAGGCGCAGTAAGCGATGCGCAAAAGCAAACGCGTTTTCGCCGTTCTGCGCTTGACGTCACTGTGGGACACCTGGGAGCCAAACTATATGCAGGGTTGGTAGCTAACTCGTGTGCGTGTTACCATTTCTGCTGTGTTTGATTAACCCTCTCATTCCCACATTATGAATTCAGCTTTGAAAAAATTAAAATTCACTGTTATCTGTATTAACACAGTGCACTAAAGATAAAAATACGTGTTTTAAAAGTTTTGGTCGCACTATTGATTTTTTTATATCATGCACAACACAGACGTTTGTATCGATGTATTTTATTACTTGGGATGTTATTTTGTTGATGGTCAACACTGTCAGATCAGTTATGCTAGTATAATCTTCGCCACAGCACCAAAGAATTCACTGCTCAAATAAAATAACATGCACCACGCTCGCGCTCATAATCACAGCCACGTACAGACGGCTACGTAACACAAACTACAAGACGGACAGATTAATGCCTCATAAGTGGCTACACGCCGTACCAAGCGGCAAAATGTCGTACTTGCAGCATGTTATCCATCAACAACAATGCGACTTTCAGGATTGATACACAAAATACGGTATAAATCAGCTTTCAATACGTTGTTGTCGAGGAACAACATTGGGAAGGAAAGGGTCAAACAGTTTCTTTTCTTTTTTTTTCACACTTTGGAAGTAAAAAGTTTATAGTGGCAAGTATATGATTTCCCGAGTGCTTGTTGCGCGTGCTATCGTTTCTGCTGTAATTCTTTGAAATACTTCTGTTATTATTTACACAGTGTCAGGCTGCGCTATTACAGGTTGTAATTCTCACAGCGGGAACACAAAGGGAACTGAAATAAAGTTTCATATTTTTCCTCGAGATGAAACATTAAAGTGTGGCCCTCCAAGTGCTACAGGAAGACATTGTAAAAGTTGCACATTCTCGAATACGCTCCCGGCATATGAATGAAACCGAGTATGTAACGGATTTACAGTCGGAGTTGCTCAATTTGCCACGGAAAAAAGTGTTTGAAACATTCCTGTTCTTTTATAGTCAAATGTTCAAATGTTTGTAGAGTCTATGGGACTTAACTACGGGGTCATCAGTCCCTAAACTTACAAACTACTTATGAACTACTTACAACTAAGGACGGCGCAAATATCCATGCCCGAGGGGGGATTCGAACCCCCGTCCGTAGTGGCCGTGCAGACCGTGACTGGAGTGCCTCAGTCCCCTCGGCCACCGCGGCCGGCTTTTATAGTCAGCAGTTCATATTAAAGAAATTGTCTATATGTTTGTGATTTGATATGTTACTGATATGTACCGCGTAAATCTACGATAGAATATGAGCCAGCACTCTTAACTGCAATATTTTACAGCAGAATAGCAGTTTGTATTTAAGATAGAAACAATTTTCGTCAAAAACTTATCATAAATGCACATTCCGTGCCGTACCGGACTAAGCCTGTGCAGGCCGTTTGGGAGCGTGCAGTCCCACAGTGACGTCACAGCGCCAGCCAATGGAAGAGCAGAGTGCTTACTGCCCAACCTTATATTTATTAATCTTGGCCCTCCACTTTTAACTCGATTGTTCTCTGCAACAGGTGACCCCCATCCCTCCTCATCACGTGCCCGTACCACTGTAGTATTCGTTCCTGTGCTTTCTTCGATGCCTCCACTACGTTTGTCTGCCTCTCTTTCCTCCTCTCTTCCAATTTAGCCTCTCAAACGCCCACAAAACTCAACAAATGAAGACACCAAGGTGTTATGTTCTTATGTCTATTTTCTAACCAATGCGTATGAAACACGAATAAACCTATTGCAGGTAACTTCAGCACCAGAAAATAGAGAAGAAATTTCATCTTGAAGCTGCGGTGGAATGGCCGACAGTTCTAAGGCGCCTTGCTGCGGTGCGCGTGGTTCCTCCCTGTCGGAGGTACGAATCCTCCTTCGGGCACGCACAGGCGTGCGCGCGCGTCTGTGTGTATGTGTCTGTGTGTGTGTGTGTGTGTGCGTGTGTTTGTGCGCTGTCCTTAGGTTAAAAAATGTTTGTAAATCTATCGGACCAAACTGCGTGGTCATCAGGCCGTAGCTTACAAACTACTTAAATCTAGGTAAATTAAGTTACGGACAAACACACACACCCATGCCCCAGGGAGGACTCGAACCTCCACGGCGAGCAACCGCGCGCTCCACAGCGAGTCGCTTTAGACCGCTCGGCTACTCCACCGCGGCGTCCTTAGGTTAGTTTAAGTGTTTTGTAAGTCAAGAGACTGATTACCTCAATATTTAAGTCCGACAGATTTACAAACATTTGTCATTTTGCAACTAGTAGTGTATTCAGGCTGAAAGTGAAACATCAGGTACAAAATGACTTTATTTATCATGTGAAGCGTTTCGGAATTTGTTCATTATCAAAAATATATAAGAACTAAATACAAAATATATTTTATGGCGCACATTATGCTTTGCATAGCGATATGTGCACCAGTATGTTATGAATGCTAGTAACTTCAAGTTCAAATGTTATCCTAATGGACCAAACTGCTTAGGTCATCGGTCCCTAGACTTACAAACTTCTTTTAACTAACTTACGCTACGAATAGCGGGAGCGGCCGTCCTAACCGTGGGAACACGTCTTAGACCACGCGGCCTATATTAAATCGTTTCATTTCATTCGGGCCTGCAGCACTGTTTATGTCTTTTAAGGACATATTGTTAATGTAAGTAATACCAAAATGCTGCTTTAGTTTGTAGATGTTATATACTGTTTATTAATATAGCAATAGGCCTATTTTGGCACTGTGGCCATCATCAGGCTATGTCCATATGGCATCGTGGATATATATATATATATATATATATATATATATATATATATATATATATATATATACTTATCACATATTAATTTATTACTGCTATTCTGTCAGTACCAGTAGGACATATTCTCCAGCGATATGTCAAACTGAGAGAATAGCAGTCGCTTAAACCACTTGGCTACCTGTGCTCAACTTCCGTCCGTCTCAAAACTCCACAAGTCGCCTATGGCTGTAGCGCCCCTACCGTCCATGCCCTCTTTCGGACATGGTGCAACTCGCCAGTACCAATTCTCGCGCGAGGTCAAACATATGACCGCATCTGTGTTGAAGTAAGCAAACGCCGTCTTCGCGTGTAAATACACATTATATTGGTGTGGTGTCTGTCTTTCGGACATGTCCGAAATAAGACATCACGCCAATGTAATAAGTATTTACTCACTGTTTTGTTTCCACGCTGTGTGACAGCATTGCTCTGACTACATCTGGCGTCATGTAAGAAGGCGATTCCGCGCATAGAGGCGGAGCGATAGGGGAAACGAGGAGGGGAGTTGCGCCTACGGGAGAAACATTGCGTAACTCGCGGCCAGCCACGCGCCTACAGAATGAACATTATTGGCTGTCAGTGCCGTAACGGAGGGGGATGCGCAGAACGGATGAAAACTGGGCCGCCTTCGTAGGTGACGCCGACTATAAGCGCAACACCGACACGAGAGGGATGTGCTGGCCTGCGTGTACCCCATCTCGCTGCAAAGTGTATCACTTATTACTTGCATACCCGTCGCCACTTCCACCGAGTGTGGCCCTATTCGGATAATTCCTTATCAGTGTTGCACCTTTCACAAACGGCAGTGATAGGTTCGTTTGAGTGGCCCAAAAGCTGATAGTTCCTGACAGTTGCTGACGATTTGGAAGGCCTCTACTGCGCATGCGCGCTTTTTGACAGTTGCCAACTCCGAAGCCAACTCGAACGCTTATTTCACCTGTTTCGCATATTGGCCACCCATAGCGCTAGTTGGCATCTTTTCTCTCTACCAATGTTGAAAGTGAAGTTATGACTGGCGATATGTTATGCATTTCTCAATTGAGAAAACTATTTAAGTCGTCATGAAACATTTGCAATTTACTGTTAAACCAAAGTATAATAAAGATTAACAAGACACATTTGCCTGCAAACCGTGTATCTGTCGAGTATAAAATTCGTGTGACGAAACTAGGTTAACTTGCGAGTCGCGATGTTACCAGACGACCATTCCATCAAAACATTCTTCTTGAGAAAGCTCACGTTGACGTGAGGTGGCGGACCGGCGACGGACAGTGTGCATTCCGCCATTAGAAATACATTGTGGATTAAATTCTGATCATAAACTTCGACAAAACGCAAAATATACGTAAACATGTCCCCCCATTTATAAATAATGTAGCCAATTTAACCTGACAAAACTTCATACAAAAATGACATACATTAGGATAGTTGTGTGTGAAAGGAATATTTGGTAACATACAACTTCATATGCATTTTGTCCCATTATTATGAGTTACAATAAAATTTAAAAAATGAAACATACAAAAATTTGCAGGTGTTTTGCAAGAATTATCATCGTACATGATTTTCCCAGAAGTTACACATTTCGTGTAGAAACGCCCACATTGGCACTAATAGATTTCTACAATATATAAGCACAAGGAGAAACACGGAGCAGTAATTGTGAGACGCTATAGTGGCACATATGTCGGTTATAAAAATCTATCACTGCTAATGCCTGTTGTGAACTATATTATTCTTGTGTGTCAATCACTTCATTTACAGATGACACAGAAAATCTCAGTAGGACTATTTTTACTTCATTTTCAGGCGAATATATCACAATCCAAACTGTAAAAACATACGCATTCATCTTTAAATTCGTGTTATGAAAATTTCCACATCTTTCATTTATAGTATGTATGGGTGTAATAAAAAGGGGACGTACTGTATTAGAAGGCCACATAAGTTGAAAGAATGCCTGTCTAATATACAAACTCAGCCTCAATCAAGAGAAAATGGAAGACTTGGAACACAAACCTCTTCGTAAATGTGCAGGCTTGTCTTTTGGCCGAGGCTTGTTAAACGCTTTGGAGTTAGTCAGAAAACAGTTTGACGAAAATCCGATGACTTAAACTTTCGGTCGCCAACTATCAGCTCCGCCACTCGAACACCAGATTGGCCAGTCAGATATCGTCAGCAAGAGTCAGAAGTGCCACTCGAACGCCTCAAACTGTTCCTGACCGTCAGCAGCGCCACTCGAACGAAGCTAGTGTGTCACAAAATATTCTTTGCCAGTTAGTGATAATTTCAGTATACAATGATTCAAAAAATATTCATCCAGTTTCACCAAACTGTTTTCTACACTAATGAAGGCAGATATTTAAACTTTAAATTACGCATCGATAGTCAAAGTTTTCCTAGGCACGAAGTGTAAGTTACCGAATCTTATGATTTTCCTTGGGGGGGGGGGGGGATCTCACTGGCTCTGATAGTTCGTTCGCTCATTACCTCATTACACTCATTACTCAGCCTCGAGATGGAGACAAAACTGAAGGTGTTTTATGTCCTCCATTTCAACATCTGTACGAAGCCGCACTTACTGCAACTCAAAGCATTCTACAAGGGCACTAACGGCTCTAGAACACTTGTTGCTTATGCGAAGTTGGACCGATGTGATCGTTCAGCTCCGGCCGTGGTGGCTGAGTGTTCTGTGGGGCACCAGTCACAGTCTGCACGGCTACTACGGTCGGGGGTTAGAATCCCCCCTAGGGCATGGATATTTGTGACGTCCTTAGTATTAGCTAGTTCATAAGTAGTTTGTAAGTTTAGGGACTGATGACCCCATAGTCCCATAAGCTCTACAAACACTTGAATGTGATCGCTCAATGTGTAGAGCACATTCAACATAGTTTTGGGCATAGTCCTCATACGTATATCGTAATGTTGTAATACATCATTAGTAGTGTGCTGCTTGACAGTCGCGGCAGTAAAATATCTAGGCGTAATGTTGCACAGGATATGAAATGGACCGAGCATATGAAGATAGTCGTGGGTATGGCGAATTGTCGACTTCGCTTTCTAGGGAGAATTCTGGGAAGGTGTGATTCGTCTGTAAAGAAAACCGCATATAAAACGCTTATACGACCTCGTCTTGAATACTGCTCAAGTGTTTGGGATCCCACCCATCTACAGGTAATAGGTGCTCTGAAAATCACATGTAAGTGCCTGGCAGAGGGTTCATTAACCAGTTTCATAAGCTTTCTCTACCGTTCCATTCTATAATAGCGCGCGGGAAGAAAGAACATCTAAATCTTTCCTTATCGATCTGATTTCTCTTATTTTATTGGGATGGTCATGTCTCCCTGAGTAGGTGGGTGCTAGCAAAATATTTTCACATTCAGAAGTAAAAGTTGGTGATTGAAATTTCGCAAATAGATCTCGCCGCAACGAATAACGTCTTTCTTTTAATGATTTCCACCTCAAATCGTGCAACACTTCCGTGCCGCTTCCTCCCCTGTAAATTGATAAAACAAAACGAGCTGCCCTTCTCTGAACCTTCTCAATGTCCCGTCAGTGCCACCTGGCGAGGGTCCCACACTGGGCAACAGTACTCCAGGAGAGGACGCACAAGTGTGATGTAGGCAGTCTCTTTGGTGGAGCTGCTGCATCTTCGAAGCGTTCTGCCAATGAAACGTAACCTTTGGTTCGCTTTCCTCACAATATTTTCTGTGTGTTCTCTCCAGCCTAAGTTGTTCGTAACTGTAACTCCCAGGTATTTGGTAGAATTTACGACCTTAAGGTTTCAAAATGTTCAAATGTTTGTAAATCTATCGGACCAAACTGCATGGTCATTAGTCCGTAGCTTTCAAACTACTTAAACCTAGATAAACTAACCTACGGACAAACACACACACCCATGTCCCAGGGAGGACTCGAACCTCCACGGCGAGCAACCGCGCGCTCCGCAGCGAGACGTTTTAGACCGCTCGGCTACTCCACCGCGGCACCTTAAGGTTTGACTGATTTATCGTGCAATTGAAGTTCAGCGGATTTCTTTTAGTGGTTATGTGAATTGCTTCAAACTTTTCATTATTTAGTGTTAATTGCCAATTTTCGCACCATATATAAATTTTGTCTAAATCGCTTTGCAATTGCTTATGATCCTCTGTTGACTTCACTAACCGATAAACGACAGCATCATCCGCCAACATTCTAAGTGAGCTATTCAGATTATCTCCTAAATCGTTTATGAACACAAGGAAGAGTAGGGGGCCTAAAACGCTTCCCTGGGGATCGCCAGATATCACTTCTGTTTTACTCGATGACTTACCGTCAATTATTACGAACTGTGTCCTTTCGGGTAGGAAATCGTTAATTCAGTCGCACAATCGGGGTGATATTCCATACGCACGCTTGTGAGGTACAGTGTCAAAAGCCGTTCGGAAATCCAGAAATATGGAATCGATTTGCGATCCCTTTTCGATGCCACTAACCACTTCATGTGAATAAAGGCTAAGGAGCATACGGAGGCAGGTCAGAGGTGGGCGGTTTAGGTTTTTAACTAGTAGATCCGATCAGTGCGCGAGTGTTACTGAAATGCTTCGGGAACTCAAAAGAGTTACGCTGGAGGTAAAAAGACGTTCTGTTCAAGAACAATGTTGAAGAAATTTAGAGACGATTTGAAGCGGACTGCAGAACGATTCTACTGTTGTGAAACTACATTTCGTGTAAAGATCACAAAGATAAGATCAGAGAGATTAGGGTTCGTACAGATGCATACAAGAATTTGTTGTCCCCTGGTTCTATATGGGCGTGAAGCAGGAAATCAAGTCATTAGTAGTGGTACCAAGTACCCTCCGCCACGCGCCTATGGGCGGATTGCGGAGTATGTATGTAGACGTCTAGATGTCGTGCCAGCGCCAGGTAGGCATTCCTCATGTGTCTGTGTCTGGCATGTTTTTGGCGACGTTTACATCTACAGCATATAGGAATCGATTGCTTCATTTTCTTCGTGATGATGCCAAAACTTCATTCGCTGTTGCTACTACGAGCCTCATATTTCACCCAAAGCGAAGGGGCACGGAGGGAGTCTTGCATGGACCTCCGCAAAAACTCACATATCCTAAGATATTGTTAATACGTTATGGAAGTGAACATGGAAAATAAAGTTACTTTCAGGTTTGGTTTTCAGTAATGAGCCAGGTTCCAGTGAAGTTAGAATGTATGACTATAGGGAACGTAACACCCCACACAGATCAGTCGAGGAAGAGAAAGACTCAAGAGCTTCATGTATTTTGATCCTTTTTTCTGAAACAGTGGTTGAGAACTAGGCACTTCGGAACGCAGCACGTAAGACCGTTTCCTAACAATCTGGTGCTTAGACGATGAATCACTCTTAAGGAACGTACGAATTTCTTAATGAATCAATGGACTACAAGGCCACCTGACCTACAGATAAGTAAGTAAAGATATCATCAATCAGAGCATTTTTTGAATACCATAAAGTAGCTTATCTCACTATCCCCTGTTTCAAAATAAACAATCTACAAGTTACTTGCAGAATTGACAATTATTTTTACTCAAGTGCACTCATTAACTTGACTTTAAATCTTTCACATTTTTAATAAATGAATAATAAAATAGGTTGCATTTCAGTTTGCTGAAAACCCGCCACAAAGTTATACAGACCGTAATACAAATTCAGGATGGTAAATACCTAAATTTCTCCAGTACATGAACCTGTAGTGACACCCCCCAAAATCAGCCATATGAAAAAATGACTGAAGTAGGCCTATTTGTTAAGGGCATGTCACACATTTGAGTTTGAGTTTCCCGTTCAAATTTGTATTTATTGCAAAATATGTGAATTGTTCACCAGCATGGAGGACAACAGCGCGTGGAACGTAGAAGAGCGGCGAGGGGGGGGGGGAGGGGGGGAGGGATGGAGGAAGACTGAACTGTCAAATTGCGTTTTGTACCTGGATCTAACGCTTCTGGGGCAGATAGTTAACTGATATTAATCTCAACACATTTACTTGAAAATGTTCGTTAATTATTCAATGGCTAGAAGAGCTATAATCCCCAAAAACTGATATACCACAGAGAATGAAAATCATCTCTAAATTGTGATTCCAATAGGATGGGATTAGAGAGCAAATATTGACTAACCGAGGTTGTAGGTCAAGCGGCACGATCCTTTATCTTCCGCAAGTCACTGAGCATGGCAGAAGGTGATCTCTCCCTGTATCATTCCAATCCTATGTCGACTGAGAGAAGAAATTAATGGAAGCGTTAGTACGCATCATAGTATTTTTGTTACAATGGAAAGATATAACTTCAGAAATAAAATTTTAACGACCTAAGCTTCGGAAGATATTTCTTTGCATTAAAGGGCTAGAGCCGCGGCCGAGCGCATTGAGGCGCTATGCTGCGTTGCGCGAGGCCGTTCTCCGTCGCGAGTTCGAATCCCACCTCGGGCATGGATATGGTATAAGGTAATTCATAAGTAGTTTGTAAGTTTAGGGACTGATGACATCGCAATTAAGCTTAACAACACAAACATGGCTAGATCGCTCACATGGCAACATGTGCAACGTATATTTATTACCTAGGTCTAGGAATTTCTGTACTAGAAATACATCCTCTGATAACCACTAAAAGAAATCCGCTGAACTTCAATTACACGATAAATCAGTCAAACCTTAAGGAGCCGCGGTGGAGTAGCTGAGCGGTCTAAAACGTCTCGCTGCGGAGCGCGCGGTTGCTCGCCGTGGAGGTTCGAGTCCTCCCTGGGGCATGGGTGTGTGTGTTTGTCCGTAGGTTAGTTTACCTAGGTTTAAGTAGTTTGAAAGCTACGGACTAATGACCACGCAGTTTGGTCCGATAGATTTACAAATATTTGAACATGACACCCATATGCAATCACGTGAGGTCATGAATCGCGTAGTCCCCTATATAAAAGGAGACAGGAAGTATTGTCTCATCACAAATGAGTCAGTGATTTCGATTGTCGACTAGGCATTCGATGTCACCTGAGTAATGAATCCATAAGGGATGTTTGAACCCTTGACTAAAGCTGTACAAATCTACTATTGATTATACGTCTGTGAGGTGGAAAACATAAGACAAGACAGATCTGACGTACTGACTACGTCTAAAGAGCTAAAAATAACGGTGATAGTGGTCAAGCAATTCCTCATATGTCACATTTCTGCAGTCTGCAAGAGTAAGGTGACTGTGGTTGAATGGGAACGAGTGACTTTGATGAAGCGCACGACCAGTTCTCAAATTGCAGCACTTTCTTCAGGCGATCATTAACAGCTAAAGTATACTTCTAAAAGTGCACGATGAGATCAACGGTATAAGATTTATTTTATTTCTATTTTTTCCCAAATAGTAGTATACTGCCTGCAGATTGTGTCATTGCGTTACAACTGAATTTTGATGCAACATATTCTTCATTTTTTGAAAGGACTGTGTTATACTTCACTTTTAAGGCATGCATGTGATGAAATTTTGTCTTTGTAGGGTTACCCTCCCCCCCCCTTCCGTTGATTATTAGTGGTCGAAAACTGGTCGTAAATAAATATTTTAATAATACACCACTCTGTCAGTTTGCAATTTTGGATGTTTATATTTAAGTTGGCACACTATACTAACACATGTAGCAGATGACAATAACCGACAGAAAAGAAATTCTCACATTTCTAAATATAGTTTGGGAAAACGTCAAACGTCTCTGCGTTTTTGCTAAGAAACTTCGACATTTTTCGATTATGTCTCCAATAGCATTCTATTATCGGCAGCAAATTTTTCTACAAACGTTGCTAGGCTATTTACAACAATGTATCGCATTAAAGTGAATATGAAATTACTATTTTCTACAGAGACGGACCAATGAAGATAATATCTAAAAACGTATAACAGGTGGCTGCACAGTTAACTACCGGAAATATAATTGTGTAGCTATTTAGATTGAGAACTAGACTTACTAATGAGAAGGAAAATCTAAGAAAAGGTTTTTATGTGGCACTCTATTGCTTTCGACTTACATAACCGTCTCGTGGAAGCCGGCTGGTACGTAATAGTTTTTCGTCGAAAGAACTGTCGCTTTCTCGTAGGGGCACCTTCACCATCTTATATGCTGTTGGGAGAAATAGGACACTCCTCTTTTTTTCAGGGAACTCTTAGGAAAGGTATCACTTCTGTATGAAGACGACGGGGTAGCTGAGAAAACGTACAGCCGTAACAAGGTAAACTTGTGACAATTTATCTGTGAAAAACTGGTAAGTTAGTAGTGCTGTACAACAAGCATGTAATAAGTTCTGCACAGTATCCATGGTTTCCTTTTTCCTGCGAGCTCGATAGGGATTTTAATATGACAAAAATTTACAGTAACGGTTACCTCGTTGGAAAGAAGATCCCGTGAATGTTTACCATTTCAAAATATATGTTCAGTCTGCGGCGGAGGGTGCGATGATATGAAACTTCGTGGCGGATTGTATCGTTCCGGGATTCGTAACAGAGGGCTTTGCCTATCGAATATAGTAGGCGAGATATTGGCGGAAGTAAGCTGTAAGCCCGGTTTCGAATCCCGGTCTGCACACAGTTTTAATCCGCCAAGGAGGTTTAATGTGTATCATTTGTTCTAAATACGAGAAAGAACGTACATGTTGCCGGCCGCGGTGGCCGAGCGTTCGGCGGCCCGCCAGTCACAGTCTGCGCGGCCACTACGGTCGGGGGTTCGAATCCCCCCACGGGCATGGATATTTGTGCCGTCCTTAGTATTAGCTAGTTCATAAGTAGTTTGTGAGTTTAGGAACTGAAGACCCCGTAGTTAAGTCCCATAAGCTCTAAACACATTTGAACATTTTGACGTACATGATACTCGAGAGTCTGTAGACCTCTATAGCTTTGTAGACACTAGAAAATTTATGTAGGTGCGAATTAACGCTAAGTACGACGGGGAGTTGGAAAATAAGTTTCCCCTGTCGACTGTGGGCAGAGTTGTGTATGAAAGGAAGAAAATAGAATGAGACAAAAAATAAGACTTATCTTTACTTTTCTTCATAATTTCCAAGTACATTGAGACATTTGTCAAACCGCTTCATACGCTTCAAAAAGCCGCCCAGAAAAAAAAAAAAAAAAAAAAAAAAAAAATCAGGGCGTCGCATACGGAAGAAGCGTTGAACGGCTGTGGGCGAAAGACGACACAGCAGGTGATCGCGTCGTGCAAGACTCCCATACACCAAAGGGTAGAGGTCGACCATGAATATGGCAATAACTTTCTGTTTCGGTTTGTGATGGGGGATGAAACGTGGGTCCACCATTACACGTCCGAATCGAACGCCGCATCCATGGCGCGGAAACATCAGTCATCACCTGTCCGAAAGAAGTTCTAAAGCACTGCGTCTGCAGGTAAAGTGCTACTCACCGTTTTCTGGGACGAAATGCTTCGTCCGTATGCAACACCCTGACTTTTTCGTGGAAGGCTTTTCGAAGCTTATAAAGTGGTATGACAAATGTCGTAATGTACTTGGAAATTATGTAGAAAAATAAAGATATGTCTTATCTTTACTGTCTCTTTTTCTTCATACGCAACTCTGACCACAGTAGACAGGGGAAATTTGCGCAATAAATGTAAAATAACAGCAGAAAGCGAAAAATATTGTCTCTAGATTACAGCATTTAGTGTCAGTGAATAACTCTGATAGGTCTATCTGCTGACTTCTACACGACTCGAAGGTATATTTTTAACTTACGACAGAGAAATCCAAAGCAGTACCTTTTTTTCGGCTTTGGGTCTCCCTCGTAAGGGTCTATTAGGCTACCTCAGGCACTATAACGTCCATGGCACATCACCGGTCAGAGAATGAAAAGGACGTTTATCTCTTTTCCTCCAAGCGAGGTGGCGCAGTGGTAACACACTGGAGTCGCATTCGGGAGGACGATGGTTCAAATCCACCTCCAGTCATCCACTTTTACGATTTCCGTGGTTTCCCTAAATACTCCTTGCAAATTTAAAGGGAACGGCAGATTTCCTCCCCCATCCTCACCCGAAAGTCCGAACGTGAGCTCCGTTTGTAAAGACCAGGCTGTCGACCGGACGTTAAATCCTCGTGTCTTTATGATCATTACGCGAAATGTAAGCAGGCGGCAGGAAGATCGTCCTACACTTACCTTCAGATGCCGGCCCTCTAAATTTCCTCAACAGAAATTCAAAGTCTTTCCTCTAGCGATCCCCATTTAAGTTCCCGGAGCATTTTTGTGACCCTCGCGCATTGGTCGAACCTACCAGTAACGTACCTAGCTGCTCGCCTCTGAACTGCTTCTATGTCTTTCCCTAAACAGATTTGCCACGAGTCCCAAACACTTGACCAATACTCAAGACGTGGTCGTAAAAGCGTTTTATACGCGGTTTCTTTACAGATGAAATGCATCTTCCCAAAATTCTCCCAATAAACCGAAGTCAGCAGTCCGCCTCACTCACGACTGTCCTTAACATGTTCGTTCCATTTCATATCGCTCTGCAATGTTACGCCTAGATAATTGACGTGACTGCACCAAGAACCTCAATAGTGATGCTGTATTCATCTACATCTACATAGATACTCTGCAAATCACATTTAAGTGCCTGGCAGAGGGTTCTATAACACTTCCATAACTTTTCTCTGCCGTTAGATTCTCTAATAGCGCGCGGGAATAAAGAACACCTACATCGTTCCGTTTTCCATCAGATTTCTCTTATTTTATTGGGATGATCATGTCTCCCTAAGTACGTGGGTGCTAGCAAAATATTTTCATATTCAGAAGTAAAAGTCGGTGATTGAAACTTCGCAAACAGATCACGCCGCAATGAATAACGTTTTTCTTTTAATGATTTCCACCCCAATTCGTGCGACATTTCCGTGACGCTTTCCCCCCGTAACGTGATAAAACAAAACGAGCTGCCCTTCTCTGAACCACAGAATAAGGAGTACACAGAAAGGAAACTCCCGCTGCAGTCTGTCGTCCAAAATTTAGTGCGCATGCGCGGGATCGGCCATCTTGAAAAGCAGTAAACGCGTGATCACTCCCTACTCTGTAGCGTGGTAATTCGCCGTCTTTGTTTGTTAATTGTGTATTTTAGCTGCCTGAATCGCATAAAATCAAATAAGTATTTGGTGTACTGAAAAGATAGAACTGTGTGTCAGTAGGTGTAGCTGTTCCGGTTTTATTACGAGCAGCAATAAAAGAAAAGGCGGTCGATGGTGTTCAGCACCTAATTGCCGCAATAATTCGAATACAAATAAGGATATACGTTTCTTCACCTTCCCAAAAGATGTTGAACGGTTAGTGAACGTCGCTATATGTGTGGTAAAAGTTAAATGTTGTCAGTTTCGAATGAGATCAATGTGTGCATAATTATTAAAAGTAGCCTTGCTGCTTCTCTTGTCGATAACTCTCGCTGTTGCTGTAGCAGTTCAACAGCATCGAAATGTTGAAGTACATTTATATTTTATAAGTTTAACGTCGCAGGGAGTAATATAAAATGAAAGACAAAGAATAGTGTGTAAGTAGCGGGACTTCAACATTTTGCGCGTGCGTTCCCTTTTCCGGTTGCCCACATAGGCGAGATATTTCAGGAATTTTTAAGGCTCATGTACCTGCTCACCTTCACATAATTTGATGCAAAAGGTAAAATTTTACTAACGGCAATGGAGGCGTAGCGTGCTAATGTTAACCACCGTTGATCCTCTTACAAGGAGAGGTCGGCAATCGGTACCCGCCGATTTCGTCCGACCTCTCCTTGTTACGATATTCAAACAAATGGAAGAAGAGAAATAATGTTGCTGTTCTTGCACTATGGTTGGCAGTTTCTTGTATCTACCTTTCTCTGGTCGGTAAAGTAATTGTCCTCGTAAAACGAACATTATGTCGCCAACATTAAAACGTTACTCCTCCATTGCCGTAAGTAAAACTCAACCATTCAAATCGATGACACTCATCCTGCCTCCTCCCCTTATTCTACGCTGCTTAGGCAGGTGAAATTTTACTTACGGCAATGGAGGCATAGTGTGCTAATGTTGGCAACGAATGCTCTTCAGATACTGGAACAAATAGATTAAGGGTAATAATTATTTCATGCTGTTCCTGCTCTATGGTTGACAGATTTTTCTATATGCCCTTCTCCGATCAGTAAATTAATTATCCTCCCAAAGCAAATACAACATTTTCCAACATTGAAACACAACTACATCACTGCCATAAGTAAAATATAACATATAGGTATGTTTTAAAGGCAACATTTATTTCCAGTGCTAAGAAACGGACTGAGAATTCAAAGAGAGCTTATTTACTTAAAAATATATTATCCAATATTTAGAAAAACGTTTTGTCGGAGTGAGAATTTTCTATTTCTTGAAGTTCACAAACAGAGACTTGAAATGTAAAACCAAAATTGAAAAAAATTTCAAAGTGATAAAAGTGACCCATCTGTGAGGTACAAATGGTATGTAATGTTCTAGTGAATGCATATTGACAAGAAAGACTAATAGGAAAATGAACACTTTTTTTCCTTTGCTGTAACTGAAACAATGTGTGCCACAATATGACAAGTACAGAGTAAGTTTGTTTTGTAGTTTTGTGTTTCCGCTATCTGACCTCCATTTGTGTGTAATTCAACAGTTTTATACATGCACAGACGTCATTACTTCTGTGTAATCACGTTGTACTGCTAAGTCTGACTTGTGCAAATTTATTCGTGTCAAATAAAACCTGGTAGTTGTAAAGCCACTTCCTTGTTTATAACTTATTTCCCAAACATAACTTTGAGGTACTTGGGATTTTTCTGGAGATAAGCACCAAATAAAACGATCATTGATTCCATCGTACATTTTAGTAGTTGTATTAAAATTTAGGCCCACTTTTTTTTGTTGGATTACAATTAGGTGCAAGAACAGGGCGCAAAATAGAGGAGAGCATAATGAAAAACTGTTTCCTTTTTTAAAAGTCGGTGAGGTTAGCTGCAGTTCGTAAAAAGTCCATTTCCAGCCACAGTACTAAGTGGCTGCAGTTCCGCGTTTACTGCTTTTCAATATGGCGTCGAGCGCAACGCTTGGTAACACACAGATCAAAGGCACCGCCTCCAGCTTTCCGTTCTGTATACTCCCTATTCTGTGTCTGAACCTTCTCAATGTCTACCTGTCTACCGTCAGTCCCACCTGGTAAGGGTCCCACAAGGGGCAACAATACTCCAGCAGAGAGCGCACAAGTGTGATGTAGGCAGACTCTTTGGTAGAGATGGTGCCGGCCGCGGTGGCCGAGGGGACTGAGGCGCTCAAGTCACGGTCTGCACGGCCACTACGGTCGGGGGTTCGAATCCCCCCTCGGGCATGGATATTTGTGCCGTCCTTAGTCTTAGGTACTTCATAAGTAGTTTGTAAGCTCTAGGGACTGATGACCCCGTAGTTAAGTCCCATAAGTTCTACAAACATTTGAAGCGTTCTCCCAATTAAACCTAACCTTTGGTTCGCCTTCCCCACAATATTTTCTATGTGTTCTCTCCAGTCTAAGTTGTTCGTAATTGTAACTCCTAGATATTTGATATAATTTACGACCTTACGGTTTGCCTGATTTATCTTGTAATTGAAGTGCAGCGGATTTCTTTTAGTGGTCATGTGTATTACTTCACACTTTTCTTTATTTAGTGTCAATTGCCAATTTTCGCACCATGTAGAACATTATGGGATTGTTTATTCTACTCATGCGCATCACCATATACATTTTTCTACATTTATAGCTAGCTGTCATTCTGCATACCAACTAGAAATTTTGTCTAAGACATTCCGTATGCTATTAGTCAATTAAAGACGACACCCTCATATACTGCATCATCAGCAAACAGCCGCAAGTTACACGTTACTCTGTCCATCTGATCATTTATATGGATAGAAAATAACAGCGGTCCTATCACACTCCCCTGGGGGGCACACCGGATGATACACTCGTCTCTGATGAACACTGTAGTGTATAATTCTACCGTATCGTATACTACATTAAAACTCCTCAGCAACAGTGATACTGCACCGTAGTGGGAATGAAAACAATGATGCGTTTGTACCGGCACATAATCCAGGAAATGGTGGAGAACGAACTGTACCTGAGTACTGGCTTGGGCAGCGAAGCAGCCGGCCGGAACCATCAGCAACAGCAGAAGAGGCAGCACCGCCAGCAGTAGCTGCGGAGGACCTGCGGCGCGCATGGTGAGGGTCGTGTGCGTGGACTGGCTGCTGGCCGCGGCGACGACACACTCCGCGCTACCTCCACAAGCGCCAGCGACGCACTGGCCGGCATGCGCGCCCGCACCCCAGCCGCCGGCGACCGCCGACTGCAGCGCCGCGCCGCGACGGACACCCGCAGTTACCGCGACGAGCCATCGGCGACCGCAGGTCGAATTTCTTCGGCGGCCGCGCTGTGGCTAACCAGTGGCGGCGCGTCCCGTGTGTTCACTAGTCCTACATCTACATGGGATACTCTGCAAATCGCATTTAAGTGCCTGGCAGAGGGTTCATCGAACCACCGTTAAGACTAGTTTACATGACGACACTAGGTTTCATGAAACTGCACTACTGGCCAGTGCGCATGCGCGCATGCGTACGCGCAGCTCGTTGACGAAACTAAAACAGTTTCGGCTCCTCCCAACTTTGGCGAAACTGTTTGCGCGAGTTTTTGGGTTATATAATGACACGTTTTCCATTCCCCGATATTATCCGAGAAAGTTTTGTATTTTTATAATATTTCGGCATGTTAAAATAGTTATCTATGAAAGTCAGAGAAAGAAAATTTGGGAACAACACTTTCAATTTTTTTGTAAGAAAGAAGACACTCTTGCTTTGTACTTCGTAGCGATACCATCTTGCAGACTGGAGCTGTACTTTATTATTTTTTATGTGGCCGCTATTATGTACATTCAGGTAAATATATGTGATGTGCGCGTATCTTAAATTTATAAATAAACCCCCACCTCTCACTTATGAATTTTTATTAATAATTTTGCCCTATCCTCCCTCCGCCCATAATGTCTTTTTCAGCCTTGTTGAATCACCGCAACAATGGATGGCATAGTATTTAGTTAATATTGAATGCTGATATTTCGTGTAGCCTGCCACTCTTGTTTCAAAATTTATTCCATAATATTATCATTTACTGGCAATAGAACCTGCAGTCGATTTTCTTGTGAATTTTTAGAAGTCCGATGTGATTGATTTTCGTAATATTCCTATCCGATTTATATCATGTCACTTATCTTACTTTACTGTTTGCTACACGAGTCGTAATTTAATATTGACGAACTGCCATCCACTGTTCGGCGAGTGGTTATCATATTATTAAAATTTCATTTACAGCCAAATTTCAACCACCGATGGATCTATTGTTAAAGGTAACTGCTCGTCGATTCTTTTTGTAATGTTCTGCCTGCACAACACTCCACCGTTAATTAGCTTGCCATTTCATTTAAATGCATGTAATATTTTTTCCAATTTTTTCCCGTAATTTACTGATTGGGATCTTTCATAGCTTCTAACTTCAAACCACTTCCTTCTGTAAATTTGTTAATCTCAAAAATTAATAGCCAGGCTGGAACATTATAGTTAGGTGATAACCAAATCACAAAATGAAGTGGGGAACGGAAGAAATTGTTCGGTATTTGGACATATATGTGATGCATAGGTGTTTATGAGCTGTTAAAGGCTTTCTTGAAGAAGAAGAAGCGGCGTGTTGGTGCACTAGAAGCAATCATTCGTGAATTAAATATTGATGGGTGAAAGATAGGTAATCTGCGGGCTAAAATACATTCAATTCAAAATACCTGTACAAAGGAACTTTGCAAAATGCAATCTAGTAAAACATCTGGGTGTTGATCAGCGCAAGATAACAAGACCAAGATCACGTGGCTTGAACTTTCAGACTTTTTTTTTTTTTAAGGAAAATTGTACACAGAAAAAAAGGCTACACAAATCTGTTAAGCTGAATTCTTTAATTTAATATTATTTGTTTAAAACGTGACAGCTTTGACATTTACAATTCATTGTAAATATTTATTTAAAACGTGACAGGGTTTTACATTCACCTTTTTTATGTAAATTCTTTTAAACATATTGTTCACTTTTTCCTGGTTAAGCAATTGTGGATTACGGAGCAATATGCAGGTTCTGTAGAGACAAATATGAATCCCCACTTGACGAGAAACGTAATGTAATCCGCGGTGGCCGAGGGGACTGAGGCGCTTCAGTCACGGTCTGCACGACCACTACGGTCGGGGGTTCGAATCCCCCCTCGGGCATGGATATTTGTGCCGTCCTAGTTCGTAAGTAGTTCATAAGTAGTGTGTAAGTTTAGGGACTGATGACCCCGTAGTTAAGTCCCATAAGATTTACAAACATTTGAACATTTTCGTAATGTAATTTTTAATTTCAGTTCTGGTGACAATGCTATACGCATAAGAGTATCTTGTTTCCTTATTGTATTACTATATTTGAAGAAACGTAAAATGCTCTGGTGACATTTTAAGATAATTACAATAATTTGTAGCGTCTTCAACCACAATCGCTTTCAGCAAGGTCGGTGATCAACCGAACTGACGTGTTTCATTTAACATCCGAAACACGTTTCTTAGCCTTTTTATATTTAGTCTTATGCAATGACTTCACACAGAGAAGCAATAGCTCCGCCGCAACTCTTACAGCTGCCAAAACTTTCATTTTACGACGACTGCGGCACTCCAAAACAACGAAACTGAGTATAGTTTCGGAGACGTGTCTACAGACATACATGAAACCAGTTGCGTGCAACTCATTTCACGCAACGTGTGTCGCAACCTGGTGTCGTCGTGTAGACTAGCCTTTAAGGCTAGTTTACACGACGACACTACGTTTCATGAAACTGCGCTACTGGCAGCAGGCCTTCGCGCAACTCGTTGATGAAACTAAATAGTTTCGGCACGTTCCAACTTTGGCGAAACTGACTGTGCGTGTTTTTAGGTTAGGTCACGACCATTACAGAACAAAATACAATATGAACGGGGGAACGGGAGAAATGATTCGGTTTTTGAAGATATATGCGTTGAGTAGGTGTTTGTGTGATTTTAACGGCGTGTTAGTGCTCTTCTGGCAATTATTTGTGAAATTAAATATCGATGGATTGACGATTAGTGAATATTGCAGAATAAAATACATCCATTTTGAAATACCTATACAAACGAAGTATGACAATTGTGGATTTCAGAACATGGTACAAATACTCAGAGAAGAATATCTGCTTGACAAGAAACGTAATGTAATTTGTAATTTCAGTTCTGGTAGCTATGCTTCACACATAACGGTAACTTGTTTCTTTATTGCATTACTATGTTTAAAAGGAACGTTAACTGCTCTGGTGACATTCTAAGTTGATTAAAATAACTTCTAGGGTTTTCAATCACAATTTCTTTCAGCAAGGTCGCAGAGCAACAGAGCTGATGTCTTTTTTTAATCCAGTCACGAACCCAAACACGTTTCTTATTCTTTTTATGTTTAGTCTTATGCAGCGACTTCACACAGACAGCAATAGATTCGCCACAACTCTTACAGCTACCAAAACTTTCATTTTACGGCGACTACGGCACTCACAAAACAACGAAACTGAAGTGTATAGTATTGGCGCCGTGTCTACAGACATACACGAAACTAGTTGCGCGCAATTCATTTGATGCAACGAGTTTCGGAACCTAGTGTCGTCGTGTAGACTAGCCTTTCTGGAATGAAACTTTCACTCTGCAGCGGAGTGTGCGCTGATATGAAACTTCCTGGCAGATTAAAATTGCGAGCCGGAACCGGGACTCGAACCTGGGACCTTTGCCTTTCGCGCGCAAGCGCACTACCGACTGTGCTATCCCGAAACGACTCACGATGCAGCCTCACAACTTTACTTCCGCCAGTACCTCGTCTCCTACTTTCCAAACTTCACAGAAGCTCTCCTGCGATCCATGCAAGACTAGCACTCCTGGAAGAAAGGATATGGTTGAGACATGGCTTAGCCACAGCCTAAGGGATGTTTCCAAAATGAAACTTCCACTCTGCAGCATTATACTATTCATCTCCCATTCCATTCTCGAATAGCGCGCGGGAAGAATGAACACCTGAATCTCTCCTTCGAGATCTGATTTCTCGTATTTTATTCTGATGGTCATTTTTACCTATGTAAGTGGGAGTCAACAATATACTTTCGCGTTCGGAGGACAATGTTAGCGACAGGAGTTTCGTAAGTAGCCCACGCTGCAGCGATAACGCCGTTCTAATGATTCCCATCCAACATCCTGTCTCATTTCCGTAACGCTGTCTCCCCTGTATTGCGGCAATACGAAACGAGCTGCCCTTCTCTGGACTCTTTCGATGCCCTCCGTCAAACCCACCTGATTAGGATCCCACACTGGGCGGCAATACTCCAAAAAATGACGGACAAGCATAGTGTATGCAGTTTCCTTAGTAGTTCTGTTGCATCTTTTAAGGGTTCTGCCAATAAAACGCAGTCTCTGGTTCGCCTTTCCCACGGCATTATCTACGTGTTCTTTCCAGTTTAAGTCTGAAGTAACAGTAATTCCTGTGTATTTTGTGAAGTTTACGGCCTCCACTTTTGATTGATTTATCTTGTAAACAAAGTTTAACGGATTTCTTTTCGTACTCATGTAGACGACTTCACATTTCTCATTATTTAGAGTCAATTGGCCGGCCGCGGTGGCCGAGGGGACTGAGGCGCTCCAGTCACAGTCTGCACGGCCACTACGGTCGGGGGTTCGATTCCCCCCCCGGGCATGGATATTTGTGCCGTCCTTAGTCTTAGCTAGTTCATAAGTAGTTTGCAAGCTTAGGGACTGATGTCCCTGCAGTTTAGTCCCATAAGTTCTACAAACATTTGAACATTTTTTTTAGAGTCAATTGCCCATTTTTACGCCATACTGATATCTTATTCAGATCGTTCTGCAGTTGGTTTTGATCTTCAGATGATTTTACTAGAAGGTAAATTTCGGCGTCATCTGCAAACAATCTAAGAGAGCTACTTAGATTTTCCCCTAAGTCGTTTATGTAAATAAGGAACAGCAGAGGACCAATAACACTACCCTGTGGAACGCCCGATATCACCTCTGTTCTAGTCGATGCCTTACCATCGATTACTACAACTGTGTCCTCTCTGACAGGAAATTCCCTATCCAATCGCAAATTTGGGGCAATATACCACAACCACGCAATTTGATTAAGAGCCGTTTGTGAGGTACGGTGTCAAAAGCCTTCTGGAAATCAAGAAATACGGAATTTGCGAAGCCTTGTCGATAATACCCATCACTTCGTGTGAATAAAGAGCTAGTTGTGTTTCGCATGAACGATATTTTCTGAATCCGTGTTGACCTTGGTTCAATAGATTATTCTGTTCGAGATAATTCATAATATTTGAATACAGGATCTGTTCCAAAACCCTGCTGCAAATTGACGTTAATGAAATAGGCCTGCAGTTTAGTGGGTTACTCCTACTGCCATTATTGAATACAGGTGTGACCTGTGCAACTTTCCAATCTTTTGGTACAGTTCGGTGAACTCCCGGAAAAAACATCGTGAAAAAAAGCAAATAAATAAAATAAAAAGCGTTTTTTTTAATATCATTGATCCTTTCTTTCTTGTATCAGATCATTTTATGTGCACATTCAATATTTATCGCATGAGAAACGTTTCACGTCGCGGAGACAGCACATATACGAGTCGTATCGCGGCCATTTGATTTAGGCGGCAGTGGCCGCAGCATTGCAATGCGCATGCGCGGCTGAGGTTCAGATACTATTCTGAACCCGCTGGAAAGCAGCATATGGGCGCTGGCGCGGCAGGGAGGGGCCGCGGGAAACGCCGCTTTTAACATTGGTGTTGGAGCTGGTAGAGACGACAGCTCCTGGCTATTCGAACTCTGGCGGTTACGCACGAATGGTCCCGAAGCAAGCTAATGGAGCTACTGCGCACCTCGCCTTGCGCATGCGCTAATTCTCCATGAAGGCAACATCTGGCCTTCGTATTAATTTTTGGCGTATTGAAGATTTATCAAAAACACGCAATATTTGATAAAATATAACTATAAATTAAAGACGCATCAACTGTAAAGGCCTTCAGAAGATCCGATTATGAATTGTTGACTCTCCACTTAGTAAGAATAGCCGTGTGATTAGCGGCATCGCGCTGCACTGTCGAAGGTAGTGGGTTCGAGACCCACTGCAAGCAAGTTTTTAAAACCCATTTTTCCTTTTGACAGAAATGCGACAACAATGACTTTTGTATTGTTATTGACACATATCGTTGGACTTTTTGCAAATGTGTCGCAATTTTGAGGGTAAATGACATTTATGCATTACGTTGTAACAAATATTTAACTGTTTGAAAATGTGTGGGGGGAAAGAGGCTTTTGCGCATGTGTAAGGTTTTCAAGGTGTGCTGCTTACAGTGTCACGTGACCTGAAGGTAGCTTTTCTCTTCATCGTAACAAAATTATTTTGTTACAGTCACGGAACAGTGTAATCAGTTACTTACTGTGTTTTAGTGTTCATGTGTATATTCATATGTTCTTGGTGTTTATTATTAAAGAAAAATGAAGAATTGATTATAAGAATGAAGAATGAAGAACGTTCAGTATCTTTTAGAAACAAATTACTCAGCTCTTATCTTGGAAGAAAAGTGTGAAATAAAGAAGATTAATAAGCCGACGCCTCGTTCAACGAGTTTCAGTTTCATACAGTGGCTAACATACTAGTTACAGTGCTCTTTGCGGGAACCTGTGTAAATTAGGCCGCCATATTTTCGGTGGTCAGTACACTTGAGAGTATGTTGTTGAGTTAGAGTGCTGTATTTAGTATGTATTGTCTGTGCAATTTTTGCTGCTGACATATGTTTAAAGTGTGTTCAGCATTTATACGCACAAATCTAAGTGCAAAAACATCAAATGTTTTGACTCGTTTGATCTTAGTCTTTCTTTACTCAAACAAAAATCCTGACTAATGGCACTTAGCTGCCCTGAGAGTGAAGCTTCAGATGACCTATCCTGCATTTCCCTGCAAGTGCACAACATAAAAAATGCTCAGTTTTCTACCTAGTGTGTGGTGTGTTTTTGAGGTATTTCTTCTTCTCTTGCTCCAGTTGGTGGTGAAACCACGCTTTTGAGTGTCTATATCCTCTTTAAAAATATTTTCATTTGTTGACAATATTCGATCGAGCTGATTCGCATGCAACCAGTGCAAAATATGGAAGCAATAGTAAAAGCCAGAATTTTTTCACTGGTATGTGTCTGTGTCGTTTGCAACAAATATATACTCATATCAGCGTGGTAACAACGAAAGTTATTAATGATACGTTATTTCGGTGTGGAAAGCTTTTGTAGCAGCTGACCCACGCGAATTTTGATTGCAGTATTCTGTTGTCACTTTCGTCATGATTGTTCGTCATAAAAGTTGCTGTTTATTGTATGTTTCGCACCTTGTTTAGACCATGAAATTGCATTATAATCAACACAAATATTTTCACAGTGGACTTTCGTTGAAATGTTCAAATGCTTGTAAAGCTTATGGGACTTAACTGCGGGGTCATCAGTCCCTAAACTTACAAACCACTTATGAACTAGCTAATACTAAAGACAGCACAAATATCCATGTCCGAGGGGGGGGGGGGGGGTGGGGGGTGATTCGAACCCCCGACCGTAGTGGCCCTGCAGAACGTGACTGGCATGCCGCAGACCGCTCGGCCACTGCGGCCGGCAACAGTATTTAAAAGGACTTAACTACTGTACTAAATGTGCCCATATTGTACACAAGAAAACACTACTACACTTATTGTTCTGCTGACTTACATTCCCCATAGATTAGTAGCAATTCTACCTTCTCTTCGTTGGTGTACATTCTACTCACACAACTCTTCAACTGATGATGTTTGACGGAATGATGGGTGTGCAGTTTACTTATCTCTACATTTTTCCTCTGTCAGCGTCAGATGTGGATATGTTCCTTTATCCCGAATACCTGCGCTAAGCACTGGGATCTTCAACAACAATGTTGTGTTATCTAATTAATAACGCCAGCCGCGGTGGCCGAGGGGACTAAGGCGCTCCAGTCACGGTCTGCACGGCCACTACGGTCGGGGGTTCGAATCCCCCCCCCCCCCTCGAGCATGGATATTTGTGTCGTCCTAGTTCGTAAGTAGTTCATAAGTAAAGTTTAGGGACTGATGACCCCGTAGTTAAGTCCCATAGACTATACAAACATTTGATTAATTAATAACGTTGCGTTTCAGTGAATGGTACAGCGTGATACATTTTTGAAAAGGTCTTTACGAGATGAAATGAATTACCGAATAAAAAATGCAGGGTGCCATTCAAAAATGTCATACCGCTACATCTACATCAACATACATACTCCGTAATTCACCGTAAGGTGCGTGGCGGAGGATACACTGTACCACTACTAGGCATTTCCTTCCCTATTCTAATCCCAAGCCGAACGAGGAAAAAGAGAATTAGTTTATGTTCCGTACGAGCCCTAATTTCTCTTATCTTGTCTTTGTGATCTTTACGCGAAATGTAAGTAGGCGGCAGCAAGATCGTGCTACACTCAGCTTCAAATTCCGGCCCTCTAAATTTACTTAACAGAAATTCACGAAAAGAACGTCGTCTATCTTCCAGCGATCCCCAATTGAGTTGCCGGAGCATTTCCGTGACACTCGCCCATTGGTCGAACCTACCGGTAACAAATCTAGCTGCTCGCCTCTGAACCGCCTCTATGTCTTCCTTCAAACCGATCTGCTGCGAGTTCCAAACACTTGAGCAATACTCAAGACGTGGTCGTACAAGCGTTTTATACGCGGTCTCCTTTACAGGTGAAGTACATCTTCCCAAACTTCTCCCAATAAACCGAAGTCGGCTGTCCGCCTTACTCACAACTGTCCTTACATGTTCGTTCCATTTCATATCGCTCTGCAATGTTACGCCTAGATATTTGAACGGCGCGACAGCATCAAGAAGCTCACTACTAATGCTGTATTCGAACATTATAGGATTGTTTCTTCTACTCATGCGCATTACCTTACATTTTTCTACATTGAGTGCTAGCTGCCATTCTTCGCACCAACTAGAAATTTTGTCTAAGTCATTCTGTATGCTATTACAGTCAGTTACAGACGACACCCTCCCATACACCACATCATCAGGAAACAGCCGCAAATTACAACTTACTCTGTCCATCAGATCATTTATATAGATAAAAAACAATAGCGGTCCTATCACACTCCCCTGGTAGAACATTCTAGAAATAGTAAATACAAAGAAAGAAATTTTTCTCTCGCACACTTTCAAGGTCAAACGGTACAGCGCAGTATTGCGCATGCGCAACTCACGCGCTGCGGCTCACAGAGATGCCCAGAGGTGCCTCACACAGAGAGCATCCCAGGGTGCCCCTGAGAGCTACAACACCAAGAAGAATCGCTTCTCGGCTTTTGTCAAGATCAATGTGTTTTTTTTTTTTATTATTTTTTATAGAAAAAGAAAGAAGGTAATGATGAACTTTATGATAATACAACACCACCCTGAATACCTCCGGCCATCCACATTTAGGTTTTCCGCGATTTCCCTAAATCACTCCTGGCAAATGCCGGAATGGTTCCTTTCAAAGGGCACGGCCACTTTTCTTCCTTATTCCTACCCAAAACTCCGAGCGTTAGCTCCGTCTCTAATGACCAAGCTGTCGACGGGACGTTAAACCCAAGCTTCCTCCCTCCTCCTTCACCCTGAATATTAAATTTTTCTTCGAATAGGCCAGACACCTTCACCCAAACATGGACTCCGTCGCCAGAAACACGTCGCCTATTCCTCGTCCTTAAACAAAATGGTTTATCTCCAAGAAAATACGAAGTACTAGCTTTACTATGTACCTCTTCTATACTCCACGTACGAAAAGCAACAATGTCCCTCTCTGCAAAAGATTCCAGGCCACCCTATTTAGCATCACTTGTGCGAACAATCGCTACAGTAAGCCAACCAGATCCACCAATCACTTCAAGTCTTTTTATACTGAAGTCAAATCTAGCCTCCATAAGAGTAATAGCACCATGCAAAATCTCTTGAGCAGTGCTACCAACACCTGATTCTCTGCTGACCGCCCACCACTGTGCCACGCGTTCTATCGGTAAGTTCGTGACAATATCTTTGTAAAACACAAAGCTACAAAGAAGGCAATGAATGGGACACCTTGTATATAAGTTTCTTCCAAATTACCAAATTATTTAATGATTAAAGAGTCTGTACTCCTCTATTTCAAAACGAGACAATTGCCCCGCCCTCTCCCCTCTCACATGGCCTCCCCCCCCCCCCCCCTTGAAGACACCTGTGAATGAGGCCCCACAAACGAGAGTGATCGTCTAAAGACTTATTCTTCGTTTCTCGTATTTTATCCATTTCATAAACAGTGATGTTTAGTTAAAAAACAGCTGCGACCACTTGCACTTCTTTTGGTCCACTTTAGGTTACGGTAGTAACACTAAAAGTGGGCCTTTGCGATCTTCTTTTAACAGCTCAAAAATTTAAATGAAAATAGCGGATTAACTATTCATCTGACACGAAAGTTGCATAACCTAATTGGTAGAGGAGAAAATTCTCTTCAAATTTGCTCTGATATGTTTTTTTTTTTTTTTTTTTTTTTTTTTTTTTTTTTTTTTTTTTTTTTTTTTTCAATCTCGTAGTGTTTCAAAGATATTTGCAAAAATAACGGAGATTTTGGGATGTCTGTCTGTCAGTCTGTCTGTCCGTAACGGGTTCCCTGTTTTTAAGACGAACCGTTCAACCGATCAACACCAAATTTTACAGACAGAGACCAGAACCTCCCTTTTTCAAATTTTTCGGACAAAAAATACGGTAGTAATACCAAAGAAGCCGTTTTTAATATAACTGCAATTGCAAACGAACCGTTCATCTGACACGAAAATTGAGTAACCTTACTGGTATAGGAGAAAATTCTCTATAACTTAGCTCCCTTATGTTTTTTTCATATCTCGTATCGTTTGAGAGATATTTGCAAAAATAACGGAGATTTGACACCCTCCATTGAATTAACGAAAACCAGTCGTTAGGAGATATCACGTGACATTCCTCTCCATGAACTCTCTCTGGTATACGCCATCTTGCGTTGCGTATTTGATGATTTTCTTATTGTAACTTACACGTTGTCATTTCAAAGCAATGGCGCACTGAAGAATTAACAAAAACACATCGTTCTTCGTACGATAAATGATAATCTAGTGTCTACAAATGCCATATTAGCATCAGTTAACAACGGCCATCAATAGTATGAGATTAAGGGATTCATCTTTTGATTGGTAGCCGTAGCGTAGTGGGCAAGGATGAAAAACAGTAATAATCGATGTAGTTGACAATAAAAGCGAAAAAAGAGGAGCAGGTGACTGATAAATCAGTCGCTTAACAGACGCTGTTTTTCATCCCACTCCTGTTTTTCCTTATTTATTTCATTACGACGCTCATCAATAGATACTTTGTTAGCAGCTGATTGTTATTCCTTGAATAATGTCTGCACTTAGCGTTCAGTCACCTGCTAGCATGTAGCATGTACATAGATTAAGCTACAATACTAAAAGGTAAGTGTAAATTTTATCCATTTATATGAATATATATTTTATTACAATCTATTTGTTTCAAAACTGCATCACCCATTGTATTAGCTTTATAAACTTTCACACTCATGTCGAATACTTTTATACTCACATATTCAAATTTCTGTAAATGACTTTTGTACGTTCTATACGGTTTGCTGTAGTACCAATGCACTTGTTTGTCTGTATACAGACGAGAAGAAGGCACTCAAGCGCCCGAAACCGGTCACCACAAATAAATTATTAGAAGCAACATTGTATCAGGCTTGTTTTTCCTTTCCATTCATGTACGAATCGCGGGAAGGATAGGTTGGGTGGGTTTTAAGAATAACCAGTGAGCCGCCCCAGATTCCCACGGATGCACGGTGCTAATGACGAAAACGAGAAGTGTGCTTAGGAAAAATGTATTAACTATTTTTATTTTATAACATACTAGCTGAAAACCCGGCGTTGCCCGGGTATTTATTTATTTATTCCTGCCATTTTCAGGTATATATTCATTTGTATAAGAGCCGTATGTCTAAAATCTCTTGGGAATACAGTTGGTAGTAACGAAGTAATAGATTAAAACTTGGTGCGTGATGGGCCGGTTTTCCAAGAACGTTACTGTTTATGTGCTCATATCTCATGAACTACGACACGTACTGTGATACAATTCAGAGGGTACACCCAACTATATGCGTCTACACAGCGGAACTTTACTGTTTACGTGCGCATATCTCAGGAACTACGTCTCGGACTGTGATACAATTTAGAAGGTACATTCAACTATATATGTGTATACTGTCTGTAAAATTTCCTGTCGCTACAGTTTGTAGTGTTCAAATTACAAATTGTAATGTCACACCGAGAGCCGTAGTTTTACTCCATAAACAGCGGAAAAGTAGTAAGCGAGAAACTTTTTTCCTTTCATCATTTTACTATGGTTGCCAGCGAGAAAAAGTTTAATAAAGGTTTGAAATTATGTTTAAAGTTTGTTGCAAGTCGCTAAGTACTGTCATTCTCATACATTGTATTTCGAAAGTCTCGCCGCATTATATGGCATTTTTTGCGATTTGTATTGGTTATGACGTAATATGTTTTGAACCATGTGCCGTATGTGATTATTAATTGTTACTTCACTGTAAGGAATGTGAATACCAAATTTGGTTGAAATCAGTCCAATGGTTTAGGAGAAAATGAGCAGCACTGTCGCAAAATGCAGCAGTTTTTCGCGCATCTCATTGTTTATGACGTCATATTTCGTGAACTATATATCGTATGTGATTTTTACACTTACGGCGACCGTCCTCATGGATTGAAGCTTACGTGTACAAAATTTCATAAAGATTGGAACAAAAACTGTAGATTTGTATGCAACACGTACAAACATACGGACACTGTGCTGTATATATGAGATACCCAGTGCATTTTCTGTTAATCAATCGTTCCTAATCTGCCATTGATCCACCCAGGCTCATGTTACTTCGATTCACCTTGTCCTTTATTAAAATACTGGCGCAAATATTAATCTATCCTTCTGTTCTTTCACCGTTCGCGGCGCTGTTAGACCTATCGTGGGTCACTTGTTTTCTTACTAGTGTGATCGTTGCCGCTAGTGGCGCTATTTGAGCTTGGAGCTAAGGCAGATCTGGGGGAGGTCGGTTACCGGGCAGTCAGTGAGAGTCGCTGCGGGGAACACCTGAGTCTCAAGGCCGTGCTTTGTTAATTTGATACACTGCATGGCGTCGCTAGGGTCGAGTTATTTACATTAATTGGCCGTCTGTGGCCGGGCCCTGCGCGTGCACCGAAGTAGTTCCGCAATGGCATCCTGTCAGTCTGTTGGAGCCGTATATGCGGTGATATGAACAGCTGAAGAGGTCTGGACACGCAGAAGGAATTGTGTCAAGTTCCAGCATCAGCTCGGCGGGGGCTGTTAACCTCGTCTCCCCGGCTATGCGGTCGTATTCCTAGCTGCTGTGCGATTCCACGTCAACGAGTGGTCAACAACTTGTACTCCGCAGTCAGTTCCTGGCTACGCCTCGCGTGGTTTCAGCTGCTTTCCACCTGGAATCCATGAAATGCTTTCAGGGCGTTTGATGACATCATCCAACTACACCATCGCGAGGGTGGCTGCACTTATCTTGCAGTGAGCAAATTAAGTGACCTGTACATTCCTGCTCCCGAAATTTGTATATGTGTGTGTATTATCAGGATTGGTGGTCGTTTCCCAGGGACCATCGTTGCCTATGTCTACGTCTATTGATGTTTACTTATGTGTTGTGAAGCACTTCTAGTTTGGCTCAATTGAATTATTCTCTCTTTTGATCTGTGTAGCAATTATTCAATTTTCACTAACTTGGTTAATGCCATTGGGGAATTTATCTGGTTTGTGCCTCTCTGCTAGCTCTCACCTGCACGAGCGGTAGTTGTAGAGCTTTATTTCTCTCTCTCTCTCTCAATATATGTCCCTTCGTGTCGAGATGTAGTTCTCGTGGATCGTTGGACACCCCACACCCTATCCTTCTGGTCTGGAGTCAGCTCATCTGTTTCATATGTTGGAGCGTGTGTAAAGTTAATGAGTAGCCAGTCCTGTTCTTAAATTGATTTTCTTTTACGCTGTAAGTGTAACGGATTGTCTCGTGGCCTTATTTCATTGCTGTTTAAACATGTGTCTCTTTTTATGTTAAGAGTCTGGCCCGAGTGCTTGTGTTTGTGCCTTGGTTTTAGGTAACCTTGCTTGAACCTTATTATTTCCGAAAGTCCGGTCTCTCTTACTGTGATACATAATTTGTTTACTCGGCCTTCGGACCTTCAGCCCTTCACTAAATTGTGTCTTTTTTAATTTAATTTTTTTTTTTTTTTTTTTTTTTTTTTTTTTTTTTTTAAATCGACCTTCAGCCTGATTTAGCTGGTTTCATTTAAATTTTGGAGCTCACTTTTACTTACTATTCTATTATTCTTATTCTAAAATATTGCTTTGGGGCCCTTAGCCCGTTATTAGCCCATGTTTAAAAAAATATTTTTTGGTGTGGCTTTCTGCCTAATAATTTGAAAAGCTGCTATAACTTAAATTATAGAGCTCTGTTTTATTGTGTTATTTTCATTTTATTTATAAAAGGTTGCTTCGGGCCCTCAGCCCATTATTAACTTTTTTTTTAAAAAATAACTTGGCCTTCAGCCTGATAATTTTACTTACTTTTGTAGCCGCTCTTGATTGTCCTGTTTACCATATTTTATTTATATTTATAAAGGGTTGCTTCGGCCCCTTAGCCCATTACCTACTCATATCAAATTTTAATTTCGTCCTTCTGCCTTGCATCACCCTAGCTGAACTATTTACTGTTTTTCCTGTTCGGGCCTTCAGTCTCTAATTGTGAAAGGAGGGATATTTTTTTTAAATATATATTTTGGTTAAAATAAAATGTGTCAAAGGAACCTGAACTGAGTGCCCTTGCCTAACTTTACCAGTCAGCTCCCTGCCGCTCCCACTATCCCTATCAGCCACATTAGAATCAATTAATGGTAAGTCTGACTGTCTACGTTCCGTAGGAGGGGTGTTCGTCGAAAAATATTCCCTGAAATTACATCAAAACCGTTCAAACATTACAATGTAAAAAATTCTGCAAACAACCACAAGTGTTTTTGAAAATTATTGTACTGTGCCATTACTAGTTTCGAGCCTGAGCCTATCATTTGGTAGTGTTAACTTTTTTCTAGGTCTTAACATTCATCATGTCCTAAATTATAACAAAGTTTAGTGGTAACATGATTTACAAAAATGTATTTTCATAATTTAAAAAAGGGTTTTACATTGTATTCTAGATTTATACATTGCATTTACTTCAAAAACATTTTTCGCTCCACGCTTATCTTAGAGATGAGCAACATAAAAGATGAGGAAACATTTGTTCTATCACCAGCTGATCTGATGCGTCACTGAACACAAGAAGTTCTCCTGCGAACCTTGCAGGGCTACTAGAAGAAGCGATACTGTTGAGACAGGACTTAGCCACAGCCTGGAAGGTAGGAGACGAAATACTGGAGCAAAAAAGCTGCGGGGAGAGGCCTTGACGCGTGCACAGGTAGCTCAGTCGGTAAAGACCTTGTCCGTGAAAGTCAAAGGTCCCGGGTTTGAACCCAGGGCTGGAAAACAGTTTTAAGCCACCGGGAAGTTTCATATTCGTTTTTTGTGCTGTGATAGAAGCACTTTACGTTCTGGTTCCCAACTTTTATTCTATTGGTAGCTGTGGTATTCAACAGTGGTTGTGAGTTAGAAGGTCTACGAAATTTATTCTTGTAAAATTAACTATTATTATTTTGTGCTTACGTGGAAGCTTAATTTCATTAACAAAACAAAACGAAACGTAAGTCAATGAACAAAAATTATAAACTTTTACGTTCACTATTGTCCAGACGTCTAATCAGTCTCAGCACGTTATAAATGAGGGTCTGCTGCAGAAACAAACATTTTTAATATTTTTTTGGTTTTTGTTACTTCATTACATTTCTTTTGTAACCTATTACTTTTGTACTTCTTTCAGGTGCCATTCAGGAATAAAACAGTGGTGTAACTAGGAGACAGCTATTTTGAAAATAAGTGATTGCAAAAATGATGTAACCTTCAATGGAGTCATTGAGAGGAAAATATGAATGATTCTGGTTCTGTTCAAGAATGCGTTCGACATGCTTCTTCATACGATAATGACTGGTTATGAATGCCCCAAAAGGAAGCTTAACAAGAGAAGTGTGAAAAGTCAAACCAGTGCTGAAACAGCAAGACAACATGCATCTATTCTGTCAGTACTTGTAAATGAACCACAAAATAAAAGAGATAACCCTGCTCTCACAGATCCTGGAAATGATAGACAAATGCCGAGTACTTCAACTAACAACAGTTACTATAGCTGAAGGAGAAGAAATTGCTGGTCGGATGCGTGTGGAAACTATTGGTGCTGATGTTGAAGATGACTCTCCTGCCATAGAAAAAAGAAAGAGGACAAGGAATCCTGATTTGTAGAGAAGAATTTGTACTTATCATTTCAGGTTGGTAGCAAAATGTGAAATTAATGCTGTTTATTTTCTTTATTACACACTGTTTATTTATTTTAAATAGTATTATTTCCATAATTATACTGAGAAAGTGTAGTAAATACACATTTTGTTCGTAGAGAGCAACAATGACGTATAAAAGTACACAAAAATTTGACTACATAAAGTTTGAAATTTTTGGAGGTAAAATGTTGTAACCTACAATTTTGGCATTGAAAATGAAATTGTTAAGTTCATGTAGAGAGCGAATATTTACATTTAATAATATCACTCCAACTTCAAAGAAAAGTTTTTTGTAGTAGCAACAGTTAATTTATATATTTCCTTTAACTTTCACTGCCCGAAGCCTTTCGACAGTAGATGATGATTACCTGATATAAACAATCATTTTGACTTAATCCAGTGATCCAGTTCCGTGCAACGTTTGAACCTACTCATACAAGTTAAAAGTGTAAAAGTTGCTTCTACCAACTACCAAGTGGCCCACGAAAGCTGTCCGTTTTAGTTTTATGTATCCCGCGTACGTTAGTGCAAGACGTGTTGCCTTGTCCAAAGGGGAAGTACACTTACAAGCGTGCGTTTTCCTCCTGGTTTCTCTCTGTCAGAGTCGCGTGGCCGCCCGGTAGTGGTTAGAGTGAGGTCTTACAGTCAAACAGTTAACTAACGCAATGTATTCAAATGTTCAAATGTTTGTAGAGCTTATTGGACTTAACTATGGAGTCATCAATGCCTAAACTTACAAACTACTTATGAACTAGCTAATGCTAAGGAGGCACAAATATCCATGCCCATGCCCGAGGGGGGATTCGAACCCCCGACCGTAGTGGCCGTGCTGACTGTGACTGGCGCGCCGCAGAACGCTCGGCCACCGCGGCCGGTTGCAATGTATTCCAGCAAAGACCACACACATATGATACTGATATATGGGGAGACGCACTGCAATGCATCCGCGGCCCGAAGCCTGCATCACAACGTTTTCCAACGCGACGTCTACCTTCTGCGCACGTTTTCAAACGTACAGAGATGCGTTTATGAGCCGAGGGTGGTTTACAGGTCCAAAGTGTCGTAAAAAGACCGCGACGCATCTGATGTTTTCCAGAATATCATTTTGGAGCACATCCCACAGGAGGTAAGCATACCTTAAATGATAATACGTACTAACAACGTAGTATAAACAAAAATATTATTGTGCTGCTTAATTTAGGATACACTTCTATTTGTACTCATAATTATTATAATAATGTGATCATTGTTAGCCGCGGCGGATTAGCCGTGCGTACTGGGGCGCCGTGCTGCGGCGTGCGCGGCTATTCGCCGTCATAGGTTCGAGTCCCTCCACGGACATGGGAGTTTGTGTTGGCCTTAGGTTAGTTTAACCTTAGATTAAGTAATTTGTAAGCTACGGACTAATAACCACGCAGTTGAGTTCGATAGATTTAAAAACATTTGAACATTTGATCATTTCATTGTTATTAATAATACGCAAGTCATTTGTTATCATCCACTAATACCTATTTCCCATCGTAATTAGGACAAAGAAGAGCTGCAGAAGAGCTGGAGGTTTCGAGGTCTTCGGTACAAAGTATACTGGAGGAACGAAAATGGCGTCTCTTTAAGGTGCACCTACACCAACAGCTGTATGGAACCGATTTACAAAATCGGGCATCGTTCGACAGACTTCTGTTAAATAAAGTAGGGGTAGATCCTAGATTTTATGGGGAGATGAATGCTATTTCGCCAATAACGCCACTGTGAATAGACATAATCTACATTACTGGGCTCCTGCAAATCCTCACTGGTTACGACCACACCACATGCAAGGGCACTGGGGTGTTAACATATGGCGCGGGACTCTAGGAGACCATATCATTGGACCAGTTTATTTGCCTTCCAGACTAAATGGTCGGCAGTATTTGCAGTTCCTACAGAATGAGCTGGACCTTGGACGTCTCCTAGAACACATCCCACTTCAGTTAGCTGTGAGGCACTGGTTTCAGCATGATGGTGCACCACCCTATTATTGTAGAAGGGTTAGGGAATATCTGTACAATGTGCACCCTAAAACTGGTATGTTGTTTGGTGGCATATAGGTAAGGCTGTTCTATTGATTAGAAAAACAGAGTCGCTACAAGGATTTGGCAATAGTGAGCCAGCTAAAGAAGATCTGTTTCAAAAGCTACTCATTCAAAACTAATCTGGTGTTAAATGCAGCATCAATAATTGTCATCAGCTGGTAGTTAACACTCACAATAACTAACTTTCCAATCAAGCTGATTAAAGATTAGTTGATCACATTTTTATTCATTAACACTATAATTCTGTTTAGTTATGGCTCTGATATTAATACCTACACAGTTAATTAGGAAACAGTGGGTTTAAACTGATTGAAAGTGCAACGGATATTTTGAACACAGCAGGAACAATACGTAGTCTGCATAAGGCTCACTGACTGCAGTATAAATTTGACTACGAGAGAAATCTGGAAAAAACACAAACCACTTTCTAATAATGCAATTGCAAGAATTTATTTCGCTAACTGACTGATTGCAGATACTTAGTATCTTGCTCATCTATGTATTATTGCACAACAATCACTATTTTTATTAAACGTCACGTGAATAAAGAAATGTGTTAATCAAACTCAGCTTAGTCAATATTATGATTTTAATAGCCAATAACTTTCAATGAAAGGAAGAGGGTTAGCTTTCTAACTACAAAAGTTAAACAGGTAAAGAGGTTCAACTTTCTCAATTATTATTAACAATAATGATTACATTAACTTATGAGTGAAGAACAACAAAAATCTTCTCAGACTGATACATTTATGAATGATACAAAATCTTATAAAGACAGAACTGTGTCTGTGAAAATCAGATTTCAAAATTATTCCATCAGCTTGTACAAAAGCAGCTAACCAAAGCACGTCCGATCAATACCAGAGCTACTCACCGACTCTCTCTGTTCAACTACTACTCACATACACAGTCTTTGACAGAGATGTTACACAACAGAGTAAACCATAGACGTAGTTACTCAAAGAAGTTCATATAACATTTTACATCCAAATATCGATACAAGACAGGGGAAACAATATTATTGAATTTGTACAGACATGTGTCAACCCCGTACAGTTCGTGGTGGTTTCATTCAATGGCCAGCGAGATCGCCTTATTTAACACGCTTGGATTTTTTTCTAATGGGGTACATCAAATGCAGGATTTATGGCTCGGAACCGGAAAATCCAGATGTGTTGAAAGAACGAATACGTCATGCTTGCGCTTCAGTACGAGTACGAGTAGCAATGTTAAGAGTTGTCCATGTTTATACTGAGAGGCGCTTACACCGGTTTATCCAACAAGGTGGACATGCGTTTGAACATTTGTCTTATGACTAATGTAATAATGAAAATGTGTCAGTCTATAGCATAGGTTTATGACATCATGATTACATTCATAACTATTTCTTGAAATTAAAGATAATATACCATTTATTTCATACTGCCCATTGTGAATCATGTTGTTATATCAATTGTTGGTTATAAATTTGTGGTGTTTATAAAGTAGCACCACTCCTGCAGCAAGCAAGTTGTCTAGTGATGAACTGTAGGAGAAATTAAAGCTGTAAATTATGTGTTTTCAAGCGCCAGTATCAGGTTTAGAAAGGTCTCCTCCCTGTTGATTTGGAGTCCCCCATACTTATCTAGTTAGGCAATCCTTTAGGCGTCTGTGGTATCCAGGATTAACTAACGTCAAAAAAGGACGGCATCCGTTGGCCACCTGGTATACTGTGCCATAGCTACAGTAACTACACCAAAATCGGCGTTTGCCCGAGCTAAGCCTTCATAGGAACCAAGCAGCAAGTCCGCGATTCTGAGCTCTGCCTTTTCAAAGATACCTGTTACAGTGCCTCTGAAGAGCCAAAGAAACTGGCCATTTCACGAATGCACAGTAAATGCCTGGAATGTAGTGAAAAGTCAAGTCTCCGACACCGCTGCGGTCGGAAAGAGATCCTGTAAGGACGGTACAACGGCGACTGAAGAAAATCGATCGCTGGATCTTCGGTGGCCGTTAACTTGAAACGGAAAATTTTCATAATATTTCTTTAACCGACAATAAGACGACTGATCTTCGTGATATCCTCGGTTTACTCCGTTACTTTAACCTCATTTGATATGCCATATACACGTAAGACCTAAGTTATACAATAAACTGGTACAGACATTCGAAGCAAGCACGGAGAGCCGGCCGCGGTGGCCGAGGAGACTGAGGCGCTCCAGTCACGGTCTGCACGGCCACTACGGTCGGGGGTCGAATCCCCCCTCGAGCATGGATATTTGTGCCGTCCTAGTTCGTAAGTAGTTCATAAGTAGTTTGTAAGCTTAGGGACTGATGACCCCGTAGTTAAGTCCCATAAGATTTACAAACATTTGAACATTTTTGAACAAGCACGGAGATATGTAAAAACTCAGCAACGGCGCAGAGGTCGACAACGCCTGTATAAGACAAGTGTTGGCGCTGGCCTTAGATTAGTTACTGCTGCTATAATGGCAAGTTATCATTATTTAAGTGAGACTGAACGCACTGTCAAAGTCGGCGCACGAGAGTAGCAGGAGTGATGAGATGGGGATTTTCCTGTACGTCCATTACACGAATGCACCGCGATTATCAGAAATCCTGTTAAACATCAAATCTCCGACGACGCTGCGGTCGGAAAAAGATACTACAAGAACGGGACCAACGACGACTGAAGAGAATCGTTCAATGTGACAGCAATGCAACCCTTCCGCAGATTGCTGCGGATTTCAATGTTGGGCCATTGACTGAAACGTCATCGTGAGGGGCTTTCGGAGCCGAAAAATCACTTGTGTATCCTTGCAGACGGCACGACACAAAGCTTTAGCCTCGCCTGGGCCTGTCAACACTGGCATTGGACTGTCGACGACTGGAAACATATTGCCTGTTTTGTGTCCCAGCCTCGTCGCCGCTTTTGTGTCTCGTTTCCATCGTAGATGTCGGTGGCCGAGTAGAATGAGACCGACACAGGAATAAAGGATGCACGCTTGTGCAGGTACGAAGGTGAGCAGCCAGTGGGACAGCAGAAACTAGAAACACTAGAGTAAATTAGAACGAGATATATATTTCATAGAGACTTGGTAATAATTAACTTTTACATAGTTCTTGACTGCAGAATGCTGATACATAGATTAGATAGAGGCCTGCCTAGTGCATATCCGATAGCCAAGTCTTCATTGGTGCCTATCTGATTCCGAAGTGTTAGCTGGTTCCTATGTCAGTCCCAAGCGAACGATGTCGTTCAGTGGTGGCCACGAGCGGGATAGCAGCAGAGGGCGCTCGCGTCGTGCGTGCATGGCGGCGCGCGGCGAAAGTAAGTGGCGCCCACTTTAGACTTGTGCGACATGACACCCTGCTCTGACGAATCTTGTTTCTGATTGCATCGACCGGATGGACATGTTTAGGTATGGAGATAACCTTAGGAATCCATGTCCGCAGGTGAGGCTCCTTAATGGTGTGGGGTGTGTGCAATTGGAATGATATGGGACCCCTGATACATCTAGATACGACTGACGGGTGACACGGAAAAACGCATTCTGGCTGCACCTGCATCCATTCATGTCCATTGTGGATTTCGAAGGACTTGGTCGATTCCAGCAGGACACAGATTCCCCACACGTCCAGAATTGCTACACAGTGGCTCCAGGAAAACTCTTCTGCGTTTAAACACCTCCGCTGCTCACCAAACTCCCCAGACAAGAACATTATTGAGCATATCTGGATTGCCTAGCAACGTGCTGTTCAGAAGAGGTCTCCCCCCCCCCCCTCGTACTCTCACGGATTTGTAGACAACCCTGCAGGATGCATGGTTTTAATTCCTTCCATCACTATTCAGACATCAGTCGAGTAAAGGAAATAAATAGAATAGTTTAAACTTCGCAATCTAATTTTTGCCTCTGTATAAGTTTATTAAGCTTCAGTATGTCGTCAATCACCGTTTAGAATTACTGTTTTAATAGCGTTTTAGACAGTACTTTGTTTTCAAAATATCCACGGGTGTACTGCCGGTCTATAGTGTCCAACGGGCACAATATTTCGGCGATCATACATGTCGCCATCATCAGGTGAACTGACGGACTGAGCTCCTGGAAACGCGCCGGCACGGAGATCCGCACGCTATGGCTGCTCGAAGGGAACTGGCCACTGGGTTCTAGCCCGGTAGCGGGCCATTTAAATACCCTCGGCCCGCGGAGCGACCCCTCCGCGGTCCGCGCCCCGCGCAGTGGAACCGAATGCGACGGCGTCTGAGATAACGTCGGTGTGAGGGCTCTGTCCGCCGTGGTCGTCACTTCGTTCCGTTTGCTAGATTTACTCTTAATTAACCCAATCGCTGGTTCCCAAGCTTTGCTAAGATTATAGCCACAGTCACGGTTTATCAGGTCGTTACTTGTGCGAATTTCAATTGCCTCTCTAACGACGCAGTCCCAGTATCTCGACGTCTGTACCAGAATCCTAGTGCTTTGTTTTCTTATATTGGCTATCGTATCCGATTGGATTCAGTTTGCAAATTTCTCACCAGATCACACTATACAACAGTACTATTACGTTTTGCCACCTAGTGAGAGTTTCATGAACGATTACATAGAAGAAGCGCGCGAAATATGTTCCATTACTTTCGTTTCCTGTATTGCTGACTGAGTTTGTGGATGTGCCGAATTGTTTTCTTTCGTATGCGTATTGTGACGTTTTAGTGAGTTTTACTTTCTTGCGAATAACTGCAGCATACCACGAGTTCTAAAACAATACAATAAGAATTCAGTTTGAAATTTATTTGGGAAAAATTTGGATAATAAACGAAGGATGAAAGTTAAGGATCATGTTGCGCCCAGACAAAATCTTATCAGTCAAGAACAGAAACATTAAATCGAGACAAGGCTATACACGTAATTTTAATAGCGCAAGGTACAATGCAGCTGAGTGGTTGTTTGCCTGTAATGTGAGAAATGCACACACACATACACAAATAAACACACACATACACAAATACATAGAGAAAACATTGCCATTATCATAACCACTCAAAAATCGCGCGCCACATCACAGACACGCCACACAAATGTAACACCAGTTAGCCACCACAACAAGAAAAATGGAGATATAAACAGTGCTGTTTTACAGCAAAAATGGCACTGAATATCATTAAAATATAAGAATACACCACAAAAAACAAGCAGCAACACCACATCTCAAATGTATGTAACCCAAAACAGCCACACAGAACTAATTTCAATATAATTTTCAGGCTAATGTAGGCTTACAATGAATCAGTCAGTTTTCGTAAATAAAAGCGTCTTGTTGTTTGCAGATGACAGGCTATGAAAACTTTTCATACCACAATTAATGACCATGCAAATCCTGCGAATGACGCAATGTAAGTACCTTGAATAAATTAACATCTAACAAAATTGTCAAACCAAAGAACTTGTTCAAACGATTGTATAACCAAAATATGTAACATGTTATTATAGGAAATAAACACTAGAAATCCACGGAAGATGGCACAAACAGTGCCGAAACCAGTTCGGGTATTAAAACAAATTAAGTGTCTTGCATAAGGCGGAATCAACCACAAATCTAATACTGCAAGCACGGAAGATACAAGAGCTGCACCATCATAAAATGATCAATGGTAACATGTTTAGCCAACGACGTCACATTAATGAAATTCTTAATTTTAGTAACGTTACCACTTCTTGTGTTTACTTTTTGTTACTTTAGCACAACGTCCACGCCAAGAATGTCGCATTTTTGGGAGAGCTTTAATGCGCTATATCAGTTGATGTGGTCTTCAGTCCGGAGACTGGTTTGATGCAGCTCTCCACAATACCCTATCCTGAGCAAGTCTCTTCATCTCCACATAAGAACGGCAACCAACATCTGTCTGAATCTGCTTACTGTATCCATCTCTTGGTCTTCCTCTGCGGTTTTTACCCCACACACTTCCCTCCAACGCTAAATTCACAATTCCTTGATGTCTAAGACTGTGTCCTACCAATCGATCCCTTCTTTTAGTCAATGTATGCCAAAAATTGCTTTTCTGCCCAATTCTGTTCAGTACTTCCTCATTAGTTACGCGATCCACCCACCTAATCTTCAACATTCTTCTGTAACACCACATTTCAAAAGCCTCAAAAGTACAATATAAAAATGAAATGCTGTGTGTTCACTTCACAAACATGTAAATGAACTTGGTGGTTGCTGCGTTACGCTTGTCAACCAATCGAGGCCCGTGAAGGTATTGGAACCTTAACTGCGAAGTTCATATTAAAGATCTCTGCAAACCTAGTCATTTAGTCCTGTTTACTGTGTTGAAGCTTCAAGAAATGGGAAATCAGTGCCTACCTCATAACCCCTCTACCCTAAAGCAAAAAAAAAAAAAAAAAAAAAAAAAAAAAAAAAAAAAGAAGGAGGAAAACTTCATAGTGACAGACTGATCAATAGCACGAGGTCTAGGTTCCGATTGATAAATGTCGAAGCCTTCCCTGGTACGGCAGCCACGAGCCGCGCCTGGTCGAGTCCATGCCACGTTGCGTTGCGGCACTTATGCGTGTTTCGCGGGGCCCTACACGATATTAGACAGGTGTTCCAGTTTGTTTGGCTCTTCAGCGAATACACAAAACCCATCAAACATGTGCTTCTACGAACAGCCAAGAAGCCGAAAAGCCGCCCTGGAGTAGCCGAGCCTTCCAAGGCGCCAAGCTGCGGAGCGCGCCACTGTTCGCCGTCGGAGGTTCGAATCCTCCCTCGAAAATGGGTGTATTTGTTGTCCTTAGCATACGTTAGTTCAAGTAACGTAGAAGTCTAGGGACTGATGACCAGAGTAGCAAAGTCCCATATATTTACAAACATTTGAACAGTTTGTGGCGAAAAGAACCGACGGGGGAAGGGGGTCCCTGATAGCCTGCTTGTGACTTACGTGGCGTCCTTCCATATCATTGTTGAACGTTCAGATACGAGTTAAGAATTTCTGATACGCTTAATACTCCCGTGCACATTCGGAACGACTCCCCAACGTGGGGTTTGCACGTTGCGATGTATGAAACTCGGCACGTTGACCTCATGTGTTCATATACAAGCACATGAGCTTAAATTCTGCGAAAATCCCTCGCCCACCGGACTCAAGCTCCGCCACTCTGCGGCAGTGGGCTTAGCCCAGTGTCATCTAGGTGGCACTGGTTGAGCCAAGCCACAAGACCCCTCCTGAAAGTCAAAGATACGTCACAGAATATCAACAGTTCCTACTTCCTATTGCACAGTTTAAGTTTTTAAGTACAACGTGTGCAGATTCTGTGTACTAAGGAAATAGAGGCACCTGTAATCTAAACTGGATTCCTAATGGTATTTACGTGAGTAACATACAACTTTTTTTTTATGTGTTAGCGTTTTCTACAGATACTTTCCTTAAAGACAACTCGTTTATCTGAAATCCTCATTCTCCTAACACAAACCGAAATTTTGCAAAGAATTTACTTGTTTCGGCACTTTTGTGTCATCTTCGGTGGTTCTTTGCCTTTTATTTTCTAGAATAACATGTTATAGATTTTTGTTACACAGTCATTTGGACGAGTTGTTTGGTTTGACAATTTTGTTAGATATTAGGCCTAATTTATTTACAATACTTACGCTATGTCATACGCAGTATTTGCATCTGCTTTAATTGGGGAATGACAAGTTTTCACAGCATGTCATAAATAAAAATAAAAAAAGAAGTAATAATAATAATACCACACCACATTACAGCTGGAAGACCCCCCCCACACACACATACAATATGTTCTCTCTCTCTCTCTCTCTTTGTTCCACACACACACACACACACACACACACACACACACACACACACATACACATACAACAAAAACAAATACAAACACACAAACATAGCCAGTATCAAAACCATTCAAAAATCGCTTGCCACATCACAAACACACACACACACACACACAAAAAAAAAAAAAAAAAAAAAAAAAAAAAAAAAAAAAAAAAAAAAAACCCACGATGTAGCCACCACAAGACAAATGGCGATATAAGTAAAGGCGGTTCACAACGAAAACCGCACTAAACATCATAAAACATAAGAACACGCCACAAGCAAGCAAGCAGCAACACCACAGCTCGAATGTAAGTAAGCCACTAAACAGCCACGTAGAACCATTTTTCAACATAACTTCCAGGCAAATGTACAATAAATCAATTAGCTTTCGTAAATAAAAACTTCTTATTGATTGCAGGTGACATGCTGTGAAAATTTGTCATTCTTCAATTAAATCTGACGCAAATCCTGCGAATGGAAGTATCGCAAAAAAATAAAAAAATTAGGCCTAATATCTAACGAAATGGTCAAATCAAACAATCCGTCCAAATGATTGTATAACGAAAATCTGTAACATGTTATCCTGGAAAATAAAATGTAAAAACCACGGAAGATGGCACACTAAAAGCCGAAACATGTTTGGGTGTTACAACAAAACAAGGTGTGTCGCATAAGGCGGATTTAACCACACATCTAACGCTTGCTATTAACCAGAGGTCGGTAAGTAATCTTAGATGGGTTCCGGATATTTTCGAAAATTTTTATCGAGATTCACAAGCAAAATCTCATATTCGTTATTTATTTTTTACTTCAATTTTCATTCACAAAATAATATGAAAAACAATAGACAGGCACAAAGTATTTTTTTTTTTAATTTTCATTTTCACTCTCAAACTAAAATGAAATACAATAGATGTGAAATACAAATGTATAAAAAATCCAGAAAAGTTCTAGGAAGGGAGGAAGTTAGTGTTTAACGTCCCGTCGACAGCGTGGTCATTAGAGACGGAGTTTACGCTCGGAGTGTTTGGGTAAGGATATGGAAGGAAATCGGCCGTGCCCTTTCAAAGGAACCATCCCGGCATTTGCCTGGAGTGATTTAAGTAAATCACGGAAAACCTAAATCTGTATGGCTGGAGGTGGATTTGAACCACCATCCTTCCGAATACGAGTCCAGTGTGTTACCACTGCGCCACCTCGCTCGGTAGAAAAATTGTAATATTTTTCAAAGTAGCTTCAGGCTTTCGTTCGTTAGGAGCAAAAAACCAAAAAAGGTTTAAATGGATATGCCCTGACTGCTTATTTAGAGGTTTCAGAGATAATGACAGTGTCAAGTTGATTTATCGAATTTCCTTGTTCATTAAATAAAGTCCTTGTGCTGCACGCCTCACTGGTGAAACGAACAATATCAGCGCTGCACTCAAACACGTGCCCCTCGCGATAAAATCACTGTTGGATAGCTACGTCTGAACAGTATTGCATGTGGCACCAATGCATACTAGTTTGAACATTATCAATGCAAAAGCATTGTTGTTTTCCGTTCATTTAATGAATATGCAAAACTTAAGCGCCGTCAACCACATTAGTGTGAAACAGATATCAAAGCAGGCTTTCAACACGATTAACGCAGCTGCCAACTTACCAATTGGAGCATTATCTACAGAAAAAATCTCACTGACATGTTTTACGGCCCACTATAGATTTGTAGTTTTCTAAGTTTTTGCAAACATTTTGGACCAAAATAATAATCTAAATAATAAAAAAGTAATTAGAGTGTTTGAAACCCTTTTAGGAAAATAGTTTTTAAGGAGCAGCAGGTTTCGAACCACTGACCTACAACGTCACATTCCAACGCCTTGCCCACTACGCTACAGCTGACAATTACGAGTGGTGTTCTGTAATCTTATACTATTGATAGTCGTTGTTAATTGATACTAATAGGGCATTTGTAGACACTAGATTATCATTTATCGCACGAAGGACGACGTGTTTTTGTTAATTCTTCAGTGTGCCATTGCTTTGAAATGACAACGTGTAAGTTACAATAAGAAAATCATCAAATACGCAACGCAAGATGGCGTATGCCACAGAACGTTCTGGGCGAGGAATGTCACGCGACATCTGCGAATGGCTGGTTTTCGTTACTTCAATGAAAGGTGTCAAAACTCCGTTATTTTTGCAAATATCTCTCAAACGATACGAGATATGCGAACAAAGTTGTAGAGAATTTTCTCCTCTAAAAATTCGTTTATTCAATTTTCGCGTCAGATGAACGGTTTATTTGCAATTAAAATTACATTACAAACGGCTTTTTTTTGTATTACTAATGTATTTCTTGTCCGAAATATTTCAAAAAGCGAGGTTCTGGTCTATGGTAGCCAACAATTATATCTGTAAAATTTGGTGCCGATCGGTTAAACGATTCGATTCGACCTAAAAAGGTGGGAACACGTTATAGCCAGACAGACATCGTCAAATCGCCGTTATTTTTGCAAATATCTCTGCAACGATGCAAGATATGAAAAAAACATAATAGAGCGACGTTATAGAGAATTTTCCCCTCTACCAATTAGGTTATTCAATTTTTGTGTCAGATGAACGGTTCGTTTGCAATTACAATTATATTACAAACGGCTTTTTTTGTATTTTTTGTCCGAAAAATTTGAAAAATGGAGGTTCTAGTCTCTGGCGGCCTGCAATTATGTGTGCAAAATTTGGTGCTTATCGGTTGAACGGTTCGTCTTAAAAACAGGGAACACGTTACGGACAGACAGAATACATCCCAAAAATCGCCGTTATTTTTGCAAATATCTCTGAAGCGATACGAGATATGAAAAATACATAAGAGAGTAAAAAACTTTTGGCCCACTTTAGGTTACTGTAGTAACACTAAAAGTGGGCCTTTGCGATCGTCTTTTGACAGCTCGAAATTTAAATGAAAATAACGGCTCAACCATGCATCTGACACGAAAATTGAATAATCGAATTTGTAGAGGAAAACATTCTCTACAACTTTGCTCTCTTATGTTTTTTATTTTTTTTTAATTTTTTCATATCTCGTAGCGTTTCAAAGATATTTGCAAAAATAACGCCGATTTTGGGATGTATCTCTTTCTGTCTGTCCGTCTGTCTGTCCGTAACGTGTTCCCTGTTTTTAAGACGAACCGTTAAACCGATCAGTGCCAAATTTTACAGACATGATTCTAGGCCGCCAGAGACCAGAACCTCCCTTTTTCAAATTTTTCGGACAAAAAATACGGTAGGAAAACGAAAAAAAGCTGTTTGTAATGTAATTGTAATTGCAAACGGACCGTTCATCTGACACGAAAATTTAATAACCTAATTGGTAGAGGAGAAAATTCTCTACAACTTTGCTCCCTTATGTTTTTTTTTTCATATCTCGTATCGTTTGAAACATATTTGCAAAAATAACGGAGACTTGACACCCTTCATTGAATTAAGGAAAACCAGCTGTTCGGAGCAGTCACGTGACATTCCTAGCGTGTTTGATGATTTTCTTATTGTAACCTACACGTTGTCATTTCAAAGCAACGGCACACTGAGTAATTAACAAAAACACATCGTTCTTAGTACGATGAATGATACTCTAATGTCCACAAATGCCATATTAACATCAGTTAACAACTGCCATGAATAGTATGAGATTAGAGCACTTTTGTTTTGATTTATAGCCGTAGCGTAGTGGGCAAGGTGCTGGACTGTGCTGTAAAAGATCGGTGATTCCATAGCCGCCACTACCTATTTTTTCCTAAAAGGGTTTCAGGTTCTCTTATTAATTAATTTACTATTTTTTAGATTATTATTTCGGTCCAAAATGTTTGCAAAAACTTATAAAACTACAAATGTAAAGTGGGCCGTAAAACACCTCAAGCGATTTTTTTTAATAATTTAAGTATGTAACTTATAATTTCAAAGTATTTTTGGAGGTCCAGTTTTTGGCCTTCCCCGGCCGGATCTGGACCGCGGTCCGCCAGTTGCCGACCGCTGCTATAAACGCTCCGTGTGCCGACGGCTTTAGGTCGACACTTGGTGAGACATTGCGTCGTATGAATAAAAAAGAGCACATGCTCCAGAGAAGATTCTCAGAGCAAAAGAACGTTCTCTGATTAAGTTCTCAAATTCGTATGAATAAAAACTTCGAAGCATATGCTCTGAGCAGGTAGTTCATTCTCGCTACCTCCCCTCCTACTTGAGTAAGTTCTACGCGTGTCATGTCCACCACAGATCAGCTGTCCAATCGTGTATTTCTTTAAACTAGCCCAATCAGGCAAATTATTAAGTGTACAAATGTGGAGTAGGCATCGACGTGTTCAGGAAGAACTGGACTGTGTTTAGATATTAGTTTGTTGTGAAGGAGCATATTATTAAGACTAAATATGCACTTTTTACGAAAATGTATTCTGCTGGCGATACAAAATGTTAGTCACGCGAGAAACTCGTTTGTTAATGAAGTAGGGTTAGCACAATTTGCGAACGATATAATAAGAATGCATCACATATTCATCTATTACAACGTGGAATACTGTCGGAGTGTTCGAACATGAGATAGGCCTTGTTAAATATGGCACCCAATGGTTTGCTCATAAGCGTTAGGCCATGCGATTTTGAACATGAAACACGCTGCTAGGTATGTAATTGTTCAGTTATTAATTTTCCTGTCGTGTTTACTTACTTCTAACATGACAGAGTTACGATTATGAAGTCAGAAAACGCATCATAAACAGCCAACCGGTTTGGATAGAAACAGTACTTCAGTAGGCCTACCTGGTATTGCAGCAATATTTATTTTGTGATAGAAACTGTGAAGTCCTGGGATACACTTTATTTGGAACTAACAGCATAAGGTCTTACTAATAGATCCTATTTTAAAACAATATTATTTTGCTATGTGACTGTTTACAACTGTAAATATACACGCCAAACAAATGAGTAAACACGCAGCTGAATCCATTTGTGTTTCATTTTTATGTCGGTAATGAAAACACCTCTTACATCACTCTCGTCACTGTATAAAATGCTGGAAGTGTCACACGATTTTTCCGAAGGAAGATACTCGTCAACAAAATGTTTTTATTTGTATTAACTTTATAGATCGCCTCGTATTTCTTAAAGGCTACATATAAAGGAACTTGCTTTTGCCTTCTAAGTAACAAAATTGTTGTGTTGTAACCTTAATAGAAGTTACTCAGCACGGAGTATGCCATAGAGCTCACTCCAGAAATCTGATAATGTTCTCCCGTCGTGAGAAACTTCTGCAGTTTTATTCATATGAAATTGGAGAATGTTCTCGGTTGTGAGCAACTTCTCCCACCTCGTTACTCACGCCGAGAACATACTCGGCTGAAGTATATTCTCCGACTCACTTTATTTATGCGAATCTGAGTATGTTCTCTGGAATCCAGAGTATAAAGTAGATACTCCATTTTATTCATACGGCCCATTAACGTCTAGCGCCTGGTACGTAGAGTGGCCAGCAGGGCAGACCACCGGAGGCGATTCTGCAAGCTTTTGTGTCGGCCAGGGCGACAGGCGGTCGCCAGGGGAGACGGCAAACACTGTCCGCCTCGCCGCGGGTGAGCCTTCTCCCTGTGTGGGACTCGCTAACCGCCCAGGACTGGCGGCGCCAACAGGTCACTGGGACACCCGCCGGCATCGCCCCACTACCTGGTCCAACAAGTCTCCCACTGCGCTATTCAGATACGCGAGGGCCAGTGCATTAGCAGCGCACGCGGTCCTTTGAATGGAGTCATTTGTTTCACAAGACTTGACTGCAGCGCGAGAGAGCGTGGACCATGTCCGTTCTACAGGGTCGCCTTTCTTGTTTCAATGGATTACTCGAGACTACTGCAGCGCTCCTGGTGCTTTATTCGTGTTCTGGCAATCGTCTGTTCCTTACAGGACTTTTCATTCACATGCCAGCGCCAAAAATGTGTGTGTTGTGAGAACATTTTGGCATCTCAATCGTGAAAGTGTGGTTATGACGGACTATAACTAGGGACTACATTTTTTTCTTTACGAACAATTCTAAATATACTGAAACTTATCTGTTTAAATAAAATAAAATTATTAATTATGGTTGGGATCGGAGACTGGAACTAGCGTTTGTGAGGTTTGTGTGTGAATGAATGTTTCATTCTGAATTTTTTAATTAATCAGCCTGACATCGACTGAATGCAATGAGTATGGCCCTGTTAATGCGTTTAACTATCCAGAACACGAGTCTGGTTAAACAATGAATGACAAGTCCGGTTGTAGCTCAAGTTCTGATTCGTTGATCAGATAGACAAATTATTCATTAATTAAATTAAATACTGATCAATGTTTGACAAATTTGATATCCAAAATTTAATTGTGATCATGGGTGAAGTGATAGACAATCTCGAATAGTGAGTGATAGTAGCGGAATGGCGTAACAGCATGGCACAATAAAAACACTAGAGTTGACAATTATGTGTCTATAAATTAATTAAAGATTAAAGTTTACATTACTACTACGAGTTTGTGACACTTGCGGGGAGTGACACTTGCGCGGAAAGGGAATTTGTAGACACTTGCGCGGAGACCCGGACGCTGCAGGTAGTGAACAGGGTGTTCCCGAAGTAGGGATACACCACCCCTACTCATCGCCCTCCAGCCGCTACCTGTGCCGTATTCAGGGAAAGGCCCACCGAGCGAGGTGGAGCAGTAGTAACGGCCCGGAGATATCACAGCCTCATTCAACAGGGAGATAACACGTCATACAAATATCACTCGATTTACAATACAACACCATGTGAAGAGGAATGTGATGAAATCGGAATTGAGCGCAACCGTTGCTAACTACAATTTCGGATTTACTGCATTTTGAGTCAGAATTCGCATCTATATTCGCATTTATCGCAAATGCGAATTTTTCCTGTCCCTAGTAATACCTCTAAAAATAAACAGCTGATCAAGGCACTAAAAGCAAGGGCAGATCTTTGGGTGTATTACTACAAATAACTAAAACACAATTTGATCGTGGAATTATATACAATCTCATTATAAAGTTTTTTTGTAGGTGGTTGTGAGCAGCTTTTAAATATGTTAGGAATAGCATTATGAAATATAGACATCTACACCTTATGTTTATTATGAGATATCGATCTCGGCTAATTTCAGGTCATCTTCAAGTCTCCAACAACAGGTGTTACTTATGCATTTTTCCAGTGGCACTCATAACCTTTAACTGTTTACACACGATAACGTTGTTAATCGCGTTAGTGATGAAAACAGAACCCAGAACCTTTGCGTCTAAATGATACAGTACATATATTGGTGTGATGTCTTATTTCGATCGGGGGTTCGAATCTCCCCTCGGGCATGGATATTTGTGCCGTCCTAGTTCGTAAGTAGTTCATAAGTAGTTTGTAAGTTTAGGGACTGATGACCCCGTAGTTAAGTCCCATAAGCTTAACAAACATTTGAACATTGATCTTATTTCGAAAGAACAGACATCACACCAATACATATATAGCTTTCGGTAAAATGGAACGGTACGATGTCGTTACATAGCACAGCACTGCCGACTGGAAACGCAGGAGAAGTGCAAACAACGTTCTCTCCACAGAGGTATGATTAGGTTCGACGTAGACTTCTACAACATACAGTCTACACGGCGAAGATTACACCAAAAAATTTAACGTTTCGTCTACTTTGGCGATAGCAACCAAATTTTAAAATCGTGTCTACTATGTAAAGATGTAGCAACACAAAACGCTTCAAGTCCAAAACTTCACTGATTTTCGAGTTCTGAGTTTTTAATATGTTTTTAATGTTATTACAGAAAAAACGGTTGTGTGCATTCATCTTATGAGAAATATCAATCACTTGTTTTCAGTGTTTACTTCAAATTTCTCTTTTAAGTTTCTTTAATTATTAGTACTTAAATGTGGTTATGAAATAAATAAATTACGTGTATATGTGTAGTCTTATGCGGCCAAACTACTTAGGTCATTTGGCGCTAGACTTACACACTACTTAATCTTACTTAAAATAACTTAGGCAAAGTACAAACAAACATACCTTTGTCCGAGGAAGGACTCGAACCTTCGACTGGACCGGCCGCGCAATTTGTGACACAAATTACATGTTTGATAATATTAATGCATAGAAGTATGAAATCACGTCCAGACTACTTCCTGCAAAAATTTCGACAAAAAAAAGTTGGCACTGAATTTACAAAAACAAAATTCTGGTATATTGGATTTTAAAATTTTATCAAAAAATGAATGTTACTACAAGAGATACGGCCATTCAAATTTATGGGCACCATAACGTTTTCCCTTCCTGAGTAAATGAGCTGTTTCTTATAGTTTCAACACCTTTTTCTTGAATATAAATCTTCACATAGACTTCTTGAGGAGTGATACGGATATCTGATTGTAAACTACTGCCTATTACCTTAGACCTTTTTGAATGTACTGAACAGTAGTTCCGCGTATTCCGTAATTTATATTTATACAGTTAACAGGCAATGTAATTTATAACCAACTATTGGCTGCCAATTTCGCTTCATTTTTCCTGGAAGTCTTGCAACTTGTTTCTCCCTGTTGGTTTATGCCAAGTTCGGAGTAAAAATGGTTATATATGACGGTGATGGAAAATAGAATTTATCTTTAGCATTTTTCGGTGTGTAATTTCCCTTACACATTCCGTATTTCATATATGTACTTGTAATTCGAATACAGCTAAATCGTTTTGGGGTGTACGAATAAACGCTTTAAGTATGTAAAATACTCATTGACTTATTATTAACGTTTTTAATTGAACGTTTAAGGTTGCATCTCCTATTAAAAAGCATAGTAGCTATTTTTAAAGAGATGGAAGTTGCGTGATAGTGGGGTGAACTACATAGCGATCAATTACATCAACGTATCTGTGCAGGATGCCAAATATATTTATTGCTTGCGCAGGTGTCTTGATATGCTTAGTGTTCTGAATAATATGCTTTTAGGAGGTATGACTGTGGAAAGTCATCGTCTTGTAGTAGCAGAGACCAACTCTCCAAACATTATCACTATTAAAATACCTTTTTGTTTACAGGAGGAACACTCGACGGATTAATATTTAGTTAGAACAAGTTACTATAGTGCTCTGCAGCTCGCAAAGGGTTGTGCAATTTCACTGAGTTTCGTGTTGTGTTGACAGTGTGGACACTTGACAACAGTGCTAGACTTGTTGGTGTGCCTGTACCCAGGAAAAGGCATTAGCCGCCCCAAGGGCCCCGGGTTCCGCGCAAGTGTCACTCCGCGCAAGTGTTCCAACCCCACTACTACACAGGCTGAGCATCACATCTATTCGTAGAATGACTAACTATAACAGTAGCTGATTGCAATGAAAGGAATTTGTAGCCTACAATCTATCAGAGTAGAAACATCTAAGTCGATAAATTTATAGCCGGCCGCGGTGGCCGAGGGGACTGAGGCGCTCCAGTCATGGTCTGCACGGAACTTAAGTCGGGGGTTTGAATCCCCCCTCGGGCATGGATATTTGTGACGTCCTTCGTATTAGGTAGTTCATAGGTAGTTTGTAAGTTTAGGAACTGATGGCCCCGTAGTAAGCTATACAAACATTTGAACATTTTTTTGATAAATTTATACTATCTATTCTTGTGTGGAATTATCTAAGTCGATAATTGTGTAATTGACTAATTATTTACAGTACAGATCAAAGTTTAGTTTATTAAAACTGACTAAGTATGGATTCCGTTGCGAGCTTAACAATAATTAGTGTGTACCGACACCTTCTGAAATAGTGACAAATTATATTAACAAACCAATTATTGTGTTGTCAGCAAGTGGTGTAATTAATATCTGTATGAAAAGGCACGTTACGCAATAGACAAGTAATACCGGTAACTACCTGATAAGCAAGTTGCTTACGACTTCTACAACTGAATATGAATGAAGTAACAAAAGTGAAAAATAAGCAAGTGGTGTAATTAAAGTGGCATGTCGAGTACTTTCCATGATTGGCAAGAAATATTGATAGCTACCTGATAAAGAAGTTGCTCACGATTCTTCTATCAAAAATCACTCACCTCTTATCCGAAGACAGCAGCTTCTTGCAGCACATTAATGATGAAATATAAGTAAAGTTGAAACTTGTGTCTATCCTGCCGTTTAAAAGTTGCAGCCTAAAATAACTTGGGAATAATATATTTCAGTTTACACAAGAAGGGGGACATAAAGCTGTCTTGAATTAAAACAAAGTTGTTAATAATGATTATTATTATTATTATTATTATTATCATAGTTACCTTATCAACATAATCATTATAAAAAATACCAAAATCAGATCAGAATTATTAAGAACCCTAACGGCTTACAACAATACTCTCGCAGTCTATAGCTCTTAACCAGCACCTAACTTCGTCCGTCCATTTCCACATGCTCCCACTCTCTCTCAGTCCTTCTCTCTGTCGCTATTCACTGCTCCATATAAAAAAATAAAGTCTCTGACCAGAGTGACAAAGCAATGCTGCCACCCTTCAATACTAACTAAATATAGGAACAAACAGTGATAACAGAGTTATTGATGGTGAATAAAAATCAATAGTGCATGTTCTTGTGAAAGTGAAAGAATATCCATTATCGACACATTTAACGAAACTGAAAGAATATCCATTATAGACACATTTCATGTGTCGTCCAAAAACGTTGGAACATATATATTCATTTCCACGGGTAAATATATACTCGCAAACATGTCAAACAATTTGATTCTTGAAGTTTTCCTGACGCAAGGACTACTCGATAAAGTTTCTCGGCCGCGACGGAGTGGCCGAGAGCATTGAGGCGCTATGCTCTGATGCGCGAGGCCGTTCCCCGTCGGGGGCTCGAATCTCCCCCCCCCCCCTCGGCCATGGGTGTTTGTGCTGTCTTTAGTATAAGTTAGTTTATAAGTAGTTTGTAAGTTTAGGGACTGATGTCCCCGCAATTAAGTCTCATAAGCTTGACAAACATTTGAACATTTTTGAAAGTTTCTTGATTGCATCTAGATAACGTCGACCTCGGGGCACAGTATTTTGGCTGACAATTATTCAGCCATCTTCAGGTGTCAGCCACTAGGTTTCCCTTTATTGATAATTTCAATTCTCCTTGTGAGATGATAATTTATTTTTCGTACATATTTTTGTAATTTATTATTTCTGTACTGTACGTATATGACACGTTTCGTATCGATTCATTTTAATGTCCCCAGACCTGCTATCCTGTGGAAAAATCTATGTGGTCTAGAAGTAGGAAAACCAAAATCTGTTGCTTAACTAATTTTAATGAAGGTTTAAAAGAGAATTTCGCCACTTGACAAACGTACAAGGGCGCAAACTATCTCTTAAACAGTATTAATGTATGATGGAACCCTATGATGGCCAGGAAGTCAATGGCAGGATACGATAACGTTACAGGGAAACCCATCAACCTTCTTATCGAGTCTTTGCTGCCAATAATAGCGGGTATTTTTAACAACTCTTTAACCTCCAGCACTTTCCCAGCGGCCTGGAAGAAGGGACTTCTAAGGCCACTGCCCAAGGAGGACCAAGGGTACAAACTTCCGACTACAGGTAAATTTGTATTCCACTAGCATTATCGGAGGCTCTAGAATATATAATTCATGAGTAGGTTACTAATTATTTAACAGCGAACAATCTTAATACAAATCAGGTTTCCGCCAAAATCGTAGCAAGACGTCAACCCTAATCAAAGTGACCGACGAATTGAAAAAAACTATGGACAAACAGGCAACTATTATGTGCTTTTACAGATTTCATCAAAGCATTTGACACTCTTGACTTCGACATTGTACCAAACAACACCTTTATGAGGATGACCTTCAGTTACATCTTACCGCTAGTCCAAGAGACCTGTACACCGCAATTAAGCATATAAATGCCGACCTGCTTGCCTTATCAAAGTGTGCACAAAATATCAGTTTCAAATTAAGTCCATATAAAACGCAAGCGATTTTAGTTTCTGACAAGAGACGCATCATTGCGGGGAATATCTTCCACAATTAATCCTGAAAGGCACAGTAATACTCTTTTCTTCCTCGGCTTAAGAATAATTTTGGACCAACACTTAGACTGGACTGAGCAAACAGCTACAAAGATTGTCTCATTGCCACTCTATACAGAGATACAGAAACGTGTTTCCTCTTCAGCTTAAAAGGGTGCTCGTGGGGACGCTAATACTCCCCATACTCAACTATGGTGATATTATTCAAAAACAATATTATTTAACAAAACCTCACGCAAGCTAGAACTGTCGATGATTGCTTATGTACGATTCATTAGTGACGAACGATTTTTCGACCACATCACTCCAGCCTACAAGCATATGTCATGGCTTTGTGCTGGTAAGCTCAGAGATTATCATAAGCTTTGATTCGGCTATCGTTTTCTTAATCTTTGCACTCCCTCTTTTTTATCATCAACTTTAAATCTGCTATGTGAACAACACAACAGAACTACCCGCTAACAACAAAGTAATATCCTCTCTGTACCATCGCACAATACTGTCATGTTATCTCTTTGTACATCGGGAATCCGGCTTTGGAGCAACCTTCCTTTTAATATCAGATAAATAAGATTCCTCCCAACCTTAAAAACACAACTGCTGGCCCACCCTACTATCACAATAGCCATCTTCCTGCAGTCCACTCTTGTCAGTATCCACTGCCCTCAAACTTTTCCTCTTTCCTAAGTGTTTCTGTCACTGTCATTTTTTTATCTTCCTCTACCATTTTCCTTCTCCCTTCCCACAACACTAAATATTATTTCTAATATGTTAATCTCTATTATTTGTAATGCCCTATAATATTTTTATAACTGCCACTAATTTTTAATAATTATTATCAACTGTTACTAGTTATCATTACTGTAATTGTTTTAACTTTTGTGTGTGTCGTTTCCTGGGCAGATGTAAGAGAGGTCCCTAATCTGGTCAGGTTAAAGAAACAATAAATAAATAAATAAATAAATATGTCTGTAAGTTTATGATCTTTGAACATGCGTGTTAGAAAACTGAACATTGTAATTAACTGTTGTAAATTTTGTTTAAACTTTCTTCTTTTAATATTCGTTTTGTTAAATGTTATGTACCAGGTTATCAAAAAGTCAGTATAAATTTGAAAACTTAATAAATCACGGAATAATGTACATAGAGAGATAAAAATTGACACACATGCTTGGAATGACATGGGGTTTTATTAGAAAAAAAAGTTCAAAAATATCCGACAGATGGCGCTTCATCTGATCAGAAAAGCAATTAGCATAACAAATTAAGACAAAGCAAAGATGATGTTCTTTACAGGAAATGCTCAATATGTTCAACATCATTCCTCAATAATAGCTATAGTCGAGGAATAATGTTGTGAACAACTCTGTAAAGCATGTTCGGTGTTATGGTGAGGCATTGGCGTCGGATGTTGCCTTTCAGCATTTCTAGACATGTCGGTCGATCACGATACACTTGCCACTTCAAGTAACCCCAAAGCCAATAATCGCACGGACTGAGGTCTGGGGACCTGGGAGGCCAAGCATGACGAAAGTGGCGGCTGAGCACACGATCATCACCAAACGACGCGCGCAAGAGATCTTTCACGCGTCTAGCAGTATGGGGTGGAGCGCCATGCTGCATACAAATCGTACGTGCCAGCAGGTGTTTATCAGCCAGGCTGGGGATGATGCGATTCTGTAACATATCGGCGTACCTCTCAGCCGTCACGGTGGCAGTTACAAAACCAGAATCACGCGGGGTTGGAACACTTGCGGAGAGTGGGAGTGACACTTGCGGGGAACCCGGGGCCCTTGGGGCGGCTAATGGCTTTTCCTTGGTACAGGCACACCAAGAAGTCTAGCACTGCTCTTGTCAAGTTTCCACACTGTCAACATAACACGAAACTCAGTGAAATTGCACAACCCTTTGCAAGCTGAAGAGCAATATAGTAACTTGTTCTAACTACATATTAATTCGTTGAGTGTTCCTCCTGAAAACAAAAAGATATGTTAATAGTGATGATGTTTGGAGAGTTATTAAGATATTCTCTGCTACTACAAGACGATGACTTTCCACAGTCATGCCTCCTAAAAGCATATTATTCAGAACACTAAGCATATCAAGACACCTGCGCAAGCAATTAATATATTAGGCATCCTGCACAGATACGTTGATGTAATTGACCGCTACGTAGTTAACCCCACTATCACGCAACTTCCATCTCTTTAAAAATAGCTACTATGCTTTTTAATAGGAGTCCCAACCTTAAACCTTCAATTAAAAAACGTTAGTAATACGTCAATGAGTATTTTACATACTTGAAGCGTTTATTCGTAGACCCCAAAACGATTTGGCTGTATTCGAATTATAAATACATCTAAGAAATGTATGAAATATGGAATGTGTGAGGGAATGTCACACACCGAAAAATGCTAAAGTTAAATTCTATTTTCTATTACCGCCATATAGAACCATTTTTACTCCGAATTTGGCATAAACCAACAGGGAGAAAGCGAAATTGGCAGCCAATAGTGGGTTATAAATTACATTGCCTGTTAACTGTATAAATATAAATTACGTAATACGCGGAACTCCTGTTCAGTACAGTCAAAAAAGTCTAAGGTAATAGGCAGTGGTTTACAATCAGGTATCCGTATCACTCTCCTTCTCAAAAAGTCTGTGTGAAGATTTATATTCAGAACATTCAAGAAAAAGGCTACTGTGGTGTTGAAACTACAAGAAGCAGCTCATTTACTCAGGAAGGGAAAACGTTATGGTGCCCGTAAATTTGAGTGGCCGTATCTCTTGTAGTAACATTCATTTTTTGATGAAATGTTAAAATCCAATATACCAGAAATTTTGTTTTTTTAAACTCTGTGCCAACTTTTTTTGTCTAAATTATTGCAGGAAGTAGTCTTGACGTGATTTCATACTTCTATGCATTAATATTATCAAATATGTAATTTGTGTCACAAATTACGCGTCCGGTACGGTCGCGGGTTCGAGTCCTTCCTCGGACATGAGTATGTTTGTTTGTACTTTGCCTAAGTTATTTTAAGTAAGATTAAGTAGTGTGTAAGTCTAGCGACCGATGACCTAAGAAGTTTGGCTGCATAAGACTACACATACACGTAATTTATTTATTTCATCACCACATTTAAGTACTAATAATTAAAAGGTAAAGCAGTCAACAATCCGAAGATTGGCTTGAACACCACAGTGCTTTACTAGGCATGGTCCTGTTTGGAGGTGGTACGCCGTTGCCTTCCTCCGACCTTCGAACTGACTTACCCAGCCAGCTTACCTACAGCTTAACATGGGTTCCGAACCACGGTGCTACTCGGTGTTTTTCACATGAGCAATACTGCCAGAGTTGAAAGAAGTGGAAAGTGACATATAAAAATCCTAGGACCTATCTTAAATGTAGAAACTTGAAATAAACACTGAAAACAAATGATTGATATTTCTCATAAGATGAATGCACAGAACCGTTGAATTATGTCTGGTGAATGTACAGTACCTTCTAAATCTGCCATATGAAAATTGTAGTGTGAGTCACAAATTTGTTTTTTCTATAATAACATTAAAAACATATTAAAAATTCAGAATTCGAAAACCAGTGAAGTTATGGACTTGAAGCGTTTTGTGTTGTTAAATCTTTACATAGTAGAAGAAAAAGTTAAATTTTTTGGTGTAATCTTCGCCATGTAGACTGTATGTTGTAGAAGTCTACGCCGAACCTAATTATAATCATACCTCTGAGGAGAGAACGTTGTTTGCACTTCTCCTGCGTTTCCAGTCGGCCGTGCTGTGCTACGTAACGACATCGTACCGTTCCATTTTACCGAAAGCTATATATGTATTGGTGTGATGTCTGTTCTTTCGAAATAAGACATCACACCAATATATGTATCACTTAGACGCAAAGATTCTGGGTTCTGTTTTCATCGCTAACGCGATTAACAACGTTAGACCTCGTGTGTAAACAGTTAAAGGTTATGAGTGCCCCTGGAAAAATGCATAAGTAAAACCTGTTGTTTGAGACTTGAAGATGACGTGAAATTAGCCGAAATCGATATCTCATAATAAACATAAGGTGTAGCTGTCTATATTTCATAATGCTATTCCTAACATATTTAAAAGCTGCTCAAAACCACCTACAAGAAACCTTTATAATGAGATTGTATATAATTCCACGATCAAATTGTGTTTTAGTTATTTATTTGTAGTAACACACCCAAAGATCTGCCCTTGCTTTTAGTGCCTTGATCAGCTGTTTATTTTTAGAGGTATCACTAGGGACAGGAAATATTCGCATTTACGATAAATGCGAATATAGATGCGACTTCTGACTCAAAATGCAGTAAATCCGAAATTGTCATAAATGGTATTTCGGTGTGAAACACAGTTTTAACAGAAATATTGCGAGATAAATATGTACAAAGTAAACAGTAGGTACCTCGCTAGGTGGGCCTTTCCCTGAATAAGGCACAGGTAGCGGCTGGAGGGCGTGGAGTAGGGGTGGTGTATCCCTACTTCTGGAACACCCTGTTCACTACCTGCAGGGTCCCGGTCTCCCCACAAGTGTCTACACATTCCCTTTCCCCGCAAGTGTCACTCCCTGCAAGTGTCACAAACTCAAATCACGCGCTATCTGTCGAACATTTTTGAAGGCATTTTTTTTTTTTTTTTTTTTTTTTTTTTCCTATTGAAACCTCATTTCATTCCAGCATGTGTGTCAAATTTTACATCTCTATCTACATTATTCCGTGATTTATCGCGTTTTCAAATTTATACTGACTTTTTGATCACCCGGTACATTAATAATATTGTAGAGGTTCCGGCTTAGGGTTTCAATAAATTGTGTTCATTTATAAAAGATGGGGAGCGTCCCCAACACAACGAAAAGCGATGACGTGGTGGGAAAAAGCACTTGAGTGGGTAAAAAGCAAGTTAGAAAGGAGTCTTTGTGTGGACGCTGAACGAAGTACCAGCAGATGTAGCTATTTTGTTAGAGGTCACATGCATCAAAATTCATATTAAATGGCGTCGGATAACGAATATTTCCAAGTGCGGTTGCTTGCGTAATACTGTTGTTTAAACGAACTCGAAACCAAGAATGAATTTTGCCAAGTATCGGTACTGGACAATGCCACAGTGAGCCACATTTCGGAGCTAATCTTCCATCACAGGCAACGTAAGAACTATTTTAATACTATAAAAAAAGCACGAACCGTGCATTTGTGTGTTTTAGTTAGTAATTACACTTTAAACAGAGGAGTCAACCCGTTTTTGTCCTGTGTGGGGTCCTTTCCCATTAAAGAGAAATATTCCGAATGTTCTTATGAGGTAATTTGAGAATTTTAATAATTTTTTTATCTTTCATTGTGCGGTCACAATCTCTTCTCTTTCGCCATGTGACTGCACATGCAAGGTCGACGTTGTTATTTGGATTTGGTGTGTCAATTTCGGGGTGGCCGGGTGCCCTTCCTGTCGCCACCCTAAGCCCCCCGGGGGGAAACGTGTACCCCAAACGTCTGAGTATATTGTTACACGTGTGAAAGTGCACAGTGGTACGAAATGTTTGCAAATCGTGTAACTGAGGAGAGACTTGGGGACCAGCATAGTATTCACCTAGGAGACCTGAAAACCACATCCAGGCTGGACGGCACTCCGACCGCCGGGTGGATTCGAACCGCGGTCGGTGCACCGTCTCGGAAATCAGTGCGTTAGACCACACGGCTAACCGAGAAGGTTGTGCGGTGTCAATCACAGAAAATTTTATTGCATAATTATACTGTGAAAGATCAGTGTAGGCTATGTTCAGTTTTTCATCTCCACTAGATACAAAAGTTTCATTCAGTGTTGAATCATTAGATTGGTTGCTTAGTCACTATAAAAGTAAGATTTGCTTGATAGCTTTACAAAACTTATTACGTATCTGTTTTATTTTAGTTAAAAGACTGAATTCATTATAACAAATCCAGATACCAAAATTTTATGAAGTGTCTGATCTCAAAATAACTGCATTGCTAAAACGTTAAATTCAGATAAATTAACACACAATAGGCTTATCTCCGCAGTTAAAGAATTTGTTAAAATTCAATCAGTTGACATCTATATATATATATAAATGAATTGCTGTTCGTTAGTCTCGCTAAAACTCGAGAACCGGTGAACCGATTTGGCTAATTTTAGTCTAGAAATTTTCGTGTAAGTCCAGGGAACGTTTTAACGGTGATAAAATATGGAAAAGTTGTCCGGAAAAGAGGAAAATCGGGAAAAACATACAGCTTTTTCTAGTGCGCTATCAATACCGTTCGAACAACTGTGATAAAATTTTATACATTTCACGTTGAAAGCAAGAGGAAGGTTAGTATAGCGGTAATGGGGGTACTGGCACAGTATCTCGGACATTGACCCCGATGACGTCATACAAGATGGCGGTCAAGGTAGTTGACCTCTGACATCATCCAAGATGGCGACTTTTCTTGTTCCGGAACAAAATGGCCGCCGTTTCCGGTTCCGAAACAAAATGGCCGCCGTGACTATGTGACCTGATCCCTATTGCTGGTTGTACCTCAGGGTACCCATAATGCATTGCGCGATGGCGTCCCCTGGGAAATTTGAATTTTGATTTTTCCTTGAATGCTATTGGCTCTTTCCATTTTTCTTTTTTTGGCGGGAAAAACTTATAATTTCAACCACTAGATGTCAGCACAAGAACTCCCCATCCTCCCTCCCCCTCCCACCCCTACGAAATTGGCGGGAACATCATTCAGTCTGCTTCAGGAGCTCTAAGGGAGAGGTCAAAGCAGCAGCAGAGTCCAACACTGAATGTGAGTAATGTTATTGCATGTGTGTACATATGCAAATTACCTCGTTAAATCCCATCCAAGATGACTTCATTTCCTGTTCCAGAACAAAATGGCCACCAGAGAAAATCCAGGACCACACCGTCCTCACTCAGTCTGCTCCAAGAGCCAGCAGGGTGAGGACCTCTTCCCTCCAGAAGCGCAGTTGCATTGTTGTTCATAAGTATTGTTTAACAACATCAATGTTTTGAAACAATTCCATGTAACATCAAAAATTTATTTTGGCAGAAAAGACCCAATTTCCGAAACATCACTATGTTTATTGGAAATCGTTGGTTGGATAGGAAGGGAGCCTCAAGAGAGACAAATCAAAAATTATTTTTGGCTAAAAAGCCACAATTTCCGAAACATCACTGTGTTTATCGAAAATCGTTACTTGGACAGGAAGGGAGCAACAATCACAGCGAAGTGGCAAGTCGACCAGCCACATGGCACCACGGCCCAAGCTTGATTTTCAGAGCCTACTGTACGACATTCTATAGAGCTAATTTTTATTTATTTATTTTTCTGAGAAAGTATGTGCCTTGAACACTTTTCATGCCTTTCTAAATTACTCGAGAAATGCCTCCAGTCTTTAAAACCAATCTGACTATTAAAAGCAGTGACATTTTGTAGAGCTAAGACTCTTCCCAGAACAGCACAAAGGTGTCATGAACCAAATGGCCAGCCTTTAGGACAAAGAGAGTGGACATAAATAAAGTAATTCTAAAATTTCTGACGACGGATTCCAATCTAATTAAAAATGACGATTCGTTTGAAGTATTACTAAGTTATGTCCGATTAATATTCAAGAAGTTGGTAAAATTAATTGCCAATCAAATCGTTACTTGGACAGGAAGAGAGCAACAATCACAAAGCACAAGAGATCAGCCCTTGCAAGTCCAAATGTTTGTAGAGCTTATGGGACTTAACTACAGGGTCATCAGTCCCTAAACTTACAAACTACTTATAACCTAGCTAATACTAGGACGGCACAAATATCCATGCCAGAGGGGGGATTCGAACCCCCGATCGTAGTGGCCGTGCAGACCGTGACTGGCGCGCCGCAGTCCCCTCGGCCACCGTGGCCGGCAAGTTGCAAGTCTATATGACTGACGCACTTAGATGGATAGGAAGGGAGTAACAACCGCAAGAGATTAGACGTTGCTTGTCTATATGATTGCTGTAGGAAGGATGCCCATCAAACAACCACGAATTTGTAAAAAACCAATTCCTAGTGGTCTGGAATCTTTCGCCTCGAGGCTGGTGGATGTCCACTCACTTTTTTTGCACTTTTCATTCCTTCCCCTGATGGGGAAGGCGGGCTGTTATAAGGCTTGCTAATTTCCTTTTCAGCCATTTTGGGGTTGGTTACATCGTTTATTTACATTCTTTATTTTGCATATTTTCAAGTGAATTCATCCCTTCACATGTAGTGACGAATTACATTAATTTTACAATATTAAGATTTTTTAAACTGTATACATTTATAAAGGTTCTCTTTTTTTCATTACTTATATGCTATGAGCTGTACAATTGATGACGTAGGTTACAAGTTATGTGTTGTTTTGTGTGTTGGTATATCTTTGTATACACAAATGTTTAATACTTAAGAGAAGGAGGGTATAGTATTTACTTTTCTTGTTTTATTTATATCTATGTATGTACTTTTAATCTAATGTGTTGTCTGGTTGAAATTGTTTTTTGTGCTAGTTTCTAATTGTAACATTTGAACAATTGTTCGGAGGGTCTGGCAGTTGTTCAGGAGTGTGCTGTGATCGTGTGTGTGTGTGCTGTGTTTGCATATTTGTGGTTTGGTCTGTTGTTTTATGGTTGTGGTCTTTCATCTAGATGTTTCTAATTATGGCTTTCATTGTGGTAGCTAGGACTGGGTGGTTTTTTGCCGTATTATGTGCTACTGTACATCCTGGCACTATATATTTGTATCGGGGTGTTCGGGGCCTGATGGTCACCAGGTCTTCTAGGTCAGGCCGTCTTCGTAGAAAATGCCTTCCGTAATTGGCTCTTAGCTTTGTTAGCCTTGTTTGTAGCGGTTCTATTTTGGATATGCGGTACACATCAGTGTTTGGGGTGAGCGGGTGTAGTCGCTATATGCTCCCGAGCAGTCTGCGTTCTGTGCTGTATAATCGATTAGCTATTTTTCTTGTTATTCCTCCTAGGGGTGGTGTTGCATAATCTATTAGCGGTCTTATGAATGTATTGTATGTATGGATTGATGTCTTATTGTCGCATCCGTGGAAACGTCCTTGTATTAATTAAATTTTTTCTGCTGCGTATTTTGTCTAGTAGGTGGGATGTGTGTGTCTGCCAGTTCATGTGTTTGTCTAGATGTACCCCTAGATATTTAGCCGTTCTGTTTAGTCTTAGTTGCGGATCCCATAGTGTTAGTCTTATGTCTTCTTCTTGTTGTGATCGTCTTCTTCTTAGGTTTCTATGTTGGAATAGTATGGTCTGTGTCTTGTTAGGATTGGGTTTGATGCGCCATTTGCTCATCCATTTCTCTAATTTCTTTAGGTAAGTTTTGGTCTTCTGTTGTATCACAGTCGTTGTTCGCCCTGTGCACCAGTGCGCTGTTTCGTCTGTTGTTGTCGTAGCTGGGACGTCTGCCGCGTACAGCAGTGGCGATATAATGCCTCCCTGGGGAACTCCTGCCTGTGGTGTGAAGAGCTCGGAGTATTGCTCTCTAACATATACTTTACACGCTCAATGTCCAGGAGAACGGCGAACGTGCATTTGCCTGTGTTAAAACCTTAAGTGACCGTGTTTGTCAGATGCCCACTCGGAAAAGAGTGGAGCCCCTCCACGCTCGCACTAGCTTGGTGACCAACTCAATAGTTCTACTGCCACCTCTGCATGTGTTAGTATGTCTAATGTGGGAGTCACAGGAGCGGGTACTGTGAGGTGTGCCGTACGTGTGGATAAGATTACCCATTATACGGTCCATCAGGGTGATAGGAGTGGTCGAAAGCTTTTGAAACAAGAGCGGTTTTAAGGGCAGAGGGGAAAAAGTGCCAAGGCAAGTGCCAAGGGAAAAAAACCTCTGCGACAGTCAGGAGCGAGTAGTAAGAGCAGTAGCGGATTCTTGCTATCTGCGACAGATCATGCAAGGGTGTGGTTATGTTAGTTATTGGGTATCGTGCAAGCTCGGTACCATTTTCATTGCGTGTTTGTCATAAGTTTGTCAATCCGGTTTGATGAGTCGCCCCTCTGCAGCTGGCACTGGGGGTGTCTCCTGGTCCATCATCAGCGGCGCCTGGCTGCAGCAATCAAGATTGACAGGCAAGTGGTCGATTTTTGAGATCGGCCTCTAAGTGTATGGGCTAGTGTGGGATTTGTTTGTGTTTTGTGCTTGTTCATGTTCCCTGCGATTGCCGGTTTGTCGGCGGTGATAGCTCTTCTGGCGTTGCCAGTCAGTTTTGCTGCGATGCAGGGGTTCAATGAACAATGATTTTGTTTGCGTCTATAAGGCTTACCATAGGTGTTTATCTATTCCTGACAAAGAGTGTTATTGGTCGGTTGTGCTTCCACCTATGGTTGTGGTCGTAGTTACCCGGATTAACTATGAAGGGGTTGTTCGAGTGTCTAGCATTTTTGTACAGTCGTGCGGGGTGTTTTTTGAATACCTCCGTGAGAGTGTCAAGGCGGTATTCACGGTGAAGATCCGCTGTGCGCGTGTAGCGTGGAGCATTGCTTATGATGCGTAGTACCTTGTTCTGAATGAGCTGCAAGCGGCGCAGTCGTGTCGGTGCTGCGTAAGCCCAGCGCGGAGCACCGTACGTCATCTGAGGTCTTACAAGTGTCGTGTATGTGTTCCTCGACACCCGTCTATTTAGTTTGCTTTGCCTGTTGAGCATTGGATGGAGTTGTTTCAGCCTCACGTTTGCCCGGTTGGTCATGTGTTGTATGTGGTCCCCCCATGTGAGTTTCCAGTCCAGCCACACACCTAGGTATTTGAATTTCTCGCAGAAACGTATTGGGCGTGTGTGTAATGTAACTGGTCTGCATTGTTGGTGTTTGTGCAGGTGTTTCGGTCTTCTAGTGAACAATACTGCTTCGCACGTGCCGACGTTTACTTTTACACCATTTCTCCAGCCAAGACTCCGCAGTATTGAGTGCAGTCTGTAATCGTGAGTTAATGTTCGACGATTTCCAATCTTGTGCTAGGATGGCGGTGTCATCCGCGTAGATTGTGACCGTCGTATTATGTGTGGTTGGAAAGTCATTAATGTAGAGGTTAAACAGGAGGGGTCCCAGGATGCTGCCTTGGGGTACTCCCGCTTGTATACCGTGTTGTGTTGACTGTTTGCCCTGAATGTCTGTGTTGAAACATCTATCGGTGAGGTATGAGTTTATGAGACGGACGAGTCCGTCGGGAAACCCAGCATCGTTGAGTTTGCGTATAAGGCCGTTGTGCCATAGACGATCGAAAGCTTTTTCGATGTCCAGGAACACCGCCCCGGTGTCTTTGCCTGTGTTGTATCCATGTATAATATGTTCCACTAAGGAGCCGTGGTTCGGAACCCACGTTAAACTGTAGGTCCCCCTATAACTGGCTGGGTAAGTCAGTTCAAGGTCGGATGAAGGCAACGGCATACCACCTCCAAACAGGACCATGCCTAGTAAAGCACTGTGGTGTTCAAACCAATCTTTGGATTGTTGACTACTTTGCCTTTTACGCGAAGGAGTTGTTGTGTTGTTCAGTGGTGATTCTTGAAGCCGAATTGCTCCGGTCTCAGGGTGTCATTGCTTATGCAGTGCCTAGTGAGTCGTTTGAGAATTACCTACTCAACAATCTTGCTGAGCGAGCTCAGTAAGCTGATGGGTCGGTAATTTTGTGGGAGGGAGTGGTCTTTCCCCGGCTTCCTTAACATCAGGACCTTGGCCGCTTTCCAAAAGGCAGGGAAGTGTTGGTGTTGTAGGATGGGATTCGTGATGTGTGTGAGGAACTCTACAGCTTTATCCGTGAACTACTGGAGGACACAATTTTGAATGCCATCAGGACCAGGAGCTTTTCTGGCAGTGATGTGTTTGATAGCCCATGTGATTTCATTTGTGCTAGTATATTGGATTGCGTCGCGAATAGGTTGGGCTATAAGTCGTGTGATCTCCTGATCCGTTTCAAGTGTGAATTCTGGGTCTGAGGGAACCAGATTCGATGTGAAAGACGCTGCTAGTGTGCGGGCCATTAGTTCCGCCTTCTCTTCCGCAGAGTATGCAGGTCCGTCCGGCCCTTGTAATGTGGGTGTGTAGTGTTTCTCCCTGGTGAAGTGTCGAGCAAGTTGCCACACTCCAGGACGTGTGGTATCCAGCCCTGCGAGTTTCTGGTCCCACTGTGATGTTCTAAATGTTTGTATTTTCTCCCGTATAATTCCCTGGAGCCTGTTCATGTGCTGTTTATAGAATGGACGCCTGGTGAGCTACCAGTATCTCCTGAGACGGTTTCTCATTGAGATAAGCCCCAGGACCTCCTGGGGCAGAGCCGCTGAGTGGTGTTGTGTTGTGAGCACTGGGATAGCATAGGCTACAGCGTCCTGCACGGCGGCTGTGAGGGCTTCTACTACGTCATCAATTTGTGTGGTTTGTGTAATTTCGTGTATTTCAGGAATACGACTATCAAGCGTTTCCTTGATCAGTGTCCAATTCCCGCGCTTGTAGTTCAGTATCCTGCGTGGTTCATTGTTCTGAAGTGTTTCTTCCGTGTATAGTATAACAGGAGTGTGGTTAGAAGGCAGATCATTTACAACCTCGAGGTTGAGGGTAACTGTTATGCCCTTGATGAGGGCCATGTCTATTACGTCTGGCCTTTGTCTTCTTTGGTAAGGAATGTACGTCGGTTCAACCGGTGCAAGTGTAATGTAGTTGCGGCCTAGTGAATGTTCGTACAGTTTTCTGCCGTTGGCGTTGCGGATTCGTGAGTTCCAGTCGGGGTGCTTAGCGTTAAGATCGCCAGCGGCTATTACTCGCGGTGCTATGTTGAGTACTGCGCTGATATCGCGTGTTATAATGTTACCAGGAGGGTTGTAAAGCGATACCAGTGCAGTGTATGCTCCGTTGTACTTGACCCTGACGGCCTCTAATCCTTCAAGTGCAGGGAGCTCGATATTTGTGTGTTCAACTGTGTGGTGTATGATGATCGCTGTTCCGCCTCCGCCGTCTCCGTTTGCTCGGTCGGTACGATGGACGGTGAAGCCGGTGAAGTTCAGTCTGTGTTCAGGCTTGAGCTTGGTTTCATTAACCATAGCAATACGGATATTCCTCCGCTCGAGTAGTGCGGCGAGCTCAGCCTTCTTGTTGCGGATCCGGTCTGCATTCCAGAACTGGATCTGTGATGGTGTTGTTTGCGTGGGCGATAGAGTGTGGTGTATTATCCATGACAGTGTGCGTTCAGTGTTGTGAGAAGTGTTTGTATGAGGGTACCTACCAGGCCGGAATCGGTCGGTAGGAGGTGATTTATGAGTGGTGTAATGAATTCCAAGGTTCTTTTTCAATGTCGAGGTAAACGTGTGGCCGGAGAATATTGCGCGCAATATGCTCTCGAGTGTTGAGTGTCGGCCTGTGTGGCATTGGTGGTGTTTTCGGCCGTTTGTACAGCTGTTGGTATGGTGCATGGAGGGGCAGGTGTGTTCACTGTAGTCGGTGCTTCGACTGGCGCCCTGTTTTCTGATGTCGTGGTAAGGGGGGGGGGGGGGGGCAGGAGGGTTAGTTTCGCTTCTGACTTGACTGTTTATGTGTGTGTCTATGGTTTGTGTTTGTCTGGGTGTCTTGTGGTGTTGTTGTGTTCCCTCTTTTGTGGGCGGTGTTTCCTCATCTTCTCCTCCTGGGCCTTGATGGTGCCCTCCGTGTCGGTGCGTTTGCGGGAGGTATGAGTGTAGTACAGCTCGTGACCTCGGGGGGGGGGGGGTCGTGTTGTTTGTTGTGTCGTCCGTTGTTACCGGGGCCGGTGCGGGAGTTGTGTCATGTGTTGACTATTTCTCCTGTTTGGTTGTGGCCGCCCCTCGCCACTAGGACCACCAAGTGGTGGTTCGTATACTTCTACCTTCACGGACATGTGAAGGACGTGTTTTTCCTTCAGCAGTCCGCGAGTGTGTGCTGTGTCGGCCAGCTCCACTAAGTAGTTCGGCAGACTTTGGTGTGAACGGATGCCCACCATTCGGCTAGCGCTTACGCACTCATAGCCGAGGAGGTTGAGCTCCTGTTTCAGTGTCTCACTCGTGGTTTGTGTGTCCACCACCTTGATCAAGTACAGCTGTGTGCGCTCGTCAGCGGTTTTGTACGTGAAGTGTTCGATCTTTCTCTCCTTCGGGAAGGAGAGAAGGTCGGTGTACTCGGCCTGGTCCCCTGAAAGTTTGGTGTGGTATGTTGTATCTTCGTGCCTAGACGCAAATGCTTTGTTTAAGGCGCTCAAGTTTTTTTTTTTTCCTTTATTGTTGTTTTAAAGCCAGCCGTAGAAACAGCTGGCAGGCTGGCAGCAGCTGCGGTGGCTGCTCTTCAGCCATGTGATATACAAACATTTCACAAAGAAGAGATAAAATATAAAAAAGATGAACAAAATTGCGGAAATTAAAAACATTGACAGACAGAGTTTTCGACAGACTAAAATGGACATGTATAAATGGGACAAAACATATGGCAGAGAACAAAAAAGAGACGAGTAGCGATAAAACACACACACAGTCAGTAAAAACAACCGGCCACGGTGACAAGTTTAAAAGTACATTGCGGAGACACGAAGTTCACACACGGAGACAGCTGACGGCGTATAGAATAAAACATGGGGACGGCGATTATGGAGGCACTGACTAAAACACACGACACTGGAGACACTTGCACTGAACACGGAGATAAAAAGTCGAGACGCCCCCGCAGGGAGTGGGAAGGGGATGGAGGGGGGTGGGGCAGGGACGGGGGAAGTGCGGGGGAGGGGGAGAAGGGGAGGGAAGAGAGCGTAAGGAGGGAAGGAGTGACGAGACTCTGGGCATGGGAGAGGGGTAGCCAAGCGGGCGGGAAGGAAAAGGGACGGGAGAGAGGGGAGGGGCGCTGATGCTACGGGGAAGGGATCAGAGTTGGTAGGAGGGGTAGATATCGGGACGAAGTTCGGTATCCGGTAGAGGAAGGGTGCGGAAATTGCCTTGGGAGAGGATACGGAGCGTATGGAGGTGAAGGCCGGGAGGGACGATTTGGCGGAGACGTGGCAGAGGCCCGGGATTTGTAAGAATAGGGTAGACCAGAGGGTTTTGGGACTCTATTTTGCGTGATGTGTAAAGGAGCCGGAGATGTTCAAGGTGTTGTAGGAGAGGAGGGAAGGGGATGAGGTCATAGAGGATCCGCGTGGGGGAAGGGAGTCTGATACGGTATGCGAGGCGGAGGGCGTGGCGTTCTAGAATCTGGAGGGACTTGTAGAAAGTAGGAGGGGCTGATATCCAGGCGGGGTGGAAGGAACAAAGGACGGGGCGCATGATTGATTTGTAGGTGTGAAGGACAGTGGAAGGGTGGAGGCCCCATGTCCGGCCAGTAAGGAGTTTTAGGAGGTTTAGGCGGGACAGAGCTTTCTCACGGAGGGATTTGAGGTATGGAGTCCAGGACAGTTGGCGGTCAAGGGCAAGGCCAAGGTACTTGAGGGTGGGGGTGTGACGGATGGGTCGGTTGTGAAGGGTAAGATAGAAATCGTGGAGGCGGAAGGTGCGGGTAGTACGACCTATGACTATTGCCTGGGATTTGTCGGGATTGACGGAGAGGAGCCACCGGTTACACCAGGAGGCGAACTCGGTGAGGTGGGACTGGAGCAAAACCTGGGAACGGGCAAGGGAGGGGGTGAGGGCCAGGAAGGCGGTGTCGTCAGCATATTGGAGGAGATAGACGGGAGGTTTGGGTTGAGGCATGTCGGCAGAGTAGAGGAGATAGAGGAGGGGAGAGAGGACTGAGCCTTGGGGCACCCCGGCGGAGGGGTAGAAAATACGGGAGTTGGAGTTGCAGACAGTGACGTAGGAGGGGCGGCGGGTAAGGAAGGAAGCGATGAGGCGGACGTAATTAATGGGAAGGGCGTAGAGCTGGATCTTGAAGAGGAGACCGGAATGCCATACTAGGTCGTAGGCTTTTTGGATGTCGAGGGATACAAAAATTGCGGAGCGACGGGAGTTGAGTTGGACGGAGAGGAGATGAGTCAGGCGAAGGAGCTGGTCGTCGGCGGAGAAGGAGGGTCGGAAGCCACATTGGGAGGGGGGGGGAGAAACTGGTGGCGGTGGAGGTGCTGGTGGATTCGACGAGAAAGGATGGTTTCCAGGACCTTGCTGAACACGGAGGTAAGACTGATGGGACGGTAGGATGAGGTCTGGGACGGGGGCTTGTCGGGCTTGAGGAACATGAGAATACGGGAGGTTTTCCACAGGTCGGGGTAGAAGCCAGTGTAAAGGATGATGTTGTAGAGTTTGGCAAGGACTTCATGAAATGAGAGGGGGCATGCGCGAAGGTGGCGGTAGGTTAGCCGGTCGTGACCGGGGGCGGTGTTTCGTTTCGTGCGAAGAGTGTCTATTATGTCATGGGCAGTAATGGGAGTGTTCAATTCTGAGGGAGGAATGCGGTCCAAGTACTGGAAGCCAGGGGCGAGCGGAGGAGAGGAGGTGTCGGTGCGCTCATGGACATCCGGGAAGAGAGAGTAGTCAAAAAGGGGATCATCAGGAATGGAAAATACATCAGAAAGGTAGGAGGCAAAATGTTCTGCCTTACTGGCGTTGTCAGGGAAAGGACGATCATCATGGAGAAGGGGGTAGTGGGGGGAGGAGTGACTGCCAGTAAGGCGGCGGAAGGCACGCCAGTACTTGGCGGAGTACACCGGGAGGAGCGAGTTAAGGCGGGTGCATGTCTGACGCCAGTCCCGGCGTTTCTTCGCGGTCAAAAGGTTTCGTATGTGTCGTTGGAGTTGCCGGTGGCGTTGGAGAGTATCCCGGTCACGGGTCCGGAGAAAGGAGCGGTACAGACGGCGGGATTCGCGGAGGAGAAGGACGGCCTGTGGAGGAAGGGTAGGGCGGTGAGGATAGATCGCCCGGGTAGGGATGTGGGCATGGACCGCGTCAGCAACGGTCTGCTGGAGAAAGGAGGAGGCATGGTCAATATCGGCGGGAGTATGGAGGGGTAGTGGGTGGCTTTCGACCGAGGTGTCGATGGAGCGACGGTGGGCATCCCAGTCGGCACGGGAATAATCATGGACGAGTTTGGGAGGGGGCATGGGACGAGGAGCGCGGGCAGGGCGGGGGCGGTGGTCAAAGGTAAGTAGGACAGGGGCGTGGTCACTGCCTATTAGGTCTAGGACGTCCGCCGTGATGCGCCCCAGGAGGTTGGGAGACACCAGTACTGCATCGGGTGTGGTGTTGCTTTCGGGGCGGGTTGGGCGGGGAAGGGGAAGGATGTCGCCCCGGAGCGAGGCGGTGACGAACTGACGCCACCGCCGGAGTTCAGCGGGGTGACGGGAATGAAGGTTGAGGTCAGCGGCAATGACATAAGTCGGGAAGGTGCGGTCGATATGGGAGAGGAAATCGTATGGGAGAGGAGAGGTGGAGCGAATGTAAATGGTGGCGAGAGTGACAGTGAGGGAGGGAAGAAAGAAGCTGAGGATCAAGTGTTCAGTGGGGTCATTGAGGAGAGGGTGTAGCCGGACGGGGTGGTGACGGAGATGGCCGATCGCCACTCCGCCTCGGGCCAGGGGTGGGGGTCCGTCGGTGCGGTGGAGATGGTAAGGATTGGTGTTGACTGGTCGGCGGGGTTGCAGGAAGGTCTCGTTGAGTAGGAAGGCATCCACGCGGTGTTGGGAGAGAGTGTGGAGGAAGAGGTTCTTATTGGCTGGGAGGGAGCGGATGTTGTGGTAGAGGAGGGTATAGGATGGGCCTGCCATGATGGGGTAGAGGGAGGGTCGGGGAGGGTAGAGGAGGGGTGGGGAAAGGAAGGGGACCGGAGGGACTTAAACTTGGGTCTCGAGGCGGGAAAAGGCGAAGTGGGAGTGGGCACGGGAGAAGGTTGCAAAGGTGTCCAGATTGAACACGGACCTGGCGGCCAGTGCAATCTGTTGGAGGGTGTGGGGACGTTGGAAGGGGTGGATGTTGGCGAGGACGGTGGTGACGAACCGGATAACGTCTTCGGCGGTGGGGGGAGGGACCAAGGATTGATTGGGGTGCATGGGAGGATCTATGGGGCGGATGGGGACGGTGAGTTCGGGTTTGGAGGGAGCAGGTGGAGGGACGGATTTGCACTTGTAGGAGTAGGTAGGGTGAGGGCCGCCACAGGTGTTGCAGGTGGGAGGAGAGGTGAGGTTGGGACAGTGTTTATGGAGGTGGGAGTCTTTGCAGTGGGGACAGGTGGGAGGGTTTTTGCAGTTCTGCGTCAGGTGATCATTATAAACGAGGCACCTGGCGCAGCGGTAGGCTTGCGGGGGGGATCGGGAGGGTTCTACCGTGTGGCGGCGATCGTATATCAGCGCACCCTCGAGGAAGAGGTGGTCAAGGGAAGATGCGGATTCAGTAAATATCCGCATCAAACGGGTGGGGCCAGAGTCATTGTTGATCCGCTTGGCGGAACGGATAGAGATGTCGGGGTGAGAGTTGAGTTGCTCCAACACCTCTTCCTCCGTAATAAAAGGACTAAGCCTTGTGATCACGGCGGTGAGGGTCGGAGGGCGGCGGGGGGGAGGTGGTTGGCGGGCAGAGGAGGCTGTATAGTAGGGGGTGAGGGTGGCATGAGGGCCGAAAAGGACCTTGGGGATGCGAGCGAGGATGTCTGTGTGGAGGGTGGGGCTGGGGGACTTCAGGAGGACAGAGTCTCGGCGGGGAATAATTTGGGAGATGGGGGCGGAGGGGAAATACTTCCGAATTTGGAGGGAGAGGTTTTTATGTTCAAGGAATCGGGGTTCAGGATGGGACAGTACATATGTGAACAGGTCGGGTTGGGGGCGTGGGGGAATGGGGGCGGTGTCCATAGGGTCGGTAAGAGGGGGAGGAGGAGGAGGCGGGGGAGGGGGGGGGAGCTTTCTTCGATTTGGTGGAGGCGGGGGAAGGGTCCGCACTTCCCCGTTTCTGGGTGCGTTTGGGGATGGCGCCAGTAGAGGCAGGTAGAGATGCTGGAGCAGAGGCGGTGACGGAGGCATAGGTAGGAGGGGCTGGGAGGGAAACACGATCAAGTGGGATTTCGATGGGAGGCGGAGGGTGGGGTAGAAGGTGAGAAGGGGGCGGGGGCGACAGCGGCGTATCTGCCACCGTGGCTCGGCGGTGCGTCACATGGGCGGGGTTGACCGGTGCAGTGTAGGGGGTGGTGAGGGGGAGGTAGATCGGAGGGGGAGGGGGGACCTCATGGGATGGTGAAGCGGAGAGGATGACATGGAGCGGGAGAGTAGTTTGGGGAAGGCTGGAGGGGCTCCAGGTGATTGTTGTGGAGGCGAGGGAGGGGGTGGTAGTAAGAATGATGGGTGCAGTATGGACAGGGGGCAGGGTTATTGTGGGAACTGCAGAGAGGGAGGAGGAAGTTGACGGGGTGGACGATGAGGTCGCCATGGGCAGCTCTTACGACAGGGGCGCAGTCCAGGGCGACGAGCGGAGACCGGCAGGGCGGCAGCGATGACGGCGGCGACGGCGGCGGCGGCAGCGTGGTGCTGCTACGACGACGGCGGCGGCGGCGGCGGCGGCGGCGGCGGCGGCGGCGGAGGAGGACCAGGTGCGGGGCCTGGGCGGCGGCGGCGGCGGCGGCGGCGGCGGCGGCGGCGGCGGCGGCGGCGGAGGACCAGGTGCGGGGGCGGCGGCGGCGGCGCAAAGCAGGAACGGAAGGAAGTAGCGGGAACAGGGAACCAACTGAAGTAGCCGAGATCAGCCCGGCAATAGCTACAGTCGGGGGGATTCGATGGCGCTCAAGTCGCCATAGTACAATATATACTACAAAGTGTGTGCACTCAGTTTTGGTAACGTAATAGAAAGCACCTTAATTACAGATCATATTGCATACAAAATTAGATATACATATACTTGGGACATAACGGAAGTTATCTATGAAGCTACATTCATATACCCTAATTACACAACTACATATGTAGTCATTTACAAAATCGCACGCAAGAAAACGATTTGCTGTGTGTCTCTCCTGGTGAGTAAAGCAGAACTCAGACAGTTCAGACTTCTGGCAATAGAGGCCGCTGTTACCGGTTACCCTCTAAAGCTCTGTATAGGGAAAGTATGGCCAGCAGCTGAGCGGCAGCCATGCTGGGCCTATTCCGCTGCTGCTTGCACACCGACCGCTACAACATTGCGAGCGCTTAACAGTACTTATCAACCGATTTTGCGAAAACTATTCGATAAAAAAAATAATTTTTTCGCGTGTTATAATGTGATTTATTCGCTCGATAATGGTCTCAATTTCTATACATTATTACTTATACTTTCCGTGCTACATAAAATTAAGTAAAGTACTGCGCAAAATTTTGAAGAGTTTGCAGAGGATAAATCGCATTGCGTAGACTTTGCGTATGGTTGATTTTAGCACATACAATGCTGCGGACGAAATGTAGGTAAGATATAGAAATTTTATTTAAGGTTGAGAGCAGAACGATAACTCTTTTCATTCTCGAGATACAGGGTGTTATATCCGACCGACAGATGCGTGAACTTCGCGTAGTTCTGTCCATGCGGGCTGGCTGCTCTACGGAATACTTTTCTTCTGATTTTAAGAAAACTTTTTGGTTTGTGGCTCCAGATCTAAAGGGTTCACCTATAAATTCAGATTGACCTGTACCGTCGACAAATATTCGAATAGACCACGAACATGTCGTCATCGGAGCATAATGTAAATGAAGAAAACAATTGAGATTATGGATAAGTCTTTGATGAGTATTTTCTTGCGTGTTATGTACTTATATCTGACATGAACAACGAAAAATGCAAGGAGATACCCACTACATGACTTTTACCAGAAAATGAAATTAAAGATGCCTTTACAACGCCAATTACGTTTGAATGTTTAATATATGTCTTGTTTCAATTCTTTTTTCCCTGTAATGATAAAAAAACCGGATGAGAAAAGCTTGTTTTAGGAAATGTATATTTCGTCTCTAAACGGGATCCTAGTTCACTCACTAATATGTCAAAAATTTGCGTGTTTTCGGCAACTACCTGCAGATAAAATCAACGACGCGTGAATAATTTAACCTCACGACATTGTGCAGGAATTTTCTTCACAAATTTATTCAAGTTATAAATATATAGGTATCTCCTGCTTGATCCATTCGTCAGTGAATCTTTAATCTACTAATTTACATTACGAATTGAAATCATGACAGCACAAGGAGGTCGCTTCTGGACTCCTAGTTTTCTCTGACGACTTTCATCAGCCAGACTGTCCATCTTCCTGTATTTCTGATACCTAATGGAAGTAGGTACTGTAATGTTTACCTCCCTTCTTCGCTTCTTGAAAACACCCAAAAGTACAACACTGGCATTATTCAAGCCAAAACATACGAATATTCACAAGGCTTATATCATGGCAGCCAAGCAACTTATAGGACCAAGATGGCGGAAAGAACCACGTGACTCGATTTTAGCCAATCAGGAGCTGCAGACTGCGGCACACGGCGCGGAAAAGGATGGCCGTACTTTCCCTATACAGAGCTTTATTACCCCCTCCATCCAGTCTCAGCCTTTGAAAACAAACTGCCAGGACACTGGGGGAGAGCTTTGTGTGTACCTAAGGGGCCCCAGTCTCTCTTCTCCAAGTCATATCAGTATTCTCTCAAAGAGCAACATTGTTTGCGACGAGTCCAGGTGCCGCAGCGCGTTTAAGGTAGATGCATGCGTAAAATTAATGTCTCCACGCATGGAGCGCCAGCCCAGTCGCTGGCCACGTGCGCCCCGGCGGCGGCGCGGCCGGTGCGTCACTCGTCTACCTGCGGGAAAACGCTGTTGTCTCGTACTAAAAGCAAACACGCTTCTCGCCACACGCACGCTTGTCAACAGATGCCAGCAAACTAGAAGCGCTCTTAAAACTATCAAAATTATCAAAAGTATATTGCTTCTCAAAAAAATGTAAAAAATAAAAATTAAATTAACAAAAGGACAGCATCGAGGCACGGCTATCTTCAGCCAAATTGAACCTCTCTCTCGATCATATTCCACATATGAAGGGCTCGACAAAACTCTGAGCGTAATAAGTGATTCGAGATGGCATAGCAATTAGGTGCTTCGTATCTGATTAACACCACGTCTTCTGCTAATGCCAGTCGTTACTTCTGTGTCCCAGTCTCGTCGCCGCTTTTGTGTCTCGTCCGCCAGTTGTCGTAGACACAGAACTTTCTTGCACTTTTGTGTCTCCTTTCCGCCGGTTGTAGGTGTCGGTGGCCGAGTAAAAAGAGACCGACACAGGAATAAAGGGTGCATGCTTGTGCGGTATGGAGGTGACCAGCCAGTGGGACAGCAGAAACTACAAACACTAGAGTAAATTAGAACGAGATATATATTTCATAGAGACTTAGAAATACTTAACTTTTACATAGTTCTTGACTGCAGAATTCTGATACATAGTTTAGATAGAGGCATGCCTACTGATGATTCCTAGTGTCTATCCGATAGTCTTAACTGGTGCCTATCTGATTCCCAAGTGCTAACTGGTTCCTATCTCAGTCCCAAGTGTTCACGAGCGAGTTGTAGCAGAGGGCGCTCGTGGCTGACGCCGTAAGAACGCCGCGCCGTGCGTGCATGGCGGCGCGCGGCGAAAGTAAGTGGCACGCACTTCATACTTGTGCGACACCACAGTTACAACCGATAAACAAACGTAACACCCAACCAATTACGTAGTAAAATTATCCAGCACTTCGATGAGTAACAAATGTAATGTAATATAGTTACAAACCATCCAAACACACAATTTCCCAACATTTCCCAAGAGCCGCGTACTTAGAGGTTCTGTGAGTCAAAAGTCTATTCTTGTAATGATATCCACCCGAAGTCGTGCATTTTAGGGCTAATGTTCCGTCTGCTAGCCTAGGCAAAATAACTGTATAGACGATGCTCACAACAGCCGACGAACGTAATGTAACGGTTACGACCATCCCAAACCCGAGCGTTAAACACTGTAGGCATGTAACACAACTTGCTTAGCAATTTCTCTCGGAAACGGTATGAACGTTCCTCGTTTAAACGCTTAACAGTATCGTAGCTCGATCTCCAGCGCGATCACAAACACAGTGTTCTCTCGATAGACTACATAAAGTAAGCATATGCTAAACGTTTTAAAAAAGTTTCATACCCTTCTAAGCAACCTCTCTCAAAAAACATCTGAGCTACATATCTAAATAATGAAAACCTTCTACACAAGACCTTTGCACGCATACCACTTTGATGAGGACAGCGCGCATTGCATTTATTTAGTGGTACTGCTCACAGCTGAGTGCTTGACAACAGAAGGCACTATCGACCCCCCTCCCAAAAGCAAACATTCTTTCACATACAAGCCCCATCTAACGACAACTCTCTATCTCTCTCTCGTGCAAATCATACCAGTCGCACTTAAAATTATCAAGTTCTAAAATTTAATACTCCCTCTCGTACCCTGTGACAATACTCGTAATTATTTCCGAAACATACCAACAGTTCCTTAGATCGGCGCACCGCTGTCTCCCACATAAGTTTTTGGTCTTCCTGTAAACCACCACTTTTATGGTTTTATACGCCTTCCTACAATTCCGAGAATTCGGGTTGTTTAATTCCACCTTCTGCGTATACCCACCTAAGGAATCTGTTGCAATGCAAACGATTCTTTACAACAGGTCAAATATCGATAATCGAACAGCCCAGAAGACATTTAAACCCATTTGTACAACGGAGAACTCAATAAAAAAATGTGTGAAATAATAATAGGAGAAGGGGGCGTGGTCCTGGGGAGCAAATGCGTGATGGGGGGGGGGGGGTACTGGGTTCGAACAACAGGGTTTAACGAGGTAATTTGCATATGTACGCACATGCAATAACATTACTCACATTCAGTGTTGGACTCTGCTGCTGCTTTGACCTCTCCCTTAGAGCTCCTGGAGCAGACTGAATGATGTTCCCGCCAATTTCGTAGGGGTGGGAGGGGGAGGGGGAGGGAGGGTGGGGAGTTCTTGTGCTGACATCTAGTGGTTGAAATTATAAGTTCTTCCCGCCAGAAAAATGAAAGGAGCCAATAACATTCAAGGAAAATACAAAATTCAAATTTCCCAGGGGACGCCATCTGGATGACGTCATCGCGCAGTGCATTACGGGTACCCTGAGGTATAACCGGCAACAGGCATAAGGTCGCGTGGTCGCGGCGGCCATTTTGTTTCGGAACTGGATAGGGTGGTCATTTTGTTCCGGACCCAGAAACGTCGCCATCTTCGATGACGTCAGTGGTCAATAACCTTGGCCGCCATCTTGGATGACGTCATCGGGGTCAATGACCGAGATACTGCACCAGTACCCCCATTACGCCTATACTCAGGTTCGCATCAAATAAAAATTTGGAATAGTCACCCGGAAAGTAGGAAAATTTAGGAAAAACCGAAAGCGATTTTTTTTTCTACAAATAAATATTAATTGCCACATGGTTGTAAGAGCATCACTTGAGAACGGCTTTACAGGACGAGGTTTGTATGAAATAAATTTTTTTGAAAAATTACCGGAAAATTGGAAAACTTGAGAAAACTGGAAGTTTGTTTTTCAGTGTGTTTTTGATTGAATTCAGCACTATAACTGACTATTCGCACAACAGAGAGAGGTAATTTTTTTTTTTTTTTTTTGGTTTGTTCATTACTGTCTTGGAACAGTTTTTAGAAAAAATTAGGGACAGTTAAAAAGGAAAGACGCAAAATTCGATCCAATTTCCTTTTTCATTGTGTTTCTAAATGTGCTCAACACTGTAAGTTGAGAACTGTTCATCCGATTGCGATAAAATTTTGATCATTTGACGTTCACTGAAAGATGAACGTTCTTATGAACCAAAGATTTGGAAAAGTTACCCGGGTTGAAAACATGTAAAGTGAACTTTAGTCTTTCAAAGTATATTTCTGAACGCCCCCAACACAACAACCAAGTCATTTTTTTACATGTTTTAAGTGTAAATGTTCATGCAATTTTTCCATATTTTATCACCGTTTAAACCTTTCCACTCTTTCCGTCGACTATCGATGCCTTTATAAAGCTACTGGGTTTAAAACACATATGATTTAAATTAATATTGTTTATATTAAGAGGTAAGTGATACGAAGTTCACCGGTCATCTAGTTTTTTAATAATTTTGTACCAATTTCATACAAACCAGCTATTTGATCAGTTTGACAAAACAGTACAGAATAGTGATCTATCCTATTACTAAACTATAGCATTTAGAAGATATCTGACTGTTAACTTGCTCATACTATCTTTTTGGATCCACGTTTTCAATGAAAGTGTTAACACACACACACACACACACACACACACATATATATATATATATATATATATATATATATATATATATATATATATTCGTTGTGTCCAACTATGAGCGCGTTTGAATTTATTTTGCACATTGTTTCTTCTTTTCTTCCCAATAGCTCTTCATTCGTTCGCTGTTTTCTGCATGCTACTGTTCAACCTGTATTTTTCCTTTTTCGTTTCTCTGCAAAATTATGTTTGTTTACTATGCTTGTAAATTTCATCCTATCTTGAATGGTTTCGTCAGCAATACCCGTTTCTTGTAGTTCTTCGTGTATTTCTGCTAACCAATTTTTGAGGATATTCAGGTCTAACGCTAGGTTTAAAATTTTCTTTGTCAGCCTTTTGTTACTCATTCTGTGCAGGGATCCGTAGAATTTTGTCTTTCTGTTGGTATCTGTGATTTTTCTGAGAATTGGAAAATATCAAGTGGTTTCTTTTCATTCAAATTCCATTTTCGAATTTAAGTCGTAGGATATTCCTCAGTATGTCCCTCTCTTGTTTCTCGTTGCTTTTCATTTGTGACCCGGCGCCAATTATCAGTGTTTTAGATGTGTAAAGTGAATCTGGTTTGATGTCTATTGCAAAATTCATTTGGAATTTCATTTTATCCTTTTGAAAAGGGGTTTAGAAAGCCTACGACTAAGGTATCAATGGGTTTGTTTATAAAAATATTCCTACAACCAATCACGGTTTTATATCTGTTTAGCCTAACGCGTTTCGAGAAACAATTCCTCTTATCAAGTGCGTTTTTGCGCTATCCCATTTTACTTGTGGTGTTTCTAATGGATGAGGTTCTGCATCATTTTGTTCTCTTCAAGTTTCTTGGTGGTTCATTTGTATATAACCTCACACATAACGAACATCGTTAACTTACATTTTGTGCAGAGTATATATAAATGTTTACAAAACAAACTTACATGGGATATCGCTAAAATGCGCTTGAAAATGGGAATTATTTGCCGAAACGCAACGTGCTGAAGAAAATCGTGACTGGTAGCAGAAGTGTTATTTACAAACAAACATCTGGAATTACTGCAGTTTTTTTAAAATATTGTAATCAAAAGTTTTATTAGCTACAACCGTCATTTCGTAAATAAAATTATTTATGATGTAATTTACAACATTTTGTAGCATTAGTTTTATTTAAAAATTGTTATAGTTTTAAAAAAAATAATAAAAATAATATGTTTTCTACAGGTAGGATCGAACCCAGATCATCTGCATAAAAATTAGCCTCTCTGCTGCCATCTTTTTTTTCTAATACACCTGTATTTAGCTCATTGTTTATTGTATAAAATGCAGGTGAGTTGCGTTTAAACTTTAGAGCCCCTCTCGAAATTTTCTGGCTAATGCGCCTTAAACCTTGATGTGTACTACTAACATGAGAATCCTTATTCCCTATTGAATTTTCGATATCGAAAGGACTCCTTGTTAGATCTGTGTAAGTGGAGTGCGCGAAGTTCAAAAGAGGGCACTCATTTAACGGCCACTTTTGCGAATCCGTCTCAGCGCCAAGTTTGGCTGTAAAGGCATTCCCGATAACTAGCAATCGCCAATGGCAGACATTCACATGAAGATGGCTGAACGACTGACAGTCGAATCAAAATTTCGCGCCAGGAGGTTGACGTTATCCTGTTGCAATCTGGTACATATATCGAATACATCAGACAATATATTGAACGCACCGAACAGCGTCATTTTGCTTTTTTATTTATTTTATTTATTTATTTTACTTTCTAACTTTACTTCTTGTTAAGTGCTGCAAACATGTTAACGAAAGCCCCCTTGAGGTGCAGCTACATAAATTTCAATCAATGTCTGTGGCTCACTGAAATCAGCTGACACCGAACACGCAATAACAGCGAGGGTAGGAGACTAAGCTGAGAGTATGAATACAGCTACAAATAATCAGCGAAGTGGCAAGTCGACCAGCCACATGGTACCACGGCTCAAGCTTGATTTTCAGAGCCTACTATTCGATATTCTATAGATCTAACTTTTATTTATTTATTTGAGAAAGTGTGTACCTTGAACACTTTTCATGCCTTTCTCGAGAAATGCATCCATTCTTTAAAACCAATCTGACCATTAAAAGCAGTGACATTTTGTAGAGCTAAGACTTTTCCCAGAACAGCACAAAGGTGTCATGAACCAAATGGCCAGCCTTTAGGACAAAAAGAGTGGGCATAAATAAAGTAATACTAAAATTTCTGACGACGGATTCCAATCTAATGAAAAATGACGATTCGTTTGAAGTATTACAAAGTTAGGTCCGATTAATATTCAAGAAGTTGGTAAAATTAATTTGCCAATCAAATCATATAAAACAAATTTTCACCGACAATCTAAAATTACCGTTTGCTTGCCTGACCAGAGGATCATCGTAGCGTGGGTGGCGAAATAATTTTCCGTGTCCTGTATTAATTAAATATATTAAATTGGCAAGATGGCGATCAGCTACAAGGGCTATCGGAGTCTTTAAGTTCAAACCCGGAAAGACAACGTCTTCGCGGAAGTACACTTCTGTTACCGCCAAGACAGGCCGCCACCCTAGGAGGCGTGAAACTGGACCTTGCGGCCCAGAACGAACTTTTAACTGTGCTCTGGTCAGGTTGGTAATAAGTCACTAGTTTTGCCGGCGGAAGAATCAGCGGTGCGAAACTCGCGTTAACAAAACTGGCGTGAGCAACGTGACCGCTCTCAGTTCGTCAGTTGCTTCAGATGCTTGTAGTTCTTAGGACAGGTCCGCGATCGCCTATTGTGCAGAAGCCGCCATGCTCAGTCTTGGCGATATTTCGTTGACAGACAGGAACTTACTGTTCCACCGAGCTGGTATTCGCGATTAAAGTGAAGTAATTGCATTCGGTCGCGAGTTTAATAAATATGCAACGGTCTGCATATCGGGCGATAGGCGCGATGCTAACTAAGTTGCATTTCCTTTAGCATTTGTGGCGCCCTTGTTTTGGGCTCAGTCTACTGTTCTCATGACCAATGGAAATTTTCATGAAACTCAATACGCTGTCTTTCTCTCTCGTTAAAGCCTGGTCGAACTATTTGAATGTGCTTTATTTTCGATGTTTGCTTTCTATTGTATGTCTTGTCCTGCAACAAGAATCAGTAACCGTTTAAAAAGAAGTAACAGGCTACCTCGTCTCTATATGCTACTTTCAGAATACAAAGATTATTTCAATGAACTGTCCGACTTCTTGTCTGTAGCCTTCTCCTGTTCCTATCATTTTTATTAATTTACAAAATAATAGAAAGCCCTGCTAGAAGAGAGGAGGTCCGATGCTGGCAACGGTCACAGCAACAGAAGATTCAAATGTTCAAATGTTTGTAAAGCTTATGAGACTTAACTGCGGGATTATCAGTCCCTAAACTTACAGACTACTTATGAACTACCTTATACTAAAGACGGCGCAAACATCCATGCCCGAGAGGGGATTCCAACCCCCGACGGGGAACGGCCTCGCGTATCGTCTCCGCCGCGGTAACAGAAGATTAACAGGTAAGTCACCTGTTAGTTGGGAAGCGGAAGTCAGGTAGATTGATTTAAGTCATAATCTCGTTTCTTTCCTCCCACAACCAACCATAGGAAGAGACAGGCGCTACAATTTGCATTAGAAAACTTACGGTGGAAACAAAATAAAGAATCCGTAGGTTTCGAATAAACAAACCAAACACGACTAATAATTTCGTTATTTGGTAACTTTCTACTGTAATATGTATCGTTAAACTTTGTATTGTTGCCATCAGCAGTCTATGCAGATATTTTAATTTCAATTGGTCCATTTTCTGTTAAAAATAAGCTTATTTTATCAGGTATTATTTGTGGCCAGAGAGCAGGATCATTCACGATATTTTCAGAAATTCGTGCATCCAGTGGAAATTCGACGATCGCGATTCATTCATACGGAGCAGGTAAGGTATCATTTGAATAGGTCCTTTCTTTTGAAGTGTATCCTCTGAAGGAGGTGCCCCTTCTGAATAAGCTATTTCTGAATGCCCACTTGATGTAGACGAAGATCTCCTTGAAATGCCAAATACCTTAATCAACAATTTGGGCGGGTAGCGAAATGTGTCTCAGAGGGTAACCATTGTTGAAGCCGAGGAAATCTAGAAAGATAATTGGGTATTTCGTATTTGACTATTTTCCGGTACTCATCTGAACTGGTATTTATCTCTCATCTGGAGTTCCTAGTGATATCCCAGGATTATCTATGCAAAACTTTCCATTTCTGCGAACAGTATTGTAGCTGACTTTTGTGTATGTCTCAGCTCGTTTCATAGACTACGGGAGGGGTGGGGAAACACTTTTATTTTTGTGTTCGGGCTGGTAAAAAATTACTTATAGTTGCGGCGGCGTAGTGTGTTGATGTTGGCAACGATTGTTGAATGCTATTTGAAAACTGTGACACATAGGAAGTGGGGAATATTCTTTTGTATTGACCATGAAATAAATAATTAATGTTGTTTTTGCACTGTGGTTGACACATTTTTGTATTTTCCCTTGACTATTTAAATTAAGTATTCTCGTAAGCAAACATAATGCACACTTGATTGAAATTTAAATGGCCGGCCGCGGTGGCCGAGGGGACTGAGGCGCTCCAATCACGGTCTGCACGGCCACTACGGTCGGGGATTCGAATCCTCCCTCGGGCATGGATATTTGTGCCGTCCTTAGTCTTAGTTAGTTCATAAGTAGTTTGTAAGTTTAGGGACTGATGACCCCGTAGTTAAGTCCCATAAGCTTATCAAACATTTGAACATTTTTTGAGATTTAAATGAAAAAACTATCAATAGGAGAAGTCGACTTATATTCTATCTTCTTTCTCCAATTTTCCTTTTTTTGTTTTGAGCACCCGACGATTTCTTTTTACTACTAGCTGATTCGGACATCTACCAAAAACATCGAAACAAAACACGATAAAATATCTTACACAGATTTGCACTCACTGATACCACTACACCTAATCTTTCTAATTATAAAAGACTTACTTTGAGGATGTAATGTTAACTTCCACGCCGCTTGCCCCCCTCCAATCCCAACCCCCATCCCCCGGCGGAAACGGCCGCTTTGTCGCAATTTTAACGCGAGTTAGGACTATAACTTGTCAAAAGCTAATGTGTACTGTTTTAAGAACTTTAACGTTTACCGATTCCATTTCGGAATTGTAACTGAACAGTATATGTGATTCTACGCGAGAATTAATGAGTGTTGGTATGTTATTTGTCTGAATAAGGCTTGAACTATTTTGAGTTGACGATTAATTCGTGTTGCGTGATCGTGAAATGAACTTAATATCTGAGTATCATCGATGATTAATTAGTTGGGGATTTTGCTGCTATTGTCATAACGCAGTTACAGCATGTGAACTGTTAATTTTAAAAAGATTTATTTCTAAATATCTAATTTATTACTTGCATCGAACATCATCAGTGCAGATTTCAAGACAAGAGAGACCCACAACTGGCTGGTGCATTTAGAATGGGTTAAAACACATCGAGAGGTATAGGGAAATGAATTATCTGACAATCTTGCTAAAAGAGCAATTCGATCATGACAATCAAAACGCTACAACAAAATACCCACAAGTGGCGTAAAGAAGAAACTTCGACAGGAGTATAGGAATAAATGGGACATTGAGTGGCAAAGAACCAGAAACGGGAGAAACCACTGTTGAAGCCGAGGAAATCTAGAAAGATAATTGGGTATTTCGTATTTTCCTATGATCCGACAACGTTTAATGATTAAACTGCCAATACTTCTGAATTTTATAGCAATGTTATCAGGTCATGGGGAACTGAAAGTCTATTATCAGCGGTTCATAACAATTGAAGACGGAACGTGCACATGTAACAGAGCTGTCTAAACTATTGACCACGTGCTTTTCGACTGCTGCAACTTACTGAAAGAGAGGGACCAACTCAGGAAAAAAATATAGCTGACAAAGGAGGAGGATGGCCCGTCAGTAAATTTGATTTGGTACATAAATTCACTGTAGACGTTTACAGTTTCTGTAATTCAATAAGATTTCCTAATGTATAAAATCGTTTGGTTTCTTTATGTAAAGCGACAAATAATTTGTAGCCAAAACGCTTTCTTTTGTAAATCCTGTCAACTCATGTACTGTATCTATTTTACCTGTCAACTTATGTACTGTATTTGTGTTACCTGATGTTGTTGTTGTTGTGGTCTTCAGTCCAGAGACTGGCTTGATGCAGCTCTCTACAATACCCTCATCATATGTTCATACAGTAGAGCTGCATGTCCTCCGGAAAGGTAACGGCTGTAGTTTCCCCTCGCTTTCAGCCGTCCGCAGTAGCTGTGTGGCAAAGCCACATTAGCTGATGTTACAAGGCCAGCTCAGTCAATCATCCAGACTGTTGCCCCTGTAACTACTGAAAAGGCTGCTGCCCCTCTTCAGGAACCACAGGTTTGTCTGGCCTCTCCACAGATACCCCTCCGCTGTGGTTGCACCTACGGTACGGCTATCTGTATCGTTGAGGCACGCAAGCCACCCCACCTCGGCAATGTCTGTGGTTCACTGATGTAACCGCCTGAATTTAACCATCAAACATGGAATATTACTATGTAATTGGGCATGTCAAATAGTAAATAAACAATACAATAAAATAACTTATGAACTCCGCATAAAATATTTAACAGAGAGATTCATAATACATACAAATAAAAAGGTCTTTCCAGTGCATGTTACATTTTTTTTTAACTTGTGAGATGCACTAGAAAGGCCCTTTTATTTCTTTGTTTTATAGATCTGACTGTTAACTGTTTTATGAGTCCTCATGACTCGAAATATGCACTAATAATGTGCCATAAAGTGTACGAAATCGGTATGTGTTTTTTTTTTTTTAAATAAATATTTTATATCACATCGCCAAGCTGGAAATTTGTTCCTTCCATGGTTCATGGGCGTCGCGTCGGATCGTATTGTCAAAACAGCACAATATTTCCACGAGGCATCTGCTCGTCATCTTCAGGTGCTAACTAAACCGCTGATTGCTGTCGTCTCGCCTGTATACTGTGGGTGACTAGAAAAGCGCAGGTGTGAAGACGGTGGTGGGGGGCAATGACATCATTGTAGGCGAATCATAGATGAAAACATGTAGAGCCCTCTGGTGGTCTCCGCGTACACAACGCGGGAAAGCGCGGGGCGCAAGTCGCGGGCCCAATGTGGTTAGTGTGTCGCGCAGTTTAAATGCTCTCGCTTCGGTGACCCGTCTGCGGCGACTCGCTGGATACGTCTGAATGCGGCCGACGACGCCTTAGTACCGCCAGTGCTGGTTCCCATGCCTTGCTGAGCTGAAGCTTGTGTCTCTATTGATCAGATCGTGCGAAATACGTATTTAGACTGCTTCTTTGAAGATGGAGTCCCAGTACGTAGATGCAGACGAGAGGATCTCTGTCTGCCGGCCGCGGTGGCCGAGGAGACTGAGGCGCTCCAGTCATGGTCTGCACGGCCACTACGGTCGGAGGTTCGAATCCCCCCTCGGGCATGGATATTTGTGCCGTCCTAGTTCGTAAGTAGTTCATAAGTAGTTTGTAAGTTTAGGGACTGATGACCCCGTAGTTAAGTCCCATAAGCTTTACAAACATTTGAACCTTTTTTTTTAATCTCTGTCTATTCATTGTACATGCTATGCCCCGTGTCAAAACAGTGTTCAGCGACAGCAGACTTTCCTGGCAGACCCAGTCTCGTGTGTCGCTTGTGTCCTCGCATCTATCTTTGACAGTGCGACACGTCTGTCCAATGTATGATTTTCCGCACTGGCGTGGGATTTTATATATGCCTGGTCTCCTCAGACTTAAATTGTCTTTGACGGAACGCAGCATCGTTTGTACTCGTGCTAGAGGACGGAAGACGCATTTCATATTATATTTCTTGAACAATCTTCCAATCTTGAAGGATACGCCACCAACGTAAGGGAGAAAAACCAATCTTTTCGATTCCTCTGTTTCTTCTGGCAGCTCTTCAGGTCGCGACGCCCGTGATCCATGGAAGGAATGAATACATCGGGAAAGCCTCAAACAGTACATCTGGAAAATTGTTATTTTTTATTGTTATGTTATCCCATCTGCTTCTTCCCCATTCTCTGGTCTACGATATTTCCCCTCCCGCTCCCCGCTCCCTCACAGTCGTCCGAACCACGTTAAATTGTGTTTGGTGCCCCTTTGCAAGTGGTTTTGGCAATATGTGTCATACAAATATAAATTAACAATTTTCGGATATTTTTCCTTACTTGTTTTGTGAAACAGAGTTTCTTGTTAAATTTCATGATTCTAGGTCAACGGAAATCATACTATACGGGGCGTTTGATGGTCAATAACTTACACATGGAAAGTAAAGGCAAGAAGTAGCTAAAAAGCTCCTGTAAAGATGGGTGCCCGCAAATCAACCATTACCGAATTTTAGCATTAATTCGATTTGGGGACCAACTGTAAACGCTCCTCAATACCAAAATATTAACGTTGGCGTCTCAAGGTTTTGGATCGACTATCCATTTGTTTACGCACATGCAACGTAGCACCACGTCAGCTGCGATATTCGTCTGGGCAGGACTGCTCGGAAACCGCATGACTGAACCACACTTCCTGCCAGCGACTACCCGGACAGCGGTACGTGCGGTTTCTACAGACTGCACTTCCAGGTGTCCTTGATGTCCCACTGAACCAGCGCCGCAACAAGTGGTTCGTACATGACGGTTCTCCAGCACGATTTCATTTTCGAGTGCGCTGGCCTCTGACATATTGTCAACATAGGATAGGTAGACGATAATCTCAGGTTTAAAATCACATAGATTTCTGGGTTCGATGGTATTATTTTTTTTTTTTTTTTATTATTTATAATGGTTTTCTGTACCATAGGACCCAATTGAGGAGTGAGACTCCATGGTCATGGAACAAGTCAATACATGAATTTTTACACAACAATGGTAGTAGACAATTTTTAAGTAGTCCTATGCACACGACAATCTTAAGACAAAGTTAAAAGAATCAATAAAGAGAAAAAAGGAATTAGTTTAATTGTTTAACTTTTCTAGGAGTTCCTCGGCAGAAAAAAAGGAGTGAGCCATGAGGTAACTCTTCAATTTAGTTTCGAAAGCGTGTGGTTTAGTGCTAAGATTCTTTAGTTCTTGTGGCAGCTTATTGAAAATGGATGCTGCAGAATACTGCACACCTTTCCGCACAAGTGTCAAGGTCGTGTGATGCAAACGTAGATTCGACTTCTGTCTAGTATTCACCGAGTGAAAGCTACTAACTCGTGAGAATAGGCTGATATTATTAACAACAAACGACATTAAAGAAAAGAATGTATTGTGACGCCAGTGTCAAAATTCCCAGATTACTGAAAAGGGGTCGACATGACGTTCGTGAACTTACACCACATACTGCTCGAACTGTCCGTTTTTGAGCCAGAAATATCATTTTTGCATCAGGCGATTTACCCCAAAAAATAATGCCGTACGTCATAAGTGAGTGAAAGTAAGCGTAATAGACTACTCTTCGTGTTGAAAAATCAGGGTCTACAGTAGCAAAGTCAGCTCCCTTGAGAAATTACGGTTCCAGACTGAAGCAGCCTTCAAGAACTTTCAGAATTCTCCGGGAGCACTCGCACTCGCAATTCATATCAGAGACAAGTTCAGTGTCGCATCAGACGCTTACACAACATTTCGAACGCCTAATTTAACGGTTAGAGATGCCATTGTTCCCATACACTGGTAAACCACAACAGAGCATTACTATATTTCGACAATGGTTGATTTGCGGATCAATTTTTTATGTGCGAGATATTCACCATCATGTCAGTAACAACCTACAGGTTTTGACGAGTAAGTTTGCGAGTGTCAAAGTATGTGATAAGAATGCGGTATTTTTTGATTGCATTAGTATAAAAGGTGACATTTTAAAACTGCCAAGGAACTAGTGAATTTAGACTTTGTAAGGTAACGGAAATACCGAGGAATCTTTACTCTAACACAGTGTAGCCGAGCGGTCTAAAGCGCCTCGCTGCGGAGCTGCGAGTCCTCCCTGGGGCGTGGGTGTGTGTGTGTGTTTTGTCCTTAGGTTAGTTTACCTTAGTTTAAGTACTGATGAACACGCGGTTTGGTCCGATAGATTTACAAATATTTGAACATTTGAATCTTTACTCTTTGATAAACACATATACGGAACATTGCTTGCCAGCAAGCAGGCAAGAATCAGACTGCAGAGAGCAGCTGGGAACCCCCTTCTGGTTTTCACAAATACCTGGAGTTGGGTAATACCAATCGCTTTAGCGACGATAGTGAACAGTGGACTTCATATGCAAAGATGGTGGTCAATAGTGGCGGCGTGGCCAATGTGTTCACTGGTCCAGTGAACCCCCGGAAAAAAGCTCGTCATGAAAAAAAGTATATAAATATTCTTCGTTTCGTCCTTCTATCAAATCATTTTATATTGCACATTCAAAGTATTATTATCGCATGAGAAACGTTTTACGTCGCGGAGACAGCACGTATACGAGTCGTAGCGCGGCCACTTAATATAGGCGGCAGTAGCCGCAGCGTTGCAATGCGCATGCGCGGCTGAGGTTCAAATTCTCTTTTGAACCTCCCTGGAGGCAGCATACTGGAGCTCCCCCGGCAGGGAGGGACGAGGGGAAACGCCGCTTTTAACATGGGCGTTGGAGCTCTACTCGAGCTCTGGCGGTTACACACGAATGGTCCCGAAGCAAGACAATGGAGCTACTGCGCAGCTCGCCTTGTGCATCCGCAAATCCTCCACGAAGGCAACATCCACCCTTCATAATTGTTTTTGGCACACTGGAGATTCATAAAAAACACGTCATATTTGGTAAAATATCTTATAAATTAAAGACGCATCAACTGTAAAAGCCTTCAGTAGATACATGATGAACTATAATGAAGTCAATACTCTCCACGTAGCAAAAATAACCGTGTAGGTAGCAGCATCGCACTGCGCCGTCGAAGGTAGTGGGTTCGAGACCGACTGTAAGCAATTTTTTAAACCCAAGCTTCTTATTAACAGATACGGGAACAACCATGACTTTTTATTGCTACTTGCCACATATCTTTGGAGATTTTAGCAAATGTGACACGATTTTGAAGTTCAATAACATTTATACTCTCCGTTCTAACAAATATTTAACAGTTTGAAAAGATGTGGGGGAGAGCAGCCTTTGCACAAAAGTGTGAAATGAAGAAGCCTGCTAGGCCGACGCCTCAGCTCGAGTTGGAGCAAGTGCAAACAAGCCGAGGTAAGACATTCTGCAGATCTTTTAACGAAAATATATCTAAGAAAGCGGTGGAGGTGGCCAAATAATTTGCAACAGGTCTACACTTATTAGATAGCAGATATGTAATTATATTTACTAACAGAATACTTCAGATAGTTGAACAGTAGACAGGAATCGAGTATCTACACTGAATGCTAAACTAACTCTGTCCGACAGACCTCGAGTGGCCCACTGGGTACTGACCGGCCGCCGTCTCATCCTCCGCCCAAAGACATCAACGGATGTGGTATGGCCCCTCATTCCTAGCCGTTAAGTCAGTCTTCGTGACCAGAGCCCGCCACTTCTCGTTCAAGTAGCTCCTGAGTTGGCCTCACTAGGGTTGAGTGCATCGCACTTGCCAACAGCGCTGGGCAGACCCGGACGGTTAGCCATCCAAGTGCTGGTCAAGCCCCATAGTGCTTAACTTCGGTGATCTAACAGGAACCGGTGTGACCACTGCGGCACGACCGTTGGCACACTGAATATAGGACGACTATAATACATGAGGGAATATGTTTTTCTGCCACCCCTCAGACTATCATGACTGCAAGCCAAGCAGTACTGGTAAGTGACATTACCTGACATCGCAGGATGTCGTAATATTAATTAATTAATCAAAAACAAAGGGAACGGAAACTGGCAGGGGACGCTAAATCTATAAGGTGGGGATGTGAATTAAATTGGAATGAGAGGCAGTAGCGGCTGACCCTGAATTAATAACTGTGATAATAAATCATGATATTAAAAGTTATTTGATTGATATAATATGGCCTTGATTCAATTCTAATTGACAATCTCTCTTCTACTCCCTTCAAGCGGCATAAAATATAAATTAATAATTTCACCCCACCAAAAAACTAATAAGCTAGCTAGGATCTGTGCACTATTAATGTTAGGAAAACATCATTCCCTTTTTAAAAATACGTTTATTATTACCGTTAAGTAAAAAAGAAAAAAAATGAAAAAGAGAGAGAGAAAAGAAAAATGACTCACAATGAAAATCCAATACACAACACAAACTAGATTGAACATCCAAGTTTACAATTACCATCAAATATGAAAGTATTATCTAAATGATTATGACGTTACACTGATCATTATGAAACTTGAATTTAACGGAATAATTGAACCGGAATATCAGTGCACGGTTGATTATTCCGTTACGAATTCTGTATCAATTCATGATAGGGTTTATTTTATTTTATTATTATTATTATTTTACTTGTCATTTTACAACTGATTGTTCTAGATATTGATGCGGCACAGAACTGAGACTGATTCTTACGAAGTTACGCGTTATAAAACGTGACGATGCCGTGGCGCATAGAACTATGCAGAGGCGTGGCCTAGTGGGTTGCAGTCATTGTCAGATACACTTCCAGTGGATGCGTCGTTACTCTTTCTCGATCGTATTGCCAAATGTCATGTGAAAGCACTATACATATCAGTAAATGTAATTATTTGTTGTCCAGTTTTGACAATAACTCTTGAACGGAAAACTCTAAGAAGGTGTTTTATTATTATTAATAATATTTTCGGCAGTTTAGATATATTAAAAAAGTTTAATTCATAGTATAGAGCTACCTGGCGATGGCATCAGTTCATAACTAACTAAGAAATAAATATCACTGTGGGACAAAAATACTACGAATGCAAGCTTTTAATACTTCACGCTCTCGTCTGTCCTTGTATTCCCGCTGCACGAATTAAATGCCACTATAGTTTGACCCACTATGATGGCGGGTCGCACATGTCTAGACAAAGGTGAGAAAAGAAAAATATTCCTGGTTCCAAGCAACAGTACACTTACAAACGTGCTTTGCACTTAAACAAACTTTATAGCATGTAATTAATGGCAATCACCTGCTTAAGTACACCACTCAAAATAATTAGGAGATCAGGTAAGAATCATACACAATATACCTATGGTAATGTATTTTATTGAGCTATTGGTTAAAATTGTAATTTTTGTGTGATACAGTTCGATATTTTCATGTCGCAACTCTTTACTCGATGTTTATATGGTGAGGTACCATGAGCCTAACATAATAGCAAAAAAGTCATTCTCGTTGCCCTCTAATGTGGTGTGTGACCACCTCTGACGGGCAGTGCAGTTGCACACCTACACCTACATGGACAGTATGATGTTATCATTCAGCTCTTGGAGGATATTTCGCCATTTTACCATGAGGGCAATATGCAGCTCTGCAACCATTGTGGGAGGTGCTGGTCTGGCTTCATTGCGTCGGCCAGGTGCATCCCAGACATGCTCGATCACGTTTAAGTCCAGTGAAAAAGCTGGCCACTTCAAACGTTCAATTCCCTTAGCTTCAAGCATGTTGTTCACCCACTGCAGCTCTGTGGGGACGAGTGTAGTAGTCCACCAAAAGGGAACCATCTCCTGAAGCACCAGCTTAGGGAACAATAAAAGGTCGAAGGATATCGTTTCTATAGCTCTGAGCAAACAAAGTGCCTGCCTACTACATTCGTCCACCAACATGATATGGTGATGTTTCCTGCACATAAGCAGGATTTTTCCGACTTCCACGTTCTCTCCAGATGAGGAAACAACGATTGTGCGGCTGAACACAAAATCAAGACGCACCTGAGAACAGAACCCGGTGCCATTCCTTACGACTCCAATCCTGATGTTCCTCCAGTTTCTGCAGGCTAAACGATGTCGTTACTTTAATGGAACACACACCGTAGTCCTCCGTGCGTAGAGGCCACATTCCCGAAGGCGATTTCGGACTTATTTTCTACATCTACATCTACATGGGATACTCTGCAAATCACAATTTAAGTGCCTGGCAGAGGATTCATCGAATCACCATTATACTATTTATCTCCCATTACATTCTCGAATAGCGCGCGTGAAGAAAGAACACCTGAATCTCTCCGTTCGAGATCTGATTTCTCGTATTTTATTCTGATGATCATTTCTACCTATTCTAACGACCGTCACCCCTTTTCGGAATGACTCAAACTGAGCACTAACATTTTCCTAAATCACGGAAAGTTTTGTTAGTTCACAGTCTCTATAACAAAGTCATTCCACTTTAGGTGAAGTTGAACTTATATGCTGGCTGAAGTCCATTGCGTTGTGAGCTGTCTTCGGCATTCACTAAAAGATTTGACGTTTCAGGACCTTTTCGTAAATCATAAACATGTCAGTTGATATGGAAACGATTTTATTTCCATTTAAATAAAGTTTAAATCAATCACATTGTTGCACAATAAAAAAAAATGCAGCGGCAAGCCAACAGAGCTGCTTACAGGTTTGTGACTGCTAGAAGACTAACTAAACATGGTTTCTCTCAAACATCTTTCTACGTAACTGCGTAATAAGATTGATGACAAAGTTTTGTAATTCACAATTAAACAATATTCTTTTACATTAAATATGCCAAAATACAGAAATTAAACCATTACATTTAAGCTTTGACTATTTATCTCAATGTATGTACATGTTTCATGAAATTTGTATTTAATGTGGTACACAAATTTAAAGTCATCCTTTGACTAGTGTTTAAATTATTTACATTATTTGTGTTTTCGAAGTACACACATATTTGTTTTTCCAATATTGTGTAGGCGTACTATTATTGTGACATGGAATTTTAATGTATTTCAGTTTGCAGTCTAATTTTTTTATTAATACGGATTTGTATATGGTTGTCGTAGTTTTGTTAATTTCGAAGATAGTTTCTTAGTACCAAACGGATTATTAATTTAATGCATGAAAGATGATCAGTATTTAATTTAGGATCCAGTGATATATAAAACATGGTCTGCCCTAATTTATTTAAACAAAAGGTATATTAAATCATGTTGTGCAATAGTTATAACATGTAGTATTGTTGTTTTTATGCAAATTAGTATCTATATAGGTTCAGCAATTTCCGGAACTAAGTTTAATGCATTTAGTGTTTGCAGCTATTATTTACGAAAGTATTAAAAATTGAAAATTACGTAAAAGGCCAGCCAAAGTTATGTTTAAATCAACGTACTATTTTTTTAAAAGCGTTTTACTAATAGTATTAATAGAATTTCAAACAGAAGGCGAAATTGTGATATTTTACATGTCCGGTAGTGAAGTTTTATTTTAGGTGTCAGATATTTCGTGTTTATATGTTGGCAACTGATTTTTGTAAGGAGCGTGCAACATAGCAGAAACGTTACACTATGTAAGTGGGCGATAACAATATATTTTCGCATTCGGAGGAGAATGTTGGCGATTGGAGTTTCGCAAGTAGCCCACGCCGAAGCAATAAGCGCCGTTGTTGTAATGATTCCCATCACAGATCCTGTATCATTTCCGTAACGCCGTCTCCCCTGTATCGTGACAATACGAAACGAGCTGCCCTTCTTTGGACTCTTTCGATATTCTCCGTTAAACCCACCTGATAAGGATCCCACACTGGGCTGCAATACTCAAAAAATGGACGGACAAGCGTAGTGTATGCAGTTTCTTTTGTAGTTCTGTTGCATGTTTTAAGGGTTCTGCCAATAAAACGCAGTCTCTGGTTCGCGTGTTGTTGCTGGCTGGAGGGTTCGTTGCAGCTGAGTTCTATTCAGCCTCCTGCCTCAGCGGACTGTTAATCGGAGATAACAGTCATCTCTTGCTGATGTTACCGGTGGACGACCGGGGCCTGCTGTCTGAACGGCCGTCCAGGTCCTGGAAATTACACTTTGGGATACTCCAACAGCTGCAGCCTCCTCCCTCTTTGTGTGTCCCGGTTCCAACATTCCAATGGCTCTTCATGATATAGCTTCGGATAAGTAACGTCGTCGCGTTGCACTACCTTCTCACTACACTATGTGAATCCAATATTGCTTGTGTGATTAGTTTAGTTGAGTAAACAGGAGTCGACACCAATCCCATCTGTAGAATGTTATTATCGCTATGTCGGTTGTTGTTCAAAAATGTTGTTCAAATGTTTGTTAAGCTTATGGGACTTAACAACGGGGTCATCAGTCCCTAAACTTACAAACTACTTATCAACTACCTTATACTAAGGACGGCACAAATATCCATGCCCGAGGGGGGATTCGAACCACCGACCGCAGTGGCCGTGCAGACCGTGACTGGAGCGCCTCAGTCCCCTCGGCCACCGCGGCCGGCGGTCGGTTGTTGTTGTCTCTACTCCGTAGAACCAACAGAAAGACGTCGCACCATCTTAGTTCATTCTGCCGTTGACAGTACTTAAGGACCTAGAAATCTCAACTGATCCCCTAAGTGTTATGACCAGTGTAGTATTTCTTACTTGGCATCACCATTAGCGTTGGCAATTGTAATATTTCTGGCTTAAAGACATCATATTAAGATCGAAGTATTGCTTCATTGCAGCCGGTTAGGACCAGTAGGCGACAGATGGTAAAACCTGGTGAGAACCACGACGGGTGATACAATAGGTCGGGTTCTCATGGGAAAGAGCACTGGCAAATCTCCCCGAATTCTAGGGAAGTCCCCGAGCGGCAGGCACTGGACGCCGATTGGCTGTAGCACTGGCGGTCACGCGCCAAAACGCAATCATATTTTTATTAATATTTAATAAACTAATTATTTATTCAATGTCAAACACAAGTTTCAAAACCCCTCAAAGCTAAACTATGCCCTGAGTAGGTAAAACATATTAACACTTGCTAATTCAATAAACAAAATAATTAATTTAAGACGGACGATGCACGGCAGCTATGTTTGTGCTCCAAATTGCGGACCGAAGACAGCCTTGCATCGAGCCGCCACACTTCAGTACACGCACTAGGAGGAGTAGCAAGCATACGTAGACGGTCATAATACATTGTTATCTTATATCAAGGCGAAATAATTTTATATTTACTTTCAGTTAAGACAATGTGTGTCAACTGGATGTTATTATGCAGTTTGCTGGTTTTCTGCTTTCTTTAAATAAATCAGCCGGCATCCGAGCTACGTCAGTTTTATTCCATAATTAGATCAGTTCCTGCTAACAGTTTAAGAATTTCAGCTTCATTCAAGAACTGCGACCTGCGTGCTATCATCTGCGTAGGGACATCTATAGAAGACGTTAGGTTGGTGAACTTTTGGAGTTTCTACTCTTCACACAGTGCAGTGTGGAGTTACTAAAACCCTCGCGTACACTGTCATTGCTGTACAAACGCAAACTGTTGTGCGTCATTCATGGCAACATGGAGGAGGAAAGAAAATGATATAGGACCGGTTAACATACCCCCTGTAGACATTTTTTCTGCTGTGCAAATAACTCGCTACAATCAAGTTTAGTTTTGGTAATGACTACGACAGTTGCAGCAGAGCGTTCATGACAAGGAGTTTGAATCTCTGCAGCGCCCTAACACTGAAAAAGTGAATTCAGCAAACTGAGCACTCCGGCATTTGTTTGTGCCCAAACCATTTGTTGCACTGCATGTATGTAGTAGTTATAGCCGTTGAAATGTACGTCATATCTAAGTAAATACTGCGATGTGACCGTCAATTTAGTTACATTACGTTAAGAGGGCAGTATTCACAATGGGTTTAAGTGAGAAGTCTTTGTTTTGGGCACAAGAGCGTGGCCCATCTGGCTTCAACCAGTCCCGTTCTCAGCATAGATAATGCCACCTCTCTTTGTTCTAACCTCGTCGGTTCAGAACAACACTAAACGCTCATTGGCTGTCGGAGAATGCTTGACGTAGATGCACAGACCAAGCGTAAACTCGACTGCCGTCGTCCCTGGTTCCAACTGTAATCGTTCGAACAGGCTCGATACTGTACCGAACAATGCGGCGTCCCAAAAAGTCTGGAACTGGTTGGATCACGATTATGGATTGCCGGGGCAGTGTCGGTGTGCTTCAGTTTTCCTTCCATGGAACAGTGGCGCTCTCGCCTGAGGAGAGCCAGAGCGGGCAATTAGTAGGAGACGGACCGCTGAGCGCCGCAGCCGGGGAAAGTCAACATCCGTCACAGCGCGCCGCGGCGGAACGCCCGACCGCTGCGCAGCTGTTCTGCCGAGCCGAAGGCTCCCAGGTGCTGTGCAGCTCAACACCGAGCTTATACCATAGTCCAATATACACAGTCGCGAACTCTGCTGTGACGGTTGTTACCGACTGATTTAGTGATACAAGAAACAACTTATTAATGAATATTTACGAATATGTTTATATTTGCAGCTTACTCTCCAGAAAGCAAGATACTATACACGTAATCATCATTTGCTTGTCTGCCGTACAGTAGGTTTACACTACATAGCCCTCCATGCTTCTCTGTCTTTTGCGATCATCTTCCTTCTTAGGTACCCTCCTATTGGCTTGCTGACGTCATCCAGCATCTGGTACCTTCTTCTGCTCCTCCCTCTCTTTCCCAGAACGCAACCCTCAATTGCCTCTACCAGAAGGCAATCTCGTCTTAAATTGTAACCTAGCCAGTTTAGTTTCCTATTCTTTATCGCCAGCAACATCCTCCGTTACTCTCCAGCTCTATTCAGTACTTCTTCATTTCTGACTTTATCGAGCCAGCTGATCTTCTCCACCCTACGCCATAACCACATTTCACAAGCTTCAATTGTCTTTTCATCTTCCTTTCTCAATGTCCACGTTTCTGCTCCATACAAGGCCACACTCCCTATTAGACACTTAACCAGTCCCTTCCTTAATTCTTTGTTCAAACCACTGGTTATGTGATTTCTTTGCTTCTGGAACGCTTCTTTCGCCAGAGCCATTCTCACTTTGATGTCTTGTTGGCAATTCATATCTTCCTTAACCCAACTTCCCAAATACCTGAATACTATCACATGTTCTATGACTTCTGACTCCAACTTGATTTTCACATTTCTTTTCTTTAAAGCTATGACCATGCTTTTCGTTTTCTTTTTATTAATTTTAATGCCATATGCTGCACAGGCCTCATTCAGATCATTTAGCATTTGAGTCAGTGTATCTTTATTTTCTGCAAGGATGACCATGTCGTCAGCAAATCTTATACAATCAATTTTCCTCCCACCTATCCTTACGCCTCTTGTCCCATGCAAACAGTTTTCCAGTACTTCTTCCAGATAGATGTTAAATAAACGTAAGAGAAACATAAATACCTGTTATATGGTCTTTTCTGACGATAATAGAATTTTTGGACACATAACAATTCGATATGGAGCGTAATGATTCGCACACTTTTAAGATGATGCTTGCTGGCGCGCGGTTTTAGAACCAGGCGGTAAAAAAATGGTACCACAGTCCAACATGTACAGTCACGCCAGTCCAACAGATTTTTTTTTTCGCCACGACAGCAGCGCTCCAAGCGTCTGGCAAGCTACGTTTCTTTAATACGGTATTTGATGAGTGTGAATACTGTCGTTTAAATTAATTTTAACACACTTTTTACAACAGACGAGGTACATATTGACATTAAAATCGGTAATAACTACAGAATAACTCCACGTTTGTCTTTATTAGGTTTTCTAAGAACCATTGGAAGGTATGAACGGCACATTGCAGGATAGTTTATTTAAGATCCTCTTGAAATCTACGGCTTTTTAATGAAGAATTTCCTTTTCTATTAAGAACAAGAAATGGCTAATAAACTACAGAAGACGCTACCATTTGCAGAAACACGTCGATTATCTACTCAGAAACGTCAAGGTTTCGTCACAACAATTCCAGTCAAATCAATTAGCGATGAAAGTAAGAAAATTAAATGGAATCCAATACATACATCATTTAATGTACCAGATCAGCCACCACAGCTGAAGCTGAAGTGAAATCCTCACAAACGTGACGATAAAACATCTAAAGCAAAAAACACCGTTCCTCAACAAAGCAGAAACCAATTCGCAATTATTGCTACATCTGAACCACAAACGACATGAAATTTCAAGCCGTTCAGTTTGTAAGCAGATGTAGATGTAAGCAAAAGTAATTGCAATCAAAAGTATATGTGTTTAAACGAAAGAGCGAAGTGTAAAAATGTACGAATCATTACACTCCATACTGAATTCTTACACCTCTGCATATTATCTAATAACAGATCGTAACAGGAATTTATGTTTCTCTTATGCTTATATTCTACTTACTTTTAGCGGATTAAGCTGCAGATATACCCGAATTCGTAAGTATTTCTTCATGAATAAGATACTATCACCGAATGAGTGAGATTAGGTTGTTTTTACATTTATTTCACGATTATTTATGTCTTCATATATTTTACGAATGGCCGCGACGGATTAACCGCGCATGCTGGAGCGCCGTGTTGCGGAGCGCGCGGCCGTGCGCCGTCGGGGGTTCGAATCCCCCCTCGGGCATGGATGTTAGTGTCGTCTTTAGTATAAGGTACTTCATAAGGAGTTTGTAAGTTAAGGGATTGATGGCCGGGCAGTTAAGTCCCTTAAGCTTTTTTACTAATGCTTCGAATGCAAAAATTACATAAACTAATTGGTTAATTACGTAGATAAGTTATTACAAACAAAAAGTATTCTTACGGCAGCTTGCCTACGGCTAGGAGCACCAGTGTAGTTGCAACTGTCAGTTGGTAACAATTTCTACAGCAGTGAGTGTCGCGACTGTACGTGTTAGAATGTGATATTACCTTCACAGGAAGCAGTTGTTGCTGCTGTGGTGGTTGTTATGAAGAAACACAGAGTACGAAAAAGTAAGCAATCAAGCTACCCCGTACCTAGTTCTCGATTAAGCTTCGGAGATTTTCATTGCTTTCATGGGACACTTCGAGCAAATCTCGAGAAATTTTTCAATTTCTATCGAATGTCAGTAATTTCTTTTGATGAGCTGTGTGCAATACTGAAACCATTCTTTCAGTTGGTGGACACCAATATGAGGAAGCATTTAACAGTGGAAGAGAGGGCGTTTGTGACTCTGAATTAGTTATAAAACAAACTTCTTTGTTGCAAAATTATAGCACATTATTATAATTCTAACCGGATAGATACAAATATATCAATAGAATTTAATGTCACGGAAGTTTTTACGAATTGTACGACACTGTAAATACGATGGGTATTAAAGAAGTCCGATGTTTCTTCAAAGACTCAGAACTGATGAATTATCAGATTGGATATAGCTTTCTGTACTGGGCTGAGAGGAACGTTGTGTTTAACTGTTATTTACCATGACTGAGGATTCGAATAACAGGTGTGAAACAGTCCCATATTATTGGCTTACGTTGCATTTCCGCAATGAAACACTCGAACGCACGTCGAACACACTCACTGTCCGAGGGAGGACTCGAACCTCCGTCGTGAACAGCTACCCATTCTGTAGCGTGATCCCTTAGACCACGCGGCCATTCCGTGCGGCCACAGTTTCCTGCATATTTATAGACACCCTTGTGTCCCTCAGGACGTGAGGAACACAATCTGAACAAAGTGTCCGAGTGGGATGACACACGCGAAGGAGCTGGAGCTGGAGCATGGTAATTAGTAATATACAGGAAATGTAAGGCTCGGACCAATACTTAACTTTTATGTATATTTCTTTGGATGTACAAATGAGCCTCCTTCTCAATAGCAAATAGCATATAAAAGTAGACATCGTATCACAGTTCCCCACAGACGTTTAATGAACGAAATAAGAGCATATGGTCTAGCAAACCAACTGTGTAATTGTATTGAGAAGTACCTAGATAACAGAATCTAGCATGTCATTCTCAATGACGAGAAGTCTTCCGAAGTGAGAGTAATGTCAGGTGTGCCACAGGGGAGTGTCGTGGGACCGTCGCTATTCAAAATATATATAAATGACTTTGTGGAAAACATCAGAAGTTCAATGAGGCTTTTTGCGGATGATGCTGTAGTATACAGGGTGAATCTAAATTCGCGCACTCGGGCTTCGCAGCGCGATTCCTCACATGCTACCAATAAAAAAGTCTCTCACAAAATTTCGACCTGCGTATATTTCCGGCAGTAAATGGACGTCGAAGATTGAGATGGGTATGTGTCCCATACGTCAGTTTCAGAATTACACAACTACATCAACAAACTTCTAGGGGTTGTGGGAGTTGTCTTGAGAAACAAAGTGAGCATACAAACACATGCCCGGACATGTCATCTAATGACGAAACAGAGCGTCGAAGTTGCTGAAGGGGATGTGTAGCGGAAGGAGCTGGTGCCTGTAACTTGGACTCTCCTTAGCGTTTCCGGGCATGGGTTTCCATGCTCATTTTGTTCCTCAAGACACCTCCCACACCCCCTAGAAGTTTGTTGGTGTAGTAGTGTAATTCTGAAACACACTGAGGTATGAGACACACACCCATCTCAATCTTCGACGTCCATTTACTGCCGGATATATGCGCAGGACGAAATTTCGTGAGAGACATTTTTCTATTCCTAGCATATGAGGAATAGCGCTACGAAGCCCGAGTGCGCGAATTTACATTCACGCTATACAGAGAGGTTGTAACAATGGAAAATTTTATTGAAATGCAGAAGGATCTGCATAGAGTTGACGCATGGTGCAGTGAATGGCAATTGAATATCAATATAGACAAGTGTAATGTGATACGAATACATAGAAAGAAAGATCCTTTATCATTTAGCTACACTATAGCAAGTCAGCAACTGGAAGCAGTAAATTCCATAAATTAAAAAGCATGTGGAGCTCAGTTTTAGAAATGTCTGTTAATGATATTTTTATTAACATTAATAAATGGTTTAAAGCCAACTCATCGACATTAAACTTTGAAAAGACTCACAACATGCAATTCAGAACATGTAAGAGATTCCCCCCCCCCCCCGTGTGCGCCTTGGTTGCACAGTGGTAGAGTGCCAGACTACAAATCCAAAGGTCGCGGGTTCGATCCCCGCCAGGTTCTAGGATTTTTATCTGTCAATTTCCACTTCTTTCACCTTTGGCAGTATTGCTCATGTGAAAAATACCGAGTAGCACCGTGGTTCGGAACCCACGTTAAACTGTAGGTCCCCCTATAACTGGCTGGGTAAGTCAGTTCGAAGGTCGGAGGAAGGCAACGGCGTACCACCTCCAAACAGGACCATGCCTAGTAAAGCACTGTGGTGTTCAAACCAATCTTCGGATTGTTGACTGCTTTACCTTAAGAGATTCCCATCCAGTATATGCATAAAGTACGAAGAAGAGCAGATAGAAGAGGTTGGCAGTATTAAATTCCTGGGATTACAGCTTGATAATAAATTCAGTTGGGAGGAGCACATCACAGAACTGCAGAAACGACTTAACAAATCTGTATTTGCAGTACGAGTGGTATCAGACATAGGAGACATAAAAAAAGCTTGCATATTTTGCTTACTTTCATTCCATAATGTCATGTGGTATAATATTTTGGGGTAACTCGTCAAGTAAAATTTTCAGAGTCCAAAACGAACCATCGTTATACTATTTATCTCCCATTCCATCCTCGAATAGCGCGCAGGAAGAAAGAATACCTGAATCTCTCCGTTCAAGCTCTGATTTCTCGTATTTTATTCTGATGATCATTTCTACCAATGTAAGTGGAAGTCAACAATATATTTTTGCATTCGGAGAAGAATGTTGGCGATTGTAGTTCCGTAAGTAGCCGACGCCGCAGCGATAAGCGCCGTTGTTGTAATGATTTCCATCCCAAACCCTGTATCATTTCCGTAACGCTGTCTCCCCTGTATCGTGACAATACGAAACGAGCTTCCCTTCCCTGGACTCTTTCGATGTCCTCCATCAAACCCACCTGATAAGGATCCCACACCGGGCAGCAATACTCCAAAAAAGGACGGACAAGCGTAGTGTATGCAGTTTCTTTAGTAGTTCTGTTGCATCTTTTAAGGGTTCTGCCAATAAAACGCAGTCTTTGCTTCTCCTTTCCCACTACATTATCTACGTGTCCTTTCCAGTTTAAGTCTGAAATAATAGTAATTCCTAGGTATTTTGTGGAGCTTAGGGCCTTCACTTTTGATTGATTTATCTTGTAAACTAAGTTTAACGGATTTCTTTTCGTACTCATGTGGACGACTTCACAATTGCCAATTTTTACACCATAGTGATATCTTATTCAGATCGTTCTGCAGTTGGTTTTGATCTTCAGATGATTTTACTAGTCGGTAAATGACGGCGTCATCTGCAAACAACCTAAGAGAGCTACTTAGATTTTCCCCTAAATCGTTTATGTAAATAACGAACAGCAGAGGACCAACAACACTACCCTGTCGAACGCCCGATATCACTTCTGTTTTAGTCGATGCCTTACCATCGATTACTACGACCTGTGTCGTTTCGGACAGAAAATCCCCTATCCAGACGCAAATTTGGGGCTACATCTTTCTGCGAAAGGTCGGGTCTTCTTCTGAAAGTTGCAAGAGAATTCCAAGTAAACTGTCCTGTCCTGTACCGTTTCATACCTTCCCAGGGTTCTTAGAAAATGTAAGAAAGATAAATGTGCGATTATGTTTTAGTTATTATCGATTTTTATGCCAGTAAGTAGGTTACTGTTGTAAAAACTATGTTAATATAAATGACATTATTCACACTCGTTTGCTATCGTATTCAGAAATGTACCTAGCCGGTCGCTTGGTGCGCTAATGTGGTGTATAACAAAAGTTAGTGCGAGTGGCGCGACTGTATATATTAGACTGAGCCATAGTCGAACACAAGGAGGTTAAAATAGGGAGAGGCGGCGCTATTATGCACAGCTTAGCTGCCGATTGAAGACTTACTTACTTAGTTCCTGTCGTACCCTCTGGAGCAGAGGGTCGAAACGAAATTTCTCCACCTGATGCGATTTCTGACAAGTCTCTTCACTTCACTGCAGGTTTTCCCATCCTTTGCATTTTCTCTCTGGATCGTACTTTTCCAGGTGTGTTTGGCACGTCCGCGTTTCCTAACTTCTTGAGGGTTCCAGTCCAACGCCACCTTTTCAATAGCTTCATCAGGTTTTCTTAACGTATACCCAATCTATTTCGATTTTATTTCCTTGATTTGTATGTTGATTGGTTGCTGATTTATCTCTCTCCAAAGATCTTCATTCGTCACTATATTTGGCCATCTCACGTTTAAAATACGCCGGAGACAACGGTTAATAAAAACTTGGAGCTGGTTTTTGATGTGGTTAGTCACTTTCCAAGTTTCGCAATCATACATCAGAACTACATTGCTATTGAAAAGCCGGAGTTTTGTTTTCTTTGAAATGTTCCTGTTTCTCCAAATGGGGTACAGCTGGACAGACGCACCATTTGCTTTGCGGATACAACTACGGACATCCTCGGCGCCTCCTGTAGTCGTGACTATACTTACGAGGTAGAGGAAAAACTGGACCTGTTCTACACCCTCTCCATTAATGGCCACCCTAGTCGTTATGGTAGAGTTTATCAGCATTTCTTTGGTTTTGCGAACATTTATTTTGAGGCCTGCAGCTTCTCACTCTCTCTGTAACCCGCCCAGTTTCTCTTAGATCTCTCGATATCGCTGTACCATTAAGCAGATGTCGTCTGCGAAATGTAGATCTTCGAGCATATCCCGCATCCCCCATTTCACTGCTCTCTGCCGTCACCTCATTACTCTTTTCATCACATGATCCAAAAACCAAAAGAAATAATGTTGGTGTGACAATACAGCCTTGTCCTACTCCCGAATTAACTTGTAAAGGCTCTGTCAGTTCTCCATTCATAGTCCTGATACATTTCCTTGACGATGTTAATGATCTTAGTTGGGATGTCGTACTTTGCAAGTGTATCCCGCATGACTCTCCGATTGACAGACTCGAAAGCCTTTTCGAAGGCAACGAAGGTTAGGTAGAGAGTGTGTTGCCACTCTTCACTTTGTTCCAGAATAATTCGGAGAGTATTTATAAGGTCCACTCAGCTTCGACGTTTTCTAAAACCCGCCGATTGAAGCCATTGCGCTATTTGCGGAGGCAAGGAAATCTGTTTGGATTTATGCACTGTGTGCTTCTTGTCCTGTTAACTTTCATATATTTAAATGACTCATTTATATGTATATATTTGATGTAGTGTACTTTTGTAGACAAATACAAACCTTCCAGATAAATGAACTTCGATTTACTAACGCAAAATCACATTCGATAAGTGTGACTTATATATCGGGATAATATCCAAATTCTTTACAAGAACTGTAATTGCCAGCTGTAGTACTTCACGGGAAAAGTAGAAAGAGTTTTTTTTCGGCAATGATAGAACCAAGCTGTATCATTTCGTAAGTTCAGTACTGCAGAGACGATGTTTTATGTTGAACACGCGAAAATTCTTTCTACAGGCTTCCCGTCGTTAAATATCTATCAGTATGAAATCTTTCACGGCGACACTACTGTATAAAACTTTCTCGCACTTCTTGCCACGTCAATTCTTAATAAAATCTAAAGCTTGATATTTTATCAAGAATTTACGCGCCAAGAAGTCCGAGAAAGTTTTATACATTAAATATTCATACTGAACTTCTGTACCACCAGGTCTTTGAAATTTAAAGGGAAGCTATATCTCGTAAAAATGAAAATGAGAAGTCACTGATGGAAAAACACCGAAACAAGTACTAAGTACTCATTTATCAAAAAAAAAAAAAAAATAGCAGATGACTATTTTGTTTTGCTTTCATATCGATAGATAATGCACGTAACTTTTTTTTTTTTTTTTTTTTTTTTTTTTTTTTTTTTTTTTTTTTTTTTTTTTAGGTAAGTCAAATTTCTACTCAGAATGCAATGAATACACACTCGTCACCACAAATGTTATTGGCAACGTAATATGGCACCAATGGCTTCAATTCTGTGGCGTTAAGGGCGTCTCCCCTTATTCTAATCTCCTTGGTCTAACATACACAGTCACGTCGCTCCCACTAACTTCTGTTGTACACCACGACAGCAGTGCTCCAAGCGGCCGACAAGCTACATTTATGACTCCAATATCAGACGAGTGTGAATAGTTCCGTTTAAATTGTTTTAACGAATTTTTTACAATAGGGAAGATATGTTGTGCCTTAAAAATCAGTAATAAGTAAAAAAATATCTACACATTTGACTTTATTAGGTTCATTAAGTATGAAACGGTACGTTGCAGGACAGATTCTCTTGAAATCTAAGACTTTTTAATGAAGAATTCCATTTCCTATTAAGAACAACAGAAGACCTGACCTTTTGCAGAAGGGCGTCAATTTTCTACTCAGAAATGTCAAGATTATTTCATTACAATGCCAGTGAAATCATTGAGTGTTGAACGTAAGATATATGCAATAACTACATTATTTAATGTACCAGATTAGCCATTCAAGGAATGAAACTGACGTTGATGGTATTGATTTGTACAATGAAATTAACGCTTTAAGATTGAATTTCCTAGGCACTCAGTCATGTGATTCATATACGATTCTTCAATATCTTTTCAAAAATGATTTAATGTCAATTTTCCCAACACAGCAATAGCGCTAAGAACATTTCTTACTCTGTCAGTCCCAGTTGCATCAGGTGAAAGGTCATTTTCTACATTAAAAATTATCTAAGATCAATAGTGATTTACTTACTAATTTGGCTATGATTTCAATAGAACGCGAGATTTTGGGCAGTTTAGACACTAGACAGACAACAGTTCTTAAACTGAGAATCATTACTCAATGCAAAGTTAAAAAATTCTGTCAAGACGACCATTAACCATACAATTTCTTTCACCTTCGCAAACAATTCGAGTCTCATATCCCGACAGGTCCTCCTCCTGCATTTTCTTCCTCCAAGACATCAGAAACATGCTAATGGACACAAGGAGCGCTCCACAGGAACTAGGAATATTCAACTATCAGTTTCGATGATTTTTGTACACCACAACGTTTCATCGTGCAACAGACAAGAATATGAAAGAAATTTCTACAAAATGATCCTCTACAGCAGTGGGTCGCAGTGGGTCGCGAGATTTATCCAGGTGGTTCGCCGGACGACTTTTGAAATCTATATATACAAAAATGGATTGCTGTTCGTTATTCTCGCTAAAACCCGAGAACGGCTGAACCGATTTGGCTAATTTTAGTCTTGAAGTATTCGTGTAAATCCAGGGAAGATTTATACGGTGATAAAATGTGGAAAAGTTGTCTGGAAAAGAGGAAAATCTGGAAAAACTGAAAATAGCTTTTTCCAATGAGCTATCAATACCGTTCGTCAAATTGCGATAAAATTTTGTACTTTTCATGATGAAAGCATCAAATAAAAATTTGGAAAACTCGCCCGGAAAGTAGGAAAATTTAGGAAAAACCGAAAGAGATTTTTTTCCAATGAATAAAAATCAATTGTCGCGTGGTTGTAAGAGCATCATCTGAGTACGGCCTGATAGTACGAGGTTTGTATGAAATAAATTTTTTGTAAAATCTACCGAAAAATTAGAAAATTTGAGAAAAACTGAAAGTGCATATTTCAATATGTTTTTGATGGAATTGAGCACTATAACTGACTATTCGCACGACGAAGAGGGGTAATTCTATTTTTGTTTTTTTCATTATGGTCTTGGAAAAATTTTGAGTTAAAAAAAAAAAAAAAAAGAGGGACAGTTAAAAAGGAAAGTCGCAAAATTCGACCAAGTTCCTTTTTCAATGTGTTTCAAAATGTACTCAACACTATAAGTTGAGAACCGTTCAACCGATTGCGAAACATTTTGATCATTTGACGTTCAACGAAAGATGAGTATTCTTATAAACCAAAATTTTGGGAATGTTACCCGGAAAAATTGAAAATTCGAGAGAAACTGAAAGAGCTTTTTGCAATGGGATATCAATATCATTCGTCTGATTGCGATAAAGTTTTGCATATTTTACGTTCAAAGCAAGAGTAACGTTCTTATGGAATAAAAATTTGGAAACGTTTTCCGGAAAATTGGAAAATTAAGAAAATATAGAAAGATATTTTTCTAAGAAATATCAATACCATTGATCTGAATTCGATAAAATGTTACACATTCGACGTTCAAAGCGAGAGGAAGGTTTGAGTGAAGTAAAAGTTTTGGAACAGTTGGCCAGGAAATAGGAAAATTAGTGGAAAACTGAAAGAGCTCTTGTTTTGGACATCAATATCATTCGTACGATTGCGATAAAATTTTGGACATTTGACGTTCAAAGGAAGAGTACAAACATACTAGCAATTGCCAAGCATTGCCAGGTCGACTAGATAACTGGATGACCCGGTGAACTTCGTATCACTTACCTTTTAAAATAAACCATATTAAATTTAATCATATGTATTTTAGACCCAGTACAGTAGCTTTATAAAGGCGTCATCAGATAGTCTAAGTATCGGCTCGACAGTGGGCAGAAAGAGTGGGCAAATCACGCACACATGTCCAGGATAATGTCCATGTCACATTCGTGGAAGTTCAGGGAACGTTTAAACGGTGATAAAATATGGAAATATTGAGAGGAAAATTTAGATTAAAAACATGTAAAATAATGTCTTGGTTGTTGTGTTGGGTGCGTTCAGAAATATACTTTGAAAGAGTAATGTTCGCTTTACACTATCTGGACCCGTATATCAACTGTCAAAGTCACTGTCGAAGGTTACACATACACTAAATATATGCAAAGTGCACACTGAACATAGTGCCACTGCAAAGTCCCTTGAAACTAACGCCAAAAACAAAACAAAATTAAACTACATTTGTCATTCTGTCACCATTATAGTTACCGTTATTAGTGCACGAAAACATTATTATCTGATACTGTTTACAATGCTGAGGAAGAAAAGATCTAACATAGGTCGTCGAAGTCAATCAATTGGGCGACGAGCTACCTACGCGCTAAGCGCACTGATGACCAGTGAGAGACTGATAATGATAGCAGTCGTATTGGTATGGAAGATTTGCGTTCTAGAGTGACTTACAATGAAGCAAATCGGTATAGAATGGAACGAGTTTGGGCACATCGATCACAACAGCAGCGAGCACGGGAAAATGAAATTGATCGATTCCACAGACACAATGCTCCAGTGAACCTGCAACGAGGAACATTCTGTTACGATCCGGAAATAGATTATAGTGCCGACAAATCTGTAACAGTGGAGAAATGTCAATCATTTATCTCCACACCAGATTTCATCACAATAGATTCAGTGGTTTATGTACTGATATATAGCCAAATCGGTCCCCCGGTTCTTGAATTTTAGCGAGACTAACGAACAGCAATTCAATTTTATCTTTGACAGTTCATATACGTGTTCAGATCGTGTAAAGCGAACTTTACTCTTTCAAAGTATATTTCTGAACGCACTCAACACAACAACCAAGTCATTATTTTACATGTTTTAAATCTAAATTTTCCTTGCACTTTTTCCACATTTTATCACCACTTAAACCTTCCCTGAACTTCGACGTTTGTGACATGAACGTTATCCTGGACATGTATGCGTGATTTGCCCACTCTTTCCGCCCTCCATCAAGCCGATACTTAGACTATCTGGGTCTAAAAAACATTTGATTTAAATTAGTATGATTTATATTAAGAGGTAAGTGATACGAAGTTTACCGGGTCATCTAGTATCCAAATAAAATATCTTACCGACTGTAAATAGTATGGAAGTATATTTCGAGAGGAAAGATTTATGATCGGATAAGTTATCTATAAAATCCGTTCTAAAAAGGAAATTAACGTAGTTATGTGCTAAAGACCTGACCAGCCATAACGCCGATGGTGCTCCCTTGGATGGCCGGGGTTCTCAGCAGACAAGTAGGCCACCCCACCAGAGCGGCTGGCTGCTGGCTGGGGCCACAGCTGTTGCTGTGTCAGCTCTCATGGACGAAATCTCATTAGCGGGCGAAATCTCATTAGCAGCTTGTACGTGAAGGGCTGTGAGACAGATCCACCTCCTTCGGCCGTCAGCACGCGGGTCGTTCCTCACTCGTCGCGGGCGCGAATCGCGCCTCGTCGGTCTCGCGCGTCTTGTGCGAAGCTCGCGATGCCAGCGACGGCCGTCCGTACACGGATAGATTGCCACTCGTCGCGGGCGCGATTTTCCTTCAGTCAGCTCGCGACTTTCAACAGTGCTCTTAATTTCTTCCAATAATTACCCTCTAATGGACAGTTCTAGTCATAAGGGGGACGCTGTGAAGCTTTACTGGTACCGGCGTAAAAGAAGACAAGACACAAAGAGTGTTTATGGGTACATCTGTGCAAAGAGCGGAATTTTCATCATCGGTTGTTCGTTGGTGCTAGAGAACTGCAAGAGACTGATACATTTTTTTTTTTTTTTTTTTTTACATTCTACAGAATATACGTAACGAAGCTTATGCCCGAAACTAGTCGCCAATTAAAAAGTAAATAAAAATCATCAGCTCTGGTTGAGATATAAAAAAGGTCTTTTCTTGAACATTTGCAAGTTGCAATACACGACATACTGAAGATATTTATATATTATTTACTTCTTTATGTATTAAAAATTTATTACATTGATTGTATGTAGATCTCTTGGACTCTATAAAGTGTTTTATGCACTGGAAATACTGAAAAATACACGATAAATTACGTCCATGACGTACGATCCGCTCGTCACGCTCGAACTTTCCCGTGCACTGCAGGTCGCATGAGACGAACGTCGCTCGCGACGACTTCGAGCACCACCACTTACAGAAAAGGCCGCGGCGCTCTCGTGTGACGTCAGGTAGAGTAGGTTGCGCGCGCATAGCTGATTGGCTCGCTGCTTCGTCATAGTGGGCCGTGCCCCAGCGGCTACCCAGTCAGCTATGCGCACGCAACCTACTCTATCTGACGTCACACGAGAGCGCCGCGGCCTTCTCTCTAGGTGTTGGTGCTTCGAGACGATTACGAGAAGCGTGCAAATCGCCCCGTCGGTGGCCTCCCATTTACTTACAAGCGCAGTCGCATAGGGACGGAATCGCGTCGAGGACGAGTCGCAGCCACGACGAATACGAATCGAGCCGTGTGCGGACGGTAGAACCACTTCTGCCGTTCTGTGAAAACACAGTAATTGAATGCGCCAGCAGGTGTGGTCAGTTTGTTCTCGTAAATACAACCCAGACTATTTGAAATATGGGTTGTGTTTTGTGGCACAGAGGACAAGCCACTTCCTCACTGTGTTGTGTATTTTAAAGTATTTGCTAATGAAAGTATGAAACTTTCAAAACTAGAGATACATTTATCACGAAAACATGCAGAATACATAAATAATGCACGTTATCAAATCTCCTGAATAATATATCCTACAATAAAATAATTCCCCAGACACGTAGACTGGAAACTGTCTACAAAATGTATTGCAAATGTTATAGAAGTAACAAATTACTGGCCTAATGGCAAGATGGGGTGGTTTTTACGCGTCTCTTTGCTTGTAACGTCATATCTCCGGTACTATATGTAGTATTACTATATGGTTTCGAAGGTACAGTGAGTGGTATATTTATGTGCATACTGACCATAAAAGACCTCGCAAATATATTTCGTTGTGTAGAAGTAATAAATTGTAATGAAGTAGTTTTTTTACTGCAAGAACAGCGAAAAAGTCGTAACCGATAATCTTCTTCACTTTCATTATACTGTGGGGGTTATCAGCAAGAAATGCTTCGTGTGTAAAGTTTGTTGCAAGTAGCTAAGAGCTCTCATTCGCAAAGTCTCGATATTCAGGCATTAAAAAAATAAATAAATAAAATAAAATAAAAATTTAAAAAAAAATTCTCCACTTGTGTGTTCAAATGTTTGTCAAGCTTATGGGACTTAACTGCGAGGTCATCGGTCCCTAAACTTACAAACATAAGCTACCTATAAACTTCCTTATACTAAAGACAGCACAAACATTCAATCCCGAGGGGGATTCGAACCTCCGATGGGGAGCTGTCTCGCGTATCGGAGCATGGCGCCTCAATCTGTTCGGCCACTCCGCCGCGGCCCACATGTGTGTGAATTCTTATGAGTGTTATATCCTCGTCTCCTTTTGTTGTTTCATTCTTTCTGCCATTAGTTGAGTACTCTTCCCAGTCTAGTTGTCAGGAAAGGTACTGGTGCAGGAATCGATGGTCAGCTAAAACACGTTTTATTGACTGAAGATACAGTGATACTCAACTTTAGAACATATGTCTGTTTCTTCTCTCTTCTCGCTTCTTGCGGCGTCGTCTGTATGATGCTATCTGCGCTGAGACCTAGTGACTGCTTGGTTCGTAGCCCAGTTATTACCTAGTAACTGCCTGAGTTCTGACTAGTAACTGACAGGTAACTGACGGGCCATCCAGACGTATGTTGGCCTACATATAGCCGCTTGTAGAGGGCGCGCATCTCCGTTACTCCCTCCAGGATGCGCGGCGCCTGCTTGCGATTGGCTTTCGGTCGATCGCTGTCTTCTCCACGATCTCTTACGTCTGGTGTGTGGCACTGACTTTACGCCACAACAATGGGACTTAACTGCTGTGGTCATCAGTCCCTAACCTTACACCTACTTAAACTAACTTATTCTAAAGACAACATACACCCATCCCCGAGGGAGGACTCGAACCTCCGCCGCGGCCAGCCGCACAGTCCATGACTGTAGCGCGTTACACCGCTCCGCTAATCCCGCGCGGCTGTTCACTCGTCTAATGGTGCGGCAGTTTTCTGCGACCCTCATTGTTTACGATTAATATTTTCCTGAAGTATGTGTCGTAGTTGGTTCTTACTCCCACAGATAGACAGCCAGACGGTAAAGAAAATGTGCTCCAAGTTTGGTTGAAATCGGTCGATTAGTTTAGGAGCTGATATGGAACATTTCTGCATGTTGTGGTAGTTTTCGCGTATTTCATTGTTGCTGACGTCATTTCTCCTCAACTATGTGTCACGTTAACCGAACGCGAATGTTGTTTCGCAATAAGGAATACACGTATAGCAGCGCGGGTATGGCCGTGCGGACAGAGGCGCCACATTAGGGGGTGCACGGCCGCTGCTGTCGGAGCTGCGAGGTGGCTGTGACTGTCCACCTTAATAATAACTTAGTTTAAGTATTGTTTAAGTCTATGTATCAATGAACGTAACAGTTTGGTCCTATAACAACTCACACGAATTGGACATTTGTTAAAATTTACACCCACCCACACACACACACACACACACACACACACACACACACACATATATAGTGAGGTAGCTAAGTCACCCCTTGAATCTCCCCAACCGTAATAGATACAAAGATGTCTTTTGGACAGTGAATTGCAGGGACAGGAGCTACTTGAATACATCACATATCACATTTCATGTTTGTGCTACTTTTTATTACAGAGATATAAGACCATGTTTGTTTGTTTGTTTTTTAATGGAACCCTATGTTAAATTTTAGCGTAACATGATGGGCTCAAAAGACGGTTTCAAATATGTGTATGACATAATATTTAGACGAATAGTTTTTGAGACAGAGATATGTTACCGTATTGTATTCGTGCTTCGAAAAGGCGCTGTCCAATGCGAATTTCCTGTTGACTACTGAGGAACTTAACAGGGAAGGCGTTGTTTTCCTGCTTCTCGGTAACGCCTCAAGGCGACTACAAATGTAGACTGCAGCAGTAAAGTTTCGTATAATGTGCAGTATGTATTTTGCATCTTTTTGTGTATTTGCTACGTATTGTGATTAATAATAATATTTTCAAATAAAAAACAAATAAGTACAAAATAATTGTGACCAATAATGGCCTCCTCATTTACATTTGTACGAGCCGTTACTTAAAATGTATTATAATCTTGTAGTATTTTAATACTGTATGTTGTCTACTATTTTGCTATCACAGTGGTCAACTGAATAATATTTGCGCGGCATCATCAGTTAATGTTTGCTAAAAATATCGCAGTATGTATTACTATTGTCGGGTAAATAGGCGTGTTTTTTGTAACGACGGACTCGCGACGTTTACCATGTATTCCACACAACAGGAAAGGTCGCATTGGACAAAGACGTTTTAAGCACGAATATGATACTGTAACATATCTGTCTCTTAAAAATTATTCGCCTAAATATTATGACATACACATTTTTGAAACCGTCTTTTTAAGGCCAACATGTTACGCTAAAATTTAACATAGGGTTCCATAAAAAAAAACAAAGATGGTCTCATATCTCTGTAATAAAAAATACCACAAACATGAAATATGAAGTATTCAAGTAGCCCCTGACCCTGCAATTCACTGTCCAAACGGCATATTTCTATCTGTTACGGTTGGGGAGATTCAGGGGTGTTATCACTTAGCTGGCTCATACTGGGTCGCGAAAATTTTTCCAGTAACATCGTGGATCCCAGTACGCAAAAGTTTGGGAACCACTGCTCGACACAATAAGTCAAACTCCACGCCATCCGACTCTCAAATCCACAATATCGCTTTAAACGAACGTGTGCTATAGACTAGAACAGTACAGAATTAAAAATCTCCGATAGCTGAACAAGTAACAGACACTACCGATAGAGGTACCGCTCTTCCAAACTATTGGAGATACAAACTATTACATATTTTGGATAATCATACCGACGATTGCGATGTCCTGAGCGCACATCAATCATCGTACAGAAGCACTAGCAGATATCTTATGATCTCCAGGAGACACCTCGTTGAAAATGTTCAAATGTTCGTTACCCTTAAGGGACTTCACTGCGGGGTCATCAGTCCCTAAAGTTACAAACTACTTATGAAATGCCTTACACTAAAGACGACACATTCCCGAGGGGGGAGATTCGAACCTCCGACCGTAGCGGCCTGCAGACTGTGACTGGCGCGCCGCAGACCGCTCGGCCACTGCGGCCGCCGAGACACCTCATGAAGGCCAGCTATACACATCACCAAAGAGTGAAAGGCTCATTCCACAGAAGAAAGAATTCTAAAATGCTTATACCTTACTTCACACACCGTAAAAAATTACTGAGATATGGAATATTACAACACAACAGATACACCTCCAACCCTTTTTAGGACAAAACGAGCCACAGATGAGACAAATTCACATTAAAGCAATTGGATCCTTTCCTAGTTAGAAACCATGATGATATTCGAAATATACTTTTTGTGTGATCGTTCTATATGAAGAACTATTTGAAACCAAAGCCACAACATCGTTGTATCCTTATTTGACCCTAGGATATGAGATGTAGAAGGGATTTGGAGGATGACAAAGTGTAGTGCAGAACTAATCAAATAGCGACGGTTGCATACTTGTTCCAGCAATTCTCACACACAACAGAGCAAATATCAAACGTCTTATGTCACGCAGTAAATAATATGTAAGGATTGTTCGTATATACGTTCGAAAGATAAAGTTTAGATCCACGTTCCATCTAGAATGTTTATATATATCACATCTTGCATCGAGAAAAATATACAGAGCTACGAAAACTTACAACATAACATTCCCACTTCTAATCCTTTTTAAGGTAAATCGAGCCACAGATCAGTGCAATTCACATTACACCCATAGGATCCTTTACTAGTAAGACACCTGGATGTTACTAAAATTATACTTTTGTATTATTTCTAGATGAAGAACCATTTAAAACCAAGTCCACCACGATATTCTAAGACTCTTTCAACTAGTCATGTCATTCTGTTTAAGAGGAAATCACGTCGATAGATCAGGTAGTTAGAGCCCACACAACACATCAAGCATGACGACCCAAGGATAAGTGCAATGCGCTACAGCTTTTATGCAACTTATCCATTGATCCTCTCAAACTTCTGTCAAGATATCGAGGAAAAAACACAACAGATAAAAATAGAATATAACAGTTTCACGTTAGGGGCAGATACTGTACTAAACATATAATTGCACCAAAAATCGACTATGTTTTCGCAAAACAAGGCTATACAAACGTTAACAATCACACCACATACATTGGAGAACCCGATCATCAGAGACAGAACACACTCAAAGCTATTCAACTCTTACTGCATATACCGCACATGCCACGATCACCTAATGGAATTTCCCCATATTAACAACAGTCTGCTCTATTATCCTCCATCCAAGGTGATTTAGATTAATATACTACAATACATACTATTATATATTTTCGATGATCATATCATCGATTGCGTTTTCTTCATCGCACTTCGATCACAGGGCAGCATCAGTACAAGATATCTTATGACCACCAGTAGGCAACTCGTAAGGTCATCTGTATGCATTACCGAAAGGTAAAAGTGTCAGTCAGCAGAAGAAGAATACTGGAATGCTTATAAATTGCATCCAGCAACACGAGAAATGTACAGTGCTACGAAAACTTACAACGCAACAGAGCCAACTCTAACCCATCTTGGATAAATCAAAACACAAATCTGAGAAATTCACACCCCATCCATCGGATACTATCCTAGTAAGACACAAAGATGTTTTTTGAATCATAGTTTTGAGTGATATTTCTAGGTGAAGAACCATTGAAGCCAAGTTCTGCGCTTGGTTGTACGGCTCTTTCGACAGGGACAAGATTTTTTGTATTCCCTAGTGGCCTTGTAGTCCTGGAAAACCCAAAGAATCATTCTCTGTACTTTCACTCTTTACAGCAATTAAGTGAAACATCTCGAACTTCAACCTGTTAGTGGTCCCCCCTCTGATTCCAGTAACCTGCTTACAGAACTGCATCCAGTTGCCCTACATTGCATTACTAGGATGTGTAGAGTAGACATAATTTAATCAGATGGCAAATTACGACTCGTACATATGACTGTTAGTGATTCAGATTGATTCGTATGACGATGCACTTTGCCAACTTATGAGACTGTCTCTACACCATGCATCCTCTAAATGCCATGTAGGGCAACTGGGTGAATATCAGTGGCGGCTGGTGCTACAGCTGAGTGGGGGTTCACTTCTTTGCGTGCCAGTATTGATAATGGCACCGCCCCCTCCCCCACCTCTCGCTCGGCTCGTCGAAGTTTCGCCCCCCCCCCCCCCCCCCCGCTTTCACTGCTCGACGCCCAAAGAGACAAATTGACGCACCTTTGCGAGTGGCGCCAGGGGAAAGCGCCCCGCGGTTTCTCTCCCCCCCCCCCCCCCTTTTAGATAAATTTTCGTTAAAAGCTCTGCAGAATATCTTACCTCGACTTGTTTGCGCTTGCTTCAATTCGTGTTGAGGCATCGGCTTACTAAGCTTTTTTATTTCACACTTCTCTTCCAAGCTTAAAGCTGAGAAATTTGTTTCTAAGGACGGTACTACACTGTAAAAGATCTTTGACAAAGATTTTTGTCCAAGATTTTATCCAAGATCTTTGACGAAACTACTTCACAGGAGCACATTACACTAGCGTAAAATATTTCGTCATAGTTGCTCGGAAAAGACTCCAAAATAGGTAATCGGCTGTATTACAGTGCGTAATATAACGTTGCTCGGGAGTGCATTCATTGGAAAGAGCGAAAAGGGGAAACAATTTTAGGTAAAACCGTGAATAGCGAGAGGAAAATACGAAAAGTGCTCGCACAAATGTACTTCACGAGCTACACGGCTAGGACATAACAACCTAAATTGTTTAAGAACATGTGAGCAAACATTTTAATTCGCACATATTTATAAAATCTTCATCATAATCGATGTTTCAGGAAGCCCCAAAGCTGTGTCAGTAAGTAAATATTGAAACACTGGAATAATTTAACATGTGTCAGGACTGTGTCATGCTAAACATAACCTCGTAAGACACTTTATCATAATTAAAAAGAGAGAATTTTTCGTAGTTCTTTCATGTTATGATTCATTGCGGATTATGCGCTGCGAAAGACATTTTTATTGTTTACTGCAGTCTGACATTTATTTTGCTTGATTTTCCGAAACATAAAATATCCATATAAGTAACTATACTTGTGGTTAAATGTCGAAAAGCATCGTGCAAAGCAAGAAAAAATATAAGTTAGTGGGAGAGCCCAGCTTTTATAAAAGTTCGCCATTGTATACATGCATCTGTCCTTGCTTTGGCGCCTTTTAATCTACAAATTAACGTCAAAGTGGTATTTGTTGCGTCGCTACTACCAACGTGATCGTTTCAAAGTGTGAAATGTACGGAATATTTCTTAATACAAAGCACATTTACTAAAATATACGCTTAGGATCGTATAAAGAAAAAGCTAGTGCTGTCAGTTGTATTCAAAGTGGCTCACTGTGGATGATGATATGGAAGAAATTAAATGGATCAAAGGATATATGGAGATGCATAAGTGAAATAAATGTTTTTATTTGTACTCTAACCTAACCTCATATTTCCTCCTAAAGTGATTTACATTTTGATTCACTTATGTCTTGAATAATATGTGAAATTTTAGGCCTACACAGTAGGAATCGTGTATTTTACTGCCTCTTGGAATAGATTTTGTATGTCGATATAAATGGGATGATCTTCAGCAGAAAAGGCATTCATGATATTAGTAATGAGATAAAAGAAATCTTTTATAAAAGATAACCTAGTACACCGTCAAAGAGTTGACCAAATAGCTTTTACAGTGTAATACCCGCCTAAAAGATACTGAACATTGTTCATTTTTATTTGATAATAAACACCAAGAACATATGAATATGCACATGAACACTAAAACACAGCTGCGGCGGAGTGACCGAGACCATTGAGGCGCTATGCTTTGATGCGCAATGCTGTACCCCGTCTGGGGTTCGAATCCTCCCTCGAGCATGGGTGTCTGTGCTGCCTTTTGTATAAGGTAGTTTATAAGTAGTTTCTAAGTTTAGAGACTGATGACCCCACAATTAAGCCCCATAAGCTTAACAAACATTTGAACTAAAACACAGTAAGTAACTATTAAGTGACTAACAAAATGAATCTGTTACGATGAAGAGACAAGCTATCTTCGGGTCGCATGCGCAAAGGCTGCTTTCCCCCACATCTTTTCAAACAGTTAACTATTTGTTAAAACGAACAGTAAAATATCAATTACCCTCAAAATCGCGGCACATTTGCTAAAAAGTCCAAGGATATGTGGCAAGTAGCAATACAAAAACCATTTTTGTTCCCTTATCTGTTAAAAAAATTATTGGATTAAAAAAAAAGAAAAAAAAGACTGCTTTTAGGCAGTCTCGAATCCACTACTTACAACACCGCCAATAACCACACAGTTATTCTTGCTAGGTGGAGAGTAGTAACTTTATTGTTATTCATGATCAGACCTTATGAAGGGTTTTAGTTGACGCCTCTTTATTTTATAGGTACAACATATTTTACCAAATATGACGTGTTTTTGAAGAATATTCAATGGGCCGAAAACAAATATGAAGGGCGGATGTTGCCTTCATGTAGGATTTGCACATGCGCAGTCCGACCACCAGAGCTCAAGTAGCCAGGAGCTGGTGTCTCTACCAGCTCCAAGGCCAATGTTAAAAGCGGCGTTTCCTCACATCCCTCCATGCCGGGGGAGCACCCATATGGTGCCTCCAGGGGGTTCAGAAGAGAATGTGAACCTGAGCCGCGCATGCGCATTGCAACACTGCGGCCACTGGCACATATAGGAGAGACAAATACAGTAAGCAGGTTCAAATGGATGTAGGTTGCCACGCTTACTTCGAGATGAAGAGGCTTGCACAGGACAGGGTAGTGTGGAGAGCTGCATCAAATCAGTCTGCAGTGAAGACCACAACAAGAACATAATGAATTCTGATTTAAATCACATTATCAGAGCTAAGTGCTATAGATCTTTACTTCCCATTATCGTAGCTCGTATTTCTCCCCATCTTGCATCTGAATTTTTGGTTGTGTTTCATTATTTGATAGGGGGGGGGTTCTTGTTTTGTGTCCCAACTTCGTCGCCGCTTTTGTGTCCCAGCCTCGTCGTAGGTGTCAGTGGCCGAGTGGAATGAGACCGACACAGGAATATAGATAGCACGCTGGGGCAGGTACGGAGGGGAGCAGCCAGAAACTATAAACACTAGAGTAAATTAGAAAGAGATATATATTGCACAGAATGTAACAATACTTAACTTTTACATAGTACTGCAGAATGTTGATACATAGTTGTTAGAGGCCTGCCTAGTGCCTGTACGATAGCAAAGTCTTCACTGGTGCCTATCTGATTACGAAGGTCCTAACTGGTTGCTATCTCAGTCCCAAGTGCACCATGTCCTTCAGTGGTGGCCACGAGCGGAGTTGTCGCAGAGGGCGCTCGTGGCTGTCGTCGTGAGAACGCCGCGCCGTGCGTGCATGGCGGCGCGCGGAGAAAGTAGGTGGCGCGCACTTTGTACTTGTGCGACACCACACACCTCCCCCCCAAACCGCCGCGCCGTCGTGGCGTAGGGCTGAGGGCCACGGCGACGGCACTGGGAGGAGGGCCTGGGCGGGGGCGTTACTGGTGGGACGGGCGTCGTAGCTGAGGCTGGGATCGAGACGCCGTCCGCGCCCCGGCATCCGCCTTGCGATCCTCCAGGAAACCCACCGAAACCTGGGGAAGGGCGCACACCCCCGCCCAGATTGAGCAGGTTGTCTTCTTCTGAGGTGCGTGGCCCAAGCTGGGGGGGCCCGCACGGTCCCGGAGTCCCTCTCGGTGACGCTGTCATCTGCGGCGGCGACAGCGGCGGCGACGACTGCGTCGGAGATGCGTCGACGTCCATAGGGATCTCGTAGTCCGGGGACGAACGATGTGGTTGTGCTCCCTGGCGGTGAACTGGGTCTGGAATCAAGAAACCGGAGACAGGATCGCGCGGCCTATGCAGGCGCAATTGGTTTGCGTGGCGCCGCAGCTCCGACCCTGTGGAAGAACGTACAACATACATATTGCGCCCGAGCACGCGCTGAATGATGCCCGGCATCCATAGTTTCTTCTTGTTTCCAGCAAACACCCTGTACAGCACCGGCGTAGAAACCTGAAAACGCGTAGCGCCATACGAACCGACTCGGTGCGTGGGAGGCTGCAGCAGGTGAAGGAGAGTGCGGTGACGGCGGCCGTGTAGCAGCTCGGCAGGAGACGGGCCGTCACGTGGCATGCACCGATACGTAGACAGGAAAATTTGAAGAGCTTGCTGCCTGGAGTGCTGACCTTTCATCTTCTCCATGTGAGACTTGAATGTTCGAACGAAACGTTCTGCTTCACCATTGGACTGAGGGTGAAAAGGTGCGGTGGTGATATGCTGAATACCATTCACACGACAAAACTGTTGAAATTCCGCACTAACAAACTGAGGTCCATTGTCACTGACGATAGTTTCAGGCAAACCTTCGATGCAAAACACTGATGTTAAGGCACTGATTGTACTAGAAGCTGTCGTTGAGTTCATGGCAATCACAAAAGGAAACTTGCTGAAAGCGTCTACAACAATTAACCAGCGCGTATTCCAGAAAGGTCCGGCAAAGTCAATATGTAAACGTTGCCATGGTCCCTTGGGGCATGGCCAGTCTGAGAAACGCTGTGGAGGAGCCGCCTGGTGCTCCGCACAAACTGTACACTGTGATGTCATGCTCTCTATCTGAGCGTCCATACCAACCCAGGTACAATGACGTCTGGCCAGTTGCTTTGTCCTAACAATGCCCCAATGTCCTTGATGCAGGAGGCGTAACACTTCTCGTTGCAGGGAACGAGGAACAATCACTCTTGCTTGGTCGTTGTCGGTATGCAACAACAGTACACCCTGACTTAAAGATAATGCATGACGTTGTGCAAAATAACGTCGAACCAGAGGCCGATCAATGTCTTTGGCTCTGGCAGGCCACCCTGAGCGAACAAAACGTGCTACCACACTTAGGTCTGCATCCGCAGCTGTTTCCTGTGCAACCCGACGAGAGTTCAAAGGAAAGTCTGCGACAGCGGAAGCATCTCTGGAGTCTATCTGACAACATGCCATTTCTGAAGAATCAAATGATACATCCTGGCCAACCGGAAGTCGGGAAAGTGTGTCCGCGTTAGCATGTTTAGTGGTAGGTCGGTACAAAATCTCATACTGATAATTAGACAATATCAAGGACCATCTCTGAAGCTTTTGTGCCGTACGGGGCGGAATCGGCTTTGTGGGTGAGAACAACGACGTGAGAGGCTTGTGGTCTGTCAACAAATAGAATTTTCTGCCATAGAGATAATGATGAAACTTTGTGACGCCGTAAATGATTGCTAAGGCCTCCTTTTCTATCTGACTGTAATTCTGTTGCGTTGGCGTCAGTAGCTTGGATGCAAAGGCAATAGGACGATCGTAAGAACCAATACGATGCGACAGAACGGCACCCAGACCGTACGACGAGGCGTCAACTGCTAACACTACAGGCTTCTGTGGGTCAAAGGGAATCAAACATGCATCACTGAGTAGTGCAGACTTTAGTTTGTCAAAGGCAACCTGACAATCTTTAGACCATACAAAAGGAACATTCTTCCTACGTAAGTGATGCAGTGGAGCTGCAATCTGAGAGGCATTGGGAATAAATCTGAAATAATAGTTAAGCTTTCCCATCACTGTTTGCAATTCCTGCACATTCGTAGGAGGAGGCAAGTCTGATTGCTCTAAGATGTGACTGTAAGGGATGAATTCCTTGGGCATTAATCACATGGCCTAGGTACTTTATTTCAGTTTGAAAAAACGAACACTTTGCTTTATTACAACGTAGACCTGCTGCAGTCAACACTTTGAAAAGGCATTCCAGGTTTGCTAAATGTTCTTCAACTGTACGTCCGGATACCACAATGTCATCTAAATAGTTCGAACAACACGGTACAGAAACTGTCAGCTGTTCCAAAAAAACGATGAAAAATAGCCGGGGCGGAAGAACTGCCAAAGGGTAGGCGTTGAAATTGAAAAAGGCCCATGTGAGTATTAATGGCGAAAAACTTTTTGGACTCGTCATCAAGTGGAATCTGTAAGTATGCCTCTGCTAAATCAATCTTAGAAAAGAAGCGAGACTGTCCTAATTTGTCCATTAGTTCCTCAGGTCTGGGTAGGGGATAAGTGTCTACAATTGTTTGACTGTTCACTGTAGATTTGAAGTCCGCACAGAGACGAAGTTTTCCCGACGGCTTGGGTATAATTACTAAAGGCGAGGCCCACTGACTCGCAGAAACAGGAGAAATCACCCCACTACCTTGCCAACGTTTAAGTTCTTCCGCAACTGTATCACGCATTGCGATAGGCACTGGTCTAGCTTTACGAAATTTTGGAACTGCAGATTCTTTTAAAGTTACATGTGCCACGAAGTCTTTTGCACAACCTAGTTGCGGCGAAAACAAGTCACTATATTTGTCACACAATGCATTGATTTTATCCTGAGGCACTATTGACGAAATTTGAAGCACATCTCTTTGAATTGATAAACCAAACAAGTCAAAAGCATCTAGTCCAAAAATGTTCTGTGTCGATTTGGCCTGAAGAACTACAAAAGCAACTGTTTTTGTTACACCTTGAAAAGAGGCAGGCAGGCTACATGTTCCTAGCACGGGAATATTTTGACCTGTATAAGCTGTTAACACTTGCTGTGACGGCGACAATTTTGGCGAACCCAGAAGTTCATAAGTATCTTTATTTATTAATGTGACAGCGGAACCAGTATCAAGCTGAAATTGCACCGTCTTATTTTCTATGAAGAGAGTCACAAACAGTTTTTGCTTGCGGCGCTCGACAGGTGCGCGAATGTGGGCAACGTCTGCTACAGTTTGTTTACTGCGCTTGCACGGGCCGCGTAGTGAAGGAAGCGGCGCAGACTCGGCACACAGCGGAGTAACAATACTGTCACTAGATGGCACTACCGCCGGATCGGCGTCCGCGCAAGCATGCGAAGCTACTCCAAATGTACTAACTACTGCACTACACTTTTGAGTAGCTACTTGATGTCTACTGTCACTAGCTACACAGTACTGGGCACTATTACAAGGAGCAGTTGCAGAAGGCACTATTTTCACTACAGGAATGCACTGTTCATAGTCATTTTGCTTGTCCCGAACACTTTTCCGTTGCACTGTTTTACGCGCTCGTCGGCGCTTGCTACGTGGTGCACTATATAGTTTTGCCATAGGCGCAGAACTACTTTCTTGCAATTGAGATCCAAGGAAAGCACTGTTCAATTCTACAGCCCGTATAATATTTACAGAATGAACTGTTCTCGCACTCTGCGAAGCACTGTTTCTAACTGTACCGTTCTTTGAGTTTTTAATTTGCATACACACAGACTGTACATGTCCTGATTTGCCACATTGATAACAGGTTGCGTTGCGACTAGGGCAATGAGCACGCTTGTGGCGAGACACACACTGGGGGCAAGATTTACGTACATTTTTCTGAAATGAGCGATGGCGCCCGTTATGCAAATTACTGTGTCTAACACTACGGGGCGACCTTTGCGTCGCACTTTTACTCTGGCTACTGTTCACTGTCTGTTCAGCACGGCCGGTAGAAAAATAAGAATCACTAGTGCTATACTGAGAACTACGGCTAGGAAAGCATCCGTTGTGGCGCACTGAATTTACACTATGGCTTTGCATTTCTACTTCAGCTAAGTCAAAAGTATCATGCGCTTCTATAAGCTGCAGTACACTGTCTAATGAGGGGTCAGACTGTTTTAGAATTGCTGCCCTAATTCTGGGGTCCTGAATGTTCTGCGTAATCGCATCTCTTAACATAACGTCACTATAAGAAAGTCCACAAGAGCAAGTAAATTTACATTGGCGGGTTAAGCCCTTCAATTCCGTAATCCACTCTTGGTGTGACTGCTGCGGTAATTTTTTAAGTCTGAAAAATCGGTATCGTGCAGCGGCTACAAGAACTTTTCTCTCATAATGAGCATTCAGTGCATCTACAATTTGTTCAAAGTCTACATCACGAGGAGATGCGAGAGGGAAAAGTTTTTGCAATAGTACGAAGGTCTGGGGGCCCACAATCGATAAGAAAAGGTTCTTCACTCTCTGACCTGTAATTTGATGAGCCGTGACGAGTTCTTGAAACTGTGCAAAATAGTCGCTCCATTCTTCCTCACGTTCGTTGTACTGGCGAAATGTAGGAAGCGGTGCAGCGGCAGGTGTGGGCTGCTGATGTGACGGCTGTTGTTGTTGGTGAGCATCCTGTGCCGTCAACTGCGACACGGCCTGCAGTAGTTGAGTGATTTGCGCCGTCTGTAACTGAATAATTTCCATTAAGTTTGGGTTCGGGGTAGTGGCCATGCTGACCGATTAGGCGCCGCGCATACAAGTAAATTATAACAAAACACAAATGCAATATGAAAGAGGACGCTCTGCAACAAAAAAGTCCACAAAACACGTAACAAAATATCTTTCCCCAAAATTGTTATAATAAGGGTGGGTGGGCGGGAGCAATTTTTGCGTGCTCCGACTGCTGCTGTCTGGCTGCTGGTCCAAGGTTCGTCTATCACTCCTCGTCGCCACTTTTGTGTCCCAACTTCGTCGCCGCTTTTGTGTCCCAGCCTTGTCATAGGTGTCGGTGGCCGAGTGGAATGAGACCGACACAGGAATATAGATAGCACGCTGGTGCAGGTACGGAGGGGGGCAGCCAGAAACTATAAACACTAGAGTAAATTAGAAAGAGATATATATTGCACAGAATGTAACAATACTTAACTTTTACATAGTACCGCAGAATGTTGATACATAGTTGTTAGAGGCCTGCCTAGTGCCTGTACGATAGCAAAGTCTTCACTGGTGCCTATCTGATTACGAAGGTCCTAACTGGTTGCTAACTCAGTCCCAAGTGACGAAGTCGTTCAGTGGTGGCCACGAGCGGCGTTGTAGCAGACGGCGCTCGTGGCTGTCGTCGTAAGAACGCCGCGCCGTGCGTGCATGGCGGCGTGCGGCGAAAGTAGGTGGCGCGCACTTTGTACTTGTGCGACACCACATCTTGGACGATTATCATAGAACAGTTGTTATATATGTGTTTTCTTTGTGGATTTAAGTTAGTCTTACAAAAGTTACTTTTCTTTCACATATATGAGAAAATCTTCATCCTGATTGGCACTGATATTAAAGAGCTCATACAAAAAGCAAACAGAACTCATCATACTTACAGTGAAGGTTTCCCCATAAGCCACTGATTACAGAGCTTTATGTCCAACTCGTCGTGGAATTTTCAATCTTTCACGACAACAAATCATAATAGTGAAATTAATATTAAGAAAACGTTAAGCCACAACAATAACCACTATCTTATGATTTTTGCACGGTGAAACTAGCTCAAATTCCGATGTAGCAGGCAATAGCTAGGACTGGCAACTATCCCATATATTCTGAGAAATATACACGTAATTATTAAGTCCTGTATTTTTCAAAATACATTGCATACTTTCAAAATTCCGACCATTCAGTATCATATATTAGATGATGAGTCATTTCATACTCTCTGACTCTCCCTTTCCATAGATTTCCTCTGTCATAAACGTAAGAACTCATAGGTGATTCTGTAACTGTGAAAAAAAATCTGTTTCAGTGACATATCATGTAATTAAACTGGGATGCACTGACGACATATAAAAGTCATTGAGCATGTTTTCGAATCCAAGGATCATTTGTTGATATGGATTTAGAAGAAATCATCATTTTTTGTGAACTCATGGGGCTTAAAATAAAATATAGTAAAAAAATTTACTCTGTACATTCTGTTGTTGTTCATCTTTCCACGCAATAGCCTGTCACTCCAATCTTTCACAGTTTTCAACAACATTAAATTTTTTCAGCATTTGGAAATGACTGCTGGAAGTTATCAATACCAGCTGATTATTTTCAGTGAATTAATGTTATTGAGGACTTCATTTGGTCCTACTGCACTAGAAATACTGGTAGATTGTTTATTTGAGTTTTGTTCATTTCTTTGTTGCATTAGGTTTCCGATTTATTCTTTACTTGTTTATTAATAAAAGCTGCATAATAAAAGTTGAATTTGTATGCAATGCCCTGAAATTACCGCCTTTTTCATCCTGTGTTATTTTTATGAGTTATCTTCTTTCATGTATGATTCTGCACATCTTTCCACATGGACTTAGATTTTCTGGTTATTGGAAGAGTTCAATATTTTTCTAACTTTTCATTCGTAACATTCTTGCATATGATAGAAATGAGATTTACAAGCATGGTTAATCAATTGTGTAAAGTGGGTACCATAGTCAAAATTTAAATTTTTTCAAATTTATTAATAATAATACCATTATCAATGTCACATCCATGCACAGTCATGTTATGATAAGATGTTGATGTCGTGTGTGTGTGTGTGTGTGTGTGTGTGTGTGTGTGTGTGTGTGTGCTAACAATCGGTAAGCAAATGTGGATCAGAGAATACAATAACAATTTTGTCACCTGTACACATGCAGCTATCCAAACTTAGAGATGCAGTGACAATTTGTAATGGGCTTCTTTGCAGGTCGGCAACATGTAACGTCTGCTCATCTCCATCATATATGCAAAACAGTCACAGTAAGAAAAGTTACCTAGCCCTAACAATGATTTCAGGTTCTCGCCAATATGAATTATATTCGGTACATGTCAATGCGTGACGAGGTATTCTTCTTTCAGTATCACTCAGTCATTGGAGTTGAGTTGTATGCATCATTTAGACATTTAAATATTTTGTAAAGAATTAGTGATACTGGTGAGTATAGTGGAGACTAAGATTTGCCACAAAGAGAGGAAAAGGGAAGTCAGACGTGCATACAAACAAGATAGCTAAGTTTTTCAGTGGCACAAACAAGATGAAGTATGCAACACCACTGCAGGAGAATTGCCATTTGTGTAACACTGTGTAGAACATATCCTCAGTATAGTGGCATGGATAGTGACGAGAAACTAAGGAGTGATCAATGATTCGTGTATTTAAAAAAAAAGTATGAAAGTATAAAATTGGTAATATAGTCATATACTTGTTTTATAGAAGATAATAATACTAATATTATTAACTTTTATCCGTTATTAACGTGGAACTTGCAACTGTAAGATAAAATAGATTTCAGAAATTACTGCAAGCAGTCGCCTTTTTTTGTTGGAATTAACCATAATCGGATTTGAACTAGAGTTGGCTATTGAGTTGATGTTTCGTTTCAGTGAATGGAGTCAGCAAACTGTTTGACTGAGTCGAATCTTGAATCAGCACTGTTTCGAAGCAACGAATCTTGTGATTCATGTATTGGATGCTAGATACTGTTAACATGCGTTTTGCTTTCCATCTGCCAGGGTGAGTTTGACACACCGCCCAGGCGTGCAGTTGTTGACCTAACGCCCACGCGAGATTTTGAATTATGCTAATGGCATCATTCAACTGAGGTTTGGAAACTGAGATACCACAGAGAGAAGTTGTGAAGTCCTTTGGTATATTGAGGTAGTTTCGCGTGAACTAAGCATTGTTATGCATTGTTGCTACATCTGTGCCAGGTGAACACATCTTTTCGAAGCAAGGGAAAATAATTTCAGTGAGACGAAACCGCGTTCTCAGTAAGATGTCAAAAGTAACGTTTTTTAATTTCAATTTAATGAAACTGTAACTGATTCTCTTTTATTTGACTGACTGAAGATGAATCTGATTATTAGAATAACTATCTGGACATTGAAAAAATTTATTTCAGTTTTATGGTTTCATCACGTAAGTTGTGAAATGCGTTTCCTTGTGTTAATACTTGTAGTAATATCTGTTGATTGCATTAAATATGTCTTAGGAACAAATCTTAAATATTTTGTTTATATTGATTGGTAGAAAAGTTATTCATTTCTGGATGCACATAAACATTTGAGCCATGATCTTTCTTGTTTTATTTAAACTTAATTATGGAATTTCGAAGGTTGGAAAAAGTTTCATGACTTTGGTATTTGAATATTACTGTTTTGTGCGTTAAGTAGGGCTCCTCTACATTCAAACCAACATGCATATCAGCCAGGTAAATCATGTGAGACAGCTCTCCACCCACTCATTGGGAAAGTGGAGAAAGCACTACACTTCCAGGAAATAGCCCTCTGTATCTCCCTGGACATCGAGGGGGCTTTTAGCAACACAACCTTCGATTCCATGGTTAGGGCAGCAGAGGTGCATGACCTAGGGACCACTATATGTAGGTAGACTAGGGTCATGCTCAGTGGAAGAAAGGTAGACGCTACCAAGATGGATGAAAAAATGGTAATCAACACCACTAGGAGTTGCCCGCAAGGAGGAGTTCTTTCCCCTTTATTGTGGAATCTAGTGGTGAATGATCTCATTGGAGAATTAAACTCTAGGCAGTACTTTTGCCAAGGACACGCAGACGATCTTGTTATAGTAATACTTGGCAAAATTGCTGACACAGTGAAGAATATGGACATTGTGCAAGACTGGTGCAGAAAACAGGATCTGGGGGTTAGTCCTAAGAAGACTGTTGTTGTACCATTCACAAAGAAGCATATACAACATTCAAGTTGGAATCTAAAGCTTTTCCATGAAGTGCTACCTGTGAAGGGGACAGTGAAATATCTAGGGGTTACCCTAGATGAGAAACTGACATGGACCCCTAACATTAGGAATATTTGCTCCAAGGCAAAAGGTACTCTAGTAAGTACCAGGAGAGCTTGTGGCAAAAATTGGAGCCTGAGCCCCAAGGGTATGCACTGGATATACACCACGGTGATTAGACACAGGATCACCTATCAGGCGGTCGTGTGGTGGAAGAAGGTAGAACAGCAGGTTACTGCTAAGGAGCTTGGTAAGGTGCAGAGATTAGCCTGCTTAGCCATAACAGGTGGAATTAGCAGCACACCAACTGCTGGGATGGAAGCCATGCTGGATATGCCCCCATTACACCTTTGGGTCAAGATGGAGGCAGCGGCTGGTGCATACAGACTCAAAACTGGCAACAACTGGAACTCTTTGGGATATCCAGAATCACACACTAAAATAGTGAGTGAGATAAATATGGGAAAGGTCGGGGAAATGCCAGCCGACTATATTATAACCCCATACTGCTTCAACAAGCCTTTCAATATAACAAATGGAAGCAGGGAGCAGTGGGAGAAAATAGTTAGACACCGTACAGGGGATATTGTCTGGTTCACTGACGAGTCAAAATCAGAACAAGGTGTTGGGGCCGGGGTATATGGGGTGCAGCCAAGACTGGTGGGCGTCATCTCTCTAGGGAAACTGGCCTCAGTATTCCAGGCCGAAATCACTGCCATCAGGGCGTGTGTGGAGGAGAATTTGCGTAGGTGCTACAAAGATCGTAGCATCTATATCTATTCAGACAGCCAGGCAGCCCTGAGATCACTGCAACAAGGCCTAAAATTGTTGCAGAATGTCACAGGGTTCTGGTGGAGCTAGAGGAAAGCAATAGAGTAAACCTATTGTGGGTCCCTGGCCACTCGGGGATCAGTGACAACGAACATGCCGACAGATTAGCTAGGATGGGGGCAGACTCCATTTATTGGACCGGAACCTGTCCTGACAATCACCAAGGCAATGATCAAATTGGAGTTACGTAACTGGCTCAGAAGACAGCACGTAGAATATTGGACCAAAGTCCATCAACAAAAACATGGCAAGGTAATGATGCCAAAGCCATGTTTTAAAAGAAGCTCTGTAATCCTGGGTCGGAACAGGAGAGAGATTAGACTCATGGTTGGATTGCTGACAGGCCATGGGAATTTCAAAAAACACCTACATACAATGGGAATAACAGAAGAGGAACCTAAATGTAGGATCTGTGATGACGGTGATGAAACTGCATCACATCTAATCTTCGAGTGCATTGCATTGGAGAGTAAAAGGCACAGAACATTTGGGACAACCAGACCCGAAGAAATTGTGTCTAATAAAGAACTGGTTGGCTTTACTAGATATACAGGGAGCGACACCGCACAATAAACTTAGTTTCGGTGCAGGCAGTGGCGGGTTGGACCAAGACTGTTTTGGCTTCCCTGAAAAAATCATATCAGACGAGTAACGTTTACGCTTTAACGCGACTGTAAAATCGTAGTAGTAAACAAATCCTATCCTGTGCCTTCGATTAAGTCTAGTGAATAACGTATTAAAACCATGTTGATATTCCATAGATGTTTCGTATTTGCTGTATCGTCTTACTGCAGCTTTCTCGGCTCACGTGAATCAGCGGACGTAACAGGACGCAGAGCTGCGACACGTCAAGTGTTTTGAATGCCGAGAGTCGACTCACTACGGCGCCCTGCAGCTGTCGCGGTTCACGTCAATCAGGAAAGGTAGCGCGGCGCACGACTCTGCAGCACGCCAGATGTTTCGTTTGCCGAAAGAGTGAGTCGATTCACTAGACTCAGGTGATCCATTTTTTTCGAAACAGTGAAATGATCCGAACTGCCCATCACTAATTCGAAAAGCCTAGCAGCTCTTCATCAGATCGTACATACGATGCATTACGACCAAAACGCAATGAAATATATCGTATGTACCATCCAAAGACCTTGTAAAAATCCATCTGATTGTCAGTTGTTAGGTAGTTCAAAACCAGTTATGTTTTAACACCTATCTACACAAAAAAAAGGCGACTGGTTGCAGTAATTTATGAAACCTCTTTTACTAATATTGTTATATACCATTTGTTATCCTGTACAAGTAATAAAATTTATCTCCATTATTTTCACTAATATTAGGCACTGTTATCCCTTATCTCCATTTTATAAAAATTTTCAAATGTTTGTAGAACGTATGGGACTTAACTACGGGGTCATCAGTCCCTAAGCTTGCAAACTACATATGAACTAGCTAAGACTAAGGACGGCACAAATATCCATGCCCGAGGGGGGATTCGAACCTCCGACCGTAGTGGCCGTGCAGACCGTGAATGGAGCGCCTCAGTCCCTTCGGCCAGCGCGGCCGGCTCCATTTTATAATGTTGACAACCCTAGTGACAGCACCATCTAAATTTTCTACCCGAGAACGTTTGATCTTTACTTGACGATCCGTCGACTGTATATGTGAATACTGCAATGTGGAATGCACCGTGTGTTGCTGTAATGTGACGTGGCGATCAGTGCATTGGCTCCAAATATGTGCCTCTGTTTTGACGTTTTGTGTCGTGCACAGCAAGGAGGTTCCTTGGTGCACAATGTTTTACAACCTCAGTTCACCGCTATCTATACTGCTAAGCGAAGTGATGTTTTGTTACCATTCCAACACTTTACTTCGTCTATTGGATAGTGTGACTAGATTTTCGTGTAGAAAATCAAGGATGTTCTTAAGCCGACTTATACTAATATCTTTGACTGTACGTTGGCAATACTGACGACATCAAAACAAGTAGTTTGGAGTACAGCTTTGTTTGAGACATGGGACTAACGCTTTTTCTTGAGGTGTGATGAGACTCAGTGATGTTGCTTGTCAGGGTGTACAGTTTATTTTTCACGTGAAAGTAGTGTAAAAATTAGTGTGGAAATGGAGGCGGAGTACCAAGCAAAGTTGAGCCCGACGAAAATAGTGACAGGTACAGACGGATTACTTCTGTTTTGCAAGCTCCTAATGGGAGTTCATGACACCCTACTTAGAGCATTTGTTTAATGTTTGTAATCATTTTTGTGTATACTAGAGATAAAAATGTGAGATATTTTCAAGACCGTCGGTAGTCAAATATGTAGACTGTTCGAATGCCTCGAATCAACAGTGGGTATTGTGTATTCAGGGAATGTTCAATATGTTATGTTTGTTCGTTTCTCCAGCTGCACATAATGATAGCGAGGATCCGTATCCCAGTTTATCAGATTACCATGATTATGAACCAAACTTGGAATTTGATGATACTGAATTGCAGCATGCAACTGTCACAAGTGGTAAGAAAGGCATTCCATGTTAAAAGTGCGCAGTACTAGCCGGCTCATGATAACCAGCTAACCGCATGCTTATCCTATAACAAATCAGTAATTTGTATGATAGGAATATAGTTACTCGTCTTTTAAAGTATTAAAATGTATCGTGTTTCATCTTCTCTCTCAACGGAAGCTTTGTACATTGAGCATGCTTACTGATGTTAACTCTTCATGGCTTGGCTATCCCGCTATTCCCAGTAACCCTGTATACTACCGAATGTAACAAAATACCTGTATACCATGTTTTTATTAGGAACCACCAGAATAATTTGGAATCCTGTACCGTAGTCTCTTCCATGGCATGTCTGTAATTATATGTAAATCTAATGAACTTACAGCCTTGTAATAAGCAGAACTATTCTTAAATGTTTTGTGTGTACATAGTGTTGTTCAAATAGAAAGTATCAGAATGTGTAAGGATCGTACAAACTTGAAGGTGACATCAAAATTATTTGAGGCCAACTAATAAATCAAAGAATGCATATTTGATGACTGCATGTGTAGACTTAATGTTTGAGTAGTAATTTTGGTGGTGGTCGCTTTAATCGAAGTTTACAGTGTTTGTTTACATTAATGTAAACAATCATTATATCAAATGTTCATTTACATTAGGCCTAATGTGAACTAGCATTCTGACATGTTAATTTAAGAAAAAGCAATGTACAATTGATATATGCTACCGTTTTTGAAGGAATTAAATAACATGAAAACATTTATGCAGTTTACCAAAGGAATTTGATAGGCGGAACAAAAGTAATGCTGTGATTTTCCTAAAGTGTTATAGCCTATTACATAGATGTTTGTATTTATTTTGTTGTTGTTTGGGACAGCCGTAAACAGCTTAATAGATAAATATTTAGGCTAAAGGCCTATTAATTGTAGTTGCCAATTATCAAGGTTTATTATGACAAAACATACACTACGTGATAATGGAATCAATTTATTTGTAGTTATCACACACTAGCCTAGGTTATCACAAAATAATAATTTAAAATTAATGCCACTGTGCATAAATCTAATCGTTTGTCCACCACAAAGTCTCAAAGTGGCTCCGGTCCAACAGAAAGAACCTACCTCCAATGACAACACAAGATAGGGCAAAACAAAAAGTTGAAGGATCTCATCTCTCCACCTCTGAGCAGTCAAAGCACCTTTCTGAATGACACAGAGGTCCATAAGTCCACCAATACTGACTCCTGCCCAGACCGTTCATATGTCGCCATATTATGGTTTTGTTTCCTGCACATAAGTTGGATTGTTCTAAGGTTCACCATCGATTGGCGCAATGGTGGAACATTGTACATTTCAGAGTCCATGGATCTTGGCTTAATCACCTGGGTCATGAGGATGGTAAAAACTATAAAGAAACGAACAGTCGCTAGTGAGCAACTTCTGGGGAACGTGCTACACCCCACTTATATAAGGACTCAGACAAGCAAGACTCTTCCTGGGCAGACATAAAATTCCCTAGCTGGTCATGGGACTACAATGAAACGAGCAAAGAATAGCACTGACAGACACCAAACCGCCGTCTATAAGTGAGGAAGAACAGATTACAATGCAGCAGTATACGATCCCCACTCATTTCCCCTCCTGGCTACACCATGGGAGGAATGTAGGGCCCAAACTCAGGGAGAGCAATATGCTCAGATACACTATTTAGTGTGTACGAGATCCGATAGTGTATCATTCATGGTCACCAAGCCTCTATTTGTTGTTTAACACCTGGAAGATAAGTTCGGGGAGATGGAAGGGATGTTGAAGGTGCATTCCGGATCAGTTCTGATAATGTCGTCATTTGCAGTCATGGGCATTGCTCACCTGTGATAAACTGGATAACGTTTCCATTATGATCACCCTCCACAAGAGCCTAAACATGATCCAGGGAATTACCTTCCATAAAGATCTCCTTTTGCAATTATAAGATGAGCAAGAACTTCAAGTAGCACGGAGTCCATTTCATCCACTGTGTCTATAGGAGTCTGAAGAAAAATAGGATTTGCCACCGGTGCCTTCATCTTGGCCTTTGAGGGCCTTGCCTGAGAAGGTCAAGGTGCTGACATACCGGTGCGATATAAAACCCTACGTTCCTCCTCCTATGAGCTGCTTTAAGTGCTGGAGGTTTGGGCACATGTCCTCCCGGTGTGATGCCAATCCCACCTGTTGGGAGTGGAGTCCTGCGTCACATCATGACTGACGTCCCTTATGTCCCTCCTCCAGTGTGTGTACCCAGTGGACTGCACCATTCACCTTGCTCGCCTGATTGCAGCCGAGCGACAACTACAAGCGACAAATCACAACCGCACGTACTGCTTTGCGTCTGTGCTATGTGGGCTACATCTGTAGAGCTACACATCAGATGTGACAGCTTGCGATGTTCCATCAAAGGAACCACTGAACAGTCAGTTTGTACAAAACTTAATGAAAAGTTGGTCGTTGTATCAGTCGACATTATACAAAGCCATCAGATTTATCGAGGCCTAGTTCTAATGGAGAAAGTTCTACTCATGAATTGCAGGATAAACCGTCCAGTTCTAAAATATATTGTTCTGGTGGCAAAACTGAAACTCTACACGTGAATTAGTGCTATCTATAATTTCTTCTTCATCCTCTGTGCGAGCTACATTCATTGACCCATAATGTTATACAAACTTAGGAAATGATGGGAAACGAAAAAATGTAGAATTTTCAGAAATAAAAGGAAAACAAATGAACATTGGAAACTTTTTTCAGAAAAATTAATTTTCTTACAGCTTTCACCATGCTTCATTGTCAAAACAACACTGTTAAGTATCCCAACTAATCAACCTACTGATTTTTTTTATAAAAATTATATTTGGTATATTAAAATTTAAGACCTTTTAGCTTGCTTGTAATTGTACTGTATAATTGAGTTTGAAAACATAGTAGGCCCTGTTGAAATTTTACATTATCTTTTATGTATAAATGATAATCAGTATTTCAGGAATTTTAATAAAGCACCACAATCACCCCTGTTTGACGTTGACACCAAAGTATTTTTGTGCTGGAATCATAAATGCATTTTAAACCCAGGAAGTCCTATGCCAGTGAATAAAACATATTTTACCTTTTAAAGTTTTACTGCTCCAAGAGAGATAATATTGTCACTTTTAAGTGTATTTCACCAGGGAAAAAGTGTGTTTTTCATCCAGGGAAAAAGCTTATTTTTAATCAGGAAACCCAGGGAAAGTCCGGGAATTTCTTCTTCTTCTTCCCCCTCCCCCCCCCCTTCTGCGTGTAAACCTTGTGGTAAAAATGTTACATTCTTGATAGATGGGTCCTATACTGCAGTGGAAATGACAGGGTTTCACACACACACACACACACACACCACAATTCTACAAGCAGTTGCAATGTCTCTGTGTGTGTGTGTGTGGGGGGGGGGGGGGGGACATGTACTAAACACAGGACAGAGAACACCTTCTGCACTGCAACAGGACCATTATCTGCCTTATATCTCTCACTTGATTTCCAGTCCTTGCCCACACTACTCCATAGGAAGTGGTCAATGATCTTGATGGAAGTAATCACTTCCCAACTTGTATCCTTTAGCCAGTTGTAATGGAGCCTTATGAAACCACCATAGCAGGTGGTCTGTAGAGCAGACTGGACACTTTACAGCCAACTTGCTGAGTTTTGAACATCACATAGATCTCCTTGAATGGGTGGATAATATTACCCAAACAATCCATCACACCACTGAAGCATCCAGCCCATGATCGTGACACCCAAAAAGGTAGCCCATCCTTGGTGGAGTGATGAATGTCACTGCCATGAGGGCTAAGCAGGTGGTTCTGAATAGGTTCAAAAGTGTCAGCTGACAGCAGACAACCTTGCAGCCTTCCAGGTGGCACAGTATCGAAAGGTTATTTCTGAGAATAAGAAGAGGCCGTGCCATCAGTTCCTGCGCTCCATTAACAATTTCACTAAGACTGGAGCTATGGTGGGAGAACATCAGGAGGATGGCTACTATGATTGGATTGACACTCTCCATACCAGTCTATGGTCATTTATTTTGTCACCGTTCCTGCCATTGTCATTCAGGATCCAGCTTTCCAGAACCACAGAGTGGCTGCTAAGAGGGGCACTTTGCACTTCCAGTCCACCATTTATTAGGATTATAACTGCCACATTTACTATGTAGGACCTAGATTTTGTGTTGCCTGCTGCTCTTAACACATCTGCTCACAATAGAATCCACTGCAGTACATTATAGCACTTCACTGGTATAATGTTGGCATCAGCCCAGTTTCCTGACTTATGGAGGGAGGCTATTTTGATTCCTCTTTTAAAACATGGGAAAGACCACAAGTGCCCCAGCAGTTTTTGCAGTGTTGCTATCACTGGCTGTGTGAGAGAGACCTTGGAATGGATGGTCATCTGCCAACATATTTGGATTTTTTATTTCAAGCGGCTCCTTAGTTGTTTCACTGCAGGTTTACAAAGTGTTGTTCCACACTTGATAAACTGCCCTTCCTGGATGTGATTATACAACAGGCTTTTCTGTGACAGCATCATCTGGGTGTTTTTTTAAATATCAAGGAGGATTATGATGCTATTGAAGGCATTTTATCCTTAGGCACCATCACAAATGGGGGGGGGGGGGGGGGGGTTCCCATTTCGATCCAGTCCTTCCTTTATCCATGTCATTTTAGATAAGAAGTAGGTGACATCCTCTCTGATTATTTTGAGCAGGAGAACAGTGTCCCTCAGCTCATTGTTTTAAGTGGGGCTGTATTTTTTATGGCATTTAACGGTAACACATTAGTTGTTAAATGTCTTGCCTAGTGTTCTTTGTTTGTTGATGACTCTTTTCCTGTCTTTTCTTCCATTGTTGCAATGACATGTCAGTTGTAACTTAATTTCTAATGGTTGGATGGGTGAGTGTTAAGAGGGTTTTTAAATTTTCAACCGACAACTAAGAAGTCTGTGTGTGTTCTTCTAACTGCTCACATTCTGTTTTTAAGTTGCCTGAATGCAGGATGAGGGTTTCTGTACTGAATTTTAAAGACATGGTGAGGTTTCTGGGCCCCACATTTGACTCCAAACTTATATGTGTTACAGTGGATAGGACTTGTATGTTTTATTTATTTATCATCATATTTTCTTTTCTTTGTAGAGCCTTTGTGTGATCTCGCTTTGATTATGGGTACACATTGTATGAGTCTGCAAGACTCTCATTTAAAGATGTTCGACGTAGTTTGCCGTAAAGTGATTTGGCTGCTGAGTTACTACTGTACATCAGGCAACATTTACTTGTGGTGTTCCAGCTATATAAAACATTGTCCACGACACATACCCTCACATGCCATACCATTGCTTGGCATCCTATTGAAGGTCTGTTTCATAATCAACAACTTCCAATGAGGCCTTGCGGAATTTACACAAAGACTGCCTTTTAGAGATAGATGTAATTGATTTTATTTCGGAGAACATTCTGCCTTGGCTACTCCAAAGGCCCTGAAGTATTTTAATCCTGCAGTAGTCACGTGGCTTTTCATACCACCAGTAGTTCTGCACGTACTTACATTCCGCATGGCAGTAAAAATGTCAGTAGCAAAAATCGACATAGTAATTGAAAAATGTGTAATTTACTGTGTTTGACTTACAACTTTTTATGTCAGTCCCTTTGTCAGAGCTGTAAATGCTGTCCATTTCCATTGAAATACTAAGTTTCATAATATGCTAAACCTGTTGCATTTCATGAAACAATTTTGTATTTCTAATGGAAAGTCCAGGTTGGAATTAACAGTATTGTAATAAGGACAGCTTACAACTCACCGCAAAGACGTGACGACAAGCTGCAACAGGAACATAAACAGGACACACACACACACACACACACACACACACACACACACACACACACACACACACACACACAGAGAGAGAGAGAGAGAGAGAGAGAGAGAGAGAGAGAGAGAGAGAGAGAGAGAGAGAGAGAGAGAGAGAACATTTTAACTATCGGCCATGGCCTTCTTCATAAAATAGAACAATAATGCAATCACACAGGCACATAACTGTCAGGTCCGGCTGCCCCACTTCGAATCACACTCTGCAGTGTGGAAATAGGAGAGGGGAGGGGGGATAGAAAGGTTGCATCACGGTAGTGGGGATGGCTACAGCACGGCCTTACAGAGCATGTATATATTAGATGGGAGGAATGAAATGCAACTTAGGAATGGAGGAGTGGGGAGACGGGTGAGGGGAGGGCAATAAAATAAAATAAAATGAACATACGTGCGCCCTATGCGCACACATGCAGTATTTAAGTATCGGTCAGAAATCTGGTTTTGTGAGCTGATTCCTTTCACCAAGAGAAGCTGTCATACTGTAAGATGTAGAAAAGTCAAATTTTTTGGTGTGTTACGTCCCGAGGAGATGCATGGCAGTTGATGTTGAACAGTCATCAGTGAGGAACCTACCGCACCTCAGTTGTGTAAGGCTTACCCAGGCAAGCGGGGGTTCTGCCTGGGTGGCTTTTTAGATCCCTAACTGCTGGTGGGAACAAAATGAAATGAGCCAAAGATAGCATTGGTGGATGTATAACCACCATCTGTGGAAAGTTCAATGCCACTTCTTATGAAACCAAATCGTTCCCTTCCTTAGCCACACCATGGGAGGAATGTAGGGCTGGTAACCTAAACAAGCCATATTGACTGAGGTATTTGGTTTGTACAAGGACTGATGGGGAATCTTTTACTACAACTAAGCCTCAATTCTTCGTTGACCATCTGGAGGAGACGTTCGGAGACGTGGAGTCCCTTTGCAAAATCCATAATGGTTCCGTGTTGATCCACACCGCAGCCCCTATCCAGTTGCGGGCGTTGCTTGCTTGTGACAAGCTGAGAGATATCGCGGTAAACATTATGCCACAGAAGTCACTGAATCTGGTCCAGGCCATTATATTTCACAGGGATCTCCTCTTACAGTCCGATGAGGAGTTCCTCGCCAACCTTGAGTGACGGGGTGTTCACTTTGTCCGGCGCGTCCATAAGGGATCTAAAGGTAACAGGGTTGCCACCGGTGCCTTCATCTTGGCCTTTGAAGGCGATACACTGCCAGGGAAGGTGAAGGTGATGTTTGACCCATGTGATGTCAAACCTTACATCCCTCCCCCTATGAGTTGCTTCCAGTGCTGGAAGTTAGGGGATATGTTAACCCGATGACCCTCACTTGTCGAAATTGTGGGCATCCAGCCCACCCAGACGCTTCATGTACTCTGCCTCCCATCTGCGTGAACTGTGGCCAGAAGCAGCCTCCCATCTCGTCGCAATGCCCTATTCTCCATAAGGAACAGCAACCTCTTTTGCGGCAATCACATTGTTGCTGTTGTCTGTGGTGACACCCATCTCCCCCACCACTTCTTTTTCTGTGGGCCCTCAGGGCCGTAAACTACACCTACCCCAAAGGTGGTTGGGGGAGGGGGTCCCTTCCTTTATCTGCTCTCAAGGAGATTGCCTCGGGAGCAACCTCCACCCCTCTGCCAGAGAAACAACCACCTCTCTGGCATCCCTCATTCAGAAGGGGTCCCTTGAGTCACTCCCTTCCCACAGTTCCGCCAGTGTCGCTGCCGACACAAGCCAGCAGCAGGCAAAATCGAAAGCTGCTGGACACAGGGCCTCATGCTCTTCCTCAATCCCTGCGGCTGAGTCTGAGAAGCCTGCCCTGACGGCGAAGCCCCTGAGGGACAAGGATCAGAGAAAAAAGAGTGTTTATTGACAAGACCAAGGACACCACAGTGGCTTCCATGCCACCACTCCACCTCGGCCTCTAAGGACGAGGTGGACATTCTAGCATCCCACGAGGACCTTGCTCTTTGAGACGTCCCAGAAACAATGGATGTTGAGCCATCAAAACGTCAGTCAGCAGATTTGAGTGACGTTGAGGTGTAATTTTCCCTCTCATATCATTCATGTTTTCCCAGCTATCAGACAGCATCATCCTCCAGTGGAACTGTGGCGGTTTCTTCCCCCACCTGGCTGAGCTATGACAACTTTTAAGCAAACACCTGCTTTCTGCATTGCCTTACAGCAAAATTGGTTTCTAGCAATGCGGACCCCAGCCCGTCATGGCTACAGGGGATATTATTGTAATTGTAGCTCATATGACAGGGTCTCAGGTGGTGTGTGTGTGTGTGTGTGTGTGTGTGTGTGTGTGTGTGTGTCCTTGCTTCTGTTTACAGTGAACCCGTGCCCCTTCATACACTGTTAGAAGCAGTGGCTGTCAAGGTAAGGACAACACAAGAGTTTACCATCTAAAACCTCTATCTCCCTCCAAACAGTGATGTTTCCTTCAATGTTTTGGCTTTCTATTGGGCAACTTCAACGCCCATAATCCTTTCTGGGGTGGTGCTACACTTTCTGGCCGAGGCAGAGTCATAGAGACCCTGCTATCTCAACTCGACCTCTGCCTCTTGAATACTGGTGCCCCCACGCACTTTAGTGTGGCACATTGCACATTTTCGGCTGTTGATTTATCAATCTGCAGCCACAGCGTTCCACCATCTTTCCACTGGAGAGCCCACGATGACTTTTGTGGCAGTGACCATTTTTCTCTTTTTCTGTCAGTCCCAAAGTACGCCCCCCAGGGGGGCTTTCACACAATAACATTGATGTGGTGGTTGAGGGCGTCACTTACACTATTGTTTCTGCTGCGAAAACTGCAATTCCATGTCCCACAGGATGCCCACGGCGGAAGACAGTGCCGTGGTGGTCGTCGGAAATAGCTGAGGCTATTAAAGATTATAGGTGGTCCTTACAGCGCTACAAGGAGCACCTCATTGCTTTTTAACGGCTTCGTACTTGTGCTCACCAGCTTATCAGAAGATGGAAACAAGAGTGTTGGGAGAGGTACATCTCCACTATTGGGATGGGTACCTCAGCCTCACTGGTCTGGAGTAAAATCCGATGGCTAAAAGGATTCCAGACACCAGCAGGAATCCCTGGAATCTCCATGAATGTATGGACCTGGCCACACTTGCAGGGATGTATGCCGAGCATTATGCTCTGCAAATTGCCTCTGCAAATTATCCACTGACCTTCTGTATACAGAAGGAGCGGGTAGAATGCCAGCCCCTCTCCTTTACTACCTGCCACTCTGAATCCTATAACACTCCTTTCACAGAGTGGGAGCTCCTCAGTGCTCTTGTACAATGTCCTGACATGGCCCCTGGGCCTGATAGCATCCATATCCAAATGCTTAAGCACCTCTCAGCAGAGAGTCGGTGTAATCTTCTTGCGGTCTATAACCACATTTGGTGTGATGGTGTTTTTCCATTGCAATGGCGGGAGAGTATCATAATCCCGGTGCTGAAACCTGGAAAACATCCTCTTTCACTGGATAGCTATTGGCCCATTAACCTGATTAACATTCCATGCAAACTGTTGGAGTGGATGGTAAGTTGGTGGTTGTGTTGGATTCTTGAGATTTGGGACTTACTGGCTACATGCCAGGGTGGTTTCCAACAGGGTCTATCTTCCACCGACAATCTGGTGCACCTCGAGTCTGCAATCCGCACAGCCTTTTCTAGGTGCCACCACTTTGTTGCCATCGTCTTTGATATGCACAAAGCGTATGACACCACTTGGCGATGACACATCCTCAACACTTTACATGACTGGGGCCTCCGGGGTTCCCTACCATTTTTATCCAGAATTTTTTTAACTGTCCGTACCTCTTGTGTTCAAACTAGTGCCTCCCAGAGCAACTCTCATATCCAGGAAAATGGGGTTCATCAGGGCTCTGTTTTAAGTGTTCCTTTAATTTTAGTGCCCATCAACGGTTTAGCAACAGCACTTGGATCGTCAGTATCCCCTTCTCTTTATGCTGACGACATTGCCAAGTGCAGGTTGCAGGGCACTATTCGGAAGGCACAGTCCTGGGTGCTTACCCATGGCTTTCAGTTTTCTGCCACCAAGACCAGAGTGATGCACTTCTGTCGGCGTTGGATTACTCACCCTCACTCTGAACTTTATCTCGACGACGAACTACTTAACATAGTAGAAACCTATTGGTTTTTAGGGCTGGTCTTAGAGGCTCAGCTCAGCTTCCCCACATTCGTCAGCTGAAACAGGAGTGCTGGGGCTGTCTCAACATTCTCCGACTCCTGGGTCATACGACCTGGGGTGCTGACTCTCCACACTGATGCGGCTATACATAGCACTGGTGCAGTCTTCTCTCGATTTTGGGTGCATTGCCTATGGGTCTGCGTCACGTTCGACACTACGCCTACTGGACCCCATTCACAACTGTGGGCTTCATATTGCGACGGGTGCCTTCCGCACTAGCCCCTTGAACAGCTTACTAGTGGAGGCCAGGATCCGACCTTTGGGGATCCGCCACCAACACTTGCTCACGGCTTCTGCAGCCAATGTACATCACTCCCCAAGCAACACTGTCATCTCCTCTTTTCTGATGTGGTCATCTGCCCCCACCAACAATGCTTCCGATCAGGTAATATATTTGCATTTAGAGTTAGGTCCCTCCTGTTGGAGCTTGAGTCGTTTTCCCTTCCATCTTTATATTGGGTCCGTGAATGTACACCTCAATGGTGTTTGCCAAGAGCATCTACTCAGTTAGACTCAGTTCCGCCAGAGGCTCTCCACTGTCAGTTCTCGGCTGTCATTGCGGAGTTCCCTAGTTATGACCTGATCTACATGGATGGTTCGCTGGTTGAAGACCACGTGGGATATGCTTATGTTCATGGTGACTGTGTGGAACATCAGTCTCCGCCGGATGGCAGCAGTGTTTACACTGCAGAGCTGGTGGCTATTCACCAAGCTCTCAAGCACATCTGGTCCTGCTCAGGTGAGTCTAGACCAGTGTTACCCATGGTCTTCCCTAGTGTTGGCCATACAGGAGACACTTTGTGCCCTTGAACTGTCCAGGCGATCAGTGGTGTTTATCTGGTATCCAGGTCATGTGGGTATCCCAGGCAATGAATGTATTGACAGGCTTACCAAGCAGGCTGTCGGTGCGTCTGTTCTGGAGATCGTCCCCCCCCCCCCCCCCGGCTTCTGATCTCCGTTCATTGTTGCGCCATCGGGTACTTAGGTTTTGGGATGCTGAGTGGCGTAGTTTGACCACGCCTAACAAACTCCGGGTTGTCAAGGAGACCACGACAGTGTGGTGTTCCTCTGTGTGGGCCTCTCGCTGGGACTCTATGGTGCTGTGTCGACTCCACATTGACCATACGTGGCTCACCCGTGGACATCTCCTTCGTGGTGATGACCCGCCCCAGTATTGTGTGGCTCCCGTGTGACAACAGCCCACATCTTGTTGGACTGCCCTGTTTTAGTCACCTTGCGGCGCAGTTTTAACCTCCCTGACGGCTTATCAGATGTTTTACGTGATAATGCTACAAAGGCAGATTCAGTTTTAAGTTTTATTGAATCAGTTTTTTTTTATCATTCTTATTGGAGGTTTCCTTGTGCTGCCGTGTGGTTGACTTTTCCTTTTTACTCTAATGGTCGGCCAACCACAGACATTGGCTTCTTTGTTTTATTTCCTTTTGTTGTTAGGTATCTTTGTGTGATCGTCTCTTTTGTTTCTTGTCGACTTTGTTGATATTTTGTGGACTCCATGGGATTATCCTCCCACTTTGTAATTTTAAACTCTAGGCGTTTTTTGTTCACGTCCGTGGTTTTACTTGTGATGCTTAGTAATGGAATGGGGAAATGATAACCATTGCAGATTTGTTCCCCTTAAACATCCAACCAACCAAAAGAAACATTTGGAGACAAGAAGAGCAGCTGAATATAAAGGACTCTGATGGAAAACCAGTTCTCAACAAAGAAGGGAAAGCTGAAAGATGGAAAGAGTATAAGAGGGGCTCTACAAAGGAAATGAATTTAGAGACAATATTGTAGGAAGGGAAGATGATGTAGATGAAAGAGGAGATACTACACTGAGAGAAGAATTTGACAGAGCACTGAAAGACCTAAGACGAAGCAAGACCCCTGGAGTGGACGACATTCCCTCAGAACCACTGAAGTCTCTGGGAGAGCCAGCCATGACAAAACTATTGTAAGATGTATGAGACAAGGGGAAATACCCTCAAACTTTAAGAAAAATGTAGTAATCCCCATTCCAGAGAGAGCAGGTGTGAAAATTACAGTACCATCAGTTTAATAAGTCATGGTTATACAATTTTAACATGAATTATGTACGGAAGGATGGAAAAGCTGGTAGAAGCCGACCTTGGGGAAGACCATTTTGGATTCAGGAGAATTGTAAGAACATGAGAGGCAATACTAACTTTATGGCTTATTTTAGAAGATAGACCAAGGAAAGGCAAACCTACATTTCTAGCCTTTTTAGTTTTGGAGAAAGTTTTTGACAATGTTGATTGGAATACCCTCTTTCAAATTCTGAAATCAGCAGGAGTAAAATACAGGGAACGGAATGTTATTTACAACTTGTACAAAAACCAGATAGCAGGTATCATTGTTGAAGGGCATGAAAGGGATGCAGAGGTTAGGAAGGGATTTAGACATGGTTGTAGCCTTTCTCCAAGGTTATTCAATTTGTACATTGAGGAAGCTATAAAGGAAAGCAAGGAGAAATTTGGAGAAGGAATTAAATTTCAGGGTGAAGAAATAAAAACCTTGTGTCTTGCTGATGACATTGTAATTCTGGCAGAGACAGCAAAGGACTTGGATGAATAGTTGAATGGAATGGACAGCGTGTTGAAAGGAGCATATAAGATAAATATTAACAAGATCAAAACAAGGGTAATGGAGTGCATTCTAAGAAAATCAGGCGATGCTGAAGGAATTAGATTAGGTAATGAAACAATAAAGGTGGTAGATGAATTTTGTTACTTAGGCAGGAAACTAACATATGGTGGTCTCAGTACAAAGAATATAAAATCCAGAATGGCAATGAGAAGAGAAGCTTTTTTAAAAAAGATAAATTTGTTAACATCGAATATTAATTTAAGTGTAAGGAAGTCCTTTCTGAAGGCATTTGTGTGGAGTGTTGCCTTGTATGGGAGTGAAACTTGGACGATAAACAGTGCGGACAGGAAGAGGATAGAGGCTTTTGAAATGTGGTGCTACAGAAGAATGCTGAAGATTAGGTGGGTGAATCACTTAACTAATGAGGAGGAACTGAACAGAATTGGGGGAGAAAAGGAATCTTGACCAAAAGAAGGGATTGATTGGCAGGAAATGTTCTTAGACATCAAGGAATTATGAATTTAGTATTGGAGGGAAGTGTGTGGGGTAAAAACCGCAGAGGGAGACAAAGAGATGAAAAGATTCAAATGGATGTAGGTTGCCGTTCTTATGAGAATATGAAGAGGCTTGATCAGGATAGAGTACGGTGGATAGCTGCATCAAACCAGTCTCTGGACTGAAGACCACAACAACAACAACAACAACAACAACAACAACATGTATTATTGCAATTACCTGAAATTCATCTAAAGAGTCAAAGGAGCTGCCATTCAGAAATGCTTTTAATTTCCTTTTAAATACTAGCTGTCTGCCTGTCAGACTTTTGGTGTTACTTGGTACGTAAACTTTTGTTACAGCATAATTCACCCCCTTTCAGTGCCAAAGTTAAATTTAACATTGAATACTGAATATCACCCTGTCTCCTAGTGTTTTAGCTATGTACACTACACTGCTGTTACTTTTGAATTGCGTCGGATTGTTAACCCTTTGAGTGCTGCAGACGTGATATGCAGCAGCGCTCCACGTTGCTGTGCGGCCTGCGGACATTGCCACGACAGTGGTGTTTTCCATGGGCCCTGCAGATGGCATTACCCACGCAGCCGGCTGGTAGCTGAGCCCTAAAGATGGCACATGCTGCAGCCGGTTCCACTGCCCATGAGCCTGCGGACATCAATAGCCCGCAGGGCTGCTGCTTATATGCTGAGCACCACAGCATTCCGAGTGCTTAGAATATTTATCAACCGATTCTGAGAAAACTATTGAATTAATTTTTTTTAACATGTTGTAGTGTAATATATTGACTCGATAATGATCTCGTTATTCCTTATAGTTACTGTGCTACATCAAATTAAGTAAACGAATGCATAAAATTTTGAATAGTTCACAGATGAAAAATTGCATTGCGTAGACTTTGCATATTGTTGATTTTAGCACATACAAAGCTGTGGATGAAATGTAGGTAAGATATCTAAATTTTATTTAAGGTTGTGAACAGAATGTTAACTTATTTCATTCTCGAGATATAGCGTGTTTGTAACAGACAGACACAGTAGGTGCGGGCATTTCTGGCAGCTCTACGAAATACTTGTCATCCAGTTTTAAGAAAACAGTTTTGTTTGTAGCTCCAGATTGTAAGAGTTCACTCTAAATGTGGACTGTCATGCAGTGTCGCCCAGTATTGAAACAGACCAAGAACATTTCCTTATCAGAACAATGTACAAATTAAGAAAATAATTGAGATAATCAACCATTCTTTGATGATTATTTTCTTGTGAATTATGTACTTAAACTTTACATGAACTGCGGAAAATACGAGGAGATACCCACTACATAACTTTTATCAAAAATATAGAAGTGGCTATACAATACCCATTACATTTGTGTGTCTAATATTTTTCGTGCTTCAATTCTTTGTTTCCTGTAATAATAGACTAAACATATTTACACTAATGAGAAAAGCTTGCTTCAGGAACTGTGTATTAATTTCATAACTGAACGAGGATCTGTTTTACTCAGTTATAAGTAAATTTTTTTGTGTGTTTCAGTAATTACTTGTAAGTAAAACCAACAACGCATGAATAATTTAACCTCACAATATTACATGGGAATTTTCTTCACAAAATTAATTCGAAGTTAAGAAATGTGTGGTTGGAAAGTGGCACATAACGAAACTTCATATTTCAGAATCTTGTATTGTTAGGTTACCACCTGCTGAGTTTCATGTTCGTTATAGCTTTAGTCTCCGAGATATAACATGCTGAACGTTGTAAGTTTTTTTGGACGCCGATTTTTAGCAACTTTTGTTGAATTTTTCTGGCTATATATAGCACATAAAATTCTTTTCAGTATTATTCTTATGTGAATGTGTACAGTTGTATGTAATAGCCAAGTTTCATATCTTTCAATGAAATATTGCCCAAGTTATAACGGCTCAAAGTTGTCAGGAATTCATACTTGCCCTGCGTATGGTTGCACATAGCATCAAACAACTGACTATAGCTGGATTAGTCTTGCTTCAACAAATCTTACAATTTACCATTGTGCATTGGGGACATGTTAGAATGTTAACATAAAATTTCTTGTGGTGGGAGAGCTGGAAGGGTTCTGAAATTAGGTAGTTTGACAAGGAATGACCCAGGAGTTACATGTTGGCAGTGTAAGTAATTTCAGTGTACATTATGTCTGCCAAGCAACCATTTCCAGATTCCAAGCTGTGTAATAACTATCCAGGTATACTGCGCTTATTTGTAACTTCAGTGAGCACACTGACTGCGAGACTGTTGCGGCCGCTCTGGTTGCAGAAATAGTCAGACCAGGGTGCGTACGGCTGATTGGACAGCTCCAGGCACAGACAATAGTCTGCGGAGAGGGCTGCCAGTGCAGGTAGATGGACTAGGCAGCCACAACAGCAGGCCTGACTCGCCAGTCGGATTCACAGGTGCAGCACTCAATGGGTTAATAACAAATTTCATAACTGAAGGAACATCTGAAATATCAGTGGGGGGAAAAACAAAATTGGTAATTTTGTAAGGGGGCATCGCCAATTTCGATAAGATTCGTATTTTATGCTCTGCCATACCATTCATCTGACTGCATTAAAAATGGTTGTACCCTAAAATTTCAAAACGAGGAGCGGCACTGTCTACTTAATGATTTGCATGGTGGAGGACACTTTATTCCTGACTTTGACAACTGTACAGTGACCCATGCAAGTGTTACACAAACCCTACAGTGCTTATCTTTGGTAATCTATCGGGAAACTGCAGAACTTATCTTAATACTTTTATATACTGTGTGTGATTTTGTCAAAGTTAGGAGGTAGAATAGAGTTTATCTCGATTAATACTCTTTTTATTATTATTATTATTAATATTATTATTGCAGTATCAATGTTATGGTGGCCTATCAGATGCAATTGACCCCTCTAGGACAAGAACACATAGCTTAACCTTTACCTATCTAGACAGGGTAAACATCCAATAGGTGGCACTGTATTAAGATTTCAGAACTGCCCTTGATACTACAATTTATTTCACATTAATTTTTTTAATTGACATATAACAAACTGTGCTTAATAAATTTTTCATGTATTTAATTTTAATTCTAATTGTGCTGTATATTATTTTCAATAAATGCCCCCAAAAAACTTTACCTCAATGATACTTTATCAAACACGTTGAAAGAAGTGTGTGTAGGACACTGAACTCCTAAAACAGTGGACCAATTTTGATGAAATTTTGTGTGTGTCTTTCAGTTCGTCTCTCGAAGGGTTTAGATTCACAATTGGATTCTGTTGCTGGTGCTAAATATCAAAGTAATTGTAATTGGTAAATTTGGTAACGTTTGATTTTATTTGTATCATAAGTGGTGCCATACTAAACATCTGACTGTGATTAAATTTTTCACACTTGACCTTAAAAACATGAAAAATGGCACTGTCTACATAAGATTTCCTACGATGCCTGGTGGAGGATGCTTTATAACATAATTCCACACAATCTACAGTTATTCTGATTTTGATTAAATTTTACACTCTTTATACCATCAAAACAAAAGAAATATCACTGTCTACATACGGTTTCATGGTTTTGCGTGGAAGAGGGTACCTTACTATAGACCTACACACTGTATGATCGATCACTGTGTATTTGAGAGAGATATGTAATTTTCCATGTACAGAGGAAGGAGAAAATAAACCAGAAAAAGGCGAGATTAGATAATGACAGTAACAGGAAGATGGATGGGTGGGTACAGGGGGAGGTAGAGGAGAAGGTGCAGACAGAGATTGGTAGTGGGGGAGGAGGGAATGGACAGAGAGAGAGGAGATAGCTTATGAATTAACAGAATATTGGAATAAATAAATACCAATGCAGCTCCGAGGTTTGATCTAGGTACCACAGAGAGAGGACAAAGACGAAGGTAATAAATAGGCATAGAGATTGGGGAGGTAATGGTCAGAGAGATTAAAGGATGGAGTGTACGGCATACATCCAATTCTCATCCATATTTAGCAGTTGCGAATCAGTGCTGAGTTCACTAGTAATTATATAAAACTATATCTGGAAATGTATATAGCTACTGAATAAACCAGCACAGCAGTCTTCTTGTTTAGTACCAGGAGAGGATGAGGGGGGGGGAGGGGGGGGGGGGAAATCCTGAGACTGTTGAATAGAAATATCTAAGTGTGGATTTCTAAATGGGTAAGTAATGCCCGTTTGTTTGTTGTTACCAGTGCACTCATACCTTTCATGCTGGACATTTCTTGTGTGGTCTTGTGAAGTCTTTTGTTTTGAAGACAATTACTATCAATAGTATGTAATGTGTCGATGAACTTTGTAGTTAACTTTGATGACTTGCTTTGATACTTGAATATGTGTACTTCTGAACATATTTGTGAATATTAGATTATCCTAAATCCGCTTTTTGCAATTTTTTGTTCTCTGTACAGATTTAGAGGAGAAAGTTGAAGCAACAGGATTGGATTACTTGGAATCACCTGTCTCTGATGGAACAATAGAGGAAAATTTTGAAGAGGAGCTTGTAAATGCACCTGTAATTTCAACAGGCGTTGATAGCCTTTCTTACCATTTTCCCGAAGATGATGGAGAAGAGGATGATTTTAGTGATGTTGCAAGATATGGAATTGTTGAAGTTGCTGGGGATGACACCTATGGAAGAAAAGTGATTGTTGTGTCTGCTTGCAAACTACCATCAAATAAGGAGATTAATCATGATCGTTTATTAAGGTTTGTGTTAGATTCGTCTCTGTTTGAGTGAGGAAACAGTTATTACTAAGATTTGTGAAATTCTGGTGTTGTGATATATTCAGAACTATAATTATTATATCAATAGTGGAATGCAAATTTTAAGTCTGTGAAACATTATTATTATTATTAAAAATCAGAATTATGATTGGTCTTAATTTGGCCCAGTTTCTTCTTCCCATATGGCAAATCTTCATCTTAAGAGTAGTGTTTGCAACCCTACACCCTCAATTGTTCCACTTTGTCTTCTATAATTTCTGTCTTCTAGTGCCATTAATTTTATCCCTTATACATTAATACACAATGGTAGTCAGCCGTTTTTATGTGTCACTCACTTTTGTATTTCTCTTGGTAGTAAAATTCTCGTAGTGCTCGTCAGTTCCATAGTAATGGTGGTTTATAAAATAGGGAAATAAATTCATAAAATTTATGAAGCAGAGTTATAATGAGCTGAATCATATTATAATAATTAATTATGAAAAACATTATCTCAGTGTTTATGAAAACCTAAGGCCAATGGTTTTTAATTCTGCTACTGTGACAGGCAGTAGGAACCAATATTGACTAACACTCTTTAAATTATGTCCCTTCTTCTTGTCAGTGTTTTGCATATTGTCTTTATTTGCCAACTTTGTGGAGATTTTGCTTATTCTTTACCTTATCAGTCCTTCCAATTTCAACACTTTTCTGTTACATCTTGTTTCTAATTCTATAGTGCTCTTCTGGTTTCCCGGTGACTGTGATCACCTACATCTACATCCATATTCCACAAGCAACCACACAGGAGAGTAATTTGTGCATCATTGTGACTTCTGCCTCCTATTCCAGTTGCATATGCATGCTTGTGGCCTCTAATCTCTCTAATGTTATCCTTGTCATTTTGTGAGATCTGCGTAGGAGGAAGCACTGTATTGGTTGACCCTTGAGAAACATATGCTCTGTAAATTTGAAAGTAGCCCTTACTGAGACACAGAGCATCTCTCTTGCAGCATCTGCCACTAGAGTTTTGGCACTTTTGTACTTACTAAATGGTACATAATGAAATGTGTTGTTCTCCATTGGATCTCCTCTAAGTCTTTTATGAATGGAGCCCACCCTGACGAGCAGTATTAAAGCGTTGGCCGAACAAGGTTTTATTATATAGTCTATTTCCTTTGTTGGTGGCATATACTTCCTGAGGATTCTTCCAGTGATTCTGTTGGAGACTGTTCTAAAGAACCCCCTGCCAGTGCCTTGTACCACATGAATTATTATGGAAAATCAAAATTATTTTGAAAGTCAAGTTTGCAAAATTTTATCAGTCAGATGAAAAGTGTGACAGAACATAAAATATTAATATGATCAGAAGTGTCAGTGCCCATACAAAATTACCAATTTCGGTTTTTCCTAGCCACCCACTGGGTCAAATTGTGAATCCAAACCTCCAGGGACCTACTTAAATACAGACACAAAATTTCATCGAAATAGGGAACTTTCAAAATTGAATAATAATAAAATAAATAAATACATAAATACATACATACTCCAAAATCTACCACAAGTTGTAAAGCTGAGTGTATGTTCTCACATATTCAAGTTCATGTTGCTAATGTTAAGATCGTAGTTTTGTGATTAAAACATTTGATGTATTGCAGTATTATATATCATTAAAATATTAGTGTTTCTATTTTCAAGATACCCAGCGTATTTCACACTACTTCAGTTTCATTCTCATTCAAAAAATATGCACACACAATTGAAAATAACATATCTTTCTACATGTTCAGAAATCAGTCACTTAAATATTTTAATTACAGGAGTATGTTCTCTCATAGTGGAAATTTATTTAAAACCTTGTCAAGAAAGAGGAAGCCGGCCACATGCCAGCTGAAGCATGTACTGTAGCATAACAAACATACTTTCACACATCTTCCTACTGTGTGTTTGTGAGGAGGCATAAACTGTTCATGGTGAATTCTAGCATAGTTTGTTTGAAAAGAATATGCCGAATCAGAGGTCATACTTGTTCAGTTTTAGCATACCTCATTGTCAATGACACATTCAATGCTAACCGTACTTATTCCCTTGCTCAATTTTTGTGTGGTGGCTCCACAATGGTTTATGTTATAACACGGAATATACATAAACTTGTATGACCGATTAACAATTTGAGAACTGGGTGCAATAGGTTTCAGTCAACTGGTTGGTACTAAGCATTTTCACAATTATTATAAATGTTGTACAGATTATACAGCTTAGGAAATGAACCACTATTTTTTTTTAATTTGAAAGGTAGGTCTTTTCCCTGCAGAATACTGTAAACAAACAAACATTTACTCCAGAGAGAAAGATTTTATATTATAATATTTTGCACAAAAAATATAAATAAATAAATAAAAATAAAAAATCACAATGCTGTCAAAATTATAGAGTTCTTGGTCAAGTCCTGAACCAGTATTGCTCATTTGAAATTCTATTTCTTCATCTTGTAAGGCCATGACAAAAATGAAACACTACATGTAGCGCCAAAAGCAACAGTCGAAAGAAAGCATTGCACTGTCACAAAATGTGAAACATGCAAACATGAGTGCGGGAAAGCGATTTACTCCCAATTTATTTTATTCCTACCTAAAACCGTGATAGCTTTTGCCAACTGTAGCTTTTCTCAGTGCTATGATAATGGAGACTATTATTATACTGACAAAAGACGTAAATCAAATGCTGGAAGTCATTTACAAAACAGATAATCAGGTGACATTGGTACTACTTCGTTCATTTTTGGCGTAGAGTCTGTGTGATGTAGAAGCTACATTGTTTGTCTCTAAAGTGTTAAAATTATGGCATGGTACCATGTTCATTGATTCCCATGTTTGTTAAATTGGAATAGTACTGAGCTGGAAGATTAGTGTAGAGTTTGTTATTCTCTTTTTAAGAGTTTCAAATGGTTTCTTGGGAGGAAATTTCACTGTCCATAATTCAGTACTCCTGTAGGAAAATTCGTCCTGTCTTAAGTATCCTTACCCAGGTTCACATTATTTTATCTCACTTTCGCACTAGTGTTTGTGAATTAAACTGTATAAGCCATATCTGTAACATGAAAATACACAAATATTTAACCCTGCCTTTTCATTCTGTTTTAGGTACCTGATGTATACTTTGGATAAATACGTTGAGCAAGATTACAGTCTTGTGTATTTCCACTATGGACTAACAAGTAAAAATAAACCATCATTGTCATGGTTATGGCAAGCTTATAAGGCTTTCGATCGGAAATACAAAAAAAATGTTAAGGCTCTGTATCTAGTCCATCCAACAAATTTCATTAGAGTAATTTGGCAGATATTTCGTGCTGCTATAAGGTAAACAAATGACAGTTTATGAATATGTATATATTTTTAAATTGATAATTTACTTTGTGTAGTTTTTATTTGTGTGTGTGTGTGTGTGTGTGTGTGTGTGTGTGTGTGTGTGTGTGTGTTTCAATAAAAAAATTAATTATGAAAAAAGGACAATAAAAATTACTAAAATTTGTCACTTAACAGACTAGCAGTTTGTTCCACCAGCAGGCACAGAACTAGAGACAAGATGTTGCACATGTGCTTGTTAAATACAGTTAAACTGAGTTGATGTTGGGAAACAGGAGTGACGTACATAATCATTTAACTAATTATTGAAGGTGGAAAAGGGGGGACACATTAAAGCCTATCTCACAGATCCATTAAGAATCTTCTTTTTTTGTGATTGTGAGTAATCCACATTTCACTTTGTTTCGTCCTTCCCGGCCTATCTTTGAGGAAAGGTTCTTTTAGTGCATGTGGTATGCGTGGAGAGCTAAAACAACTATACTGATTTGTAATAAAAGTTTTATTTACTAATATGTACAATTATACTCAACTTCTAAACATATGTGTGTCCCATCTTTCGGCGGCGTCTTCTTCCTTGATGCTAGCTGCGCTGAGTTCTAGTGACTGACTCTTCCGGAGCTGAGTTCAGATGGGCTCTTCCAGACACATGTCAGCCTAGATATAGCAGCTTGTAGAGGGCGTGCTTCTAGGTTGCTCCCTCCTGGAGGCGCGGCGCTGCCGTGCTACTGGGTGCTGGTCGTCCGCTGCCTTCTCCACGATTGTTCTCATGCATCTGGCGTGTGGTGCTGACTTTACGCCACAACACTTAAAAGTTTCAGTTCTGAAATCCAGAGACAAATGATGCACTTGTAATTTTCTGTTCATTATTTACATGAAACAAAGGAAAGACAACCTCTCACATAAAGGAGATATATCTGCTTCTTGTAAAAATTTAAATAAACATCATAAAGGTTTGCCTTGTTCTCATTCATTAACAGACTTATGTATGTAGGAAAGGGAAAGGGGATTTTCATTTTTGCGAGCTTCTGCCATAGCTTATTTTGCTGTGGGGCATATTTGGTGCATCCAAGGATGATATGATCAAGATCTCCATCTTCTTCTGGATGAACATTGCACTTGAGGGAATTTCACTCCAATCCTGTAGAGACGTGCAGGGAAGTATGCATGTCCTAACCTTATTCTAATCATTGATGTTATGTATCTCCTTGGAAGATTCTCCTGCAGAACCACAGTTTTGCTGGAATGGTATGCTGAAGTGTAGCATATGAGAGGCCCTTTTTCCGCTGTGAAGCTTGTCACTGCTGTTCCCATGGATTATATGTCTCTTTTTGAGACTTGTATAAAGTCAAAATATGGAAGCTGTATAAATAGTGGGTCCCAACTTCGATGCTTTCATGTGCTAGAGCATCAACTGTTTCATTGTGCTGTATGTCTGAATGACCCTTTATCCACATAAAAAAAAGTAAAGCAGTCAACAATCTGAAGATTGGTTAGAACAACACAGTGCTTTACTAGGCATGGTCCTGTTTGGAGGTGGTATGCCATTGCCTTCCTCCGACCTTCAAACTGACTTATCCAGCCAGTTATAGGGGAACCTACAGTTTATAAGATGAAAAAATTTATTTTCTTTGTTGGCTTTCATTATTATTTCCACCAACTCATAAATATAGCTGTTGTTGGCTTTCCACTTTCTGTGCTGTAATTTCTCTAAAATGCTTCTAGAATCTGTCAAAATCAGTGTTTTATTCCCCCTTTCTGTTCCAAACTTAACTACTTCTTTAATTCAGCAGTGTTGATGCTACTGAATGGTGGTAGCATAATTTTTTTGATTTGTGTAATCTGGGACAGTAAAATGCACATCCAATTCCCTCAGGTGTTTTTGATCCATCTGTAAAAAATTTGGCCATTTGCTTTCCAAATAATTTGTTACATCTTTATTGCCTTTAACCTCTTCGCTCTTTCTGTCTAGAAGATAAAAAACTTCAGGTTGGTAGACTTTTGTCTCATATTTCTTGCTGAACACTGGTAAAATTGGGTCCTTCTGTGTCGGAGAAAATGTTAAACTCAGGCATCGGAAGCCTTTTACTAACAAAGGTGTTCACTTGTCTTCTGATGAGTATCCTCTTACTGACATTTGCTTAGCTTTAACTATGATAGGTTGGTTGATCACTACAAATCTTTGAAGCAGAAACCTTTTGGCAAGTAGTACTCTACGGATATCCAGAGGCATTTCTTTCGCTTCAATTATGAGGGCATTTGCCAGGTGGGGACAAATGCAGGTGGAAGTAATATTAGTGTGACGAAAAGTTATAGTTATGCTGTGAAAAACGGTATTGTGAAAAACTATGTATGTAAAAACTGCAAAGAAGAAATTGAGAAGTTAAACGAACGATTAAAAAGTCTCCAGCAAGTTACCGATACGCTGTTGCGGGAAATTGGAAAACTCGGAAATGAGAATCTTGAGTTAAAAACACTAGTTAGTAGCAACAGCAAAGTACGGAGTTCAAATGTGTTGCGGAACACTAAGAATAATTTGAAACTTATTGAGACAAATGGTCACAGTAAGGTAATGGAAAATAACGGTCAACCTTGTGTAAACAGTTCTAACATAATAACCCGAGGAAATAATGGCCAGAAATGTGTAAATAACTCGTATGCGGGCCAAAGTAAAAACAATGGCTGGAAGTGTACAAACAGTTCAAATAGTGTCTCGGAAGAAAAATCAAAAACAGTGATTGGTAAAGTGCAATGCTCCAAACAAAACCAAATAAATAAATCTTATCTTGTATGCATAAACAAGTTTAATGTGTTATCTGAAAGCAGCAACATTGACGTGAATAGTGAAAGTGAAAACAAGCCTAACAAATGTGAAGCTAAAGACGTAAAAGAAAACCGTAAATCAGCCACAAGCAATCAGAAACTAACAGCCGAGAAATGCAATGTGCTTTTTCTATTGGACAGCCATGGGAGAAAGCTAGCCAGTATTTTAGGCGATGTGAGTACGGACTTAAATACGACTGGCATCATTAAACCCGGCGCGAGAACGAAGAATATTGTTACGTTGCAATGGAAGTAGGCTTGACTTCGAAGGCAACTAAACACAGCACTTATACTGAAAGCACGTTTATTACGAACTCAACATACACGCAGCACTGACAGCCTCTCAGGCAGAGTGCTCTGCTATTTATACACAGACAGAATTTACCAGAAATTAGAAGAACAGTTAACATAAGAAACAAGTAGAATTTACAAGTGAACATAAGAAAGATGTAGAAGCTTCTGGAATTGTAAATTACAAAGAAATAAATTTTTGCCGGTGGGCGGGATTGAACCGGTGACCTTCTGCTCCGCAGTCTGTGACACTATCCCCTGCGCCACGCCGGCAGTTGATGTTCGTGGTCTCTCGCGGCATTGCTCCCTCTCCTGGAGAAACAGCGACCCGCTGTTATGATCCCTGTGGAGTCAGCTGCAATGTCCTGGATCTTGACCGTGTCATGGGTCCTCTGTATGACATTTCAAGAGAATCCTTCCCTTCTCCGCGATTATCGACGACAGACGTTCCTGTCATGGCTTCATCAGAAACATTACCGTCCTTGAAGTGCTTGAAAAAGAAGCCATTGTCGTCTACCTGCTCTTCAGGATCGTAGTAAGGCTTCATGCGCAGGACGTGAACAATGTCTCTTCACTTTTGACGTTTCGACGACGGCTCATAATCCTCAACTTCGTATGTGACGTCTGACAGGCGGCGTATGACACGATATGGTCCAAAGTATCACATCAATAACTTTTCTGACAGTCCAACCTTCCGTACAGGGGTAAAAATCCATACCAGATCTCCTGGGCTGTACACAACAGGTCGGTGCTTGTCGTTATATCGCTGACGGTCCTTCTCCTGGGCGTCCGGTGTCCGTATGCGAGCCAGCTGTCTTGCTTCTTCGATCCTGGTGATGAGCTGTTTAACATAGTCATCCTGAGTGTCGTCCGGTTGGAACGGGAACAGTGTATCCATTGTCGTCTCAGCTTCACGGCCATGGAGCAGGAAAAACAGAGTGAAGCCTGTGGTGTCTTGTTTTGCGGTATTGTAAGCAAATGTCACGACTGGCAGAATTGTATCCCAATCCTTCTGCTCAACATCGACGTACATAGACAGCATGTCGGCTAACGTTTTGTTAAAACGTTCCGTAAGACCATTTGTCTGAGGATGGTATGCAGTTGTCATTCTGTGGACAATGTTGCACTGTGACATTACCTCTGATACTAGTTTTGAGTGGAATACTTTTCCACGATCAGATTTCATGACACGTGGTGCTCCATGCTTCAAAATAATGTCTTCTACTAGGAATTTTGCGATCTCTGGAGCTTCTGCAGTCGGCACAGGTTTGGTGACAGCGTAGCGTGTGAGGTAGTCAGTGCAGACTATTATCCAACGGTTACCGGTTGTCGACTTCGGGAACCTCCCTAAAAGATCGATCCCAACTCGGTGGAATGGAGCTGCTGCCGGCGGAATCGGTACGAGATGTCCTGGAGGTAATTGCGGCACATGCTTCCGTCGCTGGCACTCTTTACAGTGACTCACATAGTGCTTGACAGATTGGTAGAGACCTTTCCAGTAATACCTGCATCTGATTCTGTCTAGGGTCTTCACGAATCCCAGATGACCGGATATTGGAGCATCATGGAAATATTTGAGAATAGCTGGCTGGAGATGAGCTGGAACAACAAGTAGCAATTTGGGGCCCAGTGGCTCGTAGTTGCTCTTGTACAATGTTCCGTTTATAAGTTGGAACTCTCCATTGGTCGGTTCTCCTTTCTCCAAGGCCTCTGTCATTTTTAATACTGTTGGATCTTCCCTCTGTCCAGCTGTAACGTCATCTAATTCAGTGAGAGCTGTTGTGCTCCACTAATGGATTCCTCGAAAGGCAGTCGGCATCCTTGTGTTTGCGCCCGTTCTTGAATACCACTGTGACATCGTACTCTTGGAGTCTTAGTGCCCATCTTGCTAGTCGACCTGATGGATCCTTCAAGCTAGTCAGCCAACACAAAGAATGGTGGTCTGTCCCGACGGTGAATGGTTTGCCGAATAAATACGGCCGGAACTTGTTGATAGCCCAGCTAACCGCGAGACATTCTTTCTCAGTTGTAGAGTAGTTTATCTCAGACTTTGAGAGTACTCTTGACGCATAGGCTATCACTTTTTCGGCACCTTCCTGAACTTGTACAAGCACTGCACCAATCCCATAGCCACTGGCGTCTGTGTGAAGTTCCGTTTCAGCATTCTCGTCGTACAAGGCTAGCACTGGTGCGGAAGTTAGAGCCTCCTTAAGTGCTCGGAAAGCTCTTTCTTTTGTCTCATCCCAGTAAAATTTGACGTCTCCCTGCAGAAGTTCTTGTAATGGACGTGCCTTGTTACAATATCCTTTTATGAAACGTCGGTAGTATGAGCACAGCCCGAGAAAACTTCTCACATCACGAATGTGCTGAGGAGTTGGAAATTCTGTGACTGCCCTTACTTTATCTGGATCAGGACTGACACCATCTCCGTTGACTAGGTGCCCCAGGATTGTTATCTCATTGGCGACGAAGAGGCACTTCTTTGGATTGAGGCGGAGACCTGCAGCCTGAACACACTTCAACACAGTTGACAGGTGACTCAGATGTTCTTCAAATGTTTTCGAGAAAACGACAATGTCATCTAAATAGCAGAGACACATCGTCCACTTAAGGTGTCGAAGCAAGTTGTCCATCATGCGTTCGAATGTGGCTGGAGCATTACATAATCCAAATGGCATTACTTTAAACTCATAGAGACCGTCAGGTGTAATAAAAGCCGTCTTCTCCCTGTCAGCTTCGTCAACCTTGATTCGCCAGTAACCTGTCTGCATATCCATAGTTGAGAAGTATGTAGCTCCTTTCAAGCAGTCTAAGGTGTCGTCAATACGCGGCAATGGGTAGACATCTTTCTTTGTGATTCTGTTAAGCCGCCGATAGTCGACACAGAATCGCCATGTGCCATCCTTCTTCTTTATGAGGACCACCGGAGACGACCAAGGACTCTCCGAAGGTTGAATAATGTCATCTCGCAACATCTTCTCCACTTCCTCCCGAATTATTCGTCTTTCAGCTGGCGACACTCTATACGAACGCTGGCTAATTGGCGGATGATCCCCAGTATTGATACGGTGCTTTATCGTGGGTCGTTTCGTCTAACTTTTCCCCTGCTGAGGTGCGAATGCACCCGAAAATTGGCGTAGTATACCTAACACCTGCTGGCGTTGTTCCTTGGTCAGTCCAGGCCCTAGTGGCAGTTCCACGTTTGTTTCCTCCAGCGTGTTGCCTGTACTAACAGCAGGACATGGGCCTTCATTGATGACGTTGAGCTCACCGTCCTGGATTGGTTCAGCTGCCCCGATACACATTCCCTTGGGGATAAGTTGTGACTGCTCGTGACAATTTGTGATCCAAATCTCTCCTTGACCACCGGTAATGCTTATGATAGCCGCTGGTATGTAAACTTCTTTTGTGAGCCTGAGAAACTTTTTACTATCAACTAGAACTTCACAGTTTGACCAGTCATCTGTGTTTGTGACTGCAACTCTTCTCATTGTCAACGGCGGTATCGTCACATTGTCAACGACGAATAACTTCCCCGAAAAGTCTGTATTACGTGCATCCGGCGGAGCAACTTCTTCAATTTGCAGCTCATATCTTCCACAGTCAATGTTAGCTTGGGATGCCTGAAGGAAATCCCATCCGAGGATGACATTGTGACTACATTCTGTTAACACGACAAATTCAAACGGCTGCGTCCTGTTGTTGATGGTTATTCTAGCGACACAAGTTCCTGCTGGATGGTCGTACTTTCCATTCGCGACCTTCAGCACAGTTGCTACCGTATCACAGAACATTGTCTTCTTTAGTGTGCGGCGGTAATTATCCGATAATACAGAAAAAGAGGCTCCTGAGTCAACAAGTGCCCGGACAGGTTGGCCGTCGATTATGACGTCGATGAGATTTCCCGACATCTTGGCGACTGTCGTCCATGGAGGATTTTCATCTGCGGCGGCCTCACCTCCGTAGATGGGTGCCTCGCTTAGTTTTCCTGGGCGCAGCGGCTAGGGGAGCGGCTGGTACCTCTGTACGGCGACAGTGAACGGCTGCGGCGCATTGGGGAGAGACCTCGTCTAGGGTACGGCGATGGGCTTCTTCCCATAGGTCGACTGAACTCATCAGCAGGTGACTGCCTTGGATAGAACTGCTCCGACGACTGACGTCTTGCGGCAAAATAATCATCGAATACTCGCCTCCTCTCTCTGCAGTAGCATACGACATGTCCAGGGCGTCCACAGTGGAAACACAGTGGTGTGCTGTCTTCTGTCCTGCAGACGTCTGTTCTTCTGCGGTGCGTCATAGTTACCGGGGGAGTTGGCTGTGGTCGCGTCGGTCGGTTCATGGGCTGCCGTTTGGCGGCTGCAGAATAAGTCATAGCAGGGCGAGGCCATTCTTCACGTCGGGTGCGATTGACGGGGCAACAGGAGCTAATGTTTGAAATACCTCGTCCTCAGCGGCGTCGGCTACCTCGTGACTTACAGGGCTCACATCCATGGCCATAATCTGATGCTCGCTCGATCTAATAGTCCTGGCTGCCATGCACTGTTGTAATTCTTCTCTCACGATTTGTCGTATGAGAGAAGCCAAGTCCTGCTGGTCTTCCACAACGGCCATAGGGACTACATTTGGGAGTCTGTCATACTTCTTGCGTCCAACCCTCCTTTGTTGCATCTCTTCAATACGCTGGCACCACTTGATGAACTCTTCTGTCGTAGCGACGTCTTTTATCAAAAGAGCTTGGTACATATCTTCTGCAATTCCCTTCATCAGGTGCGTGATTTTGTCCACCTCAGTCATGTTCGGATTCACTATGTTCCACAGGGCCAAAACATTCTGTATGTACGATTGTGTCGGCTCACCATGTCGTTGGGCCCGGTTCTTCAGTTCTTCCGCTGAGCGGATTTGACGCTGGCGGTCTCCAAAAGTCTTCTTCAGTTCCTCCTGGAACGTCTCCCAGTCATTCAACTTGTCTTCGTTGTTTTCGAACCATTGCTGGGCTGTTTCATCCAGGTAGAAATAAACGTTGGCCAAGCACATCGTATGATCCCACCTGTTGTACTTGGCGACTCGGTCGAACCCTTTTAGCCATTTGTTGGGGTCCTGTCCAGCATCTTCAGAGAACACCGACGGGTGTCTGATGTGCAGCTGGCTTATTGCTGGTTTCGTCTCCATCGTTCTTCTGATAATACGGACTTTTGGAAGGATGTACTTGGTGTATCCCTTGTATTCCGGTTCCAGTCCGTGTAAGCGACGGCTTTTACGTTGCCTAATCGGAGCCACGGTGATGCAGCTGTTGCACAGTGTACCCGGCGCCTCCACCAAACAATGTCACGTTGCAATGGAAGTAGGCTTGACTTTGAAGGCAACTAAACACAGCACTTATACTGAAAGCACGTTTATTACGAACTCATCATACACGCAGCACTGACTGCCTCTCAGGCAGTGCTCTGCTATTTATACACAGACAGAATTTACCAGAAATTAGAAGAACAGTTAACATAAGAAACAAGTAGAATTTACAAGTGAACATAAGAAAGATGTAGAAGCTTCTGGAATTGTAAATTACAAAGAAATAAATTTTACCGGTGGGGGGGGGGGGGGGGGTTGAACCGGCGACCTTCTGCTCCGCAGTCTGTGGCGCTATCCCCTGCGCCACGCAGGCAGTTGATGTTCGTGGTCTCTCGCAGCAATATCATTGGTGATGTCTCGGAATTCAAGACTACAATGAAGAATAGTGATTATGTTGTTTGCATTACTGTTACAAACAACGTAGCACAGAATGAAGCTAAAAAGTGCATAACAGGTTTGAGAAACTTCTTAGATGCAAATAAGACGGTAAACAGTCTTGTTGTGATGATACCTCAGAGGCATGATCTGAACTATAATTCATGTGTAAACAAAGAAATTCGTAGGGCCAATGCTAAAATCAAACAGTTATGCTCCAGTTATGCCAAATGCAACATAGTAGATGCCAGTAGACTGAACAGAAATCTACACACACAACATGGGCAACATTTAAACTATCACGGGAAAAAATTCCTATGCCAGGAAATAAAGAAAGTTATAAATGAAACACGCGAGCGCAATAAGTTTGTTCTAAAAGACAGTCCCTCTTTACATGCTCATGTCCATCCTTTTTTAGACAAGACAATGACACAAAGCAAGGAAAGGTAGAAATAATGTTGATAGGAAACTGTAACAAATTAATTCAGCTGGACCATTTTGATGATACAGAACATGTAGCGAAAATAAATGAACACACTGCACACAATGGAAACAAAATACCCACTAGTATTGATAGCAAAATTCTCCTTCTACATATAAATGTACAATCCCTTAGAAATAAAATGAACTAACTTCAATATTGGCTTGAAAGAATCAACTGCAGTGTTTTGTGTGTTAATGAACACTGGATGAAAGCCTGTGAAATAAACCTGTGTGTCCCTATAGGTTACTTACTAACCACTAGTTACTGCAGAAAAAATATTGTACGTGGCGGAGCCTCAATCTGCATAAAAAACAACCTAGACTTGGAATACTCAAGTTATAGATTTTAACATGGTTTGCATTGAAGGTACATTAGAAGTAGCTGGTATAGTATTGCACACTCAAAAAATTGTAATTGTCTCAATTTATAGAACTCCAGGCTCTTATGAAATAGTTTTTATAGAAAAAATTAATGCTTTAATATTACACTTGTCCAGATTTAAACAACATAAAATTGTAATTGTAGGTGATATTAATACAGGGTGGCCACCGAACCTTGAAACCGGGGAAACCGGGAAAAAGCCTTGAATTTGAGAAAACTGGGGAAAACCGGGAAAAAACCTTGAATTTAAGCCAGAAACCGGGCTTTTTAATCCACGAGATCTCGCGGCTTTAAGAGTTAAACGATCGTTCGCGTGTATAGTCTATTGCTCAGATTACACGACCAGTTCGCAATGTACATAAGTGTAAATAAGTAATCCATGTAGTTTTAGTAAGAAAAAAACCTCAAAATTTAATATTTAAAATTAACAAGATGCCAGTCATTTTAAAATTACGGCGAGCAAAATGCTCAGATCGCTAGTGCCCGCGGGTTAAATAATATTCATCGCTTCATTTTTATGTACAAAAAATTTTCAAATATATTTTTGGGCAGTTTAAAAAGTTATATAATTATAGGTTACGTATTCCGTTATCCTTTTCTGTATTTATCTCGAAGTGTTGTTCAACCACGCGACTCAGTTCCTCGCAATGTACAATGTACGTCAAAGAGACGCGATGTTATGGTAAGGCGCGAGTACGAAATCGCAGCTAAAATGAAAGTCGATATTTAATTGCACTAAATTTTAGCAATTTTCGTAATTGACCCCCCCCCCCCCCCCCCCCCAGTGATACTCATCATCACAGATCTCGTTTGTCTGAATCTGTATTAAAAAATCTCTTCACTAAAGCATTTTGTTGAGTTTAACTATAAACTCCGTAAAAGTTGGTATTGTGATGCTTCGTTAGCATTGGCGCCGACTACGGGTATGCTCGACCGCTCAAGCATACCCCAAAATTTGAGTGGGTATGCTAGGCATACCCCACTGAATATATTGGTATCATTTTTTTCTTTACGTTATATTTTTTGACTGTAATTAAAATCGACTCTCTCATCCTATTGATGGCCGGCTGGCTTGTGTAAGACACCACTCTAAAAACATTATTTTAAACAGGTAATTGAATTCGTAGGCTTTAAAATCCACGTTCACATGCGAGTGAAGTGACTGTTTTCTAAATAATCCCAATGTTAATGGAATTCCTCTTGTTAAGTCAATATTGTCAACTGAAGGCGGCAGCCTTTAAAAGTATTAAATAACTAGAAATGAAGTGGGTTTGGTACGATACATTGAAAATGTTTACACTGCGAATTTAATCCCCGATATCTTTTGAGATAACATTTTGACAACCACATACGTTACCAGTGAGCCGACGTACTTGCTGCGAAGATTACACTATCCCTTCTAGCTAAAATATTCTGTCAACAGTCCTCATAACTTGCGAAGGTCTTTGCGTTTTAATTGGCAGCTCTACAAAATTCTCGAAACGCAACAGCTAGTGATAGATTTTTTCTGAATTTGAATTTTCAGGCTTCAACAATTTGTCAAAAATTGAATGTAGCAGTCGGACCTTAGTTTCTGCTTTTTTTTTTTTTAAACCTGTGTCACCTGTGCATGGAATTACATCTTAACCCTTTACCTCCCCTCATCTTTATCTGTCCGTCTAGCCACAACCATTTTTTCAAAAATTGTAAATAATACTGCAGGGCTTCCAGTAATTCATTGTGACTAGATTGTCTACCATTACCTCTAGGAAACAAAAAGCATTAGGTTACAATTCATTGTCAAAATATATATCGTTGATTGATGTCTAAGTTGGAGTAAATGAAACAACACTTTCAAATAATTGAATCAAGGTAAAGGAAACAAAATGATTAAAAAAACTTTATTACTAAATAATTGCTCAATGTCGATATTAGTAGTAAATAGTGTGAAAATATTATTAGTTACGATAAAGGAAACATATCCTGCACACTGATGCCATCTGTAGTCATCCCAAATTTGCTTCCAAAAACTGAAAATAATCAAAAATTCTATTACATATACATTAATCCAATCATTATTTATAGATATATGCGAAGAAATATTTTTGTTCATAAATCAATAAAATTGGGGATGAAAAGGGTTAATGTATTCCGTGTGAAGATCGTTAAAATGGATAAATATATAGTGAAATACAAAAGGAATTCGACTTATCGTGATGGTGACGGTGATATGGAATCGATAGCGTGTGTTTTATATAAGTTTTTTGTGGTGTCGCACAAGTACAAACTGCGCGGCACCTACTTCCGCCGCGCGCCGCCATGCACGCACGGCACGGCGTTCTTACGACGACAGCCATGAGCGCCCTTTGCCACAACTCCGCTCGTGGCCACCACTGAACGACATCGTTCACTTGGGACTGAGATAGCAACCAGCGAACACTTCGGAATCTGATAGGCACCAGTGAAGACTTTGCTATCAGTTAGGCACTAGGCAGGACTCTAGCTCAACTATGTATCAGCTATGTAAAAGTTAAGTATTGTATAAATTCTGTGCAATATATATATCGTTCTAATTTACTCTAGTGTTTCTAGTTTCTGGCTGCTCCCCTCCGTACCTGCACCAGCGTGCTATCTTTATTCCTGTGTCGGTCTCATTCCACTCGGCCACCGACACCTACGACGGAAACGAGACACAAAAGCGGCGACGAGGCTGGGACACAAAATTTTTGGATTTGATTTGTATTTATTTATTTATTCTTTAGAAATACCTGGGTACGCCACTGAGCATACCCCAAGATTTTCAAAAGTCGGCGCCTATGTTCTTTAGTAAATTATAGACGATTCCTGTGACTGACATAACATTGGTCATATATAAATAGTAAACACAGTCATCATGTACCGGTGCGTATTATTGATGGCTGAACTATTTTCCATACGGGCCCGGCTAGCCCCAATGAGGAGTCGCGGTAACAATTACGAGAATAATTAATTTACTTAGCGGACAAGGGTACATCGAGAACCTGTCAACCATTGAGCAGGAACAGCATTAATTATTTATTTTATGGTCAACACAAAAGATTATTCCCATCGTTATATGTTAATGGGTTTTCAAAAAGCGTACGTACACGCAACGCCACCTAGTGAGCGCTAGCCGGGCCTCTTTGAAATACAGTTCTAACATTGTAGATTGCGACTTTTTGACATGCTAATTGTCCTGCAAAAAGATGTAAGTTTAACTCTGTAATACGGTACGCGACTTTTCCGAAAAGGAAATTTCTTCCAGTTGTAATTTATTGCTTTGACAGCTGTCTTATAACAATACATTAAAATATCGTTAAATATATTTCGGGACTAACGCCATCTACATCTTTCTGAGATGGAACAGAGTGAAACAATCGTTGCAGAGAACAGTAGAGTGAATACAAGTGTGAATCGACCTTACCTGTGCCCGCACAGATGAAATAATTCAACGTGTTTTAGAGTGAAGGGTTTGTCCGACATGTCAAAACAGAGTATAACTTGATATCAGAGCTCATACGAGAAGTGTATCCCAAATCACAAACGAATGCATTATGCTCTTGGTGCAACACAAATAAATATTTCTACAATGGGGAAGAGTGCTTTGAACAGCCACCCAAGAAGCAAGAAACATAAACTTTCTAGAAGCAAACGGAAGTGTGTTGCTTTTCGCAATATATATTTCACTGTCTGTTTAGTACTACAGGAATTTAAAAAATGAAACAAATTCATTAGAACAAAATACTGTTTTCATTCAAATCTGCTGTTGAGTGTTATTTTACCAAATGACACTTGAATGCAAATACTACACAGCTGTTGCTCCAGATATGTTTTTGCATTCCCCATTCCATCTCCTCGCAGTTCAAGAACTCGCCCCCAAAATTGTGCATTATTACGCATGCTGGGTCATTAACATTCATTAATCTTTTAGCTAGAGTTTTCCAGGGCAAAACTTATTTGAGTGTAAGGGCTCTGGAAACTGAAAACCATCGTTGAGAACAATGTAAATGAAAACTTGAAAGAGGTGAAAAGGTTGGGCAATACTGGATATTCCGATACCACCCGTCTGCTTTGATCCATAACGTCAGGCACAACGTCATGGTGATAACCGACATTCATATTTCAATGCAAATGTAATGTGGCGATAACATGAAATAAACGACACAAATATTAACGCAAGCGAAAAAAAGAAAGAAAACAAAATAAGTAAATGGGATTTTGGGCGGGGAGATTCTAAATAGAACAACAATAGAAATAGCAATAATGAAGTAAAAAATGAAAAAAAACACAAAATATCCCAAAAACGGCTCGTTTATTGAAGTTCTTGAATACGAGGGGAGCTTTTTATCGTAATAATGATATACAATTACGAAACTGCTGAAATACAGCGCGAGAGATTAGCGAAGTGTAAAAGTGAAGCTACGTTTTGCAATGTTCTTTTGTTAAAAATGAAGTCTGGAGTCTGCTTAGAGGAAAAAGCAATGCTTACAGTGATGTTACAAACGCGCGATCGCGCGTGCGTTTAAGTGCAACGTTGATCTTCATGTATCAGTTAATTACAAAAAAATTGTGATATCGGACAGTCAAAGTGAGCCAATGGTTGTTCATATCCTGAAGGTAAGGTAAATCATAATAGTGAATTTTATCCATTATGGATGTTGAACTCCGTGACTGTTCCTAATAGGTTGTGGAAATAAAATCCGCTACCAGTCACAAATATAACTGTGACTGGTAGCGAATTTTATTTCCACAACCTAAATCATAATATATGTATTGAGTTCTCGATCACTATTTCATGAGATGTAACTGTATTTTAATGCATCAGGAAGTCTAGTATAAATGAACAGTTTGTTGCAGAAACGAATGCAATTCACATTAAAACGTACAGTATCCTCCAACTACTTGAACTCAACTTAGTCCATTATACAAGGTGTCAATTTTAAGTTGACAAGCCGGAATAACTCGGAAAAACAGTAGATATTCAAAAATGGTTTCCACCGTTTGTGTGTGTGTGTGTGGGGGGGGGGGGGGGGGGGGGGGAGAGTGTCAAGTGTAAAATTTTAAATGGGAACCCCGATTTTTTACTGCAAATTCGGATTCTAAGACCCACATCATGTATGGTCTGGTTGATTATTATTATTATTATTTTTTTTTTTTTTTTTTTTTTTTTTTTTTTTTTTTTTTTTTTTTTTTTGTGACAGATGGTGCTGTAATAGTAAGAAATATTTGCCATACTGGTGAAGAGATGTACTAAACAGGATATAAAATAAATGAAAACCATATTCATGCTTCAGAACACTACCAAATGATCCCCAAAGTGATACTTTCCTCTCCCTGCAGTGGACAGGGCAGTCTTCCAAAGTGATACCTTAGTCTAGATTGCCCTTGTCTGAACACCAGTTATGAATTGCCGACAAAACATTTAATTGAACTAGCAGGGAAAAAATGTACATCTCGTATCATTTGGTAGGGTTATGAAGCATCATCAATATGATTAACCTTTTTCTTTCCTGGGTGGTACATTTCTTCAGCAGTATGGCAAATAATTCTTACCATTACAGTGCCAATGTTGCCATTACATGTTGCCAATTGAAAGAAAAAAAATCAGCCAAACTATACATGAATTGGTCTGTAGAATCTGTATCTGCAATAAAAAATGGGAGTTTCCATTTAAAATTTTACACTAGCCACCCACACCACTCCCAAACAGTGGAGGCAGTTCAAGTTTAGTATCATTTCCTAAGCCTCTGCCGTCCTTTCATAATGGTGAAAACCGTTGTTGAATATATACTTTTTTTCTGGTGTCTCAACTTAAAACGTATACCCTGTACTATAGATTGTGTCAGTGTCGAATCTGGGGTGGGGGAGGGGGGGGTCTACGGGGCTGTACATCCCCCAAAACCATGAGGAAAACCTCATAATATGAGCTGGTTCTTTGTAGATCAGTTTGAGGTAAATGCCACAATTTTTATGATTTCTGACCCCCCCCCCCCCCCCCCCCACTCCATCCCAACACAAATCCTGGATTCACCACTGCTTGGTGTATATTACAACGTGACATGGTTCAACTTGAATGACATGTGTTTTAAAAATGTTACTAGTTTCTTTACGGTATAGTTGTTTGATAGCCTCTTTGATCAAAATTAAGTTTCGTGAAAACCTGGAAAATAATTATTTTTAACCTGGAAAACCGGGAAAAAACCTTGAATTTGAAAATGAAGAACTGGTGGCCACCCTGTAATATTGATATAAGGGCTACGAGAAAAAATGTAGTAGATATGATTAACTCTCTGAAGTCATTAAATTATTACTGTCTGAATGAAAAGCCAACTAGACTTAATGCCTGTCTTGACAACATAATAAGTAATGTACATAGATACTTGGTGCAATGTGATGTCATAGAATTAGGTTTATCAGATCATGCAGGTCTATGGCTCCAAATAGATAATTCAACCCTTGTTACCAAAGAAAGGCAAGTGACATATCGATTGCTAGGTGAATCCAATGTAAGCAATATGAAAAATAAGATACAAGAAAAGGATTGGTCCCAAATAATGAATAGCAATGAAACCGTTGATAAATGCTTTCCCATTTTCTTGACAGAGATTACGAACATAGTAGAAAAGACATACTCCATGGTAACTAGAAGATATACTAATACCCCACGTAAGCTCCAATATACTAATAAATGGTACACACCACACCTAAACAGACTCAGGATATTATTACTCATACTGAAAGATAAGTCTCATCATAGTGATAGGGACAAAGAAAACTACATAAATATGAGAAAACTTTACAGGTCTGAAATAAAAACCGCCAAATGTAATGCGAATAATGAATACATTTTTAACTCAAAAAATTAATGTAAAGCAGTGTGGAATGTCATTAAGAGAGAAATTAATAACAACAATAAACAGTATACCCATAGACTGTGATATTCTTAATGAACATTTTGTAAATGGCAACAGTACTCCACCCATTGATTCTAATTTCAATCTGGAAGCTTCTCTGACTTATTCTAAACAAACAAGAAGTGAGAAATTTACTTGGGCCCCAATCACCTTAAATGACATTCAACAATCAATAAACAAACTCAACTATTCAAAAACAGAAGACTATTATGGTATCAGCAATTTCATCATAAAGTCTATAGTGAAGGAAGTCCAAATGCCACTTCTCTCACTGTCAAACAGAGTATTAGATGAAGGAACCTTGCCTAAATGACTTAAGCTTACAGTTGCACTGCCTGTGTATAAAGAAGGAGATAAAAATCTTCCAAGTAACTACAGACCCATCTCAATAGTACCAATCTTATCTAAAATAATTGAAAACTGTATGCATAAACAGATATACAAGTAATTCTTCAATTTCTCCCGGCATATTTGATAATCAAAATATCCACAGGTGTACTGCTGGTCTATAGTGTCCAACGGGCACAATATTTCGGCGATCATACATGTCGCCATCATCAGGTGAACTGACGGACTGAGCTCCTGGAAACAGCGCCCTGAAATTGTTGTCTTACCGGCTGACAAAGGCAATGCTACGGTTGTTGTCTCCCATAAGGACTACACTGAAAAGATGCAGAGCCTGCTAAATGACGATTCCTACCGGAAGATCAGCGTTGACCCCACAAACAAGGTGGAAAACAAGACGAGGGCGCTTCTCAAGGATGCGGATTTACCGGAGGGTGTCGCCAAGAAACTGCTACCTCAAGGTCCGGTACCGCCAAGACTCAATGGACTCCCTAAGGTTCACAAAGATGGGGTGCCGTTACGTCCCATTGTCAGTAACATCAGAGCACCTACATATTTGTTGGCCAAATACTTGACGGGAATATTAAGTCCTTATGTGGGTAAATGCCCTCATCACATCCGTAATTCCGTGGATTTTGTGAAACTCCTTAACAACTTCAGGCTGGATGAGTCAGATATCATGGTGAGTTTTGACGTCGTTTCGTTGTTTACAAGGGTGCCCCTTCCAGAGTCACTAGATTTGATTGGTCAGAAATTTGACGAGCAGACCACCAAACTTTTTAGGCATGTCTTGACCTCCACGTATTTTCTTTTCAATGGCGAATACTACGAACAAACGGAGGGAGTCGCCATGGGTAGTCCACTCTCCCCCGTGGTTGCAAATTTGTACATGGAGAATTTCGAGGAGGAAGCTCTGGCATCGACTGAATGGAAACCTACTTGCTTTTTCCGTTACGTGGACGACACTTTCGTCATCTGGCCACATGGTATGGATAAACTGCTTGACTTCCTTACACATCTGAACTCCATTCACCCCAACGTCAAATTCACTATGGAGACTGAAACAGAAGGTTAAATTGCCGTTCCTTGACGTCTTGCTCAAGAGAAGAGCTGATGGCACCCTGGGTCATAGTGTGTACCGGAAGACAACGCACACTAATCTGTATTTACACGCAGACAGCTGCCACCACCCTTCACAGAAGAACGGGGTACTTCAAACTCTAGTACATAGGGCGCGCACTATATCCAACGCAGAGAGTCTTCCCCAGGAATTGGAACACCTGAGAACTGTATTTCGAAAAAATGGGTACTCAGAGTGGCAGATTCAGCGGGCTCTCCGCCCAACCAGTACATCACAACCTGTGGAAACTGATGAAAACACGAGGGAGGATGTAGGCACTGCGTTCATTCCATATACCGGCGCACTCTCGGGGAAGGTCGCCAGCATTTTGAAAAAACACCAGGTTGGAACTGTTTTTTGTCTGCCAAATAAAATTCGTGCACTGGTGGGGAGCGCCAAAGATGATCTCGGTTTGAGGAAGGCCGGCGTGTACCAGATTCTGTGTCAGTGTGGAAAGTCATGTATTGGACAGATGATGCGTACCGTCGAGGATCGATGCGTTGAACACCAGAGGCACACACGATTGATGTATCCGAACAAGTCGGCGGTCGCTGAACATTGTTTGTTGCAGAATCATGCGATGGAATATGAACGCACTAGGATTCTGGTACAGACGTCGATACTGGGACTGCGTCGTTAGAGAGGCCATTCAAATTCGCACAAGTGACGACCTCATAAACCGTGACTGTGGCTATAATCTTAGCAAAGCTTGGGAACCAGCGATTGGGTTAATTAAGAGTAAATCTAGCAAACGTAACAAAGTGACGACCACGGCGGACAGAGCCCTCACACCGACGTCATCTCAGATGCCGGCGCAATCGGTTCCATTGCACGGCCGCGGCGTGGGGCGTGGACCGCGGAGGGTTCGCTCCGTGGGCCGAGGGTATTTAAATGGCCCGCTACCGGGCTAGAACCCAGTTCCCTTCGAGCAGCAGTAGCGTGCGGATCTCCGTGCCAGCATGTTTCCAGGAGCTCAGTCCGTCAGTTCATCTAATGATGGCGACATGTATGATCGCCAAAATATTGTGCCCGTTGGACACTATAGACCGGCAGTACACCCGTGTATATTTAGATACACTAGTACTTTGAATGCAGTAAATTATTAAATGAACAACAATTTGGATTTAGACCACACTTATCAACTGTGAAAGCAGTTGAATCACTGGTAAATAATGTTTATGAAAGATATGAAAAACGGCTATAAACTTCTGGAACCCTTATTGATTTAAGCAAAGCGTTTGATTCTGTGTCTCATGATGTGATAATCAAAAAGCTGGAATACTATGGAATAGGAGATAAAGGACTCAAATTCCTCAGGTATCACCTAAGCGATAGGGTACAGCTTGTTTATGCAACCAATCAGAGATCAGCAATCCTCCCAATAAAAAGAGGAATACCCCAAGGCTCAGTTCTTGGACCCTTCATTTTCATTGTTTATGTCAATGAATTTCCAACTTATATACCCTGTAAGAGTGTATTATATGCAGATGACATGACATTAATAACCACTGGAAACAATCTACAGTGTGTGTTGGATAAAAATAAAGAGATAATAGAAATGACTAGCCAATGGTGTCAGGCCAATCAACTCTGCATAAATCAGACAAAAACAGAGGAAATAATCTTTAACTTGAATGTATCTAAAAATGAAAATAAAACTGTGAAATTGCTTGGACTGGTCATAGATCAAAAACTCTCTTGGGAAGGACACACCAATTACGTATGCAGCAAACTAGCTCGTGTACTTTTCCTATTGTACAAATTGAGGGGCAGTATTAGCAAACAATTATTGCTTCAATCGTACTATGCTTTCTTCCATTCCCATCTGCAATATGGAACATTGCTGTGGGGAAACTCCTCAGGAGCTAAATGTGTATTCAGATGGCAAAAAAAGCAGTAAGGTGTATATTAGGGCTAGCACATAATGAGTCCTGCAGAAGTCGCTTTAAATCGCTTGGAATAATGACGATTCCTAGTTTGTATATATATATAACTGCTTAGTATATGCTAAAGAAAACATAGATAAATTCAGCATGAGAAGAAATGTTCATTCTCACAATACACGAAACAACTGTCTGTTGGATTTGCCTTCCACGAGACTAGCCATAGTTCAAAATAACTATAAGTATTTAAGCTTAAAATTCTTCAATAAGCTACCACAAGCAGCTCGTACAATGCCACTGAGCAAATATAAAAACACACTACAAACTTGGCTAAAATCCAGTGAATTCTACGCAATTGAAGAATTCCTAGAAACTGACAGTAAAAATGTTTGTTTCTTCTAAATTATGTTATTGTTTTGTTGTAATATGTGATTTTGTATGTATGATACATGCTTAATGTATAAATGTAATGTAGGCTATAAATGTAAATTACACTATGTACCCTGACAAAGCCAATTGTATGAAAAATATTGAAAGGCAAATAAATATTCTATATATTCTATATTTGTTAGTGACGACTTCATTGCTCGTAGGCACTGCCTGATGGCTCGAAACTGCAATACATTTAGTTTTTTTAATTAAATACTGTGGCGCATTTCCATATAGAAAACATCTATAATCCATTTCAAAGCATATTAGAGCGTAATATGAGGAGGATTTCCGGTTGGGAACCCCATCGTACACCACTTACTGCTCGTAAAACATTAAGGGCTTTTTCTGCCTTTGTAACAATGTGCTTGATGTATTCAGCCCAGGATAGTTTGCTATCCAATAGAAGCCTCAATACCTTTGCTATTGTTCTTACGTTAAATATGAAAGGTCCTAGATTTATGGTATTCATTTGGTACGATTGGTGTTTTGGCGCAAAGAAAACTACAGATGATTTTGAATATGATAGGTTTAGGGCATTCTTCAGGGTCCATGCAGATAGTTCATCAGCTGCCTTTTTCATCCATGAGCAACAAAGATCCAGGCTGGTTGAAGCTGTATATATGCACACATCATCTGCTTATTGTAGCACACAAATAGTGGGATCAAATATATTTTCCAGATCTGTGATATATAATGCATATAATAACTAGTGCGCCTCGGTTGCACAGTGGTAGAGTGCCAGACTACAAATCCAAAGGTCGCGGGTTCGATCCCCGCCATGTCCTAGGATTTTTATCTGTCACTTTCCACTTCTTTCACCTCTGGCAGTAATGCTCATGTGAAAAATACCGAGTAGCACCGTGGTTCGGAACCCACGTTAAGCTGTAGGTCCCCCTATAACTGGCTGGGTAAGTCAGTTCGAAGGTCGGAGGAAGGCAACGGCATACCACCTCCAAACAGGACCATGCCTAGTAAAGCACAGTGGTGTTCAAACCAATCTTCGGATTGTTGACTGCTTTACCTTTTAATATAGGACTTAGAATAGCTCCTTGTGGAATTTCTTTCCAAACTGAGAAAGATCCATATAGACTGTTGTCTTGCTTTTTAAAATAAATTGTTCTTTGTCATAAGTAATTTTGGAGAAATCGAAGGCAAATGTATGGAATACCTAAGTGTTCTAACTTCTGCAAAAGTAAAGTAATGTCAACAGAGTCAAATGCTCCTGATGTATATACAAGAATAAAGCAGTTAGATAACCATTCTCATAAAAACTTTTTCAATATCTAATGTCAGAATGCTTAAATAGTCCATAGTGCTTTTACCTTTCCGAAAGCCATACAGCGACATAGGCAATTTTTTATTATGTTCCAACCACCATTCAAGTTGTAATTTGAGGAGGTGTTCAAAAGTCTTTGCTAAGCATGATGACAATGCAGTTGGACGATAGGATTCCGCTGTAGCAGGGTCTTTACTGGGCTTTAATAGATAAACAATAGTTTGTGTTGACTATTCATGAGGAACTTCACTTTCTGCTGATATTGCATTGTAGATCTGCAGCAGAATGTTTTTTGCTGCTGTAGGTAAGTAAGATAACATGGGGTAGTTAATTTGATCAGTGCCAGGAGCTGAATGAGTAAAACAATCGAGGACCAATTCTAGTTCTTGAATTGTAAATGGTTTCGTGAATAATTCACAAGATGGCTGTGAGTCTCCATGATTACTATTTTTAACAGTAATGTTTCTCCTACTGCTGATGGAGGTGGAATAATATCTGCAAAATTCTCAACCCAGTTGTTTATGGATTTTTTTGTAAAAGGTATATTGTGTATCCATCTTATCATTGACCATATTTCTGAGATAGGTGTATTTCTTGAAATCTTCCACCATGGAGCAGGTCTAAATTTTGGATTTCTTATTACTTTCGTCTGAGGAATTGAGGCTGTTGCAGCTGTATTAATCATGTTTATGAATTTGTTACATGTACTGTGGCATCCGTCAGTTCAAATGAAATACATTCTTCCTCTAGAACCCTCTAGTAAGTAGTCCAATCTGCTTTCCTTGTATTCCACCTGAATTTTGGTTCATATGTAATTTTTGTTGGGGACATATTTACTGATATTTCAATTGGGAAGTGATCTGAACCTATCAGATATGTGTATGCTTTCCATTCAAATAAACCTGCTAACAATGCTGTACAAATAATTAAATAGACAGCTGATTTACTCTGGTGCGGCTTAGTGAGCAAAATTGATGACCCATCGTTTAATATGCATAAATTAAATTTGTCCATTACTTCTAGAATGGCTTCTCCATAGATATCAGTTTTCTAAAATAGTTCATGCTCTAAGGAATCCTTGTTTAAGAATGCTGAACGAGCATTCCACTGGAAAATTTTCATTATTATTTGTTTTAATTAAGATAAAATACTAACGATTTCCTGTTGTATAGTTACGGGATCAACAAAGTCGGTGTTTGTTGCCTGTACTTGTCTCATAAGTCTGGCCACAAGATTAACAAGCTTTTTAATAATTACTGTCTTGCTGAGCATATCAGACATAAGGGTAGTGTCTAAATTTGCTTCCCTCTGGCTGGCAATATGGTGATACTGTGGGCTATATGGACCAGTCAAGATTTAACTAGGTTATTTGCAGCTTGCCCGGAAGTTAGATCAGTTCTAATTCTATTTTTACCGAAAGTTTTGATATTTGTTATGAGCCTCCAGTATTCTGGTTTAGCTTGAAATGTAATTTTTCCCAATGCCATTGGATGCAAGTTGCCAACATTTCCAATTGATCCCTCTATGTATATATAAAAAGGACCTGACAGATCGACTTTGTATCGATTATCCTTGGATTCCACGTACACCGATTCTGTGTTTATCTTTTGATCTATATTAACAGTATTTGCTACGGTACGTGTTACATTTAAGTTGTCGTTAAGTGTAGGGTGCTTATCATTACTTAAATAATTATTTCCAGAATCTTGTACCACATTGTGTTCTGTCTTATTGCATTGTAATGTCTGTAACGTAACTTCATCATTTTTGTTCAGTAGTTTCTTTGCTTTTGCCTGCCTCTTATTTGTTTTAGTTAGTGTCTCATCAGATAAACGTTTGCTTTCCAACTTACTGTTTGTGGTCTCGACGTCCCTGTATAAGTTTTCATTGTCTGCAATCTAGTTGATTGTGGAAGCTGCTTGGCTTGCATCTGCATACCATGGATCCTGTGTAGTCAAGTCGACGGAGTTCAGTTTGGCAGGAAATTTGAATGTCCGCCTTCACCGTTTTGACCACTATCCATTATTTCAGTGTACACTGAAGGAAGCCAAACACTAAAAATAAACACTACAACTCACTAAAATCAGATTTTCAAATTGAAAACTTATTTCACAAAACAAGAAATTACAGAACGACACTAACTGTAACTTCACCAAACATCACATTGGAACCTAAGAGGACAGCTTAAATTGTTGCGAGTGAACAAGCAGCGATGACATCTACAGTCTAGCTTGTCAAAAGTACGTCGCCCTTTTCTACAAATATCTCATATTAGGTTTTATTATACGATACCCCTGAGGTGAGAACCGCGGTACCAGTCAAAACAATTCTACAAATAAAGGCACATAAGGTTTACTTTTTATATGATGAAACACTTCAACACTTACCACTATGCCTTTTGAGATTTTACTGAATGGTTAAGTAAAAATATTTATGTGAAGTTCACACATGTGGCATTCTGCATATTTTGATCTGTGCTGTATCATATTTTGGAGGTTATAAGGTACAACACCACGAAAACTTCCATATGGAAAACAGTGGTGGTGACGTGTGTGTGTGTTTAATGGAACATGCCTTACTTTACGATCTTAAGCCGATCAGTGCGAGAGAGGCAATTAAATCCCAGGAATAGCCTACATTATGTACATAAATGTTTGATCTTCATCTCGAAAAGTTCTCAATATGTTTACTGTTGGCTTGCAGCAGTTGATATTTGAAAATCTTTGTAACTTTAATTACTGGAATATTGGGTAATAAGGAAGATAAAGATACATAAATGTTTGATCTTCATCTCGAAAAGTTCTCAATATGTTTACTGTTGGCTTGCAGCAGTTGATATTTGAAAATCTTTGTAACTTTAATTACTGGAGTATTAGGTAATAAGGAAGATAAAGATTATTGAACAAAAAGAAATGGATAAGTCAATATCAAATGCATTAACCATTGTTGTCAGTTGAGAGAAACAGGGAAAAATTGAAGGGTTTCAAAATAAAAACTATAGAAAATAAAAGTTAGTGAATAAAAAGAATAGTTACTGAAAAATCAATATAAAATAAATAAAAAATTAATCCTGGTAGGCAGTGAAACCAGGCATATGTAAAGCAAGGTCCCACTTAGAGTTTCACGAAATTGTCAGGAAATGAATTTGGCGTATGTGGTGAAACAAAAAAGAGGTCATGTATATCATATTGTATAGCTTGTTCTGCAACAAGGTGGTATGTATGAGATCTGTTCAAAAAAATTCCGGACCCCTGTTTACAAAATTTTTCTATGCTTACCTATCACTTATTGTGGATGGTCATCTTTGAAATACTCTCCTGTAAAATTGATAAAACACTCCCACTGTCGTGTCCACTTTCAGAAGCAGTTTTGATATGCCTCTTGCTGGATTGCATGGAGCACTGACTGCAAAATTTCTTTTATTCCCTATTCCAACTTGCATCGGCAATATTCATCCCTTCAATAGGGTTTTCAACATTCTAAATTAAAAAGCTAAGGTCCATAGAGGCCAGATAATTCTCATTTGTGTAATCTAAAACCTCTTCACATATAGCGAGACCACGGTCTTTCTGGTCTTGACTCTTGACATGATCCAACTCTCTTGGAGAGTCAGTCTTTGATTTGCACACACAATTTTGTTGACTTTCTTGACATGAGCATCATCGGTAGACGTTGAAGGGTGTCCTGAATGAGGGTCACCAGTAACTTTGAGCAGTCATTTTTGAACTAGGTGAACAACTAGTAATACCAAGTACACCTTACACAATCACACTGGGCTTTTGCATCATTTGAGAGTTTGTCTGTAAAAGGTTTCTTGAGTTTCACACTAAATTTAATGTAGGCCCATTGCTCCTCTAACTCTGCCATATCAAAATTTTCAAACTGTGTAACACAACTTCCTATTCAATACAGCTCTGAACAATAACTAACAGACATAAAATAATGAAAGTGGCGGCAGCTACACATTTATCACTGTCGTCTGTGGGGATGCCAACCACATTTCGCTTCAACATCTACATCTCCATACATACTCTGCAATCCACCCAAAGGTGTGTGGCAGAGGGTACTCAGTACCACTGCCAGTTACTCCCTTTCCTGTTCCACTCCCATATAGAATGAGGGAGAAATGAATACCTGTAAGCATCCGTACGAACCATAATCTCTTAAATGTTAACCTTGTGGTCTTTACATGAAATGTAGATTGGCAGCAGTAGAATTGTTCTGCAATCTGCTTCAAATTTCCCCCTCTAAATTTCTTTAATAGTGTTTCTCGAAAGGAAGATGCCTTTCCTCCAAGTACTCCCGTTTGCATCCCCGATGCATTTTAGTAGCACTCTCACATTGATCGAACCTACTAGTAACAAACCTAGCCAATCATCTCTGAATTTGTGTTTACGTCTTCATTTAAACAGATTTGGTGGGGATTGGGTTGTACAAGTGTTTAATATGCAGTCTCCTTTACATACAAATGACATCTCAAAATTCTCCCAGTAAACTAAAGTCAAACAACTGCCTCCCAACGACTGCCCTTACATGCCTGTACCATTTCATATCACTATGCAGTGTTACGACGAAGTATTTGATGTGACTCTGTTAAGCAGTACACTACTAATTCTGTATTTGAACATTTCGGGATTGTTTCTCCTACTCATCTGCATCACCTTATATTTTTATGTTTAGAGCTAGCTGCCATTCCTCACACCACATAGAAATATGGTCAAGACATCATGCATCCTGCTATAGCCATTCAATGATGACACCTTCCTCTACACCACAGCATCATCAGCAACAGCTGCAGATTGCAACTCACTCAGTCCATCAGATCATTTATATAGATAGAAAATAAAGCAGACCTATCACATTTCCCTGGGCACTCCTGATGATAACCTAGTCTCTGATGAACACTAGCCATCGAGGCCAACATTACTTACATAGTCTTTGAGCAACTCCCATATTTGGGTACCTGTTCCATATGCTCGTGCCTTTGTTAGCAGTCTGCAGTGTGGTACTGTGTCAAATGCCTTTCGAAATTGAAGAAAGAGGAGTCTGCCTGTTGCTCTTCATCCATAGCTCACAATGTGTCATGAGAGGAAAGGGCAAGCTGAGTTTTGCACAATTGATGCTTCCTAAAGCCATGCCGATGTATGGACAGTATCTTTTCCGTCTCGAGGAAATTTAGTATTTTAGAACTGAGAGAATGTTTAAGAATTCTACAGCAAACTTATGTTAATGATATAGGTCTGTAATTTTAGGGTCCATTCTTTCGCCTTTCTTATACTTGGGAGTTATTTGCACCTTTTTCCATTGACACAAATTTAGTAATGCTACAGAATTTTTTTAAGAGTTGTGTATTGCCATATGCAAATTTTGGTAATTTTGCAGATGTCCTGTACCTCCAAACTATATATATCGAATCGATACGTTTCAAAATGATAGGTATGGAACAAGTGAATGTTGAGTGTTCCTGGACTGGTGATTCGGGCACTACATGCCCTCAGGTACTAAAAAAAAAATTCTTTTTTAACCTATAGCTAAACTTCTTAAGGTTACACTACAGATAACTTTTTTTAAAGTGAAAGTTAGGTTAGGTATACAATAAATAAGATTTTTTTTTAATAGTACGTGAGGGCGCGTAGCGTCTGAATATCCGGTTCAGGAACACTCAATGGATTTACAGTTGTACATTTGATATATATCACTTCAGGCCTAGCTATTTAGAGTGTAAGCTTTCTTGTAAATTATCCAGAAAGCTCTACTCTTAGGTTCCTGCCTAACCGCATACTTTGAAATCACGATATATTCGTAAAAATCATAACATTTACCTGTTCGATACCTATCATTTCGATACTTAACCTCTTCGATACCTATCGTTTCGATACTTAATCGCTTCGATATATCCCCCCAGGGGGCCCACAGCTCTTTTGTGGGTACGTATGTGGCGCACATGGGGCCCCGAGCCGAAGCAGCCTTTTTTCCGCCCCAGGCTGCTTCACTTTCCCTCCCGGTTCACGCCTTCGCCAAGAGAGGGGCGTCCTTTGCGAATGAAGGTGGTTTCTTGTCCAAATTTCTCTTTTTCCTTGGTTTCTTCCTTTTCTAACCTTTGCTTCTGTCTTTCTGTCCTTGCTGTCCTCTCCTAGCCTTCCTCTCCTCCTCATTAGTCTCCGCTTCGGCGTTTGAGACACTTCTTTCTCTTCACTTCTTCTATTCTTCTTCTTTCCTACCTGTGCGTGTCTGAAGGCCGACCCACGCATTATCATGCGTAGCAGGTGACGGGGGTAACGTGTAATTCCCCGCCCCGGGTAGACAAGTAGGGCACGTACGTACCCCCTGGTAAAGGCCAGGCCCAGGGAGGGGTGATTACCCGAGCTGGTACCTTCCGAACATGCCGATTGGTCCCTCCGTCAGTTCTCGGGAGGTGTGACCTGTGGTGTGAACAATCACCTAAGGCGGGTAAGCCCTCAGAGAGGGCCCCCACTAGCAAGAAGAGTGCCATTGGAGACGCCGGTAATCACGGGGGACACTTCCGCAATGACTTCCTTCTCTTCTTCTGTGACATTGACCCAGAAACGAAAGATAGATTCGCCTCAGCAAAAGAAAACTTTGCCTAATCTTCTGAAATTTCTTGTCGTCTCTTGAACCGACGGTAAAGATTTGTCGTCTCTTGAACCGACGGTAAAGATTTGTCGTCTCTTGAACCGACGGTAAAGATTTGTCGTCTCTTGAACCGACGGTAAAGATTTGTCGTCTCTTGAACCGACGGTAAAGATTTGTCGTCTCTTGAACCGACGGTAAAGATTTGTCGTCTCTTGAACCGACGGTAAAGATTTGTCGTCTCTTGAACCGACGGTAAAGATTTGTCGTCTCTTGAACCGACGGTAAAGATTTGTCGTCTCTTGAACCGACGGTAAAGATTTGTCGTCTCTTGAACCGACGGTAAAGATTTCACTTCTGTAAATCCTTTCTTTATTTAGAAAGGTGTTGATGCAATTGCTGGGCCTGTTAAAACCTGTTCGCATCAGCGCAATGGCACATTGTTGCTGGAAGTGGACAGTGCCTTCTAGGCCCAAAAACTGATACGGACTACATTGTTACACGCGTTTCCTGTCAAGGTAGAAGCGCATCGCACGCTCAACTCGTCACAGGGGGTAGTTTTTACGAGATCCCTTGACGGGTTGTCTGACGAAGACATACAAACCTAGATGTCCGATCAGGGTGTCACAGCCATGCATAGGGTGTTGAAAAAGGTAGACAACCAGCTGAAACCGACTCTCACTGTGTTTTTGACGTTTGACAGAGTTGAACTCCCGTCGAAGGTCAAAGCAGGGTATGAAGTTATCTCCGTCCGCCCTTATGTACCGAATCCAACGCGCTGTTTCCAATGCCACAGATACAACCACACCCGTCAATCCTGCCCTAATGCAGCAAAATGTGTCACTTGTGGTAGGGACGCCCATGAGGGGGATTGCCCACCTCCGTCCCCTCACTGTCTTAATTGCAACGGTGGCCATGCGGCTTCCTCTCGGGACTGCCCTGTATATAAGGATGAAAAGGTCATCCAGCAAATTCGGGTTACGGAAAAGGTATCAACATCTGCCGCTCGAAAGTTGTTGGCGAATCGAAAGTCCACTGTCCTCCCAGCGGGCACATACATTAAGGTCCTCACCTCCACTCAACCTACTAAGGATGCAGGTACGCAGACCTGCGATTTCACTTTCGCTGACACAGTTGTGCGATCGCCCAGCCCGAAGATTGTCCGTTCCACGTCCCCGCTTCCTCCTGCTGCTTCTAAAGTTCAGTCTTCGTCAACCTCTCATAAACCGCGGGCACCTAAACAAGAGGCCCGGACTTTGAAAAAGGAACCCGTCCGTGAAGATTTTCTGCGTTCTCAGGCTTCTCAACCGTCAACTGCCTCTTCTCACCGTCACTCTTCCAGAAGAGCCAACAAGAAAAAGAGTTCCTCTCCTTCCCCACCGAGGCGTGACCCATCCGTCACGCCGCCCGACAGTAGTCGGCCCAATCATCTTCTGTCTCACCGGGACGCACTACTGTTAGCCGGGCAACCGGCATCTTACCGGCGGCGGAAGCTGCCCCTCCTGATAAAGTCGGGAAGGTGGCAGATGTATCGTTTGAACCTATGGAACATGACTCTCTGCCTCTAGATGGCGACAGTAGTGCTCCCTCGAAGTCTGGTCCTCAGCGGCCGTCGAGGTGACCTAGCTTGCTTGTTTCTCTTTATCTTCTTTTCTTCTCTCATTTTTTATTGTGGCGCTCCTTCAATGGAATATTTGTGGCATTTGTTCCAACAGAGATGAATTGAAACTTCTACTCAGACTGCACCGTCCATTTGTGGCCGGACTTCAAGAAACGAAGTTACGCCCACGCGACAACATAGTTTTTTCCCAGTACATTTTCGTGCGTTTTGACCTGCCCCCTGTGGAGGGTATTGCAGCCCATGGAGGGGTTATGTTGCTCGTTAGAGATGACATATACTACCATCCTATTCCACTGCACACTCAACTACAGGCAGTTGCCGTTCGCATCATTCTTCCCACCTTTTCCTTCTCCCTTTGTAACATCTGTACCCCATCGTCTTCTGCCTTTACTAGGGCAGGTGTGCTGCACCTTGTTGCCCAACTTCCTTCCCCTTTTTTGTTGATAGGCGATTTCAACGCCCACCACCCCCTATGGGGTTCTCCCGCCTTTTGCCAGAGAGGCTCCCTTTTAGCGGACATTGTCAACCATCTTTATCTTGTTTGCCTAAACACAGGTGCACCAACCTTTTTCAGATATGACGCATACCTACTCTCACTTGGACCTCTCGATATGTACTGCTCAACTTGCGTGTCGTTATGAGTGGTATGCTCTATCTGATACATACTCGAGCGACCATTTCCCCTGCATAATTCATCTCCTTCATCATACCCTACCTCCGGGTTCCACTAGTTGGAACATCTCAAAAGCTGACTGGGGACTGTTCTCCTCACTGGCGGTTTTCCCCACCTGTGACAGTCAGGTCGAATACCTCACGGAAGTCATTCTCAATGCTGCCGAATATTCCATCATTCCGCACACTTCGTCTTCTCCACGCCGAGTCCCAGTGCCCTGGTGGACTGCGGCATATCGCGATGCTGTTAGAGCCCGGAGACGTGCTCTACGCAGCTTTCGCCGCCACCCAACGTTGGCGAACTGTATTAACTACAAACGTCTACGAGCGCAATGCCGTCGAGTCATCAAGGAAAGCAAACGGGCCTGCTGGATTGCTTTTACTAGTTCATTTAATAGTCTTACTCCTTCTTCTATTGTCTGGGGGGCTGCGCCGGTTATCTGGCACAAAGGTCCACTCCCCAACTCCTGGCTTGACCATCGCAAATGAAGTCTTCGTAGACCCAGCCGATATATCCAACGCTTTGGGTCAATCTTTTGCAGAACTCTCGAGCTCCACACATTATCACCCGCCTTTCTCCCTCAAAAACAGACAGAAGAGGCACAGCCACCTTCCTTTCAATCTCTCAATCGGGAAAGTTATAATGCCATCTTCACCATGCAGGAGCTTGAACGTGCTCTCTCTGTGTCCCGATCTTCTGCTCCAGGGCCTGATGCAACTCATATACGGATACTGAAAAACCTTTCTTTTGCGGGTAAATGTTTTCTCCTCCGCACTTATAATCGCATAAGGATTGAAGGTCAGGTCCCCACACGCTGGCGTGAAGCAATTGTTGTTCCCATACCAAAACCAGGGAAGGACAAACATCTTCCTTAGAGTTATCGCCCCATTTCTCTCACATGCTACGTTTGCAAGGTGATGGAACGCATGGTTAATGCTCGGCTGATTTGCCTACTCGAATCTCGCTGTCTCCTTACCAACGTTCAGTGCGGATTTTGTAGGCATTGTTCTGCTATCGATCACCTCGCTACATTGTCGACCTATATTATGGATAACTTTTTGCGTAAGCGCCAGACGGTGGCTGTGTTTTTTGATTTGGAGAAAGCGTATGACACCTGTTGGAGGGCGGGTATTCTCTGCACACTCCATACATGGGGCTTTCGCGGCCGCCTCCCCATTTTTATCCAAGCACTTTTACTAGATCGAAGGTTTCGTGTACGAGTGGGCTCTGTTTCATCGGACACCTTTTGTTAGGAGAATGGGATGCCACAAGGATCTGTGTTGAGCGTGGCAATTTTCGCCATAGCAATTAACCCAATTATGGGTTGTCTTCCGGCCGACGTATCTGGCTCCCTTTTTGTGGATGACTTTGCGATTTACTGCAGTGCCCAGAGAACGTGTCTCCTGGAACGCTCTCTTCAGCATTGTCACGACCGTCTGCTCTCTTGGAGTGTCGCCCATGGTTTCCGGTTCTCCAGTGAGAAAACAGTCTGTATAAATTTCTGGAGATACAAAGAGTTCCTTCCACCTTCTCTCCATCTTGGCCTCGTTACTCTGCCTTTCGTGGAGACGACGAAATTTCTAGGGCTAATATTGGACAGGAAACTCTGCTGGTCCCCGCATGTGTCCTATCTGGCTGGCCGGTGTTTTCGTTACTTTAACGTCCTCCGTGTTCTTAGCGGTACGTCATGGGGAGCGGATCGAACCGTCCTACTTAATCTCTACCGGTCCACTGTCCGCTCAAAATTGGATTACGGAAGCTTCGTTTATTCTTCCGCACGGCCATCCATTTTACGCCGCCTAAACTCGATTCACCATCAGGGGTTACGCCTGGCGATAGGAGCTTTTTACACAAGTCCTGTTGACAGCCTCTATGCCGAAGCTGCCGAATTACCTTTACCATATCGCTGCGACATATTACTGTGTCAGTATGCATGCTGTTTGCTTTCGATGCCTCACCATCCTTCCCATCCATCGTTCTTTAACGACTCCCTCGATAGCCAATACGGGCTGTCTGCGATTGCCCTTCCACATTTCAAATAGGTGTGAGCCCAGTGCCACCTTGGCTTCAGGCTAAAGTTCGCGTTCACCTCGAACTCGCCAAAAGTCAACACAGTTTCAGCCGACCAGTTTTGGATCGTGTTCCACCGTTGCTGAATTGCAGCCATGTTTAAAATTTTGAAGTTCCTGCCAGCCAAGGTATCAAAAGCTGCATCTAAATATTCGGACACAAAATTAAAAATCCTGAAAACAGGTAAAGGTTTATAGATGTAAACCATTTTATGCAACTGGTCGGCTGAAACTGTGTTGACTTTTGGAACTGATGACTTAGCTGTTTGGTCCTATCCTCCCTTCAACCAATCAACCGAAGTAGCTGATAAATATTTTAAAGACCAGGGTAGTATTGAATTGTATTTTGGAGGGATGAGTAATACTATGATTGAGTGTAGTGGACAAGGAAATCTGCCTTTGAACTACGCTTATGAGACAATTGTGTTCGTTGAAGATACAGGTGTGTTGTTATAGAGAATCTGCACTTGGACAAATATGTTTGTCTCAGATGTTAAGGCTGTATGGAGGAAATGCTGGACACGAAACTGTAAACATGTTGAGTACCTTTGTACTTATGTGTTGCTCACATTCAGTGACTATAGATCAACATCACAGAAAGTGTCATGAGTTACCATTTTATCTGCTATCTTCTAAGTTCTTGATTAATAATGTTGTGCTTTGTGTTTAGCTGAGGTTTTTCCATTGTGTGCACAATATTTCAACAACCAAGATGTTCCCTCAGATGTGTACAAGCTTGCCTATACTCCAACTAATCGGACAGCAAGTATGCATTATAACACACGCCATAACAGCAGTACTTTGTCTGTGTGGGCCATTAATATTTTGCATAAAATGAAAGTAATGACTTCGTGGGAAAATGTACATAAAGTTTCACTTCTGTTAATAAATTTTGGAGTCTCAAACATTTGTACAGCACCACCACTGATGTTGATAGCAATATTGATAATTCTTTGATTTAGTTTGTAGGTCAAGATTATGTTATGTTGATTTCCAATTTTAACTGTCAATTTTGTTCCAGTGTGAAATTTGGAAGGAAAGTTATGTACGTCAATTACTTGCACGAACTTAGTCAGCACCTACATTTGGATCAGATATGCATCCCAGAGGCTGTTCTAGAGTAAGTATTCAGTACATATACTCTCTCTCTCTCTCTCTCTCTCTCTCTGCCACTTTTCCCCCTTTCCTTCTCCTCCCCTTTTTGCCACCCCCCACTCCTGTCACTAATCTCTAAGCTGCATCCCCCATCCTTCTTTACACATCTAGTATAGTACACTCACATAGTGTGATATCTCTACTGCCCACCGTTGCGCTGCATCCTTCTTCCTCCCCTCACCAAATTGCATTCCCCGTTGCAGCAACACTAGAGGTGTTGGTGGTGGTGGTGGTGGTGGTGGTGGCGGCGGCCAGAGACAGTGGGGCATATGTATGCGAGTTGTCCCTGTGTGAGTGTATGACTGTCTGTGTTGTCTTTCAAAGCCAGTGGCCAAATGTTTTTAGTTGCATAGGTTTGATCTTTTCTACTTGCGTGTCTGTGGCTCAGCAATTGTCTTTTAAGTGGAGTTATAACCTATCCTTATTATGCATGGGCTTTCCAAGTTGTATTAACAGTCCAATGGGTCAGTGGAGATGATATGTCTGGAGAATTGTGCTCTTTTTGACTGAAGTCTTTGTTAAATAAATACTCTACCTTTGTTATTATAAGCCTCATTGCTTAATTTGGAGAGTCTTTTCTTAATAAATTCATCCTGTCAAAAATGTAAAACTGCACCCTCTGTTAGAAATAAACTTATCTTAAATATATAACCCTATGAATGATTACCATCGTGAAAGAACTTCTGTACTCTGTGTTGTATCCACTTAAAAGATTAATATATACTTGTTTATTTACCCATTGTTCTTTTACAGTTTAACTGTCTCAGTTGAAAGTTTCACATTTAAGTGACTAATGAAGAAATTTATGGTAATTATTCAGCAATCGGTCGTCATAAATATAAATTTTTTATTTTATATTTATGACAACTGATTGCTGAATAATTACCACAAATCAAATACAGTCGTGGAGCACCCATTCCAGTATGGAATCAAGCCTGAAGAAATTTATTTTATTATTTTACACTCCTGGCCATTAAAATTGCTACACCATGAAGATGATGTGCTACAGACATTTAACTGACAGGAAGGAGATGCTGTGATGTGCAAATGATTAGCTTTTCAGAGCATTAATTAACACAATGTTGGCACCGGTGGCAACACCTACAACATGCTGACATGAGGAAAGTTTCCAACCGATTTCTCATGCACAAATAGCAGTTGACCAGTGTTGCCTGGTGAAATGTTGTTGTGATGCCTCGTGTAAGGAGGAAAAATGCATACCATCATGTTTCCGACTTTGATAAAGGGCGGATTGTAGGCTATCGTGATTGTGGTTTATCGTATTGTGACATTGCTGCTCGCATTGGTCGCGATCCAATGACTGTTAGCAGAATATGGAATTGGTGGGCTCAGGAGGGCAATGCGGAACACCATGCTGGATCCCAATGGCCTCATATCACTAGAAGTCGAGATGACAGGCCTCTTACCCGCATGGCTGTAATGGATAGTGCAGCCACATCTTGATCCCTGAGTCAACAGATGGGGATGTTTGCAAGACAACAACCATCTGCATGAACAGTTCGACGACATTTGCAGCATCATTAGACTATCAGCTTGGAGACCATGGCTGCGGTTACCCTTCACGCTGCATCACAGACAGGAGCACCTGCAATGGTGTACGCAATGACGAACCTGGGTGCACGAATGGCAAAAGGTAATTTTTTTGGGATGAATCCAGGTTCTGTTTACAGCATCATGATGGTCACATCCATGTTTGGCGACATAGCGGAGAACGCACATTGGAAGCATGTATTGGTCATTGCCATACCGGCGTATCACCCGGTGTGATGGTATGGGGTGCCATTTGTTACACATCTCGGTCACCTCTTATTCCCATTGGCGGCACTTGGAACAGGGCCTGTTAAATATCAGATATATTAAGACCTGTGGCTCTGCCCTTCAGTCGATCCCTGCGAAACCCTACATTCAGCAGGATAATCCACGACCGCATGTTGCAGATCCTGTACGGGCCTTTCTGGATACGGAAAATGTTTGACTGCTGCTCTGGCCAGCACATTCTACACATTTCTCACGAATTACAAACGTCTGGCCAATGGTGGCCGAGCAACTGGCTCGTCACAATACGCCAGTCACTACTCTTGTTGAACTATCATGTTGAAGCTGCATGGGCATCTGTACCTGTACACGCCATCCAAACTCTGTTTGACTCAATGTCCAGGTGTATCAAGGCCATTATTACGGCCAGAGGTAGTTGTTCTGGGTACTGATTTCTCAGGTTCTATGCACCCAAATTGTGTGAAAATGTAATCACATGTCAGTTCTAGTATAACATATTTGTCGAATGAATACCCCTTTATCATCTGCATTTATTCTTGTTGTAGCAATTTTAATGGCCAGTAGTGCATATAATATACTTCTGTATGTTCGATTATATGATTTAGATTAGAAATGACATATCATTGTTTCTATTTAGCATTAGTAATCAATTTTGATTAATTTTTCTGACCTTTGTTGATACAGCCATGACCAGAGGCTGCTTCAGAAAAACAGCCGATCAAATGTACCGCAGCAATCACAAGAGCAGCAGCAGGCACTACAAGAAAACAGTGGAAATGCTAGTGTGCCCCTTGAAACCCAACAGTTTGGTGTTTCTTTGCAGTTCATAAAAGATCACAACAATGCTGATCCAATACCACCCGTAATGCGCCAATGTGTAGAATTCCTTAGTCAGCCAGATGGTGAGTGTTACATATCTTGCTTTGCCTTAAAAGTACAATTATAACGGCACTAAAATAATAAAAACCTCTCCCATCCCCCCGCCCCTCTCTCTCTCATAATGACTCAGTTTAAAGTACAGAGTACCAGATAAGTATGTAATTTATCAAATTACTTCTATGCCCAACATTATGTCAGATGTCCCCTGTTTCAAAGCTGAATAGGAATTTTGGGTGTTATGCAGCAAGTCGGTCATTGGAAATAGTGTAATATTCCAATAGGTAGCGACGAGCTGCAACAGGCACATACAAAAGACACACAAATATAACACTTTCAGCTATTGGCCATGGCCCTCTTCAGAAAATAGAACACTCACCCAATCACACAGGAACACAACACAGTCATACAACCATCACCTCCGGCTGCCTCACTTTGAATCACACTTTGCGGCGAGTAAATAGGGAGGGGAGAGGGGATAGGAAGGTTACGTCATGATAGTGGGGGTGGGTTAGATGGGAATAAAGAGATGCAGCTTAAGAATTGAGTGAGGAGGCAGGCGAGGGCAAAAAATGTAAAATATGCATTTAAAGAAAGTTAAATTAAATAACATGCGTGCACATTGCAGGTACATCAAGGCCGCCTATACACACACACACACACACACACACACACACACACACACACACACACACACGATTTAACATTCACACACCACTCAAAGTAGGTGAGGTTTGGGATAGAGAGGTAGGAACTGTAAGGTATGGAGAAATATAGGGAAGTTATCATAGTTTGAGGCCTGGATGATTTTGGAATCGGAGAATGTATTGTAGGGAGAACTCCCATCTGTGCAGTTCAGAAGAGCTGGTGGTGGATTGGAGGATCCAGATGGCCCGGGTTGTGAAGCAGCCATTGAAATCAAGCTTGTGCTCCGCTGCATGCTGTGCAACAGGGTGGTCCACCTTGATTTGGCCACAGTTTGGCGGTGGCCATTCATCCTAATGGATAGCTGGTTGGTGGTCATGCCAATACAGAAAGCTGCACAGTGATTGCAGCACAGTTGGTAAATTACATGGCTGCTTTCACAGGTGGCCCAGCCTCTGATAGGGTAGGATAAGCCTGTCACAAGACTGGAATACGAAGTGCTGGTGGGTGGATTGGACAGGTCTTGCAGTTGGGTCTTCCACAATGATGTGATCCCTGTGGCAGTGAGCTGGGGTTTGGGGTGGCATAAGGATGAACTAGGATGTTGTGGAGGTTGGGAGGGCCACGGAACACCACTTTAGGAGGGGTGGGAAGGATCTTGGGCAGGAGTCTCTCATTTCTGGGCACGAGGATAGAAAATAAAAACCTTGGTGAAGGATGCAATTTAGTTGTTAAAGTCCAGGGTATTACTTGGTGACAAGGGGAGCGCTATTTTGTGGATGGTTATTGGTGTTGGGAGGAGGATTTTGGATATGTGAGGATATGGCACAGGAGATCTAGTCTGCAACCGATATAGAGGCTTTGATTTTCTTTCATCATGCCTTGAATTGAGAGATATCCTACCCAAGGTCCGTCCAACCCTCCTAAACTGGTGTTCCATTGCTCACCCAACCACCATATCTGTATCCATCCCAATTCCATCCCCAACCAAAGGCCATGCCACAGGGATCATAACCCTATGGAACACTCCTTTGCAAGACCTGCCCAATCTGACCGCCAAGTGCTTTCTATTCCAGTCCCATCACAGTCTTGTCCCACCCCGTCAAAGTCTGGCAGCTACGTGATTTACAACAACATGCAGATTGTCGTCGTCGTCGTCATCTATGATCCCTCTGAAACTCTCAACCAACTGTGGTTCCTTCAATTTGTCTGGGTTCCATCTCCTTAATTTTCTACCTTTCTGCAGTCTCTTTGTCTTAATCTGCAGTTCATAACCACTAATTTATGATCAGGCTGAAGCTGACCCTGGATATGGTATGTCTTACAGTTTAAAACTTTTTTTAAAGCAATGTCCTACCATTATAAAGTCAGTCTGGTATCTTCCAGTGTCTCCTGGTCTCTTCCACACCTACAACCTTCTTTCATCATGATTAAACCAAGTGTTTGCGATGATGAAATTGTGCTCTGCATAAAATTCTACCAGGCAATCACCTCTTTCATTCTTTTTGCCAGTCCATATTCACCTACTGCCGTCCTTCTCTACTCTTTCCTACCACCAACTTCCAGGCCCCCATCACATTCACATTTTTGTCTCCCTTAACTGTCTGAATAATTTCTTTCATCTCCACATATATTTCTTCGATCTCCTCATCATTGGCAGAGTTAGTTAGCTTTTTAACTTGTACTACTGTGGTCAGTCTTGGCTTCGTATCTATCTTTCCTACAATAATGTGTTCACTATGCTGTTCATAAAAACTTACCCACTTCCGTATTTTCTTATTCATTATGAGACCACCTCCTGCATTACCACTAACTGATTTTGTACTTACAACTCTGTAATCACGTGACCAGAAATCCTGTTTGTCCTGCCATCGAACTTCACTAATCCCTACCATATCTAACTTTAACCTATCCATTTCTCTTTTCAGATTTTCTAACTTAATTACCCATTTAAGGATTAGAATACCCTCCAACCTGTAGAATGCCTATTTTGTTTTTCTTGATGAGTATATCATCCTGAGTAGCCCCCCCCCTCCCGAGATGCGAATGGGGGAATATTTTACCCAAGGAGATGCTATCATCATATATCATACAGTAGAGTTGCATGTCCTCGGGAAATGAACAGTTTTAGTTTCCCCTTGCTTTCAGCCGTTTGCAGTAACTGCATGGCAAGCCACGTTACCTGATGTTACAAGGCCAGCTCAAGCAATCATTCAGACTATTGCCCCTGTAACTACTGAAAAGGCTGCTGTCCCTCTTCAGGATCCACACATATTTATCTGGCCTCTCCACAGATACCCCTACACTGTGGTTGCATCTACAGTGTGGCTATCTGTATCGCTGAGTCATGCAAGCCAACCCACCTCAGCAATGTCTGTGGTTCATAGGGTAGACAGGACACCCATCTACGATTCTGAAATTACCTATTGTCCCCACACCCAACAGTTCCCATCTCCTCTGTCATACAATAGTTCCCTCATTACTCACCATTTGGGTATGTTTCCCCTTCCAAACTCCTCTCCTGTTTGTTTCCTCCTCGCACATCCTACCCCACCACTCAACTGAATTCCAAAGCTGCATCTGTTTCTTTTGTGTCCCAGCCTCGTCGCCGCTTTTGTGTCTCGTTTCCGTCGTAGGTGTCGGTGGCCGAGTGGAATGAGACCGACACAGAAATAATGATAGCACGCTGGTGCAGGTATGGAGGGGAGCAGCCAGAACTAGAAACACTAGAGTAAATTAGAATGAGATATATGTTGCACAGAATTTATACAATACTTAACTTTTACATAGTACTGCAGAATGCTTATACATAGTTGTTAGAGGCCTGCCTAGTGCCTGTACGATAGCAAAGTCTTCGCTGGTGCCTATCTGATTCCGAAGGTCCTAACTGGTTGCTATCTCAGTCCCAAGTGAACGATGTCGTTCACTGGTGGCCACGAGCGGAGTTGCCGCAGAGGGCGCTCGTGGCTGTCGTTGTAAGAAGGCCGCACCGTGCGTGCATGGCGGCGCACGGCGGAAGTAGGTGGCGCGCACTTTGTACTTGTGCGACACCACAGTTTCCACCCAATTAGTAGCAACAGTCTACTTATGGCAATGTTGTATCTATGCGTTCCCCCTCACCTTGCCTACTACTACCCCCTGTTCTCCCCCCCCCCCCTCTCCCTCTCCCTCTTCACTCCTGTACTCCCTGTTGAGTTGCTCTCGCCACAGAGCATTAGTCGGTATGCAAAAGACGTAGATAACATTTGTGTGACTGTGATATGAGCCAATGGTATTTTGTGTGTGTGTGTGTGTGTGTGTGTGTGTGTGTGTGTGTGTGTGTGTGTGTAAGAGAGCCAGGGGGGGGGCTTTTTTTTTTTTTTTTTTTTTTTTTTTTAGTGCCTATTTGTGATTCGACAGTCATCTTGGCAGTGAATTGGAAGCTATCTTCTTCATTGTTTGATAAATTATGAATTATTACTGTTTACAAAAATTGAAAAGTTTGCTTCTAGAAAGTTCATATAATTTAGGAAAGAGAACTCTGTAATTTACATCAACTAATAGCCTGTTTTCATTATAGCACTAGAGACTGAAGGATTATTTCGAAGATCATCAAGAATCACACAGGTTAAGGAAGTCCAGAAGCGGTTCAACCAAGGCCTTCCAGTAGATTTTCAAGGTGATGTTCATCTTGCGGCTGTAATACTTAAAACATTCCTCAGGGAGCTGGAGGAACCGTTGATGACATTTGATCTGTATGATGAAATCACACAGTTTCAAAGTAAGTAATAGAAAGTTTGGTGCTATTGTTAAACATAGTGTAGTGGAATCAGACTATTAATTTTGTTAATATGTAGTACATTTAAAGAGGCAACATGTTGTAGACTGTGGTATCCCACTTTTCAAGATACTAAATTAATTGTTTATTGAAGACAAGAGCCAAGATCGCTTTTAATTTTAAGATTACCGGTTTTCGCATTTTAACTGCTATCTTTGGATCTTAGATTACATTCTTCTCAACATTTTTATTAAAAGCTTTTAAAAACACATTTACTCGCCAACTTAATAGTTGGCTTGTCAACATAAGGTGTGGTCACTAAGTTAAAATGTTGTGAAGAATGTAATCTAAGATCCAAAGATGGCAGTTAAACTGTCGGAACTGGTAATCTTAATAAAGAATAAATAAAAAGTGAGCTTGGCTCTTCAATAAGTTGATTAAAAGACCGCCCCCAATCATGACAAACCTTTATAAATTGATTGTGGTGAATCTAGTCACCTCTTGGTGGTCAAGCATTCATGCTTACATTACACTGGAGTAGGAGACTGGCTTTTAATCTATGAGCATAAAAATTAATAGATTGAAAATAAGTGCTTCAATCTACAGACAAGAAATAGTTACTTAACTGTAGTTCTGAAGACATTGATGGTACATAAAAACCAGTACAAATACAGTGCCTATCACTTACAGTTCTATCAATGGAAAATCCAGGTTGGAATACTAATAATTGAGAATAGATAACAGTTCGCTATATAAACAGTTGCTGAGCCACAGACAGGCATGTAAAATTGACGATCACATTCACACAACTTAATTTTTTTATAAGTATTTTGTAAGTTTAGGGACTGATGGCCCCATAATTAAGTACCATAAGCTTAACAAACATTTGAACATTTTTCACTGTGTGAGAAGGGGAGTGGAAGGGGAAGCATGGCAGGTAAGAGTGGAGATGGGGCAGTTCCCCCTTTGGATAATGAATTGTTAAGACTCTGATAAGCAGTAATGTGGAATACAGTAGGGAATGCAGTGAAGGGAATGGGTGGAAGATTGAAAAAGGGATGGTGTAGGGATGTGTGGGTAGGGGAGGGAACTGTAAAACAATAAAGACATAAATAATAATAAAAGGGGGATATGAAGTATAATCAAAAATTAAAATAATATTTATATATTAGAAACGAGTGGCACACAGTTTGAACGATAACATGGGTTTGAGAGAGATACAAGATAGTGAATGGGGGAGGGAGAGGACTGTTGGGCATGAGTAGTAGGGATGGTATCTTGGGTTGAGGCCAGGGTGGATGTAAGACCATAAAATGTATTGTAGGGTTAACTCCTATCTGCGTAGTTCAGGAGAGGTGGTAGTGGAGAGGTGAATCCAGATGGCCTGGGTTATCTTGGTTTGAGCCATGATAGTAATAATTTTACACAATTCTGATTTATCCATTTGCTGACACAGTTGCAGAGTCTTCTAATAGTAACTGATTACTAGTAACGTCTGTCAACATATACAAGCAAAGTGGATCATACTAAATGGTACAGATTTTTAGAGTGAATATACAAAGAGGCTACTTGAGAGTAGTAAAGTCATACTAGACAGGAATGATTAATTCATACGTTTGTTCTTATAAAGATTCATAGCCATAGAACATTGGAAGGGTGTGATGCTGGACTTTCATTGGCCGGGCCTATGCATGATCTTCACAGCGCCCCCTTGAGCTATTGGTGGCACAGTGAATGTAGTGTAGTGCATGTATAGTGGTGCACCACTTGAACTGGGTGTGGTTGTACTTTCCATATTCTACATAGATATCTTCAAAAATTATTCCAAATTTGCTGAACGTGGTGAGAGAGAATTTATATTATCTTTAGTTTAATTTTTTTTACAGTGCATCTCCTCCCACCATCACTTAGTGTATTCTTGTTCTCTTAAAAGACCCTCTGGGTAATGAATTAATTTCCAGTTTCCTTCGCAGCCTGTGTAAAACCCCTCTCAATCTCCTCTCTCCGTTTTCCCCTTACTTTTTTTTTCCCATCTCCTCATTTGATTCTCATTTACTATTATCAGTCTTAATATCTTCTATCCTGTTATCCTCATATGGTGTTTCAAACCTTAATCTTGCACGTTTTTACCCTCATTACTTTTAATAACATATTTTCTTTCAATCACATGTACTTTTCTCTTTTGATAACATTTGAAAACAGAAAAAAATAACTTACTGTAATAAAGTAGCTAGGTTTAGTTGTAGACTGTATTTTTGTACCTATAACAGTGAGATATTGCAACATATTTGCTGCCTGTTGTAAATTATGCAAATTTATACAAACTCCTTGTAAGTATGTACTCATTCTTTATGCATAAGTACTTACATGTAATTTTATTTGATATCCATATTGTATCTACTGTGAACCGTTACTGTGTAATGCATTGTGATTGCTTGATATGCAGGTATCTATAAATAGTTATTTGACTTTGGCTGATTATGATGGTATATATTTCCAAAGTATACTTATTGTTCACAAATTTACGCTTATTTAGGAAACAATGTTATATCTCACTGATTGTACACATTGAAAAATGTGTTTCATCGCCACGATTCTTGGGGTTCATAAAAATCGATATATACAAAAGCAACATTTCCGTTATCTTTATTGCTCATGAAAACAGAAATTGTCAAGTTGCATGACAGTAACCGGGACTTTAAGTTGTGTTCTAGACTGTAGCATACACCAGTACCCTTATTCCCAGTAACACATTCTCTTGCACTGATGCATGCTGCTTCATGTAGTGATATACTGTCCTGTAGATCATCAAGGTACTTTCAGTCCAGGTTGACTCAATTCTGATAGGCGTAGATCTCTTAGATTGGTTGGTCGGTTGTCTCACCAAAAACATCCCTTTTCAATGTATTCCAGGCATGGTCTTTAGGGTTCATGTCCGGAGAAACATGCTGGTCATTCTCATGTTGTGATGTTATCGGAAGGGATGCATTCACAAGATGTGCATGGTGAGCACATTGTGGACAGTTGTCGTCCATTAAAATTAATCCCTCACTGAAATGCTGCTGATTTGGTTGCAATGTATGTCGGATGATGTAGTCTCTGTACTGTGTAGCTTTTGGAGTACCTACTACGCCCACCAGTCGCGTACAGTAGCCCCAGATTGTGCCACCCCAAAACATCAAGGAACCACCACCTTGCTGCACTTGCTGGAGTGTTTCTGAAGACGTTTAGGGTGACCAGGCTGACTCCAAAAACTACTTTGACAATTGTGTGGTTGAAGGCAGATAGGAGTCTTGTCTGTAAATAGCAGTTGTTACCAATTCAGACATGTCCATTCAGCATGCTGTTGTGCCTCTCTGTACAACACTGAACGGTGTTTAGGTGTCAAAGCTAGACCTTGCTATGGCTGTCAGGATTGAAGTTTCATGTCATGCAGGATATTACGTATACCGTATATACTCAAGTAATCTGCGCACCCCCACATTTTGGCATCAAAAAACCAACTACCCGAATTTGTGTACATAGGATACCACCTGCCGATATATGATACGAATATTATAGAGGAAAAATTCCTAACAGGAAAAATATATGTAAAAAATAGATGAAGTCCACTTACCAGGCAAAGGAGCACAGGCAGTGATAGCAACAAATAAACACACACACACACACACACACACACACACACACACACACACACAAACGCGTTTGTGTGTGTGTGTGTGTGTGTGTGTGTGTGTGTGTGTGTGTGTTTATTTGTTGCTATCACTGCCTGTGCTCCTTCGCCTGGTAGACTGTATTTTTGTACCTATAACAGTGAGATATTGCAACATATTTGCTGCCTGTTGTAAATTATGCAAATTTATACAAACTCCTTGTAAGTATGTACTCATTCTTTATGCATAAGTACTTACATGTAATTTTATTTGATATCCATATTGTATCTACTGTGAACCGTTACTGTGTAATGCATTGTGATTGCTTGATATGCAGGTATCTATAAATAGTTATTTGACTTTGGCTGATTATGATGGTATATATTTCCAAAGTATACTTATTGTTCACAAATTTACGCTTATTTAGGAAACAATGTTATATCTCACTGATTGTACACATTGAAAAATGTGTTTCATCGCCACGATTCTTGGGGTTCATAAAAATCGATATATACAAAAGCAACATTTCCGTTATCTTTATTGCTCATGAAAACAGAAATTGTCAAGTTGCATGACAGTAACCGGGACTTTAAGTTGTGTTCTAGACTGTAGCATACACCAGTACCCTTATTCCCAGTAACACATTCTCTTGCACTGATGCATGCTGCTTCATGTAGTGATATACTGTCCTGTAGATCATCAAGGTACTTTGTGTACACACAAACGCGATATATATATATATATGATAGGAATTTTTCCTCTATAATATTCGTAACAGGAAAAATATATGTAAAAAACAGATGAAGTCCACTTACCAGGCAAAGGAGCACAGGCAGTGATAGCAACAAATAAACACACACACACACACACACACACACACACACACACACACACACACAAACGCGTTTGTGTGTGTGTGTGTGTGTGTGTGTGTGTGTGTGTGTGTGTGTGTGTTTATTTGTTGCTATCACTGCCTGTGCTCCTTCGCCTGGTAAGTGGACTTCATCTGTTTTTTACATATATTTTTCCTGTTACGAATATTATAGAGGAAAAATTCCTATCATATATATATATATATCGCGTTTGTGTGTGTGTGTGTGTGTGTATTTGTTTATTTGTTGCTATCACTGCCTGTGCTCCTTCGCCTGGTAAGTGGACTTCATCTATTTTTTGGTATTGTGTTAAATTCATAGTGTGATATGTAAAAAGAAAGGCATCTCACTGAGACAGAAATCAACTCAAGCCTATTTTGTTTCCAAGTAGTGTAGTGTAATGGAAAATTGAATTGTGATCTATTCTTAGTCGATACTGACCCGGGTACCCAAAATAAACTTAGCATTTTTCATGATTTTTAGAAATCAATAAAGGTGGTTTACAGCTAAGAAATTTTTATATTTTTGCAGCTCATTGTATCCTCTTTTTAAAGAAGTAGGTAATGAGAGGAGAAAGAAGGGGAAACACATTTTTTATGCAAAAAAATATATTGCTTTGTTTTTTCAGATTTTAAAAAAAGTCTTACATTCAATTTTGTGTGATTATCCCTAAAACATTCTGGCATGCATAAAGCAACATTACATTCCTGACACCACCAGGATGTCTTTTTCCTCCATGACTTCCCAGTCCCTGCTTTGCTTCTTTCTGAACAAACCTTACAAGCCTGTATGGGGTTTGTTTTTTTCTCCGTCGCTGGTATCTTCTGCACAAAAGTCTTCCCTTGAGTCTGTCATTTGGTAGATTACCCACAGGCTCAGTTTTGCCGTGTGCTCTTTTGACAAGAGACTCTCCAAGCTGAAGAAGAAATATCTTCGGACTACATTTTTTTTTTCCATTCTTCAGCACTTCTTGTCTCCTTGTATAATACATACACATTTGTGACACACATTAGAAACATGTGGTAAAACAATTTTTCCACCATTTAGACTGCTTCCTGCCAAATGGATAGTAAGTCACCATTTGATCAGAATGATCCCCTTCTGTTTTGTAAGTGTTGTAGTTAAATACTGCATCTGTTTTCGTCTTGTTGATTCACCCGTTTAGTATGAACCGACACTTCTGACATGCCTTGTGGCACATTGAAAGCTTCAAGCAAAGTAAGTGTTCTCACATCATAAAAAATCATTTCCCCTCTCTTTATTTTCTTTTTGGGAAGCTCTCTCCTATTTGGCATGCATGTCCCTACTGCACTGATATTCTTGCTCCACAGGTGGTCAGATACTGCAGGAGAGGTATAATATCTGTCCACAAAAACTGTATGGCCTTTACCAAAATATGTTGCAAGTAGTCTAAGAGTGGTAAAACACCAGTATTGCCAGTCTTTGCATGACATACCATAAATAATTTCATACCATATTTTTCAGGTTCATTTTTCCTATAAAACTCTGAAATGAATTCTTCCTCTAAAACCACACATTCCTTCACCTACAGTCAATTGTTGGGAGCAAGCATTTGACTGACATGATTCTACCACACTGTCGTAAAATGCTCTAATTTTGAAAAGTGAGTCATAATTCTGTTGTCCTTTAGGCTTATCGTTTTCATTATTAAAGTGCAATTTTGACCAAACTGCTTTGAATCTTTCTCTATTCATTATGCTAGAGGCAAAGGATGAAGAAAGAATGGAATTTGTCGACCAATAATCATGCAGTGACGACTTTGTGATGAGACACACATGTAAAATAATAGCAGAAAAAGAATAAATATCACTCAGCTTCACAGGCTGCCACTTAGCAAACAAGCTGTTTGTCTGCAGAAAGTTATTCCTTGAAATGAGATAGAATGGCTGGCCAGTACTTACCATTGTGCTGTACCGCCAATAGTAACACAAAATGAAAAAAAAAAAAAAAAAAACGGAAAAAAGGGGACAAAGGGACAAGCTTTCGGAACAGAGTTCCTTCGTCAGGTGGGAGAGAAGGGAAGAATAATGGATGGGAACAGAAGGGAAAGGTGGTTCACGACCTAGGTCATGAAGGTGGTGTTTCGGGAGTGTGGACGTCAGAGATACTCTGTCAGTATCTGTCAGTACCTAGGTCGTGAACCATCTTTCCCTTCTGTTCCCATCCTTTATTCTTCCCTTCTCTCCCACCTGACGAAGGAACTCTGTTCCGAAAGCTTGTCCCTTTGTCCCCTTTTTTTCTGTTTTTTTCATTTTGTGTTACTATCGGCGGTACAGCACAATGGTAAGTACTGGCCAGCCATTCTATCTCATTTCAACAATATTTATTATCTCTGAGGAGAATTTTCATCATTAATCGAAAGTTATTCCTTCTCATTTCACTAATTATGCTTGCTGCATATCTATCAGTTTCAATTTTGATTGTTTTCAAAATTTTGTCTCTTATAAAAACACTGAAACAATCATAGGTGCTTGAATTCTTGTTTATTTGTCAGTAACTCCACTATGTTCCTCAAAAACAGAAAAATCTGCCAAAATATCATTGTGTCCACACTGAACTTTTGTACTCAATTCAAGAGCACTGTCCTTTTTTTACACGGTGGAGGAGTTTCAAAATTGGTGGCCAATTCATGACGATTCTCTTGTTCACTGATTTTATCGTCGTCACCATTCTCTGCAAATTATAACAGATTTATCTTAGCAGTGTTGTCATAGTATACATGTGAAGAGAGAAATCAAGTAAAACAACTGTAAATACCTCCCCCCCCCCCCCCCCAATTTGATAACTTACCAGCTGTAGCTGTAAATGTTCCATTATTATCTGAAATGCTTTCCCATTCTTCAATATCCCCTTATGAACCAAAATTGTTTACAACTTCTTCTTGTAGAAGAGCTAAAATATCTTCATCCTTCAGTCTTCCACTCATGTTGTATCCAATTCGCTCAGAAAACGAAATACAAACTTGCTGCCACTAGATACACAAAAAAAGTTGGAATATCCACTGTCGGAATTCACGTTACATGCGTGAAAAAGTGTGAGAAATACTCAGTAGATGGCAGTACAAGATGAAGAAAGTTCAATAGACACAATAACATCTGGCAAAACATGATACCAACTTAGAAAGCAGTGGAAAATCTGCAGCCCACAGACGCCCTGATCTAATTCAGCCTCAGGCCGCTTAGCAATGCCATGCAGCTCGAGTCAGACGTGGGTGCCATCATGAATGTGTTAATTGATTTTAACAATATTTTTGATAAGGATAGGTTGCTACTCACCACAGAGACACCCTGATGAGCTGCAGAAAGGCATACATAACAGATACAACTTAGTATAAAGCTTTTGGACATTCTGGCCTTCGTCAGATGCAGAAACACTCTCTCTCTCCATTCCTTTCTGCAGCCTTATCAAAAATATTGTTGAATCCTTCCTGGATTTTTCATTTTTTAAGTGATTTTATTTATGATGTAATTAATTTTTATCTTTGAAGTACCTAATGCATTACTGTGTACTTTAACTGCGGGTCATATGCAGAATTTGATTGGCCACAAGTTTAAAGTTCCTATTACCATGGATAGTAGAGAGTTTACCGTAAATATTGTCTAGAAAACTTTATTGAAATGATGCAACATGAAAAGGATTAATACATGTAGACAACAAAACACACAAGCCCAAAGATATAATTCATACCAACATTAAATCAATGAATTAGAGCATTGTTGCCTAAATAAGTACACTCTGGAACATATAGCATCCTAATACGTGAAATGCCAAATGAATGTCAAATTGAGCTTTATAATTTTAAAAAAGAATAAAAAACCTGTCAGATATGTATGAAAACATATTCCATTGTTTTTGTTTACTGCATATCATGTAAGGTAAAGCAGTCAACAATCCGAAGATTGGTTTGAACACCACAGTGCTTTACTAGGCATGGTCCTGTTTGGAGGTGGTATGCCGTTGCCTTCCTTCGACCTTCGAACTGACTTACCCAGACAGTTATAGGGGGACCTACAGTTTAACGTGGATTCTGAACCCTGGTGCATATCATGTAATAACTATAAATTAGTGACAGTTCTCTATAAATTCAATATGGGCAACAGATAAATCTAGGCTTGAGCACCAATGTATAATTCCAGTGTATAACTAATAACTAGAGACAGGAAAATTTCGCGTTAACGATAACGCGAAAAATAACGCGAAATCGGTGGTTTTTGGAGACATATCACGAAATCGGCGGTTTTTGGCGACAAGTCGCGAAATTGGCTGTTTTTTAACAAACTGGAGCGAAATTTTGCTTTTTTTGACTAACTGGCGTGAAATGTTGCATTTTCTTAATTACAATATAGAAAATGTTCGTAAATCAGAGTGTAGCCGTTTAATAACATTGGTAGCTAATACTAATTTTACGTTAAAATTGGTTCTTGACTTTGACATTCGCATATAACTTGAAAATGATTATTCATTTATCACTCAAACAACTGATGTCCTGTATATCACTTCAGGTGTCTGATGAAAGGCCAATGGGAAGAATATAGACTTTCCGATAGCAACAGATTTGTTTCCTAAACAAATGGATCCTGTGGGAGTGAGTCGTAACAAAGTTTTTTGATCTGATGAGAATGGTCGATACCGGGTCGTATGTTCGATAAGTATCGCTTGGGCCCGAGCATTCGATCTTTGACTCTTAGTGCAAAGAATGCCGCTGCAATGTATTAGACTCACCCCGTTTACATGGGCTCCCAAAACCGGATTTCGTAAACCGATTTCCCAATTCCACTTTTGGTTGGTCATGTAAACACTCCAAAATCGATACTGGAAATCCGCTTCTCTAAAGGGTTGTCCAGTTCCACAATCGATTTTCGTCCCCATGTAAACGCAACCGATTTTGAAGCGTTCTTGGCTTGTCAGATTGGGTTTTTCTTGTTAAGAATTTTCGGCACATATGGAAAGAGTAATATCGTCTAATGTGAAATAAATGTATTAATATTAGAGTGAACATCAATCTGTGTATTTAAATAAAGAAAAATAGCTATTGTGCAGACTAAATAAGGGACTTAATCAGCTGTTTTCCAGCCGCCATGTTAAGTGAGCTAGGAAATCCGATTCAGGCCGTGCCATGTAAACACGACAGTGAAAAACGGTTTACGAAAATCGGTTTTCGTCTTCCGGAAGATGTGTTGCATGTAAACGTAGTGACTATTCGTTCAGTATCGTCCACGTTGTCTTGTGGTTTGCAATTGATTGCTGTTATTTGTGTAAAGGTTTCACATACGAAGGCATAATTTCTCAGTACTTAATTACGACATACCTTACTTTAAAATACGCGTTTTGCAAATGTCTATCAAGCGCCGTTACATTTAGGCTGCCAGCTTTTGTAATATTGAAGTATGAATGAAAAATCCACCAATTACGGCACATTTGCTTCCGATCGCCTGAATTGGAGGCTGCGCAACGCGATGTTCATTTGTTGTAGACCACGTGATTATGTGGCTAGCGAATCACAGCACAAAGAAGAGTATCGTCGTCGGCCAATGGTAACCAAACCTCACCGCCGCGCAACATGCAAATAAGAATTTTTGACGTTGGAATTTAAATATGCGGTAATGTTTTTATATACGAAACCGCACAATGGTTACAGGATGTGAAAATTAAAGTCTTAACATGAATTTTCAATTATTTCATTTTAGAAAGCCCTTGATTACACTTTCAGGCAGATGATAAAATAAATAAAACAAGCTTTACCTGCTCTATGGTTGACAGGTTCTTGTATGTATCCTTGTCCGGTCAGTAACAGTAATTGGCCTCGTAGAATGAAGATTTAGAATTACTTGATCACTGTTTTGTACAGATCATAGGGTAAATAAAACATGCTATACCTACTCTATGGTTGACAGGTTCTTGTATGTTCTTTTCTCAAACTAGTTAAGTGTGCCGTGTGCCAGTAATTCTTTTCTTTTGAGTTCCATGAAAACATTTCTTTGTAAAATTTGTAAATAATTTTTGTATGTGTAATAAATATAATGTAATGGAGAGGTGCCTTTTCATTCAACATAGACCTAGTACTGAAAAACATTAAATAGTTTTTAAAAAATGAACCAACTTGAAACAGTTTGAGAAAATTTATCAGTCCAAGAAACATTTTTGTCTAAAAGTTTAAATAAATCTTAAGTTTAATGGCTGATAAATATGTGATTGGGATGTATATATTTTTAATTTCAACATAGAACTGAAAAATAGTGAAATAAGGCAATACTAAAGGATGAAACTGACAAATATGCACTGAAAAAATAACACCGAAAAATAACACCGCTAATGGCAGAAAATAACACCGAAATCGGCCATAAAATAAAACGAAATTTTCCTGTCTCTACTAATAACTCTTAACAACCACAGTGTATGTATATGGTCTCTCTAATTTTATATTTGCTGGTTAGTTGAGAAAGCCAATAAATTTGAAATAGCTGTCTTGGTAAAACTCTGCAATTTGTTGCACCTAGTCTGAACCTTTACTTTTCATAATATGAGGTGTAATATGCAGTGAGCCAAATGGAAAGAGAAAAGAAACAGAAATTAAGACAAAATATTTATGATAAATTTTTTGTTACATTGTCATAATCAAAATAATATGTTGAAATTATATGTTTATGAAAAGGATAGATTGCTGCCCACCGTAAATGTGACATGCTGACCCATAGCAATCTGTACTTTTCATAATATTGTTGAAATTCTTACTTGGTCTTTCCATTGTCTATAATAGAGGATAGATAACAACTCACCGTAAATATGCCTGCTGAGTCGCTGATAGGTACATAAAAAGAGACAATCACATCACAAAGCTTAAATTTTTTATAGTTGCCTTCATCAGAAAAAGAAACATTCATTCTCATAATCACTCAGACGTAACTTTCACACAAGACCACTGTCTCCGGCCACTCCAGTGCTAAAAGCATCTTGTAGTGAGTGAGGAGGGGACTGGAGGGGGAATGATGTTGAGTAAGGATCAGTGCATGAAGCCTTGCATGATAGAATGATAAGCATCTGCTAGGTGGAAAGTGAGATGTGGCATTGAATACAGTGAAGGGAAGGAGTTGGAGAGGATAAAGGGAGATACAGAGGAATGTGGGGAGATGGAAACAATAAAAATAATTAAGAGGGTATTGTAAGGGCTAACACACAATTGGAGAGAAGACATGAATTTTAGGGATACAGGATGATGAGTGGGGAAGAGGGCATGGAATGTTAGGCATGGAGTGTTGGGAGGGCAAATTATATTAGGTTGAGACCAGGGTGGTTGCAAACCTATAGTATGTGTTAAAAGGACAAATTCCATCTGATCAGTTTGGAAGAGAGGAGAGGAGGATCCAGATAGCATGGGTAGTAAAGAAGCCATTGAAGTCTAGTGTGTTGTGTTCAGCTGCATGCTGTGCCACAGGGTGGACCATCTTGCTTTTTACCACAGTTTGATGGTAGCCATTCATCCTGATGGGCAGTTGGTTTGTTGTCATGTCAATATAAAACACTGTGGAATGATTGCAGCAGAGTTGGTAAATCACATGGCTGCTTTCACAGGAGGATGCCCTCATCAAGAAAACAAGACAGGTATTCCATGGATTGAAGCGTGGAATGTTCTCACCCTTAATCGTGTAGGTAAATTAGAAAATCTGAAGAGAGAAATGTGTAGGTTAAAGTTAGATATGGTAGGGATTAGTGAAGTTCGATGGCAGGATGAACAGGATTTTTGGTCAGGTGAGTACAGGGTTATAAATACAAAATTAGTTGGTGGTAATGCAGGAGTAGGTCTAATAATGAATAAGAAACTAGGAATGCGGGCAAGTTACTATGAAAAGCATAGTGAATGCATTATCATTGTAAAGATAGACACAAAACCAACACTGACTACAGTAGTAAATGTGTATATGCCAACTAGCTCTGTTGATGATGATGATGATGATGATATTGAACAAATGTATGAGGAGATAAAAGAAATTATTCAGAAAGTTAAGGGAGATGAAAACTTGATTGTGATGGGGGACTGGAACTCGGTCGTAGGAAAGGGAAGAGAAGGATATGTAGTAGGTGAATACAGACTGGGAAAAAGAAATGAAAGAGGAAATCACTTGGTAGAATTCTGTACAGAGCACAATTTAATGATCACCAACACTTGGTTTAAACATCATGAAAGAAGGCTGTATACGTGGAAGAGACCAGGAGACACTGGACGGTACCAGATTGACTTTATAATGGTAAGGAATAGATTTAGGAAGCAGGTTTTAAACTGTAAGGCATATCCAGGAGCAGATATAGACTCTGACCATAACTTATTGGTTATGAACTGCAGATTAAAACTCGAGAGACTGCAGAAAGGTAGAAAAGTTAGGAGATGGAACCTGGACAAATTGAAGGAACCAGAGGTGGTGGAGGGTTTCAAAGGGAGCATTAGGCAAGGATTGTCTGAAACGGGGGAAAGTAATACAGTAGAAGAAGAAGGGGTAGCTCTGAGAGATAGGATAGTGAAGGCTCCAGAGGACCATATAAGCAGAAGGACAAGGCCTAATAGAAATCCCTGGATAACACAGGATATAATGAACTTAATTGATGAGAGGAGAAAATATAAAAATTCAGCAAATGAAGGCAAAAGGGAGTACAGACATCTGAAAAATGAGGTTAACAGGAAGTGCAGACTGGCTAAGCAGGCGTGGCTTGAGGAGAAATGCGAGACTGTAGATGAATGTATAAATAGGGGAAAGATGGATACCGCCTACAGGATAATAAAAGAGACATTTGGGGACAAGAAAAGTAGCGGTATGAATATCAAGAACTCGGATGGAAAACCAGTACTAAGCAAAGATGGGAAATCTGAAAGTTGGAAGGAATATATATGTATGGTCTGTGCAAAGGAAATAAACTTGAAAGCCATATTCTAGAAATGGAAGATGATATAGAGGAGGATGAGAGAGGAGATACTACACTGTGAGAAGAATTTGACAGAGTACTAAAAGATTTGAGTAGAAACAGGGCCCCTGGAATAGATGACATCCCGTCTGAACTGCTGATATCGTTAGGAGAGCCAGTCATGAAGAAATTGTTCCACATAGTACGCAAGATATGAGAAAGGGGAAATACCCTCCAACTTCAAGAAGAATGTAGTAATTTCAATTCCAAAGAAATCAAGTGCAGACAAATGTGAAAATTACAGAACTATCAGTTTAATAAGTCATGGTTGCAAAATACTGACACGAATAATTTACAGACAAATGGAGAAGCTGGTGGAATCTGACCTTTGGGAAGATCAGTTTGGATTTAGGAGAAATGTTGGAACATGGGAGGAAATACTCACATTACGACTTATCTTAGAAGATAGGCTAAGGAAAGGCAAACATACGTTTTTAGCGTTTGTAGACTGTTTCAAATTCTGAAGGTAGCAGGGGTAAAATATAGGGAGCGAAGAGTTGCACTCAACTTATACAAAAACCAAACGGCGGTTATTAGTCGAAGGGCATGAAAGGGACGCAGAGGCCGGGAAGGGAGTAAGACAGGGTTGTAGTCTTTCGCCATTATTGTTCAATCTGTACATTGAGCAAGCACTGAAGGAATGCAAGGAGAAATTTGGAGAGGTAATTAAAGTTCAGGGAGAAGAAATAAAAACTTTGCTGTTTTCCGATGACATAGTAATCCTGTCAGAGACCGCAAAGGATCTGGAATGGAATGGACACTGTCTTGAAAAGAGGTTATAAGATGAACATTAACAAGAGTAAAACAAGGATAATGGAATGTAGTGTCAGAAAATCAGGCGATGCTGAAGGAATTAAATTAGGTAATGAGGCAATAAAAGTAGTAGATGAGTTTTGTTACTTGGGTAGCAAGATAACTTCTGATGGCAGAAGTAAAGATGATTTAAAATGCAGAATGGCTATGGGAAGAAAAGGTTTCTGAAGAAGCAAAACTTGTTGACATCCAATATTAGTTTAAATGTTAGGAAGTCCTTTCAGAAGGCATTTGTCTGGAGTGTAGCATTGTATGGAAGTGAAGCGTGAACAATAAGGAGTTCAGACAAAACTTTTGAAATGTGGTGCTACAGACAAATGATGAAAATTAGATGGGTAGATCACGTAACTAATGACGGGGTGCTCAACAGAATTGGGGAGAAAAGGAATTTCTGGCATATTCTGACTAAGAGAAGGGATAGGTTGGTGGGACACATCCTGAGACATCAAGGAATCATCAACTTAGCATTAGAAGGAAGTGTGTGGGGTAAAATTGTAGAGAGAGACCGTGGGACGAATATAGTAAGCAGATTCAAAGTGATGTAGGTTGCCGAACGTATTCGCAGATGAAGAGACTTGCACAGGACAGATTAGCGTGGAGAACTGCATCAAACCAGTCTGCAGACTGAAGACAACAACAACAACAACAACAACAACAGGACTGCAAAAAGAAGTGCTGGGTGGGTGGATTGGGCAGGTTTTGCCTTGGGGTCTTCCACAGGGATATTATTTCTGTAGTAAGTGTGACGCTAGGGATGAACCAGGATGTTGTGGATGTTGTGTGGACGACGGAATGCCACTTCAGGAGGGGTTGGAAGGATTTTGGGTAGTTCTCTCTCTTTTCATGGCATGATGGCAGATAATCAAAGCCTTGATGAAGGTTGTGATTTAATTGCTCCAGTTCAGGGTGGTACTGAGTGACAAGGAGGGCACTTCTTTGTTATGGGTTATTAGTGGATTGGCAGTGTGCAGGAATACAGCACGGGAAATCTGTTTGTGGCCTAGGTCAGGAGACCTTCACCGACGTAAGTTACCCTTCTGACCTTTATATCATATCCTCTATTATTGACATTCCAATCAGATTTTCCATTGTTAAATTGTTTGAAATGATAAATCCTTGAAAGTGCATTTTCTCTTCGGAACTTGTGACAAGGAATTTATTTCTTTGATACATATTGTTTCAGGTATAGCTAAAGAGGAAAGGCCACGCTATGTAAAAATTCTTATATTGGAGAAGCTTCCAGAGGATAATTACCGAATACTTAAATATCTTGTACAGTTCCTTTCAAAGGTATAAGCTTACTTGCGAATCTTATCCTAATTTGTATTAAATTTATGACTTAAAGAAAGAATTGTGTACAACTACTAATTTTGTTCTGTAATACTTGTTACAGGTTATGGACAGATGTGATCTGAATAAAATGACATCTTCAAATTTAGCTGTTGTATTTGGCCCAAACCTGGTATGGGCTCAGACAGGACAGTTGTCGTTATCTGCCATTGGGCCTATCAATATGTTCACTGACTTTGTCCTCACAAACCATGAACAAATATTCATTATTTAATTACAAACTGAAGTAAATTATGTTTTCTGCAATCTGAACAATACAATATTTTTGAAAAGGAGTTTGTCACCACATCAAAGCACAGGCTGGGTGTTAACTAATAATAATTGGATCATATTTTGTCTTAAATTCAAAATCCCCAGCAATATTTTCTCACAGTTCAGCAAACATGTTTTTTCCTGTGAGGCTACGAAAGGTCAACTGAATATTTTCAACTAGCACAAATCTTATTATGATACTGTAATATACAGAGACATTTTAGTAGAGATGTTTTCTATGTTCTATGAGACAGAAAAATGTATGTGAACATTTTAGGGAAGGGGGAGAATCACTTTTCTTTATATGTATGGGTGGTTTAAAGTGACGTGAAATACCAAAGAAATGAGACAGTTTAGCAACATAACTTTATGTTCTGCTGAATTGAGATCGGAAGATTTTATATTAAAAAGAACTGAAAGTAGTTGAGGTGAACATAATTCTAATTTAATATTTGTAAATATTGTAAAAGATATTATATGTCATTTATTTAACAGTAGACTTCTTGTGGTGGCCAGCACTGCAAAGCTAAGTACATTGTGTACAAACTCAAACAAAAAGTTTGGAGTACAGGTATGAAGTGGTTATTATTTTGGCCAGGCTGCTGTTGGTATCAGTGTGATTCAAGGCGAGAAATATTTAACTCTAGTCATTACCTGTGTTCAACATATTTGTTGAATCAGGTAAATAATGGTCTCATGCTTGTTATTCCAACCTATTTTCAAATAATTACTTCTTTTTTGGAAGTACAGTATATGTTAATCTGAAGTAAGCTCCTTGCATTTTGATTCAATCATATTAGTTACTCTTGATAATTTCTTCTTGGAAGTTTGATTGGATTTTCATGTGCATTTTTGAAGTTACATATTCACTATTATTTGGTGCATAAATTTGATACAAGCCACTGACTTATTTTTGTTGTGTTTTCTGATTTGTAACTTTCTAGTTCACTACTTACAATAATGCCACTACTTAAGAGGAAGCAGATGAAATGTTTGACGAATTTTGAATGTTTTGTTTCATGTGACACTGCTTACTGTGGTCTACGTGTCAACCATGTGGAATACTGTATACCTATATTTGAATGTTATTTGCACCCTAGTTGTGTGTGGAAAGTTAACCTCATTGTACCAGTACAGGCTCAAACAAAATTGAACTCTTGTAGCATACTTATCGATCATTGTAATTTTTAAAAAAATTGTCTGTTTTATATAGCTATTGTATAATGCAGCACTAAAATTGTATTTTTGTATTGCATAATGAGGCCGTAAAAACAATAAGAATTAATCATCACTGGAAAAAAGTAGGCCTATCTCTTAATAATGCAGTGTGTGTTCATGATATTGTCAGTGACACGATGTACTGTGCGATTAAGAAGCAAATGCAGCAAATGAATGTTACTTGCCGTTGATATAAATTATTTGTATTCCAGTTATAAATTAGTTCTTTACGCACATTTATATAGAAACAGCTGCATTTTATTTCTTCTTGTTCCTGTTTTTCTTTTTGCTTTAGCAGTAAGAAGAAATAAGCCTTTTGAGCACTGCTGTTGCATTAACTACTGTACAATAATTAGTATTGTCAATACCCACTGCAAAAGTGAGCATAACTTAGTCAATATTACAATTTCTTGAATATTTATTAAGTGATCTGATATACAATAATATATTTTTATATTTAAGTTTCTTGGATCTTTTAGTTTTAATTTTTTATAGAGAAAAAATGTTTTATTATGTATTAAATTCTATATATACCTTTGCTTACTAGTAACACAGAGACCTTGCATTGAAGATTTATTGAATGGACAAATGTTTCATTTTTGAGTAGCGCATACAATTGAGCTGGAAGGAAACCATATTTCACTCAGGGAGGAGAGATTTTAAGAAGGCTTTGTTCGTTATGGACTATTTGGAATTGTGAGAAAACACACAACGCAGAAGCAGCAGTAGTAGTAGCAGCAGCAGGATGGTATCAGTGAAGGCTTAAGTGATACCTACAGGGCACATAATTATTTGTATGAAGCCTTTTGTGTTTTCTAAAATGTGTTTCAGGACATCTTAGCACAAGGTACAGTTTTTGCATTTGAAAATTTGTTTGTCAATCCTGCTTTGTTTGTTACTGTTTCAGCAACTGGTAAATAGGCAATTTGATTTTTCATTTATCCATTAAAATAATAATCCAAGTTTCTTTCTTCACAAGCTAATGGCAACTGTCAGAATGATTCTTTTCCGCATTTTCTATAGTCCTACACTGAACTATTAGATTATGAAGTAGTCTTAAGAAACATTTTAATCAAGTGTCTTTTGGTTAAAGGCTCTAATGCCATTCAAAGATTTTGACTGTTGGAATTAACTAATGTTTTTCAAATAGGTAGTGTTTAAGTGCCAGTTAAGCTTTGTACCAGAGTTTTAAGGGCGTGGCTTCTATACAGTAGAGCTCTTACGGGCCTTCCAAAGGCTCAGTTATTTGAGTCTACAGTACTACATCACGTCTACGTCACAAGCAAATAGACTCAATATTGCATGTCGATGAAGCTGTGGGTTTTTCAGAGATCCTTAATGTGCTAGTGCTTAAAACAATATTTGCTGAAATATGGATATTTCAAAGCACTAGCGCGTTAAGAATCTCTCAGAATCTCATAATTAGTGGCACAATTTGTTCTAATTATTGTCTGTTAACTGTGTATGGGCAATTAGATGTTCATACAAAAGACATATGCTGGTAAGACCACAGTAATACACTCAGAGAAGCAATGTTCAATGCATTGTAGTGATAGCATAGTGGTTACATTTGTGAACTGTCATACAATAATAAGGTTCTTGGGTTTAAGGCTTGTTACAGCCAATTATTTTAATTCACATTGTGTTTTGTGAATAATTCTGGGACCCCTTTTATAAATTCAATAGAAGTATTTTCTGTAATATTTCACAAACGCATAAACTCAAAGATTGAAAACGCAAAACATGGATCGTCTCAGGTTTAAAACTGAAAATACAAATAACATTAAACATGTAATGAAGTCAGCATACACAGCTCTCCAAAAGCGTATTTTTTACAAATTGCTGTTCCAAAGCATTTGAAAGTAATGTGAATGGTGAGTGATAAACATTACAACTTGCAAACTATGGAAACCACGGGCATGCCTGATTTTTGAACATTTTTACACACACACACACACACACACACACACACACACACACACACACACATTGTATGAAATGTTATTGATTACTTATGAACAATGTCTGTGAAAGAAACTAATCTTATTAATCTGATGAAAGATGAAAATTCTCCACAGAGATGTGAAAATATTATTCAAAAGAAAGAAAGAGAGTGGCTAGACAACACTTGCCTCATGTCGGCACTTTTGATAGTTAACATAAAGAAGACGAAAATCAATGTGGACACGAGCTTTCAGAAATCTTTTCCTTCTTCAGGTAGGAGAGAGGAGAATGAGTCGCAGGTATTGCCATGTATCACCCATCCTACTACAAATCCGAAGGTCGCGGGTTTGATTCCCACCAGGTCCTAGGATTTCCACTTCTTTCACCTCTGACAATATTGCTCATGTGAAAAATACCGAGTAGCACCGTGGTTCGGAACCCACATTAAACTGTAGGTCCCCCTATAACTGGCTGGGTAAGTCAGTTCGAAGGTCGGAGGAAGGCAACGGCATACCACCTCCAAACAGGACCACGCCTAGTAAAGCACTGTGGTGTTCAAACCAATCTTTGAATTATTGACTGCTTTACCTTTTTTAACCTCACAGCCTAGTTTGTGAGTAACCTTCCTCTTATGTTCTCTTTTTCTTCCTTCCTCTCTCCTACCTGATGAAGGAAAAGATTTCAGAAAGCTTGTGTCCACAATCATTTTCATCTTTCTTTGTGTGACTGCCGGTGGCACTGGCCAGCCACTTTCTCTTTTATGACTAAAAATTTGTCAAGCCAATAGACACACTAGTTTATTGTAAATAAAGCTTTTTGTAAATGACCAACTTTGATAACTCTCATCTTCATTTTGAAGAAACTGTAAAATTTCAGAGGCACATAATACAGTATTAACTAGATAGATAATCCAATCACCAAACATTGGCAGGAGAAGGAAACGCAAAGGAGATAAAAATGTAAAATATCATATCCTAAAAATCTAAAAATGTATTCAAATATCTGTGTTGAATTGTACAACAGATTTATTTTGATCTGTGATGAGAGTTTATGGATTAGCCTAACAGGATAAGCAATGTAACACACAATATGTGAAGGACAATGGTTGGATGTGATTGTACAGAAAACGAGCCAGTGGAAAACTTGAACCATTTCTGAATATAAATATACAACTTTTACTTTCAATTTAGAAGTAAAATATAGATGATGTGATAAGAACATAAGTTTGTAAGGTGCATCAGGTTGGCATACTGGACAAACAATGTACTCAGCATGCATCAGAAGATACTAGTCTGAGAGTTTGTGAACTGCAGGGAGTAACTTGGTATGGATAAGTAATCCTTATATTGTTTTATTCTTGATTGAGTGGATGAGTGCCAAGAGAGAATAAACTTCAGTACTCTTATGCAAACCAACGTAAAGTGTACGGGGATACAGCAATGCTAAATATTCCTTTTCAAAGTAAAAATGAATAGACTTACCCTATAATGGGTATCAAGTTGACCAACAAATATACTACTTCCAATCTGTGTTTATTTCTCAATACATCTCAGATGTTTAAACCTCCATAAAGAGGATTTATGTAGATTACTGTGGCGTGTAGGTCCTTTTGAATGACTTCTTGGTAACATTTGACAGAAATGGTGACTGGGAACAGAAAAGTCTTTTCTCAATACTACTGTAGAATAAATTGTCTTGGCAAGTTCTAGAAGTTTCACTGTATTTCGCATAACAGTTCCTCACTGAGGTCTGAAAGTCAGTTTTGACTTTTTATGTCAGTGTCTAACACCATTATAAACATTTATGAACAACTTTTATCAATAATTTCACTTATATTTATTTAAACTTGGCCAGATTTGGAGTATTTAATAATAAAGTTAGTTCACATGGCTTTCTTGGACAGACCACATTAGAAGCTAAATTTAGTGTTCATGTCAAACTATTACCATTCCTATAATTGCAGAATTGTTGTTTAGTGACTGTTTGCTACTCTGACTGCTGGAATTGGGATAATGTGGTTTCAAACCAAAATTCGCAATGTGATCAGTATAATGGCAGTTCTGGGCAAGAAGGTTGAAAATTAAGTTACATGTAAAGATGATGTGATGACTGTTGTTTCCACCACACCTTTTAAAGGTTTTGTGCTAACTGTTGCTATTGTAATTTTCAGATGATAGGTTTGTCTCAGAGGTTATAGCAAGATTTTGGTTCCCAAAAGGAGCTATTTGATTCTCCATGTCATGTAATCTACATATAAAGAGGCTTGCTGACCTGCTGACAGACACAAAAATACATAATCACATTCCCACAACTTAAATTTTCAGTCATGGCCTTAATCAGAAAACTACACACACACACACACACACACACACACACACACACACACACACAAACACACACACATCATGTCTGGCTACTCTAGACTGTCTAGATGCTTGTGTCACTAGAGTGGCCAAACATGATGGTTGTGTGTGTATAGTTGTCTTAGTGATTGCATGAATATATCAGTTTCTTTTTCTGACGAAGGCCATGGCTGAAAATTTAAGTTGTGTGACTGTGATTATCTATTTTCGTGTCTGTCAGAAGCTCAGTGAGCCTTTTTATGGTGAGTTGTTACCTATCCTCCATTATTGACATTCCTATTGAATTTTCCATTGTTAAAATCTACATATAAATGTATTCTGAAAACATATGTACAGTACATAGAAGTTTAAAGTGCCTCTATTTTTGTGAAACTTATGTTTCCTACAAAAACTTGGGAGCAAAAGTAAGACAAATTAATTTGATTTTAATGACAATACACAGTTCATTTATTTTCACTACAAGGTCTGCATAATTAAATTTTATTATACGAGGTCCTCATTTTGGAGGAGGACTATTTTATTATTCTGACAGTTATCATCCACTCTAGCACAAAAATTGTTTATATTTAGACATTCCACATGTCTTTGCCATTGTTTAAGCATCAATGCAAGCATCTCAAGATAGATGTTGCTTCCATCTGTTAACACTGAATACTTTCTGTTAAAATAGGTACACGTTAATCATGATGTTTTTTTATATCAATGCATTTTTTAATGTTTCAATGCAGTTTGTATACTATCCATAGTGAAATTAAGTTGATTCCACAAATTCATATGCAAATTTAACATTGCACAAAATTTCAAAGCTGAAATGCAGCATCAACTCGTATGAGAATATTTTCTGATAGATGTATGTCTTTCCTTGTGCAGGCAAAAGCTGCTTTTAACAAGTCCTTGTGTTTATAAGCATTCCAGAATGTCCATATTTTACATTGTTACCACAGAAGCGATACTGCAGAGTTTTTAATATAGTTTTAAGTCAGAAAGTGATGTTTCTCTGTGATGTTAAAAGTACAGTGTATACAAAGCACTATAATTTTGCAAATATCAGTTACATTTAACACCATACTTTCTATTTTAGTTTCTTTTATCTCATATGTATAGTAGCCAATGTAATGTTGTAACTGATATTAAAGCTCTGTCTGTAGTAATAGTTTTTTCAATGTAATGAAAGTAAACAATGTACAGTTTTTTAAAACCATTACATTCTCCATATCATGTATTTTTTCATAATAAAAAAGATAAAATCAGTTTTTAAATATTTGGTCTTATTTTAATGTGGAATATACTCATATTGTGTGAAAATTAATTACACTTACTTAAAAACAAGGATAATGCCCTTGCAAGTAAAATATGAAGAAAGAATTATTTTGATAGTATTACACACACTAATATATATGTACTTAGTTTTTAGAAGCTTTGAAGCAATTAGTTAATGACCAGCGTATTTTGAAGAAGAATAAATATTGCACACAACATAAACATAAAAAAAATGAATTTACACACGTTATGCATCAAACCAGTTTTAAGGCTGATGAAAAGAGGGGAATGCTCATATCCTAGTCATAAAGTAGCATTTTTCTCATCTTAAAATGCTGTTCTGTACTCTTACTTTCAGAATATTTTATCTGATATGATACTGAGAGTGAATATAACCTTCAGAAGATACTTTCTCTCCTCCCCCCTCTTTCAGAGTGATAGTCCATCACCTGACCTACCTAAGACATACAAAATCCATCATATGTTGTCCTTTTACTACCTTACTGAACGAGATGTGCCTATGTGAACAGTACACAGATTTGTCACTGTCATACCCACCAGAGGCAGGACCACCTGTCACATCAAATCCATTATAGTCATTGCACAATATTTCGTAAATGTGACATCCAACCCACCACGTCCTATATGAATAGTCACTGTGAAGCTATGGCCAAGTTATGCATAATATAAACTACTCTTGTACCATCTGAACCCCCCTTCCCTCCCGTTCCTCCTCCAAAGTGCAATGTTATTGAGTTTGAAGACATGCTGCATAGTCTCTAATCACCGTTTGAATTAAAAGTGTCTCTCATTACCCATATTCAAACTAGTGATGGCCACTAAAACATCTTGTGCGATACTAAATTAAAAAATTATCAGTCAATTACTAGGTATGTTTCTGCTCAAATATACTGGGCAAGAAAGCTATTCAGGTGTTGGTTGTTGCTTTCCATTTCATTTAGGCTGGGTTAATCTCCTCATAAATACATTAGTAAGTCATCTGTCTTCAGTGAATGTGTACAAAATATGAACATTTAGTAGCTTTCATGGAAATACCAGGAGTCTTAAAATAAAAACATGAACTTCTCATATCCATACATAAAATACAAAAAGTGGACAGATTTTTCAGCTGTCTTGCTGGGCATATCAGTCAATCACATAGACAAAATGTCAGAGAAAGAAATGAGTTGGGGGGGGGGGGGGAGATGAGCAGAAATATCCAAGAACTTTTGAGAGCCTGATACACTCATGGCCATAAAAATTGCTACACCATGAAGCTGACGTGCTATAGACACAAAATTTAACCAACAGGAAGAAGATGCTGTGATATGCAATTGATTAGCTTTTCAGAGCATTCACATAAGGTTGGCGCCGGTGGCGACATCTGCAATGCACTGACATGAGGAAAGTTTCCAACCGATTTCTCATACACAAACAGAAGTTGACCAGTGTTGCCTGGTGAAATGTTGTTGTGATGCCTCTTGTAAGGAGGAGAAATGTGTACCATCACATTTCCGACTTTGATAAAGGGCGGATTGTAGCCTATCGCGATTGTGGTTTATCGTATCGCAACATTGCTGCTCGCATTGGTTGTGATCCAATGACTGTTAGCAGAATATGGAATTGGAGCTTCAGGAGTGCAATACGAAATACTGTGCTGGATACCAACAGCCTTGTATCACTAGTAATCGAGATGACAGGTGTCTTATCACCATGGCTGTAAGGGATCATGCAGCCACGTCTCGATTCCTGAGTCAACAGGTGGGGATGTTTGCAAGATGATAACCATCTGCACAAACAGTTTGATGATGTTTGCAGCAGCATGGACTATCAGCTCGTCGACCATGGCTGTGAATACCCTTGACACTGCATCACAGACACGAGTGCCTGCGATGGTGTATGCAATGACAAACCTAGGTGCACGAATGGCAAGTCATTTTTTCGGATGAATCCAGGATCTGTTTATAGCATCAAGATGGTCACATCAGTGTTTGCTGACATCGCGATGAACATACTTTGGAAGCATGTATTCGTCATCGCCATACTGGCGTATCACCCGGGCATGATGGTATGGCATGCCATTGGTTGCACATCTGTGTCACCTCTTCTTCGCATTGACGGCACTTTGAACAGTGGCCGTTACATTTCAGATGTGTTATGACACGTAACTCTACTCTTCATTCGATCCCTGGGAAACCCTACATTTCAGCAGGATAATGCACAACTGCATGTTGCAGGTTCTGTACGAGCCTTTTCTGGATACGGAAAATGTTCAACTGCTGCCCTGGCCAGCACATTCTCCAGATCTCTCACGAATTGAAAATGTCTGTTCAGTGGTGGCCGAGCAACTGCCAGACACTGCTATTGATGAACTGTAGTAACGTGTTGAAGCTGCATGGGCATCTGTACCTGTACACGCCATCCAAGTTCTGTTTGACTCAATGCCCAGGCGTATCAATGCCGTTATTATCAATGCCGTGGTTGTTCTGGGTACTGATTTCTCAGGATCTATGCATCCAATTTATATTGGACATAATATGTTCCAATCCTGGGAAACTTGAACTGTGAAAAGGATAGAGAGAAGCAAAATGTGAGTGAGTGAACTTAAGTTCCTCATCTGAAGAAATGACATGTAGGCATGCACGAAGGGGGAAGCATTACAAGATCAGATAGAGGAATCAAGGCTGAAATGATGTGGACATGTTAAATGAATGGAGCAATAGAGGATACCAAGGAAGATAAACAAAATTAAAGTAGAGGAAAAAACACTGTGAGACAAGTGACTGGAAGGACTAGAGGTCTGTTTGCAAAAGAAAGGAGGAAACTGTGCCATTGTGGATAATGAAGACAGTGGAGATACTTATGTTCCAAGCTGATCTGGCCAGTGGCTGGAAACTAAAATTTAGGGGAGGGGGGTGGTATAGAAATAACTGCAGTTGTGTATACAATATCTTGACTGGTGCAAACCAATGTCATACTACTGCAAAACCAATAAAAAGATAAGAGGAGTGACAACTTAATGCAAGAATAGTCAAGTCTTTGGCCCTTCAGATTAATGAGTATTATGTTGAACTGCTGTTTGATTGCTATATTGCAATAGTGGGTCAAGAAACACACAAGCTCGTAGTACTAACAGTGTAAAGACCACAATAAAACATTTGAATGAATTGTCAAGGCTTGCCTGGAAAACTTTTATTTCTGAAGGTGAGTAGCTCGCCGAGGAGATGCATGGCTGTTGAGGCCAAACAGTCATTATCAGATACCCTCTGGGGAACCTGCCACACCTCTGTTATATTTGGCTTACGCAGGCAAGTGGGGCTCTGCCTGGATGGACGTTCCCTAGCTGCTCGTGGGACCACAATGAAACGAGCACAAAGTAACATTGGTGGACATACAACCACTGTCTCTAAGAGAGGTAAATTTAATGCTGTCCAATGTGATCTGCACTAATTTCCCTCCCTGACCACACCTTGGGATGAACGTCGGAATCAAACTCGAGGTGAAGCATACTCACGAAAGTACTTGCTATGTACACCAGCAGATGGGGAATCCTTTTGTACATCAAACCCCCAGTTCTTTGTCAAACACCTTGAGGACAAGTTTGGGGAGGTGGTGAGTATGTTTAAGATGCGTGGTGGGTCCGTTCTCATACAAACGGCATCCCCCATCCAATCTAGGGTACTACTCGCCTGTGAGAAACTGAGCGATATTCCTGTCTCCATCACTCACAAAACCCTGAATATGGTTCAGAAGATTATATTTCATCATGATCTTTTACTGCAGACTGACGACCAGCTATGTGCGAACTTGGAGAGAAGAGGGGTTCATTTTATCTGCCGTGTCCACAGAGGTCCGTAGGACAACAGAATCACTACAGATGCATTCATCCTGGCCTTCGAGGAGGATTCATTGATCACCCTTCGAGGTGATCGAAGTGAAGATATACCAATGCAACATCAGGCCTTACATCCCTCCACTTAAGTGGTTTTTTAAAATGTTGGAGGTTTAGTCACATGTCTTCCAGATGCGAAGGCCACCCCACCTGTCGAGATTGTGGATGAGCCTCCCATTGAAATGTCCCATGTACCCCACCTTCTGTCTGTGTGAACTGTGGATGACGCTGGACTGTACGGCTGACGCTGGACTGTACGGCACTTCATAAAGAGAGAAAGATCGTGAAATTCAAGACCTTGGACAGGCTAGACAAAAATATGATGAGCCCCATCCTCTGTGTGTGTCAACATCTTATGCCACAGCAGCTTCTACATTATAGACAATTCAGAATCTTCTACGGTTCTCAGGCCTGGGCGCCTATGCCTGTCTCCGCAGTGGTTGGGGGCTCCCCTTCCCCAGCTGCTCCAAGTTACCTAACTTGGAAGTACCAAACCTTGGGGATATCAGTCCCCACCCCCATCCCTGAGCTGGAGAAGAGTCAGCCTCGTCTGGCTCCCCCCACAAGGAAGGGATCCCTTGGTTCCCTACCTTCCACAGTATCTGCCCCTATTGACATAGTCATGGTTGAAAGTGCCACCAACAGTCGTAGGGCTTCTGGGTACTTTTATGTCCTCCACATTCACTGATCGTGACATCCTTAAGTGGAATTGCAGCAGTTTTTTTTTTTTTTTTCACCACCCAGCCATTTTATGACAACTGATGTGCCACTTCCCTGTCATTTGTAGCCCTACAGGAAACCTGGTTTCCTGTCCAGCAGACTCCTGCCCTTCATGGCTATAGGGTTTACTACAAGAACCATTCAGACTATGATAGGGTGTCAGGTGGAGTCTGTCTCTATGTCCTTGCTACTCTACCTAGTGCACCAGTGCCACTTTGTATGGGTCTCTAGGCAGTAGCTGTCAGAATCAGAGTAGGTCAGGAAATCACTCTCTGTTTACCTTGCCCCATTTGAGGTATTGAGTCCCTCAGACCTTACAGCCTTAGTCGCCCAACTTCCACCACCCTCTGTGGAATGGAACCCAGATCTTGGGCGGCAGCAGGCATATAGAGGGCCTCTTGACACATTTGCCTCCTCAACAATGGTGCTCCCACGTATTTTACAGTGGTGCATGGTACATACTCGGCCATTGACCTTTCTATCAACATCCCAGGTCTTTTCCCGTACCTCAGCTGGAGGGTACACAATGATCTATGTGATAGTGACCACTTTCCCATCTTTATATCTCTTCTCCAGTCTCAACCCCCAGACTGCCTACTGAGATGGTCTCTCCATGGGGCTGATTGGTCATTTTGCACCTCAATTGCTATGGTCATTGCCCCTCTTTCCACTGACATAGATAGTGCAGTTGACCAGGTCTCTTTTACTGTTGTTTTGCAGCCAAGGCAACTGTTTCCTGTTCTTCAGGTACCATTCGGCTAAAAACAGTGCCTTGATGGACACCAGAGATTGCTGAGGCTATCAAGGTCCATCGGCAAGCCCTGCAATGACATCGGTGCCACCCTTCTGTGGAGCATCTCATTGGCTTCAAATTGCTCCGGGCCCAAACAGGACTGTTGGGAAAGGTACATCACCATCATTGGTTCTTGTGCCTGCCCAGCTCAGGTGTGGTCACAGGTTCAGTGCTTGTTTGGCTTTTGGCTTTCCTGTCTCTCTATTGAAAGTACTCTTTGTGCTGACTCAGCCACTATCGCTGAGCACCTGGCAGAGTACTACACCCGCAATTCTGCAACCTCAGGCTACAGTGCTGATTTCTGTGCCCTTAAAGAGCAGGTTGAACATAAGCAGTTATTGTTTCCTATACACCATCAGGAAATATATAACACTGTTTAGCGTGTGAGAACTCCAAAGTGCCCTCAAGCTTGCCCTGACACTTCTCCGGGACCAGATCGCATCCACAGCAGATTTCTCTGCCACCTCTCACCAGACATTCAAGGTCAGCTGCTCGCCCTCTTCAACTGCATCTGGGCAGAGGGCATTTTACCCTCCCATTGGTGGGATGGTATTACCATCCCAGTGCTCAAACCTGGTGCTGACCCACTAGACAATTATCATCCTATCAACCTCACCAACGTAATGTGTATACTCCTTGAAAATGTGGCGAGTCAGCAGTTCTTGAGGATCCTTGAAGATTGGAGCCTCCTGGCCACTTCATGTTAGAGTTGGTAGTTTTTGCAGCTCCCTTCATATACAGGATAATGGTGTTCCACAGAGCTCCAACCTAAGTGGCTCCCTCTTTTTGGTGGTAATTAACAGTCTTGCAACCGCAGTTGGCTCATCGGTCTCCTGTTACCTGTTTGCTGATGACTTATGCACATACTTTAGCTCCACCAGCAACATTGTCACTGAACGGCGGCTACAGGGAGCCGCCCACAAGGCACAATCTCAAGCATTCGCCCGTGGTTTTCAATTCTCTACATCTAAGACTTGTGACATGCATCGGATGGTTCACCTGCATCCGGAGCTTTATCTTGCCAATGAACTAATACATATAGAGGAGAGACATTGCTTTCTTGCCAAGCTCCTCGATGGCTACAGGAAGTCATATGCAAGGCACAATCTTGGGCCATCACTGATGGTTTTCAATACTCTACATTTAAGACTCGTGTCATGCATTTCTGTCATCATCAGACGGTTCACCTCCATCTGGAGCTTCATCATGTCAATGAACTATTTCATGTAGAGGAGATACATCGCTTCCTTGGAATGTTCCTCGATGTCTGGCTCACTTGGACTCCCCATCTTCGTCAGCTTAAACAAAAGTGCTGGGGACACATCAATATTCTTTGTTGCCTCAGCCACACTGTTTGAGGAGCTGCACGAACAACACTTTTTGCAGGTATACAAGGCACTTCTCCAGTCCGTCTCTATTACGAGAGCTTCATATACGACTCAGCAGCGCCATCAGCATTATGGATCCTTGACCCAATCCTCCATTTTGTCATCAGGCTAGCAATGATTGCTTTTCACACTAGTTTGGTGACGAGCCTTCTTATAGAAGCAGGTGTCCTCCCCTTGCAGTTCCACCAGCAACAGCTGCTGGCATCCTATCTTGCCCTTGTTCATGCTTTGCCTAATCATCCATAGTGCAGACACATTTTTCCATCTTATGCACTCCCCTCTCCATGACAACAACCCAGATCAGGTCACTTGATCGTGGCCCAGGTTCGCTTCCTTCTTTCTTCGCTCGAATACCTTCCCCTCCTTCCTTCCACTATCTTTTCCAACTGCTTCTTTGGTGCCTCCATCACTTACGACTCTAGGTGGATTTGGCATGTGACCCCAAAACTTCAATACCAGTAGAGTCTCTGTCGCCAGTTTGCAGCTCTTGTCGACTCATTTCATGAAGCAGAGTTGGTTTACACTGATGGTAACATCGTGGATGGCTGGACTGTGTTTGCCTTTGTCCATGGTGATCACATTGAACATTCCCTGCCTTGTGGGAGCAGTATTTTTACTGCAGCACTGGTTGCCATTTAGTGTGCTCTTGATCACCTCCCTTCTAGCCCTGGGGAGTCATTTGACGTACATACTGACTCCCTGAGTGGCTTGCAAGCACTTGACTAGAGTTTGTCCAGACATCCTATGGTACGAGCTATTCAAGACACTGTATCCACTCTCAGCAGGTCTCGACATTCAGTAGTCTTTGTCTGGGTGCCAGGCCACATTGGCATCCCAGGGAATGAATTCCTCGATCAGCTGACGAAGCAGCTCCCATTGGCGGTACACTGGAAGGTGCATGCAGCTTGGTGCTACAAATGGTGTACTTCTATTACACCGAACAAGCTTAGTGCAATAAAGTTTCCACAGTCACATGGAAATATTCATCAAGGTCCACTCAACGGCACTCAGTTGTTCTCTGCCGCCTTTGCATTGGGCATACATGGTTGACGCATAGCTATCTTCTTTGCCATGAGAACTTGACCAAGTGTTGCTGTGCCGCTGTCCTGACAGTGGTCGATCTTTTGATGGCCTTCCCCATTTTAGCCCCCCTTGCAGAAGTTTTTTAATCTACTAGGTTTGCTCCCTTTAGTTTTAAGTGACAATGCCTCCATGGCTAACTCTGTTTAACATTTTATCCACACAGCTGGGTTTTATAACTCCATCTAGTGGTGGGTGTTCTCACCTGACTTTTCAGGTTCCCACACCTACAGCATTTTTTTATTTCCTACCTACACTTGTGTTGTCAGTCTTCCTTGGCAATGTTTTATGTTGGTGTCTCACCCAACTCTCCATCTAGAGTTCTGTTTTTTTTTTTTTTTTTTTAACTAACTAACTGTCACCTATCAATGTAGTCAACCACTTAATCTGCTACTTTTAAATATTTACTAAGACCTGTTCTTACAGTTGTGTTCATCCCTGCTCTGTACACCTGGGAATTTTGCCCTCTTGGTGCAGAGATCCATCTTCAACTGTGTATCAACCTTTGCTGACCTGTCTATGTTTGGAACAGGGGACTGACAACATTGCCGTTTAGTCCCCTTCATCCAACCAACCAATCAAAGGTTAACAAAATTCACTGCCCAGTTAGCTACAGGTCTTAAACGAAATGACCACAGAATGATAAGCAGTAACTTGATAAGTGTTTGAAGATAAATATTGGGAAAATTTTGGGTGGAAATTTATAAAAACACACAGGGTTTATAAAAAATTCAATCCCATAAAACAAATTAGGATGAAATGGAACAGAAGTAAGCTGTGGATTAATGTCTCTTGTTTTAGAAAGTGAGAACTCTGTAATTCAGACAAGTAGTAGTCAAATGGTAACACTTTCAAATTGTTGGCCACCATATTTAATTATTAATTCCTCATAGTGGGTGCAACCTTGTATTATATTTATTTTTGTAGACACTATATGCACCATCAACAGATATTGGTTTCAAAAATGAGATTATAGAATTAATCATGTAACAAAAAAGTAATACTTATGCTGGTTATGAATGTGTTTCAAGCTGAATGTTTAACTTTTATGCTTATTAACAGGGTTACCATTAATTTTATCTTTGGATTCAACAATTACTTGATAAACATTTCCTGACAGACTTAAAGGTACTGTATTAACGGCCATCTACAAATATGGAGATTAGCAAGCCACCTATAATTACAAACTGCTTCTCTGTTCAGCTGTAATAAAGGATAATTCACACAAAAGGCAGTACAATGCATCACAAATGATGTGTTATCAGAGTTAAATAAAAACAGTTATTTTGTTGGTATCCTCTGTCACCAGTCATTGTGTGAATAATAAAATTCTGTAAGTGTTACAGCTGTCCCATATGGATGGAATGTTCCCACCATAACAGACAGCAGAGGGTCTCATTTATAGATTTTTTCTCAGGCATGAAAATAACCTCAGATTGGAGTGCTACAGGGATTGATACTGGAGCAAGTCTTGTTTGTGAACTACATAAATTATCCTCCAATGAGTGTAAATGATAGTTCAAAAACTAATGCTTGCTGATGGCAGGCATACTAAGAACCTTAGCAGATAACAGCTCAAAATTATAGCTAAATAAGTCTTCAAGTGATCTGTTGATAACAGTTTTAGACTTTAAAAAAATCTCACAAAGCCTCAATTCATGTAGTTTCAAACATGCCATAATGGAACATTGGTACTGAATTAACTATGCTGAGCAGTAATACCTCCAAATTTGTTATTCTGTGTTCGATATCGGCTGAGGTATTTCATGTCATGCATTTTAGTCAGTCAGTCAGTTTTCCCACTGACACTGAAACAAGTTGCAACTTTCTACTGCTAGATGGCGCCATACTGTAGCATATATTATGACAATAGGTAACATAACTGCTTCAGTGGAAAAGGAATTACAGTTCAGAGTGAAGAAATAAAAACATTGCGTTTTACTGATGACAGTTTAATTATGCCAGAGACTGCAAAGGACCTGGAAGAGCAACTGAACAAAAAGGACAGTGTGTCCTTCTATTTTGAGTGCTGCATGAATGTGCGATCATGTGTGTGTGTGTGTATGTGTGTGTGTGTGTGTGTGTGTGTGTGTGTGTGCGCGCGCGTGCGCATATGTGTGTGTGTGGGGGGGGGGGGGAGGGCAGGGAGTGTATGCGGCCGTGTGTGTGCGCAGTGTGCGTGCATTTTATATTTATTTATTATTTTTATATTTATTTTGTTTATTTTATTTTCTTATTTTATTTTTCTCCCCTCACCTGCCTCTCCACTCCATTCCTAAGCTGCATCTCATTATTCCCATCTAGGCTGTGCTCTACCCATCCCCACCACCGTGATGTAACCTTCCTATCCCCTCTCCCCTCCCCTTCTATCCCCAATTTACACGCCGCAGAGTGTGATTCAAAGTGTGGCAGCCAGAAGTGACGGTTGTATCACTGTGTTGTGTGCCTGTGTGATTGCATGAGTGTTCTATTTTCTGAAGAAGGCCATGGCCGATAGCTGAAAGTGTCGTCTTTTGTATATGACTGTCCCGGCTCGTCGCCACGTCTTTGCAGTGAGTTGTAAACTGTCCTTATTACTATATTATTTATTCCATTCTAGACTTTCCATTATTATATTTTGCCTAACAGTCTCTCTTCCATCCCATAACCTCATGATTTTTCCTTTGTTACTGTTTTCTAAAGCATTCCTCTATCAAGGGAAGCTTCCCCCCCCTCCCCCCCCCCCCCCATTATTACTCAAAAGAGATATCAGACTCTTGATGAGGTAGTAGAACATGATGAGTGTCAATCTGTGCAAACTAGAAATAATCTTTTATGTAGCAAAAAAATTCACAGTGATAAGTGCAGAAAAATGCGGTTTTATACTCATGTGCAAACGGAAAAAGTGAAAGTAAACAAACCATTCAAACTAACATCAGTGATCGTGTATGCAATAAAACACCTGTATAGTGCAAAAGAAGAAACAAGGAGCAGCAGAAACTCAAGAAGAGCCAGATACTAATATATGGAGACAGCCATGGGCGTGGTATAGCGCAAAACATCGCGAATTTACAAGATGATTTCGCAGCTGTGAGTCACATTCAACCTGGTGCCCCTTTCTCTGCTGTGGTGAAGCCGTGTATGCAGGACTGTGAGCCTTTATCAACAAATGATTGTGTCTTATCATGGGAGGCACAAATGACGTATCAAAAAATCAAGCAAATGACGCAATCCGACATATGAAAAAGGCACTGGGTAAGTTAAATGACACTAAAGTAATTGTTGTTAACATTCCTCAGAGACATGATCTAATGGAACAGTCAATTGTGAACCTGTAAGTACATAAAACAAATGAAAGGATTAAAACATTATGTAGCAAATTTTAGACTGTTTCCCTAGTAAATATTGCCTATCTGTAAAGGGACCTGCACACTTCTCATGGTATGCACATTAATAAAAAAGGTAAAATGGTTGTTAGTAAATTAATTATTGAGAAAATTAGATGTCATTTTCCACAAAGTAGTGAAAAGAAGTGCATACCTATCGAGTGGCACAAACCACCCCAAAAGAATCAGTTACACAACCAACCACTGCTGGAAAGTCAGGAAAACTTGTAAAGTCTGCTGGCCAGCTTGGTAGCCCCAAATCAGACTTTATGGCCCAGCAGGGATAACTGAGCCTTAATATCATAGACCTACAACCGAATTTTTGTAGTCTAGATGTAAGTAATGTATGCAAGACATGTCCTATAGTACAGAGCCAGTCAATAAACCAAATACTAATCCTCTAGTATTGAGTGATACTAATGTAACCCCCCAAAAACTGTAATTTAGAACCTGTTACAAATAGTAAATTAAGTATATTCCACCAAAATATTAGGAGCCTTAGAGGTAAAATAGAGCTTTTGGCTCTCAACATAAAGGAAAATCACGTGTTATTGCAAGCACACATACTATGTTTCACAGAACACCATGTAAGGACTGATATGCTGATACCTCAGCTAGAGGGTTATGACCTAGCTGATACATATTGTAGATTAAATAGAGAGAAAGGTGGAGCTGCAATATATGCCAATGTGGGTGTAGCTCATAAATCTCTTGACCTAAAAATGTATTGTAAAGATTTTCATTTTGAAGCCTGTGCCTCAGAAATTTTTGCTGACAATAGGTCTATTATAGTGGTAACAATATATTGGGCTCCAGCAAGGAAAATAGATATTTTCTTAAAACAGCTTGAATCAGTTTTGCTAAAAATATACACAAAGGCTAAGCAGTTAGTCATTATAGGTAACTTCAATATTAACTTCCTGACAGACAACACCAGAAAAACTGAATTTGAACACCAATTAAAAACCTTTAATCTAATTCCAGTTGTTGAATTCACTACCCGAGTTACAGATACCAGTGAAAGCCTAATTGACAACATCTTTATTGATAAGTTTATTACTGGTTGTATCACTGTAAATCAAATTATCAATGGACTGACTGACCATGATGGGCAGTTGCTCACTGTTAATGACATACATGTTGGCACCAAACAAAAACAAGTCTTTAAGTCCTTTAGAACCATCAACATGGAAACATTAGATGAATTCAATCAGCTCTTGCAGATTGACTGGGGACCAGTTTATAAAGAAAGAAATGTTAATACCAAATTCAACCTATTCACAGATGAATTCATGTCTCTGAAGCAGTTTTTCACAAGAAAATTTTAAAAATTAATCCCCATACTACCAAACCCAAACCGTGGATTACAAAAGAGATAAAAACTCCATGTAAAACAAAAAGAGAATTATATATTTCACAAAGATATTTTAATAATCCTGAAATGAAAGAACACTATAGATCATACTGTAAAATCTTAAAAAGAGTTATAAAGTCCTCCAAAACCTTGCATATTAAGTCTGAAATAGATAACTCTAACAATAAAATAAAAACTATTTGGAGTGTCATTAAAAGAGAGCTGGAAAAAAAAAGATGACGCTACATCCAATATTGAAGTTACACATCATGGTAGTTTGATTAAAGATACTACTGCAGTTGCAAGTGTCTTTAATGTGCATTTTCTAACAGCCTCCGAGAAAATTGGATGCACTGGCTCAGTAACAGAGGCTGTGGACCTCCTGAAAGAAAGTGGGTTATACAAAATAAAACAAATGCCCATATCCTCTGTTATGTTCAGGAGGTCAAAAAGATCATCACTGAATTGCCAAATAAGAACTCGTCTGGTTTTGATGATATTTCCACTAAAGTACTCAAAAACTGTCACAATGTCATTTGTATAATATTATGCCACATATTTAATGAGTCCTTTTAACAAGGTATTGTCCCAGACAGGATGAAGTATGCTGAGGTCAAACCACTATTTAAGAAGGCGGAAAGGACTGATCCCTCAAACTACCGCCCTATCTCACTGTTAACAAGTTTTTCCAAAGTTCTTGAAAAATTTATGAATAAGAGAATTGTGGAACACCTCTTAACACCCACAAGGCTCTTAGCCAATGTCAGTTTGGATTCCAAGCAGGCCTATCAACTGATATTTTCCTTTGTTAATAATGTTTTAGAATCATTAAACAATAGGTTATCTTCAGTTGGCCCTCGACTGTGTGAACCATGACATACTCCTGTCAAAAGCAGTCTATTATGGTTTAGGTGGCAATGTGGGAATGTGGCTTAGATCATACCTAACTGATAGAAAGCAGAGGGTATCTCTGAACCAGGAAGACGGAACAACAGCCTCATCTGACTGGGGAACAGTAAGAACAGGTGTGCTGCAAGGTTTGGTACTAGGGCCCTTGCTCTTTATAATTTTTATTAATGACATTCTACATTGTACCAAAGATGCTTCCAAATTTACTCTCTTTGCCAATGATACTTCTCTTTTAGCTGAAAAACCATCTATCAATGACCTCACAACATCCGCCAATATTGTGCTCGAGGATCTTCAGAAGTGGTTCAGCTGCAATGGCCTGACTTTAAATTTTAAAAAGACCCATTACATTCATTTCCATGGGTCTCAGAAAGCTCAGGATGAGTTAAGGCTAAGCTGTACAAATGAAGACATACATCAAGTTTATTCTTCTAAGTTTTTGGTCTCCATATTGACAAACTAAACTGGTGTTTCCATATCCTGGACTTAAGAAAAGACTCAGCTCTGCATCCTATACCCTTCGTGTTATAGCAGCAACTGCCAATACTGAAGATATTATGGCTGCTTATTTTGGTTATTTTCATTCATTGTTGTTATATAGAATAATATTCTGGGGTAAACAAGCAATGGCAAAAAAATATGTTTGTCATTCAGAAAAGAGCAATACATATTATCAGTGGAGTCAACAGAAAACATTCCTGCAGAAGTCTTTTTAAAAAACATAAGATTTCAACATTGACATCACTTTATATATTATCCCTTATGTGCTTTTTAATTGAGAACCTCCCTTTGTACAAAACTAATAGTATTTATCATGATTATAACACAAGAGCAAAACATCACTTGCATGTTCACAGACAAATCTTGAGTCTTGTGCAAAAGGGTGTTCACTACTCAAGCACAAAGATATTTAATGCACTACCATCAGACAAAAAAATCTTACTAGTGTAACACCACAATTCAAAACTAAGTTGAAAGAATATCTTCTGGAAAACTGTTTCTATTCACTTGATGAATTCTATAATGGAAATGCCTCTACATTGTAACTGATATGATAAAAATCTGTAAGATTTACCATAAGGACTCAGCAACTAAAGACATTAACCTACTCTAGCCCAGTTAATTTGCTATGAATAATTTTGTAACTTAATACCAGTAAAATTATGTCTTTTAATGTGAAATATTGTAATTTATTTTAATACCTTTATGTCCTTGTATGTAATTTCTATAAACATGTCATTGTATGTATATGTATACAAACTTATAATTATTAGCATATGTTGTTTCTGTACATATATGGAAATTCAGCTATTGTACCATTTCTTTGTAAAACCTTGACTCGTTCCATATCCGTGCAATTCTCTTGCATTATGGGCCAATGGAACATGAATAAATAAATAAATAACTAAAAATATTTCCTCCTTGCTTGTATTTTCTTTCTTCTCATATCCTTTGTAATTGTCACATACCGACTTCTGGGCCAACAATCCCACCGGCTTTCAACAGAGGGATTTATAACCATGACGATTGTTGATGCAGCTAACTCCTCCCCCTTCCAGTTATCCTAATACACATTTCATTACTCTCCCTCTTGTATTTTCACATAGTTTTGATCATCTGCAATTTTTTTGTTTTATATTTTTTATTACTTTAAATCATTTTTTATTTATTACACACCAACAAATTCCGAAACCAGATTCGTTTTAATAATGGGCCCGCCCGCGTATAAGCACAGGTATTCATTATCCCCATTCTCTTATATTCTTTCTCTTCTGGCACAATAATATTGGAATTACATAAATTTACGTTACTGTGTCTTGAGTTTTCTTGTTTTAGAAGCTCCATATAGTCTTTGTTCTGCATTGCATTGCATGAATTTCCTACTCACACGTTGTTTTCCATTTTTGTACGCAATTTTGCAGTTGGCTGCTTGCTCATGTGAGAGATCTCGGATTCTGGAGAGTGATATTGCATTCTGATGCATGATTTTATGCGTGATTTTGTGGTTGTTTCCGGCTTTTTGCGTGCTTGGGCGTGAATCTGTGTGCTTGGGTATGTATCTGTGTACTTGTGTGGGCAAATTTCCAAAATTTTGTGTGCCTGGTGCATGTTTTGCATGTTGAGGAACCTCTTCCCAGACCTTAGGCTCATCATAGTCCACTGTCTCTCCCATCATTTCTCATTCCATTTTCCCTGCACCATTCCTGCCCCAATGGACCCCTGCTCCATCTATCTGTACCAGTTCAGGAAAGTATCCCTTTCCCTGTCCAAAACCCAACCCCACATTCTATTCCTAAAATGCTGCCCAAGTCATGGTATCCCTCCCAATGCTCTAACCTTAAAGTCCCATTGTCTGGATCCCACCCCTCCTTCCACAAAGACCTGCACCTTTTACGATTCCACCAGTCCTTATCCCTCACGAACCTAGTCCTACAAAATCACCTCCATGGATCATAAATCCCTTAGCTACCTTCTCTCCTTCCATAATATATTATTATTGTGTAACCAAAACTACCTACATCTCATCTCCCAGATCGAATCCTTTGCTATCCAGCAACTGGAGGAACACTCCAAACACCACTCCACAAGTTGTCCAGCCTGCTGACATCATATTGCCACCTTGGAGTGCCCATATCCAATCCTTATCCAACCCACAGTGTTCCTCCTCGTGAACCCTTCATAGCTCCCAGACCATGCTTAGCTGACCTCTTGAACTTACCTCATCCCTCCAAACTCCCTACCAACACTCCACAACATCAAATACCAAAACAACCCCAGAACACTGTGGTTAACCTATCCATAAAATACCTAAACCCCAGTGAAGATTCCATTTTATCCAAAGGTCTTACCTTTAGCCCTACAACCCATTTCAATCATATTGGTCTTGTCAAAGACCTACTCTCATTTTCCCAATCCCTACAATGGAAACACTACTTTGCCACCAATCCCTCATACTGTAACCTACCTAATCCCAATATTGAACTCTGCCTGTCCCAATTCATACCACCATCCAACAGAGATCCCCCTACACTCCCACCTAACCACCCTCTGGTTACCCTCCAAGAGTTTCTCACCTCCAACTTGGCCTCACCATCATTCCCCAAGTCCCTTCCCAAGAATTCAAACCTTTCAGCAGAAGAAAGAAGAGCCATCCACAACCTTAAAACTAATCCTGACATAATCATCCTCCCTGTGGATAAAGGTTCCACCACTGTAGTAGTAGTAGTTGTTGTTGTTTTGAAGGGGGCTAAATGACTGGATTATCAGTCCCCTGTTCCCAGCAAAGAGATCACATTATTTCATTTATGGTTCAAAATAAGCACCCCACAACCAGTACACGAGCTGTACAGGAAGACAGTGTGGGCACAATTCCCAACATAGAAAGAAAAAAGGAAACCACAATAGAAGTGGACCAAATAATCAACTATGCTAAAAATCACAGCAGAGGATTTTGACTGGCTGATCTCTAGGATAATAATGAATGAGCCATCTGATCTATACATACTAAAACTGCCAGTCAGAAATAGGACTGACAAGACAAAAGTAACAACAGATTAAAACTATAAGTGGTGTATGCCTGGAACAACAGGCATACGGATCCACCATTAAATCTTATGATAAAAACCAACTGTGCGAATAAAACCTAAAACACAGTCAACCATAAAGGCATTGTCAGCTAAAATTGAAGGAAGCGCAGAAGGCAGGATAAAAGACTGCCGGAATGCATCTAAAAGTGGACAGTCCAACAAGATGTGGACTACGGTCAACAGTGCGCCACAATGGCCGTCTGGCAATTCCTCTTGGCGTAAGTGGTGGCTATGCATTAGCCATGTATGGCCTATATGCAGGCGACAGAGGATGACTGAGTCCCTTCGAGAAGGCCTGAGGGAAGTCTTCCAAGCTGCTTTCAAAGGTTTGATTGCACGGAGATTATTGGGCGTGCTAATTGTTTACCATTCTGAATTCCAGGCCACAGAGATCTTTCGGTGCAGGCCCAAGTGAATATTCCCTTCTGGGGTACCGATATCCAGACGTCAGACAGCCAGGAGGCAGAGAGCATTGTTCAGTGTGGTCGCCATGAACATAGGCATAACCCACCCTGCCACCTACCTGGGAGCCATCAGTGTATATGACTTCTTCATCGCAGAACGTGCCAAGTATGTCCAGAAACTGGTGTCTAAGTATTTGTGGTGAAATAGAGGCCATTGAGTTGCACAACAATTGCAGGTGGAGCTGGAGGCAGGGGATGGTCCAAGGAGGGATATAAGAAAATGCAGGACGGAGAGAGAAGGACTCGAGTGAGGAAAGGAGAGTATGTACCCGGACCACGAATGGAAGACCCGATCTGGGTCGACCTTGTGGAGGGGAAAGGTCAGTATTTGGAAACAATAGCCTGCAATTTGGATGGTGAGGTGTAGTGTGAACGTGGGCAATGTAGGAAGCCAACAACTGTTGCTAGCGGTACTTCAAGGGAGGGATGCCAGCTTGAGTGATGAGGCTTGGCACAGGGCTGGTGCAGAACGCCCCCGTTGCTAAACATACACCACCATGAAGATCTGCAGTGCTGAAGGTGACTCAGAGTCATACACCTGGCTCCCATAATCCAGGCTGATTGGATGAGTGCCTTAAGAAGGTGCATGAGAGTTTGATGGCCAGCTCCCCAGGCAGTGTGGCTGAGTCATCGCAATATATTTAGGTGCTGCCAGCACTTCTGCTTCAACTGACAAAGGTGTGGCCCCAAGCCAGTCAGTTGTCAAACAGCATGCCGAGAAACCAATGCATTTCTGCGACATGAAGTTGTTCATCAGCTAGGTAGAGTTCTGGGTCAGGATGAATGGCCTGACGGCAACAAAAGTGCATCTCCCAGGTTTTAGAAGCTGAGAACGTAAAGCCATGTGCTGAGGCCCATGACTGTGCCCTTCGAATGGCTCCCTGCAGATGCCTTTCAGTGACACCAATGGTAGGAGAGCTGAAATAGAAGCAAAAGTCATTGGCAAATAAAGAACAACAAACCGATGACCCCACTGCCACATGAAGACCATTTATTGCAGTTAAAAATAGCGGTACACTAAGAACGGAGCCCTGTGGGACGCCGTTCTCCTGGACTCGGGGGGAGCTGAGGGAGGTACCGACTCTAACCCTAAAAGCACGGAGTGAGAGGAAATTTTTGATAAAAATTAAAATTGGGAGTGGGCCCCGTAAGCCCCAGTCATACAATGTAGCAAGAATATGGTGGCACCGTGTCGTATCATATACCTTCTGGAGGTAAAAAAAGACCGTAACTGGGTGCTCATGCATAGAGAAGGCTGTACGGATGGCAGACTCCAATGACACTAAATTATCAATAGTGGAGCAACCCTGACGGAAACTCCCCTGTTGTGGGGCCAGCAGACTCCGATATTTAAGAATCCACATAAGATGGCAACACACCATACGCTCAAGCAACTTACACAGGACGTTAGTTAAGCTGATGGGGCAGTAACTGTCAACTGCCAGCAGATCTACTCCCAGTGTCATGACAGGGATAATAATACTATCCCTCTACTGGGATGGAAAAACACCCCCTGTCCAGTCCCTATTAAATAATGTGAGCAATTGGTGGTGAAAGTCCACTGACAGGTGACAGATGAACTGGCTGTGTATGGGATCTGGTTCCGGAGAGGTATCAGGGCATGCAGCGAGAGCAGTTTTAATTTCCCACTCTGCAAATGGAGCATTGTACAGTTCCTGGTGGTGAGTGTGGAAAGATAGAGGATTTCATTCTACCCATTGTTTAAGGGAGCGGAAGGATACACTATAATTTGCCATTGCAGAGCAACGCGCATAATTCTCTGCCATGCACTCAGCAATAACAGCCGGGTCAGTACAGAGAGTGCCATCAATGGTCACAGTGGTCAGAGAAGGGATTCCTACCGGTGGGTGGTATCCGAAGAGGTGCCTTACCTGACACCAAACATAAGAAGGGGAGGCACGAGAGCCAATGGAGGCAACATACTGCTCCCAGCAGTCCTGTTTACTTTGCCGGATGAGTCGTCGAGCTCGGGCCCTGAGCCTTTTAAAAGCTATCAGATTTTCGATTTTGGGGCGGCGCCGGTAGTGTTGCAATGCTCGCCGACAGTCCCAGATGGCCTCAGCAATCTCAGGTATCCACCAGGGCACTACCTTGCACCGAGGGGAGCCAGTGGTGATCGGGTCTCCTCTGCAGCTGAAACTATAGCAGCAGTGACCTGTTGGACTGCTGTATCAATATAAGGTGGTAGTGGAACAGAAACCCCAGCAGCCAAAGTGTAATCCCGCCAGTATGCTTGACGTAGATACCATCGGGATGGGTAGCCTGCAGGTTCGAACTGCTGGGTGACAGAAGAATGGGGAAATGGTCACTCCTGCAAAGGTCATCATGGACCCTCCAACTTAAAAATGGGAGCAGTCTCAGATAGGTAAATAGTAGAATACGTGCCATGTACTATACTAAAATGTGTGGGTGTATCAGTGTTTAAGAGGCATACATCCTGCAGTGTCAGTAAAGTTTCAACATCTCTACCATGTCCCAAGAGCTGGGTACAACCCCCCGAGAGGGTGGAGGGCATTGAAATCCCCCAGAAGGATAAATGTTGGGTGGGGGGGGGGGGGGTAGTTGCACGATCAAGGCAGTGAGGTCAGCAAGGGGGACAACTTCATCTGGCGGGAGGTATAGAGAACAGGCAGTTATGTCCTGCATTGTTATGATTCTTACAGCCACTGCCACAAGAGCCGTGTTGAGAGGCATGACAGCAGTAGGAACAGTGGCGAGGTCATAAATGCAGACACCTCCAGATACCCTTTTCTAGTCAGCGCGGTTGTTGTAGTAGCCCCGCTAGCCTCGAAGGGCTGGGGTCCACTGGACACGAAACCATATTTCCTGTAGGGCTACAAAGAAAGCGCGATAGCAGCACAATAATTGCTGCAGCTCAGGTAGCTAGCAGAAAAAACCTCCACAGTTCCACTGTAAGATCATGCTACTTCTTGATTGCTGAGGTAAGGCAATATCAAGGGTGCTGTTGGTTCCACAGAATCACCTGTTGTCGCTGATGGCGGAGGCTGGGCCTCTACATCCATTGCCTCCAAACTTTTGGTGATAGCCAAGTCCTCTGGTGAGGCAAGGAGTTCCACTACATCATCAGACACAGACATATGGGGTGGTGGTGGCGGCACATCTCCATCATGGAATCCGTTTTCTTAGCAGCCTTTGGCGTTTTCTTCTCTCACTCCTTTTTTTGGTTTCTCATGCTGGGAAGACTTTGGGGCCTTGGCCTCAGCTTCAGCGGCTGAAGCCCTATGGCCATGACCAGAAGTCCGTGGCTGTGTCAGCCACTCACTAATACCCACTTTGTCAGTGGGAGAAACCATGGTATGAAGAGAGCCTAGGGATCCCTTCCTGGTGAGAAGTGTCGGAGAAGGCTGCTGCTTTGCTTCTCTGGCTGGGTATTTGGGACTGGAGTCCCCAACAGTTGTGGGTAGTTGCCGCCACAGGAGGTAGTGGCTGGGAAACAGAAAGGCCCCCAACTGTCAAGGGGACAGTTTGGTGTTGGCAGCCCGCAGGGCCCACAGGAGGTGGCGATACATGGAAAACTGATGTCCCCATAGTAAGTGGAGATGACGCAATGGCAGCAAAGGACGACGACATCCGTACGGGATGAAGACTCTCATATTTTCTTCTGGCCTCTGAGTATGTTAATCTGTCCAGGGTTTTGAATTCCATGATCTTTCTTTCTTTGTGGAGCACACTACAGGTCGGCAAGCAAGATGGATGTTGCAGCCCACAATTCACACACACAGGAGGAGGTGTACATGGAGCATCCAGATGTGATGGATGCCCGCAGTCTCTGTATGTGGGACTGTAAGTGCATCCGGAGGACATATGCCCAAACTTCAAGCACCGAGAACATCACACAGGGGGAGGGATGTATGGTTTTACATCACATTATCTTGACCTTCTCAGGCAGTACATCGCTTTCAAAGGCCAAGATAAATGCACTGGTGGCAACACTGCGATCTTTCGGTCCCCTGTAGATGAGCCGGTGAAGTGAACACTCTGTCTCTCGACATGAAATTTGTCATCAGTCTGTGACAGGATATCACGCTGGAATATTAAACTCTGAATCATGTTGAGCCACTTATGTGGCATGATACTTACGATGACGTCACCCAGTTTGTCGTAGGCGAGTAAAGCCTTTAACTGTGCTGGGGATGCTGCTTGTATTAGGACAGACCCACTTCTCATTTTAGAGAAAGATGCCATTTCGCCAAACTTATTTTCAATCGTACCTACAATTAATTGTGGCTTAGTGTTCATGAAATATTCCCCGTCAGCCCGTGTACAGACTACGTACTGAGGCGAGTAAGGCTCAGATCGGTTAAAAGCCCAACATTCCTCCCATGGTGTGGCCAGGGAAGGGAACGATTGGGGGTCATATTGTGCACCATTAAATTCATTTCTTCCTCTCTTAGAGACAGCGGTTTTGCGACCGCCTGTGGTATTTATTGCTCGTATCATTTCCGTCCCACGAACAGCTAGGGAAAAAAAGTCCACCCGGGCAGAGCCCCGCTTGCCTGGGTGAGCAGGTTCCTCAGAGATTGCTCACTAGCGACTGTTCAACCTCAACAGCCAGGCATCTCTTCAGCATGTAGCACACCTTGAAATTGAGGTTTTTTTTATAGACGTTTGAACCATCCTCGCGACCCGGGCGATTAAGCCAAGATCCCTGGGCTCTGAAATGTACAACGTTCCACTGTTGCATCGAGTGATGGGTGTTGAAGCACGCACAGAGCTTACGGTGTAGTGTACTGATGGTGCGACACAGCTCACAGCTCAGGCCCCGGGTTTGCCAAGCCAAGCCCGTAATCAGCAAATTAATGCTGAGCCTAGGAGGGGCCACTGTAGTTATGAATCACAGTGACTAACTAGCAGAAGGGCTCCGCCAACTCCCTGACTCCTCCACCTACAAGTTGTGCTAGAATGACACCATCCCCAAAGTCCAACAAGATCTCCAATCCCTGTTAAAATCTTATGGCCCCTCCCAGAAACTCTCTCCTGAATCCATCTCCCTCATTATCCCAGCAGTACCCTGCACACCCACCTACATGCTCCCCAAAATCCACAAACCTAGCAACCTGGATGCCATATTGTGGCTGGTTACTGCGCTCCTACCAAATGAATTTTAGCCCTCATTGACCAACACCTCCAACCAATTGTCCAAAATCTATCTTCCCACATCAAGGATGGCAACCACTTCCTTCACTGACTCTCCACCATTCCTACCCTTTTGCCCCCTGGATCCTTACTTGTCACAGTGGATGCCACCTCCCTATATACCATCATCCCACATGCCCATGGCTATGCCACTCTGGAACACTACCTCTCCCAATGCCCCTCAAGCCTGATACGTCATTCCTCACAACCCTCACCAATTTCATCCTAACAACTACTTTTCCTTTGAGGGGAAAGTTTACCATCAAATCCAAGGCACAGCCATGGGCACCCGCAAGGCACCCTCCTATGCCAACCTGTTTATGTGTCGTCTGGAGGAATCATTCCTAGCATCCCAAAACCCCAAACCTCTGGCCTGGTTCAGGTCCATTGATGATATTTTCATGATCTGCACTCAGGGGCAGGACACCCAATCCTCCTTTCTTCAGAACCTCATTCCTTCTCCCTCATCCACTTTACCTGGTATTCCTCAACCTATTCCTGGATGTCATCCTCCACCTCACTGAAGGCTCCATCCACACTTCCGTCCACATTAAACCTACCAACCACCAACAGTACCTACACTTTGAAAGTTGCTATCCCTTCCACATAAAAAAGATCCCTCCCTTACAGCCTGACCACCCGTGGATGGCGTATTTGCAGTGACAAGAACTCCCTTTCTGAATATGCTGAGGGTCTCACAAAGGCCTTCACAGACAGAAACTACCCCACAGACCTACTCCACAAACTGATCTCCCATGCCATATCCTCACATATCCCAAATCCTCCTCCTAACACCAGTAACCATCTACAAAAGAGCGCTCCCCTTGTCACCCACTACTAGCCTGGACTGGAACAATTAAATTGCATCCTTCGCCAAGGTTTTGGTTTTCTATCCTCATCAATGAGAGACATCCTGCCCAAGATCCTTCCCAACCCTCCTAAAGTGGTGTTCTGTCACCCTCCCAACCTTCACAACATCCTAGTTCATCCTTATGTCACCCTGAAACTTAGCCCACTGCCACAGGGATCAGAGCCTTGTGGAAGATCCCGCTGCAAGATCTGTCCAATCCACCCACCCAGCACTTCCTATTCCAGTCCTGTCACAGGCTTATCCTACCCTATCACAAGCCGGCCTCCTGTGAAAGCAGCCATGTAATTTACCAACTGTGCTGTAATCACTGTGCATCTTTCTATATTAGCATGATCACTAACCAGCTGTCCATTAGGATGACTGGACACCACCAAACTGTGGCCAAAAACAAGGAGGACCACCTTGTGGCACAGCATGCAGCTGAGCACATGCTTGATTTCAATGGCTGCTTCACAACCCGGGCCATCTGGCTCCTCCCATCCACCACCAGCTTTTCTGAACTGCACAGATGGGAGTTCTCCCTACAATACATTCTCTGATTCTGAAATCATTCAGGTCTCAACCTATGACAACTTCCCTATATTTCTCCATACCTTACAGTTCCTACCTCTCTATCCCAAACCTCTCCTAGTTTGACTAGCGCATGAATGTGAGATCATGTGCATGTGCGCGCGCACGTGTGTGTGTGTGTGTGTGTGTGTGTGTGTGTGTGTGTGTGTGTGTGTGTAGGCGGTACTGCAGATGGAGATATTTTGCAAGAAAAAATCATCCAGGTGCACACTGCTCACTGAGCAAACATTAATGAAAAGCACCCATTTCTGGGAATTCTTCACATCGAACCTGGTGTGTGAAGAATGAAAAATGGGCTCATGCACACAGTAGTCAAATTCATATAGCAGTTTGGATTAAATTTTGGGTTAGCCACAGTTATGTTGGGATACTTATGATAACCACCTGTACCAATATTACCTCAAACATGTAATTGCATATTATAACGTAAAAAATACACCCTGATTGTTTCTTCTTCTTGTTACTCATTAATGTCTTACAGGAATATTTTAACACCAACCTATTTGATCTGTAATTTTATGTTTAGACGCACTGTAATAGGTGTGACATATTGTTATAAAACAACGCCAGATGGTGTGTACTGCGGTCTCTCTTACAATAGTATTCTATAAAAATTACTGACCTTTTTATGCTCCTTTTAATTCAGTGTTTAAAGGGAAAGAATTTTGTACCTGACACACTGTAAACCTTAAATTTTAACACTTAACTTAGGCAAATTTTCATATTTTGAAATATTTTTTAATATATACTCTATCAAGGGCACTGAAAACTGTTAATTTCACTTATATTTCTGAGAAGTACTGCTTAATCTCTGTACTTTTTATATATTTTTTTAACTCACTTCACCTGTATTGACGTGTAAGCCTTTTTATACATTTAATATTATTTATCTTTTTAAAAATGTTACAAAGTAATGAACTTTTCAAATAAAGGAGGTGGCAACTGCCTGCAGCTTAAGCTGCATGGGTGTATGTAAGCAGCTATCTCATTTTAAACTTGTGATGTGTACCAGGAAGACCAGTTTAGTATTTTGTGGATCTGACCATCAAATGTTTTATCCAGAGTACACGAGTCATCATTACTTGTAATGAGATATATAATTTTATCTGACTCAGGAAACTTGATTTTACAGCACTGGATATGTTCCATCATGGGAACAAAATCGATATGGGCATTTTTGTAAAACAAATATTTCAAATTGCACTCCAAGCTGAAAAGTCTTATTTTTATCAAATTATATTTATATCTCAAAATTATGACTGCACCCTTGAGCACCAGTTTTTGAATCTGACAATCGAATTTGGGTGGGGGCAAGCATGTACAGCAATTAGTCACCTCCTGGTTTAATATGCAAACAGTTGTGGCCAACAATGTCTTATGTAACAATTTATTTCTACCATTTCTTAAATTTATAAACACGATAGTCTACCATATTTCTTTAAATTAGCCTGCTTTCTTGCCGAAGTCTCCTCTCTAAGTATTCATTCACTAATTAGTGTTCTGTAATTTGTACAGATTTATTTAATTTTGCTTGTAGTTTTTTTTTTTATTCTTATACAAAAAAAATTTTCCCTCCTTGATCATATGTCTCATGACAGCACATCACCTATCTCTCCTTTCATCTCCCACCAGACTTGATGAGGCTAACATTTATTTTTTTAAGCAGTCAATCTATAGTTGAAAGAGAGAGAAGGGTTTCAGCTATAGAAACATGTTTGTCTAGCTAAAGGAGGATAGAGTAGGTATTCATGGCAGAGATGTAAAAAAAGGAAAAATGGGGGATGGGTAAGTTGAGGTCTAAGAAAGAAAGAAGATACACCCCAAATGCAGAATCTCATCTGTCCCCCACTCAAGAGTCCTATCTGCTAAGATTGTTCATTGTAGCACTGGAAAATTGACCTTAACATTCCACTACGGTAAGCATTCAGAGGATGACAAGACTTAAGTCATCATCATGGCAGTCCAGTTGACATCATGGTAGCCCTTAATCTGTCAGTGTGTGTGTGTGTGTGTGTGTGTGTGTGTGTGTGTGTGTGTGTGTATAAAGATTTTTGACTTACCTAAAGTACAGGCTCGTTGACAGAAACACCAAACACACACAAAAAGACACAAACATTCGAGCTTTCGCAACCAGTGGTGGCTTCTTCGGGAAAAAAGAGGAAGGAAGGAGAGGAGAAAGGGAAGGATACGGGTTTTAAGGAAGTGGAAAAGGAGCCATTCCAATCCCAGGAATGGAAGGACTTACCTTAGGGGACAAAAAGGAAGGTAAACAAATACACACACACTCACACATATCCACATCCAATGTGTTTTAGGATGTGGATATGTGTGAGTGTGTGTGTATTTGTTTACCTTCCTTTTTGTCCCCTAAGGTAAGTCCTTCCACTCCTGGGATTGGAATGGCTCCTTTTCCACTTCCTTAAAACCCGTATCCTTCCCTTTCTCCTCTCCTTCCTTCCTCTTTTTCCCGAAGAAGCCACCACTGGTGGCGAAAGCTTGATTGTTTGTGTGTTTTTGTGTGTGTCTGGTGTTTCTGTCGACGAGCCTGCACTTTAGGTAAGTCAAAAATCTTTATAGACGAAGATTACTCACCAGGCGAAGGAGCACAGGTGTAACAGCATCACAAATAAATAAATGAATCACACACACACAAACACTAACTTTTGCAGCCTAGCTGCTTCATCAGGCAGAAGGGAAGGAGAGGGAAAAGGAAATGATGAGGGTTTTAAGGAAGGGGGTAAGGAGCCATTCCAATCCCGGGAGAGGAAAGACTTACCTTGGGGGAAAAAATGGAGGGTAAACAAATGCACACCCACCCACACATTCACACAGACACAAGTACACCCAGGCAGACACACCTGGTGTGTTTGTGTTTGGATATGTGTGAGTGTGTGTGTATTTATCTACCTTCCTTTCTGTCCCCCAAGGTAAGTCCTTCCACTCCTGGGATTGGAATGACTCCTTTTCCACTTCCTTAAAACCCATATCCTTCCCTTTCTCCTCCTCTTTTTTCCTCTTTTTCCTGAAGAAGCTACCAGTGGTGGCGAAAGCTTGTATGTGTGTTTGAGTGTGATTTTTATTTTTGTGTCTATCGACGAGCCGGTCCTTTTGGGTAAGTCATCCGTTTTCTATTTTTTATATTTGTTTATCCCACCAGGATAGTTTCCTTCTATACTTTTCGTTTTAGTAATTTGAATCTAACAATCACGATACTAACAAAGTCCTTCAGTACAAAAACTGTATCAAAACCAACCTTTTTTCCACTATACAAGATATTTTACTTATTTATGTGGTATACCACATATAAACTTCTTATTTTCCGTATCAAGAAACCAATGTATTTCGAATCCCTTATAAGAGTTTTTTTACTTTCAAAGTATTTAATTATAGAAATTTGAAGCTTAAGTTTACCAACACAGCAATACATATAATTTATTTCTGTTTTAAAACAGTGAACAGTTTATATCACTATCATTTGGTGTGAGCTCCAAGCTCTGCTGTTAGTGGTGTTCCCTATGTCACTGTAATTTTAACAAACCAGAGATCCCGCTATGTGTGCCTCCTTACCCTGACAGCCTTCTTTAAGGCAGATACTTCTTCTCCTAAAGTTGCAGTGTTGACGAAGTAGAGAAGAATAAATTCATCTCAATCTACTAAATGAAATATTCAAACTGATGGATACACATAATGTATTTAACACAAGTGAAATACAGATAAAAAATAATCATGGTGTGTCATACAGAGGCTCAATCAAGACTCTTTGCAATCAATGATACATTTTCAACTAACAAAATTCATTATTTTTTAAATTTATGTCCCTGATGATCATGATAGTTCTCTGATTTCATAAGATTTCCAATTCACAATGTTATAAAGGATGAACTCATCTCCAGCAAGTGCAAGACTTTCCCTTTGTCATGTCTAGAAGTATATTACATAGTTCTCTGCTCCACCCCCCTGCACATACCAAAAAGATGACCACCACACAAAATTGCATCCCAAATTAAAAAAAAAAAAAAAAATTAAAAAATAAAAATAAAGTAAGTCAGGAAGGAATTAAAGGAGGGCCATCCCCAGAGTTGCAAGTTAAACCACATTCCCTCCTATTTCCCACCCTTGGCTGCTTTCAGTCTGCCTGTGCCTAGTGGCTCCCCCACAAAACTTAACAGAGATGATACATGTTTCTCACAAACTTTTAAGCCGGCCGCGGTGGCCGAGGAGACTGAGGCGCTCCAGTCACGGTCTGCACGGCCACTACGGTCGGGGGTTCGAATCCCCCCTCGGGCATGGATATTTGTGCCGTCCTAGTTCGTAAGTAGTTCATAAGTAGTTTGTAAGTTTAGGGACTGATGATCCCGTAGTTAAGTCCCATAAACTATACAAACATTTGAACATTTGAACAAACTTTTAAGGACCTCTATAGGCTAGCTTAACTACAGGAGTTCCAGATCATGAAAATATTTAATTTTCTGATAACTGGTTTAATTAATATAGAATTAGTACCATATGGTGTATTCCTAGCAGGCCAAAGTAGCCTTTAGTTTGAATTTAAGTCCTCCAGTGACAAAAGAACATTCACGCCACAGCTGCCAATTGTGCTCTTCAATGGAATTTGTTTTAATATAATGGTCATAGAGCTCCTTTTCTTGTTGATGGAAGTAGACAGTGTTTTTTGGGCAATGTCACCATTATGCACAAGTGTGCACACTGGTTATATTGGTAGCGGCCATTGATTGCTTGACTTTATATAGCATGGCCAGTAAACAGTTTCTATTTACTAAAAGGTTCAAATGTTTGTAAATCTGTCGGAGTCAACTGCTGGATTATTAGTCCATAGCTTACACACTACTTAAACTAAGGTAAACGAACCTAAGGACAACACAAACACACATGCCCTAGGGGATACTCGAACTCCCAACGTTTCTATTTAGTAAGCAATTACTCGTACACTGATGCTTTAAGTATATAATAGCAATCTTAGACACCCATGTCTGGACTAGTCTCATCAACCTTTCGTATTTCAAGTTATTGCCAGTGCACTCTCTTAATTCTGGGTTAGAACATTACATGATGCATAAAGTGTTTAATGTTGTAAAACTGATCGGAATATAATGACATAGATCATCGAAACTGGTCATCAGTTTATTTACCTAGTGTAACATAATATTTGTTTAGCACCATTCAATACATGATGGTTGCATTATTTACCATAATTAGTTTCAGTTTGACTATTCTTGTCTCTTGACCTGCAGCAGGATCAGTTCTCGCCACTGTCTTGACTTAATTTGTGTATACCAATTGTTATTCAAATCTAAAAGACTACCTATCATTTTGCTTGTTTATTTGGGATGACATATTCAAGATCTCACAAGATCTGTCTATTTTATTGGCCTGTGGTTTCCTCCTGTTGTGATTTAGTCTTCATAATTAAGTACTGGCGCTCAGCTAGACACTATTGGGATGTAGCTGCTAGACATGGATTAGGCCATAAAAGTTTATAGTCCTCCACAATGTTCTGAATTGTGCATATAAATCATTACCTTGTTATCTTGAAGTTTGGTGTAACTTCTGGTGACTCAGCATCCGGAATCAGAATAATGCAGCGATCTCTGCATTACATTCTTACACACAGCTGGACTCAATTAATGTTTACACAGAGGGTTAGAAATTATGCTGAGAAAGGTAAGTATGAATCAGTGGTTTAATATGGCACTTTAAATAAAAATGGCAATATAACATTTGTACAATAATCACATTCGATAATAACAAGTCAATGTGCTGATGGGCATAGTGAGTGCCTAGAAATCTGATTAAAAACTGTGCTCCTATGGGTTCTGTCACGCTTCTTTATATACAATTCCAAACAATATTCTGCATTTTTAGGTTTACAAAACTATGAAATTATTGTTGTTGTTGTGGTCTTCAGTCCGGAGACTGGTTTGATGCAGCTCTCCACCATACTCTATCCTGAGCAAGCCTTTTCATCTACTCATAAGAACGGCAACCTACATCTGTCTGAATCTGCTTAATGTATCCGTCTCTTGGTCTTCCTCTGCGATTTTTACCCCACACACTTCCCTCCAACGCTAAATTCACAATTCATTGATGTCTAAGAATGTGTCCTAGCAATCAATCCCTTCTTTTAGTCAAGGTATGCCAGAAATTTCTTTTCTCCCCAATTCTGTTCAGTACCTCCTCATTAGTTACGCAATCAACCCACCTAATCTTCAGCATTCTTCTGTAGCACCACATTTCAAAAGCCTCAATCCTTTTCCTGTCCGCACTGTTTATCGTCCATGTCTCACTCCCATACAAGGCAACACTCCATACAAATGCCTTCAGAAAGGACTTCCTTAGGCTTAAATCAATATTCAATGTTAACAACTTTCTCTTTTTCAAGAACGCTTTTCTACCCTTTGCCATTCTGTATTTTATATCCTCTGTACTGCGACCATCATTTGTTATTTTACTGCCCAAGTAACAAAACTCATTTACCTCCATTATTGCTTCGTTTCCCAATCTAACTCCTTCAGCATCACCTGATTTTCTTACACTGCACTCCATTACCCTAGTTTTGCTCTTGTTAATGTTCATCTTATATGCACCTTTCAGCACACTGTCCATTCCGTTCAATTGCTCTTCCAGGTCCTTTGCTGTCTCTGACAGAATTACTATGTCGTCGGCAAAATGCAAAGTTTTTAATTCTTCACCCTGAACTTTAATTCCTTCTCCAAATTTCTCCTTGCTTTTCTTTATAACTTGCTCAATGTACAAATTGAATAACATTGGAGAAAGGCTACAACCCTGTCTTACTCCCTTCCCAACCACTGCATCCCTTTCATGCCCATCAACTCTGACAACCGCTGTCTGGTTTTTGTACAAGTTGTAAATAACCTTACGCTCCCTATATTTTACTCCTGCTTGCTTCAGAACTTGAAAGAGTTTATTCCAATCAACATTGTCAAAAGCCTTCTCCAAATGTACAAAAGCTAGAAATGTAGGTTTGCCTTTCCTTAATCTATCTTCTAGGATAAGCCATAAAGTGAGTATTGCCTCCCATGTTCCTACATTTCTCCTGAATCCAAACTGATCTTCCCCGAGGTCGGCTTCTACCAGCTTTTCCATCCTTCTGTATATAATTCGTGTTAATATTTTGCAACCATGACTTATTAAACTGATGGTTCTGTAATTTTCACACCTGTCTGCACCTGCTTTCTTTGGAATGGCGATTATGACATTTTTCTTGAAGTCTGAGGGTACTTCGCCTGTCTCATACATCTTACACATCAGGTGAAACAGGTTTGTCATTGCTGGTTCTCCCAGAGACTTCAGTAGCTCTGAGGGAATATCATCTATTCCAGGGGCCTTGTTTCTACTTAGGTCTTTCAGGGCTCTGTCAAATTCTTCTCTCAGTACAGTATCTCCTATTTCATCTTCATCTACATCCTCTTCCCTTCCTAAAATATTGTCACGAAGTTCATTTCCTTTGTAGAGCCCCTCTATATACTCTTTCCACCTTTCAGCTTTCCCTTCTTTGCTGAGAACTGGTTTTCCATCAGTGTCCTTGATATTCATGGAGCTGTTTCTTATCTCCAAATGTTTCTTTTATTTTCCTGTAGGCTGTATCTATTTTTCCCTTATTTATACATTCTTCTACATCCTTGCATTTGCCTTCTATCCACTCCTGCTTAGCCATTTTGCACTTCCTGTCAATCTCATTTCTTAGTCGTCTGTACTCCATTTTGCCTGTTTCATTTACTGCATTTTTATATTTTCTCCTTTCATCGATTAAATTTAGTATCTCCTGTGATATCCAAGGATTTTTTGTAGGTCTTGCCTTCCTACCTATTTTGTCCTCTGCTGCCTTCACTATTTCATCTCTCAATTTTACCCATTCCTCCTTTACTGTTTTATTTTCTCCTGTTTCAGTCAATTGTTGCCTAAAGCTCCCTCTAAAGTTCTTAAGAACTTCAGGTTCCGTCAATTTATTCAGGTCCCATCTCCTTATTTTCCTACCTTTTTGTATTTCTTCAGTTTCAGCCTACAGTTCATAACCAACAAGTTATGGTCAGAGTCTATATCTGCCCCTGGGTTTGTCTAACACTGTAAAACCTGGTACCGAAATCTATGTCTTACCATTATAAAATCTATCTGGTATCTCCCGGTGTCTCCTGGTCTCTTCCACGTATACAACCTTCTTTTGTGATTCTTGAACCAGGTGTTTGTTATAACTAAATTATGTTCTGTGCAAAATTCTACCAGGCGGCTTCCTCTTTCATTCCTTTTGCCCAGACCATATTCACCTACTATCTTCCCTTCCCTTCCTTGTCCTACTACCGAATTCCAGTCTCCCATAACAATTAAGTTTTCCTCTCCCTTAACTGTCTGAATAATTCCCTTTAGCTCCTCATATATTTTTGATTTCTTCATCATCGGCAGAGCTAGTTGGCATATAAACCTGTACTACTGTTGTCGATGTTGGCTTCGTATCTATCTTGACAATGATAATGCGATCACTGTGCTGGTCATAGCAGTTTACCCGCATTCCTATTTTCTTATTCATTATCAATCCTACTCCTGTGATACCCCCAATTGATTTTGTATTTATAATCCTATACTCACCTGACCAGAGATCCTGTTCATCCTGCCACCGAACTTCACTAATTCCCACTATATCTAACTTCAACATATCCATTTCCCTTTTTAAATTTTCTAATTTTCCTACTCGATTAAGGGATCTAACATTCCACGCTCCGACCCATAGAATGCCAGTATTGTCTTTCCTGATGATCACATCCTCCTGAGTAGTCTCCGCCCAGAGATCTGAATGGGGGACTATTTTACCTCCAGAATATTTTACCCAAGAGGATGCCATCGTCATATGTTCATACAGTAGAGCTGCATGTCCTCGGGAGAAATAACGGCTGTAGTTTCCCCTTGCTTTCAGCCATTCGCAGTAACTGTGTGGCAAAGCCACATTAGCTGATGTTACAAGGCCAGCTCAGTCAATCATCCAGACTGTTGCCCCTGTAACTACTGAAAAGGCTGCTGCCCCTCTTCAGGAACCACATGTTTGTCTGGCCTCTCCACAGATACCCCTCTGCTGTGGTTGCACCAACGGTACAGGTATCTGTATCGTTGAGGCATGCAAGCCACCCCGCCTCGTCAATGTCTGGGAGTGGATGAAATTATTACATTTACATTTTTATCAATCTTAACACTTTAGCTGCTGCCATCGAGCATCTGGTTGGTTGGGTCGTGCCAGCTCTTGATGACTGCCTGATCCCCAGACCTGTGCTATTCTGCTTCCCGATGGCCTGCCGCTCAGCCCGTCACTCAGTCAACCTTGCCCTGTGGTGAATATTTCTGGAGCCATGACGGTCGAGGCTGTGTCACCTTCTGAGAGTAATCACTGACACACAGTGTATGCTGTCTGCATATTCCTTCATGGCAGAAGAATTACTGTAGATGAATTACTGAACAGACAGTACATGCTCTGAAACTGCTTATAGGTCATTCCATGTCAAATACATAAATTTTGGGACATTTTCCCCAGCAACTAAAAAAGATTTCAAAGTAATTTTATATGAACATTCTCATATGTCCACCATGAACATTGGTGAAGTTTAACAATTGTCAATGTTATATTGGATGTGCGATATAGTCACTTGATGCTGTGCAGAGAGCTTGTGAATTTCTGGGGAATTTAAAAACAGTTATATCTCAGTTAATATATAAGATATATAAAAATTGTCTATCTTGTACAACTAAATTTGTTATCTTAAGAATAATAAAGAAAATAATTTTATGAGCCATATTCAGCTGAAAGTATTAAGCAAATTTGCCATAAAAAATCACAATAAATCTGGAAGTTTGGCTTCTTATATATCAGGAACTGAAAGTATGACGATAGTGAAACTTGTTGTGCAGTAACCTAACAACGCAACGTTCTCAAATATAAAGTTTCATTTATTACCTCTTTCCCATTCTGAGTAAATTTAGTACAAATTTGTGCATCAAGCAATACAAGTGGCAACATCTCAGTCAGTATTGTTTTGATGATCATTAAACATTACTAATGTTCACACCTTCCAAATATATTTTTCAATCTTCTTTTTGATCCGGGCTTTGGATTGGCACTGGCAAAGTAAAAATATAGTGTTTTGTAATTTTTTCCTTTATTTATTTTGGTTTCTTTTAATTTAAAAAAATCATTTTGCCATTAATAATTTTGTTTTGTATGGTAAGCCTCAAACTTGGCACCACTTGTGGAGATACATTGCAGTTTTGCACTCATACCTAGTTTCTCGGTGCATTTTCTGCTTCGAGCACACTGCACATCTTCGCATTGGCCTACATTTCTTTGATCAGACCGCCTTCCTCTGCCAGCTTTCCTCCGTTCTGAGGCATTAGTTTCAACAAGTTCTCTTACCAGAGACAGATGAAATTCTGCTATTGGCCTATTTTGCACTGTTACTTCTCTGTGGAGAGCATGGGCATTTAAAACACAGATTTAATTCATGGAAGAAGAAATTCTTGCACCATTTTACCATCTTTCGCACTGATTCGACTAAACTCAGTAGCATGTCAGTGTGGTCAACTGCCTCCACACTCGAGTTGTAATCCGCACCACATTGTGGCTTCATGCATCTTTCACCAGTCTTTCTGTCTGTCTTCTCCATATCACACATTTCTGCAGTATTACAGGTGGTCAACATCCACACTTCTCTTTTATCACACCATTTTGTGGCAAATATTGTATCTGTGGAGATAACCATACTTCTCCATGTTTCAGTTTGTCCTGCAATTTTGGCAATTAATGCATGGTTTTTTTTTTTTTTTATCAGTAGCACATGTGTTTGTACCATAGTTATGAAGCCAGAGGAACAGATCTGGGCTGGAATCGCAGTTTTCGACATAGAGCATGTGTTCCCATTGCAAATATGCTTTTAGCAGTGACGATATATGTTATGTACACAAGGTGGACGATGGTTGGCCAGGACAACTCAAGGGCACGATTCATGTAACAGAAATTAGTAGCACCACTCTTAAACACATTACAATACAAAAGATAAATACAACTTAAATTTCTTGCTCATAGTTTCTGAGCAAGCAATGTCCAATGCCTCGAAGCAGTCTTCTGTAAATACAATACTGTCACCATTACATAGTCCACAAACCTACGCCAATATATCTCTAGCTTGTCTGCAGGTAACTGTGACATGTGTATAGATATCCCGATAGGAATACCGTTTCTGATGGCCACATAGAGACTGTCACTTTTTAATACTGACTGTCCCATACAGATGTGGATCACGGACATGGAGGATGTGCGAAGACTGTCTGGTTTATGGGCACGCTAAGACTCCGACTTCCGACTGTAGACTACTGGCGTCGGATTGGCACCCGCCTATATCGTGGGCGGCGAAGCGATCTCATATTGATTGTTGGATGCGCGGAATCCAATTGTCCTCGTCTTGATTGGCTGCCTCGTGCGGAAGCATAAAGTGGTGCGGCGGCAGTGGCACCCTCTGTTGGTGCCCGTTGCACCCGCATCGCTGCACTGCCCTGTGAGCGCTCTTTAGTGGGAACGCGCACTCTTCGAGGACGGACACAACAATATATGTCACCACTTTTTCCCAAATTGTGAAAGCCAATTTCAGCCATGGTGCCTTTATATACAAAATGAAGTCCAGTATGTAGCCAGTCCAACAGTCGCACAGCACAAACATGTTAATTCCAAACCTACTTTGTTTGGACAGAATAACTTGTTTGAAAGAAATCAGCTTTTGAAAAGCAAGTAGCTTTCATCAATGCAGAGCTTCTGGTACAGGTGAAATCCACTGTGGAATGTTGTATGAACCGTATCAACAATTTTTCTTATTTTAAATAGTCTGTTTCCTTCATTACTGGCAGAGTTATCACTAAAATGAAACATTTTTAGAATTAAGAGGAAGCAGTCCTTGAACATTATTTTGCTGAAAATTTGAGTGTTCAAGAGTATTGTCTCTGGATCAATAGTCCCCAATTTTCAATTTCTTCATTCAAATCATGAGCAAACATACAGCAACCAAACAATACAGTTCTTCAAATTCTGTATCTTTCCACCTTGACAAACGTGAATGCTCCAATTCTGGCATATTTTGCTTCGTATATAAGTAAAATCTGCTGCTTTCATCTGCAACAAATTTCATCAGACCTTTAGTTAAAAATAACAGAAAAAAATGACAGAATGCTGGAATCTGGCCCTAGTACATATTTGTGTCCAGAAGCTAAATCATCAAATGCATGCACAAATGGATGATGATAATTCTTTTTTTTCCCAATCAAATGTGTTACTAAAGCGTCCTATTTTCACTGGCATCTCTCCCTCAGTTTTAGATTCATTAGATTCTGAAGATTTTCATCTCTTCTTGAAGCAGATGGTTCTGTTATAGCTTCTGATGAATGTGGCACAGGACTGATGAACGTTGAGCCGCCGACAGACACAAATAAAAGATACACAAACACAGACACGCACACAATTCTAAATTTTTCGCTGCGGCCTTCCTCAGAAAAGAACAATCATCCACACAATCACTAAGGTACACTCGTCAGCCATCTCTAGCTGCCCAACACAGTCTGATTTCATGGCAAGTTGAAGGGTTGAAGGGGGAAGGAGCAGAGGGGGGGGGGGGGGGAGTGGAGAGGGAAGATAAGAGGGATACAGCAAGCAGAGGTGATGTCAGGCTCTCTTGAAATATACAAGACAAGAGTTTTCCCGGCATTGAACCTGAACATGTACTACTTCCTTCACAAAGACTTGAGATAACTATCTCTTGTTTTCCCTTATGGAAAAAGGCGTTCGACGCGGTGCCACACTGCAGACTGCTAACGAAGATACGAGCTTATGGAATAGGTTCACAGATTTGTGACTGGCTGGAAGACTTCCTAACTAATAGAACACAGTACGTTCTTCTCGACGGCGAGTGTTCATCAGAGACGAGTGTATCGTCAGGTGTGCCCCAGGGGAGTGTGATAGGACCGCTATTATTTTCTGTCTATATAAATGATCTGATGGACAGAGTAAGTTGTAATTTGCGGCTGTTTGCTGATGATGCTGTGGTGTATGGGAGGGTGTCATCTGTAACTGACTGTAATAGCATACAGGATGACTTAGACAAAATTTCTAGTTGGTGCGAAGAATGGCAGCTAGCTCTCAATGTGAAAAAATGTAAGGTGATGCGCATGAGTAGAAAAAACAATCCCATAATGTTCGAATACAGCATTAGTAGTGAGCTTCTTGATGCTGTCGCATCGTTCAAATATCTAGGCGTAACATTGCAGAGCGATATGAAATGGAATGAGCATGTAAGGACAGTTGTGAGTAAGGCGGACAGCCGACTTCGATTTATTGGGAGAATTTTGGGAAGATGTACTTCACCTGTAAAGGAGACCGCGTATAAAACGCTTGTACGACCACGTCTTGAGTATTGCTCAAGTGTTTGGGACCCACAGCAGATCAGTTTAAAGGAAGACATAGAGGCGGTTCAGAGACGAGCAGCTAGATTTGTTACCGGTAGGTTCGACCAATGTGCGAGTGTCACGGAAATGTTCCAGCAACTCAATTGGGGATCCCTGGAAGAAAGACGACGTTCTTTTCGTGAATTTCTGTTGAGTAAATTTAGAGGGCCGGAATTTGAAGCTGAGTGTAGTACGATCTTGCTGCCGCCTACTTACATTTCACGTAAAGATCACAAAGACAAGATAAGAGAAATTAGGGCTCGTACGGAGGCATATAGGCATTCTTTTTTTCCTCGTTCAATTTGGGAGTGGAATAGGAAAGGAAATGCCTAGTAGTGGTACAGTGTACCCTCCGCCATGCACCTTACGGTGAATTGCAGAGTATGTATGTAGATGTAGATGTAAGTGAGTTTATACTTTTGGGCTCAGCAGCAAGCGTAAAGTTGGTAAACCAGTTGCCTGACGTGATATTTTGTTCACTTCTTAATAACGCCTGAACCATTCATTTGAGAACATCAGGTGGTTTGTTGCTCACTCTGAAAGGACCTTCAGACTGTGTGCCAGCATACGCTTCTAAATTGTATGTGTAGGTCATCATTGCGTCCACAAGGTCAAACAGTCTGATGCCGTACTTCAGGGTTTTGAGGGAATATACTGATGGAAAGGGCATCTTTCTCTGAAACCTGGGAACATTTCATCAATGGTGACATTCTCTGCAACAGAATATTTCCCTGACAACCCTCGACAAAGTTTTCAAAGATTTCAGGAATAGGGCACAGCCTGTCATATGTTTCCTTCCATCTCTGGAATTTTGGTGATTGAAGCAAAGGCACCTGATCAATGGTTCAAAGTGTCTTATGTTCATGACCAGACCAAAATTTTCAATTCCATTGTTATAATGACCACAGAGTTCTTCCAAACTTTGGTGATTTGCTTTATAGTTACCTTCAAGATACAGTAAACCAATAAACATCTGAACTTCAGTCATATTTGTTTGTCTAATGTCCCTTGATCTAACAAAATTCCCCTTTATGCTCTCCATATATTGATTAATTCTAACAATCAACCAAGGGTTTGGCTATTCTAACTGCTCCTATAACCCTTGAATGTGAGATAATATTTTCAGGGCCTCTATGTTTACCCCTATTCAGTAGCTTCCTGCTCCATTTGCATTTCTTATCCCTTCCTAATGCAAATTATGCATCTTCTTCTTGAGTATCACAAGGCTTTTCATCATCAGAATTATCACTCCCGAAACACCAACTTCATGACCTAGATCGTGAACTACCTTTCCCTTCTGTTCCCATCCTTTCTTCTTCCCTTCTCTCCCACCTGAAGAAGGAACTGTGTTCCGAAAGCTTGTCCTTTTTGTCCCCTTTCTTCTGTTTCTTCTTTTGTGTTATCATCGGCGGTACAGCACAAAGGTAAGTACTGGCCAGCCATTCTATCTCGTTTCAACAATAATTATCAGTATACTCTTGTTCAATAGCTGTATCTTTTATTTTTTCTTCAATTCCATCTTCAGAAGCAATATCACTTACTTTTGTTAGCACTGCATCATCATCATCCATCAAAAGTCTTATTACCTCTTTGACATCCTTCTTGTTACTCAAATCAAACATCCTCTTTGTCATATTATCCATAAACCTGGAACAAAGGATAAGCTTAATAAATCAGTTTCACTATAATTTGTTCAGTCACAGTGGGCAAATTACTCCCTCCCTATGAAACCACCCTTGTTTTCTATAAATCTTACAAAATAACCTTATAAACTAGTGAAATGTAATCAAAATAGATAACTGGAAGGGAAAAAAATTGGAATACGAGCCTTGAAAAGTGTGATGTCTTCTGTCGCAATGTGCTTTTTCAGCCACTTGCTCTGGCTCTGCTCCCGGTGGTTGGAAGTTGGAAAAACCTTCCCAAGCCAGGAGGGTGCAGGGGAGGGTGGCACACACTGTTGTCTTTAAGCAGGTAAACCAACTGGAAAACTGTAACTGTGTGTTTTCTACACAGGTGCGACCAATTAAAAGTTTAGATGCTCACATGTGATCTTTTCTTACAATACATTTATGGGACGTTGTATAGGTAGCTGTACTAATAACGTCCACACTCTTTTATAACAATCTTTACTAGTCGCTCGATATACAGAGTTTTTAGAAAACACGAAGTACACACAAACAAAACGCACGCTACTTAAGTTTGCGGTCCAAAGACCACCGTCTGTCAAAGATATCCTACTTCATTGCTGGTGGTGATCTCCCCCCCCCCCCCCCTGCAGTATGGAGTACCCGTCTGTGAGCGAGGGGGGGGGTGGCAGATGGTCATCTGGAAGGAGTGTCACTGGTAACTCTTCTGCATCATCGGGGAGTGGGTGAGATGTCGGAGCCCGTGGTGTGGAACAGGGCCAGAGGACGTTGTAGTCCTCGAAACCAGCTGGTCGACGGAGGCAGCGGCCGGTCCTGGAGCGGGGTGAAGGTGGGGTCGTGGCACTGGGGAAACGAAGTAGCACAAGACCTGAAGCACACACAAATGCTCTGATGGAGCCACTCGTTGCACTCGTGGGTAGGGGAAAACATCGCACCACCCGGTGGCTTAGGGGGGCTGAGGAGCCTGTGGCACACGCATCCATGAGGAGGACGTACACTGTCGAACCTTTGACGACTACGGCCAACCGTGTGATATCATCGGGAGGTACGCGTGTTGTCAACTCAATTATCCTACCCTGTTGCATGACATTGTTGTGTACTGTTGGCGGGGAGAAACCTGTGAATGGAGCGTCCCTGTGGGATGGTGAACGGTGTGTGTCGGTGTCACAGGGTGACTTGCTCGACCGTGGGCGTTGAGGGGAGGGTGGGGGGTAACCGGTCTGGCTCGAAATAGAGACGTGCGGGCTATTGGTCGATTGCAAGTGATGGGCGGTGCTCGGTGGTGGGCAAGTTTGGTTTGTTGCATATTGGCAGGAGTCACTCGGGTGAGAGCTGGTGGCATGTAACACCCCTGATTGCGAGTCCGATGGGGGGAGGGTTTGGCTCGGTGTGGGCGAGGGTTGTGTGAACCCTCAGAAGGAGAGTCCTGAGAGCCGTGAGCATCAAGTGTGCTCGACGTGGGAGCATCCACAAGGTGAGGGGCTACAGGGGGCTCAACGAGGGCAGGCTTTATCCTATGTAGTGACACAGTGATGGGGGTATTTCTCACCAGGATGTCCATTGTCTGGCTCAAAAGTTTTACCACCTCGTAAGGGCCGGTGTACGGAGGCTGTAAGGGCGTCCGCACTGTATCATCTCGCAGCATGACGAACTTGCACGTGCTCAGAGTGCGAGGGACGTAAGTGTGAGGGGGTGTGTGACTGACAGGAGGTGCAAGTTTCAGATTCAAGCAGTGGGGTCTGACTCTCTCGACCAAGGTAGGTAGTTCAGGAAGAGCAGGCACTGGCGTCAGAGAAACAAGCTCCCCTGGGAGGACCAAGGTCTGTCCGTAGACGAACTCTGCCACCGTGCCATTTAGGTCCTCTTTGTATGTCGCGCGGAGTCCGAGAAGGACGAAAGGTAAGGCCTCTGTTCACAGAGTGCCGTGGCAGCGTAGGGAGGCTTTCAGAGTTCTGTGCCATCTCTCTACGAGGCCATTACTCTGTGGGTGGTAGGAAGTCGTATGGATTCTTACGATACCGCACAGAGTACAAATGGCTTTAAACAGTGCCGACTCTAATTGTCTGCCTTGATCCGAAGTTAGTACAGAAGGGCAGCCAAAGCGGGCGATCCACGATTCCAGGAATGCACATGCTACTGTCTCAGCCGTGATGTTTGGGAGTGGGATTGCTTCTACCCAACGTGTTGTCCTATCTATTGCAGATAAGACATAGCGGTAACCTTCCGAGGGGGAAAGGGGTCCCACCAGGTCGATGTGGACATGCTGGAAGCGTCCGGAAGGGACAGGAAAGGTGCCGAGGGGGGGGGGGGGGCGAGGTGTGCCTAGTTGTTTTGCTGCGTTGGCAAGGAATGCATGATCGAGCCCAGGCTTGGCAGTGCCGGCGTATGTTATGCCAGACGAAACGTTCGGTTACCAGTCTTGTTGAAGCGCGCACCCCTGGGTGTGCCAGGTTGTGCAGCTTCGAAAAAACCTCTCGTTGAAGTGGCTGGGGTATGAAGGGGCGAAGTGTGCCCGTAGATTCATCGCACCACACCTCGCCAATCACACCAGGGAAAGTTGATCTTTCTGGTTTCAAAGATGAACTGTGATTGGAGATTAGTGACATTGTCTGCTCATCAGCTGACTGGAATGCAGCGAGGTTAGATAGATCCAGGAGGGTGGTGACAGCGTCCACTCTAGAAAGAAAATCGGCCGCTACATTGTCGGCCCCTTTTATATATCTGACGTCGGTTGTAAATTGGGATATATAATCAAAGTGTCTGAAGCGGCGTGGGGGCGGGTCAGCTGGGTTTTTTTTTATAGCGGCCGCGAGTGGTTTATGGTCGGTAAGCACAAAAAAGTTTCGACCTTCGACCTCTGAGCGGAAGTGTTTTATCGCCGCATATACCGCGAGTAGTTCTCGGTCAAAGGCGGAATATTTCTTCTGAGCCGAGTTTAACTTTTTTGAAAAGAAGAGTAGGGGCGCTGTAGTATCGCCGACTGTCTGACTTAATACAGCTCCTATCGCCGTGTCACTTGCATCCGTAGTGATGGACAATTCTGCGTCGGGATGCGGGTGGGCGATAGTGACTGCACTGGCGAGTAGCTTCTTAAGATTCTCGAATGCAGCTTCCATTTGGAGTGTCCACTGTACTGGTCGGGCGCCCGACATTTGTGGCCCGGCGAGTGCGTCTGTAAGGGGGGCTTGTACTTCTGCTGCAGCCGGTAGGTGCTTTCGGTAATAATTAATTGTTCCAATGAATCGCCGTAACTCTTTGTAGTTCGTGGGGCGAGACATTTCTAGAATCGGTGTCACTTTCGCAGGTGGCAGTGTAGTGCCTTTGTCCGAAACTATGAACCCAAGGAAGGTGACGGAAGGTTGGTACAGTTGTAACTTCTTCGCATTAGTTTCAATGCCGGCCGCTGTTAAGGTGTCAAAAACGATCTGTACATGTCTTTTGTTGTCCGTGACTGTGGGGCTGAAGACGAGAATATCGTCTAAGTAGACAAAGCAAAAGTCTAGACGGAAGAGCACTTCGTTTATGAAACGCTGCCAAGTTTAAGCGGCATTGCACAGGCCGAAAGGCATGAAACGATATTGAAATAGTCCAAACGGTGTCGTGATTGCTGTTTTTTCTACATCGTCCGGAGCCATCGGTATTTGGTGATGGCGCGTTCACAATCTATTACTGAAAATACTTTTGCACCCGCCAAGGCATGTGTAAAATCCGCGACATTTGGTACGGGGTATTTGTCCGGTATAGTGCGCGCGTTCAAATGCCTGTAATCGCCGCACATACGCTTGGTCCCGTCTTTCTTATCAACGAAGTGTATGGGTGTGGACCAACAGCTGGAGGATGGTTCTAACACACCCGACTGCAAAAGTTCGTTAATCTGTTCGCGTGCCGTTTTCATTAGTTCCGGTTTCAAACGTCGTGGTCTACTAGAAATAGGCGGACCGTTAGTCAAACGCAGCTTGTGGACCGTGCCGTTGGTTACTATGGCACCTTGTTTGGCGGTAGTTGGGCGAGCGGCCGCGTGGGGATTACGCGGCGCGATCGTCAAAACCTTACAGGTTGGCCGTGCGTCAAAAGTTCCTACGATGCTTGTTGGAGTGTTTGTCGCTGCGAGGTTGGTACACTGAGTTTTAGTTGTAGACCGTGCCGCAGGCGTGAAGGGCGGCACTAGGGGCGACAAGAAGACAGGTGAGCTCTCAATGTTATTGTTTTTAGTACTGGTGAGGGCTGTGTCAGTTACCAGGGGCGCTGGCACGCAGTCGAAACGCGGAGCGGTCGTGTTAACTAGGTGGCCAGCGCAAACACTAGCGTATGCAGGGCGGAACGGAACGGAAGGATTACAGACAATGTCAACCTTGCGCGCGAGCGCGGTATCACTGTTTGAGCACTGACTAACCTGTGCGTTGTTATCCAAGCGCAGATGTTGTAGTGTAGAAAGCAGCTCCCGCGCAGATTGAAGCTCGGCGGTGGCGATGTCCAAGTTGTGGCGTAGCTCGAACTGTTCTTGGCGGAGCTGTGCGGACACTTCCTGTTCGATGAGCCATTTATCGGTGATGTCTTGTAATGCTGTCGATATGGTTGAGCATGTGTGGGCGAGATGCACCCGGGTTGTGGCGTCAGTTTCACTTGCGCTCGACGAAGCACACGGAAAGTGTTTGTTTGATGGGTAGTGAAACACTGTATCCCGCACTAAATCTGGCCAAAGTTTGTGATGTCGCAAGAAATCGATGCCGAGGATCGGTTGTTCGATGTCGGTCACTAGGAATGTCCACTCGAGGTGGCAATCCGACGAGAGTTTGACCGTGTAAATCGTCGACCCTGAGCATGTCAAACTCGTGGCGTTCACTGCTTGGAGTAGTGTCCGATGGGGGCGGATGTTTGTAGAAATCATCTCCGTCGGTAATAGGGAGACATCCGCACCCGTGTCCACCAGAAAATGTCGACCTGACAACAAGTCTTTCACGTAAACCCGGCCACTGTCCGTGATATGTCCCTGGACGGAATGAAGCATCTGTTGGCGCCTGTTCTTTCCTACGCAGGAGGTGGCGCCGCAACATACCTGCAACCGGCGTTTGGGAAACAGCATGGTTTTCTACACTTCTTTGCTGCCTCACCAAACCTAGTGTGATAGAAGCAGTAGGGGTACTGCGGTTGTTCTTCCTGCGGATGAGGGGCGGAAGCTGCCTCTGACTCTGAGTCGTGGTCGGACGCGGGCGGGGGGGTTGGCCGCGCCGCGAAACTAACTGTCCTTTGCTTGTTGAGTAATGGGGGGCGGGGGCGGCCAACGTGTTGCGAGGGCGGCTGCGGCCTGCCGCCGGATAGTGCATATGCTCGTTCTGATCGTTGGGGGGTGGTAGTCTGCTGTTGTATAACAAACACGTATTGTGAACATTGTCGGCGGCAGCAACCCTCCGTTCTGCGGGTTCAGGTGAACGGGGTGCCAGAGCCAGGCGGATATCCTGCGGGAGCTTGTCGGCCCAGATCGCGAGGAGAGTCTTGTCTGGTATAGTGTCCTCGTCGACGATCGTTCGTAAACGTCTCCACAGTTGCGATGGAGTGCGGGTTCCTAACTGCTCCAAGTGAAGTACACTGCGGATAGCTGCATCTGTAGTGCGCTCTAAACGTTGGAGAATGGTCTTCTTGGCCCGGGTGTACCTCAAAGGCATGGCTGGGGTTCCTACCAAATCACTGATGAGATCGTCTTTGTCGTGGAGATGCGAAATTAAGCAAAGAAATTTGGTTGCCTCGTCTAGTCTGTAATGATTAAAAATTTCGTCGGCGATAGCGAACCACATTGTCGCCTTTTCAGGCGTGAACAGAGGCAACTTCGGTAGCCGCGAGTACATGGGCGTGGATTTATTCTCGTACGGCGGACACTGTTGCGGGGCCGAAGAGATATCTTGCAGTGATGTCGGTGGGGCACTATGTCGTTCTGCTTGTTCCGCGGGTATCGCGAAGTTCACTCGCATGCGCAGCATCGGACGTAACTGTTGACCCGGGACGTGAACGGCCGGCGCGGGCGTCGCGACCCGTGCCACGGGACACGGTGGTCTGTTCGACATATAGCACATATCCTGAAAGTCATTAATAAATGCACTGTCACAGTTTTGTGGTAAGCTCGCCGGAAACTGCGGCGGGCAATGTTCAATGTTTATGATGCACGTGTCGTGTGGTGTAGCTGAGGGTGACGAGTGCAATTCTTTACACTGAAATTGGTACGATAGCTTGTACCATTGAGTCGGCACCCTGGTAGTTTAATTGTGAATTCACAAACATGTGCTGCTGGTGTGGCGCGGAGTGATAGCAATTTTGCCCTCGTGGTGTGGAGCACGTGCGATTGTTTACATTTGGAAAAGCATTACACTCGATTTGTTGGGCAGGAGACAATGGCACGTAGGCACCCATACTAGCTGCTGACCATGAATTTCGTGAAGTGCTTTGCTGTGAGCTGCTGTTGAAACCTGAGTCGTTGTCCGGCCGTTGGGTTGGCGGGTACACAAAACTTGATGGATTCGAGTACAAGCTCAAAACCTGCGGCGAAAATTGTCCGTATTGTCCTTGCTGCACAGTCGATGCCGTCGGATATCCTAAGCTTTGTGACTGTAGTGGCGGAAATCCTGAAAGCTGAGGTTGTCGGTTCTCCATTGTCTGTGGTGCACAACGTAACCTCGGAATTTTCTCGTGGCGCAGAAGGCGTGTACCGGTATTTTCACACGAACGGGTTGAAAAAAATACTTTCGAACTGCGGGGTCACCAATATGGGATGTCGTATAGGTAGCTGTACTAATAACGTCCACACTCTTTTATAACAATCTTTACTAGTCGCTCGATATACAGAGTTTTTAGCAAACACGAAGTACACACAAACAAAACGCACGCTACTTAAGTTTGCGGTCCAAAGGCCACCGTCTGTCAAAGATATCCTACTTCATTGCTGGTGGTGATCTCGGAGGAGTCGATCGCCGCCACACATTAAATTTGTATTTTAGCTGAAATTCATGATGTCTATTTGGTCAGCTATGTGTTTTTACATATTTGCAGATTTAAAATAAACTATTTCGTATTTGATGTTCCTACCAATTGATAGGCATATCATATTGCTTATTTACTTTTGACAATAGATAATCGACTGTGTTCTCAGATATGTCTCGTGAACCTTTGTTTGTTCGTTTATGTTTTCACTGGTGTATAAGAAACATTACAGGTTCAGGTTAGAATGTTTAGCTCATAAAATGGTGTGATAACTGTGTTTGATAATTGTCGTAGGTTATTTCTGTTACATTTCATGATGAAACCTGATGCTGGCCGTAGTCAGAGCAGCAGAAGAACATCATGTGGGTTCTGATATCACCAATTCATTAAAGGAATGAGAGAAATGGACAGGCAATTTAATTATTGCCATTCTTCTGTCTTCTTCGATCCAATACTAGCCAGAGTGCTATAGGAGTCAGAGACGGTGACACGAGCACATAACTGCTGTCTTGACAATCGTAGGAGCTGCAGAACATAAAAATGTTACTAAAGGTCCAATAGAAATGGAAAACCAATTTTCTTGTTGTTGTTCAGCTACAGCTAGCACAGCAAGACCAAGATATGTTATTCCAGATGCAGAAGTAACTTCCTGGGAAATAAAACACAGTTATATGGAAGTGCAAGGCTTCAAAGTCACATATTGTTTTAGGTACCATCTAAGCAAATACACTGAAATTCAGGAACTCAGTAGTTTGAGTGGGGTCAGAGCTTCAGGACCACAGAACTGCTACAATTATGAACCAATATTAAAGCCCACATGGAGTCATACTGGCATTGATTTCATCCAAAGTAACAAAGCACCCTCCACCACACACCATGAGGTGGCTTGCTGAGTGTGGGATGCAAATGCAGATGCATCCCAACACAAGAACTGTGGCTGTCATTAAAAACTGAGTAAATGATCTTATTATGAGAATTGACCTTAAAGCAAATATGAAACACACAATCATAAATTGAGATCCAATAAATGAAAGGAAATTCTTCAACTCAAACTTTTAAAAACTGAAGAAAGAGGCTATTTAGCTACCATGTGCTGAAATGTATCACTTCGCAGCCCCGTGCTTGGCCAATGGTTGCACAGTGCTTCGTTCCCACAGGACCTTCTCCGACCTGCTGTACTCAGTGAACCTGTCAGTGGACTCATTCCAGATTCTTCCTAAAGTTCAGTTTACAGCTGAGGATTCTACCCACAAGTTTCTACTGCTTTTTTTCTTCATGTGCAATGTCAGTGACAAACAATACCATCCTGCCCTATGTTGTGCACCCACCATTGCAGTGTTTCCACAATGATACTGCTTTCAATACTCAGAACATTTCAAGTGACTTTGCCCAATTGAAAATTTTGTCAAATAACAATGTGTATGGTGTGCAGTCATGATTGGCGTCTCGGGTCGCTCCTGCCGCCCTCTTCTGCTTGCATGACAGAGCGCATCACATGAATTTTCCGGGCTATTGTGCATTAAGATGCATCTGGGATTCAAGTGGAACAATCACCTCCTTCGCCTCAACTGGGTCGCCTGCCCAAGCTGCCACCATTTTTCTTCGATGCGGTTTGCTTCGGTAGAGAAGTTCTTCGATCACTACTCCCCTTGATCAGGCCGCTCGTTATCTATGTCTGATAACATACCTGCACGAGCATCTTAACCTTATTTGTGACCTGATGATGTTACCACCTACGTCTCACCACTACTACTCAGCCAAGTGGACCATCCTTGAGTGGTTTATCCGAACTCCCGATGTTATTATTCAGCACATCCTACATGAAGAACATCTCGGAGACAGAAAACCTTCGCAGCTGTGGATCAGTGGACACATGATACTGGACTCCACCCTCATGGCGGTTTGGATCAGTAAGCTGCCTCTTCCAGTTCTGATGGCACTCACTCACAATATTCTGGAGTCACCAAGAGAGTGCATTCATATTGTGGATAGAGTGCATGAAGCATACCTACAGAAGGCTGAGTCACAGACTCAGCAGTCCGCACCTTGTCCTCGCACCTTCGCCTGAGGTCATTCCCGCATCCTGACATTCCTTGTTGCTATGCCACCAACACTCCTCAACCTCACCCTCCTAATAAGAGCAACGCACCAGCTTCCTCTGAGGACGCTGACAATGGCCCACCACAGCACATTCGCTTTCCACAAGCACAAGTTCCACACTGCTAGTATCGCTGCTGTTCACAGCACAGGATGAATTAGGCACCGCTTCCTGCCCAGCTGCCAACAGGTGCCTACACATGCTGCATTCTGTTTGTGAGTCTCTGCCTGCAGGTGGTCCCTTCTGCTTACATGACTGCATCTCCAGCACTCGCTTCTTGGTCAACACTGATGCCATTTCTCTCTGCTAACTACTTCTATTGTGACCAGCTCCCTACGACTTCATTGTGTGGGTCTTCGAGGTGTCAATGCCACTCAACTGCCGTGCGCAGGCTTAACCTGTCTCTCTGTTCACCTGTCATCTGAGTGCATCCTGAAGTGGAACTTCTTAATGACTGAAATTCCAGAACCTATAATGAGCATGGATTTTTAGCACATCACAAACTCTCTTCTGATGTTGTGTGCCATTCTACTGTTTGGACATGATAACTTGACAATTCCCATGGTGGCTGCTGCAAGCTGCAGGAGACGTGTCTTGTACGAACATTAAGGCTGCCTCGGGAAGCGGAGTGGTGAGGGGAAGGCAGCATCAGCTGCTTGCTGCAGTGCTGGAACCGTTACCCTAACAATGTGTAAAGTAATAAATTGAATCAAGGAGCATTGTATCGTTGGTGGCACTGCACTTGTAAATAAATGAAAATCATTCAACTAGTGCCGAGTTTCTCCACTTGAGGCAGCACCAACATAATTGTCAAGTTATCATGGCCAAGTAGTATCTTCCATCACGCCACAAACACACACTTTTTGTGTGATATGTTGAACTCTGATTCCTCTATTGTGGGTGTAAGTATTGTTTGTGAGTGTATTGAAACCACTGACAAGTTTGAAATGCTGTTTTCTAGGTGGTCTAATGAACATGAACAGGTTTTGTGCCTCAGGTGTTAGAGAGAAAACATTGTTCACTGCCTCACTGTTGCAGAAAAACAGCTGTCATTCGCCAAGCAGCAACTTTCGTCTCTCTGAGCGTCTTTGATGGACACTAAATCCAAGGTTAGGACCTCTACTCTCAGTGTAATCAGTGACTTCGTGCCTGTGCGCAATGTTGACAGTGATATTGACAGTTTGGTTCCCCCTCCCCACTCCTACACAGATGGGTGTAAACATATCTCAGTTGTCACGCAAACCTCGTGTGCTGTCGAGACTGAGTACATTCTGCCCTCTCGTGCCTACTTCACGCACCTTACAGCACGCACATTCTGCCAACCTGAGAACTGGAACTTTAACTTCCCCAGCCTCCAGACAGCCTATGCTAATAAGATCATTTCAAACTCTAATGCTGTTACACTGTCACATGGTGTTTCAGGTGCGCAAGGTCATGTTGCTACACCTGGCACTCCACTGCCATGTTTTGAGTCCTCAAAGGCAGTGCTCCCATTCACACTGTTGGCCACAGGTGCAACCAAGTCCTCTCGCGACCCATACACCTCTGCGGCCTGGCAGCCATTTTCCACTCACATGCAGGTGACTCCGCCGCCTACGCCAGTGACCGACATGGGGACTTTACCGCCTGCCAACCTGTCCGCCGCTGCAGCCTGGCAGCCATCTTGCACTAGCATGCAGGTTGATCCGCCACGTATGATGGTCGCCACCATAGTAACTACACTGCTTGCCATCCTGTCTGCCGCTGTGACCCAACAATGATGAGCACACCACCCACATTGCTGCCCAGGTGTCACTTTCACTCCCAGCGCCAGCTGTCAAAACAGTGCTCCGGGGCTCTCTTTTTGCTGCGTCCCCTGATGGGCCGCATGAATCCACTTCTCTCTCTACCACTGCCTCCTCGGTTACCCTTTCTCAACAGTGTGTCTTAGTCATCACTAATGGAAAAGTTCACAAGCTACGACTGACAGATGTAACTCCCGTCTCCAGCAAACCACGCCATCTTTGCATGGAGCAATTCACTACAGCAAAGGTACAGATCTCAGAGCTGAACAATTCTGGCTTCATCAAACCTTCATCAAGCAATTGAGCTTCTCTCATTCACTTAGTTAACAAAGGTGATGGTTCTTGGTGTGTAAGGGGTGACTATCATAGACTCATCGCTGAAACAATCATGGCCTGATATCCCATCCCGAATGTCACAGACTTTACTCACACACTTGTAGGTGTGAAAGTTTTTTCTGTGGTAGACTGCAAACACACATATCACCAAATAAAGATGGCCCCAGAGGACACTGAAAAAACTGCCATCATGACTCCGATCAGGTTATATGATTACCGCTTCATGCCTTTCGGACTAAAAACTGTCACATAAACCTGGTAATGCTTCATTAACAAGGTTTTCTTTCCCCTTAAGTTTTGTTTTGTCTATCTGGACGACATCTTACTATTCAGTGTCGCTGTCGAAAAAACAAATGGCACCTGCAGATCTTATGTGACACCTTAGCTGCTGCAGGCATTGAGTTAAACCACAACAAAGACCAACTTCATCAAACTTCCATTCACATTCTAGGTTACACAGTCTCTGCAGATGGCATCTCCCCTCTGGCTGAGAAAATTAACACCATTAAAGATCTACCCTGCCCCTCAAACCCTAAAGAACTAAGACTTTTTTGGGCACCATTAACTATTACTGCCATCACTTACCAGGTGCAGTTGAGATTCAGGCCCCTCTCACACAGCCACTTGCATTAAACAAACATCTGGCACCCACCCAGTGTCTTGGACCCCTGAAATTACTAGGGCGTTCACAGCCCTCAAAGACTTGCCGGTACATGCAGCCAATATCGCAATCCCCATCCGATGCAGACATCTTCATTACAACTGCTAACGGTGCAGTTCTCAGCCAGTCCCTCAACAGCAAAATTTCTCCCCTCCAATTCTTCCCAAAGAAACTAAATGATGCTCAGTGAAAGTATTCAGCCTCTGATCGTGAGCTCCTAGCTATTTATGAGACAGTTGGACACTTTCACTCTGATGTCAAGGGTTGACCCTTTCATGTTTCCACAGATCCAAACCTTTAGCTGCGGCCATTCAAAATCCCCCAGCTGACTCTCCACCTCGATTTCATTTCTCAATTCACAACTGATATCAAGTACATCAAGGGAGCGGACAATGTTGTGGCTGACTTTCTGTCCCGGATTGATGCCGTGTCCTCACTGATCGACCTTTCTATCCTTGATATCATACAATCAGCTGACGATGACCTCATGCAACTTGTTTCTGACCACACTTCCTCTCTCAAACCTAACCGCACCTCCTTCCCTGGTTTTGTTGGTGAGATTTGGTGTGATTATTCAACAGGCAAACTGTGCCCCCTCATTCCTCGCCTGCTCCAACGTGATATTTTTCAGGAAGTTCACAAATTGGCACACCCTCGTATCTGCATCTCCACCAGATTAATTACTGAGCAGTTCGACTGGCGGGACATGAAACACGACTGTCAGGCATGGTTACGCACTTGCCTTCCCTATCAACGAAATAAAATCACAACTCACACTTCCCCTCCCTTGGGTACCTTTCCTATTCCTGCAGGCAGATTTCAACACAGCCACAGTGCCCTAGTCGGGCCTCTTCTGCCTGCCGATGGTTTCCAATACATTCTTTCTGCAATAGACCACAACACTTGCTGTGTTGAGGCCACCCCCTCATCAACATCATGGCTGAAACCTTCACCAGGGCCTTTCTTCAATCCTGAATAGTCACTACGACTGTCCCTTGGTCATTACCACCGACCAAGGGTGACAGTTTGGATTGGCCCTCATTTCTGACCTTTGCCACCTCTGTGGCTTTAACCATCCACACCACTCCTGCCACACCCAGGGCATGGGCTGGTACAGTGGTGACACAGGACCCTAAAAGTAGCTCTATGGTGCCACAACACCCTCTGGATGAAGACCCTTCCCCTTGTCCTTTGGTTTTACCGAGGGAGCTCATCAACCCTTCCCTCCCCCTCACTCAACTGATCTTCCAACCTTGGTTGACCAAGTATGGCTCCACTGCACCAGAATCAATCCCCCTCCCCCCCACCTCCAGCCTCTCTCCTCCACCTGTCAGAGTTCTGCGAGAGGTGGACTTGTGAGTACGTTATGCTTTGAGATGATACGATCTGCCCCACATGAAGCCCTCCTTATTCAGGCCTCTCCCCCCCTCCCCCTCTCCTGCCACTTCTTCAGCTCTCCATATCTGTCGGTACGTACTCGCCCCACCCCCTGTTCCCTACACAGGGCTCTGCTTAAGTGACCCTCGCCCTTTCTCATCCCTTTCTTTTGAACGGTCTCCAGCCTCTCGTGACACATGCATGAAAGTGGCAGGGGATAGGAGAAATTGTTACAAGATGACGTAGTGGTACTTAGCAACAGTGTGCAAAATTCACCTTTAATTCTGCTTCTCAAAATGATGGATACCAGTGGAAAACAAAAATGGCTTACACTAAAGGTTACTGAGGGGCAATTCAACATTAAGTAAAAAAGTATTCATTGCACTTAAGTGTATAATAAGAATAATTGGTGGAGCCCATCCAAGATCATCCTCCAGACATTTATTTAGTTATTTATGGATCTTCATGGTAGTTTCAAAATATACGTATTGACTTATAAAATTTGTTACTAACAATCTGATCCAATTCAAAAGTAATAGCAGTGTGCACAGCTACAACACTAGGAGGAAGGGTGATATTCACTATTGAACGTTAAATCTCACTTTGGTACAGAAAGGGGTGAATTATGCTGCCACAAAAGTCTTTGGTCACTTACCAAGTAACATCAAAAGTCTGACAGATAGCCAACTAGTATTTAAAAAGAAATTGCACTACTGGCCATTAAAATTGCTACACCAAAAGGAATGCAGATGGTAAATGGGTATTCATTGGACAAATATATTATACTAGAACTGCCATGTGATAAAATTTTCACACAATTTGGGTGCATAGATCCTGAGAGATCAGAACCCAGAAACAACCACCTCTGGCCATAATAATGGCCTTGATACACCTGGGCATTGAGTCAAACAGAGCTTGGATGGTGTGTACAGGTATTGATGCCTAATCAGCTTCAACACAACACCACAGTTCATCAAGAGCAGTGACTGGCGTATTGTGACGAGCCAGTTGCTCAGCCACCATTGACCAGATGTTTTCAGTTGGTGAGAGAACTGGAGAATGTGCTGGCCAAGGCAGCAGTCGAACATTTTCCGTATCCAGAAAGGCCTATACAGGACCTGAAACTTGTGGTCGTGCATTATCCTGCTGAAATGTGGGGTTTCCCAGGGAACGAATGAAGGGTAGAGCCACACGCCATAACACATCTGAAATGTAACAGCCACTGTTCAAAGTGCTATTGATGCAAACAAGAAGTGACCAAGACATGTAACCAATGGCACCTCATACCATCACGCCAGGTAATACACCAGTGTGGCGATGAAAAATACATGCTTCCAGTGTGCATTCACCGTGATGTCACCAAACACGGATGTGACCATCATGATGCTGTAAATAGAACCTGGATTCATAAAAAAAAATGACCTTTTGCCATTCGTGGACCCAGGTTCGTCATTGCTACACCATCACAGGCGCTCCTGTCTATCATGTAGCATCGAGGTTAACCACAGCCATGGTCTCCAAGCTGATAGTCCATGCTGCTGCCCCATCTGTTGACTCAGGGATCGAGACATGGCTGCACGATCCATTGCAGCCATGCGGATAAGATGCCTGTCATCTCGACTGCTAGTGATACGAGGCCATTGGGATCCAGCACAGTGTTCCATATTGCCCTCCTGAAACCACCAATTCCATATTCTGCTAACAATCTTTGGGTTGCGACCAACGTGAGCAGCAATGTCGCAATACGATAAACCGCAATCGTGATAGGCTACAATCCCACCTTTATCAAAGTCGAAAACATAATGATACACATTTCTCCTCCTTACATGAGGCATCACAACAATGTTTCACCAGGCAACGCTGGACAACTGCCATTTGTGTGTGAAAAATCGGTTGGAAACTTTCATCATGTCAGCACGTTGTAGGTGTCGCCACCGGTACAACCTTGTGTGAATGCTCTGAAAATCTAATCATTTGCATATCATAGCATCTTCTTCCTGACGGTTAAATTTCGTGACTGTAGCACATCATCTTCATGGCATAGCAATTTTAATGGCCAGGAGTGTAAAAGAATGAAAATTTCATAAAAAATAAAAAAGAACAAAATATAATATAAAAATAAAATAATAAAAAATTCTTAAAATGTAGTGTGTCATCTATGGACACCATTTATTAAACTGATATGTTACACATCATTTCGAAATGTCATTATATGATATATGGAACAAGTATTAATCTAATCTATTCTGACTAGGTGAAGTGAATGGGGAGAAGATGTTGAGGTTTTGGAGAAATGTCAATGATACTATCCGCCCCATTCAGTTCAAATTATGAAGATGTCATCAATGAATCTGAACAAGATGAGGGGTTTGGATTCCGGGTAGTCAGGAAGGATTCCTCTATGGGGCCCACGAACAGGATGGCATAGGAAGGTGCAATACAGATGCCCATAGCAGTACCGCATATTTGTCAGCATGTGGTGCTTTCAAATGAGAAATAATTCCACACCAAAAAGTTCTTTCTATAAAGCCTAGCCACCCATGGTCACAACATCTGCAGTAACGAGAAGGCCCTCTCTATATATGCCAAGGACCTCATTGAGGCCTTTACTGACCATAATTATCCCCCCCCCCCCCTCCCAATCTTTTTCAGAAACAGATCTCACATGTCTGTGCAGTCAACCATCACCTCCCTCAAACCCACTGTCCAGTCAAAAAGGAGCACCAGTACCACCCAAGACTGCACTGAAATAAATACCCTACCCACTATCCTCCCCACCCCTCCTATAGTGGTATTATGCCACCCACCAGACCTATATAATATCTTGGTCCATCCCTGCTCTCAACCCCTTGCCCCATGGCTCATATCCCTGCAACAGGCTTCAATGCAAAAAACGATCCTATCCACCTTCATACTACCACCTACTCCAGTCCCGTCACATGGATTTCCTATCACATAAAAGGCAGGGGAACCTGGGAATACAGTCAAGTGATATACAAACTGAGCTCCAACCACTGTGCAGCCTTCTACGTGGGCATAGCCAATAACAACCTGGCTGTCTGCATGAATAGCCATTGTCAAACTGTGGCCATGAAACAGCTGGACCATCCTATTGCAGAGCATGCAGGTGTGCTTGATGTGACTCACTGCAGTGATTACTACACAGCCTGTGCTATATGGATCCTCCCCACAAACACCAGATTTTCTGAACTGCGCAGTTGGGAAAGGTGGGAACTCTCCTAATGATATATCATATGCTCCCGCAATTTTCCAGATCAACCTTCACTAGTTCCTGTGCCCACCACCCTGCCCTCCTTTTTCTCTTCCTTGCACACACTCTAGCCTCACGCACGTCTGCCATTCCTCCATGCACACCAGTCTCTCCCTTTCCTCCCTATCCATCGAACAGTGCTGGCATATTTCCCCAACCCACCTTGCATGCCTTACCCTCCCCTTTCCATGCTGCCACCTCACCCCCAGCATTAGTTGCTGCTCAAGTCAAGCATTGGACAGTCTTGCAGTCCTGGCCACAGTGTATAGAGACGGGGGGGGGGGGGGGGGGGGGGGGTTTGGCGTGCTTGTGTGTGTGTGTGTGTGTGTGTGTGTGTGTGTGTTCAAAAGCTTATGGGACTTAACTACGGGGTCATCAGTCCCTAAACTTACAAACTACTTATGAACTATCTAATACTAAGGACATCACAAATATCCATGCCGAGGGGGTATTCGAACCCCCAAACAATTCTGGAAGGTTTGAGTCAGTTCTTTCTACCTGATCAGTTTACAGAAAACACACAAGTCATGACACATTCTATTTCTTTTTTTACTATTTTTTTATGTTTTAATATTTATATAAAATGTATATTTTTGATCAGTTTGCAGAAGTCATGACACATGCTATCTGTTTTAGTATTGTTTTGTTTTATATTTAAATAAAATGTATGTATTTAAAATATTTTTAAGATTCAAAATTGGTTGAAAGGGAGTTTTTCTTTTATTTGTTCTGTTTCTATTCAAATGAAACCAGCAATTGTCAAGTTGCAATTACATTTTATTGTAATAAAGACTTTTAAAATTTTAAATACTTCTGAACACAAGGTTTCCACCACTCAACAATATCAGGTCTAACACACACACACACACACACACACACACACACACACACACACACACACACAATCTTGAACAAATCTAATCTTTGTCTAGCAATGTCTTAAATTGTTGTTCTACTAGAGACATTTTAGCTCTTTCATTTGTTGACTTTGCAACTTCTCCTAATAAAGCTCTCAGCACTTTCTTCTTTCCATTCTTGTACTGTTTTACCATTTTAGGATTTTTTAACATCACTTCTTGGCAAATCTTGTCGATTTCATCTGGATCTGTTATCTGACTCCAATGATTTAATTTAACAATCTGAAAGAATAAAAAAAACACTATTTCAAATACTATTCACTTGTCCTGGCATCACATACACACACAAACAGTGTTGAAAATTCTTTGCATCAAATGTCTAGGAGAGATGGATCATGAAATGGAATACAACTTGTATTAGAAAATGTCCGCTAGTGTTGTTAAGCATGTTTTCTCTGAATTTGCTGATCCTGGGACAATAGTTTTCCAGACTGGAAGGGTAGATTACCCAAGTGTTTGGATCTGAATTTTACCTACTCCAGTGAATTGGTAAGATACTAAAACTTTGAGAACGAGTGTCCTTAAGTACAGGAAGACATTTTATATGTGAATCAGAAAATCAACTGACCCCTTTCATGCAGAGCAGATGACTAGATCAATAAATATTGCAATAAATAGTAAATCAAATATAGCCTTAGAAAGATCAGCTAATGAAATTTTCATGGACATTAATAAATGGTTCTTAGCCAATTCTCTGTCGCTAAACCTTAAAAAACATACTGTATGCAGTTTAGGACTTGTAAAGGGTTTCCTGCCAGTATATCCCTAGAGTATGACAACAAGGAAATAGAAGAAGTTGAAAGTGTCAAAATCTTAGGATTACAGCTGGATAATAAATTTAACTGGGAGGGGCATACCACAGAACTGATAAAGCGCCTAAACAAGTCTCTGTTTGCTTTGCAAATGTTGTCAGATATAGGAAATATAAAAATAAAAAAGCTAGCATATTATGCATACTTTCACTCCATAATGTCATACGGGATTGTTTTCTGGGGCAACTCATCAGGCCAAGCAAAAGTTTTCAGAGCACAAAAACATGCGTTACGGGTCATTTGTGGTGTCAACTCAAGAACCTCATGTAGAGGGCTATTTAAGGAATTGGGGATACTTACTACTGCTTCCCAATACATTTATTCTCTAATTAAATTTGTTGTTAAAATGTATCTTTTTTTCAAACCAATAGCTCAGTCCATGGCATCAATACTAGAAACTAGTATAACTTGCATAAAGATTTAAAGTCACTTACTTTGGCTCAGAAAGGTGTCCAATATTCAGCAGTACACATTTTCAATAACATGTCAGCAGCCATAAAAAATTTAACTCACAATAAAGTACAGTTTCAAAAGAGTCTAAAGGATTTTTTGGTGGCCAACTCCTTCTACTCCATTGATGAATTTCTTACCAGAAGTGATTGCTGTGTTTCAGTTTGACTTCAGTACAAGTTTTGTACAGTAATGTAATCATTGTAAATCAGTGTAAAAAAAGTAATTGCTAAGAATTTTAATATGCACCTAGTAAATTAGTAAGTAGTAGTAAGTTTTGTGTCCTTTAAAATGTAAATATTTTTAAGATAATTGTCTTTCCTGACCAATTCCACATCCACAAGGGCAATTACATTTGGGGTCTGTGGAAGGTACATACACATGTGCTCTCTTTTTGTAAGTATATATTGTGTATTTTGTTCTGACATGTTCTACATCCAAGAGGATTCCCTCAATTCAGATCTACCGGAACGAAAAGTACATCTAATCTAATCAGGCAAAACAATGTGCATACACACACCACGGAATGCCTACATGCAGTCACCTCTCAATGACATAATTGATAATAAAAGACACCAATAGCCCAATTCAAATTACTCTCTAGTTGACACTTCACAGGTTGGAGCTGCTTTCCTCCAAACACAGCACTCAACATCACATCCAAACCATTTGTGGTTGTCAAACTGCCACAACAGCTGGCCATTTCACATTTCATCACACAATAACCACAGTACTTGATCTGGATCTTTCCATGCAAGATGCAGGTATAAAATCACATATAATGTACAGTTATAATAATTGCAGAGATCAGTTTAAATGAGCTTTTTATGATTTACATGAAGCCAAACATTTCAATAGGTATAGTCAAGCATTGTCAGAAGCTGAATCATAATATTGGAAGGAAGCTTTGCAGAGTTGTGGTGTGGTGTAGTGGCTAGTTTAGTTTCTCATGCAGGGGGTAGTTGATTCAAATCTTGGCGACGGCAGGTGTCCCCCCCCCCCCCCAATCTAACCAAAATTACTTTAATTGTTATTACTACTAAATTAATTGTTGAAATTGGCTTCTTTTATTTATAATACTTCACTATATCATTTTAATAATTGTACTGACTTTTATATTTTCTCTTATTTTTCTTATCATCATTCTTTTATCAACAGGAATCTGCATGTGTTGTCTTCAAGCAGTAACTGGGCTTCAAGTGGCATTGAACATCAGTTCTTGATGCAGTAGTTTGTGTAACCACTAGTCAATGAGAGTATATTTTCAGATATCCTGTGACAGCAGGAAATCACAGTTTGCTTTTAATGCTGTAACTGAATGTGTGACACCTTCGAAACACAACACACAGCAGTCACTTCTTAATATTGCTCTGTGTTACATATTGAAAGCATTTGTGAAGAGACCTGCTCTGTTTGTATGTCACCTATAACTGAGTGGTAGCCAGCACCCTACGTGGCAACACTTTTGTACTATGTGCCAAACGTCAAGTAGCAAGTAATTTTAATCAGACTATAGTGTCACTGTGAAACATCAGTAAACATTATGTCTCTAACAAAAGTTTTTTCACTTGACACAGTCCATCAACCTTAAATAATTGGTGCAAAGACTGAAACACTGTGAATATACAAAGTATAGGTACCTATATGTACAGTAACTAATAATTCGTGTAACATTATTAATTAGTCACAGAAGTTTAGTCTTGAATTCTTTATAATTAAACAGCAGATTGTACAACCGAAATTTGGAAACAACATGTTACATGTAGCCTCTCCACCTCTCGTCCTTGGTTTCTCTAACATCATTTCTCCCAAAGTCCTCTGTCAGTATAAATTAGTAAAATTCTGAAGCCTTTGTTCAAATATCATATTTGCTTCAACATATGCTCATCAACCTTTAAGAACCTACAATGCTGTACTGAAGTTGCAGCAAAAAATTGCTGCTGACACTACACTTCCATCAGAAGGTCATCTACATGGCCCGACATCATTAAAGTCAAGAAATCCCTGCTGGAACCACTCCTCGAACAATCGGAACACTGTAGCAGAATGGAAACAAGCAAATGTTAACAATGGCCATCTCATTAAGAACCTGTCTGATTGTGTTCCTTGCTACAACCTCCCAATAGGAACCTGGGTGGCATGAAACAGAATGAGAACTGGTGTTGGACGGTGCAACGAGCTGAAGGCCAAATGGGGCTACGTGGGTAATCCTCAATGTGACTGTGACGAAATATAGATGATGCAGCACATAATTGAGTGTGAACATCATGGTTTTCGGGATGGTTCACTGGAGGATCTGTATAGACTCAAAAACACTGCCATTTTTGATAGATTACTACTTGTATACACTATCAGTTTATAAGCAATGTAATATGTGTAACTAAATTTATAATAAATTATATATATATATATACGACAACCTACATACCACAAAGCAGGAATAGAATTATTTATTTACAATTCAGCTTGATTATACAAATGTTGCTTATCAAAAAGAATTACTCACTATAGGTATCCAGAGTTGCGCTGATATGATTAGAGTATACTTATGTACGGAGCAGTGAATGGGTTAAAATATTTCAGAGCCATACGCAACAATTGCGGCTTCCTTCGAAATCCTTTATCTTCTGTTCTTGGGCAATTTCGTGTGTTTTCACCCGCATTACATGTGCAGCGGCATGATTAACTGTTGTATCAGCGAAAGAAATTACTCTTTAACTTCATGGCGTAAAAAGAAACATGTTTCTTTACGATTGGATACAACATAGCACTACACGCATGAAAGTTCAAAAGCTGACAGCAAACACTGCAACAAAGGGTGAAATGCAGGTGTAGGCCTACGAATGAAGAAAACTACTCATGGCGGCTTCTAATGGCATTTTTCGAAACTTCCTGAACCTTTGCTTCCGAATCTAACAAAAGTCGCAGGCGTATTTTTAGAGCCCGAAAACTGGAAAAAAAGTGCGGCATGCATTCGGGTGAATACGGTAACTTGATGGTCATCTTATAGGCCAGATATATGCTTAAACTATAAAATATTGATGAAAATTTACACCACATCTTATCTGAAGGTCGACTTATCTGCGGAAATATACGGTATATTTTTCCTGCTAGGAATTTTTCCTCTATAATATTCATATCATAAATTTATAATGATATAGAGGGAAACAATCCTGTTCGGAAAAATATTTTTAAAAAACCTAAAGAAAGTTGGACTTACCAGGCAAGAAGGCACCAGTTCATTGATACACAAATAAATAAAAACAAACACATACACACGCACAAAACTGAGCTTTCACAACCTAAGGTTGCTTCATCAGAAAGAGCAGGGAAGGAGAGGGAAAGGAAAGGATGAGGGTTTTAAGGAAGTGGGTAAAGAGTCATTCCAGTCCCGGGAGAGGAAAGACTTACCTTGGGGGAAAAAGGATAGGTAAACAAACACATACACTCACACACATATACATGCACACACGCCAGGGCAGACATATGCAAAACTAAGCTTTTGCCTTAGGTTGTGAAAGCTCAGTTTTGTGTGTGTGTGTGTGTGTTTGTTTGTTTTTAAATATTGTTGAAATGAGATAGAATGGCTGGCCAGTACTTACCATTGTGCTGTACCGCCGATAGTAACACAAAATGAAAAAACAGAAAAAAAGGGGACAAAGGGACAAGCTTTCGGAACAGAGTTCCTTCGTCAGGTGGGAGAGAAGGGAAGAATAAAGGATGGGAATAGAAGGGAAAGGTGGTTCACGACCTAGGTCATGAAGGTGGTGTTTCGGAAGTGTGGGCGTCAGAGATACTGCATGTATGTACTGAGCCAAGCCAGAGAGGATAAATATAACTAAAAAGGAAAGATCAAGTAGTAAAGAGAAGAGAAGAGAGTGAAATTAATGATGCTGAGGGGTGTAGGAGGGGCGGGGGGGGGGGTGTCTAAAACGTTTTTCATAAACAGGGAAATATGGATGGATACACACACACACACACACACACACACGGAGAGAGATAGAGAGAATGACAGAGAGAGCGAGAGGGCGGTAGAGAGAGAGAGGGGGGGGGGGGGGTAAGGAACGGATAATGAATAGGTGAGCTGAGGATGGAGGAAGGGGAGGGGTTAGCGTAGATTTAGGCCAGGGGGGTGGCGGGAGGAGAGGATATGTTGGAGGGCAAGTTCCCACCTCCGTAGCTCTGAGGGACTGGTGTTGGTTGGTACTATCCAAATGGCACGTGTGGTGTAACACGTGCCCAGGTCCCTGGAGTTATGCTGGAGGGCATGTTCTGCCACAGGATATTGGGTGTCCCCCAGGCGAACAGTTCGTCTATGCCCATTCATCCGCTCAGCCAATTTGTTGGTAGTCATACCAACATAAAAGGCTGAACAGTGGACACATGTCAGCTGGTATATGACATGCGTTGTCTCACATGTGGCCCTGCCTTGAATTGGGTAGGTTTTTCCTGTGGTGGGGCTGGAGTATGTGGTAGTGGGAGGATGCATTGGACAGGTTTTGCAGCGGGATCGGTTGCAGGGGTAGGAACCATTAGGTAGGGAGGGTGGTTTTGGGATGTTGTAAGGTTGGACAAGGATGTTGCGGAGGTTGGGAGGACGGCGGAAGGCTACTCTGGGTGGTGTGGGAAGAACAGTTTGGAGTGATGGTCTCATTTCAGGGCATGACTTGAGAAAGTCATAGCCCTGTTTGAGGAATTTGTTGAGGCATTCCAGGCCAGGATGGTACTGGGTGACTAAGGGAGTGCTTCTGGGTGGTCTGGGGTTAGGAACATTGTTTTTGGAGGGAGAGGAATGGACAGCTCGTGAGATCTGTTTGTGGACGAGGTCTGTAGGGTAGTTGCGGGAGAGGAAAGCATTGGATAGATTGTTGTTGTAGCTGGTGAGGGATTCGGAACTGGAACAGATACGTTTCCCACGGATGCCCAGGCTGTAGGGAAGGGATCGTTTAATATGGAAGGGATGGCAGCTGTCAAAGTGGAGGTACTGTTGTTTGTTAGTGGGTTTAATATGGACTGAGGTGTGGATGTGAGACTCAGCAAGGTGAAGGTCAACATCAAGGAAGGTGGTTTGAGTTTTGGAGAAGGACCAGGTGAATTTAAGGCTGGAGAAGGAGTTAAGGTCGTGGAGGAAGTTCAGAAGGGTTTCTTCACCGTGAGTCCAGACCATAAATATATCATCTATTGTTTTTATTTATTTGTGTATCAACGAACCGGTGCCTTCTCACCTGGTCAGTCCAACTTTCTTTAGCTTTTTTAAAATAAATTTATAATGAATAATGTTTTGTTACATTTGCATGTTAATTCAGTTCACCATTTTGAATGTGTAGTACTGTAAGGCATCTGGCATATTGAATGCAAAATAAATAAATAACAAGTAATTTGTTTGCTGAATATGATGGGGATGGATAGACAGCAGCTGTTTGAACCAAGTGCATTGTTGCCACATAAACTATATTGGTGAAAAGACATTTGTGCAGACAAAATGATACTGTGACAACGGCTGTGTCAAAGGCTGAGACAAGAATTATTTTTGCAGGTATAAGGTATAAACACGAGGGATATTACAAATCTTTTACTTTTAAGATTACTACCTATTTGAGATGGCACCCAGTTCCTTTCCCGTCATACTGCCGGTAAGTTCAGGTATGGCTGGGTAACAACAGGATTCCATCAGTATGGGGCTGGACACTAACAAAAGAAGTAATTCCCATAACAACACTGAAAAATGTAAGCCGAGGCTCATCAGTGAAAATCATTCCTTGTAAATGTGCAACATGATGTAGCACAGGGGACTGCCATTTCAAATCAGCATGATTATGGTATTCTGCCACTGGTAAACACCGTTGTGGTCAAGTATGCAAAACTTTAATAAATGTCATCATCACTTAGGAGCAAGGAACTGATACCTTATTTGACTTGTTATATGGATTGAAGAGGTCAAACCATTAGCTTTTTTGTGTGATTCTATACTCTGCAACATATGTTTTCAAACAATGTAACTTCAATGTTAATATGTATTTATCAGGAAAGAATGGACGATGTATTAGTAAGAGTAGTGGAGGTGTTATTGTAGTTAGGGGCACCAACTACAAGAAACCTGAATTGTTTATGCAGTAATAGAAAAAAATTTGTATCCCACTAAGGGTGAGTAGGGGGAGGGGGGGGGGGGGGGTAAGGTGGAGATGGCAGCTCTTGATGTTTATAGTTAGTAGTATAGTAGTTACTATAGTAGTTAAGTAGGGACAAGTGGAGGGAAGCACAGCCACCAGTGTGTGCTGTGCCCACCAGCAGGCAGCGCTAGTACTATACCTATCTTATAGGCCATGGCCATTATTAGCTGATGATAAAGAAACAACAATGACAAACAGAGCAGTCTCATCAGTGAATCTTTTTATATCTACTAGCAATTATAGTACAAGTAGAGTGAGCCCAAGGGAAGAATCCGCTGCTGTTTCTCAGTGCTCGAACTGTTATTGGAACTAAAGCCAACTGAAACGAACATCACTTCAACATGTTCTTCCAACAGTCCTTCAAAAATGCCTGTCTTGTCAACTATCTTAAATTAAATATTATGATAAGATAGACTTTGTGGGACAGCCCAACTGTCACTGTCATTTTTCATATTGGAAAACCCGCTCCAGTTGTCAATAGATAGATCCTTTATTTGTACTTAATCGGCCACGATTGATTTGGTGACATAAATCCCATTTTCAGGTGTTGATTAAAATAAAAAGATCCCAGCTGTCACGGCTATTTTAATATGACTGATGGGAACCAGTAGTAACCATTAGAGGTTTATTCAACCTATGTAATCTTCTGATTCCTCATGGACTTGTAGGAATGTTGGCAATAATTGTGCTTTTGAGTGACAACTTGTTACAGCTTGTTTTCTCTTGTAACTTCTGCAGAACAAATATACTTTAATAATCTGTGTTCCAGATGTGTATTTGTAATTTGAATGTACCTGTGGTATAAGTGGATTTAATTTATTTGTAAGTCAGCTTTATTATTCCCTTAAAAGGACTGACTGGAGGCAATACACAATATAATTGCTTCCAAAATCCAGATGGTGTGTCTCCAATTGACCTGAATAATAATTTTGTTACTACTTCCACCAATAAATTCACAAATTCCAATGGAATGTTATCCATCCAATCTGCCCTGTTTCATCACATGTCTTCCAAAGCTTTGTCTAATTCTGAATCTAATAATGGATATTTTATGTCCTATAAATGGATACCCATTTATTCTGCCATCAAATTTGTAGACAACTACTCTACCTTCAAAAAGGTAAAATTGTGCATTTTGCTGCTAGACAGGCCAATTGGACCCAAATGATTACCATTTCATCTGCAGCCAATGGTGTCAGGTGTGATATAGAGGGGCATGTGGTTAGCATACCATCTTTTCGGTGGTTGTTAAGTTTCTTAACTTGGAACCACCACTAATTGGTCAAGTAGCTTCTCAGTTGGCCTTAGAAGGCCGAGTGAATCTCATTACAGTTCTCTCACCAAGGGAAAGTGCTTGGCAGTACCAGAAACTGAACTTGGATCCTCTTCGTAGCAGTCGGCCACTCTGATCACTCAGCTATGTAGGTACACCCTGTCCCTTCTAGAGGATCTCAATATAATCATTACACTTATCCATTCACTCATTTCCACTTCCTTACAACTATCTAATATTTTCCCCCAAAATGGGTTCTCCAAGAATCTGACACTCTTTTCTCCATAATCTGATTTATAATATCTTTTGGTTCAGGCTATTATTTTTATTTGCTTCTTCCAAATCTTAAAGTCTCTACAAAATGTTCACAATAAGGAGAAACAAATAAGGTGATGTTGTTTGTTAAGCTTAAGGGACTTAACTGTGGGGTCATCAGTCCCTAAACTTACAAACTACTTATGAACTACCTTATACTAAAGACAACACAAACATCCATGCCCGAGGGAGGATACGAACCCCCAACGGGAAGCGGTTTCGCGCATCGTAGCATAGCACCTAATGCGCTTGGCCACTCCGCTGCAGCACAAATAAGGTGATATTACAGGGCAAAGAGAAGTAAATAAATAAAGTAAGAAAGTTAAAGAAAGTAACTAATCTATGCACTCAAGTTGGCTAATTAACTGGCTAATAAAAAAAAGGGGGAATTATCTTGTGCAGGTTTCATATTCACTCTTGTTAGGTTTATGTAATCCTATATTTCTGCTTCTGCCTTCCTACATACAGCAACATTTAATTTTTGACGGTTTATTTTTGCAACCAGCTGCCTTTTTGGATGTTTTTTATTTAATATAGAACTAGTTTGTAGTATTAAAGCAGTAACTACATTTTCTCCTAGTATCGACTTGAGTTAATCAAGGTGTTAATTTACGTATGCATGGCATAGCAAAGCAGTGTCTACCGCGAGTATCTGTCTTTGTTGCAGATATATCAAGCGGTCGGCTTTGCAAAGTGAATAGTAGGAGAAGAAAGCCGAAGAGAAGCATGGAATAAAATATATTGAAGCTCAGTGGCAATATAGATACTCCATGTGTGAATGTTTTTGTTCCTATTATCAGGATCATTGACTTTGTTGTAATTGGACTAAATGTTCAGAGGAGATACATGTTTTCATCCTATTAATGTATCTAGTTACAAATAAAAGTGTTTAATTAATCTGAATCAAAGAGGCATTCATCAGTTATTTGAGGCAATGGTGTGAATTACAAATAGCTTTGAAGAGTTATAACTGGAAGGAACTTAGAGGCACAGCGTAGCTGGACCTCGTTTTGTAGTTAGTCACCTTCACAGATAAGGAAGAAGTGCAAATATGGACTTAGGGACTTCATAACTTGTAACATATAACTAAGAATTGAGTAACAACGCAAGTTTTTGAGCCATTGCAGGCTCATCTTCAGTGGATACTTTACAGGAATATTTCCGCTAAGTGTAGGTTATGCTGTCATGTTGTTTCTGGAAACATAACTGATCTTTCGTAAGCAAGAACAGAATAACTGGAATTAAATGTATTGTAATTTAATACACCTGCAATAAGAACACAGTAAGTACATTAAATTACAATACATTTAATTCCGGTTATTCTGTTCTCGCTTACTAGAGTTCAGTTATGTTACCAGAACCAACATGACAGCGTAACCTACACTTAGCGGAAATGTTCCTGTAAAGTATCCACTGAAGATGAGGATGCAGTGGCTCGAAAACTAGTTCTGGATTAAATTAAAAACATCCAAAAAGGCAGCTGGTTGCAATTCATTTAACAAATAAACCATCAATTTACACTACAGCTGCAGTTCGTTTTCAACATGGATATCTTGAAATTTAATTTTTTTGTTGAGAATTAAGATCACTGAGAAAAACTTATTAGTGCTATAGTTACCTCAGTTGGACTTTTTGTTGGACCACAAATAAGTTCTTCCAGAACTTTCTTAGCCACTTGTAAGTTAATAACATCTTTCTGAAGCATGTCTATCAGTTCTCCAAGGAAATTTGCCGGTAACTGGCTGTAATCAAAACCCAAAACTTCTATAACATTAATAACATATTATTAATGATGTAGCAGACAAAAATTATTTACAAAATGAAGCTATTGTGATTAAAATATATTACAGTTATAACTCCAGTGGAGGATTAAATATTGACTCACCAGTCCTCCAGATTCATGTTATTCTTGTTCAAAGCAGTAACAAAGTCCATTTTAAGAATCTTTGCAACTGTTTTTGGGTTCCTGATAGGATTTTCTTTCACAATATCTTCAAAATATTGCAATAATTTGCCTTCTTTCTGTAAATTAAACATCAGTTTACGTTATTAAAAATCAATACCAGGACCACATTCTTTTAAAATACTGCAGAATCTACAGTAACATGTACAAAAATATAAAAGAATCATCATAAAAATTGATAAATGAGGGATAGTTATAAAGTTTTTACTATCACCTAAAAGAATCAAGCTGTTAAGTTAGAAACTAGTCGTGGTATTAGTCTTTCTTAATGTATTAATGCTCCAATTCAGTGTATTTTGCTAAATGATGGATGACTTCAATGCACAAATCTGTATTTTGGCTGGTCAGGAAACATTTCATCCCAAAAGATCATGTCATAATTCTTGAAATATCTGTCATACAATAGGTTCTTTATGTTAGGAAAGACACAGAAATCATTTATAAGCATGTCGGAAGAAGAATACATCAGTGAGGGACAAATTTTGATAGCCCAGAGAGAACCATTTTTTACTGCATCTTGTGCATAGTGGATTTTGTAAATTTATGAAATAAAAACACTCCATTGGACAGTTTTAGGGATTATACTCTGCTGAAAGTGTGCCTCTTACTCGCATAATCTGCTAGCACCTCACCTTGGTAGTCATAAATGGCATTATAACATCAAAGTAAAACTTTAGTTACAAAGACAATGGACAATTTACAATAAAAATACAATGCACATCTGAGTGTCTGCTGACAGCAAAATGTGTTAAAGGATTTAGAATGAAGACTATGCAATACTTCATAACAGCCAACTGCTATATTTAAGCTTTGTTTTTGATGAGTGTGATGTCATGTCTGTTTACGTTATTAACAGCTAGCAGGGGAAAAAACCTTGAGAATAGTCTTACTTTTGTAGTAAATATCCTTTTACACCAGGTGAATTAATATAAGTGAGAATGTGCAATCAATTTCTTAGATCACAGATTAATTGATTCAAAACTTAACACTCCAAGGACCAGCCACTTTGAAATATTTCAAGCCATGGAGACCAGCCATTTATGCCATTATTTAACATTTTTCTGGCACACATATGTCTGATACATCTTCAGGAATAACACACACTAAAATATTAAGTTTCACAGTTAGTTTAATTATTACAGTTCATTCATAGCTATCAAATTATACAATAAGGGCGGCAAAAAATATAATTATCCTTCAAAAAACTAAGAAGTGAGGACAGCACTTCAGGAATCATGTGCAAGCAGCCAAAGGCTTTGAAAATAATTCATAATTCTGCATTGCATTTGTCTATGGACCTTTATCAAACATAACTGCCTTACTATATACTCGAAAATCTTAACACATTCATATATAGTATTTGAAAACAGGGTACAAAATTTCTTACCATCTTTATAAAAAGTGAAAGTAAAGTTTTTAAAATGCAATATAACAATATATTCACTAACCAGTCAGTACCAAGAAGTACCGAAATATTCAAATTATCCCCTACTAAGAAAGAATGGGAAAACTCTACTTCACCCATTGAAAATGTGGGAACAATTATATGAGTAATATTTTGACACTTTCATCCAGTGACACCTACAATTCTGATGTCTGCAACTGGCAAAATCAGAGAGCACCATCGTCCTTTATGTAGTTGGTAAAATTAATTCAAAACAACAACAACACCGCTTCCTGGAATTAAAATGACTTAAATTACATTACCTTTCACCATGTCTTTTACAATGGGCTTAACAGTAATGGTTGTCTTTAAAGGATTGTCTACTTGTAACAAGTCTTTCTACCATCCACTAATTTCATTAGATTAATCGTAGTATTCTCTCACATATTATGCTATTATTATTATTGCATCCCATAAGTCAAGCCCTACCATGGAACTACACAAGTTTCTCGATTTTTCTACTGCTACAACAACCATGGGTTGCTATAGCCTTGTATGCATAACACCACTCCCTGGGAGTTAACAGATTTTATTATTGTGTTTGTTTATGTTTTTGTGTATGGGATATTTAAATTGCATCTTAATGTGTCAAAGGTGACTGGTTTTTACCCACTATTTCCCTTATTGTCAGAGGTGATATTCCTATTATGTTCATTTTTATAGGCCCTGAAATGTTCTTCTCGTGATTTATTTAAGACATATAATTGTCCTAAATAATTTAAAATATTACTATCTTTTGACCAATTTTTACCAATGAATTTTTTTGGAATTATACTGGTAACCTGCTAATCAACAATTGAACTAACTGACTTTCACTTGTAGGTTTATCAAGCAACTTCCTTCTATTTAAGTACCATCCAAAATATTTCATAAAACCTTCTATTTCTTATTATAAGCGGCCAGATCTAACAGGTCTAAAGTTAATTCCTGTTGTAAGCCTTCTGAATAGTATTTTGCTCTAAACTGTATTATAAAATCTGTACACGATTTAAATTCATCTTTATGCAGACAGGCTCTTTACCCAATTAGGCTTCTAAATGACTGATTACAGGTTCTACTTACTTTTTAGTGTCCCATTTAATTGGTAATGCTCCATAAAAGGTATTAAGAAATGTCATTGGGTGCAAATTACTTGCTGATTGAAACACCAGAAAATTATTCTGTATATTTATGTCCCCTCATGACCCCCATGAACCATAGACATAGCCGAGGCGGGGTTGCCTGTGTGCCTCAACAAAACAGATAGCCATACCATAGGTGCAACCACAGTGGAGTGATATCTGTGGAGAGGCCAAACGTGTGGTTCCTGAAGATTGGTAGCAGCCTTTTCAGTAGTTGCAGGGGCAACAGTGTGGATGATTCACTGATCTAGCCTTGTAATGTCAGCTACTGTGGCTTTGGCATACACTTAATGTGAACAGCTGAAAGCAAGGAGAAACTACAACCATTATTTTTCCCGAGGACCTGCAGCTCTAATGTATGAATATATGATGATGACATCTTCTAGGGTAAAATATTCCATAGGTGAAATATTCCTCCATTTGGATCTATAGGGGGGGGGGGGGGGGGAGACTACTCAGAAGGATGACATCATCAAGAAAGACAACACTGGAATTTTACAGACTGGAGCTTAGAATGTTAGATCCCTTAATGGGGTAGGGAGGTTAGAAAATTTTAAAGGGGAAATGGATAGATTGAAGGTAGATATAGTAGGCTGTTACAATATTTAAGACATCATTGTCACAACTCAACACACTCTAAATCATACTTTTCAGATCACCCAATGTATCCATTCTCAGTCATTTTCCATAACTATACATGCCTCAGGGACATAATATAATGTCAATGCATACTGTGGTACATCACTTACCACTAGAATGAAAACTGTTTCCAGTGTTAATGAATAAGTTTGAATTAATTTATTTCTTGTTTCTTCAGGCATCTCGGGGAGTTCCTTTTTCAGTGCTTCCACATTTACCAGTTGATGAGTGTCAACATACTCTGGCAGAGGCTTACCATCCATCAACAACCAGAGAGGTGGTAAATTGGGTTCAGGCATGTAGCGATAATCCTGCAAAGAAAAATTTAAATAATAGCTGTGTACAACAAAGAATACAACTTCTAATCAAATTAGGAGTGTGACTCTCCTGATGGGAAAGAGATGAATACAGTTTAGGTCATGTTGTTGTTGTTGTTTAGAGGGGACTAGACTGCACGGTCATCAGTCCCCTGTTGCAAGCAAAGCCAATGCGGTGCATTGCAAGATGAAAAAGACAATAATTGAAACACACAAAAGAGAAAGCACAATGGGTCCACAATGACAAGGAGCATTGAGTTCATGACACACAAAGAAGAAAACTCAAAGAGTAAATAAAGATAATGGGACTAAAAAGTTACAGCAGAATGTTGTGGCTGGCTGATCACGAGGATAATAAAGGATGAGCCAGCCACTCTGCACATTCTAAAACATACAAATAAAGCAGGTCAGACAACACAAAATAATTAGAGTAAAAAGTTATGAGAGATGGTTGCCTGAGAGATCAGGCTACGGAACCCACCTTTATATCAAATGGTAAAACCCAGCTGCACGGATAAAACGTAAAATTCGGTCAGCCATAGAGGCATTGTCAGATAAAATCAAGGAAGGCGCAGTAGGTAGATTAAAAGACTGCCGCAAGACGGCTAAAAACTAACAGTCCGACAGGATGTGAACCACTGTCAACAAACTTCCACATCGGCAATTCGGTGGGTCCTCTTGATGTAAAAGATAGCCATGTGTCAACCACATATGGCCAATACGTAGGCGACATAGGACAACAGAGTCCCTACGGGAAGGCCTGAAAGACGACTTCCAGACGGCCGTAGAGGACTTGATCGCTCGGAGCTTGTTGGGAGTGCTCAGTGTTGCCCATTGTGTGTCCCAAGCCTCAAAAACCCTGTGGCGCAAATCCATTCGGATATCCCGTTCTGGGATACCAATATCCAGGGGAGGAGCGGTGGTGGCGAGCTTAGCCAGCCAATCGACACGCTCGTTCCCTGGGATGCCAATGTGGCCAGGGGTCCAGATAAAGTCCACCACACATCCAGACTTGCCGAGTGAAGCGACGGTGTTTTGGATGGATTGCACCAACGGATGGGTAGAATAATAGTTTGAAAGAGCTTGCAGGCCACTAAGGGAGTCGCTGCACACGACATACGATTTCCGGGGGCACTTTTTGAGGTGGTCAAGAGCACGAGAAATGGCGATCAGTTCAGCTGTAAAAATACTACAGCCTGGCGGCAGGGACCGTTGTTCTGTGTGGTTGCCATGAATAAAAGCGTAACTGGCTCTGCCATTTACCAGGGAGCCATCAGTGTACAGGATTTCTGCATCACGATGAGCAGCAAGAAGTGCCAGAAACTTGCAACGGAGTGTAAGTGGTGAGACTAATGCCTTTGTATAGCAGGACAATAGCAGGTGGAGCTTCAAACGGGGGATGAACCAAGGAGGAAGATGGGATGGGCAGGAAAAAACCTCAGGGAGAGGTAGAGAATTAAGTGAGGAGAGGAGTGTACGAACCCGGATCGCGATAGGAAGACCTGATCTAGGTCGACGTGGTGGAAAAGGAGGGGTAACAGTCGGAAACAAAAGCCTGCGATTTGGATGGTGTGGCATGGCATGGACTCTAGCAACATAGCTAGTGAGAAGCTGCTGCCGGTGGAAGTGTAATGGAGGAATCCCTACTTCGGCTAGAAGACTTGGCACAGGGCTGGTACGAAAGGCCCCAGTCGCCAGCCGGATACCACCATGGTGGATGGGGTCAAGGATCCTCAAGGCGGATGGTGCTGCTGAGTCGTATACGAGGCATCCGTAATCAAGCCTTGATTGTATCAAGGACTTGTACAGCTGCAGGAGGGTGGAACGAGCAGCACCCCAAGCAGTATGACTCAAGCAGCAGAGAATATTAAGATGCCGTGAGCATTTTTGTCGCAGCTGACGCAGATGTGGCACCCAAGTAAGTCTGTTGTCGAATACCATGCCAAGAAACCGATGAGTCTCTGCGACAACGAGCAATTCACCACCGAGATATAACTCGGGATCCATGTGAACTGCTCGCCGTCGACAGAAATGTATCACGCGGGTCTTCTGCGCTGAAAACTGAAAACCATGGGTAGAGGCCCATGATTCAGCTTTCCGGATGGCTCCCTGTAGCCGCCGTTCAGCGATGCTAATACTAGCCGAACTATAATATAAACAAAAGTCATCTGCAAACAAGCTGGAACAGACAGAGGATCCCACAGCCGTGGCAAGCCCGTTTATGGCGATTAAAAACAAAGGCACACTAAGGACGGAGCCCTGTGGGACACCGTTCTCTTGGATGTATGAGGAACTAAGGGTGGTACCCACCCTAACCCTAAAGGAGCGGTGGGAGAGAAAATTCCTGAGAAAGATTGGAAGTGGGCCCTGTAAGCCCCAGTCATACAATGTAGCCAGTATGTGGTGGCGCCAGGTTGTGTCGTACGCTTTTCGAAGATCAAAAAATACAGCAACAAGGTGTTCACGTCGGGTAAAAGCTGTACGAATAGCCGACTCCAAGGACACAAGATTGTCAATTGTGGAGCGGCCCTGACGGAAACCCCCTTGTTGTGCTACCAGGAGTCCCAGGTGTTCGAGGATCCACATAAGCCACCGACTCACCATCCGTTCAACGAGCTTACATAGGATGTTTGTCAGGCTGATCGGACGGTAACTGTCAGCCACCTGTGGGTCAGTGCCAGGTTTTATCACTGGGATGACGGTGCTTTCCCGCCATTGGGAAGGAAAAACACCGTCTGCCCAGAGACGGTTAAACAAGGTGAGCAGTTGGTTCTGAGCGTCCACAGAAAGATGCCGAAGAAATTGGCTATGAACACGATCTGGTCCTGGACAACTATTGGGGCATGCAGAAAGGGCACTTTTAAACTCCCACTCGCTAAAGGGTGCATTGTATGGCTCCCGGCGACGTGTGTGAAACGACAGTGGCTTCCGCTCAACTCGTTCTTTAATGGCGCAAAAGGCTTCACTGTAAGCTGCAGTTGAACTGATGCCTGCATAAAACTTTGCCATGTGCTCGGCGACAGCAAGCGGGTCTGAGCAGACAGTACCCTGTAATCGAAGACAGGGGATTCCTGTTGGTGGGCGGTACCCGAAAAGTCGTCGAACCTGAGTCCACACCCGAGAAGGTGAGGCACGAGATCCAATAGAGGCGACGTACCTCTCCCAACAATCTTGCTTACTTTGCCGTATAAGCCGTCGTGCTCGGGCCCGTAGCCGTTTAAAAGCAATCAGGTGATCGATGGTGGGATGTCGCCGGTAGCGCTGAAGTGCCCTACGCCGATCCCGAATGGCTTCAGCGATTTCTTGTGACCACCAAGGCACAGATTTGCGCCGAGGGGACCCTGAGGTGGTTGGAACAGTGGCCTCAGCAGCGGAGACTATGGCGACAGTCACCTGTTGGACTGCCACATCCACATCGGCTGGCAGTTGAGAAGGAATGACAGCAGCAGAAGTGTAACGCTGCCAATCAGCCCTCTTGAGGGACCATCGAGGCAGTTGTTCTGCCTGTCGAGACTGTGGGAGCGACAAAAGGATAGGAAAATGGTCGCTCCCACAGAGGTCATCGTGGGACCTCCATGTGAGGTGTGGAAGAAGGATCGGGCTGCAGACCGAGAGATCGATAGCTGAGAAAGTGCCATGCGCAACACTGAAGTGCGTCGGGGAACCAGTATTGAGAAGGCAGATGTCTAGATGTGCAATAAGAGCTTCAACATCCCTACCACGTCGGGTCGTCTCTATTCCGCCCCATAAAGGGTGATGGGCATTAAAATCCCCCAAGAGAAGAAACGGTGGGGGCAGCTGTGCTACCAGAGCAGTAAGATCAGTGGGCGAAACATCCCTGTCTGGAGGAAGGTATATTGAACAGACAGTCAATTCCAGCATAGCCCGAAGGCGAGCAGCAACAGCCTCAATAGGTGTGCAGAGAGGCACAGCAATACTGGGGACAGTGGCAAGGGTGTATATACAGACACCACCAGAGGCTCTATCACAGATGACACGGTTGTTGAAGCAGCCCCGATAGCCTCGAAGGGCCGGGGTCCGCTGAGCAGGAAACCAAGTTTCCTGTAGAGCCATACACAACACTGGCAAACGGCACAACAACTGCTGTAGCTCAGCTAGATGGTTGAAAAACCCTCCGCAATTCCACTGGAGAATGTGATTCATGTGGAAGACCATGATGAAGGACTGAATATTGTCAGCCCAAAGATTTGCGGTCTGCCTGTCGTTGCACATCTGCATCATCAAGGAGCATTGGCTCAAGCGTCTTAGTGAGGGCCAGATCCTCGAGAGACGCGAAGATCTGAACCTCATCTTCCGATATAGATGATGCAGGATTCCTTGACTTTGAAGTCTCCGAGGAGACTTTGTTCTTCGGTTTTTTCTTCTTTACCTCCCGCTGCCCTTTCAGTCTTAAGGGCTGGGAGGACTTCTCACTAGCGGTTTCTGGGCCCGATGTCGATCGGGAAGCCCGACGACTGGGGGCAGCTGGATCCTGCAGCCTCTGGCTGGGACCCTCCAAACCACTCGTGGAAGCCTCAGGAGGGGGTGCCACAAGGGACCCCTTCCGGGCGAGAGGGGCCGGGGAAGGCTGGTGCTTCCCCGGCTGGGGAGTGGGGACTGGAGTCCCCGGTGATGGGGTAGATATTTCCCCCACAGGTGTTGTGGGAGCAAGAGATGTAGATGGTCCCCCACCCATCGAGGGGGCAGTCGATGATTGTTGGCCCATAGGGCCCATAGATGGAGATGACACTGGTACTATCGATCTGAATGGAAGAGGTGCCGCTGTGACTGCGGCAAAAGATGATGTCATCTTCACAGGATGGAGTCGCTCGTACTTTTTGCGTGCCTCAGAGAAAGTAAGCCGTTCCAGGGTCTTGATTTCCATTATTTTCCTTTCCCGATGAAGAACAGTACAAGTTGGCGAGCAGGGCGGATGATGTTGCCCGCAATTTACGCAAACAGGAGGTGGGGTACAAGGGGTGTCCGGGTGTGATGGCCGTCCACACTCCCTGCAGTTCGGGCTGGAAGTACATCGGGACGACATGTGCCCGAACTTCCAGCACCGGAAACACCGCATTGGGGGAGGGACATACGGTTTGACATCAACACGGTATACCATTATCTTGACCTTCTCAGGCAGTGTATCACCTTCGAAGGCCAAGATAAAGGCACCGGTGGCAACCCTGCTATCTTTGGGTCCTCTGTATACACGCCGGACGAAGTGAACCCCTCGACGCTGCAAGTTTGCTCGCAATTCTTCATCGGTCTGGGACAACAGATCTCTCTGATAGATTAGACCCTGGGCCATGTTTAAGGACTTGTGGGGCGTGATTGTCACAGGGATGTCACCCAGCGTATCGCAGGCAAGCAATGCCCGCGATTGGGCTGGGGACGCTGTTTGTATCAATACAGCCAAACTTGTCTTCGAGCTGTTCAACGAAGAACTGTGGCTTAGTAGACAGAAAGGACTCTCCATCAGAACGGGCACATACTAGGTATTGTGGCGAGTATGGTTCAGATCGGCGAAGGTCTCTACGTTCCTCCCTGGGGGTGCCAAAAGAAGGGAACGTCTTAGGATCATAAGCAGTTGCATCGAATTCTGTTTTTCCACGCTTAGAAACGCCAGGTTTGCGTGTGGCGACGCTAGTGATTGCTCGTTTCATTCTCATCCCACGAGCAGCTAGGGAACTAAAGGTCCACCCAGGCAGAGCCCCGCTTGCCTGGGTAAGCCTCATACAACTGAGGTGCGGCAGGTTCCTCAGAGGTTGCTCGCTAGCGGCTGTTCAACCTCAACAGCCATGCATCTCCTCGGCACGTAGCACACCTTGAGATTGAGGTTTTTTTTATAGAGGTTTGTACCGTCCTCGCGACCCGGGCGATTAAGCCAAGATCCCCGGGCTCTGAAACGTACAACGTTCCACCGTCGCGCCGAACGATGGTCGTTGAAGCACGCACAGAGCTTACGGTGTAGCGGACTGTTGGCGCGACACAGCCCACAGCTCAGGACCCCGGGTTCGCCAAGCCCGTACTCAGCAAGTTAATGCTGAGCCCCTGAGGGGTTAGGTCATGTTGTGCACAATTAAAACACTGGATATTCAAATCTGCATCTACATTAGTACTGTGTAAAACACACACACAAACAAAATTGTGGTGTATAAGGTGCTATATCATGCCTCAGGAGATAATAACTGAAAGACACTGTCTGATACAGAAATTGTGTTTACTGACAAGACAAACTAATCATCTGGAAAAAAATCAAACTAACAAACTTCTGAAACTAAGGCAAAAACGTTAGACATCAACTAAAAGTTTTCTTCTTCACCAATTAGGACTAGCCAGGGAGATAATGACAGCCTTGAGAGAACAGCCAGGGAGATGGAGCCGGATGACGTATTCCATTGTGTGAAGTCCTGGAGGCACGGAGTCGCTGGCAGGTACTCTTCCCCGGAGGCGTCGGTCGCGATCCCTCAGCTATGGTTTTTGTAGGCAGTCGGTGGAGAACTCCCGTTGTGTTGCACTGCGCCCCCTCCCCCCCCCCCCCTTAAATAGTCAGTGCGCAGTGATACATGGCAGTCTCAAGCTGGTCTCATGTGACTGTGCAGAGGAAAATAGTTCTGCGCTCTCTAGCAGTTCTCGTTGTGTCCTCTGGTGACTCCAGAACCACCGTTGTGGGATGGCTCACTGTTATGCAGTCATGCACTTGTATCCTGCATTGCAGGTTGTCCGCTCATCAAGTGAACCACCAGTACATGACATAAGGTTTATAGTATACCAGTATCACCGGTGCTCTTATGAATCTACACAGAACATGAATTCCTTTAATATTACCTTTGTACTCATTAACTCATGTGAAATTTTAAGCTTAATCCTTTCTATGATGCACAATGGCTTCATTTAAAACTTCCATTATTTTTAGTACACCCATATGGTAAATATGAACAATACAAAAAAAGAAGTCAGATGTGAGAAGTTTGATTCAACCTTCTTCATTGACAACTAATTTCTTCTGCTTTCCTGGCAGTTATAATTTGCTAGTAAATCCACTTTAATATGTCACTAGGTCAAATATATCACACTGCTACTACAGACAACTCACTCTGCGTCTTGTAATAGATATGATATAACCCAATGTTTTACCACCTTTATCAATATACAATCCTGAAACACAATTATTGTTGTGGTCTTCAGTCCAGAGCCTGGTTTGATGTAACTCGTGATCTATCTGGGCAAGCCTCTTCATCTTCTAATTTGCACAGCAGCTCACATCCATTTCAAACTGCTTAATGGTTTTGTCTCTTGGTCTCCCTCTGCAATTTTTACTATATAAACTTCCCTCCAATGGTAAATTTATGATTTCTTGATACCTAAGAATGTGTCCCACCAATTTATCCCTTTTTTGGTCAAGGTGCGTTAGAAATTTCTTTTCTACCCAATTTTGTTAAATACCTCTTCATCAATTACGCAATCTACGCACCTACTCTTGAGCATTCATCTGTAGCACCACATTTCAAAAGATTCTGTCCTCTTCTTGTCTAAACTATTTATCATCCTTGTTGCACTCCCAAACAGGGAAAGACTTCTCTACACTTAAATTAATAATCAATAATAACAAATTTCTCTTTTTCAGAAACACTTTTCTTCTCATTCCCATTCCTATACCTTTAATACCTTCTTCCAAAATTCTCCTTGCTTTCCTTCACAGCTTGCTCAGAGTACAGATTGAATAACCCTGGGGAAAGGCTACAACTCTGCATCACTCCTTCCCAACCAACACTTCCCTTTCATGTCCTTTGTTTCTTATAACTGCTTTCTGGTATATTTCATCCTTGATGACTTCAGAATTTAAAAAAGTGCATTCATTGTCAAAAGTCAAAAGTTTGCTCCAACTCTACAAAAATAGAAATATAGGTTTGTCTTTCCTTAATCTATCTTCTAAGATAAGTTGTAAGGTAAGTATTGCCTCATGTGTTCCTACATTTCTCCTAAATCGAAATTGATCTTCCCCAGTTTTTCCATACTTCTTTGAATAATTCATGTTAGAATTTTCCAATCATGACTTATTAAACTAAGGGTTCTGTAATTTTAACACCTATCTACACCTACTTTCTTTGGAATTGGGATTATTACAATTTTCTTGAAGGCTGAGGGTATTTTGCCTGTTTCATACATCTTGCACACCAGGCAGCTCTCCTACAGATTTCAGTAGCTCTCAGGGAATGCCGCTTACCCCTTCGGCCTTATTTCGTCTTAAGTCTTTCTGCGTTTTGTCAAGTTTTTCTCTCAGTACAGTTTCTCCTGAAACTTCCTGGCAGATTAAAATTGTGTGCCGTAACTGGGATTTGATCCTGGAACCTTTGCCTTTCAAGGGCAAGTGGTCTACCACTCTTCTGCGAAAGGCAAAGGCCCAGGTTCAATTTTAATCTGCCAGGAAGTTTCATATGACTGCACACTCCACGGCAGGGTGAAATTTTCATTCTGGAAATATCCCTGTGGCTTAGCCAAGTCTCCACTGTATCCTTTCTTTCAGGAGTGCTAGTTCTGCAAGGTCCACAGGACGACTTCTGTGAAGTTTAGAAAGTAGAAGGTGAGGTACTGGCAGAAGTAAAGTTGTGAGGATGGACCAGAAGCATGGTGGGATAGCTCAAACAGTAGAGCGCTTGCCCACAAAAGGCATAGGTCCCAGGTTCGAATCCCATTTCTGGCACACAATTTCAATCTGCCAGGAAGTTTCATATCAGCACACACTATGCTGCAGAGTGAAAGTTTCATTCTACAGTATCTCCTATCTCATCTTCCTCTACTTCCTCTTCCATTTATACAATATTATCTCAAAGTTCATTTCCCACATAGAGCCCCTCTATTCTTTCCACCTTTCCATTTCCATCTGAGAGTTCGATATTTATAACACACTGACTGCCACATGAGCCAATACTGTCTCATGGTTACACACATTATGACGCCACATGAGCCACATTTGGGTCACGTATACACTGTACAGTGAGCCACGTGTGCCAGAACTGGCTCACATGCAGAGTTGTGTTCAGAGCCCGCGTGATACATCATGGGGCTCACATATAATGCGTTTCAACTATGGGTTTAAAAGTGGTGCTCTGATGTTCGTAGCAAAGTAATTATGGAGTTACTTGACCCTTTATTGCATAGTCTGAAGACAATGTATTGTGACAATCGGTACAGCAGTGTATTATTGGCTACTGAATTATTGATTTCTCAACCCTCCTTGTTGGCATTATTAGTTGTAACACACAAGTCAACCTGAAAACTGTAATTTGGACAAAACTGAAAATAAAGCAAACACTATGTTCACAGGGCAACACAAAATCATCTCCATAGTGAAATGGAAAGATAAATGGGATGTTTTGATGATATCTACCAAACGATTTTTTTTCCTTCCACTTTCTGGGTAACTGAAACGTCAGTTTTGGTTGAACCATGTGTTACAAACTGTGAAAACGGAGTCTTACTGTGATACAGCATCAATTTATTTTCTACAAGACATGAACTTCTTTTCTTAAATTCATTACTTGATACTGCATCAATATTGCCAACAACATCCTTCAGTACCAAACATTATCAGCAAACAGAAATATGTTAGTGCAGTAGCCTACAGAATGATTGTGCAAGGTGTGCACCGGCACGCTCTGTCAAATTCTTCTTGCAGTATCGTGTCTCCTATCTCCTCTTCCTCCACTTCGTCTTCCATTTCTAGAATACTACCTTGAAGTTTATTTCCTTTGTTCAGGCCTTCTATATATTCCTTCCACATTTCAGCTTTCCCCTCTTTGCTTAGTACTGGTTTTCCATCTCAGTTCTTGATATTCATACAGCTGCTTTTCTTGTCTCCAAATATCTCTTTTATTTTCCTGTAGGTGGTATCTATCTTTCCCCTGGTTGTACATTCTTCTATGGTTCTGCATTTGTCCTATAGCCATTCCTGCTTAGCCAGTCTGCAATTCCTGTCAATCTCATTTTTTCGGTGTTTGTAGTCCCTTTTGCCTGCTTCACCTTATGCATTTTTATATTTTCTCCTCTCAGCAATTAAGTCCTGTATATCCTGTGTTATCCAGGGATTTCTATTAGACCTTGTCCTCCGGCCTATATGATCCTCTGCTGCTTTCACTACTCTCAGAGTTATCCATTCTTCTTCTACTGCATTACTTTCCCCCGTTTCAGCCAAAGCTTGTCTAATGCTCCATCTGAAACCCTCATCCACCTCAGACTACAGGAACCATTAAAAGACGGGAAGGCCAAGGTCATCCATGAGCAACATCAGCAAGAGATGGCTGTTACTCTGGTTAACACCCCATCAATACATGAGGCTGAATGTAATTGAGCTGCAACATACTCTTCACGCAGCAAAAGGATACTCAATTCGGAATGTAGCCTCTATGCACGGAGACATATGGTGTGTCCCATTCAAACTAAACACCATTTCGCCTTCAGAAACCGGGTGGAATGGCTCAGTATTGAATGGCACTGGGTTCTGTTCACAGATTATGCAAAATTTTGTGTTCAGCCAGACAATTGCTGTTCCTTCATCTGGAGAGTTTGTGGAACTCGGAACAATCCTGCTTCTGTGCAGGAAACATCACCCTACCATAGTGGTGGACGGATGATGTGGTCAGGAGTCAGTATTGGCGGAGGTAAGGATCTCAGTGTCATTCATAATGGCGCTTTGACTGCTCAGAGGTATAGAGATGAGAACCTTAAACTTTTTTTGTGTCCTTCTGGTACCACAGAAGACAGATTGCTTTTGGTGGATGATAATGCTCATCCCCAAGGAGTTGCACTGGCGGACAACATGCTTGAAGCTAAGGGAATTGAACAAATGAAGTGGACAGCTTGTTCACCAGGCTTAAACCCAATTGATCATTTCTGGGATGCTGTTTACAGATGCACTGCAGCCAGACCAACACTTACCACAATGGTTGCAGAGTTAAATATTGCACTCATGGAAGAATGGCCAAATATCCCTCAAGAACAGATTGATAATCCCATACTGTCCATGCCACACAAGTAAACAACTGTACTGCTCATCCAAGGTGATCACACGTCATATTAGAAAGCAATGAGAATTACTTTTTCAGTATTATCGTAGCCCCTTGGTGCCTAATTGTACGTAAATGTCATGTAAACCTCAAGTACAGCATTGAGACAGCAAACTATCATACTGTATCACATGAAAATTACAATTGTAACGAATATCTAAATAAAATAAATTTCCATATGTACATTGTGTATGATATCTCACATGATTCCCTGATTGTTTTCAGCTGTGTAGGTAATGTTATAGAGAAATCCGTTTTAGTTAAAAGTATTAGTGTGAAGCTTACCATATTATGCAAGAAAGAAAGTTTGATATAGAGGATGGACAACTGTCAGTGAATATTAACATGGATCTGATCTTGAAAATAGTAGAAACTGATTAAGGAAAAAGATAATACAGAAAACTGGACTATGAGTGAGAAGAGTAACTGATCAGACCAGAAAAAAATGGACTCGAGAAAGCTGCTCATAAATTGAGACTTTGGAGGAAGAGGGCAAATATGAAATGTTTAATCGAGTAGCCAAGTAAATAACATTTCAGGAAAGGAAGAACAAAAATGACCATTCTGCTTTGTCATAGATGTAGTTTCAAAAAGAGGACAAATCATTTTTGTCTCCAGAATGAAACATTCACTCTGCAGCAGAGAGTGCGCTGATATGAAACTTCCTGGCAGATTAATATTGTGTGCTGGAACTGGGACTCAAACCTGGGACCTTTGCCTTTTGCGGGCAAGCGCTCTACCACTGAGCTACCCCAACATGACTAACAACTTCAATTCTGCCAGTACCTCACCTCCTACTTTTGAGTCCCGGTTCCAGTACACAATTTTAATCTGCCAGGAAGTTTCATATCAGCGCACACTCCACTGTAGAGTGAAAGTTTCATTCTGGAAACATCCCTTAGGCTGTGGCTAAGCCATGTCTCCACCCTATCCTTTCTTCCAGGAGTGCTAGTTTTGCAAGTTTCACAGGAGAACATCTGTGAAGTATGGAAAGTAGGAGGTGAGGTACTGGCAGAATTGAAGTTGTGGAACGGCACCATGAGTCGTGTCAGGGTAGCTAAGTGGTAGAGCACTTGCCCACAAAAGACATAGGTCCCAGGTTCAAGTCCCAGTTCCGGCACACAATCTTAATTTGCCAGGAAGTTTCATATCAGCACACACTCCACTGCAGAGTGAAAGTTTCATTCTGGAGATGAAAATGACTTGTCCTCTTTTTGAAACTACATCTACAACAAAGGAGAATGGTCAGAGGACTTTCTCATTAGCATTATAGTCCTAATCCAAAGAGTAATAATCCTAAGAAGTGTGAAGATCACAGGACAATCAGTCTAATATCGCAGGCATCAAAAGTAGTTCTTCAAGTTCTGAATAGGAGACTATATGGAATGCTGGAAGGAACACTTGGGGAAGATCAATGTAGTTTCAGAAGGGGATAGGGAACACGAGCTGTTATTGGACTTGTAATAACCATCTGTTTCCATAACCCTCGAAAAGGCCTTTGATAAAGTGCAGTGGGATAAACTTTTAGATATCTTGAAAATGAAGGGAGTAAAGTGGAAGGAGAGAAGATTGATTGTAAATATGTACCTGAATCAGAAGGCAGGGGTACGAATAGGTAACGAGAACTCTGCTGACAGCAAGATTGGGAGAGGTGTCAGATAGGGCTGTTGTCCTTTGCTGATTTAATATTTATCTGGAGGAAATACTGGAAAGGTGTTTGGATTGGACAATAACCATCAGGATAGGTGGGCAGGAAACTGAATCCATAAGATTTGTAGATGATATAGTGATCCTCACTGAAAATCAAGGGACACTGACTCAAATGTTAAATGACCCGAATGAAGCCTGTGCAGCATATGTCACAAAAATTAACAAAAAGAAAACAAAAAGTGTGGTCATAGGTTTAAAGAAAAGAAAAGTGGAAATTAAGCTGGGATCAGACATCATAAAACAGGTTAGAACGTTAAAGTAATTGGGAAGTTGGTTTAAGGAAGACATGGATTGCCAATAGGACATCAAAGTGAGAATGGCTCTGGTGAAAGAGGCATTTCAAAAGCAGGGAAGACATCTAACAAGTGGTTTAAATAAAGAATTAAGGAAGTGACTGGTGAAGTGCCTCATATGGAGTGTGACCTTGTATTGAGCATAAACATGGACTTTGAGAAAGCAAGATGAGAGGAGAATTGAAGCTTGTGAAATGTGCATATTGTGTAGAATGGAGAAGATCAGCTAGATTGATAAAGTCAGGAATGAAGAAGTAATGAGCAGAGTTGGTGAAGAATGGAGAATGCTGCTGATGGTGAAGAATAGAAAACTAAACTGGATAGGCCACAATCTGAGATGAAATTGCCTTCTAGTAGAGGCAGTTGGCATTCTGGGAAAGAGAGGGAGGGGCAGAAGAATGTACCAGATGCTGGTTGATATCAGCAGGCCACAAGGAGGGTAACAAAGAATCAAGAGAAGAGCAGAAGACAGAAGCATGGAGGGCTATAAAGTCAAAACCTGCTGCAAGGCAGATAAGAAAATGAATGATAAATTATTTTTCAAAAGAGAGAGATTGGCTGACCAGTACTTACCTTTGTGCTGTACTGCTGATAGTGACACAAATGAAGAAAAAAGAAAAAAAGGGACGAAAAAGGACAAGTTTTCGGAACACAGTTCCTTCTTCAGGTGGGAGAGAAGGGAAGAAAAAAGGATGGGAAAGGAAGGGAAAGGTAATTCACGACCTATGTCATGAGGATGGTGTTTGAGGAGTCTCATGTTTATGACACTTATTTTTAGACAGTTTACTGACAAGGAATTTAAATTCATGCCCCAAGTGATGTTGGGTTGGATTGCAATTTCCAGAAGTTCACTCCATTTTAACTTACTTGCAATGTTGTGGCTATGGATTATTTCACACCAAATTCTGTATCCTGGTGTAAAATTCCACTATTGGAATTTATATGACATTCACTGAAGTACTTCACTATTTCATTAATAAAACTGTTGCACATCACCTCCAGACTTTGATAGCTTTGTGTTTGTACATAATTAATGTACTGTCCACATACAATATTTTTTTTTTCAAGTTAGGTGAATATTACTTTACATAAATCAATAAAAGAAGACATTGAATAACCAATCCATGAAAAGAAAACTTACTTGTACTTGCTCCTTGTCCCTCATTGATATAGTCTCTTTACTTTCTGCATCCCATGCACGTGTTTCATTCACAATTGTGTGCCCTTTTTCCAATTCTCTTCTTTGCCGATCTATTTCATATTTAATTGCATTAGCCACAGCTCTAACACTTCCAATATTTTTAATTTCAGTACGGACACCCAATGGTTCACCACTTCGATGTAGTGATACATTTGCATCAACTCGTAAAGCACCCTCTGTTAAAAAGTCATGCTTTTTATTATAAAATTATTTCATTTGCATACAAATATTTCAAGATAAATTCAAAAAGATTGATTTTTCAAGGGTTTCTTTTGAACATGAACGCAATTTGTAATGTACAGAGGAAGTATAAATATCAATTTTAATACAAATAAACAATCCCTGAGACGGATTTTCATCTCGAATATGTCAAAGACAATAATGATAAATCTGAAGCATAGAATTAAAATTTGTGATGCAGATGGGAATCGAACCTGGACCTCTATGCTTACTAGGCAGAAGTCTTACCATTAGACCACCACACCACTAACGATTAAGGCACCTCGGAATAATCGAAGTACGATTTCCCTCCAAGTCACAAACTTTAATTCAGAATCCATTGCCAAGGTGCTATTCCGCTGCATGGAGACCTTGGCAGTAGTGGCAATTATCTTTCGAACACAGAAGCTGAATTAAAGTTTGTGACGTGGAGGGAAATCGTACTTAGATTATTCCAAGGTGCCTTAATCGTTAGTGGTGTGGTGGTCGAACGGTAAGACGTCTGCGTAGTAAGCAGGGAGGTTCAGGTTCGATACCCAGCTGCATCACAAATTTTAATTCTATGCTTCAGATTTATCATTATTGTCTTTTACAGAGGAAGGTTAAGGCAAACAAACAAAGGTCAGGTTAACAATTACAAAAATTAAGAAACATAGGATGAAGAAGGATTAAAATCCCACATTAACACAAAAGGTTCAGAATCCATAGTAATTTCAATATCCTACAAGGGAAGTGTCTTCATTTAGGGTTCTGAGAGTAGCTGCTAGTTGTAGATAATTCAATTGCATGGGCGCCACCAGGATTGTTCCCAGGTTTGTTTATTAGGGAGGGGGGTGGAAACAGCCATATAAATAATAGACAACTTTTAGCAGACTGTGAGAAGGTGTATTTTTGTCTCACAGGAAAAGAGCTGTTTACTGGTACGGATCAGGGTCAGTTTGGCGAGAATCTAATGTATAATATTTTCGATCTCCAGGGACAAGCTAGCTGTTGCCTGTAATATTTGAAAAGCTCAGACAAAGCTGGACAGTGTTTACATAAAAAAATTTCAAGACGGTTGAAGAAAAATACACAGTATGGCTTGTAGTTAAAGATATTCTTATATTGTTAAAGCTGCAGACAAACCCAACTAATGTGAAAGCTATCACGACAGATAAAGCATTATATTTTCTTATTGAGTATATACCATTATAACTATTTAAGAGTCTTGTCTTGGTGCCCAAGAAGAATTAGAAGGTAAGGTCTGTCATCTTTCTTAATGCTGACAAAATATTGAAATTTTCTGTTTCCGATTACATTTTAAGTTAGAAATGGAGAACAAAAGTAATGACATGACGTAAAAGTGTAGTATAGAAATGTTTATGTCAAAATGACAAACTTGATCCTGATTGTAGTAATGAATGTAAAGTTAAGCCCATTTTATCGCTATTAGGGTGCTAAGATTGGCAGTGGCAGATTTCAAGTTCAACATAATGTTTACCAATTTCAGTCGGCTCTTACCCATTTGGGGCCGGCCATCCTGATGTTGGTTTTCCATCATTTCCCCAGTTACATCAGACAAATTCTGGTACGTTTCCCTGTAAAGGGCCACAGACACTTTTTTCCTCTCTCGATGTCCCACTTAGATTAAATACGAGCGAGTATCTGGCCAAATAGGGAAAGTGCCTGAAACCAATAAAATAAAGTAAAACACTTACCTATTTCAACTATGGCATCAAGGTAATGCACTGAGCGTATTAACTTGTAAAATAGGTATGACACCCAAAACACACCTCACCAGTGTTCTCCTCATGAAATGTGGTCGATTACAATTACACTCATGCTATAAATCATACCAGTGCAATTTTATACCAAGTCCTCTGTATTAAGGCACACGGGAAAAGTACCAGTATTTGAATATAAATCTTTGGATGGAACATGCCTCTATTGGGGTTTGGATACTGTTGGCCTTTTTGCACATAAACTAAAAATGAACGCTTTTGGGCAACAGACTAGCCACTTCACATTTCTTTTTAGACATAATTCGCACCTCAGCTTACGCCAGAATAACTATATTTTATATTACATAATCATATTTTATTTCTCCATCTTTTTCTGTGTGTTTTCATCCAGGCCAGGGAGGTGCAAATGCACACCCTTGCACCCCCCCTCCTGGCGCCCATGTCAATTTGATTTCTGCTTCTGCTCCTATGTATGTGTACTTGTTTATGTTTTGACATAAAAATTGTGATTCAAGATTCTAGTACAGTCATCCAGCCTTGGACAGTTTCTGTCCTTACACCACCCTCCTGTAACCTGCCTCCTGCCCCATGCCAAATCTCAGAGTTGGAAGAAGAGGTATTCCCAATTGAAAATGGATAAAGTGGATTGCCAGTTTAGCATTTGCCTTACAACCTAGGGAACAATCCTAAAACATTAGGCAGAACTAAAACTATTCTGATTTTACTTCTGGGGCATAATAACTCTTGGATAAAAGCAGGAATACCTGTGCGTTGGTGTGGGCAAGTGATGGTAAGGTCTTCAGTGTGTGATTTATTTAGATCTGAGTTCCAAATTGTGACCTAATTTGTCTATGATATGATCTACCAATGATCCACTTGTGAAGAAAAATCCCGCAACCAACACAACTAAAAGATTAGTTACATTTACTAATCAAAAAAGTAATATTTCCCTTGAAAAAACTGTAAAATAACAAAGACAAAGTATGGTAGGTTAGCATTTACCTTCAGGTTGTTACATCTCAATAGTTGCATTATACACTTAAAACAGAAAAAAAAGAAATAATAATAATCCCAACTTTTGGAGTAGTTAGTTTCTTCATCAGGGAGAAAAAGGTTTAGTCTGGAGAATGTTAGATGGATTGAAATGTGATTTGGACCTCTTGTTGACAGGCACCACTCAATGACAGGATGAGGAAAGGCAATGATCTTTGATCAGAGGAGAAATGTCTTATAAGTACGTGCATGTGCACGCGCGTATCTGTGTGTGCGTATGCGCACACAAAATGTAAGTATGTCCCATTCACCAATGGACAGATGTGATAATTTTCTATTGCCACAGAACTGCTGTTATCTTTATTTCCTCATTTTGTTTCTACGGGTATAAAATAAAACACCATATTGTCAATAGAGAATAATTATGTTTTTCCATGTGACCATTATCACAAAAAGTTGAACTGTACCAACACATTAAAAAATATGAAAATAATTGCCAATAAAGACTAATACAGAGTGGGGCAAATAATAGTGTGCTGGAAAACAGTTCTAAGGTACAAAGAAATACAGTAATAATCTGACTACAGTAGATGCTGAAATGACCATCATTCATCTCTTGCACTTTTGGACCTGCATCAGCTTGTTGCTGAAGCTGGATCTAAACTGGACAGCTGGAATTGCTGCTGCCTCATCTGAAATGTTCTCTGTAAGTTATTGAAGATTATGAAGGTAGTTGTAATCACCTTGGACTTGAAGGCTCTCCACACAAAGTAATCACACACACACACACACACACACACACACACACACACACACACACACACTGACAGATAGGATGACCTGTGTGTCCAGCTAAGGGTGCAAGTAGACTGACTTCTGTTAAAAGCACTGTTGGAAATAACTGTAGACCTTTTTCCTCCGTTGTTAAAGTTGCTTCAAATGGTTTCAAAGTCATACCCTTTCGAGTAGGCCACTTCTGCTTGCCCCACCATATAGTATTCTTATTTTTATTACTAACTTGTTGCTTTCTTAATAGTAGTTTTGCACTTTAAAATATTTATGAAATATCGTTACATTTCAGTACCTTCCATCTTGCAGGAGCAAGCTCCTAGCCGTTGAAGTATTAGTATTAACTCCTGCACCAATGCAGCTGCCTCTTCGCCATCATTAAGGTCTGGCTTAAATACTATTTCCATTAAGGGTATCCCAGCTCGGTTTAGGTCCACTAAACTCCTGCAACAGGAAATTTTAATCAACTTATTTTCATATAACAAAGAAAGATACAATCAACAGAAAATCTAGGTTGGTATATCAACATTATTATTGAAAGGATAATTGCAACTCACCATAAAGACAACAAACTGCACCACAGACAGGCATACAGAAAAGAATTATCAGCAAACTAAGCTTGCAGCCAAAGTCTTCTTCAGAAAAAGAACACACTCATACAGCCACAAATGACATGCACATGAGATGGTGTATCCAGCCTCTGCAGCCTGAGCTGCTTTCTGAGCAAGGCTCTGGTGGAAAGCTTAGTTTAGTGAATGTGATTGTCTCTTTGTCATGTTTATCTACTCATTGTATTGTCTTTGCTGTGAAATGAAACCTACTCTTTTCAAAATACTGTACAACACATTTAAATCATCATTCAAGGCTGCATAGGTTTTATTCATCACCATCATCATCATCATCATAATCAGGGACTGATTATACCTTTCAGCATTTAGTCTGGAGCATAGTCCCCCTAATAAAATTCCTCCATGATCCCCTATTCAATGCTAACATTGATGATTCATCTAATGTTACACTTTTACTTCAAAATCATTCTTCACTGAATCTAAGTACTTTCTCCTTAGTTTACCTTGACTCCTCTTACCCTCTGCTGCCGAGCCCATGAGTTTCTTAGATAACCTTGCTTCTCCCATGCATGTAACATGACCCCACCATCTCAGCCTGTACTCTCTAACTGCTTTATCTATGGTATTCATTCTAAGTTTTTCTTTGATTTCCTCATTATGGACACCTTCTTGCCATTGTTCCCATCTAATAGTACCTGCAATGATTCTTGCTACTTTCATATCTGTAACCTCAACTTTATGAATAAGGTAACCTGTATCCACCCAGCTTTCACTCCCATACAACAAAGTTGGTCGAAAGAGAAAGGTGCACCACTAACTTAGTCTTGGTACTGACTTCCTTCTTGCAGAAGAGAGTAGATCTCAGCTGAGCAGTGAAAATACATTCTAGGTACTTGAAACTGTCTACCTGTTCTAACTTCGTTCCTCCTATTTGGCACTCAATTTTTTAAATCTCTTTCCCACAGACATTACCTTCATTTTGGAGATGCTGATCTTCATATCATAACCCTTACACCTCTGATCAAGCTCTGAAATATTAGATTGCAAACTTACAATTGAATCTGCCATCACAACTAAGTCATCTGCATATGCAAGACTACTTATTTTGTTTTCACCTATTTCAATCCCACCCTGCCAGTCTACTGTTTTCAACATATGATTCAAGAATAGTATGAACAACAGTGGTGACAGGTTACAGCCTTGTCTTACCCCTGAAACTACCCTAAACCATGAACTTAATTTGCCATCTACTCTAACTGCCGCCTGACAGTATACATAAAGACCTTTAATTGCCTGCAGACGTTTGCCTCCTATTCCATGATCTTTTAGAACTTTTAGCAGCTTCCACCTATGAACATGGTCATAAGCCTTTTCTAGAGCTATAAAACATAGGTACAATTCCTTGTTCCACTCCTAGCACTTCTCCATTATCTGCCGTAAGCTAAAGATATGGTCCTGACAGCCTCTAAGAGGCCTAAGCCCACAATGTTCATCCAACTTGTCATCAACTAATACTCGCACTCTCCATTCAACAATACCTGAGAATATTTTCCCCACAACACTTATTAAAGAGATACCTCGATAGTTGTTACAATCTTTTCTGTTTCCATGTTTGAAAATTGGCGTGATTAACACTCTTGTCCAGTCAGATGGAACCTGTCCTGACCCCCATGCCTTTTGAATTACTCTGTGTAACCATTTGAGACCTGACTTTCCACTATATCTGATAAGTTCCGGCTTAATTTCAATCCACCCCAGCCATTTTATTGCACTGCAATCTATTGACCATTCTCTCTATTCCCTAAATTTGATCTTGTTTCCATCATCACTCCTGTCCCATTCTACCTCAAAATCAGACATGTCATTGAACATTTGACATTAATTGAGCAGTTCTGCAAAATATTCCCTCCATCTGCCCAGGGTATCCATAGGATTCACTAGCACCTTTCCCGACCTGTCCAAAACACTTGTTAATTCCTTCTTCCCTCCCTTTCAAAGACTGCTAATTATGCTCCAGAATGGTTTTCCCACAGCTTGACCCAGAGTTTCTAGCATATTTCCAAAGTCTTCCCATGATTTTTGCTTAGATTCTGCAGTTATCCATTTAGCTTTGTTTCTTTCTTCAACATAACTTTCTCTGTCTGCCTTTTTACAGGCTGCCTTGATGGTGTCATTCCACAAGCTGTCTGCTTCTTCCTGCCTTTACACACTACAGTTCCAAGACATTCTCTCGCCGCTTCTAGTAGTGTGTTCCTGTACCTTGTCCATTCCTCTTCCAATGACTGTAATTGACTACATTCAACTAACTGATACCTTTTTGAAATCAGTGTTAAGTACTTGTGCCTGATTTTCTTGTCCTGAAGCTTCTCCATGCTTCTACATATGGACCTGACTTTCTGCACGTTTGGCCAAGACATTCTCTAGCTGCTTCTGGTAGTGTGTTCCTGTACCTTGTCCATTCCTCTCCCAATGACTGTAATTGACCACATTCAACTAACTGATACCTTTTTGAAATCAATGTTATGTACTTGTGCCCAATTCCCATGTCCTGAAGCTTCTCCACGCTTATACATATGGACCTGACTTTCTGCACTTTTGGCCTCACTAAAACAATTTCACTGCAGATTAAATAATGCTCAGTATCATCAAAGAACCCTCTGAAAACACGCATGTCCTTGACTGCCTTCCTGAATTCCTGATCAGTTATTGTATAGTCAATGACAGATCTGGTTCCCCTTCCTTCCCAAGTATGGCAGTGAATATCCTTGTGCTTAATAAAGGAATTTGTGACAGCTAAGCCCATACTGGCACAGAAATCCAAGAGCTGTTTACCATTTCTGTTGGCCTCCATATTCTCTCAAAACTTACCCATAACCTTTTCATACCCTTCTGTTTGATTTCCTATCCCGGCATCGAAGTCACCCATGAGCAAAACACTGTCCTTGTCTTTCACTCTAACAACTACATCATTGAGTGCATTGTAAAATCTGTCCATCTCATCTTGATCTGTCCCTTCACAGGGCAAATACACTGACACAATCCTAATTTTCTTGCTGTAGATGGCCAAATCTATCCACATCAGTCGTTCATTTACATACCTTACTACAACTATGCCGGGTTCAATTTTTTTCCTGATGTAAAACCCTACACCCTACTGTGCTCTTCCTAATTTGGCTCCTGACAGGTAGACCTTGTATTCTTCAACTTCGTCCTCTTTCTTTCCCCTACCCTAATGTCACTAACAGCTAAAACATCTAACCCCATCTTAAGAAGGAAGGGAACTTAAGGGAACTTAACGTCCCATCGACAGCGTGGTCATTAGAGACCGAGCTTACGCTTGGATGTTTGGGTAAGGATGTGGAAGGAAATCGGCCGTGCCCTTTCAAAGGAACCATCCCGGCATTTGCCTGGAGTGATTTAGGGAAATCACGGAAAACCTAAATCTGGATGGCCGGAGGTGAATTTGAACCACCATCCTTCTGAATGCGAGTCCAGTGTGCTACCACTGCGCCATCTCACTCGGCTAAACCCCATCTTACTTGAAGCCTCTGCAAGCTCTATCTTCTTCCCTGTGTAATCCCCATTGATGTTATTAGCCCTCCATCTCATCATTTGCCAAGTAATATCTGAGAAGTCCCTGATCTGTCCATTAGAGGTGGGACTCCATCACCTCCAAAGGTCTGAGGAATTTTGCTCGGATTGTTGCCAGCAACATAATGAAGTACCTGGGAAGCAGGTTGCTAGCCTTACTTGCCGAGAGCCCCCATGGGTGTTACCCCTAACGGTTGAGGGTCTAACCAGTGGATTTGGTAGTCTTTTCTATCTGAGCACAAAGGTGGCCACAACTGAGAATATGTCTGAGATGCCCAACCTTATTCAAAACTAACTGGTATCCCAACTATCAGGACCACTTACTTGGCCATTCATATGTTGCCCATGGTTCATGAAGTAGGATACAACTACAGGAACCCACACCATGAGTCAGGTTTTATTTAATTGAAAATTTGTGCTTTCTAAATACTATTTACATCAGACTGTTATCCCTTAGATCTGTCATCCAGACACATGAGCAGAGAGAGTAGATGTGGGAAAATAGCTGATGTGGGGGGCAGTCTTGCTCCTTTTGGAGTGCTGTTGACATGGTCAAAGGGCTAGCACTTGCTGTCTGGTGTGTGTGTGTGTGAGAGAGAGAGAGAGAGAGAGAGAGAGAGAGAGAGAGAGAGAGAGAGAGAGAGAGAGATAGATTTCCTTTCCTTTTGTGGGGGTGGGGGAGGAAGGTGAATGGCAAAGAGATGAAAACAAATTGAAATTCCATTGCTGTTATTATTGAATACCTAGATTATAACTATAATTACTTATCTTTGGTGCATTTGTGTGATTACATAAACCCAATAAGCACACAGTAGTACATATCACCCTATTACTGGCATCAGGACTGGTTCAAGTACTTCTGAGGGCCCTCTCTACTTTATTCTACAATGTAATTTTGTTCACACTTCATTTGATTTTCATGATTTAAATATCAGATTAAGGTTTGTTTTAATCTATGTACAAATGCAGCAGCAGTTTATAAAATACTAGCTTACCCATAATTCAACTTGGGCATTGGGCTTATTGGAAAAACAAATTTGGTGTTTGAGTAGTGGAGCTAGTTTAGTAATTACATCCGTCCTCTCCACAACAAACTATGAATGGATATCTGCAGAATCATAAACAGGATGATTATGACTTACTGCACCTTAACCCCGTAATAGATCATCATGAGTGTTCAACACAACAGTACATTTGCTGCACAACTGTCACTGTCATACGGACACACAGACTTATAGTTCCCTGAAGGCTGCTCATATGTCTGTGGTAATTTGAATATTTGTTATGTTTTCCTCTTGTTCTTGAAATTTGTCTGTCAAATGGTATGTTATATCACTAAGTGGACAAAGGCCGAGAAACGGAAGAGGGGAAAAAAGGAAGGAAGGAAGTTTAGGGTTTAACGTCCTGTCAACAGTATGGTCATTAGGGACGGACCATAAGCTCGGATTTTTGGGGAAGGATTAGGGGAGGAAATTCGGCCATGCCCTTTGAAAGGAACCATCCCAGCATTTGCCTAGAGTGGTTCAGGGAAATCACGAAAAACCTAAATCTAGATGGCCGGAGGTGGATTTGAACCACCGTCCTCCCGAATGTGAGTCCAGTGTCTTACCACTGCTCCACCTCGCTCAGTAAAAGGAAGAGAGGTGGGGGCACTCAAACACCCCTGCCCCCAATATGGACCTCAATGGTGTCTTGAGTACAGATTTATATGCAGTAAATCAACCATACTTTAATGGGCAAAGGAGTTAGTACCAAATGTCATTTGATGTTTGCAGTTGTTTTCCAGTCAACTTAGCATTTAATTAATTGATTTATATATGGATTAGAAAGTATTAAGCTCTCATTCTAGAACAGCTGATGGAGTAGATTTCATAACATCTGTGGTAATCCTTTTCTTCTGAAGGAAAGAAGGAAGGAACAGGGTTTTTTTCTGAATAAGCATGACAGTACTGCCACATCAGCTAGATTGCTAATTGGCTTTATCGAGATAAATCTGTGCATTAAAGTAAGCACAAAAATACAGGAAATATACACTAAAACAAGGAAAACATTCACCAAAATGTACACTTAAAATGACCATACTTGTACCTGAAACTAACACAACATAAAACTGGAAAAATATGAATAAAACAATTTTTAAGGTATTTAGAACATCACAGTTTATAATACTATTCTGAATTGATTTTATCAATATAATGAGAACAGTTTGCAACTCACCACAAAGACATACCTCAAGTTGCAACAGGCACATAAGAAATACACTCATACTAACAGAACTTAAGCCTTCAGCCATTAGCCTTTAGCCTTAATCACAAAAAACACCTTTCTCAAAGGTACACTTCATAGGCACAAAACCATCATCACATGCTGCCACACTCTGAATTGGCTGCCAGAGATAACTCCATGTGTCTGTGAAGTGTGCCTGTGTAAATGGTGTTTTTCTGATGAAAGCAAATGGCTGGAAGCTTCAGTTTTGTCTCTATGAATGTTCTTTTTTGCAGACACAACTTGACATATGTCTTTGCAGTGAGTTGTAAACTACTGTATTGTTGAATTTCCTTCTGGATTTTCCATTCTTATATTCTGAACTGATTTTAGTTACATATGTCATAGTAAATTGCTAATTTTTTTCTTCAAAATCTTTAAGACACGGCTTTCATAGATCTAGCAAAAAGGTTTTCACATTTGGAAAAGTCCCCTCTGCTTGACGTCATGTTATCAAGTAGAAATTCATTCTTGACTGCAAAATAAACTCTGAAAAGTATGTCTAAATCATAATGAAGATTATAATATGGTTATTTAATTCAATGTATTAACAAAAATTTACTTATAAATTATTCATATAAACTTATGAAATACAAATATTGCAGCAGCAAGGGCTGCCATCGTGGATTTCCTGTAGGCTCAGGGCCTATATACCACATATTGTGTAGCATTGTAAGAAAAAAGATGTACTACACTGGTTGGTGGGATCAAACATTTCTGTGATTTTGACACAAGGCAGCAGATGACTGGAGAAAAATTGAAATCTGAATTGTCACTGGGCCATGTGAAGAAATGACTACTACACTGCCCAGTGCAAGGAAAAACAGAATCAACTATAGACATGCTCTCAACAGCAGGACTTATTTGTGTAAATGCAGCCCATTAACATTTTTAATTTGAAGTTAAAAAAGTTGGAAAGCAAACTGTTAAGTAAGGACAAATTTTGACAAGTATCAAGAAAGTCCCCCTCTCCTCGGGATGTTGTTCTTGCGGTATCCTCACACTGGCCCTGACTGGTGTATCTACAAACACATGGGATACTCTGCAAGTCCCATTTACTCAATATGCTCACAGTAGTGTTTGTCACCATAAAACATTACTGGTGTGAGAATGATACTCCTCAAGCAGTTTGTGGATGACTTACTGTAGCAATCATTCATGTTGTTTCTCTGCATAACATTGGAAGACTCAAGAGTTTTAATGGTCATAACATCATTACTTTTAGGACATTTAATATTGGTGAAGTTTTTACTAAAGATAATGGAAAGACTTTCCAAAGAACTCATATTAGGCATAAGGTTGATGAGAATGAGAGTTTAATGGTGATTGTGTGTAGTATTATCATGAATAAAGTGTGACCTTGAGAAAGAGGAAAAAACCACTATGATCTTGCCAAAAGCCAAGAAGCTATTGTTGGTGTTGTAGCTCTGAGGGGCACCCTGGGATTCTCTCCGTGTGAGGCACCTCTGGGTATTCCTGTGAGCTGCGGCACGATTTGTGCATATGCAACACTGTGTCATTTGGTGGATCAGCAGTTACTGAGTTTCCTTCTAGCCAGGCCAATAATGTCATACGGTGATAAGTACTACTGTGAGCATATTGGGTTTAAGCAATGCAATGCACTGAAGATAGCTATTTATAGCTGAAATTTAGATATGGAGAAATAATAAAAACTCAATGAGACTGTAAGTTACTGCTATATACCTAGCCTTTCCTGTCATAGTTTACAGTCGCTATGGTTAACAGTCCCTTATGGGATCAAAATTGGGTTAGTTTACTGGCTGTTCTAATACCTGTTTAAGATCTCATCGTGAAGAGACTTTCCACTATCTTGCTCAAGCTGCAGCTGATGTATCCTTGCTGTTTTTTTGTAAGGCTTTTTATGAATACCTTGTGTAAAAACATGGAAATCTATTTGTCCATCTTGAGCTAATGGCAGTCGCTGCTGTGTAATTTGATAGCCAGCCTGAAAATAGAGATGGGGGCAAATAAGACAGATAGAAGAAAATTGTGGACACTGGAGTTTTGTTTGTTATATACTCATTAATGTTTCCATATTTCTAAATTTATACTAGAAAGAATACAAAGAAACAATCTTGGTAGTGAGATTACATACTCATGAAGTGATCAAACATACATGCTACACAAACAGTCGTCTGGTGTCCTGCTGGTTCATAGTGTCCAATATTTTGACGATCAGATATGTCACCATTGTCAGATGCACTGACGTTCTGAGGTCTGGCTAGTGGAAAGCTGAATTATGGCACCTCCCCTGTGAGCCATGCCCTTCATAGTCGGCACCCTGTGCCCAGAGTTGGCAGCAACAGAGACAGTATTGTCAGCATCTCTTGATTCATATGTGTAGTTGTACCTTCTGCCACAATTGCTGGTTCATCATTCTCACTGTGTGTCTTCCTTATTATACTTAGTGCTGGTTCCCACATCTTTCTGCAATGGTAGCCACAGAGCAGGTTGATGAGATTGTTCCTGGTGCAAATTTTGATGGCCCCTCTAATGATGCTACCCAATATTTTGAAGTCAGAGTTGCCACAAGTTTCTCCAGGCCCTTAGCAAACATGAGATCAATGCCTTTTTCCATATCCTTTAGAGTCCAGAGCTTCTTCAGGGCTACTAGCTCACACTGATCATTCTTATAAAAGAATGCAATTAGTTAATTTACTTTTCTGATGACTGTTTTCGATACAAGTATCATTGTAAATAGAAATTTATAAACCCTGAGACTCTTTTTCATCTCGAACATGTCAAAGGCATTAAAGATAAAGGTGAAGCATTGAATTAAAATTTGTGATGCAGCCGGGAACTGAACCCGGTCCTCCATGCTTACTAGGCAGACGTCTTACCACTAGACCACCACACCACTAGCGATTAAGGCGCTTTGGAATAGTCTAAGTATGACTTCCCTCCACAACACAAACTTTAATTCAGCTTCTGTGTTCCATAGAATATTGCCACTACTGCCACGGCTCTCTCCAAGCAGCAGAATAACACCTCAGCAATGGACATCTTGGAACATTCCTGCCATTAACCTAAGACTAAGATGATACAAATATCATCTCTATGTATAAAAGGAAGTGTCCCGATTGATTGACTGACTGACTCATCATCGCCCAGCCCAAACCACTGAAGATAAAAACTTGAAATTTGTGGAGGGTGTTGATCTTACTTCGTAGGCGTCATTTAAGAAGCGATTTTTCAATATTCCATCCATAAGGGGGTGAAATAGGGGATGAAACGTTTTTTGAAAATACGTAGGTATTTAGGCAATTTTGAAGCTAGAACTACAAAATTTCGGATTTTAATTCAGCGTTCGAATTTAAAAGACACGTGTTTCGGCATTTTTTGAAATTTGACAAATAAGGGGGTAAAATAGGTGACGCAAAAAATTGCTTTTCAAAAATATGTTGCTGTTAACTCAAATTTTAAGCTACAGCTACGAAACTTAAGTTATGGAATCTTGGTCAGGATTAAAAATCCATGATTTTTAGTATTTTTGGAAATTCAACAAGTAAGAGGGTTAAATAGAGGATAAAAAATTCTTTTTTGCTATTGAAGCTAGAGCTGCCTGCAAAAATTGATATTTGTATAGTTGGTTGGACGTTAAAAAATACGTGTTTCAGTATTTTTGGAAATTCAACCATCAATGGGGTTACATTGTAGAGGGGCTGTTTTTCAAAAATATGTTGCTATTGAGGCAATTTTGAAGTTAGAACTACATATTTTCGAATTTGGATTTGGGATTTGATTTAAAAGACGCGTGTATCAGCATTTTTGAAAATTCGACCAATAAGGGGGTGAAATACGAGACATAAAAATTGATTTTCAAAAATATGGTGCTGTTAACTCAAATTTCAAGCTAAAACTACGAAACTTAAGATATGGATTCTTCATCAGGATTAAAAAGGAACAATTGGTGCAGACTAACCAGCCTACGCATGCGAAGCAGCAGGGGTTCAGCTAGTTGTAAATAGAAATTCCCACCCGCATCACAAATTTTAATTCATTGCTTCACCTTTATCTTTAATGGTTTCAATACACTTGGAGTATCATCATCTGGTAAGACAGCGCTCTGTCAATGTGACACACAACAGAGAAGGAGTTAAGTATTTTAACCATTTTATGTGTGACTTACCATTTGTCAAAGTTAAATGTTTTATGATTGACATACCATTTTAATGTCATGGGCCTTCACAAAACGAAAACATAGGACACAAGTGACTGGATGATGATATCCTAAGTGTATCAAAACCAGTCACCAGAAAAATAAATTAATTAATTGCGATCTTGGCATTTTAATACTTCTTATAAAACAGCTCTACCCACTACGCGTGATCCTTGATAGAAATAACCATGCTTGGTGTCTCGGATGAAAACTGAGGGGCAGCCGTGTAGTGTTTCTTTTGGTGTGAACATTATAATGCTTCCAGTGCTATCTAGCAGTCAAATTTTCATTCATTGATTCCCCACCCCAACCGTTATATGAACATTTCCTCCTACAGTGAAAATAAGCTTTCCAAATTTTGTGATTTTAGCGTAATTGATTATTTGGTCCACTTCTATTGTGGTTTCCTTTTTTCTTTTTATGTTGTAATTTTAACCCACACTGCCTTCCTGTACATCTTGTGTACTGGTTGTGGGGTGCTTATTTTTAACCATAAATGAAATAATGTGATCTCTTAGCTGGGAACAGGGGACTGATAACCCACTCGTTTACCTCCCTTCAAAACAACAACTATAGTGGCGGAACCTTTATCCGCAGGGAGGATGATTATGTCAGGATTAGTTTTAAGGTTATGGATGGCTCTTCTTTCTTCTGCTGAAAGGTTTGAGTTCTTGGGAAGGGACTTGGGGAATGATGGTGTGGCCAAGTTGGAAGTGAGAAACTCTTGGAGGGTAACCAGAGGGTGGTTAGGTGGGAGTGTAGGGGGATCTCTGTTGGATGGTGGTATGAACTGGGACAGGCAGTGTTGGGATTAGGTAGGTTACAGTATGAGGGATTGGTGGCAAAGTAGTGTTTCCATTGTAGGGATTGGGAAAATGAGAATAGGTCTTTGACAAGACCAACATGATTGAACTGGGGTGCAAGGCTAAAGGTAAGACATTTGGATGAAACGGAAACTTCAGTGGGGTTTAGGTTTTTTTGTGGATAGGTTAATCACAGTGTTCTGGGGTTGTTTTGATATTTGAAATTGTGGAGTGGTGGTAGGAAGTATGAAGGGATTAGGTACGTTCAAGAGGTCAGCTAAGCATGGTCTGGGAGCTACGAAGAGTTCACGAGGAGGAACACTGTAGGTCGGATAAGGATTTGATATGGGTGTTCCAAGGTGGCAATATGATGTCAGCAGGCTGGACAACTTGTGGAGGTGGCGTTTATAGTGCTCCTCCAGTTTCTGGAGAGCAAAGGATTCGATCTGGGAGATGGAATGTAGGTAGTTTTGGTTACACAATAACAATATCTTATGGAGGGAGAGAAGGTAGCTAAGGAATTTATGAGCCATGGAGAGGTGATTTTGTAGGAGTTGGTTCGTGAGGAAAAAGGATTGGTGGAATCTGAAAAGGTGCAGCATTGTGGAAGGAGGGGTGGGATCCAGACAATGAAATTTTTAACATTAGGCCGTTGGGAGGAATACCATGACTTAGGCAGCATTTTAGGAATTGGGTTTTGGCAAGGGAAAGGGATACTTTCCTGAACTGGTACAGATAGATGGAGCAGGGGTCCATTGGGGCAGGGATGGTGCAGGGAAAATGAAATGAGAAATGATGGGAGAGAGAGTGGATTATGATGAGCTTAAGGCCTGGAAAGAGGTTCCTCAACACGCAAAATACGCACCAGGCATGCAAAAGTTTGGAAATTCGCTCACACAAGTACACAGATGCCCACACAAGTACACAGATACACACCCAAGCACACAGATTCACACCCGAGCTCACAAAACGATGGAAAAAACCACAAAATCATGCATAAAGTCATGCATCAGAACACAATAACACACACCAGAACGCGACATCTCACACATGAGCAAGCAGCCAACTGCAAAATTGCGTAAACCAATGCGTTAGTACAGAAATTCGTGTGATGAAATGCAGAACAAAGACTATAATGGAGCTTCGAAAACAAGAAAACTCAAGACACGGTAACGTAAATTTACATAATTCCAATATTATTGTGCCAGAGGAGAAAGAATATAAGGAAATGGGGATAATGATTACATGTGCATATACATTATATTCAAACGAAACTGGTTTCGGAATTTGTTGGCTCATTAATAAATAAAAAATGATTTAAAATAATAAAAAATATAAAATAAAATATATTACAGATGACCAAAATTACATGAAAATACAAGAGGGAGAATAAGGAAATGTGTATTAGGATAACTGGAAGGGGGAGGTGTTAGCTGCATCAACAATCAGCATGGTTATAAAGCACTCTGTTGAACGCCGGCGGGATTGTTGGCTCAGAAGTCGAAATGTGACAGTTACAAAGGATATGAGAAGAAGGAAAATACAAGAGACAAGGAAATACTGATAGAGTAATGCTTTAGAAAACAGTAACAAAGGAAAAATCATGAGGTTATGGGATGGAAGAGAGACCGTTAGGCAAAATATAATAATGGAAAGTCCAGGTTGGAATAAATAATATAGTAATAAGGACAGTTTACAACTCACCGCAAAGACGTGGCGACGAGCTGTGACAGGCACATACAAAAGACACACACATACAACACTTTCAGCTATCAGTCATGGCCTTCTTCAGAAAATAGAACATTCACGCAATCACACAGGCTCCTAACACAGTCATACAACCATCACCTCTGGCTGCTACACTTTGAATCAAGGAGCTATCCTTATTACTATATTATTAATTCCAACCTGGACTTTCCATTATTATATTCAGTAATGGATTCCTTTCAATGGCATTTTGAAACTCTAACTGTAATTTGGTCAACCTGTATATTTAAAGAAATGGCCTATGGCATGCTGCAGTTGTATAATTAACTAAGTGTGCCCAATGGCATGAAGTCATTGATCAAGTTTCCTTAGTCTAATAACTTCAATATTCATTCACTTAGGTTGTAATATTGATGTTTCATTTCAATAACACAAAAATGGTAAGTATACAACTCAAGTAAAGTAAAATACTACAAATCAAGAATTCATATCACTAAATCACACATTTTTTGCAATTAAGGCAAGATGGTCTAGGTGGATATGAAAGAAAATACCTAGAAGAGTAAAAATCTTCTTGAGTGACTTTAATGAGTTTATAAATTAATTGGTGTGGCTGCAATACAAAAGTAAAATGTGGTTTGTGCTGTAGGTTTTACTTACAGCAATGAAACAAGGAGTTTCATGACAGAATCATTAAAAATCCAGTGGGACTGTCAAAGTTAAGAACTATTAGGTGAAGCAGAAAAACAAAGAAATGGGATGCAGAATAAATTGTAGTGGAAGATAAAGTTAAGGTAACAATGAAAATAGAGTGGGAGAGGCAGGGGCACAGGATATGTAATCTAGTAGCAGCCTAATGGAAAATCAGTAGTAGTAGTAGTTGTTGTTGTTGTTGCTATTGTCTTCAATCTGGAGACGGGTTCAATGCAGCGCTACACACTACCCTATCCTGAGCAAGCCTTTTCATCTCCTCATAACAACAGCAACCCACGTCCATTTGAATCTGCTTACCATATTTGCTGCTTGGTGTTCCTCTGCAGGTTTTACCCCACACACTTCCGTAAAATGCTGCATTTTCAATTCCTTGATGTCTAAGAAAGTCGATTCCATCTTTTAGTCAAGGTATACCATAAATTCCTTTTTCCTCCAATTCTGTTCAGTACCTCCTCATTAGTTACATGATCTACCCACCCAACCTTCAGCATTCTTTTGTAGCACCACATTTCAAAAGCTTCCATCATCTTCCTGTCTGAACTATATATCATTCATGTTTCACTACTGTACAAAGCTGCACTCCACACAAATGCCTTCAGAAAAGACTTCAATTACTGCGTTAACAAATTTCTCATTTAAAAAAATACTTTTCTTCCCATTGCCATTCTGCATTTTATATCCTCCATACTGTGATCATCTTATGTTATTTAAATGCCCGAGTAACAAAACTCATGTACCACCTTTATTGTTTCTGTTGTAAACAGTACCACTTTATTGCCCTGAGGTGACTGCAATACAGCATCTTAGTACACCAGACAATAGCACAAACATACAGACAGAGAGCCCCACAAGCCACATGCAAGAGCTATCCCACAAGCTGTGGCCTGGCACACCACGTACTTACTGGGAGGTGACACCACTGCTTGTCCATGGAGATGGCACCATCTTGCAGCGAACATGGCCATGGTGTGTATTTGATATGTTGTGGTTGCATAGGCTGTGGTGACACACTCAGTTTCGATACCTAATCTAATTTCTTCAGCATTGCCTGATTTTCTTAGACTGCATTCCATTACCCTCGTTTTGCTCTTGTTAATTTTCATCTGATACACACCTTTCAACACACTGTCCATTCCGTTCAGTTGCTCTTCCAGCTACTTTGCTGTCTCTGACACAATTGCAGTCATCAACGAAATGGAATATTTTTATTTCTTCACCTTTTACCTTACTTTCTTCTCCAAATTTCTCCTTGCTTTCCTTACAGCTTGCTCAATGTACAATTGAATAACATTGAAGAATGGCTACAACCCTGTCTTACTCCCTTCCCAAGCACTGCATCCCTTTCATGCCCTTCGACTCTATTAAATGCTGTCTGGTTTTTGTACAAGTTGTGAATACCCTTCCCTATATTTTACCCCTGCTGGCTTCAGAATTTGGAGTGTATTCCAATCAACATTAGCAAAATCTTTCTCTGAATCTACAAAAGCTAAAACTGTAGGTTTGCCTTTCCTTTATCTTCTAAGATAAATTGTAAGATGAGTATTTTGTATTTATAATCCTGTACTCACCTGGCCATAAATCCTATTCGTCTTTCCACCGAACGTCACTAATCCCCACCACATCTAACTTCAACCAATCAATTTCCCCTTTTAAATTTTCTAACATCCCTACTCGATTAAGATATCTAACATTCCACATTCTGATCCGTAGTATGCCAGTGTTGTCTTTCCTTATGATGATATCCTCCTAAGTAGTCCCCTCCCAGACATCCAAATTGGGGATTATTCTACCTCTGGAATATTTTGCCCACATGTCCCCAGGAAAATTAATGTCTGTACTGTAGATTCCCCTCACTTTAAGCTGTTCACAGAAACTAAATGGCAAACCCACATGAGCTGATGTTATAAGGCCAACTCAATCAATCCTTCAGAATGTTTCCCCTGCAAGTAATGAAAGGCTGCTGCCCTTCTTCAGGAACCACAATTTTTTCTGGCCTCTCCACAAATAACCCTCCACTGTGGTTACAATTACAGAATGGCTATCTGTATCACTGAGACACGTAAGCGAACCCACCTTGGCAATGTCTGTGATTCACTGGGGTAGAGATGAATAGATGGTAGTAGAAAATGGGTGAAAGAACCTTTTGCTTATAGCTGAAGGTCAGAATGCACAGAAAAATGTAGAGAAGATATTTATCCATCAGTGGATGTAAAATGATTTATGGTGATGGTACAGCATGAACAGTAATGACACAACCAGATTTCCACTGGTGACATGGAAATCACCACCATTGTTATACCACAGTGCTGAATGCAAGTAATCTTACCATGAAATGCCAGTGACAATAAGAATCTAATTCAGGGTAATATTAATGTGATTATCATTTTTTGTTTCACGAAATTCCTTATGAAAACAAATCTGTGAGACAACCAGCCTCCAATTATCCTACACCATTATAAGATGCACATTGATATCCATTCTATAAATGATTATACCAAACAGCTGACCCAAAAGGATGTCTTTATAATTACACTGATCAGCCAGAACATATTGAACATTTACTAAATACCTGGTACGTCTAACTTCAGCTCAGATAACAGCAGCAATGTGTCTTGGGATGGAAGCAATGATGCCATGGCAGGCCACTGTCGGGAGTTGGCACCACATCTGTACACATAATAAACTCCAGGGAGGACGATGATGAGCACTGATGCCACATTCAGTCACATCACAGATCTGTTTGATTACAGATGGATGGAGTTTGATGGCCAGCACATCATTTATAACTTGCCACTGTGTTCCTCAAGCCTTGCAGCTTGGGACATTATTACAAACAGACCACTTTTAGTGTTACCAAACTAAAGTAGGTGGTCAGTCAGTGGGGGAGGGGGGGGGGGGCCAAAAAGAGTTATGCCGAGCGGTGGTGGGGGAGCACCACTAAAAAATTTGTGTACCAGTTGTGAAGTTTTGCAGATCCGACACTGTTTTTGGGTAGTTACGCAACAAATAATGTTATAGAAACAGTGAACAAATTTGAATAATTCAGGATAATTTTGAGCATTTATATCTTGTTTTTGGAAGTGACTGTAAAAAGCCTTTTTCCCACGAGTTTTGGAGATTTTATTTTCCCAACAATGTCTTTTAATGGACAAAATATCCTTCAAAGCTGACCATTATTCTGGCTATATTGATTGATTCTGAGCATCTGATGAGAGCACACTCATCTTCTATTTGCTACTTGCTAAGTTACTATTTCATAACCTACCGGTACTATTTACAAACATTAAAATACTTTTGCAAATGAATGTACTTTAGAGGATACTTGAGTTGACATTGCTTTTGTAGCTTAAGTTTAGAAAAGTAATTCAAGGTTACTTGAGCTCAAATCACAAGAGGAAAACAATGGGTTCAAGTAAGCACTTTTTCGTATTACTGTTGACAAATTTTACTCCATAAAAACACTAAACATGAATAAAGTTGTAGACAATTTTTAATGACTTACCAACTATCTGTAGCCTTCAATGATGCATGTATAGATGAATGTTTGAGTAATAAATGAAACAATAATTTTTCACTATAAAAAACAAGCCAGATCAGAGCTTCTCATGACCAGCTTATGAATTAACAAATCTGTCTGCACAGAAAACACTTCTGCTATGGGAAAACCATAGTAATAAATAGTGTTTTCATTCCTCCTTTGCATCTGACAAAACACCAAAACATTTTTCCCTTTTTGGGCTTCAAAATAACACACAGACGTCAAGCAGCCCTAGTTTACAGTGTATTTGTTTAAGTCACACAGGGGGGTGGAACTGGGCAGCGCCCGCCTGTATCACAATGCAGGTGCTGGCTGCTGGCTCACCGGCTGCTTGCAAATTGGCTACTGGTTCTTCAAACTGCAGGCTTCTCTCTAGTAGCATGGTGCACATGCGAGCTCCTGATGGGGTTTCGGCTGCTTCCACACAGTTATGGCTGACGCAGCAAATTGCCTGTATGGAGTACCTCAATGCTTGACTCCTTCAGTATCAGGTCTTTTTACACAACTCTACCGTACCTTGCAGCCCCCCCCCCCCTCCACAAATGTGCCACCTGCAGCCATGCCCCCCCCCCCCCCTCGGATCCCCCCTACACTAATTCCACTACTCTATACCTATCTTCTTCATTTTCTCCCATAGTCTTGCCCTGTTAACTGAGTCATACACCTTTTCTATGTCTATGAAAACCATCACCATCCTTCTTTTATACTCCCAACTTTTTTTCCGTCAGTTGATAGAAAATATCTGGTTAATCACACTTCTTCCTTTAGTAAACCCATACTGCTCCTCACTCAGCTCCTTTTCCATTTAAATTAGTTTGTAAATTTTGACTGTATGACTCATAAGTGTTATTCCGCTGTAGTTTTTACAATCTTTTATTTCCTTTTTTCAAGATGGGAACACAGTACTCTATACAGCCAATGCATTCCCACTGGTCTTGCTGCTCTTATCGTGATTACTGATACTTCATCAGGTCCTGGGGATTTCCGCACATTCATCTTCTTCATAGCTATTTCCACTTCTTCCCATGTAATTTGTCCTAATTCTGTTTCCCAACTTTCTTGATTTCTCCATTGTTTGCTGTTTCCTCACGCACCTACTCCTAAGTATTTAATGGCTTCTTAAAATTTTCTTCCCAGAGATCTTTTACAGTCCTCAGCTCTTCAATCAAAGTACCATCTTCTGTTTCCATCTTTAATGGTACTTCAGATGCCTTCCTTTTATTCTTCATCAATTTATAAAAGGTACATGTTCTAAAACCCTGCTGCGAACCTTTGATATGGACCTGAAATTTTGTGGATAGCTCCTATTGGCTTTCTTCAATATCTGAGGACCTATGCAACTTCCTAGTCTTTGGGTACGGATCTTCCACTGAGTGAGCAGTTGTATTTGATAGCTAGGTATGGAGCTATTGCATCAGCATACTCTGAAAGAAACCTAATTGGTATACAATCTGGATCGGGAGACTTGCTTCTGTTATATGATTTAAGTTGCTTCAATACTCCAAGGATGTCTACTTCTAAACTACATGTTGGCAGCTGTTCTTTATTTGAATTCTAGAGTAAGCCTATTTGCTTCATCTTCTTTGGTGAAGGAGAGCTGTGTTTAGAAAATTCTGCTTCAGCATCACTGTTACAAGTAGCATTACCATTGGTATAAGATAGTGAAGGTATTGATTGTGTTTTACTGCTAATATACTTTACACAGAACCAGAATTTCTTTGGATTTTCTACCAAATTATGTGAAAGGGTTCATTGTGGAAACTATTATAAGCTTCTCTCATTGAATTTCACATTAAATTTAGAGTTTCTGTAAAAGACTGCCAGTCTAGTGGATTTCTGTGTCTGTTTAAATTTGATACACTTCTTTCTTTGCTTTTGCAAGAGTGACCTAACTTCATTTGTGTACCATGGCAGATCAGCCCCCTCTTCTGTTAATTTATTTGGTGTAAATCTTCCAACAGCTGTCAATATTATTACTTTGAATGTAAGTCACATTTGATCTACACTCACATTTTTAGTTTCAAAAGATTGGATATTCTCACTCAGGAAAGTGATAAGCCAATTTTTATCTGCTTTTTTGAATAAATAACTTATTCATTCAATTTTAGTAGATTTAGAAAACTCTATATTCAATCTTGCTACAATAACTCTGTGTTCACTAATCCATGTGTCTGTTTTGATGCTCTTTATTAACTTCAGGATATGTCTGTACTGATAAATCCAAATTCTTTTCTTCAGGAGGCAAAAAATAAAGTTCAAAAAATTCTGTATAAAATCTTATCAATTCATTATAGTTTTAACCAGGATAATAATATACAATTTTTGAATAAACTCCTTTCATCATTTATACTTCAATCAATTGAGAATTTTTCTGAGTTTAACTATGTAGGTACTTAAATCAAACTCGACATTTTTAGAGTTAAGAATGTTTTCACAACCATTTACTATTCTAGTGAGTTCATGAAGTAATTGTACAAGATAGTTTTCTGAGAATGCATTCAGTACCATTTTGAACAATGTTTTATGCTTGCCTATAGTTTTGAATGTGTATTTTTGCCAACATATCGAGGGTAAGTTAAAGTCACCACCAATTATAGTCAGCGTCACCTACGAAGGCGGTCCAGTTTTCAGCCATTCTGCACGTCCCCCTCCATTACTGCAATGACAGCCAATAATGTTCATTCTGTAGGCATGTGACTGGCCGCCAGTTACACAACTGTTGGCACTAAGCCATAGCTCCTCCCCTCCATGCTTACCCTATCACTCCGCTTCTATGCACAGAAGAGCCTTCTTATATGACACCATGTATAAAATTGTATGCTTTGGGTACATTTTTCAAATTTGATCCAAACTTTCTTTTAACAATTCTGCAATGGAATCATCTGACTCAGGGGGTCAGTAAAAAGAAACAATTACTGTATTAAGTTATTCTGGTTGTCAGGTATAATCTACACCCATATCAACTCATAGAAACTATCTACTTCAATTTCGCTACAGGATAAACTGCTTTTGAGAAAAATAAAAATGTCATCACCTATTCTATTTCATCTATCCTATACAAACACGATTTTTTCCTTTGTAAAAATTTCAGCTGGACGTACATCCAGCTTCAGCCATGTTTTGCTACCTATAACAATTTGTGCTTCAGTACTTTCTATTAGAGCTTGGAACTCTGGTACTTTCACCAAACAGTGTAAGTACCTGTGTTGTAGTTTGGTGATCCTCTTTTCACTTGACGTTTCGCACTCTCGGTTACCAGTGGCTGAAATAATTGGAGGCAACACTTGTTTACCACAAATAATGTAGCTGGCATAATGGGTTTAGTTAACTGACACCTTAATGAAAAAATAAACCCCTAAATCTCCTTTCTATGGCCAGTGTACAAGTCTCATTATTATGTCCACACCAATATGAGGGTTCAACAATATTTAGGAAAGGATAGGCTGCAACTCACCACAGAGACACCCAATGAGCTGCAGAAAGACACACTTAATAGAAAAACAAAGAATAAAGCTTTCGGCTGTTAGCCTTTGTCTGCCATAGAGAACACACACACACACACACACACACACACACACACACACACACAGACATGCACACACAAAACCTAACCACTGTCTCCGGCTGTTGCGGCCAGACTGCAACACATAGCATGGCCGAGGTGAGAGCAACCAGTGGTGGGGGTGAGGAAGCGGCATGACGAGGGAAGCAGGAAGGGAGGGAAGGGATGCCAATGGGGGTGGAGCAATACGTCAGTCTTGACATATAGGAAGGGATTGGAGACATATGTAAGCTGGAGTGTGGGTAGGGAAAGGAAGCGGAGAAAAGAGTGATAAAGGCAGGAAATAGTGAAGGTTTAGGCCTGGGGGATTGCGAGAGTGTAGGATATATTGTAGAGAGAGTTTCCATCTGCACAATTCAGACAAGTTGGTGTCTGTGGGGAGGATTCATATGGCACAGGCTGTGTAGCAGTCATTGAAGTGAGCCACATCATGCAGTTTTGCATGTTCTGCAACAAGATGGTCCAGCTGTCTCCTTGCCACAGTATGATAATGGCCATTGATCCAGACAGACAGCTTGTTGCTGATCATGTCTAAGTAGAAAGCTGCACAGTGTTTGCAGCTCAGTTTGTATACAACATGACTGCTATCAAAGGTTGCCCTGCCTTTTATGGGATAGGAAATGCCTTTGACAGGACTGAAATAGGTGATGGTGGGATGGTGAATAAGAATTTCACATCTGGGTCTATTGCTCGGATATAAGCCATGGGGTAAGGGGTTGGGAGTAGGGATGGACAACAATATTACATAGGTTTGGTGGACGGCGGAATCACTGTAAGGAGGGTGGGGAGGATTTTGGGTACGGAATTTCTCATTTCAGAGCAGGATGAATGGTAATAGAAACCCTGGCAGAGAGTGTGGTTTAACTGTTCTAGTCCAGGGTGGTATTGGGTGATGAGAGGGATGCTCCATTGTGGCCGGAAGGTGGGTGTGGAGGTGGTGGCGGGTGACTGGACAGACAGGGCCCGTGATATCTGTTTCTGGACAAGGTTTGGTGGGTAATTGCAGTCAGTGAAGGCCTCAGTGAGCCGTTTGGCAAACTTGGAGAGGGATTGCTCGTCACTGGAGATGTGACAGCCACAGATGGATAGGGTGTATGAAGAGGACTTTTTGTGTGGAATGGGTGGCAGCTGTCGAAATGGAGGTATTACTTATGGGTGGTAGGTTTGATGTAGCTGGAGATACTGATAAGACCACCTTCGAGGTGGAGGTCAATGTTGAGGAAGGTGGCTCGTTGTGTTGAGTATGACCATGTGAAGTGAATGACCATGTGAAGTGAATGAAGGAATGTGGATAGTGTGCCCTCACCTTCAGTCCAGATTATGATAAATCAATAAATCTGAATCATTTGAGGGGTTTGCAATTCTGGGTAGTCAGGAAGGATTCAATATCACCCAGGACTGGAACAGTTAAACCAATCTCTCCGCCAGGGTTTCGATTACCTTTCACATCACATCCTGCGCTGAAATGAGAAATACCCTATCCAAAATCCTTCCTCTCCCCCTCCCCCACCTACAGTGGTATTCTGCCATCCATCAAACCTGTAAAATATCCTTGTCCATCCCTGCTCCCAAGCCCTTACCCCATGGCTCATATCCCTCCAATAGCCCTAGATGCAAAACCTGTCCTATCCACCATCCTGCCATCACCTATTCCAGTCCTGTCACAGGCATTTGCTACCCCATAAAAGGCAGGGCAACCTGTGATAGCAGTCTTGTTGTATACAAACTGAGCTGCAAACACTGTGCAGCTTTCTACGCGGGCATGACCAGCAACAAGCTGTCTGTCTGGACGAATGGGCATTGTCATACTGTGGCAAGGAGACAGCTGGACCATCCTGCTGGAGGGCATGCAGCACTGCATGATGTGGCTCACTTCAGTGACTGCTACAGTGCCATATGGATACTCCCTACGAATGCCAACTTGTCTGAATCGTGCAGATGGGAACTCTCCCTACAATATATGCGACACTCCCACAATCCCTCAGGCCTAAACCTTCGCTAGTTCCTGCCCACACCGCTCTCCTCTCCGCTTCCTTTCCCTACCCACACTCCAGCTAATGTATGTCTCCCTTTCTGCCACATACTCCAGTTCATACCTATCTGTCAGACAGCATTGACATATTGTTCCATCCCCACAGGCATCTCTTCCCTCGTGCACACGTTCTCTATCGTAGATGAAGGCTTAACAGCTAAAAAGCTTTATTTTTTGTTTTTCTATTATGTTCGTCTTTCTGCAGCTCATTGGGCATCTCTGTGGTGAGTAGCAGCCTATCCGTTCCAAAATATTGTTGAATTCTTCATGTATTTCCATTGTTGAAATAAAAGGGTTGACACTTAAATAGTGGCAACTATTTATTCACAACCGAAACAGAAGTGATTCATGATTACACCTGATACTGTTCTTCAAAGTAATCACCAGCATTGTGTAGAACCCATTTCAAGCGATGTGAAAGGCGTAGTATACCGTTATCAGAGGCTGTTCTGTTGACAGTGCGAATGGAGTGGTCTACTGCTTGTTGAATCTCTTCATCTTCGGAATCAAGGACCTTCGTCCAGGGAGTATGGTGGATGGTACAGCATTTCCCAGACCCACGTCTGAACAGAGCAACTACAACTTTCGCTGTATGTGCCTGCGCATTGTTGTGCAAAATGATGGGTGGGTTGCGTAGAAAGTGTTGCTGCTTCTTTCAAAAAGCTGATCACAGATGATATTCCAAAAATGAATAGTAATACTGTGCACTGACAGTTTGGCATGGAGGAACATAATGCATTAGAATAACACCATCATAGTTGTATATGAGAATCACTATACCTTTCACTATACTCGGGCTATGATGCACTTTCGATTTTTGCAGCAACCCATAATGATGCCATTCATTGGATTGGCATTTCAGTTTTGCCTCATACAATGTGACTCATGTCTCATCCAGTGTTATGGTACAGTGTAAGAAAGCCTCTTCTCTTCAACCATAGTGCTCCAAGTGTTGCTGAGCAGTGTCATAACACATTCACTTCTACATTGTCATCAATTCATGTGGAACACATTGTAATACAATTTTGCTGAAATGGTAATTACTCTGAAATTAATTGATATAAAATGTTCCCAACATGAATTGGAAATCATAGTGATAATTACTTTATTATTATGGTGATTGATTTTACCTAACATCATCAGAAACATCAATGTCAATATTACCTATACTGTAACAATCCAATTATAGCATGGCATAATTCACAACTGTTAGTTGAAATAATCAATGCACAGAAATATGAATGTAAGCAACTTCAGAATAAAGAAATTTTGGTAATAAAAGTTTTCATATGAGTTACATTTGTACCTATTATTACGTAGCACTGGTATCGGGAGGTATAGCAATGCAAGCAGATGGGGACAAATCCCAACATGCTTCGTTTCAACAGATATGACAATTTACAAATATTACACCAATGGTTCTTAGATCTGGTTTCATCCTATCTGTGAACTGTATCCTTTGAGACTGAAACACTTTTTTTGTGTTCCCAAAGCCCTCTAACCTAATAAACTGTCCAGTCCATACCACAAAGCCCACACTATAGTGTAGCCACTAGCTGTGTGTAGTGAACACCTGACCTATTTCATGGAGCCTGGAACCCCACCACCTGATGACACTAGCCAAATAAAATGCAGCATACACAGTTGCAGTCTGAGCTTCTAATTCAGACCCTCCACTTGGCTCTATATCAAAGGTCTGCAGTCAGTCATGTCAGCTATGCTGCAGATGATGAGCTCTGCCTTCATCTTGGCAAGACTGACAGTCTTTACTACTTCAGTTAGCTGCTCAAAACCAGAGAGAAACTCAGACCTAAAGCAGCACACATTGTTGGTACCAACATAAACCACCATCTGCAGTTGGCTGCACCCTGTACTCTTCAATGCATCCAGAAGAGCTGGTTCCACATCTCGAATGACTCCATCTGGTATGCACATGGATTGCACATTGGATTTCTTCCCACCAGCAAGGAATCCCACCCTCTGTAATTGCCCAGATCTTATAGGTGGAAAGGTAAGGACAAATGACACCATCTGGGCCAGGAACATTGTCCAGCACAAATTACACCTCAAACTTATTGCTAAGATGAACTAGGGAGGCCTCTCAATTTGTCCCCCAGGAAGTCTTTCGCTGCCTGCAATGCCCTGTGGTGATCTCCCATGTGACCATGGGTGGGTTTTCTGCCTCATTGTGAGCAGTAAGAGGGCTGGCCGCAGCCACAGGCCAATTTGCTGGACACACTGGACGAGCTGGACATCTGCTGGTTCCTCATGACTGGCCCACAATACCAATGCCCCTTGACTGCAGCCTCCAGCTGTGCAACTGAAGTCGACACTACTTGAAGCCAGGAGTGATGTTCTGAAACTCAGCTCACACCTGTACACAACAGTCACATTCCTTATTTATGACTACAGCACCCAGAGAAACAAACAACTATAAAGACACGCTATAGGATTCTACAGTAGGTAAGTAATTTAAACACAATAACTGCACCAAGAAGTAAAACTATCATGCATAAGTTCAAGAACTGAGTTAAGAAATTGCAAAAGTGAGAACCATAGTAAGCAGGTTGGAATGATGTTCTGGCTGATCAGTGTATACAGTCCAGCTAAAATAAGTGTTTGTCATCTGGTAATGACCTAAGAAATCAGAACTAGTATTTAGTTAATGAGATATGACAGAACAAAAAACTGACAATCACTTTCTTAATAAATAAATAATAATTGCGGAAGATGAAGAAGCCGAAACAATACTACTTAAAAAAAAGTTGAAGCTTATCCATCAAATGCAGGCTATACAGTTAAAAATATTATATGGTTTAATTTTAAAACAATTATCATATTGAAATATCTTACTGGGAGATCGGAGTAAAAGTAATGTTTACGATCAAACAGTGACATCATATTTATTCTGCATGATAAGGATAGAGCCGTCAGTACACCTGCTTCAACACATCTGCGATTTAGTACCTGAAAAATTAAAACTACAATATTAATGGCAATGAAGATATTCATATTAAGAATATAGCAAATGAACAATAGTACTTACAGGAAGAGTTCCTGGAATAGCAGCATCAAACAATGAAACATTTGTATTAACTGGAAGTCCAAATTCAGTTCCTGCTCCAGAGAACAGCTTTGAATTTGATAAAATTTGTGCATGAATTTCCAACCCAACAACAGATATCCATTTCGATCTAAAAGAAAGATAACATTGGTTCGCAATTACCATTTAACATCTTCTGTGAAATTAGAGTCTACATAAATTGTCCTATCAGATCATAAGAACAAGAAAGGAATGTTTATAGATATAGGATTTATAAAATCAATAATGTTGTGAAAAGATAGAATGTCATTCACCATAAAGAGAAAGTACTGAGCAACACACATGCACAACAGAAATAATGTTCACATAAGGCCCCTACACACATTGCAATTTGTCGGGATTAATTTATCAGCAGTCCAATAAATTGGACGTGTGGAGGCACCAACTTTTCTTGTCAGATGATTGGTCAGACCTGGCTGTTTGACATCCAACCCACCCTACCACTCCACCCAACAAATTGTGGGAGTGTAGCACTACTCAACCAAATTCCTGTCTGCAATAGTCTGCTGTCTGCCATCTGCACAGCAAAAACAAAAACAGTTCGTCAAACAGACACTAGAATATAGAGGTCCATGCTATGAAGGTGTGTAAGTGCTAAGAATTTGGTTGGTTTGTTGGTCAGTTGGTTGGTCTGATGATAAAATGGTGTGTGTGTAGGAGCCTATAAGCTTCAGGACAATGGCTTCATCAAAAAATTAAGGAAAACACACACACCCACACACAATAATAACAATATACATTCAAGACTGGCTGCTGTAACAAGAATGAACTACATGGAAAGGAAGAGTAATTTGGAGTGGGGCAGGGAGGTGGGGTATGGGCAGAGAGAGTAGCAATCTTTCTTTCATAACACACTGTGGTATTTAGTACTTTAGTCACTATTTGTTAAATTGATACTGTCGTTAAGCACTAAATTTCTAGAACAGCATGTCAATTCAACCAGGAGCTCTAAGTCATAGTCTCAAATTTGGCTTATATTTAGCACACAATGCTACCATGTGTGGAACGCTCAAGTACTAATTGTAAGGTTCCACTGAGAATTAAATTTCAGGATAATACCTTGCTACAGAAAGTGGTGCGACCAAGAAAATGCAATGCATATTTAGCAATCAAACTTTTGAGCTAATCACAAGGCTTAATAGCTTAGGAACTATTCCTCGCAGTTCGGTGAAATTTTTACCGCAAAGTAACAGCGATAGAAGAAATGCACTAGGTGTACGAAAAGGCAAAATTTGATTTAAAAAGATAACAGATTAGGTTACTACTTGTTGCAGAGATCATGAATACAAGATTTAGTAATGATGTGAAACATGTCATTTTAGTAAAAGTTAATGTGACATACAATTTTTTATTTATTTTTGTAAAATTTGTAATTTCTGTGTAAAAATCCATCTACTGACTAGAATGAGTTGTCATTCAGAAATTTTTTCATTGTGGTGTTAAATGCTGGTTGGCTATCTGTTAGATATTTGATGTTATTTGGTAAATGACCAAAGGCTATTGTGGCAGCATAATTCACCCCCTTCTGTGCCAAATATATATATAGAAAACGGATGACTTACCAAAAGGACCGACTCGTCGATAGGCACAAATAAAATCACACACAAACACACATACAAGCTTTCGCAACCGTTGGTCGCTTCGTCAGGAAAAGAGGAAGAAAGGAGAGGAGAAAGGGAAGGATATGGGTTTTAAGGAAGTGGAAAAGGAGTCGTTCTAATCCCAGGAGTGGAAAGACTTACCTTAGGGTAAAAAAAGGAAGGTAAACACATACACACACACTCACACATATCGAAACGCAAACACACCTAGACTGACATTTGTAAAAAGCAAAGAAGTTGGACAGAGATACCACTTCAGGCAGAGGCTCTGTCCACAGAACCGAGGCAAAGATGCTAAAGACGGTGGGTGGGAATTTGAATTTAGCGGAGGTTGAGACCAGGTGGGCAATGGAAGGAGAGAATAACCTGAAGGGTAAGTTCCCATCTCCAGAGTTCTGAAAGGTTGGTGTCGGTGGGAAGTATCCAGATAACCTGGACGGTGTAACACTGCGCCAAGACGTGCTGACCGTGCACCAAGGCATGTTTAGCCACAAGGTGATCTTCATTACCAACAAACACTGTCTGCCTGTGACCGTTCATGCGAATGGACAGTTTGTTGCTGATCATTCCCACATAGAACGCTTCACAGTGCAGGCATGTCAGTTGGTAAATCACGTGGGTGTTATCGCAAGTGGCTCTGCCCTTGTTCGTGTACACCTTCCGGGATACTGGACTGGAGTAAGTGGTGGTGGAAGGGTGCATAGGGCAGGTTTTACAACGAGGGCGGTTGCATGTGTAGGAGCCAGAGGGTAGGGAAGGTGGTTTGGGAATTTCGTAGGGATGGACTAGGAGGTTATGGAGGTTAGGTGGGCGGCGGAAAGACACTCTCGGTGGAGTGGGAAGGATGTCTTGAAGGATGGATCTCATTTCAGGGCAGGATTTAAGGAAGTCGTATCCTTGCTGGAGAGCCACATTCAGAGTCCGCTCCAGTCCCGGAAAGTATCCGGTGACAAGAGGGGCACTTCTGGGGTTCTTCCATGGAAGGTTATGAATTTGGTGAGATGAGGAAGACCAATGCGAATACCAGAGTGATACCACTTGCCTGGAGACTAAAGCACGGAGGTCTTCCAACGGAATGGACTGGATAGCAAGCCGAGGGAGGGAAATAGCTGCCTTTGCAGCAGCACCCGCAACTTCCCTCTGGTAGGATAGCAGTAATTCAGCGGCTTCTGAGTATAGACTTTCCACACGATTGGTGTAGAAGGCTCCCTTTGCCAAACAGATCCCTTGGTGATGTATCATGTTGAAACGGCGTAAAGCTGACGGTCGGGCAGACAAGTACACAATATACCCACAGTCTAGTTTCAAGCGGACAAGGGAGCAGTACAGTCAGAGGAGAGTAGACCGTTCCGCACCCCATGAAGTGCCACAGCACTCTGAGAACATTAAGTGAGCAGGTACACCGGGCAACTAAAGAGGAGACGTGGGAGAACCAACAAAGTTTCCTGTCCCAGGAAGTGTTTCGTCTCGACAAATGGAAGAACATCTGGCCCAAGATGAAGAGTTAGTGGAAGAAACTCTGTTCGCCGCCAGAAGTTCATACAGACTGTTTTGTCCACGGAAAAGTGGAACCCATTGTTGGTGCTTCACGAGTAGAGATGGTTAAGACTTCGCTGAAGTTGTCACTCGAGAGAGCACGTTCATTGGGAGCTGCAGTAGATGGCAAAGTCATCTACAAACAGAGAAGCCGAAACGCCTGGTGGGAGACAGCCAATGACTGCATTGATTTCAATGGCAAAGAGGGCAACACTCGACACTGAACCTTGTGGGACACCATTCTCATGAATAAAACTTTTTGACTGGGTCAAGCCTACATGCATTTTAAATTTGCAGTCTTGTAAAAATTCCTAATAAGAATAAGCATACAACCCCGGATTCCCCAGGCGTGCAAAGTTTGGAGAATTCCCACCCTCCAACAGGTATCATATGCCTTTTCCAAGTCAAAAAATATGGCCACTGTTTGACGCTTCCATAAAAAGTTGTTCAAGATGTGAGTGGATAGGATGACAAGATGGTCAACAGCAGAGCAGTGATTATGAAATCGGCACTGTGCGTTTGTGAGTTGGTTCCTAGATTTGAGCCACCATACAAGCCGAGCATTAATCATGCATTCCATCACCTTGCAAATGCAGCTGGTGAGAGAGATTGTATGGTAGCTGGAAGGGAGATGTTTGTCCTTCCCAGACTTAGGTATAGGAATGACTATGGCTTCATGCCACCATCTAGGAAATGTCCCATCCCTCCAGATGCAGTTATATGTTCGAAGGAGAAAATGCAAGACCTCTGGAGACAGGTGTTGCAACATCTGTATATGAATGACAACTGGTCCTGGGGAGGTGGACTCTGATGAGGAGAGTGCATGTTGAAGCTTCCACATGGTAAACTCGGTGTTGTAGTATTAGTTGTTTTGGATGAGAAAGAGAGCATCCTTTCTTCTACTGCCTGTTTTCTGGGCAGGAAAGTGGTACGGTAGTTCACGGAGCTGGAAATTTCGGCGAAGTAGCGGCCCAAGGTGTTTGAGATGGCAATGGGGTCTACTAATACATTGTTTGCAACAGTAAGGCCGGAGATCGCAGAATGAGCAGAGGTACCAGAAAGGCAATGAAGGTTGCTCCAAACAATGGAAGAGGGGTGGAACTGTTAAAAGACTTTATGAATGAAAGCCAGCTAGCTCGTTTACATTCACTAATGATGCGGCGACATTGCCTGCGCAATCGTTTGTACTGAATGCTATTCTCCAGTGTGGTACGATGGTTAAAAATGCGGAGAGCATGTCTCCGAGCTCTGATTGCCTCATGGCATGTCTCATTCCACCAAGGAACAGGGGTATGTCTTGGTGAGGTGGAGGTAAGAGGGATAGAACATTCAGCGTCAAAGAGAACAGTGTTAGTGATATGGTCAACCGATTTGTCGATGCTGGGGAAATGGTGCCCCTTGAAGGCTGCTAAGGAGCAAAAGAGCTGCCAGTTGCGAGGACACCATATTTTGGTGGGCATCAGCAGGCGAATGACACATGGGAAGTGGTCACTGGAGTGTGTATTTGCAACAACAGACCACTCAAGCCAACAAGCAAGCTGAGTAGTACAGATCAAGAAATCTAGATGAGAGAGGGTACGTTTGGAGTCTGATAGGAATGTAGGTTCACCAGTATTAATATAGATGAGGTTGAGGTGATTGAAGATATCCACCAAGAGGGAACCCCTCTGGCAGGGGTATGAAGAACCCCTGAGGGGGTGGTGGGAGTTGAAGTCACCAACCAGCAGGAATGGAGGAGGGAGCTGCCCGATAAGATGTAGTAGATCTGCTTGGATGACAAGTGAAGATGATGGGGTATAGATATTACAGAGTGAGAAGGTGAAGCCAGGATGAGAAAGTCTGACAGCTACAGCTTGGAGCTGAGTATGTAAAGATATGATGCAGCTATGGATCTCCTCTCTGATGAGCATCATGACACCCCTGTGAGCTGGAATTCCTGCTACTGGGAGTTGGTCAGAATGGACTGAGGTGAAATGTGGAATATGGAAGGGATTGTGAGGGTTTAGTTTCACTTCCTGCAGGCAGATGATCATTGCACAGTTAATTCGCAGAAGAAGCTGCATTTCTGCCCTATTAGCACAAATACCGCTAATATTCCACTGGTGAATAGCCATTTTGATAAATAGGGAGATGCCTAGCTGGATTTCTTCTCCAAAACAGTGGTCATCAGCTCTGAAGATGGCTATCATTTCCATATGAACCGCTTCAATATACATTGTTTGGCCGTCACCATCATGCTATGTATCACATCTAGAGGTCTGCACCTCACTCGAATCGCGTGTTACATGTCGTTCTATGACAGTCCGCCAGGTGTCGGTACTGCAGCTTGCGGCAAGGCGCGTGGCTGCGCTCGACTTCCTCCACGCTCGTTCGAGCGGGGCACGCTCGACTGGCCCGACCGTCCACACTGCCCGCTCGCCACTCGGTCGCCCACCGCAGCGCCACTCGAGTCCAAGGCAAGTGTCGGGAACAAAGTAGACATGTTTGTACAGCTTATGGGACTTGACTACGGGGTCATCAGTCCCTAAACTTACAAACTACTTATGAACTACCTAAGACTAAGGACGGCATAAATATCCATGCCCGAGGGGGGATTCGAACCCCCGACCGTAGTGGCCGTGCAGACCGTGACTGAAGCGCCTCAGTCCCCACGGCCACCGCGGCCGGCGCAAAGTAGACGCTTGAGAATAAATCATGACTGCAAAATTTGTAATACACGTTATTATACGTGATTAATATAAAGTTTCTGTGCTAAGATCATTTACTAAATGAGTTATCCATGATCATTCTTTCTTTCTTGTTCCCATTTTGTGGACTGTTAGTTCCTGTTTAGTGGTAGGTGTTAGTTGCCGTCTTAACGAGAAAATTATTGTATTTTATATCCATTCCACTTATCACTCTCAAGTCCTGGAATACTTTGTCCGTCTTTTATATTGATATTAAATAAACGATATTGATGTATGCCCGTTAGGTTAGGTTTGTGCATCACTCTCTGATGCACCCCGTTAATACATATTCCCGTAGCATTTTGGCACTGTGCGTGGTTGCTGCGCCTCTACCTTTTCCGAGTGAGTCCTTCACGGGAAGTTTTCCAATTTCAACATTCATATATCCCCCACTGCCACTGTCGTCTTTCTTAACTATATAATAATGAATGCATGCAAGCTTTTGTGCAATATATAGGATCCACGCTTTCCTCCGTCATCAGGGTCATATGCCGGTCTAATGCTCATATATCCGGTACCTGTTTTAAATCTTCTTATTCCAACTGTTTACTTTACACAGCTGTACTAATATATGGTGCTCCAGCTGTTTCAATGATATCTGTATTACATTTATTTAGGGCCGTCTGAAGTATGTCACCCGGTTGCACCAGCCAAAAGAATGAACTGCATGTTTTCGGAATGGCTGGATAAGAGATCGGCGTAGGTACATTGCAGGGGGAATGACAATTAAGGGGACAGCTACCCATAAAGCGATCAATTTTTTGTGCTCAAAAATGGTTTTGATTTCATCGAAGTTGAATCTATGAAATTTGTCTTTTATCAGAAGATACATTCATACCAAAAATCATTACAATAGCTTCACTAATCTCAAAGTTATCACCATTTTTCTATTTTAGCCCCAATTTTGGAGGGGCCGTTTCACCCCTTAAATATGTTATTCCGGCACTAAAAAAATTACATGTATTATATAACATATGCAAATTTCATAAAAAACGGAGAGTGACTTGGGTAGGTTTCCTCGTGAGTACAGCGGCAGCGCCACGCTGTGCGGCCTCTGCCCACCCCGCCCCACGCAGCCTCGTTTGAGTCTCAACACGCTCGCTACGAGCGTACACACTCGGCGCGCCACCGCTGAGCATTGCGCACTCGACTGAGTACGAGCGAGCGAAACCAGCGATTTGCAGACCTCTAATCACATCCTCAAAAAAACCCATTTTTCATGAGAGACTAATGGCTGTGCACAAATGAAATGCACAAGAGGATGAGGCTGAGGACACCAAAGTACACTGGCTGTACCAACACATGGAATGCACCACCACCACCACTTCTGCCATTTCCTCAAACTGATCTGAGGTGGCTCTAGACAGTTCCAATACCTGTGCAATAGACAAAACCTTGTCAAAATGCAGGATCCTATCAATGCAATGCTTTGCGATACATGGGCCTAACTGGAGCAGAACAGGCAACAATATTGAATATAATGAGCCAGCTCAGCAATTTGAACACAGAAAACCACACTTATGACACAAACCCCTGAGAACTGAAATCCATGCCTGATATGTCTGCCCCATTTTGTTTTCACCGAGCAGCTAAGACAGCAAAGTCTACAGACTGTGATATACCTGAACTGTCAACATTGTACAACCTAGTAGTGTATGATGGTGAAATTGCAAACAATGTCCAGTGATTCAGGTGGCAGTGGATGAGCCCTCACCTGATTATCCGAAACTGTGAACCATTTCATCAGATTCCATTACCCATCCATCATCTAGTTGAAATGAAAAGTTTAAAAGATTATTTTCATAACAATACAGTACTTACAGGGATCATTAATGCCATCCTGTAAATTGGATTTTGTACGAGATCCTTTCAAATAGTCCTAGTCATACAAATGTTTTCTCACAACTTGATTTTTGAATGAGAAAGCCATTACAAAATATAAGCACAGTAGTCACTGTTAGTCACATAATTCTGAGTTTATGATCATGTTGTCGGTATAGAAATTTGTCCTCCATTTCAGCCAAGTCAGCTAAACATCCTAAGGAAGGGCACTTAAAACAGTGATTGGTGATTAATACATCAAAAAGCTGTATATATTTGCATTGCAGTGGGTAGCTGTGCCGACATGTCAATTATTTGCATATCCACATACATAGTAGCACTGCAGGCCATACCAGCTTGAGGTTTTTCCATGCTACCTTCACCATGTTGCAATTTTACATTTATGTAGGTCTACACTTCACCCCCATGAACCACAGACATTTCGGATGTGTGGTGGCTTGCTTGCCACAATATAGACAGGCATACTGTATGTGTGACCACGGTGGAGTGTATCTGTGGTACCTGAAGTGGGGCAGCAGCCTTTTCAGTGTTTGCAAGGGAGTCTGAATGATTGACTAATCTGGCCTTATTACATCAGTTAACATGACTTTGCCATACATTTACTGTGAACAGCTGAAAGTGAGGGAAAACTACAGTTACTTTCCCTGAGAGCATGCATCTACACTGTATGTATACTTGAGGGTAGTTTCCTATTGTGTAAAGTATTCCAAATAAAAATAGTCTCTTATTCGGTTCTTTGGAACTACAGGAGGATAACTTAAACACAAAAATTACAGAACTGTCAGTTTAATTAAATTTCATGGTTGAAAAATTCTAACACAAATTATTTACAGAAGAATGGAAAAACTGGTAGCAGCTAGCCTCGGAGAAGATCGGTTCAATTGCAGAAGACATGTAGGAATATGCGAGGCACTACTGACCCTACAAAATGTTTTAAAAGGTAGATAAAAGAAAGGCAAACCAATATTTCTAGCTTTTGTAGATTTAGAGAAAGGTTTTGATAATAATAATACGTAACTAGGAAAAAAAAACTCTTTCAAATTCTGAAGACAGCAGGGGTAAACTAAAAGGAATGGAAAATCGTTTACAACTTGTACAGAAATAAGAGTCAAAAGGCATGAAACAAATACAGTGGTTGGGAATGGAGTAAGGCGGGGTTGTATGTAGCCTTTCACCAATGTTATTCAATCTATACACTGAGCAAGCTGTGACGGAAAGTTAAGAAAAAATTTGGTGAATAAATTAAAGTTCGAGGTGAAGAAACAAACACTTTGAAGTTATCTCATAGCACTGTAAGTCCATATGATACAGGAAAGGACCTGGAAGAACAACTGAACAGTATCCCAAAAGGAGGGTATAAGATGAACATTAATAAGAACAAGCCAAGGGTAATGGACTGTATGGTATTCAAATTAAGTCTTATGGTGCTTAGGGAATTAAATTGGCAAATAAGACAATATAGGTAGTAGAAGAGTTTCATTATTTCAGCAATAAAATAACTTGCGATGTCCAGAGCAGAGAAGATGTAAAATGCAAAATGACAATGGGAAGAAAAGCATACCTGAAAAGAGAAATTTGTTAACATCAAAGATTAATCTGTTTTCTGAAGGCACAATTCCGGATTGCAGCCTCATGTGCAATGTGAGTAGTAAGCAATTCAGACCAGAAAAGGATAGAAGCTTTGCAAATTTTGTTGATAAAGAAGAATGCTGCAGATTAAACGGGTAGATTGCTTATCTAATGAGAAAGTATTTAATATAACTGGAAAGAAAAGAAATTTCAGCATCATTGAAGACCGCAACACAACCCATCAGCTTTGACTAATGATGACATATCTGAGTCTCACAAGATACACTACGTAGATATACCAACTAGAAAAACAAACACTATCTATGAATACCGTATAAACATATGGGATAATAGATTTTAACACTTCTGTATATAGATAATAAATAATCCATGATTATCCTCGTACAGAGTGACACAACAGAATGTACCATCACAGGACTCAGTCCAATAATCAAGCCTTTGCCACTCAATTGTGGCCGGGGGGGGGGGGGGGGGGGGAGAAGGAGGGAGAGATAATCACAGCAGGATTATTTCCAGACTACATTAAGCCCTAGAAAACTAATCTATTCAATAATAATAGTCTAAAATTTTGGACAGTACTTACAAGAAATTGGAATACTAGAAATTGCTACAAGTAGCTAACTTTTGTACAAAAATTTTGGGCTTTCCCTTACACTTCTTCCACCACAGTACACACATGCAGGAAGCAATTGTCAACTGTGCCAATGTTCTGGCAGTATTCTTTCATCACTGAAATATAGTTCTCTGTCACAACCAAATGGTTTCATCAGCTCTAAACGTCAGAAATAGGAAAAAAGAGGAAGATGTTAAAATAATTCTAAAAGAAACTAAAACAACAATATAATAACTTATTAGTTATATTTAGGACAACATTGTTTATTTCTCTTCTTTGTGGGCAAGCGGCATGATATGACTATTTAACATTTGTTCGAGTTCGATATACTGTTACAAATCACGTTGGTTATCGGGCATAACTGAAGACGGGGATACAACCCGTCAGTTTTGACCCATGACATCGGGATACCATCGTAATACTCATGTATTGTAGGCAATAAATAATCTGTGGTTATCCTAGTAAATTACAACAAAATGTACCATCGATCACAGGACTCAGCACAAAAATCCGAGCCCTTAAGCGCTCACTTACGCGAAAACTCTCTGTCAACATGTACCTCACTATCAGAGTGAAGGTACAGATCCCTTTTTAAACAGAAAACCTTAATCGATGTTCCGCTAGTAAACAAACTGTCTTTAACCCAGCCATGATCCGATTATCGTTCTCGACTAACTATAAATATTTTGCCAATACCTGTCAAGTCTGTGTGGAGCAGCAAATTTTCACGAGAACTTTGTACGATATTAAACACGCTTTGCGATTACATGTACAAATATTGGATGCTCAAATCTTTTAAGCAAAAACGATCACTCCTAAATAGTCGAGTATTAAATTTAGCAACCAAACTTGAGAATCATGATAGGTACAGGGTCATGAGGACAATTAATATCGTTCAATTATCCGTATTATTTCAATAATGATAAAATTATATATGCTGGAAAAATGTCATTTCTTACACAGAAAGAGATGTCGTCGTTGTACAAAGTTTCCTTTTTAAAAAAAGTCTAGGATTTGTTTTCGGGCAATTTTTGATCCATACAGTGGAAAAAGCGTGACGTTCCAAAAGGGCAGCCATCAGTGCAATAACAATACATCAAGCACTTAAATGGGACATGTTAGCACTTATTTACAAACAACACATACAAATTATATGCACGTTTTGTTGTTGACAAACATCTGTTCTTATTGTCTTAGATCTGAAGAGATGCGAGTAGGGCAGAAAAATGATACTCGCGTACGAACATATCGAACTTGATACATATCGCGTTGAAATGGGAGCAGGCTTGACTTCGAAGGCAACTGAACACAGTACTTATACTCAAAGCACATTTATTACGAACTCAACATACACGCAGCACTGACTGCCTCTCAGGCAGAGTGCTCTGCTATTTATACACAGACTGAATTTACCAGAAATTAGAAGAACAGTTAACATAAGAAACAAGTAGAATTTACAAGTGAACATAGGAAAGATGTAGAACATTCTGGAATTGTTAATTACAAAGAAATAAATTTTAGCCGATAGGCGGGATTCAACCGGCGACCTTCAGCACCGCAGTCCGTGATGCTATCCCCTGCGCCACGCCGGCAGTCGGCGTTCGTGGTCTCTCGCGGCATTGCTCCCTCTCCTGGAGAATCAGCGACCCGCTGTTATGATCCCTGTGGAGCCAGCTGCAATGTCCTGGATCTTGACCGTGTCATGGGTCCTCTGTATGACAGTTCAAGAGAATCCTTCCCTTCTCTACGATTATCGACGACAGACGTTCCTGCCGTGGCTTCATCAGGAACATTACCGTCCTTAGAGTCCTTGAAAAAGAAGCCATTGTCGTCTACCTGCTCTTCAGGATCGTAGTAAGGCTACATGCACAGGACGTGAACAATGTCTCTTCGTTTTTGACGTTTCAACGACGGCTCGTAATCCTCAACTTCGTATGTGACGCCTGACAGGCGGCGTATGACATGATATAGACCAAAGTATCGCTTCAATAACTTTTCTGACAGTCCAACCTTCCGTACAGGGGTAAAAATCCATACCGGATCTCCTGGGCTGTATACAACAGGTAAGTGCTTGTCGTTATACCACTGACGGTCCTTCTCCTGGGCGTCCAGTGTCCGTATGCGAGCCAGCTGTCTTGCTCCTTCGACCCTGGTGATGAGATGTTTAACATAGTCATCCTGAGTATCGTCCGGTTGGAACGGGAACAGCGTCTCCATTGTCGTCTCAGCTTCACGGCCATGGAGCAGCAAAAACGGAGTGAAGCCTGTGGTGTCTTGTCTTGCGGTATTGTAAGCAAATGTCACGAGTGGCAGAATTGTATCCTAATCCTTCTGCTCAACATCGACGTACATCGACAGCATGTCGGCTAACGTTTTGTTAAAACGTTCCGTAAGACCATTTGTCTGAGGATGATATGCAGTTATCATTCTGTGGACAATGTCACACCATGACATTACCTCCGATACTAGTTTTGAGTGGAATACTTTTCCAGGATCAGATATCATTACACATGGTGCTCCATGCTTCAAAATAATGTCTTCTACAAGGAATTTTGCGATCTCTGGAGCTTCTGCAGTCGGCACAGGTTTAGTGACAGCGTAGCGTGTGAGGTAGTCAGTGCAGACTATTATCCATCGGTTACCGGTTCTCGACTTCGGGAACCTCCCTAAAAACGATCCCAACTCGGTGGAATGGAGCTGCTGCCGGCGGAATCGGTACGAAATGTCCTGGAGGGAGCTGCGGCACATGCTTCCGTTGCTGGCACTCTTTACAGTGACTCACATAGTGCTTAACTGACCGGTAGAGACCTTTCCAGTAATACCTGCGTCTCATTCTGTCTAGGGTCTTCACGAATCCCAGGTGACCGGATATTGGAGCATCATGGAAATATTTGAGAATAGCTGGCTGGAGATGAGCTGGGACAACCAGTAGCCATTTGGGGCCCAGTGGATCGTAGTTGCTCTTATACAATGTTCCGTTTATAAGTTGGAACTCTCCATTGGTCGGTTCTCCTTTCTCCAAGGCCTCTGTCGTGTTTAATAGTGCTGGATCTTTCCTCTGTTCAGCTGTAACGTCATCTAATTCAGTGAGAGCTGAAATTTCATTAATGCTGTTGTGTTCCACCAATGGATTCCTCGAAAGGCAGTCGGCATCCTTGTGTTTGCGCCTGTTCTTGAATACCACTGTGACATCGTACTCTTGGAGTCTTAGTGCCCATCTTGCTAGTCGACCTGATGGATCCTTCAAGCTAGTCAGCCAACACAAAGAATGGTTATCTGTCACGATGGTGAATGGTTTGCCAAATAAATACAGCCAGAACTTGTTGATCGCCCAGATAACTGCGAGACATTCTTTCTCAGTTGTAGAGTAGTTTATCTCAGACTTTGAGAGTACTCCTGACGCATAGGCTATCACTTTTTCAGCACCTTCCTGAACTGAACCAATCCCATAACCACTGGCGTCTGTGTTAATTTCCGTTTCTGCATTCTCGTTATACAAGGCTAGGCGCGGGTGGGGCAGACAGGAGCTAATATCTGAAATACCTCTTCCTCAGCGGCGTTGGCTCCCTCGTGACTTACATGGCTTGCATCCATGGCCATAATCTGATGCTCACTTGGTCTAATAGTTCCGGCAGCCATCCACTGTTGTAATTCTTCTCTCACAATTTTTCGTATGAGAAAAGCAAAGTCATGCTGGTCTTCCACAACGGCTATAGGGACTACATTGGGGAGTCGGTCATATTTCTTACGTCCAACTCTCCTTTGTTGGATCTCTTCAATACGTTGGCACCACTTGATGAACTCTTCTGTCGTAGTGACGTCTTTTATCAGAAGGGCTTGGTACATGTCTTCTGCTATACCCTTCATCAGGTGCGTGATTTTGTCGGCCTCAGTCATGTTCGGATTGACAGTGTTACACAGGGCCAAAACATTCTGTATGTAAGACTGTGTCGTTGGGCCCAGTTCTTCAGTTGTTCGTCCACCGAGCGGATTTGTCGCTGTCGGTCTCCAAACGTCTTCTTAAGTTCCACCTGGAACATTTCCTAGTCATTCAGTTTGTCTTCGTTGTTCTCGAACCATTGCTGGGCTGTTCCGTCCAGGTAGAAATAAACGTTGGCCAAGCACATTGCATGATCCCACCTGTTGTACTTGGTGACTCGGTCGAATCCTTTTAGCCATTTATTGGGATCCTGTCCAGCGTCTCCAGAGAACTCCGACAGGTGTCTGATGTGCAGCTGGCCTACCGTTGATTTCGTGTCCATGGTTCTTGTGACGATACGTACTTTCGGAAGGATGTACTCGATATATCCCTTGTATTCCGGTTCTAGTCCGTGTAAAGGCCAATTCACACTGTCCGTCACGTCAACGTCACGTCACGGAACCGTCACGTCAAGTTGTATTCACACTGTCCGTCCGTGTCCGTCACGTCAATTCGTCCATCTCAATACGCGATGCCGGCCGCGGTGGCCGAGGAGACTGAGGCGCTCCAGTCACGGTCTGCACGGTCACTACGGTCGGGGGTTCGAATCCCCCATCGGGCATGGATATTTGTGCCGTCCTAGTTCGTAAGTAGTTCATAAGTAGTTTGTAAGTTTAGGGACTGATGACCCCGTAGTTAAGTCCCATAAGCTTAACTAACATTTGAAACATTTGAAACAATACGCGATGTTGAAATTGAGGTTATTAGTGGCGATCTGTTATGTAGAAAGTCATAGTTTAATACTAGAAAGGGGGAACAACAACGCTAAATGTTATTAACGGCCAAAGAAAACTTTACAGTGTATGTTTTTGGTCAACTTACTGGGAACTGAAACAACATTTCAAAACATCGACATCTATTTTCAAACGAAAAAATAAAATAATATGAAGACATCAAACCATACTTGTAAGAGCATAAATAGCGCCTGTATACTTTAACCATTACGATTTGCTCGCAGACATTGTTAATACCGTCGTAAACAACTGAATTTTTGTCTTTCATTAGAACTGACATTTTCATTTAAAGTGTTATTTAATGAAAAATGCATAATCAAATTACAATCTTATTCAAATAAACAGTTTGCTTCAGTCGTTTCTGTTACAATGTTACGTAACATAAACCATTGTTTGGTTTCAGATATCCGACCTCGATTTTAGGGGGACACTCAATTGACACAAATATATAAGTCGTCATGAAACATTTGAGATTTACCCCTAAAACGAGGTACAACAACAACACAAAGATGAATAAGAGCCGGCCGCGGTGGCCGAGGGGACTAAGGCGCTCCAGTCACGGTGCGCACGGCCACTACGGTCGGGGGTTCGAATCCCCCCTCGGGCATGGATATTTGTGCCGTCCTAGTTCGTAAGTAGTTCATAAGTAGTTTGTAAGTTTAGGGACTGATAGCCCCGTAGTTAAGTCCCATAGACTTTACAAACATTTGAACATTTTTTGATGAATAAGACACATTTGCATATAAACAGTGCAATTGGCGACTGCAACACGTAATTCGCGTGACGAAAATAGGTTAACTTCCGATGTTAGCAGACGGCCGTTCCGTCAAAACATTCTTCTCGAGAAAGCTTGACGGACGTTGACGTAACGTGACGGTCCGGTGTGAATGCCGCCATTAGAAATACATTGCGGAATGTTCTGACGGACGGTAACGTGACGTGACGGACAGTGTGAATTTGCCTTTAGCGACGGCTTCTACGTTGCCTAATCAGAGCCACGGTGATGCAGCTGTTGCACAGGGAACCTGGTGCCTCCTCCAAACAACGCCACGTTGAAATGGGAGCAGGCTTGACTTCCAAGGCAACTGAACACAGCACTTATACTCAAAGTATGTTTATTATGAACTCAACATACACGCAGCACAGGCAGAGTGCTCTGCTATTTATACACAGACAGAATTTACCAGAAATTAGAAGAACAGTTAACATAAGAAACAAGTAGAATTTACAAGTGAACATAAGAAAGATGTAGAACCTTCTGGAATTGTTAATTACACAGAAATAAATTTTGGCCGGTAGGTGGGATTGAACCAGCGACCTTCAGCACAGCAGTCCGAGACGCTATCACCTGCGCCACGCCGGCAGTCGGTGTTCGTGGTCTCTCGCGGCAATATCGCATTGTTGAAACACTCAGCTACAGGTATTAGGGTCTGTCTCGCAGCAGTATGCACCTGGCTATTCGGACGTTTAGCTGTCGGAAGTTAACGTCAAGTGACCAGTCAATTTGTTTCAAGATGTCTACGTATTTCATTCTGATCTTTCCTGGCATACTGAGCGCTGCACTTTAACTTCGTTACTGCTTATTTATTCCGTTGTTGGTGTTTTTTATTTCTTTGTTGCTGTCTTTTGGTGAACACGAGTGATTTGCACCAAACCTCCAAAAGTGTGAGGAATGCAGTCCCGAGTTCAATATGCATTAGAAACTCTACAGTCACTATAAAGTTCATTTATCTGAGAACATTCGTGTGTCGAAAAATGGAAAAGGAAGTGTCCACAATGTGGAATTGCATTATGAAGATGCAATTGCTTAAAACGCCATCAAATAAAATGTTAATACACTATGCTCCACTCCAGTAGCTTTTGTGACATCTATTTACTTGACGTGAAACTGTACCGGACAATGAAATACTGATATTATTGTAGATAGCTTTGGTATGAATGAATAAAAGATGATAAATAAAGTATTGGAATTTGTCATGTTTTTACCGCCGTGCATTGAGAACTAAATACGAGAAATTGGATGATTATGTCCTGCTATGGAATTTCTGTTAAAAAACGATGTAGTCTGATATTTTCAGTGTTTAACTGTCATGTTTATTATGTCAAAATACTTAACGTGAGCGCACACACACACACACACACACACACACACACACACACACACACATGTACGTGCGTGCACGCGTACAGCAAAATTATTTACAAACATCTATAATTTACGAGGATAACTACAGATTATTTATTATCTAGCCTACAATACAGATGTATTAAGATATCCTGTATTAACAGTTTTCTGACATGTTGATGACGTCATGGGTCAAAGCTGACGGAATGTATCCCAGTCTTCAGTTATGCCCTATTGTGTATTCAGAAGATAAATTGCTATACTTCATTAAGTTCAATAACTACATGTACGAATTTACCCATTGTAGGCATGGGGAATACGTTAATCGAGTACTTCTTAATCATTTAAGGATATTGCCTGTTTTGGCCAAATGTGACAGTGTGCAGCTTACACCTGAAGAACACCTGTTGAACAGTGACAGCTATTTTGAGTTGGCGAAGCCAACAAATGTGCATACAAAATAAGTCGTGGTGGTAAGCTGATCTATAGTGTAGTACAGTGTCAACGTTTTCGCTACATTCATTTTGAAACTTTAATCAAATTTCATTGTAAGAAAAGTTTCAGAAGAAGACAAACACGTTTCCATAGAGTATTTTTGGCATTCTCATGTAATATAAACTAAGAAAATTGCAATGACAGCTTATTGCTTAACTTTTACCACGTTTTGTTTATTGTAGATGAACGGCTACAATATGAGGGGGGAATTACACAGCTCACGTTAAACTGAATTCAATAGTTTCAACAACTATTTCGTTAGTAGCAGGACTACCTCGAAATATTGTAACCACCATGTTTACATATGGGACCGTCACGTGACATAAACATCCAGCAGCTAAACGTCCGAACAGCCAAGTGCGTACTGCCATGAGACAGACCCTCAGCTATTATGCACTGTGTATCTGTAAACAATACGTGGGAAATTTTGAAGTTCCGGGCTGTCGCTTTGCTCAGAACTAATTTCATAGGAAGTACAAGTGCATGTAAAAGAAAAACTGAATATTATTTTAAAACAGTGCATAAGCGACCTTTCTGGTATCACTGCAAGATATGACCCATTGATAAACAAAATATCTGCTTCTATAACAGAACTACTGCATCACATTACCAACAGCTAACATTCAAAGGGAGAAAATGTGAATCTTTCATAAGTAGAAATTACTTTTAATGTGATTATAAGAGATAGGTTACACCAAGAGGACCCTCACAGTGACAAGTAGGCGAAAGGCATCCAAAGCCAAGTGGTTCACCTCTGTTAGATCAGACTTAGAGGAAATCCAGATCCCAGACAATGAGAACCGAACTCAATACCGACAGGCCATCCTAACACCACCACATAGAGAGAAGGCCGCGGCGCACTCGTGTGACGTGAGGCAGAGCAGGTTGCGCACGCATAGCTGACTGGCTCGCTGCTTCGGCATAGTGGGCTGTGCCCCAGCGGCTACCCACACAAGAGCACCGTGGCCTTCTCTCTAGGTGGTGTTGATCCTACACGGAGTCTTCCCATCGTAACTCACAAGCAAAAAGTGTACAGGCACCACCAGATCAGAAGACCCTGGCTGAGAGTTAAGACGAGTCTCGTAGTCCCTAGTAGGCAAAAAAAAAAAATAATAATAATAATTAAAAAAATAGGTTGCAAATGACCATTCCATTCCCTGTTCATACGGTACAGTAAAAGATAAAAATGTTACCACCTTTTAATTGCCTTGAAAACAAGATTAAAAGAGATGAAATAGGGAAAACAATAGAAATTAATACCCAATGACGAAAATAAGTCATGTAAAAATAAACTGTAATTGCAGCCTTGGTATAAACGGTGCTCAAGCTGCCGTGTACATAGTATCAACAAGTGTTGCTAGATCTCAGCACTAGAAATTAGAATTTTAAATCGTGATTGCTATCCCTTATTTATAGCCTACATCCGTTAGATTTTTTTTTTTTTTTTTTTTTTTTTTTTTTTTTTTTTTTTTTTTTTACTTAAGACCTACAACCTAGATGCTACTATAGTCGGAATTTCACACTTATTAATACCCATAGTGCATTAATGACACTCTATCTTCGTTATAAATCGTATACTGCACAGCACAGAAAAGATTTATGAATTCATCTTCTAAATATTAGAGATAGTACCTCCTGGCGTTACTGGATTGCGTCGTGATCGAATGTTCGAATATTTCCTGAGATTTCCCGAACTGTGACATAAATTGTTCAAACAGTCTGAGTCATGTTCAGTTACAGCTCTACAAGCAGGGTGAGCTTTTTAGTGACACGCTAGGCAAGTGTTGGGCTGACATCATCAGGAGCTGAATGCGGTACATCAACCTGTCGACACACTTCTCTAAAGCACATCAAAATGGCGGACAACTGACAAGCTGGCTTGGTCTATACGAGTCCTTGGTTTGACTTGCAGAAATTGTTTCCGTCCAATGAGAACTTGCTAGCTGTCAGCCAATGAGATGCTGTGTGTGGTCATGTGTCTATGCAGAAATAAGGAAAGCTAATGAAGCTATGTCCAAATTTTGTAAGAAACATACCAACGTATCTTTCATACACATAAGTAGATTAGGAAGCAGATTCCACACAAAACATGGACTACATCTGAACAGTCTTGGTAAAAAATTTGTAAGTGAAAGAATACTAGAATTTTCTAAAAGATTAGCTTCAGCGCCAACACATGCAACACCAGCTTCTCAACCTGTACGAAGTAAGAAGGTACCTCAACATATTCAATGACTAGATGGACAGAAGTCATGTAATGTAGAAGCTACGGAAGTGCATCATGGTCAAAGCACAAGTGCAAACAAAACACTGAAGGTAGGGTTATCTATTTACCACCAAAATATAAGAAGCCTCCCAAGCAAAAAAGAACTGCTAATTATCCATATTAATGAAGTAGACTGTATAAATAATGCCCAGGTACTGTGCTTCACTGAGCACCATGTTGATAATAACTGCACCATGCCATCTTTACCAAGTTACAACTTAGGAACCCATTTTTGTAGAGTTAATTAAGAAAAGGGTGGAGTAGCAATATATGTTAAAGAAAGTCTAGACTGTTGTGCAACATCTTGAAGCTTGCGCTACTGAAATAAAAATCTGTTCCCAATCCTGTAATAGTCCTGACTGTTTACAGATCACCTTCAGGAAATATAAGAATTTTTTGTATCTAAAGGGCCAGATAATATCAGTGTTACATTCCAAATCAAAGGATATTGTAGTTTTAAGTGACTTTAATGTATACTGTCTGGCTGAAAATAGCAATAGAAGTAACTTCTTAAATGTAATGTCCTCTTATAGTCTGTACTCAATTGTAAACTTTCCCACTAGAATCACACCAAATTCCCAAAATACGGTAGATAATATTTTTGTAGATATAACTAGATGTCAGATGGTTATAAAGGGCCTCACAGACCATGATGGCCAAACCATTACTCTACATAACGCTAACCCTCTTAACAAATTATCTCCCCAGTGGAAAGCCATAAGAATGATGAACAGTGAGGCAGAAGAATTTTTCAAATTGAAATTACAGGAAATGGACTGGTCCTTTATTTTCAGCATTGATAATGCTAAAGACAAATTTAATTGTTTTATAAATGAATTTACTGCCATTTTTGAAGAATGTTTTCCAAAGAAATGGGTCAGAAATAATCCTTCCAATTCTGTGAGCAAGTCTTGGATCACAAAAGGTATTAAACAGTCATGTAGAACTAAAAGGGAAATTTATGTCACTATCACAACAACTAATGAAGCAGAAAAGTGGAATCATTACATACAGTATTGCAAAATTCTAAAGAAATTAATTCAGAAATCAAAAGCCCTTTTCTATAGGAAAAATAGATAATTCCAACAATAAAATGAAAACAATTTGGAACATCATAAACAGTGAGACAAAGACAAAGAGAAGGAACACAGATGACCTAAAAATTAGACATGAGGGTACCTTATTAGAAGATCCAAAAACTGTAACTGAACCTTTTAAGAAACACTTCCTGTCAGACACACAGCAAATTGGCTGTAAGCCTTGTGTTGAGGAAGCCATGACTTTATGTGTTACTGCTTACTCCACCGTAATACCAGAAATGTACCTTATGCCTGTCACTGTCGTGGAAATTCGAAAGGTCATTTGGTCGCTAAAATGTAATAATTCTGCAGGGATAGACAATGTATCAAATAATTTACTTAAATATTGTTGTTTATGGATAAGTGATATTTTATGTCATATTTTTGATGCTTCAATTCAACAAGGCATTTTTCCTGAGAGACTCAAATATGCCCTTGTGAAGCCCCTATACAAGAAGGGGGATGAAACTATTGTCCCATTTCATTATTAACGACTTTCACTAAAATACTTGAAAAGTTAATGCACATTAGAATTATCGATCCCATGATGAAGAACAGAGTTATCAGCAAGAGCCAATTTAGATTTCAAAAGGGCTGTTCAACGGAAGGTGCAGTGTATGCGCTTGCAAATGAAGTCCTTGAATCACTGAATGAAATAATGACAAGAACTGGTATCTTCTGTTACTGTCAAAAGCTTTTGACTATGTAGATCACCACATTCTCATACAGAAAGCCGAATTAGTTGGTTTAAAGGGCGTTGCAGGTCAATGGCTACAATCCTATCTTCAGGACTGTTTTAAATAGTTCACATAAGCTAAGATGTACTTCTCCTCAGTATCAATGGGCTCATATTAGTTGTGGTGTGCCACAAGGCTCAATCCTATGTCCATTGCTGTTTTTGATATTTATAAATGATTTACCATTGTGTGCAAGACTGCCCTGTAAATTTACCCTATTTGCCAATGATACAACAACCTTCATGAATGAAAGCTCTGATAATAATTATGACGATTGCATAACCATAGTATTCTCTGAAGTGGTTAACTGGTTCAAAACTAACGGACTATCACTAAATTCAAGTAAGACCAATTTTATTCAGTTCTCTACAACAACAACGAAAGAGAAAGACATAAATGTAACCTGTGGGAATCAGTTGATAGAAAGAATAAATATGACTAAATTTCTTGGAATGCATACTGATAGGAAAATGAACTGGACATACCATATCCAACAGGCCCTTAAAAAACTGAGCTCAGCTACATATGCAATCAGAGTAATATCTTCCTTTGGAGACCTACCATTGTTGGGTCTGCATACTATGGCTATTTTCACTCCATTCAGAGTTATGGAATTATCTTCTGGGGAAATTTATCATCAGCAAAAAAAAAAAAAAAAAAAAAAAAAAAAAAAAAAAAAAAATGTGTGGCCCAAAAAAAAGGCTATTAGAGTAATGTGTAGAGTACCACCCTGGACTTCATGCTGTAACCTTTTCAAAACGCTGTAAATAATGACCACTGTATCCAAGTACATTTTTTCAATGTGTTTTCTAATAAAAAAAACTGTGAACAGTATCCCTTGAATAGTAACTATCACAAATATAATACAAGAGGGAAAGGAAATATTCATTATGACCTTAAGAACTTGACAATTGTTCAAAGAGGCGTCAAATGGTCAGGCACCAAAATCTTTAACTCTCTCCCAGAGCAGTTAAAATCATTAAGAAACAATTTACCACTATTTAAAGATAAATTAAACAAATATTTGTTAGATAGGTCCTTCTCCACCCCATGAACCACAGACATTGCCGAGGTGGGGTGGCTTGTGCGCCTCAATGATGCAGATAGCCGTACCGTAGGTGCAACCACAGCGGAGGGGTATCTGTGGAGAGGCCAGACAGACATGTGGTTCCTGTAGAGGGGCAGCATCCTTTTCAGTAGTTACAGGGGCAACAGTCTGGATGATTGACTGAGCTGGCCTAGTAACATCAGCTAACATGGCTTTGCCATGCAGTTACAGCAAATAGATGAAAGCAAGGGGAAACTACAGTCGTTACTACTCCCAAGGACATGTAGCTCTACTGTATGACTATATGATGATGGCGTCTTCTTGGGTAAAATATTCCATAGGTAAAATTGTCCCCCATTTGGATCTCTGGGCGGGGACTACTCAGGAGGATGTTGTCATCAAGAAAAACAAAACAGGCATTTTACGGGTCGGAGTGTGGAATGTTCTAACCCTTAATCGTGTAGGTAAGCTAGAAAATTTGAAAAGAGAAATGGATAGGTTAAACTTAGATATGGTAGGGATTCGTGAAGTTTGGTGGCAGGATGAACAGGATTTCTGGTTAGGTGAGTACAGGGTTGTCAATACAAAATCAGTTGGTGGTAAAGCAAGAGTAGGTCTGATAATGAATCAGAAAATAAGAATGTGTGTAAGTTACTATGAACAGCATAGTGAACACATTATCGTAGTAAAGATAGACACGAAGCCAACACCAACCACAGTAATGCAAGTTTATAGGCTCACTAGCACGGCCAATGATGGGATATTGAAAAAATGTATGAGGAGATAAAAGAAAACATTCAGAAAGTTAAGGGTGACGAAAACGTAATTGTGATGGGGGATTGGAACTCGGTAGTAGGAAAGGAAAGAGAAGGAAATGAAGTAGGTGAATATGGTCTGGGTAAAAGGAATGAAAGAGGAGATCGCTTGGTAGAATTTTGTGCAGGGCACAATTTAATGATCACCAACACTTGCTTTAATCATCATGAAAGAAGGCTGTATATGAGGAAGAGACCAGGAGACACTGGAAGGTACCGGATTGATTTTATAATGATAAGGAATAGATTTAGAAACCAGGTTCTAAACTGTAAGACGTTTCCAGGGGCAGATATAGATTCTGACCATAACTTATTGGTTATGAACTGCAGATTTAAACTTAAGACTGCAGAAAGGTAGAAAGGTTAGGAGATGGAACATGGGCAAATTGAAAGAACCAGAGGTGATTGAGAGTTTCAGAGGGAGCATTAGGCAAGGATTGGCTAAAACGGGGGAAAGTAATACAGTAGAAGAAGAATGGGTAGATCTGAGAGATAGGGTAGCGAAGGCTGCAGAGGACCATATAGGCAGAAGGACAAGGCCTAATAGAAATCCCTGGATAACACAGGATATACTGGACTTAATTGATGAGAGGAGAAAATATAAAAATTCAGCAAGTGAAACAGGAAAAAGGGAGTACAAACGTCTGAAAAATGAGATTGACAGGAAGTGAAGACTGGCTAAGAAGTAGCTAGAGGACAAATGCAGAACTGTAGAAGAATGCATAACTAGGGGAAAGATAGATGCCGCCTACAGGAAAATAAAATAGATATTTGGAGACAAGAAAATCAGATGTATGAATATCAAGAACTCAGACAGAAAACCAGTACTAAGCAAAGAGAGGAAAGCTGAACTGTGAAAGGGATACATAGAGGGCCTATACAAAGGAAATAAACTTGGAGGCAGTATTCTAGAAATGGAAGACGAAGTGGAGGAAGATGAGATACGAGATATGATATTGCGGCAAGAATGGACAGAGCACTGAAGGACTTGAGTCGAAACAAGGCCCCTGGAGAAAATGATATTCCGTCTGAACTGCTGATAACGTTAGGACAGCCAGTCGTGAAAAAAATGTATCTCCTTGTATGCAAGACTTATGAGACAGGGGAAATACCCTCCAACTTCAAGAAGAATATCGAAATTCAAATTCCAAAGAAAGCAAGTGCAGATAAGTGTGAAAATTACAGAACTATCAGTTTAGTAAGTCATGGTTGCAAAATACTAACACGAATTATTTACAGACGAATGGATAAATTTTGTGGAATCCGAGTTCGGGGAAGATCAGTTTGGATTTAGGAGAATTGTAGGAACATGGGAGGCAATACTCACATTACGACTTATCTTAGAAGATAGGCTAAGTAAAGGGAAACCTACGTTTTTTGCGTTGGTGGATTTGGAGAAAGCTTTTGACAATGTCGACTGGAATAGACTCTTCCAAATTCTGAAGGTAGCAGGGGAAAAATACAGGGAGCGAAGAGTTATATTCAACCTATACAAAAACCAGGCAGCGGTTATTAGAGTCGGACAAGAAAGGGATTCAGAGGTTGGGGAGGGAGTAAGACAAGGTTGTAGCCTTTCCCCAATGTTGTTCAATCTGTACATTGAGCAGGCAGTGAAGGAATGGTAGGAGAAATTTGGAGAGGGCATTAAAGTACAGGGAGAAGAAATTAAAAGTTTCTGGTTTGCCAATGACATAGTAATTCTGTCAGAGACGGCTAAATATATGGAAGAGCAATTGAATGGAATGAACAGTGTCTTGAAAGGAAGATATAAGATGAACATTAACAAGAGTAATATGAAGGTAATGGAATGCAATGTCAGAAAATCAGGAGATGCTGAAGGAATTAGATTAGGTAATGAGACAATAAAAGTAGTAGATGAATTTTGTTATTAGGGTAGCAAGATAACTTCTGATGGCTGAAGTATAGAAGATATAAAATGCAGAATGGCTTTGTGAAGAAAATGGTTTCTAAAGAAGCGAAACTTGTTAACGTCCAATATTAATTTAAATGTTAGGAAGTCCTTTCTGAAAGCATTTGTCTGGAGTGTAGCATTGTATGGGAGTGAAACGTGGACGATAAGGAGTTCAGATAAAAAGATGATAAGAAGGTTTTGAAATGGGGTCAGGGCATATCCTGATTAAAACAAGAGATAAATTGGTTAGACAAATTCTGAGACATCAAGGAATCGTCAACTTAGCATTAGAAGGAAGCGTGTGAGATATAAATCGTAGAGGGAGACCGAGGGACGAATACAGTAAGCAGATTCAAAAAGATGTAGGTTGCCGAACGTATTCTCAGATGAAGAGACTTGCACAGGACAGGGTAGCGTGAAGAGCTGCATCAAATCAGTCTGCTGACTGAAGACCACAAGAACAACAACAGGTCCTTCTACTCATTAGAAGAATTCTATGAATTAAAAGGATATATATATATATATATATATATATATATATATATATATATATATATATATATATATATATATATATATGACAGCAATTAATTATCTTGGGTCGCCACCATATTTCTCCAAAATATGTAAAATGAAAATGTTACTGATCAGCTAAGATGTGATCATATTTTCAAACATATAATAAATATTCCTATTCTATTGCAATGTATCAGTTGTACCAAACAAAAAAAATGTACTTGAAAAATTATTGGTAAGCTGTGGATTTAACTATTCTGTTTCCCCTCCAAAATAGTGAAAAAAGGAATGTTCTTAAATGAAAGACGATCTGCTCAAAATCAATTTATTACAATTAAACATGAAAAATCCTATCTTGACACAAAATTTGATAACATTTCCTATCATGAAAAACAGATAATGGTATTCAAACAATCTTTTACAAATGTTAAAATATTGAGACACAAAAATGACTGGCTGAGTCGAAGGTCGGTGGTTTTGCAAAACAGAATGCTATTAGATTGGCTACACAGGGGGTTGAAATTATCGTTAGCCCTAAGCTCCCCAGAGTAAATAGGCAGATCTCAAAAGAACAAAATAAGGGACAGAATCCAACAAGTCTGATTCATATAAGCCCCCAGCAAGTGCGTCACCTTACCCACACAGATGATCATTGATAGCAGCGTCTCAGGGTAGCAGGGTAGCGGTGGGAGCAGATGAGCTGAAAGTTTTATCCGACCGTAATTGCTGCGACCTGTTAAACAGGGTCATCATGTAACTTAACACAGTGTCACTAGGGTCGGTGTCGATAGGCAGTTGCTGTGCGATTTTATCACGCTAATAGACTAATCAATATTTTGCATAGCTGACACAAAGGCTACTTAGCACAAATCGATCAGTCACTTGCGTAATAAGATCTGTAAAAAAAAGTGCCTGGTTTGCAAAGGCGCAAATGCTGAAATAGAGACTTCTAGCAAAACGAAAAGTAAACTGTGGCCGCTCACAGCGTAACCACCGGACAATGTAACGTCCGTGACGTAAACACAACTTATACAAGGTCCGAATCTTCGGAATCACACACAAGTCTAACCAGAGGACCATTTAAGACGATGTCCTCCTCACGAATTTAAACGGAGTATTGCGTGTCTCCCGAGGACGCTCAAACCAGAGTCTTTGTGCCTCCTCGCGCTCTGCCGTAGCTCATGGCAAGTGACGGGCAGCCACACCCACACGCGAAATCACGCTCAAATCTCTGCTAACAGCTTATAGTCAAACCAATCGGCTGGCGTACTCAACACGGAAAACCACTTTTTAGCAGGCAAGCTGTGCCAATAAACATTAAAATCCCGAAATTTTCATATCTACATAGAATTTACTACAATCCCAGGAGCCCATCACGCCTGATGTGTCCCGAAAGGCACAGAAGTCAAAATAAGTCTACAAATGAAATGTTACATATTTCAATAATTAGCGTAAAGAGAAAGGTTAGTATGAAAAATATACTAATTGCAGTCCCCATCTCACAACACCCCCACACCTGTTGAAAATTTCGAGTGTGGAGTATCATAGCTAGAAAGTTGATATGATAACAAAGCAGGAGAAATTCTATAAGTATATAGGGATATCCAGTCATTTGTACATAAAAATTAAAATTTAAAATCCTAACAGATAAATATGTAAGAAATAATAATACGACCAATGACTTTCTTACTAATTTCATTCACACTAGGGCCCCAATCACTCTCCCTATCTTTTTAGCTGGGTCATCATTTCGTTGGGGCTGATCTCTATGACCATTCCAAAACCCCAACCCCAAACAGAAACAAACCATCCCTTGTCTGAACATTCATACTATTAAGATGACTGGGCCCTACCACATTCATGATTAATGACACAAAAACAACATTCATTCATCAAAAAGAAATAAAGAAACATAAAATTCTAAATATAAAAAAAAATGATTTTAAGTAAACAAGAGACTCAGATTTAAATAAACAAAGGACATTATATTCAGTTCTAGGCAATGAGTCAAGTGTTTAGAAGCTTTGTAATTATTATTCTATTAATAAACAATGTTGAAAAACAAACAAGTAATTAAGAAAGAAACATCCTAACTAATAAATGCAAAAAAAATGAAATAAAGAGAATAAAGATAGTCGCCGTGTGTCCTGCCACCTGGGGCCACTTACGTCACCGGTGATCCCTGCGCTGTGGGGGGTGTCTGTGGCATCCGACGGAAGGGTCGTGCACCTTGGCGCATGCTGCGAGGCCCACTGATCCAGTCTTGGTGTGTTTACGGCGGAACCAGCTGTCTCTGAAGGGACAGCCACAGCGACGGACTGTGAGCCCTCAATGTCTCTGTGGTCCACTGAGCGACCATGAACTACCAGATAGGAGTATTCAAATTGTGACTTAAAATTACTAACATATCATAGACAAACAAATAACATAAAATATCAAAATTGTGTTGAAAAGTATTATCACATTAAACAACATAAAAAAATGGCACGCAGTTCATTTTGGGCACCGTTTTTCAGAACAGTGGTGTGTGCATAAAAACTGTTTATGAGTCATAATGGTGGTGTGGTGAGTGTGGGAGGAGCAACACTGGTAGTTCATGGTCGCTCAGTGGACCACAGAGACATTGAGGGCTCACAGTCCGTCGCTGTGGCTGTCCCTTCAGAGACAGCTGGTTCCGCCGTAAACACACCGAGACTGGATCAGTGGGCCTCGCAGCATGCGCCAAGGTGCACGACCCTTCCGTCGGATGCCACAGACACCCCCCACAGCGCAGGGATCACCGGTGACGTAAGTGGCCCCAGGTGGCAGGACACACGGCGACTATCTTCTGTCTCTCTCGGCCTTAGGGCAGCAGCCACCAGCTGATAGAGAAATCAGTTTCCAGGCCAGCAGTTGGGGCGGGCCGATGCCGACCCCGACGTCGTGGCGAGCGCTGTGTTCCGCATTCTTTCTTTCCTCGATGGCGGGCCCCCCGTCGTGTTACCTCCGGGCGGCCGCCGCCGGCGAGCACGACATCGTTGCTGGTTTTGCGAGTCCAAACCTAGCGCTGCGGTCCCAGACACCGCGTGGGTCTGAAGCCGTGGACAGCAAACAGCGTTGGCGCGTCAGTGCATCGTTCCGTTTACACCACCACCACCAGTAGACATTTTTTAAAGAATTGCACATCACCAGCTGCCTGAAGTTGGCCCCCATGTGCCGCAAGAATGTCTCTGGGCCGGCCGCAGTGGCCGAGGGGACTGAGGTAATCCAGTCACGTTTTGCACGGCCACTAATGTCGGGGGTTCAAATCCCCCTCGGGCATGGATATTTGTGCCGTCTTTAGTCTTAGTTAGTTCATAAGTAGTTTGTAAGTTTAGGGACTGATGACCCCGTAGTTACGTCCCTTAAGCTTAACAAACATTTGAACATTTTTTGAATGTCTCTGGACATACAAACATACACATATAAAACAGGGAATATAAAACAAATACAATATAGAATTACATCGATTCTTTCCAATATAAGTTCCTTTAAATAAAAACATTAAATCTTCTTACTTTATCATGGTACCACTGTACCTTTATAAAATATTGACATATTAAATTGTTTACTTAATTATTTAGTAACAAGTAAAAAAATCAAGATATTAACATAATTGTTTCAATAATAGGGTTGTGATATTATTATTATTATTATTAATAGTTCGTTAGTGCATGCTTTAGTGTCCATGCAAACAAACATTATTTTGTTAATTACCATGCTTACTGATGTGCATGTTCAAGGAAACTATCTATCAAGATCGTACTACAGACATGGAAATGGAAAGTGTAGGAATTCTGGGTTATTGGGAACGTATACGAATTTGTTTATACTCCCTGACCAATTCCTTAAAAAAATATAATAAATAAATAAAAATAAAGTAAAATAAAATAAAATTCTCTTGTGTCATTTTACTGCAGTCTTCTTTAGATTCTTCAGTTTTCTTCCCATCATGCTGGGCTTAAGAGTACAATGCAGTTCGGTCATTATGAAACTGAAGATTAATGTTAGTGTACATGTTGTAGTAGTTTACCCTGAAAATAAACAATCATGGTTATAGCAAAGGAAAAATGTTGCCCTATCCAAGTGGGATCAAGTAATATACATTAACGTAACTTGGCCTCAATATTGTGAGAGCCACTATCGAACACAGCAAAAATATTGTGCAGTATCGCATTTATGAGGCTACACAATACAAGAAAATGTCAACAAGCAATATGTGTGGACACCACGAAATCACAATGAAAAAGACACGTAACCTCACACCCGTGTCAAGGTTACGGATCCCAAAGACTGACTAGGCAAATCACTTGTGGATAGCCGTTCCATCAAGTCTTATTCACAACGAAATGCGCTCACAGACGCAACAAAAACACAGTGAAAATAAACATCCACAAAACAATTTGAGGAAAACAATTACGTCAACGGCGAGAATTATCCATCGACTTTTGCAGAGTCGCTACACAGACAGACTCAACCAACACAAAACGACATATACAATGGCATTCGCAGTCAACAACGCTGACGCAGCCTAGAGATTAATAAATTACCTGTTAATTACAAGTCAGATAAACAACAATAAACACAGAACAACATGACGAAGAAATTGAACAGCTGACGCCTCAGAAAAAGACAGAAATTAAATAACAAAAATCCGCCGTAAGGTGTTCAAGGATGCAAGTCGAGATAATCCAATCCCTATGACAAAACCAAATTACATGCTGAAATACGACGATAAAGAAACATAAGGAAAACCTGTAAATGAGTCAATTGATTACACACAACTTATTTCTAAAAACAAAAGGTACACATTAACAATCAGCAAATTAAAGTACAAATACAAACTTATATTCACACAGGAAATACAGTATTAGCGCGCAACTTCCGAAATTACTTGCGGATCCCGAGGGCAGGAAATCCCCATCTATCGCCCATCATTGGCAGCTAGTTGTGCCCGAACTCTTTTGGGCACTAGTAGGTTGCGGTGCTCTGACCTCAACTATTTCTACTCCCCTATTATTTTGACTGGCGGCTGTCTGGTTATCCCAAGAATTACCGCTATCTTGGGCAGACGACCACTACTGAATTTTTGTGACTGCCAATTACCATTATTCTGGTTCTGGAACCGAGATGGACCGTTATTTTGCCATTGTGCATTGTTTTGGCCCTGTTCGATACTATTATTATTAGAAAAGGATCGGTTCTGCTGACTGTCATTGTCATTACTGCGCCAGTTTTCGTTGTTGTGATTCCTCTTTTTCCAATCATTGCCGCTCTTCCATCCGCGTTTGCGATTCTTCTCTCGCCCACGGTCTCCGTTGTTTTCCCAAGAATTATTGCCTTCATTTTGCGGAGGATTTTCGTCCCTGTTATCTTGAGGACGCCTCCCGTGTCGGATTTCTACGTATTCTGCCTCTCTAAGCGCGAAAATAAATTGGTCAAGAGTTCCGTCGAATTTCCTATCATGTTCCTCTGGTATCCTTCAGGGAGCTTGCTTGGTAAAGCAGTGCTTCATAATTTCATTGTCCGAATATGGGTTATTAAGGACTCTGTTTTTCTTTATTAGTGAATCCAGAAACTTGACTGGGTTCTTAAAATCGGCGGACAACATGTCGCATCCCATAACAATTTCATCACTGCACTTGTGAAGGCCAATACGAAGCAAGAAACGTTTTCCTGAACTGCTCATATGATGTACAAGATTCCGCCACAGAGTGCATGTGTTCCGCACGCTCCCTTGTAGATGGCCGCAAATGAATTCAAATTTATACTGCAGTGGCCACTCTGGCGGGAGTATTCTATAAAACTGTGCAATTAACGACTTTGAGTGCACTACATTGTTCCATTCACGATAGATCTGAACATTCTGTACAGACAGATCGAATGGCTTATATGCTGTGGCTCCACCGGCGTATTACGCGTGCCCTACCGTTCTCATGCTCTGCTGATTATTGCCAGCTGGAGATACCTGTCAGAAACAGCTGATCCATGGAGGTGGGAGTCTGTCCTACATAGACGACAGCAATTATCATCTGCCTCGGATCGTGTCTGTACACTGTGGGAAATTTTCTCCCGAGTGTTTGATTCCTCTATGACTGGCGAATGGTGACGGAAGACTGAGTTCTTTCGTCCTGTCGCGGTTCTGTGGGTCTATCTATTTCGCGTGGTACACGATCCGCACTTTCTCCCGCATTTTCCGTACTTGTGGTCGCTATCGACAATGTCGCTATTCTCTCTACATCGCCGCGAGTTTTTATTATATCGCGACTCAATTTCTTCTGTTGTGAAGAAATGTTAGCTTGTGCCTCTTTGATTTCCGCTATTTCTGTCTGCTGATTTGTAATCTCAGCGATCTCTTTTGAATTTTCTGTGATTTTTTTCTGTTGTCTGCTTCAGAATTTTCTTTCCTTGTACGGGTAATGTGGCAACTACTTTCTTGACATTAGCGATGTCAACCCGTGACTTTACTGCGACTCCTTTGGCCAATTCGGCCGTCTTTCTTGCACCAGCAGCTTCGTAGCGAGCAATTCTGGCGTCTTTCTTTGCCTCTATTGCCGTATCCTTTGCTTCAGTCGCTGTTTTACCGATAGAAACAAGTTCTTGTCTGACTACCGATAATTCCTCTTTGAGTTCACCCACACGGGCATTGATAACTCTTTCTAGTTTTTTAACTTCTTTCTTTCTTTCTTGTTTATCCTGTATTAAAGATCTCATCAAATCCCCCAGCTGAATATCCTCATAATTTCCAGCTGGCGTGGACGACCTTGATACTGTTGGCTTGCGGCTTTGCACTTTTCTACAAGAAGTTCCCTCATCACTATGAGCATACAGTTTGCTCTTATTGTGACTGTGAGGAATTTCAACCACACTTTCACTTGAGTTGTTAACTGAACTCTGCCTATTTAATATTTCTCAAGAAGCTTTTCTTGACACTTTACTCAAGTCGCGTTTTCTACATGATTCACGACAACTAGAAAAGTCAGAATCATCTGAATGGCACTCCGTGTCACTCATTGTGGCACTGTTTACTGAAACACCAGTAATTTATAAAAGCCTAGCTCTACTTCTAGTAATCATCAATTTTTAATACACAAATTTACCTACTTTTATATGCAAGTGTCTACCCGCCATACAACGTATTGGCCTGAGTATTTGAGATTAAAACACATCAAAATGTCCATGACAACAATAAATTTCGTATGTGAATAACTGTTAAAAACACGTACATAAATATTTGCCCACCAAATGACACAAGCAAAACCACGCCGTCAATGTCAACGCCGTAAAAACAACGCCATTGTGTGGTGCAGAAACCACATTACATGAATGCTGCAAAGGAACACTTGATGACGCATTATGCACATGAAAATTGCTAAAAACTAACTAAAACTAAGAGGTTTGGCCTGCCTGCAACTGGACAACATATGACCACATCATAGAATCTCCTAACATTCGATAATCCTATGGCTACAAAGTATGTAATTAATCAGTTATTAATTGTCCTTACTTCTAACATAACAGAAATTACGATTACAAAGTCAGAAAACGTATCTTAAATAGGCCAACCGGTTTGGATAGAAACAAATACTTCAGTAGGCCTGCCTGGTATTGCAGCAAAATTTATTTTATGATAGAAACTGTGATGTCTTGATATTTGTAACCAACATCCTAATGCCTTACTATTAGACCCTATTTAAAAACAATATTATTTTTCTATGTAGCTGTTTACAACTGTAAATATACACTCCAAACAAATAGGTAAAGCACGCAGCTGATTCCACTTCATTTCTATGTCAGTAAAGAAAACATTCCTCTCACATCACTCTCGTCACTATATAAAATGCTTGAAGTGTCACACTCACAATTTTTCTGAAGGAAGCTACTCGTCAACAAAATGTTTTTATTTGCATTAACTTTTTAGATCCCCTTGTAAAGGAACTTGTTATTGGCTTCTAAGTAACGAAAATGTTCTCATTTTCATTATAAACCATAGTAAAACATAACCATAATAGAAGTTACTCAGCATGAAGTATGCTAGAGAGTTCCCTTCAGAAATCGGAGAATGTTCTTTGGTCATGAGAAACTTCTGTAGCTTTATTCATACAAAATTGGAGAATGTTCTCTGCTGTGAGCAAGCTCCTACCACTCCATAGCGGAGAAGCGAGGCAACTGTCCCGAAACTGAAGCAGCTGATCGCTACCATTTGCAGGAAAGAATCCTAGTACTGGGGTTGTGATATGAAGTATATCAGACGCAATAAGAGCAAAATAAAGCCCAAAATAAACGCATGCTATTTTTTAAAAAATATTGATTATTGCAGCCTGTTTAAAAAGTATTCTTAAATGAATGGAGTTTCCTAATTTCCGAAATACGTCTGCATAGAGACACGAAATTTAAGAATGTAAACCTTCATGTAATATGCCTATTCCACCACAGGTGGTCAATGGTGAATCAATATGAATCTAAGAAGGTGGAGCGACTTTTCATCGAGATATTTGCTTAAGATCATTCCATGAAACTTGTAAAGTAGCAGAGAGTGCGATTATTACTTAATTCGGGTAACTTTCTGTCATGTCCTGTATACTTTTGCCCAATACTCTGTAACTTTTGCACGCTTATTTTTGTACATCTCATTTTTGTCTACATTCCTTTCCATATTACATAGAATTTTTCTTTCAACTATCTCGAACTTGGGTATGAATAATTGTAATAACCCATATAATTTTAAACAGGCATTTCATTCACATATTACTTTTTAACAGAGATAGTACTTCTCAAAGTGGTTGAGTATGCAACATTCGATCAAATAATGACCATTTACGAAGTACAGTCACCACCTTTTAAGTGTCTAAAAACAATTATTCGTCCAACTTCTGCCCGTCTCTAATGAGCATGCTGTCGATGGGATGTTAAACCCTAAGATTCCTTCCTCCTTCTACTTCTGCATCATACTTATATATATATATATATATATATATATATATATATATATATATATGATAAATACCTCTTATACGCCTAGTTATTCATTCAGCTCAATAGACTCTCGCATTTTATGTTTGTTTTCAGTATGATAATCTAGTATGACATTTGTAATTTTATTGACAGTGACTCCTATTGTTTTCAACCAGATCTATTTTATTTAATGCTGTTGACTAACCTGCTTTAATACCTTTTTGTCTATGATGATGGTACTGGACCGAAACTAGCCGATATTAAGGATTTTAATAAAACAGCTGATGGTTGAAGATGCATTTTATTAATAAACGTACTTTTCTGTTTGTGAAAGCTCTTTGCTTTATTTATATCACAGTCTGATATACAGTCACGACATGCACTGCTGTGAAAGTTGTTACCAACCGACAGTTGCAGTGACACTGGTACTGCTAGTGGTAAGCAAGGTGCTGTAAGAGAAATGTTTGTTTGTAATTACTTTTCTACATAAGTAACCAAACAGTTTCTGTAATTTTTGCGCTCCAAACAGTAGTAAAATATCGAGAGACATAAATAATCGTGAAATAAATGTAAAAACAGCCGAATATCCCTGATTCAGTGATATAAACAACAACTTATTCATGAAGAAATACTTACGAATATGTGTGTATTTTGTAGATAACTCCGTTGAAAGTGAGAGAATATAAACAAACAAGAAACATTAATTCCTATTATGGTCTGGTCCTATACGACAGGAACTTTCTTTGGTGTGTAAAAATTCTATATAGAGTCTAATGATTCAAACATTTTTAAACTTAATTCCTCTTTGTTATAAACCTGTATATGTTTGAGTATAATTAGTTTTGATTATAATACGAATGTCTTGAAGAGTCTTGCTGTTTGTGGTTCAGTTGTAGTACAAATTATAGAATAGGATTATGCTTGGTTGGCAAAATGTGTTTTTGCTTTCAATGTTTTATTGTTACGTTTGTGAGGATTTCACTTCAGCTGCAGCTGTAGTGTCTAATCTGGTATATTTAATAATATATGTAATGCATTCCATATAAGTTTCTTATGTTCAACACTTACTGATTTGGCTAGAATTGTAGTGCAGAAATACAGACGTTTCTGAATAAAATGTCATTCTGTAGATGGTTGGGTCTTCTCTTGTTTATTAGCAATTTTTGCTTTTAATAGAAACTTAAATTGTTGGGTAAAAAGACGTAGATTTCAAGATAATCTTAAATAAATTAGCTTGCAAAGTACCATTTCATACCCTCCTGTGGTAGTTAGGAAACCTTATAAAGACAAGTGTGAAGTTTCTTTATGGTTATTACCTATTTTTATGCCAGTACATACCTTGAAACACGACCGCTGTCATCTTCCATATATTTTTGTATAGTTTCTGTAAAGTTATAATTTATTTAATGTTGTTAGATTATCATTTTGTTAAAACTAGAACCCCACTCTTTTCAAAGCTTGAGGAATAACATTTTTATTTCATGTTTTAGAATATTAGTTAATGTTGTGAGGTTTTTCGTATTTTCTTATGTGAATAAACTATTATTACATTAATTAATATGGCATAAGTACGGCTTCTCTGCTATGCCACTTCCCTGTGAGAATGTGCAGTTGCTTTACCTTTAAGTGTGTGCGTGAATCTATGGCTGTTTGAATCTGGGGAGTGACAGCTAAGAAGCTATATAAACTTTTGTTTATATAGGTCTTTGGTGACAGCTCGCTTTGCATTGTTCTCTCTGGCTCAGTATCGATAGCTGCTGATACTATCGAAGACGTTTTCACACCCTTTGGTTGTGAGATGGTTGGCGAGTCTCTCGGTCCCCCACCACACCTTTTTTCGTGGATTTTCCCGCTTCCGGTGGCTTCCCTCATTTTCCTGCGGCCTGGTGGCCGCACAGCGATCCATTCGGTCCTGGGCGTCTGGTGAGGTAAGATTGGTTCTGCTCTTGTTTCTGGAGATGGTAGCGTTTCATTGACTAGCACGTTTAACTTTGATTCGTGAACTTAGAATCATTAATTGGAATATTTTCTCCGATCGTGTGCTGAAATATGTTCTCGCTTTTCAATTCAGTGATTTCCCATAGATAAACGCGGTCTGTGTGATTCTAATTGCAGTTTGATAACGGCTTGGGATGTTAAACCTTTTGTGATCATGTGGCGGTATATGAACTCAGAGTAAATATTTTCTAGCTTTGTGGGGCCCGATTTCTGATAGGTGATATGTTCGTTTGTGTACAGTGCATGTAAAAATCTTCTCATCCTTTCCTTTCATGAGTCATATGTGTTCCACATGGTTGGTTCATAGAACAAAACTCTCGTTCGTTTCCTGCCCATCAGGCAAGTAACTAGGCGGGTATCCTTCTGATTTCCATTAATATTTTGCGATCTTCTCTCCCCGCCTATTTTAATTTTGCTGTCTTTTCTCCGTTTGGTAGTACACACTCTGTCTTTGTCAGTAATTCTCTCTGAGCCTTGTACAACCTCCTTCAATAGCATCCTTATGTAATTCTAAACATTTCTATTGGTTGCATGCCGTAATTCCTATTTTTATTTTTCCGACTTTGTAATTATTTCACTTTTACGAGTTTTGGAGTCTGGACTTCATCCGTCTCTGTAATCGCTCCCTATCATGTGTAGCTGCATTTCTTTCGCTTCTTCAAAGTGTTGTATATAGTGTTTTGTGCTACCTCCGACTTGCTGAATTTCGCCTATGATAGCGGCGCCTGCTTCCGCCTCGTCTCAGTATGCTGTTTTTGGTGAGTTTTGCTGTGGCATTGCGTGTGTGTGAGAGAATGAGTGTTGTTTGTGAATCCTTCCCCCCCCCCCCCATAGGGTTAAATCATGTATAATATAGGCTGGGCACTGTCCGCATTATTCCCTATAAAAGATGCATTTTTATTATATTAATAAAATTGGTTCCCCATTTTATTTGTTTTCTATCTGAATAAACAAGTTTAAGTTGAGCATATTCCATAAATTGTCTACAAATTGTAGTTTTAAAGCACCTTCCCTCTTTTATTTAATATTGTTCTTCACAAGTGCTGAGAACATGCTCACATGCAATGTTTCTTACAACTAAATTCCGCTGCGCCATAAATGTTTTCTTAGCCACCTTTCTAAGATAACTTTAATTGTGTTGACTTGCTTACAAATGTCTGTGTATAATAACGTGTGAGCTGCTATGTATATTGAACACTGTAGTATTAACTTTGTGTTATTGAAGTAATTTGAAACGAGTCAGTTCTCAGTTTGGGCCAGGGAACAAGGCTTTATAGCAGGAAGTAACCGGTAGTTCACACAGACCTTATTTACTAATTTTAGTGACAAAGCAAGGCTCTTGTTATGTACAGTGGTCGACTTTTATCTGGCTTACCGCTGCCAGGATTTGCTCTTCTAGTGGGTCATCTGTCTAATGAAGTTGTTGTTGTTTGTTTTTTTCTTTTTCTTTTTTTGCGGTAAATGCGTGTGGGAATATTCTTAAAATTTTCTTTCCCCTCTCAGTGGATGAATGAATGAGATTAGCAGTGCGCATTGGTTCCAAATGTAGAGAGATTAAGATTTTGTATCCAGTGATGATTTCTATACAATGTTATTGAGCCGAAATAAAAGGCAGAAATCAGAATTTATTTGCAATTTTTTTAACCTTATGCCACGTTTCTCAGAATTGGAATTTTTCTAACATTTGTGGGTGCAGTGGCTTCTGGCAGAATAATTTAGAAATTTGGTTTCTTTTAAGTAACAGGTCACGGGAATAGGGGAGATACTCCAATTACTACATAATCTGATTCTTTGTGTTTTCCTGGCTATGAAGCTGCAGGTTTCCGTAATGTAACAGCCAGGTTCAACGTTTGTCAGCTCGTTGCGTTTGGAAAATTAAAAAAAAAAAAAAAATGCAAAATTTATTATTATCCTGGGAGAGGACGTTATAAAGAGGAAAGAGATGACATCGAGTCTCAATAAAGGTATGTCAGGTGCAATATACGGGACCTGTGGCATAATAAATAGGCCCAAAGCAGATACAGAATTTTTTCCCATTCTCTTGCAGGTGGTTTCCGCAAGGGACGCATTAGAGACCTCTTCTCGATCGGTCCACGAGATCAGAGTATTCAGAATTAGCACGCTGTGGAAACCACTGAAGAATAGTGCCAAGGTTTTTATATTTTGGGTGACAGTGCTTATCCGGTCTGAGGCATTTGTTGACCTCGTTGAGCGTTTATCATGGTGAGACAGTATAAATTGAAAGTTGTCCTCTCAAAAATAGGACTTATTATTATTAGTGATGGTTTGTATGCCCTTAACATTCATCTACATTTGTTCTCACATTACACTTTTGTGAATGCTATCAAATAAGCCACCCTGTCGCCCAGCAATTGCTGTTTCTGTTTAAATCTCTCACTGTGGTTGTTGCAAAACTCTATTAACAACCAATGTAGAGTTTCTACACCACAACATATCCTGTGTGCGTAACACGAAAGGTTCCTGTGTGGGAGAAACAACTCTATAATAACCATGATACACGAATTTGGAAGCACCTGGACATGACAAGAAAACACATAGTGAGAACTCAGGACAGTATTGTACAATAAGTTGTCAAAATGCTTCTCCTTACAAAAGTTATTATATGGCGAAAATATTTAAAGAAAATATAATCTGAGAAAAAGTACAAACAACTTTCCTTTGTAAGTAGGAGGCCACTACTGTGCTATATTGTATATATTTTTCTGTAAGTGTATCTTTCATTTAATTATCTTGCTAAACATATTATATATAATTCTGTAAAAGATAAGTGGTGAATAAACAAATCAAATGTGATGCAAATAACATTTGCGCCGTTGCTGTTCTTTCTGCTATCTTTTCACACTACATTAGCGAAGGTGGCAAAAAGGCTAAATAAAACGCGGTAGGTGTTCGAAGAGCCCAAACACCAAGGTCGGACACATGACGTCACCATTGCGTAGTAGCGCCTGTTTGCTGGCTCTCCATGTAGCTTTCTGGCAACTCTTCAAACGAACCTTGTATATATTAGACTGTTTACACTCCATGAAAATATAGTGTCTTAGTCTAGTATGTTTTTGCTGCATTAATAAAAATGGTAACATTCCGAAAAGTGTTGTACTCTATTTGCTACATAAAATATATCCTAGTTTAACCACAACAGGTTATGGGCCTAGATTTGAACGCTTCAGGTTGTGAGATTTACTGCTAGCTAGGATATTCGAAAGACTGCAAGATTTGTGGACAATGGGTGGAACGACACATCACCTGAGTGGGGACACTAGTCCTGCAAATATTTGCAAGTTATCAGTGAAGATGAGTGGGAAACGTGGAAATGGCAAGTTCAGCTCTGTTTGAAGGACCATTGTGCTTATTCGATTGTAGATGGTACAAGTCAGTGTCCATCATTAGCAGAAGGAGAAGAACCGTCGGACGATAATCGGCTCTGGCAACAGTACAATTCACAGGCATCTCGTATCATTGGAACTGTACTTGGTGAAGAACCTGCTATTCATGTCCGAAAGATAACTGATGAAAAAGAAATTCGGGACACGCTTACATCAGTATTTGAACAATTTTCACTGCAGTGGCTATACAGGCTCTTTGAACTACAAAAGACGATGTCACGGATGTTATAAAACACATGTCACAATTTGTGAAGATTTTTCATTACTTATGCAGTTAATTGAAGAAATGTAATGCAAATGCAACTTTGCCTCTTTTGCTGCTTCATCATCGTATTTTCAAAATATTGGGACCCACATACCAGTTTTATAGGTCGACATTGAAACACGTCCACATAACATGTTCCATTTAATTGACTCCCCATGAACAAATGTTGATGAGCTTCAGACTTTTTTTTTTAGTGTAGCAAGACACTCCACTCGCAATATGCGAGATACCAGGCATTATATATTGATTTGGTTCTATCTGTATGTAAAATTCTAAGTGTCTGTGTTTGTACATGAGCCCCAAATATCTATTAGTGTGTCCTGTGATGTGCTCCCACTGGCCCTGGCTTCCGCAGGATGAATGAAACTTTGTATGTAAGAGAGTTTAGGATGTGCTAGGCGCACGTCTTCTATTTTGTGTCATCGTTTCTTTCAAACTCTGAGCGTTGAATGTCTCTGGGCGAGAAGCAGGTTTGCCAACTGCTGAGCAGAACCCAGTCTTAGCAAAGATTTCTAATGTTGCTTCCTATTATCCTCCTTGGCTGGGGGTTGGTCAGGTTACCTGCCTGACGAACGGTGACACTCTCTGGGCTCCCCTCCGCTAACCCCCCCTCGGTAACGGCTAGGCAGTGGTCAAGAGAGCTATTCATTCGCTTCTTGATTCCTGGTAGGGTAAGTACCTCTGGGCTTTGGGTCCGTTGTGGCCTCATGGCTCGACTTAGTTCAGGCTCCATAGACATACTTACGCCTTTTCACGAGTTTAATTCCAGGAGTAGCAGCTACACTATGTGTAGTAGTGAGATTTTGCTTAATTTCCTACAGGATTGCTAATTTTATGTCGATTTTTGCTCGAATCTGATTCCGAGGATCTGATGGTGTTTCCTTAGCATAGTTCTTGCACTTGATAACTTTTAAATCATTTCTTCGCCTGTTTAAATATGTTCAATGTCTTTCGCGTTCTTATCGTAGTTGAATTCTAATATTATCAGGGATTCACGGTGGCTATACTGTTTGTACTTTGTCGACAGAACAGGTGGACGATATCAGACTAAGCCTTCAGTTTTTTCATCATTCAGTGCACATGAGTGGTTAATAATTGTGTAGCTTGAGTTGGTTTATGTTCTAGGAGGCGATCCAATTATGATATTGTAGAAAGATATAAAAAAGCCAAGATTGCTGTTCATCAATTTTTATTTAAGACCGGTTTCGCTGAACTATGTCCACATCATCTGGTCCAATAAAATCGTTTTACAAGGTCATAATCTTGTAATGTCAATCAGTTGTTATATAACATAATTTACAGCGCATAGGTGCACTATGTCATTATAATAAAACATAGTTATCATAGTGAGTGACAATAGTAATGGAGTTTGCTATTGTCACTCACTGTGATATTTTATTATAATGACATAGTGCACATATGCACTGTAAATTATGTTATATAACAACTGATTGACATTACAAGATTATGGCCTTGTAAAATGATTTTATTGGACCAGATGATGCTGACATAGTTCAGCAAAACCGGTCTTAAATAAAAATTGATGAACAGCGATCTTGGCTTTTTTATATCTTTCTACAAATTGTATAGCTAATTTGTGTGTAGTGTGATAATTTCCCCCACGAAAATTGTCCATTCTAACTTGTAATCTGTGTACCTGTCGGCCCACATGTGCGCCGATTAGCGTGTTCCCTGTCGTGGTTATTACCATTAAATAGATATTTTTCCTCTGTGAAGAAAGAACCATTGCACGATGTATATAGTGTTTTTAATTTTCATGAAATAGAATTATTTCACTTATCTGAATTTTTCTGACCGAACTCTGTATTGTGTTGTAGCATTCTGTAACCTTGATTACCTAATAGATATCATTCCTCTGATCAGAAAGAATGGTTACATGATATATTTCGTAATCTTATTCTCTTCGAAATTGATTTTGTTAACTTTATGCATATTTTGTGTTCCGACTTAGTAGAGTGCTGTATTGATCTAACAACTTTAACCTTCTGTAGTTTTCTTCTCCCTGTGCTAAACGAACGCCAGAGCAACCGTTGTTAGATATTATTTAATGAAATCTTGACTTAATGTATAGTTACAAGTTCTAGGGAAACATTAACTTCTGTCTGTACGCCAAACTTTGTGGCCTTAAACCAAGTGCGTTTGTTTCTGATCGTTTATCATGAGCCTAAGCCACTAGCTTGACACGTTATAGAAGCGAAGTACTATTTCATTGTGCGTGAGTGAAACTTCGATCTGCATTCTCCACATTGCTTGGCTGTCATCTTGGTGTATTGGTGTCGGGTGCTTGGTAAGTTCAAAAATGTTCAAATGTTTGTTAAGCTTATTGGACTTAACTACGGGGTCATCAGTCCCTAAACTTACAAACTACTTATCAACTACCTTATACTAAGGACGGCACAAATATCCATGCCCAAGGGGGGTTCGAACCCCCGACCGTAGTGGCTGTGCAGACCATGACTGGAGCGCCTCAATCCCCTCGGCCACCGCGGCCGGCGCTTGGTAAGTACCTGCATGGCTTGACGTATGAATCTGTGTGTGAATGTGCTGCAATTCCTCCATTCCCCCCTATAAACGTGATCATAAATAACCTGTACTCAACTTTGCAGGTGGGTAATTTTAGGACCATGTAATTGCGGATATTTTGTAAGGTGTGTTTTTTATTGTAATTTAAAAAAATTGTTTTCCCCCCTTGTTGTTCTTATTTTGAACAATAAATTAATTTGTTAAACTATAATCCTTTTGTGCTAATTTAAATTCTCCCCTGATCATTTATTTTGGATTAATGTGGGGTAATTTGTTCATGTATCTCGTGTGTCTGCTCTCTTCTGGAGTACAGAATATTTGCGTTTCTGTTGCCAACATTTATTTTTGATTTAGATCCATGACTGCGGGTCATTATTTAATTGTGTGCAGTTTCCTCTAAAGATTACAGTAAGGGTAGAACTGTTTGCTTAACTTATAGAATCAGAGTTTTGCTTAAGGGAACTGTATACTTCCGCCGCTGTGTGAATATCGCCATAATTAGATTTTGTGAGCAAGCAATCAATTGTTAATTTCACAAACACAGCTAGTTAACAGTCAAAAGAACAGCGGGCGAGTTTCACTTGGCGTACCGCTGCCAGGATTTGTCCTTCTGGGGTGTGCTGATATTTTGTTTTATTATGTTATTAATTCAAATATCCACCCGCCCCCTGCAATTGTGTAGGGTGTGAGTACAGAAGTGCAGCAAGCGGTTAAATTTGTGTCTTTCTCTTTCAGCAGTATATTTTTGTGTATTTTGGGGAAGTGTATTTATTAACGGAAATTTTCATGCCTTTAAGAATGTGTGAAATTTTGTTGAAGCACCCAGGTTCTGCCACTTGGGTTGCTAGGCTGTTGCTTTGTGTTTCCGTCATTGTATTTGCTGTAAGATTGAAATGGATAGTTCTAAACCTTCGGCGATTGAAACGCGTAGGCGCGCAGCAATGAAAGAGCAAGAGAGTAAAAGAGACAGGTTGTGTGAAACTGAAAGTAATGGGGTGTTAGATTCTCGGGGAGCCCAGTCGGTTGAGAACATGGGAAACCCAGAGCTTACACTCGCCGGAAGCCGTGGCGCGCCTAATATGGTAGCGCTTGAAAGCAAGTTGCGTCTGCTTGGGGACAAAGCAGTGGCCGGCCCGGCAGCTAAGCCGGATGCTCCACCCACCCAAGCAACAGTGGCAGCCCTCGTGAACAACGATCTTGCAATTTTACTCGCCCACTTCGTTGAAATTCGAAGCGAGATAGGTGAAATTAAAACATAAGTAGCAGGTGTAAAAACGCGACAGGACGAGGTTCTCGGTCACCTGTACGAGATGGCGAAAGTAGTAACCGAAAGGATTGAACAGAACGCAGACGCATCAGAGTAAACCAGGAACAGATCGCCAAGGTAAACGTGAGGGTCGACGCAGAAGAGGTGCGCGCCGACAGTATTGTATATTGTAACGAGCGTTAATGAGGTGAAAGCGCGCGTCAACAATGCAGAAGCACGTGTCGGCGACGTGAGTAACCGAGTTGATACAATGGATGCACGCGTCGGTGTAGTGGCCAGCCACGTTGATGAAGTGATCTCTTCTGTTGGTGCCGTAGGCGTACGTGTAGGTACGGTGGAGTCTGAGATTGTTCAATTGGAGAACCAGCTTAGGGACATCACCAGCCGAATGAATGAAATGCGGGTCGCCGGCGGAGAGCCCGCGCCCAGTAGCCACGCAATTACCATGAGTGAGGGGACGGATAAGCGGCCGTCTGACGCGGTGAGTAATGCTTGCTGTAGCCGCGGCGCCGAATCTGATAAGGACGCCAATTCGGCTTTTGAAGATGATGAAGTTGCGCATCATCCTCCGCGCATCCGAACCGCAGTAGCCGAGAACCAGCTCCTGCCTTTGACTACAATCTGTTTCTCACCATGCGAAAGTTCGAAACCTTTCGTAACGCTCCCACTGGTATCCACCCCCGGCGCTTGGCTGGATCAATTTGAGTACAGCCTCCCTCCAAATTGGCCAGAGTGTAATAAAGTAGACTTTGTGGTTGGGTTGCTTGAAGGCGAGCCCGCCACAAGGATGCGCGCATTGCTTAGAAACGGGCTCGATTACCGGGAGTTCTGTGAGCATTTTTTTCGCGTCCTACTGGTCTGAAACCCATCAGGATCGCGTGGAACATAGCATCTTAATGATGTCGCATTACAACCCGTCCCAGTACTCAACCCCTAGTGAGTTCGTGCAGGTGATGCTTATGAAGAACCAGTTCCTGGATTTTCCATACCCCATACCTGAACTAATTAGAATCTGCTTAACAAAGTTGCCGAGGAGATTGCGCAACGCCATCATTGCTGGAAGATGCAAAGACGACCTTGAGCAATTTCAGGCGATGCTAGATGAGCTCGAGTTTGATTATGAGCCACCGGCAAGTAGTTCAAATTCGAGCGGCAGTTTTAAAAGGAACGGGTATCAGAGACAGCATCTCCCGCCGCGCCCGCATGATGCTGACAGCAATGCAAGTACGCAGAGCTCGGCAGAGCAAAACAAGCGCCCGAGTCCGTACGACGGCGCATGGCAGTCAAGGAAAGGTTTCGTGCCAGAAAATCAGGGGCGCAAAAAGAAACGATGGGGTAATAGTAATGGTAGAAACAGCCATCAAAACCGTGTACACTGGACAAGGCAAAGCGTTGAGGTGCGATCGCCTGACCCCCGACACAATAAACCTGAAAGTCTGCCGGGTCCGTCAACTTCGAAGGAATGACGACCTCCCTCCGTTGCTGAACATTCGGTGAACTTAATCGAACAGACAACGGAACCGGCAACAAAAATTACGGACATGCGCGAGATTTTTCTAGCGTAGGACTCGATTGCGACTGCGACTACGGAACGCGTAAACCATTTAAAATTTGACGATCTACGAGAGGTTCTTCTGGAGGAGGAGCCGCACACGACAGGGGCGACAGTAGAACCGGTCCTGGAAATTGAAGTTCAGGGCGTGAAATTACGGTGTACGTTAGACACGGGAAGTGTTATATCGGTAATGAGCGAGGATGCTTTTAACCGATGCCTGGCAGTAGGTTCTTGGCCAGTGCTACCTCTTCAACGCACCGAGGTTAAAGGAGCTTTGGTTGGAAGGAGCGTGGAGGTTAGGAAGCATACCGAAATTCAGTTTAACTGCTATACTTCTATACTTTCGTCGCCAATTTTATAGTTGTGCCGTCGCTCGCTGTGGACGTGTTGATCGGCGTTGAATTTTTAGTAGCGCACCAGGCCACACTGAACTTCGGAGAAGGTGAAGTGCGCCTGTTACTTGATGGGTCAAACATCAAGTTAAAATTTGACGAATGCACTACGACGTTGATTTCCGATGGTCCCTCTTGTCACTTTCTCTCTGACTTCCTAACCGATTATCGAGCGATATGTGGTGCCGACCCGGTAACCTCTGATTGCGGTCAACGGATGCTATTGTTGCTTAATTCGGATGAACAAGCCGACACTGCGTCTGAGATTGAACCAAAGGTCAGGTCGATAGGAGACGCTCCACCTCTGGCTAAGGCTGAAATGTCCCGCATTTTGCATAAACATGCTCCAGTTTTTTCTGATGCCCCCGGTACCATTAAGAACTTTCGTTATCAATTCAAAATGCGGGAACATACTAAGTTTTTTGTCAATATCGTGAGTGTACAAAGACGAGGTAGCAGAGGAAATTGAACGAATGAAAAAGGATGGCGTAATTGAAGATGCTGTGAGCTCTTACAACAACCCCTTATTAGTCATTCCCAAGAAAGACAAATCAATGCGACTCGTCCTCGATTCACGGCAGATAAATACCATCATCGAGCCCGAGACAGATCGGCCACATACGCTAGACGAGCTTCTGCAGAACTTCCACGGTGTCCGTGTGTTTTCGTCAATTGATTTGCGTGCCAGCTACTGGCAAATCGAGCTCGACCCTGCTTGTCGCCCGTACACGGCATTTCTATGTTTCGGGAAGTGTTACCAGTTTAGGAAACTTCCGTTTGGGTTGAACATCAGTTCCGCTGCCTTCACTCGTGGCTTTAACAGCATCCTTCCTGAAAAACTGCGTAAACGCATCACCACTTACGTGGACGATGTGTTAATTGCAGAAGAATCATGGGAAGGCCACAATGAAGTGTTAGAGGAGCTATTAGGTGTCTTTGCAAGTTCCGGTGTTACCGTGAACTTGAGAAAATCTGAGTTCGGTCGTCCCCGAGTTAATTTCCTTGGACATATTATTACGGGAGACGGCATAATGCCGGATCCCTGTAAACTCGACGCGATTCGAGGCTTCCCTATACTCACCACTAGAAGCAAGTGCGCTCATTCCTCGGCCTTATAAATTTTTATAAACGTTTCTTATCACTTGATACCTTGGCCACCCCATCCCTCTACGCACTCACCAGTAAGAACAAGCCTTGGAAGTGGGACGCAAATGCACAATCAGAGTTTGAAAGCCTCAAACGCGCGCTCTTGTACGCGCCCCTGCTCTCACACCGACCTCACTGAGGACTTCTGTCTTGGGACGGATAGTTCAAGGACGGGAATAGCTGCCGTGTTGTTCCAAGAGATTAAGGAAGACATGGTAATGCGCAGGAAGACAATTGCGTTTGCGATCCGCGTTCTCACCAAGTGCGAGAAGAATTACTCGGTGACAGAGCTGGTAGCCCTTGCCGTCATTTTCGGATTCACGAAGATCCGTGGATTTCTCTATGGCCGAACGACGAAATTGTATACTGATCACCGTGCTTTGCAGTTTTTTATGTCGGCTAAGCTGACGCACGGTCGGCTGGCCAGGTGGGCGCTATATCTCCAGGAGTTTCATTTCACGGTTGAACACATACCTGGGAAAGAGAATGTAGTGCCAGACGCTCTCTCTCGTTCCCCGATAGGATTGACTCAAGGGACGAACAATGAACTTCATGAAAATATTTTCAGTTTGCTGTATTTGCGTGGCATAACCTTTGAAAATTTCATTTCCAGCTCCCTCCAAGACATAGCGCGAGAGCAGGACAAAGACCCCATCCTGAAAGACGTGAAGACTATATGGAATGGCAATAACAATCCGTCGATCAGGAATTACTATCTAGTTAGGCGTAACATATTGTATCGACATAGCGATCCCAGCAAGTCCAAATGGGTTGTGTGCATTCCAGATGAATGGGTGATTAAACTCATCTGGTATACACACCTGAGCTACGCCCACTATGGCCCACGTAAATGTTACATGAAACTCCGTGATACCTGCTACTTCATAAATATGGAAAAGAGGATCCGGAGGGTTCTAGCAATCTGCCAAGCCCCCCACTATGTCTCACCATGCCCCTTCGTTTCCTATCATTCCTTCTCGTTTACGAGAAATGGCTGCCGTAGACTTATTTGGGCTGCTTCCACGGACAGTAAACGGGCACTCCTACATTTTTGTTGCCGTCGAGTTAACTTCAAAATTTGTCACCTTCACCACATTGAAAAAGGCCACCAGCAAATCTGTATCGCGGGCTTTTGTAAAAGATTTATTAACTCATGCCGGGCACGTCGAGAAGGTCATTTCAGACAATGCTTCTCAGTTTCGCTCTCCTATCTGGAAAAGGGCGCTACAACGGAGACGTATTAAACGGATTTTCATTTCTGTCTATCACCCGAAGTCAAACCCGTGCCAATGTGTAATGAAGGAACTGGGGAAGTTGTGCCGCTTGTATTGTCACCGACTTCATCGTATGTGGGATCAGCACATACAAGGTTTCCAGCACAATATCAATGAACTCCCAAGTGATTCAACATCTATGCCGCCAAAGCTCGTTCTGAAAAATATATACGCGGAGGACAAGGTGTGAGAGGTGGTGCCTCTTGATCCACCCATTAAGTTAAGACACAAGGCAGTAGTTGACCTTGCATTAAGGAACATCGTAAGGCCGCGGAATGAAGACGACAAGACAAGATGTGTCGTGTTGTGCGTCGCTTTTCGAACGATCTCGCAAGCTCTCCAGCAAGCGCAATGCCTTGACCAGCAAGTTTTTCCCAGTATTTGTCGGTCCCTTTCGGGCCAAAATAATTGCGCATGAAAATGTTGTTGAGCTAGAGACCATTCGGACCAAGAAGTCCCGTGGTGTGCACCAAGTCTCTAGCTTAAGATTCTATAGAGAATAAGTGTATTCATGTGTATATTTTATTGTATTTATAGGTTCCATTTTTGCTGTTTTTGTTGTTGTAGTCGTTGTTGTCTTGAGTATTTATGTGTACCGTGTCAACCAAGGTACCACGAAAATTGTGTCGTAAGGGTTTGTCTGTATTTCGTAGCACGTTCAGCGTTGCATGTGATTCAATAGCTCGGATGAGTAATTTGTACTTGTACTGTTCTGTCAGTAGACGCGTAAATGCGTCCCGGTTCTGCACAAATAGTTGGTCTTTGCCCTTCGTTGTGGTAACTCCAGCTATTGTGTCTTTTGGAGCGCTGTTCGGTACGATTTCTGCTAAGTTTTGTTCAAAACGTGAATGTTTTTGAAGTTCCTAAGCTCTCGTCTTTTGGTCGCGTGCACGGACACGAGAAATGTCAATTACCGGTACTCTCTGTACCGAATAACTGGAGTAATTATATGTGTTGCAATGTGCTTGCTGTAGGATTGTGTTAAGTACCTCCATTTAGGTAGAGGGAAGTGCAATACAATTGACGCGGCAGGTGTTCGCGTGCACGGTCTCCAGAGAGTGATAGTATTTATATAGTACCATGACGGTACTGCCACAGTAGTGCCTGTACAGGCTTCCACCGCCCGAGTGGGGTTGGCGTTATTAATTTTGGGGAAAGGTTCCCCTGGCTCTCGAGACGTGTTATTTGTCTTTGAAAAAGGGCACGATGAATCAGAATGATTCTTAGAATTTTCTGCAACTTGGGCGCTATAAGTAACCATTCGTAGTCACCCAGTAATGAAATCTTCCAGTGTAATGTTTCAGACCGTACCTGAGTAATGTGTAATTGGGAAAGACAAGAAGAGGATTGGTATAGAAGTAAACAGACGACCGGACGCGAACCCATGAGTTTTATGGAATAGAAGAAAAGAGATTCGGAACAGTACGGCCCTTCAAGTTTACGAAGCAGTAGAAATGGGTAGAGTAACACCCATCACAAAACAGATGGCATAAGTCCCGCTCTTGATGCACTAAACAATAATATGTTTTTATTTCAGGAATCCCGTAAGTAAATGAAGCTGTAAATAATTGATGTATTGTATGTGTCATATCATCTTGTATGATTTAATATGATGTACATTTTCTCTTCTCCAGGTTAATGTTTTGATTGTGTTTTCTTTCCCTAGATATTATACAATAATGTATTTTGTGTCTGTAATTATCTGATGTTGCATTTTTTATTATATAGGCATAGTGTGTTTTGTTGTGTCACCATGCATCTTAACATGTGTTAGTTTCTAGTAATGTTGCAGTTTTTCCTCTCATATTGGCGTAATGTGTTTTATTGTTGTAATATATTGCATATTAAAGATGTCTTTTATTTCCAGGTATTTCCAGAGCATGCATTTGTTTCCGTAATTATTTTGTATCTCTAGCATAACATTTTGGGGAAAATTCAAATTGTTTCCCTTGTTTTGTTGTGCAAATAGCATTTTGTGAACGTTCGTTGCTTCATGACGACACGCCACTGCTGGGTGCGGTTGGTTTGCCAATTACATAACATTTTGTATCTCTAGCATAACTTTTTGGGGAAATTGAAGTTGTTTCCCTTGTTTTGTTGTGAAAATTGCATTTTGTGAACGTTCGTTGCTTCATGACGACACGCCACTGCTGGGTGCGGTTGGTTTGCCAATTACATATCATGAAGAACGATACAATGTTGCAACCCCCTGAAAAGGGATAGCAAGTCACTAATACTTGAAAAAAAAAAGAAGAAAAGGAAAAAAAAAAACTAATTTCCATTACCGGGAGACGCAAAGTGGTTGTGCCTGTGTTTGTTCTTTGTTCTCCATTTTCAGACAACCCAGCACGCAAGAGAGAAGGAATGGCGCCAATAGTTAGATGGTAGCTAGTTCTGGTAATGTAGCTTGGGTTGAGGGATAAATAATGCATGACAAGTAGCAGCGCAATGCACCATTGCCAATGTTTGTAGTGCCTTGCTTGTAACACTACCGCTCAGCCATATTTTAATTCCGCGTTTCTGCCGCTCGGGCACCTTCATGTGTGCTGAATCTGTGTATGTATTGGCCACGTAGGAATAACAACTTTTTTCATAGATTATCACCTTGTTTTAATTGTAAAATTTGTGTTCTTGTACTTAGTCTTAAGTGATACATCTGCTATGGCAGCAGTGACTTAATTATTTTATTTGTTTTATTAAAACAATCATTGTGAGGACATATATTTTATATTTTTTAAATAGGTAATTGTAAAGATCTGAGGAACATCATCCTGTAGAATGGACAATTACAGGCGACGAGGTTTAACATTCAGAATCTTGTGAAGTGCGAGTTTTGCACAGACACCTGGGAAACTCCATGCCACCGACAGCGTCAGCACTACACGCCGCGCCCAGCCTGCTCGCTACCTGCAAGCAAAGCGTGGCCACCGGCGGCCCTTTGTCCCACCATCGGCTGCTAGGGGAGGCCCGCTGTGATGTCGACAGGCAGCTGCCGGCAACCAGCGCCAGACAGCGCTCGCCATCTACGCTGAGCCGCCAGCCAGCGTGACGCAACCAGACACGCCCCCCCACAGCAGCAGCCGCCCAGGAGGCCAGCTGACTGAAACAGCGCGGTCGACGACCCCGGTCCAGTCCAGAGGCGTCCCTGGCTGACAACACTGAGGGCAGCCGGGCGATCAACTCCTGGCTCTGCAGCAGAGGCTCCGAGAGCGGAGATCTTACGTGGACTGCAGCTCGATCGCGGACCTCACTCCATCGGCTTGCCATGAGCTGTCAAAGAACCACAAAACTGACATAGCCCCTCGCTGTGTTGTGCAAGAAGAGCTGCATAACCAGTCACCCAGTACGTGCACAGTCAATTTGTGCAATACTAGTCTCGTCTGTTGCTAATGTGCGGGCAGAAGAGGGTAACAAGGTAACGGCCCCACATGATACAAGACGATAGCATGGGTGAAAACTTGATGCAGCTGTCACTAACGCTCTGGCAAACTGGTATTCCATCCATGGCAACAACGAAATGTTCTCCAAATCAGTCTTGCGCGAGGTGACGTAACTGAGATGCTGCTGTGCTGGTGCTGGATCTACTGTCAGAGACACTCAAGCGGTATAAATATACTTACAGTGCGGTCAGTAGTGTCCTACAAGTTGCTTTGGAAGAAAGTCCCTCCCCAAGCCCCTAGAACTAAATCGTGTTAAACATGTGTGGCGAGCAAAAGTCATGTTGATAACTATAACCAAAACAGACCTGTGTGATGCACAAAGATGTGTTGATAAAAGATTGCAGTGGACCTGATGTTATGTTTTTGAATTTCTAATATTGAAAATCGAGACTTAAATTTAGCCTTCTGCAAGGACACACCTATGAATGTGACAGACTACAACGAGAGTGTTTGAATACTTGTCTTATATTTTTTTGTTTCTGTCTGATATTGTCTACGATGTGTTTTATGTGACCTATGTATTAATATTACACTGATGAATGTCCCAAAACTGTGGTCTAACCAGCCACACCAGCAAACACACCATTTGTTTTCTTTTCATTTCTTAAATGGATTTATGATTTGTGTTAGTTGTAGAAGAGGCCAGTCCACTCTGCCTGTGCTCTATTTTATGCCATGATTTTCTAAGGACAACCTGATAAATAAAAAAGTTCTGAAGCTCAAAATTATATGATAAATGTGAATTCAGTAAATTTTTTTCTCACTAAGGAACGGGTGATGAAACACGTCCAAATAACGTGTTCCATTTAATTGACCCCCATGAACAAATGTTGACGAGCTTCAGACTTTTTTTTTGAGTGTAGCAAGACATTCCACTCGCAATATGCAAGATACCAGGCATTATATATTGATTTAGTTCTATCAGTATGTAAAATTCTAAGTGTCTATGTTGTACATGAGCTCCAAATATCTATTAGTGTGTAGTGTGATGTGCTCCCACTGGCCTTGGCTTCCACAGGATGAATGAAACTTTGTATGTAAGAGAGTTTAGGAAGTGCTAGGCGCGCCTCATCTGTCGTGTGTCGTCATTTCTTTCAAACTCTGGGCGTTGAATGTCTCTGGGCGACAAGTAGGTTTGCCAACTGCTGAGCACAACCCAGTCTTAGCAAAGATTCCTAATGTAGCATGCTCTTAACCTCCTTGGCTGGGGGTTGGTGATGCTCTCTGCGCTCCCCTCCACTACCCTCCCTTGGTAACGGCTAGGCAGTGGTCAAGAAAGCTATTCATTCGCTTCTTGGTTCCTGGTAGGGTAAGTACCTCTGGGTTTGGTTCTGCAGTGGCCTCATGGCTCGACTTAGTTCAGGCTCTATAGTCGTACTTATGCATTTTCGCGAGTTTAATTCTGGGAGTAGCAGCTACACAATGTGTAGTAGTGAGATTTTGCTTAATTTCCTACAGGATTGCTAATTTTATGTCGATTTTTGCTGTAATCTGATTTCGAGGCTCTGATGGTGTTTCGTTAGCATAGTTCTTGCACTTTATAACTTTTAAATCATTTCTTCACCTGTTTAAATATGTTCAATGTCTTTCGCGTTCTTATCGTAGTTGAATTCTAATATTATCGGGGATTCGCGGTGGCTATACTGTTCGTACTTTGTCAACAGAACACATGGACGATATCAGACTAAGCCTTCAGCTTTTCCATCATTCAGTGCACATGAGTGGTTAATAATTGTATAGCTAATTTGCTAAGGTGTTTCCGAGTGAGTGTAGCGTGATAATTTTCCCCGAAAATTGTCCATTCTAGACCAAGAGATGGATACAGTAAGCAGATTCAAACAGATGTAGGTTGCCGTTCTTATGTGGAGTTGAAGAGGCTTGCGCATGATAGGATATTGTGGAGAGCTGCATTAAACCAGTCTCCGGACTGAAGAGCACAACAACAACAACTACAATCTGTGCACTTGTCGGCCCACATGTGCACCAATTGGTGTGTTCCCTGTCGTGGTTATTACCATTAAATATATCTTTTTCCTCTGTGTAGTAAGAACCATTGCACGATGTATATCGTGTTTTTAATTTTCATGATATAGAATTATTTCACTTATCTGAATGTTTCTGACCGAACTCTGTATTGGGCTGTAGCAATCGTTAACCTTGCTTATCTAATAGATATCATTCCTCTGATCAGAAAGAATGGTTACACGATATATTTCGCGATCTTATTCTCTTCGAAATTGATTTTGTTAACTTTATGCATATTTTGTGTTCCGACTTAGTAGAGTGCTGTATTGATCTAACAACTTTAACCTTCTGTAGTTATCTTCTCCCTGTGCTAAACGAACGTCAGAGCGACCGGTTTTAGATATTATTTAATGAAATCTTGACTTAATGTGTAGTTAGGAGTTCTAGGGAAACTTCAACTTCTGTCTGTACACCACACTTTGTGGTCATAAACCAAGTTCGTTTGTTTCTGATAGTTTAGCATGAGCCTAAGCCACTAGCTTGACATGTTATGGAAGCGAAGTACTATTTCATTGCACGCGAGTGAACCTTCGATCTGCATTCTCCACATTGCTTGGCTGTCGTCTTGGTGTATTGGTGTTGGGTGCTTGGTTAGTACCTGTATGGATGGCTTTGGCGTATGAATCTGTGTGTGAATGTGCTGCAATTCCTCCGTTCCCCCATAATTAACCGGTACTCAACTTTGCAGGTGGGTAATTTTAGGATCATGTAATTGCAGATATTTTGAATATTTTGTAAGGTGTGTTTTTTATTGTAATTTAAAAAAAATGGTCTTCTCCCCTTGTTATTCTTGTTTTGAACAATAAATTAATTTGTTGAACTACAATATTTTTGTGCTAATTTAAATTCTCCCCTGATAATTTATTTTGGATTAATGTGGGGTAAATTGTTCATGTATCTTGTGTCTCTGCTCCCTTCTGGAGTAGAGAATAATTGCTTTTCCGTTGCCAACATTTATTTTTGATTTAGATCCAGGACTGCAGGCCATTATTTAATTGTGTGCAGTTTCCTCTAAAGATTACAGTAAAGGTAGAACTGTTTGCTTAACTTATAGAATCAGAGTTTTTCTTAATGGAACTGTATACTTTCGCTGCTGTGTGAATATCGCCGTACTTAGATTTTGTGAGCAAGCAGTCAATTGTTAACTTCACAAACACGTCTAGTTAACAGTCATATAACAGCGGGGGAGTTTCAACATTGTATCATGTCCTGAATCAGAGCAGATGACAAAGCTTCTTATTGAGAATTTGCGTTCTACTGAGAATTCGCTAGCTACACAGACAGCTGGTGCTTCCTACACAAAATCAAAATCAGATGAGCAACAGCTGACACAGAGGAAATTCACATCAGAGTGGAGCAAGCCAAGGAGAAAGAAAGTCGTACATGTCTGTATTACAAGAAAGCTGGACATATTATCGCAAACTGCCGAAAGTGCATGGTGGCAAAAGAAGTAAAGGTGACAGCAAGTAACAATAACAATTCAATTTCGAGTTCAAATGTGAAGAGCAAACCAAACATATCTTTCGCCACTGGCTTGTTGTTTCATGCTAATTTTGATAGCGCAGATTCTTGGATTTCAGAATCTGGCATACCACACCACATTTCACCAAATAAATGCATTTCTCTATGTCTGAAAGTTTTCGATTCCACAATATGTACAAGCAGCTGGCAAAGAAGTTATTTTTGCACACAGGTCTGATACTATTCACATTGAACTATTAGTAAATATAAAGAGGACACCTGCATTGCTTGAAAATATTTGGTACATACCTGACGGAAGGAAGGAAGCTTAGGGTTTAACGTCCCATCGACAGCTTGGTCATTAGAGATGGAGCTAATGCTCGGAATTTTGGATAAGGATGGGGAAGGAAATCGACGATGCCCTTTGAAATGAATCATACCAGCATTTGCCTGGAGTGATATCACAGAAAACCTAAATCTGGATGGCTAGATGTGTACTTGAACCACTGTCCTCCTGAATGCGAGTCTAGTGTGTTACCACTGCACCACATCGCTCGGTCACATACCTGATGCCAGAGACCAAATTTTCTCTGTATGTCAAGCTGCACAAAGTGGATATAATATGACTTATGATAATAAAGATGTTATCATTTAGCGACGTAGTGAAAAGGTCGCTACAGGGAGACTAGTTGCTTCAGTATATATATTACGAACATGCGAGTTTGTTCTCCAGACTCAGAAATAATGATTAACTTAGCAACTTCAGAAGAACCACAGTGTTGGCATGAGAGAAAAGGTCATCAAGTTAAACATCATGTAAGAAATGTGCTCTCTCGTTTCGGTAGCTCAGTTAAATGTTCTGATACCACATAATTTTGATAGATGTGTTCTTGGGAAATCCAACTGCCAACAATTTAGACATCATAAAGATCGTCCGCACACTGTCGGTGAATTGATAAATGCTGATGTTAATGGCCCCTTGTCTGTTGATTCTATTAATGGTTTTCGGTACTATGTGATTTTCGAAGACGATTTTTCTTGTGTCATTCAGAAATATTTCAAATGTTCAAATGTTTGTATAGTCTATGGGACTTAACTACGGGGTTATCAGTCCCTAAACTTACAAACTACTTATGAACTACTTACGAACTAGGACGGCACAAATATCCATGCCCGAGGGGGGATTCGAACCCCCGACCGTAGTGGCCGTGGAGACCGTGACTGGAGCGCCTTAGTCTCCTCGGCCACCGCGGCCGGCCAGAAATATTTCATGTGAAATAAATCTGAAGTAGCTGACAACTTGAAAGCATTTTTGTAGGAACATGATGCTGTTGGTCATAAGGTAAAAGAGTTTTGGTCTGATTGTAGAGTTTAATTGCAAAGCTGTAGGTGAACTGCTACGGCACCATAGTATTGAGTTTTGGTTAACTTTTCCTGATACTGCTGAGCAGAATGGTGTTGCTGAACAAGCAATCGACACATAGTTGAATTACCTCACTTAGCGTTAACATCTAGCACGTTATCTAAACTATTTTGGGCTATTGCTAGTGACACAGCTGTTTCCCTCAATCGTGCTGGGAATCAAGTGTTCAAGGTAAAACATCTTTCGAATTGTGGACTGGGAAAATGTTTCACAGTTTTAGCTATTTACACTTTTTGGGTCAAAATGTTATGTGTATTAGACAAAGAAATTTCGTTCTGAATTAGATGACAAATCTGTATGTGGTCATTTCATTGACAAAGATGATTACAAAGTGTGGATACCATCGAAACATCTTGTGATGAAATCACTCAATGTAGATTTTTCGACCAGAGAAGCTATGTACATTTGGAAATTTGATTGATATGAATGTAATTCCATACCTGAAGAATTAGGAGAGGAAAATGACCTGAATAGAAATAACAGCAAAGAGAAAATTAAAGCTACCGATTAAATTGAGACTAGTGACCAAGAATGTTCAAATGAACTACCAAAACGTCATCCAATACTTGAAATACGCTCTCCAGTGAATCTTACAAATTGGGATACCAACCTCACCAGTCTCAAGAAGAAAATGTATTAGTTTGCCTGACAAAAGCAATTGATGAAGAGGTTACATCAACAAACGTCAATGAAACTAAGGGAAGCATTGATTCCAACAAATGGTTTAATGCCATGAAATAAGAAATGAAAGCATTTGAAGAAAATGATACCTTGGGCTTGGTAGAACTGCCTAAAGAAAAACATGCTATAGATAAACGATGGGTTCTGCGTATTAAATATAAACCTGATGGATCGATGATCGATATCACGTTGGTTTGATTCTGCATGATATGTTTCAACAGGCAGGAATTGATTACGATGAAACTTTCAGTCCAGTTGTTCATTATGATGCTATTTGTGTCATACTAGCGATTGCAGCTGAAGAAATTAGGCATCTTGGTCAACTTGATGTTAAAACTGCATATTTGTATATGGTGACTTGGATACAGAAATATACAAGACTCTACCAGAAGGTTTCGATGAAGGCTCAGGTCGTGTCTGACACCTCAAGAAATCATTATATGGACTTACACAATCACCTCATTGCTTGAATAATAAGTTTCACTCATGAATTAAAATGGTTTTACTCGTTCTGCAGCAGATCCTTGTATTTACAAAAGACAAAATGCAACAGAAAAATTGCTGATTGTTATTTATGTTGATGATGGACTCATCATAGGATCAACAAAAATGCGATGAACTGGTTTTTAAATAAAGTCTGAATCCAAAATAACTGTTGGATCATTGGACTCATTTTTAGGCATGCAAATAGAACGAGCGTCTGGCTTCTTTATTTCACAGTGATCATGCATCGTTTTAATATGGCTAATTCAAAACCATTGAAGACCCCCTGTGATAATGAAAATAGTGGAGTGAATCTAGCAATACTCTTGACAGCAACGTTCGTTATCGTTTGGTAGTGGGACCATTAATGTACCTGACTTGTTGTACTCGCCCAGATCTTGCTTATTCTCTTTCAAAAGTCGCTTCAACGATGGCTTAACCTACTTCATCTGATTGAAATGCTGTAAAACGCATTTTCAGATATCTTTGTGGTACTTCATATGTAGGTCTCCACTACACCTCATCTGGTGGGAAACTTTGTGCCTATGCTGATGCTGACTTTCCTGACAACATTAAAACAAGACGATCAACTAGTGGATTTATTTCAATGATCGGCGAAACTGCTGTATCATGGACATCTCAACTGCACAAATCAGTCCAGAATGAAACTTTCACTCTGCAGCGGAGTGTGCGCTGACATGAAACTTCCTGGCAGATTAAAATTGTGTGCCAGAACCGGGACTCGATCCTGGGACCTTTACCTTTCACGGGCAAGCGCACTACCGACTGTGCTATCCCGACACGGCTCACGATGCCACCTCACAACTTTACTTCCGCAGCGGCATCGTGAGTCGTGTGGGGATAGCACAGTCAGTAGTGCGCTTGCCCGTGAAAGGCAAAGGTCCCAGGTTCGAGTCCCGGTTCCGGCACACAATTTTAATCTGCCAGGAAGTTTCATATCAGCGCACACTCCGCTGTAGAGTGAAAGTTTCATTCTGGAAACATCCCTTAGGCTGTGGCTAAGCCATGTCTCCACCATATCCTTTCTTCCAGGAGTGCTAGTCTTGCACGGTTTGCAGGAGAGCTTCTGTGAAGTTTGGAAAGTAGGAGGCGAGGTACTGGCGGAAGTAAAGTTGTGAGGTGGCATCATGAGTCGCGTCGGGATAGCACAGTCGGTAGTGCACTTGCCCGCGAAAGGCAAAGGTCCCAGGTTCGAGTCCCGGTTCTGGCACACAATTGTAATCTATAGGAAGTTTCAACTGAATTTTTGTCTTTCATTAGAAGTGACTTTTTCATTTAAAATGTTATTTAACGAAAAATGCGTCATCAAATTACAATCTTAATCAAATAAACAGTTTACTTCACTCTTTTCTGTTACAATGTTACTCAATATAAACAATTTTTTGGTTTCAGATATCCTACCTCGATTTTTGGGGGACACTCAATTGACAAAAATATTTGTCGTCATGAAAAATTTGAGATTTACCCATAAAATTAACTATAACAAGTAAATAAAGATGAATAAGATACATTTGCATATAAACAGTGCAATCGTCGACTGCAACATGTAATTCGCCTGACGAAAATAGGTTAACTTCTGAAGTAAGCAGACGGCCGTTCCGTCAAAACATTCTTCTCGAGAATGCTTGACGTGACGTGACAGTCCGGTGACGGACAGTGGACAGTGTGAATGCCGCCATTAGAAATACATTGCGGATTGTTCTGACAGACGATGATGTGACGTGACGTGACGGACAGTGTGAATTGGCCTTTAGGGGGCAGTGTGAAAGAAAATAAATCTTAACTTTGTGCTCTTTTCCCATCACAGTGACACATAGTTTTCTGTTTGTGAAATCTCTTTGCTTTTATATAGTGTCTTAGTCCAGTATAGTTTTGCTTCATTAGTAAAAAGGGTAACGTTCCGAAAAATGTTAATAATAATTTCGTGTGGCTCATTGGCCTCGTGCAAGTCTTTCAATTGGATGAGACTTGCGTGCCCCTAGCCTACCCCTATTATCCAACAGGGGAAAGGGGACCTACAGCATAGTGTGGAATCCGAACCATGTGTCTTTTCTGGTGACTCCTCACATAGTTGAGAGGTGAAGGATGGGGTAAAACGCAGATTGAAAAAATCCGAGGTCTGGCTGCATTTTGAACCTGTGACCCTTTGGTTTCCAGTCGAGTGCTTTTCCCCGAGACCACTGGGCCAGACAAGTGTTGTTCTCTATTCGCTACATAAAATATACCCTATTTTAACCACAACAAAGCCAGTTCACACTGGCCCTCATGTCAGTCTCTGGCATGTCTAGGCATATTCACACTGTTCATCGTATTAATTCAGTTAGCCTAATATCCAATATTGAAGGTGACGTTATGGTTACCAACCATCATGTAAATAGTTGTAATATATTGTAGTATCAGATCAGAGGAATTAACACCACTAAATTCCATTAATGACCAAGGCAAACTTTTAATGTATGTTTTTGATCAAGTTATTGTGGTAAAGTGCTGAGAAGTGAAATAACATTTCAAAACATCAACATTTATTTGTAAGTAAAAATATATAAATACACACAAACACAGTATTTATAAGGAATTAATAGATTTTGAATGAAATACAAGACAACGTGTAATTTTCTATAATATTTATTGAATAATAAATATTGAAGCATTTTACGCATTTGTGTTGTGTCATTCAAAATGAATTAAATATTCAAGCAAAAACAATGGAACGATCAGTTAATGGAATACAAAGAGCTTATCCATGATGTTTTCCTTCTTGCATGATTAATATCGTCATAAAAACCGAGTTCTTCTATTTCGTTAGTGCTAACTTTTGTACTTATTTAAGAAGACACAATGGCGTTTAATCTGTGAAATCGCGTATTAAGAATAGTGAGATCTACTACAAGTAAATCCACAGTAATGCAGATGTACCATGCACAGTTTCACTCCCTGCTCCACTATGGAATCATCTTCTGGAGAAATTCACCTTATAGTACTAATATATTCAAACTACAAAAAAGAGTAATGTGGATAATTTGTGGTCTCTAAAAGATGAAATCCTGTAAATCTCACTTTATGAAACTGAATCTTCTAGATGTCTCATACCTGTTCATCATAGAAACAAGAATCTTCACCAGGTAATACCTCATGAGATCAGGAAAATTAATCTAAAACAAGAATATGTACACTCATTGTACCAGAGGACAATAAATCTTCATGGAAACGTTTCAGGGACATCATCATACTAAACGCCCATAATTCACCTTGGTATTAAATTACACAATAGGACTCTAGATGAAATAAAACTAGCTCCAGATCCAATATTTAAAAAGAAACTAATGGTATTTCTGACAAAGCACTGCTATTCAGTGCAAGAATTCCTGGAAATGAAAAACTAAATGATTCTGCTTTCTATAAAAATTATGTGGTTAAGAGTAGAATATTTTATAGACATTGTTGTAATAACCTATACACTTAACATCCTTTATGTATTGTTACACCATGTTTAGTAGTAATTTTCATTGTCTGTGCATTCCCAATGCTTTTTGCACTTATATATTTCTTAATGCAGATCTCCTTGTTTTATATTTCCAGTGCTCATTTTCAGTATTGTGTACCTTTGATGTTTTGTGTAAATTTTTGAGTGAAAATCCATTGTCTCCATTATTCTAAGTCATAATCGGCGTCACTTACGAAGGTGGCTGTATTTTCAACCGCTCTCTGCATCCCCCTCCATTACCGCAACGACAGCAAATAATGTTCATTCTGCATGCGCGTGGTCGGCCGGGAGATACGCAATGTTTCTTCCGCAGGCGCAACTGCTGGCGCTCGGCGATAGCTCCTCCCCTCCTTGCTTCCCCTACGACTCCGCCTCTATGCGCGGAAGAGCCTTCTTATATGACGCTAGTTATAATCGTGTTCATTGTTTGTATAATTTCTGTGTTACTACATTCATCAATAAGAAGTTTCTCAGCTTCCATTCTCATTGTATAATTTTTAGAGAGAACAGTGTTAAAACTACTTTTCTTCGTGATAAATGGCTTGTCCTATATCATGTGTACTTTTGTACAATGTGTGATCCAGAGGATAAATAATAAATACAAATACTATAACTTGAATGAGCGTTACGAAAATACGGTTATCTTCCTATGTTAGCAGACGACCTTCCCATCAAAACTGTGTTCATGACAAAACCTTAACATGACGTGACAGTCCAATGATAGTGTGAATGCCGCCATTGGAAATGCATTGAGGAATGTTTCTACGTGATGTAGGTGACAGTATTGACAGTATGGATTGGCTTTAAGGGAAAAGATATTGTACTGACGTCTCATTTAATGTGAATATTCCATTTGACGGCGCTCCCTGATATTCCGTTCTGTTGACGTCTTATAATAGTGGGTTTCCGATTTATTGAGCATATGCAACCGCGCTCAGTATGTTTAGTGGGCTGATACATGTTAAAACTTTCCACGCATATACAATTTAGCTATGGAACTAAAAACATTAATTTGGCGAATACTATTTAAACCTTAAAGGTAAAAACCAGGTATGAAACACCACAACTGTTGATACGTAATTTCAATAAATGAATTGCGTTTGTTGACCAGAAATTCATCCCTCATCTTTTAATACATATTTAAAACATCCTCAATAATTATTTCTGAAACCTCTGTAGATATCGAATTCTTGACAGTGATATTGCGATGGTGCTGCCACTCATGGTGCGTCCTTCGACTTAGTTTTCCGAGTACAGATCTTTGTCGTCAGCTCACCGGCGGGAAGGCTGTCGGTTAAGTGCTGTCGCTCGAGCGAAGATGACTACGATATCTGAAAAAAGAGCTAATGAGACTGAAGATGTGTATTATAAGGCAAACGTAGTTTTAGTTGATATCGAAGGCACCACCACTTCGATTGATTTTGTTAAGGTGAGTGTAATTTGCCCAGCTAACGTAAGAGCCGGAAAGTAACGGGAACCTGACGACATTTTTGAACTTTTTTTTTTTTTATAACTTGGTCTTCCGTCATTTTGTAAGCAACAGTGCCTCTTTCGCGTTCGTATCCTAATTTTGAAAAGAAACAAAATTAAGTTTCAAAATCTTTACTTTGTACATATTTAGGTCTTCTCATCCGTTAAAGCTAACAGTGAAAGAAATTTTCATAAGTTTACATTAAAACCTTCGGTAGAGGTTGTTTAAAAGTTTTACTCCAAAAATGCGCTCTGGTAGCAGACCTGATTAAGGTTTTGAGTAGCGAATTGCTCCACTACAAGTAATAGCCATTACTGCTTATACTAATACAGCAGCGGAATCTTTCGACGTACCGTTTGTCTTAAAAATGACAGTTTTCGAAAAGAGTTGGAGCTGACAGTTGTATTGTTACATTTTTCCTTTTTTGTTCTTGAAACCTTAGTTTGAGGTTAACAAGTTTACAAAGTGTCATTGTGTTGGCGTTAATAGATATTGTGAAGTATTTCTGCAAATGAGGAACTCAGTACGCTATTCGTACAAGTTCATTTCATGTGAACAATTTTAAGATAATTGCTTGACAATTTTTCAAGTCATTGAAATTGCATGGATTTGAAAGTGTAAAAGTTTGTTTAAACACTGTAGGATTCGTTGCTACAGCCTCACAGATACAAGGGAACCAAAGTTCGCACCACCTACATACGCTAAAAGGCAAAACTTTCATCATCCGATGAGGAAACTCGTAGTTTTGTACACTTAAAATACTTGTGCTGAATGAGACGACATTTCTTAAGTTTTAAAAATGCTTGTGGTGATACCTGTAGAGCTACAGTACTGCTGCAAAAAGTCAAAAGATTCATTGTGTGACTTACGGAATGTATTGAACCATAAATCGTAATTTTATGGATATTCAATCAAGAATGGATAAGTGAAACTAGACCATACTGTCTTGTGTTGGAATTGCCTTTGCGAAAATATACATGTGCAAATTTAATTTTTTGGGAAGTTTGGGCTCCATTGTGCAGATGTGATCATTATTTGTAAGAGTATTATGCTTAAGAAGCAGCGTGCATATCTACTTACGGCTGAAACGCACTTCTACGAAGTCTAGTAAATACGGAATTGTTAGTGAGGTACAGAAAGTAAAATCCCTAACGGTTTTATTCATGCCAATAAAACAGTTTTAGCTTTGCACAGATAAGACTTCAAGCAATAAAAGAAATTTAACTCCAAAAAGTTTTATCTTTATGCACACTAAGACTGGAACAATTATTTTCCACTTTGTACTGAATAAATTCATAATACTGCTTGTGTAGTCAGAGTTCACATTTTGCCTTCCTGATTTTTGATGCTTCTGCTTTTGTGTTCGTCTGGGAATAAGCAGGGATATTTAGATCTTCAGTGGGGGAAAATATGTATAAAGCTAAGTATCTTTTTTTCTTATGAAACTTCGTTCTTTGTCCATCCACCAAGCAGTGTCGTAAAGACAAAATGATACTCTTGTTCTAAAGGAACATGTAGCTAATATCTTTTGCATGCACTTGCGTGAAATGTTTGTTAGAACCAGAACTTTGCAGAGTTCATTTCTCAAAGATGCTTTAGCTAGTTATTCAGAAGCTTGCTGCAAGTGCTTATAGCCCCAAGAGTTTAATGATGAGGTACAGTATTAAGGCCAAAAACTACCACCATTATTTTATTTAATGAAGAAAATTGTGTAACACAACTTTAAGGTTTTAGTGACAGACTATGAATTCAAAGGTTGTGGCTTTAATCCCTGTGGTCCTAAGATTTATTTTTCACTTCTTTAACCTCTGTCAATGTTGCTGGTGAGAAAAAAATCTATTAGCACTGGTTCGGAACCCACAATTCTGTAGGTCTCCCATAACGGGCTGGGTAAGTCAGAGGATGGCAACAGCATATCACTTCCAAATAGGACCATGTCTAGTAAAGCACTGTGGTGTTCAAACCAATCTTACCTTAACACAGATTAAGGAAAAGGAAATTACCTGAGACCGCATATTTAAGGGACACCATGGGCTAAAGTCAGACGCAGTCCGAGCGAGAGTTCACAAGTTTCTTACATTGGCAACACAGTATTTCGTGTAAACTGATCCACTTACTATCTCGAGTCTTTTTTAATAAATAGATCAACAAATCACTACACATTTTAATTTTCAAACACGAGAGAACCTGTCAACCGTAGAGCAGGGACAGCATTATTCCAAATATGCCGCTACTTCAGAGTGCCATGTTAAAACTTATACATTTAAATTCGCACATCCACCTACCGAGCCCCATGTTTTAATCAGAAAACACTAATCATTTACAGCACTGATCATTTTCGGTGGAAATTACAATATAGTGAATTTTCGTGGATATGTTATTTACGAAACATAAAATCCGCTGCTACGTTGCAGCATGCCGCACTACTGCTGCCAACATCGCCACACTGACGCGTAACTACAGCACGTCTCGGACTGTCCTGGAATTTAACCGACACCATGTATTTAACAAGTAGGCCTACTATTGAATCAGTCAGGGTGGCATTGCTCAGCTTCAAATCTTGAACGAAGTATGCCAGTTTTGAACATACCTAACCTCTTTTACAAACAATGGAAATACCTTAAAGGATTCAACAAAAGGATAAGTTGCTACTCACCAGAGATGCCCGATGGGCTGCAGAAAGGCGCACATAAGACTAAACAAAAAATAAGGCTTTTGGTTATTAAGCCTTCATCTGCCACAGAGAATGTGCATACACATACTCACACAAACCCATCTGACATCTGCAGCTATTGGGGCTGTACTGCAATAAACAGCACAGCTGAGGCGAGGGCAACTAGTGGTGGGGGTGGAAGCAGAATGGGAGAGAAGGGATGCTGGTGGGATGGAGCAGTATGTCAGTGCTGTCTGACATATAGGGACTAGAGTATGTGGCAGACAGATGTATGTTAGCTGGGATGTGGGTAGGAAAAAGGAGTGGTGGGGGCAGGAACTAGTGAAGGTTTTGGCCTGGAGATTGTGGGAGTGTAGGGTATATGGTTGGGAGTTCCCATCTGCACAATTCAGACAAGTTGGTGATTGTGGGGAGCATCATATGGCAGTCTAGCAGTCAAATCAAGCAGAGCATGCAGCACTGCATGATGTGACAACAATGGTTCAGCTCTATCCTTGCCTGGTCATAGGTCCCCCAGGCCTAAACCTTCACTGGTTCCTGCCCCCAACACTCTCCCCTTCCTTTCCCTACCCATGCTCCAGCTTATGTACATATCGCTTTCCACCACGTACTCCAGTCCCTATCTGTCAGACAGCACTGACTTATTGTTCCATTCCCACCGGCATCCCTTACCTCCCTCCCTGCTTTCCTCTCCATGCAGCTTCCACCCTCACCACTGGTTGCTCTCGCCTCAGCTGTGCTATTTGTTGCAGTCCAGCCGGAGATTTGGGGTGTGTGTGTGTGTGTGTGTGTCAGATGGCTTAACAGGCAAAAGATTCATTTTTTGTTTACTGTTGTGTGCCTTTCTGCAGCTTATCAGGCAGCCTCTTGCACACTTTGTAAAAAAGACAAAAATATGGCAAGCCATCCCACCAAATTATGGCCTTTTAATTACTGTTAAATTCTTGCCATTGATTATTATTAGCTACATTTATTATTTAGTACATTTGTGCTATCACTGAACAATCAAAATTAAAACTGAAATGTTGCTGTGCTCCACCTTCTGGTGAAAGATTTGTAAACGTTATTTTGCATTGGCACGCCAGTGGGGACACTGAGTTTCAATGGTACATTTTTGGGCCAGCCGTCAGCACTATCTCTTTAACAGTGACATTTTTCCTGTTATTGAATGTACATAACATTTGCAAATTTGATTTCTAGCAGATGGCAAGTACTTGTGGCAAGATGTTAAGTGTTTCCACCACTGGTAATTTTAAAAGTTCATTTGTTACTGAAAAGATCAAAAAGAGATGTGGCTGATCGGCATAATTTTGACATATTTTCCCCAAGCTGCTTTTACCCATTACAATGTGTCAAAAGCCCATGTCTTTAAGCCAACTGTAAATAATGAATGTTACTATTGGTTTTTAATTAAATCACATGGCTTACCTGATTTGCCAGGGTATTAATATTCTTAGAAATCCGAATGACATAGAATGATTTGGTTAGTGTTTCATAGGGACAGTAAAGTAAGAGTTCGTGCTGTATGGTTGATTGGTTATCTGTGTACCCTTGTTCTCAGTAATTTTAAAATGAGCAGCTTGCCACCATACAGCCTCTACCCAACACCACATTGTGATGGGTGAAAGCAAATGAGTGCAATCTTGGCTTAAAAATGACATGGCTGATCAGTACTGCTGGTAGTCACACAAAAACTTACTAGCTTTTGGAAGTGACTTCCTTTGCCAAAAAGTGGGAGGAGAAAGGGCATAGAAGGGTTACTCACAGCTTAGGCCATGTGTTAAGGGTGGTGTTAAGTGAGTCAGAAATATTGCAGAACTACTAACCTATGCCAGTTACAAACCAGAGAGGATAGATTAAGAAGTGAATTGAATAATGCTGAGTGAGGGGTTAAATTCTCTGGAGGTCTGAGGTACTAGTGCTTCATTGGTGTATATGGCACACATGGTGACATGCCAAGGTCCTTGGAGGGCATGCTCTACTGTGGGATATTAATTCGCCTCAGGTGAAGTTGCTGTGACCATTCATGCATTCAGCCACTTTGGAGGTCATTAAAACAAAAGGTTTTGCAATGAAAACAGTTGGTAAATATTTCCACATGTTGCCTTGATTGGTGTAGCCTAGGTTTTCCTGTGGTGTGGCATTTCCAGTGTTTCAATTCAGGCAATCAAGTTTGTTGAACATCAGAGAACAAGTCGTGTAGTCACTGAGAAAAATATGAAATAGTTTGTATTTTTCACCTAGTTTTCTTACCCATAGCCCACTTGTAAATTACCATAACTAGATTGTTAGTGGCATTTGCGCTTCTTTATATACAATAACCCTCATGTTGCTTTAATGCCACAAAACTAGTTTGTTGAATAAGAATACCATACAGTTGAAGCTGTTTCCATGCAATATGACTTTATCTCCTTTCTTGAACACACCATAGCTCATTGTACAATGGGGTACAAAGGTTATTTTGGCTGGGTAATCTTTGTCCTCATTGTACCTTTAAGATAATGGACTCTTTGCTGGCTTCCATTGCACACTAGTAAACTTGCTATTATACTGACTTAAAATACCAGCTGCATAACATATCATGCCTTTTATTAATACTGATGTACAGTTAACACCTCTGTACTTGATGACACATGAACCTTGTCTCTGCACATTCTAAAACTTTAATACAGCTTCCATAGGAGTTGTTAAAAGGGTGCACTCAAGCATATTAAATTGTTCCAGCACATCTGCAATGTAACCTGTTTCCTTCAAATCTGCATACAAAAAGCAGTTGTCATTCAGCTTTGATCAGTGTCTGCCTTATCATACTGACTTCCACTGCCTTTTGTGCTTCAACCTCTTCAGGATTCTGGTTACTTGGCCGGAGCATAGTTATCTTCACTTTCAGCTTTGTTAGTCTGTCCAGAACTCATTCTCAAGGAAAAATTTGTGCATGTCACAATTTTCTTGATATCCTTCAGAAAATGTCTTGGTATAATCATCCATTAGTAAATACATGTACTTAGATGTACCATGTGACATTTCCTTCGTTGGACTACATAAATGCATATGAAGTATGCCAAGAACCGTAAATACCTGTTGACCTCCAACTTCAGGAAATAGAAATTTAGGCAAGATGCCTAACACATTATTTACTTGTTTATAGGTTGTCATGACTAAGTTTATGCTTCTTATGTAAAGATAAGTCCAGTGTCAACTCAACATGACCAAGTCTAGAGCCAGATTTCAATATTACTAAATTTTGTAACTGCTAGTGCCTGACAACATAGGTACAACATTTTTCACTTTGTAAATGCCATTTGCCTCTGATCTGGAACAAACTAGTTCTTTTGAGTCACTTACATCCATCTTTGTCAAAAACATTTATACCAAAGCACAAACAGACAACAAATTACCAGCTAATCCAAGAACAAGAATAGCCATTCCTAATTGAAGGTGTAACCAGTGAGTTGTTGGAGAAATGTGAACAAAATATTTGGTGTTCTTGTGTATAAGTGGTAAAGTCTCATGCAAGACACTGTAGACCTTTGTTCTGTAAATGATTATGTATGCAGTTGTCTTAGCAAGAGAGTTTATTATATGTATGTAATCTGTGCATTATCCAGAAACTGTGTGGTCGTCCTACTTATTTTGCTGTGTTAGCCCTTAACAGGTTATAGGCCCAGATAGCTGGGTTAAACTGCAGTTTGTGGCTTGTGCTCACTAGGTTAAGTAATGGAGCAGCCAATCAGGAGTCAAGTTATGCTGGCCAATAAGATTGCGTGTTTTTTATGACTAGTAAATGTGGCATCAATTTTGAAGTTTATTCGAGGATTTCGGTGCAGCATTTCTGTGATTGTAATTAATTTTCCATTTATAAGAGATTTTTAGTTAATTGTATTATGGTCATAAGTGATCAATTAATACACCACAGCAGTCAACCATAGAGCAGGTATAGCATGTTTTATTTATTTAATGATCTGTATGAAACAGTGATCATTTTAAGTGAAAGTTAGGTTAGGTATAGGTTAAACAAGACGTCTTTTTCTTTTTAGTATTTGAGGGTACGTAGCGCCCAAATCTCTGGTTCAGAAACACTGAATTGTCAAACTGTTGCTTAACCACTTAGATTTGTTTACATTGTACAGTTGTATAGCTCTTATTGGCCGCAGCATCACGAACCCTGATTGGCTGCTCTGCTGTTCCTTAACCTAGCAAGTGCGAGCTGCATAAACTGCAGTATTACCAATAGCTGAATATGCTGAATTAAAAATATTTGAAATGTGCATTGAAGGTGCACAGCCTAGATTACCCTTTTTGAATGTAGAACCAAAGAGGTATTACAGTTAAATCATAGATGCGAAGAATGGCAGCTAGCTCTCAATGTAGAAAAATGTAAGGTGATGCGCATGAGTAGAAAAAACAGTCCTATAATGTTCGAATACAGCATCAGTAGTGAGCTTCTTGATGCGGTCGCGTCGTTCAAATATCTAGGCGTAACATTGCAGAGCGATATGAAATGGAACGAGCATGTAAGGACAGTTGTGAGTAAGGCAGACAGCCGACTTCGGTTTATTGGGAGAATTTTGGGAAGATGTACTTCACCTGTAAAGGAGATCGCGTATAAAACGCTTGTACGACCACGTCTTGAGTATTGCTCAAGTATTTGGGACCCGCAGCAGATCGGTTTGAAGGAAGACATAGAGGCGGTTCAGAGGCGAGCAGCTAGATTTGTTACCGGTAGGTTCGACCAATGCGCGAGTGTCACGGAAATGCTCCGGCAACTCAATTGGGGATCGCTGGAAGAAAGACGACGTTCTTTTCGTGAATTTCTGTTAAGTAAATTTAGAGGGCCGGAATTTGAAGCTGAGTGTAGTACGATCTTGCTGCCGCCTACTTACATTTCGCGTAAAGATCGCAAAGACAAGATAAGAGAAATTAGGGCTCGTACGGAGGCATATAGGCATTCTTTTTTTCCTCGTTCAATTTGGGAGTGGACTAGGAAAGGAAATGCCTAGTAGTGGTACAGTGTACCCTCCGCCACGCACCTTACGGTGAATTGCGGAGTATGTATGTAGATGTAGATGTGGACTGATGGAACGAATCTATAGGAGGTAGCTATTACTTTGTTACCTTAATAATCAAGATACTGTATAATGTTTACTTTTGCCTTTAAAAGATGCAGATTTTTTGTCTCACTGTAATATGAGAAATGGGAAAGATCAAAATTGTCAGATCTGATAATGGAACAGTATATATCAGCCAAAGCCAGATCTTGATTAAGATTAGTATGAAACAATCAGAAGCAGATCCTAGAACCTATTATAGAAGAAATAAAGAAGAGCTCAATTTACTGGCAGTATGGGTAAATGACCTTTTTATTATTACTAAAAATGAAGAGCACAAGATTTTAAAGCACACTTAAAAATTACATGCATCGCTTATGAGAAGTAAAACAGTACCTAGGTATGAAGACTGTTAGGGATTATGATAAAAAAGAACTTCGTATAGAGCCTAGATCAATCCTCATACATAGAACATTTTGAAAAGGTTTTCTACACTGATGGATCTGGGAACAAAGTTAACAATTGATGAAGATATGGACTGCAATATTAGAGAATAGAATGGTAGGTGAATAGTATAAAACTGGTTTGATGAACCCTCTGCCAGGCACTTAAATGTGATTTGCAGAGTATTCCATATTTAGAACCAGTGGAGACTTATATGCTTATCACAAACATAAAGACCTGATATAGCTTTTGCCACAAACATTAGATTCTACAGAAGCCCAAAGGAGAAACATTGGAAAGCTGTCAAGAGTATTTAGGTACCTATAAGGGGACAACACTGCAAATTAAAACATTATAAAAGGGGAAATAAGGATCTACAGTTCAGATTAGGGAAATGAATTGGAGAATAAATTCCATTACAGGATGTTTCCTAAAGTTGATGGGTGAACTTACATGGTGCTCCTGTAAGAAGCAAAGAACAGTGGCCTTGAGCACTGTAGTAGCAGAATACACAGCATTGTCACAAAATTCAGGAAGTATAGAACCTAACAGTAGTATGATGTCCATCAATATTGTTATAGTAAAAGAGCAATAAATTTGGAAAAAAAAGTTAACTAGAACTAAGCACATTGACATTAAAAACCATTTTATTATGGATCATATAGAAAAAATATCAAAGTAGATTGTGTACAGAAGAAATGCTGGCTTATCTATTAACCGTGAAATAGAAAAGTTAGAAAAGATTGTGAACCAATATGATTTGACGTAAGAGAATTGTGCCTGAAATGTGTTCAAAGGGGAGTGTTGGGAGATATGTGAACAAAATGTGTGTGTGTGTGTGTGTGTGTGTGTGTGTGTGTGTGTGTGTGTGTGTAATCAGCAAAGTGTCATACTGGATGTAATAGACCTATATTGTATAGATTCTGTACGTAGTTGCCTTAGCATCAGTGTATTATATATATTCTGTGCTTTATGAAAAATAGTTTTGGCATTATCCAGAAATTTTGTCTTATTTCACTGCTTCAGCCCCCAACTGTTAATAGTAACAGTTCCTTTCTCTTCACTTACCAATTAAAAAATTATCAGCACACTTTATAACTTTTTCCACATTCCTCTGGTATAGAATCTTGAAGTCATTCCGTTTTAGATTTCATATCTGATGACATTCCAGAATCAGTAATACTCATTCTGTTTGAAATTAGATACGATGTGTGTGAACAAAGATTTGTATGTTCCCTTTAAGTTCCTTTGAGAAGAGTCCTGTCTCTGGGTGCACTAACTTGAATTGACCATACTTAAATGCAACTAACTTTTTTCTTTTCTTTTATCCTTGGAAAAACTCTGCTGTGGCCTCTTAACAATGTTTTGTGGTTAAGACACCATCAGCACTACATTTATTCAACCAGAGGTATTCTTTCACACTTCTATTTAGCCTCTTTCCTATATTGTTGTCTGAAGTGAAATTATCCATACTATTAGACTATACCATCTGGTAAGGCAAACTTTTAGTAAACCTCTCAACATAATTATTGCAATTAGCTGACCATCAACTGGTTTGCCCATGCTCAGCAATTTGTTACATCCAGAATGAGTTAGATTGTTCTGAACATTTCCATCAAATTTGGATAATGTTGTCCAACAAATCAGATTGACCCACCTTGTTTTACCAGCTTGTAGGTCTTCCATAGTATCCCAAGCTGCTTTTGCCATTGCTGTACTTTCAACATGTGTGTACAAAGATCTATCCACATGCAAAAGAATAAATTTTCACAAATTAGTACCCTCCTCTGTATTTGTAGCAGTAATTTCACCTTTAGCATAATCCCAAATTTTTCATGCTTCTGGATTACTTTCATTACAAACTTCCATGTATTACAATCATCCTTGGCTGATAGTCTACCACTGGAAAAGTGGTTTTCATGAAATCAGTATGACATTTTGAAAACCAGATATTGCAGGTACTAAATAACTCAATTTCTTCCAAAACGAGATCAAACATCAATTGAAATAATGAAACACAAACCATAGCAAGTATTTCAATGGGATACTGTTATCCAAATACAAATTTGTCTAGTCTGCTTTTATATCTGGGTGTAATGTTTCAGATTTTGTCCTGGGCCCATAACCAGTTTGTTAAAACCAGTCCAATTAACAATGTTGTTTGTAAAACTTACATAACAGTAAAACATGAAGCATGCTAAAGGCCAACAAAAGAACAAAGAAATTATAACTAAGAGTAATTGATTAGTTTTAGATGGTATTTTCAGTTGCACAGTGGTAGTGCCAGACTAAAAAACCAAAGGTTGTGGGTTCGATCCCCGCCAGGTCCTAAGATTTTTATCTGTCACTTTCCACTTTTCACCTCTGGCAGTATTGCTAATGTGAAAAAATATCGAGTAGCACTGTGGTTCGGAACCCATGTTAAACTGTAGGTCCCCTTATAACTGGCTGGGGTAAGTCAGTTCGAAGGTCGGAGGAAGGCAACGGCATACCACCTCTAAACAGGCCCATGCCTAGTAAAGCACTGTGGTGTTCAAACCAATCTTCGGATTGTTGACTGCTTTACCTTATTTCAAAGAATAATTTAGGCACCTGTTTACTAACATCACAGCATACACTAGGCCTTACATGGTCATATGTCAATCGCATGACAGTTTACGTTGTTAGATATGATGCAAAATTCTAGTCACTGGTGCCAGGCCAATCAGCCTTCTATAAACCACACAAAACAGAAGAAATATTGCGATGGGGTTGTGTAATTCCACCTATTTAGGAATACCATCACATATTTGAAGTTTATCGTTTAGTTATTTGATATTCACTCCCCTAAGTCAGAGATTTTCTAGTTAGAGGTCCTGCTACTCAGTGCCTCTAAAAATGTTCCTTCTGGTTTAAATTTGGTTGGGCTTCTTCTTAAAAAAAATCATAGTTAAGAGAGACTTGAGCACACCACACTTTTTCACTCATGAAATGAGAAGTCTTCCTTTCAATGTAAACATCTTGGGTTTATTTTTCCCCTTTTCACAATGATTAAACCAACTTACAGTTCTGATTTACAATATTACAACCAGAACTCATATACAGTATTGTGACCTCACTATGCTCAGGTCAACTTTACAATGGTAACTAATTATAAAACACAGTTCCTATGTTTCTTTTTCATTGCAAACACTTCTGTGCAGGTTCAGAGTTTTTATTATGCACAGTGGTTTGCCTCTGCACATTCCATGCCCTTAGTAAAGTTTGTCTGGGCCTTCACCTGCAAAATAAAGCCCAGGACAGTAATAGTCCCAATAAAACCTCCCCAAATATACAAAAAAAAACTTCATTTGGGCATCTTGTAGAACCACAGACCATGTAGTGTTTGATACACTAAAATATGCCATGATTATAAAGGATGTGCTTCATGAAAAGAGCTCATTTGACTGAACAGGGGTACATAAGTTTGAGGCCAGTGTTCCATTGGGACTGAAATTGCAGTAGACGAACATGTGATGAAAGAACCTCCAGATCTTGCTGCTGCTGTTAATACACACGTGCAGCAGCAGCAGCAAGATTTGCGGGTTTTCTTGTCAAGAATGTTGACCATTTTTTTGTCGTGAACATGTTGCACATTCTGTAACGTGTCGTGACATGTGGGCTAAACTGTATATACTTCTTAAATTAAAAATTATTTTCTGAAGAAAAAATGTTAATAAATAATTGACAATATTTCCTTGTAATATCTGAAAGAAACAAATGTAGAGATTTTAGCTACCTGGTTCTGAGTTAAAAAAGCTGTCAGATATTTTACTGTATGTAAACTTTAAATTTTACTGTATGTGAATAATGTATAAATTCCACAGGATACTTTGTAGCCAATTTTATATGGGGGAAACCTGAAAGACAAAGTATTCTATTGTTAGCATTAATAGTGTGTTATGGTATGGACAAAATTGGGCACCTTCATATGTCAAGTACGTCTTCAGTTTCAGAATCTATTTATCAAAAAATGTTTTTAATTTTTGAGAAAATTTCTCTTATGGCACAGTGGTCTAAAGTTTGTCTTGTGTAATAGTCACTGACCTTATTAAATATTTTTTATTTTGGGACCAGTTTGTCTATTGCAGACAATTTCAGCTATTAGTTTGTGTTCGTGGTGGTGTGCTAGTATGCTGTCTGCTTTAACTCTTGTTTCAAATAAGGCCACTGAGTTGATACAACGTTCTGTCAAATCACCTCACTTAGTCTTTGTGCTTAGACTGCGCCGCGGTGGAGTAGCCGAGCGGTCTAAAGCGACTCGCTGCGGAGTGCATGGTTGCTCGCCATGGAGGTTAGTCCTCCCGTGTGTGTGTGTGTGTGTGTGTGTGTGTGTGTGTGTGTGTGTGTGTGTTTGTCCTTAGGTTAGTTTACGTAGTTTGTAAGCTACGGTCTGATGACCACGCAGTTTGGTCCAATATATTTAAAAACATTTGAGAATTTTTGATTTGCTTAGACTGCATGTTAGTGGGAAAGCTTTGTGCTTGCCTTTGTGGTGTTTACTATGGTTCTTGTTATTGTGCAATTGTGTTGAATTTTTTTGATTGTCTTAGTAAGTAATTTAATAAATGAATCGTTCTTTCAGAGAAAGATATTCTCAATTTTGGTGAAAGCTAAAACAACTTTGTTCCATGTGTTTGGGTTGTGTAAACATTGCTTGTAGAGGCAGAATTAAATTATCAAATTGGCAATCGAGGACACTGGAGACATGCACCTACCTCACAATGCTCCTCCTCAGGTGACAATCTTGTGTACTTTGCATCCAGTTATCATGGATTTCTAGTTGACAAAGATCTTTCTGCAGTACATCATCTTGTCACTTTCTGGGTCTTCCAGCTGGACAGGAACCATAGGCCTTCCCATTAGAATGGCTTTCGTCTGATGTCTGGTCTCCTAGCTATGTGGACTGGCAGACTTATCCGTGCTTTAAATTTTTGTACAATGTTGGGTTGCTTCATTAGGTCGTATAGGTCTTGATTCTTTCTCCATTTTTAATGAGTTCCCTGCATGGACTGGCCCTTGATGTTTCTCGTGCTTTTTCTTTCAAACACAGTTCTCTTCATCTTATTGAGCTTAAGGTTTGTTCCATACAATAATACTGGTACTATTATTGCATTGTATGCTTTAAGTTTGTTCTTTGACATTATCTACCTCATACTGCAATATTTTAGACCCATTCAGTGTGTTGGTTCACTTCATGTCGCAATAATTTTGTCTGCCGAACAAAGTACTCAGGTACTTAAAATTTTCCACTTCCAAATGCCTACTTGTAATGGGATTTCATTAGGGGCTTCTCTGGAAACTTTTTTTAATAATCTGTAGCCCCATCTCACTTCCATTTTGTGCTAGGTCCTTCAGTTTCAACCATCTCTTCCTCTCTCTCCTAGCACTGCAATGTCTGCATATCCTAATAAATCTGTTCTTCCATTTAGCTTTCACCCCTTTGCTTTCTTTTTCATTTTTTGCATTACCTTCTGTAGGAGCAGATAAAATAGCAGTGTTAAAATGACATTGCCTTGTCGGTCACCTGTTCTGATAATGAATTTTTTTGGGCAGTTCCCCCTGGAATTTTGGCTTTTGACTCTGCTGTTGTACTTTGACTATTCCGAGGTGCCTTACTCGTTAGTGGTGCAGTGGTCTAACGGTAAGACGTCTGCCTAGTAAGCATGCAGGTCCGGGTTCGATTCCTGACCGCATCACAAATTTTAATTCATTGCTTCACTTTTATCTTCATGTACAATGAGTTCAGACAAAATATTTTTAAAAATGGTGCTACAGACAAAATAATTAACTGTGTAAATCACATAACTTAGATGCTTAACTGAATTGGGGAGAAGAGGAATATCTGTATCTTGACTGAGATTGAGGGATAGGTTGGTGGGACACATTGAAATGTCAAGGAATTGTCAATTTAGCATTAGGATGTATATGGGTTAAAAAATTTTATAGGGAGGCAGACAAATGAATACAGTTAGCAGGTTCAAAAGGATGCTGGTTGCCATTCTTCATAGATGAAGAGGCTTGCACAAGACAAGGTGGTGTGGAGAGCTGCATCAAACTAGTCTGTGGACTAAAGACCATAAAGGAAACTACCAGAAACTAGTTCAATTTAAAGTACCGGTAAATAGAAATTAGAACACAGTTTTCTAAATTAAATATTGAATTGTTCTATTAAGAAGTGTTTGAAGGAATTAATACATAATGTTTTTCATTTTAAGTACTCAGTGTGAAGAAATCTAAGTTTTACAGTTAAAAGCTACTATTACCAGTTCTTGTAGTGATGAGACTGATGAATTCATGTCTTTTGTAACCCATATCAATGAGCTACAGGGAAAAAGAAGGAAAAAAAATGGGTAGTTGTGAATTCAAACATCATGGTGTAAATTTGCAGATATGAAAATTTCAAATGAAAATTTCTACTAAAGCCATCATTCTTGAGTCCCAGGTTATGTACACATTGTCATTCATTGCTTCAGTCTGCAAATACAAAGCTATGATTAAACATAGGCTAACTTTTTTCATCATAACAATATTTTTTGAAAGTCTGTAACAGTGGTGCATTTTCGTTATATAAATTGAACAGTTTTAGGAAGCAAATGGTAGGCATTAACAATCCATACCTAATTTACTTACAAGGTTTCAGCAGTGTGTAATGCCTGATACCTTAACAAGGGCAAATAGTCTGTTGCTTAAACACTAATGTTAAAAGTAGTTCACAAAGTATTCTCATTTTATGATTTAGAATATAGTGTTGCATTGTAGTCAGGTCTTAAAATGGCTTCTGACCCTACAAGCTTTTATGGATTCAAATATTGCTAATTGTAAGTTAACTTTTTCCAGAACACCCTTTTTCCATATGTGAGGAAGAACTTAGAAGGGTATTTGAAAAGCAAATGGAATGATGATGAATTTAAAGAAGACTTAAAATTGCTCCAGGAGCAGGTAAGATGTGATTGTGTGTTCATGCATAAGAAGTTAGTTAACACTTATTACTTTGACATTGGAAAACTAATTTGACACAAAGTAATTAAATTTGTAGCAAATATATTCATTTATGTCCTAATGCTATTCTCCAGTCTAAGCAAGATGAAGCAGATGGTATGGAAGGACTGGTTAAAATACCAGAGGGTTTCTCAGAAGATATATGTGAAGATGTGAAAAAAAATGTCTTATGGCAGATGGACTTGGACCGCAAGACTAAAGCATTGAAGCAGCTGCAAGGCCACATATGGCGAGATGCGTATAACAAAGGAGAGGTTAAAGCACAGTAAGTATATATTGTCTATATTAAAATGTGTGAAACTTTATATAAAATTCAAATGGTAATGTGCTTGCAATAAACATAGAGTAGTTTGTTTCGTGTAATAAGTATCTGTAACTATGAATATATCTTCCTTGCAAAAATGCAGAAAAATTGATTTTACTGTAGTCACTATCAGGTATGAAAATGCACATTTGCCCTGGCTGTTAGGTTTTACTTGAAATGACCACCACCAGAATGGTGAAAAAAGGTGGACCACCCCTGGACCCACCTTGTGGCACACCATACAGCTGTATTACATGTATTTCTGGCTGCTTTACAAACCCGGTCTTATGAAATTGCCCCTCCATCAGCTTTCCTGAACCTCGCTGTTTAGAATTATCCTTAAAACAAATGTATCTGTCTTAAAATTATTCTGGGTCTCAACCTGTGGAAACATTGCACCCCCTCCCCCATACAACAGTTCATGCTTCTACCCTGTACCTCCTTTCAGTTCATCCCTTGAAATCACTCTTGACCAACTTTTCTTTTCTCTGCACTTCCTACCCACCCTAACTCCATCTGCCCACCCACCCACTGCCCCCATTGTCTTTGAAAGCTACTTCTCAAATCCTCCACACATCTAATTCCTGTGTGTTCTACCAGGCAGTGCTGTTATAGCTACTCCCACCCTTGCCTTGCAGCCTTCCCCGTCCATACACCAAATTGTTACATATTACACACTACTTTATGAGAACAAGAGGACCTGGGGGGGGGGGAAGAGGGTGCTTTTGTGACAGTTTCTATGTGCATGCCTGTGGTGTGTGCATTCTATCCTCATAATGTTGTCACTCTTTTACAACTATAAAATCATGTATTTAGGATTTTTCAAACAAAATTTTCTGAAATATTTTAGTATATTTACTGGGATTTGTAATCGCACATGTATATGCAACTTCGGGACATGTATCAAGACTTCTAAGAGTTGACATATAGCAACCTCATACATGTATGATCACACATTTACACCTGTTAATTTGTATCAGTTCATGATGGCTTCTAATGAAGATTTTAAATTTTTGTGACTGTGCATTTATTTTGGATGTCGAAAAGAAAGGTGAAGGAAGGGCAGAGGGTGGAAAAGTTCCTTCACAAATGTACTACTCATGGAGCTTACCCAATGCTTGTATAAGAATTAAATCTTAAAGATGGTGCATATTTCAAAAATTATGTTGCAATTAGTATGGAAGTTCTGTTTGCTAAGAGGATCATGACATTCTGATTTTTGACCACTTGGGATTGGCATAGAATATAAAAAAGCTCAATATTGAATATTCTTAAAGTATGGGAGGCCATTGTGCAAATTTTGCCCTAAGAAGTTCAGGTAAAAACCATGTTATTAAATTTGTAATTAGAATATCTATTACATTACATAATAACTTTCTGCGCCTCGGTTGCACAGTGGTAGAGTGCCAGACTACAAATCCAAAGGTCGCGGGTTCGATCCCCGCCAGGTCCTAGGATTTTTATCTGTAACTTTCCACTTCTTTCACCTCTGACAGTATTGCTCATGTGAAAAATACCGAGTAGCACCGTGGTTCGGAACCCACGTTAAACTGTAGGTCCCCCTATAACTGGCTGGGTAAATCAGTTCGAAGGTCGGAGGAAGGCAACGGCATACCACCTCCAAACAGGACCATGCCTAGTAAAGCACTGTGGTGTTCAAACCAATCTTCGGATTGTTGACTGCTTTACCTTTTTTTATTGTTTGGAAGCTAGCGCATACACCCTGGACTATATAAATTTCTTAAACATTACCAAACATAAGTTCTGCGACATGTTGCAGATATCTTATAAAGCTATATACAAAATGCATCAGGTCTTCTATTCACGGGAAGGTCCTCAGACGAGTTCAGTGACTTTGTATGAGGTGATGTCATATGTCAAATTCACATGTTGCGATACATGTATCCCATTGTAAATATATCTTTACATGTCATACTGCAGAAAGTTTTATTTGCCTGTTCTGTTTACCCATGATAAGGAACATTCACCCTCCCCCCCTCCTGGGGGAGGGGGCATAGCTCTTTTGTGGATGTGTGTGGTGCGCACAGGTCCTCGAGCCATTGCAGCATTTCTTCCTATTTCCCCAGGCTGCATTACCTCTCCCAGTTAATCTCCTCGCTGTCCTAATTCCTCCCTACTCCCTGCCCTTCTCTAGATCTTTCACTTTGACAGCCCAGCTATTCCCATGGTACCACTGATGGTTTTTGTGATTTTGTCATTTAGACTTTTAGTTTGGTCTTCCTCAGTTTGAACAGAAATCTTGTAGTGAGTCAGTGTGAGCCATAAGGGAAGAATTCCCTACTTAGCTGCTATGGTACACATCCCTCTCCCTTCCTTCCCCTCTCCCTCCGTGCCATAGCCCCCCCTATCCTTACTAGGTCCTCAGCACATGTAGCCAGTTGGCGTGTGCATGGGTTGGGGTGGCTGTTACTTCTTTTATTGGTTGAGCCCCCTGGCAACAGGGGACACAGTTACTGGTACCAGAGCTGCAAATATCACATGTATGCTTAAGAGTGGTTGGTCCTTGTGGCTGGGTGGTGCCCATCGGATGAGCTCCTGACTAGTGTGGTACCAGGGTGGACATCTTGCATGTGAAACTTAATGTGTCCGGCTGCTCTCCTGTGGCCAAACTCTCAAGATAGGGAGGTACTTCTCATAAAGACCTACTACAGACGAGGAGCTCAGGACAAACCTGGAATGGTGTGGTGTTAAATTATTTTGTAAGATGCGATCCACAGGGGCCCCAAGGGTAACACTGTTGACTGAGCTTTTATCCTGCTTTTCGAAGGGATCCTATACATCAGAAAGTAAAGGTACTGATCTACAGATGTGACATGAAGCCTTACATACCATCACCTATGCACTGCTTCCATTGCCTCTATTTTGGGCATATGTCTCATAGATGCAACACCAACCATGTTCGTGGAAACTGTGGCTGCCCTCACCATACAGGGAACTCTTGCACCCCACCACCTAGCTGCGTAAATTGCTGAGGCCCGTATGCTCCTCACTCGGCCTGATTGCCCAGTATATAAAAGACAAAGAGAAAAAATTCAGGAGTAAAAGACTAGATCGTATGTCATATTCTGAGGCTTGGAAGAATATGACCGTCTCCACTCTATCGTTGACATTGTTTGCCTCAGTAGTCTCTCTTCTCAATCGCCCCTTCCCTAATCTTTTCCTTTCACCTTCCTCCCATCCCCTTGGCAGCAACCACCCCTCTGCCTCAGGATATCCCCTTCCTCCCTCCAACTTCAACCCTGCCCCTCCCATCCCTGCCTTAGCTAGAGAACGTCCCTTCCCAGCACTCAAAGAAGTCACGAGAAGCAGTCACAATCAGGAACTGCACTCTGTGCCTGGAGGCCACTAGTTCCCTCTGCCTCTGATGTCGCTTCAACCAGCTCCCTTTCTGTTGACTACTCTTGTCCTCAAAGGGAGAAGAAAAAGAAAAAAGCAGTGCAAATCTCAGGATGGAAGTAAGACTTCCCAGGTGGTTGCCCAATCAACAAATTTCAGAACGTATGGACATCACACCATCTTCGGACTAAAAACCACAGTTTCGGAGAAGAAATCAACTAGGCATCTCCCTATTTATCAAAATGGCTATTCTCCAATAGAATATTCGCACTATCCATGCTAATATGACATAACTGCAACTTCTTCTGCGAACTTACTCTCCCATGATCATCTGCCTGCAGTAAATGAAACTAAACCCTCATGATCGCTTTAATGTTCCACATTTCACCTCAGTCTGTTCTGACCTGTTACTGGGCAGGAATTTCAGCTCACGGGGGAGTCATGATGCTCATCAGAGAACATCCATAGCAACATCATTTCCTTAGGCACCCAGCTCAAAGCTGTAGCTGTCAGACTTTTCCTTCCTGGCTTCACTTACTCTGTAATATCTATACTCCATCTTCACATCACCCGGGCAGATCTAATCTGATAGGGCAGATCCCTCCTCCAATTCTGCTGGTCCGCAACTTCAACACTCACAACCCCCTCTGGGGTTCTCAATGTCCATGCAAGATTGGCTCTCTTGGTGGATATATTCAATCACCTTAACCTCAACTTTATTAATTCTGGTGAATCTACTTTCCTGTCAGACTCTACACATGTCCTATCCCATCTAGACCTCTCAATCTCAACTGTTGAGGTTGCTCATTAGCTTCAGTGATCTGTCATTGCAGATACACACTCCAGTGACCATTTCCTGTGTAACTTGTAAGTGGCAGCTTTCTAAAGCTAACTGGCAGCTCTTTTCCTCCTCAGCAGCCTTTAGGCAGTACGCCAGTATTGACGAACATGTCAACCATCTCACTAACACGGACTCTTTGCTGCCAGATGTTCCATTTCTCACACTTCCAACTAACAAAGACGTAGCCCTGTTCCTTGGTGGGATGAGGCATGCCGTGAGGCAATCAGTGCTCTCCACATTTTTAATCATCCCACAATGGAGTTTAGCATTCAGTAAAAATGATTGAACAGGCAATGTCGCCACATCATTAGTGAAAGCAAACAAGCCAACTGGCTCTCATGCATAGTCTTTTTTGTTTGGGGGCAACCTGTCACCTTTCTGGGACCTCTGCTCATTCTGCAATCTCAGACCTTACCTTTGCAAACAGTGTCATAGTAGACACCATTGCCATCTTGAACACCAAGGGCTGGTACTTCAGACATTTCCACCTCTGTGAAGTGCCATCCCAATTTCCTGCCTAGAAAGTGGACAGCAGAAGAAAGGACACTTTCTCCTCTGAAAACAATGAATACTGCAACACTGAATTTGCCATGTGGGAGCTTAAACATGCACTCTGCTTGCTCATGGTCCTCCTCCCCAGGACCTGATGGTGTCCATATACAGATGTTACAACACCTGTCTCCAGAGGGCTTAAATTTTCTCCTTCAAAATATATCTGTCTGGAGGGATGAGAAGTTGCTTAGAGGGTGACGTGAAGGCAGTCATTCCTATACCTAAGTCTGGAAAGGACAAACATCTCCCTTCCAGCTACTGTCCAATCTCCCTCATCAGTTGCATTTGCAAGGTTATGACACACATGATTAATGCTTGGCTGATATGGTGGCTCAATCTAGGAACCTCTTCACAAATGCACATTGTGGATGTTGTAAGCACTGTATCCACTCACATTATGAACAACTTTTTACAGAAGTGTCAAACAGTGGCTGTATTTTTTGAGTTGGATAAGACATAGGACACCAGTATGAGGGCAAGCATTCTCCAAACTTTGCACACCTGTGGAATCAGGTTGTAGTTCTATTTTTAAAGTGCATGTAGGTTCAACTATGTCCCACAAAGCACAGTGTCGAGCATTGTTCTCTTTGTCAGTGCAATCAACCCTATCATGGATTGTCCCCCACCAGATGTTTCAGCTTCTGTTTGTAGATGACTTTGCCACCTACTACAGCTCCCAACAAATGTGCTCACTAGAGTGGCAACTTCAGTGAAATCTTATCTGTACATGTGGAGCATGTGGGTTTCACTTTCCTGCAGACAAGACAGCCTGTATGAAATTTGGTGGTGGACAGTGTTTCTCCCACTGATTCATCTTGGGCCAGATGTTCTACCATTTGTTGAGACAAACTTCTTGACTCACTTTGTTGGTCCTCCTCCCCATGTCTCCTCTTTGGCAGCTTGGTGTACCTGCCATAGGTGGATCCAAAGGGAGGAGGTGAAGGGTCGTTTTGCTCCCCTGCTGCTCCCCCCTCCCCAGCAGCTTTTTCTTTTAGAATGCAAAACCAGCATGCTATCACTGCAGTGATAGACTTCTGTTTGCTTGGGCATGGGGTAAAAAAGGTGGCCAGTACTAGTCTTTCTACTGAGCCAGAGGTTAGGTGAAGATTAAAAATTCTTTTTGGGAAACGAGATCTCAGATGCTGCTGCAGAGGCAGCCATTTCCCTTCCTCGGCTTGCTACCAATTCTGTTCCATCGGAAGACACCTGTGCTGTAGTCTCCAGACATGTGGTATCACTCGTGAATATGAATTGGTGTTCCCTTAAAGACAACTATCTCCAGGAGATGAAACCCTCTCCCTTTTGCATTGTCTACTTCCTTACAGCCCTCTCATCACGAGTTGGTCACAATAGCTAGCCTGCACATATGACTCTTGTCACTTTAGCCACTGCCACTTCCTATGTAGCGATCCTCCCCAATCTGTGGCCACTGTACCCAACTATTGACTTGTGCCACCTTCTGGCCCAGTGTCTGTCTCCTTCAAAATTTGTGTTTTCTGTCTGAGGTGTCTGCTGTTTTAGCTGATGACCTGTGCTTCCTTGATCGCATCTTACTTTTTATCCACTGCACTATACCCGGGCCGCTGAAACATTGCACTTGACGTTTCGCGTTACGGCGAATTAAGTTGCCTACACTGCTTTAGCGACGTTGCAACACTAGCCTCTATACACACAGCAGACAAAAGGGTTTTCAATTGCATCTCGTAAATGTAAGCTATTGAGTAATAAAAGTGCATATAATAATTCGTTCCTGAGCAGGAATTAACGGAATATTAAATAAGACCAGAGAACAACAACGCACACGCTTTCAATAACCGAGCAAAGCAATATACAAAATAAGCATTGCATCACGATAGATACGAAATAAACAATAATTAACATAGTAACTTCTCTCTCTACATTTTATAATCAATGATTTTCACTCACCAATTTTCACGGCGACAATGGTACAATTACATCCAGCTCCCCATATTGAGTTTTGTCGTCGCTGCCAAAATCACCACCACCAAGACAAATCATTAACTGTTCATGATCCCTTCCATTGTTTGCGCTGCCGCAGTGGCAACAGCTTTTCGACCTTTGTTATTGTGAAAGACTTATTGTTCCCTAAGTAATTCTTCACGTCACTCCACATTAGTTTTATAGGGTTAAAACGGCAGTGAAATGGGGGCTGATTTATTTCATTGTGACGCTGCTCCTTTGCGATTTCGTCTACTGCATATGTGGGTGGAATAGGCTTATTTTGTTTCACGAGCCAATATAAAAGAAGTTTTGACATTGACATATCTGTAGCAATATTTCTTTCTTGTAACCACTACACCATAATTTCTTTCCGATCGTTTGAATCGAGAATGAACTTCCTGCTCAGAGCATAAGCTTCGAAGTTTTTATTCAAACGAAACTGAGAACTTGTTCAGAAAACGTCACTACAGAAACGTCTTTTCGGTGACATTATCCAATTACTTGAACTCGGAAAGTCAAGTTAAACTACTCACAGTAAAACAAATCGCAGCGAAAAAAGCACACACAACATAAACACGCGATAAACACGATACACAACTTTGTTTACGCTAGAACTGAACAAAGCCGGCAACGCGGGAACGCTGACTTCACGGCACGTGATCACCGGAAGTGTTTATCGCGCTGTGATTGGATCGTTCCTAGCGACTGGCGCCTCGCGCTTCGTGCTCTTCACTTGTTATTTGTAAACGTCAAGTGCAAAGTTTCAGCGGCCCGGGTATAACATGGGAAAGGAAATTTAACTCTGTCCCTGTGTAATTGTCTTATTCCGTCATGGGCACTTAATGACCACAGTAGTTGTGCACTCCTAAACAGAAAAAAAGGCAGCATTCACATACACCTCACTTACCTCATTGAAACGACATGTGAATCAATCGACTAACCCCTACATGGAGAAGATTAAAACATTAAGCTGATGTGCATCGGCTAACAGTTTACGGTAGATTTGAGGGTGAGATGCAGTGTAACAAAAGCATGTTTCAGACCACAGAATCCACATCCTTCCATGCATAACAAACTACTTGATGTGCCGTATATGCAGACGAAAATTGTATGTAGAAATTGTCACATTAGACAAAACTTACATGTAAATAAGTAATGTTATAAACTCTCCATAAAGACAATCGCTGAGCTGCAAAGCATATAGAAAAAGACAATGAGAATAAAACAATGAAGTTTTGGCCAGTTTTCATCACAGGGCATACATACATACAGTCAGTCTGGCATAACTTCTGCACATGTAGCTGAGGCTTAACTCGGTTTTGGTAGAGATTGAGGGATGTGTACAAATAATACTAAAGTGATTGTTGGGATGTTTGCTTTTTTTTCTGATGAAGATGAGGGCAAAAAATTATACTTGGCTGTCATTTCTATGAGCCTGTAGTTTAAGGTGAGTTGTTACCTGTCATATTTAGATGTGAAACATAATTTTTTTTTAATATGGACAAAAATGATAGCTTTTGAAATATGGTGTTACATATGTGAATGCTAAAATTCAGATGGATAGATCAAGTAACTAATGAGGCTGAACAGAAATGAGAAGAAATAAAATGTCTTGCATACTGCTAAAAAAAGATCAATTTTGGAGCACATTCTGAGACAAAAAATTCAGTTCAGCATTGGAGGAAGTGTGTAGGTTAAAAAGTCTGAGGAAGATCTTGAGACATGCAGGGAACAAGTCCACATGGATATAGGTTGCCATTATGCAGAGATGGAGGCATTGCACTGAATGCAGTAGTGTGGAGAGATGCATCAAACCTGTCTTTTGACTGAAGAGCACACCAATGGTGAAATGTTAAGTTGTAGACATTAAACAATAATCAGTGATTAACAATACAAAAATTGTTAAAACTGGTTAACTTTTTACTAATTTAAAATTTTTATTTTCCACAGTGTATATCCAGATGTTGCACCAGCATTGAAATCTTGGAAGCAGAATGGAAAAGATATTTATGTGTATTCATCTGGAAGTGTTGAAGCACAAAAGTTACTGTTCGGTCACACTCAAGATGGCAGTTTACTTGAGGTATGTGAATTTCATGGGAAATTGTTTGTTGGTATTCCTATTATTAAAATTGGGCATAGATTGTGCTTACAACTGAGAATTATAATCTGTTAAAATTCATAAGTCACACTTACTGTTCTCCACATAATTTTGAATACTAACAATGGAAAATCAGTTGGAATGTCAATAATAGAGGATAGGTTAACTAGTTGCAAAGACAATTACTGAGCCAGACAGGCCTGTATCACATTCACACAACTTAAATTTTTGCCCCTGGCATTACCAGATGAAAAATGTGTGGATGTATATTTCTTTTTCTATTAAAGGCCATGGCTGAAAATTTGAATGAGTTTGTACACTTTTGTGTGCCTGTCTGTGGCTCAGCAATCATCTTTATGGCAATTTCTCTCCTTTATTATTGATATTAATATGAATATTATTACCATGTTCCCTTGGTTAACTGAATTCAAAAAATGTTCCAATGTTTGTTAAGCTTATGGGACTTAACTACGGGGTCATCAGTCCCTAAACTTACAAACTACTTATGAACTACTTACGAACTAAGACGGCACAAATATCCATGCCCAAGGGGGGATTCGAACCCCCGACTGTAGTGGCCGTGCTGACCGTGACTGGAGCACCTCAGTCACCTCGGCCACCGCGGCCGGCTAACTGAATTCACTGAAGTATTCAAATCTCAAGCCCCACTTTTTCTGTTTTTAGGATCAAACTAACTCCCTGTGGCTTAGAGTGCAAACACTCTGTACAATATATATTATTCTGCTGCAATCCCCCAGGCTTAAACCTTCGTTAGTTCCTGCCTTCACCAACTTTCCCTCCCCTTCCCTGCACATACTCAATCCTTCAATACATTTCAGTCCCTTCCACCCTGTCAGGAACACAACACTGGCATATTCCCCCAGCCATGCTGTGCATCCCTCTGCTTCCCTCTCCTTGCCACTTCAATCCCACCACTGGTTGCTCTCGCCTTCGCTTTGTTGCACACTTGTCAGATCTCTCTCTCTCTCTCTCTCTCTCTCTCTCTCTCTCTCTCTCTCTCTCTCTCTCTCTCTCTCTCTCTCTCTCTCTCTCTCTGTCTGTCTGTCTGTCTGTCTGTGTGTGTGTGTGTGTGTGTGTGTGTGTGTGTGTGTTTAACACGTTCTCTAGAGGCACTTGTATAGACATTCTTTTTGTTATTTATGCTAAAAACACAGGTATGGTTTACATCATAAAACATAGAAATCAATATTGCTGCGGGGCTTCTGATGGAATGCGTGATGCAGAGGTTATCATAGTAGATTGCTGTGCTTGCAGTCCCCAGTTCAAATCCCACCACGGGCAGAAAAAAATTACTTTGCATTCACTATTTCTAGAATAGTTCCAAAAAAATCATGTGTATAAATAGTGGAGCAATCAAAGCAGAATTCAGTCTGTACTGAATATATGCTTGTTAGCAATAAACGTGTTGTAAGTGTAAAGATCTTGTGCTCTACTCACGACCAGCCTTAAATTTCTGGACCACCTGCAGTTGTCAACATGACACTTCCTGGTGGATGTCGAGTATCCTGTAATACATCTACTTCATTGTGGATCCGATTAGGGAGAATAAGAGCCATCACCTACTCGGACAAGAACCAGAATACAAAGGTTATGCCGACTACCTCCCTCCGAAGGTTCGTGTCATCGAAAGATCCATGGATGCCAAGAGCAGTAAACCATCTGCGCACCAGAGACTCGGCGGGGTTCCTGGGGGATGCTGGACAGGACTCAAATGGCTCAAAGGGTTTGATTGAGTCACAAAGTATAATAGGCGGGACTGCATTATGTGTTTGGCAAATGTATATTTCTACTTGTACAGGACGGCACAGCAGGACAAACTCAATAGCTAGGAAAAATTCCAGACTGACTTAAGATGATTGGAGATCACAAGTGGCAAGTTTATCAGAAAAGTAATTGAACAGGGCCCAATGGCATGGCGAGTCAACACGGGGTGTGTGTGTGTGTGTGTGTGTGTGTGTGTGTGTGTGTGTGTGTGTAGTGTTGTTTTGGCCCTGTGTCACATAGTTAACCTGGATATGACAGGCCGATGGTTTCACACCTGATGGAGGACATTGCAGAAGACATATCAAGCTCTTCTGTTAAAAAAAGTTTAGACGACACAAGAATTTATCCAGGGGCACCAGAAAATTGGAGTTGCAACAGAGGAGGGTTGGACGAAAGAAGTAAGACACTCTAAAGTGTTGTCCCTATTGCCGTAGTGAAAAATCATGACTTTGCTTCTCTCATATGACAAATTGTGAGAGAATTAAGTTTTGGCAGCCATGACTGTAGTATGAAGCAAGCACCCATGGATGTCAATCCTGTATGTGGAAACCGACACTGCTGAGGGAGAGATTTGAAACATTAGCTCCTGTCAACCCCGCCAGTTGCACCCAGTGTGAAGAATGGCCTTGCCCTCCTATGACGTACGCCACAGCTGCCAAACAGCAGCCTAGGAACTGTCCTATGCAGCCACAACCGACTCCTTCGGGAACTATGAAGCCTTGCAGGACGACAGAAGACAACGTTGTCACTGTGGCCTTCCCAAGCATGTCATACAATACTGTAAGGAGATAAGCATTTGATAACTATTATGCTTCATGACACCAACCATCGCCACAGGCCTTTAAATGGGGAGCTTCCTTCTCTGTGTTGTTGAATGACTACTGCCACTAAAAATAATTTTCTGTGATAAAAGTGCAACTGTGCCGAAGGAAGCAAATGGAAAAGTCCGGCCGGTAAGAACATGTTGCAAGAATGTCTAACAGAATGCAGGCTTTGAATTTGTCATTTTAACAGAATGTAGCTGTAGTGCCATCCTCGCATGAAACTTCCATCAGGCTTTCCAGGCTGTCACTGACTGTGGGAGATCTGAGCTACAAATTAAGGAAGCCGTTCCGATGAGTACACGTAACACAAACTACCTTGAGAGGTTGTTTGCTGTTGAGAATGTTGAGATCCTACTGTTAACATTGTCAGCAGCTGAGATAAGTTAGGTGAAGCGCTTGTTGATCACAAAAAGCTAATCATATAACAAAGGGTATCTACATACCAGCAACTATCATAAGCATTACAGGTGGTCCAGGAGAACTTTGGATCACTAATTTTCACGAGCTATCGCAACTCCTTCCTAAAGGAATGTTTATTGGAACAGCCCGGACAAGTCCAGGACGTTGTGCTCAATGTCATTGACAGTCTCATGCTCTGCTGTTACTGCCGACAACGCACTAGAGGAAACGACATGGCATTGCATATAGGGCCCGATCTGATGCAGGAATAATGTCAGCAATTTTCAAGAGTATTCCAGGCCAGACAGGAGAAGAACCAGATGAAAAAGCTCACGATAAAACAGTGTATCAATACTGGTATCATCCACCAATTAGCCAGTGTTTGTGTAGTATCGCCAGCTGAAAGACGGATAATTTGGGACGAAGTGGAGATGTTGCACAATGACTTCATCAAACTCAGTGCCCGTAGTCATGTCCAGTGGTCCTTGTTAAGGATGAAGGCACATGGCGTTTGTGTCAACTATTGGCAGCTGAACGAAATCACAAGATGGCTAGCCATTGCCGCACATTGATGACACGTTACACTGTTTGAAAGGTGCTACATGCAGACAGGTTACTGGCAAATAGAGGTTCACGAAACTGACAGGGAGAAGACATCTTTCCTTACACCTGACGGCATCTATGAATTAAAAGGTCACGACTGTTGTGCCTCGGCCACATTCGAACAAATGGACAACTTTCTCTGACATGTTAAATGGATGACACGTCTTTGTTATCTAGATGACATTGTCGTTTTCTGATGGACATTTGCGGAACATCTAAGCTGCCTGTCGACTGTGTTGAAGTGTGTCCAGACAGGACTCCATCTCGATGCAAAGCAGTGCCTCTTCATTACCAAAGATATAAAAATCCTGGGGCACCTAGTGAATGGAGATAGTGCTTCCTGATACAGATAAAGTGAGGGCAGTCACAGCATTTCCAACTCGTCAGCACACCTGTGACGTGAGAAGTTTCCTCAAGCTGTGCTCATACTGCTGTCATTCCATAAAAGGTTTTTTGTAACAAGGCATGTCCATTGCAAGAACATCTGCAGGGAGAGGCCAGGTTTTACTGGTGAGTCGAAAGAGCTTTCCAGACAGTTGAGGCAGCTCAAACTTCCTCTTCAGTGCTAGCCTTGTAAGAAGAGATTGCAGAAACCAAACATCACACAGATGCTAGAGGTTATGGGATTGGTGCAGTGCTTGTACAAATTCAGGAAGGTGCTGAAAAGGTGATAGCCTGTGCATCAAGAGTTATCTAAAAATCTGATAAAAGCTACAACCGAGAATGAATGACTCTCCATTATCTGGGCTATCAAAAAGTTCTGGTCGTATTTGGTAAACCATTCACTGTCATGACAAACAACCATTCTTTGTTGGCTGACCAGTTTGAAGGATCCATCAGGTTGACTAGCAAGATGGGCACTAAGACTAAAATAGTAAGACACCGTGGTATTCCAAAATGGGCGCAAACACAAGGATGCTCGAGAAATCCATTAGTGAAACACAATAGCATGAAATTTCAGCCCCCCCCCCCCCCCCCCCACTAAGTGACACTACAGCTGAACAAAGGGGAAAACCAGCATTATTCCAAACCATAGAGGCCTTGGAGAACTGACAAAAGGAGGGTTTCAACTTATAAACGGGACACTGTATAATTGCAACTACGATTCACTGGGTCCCAAATGGCTACTGGTTGTTTCAGCTCATCTCTGGCCTGCAAATCTCAAGTACTTCCATGATTCTCCAATATCCAGTCATCTGAGATTCGTGAAGACCATAGACAGAATTAGACACAGGTATTACTGGCAAAGTCTCCACTGATCTTTCATGCACTGATAGTCACTGAGCCAGACACAGAAGCATGTGCCACAGCTACCTCCAGGTCATCTGGTACCAATGATACCTGCAGTAGCTCCATTCTACTGGATTGGAATTGACCTTTTATGTAGGTTTTCGAAGTTGACAACCGGTAACTGATGCATAAGTCACCCGCTATGCTATCACTACACCTGTGCTGACTGCAGAAGCTTCTGAGATTGCAAAATTCCTAGAAGACGACATTATTTTGAAGCATGGTGCACCATGTGATATGACGGGGGCGGGGGATATTCATGTCAAAACTAGTAACTGATGTAATGTCATGTTGCAACATTGTCCCAGAATCACAACTGCCTACCATCCTCAGACAAATGGTCTTGCGGAACATTTTAACAATACATCAGCAGATATGCTATTGATGTAAGTCAATGTTGAGCAGAGGAATAGGATACAGTACTGCCACTTGTGACATTTGCTTATAATACAAGAAGACAAGAGACCACAGGCTTCACACTCTTTCCTGCTCCATGGTCGTGAAGCTGAGACAATGGATATTCTATTTTCATTCGAACCAGATGACACTCAGGATGAGTATGTGAAACATTTTATCACCAGGGTCAAAGAAGCAAGACAGCTGACTCTCATATGGACACGACACGTAGGACTGTCAGTGGTGTGACAAGCATCGTCCTGTTATGTACAGCCTAGGAGAAATGGTATGTAGTTTTACTACTGTAAGGAAATTGGGCTATCGGAAAAGTCACTGACACGATACTTCGGTCCATATTGTGTTATATGCCGCCTGTCAGCTGTCACATATGTAGTTAAGGATTATGAGCCATCCTCAAAATTACATAAACGAAGAAACTTGTGCACGTTCTCCGTATGAAGCCTTACCGTGATCCCAAAGAACATAGACTGAAACTGCCTCTTGTTCAAGGACTTCACAGACCATTGATAATGAAGCAGCCACGATAGGAGGGTCTGCTGCAAGTTGTCACTGTAAGGGAGGTGTCCAGGCATAATGGAAGGATTCCCTGGAACTGCCATACAGAGGACCCATGACAAGATCCAGGATACTGCAGAGGGCTGCAAGAGGAACCTAACAGCAAATCTGTTCTTTCAGGGAGGGGAGCAATGCCGCGAGTCTGCAGATGGAACGCATGGCACAGTGGTTAGCATCGCAGATCACTGTGCTTGTGGTCCCCAATTCAATTCCCTTCATTGGTAGAGAAAGATTTCTTTGTATTTACTATTTCTAGAACATTGTACATATTTGTTTGATGTAATTGTAAGTTCCAGAAAATTGTTAGTGGAGCACTCCAAGCAGGAGCCAGTCTGTACAGTGTGTATACTTGTGTTAGCAATAAGTGTTGTAAGTGTAAAGTGTTCCCTTAGAATTCCGGCCACCTGCAGTTTTTAAAGTGACAATATGATTGGAACATTTTGTGTTGCTAAGGTGCGACATAACTGAATACTTATTGTGTTTTATGAATGAGACATAGAGCTTAAAGTTAATTCTTTTTTCTCAAAAACTTTCTCCTGTTTGTTTTTGTATTGTTGTTGGCCCAATGTGGAATTTAAACCATTAAATTAAACCAGGAGCACTCAAATTTTTGGGTGGGGGATATGGGGATAAAACATTTTTAAATTATGACTTGTTCTAAAAACCTCAATCCTATTAGTAAAATCTTTAATGTTCTTGAAAGAAAATGATTTTGTTCATATTCGCGCGCCGCCCCCCGCCCCCCCTCCCCCAAGAGTGGAGGTGGTTAAAAGCATCATTAGCAGCCCATATTTGAAGTAGTTAGATTCAATGGAAAAAATTAATTGTAAAAGTGCAGAATACGTTGGCACATTTTCACAGAAATAGTATGTGAATCCAATTTTTAAACGCCACATCGAAGTCCAACCCACCTGTTTCTCAGATCAAAGAATCTTTGTGGTCCATACCCAACTGATAAAAATTAAATAGCATTGTTAGTCTGTGTTTGAGTCAAATAATTTTTGTTGTTGAAAGTATGGTCATGTTAAGGAGTGCAGTTTGAAAGTTTTGAATGATAGTTTTTTGCAAAATAAAGTAAGAAAATTCTGCATTTTGACCATTTCAGGTAATAAAGTTTGCTCTTCATTTATTCAGTACTAGCTGAAAACCCGGTGTTGCCTGGGTGTTTGTTTATTCTACTCTCGTAGTCTACATCCCCTCCCCCGGCCCCCTTTCTGTATACACCTCTCTCCCTCCCATCTCTGTTCATTTCTATCCCTCTCTTGGCAAAATTTTCTACAAGGTACCCTCTGTCATGTACCATACAAACATTAATGAGCTAGTGAACTTCCTCTGGGTTTAAAGGTTATGTGTGCAAAAATTCATAAAGATTAGAGCAAAACTTTGTGTTTCGAAAAATTCCGTAAGTTTAGTACCCTCCACCATGCACAGAATGAAATTCTATACAGTGACATTCCTCTTGTTTTTAAGGTAGTGTGTGTGCAAAATTTCATCAATATTGGAACAAAACTATAGATTTCTATGCAATAGAAAGAACAGGGGCACATTGAAAAATGCACTTTGTTTTTCTTAAATACTCCAGTTTTATTTCATACAACCCTTGTTCTGAGACTAACAAAAAAAAAATCTGTGAAATCGATCACCGTTCACAAATTATGGCGCGACCAAGGTATTTAATGATAAATTTTTATGTTGCAAAGTACTCTCCCTCATGCACCGTAATGAAACTGAGGGTAGACTATAACCATCCTCTTGATTTGAAGGTAAAGTGTGTGAGATTTTGTAAAGATCGGAATGAAACTGTACATTTCGTGAGTCTGTAGAAGTAAGCTTCGCCGTGCACCTATCACAAAATACTTTATTAGCTGATGTTTTCTTACCTGTAAACTACATTCCTGCAAATTTTAGCTTCATAGGTGAAGTAGTTTTCCGGATTTCGCAGTGAGTGTCCTTTCACTTTTATATAGATAAGAGATTAAGAAAACAGATTGGTCAATTCTGGATGCAAGAGAATTAAGGAAGACTTGCAGACAAAAATAAATAGTAACATGCAAATCTGTAATGCTAACTTTATTTCATACAAGGTCATGCCTGGTGTGACAGTTTTACGGCAACTACAGCGAAGTTGTTGTGAGCGGTAGACTTATTTTCGTTTCACCATTTTGTGGGGAAGGGGAGTCAGTTAAAAAATGCTTCATAAACATCAGAAATTAAAAGCAAAATATTTTCCATGTCCCTAACTACTCCCATTTTCCAATAATTGACACACAAATCTGCGTATTCTCAAGTGCTGGCCTCGCGTTATTTGTGACGTCATATCTCCTGAGCTGTGTGTAGTGCTCTTGTTTTTGGGTCAGGAACCTTCGTGGGCATTTGGTGACCTCTTCACCGAAGTTTCATTGCAATCGGATGAACAGTTCATACACACACACACACACACACACACAGAGAGCTTTTGCAACCCAGTTGCTTCTTCAGGCAGAAGGGAAGGAGAGGGAAAAGGAAATGAGGGTTTTAAGGAAGGGGGTAAGGAGCCATACCAATCCCGGGAGAGGACTTCCTTTGGGGGAAGAAAAGGTAGGTGAACAAATATACATACACCCACACATTTACACAGATGCAAATACACTTAAGCAGACATAACATAGAAAGCAAAGTTAAGAATTTAGACAGATACCACTTAAGGCAGAGGCTCTGTCCTTACTTCCAACCTTGCCTCTGTCCTTCCTGAAAAACCTTAATCCTACTCCCAACATTACCGCAGCTGAATCCCGAGCTATCCGTGATCTGAAGGCTGACCATTCCATCATTCTCCCTGCTGACAAGGGATCCACGAGTGGTACTTGATCGGTGGGAGTATGTGGCTGAGGGACTGCGCCAGCTTTAAGACAACACTACCTACAAAGTCTGTCATGGTGACCCCATTCCTGATGTCCAGGCAGAGCTTCAGGGAATTCTCAGATCCTTAGGCCCCCTACAAAACCCAGCACCCCTACCTTCTACCTACTTCCTAAAATTCACAAACCTAATCATCCAGGCCGGCCGATTGTGGCCGGTTACCAAGCCCCGACAGAACGAATCTCTGCCTACATAGACCAACACCTTCAACCCATCATGTGCAGTCTCCCATCCTTCATCAAAGACACATACCACTTCCTCGATTGCCTGAAATCCTTACCCAGCCTGTTACCTCCTGAAACCATCCTTGTAACCATTGATGCCACTTCCTTATACACAAATATCCCACATGCCCAGGGCGTCGCTGCGATGGAGTATTTCCTTTCACGCCGACCACCCACTTCCCTACTTGGTACAGATTCATTGACGACATCTTCATGATCTGGACCAACAGTGAAGAACAACTCTAGAATTTCCTCTCCAACCTCAACTCCTTTGGTCCTATCAAATTCACCTGGTCCTATTCCAAATCCCATGCCACTTTCCTTGATGTCAACCTCCATCTGTCCAATGACAAACTTCACACATCCGTCCACATCAAACCAACCAACAAACAAACAATACCTCCATTATGACAGCTGCCATCCATTCCACATCAAACGTTCCCTTCCCTACAGCCTAGGTCTTAGTGGCAGAAGTCTGCTCCAGTCCCGAATCACTGAACCATTACACCAATAACCTAATAACAGCTATCACATCCCGCAGCTATCCTCCTGATCTGGTTCAGAAGCAAATTACCAGAGCCACCTCCTCATCCCCCCAAATCCAGAACCTTCCACCAAAGAACCCCTGAAGTGCCCCTTTTGTCACCACATACTTTCCGGGACTGGAGTGGACTCTGAATGTGGCTCTCCAGCAAGGATACGACTTCCTTAAATCCTGCCCCGAAATGAGATCCATCCTTAATGACATCCTTCCCACTCCACCAAGTGTGTCTTTCCGCCGCCCACCTAACCTTCGTAATCTCCTAGTCCATCCCTATGAAATCCCCAAACCACCTTCCCTACCCTCTGGCTCCTACCCATGCAACTGCCCCTATTGTAAAACCTGCCCTATGCACCCTTCCACCACCACTTCCTCCAGTCCAGTAACCCGGAAGGTGTACACGATCAAGGGCAGAGCCACTTGAGATAGAACCCACGTGATTTACCAACTGACATGCCTGCACTGTGAAGCGTTCTATGTGGGAATGACCGGCAACAAACTGTCCATTCGCATGAACGGTCACAGGCAGACAGTGTTTGTTGGTAATGATGATCACCCTGTGGCTAAACATGCCTTGGTGCACGGCCAGCACATCTTGGCACAGTGCTACACCGTCCGGGTTATCTGGATACTTCCCACCGACACCAACCTTTCAGAACTCCGGAGATGGGAACTTGCCCTTCAGCTTATTCTCTCCTCCCGTTGCCCACCTGGTCTCAATCTCCGCTAATTCAAATTCCCGCCCACCATCTTCAGCATCTTTGCATCGGTTCTGTGGACAGAGCATCTGCCTCAATTGGTATCTCTGTCCAACTTCTTTGCTTTTTACAAATGTCTGTCTAGGTGTGTTTGCGTTTCGATGTGTGTGAGGGGGTGTGTTTGTTTACCTTCCTTTTTTTCACCTAAGGTAAGTCCTTCCACTCCTGGGATTGGAATGACTCCTTTTCCACTTCCTTAAAACCCATATCCTTCCCTTTCTCCTCCCCTTTTTTCCTCTTTTTCCTGAAGAACCTGCCAATGGTGGCGAAAGCTTGTGTGTGTGTGTGTGTGTGTGTGTGTGTGATTTTATTTGTTTCTATCGACGAGCTGGTCCTTTTGGTAAGTCATCTCTTTTCTATTTATATATATACGAATATTATAGAGGAGAAATTCCTAACTGGAAAAATATACGTAAAAAATAGATGAAGTACACTTACCAGGCGAAGAGGCACAGGCAGTGATAGCAACAAATAAAAACACACACACACACACACACACACACACACACACACACACACACACACACACACACACACACACACAAACGCAAGCTTTCGCAGCCTAGCTGCTTCATCAGGCAGAAGGGAAGGACAGGGAAAAGGAAATGATGAGGGTTTTAAGGGAGTGGATAAGGAGTCATTCCAATCCCGGGACAGGAAAGACTTACCTTGGGGGACAAAAAGGAGGGTAAACACACACACACACACACACACACACACACACACACACACACACAGACGCAAGTACACTTAGGCAGACATACTATGTCTGCCTAAGTGTACTTGCGTCTGTGTGTGTGTGTGTGTGTGTGTGTGTGTGTGTGTGTGTGTGTTCTGAAAACATTTGACAAAAATAATAAAAATATAAATAGGCCTAATAAATTTGGACGACAAGATTAAGACACTACTATTGTGGTGATATGTATGCACTCAACATGTAATATTCTTTCTGGCTGACAAAATTGATATTTGAGTTTAGCTTTGACAAACATAAACTTTCTCTGAATGTTTACCTCTTTAAACTATTATTTTAATCTTTCTCCCATATTTTCATAATCTTTTTTTCCGTTAAAATCACCTGTCTTGCTGTGGTAGTTTAAGAGGACAAAGTTTCTATGCTGCACTGGTTTACGTAAAATAATTTGACAGTGTCTAATTGCTGTTATTTTTGCAAATATATCTGAAACAGTGTGTGTTATGGAAATACAAAGTTGTTGGTAATTTTCTCTCTACAAATAAGTTTCTTAAATTTTCGTCTTAGATGAATGGTTAAGCTGTTATTTTCATTTAAATTTGAGCTGTCAAAAAGCGATGGCATAGGCCCACTTTTAAAGTTACAGTAGTAACTTAAACTGGGCCAAAAACATTGGTCGCTAGTGTGAAGACAAAATATTAAATTGTTAGTGTCAACATGTTGTTGCATAGACAAAACTGTAAATATCCTGTTGTACAAAAAGAATTGCTGGACTTAGTAATTCAAAGCAGGAACTGTGGCTTTGCTGTTATTACAAATGATTAAATTGCAAGGCTGTAAAATTGCCTCAAGTTCAAAGTACTCAGATTCTTGCCAATTACTGCCAACAAATAAGGCAGTGAATCTGGTTGTGGTACAATGTTATTTTGAAATGTAACATTTGAACTCGTTGGTATTATTTACAAAAATTGGCTGTTTCCAATCCTGACCTCCCACCACCACTAGGATAGCCTTTAACACAAGTCACTGTAAGAACTTGTATGGTGCACTCTAGATTTTTATTGCAAAGATCAGCATCATTGCTGTGTTACTTCCTGCTTTTGCTTGAGACCACACAGACGTGTTAAAAACTGTCATCTGTGGTTGGCTATGGTACATAATGAGATGTGGCTTGGCTTGTGTTGTTGCATTTGGCTTCAGTTTGACGATGACTTGTTTCCACGTTCTAGACCAGTTTGACTTGTAAAGCTTGCTTGTGATTTATTTTCTAAGGTGACAGTTTGTCATAGACTTCTGCTTGGCTTTCACAGTTCGTAGAGAATGGATGGGTTCTAAATTTTGTCATCCCAGTATTAAATTTAGGTTGGTAGGCCTGGTACTTATTTCGTAATGACTAAGATTTATATTTTTCTTGGCTTTTCACACTGTAATATTCGTGTGAAAAAAATTTGGAAACGTTCTGGGAGAAGAAATGAAAACATTACTATTTGAAAATGATACTGTAATTGTCAGATAGCAAACTATCTGATGTACATTACATTATTGCCTTAGGCACAAATCCACCCAGAGGCATAACCCACTGCAATGTTTAGTGCAACAAATGAGTAGGTACTGATTTTGTAAGATAAATTCTAATCTGTTGATTAGAAATTTAGTTACTATGGTAAAAGTTCAGGTATTTTTAATTTCTGAAGGCATTAGTTATGCCTGTTACAGAAAGTTACTATTCAATGCCATGCCAATGAATTGCCTCAAATTTTGTTTTAATGATATTGTGAATTACAGCTTTTCTCGGACTACTTCGACACAACAGTTGGCCCAAAAGTAGAAGAGAGCAGCTATTCCAACATTGTTAAATCTGTGAAGTGCAAAAGTGAGGAAATCCTCTTCTTCACAGATGTTCCTAAAGGTTAGTTCAAATGCCTCCCTAATTCTTGGCAGTGGTATTGCTTTTTCATTGTCATGCAGCATTCACCAGTAGTGCCCTAGATTAAAGTGTAGATTTTTTCAGACAGTTTTGGAACTGCTGTAGGTAAAGAGATTGAGATTCATGTTTGCAGAACTAATGTTGATTTTTGAGTTAATATGGAAATCAACAGTTTAATAAAAAAAAGGGTCATTTCAAATATCTTTACTGGTATAAAATTTTTCCATTCTTGTTTATATCAGGATTCCAATGCTTGAGAAATTCTGTATCACCATTGTGGTGGTGTCTGAGACTTAAATTTTGGCTCAGTCTTCATCTGGATTTATGAAGTGCAACAATCAGTTTCAGAAAATATTTTTGTTCTGTGTAATAATGTTAAGGCAGTTAATACGAATCTCTTCTACAACCTGCTTTTTCTTCACTGAGATCATGCAGAATCCATCTGATGATAGCTTTTTTGTCTTTAACTTTACAGTTGTGATTCTGTAAACTGAAGTGATAAACATTCTGACCTCATGCTATTTTCTCATGAAAATGTCATAAACATCTGAGATATGTAATGTGTATTTGGCCTTCTTGTCCTCTGGGTTTAACTGACTTTAAAGGAAAGGTCAGACCATGAGACTGCGTTAATATCTGCTGCAGTATGCCCATCCACCTTTCTGAGACAGTTGTTAACTTGACATGACTGTTTCAGCTTCTGTGTTGTTAGTGACTAAATGGCAAATTTATTATGGCAGTGTAACATTTGCCATTTGCACGGATTTTGAAATGACCCTCGTAGTACTGATAGATGCAATAATTAAAACTTGCTTGATGCTCCACGCCACCCACATTTGTAGCTTACAAGATAATGTGTGAGGAATAGAAATCAACATGAGAAATTCAAAAATAGTGCCTGTAAAATGTTAGTACAACATTTGAATGGTTTTAACCTTTATTGGTTAATTATCTGTTAAGAAGCCAACTGTGTGCAGTGCTTAGTGTCCATATATTGTCAAGTGACTCACTCTTTTTAGCTGTGTCAACAGTATTTATGATCTGCACTCCATGATATCTGGTAGCAATATAGGTCTACACTGCTGGAAAATAAAAACAAAAATTAATACATCTGAAAAGAAATAAACATTGATCAGATGATGCCTGGCACATAGGGATAGTAGACTTTTAAATGTTGTCTGCCATTAGTACAGTTCCATAGCTGCCAGTGGCATTAGTGTACCCTTTAATAGGGAATGTTTACAGCCATAGTGGCCACCATAATAGCAATGTGTGAAGCACAAGTAATATACTGCAGAGATGCAGTTGCTTCGAGTGTGGTGATTGCTCTGGAAATCCTGAAAACTTGGTTTTCTCATGGAATTATTTCATATTACTGTATGGTGATGAATTACAGTGATGATATTATCAATATTTTCTCGCAATAGCAAATTTCTTTAAGCGTCACTGTAGAAGGTATGGATGTTCTACCAAATAGTGACATATGAAAATTTGTGCCGGGGTCGGGACCCGAACCCAGGTTCCCCACTTATCGCAAGCAGTCGCTTTAACCACTAGGCTACCCGAACAAGACTCTAGAACTGACCCAAACTTCCGTACGCCACACTGACTGCACATGAGTCAATTGCATTCATCCCTGCATTCATCACATGTGCAGTCATTGTGGCATATGGAAGTTTGGGTTGGTCCTGGAGGCGTGTTCGGGTAGCTGTTTAAGGCGACAGCTCACGGTAAGCGAGAAATCTGCGTTCGGGTCTCGGCCCGGCACAAATTTTTCATATGTAACCATTTGGTAGAACATCGGTATCTTATACAGTGACACCTAAAGAAATTCGCTATTGCGAGAAAATATTGATACTTATATTTCACCTGGGAAAAGGAACTGCAGAAAAAAATCTGAACTTAGTGTTTTTCATCATTATGCAGTTGAGGCTACCTCCAATAATTTTCAGTATTGCTTGAAGTAAGTGTATTGTTAAAATAAGTTTCTACAACTTATGTTTGCTGTTGACAATTCAGGTGGTAGCCAATTGGAATGGTCTTGCCCTTACATATGTTAGAGGGGTGAGAAGAGTTGAAGACATGACAGTATCTACTGTTTTTGGCACTGCTGGTACCATTTAAAGGTCTATTTAATTGCAGTCTGTGGCAGATCCCTTGGCTTCTTTCCACACAACTGTTTACCCGCAATTCCACTAACAGTGGGAATTAGTACATTTAGTTTTCTGTAGTACAAAAATTTGAAAAAAAAAATAATAATTTTAATCTGTTTTCATTACAGAAGCGAGAGCTGCAAAATCAGCAGGCTTACAGGCTGTCATTGTTGTCAGAGAAGGAAATCTTCCTATTACAGACGACGATAAACTTGAGTTTCCAGTAATAAAGTCATTTGAGGATATTGTGTTTGAAACATCTGTGAAAAGAAGAAAGAAATCTGAAGAGGAACCACTAGAACAAGGAAAGACCAATGCTGCTGTAGTTGAAGTATCCAGTGTGGAGGATGTGGAAATGCAAGAGGAGCCCATTGCTGTTAAAACTGAAACAGCAAAAGTAACAGAAGGGGTAAGTAGTACTGAAAAGGTTGAGGCTGTAAATAAACAGCCAACACCTGCCGAACCATGTGCCAAAAGTGAAGAAACAAAACAGCCCAGCTGCAAAGAGGACACTGTGAACAAAGAGCTTGCCAGTACTAAGCAAACTAGTAGTGAGATTGTTTCTGATAAAAAGGCTGCTGAAGCTACAGAGCAAAATAAAACAAATTCAAAGACATTGGAAGTAAATGGTGCAGAAAATCTGGATGCTGGCAGTGATGCCAGTCGGACAGAAATCAATGGTCCCAAATGTCCAAAGGACAACAGCCCTGAATCTAATAATATTGATAACTTGCCAATCACTGGTGATGTAGTTCCTGATGCTAAGACTGATAAGACTAAGGTTAACGATAAGACTGAAATATGTGAACATGACAGCAAAAGTTGTGATGACTCACCTCTTTCTACTGGTAAGGCCAGTAAAAACCCTGATACTGCTGACAGTAAGGCAAATGTAAACTCTCTTACTGAAAAGACTGAATCACTGGACACAGCAGAGCTCCCAAATAAGACTGAATGTACACATTCTGAAAAGACTGAAAATGTTTCTGCGAAGACTGAATGTACCATTGCTGATAACTCTGAATCTACTTTAATTAATAAGACTGAATCTGTAAAACCCATTGATGGTGAATCTGTCACTAAAAAGACTGAATCTGAAGTAAACAAGGCTGAACCAATGGAAACAGATCTGACATCAAATGACCTAAAAAATAAGGATGAATCAATCCATAAAGATAAAACAGAAGTCACGCTTCCAGTGAAGAAAACTGATATTTCTCCTGTGGCAGATGAAAAGGTAGCTGGGGCGTCAAGTGAGAATGAGATTGATAGCAAGACAAAGTCTGTAGACGGTGGTAAGTCTGAAGCTGTGGGGGAGGCAACACCAGATAGTGGAAAGGTTGCAGCAGAAACATCCTCGGGTGATAGTAAGATAGAGGCTGCAGTGGAGGCAACCCAAGATGCTGGTAAGGTAGAGGCAGCAACTGAGGCAACCCCAAGTAGTGGTCAGGCTGCTGTAGAAACAAGCCCAGATGCTGGTAAGGTTGAGGCAGCGACTGAGGCAACCCCAGATGCTGGTAAGGTTGAGGCAGCGACTGAGGCAACCCCAGATGCTGGTAAGGTTGAGGCAGCGACTGAGGCAACCCCAGATGCTGGTAAGGTTGAGGCAGCGACTGAGGCAACCCCAGATGCTGGTAAGGTTGAGGCAGCGACTGAGGCAACCCCAGATGCTGGTAAGGTTGAGGCAGCGACTGAGGCAACCCCAGATGCTGGTAAGGTTGAGGCAGCGACTGAGGCAACCCCAGATGCTGGTAAGGTTGAGGCAGCGACTGAGGCAACCCCAGATGCTGGTAAGGTTGAGGCAGCGACTGAGGCAACCCCAGATGCTGGTAAGGTTGAGGCAAATATAGATGTTGATATGGTCGATGCTTCTGTGGAAGCAACACCAGATGGTGGTAAGGTAGAGGCTGCGGCAGAGGCAATACCAGATGGTGGTAAGGTAGAGGCTGTGGCGGGTGATAAAGTTGATGCCAATGTTGCAGCAGTGAAGTCGGATGTCGTAGCCGAAAGTGGTGCATCTGTGGCTGAAGTGAAAGTTAATGAAACTGATGTGTCTATGGAGGATGCTGAGCCAATGACCACAGATAATGTTGAACAGGTGGCAACGAATAAAGACAATTCCAAGGTCAAAGAGGAATGTGAACCCATGGTCACAGATGATAGTGAGGCTATGGTAACTGATAAAAAAACAAAAACTGAAGGAACAAATGATTCTGAACCCATGGTTACAGATGCTGAACCCATTGGTACGAGTAAAGATGAAACTGTTAACAGTACAGAAAATAAGACTGATAGTGAGAAACTCAAAACTGAGCAGCCTGGGAAAGAGACTAAAGATGAAAGCAATGAATCTACAAAGAATGTTCCCTCAGATTCTGATCATGTCAATAATACTAACAGTAACTCGGCTAAAAAAGATGTATCTGTTAAAGATGCAAATGAGTCTGCCAAGTCAGGAAAGACTGATACTGCTGCAACAGCACCAGAAAAAGATGAAGCACTTAACAGTAAGACTGAATCATCAAATACTGAAAATAAAACCAGTAAACCTGAAGATCAGAGTGTTGTAGACAATGTAAAAGGAGTTGAAAATGAAGTAGGAAAAAGCAGTGTGAATAGTTGTGTTGAAAATGGTGAGAGTAAAGGGAAGACTGACAATGCTAATGAGAAGCTTAAAGTAGCAGCAGAAAGTGCTGATAAAGTGGTAGAAAATGTTGTTAGCACTTAGCTACAAGGAAATGTTTACATAAATAAAATTACTGAAACTAACATAATATATGGTTGTAAATGTAAGAGATGTACCGTTGAGACTGCTATGATTTAAGAAAAAACTTATGAAAAATACACATTCAGTCTAAGTGCCAAAATATGGAGCTTTAAACAGTTTCAGTATATAGCACATTCCAATAATTTTCTGGCAGATTAAGGGTACTACTTCTACTTCCAGCCAAGTCTGGCTGTTCAATGTTCCTTATATCCCATGTTTTACAATGCATGGCTTTGCCATTTGGTGAACCACTTTGTTCATAAGAATTCACATTTTGTAAATATAATGTAATGGTCCATTCCTGAACATTTAAGTACATGGACCAATTGTGCTAAAAGTCTGCTACATTCCGAGAACTGCCATAACGTGTTCACTTTTACTATTACTGTAGAACATACCTTTTAATGTTTTCATATGGAGATTATATTTTTATATCAATGTACTACTGTAAAGTTAATTTGTACTTCTTAGTTCCCTTTTATTAATATATTACTTCCTTATAGTAGTTGGAGATCTGTATTAGCTGTTGCGGTTCATATTATAGCAATAGCAGATATCAGTGTTCTACTTGTCCTGCGTCTGTGAATATCTATAGCAGTGTTCTGGACACTGTTCAATATTTTAATGTACAGTGACCACTTTGTATTATTTTGAAACAATGTTCCTTTTACCACAGTATTGCTGTAATACTAGAAGAGTATTAAAGTGATTAGTTTTGTAACTACAGTACAGGAATTTTACTCTTTAGTATGAAGTATCACTTTTTAAAATTAGCAGTCTCATAAGTAAATTTTAGGCCAATTGCATTGATCTTATACTTATGAGAATGTATTATGTGCTATAGAAGTATTAAGAAGTCAGATACATGGAAGGGAAGAAGTGTTAAATTTAATAAAGACTGCAGTTTTGTAATATTGTGAATAATAGTTGTATCTGCGTAGTTGTCTTTGCCATCGATGTAAAATGACAATAAAAGTTGTCTTCAGCAAGGATGTTTTACTAACCATTTTTTTGTAGTTATCTTAAGACTTGAAGTTGTCAGTATTTGTAAAATCAAGAATACATTCATTTCAATGTAACACACACTTGGCAGACCAAAATGTTCCATAAGATTGTTGCTTGGCTTTGCCATCACCAGCACACACCTAACAGTATATTACTCCAGCTTACTGATTTAAATATTTGATCATGTAAACACTTGTAATTTTTATAAAAGTGAATTTCGAGTAAATTTATTCACTTGGAAGATAATGATGCAGCATAATTGGAAACTGTCCAGTAATTTCTGTTTGCAATAGTTGCTACATTTACATTCTTTCTGTGTTTATCACAGTGCTTAGTTTATTCAGGAAAATTAAGTACTGTGTATTTCCAGTTAGTTTTTCTTCAGAATTGATAATTAGCAAAATTGTCATTGAAAATTGCTGACTACTTTTCACCAAGAGAAATTTCTCACATTCCAGCATCTTTATTTAACCATCAAGAATTTATTTGTGGTGCCAGTTCTTTCAGAAATGCATGAAAGATAGCATCTCTTATCTTGCAGCCATTACAAGAGATAAAATAGTGGACAGCACAACTGTGTAGTGAGAAGGTAGCCTAGGTTCCGATCTTTATATGGCACAATTTTTTACTTTCCTGTCTGATGTTAGTCAATGTCCATTAACAGCTATAATGTCCCTTTATTTTTTCTCTTAATACAAAAACTGTTCCCAAGTTTTTACTTACTACATTTGGGACAGATTGAAAGGTTGAAACTATTGGAATTCATTAATGGTTCACTTGCATAACAGGCAATGCCAAGTTCAATAAAAGTTTTGAGCTTTGCATTGTGGCTGCAAGTTTCTGACATAACAATGTCAGCCATCTGTCAGGTTGCACGGCTGTAATCGTCAATCAGTGTAACATTTTATTTTCAGAAGTTTATTGTTGAGAATATCAACGGTCTGAGGTATTTGAAAGTAATCACAAAATGGATTGCATGTGCATTTATTAAATTGACAGATCTTCACTGTCTTTAGTCTGTGATCAGTACATGTGTATGTGAACTAGACTGTTTTGTGGTTACTTAAAACATGTTAAGTATTTTCTTACCTCTTCACTTTTTACCCAGCTAGTTGCATCAAACTAAACTATCTCCTCTGTTGTTGCACTAAAAAAAACCTTAATGCTGAAGGTGTATTTTTTGTAACATTCACTCTATTTCTGTTCATCCTTTCTTCTTTTTGCTTTTATGAGAGCATATTAGTGAATTTCATTGACATTAGTCCCTCCTTTCATTTATGCATAGGAAAATATTTGTTACAGTGGTATGTGGCAGGTTACTAGTTTGGCAGAACGAGTATAGTCTCTGTAAACGCATGATTGAGCAGTTGTTTTGATGGGAAGTGACATTTGCCAGAGGAACCCTGCAAAAGTCCTACATGGACACCAAAAATCAGTTGGCCATTACCTGCCTAGTGTTGAAGCAAAGCATCAGGTGATCTGTCGATTTTTGTTGTATGACGCTGTATGTGTCGGTCATATCAGTTTATTCATTGATCTAAGACTTCAGTAACAGTTCAATGACTGTACCTCTGGGAGTATCAACCATTCGGTTTTTTCATGTGACTGCAGTTCGTTACAGATGGCACAAGAATAACTCTTGGCTAATATCTGTGCCAGTCAGAGCTGCAGTTAATGTGTGTCAGCCATTACACAATAGGAACCATCACAAAGTAATGCAAAAATGGTTTATTGGAATCTTCAAAATGTGCAATTTTGAGAGTACCCATTGTTAAACAAAATTATTGGTTTTACAAATGCTGGAAAACTTTTAGATGAATAAAAATGTATTACCAACATTGCACAAATTACAGGTCAGGTGAAAGTTGTAAAAGTGGAAATGAAACAAAAATTTAAAGATACATTTGACATGTATTTGTATGGTCTTGCTGTCATGAATACTAAATTTCAGTTTCATGCGAATGTAAAACTATCAGGTGATGCATCACTTCTTAATATTTCAAGGATGCTCATAAACTTTTGATTTCTTTGAATGGAAACTGGAAAACCCATAACCAGCAGCAAACTGTCATCCACTAATAAAATGGTATTGCCAGGGCCACTGAGAGCCAGCACTGGGGCTGGGGCAGGAAGCAAGATCGGGCCCCAACTCCAAATATAGCAGTCAACTTTTTAAAATAAGGTTTTACTGTTTTTAAACCCTTTATTTCCAAATGTCGCAAATTCGAATCATACAGTTGTAACCTTTAAATGTGGAAGAATAAGTATGTTAGAGAGCCAGTGCTGACTCAGTTTCTACACGAATAAATCCAGTGCTTGTGACTGTGCTGCCATTAACTGAACGTTGACTGTACTTGTACGGCGACCCTCGTTTATCGTGCTGGTGTTGCAAAGAGCGAGCAGAGTTTGTGTTCATTCTTCGAGATAAAGCTAAATACATAGGGAAGTTTCAATCTGAAAATAGTTTGTTAGGTGTTGAAATTCACTTTTAGATGTGATGACTAGATAACTTTCAGTGGACATGAAAGTAATGTTTATGTAAAATATCAGGCACTTAAGCTCTTTATAGGCACATGCAAGAGATAAAATAAAATGCAGAAAGTACAGTAATTGACATTCATCTTTGGTGTTAACATAGTTCATTGCCAGTTTGTGCTCGTGATTGAACTTTTTGCAGTTTTCAATACAAGAAGCGTCATGCTCCAACAAAACCAGTCCCAGGTAAGTCTCTCCGTATTGATGGAGTATGGAGTAGGTCATTGGTCCTGTGTAACAGAAACGCAAAGATGCAAAAGATCCAGCTATAAAGGGCAGTCAGTCATTACGTATACAGAATGCAAGCCTCTCCCTTGCAAACAATATTCAAATTGTTTCAAGTGATTTCATGAGCAAAGCAACTTTTCCCATGCATGAAGTTTAGACATACACACACATGTAATTCAAACATACATTATTTTTTTCTATTCTTATAAGAAATTTCAATAAAAAGTTTCCCCTCAGTGAAGAGTTGTGAGCTTTTTTCTCAAATACAGGTTGTTACACATTTAATAGGTACCTAATAATACAGCACTCAACCTTTATCCTACGGATGATAGGAAAATTATACAACCCATCCCAGTCCTGCATAAATATGGGTTGGAAGTGTCAGGATGGAAGGTGGAGCCTTTAGGCTTGTGGGTGCCCTAGGAAAGGGTGGCTGACTGGCAAATAAGAGAGAGGCTTCAAGTTAATATTAGGTATATTCTTAAATACGGGATACATATTAGGACTCGCCCTGGGGTCAGATGCAATGAACGAGTGCCAGTCTGTTAGCGGCTTAGAAAATAGAAAAGGTTAAGGTTAGGTAATGGTTCACACAGTTGGTGGCTGATGCCGAACAGATAACAACGGAAATGTGTAATCCCAAAAAAGAGCCAAACATTCCTTTTCAGTGGTACTATAATTGCATTCTGCCTTATTCAACTGATGGGACGCAAACCCGATGTGGTGCTCCACGCCGTTTTCTTGACTAAAAACACGTCGTAGAGCATAATTTGATGCATCACAGGATAATATAAACGGATTATTAAAATCAGGGTACACTAGTAAGGGGCATGAGTAAGAATTTGACTTTTGAAAAAGCTAGTTCAGTCTTCTGACCAGATAAAAGGGACATCTTTTTCAATAAATTAGTTAAGGGTTTAGCTATCTCTGCATAGTTTTTGGCGATCCTCCTGTAATAATTACTTAGTCCCAAGAAACTTTGACGTTCAAGGGGGGTGGGGAAGGTATTAACTGCTTCAGTAAGCTGGGGATCTGGTCGAACCCCAGATTCACTGATGTGACAAAGGTGCCTTACTTGGCTTTGTGCAAAATGGAATTTTTCGATTTTCAAACTGAGATTAGAGTTTTGCAACCTGGAGAATACATTTTTGAGATGTTCAACATGTTCAGCAATAGTTTTAGAGAAAATAATAATGTCTAAATAAACTAAGCAGGTAGCGGGTTTCAATCCCATTTACATTTGATATTATTGTCTTAACATCCCAATACTAAACAGACTTTTTCTTGCAGTAGAAATTAGTTCAGGCACTAAATGGTTAACACATCATTAGGGAATGTATCAAACATGCACAAAATTCTCACTATAAAGTAATATAATTATAAAAATTATTTTTACTAAACATTTTAAAAACTTTAAAACATACAATTTTAAGGTGGTTTGACACGTTGAAATCATCACAATTAACATAACATTACAAATACACTCCTTAGAAATCTATACAGTAATAAATATTGGTTAGGAGAGTAGTGATAGATTTCAGGAAGCGAAGATAATAACAGCTAAGGAAGTCGGTGATAGCTAGATGGATTCATAAGACGAGAGCAAACTGATAAAACTTAGAAATTAGATTTCAGATGCTACTCTGTAATAATTTACTTTTGTTAATGTTTGTTCACTTCATTTAATTCTGTTTACAATATTTGTTTGCACATCACTTTAAAACTCAATTGCATGTAAATTGCAATGAGTCGTGCAGCATGTAATATATTAAAAGCTTTTAGCCTGTAACTGTTAGTGGTGCTTTCTGAGCCTTCAGTTCAGCAAACGTTTGAATTAAATTATTGAAGTCTGGCTGCCTTGGCAAATCATTCAATAGACAAGGACCCCCAAATCTGTGATACTTTGTTGATGCATGGTTGATTTCTTGACAGTTTGACACTAGTCAGAGTACCAAATGATCTCTCCCAGATCGACAGTTATTGGAAGAGTGCACAAGATGCGCAGAGCTACGTTCTTATTCAAGAGTTTGAATGGTTTCAAATAAGTGCCTTAGAGTTCGAAGTATGCAGTGTTTTTAAATATTTCATTTTGTCTTTTTAATCTATTGTAACATCTTTTTGGTATTCAGTGATGAAAAAATTTGCATGCCTCAGCAATCTAGTTACATCATCTTTGCATATTTCCACAAAAATCCAAATGTCACCTAACAGCTTTACTGCTTCATATTGTTAAGTTGGTGTCTAAATCGTTAATGACATAAAAAAAAAATTACCTTGAAGAGTTCTGAATTCAAAACTCACTTCATTCATGCCTTCATCAAGAAATGATTTCCTCTTCTAACTTAGCTTTATGTTCGTGAAGCACTTTATATACGGATGAGCTGCTGACCACAAAAAGCAGTGTCCCTTTAGCAACACCACCGAGCTAGTCGCATGACGTTAGAAACAGTGAGCATTGCACTAATACTGTATCTACCATATCAGTCACCTTGCAGCATTCATGCAGTTGGACAACTCCACAAAGGCTGTTGAGTCGCAAGTCATGAGGTGGAAAAATGGCTTCATTGTTTCATGTTTTGGTCAGCTCATCAAAAATCAAAAGTGTGGTAGATATATCTTATATCTGTGATACTTTGATGTCTGATTAATGGCCACTCGAAACGTGTCGCAACACTGCCTCCCCCCCTCACCAATGGAGGATTTTAAGTGACTTTCACCAAACCTATCACTTCAGTGTGGCATTTCTAACACAGTAGCTGAATGCCACAAAATGTAGGTTTGCTATAGGACGTGCTGCTACTGCATTCTCCTGTGACCGCAACACTGACTGTGCGATCCCCCAGGGGGGTTGCAACCCAAAGATTGAAAAACACTGCTGAAAAATAACCATTTTGCTTTGCTGAAAAAGATTTCACACAAGATTCTGCCTGAAGTGGGATAAGTGTGGATATGTTAGTAAAAAAGTTTTGACAAAGGGTGAGTGTAATTGACTGACAAAATAAATATTAAATAAGAGTAATGAAATTGGTGGAGCATTCTAGAAAGTTTAGTACTTCATATTGATGAAACTTAGAACATCGTTTGCTGATAGGTAATGGTGCCATGGACAAGGTTAAGAGGCCAGAATTACTGTGGTTAATATGTGCCCAGTGAACGGTTTCGTTCTTTGAAATAGTTTTTCTTGTATAGAAAAAAGACTGTCATATGTAAATCTTATTTTTAGTAATGATTATTTAGCAATATAACATTTGTAGTGGACTCAAAATATATATTTTCACTGAATGTCACTTGCCATAAGGTGCCTATTTCCTTGGATAAACATTAGCATATTAAAATTCTCGTCTGACAGTGAGGCACGGTTGGGTGTTAAAATCTTTTCCCACGGAAAAATGTTGAAGTTGGTGTGGCAGTATTATATTTAATAAAAAGATTTACAAAAATAATTTCCACAAGAAATACCACATCATTAAATGAGTCGTTGGATTTCATGTCCAGCCACATCTTCATTAGACTCAGCTTTACACAGTCAGTTTCCCGTAAGTTGGAGCAGGCTTACGCTAAGTTGGTTTTCCCTTGACCCCCATTTTCGCTGTTCGTATCTTGGCGGCATCATTCAGATCAGCCACGTGCTTCCAGGGAGTGATTAAATTGTTTGTAAAGTTATGCGACCTAACTTGCGGTTATTGGTCCCTAAACTTACAAACTACTTAAACTTATCCTAAAACACACACACACACACACACACACACAAAGAGGGAAGACTTGAACATTTTACTCACAATATCCTTAGATTGTTGCCTAATACCAGTCACTCAATATTAGAGCTAATTTAAACATAATGTGCACACACACACACACACACACACACACACACACACACACTGTTGCATAACTACAGAAGGGATGAATAGATCACTAGGAGATGGGGGGGGGGGGGGGGAAGGCATTGTGAAAGGGGTGACTAAATCACCTCGAACCACCTGGCCAGAGCGAACAGCATAAAAGGTGTGTAACAATACAATAACTACATTGTTTCAAAAGTTGTTATATCGTCCCCCACTGGTAAATAACTTTAGATCTGTTTTACATATTTTCGTGATGTCTATATGAATATGAACTCGTACCTGCCAACTTTTATGGATGGATGGTGATATTTAAGGCTTCACGATAAAAAAGTTTGAGACATTAACATTCATTAACCATGCCATTTCCATACAATGGCTTGTCTGAAGGCAATGATGGATATGATTGTCACTTTCAACTGTGTTCTGCAAATTCAGAGGAGTGATGGGAGCTATTGGCATTCAGACTTCAAAAGATGATCTCCAGGAGACCGATAAATCCCTTTTCTTTTCGTCAATGAGACATTACTTCTGTACTTTCTGGGACTACACCAAGTCTCCAGATAATAGACAAAATTAAAGATGCAGTTCACTTTTGTTTTTTCTTGGAAAAGTTTCCTATCATGTTACGAAGGGACGATAATGAAACGACAGATGAGGTGGTGAACACTCTTCAGAGGCAGTTTCAGCTCCTCAGGTAGTTGAAATTTTGGTTGCAAATAAATGTGCTACAATGGGCACAAATAACAAAGAATATATTTTAGCTGATGGACTTAATTAGTATACTACAATGTAGAGTAGTGCTCTTTTAGTCTCACCATGCTCCATAGTGATGCAGAATGTGAATGTGTGTTCTGCCTTGTGAAGAAAAATTGAACAGATCATCCACGTCCATTGAATAATTGAAGTCTTTCAATTTTTAAATCAGTTCTGGTCCATATTATGACATTTACTGAAGACTTCTTGAAGGAAGCTAAGAAGCCACACCTATGACTTTAAAAATGAACTGGCATGGGATTTGCAGTGTGTATTGTATTAGTTCCTGCCCTTGTTAAACTACTTTTATGTAAAACTTATTTTTTTTACAACTCTCGCATTTCTGCTTAATTTATCAAGGAAGTCCTGTTAAGTGCTGACGTGGGGTGTCTTGCGTGCCTCAACGATACAGATAGCTGTACCATAGGTGGAACCACAGTGGAGAGTCCACACAAACGTGTTGTTTCTGAAGAGGGGCAGCAGCCTTTTCAGTAGGAACAGGGCCAACAGTCTGACTGAGCTGGCCTTGTAACATTAGCTAACATGGCTTTGCCATGCAGTTACGGCGAACATCTGATAGCAAGGGGAAACAACAGTCGATAATTTTCTGTACTGTATGAACATATAATGGCATCCTGTCAGGTTAAATATTCCGGTGGTAAAATAGGACCCCATTCAGATCTCTGGGCAGAGACTACTCAGGAGGATGTCGTCACCAAAAAAATACAAAATGCATTCTACGGATTGGAGGGTGGAATGTTTTATCCAGCAATCGGGTAGGTAAGTTAGAAACTTGAAAAAAGAAATTGATATGTTAAAAGTTAGATATGATGGGACGTTTAGTGAAATTTGGTGGCAGGATGAACAGGATTTTTGGTCAGGTGAGTACAGGATTATAAATACCAAATCAGTTGGTAATGCAGTAGTAGGTCTGACAAATAGGAAACTAGGAATGCAGATAAGTTACTGTGAGCAGCATAGTGAACACATTAGTGTAGTAAAGATACACGAAGTCAACACTGACAACAGAAGTACAAATTTATATGCCAACTAGCTCTGCTGACGATGAGCTCGAAGACATGTATGAGGGGAGAAAAGAAATGATTCTAACGTTTAACACGTTGGCTGCCAGATAGCCACTCCCGGCCACAGCAGGTGGCTCTGGCGTGCCTCTGACGTCATTGTGCCAGTCAATGTGTTAAAGGAGAATTTTTTTTTTGTGGGGGGTCTGGAAGAGACCAGGAGACACTGGCTGGGAGGTACCAAATTGACTTTGTAACGGTAAGGTAAAGGTTTAGAAACCAGGTGTTAAACTGTAGACAAATCAATGGGTTGATATAGGCTCTGACCATAAATGATCTATTATTAACTGTAGATTAAAGCTTAAGAGACTGCTAAAAGGTTGAAAATTAAGGAGATGGAATCCGGACAAATTGAAGGAACCAAAAGTGGTTGAGTGTTTTAGAGGTAGTATCAGGCAAGAATGTCTGATACGGGGGGGAAAGTAATACAGAAGAATTGTTAGCTCTGATATATATGAAGGCTGCAGAGGATCATATAGGCAGGACTAGGCCCAATAGAAATCCTTGGATAACACAGGAGATACCAAACTTGATTGATGAAAGGAGAATATATAAAAATGCATCGAGTGAAGCATGCAAAACGGAGTACAGACGTCTGAAGAAGGGAAAAAAACATGAGGTTGGCAGGAAGTGCAGATTCGGTAAGCAGGAGTGGCTTGAGGAGAAATGCAAGACTGTATAAAGATAAATACTGCCTACAGGAAGACAGATTTGGAGATAAGCAGCAGCATGAATGTCTAGAACTCAGATGAAAAACCAGTAGTAACAAGGGAACCTCCCCATCACCGCCCCCCCCCCATATCCCCCCTCAGATTTAGTTATAAGTTGGTGCCTGGCCTTGAAAATCTAAACACAAATCAATTGACAAAACAGGAAGTAGTTCTGTGGAACTATGAACAAATAAGCAAAATATAAAAACTGAATGGTCCATGCAAAAGATAGGCAAGTCGAGGACATACTGGGCATAGGAGTGCTGTGGTCTTGTGGAGTGAGATGTCATTCATTCAATCCTTCCCTCGAACGGAAATTTTAATTACTTATTTTCGCAAAATTATGATCTGTTCGTCCGTTTACTGATGTCTCTGTTTGCTGCAATCAATTTAGTGCCTGTGTTTTGTGACCACACTGCAAAACCATGCAATTAGAACATGAAAGGAAGTGTCTCTCCAGTGGGAACTTGCAAGGTGATAGGTCAACTGATTCCTCCACAGGAAAACACCTCTGACATATTGTATACAATACTGGTGACAATATGAGTTATATTACGTTAATCCTATCTCCACGTGTACTTTGGTCGACTGATGGTGTGTTTAGATGTTTGTGTAGGCGTAGCATCCCCATACTATGGTGCAGTTACCTTGCATCGGATGGACAAACAGATAATAATTTTCTGAAAATTAAAATTTTTGCCTGTGGGAAGGCTTGAAGCAATAACCTTTTGCTCCGCAGCTCCTCACCCTAGACCTGTGACCACGGTACTCGTTTGCTACAACGTGCTTATCTTTTGCATGGACTGCTAAGGTGGCGTCCCCCCTCCCCCTCCCCCCCCCCCCCCCCCCCCCCGCCCTGTTGCTCGATTGATCTGTGGTCAATTTTTCAAGGTCTATCCACTGTGCCAACTTAAACCAAATCTGAGGGGGGTGCAATGGGGAGGTTCCCATGTAAGCAAAGCAGGAAAAGCTGAAAGGTGGAAGAAATATATAGAAGGCTTGTACAAGGCTTGTAGAAGGCTTGAATGCAGTATTCTAGAAATAGAAGATGAAGTAGGGGAAGATCAGAGATACTATACTGCGAGAGAAGAATTTGACACAGCACTAAAAGATTTGAGTAGAAACAAGATCTCTGGAGTATATGATACTCTGTGTGAACTTCTGATATCGTTAAGAGTGCCAGTTGTGAGTAAATTGCTCCACCTGAATGTGCAAGATGTATGAGATGGGGGAATTACCCTCAGATTTCAAGAAGAATATAGTGATACAAATTCTGAAGGAAAGAAAGCAACTGCAGACAAATGTGAAAAATACAGAACTATCAGTTTAACAAGTCATAGTTGCAAAATTCTAACACGATTTACCGTCTATACTCAAGTAGTCCAATCTTATTTTTATACCGAATTTATGAACGAAAAACTGGTGTGCGGATTACTAGAATTTAGGTTGGTATTACAGCTTCTGCAACAACAAAACACTCTAGGTGGGTATTACTCAGATTAAAAAAAAAAAACCCTTTGGGCCAGTATTACACATTTGTATTTTCGCTCAAATCTTTACCGTAGAAATATTATCAAATATTTGTAATGTTTCTTACACATACATTTTCCAGGTTCAAGTCCTGGTTCCAGCACACAATTTTAATCTGTCAGGAAGTTTCATATCAGCGCACACTCTGCTCCAGAGTGAAAGTTTCATTTTGGAGATAAATTTTCAACTTCACTACTGAATTTTAGTGCTCAGTAACAGTAGAGATTTCAAATTTATGCCACTTAATGACAACCAATCCACTCTGTAAAGAGGGCATAACCGTCTGCTGTGGTTGACCCTATGCTACAGTTATCTGTATTATTGAGGCAGCCAAGCTACCTTACCTTATAAATATCTATATTTCATGAGGGTAGTTTGCAGAGTAAGAATAATAGAGTATTGCTTTTTACCTTTTGCATCCAGTTTCTGTACTGAGCTATCTAAGCATAACTGGTAACCTACACTCAGTTTGACTTGTGTAAGATCCTAATTTTCCTGTATGAAGACTCGTTTTTTTCACTTAAAAACATATCTCTTTCTGGTAACATTTTACAGTACATTGTTAGAGAAATGAATTTATATTTATTCTAATTGGTCTGATACTTTGAGTCAGACACTGGAAAGTTTAGTCTGAAACCAGAGCCCAGCATAAGAAGTAATTAACATGTCAGCTGCCGCACGCTTAGCAATGAATGTTTCACCTCCACGCTGGTACAAGCTGAGCATGGCGACCAGGGCTAAACTGATATACACTTATCATTCCAAGATCGTCTTTCAGGCCACGTTTAACCACAGTATATGTTTCACGTATCTGTGTCTGTATTGGAAATGTGGCAAACCAATGCTATATTGCAGCTTGTAGCTGCCGCCGGCCACACGGCATCGGGCGTAAGGCATTGCTGTGGCCGCCAGTGGCCATATGGCAGTCAATGTGTTAAACACCCCCCCCCCCCCACACACACACACACCACTGCTTTTCACTGCAATTTTATTACTACAGTGTTGCCTTTTGGCTAATAGTCACACCACTATCATCCATTCCATGAACTACTGACTGATTTACATCAGTGGTTAGATGTTGCCTAAGGATATCAGTTGTATGCTGTAAGTAGAATAATAAGTAAATGTTGATGTGTTCTGAACACCTGCCCAGGTAGCAAAATATGTTGAAGTGTTTGCATCCAGAATGGGGAGGAATGCCAGTCCCAGTTTGAATCCATCTGGTGGATTAACAATGAGGGCTGGTGTGCTGGCCAGTTTGAATATGATTTGTAGTCGGCTTCCCACATATCACTAGTTCAGTATGCGTTGGCACCCAACAGACAGTTGGAAACACATTTCCTCGGGGGGTGGGGGGGTGGAGTAATAGGGTAGTAGCAGAAACATATCAAAGCAGAAATAAGGTGATGTTTTATTTCTTATGTTGCAAATGATACTACATGTTGTGTGATGTTCAATTCTGCACCACAAGAAACGTGTTTAATAGTTCAGCTTACACACTATCACAATGACAAGTTCATGCATTCTCAGGAATTGAGCTATCTTCCTTTAGTTTGTCTCCAAGGGCAATATCTTTCATTTTATTCAGCAATTAATCTTCACTAAATGTTTCACATATCTTACTCTTCTTAGCATAAGCATTCTTATTTTTCACAACAATACCCTTCAGTGGTCGTCTGTCATGGTCACTCATCACACACTTCTATCCACATTGTGGCTTAGCAGATGATGTTTTTCTTTATGCGCTTTACTTCTTCAAATAACAAAGATTTGTGTTACCATTGTTACGGAAGTACTCTCCATACAAGCAAGAACAATTTAGTCCTGTTCAAATTCATCACCTCCAAACAAAATGCACTCACAAGTACACAGAACACTGTTCTGACCACAACTGACTTTGCAACATTTCGTGGACATTGCACACATCCCATTCATAATCAAAGGCTCTTGTGTAACCTACAGGCTTAGCTAGAATCTACATTTATGTTTAAGCATGCATTTCTTACATCATTCAGATTTTTGTGCAACCCCTGTACAAATAGGATTATTTTGTCTAAAATTTTTGCTACTGCTTTATTTCCAATTCTCACTGAATCCTTGCAATTTTTTGTCCAATATTTGTTATTGGGATCACTCTTCAAGCTTTTTTCTTGTCACTAACTTTCTTCAAACAGAAGTACTCCACCTCGTGCAATGAGTGGAGCATGAGTCCAGGTTTGCTAGATAGATATTTCTGTTGCAACACAGATAATAGATACACAACACTGTCTGATTGAACACTTTTGCTGCGGCTGATGCTTATAAGTATCCACGCTCAATGTAAGATAGCGTCAGCCACAGCAAAAGTGTTAAATAGAGAATAAATGGTTCTATACTCCAAAGTGGAAGTATGTGGGGCAGCAGAATTCTTGTATTATATGGACCAAATGTAATGTCACATCCAAATGCATGAAATGGTATCAAAATTTTGACTGTATTTGTACAGTTGTAATGATGATAAGGATAACTAGAACTTAGGCACTGAAATTTCCATTGTTTTTAACAAGCTGCAAGAATGTCAGAGGAGCAGATGATGTTTACACAGCAGGTCTTGAGTGATGCCCATGACTGATGTAAATTATTTTTTGAAACTCCTTCATCCAATCAGTGTTGTAAATATTAACAATGGAAAGTCTAGGTTAGAATGTCAATAATAAGGGAAGGTTGCAACTTATCATACAAACAATGGCTGAGTCAGACAGGCACATAGAAAAGACAATTTCATTCACACACACCAACATTTTCAAATACAGCCTAAATCAGAAAAAGATCACACAACATTCACACACAAGCACAATTCATGCAGACATGATCGTGATCTCCGGCTGTTGTGGCCCGCACTGGTATACTTTATTAATGATGGAAATTCTCCTCAGAGATTTCTTAAACACCAACCTCATGAGTAGGTTGTCAATTACCTTCCCCTTCCATTCCCATCCTTTTTTCTTCCCTTCTCTCCCACCTGAAGAAGGAACTGTATTCTTGGGTTATCTAGGCGCACTTCCCATCCTACCCAAATTCTCAGTGTATTGCACACTATGATGGTAGTGCCCCCTGCCCATTACTTTGTCTTACTCTTAGCTATGACTGTATTCCTGCAAATTGTTAATTGCCTGTTCGGGGCATAGATACAGTTATGGATAGAGGTTTGCGTGAATGCGGGTATCCGCAATTTCCTCAGTATTTATTACTTTGCGGATAAAATTGTGAGTGAGGTGGGTATACTGGGTGTTATATGTGGATAAAGAGCGAGGTATCTGCCCAATACCATGCCAGTACATCTGTTGAAATGTTAGCTGAAAACTTCAAGCCTGTGGACATTTTTGGAATCCTTGCAGGGCCCAGATAGAGTGGAAGTCTGCTGTCCTCATCACCTGGCCATAGCAGACATAGCTATACCTGAGGGACCTGCACCTAATCCGTTTACGCGACCTTGTCTTATTCTCGGTCTGCCAAGTGCTTTCTGGGTGACAAACCAGCCCACTGCCCACCAGAGGTTCCATGCCAAATTTCTGCTGCTCCCATAGAGTTTATTTTATGGTACGAATCAGTCCATAAATCGACAGTTAGTGCTTCACCTACAACTCTGAATATATTTTTCACTTATTCGGTGACAGTCTCACACAGATGCTCGGTGTTTTCCTTCAAATTTCTGGATATTGTGGTTGGATGAGGTAGCAGTTCCTTAGCACTCATTGCACCTTGCCTCCACATCAATAAGAAACTGTGCCATCTTAAGAAACCCGGATCCACACACAACTTGTAGCAGTAAAATGTCTTTGCTGACAAGATCCAAAGTTTCTCAGAGTGATTGTCTTCAAATTTGGTGGAACTTCAGGAACTTTTGCATCTGTCTTGGCATTTAAATAAGTAATTATGCTACTTTGTCATGACTCACATGAATGTTTCAGCAAATTTGTAGTTCCACTTATGTGTCCAGTGTAAGAATATACATTTTTACACGCAAAACAGACCACTATATTGTTAATTTTTTCCTTGACATCAAATACGTATCCAAATTTTTTCCAAATTGACGATTTCAATTTGTTTTCCTTCACTAATCCCAAATCATCTCTTTTCACTGTACACGATATAGTATCCACTGATGTTCATTTTAAGGAAGAACTGTCACTGTATTCACTACACTATAGATTGTCACTCGGTGAAAAAGCACTAATTGAGGGTGAATAAAGTCTCCTTTTTCACGTGTCGCATGATGCAGCAGTTTTTTTTTAACCATATATTTGTTTATGACGTCGTATCTACTGAACTATGTCTCGCGGTTCTTACCCCTGCATCGATTGTTACCTCAAGGAAGGAATACCTGTATCAAATTTGGTTAAAATCTGTCCAGTGGTTTAGCAGGAGATGTGCAACATTGTTGCGATTTCATTGTTTATTATGTCATATCTCCTGAACTATGTGTCTTACAGTCCATTATGCTAATAACCGTCGCGAAAGTGCAAGCAGTATGTCGGTGAAGTTTCACCGTAACCGAATAAACGGTACAGCCCCGCATAAAATACAAACAGTCATGTTTATGTATTAGATAAATGCTGATGGAAGTAATAAATATTGACAATAGCATTTTATAGCAACTTTCATAATCAGATAGGGTGTACAGTGAAGTAACATACTTAGGAAGGTACACAATGTTAGATTGTACAGGCTGGCCATAGCTGCAGCCAACATTCTCTTTTTGCTCATGGTTACCAGTTAGAAGTAGACGGCAGTTTTAACGCTTGAAATTACATGCTTTGCTTTGTGTCACATAAACTCTTGTGTGTTAATATGGGGAAAATAAAGTGTCCCTTTTGTAAAACTCTGAAACAACCATTTTTTATGTAAACACAGCAAATCTCCTCTATGCTGATCGGTTTTAACGACTTAAATTTAAGAAGATGCCTGTAATAACGGCTTCGAAGCACTACTGTGTGTGTCCGCAGCGCCGATGTTTTACTGTTTGGAATAGCCTGTTTTGTAGTAGGTATAGAACAGTTACTCTGATTCATATATATATATATATATATATATATATATATTCCGAAAGAATAGACGTCACTTCTGATCCTGCAGCTGTTATTACTTAATATTCATAGAATATATGACATCAACTGCGATTGGGCAAAGCTGAAAATGTGTACCCAGCCGGGATTCGAACCCGGGTCTCCTGCTTTCTAGGCAGTTGCGCTGACCCCTACACCACTGGGGACACAGTGATCACCGCATGTGCATGGGTAGTCCTTGCAGGTGCGGTGATCACTGTGTCCCCAGTGGTGTAGGGGTCAGCGCAACTGCCTAGAAAGAAGGAGACCCGGGTTCGAATCCCGGCTGGGTACACATTTTCAGCTTTGCCCAATCGCAGTTGATGTCATATATTCTATGAATATTAATTATTATATAATTACGTACCATGCTTTCAAATACTGCTATCTATTACTATTACCCATTTAAAACTTTAATATCTGCAGATGCGGATAACGAACTTGCAGATGCGGTTGCAGATATGAACCTTGCGAATGTGGTGCAGATGCGGATAACACTTTTATTATCTGCGCAGACCTCTAGGCACAGATGTGGTGTCTGTTCTTTTGGACGTGCCTGAAAGAACAGGCACCATATCAGTAATTGTATATATGCCCCCAACAGGCAACTGACAATTGTACATGGATGCAGAAACACACCCGAATCATTGTGGGAATACATGACCGAAAGAAGTCACTATATCAGTAACTATGCCAGTAGGCAATTGACAATTTCCAAGTGGATGTACAAACATGCTCGATTTCTTGTAGAAATGTAGTCATTATTGCGAGCAACAGGGAGTAATAGACTGTGGACACTACCATCCTAGTTGAGTATGTTGAGTATTTGGGAAGAATGGGAAGTGTGTCTGAAATGTCCACGTGGTTAAGGTGACTGCTGGCCTGAAGTGGGAAATGAGTTTGAATTGCTGTTCATCACAATTTTACAACTTCGCCATTGAGTTTATTTCAGTGCTCTGCAATAGTCAATATTATTTCAATATTTTGAACTCATAGTAATACTGCTTGGTGACTTTAATGCTCAAATTGGCAAAGAATTTCATCTCTGATCCATAGTAGAGAAATTTACAGCACAAAATGAACCAGGGGAAATGGAAAAATACCAAGTAGTCTACACAAAGTGCATGACATATTTATAAAATTAAAAAAAAAAAAAAACTCCCTAAGAAACAAATTATAGTGGGTATCCCCGAATCAAGTCTGTACCAAGTTTATTTTCACTGATAAAAAAAATTGCATATAACAGCCGAGTGAACTAAAGAATATTTTTGGAATACTTTAAAGAACTACATAACTGTGATCTACTAAAATAGAAATTTAATTTTGATAACATAAATTCAACGCCACTGGACTGAAAGCCACTAACAACAAAACAAATATGAAAATACTCTAGTGACAATATGATACTATGTTTAAAAGAAATATTCAGAGAAATTTGAAAAACACTGCTTACCATCAAATTGGACATCTGCACTAATACATCATCTGCATTTTAAGGGAATCTCCCTGATACCACTGACCTACAAGATCTTGTCTAGGCACTTTTAAAAAGAGCAGAAGAAACTTTTGACAGAAATAGGGGAGTATCTGGCAGGTTGACAGGAAGTGCCGACTGTCTAAGCAGGAGTGGCTTGAGGAGAAATGCAAGACCATAGAAGAATGTATAACTAGGGGAAAGATAGATACTGCCTAAAGGAAAATTAAAGTGACATTTGGAGACAAGAAAAGCAGCAGTAAGAATATCAAGAATTCAGATGGAAAACCAGTACTAAGCAAAGAAGGGAAAACTGAAAGGTGAAAGGAATATATAGAAGGCTCAAACAAAGGAAATAAACTTGAAGGCAGTATCGTGGAAATGGAAGATGAAGTAGGGGAAGATGAGAGAGGAGATACTATACTGCGAGAAGAATTTGACTGAGCGCTAAAAGGTTTGAGTAGAAACAAGGCATCTGGAATAGATGACATCCCGTCTGAACTGCTGATATCGTTAGGAGAGCCAGGCATGAAGAAATTGTTCCACCTCGTATGCAAGGTGTATGAGACAGGAGATATACCCTCAGACTTCAAGAAAAATATAGTGATTCCAATACCTAAGAAAGCAAGCACAGAGAGATGTGAAAATTACATAACTGTAAGTTTAATAAGTCATGGTTGCAAAATACTAACACAAATTATTTACAGACAAATGGAAAAACTGGTGGAATCAGACCTTGGGGAAGATCAGTTTGTATTTAAAAGAAATGTAGGAACACACAAGGCAATACATTAAGACTTGTCTTAGAAGATAGATTAAGGGAAGGAAAACCTACATTTTTAGCATTTGTGGATCTGGAGAAAGCTTTTGACAATGTTGACTGAAATATACTTTTTCAGTTTCTGCAGGTAGCAGGGTAAAATATAGAGAACAAAGAGCTATATCCAACTTGTACCAAACAAGACAACAATTACGAGAGTTGAAGCTCATGAAAGGGTTGCAGTGGTTGGGAAGGGAGTAAGACAGGCTTGTAGCCTTTCCCCAATGTTGTTCAATCTGTACATTCAGCAAGCTGTGAAGGAATGCAAGGAGAAATTTGGAGAGGGAATAAATACCTTATGCTTTGCTGACGACATAGTAAGTCTGTCAGAGACAGCAAAGGACCTGGAAGAGCAATTAAATGGAATGGACCGTGTCTTGAAAAGAAGGTATAAGATTAACATTACCAAGAATAAAACGAGGGTAATGGAATTTAGTGTCAGAAAATCTGGTGATACTGAAGGTATTAGATTAGGTGTAGAGATGAGTTTTGTTATTTGGGTAGCAAGATAATGTCTGATGGCCGAAGTAAGGTGGTATAAAGTGCAGAATGTTTATAGGAAGAAAACCGTTTCTGAAGAAGCAAAATTTGTTGACATCAAATATTAGTTTAAATGTTAGGAAGTCCTTTCTGAAAGCAACTGTCTGGATTGTAGCATTGTATGGGAGTGAAACGTGGACGGTATGGAGTTCAGACAAAGAGATGATAGAACCTTTCGAAATGTGGTGATGCAGATGATGATTAGGTGGGTAGATCACGTAACTAATGAGGAGTGCTGAATAGAATTGGAGAGAAAGGAAATCTCTTGTACATCCTACTAAGAGAAGGGATAGGCTGGTGAGACATCAAGGAAGTGTCAACTTACCATTAGAAGGAAGTGTGTGGGATAAAAATTGTAAAGGGAGACTAAGAGATGGATACAGTAAGCAGATTCAAAAGGATGTAGGTTGCTGTACGTATTCTCAGATGAAGAGGCTTGCTCAGGACAGGTTAGTGTGGAGAGGTGCATCAAACCAGTCTGCGAACTGAAGACCACAACAACATCAGATAGTATTTAGAAATGGAAGGACATTTGCAGAGCAAATATCAGACTTAAATAAAAAACTTGAAATATATGATTCCTTTTGTGGATTTAAAAAATGCCTTTGATTGACAAGAATGTACTAATTGATATCATAAATGAATTAGGACTCAATACTAAAACAACTGAAATAATTACAGCAATGTTAACAAATACAACATCCATAGTAAAATTTAGGGGCGATCTCTCAAAATTGTTTGAAACAAAGTCAGGTGTACAACAGGGAGATGGAGGAGGGTGGCAATCAATACTAAAGGATATCAGCTAGGTAGGAATATAAACAATATCACTGCTGACTGTTTAGCCTTTGTAGATGACATAGCATTAATTACAGACTCCCTTAAACAATGCCCTAGAACAAACGAGAGAATTGCAAAAGCAAGCAGCCAAAATGGAACAACAAATATCATTTGAAAAAATAAAGTTCATACCAAACATCTGTGTTGCTCCTCAGTATATCACCATTCGCAACATATTACACAAAACAAGTTGCTTTAAATACCTACCAGAGTTTATAACAAACAATTCAAGAAAAAAGACAACTATAGAAACTAAGAGTGCACAAAAATATTTATAATAAAAATCCTTGTTCTGTAACTCAAAATTAAGATATTACCAAACAGTGGGCATGTCAGAAGCTCTGTTCGCAGCAGAAACACTTAAGCTAACATGAACTGGAGATCTAGAGAAGGTTGAAAGACGAATTTTGAGCAAAATTCTGGGAGCTAAAAGAAATAATAGTGCTGAATATAGGATAAGACCAAACAGAGAGTTATACTTCAAAACTGAAAAATTGAATGATGTAACGAGGAAGAGGAGATTATAGTTTTTTTGGACACATCTACAGAACAGATGACAACAGACTAACCAAGCGGTTCTTTAAATGAATCAAAGTTACAAATCCAAACCCACATGTTTCATTGAAATTGAAAAGGACATGGAAGACACGGTAATTTCCACAGATGCAATAGAAAACAATAAATTTCAGAAAGGTAATTTACAAGACAGGTTTTAAGGAGAGAAAGGAAACAACTAGATGAAAGTGGACCCAAGGAGAAAGGGAACAATACTCTCAAAGGATAAAGGAAATTTGGAAACAAAATCTAATACAATGAAGAGTAACCAAAGTTGATTTATTGTACTCTCCAAATGGGTTATTCGAAAGAAGAAGAAATGCCCTGTGTATGTTAACACATGTAGTACTTATAATCCTACACTCTTCCTTTATTCATCACTGGAATGCAAGTGCAGAATTTAGTTATCAAAGCACAGCATGAGAGTGGCATAGATCTGGGTCATATTATCACTTATTACTTTTTGATACTGGATGACTACAGCATGACAACACAAATAATGACTTAGCATTTCCTCATTTTGCTGTGTTTTTATCACTTTCTTGCAACACATTTGTGTTGTGCCTGTTGTACTGCATGTTTTTACAAATATTGTTCAATGAAACATTTAGCTGCTTCTCAGGCTGGCAAGGTTTTAGGGAGAAAAACCAGGAGACTTGTGTTTGTATTCCATTAATACACTCACTTCATAATTGTGGTTTTTGTTGTATATTTATTTTATTTTTTAATCAACCAATAATGGACCTATGATGATGCAACAGCTGAAAACTCCACAGAAAAAATGTATTCCCATTTTCTTTGTTGGAAAGGAAGATTACAAAGAAAACAAATTATTTTCTTTAGAAATAATGACTTAAATGTTCTTCTTTAATAATAACAGCCTGTATATATTTTCTGTGATGTTTAATCAATTACTACTTTATATTACACATGCAATTTGTCAATTCTAAAAAACTATCTAAATTACTAATCAATTGTCAGATACAAAATAGACATTTTATCTTTTTAAGATTTGCCTTTACTTACCTAAAGAATAAATTGATTGTAGTATTTCCTTGTTAGAAAGAAAAATGATCATAAAATTCTGTGCAAGAAAGATTTAATAAATGAGCCTTTACAATGACAGTAGTTGTCTTAGTATCAAAATTACCGCAACCTGTTTTATAGTGCCATTCAGTGACAAACAAAAAGATTGCCCAGACAGAATAATTTACAGTCCAAGAACAGAGCACTGTGCATGTCAAAGTTCATAAGTGCCAGTGTTCCCAGCTGTAGCAGTCTGTGGAGCTTCAGCTTTGTGTTTATATCATCACATAGGAGCAATTTATTAATTAGTATGTAGTATATTTTGAGATTAATTAGTAACATTTTTTTTGAAAATCATTATCCTAGTAATGGAAAAGAACTGCACATCAGTAGAATTACTACGACTATGAACGTTTCACATCTGGCTCAATGGCTGCATGGATAGGCTGATGGTTTATGAATATAAAGGCCAATTATTTGATAGTCTAATCTTATACAAACAGACAAATGGTCACAGTAAAAATACTGAAAACGGATTATTTTATTTATAATTACTTCATCTCTTACCTGATGTCTGTCTGTATAGTTTTCAGCTAAGAGAAATGTATCCAGCTGATTGACATATGCCATAGGTCCACTTTGAAATGCCGGATGTGAATATTTGCCAGTGAGTAATTGTTGTCTTTGAAAACAATGTTAGTGCATCTGATGCAGGGAGTTATTTTAGTATTAATGCTTCCACAGCAAGGAACTGGATTAGATGATTTAGACACCAGTAGATGGAACACCACAAGTCTCTACACAACAACAAGACGAAGAACTGGTCACGCCGGCCCAAAATACTCCTTTGTCAGTCATACGGGAACCAAGGAGAACTTCAGATTTCCCAGGCTCTTCAAGAACTGCTCTCCAAAGATTATGGGAACGTGGAATCAGGTCCTGTTGTGTTTGTATCAAAGAACTGTGTTGTCTAATTATCAAGCTGTAGATAGAAGAGCTATTGTGAGTTCCTGGGAAGATGTCAAAAGGAGGAAATTAATGTTTATCCACAAATGCGAGAGCAGAGGTCATACTCTTCTTTATTGCTCAGATGACAAGAATATGACACATGTTTAGAGGTCACAGGTGCTAGTGGCGGATGCGTATATGTTAAACGTTAGGCCTGGATGTTTTTAGAAAATTTCAAGGCAAGTTCAATTCAGCATGCTATGAACATTTCCTTGAAAATATAATCATCCCTGGAGTTCAACCTTGGTACCCAAAGCCTGTCCCACTTACCAACATGATAAACACCCATCACATATCAGTATTATGATTCAGAGCTGGTTTCACAGGAGGGAGAGTATTATTCAATGTCTTCCCAGCCTCCAAAGTCACCTGATCTCAGTCCCCTGGAGCATGTATGGCATTACAGTTGTCTATACCCTCCTCCCATAACTGTGAATACCCTATGGGATTTGGTTCATTCTTTGTGGGAGGATACCATGGATAAGAACTTTTTCAATACACTTATAAATTCTATGCCTCAATGTGTCCAAGCTGTTTGTGGTGCCAATGGTATATGGAGTAAATACAGAAGCTGTATGTAGCCTACTCTTCCCTTTATTTTATTTCATTTTTCTGTAAGAGGCCTACATAGTTATTGCAATATTTTTGTGAAGGATAGGTTGCTGACTCACCACAGAGACATCCCAGGAGTCCCGGAAAAGCACAAATAACAGGCATAAATAAACATGATAGGTTTTGGCTGTTAAGGCTTTCGTCGGTCAGAGAGAAACGCACACACGATCACACACTCACACAGACATGAGCACTGCCTCTGGCCGCTTAGGTCAGTGTCTGAGACTTGGCATGGTTGAGGTGAAAGCCACCAGTGGTGGGGGTGAGGAATTGGCATGGAGAGGAAAGCAGAAGGGGAGGGGGGAACTGCATGGAATGGGTGGGGGAATACACCAATGTTGTCTGATGGACTGGGCCTAAGGATGGAAACGGACTGAAATGTGTGGTGGGATTCAAGAAGTATGTAAGGATAGAGTGTGAGTAGGAAAGGGGAGGGAAGAGTGGTGTAGGCAGGAACTAACAAAGGTTTAGACCTGGAGACTTGAAGGAGCGTAAGATATATTGTAGGGAGAGTTCCCACCTGCACAGTTCATAAAAGGTGGTAACTGTGGGGAGGATCCATATGGCTTAGGTTGTGTGGCAGTCATTGAAGTGAGCCACATTATGCAGCCCTGCATGCTCTGCAACAGGATGGTCTAGTTGTCTCATAGCCACAGTTTGGCAATGGCCATTCATCCAGATAGACAGCTTGGTGCTTGTCAAGCCCATCTAAGAAGCTGCACACACAGTGGTTGCAGCTCAGTTTGTAGATAACATGGCTGATTTCAACATGCTACCCTGCATTTTATGGGATAGGAAATGCCTGTGATAGGATTGGAGTAGGTGGTGGTGGGTTGGTGGTTAGGAAAGGTTTTTCATCTAAGTCTATTGCAGGGATATGATCCATGGGCCAAGGCGTTGGGAGCAGGGATGGACATTACATAGGTTTCGTAGTCAGTGGAATACCACTGTAGGAGGGTAGGGACGATATTGGGTAGGGTATTTTTCATTTCAGGACAGGATGAAAGGTAGTTGGAACCCTGGTGGAGAATGAGGTTTAGCTGCTACAGTCCTGGGTGGTATTGGATAACAAGAGGGATGCTCCTTTGTGGCCAGACGGCATGTGTGGGGGAGCTGGTGGGTGACTGGACAGACAGGGACCATGAGATTTGTTTCTTGTCAAGGTCTGAAGGGCAATTCCAGTCAGCAAAGGCCTCAGTGATGCACTTGGCATATTTGGAGAGGAACTGCTTGTCACTGCAGATGCGATGACCACGGGTGGCTAGGCTGGATGGAAGGGACCATGTCCAGAAACAGATGTAATGGGATCTATCTGGCCAGTCAACCACCAGCTCCCCCACACCCACTGTCCAGCCACAAAGGAGCACCCCTCTTCTTACCCAGTATCACCTAGGACTGGAGCAGTTAAACACATTCTCCACCAAGGTTTCGACTACCTTTCATCCTGTCCTGAAATGAGAAATACCCTATCCAATATCATCCCTAACCTCCTACAGTGGTATTGTGCTGCCCACCAAACCTATGTAATATCCGTGTCCATCCGTACTCCATCCCTGCTCCCAATCGCTTGGCCCATGGCTTATATGCCTGCAATAACCTAGATGAAAGACCTTTCCTGTTCATCATCACACTACCACCTACTCCAGTCCTGTCACAGGCATTTCTTATCCCATAAAGGGCAGAGCAACCTGTGAAAGTAGTCATGTCATCTACAAACTGAGCTGCAACCACTGTGCAGCTTTCTATGTCGGCATGACTAGCACCAAGCTGTCTATCTGAATGAATGGCCATTGCCAAACTGTGACTAGAAGGCAGCTAGACCATCCTGATGCAGAGCACGCGGGGCTGCATAATGTGACTCGCTTCAATGACTGCTACACAGTCTATGAATCCTCCCCACATATATTAGCTTTTCTGAATTGCACAGGTGGGAACTCTCCCTACAATATATCCTATGCTCCCGCAATCCCCCAGGCCTAAACCTTCGCTAGTTCGTGGCTCCACTACCCTTCCCTACCCACATTCTATTCTTCCATACGTCTCCCATCCTGCCACACGTTTCAGTCCCTTTCCATCCTCACACCCTGTCTGTCACAACATTGGCATATTGCCCCACCCATTCTTTGCAGCTCACCCCTTCCCTCCTGCTTCCCTCTCCATGCCACTTCCTCACCCTTACCACAGGTTGCTTTCGCCTCGGCTGTGCCGAGCCTCGCACACTGGCCACCAGTAGCTAGAGGCAGAGGTCATGTCTGTGTGAGTGTGTGTATGTGTGTGTTTTTCTCTCTGACCGACAAAGGCCTTAACGGCCAAAAGCTATCAAGTTTATTTATGCCGTTCCGCACCTCACGGGATGTTTCTGTAATAAGTAAGCAACCTATCCTTCACGAAAATATTGTTGAATCCATCCTTGAATCTACATAGTTATTAGGTGTAAAATATTAATTTCAAAAAACAAATCTTCTTGCTATTATATTATTTTTATTGTTATGAAATGTCAGATAAATATCATTCTCTAAGGAAGATTATTTTTATGGGATGTCAGCAAAATATTACCTTCCAAGAAAGATTATTTTTTGCCATTAAAGTACAAGCAGTAATAAGTTTGATATCTCAAAATTTTCCATGAGACAAGTGGAAGGACTGGGTGGGTAACCAAACTAAATAATGTAACCAAACTAAAAAGTCCTGAACACACCTTTCTGACGATGATTAGCTCTTAAAACCAGGCTGTTAACACCAACCATTAAACACCACAGTGAATCAAATCTATGTGGTAGTAGCCAGTGGGTGGAGACAACATAACAATATAAACACCCCCAACCAGAACAATTAACCAATAAAGGGAAGAAATTGTACACAAGATAGTGTGGAATGGTTACCTTAAAACTGCCAAATACTTTGGATAGACCTACGAAATTGCAGTAAAAATAACAGAAGCTTCCAAAGTTCGCAACTCGCCAGCAAATTTCACCAGAACAACATTGAAATGGAACTCAGAAATCCATTTCCCTTCTGAACTGTGCAAAAACATCATCTCCAGAGACAGGACACTTACGAAATGGCAGTGAAAATAACAGAGGCTTGCAACATTCACCACATGCCAACAAATTTCACCAAAATAACGTTAGGAGGGAAGTGGGAGACCAGTGGTTATTCAAATGCGAAGCACCAGCAGATGAATAACGCTACTTAACTTATTGGTACAGCAGCGATGAAAGTAATGACGTATTTGGTTGCTGGAACAGCAATTCAATGAGCATATCATGGCGTATAAATCCCCCAGAAACTTAGCAACCCATCATGTCTTAAGAAAGATGTGAAACATAATTTATACCTAAGAGCTGACACAGGGAGACATCAGCTAACACAACAAAGTCCATCACTGCTGCCACACACTGACAGACTGCTCGAGCACACTGCCTGCTCCACTGCCACCATCGAACTCCAACTGCTGCTGCCCTGTCGACCGGCCAAGTCAAGACCAGTGCCCCGCAGCCTCACTGCTGGGACATGCCCTGGCTCCACTGACCACAGAACTTCAGACTCACTCACTTCTGGTCAAACTGATCTCTGCGGTGCAGGAAGCTCTGGTTATCAGAATGCGTGTGCAAAAGGAGTGCATGTGGATAAGACATGCCAACAGATAGTGAAAATTGCACCGCCAGTGATAGCAACCAGAAACATAATAGACATTTGGGTTAGAAAACTCACTTGTGCCAAAACAATGACAGAATATGCTGTAAAATAGATAATAGGACCAGAGATGGCAACTCGTGACAGAAGGACAATCTGAATAGGAGAATAATGACCAGCCTAGATAAAATTAGAAGAAAGGATTCATGTAAACAAAGTAAGATACCACAAATTAGAAAACAAGGCAGTCACGAGTGCTAAGATGAGGGTCAGAACAGAAGAAAATACACACGAAACGCTAAGTGAGAAACACCATGGCTCAAAGTTATCTACTGAAGTGAATATTGGAAAATTTTTAAAAATAAGCAAATACAATTTAATAACATAAAGTAAATAAACCACAAAACATTAGTGACACAATGGAAATAATAATAATAATATCAAACCATCACATACCACAGCTACCAGTACATTAAGCTCACACAATTGAATAGGTCTACCATAGTAGAAGAATGAATATTAAACTAGAAGCAACAGATAATGGAAGTCACAGCCTCTCACTTGTGCAAACCATGTCTAAGGAGTTAGTAAAATATGTCAGTCAGCTGATATGTCTCTCTTAGCTGTAAACTATAGACATGAGGTAGAGATCGAAGAATTACCAGTAAATACATCCATTTTCAATACTTATACTCTGACCATTTGTTTGTTTATTTAAGGACTAGACTATTACAGAACTGATTCTTTGAAAGAATGTGGAACCTAGAAAAGCATACCACTACACAACTTGTACCTAACTAAGGTTTGATTAATTACCTACACAAGTATAAATATAAAAACAATAATAAAAATAAGGGCATTAAACAGGAAACCTTTGCTACAGCAGCAGTTGTACTTGGCCACCATAACGAAATTAATTTGCTACATTTTCACAAGAACTGCTACAGAGTTCACTTTTTGTTCCTAACATGTCCAAATGTATCAAAGAACAGATTATTACTGACAGAAGACAGAGGAATACCATATTGAGACAAAAACTGAGGAGAATCACGGATTGTAAAAGTCTGAAAAAAACTAGAATTAATCCTTGAAAAGGTGTGGGAAAAAAAATAAAAACCAGGAAACAGAGATTTGATTTGCAGTAGACAACTTGTGGAAGGAATAAATGCAAATATCTGTGGTTGCAGATGTCCTTATTTTAATGTTTCTCATTCTTGCCAGCCAGTGCTGATATTTCTGTCCCCATCCTTGCCCTTCCCCTTTCCTCCAAATTGCAGTCACAGTTGACGAAGTGACTGGAGGCAGCAGTCATATGTGTATGAGTGGGTCCTTGTGACTGTATGGAGGTGTATGATGGATCACTTTAGTTGTGTAATTGTGATTGTTGTTTCTTTGTGCAGGCTGCAGCTCAGCGATCATCCTTATGATGAGTTGCAATCCATCCAAAAAATATTGCTGATTATAAATCAATAATGGAGGATAGATAGCGACTCACCGTAAAGGCGATCACTGAGCTGCAGGCAGATATGTAGAATAGACAAACACATTTGCATAGCTTACATTTTCAGCCATAGCCTTCATTAGAAAAAGATACACATAAATTCACATAACTCCAGTACACATGACCACCAAGCCAGCTGTTGTGCCAGAGTGCCCAGAGATGACAGTTATGTCTGAGTGATTGTTGAGTTATGTGTGAGTGATTGAGTGAATATATTTGTATGTTTCTCTGTTGAAGGCTTAGGCCAAAAATTTGAGTAATGTAAATGTGTTTGTCTTTTCTACATGTCCGTCTGCAGCTCACCAATCATCTTTATGGTGAGTTGCTATCTATCCTCTATGATTTACATTCCAATATGGACTTTGCATTGTTAGTTTAATTATACGTCAGTTACATCTGTATTATCTAACTTCATAATATGCATCAACAAAGTATTTTCACTATTATTAAACATACACTAGAATAGAGTACACAGGGACCACAGAGTAGGTTATCTAAATGAATATTTATGTGATTGCCTTTGTATCAAATGTGGCCTCAAAATTTCAAATCTATCATCAATTTCACTCCTATGAAGAAAAAAAAAAAAAAAAAAAAAAAAAAAAAAGACATTGTCTAAAAAGGGTGAATTACTGAATTGAGACTTCCCCAGAGAGATATAGCTACAAAAATACTGCGTGCAGAGGACATTAATTAGACACAGACATAACTATTATTATAAATAGGTAAACAGTGAGTTCTTGATCATGAAGAAACAAAACTAGGATTAAAACCTAGTTGTTAGTCACGAAAGCTGGTAAGTGAGGAATGATACTGCCACCAAAAATAGAAAGAAAGCGCAACCATTTTTCAAACCAGTTTGGCAGCTACTAAAACAGTTTAAGTACTTAAATGTAGTTTCTGAATATGATTTTAAGAGTATTCTGCTGATGAATCTTTGAACTCCATAGCTATATGGTTTACCTCAATCCCACAAACCAAAGTCCCATTCCAACCAGTGGTATGTACTAAATCCACCAGTGAACAATATTGCCAGACAAGACAAGAAGAAAAAACTGATCTTGTATTAAAAAAGTTCAGATTTAGTAAATAAAGTTCCAAAAATACTGGATTGTACTAAGACTCCATTAGGAGCACCATGTCACGAACACCACATCGGTACTGATGACAATAAGAAGCTCAGCATTAACCACTGAAATAGAAATCTTTATATTTATTGCATATCAATTTAAATCAATGCATGGTCATCTTCAGTGGAGTGCTTCTGCCCTGAGGACTCATAAACACTGCAAAAATATCACAATGATGCCTGCACACAGACTTACACTATATATAATGGGAATTTTCTGATACTAATCTGTTTTCTTAATAATAATAATAGTAATAGTTGTAGTGATGATGATGATAATTCTTAGCAATAATAATTAATAATAATAATATTCATTCTTGGTTATTACTGAATGTCAAGTGCTTAAATGAAAAAGTTGGGAAACAGCAGAGGAAGATGCACATAACTATTATGATGCTTCAAATTCTTATAAATCTGAGTAGATTGTGATCAGTTTCATAACATTTCTAAATCCGTATTTGTATAAAAATTTATTTGTACTTATATATAGACCATCCAAGGACACATTTGACCTAATTACACCTCTTGGTGCCATATTTAACCATCGAATCAAAGATTTAGGTGCAATACAGCTGTGGCTGTGTAATTTTGACATTAGTCAATAATGGACGATAGGTAACAGCTCACCGTAAAGAGGCTCGCTGAGCTGTTGACAGCCATGAAAATAGATAATCATATTCACACAAGCCATGGCCTTCACCAGAAAAAGAAACACATACATTCACCCAATCACTCAGACAACTATAAAGACTCAAGGCTGAATTAAAACAGAGAGTTGCAGCTTCGCAGGAAGACCAGATTCATCTAGTCCTCATGCAGGAAGAGATTGGAGATCACAAGCTGTCGCAATATCTGCGGCAGCTGTGCAGTAAGGTAGATACCGTAGCTGTGCCCGACAATTTATTACGCATGCTGTGAAGCAGTAGATTACCGCCACAAATAAAGGCTATAGTGGCATCGCAAACTAACATGTCATTGTACACCATGGCGGAAATGGCCGACCGAATCCAAGATGCTATTGCACCTGCAGTGCAGCCAGCGCAACAACAGTGGTGCCAGTGCAGCCAGCACAGCAACAGCGGTGCAGGCTGATTATGACTTGCTCGCAGGAAAAGTAGACATGTTATGCACACAGGTCACTGCATTAGTGTTGCAAAGTGACACAGGAAACAGCAGCAGACGTTACCGCAGACATTTAAGGAGCCTTTGTATTAGTACTACTGCAGATTTGGTGAGAATGTGTGAAAGTGTACATTCCCGTGTTTGTATCCAAACATCAGTGGCGGTCAATCGTAGGCACAACCGACTGCCCATCACCATGCAGGTGCCTGTTCATCTGTGACAGAGTTTCTGGCTTGAAATTTCTAGTGGATACCGGTTCAGACCTCAGTATCCTGCCACAATCTTCACTACATCATTACAGGCATTTGACCATCTTCTATCTAATGGCTGTCAACAATTTGACAATTGCAACTTATGGTACCCAACAGATGGAGATGAACTTGGGTCTACACCACCCTTTCAAATGGAATTTTACTGTTGCAGACGTGAAGCGATCATTGGAGCGGATCTCCTGACGCATTATAAACTCTTGCCAGACCTGGCAAACACCTGACTTGTCGACAGCGTCAGTGGTTTTCACCGTAATGCAACCACCCATAGTGCAAAGCTTGCACAGGCACCTGAGCAAGAATATCCTTCACTGTTAAGTCAGTTTCCGACTTTGACCAGGCCACCCGGAGTACCTAAACAGATCTTCCACAATATGGTGCATCATATCAAGATGACAGAGGGACCACCAGTGTCATGATGACCCAGACATTTAGTGCCAGACCATCTTGCCATCGCTAAGGCCAAATTTGATGTCATGCTGTGAGAGGGCATTATCAGACTGTTGGACAGACCGTGGCCACCTGCCTTACATCTAGTGCCAAAGGAAGGTGGAGCCTGGTGCCCCTGCAGAGACTACTGTGCGCTGAACTCAAGAAAAGTGCCAGACCGCTATCCTGTACCATTTTTAAGACACTATAACTATGCTTTATATGGTGCAATGGTATTTAGTGTCTTAGACTGTGTGAATACTTAAATTCAGATAGCTGTGGCTCAAGACATTTATAATAAAACCTTTGGCCTGTGTGAAAGTATGTGTATGACTTTTGGATTGAGCAATGTAGTACATACTTGGCAAACACTCATTGACTCTGTCCTTCAAGGGCCTCCATTTTGTTTTGCTTATCTGGATGACGTGCTCGTTTTCTCTGAGACAAAAGAACAACACTGACAGCATCTGCAGGAAGTGTTCAAATGCCTAGAACACTACGGAGTTGTGTTAAACATTACCAAGTATGTTTGGAATGATCTGAAGTGATCTTTCTGGGACATAAAATTTCTGCTGCGGGTCCTTTACCTTTAACAGAGAAGGTTGAAGCTATTCTACAATTACCTAGGCCAACTACAATCAAGGAACTGCACCGGTTCTTAGAAATGCTCATCTTCTACTGTTGACACATACCTGTTTAGCTGAATTACAAGAACCACTGAATGCAACACTAGCTGGTCCTAAGAGGAAACGCAGTTCGACTGTACACTGGACTGAGGCTATGTGTTCAGCATTCGAAGCCACTAAACGAAGCATAGCAGATGCAGCTCTTCTAGTCCACCTCAACCTCCAAGCACTGTTAGCTATAGTTGGGAAGCGCCACAGACAGCTGTACCCAGGGCTGCAACTATGGTCGGACAATGCCTGGCAGCCACTAGCATACTTTTCTAAGAAACTGTCACCATCACAGAGAAAGTGGAGTGTCTAGGACCGCAAGCTCCTGGCCATGTATGAAGCAGTTAAATACTTCCACCCTCAAGTTAAAGTGAGTGTTTTCACTATATATATGGACCAAAAACCGTTGCCATTTTTATTCAAAAGGAACAGTATCAACTGCTCTCCTCGGCAGTTCAACCATTTGCAGTTCACAGTCATTAAGCACATGTCGGATATCAACAATGTAGTGGCTGACTGTTTGTCACATGTCAGCAGTGTAATGGGCCCTATTGACTTTCTTGCACTGGCCCAAGTTCAAGAAGAAGATGTGGAACTCCACAGGTTCATTGATGATGACACGTCAGGATTACAGTTGCGGATCGTTGACTTTACCGGAGAAGACGCCAAGATCTACTGTGACATCTCACATGGATGACGCCATCCATTTCTTCCAGCAGCATTCAGAAGACAAGCATTTGACAGTGTTCACAACTTGTGCCACCCACGAGTTCATTCCACTTCTCGACTCGTATCCCAGTGTTTGTGTGGCCAGGCATGCAAAAAGACTGTAAAGAATAGAGAAGAAGATTTTTGTAAAGTGTCTAGCCATGTACATGCCCCTATTTGGTGACTTTCCAGATGTAACTGTACATTTCGCCCATCTTCATTTAGACGTTGTGGGACTGCTTCCACCATTGAACGGTCATGCTAGATTTTAACTATAATAGATCATTTTACTCACTGGCCAGAAGCAGTTCCAATTCACAATATAACCATGAAACATTAGCCTCCGCATTTGTGTCAGCATGGTTAGCAAGGTTTGGATGCCTCCAACATATCAACACTGTCCATGGACGACGGTTTGAGTCTGATCTGTTCACTCAGTTGGCCAAGTTTTGTGGATATGTAGACCACAGAACCACTATGTACCATCCTGCTAGTAATGGCATGATCAAACGCTGACATCATTCTCTAAAAGCAGCGTTTATATGCCATGACAACACAAGGACTTCAGCTCTACCAATGGTGCTACTCGCCCTACAAAAACTTATAAACCGGACGTTGATTCTTCGGCCACGGAATTAGTAATGGAGAAACATTACATCTGCCTGGTGAATTTGTTGACACTGCAAAAATTGACATGACCAGCCAGATTTCTTACATTGCTTGTGAAACCATATCACACAGATCCATCCTCCGAAGGCTTCAGACCATGGCATGCTGCCTTGTTACATGCATTAGGACCTAGATCAGTGCTTCCATGTTATGCTTCGCACTGACAGCATGAAATCTTTTCTACAATTGCACTACACTAGTCCCTTACTGTGTGATACAGAGAAGTACGCAGACAGTGGACATATTGATGAATGGCAAGGTAACAACCATTTCTCCAAATAGAGTGAAGGCTGTGGACATTTTCCAAGAGTCATCGCCAACCACTAACTCATGGAGATATCAGAACCTGCCTGAACAAGATGCACAATCACCATCACCACCACTGCCGTTGCCTCCCGGAAACAGCCTCTGACGCGAACAACTTGCTCTGCTTGTTTGGTACATTTTTCAGCATGATTCATCTACACCACGCTCTGCTTCTGCCCGGAGGGGGGGGGGGGGGGGGCTGATGTGGCATTCTCTTTTGCCAGCCACCACACGTCAGTGCTAACTTCAGTGTTTGAAAGTGCTGTGCAGTGCAGTGTAGTGGCTGAGTCAAGTCAACGGCATTATAATTAGTTCCACACTGGCCACCAGAGGTGCAGTATTATTGTGGGTGTAATAAGTTAATTGGGGCTGTTAATCATAGTTCTACATCCAGCTGCCAGGAGTGTTGCATTTTGCATGTTTGTATGCAATGTTTGCTCTATGATTTTTTATGTTATTATCTCTGCTGTTTTACTCTCTGACAACTTTCGTTTTTCCAGTTAGTTCTTTCCATTTTCATATGAAGACATGTTTTACCAGTCATCCTCTCATGTTGAATTTATTTATTTTATAAAGTCGATTAGCTCACATCATGCTGATACCAACAGTGGAATGAAACAGTTAACTATAAACATTTCTAAGCCAGGAAATTTATTGAAACAAGACTCTGAGTATAAAATGTATATCACAGATCTGAGTGTGTCTTGTTCACATTGCTTTCAAGTGTTATAAGGGTTCTACTACCCTTATAACTGAGTGAATTAGAATTTCTTTGCAATTGAGTTCAATTTACAATGAATTTTGGAGGTGTGAATTGAAATAAACTGATTTCATATCACTGTTTATTTCAGACTATAGGTGACACATAATAACAAAACTTCAACAGAACTCAGTTACAACAGCACTTCAACAGAACAGAACTAAGACTACAAACCAACCTGGTGCAAAATAGCACCCTTATATATTATTTAAACAATTACTATCATCGTTATACTTAATTACACTATTATCAAACAATTCAGTTATTAACATCACAGATGATTTCGAGCAGATTTCAATATACGATAAAAATACAGTTCGCCAGAATTAATCTTCGTTAGTAATTTAGCAGTTACAAGATTTTAATATAGCAAATATCAGTTAGATACAAGATACAATTTAATTCATCTAATTAGCCTCAAAGTTACATTCTCAATCTAAATATTGGTAATTGTATAATTAGTTTACTATTTAAAAATTATGATTCTGTTCTTTGATAATTGTTGTGCTTAGTATAAAATGACTTCTTGAGGTTAATTAATTACATATAAATTCAAGTCATTCCACAAATACCATGTAATAGCGGAAATGGAGTAGTTGGAATAAAAGGAATGGAAGTAGTATCGGTCTGTAAGATAGGAATATGGTATCCCAGTTTTCACTAAAGCATGGTATCCTGTACTACACAAAAGCACTGCTTATGCCGTTAAATTACAGTGTAGAGCTAGCTCAAAACTCTGTAGTAATAAGGGTGCAGAATCACAACATCAGACAGAATGTCGGGCCCGGTGGTCTTGGGGTAAAGCGCTCGACTGGAATCTGAAGGGTTGCGGGTTCAAAACCTGGTCGGACCTTGGATTTTTTCAGTTTGCACTTTAAGCCATCCTTCACCTCTCAATGATGTGAGGAGTCGCCAGAAACGACACGTGGTTCAGATTCCAGGTTAAGCTGTAGGTCTCCTTTCCTCAGTAGCTCTTTATTCACATGAAGTGATGGGTGCTATCGACAAAGGTTCGCAAATCGATTCCGTATTTCTTGATTTCCAGAAAGCTTTTGACAACGTACCTCACAAACGGCTTTTAATCAAATTGCGTGGTTATGGTATATCGCCCCAAATTTGCGATTGGATAGGGCATTTCTTGTCAGAGAGGACACAGTTCGTAGTAATCGATGGTAAGGCATCGACTAAAACAGAGGTGATATCGGGCATTCCACAGGATTGTGTTATTGGTCCTCTGCTGTTCCTTATTTACATAAACGATTTAGGGGAAGATCTAAGTAGCTCTCTTAGGTTGTTTGCAGATGACGCCGTCATTTACCGTCTAGTAAAATCATCTGAAGATCAAAACCAACTGCAGAACGATCTGAATAAGATATCAGTATGGTGTAAAAATTGGCAATTGGCTCTAAATAATGAGAAGTGTGAAGTTGTCCACATGAGTACGAAAAGAAATCCGTTAAACTTTGTTTACAATATAAATCAGTCAAATGTGAAGGCCGTAAACTCCACAAAATATCTAGGAATTACTATTACTTCAGACTTAAACTGGAAAGAACACGTAGATAATATCATGGGAAAGGCGAACCAGAGACTGCGTTTTATTGGCAGAACCCTTAAAAGATGCAACAGAACTACTAAAGAAACTGCATACACTGCGCTTGTCCGTCCATTTTTGGAGTATTGCAGCCCAGTGTGGGATCCTTATCAGGTGGGTTTGACAGAGGACATTGAAAGAGTCCAAAGAAGGGCAACTCGTTTCATATTGTCACGATACAGGGGAGACAGCGTTACGGAAATGATACAGGATCTGGGATGGGAATCATTACAACAACGGCGCTTATCGCTGCGGCGTGGGCTACTTGCGAAACTCCAATCGCCAACATTCTCCTCCGAATGCGAAAGTATATTGTTGACTCCCACTTACATATGTAGAAATGATCATCAGAATAAAATAAGAGAAATCAGAGCTCGAACAGAGAGATTCAGGTGTTCTTTCTTCCCGCGCGCAATTCGAGAATTGAATGGGAGTTAAATAGTAAAATTGTGGTTCGATGAACCCTCTGCCAGACACTTAAATGTGATTTGCAGAGGATCCCATGTAGATGTAGATGTAGATGGACAACTGGGGTAGGCTAGGGACATGGAAGTCACCGAAGTGGCGAAAGACGAGCACCAGGCCAATGAGCCACATGAAATTATTATTATTGTCAGACAGAATTTGTATTCATCCATGTAATATAACAAACCTTATCAGCCCCTCTGCCCTTGTTTCAGATTCATGTTTCCACTATCTACGTTACTTACAAGTGGAAAGCATGACCTGGATAATTCACTGAGCATAAGTCTGGATAAATTAGTAACACATGAATGGTATGCATTTATAGAAGGCGCACAATGCCCCCTAAAAACAATCCTGTGTGCAGGCCTGATCAGAAATACCATACATACATAAACATGACTTGTCAGAACAACAGTACAAATTCCACCCATTCATAACAGTTTTTTGTTTACATCCAATGTGTTACATTTAGAATTCCATGACCTGATCTGCCATCTCCTTTCCATTGCCATATCCCAAGAAGATTATGACCAGGAACTTAATACAACAAATAATGGTACCTATGAATAATGAATATAAATTTAACACTATTGACATCATTCTATATTTTAATGAAACTGGATAATCAATCCAAATTCCTGCTGCACCTAGTGAACAACACAGAAAATGTTTCGCTTTGCCTTTGATAGGTGCCGTTCTTAATAGAATAAGTAACACTTTGAAGGAGAAGACTTTCTCAGTATTTTTAAATGTCCAAAAGGCATTATGTTATTTTCCCCAAAGAATAAACAACCTGCCACCATGAAAACTGGTGTCTACAAGATAATATGGAATGAGTGTCGGTGCTGTTTTGTAGGACAGACTTGGTGGTCAGTCCCTACCGGATTCAGGGAATACCGCAGAAGCTTATAACATTATTGGATCTTTGTGGCGACATTTCATAAACAGGTTATAACAAAAATTCCAATTTACATATCTGACAAGAAGATTTCTGTGGTAATAAAGCCTATTTCAGTTTATGTTTATCATTACAGTAAAAAGCTGATGAATGTTATGACGGGGTACTGTGTAATTGTAACTGTTTTATAATTAAAGAAGAGGAAAGGTTGTAGTGAAATACACACAGCCATCTGATTTCCACATGGTTTAAATCAAAAAGTATTAAAGTAAAGGAGTTGACATGTTATTCTTCGCTTCACTTTGGAATCAGTTGTATGCTAGAAAAGTGCTTAGAAACTGAAACCTTCAAGGGACAGTAAAAAAGTAAATACTCTATCTATCTATCTATCTCCCTTCCCAAAAAACTGAAGAATAATTCATAACTTTTCAGTGTAATCTCCATCCATCTCCACAGTTTTGGTCCAACTCTGGATGAGTGTACCTGTGTGGTGAAATCACTGGAATGCCACTCCACATCTCATCTGCCAAATGTGTTTGTACTTCAGCTTCATTACAGCAATGAACACATTGCCTAACAGTACTGATATCCACTGTTACATCACCTTACATATTTTTCAGTCTTTTGTAAATGCAAATGGACATTACACCTGTCTAATACAAACACCAGTGTTGGCCTGTTTGCCAGTGACTGCAGTACTGTTGACACAGAAAGTTACTACTGCAGTGGACTGGGCGATGATTTGCAGACTAGTTCCAAATTAATATTTTTCACTTAACTTTATTTAAGAAGTAAACAAACAGGAGGTATTACTGTTTGTTTACTGCCTTATAGTTTGTATTAAATCGAAGGTTCACGTATTTAATTTTGAATCAGAGTCAGTCCAACATTAAAATAACCATGTATTGTACTACCTTAATGTGATGTATAATATAAACTGTCCAAGGAAATTTCAGCTCCCTGATTGTACATTATTTTGATATTGATTTTTTATTGCACATTTCATAACAAACATATGACTGAAATTAAAGAAACAGTGTACTTAATTGTGAAATATTCAGTAACCAGATGAACATATTGTGGACATGATAGTTGCATAGTGTAATATCAGTTTCTTGCACTATGGCCACGACTTTTGAAAAACAGGTATTCTCCTCCCATCTACAGCAAAGTGCTGGTGTCTCAAACTGTGTGACAAATGCCCGAAGAAAACCTTTGTGAAATAAAAGCTTTATCCATTGTGTAATAATGGAAAGTCCAGGTTGGAATAAATAATATAGTGAGGACAGTTTACAACTCACCGCAAAGACGTGGCGACGAGCTGCGACAGGCACATACAAAAGACACACACATACAACACATTCAGCTATCGGCCATGGCCTTCTTCAGAAAATAGAGCACTCACGCAATCACACAGGCACACAACACAGTCATACAACCATCACCTCCGACTGCCACACTTCGAAGTGTGGCAGTCGGAGGTGATGGTTGTATGACTGTGTTGTGTGCCTGTGTGATTGCGTGAGTGCTCTATTTTCTGAAGAAGGCCATGGCCGATAGCTGAATGTGTTGTATGTGTGTGTCTTTTGTATGTGCCTGTCGCAGCTCGTCGCCACGTCTTTATCCATTGTGAATGCAGATCACTGTGTTATTAGCATCCATGGATTCAATCCTAGTACAAAAAGCACTTTGTAAGCCATATTGTAAAGTGGTGTGTGGGCCAGGATTAAAGCCATGAATATTAATAACTTAACATGATCTTACAAACAATATTTGAAGTCTATGTACCATCCGATGATTAGTTGCTAGCTGACGTTAAACTAGTCCCAGTAAATAAAAATTGAACACTTTTGAAATGTTGTGGGCACACTACAAATTATTACAAGAAAACTGTGAAAATTTTATATCATGAAGTATTTTAATAATTCTTTTTACATGTAGTGACCTACAGTATATTCAACAAATTTTTCTTTCTTTATTTTAGAAAGGTGCCAAAAGAAGCTAGAAATTCTTCAAGTGGCTGAATTAACAAGCTTTACTGGTTCATCACAGATGTACAGTTCCAATTACATTGGTATTGGTATTTACTGCATTTTATAAACGTCAAAATAGAGTAACATTTTAAGATTTAATATATTACACGAATTATAATATTTACATTAACATAGGCTTCATAGTGTTGGCAAACATACACTCAAATTTAATAACTTCATACAGGAGAAGATGTAACAGAATTATTTCAGTTGTTATAATATGTGTGATTTGCTGTGATAATAATTATACTATATGATTTTGTAAAGTGTTTTAGTTGAAATATAACTATTTTAAGATAATATATAAATTGAAAGTTATGTCACTTGTACCACAGGTATGTGAACCTATATTGTGATAATTACCTACAATGTATAAGATAATGTGTGATTTTGTAATCATAAAGGAAGTAGTAATTTGGTCTTAAATTGGTTTTGGAAAGTATGCCCATTTGTTTGTTATAATGAATAACTACAATGGTGTCCAAAATTAAAGCAACGAAACGCCATTTCCCAATCCTGTGTCAAATTCGTGATATAATCATATAAACTATTCACAGATGTCCATACAATTAAATTGTGTTCCACATGGAAGATGACTTTCCGGTCAGCATATCAACACATCAACGATGATGTGATAACACATACCAAATGGGGATAGTGCTTGCTGGGTAGTATTACATCCGCTATTGCTGTGTACTTTAACATTCTGCTAGTAGTGAAGCAAATTAATAATCCCATAATAGAGATAAAAAATTCTGTTACAAACCCTCACTCTTCAGGTATGCATCATGTAGAGTTGAACTGGTACAGTGGACCATATGTAATAATTGTGAACATCAAGTATTACTCAACAGACCAAAATGGATGCATCTTATCCTTCGGGGTATTCATACGGTAATAAAGGTGACTTCGCAGGAGCCACCTATATTACAACTCTTACAGTGGACCCTGCAAGGTCAGATGTCAGTTGTGTTCAACATGACAGCAGTACCAACATGTCCTCATAGCAGTTCTCTCATTTTGATGTCACATGTTTTCGGCCCTGCCCTGATCTTTGGGATATAGTTTTGGACTCCATAAACAGTCACCACATCCAAGAAACAACAGAATGATTCACATTAAACCATCAGGACACATTGGTTTGAGACTGTCTTTGTAACTTACTGGAAAATAAAACTTCCTGGCAGATTAAAATTGTGTGCCAAAACCGGGACTTGAACCTGGGACCTTTGCCTTTCGCGGACAAGCACTCTGCCAACTGAGCTATCCTGACACGAATCACAATGCCGCCTCACAACTTTACTTCTGCCAGTAACTCACCTCCTACTTTCCAAACTTCACAGAAGTTCTCCTGTGTCGGGATAGCTCAGTCGGTAGAGCGCTTGCCCGCGAAAGGCAAAGGTCCCAGGTTTGAGTCCCGGTTCCGGTACGCAATTTTAATCAGCCAGGGAGTTTCATATCAGCGCACACTCCGCTGCAGAGTGAAAGTTTCATACCGGAAAATAGATTGTTGGTTCTTGATGTTTTCGTTGGTCGGCACTCTTGGTTGCGGCTGGCTGAAATTTCACTGGGAAAAACTAATCTGCTACAGACAACATAGGCGACACACAGAATTGCAGTTCTTTGACACTCTTAATGATTCATTAGTACCCAGTTGTCCCCATTAATGGCCAGCGTACAAGTCACATTAATTACATTCCACATGTCAATAATACAAATTTACACTGTTTGTGTGTTAAATACCAAATTTCCAGGTGTACAATGTGACACAAATATAATCACTGTAGATACACTTTCTACATGCATAACATTTAAGAACTTTTGACATACTGTCCACATTAAACTCCCTACTGTCGTGGATTGTGCCTCCTAACAAATATGTAACAAGACTCGGAACTGGTGCGGATTGTGTCTCAGATCATATACAAAAAAATACTCAATTACACAGCGCAAACACATCCTATTTATATCTTCCAAATGATGATGCTGGAAATTGTATATTGTTAATTATGTACATTATTATTGTTATTCTGCTTTTACAATGTCGGTACATTTTTCCAGCACCTCTATTAGATAACATTAAGTCAATTATTATTCTCCACTCTTCTCTGACCTCCCATAAGTCCTCAGGAATGTTGTTCTTCCTCATTGTTGATTGAACTTCCATGTGGTAGGTGGTAATCCCTTTTTTCTTCTTCCATTCGGTGCCCCGTCGAGTATGCATTTTGGAAGCCTTTCTCATTCTTCTGATGTGTCTATACCATTTTAGATGTTTGTGCTTGATGAATTCAATAATTGAATTTTTACATTTCATTTTTTCTGTGATTACTTCATTTCTTATTCTTTCTCTTAATTCTTGCTGAACGTCTCCAGAAATCCAGTTCTGTGGCTAATAATTTTGATTTAAGTTGCCATTTTTTTGTCCACACTACTGAACCATATGCAATAATGCTCTGAACTATTGTTTTATATATCCTTATTTTGTTATCAGTTGTTATGTTTTTGTCCCAGAGAATTCCATTCAACAAAGAAATTGTCATTTTTCCTGCATTTATTCTTGATCTAATTTCTTTTTCCTGTTTCCCATCATTTGTAATTTTCACTCTTAAATATTTATATTCCTCCATAGTTGTTATTGTTCCTATCCCATCTTCTAATATTAAGTCTACATTTATTCCACCAATTGCCATGTATTTCGTTTTATTCATGTCGACATTTATACCTGATTTTTTATATTCCTGAATCAGTTTTCTGGTCATATAGTCTATGTCCTCATAGTCTTGGGCTATAATCAGTTGGTCATCTGCTATTCAAAATTTACACAAAAATTCTATTTCAAAAATAAAAATTGGTAAATATCTGTCATCTGGATAAGAGTCACAAAAGGAATACGTCAAGGATGTAGGATGTCACATACATTATACAAAATATATACAGAGGTAACCTTACAGAATTGGAAGAAAAAATGTCAAACTATGGGAATACCAATAATTATGTACATGAAATTAATTGTAATGAAAAAGTAAACAATTACATACAACAGGCTATAGTAAAAGGTAGCACAATTAATATTGAATTAATTCATATACAAATCTCAGCTAAATTAATAGTATTTATATCCAAATATAATTTAATAGGGTTGTCAACAATACTTCCGCAATTAATGGTAATTATACAGAAATTAATGAGGGCAACATTTTCCTAACATTACTCGTGAAATACCATAATACCTATTTTAATATTATGAGAAAAGAATTTACTTAGTTTTCAGAAATACTAATTAGCATACTATCTGAAATAGAACAATACACCTTTGGCAGTAACTAATTAATATTTTCTAATTGGAGATAAGAAAAACAGCTCTATGAATATCAAGGACTCTGATGGAAAACCAGTTCTCAGCAAAGAAGGGAAAGCTGAAAGGCGGAAAGAGTACATAGAGCAGCTCTACAAAGGAAATGAACTTAGAGACCATGTTGTAGGAAGGGAAGAGGAAGTAGATCAAGATGAAATAGGAGATACTATATTGAGAGATGAATTTGACAGAGCCCTGAAAGACCTAGGTCGGGACAAGGCCCCAGGAGTAGATGACATACCCTCAGAGCTACTAAAGTCTCTGGGAGAGCCAGCCATGACAAAACTATTTGAACTGGTGTGTAGGATGTATAAGACAGGCGAAATACCCTCAGACTTTAAGAAAAATGTAATAATCCCCATTCCAAAGAAATCAGGTGCAGACAGGTGTGAAAATTACAGAACCATCAGTTTGATAAGTCATGGTTGCAAAATTTTAACACGAATTATCTACAGGAGAATGGAAAAGCTGGTAGAAGCTGACCTCGGGGAAGATCAGTTTGGATTCAGGAGGAATGTAGGTAGCCGGGAGGCAATACTCACTTTACGTCTTATCTTAGAAGATAGATTAAGGAAAGGCAAACCTACATTTTTAGCTTTTGTAGATTTGGAGAAAGCATGTTGACTGGAATACACTCTTTCAAATTCTGAAGTCAGCAGGGGTAAAATATAGGGAAAGGAGAGTTATTTACAACTTGTACAAAAGCCAGACCTCAGTTATTAGACTCGAAGGGCATGAAAGGGAAGCATCAGTTGGGAAGGGAGTAAGACAGGGTTGTAGCCTTTCTCCGATGCTATTCAATTTGTACATTGAGCAGGCGGTGAAGGAAAGCAAGGAAAAATTTGGAATAGGGATCAAAGCTCAGGGTGAAGAAATAAAAACATTGCGTTTTGCCGATGACATTGTAATTCTGTCAGAGACAGCAAAGGACCTGGAAGAGCAGTTGAATGGAATGGACAGGGTGTTGAAGAGAGCGTATAAAATGAACATTAACAAGAGCAAAACAAAAATAATGGAATGCGGTCTTAGAAAATCAGGTGATGCTGAAGGAATTAGATTAGGTAACGAAACAATTAAGGTGGTTGATGAGTTTTGTTACTTGGGTAGTAAAATAACATACGGCGGTCGCAGTGCAGAGGATATAAAATGCAGAATTGTAATGGGAAGAAAAGCATTTTTGAAAAAGAGAAATTTGTTAACATCAAATATTAATTTAAGTGCAAGGAAGTCTTTTCTGAAGGCATTTGTGTGGAGTGTTGCCTTGTACGGGAGTGAAACATGGACGATAAGCAGTGCAGACAGGAAGAGGATAGAGGCTTTTGAAATGTGGTGCTACAGAAGAATGCTGAAGATTAGGTGGGTAGATCATATAACTAATGAAGAGGTACTGAACAGAATTGGTGAGGAAAGGAATTTTTGGCATACCCTGACTAAAAGAAGGGATCCCTTGGTAGAACACATTCTTAGACATCGAGGAATCGTGAATTTAGCATTGGAGGGAAGTGTGTGGGGTAAAAATCGCAGAGGGAGACCAAGAGACTTTTATAGTAAGCAGATTCAAGTGGATGTGGGTTGCCGTTCCTATGAGGAGATGAAAAGGCTTGCTCAGGATATAGTAGGGTGGAGAGCTGCATCAAACCAGTCTCCGGACTGATGACCATAACAACAACAATTAAACAAACTTCTCCAATGTCAAATAATAGAAAATGACTTCAGCTAGTTACATTATATAAAGTAAATAACATTAGTTTTGGAAAAGAAACTGATAATAGACTAATTACATTCATATCTATTATTATGCAACAGTGGTATCGGGTGGTTTCGTAATGCAAGCAGATGGGCATACATCCCAACATGCTTTGTTCCATTCCACTTACATTCTTATGGCCTTCCACCACAGAGAGTCTGGTAGGCATCTGTGATTGTCTACTATAACTTGACAAGCCATGCTGGGAGTATAGAAGTGTCAGTCCTTTCCAAATGCCTTACCTTTTGCTACACTTTCAAATTCACCCATTCCAGACTTGTTAAGGATCTTCTCTCCTTCTCCCAATTCTTACAATGGAAACACATTTTTTCTATCAACCCCACCATTCAGACACATACCAATACCAATACTGAACCCTGCCTGACCCAATTCATTCGTCCATCCAGTCAAGATCCAGCCATACTGCCCCCAAATTATCCCCTTATAACTTTTAAGAATTTCCTATATTCTTACTTGGCCTCACTATCTTTTACCAAATCCCTCCAACTGAATACCAACCTCACACCTGCAAAAAGAAATGCTATCCACCACCTAAAAACTGAATACTTCTTATGATCTTACCTGCTGACAAAGGCTGTGGTTTTAGACTGCAAGGACTACGCCGCAGAGGTTTATCCGCCAACTGTCAGATTCTTCCATGTACGCACCCTGGCACAATGATCCCATCCCAAAAACCCAACAGGATCTCCAGTCCCTCCTCAGATCCTTAGGACCATCCCAGGACCTCTCCCCAGAGTCTCTCTCGCCTCACACTCCTATACCCCACACCCCCTCCCTCCTTCTATATGCTCATAGTTCACAAACCCAACCACCCTAGATCTCCCATTGTGACCAGTTATGGTATCCCCACTGGGAGAATCATGGACCAACACATTCAATCTTTTACCTACAATCTACTCTCCTATACAAAAGAAACCAACCATTTCTGCACTGACTTTCCACTGTTCCTTTTCCTTTACCGTATGGTACCATACTTGTCACAATTGATGCCACCTCCTTATATACCAATATCCCCAATGTTCATAGCCTTGTCACTATTGAACACTGTCTTTTACAATGCCCGACTGACTCCAAGCCCGCAATCCTTCCTTGTTATCTTGATCAACTACATACTCACCTGCAATACATCTCCTTTGAATGCATCACCTACAAATTTTCGGCACACCCATGGACACCCATATGGCAACTTCCTATGACAGTCTGTTCATGGGTCATCTAGAGGAATGCTTTCTGACTACCTAGAATCCCAAAGGCCTCATGTGGTTCAGATTCATTGATGATATCTTCATAATCTGGACTGAAGGTGAGGCCGCACTATCCACATTCCTTCTAAACCTCAACACCTTCTCCTCCATTCACTTCACCTGGTCCTACTCAACACAATGAGCTACCTTCCTTGACATTGACCTGCACCTCACAGATGGACTTATAAGTAGTTCTGTCCACATCAAACCTACTAATCATTAACATACCTCCATTTTGGTAGCTGCCACACATTCCACACCAAAAGGTCTCTTCCATACAGCCTAGTGCACCCAGTGCATCTGCAGTGACAAGCAGTCCCTTCCAAATACACCAAACGCCTCACTGAGGCCTTCAGTTGCCATAATTAACCTCCAAACCTTGTCCGGAACCCTGTATGTCCAGTCACCCCCCCTCCACACACACACACACACACACACACACACACACACACACACACACACACACACACACACACTCCCCATCTGGCCACAAAAGAGCAACCCTCTTGTGACCCAGTATCCAGTGTCAACCAGGACTAGAGCTGTTAAACAACATTCTCCAAAAGGGTTTCAACTATTTTTCATCCTTTACTGAAATGAATAATACCCCTACCAAATATCCTCTCCCTCCAATGTGGTATTCTGCTGCTCACCAAACCTATCTAATAGCCTTGTTCATCCCTACTCCATCCATGCCCCATGGCTCATATCCCTGCAAGAGATCTAGATGCAAAACCTTTCCTAACCACCAACCCACCATCAACAACTCCATTTCTGGCACAGGCATTTCCTATCTCATAAAAATTCAGAGCACCTGTGAAAGCAGTCATGTTATCTACAAACTGAGCTGGAACACCTGTGCAGCTTTCTACATAGGCATGACCAGCAGCAGGTTGTCTATCTGGATGAGTGGTCATCATCAAACTGTGGCCAGGAGACAGCTAGACCATCTTGTTGCAGAGGATGCAGCCCTGCACAATGTGGCCACACCACCCTCCCCTTCCCTTCCCAGCACACACTATCCTTACATGTGTCTCCAAACCGCCACACTTTCCAGTGTATTCCTTCCTTCTGCCCTGTCTGTCAGACAGTACTGGTGTATTCCCTTACCCCTGTCATACATCTTTCCCCTCCTCTCCTGCTTCCTTCTCCTTGCCACTTTCTCACCCCTCCCCACCCAGCTCTGGTTGCTCTTGCCTCGGCCATAGAGAGTTCAGCAGACTGGCCACAGTGGTCAGAGACGTGCGGCACTTATATCTGTGTGAGTGTGTGTTTATGTGTTTCTCTAACTGACGAAGGCCATAATGGCCAAAAGCTTTTTTATTTGTGCCTCTCTGTGGCTCATCAGATGTCTCTGTGATGAGTAGCACCTATCCTTTCTGTTTGACATCATCCAAAGATTGACATGGTTCCTCTGTAACCTGTTGTGTCGAATAACTTTTAGTTGTTGCTTCTCCCTCCATCTTGTTCCATGGTACCAGTTCTTTTTATATAGGCTGTAAATCTCAAAATGCCAGTTTGATGTGATCAAGCACAGCTGTGGATGGGACACCATGGATGTTGACCTTCAAATTATTATCACCTTAACTATTACTCCATACGGGCCTTCATAACATGGTTGCAGTGGTATGTACACTGCATCATTTAAGAACATGTGGCTAAGTATGTAAAGACAGTTTACAACAAGATGTGGCGACGAGCTGCGACAGGCACATACAAAAGACACACACATAGAACACGTTCAGCTATCTGCCATGGCCTTCTTCAGAAAATAGAACACTCACGCAATCACACAGGCGCACAACACAGTCATACAACCATCACCTCCGGCTGCCGCATTTCGAATCATGCTCTGCGGCAAATTGGGGACGGGAGGGGAGGAGAGGGTAGGTGAGGGGAGAGGGGATAGGAAGGTTATGCCACGGTGGTGGGGATGGGTTAGATGGGAATAGTGAAATGCAGCTTAGGAATGGAGTGGGGAGGCGGATGAGGGGAGAAAAATAAAATAAAATTAAAATCAAAATAAATTAAAATAAATATACAAAATGTGTGCACACTGTAAGTACACAAGGCAGGAGTCTCTAATTTCTGGGCACAAGGATAGAAAATCAAATTAGGTCCGTGTGTGTGTGTGTGTGTGTGTGTGTGTGTGTATGCAGTCTTGTGTACTTACGGTGTGCACACATTTGTATATTTATTTTACTTTATTTTGTTTGTTTCTTTGTTTATTTTATTCTTCTCCCCTCACTCGCCTCCCCACTCCATTCCTCAGCTGCATCTCGTTATTCCCATCGAACCCATCCTCACCACCGTGACGTAGCCTTCCTATCCCCTCCCCTCCCCTCCCCTCCCATCCCCGATTCACCGCAGAGTGTGATTCGAAGTGCGGCAGCCGGAGGTGATGGTTGTATGACTGTGTTGTGTGCCTGTTTGATTGCGTGAGTGTTCTATTTTCTGAAGAAAGCCATGGCCGATAGCTGAAAGTGTTCTATGTGTGTGTCTTTTGTATGTGCCTGTCGCAGCTCGTTGCCATGTCTTTGTGGTGAGTTGTAAACTGTCCTTACTATATTATTAATTGCAACCTGGACTTTCCATTATTATATAAGTATGTTAAGACAAATGTAAGGCATCCAGTTTGTGCCTGAGATTGTACTGGCTGAAACTGATGTGTGTGGGATCACAACTTGGTGGCAAAGACGACACTGTGATGATTTCATCTCCCATATCATGGATGAGCTCTCACAGTAAATGTAACGCTTGGCCATACAGCAATTCTGCCACTTTGGCTTCAAGGTCAGGTTTGAAGGCTGTGCGCATTCAAAGTAAAACAATTGGTAGTATTTTTGTACACTTGTCTCTTGCATAACATTGAAGGGCTGACTTCAGTAGTCCTTGCAGGCTTTTAACCATGCCTTTCCTTGCTGGATGCTAAGCAGTGGTCCTTCTTCTTTTGACACCTAACAATGTGGCTATTGCTTTGAAGAGGTATGCCTGAAATTGACATCCAAACCATGTAATCTATCCTCTGAAAAATGTTTTTGCCACTGTCTCTGCAGTACTGTCAGTCATCTGTAATGTTTCTGGCCATCTTGAATATCTCTGCACAATTGCAAGGCAGTAACTGTAGCCTTGAAAGAGTACTAGTGGATCTACAATATCTTAATGGACACGATCAGATCGCGGGTTGGCAATGTAAATGTACCTAATGGTGCCTTGATATAATGTGTTATTTTGTTCCTTTGACTAGCTATACATTGCCAGCCACACAGTTTACAATCAACATCAGAGTCATGCAGCATGCCACATTTAGCCACCTGCACCCAGCCCCTACCAGTACCTTGGATAGTTGGTTCCAATTGCACCACATACAGAGCACGCAATCTGTGGAGTGCCAGTGAGGCCTGAGCAACGTTCAGGTAACTGCCAGATCCATGTCCTGTACAGGGCTCAGTGCAACAGCCAGACAGGGCAAGCTATTGTAATAATCTGAGCACAGGCATATCACTCAGTTTTTTATTATCTTGATAGTAACTTTTGGTGATGAACTGCAGATTAAAACTCAAGAGACTCTAGAAAGGTAGAAAAGTTAGGAGATGGAACCTGGACAAATTGAAGGAACCAGAGGTGATGGAGGGTTTCAGCGGAACCATTAGGCAAGGACTGGCTGAAAGGAGCAAAGTAATACAGTAGAAGAAGAATGGGTAGCTCTGAGAGAGAGGGTAGTGAAGGCTGCAGAGGATCATATAGGCAGAAGGACAAGGCCTAATATAAATCCCTGGATAACACAGGATATACTGAACTTAATTGATGAGAGGAGAAAATATAAAAATTCAGCAAATGAAGAAGGAAAAAGGGAGTACAGACGTCTGAAAAATGAGGTTGACAGGAAGTGCAGACTGGTTTAGCAGGAGTGGCTTGAGGAGCAATGCAAAGGAAATAAACTTGAAAGCAGTATTCTAGAAATGGAATATGATGTAGAGGAGGATGAGAGTGGATATACTATACCGCGAGAAGAATTTGACAGAGCACTAAAAGATTTGAGTTGGAACAAGGCCCCTGGAATAGATGACATCCCATCTGAACTGCTGATATCGTTAGGAGAGCCAGTCATGAAGAAATTGTTCCACCTAGTACGCAAGATATATGAGACAGGGGAAATACCCTCTGACTTCAAGACGAATATAGTAATTCCAATTCCAAAGAAAGCAAGTACAGACAAATGTGAAAATTACAGAACTATCATTTTAATAATTCATGGTCGCAAAATACTGACACGAATAATTTACAGACGAATGGAAAAACTAGTGGTATCCGAACTTGGGGAAGATCAGTTTGGATTTAGGAGAAATGTAGGAACACTGAAAGCAATACTCACATTACAAGGCAAACATACGTTTTTAGCGTTTGTAGATTAGTAGAATGCTTTTGACAATGGTGACTGGAATACGCTGTTTCAAATTCTGAAGGTAGCAGGGGTAAAACAGGGAGCGAAGAGTTATACTCAACTCGTACAAAAACCAAACAGCAGTTATTAGAGTCGAAGGGCATGAAAGGGACGCAGAGGTTGGGAAGGGAGTAAGACAGTGTTGTAGCCTTTCACCATTGTTGTCCAATCTGTACATTGAGCAAGCAGTGAAGGAATGCAAGGAGAAATTTGGAGAGGGAATTAAAGTTCAGGGAGCAGAAATAAAAACTTTGCAGTTTTCCGATTACATAGTAATCCTGTCAGAGACAGCAAAGGATCTGGAAGAGCAATTGAATGGAATGGACAATGTCTTGAAAAGAGGTTATAAGATGAACATCCCACAAGAGTAAAACAAGGATAATGGAATTCAATGTCAGAAAATCAGGCGACGCTAAAGGAATTACATTAGGTAATGAGGCAGTAAAAGTAGTAGACGAGTTTTGTTACTTGGGTAACAAGATAACTTCTGATAGCCGAAGCAAAGAAGAAATAAAATGCTGAATGGCTACCCGGTATGGGAAGAAAAGCATTTCTGAAGAAGTGAAACTTGTTGACATCCAATATTAGTTGAAATGTTAGGAAGTCCTTTCTGAATGCATTTGTCTGGAGTGTAGCATTGTATGGAAGTGAAGCGTGAACAACAAGCAGTTCAAACAAAAATAGGATAGAAGCTCTTGAAATGTGGTGCTACAGACGAATTATGAAAATTAGATGGGTAGATCACGTAACTAATGAGGAGGTGCTCATCAGAATTGGGGAGAAAAGGAGTTTCTGGCGTATTCTGACTAAGAGAAGGAATAGGTTGGTGGGACACATCAAGGAATTGTCAACTTAGCATTAGAAGGAAGTGTGTGGGGTAAAAATCACAGCGGGAGACCGAGGGACGAATACAGTAGGCAGATTCAAAGGGATGTAGGTTGCCGAAAGTATTCTCAGATGAAGATATTTGCACAGGACAGGTTAGCGTGGAGAGCTGCATCAAACCAGTCTGCAGACTGAAGACCACAACAACAACAACACCATATTATTATTTGTCTGTAATAAATACTGAACAGGAAAGATCCTAACAATATCTAAAGGGCAAAAAATTAGAAAATGAAAAAAAGAAAGAAGAAAAAAAAAAGTTTAAAGAAAAGTCATAGAGGTAACTTACACCCGTGTAAAGAAATCTGAAGATATGTGCTCACTTTTTTTAGGAGTCATCTTGTTCCTGATGTTACAGCCATAACTTAATTTAACATGAATGTGAAATACTGCATCCACAAGAACCGCAACTGCTGGGGGCTCCAAGATTGAGGGGGGAGATGGCACCAAGGATGCCGTGGAAGTAAGATTTAAAGGGCCCCAAAATTGAGATGGATCTGAAATTGATGAGTGATAATCACATTTTTTGCTAAAACAGAAAGAAACCTTCAAATGTTAATATAGAACATACAGATTAGTCTTGCTGTTAGAAGGAACATGATTGTTGATTAACATTTACTTAACCTGGACAGCTTTGACAAATATTGTGCCAGTCATTCTACAAATGTTCCAGCAACAGTAGAGATTTGCATTTCTTCTCTACAGTGCTAAACTTAGTGTGGCCATATTGTCCAAGACAGACAGGTAACATTCAGTGTCGGCCCTCAGTCATTGCAATATTTGTAATAATGTGTTTTCTCTCAACTGTATTTTTTTTTATAAATTATAAAATCGGATCATGCTTGTTTGCTGTTAAACTTGCGATGTGTTCTGACATATTTTTCGAGGACCGTGTTGCACACAATATTGCAACAATGTAGTTATACTTTGTAACATAATGTGCGGGATAGGTGACTTTATCAAATGTGCAGAGTATTTTGACAGATGTAAGGGAAACCATTTTCTAAGATTTGGAAAAAATATTAAGTAATTTTTCCATAAGAGATGCAAATAAAATCAATTCACAAATAGTTTGGCGTTACTGTAATTTTATAAATGTCTAATAAATTGCTACATTCCTATATTTTAGAGTTGTATTTTGTGTTGTTAGATTCTTATTTTTATGATTCAATTTTCTGTCCATTATTGTTACAAATTTGTTCATTTTAAGTGCATTAGTGTATTTTTAGTACATGTTTCTTTGTATTTGATGTACATTATGTTTGTGGATATCTGAATTCAAACATTTAACATGACTAAAACAACTTGAAACACTGGCACCACCTTTGTTTTCAGATTAGAAAAAATGAAAAGAGTAAGAGAAAGTATTATTAGGCCAAATCTAGGCATCATTGTTACAGCTCGATGTTAATACATCACAATCCATAATTAATTGTTAAACAGAATGGAAAACAGCTGTAAATGTCTCACGGCATGCTTAGTTAACTTTTTGGAGCTTTGCTATGGTTATTCTACTGCATTGGACTCCATTTGCCACTTATGACAATAATATTTTTTTATGACAAATTTCATTAAGGAATAAATATACTGAGAAGCAGTAGTTAATATACCAAGTTCTTTGAAGATGCTTTTACAGGACATTCGTGAATTTACTCCACAAATAATATGTATTACACGCTTTTGGACTCTGAAGACTTTTGACCTACTAGAAGAGTTACCCCAAAATATTATACGAATGACATTGTGGAATGAAAGTAAGCAAAGTATGCAACCTTTTTTATTTTTACGTCTCCTATGTCTGATAACATGCGTATTGAAAATACAGATTTGTTGACTCATTTCTGCAGTTCTGTGGTGTGCTCCTCCCAAGCTGTAGTCTCAGGAATTTAATACTGTCAACATCTTCTATCTGCTCTTCTTCATACTTAATGCATATGCTGGCGGGAAATCTCTTACATGTTCTGAACTGCATATAGTGAGTCTTCTCATGGTTTAATGACAATGAGTTGGCTTTAAACCATTTATTAATCTTCATGAAAATATCATTAGCAGACCTTTCTATAACTATGCTTGACGTACTTTTTATTGCAATACTTGTATCATATGCAAACAAAATGAACTTTGCTTCTGGTAGTGTAACTGTGTGAGAGGTCAATGTACACAAGAAAAAGCAATGGTCCTAAGATGGATCCTTGTGGGACACCACACGTAATTTCTTCCCAATCCGATGATGACTGTTGGGTTAATTCACTAGTTACTTGCACTGACACCCTTTGTTTCCTGTTAGTGAGGTATGACTTGAACCATTTTGCAGCATTTCCTGTGGCCCCATAGAATTCTAATTTACTTAAAAGGATGTTATGGTTCACACAATCAAATGCCTTTGAGAAATCACAGAAAATACCTGTTGCTTGCAATTTATTATCTAATGAATTTAGTGCATTCTCACTGTAAGTGTAAATAGCCTTCTCGATATCGGAACCTTTCAGAAAACCAAACTGTGTTTTGGACAATGTGTCATTCGTGGTCAGGTGGTTGAGAAGGTGCTTGTACATTACCTTTTCTAGAATTTTGGAGAATGCTGGCAAAAGTGAAATCGGTCTGTAGTTTGATGGTATCTCTTTATCCCCCTTCTTGGATAGAGGTTTAATATCTGCAAATTTAGTCAATCAGGAAATGTTCCAGTTATAATAGACTGGTTACACAAATAACTTAAAATTGGGCTAAGTTCACAAGAACATGTTATGATATTTCATCATAACCACTAGAATGCTTAGTTTTTAAAGATTTTATTATGGAAGTTATTTCTTATGGTGAAGTGAGTGACATATTCATGTATGTGAAGTTATTTGTAAATGCTAGTTTCAAATAATTAAGGGCATTATCTACTGACCCAGACAATCCCATACTATCAGTAACAGATATAAAGTACTTGTTAAATAGATTTAAAAACAGTTTTCAAACATGATACTAACATTATTCATGAATACGTTATATTTTTCATTCATGCCATGAGCACTATATACATCTTTCCAGTTCAGGTCTTTGAGGACTTTTCAATAATTTTCAATTTTTGGTGGTTTGACTACTCTCCTGTATATAGATTTTGCAGTGTTCATAATTCCTAAAACAAGGAGCTGCATATCATGATCTGATAGGCCATTTATTATTGGTTTTATGATATGATTTTGTTCCTTTGATTTGTCTATAAAATATTATCAATTGCTGTCCTAGAGGTTTTAGTTATCCTAGTTGGGAAGCTTAGAGCTACTGTAAATATCTGTTTTCAGGTAGAAAATTTGCTCTGCTCAGGAGCACCCTGGTCTGTTGTATTTGAGTCAGAGGATGTGTGTGCAAATTTCATATTTGGTGGGAGGTTCAGATTCATGATTGATTATGAGAGTGAAACTGAACATTTCAGTAGCTCTGAGAAATATATAGTCATCTCTCTGTAGTTTTCTTGGTTAGCCAGTGCAAGTCTTAAATCTTTTTCCAGAATGAAACTCTCACTCTGCAGTGGAGTGTGTGCTGATATGAAATTTCATAGCTGATCAGAATTGTGTACTGATGTTTGGAAAGTAGGAGGCAAGGCACTGGCAGAAGTAAAGAGATACTACTTGAGGCAGAGGCTCTGTCCAGAGAACCGAGGCAAAGATGTTAAAGGTGGTGGGCGGGATTTTGAATTTAGCAGAGGTTGAGACCCGGTGGGCAAAGGGAAGAGAGAATTTGCTGAAGGGCAAGTTCCCATCTCCAGAGTTCTGAAAGATTGGTGTCATTGGGATGTATCGAGATAACCCGGACAGTGTAACACTGTGCCAAGATGTGCTGGCCGTGCACCAAGTCACGTTTAGCCACAGGGTGAACCTCATTACCAACAAACACTGTCTGCCTGTGACTGTTCATGCGAATGGACAGTTTGTTGCTGGTCATTCGCACATAGAACACTTCATAGCGCAGGCATGTCAGTTGGTAAATCACGTGGGTGCTATCACAAGTGGCTCTGCCCTTGATCATGTACACCTTACGGGACTGGAGTAAGTGGTGGTGGAAGGGTGCATAGGGCAGGTTTTACAACGAGAGCAGTTACAAGGGTAGGAGCCAGAAGGTAGGGAAGGTGGTTTAGGGATTTCATAGGGATGGACTAGGAGGTTACGGAGGTTAGGTGGGTGGTGGAAAGACACTCTCGGTGGAGTAGGAAGGATGTCATGAAGAATGGATCTCATTTCAGGGCAGAATTTAAGGAAGTTGTATCCTTGCTGGAGAGCCACATTCAGAGTCTGCTCCAGTCCCGGAATGTATCCGGTGACAAGAGGGGCACTTCTGGAGTTCTTCTGTGGAAGGTTCTGAATTTGGGGAGATGAGGAAGTGGCTCTGGCAATTCGCTTCTGTACCAGATCAGGAGGATAGTTGCTGGATGTGAAAGCTGTTATTAGGTAATTGGTGTACTGGTTCTGGGATTCGGGACTGGAGCTGACTAGTTTGCCACGAAGACCTAGGCGGTAGGAAAGGGAACGTTTGATGTTGAATGGATGGCAGCTGTCATAATGGTGGTACTGTTGTTTATTGGTAGGTTTGAGGTGGACGGATGTGTGAAGTTGCCCATTGGACAGATGGAGGTCGACATCGAGGAAAGTGGCATGGGATTTGGAATAGGACCAGGTGAATTTGATGGGACCAAAGGAGTTGAGGTTGAAGAGGAAATCCTGGAGTTCTTCTTCATTGTGACACCAAATCATGAAGATGTCATCAATGAATCTGTACCAAACTTTGGGTTGACAGGCTTGGGTATCCAGGAAGGCTTCCTCTAAGTGTCCAATAAATAAGTTTGCGTATGAGGGGGCCATCCTGGTTCTCATAGCTGTTTCCTTCAGTTATTGGTATGTCTGGCCCTCAAAAGTGAAGAAGGTGTGGGTTAGGATGAAGCTGGCTAGGGTATTAAGGAAAGAGGTTTTAGGTAGGGAAGTGGGTGGTCGGTGTGAAAGGGAATTCTCCATCTCAGTGAGGTCCTGGGCATGTAGGATATTTGTGTATAAGGAAGTGGCATCAATGGTTACAAGGATGGTTTCTGGAGGAAACGGGCTGGGTAAGGATTTCAGGCGATCGAGGAAGTGGTTGGTGTCTTTGATGAAGGATGCAGCATCTAGCTACACAGACCCTAATGCTTTATGCGCTAACTATTAGATTATGAAACAAATTTGATTTTTCTACACTAGTCTGTAAAATTATGTAATGGGAAACCCAGTTCTGTGTTTGATCGCCTCTATTAAGTTACCTGTATTAGTTCGTGCACCAAAACCTCTAATTCATTTACATTTCTTACGTCTTCCTCTAGATTCACGTATTAATACCGAATGTTTTCTTTATCTGTTACACGTTCGAGTTATTAGATCCTAAAACGACAGTTTAATTTTAATTTTGAACGCACCTCTGTAAAAATACGTATTAATTTCGAATGTTTGATACGTTCGCTTCAATTTTTAGATCATAACACAACTTTTTATTTTCATTTTCAACCGTAACGTGTAAAAGAATTTATTAAAAGTAAAGTATAAAAAAAAAAATAAAAATAAAAAAAAAATCAGTTGTCTCCTACACGTTCTGCCGAATTTTTAGGCCATAAAAGAAAAGTTATTTTCCTTGTGTTCGTTTCTATTGTCTTTCGACAGAAGAATGTGTTAACACAATGCAGCTTTAAGCTTGTTTTATCCGCTGTTTTACACCAAGTCCACTTCAGGAACCATATTACACTTTGAGCGCGACTAGACCTCTGAAGTGTCCTAAAGAACAACAAATAGCAGAGTACAGAGACAGCCCCCAGCCAACCAAAATGGCAATTGTGAATTGATCGGGTAATAGTTATTACTTAAAATACTTTTTTTTTTTTTTTTTTTTTTTTTTTTTTTGGGGCGGGGTTGCATATAATATAGTGTGCAACCAAGAAGAGCAGAGGAAGAGGGTATTACCATCAAAACAAATGAAAACTTCATTAAAAAAAGTCAGAAGTCGAAAACATTTTTAATGATTACTTTTTTAATGCTGTATAGAAAATGGGATCTAAATGTTCATTAGAAGACAATTAATGGAAGAAGCCACACCCACACTATTTCATACAATTGAAATTCCACCCACCTCTCCTTCAGAAATTAGGAAAATAATAAACTCTCTCAAAAGTAAACGGTCATATGGAATTGATGGCATTTCCAGCAGGGCATTTAAAGCTTGTTCCCAGGAGATAAGTAGGATTCTTAGTCATATTTGTAATAGCTCTTTGAAGCAGTGTATTTTCCCAGATCGACTGAAATATGCTATCGTTAAACTTTTGCATAAAAAAGGGGATACGTCCGATGTCAACAACTACCGCCCCATCTCACTTCTGACAGCTTTAACCAAACTTTTTGAAAAAGTTATGTATTCTCGAGTTGCTTCACATATTAGTAAAAATAAAGTTCTAACAAAATGTCAGTTTGGTTTTCAAACAGGCTTGTCAACTGAAAATGCTATATATACCTTCACTGATGAAATATTAAATGCTTTCAATAATCGGACATCACCAGTTGGGATTTTTTGTGATCTCTCAAAGGCTTTTGATTGTGTAAAACATGGGATTCTTCTAGATAAGCCTAAGTATTGTGGTATGAGTGGGAAAGTGCACAAATGGTTTAAATCATACATAACTGGAAGAGTGCTGAAAATCGAAATAAGCAGTTCACATGATATAGATGAAACAAGTAATTCCTCTAATTGGGGAGTTATCAAAAATGGGATCCCACAAGGTTCGATCTTTGGTCCTTTGCTGTTCTTAATATATATTAATGACTTGCCATTCTACATTCACGAAGATGCTAAGCTAGTGTTTTTTGCTGATGATACAAGTATAGCTGTCACACCTGAAAAACAGGAATTATCTGATAAAATTGTAAATTATATCTTTCAGAAAGTTATTAAGTGGTTCTCTACAAATGGACTCTCATTAAACTTTGATAAAACCCAGTATATACAGTTTCATACAGTAAATGGCATGACACCATTAATAAATTTAGACTTTGAACATAAATCTGTGTCTAAGGTAGCATATTCAAAATTTTTAGGTGTTTGCATTGACGAGGGACTGAATTGGAAGAAACATATTGAAGATCTCTTGAAACGTTTGAGTTCAGCTGCTTATGCTATCAGAGTCATTGCAAAATTTGGTGATATACATCTCAGTAAATTAGCTTACTACGCCTATTTTCATTCATTGCTTTCATATGGGATCATCTTCTGGGGCAATTCAATATTGAGTAAAACACTGTTTATTGCATAAAAGCGTGTAATCAGAATAATTGCTGGAGCACACCCAAGAGCATCCTGCAGACGTTTATTTAGGGATCTAGAGATCTTCACTGTAGTTTCACAATATATATACTCACTCATAAAATTTGTTATTAACAATCTGACCCAATTCAAAAGTAATAGCAGTGTGCATAGCTACAACACTAGGAGAAAAGGGTGAATTATGTTGCCACAAAAGTCTTTGTTCAGCATCAAAAGTCTGACAGAGAGCCAACTAATATTTAAAAAGAAATTAAAGGAATTTCTGAATAGCAACTATTTCTACAATGTAGATGAATTTTTAAATAAAACTTAAAAAAAGTAATAAAAAATAAAAACAATTAAATAAAAAATCCTTAAAATATTAATTGTCAAGCGTAGACAACATTTACATTCCACATCATTACGAAATGTCGTATATATGATCTATGGAACAAGTATTAATCTAATCTAATCTGTGCCTAGGGCCAAAAATGTTTAAATCCGCCACTGCTGACGTCACTTGCCGATGGCGGTGGCCCTCTGTTTAGCCAATTTGCAGCTCTACCGAGTGGCAAGCATAATTTATTTTTGTTCCCTTTTTTAGTAATCAGATGATAATAACCTAATAATATATATGCAAAGTTAACTTGTTTTGCAACTGTATCTCGCTAAGAAAGTAAAAATACCAAATTATCATATATTCGCGTATAAACTATCATATATCATGCAGGAACTGAAATTATGCCATGCGTATGATATTTATCGTACACCTAGCAACCCTGATTTGCTACAGTGAGCTTCTGTGTGAATTTGCGTTATGGAGTTCTCAGAGCTAAGTTTGTCAAGTGAGGAGGAAGAAACATTAGCATGTGGAGCTGCGTTGTTATTGATAGATCAATAAAGAAGACGCAAAGAATGACATAGTCATCGATGGTGGACTAAAACATGTTACAAAAGTCGTGGTTGGAATGACATGCTTTGTGAACTGAACGTGGAAAACTGTTCTGGCCTTCGTAATTTCACAAAGATGTCGCCTTAAAATTTTTAAATTTTGCTAAATATTAAAAGACTCGTTTACTTAAAAAAAGACACGAATTTTAAGAAGGCAATCCCCATGAAATAAAGACTTCCTGTAACCCTCTGTTTTCTTGCAATAGGAAATTCGTACCAAAGTCTAGCATATTTATTTCATATTTCGAAGCCTGCTATACGATATCTAAATTAGTTCCTGCGGTTTGTCAAGGTTTGTTGAAGGATTTAAGGATTATGTAAAGGTAATTAATTTATTTTAATATCACTGAAACATCTCACATTCACAACAATAAATCTGATCCCAGGTGAATGATTGCAGTGTTATGTCCAGGAACTTATAAATTTATATCAAAACCACTTTGGATCGTACATAGAGATCTCCCCTACTTCCTGGTTTCATTTTTTTTACTTTTTTTTTTATTTTTCTTTGTATGACGTCGCGTCAAAAAGGGAGGGATAACCCCACCGAGTGGATATATTTTTACTCGTCAGAGACGGTCCACTGTTATGCAAATGTGCAAAAACACAGATATGCAAATGAATTTTAAATATAATCCTCATTAATGTTAATATCAAGGGTCGCCACTATACTTTTTATTAAAAACATGGAAAAAGGATCCAACATCCTAAATCTACAAGCACTGTGGCGAAATAATTGATCAGAGTGCAGCAAATAATAAACAGTCTTCTACCTATCTAATTAACCCTCCAAAATAGTGAGTTAGGAATTTGTAAAGGAAAGTAAATTTACGACTTAAACAAATACATTTATTCATTAAAGCACACGAAAATTCGGGGGATAGTTAACAATGAGAATAAAGTATTTTGTAAATAAAATCACAGTTAAAAGTGTAGTCAAGCAATGGGTTACAAATGAAAACAAAAATTTATAAAAAGGACATTAAATGCAGTAAAATCGGGTAACGCCGCAGAATACATGTGTGACCAGCAAATTGTCTGAGTTTCAACAAATAAGTTTACAAATCAATATACGAAGTCTGATAGGAATGAAACAAATAGAGCCGTAACTTTGACATGTAAAGTTTTTAGCACTAAATTAATTTACACAGTGAAATATCTGGCTATACATGTAGCGTTGTCCTATCGTGAAAAATGTGGACAGAGGCTAAAGATTAGTTATAGGAAAGAGAAGTCAACATCGATCATACGCATGCACATACACACTGATGGATGATTACTGCAACTATATAAAACAACCCTAGCAAATAGCGAGCATCACTTTACCAATAACCTTGAGTCGGCTTGATCTGTCGACGCTGGATCTCGCTGGCGACTGGACGACATTGAAGAACTGGAGCTGAAAGAAAATAAATTCTTCCACCCAGGAATCTCACTAAGATCTGTGTAGCAGTATCGACATTTAACTGTAACAGCGCTACTATCACGGCAGATAGCAGTTGTCAGGTAAATGCTTCCAATGTCGGCTAGGACATACACTCACAAACACAAGCGCAAAACGCGAGTATTGAGCACAAGTGTCCCTAGAATGGAATTGCATAACCACTAGCACGTGGCTGTCTAATCTCAAGTCTCGACCGAACAAGAATATAAAAACACAGCTGTTTCACAAAGCGAACAATTTATAAGTTTTTATAAGTTCCCAACGCTTGATAGACCTTGTAAAGAGCACATAAATTTTATTGACGAATCCGAAAAAATGTTGTAGCTGTTGTAGATGAGTTAGCTGCATCTATGAGAAGCAAATTCCAAGAATGGCATCCACAGGGCATGAAGAATGCTCATGGATTAATATTGAGTATTCTTGTTCTGACAGCTTTTTTAATGCCAACCATATTGGCGCCGTTATCATATACCTATCATCGACAGTTTTTTATATCTAGATCATTGTTTTCTAGTTCCTTTAAAACAGCATTTGTTAAATACTCTCCAGTTGTTTCTGCAACGGCAGTAAACCCAACAAAGCGTTTCTCTATCTGTCCAGTTGGGGAATTGCAAAATATTAATATTGTTGACATTTGAAACTTCCTGGCAGACTAAAATTGTATGCCGGAACCGAGACTCGAACCTGGGACCTTTTCCTTTCGCGGGCAGAGGTCCCAGGTTCGAGTCCCGGTTCTGGCACACAATTTTAATCTGCCAGGAAGTTTCATATCAGCGCACACTCCGCTGCAGAGTGAAAGTTTCATTCTGGAAACATCCCTTAGGCTGTGGCTAAGCCATGTTTCCACCATATCCTTTCTTCCAGGAGTGCTAGTCTTGCATGGTTCGCAGGAGAGCTTCTGTGAAGTTTGGAAAGTAGGAGGCGAGGTACTGGCGGAAGTAAAGTTGTGAGGCGGCATCGTGACTCGTGTCGGGATATAATAGCACAGTCGGTAGTGCGCTTGCCCGCGAAAGGCAAAGGTCCCAGGTTCGAGTCCCGGTTCCGGCACACAATTCTAGTCTGCCGCTGCAGAGTGAAAGTTTCATTCTGGATTATTGACATTTGTTCCACAGGGCTCACATCCCTGGTACAATCGAACATGAAGGCATAATAGTTCGCTTGTTTGACTCTTTTTACAATTTCGTTAATGACATTTTGACATTAATGAAGTTAATTCATTTTGGATCTCGTGGCTCAAACAGTGCTGAGAAAGTTGCTTTTCATTAATGTAATGTAAGTACTCTTTTAGTGTTAGATCATATTTGGATAACAGTTTAAATAGGTGTATAAAATTTCTACTGTTTCCAGTATCACTCAGCTTAAGGGATTCTAGATTACTTCTAAATGCCAGATTGTGTGAGGCTAAGTAGTTGATACGAGGCGCGTTTTTTAAGTAAGTTCCGTTTTGTTGTAGGCATTAGTAGTTCGCGCACATACCGCAACGAATGCGTTCAAATTCAAATGTTCAAATGTTTGTAGAGCTTATAGGACTTGACTACGGGGTCATCAGTCCCTAAACTTACAAACTACTTATGAACTAGCTAATACTAAGGACGGCACAAATATCCATGCCCGAGGGGGGATTCGATCTCCCGACCGTAGTTGCCGTGCAGACCGTGACTGACGTGTCGCAGTCCCCTCGGCCACCGCGGCCGGCAACGAATGCGTGCGTCGTGTGACAGCATACCTCGGGAACGACTGTGCTCAGTTTCAGCTCTGTAGTTAACCAGTACGGTTCTGTTCTGTGGTTTCAAAATGTTTAAGACTATCAACTCGCCCGCCGCGTGTGAGGTTCGCTCAGTGATATGGTTTTTGTCACTAAGGAACCTGTGTGCAGCAGAAATTCGACAGATTTGCGAAGTGCACGGCGATACTGTTATGAGTATAGGCAAAGTGCGTAAGAGGGTACGAGAATTCAAAGATGACTGTACAACGTCCATGACGAGGACCGCTCCGGCACTCATCTTCGATTCAGACTGTTTGGAGGTTTCAGCTGAAGCGAGCATTGGTAAGAACAGGAGCTTCACAATAACAGGTCTCTCAAACGAATTTCCTGACGTATTGAGATCAGTGCTTTAAGAAACGGCAGTGAACTCTTGGTTATCAGAATAGGTGGCAAGATTGTATGACGAGGGTATTTTAAAATTGGTTGAGAGCCATGATACGTGTTTGAACAAACTTGGCAATTATGTCGAAAAATAAAGTATGTAGGCGTACTTTCCGAAAATAAATTTACTGTTTTGAAAAAACTTTCCGTTGTGTACTTCTGTTCAAACGAAACTTACCTAAAAAAAACGCGCCTAATAATATCGATCAATCTTTCAAACAAGTTATACCAATACTGCTGTGATTTACTAACCAGTCTCTCGTTTTCCTTATCTATTGTTTTCCTATATTTTAGTTCTTTATAGAATTCCATCCTCCATGAGTTCTTGACTTTGTTCATGGCTTTGTAATATCCTACTCAGATTTTTCCATTCACAACAGCCTTCTTCTACAATCTGTGTCTGAAAAAGTGAAAAGAGTCTGCAAGAAAAGCAATAAACTTTATCTTGAGATTTGAAGTAATCCAAACACCTGTGAATTTGCTCTTCACCATTGCTCAATTTTCTAGTAAAATGAAATTTAGTAAAATGTCTTTTATTTGCTTCTTTGTGTAACCCTCATCAGATTCTTCGGGGTTTTGTTGGGGACCATTTTGAATTAAGTCATGACACTGTGAATCTGTTACTGGAAACACCCACTTCCTCGGATCTAATTCTGTAAATGACTCTGTTTTATGAACAATGTCCACTCAGTTTTCTGAATCACAAATATTTACACTTCTTAACTCATTATTCTGCCCAGAATGTTGGATAACAGCAGTTTCGCCCAATTCCGATGCTGTATAAGAAAGGGTAACAGATTCATTCGACTCTGGTTCTCTTTCAGCTACTATAGAAACTTGAAGGACAAATTCACCAGAGGCCTATGGAGCAGATTCACCTGAAGTGTGTTTCTTCAGAAATTTCGTCATCCTCAAACTCACAGCTTGGTTGGATATAGCTGTCTTAACCTTTCTTCTTCTTATTGATGCACTGGACTCCCATTTCCTCCCTATGTCTCTTTATCTTGAGGGTCCTCCAGATATGGTAATCTAACAATTATTTTTTGTTAAGTACATTGATATGTGCAGTCCCATCAAATGGAGTGATTCCGGACTGTTTTGAGGTTGTTTTTACCATAACTTCCATAGGTTGTATTAGATTTCATTCTTTGTCAGTGAAGGGGAAGGGTGTATGTAGAGCCGCGGTGGAGTAGCCGAGCGGTCTAAAGCGTCTCGCTGCGGAGCGCGCGGTTGCTCGCCGTGGAGGTTCGAGTCCTCCCTGGGGCATGGGTGTGTGTGTTTGTCCGTAGGTTAGTTTACCTAGGTTTAAGTAGTTTGTAAGCTACGGACTGATGACCATGCAGTTTGGTCCAATAGATTTACAAACATTTGGTGTATGTAGAACGAATAAAACATCCTAAAAAAAAGAAAAGTCGATGTGCACCGGTATTTTCCTGAGATACATAAATAAAGTGGCTAATGACATGGATGACAACTGCAGTTAGAACGCTTTTCCACTTGTCGGGACAATAGAAACTTTCAAATTCATGATATTGCATGAAATTTCAACATCAACACCAACATCAATTGTTGCTATGCAGCGCGAAAGAGCAAATACACCACACTGTCCTAAATTAGCCCATTTGACGGTGCTTAAAAGTACTCAGTGTTATAGAATAGAAATAATTGGATGTGGTATCTTCATACGTCCCCTCGCATAGTTTTTATATTTTGCCATGTATGATGCCAGAATGACAAGTAATAAAATATAAGAATTATTTAAGAAATCTAGACATACTATAAAATTTATGTAAAGGATGTTAGTGAGTGTGTATGTTCGTGTGTTCCACATCTCTTCCAACTATAGGATTTTTTATTATAGAGGCTCGAGTTTAAGCTTTAATTTTACAAGCGAACCGGTAGGTCTATCACAAAATGAGTTAAACCAGTCTGTTCCTTATTTTGTTCCGCTTCACGATATATGGAGCAGTTGCGTTTAAAAGTTCAATATGTATGTATATATAAAAATCGTGAATTTTCAAAACGACTGAAGTCCCTGGATGTAAATTTTCAGAAACAAGTTTCTTAAACAAATACAATTCTACAACAAGAATTTGATCAAATGTTTTTTGAAGCCTGTGCTATCTACACAAGTGTACTATAAGTACAATATAAAAATACGCACACAAGTGCAATGAAGAGCTTGCCCAGATTTATTAATTTTCAGCTTTAGTAATACATTCTACAATTACTTTCTCTACATTTAATCAATGATTTTTACCAACTGTAGACATCATGATCAGCAATATTTTCTGCTGAACACACACATTCCATATGAATATTCGTCTAGTAATAGACAACACCTATGCTCGATCGATGGCGATTTCATCGGAAGACATAAACAATACATTCGAACAACAGAGGGGAAAAAATGATGATTTCCTTCGTAAAAGGAACAACGTAGCTATTTTAGAAAAGTAACGAGGGAAGTCAGTTTGAACCATATTGTATTACAATTACAGATCTTGTTAAGACACCAAATGAAGACAGTAGCCGATGCGGCATTTAACGCTGGGAAGCCTCAGTTTGTTATCTACGCTGCCCCAAGCCTCCAACAGGCAAAGTCCACCACTGGTTCAACTATCAAGTAATTTTAATCAGCCTGTAGCACTTACATAAAATTTACGACAGTATAATAAATTATGCTTTACAGACAAATAAATATGCTAAGAAATGTGTCTGAATACTGACTTACCTTACAAATATGAAATCAATCCCAAAAGTGTGATAACTGTATAGAAATATACGTAATAACTTACTTACAATAAACAGACAACCAATTTTTCACTCAGTAGCGACTTGAAACGTAGGCGGAAGTGTTCTACGCGCGAGTCACTTGACACACTAAGTTTTGTGGGTCATTTCGTCACCGCCATTTAGTTCGCATGCGCAGATTCACGACAGGTGTTGTATGGGAATTCCCGTAACTGATCGGGAGCAGTCGACGGCCCTCGTGAGACTTCGAGCTGTGCCGGGGTGACGATGCTTGTTGTCAACTGCACAGTGTGTGCTAACAACTTGGTATCCCTCAGTGGCGGCTACTCCTTAAGGACTCTGGGGCGGCGCCCTCCCAAAAATATCCAACGCGGAATACGTAGCTACCAATCGTTAATCACAAATCGACTGCAATAATTTTCGTGCAGCAGCAGTCCTTTTAAGTGAATGATAAATGTTTTTAGACTAGGTAGTCTGCCAGGCAGGGTCAGCGAATGTTTTCAGAATGGACTGACTGTCGGACTCTACGCGATCCGTCCGCGCCGTATAAAGGCTGGCAACTGGCGCTGGCGTGAGTGGGGGTGCTGGGGGTTGGGTGGGGGTAGCATGCTGAACCGGGCCGCTTACGACGGAGTCCGCGCCAAGGGCCGAAATATACAAAGGCGACCGGCACCGGTACAGGCGACTAGAGGCAGCTTAGGAGGGCACCCAAGATTTCCCGACCGCCCGATAGATGTCTCTACTGTTACGCTACCGTACTGGTATTTCCTTGACTCGATGCAGAACACGCCGTCGTTCATTCTGGCATAATATGTAAACTGTTTCGTCTTAAGGTTGCCCAGTTTCATTTCAAAGTGACACTGCATCACAAGGAGATTTACCTTATTATTACATATGATATTGTACTGCAGCAATAAGATGTTGTAATGAATTTAATAATAAAGCCTCGAAATGTTTGTCGTCAATGTGGTGTAACGGATAGCGTTCAATACAAGGGACCATAGTTCGTATCCGCACACTTCCATTAATTTTTTTTGAAATATTTTATTTAAACACATTCTAGGAGTTGCTTATTAATGTAAGGCAAGTATGATTTGCAGTGTTCTACATTACTTATATTTCCTTGTGATTAGAAAATGAAGGACGCAAATATTTCGCCGTTTATTTCCCAATCTATGATAATTTCACAGTGTGCCCTTAGGTAGGAACCCAATAGGACAGCTTCACGAGCGGCAATAATATTAATATTCTTCCTTGCTACATATATTTGGCTGTCTGCTTCCGAAATACAGCGCTCTCAGATAGTATTATCAGAGCGCACTCTAGATACTATTGTAGACATTTATTGAAACAGCTGACTTTCTTCACTAAGTCATGCTACAGTACATTTTATTACTTATGTGCTCTCTGAACTATAATCATACTGTTCACAAAACTAAGAGTGCATGTGAACTTGATATTACAAGAAGTAAACACGATCTTCGAATATAGTATTTTATTAAAAATTCTAGCAGGAGACAATGAGGAACACGGTAAATTATTCAGGCAGAATAGTATAAAATAAACCTATAGTGTATATTACATCAGTCGGTGGTGATATGGCTAAATTCATAAAGCAAGAACCCCTCGTCTTCTATATATCTATTCTTTAAAGGAGTTGATTAATAATCTGCGTTACTTCCTGTTTAAGTTTTAGCTTCACTATAAGAACTGACCATGTCACTCTCATGGGTAAATCACTTATTGGCTGTATACTTTTTCTGCGAATTAGAACGTAAGTTTTATGGTACAGACGTAGTGTGTTGGCAACCACATTACACGAAAAAAAAAAAAAAAAAAAAAAAAAAAAAAAAAAAAAAAAAATATATATATATATATATATATATATATATATATATATATATATATAATTAATCTTTTGTGTTGGTCGTGAGATAAGAAATTAACGCTGTTCCTGCTCTATGGCTGACAGGTTCTTGTATATAACCTAGTCCGGTTAGTAAATTGATTACCATCGTAAAGCGAAAATTTCATTGCCAACATTAACACACTAAGCCCTTGCAGCCCGTAAGTAAAGTGTAGCCCTTTTCATGCATCTGTTTACAAACAATTTAGTCAGTAAGCCGCTTGACATTTACCTATGATTATTATAGCAATAATATGACACATTCTACATCCCAGCGATACACTCCCGTCACGATTTCATAGACCTCGAAAATAAATAAATAAAATAAATCTGGACAGGCAGGGAATTATGAGGGCAGCTTAAATTGCTCCGAAAGCAGCAATAAAATTCGTATTCGCCTGCCTGAACACACTCTCGGAGATCGTCACATATCTGGAAAGAAACACAAAAATTTGTGATAAGGAAGAACATGATTTTTCCTTCTATTGGCTACGTTTCACTCGAAGCTATTTTTTCGTACTTCGTTCTGAAATCAGATGGAAATGTAAAAACGTCGAATGTTGCAGAATATACTCGCATTACTTTCATAAGAAAGAAGCAGAATGCGTTCAAACTGCCCGCATCGAGGCAATTAATGTTTACCCCAGAATGCAATTCTTTTGGCTCTCGCTAACTTGTGATGCTATTGGTTGTTCTCATTTCGCACAGAGCTCTGGTAGCGTAACCGTAGAGACATCTGCGTAACCGTAGAGACATCTATCGGGCGGTCGGGAAGTCTTGGGTGCCCTCCTAAGCTGCCTCTAGTCGCCTGTGGCACCGGTCAGTAGAGATGGGCTAAACCGTGATTTTCTGCTAACAGTGATTTCCGTGATTGCTACTTTTAAATCACCGTGATTCTAAACCGTGATTAATCACGGTTTAGAATCACTTTAAATCACCGTGATTCTAAACCGTGATTAATCACGGTTTAGAATCACTGTTTGAGGTTTTCACGACATGTATCCCTCCGCGATTTCTACTCCTCCCGCTATTCCGTGATTTCAGCTCTTTTCGCTATTTCCGTGATTGAATCGCCGCGATTTCGGCGACTTGTATGATTTACCATGGGACTGACAAAAATTGAGTTAGATACTTTTGTTATAATGTTTCATCCGCCAGTAACTAATTTATCGTCTCTTTGTTGTTATGAAAGTTATGTTGTGAACCTAGAAAAGTAAATCTCAACAAATAAGTCAATAGTAAGTATAGATTAAAACAACTGTACAATAAACTGTCTAACCACATCAAGACAATGAAAGAATAGTAAATATTCTTAGTAAGTGTAAAAATTATTTGCAAGGTAGGTTTATTTCATTGTCAATGAATACATTCCCTCAATTTTATTAACTTGTTTCTTTAATGTAATTGATACTGCAGTTATTAGAGAGTGTTGTTATTTAAATACACTGGCCTATAATAGTTATCATATTACTTTACACGTTTCAATTACTTACAGTAATATAGTATCAGTTTTACTGTTAGGTGCCATATGTTTTTAAGATGTATTATCCACAGCTAACTGGATGCTTAAATAAATAAAAAGTTACTGCAGTTTCATTTCCAGTGCCATACACTTTTAACTCAAAATTTATGCATTCATATGAAATAAGAAGCTGAGATCTTTAGTATAATTGAAGCAATTAATGTGATGTCAGTATTCCAGCGCAAGTCCCGTGGGGAATAATTTTACGCACATGTTTTTTCGAGTTGCTCATACGTTGGTAACGGCTGCAGAGAGCTCCCAACTCGGACTCTGATTGGCTACCACGTGGTATTGCCAACATCGTAGCGGAGTGTAAGCACTCACATTTCAAGTGTTCGTAGAGCTTACTTGTTGCTCTGCACGCCGCAACTGCGTTCTTTATTGCTAGAACAATACTCAGTGCTGAAGGAATCTACCTTTCCACACTAACAAAGTATTAAAACACCATACCGCCTACTATTATTGCAGCAGTTTTAAAAATAGAGTACAGACAAAAGTTAATTACTTATAAAACAATGTGATTGCAACATACATTGCTCTGGCACCACAAGTTTGATGGCTCTCGAAGAAGTTGTCGCATATTTCGGTTACAAGCGCCTATTCACGGTGCTTCTTCAAATTGGAGATATAAGTTTTATGCGACAACTGTATGCCGCACAAATTACATTTCGCATAGTCGCTATTAAGAGCGCTGAAATGACACATCTCGCTCGTCCTCGATCGCTTCATCTCGGCAGAAACAAGATATACACTTTTAGACGACGAACGGCGAAATGGACGAGATATGTTTTTCAGTTTTTAACCTCTCCCTGCCGGGCCCTGGCGATTTTCTAGGAAAAACGCACAAGTGTATGCGAACTGGTCACTGTCCATAATCGGCTTTTAGCCGGTACACCCGCTCTTCGCTTGTCGGTGATTCGCTGCTATACCCGTTCTTCGCTTATCGGTGATTCGCTGCTATACCCGCTATTTGCTGCATTGATATTAGTTTAGATTTCGACCCACAGTTGGCTATTTTAGCATTTGCTGCTTCTTTTCCCTCACCTCCTCTTCGCTGTTCGCTGCTACACCTGCTATTCGCTGCTGCATTTAGTACTCATTTTGGCCACCAGATGGCTCTTTGTAGTTTGTACTGCTGTTCGCTGCTATTCCTGCTTGTCGCTACCCAACCGTGACCATGACTGAAATCACGGTCAGATTCCACATCGCGGCGACCGTGAAAACAGTGAATTTTCAATCACCGTGATTTTTCACGAGTACGTGATTTCTTGCCCATCTCTACCGGTCAGGCAGTTTCTAACAGGTGCCCTGCGAGGCTGCGTGTGATACTAGTGTCGTTGTTGTGAAGGTGCGTGTTATTGCCTAACTATTTTACTAGTTTCCTATTTAGAATGAATAATATAAATAGCGTAAACTTCATTTTAACATTTCATCGTCAAAAACTGACTTTTGAGGGAAAGTTGGAATTAAAAAGGTTAGGACCACCGAGACCTGATTTGAACATTGTACAGGCATAGGAAATTTCACTAGGAAATTTAATCCTGCTTTATATAAACATGCAGACTGGCTTTGTGGATGTGAAATAAGAAATGCTTTCTTCTGTACACGTGTCTGCTAATGAATGTTGCGGAACATCCTTGGACCACAGATGGGGTAACAGACATTAAAAATTTAGCTGATAAAGTTAAAAAACATAAATAAAGTGAACTTCACATAAACAGTAACATCGAATTCGTTATGCTTCGCAAAGTCGATATCAGATGTCAACTGGATACAGCTGAGGATTAAGAATAATGAAGATGTTTCTAAGAATCGTTACATCCTTAGCAAATTGATCGGCTGTATCAAGTTCTGTGGGAAATTTGAACTTGCACTAAGGGGACATGACGAAACGGATGCTTCAGATAAGCCTGGTATTTTGCAGGGTTTGGTCAATCTCATGGCAAAACTGGATTCCACATTGAAGGGACATTTTGAAAAAAACCAATAATCGTGTTTTTTTGGGGCTTTGCAAAACAATTCAAAACGAACTGCTGGATTCTATATATACTGTGTTCCATCAGTTAATTTCTAAAGAAATGTCAGAAACAGATTATGTTGCTATTGAAGTTGATGAAACGACAAATTGTGCTACGTTGTCTCAACTAGTATTTATTATTCGATACGAATTAAAGGGGAAAGTATATGAAAGGTTCATAAATTTCGTAACACCCATAGATCACACAGCTGATGCAATAAGTAGTGAAGTGTTCAACGAGCTTAAAAAACTAAAGATTGACAACTCTCCAGAAAATCTGATAGCTCAGTTATGACGGAGCTTCGGTTATGAGTGGCAGGCACACTGGGGTCCAGGCAAGAGTGAAAGCAGTGGATGAGAGACCAATTCTGTACACTGCTATTAAGCCCACCAACTCAATCTCATTGTAGAGCGCTGTTCAACACAGCACAAAGAACTGAGAAATTTTTTTTAGCAATTTACAGGGATTCTCTACTTTCTCCTCAAAGTCAGTGAAAAGGACTGCCGTACTGGATAATGCGAAGAAACGTCTTCCAAGAAATGCTGACATAAGATGGAATTTTAAAACGCGAATTGTGAACATCGTATTTCAGTACAAGAAAAAAATAGCTGAATGCCTTGGGATAATTGAGGACGATGCCAGCAATGATTATTCAACAACTAGGAAAGCAGTTGGATTGGCAAACTTATCATCCACCAAGAGTTTCTCTTTTGGCTTGAGTTTTCAGTAAGCTCTTGCCACACTGCGATATTTTATGTAATCAGCTGCAATGTAGAGATATCGATAGTGCGAAAGCTCTTAAGAATGTCTCCGATTTCAAGTCAGCTATACAACTGACGAGAACTCTCTTGATGTTGGTCATTGTTAGGTAACCGGGAATGGAAATCAAGAGATCACCGATCCAAAACGATTCCGTTTTTTAGACTGTCGTAAAACTGTTGCAAAGGAAGTTTGTGACCTTGTTATGGCTAAGATTGATGAGCGTTGCGCATTTATCAATCACTTGTCAGCAGCTGTATTATTGCATCACAGTTTGTTTCCAAAACATAAGCTGCTATTTCCTGAAAAAGAATATCAGACCACAGTTAAAATATTTCACTTTAACGGAAATGAACTGCTACAGAAATTGACAGTCATATACAGTAGAAATGATTTCCAAACAGCAAACGGAGCTTTAACACTTCTCAATTGTATATACGAGAATAATTTAGAAACTGTGCTACCGGAATCAGTGAAACTCATGCGTATTATTTGTCCAATACCAATGATAACAGCGGAAAGTGTGAGGTGTTTCTCTACAATCAAAAGAATCAAGACTTTCACCAGAAATATAATAAAAACGGAGAGGCTTGGTGCGTTAGCTATGTGCTCTATAGAAAAAAACACTTTTAAGTGGGCATAATTTTAATGATCTTGTAGTTGACCATTTTGCTCAAGGGAAAGAGAGGAGACTGGATTTTGTCTCCAAACATGTTAATTAAGGTAAGAACGCTATTTTGATTTTATTTCATACCAATGGTAGGCAATGAAAACCTGGTTACTACATTTATTGGTGACAGTCTTCTAATTTCAGTAACATATTATGTTTGTCGCTGAAGAAGCATTTGTGTTCTCTGAACACTTACTTATATAGTTACACATACAACGAATTTACTTCTTACCACTTTATATTATTTTAAGGTACAGTTTTGGGCCCCTTGGAAATCTAATAAAATGGAGTTACGGGGTTTTCATTGCCCGCAGAAAATATTAAAAACTACATATTTGTGCCTAAATTTGTTCGTATTTTGGTATTAGAGGAAAAAGTCGTGTTAGATGAAGGGTAACTAGCTAATAAAATTAATGCTCCCCGTTCACGTAATGTTCTGAAGGGACAAAATGTCGTGTACAACTTAAGAGACATGTCGCCCCTCCTAATAAGCAGCCCACCAGCCGCCACTGGTATCCCTGGATACCTGCCTTGTTGTCTACCTTGTCTTATTCGTAACTGAGCTGGGCTGCCGTTATTGTGTTTCATTGCATTATTATCATTGTTTAATGTGTCAAACAGTAAACTCACAAAGTATTTAACTGAAAATTTCATCACTGCCGCACTCATACGGAAATAAATACGGACAACTACATAGCTACTGGTCAGGAATGACCGAGGCGTCATACCATAGTGCTGCAAGGTCGCTCCCGTGGGGGTCGAATCCCACCATTGAGTACGGAGGTTGTGTTCGTCTCAGTGGTGTATCCAGGGGAAGGGGGGGGGGCTGTCGGGCTGCAGCCCCCCAGACCCTCCCCGAATCTCCCCAGACCATGCTGTAGCCCCCTCCAGACCCTCCTTGATAGGGTTACTAGACGTCCTCTTTTACCCGGACATGTCCTCTTTTTAGACCCTAAAAATGGCCCGGCCGGGTTTTTAGGAAATGGGGAAATGTCCTCTTTTTTGCGTTATGCAACTGTTTCAATCTGAAAGTGCGTAAAGACAACTCTCTGAAGTGTCACAATCACTACATCTAGATAATTTAACCGTTTTTCAAACAATGTATTTTTTTTCTAGAATTCTCTCTTCTCAATGCCGGCGCTGCACTCGGGTAAAGCTACTTTAGAACAATTGAAATAACTGGCGTGGCAATTGTCGCAGAATAGTAGCTGCGAGGCAGCCAGTTAGGAACACAGGTCTGCAACAATGCGAGATACACCGGCTTCTAAGAATTTCAAGTTAGAACAGCTCAACTAGGGTTACCATACGTTCTGTTTTTCCCGGACACACAGTCTTTTTGATGCAAGAAAATGTGTCCGGCCGAAATTTATAAAATTCCACAAAATGTAATTTTTTTGGGTTCCGAGAAAGAAAATTTATTTTTGTGTCATTGGCGACAATGGATTCGTTCGCACTGCAAGTCCAAACTATTCGCAACTATTACGCGCATACTCAGAGAGAAATTGCCGTTCACATTATCATGGGTCTGACAGTTGCAAACGATTCGAAACTGGGAAGGAACCCAATTTGTCTATCATTCCGTGTTCTGCATTATGTTCTCTGGCGTTGCTTTTGATATACTTTGTGATTTAGGTTAAAGCTGTATTGTGCGTTCCAGATCGTAGGTAGAATTTTGCTTCAAAATAAATAAATTACGAATTTAAATACAAATACAAAATGCCAAAAAGAAAGTCAGTGTTGAAGGATGTGCTCTTGGACAAATACAAGTCATTGAAGGGAGGAAGAAACGAACATGAAGTGGAATGTTTGATTTGCCCTACTGGAACGTAGATATTCCTTGTAAACAAAGGTAAGTCGCATAGCTATCGTAAGGTTTAATACTGGATCGTAAATATAGTTGGTTCAAAAGTGAAAAAGCTAAGAATGAGACAATTGTCTCTAGTGATGATGAATAAACTGTCAAGGTTCGTAATGTTTTGTTTTACAATAACCACATAACGTTACTGATTTAGTTTGTTGTAGTTTTGCGTGGTTCATTAATTAAGTTGTAAATTACAGTACGTTAACAATAGAGTGTCCTCTTCTTTTATAAGAAGTGCCCTCTTCTTTGATGACGAACACATAGTAACCCTACTCCTTGAATCCCCCTAGACCATGCTGCAGCCCCTCCAGAACCACCTCGAGCCCCCCCTCCCCCCAGAGGAGCAAAGGTGCAATACAATACTGTTCCTGTACGGCGACCTTTTTTTTTTTTTTTTTTTTTTTTTTTTTTTTTTTTTTTAGACATCAAGCCAGCTCGAAATGACATCAGCCCCCAACAGATCACGATCCTGGATACGCCACTGGTTCGTCCTGAAGCTAGTGTACGTTTGATGTAGGTTGTCGCTACATGACCTAGCAGTTGACAAGCGCCGTGAAACCTCAAATAAAAATAAATAAATAAAGCAAAAATTTTAACAATGTTTTGTGAGGCCCCCTCAGGCGCGAGGCCGCCGGCATGGCGGTCGCCGCCGCCTAGCGCCGCCACTGTCTATCGGCATCCCCTTCCCGTAATAGATTCCGTAATAGATTCTTAGCCACAAGAATAGAAGAGCCACCAGATGATTACCCACCTGTACAGGAGGTGCCCGGCGGATTCACCACGAACTGGAAGACATGGAGGACTCTGAACCGAATAAGGACAGGGATGGCACTAGTGAAGACTATCATGATTAGGTGGGGTCTTGGAAGCACGGATAATACGTGTGACTGCTGTGCTGTTCAGGATGTGGAGCACCTGCTCGCCTACCACAACTGCCCATATAGCTGCGACCCTGGCGATTTATCGCTGAACAAGGAAGAAGCTTTGGACGTGGCCCAATATTGAGCTGAAACATTGGGATTGGATATGGAAAAGTAAAGTAAAAGGTTTGTAAGGCTCTCGATGACGTAGTCCTCACACAGCTTGACAACACGCTGGAGTAGTGGTGGAAAAGCTATTAAAAGAGCTGAAATACTAACTCTTTATGGGTAGGTATTTTGTCTAAACAAAATTTGGGATGCCAATTATGCGGCTTTATTACTAGACACACCATAATGAAAGACTATTTAGAGATTCCTAGGCTGAAGATTGTGAATTTACTGCTGATACTGAGAGCATGGTTCTTATGAGACAGGTCCGGACTAGGTCCTAACGCCGACTGACTACAGAGGCACGCAGCCGAGTCCTCCTATAATCTTCGTATATCTTCGGAAGCATTCGTAAATGTTCGTTACAGGTGTTATAATTCATTTATTTATCTATTTGAACATTAAGAAACTTAAATGATCAGCACCTACTTCTGTATATCCCTATTCTGCTACTAACATCTGTATGTCGCCTCAGCATTGTAAATCTAAAATCTTACATCTTATAAAATAGGCTGTATGTGTGTATGTATGTATGTTCCACATCTCGTCCTAAACTACTTGACCGATTTCAACCAAACTTGGTAAACGTGTTCCTTAATGTCAGGCAACGATCGCTGTTGGGGTAAGCATCACCTACGACACATACATAAGGAGAAATGACGACATATACAATGAGATGCGCGTAAAACTGCTACGTCAACCGACAATGCTGCACAATTCCTCCTAAACCACTAGACTGATTTCAACCAGATTTCATACACATATTCCTTACGTGAGATAACAATTGCTTTAAGGAGTACCAACCACATACGACACATGGTTCAGGAGATATAACGTCATGAGCAATAGGAATCGCAAAAAACTGCTACATAATGCGACGAGTCTTAATACACTATATAAGAATGAGAGTACTTGTCGAGTTGCAACAAACTTTAACACGATTTAAAACCTTTATTAAACTTTTTATCGCTGACAACCGTAGCAAAATGATGAAAGCAAAAAAAAAGTTTCGCCGGCCGCGGTGGCCGAGGGGACTGAAGCGCTTCAGTCACGGTCTGCACGGCCACTACGGTCCTTAGTATAAGGTAGTTGATAAGTAGTTTGTAAGTTTAGGGACTGATGACCCCGTAGTTACGTCCCATAAGCTTAACAAACATTTAAACATTTTTGAAAAAAGTTTCTCGCTTACTACGCTTCCGCTGTCCATGGAGCAAAACTATGGCATTCGGTATAACGGTACAATTTATAATTTCTACACTACCAATTGTACTCGGAGGACATTTTGCAGACAGAATACACACTTAAAGCTGAATGTTCGTTGGAAATTGTATCACAGTATGAAACGTAGTTCATGAGATATGAGGAAGTAAAGAGTAATGTATATGGAAAACCGCTCCATCAAGCTTCACGTTTTAATCAATTACTTCTTCGCTACTAACAATATTCGCAACAGATTTTACCGACATACAGAACTTATACAAATCAATACATTCCTGCCAAATTTTACAATTGTACAACATACCTATAGTAATAAATCTGTAAATGTAGGCCTGTCGCTGTTCGCTCAATCTTCAAAACTACTGGACGAATTTTCATGCGATTTTCACAGGAAACATGAGCGAAGATTGGTACAGGATGTAGGCATGATTTCATCAAAATAGAATCACGAAGTGTTTTCATAGACCGTCGTGTCCGTCTGTTCATCTATTAGAAACCACTTCTCCAAAACTACTTCACGAATTCGCATGGGGTTTTCACAGACTTTAGCGTACCTTGGGACAACATATAGAATTAGTTTCATAAAAATCGGATCACGGAAAGAACAACATCACAATTTAACGTTTTTCATCTACAACCGTCGTGTCTATCTTTCTCTTTCATCTCCGAAACTAATAGAGGAATTTTCAGGGGTTTTCACAGGAAATGTGAGGGTATCTTGCGGTTACAGAAACGCTTCATTTCACAAAATCGGATCAGAAAAAGTAAGATATCACAATTTCAACATTTCTCTGAAAGCAATCGCATGTGTCTATTTGTGGAGAGTAATCTCCAAAAGTACTGAATTGACATTGATGGGGGTATAACAGATAAATAGAGAATATCCTGGGATAACATATAGGCTTCATTTAATCAAAATCATCTGATACCTGACATAGTAGAGTTTGGAGGCGATCTGATCGTTTTATACTTTTAAAAATGCAATGCCAAGAGCGCAAATTAATAATTTATTCACTGACGACCGGTTTCGGTGAACTGTGTTACCATCATCTGGTCACATACATATTACAAGCTGGTCATCTTGTTAAAAAAATTGGGTATAAAATAATAATTGAGATATTGTTATTTTATACCCAATTTTTTTTTTGCAAGATGACCAGCTTGTAATATGTATGTGACAGTTCACCGATTCCGGTCGTTATTAAATACATTATTAATGTGCGATCTTGGCATTTCATTTTGAAAACTGTAAATCAAAATGAGATCAGGAAAGCAAAAGATGTCGTGATTTGAAGTTTTAGGTGTATTTCATGCTTGGAAAGAACGGCATAAATGCAGCAAAGAACTAATAGATAGCGCTACGGGTGCTCGTGTGAAGTTCGGGGCAGCGATCGGAATATTATCCTTTGAAAATACTACTTACACTTTTACTTTTCAAATTTACTATATTTCTGAAAATCGTTTTCTTGGATGCTATATTTTACGAAATATGATTCTACGCAATGAATACAAAACTGATACGATCCTCGCCGTGTTTAATCCATATATTCACACATACTGATATCATAGTCTAACGTATATGTATAACTGCTCTGGAAGTTTAAATGTCACGCTTGGAGCGACTATAGCGCATCAACGGAAAGAGAGCCAACCGTAAGAATGATAATTGTTTCCAGTGATATTTGTACCTCATTAAGGAATTACTTATATTTCAGCTTTCCAGAGATATGAATGATCATGAAATAAATGTTTTAAATGGCGAATATAACTGATGTATGATGTAAGCTACATCATATTCATGAAGATATGCCTAACACGCATCAGAAACGTATTAAAAAAAAATAAAAAAAACCCCACCTACTACTGACCCATTTTCAAAAATGTTTGTATAGTCTATGGGACTTAACTACGGGGTCATCAGTCCCTAAACTTACAAATTACTTATTAACTACTTACGAACTAGGACTGCACAAATATCCATGGCCGAGGGGGGATTAGAGCCCCCGACCGTAGTGGCCGTGCAGACCGTGACTGGAGCGCCTCAGTCCCCTCGGCCACCGCGGCCGGCGACCCATTTTCACGCGGTTTTCAAAGGAAATTTGAACTAAGATTGGGGCAACATATAGGCATGATTTAATCAAAATCAGATGACGGAAAAAAAAAGATTCATAGAAATCTTAAGTGTTTTCAGTAACGGTCTTTTCATCTATTAGAAATACCTGATTTCCTAAACTACTTCACGGATTTGCATGGAGCAACTTCGTTTCATAAAAGTGGAATCAGGGAAATTGTTTTAGATGTAGGTTATGGTAAGTAAGGATTGCGTAGTACAGCAAACAAGCGTTAGAGGTTCTGTAGTGCACCAAGAACTAATAAACACCGCTGCTGCATAATAAGTATGGGGTAGTACAACAAGGAAGCGAACGTCTGTGACAGAATTAAGCACTCTTATGTCTACGAATACCAACAAACATTGAACACAGTGTTACTGATTTCGCTTTGTGAATTAAATACTTAACGACATTTCTTTGCTTATTTTGGTACGTTTCACCTTTTGTATCAAAAACTTTATGAAGATACATCGTTTCGGACAATGACTTTTACTTAGATTTGACATCTTGACTAGTACTACTGAATTTACTGACAGAGCGATCCAATAAGGATTCTGTTTTTCCTGGATGAGGTCCATTTCCCCTAAATCCAAACTGATCTTCCCCAATGTCGGATTCCACCAGTTTTTCCATTCGTCTGTAAATAATCCGTGTTAGTATTTTGCATCCATAGCTTGTTAAACTGATAGTTCTGTAATTTTCACATTTGTCTACACTTGCTTTCTTTTGAATTTGAATTGCTATATTCTTCTTGAAGAGTGAGGGTATTTACCCTGTCTCATATATCTTGCATAGCAAGTAGAACAATTTATTCATGATTGGCTCTCCTAACGATAATATCTATCTTTCCTCTAGTTATACATTCTTCTTTCGTCTTGCATTTCTCCTCAAGCCACTCATTTTGTCAACCTCATTTTTCAGACGTATGTACTCCCTTTTGTCTGCTTCACTTGATGCAGTTTTATATTTTCTCCTTTCGTCAATTAAGTTCAGTATCTCCTGGGTTATCCAAGGATTTCTATTGGGCCCCGTCCTTCTGCGTATATGATTCTCTGCGGCCTTCATTACTCTATTGTTTTAAAGCTACCCATTCTTCTTCTACTCTATTACTTTCCCCTGTTTCAGACAAACCTTGCCTAATGCTCCCTCTAAAACTCTCGACTATTTCTGGTTCCTACAATTTGTCGTGATTCCATCTCCTTAATTCTCTACCTTTTTTGCAGTCTCTTAACTTTAATCTACAATTTATAACCAGTAAGTTATGGTCAGAGTCTATATCTGCCCCTGGATATGTCTTACAGTTTACAACCTGGTTTCTAAACCTTTGCATTACCATTATAAAGTCAATCTGGTATCTCCAAGTGTCTTCTGGTCTCTTCCACGTATACAGGGTGTTACAAAAATGTACGGCCAAACTGTCAGGAAACATTCCTGACACACAAAGAAAGAAAATATGTTATGTGGACATGTGTCCGGAAACGCTTAATTTCCATGTTTGAGTTCATTTTAGTATTTATCTTTAAATTTAAATTTAAATAATTCATGCAGACAATTGTGAAGATACCCAATTGTTTCGTTAGTACGTACTGTACGTCCTCGATTCACGTCATCAACACAGATTTTCTGTGAACCTTTGGACAGGAATTGTTGGTGATGTCTTGATTTGGCCTCATGTTCTTCCACCTCCACTAACTGGAGCACGTTATCATGATTTCATACGGGATACTCTACCTGTGTTGCTAGACCATGTGCCTTTACAAGTACTACACAACAAGCGGTTCATGCACGATGGAGCTCCTGCACATTTCAGTCGACGTGTTCCTACGCTTCTCAACAGATTCGCTGACCGATGGATTGGTAGAGGCGGACCAATTCCATGGCCTCCACGCTCTCCTGACCTCTACCCTCTTGACTTTCATTTATGAGGGCATTTGAAAGCTCTTGTCTACGCAACCCCGGTACCAAATGTAGAGACTCTTCGTGCTCGTATTGTGGACGGCTGTGATACAATACACCATTCTCCAGAGCTGCATCGGCGCATCAGGGATTCCATGCGATGGAGGGTGGATGCATGTATCCTCGCTAACGGAGGACATTTTGAATATTTCCTGTAACAAAGTGTTTGAAGTCAAGCTGGTACGTTCTGTTACTGTGTGTTTTCATTTCATGATTAATGTGATATGAAGAGAAGTAATAAAATTAGCTCTAACATGGAAATTAAGCGTTTCCGGACACATGACCACATAACAAATTTTCTTTCTTTGTGTGTGAGGAATGTTTCCTGAAAGTTTGGCCGTACCTTTTTGTAACACCCTTTATATCTGCCCCTGGATATGTCTTACAGTTTAAAACCTGATTTCCAAACCTTTGCATTACCATTATAAAGTCCATCTGGTATCTCCCAGTGTCTTCTGGTCTCTTCCACGTATATAATCTTCTTTCATGGTATTAAACCAAGTGTTTGTGATTATTAAATTTCTGCTGTGTAAATTGAAATGAGTAAGGAGCAAGTATTCCATCAACGTTACTTAACAGTTTACGCAGGGGCTGTAAGTAAAGATCCCGACGATTCAGCGTCGTAGAGTCATTTTGTGGCCACCTGTTTCACTGTGCACTTTTACCGGAAATCTCTGGAAGCTCTCCGCCAAAACCGCTTTTCCTATAGTGTAGTCGAGAAAGAAAGAGAAGTACGCTTAAGTGCGTTTAGCGGAAAACTTTCGTTTTAAGCTAGAGAAAAACAAGAAGTGGCTGCCACTTTCCGCAGAGAAAACTGTTGGGGAGTTTGGCTATTCGAAGTAAAGTGAAAGGATGAGAAGGGACTTCCTTCGCCTTTTATGGCTCCATAATCGTTCCAGACCATTAGGAGGCACATATTGTTTTATGTGTTTTGTTTTTCTGCTCTTATGTTCGCCTGGAAATGGCAGCGACCAGAAAGCTTTTTCGCAGGGCACGTGTCCGACATTTGCCGCGCTCTCTCAACCTACATCTCTAGAAGAGCAAAACAGGAATTCCGTCTTAATGGGACTAAAGTTCTTTTTGACTCCAAATATTTACTGCCATATTAACAAACCCACTAAAAGGCATCCAAAAGAATACACATGAAATTTTCTTGAAGATTATCATATGGCTTTCTGCAAATGCGCTATCATTAGATTTTTGAGGAAATTCAGTTGTAATACAGTACAGTGGGTGGATGCAACTTCACCACTAACAGCTGAATATGGAAAAAACAGTGTTATGTAGGGTGACCAAATTTCCACAATCAAAATACAGGACACAAATTATAAGTTGAAACAAGCTACATTTTTAGAATCCGTTTCATAAATACTGTATCAGTAAAATGGATATGAGTTCAGATATATGGTCCATAATACAGATACATACAACACCATACGTTTTTGTTAATACTTGCACTTAAAGCGTAAAAGTACGGTGCATTACGAATGGCGTAAATATTTTATTGTTGTTACATGCAAACACATTGTCAATTTTCTGTAAGGACATCTTCTAGGGCTGTCAGTTATTGTTATGTATATGGGTTACTCATTTCGTACTCTCTCAAATATATTTTCCAGAAGAATGCATGTCATTCAGGAGTATGATAATTCGAAATACAGTTTTGTGAAAATTAGTTTTCAAAGTGTTAAGGATATAATGCGACGTGGTTATTTCAGGTGTGATCGGAAGCCCTTTTGCCAGCCTATTACACCTTAGGGAAGAAATATGTGTATATGAACTGTCTTCGTAATATGTTATTCATTTTGCCGGCCGCGGTGGTCGAGAGGACTGAGGCGCTTCAGTCACGGTCTGCACTGTCACTACGGTCGGGGATTCGAATCCCCCCTCGGGCATGGCTATTTGTGCCGTCCTAGTTCGTAAGTAGTTCATAAGTATATAAAACTCTTCTGGGTGTTGGACCGCATCGTCAAAATATCAAATGTAACACCCAGAAGATGGCCACTTGCAATAGTGGCCGAAACGTCGGTGAAGTGTTTGATATTTTGACGATGCGGTCCAACACCCAGAAGAGTTTTATATACAACGACAACGGCCGCGGAAGCCTTCGTTTACAGTTCATAAGTGGTTTGTAAGTTTAGGGACTGATGACCCCGTAGTTGAGTCCCATAAGCTTTACAAACATTTGAACATTTTTTGTTATTCATTTTAAAGTGTGGAAAAGTTTATCTTAATGTTTGTGGTTCATGTAACTGACAACGGAACGTGGGGAACTATCCCGGTATTCACCTAGTAGGACGTGGAAAACCGCTTTCAAACAGCTACGCTGGCTAACACACGGACAACTTTCAAATGGGATAACAGTAGACACAAGTGGAGTGCATTGCTGGTACTGTGTAGGAATAAGGTAAAAGTAGATTATAAAGCATTTTCCACACATCGTTGCATGCACTCTGTTCTTATTATCAGTTTTTTACGATATTTCTCCTACTTTCCTGAACAGTATTACATTTCGTTCTCTACAAATGTTTTTAAGTGCTCTCATTCATGTATAATTTTCAAATGTCCTGCTAATGACTGGAGTGCTGCCATTAGCTTTATAGACAACAGAATGCTTATTATGTACTCCCAGAACTTTTTATGCTACGTGTGCTAGTTGTTGGACTAATTATTCTTGTAGTCAAAGAGATAATACCCAGTCTCTTTACTACGATGATGTTTCGATCTGTCAGAAGATTATTGCTTTTCATTATAGGCCTACGTAACTTTTCCTATACTAAAAATTGGCCTGAAACGGATCGACGTATCATATATTGACTGTATACTCGTAAGGGTTCTAAAACAACTGTAGACGCCACTCAATACCTTTTTTTTTATTACACAGTGAAATTTTTTATGGATAGATATACTGAATTTTAAAATATTAGCTCAAGATTTAAGTCGGTAGCAAAATTATGTCATCCACAGACTTAACGTAACGTTATGCAGGGTTTTAAAGAAATTCTTTCTGCTTATAAAGAAGACACTGCATGTTAAGCACGCATTTCACAAGGTTCTCAACCGGAAAGCTCATTTTGAGTAATTATGTGTGTTTGTTTATCTGACACACAAACTTGTAAAACAGTAGAAGTTTAATTAACCATCCACTCTTTGCATGAAGGAAGGCAAACAATAAATTTAATTAAACCTCAGAACAGTTTCTACTAAGCAGATAGGCCGAAATATCTGACATTAAACGGAGTCTCGGCGAAGCTCTCGCACAAGAGGATCAGAGGGATATATATATATATATATATATATATATATATATATATATATATATAGCGTGTCCCACTCAACTGTTTCACCCCAGATATCTCTGTAACTACAAGAGATATTGAAAAACGACTTTTACGGTCATGAACGTACGGCAGGGGCTTATGAAAGTAGGTACTATGAGACACTCGAAAACGTAAAGAAATATTATTTTCAACACAAACTTATGTTTTTTTCAATGGATACCCCATATTATTTCTTAATCAATCGATAGAATGAAAAATCACAAATAGAATGGCGTCGGTTCCGTCGCGTTGCGTCAATTACATCCGGAGGAACTGCGAAGCGAAGTTGACGTTTGAAATACATGAGGCGCGCTGATAACGCGTGTCCGAGACTCAAGCGAGACTCACGGTTGAGTCTCGGACACGCGTTAGCAGCGCGCCTCATGTATTTCAAACGTCAACTTCGCTTCGCAGTTCCTCCGGATGTAATTGACGCATCGCGACGGAACCAACGCCATTCTATCGATTGATTAAGAAATTATATGGGGTATCCATTTAAAAAGGCATAAGTTTGTGTTGAAAATAATATTTCTTCGCGTTTTGGAGTGTCTCATAGTACCTACTTTCATAAGCCCCTGCCGTATGTATGTTCATGACCGTGAAAGTGGTTTTTCAGTATCTCTTGTAGTTTCAGAGATATCTGTGGTGAAACAGTTGAGTGGGACACCCTATATATATAGGATGTCCCACTATTCACTATTCATCACTAGTATAATTTCAATCAACTCCAGTTAGGTCATACGTTAATCATCAACGACAGGTCATTTCCCCCGTCTCACAATCGTCTTCTATATCCGTCTATAACGAGCGAGATGGTGTCGGGCCATGGTACTAAATTTGTGTTTGTAAAGACGGTGGTTCAGATGGAGTAGGAAAACTTGCACGGAGACCGGGCTAGCCGGCTTTTCGCAGGTGTAGGCACACTAATAAGTCCAGCAGTTCAACAAAGCCGCTACTGCGAGTTGGCTGGTGCTCACAACACGGCAGTAATAAACCGTGTATCGCTCCATGGGGGCTCGTTAAAGCGTTTAGGGGCAAATTTATTTTGAAGACTGTTGTAGTAATGAGAAATAACAATGAAATTCAACGTAACGACAACTGCCAATGAAATTCATAATCTCTTTTAATATATTGATGATGCAAAGATCGGGGTGTAGCCAAGTACGAAAAATGATAGTTCTTACGACTGTATAGCCTTATTGCCGTTTTAGGACGAAATACATCATTAGCATTTTATTTAAACATTAAACAAAAAACAAAGAATGTCAACCAATACTTTTTATTTTCCTTTTCACTTAGGGAACAATGATCCGATTTTCCGGTAATTCTAATTCGAAGACAAACTCTTAAGATGAAATCTGTCAGTGAGATTCTGTGGGTGGATTTCGTCTAAACATCAACATAATCGTAGCAGCAAATTTCCATTAAAGAAGCAAAAGTCTACGAGACTAATTTTGCTATGAAACTAATCATGCAAACTTCACGTTGTATGTATATAAATTCTAGCTCAAAAAATGTTCAAATGTTTGTATAGTCTATGGAACTTAACTGCGGGGTCATCAGTCCCTAAACTTACAAACTACTTATAAACTACCTTACACTAAAGACGGCACAAATATCCATGCCCGAGGGGGGATTCGAACCCCCGACCGTAGTGGCCGTGCAGACCGTGACTGGAGCGCCTCAGTCTCCTCGGCCACCGCGGCCGGCAAATTCTAGCTCTCCACACTGTCTGCACGAAAATCAGTAAAACTGCACAATCCTTTATTAGTTGAAGTTCAAAAAATGTTCAAATGTTTGTTAAGCTTAAGGGGCTTAAATGCGGGTTCATCAGTCCCTAAACTTACAAACTATTTATGAATTAACTTATACTAAAGATAGCACAAACATCCATACCCTAGGGCGGATTCGAACTCCCGACGGGGAACGGCTTCGCGCATCGTAGCATAGTGCCTCAATGCTCTCTGCCGCTCCGCCACTGCGTTAGTTGAAGAGCAATAAAGTAACTTGATCTAACTACAGCTTAATTCGTTGAGTGTTTCTCCTGTAAGCAAAACTGTATACATGGGGTAATGAGTGGCAGCTAGCGCTAAATGTAGAAAATTTTAAAATCATGCAAATCAGCAGAAAAAAATCTCATAATGTTCGAATACAGTAGTAGTAGCTAGCTGTTTGATAGGTCGTCGATTAATTATTTCGGTGTGATGTTGCAGAGCGATATGAAATGTAAGGACAGTTGCGGGTAAGACGAACGGTCGACTACGATTTATAAGAAGAATTTTGGGAAAGGAGACCGCGTATAGAAAACTATTGCGACCCATTCTTGAGTATAACGAAAGTATTTGGGATGTCCATCACGTCGGTCAAAGGAAGAGATAGAAGTAATTCACAGGCTGACTGCTATATTTGTTACTGGTGGTTCAATCAACATGCGACTGTTATATAGATGCTTCGAGAACTCAAATAGCAATCCCTAGAGAGAGATCAAGGTTCTTTCCGAGGAACACTGTTGAGGAAGTTTAGAGGGCTAGGATTTGAAACTCTCTCTCGTTCTCCATGAAGATGCCTTTGAAAGGACACGACCAAATTTCTTCCTCATCCTTAGAAAAATCAATCCGAGGCGCTGCAAAACAAAACTTACCTGTTAACCGGCCTGGGAAACGTAGCACTATATATCAGATACATCACCTTTAGCCGGGCGGTAGTAGCCGAGCGGTCTGGAACGTCACGTTGCGGATCGCGAGGTCTCCCGCGTTGGAGGTTCGAATCCTCCCGAGGGCATGGATGTGTGTGTCGTCCTTAGGTTAGTTTAGTTTAAGTAGTTTGTAAGCTACGGACTAATAACCACGCAGTTGAGTCCGATAGATATACAGACATGTGAACATTGCCTTTAAAATAAGGACTTGCCCGCAACGAGCTTACAATATCATTCACATAGATTAGTGTTAATACAACGTCCAGTTCCCAGACATTAGATTCCCTAGTATCTCGATATTGGTTTAGGCATCGTCGCGCAACGCATTCAGGTCCGCCAGCATTACCCTATCTTACAAAGGAGCAACAACGAAGTAACGATAACCCTGTAATGTAATAATTGCAGCAATTTAGATCGCAATATGTTATTTATTTTATTAGGATGACCGGTTTCGATCAGCAAAGATCATTATCAGATCATGTCCTTGGCGAAGAGCTGGTCCATCACTTGTGGAGAAAACTGCTGATAACAATATGTTCGGCAGGTACGGTAGTTTACTTTCTGAGTCTGGGCTTCATAACATGTCTTTCCTCTCTCTCTCTCTCTCTATTCATTCCCGCTGCTTCGCACGCGTAGACTGGTGGGTCTGCATTGGTTGTTTTTTCTTCTAAATATAAATTTTCATAGATTTAGCTTTAAAATGGTTTCCTAATTGAGTACGAGGCGCGTCCAGAAAGTAAGTTCCGTTTGGTTATATAAAACTAACGGATACAGATACAGAAAAATTATTGATTGTACAAAAATCTACAACTATTAAACTACTTTTCTACATAGCTTCCGAAATTTTGTAGGCAATGGTCATAGCATGGCACAAGGTTTTGTGTGCCTTTTTTTTTTATAGAATGTTGCCGCCTGTGTATTCAACCATGTGGTAACATATTTTTTCAGCTCGTCATCATCGTTGAAGTGTTGTCCACCAAGGACAGATTTTAGGTGTAAGAAGAGGATTACTGTCAAAAGATTTTTTTCACGATAATGTCTGACCTTCCACACCGAATGTGACCAAACATTTCTTACTTCTACTTACCACCCTACGTCATAATATAATATATCCAGTGGACATATTGTGATGCAAACTGGATTAGCTGTATCGTATTTAAAAAAAAGTATGTGTACTTTATCGTGACTGAACATGTACACTTTTTTGACTATCGTAATGAAAGTAACTGACTTTTGATCTTTTCCGTAGGTTTTGTTATACTCCGACAATTGCAGTACACACACACACACACACACACACACACACACACACACACACACACACACACACACACACACATATATATATATATATATATATATATATATATATATATATATATATATATATATATGGTTAAATATTTTAATATGAGATTGACTGTAATAGTTTGTCTTTTATAGTTAACAAAAAATTACTTTAAATTCTCTATGTTCAAATTTAATCGGCACTGTATGATAGAACATAAAATGTCTTAACTAGTTAAAGCTTACTTCTCAACTTATTTTCATATAGGTTCACTTTTAAATTATTGTTTCAATTTATTATCAGAAAGTTAGTTAGGTTGATCAAGGATTTTAATTTGAAAAAACGTTTATAACTTTTGTTTAACTCTTATATTTTAACACAAATGCTAAATCAGTTCGCTATACAAAACAGTTTAGTACTCATATTTTGGTGAGAATTCTCCACGATATCTTCCAGTACAATTATGATTTCGCCAACAATGACAGACATCCGTACAGTAATTCTGTTGAATGTATTCACTTTGCGAGGCAAGACAAATTTATACAAATGCCCATCAAGTGTCTAATCCATTCGAGTGGGTCAATGCCGCGATACGCGAATTTGTCTCACGACAGAGACACGTTACGAAAGAATTATTTTTTTTATTTTTTATTATTATTATTATTATTATTATTTTTTTTTTTTTTTTTTTTTTTTTTTTTTTTTTTTTTTTTTTTTTTTTTTTTTTGTAGCCGTGCGACGCGATCACGTACGTATGACGCGATAACCGAGTCTGACACGTGCAGACACTGTTACGATAAACGACACTCCCGCACTTTCAAAATAAACTTTCACAATCAACAATCAATACTTCTTCTTTCAACTTACTAATAGATGTTCCGATCGGTTTTCGCGCCGGCGATTGCACGCGACGTACCGTACGCGCCGAAACACACACACGGACAGCGTCCACACACGACGATACCCACTCGCAGACTCGCTGACTGCCTCTCTGTTAACAATACACTTAACGCAGTAGAGCGCACTACTGACACTCTACATATACAACATCTTTGCTCAGTCTCTTTACACATACACATAAGAAATATACAACTGTAAAAAAATCAAACAAATTACAGTACATACAAAAATAAGCAATTACAAAAATACACGGAATAAAAATTCACAACAAAAAATATATGTAACTTTACAAAGGTTTTCAGATTCACATAGTGCTTCTCTGCAGTAATCCTGCCTATGTAAGGTCATCATCTGGGACCTTACAATACAATTAGCGGATGAGCTGAGATATCACACACTATATACACATGGTAACAATTTTATTCAGATATCGCTTACAGTCGTATTTCGTTTGTGTTACAGTACGATATTTTGCTGTCTCAACCCTTTACTTGAGGTTTACATAGGGTTTACTTAGAGCGAGGCACCAAGAGGCTACCATAATAGTCAAAAATACATTCTCGTTGCTCTCAAATATAGTGTGTGATAACCTCGGACAGCCAGTACAGCTGCACACCTGCGTGGCACGGGAGATATGGTATTATCAAGAAGCTCTTGAGAGACATTTGGCCATACTTCTATGAGTGAAATATTCAGCTCTGCAACCGTTTTGGGAGGTGCTGGTCTGGCTGCAATTCGTCTGCTAAGTGATCCCAGACATGCACAGTCGGGTTAAGTCCGGTGAACAAGCTGGCCACTCCATTCGTTGAATTTGCTTCAAGCATGTTGTGCACCAGTGCAACTCTGCGGGGACGAGCGTTATCGTCCACCAGAAGGAACACATCTCTTATGGCACGGGTATAGGTTATCCGGAGATAACGGCCATTTCTTGCTGATAGTCCTCTTGGACGATCTCGCCTTCTTTTAACGGTTCTTGTTCTCTGAAATAGCGTTCAGGTTCTGGAAATTACACTTTGGGATACTCCAATAGCTGCAGCCACCTCTCTCTGTGACTGACCCGCTTTCAACCTTCCTATGGTTCTTCATGCCATAGCTTCGGGAAAGTCACATTGTTGTTGCATTGCACTACCTGCTCACTACACTATCTAAATCCAACTACTTGTGTAATTAGTTTGGTAGAGGAAACACAACAATTTTATGTTATTACCATTATCTCGGTTGCCGTAATGTTGTTGTATCCACTTCGTAGAAACGACAGAAACACGTCGAACCACTTTAATTCATTCTGCCGATGACAATACTTCAGAACCTAGATATCTCAACTGATGCCCTAATTGTTTTGACCGGTGTAGTTCGACAGGAAGAGGATGGAAGATTTTGAAATGGTGGTACAGATGTATTCAAAGGATTAGATAGATCGTGTAACTAATGAGGAGATACTGAACAGAATTGGGGACAAAAGAAATTTCAGGCATACTTTGACTAAAATAAGGGATCGATTGTTATGTTGAACAGCATGCAGAAGGCACAACGTCATCCAAAGTGGCCTGTCACATGTCCTGCCATAAGACACTCCATGTCACTGAAGTCTGGTATCGCTGCATGCCCACTCAGGGATACTTGCATTTACCCCCCACCACCACATAATCTCGACCTCAAGAGCGCAGTGCGGGGGAGAATTAGGTTTATCTCGTAGAAAAGGCGCGAATCTGTCAATATTTATTCGTTTAAATGTTTTTGACCCTGGAAGCTATGTCGAGAAGTTGGAAATTAGGCCAGGAGATTTTCGCCTTTTGTTGTGCAGTGATAGGAGCATAGCTTCATTCTCTTTCGTATTGTGTTTACTAACGAAAACTGATGTGGTACAGACTAGCGTTTTGATAAATTAGTAGTTTCATTTTTAGTACATTTTGGATGCTATGATTACAGTAATTATTCTGTCACTAGGTGCTAGTATTGCCAGGGTATGTATGCAGTTCTTCAGTCTTAAGCTGACTGGAATGCAGTAGTGTCTTTACAAGGAAAGTGCTTGGGCTCGAACAAACACATATACACCAAAATCGTATGAAAGATAATGTAAAGATCCCTTATTGCACTAGTGATACTCCCGCATTTGCAAAACTCTGCAGTCGTCCGTTAGAGGCCTGCCGCATTGCACTTTCGGTTCGCCAGTAGGGACGGTGCAGTGTGCCTCTGAAGTTGCGTTTTGTGATGTTATTCGTGTGGTGAAGCGTCAGCTGGGACGGCGATTGCTAATCAATCCTGCTAATGTATTGCGATTAGTTGAGATGAAGTTACGAAGAACCCTTCTTCGTGAAGATGGTATTAGTGTAGAAGATGAATCATTTGCATGCTTTCTCGTATCTGTTATGGTACAGAAATATGAGCATAAGTTAGATACTGTTGTTACAAACTCTTAATAATGAATAATAGCTATGATAATGACGAACAACTAATTGCAAGCGGTAGTGCTACGGTAAGCGCGGGAAGAGGCGATGGCAGCAGTGGCAGTGAATACCAAAGGGTTAAAGTTGCAACTATCATCACGACTTTTGATGACAATTCGCTAGAGAACATGTACCTTGATTATTACATAAGTTATAGTTAAGTTATCTGCATTACGTATGGCGTCTACAATTACATCTACAGTGCTATCTAGAGAATGGTTGCAGAGCTTTGAAGAAAAACGACACCCCCCAGCACATTGAGGTGTACGTAGAGATCCTGTAACCAAACGTTCATACAGATATGTTTGTTCGAGTCCATGTACTTTCCTTGTTAGTAGTAAATAATAAATGTATTAAAACGCGGTGCATGATGTGACATGTTTTTACCTATCGCAGTATTAATTTACTATGTGATATGTATCGATCTTTGTTTGGCACAATAATATAATTTTGCAGGTATATATTCACTGGCATAAATGCTGTATGTAGGCTCCTCTATGAAATCTGTTGCCAATTCTGTTATAATAGAGAAGCGATAGAGGAAAACCTAATGCGTCATGAGGCGGTTTTCCATGATCATTATTCTTTGACTTATTAGGAAACTGTCTCCGAAATGTATTGCCAATGGAGTTGGTAGTGCATAGACGTAGTAAATCACAAATTCATACACCATGTGGCGGATTTTCATGCACTTAATTTTTTTTAAGGTCATATCTGCTGAACAATGTGTATATTATGATGTAATTTAGACTGCATTTTCAGAAGTATATCTGCATATTGTCTGCAAAATATGTCGCGAATCGAGTTAGGAATAAATCGAAACCTTATGTGTGATGTGGTAGTTTTACAAGAACTTAAATGTGTCATCATATCACATGAACTACACGTATTTATTTCTTTTTATCTTAGTGCATCTCGTTCTTCCCTTTCTGTCCATCAGCTTCTACCTTACTATCTGTCCATTTACATTTCATTTCTATGCATCTCAATACTTATGACATCATATGTCCTCGGCTGTGCTCTACAATAATAGAATTTTCCTGATTTGTAGAGAGTAATATTAGAAGACTGTCTGCGATGAATAAATAGTGTGTGGTGTCGCACAAATCTGAAGTGCGCGCCACGTACTTTCGCCGCGCGTCGCCATGCACGTTCGGCGCGGCGTTCTTACGACGTCAGCCACGAGCGCCCTCTGCTGCAACTCCGCTCGTGGCCACCACTGAACTGCATCGGCAACTAGGGAAGATATTCACCACTTAAGACTTGGGATTGAGACAGGCACTAGGAAAGTCTCTCATCAGTAGGCAGGTTTCTATCTAGTTTAACTATGTACCAGCATTCCACTAGTCTGCTGCCCTCCAAGTATTGTACCATCTCTATGAAATATATATCTTGTTCTAATTTAGCCTAGTGTTTCTAGTTTCTGCTGTCCCACTGACTGGTCACCTCCGTATCTGCACACGCGTGCATCCTATTTCCTGTGTCGGTCTCTCTTTACTCGGCCACCGACACCCAGGACAACCGGCGGAAACGAGACACAAAAGTGGCGACGAGGATGGGATACAAACTAGTGGATGAATGAAGTCTCGTAAATCACGAGTCGCGTGATGGGAAACTTTTTGTGACTTATTGTTTACGACGTCATATGTCCAGAACTATGTAGGTAGTTTTTAACTCCACAGCGATTGTTGTCTGATACTAAGCAATATGTGTACAAAGTTTTTTTTAAATCGGTCCGTTATTTTAGGAGGAGACGTAGAAAAATAGCTCCTGATGTAGCAGTTATTCGGAAATTTCATTTTTATGACGTAATATCTACTGAAATATGTGTCGCACTATGATTTATATTCTAAGGTACATTCAGTGGTATATGTGCCTAATGTCTGCGAAATATGTCGTGAATGGTGTTAGCAGTAAAGACATAAGAAATCGAAACCTCGTGCGTGATGATGCAATTTTTTATGAACCAAATTGTTTATGATACCTGTAACGTCACGTCAAATGCCGTAGACATACGTCATGAACATCGGAAAAGTAGTTAGCGATAACCTTTTTCCTTTCATAATTTCGTTGTGGTTGTCAGCCAGAAAAAGTTTCGTAAAGATTTGAAATTATGTTCACAGTTTATTGCAAGTCGCTAAGTACTCTCACTGTCAAATAGTTGACTAATGAACTCATGCTATAACACGTCGCAAGATAGGGCAATTTTAATTGTTTATGATGAGATATCGTATAGGTGGTTTTTGCAACCTTGGCAAATGATGACTGACCATAAGGATATTTGTACAAAATTTGGTTGAAATCGGTCCATTAGTTTAGGAGCAGATGTAGAATGTTATCGCATGATGCGCCTGTTTTTCACGACTGTCATTGTTTATGACGTCATATCTCCTTACGTGTGTGCCATAGCTTTGCCTGATAGTAAGGAACATGTGTACCAAGTTTGGCTGAAATCGGTCCAGTAGTTTAAGAGGAGATGTGGAACATACATACATACATACATACCCACATACAGCCTATTCTACAAGATGTATAGATTCACTTGGTGTTCAATAAGACACATATGCAAATAATTAAAATATCACTAACTATTGTAACATCTGGAATATATCGTGCAAACAACCTTGTTTATTAGTGGTCAGTTTAGCAGAACATCTGCTTTGCTCCCCAGCAGCTGCGAGCACAGCCTAACATACATAGTTGCACACTCACTGTTGTGAAAGTTGTTACCAACCGACCGTTGGAAGGATGCTAGCGCCCCTAGTGGTGCACAAGATGCTGTGAATAACCAGTTTCTGTAATTTTGGGTTCCAAGCATTAGTAAAATATCGAGAACTAATCGTGAAATAAATGTAAAAACACCCGTATTTGACTGAGTCAGTGATATACGAGGCGTGTCCAGAAAGTAAGTTCCGTTTCAATTTATCTCCGCTGCAGCGCTGCGATTGCAGTTCCGCACATGCGCTGTAAACGATGTGTATCAAGGAGAAGAACGTGCGCCATTTGGAGATCGCTGTCAGTTGTTGTTGTGCTTGTTTGAAATGTCGGCGTTGATTGAAAATCTGAATACGAGGAAAGTGAAACCAAGTGAAATTTATCGGCAAATTTGCGACGTTTACGGACCAAATGCGATGAGTGATTCGTTGGTGAGAAGATGGGTTCGACAGTTCAATGGCGGGCGTAGTGATGTGCACGATGAAGAACGAAGTGGGTGTCCACCTTTGATTACAGAACTGGTTCACGCGATTGATGACAAGATCCAGGAAAACCGTAGGTTTACAATTAGTGCTCTCGCTATGGACTTCCCCCAAATTTCACTGTTTCCAACTGGCTGAAGACACAGGCGGCAGATTTCTATGAAGACGATATACAAAACCTGGTGCCACGCTATGACAAATGCCTGCAAAATTTCGGCAGTTATGTGGGAAAGTAGTTTAAGAGTTGTAGAATTTTGTGCAATAAAATTTTCTTCTGTGTCTGTGTATTTCATTTTATTACCAAACGGAACTTACTTTCTGGACGCACCTCGTAAATAACTACTTATTCACGAGGAAATTCTTACGAATATGTGTATATTTTGCAGCCTACTCCGCGGAAAGTGAGATAAAATAAACAGACGGGAAACATTAATTCCTGTTAAGGTCTGTTATTGAATGACAGGCACTTTTTTGACGCGTAAAAATTCGATGTGTAGTATAATGATTCTAACATTTTTAAACTTCACTCGTCTTTGTTATAAAACCATATACTTCTGAAAGTAATTACTTTTACTTATAAAACGAATGTCTCAAAGATTATTGCCGTATGTGGTTCAGATGTAGCAACAATTGTGGAATTGGTTACTGCTTTGTTGGGAAACTTTTTCCGATGTTTTATTGTAACGTTTTGAGGTTTTTCCTTCAGCTACAGTTCTAGTGGCTGATCTGGTATTGCATTCCATATAAATTTCTTACGTTCAACAATTATTCATTTGAATGGAATCGTAGTGATGAAACCCTGAATATTGTCAGTAGAGAACCGACGTCTTTCTGCAGAAGCATGGGTCTTCTGTTGTTTTTTAGTCAATTTTTATTCTTAAAAAAATGAAATTCTTGATTAAAAAGTCGTAGATTTAAAGATAATCTTAAATAAACTGTCATACAAAGTGCCGCTTCATACCCCCCAGTGGTTCTTAGGAAACCTCATAAAGAAAAATGTTGAATTATTTTGTACTTACACCGATTATTATGGCACTACATACCTTTCCTGTAATGAAAATATGTTAAAATTAATGTGATACTATTCACACTCATCCGATATCGTACTGAAACATATCCCCTAAAAATATTTCTTATAATAATTATAACAGTAAAAGTAGTAAAGCATTCAACAATCCGAAGATTGGTTTGAACACCTCAGTCCTTTACTAGGCACGGTCCTGTTTGGAGGTGGTATGCCGTTGCCTTCCAACAACCTTCGAACTGACTTCCCCAGCCAGTTATAGGGGGACCTACAGTTTAACGTGGGTTCCGAACCACGGTGCTACTCGGTATTTTTCACATGAGCAATACTGCCAGGGGTGAAAGAAGTGGAAAGTTACAGATAAAAATCCTAGGACCTGGCGGAGATCAAACCCGCGACCTTTGGATTTGTAGTCTGGCACTCTACCACTGTGCAAGCGAGGCGCAGTTGTTAAATATAAAGAATGTAGCTGAATGAAAAACTGATTTCTACAGGAAACCGTAATCTGAGTTCAAAATTTAAGTGCGGCAAAAAATAAATTGCTCCGCCAATTAATTGCAATCCTAACTCAGACTTTACGTGAAGTTAAAACTGTTATTGGCGCAAAATACTAACCGGGAGATATATTCTAAGTTATTGGTGTCGTTGAATTTACATTTAAAGTCATGTGCCTGCATTTATAAGTGTATAGAAATTTAATCGCACAGCAAAGGCAACGCACCATTTGAGCAATCTACTAAATAGTTTTCACTGTATTGATCCTGCTGATGGTATCTCAGGAACATAGCTGTTGGAGACATGTTTCACTGATTTAATCAGCACAAAATCCTGAAATGAATTTAATAAATCGACATAAAATCCTAGGGGCGTATTCGCGGAGCTATAAATGAAAAAGTAATTGTCACGAAAGAGAAGTCGTTTAATCAGCACGTCTCCAACAATTAGTTTCTTTCCTAAGATGGTGGCGGAAACCATAATCGTTGTTTGCTGTAAAACACATATTAGAAAAATGAACTTGATTAAATAAATCGAATTACGAAATTAAAATGAAATCATCCTTATTATTAGTAAACATCTTTCACCGTCTACACTTACATTTTACAATCTGACGCATCTAGAATCCTCATACAAAATCAGAGCAAAAGGACAACGCATCGGAACACTGCGACTACCTATTAGAAAACTTCAGTAGACTGGTTAACATAGTACTTTTTTATACCGATATATTCACGGTTCTGCATTCACATTTAAAAGTTGTTAATAGATTCCTACATCATTTTATACAGAAAATGCAAATCATAATATTTTTGTAACCCTAGAACCGCCGATGGGACATTTTTGTCCCCTGGCAATATTTAAATCCCTTCCCTTCATTCAATTGTTTCATGATGTGGATGAAGCTTCATGACTTTTAATGTTTCTTGCCCTAGTCCATTCCTGAATGAAAGTCGTCACTATGTGTTACGTAATTATCGAGTAAAAACAACAAATACGGAAAACCGCCGATGGGACATTTTTGTCCCATTGTATACACTAAACGTTGCCGATTTCTATACACTGTTAGAGGCTTTTACTGCTGTCTGCAGCTACAATAATGTGAAGCAATGAGTTCAGTGTCTTTGACACTAAAAATTTATATAAATATAGGTTACAGGACCTGTGAGGTAGTGCAACATGGCTCTTTGGCACAGTGTCACAGGTGAACAGGTGTTAGCGTTGCTGAATACTATTGAAGATAAATCCGAAGAGGAATATGTAGGTGGCATTTCAACTGATTTTGATTTTGATGAAAAAAAAAAAAAGTAAGACTGAGAGCTTGAATGAATCAGAGGGCAGTGATGAACATTCTGATAATTACAATTTCCTCTTGTCACTTTCACTAGCAAGAGAGCTGAAAACAAATCGAACCAGCTTGATTGCTACCATGAACAAAATTAGACGGGAAGTACCTGAGTGCGTGAAGTAAGCTCGTGAGAACCTACACAACACTATAGTTTTCAAAAACGACGATATGACCCTCACAGTGTATCAAGCACAGCCAGGAAAAAAACGTAATAATTCTCAGTTTCTTGCATCCAGATGTACAAACTGGAAATGATATGAAATCCCTGACACTGTGAAAAGTTACAATGAAGCCGCCTACGCAGTAGATGTTGACCAAATGGCTCTCAAATTCTCAGTGAAATCTGGTGGAAGAAGGTGGCCTGTTCATATTTTTTATAATATTCTCGATTTAGCAGGCATCAGAATAACAAGACGAGATTTCCTTCTGAAGCATACAGAAATCAGGGTCGGAGTTGTACCAGCTCACCTTGAAGCATCAGATGTAGGTGAGAACTGCCGCCATTGACAGGTTCGAAAATTCTGCACAGTAGGAAAAAGTTTATACAAATGTGCATAGTGTGACTAACCAGTTTACAAGAAATGTGTTCCTGTAGATCCCTATGTCTGTGAAGATTTCGAAGTACAATCCACAGACAATGATGACGAGTAGGTGTCTAAAAGGAATTACATAGAATGTAATTTTATCTTTGGAAAATGTATCAAAATGCAGAATGACATTAGACTACGATAATGTATTGATGGTGTATTGTGTTATTTTTAGTTGTAGAAAATACCATTTTGAACTGAAATCTTCATGCTATGGCTGGATTTCTATTTAAAAATTTTGATTTCTTTATGGCATAATGAACAATTTTCAAGTATTTGCATACTGTAGTTCATTCATCTAAAAATAAAGAAAATATTTTTCGAATTAAATTGTATCTAGCACGTTTGTACTTAATATTTAGAATAAAAACAACATATGAGACTTTTGTGTCCCAGCCACGTCGCCGCTTTTGTGTCTCGTTTCCGTCGTAGGCGTCGGTGGCCGAGTGGAATGAAACCGACACTGGAATAAAGATAGCACGCTGGTGCAGGTACGGAGGGGAGCAGCCAGAAACTAGAAACACTAGAGTAAATTGGAACGAGATATATATTGAACAGAATTTATACAATACTTAACTTTTACAGAGATCAGTACTGCAGAATGCTGATACATAGTTGTTAGAGGCCTGCCTAGTGCCTGTATGATAGCCAAGTCTTCACTGGTGCCTATCTGATTCCGAAGGTCCTAACTGGTTGCTATCTCAGTCCCAAGTGAACGATGTCGTTCAGTGGTGGCCACGAGCGGAGTTGTAACAGAGGGCGCTCGTGGCTGTCGTCGTAAGAACGCCGCGCCGTGCGTGCATGGCGGCGCGCGGCGAAAGTAGGTGGCGCGCACTTTGTACTTGTGCGACACCACAGAGACCATCAGCGTCACTATTTATTACAGAAATACCCGTCCCTTAAAAATTAAAAAACTAGGATCAAACAGTAACGCATCGGTCTGAAATGGGAGACTTTTGTCCGGTTTGCGGTTTTAGGGTGTTAAAAAACGCGGCGGTTCTAGTGTTAATTGTTCATTTTAGCACTTTCCTTTTTGATGAGGCACATGTAACACTACAGTATTCAGAAATGTACGTCACCAGCCGCTTGGTGCGCTGCTGTCGTGGCGTGTAACTAAAATCAGTGGGAGAGTCGTTGAAACGATACTGTAGTATCATTCCATTAAATCCTTGTATACTACAGTGTACGTTACTTTCATTTCGTAAAAGTGTGCTTGGCCTTTAGTGCCACTATAATGGGAGATGTACTAGGTGGAGACAAGAATGCTCTATTATTTATTAAAATTGTTATTACAGGACAAATAAGTGAGCGCCGCTCACATAAGGAGCTTCGCTCCACAGTACCCAACTCATCTTATACCTTATGTGATTGTGTGTGTGAGGGTCTGTAAGTGTGCATGAAGCCGCGGCTGGGAAGCCAGAGATGCAGAACACTCGGTAGGTTTGCCAACTTTAGTTTTGGGGTGTGGCAGAGAGGTTTCCTTGGGGATGAGATGGTAAAGTGGCTGCGACTTGCGAGTTCCTTCAGAATTCGGAGGTTGGCAGAAGATCCCGTTAGATCACAAGCCAATGAGGGCGCGGCTACTCGCGAACGGGAACGGGGGGGATCGGTTAGGACGGGGAGCGGCCACGAGAAGGGAGAACGTTTCCGGGTGACGAAGAGGAAGGATGTGAGTATGGTGGCCTCCGTGGTAAAGTATGAGGAACTGTGTTGGTTGTTAATTCTGTCTCTATTTCAGCGGGGAAATGATTTTGTCTAGCCGGCCGCGGTGGCCGAGGGGACTGAGGCGCTTCAGTCACGGTCTGCAAAGCCACTACGGTCGGGGGTTCGAATCCCCCCTCGGGCATGGATATTTGTGCCGTCCTAGTTCGTAAGTAGTTCATAAGTAGTTTGTAAGTTTAGGGACTGATGACCCCGTAGTTAAGTCTCATAAGCTTTACAAACATTTGAACATTTTTTTTTTTTTTTTTTTTTTTTTTTTTTGATTTTGTCTAATGGGAATGTTGTGCATATCTACGTGGGTGCAGTATGAGAGAGTAAAGAATGTACGGTATGAATGTAAGGTTACGATCCTTGTCCCAATCCATTGGTGATACATTTAGTGAATAAATATTTTGTATTTTGGCTTTAAAATGATGATAGGGAGATATACAGTGAATTTAATAAACTTGTGTAAATAGTATACATTTCGTCTCTAGTTGTTTTTATTAAATTCTGAGTCCCAATTTTGCTTAATGATTAAATGGGGGAATTTCAACTTGTGGTGTCGCACAAGTACAAAGTGCGCGCCACCCGCTTTCGCCGCGCGCCGCCATGCACGCACGGCGCGGCGTTCTTACGACGACAGCCACGAGCGCCCTCTGCTGCAACCCCGCTCGTGGCCACCACGGAAAGATATCGTTCACTTGGGACTGAGATAGCAACCAGTTAGGACCTTCGTAATCAGATAGGCACCAGTGAAGACTTGGCTCTCATTTAGGCACTAGGCAGGACTCTAGCTCAACTATGTATCAACATTCTGCAGTACTATGTAAAAGTTAAGTATTGTATAAATTCTGTGCAGTATATATCTCATTCTAATTTACTCTAGTGTTTCTAGTTCTGGCTGCTCCCCTCCGTACCTGCACCAGCGTGCTATCTTTATTTCTGTGTCGGTCTCATTCCACTCGGCCACCGACACCTACAACGGAACGAGACACAAAAGCGGCGACGAGGCTGGGACACAAAACAACTAGTAAGGGAACTGCCACCGGTATGCTATCAGTTGCTGCAGTCTTTTGTGTGTAAAAAAAAAGTCGTTATCTGTTGCAATGCAATTTTATCAGGGCAATAACATCTGCATTTAAGACCGAAAATAATCACTGAGCAAGGCGGCAACTGGTAGGAAGCGGAGGGTGGTTGACTTACATCGTGACTGTATGTGTTACACTATGCCGTGACCGACTGCTGTTACATCTCAGTCGGTCGATAACAAACTGTCAATCACTGGTGTGGGACACGCTGTGCGGGTAATTTCCTTCAGTCTTGTAGTTTCGTGCCCGTGGACATGATACCACACTCATTAGGGGGGATTATCTGCATTTACGCTCCGCCGCTTTGCTCAAAACGCTAACTGCCCGTATCTCCTGGATCAAACGCCGCACAGTGTTCTATGTATCCCCTACGGCAGCGGCTCACGGTTGATAAGACTAAGTGCGCGGAACTGAAGTTCCGACTGATGATTATTGACTTGTGTTCCGTCCATTAAACTTTGTGTTTCTGCTTGCTGTCCAAACACTGCGGAAAATTGGGTAGTTAATCGAGTTCTGCCCCGGTTCGGATATATCGTAGCTCCGCCACTTTTTACTCGTGTACAAAGAGAAAAGACGATCAGCGACATGAGGCATTTCGTTAAGTATGCTCTTTCACCACCCAACAGACCATTTATCTGTTTTGTGCTGTGTTACGGTAACTTCAGTTCGGCATCAATTTAAATCAAGTGAACCTTTTTCTTGGGGGTTTATTCTCATAATGAGTAGTGGGTAAACAAGATATTGAAAAAAACTAACGAACATGTTTAAAGACGTAGAACATATCACGCAGGGTGCAAATAGCACACATAAGAAATGAGTTTTTCCTTCTTGGAAAGTAACAGTGAGTAATTATATAAAAAAAAAGGGGGGAAGAGAGAGAGAGAGAGAGAGAGAGAGAGAGAGAGAGAGAGAGAGAGAGAGAGAGAGAATCTTTGTGAGAAATTGCGCTCCTTCTCACAAGATGCCTTAATATTTATTTACTTCTGAAAGTCGGGGTGGATTTATTGAAGACCTAACATGAATATAATATTTCCCAAAGCCCTGAATAAAAAAATGTTCAAATGTTTGTTAAGCTTATGGGACTTAACTACGGGCTCATCAGTCCCCAAACTTACAAACTACTTATGAACTACTTACGAACTAGGACGGCACAAATATCCATGCCCGAGGGGGAATTCGAACCCCCGACCGTAGTGGCCGTGATGACCGTGACTGGAGCGCCTCAGTCACCTCGGCCACCGCGGCCGGCAAGCCCTGAATAATCTACGGAAATTTGGACATACTGTCAGCAGTAACTCACTACGTTTACATGCAACACATCTTTCGGAAGACGAAAACTGATTTTCGTAAACCGTTTTTCGCTGTGTTGTTTACATGTCACAGCCTGAATCGGATTTCCTAGCCCACTCAATATGGCGGCTGAAAAACAGCTGATTCAGTTCCTGATTTAGTCAGCACAATCGCTATTTTTCGGTACTTAAATAAACAGATTCATGATCACTCTTATTTTACGTTAGAAAATGTCACTCTGTTCCAGTTTTTAACAAAAAACACAATCCGACAAGAACGCTTCAAAAGCGGTTGCGTTTACATGGGCTCGAAAATCCATTGTGGAACTGGAAAACCGCTTTACAGAAGTGGATATCTAGAATCGGTGTTGGAGTGTTTACATGACTAACCAAAAGCGGATTTCTGGAAATCAGTTTGCGAAATCCAATTTTGGAAGCACATGTAATCGCTGTGATTGACTTTTTCCACTTATGTTATATTCTTGTCATGAAGTTGCTTTAATTTCAGAGTGACTCAAAACCAAATTATTAGTGTCAGAAGTCAATTATAACCAGTATCGTCCTCAAAATTTCATATAATATTTAGAGCACGGCCATTGCCACGTTGTCTTCAAAATAGTCCAAAGCACGACCTCTGCAAACTAGTGAGGCAGCTGAAGGTTCGTGGCCAAAATAACCCCGATAACAAAACAGTGTAACTCTTTATTAGGTACTGTGAACGAAACACGCGTTATATCGAATTCCTATACTGATTGTTGTTGTTCTTGTTGTTGTTGTTGTTGTTGTTGTTGTTGATGTGGTCTTCAGTTCGGCGACTGGTTTGATTCAGCTCTCCTGAGCAAGCCTCTTCAACTCCACATAAGAACGGCAATCTACATTTGTCTGACTCTGCTTACTGTATCCATCTCTTGGTCTTCCTCTGCGATTTTTACCCCACACACTTCCCTCCAATGCTAAATTCACAATTCCTTGATGTCTAAGAATGTGTCCTATCAATCGATCCCTTCTTTTAGTCAAGGTATGCCAGAAATTCCTTTTCTCCCCAATTCTGTTCTGTACCTCCTCATTAGTTACGCGATCCACCCACCTAATCTTCAGCATTCTTCTGTAGCAGCACATTTCAAAAGCCTCTATCCTCTTCCTGTCCGCACTGTTTATCGTCCACGTTTCACTCCCATACCAGGCAACACTCCACACAAATGCCTTCAGAAAGGACTTCCTTAGTCTTAAATCAATATTCGATGTTAACAAATTTCTTTTTTGCAAGAACGCTTTTCTACCCATTGCCATTCTGCATTTTATATCCTTTGTACTGCGACCATCATTTGTTATTTTACTGCCAAAGTAACAAAACTCAGTTATCTCCTTTATTGTTTCGTTACCTAATCTAATTCCTTCAGCATCACCTGATTTTCTTAGACTGCAATCCATTACCCTAGTTTTGCTCTTGTTAACGTTCGTCTTATATGCACCTTTCAGTACACTGTCCATTTCGTTCAACTGATCTTCCAGGTCCTTTGCTGTCTCTTACAGAATTACTATGTCGTCGGCAAAACGCAATGTTTTTAATTCTTCACCCTGAACTTTAATTCCTTCTCCAAATTTCCCCTTGATTTCTTTTATAGCTTGGTCAATGCACAAATTGAATAACATTGGAGAAAGGCTACAATCCTGTCTTACTTCCTTCCCAACCACTGCATCCCTTTCATGCCCTTTAACTCTGACAAACGTTGTCTGATTTTTGTACAAGTTGTAAATAACTTTACAATCCCTATATTTCACTCCTGCTTGCTTCAGAACTTGAAAGAGTTTATTCTACTGATTATGATGAATATTGGATAAAGATAATGAAATGAAATGATAGTATGATCTTTGTTGGTCGGGAAATTAGCGTATGTGTTTCGGCCATCTAATGCAAGTCGCCATTCCGCGACTTGTGTGTCGATGATGATGAGAACAACAGAACATCCATTCTCCGATCTAACGAAATTTACGTTACGACTGGGAATTGCATCCGGCCTAAAAAGCTTCCATACTGTTCCGAGTAACTTGACGTCGGGTGCTTTCTTTTCATAACAGAACTTTCGCGGGATACTAATCGATTATTTCGTTTCTTTTAGCCACACAGCAGGCTGAGATTTTTGCAGGGGAGGGGGGTATGGAGGGAAGATGCGCATTTTTGTGATACAGCTCAGGCAGAGCTGCTTTGGCGGAAGTGTTGAAGGACACCCAGTTATACAGAAACATTTTGGGATCCCTAGAAGACTGCAAAGTATCCCGAATAAATTAAATAATTAAATTAATTTAATAGATATTTGCAAGGTATCCCGAAGATTAATGTTTAATAGTAATTGATCAATAGTGTGTACTAAGTATGTGAAAGAAAAATTAAACTATTAAAAACCGAACAATGTGGTGACTACGACCACCGAGGTAAGCCTTAGAGAATATTAATATGCGCAACGGACACGTCCGGGAAATGGGGAAAATCAAACACTAGAATTTATGGCCCTGTCTAAAGTACTCCCAAACGGTACAACGAAACTGATTAACTTGAATAATGAAAGGGGGGAAACAATCTGACTGCGACACAGATAAAAATAAAACTTACCTCGTATCTTCTTATTACAAAACTGGAAACAGAAAACATCAAGCAGCTCGCGTCATGCAGTATTTCAGTATTCAAATTTTCAGAAATGATATGTAGGTAGTAATTAAGTTCAACAAGGAAGGGGAAACTAACTACCAAATGAGGACGCAGAACGCAAATTGAATATTAGAAGTTATGTATTCTTAAAAAATATGAAGTAGAAAAATATTACAGAAAATTAAATCAACATCATGCATTACAATAATGGCTTGTTGCAACAGATTGCCTTCTCCAACAGCGTCCTCGCGCTACCTCACCCAACAGGCAACTCTCCGCAACTGATTCCGAACACAGCTCGCAACAGACTTACTACTGACTGCTCTCTCTCGCAGTTCAAAGATTACTGTGCCACTCACAATATACATCTGTGGCCAGTTTACATGTGTACAAAATATTACAGAAAACCGACTTAAGTCGGGACCATATGGACCTTACAAGATCTGTATAAAAATCAAATGTTACGATCATAAATATGATTAACATTAAATTTATGGTAAACATTCATGGGAAGTCTGAATTAGAGGGGGAAGTCAGTAGCCAGCAGGACTGAAATTTCATAAATGGTACAGAACATGTGTTTGGTGTTAGATGTTTCTACCTGAAGACTAACTTTCATGGACCTTTACTTCGAATAGATATGTAGGCCAGGAAATCAGAATTACTATCCGGTACTAAATTCACCAACTGGGAGAAAAACAAATAGCGGTGGAAGGAGCGTCGTATGAGGAGTGAATCGAACAATAAGTACAAAACGTGTTCAAATGTTTGTACATCTGTGGGACTTAACTACTAAGGATATCAGTCCCTAGGCTTACAAACTATGTAAACTAACAAACTTACCTAAGAACCCGCAGAAGATCAGTTTACAGGAAGACATGGCAGCAGTTCAGAGGCGAGCAGCTGGGTTCGTTACTGGTAGGTTAGACTAGCGCGCGAGGGTCACGAAAATGCTCCGGGAACTTAAATGAGGATCGCTGGAGGAAAGACCGTGAATTTCTGTTGAGGAAATTCAGAGGGCCGGACTTTGAAGCTGACTGTGGTACGATCTTCCTGCCGCCTACTTACATTTCGCGTAATGATCGCAAAGAAAAGGTAAGAGAAATTAGGGCTCGTACGGAGGCATATAGACATTCATTTTTCCCTCGTTCTATTTGGGAGTGGAATATGAAAGGACATGTGTACCCTCCACCACGCACTTTACGGTGGATTGCGGAGTGTGTATGTAGATGTAGAACACACACACACACACACACACACACACACACACACACACACACACACACAAAAGATTGATATGATGTGATCAGAAGTCAGGGGGGAGGGGGGGGGAGTGAATATATGACAGCGGACAGCGTGCTGGAAGACAGAGAAACGAATAAGGAATTGAAACTGACACAGGATCCTTTGTAGACCCAACCGAGAAGAGAAAAATTATTTATATAAAAGTATTATTTCTGTCAGATACAGCAAAGGACCTGGAAGAACAATTGAACGGAATGGACAGTGTGCTGAAAGGTGCATATAAGATGAACATTAACAAGAGCAAAACTAGGGTAATGGAGTGCAGTGTAAGAAAATCAGGTGATGCTGAAGGAATTAGATTGGGAAACGAAGCAGTAAAGGAGGTAGATGAGTTTTGTTACTTGGGCAGTAAAATAACAAATGATGGTCGCAGTACAGAGGATATAAAATGCAGAATGGCAATGGGTAGAAAAGGGTTTTTGAAAAAGAGAAATTTGTTAACATCGAATATTGATTTAAGACTAAGGAAGTCCTTTCTGAAGGCATTTGTATGTAGTGTTGCCTTGTATGGGAGTGAGACATGGACGATAAACAGTGCGGACAGGAAGAGGATAGAGGCTTTTGAAATATGGTGCTACAGAAGAATGCTGAAGATTACGTGGGTGGATCACGTAACTAATGAGGAGGTACTGAACAGAATTGGGGAGAAAAGAAATTTCTGGCATACCTTAACTAAAATAAGGGATAGATTGGTAGGGCACATTTTTAGACATCACGGAATTGTGAATTTAGCATTGGAGGGAAGTGTGTGGGGTAAAAATCGCAGAGGAAGACCAAGAGATGGATACAGTAAGCAGATTCAGACAGATGTAGGTTGCCGTTCTTATGTGGAGTTGAAGAGGCTTGCTCAGGAGAGCTGAATCAAACCAGTCGCCGGACTGAAGACCACAACAACAACAACAAAAGTATTATTTCCTGCTTCCTTCTTTGATATTCCTAATTTACTACAAAAAAGTGAACAACAAGAATATACATTCAGTGCGGGTGCTGGAACAAGAATATAATGGCCTCTTTCTGGAAAGACAGAAATAAAACTGCAAGATTTCATTCGTCAGTAAGAGGAAATGTGAGAATCAGTGCTTCTCCGGTTAGGTCGTCATTTGGGAGACCTCTACTTTGACCTACTCAGGCCGCTGTCCGTGAGCGATCGGAGGCCGTATCCTGTGAAGACAGTGCACGTCGGAAAGTCGGCGCGCTGGGAGTTCTCAGCCCACAAAAGGGTCATTCGTCTGCGGGGGGAGAGAGGAACAAGGGCAGGAGAGCGGGGAGGGAGAGAGGAGAGGCAGAGAGGAGAGTAATTTGGGTGAAATGGACCCACAGAGGGAGGGGTAGCCAGCTCAGCTCACCAACTGGACCCTCAAAGATAGCCCTACTCTCTTTGCATTTTTTTCTTTACACCTACTGCCTAAAGATCTGTATATTTTCGGATCATCCAAGCATGTCAAGTCTGTTGCGTATGATAGGACTCGAACCCGTTCCCCCGTAACCAAAGGCTCAAGGAAGGACTGAGCCGGTTTTTCATTCACTTGCAGCTTTAGGTAAAATTCCGAAGGGCTGATTAACAAAAATTTCACAGTTACTGAATGTTTTCAACATCTGAAGGACTAGTTTAAAAAAATTTTATAACAAAAAAATTTCATTTAAAAATAATGCAAAGCATCAAGGGCAACTTTTAACAATAGGTTAATAATTCAACGCCGGCCGCGGTGGCCGAGGAGACTGAGGCGCTCCAGTCACGGTCTGCACGGCCACTACGGTCGGGGGTTCGAATCCCCCCTCGGGCATGGATATTTGTGCCGTCCTAGTTCGTAAGTAGTTCATAAGTAGTTTGTAAGTTTAGAGACTGCTGACCCCGTAGATAAGTCCCATAGACTATACAAAAATTTGAACATTTTTTGAATAATTCAACGCCTGAAGGAGTAATTATTGAAACAAACCAACACGCCTGGATACGCTAACTTAATTTTTCAGTCTGAGACAAATCCAACGCCTGAAGGGTAAGTTTGAACCACAAGTTAATGATTCAACGCCTAAAAGGCTAATCATTTAAACAAGCCAACAAGCCTGATGGGCTAACCGAAAATATTCTTACAATTTTGAAAACAAGCGATGCCTGAAGTGCTACATTAAAAAAAATTTAAGTTAATTATAACGCCTGAAGAGCTGGTATGTAACAGATAATACTGCGCCTCGCTTGCACAGTGGTAGAGTGCTAGACTACCCGGGTTCGATCCCCGCCAGGTCCTGGGATTTTTATTTGTCACTTTCCACTTCTTTCACCTCTGGCAGTATTGCTCATGTGAAAAAATACCGAGTAGCACCGTGGTTCGGAACCCACGTTAAACTGTAGGTCCCCCTATAACTGACTGTGTACGTCAGTTCGAAGGTCGGAGGACGTCAACGGCATACCATCTCCAGGACCAGGACCATGCCTAGTAGCCGGCCGCGGTGGCCGAGGTAACTGAGGCGCTCCAGTCACAGTCAGCACGGCCACTACGGTCGGGGGTTCGAATCCCCCCTCGGGCATGGATATTTGTGCCGTCCTAGTTCGTAAGTAGTTCATAAGTAGTTTGTAAGTTTAGGGACTGATGACCCCGTAGTTAAGTCCCATAAGCTTAACAAACATTTGAACATGCCTAGTAAAGCACTGTGGTGTTCAAACCAATCTTCGGATTGCTGACTGCTTTCTCACCTACGCCAAATAAGAATCTTGACTAGATCTTAAATAACACAGTCACGATATAAAATAATAAGTCTTTCAGAATACGTATTTAACCTAACTGCCTTGTAAATGGGTCCCGACTTCTAGAAGATTTTACTTGAATACATTTCATTATTTCGCGCAATTTTTCGTGTTGTTCAGACATCACCACGTTCAGTGACAACTGTCTCGTTAACCGCGAGATTACGAGCAGATGTACACCGCAGAAGAGCCACAAAAAACTAAAATCTTCGATTACAAACAATATTGACCAGTAGCAAAAATGGTTACATATATTACAAAAAATTACCCAACAAACTGCATCAGTCTAGTCCTCTCGTTAATGAACTTTTACCAGGAAAAATTATTTATACAAGGTTCATTGCATCAACCCACAAACGTAAGCAAGACTAAAGTGCAAACAAATATGAACACTACCTTTCATTGAGTGCTATATCAAAACATTACATTTACAATAATTTGGTTTGCAAAAGGGTGGATTGAGCCATGCCTCTGTTCGACGGCGAAGAGACAATTTAAATTGCAGCTCTACTAACCGAAACGGTTAACCAAGCGTAAGCATTCCAAATAAGGCTACCTGAACTTCGGTAATATTGTCAAATGCACAATAGCACTTGTCACTGAAGCATAAACTGCTGATTCCGCTGTTTTAGAACAATGAGACTGCACCTAGTTCGCAACTTAATCTGTGCATCTCACACAAACTAAGCCATCACCACAACCTTCGGAACACACCATGGTAGCTAGGGAAATCTTGGCCACTCCACCGCGGCTTGATGGAGATGTTTTGCCATTTTCACGATTACATACCAATACCGGTGTTTTCTTTCGTTTTCTGTATAATTAATTTTCCATTTTCGGTGTTATTTTTCCAATTTCAATGCAATTTGTTTCTTTTTCTTTTTTTATATAAATATTTTTTTATTTTTATTTTTTTGCAAATTTGAGTGTAATTTTTTACTAAAGTCGTGTTTGCCAATTTCGTTGTTACTTCTTGGCAATTTAGTATTACGGTTTTGCCATATTTGCTGCTACATATAGCGAAATTCGTCGTATGGTTCTGTTTTTTGCCTTTCCTGGCAGTATATAGTCAGGTCTTATTTTCTTGTGAAATTCTTTTTTCCGAATTCGGTGGCTTTTTCCAAATTGCTATTTCTGATGTTTTTTTCCCCAATTATCGTTGTTACTCTTTTATGCGTCACCCTTTTTCCTGCCTCGACCTAACTTCTTCTGGTTTCGGTATAATGTTTTCCAAATTCGATGTTTCTTTAGCCAAAAACAGTGTCATGTTTTCACGAACTGAGGTGTTTTTGATATATTCACAATTTTTTTGCTGATTTCGGTGTGTTCATTGCGAGAATCTATTTTTCTTTAATTTCGATGTTATTTTTTTCCAGTTTCGGGACAGTTTCTGACGTCACTTCGTACTTGGTTACACGATAAATCAGGTATCATTATAAAGTTTGCACTCGAATCTCAGATACGAAGTAACAAATAAAGAAAAAATAAAGGGAAAAAGCGAATCTTTGTCTTCAAATTTATAGAATTGTTCCTAGAAGTAAATAGTGAATTTCATGCTATTTGGTAAAAATAGGCACTTTTACGTAATTTCGTCAACAATCGCGTTTCGCGTTATTATTAGGGACATTTTCCTGTCTCTAGACTAACACGCATTACGAATAGATACTAAATATTTAGCCCAAAAAGCGAAGTATACAAGTTGCAAGATGAATATTCTCAGTTTTCGAATCAAAGGGATAAAGCGTTAACGGACAGTTGTGCAAATTGTGGTGTAGTGCAAGTGTCAGACAGCACCGAAAGTTATATATCATGGAAATTATCGAAGTCCTCTTGCCATTTTCCATATTCATCTTCATTCTGACTCGTCAAACTATTCCCCCCCCCCCCCCCCCCCCCCGTTCGCCTTCCCACCCTCTCTCCTGATTCATTCATGAATGACATAAATAAGTCATTGTCGGTGCTCCAGGTTGACTGGTATTACTGTCGTCGCCAGTTCGCGAAGGACGTCTATGTTCGAATATAATGACATTTCTCGAGACTGGGAATCTGCTCTGTAGGAATTAGCATGGGTTTCAAAAAAGGCGTTCGTGTCAAACCCAACTCGCGATATTCGTCCACGAGATTCAGAGGGCCATAGACGCGGGTTCTCAGGTAGATGCTGTGTTTCTCGACTTCCGCAAGGCGTTTGATACAGTTCCCCACAAACGTTTAATGAACAAAGTAAGAGCATATGGTCTATCAGACCAATTGTGTGATTGGATTCAGGAATTCCCAGATAACAGAAAGCAGCAGGTCATTCTCAATGGAGAGAAGTCTTCCGAAGTAGGAGTTATGTTAGGTGTGCCACAGGGAAGTGTCGTGGGTCCGTTGCTGTTCACGATATATGTAAATGACCTTGCGGATAACATCGGAAGTTCACTGAGGCTTTTTGCGGATGATGCTGTAGTATATAGAGAGGTTGTAACAATGGAAAATTGTATTGAGATGCAGGAGGATCTGCATAGAATTGACGCATGGTGCAGGGAATGGCAATTAAATCTCAATGTAGACAAGTGTAATGTGCTGCGAATACACAGAAAGAAAGATCCTTTATCATTTACCTACACTATAGCAGGGCAGCAACTGGAAGCAGTTAATTTCATAAAGTATCTGGGAGTAGTCATTAGGAGGGATTTAAAATGGAACGACCATATAAAACCAATCGTCGGTAAAGCAGATGCCAGACTTAGATTCATTGGAAGAATACTAAGGAAATGCAATCCGAAAACAAAGGAAGTAGGTTACAGTACACTTGTTCGCCCACAGCTTGAATACTGCTCACCGATGTGGGATCCGTACCAGGTGGGATTGATAGAGGAGGTAGAGAAGATCCAACGGAGAGCATCGCGCTTCGTTAGAGGATCATTTGGTAATCGTGAAAGCGTTACGGAGATGATCGATAAACTCCAGTGGAAGACTCTGCAGGAGAGACGCTGTGTCGCTCGGTACGGGCTTTTGTCGAAGTTTCGAGAACAAACCTTTACCGAGGAGTCTAGCAGTGTATTGCTCCCTCCTACGTATATCTCGCGAAGAGAGCGTGAGGATAAAATCAGAGAGATTAGAGCCCACACAGAGGCATTTTTTTTCCTTTCATACATAACTATGCCACAGTCGACAGAGGAAACTTATTTTCCAACTCCCCCCCGTATATAGGGCATGAAAGAAGAGTATTTTGCGAGGGAATTTAAATAAAATACAAAAACATTTGCAATTTATTAACGATTACCCACTTTATAAAAAAGTGTAACATAATAGGACTGTGATAATCAAGTCCCCGTTTCGAATGTCGCTAACAGGATACATGATACGTTACAAGAATCATTTAATGACTTTTATTAAACCTTTTGGCCTATTACGAAATTTAATACAATTAACAGGTATTAAAGAAATTCATTATCCCTTGACTTTGCGATTCATGAAATAATAGTTCCACCAATTTCTTTGCCTTTGAAATGAACAATGTTTATTTGTATAGCTTAAGGGACTTAACTACGGGGTCGTCAGTCCCTAAACTTACAAACTACTTATGAACTAACTAAGACTACGGACGGCACAAATATCCATGCCCGAGGGGGGATTCAAACCCCCGACCGTAGTGGCCGTGCATACCGTGACTGGACTGGAGCCTCAGTCCCTCGGCCATCGCGGCCGGCCGAAATGAACAGTTTACTGAAGAGTTTCTCTCGTTTAGTAACACGTTAAGTTGCAGAACTCGCCAGGCGAAGTGAGAACTCGCCAGGCGAAGTGATTATAATTCAATTCAATCTTGCTAGTTGAAAAGACCAATATTAGTAAAGACAAGATGCTATACACTGGTACAAACAATAAGAAGAGTAGAATGAAACCTTCACTCTGCAGCGGAGTGTGTGCTGATATGAAACTTCCTGGCAGATTCAAATTGCGTGCCGGAACCGGGACTCGAACCTGGGACCATTGCCTTTCACTGGCAAGCGCTCTACCACTGAGCTACCCCGACACGACTCACGGCTCACCAAAAATTTGGAAAGTAGGAGGCGAGGTACTGGCAGGATTGAAGTTGTGTGGGGGAGCCGGGAGTCGTCTCGGGATAGCTGTGTGGTAGAGCGCTTGCCTGCGAACGGCAAAGGTCCCAGGTTCGAGTCCCGGTTCCGGCACACGGTTTTAATCTGGCAGGAAGTTTTAATAAGAAGAGTAGTTGAGATATCTAGGTTCAGAAGTATTGTCATCGGCAGAATAAAATAAACTGGTTCGACATCTTTCTATCGGTTCTGGAGACAAAACACTGCAGCAACCGAAGCTATGGCATGGACAGCTATAGGAAGGTTGGAAGCGGGACACACACAGAGGAGGGTGGATTCAGCTATTGGAATTGAAAGCCTTTTTCTAGCAGGGACTTCACGTTTGCTGTAGAGTTAATATCAGTCTGCTGTAAAATACATGATCACTTTTTTGAAAATCTACGTAGGGTGGCTTTTTAGCAGTTGCCAAACTGAAAAGGTTTCCGAACTTTTTCTCGTGTGCCTTGAAGTGTTACACGACTCATCGGGTAGGTTACAGTAATAATTTTACCACAGTCAGCGGCTTTCTTCCGCCGCAAAAGATACCTCGCCGTTTGACTTTCTTTTATTCCCTCTCTGCGAAAGAAAGACGTTCAGTCTTCAACTTTTCTGCTAATTCAGCTGTTCTGGAAGGACGTGTGTAAATTCCACAGTTTTAATGTTAGAATGCATGTTTCCGAGATTAATTTGAATAAATTAGGGTTAAAACTACTTTGGAAATGAATATTTTCTTTCTTCAATCATATATTTTCTCAACATTGGCGTTAATGTTTGAGTGCTTATCTTATGGTGATTCGGACGTCTTTATGGTGAGATGTATCATGTAAAATCTGTTATAAAATTTCGTGCGTAATACAGCAATTCTCTAATTCTCATTTAAAATACCGGTAGAACCTGCAATCATTCCTTTCTGCTGCAAATTATTTTTTTTTTTCGAAGTCCTATAGGTATTCTTGAAAAATAATTTTTATAATTTTCATTGTTACGTTTTGATCTCGAACATTCTACCCGGTCCTGTTGTGCATGATACAATACTACCTGGTTCGGATCACTCTATAGTCGGGCTGCTGAAACATGTCATTTCAAGGTCATTCCACGAGTGTTTTGAAGTTGCCAGTATGAGTGAAAAACAAATGACGAACGCGAGACGCTGCGTCTTCTGAACCAATCACAGCACAGCTACGAATGCCGGTTCCGTCGTCGTCACTACCACGTTGCCGCGTTCTATGAAAGCTTTGTGTGCTCGTGGGCTATCGTCTGCTTTTGTATCGTGTGTGATTGTACTGCTTTGCGTACATTTTTTTATGTATTAAAAAAATGTCACCGAAACGGCGTCTTCAATCAAACGACAATCCGTTGCGTCGCGGAGTGCCGTTAAATAGCCAGGCAATGGAATTAATTAGAAGAACGCGTGAGTTCTACGAACAAGAGAGAGAGAGAGTTTGTTTCTGTTCACGGGGAACCATCAATTCCGGCTAATAAAGTCTTAGAGCGTACCTCGAAAACTCTAGGACTGAGTCAAAGGAAGATTATAAGGAAAGGTGTGCTGCTTCAAGAACTACAAGACAGTGACGCAAACCGTGTGGAAGATAACCCGGGTGAAGAAAACAGTGTGTGTTTTAGCTACCCCAGGCAAGGAAAAGAAGCAGCCTCGCCCTGTTACCAATCTCGATTTGTTTCAGACGGATGCAATCCGTCGTCATATTTATGACTATTATAGCCGGAAAGAATATCCGACTGTAGCGAAGTTGCTAATTTCGTTAAAAGCATGCGATATTTTCTCGGGTGGAAAAACGTCTCTGAAAACGGCGTTAAGAAGTATGGGCTTCCGCTTCAAAAAGTTAAATGGACGAAGACTATTACTTGAAAAGCCGCATGTTGTTGCAGCTAGGATTATATTCTTACATAAGATTAAAGGTAGTGATATACATTCCATTGTATGGTTAGGTGAAACCTGGGTCAACGCCGGAGAAGCTGTTGATAAATACTGGACAGACAATACTCCAAATAGTAGTGGTCATCAGCCAACAGGAAGAGGTGCCAGATTAATTGTGGCACATGCAGGATCTTCAAGTGGATTTGTGAACGACGGACTTTTAGTCTTCCGATCCAGAAAAACTGGTGATTACCACAAAGATATGGACCACCAACGTTTCCTGCAGTGGTTTAAGAATTTGTTGTCGCAGTTTAGTGTCCCAACAGTATTTGTAATGGACAATGCACCTTACCATTCGGTCATATTAGACAAAACTCCGACAACTACTGACCGGAAAGAAACTATGATACAGTGGTTGCTAGCGAGAGACATTGCTGCAGATATGAGTATGACAAAGCTGCTGTTGTATTCCCTCGTGAAGCAAAATAAACCTGTGACGCCTACGTATGTAGTAGACGAAGTGGCAAGGGAACAGGGTCATACGGTAATTAGGCTACCACTTTATCACTGCCATTTCAACCCCATTGAATTGGTTTGGGGTGACGTAAAGACGTATATTAGGAAGAAAAACAAGTCTTTCACTATAACGGAAGTGGAAAGACTTTACTTGAAGGACTTGCTACTGTTGACGCCAACTCGTGGAGAAAGAAGGTAGAGCATGTTGCGAAACTTATTAAAGAAGCACAGACTATAGATAGAATAATAAATGATCATGAACAATTGATAATTTCCCTCGATGATGATGACGATGACGACGACGACGACGGGTTTGGTGCTGATTCGGATGCCAGTGATGATGGAGAACTTGATGGAATTACGCCATTGACTTCATAAACCGGTGAGTGTAAATTTATGCAAAATTAATTCTTTCACTCTGCATCGCAGAATGCAACTGTTTCTTTATTTCGTATTACGATTGTTGGTTGCGTGTTCTTTGTTATGAATAGCTTTACATTATTGTACGACATTTCATTTGCATCTATTACGTTAACAATTCGGAATAACATCTCATAGACACTGTCCTTAAGTTAGACTGTTTTATTTATTCGGTTTCGCACATTAACAAATCGTATTTCTCTGTTGGTGATTTGTCTGCTGAAATAACACATTCTGCGTTATACTTTCGTATAAATTATTATGCGACCGTTCTTATTCACGGTCTTAGGCGACAATTCCAGTACATATTTCGGACGTTCTGAGCTATCAGCTGACCCTGTAGTCGTCTGCTGCGTAGTTATTGCAACCTCGCAGTCGCAGTGTAGCCAACTACGCGCGAACTACGTACAAACTGTCAAGTGACATGTTTCAGCGGCCCGACTATAGGAAGAAATTACCAATAAAAAGATATGAAATAATCAGCATAATCGACGGCAGAATGTTGCAGAAACAGTATTGTCAATAACAATGATGTAACTTTATTCTTAATTTACGTAGTGCTACTAACCGAATTATTTTCGTCCTTCGTGTTCAAATTATGTACCAAATTGTAAACTGTGAGGCCTTATTTATAGTTCAACAATTTTTTCAAAATTTTGTTCGCGATATTTTGCAATGCCTGGGACTTAAAATTTTTCCATAAACCAGAGAAACTGAAACAGGATACAGCGTCATACTCTTAAGAACAACATTTTTCACAAAATTCTGAAGTGTAATAGCACTTAAGAATTCATTGTGATTCCAGAAATTGTCTATTTGAAAGTTGTAATGTATGCGAAATGATTTTGTGAGCTCTAGATACAGATAATAGGTATGTTAATTTAAGGCCTTTTTTGGCATATAAAGTACCTATCAGTTCTGGTTCACTTTTTGAACTAATGATCTAAAGTTTTTTGGATCTGATTTTCAATGTTTGAAGTCCAGCAAAGCATTTACGGCCGGCCGCTTGGCCGAGGAGACTAAGGCGCTCCAGTCACGGTCTGCACGGCCACTACGGTCGGGGGTTCGAATCCCCCCTCGGGCATGGATATTTGTGCCGTCCTTAGCCTTAGTTAGTTCATAAGTAGTTTGTAAGTTTAGGGGCTGATGACCGCGTAGTTAACTCCCATAGACTATACAAACATTTGAAACATTTGAAAGCATTTACGAAATTGGGGACGTTTGCTACACAGTGCTTATTAAAAGTAATTGGCATACCTACATTAAGAATCTTCATCTTAATATCTTCATAATCTGACAAGGCTTTTGATCCATGCGCTGGCAAAAGTGTTATGATTTTAAACATAGCTTAAACAGCAACTGTTGCAGCTATTTACTGTAAGTGCAAATTACCAGCCCAACAAGTTGCACTGAACGTAATTGAGGCGTTGCTTGCTTTTCTCCGTCCCGCCGTACATTGACAGGGGCTGTTCCCCTGGAAGACGACGCATTCTTTTGTGTCCTCGGGATGCTTAGGTTCGAAAGGTGGGTCGTGGCTAGTGAGGTTTGTGGACAAGGTCCACAACTGAAAGAAGCGATTAGTTCACAGATACTTTCATTACAATTGAAGGTAATACTAAACTTTTATGTGGTGTGCTTGTGGTGTACACTGCTATCTTTTACATAGTACACAGTTGTACAATGATCTCTTCCTAGCTACAATTGTAGTGGGACAGATTTGTGAGCTCCTACTCTTCCATATCAGCTTTGTTTTGCAGGAGATGAAAATTAAAGATTGAGTATTAATGAAAACGATTTATTCAATGTTGAGAAACGTTTTTTGATGTGATACTTAAAAAATGTTTCGTGTTTGTTTCTGTTTGTTTCATGGTCGGTCGAGGTACTGCAATAAACAGGAGCAGCAGCACCGAACGGCATCACAGAGCTGGCCTGGCGTTATATGAAGTTAGCCGACGGTCACGGGGCAGCGGGCGTCTCTGCGCCTTCTTTATTGCGGGACATCGATCGTCCTCAAAGAAGATTATTTAACATTATTATTGCTATGGATGTTCGTCAGTTCAGATTATGTCCTTGTGAATGTATGATTAGATCAGAAGCAAATAGTATATGCTTGTATTGCAAGTGGACCAAAAAACAGGTGATGTTCAACTGAAGACAAGTTTTAAATATTACATCATCTATATGGAATGATTTATTATTTTGTGGTGTCGCACAAGTCTAAAGTGCGCGCCACGTACTTTCGCCGCGCGCCGCCATGCAAGCACGGCGCGGCGTTCTTACGTCAGCCACGAGCGCCCTCTGCTGCATCCCCGCTCGTGGCCACCACTGAACTGCATCGGTCACTTGGGATTAGGACAGGCACTAGGACTCATCAGTAGGCAGGCCTCTACCTAGTTAAACTATGTATCAGCATTCTGCAGTCATGAAACTTGTAAAAGTCTTATTTCTACGAAATATATATCTTGTTCTAAGCTAGCTTAGTGTTTCTAGTTTCTGCTGTCCTACTGGCTGGTCACCTCAGACTTTGTACCCGCATACGCGTGCATCCTATTTCCCTGTGTCGGTATCTCTCTACAGGGCCAACGACACCTAGGATAACCGGCGGAAACGAGACACAAAATATTTAATGTGAAATATGGAAATTTTCAAGAGTTTATATGATCTTCTACATCTAGGAAGAAAACACCATCAGTTTGAAAAGTTTACAACAGGCTATTGAATTTCATGATGCATTCGAATGAAACAGTGGTATTTTAAATGTGAAACTAAAATATAGTAGGCTGTGGACTTTAGCTCGAACGCCAGTTTCATGACTGAATTGGTGCTAAAGGGTTTAAACTTTGAATGTGAAGTTACATACCGGCCTTTTATCTTTCTCCCTCGGGTATAAGGACCTATTTGTGTTTTAAGAAAAGATAGAACTATAAAGTATTATATATATTTTTTATATTAGGCGATGCCACGGAGGGAAGTTCGGTGCCACGGTTCACGAGAGGTGTTAAGTTGCTAGATGACGTTAGGAAACTTATAAGAGCTATAAACAGGTTTTCTTAAGAAGACTGAATCAAATTTAGGTCGAGTTTGGTATGATACGAGATTATTTTGACAATTTAAAGTTATTCACCACCTTTTCCCTTTGTCCCCCCGCACAGGCAATAAGTAGTGTTCAGGCTTGTCGCTGTAGATGGATCTTTTGGGACGGTAGCACCGCTAGCCCTGCTTCGTACTCTGGCAGACTGAACTCGTGGCTGTGGTGCGCTGGCTTATCTAACCGTGCCCTCTTCTTCTGACTGGCAGGCGCCCCCGGCGGTTGAAGTACCACAGAGCGAGTTACCGCTCGTCTTCTACTTGCGGGGACCGCCGGTGTGGTGGCGAATGGCGACGGCATAACAGATTCCCAAATTTCCGTCAACATGACGAAGACGGTGCCGAGCTCTAGCAGACCATAAAACGCTCTGTCAAGATCCATTGACGATGGCCTAATACCCATTCCTGTCTTAGTCGCCGATGTTGTGGTGTTAAAATTGGCACGTGCACGGGTCGTCGGCTGCGGAAGCCCATCGTTAGGAGAGTTCGGTGTACTGTGTGTCCAGACACACTTGTACTCTGTTCACCATTGAAGTCTAATGTTGTTTCCCGCAGTTCGCCGCCTGTTGTGTTTTAGGAGCCTCCCCTGCTAGAGAGCCTATATGTAGAGAGAGAGAGTGGCCAACCAGCCGGTGTCCGCCATGTTTTTACCAGACTGCGCGCGGGACATGCGGGACATGGCAAAAGTGCAGCCTCTTGACGATTGAAATAAGGCATCAGTTCCACCAATGTGACCAAAGCTCATCTTCTAGCTTACTAATCAGTACGTGGTTAAAGAAATGCCATTCGTGTATGTTCATACAGGCCTGATAAATTTGTAAGCAAATAAGTCTCGTGGAACAGTTTCTATGACTGTCGCTGGTTAATATCGTATTTTACGATTTTCTGGCAATTTCGACAGTTGGTAGTTAATTAATAAGAAAGAAAGGTTATTTCATGCTATGTATCTCAATGAAAATAATGCCATTAAAGAATTTTCTGTCTGCATATCCATCGCTGAAATTAGTACATTATTATCATTTTCCGCCCCGATATAATGCATTTTTTAAAGTGTGCTGTTGATCTTATAACATTTTACTAAACTAGGAAATACTAAAAGTCATTATGTAGATACTTTTAGGGACACTGTATCACAGAAAAACAGAAAAATACCAATACTATCTCTAGTGAAACAGACTAAAAATAGATAACTAAATATCTACAATGAGTCAATAATCCCACCCCCCCTCCCGTTCTCACGTCACATCCTGTACTCAATTATATCATTGTGAATAGCCAATAATACAGAGCCAAGGTGGAAGTACCGTAGCGATGTTAAAACATACGTTGTAGCACGACATGTCAAAAAACCAGAACCAAGAACTAACAAGAAGCTAGAAAATGCTGTTTACGCTTACCGTATTCCACTCGCGACCTTCACATTATCAATTCAGTACGCTAATTTCGGAGGCAGTACTTCTATTACTGAATTAGTGCCTTCCTTGCTTTGAGGGAGGGAGGGGGAGCAAAAACTATTTACTTCACACAGGCAGGAATAATTCGTTGGTTTCCATAAGTCACCTTTACGGTCCCCGCTTTCTAAGTGAACTTTCACCGCCCACCGTTCTCGTATTTCCTCATTCCTTGCAAACACAAGCATCAAATAACAATCTTTACTTCGGATATTACTGACAAGAAAAGAAAAACGAGGCATTTCTCTTGACTGCCCTTAATGATTTTACACTCAGTAAATCACTTCAAACCAACATATAATCATAAAAATTGCCGGGAAGTTCTAAGGTTATCGTCAACGAAAAATGAACAAGAAGTTAATTTGCGTAATTAGAACCATCAAAAGAGCAAAGGTGGAGCAGTTCCTAACGTAACTGTACAGTGAAATCGCTGTCAGAAGCTTTTAATACACACCGCAGTACAGAAACGCACACTGCAGCTATTCACACATATGTCAAGCCCGCCAAATCTGGTAAAAACATGGCGTCCTGGGCTCTCAGCCAAGCAGGAGCGGTCGCATGCATGGCCATTCTCTCCCTATACAGGCTCTCTACCTCAGCCTACGATGTGCGTCATTTGTAATGAGGCCTGACCGCTCAACCCTTCGACGTTTGGTCGTGGTTTCTCTTTGGTTTCGCCCCTTGTTGAAGGGACTCATCACAGCACACCTCAAACACCTTGTAGGTGGTATTGTACCAACAAGCTTTTTTTGGCGTGTTCTCGAAACAGAGTAAACGTTAGTTTAATACTTATCACTTTAATTGCGCGCAAAATTAATTGCCGGCTTTGAATGAATAAACTGAGGCATGAACTTTTCTCATCGACTTAACAGGACACGAAATATTTACAAGGAGCAAACAAACATCCTTAAAAATCACAAAAAAGCAAAGAATAAACAGACACATTGAAAACGAATAAAAGCATAAAAACACTACTAAACCCGTTCCACTTGCCACTTCACTATTATATCGCGGCACGCTGAAACACTGAATGTCGCTGTACTGTGTGGCGGCTGTCATTTAGATCGCCACAACATAAAAAGTCGTGAAATTTATGAAACGCTCTTGCCGAACCTTGGGGCCATCACAATCTGCCCTCGGTCGAACTCAGATCGCATATCTTCCCTATTCCACACACAAACATACTACATGCACCGTGTGTGTGTGTGTGTGTGTGTGTGACTATAGTCGGCGTCACCTACGAAGGCGGCCCGTTTCAGCCGTTCTGCGCAACCCGTTCTGTGCAACCCCCTCCATTACCGCAGTGTACATTCTGTACGGGCATGTCTTATCGCGAGTTACGTAAACTTTCTCCCGCAGGCGTAACTGTCGTAGCTTTCCCCCTCCACGCTCCTCTTATCGCTCCGCCTCTATGCGTGGAAGCGCCTTCTTATATGACGCCAGGAATAGCAATCATTCCTCGTCAGGTGATGCTGGAGGGACTATAATGTTCTGGTTGCTCAGTGTAATTATACTTGGCTACTGTACGCCGCCTCAGCGAAGTATAATTGTGTACAAATTTTACTATGTGACCATTCTTAAGTAACTTTCATTAAGAGAGCTCTGTAACTGATGCCGTGGAAGCCGTTCGTAATTATTGCGAAACGTTCAATGAACGGAGCTATACGAGCTACCTGTTCAAATGTTTGTAAATCTTAGTGATCAAACTGCTGACGTCATAGGTCCCTAGATTAACAATCTACTTAAAATACTATGAAACATATGCTCCGAAGGAATAGACGTTTTAGATGGTCCGCAGACACATACTTTTGAAATTAAATAATCAGTTATTCCTTCTCAAATTCGGAAGTCTGCCGACATTAGCTGCAGTTTTGAAGGCGGTCTATTACTTGGTGACAAAGGAAAATTCCTGTGCGGGTCGAAACTCGAACCCGGGTCTCCCACTTATTGCGAGCCGGCCGCGGTGGCCGAGGGGACTGAGGCGCTCCAGTCACGGTCTGCACGGCCACTACGATCGGGGGTTCGAATCCCCCCTCGGGCATGGATATTTGTGCCGTCCCAGTTCGTAAGTAGTTCATAAGTAGTTTGTAAGTTTAGGGACTAATGACCCCGTAGTTAAGTCCCATAGACTATACAAACATTTGAACATTTTTGAACTTATCGCGAGCGGTCGCCTTAATCACTTTTTAATTATTTTCTTAAATTATTGCTCTTTGGGTAGTTCTGTCCCTTGCTGTTTGTTCGAAGACTCGGCCACCCGAAAACGCTCTCCGGCGAGATCCAAACTCCCATTCGTCACATTTGCCTGAAGCTCGCACACGTTTAGCGTGATTCCCGCAACGGGGAGAGGCACTTCTTTACCATCATTTCCATGTCATGGCGTACATTTGCTATGAATTACTTCGAAACTTGCGGGAGATCCGGGTTCGAGACCCGGTGCGACACAAATTTTAATTTGTCACCAAGTAATGGACCACCTTCAAAAATGCAGACTTTGCAAATTGCGATGGAGTAATTGATTAATCAATTTTGTCTTTAGCAGAAGTTATTTTAACTTCTGCTAAGGACAAAACACACACCCATGCCCGAGGGACATCCTCCGGCCGGCCGCGGTGGCCGAGGGGACTGAGGCACTCCAGTCACGGTCTGCACGGCCACTACGGTCGGGGGTTCGAATCCCCCCTCGGGCATGGATATTTGTGCCGTCCTTAGTAGCAGCTAGTTCATGAGTAGTTTGTAAGTTTAGGGACTGATGACCCCGTAGTTAAGTCCCATAGACTATACAAACATTTGAACACTTGACAACCTCCGACGGGGAGCGGCCGCGAAATCCGTTACGTGGCGCCTTTGACCAAGCGACCATTCCCACACAGCACGCTACCCGTGTTTCGTAATATTTACTATGATTAGTTAAACGATTATTTATGTTTTTTTTTTTTTTTTTTTTTTTTTTTTTTTTTTTTTTTTTAAATTTCCGTCTCATGCTATATTTTCACGATTTCAGGAATAGGCGTAAGTGTCCACAGTAATATTACTGAGTCTTTTTGTACAAGAATGTGCTGTCAATTGTGATACTTATCCTTTCGTCGCCCAAGTGTATTATTTCACCTTTGTATGGAAAGTCTATGAAAACAAAGTAGTCTGTACAACTTTCATTGTATTTACGAAATGTCGAAATGTGTGTGAATGTATGGTACTTAATTACTCTGGTCATCAGTCGCTAGCCGGCCGCAGTGCCCGAGCGGTCTGCGACGCGCCAGTCTGCACGGCCACTGCGGCCGGGGGTTCGAATCCCCCCACCCCCCTTCGGGCATGAATGTTTGTGTCGTCCTTAGTATAAGCTAGTTCATAAGTAGTTTGTAAGTTTAGGAACTGATCACCCCGCAGTAAAGTACCATAAGCCTTACATACATTTAAAAATTTTCATCAGCCGCTAGGCTTACAAACTACTTAAACGACCTTCTGCTAAGGGCAACAAATACACCCATGCCAGAGGAAGGACTCGAACTTTCGTCGGCGAGCAACCGCGCGCTCCGCAGCTAGGCACCTTAGAACGCTCGGCCACTCCACTGAAGATACTAGCGCTGTTCATGGTCAGTTGTATACATTTTTTTCGCCGACGGAATGGATAGACTTAGATGAAACAGACGACACAACTGCAGGATTTCGGAAAGCGCGGAAGACTACTGCACCGCCTGAACAACGTGACTGGGATGCGTAAGAAGTAGCAAGCGGAGCTCCAGATAATTGCTTTACTGCTGACAATCTTGGCGTGGTATCGTCTTCAGAGTTCTGCAACGTTTTTTCACCTTAAAGGACTGTTGTGATTCGAAGTCGATTCACTCTGTTGCATATCCGTTTAGATGTCACTTTTTGAAACGACAGATATTATCTACGGAATGCGTAGACAAGGAACAAAATAATGGAAAAAACCGAAAGAAATGACTAAAATAATAAAAAAAAACTTTATTATTTTGTGGTATGTTCAATTCCGAAAACTGTATAAATTTCCCGTGACACGTATATGAAAACCGTCACGAAGTAAAAAGAACTGAAGAACATCTTTGAAGTAAAAATGTACCAACTAAAAGATTTTCGTCTCGGAGCACAAAAAAGGCAGATATATTGCTGTTTAACCCTTTAGTGCCTGAATTAATTTCTACTGAAAGAAAAAATTAAAAAAAAAACATTACATTTTGTTAGGCCATTTATAATGTTAAATTTAAGAAAACTTATATTTATTTGGTATAATTAGGTACCTGTCAAATTTGCGATAACATGAATTTGGGAAGTAAAAGGCTTAGAACTCTTTATCGACGGAATTGTTTTATTTATATTATATGAAAAAATTAATTACAATTGTGTTTATGTCTAAACCTAATTCATATAATTAAGGTTCCCTTACTCACGAAATTGCTTGCAACAATTTGAGTTTTTATTTGGACAAAAGTGTAGCTTGCATTTCCTACACATAATATAGCTAAAAAGCTGTAGAGTGACAACCATTCTTTAGAACTTCCGCAGTGTAAACAAACGAAATCTTATAGAAACATATTGACCACATGAATCCACTGATAATTGTTATAGATGTAACTTCAAAAACGTCAGTCAGTAACATAAACTGGCCATGAAGCATGTAAGAGCCATAAATGAATGGAAATTCCCGTACTTTCTCCATTTTACTTCATTTATTGGACTTGCCCACAAATACGCGTAAATGCCTGATGGTGCCTGTTAAATGACAGTTTTATCTACCTTATCACATCTAAATATGTATTTCAGCACGCTATAGATGTTAGCAAAACAAAATATAATTTTCAAAATCTGTTGTTGTTGTGGTCTTCAGTCCGGAGACTGGTTTGATGCAGCTCTCCACCCTACTCTATCCTGAGCAAGCCTTTTCATCTCCTCATAAGAACAGCAACCCACATCCACTTGAATCTGCTTACTACACGCGTCTCTTGGTCTCCATATGTGATTTTTACCCCACACACTTCCCTCCAATGCTAAATTTACGATTCCTCGATGTCTAAGAATGTGTCCTACCAAGCGATCCCTTCTTTTAGTCAGGGTATGCCAAAAATTTCTTCTCTCACCAATTCTGTTCAGTACCTCTTCATTAGTTATGCGATCTACCCACCTAATCTTCAGCATTCTTCTGTAGCACCACATTTCAAAAGCCTCTATTCTCTTCCTGTCCGCACTGCTTATCGTCCATGTTTTACTCCCGTACAAGGCAACACTCCACACAAATGCCTTCAGAAAAGACTTCCTTACACTTACATTAAAATTCGATGTTAGCAAATTTCTCTTTTTCAAAAATGCTTTTCTTCCCATTGCCATTCTGCATTTTATATCCTCTGTACTGCGACCATCGCATGTTATTTTACTACCCAAGTAACAAAACTCATCTACCACCTTCATTGTTTCGTTACCTAATCTAATTCCTTCAGCATCGCCTGTTTTTCTAAGACCGCATTCCATTATTTTTGTTTTGCTCTTGTTAATGTTCATTTTATACGCTCTCTTCAACACACTGTCCATTCCATTCAACTGCTCTTCCAGGTCCTTTGCTGTCTCTGACAGAATTATAATGTCATCTGCAAAACGCAAGGTTTTTATTTCTTCCCCCTGAACTTTAATCCCTATTCCAAATTTTTCCTTGCTTTCCTTCACCGCCTGCTCGATGTACAAATTGAATAACATCGGAGAAAGGCTACAACCCTGTCTTACTCCCTTCCCAACTGATGCTTTCCTTTCATGCCCTTCGAGTCTAATAACTGCGGTCTGGCTGTTGTACAAGTTGTAAATAACTCTCCTTTCCCTATATTTTAAGCCTGCTGACTTCAGAATTTGAAAGAGTGTATTCCAGTCAACATTGTCAAATGCTTTCTCCAAATCTACAAAAGCTAAAAATGTAGGTTTGCCTTTCCTTAATCTATCTTCTAATATAAGACGTAATGTGAGTATTGCCTCCCGGGTTCCTAGGTTCCTCCTGAATCCAAACTGATCTTCCCCGAGGTCGGCTTCTACCAGCTTTTCCATTCTCCTATAGATAATTCGTGTTAAAATTTTGCAACCATGACTTATCAAGCTGATAGTGGTGTAATTTTCACACCTGTCTGCGCCTGATTTCTTTGGAATGGGGATTATTACATTTTTCTTAAAGTCTGAGGGTATTTCGCCTGTCTCATATATCCTACACACCAGTTCAAATAGTCTTGTCATTGCTGGCTCTCCCAGAGACTTTAATAGCTCTGAGGATATGTCATCTACTCCTGGGGCCTTGTTCCGACCTAGGTCTTTCAAGGCTCTGTCAAATTCATCTTTCAGTATATTATCTCCTATTTCATCTTGATCTACTTCCTCTTCCCTTCCTACAACATCGTCTCTCAGTTCATTTCCTTTGTAGAGCTGTTCTATGTATTCTTTCCACCTTTCAGCTTTCCCTTCTTTGCTGAGAACTGGTTTCCCATCTGAGTTCTTCATATTCGTAGAGTTGCTTTTCTTGTCTCCAAATGTCTCTTTTATTTTCCTGTAGGCGGTATCTACTTTTCCCCTTTTTTGTGTCCCAACTTCGTCGCCGCTTTTGTGTCCCAGCCTCGTCGTAGGTGTCGGTGGCCGAGTGGAACGAGACCGACACAGGAATATAGATAGTACGCTGGTGCAGGTACGGAGGGGAGCAGCCAGAAACTATAAACACTAGAGTAAATTAGAAAGAGATATATATTGCACAGAATGTAACAATACTTAACTTTTACATAGTACTGCAGAATGTTGATACATAGTTGTTAGAGGCCTGCCTAGTGCCTGTACGATAGCAAAGTCTTCAATCGTGCCTATCTGATTACGAAGGTCCTAACTGGTTGCTATCTCAGTCCGAAGTGACCGGTGGCCACGAGCGGGGTTGCAGCAGAGGGCGCTCGTGGCTGTCGTCGTGAGAACGCCGCGCCGTGCGTGCTTGGCGGCGCGCGGCGAAAGTAGGTGGCGCGCACTTTGTACTTGTGCGACACCACACCCCTCCCCCCCAAACCGACGCGCCGTCGTGGCGTAGGGCTGAGGGCCACGTCGACGGCACTGGGAGGAGGGCCTGGGCGGGGGCGTTACTGGTGGGACGGGCGTCGTAGCTGAGGCTGAGATCGAGACGCCGTCCGCGCCCCGGCATCCGCCTTGCGATCCTCCAGGGAACCCTCCGAAACCTGGGGAAGGGCGCACCACCCCGCCCAGAGGGAGCAGGTCATCTTCTTCTGAGGTGCGTGGCCCAGGCGGCGGCGGCACGCACGGTCCCGGAGTTCCTCTCGGTGACGCTGTCATCTGCGGCGGTGACAGCGGCGGCGTCGCGTCGATCTCCATCGGAACGATCTCGTAGTCCGGGGACGCTGGACCCGTTGACGAACGATGTGGTTGTGCTCCCTGGCGGTGAACTGGGTCTGGAATCAAGAAACCGGAGACAGGATCGCGCGGCCTATGCAAGCGCAATTGGTTTGCGTGGCGCCGCAGCTCCGACCCTGTGGAAGAACGTACAACATACATATTGCGACCGAGCACGCGCTGAATGGTGCCCGGTAACCATTTCTTCTTGTTGCCAGCAAACACCCTGTACAGCACCGGCGTAGAAACCTGAAAACGCGTAGCGCCATACGAACCGACTCGGTGCGTGGGAGGCTGCAGCAGGTGAAGGAGAGTGCGGTGACGGCGGCTGTGTAGCAGCTCGGCAGGAGACGGGCCGTCACGTGGCATGCACCGATACGTAGACAGGAATATTTGAAGAGCTTGCTGCCTGGAGTGCTGACCTTTCATCTTCTCCATGTGAGACTTGAATGTTCGAACGAAACGTTCTGCTTCACCATTGGACTGAGGGTGAAAAGGTGCAGTGGTAATATGCTGAATACCATTCACACGACAAAACTGTTGAAATTCCGCACTAACAAACTGAGGTCCATTGTCACTGACGATAGTTTCAGGCAAGCCTTCGATGCAAAACACTGATGTTAAGGCACTGATTGTACTAGAAGCTGTCGTTGAGTTCATGGCAATCACAAAAGGAAACTTGCTGAAAGCGTCTACAACAATTAACTAGCGCGTATTCCAGAAAGGTCCGGCAAAGTCAATATGTAAACGTTGCCATGGTCCCTTGGGGCGCGGCCAGTCTGAGAAACGCTGTGGAGGAGCCGCCTGATGCTCCGCACAAACTGTACACTGTGACGTCATGCTCTCTATCTGAGCGTCCATACCAACCCAGGTACAATGACGTCTGGCCAATTGCTTTATCCTAACAATACCCCAATGTCCTTGATGCAGGAGGCGTAACACTTCTCGTTGCAGGGAACGAGGAACAATCACTCTTGCTTGGTCGTTGTCGGTATGCAACAACAGTACACCCTGACTTAAAGACAATGCATGACGTTGTGCAAAATAACGTCGAACCAGAGGCCGATCAATGTCTTTGGCTCTGGCAGGCCACCCTGAGCGAACAAAACGTGCTACCACACTTAAGTCTACATCCGCAGCTGTTTCCTGTGCAACCCGACGAGAGTTCAAAGGGAAATCTGCGTCAGCGGAAGCATCTCTGGAGTCTATCTGACAACATGCCATTTCTGAAGAATCAAACGACACATCCTGGCCAACCGGAAGTCGGGAAAGTGTGTCCGCGTTAGCATGTTTAGTGGTAGGTCGGTACAAAATCTCATACTGATAATTAGACAATATCAAGGACCATCTCTGAAGCTTTTGTGCCGTACGTGGCGGAATCGGCTTTGTGGGTGAGAACAACGACGTGAGAGGCTTGTGGTCTGTCAACAAATAGAATTTTCTGCCATAGAGATAATGATGAAACTTTGTGACGCCGTAAATGATTGCTAAGGCCTCCTTTTCTATCTGACTGTAATTCTGTTGCGTTGGCGTCAGTAGCTTGGATGCAAAGGCAATAGGACGATCGTGACATCCAATACGATGCGACAGAACGGCACCCAGACCGTACGACGAGGCGTCAACTGCTAACACTACAGGCTTCTGTGGGTCAAAGGGAATCAAACATGCATCACTGAGTAGTGCAGACTTTAGTTTGTCAAAGGCAACCTGACAATCTTTAGACCATACAAAAGGAACATTCTTCCTACGTAAGTGATGCAGTGGAGCTGCAATCTGAGAGGCATTGGGAATAAACCTGAAATAATAGTTAAGCTTTCCCATCACTGCTTGCAATTCATGCACATTCTTAGGAGGAGACAAGTCTTTGATTGCTCGAAGATGTGACTGTAAGGGATGAATTCCTTGGGTATTAATCACATGGCCCAGGTACTCTATTTCAGTTTGAAAAAACGAACACTTTGCTTTATTACAACGTAGACCTGCTGCAGTCAACACTTTGAAAAGGCACTCCAGGTTTGCTAAATGTTCTTCAACTGTACGTCCGGATACCACAATATCATCTAAATAGTTCGAACAACACGGTACAGAAACTGTCAGCTGTTCCAAAAAACGCTGAAAAATAGCGGGAGCGGAAGAACTGCCAAAGGGTAGGCGTTGAAATTGAAAAAGGCCCATGTGAGTATTAATGACGAAAAACTTTTTGGACTCGTCATCAAGCGGAATCTGTAAGTACGCCTCTGCTAAATCAATCTTGGAAAAGAAGCGAGACTGTCCTAATATGTCCATCAGTTCGTCAGGTCTGGGCAGGGGATAAGTGTCTACAATTGTTTGACTGTTCACTGTTGATTTAAAGTCCGCACAGAGACGAAGTTTTCCTGACGGCTTGGGTATAACTACTATAGGCGAGGCCCACTGACTCGCAGAAGCAGGAGAAATCACCCCACTATCTTGCCAACGTTTAAGTTCTTCGGCAACTGTATCAGGCATTGCGATAGGCTCTGGTCTAGCTTTACGAAATTTTGGAACTGCAGATTCTTTTAAAGTTACATGTGCCACGAAGTCTTTAGCACAACCTAGTTCCGGCGAAAACAAGTCACTATATTTGTCGCACAATGCATTGATTTTATCCTGAGGCACTATTGACGAAATTTGAAGCACATCTCTTTGAATTGATAAACCAAACAAGTCAAAAGCATCTAGTCCAAAAATGTTCTGTGTCGATTTGGCCTGAAGAACTACAAAAGCAACTGTTTTTGTTACACCTTGAAAAGAGGCGGGCAGGCTACACGTTCCTAGCACGGGAATATTTTGTCCTGTATACGCTGTTAACACTTGCTGTGACGGCGACAATTTTGGCGAACCCAGAAGTTCATAAGTATCTTTATTTATTAATGTGACAGCGGAACCAGTATCAAGCTGAAATTGCACAGTCTTATCTTGTATGGAGAGATTTACAAAAAGTTTGTGCTTCTGGTGCACGACAGGTGCGCGAATGTGGGCAACGTCTGCTACGGTTCGTTTACTGCGCTTGGGCGGGCCGCGGAGTGAAGTAAGCGGCGCAGACTCGGCACACAGGGGATTAACAATACTGTCATTAGATGGCACTACCGCCGGATCGGCGTCCGCGCAATGCGAGGCTACTGCACTAAAATTACTTTCAGTATCTACAACAAGTCTACTGTCACTAGCTACACAGTACGGGGCACTATTACAAGGAGCAGTTGCAGAAGGCACTATTTTCACTACAGGAATGCACTGTTCATAGTCATTTTGCTTGTCCCGAACCCGTTTCGTTGCACTGTTTTACGCGTTCGTCGGCGCTTGCTACGTGGTGCACTATACAGTTTTGCCATAGGCGCAGAACTACTTTCGTGCAATTGAGATCCAAGGAAAGCACTGTTCAATTCCACAGCCCGTATAACATTTACAGAATGAACTGTCCTCGCACTTTGCGAAGCACGGTTTCTAACGTTACTGTTCTTTGAGTTTTTAATTTGCATACACACAGACTGCACATGTCCCGATTTGCCACATTGATAACAGGTTGCGTTGCGACTAGGGCAATGAGCACGCTTGTGGCGAGACACACACTGGGGGCAAGACTTACGAACATTTTTCTGAATTGAGCGTTGGCGCCCGTTATGCAAATTACTGTGTCTAACACTACGGGGCGACCTTTGCGTCGCACGTTTACTCTGGCTACTGTTCACTGTCTGTTCAGCACGGCCGGTAGAAAAATAAGAATCACTAGTGCTATACTGAGAACTACGGATAGGAAAGCGTCCGTTGCGGCGCACTGAATTTATACTGTGGCTTTGCATTTCTACATCTGCTAAGTCAAAAGTATCATGCGCTTCTATAAGCTGCAGTACACTGTCTAATGAAGGGTCAGACTGTTTCAGAATTGCTGCTCTAATTCTGGGGTCCTGAATATTCTGTGTAATCGCATCCCTCAACATCACGTCACTATACGAAAGTCCACAAGAGCACGTAAATTTACATTGGCGGGTTAAGCCCTTCAATTCCGTAATCCACTCTTGGTGTGACTGCTGCGGTAATTTTTTAAGTCTGAAAAATCGGTACCGCGCAGCGGCTACGAGAACTTTCCTCTCGTAATGAGCATTCAGTGCATCTACAATTTGTTCAAAGTCTACATCACGAGGAGAGGCGCGAGGGAAAAGTTTTTGCAATAATACGAAGGTCTGGGGGCCCACAATCGATAAGAAAAGGTTCTTCACTCTCTGACCTGTAATTTGATGAGCCGCGACGAGTTCTTGAAACTGTGCGAAATAGTCGCTCCATTCTTCCTCACGTTCGTTGTACTGGCGGAACGTCGGAAGCGGTGCGGCGGCAGGTGTGGGCTGCTGATGCGACGGCTGTTGTTGAGTTGTCAACTGCGCCACCGCCTGGAGAAGTTGTGTTATTTGCGGCGTCTGTAACTGAATAATTTCCATTAAGTTTGGGTTCGGGGTAGTGGCCATGCTGACCGATTAGGCGCCGCGCATACAAGTAAATTATAACAAAACACAAATGCAATATGAAAGAGGACACTCTGCAACAAAAAAGTCCACAAAACACGCAACTGAATATGTTCCCCCAAAATTCTTATAATAAGGGTGGGTGGGCGGGAGCAATTTCTGCGTGCTCCGACTGCTGTTGTCTGGCTGCTGCTAGCGTGCTGGTCCACGGTTCTATCACTCCTCGTCGCCACTTTTGTGTCCCAACTTCGTCGCCGCTTTTGTGTCCCAGCCTCGTCGTAGGTGTCGGTGGCTGAGTGGAACGAGACCGACACAGGAATATAGATAGCACGCTGGTGTAGGTACGGAGGGGAGCAGCCAGAAACTATAAACACTAGAGTAAATTAGAAAGAGATATATATTGCACAGAATGTAACAATACTTAACTTTTACATAGTACTGCAGAATGTTGATACATAGTTGTTAGAGGCCTGCCTAGTGCCTGTACGATAGCAAAGTCTTCAATCGTGCCTATCTGATTACGAAGGTCCTAACTGGTTGCTATCTCAGTCCGAAGTGACCGGTGTCTTTCCGTGGTGGCCACGAGCGGGGTTGCAGCAGAGGGCGCTCGTGGCTGTCGTCGTGAGAACGCCGCGCCGTGCGTGCATGGCGGCGCGCGGCGAAAGTAGGTGGCGCGCACTTTGTACTTGTGCGACACCACACCCTTCTTATACGTTCTTCTACAGATTTGCATTTGGCTTCTAGCCACTCCTGCTAAGCCATTTTGCACTTCCTGTCAATCTCATTTTTTAGTCGTCTGTACTCCATTTTGCCTGTTTCATTTAATGCATTTTTATATTTTCTCCGTTCTACTTAGCGATGCATTTATATGTATTTCACGAAAACATAACTACAACCTCCGTTACTTGTCTACAACATGCACACGACAAACAGAGGTCGTCGTGCAATCAACGCACGGTAGACGGCAGAACATGATACACTCACTGGGGTCGTTCGTGTAGAATCTGCTTCAACCGCTCGAAAACATTCTTCCCAATATAAGGCCCACAAAGGTATGATGCGACAATCAGTATTAAGGGGTTAAAAGGCAGAAGACTGGGGCACCTGCTGCCACAGTCCCCATTCTCGCCTCCTCACCAAAAATTTTGGCATGCGATCATATTCACGGTATTTTAACACGAATAGAGTTTACATACTGAGCACCCCCATTTCACTGTCACTGTTTACATGTGTGTCTCTCCCACTGCTTCCTATATAGCGTGTTGAAACTGAACTGCTGTTACTGTTAATAAAATCCTGACAGCGGTAGCCTAGTGGAACTAGTGTGCAGAATTATAAATTAATCTTAGCTGAGATAGCCTAAGTAAATAAGCCTTTAGTCACTGTTTGACGAGTTCTGTTAGTGGATCGTCAAGTAAAAGAGAACTGCACTTAAGTAAATGACGATTACGAGCGGTGGATTGTCTTAAATTAAAAAAATTAAAAAAAAAAAAGACGTGTAATATAGGCAGCGGAAACGCTACTAGTTTCCTCTCCTCGAGAAGGCAGCGAGAAACAGGTTAAAAATCTGACTTTGACTCAAACATTAAATATGGGACGTATGAAGTGTGGCTCTTAAAGGCAACTATTTCAGAGGCGATTAGTATAGAGAGGAGAAACTCGCCTAGTCCGGCATTAGCCTAAGAGTTGCGGACATGGGTTGCTATGTGAAATATGCTTGTTATGACCCTTTCACTTTCTACATTCAGATACACCTCATATAATTAACGGACATGAATCGCTACACAGTTTCATTGACCTGAACGCGGAATTGATTTAATGCTCGTTTACGAGGTCGCGAACGAGCTCTCGCCGGTAATACGGCACCGCGGTCATTAATGCGGCGGTAACGATCGGATAGCCGGGTAATTTCACGTAAACAACGGGCGCGGGCCGGCCATAGGTGGGCCCTCGTGCACGCAGCAGAGTTCGCGCATGTCGTGCCGCCAGCAACACCAGGGTAGCCACCTGCAAACGCAAACCATTGCTGAACACGCGGCATTCATCAGTCGACTGTACGTGACGGGTCAAACTTTGATCCGGGCCCAATCAAGGGATTTTGTCGCGAAAATTTCTATCGCCACCCCACCCCTCTTGCACATTAAGTCCTTTCATAGAATGTTGAAAATCCGCGATGCGTTATTTTCAGGTATCACATTTGAAACGTCTCCATTGAAAATGTATATTGCTGAATTTGTAAGAAAATGTCTAATATTGTGCCTCCTGTTTTGTGTTGAGTAACTTGATTGCAAGAAAATGTATAATATTGAGTCAACTGCGTGTTTCGATATGTGTACATAAATCTGTGAAGTTTCATCTTTGGCAAAGATTATGTACCGCATAGCATTGTAGCTCGTGCGGAGAGACAGAGAGTAAGACAGAGAGTAAGACTTGCGATTCAGCTCGCTTAGAGAGCAGTTGTGTTGTGTATGTGGCTCCGATGTAGAGCAGAGGCTGCATTGCGAGCAAGTTGCTTTGATTATATTTGGAATATATTGCATTTCATGTAATTGTCAAAAAGGTGGTACCACCACTGGAATTTATTGGTAACGTAGTAAATGAATGTTATGCAACACTGCAGTTAATTGAGTATGATACTGAGTTTTGATAATCAGGTACTGATCTGCATAAAATTCTCGTAGTCGAACATTAAGAAAGTGGGTTATGTTTTTAATATCTTTCTCGCAGTGACATTTTTTGAGTATAGTCAGTGTGTGTTTCATGCAGGTTCATGTCACAGTTGCTTTGTTAAATGATCCGTTGTGCACATAATAAGTTTAATGCACTGTTTCTCATTTAACAGTATATACATCAATATCAGGGCCATAATTAAACCAAATTACTGTGTTAATGAACAATGTACGTGTTCAGTTAAATTTTGATGAAGTTATTTGTTGACTTCGTGATCTTGACTCATAAACATCAATACATGACAACTATTTGGACTGCAACTAAGATCAGGTTTTGAATGAGTAACTTTAAAATAAACTACTTTTATTGTCCGATTAAACGATAGATTCAACTTTAAACATCACGTACACCTTTTACACTTACTTGTATGTATAAAACTGCAGACTCGTGTCCAACTCTGAAAATAAATTACCCTCGTCGCCAACAAAGTAGAGGTAAGATGTCTATACGTATATTAGGCGATAGTTACCTAATGTGAGACATCACAACTGTGCCGAATGGCAGGTGTTGCACTCTGGTGGAGAGTTTCTTAAATACGTCAGACGAGGATAGGACGCCGGACAGACTACGTAGAGGAAAAATCTTCAAAAGTTTCTCAATCTATGGTATTTGACTGTTGCTGTTATCAGTCCCTAGACTTACAAAGTACTTAAACTGACTTACGCTAGTGACAACGCACACACACATGACCGAAGCAGCATTCGTACCTCCGACGGCGAGCAACCAAGCGCTCCGCAGAAAGGCGCCTTAGAGCACTCGGCTATTTCACTACGGCGTAAATAGTTCCAGTTCCAGTGTTTGGAGTCTTTGTGGCATCAGTGTTAAGGCAATATCTCAGCTTATAAGCGAGTGGATATTACTGCACTCTTTTATTGTTATTATTTGTGATGGTCTTCCCTAGCGGTGGACGAGGCGACTGCGGCGCGTCAGTCACGGTCTGCACGGCCACTACGGTCGGGGATTCGAATCCCCCCTCGGACATGGATATTTGTGCCGTCCTTAGTATTAGGTAGTTCGTAAGTAGTTTGTAAGTTTCGAGACTGATGACCCCGTAGTTAAGTCCCATAAGCTCTACAAACATTTGATTTTGGTCTTACCTACAAATATCGACAATTAGGTTCATATCCACCCTCATGAACTACAGAAATTGCCGAGGTGGGGTGGCTTGAGTACCTCAACGAAAGAGATGCCCGTACCATAGGTGCAACCACGACGGAGGGGTATCTGTGGCGAGGCCAGACAAACGTGCGGTTCCTGAAAAGGGGCAACAGCCTTTTCAGGGGCAACAGTCTGGATGCTTGACTGAGCTGGCCTTGTAATATCAGCTAACATGGCCTTGCCATGCAGTTATTGCGAACGGCTGAAAGCAAGGGGAAACTACAGTTGTTAATTATTCTGACGACATGCAGCTCTACTGTATGGCTATACGATGGTGGCGTCTCTCGGGTAAAATATTCCGGAAGTAAAATAGTCCCCCATTCGGATCCGTTGATGCTGATGCTGAAAATAGTTCCTGGTTGTGCAACTAGGCTTCCGATGAGTGGAGATTTTCCACCCGAAACGAAATTTGAAGTGCCCCCTACCCTTCAAATGTTTGTAAGCCTAAGGGACCATACTGCTGTGGTCATCGGTACCGAGACTACTTAAGAACTACTAATGAAAGTTATCTGTTTTAATAATATTTCTTAAATATAATTTATTTTCTGGATTGGTCGTGGAGATGAACTGAAATTTGCTATCTGACCGCGTGAGTGTGTATGTGTCTTTGCTTGTCGGACTAGCAGAGATTTCTGTTGATAACAAACGATAGGTTACGTAAAATTCAGATTTTCCACACATAAGAGAAGCACATCCAATACTTTGTGACTGTTCCACACACTGGCTCAAAAACTAAGCCATGATAGAATAAATGATTTTTTTAAAGCGTCATGCCCGCCCAACGGATAACTCAGTCGTGCATTGCTATGAAAAGCTCTAACTGATACGTTAATTACTTCCGTAAATTACTTCAAAATGAATGCATCACTTTAATGCCATGTTGTAAATTCTCAACATCAGTATCAAAAATGAAAAACCTCAACTATTGTGTATGGTGAAGTTAAGCTCTCGTTTCAGAAAAACAACTGAAAGTGCACATAAATATTTTACTGTGAAATGAAGTGAATCCTTGTGACACTTCAAAGATCCCAATACCTTTACTGAGAAGTAAATTGAATTTTTGTAACAGTCGAAACGTACTGTGGTTGGCTCATCACACTTAGTCAAACACTTAATTATCGAGCGTTGTTAATCACCTATTTACTTGATCAAAAATGATCTCTTAAAATTCTCTACTCACAGTTAATACAAGCACAAAAATTTGAATTAATCCACAGATAAGCACTCTACTTTGATATTTCACTCATTGTAACTGCCTCATCATTATCATATTCTCAACATAGTTTTCAACAATCCTAACCTAGAGCCTAATTATTTTAGTGAAAGTTATCTGTTAAAACATACACTCACAGAGCCACCACGTGCAAGTACGGTTGATATTAACACTCTTACTTCACTTCAAAACAACTCACTTCAATTAACTGGTCGTAAAACTTATTGAAGGAAAAATGGAAGTTTCTACACACTACAAAATAATTTCATTATCACACTTATATTGAAATTTAAAAACCAACATCATTATAAAAGCATATACATATTACCTTATAAATTCTTCGTCTGAACATCTTCATCCTATTCAGCAGTCGAGCTAACAGACATCCTCTGCCCAGAGCTCACAGCTCAACCTCCTACTCCGCCCGCTACATTACAACAAGACACGACTGCCCATTTCTACCGTTACACTGCGACACCCAGCGCGCCACCATTACCAGACAGAGCAATAATGCTACCTCCCTGACCAAGGAAGCTAACTATACAGGGTATACTCTTTGACTTACAGGAATCTTATTCACAAAATAATAATTCCAACAGAATATTACAAAATATTAAATCCAACTGAATATAGACCCCTCGCACTAAGATCAACACACACACACACACACACACACACACAAACACACACACACACACACAACCCCACGGAAGGACTCCAACCTTCGTCGGGGAGCGGCAAAGTAATCCGTGACATGGCACCTTAGACCGCACGGCCGTTCTTTAACAGCCCACCGATCCTTCCGCAAAAATAAACTATATTGCAACGTTGCAATATAAAACGTTTTCCATCTGCGCATGCAGCGGCAAGTCGAAAAAAGTAGTATCCAGCCCCTAAAGGCGGGGAGGATTCTAAATAATAGGCTTCTTCTTAAACTGGTGTAATACCTAAGGGAACAAACTATCAGTCATTGGTCCGTACATAGCACTTAAACTAACTTATGCCAAGGACAACACACACACACACACACACACACACACACACACACAAACCACACACACCCATGCTTGAAGGAGGGCTCGAATCTCCGGTGGGAGCGATCCCTCAGTCCGTGACATTGCGCCTCAGGCCGCGCAGGAGGAGAGAAGAAAGTGATCTGTAAATTCAGTTTCGTATTCTTTGATTCATCGTACATTTTTAATGGCTGCTGGGCTATACGTTTCTTACCCCCAATGTTAATACGATGAATACCCCATTAAAGATTGCACATTACGCTAGTTTACTTTTGATGTCCAGAATGATGTATATTTCCAGGAAGTATTATTTGATTTTTTTTGTCTTTTTTATTTATTTTTTTAACGGCACCCTCTAAAGTTCTACCGGTGTAGCTCTGTTTTATCGAGATGGAACTCCGCTGACGGACTTGGGAACGCTAGATGATGGTCGGGGTACTGCGTTTGGTTTTTATGATGTCGCCTTAATTTTTCTTTATGGTCCATCTGCTTCCAGTCGTTCAGTGAGCTCGCGTGGTTTTATGACTAGGATGCCGTTTAGTTACTACGACGGAAACTGCGGTAAATCTTGCTGGGTAGTGTCTTCAAGTACGTCTTGCATCTTTTAGATCAGACTCTCAATTACACGAAAGGAAGGAAGGAAGGTTAGGGTTTAACGTCTCATGGACATCGTCGTCATTAGAGAATTTTGAGTTAGCTTTTGGCCTTTGATAGGGGATACGATATCTTTTACAATGAATGGTAGTGAAGGGGGCCATATCCCGCTCTCCTTTAAAGGGGTTAGATAAATCATGTAAACGAGTCGAATTAATTTTTACTTTAATAATTATTATTATTGAACCATCTAAGCAAACACATTTTCTCGTACATCCTCCAGAATGTGCCCTACATAAAAATCGAACATAGTTAGGACAAGATATCAAAAACGTCCTATCAGGACAACAATCTAAACGAGAGACAGCACTCTTTCTGTCTGCGCTCCTGGCGCCAGTTCAGACATTCGACGACTAAGTCACATTCAATTTTTTATCACAGTTCTTTATTTCTCTTAGCCTTATTCCTATTTAAAATAGGTCTTTGCCACCGGTGTTATGAAATTAAATAAACGAAAATTTCCTTTACAATTTTTGGCTGTCAGTATTTCTGTTTAGGTCTTACATTAAATGTAATCAATCATCATTCAAATTATTGCTCATTCCCCGTAATATATTATTACAATTATTTTTCAGCAGTACTATAAATGTATCTGACACATTGTGTCTAGGAATACGGTTAGCCGATCATTCTGCAAGGAAAATGAATGATGAACTAAGAACAAACGTTTGATCAATTGCTGTAATATTTAGAGATGGTAATTAACTACAGCAAAACTACAATAATACTACGTTCTTACCTTGCAAATGCGAATAACATACAATCATACAATCATAAGTCTTCTATTTTGGAGACATACATTTTTATAAAACTTGGAAGTAAGGAATAAGGATAATACGAGCGACTATAAGCAAGTCACCAGGTAACAGCGTTAAAAAAAAAAAAAAAAAAAAAAAAAAAAAAAAAAAAAAAAAAAAAAAAAAAAAAAAAATAAAAATAAAGAAAAGATGAGTATGAGTCTTTTCCAGTCATAAAATCAAAATTCAGTTTTGAAACTTCCAGTAGGGATGATTTTCATAGCAACCTACTTACAATAGGCTTGTGTAAGAGAATTATGATATACACAGTTATTTTAATAAACAGGGCGAAGTGCAGAAAAATATTTTTATAGAAAGAGGACAAAACAAGTAGTCGGCCGCGGTGGCCGAGCGCTTTGCGGCGCTTCAGTCACAATCTGCGCGGCCACTACGGTCGGGGGTTCGAATCCCCCCTCGGGCATGGATATTTGTGCCGTCCTTAGTATTAGCTAGTTCATAAGTAGTTTGTAAGTTTAGGGACTGATGACCCCGTATTAAGTCCCATAAGCTTAACAAACATTTTTTTTGACTGATGACCCCGTAGTTAAGTCCATTTGAACAAAACAAGTGACTTGCCCCGGCGTTACGCCTGTAGAGTAGGCAACACGTGTGACGTCTAAGCTGCGATGCTTGCCACTTTTTCGGAGCACTGGCGCTGATATATCTAATTCAGGCTTCTCCACTAATAAAACCACCAGGCGTCCTGGCTCTGGACAGTACTCAGACCGGCGCACGACCATCCACCGATCAGTCCACGCCACGCCGCGACTCGGTCGACTGCCTCCATTCGAATGAATTCCGCGAGTAGAGTGGACGCAGGATAAATTGGCCGATAGATGCGCAAACGGATGGGCAAGCGTAGGGAGCGGTAGTGGAGGGGGAAGCAGTGGGCGAACGCTGGAGGGGAAGTGAAGTGCCGCTCTAAGCTGAAGCCTACGTTCCACTACCTGCCAGAGATACATAATTTGTCTTCTGTACCTAACCATACCATCAAAAATGTCTTTAAAATACTTAACGCATTGTTATTAACATTATTTTTATTATTTTATTGCGTATCGTACTATAAATACATGTTAGTTAAAGCCTTAGTTATGTAACATTTGAGATACAGGCTATGGACTGATTTGTTAGCATTATTGGCGTGCATGCAGGGACCCACTCGGTTAGCCGTGCACTATAACGCACCTCTTTCCGAGACAGGGAGGCGTCACAGTCTAATATATACAGTCGCGACACTCCCGCAGGTTTTTGTTGTACACTACGACTGCAGCGCTCCAAGCGGCCGGTAAGCTACGTTTCTGAATACAGTATTGGATGAGTGTGAATAGTATCGTTTATATCGATTTTTACAGACTTTTCACTCTAGGGAACGTATGTAGTGCTATAAAAATAGGTAGTCATTTAAAATTAGCTCCCCCTTCGTCTTTATTAGGTTTACTGAGATCACTGATGATGTACGAAACTGTACATTCCAGGAAAGTTTATTTACAATTATCTTGTAGCCTATAGGCTTTTGCTGAATAATATCATTTTCTATTAAAAATAAGAAATAGCTAAGAAACACCGGAAGACCTACCTTTGGCAAAAAGTCGTCGCTTTTCTACTCAGGAACGTTATGGGTTCTTCACTATAATTTCAGTAAAATCGATGAGAGTGGAACGTAGGAAACACACACAGAATGCAATAACTACAGTATTTAACGTACCAAAGTAGCGACCACAGCTGTAGCTGGTAAGAAAACGGAAAAAGCAATCAAACTGTTTTCAACAAAGAAGAAACCAATTCTGAAATTGTTGCTACAACTGAACCACAAACGGCAAGAAAGCCATTGTCTTCTTAAGCTAAAGTAATCACACTCAAACGAATCTGCGCGTATCAGAAAGACGACTGATGCCTAAAAATGTTCGAATCATTAGACTACACACCGAATTGATACACGTCAAGAAACTCTTGTCTTAGTAAGAACACACCATAATAGAAACGTACGTTTCTCTTATGTTTATATTCTACTTACTTTCAACGGAATAAGTCGCAAAATAACACATATTCGTAAGTATTTGTTCATGACGAAGTTCTTCATTACACCTCTGAATCAGTTAAATTCGGCTGTTTTTGTATCAATGTCCGTGTTATGTATATCTCTTAATATTTTACTAATGCTTTTAACGCAAAAACTGTACCAACTATTTCGTTAATTACGCACACAAATAATTATAAACAAACATCACTCCTACGGCAGCTTGCCCACCGCTAGGAACGCTAGTGTTGTTGCAACTGTCAGTTGTTAACAACTTTCACAGCAGTGAGTGTCGCGACTGTGCATGTTAAGACTGTGGTGGCGTAACGGCTCTGGTTCGAATCAGCCCGGCGGATTAACGAAAGGAGTCGGAGTGCCGGCCAACCTGGATGTGGTTTTTAGGCGGTTTTTCACATCCCTCTAGGTGTATACTGGGGTGGTACCCAAGTCTCGCCTCAGTTACACGATTCGCAAACATTTCGTAACACTTTACCCTTTCACATCTGTAACACTATACGCAGTCATTTGGGATACACATTTCCTCCCAGGGGAGGGGGGGGGGCCGACAGGAAGGACATCCTGCCACCCTGTACATATTAACACATGCGGGAAGTATGGTGTTACTTTTTATTCTGCAAATAGAAAATATTTTCATTAGCCTTCAATCTGCTGTACTGATCTGGATAGAGCTTAAACACTCAGTCAGAAACAATGCTAAATCAAACACCCACTATACGTAACGCGATAATAAAACCTATGGTATTTCTGTCGGTGCATTATAGAATTTAAATTTAAAAGGAATTCTCACTTCCTCCTATTGTTCAGTATTTTAGACCAGAAAACGCGAATGTCTGCATTAGCCTTTGGACACAGAACTACTTGTCCTTATCAGTTATTTTTGTGCGTGTACTATAATCAGACCTTCTCCTTTCAAAGTTACTACATTACTTAATCTATTTGTCCACTCATTGGGTGTACTATGCGATCTGTGAATGTATGTTTCACCGATATATATATATATATATATATATATATATATATATATATATATATATATATATATATATATGACACGTTTACTGCGAATTTCTAAACGTTCCACAGGCATCTTCCTGTTATCTATTGTTTTGCGCCACGTCATAAATATGAAGCGTGTTAAATACACAAAAAGTAAAGCAAGTAAGTATTACATAGAAATTTTAAAAAACTACTCTACCTGAAACCTGACTTTTGAAGTAGATACCGTAAGCCGGCCGCGGTGGCCGAGGGGACTGAGGCACTCCAGTCACGGTCTGCATGGCCACTACGGTCCGGGGTTCGAATCCCCCCTCGGGCATGGATATTTGTGCCGTCGTAGTTCGTAAGTAGTTCATAAGTATCCAGAATGAAACTTCACTCTGCAGCGGAGTGTGCGCTGATATGAAACTTCCTGGCAGATTAAAATTGTGTGCCGGAACCGGGACTCGAACCTGGGACTTTTGCCTATCGCGGGCAAGCGAACTACCGACTGTGCTATCCCAACACGACTCACGATGCCGCCCCACAACTTTACTTCTGCCAGTACCTCGCCTCCTACTTTCCAAACTTCACAGAAGCTCTCCTGCAAACACGCAAGACTAGCACTCCTGGAAGAAAGGATATGGTGGAGACATGGCTTAGCCACAGCCTAAAGGATGTTTCCAGAATGAAACTTCACTCTGCAGCGGAGTGTGCGCTGATATGAAACTTCCTGGCAGATTAAAATTGTGTGCCGGAACCGGGACTCGAACCTGGGACCTTTGCCTATCGCGGGCAAGCGCACTACCGACTGTGCTATCCCGACACGACTCACGATGCCGCCCCACAACTTTACTTCTGCCAGTACCTCGCCTCCTACTTTCCAAACTTCACAGAAGCTCTCCTGCAAACACGCAAGACTAGCACTCCTGGAAGAAAGGATATGGTGGAGACATGGCTTAGCCACAGCCTAAAGGATGTTTCCAGAATGAAACTTCACTCTGCAGCGGAGTGTGCGCTGATATGAAACTTCCTGGCAGATTAAAATTGTGTGCCGGAACCGGGACTCGAACCTGGGACCTTTGCCTATCGCGGGCAAGCGCACTACCGACTGTGCTATCCCGACACGACTCACGATGCCGCCCCACAACTTTACTTCTGCCAGTACCTCGCCTCCTACTTTCCAAACTTCACAGAAGCTCTCCTGCAAACACGCAAGACTAGCACTCCTGGAAGAAAGGATATGGTGGAGACATGGCTTAGCCACAGCCTAAAGGATGTTTCCAGAATGAAACTTCACTCTGCAGCGGAGTGTGCGCTGATATGAAACTTCCCGGCAGATTAAAATTGTGTGCCGGAACCGGGACTCGAACCTGGGACCTTTGCCTTTCGCGGGCAAGCGCACTACCGACTGTGCTATCCCGACACGACTCACGATGCCGCCCCACAACTTTACGTCTGCCAGTACCTCGCCTCCTACTTTCCAAACTTCACAGAAGCTCTCCTGCAAACACGCAAGACTAGCACTCCTGGAAGAAAGGATATGGTGGAGACATGGCTTAGCCACAGCCTAAAGGATGTTTCCAGAATGAAACTTCACTCTGCAGCGGAGTGTGCGCTGATATGAAACTTCCCGGCAGATTAAAATTGTGTGCCGGAACCGGGACTCGAACCTGGGACCTTTGCCTATCGCGGGCAAGCGCACTACCGACTGTGCTATCCCGACACGACTCACGATGCCGCCCCACAACTTTACTTCTGCCAGTACCTCGCCTCCTACTTTCCAAACTTCACAGAAGCTCTCCTGCAAACACGCAAGACTAGCACTCCTGGAAGAAAGGATATGGTGGAGACAGGGCTTAGCCACAGCCTAAAGGATGTTTCCAGAATGAAACTTCACTCTGCAGCGGAGTGTGCGCTGATATGAAACTTCCTGGCAGATTAGAATTGTGTGCCGGAACCGGGACTCGAACCTGGGACCTTTCATAAGTAGTTTGTAAGTTTAGTCCTATAGACAGTACAAACATTTGAACATTTTTTAGATACCATTATGAAGAAATACTTTCCTTGAAAGACGTATTTTCCCTTAGTACGGGAAAAAGTTACTTATTGTGAGGCGCTCTTTGTTTGTCATGTGGTAACTGAGTATCAAACTCTGCACAACTTGTTCATGAAAATCATCTAAATCTAAGACCATAAGACCAAAAAGGTCTTTATTCCGCCTTTTTCCCAGAGAAACCCTCAGAAAGTCCTTCTCTAGTAATAAATATGAACCTTATTTCGTTGTATGTTCTTCTCTCATGGCATCATATATTACAAACACTACTATGAGAGGTGTTGGTCCTATTTTTAGAATTATTTGCTCCATTTTTATTTGGATAATACTGTTTCGATTGAAGGTTATCAATAGTATTATCTTGTTCAATTTCTTTCATTTTGTCTTGTAATTATCAGAAGATAGGAGTTTGGGAGGTAAATTTCCGTTCTCTCGTAGTATGACTCTGTTTTTGATTATTGTAAGTATCGCCGATGGAATAACAGTCTTCCTAGGTGGATGGTGCTGGCGATATGCGCAGGCCAGCAGGGCCCGCGATGGGGGATGTTGCTTTCAAGGCATTCTGCCGACACCGCCCGGAGGGCGATCGCTGGCGCCACCACCTATGTGGTGAAACCACTCAGTCTGCAGACGGACATTTGTATTTGGGCTGGGCACGTCTGTGGCTGACCTGAGTCACAGAGTAGCATATACAGAGGAGAAGCCCCCCCCCCCCCGAAACCATTGTCCTACGCTCCCCTCGTAGTTCCGTAAGATGCTAGCAGGTGTCAGGCGGTTCACTGGCTTAGGGTGCCTCTCGCACGTCAGAGGGTAGCGTGGAGGGGAGGCTGAGGGTAGAGCTCGTGCCACCTGCCACGAGGCCACAGCTGTGTCCGGCTTGCTGGCTTTTGAGGGTGGGGACAGCCGCTACCTGCCGCCTGCTCTGGCCAGTTTAAAGAGCTGCTTTTGACCGCAGCGCCATCATGGGATATTTTACGGAACTGCTAGAAACCCTCCTTCCCCGCACCCCTGAACGTAGGATCGGGCCCTTACGGAGGTTTCCCATCTGCATATATTTGTCTGTGCCTGAGTCCAGGTTGTTTGTTTACTGCTTCGATGTTGCTTTTGTGTAGGGAGGGTCTCCGGGCGTGACGCACCGTAAGGGCGCTAAAGTACAATGAGCAGAGTCAGTAAAAGTTGGCGTCGTTCTGGTCTGCATGTGCACCCAAGGTTTGGAACGCCAGGGGCGGGCGTCTGCGAATGTTTGTGTAAATTGCCAGTGGTGATTTCTTGAGGGAAGTTAGAGCGGTGCTCTCGCGACCGGACTCTGGTGTCGGTGGAACTGCTGGCCGCATCGTGCTATTTTTGGGGACTCTGGTCTGGACCGCGCTCTTGACCATCGCGCTGTTTTGAGTTGTGTAATTTTCGGTGTTAGCTTTGAATTATTCCAGTGTGCTTTCTGCACAGTCAGGTCTTAGTCTTGTGTGGCTACTATAGAGTAAATTGAAACTTGTAATATTCTGAAGTGTGTGTTTGCTGTCGGCTACACCACTCGTAATCAGAATTTTTACCTTTTCTTGAGAGTACAGTTTTATTTTCACTTTAGTATTCTCATCGGCTTAACCGACCGTGTTCTAATCGTATCAATCCACATTCGCGATCACTGCTGTCAACACTGCACTGCCCTCAGCTGGTATTCTCCACCTGCAATGCCGTTCAACAGAAAGACCATAAGGTTGCGCCAAAGCATCTGCTGAGAAATGGGAGTTGAATGGTAGTATTAAGTGGGAGTTTATCGTGTGCCAGAAGGGACGTCCTTATTCTTGTAGATCGAACATAGACTTGACCAGAGTTGGGGTAAATTTTCATTTTTGTATTTAATTTTATACTTCGTGGGTTTGCCACTTCCCTTGTGTGACTTAGCCAGTCAAAACATTTTATTTCGTGTACCAACTTCAGTTAATTTCTAATTTTCATGTAAAGTCACCCATTTAGATATTATGTGTATTTTATTGTCTTTCAAAACTGATCTATTTGTATATATATATATATATATATATATATATATATATATATATATATATATATATATAGTGGCATATGGTCACATGTGTTGTTGTATCAGGCAGGTTGTAAGATAGAATTTGTGAATATAGTTTTTATTGAAATTTGTGCCTACCTCATTTCAACCACCATTAACCGTAAATATTTTGGAGGTAAAATTCTTCTAAAGATATGTAAGTCAGGGGGAAATATTTCCATTGCACAGAGTGTGCAATTAAAAAGCTTGCATGGATTATGGAGCAGTGAAATACACACTGTTTCGTGCTCTGTTCTGCACACTGGACATTTAGACTAAAAAGTCGTGGATTTGTTTGTCTGACCAGTTTTACGCAACTTAAAGACACTATTATGGACAATGCAAATGTATGTTCTTTAATGTATGTTGGGTGTATCCTAGTGGTCCTCAATTTCGACAACTATTCAGTGTACATTTGCCATCGAGTAAAATTACTGAGAGATACGGAGCAGTCCTGAAAGCGGCAAATAGTTACTGGCATGGAACTATTTTCAAATCTCCGGATACTCGTCTGCTTATTCTAAATTCCTGTTTTTTTTTTTTTTTTTTTTTTTTTTTTTTTTTTCGGAGTTTAAAATACACAGATATATCTGAAAACATTTTCTAGCTTAGCGTTGGCGTTAAAGTCTTTGAGGGCAAAGAAAGTTTAAAATCTAAATTTCCGCTCTCTTTTTTCTGTGTTATGCAGACAGAATGTCGGTAGTATGAGTCATCCTAGTACTTCCAAGAGAAGTGTCTGTAAAGAAGTCCAGTGCCAGCTACTGCCAGTGTCACATCGTAAACAGCGCTAAGTATCTTAATTTAATTTGGGTCAAATTTAATTTGCCAGTCTAGTTCTTCATTTTCGTTAGTACTTCGGTTTTAGAGGTTTATTCCCGCGTACTTGGCAGATTAGCATTCAGTCAGTTAGCAGTAAGTTCAGTGCCAGCTGTTGTCGCTGCCTCATCACCCAGAGCGCTAAGTTCTGTAATTTAATTGCGTGAAATTCCGTTGCCAGTTAATTTCTTAATTTTCTTTAGTTTTTCCGTTTTTAAGAGGTTTCTTCTCACCTACTTGACAGATTTCGTTTGTGCTACTGCCTTAGGAGTTTATTATCGCGTACTTTGATAAATACCGCGTGTATAGTTTTCGTCTGCTGCAAGCTACGCGTCATATTGTCACTTCCTTATTTCGTGTTCTGCTTTGAGAAAGCTTATAGAAAGCCATAGATTATCTTGTTTATTTGAAAACCGCCGGACTCAGTTTTGTTGATTTGACAGTGTACGTATCATTGATCACAGTTCAGTCAGCTGCCAGACGCCTTTATTAAAGTACTAGGCTACTTAAAAGTTGATTATTTAGTTTTCTACTTTCTACAGTTAATTGTATCGATAGGATGGGTGTGTGCCTGCTGTGTGCGGACGCAGAAGGAGTTGGCTGCAGTTCGCGAACAGCTGAGCTTGCTGTTGTCAGCCGTTCTTCAGGCTGCTGTCGCTAGGTGCAGCGATGGTGGGGTGTCTGGTGCGTCGCGTGGGACACTTCACGTGTCTCACGCTTCGCTCTCTGTCCCTGTTACCGAGGCACCTTCCGGTGTACCGGACGTGATCGAGGCGCCCACTCCGCAAGGGGAGTGGCGGTTTGTACGGCGTTCCCATCGATCGAGGCGGAAGGGCAATGTGGAGGCTGGACGTCCGTCCACGCCCGTTCGTCCTGTGAGTGGACGTGTGGCCACGCCTTCTGCAGGGTCCGAGCAGGTGCACGTGGTGAGGGGATTATTCGTTATTGGGAGCTCCAATGTTAGGCGCGTGATGGAGCCCCTTAGGCAGATAGCGTCGAGATCCGGAAAGAAGTCCAACGTGCACTCGGTATGTCTGCCGGGAGGCCTCATCCGAGATGTGGAGGCGGCCTTGCCGGCGGCTATCGATGGTGCGGGGTGCTGTCGACTGCAACTCGTGGCTCACGTCGGCACCAACGACGCTTGTCGCATGGGTTCTGAGGACATCCTCAGGTCCTACGGGCGACTAGCGGAATTGGTGAAGGCTGCTGCCCTCGCACGCGGGGTACAAGCAGAGCTGTCAATTTGTAGCATTGTTCCCAGGGTTGATCGGGGTCCTTCGGTTGGAGCCGAGTGGAGGGTCTGAAACAGAGGCTTCGCCGAGTCTGTAACAGTCATGGCTGCAGATTTCTGGAGCTGCGTTATCGGGTGGGGAATTGTAGTGTGCCCCTAGATAGATCAGGGGTGCACTACACTAAGGAAGCGGCTACTCGGGTAGTTGGCTGCGGTGTCCGAGGGGACTACGGCGCGCCAGTCTCAGTCTGCACGGCCGCTACGGTCGTGGGTTCGAATCCCCCCTGGGGCATGGACGCTTGTGTCGTCTTTAGTATAAGGTAGTTCATAAGTAGTTTGTAAGTTTAGGGACTGATGATCCTGTCGTTAAGTCCCTTAAGGTTAACAAACATTTGAACATTTGCTACTCAGATAGCAGAGTACTTGTGGAGTGCACATGGTTTTTTTTAGGCACTGATGAGCACTCGTCTGTAAACATTCAAACAGCGAATTCAGGCCACGTTCGGCCCAAAAATTCGCGTATCAAAATATTAGCTGCGAACTTACAAAGTATTAGAAACAAAGTTCCCGAATTTGCCGCACTGCATGGAAATTACTGTGCTCAGATAGTTTCAGGCACCGAAAGCTGGCTAAATCATGATGTGGTAAATTCAGAATATTTAGCGAGGCGTGGAATGTAGATTGGAAAGATCAATCGGATACAACTGGAGGAGGAGTGTTCATCGTTGTGGACAAAGATATAGTTTCTACTGAGATCTAGATTGAAAGTAACTGTGAAGTTATTTGGGCACGTGTAACAGACATAAAAGAATAAAGTTAATAGTTTGGTGCTTTTACCGGCCCCCCAGTGCTGCTGTAGCAGTTTTACAGTCATTCAAAGAAAGTCTACACCAGGTAGTGCGTAGTTATCGGGCCATGTAATATTAGTCGGGGGAGACTTCAACCTTAAGAGTATAGATTGGGACCTCTCTAGTTACATTTTAGGCGGTACAGACAAGCAGTCTTGCGAGCTACTTTTGGACACATTCTCCGAAAACTGTCTTGAGCAGTTAAACCGGCAACCCACGCGCAATGGAAATATTTTAGACCTTATAGCCACGAACAGGCCTGACCTTATTAACGATGTCTGTGTAGAGACAGGAATTAGTGTTCATGACATCGTCAAAGCGTCGATGGTGACCAAAGTTCATAAACCAATCAAGAAGGCTAGGAGCGTGTTTTTGTTGGGAAGAGCCGATAAGTAAATGTTAGGATTGCACATGAAAATGAATGGGCATCGTTTAATTCCGGGACTATAGATGTAGAGGAATTGTGAACTAAATTTAAGTGCATTGTAAATAAAGGGTTAGGGCAATATGTGTCAGTATAGACGATTAAGGATGGAAAAGATTCACCGTGGTATAATAATAATATTAGAAATCTACTAAGAAATCAAAGACTGTTGCACTCTCGATTAAAAAAAAATAATAAATAAATAAATTTTTGGACATTTTATTGATATTATCCCATTCGTCTGACAAAAATTCTTCTTTCCATTTGATTGAACTGACACCCCCATCAATCCCAATAAACATATGCCTTTGCATATCCCTATTCTGATTTTGTAACTGCCTTACTATGCCTTCTTTGTTGGATTATATGCGCGGCTGATCACCATGTGGAGGACCAGGGTTCGATTTCCGGTCCTGCCAAGGATTTTTCTTTCGTGGGAGGACTGGGACGTGGTACACGCATCCTCGTGAGGCCAACTGGGAATTTGCTCTGTTGAGAGCAGCGCATCCACGCCAAGAAACCTGACAGAGAGCAGGGGAGCGGCGTGATGACTACACTCCCCTCCACTGACGACATCCACCTCCACTGACTACATCCCCCTCCAGGTTCTCCACGCCCCTCCATATCGAATCCAAAGACGCTGTTGACAAAGGATGACACGGCGGTCTATCGTGCCAGATTGGCCCATCTAGGCCAAACCTCGGTATTTTGCTTTGCTGCTGCGTTCAGACTTCTGACATTCCATGTTCCCACTCGAAGAATATTGCCACTTCTTCGAATATCCAATCTTTTCTCATCATTGGCAGTTCCCAGCCGGAGATCCCAATGGGGGACTGCGAGGGTGGTCTCATAAAACATCAGACCTGACCGAGAGAAGGCAGTCGTTGTTGAAAAAGCCTCTGGATTAGAAAGTATATGATCTATGAAGCATATGTTCCATGATAGTAGGATAGTAGGATATGATATTTTTATGAGGCAGAATTCACTTTTTTTTAATTTTAAAAGAAATCACTTCATTCTTTGTAATACAGAATAGTCAAGGCCACAGAATAAGTTAGCGAAAACACCCTAAATTACATGCATCTTTTGTTGGAAAACTAGTATAAATAGTACCCTCAGCCGTGTTACTCTCTGTGTATTCAGTTCCCTACGTATTAAGATGTCTGTGCATTCAGCTTTCTATGTATTCAGATCTAGGTATGTTCAGTTCGCTAGCTATTCAGCAATAGTGACTCGGCTAGTTCAGTATTAATTAATTAGAGATTAATTCATTTCTTATAGGTGTAAAGACTTTGATAGTGAGCGATGAAGTATCGAAGTATTACGCGTTTCGCGATAACATCATCTATGGTCTCTAGATCGGGTTTAGGCTACAGAAGATAGTTAAAATTCTGCCTCCCGACGAGATAATCTCATTATTAGTGGGAATAGAATAATAATTCTTTTCATTTACAAAGAGGAAGTGTAAGCTATGAACATTTCTTTAGCAGACTTGAAATATTATGAACGCTAACTTATATCAGAGATATTGTGATAAAAGTTTATTGTGAGGAATCAAATTCCCGAACTGTGAATACTTACGTGTCTTTGTTCAAGTGTACTTATTGTAACTCATATCTAAAGAAAAATATATATAGGACAGTGAAATATTAAAAAGAAAAAAAAGTGTCTTAACAGAGTTCTTCCGTAGTTAGAACCTTTATCAAACCAGTGATATTTCGAACAGTGCTTAAATGAATATCTTTTACTGTGATAGATCGCAATATGTAGTAAAATTTACTTAATCTACTATTCAGTGAAATGAACCTTATTAAAAGCAAACTTCTAAAGACTATTTTATGAGAAGTCTAAATAAATTAATTCTTATGTAACTGACTTCGTTTTACTGAACTGCCGGGACAGATAAAAAGATAAACTTTCAAAACAATTTATAGCCCCTGAGATAAAGAATCTGTATGTTCAAACAGTTTAATAAAGCTAAGGACATTAAATAGGCTCAGGAAAGCAATACTTCGCAGTACGTTCAGGTGAAATAAGAAACAATAACTCAATTCGATCGATCAAACAGGAGTACCAACCTAGATTTCTGAAGTACAAGCTAAGTAAAATTTGAGAGCCTATTAGACTATCAAACCGAAGAAGACTAAAGTTACGCAACTGCCTACCACAGATAATCATCAATATTTTAAAGAACAGAAAATTACCTCAAATACGAAGAACGTTAGATAGGGAAAAAATATTAGAATACAGCATTACTGTCGTATTAAATTATTAATCGACATTTAGACGTGGGCTATAAGTGAATGTACCTTATAGGTTAGGGATATATTATGATACTAATAAGCCGTTTTCAGTCACGATGTTTTTATTGTCCTACGCGTTTCGGAGCTACACCTCCATTTTCGAGGACCTTATTTACCCATTTTGCGTTGCGTCTGCTTCAGTTTTTCACGGCAGAAGGACACTGTTGTTGTTATTATTGAGAAAACTGTCTCGGGTGTGTTTAATGAAAGGAATGCAGTGAAGTATTGTGAAGTGTTTCCTGCATTTGTGGACAGAAACTTATTTCCTGTATCGGAGAAAAATCTTCGCAATTTGCACAAATTTTACACAGCCCATTTTCACAACAGTATGTTTATGCCGGTAGTACATGTGTCAAATGGTATTACATTATGCTATGGAGTATTCAAATTTTAGTTACTCTCATTTGTATGGCTTAACAAACTAGGCTAACAAAATAAATAAGATTACTAAGAGGATTGCATTTTCACAACTTAGCATTTTTATGGTGGTATTACATGTGTCAAATGGCGTTCCATTAATGCTATGGAGTATTGAAATTTTTAGTTACTCAATACTCCATAGCATTAATGTATCGCGATTTGACGCATGTACCACCGGAATAAACACGGTAAGTTGTGAAAATGTGCTCTGTAAAATTTGTGCAAATGTGGAAAGTTTTTTCCCCCATGCAGGATGAGCCAAATACGCCGCGAATTCTGAGGATGGCAAGGTTGTGTGCGATCTAGACTGTTACTTTAACCAAATACAGTACAACCAGAAAAACACCAAACATCAAATGAGACAGAAATGAAATATATCAACATCATTTGAATTCCATGAAGTACTGTCACTAGGCCGTATAAGAGACTTCTTTTAATGACGAAAGGCAAGGAAAACCTCCTGTCTGTTCTAGCTCCTGAACACGCAGAGGCGGGAACGGCAGGGGAGAGGGGAACGAAGCGAGAGAAGGCAGGGAGGGCATCAGGAAAGGTAATGCAGCGGTGGAAGAGAACTAAGTGCCGCAATAGCTTCGGGCACCGTGCTCGCCATGCAAGAACTCAAGAAAACATCGCAAGCCCCCCGGGGGGAATGCTGAAAGGAAAAAGAAGTTCTTTTCACGAAATACTATTGCGATTCAGCACTCAGAACAGAGCGCAGTGCGACCTTATTTGCCACGAAAATACTCGCAGGTGACCCAAGTCATAGGATTGAGAAACGAAGAGATACAGATGGATCCATTACCGCATATGCAAGGTACAAAACAGAGCGAGGTGGCGCAGCGGCAATACACTTTTTGTTTCATAGACTCTTCCGTCGGATCTTGATGGAACATAGACATATTAAATAACTGTATACACTGTGTATTTGTTCCACAATAATATTTATTTTTGTTGTGAACTAGCTTTCGGCTTCTTAGGCCATCTTCAGACAACTTAATACTGCAGATTATCCACATCACACCAGCTGCTGTGTTTCGAGTACAAAGATTTTACAAAGATAACTGTCAGTCATAAACTATGTAGCCATTAGGTATTTTATAAACAGAGACGTCCAACCAATTAAAACAAAACTGTAACTAAAACATAACTGTACATTAATTTCCAAGAATTAGGTTGAAAGAAACAATGGTTCAGTGAATAATAGTGTGGTGTCGCACAAGTACAAAGTGCGCGCCACCTACTTTCGCCGCGCGCCGCCATGCACACACGGCGCGGCGTTCTCGCGACAGCCACGAGCGCCCTCTGCTGCAAGCCCGCTCGTGGCCACCACGGGAAGACATCGGTCACTTCGGACTGAGATAGCAACGAGTTAGGACCTTCGTAATCAGATAGGCACCAGTGAAGACTTTGCTATTGTACCGGCACTAGGCAGGCCTCTAACAACTATGTATCAACATTCTGCAGCACTATGTAAAAGTTAAGTATTGTTACATTCTGTGCCATATATATATATCTTTCTAATTTGCTCTAGTGTTTATAGTTTCTGGCTGCTCCCCTCCGTACCTGCACCAGCGTGCTATTTTTGTTCCTGTGTCGGTCTCGTTCCACTCGGCCACCGACACCTACGACGAGGCTGGGACACAAGAGCGGCGACGAAGTTGGGACACAAAAGTGGCGACGAGGATGGGATACAAAAGTGGCGACGAGGAGTGATAGAACCTTGGACCAGCCCGCTTGCAGCAGCCAGACAGCAGCAGTCGGAGCACGCACAAATTGCTCCCGCCCACCCACACTTATTATAACAATTTTGGGGGAAAGATATTTTGTTACGTGTTTTGTGGACTTTTTTTGTTGCAGAGCGTCCTCTTTCATATTGCATTTGTGTTTTGTTATAAGTTACTTGTATGCGCGGCGCCTAATCGGTCAGCATGGCCACTACCCCGAACCCAAACTTAATGGAAATTATTCAGTTACAGACGGCGCAAATAACACAACTTCTCCAGGCTGTGGCCCAGCTCACAGCGCAAGCAGCTAACCAACAACAACAGCCGCCGCTTCAGCAGCCCACACCAGCCGCCGTACCGCTCCCTACGTTCCGCCAGTACAACGAACGTGAGGAAGAATGGAGAAAACTACTTCGCACAGTTTCAAGAACTCGTCGCGGCTCATCAAATTACAGGTCAGAGAGTGAAGAACTTAAACGTTGGCAAGATAGTGGGGTGATTTCTCCTGTTTCTGCGAGTCAGTGGGCCTCGCCTATAGTAATTATACCCAAGCCGTCAGGAAAACTTCGTCTCTGTGCGGACTTCAAATCAACTGTCAACAGTCAAACAATTGTCGACACTTATCCCCTGCCCAGACCTGAGGAACTGATGGACAAATTAGGACAGTCTCGCTTCTTTTCCAAGATTGATTTAGCAGAGGCATACTTACAGATTCCACTGGATGACGAGTCAAAAAAGTTTTTCGTCATTAATACTCACATGGGCCTTTTTCAATTTCAACGCCTACCCTTTGGCAGTTCTTCCCCCCCCGCTATTTTTCAGCGCTTTTTGGAACAGCTGACAGTTTCTGTACCGTGTTGCTCGAACTACTTAGATGATATTGTGGTATCCGGACGTACAGTTGAAGAACATTTATCAAACCTGGAGTGCCTTTTCAAAGTGTTGACTGCAGCAGGTCTACGTTGTAATAAAGCAAAGTGTTTGTTTTTTCAAACTGAAATAGAGTACCTGGGCCATGTGATTAATGCCCAAGGAATTCATCCCTTACAGTCACATCTTCGAGCAATCAAAGACTTGCCTCCTCCGAAGAATGTGCATGAATTGCAAGCAGTGATGGGAAAGCTTAACTATTATTTCAGGTTTATTCCCAATGCCTCTCAGATTGCAGCTCCACTGCATCACTTACGTAGGAAGAATGTTCCTTTTGTATGGTCTAACGATTGTCAGGTTGCCTTTGACAAACTTAAGTCTGCACTACTCAGTGATGCATGTTTGATTCCCTTTGACCCACAGAAGCCTGTAGTGTTAGCAGTTGACGCCTCGTCGTACGGTCTGGGTGCCGTTCTGTCGCATCGTATTGGATGTCACGATCGTCCTATTGCCTTTGCATCCAAGCTACTGACGCCGACGCAACAGAATTACAGTCAGATAGAAAAGGAGGCCTTAGCAATCATTTACGGCGTCACAAAGTTTCATCATTATCTCTATGGCAGAAAATTCTATTTGTTGACAGACCACAAGCCTCTCACGTCGTTGTTCTCTCCCACAAAGCCAATTCCGCCACGAACGGCACAAAAGCTTCAGAGATGGTCCTTGATATTGTCTACTTATCAGTATGAGATTTTGTACCGACCTACCACTAAACACGCCAACGCGGACACACTTTCCCGACTTCCGGTTGGCCAGGATGTGTCGTTTGATTCTTCGGAAATGGCATGTTGTCAGATAGACTCCAGAGATGCTACCGCTGTCGCAGATTTCCCTTTGAACTCTCGTCGGGTTGCACAGGAAACAGCTGCGGATGCAGACTTAAGTGTGGTAGCACGTTTTGTTCGCTTTGGTTGGCCTGCCAGAGCCAAAGACATTGATCGGCCTCTGGTTCGACGTTATTTTGCACAACGTCATGCATTATCTCTAAGTCAGGGTGTACTGTTGTTGCATACCGACAACGACCAAACAAGAGTGATTGTTCCTCGTTCCCTGCAACGTGAAGTGTTACGCCTCCTGCATCAAGGACATTGGGGTATTGTTAGGACAAAGCAACTGGCCAGACGTCATTGTACCTGGGTTGGTATGGACGCTCAGATAGAGAGCATGACGTCACAGTGTACGGTTTGTGCGGAGCATCAGGCGGCTCCTCCGCAACGTTTCTCAGACTGGCCACGCCCCAAGGGACCATGGCAACGTTTACATATTGACTTTGCCGGACCTTTCTGGAATACGCGCTGGTTAATTGTTGTAGACGCTTTCAGCAAGTTTCCTTTCGTGATTGCCATGAACTCAACGACAGTTTCTAGTACAATCAGTGCCTTAACATCTGTGTTTTGCATCGAAGGTTTGCCTGAAACTATCGTCAGTGACAATGGACCTCAGTTTGTTAGTGCGGAATTTCAACAGTTTTGTCGTGTGAATGGCATTCAGCATATTACCACTGCACCTTTTCACCCTCAGTCCAATGGTGAAGCAGAACGTTTCGTTCGAACATTCAAGTCTCACATGGAGAAGATGAAAGGTCAGCACTCCAGGCAGCAAGCTCTTCAAATTTTCCTGTCTACGTATCGGTGCATGCCACGTGACGGCCCGTCTCCTGCCGAGCTGCTACACGGCCGCCGTCACCGCACTCTCCTTCACCTGCTGCAGCCTCCCACGCACCGAGTCGGTTCGTATGGCGCTACGCGTTTTCAGGTTTCTACGCCGGTGCTGTACAGGGTGTTTGCTGGCAACAAGAAGAAATGGTTACCGGGCACCATTCAGCGCGTGCTCGGTCGCAATATGTATGTTGTACGTTCTTCCACAGGGTCGGAGCTGGGGCGCCACGCAAACCAATTGCGCCTGCATAGGCCTCGCGATCCTGTCTCCGGTTTCTTGATTCCAGACCCAGTTCACCGCCAGGGAGCACAACCACATCGTTCGTCCCCAGACTACGAGATCGTACCCATGGAGGTGGACGCACCTCCGACGCAGTCGTCGCCGCCGCTGTCGCCGCCGCAGATGAAAGCGTCACCGAGAGGGACTCCGGGACCGTGCGGGCCCCTCCAGCTTGGGCTACGCACCTCAGAAGAAGATGACCTGGTCAATCTGGGCGGAAGCGTGCGCCCTTCCCCAGGTTTCGGCGGGTTTCCTGGAGGATCTCAAGGCGGATGCCGGGGCGCGGACGGCGTCTCGATCCCGGCCTCAGCTACGACGCCCGTCCCACCAGTAACGCCCCCGCCCAGGCCCTCCTCTCAGTGCCGTCGCCGTGGCCCTCAGCCCTACGCCACGACGGCGCGGCGGTTTGGGGGGGAGGGGTGTGGTGTCGCACAAGTACAAAGTGCGCGCCACCTACTTTCGCCGCGCGCCGCCATGCACACACGGCGCGGCGTTCTCGCGACAGTCACGAGCGCCCTCTGCTGCAAGCCCGCTCGTGGCCACCACGGGAAGACATCGGACTGAGATAGCAACGAGTTAGGACCTTCGTAATCAGATAGGCACCAGTGAAGACTTTGCTATTGTACCGGCACTAGGCAGGCCTCTAACAACTATGTATCAACATTCTGCAGTACTATGTAAAAGTTAAGTATTGTTACATTCTGTGCCATATATATAGCTCTTTCTAATTTGCTCTAGTGTTTATAGTTTCTGCCTGCTCCCCTCCGTACCTGCACCAGCGTGCTATTTTTGTTCCTGTGTCGGTCTCGTTCCACTCGGCCACCGACACCTACGACGAGGCTGGGACACAAGAGCGGCGACGAAGTTGGGACACAAAAGTGGCGACGAGGATGGGATACAAAAAATAGTAAATACAATTTTATATTAAATTAACTTATATAAACGAACAAAAGTAGGAGGGGAACATTTCAGTGAGGAAAAACATAAATGAAATGTAGTTGGGGAACAATTACATAAGTTGGGAGTTCGTGAATATGGAATAAAGGAGCATATGGAAGTATATAGCCTATATTAAAATTCGCTGGTTTGCAAGAGAGTGGTGTGAGTAACTCATGAAAGGAACACATTGGAATGTGGATGAGAGACATTACTCAATTTCGACAAGCGTGGTGGCAGAAGTATACATAATATGTTACTTTAATATGGTGGGAGATACAACGTTGCGTCTGCCCGATATATTCCATACCGCATTCGCATTCAATGCTATAGATGCTCGGCGACTGAAGCCTTAGCTGGTCCTTGGTAGAGCCGAGGATGTTTAACTTTTCGCGGTGCGCGGAAGCAGGTCGTAACTTCACGCTTCTTTAGAATTCGAACGATCTTCGCTGTCGGTGGTCCAATATACGGCAGAAACGCCACACGTTTTTCTTTTCCTTCTTCTTGGTCTTCATCTGGTACCTCCTCCCGCCTCTTGTCTGTACAAAGGGTGCGTCTAATTTGTGTCTCTGTGTTACCGAGCCATCACTAGGGTGATTAACCGAGAAGACTTCATTAATGGAATACGCCGAGAAAGTCTACAAACGCATATATCGTGTCTGACAAAACTATCCGAACTTGTGCTCCGTCTCTAATGACCATGATGTCGGCGGCATGTTAAACCCTAATCTTCCTTCCTTCTTCCATTGTCTTCCAAATGGGATTTTGTTAGCACCCACCTACATAGGGAGACATGATAATTGTAATAAAATCAAATCGAATACGGAAAGATTCAAGGGTTTCTTTTTTCCCCGCGCTAGGAAATGTTCGATGAACATTCTCTCATGCACTTATATGAGATTAGCGAAGTATTTATGTTGATGTAGATATAGATTTTGCAAGTTAAAAAATGGCGGTGCACTGTGAAACGTTTTAATAGATTTTAAGTAATTAGTTTATTCTACCGATACTCATCTTTTCAACATTTCGATCTATGGGGGTTCTTCTCGCTGCAACATTATTCTCCTGGGGCGTCGTGGGAGAAATAAATACTCGTAGATACAATTTTTCACTTCTTGTTTAATTTGAAATCAAACTGTTTCTCCACGAAACATTTTAACAACAAAACATTTACAAAGCATCAGAACGTTAGTACTTCCATTTCAAAACAAAGACTGACAGCTTCCAGAGCACTTGACAAACGACTAAACTCGAACTCCCCCACGCAAGACGGTGAGGCAAATATATAACCTCGACAATAATGACATTACATTATCCATTCTTCATAACAACTGAATATACTAATTTACAATTGCCGAACACAACAGTAAAAACATTTCCTGTACACAAAAATAATCACAATATAAAATGGAAACTATACATACAATAATTTTAGATCGCACCTATCTTTTTAAGTTTTAATCACGCTACTTTTTGTTTGACAACAAACCAAATTGTTAAATGTCAATTAATTTGTTAATGAATACATCATATATGTTCCTAACATATATTGAGCTATCAATTATCTTGGCAATTGTCAAAATAGGCTCAAAATCTCACGTCAGTCAATATATATAAAGAAATACAATATAGAAATTTCGACTATTACATAATTACGCAATTAGCTGGTCTACACAACTTTTTATGAACCTAACATATATACAATGCTATTTATTTTAATGTCTTTATGTAGATACAAAAGTTTTTACCATTCGTCTGTCTATTTACTGAAATAACATACAATGACAAAACTATAGTTTATAGAACTGTCTGGAAAGAAAATATATGAATCTCTTAATTAATGTAAGTTATCACTTGTTTTAATCACAGTATCACCGAGACACTGTCCTACACTGATTCCTAGATTTCGTTTGTACCTGCACACGCAACTTTTATCACTATTGAACCACACGATTCCGGATCCGACGCAGACGGTATCGTAGGATGACATTGAGACGAGAGGACAAGGCAGACGGTATCGTATGATAACATTGAGATGAGAGGGCCAGCAGTATCGTCACAACTGGCAGAATTGTTATTTCTGGTCTAGTGATTCAGATAACATTGTTTTCGACGTGATTTGGCGCCACGATTGGAATTAACAGACTTTGAACGCGGACTGTTAATTGGAGATTGGAGTGGAAATAATGAAGAGAGGCTTTACTTGTCGCTGCTCAATCAATTAGGGGATCAGTTGTTATATGTAGAGTCTCAAGTATTGTTATCGGCAGGATGATCCGCGGGTAGCATCAGCAAGGGATGATGTCTTCGGTTAACGGAACGGTCCGTCGAGGCAGGGGGCTGAATGAAGCTTAGCTGCACTGCGCCCTCCAGACAGCAACAGGAAGCTTAGTATCAACAAAAACAGTCCGAAATCGCCTTCGAGTATGAGATCTCCACCCATGCAGGCCTACAGTGTATGTCCCATTAAAAGCACGACACGTTTAGCCCGCAGAAACTGAGCGGAGTCGTGACGAATGGTGCCGGGTTCTGTTCACTTACAAGATTTTGTGTTCAGCCGGACAATCTTGGTTCCCTCACCTAGGGAGAACGCGGAGCTCGAAACAATCCTGCGTATGTGCAGGAAACATCACCATGTCATGGCGGTGGACGAATGGTGTGGACAGGAGTCAGTATTGGCGGACGTAAGGACGTCTCTGTTGTTCAGAAAGGAACTTTGATTGCTCGGAGGTATAGACACGAGATCCTTTGACCTTTTGGTGTGCACTAGGCTGGAACCATAGGAGATGGGTTCCTTGTGGTGGACGGTAACACTCGTCCCTTCAGAGCTGCATGGGTGGACCACATGCTTGAAGCAGATGGAATTAAATGAATGGAGTGGTCAGCTTGTTCACCAAACTTAAACCTGATCGAACATGTCTGGTAAGCAGTTGGCAGGCACATTGCAGCCACGCCAGCACCTCCCACAGCGGTTTCAGAACTGGATATTGCACTCATAGAAGAATAGCCAAATACCCCTCAAGAACTGACTGATAACCTCATCCTATCCATGCCACCTAGGTGTGAAACTGTTCTGGCAACTGGATCCCTGGAAAGCAAATAATTATGATCCATGAAAAACCCAAATATTACACCAAAATTAATTCCATAAATAATATATGGTTAATCATTTACATGTAATGAAACATACTATTGCCATACCAATAAGACCTGATATGCTCTATATAATAGCAAATAAATAATTGCATTGTAAACTTGTAATGTCGCTGACATATCTGTCAAAATAGCTGTCAAACATCGAAAACATAAGAATTATTTTAAAAATATAAGAACTATAACAACAACAGTTCATTTACATATGTAAATAAGAACGTATACATATAAGAGAAGCAGCGATCTTACAATGGTAAGAAGAGCTACCAATGTATGTGTAAAGAACAATTATCTTCTTAAATTAAATAGTATACGCACCATTATATTTTACAGTACACCTGACGATGGCATTCACGCCGAAACAGGCCTGTCGTATTAAATAATTTAATAAAAGCAGCGTCTTTGGTATCAATAATTTACAATACCTCTCCCAGGCATTTAAAAGTAAACTGGAGAATAGCTGTGTGGATGCAAACCTTCAACATTACTGAAAGAATTTCACATTAACAAACCACGAGTGCTAATCTGTAAATTCCGGTGGAGAAAAGACAACAAGCTTACAGGGAGTTGAAGTTTCTGCGGTACAGCAATGAGGACGTCCTTTTTGCTAGAGGCAGTGACTCACACGGCACTGCAAGCCAGCCGAAGTTTCATGTCTTTTTCACATACACGATTTGAGCTCTGGAAAGTTTTGTAATTTTTGTGCTGAATGTGTCAAACTCAACAATTCTAGCTGTTCGTGACAGCTAATTATTTTCTCTAATCATCCTCCTTTCCAAGTAAAATAATGAGAAAAGTTGCATGTTTTAACATTAGGTGCTCTGTGATTTCTACCGTGAGGCTTGTGGTCGTTGAGTCTTCCTTAGAGCTTTGACTTTTCTTTGGTTTCTAAAGCTTGCTTGTTAGGAAGTTTAAAAAATATTTGATTTAACAATATTTCATTCCATTGCTCGTGATTATTTTCTTAATACTTTTGCGGGAAATAATTACTTTCCTTACTTTCACTTAAAGTAATAGTGCATTATCAGTTTCTTATGTCACGTTCTGATCTTCGCTCGTAATTTTTACTTTTTAATTAAAATGAACTTAAAATAGAAGGATGGAAAAAGTGAGCGAACTGTTTAATATAACAAGCGTGATCACCATCATTGTTAACACATTTATTCTATTGTAAGACGAGTCGCGTAACATCTTCATGGGGCCGCGAGGGATTGGCCCCGCATCTTAGGAGCTATATTACAGATTGCGCGGTCGCTCCCAGTCGGAGGTTCGAATCATCCGTCGGGCATGGGCGTGTGTTTCAGTCATCAGCATAAGTTAGTTTAAGTAGTTTGTAAGTCTAAGGATCGATGACTTTGGTTCACAAACATTTGAACATTTTTTTCCTGTCGCGGCAGCTCCCGCTACAGGTTCGAGTCCTCCCACAGGTATCGGTTGTCCCTTGTCCTTAGCATAAGTTAGTTTAATTAGTATGTAAGTTTAGGTCCTGTTGACTTCAGCAGATTCGTCTTTTAAGGGAAAAAATAAATATGGGATTAACTAAAAACGTTTATAATAAAAGACACATTTCTAGGAATGAGAAAATAAAGTACTATAGTGCTGTAGTAAAGAAACAGACTGCCTGTATGCCAGCGAATGCCTCTCAATAAATTAAAAGTTAGAAGCTGGAGATACTAGAAAGAATAATATTTTGAAAAATCATAGGTCCAATCCTCGTTGAAACAGTCTGGAAACTTCGGAGCAACAATTTAAATCTACAAAAAGGTGCAAAAATATCAGAGACGATGGAAAGAAGGGGTTATCATATTTAGGTCACCTTTTGAGAGTAGACAAAATCAGGCTAACCAAAAAGATATTCGACTACATATGAAAAAAAGACGTATATATTAAGGAAGCTCATCAAGATTTGGAAAGGTTCAACATTCAGGAAGTTCAGATGTTAAATAGGGATATGTTTAGGATCGTGATTCAAAATTTGGAAAGATTTCAAGTCGAAAGAATTAAGAAGACTGGAATAGCCCGGACGAATGAACAGAAGCAACAGCACAGCGTCCATAAGGAGTACTGGAGAAAGACAGACGTTAATCTTCCATGACGCTCATACTGGGACCTTTTTTTGGCCCCTCAGGGGCTCAGCATTAATTTGCTGAGTACGGGCTTGGCGAACCCGGGGTCCTGAGCTGTGGGCTGTGTCGCGCCAACAGTCCGCTACACCGTAAGCTCTGTGCGTGCTTCAACGACCATCGTTCGGCGCGACGGTGGAACGTTGTACGTTTCAGAGCCCGGGGATCTTGGCTTAATCGCCCGGGTCGCGAGGACGGTACAAACCTCTATAAAAAAAACCCTCAATCTCAAGGTGTGCTACGTGCCGAGGAGATGCATGGCTGTTGAGGTTGAACAGCCGCTAGCGAGCAACCTCTGAGGAACCTACCGCACCTCAGTTGTACAAGGCTTACCCAGGCAAGCGGGGCTCTGCCTGGGTGGACCTTTATTTCCCTAGCTGCTCGTGGGAACACGATGAAAAGGACCCAAAGCAACGCTGGTGGGCGTTTAACCACCGTCTCTAAGAGAGGAAAAGTAGACTTCAATGCTGAGACTTATGACCCCCAGTCGTTCCCTTCCTTGGCCACGCCATGGGAGGAACGCAGATCTCGTAGTCGAGGACAACAATATGCTCCAAGGTATTTGGTATGTACTAGGACTGATGGTGAATCTTTCATGAACACGAAACCTCTCTTTTTTGTCGAGAACTTGGAAGATAAGTTTGGAGAAGTAGACGGCATGTCGAAGATGCGATCGGGATCGGTTTTAATAACGACGTCATCCCCAGCACAGTCACGGGCTTTGCTCGCCTGTGACAAGCTGGGTGATGTTCCCGTTACTATCACCCCACAAAAAAGCCTGAACATGGTACAGGGTTTGATTTTTCATAGGGATCTCCTTTTGCAGTCAGATGACGAACTCCGCAAGAACTTGGAACGGCGAGGTGTCCACTTTATAAGGCGAGTCCATAGGGGTCCGAAGGGCAACAGGGTCGCCACTGGTGCATTCATCTTGGCATTTGAGGGCGACTCATTGCCTGAGAAGGTCAAGGTGATGATTTACCAGTGTGACGTAAAGCCCTACGTTCCTCCCCCTATGCGTTGTTTTAAATGCTGGAGGTTCGGGCACATGTCCTCCAGGTGTACCGCCAGCTCCACCTGTCGGGACTGTGGTCGTCCATCACACCCAGACGTACCTTGTACACCACCTCCCGTCTGTGTTAACTATGGACAGCAGCACCCACCTTGCTCGCCTACCTGCTCTGTACTGCACAAAGAAAGGAAGATCATGCAATACAAAACCATGGATCCGCTGTCTTATTCCGAGGCCAAGAGGAAATATGAGAAACTCCACCCGGTCAGCATCAAAACATCATATGCAGCAGCCACGAAACCATTTCCGCAGACTAGTTTACCGCCAGTTCCGTCTATAACAGTGGGCCCTCGAGCCCAACCATCTGCCCCCTTGGTGGTAGGGGGCACATCTCACACTGTTGCTTCCAAAGCCCCTGCGTTGGAAGCAAAAATCCCCCAACCAACGGGGACATCGGTCCCCACACGTGAGCCAGAGCAACAACAGCCTGCTCTGGCTCCTCTCGCGAGGAAGGGATCGCTTGAATCCCTTTCTCCCTCGGTCTCTCCCACTGGCTCAGTGGATGCCAGTGAGTGGCGCCAAGTGCCATCCAAAGCTGGTCGTAGGGCCTCAAGGACAACCTCCGTCCCTGAGACTGAGTTTGCCAAGCCCTCCCAGTGTGAGAGGCCGAAGGACCAGCGAGAGAAACAGAAAAAATCTAAAACAAAAGAACCTCAGGTGGCTACCATGCCACCACAAAAATCGTCTGCTTCCGAGGACGTAGTGGAAATCCTTGCGTCCCCTGAAGACTTGGAAATTGCTAAGACTCTGGAAGCTATGGACGCCGAGGCTCTGCCTGCTGCATCAGTGGCTGCAGAGAAACCTGTGGGCCCTACTCTACCAACTACATAAATATGCCCAGTATGTCGGGAGATAGTGTGGTGCTGCAGTGGAACTGTGGCGGTTTCTTCCGCCACTTGGCCGAGTTACAGCAGTTGCTCTGTCACTACCCTTCCCTCTGTGTTGCTCTACAGGAAACATGGTTTCCTGCTGAACGGACTCCTGCCCTTCGTGGGTATAGGGGTTATTATAAAAATCGTGCAACACACAACAGGATATCCGGAGGAGTCTGTCTTTACGTTCTTGCCACTGTCCCCAGTTCACCAGTGCCACTTAACACAGTGCTGGAGGCAGTGGCTGTAAGGATTCAGGCACGACAGGACATCACCATCTGCTCTCTCTACCTTCCTCCGGATGAGGCAGTGTCTCCTGCAGACCTTGCGAACTTAATCGCACAACTCCCCCCACCATTCCTCCTATTGGGGGATTTCAATGCCCACAACACCTTGTGGAGTGGCTCTCAGGTCTCAGGTCGTGGTAGGGACATTGAAGAACTAATAGCACAGCTGGACTGCTGCCTTCTCAATACCGGTGCCCCCACACATTTCAGTGTGGCGCATGGCACGTACTCGGCTATCGACCTCTCTCTCTGCAGCCCAAGCCTTCTACCACAGCTTCATTGGGGGGTCCACGATGACCTATGTGGTAGCGACCACTTCCCCATTCATATCTCTCTTCTCCACTATCAACCTCCAACTCACTTGCCCCGTTGGTCTCTGCGTAGGGCTGACTGGCCTGCTTACACCTCGGCTACTAGGGTGATACCGCCAATCCCGGATGATGTTGATCAAGCTGCTCATCACCTCACTAGAGCCATCATTTCTGCTGCTGAAGCCAGTGTTCCAACCACCACTGGCGCAGTTCGGCGCAAGTCAGTACCGTGGTGGTCCACAGAGATTGCTGAGGCCATCAGGGTACGTCGTCGGGCACTACAGCACCATCGGCATCACCCCTGTATAGAGCACCTGATCGCTTTCAAGCGACTCCGGGCACAGGCTCGGAGGCTGATACGCCAGAGTAAGCAGGACTGTTGGGAGAGATATGTCGCTACCATTGGCGCTACCATTGGCGTGCCGCCCCATCTCAGGTGTGGTCACAGGTTCGGCGTCTTTTTGGGTACCGACCACAGGCGGGAATCCCCAGCTTGAACATTCGGGGTACCATATGCATGGATCCAGCTACTATCTCTGAACACATGGCGGACCATTATGCCAGTAACTCTGCGACTTCTGCGTATATTGCGGGCTTCCGCACTCGCAAAGAACAGGTCGAGCGGAGGCAGCTATCTTTCCACACACGTCGGCGAGAGCTCTATAATGCCCCATTCACTGAGTGGGAGTTCCAGAGTGCCCTCACTGCTTGCCCTGATACCACCCCAGGGCCAGATAGAATCCACAAACAGTTCCTGCGCCACCTGTCACAAGAGTTTAAAGACCAACTTCTCGGGCCGAGGGTGTTTCTCTGGGCCGAGGGTGTTTTCCCATCTCAATGGCGGGACAGCATCGTCGTTCCAGTAATAAAACCTGGCGCTGATCCACATGTGGCAGACAGTTACCGCCCGATTAGCCTCACCAACGTTCCTTGCAAGCTCCTGGAACGTATGGTGAGTCGGCGGCTCATGTGGGTTCTTGAAGACCGTGGACTCCTTGCCCCACAACAAGGGGGATTCCGCCAGGGACGTTCTGCATTGGACAATCTAGTTCCGCTTGAGTCGGCCATCCGCACTGCATTTGCCAGGCGCGAGCACCTGGTTGCAGTCTTTTTCGATCTCCGAAAGGCTTATGATACCACCTGGCGCTACCATATTCTAGCTACACTGCATGGCTGGAGCTTGAGAGGACCGCTTCCACTGTTCATACAGAACTTCCTCTCACTCCGCACTTTTAGGGTTAGGGTTGGTACCCACCTCAGCTCCCCACGCACCCAGGAGAATGGAGTCCCACAGGGCTCCGTCCTTAGTGTTCCGCTGTTTCTAATTGCCATCAACGGACTTGCTGCAGCAGTAGGGTCATCGGTGTCCTCCTCACTGTATGCCGATGACTTTTGTATGTATTACAGTTCGGCAAGTATTGGTGTCGCTGAAAGGCGGTTGCAGGGAGAAATCCAAAGGGCGCATTCCTGGGCTTTAGCGCATGGGTTCCGGTTCTCTGCCTCCAAAACTCGAGTTATGCACTTTTGCCGCCGTCGGGCGGTGCACCCACACCCACAACTGTACTTAGGTGACGACCTTCTGCGTGTTGAAGATACGCATCGCTTCTTGGGCATGTTGTTCGATGTCTGGCTCACGTGGGTTCCCCACCTACAACAGCTTCGACAAAAGTGCTGGCGCCACTTAAACATACTGCGCTGTCTCAGCCACACTGCTTGGGGGGCCGCCCATCCAACTCTCTTACGACTTTACAAGGCTCTCATCCAGTCCCGCCTGCGCCCCCCTAGACCCCATCTTAAATGCTGGTGTTCGCTTGGCAACGGGAGCCTTTCGTACAAGCCCGGTAATGAGCCTCCTTGTTGAGGCTGGGGTTCCCCCACTGCGTTACCGTCGGCAACACTTGTTGTCCTCATATGTCGCTCGTGTCCACACCTCAGACAATCATCCGCATCGCAGGCTTCTCTTCCCAAATGCTGCACTCCCATCCCCTCAAAGACGGCCTCAGTCGGGTCTCCCGATTGCAGTCCGTGTCCATTCCCTTCTCTCCTCCCTTGAATCCCTTCCCTTCCCTCCTACTTTCCACTACTCTTCCCAAACACCTCCTTGGTGTATTCCTCGTCCGCAGCTACGGTTGGACTTGTCCTGGGACTCGAAAGCCTCCATTTCACCATCGGTTCTTCGTTGCCAGTTCCAGGAACTCCTTGACTCATTCCACGGTGCGGAGGTCATTTATACCGATGGTCCCCTGGTAGATGGCCATTCTGGGTACGCCTATCTCCATGGTGACCTTTTTGAACAGCGGTCTTTGCCAAGCGGAAGTGGTGTGTTCACTGCAGAGCTGGTCGCTATCTCTAGAGCTCTGGAACATCTCCGAGCCTGCCCTGGGGAGTCGTTTGTCATCTGTAGCGACTCCCTGAGTGCTTTGCGAGCGCTCGACCAGTGCTTCAGCAAACTCTCTCTGGTGCAGAGTATCCAAGACGCTGTTGCAGCTCTCCATAGGTCAGGTCGCTCAGTGGTCTTTGTATGGACCCCAGGGCACGTCGGCATACCTGGTAATGAGCGTGTGGACCAGTTGGCCAAGCAGGCCACCTCCTCACGCCGTCTTGACATTGGGCTCGTGGAAACGGACCTTAGGTTGATGCTGCACCGGAAGGTGCGAGACGTTTGGGGCTTGGAATGGTCTGCACTGAGTGTGCCAAACAAGCTTCGCACAATCAAACCATCCACAGCCACATGGAAAATCTCACTGAGGCCCCGTCGTCGAGACTCCATCGTGCTGTGCCGCCTCCATATTGGGCACACTTGGTTGACACATGGCTATTTACTTCGCCGTGAGCCACCACCCGTGTGTCGCTGTGGTGGCGCCTTGACGGTGGTTCATCTCCTGGTGGACTGTACTGTTTTGGCTCCATTGCGGCGGTCTTTTAATCTTCCAACTACCCTATCCTTAGTGCTAGGGGACGATGCCTCCATGGCTGAGTCTGTGCTGCGTTTTATCCGTGCAGCCGGTTTTTACAATTCTATTTAATGTAGGGTGATTTCTACTGACTTTTTAACCGTATTTTAATGTTTTATATCTTCTGACTAACAGACATTCGTGTTGCTGTGACATTCGTGACTGGCCCGTCCATTTTTATCTCAGTGACCAGCCAGCCACGGATTCTCATTTCAAATTTTAGCATGATTGACTAACTTGTTTTATTGTTTTCTTTTTGTATCTGTGCTGTTGGTTTCTCTGTGTGTGTTGTTTGTGAAATTTCATTGGTGACATGTACTCCTCTTGAGTATTCATATGGTTGTTTCCAATTAAATGGACATTCTTTGTTGGGAACAGGGGACTGATGACCCAGTAGTTTGGTCCCCTTTAAATAACAACAACAACAACAACAACCTTTTTTTGGGGCTCCTGCAAGAATACGTTCGACATTTTCATTCCTTGTGAAAGGACGTTCCGTGCTTTTTCCTTTGCAGATGCGACCACCTGCTACGAACTACCAACGCTACTCTTAAGCGAAAAGCACGCTGAACTGCAGTAACAGTTTTGCCAATTGCAGTACAAAAATGCTTCTTCCTGTTGCTTCGCCATTGTATCCACTACAGACTATTAACACGACAGACGACCGCGACCCTGATTGGAAAGTGGACTGGGAGTGTTCACAAACTTCACACTGTTTCATATCCATTATACCGGGTGATCAAAAAGTGGGTATAAATTTGAAATCACGGAAAAATGTAGATAGAGAGGTAAAAATTGAAACACATGCTTGTAATAACACTGGGTTTCAAAAAATGTCCGACAGATGGCGCATGATTCTGGTTTTGCAACTGCTACCGTGACGGGTGAGAGGTACGCCGATATGTTACAGAATCGCATCATCCACAGCCTGGATGATAAACATTTTGTATCCCATCCTCGTCGCCACCCTTGTATCCCATCCTCGTCGCCACTTTTGTGTCTCGTTGCCGCCGGTGGTCCTAGGTGTCGGTGGCCGAGTAGAGAGAGACAGACACAGGGAAATAGGATGCATGTGTGTGCGGGTACGGAGTCTGAGGTGACCAGCCAGTGGGACAACAGAAACTAGAAACACTAAGCTAGATAACTATAAGATATACGAGGCGCGTCCAGAAAGTAAGTTCCGTTTGGTAATAAAATGAAATTGTACACAGATACAGGAGAAATTTTTATTGCACAAAATTCTACAACTCTTAAACTACTTTTCCACATAACTGCCGTAATTTTGTAGGCACTTGTCATAGCGGGCCACAAGTTTTTGCATGCGTCCTTCACAGAAGGTTGCCGCCTGTGTATTCAACCATGTGGTAACAGCTCTTTATCATCGTTGAAGTGTTGACCACCAAGGACAGATTTTAGGTGTAATAAGAGATGAAAGTCGCTGGGAGAGAGGTCCGATCTGTATGGAGGAGGATCAAACAGGCCCCATTAAAATTTCCGTAAGAATTGTTACCACATGGTTGAATACACAGGCGGCAACATTCTATGAAAAAGGCACGCAAAACGTTGTGCCATGCTATGACATTGCCTACAAAATTTCGGAACCTATGTAGAAAAGTAGTTTAACAGTTATAGATTTTTGTACAATCAATATTTTTTCTGTATCTGTACCAGTTCGTTTTATACAACCAAACGGAATTTAATTTCTGGACGCGCCTCGTATATTTCGTAGAGATAGTACAATACTTAACTTTGTTAACTGAAGACTAGTGGAATGTAGATATATAGTCTAATTAGATAGAGGCCTGCCTACTGATGAGTCCTAGTGCCTGTCCTAATGCCAAGTGACCGATGCAGTTCAGTGGTGGCTACGAGCGGGGTTGCAGCAGAGGGCGCTCGTGGCTGAAGTCTTAAGAACGCCGCGCCGTGCCTCCATGGCGGCGCGCGGCGAAAGTACGTGGCGCGCACTTCAGACTTGTGCGACACCACAAAACACTTGTCATGTACGATTTTTATGCAGGATGGCGCTCTACCCCACATTGCTAGACGCGTGAAAGATCTCTTGCGCGCATAGTTTGGTGATGATCGTGTGTTCAGCCGCCACTTTCGTAATGCTTGGCCTCCCAGGTCCCTAGACCTCAATCTGTGTGGTTATTGGCTTTGGGGTTAATCGAAGTCGCAAGTGTATCGTGATCGACCGACATTTCTAGGGATGCTGAAAGACAATATTCGAAGCCAATGCCTCACCATAACTCCGAACATGCTTTACAGTGCTGTTCACAACATTATTCCTCGACTACAGCTATTGTTGAGGAATGATGGTGAACATATTGAGCATTTCCTGTAAAGAACATCATCTTTGCTTTGTCTTAATTTGTTATGCTAATTATTGCTTTTATGATCAGATGAAGCGTCATCTGTCGGACATTTTTTGAATGTTTTCTTTCTCTCTCCCTCTTTTTAGTTCTAATAAAACCCCATGTCATTCCAAGCATGTGTGTCAATTTTTACCGCTCTATCTACGTTATTCCGTGATTTATTAAGTTTTCAAATTTATACTTTTTGGTCACCCAGTACCTCTAACAATTCAAAGCCTCTCCTTATATTTAACACCTTTGGTATAAGGAGACGCTGTTGTTCCAAGAAACTGTATTATTTGTTGATGTTTATGGTTCTAACGTTCGTAGTTTGAAAGATATAAGTGTTTGAAATCTATACCTTCTCTTTGAGTAGCTCTTTATAGTCCATGGTCACAACAGGGAAAAAAGTATGACAAATGCAGCAAAAATTATGATTGCAGTTTGATTGGTATGTTTATTGCTAATGGAAAACTTTAATATACACAATCATTAATAGTGACATTCTATGTGTGTTTTCTGCGTAAATCTGTACATAGAAATATGAGGAACGTTCTGAAAGGAAGTTTAATCATTATTTATGTATTATTATTTATTTATTTATTTGAAATGTCCCATTCCATAGTAATACTACATGTCTGAAGGTTAAATTCAGGTGATTACATTGTATATAGTCTTTTTCCCTTCTTCCGGGAAACATCGAGGAGTTGCGACAAGCGGTTGGCATCGCAAATCAAGACTTGCTTCATTATTTTCGGCAGGAATCAGATTACAGTAGGGACTCGGACACCTGGTACTATTCTTCGACATAGTCAACAATCGCGGCATGGTCCACCTCTTGACAGGAGACGGGCCTTATCCCATGCACTTACACCGCTTGAGTCTCAGACCAAATTGCATATATGGGGAGAGGAGATCTCCCGAAGAAGTGGTCCTGTTCTGCGAGACCTACAATAACCTCAGAGACACGTTACTAGCACAACACGCTCACACAGAACAGAACAGTAAATATTCTAGGTCATAAGACAAAATGACCAATGAAAAACACTGAGTACACTAACAGATAAAAGTCTACCATGCAACATATGACGAATAATAAACAGACCATACAAAAGACAACTACGTATGCAGCGGGCAAATGTAGAGGAAAGAGTGTACCACTAAAGGAACCGAAATTGAAAACACGACAGGATACCAACAAGACGCGGACACGCACACGGATCATCATTTAATAGACAATAATTAGTCTAAACATAGCAGTAAGAATAAATACGAAAGAGTCAGCGAATTGTCGCTTTTTGTCACCGGCAAAACGACACTATAAACCTGTTAATAGATAATGACAAATCATAGGACCACTATTCTTCCTCAGCTATAATCTGAATTAGCAGTTAGTGTAGCATATAGATAATGGTAACGACGGTTGAGAGTTGTCGTTTTGATGAGCATGCCAAGTGTTCGACCCTCTACCATCACAAGGTGTCGGGATCCATCTTCTAAATTTACTCGGGCGCTGAAAACCTATCGGTCGTGCGCCCAAAAACCCCATCTATTCATTCATCCGTCATCTAATAACTTCTGTATCCTGTCATATTTTGTCTATTACATATAAATTACATTATTCTTTCACTTTTCAACCCACAGTAAGCCATTAGGTGGGGGGTCATAATATGGGTCAGAAAATAATAATAATAAAAAGAGAGAGAGAGAGAGAGAGAGAGAGAGAGAGAGAGAGAGAGAGAGAGAGAGAGAGAGAGAGAATATGGTTGGAGATCTTTTCTCATATAAATCTCTGCACGTCTCTATTCTTTAGTTATTGTTCTTCTTAAATGGTTATATGAATATAAATTATTTAATTTCAATTCTTATAATAGTTATTTATAACTAGATACAAGAAGGTATTACTCAATGTGAACAAAATTAACATTTGCATGCAGATGTAAGCGACAGCAAATAAATAATGAAAAAAAGTCGTCACCAACATTGAGTAATTTGTTATAAATGAAAAACCTTCAGCCGTTACTTTTGGACTTTGCAACGTGGTTGGTATGGTAGTTGTAGGCTACATCTTGAAGTGATAGGATGACACGCAATACACGCAGTGGAAGGCTAGTATGGTTTGGTTTACTGACAAAGCCCACTTTCCTTTGGATGGGTTTGTCAATAAACAAAATTGGCGCACATGGGGGGCAGAGAATCCGTATTTCGCGATCGGGAAGTCTCTTCACCCTCAAGGAGTGCCTGTGAGGTGTGCCATATCCTTTGAGAACTATCAGGTGCTATGTGAAAATGTTAGAATATCATTTCATCTCCGTTATCCAAAGTGATTTAGGCAAGATGTGATTCATGTAAGACGGAGCTTGACCCAATCGAATCAGGATTTAATGTCCTGGATGAGCACGTTGGGGATCAGAAGGTACTCAGAGGACACTGGCATGGACCACGATTGTCCGCTATATTATCCGAATCTGAATGCATGGCAGTGTGGGGCTACAACTCCATAAACCATTGCTGAGCTGAAAACAGTCATTCAGGATGTCATAGACAGCATCGATGTTCCGATAGTACAGTGAGTCAAGCAGAATTTCGCTATTCTATTGTTCACATCATCATCACTGAAGGACGGCATATCGAACATGTCATAGTCAAAACACGAATATGTGTAGTGACATTTACATGTTGAAGTAACTGAGTGCATACCGTGATTTGTAGCTAACTTAGGTTTTGTTTCATATAGTTAAATAATTGTCCTCCAGTATGACGGAATTTACCAAAATAAGGCGGTGCTTCAACAAGTAGATCATCTAAAATATGTGGGAGTTATAAACGACTTTAACTTTACATTCAACACGTTACAGATAAATGGACGGTCTTAATTAACCAAGATGTTCCTGATTTTCTTTTCGGTTACTTCTGGTTTAAAATGTAGTTTATTTCATCTGTAACAGATCTTTCAAATGTTGCAACATTGATTTTACACGAACTGCACCCTTACTCTCGGCATAATAGACCGTCCTTCTGGAACGAAGCAAAAATGAAAACACTAATATTACATGTTAGATATGACATTTTAATTGTTAAGCCATCCATATGTTTATGAATAATAAAAATTAAACTGATGTGAAAGTATTTACACACCCGAAATCATGAGTTACCTCTTATGGTGCTTCTGAATATCTATCTTCAAAGGTGAGTAACATAGAATAACGTGCTAAAACAACGATTTTTAGTATTTCATGTCATTGATTGACACTCAAATGACAGTCCGATGTTGTTAAAAGTGTTTTGTGCCAAAAGGAAACAATTGAATTTAAACGTTTAAGAGGTCGAAACACAATCTTTCTGGAAGGATGTCGTGATGATCTGGGTTTGCTGTGTCAAAATCACCTAGACTCAACTGGGCCTGCGGCTACAGCACTGCCAACTATTTATGAAGGAGCAATACTCCCTATATTGTCCTACTGCTCATCGATGTGGGTAGACGCACTGGAGCGAAAATATAACCGTATCAAAATTAACACACTCCAAGGGTTAATCATCTTCAAGATAGTGAAAGCTCACAGAAATACATGCAGTGAAGCGCTCTGCGTTTAATCAGGCCTCATGCCAATAACTCGTAAGAAACAGGAAATATTCTTTAAGGTCAGGAAACATTTGGTCTGTTTACAGAAACCACCTAAGATACATAGTACTCACGATATCACATTATAAACAATGAAAACTGCCCCGTCTTGCAGCGTGTGATAGTGTGATTTTATTCGTCAACTATTCGACAATGAGAGCACTAAACTTTGAACATAATTTCAAATCTTTACTAAACTTTTTCTCGCTGACAACCCCAACAAAATGATGAAAGGAAAAAAGTTTATCGCTTACTAATTTTCCGATGTTCATGATGTGGATCTAAGGCATTTGCCATGACGTAACAAGTTATTACTCCTACACTGTAAATTGTATTCGCTAGATAATTCACATACGTACCACCGAATGTTCCTTCCATACTATATCAGAGTTCGTCACAGTTGGACATAATAGTTCACGATATATGAAGTCATAAACAATTTGGTTAATGAAGAACCGCATCATCACGCATGAGGTTTCCATTTATTACGTCTTTACTGTTAACACTATTCACGAAATATTTTTCAGGCATTAGACAGATATGTCACTGACTGTACCTTCGCATTTAAACCATAGTATGACACATATTCCAGGAGACATGACGTCATAAACAATGAAATATTTCTGAATAACTGCTACATCATGCGCTATTTTTCTACATCTCCTAAAATAATGGACCGATTTCAACTAATCTTGGTACACATATTGCTTACTATCAGACAAAAATCGCTGTAGGGTTAAAAACTACCTACGACATATATTTCACGAGATGTGACGTCGTAAACAATGAGACACAAAAAATTTCCCATCACGCGACGCGTAATTTACGAGACTTCATTCATCCACTATTTGTTCATCGCAGACAGTTTGCTAATATTACACTCTTACAAATTTAGAAAATGATATTATTGTAGGACACATAGTCAAGAATATATAATAAGTATTGAGCTGCATGAAACTTAAATGAACGGATCGTAAGGTAGAAGCCGATGGACAGAAAGGGAAGAAAGAGATGTACTTAGATAAGAAAGGAATAAATACCTCTAGTTCATGAGATATGACGACACAAACGAAAACAAGTAAAAAGAATGAATAAAAAAATGAATGAGCTTAACTGCTTAATTTTTCTAGGAGTTCCTCGACCAAATAAAAGGAGTGAGCCATGAGGCAACTCTTCAATCTAGATTTGAAAGCGTGTGTGTTAGTGCTAAGATTCTTTAGTTCTTGTGTCAGCTTATTGAAAACGGATGCTGCAGAATACTGCACACCTTTCTGTACAAGTGTCAAGGTGGTGTGATGCAAATGTAGATTCGACTTCTGTCTAGTATTCACCGAGTGAAAGTTACTAACTCGTGGGAATAAGCTGATATTATTAACAACAAACGACATTAAAGAAAAAAATGTATTGTGACACCAGTGTCAAAATTCCCAGACGACTGAAAAGGGGTCGACATGAAGTTCGTGAACTTACACCACATATTGCTCGAACCACCCGTTTCTGAGCCAAAAATATCCTTTTTGTTTCAGTCGAGTTACCCCAAAAAATAATGCCGTACGTCATAAGTAAGGGTAGTAGACTACTTTTCGTGTCGACAAATCACTTATTTCAGGTATTGTTCTAACGGTAAATAAAGGAAAATTTAGTTTTGGAACAAGCTCCTGAACATGGGCTTTCCACGACAGCTTACTGCCTCTCTGAACACCTAGAAATTTAAACTTTTCAGTCTCACTTATTTTACACCCATTATGTGTAATCAAATTGTCAGCTTTCGTCAAATTATATTTCGTGTTAGAAATTGTAAAAACGGAGTTTTGCTGTGATTTAACATCAACTTGTTATCTACAAGCCATGAACTTATCTCTTGAAATGTATTATTTGATACTATGTCAATATTACGAACAACATCCTTCACTACCTAACTGGTATCATGAGCAAACAAAAATATTTTACAATCACCTGTTATACTCGAAGGCATATCATTTATATAAGTAAGAAACAGCAATGGTCCCAAAACAGAACCCTTGAGCACCCCACACTTAACTGTGCCCCATTGCGATTGTACGTCATAGTCATTTTAAACACTGCGGAAAATTACCTTTTGTTGTCTACTATTAAAGTAAGAGGTGGACCAGTTGTGAGCTACTCCTCGATTCCATAATGTTCCAACTTCTGCAACAATATTTTGTGATAAACGCAATCAAACGCCTTTGTTAAGGCCTCACCCGTCAAGTGCCTCACAGAGGAATGAAAATATAGCATTTTCAGTCGTTAAATCACTTCTAAAACCAAACTGTACGTTTGACAACAAATTATGTGAACTGAAATGATCAATTAATCTTGAATATACAGCCTTTTCAATAACTTTAGAAAAACCCGATGGCATAGAAATAGATATATAGTTGTCTACATTATCCCTTTCTCCTTTTTTATAAAGTGGTTTCACTACTGGATACTTTAATGTGTCAGGAAACTGACCATTCTGAAAGGAAAAATTGCAAATATGGCTTACATATGGAGAACAGTACTTTAGAATTCTGCTAGATACCCTATCATATCCACAAGAGTCAAGAGAGTATGCAAATATATCTCTGAATATACAGTGTAAATTATAATAGACTCATAGTTCAGGAGATACTATGTCAAAAATGCATGTAAATCTGTCCTATGGCGCATGATGTTTTTAATGTAAGACTCATCATCATCATTTGGTTGTCTGCCGTTCGGCAGGTTTAGACTGCATAGCACTCCATGCTTCTTTGCATTTGGTACCTTCCTAGTGGCTTGCTGACGTACCTTCTTCTGCCCCTCCCTCATTTTCCCGGAACGCAACCCTCAATTGTCTCTAGCTGAAGGCAATCTCGTCTTAAACTGTGGCATAGCCAGTTTAGTTTCTTATTCTTTATCGTCAGCAACATCCTCCGTTCCTCTCCAATTCTGTTCTGTACTTCTTCTTTTCTGACTTTATCGAGCCAGCTGATCTTCTCCATCGTACGCCATATCCACATTTCACAACCTTCAATTTTCTTCTCATCTTGCTTTCTCAATGTCCACGTTTCTGCTCCACACAAGGCCACACTCCATATTAGACACTTAACCAGTCTCTTCCTTCATTCTTTGTTTAAACCACTGGTTAGGAGTCTTCTTTGCTTCTGGAACGCTTCTTTCACCAGAGCCATTCTCACTTTGATGTCTTGTTGGCAATTCATATCTTCCTTAATCCAAATTCCCAAATACTTGAATGCTGTCACCTGTTCTATGACTTCTGACTACAACTTGATTTTCACTATTCTTTTCTTTAAACCTATGACCATACTTTTCGTTTTCTTTTCATTAATTTTTATGCCATATGCTGTACAGGCTTCACTCAGATCATTTAGCATTTGAGTCAGTGTATCTTTATTTTCTTCAAGGATGACCGTGTCTTCAGCAAATCTTATACAATCACTTTTCCTCCCACCAATACTTACGTCTCTTGTCCCATCTAAACAGCTTTCCAGTAATTCTTCCAGATAAATGTTAAATAAAATTGGAGAGAGACAACAGCCTAGTCTGACACCTCTTCCAGTCTTGCTGTCTTCAGAGATCCCATTATCTATTAGTACCCGTGCCTGGTACAGATTTGCAATTAATCTTCTTTTCTTCCACTTTACTTCCTTCCTTTTCAAGATGTCTAACAGCTTATCCCACTGCAATGTAAGACTGGAAAAATATATGCGGCGCGTCCAGAAAGTAAGTTCCGTTTGGTTATATAAAACGAACGGGTACAGATACAGAAAAAAATATTGATTGTACAAAAATCTTCAACTGTTAAACTACTTTTCTACATAGCTTCCGAAATTTTGTAGGCAACTGCCATAGTATGGCACAAGGTTTTGTGTGCCTTTTTCATAGAATGTTGCCGCCTGTGTGTTCAACCATATGGTAACATGTTCTTTCAGCTCGTCATCATCGTTGAAGTGTTGTCCACCAAGGACAGATTTTAGGTGTAAGAGGAGGATTACTGTCAAAAGATTCTTTTTCACGATAATGCCTGACCTCACACACCGAATGTGACCAAACAATTCTTACGGAAATTTCAATGGGACCTGTTTGATCATCCTCCATACAGCTCGGACCTCTCTCCTAGCGACTTTCATCTCTTCGTACACCTAAAATTTGTCCTTGGTGGTCAACACTTCAAAGATGATAAAGAGCCATTACCACATGGTTCAATACTGAAACGTGTTAATAGATTTTAGGTAATTACACTTTATTCTACCGATACTCAGCTTTTCAATATTTCGATGTATGGGGGTTCTACTCGCTGCAACATTATTCTCCTGGGGCGTCGTGGTAGAAATAAATACTCGTAGATACAATTTTTCACTTCTTCTTTAATTTGAAACGAACTTCTTCTCCACCAAAACATAACAATTTCAAAACATATACAAATTACAAAGCATTAGAACGGCAGTACTTCCACCTCAAAACACAGACTGACATAGCTTCCAGTGCACTTCAGAAAAGCCAAAACTCGAACTCCTCCACGCAAAACGATGAGGCATTAAGCATTGTTCATAACAATAGAATATACTGATTTACAATTAACAAACATAACAGAAAAACATTTGATGTGCACAAAAATAATCACAATATAAAATGAAAACTATACATACAATAATTTTAGATGGCACATGTATTTTTAAGACGAAATTTCCGAACTTTCTGTTGACAACAAAGTGCGATGTTAAATATCAATTAATTAGTTAATGAGTACATCATGCATGTTCCTAACATTTATTGAACTATCAAATCTCATGGGCATTCACAAAATATACTAAAAATTTCACCTCAGTCAATATATACAAAGAATTCAATATTGATAATTAATGTAATAGTCGAAATACCACAATTAGCTGGTCAATACAACTTGTTTATGAGCCTAACATATATACCATGCTATTTATTTTCATTTCTTTATGTTTTACAAAAGTTTTTACCCTTCATCTGTCTATTTATTGAAATAACATACAAGGACAAAACTATTGTTTATAGAACCGTCTGGAAAGCATCTAAACAAATCTCTTAATTAATGAAATCTATCACTTGTTTTAATCACAGTATCACCGAGACACTGTCCTACACTGATTTTTAGACTGGCTATTTCGTTTTTAACTAACTTCACACACAAGTTTTATCACTTTTGAACCACACGATTCCGGATCCGACGCAGACGGTATCGTACAGTAACATTGAGATGAGAGGACCAGGCAGACGGTATCGTACGGTAACATTGAGATGAGCGGGTCAGCAGTATCGTTACAATGCACAGGCGGCAACCTTCTGTGAAGGATGCGTGCAAAAACTTGTGGCACGCTATGACAAGTGCCTACAAAATTTCGGCTGTTATGTGGAAAAGAAGTTTAAGAGTTGTAGAATTTTGTGCAATAAAAATTTCTTCTGTATCTGTGTACAATTTCATTTTGTCACCAAACGGAACTTACTTTCTGGACGCGCCTCGTATATCCGGGCAATGCCGTGTTTCGCAGCTAATCTATATCTATATATAAAAGGCTTGTGTGTGTACGTGCTGACAGACTTTTCTCCATGACCATATACTGCCGCCCACTCGTGGTTGTGGTGGTAGATAGCCCTTGGTCCAATGATGTTAGTAAGGGAATTTGGTCGTGGTGCGTGGCAGTGGGTGAGTGTGAAGAGCAAAATATTCAATAAATACTCTTAGGAAAAGCTCTATACTTTGTGACTTACGAACTTTACGGCATGAGTCAAAATCTGTTTATTCTTTCAATCGTCAGACAATGCGGTCCTTTCAGACTTTAATAACGACGAGGAATATCAAATAAGCATTTTTTTTAAATAGATCACATGTTTCCGTCAACCACACATTACCGAATATGAATAGAGACACAAAACAAAGATAAAAATCCAGATAGACTCAAAGATAAAAATACTCGTGAAAGATTTATCACTGTCGTGGAAGCGTGGTGGAAACACAAACATTAATGAATGTCTCTTAGGCCATAGATATTGATATGCCTGTGCCAGTAAGCTCACTGGTCTGTGCTAATCAGTGATCTCTGATACATATAGCCACGACCCTCTCTGTTGTGAAAGGTGTTATAGTTTGACAGCTGGGTCTTCTATGCGACGTAGCCCTCCTCATATCCCGGCGGCCTCCTGTGATAATGTTGGCAACAGATGTTGAAAAACGACAGTCATGTGACATCTTCATAAGCCAATCTCGTGACACGCAAATATTTTGTCGTGAAATCAAGCATACAGCAGGAACAGCAGTATTTATCTACACTCTATGTGGTTCGGTCATCTTTGCAGCGATTTTATATCATGTTATTGATGCTGTCAACATAAAAACACGAGGCCGCCAGGATAGAAAGTAAAATTTTACCGAATCAGGTACATCCGTTGTTGTCACATCTCATTATGACCAGCACTTTAACGCGAAACTCTTTTGTATAGAGTCTCACGATTCACACAGTCTTACAATTCATTCCAAATTCCTATCCAAGAAGATATTTGTGAAAACTGTTACAAATCGATGTTCGCAACTTATCAAATATCGTTTTCAGAAATGTAATTTGCCAGCCGCTTTCGGCGCTGCTGTTGCAATGTGTAACTTTACGAACACAACTTAACATTGAATTTACACTGTTGCGAAGCACGGACTTAAATTAATTTCACTCTTAGTATGAAAATCTTTATGAACATTCGTCGTTTTCGACAATGACTTCTACTTAAATTTCACATCTTGGCTAGGAGAACTGAGTTTATTGACAGAGAGATCCAACAAGGATTGTGTTTTTGCTGACCTACGTCCGGAACCCAAAGAACCATGATATACACAGGACCTTCTTTAACAACCGTTGCGAAGCACGGGCGTATAAGCTAGTAATAATAATAAATTCTGTACGTATCCTCTTCTGGTGCGAATATTTCAGAATCTACTAGATTCGCTAAACTTATTCGAACAAAGATAGCGTAAAACAAGATGTCTTATATTTGACAGACAGGGACGCCAGACTTCTCGGGCGCATCGCCTCCGTCCCAGGCGGCCAGCGTCGGAGTGGCTCAGAGACCCCGTGCCGCGTGCTCCTGGGAGGCTCCCAGCAGAAACACATCTGCCACCGTGACAGGCGCCCCGCCGCTGCGTGTCACGACGGCTCCCAAAGCGACTCCTCAAGTTCTTCGCGCAAATTCCGCCTTGCCACTCCTGCATCACAAACGAAACGTTGAGTACTGACAGTGCTACCCTAGTCTCTCACGCGGCAAAGTGAATTAGGTGCTTCGATTTACTAAATGCGTAATTTGAACAACATCTACATTTACACTTCGCAGGCCACCCCACGGTGAGTAGCGGAGCGTACTTTCGTACCAGTGTCACTTCCTTCTTTTCCTGTTGCGACCTTCCTATCAGTACTCTCCAATAAGAATTGGGGATATAAAACTCTTCTGGGTTTTGGACCGCATCGTCAAAATATCAAACACTTCACCGACGTTTCGGCCACTATTGCGAGTGGCCATCTTCTGGGTGTTACATTTACGTAACAGTAAATGTAACACCCAGAAGATGGCCACTTGCAATAGTGGCCGAAACGTCGGTAAAGTGTTTGATATTTTGACGATGCGGTCCAAAACCCAGAAGAGTTTTATATACAATGACAACGGCCGCGGAAGCCTTCGTTTACATTTAAGAATTGGGGAATTCTTCACTCAGGGCAGTAAAAGTTTATGGCTCGTTGTCTCTGTTCATAGGGGTATGTCAGCTTCTATGCCCTAAACAGCTACCAAATCTATCAATAAAATTCTCCCGGGTATGAGACCGCATAGTCATTTTATAAACTATACCGACGTTTCGGCCACTGTTGCAGGCGGCCTTCATCAGGGTCTGTGTCTGACACAGACCCTGATGAAGGCCGCCTGCAATAGTGGCCGAAACGTCGGTGTAGTTTATTAAATAACGACGCGGTCTAATACCCGGAAGAATATAATTGATAGTGACAAGAACCGCGGAAGCCTACGTTTGCAGCTACCCAATCTGTTTAAACAAGATCAATAATTAAGCTGCAGTTTAGCCAGTCTATCAGTCTGCATATGATGATGTGAAAATATATTTAAACAAATATAAATTAAACTTCTGAATAACCAACAACATGGTTTCTAAGATAAAGAAGAGATTCCCTCACGAAGTAATTCTTTTTTCTAAGATAAAGAAGAGATTCACTAACGAAGTAATTCTTTATAAATATAGTTTATTTCCCTTTCTGGACATGAAAATGCGGAGGTGGTCCTACTTTATATATCGGTAACTAACTGAATATTTCTCCAATTATTGTTCATGAGAGACGCTATAAGTATCACACGCACTCGATAGTAAAAGTTTCAAATTGTCACTCGTAGATTAGTGTAGTCGATCGAACATTTCAGTTCCTAATTAATCCGCGATAAAAGTATTTGTTATAAAACACAGTTTGTCATCACACCTGTACACGATTGCTGAATTATCAGTTCCACAACCCTACTACCGTGCATAGTTTATCACTTTTCAAGCAGAGACTAAGTTCTGCAGTCACAGTCCCGTAAATTTTTCAAGTCCACACATGCCCATCTCTTCAAATCTCAAGTTCGTAACGCGGCTTCAGACCGCCCAGCGTCACAACCTTTCACCACCACGTCCAAGTTACGAGTCACTTCCTAAGCGTTCGAAAAGTGTGCTGTCCCTGCTCTCAAAGAGCTTCAGACCGCCCAGCGTCACAACCTTTCACCACCACGTCCAAGTTACGAGTCCCTTCACAAGTGTTAGAAAAGCGTGGTCTCCCTGCTCCCAAAATTGTATCCTTACGCGCATCCTAAAGCCTCATCTTTAAAATACAATTTCCCTTCCAAAATATTATACATTTGAATATCACGGAATTAAATGCTTTGACCACCTCCCTACAAATGTTATTTACATGTAACAAACAAATATATATTTAACAATGTTAAAAACGGCTGAGACTGAAGCTCTTTGCTATTAAGCGTGGCTTCTCATTGTTCAAATATACTGCCGCCGTCAAAATATAGTTACACAATTAATATTTAATTTATCATGGCTTTTTAAGCAAATATATTCAGTTCTTGTCCACAAATACATATAAATGTTTATATATTAATTAACTGCTACATATCTGCTATTTTAGTTGGCCATTAAATATTTAAGTGGTAGTCTACACTATAAAAATGAACGTTACTAAGAATAATATTAAATATAATAAAATACATATATAAATGTAATGCGCTTTGCTGGGTTCATGTTTTCTGTTTCTGTGGTGGAATCTATGTTCTGACACAAGAATATTACTACCTCAACGAAAAGCAGAATAAGAGAGTAAAACAAAGTTGATTGAAAGTATACGGAAATAACGTGCTATGTCGTTTAAGATAGGTAACGTGGTACAATGCTGCCCATTTGCTTCTTAAACTGTTGCTGATAAACACTACGTATCAATAATTGTAAATATGTCTTATAATATTATTATAGTACTGAAATTTGTCAGCTTTTATCTGTAAGGGATATTGCAATTGTAATTACGGCGTTTGATTCTCACAAGTCTCTTGAATCCATTCATATAATTATATTTTCTGTATGATCATTCGATGATTTTATATGGATTTTTAGAATAATGTGTGTGGCTATATTGTATTTCAGTTACATTCTGGCTTCAGCCGCCCTCGCTCATCAAAGTCGCTTCCTGTTTCCGAGCACTTTAGGGAAAACCCCGACTACCTGTTGTATCCCATTCATTAAGTCCAAACTGGTAGCCGAGCGGCTGGGGAATCCAACATTCTGGCAAAACCCGCCTTTCACATGGAAACAATCAGCGTCTCCCTGTGTCTGTAATATCACGCTGTTACAGCTGCGTGTGTTTCGTGGAACAAACAACTGTTGGTAAGCCTCAGTGTCGGCTTTAATCTTTCTACTTCCATCTTCATGGCCTTGCATTGATAAAAATGCTTGGAAGCTAGAGTATCAAACATGGCACACATTTCTGAGTCATCTTTATTCCAAGTAAGGCTTAACAGCATCGACAAATTTAATATTGGCGCGGTGGAGCGGCCGAGCGTCTAGCTGAGCCGGGTGCCGTGGCTCAGCGCGCCCGCTCAGAGGACTGAACGCCCTCTGTACTAAAAAAGGTGAGCCAAAAATACACTGAAAAACAATGAATAAACAGGATCAGCGATCGAAAGAAACAGAACAACCCACAGTGGAAAAAAAAGAAAAAAAGAAAAAAACAATTCCCTCGGGCATGGGTGTATTTCTTTTACTTAGGATAAGTTAGTTTAAGTAGTTTGTAAGCCTAGGAAATAATGACCAGAAAAGTTCCATAGATTTACAATTAATATTTTGAAATTTAATATTACAATAAATAAATAAATAAATTCACGCATACCGAAACGACTTGCGTGATATCCTGTCCCCTGGCCGCTATTGCATACAACTGGGCGCGCGGTGTAAGCCTCAACGTGTCAGCTGTCACTACCAATCATTCGTTTCGCGGAGCATGAATTAGCAAACTAGATGGATTTGCATGGTAGTCTTCTGTGAATCTGATGGTGCATTCGATAATTCCCACTGACAAACCGTAATAGTTAATATTCATCCAATCTGTTAGGGGTACTGCAGTACGACAGGCCACACGAAAATGTCGCAGACGGAGATGTGCACGTTACCAGAGCTCCGAGAATGAACTGCAAACTGCACTTTCAGACTTTTCGAGCTTTCCCGACAGATCTCTGTTGCAAATGAACTGCTCGGGTTGGCCGTCGGATGATACCGTGCACTCCCCACAACCAGTGTTGCCAATTCGTTTCTGCCAAAAGCCGCTAAATGATATTCAAAAAGAGACCATTTTGAACGAAGAATACCTAGATTTTTGGAAAATATATAATATTTTCGTAATTTAGTAAAATTTTTAGAACCCCGTTCTTTGTATGTAATTATTAAAGTAGTGTAATTGGGTAAAAGTTGCGAATAAGGCACCTTTCCGAATAAAACATTACGTTAAGAAATCGGATGTGATATATACCTTGACGTTTTCATGAGTCACACATGCATTTATATACCATGATTAACTACTTGCCAGCCGCGGTGGCCGAGCGTTCTGCGGCGCGTCAGTCACAGTCTTCACGGCCACTAAGGTCGGGGGTTCGAATCCCCCTCGGGCATGGGTATTTGTGACGTCCTTAGTATTAGCTAGTTCATAAGTAGTTTGTAAGTTTAGGGACTGATGACCCCGTAGTTAAGTCCCATAAGCTGTACAAACATTTGAACATTTGATTAACTAGTTATTGACGATATTATCTAAATTACGAATTATATGTTGGCAACACGTAACATGTAACTAGCTTTTTGCAGAATGTAATAATCCTACTGGTCGAGAGTACTGGATGAAATCACAATAAAGAGGAAAACGACTATGAAAGTGAAAAGTCATTTGCAAAGCCTCTGGTGGAAGAAGTGGTACACTTTCGAAGAAACAATGAGCCGCTTCTATAGAAATCAGCGTGGACTTGAAAAGCTTGCTGCAGTTGAGAGATGCAAACATGAAAATAGACATTAACGATTCGTCTCGAACGTAATAATTTTGAAATAAATCGCAATTTACGATCAGTACTGTAATTTTCTAGGTTTAGATGGGATACTAAAGTGCGGCGAATGAAAACTTGTGACTCGCCTGGATTCGAACCCGGGATCTCCTGCTTACTAGGCAGACGCGTTGACCACTCCGCCACCGAGCACAGTGACCAGCACGACTGCAGAGGACTCTTCCTTGCACGTCTCCCGCCACACCGCCACCCGCCACACCGCTGTGGTAGCAGGAAAGAGACAGCGTGGCGAATGGAGATTTGGGTGTGGCGGGAGACGTGCAGGGAAGAGTCCTCTGCAGTCGTGCTGGTCACTGTGTCCTCGGTGGCGGAGTGGTCAACGCGTCTGCCTTGTAAGCAGGAGATCCCGGCCGGGCACAAATTTTCATTCACCGCACTTTAGTATTCCATCTAAACCTAGTACAGTGAAGCCATAACTGATCGCAAATTGCGATTTATTTCATTCATTGAACGCTGTAACGTTGTAAAAAATATATAATAATAATTTGAAGTTTATATTGCTAACACAGTAGATTTTACAGTTAAATTTTAGTTTACATAAAGAGGGCAGCTGCTCGACGTGTTATTTTGATAGCGGCGTTATGAATGACGGGAGGCCAAAGCAGCCAATCAGGAATGGCGTGCAGATAACCAATTAGAAATGGCTTTTCATGTTAGGTCTCGTAATCAAATCGGCGTTGCGAACGACAGTTGTTTACGAGTAACATATTGCAAATTAGTGACATAAGCAATGAAAAATTATGTATTGCACTTTCGTCGCAGAAAAATCGCTCGAGAAGATGTTAAAGAAAAGAACATCGAGAACCAGTCACTACATGGTTGCAACAGTGTGCTGTAATGAAGCCCACGTAGTTTTTGCAAAAAAAGTCTCTTTTTAACTGTCAACGAATAAAAGTTATTAATAAATGCGCTACAAATACTCTACATCCCCCCCCCCCAAAAAAAAATCTTGAAATGACCCTAAAAAAGTAGCTAATGCAAAAATTAATTCTTGTCTCTATGAGTATCTTTAAATCCCCTAGATTTAGCGACTTATCCCCAAAATTGGGTACTCTCCCCACAACGTTTCAACGATGCAACTGCTCGACGCCCAGCGAAATGGTCACGTGGTCTAATCAATGAGGTTAGAATACAGGGAGACCCTCTTACTCTGAAAATATGAAGCCTGCCTCCACCATATTGATAAGTTTTGGAGAAGTGTCCGTATTGTAGAGCTAATGTTTTATGTCGCTTGAAACAGGGATAAAACTTCCTACGGTTTTGCCCTGATGTATAACGTGTTATAAGAGTGAAAATTAGACGTTAAAAAGTAAGTTTTCAAATATATTATGACATGTATTTATTACTGTTCATTCAAGAAAGTACATTTTTGGATAGTACATACTTTGCAGTGACTGTCAGTTCAATTCAGCCGACTCAGTGCATAGTTGTAACAGAAAAACAGCATTCCAAACCTGACCAACATGGCGGACAGGCTTCAGCTGACGTATGTGCTCGGCATTGATAATGCCATCTCCCTTTATTCTAACCTCCTTGGTTCTAATGGTGAGACTGTGGCTGAGACTGGGCCCCTCTCTTTTCCTACCGGTGGCAGACAGCGGCGAGGCGGGGACACAACGTGAACCGCTGCCGTTCTGATCGGCGACTCAGCCAATAAACGAGCAAAATAACTTTTCCGATTTTCTTGCTGTGAAAAATACTGTATGTTAATGAAACAAAGCTACATCTAGTTAGTTTTTCGTTACACATTATCCTTTTTTTGTTTAAAAGTTAAAAAGTACTTATTTCGGTTATGCGTGTTCTAATGTGAACTGTACTTAATTTTCTTATTCTGCCGACTATTTTTCGTTGCGCAATAGAATGATCTTATAATGTACCCTTGACTCCTGCAAGAAACACATCAACAGCACGTTCAGTAGTAATCAGAAAGATGTTCCTCGTCTATCTACACTCTGTGAAACTTTATCACTTATGCATAAATAAACTCAGATGCTATCTCCTCTAAGAAACATATAAATAATGTAATTAGTGAGGCATCAGATCTGGTACTACTGTTGCTAGCTAATGCAAAAAAAAAAAAAAAAAAAAAAAAAAAAAAAAAAACAAAAAAAACAAAAAAAAAACCACTTAAATAAAGTGAAACTTGAGTATTTATTCCACTAAGAACATGTTTGCATATAAAACTCAATTCTCACAATAATATAATTAATTACAACTGTCGTAATATAGAAATCCACGTTTGCTGCTAACAATATTTATTTAGCTTGTGCAAATTGACTCCACTACAAGCTTGTTTCGGCTTATCGAATTTTACAGTTTCTTCCTGTTTCCCCAATATAAAACTTAGTGCAATCATTACACGAAATTTTATAAACGCCAGGAAACAGGAAGACACTTTAAAATTCGATTTAAGGAACACAGAAGAGACTGTGAAAGCAACCCGTCGAACTTTTACTTACACCTAAAAAGCCAAACTCACACAGCTGAAAACATCGAGGCAGTCACGTCGCAATGAATGTTGTGAGGTGTCGTAAATGTGGTCTGAAATTGCTGAACTAGGGGAGGGGGGGGGGCAGGGTGGAATTAGCCTAAGCGTTCGCACACTGTACTAAGAGCTGCGATTGCTGCTGGCTGCATTGTCCCCGCATGAACAAAAAATCTTATCTTCTCAGCCTTCATCGACTTCTGTTAATCGAACTCTCCCTACGTCTTTATTATGTCAAGATTGCACTATCTGTCCTTAGTCTCTGTCGATCAGATAACCAACCCCTCGTGATGCTACTACATATACACCCTCAAGCATTAATTACTCTATGTACGTTTTCACACCGGACATAAAGTATCGCAATCAACACAGTGAACACCGCGAAATCTAACAGTATCCTCCACTGGAGTATCGCTTAGATCCACTTCGACAGAGTGATCCGTCACAATGAAATACTGTAATGGAATCTTTTTGTGCGCACTCGCTCTGAACACAGTATTTCAACTTGTGCAGTTCCTTGAACATATCCGCCTCCTCTAAATCTCCCGGAAGATTGATTCCCGAAATCCATTGGTTTATTCCATCCTCACTGACCCCAGGCCTCTGTCACACCTACACCACTGTATCAAATGTTCAAATGTCTGTAAATCTATCGGACCAAACTGCGTGGTCATCAGTCCGTAGCTTACAAACTACTTAAACCTAGGTAAACTAACCTACGGACAAACACAGACACCCATCCCCCAGGGAGGACTCGAACCTCCGCGGCGAGCAACCGCGCGCTCCGCAGCGAGGTGCTTTAGACCGCTCGGCTACTCCACCGCGGCACACACCACTGTATCCCTCCAACCCTTCACCTCCATCCATTCTTTCCAAGGGTAATTAAAATATCTAGATCGCAAGTTGCTGAGCTTCTTATTGGCAACCGGTATCGGTCCTACAGGACCATCATCACGCCTTTGGCATCTTGTTAGTGGATGGTGGCAGTGGCCAGAGCAGGCGTCAACTTGCGATCTAGACTGTCATATTTTAATTATTCATCATTTCTGACCACTGTATCCAAAAATTCTTTCAAAAATTACTTCCCAATGGTAATTTTCGCCACCTTCTCCTCCCGGATGACGTCTTACGCCCCAATATCTATTCCTCATACAATGAACCTCTCCCCTCCCTCGTAGATGCAGCGTCCTCTCTCTCCTTCCTCCTCGTAATTTTCCTTGCCCACCCTTGGCTTCTCTCCCCCCCCCTCTCTCTCTCCTGGAGTCCTTGCATTTTAGATCCCTCCGTTAATCTCTACCTCTTCTTCCTGCGTTTCCCCCTCCCCATCACTGCGGTGTCCCCCCAGTGCAGTGTTTTAACGATGGCATCGTCTGTGTTGAGAAGTGCATCGTCTACGTCACTCTTATTTTATCTTGTTGCGACCGCCGTTACAGACAACAAGTATCGCGTGTGTTCTTTTAACTTGTTATCCGTCCCCATATTGTTGATGTGACTGTTGCAAACTTCGTATTTTTTGCCACCGTGGCCGCTTTTAAATTCGGTACATGGTGACTATTCATACTGTTTGTTGTTTTAATCTCCGAAATTTTATGGAATCGATGTTTACAATTTAAAAATGTAATTACTTCAATAAGAAGACTAAGCCAAGACCGCATGTATAAATTACTCATTTAATAAATGTCAAGCTATGTTGCCATTATCAAATGCTCAGACGTTACTTGTCAAACTAATAAGATACTAATTACAAAATGCACGACGTATGAATTAAAAACTGATACAACACTGTAAATATCACATGTTGTTGGGTACTCCATTGTCATAATAACTTGATCGTCTGATGCTTGCATATTTGAAATTAGACAAGTACTTGCGTCTATGATAAAGCATTTGTACTCCTGAATTCAGCGTCTTGTTCCATAGCAATTGACCATTACAAGCATTACTATCTGACTGACATACTGTACCAAACAGCAAGTATCAGTTTTTATAGTTAAAAGGCATTTTACGCCACTGGAGAGTGATCAATAGTTTATATCAAACACTTCATTCAGCCAAGATCGGTAAAAATTTATTTTTGTCCCTTAACCGGTTTCGGTGAGCTCAGTCCCCATTTTCAGAGAGTCCAGTACAATCACTGCAAAAAGTTATACAATGTCTACAAACTGCAAAGTTATTGTGGTATACAAATAAAATGACAGTTAACAAAACATGTACAATACATATGTAAAAATAGAAACATAACCTTCTAATACACGTAAACTTCTTGTTAAAGTTTTTCATCACAGGGTGGTTCGTCATAATGAATAAAATGTAGTCTTGGCCCAAGCAAACAGGAGACTGAACAGAAAACATTGCACAACAGAGTTGCAACAGGTTGCCACTAGGTGGCAGTGGTGTCAAAACAAAACAATATGGATGCAAATTCAACTTCAAAGAAACATAGTACTATGAAGTTCCGAAATCCTATTTTTTAATGAAGAGATAAAGTTTCTCATATTATGAGATGATGGTGACTGAGCTCACTGAAACCGGTTAAGGGACGAAAATAAATTTTTAGCGATCTTGGCTGAATGAAGTGTTTTATATCAGTTTTTAATTCACATGTCTTGGATTTTGTAATACGTATTTTATTAGTTTCATAATGGCAACATATCTTGCCGATACCAGTAATGACATATAGTAAATGAGCAATTTATACATTCGATCTTGGCTTTGTCTTATTAATGAAATCATTACATATTAAAAAAAAATATTTCAGGTTCGCTCTCCATATCCACAGAGTCGGCTAATCTTGTTTAAATTCTAATATCGTTTATTAAACTTGTAAAATATAAAATCATTCGGTTGTAGTGTGGCGTAAGATACTGCTGCCAGCGTTCCCAAACCGGGCATTCGAAATCATTAAAGAAAAAAACAAACAAACAAAAACGCGATACCGTCAGTCGCGTCTTGCAGCAAAAGCAGTCAACCAGCAACTCAATAATTGCACAACGACATATTCACCATAGCTATTCATTTTTTCTCAATTCTACCGGCTTCGGTCTGTTTACCATTATCAAGCGTTAGCGGAGATTAGGTAATAGCTTAACATGTCGTAACACAAACATTAAAAATTGTAAAATAAGTATTTGTTGTCATTGCTCTACTCATTGATATTACCACAGTGGCTGAAGCTTGTAGCTTCAGTTTGTAGCAGTCAGCCACTGTGGTTATATCAGTGACTGCTTCAAAATGTTAAGCTATTAGATAATGTCTGCTAACGCTTGATAATGGTAAATTGACCGAAACCGGTAGCATTGAGAAAAAAAAATAAACAGCTATGGTCAATATGTCGTTTTGCAATTATGTCAAAACTGTTATGCCCCACCTATTCACCGTTCTAGCAACCAAATATTCCACGCCGTTGCATCGTCGAAAAATTGTGGGAAGTACACAATACCATCCGACTGCGAACCCGAGCAGTTTATCTGCAGTACTTCACTTTGTCTAACACTTTCCACTTCTGCCTGTACCGCCCGAGAGCCAGCAATATTAATATTTCTCAGTTACGAGTTTTGTACAGCCTAGTTTTATTTTAAGCCCTTTGGTTATATTTCGTCCTATTCTGCTCGAAAGACGGAGAACTTGACTGACGGTAGGAGCACTCTTACAAAATGAAATTCCGCGAATGCCCCGCTGTACATGCGCCGTAAAGAGGGTTTATAAGGCTGGTCCGCCGGTATCGCCGGCTAACCCGAGCTCATTGCGATTGCAGCGCACGCCCCCCTAATAAGACGTAACGCCCCGGCCGCTACGCTGTTGCGCGTACGTTTTCATAACGCGGCGCCACCTCGCGAGGACACGCCCCCCCGGATCTGGGCGTATTCCAACTCCCTCTGGTGGAGAACGCAGTCAAGAGCTACACAGCTATTCTGTCTCTCTCTGGCTACGGAACTCAGGCACAGGGAGTAGGCCTACTACCCTTTACCACTTTCCTGTGGCAACTGAGGGCTAAGTTTCTACTGTTTGCGCCTGTTTGGCGACGAACTCACACACACACACATGAAAATACACAAAGATTTTTTCGCAAAGATTTCAAGTCACTTACTTAAGCACAGAAAGGTATCCACTATTCAACAATTCACATTTTCAAATAACATACCAACAGCAAAAAAAAAAAAAAAAAAAATAAAATAAAAATCAAAAGAGTCTAAAGCGGGGGTGACCAACCTTTACAGCAGGCGGGCCAAATCTTTCAGAGCGGATTACCCCGCGGGCCGCATTACCGATTTTTGCTTTGTGAACCAAAAAAAGCAAGAATTATTAATTAATTTTTAAAGAATATACAACAAATGTGATTACAGAACATTTATTGTACAAATTATTATACAATTTTATGAAATACAGAATCATTCTTTACATCAAGTTAGGTTGCTACACGAAAGATTTTTCCAGATAAACATCAATAATTCGTGTTCTCATATACGATTTTATTTAATTCAGTCTACTAAAAAACTCTTTACTCACACGCACCTGTTTCCATATAATGAAATCATTTTATAGCGTGTTTGTAAAACGCTGGATATTTCTCGTCTAAATATGTTTTATAGAACATTTCCAAAAAAACCTGATAAGATTTCTTTTTTAATTGTGCGAGGCATTGCATTTCTCAGCATTCCGTTTGTAAACGTACCGGTAGTGAACAGATGTCTACAGACAGTGGCATAGCAAATACAGGAAAACCAGACGATGTTTCATAAATGTTGAAATCAGGTTACGAATTCGGGTTTCAACTCAGACATTAAAGAAGCGTATTTAATCGTCGCCGTTGTGTGATGACCGATTTTTTTGACAGTGTGAAGATTTTTTGCTTGTAACTGTTGCTCCTAAAACGTTTCAAAATGTTCAAATGTTTGTAGAGCTTATGGGACTTAACTACGGGGTCATCAGTCCCTAAACTTACAAACTACTTATGAACAAGCTAATACTAAGGACGGCACAAATATCCATGCCGGAGGGGGGATTCGAACACCCGACCGTAGTGAAAACGTTTCATTTGTAATGTGGAAATAAGATCATGCATGTCATTAACCAGCTGATCTTTTCCACGAAGTCGAGCATTGAGATCATTTAAGTCGCTAGTTATATCAGCTAAGAACGCAAAGTTGTAAAGACATTCCTTATCTTCGAACTCCGGAAATCTCTTTTGCTTTCAAAGAATGGTAATATTTCTTGCTTCAAATCACTCTTTTGAAAACTTTTTCACGGGTTAACCACCTTATTTCTGTATATTGCGAAATGTTGTCGTGCTCTGAATCCAAAGATTTCAAACTTCCTAGGAACTGACGGTGATCCAAACCTCTCAACTTAATAAAGTTTACTGTTTTGACAACTACCTTCATGATATGTCCATTTTGAGGGGCTTGGCACATAAATTCCCTTGAGGGATAACGCAATGATAAACACCTATGTATAGCCAACTTTGTAGAACTCTTTTTCAGTTAACTGAACTATACCACCGTGTTTCCCAGCCATTGTTGGAGACCCATCCGTTGCTAGCCCCGATAATTATCAAGCTTTAATGAAAACCGACTTAACGAGGATGTAAATCTCGTGGCCATGGTATCCCTAGGTGGATACAGTGTCGCTAATTCTTCTGTTTTATTAATACCACTGACATAAATTACCACTTGGGCGGTACCGGAATATGTGCACTGCTGTCCAAATTTAGTGACTGAAACATAAACTCAGAAGCACGATTTTCTAAATGTTCTTGAATTTGTCTTCCAAGGTGGACACACGTCTAGTAATAGTTTGACGAGAAGGGCTGATTTTTGAGAAATCCTGTTTGTTTTGTGGATGCACCATTTCGACGACGGTCCCAAAGCATTCCTTTAACATTTCGCCACCTGAATATGGGTTTGATTTTTTTGCCAGTATTAGAGCTACTGCATAACGCTTTTTCATATAGCATTTTGTCTTAGAATTAGCCCTTGTAAATAACTCCTATTGAGTACAAAGTTTCCTTTTTAGTCGTTTACTTTATCTTGCCGATATTGTCTCTTGTACTTGTCAAACATAACTGCATGTTTAGTCTCGTAATTCCGTTTGACGTTTTAGTCTTTTGGAACCGGGATAGACTGCTTGCATATTAGACATGTCGGTTTTATTGTATGTTCCACAAAAATAATTTATTGTCCACCTATCTTGAAAAGTTCTCAACTCCTCTATAATTTTCCTTTTCTTATGGCCTATTTCTTTGATAGTTGAAAACATTCAAAGTTTACGTCTTCAGACTGACAAAGAGACCACATGGTAATCGAAGAATTGTAATTTTTTAAAAATATATATGTTGTGTGTGAAGTTCAGAATGAAATATCACTTACATAAAGTAGTTCCTTGCAACTCTCAAAAACTCCCTACATAATTTACTTTAAAGTTTCCCGAAATTGTTTAACAGCGCAAAACACTGGAGGTGCGTCCTGGAGGTTCAGTGAGGGCCCGGAAAAGGTGATCATGTAAAAAAGAAATTGTCTTTAAATTATGATTCTTCATTTCATTGCCGTAGCAGATCATTTTATCTGCAATGCGCATGCGCAAAACTTTCCTGAAGGCAACATACGCGCCTCACGGTTGTTTTTGTCGCATTGAAGATTTATAAAAAAAGAAAAAAACGACATATTTTGTAAAATTTCAGCAGCCTTTCTGCATGCGTAAGGTAACGGACCGATTTTTTTTTTTTTTTTTTTTTTTACAGTCGCCTAACAGCACAGCGCATTTAGTTATTTACTGTGCTTTAGTTTCCATGACAGGGAATTCAGTACTCAATATTTTTTATAACAGTTATTTTTAAATACATATTTTCAGCCTAAATGGCGGTACCACAGAGGTACACTGCTCGCCGATTATCAGTGTTTTATTTAAGTACGGCTTTATTCGCACTTGGGAAACGTCATAGTCTGTTCTCTCGGGAATGTTTGATATAACCGGACTGCCGCTACGGTCGGGGGTTCGAATCCCCCCTCGGGCATGGATGTTTGTGCCGTCTTTAGTATAAGCTAGTTCATAAGTGGTTTGTAAGCTTAGGGACTGATGACCCTACAGTTAAGTCTCTTAAGCTTCACAAACATTTGATTTTTGAATAGGAATTCGTCGGTCTCGGTCCAGCAGTGTGTCCATCGCACCTGAAGATGTCTCTCAGTCAGCCAGGTGTGCTGACGAAATATTGTGCAGTTTTGACAATAATATCCGACGTCTCGCCCGAGAACCATATTTAGAAGAAATCTGTCAGGAAAGCCTGAAGCAACACACGATTTTTGAATGTTTGATAATAATATTCAACTGCTTTAGGAAATCGGTATTTTAGTTCTGAACGTCATGTATCATAAATATAAAAATTGCTGGTGCTTCACTTAACCTGACAGCCTTACTTTAAAATTTCGACATCTTTTTTTATTATTCTTACTGAAAAATATTCTACGTTTCTACTCTATAACGTTATTAGTTGCTGTAAATAACACAGAAAGACACGTGGATAAACTTGCATTAGGAGCGTCACATCTGTACATCTGTAGTACGGAATCCTTAAACGTCATCAGTAAAATCACTACTGAAATTAAAAGCTTGTACTGAGATAATGTCGACTGATGTTCCTACCCGCCATAGCTGGATACATAAAATACATGCAAGCTACTAAAAATAATGGCAAGCATCATAGATCACTTGTAAAAAGATAAAAGCTGGTTTTAATTGAAATACTACTCTGTTTAAAGTTACAACTGCTATTAAACGTGCCCTTATTACCATTCACTCAGTTTGATTTATTTTATTTATTTACTTATTATATTAAACAAAATAAGGGAAATAAAAAGTGTTGAATATGTAACCTCGTAGGTGTACCAGACACTACCATGCGGTAAATGAAGACGATTCAAAAAATTTATTTGCAAATTTTCAATGCTAAGCAGTAGCTGAAGCGATTGCGAAGAATGCAACATCAGTCTGAAGTGGTCTCGCACGGTTCAGCGAATTCTTACTTTCTGTCTGATCGAAGAGGGCTGTAGACGCCGTTGTGTATTCGGCGTGCTACAAGTGGGGCTGATGTGGCAGCAATGAAGGTGCACGCTACGTGACTCCACCCTACAGTTACCACAACTCAGCGCTATGGATTCCTAAACCCGAGGGCCAGTCTCCGTGCCGAGTGCCTTCTTCCCTCTTCTCTTCACCCTCGCGATCGCCAGGAGGCTAGACAGGTACCAAAGCTGCCCTTCTTTCCGGCGGTCCTCTCGCAGCACTCGCGACGTCCGTATCTCCCTCAACTCATTTCTGCAAGCTGGAAGCTGGCCGCCACGGAATTCACAACTGGCGGACAGTCGCGCTGCGTCCAGCGCTCCACACGCTGCCTCTCCCGTCCCCTTTCTTCTCGTATCGTCCACCGCCTCAGCCACATGCCGCTCAAGATACTGTACTGTATTTTTTTTAAAACAGGAATATACACGAAAATTTAATTATAGTTGAATCAATGTAATGATATATACCTGTTGTAATTCGATATGATACGACAGACGCTTGATGGAATGCTATTTTCAGATTTTACATGAAATGAAAGTAAAATTTTTCTTACATATGAAACACCTGCACGGGCCACAATTTATCGGACCGCGGGCCGCATGCGGCCCGCGGGCCGCGGATTGGCCACCCTTGGTCTAAAGCATTTTTGGTGGCCAACTCCTTCAACTCCATTGGTGAATTGCTTGGTAGAAGTGAATAATGTATTTTATTGTATACTAGCTGAAAACCCGGCGTTGCCCGGTTATTTATTCGAACCTTGAGTTAGTACTTTTCCTAACCACTCTCTCTCTGTCCATCTCCTTTTTTCTAAAAACATGTTACATTTGTCAGAGAATATATAAGAAATCACAGGTAAAAATGCGCTCGATTCGAAGAATTCAATCACGAAATTCAACAATAATGATTGTAATAATATCACAGATAGATCACTTGATGTATAGCGCGAAACGTCAAATCGATTGTTTTAAAGAGATCTATTAAAAGAAATTTCTTTTTTACTGCTTTATTTATTTATTCTTATATTTCCTTATTTGAATGCTTATCCTTTCCTTACAGAGAAAGAGCTGAAGACATTGTAGCACGCATACACCAAAGATATGGTCTGTGGCATCACGTTTCGCTGTATGTAACCTCCTTGCTATAGAGTCGCAAACGTCATCGTTGGCCTTCAGTCCGATTTTTGTTATAATTTCACGACTTTCAACCACCATATCTTCCACCCCGTTATAGCTATCGGCATGGAAATGCTGTGGTGTACAACGGGAGACTAGGGGCAACAATTACACACAGACCATTCGTTTGCGTTCTGTAGTTTTCACTGCAGAGCGAAATATTAACTCACACACACGTAGAATTTTGTATACACAGATAACTTTCCAACTCAATATACCCCACTCTTTTATCATTATCAGCCCTCAAGCAACAATGCAAGCAATAAAACCATTGTCAAAGACTAAATATAATTTTCAAAGAGTAATTATTGTTCCCCATTTCGTGTTATATTCTTCAAATTACTAAATATCTATCACTCGCTATAAAACCGTGCCTAAATCCTTCCTCAGATATAAATTAGTAACTGTACACATATTTAAGTCTCTGCGTTTTGTCGTTTGGGCGTGAGAAGCGTACACCGAGCAGACATTCACATAATATATGTAGATAAATAGCTATCCGATCGCCATAAAACCGTGCCTAAAGCTTTCCCCGGGTAGACATTAGTAACTGTACAAATTTTTAGCTCTTTATGTCTAGTGGTTCAGACGTGATAAACGTACACCGAACAGACATTCACATTTATAGATTTAGATAATATTCACAAATGTTAATATTGTGTTCAGTCTGACTTCAATACTAATCTTGTGCAGTAATATGATCATTGTAAAAAGGATTACCATATGTGTGAGGATTATCATATGCACGTTACATATTCATCATAAATGTTATGTCCTTTAAAATGTAAAAATTCATATGTATTTTTTTTTTTTTTTCGATTCCACATCCACAAAGGCAATTTAATTTATGTATCTGTGCGTTTATATCTAACTTCAATATATTCATTTCTCTTTTTTATATTTCTAACCTCCCTGCCCGTTGCAGGCATCTAACATTCCATGCTCCGATGCGCAGAATGCCAGTGTTGTCTTTCCTGATGACTACATTCTCCTGAGTAGTCCCTACTCGGAGATCCGGAGACTATTTTACTCACGAAATATCTTCCTGAGTCGTCCCTGCCCAGAGATCCGAATTGGGGACTATTTTACCTACGAAATATTTTACCCGAGAGGATGGTATCATCACATATTCACACAGTAGAATTGCATGCTCTCGGGGAGATTAACGACTCCAGTTTCGCCTTGCTTTCAGCCGTTCGCGCGTTAAAGACACGTTAGGTGATGTTACACGGCCAGCTCAATCATCCAGACTGTTGACCCTGCAACTACTGAAAAGGCTGCTGCCCCTCCACAGATATTCCTCCGCTGTAGATGCAACTACGATACGGCTATTTGTGGCACGCAAGCCACCCCACCTCGGCAATGTCTGTGGTTCATGGGGGTGGAATTTTCCATATTAATGTATTTTGTATGCTGTTTCTCCATATCCATTTAAGGTAATCTTTTGTACAATCTCATATGTTAAATATCTATGAGAACCACAGTATATCTTTGAGCGGCGACGTCCTACGCTGTTGCCTTTGAGTCGCCAGTTAGTTGTTGCTTCTCGGAGTCGTAAATTTTTCTGTCGAGAAAGCTGGTAGCAGACAGTTGTAGAGCAGTGTATTATGGAGAAGAACGTCATGGGAATATCTATAATTATGGAAGAGGAACGATGTATTTTCATTTTATAAACTGAAAATGGTAACCATTTGAGGTAAATGCGTACGAGCGCTATTGAAGGGCTGTGATGTTGTAAATTCTCTATTCAGAATTTATGAGTAGAAACCGAGCTAGGCCCCATTTGAAGATTTTCAGTCTGGATACCTGTAGCTCTGTCAGAGAAGAGCTAAGAATATTTGCTCTCACCACGATTGGCATCGAGAGCCTACAGCACGTTCGTTTCGCAGCCGACTACGTTACCCCAAGGCTAGCGAAGACTTCCGCTATTTGGTTCTTCCTTACTGGCCGACTAGTTAGGAGACCAGATCAAGCGTAACGTAAAAGAGATTGGTTGCAACCTTCGGCGGGAACGGACGCCTAGTCCGTGACCACACGGTCACACCGCGCAGCAATGATTTTCACGTGTGAAGATTACTCTCCGTTAAGAATGTAAATGTAATTCTAGGATACCAAACAGCTAAGGTCTTCGGTCCCTAGACTTACAAACTACTTAAACTAACTTATCGTAAGGGCAACACACACACATCCACGCCCGAGTAACAATCGAACTTCCGACGGGAGCGTCCGCATAATCTGTAAGAAGGCACCCAAGACCGTGCGGACTTTTCCACGCGATTTTGAGAACGACATGCTGCGTTCTGTTAACTAGAAACCCTTAATCCAATCACAATCACACATGTGGTCTTACTTTGTTCATTAGCGGAACTGTATCAAACACATTCCTAAAATAAGTAAGTAAAAAAAAAAAAAAAAAAAAAAAAAAAAAAAAAAAAAAAAAAAAAAAAAACTGTCTGCCTTTATGACAAAGAAAATGGGTATAAGTAAAATAATTCAATGTATTCAAATCCTATCACTAATGACGATTCGTTCGAAATATTACAAAGATCAGTCGGATTAATATTCAGGAAATTGACAAAATTAATCTCTATTTATATAAAAGCGAAAGGAAACTCATTCATACACTCATGGACTCACTGACTAAACACGAAATCTCAAAAACTACTTCACCTATGAAGATGAAATGTGGCAGGAATGTAGTTTATAGGTTGTAGACGTCAGTTAAGAAACTATTTTGCGATAGGACCGATAGTTCAGGAGATATGTCGCCATAAACAATAAAAACTTCCTCGTCTTGCGGCACGTGATACTGTGACTTTATCAGTCCACTATTTGAGAAGGAGAGCACTTGGCGACTAGCAACAGACTTTAATTTCAGACCTTTGGGGAAATTTTCTCGCTGACAACCATAGCAAAATGATGAAAGGAAAAAAGTTTATCGCTTACTACTTTTTCGCTGTTCACGGAGTAAAAATACGGCATTCGGTACAACGTTGAAATTTATAATTTCGACACTACTACATATTGTACCTGCAAGAAATTTTACAGTGTACACACATATAGTTCAATGTACCTTCTAAATTGCATCACAGTACGACACGTACTTCATGAGATACGAGCACATAAACAGTCACGGTCATGGAAAACCGCCCCATCACGCACCAAGTTTTAATCTATAACTTCTTTACTACTAATTACATTCGCAGCAGATTTTTCAGTCATACTGCACTTATACAAATGAATATATACCTGCAAAATTATACCATTGTACAACATAAAACTCAGTAAATACGAGATCATATATACTGTGATGGGTAAAAACTTTTCACATAAGGCATCACGTTTTATCACATTTCTTATTTACTGGTAAGACACTCCTGTATTCCAGTGAGCTTAAGAAAATTCCTGAAAGATGAGAGGTTTAACGTTAATTGCTGTCTGCATTAGACTTTGGTGAGAGGTACTAGCCATTTGGATGCACCTGGAAATAGTTTGTCTTGACAACACTTGAAACTTTATTAAAGTCTTACGCGTTACGACATTGCGTCATTTTCAAAGGCAAAGCTGTCTTACAAACTTTCTCTTAAAACAATTTATGTCACAGACATATGTCATGTATAACACAGAAGTTTAATATTCAGGCTGTTTTAAAGGGATTTTTTAACACATCTTTGCCTTTGAAAATGATGCAATTTCGAAACGCGCAAGGCTTTAATACAGTTTCAACTGTGGTCAAGACAGTTAAATTATTTCAAAGTGCAATTTAACGTTATGTGGCGGGCATACGAAATCACAGTTCAAGCACTGCTGTACGCCGAGCACAGCATACGGTTTTTACGTTATTAACCACAACCACCAAATAATTTGGCACGTAGCCTTTGAAGAAGCCCAACGCTAAAATTACAACCCAGTAGGCGACGAGCCAGATATCGGTTCGCAGACCGTTATAGAGAGAGCGCTCTGTCGTAAAACATGATAACAGGGGGAGGACAATACCAAATGAACATATTCACAAATAGTTAGTAATTATTGTCGTTTTGCAATAACATTAATAACAGACGAAAGATACAATAACAACAAGTGTCGAAATGCGTCTCTGCAGTTGCACTTTCTCACTCAGCCCAGCAGGTTATGAGTGGTGGGCAATTAATGGTTTCTATCGACCACGCGGTAAGCCACTGTAAACAATGTATTACGTTACGATCAGCTGCCTCAGTAGCTCATCATTATCATCATCATCAATCAACTACATCCACAGATACATCAATCTAGGCTTTACCATGCATTACGATTATCAGCGATGGGGATCCATGTATTCCCGCGAGTTTTCCAGTTGATGCATCCGCCTACCATTAAATCTCCTTTGCCACTAGTAAATATCTTTCAGAATGTAGAAATAATAGTCTTTGTCCTATATACTGTTCATATGCACGGGTACAGCAAAAAGCATCGTGCTAACTTGCCACTCCCAAAAACAGCGTTTTTCAATTTTTAACGCTTATCCGTCGCTCTCAGTTCGGGTTCCGCCCTCTATTTTTCTTCGCCAATGATGTTTTACCCTGCTTTGTTTTTATGTTTGTAACTGAGGATACTGCGGACGCGTCTAAATGTTGACATGTAAGCGGTGGTACCAACTTGCAACTAGTTGTAGTGTACTGCATAATGTTTATCTTATTTTGTCCACCCCATGCATGTGTCTTCAGATTAACGACAAACACCAAGATTTTACAGTTTTATTATTGTTAATACAACATATTCAAATTCAAATGTTTGTAAATCTATCGGACCAAACTGCGTGGTCATCAGTCCGTAGCTTACAAACTACTTAAACCTAGGTAAACTAACATAAGGACAAACACACACACCCATGTCCCAGGGAGGACTCGAACCTCCACGGCGAGCAGCCGCGAGCTCCGCGAGACAACATATTCGTCCAATAATTTTACAGTTTCAAATTATTAGTATGTTGGTATGAAATCACAACTGTATTTAGTAGAGCGTTGCTGCTTAGTAAGAAGTGTCAAAACAGATGAGAGGTATTATTAATCTCGCCACATATCAAACAGCACCAATAAAAGATAACAGTATGGCAGATACTGAGAATACGGTACTCATGTAGCCTAATAATTTTCATAATACTCCAGTTAGTTGTTACTAGAAACCTTTACAGCGTTTCGAAATATTTCATTAACGTTTCATTGTTTTTATATACAATGGATTTCGTGTGGAAATATTACTTTCAGTAATGATACTACGCTCTGTTTGTGGCGCAAAACATATTCATAAACGTTTAGTCCACTGTCGTTACCAAAAAGCTCCCGCGATCCGAAATATGCCATAGTTTGGACCAACATTTTGGCTCCTTTGCTAAGCACTCTTCATCAAAGTTTTGTCATTTTGACTCATTCTTCCGTCGATTTTTGGTAGAATATACTCAAATAAATGAATAAACACAATTCTGTGTGTGTTCTACTAGTTTATTTTTGTTTACTTAACTGGTTTTCGGCTTATAAGGCCATCTTCAGTGTTTGACTGCTGTGTCGAAGAGGTTACAATGTTTTGATACTGTATGGAAAGAGATGACAAACGTCTACACTTCAATTGACGTACGTAATAAAACACATCTTTGACATTGAGTTATTATAATTGGCAACTTAAAAACTAAACAGTAATAAATGAATACTAGTTGACACGTGCGAATAATTCACATTCTATCCTGATCAGTCACAGATAGGTAAGATAGTAATGGAGAAAAGGCAGATGCAACTACATATCTATAAAAGATAATAACCTTTGAATAGTAATAATAAATATTAGTCTCATTGTAAGATAAAAATTAGACAATTAAATATAATATGATTAATTGTGAAACATATACAAATCAGATATTGACTTTTTCATGTTTATTTTTTGAAAATTTGTTTATTTTATAAAACTTCATTGAAAACAATGTTAATAATTGTAATGTGATCATCGTTTACTTTTTGGCTGTTTGTGTCTTTAACACAAACATAAACATCACTGAATAAGCCAACTCGTGAAAAAGCCATGTATAACTGTACAAGCGAAAAACAGGTTCTGGTAAACATAATCCTGCTCATTGAAGCGTCTTACCTTGTGCCTTATTTATGGTAATAGTGAAGGCTACTTTTGTTGGGAATTGTCTTCTTATCATTTGGAAAGGATCATAAGGTTTGAGGTTAATGCGGGGTATTAGCACAATTTATCGGACTCAAGGAATTTAGCAGTGATAATGTACTCGCCTAAGTGAGACATCACTAAACTTGCACGATTAATTAATCCCTGATTAGCGTTAAGATTTCTAATTAACATAATCATAGAATTTTTCTGGGTGCAACCTTAAATACACGTCCGATTTACCATCGTTCGCTGGGTATCACCTTATATTGTAAGAACAGTACAATTTTTTTCAAAATAAAGATTTTTGTGAAAACAATTACTTTAAACTACATGGCGAACAAGCGGGACGTCACGTGTGAGACGAGAGAGGAAGGTTGTCGGCGAAAGACGGCGGACGTGAACTTGGTCCGCGAAGGAGCGGTGGTGCTCTGGGAGTTGCGACAGTTTTACGCACGGTGTTGTGGGTGTCGTGTTGAGCTTCCGCAAAACTTGAGGAGCTAGGTGCACACGACTCCGAATTTTGACCTTAAGTGCATGAGTTACATCCTAGAGTGTGGACTGTACCTTCTTGATGATATGTTTATGTCGACCGTTTCCATCGGCATGGGACACGGCGCTTCCTTCCAGCTTGATCATGGTCAGTTGTTTTGTTAAGTTTTGTACATCAGACCATATGGGTACATCACGCTTCCTTCTTGAAGTACGAAAAATTATTTATTGTGTTGTACTGCCTGGTGCTAATCACAGTGTGTTTCAGAATCCGTATAAAGTCCAAAAATTGCAAGGTGTGTGTAAAACGTGCTGATGTACGAATTGTTTGTATTACTCGGACGAGAGTTGCAGAGTTCATGAGTTGTTATTAAGAAGTTGTGGCCTATGTTGTGTTGCTCACAAGCCCGTCCGAGGAAATTAAAAGATACTAAACCTCGCATAAATTGTAAGAAGTGAGCAGATCTGAAGTTGTGGGCTTACCAGTTGCACTGAGGCTCGTTCGTGCAACGTGTTTTAAGTTAAGTAAATTTTCCATTTCTTGTGTAACCTGGACGTGGCCTGTACAGTGAACTTGGACCAAATTGTTTCAGTGTAACATCTGATTGTATCATCGCCATTCTGTTGAATAGCGTATGTTCTTCACAGGCGTTCTGCTTGTATTGCAGCTTTGAGGACATTAATTTACTCTGTATTCTTTAGCGGCCACATTTAATTTGTTTGCCTGCTGTGTTAAAAAAAAAGGTTTTTACTATGATGTGTATTGTAGTTGCCATAAGGCAATTGTTCCTTGGGTAAAATTAATTATCTTTAGGATTTGTGTTTACTGTATTAACTGACTATGTTCAGGTGTTCATTCTTAGATTTTAAGTACCTGGGATAATTGTTTATTACTTTAAAGGTGTCAGTAAGGAATTTGATTATCTATACTAATTGCCTATGTTTTAAATGTCCAGTATTATAAATTATGATGTGTTTTATTTAAGGTGAAATAAATTTTGGTTTAACACTGTACCTTGGGCTTAGCACCTTACCATTTATTCTCAAATTCCTGCCACCATATCATACATATCTCTACCAGTATTTAATGTTTGTACTTTCGGGTTCTTTGCTCACAAAATGTTGCTCAAAATTATCCATAAATATTTCAACGAAAAGTGGACAGAGTGTGAATCCAAACGAAATTTTTATGCAGGTCAAATGTGGACACATTCATCAAGCAGAAGAAAACTGTATATGAAGTGCGAACCGAAAGTAAAGTACCCCTCTCCATGCAACATACGAAAAATTGTCGAGAAGTAACATTCCTCATGTTTTGAAGGTCAATTTTGCAAAATTTCGCGAGTTGTGGAAAATAACTGTAGATTTTGTCGACGTCCGTACCATAAATGATATATCCTCCGACATGCGCCATACGAAAATTTAAGAAGACAATGATCATCATCATTCTGTCGTAAAGGGATGGACGGTATGCCAGAGAATGAAATACGAATCTAATCCGAAGTGGCAACGTACATACAAAATCACAAATTTCAATTTTTTCTGTTTGAAGCGTCACCCACCGGGGTCAAATGGGAATCTACAGCATCTAGGAGCCCATGAAAACACACTCAGAAAATTTCATCAAAATCGGTCCAGTGGTTTAGGAATTCAGTGATATACACACGTACAAAAGTTTGAATGGGTACCAGTACAAATTTTCTCTTCAGATTCACCTTCCTCGGACTTAAACCAGCTTGTGGAAAAAAGAAGAAACAGCCCATCAGATCCAGCCGTTCTCGAGTTGGCACTTACCAAGACATCCATACATTTTTATTTACACACTACCGGTCATAAGGATTCCCACACTAAGAAGATATACAGATGATAAACGGGTATTCGTTGGACAAATATTTTATACTAGAACTGACATATGATTACATTTTCACGCAATTTAGTTGCATAGATCGTGGGAAATCAGTACCCAGAACGGCCAACTCTGGCCGTAATAACGGCCTTGATACGCCTGGGCATTGAGTCAAACCGAGCGTGGAGGCCGGGTACAGGTACTGATGCCCATGCAGCTTCAGCACGATATCACAGTTCATCAATAGTAGTGACTGCCGTATTGTGACGAGCCAGTTGCTCGGCCACAATTGACCAGACGTTTTCAATTGGTGAGAGATCTGGAGAATGTGCTGGCCAGCGCAGCAGTCGATCATTTTCCGTATCCAGAAAGGCCCGTACAGGACTGCAACATGCGTTCGTGCATTATCCTGCTGAAATGTAGGGCTTCTCAGAGATCGAATGAATGGTAGAGCCACGGGTCGAAACACATCTGAAATGTAACGGCCACTGTTCAAACTGCCGTTGATGCGAACAAGAGGTGACTGTGACGTGTAACCAATGGCACCCCATAGCATCACGCCGGGTGATACGCCAGTATGGCGATGACGATTACAGGCTTCCAATGTGCGTTCACTGCGATGTCGCCAAACACGGATGCGACCATCATGATGCTGTAAACTGAACCCGGATTCATAAAAAAATGACGTTTAGCCATTCGTCCACCCAGGTTCGTCGTTGCGTACACCATCGCAGGCACTCCGCCCTGTGATACAGCGTCAAGGGTAACCGCAGCCATGGTCGCCGAGCCTATAGTCCATGCTGCTGAAAACGTCGTCGAACTGTTCGTGCAGATGGTTTTTGTTTTGCAAACGTCCCCATCTATTGACGCAGGGATTGAGACGTGCCTGCATGATTCGTTACAGCCATGCGGATAAGTTGCCTATCATCTCGACTGTTAGTGATACGTGGCCGTTGGGATCCAACACGGCGTTCCGTATTGCACCCTGAACCCACCAATTCCATATTCTGCTAACAGTCATTGGACCGCGACCAACGCGAGCAGCAATGTCGCGATACGATAAACTGCACTCTCGATAGGCTACAATCCGACCGTTATCAAAGTCGGAAATGTGAAGGTACGCATTTCTCCTTCTTACACGAGGCATCACAACAACGTTTCACCAGGCAACACCGGTCAAGTGCTGTTTGCGTATGAGAAATAGGTTGGAAACTTTCCTCATGTCAGCACGTTGTAGGTGTCGCCACCGGCGCCAACCTTGTGTGATTGCTCTAAAAAGCTAATCATTTGCATATCACAACATCTTCTTCCTGTCAGTTAAATTTCGCGTCTGTAGCACGTCATCTTCGTGGTGTAGCAGTTTTAATGGCTAGGAGTGTAAGATTGTCTCTTAATTGCAGAAGTTTTAACTTTTTATCGACTTCTACATGTACTGTACATCAGCAACGGTGGCACACTAGTTGTGACTGGAGGGGAGTGGGAAATGAATAGGGAACTGAAAACGCTTCTTTGCTGAAACTGTCCGACAGTCCAACCTAACACAAACAAAATAAAATAATACTTGTGTACACACGAATTTAAATCCAGTTTTGCCTACAGCAGAACCTCTCTAAATGGCTTATTGTAAACACAAAACTTGAAACTGCAGTATTTACAATGCTTTCCAAGTGAATTTCTACAAATATTGGTTATTAGCCATTCCTATTACGCTAATAGAGAATAGAGGCGTAATCAGCGTTGCAATTTCTGAAACGAGTACTGTAACCATCTGAACGTGTGCCTGTTCCTCCGAAAGTCAACCTCTAAGTGATTAGTACATACAGGACAGCTCGGTGTTGTCCGTTTTCCATTCGTATTTGGACAGCATCGCACTGCCATTTCCTGGGGCGTTTATTTAACTTTGATGTGACATTGTTTGATGTCCACATTTAAAACTCGGAAATTAATTTAATAAATTGTAACCACGCAATATATATCTGGACGATTTCGGCGCATTATTGACAGTCCAACAAGGCGAAAGCAGAGAAAAATCTGGGGTGAATGGAATTTGCAATAAAACATAAACGGAGCGATGTCCTACAGAAACACAGAATAGGTGATATTCACAAGCAAGAACCTCTTTAATGTGCAAAAGGTATCCCACAAGTAATTATTGATTCTCTGCTGAGATCACTATATACACACTTCTCAAAATAATTAAGGGGTCAGGTGAGATATGTACAATACACATGTAGTAACATGTAGGTACTAGCTGTAAACCCGGCGTTGCCCGGGTGTTTATTTATCCTACACTCTCGTAGTCCACCTCCCCTTCAATCCTCTCTCTGCATCCATCTCTTTCTCTCCCATCTCTCTGTTCTTTTCCATCTTTCCCTCTCCCGGGAAAGTTTTCTAAAAGGTACCCTCTGTCATGTACCATACAAATATTTATGTACCCAATGATTTCCTCTTGGTTTAAAGGTCATGCGTGCAAAACTTCATAAAGATTGGAACAAAACTGTGCATTTCGTAAAATTCCGTAAGTTAAGTACCCTCCACCATGCACAGAACGCAATTTTACACGGACAGTGACATTCCTCTTGTTTTTAAGCCCAAATGTTCAAAATTTTATCAGTATCGCAAAAAAACTATAAATTTTTATGCAACAGAAACACAGGGTCAAATTGAAAAACGCACTTTGTTGTTCTTAAATTTTCCAGTTTTATTTCATAAAACCCTTGTTCTGAGAACAACAAGAAAAGTATCTCTGAAATCTATCAAGCCGTTCTCAAGTTATGGCGCGACCAAGGTATTTAGGGATCCATTTTTTATGTTTCAAAGTACCCTCTCACATGCACCGTATGAAACTTAAGGTAGACGGTGAGGTTTCTCATGTTTTGAAGGTGAAGCGTGCGAAGTATCGTGAAAATCGGAATGAAACTATAGATTTCGTGAGTCTGCAGGAGAAGTATGCTCCGCCGTGCACATATCACAAAATACTTTCTTATCTGACGTTTTCGACCTATAAACTACATTCCTGCAAAATTTCGGCTTCATAGGTGAAGTAGTTTTCCAGATTTTGTGTTTAGTCAGTGAGTGAGTGCACTTTCACTTTTATATAGTAGAGATTAAGAGAAAACGGATTGCTTCATTTTGGATGCAAGAGAATTGCTGGAGACCTTCAGACAAAAATAAATACGATAGTTAAGATTACCTGACATAGTCGGGTTTGGAGGCGATCTGCTCGTTTTATAGTTTTCAAAATAAAAAGCCAAGATCGCACATTAATAATATATTAAATGACGACCTGTTTCGGTGTACTGTGTCACCATCATCTGGTCACATATATGTTATAAGCTGGTCATCTTGTTAAAAAAATTGGGTATAAAATAACAAGTGCAACAGTGTTTTGTAAGCTGTCATGTTTTTAGCTTGTGTATTTTTTATATAGTGACTAAGTGCAAAGATGCACTTGTTATTTTATACCCAATTTTTTAACAAGATGATCAGCTTATAACATATATGTGAACAGATGATGGTGACACAGTACACCGAAACCGGTCGTCATTTAATATATTATTAATGTGCGATCTTGGCTTTTTATTTTGAAAACTATAAATGCGGTAGTAACATGCAAATATGTAATGCTAACTTTATGTGACACAAGTTGATGCCTGATGCCACAGTTTTACGGTATCTACAACGAAACTATTGTGACCAGTAAACTTCTTTCCGTTTCATCGTTTTGTTGGGGAGGGGGGGGGGGGGAAGTCAGTTACAGTACGCTTTAAAACGTCCAAAATTACATGCAAACTTTGTTGAAGGTTCCTAACTACTCCCATTTTCCAATAATTGACGCATAAATCTGGGTATTCTCATGAGGTGACCTCTCATTATTTATGACGTCATATCTCCTGAGCTCGTTTGTTTTTTGATCAGGAACCTTCGTGGGCGTACGGTGAACAGTTCATCAACGTTTCATTGCAATCGAATCAATGGTTTATGAACACAGAGGACATACAGACAAACATTCATTTATATATTAGTTACAATTGTAATTTGTGTGTGACAAGTACGATATTTTACTGTCTCAATTGCTTACTTGAGGTTTACATGACGTTTACTTACAGCAGGGCACCATACGGGTACTATAATAGTCATTCTCATTGCCATCTAATTGGATGTTTGATCAACTCGAACGGCCAGTATACTTGAACACCTGCGGGTCATGAACAGTATGAGGTATCAATCAGCTCTTGAGGGATATTTGGTCATTATTCCATGAGTGCAATATCCAGCTCTGCAACCGTTGTGGAAGGTGCTGGTGTGGCTGCAATGCGTCTGCCAAGTGCATCCCGGACACGCTCAATCGGGTTTAAGCAACGCCACCTAGATACAAGGCCTGTGCGCTGCCTGCCAAGAGTAGTCATAACACAAACAAACTATTTGTTTTACGTAGCGATGTGCTGAGTTTGGGAATACGTACACGTTGCACACCGTGTTTCAGAATGTTCTTAAGATTATTTATGTGATTCACAGACAAATTTACAAATTTGTTTTGATATATTTATGAACTATTAGTAAAATATTTTACCGACATTGGAATCGGACGATTCATATTAGAGATTTTGCCTCATTCCAGCAAAAATCGGCAAGGAGAATCACGTAGATAACACGAAAAACATTCTGAAACACAGCGTGGAACGTGTACGTATTCCCGAAACACAACGCTACGTAAGAGAAACAGTTTGCTTGTGTTATGACTCCTCTTGGCAGGCAGCGCACAGGCCTTGTATCTAGGTGGCGTTGGTTTAAGTCCGGTGAACAAGCGGACAGCTGGCCACTACATTCGTTGTTGTCCACCAGTGCAGCTCTGTGGGGACCAGCGGTATCGTCGACCAGAAGGAAACCATCTCCTATAGGACAACAACATGAAGGGTCTATACCTCTGAGCAGTCAAAGCGCCAATACTGACTCCTGCCCACACCATTCGTCCACCACCATGATATGGCGATGTTTCCCGTACGAAAAGCAGGATTGTTCTCCGTGCTCCGTACTCTCCAGATAAGATCGTAACGATTGTCCGGCTGAACACAAAATCTCGACTCATCTCTGAACAAATCCCGGCAGCAATCGTTACGACTCCAATTCCAGTGTTCCTCCGCCCAGTATATAGGGCTAAACGGCGTTGTGGTTTTAATGGGACACACACCATCGGTCTCTGTGCGTAGAGGACACATTCGCGAAGCCGATTTCGGACTATTGATGTTGATATTGCACGTCCTGTTACTGCCTGGAGGGTGCGTTGCAGCTAAATTACATTCAGCCTTCTGTCTCCACTGTTAACCGGAGATGTTACCCGTGGAAGACCTTGGCCTTGCCTTCTTTCAGTGGTTCCTGTTATCTGAAATCGTGACTAGGTCCCGGAAAGTAGGCTTCGGGATACTCCAATAACTGCAGCCACCTCCGTCTGTCTCGCTTCCAACCTTCCTATGACTCTCCCTGCTCACTACACTATCTGAACCCAACTGCTTGTGTAATTCGTTTCGTGGTGTAAACACAAGTCAATACCAAATACCCCTGCAGCATCTCTGTTATTACCACTATCTCGGTTGCGTAATACTTTTGTCTCCAGTTCGTAGAAACGGCAGAAAGACGTCGAACTATTTTAATTCATCTACATGTACATAGATACTCTGCAAATCAAACAAAGTGCCGGGCAGAGGGTTCATTAACCACTTTCATAACTTTTCTCTACCGTTCCAATCACTAATAGCGCGCGGGAAGAAAGAACACCTAAATCGTTCCGTTTTCGATCTGATTTCTCTTATTTTATTGGCTTGGTCATGTCTTCCTAAGTAGGTGGGTGCTAGCAACATATTTTCACATTCAGAAGTAAAAGTCGGTGATTAAAATTTCGTAAATAGATCTCGCCGCAACGAATAACGTCGTTTGTTTAAATGATTTCCGCCTCATATCTTTTAACATTTCCGTGATGCTTTCTCCCCCGTAAAGTGATAAAACAAAACGAGCTGCCCTTCTCTTAACCTTCTCAATGTCCTCCGTCAGTCCCACCTGATGAGGGTCCCACTCTGGGCAACAGTATTCCAGGAGAAGACGCACAAGTGTGTTGAAGGCAGTCTCTTTGGGGGAGCTGTTGCATCTTCAAAGCGTTCTGTCAATGAAACGTAACCTTTGGTTCGTCTTCCCAGAATACTTTCTATGTGTTCTCTCCAGTCTAAGTTGTTCGTAATTGTAGCTCCTTGTAATTCATTCTGCCGATGGCAGTATTTCAAAACCTAGATGTCTCAAGAGATCCCCTAATGGTTTTGACCAGTGTATATGGGTGTCCACTCTATCATAAAACGATTGCTTCTGTTGATGGAATTTCTCTGAAATTCAGGACTGCTTGAGCAATGGGGAAACACCTATAAATCTTTGTGGTTCACCACACGAATATGGCAGAAAATAATGTTACGCTTTTGGACATAGCACCAAATTTTACATACCCGATTTCAACTGTCTCTTATGAAGTATTAAATAACGAATAAAAATAAAATGTAATAATCATACCATGGAGTTTGCTATACTACTGCTTGTCATCTCTGAGGAAAATCGGGGAAACATATCGCGGTTTTTCTTCATTTATAAAACTATTCATTTCACGAAAAAACATAAAAATCTATGCATAATTTATTCTTGTATACCTCTACGGCAACTATTTAAGCAATCGGCAATGTAGATTCGTGTTCTTACCTTGTGGTAGCGCTCTGTCCACCACCGACCCTCCAATACCCACGGAGGCGGCGGGGCAGGGTTGCGTGGTCAAGGGGAAAACAGGATACAAATGATCAGACGCAAGTCAAAGACTCCAGGAATGCCCGAAGAAGGCAAGCGGCCGGCTTGCCGAAATACCACACCTTTTGGATAATGTTTCCCGGTTGAATAACGAGAAATATCCCAGATTTACATACTCTGGGAAGACGTAAAAATCTTAGTAATTAATAATACTTTGTGATACTTCTTCAGTAGGTAAGAATAATTTATTGCTACACAAACGCATTGGTTAGGATTAAGAGCTGGATTTTCAAATCTACATTTTCTCAATATCCATTTTAGTTGTTGAGTAACTAGAAATTTTCATTACCAAAAAGGAAAAATTCGTGATGTTCTGAAACATTATTTACTGAGTTATTAACTGGCTTTCAGCTTCTTAGGCCATCATTAGGTAACAATTAAACGTCTCTAACATTTCGCCAAAGATGTTCGACTTACAAAGAAGTTATTAAATCACAGATCATACAAATTCCCAAGTTCACGGGAGAGTGTTACAGTCACACGTCAATGAATTAAATTTACTAAAATATAAAAATATCTAAAAAGCTGATTTTGTAAATAGAAGTTCAAAGTTTGAATATTCATTGTTAAAAGCAGGAGAGGGGAGGGGGGGGGGAGGAAAGGTAGGAGTTGTTAAATTGTGAAATAGTATTGAAATGGGAACATTGGATACATTTAACAAACTTATAAATGAAACCTATTTTAGTGTGGGGAAAAGAGAAAATAGGTTTGATCGTTTAATATCATACTGGCGTCCTCTGTCATATTTTTATTGATTTCCACTATTTACAATAGTGTCATCTTTCTGATTTTCGTGAAAGAATGTAAGATTTTACAGTCTACATCATAAGTATGGTTTTCTGTGAGCAGATGTTCGGAAAAGGTTGAATTTTTCTTTCTTAACTTCCAGCTTCTCTTATCTTCTGATAATATAATTGCTACAACCCTGCCAGACTGACCAATATACACTTTTCCACAATGTCTGCGTGTGATCTTATACACATCAATCTGTGTTTGGGGTTGAATTTTGTCCTTACTGTTGAAGAAATATTTTGTAACGCTATTTGTCTTGTAAAATGCAAATATGTAATTTCGTGATTGTAAAGTTTTAGCAAGGCGATCTGAAAGTTTGATTAAATATGGTGTCACACACCAGTTTTTCTTACTGTTGACTTGGTCTTCTTGGTCAGAATACAAAAGTGGTGTAATTTCCCTCATTTTATTCGTTTCTTTATTTTTTACCTTTCCTGGAGTCAAAACTTTAATGGATAGCAGTAAACTTTTTTTTTTCATTCACACGACGTTGTGCAAACACGTTTTGACAGGAGTTCCAATGGACACTTATTCGGAAGAAAATTTTGCTTCAAAGAGCAACGAGGAACGGGTTATGTGGTATGCAGGGTGTCCCACTAGCGCGTCTCGGCACTCAACGCGAGACTCGCGGTTGAGTCTCGGGACAAGCTAGCTGTGATATTCATCCATTTCATACGTCAACTTCACTTCCTCAATTTCTCCGTTGTAACTAACGCATTGCGGTGCAACCAACGCTATTCTTTTTGTGGTTTTTCATGCTAATGATTTCGTAAGAAATAATATGGCATATCCAATAAAAAGCATAAATTTGTGTTGAAAATAATATATTTTCACTGTACTTACAATCATAAGCCTCTGCCGTACATAGTGACCGTGAATGTCGTTTGCCAGTATCCATTGTAGTTCCAGAGATATATGTTTGGTGAAAAGGTCGAGTGGGACATCCTGTAAATAGCTACAAGATTCAACATATTTTGGAAAAACCATCTTTGTGTAGCTACCAACTGTCTATCTGTTTCGTACTATCTGATAGCAGCCTTAAGAGCCGAAATCCGGTTAGTACCAACGTATTAAATGTGAAGTGTGATAATTTATAGAATTGCGATTACTCTGTGTATACATATCTCTGACTTGTCTCTGTTCATTTGTTATGTGTAATTATTCTTTTGTTGTTAATTAGTCTGTGCACCAATCACTGTCAGCATTGACAGGCTAAAACCAGCCTTCAGTACATCTTTCAATGACAGAATCATACCTTCAGACCCAACGGACATATCACCTGCTCCGCTTCCTACCAACAATCAACCACAATGGACGTCACGGGCCGCCGCACAGGACACCGCTGCATCCAGTTCAAGACCTGTTGTGACCCGTTCCGGACGACATGTCAAATTCAACCCTAAATATCTTTGATACTAAAGGGGGGAGTGATGAAGTGTGATAATTTATCGAATTGCGATTACTCTGTGTATACATATCTCTGACTTATGTCTGTTCATTTTTTATGTGTAATTATTCTTCTGTTGTTAATTAGTCTGTGCATATGTTACAGTTGAATGTAGTATGTCGTTAATAAATTGTGCTTAATTACGCGACAAATGTATAATATTGTGCAACCTTAATATTGCATATTCAGGTTCGTGATATGTATGTTACTGCAACACTGATTGGTACTGCATAAATATTTTTACTGCTTCTCTGGGTGCATCCCATGACTACGGAGTAATAATTTAAAATTTTATATTCTGATGAAAATTTTAGAGCGTTTGTATGGCATTAGATTATGACGTGAAATATTAGTAGTCGTGTATGAATATACTTCGTACCTCAAGTTTCTGACAGCAAATTTTCGAACACGTAATGCCTTCACATTCGGAAAAGAGGGACACCTCCAAATCGTAATAAATACAACTTTATCCAGCAATCGATGAAATTCTTTGTTTGCAGAGACTTTCCACTTGATCCGATTGCGAGCAAAGTACACAAGAGCTTCGACGATAATACTGCTTCACGACGAATGTAGGAAGTACAGTTAACGAAGAAGCGAGTTGTATACTAGGTAACGCATATCCCTCTTAAGAGCGCGCTATTTAAATTCTGTTAATTCGCTGGAGCTTAATCTCGCTAAACAGATTGTGCTGGGACTCAGGGGAACTGGTGGATTTAGAAGTGGAGGCGCAAAGTGTGGCAAACTCTCCGCTGCATCGCTGCCGCAGAAAACAACGCAACTCCCTCCTCCCATCACACACACACACTCACACACATACACACACACACACACACACACACGAAAGCAGATACGTAGAAGCACTCAAACGTGCGCTGGGAGCTGTGGCCTAAGCTACCAGCTTTGTTCATGTATGTTCAGACGGAATCATGAGACAAGTGGTAAGCCGATTGCAGAGATACAGTGATGCTCAAATTGTGCGGGGAGCTAAACAACCATTTTAAGCAATGAGTTATTCATTCTAGCACAAGAAATCTGCTTTGTAGTACCTAGTATTTCATTATCGGCAGGAGGGTTGTGGGGACAAGCGTGCGAGAGATTTCTGGTGTTGATTGTTTAGAGCAGTGGGTCTGCTCCTGCTACGTATAGAACTAAAGGACTTTGCTTGTGACGCCATCTTCTGAAGCAGCCGTTAAAATTAACTATAAGAGATATTTCGTCTTATGATCACTGCAATTAAGACAATTATTCCACACCTATCGCGTTTCGCTTTTTATTTGTGTATCATCTTCTGTGATTGATGTTTATTATTGTCTCTTCCTTAGATCTCACTGCAGATTTTTCGTCTTGTTGGCTGGCGTTTGTCGGTTGGTGATTTACTTTTTTTGTTTGCACATGGCAAAGTTTTGTATATTTTTTTCGTTTCATTTGTTAAAATTTCACTTCTTCTAAACTGCGTAAAGTTTGCACATCACCCATTTTTTTAGTGGAATGCCTTTCGATTTGTGGTGGAATGATAAACAAACCGAATGACATTTCAAACTTGCAAACTTCATGAAATTTAGAAGAAATTAAGTGGTGAGATCACCCATATGACCACTTAAGGAAATCCGTTGAACTTCAGTTGCACGATAAATCAGTCAAACATATTCTACTAAATTCCTAGGAGAAACAATTACGAACAACTTAAATTGCAAAGAACACGTAGAAAATATTGTAGGGAAGGCGAACCAAAGACTAAGTTTCATTGGCAGAACAGAGGCTGCAACAGTTCTACTCAAGAAACTGCCTACAGTGCACTGATGCGTCCTATTTTGGAGTATTGCTGCGCATTTTGGGATCCACACCAGATGGGACTCACGGATGATGTAGAGAAAATTCAGAGAAGGCAGCTCGTTTTGTAGTATCGCAATATAGGAGAGAGAGAGACAGTGTCACGGAAATCATTAAGAAAACAGATTGCTTAATTTTGGATGCAAGAGAATTAAGGGAGACTTGCAGATAAAAATAAATAGTATCATGCAAATTTCTAATGCTAACTTTATTTGATAGAAGGTCATGCCTGATGCGACAGTTCTTCGGCATCTAAAGCGAAATTGTTGTGAGCGGTAGACTTATTTTCGGTTCGTTATTATTATTATTATTATTGGGTGGGGGCAATTACAAAACTCCTCATAAACGTCCGAAATTACATGCAAACTTTCTTGCAGGTCCCTAACTACTCCCATTTTCCACTAATTGACACATAAATGTGGGTATTGCCATGCGGTGGCCTCTCATTATTTATGACGTCATATCTCCTGCGCTATGTGTCGTGCTCTTTTGTTCTTGGGTCAGGAACCTTCGTGGGCGTACGGTGAACAGTTCACCAAAGTTTCATTGCAATCGAATGAATGGTTTATGAACACACAGAGGACCTACAGACAAACATATAGCCCAAGAATTTAATACTGGCTTCCACCAGTTAAATTAGTACTAGTGTAATTAATAATGATTATTTTTCAGAGGGGGAAAAGGGAGGAATTGATGCATGGGCCAAGCCATGCAGGTGCTTAACAGCACCGGACACAAGAACAGCAACGCCAGTAGCAGAATGGTGTAAGAAACAGCAGGTTCACTCGCGCACCAATAAAAGAAAAACTTCGTTCCGTAGCGTATGCTCTTGTGGCTTAGGTTCAGGGTAGCTATCAGCAGGAACAAACGCACGTGGTGGAAGACCGCGTGGCGTGCGATACAGTCGCGAAGTTTCCATAGAAATTCAAAATATCGATTAAATAGGAAAATTCGTTAACTAATACGTAAAAACTGTAGTTCTAGTGTTCGTTCTGAACAGAGGGAAGAGAACTACTGAATGGAAAATCATAGAATAAAAAAAACCCTTTATCAGAAAGTAAAACCGGATGATAGGTCGTTCAACCATTCGTTCTACTCAGGGGAATGATATCTATAATATCTAGATAATAAGCAAGGTTACAGAATCCTACAGAACTTCACGAGGTTGGATCACAAAAAAGTTGGAAACGAGAAAAATTACAATTTCGAAATAAGGAAAAAAAAAAAAAAAAAAGAAAGAAAGTGGTTTCTCATGGAGCGATTCATTCGACTCAGGGGAAGAAGAGATATCTAATAGGAATGACTACAGTATAGAACACGCTGTTTGTCTTACATATGGGGCAGCGAGTACGGAAGTTACAAGTTTAGAAATATCAAAATTCTGGGAAAATTACCGCGTTATACATACTAGAAATCACAATATCTAAGCAAGGTTATAAATTACAACTCAAGCGCTTAAGGAGATGAACTAAGCTGAAGGCTTTGTCTCATACCGTCCACGTGTTCTATGGACAAAGGGCAAACACCGGACGTATCGAAAAGCTCCAGAAAAACATAAATTTACCGACCAAATGAACACGGAAAACATTTAAACATATTTAAACGTAGGAAGGAAGGCCTCACGGCCAGGGAGTGCAATAATTTTGTTAACGAACACCAGTGAGACCGCAAAATCAAACTTTTGGAAAAAATCATCATGAAATTAACAATCCAGAACAAAATTAAAAAGATGTCCGGTGCAGCTCTGGACGAAACGTCAGGTGAAACTGGAAAGTTTTATGGGACACGGCCTTATAACCCGGAAGTTCTACCAGCAACTATGACATAAGGTCGTGAAAGCCTTCATGGCATGAAAATTTAATAAAATCTCACCGCTACTCATTGCGGTGAAGTTATAGCCAGAGATATGAAAGAGCATTTTCAACCTAAAATCAAATCTGCTCCACATCCACATCTACATGGGATACTCTGCAAATCACATTTAAGTGCCTGGAAGAGGGTGCTACGAACCACCGTCATACAATTTATCTCCCACTCCATTCTCGAATAGCTCGCGGGAAGAAAGAACACCCAAATCTCTCCGTTCGAGCTCTGATTTCTCATATTTTATTCTGATGATCATTTCTTCATATGTAAGTGGGAGTCAACAATATATTTTCCCATTCTGAGGAGAATGATGGCGATTGGAGTTTCGTAAGCAGCGCACGCCGCATCGATAAGCTTCGTTGTTGTAATGATTCCCATCCCAGATCCTGTATCATTTCCGTAACGAAACGAGCTGCTCTTCTTTGGACTCTTTCGATGTCCTCCGTCAAACCCACTTGATTGGGATCCCACACTGGGCAGCAATACTCCAAAAATGGACGGACAAGTGTAGTGTATGCAGTTTCTTTAGTAGTTCTGTTGCATCTTTTAAGGGTTCTGCCAATAAAACGCAGTCTCTGGTTCGCCTTTCCCACGACATTATACGTGTTCTTTCCAGTTTAAGTCTGAAGTAATAGTAACTTCTAGATATTTTGGGGAATTTACGGTCTTCACTTTTGATTGATTTAACTTGTAAACAAAGTTTAACGGATTTCTTTTCGTACTCATGTGGACGACTTCACATTTCTCATCAAAGTCTAGCCACCTGCTCAGAACAGAGATAACACAAAAAAAAACTAACCCCGCCAAAGCCCAGCCAACGACTTCTGGAAGCCCTTGTGGTTGCTACTCTACAGCTACCAAAGGTGGAGGGGGAACCTCTGCAAAGGGTTTAGCCGTTCTCAGGTAGGCAACTTAAAGCGGGGTTGACACGGACGCGAATCGTTGGCGCGCGTTGATGTGCGCACGTCAAGATGCCAGTGTGAACCCCCAAAATCTCAACTGGCGCACGCAGAAATGAAAGTTGACGACGAGTCTACTTACTTGCGCAAGTTGGGTTCCCCCACTACTTTTTCGTCGTTTCCGCAAGATGGCTTTTGCTGTCGAATAGCTTGTTTATAGTGTGTCTGTACGTTCGCGTGTTGTTACCCGACTATAATATTTTGTTTCTGAGTTAAGAACGATGGCAGTTGCTAAAAAGGGGCCGTTACAATATACAGTTTAATTTCTGGAACTATATGAGGAACATACATGTCTGCAGAACATACATCTGCCTATTTCTAAGTGTAACATAAGTCTTTAAAATACTGATTAAAAACGGACAGCAAATTACCTTCAGATGCACTTCTAATGCTTTGTATATTACATCCAGCACGTCAGGCAGGAACTCTGGAAGGCGATACATATATTGCAGTGAAGCAACTGAATCGCCGGAAGCAAGTTACCTCAGAGCGATTCGCAACTTTAAATGGCAGGAATAGCATTCTGCATTAGTGTGTTCTTTCTTTGAATAGAAGGCCCTACTAGTCTCAATAAATGTTCAAAATTGGTTATGTTAATCGTAAAATGATTTTCAGAGGACACTTCGTCCTCGTTTTCCAGTTTCCTTATTACCACCGTACATGCCCCCAACTCATTTCTCCTCGCAATCCGCTTGCATATCCAACAGCTGCGTTTTCTCTTTATTCTGTTTCAACATTCTATGATGGCAAATGAAGCCACTACTCGGAAGCCTGCACGTAGTACATCAGTTGGTGGCATGTTAAAAAGCTACATCGGAATTGCTTGCACTCAAAATTTCCGCGCTCGTGTGAACGGTCACTTGCGCAAGTTGAAGTTCATTGGCACATGTAAACATGGTCGTGTCAACTCTCCTTAACGTGCACACCGGTCAAGGGGAGTGAATGGGGACCCTCACTAAGCGTCTTTGCTAAAGATTTGCCTCTGGCTGGGAGTTGCAGAACGTGACCAGCGCCAGAGACAACTGCAGCCATGCTGTGTGAACCAGCAGACAAGAGCAACGAGGCGCCGCTAATGCTTGTTTAAACTGTTTTGCATACGAGTTCCATTCATTCTGTGCAAATGGCGTGACGAGCACTGCCCAGTTGAAGGCGGTCCAGTACAGACGGCTCTCGCGTGAACAGCTGTGACAATCGCGCTCTTAAAACAGTCTGTCAGGCAGTTCAGACTTTATGTTTTTCAACTCGTGTAATTACATTTCAAGTGCAGTAGGATCATAGACAGTGTTACACATGTCACTTGTTGTTTAACGACATATAAATGAATATCATGAAACAACTGGCGTCCCTTCTTATTAGAAAAGTAGCCACAGTTTTAAAAGCCCCACAGCACTTCAAGGTACAAAGATCGACGACCTGTGTGCTGCTTCTGCGCGGGGACAACATTGGAAAAGGAGAAGCCAGGTTAGTGAACAAAAACCGAAGAAACGAAGATCTCCTGAAACGTTTGAGTTCAGCTACTTATGCTATCAAAGTCATTGCAAAATTTGGTGATATACATCTCAGTAAATTAGCTTACTACGCCTATTTTCATTCATTGCTTTCAAATGGGATCATATTCTGGGGCAATTCAACATTGAGTAAAAAAGTATTCATTGCACAAAAGCGTGTAATCAGAACAATTGCTGGAGCCCACCCAAGAGCATTCTGCAGACGTTTATTTAGGGATCTAGGGATCTTCACTGTAGTTTCACAATACATATATTCACTCATGACATGTATTATTAACAATCCGACCCAATTCAAAAGTAACAGCAGTGTGCATAACTACAACACTAGGAGAAAGGATGGCATTCACTATTCAACGTTAAATCTAACTTTGGCCCAGAAAGGGGTGAATTATGCTGCCACAAAAGTCTTTGGTCACTTACCAAGTAGCATCAAAAGTCTGACAGATAGCCAACTAGTATTTAAAAAGTAATTCCTGAATGGCAACTTCTTCTACAATGTAGATCAATTTTTAGATAAAACTTAAAAAGAAAATAATAAAAAGAATATAAAAAAACAACAAAAATATAATAAAAATCCTTAAAATATTGATTGCCAACTGTAGACAAGTAAACAACATTTACTGAACTGACACGTTCCACATCATTACGAAATGTCGTATATATGATCTATGGAATAAGTATTAACCTATTCTAGATGATCCATGTCGTTCTACGGCCCTCACGTGAAGAGCTACGTAATTAATTCTTATGACATTGGAACGACTGTGGAGGTAAAACCTTTGAGGGAAAGTGTTAGAGAAAGAGAGCAGGTAGATAACATTCCTATCACCTTTATCAAAGTCTTAATCCACCTAATATCTCTGACCAAGCCGTACTGTTAGTGATTCAGCGAGGTGAGTTGTTATCTATCCTCCATTATTGACATAGTCTATGTCTTTTGTATATGATATCTTACCTGATCCCGTAATTATTTTGAGCTGGGTACATTACTTTATCCTTTGTATATGTATCGTGAAAACCATGAGCATAATATATTCATAAGCCACAGAAAGATACATTAAAGAAGGACATCCGTTATATTACTGGTGCCGGAAAACGTCTGAAGCTGTTTTACTAACACACTCATATACGCGAAAGTACCATAATATTTGCTATTTGAAACAACTCTTGTGTGTACACGACAGTAATTAGCCCTTTAATGCATAGTGTAGCGATCAGCTACATATCTTTTTGTTTCATCATCTCTCAAACTGATAAACATTTTACCACAAATTAATTTGTAGCTGATTGTATACCGGGTGATCAAAATGTCAGTAAAAATTTGAAAACTTAATAAATCACGGAATAATGTAGATAGAGGGGTAAAACTTGACACTCATGCTTGGAATAACATGTGTTTTATTAGAACGAAAAAAAAGTTTAAAAAATGACAGATAAAAACATAAATGAGAGTCGCAGCAGATAAGCTCTCACTACTAATATCCTGGGTCATAGCTTTTACCCTCGATTAATCTGCTGTTGAATGTTTCGGTAACAGTGTATGCACCGGTGCTGCAATACAGGTTTTTAAACAAGACTGGCATTCAAGTGAATCTTCCGATCGGAACTGATAGTGCCTCACCATAACTCCGGACATGCTTTACAGTGCTGTTCACAACGTTATTCCTCGACTACAGCTATTGATGAGGAATGATGGTGAACATCTTGAGCATTTCCTGTAAATAAAATCATCTTTGCTTTGCCTTAATTTGTTATGCTAATTATTGCTTTTCTGATCAGATGAAGTGCCATCTGTTTGACGTTTTTTAAACTTTTGTTTTCATTTTGCTTCTAATAAAACCCCATGTCATTCCAAGCATGTGTCAATTTTTACCTCTCTGTCTACATTATTCCGTGATTTATTAAGTTTTCAAATTTATACTGACTTTTTGATCACCCGGTCCATAGAGTTACATATGCTAGTAGCTCGTCCTAGAAATTATAAATTTCAGAGTGCTACTGAATCATTTCGACAGTTAGCTGGATTGTGTTACTCCTAACATGTGCGTTTGTTCACTTTAGTATTCCTCCTTTGGCATACTACTGTAGCATTATGAGTTACTTTCTGGAAAGATGAGAGGCATAATAGTGACATTTACTGCATCGGGTACATCATCAAAGCACTATACAGCTGACCAGTTATGAACTTTTTGTTACTAGTAGTACATAGTAATTATCAGGAAATTTTTTCAAAATTTTTCTTAATATATACGCACTACATATTAACCCTTTCAGACCTGATTTTTTTTCTGGAGGAAGGAAATTATTCTTTTTGCCGAATTCCTGTTAATTTAGGTTTTTAATGATTTTAGATGCAAGATTTACGCTGTTGTATGCATCCATTTACACACTACAAAATTGCATATGCTGAAAAACAAGGCTCCTTTTATGGACTAAAATAATTAATTTTGTAGAATTAACTTTTGTACTAAATAAAGTGATCGTTCAATAGTCGCCATGCAAAATAATTACTACTACTTTCCAGTTATACAGTGGAGTACAAGTAACCCACAACCTGCGAGTTCCTTGGGGTTCACAAGCTGGTGCGCAGTGCAACACTGACTACTTAGTATTTTTATAGTGATCTTCCGCAGTTGACAGTACGTGTGCACGATGAAAAGGTTTAACACTCATAGTCATATACATGTTGTTTCAATTGAGAAAAAATGTTTCAGGTCTATCTTTGACACTGTAAAAGTTATATACACAATTGTAGCCAGAGGGTCTGATAAGGCCGGCCGCGGTGGCCGAGGAGACTGAGGCGCTCCAGTCACGCTCTGCACGGCCACCGCGGCCGGGAGTTCGAATCCCCCCTCGGGCATGGATATTTGTGCCGTCCTAGTTCGTAAGTAGTTCATAAGTAGTTTGTAAGTTTAGGGACTGATGACCCCGTAGTTAAGTCCCATAGACTATACAAACATTTGAACATTTGGTCTGATAGGGGTAATTGTGGCAATTTTTATAGCTTCAAATAAAAAAAAAGGAACCGTGAGGTTAGATTTTCGAGTTCTGCTCCGTGGAATTGCGATTATCGTTGCCATTTCCGCCGATATATCTCTGTTTCCCCGAGTGTGAAGTAGAGTGGTTTTCGGGGTGGAGGCGTGTGGCGGTGGGAGACGTAGCACGCACCAGGGGGCAGTACCTTCCGTGGGCCGGGCGAGTCGGCATGCTCGCGCAGTGTGTCAGCAGACGGTGGATTGCGGCGACGGTTACACCTGTTGGCGGTTCTGTGCCCCATGGTTCTCTAGCAAGGGAATGTGGAAGTCAAGTTTGGTATCGGAGTGTGACACTTACCAGCGGATGTTTGAGTGCTGTACTGTAACACATGTCTGTTTCAGAAGTGTTGTGTATTATTTAAGTCGCCAGGTGTCTCGCAAATAATTTGTACGTCGTGGATGGAGATGCCTGTTGTTATTTCCGTGTGATATTGTGTGGCTGGCATAGAACCGTAACGCCTCACCTGAATACGGCACTAGTTAGTTGGTGATGCCCTTGGTAACAAACTGATTACAAGCTGGTAAGCTTATGCTCGGTGGACTTGAGGTAATATCATTTCCAGTAAGTTGTCACAAGATATGTAAGGTTATTTGGTGATAATAGCGCTCTCGAACATTTGTGTCTGTGATACTATTTTATATTTTATGTGCACCGATTTTGTGAGCGCTTATATTTGATATATATATATATATATATATATATATATATATATATATATATATATATATATATATATATATATATATATATATATATTTTATTGCTGGCACTCTGCGCTACCTTCCGTGGTCCTTAAGTGTAGGCGACTATTTAACGCGGGGTGACAATGCCTATGTTGGCGCATTTTCTTCCACATTTGGATTAACGATAATCTGTCGTCCCGTAATATTTCAAAAATTTCGTGTAGTGTATTTGATTACCTTTAAGCTGTTGTTGATTTATGAACATTTTAGTAATTGTTTCCTTTACATTTGCATGTTCCAATTGTGCATTGAGGTTAAAGATTTGTAGTCTGGCGGCCGGATCCAGCGGACAGGACGCGGTTAGGTTTCCATACCAGTGTTGTGCGGGTTCCTGCACTTAGTGTTGAAACCTGATATCTGAGTATCTGTAATTGGTTTCACGATAGCTTCTCCTTACGGGCTCTGGCCCAGGTGCGGTTCGTCGTCAAGTTAAGTGAAATTCTTGTCCTGTAAATACTGGTTTTCTAAAGTTGCATTTGTAAGTTCATTTCCTTATTTTGTTTCTAAAAGGGTGCTCCCGAGATTTTCCTTGTTTTTAAGTGTCAATCATGACTTTGTTTTAAATTGTTCCTATTGTTCATTGTGCAGTTTCCTTAACTAAGTTTTGCTAATGTTCTTTCTACGTAAAAAAAAAAAAAAAAAAAAAAAAAAAAAAAAAAAAAAAAAAAAAAAAAAAAAAAATTAAATAAAAAAAAGCTTGTAAAGGTTGATCTGTCTGTTATCAAAATCTATTTATTTTGCTTGATTCTCTATTATCGAGATTTGTTTATAGAATAAGGAGCTATTCAGGTGTCCTTTAGTCCTTTAAATAAATTGTTCCTTCAAACCGTCTTGATTGCAAATTTTTATTAGTTAATGACGCGTTTCACCCTTTAGCAGGGCATCTTCAGATTATAATGGGCTCTCCGTGGTGTGAACCGTAAGTTGTTATTGCGGTGTTTCTATTTTCCTGGAATGTTTTTTGGATTTCCTTGTGGCCCTTAATCGAAGCGGTGGTCTCTGATGACACAAGATAAGCCCATGTTTACAATTGCGCTCACGGGCGGTGGGCGGGCGTGGTGTGCTGCTCCGCCGACTTGTATAGCACTGTACAGCGCAATTGTAAACATGGGCTTATCTTGTGTCATCAGAGACCACCGCTTCTATTAAGGGCCACAAGGAAATCCAAAAAACATTCCAGGAAAACAGAAACACCGCAATAACAACTTACGGTTCACACCACGGAGAGCCCATTATTTTCTGAAGATGCCCTGCTAAAGAGCGAAACGCGTCATTAACTAATAAAAATTTGCAATCAAGACGGTTTGAAGGAATATTTATTCTAACTGATTGCTGTTGTACACCATGGATTGGAAATCATTTTAAATAAATTGTTCTTTAAACTGGCAAATGTTGTTACTTGGGACTTGGGCCTTCCGTCCTTACCTACCTTTTAACATGCATTAAAGTGTTAAGCAGAATAGCGATCGTAAACAGTCGTTTGCTAATGATTTGGGACCCCTAATATGACAGCAATTAGACGCAGAGAGCCATCTGCCCTTATTACACGCCTCCGTGTGCCGAGGGTGCACAAGCGCGCTTGCCCCGCTCGGCCGGTTGCCAACGCAGTGGAGCGCAGATGGCTATCGGTCGGCGGCGACCCCCTCCGCCGATTGAAACGGCCGACGGCGCGGCTGGTGGGTGCGTGACAAACGGCGCGCGATTTGTCACTGTTTGCGCCGACACGCTGCCATATATCTGCGTTTTGCGTTTCGTTGCATAATCGGCTGCGAGGCCAATTGGCAAAAGCGATCCCGCCGCAGAGCAAACATGTTCGCCTGCTTTCTCTCTTTATTTCTCTCTTTGACAATCTGCTTCCCTCTACACTATCTCGCCCTCGTTATCTACAAATCTCTGCCGCATCTGCTTCTACCATCCTTTTCCGTCCCACTCAGAAAAGGGTGCGTACGTCGCCTGAAGCACCGGTGACAAGTAGATTTTTCAAATCAGTTATCGGAATGCGAAGTGCTTCATTACGTGTCAGAATATCTACGTGGGTAAACTGAAATCTCTTATTGCTACGAGCATAAGCCGAATGGGAAACAAAAATAGAACAAGTATATTTGAGTAGCCTATTAACAACGACGGACATCTGTCGTTTGTCAGAAACTGAGATAAACGTCATTTTTTATTTCGAAACGTAGAGTTAATATTTTTATAAGCTGATTTGAGCATTATCAAATTTAATACTCGAGGATTTATACCTGTAAGTGGCTAATATCAATTTGATTACTCAAGCACGTTCAAATTGTCTTTGTAACCAAAAAATGTAGGTTCAAATTGTCTTTGTAACCAAAACGTGTAGGTGTCCGCTTTTGATGTGAACACGCTCTCAGATGTCCGTTATTGATACACAGAGATTCGCTTACTGCTGACGAGAATTTGTGTAATTACAGGTGTGTAATCTGGGAAATTATAGGAATATTGAAATAAAGTGGAAAATATTAAGTTCTGAACTTAACTACAATAAACATAATAATCTTTTTAATTTTACGTATATACAAAATGAAATGTTACGGTACTGAATCTCTAAAATTATTAGCAAAATGTCTGTTGAAACTGTCGCCAGATTTTTCCGTAAACATCCTTACGTTATTTCTGACATCGAACTTCTTTCCAAAAAGTGATAATTTCCTACAACACACCTTACAATAGAACAGTGTAGTTTACAAGCTAGTCTTACCTTTGTTATTTCCAACGTTTATTTTCCACTTTTCAGGTTGCCTCAACCGCTTCCTAGCTTTCCCTTCGGACTTTGGTGATATGTTCGATTTCACTCGCTGTAAGATAGTTATTAGTAATAATACTATAAAAATTACTGAAAAACTAAAGTACGGGCTAACACGTCTTAGTACGTGGCACATCTGTCGCCATGTCTGATTTTCGAGGTCATGTGATCATATACTGTGTTCCCATTTGTGCACACTGCTTCACTCAATAAGTGTCCGAATTTGAAATCAAGCTCTTATGTAGGTGTCCGCTTTTGATGTAAACATTCAAATTTAATGTGTGATTTATAACGTTTACGTAATTTTTTGGATAAAACGGACTTCAGCAATGAAAAGAGCGGAAGAACTTTCTCCGGGATCGACTGCTAACTATATTTCAACCATTAGGTTAGATGTCGAGATTTGTTTTACGAATTCTAATTACTGAAGCATTTCGACCTGTTTAAGGCACTGAAATAAAATGAACAGAGATGTTGAAAAATTGTGTGGGACTGACATTCGAACACGGATTTCCCGCTTCGGGCTAGTTGTCGCCTAAACCACTTATTTTAATTTATTTATTATTTAACATGCCCCATTACATAGTAATATTACATGTTTGATGGTTTGATTCAGGCGGTTACATCAAATATTTTTGCAAACACAAGTACAGTATATAAGTTGACAGGGTTTACAAAGGAACAAACAATTTTATACATTAGGAAATCTTATTGAATTACAAAAATTGTAAAAGTCAGTAGTGTATTTATGTACTAAGTCATATTTACTGACGGGCCATCCTCCTTCTTTGACAGCTATTTTTTTCCTGAGATGGTCCCTCTCTTTCAATAAATTGCAGCAGTCAAAAAGCACGTGGTCAATAGTGTGGACAGCACTGTTACATGTGCACGTTCCGTCTTAAATTATTTTGAACCGCTGATATTAGGCTTTCAGTTTCCCATGACCTGTTAACATAGCTGTAAAATTCGGAGATATATATATATTTTTTTTTTTTTTTTTTTTTTTTTTTTTTTAAGTATATCGATTCTTTGCTGTCATTTTTTCATGTTTGTTCTAGGTTGTTCGTTGAATTCTGGGCTCAGATTTTTTTTACACAGGGCGACGAGCCCTCTGAGTGCACTGAGCTGCCATGCCAGCGCCAATTAGGCTACCCAGGCGCACTTCCAATCCAAATTCTCAGCTTATAGCCTACTACGATGTTGTGCCCCCTTACCATTTGTTCCGTTTGGTCACAGCCTATACTTGATTCCCGCAAGGTATCGAGCGTATTAATGCGGCCGCTTTGAAATTATCATTTGACTGTTGGGGGTATACAATTATTCATATGATATACTACTCTACTACTCCGTCCGACAGTCCTTGAGAGGCCCACTGGGTACTGACCGGTCGCCGTGTCATCCTCTGCCCGAAGGCGTCAACGGATGCGGTATGGAGGGGGACGTGGTCAGTGCCCCGCACTCCCGGCCTTTATGTCAGTCTTCCTACTTCTCAGTCAAGTAGCTCCTCAGTTGGCCACACAAGGGCTGAGTGCACCCCGCTTGCCAACAGCACTCGGCAGACCCGGACGGTAACCCATCCAAGTGCTAGCCATGCCCGACAGTGCTTAACTTCGGTGATATTTTGGGAACTGGTGTACGATATCAGTAATTGTTAATTCGTTTTGATTTCACATTTACATTTACGTTCTATCTTCAGCCAAATATCTCCATGGAACTATATTCTGATGCGATTCGTTTTTCTGGAGTAGACAGTGATATAAGTTAAATAAATGTTCAAATGTTTGTTAAGCTTATGGGACTTAACTACGGAGTCATCAGTCCCTAAACTTACAAACTACTTATGAACTACTTACGAACTAGGACGGCACAAATATCCATGCCCGAGGGGGGATTCGAACCCCGACCGTAGTGGTCGTGCTGACCGTGACTGGAGCGCCTCAGTCACCTCGGCCACCGCGGCCGGCGCTATAAGTTACCCCAAAGTCATGACTCAACATAAACTTCTCATGTTAATGTACACAAATTCGTCTGTTGAAGGAGGTTTAAACGTTGTTTGTTTGGGATTGCGGGACCAAACTGCTATGGTTATCGGTTCCTTGGAGTGAGTATAAGAAAGGAGGGGAAGGAAAAGGGAATGCAGTCCTGGGAGGAAAGAAGGAAGAAAGACTGCATTAGCTCGCGGCCCCATGCTCGCCACGCACGTACTCACGAAAGAACTGTGAGCCCCCTGGGGAGGGGGGGGGTGTTAAACATTTGAAATTCACTATGAAAATAAATATTTACTAGTGAGAACAAATGTAACAAACTTCGTTTTTACCCATTTTGAAAGGCGAGTCTGCTATTGACACTATTACCTTTCAAGACATTAAGAAAACACACATGAAATGAACCATACACACAGCATGATTGAAAAATTTCAGGTGTTTCTCACTAAATGTTTATTTTCGAAATATTGCCTTAGATCACTCTTAAATATAATATGAGAAGTAGTCAGTGTAAGGGTATAGACATGTTTTTGACCTAAAGCACTAAACAAACGATTCTAATAAGTATTAGGTGGGAGGAAATTTGAATATGTTTTGTTTCTTTTTTTCAGTGTAAGGTATTCTGTTGTATAGTTTCTGTTTTTTCTTTTAAATTTTCCTTCTCCGACGTGTTCCTTCGGGCTTCGTGCGGCGGCGTGGATATCTAACGTCCCACAGAGATTTGCGAGGAGACTTCAATGCCGTACTAAGTTCTGGGGTACGTTGAGGATTTGGAAAAGGAATAAATGAAAAAGAACTGGAAAAGGAGCCTGAATTTGATTAGTTGATATCTGGTTATCCAACCAAGAACATCTGTATGTATCTTGAATTCACCATATTGTTAAATAACCTGTAATAAATACAGTTTAGATCTATTAGCTTTTCCAATCAGTTTAGTTATTTTGATAGAATTTAGATGAAGTTGTAAATTCCAACTGTTTCGAGGCTGTGCAGCAAGAACTGGGCTTGAAGAAGAAAAGAAGAAATTCATTTAGTATTATTCAATATTGCTCGTTAGGATACCTCGCAGTCAGACGAAAACTTGTTGTACCAAAAGATAAGTGCATAAAGTGAAACCGCTTTCTCCAAGGGACGGATCGTCAATAAATTACGATTTCAGCAACAAAACTATACTGTGCCATTTAACAGGTAGGCCTACTCATCTGCTTGTTGAAACAGTTTTTGTGTACATGGTGTTCATAGTTTCAACTCAAATGTATTTAAAAAAACGTTCGTTTAAGTCTTAAGTTAGCCTAAGAGGAAGGTCACTGCTGATTTTCAGACATTAAGGAAACATCTACGGGAAAAAAATGTCTTGAGGAAACCTCCTAAGATGATTATATGACAATTTCTTGATCACTTTCGCCACGAGATAAAAATTGACTGTCACAAATTGCAAAGGCGAAAGTAATGCGCTTCGCTTAGCATGTAAGACTCAGATATCTTGTAGGACTTTTTGCACTTGTTCTTTATTAATTGGGATCTTGAAAGACTGCCGTATCGAGCTTCTGCGCAATACGCGACCTCCAGCTTCTGTGCTTTTGATGCTGACACAGAGCGAGATAACAAGAGGGCGCCTCGACAGAAAGAGTTTCGCGGAAAGTTTCACATAGTAGAGGGCGTAGGAGGTATCTGATTGACTGAGGACGCTCCTTCGTCTCTAATTGTCTTTGACTTGTAAGAAGAACAAAGAGGAGGAAATGGCTTAGTGGTCTAACAATCGAAAAGGACGAAGAAAGCGAGCCCTTTAAGGCTTTGTGCAATAAGCAAATGGCTCGATAATTATACTGCTTGGCTGTTGCAATACAATAGCGGTAGGGGGTCTACAAAGTTTCTGTTTCCTTCTTATTGTGGTCTCGATTACACTGTGTTAGCACCAGGTTCTTTGATCGATACTATGACTGAGTATAACGCTTACACACCTCAGCTTATTTACCTTGTTTGTTACATACAGCGTTGATTCAGTAACCGCTACTGAAGTCATTTTATGCATATAATTAAAAAAAACCTCTACTATTGAGTATTTTTTATTTTCACCACTGCAGATCCGTTTCGGCTAATACCGCCATTGTCAAGTGATGTATGTGTTTATATGTTCAGACACACACACACACACACACACACACACACACACACACACACACACACACACACTATATAACTGTCAAAAAGATTTTGATAATACTGCGTACTCAGTCAAAGTACGCTATACTAACAATATATTATTGATATATATATATATATATATATATATATATATATATATATATAGGTGACGTATGTGTCTAGATGTTCAGACATACACAAGACATCTAAAGCATATATATAGATGTTCGGACATACATAAGACATCTAAAGATGTCTTATGTATGTCTGAACATCTAGACACATACGTCACTTGACAATGGCAGTATTAGAAGAAACGGATCTGTAGTGGTGAAAATAAAAAGTACTCAAGAGCAGGGATTGGTTTAATTATAATAACATGTCACTTGCTGACCTTTTTAACACTGCAGGCCCTATAGAACATAAATCATTTTATGCAACCCGCTTCCTCTATTTAAGCTCTGCCTCTATACAATTTTGCAACTATGTGCTCCCAAAACTTAAGTTCATATGTTACACAGTACCTGGACGTGCTGTTGATTTGATTTGATTTTCTCAGGAAAGCCAAAACAGTCTTAGTCCAACCCGCCACTGCCCGCACCGAAACTATTGTGCGGTATCGTTCCCTGTATATCTAGTAAAGCCAACCAATGCCCTTGAACAGTGCAAGGAGTCCCTTTACCAGTTCTTTATTAGACACAATTTCTTCGGGTTTGGTTGTGCCAAATGTTCTGTGCCTTTTACTCTCCTATGCAATGCATTCGAAGATTAGATGTGATGCAGTTTCATCACCGTCATCACGGATCCTACATTTAGGGTCCTCTTCTGTTATTCCCATTGTATGTAGGTGTTTTTTGAAATTCCCATGGCCTGTCAACAATCCAACCATGAGTCTAATCTCTCTCCTGTTCAAGCCCAGGATTGCAGAGCTTCTTTTAAAACATAGCTTTGGTATCATTACCTTGCCATGTTTTTGTTGATAGACTTTGGTCCAATATTCTACGTGCTGTCTTCTGAGCCCGTTACGTAGCTCCAATTTGATCATTGCTTTGGTGATTGTCAGGACAGGTTCCGGTCCAATAAATGAAGTCTCTGCCCCCATCCTGGCTAATCTGTCGGCATGTTCGTTGCCACTGATTCCCGAGTGGCCAGGGACCCACAATAGGTTTACTCTATTGCTTTCCACTAGCTCCACCAGAACCCTGTGATATTCTGCAAGCCGGCCGTGCCGTCCTTAGGATAAGCTAGTTTGTAAGTTTAGGGACTGATAACCCCGTAGTTAAATCCCATAAGCTAAACAAACATTAAATTAAAACATTCTGCAACAATTTTAGACCTTGTTGCAGGAGCTGCCAGTGACCTCAGGGCTGCCTGGCTGTCTGAATAGATATAGATGCTACGATCTTTGTAGCACCTACGCAAATTCTCCTCCACACACGCCCTGATGGCAGTAATTTCGGCCTGGAATACTGAGGCCAGCTTCCCTAGAGAGATGACGCCCTCCAGTCTTGGCTGCACCCCGTATGCCCTGGCCCCAACGCTTTGGTCTGATTTTGACCCGTCAGTGAACCAGACAATATCCCCCGCACGGTGTCGAACTATTTTCTCCCTCTGCTCCCTACTTCCAATTGTTATATTGAAAGGCTTGTTGAAGCAGTATGGGGTTATAATATAGTCGGCTGGCATTTCCCAAACCTTTCCTATATTTACCCCACTCACTATTTTAGTGTGTGATTCTGGATATCCCAAAGAGTTCCAGTTGTTGCCAGTTTTGAGTCTGTATGCACCAGCCGCTGCCTCCATCTTGACCCAAAGGTGTAATGGGGGCATATTCAGCATGGTTTCCATTACAGCAGTTGGTGTACTGCTAATTCCGCCTGTTATGGCTAAGCAGGCTGATCTCTGCACCTTACCAAGCTCCTTAGCAGCAACCTACTGTTCTACCTTCTTCCACCACACGACCGCCCCATAGGTGATCCTGGGTCTAATCACCATGGTGTATATCCAGTGCATACCCTTGGGGCTCAGGCCCAAATTTTTGCCACAAGCTCTCCTGGTACTTACAAGAATACCTTTTGCCTAGGAGCAAATATTCCTAATCTGAGGGGTCCATGTAAGTTTCTCATCTAAGGTAATCCCTAGATATTTCAGTGTCCCCTTCACAGGTAGCGCTTCATTGAAAGGCTTTAGACTCCAACTTGAATGTTGGATATGCTTCTTTGTGAATGGTACAACAGTCTTCTTAGGACTAACCCTGTTTTCTGCACCAGTCTTGTACAATGTCCAATGCACCTTTGCCAAGTATTACAATGACAATATCATTTGTGTATCCTTGGCAAAAGTACTGCCTAGAGTTTAATTCTCCAATGAGATCATTCACCGCTAGATTCCATAATAAAGGGGAAAGAACTCCTCCTTGCAGGCAACCCCTAGTGGTGTTGATTACCATTTTTTCATTCATCATGGTAGCCTCTACCTTTCTTCCACTGAGCATGGCCCTAGTTCCCTACATATAGTGGTCCCTAGGTCATGCACCTCTGCTGCCCTAACCATGGAATCGAAGATCGTGTTGCTAAAAGCCCCCTTAATGTCCAGGAAGATACAGATGGCTATTTCCTGAAAGTTTTGTGCTTTCTCCACCTTCCCAACTGTTGGTGTCGTTGCTGCTCCACACTAGATTCTGGGCATTGGCGTCAATTCCCACAAACAGTTGGTCACCTTGCCGATGGCAGGCTTCTGTCAGTCTCCTCACTCCCAAAGGAGGAGGAGAGCTGTTTTCGTAAGGAAGGTATGTTGAGGCCAAAACAATTTCCCTCGTGATACCTTCTCACGTTGCTGCATCCTGATGGTCACCAAGTCCCTGGAACAAAAATCCATCATTAGTATGTAAGGTATTCCATTTCTAACATAAATGCATGTTCCGGAGTTTTTTAGATTTCTAGCATAAATCAGCTTACCTCCAGTACCACCGAGGCCCGATACACCCCCTTTCTATAAATAGGGTTCTTGTATCAGGGCCACGTCCACCTCCTGTCTCCCCAGGCAACGGCTCAGGGCAGCAGTGGCCCCTTTACTGTGCTGCAGGTTTATCTGCAGCACTTCCAGTCCCCATCTTGTTGCCATTATTGCCTTTAAGGTCTTTGATTACCCTGACGCCGACCTGCGAGAACCCTAAAAACAAGTTTCAGGCCTTGCTCTCGCAATGCCTTCAGGGACTTCTCTCCGACCTCCACAACCAGGGTTCGTCCTTCCGGAACGACCTTTTGGTTAATTACCCTCCAATCCTCTGTTGAGACTTTTGGGTTCTGGACCGTTATTTTCTCGAACAGAGTGTTTGTATGGACATCCTTAAGGATCTTTGGTACCCATATTGATACCTTTGCGGTCTTCAGGAGTTCGGTTGCTGTCTTGACCAGCAGCTTCGCATCCTCCCACCGGGATATCATGGGCACCTTGTCCTTAAGCCATACTGCTGAGTGCTCCCCCTCGCAGACAAAAATGAGGGCACCGCGATCTAGATAGACCCTCCTGAATTTGGGTCCTGGACCAGCGTCCCCCCAATCTCTTCAAAGAGGACCATTTGTACGAGATCCTCCTGCGGCGAGGTGATGCTCACCAGTGGGTATCCTTCTTGGACAACCGCCATTTTAAAGACTGCAATACTATAGGTCTGTTTCCCTATTTCCTGCCTCAGCCTTTTAGGTTGACGCTTGTCCAGAGAGGAGGGAGTCTTAGATTCCTCCCTAACCCTCATTCCATCTGTCTTTGACGTCGAGGGGGTCTGTGTATCCCCTTTGACCTGAAGCAGTTTGATTCCCTCCACTTATGCTTAGGAAGCCATTCCTTTCCTTCCTTCTGCTTCCGTTCCTTGAGAAGTTTCCTCCACTGAGCTCCAGACAAGGCCTTAATCCTAATCTGGTCCAACTTCTGTTACAGTTCCCACTTCTTGCTCAGGTCTAGACCTTGATTCAGAAGTAGGAGTCCTGATCCCGATGTCTGAGTATCTGAGGTCTCAGATTGCCCCTCAGATTCCTTTAAACTACTTTCTTTCTGTGTGTTCATCTTAGTCCCACGAGATTTGGGGATTTATATGGTCCACACCAAGATAACCCCGCGCGGTGCAAGGCTACTTACTCAGGGAGGTCGCCTGGTATCCCTGAGGCACCGTTTGAGACACATCCATCCACGTGCCACGCACCCCTCGGCACGGATCGCATCACACCTTGAGTTGGGAAGGGAATTGGGAAAGGACTGGGAGAGGATAAGGAAGACGGGACGTTGTGGGACACACTTGGTCAGATCCATCAGTTGAGGCCTTTCAGGCAATAGGTTCTCTACCTTCGGTATAGCCCTCGGCTTCACATGGATGCGCAAGCGTCTCCACCCGCACAGACAGTGCTTCGTCAACGTGGTGACCCCCGGAGAGGGGACCGTGCTGTTAGTAAGATGTTATTCAGTTTCGTGTGCTATATTGTTTTGACGAATATTGTATTCATTATCTTTTCATTTAATTTATTTGAACCTATTTGAAGGTTCCGTACCTCAGTTGGTAAACTATTATAGGATCAGATCACATTTCTGCCTGCCGACTGTGAAGACTTGTCTCAGACGGGTGAGCTATCAAGATGTACGAAGTAGATGTATGCAGCACCACGCTGTGTTTAAGAGAGACCTGCACTTACGAACTTTCTTATAGAGGCTCCTACACCACTGAATTATCTTATTTATTTATGTCAAGCGACCTGGTGACGGTATAATATAGTATAGAAACTAAAAGCTAAACAAAAATAAAAATATAAATTATGACTGAAAATGTTATATTGTTTATTTCACACTATAATTGATACATCAATTCCTGAGATTTTTGAAAAATTACGAGTGCAAGTTTTTAATGATAAAAAAGGTTTTTTATTTTATTTTTTATTTTTTTTCCTTCATTACTTTATAAAACCTTACTTCTTGACGAATTTCAAAGTCAACGAGAAGTTCTCTATGGGTTTCGTTGTGCAAGCATATGTTCATATTGCTAATAATGGACTTGCATTATGTAATCACGTCACGCGAGCTACCGATTTTTCTTACATTCACAAACAGGTGTCGTACATATTTGGATTTAAAATCTTTTTGTAGTGTGTGTGTGTTTGTGGGGAAGGAGGGGGGGGGGGGTATACTATTGCAAAGCAAATATAGAAATGGGTACCTATTAGTTTCCTATAAACCCAATTTGGTGTTTACTTTAATCGCTTGACTTGCTGCGATTTGACTCGAAAGAACTGCAAATAACACATTCCATTCAACAACGACTAAATTGTGTTGATTGGCGTTCCTTACACATTAGATGTAATCGTTTAGGAGGTAAATGGAATCGATCTTGATGTTCCTGTAAAGAGTTATGGAAATTATATGCCAGTTATATGACTGCTCTTCTTAGTTTACACAGCATCAAATAAAGATTAGGTATCATCGTCCCGTCGATATCGTAGTCATTAGAGACACGTGGTTAGGTAAATCTATCGTCATAAGCAATAGTTGTTGTAAAAAACTGCCACATACTGCAAGGAGAATTTATTCATACACTGTATGAGAATGAGAGTGCTTGCAACAAACTTTAAACATAATTTCAAACCTTTATTATACTTTTTCTTACTGACAACAATAGTTAATTATAAAAGGAAAAAAAGTTAAGCTTACTACTTTTTTGTGTAAATTATTGTGTAATTAAAATAATGAAAGACATAATATTATCGTTAAGGATTTAACTAGTGTCATGTGTCGCGCATTTTAACAGAGAAAAATTTTTCAGGAACAATCGTGGCGAGAATCAGAGTGCGGCTACAGTTTCTCGTAACGTCAAAGCCCATCCGGCTACTTCACTTGCAAACATGCTCGCCTCAGTCGTGTGTCCCGTGTGACAACAGCTCACGACCGGGAAGCGGTGCCTGACGAGCAAGTGAGCGCGAGCTGGAACATGAGTCACCAGTGACAGCTGTGCAGGTTCACCGTCATTTTATACCTTGTGTTTGCTGTACTACTACAACTGTTCTCATGCACTCTTTCTGAAGTATCTCCAACCATCTAGTGGAACCTGAATTAATCATCGCTCTATAGCGTAATGACTAGACCACGGATTATTAGTTCGTAAAAAAGTGTGTTTTAGGCACCTAAAATAGTCTCCTTCAGTAGTTCATTTAGGCTGTATAAAACCTAAAACAGTCTAATAAAATGATGCAGAGAAAATTAAAAAAAAATTAAAATACACAGAGTTGACAGTATGAACATCTTATTAGTCATTAAAACAAGGAGAATGAATATTTACACCGTTACAGAGCACAGCAATCTACAACATTAATGTTGAACATAACTCCAAATATTTTTCAGTTCCTGCAAGATAAAGATCTCCGTAAAAAAAGATTGTCACTGGTTTAATTACTACTTTCGTAGTTTCACATATTCTGGACATAGTTGGCTTCACAATAAATAACCAAAATCTTTTCTAATGAAAAACTTTGGCGCTTGTCTGTCAGAATCGATTTATACGCTGAAAAAGAACGTTCTACCTCAACAGATGTGACAGGGGGGTACTTCATTTTCGACACATGTTGGACAGGAATGCTGTAGTCAGGAGTGCTGGATTTTCCACTAAGTATGTCGGCAGTTGCAGACAACTCCTTCAGGCCAATGTTGTCCTGCAAAACCATTTGCATTTTTGCCCGTACTTTTTCGCCTACTGCGCCTGGCGCTTCATTAATTTTCATTTTGACTTCTTCAAGCATAAATGTGTAGTGGGCTCTAATGTAAGATAAGTCCCGTTTTAAAAAATAATCTTTGAGTAACTCCATTGCTGCAGTTACGGATGCAGCATCCTCCGGTATATTTTCAACCACCTTCTGGGCAGCTGAGAGATGCGTACTATAGTACTCTGCTGCTATCAGCCATGTGCCCCAGCGGGTGGCAACAGGCTCTGGCGGCAGTGGGACATCCGGAAGCTGTTCTTGAACCTCTGTATTCTTGATGGTGCCTTAACAAAAATTTTCATCACCATAGATATTACTTTATTTACTTTGGAAAATTGTTTCCTTACTTGCTCTGTTATGCGGTTGATCCCATGCACTACCCAAGTTACGTGCAGCATCAATGGGTAGAATACTTTTAATACTTGAAACGTTGCTATCATATGTGCAGCAGAATCAGTGACGGCCAGAAGCACCTGATTCCCATCCACTCCGTTTGGGTACAGCACCTTAAGCCCATTGTTCACAAACTGTGCTACTGTTCGTTGGTTAGTTTTTGCAAGCTGTTTTGAGTAAATCAAATGAGCCCTGAATGAAACTTTCACTCTGCAGCGGAGTGTGCGCTGATATGAAACTTCCTGGCAGATTAAAATTGTGTGCCGGAACCGGGACTCGAACCTGGGACCTTTGCCTTTCGCGGGCAAGCGCTCTACCACTGAGCTACCCCGACACGACCCACGATGCCGCCTCACAACTTTACTTCCGCCAGTACCTCGCCTCCTACTTTCCAAACTTCTCAGAAGTTCTCCTGCGAAACTTTGAAGACTAGCACTCCTGGAAGAACGGATATGGTGGAGACATGGCTTAGCCACAGCCTAGGGGATGTTTCCAGAATGAAACTTTCACTCTGCAGCGGAGTGTGCGCTGCTATGAGACTTCCTGGCAGATTAAAATTGTTTGCCGGAACCGGGACTCGAACCTGCAGAGTGAAAGTTTCATTCTCGAAACATCCCCTAGGCTGTGGCTAAGCCATGTCTCCACCATATCCTTTCTTCCAGGAGTGCTAGTCTTGCAAGTTTCGCAGGAGAACTTTTGTGAAGTTTGGAAAGTAGGAGGCGAGGTACTGGCGGAAGTAAAGTTGTGAGGCGGCATCGTGGGTCGTGTCGGGGTAGCTCAGTGGTACAGCGCTTGCCCGCGAAAGGCAAAGGTCCCAAGTTCGAGTCCCGGTTCCGGCACACAATTTTAATCTGCCAGGAAGTTTCAAATGAGCCCTGAATGGAGCATCTGGATCTAGCTTGCCAATAATCAGGTTTCCATTGTAACGGCCAAGACTGTCAGTAGTTTCATCCACAGAAATCCATATACAAGATTCTCCAACATCTTCTCGCATTCTGTGCAATGCAGCATTGTAAGCTGAATCCACATAATTCTTACGTAAAGTTGACTCTGCAGGAATAGACTGATGGCAGTACTTCTCAAGAAAACCTCTGAAAATAGGGTTTTCTAGTTTCCGAAAGGGGGTGTCTGCTGCCACAAATGCATGACACAAATAACTGCAGAACTTGTTTTTTTTCGGAGGATTCCCCAGATTTATTGGTTAAAAGAGTTGCTTCAATTTTGACTTTCGTTCAACATTAGCTTTATGTACGATTCCATCTGCATGCTGAGTTAAGTGAGATTTCTTAACACTCGAAACCTAATACAAGAGAAAAGGGAAATGCAGTTTAGAATCACATATAAAGAGTATTACTAAAGGATGGCAATAAAAAAGAATCCTAAGTGACAGGGAAATAAGAAGTCTAAGAAAAACATTAATTAACCTCCTTGTTGCATGCTTGGCAGAAAAAAATTTTCCCATCTGTTGTATAATGCGGAAAATCTTGCAGCCACTGCCTTATATGAGTAGACATTGAACTAGCTGTCTTCGGCGTGGTGCGAGGGTGCGAGTTCGGGGTGAGAGTTTAAATTGGGAAAGATTAATTTTTTGAAACTCACAACCACCAACTACGAACAAAATTCCTAAACATGCAGAAACACTGGAACTGTGCTTGCTACTGTTTGACTCGTTTTCTAGGGGATGATATCACACGTTCGAAGCTTTCCTTCCCTGCATGTGATTAACAAAAAAATTCGTAATAAAGTAAGTTCATTAGAGAAAAGGGTGTACTAACTACTATTTTTGAAAACACGTGAAAGTTCACTTTATGTTGTTTATTACACCATATTAAAAGCCTGTGGCTGATACGTCTGTACGTCGACTCATTTATCAAATAAAGTTATAGCTCGTGAGCCCCCAGACAAAATGAATATTTGTCGCAAATTGTTTTCACACCATGTGCCTGTCTCAAACACCGTTTATGTTCATGCCTATGCGACGACACGTGTTACATTAACAAAACACAGTCACTTTTATTCAGTGTGATGCACACCTTGTTCCACCGGCTAAATATTCACAACACATAGTAGCACTCGATTTAACTTGGTGCAGTCTACGACGAGCAACCACACCTGGCAATTGCCACACAAAAATCTATAGTCTCCACCTGGAGATCCACATACCGAGTGTGCAGAGCGACGCCGCGCCCGGCCAGCTACACCACTCGCTCCCGACTCCTCCCTCGGGCCGCGTTTATATCTACTGTACAATTTATCAATTTAACAAGAACATTCTGCAACTACTTATATTTGTCCTGTCACCGGACTCTCCAATTCTTTCGTAGTGATGCTTTTTGTAATTTTAATCTTTGGTGTTGTAAAGATTTGGATTAAATACTGCTTTTAGAATTGAATGGGTTTTCAATATCTGCGGGAGTTAAATTTCTTTTAAAGATGTTGTCAGACCAGAGCAAGGATCATGGTAGGTGTTAAAAATTTCGATAGACACTATTGAAGTTAATACAATACCGGAAAGCACCACTACAAAAGAAATAATTACCTTTATATGCAGAAAGCGGCGTATATCAGCTGTAGACATTTTCTGCTGATATATAGAAATGAAATTAAACGTTTCGCATAGCAAAGTTCTACAAAGCTGTTAAATAACTGACGCAATAGGGGAATAAAATTGCAAAATATCGGACTTCGCAGAATAAAATCATTAACTGCAGGTTCTGAAAAATCAAATAAGTATAAAATTAATGAAGGTGAGCCAAACTTATTTAATCACGAAATGAATGGTAATAATGACCAATCATGTCTTTACGATTGTATGAAGATTGCTGAAAATAATAAAAATTGTTGGAAATAGGTCATTTTGAATTTAAAAATGTTTACAATTGTATTGGGGTTTTATTACAATAAGAATGAATTTAAGAAGCTCAAACTCACATGAAATTAGCAGAGAGTATGAAGAGGTGTGCAATCAGTACAAGAATTCAGAACAGAAAGACCAAGAGCACTTTCGTTCGCTCACCAAGCAGGATGAAAAAACTGATAATTGCAAAACAAAGATATCTAATGAAGTGAGAACGGATACGCCACTGACAAGCGTCGGAAATATTATTTTAGTAAAAATATTTAATGTAATGCCACAGTGTAACATACTCAGTCGCTCACTCACTGCTATGAAAATCGTTACCATCTGACAGCTGCAACGACACTAGCGCTCCTACTGGTGGGCGAGGTGCAGTAAGAGAAATGTTTGTAATTACTTTACTATGTAATTAAACAAATAGTTTCTGTAATTTTCGCGTTCCAAACATAAGTAAAGTATCGAGAGACATAAATAATCGTGAAATAAATGTAAAAACAGCCGAATTTCCCTAATTCACTGACATAAACAACAAATTATTCACGAGAAAATTCTTAGGAGTATGTGTATATTTTGTAGCCTACTCCGCCGAAATTGAGAGAATATAAATAAACGAGATACATTAATTCATTTGTAGTCTGTTCCTATATGACAGGAACTTTCTTTGATGTGTAAAAATTCGATATGTAGTCTAATGATTCCAACATTTTTACAGTTCACTCATGTTTGTTAGAAACCCATACACTTTTGAGAATAATTACATTTGATTATAAAATGAATGTCTTGAAGATTCTTGACGTTTGTGGTTCAGATGTAGTAATAATCATGGAATTGATTTCTACTTTGTTGGGAACCTGTGTTTAGCTTTCGAAGTTTTATTGTCACGTTTGTGAGAACTTCCCTTCAGCTACAGCTATAGTGGATAATCTGGTACATTTAATAATGTAGGTAATACATTCCATATAAGTTTCTTATGTTCAACAATTACTGATTTGGCTGGAATTGTAGTGAAGAAATACGTTGTAGAGTGGTCAATTATTTGTTCATTTATTCTCTCTCTTTCTAGTGCCTTTATGTGTACTGTGTGTAGTGGGAGTAATTTGTGAGTCCTTTTATTTTTGTTTATTCTTGCATGTCATCAGAATGTATTTTCAATTTAAGCTTCCGGGCTCATAAGCCGCGATCGATTTATAAAACGTTCCCCTAACGTTTCATCTTCGGCTGCGGAAGACATCTTCAGAGGTAGAGTGGCGAACTGCGATGAGAACTTGAGGGAGCGCCGTATATATAGGCAATGTAGAGGGCACCACAGGACATCACGTGACGTTGGCTACGACACTATCTCTGGTATTGCCAACATTCTTGGCAGAGAAGAATCGATTGTCATTCCGCTGGTGTAAAGCAGAAGTCCAACTTCTGTCTAATTTAACAGCTTCCTCTTTCCTGTTAAAATTATTGCGATGTTTATATATCTCGATTGCTTCTCTATTTGTGCGCGCATGATAGTGCGAAGTTTTAGAGATGACACTAGTCTCATTGAATTTAATTTCATGGTTGCCTTCTTGGTATACATGTTCCGCTACGGCCGATTTCTCCGTGAGCCCAAGGCGGCAATTCCTTTTATGTTCGACCAGACGAGTATTGACGCTACTTTTAGTAGTTCCAATGTAGACTGAACAACAGCTGCAGGGAATTTTATATACAACTGGTGTATTCAGCGGATGTCGTACATCTTTTGCAGATCTTAAATATTCTTTTATCTTCCTTGTAGGTCTGAAAATGGTTTCTACCCCATACTTGTCCAGCACTTTTTCAATACGGTCTGTAACCTTATTTATGAACGGAAGAAAAACTTTCCCCTTGGGCGATTGTTGTTCCTTGTTAACATTAACTTTCTTCCTGGGACGAAGGGCCCTGTCTATTTCTTTGGTAGAATAACCGTTCTTCTGGAAGGTGGATCGTAAATGCTCCAACTCGTCTTTTAAATAAGTAGGTTCACAAATGTTATGCGCCCGGTCAACCAATGTTTTAACCACACCTCTTTTTTGTCTGGGATGGTGGTTAGAGTCTTTATGTAGGTAAAGGTCAGTATGAGTAGCCTTCCTGTAGACCTTGTGGCCCAACGTCCCGTCCACGTGCTTGATTACAGACACACCGAGAAAATTCAGCTGTCCGTTGCTCTCCGTTTCCATTGTAAATTGTATTCTGGGGTTGATACCGTTGAGATGCGTTAAGAGGCATCTAATTCCTCTGCACCGTGTGTCCATAGCACAAAAGTGTCATCGACCTATCGATACCACCTAGCTGGCTTTTTAAATTAGACAGAATTTGGACTTCTGTTTTACACCAGCGGAATGACAATTGATTCTTCTCTGCCAAGAATGTTGGCAATACCAGAGATAGTGTCATAGCTGACGTCACGTGATGTCCTGTGGTGCCCTCTACATTGCCTATATATACGGCGCTTCCTCAAGTTCTCATCGAAGTTCACCACTCTACCTCTGAAGATGTCTTCCGCAGCCGAAGATGAAACTTTAGGGGAAAGTTTTATAAATCGACCACGGCTTATGAGCCTGGAAGTTTTAAATGAAGTTGACGCCGGCCATGAAAGTTTACATTTTATGATAAGAATGTATTGTTTGCTGAATTTGCAGTATGTATCTTGGCTGACAATTTTCTCATTCTTCTTGGGAACTGTATTCATTAGCTGTTAAGTGCTGTCCCTGCCTGCGGAAGGCAGAGCTGGGCTGGCGTTGTCGAGGGAGACTGGTCACTGGCACATGTTTATAGGGGCAGTTTGCGAGGCGTGACTTATCTGTCAGCAGGCTCACTACCTGAGTTGGCTGCACTCTCTAGAAACACTCGATAATTTATCACATCCCTTTTAGATAGTGGGCAGTGTGGGACACATTTCGCAGGGTGCCTATCATCATGGAGCCTATACATATTTAAGCAACTTTCACACAGCTAAAAATTAGGTGTTAAAATTGTAAGAGTCTGAATGAAAGTCCTTGATCCACTTGAGCTGTTATGTCGTGAAGAGCCGCACAACCGGTTTCGCAACCTACAGTTGCATCTTCAGACGCTTTTTAAAAGTTTTCCATATAAGTGATTTATGATGGATAACGGGGTTAATGGTAAGGTGTTACCGCAAGCACCTTGGGCCTTTTCGTCAAAAAGATTAAAAAGAAGTCTACCGCGTGGTTCTTGTCAATTTTTGTTAAAAGAACAAAAAAAAAGTTGACAAGAACCGCACGGTAGACTTCTTTTTAATCTTTTTTACGAAAAGGGCCAAGGTGCTTGCAGTACCACCTAACTATTAACCCCGTTATCCATCATAAATCACTTATATGGAAAACTTTTAAAAAGCGCCTGAAGATGCAACTGTAGGTTGCGAAACCGGTTGTGCGGGTCTTCACGACATAACAGCTCAAGTGGATCAAGGACTTTCATTCAGACTCTTACAATTTTAACACCCAATTTTTAGCTGTATGAAAGTTGCTTAAATATGTGTAAATATTTTAGCTGTGGTTGCCCGTCATATAAAGTTTTTTATCATGGAGCCTCTTAGTGTACACCTTTGGGGAGGTTATCTCTAGGTATCCGTTAGCCTTCCTTGTCTGCAGAATTACGGTTGGGGACTGACTCGGGCCATGTTTTTCAGCATGATATACTGCCTGTCTTGGTGTCCTGTGGAATTGCGGTGCGCAATGGCGTCTCCTCTTTTCTGGTGTTTCGCGTTCCCTTTCCACTTGCTCTTTTATCTCTGGCCATTCGAGCTACAAGCTCGATGGATTTTAAATTCCTTTTAGAGCAAAAGACTGGGAAACGATGGGCATATGGAATTTTCGAAAGGACGGTTGGGTAGCATCCTCTGAAGGCTATCCGATTTGCTCCGTTTTTTTTTTTTTTTTTTTTTTTTTTTTTTTTTTGGCGACAGGTATTGCTATCTGTCATAGCTGCTTGTCCATCTCCTTGGCCCGATGGTTAGAGCTCTCTAGCGATTGGTATATCGAGTTTAGGGGGGCGGTGACGACCAGTTTTTCGCGTGGGTGGACGAAGAGTTGGGGGACTTCTCGTTGCCGGCCGCGGTGGCCGAGGAGACTGAGGCGCTCCAGTCACGGTCTGCACGGCCACTACGGTCGGGGGTTCGAATCCCCCCTCGGGCATGGATATTTGTGCCGTCCTAGTTCGTAAGTAGTTCATAAGTAGTTTGTAAGTTTAGGGACTGGTGACCCCGTAGTTAAGTCCCATAAGTTTTACAAACATTTGAACATTTGACTTCTCGTTTAGCATCCGTCTAGTTCGGACGTCTTCTTTCAGATAAGACCTGAAGAGATTTTTCGCTCTTCTGGGCTGAGTCCTGAGCGTTTGTTGGACTTTAGTTTAGTGAGGTTTCCGTCTGCAACAGATCGCGGACTTTAAACATTTCATGTATCGACCCGGACAGGAACTCAGTTGCAGTTGTTCGCTTTGCGAAACAGCTGTGTTTTTATATTCTTGTTCGGTCGAGACTTGAGATTAGTCAGCCACCGTCGTACTGGCCGTACCGACATGCTAGTGGTTTATGCACTTCCACTCTGGGGGGGACTTGTGCTCAATACTCGCGTTTTGTGCTTCAGTTTGTGAGTGTATGTCCTAGCCGACACTGGAAGCATTTACCTGACAACTGCTATCTGCCGTGATAGTGGAGCTGTTATAGTTAAATGTCGATACTGCTTCACAGATCGTAGTGACATTCCTGGGCGGAAGAATTTATTCTCTTTCAGCTCCACTCCTTCAACATCGTCCAGTCGCCAGTGAGATCCAGCGTCGACAGATCAAGCCGACTCATGGTTATTGGTAAAAACTATTTGCTAGGGTTGTATTATATATCTGCAGTAATCACCCATCATGTGTATGGGTGTGCGTATGATCGATGTTGACTTCTCTTTCCTATAACTAATTTCTTAGCGCCTTTGTCCCTATTTTTCACAACAGGGCAACACCACGTGTATAGCCAGATATTTCACTGTGTTACGGCTCCATTTGTTTCATTCCTATTAGACTTCGTATATTGTTTTGGAAACTTATTTGTTAAAACTCAGACAATTTGCTGGTCACATATGTATTCCGCAGTGTTAACCGATTTTACTGCATTGGATGTCCTTTTTATAAATTTTTGTTTTCATTTGTAACCCATTGACTGGCTACGCTTTTAACTGTGATTTCATTTACAAAATCCTTTATACTAATTGTTAACTATTCCCTGAATTTCTGTGAGCTTTAATGAATAAATGTATTAATTTAAGTCATAAATTTACTTTCCTTTACAAATTCCTCAGTCACTATTTTGGAAGGGTAATTAGATAGATAGGTAGAGGACTGTGTTTATTATTTGCTGCACTCTGGTAAATTATCTAGCCAATGTGCTTGTAGATTTTTCCATGCTTTTAATAAAAAAATAGGGTGGCGACCCTTGATAATAACATTAATGAATAAATTTAGAATCAATTTGCATATCTGTGATTATACACATTTGCATACCGGTGGACCGTCTCTGGCGAATGAAAATATATCCACTCGGTGGGGTTAGCCCTCCATTTTTTGACGCAACGTCATACAACGTTTCTGAGTAGGAAAGCGGTGTGTTTATGTAGATGACTGGGCTTCCGTTGTTTATTAGCAATATTTGCTCTTATTGGAAACTGAAACTCTCGATTAAAAAGTCGTATATTTGAAGATAATGTTAAATAAACTGTTCTGAAAAGTACAGTTTCATACCCTCTAATGGTTCTTAGGAACCCTAATAAAGACACATGAGAAGTTATTTTTTGGTTATTACCTACTTTTATGGCACTACATACCTTCGCCATTGTAAAACGTACTTTCAAATCAATTTAAACAACACTATTCACACTCAACGGATATCGTACTTATAGTCGGCCTACTGGGCTGGGAGATCGCCCCAGCCGCAGAAACTGTATCCACCCGTGTTGCCAAGTAGTTCGTTGGCTGCCTGACAGTTTAGCTAAACGGTCAGTGCTGTCTGACAGAACTGGCAACAGTGCAGAGCGCAGCCGAACGCGCGCACGCGCAGAGCAACATTCGCGTTTGACTTACGCCAATGGTCTACTGCCGAAGCCGGCGCTCAAAGCTGATTGGCGTAACCACCAGGGATCATTGTATTTCGGATCGACTATAGTACTTCGCCAGCCGCTTGGAGCACTGCTGTTGTGGCGTATAACAAATACCACTGGAAGTGTCGTGACTGTATATGTTAGACTGTGGTAATGCCACAGTCTAAGATATACAGTCACGACACTCACTGCTGTAAAAGTTGTTACCAACTGACAGCTGCTGCGACACTAGCGCTCCTAGCGGCGGGTAAGCTGCCGAAGTAGTGATGTTTGTTTGTAATCGCTTTTGTACCTAATTAACGAAATACTTACTACAATTTTTGCGTTACAAGCATTATTAAAATATCAAGAGACAAACATAATACGGAAATTAATAATAAAACAGCCTCATTTAAATGATTCAATGGAATAAAGAACAACTCTGTCATGAAAAGATACTTACGAATGTGTGTATATTTGCAGCTTATTCCGCTGAAAGTAAGTTGCATATAAACATAATGGTATAATAAATTTCTATTATGGTCTGTTCTTACTATGGCAGCCAGTTTTTGACGTGTATCAATTCGGTACGGAGTCTTAATGATTCTCACATTTTTACACGTCTTTCGTCTTTCTTATACGTGCATATTCTTTGAAGTGTAATTACTTTAGCTTTAAAAAACCAAAGTTTTGATTATTCTTGCCGTTTGTGGTTCAGATGTAGCAACAATTGTGGAATTGGGTTCTTCTTCGTTGGAAAACTGTTTGGTTGCTTTTATCGTTATATTGCCATGTCTGTGACGTTTTTCCTTCAGCTCCAGCTGTGATGGTTGATTTGATATGTTAAATGCCGTATTTATTGCTTTCTATATACGTTTCCTATGTTCCCCCCTCACCGATTTTACTGGAATTGTAATGAACAATACTTAAAGTTCCTGCGTAGAAATTGACGTCTCTCTGCTAAAGGGTATGTCTCCTGGAGTTTCCGAGGCATTTCTATTTTTAATAGAAAATGAAATTACTCATTTAAAGCCTGTATGTAACAGGATGATTGTAAATTAACTGTCCTGTAATATACCGTTTCGTACCGTATCATGGGTCTTATGAAACCTAAGAAAGACAAATGGGGAGCTATTTTAAAATTATTACCTATTTATAAGGCACTACATAGTTCCCTAATGTAAAAAGCATGCTGAAGCCAATCTAAACGATACTATTCGCACTCATCAACTATCGTATTCAGAAACGTAGCTGGCCGGCAGCTTGGAGCGCTGCTATCGCAGCGTCTAACAAAAATCTGTGGGAGTGTCCTGACTGTATATGTTAGACTGTGGTAATGCTGCATGCTGTGCTACCACCGTCTGTATATGTCCGTGTTCCTATATCATGATTTCTGTCCCCTTGGTGTAAGCAGCAATGGTGACTTTTTTTTTGAGGCCATAATTAAGAGAGCACGACTACTGCTCGCATGCACTCTTTCAGAAGTATCACGTACGTACCACCTAGTGGAACATGTATTAATCCTGGCTCTCTGGGGGTGGGTAGAAGCTCAGATGTGAATGGTGCTGGCTGCGTCCTGCAGACGTCGCCGGCCGCGGTATATTGGGTTAAAGGGGCGCGGCGCGGCGCGGCGCGGCGCCTTTGGCTGACTTTCTGGCGGGGTGGCTGAATGGCCGGCCGCGGGCGGCGGTGTAATCTGCCGCCCCCGCCTTTCAGCCGCCCCCGCCGCCCCCAGCTACCCGCCGCCCATTCACCGACCACAATGGCGGCCGCGGCGACACAGGTGGCTCACGACGCCCTCGCCGTCCTCTGAACGCGCCGAAAAATCCTGTACCGCTTTACATATCATTCTGGTGTAACGTCCGTACCACGTAGTCGTGGCTTCCAAGGACAAGGACAACAAGCGGCTTCTTATGAAATTGCGTGCCTATGGAATATCTCCCCAATTGTGCGATTGCATTCACGATTTCCTATCAGAAAGGAGACCCTTGACCCTTGATCTCCTAGCAACAAATAATCCTGAGCTAGTAAAGAGCATCGAGTTGTAGTAGCGAGACTGAATGTCGAAATGCCCAAATGCACCAAAAATAAACGAAAAATATATCTATTCAATAAAGCAGATAAAAATTCGCTTCACGCTTTCCTGAGTGATAGTCTCCAGTCTTTCAAAACTAAAAATGCGAGTGTAGATCAGTTGTGGCTTACTTTCAAATACATAATATCAGTAGCAATCAAGAGATTTACACCAAATAAATTAATAAAAGATGGGGCTGGCCCCCCGTGGTACACGAAACAGGTCAGATCACTGTTGCAGAAACAAAGAAAAACGCATGCAAAATTTAAAAAGACACAGAATCCACAAGACTGGCAATCTTTTACTGAAACTCGCAACCTAGCGCGGAATTTAAATGCGAGAAGCTTATAGTAGTTACCACTACGAAATCCTGTCTCGTAATCTTGCAAAAATTCCAAAGACATTCTGGTCATATGTGAAGTACACTAGCGGCAAAACACAAACAATACCTTCACTACTCGATAGCAATGGTAATACTATCGATGACAGTACTACTAAGGCAGAATTACTAAACACAGCTTTCCGAAATTCTTTCACCAAAGAAGACGAAGTGAACACTCCAATATTCAGTCCAAGAACATTAGAAGTAGATGTTTCCGGAGTAGTAAAACAACTTAAGTCACTAAACAAAAATAAATCTTCCGGGCCAGATTGTATACCAACTAGATTCCTCTCAGAGTATGCTGATGCAATAGCTCCGTACTTAGCTATAATTTACAACCGATCACTCAGCGAAAGATACGTACCCAAAGACTGGAAAGTTGCCCAAGTTACGCCAATGTTCAAGAAAGGCAATAGGAGTGATCCCCAAAATTACAGGCCTATCTCATTGACGTCGATTTGCAGTAGGATTTTGGAACATATACTTTGTTCTAATATTATGAACTACCACAGCTTGCCCTTTATTCACATGAAGTAATAAGTGCCATCGACAAGGGATCTCAAATCGATTCCATATTTCTGGATTTCAGCAAGGCTTTTGACACTGTACCCCACAAGCGACTTTTTATGAAATTGCGTGCTTATGCAATATTTCCCCAACTGTGCGATTGGATTCACGATTTCCTATCAGAAAGAACACAGTTCCTTGTAATTGATGGTAAGTCATCGAGTAAAACAGAAGTGATATCTGGCGTTCCACAGGGAAGCGTTATAGGTCCCCTACTCTTCCTCGTGTTTATAAACGATTTAGGAGACAATCTGAATAGCTCCCTTAGACTGTTCGCGGAAGATGCTGTCGTTTATCGGTCAGTGAAGTCAACAGAGAGGATCAAAAGCAACTGCAAAGCGATATAGACAAAATTTCTACATGGTGCGAAAATTGACACTAAATGATGAAAAGTGTGAAGTAATACAAATGACCACTAAAAGAAATCCGCTGAACTTCAATTACGCGGTAAATCAGTCAAACATTAAGGTCGTGGATTCTACCAAATACCTGGGAGTTACAATTACGAACAACTTTGACTGGAGAGAACACACAGAAAATATTGTGGGGAAGGCGAACCAAAGATTGCGTTTCATTGTCAGAACGCTGCGAAGATGAACCAGCTCCACCAAAGAGACTGCCAACATCGCATTTGTGCGTCCTCTTCTGGAGTTGCCCAGTGTGGAACCCTCACCAGGTGGGACTGACGGAGGACATTGAGAAGGTTCAGAGAAGGGCAGCTCGTTTTGTTTTATCACTTTAGAGGGGGGAGAGCGCCACGGAAATGTTGCACGATTTGAGGTGGAAATCATTAAAAGAAAGACGTTATTCATTACTGCGTGATCTGTTTGCGAAGTTTCAATCACCCACTTTTACTTCTGAATGTGTAAATATTTTACTAGCACCCACCTACTTAGGGAGACATGACCATCCCAATAAAATAAGAGAAATCAGATCGAAAACGGAACGATTTTGGTGTTCTTTCTTCCCGCGCGCTATTAGAGAATGGAACGGTAGAGAAAAGTTATGAAAGTGGTTAATGAATCCTTTGCCAGGGTTGCTGACTATCGATATAGATGTAGATGTTACGGACGTATCGCACGATCTGTTCTCCTTGAAGAATGCTTGTCATTCACTCAACTAGCTTAAATTTCATAGAGTGGCTAAGATACGGGTTACAGCGCTCTTTACGGCATCCTGTGTAAACTCGGCCGCCATATTGGCGGTGGTCGGTACACCGTACACCGTAGTTTTGTTAATTTCGAAGATAGTTTCTTAGTACCAAACGGATTATTAATTTTAGTGCATGTCAAATGGTCAGTATTTTATTTAGGCTCCAGTGATATATAAAACATGGTCGTCCCTAATTTATTTAAACAAGATGTAAGTATGTAATAACGTTGTTCAATAGTTATAACATGTAGTAGTGTTGTTTTTATACAAATACGTATCTCTTTAGGCTCAGCATATTCTGTAACTAACTGTAATGCATTTTGAGTGTTTGTAGCTATTATTTATGAAAGTATAAAATTTGAAAATTACGTAAAAAGGACAGCCAAAGTTATATTTAAATCAACATGGTATTTCTCAAAAGCGTTTTACTAATAGTGTTAATAGTATTTCAGACTGAATGCGAAAATCTGATATTTTACATGTCCGGTAGTGAAGATTTATTTAGGTGTCCGATATTTCGTGTTTGTGATGTTGGTAACTGATTTGTAGGGAGAGCGCAACATAGCAGAAACGTTACACCCTGCCTGAATGAGCAATGTAAAATGTTACACAGTTGCAAGTAATTTTGTGTATTCCACTCGTTTCCAAGGCTGGAATGTCATCTTTACCATTGGGAAGGAAGGTGAATTTACTCCACAAATAGTACGTACCCTTTTGGACTCTGACGTCTTTTCCTTCATTTGAAGAGTTACCGTAAATTATTATACAATATGACATTATGTAATGAAAGTAAGAAACGTTATTGTTGTTGTGGTCTTCAGTCCAGAGACTGGTTTGATGCAGATCTCCACAATACCCTATCCTGAGCAAGCCTCTTCATCTCCACATAAAAACGGCAACCTACATCTGCTTACTGTATCCATCTCTTGGTGTTCCTCTGCGGTTTTTGCTCCGCACACTTCCCTCCAACGCTAAATTCACAATTCCTTGATGTCTAAGAATGTGCTCTACCAATCCATCCCTTCTTTTAGTAAAGGTATGCCAGAAATTCCTTTTCTCCCCGATTCTGTTCAGTATTTCCTCTCGCCGCGGTGGAGTAGCCGAGCGGTCTAAAGAGTCTCGCTGCGGAGTGCACGGTTGCTCGCCGTGAAGGTTCGAGTCCTCCCTGGGGCATGGGTGTGTGTGTTGTCCTTAGGTTAGTTTACCTAGGTTTAAGTAGTTTGTAAGCTACGGACTGATGACCACGCAGTTTGGTCCGATAGATTTACAAATATTTGAACATTTGAGTACTTCCTCATTAGTTACACGATCCACCCACCTAATCTTCAGCATTCTTATGTAGCACCACATTTCAAAAGCCTCAATCCTCTTCCTGTCCGCACTGTTTATCGTCCATGTTTCACTCCCATACAGGGCAACAATCCATACAAATGCCTTCAGAAAGGACTTCCTTAAGCTTAAATCAATATTCGATGTTAACAAATTTCTCTTTTTCAAGAACGCTTTTCTACCCATTGCCATTCTGCATTTTATATCCTCTGTACTGCGACCATCATTTGTTATTTTACTGCCCAAGTAACAAAACTCATCTACCTCCTTTATTGCTTCATTTCCCAATCTAATTCCTTCAGTATCACCTGATTTTCTTAGACTGCACTCCATTACCCTAGTTTTGCTCTTGTTAATGTTCATCTTATATGCACCTTTCAGCACACTGTTTATTCCGTTCAATTGCTCTTCCAGGTTCTTTGCTGTATCTGACAGAAGTACTATGTCGTCGACAAAACGCAATGTTTTAAATTCTTCCCCTAAACTTTAATTCCTTCTCCAAATTTCTCCTTGCTTTCCTTTATAGCTTGCTCAATGTACAAATTGAATAACAATGGAGAAAGGCTACAACCCTGTCTTCCTCCCTTTCTAATCACTGCATCCCTTTCATGCCCTTCAACTCTGACAACCGCTGTCTGGTTTTTGTACAAGTTGTAAATAACCTTATGCTCCCTGTATTTTACTCCTGCTTGCTTCAGAACTTGAAAGAGTTTATTCCAATCAACATTGTCAAAAGGCTTCTTCAAATCTACAAAATCTAGAAATTTAGGTTTGCCTTTTCTTAATCTATCTTCTAGGATAAGCCGTAAAGTAATTATTGCCTCCCGTGTTCCTGCATTTCTCCTGAACCCAAACTGATCTTCCCAGAGGTCGGCTTCTACCAGCTTTTCCATCCTTCTGTAAATAATTCGTGTTAGTATTTTGCAACCACGACTTATTAAACTGATGGTTCTGTAGTTATCACACCTGTCTGCACCTACTTTCTTTGGAATGGGGATTATAACATTTTTCTTAAGTCTGAGGGTACTTCACCTGTCTCATCTTACACACCAGGTGAAACAATTTTGTCATGGCTGGTTCTCCCAGAGACTTTAGTAGCTCTGAGGGAATATCATCTACTCCAGGGGCCTTATTTTGGTGGCATGTCATCTAGGATAGAACGTATCCTGAAGAGACACGACATCAAATGTGTGTTTCGTCCGCCATCAAAACTGAGGAATATATTGTGCTCGGTCAAAGACGAACTCGGCCTTCGCAAACGCGGCGTATATAAAATACCATGTCAGTGCGGAAAATCTTATATAGGGCAGACATGTCGAACTGTGCAAGAACGCTGTACTGAACACCAACGCCACACACGCCTAGGACAACCGAGTAAGTCAGCGGTAGCAGAGCACTGCCTGAACACAGGTCATCGGATGTGTTACGAGAAAACGGAAGTTCTATCGTCAGTATCATCATTCTGGGACAGTATTTTTAAGGAGGCCATACACATCCGTACGGCGGATAATCTTATCAACAGGGATGCAGGTTTCCAGATGAGCGCAGCCTGGAATCCACTATTGGCTGCAATCAAAGCAAAACAGAAAAAAGGAGAAAATCGGAAACACGGAGGAACGCAGCGCAACGCAGATACTTAGTTCCAATTTCCACCACAGGAGCGTCCGGCAGCACATCATTGCCCACAGCGCACGCGCGGAAGACACCTCCTCGGCTCCCAGCAGGGGGCACCAGAAGCGCCGCCGCCGACCAACACTGAACGGTCTCTCGCGCAAGCGTAATCGCTGATGAAATGTTTCAACGATGGGTTGGTGGATATTATCTCCTTATTGTGGAGGCCTGAACGCGGCCTTGAGGGATAACAAACATGGTACCTACCTAGAACATCACTGATCCATCACTTTGCTGCAAGGCATCGGTGGGCCCCCTATGGCAGGCTGCACTGCCAGGTTCCCTCCACACTTATTGGTGAGGGCCATCTGGTGTCACACACATGCGGCATTCAACTTTTTTCCAATTTTGCCTAGTCCATTCTGGGCCCACAAGTACCGTGCAATATGGTCGGTTGGTTGGGATAGGGGGGGGGGGATCAAACTACCAAGGTCATGAGTCCCCCCAGTGGGGAGGGGAAGGAGTGAGGACAGGAAAGGAGGGGAAGGGAGAGTCCAGGTCAGGTAGGAGAGAACGAAGAAAGACTGCATTAGCTCGGGGCCCCGTGTTCACTACGCACATACTCACGAAAGATGTAATATAGTGTCTGAATTTAAGCGCTGCGGCTCTGCAATGCCGTCTAGTACACAGAGAACTCGTGTGTAGTCTGTTTCGTACAATCTGACGCGATAAATGCTTCCCGGTATCGAACTCAGTCATCGGACGTCTGCCACAGTTGTTGCACAAAGGTGACGGGTGCAGGCCAAGTCAGAACACCACCTGTGATTTGCAAACGTTTACATGTCCTTGCCACTTCACACATTTATTCATTTATTCATTTTATCTGAAATAGTTATGCTGACAAGGGGGCGACAGCGTCAATAATTAATGAAGTGAATGTAGCAGAATACTTAAGTACAGGTCTGCATACATTAGCCCACTTCTTAGCAATATTCATAATTTTTCCTCTTTCGGAATTGTCACTGACTGATTACAGCATTGAAAACACTTTTTAAAAAAGGAGAGAGGGGTAACTGTAAACCTATTTATATGTGATCGGTGTCTGCGAAAGTTCGTGAAAAGGCTGTATATTAAAGAGTAAATGTTCATTTTAGTTCATATAATTTATTATCAAATGTACAGTTTGGTTTTAGAAGTCATTTAACAATTGAAAATTTGTACGTACTATATCCTGAATAAGTAACAATATTTATAGTCAAGTTTTGAATTAAATGAATGTATGAATGTTACATACCATTTGTATTTTGATTACTACCTATCTTTGATTGGATACTATAGTTATAATTGTGCACATCATGCAAGAGAGCCGTATTTCTCATGTAACCTCACATAAATTTATCATGGTTTTAGAAAAAAAGAAAGGAGATTGACACAGGGAAAAGGGACAGGAAACGTACTAATTCAAGGTTGGAATAAATAAATAGATACCCTTGCAACTCCGGGTGTTCAGATAGTGCATGTATAAGAAAGGCTTGTTGTGTTGTTGTTGTGGTCTTCAGTCCGGAGACTGGTTTGATGCAGCTCTCCACAATACCCTATCCTGAGCAAGCCTCTTCATCTCCACATAAGAACGGCAACCTACATCTGACTGAATCTGCTTACTGTACCCATCTCTTGGTCTTCCTCTGCGAGTTTTACACCACACACTTTCCTCTAATGCTAAATTCACAATTCCTCGATGTCTAAGTATGTGTCCTACCAATCTATCCCTTCTTTTAGTCAAGGTATGCCAGAAATTTCTTTTCTCCCCAATTCTGTTCAGTACCTCCTCATTAGTTACGCGATCCACCCACCTAATTTTCAGCATTCTTCTGTAGCACCATGTTTCAAAAGCCTCTATCCTCTTCCTGTCCGCACTGTTTATCGTCCATGTCTCACTCCCATACAAGGCAACACTCCATACAAATGCCTTCAGAAAGGACTTCCTTAGGCTTAAATCAATATTCGATGTTAACAAATTTCTTTTTTTCAAAAACGCTTTTCTACCCATTGCCATTCTGCATTTTATATCCTCTGTACTGCGACCATCATTTGTTATTTTACTGCCCAAGTAACAAAACTCATCTACCTCCTTTATTGCTTCGTTTCCCAATCTAATTCCTTCAGCATCACCTGATTTTCTTACACTGCACTCCATTACCCTAGTTTTGCTCTTGTTAATGTTCATCTTATATGCACCTTTCAATTGCTCTTCCAGGTCCTTTGTTGTATCTGACATAATTAATATGTCATCGGCAAAACGCAATGTTTTTAATTCTTCACCCTGAAGTTTAATTCCTTCTCCAAATTTCTCATTGCCTTCCTTTATAGGTTGCTCAATGTACAAATTGAATAACAATGGAGAAAGACTACAACCCTGTCTTACTCCCTTTCCAACCACTGCATCCCTTTCATGCCCTTCAACTCTGACAACCGCTGTCTGGTTTTTGTACAAGTTGTAAATAACCTTACGCTCCCTATATTTTACTCCTGCTTGCTTCAGAACTTGAAAGAGTTTATTCCAATTCGCCTGTCTCATACATCTTACACACCAGGTGAAACAGGTTTGTCGTGGCCGGTTCTCCCAGAGACTTCAGTAGCTCTGAGGGAATATCATCTACTCCAGGGGCCTTGTTTCGACTTAGGTCTTTCAAGGCTCTGTCAAATTCTTCTCTCAGTACAGTATCTCCTATTTCATCTTCATCTACATCCTCTTCCCTTCCTTCAATATTGTCTCGAAGTTCATTTCCTTTGTAGAGCCCCTCTATATACTATTTCCACCTTTCAGCTTTCCCTTCTTTGCTGAGAACTGGTTTTCCATCAGTGTCCTTGATATTCATAGAGCTGTTTTTTTTTTATGTAAAACAGTGAGAATAATTAGACTCCTTACCGAATTGTTACGCGTGATAGACGGTGCCTATCATAAAAAATAAAATAAAATAATAAAAAAAAACAGACTATAACAGAAATTTACATGCTCTATATGTTTGTGTCCTCTTACGTCCAGCGTGCTAAGCTGCAAATACATATACTCCTAAGTATTTATTCTTGAAAAAATTGTTACTTATATAACTGAATCAAATCAATTCTACTATATTTACATTTTTAACGATTGTTCATGTCTTTTGATGTTTTGATCATATTCAGAATCCAAACATTTCGGTAATTACGTAGAAAACTAATATTATAAACGAAAATGATTCTTAAGGCGTCTCGGCCACCGTAGGAGCGTTAGTGTCGTTGCAACAGTCATTCCGTAACCTTTTTCACATGTTTGTGTAGCGACTGTATAAGTTAGGCTGTGGCTGAACTGAGCCAGGCTTCGTTGCGTTGCTCTTGTGTCTCATATGACTCCGGTCATCGAAGGACACTGGACTGACGGTATTTTATCCTGTTGCGAACTCTTTCACTCACGATACATCCGTGAGTGTCAGAATGGGGGGCCTATACTAATGTACATCAGTACTGGCCACCATTATGACTACTGAAGATAATAAATCCATTTTTTTAGGCTGGTCAGGCGGCCTGAAAATGACACAATGAAGTGTTGAAAGTGGTACAACAAAATTCTATACCTTAGCGGTTCAAGGTGCTTCACTCTTTTATCGATTAAACTGGTACGAGAAATTTAATAACATACAGCCGGGAAAACAGCAACCAACCACATTTAATTATGCTATTTATTTACAGAACAATGTCGTTACCGGTTTCAAACCTTACAGTTCATCATCAGACGTCTGTTCACGTCCACATACATTTCTTGTTATCTACATTTTGTTTATGCCATAATGTTGCCTTGTGGCGAAAAGTGATTGAAATAACTTACTTGAATATGTGTATGACTAACATGAAGAGTAGCAATAATGTTTTCTGTCAGAGGTATGTACATTGTTTTGATATTGAAGCTATTTTACAAAAAAGAAACATAAAATTATTTTATGTAAAATAAACTATGTACATATGCATTCTACATTCAGTGACATAGGCTATAAATTAAGTATACAGTTATGTTTTCGGTAAAGAATTTTACTTAGTGACATTGCACAGGCTGTAGCGTACATAGGATAACGTGTGGAATGACGAATATATGTAAATATTTAAATATCATAGTGTGTATTAAGCTGCGTAATTGAAGCCAAATAAAATTAATAATTGTCCTATTGTGCACCTGGGCGGGCTATTGTCATTTACCTTAAGGTTATATGGCATTAATGCATGTTGGAAAAGGAGCAGTGTTTATTATTTAGGTTCTAAATTCGAAAGGAGCTGTAGAAATGTTGCATTGGCCAACTCTGTTTGTTCATTCAGGAGATGGTGATGATTTGTTTATATATACATACCTCATCTCTTCGAGTTTAATAACAGTTGTTAAATTTAAAAAAGTATGAATTAAAAAAAAATCAGTGGTACGAGGCGCGTTTTTTAAGTAAGTTCCGTTTGAACAGAACTACACAACTAAAGGTTATTTCAAAGAAGTAAATTTATTTTCAGAAAGTACACACATTATTTTTTGACATAGTTTCCAAACTTGTTCAAACACTTATCATGCCTTTCAACCAATTTTAAAATACCATCTTCATACAATCTTGCTGCCACTTCTGATAACCAAGAGTTCACTGCCGTTTTGTAAAACACTGATCTCGACACGTCAGGAAATTCGTGTGAGAGACCTGTTATTGTGAAGCTCCTGTTCTCACGAATCCTCGCTTCAGCTGAAACCTCCAAATCATCTGTAATCAAAGATGGGAGACCGGAGCGGTCCCCATCAAGGACGTTGTCATCTTTGAATTCTCGTACCCACTTACGTACTTTGGCTTCACTCATAACAGTTCCACCGTACACTTCGCAAAACTGTCGAAATTTCTGCAGCAGACAGTTTCCTTGGTGACTGATCTAACCTCACACGCGGCGGGCGAGATGATAGTTTTAAACATTTTGAAAGCACAGAACAGAACCGTACAGGTTAGCTACAGAGCTGAAACTGAGCACAGTTGTTCCCGAGACATGCGGGTACACGACGCACGCGCTCGTTGCGATATGTGCGCAAACTACTAGTGTCTATAACAAAACGGAAATTACTTAAATAACGCGCCTCGTATGAAAGTCATAACTTTCCAACCTATCAGATATCCTAATTGTATATACATCACTGTATGCAAATTACACACACGTTTTTAAGGTTATCGAATTTATAGCGAATTCTGAAAAAAGGAGATCTAATTTTTACTTTATTTTTTTTATTTATTTTTCTAAAATCGTCTGTACATAGGCTTTTCATGCCTACTTTTTTACAGATCATTTCCACTTTTTTTAGACCAGTGTGCCGGCCGCGGTGGCCGGGGTGACTGAGGCGCTCCAGTCACGGTCAGCACGGCCACTACGGTCGGGGGTTCGAATCCCCCCTCGGGCATGGATATTTGTGCCGTCCTAGTTTGTAAGTAGTGCATAAGTAGTTTGTAAGTTTAGGGACTGATAACCCCGTAGTTAAGTCCCATAAGCTTAACAAACAACAACAACAACAAGACCAGTGTGACGAACAATATTTCTCTCGGAACATTATAAGCGACATTTTCAGTCTGAATGTGGCGGATAATAATTTAATACTGCTATCTGGAACGCGCTTTGGTGCTTATTTCAACTTTCCACTTACTCCTCTAGGGGAACTTTTGATGCTGAGTTGTGTGCGCAATAATCAGTGATGTCATTATGTGGTGGTATACTGTTGCCGCTTATTTGCGTATTTAGATGACCACATCTGAGAGGCAATCAGCAAACACAAATTTTGCAAATGTAGGCAAATTCACTTGCGAACTGTGGTCGGTCGTGCTGCCGTGGTTGCGGGATTGAATCGTATTTAGTTACGGTGATCGGTATTGACATACTTACGTGAGTTTCAGAAATGTAGCTTCACTTTTTCAGAGGAGCTTCCCAGCTAAGTGACAGAGGAACCTCATAGCGTAACAACAAATTAAAATAGTTTTTTTTATTTTCAGAAAAATCTGTTCGATTTTTTTAACCCTTTAATTTTCGGGAGGCGAACAAATAGTCGTAGCAAATAAAGAGACAGATGAGTATATTTTGAATCATGAACACCACTGTCGTTTGAAGATCTACATCGACATAGATACTGTGCAAATCACATTTAAGTGCCTGGCAGAGGGTTCATTAACCACATTCATAACCTTTCTCTACCGTTCTATTCTCTAATAGCGCGTGGGAAGAAAGAACACTTAAATCGTTCCTTTTTCGATCTCATTTTATTGGGATGGTCATGTCTCCTTATGTAGGTCGGTACTAGCAAAATATTTTCACATTCAGATGTCGCTGATTGAAATTTCGCAAATAGATCTCGCCGCAATGAATAACGTGTTTCTTTTAATGATTTCCACCTCAAATCGTGCAACATTTCCGTGACGTTCCCTCCCCTCTAACGTGATAAAACAAAACGAGCTGCCCTTCTCTGAACCTTTCCAATGTCTTCCGTCAGTCCCACATGGTGAGGGTCTTCTCCTGGAGAAGACGCACAACTGTAATGTAGGCAGTCTCTTTTATGGAGCTGTTGCATCTTCGAAACGTTCTGCCAATGAAAAGTAACCTTTGGTTCGCCTTCCCCACAATATTTTCTATGTGTTCTCTCCAGTCTAAGTTATTAGTAAGTACTTGGTAGAATTTACGACCTTAAGGTCTCACTGACTTATCGTGTAATTGAAGTTCAGCGGATTTCTTTTAGTGGTCATGTGTATTACTTCACACTTTTCATTGTTTAGTGTTAATTGTTAATTTTCGTACGATGTAGAAATTTTGTCTAAATCGCCTTGCAGTTGCTTTTGATCCTCTCTTGACTTCACTAATCGATAAATGTCAGCATCATCCGCGAACAGTAAGGGAGCTATTCATATTGTCTTCTAAATCATTTATAAGCACGAGGACGAGTAGCGGACACTTCCATGATCAATAATTTCGATAGCATTGTTATTAGCTCCATCGTCCTCATCTTCGTCATTATCGCTGGACGCATTGATGACTCTTTCCGGAATATTTACTATACAGGTATTAGTGTTGTTAAATCTTTTCTAGACAGTAGCTAAAATTGACCCGTTTCTGAAACTGACACCGGTTGTCAAAAATTCTTAAAACAAGGTCACCTTGTTATTGCGGCACTGTGTCGATACTTTATCTCCGGTCATACGGTATCATGTCTAAAGCTTATCGCTCCTGATTTCGTTACTGCATCTCTGGTAGTCTCGAGGTGTTTCGTTATTCATTCAATGCAAATGAAACCGTGAAACCGTGGAGTGAATAACGTATAACACAGTAAAGAACCGAAAAGGAAACGAAATATAGCTTTAAGTGTTGATACGCTCCTAATACACCACTTAGCTAGTGGCAACATTAATGTACTTTGGTGGCCGTATAATCTATCAATGATTTTTTTATTAACGTACTAACTCACAATGTGTAAGTGTGTGGAATCCGACCTTGCTCTGTGTGCTTCGCTTTCTTTGTGAACTAGTAGATATGAATTTTCTGGCTGTTATTCTGTTCAATCTAGATGTTGGTTTGCTGCAGCTTTCCACTCTACTCTATACTCTGCAGGTCTCTTCATCTCTAAAAATGGCAATCTACATCGCCCCCCCCCCCTTTTCACACACACACACACAGACACACACACACACACACACACACACACACACACACACACACACACACACACACAATAAGAGACACTTTTCTTCACTACTAAATTGACAATTCCTTGGTCTCTCTGATTGTGTCCTATCAGTCGACCCCTACAAATAGTCAAGGTATAACACAAACTTTACTCCAAATATCTGTTAATTAGCTCCTCATTAGTTACGTGATTATCCTTCTAATCTTCAGAATTCCTCTGTAACAGCAAATTTCAAAAGATTCTAGAGTCTTCCGGTCTGAACTGCTTATCCTCCATGTTTCATTCCCGCACAAGACTAACACTCCGTACAAATAAATATTCGATATAAAAAGAAGTCTTCAGAAATGCCTTTCTTCCTATAGCCATTCTACGATTATTTATCTACTTTATCCATCGTAAGTTTCGGTATTTTACTGCCCAAATAACAAAACTGATCTACTACTTTTATTGTCTCGTTTCCTAATCCAGTATCGTCACCATCGCGTGATTTTATTCCCGTATATTTCATTAACCTTCTTTTGCTCTTCTTGAAGTTGATCTTATGTCCACTTCCCATGAAACTGTCCTTTCGATTTCTTTGGTCTTCCAGATTCTTTATTGTCAATGTGCAGGTCATCAGCAAACTTCCGAGTTTCTCCTTGAACTTTAATCCGGTTTCCAAATTTCTCCTTGCTTTCCTTCGCAGGTCGCTTCATGACGAGATGTTGTAAACGAAATACTGGAAAGCGCTCAAATGCTTACCACTAAACAAGCATATTTTAATACTCTAAGTGCGAATGACTGATATATCCGTCGGCCACGTTCTGTGGCTAACAGCTTGTGGAAATGACGAGATTTCGCCCTGAGATTGCATCTGTCGCATTAGATGAGCTTCGTCCGCCACATTGGAGCTCTCTTCAGGCTACCCAGCCTATTCTGGGATACTTATAGCTGTTTGCTGTGGGCCACACGTCGACAGTTTGCATTCAGTGAAACAGCCACTTTATTGAGTGATCTTTTGCAATGGCGAAAATAAATCGTTTATCAGATTGAGAGATGGAGCAGCTTCCTTTAGGAAGTAACGATAATTTCAGTGACCTGAAAGTTTTTTGGACACGGATGTTGAGGCTTGTGAAAATGACTTCGATTGAGAAACAATTGTCGACGAGACACTACAGCAATAGACTGTGCCCAGTGCGTTTGTGCGTGACAGTTCAATTCGTAATCAAGATTTGCTCAGTGATAGTACTTGAACGGTTATGTCTCTGAAACAATACGACGTGATGACTTGTATTGTGTGTATTGTGGGTGATGCTTTTTGCAAAATAATAGCTGAACAGATTAACTTACACGCGCAGCAGTGCATAGCTCCTAATCCAAATTTAGCACTACGCTCCAGAGTTCGCAGTTGGCATAATACTAAGAGCGATGAGGAAAAAACCTTTATTGAAATTCTCAAGCACCACAGAATTCTTCACAAACCAGAAAACAAGATGTACTTTTCAAAGAAAAATTCGAAAACGAAGACATGTAGTATAACTTTTATTGCGTGGAAAAATAACTCAGCACCGCAGCGGCATGGGGCGCCGCACGTATTGTTCGCTGAGGAAGCGACGCAAGAGCACTCGCACTTACAGGGTTTATAAAAACCTCAGACCTCTGCTCCTTGACCAGTTATGTATTTGAAGGTCAGTGGATAAAAAATTAGCCCTCGGTTGCAAATTAAAATTATTTGACCTGGTTTCGGCAATGACTAAGATTGCCTTTATCGGAAATTATAAAATAAAACAAGTCACATAATAAATATACTACTCAGCTGTAAAGCTAACGTCGCAATGTTTAAAAAGAAATTTATAGAAAATGCTAGCCACTAGCGTCATTCTGATTCCTCCGTGCAGGCGTGCAGCCCTGGCTAGCATTCTCTAAAAAATTTCTTTTTAAACATCCTGACGTAAGCTTGACAGCTGAATAGTGTATTTTATTAGGTGACTTGTTTTCTTTTATAATTTCTGATGAATGAAATCTTAGTCATTGCCGAAACCAGGTCAAATAATTTTTAATTTGCGACCGAGGGCTGCTTTTTTTTATCCACTGACGTCGTAACAGTCGCTGACAATAGAAGCTATGTTTAAAATTTTAAGTATTTGAAGGTGTTCATAATTTAACAATTTAACCAAGTCCTGTCGTAGCACAAAAATGAAAATATGCTCCTGTTTAAGGTAAAGGTGAAATTGCCTCGGTCCTCATTTCGACTTCCTCGGTGACATGCTTAATCTTTTTATCCGCTTCTCATTGTAATACCGTTTAACACAAAGTGTCCTTCTTTCACTGCTATTGCTACATCCCTCTTTCACGGCCTCCACCCATTTGTACTTTTTCCTTACTGTCTCTCCCTCTGACAATCTCTTCGTTCCTCTCGAATTTCCTTACCACAATCTTTGCTACTTCCACCTCCTGTCTGCTGTTGACTAATCGCATTATATTTCTCTCGAAATGATCTCACAGTCTCCTATTTGTGTTACACCAGTCATTTTAATTTTTGAACAAACATTAAATCTTTGTTAGTTCCTTTTATGTTCTGTCCTTTCTACAGTTGGTATTTTAATTTATAAAGTGAATAAAGATTTATGTAGACAGTCTATGTAACTGAATTATGAAGGTATATTGCCATATGCATTACGCCTTTATTTGGAAGGCATCATCTGTGGCCTGTATTATACACATGATTATGTTTTAAAATATTTCTTTTTTAGAATTTTAGATTATAAACAGTTATGGTGCGTTATCTAGGTATAATTAACGATATTGTGATGTTATTGCTTACGGTTTTTGGCAGATGGTGGTTTACATTTAGTGCTGCTTGTTGACATCAGGTTGTTTTCTTTCAAATTATATTCTCTTGGCGATTTCTTGCTTTCGCCACTTCACCACTAGCACCACTAGGCACATGTCATTTTGCTTGTGTTTTTATTTTGGGAGGTGTTGCCAACTGCTGATTGTCCCTCCCTCCAACGCCCCCCCCTCTTTCTCTCTCTATCTGTATCTCTCTCTCTCTCTCTCTCTCTCTCTCTCTCTCTCTCTCTCTCTCTCTCTCTCTCTCTCTCTCTACCTCAAGAACAAGAGTACACACACACACACACACACACACACACACACACACACACACACACACACACTGACATAAAGAAACGATATGACAAACACACATTCAGCAGTTGGCAACACCAACCAAAACAAAAACACAACACAAACAAAATGCCATGTGATATTGGTGATGTGGCGAAAACAAGAGAATGCCAAGAGAACATAATTTGAAAGATAACAAGCTGATGTCACCTAGCAGCACTAAATGTAAACCACCATCCACCATCCACCAAATAATAACATAAAAATATCGTTAATTATACCTAGATAACGCACCATAACAGTTTATAACCTAAAATACTAAAAACGAAATTTTGTAAAACATAATCATGTCTGTATTACAGGCCACTGATGATGTCTTCCAAATAAAGGCGAAATGCATATGACAATATAATACCTTCATAATTCAGTGCATAGACGGTCTACTTAAGTATCCACTTCATAAACTAAATATTAAATCCTTTATACCGGATAGCAACAGACTCCATCTCATTAATTCTGCAGCAATTCATATTTCTGATAACAAATGACATGTTAAATGTCAGACATGATTTATTTGATCCTTATTACCAAGTTCACTAATATTGAAAGTACGATAAGCAATAACGTCTCTACTATTAGCACTTTCCAAACTACCAAGGGCTTTCACTGTGCTACCATTGCAACGACGGACAGCAACAGTAAACCATACTTTTCCATGTAGAGCATATTGCGAAATTCACTACACATCCACAAAACAGCGATGGCCCCTGCAAAATGACTTGCGCACCTATGTTACTGTCCGCAACTATCTTAAGATTGTCAGTTGCTTTATACATCGGCGAACGCGATCTTCTGTATCTCTTGTGAAGAGGCATTTTGGTCACACTGAATCTGACCGACGACTGATACCGTCTTTCCAGTTTCACGACTTATATAGCGTTCATCAGGACGAGCAGCAGTGAGCGGAAGTCAGCGGCGCAGTGTTGGAAAACTTACCCGCAACTAGTGTTTCTTCCTTTATGATAAAGGTTGAAACAAGTGTGCCGATAGTACGACACAGGGCATTGAGGTTCTGAATTTAATTCGATTTGTGTATCACGGCTAGATGAGTATACGGCAATCCCTATACAGAGGAAGTCATGAGAATTTAGCGTAGGTTTCTCTACATATTTACAAATTTGGAATAATTGGACTACAAGATCGAATAACACTGACCACTCGAAAACTCAAACAGTTGTACAAATGGTACCACAATAACACTTTTTTTACAATGATGCCCACACTATTATGGTATTAAATGAGCCAAATGAATTACTGGTAATTGTACAAAAACCCATAACATGATTGTCAATTTGATAAATATAGTGTTTGACACTTCCGATTCTCTGGTTTTTTAATTTTTATTTTTGGTTAAATTTTGAAACTTCTTATTGTTTAATGTGGTGGAATCATTGTAACATGTTTGTAATCAGAAGTACTTGAAAATGAAGCCACATTGCATAGAAACTAATAGTACATTGGTAGTTAGATGCAAGTATATTAAAAAAGATTTTTCCGAGAAGCGATTGTGGCTTTTGGGTTTGGAATATATTTTGTATATAGTGTTCCACTCAATTGTTTCACCCCAGATATCTCTGAAACTACAAGAGATGTTGACAAACCACTTTCACGGTCATGAACGTACGGCAGGGGCTTATGAAAGTAGATAATATGAGACACTCTAAAACGTGAAGAAATATTGTTTTCAAGACAAACTTATGTTTTTTTAAATGGATACCCCATATTATTCCTTAAACAATCGATAGGATGAAAAATAACATAAACACCTGCCGTACGTTCATGACTGTAAAAGTCTTTTTCAACATCTCTTGTAGTTTCAGAGATATGTGGGATGAAACAGTTGAGTGGGACACCCTGTATATATACAGGGTGTCCCAGTTATCTTGTCCACCCAAAATATCTCTGGAACAATAACAACTATTGGTAAACGACTTTCACCGGTATCTATGTACGGCTGGGGCCCATGAATGTACATATTTGGAAACATTCTAAAACGAAAGCAAATGTGTTTTTTAACACATGTTTTTTTAAGTAGACACCCTATATTTTTTTTCAGCAATCCATAGCATGACAAATCACATAAACAATGGCGTCGATTGCATCGCAATATTCCAATTACATCCCGAGATATTGCGACGCGAATTTGACGCTTGAAATACGCGAAACGCGCGGCTAGCGCACGTCCTGAGCAGCATGAGGTTCTCGTCTGAGTCTCGGGACGTGCGCCAGCCGCGCGTTTCGCGTATTTCAAGCGTCAAATTCGCGTCGCAATATCTCGGGATGTAATTGGAATATTGCGATGCAATCGACGCCATTTTTTATGTGATTTGTCATGCTATGGATTGCTGAAGAAAAAATATAGGGTGTCCATTTAAAAAAAAAAAAAAAAAAAACATAAGTTTGTTTTAAAAAAACATATTTGCTTTCGTTTTAGAATGTTTCCAAATATGTACATTTTTGGGCCCCAGCCGGTGGAAGTCGTTTTCCAATAGCTGTTATTGTTCCACAGATATTTTGGGTGGACAAGATAGCTGGGACATCATATATGTGTGTGTGTGTGTGTGGGGGGGGGGGGGGGTGGGTGAATTTTAAAATAGGTCTCACGAAGCCTTTAAGGACATTCACCCTCCTCAGCCTTGTGCCTTGCCCCCTGTCCCACCCGAAAAAAATAAAATAAAATAAAATAAAAAATCTGTGTCCGCCACTGGCTAGTCGTATCCGGTCTGGTATTGTGGTTATGGAATGATAATAATAGAAGTTTCATGTGAGAAATATTGGGGGCACTGGTGGCAAAGAAAACGATGAAGTAAGCATAGCGCGTGAAAATTACGCCACTTATGTGGGCGCATCCAACGTAGCTGGGGATATGGACTGATATTACCGTAGTACAACCGTATATGATGAAGTAAGCACAGCGGGCGCATCCAACGTAGCTGGGAATATGGACTGATATTACCGTAGTATAACCGTATATTGCACACTTGCTTACTGCGCACGATATTCCTGAATTACTTCTGGGAAACGGTGGAAGCGTTACGTCAAAATAGCCGGTCTCTTCTGGCCGAACGGTATTAACTCCCTCGTCCTTAGACGGCGGGGATATTGACATCGAGTAGAAAGACATCGGCAACTTCCGAGAAACCGTTTCACTTAACTGTGTTCGCAGAAGCAACAGCAGCAACACCATTACTACAATGAGGTCGGAGCGGCGGCGTCGGGCGTTACGAAAGACCTGCGACGCGCAGTCGGGAGCTGGTCCGCTTTAAGGCGTCGCTCTGGCCAGCGTTCTGTCGACGCTGAGGGCGGCTCATGAGACCGAACGACAACCCGGCGGCTTTCAAGTGGACGGCTGGGAGAACGGCAGGGGGGTGGGGGTTGTTTACACTGTGCAGACGCCGGGCCGCTCGCCCGCCAGAGTAGTGGGCCGAGTAATTCCTCTTTAAATTTCCGCCGCTGCCGTAAAATATTTACCAATTTCCAGGCCGTTCAGACTGTGTAAACGCGGTAATTGCTAAACAGAGACAAGAGCCGCTGTCTTTAGTGGGGAAATGTGAGAAAGCGGGGCCGTATTCTGTCGGAGAATGTTCTCCAGAGAGAAAAAAAAAGACGTTTTTTTCGACTGCTTACACCTACAGAAAGTGTACGATTGAACTGCAATAAAAATTGTAGCTTTGTGTAGGGTGATTCAGTTGCCGCTGGCGATGTCGTTTTATCAGTGGCAGCTCGTGATAATACATTTTGGGTGTTCAAATAGCACCTGTTTTATGAAATTATTATGAACAAATTTGTCAAAGTAGCTACTACCAATAATACTGATAATAATAATAATAATAATAATCGTAACTTCTCTGACGAAGGACTAAATTGCAATTATTTTTAATTTTTTTTAATTTTTGTTTGTTTGGATTTTGTTGTTTTAGACATAAGTACGTACAGTTTAAGGCAATATCGAAATATTATATCGTATAAGTTTTCATTACCATCCGTTCTGTCAGTCATCTTATATATCTATAAATGTGAATGTCTGTTCGGTGTACGTTTATCACGTCTGAACCACAAGAAATTTGTGCAGTTACTAATGTCTACCCGGGGAAGGCTTTAGGCGCGGTTTTATGGCGATCGGATAGCTATTCATCTATATATATTAATGTGAATGTCCGTTTGGTGTACGCTTATCACGTCCGAACGAAAAGACGCAGAGACTTAAATATTTGTACAGTTACTAATTTATACCTGAGGAAGGTTTTATAGCGATCTGAGAGATATTAATAATTTGAAGAATATAACGCGAAATGCGGAACAATAATTACTCTTTGAAAATGGTTTTATTGGTTGCATTGTTGCTTGAGGGTTGATAGTAATAAAAGGGTGGAGTATATTGGGATGGAAAGTTATCGGTGTATATAAAAATTCTACTTATGTGTGTGTGTCAATATAATAATATTGGTCTAAAAAAAAAAAAAAAAAAAAAAAAAAAAAAAAAAAAACAAATCGGACTGAAGGCCACCAATGACGTTTGCGACTTTATAGCAAGGAGGTTACATACAGCGAAACCACAGACCGTATCTTTGGTCTATGCGTGCTACTATGTCTTCAGGTCTTTCTCGGTAAGGATAAGGAAATATAAGAATAAATAAATAAAGCAGTAAAAAAGAAATTTCTTTTAATACATCTCTTTAAAAAAATCGATTTGACGTTTCGCGCATTATCTATCAAAATCAATCAATACGTGAAAGGAGCCGGTGGTTTAAGCTAGTATATTAATATTACCGAAGTGTTATCGCTCACAAGTTCTCCTATCCTGAAGTAAGAAACCGCATAACTTGTTTTTATGAAGTATCCTGTTCATATTTATTACTTAACAAGATATTAGTATGTCTGTAAAAGTTTAGTATTTATGCATTCATCTTTAAGAATATCCTGCCCATACAGAACAGTTACAAAGCTGAGTCAGTGGTGGACAGGAGACTCTTATCATGGTACCAGCACTTCATATTGCGCATGAGCAAAGCCTTCCCTCCATTCCTCATCTCAGACACTCATTTATTTGTGACAACGAAGAAGAATAAAAAATTTAGTCGCTGCTCATTTCACTCACTGCAATCTAAACCGTATTCATATCTTCCCTCCTAACCACAAATTTGCTGTAAAATAAAAAGTAATTATTTTTGACAATTGGTGAATTATAAATGGGCCTCTATTAGTCTTAGGTTCTCACCTCATGACACCATCTCAAATCGCGATATATTCTGAAGAAATTGATTAAATATTTATTATAAGCAAGAATATGAATTTCATTTCATTTGGACCCAGAAGCCTTGTATATGACTTTTAAGAACATATTTATAATAAAAAATGGTAAAAAAAGCTACTTTATGTACTGGTTGTAATTTCGGCTCTGTGGCCATCATCAGGCTATCTGCGGATAAAGATTTTACGTTAAAGAGATGAAAACTGGGTTACTTACAACTTTGGTATATTTTTTCGTCACAAAAAATCCTAGGATTGTATGTACTCCAGTATAATTCTCTTTAACATAAAATCTTTATCCGCAGATAGCCTCATGATGGCCACAGATCCGAAATAGGCCTATTGCAGTATATAAAGCATTAAATTACATCCAGCAGCTTTTTGATATTATTTGTATTAGAAATAAAAATATGAATGTCTGCTCGTCCCAGAATATGTTTCAAACAGAAACGTCGCGGTGGAGTAGTCGAGCGGTGTAAGGCGCCTCGCTGCGGAGCGCGCGGTTGCTCGCCGTTGGGGGTTCGAGTCCTCCCTCGCGCATGCGTGTTTGGTTTGTCCTTAGCATAAGTTACATTAAGTTAGAGTAAGTAACTTGTAGGTCTAGGGAATAATGACCAACATAGTTAAATCCTTTAGCTTTAGAAACAACTATTTTTTTCAAACAGAATCTTTTGTATCCCATCCTCGTCGCCACTTTTGTGTCCCAGCCTCGTCGCCGCTTTTTTTGTCTCGTTTCCGTCGTAGGTGTCGGTGGCCGAGTAGAAAGACCGACACAGAAATAAAGGATGCACGCTTGTGCAGGTAGGAGGTGACCAGCCAGTGGGACAGCAGAAACTAGAAACACTAGAGTAAATTAGAACGAGATATATATTTCTTGAGACTTAGTAATACTTAACTTTTACATAGCTGAGTACTGCAGAATGCTGATACATAGTTGAGCGAGAGGCCTGCCTAGTGCCTATCCGATAGCCAAGTCTTCACTGGTGCCTATCTGATTCCGAAGTGTTAACTGGTTCCTATCTCAGTCCCAAGTGAACGATGTCGTTCAGTGGTGGCCACGAGCGGAGTTGTAGCAGAGGGCGCTCGTGGCTGACGTCGTAAGAACGCCGCGCCGTGCGTGCATGGTTGTGCGCATGGTGGCGCGCACTTTAGACTTGTGCGACACCACAGAATCATAAGATAAAAAATGAATATCAGGACTCTAACCAGCAATCATTACGTTTGAAATACCACAGACCTTTAACCATCAGGCTATACTGAACATCGCTGGCTGACGGTTATCGTTAATTTGGAACTTGTGACGACGTATACAGTCAAATTACCATTGACATTTAATTGTAAGAAATCCTACCAAGGGTGGATTGTTTCTGATAAATTCTCTGTCCATAAAAGCGCTTAGCTACAGCTGTTTAAGCCGGAAATCATGTTACATTGTCCCCTGCGATTGAAGCGGAGCACAGCTGAGTATAGACTGAAATGTAATTTATTTAAATTTACCGCGTCTATATTACGTTTCATACTATTCAAATAACAATAATAAATAAGTGCACAATGAGTCAGAAATAAGGGTGTTCGCGTGCTCTTGTGCACTTATACACCAGCCGCCATTTCGTTTAGTGCAAACCGCTCCCTGTAATTAAACACTGCCTCATCTCAGGTCTACTCTGTTCAGATGTATGTAAATCTAAGTGACTTAACTGACAAACTAACTTACGCTAATGACAACAAACATTCCCATCCCCAAGGAGGACTCGAACCTCAGACGGCGAACAGCGGCTCGCTCCGCAGCTAGGCGTCTTAGCGTGCTCGGGCACTCCACCACAGCTCCTCAGTCTTCATTCAAGTAACTCCATGACGCAAGTTCATAAGTTATTAGTTATCTCTTAAGATTTTCGACTACATGTTATACAATGCTATCCATAACGAACGGGCGGCTTTCTTAAAGTTGGTTTCAACTTTACGTACAGTCGTCAAAAGAGCTGATGCCATTCTGAGTCTGAATATTTGACGCAAGAATTGGCTCATCTTATCTTTTAGGCAGAATGGCTATATTAATCATCAAAAATATCAAGAATCCTTAAAAAATACGACATCAAAAGTATCTTATTGCCTTTGTCTAAAACCAGAGCTCTTCTAGAATCTGTAAAAGATGATTTGAGATTGAGGAAGCCTGGAGTATATAAAATCCCCTGGCACTGTGGAAAGGTATATATTGGACAGACAATTCGTACGAGTCACGACCGTCGTGTAGAACATCAAAGGCATACACGTCTGTTCCAACCAGAAAAGTCTGCAGTGGCTGAACATTGTATTAATGAAGGGCATAACATGTCATTTAAAGACACGCAAATTATTGCTCCAGCCTCACGTTATTGGGATTGTGTCCTTAAGGAATCTGACATATTGGGATGTATGCATTCGAACCGTTATGCATTAAATAGTATGCTAAAAGTGTAGTTGTAATGCCATACAGAACATGGGACATTAGTTTGGGGAATAATTCATATGCAAGTCGGGTACAGAATCCATTAGTGAAGTACATAGTATTTGGGTTACACAAATATCAATTAGACAAAATACTTTAATATAAAGCAGTCATAATTAAAATAATTATGAGGTTAGCAATATGGTAGAAAACATGTTATGTAAATGGGACATAACCCATCAGAAAGATACATGGTACATGTACTGTGTACTGAACTACTTAAATGATAAGTAGTTGATACATTAGAGAAATCTTAAATGCCAGGTTAGCAGTATGATAGAAACCATTGTAGCGTAAAGATATAATTCATCAGAGGGTGAATGGTACATGTGCTATTGTATTAGATATATACTGCTAACCATTTAAAATGCTGGAGAAATGTTACTTTAAAGGCTATTAACAGGATGTCATAAACAGCATCATAAGTATAAAGTAAAAAGGTAGTCATAAAATGGAACACTAAAAATGATGTATAAATTAAAAATGTGGTCATAGTTAGCTAGCATGTATAGATACACAGGCACTGATAAGAACACGTCCCAGAACTGAGAGTAGGGCCATGTAGAAATAGTAGAGGATACCCTTCCAAATGTTATACAGCTAATTGGGAATGGCATTCAATTGGTGTAATATATGTTTAGTTAAGATCACAATAGTTTTTGCAGAGTTTGAAGGTGATTTTTTTAACCAACATGTACATATGATTATCATAAATTAAAAAATAGGTAACTGACAATAAAAAATGAGACTAAAAATGGAGCTGTAGTGGAATATCATAATAACAATCATTAGGTAACTGACGATAAAATATGAGACTAAAAATGGAAATGTGGTGGAATATAATAACAGCAATCATAAAGAAAACAATGTGCTGAATCACAACTATACGAGTGATAATAGCAATGCATATGTATTAAAACATATATTGTGTTAATAAAATTAGAAAGTCAATTAGGATGGTAACATCAATGAAAGTATATTGGAATCAATCAAGGTGGGTTCATATTATTTAAAACATAGTGTATTAAGCAGTTGGGTTTAAAATTATGCAGGGCATATGAGAGGGGCAGTAAAAAAAATTAGTATGGAAAGTTCCCTGACAATGGAGTGTAGGATACAAGTATAGTACATACCTCAAGAGGATTATATATATATATATATATATATATATATATATATATATATATATGACTGATTACGGAAAATATTAGGTTACAGCTCCTAAGATATCAGAGAAATTCACCAGATATGTTTTATTTTTCAAATCTGTTTTGTTCACTTAAAATTAAATCAGAATGTTATGTGATGTTGCAAAAGATCTCAATTTCTTCTAGTAATTTCATAATTGGACCTATGTTAAGTTTGTAGAGTAATTGCATGTTATCTTCCATTTTACCTAATGAGTGTTTGGTAAATTTTAGGTGTGCCCCCAAAGCAGAAATGTTAGAATTATGAGTATGCTCTTTATACCTTTGCTTAAGCTTCCTACCAGTTTGGCCATTGTAGAACTTATCACATTGTTGACAGTTAATTTTATGTACACCTGCTTGGTGAAATATGGACTTAGTTTCTAAGTTCTTATGGAGCATATTTTTGATCACATTTTCTGTTTGAAAAACTATTTCTACATTACGTGTTCTGAAAATTTGTTTGATTTTCTCAGAAATTGTACCTAAATATGGGAAACTAACATATCTGGTCTTACTTATCCTCTTAACTCGGGTCAATGTAATCATTTGGTTGTTATCCTCAACAAGTTTCTATTTATTTTTATTGTGTAAGATTTTGTCAACTCAATCTGTATTTATCCATTAGTTGATGATATGTATTTAAGTATCTGTATTTCCTGATCAAACTTGTCAATTGACACTGGGGTTCTAAGTAATCTATCAATCATACTATGGAAAAAGGCGTGCTTATATTGTATTGGGTGGCATGAGGAGGCATGGATAATAGTATTGGTGGTAATTGGTTTTCTATAAATATTAAATACATCTCCGTTATTCAATGTGGATATTTCAAGATCCAAGAAGTTAATTTTACCTTGTATTTCTTTTTCCATTGTGAAACTCAGATTAAGGTGGGCATTGTTACACAGATTATAGATTTCATTAATATCATTATCATTGCCCTCTATCATTATTATTGTATCATCAACGTACCTCTGGTAATATACTATCTTCGATACTAAGTCCGTGTCACTTTCAAGTATCTTGCTTTCAATATGGTCCATAAAGATATTTAAAAGAGTTCCTGCAACGAAACATCCAATGACAAGTCCTTGTGGTTGTGTGTAAGTCATTATTAAAAGAAAAGTAATTATGTGCTAGTACAATGTTCAGACCATCAATAATCTCAACTATTTGTGGAATTGTTAAACGTCTGTGTGAGATTTGATTTTTTCTCATCAGTTCAATGGTTTCATCCATTGGGACGTAAGTGTAGAGGTTAGTCACATCCAAAGAAATCAAGGTACCACCATGAGGGATCTCTAAATCTTTAGCAAACTCAATAAACTCAGATGTGTTTTATAATGTGTATTGGTTGGAAAAGATATAGTTATGTGTTAAGGGGTCATTGAGCTTCTGGCTTAGAGGATAGCCGGGGGTGTCTATATAATTCACCAGCGGTCGAAGAGGGATATTAGTTTTATGAATTTTCGGTTGTGCTCTTAATTTTGGGGCACTGGGATTCATTACAATTGTGATTTCTTCTCCCAATTGGTAAAAATGAACTTGCTATTCTTTAAGAAGGTCCTCACTTAATATACAGGATGATCTACATAACAAATGCATTAAACGCTTAATAGCCCATTCTAAGGTCGCTATTGATAACTTAACAAGATCTACAGCCTTTAAAAATATAGTAACAAGCAACATAGTTCAAGTTTTTAATAAACAGATTCATAACAGAAGAAAGGGAACGAGGAATCGACATGGGACTGGTTAAAGCGATGAAGCAGGAGGCCCATGGAGGAATTATCTTAAAGGCCGATAAAGGAAACTCTGTTGTGATAATGTACCTTACGGATTATATTGAGAAAGTTATCCAATTTTTCACTGATAATAACATCTCCAAGTTAGATAAGGACCTAAACCCCATTTTTCAAGATCAAGTGAGGACCTTGACCAATTGCAGAGCCTCAAATTTGTGCGGCAGCCAGCAAGATGCTTAGGTATTGTCCCGAGCAGACCTCGCGTATGGATACGTGTGTCTGGCGAATCATACATCTTCTTACCGTCCTCTCGCGGGAAGAACAGTCTACCGACAGAAATTTTGTGTCTCACGGGAAGGAGCGGCTGCCCTTGCCGTGATTCTACGAAACCGAACCCGCACCATCTCATGCGTGGGTAAAGTGCCCTTGTTCCCTTTCATACGGAACTATGGCGCTCATAACAGCTTTCTGAGAAGACGCGAGTCTCCAGGAAAACTCTTGGGTGGCCATTGCTGCCGGTCCGCGAAATTCCCGTGGCACCTTGTAGCGATGCTCGGTCGAACGTGCGTTTCTGTTACGGCTCCGCTCCCTGTCGCCTGTAATAGAGCTCGCGATTCCAAAGTCTAAAATTTCACTAGCAATACTTATTCCCACCACTAAATTTGCAGAAACTGATCCTAATTGAAGTACACATTATTATTCCTACAGACACAGAGGGGTTAGTGGCATATCGACATTTCGGATTAAAGAAGAAATTGAGTTACCTCTCAATACATCCATTCATTACCCTATACGGAATAATTTTTATTCCAGTAGCGTTTCTCCTTTACTCTTTTGGATGTATTGAATTTCCTTACTGGGAGAGACTAAATCTTAGCGTTGGTCTTGCTTGTGTATCTCAGTCGATTTTTCAGTGATGTTTTACTGTATCGTAAACAAGTAGTAAACTGGTGGATGCCGGACACTTGCCACGCCGGACACTTGCCACGCCGGACATTTGCCACACCTGACCCTTCGCCATGTAGTCGGATTAGCGACCCCTCAGGCAAGGGACGCCTTTCACCGTACTCCTGCTGTTTGCTTTCAAACCTCCGTCTCCGATCTTACATGCTACAGCCAATACGAAAGAGATATTTTTGTTCGACATCTTGCCGAAATGTACTAGTTCTTTTTAATATCCCGAAATCTAAATATTTATAACTTTTGGGAAATGAAAGCAATACCGTCGACTATGTCAGTTTGTAATTAGTTATTCCAACCACAAATATGGATCCATTCTCCCTTCGTTTGTGTGGTAGCTTTCTTCCACACTTACTGATTGGGATAGAAACGGTCCATCGCCATGGAAGGAACATGAAAGGAACGATGTAAAGATAATTTGAATGTTCGCTTATCATTCAAGTTTGATCACTGCATTTGTACATATATTATTTGCTAGAACTGCGTGAGAAATATTAGTTAATAAAGTGAATTGGGACAACAAATCAATGACAGAAAATACGTTTACAAAATATAGATAAGAGCGTCTATGTTTGACAGATCTCCTGAAGTCGACATACAAATTTGAAATAAAGAAATTAAGGAATATAGAATGCTATGCTTGTAAAGTACACTGATGTTCTACATTGTTTAGCTGAGTCGCAGAGGAAACAACCTAGTTTTGTAATGGAAATGCCATAATTCCTATGATCTGCACTACAAAAGAAACAAGCGAAACTGAAGTCGATAGAACCTGTCAGTTAATATGAGCAGATGTTATACTCGACTACCGAAATAAATTAGTAACTGCCGCGGCGGAGCGGCCAAGCGCATTGAGGTGCTATGCTGCGATGCGCGAGGCCGTTCCCCGTCGGGGGTTCGAATCCCCCATCGGGCATGGATGTTTGTGTCGTCTTTAGTATAAGGTAGCTCATAAGTAGTTTGTACGTTTAAGGGCTGATGACCCCGCAGTTAAGTCCCTTAAGCTTAACAAACATTTGAACATTTTAATTTATCGACCCCGGCACTCTCAAGATGCAGCCGCTGAAGAGTTCATAGAAAACTTGAGTCTCAACACAAATAGGTACACTACTCATACAACTATAGTTGGCGGTGACTTAAATCTACCATCCGTATGTTGACAAAAATACACCTTATGACAAGGTGGCAGATACATCTTCCGAAATTGTTCTAAATTTGAACAATTAGTTCACAAGCCCAACAAAATTGTAAATGGTTTCGGAAACACACTTGACCTCTTAGTCACAAATACTCATGAGCATCACGACGGATACAGGGATAAGTGAACCCAAAGTTGTAGCGAACTCAAATCTGTAACAAAGATATTCACCAAAACTAAACGCTAAATACGTCTATTAAAATAAAAAGTTAAAAATTCGGTTGACATCTTCTTAGGAGACGGTCTCCATTTTTTCTAAATTAACTATTTAAGTGGCCTACATTCAAAGAAATAGTATCAACAGCATTGGAGGGATTCCTGCGAAATAAATTAATAAGAGACTGAACTGGTCCCCATGGTACATAAAACAGAGCAGAAAGCTTTTGCAGAAAATTTAGACGAATTCAAAATCCACAATATTGCTGATGTTTTACTGAAGCTCGAAATTTAGCGCGGCCTTCAATGCGATATTCGTTTAATATTTTTCACAACGAAACTTTTTGGAGAATTGTGGCGGAAAATCCAAAGAGATTCTGGTCCTATGTTAACTACAGCAGCGGAAAGACTAAGTGAATGCTTTTATTGCGCGATAGCGACGGTATTGTTACTGAACACAGTGCCACTAAAGCGGAGTTATTAAATGCAGTTTTCAGAAATTCTTTCATCAAATACGATTTTAAATATTCCACAATTCGAAATAAGAAGTACTGCAAACATAACATACAAGTAGATACCCTTGGTGATGCAAAGCAAATCGCTCTATCAAATAAGTAATGTTGCAGACGAAATGATAAACTATGTTTTCAAAAGTTTCTAATGCATAAGAAAAATACGTCTAATACATTTGTTTATGATATTGCTTTGTAACAATTATTTTTGAATAGTAAGCTCCTTGCCTTGTTTCCAGAGCTTTTACTGGCCTGATTAAAGATAATCAACAACATGGTGAGAAACTATAATTTTTAAGGACTACATCTAAATGTACTTCATGAGATCTACGTCTACTATTATGTCGTTTCTATCCTTGTCTAATTTTGGAGATATGGGAATTATTTCAATACTATAGCTGCCGAACTTGTCAATCTTAAGAGCAGATCTGTTTTAGGGTGTGTATTTTAGGTGCAATTCTAAAGTTCAGATTCTTTTTAAAACCTGCAGTGTACCTCATCAGTTTAACAAAAATTATATTTTTAGGAGCTAATTGCGGCTCTGATGAATAATTTTAGAACTCACAATCTTTGACGGTATGGCCATAAAATTAGAAGGTAGAAAGAAGTTCTCTTAACGTGTCAACTGTAGGAGCTTTTACCAAAATAGGAAATTGTAAATTGAAAAGCTGTAGATTTAACTATAAGTTCTGGTTGCAGGAGGATCATTTGAGTGATGTTTAATGTATTTACTTCGTTGAGTCAAATTTCACCGCGTATTCATTAAACGCTAGTGAACCGAACTGTGATCAGCTACCTTCATCATTAAGTTATTTAAGGATACTAAGGTCTGAAACACTCGTTTTATTTTTACATCTTATACAGGTCGCATCATTAAGTGGTCCTCACAGGTGTTCTCTACGTCCAATACGTCTCCGTTCTTCGAAACCAGCTTTCCCTTGCAATGATCCTGTTTTCGGACTAAGCACATCCACACCTTATTATCGCGTAAGCATTGTAGTGGGCAAAAGGCCTGCCCTTGGCCGTTGTAATAACTTCCACAGTGACGGTCGTACTACGAAAAGCAGAAGTGACTAGTGTGCATATGTCGGGACACCGTCGACGGAGTTCTCGGGCCTGGTGCTGGGGGGGGGGGGGGGGAGACAGGGGCACCCGACCCTTCGGAGCAGGTAAAAGTGTGGCAAGTGTCTGGCGTGGCAAATGTCCGACGTGGCAAGTGTCCGAACACCAAACTGGTAGCCATCCAAAATGCAATACTAAGAACGACCAGAGATTGTAGACAAATTTATTTGGAAGATAACATATTGTACAATAAACATATTATTGAAAACACAGTGTTCAGTAGTTAACCATGACTGGCTATATTCTGTCACTCAAAATCAAACTCAAACTCAAAAACTCAAACTCAAAAACTTAAGCATCAACTTTTAATATTACTTTTACAAGGACGAAAATAAAAGTTATATCATTAGAAAGGGGCTTCACCATATATGTGTAAAATAACAAAATTCATTTGTATAGGTAGCCTTCAAGACCGGTTGAAGGAAGTATAAGTTTAAGTTGCTTTCACAGTGGCACCGACAAACCGTTATCAGATACCGTTGGCCTAGATTGACTGTAAACGTCGGCCTACGCCGAGGTCACACTTCATTCGATATAGTTTGTCATTTGGTGGTGTGAAGGAGAAGGTTAGGTTAGGCTGTGAGGGTAGAATCTATTCTATGTGTGGAGTTCATTACATTTCAATTTCCTGGGGGGCAATGGATTCCACCGATACTTTTATGCTTGGAAGGGAGTGCTACAAAGCGGCTTTTACTATTACTAAAGACATAGAATGCATACGAACGACCTACATCTTTCTCGAAAAAAGAAAGTGGCAACTATTGTATACACTGTCCTTAGTTATTGCTACTACCAGATAAGCTTTACGAATATATGAAATACCAGCAAAAGGAGAAATCTTTTTGCTCGGTAATTAATTGATTTTTTGATAGGGTTGTTGCTATTAATATAATAATTATTGGTTCTATAAGTCTAATGACAATTCTTGTTATTACTCGTGATATTTCGTGGTGTCATTGCAAGCAATATTACAGTTTTGCTGAAGTTATTTCAAGTTGTGCATACATACACCAGTCAACCTCTATGCTTTAAATAATAACTACACCAGTTAGGTACGTTTATTGCTTCTCACAACATGTTTGTAGAATTTATTCGCATTTTATAGTGCATTTGTTTACGTTTCAGTGTGTGATATTCTGCCATTCTTGCACTGTAGTAGTATTTTTAAGTTTCTGGTGTTCGGAAAATCAGAATAAATTTTGAGGTGTGTATTGTATCCTAATGCTAGAAACAGTATTTTTTCTGTCTGTTTGAAGGTATTACACAGTAAATCACACGCAATAACTATGACTTAGGCCTAGCTTTATACAAAAACAACCATTGTGACGATTTTTATGTTGTGGTATCTAGTGTAATGGGACAGGCACAGTACTTGCAAGTGCAGACAGAAATACTATTTAGTATTTAAAAAACATACCAAGATTTATTGTGTAGGATTTCCCTCGTTGCAGTAACCTTAAAAAGACTACAGCTGAGCAAGAGCTGCATAAAATTACACTTGGAAGCGTCACGATTTATTTATGTAAACAAATGTACCAAGAGCGAGAAAAAGTCTCGAAATGCGTTGGGCTAAGCATAAAAATACGTAATGGGTGCAGTTTCTCAGTACGAGGGTGAGCTAGTAAATCAGTCGCAAACTGAGGTAGACACGCCAGGACTGCATTGCTTTACTTTTCAGCTGATTCCACCTGTAAATTTAAATATTCATCACATCGTTTGAGAAGGCTTTAGAAGCTTAGAGCTTGGAGTTTTTGCGGCAGCGATTGCATCTTAGAAGTGACGCTCTTGAGCTGTAACTTTATTTGGTTCCTTAAACTGCCGCAACCCAAAAGACAGATGTGTCCTAGTGGTAGAGAAATACCCCTTCACAGCTCGCAGTACTGGAATGTCTACCTCAGTTTGTAACTTAATTACTGACTCGCTTTCACATTTAAGTCCACGAATAATACAGCTAAATGCAATCTGATTATGTCGAACGAAATGAAGTTACATTAATGTTCAATGACTGACATTTAGTAAGTTTATTTGCAAAAGACAAGTGTGAAGTTTAGAATAAGATAATTTTGAACACGGCTACCACTGGAAAGCGGAAGCTCAAGTACACCACATTCCACACTTCCAGGTCACTTCATAGAACAGACTCACCACTTTGTTAAGATTGCCAGAAGCAATAAGAATAATTTATGGACAGTTAATACCCGTACATCTTCAGTTTCTCCCGGCTTATTAGTTGCTCGAACAGTCCATGGGTGTACTGGCAGTTCATAGTGTCCAACGGGCACAATATTTCGGCGATCAGACATGTCGCCATCATCAAGTGCGCTGACGTGTCGTGTATATCAGAGGCACGCTCGACTTAAGTTTGTCCGAAAATCATGAGATGGTTTACGAACTACCAGGCGTACCAGGATCTTGGCACAGACTTCTTGATGCTGGGGCGGTGCTGTTGAAGAGGCCATCGAGATCCGCATCAGGGAAGAGCTCCTCAATCGAGACTGCGGCTACAATCTGAGCAAAGCTTGGGAACCACCACTGACAAGGAAAGTACTTGGGCTCGAACAAACACTTATACATCAAACTCGTACGAGAGATAATGTAAAGATCTCTTATTGCACTAGTGACACTCCCGCATCTGCAAAACTCTTCAGTCGTCCGTTAGAGGCCTCTGCGTGTGCCTTGCCACATTGCACTTTGACCTGTCGGTTCGCCAGTAGGGACGTTGCAGTGTGCCTAGAAAGTTGCGTTTTGTGACATTTGTGTGGTGAAGCGTCAGATGGAGCGGCGATTGAAAATCAATCCTGCTAAAGTATTGCGATTGGTAGAGATGAATTTAAGAAAATGTTCAAATGTTTGTGAAGCTTACGGGACTTAACTACGGGGTCATCAGTCCTTAACCTTACAAACTACTTACGAACTAGGACGGCACAAATATCCATGCCCGAGGGGGGATTCGAACCCCCGACCGTAGCGGCTGTACAGACCGTGACTGAAGCGCCTTAGTCCCCGCGGACACCGCGGCCGGCGAAGGTAAGAAGAACCATTCTTCGTGAAGATGGTATTCGCGTAGAAGATGAATCATTCGCATGCTTTCTCGTATCTGTTATGGTACGGAAATATGAGCATAAGTTAGATACTGTATTAACACTAAAACATAATGATGATAATAGGGATGATAATAACGAAGAACTCATTGCTAGCGGTAGTGCAACGGTAAGTGCTGGAAGAGGCGATGGAAACAGTGGCAGTGAATACCAACAGTCTTCCGAGAAGAAGGTTAAATGACAATACGCTAGAGAACATGTACGACGATTATTACATAAGTCATAGTCCAGATATCTACATTACGTATGGCGTCTACAATTATATCTACAGTGGTATCTAGAGCATGATTGCAAAGTTTTGCATAAAAACGACACCCACCAGCACAATGAGTAAAGCACTAGATATACCGAGCTGCACAATCCGCCATTTTGAATCCCAATCCGACGACAGTGTTGTATGCTTTGTGTGGTGTAGCGAAGTGAACCAGCGAATATTTCGTGATTTTATTGTTGCACTGTGTGAAACGGTTGGTTGTGCTGTTCCGAACTGCTCAAATAACAGCAGACACGGTCGCTATAAGTTTTATCGGTTTCCTTCAAACATAGATCGGCGTAAAAGGTGGCTTATAAAGAGCAGACGCCGTGTATGGACGCCAAAAATCGAGCAACTATCTGTATAACGTGAAGAAAAGAACCTATTTTTCCAATGTTTTTAGAGTTTATGGGACTTAACTACGGGGTCATCAGTCCATAAACTTACGAACAACTTATGAACTAGCTAATACTAAGGGCGGCACAAATATCCATGCCCGAGGGGGGGATTCGAATCCCCGACCGTAGTGGCCGTGCAGACTGTGACTGGTGCGCCGCAGACCACTCGGTCACCGCGGCCGGCTCTCTTTTTCATTTGTATTAGAAATAGTTATGGTCACAGAGAGGTAATAATGAAAATATAGACCTATACATGTAAGCAATGGTTTAATTTTACAACAGATTGCTAACAACACGATATACAGTCTGTTTGAAGTAAGCTACTTTTCTTGATTTTATTTAGACCAACTAGGGAGCTATTCTAAGGGCTGTTAATTGTATTTTAAGTGATGCATGAGTGCAGCTGACTTTACCCAGCTAGTGGTTTTTAAATTATATTATTTAGCATTAGTTCAGTGTTTAATTTAAATGTATCTCTCAACTCGGAAGTATGTAGGCCTAAGCCAGGCCTTGAACAGGCTGTCTGGAAAAATAAAATAAAATAAACTGAACTTCGCAAAAAATGCGAACGTGAAGGAACTCGTATATGAAAGGCATTAAATTCAAAACTTTGCATGTAACATTCCCTTCATTTCAAAGTGCATGCTACCATAGAACCTTTATTTAGTCGTTATGTAACGAAAATAGACGTTCAAAGTTATTTAACACATTTTGACGTGAAATCTTCTCTGAAATATGGTGTGTGTAAAATATGCGAGGCAAGTAAAATATCGCAATTTAACATTATTATTTAATTGTTTTCGAATGCAACTCTTAGTTACCGTAAACGTATGTGGACGCACTATTTATAAACCAGAAAATACGATAATTGTAACGTAATTTAACTGTATGTGGTAAATATTTAGAATGGCATCATATGCCTTACTTTGGATGTATCACATCTCTAAATATCCATATTCCCGCTAACTTTAAGTTGATTGCCTCTTACAGTCAAATGTAAGCAAACAAATCTACGAAGCTGTAATATTTTCTGCGTTAGGAAAGAACATATTAAAAAGCGTAAGTCTTCCGTCGCCTTCAACGTGGGATTAAAATTGGTGGATTGTTCTGCTTGTACAATACAGTGCTCTAACATTGAGGTATACGTAGAGATACTGTAACCAAACGTTCGTACAGATATGTTTGTTAGAGCCCAAGTACTTTCCTTGTGAGTCTAATTAAGAAGAGGACATTAAACAAACAAAACGATCTGGCAACTAGAGGTGAGGCAAGTACATCGTCCCGGCCACAGATACCGACACCAGCGTCTCAACGACCGCCGATACGTGACCGCGAGCGCGGACCGCGAAATGAACGCCTCGCGGGGATCGGGGATATAAGACGGCCGTCCGCCCTCAGGACCTCAGTACGGCAGCGCACCTGACCATGGCGAAATCTCTCATCACCGAAACATTGTGCCCGTTGTACACTGTGAAACGGCAGTACACCCGTGGACTGTTCGAGCAGCTAATAAACGATTATTACAAAGCAAAACAACGTAAGAGAGCCGTTACAATAACTATTACCATTTATTACCAATCCTTCGTCATTGACCAGTTGGAACTGGACGGACTGTCTCAAGATTAAATTTAAACAATAATATCACTACCCTGAAAGTGATAATTAACATGAAAATTAGTATTTTCACATCTGTATTGTTTAGAATATTGTAACACTATTTTCTAAGTCAGGTAATCACTCTTCTGTCACTAGAGAAGAATTCATCTACTGAGTACAATGGATGTTATTTTAAGTTACTTAGCACTAGTTTTAAACAGCTCCATTGGCAGGAACTGTAAACTATTTGGAAGCGTATTAAACATTTTCACAGCTGCAACAGGAAAACTATCTTGGGTCTTGGTCAATCGACACCTTTGCTCGTCTGTACAGTCTTTATTCCGGGTGTTTTGGTAATGAATGTGATGTCTCGTACTATAAGTATTTTGATTCAGCTTCACATAAATGAGGCAGTTGTACACATATTGACTGTAAACAGTCATAACACCTAGCTTAGCAAAGATAGGTTTACAGTGATCAGTATTTTTACTGGAAGTAATTATCCTCACTAGGTCGACCGTGCTGTCAGCAGTGAAAAACAACAATTTCGCGTTATTGGAATAACGTCGTTCCTTGGCGTTGGTATTTCGCATATTATCCTGAAAGAATAACTCTGTGCTCATCTGCTGCTACCAGATAATTCAAGCAGGTTCTTAAATTCATTACGAATAGTAACAAATTCCTACTCACATTTTATACCGTAATGTACGGTTCCGGCAGAAACTAGTAATTTGCATAGCAATAACTTCCAGTTACAGTAAAAAATTAATTTCGACACTTTGTGATCACAATTGGTAGAATTTAGACGAAAGAGAATACCAGTTTTTTTATTTATTTTATTTTATTTATTTATTTTTTATTAAAGGTTTGAAACGAAGAGGCTGTGAATATGTTGTTTCAAGAGTGTTTATAGACGGCAGTGGTAGGAACTCTCAACACCGATCATTTCCTAACTTTACATAGACGTATATTTTCAATTATTGGAACTTTGTAGAACATGTTATCTCCAAAATAAATTTAGCTGTCATATCTCCAGCCCGTATTGAAATTGCATTTGGGACAGTAGAACATTCCTGCATCCTGCAGCATAGCCCCATAGCAACAGTCCATAGTTGACATGGCTGTGGAATAATGCATAGTAGACAGTTAGCAGGTATTGTTTTGTTATGACATTTTTCAAATTTCTCAATAGGTAGAGGACACTTGACAGTTTAACACACGCATGCATAGTGTGATCTTTCCAAGTTAATTTCCTGTCGATTGAGAAGTCCAGAAGTTTAACAGATCCAACATTATCCAATGATCAATGTAACTGAGGCTACATGCCATTCTCTGTGTTTTGTTTTCATTTATTTTCATTTTATTAGCCTTAAACCATTCCTTGACTTCGTTGAACAGATCATTAGTTTGTTGCATTGCCAGTATGTCAGTCTTTCCACTAGCAAATAGCGTTGTGCCATCTGCAAACTGCAAAATGGACCATTTGAACTTATGTCATTAACAAAAATTAGAAATAACAGAGGCCCTAGTACAGATCCTTGCGGTACGCTATACTGCAATTTCTCTTCACACGAGACTGCTCGTTTAACTGACACGGCCTGACATCTGTCAGTTAGATAGGAACTGAGGGTTGCCAGGGTAGCTCGCCCTATCCCGCAGAATTAACATACGCCACCGTTTCGAGTTGAACACATTTTTTGAGATTATAATTTACGCCAAAAATTTCTGATAAAGGATTTAACCAACCAGCGGTTTCCAATAAACTGCAATATCAGCCCTAGATTCCGAACTGTATCCCAATTGCGATATTTATCTTCTTCTGGATGCCACAATAACTTTTTTCTTTCACTAAGTATATCAGTTTCTCATAGTCCATATCTATTGTGTGAGAACGTCGGTCGATTTGATCGAAGTAAAACTGATTTGAACTTCACAGACTATGGGTCCGAAGTTTGTATATTCGGACGGTGGGATCGGCCACACTGTGGTTATGCCCATAGTGGAGTAACGATTTGAAAAGATCGGCCGTCTTTCGCCGATGTCAGTCGTCGGTAAAACCCACCGATATCGGAGCCACTGGGACCACAGCCTTAGACGAAGATCCTCCGCGAGAAGTACAGGTCCAGCCATCTAGCGGTAGAATCGGTGGAACTACTAGGTCGACCGTGCTGTCAGCAGCGAAAAATAACAATTTCGCGTTATTGGAATAACGTCATTCCTTGGCGTTGCTATTTCGCATATTATCCTGAAAGAATAACTCTGAGCTCATCTGCTTCTACCAGATAATTCAAGCAAGTTCTTAACTTCCTTACGAATAGTAACAAATTCCTACTCACATTTTATACGGAATTTGCATAGCAATAACTTCCAGTTAGAGTAAAATATTAATTTCGTCAGTTTGTGATCACAATTGGTAGAATTTAGACGACAGACAATACCAATTTTTTATTTGTTTTACTTTATTTTTTTTTTTTTTAATTAACGGTGTTTCAAGAGTGCTTATAGTGTTTATAGTCAGCAGTGGTAGGAACTCTCAACACCGATCATTTCCTAACTTTACATAGACGTGTATTTTCAATTATTTGAACTTTGTACAACTTGTTATCTCCAAAATAAATTTAGCTGTCATATCTCCAGCCCGTATTGAAATTGCATTTGGGACGGTCAACAGTGCACATTACATCAGAGAATTTTGTACGAATGATGTCTTTGGCAAGACCGTTTCTTCATGATGATAAGAAGGTAATGATCTTTTCGGGCAGGCGAAACTTACAAGTTTTAAGACACTAGTGAAAGAAGTTACAATACCTATTGTTCCGTTACGTGTGTTTGTTGTGTTCCTCGATTCGGAAACTGATTTGATGCAGATCTCCACCCTACTCTCTCCTGAGCAAGCCTCTTCATCTCCTCATAAGAACGGCAACCCACATCTATTTTAACCTGCTTATTATATTCGTCTCTTGGACTCCCTCTGCGATTTTTACCCCACAGACTTCCCTCCAATGCTAAATTTACGATTCATTGAAATCTAAGAATGTGTCCTACCAATCGATCCCTTCTTATAATTAAGGTATGCCATAAATTCCTTTTCTCTCCAGTTCTCTTCAGTACCTCATCATTAGTAACGTGATCCACACACCTAACCTTCAGCATTCATCTGTAGCACCACATTTCAAAAGCCTCTTCCTGTCCGCACTATGTATCGCCCAAGTTTCACCCTCGTACAAGGCAACACTCCACACAAATCCCTTCGGAATGTTCATTACACTTAAATTAATATCTTATTTTTCATAAACGCTCCCATTGCCATTCTGCATTTTATATCCTCTGTACTGCGACCATCATATGTTATTTTACTGCTCAAGTAACAAAACTCATTTACCTATTTTATTGATTCGTTACCTAATTTAACTCCTTCAGAATCGCATGATTTTCTATGACTGCATTCCATTACCCTTGTTTTGCTCTTGTTAATGTTCATCTTATATGCTCCTTTCACACTGTACATTCTGTTCAATTGCTTCACCAGGTCCTTTGCTGTCTCCGACAGAATTACAACACCATCTGCAAAACGTAATGTTTTTATTTCTTCACCCTGAACTTTAAGTCCTTATCCAAATTTATCCTTGCTTTCCATTACAGCTTGATCAGTGTACAAATTGAATAACGTTGGAGAAATGCCACAACCCTGTTTTTCTCCCTTACCAACCTTTGCATCCCTTTCATGCCCTTCAACCCTGATAACTGCTATCTGGTTTTTGTACAAGTTGTACTCCTGCTGATTTCAAGATCTGAAAGAGTGTATTCCAGTCAACATAAAACATTTTGCCTGTTTCATTTACAGAATTTTTATATTTCCTTCTCTCATCAATTACATTTACAATTTCCTGTGTAATCCAAAGTTTTTTTTGTAGGTTTTGTCTTCCTACCCATTTTGCCCTCTGCTGCCTTCACTATTTCATCTCTCAATGCTATCCATTCCTCTTCTACTGTTTTATTTCCCCTTGTTTCTGTCAATTATTGACTCAAGCTCCCTCTGAAATTCCCAAGAAGTTCAGGTTCCTGTAATTTATCCAGGTCCCATATCCTTATTTTCCTACCTTTCTGCAGTTTTTTTCAGTTTCAGCCGAGAGTTCCTGTCCAATAAGTTATGCTCAGAGTCTATATCTGCCACTGGTTGTTTTACAGTTCAAAACCTGGTTCCGAAATCTCTGTCTTACCATTATAAAATATATCTGGTACCTACCGGCGTCTCCTGGTTTCTTCCACGTATATAACCTTCTTTCATGATTCTTAAACCAAGTCTTATGATTAAATTATGTTCCATTCTACCAGGCGGCTTCCTCTTTCAATCGCTTTGCCCAATCCATATTCAGCTATTATTTTTCCTTCCCTTCCGTTTCCTACTACCGAATTCCAGTCTCCGATCACAATTAAGTTTTCCTCTCCCTTAACTGTCTGAATAATTTCCTTTACCTCCGCATAGATTTCTTTGATCTCATCATCATCGGCAAAGCTAGTTGGCATATAGACCTGTACTACTGTGGACGGTGTTGGTTTCGTATCTATCTTGACTACGATAATGCGATCACTGCGCGGCATTGTTGTCTTTCCTGATGACCTCATCCTCCTGAGTAGTACCCTCCAGGAGAACCGAATGGGGGACTATTTTACCTCCGGAATATTTTACCCAAGAGGATGCTATCATCATACATTCATACAGTAGAGCTGCATGTCCTCGGGATAATGAACGACTGTAGTTTCCCCTTGCTTTCAGCCGTTCGCAGTAACTTCATGACAAAGCCACATTAGCTGATGTTACAAGGCCAGCTCATTCAATCATCCAGACTGTTGCCCCTGTAACTACTGAAAAGGCTACTGCCCCTCATCAAGAACCACACGTTTGTCTGGCCTCTCCACAGTACCCTTCCACTGTGGTTGCACCTACGGTACGGCTATCTGTATCACTGAGGCACGCAAGCCACTCCACCGCGGCAATGTCTGTGGTTCATGGAGGTGTGTTTATCTGGTTTAAATTGTACCTCTGACAGGATTGCTTTCGTAATTATTTATATTCGCCTCAGTCCACTATGTGAAGCACGAAAGGGAAAGTATTGAATGCTTAGCAGTCATTATACAAAGTACTATCGGACATATCGTACATCGGACAAGTATTCAAATTATTGTCCGGCCGCTGTGGCCGAGGGGACTGAGGCGCTTCAGTCACGGTCTGCACGGCCACTACGGTCGGGGGTTCGAATCCCCCCTCGGGCATGGATATTTGTGCCGTCCTTAGTTGTAGGTGGTTCATAAGTAGTTTGTAAGTTTAGGGACTGATGACCCCGTAGTTAAGTCCCTTAAGCTTAACCAACATTTGAACATTTTCAAATTGCCGGCCGCGGTGGCCGAGGTGACTGAGGCGCTCCAGTCACGGTCAGCACGGCCACTACGGTCGGGGGTTCGAATCCCCCCTCGGGCATGGATATTTGTGCCGTCTTTAGTCTTAGCTAGTTCATAAGTAGTTTGTAAGCTTAGGGACTGATGACCCCGTAGTTAAGTCCCATAAGTTGTACAAACATTTGAACTGTGAACATTTTCAAATTATTGTATAGTTCTGTAGTTATCGTTTTTGTTGACGCCCATGCAGCGATATTCCATCGATTGACATGCGTTAAGTACCCTCACATAACTGTACTAAAAACATTATAACAGTGAAGTAGGAGAAATAATAAATCACATGAATGACAGCTATTCCAAATACAGCTATTTGATCTAATTAAACGTAGAATATGTGGATGCGATAGAAATAGTCATAGAAACAATTACAATGATAGAATAACATTATCAAAATCATTTACCTCGAGAATGCGTCTCAGCGATAAGCTTACATCTATATTTCATTAGTAAACAGCAGTGGCGGCGCTAGGCGTCGGCGACGTCGGCAACCGCCGACGGCCTCGCGCCTGCAGGGGCCTCGCAAAACATTGTTAAAATCTTATTTTTTAATTTTTTTTTATATATTTGAAGTTCAATTGCGTTTTTAACTGCTTGGTCATGTAGCGACGACCTACATCTAACGTGCACTAGCTTAACCAAAGGACAAACACAACAGCCGTACCCAAGAGTGGGATTCGACCTCAATAAGAGCGACCTCGCTCACCATGGTATGACGCCTTAGTGCGCTCGACTATTCCCCGCCGGCAGCTATTTAGTTTCCCTATTTATATCCGAATGAGTGCAGCAGTGATGAAATTTTTAGTTAAATACTTCAAAAACGACTTCTTCAGTACATTTTAGAAAGCAATTTGTAAGTAGTACAGTATATCCAAATGCTTATATAACAATCAGAATCAAGCTCACAGTTAGTCCAGTACAGCTTCGGCCGAAAAAAGTTTCTCAAAGTTAAAATTAAGACATAGTTGAAAATCACAATGACACACACTCCCCCCCCCCCCCCCAAAAAAAAATGCGTTGTCAGTACTATTAATTAAAGCCGAAACAGCGGCTAGTGTTAATTATGCTGTGATTGTTAAGAAATCAGTTAGGCGAAAAGCCGAAAAGTTTCTCTGTGTTAATTTGTGTTTGTTTATTGTAATTTTTGTCACTGCAATAATACTTGTATATTATACTAATAAAAGTTTAGTATAATGATTATTGATGTACAATTCAGCTCGTTTTATTTAACATTTTCTTCCTTACTGAAAAAATGAAAGGGGCCTCGCAATAACTTGTTCGCCGACGCCCAGTTTTCGTCTAGCGTCACCTCTGGTAAACAGTATTAATTGCAATGTAACATAGAATGAAGCAAATTCAGAGATATACACACTACACAAAATCGTGAAGTTCACCTTAGATAATGAACAGGCAAATTAAAATAATTATTTGCGCATATCTAACAAGAGGAAAAACACTCATTCTGTATTTACATGTAAAATACCGGCGCAGCAAAATTGTTTAGTCGAAGTACAAATGATAATTTATAGTTAGAAAATTCGAATGCAGAAGTTAATAGCGTCAACTCAGCCGTGATCTCTTAGGAAATACTATTTAGGAAATAGCAAATGTAGCAAGAAGTCGCTGATATATTGATAGATTCACGTTCCCTGTTTCGAGACTATGTATCTAGAAATGAAAAACTGAATACGAATGGTTATTTGTTTGCACAAAATGTGATGACAGGCACAGCGATGGTGGAGAGCAACAAACAATACGCCACAAAGAAGACGTAATTTTAATTGGCGTTTAGAATTCAATGGACGACGCTATTGTGAATAGTCAGGAAAAAAAAAATAACTCACCAGAAATGAGGAATCGTTGATGAACATAAAGTAGATGACTGGATAAGGTGGAATTCTTTTGAAGATCCGAAGAGCTTAATTGAGCCTTAAAGCTATCTCTACAGCTCTCAAGCTGTTTGAAAACTCTCTTATTCATAACCGTTGACAGCAGTATCCCGTTTCTATTGTTAAAGCAAGAAAATCAGTCCAGCCCCCCTGTAGAAGGAAAATGCACCCGCTGGTATGCTTGGTTCATTTACAGTTTACTGAACTGCTTTTGTGAAGGTGAGATTAATGAGCAGTCTGCGTAGCAAAGACGAGAATAATATCCGGTCGGATTTTCACTTAGACAAAGAGTTATTCCGCTGACAATGAAACATTCCGCGTCGCCGACTTAATTAAACTTACTAGGAGGAAAACGCGGCGACGCTGCTGCCTCAGGGACTTTGTCTCGGACAACGTAGCGACGTAGCATTCAATAGTGTTGAGCGTGCGTTTTGTTTCTCTCTTTAGTGAGTTGGTCGCTAACATACCTTTATCAGGTTATGCCATCACACAATGCCGCAAAAATGCACCCCTTAGGCGTTTATTCAACACGTTCTTCAGCTACGTCTACCGTCATTGTGTTTTCCCCGTCCTACCCGTTTGGATTTTGGACTTTTGTCACCAACTAAAACCAAAGTCACGAAATTTTCATGAAGACTGCAAACAATTTAGTCTCACAAGGAAACCACATGAGTATCGGATTTTAGAATTTTTTGGTATTTACGGTACGTGAAGTTCAGAACTCATATAACAATCAACCAAATCCATTCGACACAACTCTCAAAAAATCTCGAGAAAATCGATTTTGAAGTTTTGTAAGTAAGCGTAATTACCAATCATTAAATGAATTGCAGCATCTGTCGGTGTAGCTCAGGTGGTACCGGGCGCCGTGGCTCAGCGCGCCCGGTCAGGGGGCTAAATGCCCTCTGTAATAAAAAAAAAAGCTGGGCCAAATATTCAACGAACAACCGAGAACGAACTGAAACAACGGCCGAAAAACATAGATCTACCCGAAGAACAAAAGAAAAAATAGTGGTAGCATTATGGCTCTACAACCCTAGGGTCTGTGGTTCGAATCGTATATAGTGGCAGATTTTTTTCAATTTTTTTATTTGTGTTCGAATACTTACACAGCTTTAATATCTAATGGTAATTTTTACGAAAACTACACGTATTTTTATTTATTCGTAATTTTCTATATTTTACATTTTTTTAAAATTTTTTTTATTGTATTGGCTTCACTATTAGTTGACGACGGGACTCTTTGGTTATTCAGTTTGTGAAGAGCTACGACACTATTTTTGGAAAAGCATCTCCATAGCTACAAATGCCTTCGTTATAGGTGACGGCAAGGTTTTCATCTCGTCTACACACACTTAAACAAAAACTGACACAACACTTGGATTGGAGAGTCCAAAATATTTTATATAAAATATTTAAAAAATATCCCACTGGGAATCGAACCACCGACTCTATGGTTGCAAGAGCAGAACGCTACCGCCTGCGCTACACTGACAGACACTGCGAGTGTTTTAATTATTGATATTTCAGTGTACTTTGCAAAACGTCAAAGTCTAATTTCTCGAGAATTTTTGAGAGTTGCGTAGAATGGCTTTGGCTGACCTATTTAAGTTCTGAACTTCACATAACATAAATATAAAGAAATTCTAAAATCCTATAGCCATGTGGTCTTCTTGTCAGTGTGAACTATATCAACCCCTGATCCATAACTTTACGAAGGCTACAAGAGGCTACACACATCACAAAATTTTTGCTTCACCCACCAAACAAACGTTTCTATATTATTCTACAATACTGTGAATTGGTCGTAGTTTCTTCGAGTCTGATGCCGTATCTTGAAATCAAGATGACTGAATATTTCGGCCATCCAACTGTTCGCCATCTTCAGGAGAAACTGCTGCTGATGCATCCAGGCGACGTCCTACTTATGCCCGCGTGTGATGTACGACATAGGTGCTGCACATAGACAGGTGCCCGCGATATATTGCCCTCAAAGCTTCCAACAGTCTGGCGGGTTGCATAAAGGACCGATGTTCTTTTCATTTCAGATAAAACAAGCTTCCAAATGTTCAAATGTTTGTTAAGCTTATGGGACTTAACTACGGGGTCATCAGTCCCTAAACTTACAAACTACTTATGAACTACTTACGAACTAGGACGGCACAAATATCCATGCCCGAGGGGGGATTCGAACCCCCGACCGCAGTGGCCGTGCTGACCGTGACTGGAGCGCCTCAGTCACCTCGGCCACCGCGGCCGGCAACAAGCTTCCACGTCCCGCCAAATGAAAAACTCTTGTCTCTGTTGATCAAATAATTCGAAAAACTAATTTCAATCGACTACTCCTTTAATGACCCATTTGCAGTACCTACGGCTAGCAGCGCATACACCACCACGTGGACTTATATAGGATAGAGATTTCTGCACTAAGCATCAGTCGTTCAGTGGGATTCAGCAGCAGTACTCTCTCCTGAAGATGACATACACCCCTTTAGGGGTTCGAATCTCTCCTCGAGCATGGATGTTTGTGCTGTCTTTAGTATAAGGTAGTTTATAGGTAGTTTGTAATTTTAGGGACTGATGGCCCCGCAGTTAAGTCCCTTATGCTTCATAAACATTTGAACATATTTTTGATGGCACACACTGGTCAAAACAATTTTGAGACATTTGCGGTATCTCTAGCGAACGAATTACACAAGCAGTTGAGTACAGATGGTATAGCGAGAAGGTAGTGCAATGCAACAACAACGTTACTTACCCGAATTACCAGGGAGAGCAATAGGAAGGATGGAAGCGGGATAGACAGAGCTAGCTGCAGCTATTGGAATGTCCCGAAGTGTAATTTCCAGGACCTGGAGGCGATTTCATACACCAGGAACCGTTAAAAGTTCGTCTTCGGCTAACATCAGAAAGGTATGACCGTTTGCCGCGGCGGAGCGGCCGAGCGCATTGAGGTGCTATGCTATGATGCGCAAGGCCGTTGCCCGTCGGGGGTTCGAATCCCCCCTCCCCCCGGGCATGGATGTTTGTGCTGTCTTTATTATAAGGTAATTCATAAGTAGTTTTTAAGTTTAGGGACTGATGACCCCGCAGTTAAGTTCAAATGTACAGCTTATGGGACTTAACTACGCGGTCATCAGTCCCTAAAGTTACAAACTACTTACGAACTAGCTAATACTAAGGACGGCACAAATATCCATACCCGAGGGGGGGGGGGATTCGAACCCCCGACCGTAGTGGCCGTGCAGACCGTGACTGAAGCGCCGCAGTCCCCTCGGCCACCGCGGCCGGCCTGCAGTTAAGTCCCATAAGCTTTACAAACATTTGAATATTTTGTATGACAGTTACTGCGGTTAACAGCCTGTTGAAACTAGAGGATGAATACAACTCAGCTCCAAAATACTCTCCAAGCAGCAACAGTCTGAAATTACCTTCGAGAATGTGATACCTACGCACGGAGGACTATGGTGTATGTGCCATTAAAACCACCGTTTATCCCACAGAAACTGAGCGGAGGAACATCAGGATTGGAGTCGTTACGAATGGCGCCGGGTTCTATTCACAGATGAGTCAAGATTTGTGTTTATCCCTCATCCGGAGAGAACATGGAACTCGAGACAATCCTACTTGTGTGCAAGAAACGTCACCATATCGTCGTGGACACATGGTGTGGGCAGGAATCACTATTGGCGGACGTACAGACCTCTATATCGTTCAGAATGCCGCTCTGACTGCTCAGAGGCATAGATACGACATCTTTAGACTTTTATGGTGTTACCTGTATCACAGACAAATTACATTTGTAACCAATATAAAAAATAAATAAATTACCGTATGGTATCTCAGCCGATCCCCTAGTTCAGGCTGTTCCAACAGGCTGCTCCGCGAGCAGGAGCGCACACGAGTGCTCACTAGCAGTTCGGAGCAGTTCGGAGCTGCGGTGGTGGGGAAAGCTGACGTCACGCACCCCAGAAATTGGAGGGTATAAGAGTGGCACTAGTTTAGTTCTTTAGTTCTCGTCAGTGTATAGCTGTGACAATAAAAATGTCTGGTCCCGAAAGCCCAGTGCACTGATTAACGGACGTCCGAAATGACAGTGTGTCACAAAACACTTTTTAATTAATATACAGGAACACTTACACCGCAAATATTCCGCAATGATTGCGATTGATGCGCGGTTTTCAAGAATGGATTGGTAGTCAGAGGCTCGTATTTTTAGCCAACAAACAGATTGTAATATTCATTAGAAAGTGTTGTTCAAATGTTTGTAAATCTATCGGACCAAACTGCGTGGTCATCAGTCCGTAGCTTACAAACTACTTAAACCTAGGTAAACTAAGCTAAGGACAACACACACAACCATGCCCCAGGGGGGGACTCGAACCTCCACGGTGAGCAACCGCGCGCTCCGCAGCGACACGCTTTAGACCGCTCGGCTACACCACCGCGGCTTAGAAAGTGTATTTTTATGCAAACATACACTTTTTTTAATGGAACAATGGTTGTTTCTATCATGCACTGGAATTTGTGACAGCATATGTGTACAAAGAATTTTGAACGACGTTTTTATCACGTTAAGTTTGGCAGCTACAACCGTTCAAAGTTTCGGGGGCAGAGGCTGCAATAGCGTAGCTGACTGGCCGAGTGGCTAGCCCCTGGGGCACGGCCCACTGTCTCATGACCACCAGCAATTTAGCGGTCGTGGCTTCCACCCCCAAAACTTTGAATGGTTGTAGCTGCCAAACTAAACGTGATAAAAATTTCATTCGAAATTCTTTGTAGACAGCTGGTGTCAAAAATTCAAGTGCATGGTAGAAACAACCATTTGAAAAATTGCATGTTTGCGTGAAAAATACACTTTCTAGGTATTTTTACAATCTGTTTATTCGCTAACAATACAAGTCATTGACTACCAATCCATTCTGTGAAAACCGCACATCAATCGCACTTTCCGTTTCCGCAATATTTGCGGTCCAAGTGTTAGGTGATTCACCTTTGCGATGCAAGTGTTAGGCGATTCACCCTGTATATACTGATTTACAATTCGAAGGGCAATATAAGGGAAGATGTAAGTTAAAACAACATTATGGGACTTAACTACGGAGTCATCAGTCCCTAAGCTTATAAACTACTTATGAACTAGCTAAGACTAAGGACGACACAAATATCCATGCCCGAGGGGGGATTCGAACCCCCTACGGTAGTGGCTGTGCAGACCGTGACTGGAGCGCCTCAGTCCCCTCGGCCACCGCGGCCGACCTGTAGAAAACAACTAGTATTACAGTAATTTGTTTAACATTATGGATGAATGCTGCTAAAGAAAAAAAATTAATTCGTGCGAGTTACAAATATGGTGGCATTATGCATAGTTTCAGCGGCTTTTGAAGGCAATTAATGTGTTTTACTCATTTTCCTGATGTAATACATTATGCCTAAGCGCGAATGTACAATTTCTTTGAACATAAATGGAAAAAAAATAATAATAATCTTTGCGCTGTTGAGCTTCTGTCACGTTTCCGGCATTTCCGTGTAGAAACATCTATTTCATAAACAATTGTACCCGTGGCGGGAATTGAAGTTCGGCTGAAGTTTGTCGTGGCGTCACAGCCCAGCCGGCCTCTGCATATAGTGTACGATCGCTGCGCCGTGTACCCATGCGACAGGAGCTCACGGCCGACAAGCTACCCGCGAGCAACTGAGTTCTCCCTAGCTTACGAGAGAGCGCGCGAGCTGGAACAAAATGTTCAAATGTTTGTACAACTTATGGGACTTAACTACGGAGTCATCAGTCTCTAAGCTTACAAACTACTTATGAACTAGCGAAGACTAAAGACGGCACAAATATCCATGCCCGAGGGGGATTCGAACCCCCGACCGTAGTGGCCGTGCTGACCGTGACTGGAGCGCCTCAGTCACCTCGGCCACCGCGGCCGGCGAGCTGGAACAGCCTGCCCTAGTTGTTTTGAGTAGTGTACATGGTGAATTGGTGTTTATAAAGCAGCACATCTTCCGATTTATTATCAAACGAAATCCAACAATTAACTTTTGCTCAGGGGCGGATCCAGGGGGGACTGCTGGGGGGCAGGGGAGGGGGGGGCCGCTGCTGATGAATTGTTCATCGTCAGCTAAACTCTGGTTCAGTAGAAAGATTGTATTACTGGCCACCCCTTTTTACCCCACGCCCAATCAAACAAAAGTCTCACAGTTTTGAAAACTCAATGCAGTGATAGCTCGCTAGCTTCGCATTATGCGAAGCTAGCGAGCTATGAGGGAAGGGTCGTTCGCCCCCTCCCCCTTTTGGCTTTTGGATCCGCCTATGCTTCTGCTGTATTCAACAGAATCTAAAATCATTCTCTTGGTGAATGTCCATTGTGTATCAATTCAATAAAGAGTGGCCTGAGCCCTTGACTGACTGCAATCCTGCACCCTCAGTGACATGCTGCCGGCGAATTCATTCAATCACTAATGGTCTCATTTCACCGCTCAGCAGTGACGATCATGCGATCCACAGTTTTAATTGTTGCTCGATTCGTGCTCGCACAATTTTTAATTCGTCCCAATACTCATATCAGGGAAACTTGCAGGTCAATACAATCGTGCGATACTAACACGACTGATACCTGCACTATGAACTCAGTGGTTGTCGTCCATAAACTTGAATTCTTCGCAGAAACGCTGGTCAAGTGGTAGGATGTTATCCATGTATTGCGAAGGTTTGAGCTTAGACCCGTTGGGCAATATTGGCGCCAGGAACTCCCACATATTAACCGATCAGAAAATTACTGATCTTCCATCTTGATGTACGCCAATGACGATATGACACTGGTGTACACATTAACTGATTTCGACAGTGATCTAGTTTCAGACGTGGCGTTCATCCGTGAAGAGTGCGCCCATTTTCGACAGTCTATTTTTGTTGATTTTGAACCCACTAGTACCATGCGGCATGATGTCTGGGTTTCAGCAAAGGGCCTTTCTATTTCCGTCTAGAATACAAAAAATTGTTTCATACAGTCTGGTCGGAATTGCTTCAGGCGAGAAGTGGCACATATTGGTCATCTGCTGCGGTTGTGGCATTGGGGTAACATGTACAGGGCACATCAATAGTTTAAAAAGTTACATCACCTTAGTAGAGCACTATTCGCCTTGCAACTTCTCTTGATAAAAGTACTTATTGCCAAAAAGCAATAATTCGCGTGCGACCAACCGCGAACCCTTCTTCCTATTGGAAATACACTACTGCCCATTAAAATTGCTACACTAAGAAGGTATGCAGACGATAAACGGGTATTCATTGGACAAACATATTATACTAGAACTGACATGTGATTACTTGTTGATAAAATTTGGGTGCATAGATCGTGAGAAATCAGTACCCAAAACAACCACCTCTGGCCATATTAACGGCCTTGATGCGCCTGGGCATTGAGTCAAACAGAGTTTGGATGGCGTGTACAGGTACAGATACCCATGCAACTTCAACACCAAACCACAGTTCATCAGGAGTAGTGACTGGCGTATTGTGACGAGCCAGTTGCTCGGCCACCATTGACGTTTTCAAGTGGTGAGAGATCTGGAGAATGTGCTGGCCAGGGCAGCAGTCGAAAATTTCCCGTATCCAGAAATGCCCGTACAGGCCCTTCAAAATGCGGTCGTGCATTATCCTGCTGAAATGTAGGGTTTCGCATGGATCGAATATAGGGTAGAGCGACGGGTTGTAACACCTCTGAAATGGAACGGCCATAGTTCAAAGTGCCGTCGATGCGGTGACCGAGACGTGTCACCAATGTCAACGCGATGTCGCCAAACATGGATGCGACCATCATGATGCTGTAAACAGAATCTGGATTCATCTGAAAAAAATGACGTTTTGCCATTCGTGCACCCAGGTTCGTCGTTGCGTACACCACTACAGTCGGGGGTTCGAATTGCCCATCGGGCATGGATATTTGTGCCGTTCTTAGTGTTAGCAAGTTCGTAAGTAGTTTGTAGGTTTAGGGACTGATGACACCGTAGTTACGTCCTATAAGCTCTACAAACATTTTAACATTTGAACGTGTCGTACACCATCGCAGGCGCTCCTGTCTGTGATGCAGCGTCAAGGGTAGCTACAGCCATCGTCTCCGAGCTGATAGTCCATGCTGCTGCAAACGTTGTCGAACTGTTGGTGCAGATGGTTGTTGTCTTGCAAACGTCTCCATCTGTTGACTCAGGGATCGAGACGTGTCTGCATGATCGGTTACAGCCATGCGGATAAGATGCGTGTCATCTCGTCTGCTAGTAATACGAGGCGGTTGGGATCCAGCACGGCGTTCCGTATTGCCCTCCTGAACCCACCGATTCCATATTCTGCTAACAGTCATTGGATCGGGACCAACGCGATCAGCATTGTCGCGATACGATAAACCGCAATCACGATAGGCTACAATACGACCTTTATCAAAGTCGGAAACATGATGGTACACATTTCTACTCCTTACACGAGGCATCACAACGTTTCACCAGGCATCGCAGGTCAACTGCTGTTTGTATATGAGAAATCAGTTGGGAATCTTCCACATGTCAGCACGTTGAAGGTGTCGCCACCGGCGCCAACCTTGTGTGAATGCTCTGAAAAGCTAATCATTTGCATGTCATAGCATCTTCTTCCTGTCGGTTAAATTTTGCGTCTGTAGCACGTCATCTTCGTGGTGTAGCAATTTCAATTGGCCAGGAGTGTACGTTCAAACGCTCTTTACCCTTTCCGTAATGTGTTTTGTAGAAATGTTACTGTCTCACCTACATTCGACGTACTTGGTAAGCTAGCGATAGGCGGACAACCGCGCGGGAGTGGCCGAGCAATTTTTGGCGCCTCTTGCAAGTGCACTGCTGCTCCCCGTCGGAGGTTCGAGTCCTCCCTCTGACGTGTGTGTGTGTGTGTTATCCTGAGCATAAGTTAAGATTATGTTGTTTGGTCCCATACCTTTACAAACATTTTATTTGATAGATGGGCAGTTGGCATTTTTGTTTATCTTTTATGACAGTTCAAAGGACCAAATTTGTAGGTGGTGTGAAGAATGGCAACTTGCGCTAAATATAGAGAAATGTAAGGCAATGGAGATGAGTAGGAGAAACCATCCCATAATGTTGGAGTACAGCATTAGTAGTGTACTGCTTGACTGATTCGCATCAATTAAATACCTAGGTGTAAAGCCGCACAGCGATATGAAATGGTACGCGGGGGTGGATCCAGGACGGCTTGCGGGGGGGGGGGGGGAGGAGGAACGTGGTGAAAGATTTCTCATCGTCATTTAAACTCTGGTTCAGTAGAAAGATTCTAGTACCGGCCCCTCTTTTTACCACACATGCAATCGAAGAACTCTGTTCAATAAGAAAACAAGAGAGCTGCTGGTTTGGGAGAGGGGGGGGGTGAACGACCCTTATTCCCCCTCCCTTGGATCCGTCTATGATGGTTCGAGCATATAAGGACGGTAGTGTGGAAGGCGAATGGTCGACTTCACTTTATTGGGAGAATTTCGTGAGATATGGATACTTAGTTTTTGGCTGAGTCTGGTACGCTTCTCCACAAATTTCATCTTTATTAAGGATTTAAAAATTCCTTGGAAATATCTGCATTTGTGCTGTATCTGATGCCTAAAGTATTTAAAATGGAATAAGGTGTCTCAGTGTATAGCACAACGGATTCGCATTCTGGAGGACGGCGGTTCAAACGCGCCTCTGGCCTCCAGATTCACGTTTTCCATGATTTCCCTAAAACGGTCCAGGAAAATGCCGCTATGATTGCTTTTGAAGAGCACGAGCGAAAAGAAAAAAAGATGTTCTGTCTAATGACCACGCTTTCGATGGGGCATTAAGCCCTAATCTTCTTCCAATGTATTAAAAAGAGAGGGAGCGAGAGAGAGCGACAAATTAATGTACCGTGGGATGAATGTACCGTTGCCCCCAATCGTCTCCGCCCATATGGGCAAGGTGGGGCGGCGGCGGAGAGGGTTAAATAACCTAAAAGATAAAAAAAGCAACGATAAAATAAACAATAACTATGGGCACAATTTAAATTGTGTCACGCTGGAAAGAAAGCAATACGGTCGCGCCAATCATTATGTGTTGCAGCGGCGTTTCCAAACGACGCACACCATCTTGTTCGAAGCACTCGCAGTGCACACCCACGCGCCAGTGGACCAGTGCTACCAACTGTGAAAATAATGAAGGCTGGCCCGTAGTGGTGGCCAACTCATCAGCGGCCGTCCGTGCCGGAACGGAAAAAAAGGAAAAGAGAGAGAAGGAAAGCGACCCTGCGCGGCGCGGCGCGACAGGTCTGGGTGGCACGGCCTCTGGATTACGCGGCCGCGCAGTTCGTTAAGCCCGTCGGCTGCCCGCCCTGCTCCACTGGCGCCGTCCGGTACTCCGGCGGTCGTAATCCCTCTGGCGGCGGCCGCGCAAAGTCGCCGGAGTGACTGCCTCAACGGCAATGGCTATACGAAAATGGCGCCCTTATAACATTTTCTTGATATTGTTCTTTATCAAAAAGGTATAACGGCAACTTACAAAACTTTATACCTTTTCAAGGCTTCCTTGCCTGTCGGGAAAAGCAGAAACCTGATTCCAAGGCTTCACCAGCGTTTATTACAGCATCAATTTTACGGGAATTATCGCAATGTTTAATTACTGCACACACTTGGCTGTACCACACATGAAATAACACAGTGTCTTATAAAACTTTTGTCCATTGTGGACGTTTTATATTTTATACAGTGACACACACACACACAAACACACACCCAGACAGAGAGAGAGAGAGAGAGAGATGGAAGGGGGAGGCTGATAATAGAGTGAGTCATACATGTTTAGAAGTAAATACTAGGGATACTCTCTCTCTCTCTCTCTCTCTCTCTCTTACTGCCACTATCTCTACCCACACAAAAACTCCTCTTCTTGACCATTTCCCCATACTGTATTCCAAAACGTTCAATGCCCTTTTTAATCCATCGTAAGTATAAAATTATCACTAACTTTTAGAGAAGATATCACCCTGTTTCATTATTCCGAAAAAAAAAATTTAAATGTGTACTAACGTGGAACAATTGTACCATAATTGAAACTTGCCGGCAGATTAAAATTGTGTGCCGGAACCCGGACACGAACCTGGGACCTTTGCCTTTCGCGGGCAAGCGCACTACCGACTGTGCTGTCCCCATACCACTTACGATGCCGCCTCACAACTTTACTTCCGCCAGTACCGTGACTCCTACTATCCAAACTTCACAGAAGCTCTCCTGCGAACCATGCAAGACTAGCACTCCTCGAAGAAAGGAACAGCCTAAGGGATGTTTCCAGAATGAATCTTTCACTCTGCAGCAGTGTGTGCGCTGATATGAAACTTCGAGGCAGATTAAAATTATTTGTCCGAACCGAGACTCAAGCCTGGGATCTTTACAGGTGAAATACATCTTCCCAAAATTCTATTAATAAACCGAATTCGGCTGTCCGCCTTACTCACAACTGTCCTTACATGCTCGTTCCATTTCATATCGCTCTGCAATGTTACGCCTAGATATTTGAACGACGCTACAGCATCAAGAAGCTTAAAAGCTGTACGCGTGTTTTGGAATGTAGAACCTTTCGTTAAATCAGACAATAAATTGTTCATTAACTCAGCTATTTGGTTTAATTATGGCCCTGATATTAATGTATAAGAAACAGTGCATTAAACTGATTGTGTGCGCAACGGATATTTTTAACAAAACAACTGTGACATGTAACCTTTTGAAACAGACACTGACTATACTCAAAAATTTTGACTGCGAGAAAGATATAAGAAAAACCACAAATCACTTTCTTAATGCTTGACTGTGAGAATTTATGTCGATCAGTTATTATTGAAATCCAAATCAACTATTATCTTACTATCGCACCAATAATGAAATATGTTCAATAATGTTATTCAAATCAACACTCCACTAAATCAAGTAATTATCAAATGAAGGAAGTAGGTTAATTTTCTAACTACGTAAATGAAATATGAAACAGGGTTAAGTTACTTATTATTGATAAACAGCATTACATTACCTACATAGTACAACTTCTGACTTGCTGGCAAAGCAGCCTCTGCTCTACATCGGAGCCATACACACAACCCAACTGCTCTCTAAGCGAGCTGAACCACTAGTGCTACTCTCTCTCAGTGCGAGCTACAATGCTATGCAATACATGATCTTTGCCAGAGATGAAACTTTACACATATCGATACATACAGTAGAAGCGATATTATACATTTTCTTGCAAGCAAGTTACTCGATACAAAACAGGAGGCACAATATTAGACATTTTCTTATAAAAATAATTTTCTATGGACACGTTTCATCACCCCCCTCCTACCTATTAAAATTTTGTAGGGTGGGTGATGCCAATGGCATTGCCTAGCCAGCAAAATTACTGAATTTCAAGTCCAAAAATCCATTAATGACATCCAAAATATAACAAGATCAAAACAACAGATGGAGTACATAGAAAATTAAAAAAAAAAAAAAAATGTGACAGTCATAAATACATGCCATTTTACAGAACAGTACCATCAAAAGTCACGCATGGAGAGGTACAGGGTGTGACAGGCATAAGCAAATGTCAAAATTTACAGAACATCAGCAATAAGTGGAATATATGACAATTATACATAATGGTAAACATAAGTATATATATAGAATTTCAGAAAACATAGTTTGACAAATGATATAGTGGAGAAAATGAGATAGCTAGAAGTAATACACAAATGGAAAAAAATATACAATAATAAACATGAACATATACAAAGTTTTACAAAAGATATTTTAACTAATGTCATCATTCTTTAAAGAAAATGTGGTAATTACAAGTAATACACACAGTAGTGTAAGTTCCATGGGTTTAAATTTTGTACAAGAGATCAGTATTTTTGGGAACATAAAATGAACATTTGTATCTTGTGCACAATGTAGTCTATGTAAATTTTTAGTGCACTTAGTATAAGATAAAGTGTCAGTTTTGTATTCTGTGATGCATTTAAAATGCTATACTTTCATGGATGCTAGAACATACATGTAAAATTTTTGACTACATAAGCTTCTGATCATGTGCAAAATAATGTTACTGCTTCAGCACAATAGGATTTCAATATAACGTTTGTCAATCGAATAGGCACAATGACATTTCAGACTAAGTATATGTATCTATCAAGAGCACAATTTTATTTTGGTCACTGACTGTGAAAGAACCATGAAATATACCTAAACACTGGTAATGAACCTGTGGACAACGTTTGCAATGGGAGGCACTGAATAGTATATGCACACGAATAGCACATTAGCTCCTAACATTCATTTTAGGTCTGCACACGAACACAAAACACTGTAAGATTACACCACACTGTAGGCGGGCTGGCTGGTTGCATTGAAGTGGAAGTCATGGGGAAAAGGTTCTGATGTATTACTCCATGCAATTCGACAACCAAGTGTGCTCCAACCAACAGAGCTATTAGCAGACTGCATCAGCATAGCCAAAATTAGAGCAAACTGGTGGTGGGTGGCCAAGGCTGCAATGGACAGTACTGTGTGGCCAAACATCATCCAACAAACATCTTCATTAAAAGGCCCAAAATCAGTGGTGTATAGTAACTCGTCCATTGTTCTGTGTGCATTCTGGAATCTCGTGTGCGAAATCGCCACTTCCCATGCGTGTCCAAAGTACATGAAATAAAGCATTTTACACACAAATTAGTAACATAGTCATGATATTTCAGTTTAGACTGAAAGAAAAGTCATTGATTAGAACATATCTACAGAAATATTTTCCCACAAATTCAAGTGGTACAAATGGGGTCATGGTATTAAACCATATTTTTACATTACAAGTAGTGTCTTGAAGACGGATACATTTGAATACTAATGAGTAATTTAATTCTTATTTTAGAGTATCTACAACATTAGTGTCATTTCATATAAGCACAAGGCTTTACATACTATGTACATATTGCTTTACAAACACATAATCGTATGAAATACATTGAGGGTGCTTGTCATCAATTTGGCATGATATAACTTAAATTGACATTCCAATTACCATTAGTTCATATCTCTTTAAATTAATATATATCACTATGGTGGTGATTACATTACCACAAATTATAACACTTAAATTACATAAGTTGCCATGGCCAGGCTTTTGTCTTAACTGAGCTACATATTTCATTGCCTTAAGGTATAACACATCAGGGTAGTTTCGTGAGAATATCAAAAGAGGTTCAAGTCATCAGGTCATGTCTGTGTCTGTCTGAGTCAACAGTAGGGTCAAACAAAACAATTAGTGCAAATTTTGGCACAGTACTAGATGTACATCACAGTAAATCATCCAATAACATAAACACAGACGTAATATTCGTTAGGCATAGCTGCAGATTTTCATCAACAAGATCATCAATAAAATTTGGAAGATAGTAGTAAGCAAAAGCAAAATATTTCTGTGCATTATCTTTCTAGACTTAACTAGGCGCAATTTATGGCATAGCTGCAAGTTTGCAAGATAGATGGCTGTGTGCAACGTATAAGCATAACCATACATTGTCATTGAGCTTCATTATAAAATTAATTAGCATAGTGGTAGGGCTTAGGTATATAATTAGTGAGCATAGCGGTAAGCTTTGATTACAAGAGCAATACGCATAGCTGCAAGCATAATTAGAAATATTCATTACACATAATTACAAATAATTACAGATCATCAGAAGGATATGAATCTCACCAATTACACATGCCATTGAAGGCACAATGCATCAACATACAAAATGGTGCACATAAGCACAAAGAGAAAACACAAAAGGGCAGTGCGAGTAAGCACGTAAGAAAAGAACAGAACATAGCATCATTAGCAACATAGCGATTCTCCTCATAATTGCTTCATAATCATTGTATAATCTCGTCCACATAATTACATTTATCAAACATCTTTGACTGTTACCAATACCTTCCTTACCATCATTTATCCATAAACAATAATGCATTTTAAAGACCACCATGACATATTGTGTATTGCCTTACTCATCATCCTCCATAATGTTCTTGGCTTACCAAATGCTCATGTCAACTCAAAATCTTCTTCACTCGCTCAGAACTTCGTAAGTTATGCAATTAGTAACACAGAAGAGAAATCTGATATTTTCTGAAACATAGGAACTTGATTAGATTACACAATCAAAAATTTCCATTAATTTTATTTGTCTTGCACAGCCACAGAGTTCGTTATATGCAAATTGCAATATAATCAAAGTTTCGTATGACAATATCCCAGCGTAGCACAGAGCATAAGTATTCAGAGTTAGAGAAAAGTAACAGTGAGAAAAAGAGGTAGATAGAGCGCACTAAGGAAAAGCGGAAGAATAGTGACACTCAGCTCGAGAACGGGGCACCAATCGCCACTTGGTGTGTCCAAAACAGATTAATGGACTCTCTACCCCAAATTTATGCCTTGAAAATTTTAATATTGGAAATGTGGTGTATGCCTTTCGACTTGTGCGTCTTTAAAGTTTCTACCTCAACGACGTTGTCGTGGATGATACGTTTGATTCGATACGGACCATTGTATAGTAAGAAGAATTTGTGAATCATAGATCTTCCCTTGTGGGATAAGTGGTGGGATCTAATTAATACCTTTTGTCCTACATAGAGTTGTTTAGCATAACAATTACGTTGAGAGCGTTTCCTTTTTTCAGCGGCTTTCTTAATGTTTTTAAGCGCCAATTCAATGATCTCATGATGACGTAGTCTTCTGTGTTTAGGAAAAGGTATCAATTCCTTGATACGGTCGGGTGGTTGCTTGTTTTTCAGAACCAGAATTGGTGAAAAACCTGTAGAATCATTAGGAAGTTCATTTATAATATTTTGAAATGAAAGAAGATATCTATCCCATATGTTATGTCGTCGGTAGCAATATAGCCTACAAAGTTTTCCAAGTTCTTTCATCACTCGTTCACAAGGGTTAGAGGCGGCATGATAAAGTGATATGAACACAGGTTTGATGTTTCTGCGCCGCAACATCCGTGCCCAATCATGAGAACGGAATTGAGGTCCATTATCGGAGATGACTTTATCTATATGGCCAACATCTTTTAGGAAGTTTTTGACAAAGGCGTTAGTTACTGTCTTCGCCGTGGCACGGCGGAGCGGAGTAAAAGATACAAATTTTGATGTGAGCTCAATAGCAACGAAAACAAAAGAGAAACCATTGTTAGTTCTCGGAAGAGGTCCAAACAGATCAACGGCTGCTAACTGCTTTAATTTTGAAGGTATAATCGGAAAAAGTGGAGCAGAATGCGATATGGTCGGCGGCTTTGCTTTCTGACACAATTTGCATCGAGATAACACATTGCGTATACGTTTCTCCATGTTGATGAAGTAACAAGAGTCGCGTAATTTCGCGAAGCACTTCTTGGCACCATAGTGTCCGTAACTGAGATGAATATACCAAATCAATTTGTTCACGGACTCCTCCGGAACACACACTAACCAAAATTGACTGTCAGGGGCTTTACGTTTGAAGAGAATGTTATTATGGATAATGTAAAATTGTCTGATGGAAACATTATATTTATCATGCCATTTTATTTTAATATCTCGCCAGATTGGATCTTTGTCTTGTTCTTTAGCAATGTCAGAAAATGTGGCAGATATGTAATTTTCGAAAGCAACTTGCTGCATATAGAGGATAGTAAAGTTATTTTCTAAGTATGCCTCTTCCGTCGCCTTGATGAGCCCAACAGGCGAACGAGATAGCGAGTCTGCAACGATGTTTTGTTTACCAGGAATGTAAATTACAGAGAGATCGAATTCTTGAAGGAACAAAGCCCATCGTCTAAGTCTATCATGGTTAAGTTTTGCCGACATGAGGAATTGAAGTGCACGGTGATCCGTGTAAACTTTAGTGTGTCTGCCAAACAAGAAATAACGGAATTTTTCGAATGCCCAAACTACTGCCAAAGCTTCAAGCTCAGTGACGGAATAGTTCCGCTCTGACTTGGATAATATGCGACTAGCAAATGCAATAGTTCTCTGTGTGGCAAAGCCATTTTCTTCATCCTCTTGAAACACGTGAACGCAAAGTCCGAATTTTGAACTATCGGTAGAGATGCAAAAGTTCTTAGACAAATCTGGATGGTGCAGAATAGGTGCGTGAAGGAGTGCATCTTTTAAGCAAAGAAATTCTCTTTGGGCAGCTTCATCCCAGAACCAAACAGTATTCTTTCCAGTTAATTCATATAATCTGGGAGTAGTTAGGTCTTTCAAATTTATAAAACGGCGATAGAAATTAATTAAACCCAAGAAAGCTCTTAATTGGCGTTTAGTAGTGGGAACAGGCATTTTCATTATCGCCTCTAACTTTTCGGGGTCGGGCTGGATCCCATCTTTAGAAATAATGTGCCCTAAAAATTTAATCTGAGAACGACCAAACTGTGACTTCTCTAAGTTGACAGTAATCCCGGATTGAGCAAACACTTCAAGTAAAGATGCCAACGTACTGTTATGTTTTTCCCAGGAAGATTCTGCAATTAAAATATCATCAACGTAAATTGTGATTTGTTGTTTTAAGTGCTCAGGGAGTGTGGCATTCATCGCACGGATGAAAGCAGATGAGGAGATGTTCAGTCCGAAAGGCAATTTACGGAACTGATAACAGTTTCCGAAGCAGAGAAACGCGGTATACTTCCTACAGTTGGGGTGCAGTTTCACTTGCCAAAAACTAGACCTAAGATCTAATGAGGATAAAACTTTGACACCATAGAATTTTTGTAACAATTCTTCAAGGGTTTGGGGTCGGTCGGTTTCAGGTAAAATGATAGTGTTAATTTGTCTGGAATCGAGCACTAATCGAATTGACTTATCTCTTTTTTCAACAATATGTAGGGGACTGTTATACGAGCTAACTGCAGGTTCAATTATACCTTGACTGAGCATGGACTGAATTTCAGTCTTAACTCTTTCCCTGTATACTATCGGAATGGGATATGGAGGTACAAAAAATTTATTATGTTCTTTGATCTTAAATTCATAGAGAAAATTTTTTATGGTACCAGGACTGTTAGCGAATACACGGGAATAACGCCGCAAGATAAGGAACAATTCTTCCTTATCACGTTCTGAGGCACCTTCAACTTCTACTAATTTTTTCTTAATGATGTCAGAAATCAAGTCAATTCGCTCAGTCTCGAAATATTTATCTGTTATATCATCATCAGGTTTGACATCCTGCGTCGCATTAGAAATAGATAAAAATTTTAAACAACTGGCACCTTCTTCATATCTGGTAATCCAGTCTTCGAATTTAATTTGAATGGCATTTTCCTGAACAAAAGCAGTGGCACAAGCCGTATTGAAATCTAAAATAACCTTGTACTTGGATAGGAAGTCCACACCTAATATTATCTGTGTAGTTAAACGGGGGACAATCAATAGGTTGGCAGAAAAGAGATGACCTTGACATAAAAATTCTGCGTATGTTTGCTGTCGAATTTCGACAGGTTTGCTAGAAATGACGCCACGAATTTTAGTACAATGCAAAGGCAGAATGGGACCATTAAGTAAGTTCTGATATTTCTTGAAAGTCACTTCACTGATTACTGATACTGGGCTACCAGAATCTAAGACAGCAGAAAGATTGATTTTGCCAATTTTCACAGATACAATAGGGTGAATTGGAATATCGAGACATCCTACCTTCTCTTCTAATAGTGCCTCTTTTATGTCATCTAACTGTACAAATTTTACGTCTTGTTCGGTAGAAGGTTCATAAGAAATTTCTTTGTTGAGACGAGTGTTACCAAGATTAATGAGGCTTTCACAAGATAAATGCTTTTCAAATCTTGGTTGTTCATCAACTTCGCATTCGCTATCATCATCATTAGAAAACATGTAATTGTCTATCCAATCAGCAACAGAGGTGTGCTGCAAATCTAATTGTTCGACATCATTTTTTGCTGTTCCAAGGTTACTGTTAGTTGCATTATTGTGTGGCAGTACTGTGTCGTGCCTTTCAAAGTACATGACTGGTCTGTCATATGCAATTGTTGGTTGATACTGTAAGAATTTTATTTCGTATATAGTGTCTTCCTCAGAGTCTGAAGACGAAGCTTCTGTCTCCCAATCTGAATTGTCGTCATTATATTGCTGATCGACAATTATCTCGTTTAACCGTTGGGCAGTATAACGTTTGTTCGATACCTTTTCATTTGTTTCGTTAAATTTGATAGTACAATTTTTGTTACTGTCATTACTTTCAGGAGTGACGGCTTTGGGTTTTGACACAAGTTGTGTCGGTTTTGCCTTATCACTTACTGAGGTGCTACCAGCATCAGTATTGTGCACTTCCGCACAAACTACTATTCTGTTTTGTTCGGGAGGTTGTTCATCGTAATCTTCCTCTCTGTGAGGTAGTTCACAATGAACAAGTTTCAGCGTATAGTTAGGATCACACAAATTCTGTACGGCCGAATTATTTGCCGTCGAGTCCGCTAGTCATACCTGACGCGGCCCCTTTTTTGACGAATTGTAGCGTGGATTAGCAGGTCTGATTTCAATGTTTTGCTCTTGTCTTTCCGGGGTATGCGATCTGCTTTGGCCCTGATTTGTGTTTTCGTATCGTGGAAGGCGATCACGAGAATTATCGCGTGTGCCCTCCCGACTACGCTTCTCAGCGTTATTGTTGTGATTTTCAGTCTCGCGATCACTATCAGTATTGCGTCTATCACGCCAATTAGTATCATTCGAAGTATTGCTGTTATGATAGTAATTATTGTAGCGTCCTCCGCGACCAAAACCACCACCTCGGTTGCGGCCACGAAAACTTCCACGGTTAATGTCACGATCATGAAACTCGCCGTTCTCATTGTCGCGACTTTGTTTGTAAGATTCATTAGTGAAAGAATTATTTTTTGGTTTATCGTCGTGCTCTGAATAACGTTTAGTACGCGGCGGGCTTTGTTGCGACCGGCGATCATATCTGTTTGTTTCAAAATATCGACTGCGCGAGGAATTTTCCTCGTCTTCTTCTTCTAAATCTTGTAAGAGATTTCTAAAGGCTTCAATATCATTCTTGCATCGTGCCGCAATGGCAATTTGACGCAAGTGTAGAGGCAATTTGTTCAAACAAATTCTGATTAATTCCGCAGGGCAGTAAGGTGCCGATAAAAATTGATTTTTGTATACTAAGTTTTGGAAATATTCCACAGGGCTCGAGAAATTTGATCGCTCAAAAGTTTTGAATGTCGCAATACTGTTTTTAACGCGGTCTTGTGCCGCTTCCGACCAGTATGCGGATAGAAATGAGCGTCGGAACTGACTCTCGCTATAGCACTCTTGTGCAATAGCTCTCATTCTGGTGGCTGGCTCGCCTTCCAGATAACCACATATAAATTCTAATCTGTGCTCAAGTGGCCAATTCGGGGGAAGACAATAATCGAATTGCTGCAACCACTCTTTAGGGTGCAAGTCATTCGGAGAGTTTTTAAATGTCTTGAATTTACGTACAGTCAGGAAATGCTTGTAGTCAAACGCTTCCTTTCGCCCGTGCGGCGTAAGTGAGCGTAAATTACGCACTGCGTCTTCATTGTTGTTACTATGAGGTACACTTCGTTCACGTACCAAGCGACCTACTTGGCTCGAATCATCATTGTCATTTTCGTTCAAATTTTCTTCCACATCTTTGTATGGATTTCCAGAAGTGTGGTCAAATTTCCTCTCTATTCGCGCCACGCGATCATCTAATTTTCTGACCTCAGCCTTGTATTGCTGATTAATGGTCATTTGACCTTGTTTGAAACGGTCAAGGGCGAGATATTCATTAGTTTCATTAAACGGGGTAGGATGCGTTACATCAGAACTTTTGTCATTGTTATCACTGATTTGGGTCATCTTAACAGTGAGATCCTCAACCTGTTTATTAATTTTGCTGATCTGTTCCGTCGCGACTGACTGGAAGTTCTCCAACTTTTCATCAAATAGATTACTCTGTTGCTTCAATTGAGCGAGTTCAGTAGTTTCCATATTTTCGACTCGTGACGCAAGGCTTTCCATATTTTCCACTCGTGACGCTAGGCTTTCCACTACCGGGTTAATCTCGTCGCGAATATCTTGTCTTATTTGCTGAGATTCACGTTTGAAAGTATTGAGCAGTTGTTCCCTGAACCGATTGTTGTCCTCATTTATTTTATTAAAACTACTTTGAATACTTACAAACCTCGAATCGCACGTCTGTTCTATTTTCTCAAGTTTTTCACCTTGTTTCTCAAGTTTTTCATTTAATTTCTGAGATTGTAATTGATTATTGTCAAGTTTTTCATTTAATTTCTGAGATTGTTCCTCAAGTTTTTCACTTAGTTTCTGAGACTGTGCCTCATTTAACTTAGAGAGCTTTGACAATAAAATTTGCATGAAGTCATTTGGTAATACGTTTTCCATAGCTGTCGTACATGTATTTTTTGTAGCAGAGCTAGGCGGAACCGATGGATTATTTTCCGCAACCACGTTACAAGAATCGGAATTCTGTATTGTCGAATCCTGTACTTTGTCATTATCCATATTGTCTGTTCCTGAACTAATCTGTTCCGCGTTTTCGGACCCGGTATTTACTGTCGTATTTGTATCAGTGCAGTGAGAAGACTCTTGTAAAAATTCAGCTTCTCTCCTTGCATCATTCAAGGTCTCATTTTCGGAAGCCGATTTAGCATCAGCGCGGACTCTCCTATTCTTCGACATTGTTAACAGAATTTTGCAGTAAAGTGACCAATAATATTTATTTTCACCTACTGCTAATTTTTTGAAAATTACACACAGTAATTATGAGAGAACAATAGGTTGAATCGGGCTAGTGCAACATACAATCACAATCGAGATTACGCAAACCGTTAATTATCACACGAGTTCCGCGGTACTAGAACTTTCATCACAACAAACATCAGACAATATAAAAGAGAGACTTGTTCAGTAGTAATGCAATTATTTGTATACTCAATTCATCTACTATAAACAATACTACACAATCTCAAGAATGGTAAGTAACAGACTACAGAAACAATTACTATGCTACTGTTGCTACAACAGAGGATGGTGCTACAAAAATTAAATTAAGAGCCAAAAGGTAAGTTGGTTAGTGGAAAAGACAAACTAACTGAAATAAGACTACGTATCTAACTACGTCACGATCCTGTTTGTGAACAATCCTGGCAGAAAGGGCGCCAGATAAAAGCTGTACGCGTGTTTTGGAATGTAGAACCTTTCGTTAAATCAGACAATAAATTGTTCATTAACTCAGCTATTTGGTTTAATTATGGCCCTGATATTAATGTATAAGAAACAGTGCATTAAACTGATTGTGTGCGCAACGGATATTTTTAACAAAACAACTGTGACATGTAACCTTTTGAAACAGACACTGACTATACTCAAAAATTTTGACTGCGAGAAAGATATAAGAAAAACCACAAATCACTTTCTTAATGCTTGACTGTGAGAATTTATGTCGATCAGTTATTATTGAAATCCAAATCAACTATTATCTTACTATCGCACCAATAATGAAATATGTTCAATAATGTTATTCAAATCAACACTCCACTAAATCAAGTAATTATCAAATGAAGGAAGTAGGTTAATTTTCTAACTACGTAAATGAAATATGAAACAGGGTTAAGTTACTTATTATTGATAAACAGCATTACATTACCTACATAGTACAACTTCTGACTTGCTGGCAAAGCAGCCTCTGCTCTACATCGGAGCCATACACACAACCCAACTGCTCTCTAAGCGAGCTGAACCACTAGTGCTACTCTCTCTCAGTGCGAGCTACAATGCTATGCAATACATGATCTTTGCCAGAGATGAAACTTTACACATATCGATACATACAGTAGAAGCGATATTATACATTTTCTTGCAAGCAAGTTACTCGATACAAAACAGGAGGCACAATATTAGACATTTTCTTATAAAAATAATTTTCTATGGACACGTTTCAAGCTCACTACTAATGCTGTATTCGAATATTATGGGATTGTTTTTCCTACTCATGCGCATCACCTTACATTTTTCTACATTGAGACCTAGCTGCCATTCTTCGCACCAACAAGAAATTTTGTCTAAGTCATCCTGTATGCTACTACAGTCAGTTAAAGACGACACCCTCCCATACACGACAGCACCATCAGCAAACAGCCGCAAATTACTACTTACTCTGTCCATCAGTTCATTTATATAGATAGAAAATAATAGCGGCCCTATCACACTCCCCTGGGGCACGCCTGACGATACACTCGTCTCTGATGAACACTCGCCGTCGAGAACAACGTACTGCGTTCTATTACTTAGGAAGTCTTCCAGCCAGTCACAAATCTGTGAACCTATTCCATAAGCTCGTATCTTCGTTAGCAGTCTGCAGTGTGGCACCGCGTCGAACGCCTTTTTGAAGTCGAGAAAAACACAATCCGCCTGTTGCCCTTCATCCATGGCACGCAAGATGTGTGACAAAAGGGCAAGTTGAGTTTCACATGAACGATGTTTCCTAAACCCGTGCTGATTCATAGAAAGAAGCTTTTCCGTTTCAAGGAAATTTACTATATTCGAACTGAGAATATGCTCCAAAATCCTACATGAAACTGATGTCAACGATATTGGCCTGTAATTGTGTGGGTCAGTTCTCTTTCCTTTCTTATAAAAGGGAGTCACCTGCGCTTTTTTCCAATCACTAGGAACTTTGCGCTGAATTAAAGATGCGCGATAAATGCAAGATAAGTAGGGGACCAATGCCGCAGAATACTCTTTGTAAAACCGAACTGGTATTCCATCCGGACCAGCAGACTTTTTCGTATTTAGCTCTCTCAGCTGCTTCTCTACACCGGAAATACCTATTGCTATGTCCTCCATTTCGGAATTAGTACGCTGATCAAGTGATGGTACATTTGTGCGGTCCCCTTGCGCGAAAGATTTCTTAAAGGTTAAATTTAGAACTTCGGCTTTCCGTTTGCTTTCTTCTATTACTGCCCCGGAATGATAAACGAGTGACTGGACAGTGGGCTTTGGCCCGTTTATCGATTTTACATAGTTATCCTTCACCTTCCTGGTCGTGCGTCGTGCAGTCTCTACTGCCACAACTACCGCTTCCAGACAGCAGCAAGGTCTAACTGCCGCCTACGTCCCTTCACGTCTGCTATTTCAAACAAGAAATGCGAGCCAAATGCGACTGTCAAAGATAATCGCGGCAGGCCGCGAAGATCGATTGTGGTCAAATATCGCTGGGCCCCGGCTCTAACGCGGCCGTGCCGCCATCAAATCATGCGCTCGCACGGCACAAACGGAATTTCAGCCGTATTATAGTCGGTTTATGAATTTTAACATTTGTCTGGACACACTGAACTATTTATTTTGTTGTTCGTGCACTTAGTTATCTTACATTAATGTATAAAGGAATGCGAAGGTGATTTGAAGAAAATTTAATGATTCTGATGAAATATTATCCATTATACATGTTATGTATAAAGAGATGAAACGTGTTCCTCATTCTTTCAAAATCTGATGAAGTTTCCAAGTTTAGCTTGCACATGCATTCACATATGCTGCAGTTTTAATCCTTTATTGTAGTATAATTATCTAAATAACCTGTACTTGTAAAAGAGATCAATAAGTAATCTCTTTGTGAGCAATTTGACGTACACTTAATTCTTTTGAGAGTATGATGCTCAGTGACTGAAGCCAGTCGATGTAGTATTGTTTCAGATGTGATGGAGAGAGAAAAGTATTTGACCTGTAGTATGAGAAATATAAAAAAGACACCAGACATACTTCTGTCTAAATGTCAGTTAATTGATTTCCTACGATTTGTAAATTATTCTACAAATCATACCTGCTCTGTATGTAGATTTTGTTGCCACTAAACAGCATTGTTTTTGCAGGATATGTCACCACAAATTGTCAATGATTTTGCATGTACTTATCACTGATTAATTGTATATATTAGAATGGAATGTACACAATGATTGTAACATATTACCAATATAATTATTTTTCTAATATAAAAAACGGATACTGCACGATTTTCATTTACCCAATACCAATTCATTTTGTACTGTAAAACTTCATTTGAAGGAAAAAATGTATGGTAATATGTGTAAACTTCGGGAATTGTGAGTTAATTATATAACACCTTTTATTCACTATTATTTGACACAACATTTATATTACAGAGACATTTTACTGTAAAAACGTCTCACATCCTCGCAGAATGGGTGCGTGATCTAAGGTGTCATGCTATGGACTCGACATCCAATCTCATCTATGATTCGAATCCTCCCTCAGGCATGGGTGTACGTGTTGTGTGAGTTAGTTTAAGAAGAATTTTATCCATTGCAGCAGCTGTTCAGGTTATTAATCCACAAAATACAGCAACCAGTTGCATATAACAATTTATTTGTGACGACCGGTTTCGGGCGCTGTGGATTAATAATTAGTTTAAGAAGTTTGTTAATCTAGTGACTGATGATCATAGAAGATTGGTCCAATAGGTTTACAAACATTTGAATTTTTAACACATCTCACATTTTGGTGTTTGTGTGCCTAAACCGAGTCTCGACCAAAGTATCTGTGCAATATTCTGGGAGTGTGTGCAATGTTACAAAGTGGGAGTCTGCAAAGGTAACTGATCGATAATCAGCTGAATTATACTATTTAATTCGAAATACTGATAATAAATTAAATTTCAACAATATTGTAATGTAAATGTTTTTTCACATCTTTCTTGAGTTTTGAATTTCATTTGACTGGTTAACTTATCATTTAAATAAAAGTATGCTGAATACATACATGTCATATAAATACGATTTGGCTTACATAAAATATAAAAGAAAATGTTCTATATCAGATGAAAGTAGATCTGCAAATTAACTGAAAACCTGTTGGCATTAATATTTATCTTTTTGTTTTTGCAGTCTAATGACATTGTAAATTTCACTGTTTGCGTCATTTCATATTGAGACATGTATTGGCTGTTTCAGCCAACACTGTTTCATTTCTCAGAATACAAGAAATGTATTCGCAATTGCGAATATTCATCAGCATCAGCTGTATGGTGTAATGGTGACATATTAAAATTTGTGCCGGGCCACCGGCCGCGGTGGCCGAGGGGACTAAGGCGCTCCAGTCACGGTCTGCACGGCCACTACGGTCGGGGGTTCGAATCCCCCCTCGGGCATGGATATTTGTGCCGTCCTAGTTCGTAAGTAGTTCATAAGTAGTTTGTAAGTTTAGGGACTGATGACCCCGTAGACTATACAGCATATATGTGCCGGACCGGGACTCGAACCCGGATTTCCCGCTTATCGGGAGCGGTCGCGTTGCCATTACGCTACCCGCGCACGCTTACTGGAACGACCCAAACCTTCATATGCCATACATTGTCTACTGCCCATGAGTGCTCGTACATTCTATCATGTAATTCCGCAGAGGGTGAGACTTTTTATTATATTTGTCGCAAGCCTTGCTATGACAAATTTTAAATACGATGTGCAGTGTTCGTGTTTATTTATAGAACTAAGCAAATGTCCTTCGGACATGCTTGTATGTCTGAAGGAACAGATACTGCGGCGACTACAGCTGCTAATGTAAATACAAGAAATGTATTCGCAATTGCGAATATTAATCAGCATCAGCTGTCTGGTGTAATGTAATTTGTGCCAGGCCGGGACTCGAACCCGGGTTTCCCGCAGTGCCACTGCCAGAGTGTGAATCGTAAAGTCAGTTTGCTTGTGTATATGCTTGATAGGTCTGTGTTACATAGTGTTCTGAAAGAGTGCCAAAAGGAATGAATTAGTCTCAAAAACATAATGCCTACAATAAATATAGATAAAAAACGTAAGTAACTTTTGTTTAGACACCCAAACCATTAATAGCAACATTATTGGATGCTCTACACAAGGACAAGGTGCATAAATTATTCGGTCAGAAACATGGATGACATCGTTTGTGTAGTTTAACTTTAATAAAAAATTGAGCCGTTGATTGAAGATATAAACACCCTACAAAAAAGATATGAATACATGTCAACTAAGTGAACGTCTTATATATAACAATTAAAAAAGAGAACCATCAGCATAGATTTGAAACCTTACATCAAACTACAATAAATTTAATTAAAAATTAATGAATTTAAGGATTTAATTGACAATGAAAGAGTCAGAATTTACAATCAACTGATGATGTAGCTTCATACGGTAATGGATTTTGGAGCATGGGCTACTGGAGATGTGATTCTAAGTGTTTATTCAGCCACTGACAGTCGTAATTTGTGGTTGATCTTTATTGTTTTATTTACAAAACCGGATTTGATATCACAGTAATATCATCTTCAGGTCATGTAGGTGAGAAAGCGGCATTATTGGGTGGTCAAGGAAGCGGATAGAGAACGATGGATAGCGAAGAATAAGAACATTGCGTGCCATTTGTGACGCGCATTATTCCGTGAAAATATAACGGTCGGAAAGCTCCAAATATATGTGAGGAGAAACAACACTTCTGAGATGTAACGCTGGCTGATTAGTATACCTCCAATGCGTATTACGGGGGAGCGGTAGTTGGTTTCAAAGCATCCCAAAACATAATCCTGCGTGCTTGACCATCCAGCATTACATCTCTGAACTGGTGGAGCCTGTTGTTCTTCTGTACCTTGTTAATATTATTATTATTGAACAGTGGCTTTTTTAAATGGAGCTTCCTACTCTCATACACCCCGTCCTTTGACTCGCCTAAAGCCATGCATGTCCCGCCGACAAAATATATTCTGGTACGTGCAAAATATGACATGGAATGTCCCCTGTGGTTGGTGTCCGTAGCTTCAAGCAGAGGAAATGGAGAGAATGTGGCTACCGCACACTTCCAGCTGCAAAGGTTACATTAAAGAACAGAAGACGTTTTCTCCGTCATGACGATATCTCCTTATCACTGCAGTCAAAGTCTTAGATACACATAAAAACAATTAGTGCCGAGAGGATTTTAAAATAAGGTTTGAAGGCGACTATCGCCGGACGTAAAACAGAAGCAATTTTATATTCGCACTAAGCAGTTCTTGCAGAAATATAAAAGTACCAGCTACAACACCATCAAGAGGAGGATGTAAAAGCAAACACTTCTACAAAGTCAGTTCCCCTCCTGTGTTTCAGGACTATTCACGGAGCCACACCTGCAAAACATGATTTCCCTGCAGGGGGAAGGATACTATTTTGGGAGCAGGTAGAGCACGATTTAGAACTCTTGGGAAGGGACTCGTAACTTGGACGCGGTGGTGAAACTTTGTGACTCTGGGCGGTTTCAAGCCGCGTTACGAACTTGTGATATGAAGAGATAGGCATGTGTGGACTTAGAAAATTTTCGGGGCTGTGCCCGCATAACTTAGTCTCTGGTTGAAATGTGGTAAACAATGAACGGTAGTAGGGCTGTGGAACTGTGATAATTCATCAATCATGTACTCCTGTGATTTCAAATTGTGTTTTATAACAAATACTGTAATTAATCGCGAATTTGGAACTGCAATATTCGATGGACTTCATTACGACTGATAATTTTGAACTTTTAGTCTCGAGTGCGTGTGATACTTATTGTGACTCCCATGAACAATATTTGGGGAAATATTCAGTGATTTACCGATGTATAAAGTAGGACCACCTCCGCATTTCCATGCCAGAAAAGATAAACTCCATGTATAAAAAATTACTTGAATAATATCTTTTGAACATTATCATAGAATCCATTTTGTTGGTTATTCAGAGGTCTAATTTATGTTTGTTTAAATATATTTTCCGCAGCATCATCTACAAATTGATAGACTAGCTAAACTACAAAATAATTATTGATCTTATTGAAATAGTTTGGGTAGCTGTTTAGGGCATAGAAGCTGACATACATAACTCACCTCTATGAACAGAGACGACGAGCCATAAACCTCTTACTAGCTGAGTTATGTATTGCCCAAATATTAGTGAGTACCGATAGAAAGGTCGTAACATCATCCTGCAATTCGTTACCCTTTCCCTATGTTGCCATTTTCATTGAACTTCCGATGTTATCTATGAGGTCATATATTGTGAAATGTAAGGGTCGGAAACACTCACTTGGGGCGTGCCTATTATCACATTGACGTCTGAAGACTACTCTTCCTTGAGACTGACATGGCGTGTTGTGTTAGCTACAAACGCCGCAATCCAGTCACACAGTTGGTCTGATGTTTCTTATGCTCGCACTTTGTTCATCAAGAGAGGGTGAGGAACGATATCAGACTCCATGCGGAAGTCAAGAAACACGGCGTCTACCTGGGATCCTGCCCTCTGGATCTCGTGGGTGAATAGTGGATGAATAATTTATGGATTACCTAAAGTACATAAAGAACAGACGCCGCATAGGCCGGGTGTGAGGGTCTCCCACTTACGAGTTAGCGAGACACCTTGCTTCGTTGCTGCAACCCTGTATTAAAGGAAGCTTAGGATTTAACGTCCCATCACAGCCCTATATTAGTGGTATGGACATTCATATTAAAAATTCAGCTCATTCCATTGACAAACTAAAGGAAATGAACGTGGCCCCGAATGACATTCTTTTTAATTTCGATTTGGTGTCTCTACTCACCATGAACCCGGTAAATGGAGCCACCTCATGTATAGAGAACGTTTTCCATCGGGCATAATGACTCTGTATTTTCAATATACCAACAAATTCTGTGTACAGATTGATGGGGTGGCTATGGGCAGTCCTTTAAGTCCAGCGGTGGCAAATTTATTCATGGAGTCTTTTGAACAACATGCGTTGGAAACTGCTTGTAAAGAACCAGCCAAGTGGTATTATTGCGTCGATCATACCTTCGTAGTATGGACACACGCCACCGTCGGAGTTCAGCAGGTGGACAGGACGAAAGGTTTTGGTCGGCGGCAAACACGTAGGTCCTATAGGAGCGATCCATGTGGGAAAGGCAGGCGGAAAGGGGCAGTGCTGAGGATATAAACGGTGGCGAGCTTGACAGTGAGGGAAGGGCGAAAGAGGCTAAAGTGTGAATGGGATCATTGAGGAGAGGTTGTAGCCGGACGGGCGAGGGGAAGGGGGACCGTCAGTACAGTGGACGATGTAGGGAATGGTGCTGATTGGACGACAGGGTTAGAGGAAGATTTCGTTGAGGAGGAAGTGTCCACACGGTGGTGAAAGGATGCGCATAAACAGGTTGTTGTAGTAGAGGAGGTTGTTGCAAGGGAGACGGAAAGAAAGGTTAATGTGTGTTTAAAGTTGGGTAACTTGCTGGAAGAATGGAAAGTGGGAATGGTTGTGGGAGAAGGTGGCGTAGGTTTCAAGTTGTAAGACGGTATAGGGTGCAAGGGCAATCTGTTGGAGGGTGTGAGGGTGCTGGATAGGATGAATGTTCTGGAGGACGGTTGTAACAAAATGGATGGGTGTCACAAGGAATTGTTAGGATGAATAAGAGGATCGATGGGAAGGATTGCGTCGGTTAGTTCAAGAGTGGCTGGGACAGGGATGGAGTTACATTTATGGAAAAAGATGGGGAGGGGGGGGGCGCCACTGGTGTTGCAGGTGGATGTGGAAGCGACGCTTGGACGTTGTTTGAGGAAATGGGCGGATTTTCAGTGAGGACGGGTGGGAGGCTTTTTCAGATATTGGGTTAGATAGTAGTTAGATGTAAGGCAACCAGCACATCGGTAGGACTGGAGTGGGGAACGAGACGGAGGAGACGATCGGTGGATGATACGGATTCAGTGACAACTCGCATCAGAACAGATACGTTGCAAATAAGCATTTCATTCCTTGTTCAGAAGATAGAGTAACAGGTAACAATGTTACAGCCTTTTAATCGCCTTGAAAAGAGATTAAAAGAGATGACATGAAATAATTTGAAATTGAATACCCAGTAAAAGAAGAAATAATACTAAAATGTAACTGCGATGACGAGAATAAACACTGCACGAGCAGCTGTGTGGATAGTACCTAACGTTGTCCCTAGATCGCAGCACTAGAATTTTAAATCGCGATTGCTATTTTTTCTTATATATTCATTACTGTTTTTACTTTTGCACAGTAATAGATACTGCAGTCTGCACTTCACACTTATACCCCATAGTAATTTAACGATAATACACACCAATGGCGTATTGCAGGGGGACCCACTAAGCCCTTTACTTTTCAATACAGCCACATGCGATGTACGAATAATAAGAGAAGAAACGGAGGACGTCAATCTACATGTATGCAGACAACGTGGTTATCGGAGCGAACTCTAGTGTAAAGCTCCAAAGAGCAACCAACAATTTGAGAAGTTATCGTAGGAGAACAAAATGGAAATTTCTGCGGGAGAAACCATAAAGATGACATTCCGCAATGGAGATCGAGAAGCTGCGGAGGACAGAATAAATTTTGGGACGGAACCTCTTATGATAATAGCTTAAAATATCTGGGACTGACTCTGCAAAACACTGCCAAATCATTCAGAAGACATGTAAAATCTCGAACAGCAGCTGTCAGAAAAGTCATATTTGACGTGAAGGCTGTCACTGGAAGCAGCCATGACCTTGTTCGCCGCAAAAATGGTTCCCATCGCTAACTCTGAAATAGATCTCACTTGGAAAAAGTTGACTCTAAAAGACCTAAGAACTCTGGAAACAGTTAAATCACGCTTCTTGAAAGCCGCCCTAGGTGTCTCAAAACACACAAATTCGAACCTAGTATACGAACTCGCCAGGAAACCATTTTTCATAAACGAACTGCGCATGAGGCTCTCAACCACCGACAACTATAAAGTCCTATACGAAAGAGAGAAGATGAGTAATTTGGTGCAACATTTATGCAACAGAAGCCATGTCAAACGAATCCTGGACCAACACAAATCAAGAACTACGACACCTAGTTAACTCAATAGCAGTGCACGGATACCACCATAAAATATGCAAGAACAAGAGGTTTTACGTCCCCGGTAGGAACTGTGTGTGTGAACTGTGCGACCAACCCTGTGACCGTTACCATGTGACCAGCTGTGAAAAACGAGTAAAATCACTGGTAGAATCTGCAACCGTGAAATGTGACGAAAAAGGTGTGGCATCACAAAACTATGTATTATGTAACTTACGGACAACTTGTGCGCATTTATTCTAATAATAGAAAAGAAAGTGAATTAATGAGTTTGTTAAGCCGCGCGGAAGTTACCGTGGGCTCTAAGGAGCCTTGCTGCGGAGTGTTCGTCTGCCTACCGTCTGAGTTTTGAGTCCTTCCTCGGTCACGGGTGTATTTGTTGTCCTTAGCATAAGTTAGACGAAAGGGTTCATGGATAGCCGAAGTGCCTAAGCGACCACTCACGATGAGCGAGTATCTGGGTTTGAATCCCAATTCGCCACAAATTATCACTTCTCGCAGTTACATTTATTATAGCGCCTGATTGATATCGGAAAGTATATATACATCAGCGGATCATGATTTGTTCAACAGACACCGTACCTATAAACATATTGATTTTGTTATATTTTCAGTTTATTCTCCCGTCAAAGCATTTCTCCTCCAGTAGACACCACAATCTTTTTTGGCATGATAGTTGGTCTTTCGAATCATTTAATGTCATAACAGTAAAGGCTAATGTTACAACAACCCGAAGAAACTGATCGTGTGATCCAGTGGTCACTTTTTTTAAGTAGTCCGAGACTTTGATAACCACTACAGTTTGCTTCCAAAGCTCTACAAACTTCTGGAATTTCAGATTGTTTCCTCTTTCTTATATAGTCTAATTCACAGTGGCGAAAATATTTGTGACACGTGAACACATCGCTGTAAGTTGTGGAGATTGTACCTTCTGACGTCACTACGTAGCATTTGGATCGAATGTTCGAACATATCCCGAATTGTGACGTAAATTGTCCGAACAGTTCTCTATCGTTTCATTCTCTAACAGCGGGCGGAAAAAAACCACCTAAATCGTCTCCCTACGTAGGTGGGTGGTAACAATATATGTTAGTATCCGGAAGAGAAAGTTGGTGAAACAAATTTCTCAAATAAATCTCGTCACAACGAATAATGATTGGCACCCCCTACTCCGTGACACTCTCACCCCTGTATCGTGATAATACAAAGTGAGCTCTTCTCTGAACTTTCTCTAAATCAATTATATATTTTTGACGATGTTACCGCGTTCAATGAATGAAATAAATCACTATTTGCGATCATTTATGGCTTCACTGTACTGGGTTCAGATGGAATATTAAAGTGGGGCGATTGAAAATTTGTGCCCTATCGGGATTCGAACCCGGGATCTCCTGCTTACTACGCAGTGGTCAACGCATGTGTCTAGTAAGCAGGAGATCCCGGGTTCCAATCCCGGCCGGGCACATATTTATAACCGCCCCACTTTGGTATTCCATTTAAATCTAGTACAGTGAAGCCATAACTGATCACAAATAGCGATCTACTTCATTTTTTTTTTATCGTTCGTCAGTTCCACTTGGTGGGGTTCCCACAATGGGCACCAATAGTCCAAAATAGGACGGAGGAGTGTAGTGCAGGCAGTTTCTTTAGTAGAACTATTGCATCTCTTGCGAATGAAACGTTGCCTTTGGTTCGCCTTCCCTACAATATTTTCTCTGTGTTATTTCCAATTTAAGTTGTTCGTAATTGTTATTGCTAAGTTGAATTTAGGCTTGTAGATCTCCTGATTTACCGTGTAAACAAATTTCAGCTGATTTATTTTAGTGCTCATATGGATGAGTTAACACTTTTCACTATTTTGGGTCAGTTGGCAGGTTTTGCCCCAGGTAAGGTAAAGCAGTCAACAATCCGAAATTTGGTTTGAACACCACTAGGCATGGTCCTGTTTGGAAGTGGTATGCCGTTGCCTTCCTCCGACCTTTGAACTGACTTACCCAGCCAGTTATAGGGGGACCTACAGTTTAACGTGGGTTCCGAACCACGGTGCTACTCGGTATTTTTTCACATCAGCAATACTGCTGGAGGTGAAAGAAGTGCAAAGTGGGAAAATTCCAGAGATCCAAGCGCTGATAGAAAGTACTGAGGCACAAATCGTTATAGGTTCTGAAAGCTGGCTGACTCCTGAGATAAATTCGGCCGAAATTTTTTCAAAGGGCCATATGGTCTTCAGAAAGGATAGAATAAATAAAACAGGGGGTGGTGTGTTTATTGCTGTTACAAACGGTTTATCCTGCAGCGAAATTGAAGCAGATACTTCCTGTGAATTGGTCTGGGTAGAGGTTATACCTGACCACCGGAATAAATTAATAATTGGATCTTTTTATCGGCCCTCTGACTCAGACGATGCGGTTGCAGAAGTGTTCAAAGAAAGCTTGAATCATATTTCAAATAGGTATCCGAAGCATACTGTTATAATCGGTGGCGACTTTAATTTACCCTCGATATGTTGGCATAATTACGTATTCAAAACCGGGCGCAAATATAAAACATCGTCCGAACTAGTTCTGAATGCTTTTTCTGAAAACTACTTCGAACAGTTAGTTCATGAACCCACTAGAATAGTACGTGGTTGCGAAAATACTCTTGATCTCCTAGCAACAAATAATCCCGAGATAGTAAAGAGCATCAAAACAGATTAGCGAACATAGAGTTGTAGTAGCGAGACTAAATATCGACATTCCCAAATACACCAAAAATAAACGAAAAATATATCTATTCAATAAAGCAGATAAAAATTTGCTTCACGCTTTCCTGAGTGATAGTCTCCAGGCTTTCAAAACTAAAAATGCGAGTGTAGATCAGTTGTGGCTTACTTTCAAAGAAATAATATCAGTAGCAATCGAAAGATTTATACCAAATAAATTAATAAAAGAGGGGGTGACCCCCCGTGGTACACAAAACAGGTCAGATCACTGTTGCAGAAACAAAGAAAAACGCATGCAAAATTTAAAAAGACACAGAATCCGCAAGACTGACAATCATTTACTGAAACTCGCAACATAGCGCGGACTTCAATGCGAGAAGCCTATAGTAGTTTCCACAACGAAATCCTGTCTCGTAATCTTGCAGAAAATCCAAAGAAATTCTGGTCATATGTGAAGTACACTAGCGGCAAAACACAAACAATACCTTCACTACGCGATAGCAATGGTAATACTACCGACGACAGTACTGCTAAGGCAGAATTACTAAACACAGCTTTCCGAAATTCTTTCACCAAAGAAGACGAAGTGAACACTCCAGTATTCAATCCAAGAACAGCTGCCAGCATGCGAAACTTAGAAGTAGATGTTCCTGGAGTAGTAAAACAACTTAAGTCTCTAAACAAAAATAAATCTTCCGGGCCAGATTGTATACCAACTAGATTCCTCTCAGAGTATGCTGATGCAATAGCTCCGTACTTAGCTATAATTTACAACCAATCACTCAGCGAAAGATCCGTACCCAAAGACTGGAAAGTTGCCCAAGTTACTCCAATTTTCAAGAAAGGCAATAGGAGTGATCCCCAAAATTACAGGCCTATCTCATTGACGTCGATTTGCAGTAGGATTTTGGAACATATACTTTGTTCGAATATTATGAACTACCTCGAAGAGAACGACCTATTAACCAATAGCACGGATTCAGAAAGAATCACTCTTGCGAATCACAGCTTGCCCTTTATTCATTTGAAGTGTTAAGTGCCATCGACAAGGGATCTCAAATCGATTCCATATTTCTGGATTTCCGGAAGGCTTTTGACGCTGTACCTCACAAGCGGCTTCTAATGAAATTGCGTGCTTATGGAATATCTCCCCAATTGTGCGATTGGATTCACGATTTCCTGTCAGAAAGGACACAGTTCGTTGTAATTGACAGTAAGTCATCGAGTAAAACAGAAGTGATATCTGGCATTCCACAGGGAAGCGTTATAGGTCCCCTACTCTTCCTCGTGTTTATAAACGATTTAGGAGATAATCTGAATAGCTCCCTTAGACTGTTCGCGGATGATGCTGTCGTTTATCGGTTAGTGAAGTCAACAGAGGATCAAAAGCAACTGCAAAGCGATTTAGACAAAATTTCTACTTGGTGCGAAAATTGGCAATTGACACTAAATAAAGAAAAGTTTGAAGTAATACACATGACCACTAAAAGAAATCCGCTGAACTTCAATTACGCGATAAATCAGTCAAACCTTAAGGTCGTAAATTCTACCAAATTGTGGTGTCGCACAAGTACAAAGTGCGCGCCACCTACTTTCGCCGCGCGCCGCCATGCACGCACGGCGCGGCGTTCTCACGACGACAGCCACGAGCGCCCTCTGCTGCAACCCCGCTCGTGGCCACCACGGAAAGACATCGGCCACTTGGGACTGAGTTAGCAACCAGTTAGGACCTTCGTAGTCAGATAGGCACCAGTGAAGACTTTGCTATCGTACAGGCACTAGGCAGGCCTCTAACAACTATGTATCAACATTCTGCAGTACTATGTAAAAGTTAAGTATTGTTACATTCTGTGCAATATATATATCTTTCTAATTTACTCTAGTGTTTATAGTTTCTGGCTGCTCCCCTCCGTACCTGCACCAGCGGGCTATCCTTATTCCTGTGTCGGTCTTATTCCACTCGGCCACCGACACCTACGACGAGGCTGGGACACAAAAGCGGCGACGAAGTTGGGACACAAAACAAATACCTAGGAGTTACGAACAAATTTGACTGGAGAAAACACATAGAAAATATTGTGGGGAAGGCGAACCAAAGGTTACGTTTCATTGGCAGAACGCTTCGAAGATACACCAGCTCCACCAAAGAGACTGCCTACATCACACTTGTGCGTCCTCTCCTGGAGCACTGTTGCCCCTTGTTGGACCCTCACCAGGTGGGACTGACGGAAGATATTGAGAAGGTTCAGAGAAGGGCAGCTCGTTTTGTTTTATCACGTCACGGGGGGGGGGAAAGCGTCACGGAAAGTTGCACGAATTGGGGTGGAAATCATTAAAAGAAAGACGTTATTCACTGCGGCGTGATCTGTTTGCGAAGTTTCAATCACCGACTTTTACTTCTGAATGTGAAAATATTTTGCTAGCACCCACCTACTTAAGGAGACATGACCATCCCAATAAAATAAGAGAAATCAGATCGAAAACGGAACGATTTAGGTGTTCTTTCTTCCCGCGCGCTATTAGAGAATGGAACGGTAGAGAAAAGTTATGAAAGTAGTTAATGAACCCTCTGCCAGGCACTTAAACGTGATTTTCAGAGTATCTATGTAGATGTAGATGTAGATGAAAGTGACAGGTAAAAATCCTAGGACCTGGCGGGGATTGACCCCACGACTTTAGGATTTGTATTCTGGCACTCAACTACTGTGCAGACATATTATCCCATGCATATTGCCCCATGCAGACATATTATCTAAATCATTTATCAGTTGCTTTCCATCTTCGGCTGACTTAAGCGATAAACGACGGCATTACCCGGAAACATAAGAGAGCTAGTCGCATAGTCTCTCAAATCGTAGATATTAGTGGCCCTATAACACTTCCCTAAGGAATTCCAGATATTAATTCTGTTTTACTCGATGACATTCAGTCAATTACAACGTACTCTGTCGTTTCTGACAGGAAATTAAGAATCCAATCGCACGACTATGGCGATATTGCGTGTTAACTATGGTTCAAAATGTTCAAATGTTTGTTACGCTTATGGGACTTAACTACGGGGTCATCAGTCCCTAAACTTACAAACTACTTATGAACTACTTACGAACTAGGACGGCACAAATATCCATGCCCGAGGGGGGGGATTCGAACCCCCGACCGTAGTGGCCGTGCTGACCGTGACTGGAGCGCCTCAGTCACCTCGGCCACCGCGGCCGGCAACTATGGTTCTCACGCAAGAAAAATAAATATAAAAATAAAAAAATAAGTAAACAATGTATAAACACTCCTGGAAAATGAAAAAAGAACACCATGAATTCGTCAACCCAGAAGAGCGAAATTTTATTGGCATATTCTTGAGAATGTATACAACACACGATCACACAATGTGAACCATGCGACGTCAGTACAGTCAGCAGAGCGTGCACAATGTCGACGCTAGTATCGTGTATACCCTCCTTTTTCAGCAATTCAGGGTGCAACTTTCTCATGAAGACGATTGTAGAAGTGCCGAATGAAGTCTTACGGTATGGCCTGAAATGCAGTTTCCATCTCATGCCTCAGTTGGACCAGATTTCGTGCCGCTCAAGGAGACCCGGCAACATGACGTTTCATCCGGCCCCAGACATGTTCAGTGGGGGACAGGTCTGGGGATAATGATGGGCACGGTAGTTGACGTCTACTTAAAAGAGCACATTGTGTTGTACAGGATACGTGTGGATTGCATTGTCCTGTTGGAAAAGCACGTCGCCTTGTTGGTGCATGAACGGTGGCAAGACGAGTTAAATGATGGTTTCAGTGTACCGTGTACTGTTCAATGTTCCCACAACGAACACCACAAGAGAACGGCCAGTGTAGGATGTGGCTCCCCACACCATGATGCCAGGTGTCGGCCCCGTTTGCCTTTGTCGCGTACACTCCAGATTTTCGCACTCCCCTGCACGACACGATACACGCGTACGAACATCTTTGGAACAGAGGCAGAGGGTCGACGAATTCATCGTGTTCTTTTTTCACTGAAGACGACACGTCTGAATTCGTCCCTTCGTAAGCGCTTACCATGACACCATTGGAGGCGAGCTGAACGATGTTGGGGCGTGAGCGGAGGACACTCTTGAACGTGCATCATTGTTAGGGGAGCGATATTCTACAGTCGCCATTCTCCTTTAGTGATCGTCTATAGAACACTGAACCATGCACGGTACACTGAAACCATCATTTAACCTGTCTTGCTACCACTCATGCACCAACAAAGTGATATGCTTTTCAAACAGGACAATGCAGATCCACATGTATCCTGTACCACCCAACGTGCTCTTCGAGGCATACGCCAACTACCCTGGCCATCACGATCCCCAGATCTCTCACCCATTGAGCATGTTTGGGACTGCATGATACGTCATGTTGGGTGGTCTGTATGAAAGGCACGAAATCTGGATCAACTAAGGCACGAGGTGGAAATTGCATGGCACGCCATTCCACATAACCACATTCGGAACCTGTAGGATCGTTTCCATGAAAGAAATACAGCTTGCAGTGCTGCAAAAGGAGGGTACACCCGGAACTAATGTCGACATTGAGGGCGCTCTGGTGACTGTAATCACATTCGTACGGCTCTGCCTGTGTCATTGTGTGTTGTATACAACCTCAAGAATGTGTCAATAAAATTTCCCTCTGCTGGGTCGACGAATTAATCGTGTTCTTTTTTCATTTTCCAGGAGTGTATAAAGAACAGTCTAGAGTGCAAAAAATTTATTTTCATCTACTAGTTTCGATTTTATTTTAGACCATCTTCAGGAAATAAAGCTCCATTGATGTTGTGGAGCTGGCAGGAAACTTGGAGCCTTCTCGGCGTGCAGTGACGCACTAGAAGGCTCCAAGTTTCAAATGTTTGAACATTTGAAACTTGGAGCCTTCTAGTGCGTAACTGCACGCACTAGAAGGCTCCAAGTTTCCTGCCAGCTCCACAACATCAATGGAGCTTAATTTCCTGAAGTTGGTCTAAAATAAGACCGAAAGTAACCGAAAAAAAATATTTTTCTTTTGCTCTCTAGACTGTTCTTTATGTTGTTGTTGTTGTGGTCTTCAGTCCGGAGACTGGTTTGATGCAGCTCTCCACAATACCCTATCCTGAGCAAGCCTCTTCATATCCACATAAGAACGGCAACCTACATCTGTCTGAATCTGCTTACTGTATCCATCTCTTGGTCTTCCTCTGCGATTTTTACCCCACACACTTCCCTCCAATGCTAAATTCACAATTCCTTGATGTCTAAGAATGTGTCCTACCAATCTATCCCTTCTTTTAGTCAAGGTATGCCAGAAATTTCTTTTCTCTCCAATTCTGTTCAATACCTCCTCATTAGTTACACGATCCACCCACCTAATCTTCAGCATTCTTCTGTAGCACCATATTTCAAAAGCTCAATCCTCTTCCTGTCCGCACTGTTTATCGTCCATGTCTCACTCCCATACAAGGCAACACTCCATACAAATGCCTTCAGAAAAGACTTCCTTAGGCTTAAATCAATATTCGATGTTAACAAATTTCTCTTTTTCAAGAACGCTTTTCTACCCATTGCCATTCTGCATTTTATATCCTCTGTACTGCGACCATCATTTGTTACTTTACTGCCCAAATAACAAAACTCATCTACCTCCTTTATTGCTTCGTTTCCCAATCTAATACTTTCAGCATCACCTGATTTCCTTACACTGCACTCCATTATGTATAAATTTAAATAAGAGTGCTGTGCCCCATAAGTGAAACGGAAATGTTTCCAAAAATATGAAATAAAAAAATGACCTATTGGTAGCATAGAAAAGGTGTCGGAAGACTTGTGTGACCCTTTGTGATAGATTCCGTTGAGCAGAGTGTTGGAGGCACGCGATTAGTACCTGTGGCCGGTACCCGTCTGCACAGGAGACAGAGGCCGGGGCCACGGGCGCTGCGTGTGCGACAGCGGGAACGAGGCGAGACGGTTGGCGCGTGTGGAATGCGATTGCCGTGTCTAATTCGAACCGGCGGCATTCCGCCGGCGCTGCTGCAACTCGCAGACTCCACGGCCGCGCGGTCGCCCGCCCGCGCAACACCAGGCGAACGTTCTTTCTGACGCTCTGCCGTCACCGCCTGCTGCCCGCGACTGCCAGACATCAACATTGCACCCGGGACGCCTTGCAACTTGCTGATCGGAAGAGATCTCCAGCCCTCGCACTCTTAAGGGGAGACAGAAGGCAACTGGGCTCAAAAATTCGATTTCTAGATTTTAGTTTATTTGAAATGCCTGGTACTTCCTGCGTGAAACAGTTTTTGTTTTATATAAATTGGACAATTTTATCGTGAGTTATGATGGTTTTTCTGACGCTCTGTGCAATCTGGCAACGCCTTCCGTTTTGCGCCATGCGGAGAAAATGCACACAGCATTCGTTTACACCTTGTGCTTCTATTTTTTCTATTGTTTTTATCGCTTCCATGTTTCCTACCTTGTATCTACTGTCGATACTTTTTGTTCCGATCGTGTTTGTTATTGTTTTCGAACTTTATTGGTTGAACTAGGTGAAGTCTGTTGTGAGTGAAGTACGTCTTGATTTGTATTTTCGTTGGTCCCCGCGTGTTTTCATAAAAAAATTATTCTGGTCCCAGTGGTGGCATCGAAGTAGCAGGAGTTCTCAGAATTTTTAATCGTTCAGTGGCAAACAGAAGTGTCAGATCCACACATTATTTAAGGGATGGAGACAGCAAGGCTTATGACCTATGGTCCTAATGTCACAATTTCTAAATTAGAGCCGGCCGCGGTGGCCGAGGGGACTAAGGTCCTCCAGTCACGGTCCGCACGGCCAAGGTCGGGGGTTCGAATCCCCCCTCGGGCATGGATATTTGTGCCGTCCTAGTTCGTAAGCAGTTCATAACTAGTTTGTAAGTTTAAGGACTGGTGACCCCGTAGTTAAGTCCCATAGACTATACAAACATTTGAACTTTTTTTTCTAAATTAGAGTGCATTGAGCATGTCCAGAAGAGAATGGGGTCCAGATTAAGAAGATTATTAAAAGAAAGGTCAAAAATATTATTGGAAGATGGTAAGAAAATAGGTGGCAAAGGTAGCCTGACAAATATTGAGATAGATTACAGAGTTATTATGGCTTGGCCATAAGAAGAAATGTAGAGAATTTAGAAAACATGAAAAAAGCTGTATGGGCTATCTATTTCCATGAGCTATCCGCAAATTAGAAAGACAAAAACAAATTCATTTATACACATAAATGACATTACAAACACTTGAAATATCTAAATAATTTAGTAGTTCTAGTAATTGCAACTTAAAAGTTCTATATTGTGAGCCAAGAAAGGGATTTTTCCACAGATTTACATTTCAAATTACTCCAGTGATGTGCATAAATTTGTGCAGTGGCGGTGGACAGCTGTATGCTTAGAACACTAGTAGATGAATGTGGATTGGAGTTGCAGCATGAGTATGTTAGCATTGCAGTGTATCACTGGTTCACAAAGATAACTCTGGACCGCCAACTTGATCACAGAAGACAGATCCTCCAATGCAGTTGTATTTGCACCTGACTGTGAGGTTCTAACAGTTTATTGCCAGTATAAACTTTTGCAAACTGAACAGGAAAAGCTGTGTATCACCTGACTATCTTCAAAACCAATGTTGGCTATTTAAAAAACTCGTTTCCAAGGAAAATCTTCTATCAATATGATGATCCATGACATTAAGAGCAATACTAAGTTATATTGTTATTGATTCAGTATAACAATAACAGATACTATTCCTTATATTGTGATTAACAAAAGAAGAAGAAAAAAACTGAAACTACTTTTACATGGACAATAGTTACATGGTGCCCTACCAACTCAGGTCAAGTAGTATTGTTGACTGAATCCATTCTGAACCTGATCCTACTTAAATCCATTAGCTCGTGAAAGCTTGTTCCGGCCAAGCGAAACATTTTGATGATTTCTGTCCACAACTGAAACTGCATCCAAAACGAGTGTTTTTGGCTGAAACTGGCCAAAACCAATATTTTCTTCTTAGTTTTAATAATTATCTGAAGTTGACTGTTTCTCCCACAGATCTCCATACTGTGATAGGGCACTGTTCCAGGAATCGTCTTGTATTTATAACACATCTATTGTTCTACTGTACATAAACTATCTCTCTGCAGTTTTCTGCAGGCTTTATGGAAATGTGATGGTGACACTGGATTTGTGTGACCTGTCTAACTAGTTGCTCTGAAGTTGTTGAAGTGGAGTTCCAAGTTGGCAGCACCAGAAAATTACTAACAATAAGTGAAATATGTTATTTGTTTTTTCCATCATAGTTGAACACTGGTTGGTCAGATTGTGTGACTAATTTCAGACTCTTCTTCAGTATGTTTTTGAATACATGATTTGTAGTTAATATGAGATTTTCTAATTGGAAAAATTAGATTTCAAATTCAAGGGTGATCAACATTAGGTTTGCTGCATGTTCTGGGATCCAGGTGGTACAAAGTCCATAGGGTTTCCTTCTCCAGATATTGTGTTTTTGACAAATTGGCCCTCATAAACGCTGCATAACACTCAAATTGTCTCATATAATACTGCATTAATTGAGTAAAAAGTTGCTTTTTGTCAACTTCAACACATTTTTTCCAGTTATAGCTCACTTGTAGGCACCGTTCAGAAGCTTATTGACTGATTTTGCACACCAAAGTTGAAACCTCATGTGTATACATCAGTTACACTGGGTTTTATGAATGTGCACCAGAGCTGACTTCATGTAACTTGTCTTTAGGTAGCTTTACATGACTGATCTTTACTTAACAATAAATTCAGATCTTTTGACAGTAGTCAAGTGGCTAATTCTTTCAGATGGTACAAATTGATTTGTGATGAACAGAAATTTCAATGGCTACCTCTCGCTGATTTCAATGAAAATTTTACAGCAGCAAGGTTGTGTTCATTTAAAGTTGTTGATGATCGACCAGAGTGATGCAAGTGTTCCACCACATCTTGATCAGTTTAAAATGCACTTTACCAGTCATACACTCATGTTTCTGATAACTGATTCAGAATAAGCCTTATGCAACATTTTAAGTGCTTCAACACAAGATATTACAATTACCATCAAGAATTAAGACATTCCTCTTTCCATATTTTTATCCATTCTAAAAATTGCAACACACTTAGATTAACTGACAGAAGGTGCACTGTAAACAAACTAAATAGAAAGTGATGCTAAAATTCCGCATACGTATTAATAACACTTGTGACAACTTACAGATAAACAAAATTTTGACAATCCCTATAAGTAGGCTTTTCAAATGATTGATTTGTGGTACTTTGACAGAGTGTATATAGTACAATACAATACTATTCCATTTATGAAAGTAAAACAATGTTCATGTGGATTACGAGGAAAGTGGCATGGGATGTGGAGTAGGAATAGATGTATTTGATGTACCAAAGGAGTTGAGGTTGGAGAGGAAATTCTTTACCAGACTTTGGGTTGACAGTCTAAGCATCCCATAAATAAGTTTCGTATGAGGGGGCCATCCTGGTTCCCATGGATCTTCCCTTTAGTTGTTGGTATGTCTGGCTCTCAAGGGTGAAGAAGTTGTGGCTTAGGATGACGCTGGCTAGGGTAATATGGAAATAGTTTTAGGTAGGTTTGCAGGTGGTCAGTGTGAAAAAAAAGTACTTCATCGCAGCGAGGCCCTTGGCATGTGGGATGTTTGTGTATAAGGAAGTAGCATAAATAGTTAAAAGACTGGTTTCTGGAGGTAACAGGTTGGGTAAGGATTTCAGGCGGTCGAGAAAGTGGTTGGTGTCTTCGATGAAGGATGGAAGACTGCAAATAATGTGTTGAAGTTGTTGGTCTATGTAGGCAGAGCTACATTCTGTGGGAACTTGGTAACCAGCCACAATGAGCCAGACTGGATGATCAGGAAAACCTACCCTGTGCATCCTTCCACCACAACTTACTCCAGTCCCATAACCCAGAAGGTGTACACAATCAGGGCAGAGCCACTTGTGATAGCACCCACATGATTTACCAACTGAAAGGCCTGCACTGTGAAGCATTCTGTGTGGGAATAACCGGCAACAAACTGTCCATTCACATGAATGGTCATAGGCGGACAGTGTTTGTTTGGTAATGAGGATCACCCTGTGGCTAAACATGCCTTGGTGCATGGCCAGAAGATCTTAGCACAGTGTTTTACCATCCGGGTTATCTGGATACTTCCCACTGACACCAATCTTTCAGAACTCTGGAGATGCGAACTTGCCCTTGTTCATATTCTCTCCTCCAGTTGCACACCCAGTCTCAACCTCTGCTAAATTCAAATTCCCGCCCACCATTCTTTAACATCTTTGCCTCAGTTCTCTTGAATGAGCCTTTACCTCAACTATTCTCTCTGCCCAACTTCTTTGCTTTCTACAAATTTATGCCTTGGTGTGTTTGCATGTGTATGTGTGTGGTTGTGTGTGCGCTTGTTTACCTTTCCTTTTTTCACCCGTAAGGTAAGTCCTTCCACTTCTGGGATTGGAATGACTCCTATTCCACCCCCTTAAAACCTGTATCCTTTCCTTTTCCTTTTCCTTCTCCTTTCTTCCTCTTTTCCTGAAGAAGCGACCAACAGTTGCAAAAGCTTGTATCTTATGGTTGTGTGTGTTTTTATTTGTGTGTGTGTGTGTATGTGTGTGTGTGTGTGTGTTGTTTTTTCTGTTTCTATCTATGAGCCTGTCCTTTTGGTAAGTTATTCGATTTCTATTTTCCTGATTTGGCATCCCCCGCCACCAAAAAATAAATAAATAAATACAGTAGTACCTCGATTTTACACTTTTCAAGGGACTTCAGGGAAATGGTGTGAAATTCTGGAAAATGTAAAATGCAGGAAATAATGTTTTAAATAGTAACATATGCTTACTGGATCAGCCTTGCATTTTCATAGTTTATTTGTGATATATGTACATAATAGACACCTAAATACTCGACAGGAAGTATATTATACAATAAAGGTTATCCAAATTTTTACTATTTTAAGCCACAGGCAAAAATGGTAATTTCATGGGAAGTAGAAATTTTTGACGTAATTTCATTCCTTATAATGGAGGACGCCACTACTGGGCTAAGTAAGACATCTTCAAAATTACCTGAACCGCTACGATAGATATTGTTCGGACCCCGCTGCCAGGCTATGTAAAAGAAATTCTAAATTACTGCCTGTTATCAGCATTCATTATTTACATAGTAAAACTCAGAAGGTTCCAAACTTTTTGTATTTTTAGACGTTTCACACAACGATATTAGAGAATTTATTTGCGTTTTTGCGCACAAACATATGCATAAGTATTTTGTGACGTTTGCATAGGATCAGCATTTCTCACTACCATCGCTTTTTTGAGGTTTTGGGTATTATGATACCCAACTTTGACTGATAACATTCTTTATTAATCAGAAATATTTATCACAAAAACAATGCAACTCTTTTATTCTCACTTCAAGAAAGCAACAGGTTCTGATTGTTTGAGTACACGTCAGCCGTTCTAGGAAAGAAGCTAGCGGAAATAAGAACTACACTGCCACAAATTAGCGTTAGTCTCTCATCAACAAACTGTTCTGTTTGTCTCTGAGTAGACATCAGGCACTCTAGCAAATAAGCTGGTGGAAAGAGGAACTAAATTGCCACAAATCGGCACGTCATAAGTCAACAACGAAATGCGAAATATACATTTGAATAAATGCAAAGTGTCGAGAAACTCGACAGCAAATAATATTTAAGCGCTATACTTTATGGGAAAAGCCATGCTAGCATCAATGTATATACATTACATCATTTTTCTTCACGAACATGCTTTCGAAAAGTGTAAAATGTGGGAAAAGTGTAAATATGTAAACACAAAAACGAGTGCGAATTAACATTGTAAACATAGGAAATTTGCGCGAGACCAACAAAAAATTGTGTATAAGGCGGGAAAATGTAAAAACCAAGAATGTAAAAATGAGATCTTACTGTAAATAAAAATAATAATAAAAAGTAGTCCTGTGTGGGGAGGCTGATAAAGGCAAATTTTTGGTCAGGCACTTGTTACCATGTGCTGTTCCTCTGGTTCACAATCATACTCATAGTGTACATATATAGACCGATGTAATTAATTTTACCTTTACAAGTTCATAAACTAAAAGCAGGTCCACCCACAAGGATGTCCTCTGCAAATGTCTTCACCCACTGTACAGGTTGGGTGTAGACAGCAGATTTGCACAGGTATTAGATGTGCTTGCAAATTTGTGTGAAGTTTCTCAATAATGTGGGTTCAAATCACGTTGGTGCAGACAGGTTTGAATATGTCACCTGTTTGTTCAGACTCCTGTGTATATATTCACAACAAATATTAAGGAGCTAGACACAAGTCAATGTTCTAGAGTTCCCATTGCCGAATTTAAAGAAATGTGTACGATGTGCTCATATTTTTGAAAAATTAAGAGCAAAGAGAAGAGCAGTCAATATACGAATCTATCTGCTTATTATTATTTAACAACAGCTGATGAGCATTTCACCCTTAGGCAAACAGGGAAACAGCAATAAAAGAAATGCATTGTTTGTGGACTGGTTACCAGGAAGATCCAAGAAAAGTAACAAGAAAATGTTCCCTCATTTCTTCCCAAGCCTCAGTCTTTTGTGACAGTGTAGCAACTAAAGACATGTATAGTCAGAATACTGTGTTGATCATGCAATACCTTGCAGCAAAGTTTTCATGGACATAGGGTTCATTACGCTATTTTACTTCCTAATAAAAACATGCTGAATTTCACAACACTGGATGTAACCTTTGACAATAACATGATACATTGATTATAGACCAGACTGGAGTTTAGTCTATATTTGGATGGGAAAAGTCATCAGCATGTTGCTGCATTTTTTCCAGCAGGGGATTCAAAATTCTGATGCATGAACCCCACTGGTACTTCACTTGCCTTTTATGAAGTCCCATCATCAAGACAAACTGAAACGCTCTTGATATGCTGGGAACAATTTCACTGAATGCTCCATTCGACATTACAATGGAAATTTCTAGATCTGTGTACTTCAGTCATATTACCAGAAGTCTGAAAGAGATCAGCAGCTATCATGAGGAGAAATTGCTCTCCTGACAAAGTACTTTTTCCATATCATACAAGGAGTTAAGAATGTGAAATGGCAATTAACCATTTTCAAAAACGTCTGCCTGCCCACTGGATGTTCCATCCTACACAGAGAGAAGAAGATGACAGAATTTAAGACTGGGTGAACTGTTTTACTTGGGGGGGGGGGAGGGAGAGAGAGTGCACACCACCACCCACTGTAAATTGCCTCATTGTTTGCTGCAGTAATTTAGTTGCAGTGGCAAACTAGGGGGGAGGGGGGGGGGGCGACTGTCCCAGGCCTCAGGTCTTGAGGGGGCTCCATATACCTGGGAAGGACCTTCTTTTTATTTATTTAATTTTTTTTGAGCGAGCTTAGCATTTCATTGTGCTGGGACCTCCAAATCTCAAAAGCTATTTTTTCAGACTGTCCTGTGCATCTCGTCCAGGAAGGGGCGTCCAATTCTTTTTTATAGTAATATATATATATATATATATATATATATATATATATATATATATATATATATATATATATATATATATATATATATATATATATATATATATTTCCAAGTGGACGGGGGATTGGGGAGGCCTCCTTTTGTTCCGCCACCGCCCCGGGCCTGCAACAGCCTTAGTCCACCACTGTGTAGTCGCCAACTTCTTTGGGGAGCATGATCTTGAAACTTGCACCAGCTACTACTCCACAACACCTATTGTAGGATCAATCCCCCCCACCACTCCAACAACTGGTCACATCATTACCTGTCCCTCATCTGAAGACACTAACAGCCGTTTCTGGCCAATTTCACTACCAATGGGTCTCTAGGGATATTACCTCTTGAGGTTTCAACAAGAGGAATAGAGGCTCCCTGTCAGTTGATGATTAGCAAACACTTTTATCATCATCTGTAACTGAAGTGACCTCAGATAAGCCTTCTGGCAATCTAAACCAAAAGACCAGAGAGAGTGAAAGAAGAAAAGGAAACATAATAGCAAAGGAACTTTGTAGCTTCTATGCCACAAGTCCAGACATCACCTGCTTCTGAGGACAGGTTGGAGATATTTGCCTCTCCTGAGAACCTAGCTCTCAGTGACACCCCAGAACCAGTGGTCTTCGATTCTGCTAGTTCTCCAATGGCGACATTGGGTGATCCTGCACAATAAATCGCTGTCCCAATGTACTGGTGGCCTGACTAGCTGATAATTTAATTCTCCATTGGAAATAGTGTTTTTTCAACTCACTTGGCTGTTCTTCAGCAGTGTCTCAGTATTACATCTGCCTGCAGGAAATACGGTTCCTTTCGATGTGGACCCCAACACTGTGTAGCTATTGGAGTTATTACAGGAATTGTGCTGACCCTGACAGGGTGGCAGGTGGTGTATAAATGTATTGTTCTCACTTCTCTCCACATTACACTGGTGCCCATTCAAACACTTTCAGATGTGGCTGACACAGTAATGACCACAGTGGACATTTACCATCTGTAATGTCTATCTTCTACCAGATGGCGTAGTACCCAAACGTGTAATGGTGGCACTGATTTCCCAACTCCCCCTCCCCCACCCTTTCCTCCATTTCTGATACTGGGTGATTTCAATGCCCTCAACTCATTGTGGGAAGACATCTCGGTTACTGGTTGTGGTAGAAATGTCGAGAATTTACTAATTGAACTTAACACGACGTGGTGGTCGAGAGTGATTTTAGGACACCAGCAAGTATTACTGGGATTTCTATGAATGGAGCTGTCAATATGGATCCAGGTAGCATCATGAAGGCTTCTGCTGACCACTACACTCACACCTTTACATATGACAAATACCAGTCCACCTTCCATACATTGAATTAGCAGGTGGAATGCACACAATCTTGTTCACTGCATACCACCCTCAGGTATTCAATACTCAGTTTAGTGAGTGGGAGTTGCTCAGTGCTCATAACATTGCCCTGAAACAGATTATGGACCAGACAGTATCCACAATCAGATGCTAAAACACCTATCAGAGGAGTCCAAGTGACATGTTCTAGCCACGGTCACTTGCATCTGGAACAAAGGTGTTTACCCATGATAGTGGTGACAGAGTATCATCTTTCCAATGTTTAATAGTGGTAAATACCTGCTTGATGTGGATAGCTATCAGCCCATCAGTCTCACCAACATTCTACATAATTTGCTGGAAAGAATGAGTCAGTGGTTGTGTCTGCTCCTCGAATCTTGTGGCCTACTAGCCCCGTGCCGGCAGGGTTTCCATAAGGGATTTTCAGCCCTTTATTAGATTGTATACCACGAGTCTTCCATCTGGACGGTCTTTTCTAGACACCACCTGTTAGCTAGCTTTTTTGTTACTATAAGTCCTATGACAGAGCTTGACAACACATCCTTGATACATTACACGATTGGAGTCTCTGGGGATAATTTTTTACTTTTACCGAAAAACGTTTTTAGAACTTTCTACATTACATATTTAAGTCTATGCCTCCCATAGTTCCTTGCATATGGAAGAAAAATGGGGCTCCACAAGTCTCAAAATTGAGTGTTGCATATTGTTACTGGCCATTATGTCGTAGGAGCAGCAGTGAGGTCATCATTATCTGCTTCACTGTATGCTGAGGACTTCTGCATCTATTTTAGTTCCTGAACACCAGTTGCAGAGAGCCATACATAAGGCTGTCAATGGTGCTCACATGTGGATTTCAGTTCTGTACAGCCAACACCTCAGTTATGCATTTTCATTAGTGTCAGACAGTCCAGTGATACCATAAATGTCTATTAATGGGAACTTACTTAATGTAGTGGATACTTATTGCTTTTTGTATCTTTTCTTTCATGCCTGGCTAATATGGCTTCCACATATTTGTCACGTAAAGCAGATGTGCTGGCAGAACCATAATGCTCTCTGTTGTCTGAGCAACACTGTTTGGGGGTGCAAATCGTTGTACACTGCTGCAGCTCGACTTAACTGTAAGAGTCCAGCAAATGGCTCGGCCGTGCCTATAGCATTGCAGTTCTTTCCCCTGATCTGTCACTGTGGAGTTACGCTTGCAACAGGAGCTTTCAGAAAGAGTCCTGTGGACAAATTACTCATGGAGGCTGGGATTCCTCCACTTCAGATCAGGTGTCAACAACTCCTGGGTAATTACGTGGCCAAAATCAGTGGTTTGCTTAACCACCCAACCCACCATCTCCTTTTACCAATCAGGACTCTTCATGTTGCACAAAGGTGGCCAAGATTTGAATGGATGGTCAGTATGATTTATGATCACTTCTCAAGGAATTAGTCTTTCCTCTTCCATCTCTTCAACTACGAATCACATAGACCGGCACGGTGTATACATTGCCCACTACTTTGGTTGGAACTATTGTGATGACCCAGACTCAGTTCACCCTGAGACCCTTTGCCATCAATTCCTGTCTATCCTCAATACATTTCTATGCACTGAAGTGGTCTACACAGATGGATTATTGGTTGATTGTTGTGTTGGCTATGCAGGCCATACTGAGTTCCCCTCCTTATCAGACAGCTGCAGTGCCTTTGCTGCAGTGCTCGTAGCCATCTTGCATGCACTTGATCACATCTGTTGTTGCACTGGAGAGCCTTATCACCAGTTCCAACTCCCTGAGCGACCTCCGAGACCCCGAGCAATGCTACCTGTGCCATCCCCTGGTACTGGTTATTCAGGAGTCCATTTCCCTTCTCGAACAAATTGGATGATTGATAGTCATCTTGTTGACACAAGGGCATGTAGGAATAGCAGGAAATGAACTTAAGAAGAGGCTAGTCAAAGAGGATACCTGTGGACTGACTTGGACATCGGAATGCTGGCAACTGACCTCTGATTGATAGTACGCAGCCATGTTTTCTATATGTGGGAAACAGAATGCTGATCCCTGACTTCCCCAAATAAACTTCGGACTCTCACAGAGACAACAAAAAAGCAGATTTCCTCTATTTGGGCCCCCTTGTCTTCCTAATGGATCATCTCTCATTGTAGCTGACAATGTCTCATTGCGTGATTCAGTTTTAAATTTTATTCTATTTGAGGTTCATTGAGAGTCCAGTGTCTGTGTCCTTCCTGCCTAATTCTTTTATGCTGGACATTTTAATATGTTACAGAGTGACTGGACCATCCATTGTTGTTTCTATGATCACCCAGCCAAGATTGTTTCGTTGTAAATCCCATCCCTTCCTCCATTTTACTTCGTGCTTTTATTTTTGATGTTGCACTCACTTTCTAAGCTTCAACATAATTTGACATCAGCTTTAGTGACTCCTAATGTATACTCTCTGAATGAAAAAGATCACACTGATGTGTTTTACAGCCGCCCCACTTTAGATGTGTTTTTGTAAACATTTTGGACCAAAATAATAATCTAAATAATAAAAAAAAAATTAATAAGTGACATTTGGTGCAAGAACAGGCGATGTGACCCGTATGATCACAAACATTCTTTACCTGCAGCAGTAGTGAATGAAATTAAACCTATATTTGGAGACCTTTGTAAAGATACCTTGTTGAAGAAATGTCTTCATGGGAAAACGCAAAATTTAAATGAAGGTGTATATTCTGTCATTTGGACACAGTTACCAAAAATTGTATCTCTTCAGATCACAACCCTCAAATTTAGTGTTTATGATGCTATTTTATGCTTCAATGATGGTGTAACTAGAAAATTGGATGTTTTGGAATTATTGGGCATACAACCTAGTCGAAATACTGCAAAATCCTAATTGCAAATAGATAAAGAGAGAATCTGCAAACCCGATATTGCTAATTTAAAATGCACAAAAGAAGCTAAACAGAAAAGAAGAGGGACCAAGAGAAGAAAAGAAGATCAGTATGATTCAGATGATGCTCAATATGGTGCAGGAAAATATTAGTGATGAGTAATTGTCATCAATAACTGTACTACAATTGCAATATTAAACTTTAAATTGATTTTCCTCAAAACTACTTTTTTCTTTACTTTCAGGAACCGTTATTTGATAAACTAATGGCGTTAGAAATATGAAATTAGGTCTTTTTGTACTGAAGATGGTAATAAATCATTACAAGTAAATTGAGAACCACAAAACAATCATCAACTGTTTTATAATAATTAATGTACTAAGAAAGTTAAATTTTTCAGGTGAGAAAATATTTTTTTTTTCTTCAAAACTATTAGAGTTTTTCTGTTCATTTTACTTGTAAATTGAGACATACGTGTTATATATATAGGCAGTAAAAATTTCCTTGTTTTATCACTTCTAGTCTTTTGAAAAGTGTACCTATTCAAAGGGTAAAATAGCATTATCAGAATAGGTATAAAAATTGCCTTCCGTCTCCCCTTAAGGATTTGTGAACAGCCCTGCAGGATTCATGGTGTTACTTTCCTCCAGCTCTACTCGAGGCAGTATTCGAGCGCATGGCACGTTGTGATGTGCACTTCTGCCTGCTCGCGGCGGGCCTACACGATATTATGTAGCCATAGCATTATCTCTAGTTCTTAAATCTAGAATTAATGTTATTCATGCTGCACGTCCAGTGATGACTTTATATTGGAAATATGTCAATACATTTTCCCTGACCACTTCTTTCACAAATGGTCCTTTATTCTAAATCCTTTTTTTTGTTTGTTTGTTTTTGTTTTGCTTCTTTTATTTTGAAGCATTATACGTGGCCATTAATACATGTTTGTTTTTGTGTATAACATTTCTATTCTGTAACAAATAATTTTTTATATTACAGTTTAACGCTACTAGTTCAGACGCAACTTTCGTGGCACTAGTCTCTGGAAGATTAATTTTTATCATTTCGCATTACCTACGATTATCTGGTGTTGTATATACATGCCCCACTTGTATTTTTCATCTGCGCTGTGCACTGTATTCTGAAAGAGTTTGTTTTTCAGTGTGTGGTATTGCCAACTGTCGTGTGCTTATTAACCGTCCATTATATCTTGTTATTTCTCCTTGTAGATTGTGCGTGCGTGTACTTGTGTGTGTGTGTGTGTGTGTGTGTGTGTGTGTGTGTGTGTGTGTGTGTGTCTGTGTGTAGTTAAAGGTTTGTTATGTGTATGCTACTGTTATTTGGTGCAGATTTCTTGTAAGTGAGTGAGGAAGGGATCGTGAAAAAAGAGAGAATGTGGGAGAACATTTCATACAAAATCTGGTTAGTACTTATTGGGAGTAGGCATCTTTATCAGTAATATTTTGCTCATTTTGATCTGGTGCATTTTCAGGGATCTTTGTTTATAAATGTTTGCTACATTTACATACATACTCCGCAATCCACCTAAAGGTGAGTGGCCGAGGGTACTCAGTACCATTACTAGTTACTTGCCTTCCTGTTCCATTCCCATTTAGAACGAGGAAAACCGAATGGTTGTGTGTATCCGTACGGACCCTAATCTCTCTGACCTTATCTTTGTGGCCTTGACGTGAAATGTATGTTGCGGCAGCAGAATCGGTTTGCAATCTGCCTCAAATTTCGGCACTTTAAATTTATTCGACAGTGCTTCTCGAAAAGAACGTCACCTTCCCTCCAGTGACTCGAAGTTCCCGAAGCATGTCAGTAACACCTGTGAATTGACTACACCTACCAGCTGTAAGATTACCGCCCAATAGAAATACTGGTAATTAATAGCATTTGATAATTAAACAGTATGAAGTTCACTGCAAACATTGACCATGCCAATGCACTAAATGTTACACAATTTTAATCTTATTAATTATGGTAGCAATGTATGTACACAGTTGGGTGACAACATTTATAGTTAGGCCATAGGTAGAAATTCTCCATGTTGAGATTTTCTGTGTGCTTGTAGCTGACGGGAGGCCAGCGAGTGGGCCGACGTTGGTGGCTTGTTCCAACTTAGGATTTTCCAGTGAGGGGAGAGAGGGACAATGGCGAGTGCCAGGCACAGTGCAGTGCACAAATATTGTAATACTACTGGCATTTGAAGTAATACGATGCAGTTAGGAACCTTTAAGGCGCTCATTACAAAATAGCCTGTTGACAAATAAACAATACATTAACTGATATAGTCACATCTGACGTAATATGTTTAATTGACAATGAAAAGTAATAAATTACCAATAAATACAAGACAGTTACACAACCAGCATGGCAATGTTTGTTTATAAAAATAATATATTAACTATTTCTCATTTTATTTTCAATTAATCTTGTGTATTTTACCTTGAAATATTCAGTTAAATCACTTATCTGTGATATAAGAAATTGCACGATTATAATAAATAGTACAAAGGATGTTTATACTAATATAAAAACATAAGAAAATATTTGTTAATATGTAGTGTAATTATTTTGATTTTAAGTAAAGTTTTAGAAATGTATTGGCTGAGTGCTGTACGTTGGCAAATCGGTTACAACAGCTCACATGGGAAGTTGATGATGTAGGGGGAAAACCCCGGCAGTTGAGTTTTGGCGCGCGCGTGCGCGAGGGCAGGAAGTGACGAGACGCGAGCACGTGGTGTAGCTGGCCAGGCGGCGTCGCACTGCATCAGTCGGCATGTGGATCTCGAGGTGGTGACTTTAGATTTGTCTGTGGCAATCGCCACGTGTGGTTGCTCGTCGTAGACTGTACCAAGTTAAATCGAGTGCTACTGTGTGTTTGTGAATATTTAGCCGGTGGAACAAGGTGTGCATCGCATTGAATTAAAGTGACTGTGATTTGTTAATGTAACACGTGTCGTCGCATAGGCATGAACATAAACGGTGTTTGAGACAGCCACGTGGTGTGAAAAGAATTCGCGACAAACATTCATTTTTGTCTGGGGGCCTACGAGCTATAACTTTATTTGGTAAATGTGTCGACGTACAGACGTATCAGCCATAGGGTTCAAATATTGTGAAATAAACAACATAAAGTGAACTTTCACGTGTTTTCAAAAATAGTAGTTAGTACACCCTTTTTCTCTCATGAACTTGAATTTATTATGAATTTGTTTTGTTAATCAGATGCAGGGAAGGAAAGCTGCAAACGTGTGATATCATCCCCTAGAAATCGAGTCAAACATTCGCAATCGCAGTTCCAGTGTTTTTGCATGTTTAGGAATTTGGTTCGCAGCTGGTGGTTGTGAGTTTTAAAAATTAATCTTTCCCTATTTTAAACTCTCAACCCGACCTTCACGCTCGCATTTGGGGGCTCGTCCGGGATAAGTTCACGTTGGACTTGCTCGGACGGAGAGATTAGGGTGTGTATAGGACAGTGAACAGTTACGAGCAGTTGCAAACAAGTGCGCGGACGCGATGGACAATTTCAAGTGTGTGTGGCGGCTGGCGGCAGAGAGCGGGATAAATTCACAATGGTCTTGCTCGGACAGAGAGGTAGGGTGTGCTTAGGACAGTGATAGTGGACAAAACAGCATAATCGGAAGATACGCAATCGCGTCGCGCGGTTAAAGACGGTTGGTGACGCAGAGTTCGGGCGCGGGCATCCGTAACCGGCGATCGACGGCGCATCGGACCGGCAGCAGTGAGCGTCGGCGCGCGGGTTCAACTCACTCAAATTTCATCTTCTGCAACGGACGGCAGTGATCGTGGGGACTTCGCAAGTCGCCAACGGAGCGTCGGTGCCCAGCAGCTTCGATTCTACAAAGGATAAGGGATGCAGTGAGGACATATTCCAGCCACAGCTGTTACAACAGACGGCAGCGAGCGTTGGGGACGTCGCAACTCGTTGCAGCGACGTCTGGATTAAAAGATAAGTAAAGCAGCTGGCGCTATAAATTCTTGTGTGTTAATCAAGCTTTCTTGTGGCACACAAAATGGAGCAGATTTTTAAAAAGTCGCCAAGCGACGTAGATGCAGAGAGTAGCATACCAGAAAGTCCAGAGAGGGTAAATACTGGGGGAATGTTGTTGACACCTGAGATGATCGCAGCCATGTTAGCGAGTTTTAGCTCAAATTTAGAATCAAAAATAGAAAATTCAAACTCAATTTTAAAATCAGAAATAGGAACTGTAAAATCAGAATTAGGAACTGTAAAATCAGAATTGAAAGAAGACTTTAAGGCAGACATTGGGGCACTACAAAATTCAATGTGCGCATTAAAGGCAGAAATAATCACAGACATTGACAAAAAGATAGGAAGTCTAACAGAACGGTTCGATAATAGGGAAAAGGAGATACATGCCAGAATTGGTGCTATTGAGACTGAGGTAGGAGACAGGTTAGATGCTGTGAAACAAATATGTGATCACAGTATTGAGGGCACTATGCAGGCGTTGGCTGAGGTTGACAAGAGGATGGTGGCAGGTATTGAGGAAACAAAAACTTTGTTGTCAGGAAAATTAGAGAATACAGAATGTAACTTTAGGAAAAAGATAGAACAAGTAGTGACAGTAAACAATACTGAGATTGAAAAGGTGAACACTAGAATAAATAATCTAGAATTGGGTACTGCATCAGGAAACACTAATTGGTCCATGGTGCAGACACCTAATGGCAAAAAGTTTTCAGGAGTGAGTAATTATCATCCAGTAGATTTTTTGGCTGCATGCAAGGACCAATTTGTGCCTGGTATGTCAGACCAGTGTAAAGTGAAGTTAGCAAAGAGAATGCTTGGATAAATCAGTGTGCTGATAAATTTGTTACTTTTGAGGCGTTTGAAAAATTGTTTTTAAATAAGTATTGGGGGGAGGCCAAGCAAGCTAAGATACAAAATGAATTCTTGAACGGGCCAAACTATGTGAAAAGGAGACAGAGCATGAAGGAATTTTGTCAGGAGGAACTTGAGAAACTAGTGCATTTAGATACACCTTTGAGTCTTTTAGCAGTAATCTCCACTTTGTGTAGGAGGTTACCTGCAGATTTGCATTGGCAGTTAATTCACCATCCCACAGATTCAGCTGAGAATTTCACTGAATTTGTAGAAAAGATAGACCAGGGTTTAGTTATGGAACGACAGATCAGGGGAACACAGCATGTGAACCACAATGAAAACAGAGGCAGTAGAAATGTGGGTCACAACCAGGGAAACCACAATAGAGAGAGGAATTTAAATGAAAATGGGAGAGGTAACAATAACAGAGGAGACAACTGGGATAATAGAAGCCAGAGGGAAACATGGGAAAATGATAGGAGAAATCAAAGGCAGGAAGGTGGAAATAGGAATGGGGATAACAGTAGGAGAGAAAATCAGAGACAGAATCACGGAAACTAAGATTTGTTCCAAATGAGGTCCGTTTTGGGACAAGGAGCTATTCTAATAAAAGGACCAGGAGATGGGATAGCAGGGGATCAAATGACCATAATTACAGTAGGAATAGAGATGGGGAGAGAAGGGAGGAAAAACTATGTCACATGGACAGAGATAATGATAGGCAAGAGGAAGTAGGAGTTCACAAGGGCAAGGATAAAGTAAAGAGGGAAGAAAACATAAATAGAGTAAACAAGGAAAGGGAGAAAGGAGAGGAAAGTATGTGTCAAATGGATGCTGTTATAGGTAGTGAGGAAACTTTTGGGGATTGGTTTAGGCAACATAACAAAAGAAAGGCAAACAGGAGGAGAAAAGATAGGAATGAGGACAGTAAAGGGGAATATGATATGCGAAATTTATTTCATAATGACATTAAAGAAGATAAAAGCAGTGTTGGGTTAGCCTTAGTTTTGGATAGGTCAGAGGCTTAAGTGCTGACTGAATGTGAAAGTGAGAATGTAAATATTGATGGTACTGGAGCCAGCATAGATGGTGTTGAGTGTGTGAATGAGAATGAATGGAGTTCTGAAAAAAAAAAAAAGTGATCCAGTAAAAACATTAAATGGCACTGGGTCTAGTATGAATAATGAGAAAAGTGTGCATGTTTCTGAAGTAGGTGAAATTGTCAATGCTGATGTACACCCACCTGTAACTGATGATGTGTTGGGACAGGACAGAGGTATTATTGAAAAGATAAAGTGGATTAGGAAGTGGGCACCAGATGATTGGCTATTACACAAATATGAGTATTTGGACCGACTTGGGAAGCAATGTAACTGGGATCAAACTTACTATAACCTGGTAAAAGACTTAGTGAGTGGGGAGAATGAATACAATGAATTAAGGGGACTAGGCATGTGTGCTGTAGACCAAAATGAAGTAGATGAAGGATTTGGTGTATTACAGGAGGGGATAGATAATAATAAGGAGAGTGTACAAACTTTTGTAGTATACAACAATGAAAATTGTAAGGAAATGGATTGTGATGGTGTAGGAGCAGGGTGGATTGATAAAGAAGTAAGTGAATATGGTCCAGATGATTGGGTCCATTTCCTTGGACATTTAAAATCAGTGGAGCCAGTGACATGGATAGAAGAGAAATATGGGTATGCAAGGAAACTTGGGGAGTTGAGTGCAGTAAACCCAGAATTTGGGAAAGCATTCAGTGAAATATTTGAAAATGATGAGGACATACAACCATATTGTTATGTAGGGGAAATAAATACTATGGTTAAGAACTGTATGCAAGAAATTGAGGAGGATTTGTTGGCAGAAAATGAACTTGAGGAAGATGTTATTGACAATGTACAGCCCATTATAAATGTTAAGGTAGCAGAGGTCAGTGAAATTGCATTGATTGATACTGGAAGTACAATTAGTGGTGTTTCAGAGGATTTCTACAATCAAATCAAGAGTACAGGGACAGTAGAGTTTCCAGTTACTGGGGTACGGATAAAGAATGCTACTGACAGTTATAGCAAACCAGTGAATAAGGAAGTAGTGTTAGACTTGATGATTGAGGATGAATTATTTAGTCAAGTTTTACTTGTCATAAAGGGACTTTGCTTAAATTTAGTGTTGGGAAATGATTTTTTGTGCAAATATGGGGCACAACTAGACTATAAGGACAAGGCTATAAAATTGAATGTAGGGGGTCATATGAAGAAGATTAAATTTAAGAACTCTGTTGATAAAAAGAATCTGATGGCATGCATACAGATAGCACAATGTGTTGTGAATGAAGCTGAAGTTGAGGAAGAAATACGGAAGAAGGTAGATGAGACAAAGGGGATAAGTGAAAGTCAAAAGGGGGAATTATATTATTTATTGTCTAGGTATAAGAATGTGTTTTCTGAAAAGCCAGGAAAAATCTTAGATTTTGAATATAAAATTAGGGTAATACCACATGAACCAGTTAAAGCTAAGCCTTATGCTATAGCCATATCTGAAAGGGAATTAGTCAGAACTGAATTACGACGGATGCTGGACTGGGGCATAATTGAAAGATGTAGAAGCGAGTACAGCATTCCCATGGTAGTGGTAAAAAAGGACAAATCTGTGCGGTTAGTGTTAGACGCCAGAAAATTAAACAAAATTATAGTTCCTGAAACAGATCATGCAGAGAACATGGATGAACTGATTCAAGGGTTCCATAATGTGAAACTTATGACCAGCATGGATCTGACTGCCGGATTTTGGCAGGTGCCGCTGGCTGTTGAGAGCAGGAAATACACGGCTTTCTTATTTGAAGGCAGGACCTATCAATATAAGGTTGTTACTTTTGGTTTGTGTATTTCTGTTGCTGTTTTCATTAGAGCTTTGAGTTATGTGTTGGGAGATGCACTGATGAGAAGGCTTACAATTTATGTGGATGACATATTGGTTGCTACAGCTACTTGGAAGGAGCATTACCGTTTATTGCAGGATGTTTTTACAGCTTTACTTGCAGGGGGTATGACACTCAAGCTTAAAAAGTGTGAATTTGTGAAAGCAGAAATAAACTTTTTAGGTCATGTGTTATCTTCAGAAGGATTTATGCCTAATGGGGATAAGATTAAGGCAATAGCAGAATGTGCAAAACCTAAGAACCGGAAGCAGTTCAAATTGTTTCTCGGCATGTCTAGTTTCTACAGAAAATACATAAGTAATCAAAGCCTGAATTCTCCAAATTTTTCACGGTTATTGAAGAAAAATGTGTCCTGGGTGTGGTCTGATGAATGTGATAGGGATTTTGAAAGAATCAAAACCAGTCTGTGCAATAGCAAACTCTTACATTACCCAGACATGTCTCTTCCATTTTACTTAGCCACAGACAGCTCAGACTATGGAATAGGAGTTGCTCTCTTTCAAAGAAAAGAAGTGGATGGTGAGATTGAACACAGAAGCATATCATTTGCAAGCAGGGTCCTATCAAAACATGAGCGGAGATATGGTATTTCGGAGAAGGAACTTTTGGCTATAGTTTGGGGTTTTCTAAAATTCAGAATTTACGTGCAAGGTCATGAGACAATTTTTATGACTGACCATAAGGCATTGAGCTATTTGCAGGATTGTAAGTTACTAAATCAAAGGCTGGCACGTTGGGCACTAATACTCCAACAATTCCAGTATAATATAGAATACATAAAGGGCACTGAAAACGTAGTTGCTGACAGCCTGTCCCGTTTGCCTATTATAGGGGATGAATCTATAGAACTTGAGGGTGAAGGCACTGAATTCCACATGATGTACATGAAAGGTGTTGATTGGGAAAAACATATTAGAGACATATGTAAGGACATGAGACGGATACAGAACACTGATCCGATTCTCAAACTGGCCAAAACAAACATGAGTACAAAAGGGCACAAAAAATTAGATACATATTACAAGATCTATAAGGGGGTATTGTTTAGGAGAAAGAATGTTGACAAAGAAGAATGGCGGGTATGTTGGCCAGAGGAACATGTCCAGTCATTGATAGAATATATACATTTGTCACATGGTCATTATGGACCACAAAAGTGTTTGGAAATATTACAGTATTATGTTATTTTTAACAATATGGATAGAAGTGTTAGGAAACAGTTAGGTGCCTGTGATAAATGCCAGCGTGTGAAGCATAGCACTGTGGCTAGCCAAGGTGAAATGCAAAGCATTTTACCTAAGGGTGTGGGTGAGTTGTTGGCAATTGACCTTTTTGGACCATTACCAGCAAGTAGGGGTGGACAAAAACATGTCATACTTACAGTTGATGTGTTTTCAAAATATGTAAGGCTATACAGCATCAAGAAGGCTACCAGCAAAACAATAATCCGTAAGCTAGAGCTAGATTATTTCAAAAAACATGGAAAACCTAAGGCATTTCTGTCAGACAATGGTTCCCAGTTTACATCTAAGGCATGGGAAGATTTTATGCAACAGTCAGGTGTGAAACATATAAAAATTTCAGTTTACCATCCGGCGAGCAATCCTGCCGAGCGTTACATGCGCGAGCTGGGACGGCTATGCCGAACATACTGCAGTAATAACCACAAATCATGGGCAGAGGATGTCATGAACAGCGTTAAAAGTAAAGCAACAGGATATACACCATATGAGATAATGATGGGCAAAAAGGCAACAAATCTAATAGGTGAGATTGTAGATTTCCCACCAGGGGATCAGGTGACACCACAGGAACGGATAAAGCTGGCGATCGAGCAGATGGCTAAGGCAGCAGCTCAGAGGAAAAAGAGGCATGACAGTAGGTACAAGCCAACTAAGTACAAAGTCAATGAGCTAGTACTAGTGAAAACTAAAGAAAAGTCTAGTGACATTGATGGAGAAATAAACTTTTTGAGTTATATCATGGGCCATTCCGGGTAGCAGCATGTCCGTACCCTAATGCTTACCGGTTGGAATACCCCAAGTCTGGAAAACCGTTGGGGTTAAGAAATATTACTGAGTTGAGGCTATATAAGCAACTGGATTAAGCCAGTTTGCAGCCTCATGTGAATATTAGGTTTAGGATCTGTATGTATTTTTTGTGACTTATGTATGTCTAGATTTAAGAGTTTTTGTGGAGTAACTTGACAATTTGATAATTATTTTGACTTGGTTTATTCTCTATTTTTGCCTTGCTTTATTTTTGTTGTTTATGTATATGTGTTGGTGAAATGTGCAATTGTTGCGAGGACTCATTCCTATGAATGATAATTAAATTGTTTTTATTTTTGTTGATGCATGCTAATCTGAAATCAGGACTAGAGGACGTATATATATTGTATTCAATTGATGTACACAGGCTGCAGGAGTTGTAGTTACTGTGAAGTATAGACGTGTTAGGATTAACTTAGGATAGTATGGGCCAATTAAATCTCACACCAGCAAAAATAATTTTTTTTGGTGCAAGGGGGTAGGATTTATATTTATGTTTGTAGGTGTCATTATGATGGAAGAGAAAGTTCTCTATGATAACATTCTTTTTGTAGTATTATTTGAGCTTTAAGATATATTTTTGATATGGGCAGGTTGTTTTTTTTTATTTGATGGAGTAATACTCCAAGTAAGCCACATATTCTCTTGTCTGTTTCATCTGAAGCTATGGCTGATGAGAGTGCAGGCATGGTGGTTTGGGTTAATCTGATAATGACTAACACCAGCCACTTTCAGTTCTTAATTCTGTTGATTTACATGTTACTGTACAGGTCTCAATGCTTAGTTTCAATTGCACCAAGTCTGGATGGCAGGGGGGTGGGATACAAATCCAACCGAATCCTGGTGTCCAGACAAACTTTTGTCTATGTTGACTCATGAGTGCCTTCTGCTTTTCCTGTTCCATGTAGGGTGCATATGACGTGTGAGAACAAGAACGCTTGATCCAGTGCCATGAATCTAAGCTGCAACAGCATGTTGGTTGAAATGACGGAGACATAGGACCATACACCATGGACCAGAGTTGCTGCAACGATGACTCTGGGGTTCTCAGTGTCAAAGTGGTGAGAGATTTCCTTTAAACAAGTGGAATGTACACCGTCAAAAGTTTTTATAGTGAGAATTCTAGTTTTTCCATGTAGGACAAGGTTCTCTAAAGACTAAAGTTTAATAATATTATAAATTTGGTGCCAATACTATATATAAACAACAGGCACACTTAAATTTCATGGATGTAATTAATTATAAGGATTCTTTTCTTAAAAATATGCACACAGTATAAGTGGTCTTAATGGTACAAATATTGGGAAATTTTCTCACTGCCATGTTTATTTTTATTTATCTATTAATTTTTTTGCATTAGTTGAGGTAATAATTGGCATTGTGTTTGAGTCAATCCGATTCAATACTGTTGTAATTTTAAATTTTGCTCATTTGAATGTATTAATTTTGGTGCTACTTGCGCCATCCTGCACATGGTTTTGATGCCGCAAGTGGGGGTATTGTAAGATTACCGCCCAATAGAAATACTGGTAATTAATAGCATTTGATAATTAAACAGTATGAAGTTCACTGCAAACATTGACCATACCAATGCACTAAATGTTACACAATTTTAATCTAATGTACACAGTTGGGTGACAACATTTATAGTTAGGCCATAGGTAGAAATTCTCCACGTTGAGATTTGCTGTGTGCTTGTAGCTGACGGGAGGCCAGCGAGTGGGCCGACGTTGGTGGCTTGTTCCAACTTAGGATTTTCCAGTTCGTTTCCGGTGAGGGGAGAGAGGGACAATGGCGAGTGCCAGGCACAATGCAGTGCACAAATATTGTAATACTACTGGCATTTGAAGTAATACGATGCAGTTAGGAACCTTTAAGGGCCTCATTACAAAATAGCCTGTTGACAAATAAACAATACATTAGCTGATGTAGTCACATCTGACGTAATATGTTTAATTGACAATGAAAAGTAATAAATTACCAATAAATACAAGACAGTTACACAACCAGCATGGCAATGTTTGTTTATAAAAATAATATATTAACTATTTCTCATTTTATTTTCAATTAATCTTGTGTATTTTACCTTGAAATATTCAGTTAAATCACTTATTTGTGATATAAGAAATTGCACGATTATAATAAATAGTACAAAGGATGTTTATACTAATATAAAAACATAAGAAAATATTTGTTAATAAGTAGTGTAATTATTTTGATTTTAAGTAAAGTTTTAGAAATGTATTGGCTGAGTGCTGTACGTTGGCAAATCGGTTACAACAGCTCACATGGGAAGTTGATGATGTAGGGGGGAAAACCCCGGCAGTTGAGTTTTGGCGCGCGCGTGCGCGAGGGCAGGAAGTGACGAGACGCGAGCACGTGGTGTAGCTGGCCAGGCGGCGTCGCACTGCATCAGTCGGCATGTGGATCTCGAGGTGGTGACTTTAGATTTGTCTGTGGCAATCGCCACGTGTGGTTGCTCGTCGTAGACTGTACCAAGTTAAATCGAGTGCTACTGTGTGTTTGTGAATATTTAGCCGGTGGAACAAGGTGTGCATCGCATTGAATTAAAGTGACTGTGATTTGTTAATGTAACACGTGTCGTCGCATAGGCATGAACATAAACGGTGTTTGAGACAGCCACGTGGTGTGAAAAGAATTCGCGACAAACATTCATTTTTGTCTGGGGGCCTACGAGCTATAACTTTATTTGGTAAATGTGTCGACGTACAGACGTATCAGCCATAGGGTTCAAATATTGTGAAATAAACAACATAAAGTGAACTTTCACGTGTTTTCAAAAATAGTAGTTAGTACACCCTTTTTCTCTCATGAACTTGAATTTATTATGAATTTGTTTTGTTAATCAGATGCAGGGAAGGAAAGCTGCGAACGTGTGATATCATCCCCTAGAAATCGAGTCAAACATTCGCAATCGCAATTCCAGTGTTTTTGCATGTTTAGGAATTTGGTTCGCAGCTGGTGGTTGTGAGTTTTAAAAATTAATCTTTCCCTATTTTAAACTCTCACCCCGACCTTCACGCTCGCACAGCAACAAACCTAGTCGGCTGCCTCTTAATTGCTTCTATATCTTCCTGAAAACGAATCTGATGGGATCCTAAACACTTGATCAATACTCAAGTGAGGATCGCACAAGCATTTTATATATACATGTGGTCTCCTTTCTGTTCATTCTTTCTAAAATTCTCCCAATAAACCTAAGTCGATCATCCGCCTTCCCAACGACTATCCCTATATGCTCGTTCCATTTCATATCGCTGTGCAGCATTACGCCTAGGTATTTAATTGACGCGACTATGTCAAGGAGCACATTACTAATACTGTATTCGAACATTAAGGGATTGTTTCTCCTACTCATCTGCATCACCTTACATTTTTGTATTTTTAGTGCTAGTTGCCATTCCTCACCACCTAGAAATTTGTGCACGTCATCCTCCGTCCTGCTACAGTAATTCAATGACGATACCTTATTGTAAACCACAACATCATCAGCAAACAGCCGCAGATTGCAACTCACTTTGTCCATCAGATTATTTATATAGATAGCAAATAATAGTGGTCCTATCACACTTTCCTACGACACTCCTGAGGATACCCTTGATTATGATGAATACTCGCCATCGAGTACAACAAAATGTTTAAATGTTTGTAGAGCTTAAGGGACTTAACAGCGGGGTCATCAGTCCCTAAACTTACAAACTAGTTATGAACTAGCTTATACTAAACACGACACAAACATCCATTCCCCAAGGGGGGATTCGAAACCCCGACCTTAGCGGCCGTGCAGACTGTGACTGGCTCGCCGCAGACCGCTCGGCCACTGCGGCCGGCTCGAGGACAAGGGTTCTATTACGTAAGTAGTCTTCGAGCCAGTCACATATTTGGATTCCTATTTCGTACTTTGGTACCTTCTTTATCAGTCCGTAGTGCGGTACCCTGTCGCTCAGTCACGGCCTGCACGGTCACTACGGTCGGGGGTTCGAATCCCCCCTCAGGCATGGATATTTGTGCCGTCCTTAGTATTAGTTAGTTCATAAGTAGTTTTTAAGTTTAGGGACTGATGACCCCGTAGTTAAGTCTCATAAGCTATACAAACATTTGAAATTTGAAACGTCTTCCGAAAATCGATACATATACAGTTTACCTGTTGCCCTTCTTTCATTGCAAACAAGATGTCTTGAGAGAAAAGGGCAAGCTGGATTTCGCACGATCAATGATTTCTAAACCTGTGCTGATGCACGGACAGAAGCTTTTCCGTTCAAAAAAATGTTCAAATGTTAGTAAAGTCTATGGGACTTAACTACGGGGTCATCAGTCCCTAAACTTACAAACTACTTATGAACTACTTACGAACTAGGAGGGCACAAATATCCATGCCCGAGGGGGGATTCGAACCCCCAACCGTAGTGGCCGTGCAGACCATGACTGGAGCGCCTTAGTCTCCGCGGCCGGCAAGCTTTTCCGTCACAGGGATATTTACTGTATTGGAACTGAAAATATGTTCAAGAATTCTACAACAAACTGATTTTATCGACAAAGGTTTATGATACAGTTGATGCGTTCTGTCGCCTTTCTTATACGTGGGAGTTACCTGCGACTTTTTCCTGTGGCTTGGTACTTTGCGCTGGATCAAACATTTGCGATAAATAGAAGCTAAGTAGGGGCCAATGCCGCAGAGTACTCTTTGTAAAACTGGGTTGGTACCCAATCTGGGCCTGGTAAATTGCTTGTTTTCAACTTTCTCACCTGATTCTCTACACCAGCTTTGCTTATTACTTCGTCCTCCATTTGGGAGTTTGTTTGTTTGTTTGTTAAGCTTAAGGGACTTAACTGCGGGGTAATCAGTCCCTAAACTTACAAACTACTTATGAACTACTTACGAACTAGGACGGCACAAATATCCATGCCCGAGGGGGGATTCGAACCCCCGACCGTAGTGGCCGTGCAGACCGTGACTGAAGCGCATTAGTCCCCTCGGCCACCGCGGCCGGCTCCATTTGGGAGTTAGTGCGACGATCAACTGAAGATATGTCGGCATGGTCCTCCTGCGTCAATGATTTTTTTAAATGTTAACTTGAAAACTTCGACCATATTTTACTGTCTTCTATCACCAAACCAGAATGATCAACGAGTTACTGGTAGGGACCTTTGATCCGCTTACCGAGATTACACAGGACTACAATTTTTTCGGGATCGCGGCAAGATCTTTTTCTAAGGTATGACGCATTGATCTGTTTATAGACGCTCAAAGTAGTGTCAGTAGTTTTCTGCTTTCATTTTTAACTCTGATTGTTTATGTTTTATGTTCATTATTTATCAGGTGTTCTACAAAGTTGGTATAACTGTTTTCATGCTGCATATTGCATGGTTTTGAAATTTCTGCATGTTCTTACCAGGCATACATAATTATTGGCCTGCACCTTCATAATTGTCTGGTACGTCTGCTGTGCGAAAATGAGATACACAATCCAATAGTGTGCTGCAAGTATTGTTTAATGCTTGTTTCTTCAGCATATTTACTGCTACTAAAAACTCGGCGTGGCCAGGGTATTTATTTATTTATTTATTCGAGATTTGAGTAACGTGTCCTATCCCTTCTCTCTGTGCCCATCTCCTCAAAAACATGTTTGTTTATAGAAGACGTATAAGAAATAACGGTGTTTTGCATAATGTATAAAATTATAAGAGCAGAATCCAAACAAAGAATGATAGTATTAAAAACATAAATGACATGTAATATTCATGGATTTATTTAATTCAAAAACTGACGATAAACAATATTTATTGTTATTGGTCCAAGAGCTGGTATGAATAAATTCTTTTGTGAGCCCACCCTTGAGCAAGCGAGATAAAATTGTCCATGTGAGAAAATGACGATGTCAGTTGCACTGTCACCGCGGTGGCCGAGCGTTCTGCGGCACGCTAGTCACAGTCTGCACGGCCACTACGGTTGGGGGTTCGAATTCCCCTTCGGGCATGGATATTTGTGTCGTCCTTAGTATAAGCTAGTTCATAAGTAGTTTGTAGTTAAGTCCCATAAGCTCTACAAACATTTAAACATTTTCAGTTGCACTCCACAGTATTTGATAGATTGTCCTGTAATCTGTTAATCGTAATCGGAAATGCAAGTCTCGCTGGAAATAGCAGTCTCTTGTCGTTAAAAGGTAAATACGTCTGAAATAATGGGTTTCGTTGGGTGTACTCTGTTTCATTTTCTTCCTTCCCTTGTAACGCTTCACAGCTCAAAGTACTGACAGATTTCCCGGAATATCCTTAAGCTGACTGAAATAAAGGAGTGTCTTGCTAGAAAGAAATTTCAAGTGTTTGTAAATCTATGGGACTTATTTCGTCATCAGTCTCTACGCTTACAAACAACTCAAACTAATCTAAAGACAATACACACACACACACACACACACACACACACACACACACACACACACACAAAACCATTCCCGAGGAAAGACTCGAACCTCCGACGGCAAGCAACCGCGCGCTGCATATCAACGTCCCTTAGAGCGCTAGGCCAATCCATCGCGGCTCTTGGAAGTGCATTAAAACTTAAAGCGGGTGAGACATGTGGTAAATATGACATGTGATAAATATGATCTCATATTTACTGAATTATGTGCTGTACAAATCTTACTTCACAGGTATAAATTCACTTTATAACTGCTTTATGTCTTTAAAATCTGTTAGTAGTAAAGAAATAAGAGATTAATACACGATGTATGATGAAGCGCTTTTCCATGAACGTCACTGTTTATGTCCTGACATCTCATAAACTACGTATTATACTGTGATATAGTTTCGAAGGAGCATTCAGCTGTATGTGTGTATACTGTGTATAAGATTTCCTGCGAGTACAATATGCAGTGTAGAAATTATAAATTGTAACGTCGTACCGAATTCCGTAGTTTTACTTCATCAGCAGCGGAAAAGTAGTAAGCGTGAAAGATTTTCCTTTCATCACTTTACTGTGGTTATCAGCTAGAAAGAGTACAATAAGGGTTTGAAATTATGTGGAAAGTTTGTTGCAAGTTGCTAAGCAGTCTCATTCTCAAATAGTGCATTAATATAGTCTACTGACAGAAAGTGGAAATTTTTTACGACTCTTGTTGTTTATGACGTTATATCTCCTGAACCACGTGTCATACTTGGTTTTTACTCCTACAACAATGTTTGCTTCCCGGTAAGTATATGCATACCAAATTTAGTTGAAAGCGGTCCTGTGGTTTAGGAGGAGACGTACAACATTGCCACGTGATGCAGCAGGGGTTGTAGTCTATGTTCAAGATTGTGTTCAATACGTACACACAAACACGCAAAAACAGGGACACTCTTCTTTACTTATTTATTTACATACTTTACGCCCACATTGGAGCACTATAATCAATCCATGTATATTTAAGTCTTAATATCAGCTTCCTCTTCTGCTCCCAAAACTTCTTCATCCTTTCCGACCTCGCTCCCCTTCATTCATCCGTGTATACCTCTTTAGTTTAAATTTCATGTCACTGTTTTTCACTATCTTCTTTTCTTTTCTGGCTACAATTTGTTGGATTGTGCAGCCTAAATCATCTATATGATCTTGAACCTCTTTGAACCAGTTGTTCCTGCTTTTATTTTTCCAAACGTTGGCGAGGATTTGTTTTAGTAGCGTAGTTTCTGCTAATCTGGAAATGTGTCAGAAGGATGCAACCCTCCTTTTCTGCATTGTGTCTATTATTGACTCAGTTTCCTGTTATACAACAACGTTAGGCAATAGTAGCCACTGTCCTTCTACTTGGTATTTTTTGTTTGTTATTGTTCTAAGAATTCTTCTGTCTGCCTGCTGGAGTTTTTCTATTGGTGTTTATCTTGAACAGTATGTCAGTAGCGTAGGTTGCTTCAGATTTAAATGCGGATTGGAAGTGTCTGGCTTTCGAACGTATTGAGAGCCATTTTTCTTATACGATGACCTGGTGATACGTTGTACTTTTTTTTTTCAATTTGGTTTCAATCCTTGGTTATTATTACTCCTCGGGAAATGAAGTTTCACGACCGTATTTATAAGTTGTCAGAATAGTCGGAGAAATAGAAACTAAACATTGACTGCAGGTTCTGAGATACAAATTGAATAGAATGCTGAAGGAGACGAAATTGAGCTAAACTTTGGTGCACCCGCGAAGCGAACCGTAATGGTGGCCAACCATCTTTCTACGTTCTTTGGCGGCTTGATGAAAACAATGAAAAATTATATGTTAAAAATGGTAGGTCATTTTGAAATAAGAAATCAGATTTATTACACTGGGGGTTTATTACATTAAAAGAAAATCGAAGTCCACAGCTGCCACTTACATTTGATTGTTGACAACGGCTGTGTTGGATACACCGGTTATCGCCAGATCAACAACGGTAACCACAGTCGGGAGTGGCCAGTACTAGGATGCGTAACCGTCCGGGTACGTCACGCGCTGCCAATTTTTCATTTGCCTTACGGCAGAGGGCACAGGAAGAGTGGTGGTGCAATGCCCTTGATCACATTTTGCACTAATGTGGTGGATTAAATTCCAAACCTATCCGCAATGTCTCCTGGAGTGAAGGCATGGGGTACTGTTGATGGTGATCCGTCCGTCGGATGAAGACGTTAAGCTCGGCGGCCCCCTTGGTGCTTTTCGAGAGGAATAGGCTATGTGACGGCACCGGATTTCACCCCCTCCCTTCTCCGAGAGACACTACACTACACACGCACCCATCACAGTCACCTACACTTAGCAGACACTTCAGCACAGAGTCCTGCTTTCTACTCACATTTCCTCGTTTGACTTCCGAGATATAACCTCCCCAATATATTTTAATTTATTTACAACTAGCTTAAACCCGCAGCTCCGCTCGCGGGTTGGTTGATTATGATAGATAAGCTATCTTTCAGTAGTGTGCTATGAGACTGAATAGTAAGTAGTGTATATCAAATGACACGTAAAAATGCACTCTTTTCGAAGAATCCAGCCACTAAATTCAACAATAATGATTGTACTAATATTTAAGATCGATCCCTTGATGTAATTCGCGAAACGTCAAATCGATTTTTTTTAAAGAGTTGTATTAAAAGAAATTTCTTTTTTACTACTTTATTTATTTATTCTTATATTTCCTTATTCCTATGCTTATCCTTACAGAGAAAGAGCTGAAGACATTGTAGGACGCATAGACCAAAGATATGGTCTGTGGCATCACGTTTCGCTGTATGTAACCTCCTTGCTATAGAGTCGGAAACGACATCGTTGGACTTCAGTCCCATTTTTTTAATAATTTGACAACTTTCAACCACCTTATCTTCCACCCTCTTATAGCTATCGGTATGGAACTGCTATGGTGTACAACGGGAGACTGCAGACAACAATTACATACAGACTATTCGTTTGCGTTCTGTAGTTTTCGTTGCAGAGCGAAATATTAACACACACACGTAGAATTTTATATACACCGATAACTTTCCATCCCAATATACTCCACCCTTTTATCATTATCAACCCTCAAGCAACAATGCAACCAATAAAACCATTTTCAAAGAGTAAATATAATTTTCAACGAGTAATTATTGTTCCGCATTTCGCGTTATACTCTTCGAATTGCTAAATATCTATCAGACCGCTATAAAACCGTACCTAAAACATTCCTCAGGTAGAAATTAGTAACTGTACAAATATTTAAGTCTCTGCGTCTTGTCGTTCGGACGTGATACGCGTACACTGAACGGACATTCACCTATAAATAGATAAATAGCTATCCGATCGCCATAAAACCGTGCCTAAAGCCTTCTCCAGGTAGACATTAGTAACTGTACAAATTTTTAGCTGTTTCTGTCTTGTGGTTCAGACGTGATAAATGTACACCGAACAGACATTCACATCTATATGGGTTATAATTCGTTTGTTATAATTCATTGTAATGACGAGTGTTTGTACCTTGAATGATGACATCATTTCTGTCTTGCCACCATGGAGTTTAAGTAGTTTGTAAGCGTAGGGACAAAAAAACCACAGAACTTAAGTCCCTTTGATTTATAAAATTTGAACATTTCTGTCTTTTCAAACGAGATCTGTAGTCCGACTTTTGCTGTCATGTCTTCGCGTTTTTTAATTTCGTTTTTATCCTCTTGCATACTATTTGCGAGTATGGCAGGTTATCATCTTCATATTTAAAGACTAGCTTAATTCCCGATGCTTCGCACGCGTAGATTGGATGGTCTGCATTGATTGTTTACACTTTTAAATATAAATTTTCACAGATTTAGCTTTAAAAATGGTTTCCTTATCAAGTATTTTGATACAACTTGCCACCCCCTATTGCACCATTGATGGCAGAATTCAAAACATCCCGGAACACAGTTTTAAAAATTCTAACTATGGTTCCAAATCCAAATTTTCGCATTTCTAGCATCAAAATAGTCTTCACAGCACCCATAAAAGAGTTTCCCGTATTTCACCCACTTACTAGTTGAATTTCCAAAAATATCGAAGATTCCAATCGAAAATCTAAATCCCAAGTTTTGTATTTCTTGCTTCAAAATTGCGTGAATAGCAACGTTCTTCCAAAAAACCGTTCATCCCGTATTTCACCACCTTATGTATGGGAATAAGGAGTCATTGGTGATGGCTAAGTGTCAGATAAACAACGTCTACAAATTTCAAGTTTCTATCGTCTGTAGATTCAATTTTTCCGCGGGGGGGGGGGGGGGGGGGGTGAGGAGAAGCCGAGCGGTCGGCAACGCCACGTTATGGGTCGCCCGGCTTCCAGCGTCGGAGGTTCGAATCCTCCCTCGGGCATGGATGTGTGTGTTAACCTTAGGTTAGTTTAACTTAGTTTAAGTAGTTTGTAGGGCTAGGGACTGATGACGAGCGTAGTTTGGTCCCATAGAATTACAAACATTATATTTCAGATTCACTTTTCACTCTTTTAGTGACGGATCGAGAACGCGAAATTTCTTTCTTATGCTTTGACATCTTTTTTGGTAGAATTACATTTCAAACTGAAATATGCACTTATTTTTCTTTATTTGTACGTTTGTTGCCGGAAAACAACAGAAGAATGTGCATCACGTTTGTCTTTATATAACCTCTTTGCTATTATAGTGTCAAAAGTCATCGTTGGTCTTCAGTCCGAATTTTATACAAGCTGACGACTTTCAACCACTATATCTTCCACCCTCTTATGGCTATCGACACGGAACTACTATGCTGTAAAACGGGAGACTTTGTACTACAACAACACAGAGAGATCGTTCGTCTCCGGTGTATAGTTTTTGCTGAAGAGCAAAATATTGACACCCAGACGAAGAATTTTATATAAGGCGGTAACTTTCAACTCCATATCTTCCAATTTTGTATAGGATATAGGGACCGTCTTTTGCAACTGTAAATTAGTCTACTTTAGACCAGACGCGTTTCGCTTTATTTTAAAGCATCTTCAGTGGTCAGGAATTTTTTTATGTTTTTATCTTCATGTGTGATTAGTAGCATCTTGTCACTTGCTGTCACTGCTTATTTACACTATTTTACACTTTTTACAGTAACATTTCTTACGAAAGTTTTTGAAACATAACCATTTCTGTGGCCTGGCAGGCATCTTCCACCCCTTATCGTTATCAACCCTATACCACCATAGTGAACAACGAAAGACTGGTACCTACTACACTATTCGTTTGCGATGTTTAGTTTTGGCTGAAGAGTGAAATATAGACACAAACACCTCAGTTTTAATATTTATATTGAGATTATATACCACGTGTTGTACAGGGGGCTGTTTATTTATTACGTGGTTAGTTGTCACAAGCTAGAGATTCATTACAAGCACCTTGTACCGCTGTAAGGCAGATTACGCGTGCAGATTCCAGGAGGTGCTGACACCACCGAGTAAACACCTGCAGCGGTAGGCAGATTGTATGTAAACTGGAGATGGGCGTGGCGGCTGGCGCGTTGTTAGGACAGCACCGCTGGAGACGGTGGGGGTGTGTATTTGCGGGCCCTTGCGGCGAGACTACAGCAGGAGGCTGCGAGTAATTCCAGCCGCGGCGCGCGCCGTCCAGTCTGGAGTCTGGAGGCCGGAGGCTGGAGCTGGAACGGCGCGGCGGTCCGGCTGCCGGTTCGCGTGCCGCTCGTTAGGGGCACGGTGTGCGAATGTGTGTGCGTGTGTGCGCGCGTGTGTGTACCGCCGGCTTCATTAAGGGCTGTCCGCAAGCGGAGGCGGCGGGCAGCCGTAATGGGGAATACTAGACGGCGCGGCGCGCTCGTCAGAAATTAAGGCGGATTAGCGACCCGCCCCGGCGCCCCGCACGCCCTGCTGGAGACGCAGACCCTGAACCACTGCCCTCTGGCGCTGCATTACTCCTAACGACACAAAGCGCGCCAGCGCCAGCGCCAGCACCAGCGCCGAGTAACTGATACCTCGCCGTCCTAATTTACTTGCGAAGCCCTCTTCTCGTTGTGTATTTCCGCAGTGAGTAATACTGGTGTCTTGTGATGCCTGATACAGCTCTCAACGTCAACATTTATATGATCTTGTTTGCAAAAACAATGTACAGCCACCTCTATGACAGCCACGCAGTATAGGGAGTACGTATTTAATGATAATAATCAATGCATTGTTCTTCAGATATGTATGCATGTGTGTAGGTCAATGTATTGGTTGTTGTTGCTGTTGTTGTGGTCTTCAGTCAGGAGACTGGTTTGATGCAGCTCTCCACCCTACTCTCTCCTGAACAAGCCTCTTCTCATAAGAATGGCAACCCACATCCATTTTAATCTGCTTATTGTATTCGTCGCTTGGTCTCCCTTGGCAGTTGTTAGCCCACACGCTTCCCTCCAAAGCTAAATTCACGATTATTTAATCTAATATATAAAGCAGAGTGTCCGTATATTTGTACGTGTTGCATACAAATCTACAGTTTTCCTCCAATCTTTATGAAATTTTCTACAGGAAAGCTTCAATCCATAAGGACGGTCGCTGTAAGTGTAAGAATCACATACAACAAAGAGTTCACGAGATGTGACGTCATAAACAATGAGATGCACGAAAAACTGCTGCATTTTGCGGCAATGCTACTCATTGTTTCCTGAACTATTGGACCAATTTTAACCAAATTTGGTACACACATTCCTTACTGTGAGGTAATAATTGCTGCATTGTTAAGAATCACATACGGCACCTGGTTCAAAAGATATTACGTCATAACCAATAGAAATCGCAAAAAAATGCCATATAATGCGGCGAAACTTTCGAAATACAGTGTATGAGAATGACAGTACTTAGCGACTTGCAACAAACTTTAAACATTATTTAAAACCTTTATAAAACTTTTTCTCGCTGACAATCATAGTAAAATGATGAAAGGAAAAATGTTTCTCGCTTACTACTTTTCCGCTGTAAACTACGGCTCTCGGTATGACGTTACAATTTATAATTTGAACACTACAAATTATAGCGACAGGAAATTTTACAGACAGTATACACATGTATAGTTGAATGTAGCTTCTAAATTGTTTCACATTCCGCCACGTAGTTCATGAGATATGAACACATAAACAGTTAAGTTCTGCTGTTCATGGACTGAAACTACGGCATTCGATATGACGTTACAATTTATAATTTCGACACTAAAAATTGTTGCCGCAGGAAATTTTACAGACAGTATACACGCATATAGTTGAGTGTACTTCCTAAACTGTATCACAATACGACACGTAGTTTATGACATATAAGCACATAAACAGTAACGTTCATGGAAAAACGCGCCATTACGCACAAAGTTTTAATGTATTACTGCTATACTACTAATTGTATTCCCAAGAGATTTTACAGAAATACAGCTCTTATACAAATGAACATATACCTGAAAAATGACAGGAATAAATAAATAAATACCCGGGCAGCGCCGGGTTTTCAGCTAGTGTCCAATAATGTTGAAACGTCTCCATATAAAATGTATATTGCTGAAATAAATCACAATTTGCGATCTGTTATGGCTTCACTGTACTAGGTTTAGATGGAATACCAATGTGCGGCGAATGAAAATTTGTGCCCGGCTGGGATTCGAACCCGGAATCTCCTGCTTACTAGGCAGACGCGTTGACCACTTCGCCACCGAGGACACAGTGACCAGCCCGACTGCAGAGGACTCTCACTGCACGTCTCCCGCCACACTATTTCGAAGGACAGTAGTTCATGGTTCATCTAATGATAAATGACTATACTGCGAATTTCATTGTCAGTGGTCGTATATCACTTTCTGCTTCATTCCGTGTGACTGCAGTACCTAGACGTCAGAAATAGGCTTAACGTTATTATATTTATTATAATATCAAACAATACAACCCATTACCTAAGACTAAAATGGGCAATAGTATAATACATAAATTTCTTACGGCTAAATGGTGACATTACATTACATGTTTCTGCAAAAACCACTGGACATCTTGCTGGTTGTTGATGTTTATACTGGGTGATGTGTATGGTGTTGTGTCTTATGCTACTGCTGTGGTGTTACATATGTGCCAGCATCACAAGCCTGCTTGTCGTGGCCAGCTCACCGAGCGAATCCCAGTGAGCATGCCCCTGGCACTAGTTGGCCAATTTCTTTTGTCACCACAGCCCCCCCCCCCCCCCCCCCCAAAAATTTTTCCCTTGTGTGTCTTATTCTACTATTTAAGAAAAACCTACATCTAACTTACGTCTATGGTCTAATTCGGTGTTTGCCACATCTAACCCCCGAATCCAGGGGATGGCGGATTCTTCCATTGCTGGAGACCAGTCCATACCCCGGCGACATGGCAGATGTGGCTGTCTCAATCGAGTATTGGGTAAGATCCGGTTATTGATTCAGGCTAAAGTTCCGAAGCACTTTGCGTCGAGTACTCGGAACGTGTCTGGGGTTCTTATGAGCTCAAAGGTGTTATTACTAGGCAGAGCCCTTCTGAGATCCGCAGCCACGTCGTCATACGTAGGACACTCATAAATGATGTGTTCTGGCGTGCGTATCTCGGCACCACAGGCACAAGCTGGCGTAGCCTGTCTCTTAAACCGACATAGATATGTCGGATAGGGTCATGCCCGGTGAGGAAGTGCAGCATCCCCCTAGATGGTTTGAAATGTTTCATACCCAATCTTTCCTGGATATCTGGCAGGAGAGCGTGAGTTCTCCTCCAAGATTCCTCTTCGTCCCAAGATTGCTGCCAAAGTTGGAGCCCTTTCTGTCTGATCCCTGTTTTACTTAGAGTTGAGAGGCTTAACGTTACCTCTTATCTAATTGACGCAGTAGGCAATAGGAGAAACGGCAAAATCCAGTCGGCAGGAGGCCACGCCCGGCGAGCACACAGTGGCGGCGCTATCTCAGGTCTGCACTGTTTGTCCAGCGGATCCTGCCGCCAGCCGCCACGTCTGCAGAGAAGCCGTTCACCACACACTGACTCCATCAGCCGAGCCAGAGACTACGTTAGGGTAGGAGGGCCGCATCTGAGATGTTATCGACGTCCACAATGTCATTCATATTTTACTTCACATAAATACGAAAGTTTGTATGTTTGTTACCGCATCATGATAAATCTGCAGCACGGATTTCGATGGAATTTCACAGTTATCAAATTCTAACGACAGGTTAAATATTTGTAGGTCACTTCAATAGCTTTTGAAATACGTTAAAATAAATATTGTAACCAAATGGTGTATTACAACGTATCAATTATTATAAAAATATAATATTGAAAATTACGCTAAGCAAACATGATGGAAGCAAGTAATGTCAAAATTTCGCTTAAAAATTTGCCCCCTGTCTGTTAGTGCATGACTGACTGGAAAGAACACATAGAAAATATTGTGGGGAAGGCGAACCAAAGGTTACTTTTCATTGGCAGAACGCTTCGAATATGCAACAGCTCCACCAAAGGGACTGCCTACATCACACTTGTGCGTCCTCTCCTGGAATACTGTTGCCCCTTGTGGGACCCTCACCAGGTGGGACTGACGGAAGATATTGAGAAGGTTCAGAGAAGGGCAGCTCGTTTTGTTTTATCACGTTACAGGGGGGAGAGCGTCACGGAAATGTTGCACGAATTGGGGTGGAAATCATTAAAAGAAAGACGTTATTCACTGCGGCGTGATCTGTTTGGGAAGTTTCTATCACCGACTTTTAGTTCTGAATGTGAAAATATTTTGCTAGCACCCACCTACTTAGGGAGACATGACCATCCCAATAAAATAAGAGAAATCAGATCGAAAACGGAACGATTTAGGTGTTCTTTCTTCCCGCGCGCTATTAGAGAATGGAACGGTAGAGAAAAGTTATGAAAGAGGTTAATGAACCCTCTGTCAGGCACTTAAATGTGATTTGCAGAGTATTTATGTAGATGTAGATGTAGAATGGAAAACATACTCACACAACAAATAATCAACCTCTAATTGCTTACAAAAGCCGGCCGCGGTGGCCGAGGAGACTAAGGCGCTCCAGTCACGGTCTGCACGGCCACTACGGTCGGGGGTTCGAATCCCCCCTCGGGCATGGATATTTGTGTCGTCTTTAGTATAAGGTAGTTGATAAGTAGTTTGTAAGTTTAGGGACTGATGACCCCGTAGTTAAGTCCCATAAGCTTAACAAACATTTGAACATTTTTTCTTGCTTCCAGAAAGACCACAAAAGTATAAATATAGTCGAAAATAAACAATCTAGTTCCACATAATTCAATACGTACTGTAATTCACTTTCTACTTCATCTATTCAGAAATGTTTCTTGTAGTTCTCAGTAACCTATTGTTTCAGACAGAATGACAATAACCCATATTTCAGGATAAACTTCAAATAAATGCGAAACTCAAAATATCGGTGGAAAGGTATACGCCTAATCATATTAAATTTCATACTTTCACCTACACGTTGAAATAAAGTTACCAAACCCACACACTCACTTTTGGCAGGATAAAACTAATTTTAAATAGAAGGAGTTAGTTGTTATTTTAAAAAGTGAAATAACCTACTTGAGATGTCCTGGCTACTTTGAAGGGGGGACGTTGATGAAATTAGCCAAAAATGTCAATTTTCGATTTATTTTTTTATTTATAAGTTTAACTCGTGGAAAATTAGTTTCCAACACTTCAATATCAGCTCAGTGAACAACGATTCTGTTTATTACTTTCAACCAAACATGTGCGGGATACATCTAGAAGGCCGTGATACATACTCTTTGGTTTTATAGATCATCTTTGACTCTGTCCCGTATCTCATAAACAATAACGAACTAGCTGCAGCGTTTAGGGCGACGTAGTTCTGTTTTAGGCTTGTGATATTGACGGAGATTTATAGATGTCTTCGATTATTTCTTCATTCAGTTATGCCACGATCACAAAGATTGTATAAAAATCTGGATGAACTGCGTTTGAATAAGTTAGTGAATAGGAGACGTGAGAAACGACAAACCAGCAATGAGGCTACGTCCGAAGTAAGAACATCTGCTGAAAATGTGAACTCACCTCCTAGCAGCTCCAAATGAAAAATTAGTGAGGTGAATCATGCATACCACAGTTTTGGATCTCGGTATACTGGATTTATACTAAATGACCTTGAAACCAAAACCCAGAATCCAACTGAGTCTCTAAATGCACTCATATGTAAACGATGCCCTAAAAATACATTTGTATCTGCTGCAGTCGTCAGAATTGCAACTAATGATGCAGTTCTTTATTTAATGATGCAAACGCAGGGAGGATTAAGGTATTAGAGAAAATGGGCCTCAAGATAGAAAATTTCACTCAAGGCATCCTGAGAAAAATGATGTACAGCGCGTCTCTGAAGTTGAAAAGTCAGTTGAAGACATGGTAAGGAAAGAAGACAGATAACAAGAAACCAGAAGGGTAGCCTTGAAGGGAAAGACGACCCAGAGTACAAATGTGGTGCCTACTGAAGAAGTAACATAAGGGAAAATTTAGGTTGAACTTTAAATTTAGTTTCCTGATTTTTTTAAAAAGTTTATGTACCTCTTTCTCAGATTCTAGGAATGCGAGAAGTATGAAATTTTGTACACATATTTCTGTAAATCTAATAAACGTTGTAACAATAGAAAATTTTGAAATTATGATTTCAAGCTGAGATATGGGGCAAAGTGCTTGGAATTTTGCATGAGTTTAAAATTGTACTTTTGGAATTATAATTGAAAAACTAGGAAAATTCTATTTTACCTATTCCAACAACCTCATGACAGAAGCTTACAACATATAAAGCTATGAAACAGAGATTTTTTTTATAGAAATCTCTTGAATACTTTCTGAAAAAAAGGAACAAACTTTATTTTTTGAAAATAAAATTTCAAATTTCATTAAAAAGTTGAATGAATATAATCAAAGGATTTTATATGTAAATGCGTTATTTTAATGTAAAGCGTGGTACAATATCTCAATGCCATAATTGCAAATCTGTGCATTTTGTGTATTTTTGGTATAGTGTTTCTTTTTCATCAACGTCCCACACCCTTAAAAGTTGATATTACATTTATAGTAATGGAAAGTCCAGGTTGGAATTAATAATATGGTAAGGACAGATTACAACTCACCGCAAAGACGTGGCGATGAGCTGCGACAGGCACATACAAAAGACACCTCCCCACTCCATTCCTAAGCTACATCTCGTTATTCCCATCTACCTCATCCCAACTATCGTGACGTAACCTTCATATCCCCTCTCCCCTCCCCACCCCTCCCGTCCCCGATTCGCCGCAGAGCGTGATTCGAAGTGCGGCATCCGCAGGTGATGGTTGTATGACTGTGTTCTGTGATTGCGTGAGTGTTTTATTTTCTGAGGAAGGCCATGGCCGACAGCTGAAAGTGTTGTATGTGTGTGTCTTTTTTATGTGCCTGTCGCAGCTCGTCGCCACGTCTTTGCGGTGAGTTGTAAACTGTCCCTACTATATTATTTATTACATTTAGCTTTTTTGTAGAAAATTGTTAGCAATTAGCCCTGTTTATTCACGAGATCTAGATATCGGTCATTGTGTGACCATTATCAATGCTTAAAACAAACAGTTGAAACATGACACATTTCGAACTCCATGTTGCAGGTTACGTTAGAAATGTTTTATATGTTTTAACTCTTTGTTTTAAACATTGATAATTGTCACACAGTGACCGAAATCTAGATCTGGTGAATAAATAAAGTATTTAATAACGATTGCTGACAATTTTCTACAAATCGAAAAACAGTTGTTGAGCACAAGAGCCATAATAGAATCAAGCCTGATTATACGATACAGTTTTAAGAAGCTTCTAATACATCGTAGGAAGAACCATATTTCGAACGTTCAGAGTAGCTATGGGGATAGAGTCTTGAAGACCTATAAGTGATTCCTGACTCAGTTACAATTCTTTCTTATGTAATTATTTTTTTCTCCTTTCGCTTTTGCAGATGATTCTGGGATACTGCCGACATGGCTTGCACTAAATGTAATTAGAACAAATCTGGAAATCGGATTTCAGCGCCCATATTTATTTGAAATGAAGTACGTACATAACTTGAAGACTTGAAATAAAAACGCTCAGAGTTCCATATTGTTGTGGTCTTCAGTCCGCAGATTGGTTTGATGCAGCTCTCCGCGCTACCCTGTCCTGTGCAAGTCTCTTCGTCTGAGAATACGTTCGGTAACCTACATCCTTTTGAATCTGCTTACTATATTCGTCCCTCGGTCTCCCTCTACGATTTTTAGAATATTAAAGCGCAAACTACGTGTAAAGAGCGCACACGACAACGATTGTAAATGTAGTACCAAATGCATTCCATAGATGGCATTCGGTGTTACAGCCGCTGCAGTTAACATATGAAACACTGTCTTACGAACGTTTCTCCTCATTGTTACTCTCGTGTAGTTTCATTTTTTTCACATTCATGATTTTGGGATTTACAGCCTTCCTTATTTCAAGTTTTCGATTTACGAATGCAGAAATATTACATTATTATAAATACGTCAGTAAACTCCGCAACGCCGCGGAGGAGTGGCCGAGTGAATTGAGGCGCTTTGCTCTGATACGCGAAGCCGCTCCCTGACGGTGGTTGGAATCCTCCCTTGGACATGAATGTTTGTGTTGCCTTTAGTATAAATGAGTTTATAAGTAGTATGTAAGTTTAGGGACTGATGACCCCGCAGTCAAGTCTCATAAGCTTAACAAATATGTAAAACTCCGTAACAATGTCATACATATTTCTGCAAATATTACTCAGAACGTGTAGTGTGTATTCGATGATATTATGCTGGTCCTTAAACTGTTTGCTCCTTGGTTTTCGATTACATGTATTGGACTGTCATCTGCAACTACAGTCGAACATTAACTCCTCGCAAGTATCGAGAGCCTGAAATTTCTACTAATACACTAGGAGAGCAAGAAGTCTCGGAACGTTGTTTACAGGGAGTACTGCAATTGATTTTTCGCTCACCATACGTTCCACTACTTGCCATGTTGCAAACAGTCGTGCAATTTATTTACTTCCTTTCCTGGCTCTTTTGCACTTTTCTGCACGATCGCGTGCATTTTTTACCCCTAACTACACGAATAAGTTTTGAAGGAACCAATGTTCTGCTACCATTTAGCCGGCGAGTAATTTCTCGCGTCTCTATGCACCGAAAACTTTCGTGATGGCGTATACGCGTGGCTATGTAAGTTTCGACATTAATCTATCCTTACCTTCAATCGCAGGTAACTCCTCGGGGTGTAGCAAGTTGATTATACAGTGCTTGTAACTTTCCGTAGCTAGTCATGGTGAAATTTCACAGATATCAAATTCTAATGTCAGGTTAAATATTTGCACGGTCACTACGGTCGGGGGTTCGAATCCCCCCTCGGGCATGGATATTTGTGCCGTCCTTAGTTGTAGCTAGTTCATAAGTAGTTTGTAACATTTGTTAAATATTTTTAGGTGACTTCTATAACTTTTGAAACACGTTAAAATAAATATTGTAACCAAATGGTGTATTACAACATATCAATTATTATAAAAATTTAATATTGAAAATTACACTAAGAAAACATGAAGCAAGCACGTAATGTCAAAATTTCGCTTAAAAATTTGCCCCCTTATGTCTGTTAGTGCATAATGGAAAACAGACACAACAAATAATCAACCTCCAGAAAGACCACAAAAGTATAAATATAGTCGAAAATAAACAATCTAGTTCCACATAATTCAATACGTACTGTAATTCACTTTCTACTTCATCTATTCAGAAATGTTTCTTGTAGTTCTCAGTAACCTATTGTTTCAGACAGAATGACAATAACCCATATTTAAGGATAAACTTCAAATAAATGCGAAACTCAAAATATCGGTGGAAAGGTATACGCCTAATCATATTAAATTTCATACTTTCACCTTCACGTTGAAATAAAGTTACCAAACCCACACGTTAACGTTTGGCAGGATAAAACTAATTTTAAATAAAAGGAGTTAGTTTTTATTTTAAAAGGTGAAATAACCTACTTGAGATGTTATTACAAACTCCTCATACTGTCCAGTACGGCAGATGTAAGACACTTGTTTTCAAATCAAGTAAAAGAGACACGAAATGAGACAGTCGTGCTCATGTTTGGTAAAACAATTATTAATATTTTCAAAAACAGCCAAAGTTGCACACGGCTGGTTCTTTTTATTAACGACTGAGCCCATTATCAATTCAAACCAACTCACTGTCATCATCAATATACAAACGATACATCATCACATGAACAAAAAGTATTTTATATTCCCTTTTTTGAAACGTGTCATATTATACCTCTTTCAACACTAGGCTGTTTTTTGAAATTATTAATAAAAATAGTAAGCTGCTGTCCTGAAACCATTAAACATGTTAGAATTTCATAAAAAAGTTATTGTTTTTGTATAAATATGATGATTTATAGAGTTTTGTTGACATCTGTAAAACTGATATGATGAAAATTAATGGATGACTTAAAGGAAAGGAAAATTCGACTTCAAGTTATAAACCTTAATCCTGTAACATTCAATTTATTGTGGCAGTAAGGACAAAAACAATGCACGACAACGTCACGAAGCTGACCTACAGTCATCAAAAAGATATATAATAGATTAACAAAGTGTTAAATTTAGCTCGACTTAGAAATAATCACATCTTGATAACTTAGAATGATCATTGGATAAAACAATTACGTTTTTAGGTTATCCATTTATTTATGTTCGTGCAAAGTCTGAACAGATTCGTAATAGTCTAAGACAAAGAAGTGAAGCGCTTCAGAAGGCTCCTAGGAAAAAATTTTTGGCACATAAAATCCAAATAACGTGCGAATGGTGCCAATAAGAAACGGTGCAGTGAGCTGAGTAAGTTGTTTGCAACATAAATTAATGAATTTGTACAATTTGCGCAGGTGACAACTCCGGTTAGTCGATCAGACTTTGCTTGTGTGCTGTAACATAGATATCAGGTATTTTAAAGGCCATACAAATTGGAGCTAATCCGAGGTACACCAAAAACTTGTCCACTTGGTTTAACATGTGGTGTGCGTTCCACAGATGATGAATTCGACCCCGTCAATCAGTTGGAGTTCAATAATGACATATGACATATTCCCCAGTCAGCAGCCAGATGGTTAAATTGTGCTTGCTGCGCATGCTCACTTGGATGTCTGGGATGGTGAAGCAGTCCACCGGCACGTTCCTCTGGGTGGTTCGTTTGATGAGGGGAAGCATTCCTTGTGCGGGCTCCCATACGACAGACACTCGACGGCATTCGGGGCAGTGTGCTTTTTTTCTGGCAATCAATCGAAGTTATTTTTTTACACTTGAATTCTGATTATATTAACATAAATTGAGTGTAATTTTTTGCAAATGCACATCAAATGCCCATGAAGACTGCTTCCGCTGCTTGGAGATTCCTTGCTACAGCTACTGCAACTCTTCACAGCAAAAACCCGAGTCTTCAGATTCTTCAATTCTCCTTGTCCTTGTTTGTTGCTTCCGCCTTACTTTCTTTGGACATTTCTTCTTGTTTTCCGTCACAAGTGGAACCATCGGCATCCTTGACCTTAGACTTCTTTGATATTACTGCAACTTCTTCCTTACTTCGTCGAAGTTCTCGACAAGTTCAGGAACCTCGTCGTATTTTTCAGTGCTAGCACTGCAGCACTGTTTGCCACACTCGATACGAGACGCTTTACATTGAGTCAATCCTTCAGCGCCCAACTGAGTAAGAATACCAGGAAACATTTCTGTGATCTGCTTCGTTTCTCCAAGGCCAGTAATGACAAATGTATTGCGCCAAAGACGCCTGGGCCTTGGGGTTATTGAAGTGAATTAGCGTACCGTCATCCTAGATCATATTTGCTTCTTCAATGCCTGGTATGGTATTTACTGAAAGTTTCTTCAGCGAACTTGACATCCAGTTGCTTCGGTTGCATGGACGAGTCCGTGACGCGACGCTGTGCGTATTGGCCACGGATATAAGCCACCCTTTGGTTTATCGGCAGGAGACCATATACGGGCTAGTGGGTGCGATGCGGTCCGTTGACGTAGCTATGATTTAAGTAGGCGCCGAGTTCGAATGATACATGTTAATGTTTCAATCTGTAACTATTACTGCTTTTATTTATAAATATTTGGACTCTGAAATAATTTGGCTGCGGGAAAGTAATCTGATTTGAATATGTCATATTGCTGTAATGTAAGTAAAATCTTTTGTTACACAATCACTGACAGAAAATAGTCGATTAACTGAATGGCAGGAAGTGACATAAATACGAAAATTAATTTTAGCTGTGTGGTGTCGCACAAGTCTAAAGTGCGCGCCACCTACTTTCGCCGCGCACCGCCATGCACGCACGGCGCGGCATTCTTACGTCAGCCACGAGCGCCCTCTGCTGCAACTCCGCTCGTGGCCACCACTGGACTGCATCGTTCACTTGGGACTGAGATAGGAACCAGCTAACACTTCGGAATCAGATAGGCACCAGTGAAGACTTGGCTATCGGATAGGCACTAGGCAGGCCTCTAGCTCAACTACGTATCAGCATTCTGCAGTACTGAGCTATGTAAAAGTTAAGTATTACTAAGTCTCTAAGAAATATATATCTCGTTCTAATTTACTCTAGTGTTTCTAGTTTCTGCTGTCCCACTGGCTGGTCACCTCCTACCTGCACAAGCGTGCATCCTTTATTCCTGTGTCAGTCTTTCTACTCGGCCACCGACACCTACGACGGAAACGAGACACCAAAGCGGCGACGAGGCTGGGACACAAAAAGCTGATAATCAGACTAGCAATTATTTTAGGCACAATACAAACTACAAACACAGCAAGTGCAAGTTCCCTTGACAGTCTTGTTAAACGAAGGCTCTAATAATGAATATGACCGCTAATTAAATTAATTTTAATGGCAATCTGCGAAGACGGAAACTCTGGTTGTATCATGCAGTTACTTATTTCGAAATCGATCTCGTGAATTTTGTATTATATTAAACAGTCTCGTGTATCAGTGTGACCATTTGTTCTGTAGTAATTGTCTACACATTAAGTATAGAATTGGGAAATCGTAAAAATGGTGAAAGGTGAAGAATAAAACTAGGAATTCCACGTTAAAAATGCGTCATTAAGAAAATACTCTGCAGTTTTTGCAACTATATCTCTTGCGCACTCTTTCCACTGACTAACATACACTAACACACTGTTCGCTCTGTACTGCCTGACAAACTACCAAAGACATTACACTCGCTGACGTATACTGACATTGGTGGGGTTATCAACATTGGAACTACAGTTCAGAAAATATATAACAGATAAGACCGTTACCTTCCAACTTCCGCTCTTCTATGCTGTTTCCTAAAAATGTTGTTGTGACTGTTTTCCACAGCTTCGCACTAGTATATGAAAGTTGGTTTCATGTCACATGTGATATAACTCTCGTAGGTATTTAGATAGGAATTTCACGTCCATCACCCTACAGTATTCGTCAATGTTTCTTACATCACCAACTGACCAGCAGAACCCCATCATTACATTTTTGTTACAACACATGTTGAACTATAACGTTGAAGTTTATGAGTTCTACCGAATGTGCAGTCAGAAGAGTGCTCGACATGAAAAATAGGGATGAATTGAAAACTAATGTGTCCCAAGAAAATGAGGGTATGAAGTACGATATTAATGATCACGTTAACTGAATTTTGGTCTCCTATTGGTCTTAATGGAATAGTTCTTTTCGCGAAATATATGTGTGCAAAACAGTGTATCTACTCCCATCCCTGTATTTTCACTGCCCGTATCAAAATTTACTTATACTGTGTGATGTTTTAAGATTCCTCTACCAATCCTATTTGCACGGTTCCGGTTTGTATCTCATTCTCTAAAAATTTTGGACACGTTCAGTTTTACGTCTCTCCTCCTAAAATGTCTTCCAAACATTTTTTTCAATCTAAGATTTTCTTAGAACTCTTCACAGTTCGTTGCAGCTCTAACGGTAATATGTTTAACACACCGAAGTGAGAAGCATCTGAAGACAATTCAATTTGCGCTGCTAACACAGGTGTTTTCTATTTAGACTGCGCCGTGGAGGAACAGCCGCGCGCACTAAGGCGCATTGCTGCGGTGCATAGCTGTTCTCCGTCGGAGGTTCGAGTCCTCCCTCGGGCATGAGTGTGTGTGTGTGTTGGTATTAGGACAAGTTAGTTTAAGCAGTTTGTATCTTTAGGAACCGATGACCATTGTAGTTAGGTTCCATAACTTTACGAACATTAGAAAATTTGAATATTTAGACATGCGAAATGCAGACATCTTCTCTCCAAAGATACAGTACACATATTCTGACCTCTGATTGTATAGTTCCAAATTATACCTTGGCCCTGACAGCACCATGTTTAATGAAAATTGTAAAGATACTTCGTTGGTGCTGTCTGTTACGATTACGGTTGAACCCGCTTTGAAACAAAATGAACTTTATTGTCGTGGAATATGAAATACCTGCAGGAATCAGATCATTAAAGAGGAGAAGGTAAAACAAAACATGAATATACCAGGAAAAAAAAAGAGACAGCGGGAGTTACTGTTGTGGTCAATATAACACACGAAAATACCATTTCAAAAGAAAAATGTCGAAAAGTTACCTGTTTATACATTGTTGTGCCGGAGATGTCGTGATGAGCTCTAATTAGTAATTTATTATTATAAAATGAGCTTCGTCATATTTTTCACCACAACGAGATTTTTGGATAATATCACGCTTCTCAAGACCAAGTTCACGAACATGTTTAAAAATTAACACATCAGTGGAACAAACTGAATCAATACCGGACTAAATCCTAACGTAACATTGATTGCAGGTTCTGAAATTCCAGCTAGTACAAATAGAATGTCGAAAAGAGTCTAGTTTCAACTAAACTTGTGCATTCACGTAGTGAATCGAAATGGTGTCCAAACATCTTTTTGCGATCGACCGCGGCTTGCTCAATACAATAGTAGAAAATAAATTATTTAACCCAGATTTTTCTGATTTTTTTCGGTTACTTCTGGTTTAAAAGATAGTTTATTACATCTGTAATAGATCGTTCAAATGTTGCAACATTGGTTTTACACAAATTGCACCCTTAGTCTCGGCGTAATAGGCCGTTCTTCTGGAAAGAAATAAAAATGAAAACACTAATATTACACGATGGATATGACATTTTAAATGCATAGCCATCCACATGTTACGGAATAATTAAAATAAAATTGATCTGTAAGTACTTACACACAAAATCATGGGTTAATCCCTATCTTTGAAGGTAACAAACATAGAATAACATGCTAAAACAATGACTGTTAGTATTTGCATGTCAATTATCGACATTCGAATGACATTCCGATGTTGGGGAAAGTGTTTTGTGCCAAAAGGAAACAATTTACTTTTATAAAAAACAAAACACCATCCATCTGGGTTAATGAATAGGGGGTCATTTTCAAATAGATTCAAATGTAGTGAATTTGAAAGATGTGGGTTTATTGCAAATAATAATAAATAAAAAATGCTCACATTTACATAAGTATATTTTATCCCAGAGAAGAAGTGATGTCCGATGAGTAGAAGAGCGCAGAACAGAAAGACGAAGATCGCTTCCGTTGTCTCTCCAAGTCGGAGAAAAAAAAAAATTGACAATCGGAAACAAACGTGTGCATTGAAGCGAGAACGGATACACAAGCGACAAGCGTCGCAGATTTAATTTTTGTAAAAAAATATTTAATGTAATGTTACGAAATATGTATTTCACTTGTTATTAGGACAGCAGATGGCTGTATTCAAAATAAGTAAAATGATAAAAATAAAGGCATTTATCGTTTGTACTGGTACATTCATGAAATGTATTTAACGTGATAAATATGTGTCTTTTTTACATAACTGTATAGGAAAGGAAAGCACTTTACACAAATCGCATCAGATCTTCGCTGATGTGATGCGTGTGCTGTTAGCATTTAGGCGCATGTGGCGTTCTGCGGCAGCATACACGGTGTAGTGTGAGGTGTTCCTGGAAAGCTTACCTGCCGCTGATCGATGGCAGCCCGTGTAACAACTTCCGCACGCGCATCTGCGACGACACGGCGCCTGAGATGATGGATGAGCGCTTAAGCAGCCGCCGATGACCGCAGCTCCATTACAGGGGGGGTGGGGGTTCGCCGATGGATATCGCGGGATAAATGGCTCGCTTCATCATCACGAAGGCAGTGGGCAATGACCCGAGGCACCAATACTGTAGGTACCGTAACGTTGTTGCTGCAGTTGATGTTTCGTTATTGCTTTGAAAGAAAAGCATAGTGATAGAAAAGCTGCAAAAACATGAAATTGCCGTTTATAAGCGAATCTGGCATATAAAAATTGTTGGATGAATAAAAGGTTTCCGCTTGGTAGGCGATGTGAGATGTTTCTTTTATTAAACTTCAAAACATATCGATTTCGTCCCTATGATGGGACATCATCAGTGCAGAATTGCACATCGCCTACCAAGCGGAAACCTTTTATTCATTATAATTCTGTGGTAGGCTGGCACAAAATGGAATCTAGTTACAAAATATTATTGGAACTTTGGACTTAAATCTTCTTTATGCAAAGACATCTATTTAAACACTTGCGCCGGCCACGGTGGCCGAGGGGACTGAAGCAATCCAGTCACGGTCTGCACTGCCACTACGGTCGGGGGTTCGAATCCCCCCTTGGGCATGGATATTTGTGCCGTCCTTAGTCTTAGTCACTTCATAAGTAGTTTGTAAGTTAAGGGACTGATGACCCCGTAGTTAAGTCCCATAAGCTTTACAAACATTTGAACATTTTTTTATTTAAACACTTGATTTCGATCAGTGTAATTCATCACCGACCATAAATATTTCAAATGCCTAAACGAGGAAATTACGAATGACATCGGAGGTAGAGCCTCACGTGAATCTTCAAATTTTCTTGTCGAATTTCATTATAAATAAAATTACAGGTATTCAGCATGTAACGAGACAGGTCTGTCAGACACATATAGGACCTATAATGAAGAGACCGATTCCGGGTTGGATTGTACGTACAGATGAAGTGTTTAGTATATTTTACACTAGAGGAGGTGTGATAGCATATGTATTTTGTGGCTGGAAGGCATGTTTGTTGAAAAGTGCCATTTAGTTACGATTTGACAATTAACGAACGCTAATTAACAATGAGTTATAATCCGTGACACTGAAATAATTGATGTTATAAATTGTCAGTAAATTTACATTCTCTAATAATCAGATATTCGCCAATTAATTTTGAAAGCATTTGAAACATTAAAATATATGCGAAATGGTTTGTTTTGCAATGTTATATTATTTAATAATCGCGTCACTATAATAAAAGTAGGAATTGTCGTAATTGTTTCTTAATAATGACATATATCTAAAAGAACATGTAACATAACATTTGTGTGAAACTTCTTACTCACTGGATAGATTTGATAATTAGAAGTCTGTGTAAATGAAAATATAACAAAAATTTATGATTCTATTTCCGAAAAACTTATTGAAAACTAGTACTCACATGTCACGAATTTTATGTATAATACTTTGTTTCTTAAATGATTTTACGATGTAATGTAATACGAATCACGTAAAAAACCTAATGTAATTATTAATGTAAAATAATTCATTCACTTGTAATTATAAATTATTATTTAAACTGATTCCAACAATATATGAACACTTCGCTGTTGTTTGTATCTTATATAAGTTGAGGCACTGCAGCCTCGTAGGCAGTTAGCTCTGTATCCGTTTTTAGCGTCAAATCTACATCACTTTGTATCAGCAATGTTTTGTAATTAAATCGCGGTTATATCTGCAAAGTTGTTTTTAATTTATGTCGTAGATAATCCTCCATATCGTCAAAGACCCCGAGTCATGAAGAAGAATATGTACATTTCATAAGTGTGACACAGATCCAGTCGCTGGCAAAGAATTTGAGCTCGCCACCCGAAATGTGTTATATTCCAAATTCGCCGTATCAGCAGTCAACAGTTATGTTATAATTTGCCAGAGACATGTCGGATGTTGTGTTACAAGCAATAACCATTTATTTCTTATTGCTATAATTTCAGCTGTGTATCGTGCAGCCATCAAACAGAGCGATATTAAGGCAACTAGATTGTCGGCAGAGTGCTCCCGTCCATCCTCTACACCAGTGATTCCCAAAGTAGTCTGTATAGACCCCCCAGGGGTTTATTCCAACTTGCAAGGCGTTCGTGTGAGCAGAAAAATAATTTGGGGGTCTATTTGTTGTAAATGGCGGTCCACGATATTGGTTCACATTTAGGAAGATTGCAACCAAAATTCAGAATTATTCTCACATTGCTGAAGCTTGATCTTGTTCGTTTAATTAGCTAAGCAAGAGAGTTGCGGAATTCTGTGTTTTTGGTATCCTGCTGTAGGTCCGTAGTCAGATTTTTTTATTTTTATTATTTGCGAGAGTGGGTGGGGGGGGGGGGGAGGGGACGAGGTCAGACAATTATGACGTATATATTCTAACTTGCAAAGCATTTTCCCTCCACCCTTTTATAGTTAAAGTTATCAAAGTTTAAAAGTCGACGGAAAAGATGTATAAGGCTGCAGTGCCTTCAGTGATCTCAATTATTCACTGGATTCACAACTGTAGTAGTTACGATCTGTAAAAATCGTGACGGTTTATTACAGTTATGTTGGAAACTCCGTACGTATTGGTCATGTTGTCTGCTATGAAAATAAGTTATGAACGACTGATTATTTTAATAGATACAAAATGACGTGTGTATCGCTTGTGGCTGTAGATAAGTCAAAGGAAATGAAATAGAGTACAGAACCATATGTGAGTCATATTTCTCTTCAGAACTAGTGTATCTATTTCCGTTTGAGCTTACGGATTGGATATACATTCTGTGTGGAAAATCATGCTTATATCATACGCTTCGAATCTGTCGTTATTACACTTTATTTAGTTGTCTACAACAGTGTAATTTTTTCATTTAATGGAGCGTGAGAGAAACATTAGTTCTAAATCAGAATATAACTCAAATATACGTTTTACACAACTCGTGTCTTTTTTCTACTGTTCCGATGCAGGAGTACAGTTAATTACATGTATAGAATATTTTGTAAATATTATTAATATTTTCAGAACAGATAGTGCACGTTGTATAATAGTTTCTACCTAAGCAACTAGAAGAAACGATTGGAGATTTTATAATGTTAAATCCTTTGTAAGCACATAATACTGACAACTGGATAGTGCATGACAGATATACGTTCAACAATGTGGCGTCGAGCGTCCCGACTTCGTAAGATACAGCAACTCCATATTATCATAGAGCTCACAGAGTGCCCTCCATGGAGATTGTATACAATCATAATCTCTGATATCTTCGACGGCAGAGAAGTACTAGACCGTAATGCCATCTAAGGAGAGCACATGTAATCACATACGTAATACCTCGTTGTTTTCATTCTCCTTGGTGCGGAATTACGGAATCGTCTGCATCGCCTAAGTCTAGATTTCGGGTCAACATGAAAATTCAATACTGTTATATGTTCTGATCTTCATTTTAAGCATTGACAATGGGCACATTGTGACCGAAATATAGATCGCCGATAAAAAGAAATACGTGCAGCTGAGTGCTGACATCTTCTATGTTGCCATAAAATTGAAGTGTCATTGTCGTCTCAAATACCATAAGTTACTAAAATGTTCAAATGTTTGTAATTCTATAGGACCAAACTACGTTGGTCATTATTCCCTAGACTTACAAACTACCTAAACTAAGTATCCTAAGGACAACACAGACATCCATGCCCGAGGGAGGATTCGAACCTCCGACGCGGGAGGTTGCGCGATCCGTAACTTGACGCTCTAGACCGCTCGGCTACTCCCGTGCGCCCATAAGTTACTAGCAAGAAATTTCTGAAAATTTACGCTTGGAGCACAGCATTGTATAGTAGTGAATCATCGACAGAAGAGAATGGATTCGTTCGATTTGTGGCGCTGGAGAAGAATTTGGAAAATTAGGTTAGGTGAACTGACGATATAAGGATTTCTTCGCACAACTGCTAAAACAGGAACATGTGGAAAAAAAAACCATGATATCAGCCTCATGATAGTAAAGGGAGCTACAGAGGGTGAAAATTGGGAAGACAAAGTTTGTAGAAACACCCAGCGAATAAATGACATCGTAGGTAGCAATGAGGATGTTCATGGAGGAGAAGAATTCATAGTGGGCAGCATGTAACTGATAATGTGTATGACGACTAAAAAGAATCAAATATGTCTAAATCACATGCCACGGCTTCTCCTACCTCCTCAGATAGTAGCGAGTCCCCCCCCCCCCCCCCCACTCATACCGCCTCTCGGGAACCTTTATGATGTGCGCACACGATATTCACCAGAATTTCATCACAATCTGGTGAATTGCACAGGTACGCACAGAAGATGACAGCAAAGTATTGAAATCCATGTTTTAGGGCACCATGTAATCGACTGCAGCACCGCACTGGCAAAATTTGACTTCTTTCTTGCATCTGGAATACGTGTTGCTGCCTTCTCCTATGTTGGATGCCAGATACCTCAGATCTGTTGTAAGGTCCCTATGGTCCCGGCATAGTTAGTTTTCTATAAAATGATTTCCAGTCCATGGTGTACAGAAATCAGTGAGAATAAATATTCCTTCAGTAAAAAACCGTCGTGATTGCAAATTGTTTTATTAATTAATGACGCGTTTCGCCCTTTAGCAGGGCATCTTCAGATTATCTGCGTGACAGGATTTACACAAGACCACCACTTCTATTATGATAATCTTAAAAATCGCTTTTATGTTTCTCGCAGATTTACCGAGTATGTACCAACTGTAATTCGTTGTTACCCGATTATTTGTACTGCTACAAGGAAATCAAAAAATTCCAGAAAAATAGAAACACTGCAAAACAGCTTACGGTGGCACACCACGGAGAGCGCATTGTAAGCATTGTTTACCATTTTTACTGTCTTCATAACACAAAATAAGCTCATGTAGCATTATACCCGTTTTGTAATTCCGCCTTGTAATTTTTTGTAAATTCTGTCACGCAGATAATCTGAAGATGCCCTGCTAAAGGGCGAAACGCGTCATTAATTAATAAAACAATTTGCAATCACGAGGGCTTTTTACTGAAGGAATAGTTAGTTTTCTGTGATATTTAATTTTGTGAACTGGCCACAGATGTATATTTTAAGAGGGGCAGTAATCTTTGGAAGTTCGATAGCAGAGTAAACGCTCTGGCTGCGAGAGAGCAGTCAGTAGTCAGTCAGTTGCGAGCAGTGTTGGGAGTTAGTGGCCAGGAGTGGACAGTTGCGTGAGGTAGCGAGAGGAAGCTGTTGGAGAAGGCAGTCGTTAAGTAAGGTGCAGCAGCACGCTATTATTGTAATGCATGATGTTAATTTAATTTTCTGTAATATTTTTCTACTTCATATTTTTAAGAATGCATAATTTCTATATTCAATTTGCGTTCTGCGTCCTCATTTGGTTGTTAGTTTCACCTTCCTTTCATTTTCTTCATTTATGATTATCGTTGAACTTAATTATTACCCACGTATCATTTGTGAAAATTTTAATACTGAAATACTGCATGACGCGAGCTGCTTGCTGTTTCCTGTCTCCAGTTTTGTAATAAGAAGATACGAGGTAAGTCAATTTGTTATTTATCTGTGTCGCAGTCAAATTGTTTCTCCCTTTCATTATTCAAATGAATCAGTTTCGTTGTACCCTTTGGGAGTACTTTCGACAGAGCCATAAATTTTAATGTCTGTGTTTTCCCCTATTTCCCGGGCGTGTCCGTTGCGCATATTAATGTTTTCTAAGGCTTACCTCGGTGGTCGCAGTCACCACATTTTTCGTCTTTTAAAAGTTCAGTTGTGCACGTATTTAGTGCTGATAAATTTCCATTAAACATTACCTTGCCAATTTCCATTAAACATAATCAATTAATTAATATTTTCCGGGATAACTTGCACTGTTAATAATTAATTATAACGTCGCTTCTCCTTTCAGTTAATCAAAATCCTCTGTAGAAAGTAAATCACAATAATTACTTTAAAGTTCATTGTAATCTATGAAATCTCTTTAATTTCCAGTAATATGTGACTGATAATATTCAATTGCTAATTTAATATTAAAATACTTATTTTAATACACTAAATGGCTTCATTGCATGTCAATTATATTATAAAAATGTATTATGAACTGCTACACCGCTGTAGTTAATTATGTCGTTGATAACGAATAACTAATAATCTAATCTGCTCTATAATTCATTTGCTTGAATCATTCACTCTTCATTTGTGTGTGTTTTACGATGATTTACATGTAAAAAAGACAAGCATTCTCAGTCACTAGCCATTTTAACATCAGCGAAGCATTTCATTTACTGCTTAGGCTTTGTTATTGTATTCAGTTTTTCATTTTAGGTTACTCCATTTAATTTTAATTCGTCGTTTGTGTAATCATATTGATTTTCCAAGGAAATTAAAGTGATGAATATATACATCGTTTTAACTGAAAAAAATAAATAATATAAAATAAAAATAGAAAACGCTTTAGCTTCCCACTTTATAGCTGATTTTCGTATTGAGCAGTTGCACTTAAATCATAGAAAGATCAGATGTTCAGATGTTCAGATGTCTGTAAATCTATCGGACCAAACTGCGTGGTCATCAGTCCGTAGCTTACAAACTACTTAAAACTAGGTAAACTAACCTAAGGACAACACACACACCCATGCCCCAGGGAGGACTCGAACCTCCACGGCGAGCTACCGCGCGCTCCGCAGCGAGACGCTTTAGACCGCTCGGCTACTCCACCGCGGCATAGAAAGATCGTAAAGTAACTCATAGACAGTAAAACTGTCTTAAAACAGTTGAGCATTTAACTCTAAAGGGGAGCATTATACAAATCAGAGGCTCCGTGCTCTAGTGGTCAGAGTAGACTTATTTTTGGCGATATATTGATTTCAACAAATGATTGGATGAGTCAAGGAAGACGGAAACCTACCCAAAAAGAATAGTTATCCAAACTACTACTGCAGATACACAGACTGAAAGGGCAGATGAAGTTTCTCAATTTGAACAAATAACCCCAGATATAAAAAAAAATATAAAAAAATCCTTCAAAACAGCAATATACTGGTCCTAGCAATTATCCAGGCGACACATTACAAAATATTTGGAGCAGAAAGGAGTCGGCAGCGGCAGGTGATGATTGCAAATTAGATCTGAAATAAAACTCGACAGTTTTCTCACATCTTTCTGTGAAGCAGAAATGATATTTAATTAACATCCTCTCTAGCGTCAGTGCTGTTAGACAGACAATGGCTTCACAATTTTATATATCGCGAGCAGACAAGTCGATCGTAGTGTACTTGTGAAAAAGTGTTGACAAGTGCAAATCACCAAGTCATACTTGCGACACAAAATGTTAAAATATGCACGATCCGCAAAGTACGAATGCTTAAAGTGAGACTTCTAAAATATCTGAGTCAACTGTGCCCGCTGGAAGCGAACCCACAGGACAAAAATTAAAGTATAGAAAACAGCACAAGTAAATCTAGAAATGAAGAGGTCCGAAAACTTCGGAGTCATCGGCACGAGACCTAAGTAGATCCGCACACTGCAAAGGCCTACCATCGAATCCGAAAAAATCTAAGCCGGAGTTCCTGGTCTCGACAGGCGACCCCCGCCTACGCGGCCAGAGAGCTGAAATTACCACATACAGCTGATTGACTGCCCAATGATACCGCGAGAAGCCGTCGACAAATTACAAATTACTAAACTTTGGCGAATCACAGAGCATTCTGCAGACGCCCCTACAAGCTCCTCCCACACGAGCAAAGTTCCCACAGAGACTATACCGTACACAGGTCCAAGACCTCTTCGAAGTTTTCGGACGCTTTCTTTTTTGTTCCCAGGCCTCAAAAAACACATAAATTTTATGGCCACAGGAGCGAGTCCCCCGCTGGCCCATACGACCGACTATGCGCCCAGCAAACTGCTCAACATTTGTCACACAGAAGAACGTTTCCACAACAACCCACATTGGCAAAATCCGTAGAAACCGTTCAGGCATTCGTAACTAAAAACTGTAAAAGCAAGTAAGAAAATTGTCGAATTAGAGATGTGGTCATAGTATAGGAATACATCGAAAAACGTCCACACCGAAAAATCACTGCATTTTTGTGTGTGTTTGGTTTAACGCATTTCTGCTCAACGAAATAAAGATGCACAAGATCGTGATTTTTAATTCAGTATGACGATCTTCAGCTAAGAACTGACGAAAGAATCAGTCAAGATGATCGCCGCAAAGATCTTTCATTCCGCTCCAGACTTCTGATCGCACAGAGGCACACCTATAGCACCACAGTCAAGTGAAACAGAGAGAACATAAAATCGCAAACTGGTACTTTGACACTCCTAGTGGTGTTTTGTAATGTCTATTTAATTTTTTTTCCATTTCCACTATCAATTTATCCGTATTCAGCGATGAAAACAACTTCATACTAAATGCCATTGGTCTCTCTCTCTCTATCGTTTTTGATTCTACAGTTTCCTATTTTTCCCCAGTTTCTGGATCAGTATCCAGTAAATTTGTTTCATCCAATAAATTTAAATTGTACTGAATTTATCCATTGATTTCAGTGTTTATTTCGCGACTCTTCTACTTTTGTAGAGTGAAAAGAACTCGTATTGTGTCACAATCGTATTTTATAAATGACATGATGCATTTAGAGCCCTGGAGCACCTCTTCAGATACCTTTTGAGGCATTTACATTACTTTAAAGCAATAGAGGCGCTCAGAAGCAAAGGGGTATAAGTGCCAAAATTGAAAATCTTGCAGTTAGAGCATGCAAATGGAAGACGAGATCCCATTTTATTTAGTGGAAATGGAATATAAGTAGATTTATTGACAGGTGCTGCTATCTGACGAGTTTTCTGAAACCTACTTAATCACTCCAGTCATCTCTTTGGATGATTCTTCAAATGTTTGTACAACTTATGGGACTTAACTACGGGGTCATCAGTCCCTAAGCTTACAAACTACTTATGAACTAGCTAAGACTAAAGACGACACCAATATCCATGCCCGAGGGGGGGATTCGAACCCCCGACCGTAGTGGCCGTACAGACCGTGACTGGAGCGCCTCAGTCACCTCGGCCACCGTGGCCGGCCATCTGTTTGGAGAAAACGGACATAAGTCACTTGTTTGCCGACATTCACAAGTCAGTTATATTGCAGCAGTTTGTAGGGACTGTTTATAAGTGGTTTTTATGCGGTTACTGTAGAAAGTTCTGAGGAACAATTTTATACAATGAATGAACAGGAGATCTGTGACTATTTACTCGACGAAGACACAGGTAATTACTTACTGCATTAAAAAGAAAACTTTATTTGTATACAGCATGGACATAACCTACACTCTTTCGGTAACTTTGTGCTTTCTCTGTTTATATTTGTGATAACAATAATTGGAGTTTTCTTGGCAAGATTTCCTGATAGATTCATAAAACAGTTTAATTCAGAATTTTTATTTCAAACCCTGTTGATGATCCAGACAAGGGCAAAAATTACGTTCTACTACAAGACACTGACAACGACGACTCTGAATACGAGATTCAAGGAAGCAATTAAATGTACAAAGACAAGACGGCGTTTAAGGCGTTTAAAGAGGAAGAAAGCGTGATTCTGGTAAAACATATTCACTGTTAAGGGGAAGTTAGCCCCTTAAAAATCAGTGCAGTCGTACGATCATAGGTGCCGATATCAGAGAGTTCAGAAAGCGAGAGGAAGAAACTGTTTGAGGAGTTCTGGGGCCTGGAATCGTGGGAGTTGCAAACTGCGTATATAAATGGATGCATGAAAAAAAAAAAAAAAAAAAAAAAAAAAAAAAAAAAAAAAAAAAAAAAAACATCAAAACGTGCCGTAAAGAACAAGCAAACGAGTGTGAGTTTTATGCTATCAGGTAAAAGGGTAAGCAAGTTGTTAGCACCGACCTACATATGGAGATATGATCATCATAATGAAATGAGAGAAATCAGATCGAAAACAAAGATTTAGGTGTTCCTTTTTCCCGCGAGCTATTAGAGCCTGTAACTACGGATAAATATCATGAAAGTGGTTAGATGAACGCTCTGCAATGCACTTCAGTGTGACTTGCAGAGTATCCTTGGAGATGTAGATGATTGTGCCAATCGGTTACTACGGGCACACGCACCCCTATCTCGTTTTCTACTCACACCACAGTATTGACGTACACAGTAGTGATGGGCTGTTCGGATCATTTCACTGTTTCGAAACATACGGATCATCTGAGTCTAGTGAGTCGACTCGCTGTTCGGCGCTCGAAACATCTGGCGTGCTGCAGAGTCGTGCGCCTCCCTGATTCACGTGAACCGCAATAGCTGCAGGGCGCCGTAGTAAGTCGATTCACGGCTTCGGCACTCAAAACGACGTGCCGCAGCCCTGCGTCCTGCTACCTCTGCTGATTCACATGAGCCGAGAAAGCTGCAGTAGGGCGATACAGCAAATACGAAATATCAACGTGGTTTTAATACGTTATTCACTAGACTTAACTGAACGGCACAGGATTTGTTTGCTACTGCGATTTTACAATCGTGTTAAATCGTAAACGTTTCCTAAATTACTCGCATTTTCATACAAACAAATATTGTAATAAAGGAAGCACAAAACAGTAATGATCAAGTCCAAAGTCATGAAACTTTTTCCAACCTTCAAAATTCCATATTTAAGATTAAATACAACAAGAATGATCATGGTTCAAATGTCTACATGCATCCAGAAATTAATAACTTTTCTAACTAATCAATATAAACAAAACATTTAAGATTTGTTCCTAAGACATATTTAATGCAATCAACAGATATCACTACAAGTATTAACACAAGGAAACACATTTCACAATTGACGTGACGAAACCACAAAACTAAACGAAAATTTTTCAATGTCCAGATAGGTATTCTAACAATCATATTCATCTTCACTCAGTCAGATGAAAGAAAATCAGTTACAGTTTGTTTAAACTGAAATTAAAAAAACGTTATTTTTGACATCTTACTGAGAATACGGTTTAGTCCCACTGAAATTATTTGCCCTCTTTTCGAAAAGACGCCTTCACCTGGCACAGATGTAGCAACAATGCATAACAACGCTTAGTTCACACGAAACCACCTCAAAACACCAAAGGAGTTCACGACTTTTCACGGTGGTATCCCAGTTTTGAAACCTCAGTTGAAGGGTACCGGTAGCATAATTCAAACCCTTTGCACGCCTGGGCGCTGTGTCGAACCCACCCAGGCAGATGGATAGCAAACGCATGTTAACGGTTCCTAGCGTCGGATACATGAATCACAAGATTCGTTGTTTCGAAACAGTGCCGATTCAAGTTTCGACTCGTCGAGCACTCCGCTGACTCGATTCACTGAGTCGAAACATCAACTCAGTAGCCAACTCTAGTACACAGTTCGACTGGTGAAGTCAGTGAGTCACATTCGTTTGCGCGTTACGACATATGTTAAAGTGCAGAAATGTTAAAATGTTCCTATAGCTGAGGGACCAAACTGCTCAGATCATCGGTCCTAGAGTTATTAACTACTTAATGTATGCTACGGTCGACACACACACACACACACACACACACACACACACACACACACACACACACACACTCGCGCGCAACATACACGAGAGGAGACTCAAAGCTCCTACGAAAGTGGGGCGCTGTCTGTAACATGGTGCCTCAAACCGTCCTATCACTTCTCTGCGACCGTGGAGGTTGCACCTCGCACTAATATGGGGTTTTCAGCATGCGTTGACACCTGGTATCTCAGTACTTTGATCTGTAAATGGAAGAGTTTCGAGTACTCCATATGTAGTGTTCAACAATAAATCTTGATTCGGGTGAAAAACTGATAGAGGGTCTCCTACTTTTTATTTCCGGCGGTGTATTTTGAGAAATTGTAAACAACAGTAATTTCCATTACGACACTGTAAGCAAAGTCTACATAAATACTCTACAAGTGCATGACAGAGGTTTCATCGAAACGCTTTAATGATATTTCTCTACAGTTCCATTCTCTAATAGAGCATGGGAAGAAGAAATTTCGCAAATGGATCTCATCGCAACGAATAACGCCTACTGGGCACAGCAGAACTACAGTGAACACAAGTAGTGTACTTCATTCAGGCCTTATGACTTTAACTGATCGGCCCTCTCCGATGTACTGCACTGCTCATGATTCTTTACATTTTTTGCATGTTGAGTGATAACTATGGACCATCTAATGATCTGTGTTCTTGACGCAATATACGTACGTCAGTTTTTAGGAGATTGTGGAATCAAGGTGATGCAACACTTTTTTTTTGACGTGTGTACAACCAGAATGACATAATCCTCCTATCACAAAACAAGAAACTGCTGTTATGTTCCGGACTGAGTCACAGATGGAAGATGGGAAAACTACGCGTACCTGCCAGCTACAAAAGCAATACAATAAATCAATCGAAAGGATGTATTATCTTTTTATCAGTCAACATTTACAAATGTTTTTTTCTTTTTTTTATCCTTCTGGATCATCTTCACATTGTTGTAGTGTTTCATGAGTGCATGACTGCAATCTTGACATATTCGCGCTTTCTTACAACTTACCTAATCCCTCCGTGTAATAAGCTCTCGTATGCGAGAGGGGGGCATCGTTAATAGGGAGTATCTGTGAGTGGACTACAATAGAAAATATTGTCATATTACACTTTAAGAGAGATGCAATGTTCGATGATACTATATGCCGTGTTACTTTACACAGGCCTGTGTGGGACGTAGTTCTTTATGTTATTAACATCTTTGTTTCTGGTCAGGATTTGCTGCGCTGTGACAGGACCCTTTTTCATTCAGGTTACTTATATTACGGCTCTTCACGTTGTACAGTGAACTATTCTAATAAATAATCACTCCACTGTCTGCTGTCTGATTAAGGTCCTTAATTCCTAGACACAATATATTAATCCATTCATTCTCAGTGTTGTTTCTGGACAACAACGTATTAAAAGCTGATTTATACCGTATTTTGTGAATCAGTCTTTGAAGTTGCATTGTTGTTGATGAAAAACATGCTTCTAGTACGACATTTTGCCGATCAGTACGGCGTGTAGCCACTTCTGAGGCATTAATTCATCCGTCTTGGAGGTTGTGTTACTTTGTCGTTTGTATGTGGCTGTGAGTGTGGTTCATTTTAGTTTACTTCAGCAGTGAATTGTCTTTGATGCTGTGTGCGAAGATTATTGATCTGGCAGTGTTAACTATCAACACAATAACGTCTCAAGTAATGAAATACCTCGATACAAATGTCTGTGTTGCGCATGAAATACATGACATAAAAAAATCAATAGTTCGACAAAAAATTTTAAAACACATATTTTGATGTTTACTGCACTGTGTTTCCGAACCTGATTTTATAATATGGGACTAACAGGGTTAAGACGCTGGTCAAGCTTCGCAGTTCAAAGGCATGCGGTTCGCACCACGTGAAATATCGTTCATCTTTCACTAGCGATCCCCCTTCTCTAGTATAGAGCTAACCCCTTCGACCTCTATGCCGTCCCACGTCTCGCTAAAGGTTATGCAATTTTCGCGCAATTGTGTGTCTTGACATTCAATTTCGGTTTCGGAGTTTTATTAATCCGCTCTCCCGTTTCCTAGGTTTCCCAGTAATTGAGGGACTCATAATATGCGAAAATTTACTTTAAGTTCGGACTAGCTGATTGTTGAGTGTCTTACAGTGGTCTTACATATTTAGTCCTTTATAAACATGTATATCGACTAAAATTGTTAATTAACTTTACTATTTTCCGTTTTTAATCTCGCATAATTAATTTCCCTTCATATTACCAAGTTGTGTATTTATTATATTTCTTATATCGATGCACGACAGGGCCTATGTTATTTTGTTACCAACATCTTAGCTTTTAAACGGTATCGCGTTCTAACTATCGCTCTTCTTGTGAAGTGCGTCAGCTCTTGCATTACTGCTATCCCATGCTCTGCCAGTTTTTTAATGGTGACTTGTAATTTCATGGGATTTTTCATTCTCGGACTGAGAACTGTTCGTACGTATCTGTAATTTGACACAACTGTAATAACTTCTCATATATATATATATATATATATATATATATATATATATATATATATATATATATATATATATATATATATATATATCTGCATTTTGAAATTAATAATGATTGCTTTCTTTTATCTTGTATGCTCTAACTGCTCTTGCTGATCTAACTACCGAAACCGGTCTTGTGAATAAATCATCAATTAAAAGCTGTCTGCGTCTTTAGTCACTATAACGTGAGCTTTATTTGTATTGACTTACATCTGCGAAAAAGAAGTTTTGAAAAGTTTTGATTAATACATTTTATACCACTTCCTGTTATCGTTTGTCTGAAATTCTCACATCCTTGCTATTTGACTTGTTTATTTTATGTATGTTTGCTGTTTGGTAACTTGTGGCACATTTATCCTTTTTTACAAAGCCAATTTAATTTGATGTGCTCCTATTTTTACGATCCTTTCGCATGATAAACAAAGTCAATGTATGTAAACGAAGGCCTCTGCGACCGTTGTCAAATGTTCAAATGATTGTATAGCTTATAGAACTTAACTACGGGGTCATCAGTCTCTAAACTTACAAACTACTTATGAACTAGCTAATCCTAAGGATGGCACAAATATCCATGCCCGAGGGGGGGATTCGAACCCCCGACCATAGTGGCCGTGCAGACCGTGACTGGAGCGCCTCACTCCCCTCGGCCACCGCGGCCGGCGACCGTTGTCATTGTTGATAAAACTCTTCTAGGTATTGGACCGGATGGTCAATATATCAAATATTTTACCGACGTTTCGGCCACTATTGCAATCGGCCATCTTCTGGGTGTACAGTTCCATTTGACCCTGATTCACACAAAGCGGTGTTGCGTTTCTAAAAAAATGAGTACACAGTTAAAGAAGAGCTACTGGAAGCAGTTGTTTACACAAAATAGCTGTCAGAAAGAAAAACAAATGTTCAAATGTTTATTACGCTTATGGGACTTCCGGGTCATCAGTCCCTAAACTTAGAAACTACTTATGAACTATCTTATACTACAGGCAACACAAACATCCATGCCCGAGGGAAGATACGAACCCCCGACGGGGAACAGCTTTGCGCATCGCAGCATAGCGCCTCAGTGAGCTCGACCACTCAGCCTCGACTGTCAGAAAGGATATAATTCGTTGTGACATGTTTGTGGCTGTTGGTAATATTCCATCTTGTAGTGAAACTGGAGTAGATAGTTCTTGTGAATGTAGGTATTGGCGGTGATGGATTTTATACTTTGCAAGCATCCGAATGGTGCATGGATGAGGGGCCTTGCAATCAACATTAACACCGTTTTGGTGATCACCATGAAAGTTAGCAGATATATGTAAATTTTGTGGTGGGGGAGGGGGGTTGGGGAAGGAAGAGATGGAGTCAGGGAGGCAGAAGATGAGATTTTGAGACACAGAGAGAGAGCGAGAGACAGAGAGAGAGAGAGAGAGAGAGAGAGAGAGAGAGAGAGAGAGAGAGAGAGAGAGAGAGAGAGAGAGAGAGAGAGAGAGATGAGGGGAGAGGACATTGAGTAACAGAAAATTGGAATAAATAAATATTCGGGAAATGCCGGGTTTACAGCTGTTATTTAATAAAACACATTTAACAGTTTGTAATATTGGGGTCATGCAGCGTTGAATTTGTCACTTAAAGGAATAATATAATTTTCAATGAGTCCAAATCGCTGCGTAATATTTTTATTTATTTAACAATGGCCATTTCGGCTACAAAGCCATCATCAGGTTAACTGCAATCGTGTAATACAAAAGTCGTGAGATAAAAGTCACATGAACGATATTTACATAAATTTTGATTATACATACTTCCTGTAATGTGGTTTTCCATATAAGATCGTTGTCATGCCACCAATATGGTACGGTTATAATAAATTAATAACTGATTCCTTTCACCAATTTCCCCCTCAAATTCCTCGTCTCCACCCCTCACACAGATGATATTTTTCTGAAATCTTCACGGTAATCGTGAATCTCATTACAAATAGTTTCGCCCCATATAATTGTAGTATGTGAGAACTTTAATCAGCCTACTATGCAAATAAAGAGTGACAGGCAGAAAACATAGTTTTAAACGGTACTAAATGCTTGATTTTCCTAAATTACTCCAAACAAATGCTGTGGTCAAATGATGGGATGGTTCCTTTGGTCCGTCTCGAATGACTATACTATCGATGGAACGTTAAACCGTAATTTCTGCCTTCCTTCCTTCTTGTACTACACATCTCAAAACAATTAGGTGATCAGGTGAGGTATAATACACAATATAGACTTGGTAACCTACTATATTCAGATATTGATTATAAATTGTGTGTGATACAATACGACGTTTTGCTTTCTGAAATCACTTGCGGCTTACATGGCTTTTACTTAGAGCGACGCGCCATGGTGCTACCATAACAGTGTAAAAGTACTTCTCGATACCCTCTAATACGGTGTGTTGAACACCTCGGGCAGTACAGTTTGACACCTGCGTGGCATGGACAGAATGAGGTTATCAATCAGCTCTTGAGGGAAACTTTGTCAAACAGCCTAAGGGATGTTTCCAGAAAACATGTCGCTAAGCCATGTCTCCACCATATCATTTCTTCCAGGAGTGCTAGTCTTGAAAGGTTTGCAGGAGAATTTTTGTGAAGTTTGGAAAGTAGGAGGCGAGGTACTGGCGGAAGTGAAGTTGTGAGGACGGGCCGTGAGTCGAGTCGGGATAGCTCAGTGATGTCGGGCGCTGTGGCTCAGCACGCTCGGTAAGGGGCTGAGCGCCCTCTGTAATAAAAAAGCTGAGCCAACCATTCAACGAACAACAGCGAACAAATTGAACGAACGTCCGCGAACCGTAAATCTACCAGATGAAAGAAAAAAAGTGGTAGAGCTTTTGCCCGCGAAAGACGAAGGTCCCGGTTCCGGCACACAATTTTAATCTGCCACGAAGTTTCATGACATGGACTGTTCCGAGTACCACGTTTTCTACAGATGAGGGAACGACGATTATTGCGGCTGAACACAAAACTTGTCTAATCTGTGAACGAAGTTCATTCATTACGACTCCAGTCCTTATGTTCCTCTACGGTCGGGGGTTCGAATCCGCCGTTGGGCATGGATATTTGTGCCGTCCTTAGTATTAGCTAGTTCATAAGTAGTTTGTAAGTTTAAGGACTGATGACCCCGTAATTAAGTCCAATAAGCTCTACAAACAATTGAACAATTAAGTTCCTCAGCCCAATTTCTGCGGGCTAAACAGTATCGTGGTTTTATTGGAACACACAGCATAGACCACCATGCGTAGAGGCCACATTTCCAAACGCGATTTCGGACTGTTGGTTTTGATATTGCACGACCAGTTGCTGCCTGAAGGGTGATTTGCAACTGCCGGCCGTGGTGGCCGAGGGGACTGAGGCGCGTCAGTTACGGTCTGCACGGCCACTACGGTCGGGGGTTCAAATCCGCTCGGGCATGGATATTTGTGCCGTCCTTAGTATTAGCTAGTTCATAAGTAGTTTGTAAGTTTAGCTACTGATGACGCCGTAGTTAAGTCCCATAAGCTATACAAACATTTGTACATTTTGATTTGCAGCTGAGTTGCATTCAGCTTCCAGTCTCATTGGAAACTTTGGGACACTCCAATAGCTGAAGCCACCTCCTACTGTGTCTATACTGCTTCCAAACGTACTATGGCTCTCCTTACAATAGCTTCGGGTAAGTCAGGTTGTTGTTGTATTGGACCACCTGCTCACTACACTCTCTGAACCCAACTGCTCGTGTAATTCGTTTGGTAGAGTAAACACAGCAACTTTCTGTTATTACCACTGTCTCGGATGCCGTAATGTTGTTGCCTCCACTGCATAGAACTGACAGAAGGACGTCGAACCATTTAAGTTCATTTTGCCGATGGCAGTACTTCAGTACCTTGCTCTTTCAACTAATCCCCTAATTGTTTTGACTAGTGTAAATGCGCCTACACTGAAATTTTCGTCTTCCTGTAGATGCAGGCATAAAATTTATTTATGGTGTACGTTCTTTTCGACATGACAGGAAAATAATCATCCTCGATACAGATACGTAATTTGGGTAGTGCGGAAGCGCCTCCGGGTGGACACACAGTAAATCCTGGTTCGATTCCCGGTCCGTTTCAAATTTCCGTCTTTCACCGTTGGAAGTATTTCAACAGCCAATTCTTCAGAAGACTAGTATGATGTGGCTCTTATCATTTCAAGACTTTTCATTTCCAAATAACAACGCGAACCCACAACCATTTCAACATACTGTCTGTAACCCTCATCTCCCTCTGCTCACGTTATTCCACTTATTTTTTCTCCCCAATTCTGTACAGCACATAATCAATAGTTACCTCAGGTATACAGCTGATGTTCATTACTGTCCTGTAGTAGCGAACAACAAAATCTTTGGTCCTCTGAAATCATTAATTCTCACTCCGATACATGGCTACACATCAGACAACTGTCCTCCTTTCCTCACTCTAAATTCAATGTTTAATGTTAGCAAATTTCTCTTTTCCGGAAATTATTATCTTCCCATTGCCATTATGCATGCTATATCCTCTCCACCTCGACCATATTAAGTTGTTTCACTGTCAAATACAATACTGTTTTACTATTTTCATTGTGTTGTGTGCTAATATGAATCCTCAGCATCGCCTTTTTTATTGGATTTTACAACATTACTTTTTTGTTTGCTCTTTTAAATGTTTATGTCATACACTCATTACGGACAAAATATATATATATATATATATATATATATATATATATATATATATATATATCCGTGCCATTCATTTGCTCCTTGAGGTCCTCTGCAGTCTCAGACAGATTTACAATTTCATCTGTCAAACCGTGAAATTTTTATTCCTTGTCCCTGAACTTTACTTTTGTTTCCAAATTTCTCCTTGCTTTCATTCATAGCTCACTCAGCACACAGACTGGGAAAGTTTACACCCTGGTCTTACTTCATGTCCAACTTTCGCGCCCGTTTCGTGAGCTTCCAATCTTAAATCTGATGTCTGGTTTCTGTAAAATTTGCATTTCATTTTTCTTTCCCTATATTTTACTCCTGCTACCTTTAGATTTTTTAATGAGTGTATTCCAGTCATCGCTGTGCAAAGCTTTCTGCAAATCTACAAGAGATATAAATGTAGGTTTCGTTCAGTAATCTTTCTAAGACACACTGTAAGGTCAGTATTGTCTCGTGTTCCTAAACGTTTTCTGAATCATAACTGATCTTCCTCGAGGTCGGGTTTTACGTGTTTTTCTTTATTCTCTTAAAAACTCTTGTTAGTATTTTGAAAGTAACAAGAATTGGAATTATTACATTGTTATTTAATTCTTAGTGTATTGCGCCTGTCTCATGCATCTTGAACACTAGTTCTTTTATGGCTGGCTCTACCTACGACAGCAATAGCTCCAAAATTTTGGCAGAACAGTCGTTCAGACTAAGATTTTTACAGGGACGTGTCAATCTGAGGAGAATTATTTCCGGTCTCGGAAATTCAGTTTGGAATGGGACTTCGCAGGATAGTAGTATAACTCAAGGGGGGGGGGGGGAAGCACACTATCCAGGAAATTCCAAGAAACAGGGCTCTAATGTTGTAATCGGCGCATATAAATAAATGATATACTTGCCGGTGAAGACTATACTGCATCTTGGGCGATTAGCTTAAGTGGAGGCGTGTTAGCCCGTCATGAAGACGATTCAGGTTAAAACCTACGACCATTTTTACTTAACATTTATTTCACTCTTCCTGACCGTCTGCCTGTTTGTATACATACAATAAGGCAAGAGCTACACTCCGTTTTTCTGTGAAGAAATCACTTCTTCGCATTTACAACGAAAGTATATGACCTTTCCACAGCTAACAAAATCACCTATAGGAGGCGTCATTTTTAAATACTTAGCACATGAATTACCGATGTTTCGACCACTGTGCAGTGGTGGTCTTCAGGACGGTTAACTGTTGGATGCTGCTGAATGACGCGGTCTAATACCAACAATTGTTTTATTCAAAATGACACCGGCCGTGGAACCTTACAAACTTATGACAATAATATTATTTACATAAATTAATTGTAAAATACAGCCGGGGTGGAATGGTCGAGCGCTCTAAGGCGCCTTGCTACGGAGCGTGCTGTTGCTTTCCGTCGGAGTTGCGAGTCCTCCATCTGACATGTGTGTGTGTGTGTTGGTTTGTTGTTTTTAGGTTAGTATAAGTAGTTTGTCTGCCTAGGGACTGATAAGAAATGTTCAAATGTTTGTAAATCTATGGGACTCAACAGCTTGGTTATTAGTCCCTAGCTTACAAACTACTTAACCTAAGGTAAACTAAACTAAGGATAACACAAACACCCATGCCCGAGGGGAGACTCGAACCCCCGTCAGCGGACGGCCGCGAGCACCGCTACACGGCGCTCCAGTACGCGCGGCTAATCCGCCGCGGTGGAATACATTTTGAACCATTCGACTTTTTTGAAAAGAAAATATTGTAATTAAAATTTCAAACAGCTGCAACAGTCATTTCTTAAGAAAATCACGTCCTTTATGATGTAATCGATAATATTTCCTTTAAACATTGTTATAACTTTTAAAAGAAAATCGTTTCTCGCAGGCAGGGACGCACTCTGTTCAATTGCTAGACAATCAGGAAGGGGAGCGTCGAGCCCTTTGACTGAGTGCGCTGTCATACGATAATAGTATATAGAATGACTAATATAAGTTGCACTTAGACTCTGGATAACGTGCTTTAAAACTTCTATGAGTGGACATTTCAAAGTGAATTTACGAAACTGGAGGGTCTCCTTGTGAGTCATTTATATTGGTACTATATAAATAGTTTTTTTTTATTTACGTTATTTTATTTCACTCATTTCAGTGTGAATTATGTTTCGGTGAGGATAATCCGCCATATGCAAGATACTTTAGTAATTTTTACCAAACATGTTTCAGCACATTTTGTGCTATCATCAGTGGGGTGGTTTATTTTTGTTCTTAAAAATTATAGTGTACTGTACAATTGACTTTTGAGTTACACCTAAATTGTTTTTGAGTGTTCATTTACTATGAATTTCGTTCAGGTTATCAGACAAAATATAACTATTTTAGTTTTGTAAAATTAGGCCTAGAAATACGAGTATCACACTTTTTACATAGCTTTACATTACGTTACGTATAAAAGCACTAAGTACCCTACTTATTACTTCTTGTTGTAGTAATAGTTTTTTACAAACTAGTCATCTGCAAAGCATAACAAACAGTTTAAATTTCTTGCTTTCCATCTTTGAGTTCGAAAAACGCGTCATTCTGTTAGTACTTACGATTCATTTCCTTTTTATTTACTTTATGGTTGCCGGACGCAGTGGCCGAGCGGTCTGCGGTGCGCCAGTCACTGTCTGCACGTCCGCTACGATCGGGGGTTTGAATCCCCCCTCGGGCATGGATGTTTGTGCCGTCTTTAGTATAAGGTAGTTCATAAGTAGTTTGTAAGTTTAGGGGCTGATACCCCTCAGAACATTTCATTTACTTTATGGTTGTTCCTGTTTTCTTTGTAGTATTTTTCTTACTTGTTTTCCACGTTTTGCTCGTCGTATACATTACGCCAGTAGTAATATTCGACGTATGGAAACGGCTGAAAAATATTAATTTGTTCTCTGGGTGCTTTGCTTTGGAGAGTTGATACCATTCACACACACACACACACACACACACACACACACACACACACACACACACATATTTTGGTACTAAAAATTTGCTAAATCACTACAATCCATATTTTTGTGGCGCTGGCACAGCAACCGTAATAGATATTTTGCTAAAAAAAAGTTTTAGTTGCACAAAAGCGATGTTTTACTTATTTACACGTTTGATGATTCCCAGAAGAGGCGAAACGCGTCAGGTGTAAGTATCGGGTGATCAAAAAGTCAGTATAAATTTTAATAAACCACGGAATAATGTAGAAAGAGGGGTAAAAATTGACAATGGTTGGAATGACAGATGGCGCTGGACAGCAAAACGTCAGTGACTGCTGCCGTGACGGGTGAGAGGTACGCCGATATGTTACAGAATCACATCATCCCCAACATGGCTGATAAACACCTGCGGTTTTAATGCAGGATGGCGCTCCACGCTATATTGCTAGACGCGTGAAAGATCTCTTTCGCGCGTTGTTTGGTGATGATCGTGTGCTAAGCCGCCACTTTCGTCATGCTTGGCCTCCTAGGGCCGCAGACGTATGTGCGATTATTGGCTTTATGGTTACCTGAAGTCGCAAGTGTATCGTGACTTACCTACATTTCTAGGGATGCTGAAACACAACATCCGATGCCAATGCCTCAGCATAACTCCGAACATGCTTTACACTACTGTTCATAACATTATTCCTCGACTACAGCTATTGTTGAGAATGATGATGAACATATTGAGCATTTCCTGTAAAGAACATCGTCTTTGTTTTGTCTTAATTTGTTATGCTAATTATTGCTTTTCTGATCAGATGAAGGGCCATCTGTCAGACATTTTTTGAACTTTTTTGCCCCACCTTAGGTTATGGTAGTAACACTAAAAGTGGACCTTTGCGATCGTCTTTTGACAGCTCGAAATTTAAATGATAATAACGGCTTAACCATTCATCTGACACGAAAATTGAGTAAGAGAATTTGTAGAGGAGAAAATTCTCTACAACTTTGCTCTCTTATGTTTTTTTTTTTCATATCTCGTAACGTTTCAAAGATATTTGCAAAAATAACGGCGATTTTGAGATGTACGTCTGTCTGTCTGTCCGTAACGTGTTCCCTGTTTTTAAGACGAACCGTTCAAGCGATCACACCAAATTTTACAGACATGATTGTAGGCCGCCAGAAACCAGAACCTCCCTTTTTTTAAAAAAATTTTCGGACAAAAAATACGGTAGTAATACCAAAAAACGGCCGTTTGTAATATTATTGTAATTGCAAACGAACCGTTCATGTGACACGAAAACTGAATATCCTAATTGGTAGAGAACCTAATTGGTAGAGGGGAAAATTCTCTACAACTTCGATCTAATTTTTTTTTCATATCTTGCACTGTTGCAGAGATATTTGGAAAAATAACGGCGATTTGACGATATCTGTCTGGCTGTAACGTGTTCACACTTTTTAGGTGGAACCGTTCAACCGATCGGCACCAAATTTTACAGACATAATTGTTGGCTACCAGAGACCAGAACCTCGCTTTTTTAAATATTTCGGACAAGAAATACGGTAGTAATACCAAAAGAAGGCGTATGTAATGTAATTTTAATTGCAAATAAACGTTCAACTGACGCGAAAAATTGAATAAACGAATTTGTAGAGGAGAAAATGCTCTACAACTTTGTTCCCTTATGTTTTTTTCATATCTCGTATCGTTTGAGACATATTTGCAAAAATAACGGAGATTTGCCACCCACCATTGAATTAATGAAAACCAGCTGTTCGGAGATGTCACGTGACATTCCTTGCCCAGAACTCTCTGGCATACGCCATCTTGCGTTGCGTATTTGATAATTTTCTTATTGTAACTTACACGTTGTCATTTCAGAGCAATGGCGCACTGAAGAATTAACAAAAACACGTCTTCCTTCGTGCGATAAATGATAAACTAGTATCTACAGATGCCATATTAGCATCGATTAACAACGGCCATCAATAGTATGAGATTAAAGGACTCATCTTTCGATTGATAGCCGTAACGTAGTGGGCATGGCGTTGGACTATGAGGCTAAAGGTCGGTGATTCTGAACCCGGCACTACTTAATTTTTTTCCTGAAAGTGTTTCAGACACTCTTATTAATTAATTTTTTTTATTATTTAAATTATTATTTTGATCCAAAATGTTTGTAAAAACTTATAAAACTACAAATATAAAGTGGGCCGTAAACCACGTCAGTGCGATTTTTTTTTATTCTAATAATACCCCATGTCATTCCAAGCATGTGTGTCGATTTTTATTCTGTGATTTATTAAGTTTTAAAATTTATACTGACTTTTTGATCACCCGGCAAGTGAAACATCGCTTTTGTGTGGAACCACAACTGTTCTTTTATAATTATTTTTTAAATTAAAATCAAAAGTTTTATTTACATTATTTTATTAGACCCATTTCAGTGTGAATTTATTATGTATTTATGGAATTCTCTACACAATCACCACAAAAAAATAGATTGAAATTTAAAATTGACTTCGATGATGTCTTAGGTGGAGGTATGTAAAGAATAAAATCGCAACAGCTGTCAAGATGTGTTTATTCCGACACTACCGGTTTCTCATCAGTAAAGATGCATCTTCAGGTGGATGACATAAGCAAATGATTACATAATAATTGGAACAGCATCCAGCTTTCAGGGTACCTTGTTAAAACATTCCCAACAGTGATGCGACGCGGTAACCAACACGTGCATGAATTTTGACTCTGCACGTGTTGGTTACCGCGTCGCATAACTTACCGGTCTTGAAATGCCGTCCGTTTTCCTGACTCCCATCAGTGGTTTCTTTATAAAGGATAAAGCGGGAATATTATTTACCTAAAGACGACTACACGCTATTGTGGGAATGTTTTAACAAGGTGCCCTGAAAGCTGGATGCTGTTCCAATTATGATGTAATCATTTTCTTATGTTATCCACCTGAAGATGCATCTTTACTGATGAGAAACCGGTAGTGTCGGAATAAACACATCTTGACAGCTGTTGCGATTTCATTCTTTACACACCTCCACCTTAGACATCATTGAAGTCAATTTTAATTTTCAATCTTTATTTTTTTGTAGTGATTGTGTAGAGAATTCCATAAATAGTTTGTTATTGTGTGTTGTTTGTAGTTGGCATATGAAATATATACCTAATCAGTGATGGTCAGCATCGTCATCTGGTGGCTCGTCAGCCAGGCGGGGCTGTGTCGTTCGTCAGCGCTGGCTTCGCCCGCCGCGCAGACCCACACGGCTGCGGCGCCAGTTACAAGTTGCGGCCACCTATTAACTTGCAGCGCCCAGCGGCGCGCAGATCAATGTGCATAATAGAAAGTCCCGCGGCGCATTGACTATTCATAACGCCAGCGCCGGCTCAAGGCAAAAGCGAGGTGAGAAAGGCAGCGAGCAAGGGATGCCACGCTTGGCCGCAAGGCAGGCGACAGACAGGACTACTACAGCCAGGTCTGTCTTATTTGACAACCAGTCCACCCGGCAATTGCTAATATGTATGCACTCTGTAACACCACATAGCGACCATAGCATTAAAACCAAGGTATTCCGACATTTTTCTTCGTTACGTGATTTTAATAATTTGTTAAGAGGCAGAATTTTCTCATTTTTTCAAAATTTTTAGTAAAATCAAATTCTTGTTGTTGTGGTCTTCAGTCCGGAGACTGGTTTGATGCAGCTCTCCACAGTACCCTATCCTGAGCAAGTCTCTTCATCTCCACATAATAACGGCAACTTACATCTGTCTGAATCTGCTTACTGTATCCAACTCTTGGTCTTCCTCTGCGGTTTTTACCCCACACACTTCCCTCCAATGCTAAATTCACAATTCCTTGATGTCTAAGAATGTGTTCTATCAATCTATCCCTTCTTTTAGTCAGGGTATGCCAGAAACTTCTTTCCTCCCCTATTCTGTTCAGTACCTCCTCATTAGTTACGCGATCCACCCACCTAATCTTCAGCATTCTTCTGTAGCACCACATTTCAAAAGCCTCAATCCTCTTCCTGTCCGCACTGTTTATCGTCCATGTTTCACTCCAATACAAGGCAACACTCCATACAAACGCTTTCATAAAGAACTTCCTTTGCCTTAAATCAATATTCGATGTTAACAAATTTCTCTTTTTCAAGAACGCTTTTCTACCCATTGCCATTTTGCATTTTATATCCTCTGTACTGCGACCATCATTTGTTATTTTACTGCCCAAGTACCAAAACTCATCTACCTCCTTTATTGCTTCGTTACCTAATCTAATTCCTTCAGCATCACCTGATTCTCTTAAACTGCACTCCATTACCCTAGTTTTGCTCTTGTTAATGTTAATCTTATATGCACCTTTCAGCACACTGTCCATTCCGTTCAACTGCTGTCAACTTTGCTATCTCTGACAGAATTACTATGTCGTCGGCAAAATGCAATGTTTTTAATTCTTCCCCCTGAACTTTAATTCCTTCTCCAAATTTCTCCTTGCTTTCCTTTATAGCTTGCTCAATGTACAAATTGAACAACATTGGAGAAAGGGTACAACCTTGTCTTACTCCCTTTCCAACCACTGCATCCCTTTCATGCCTTCAACTCTGACAACCGCTGTCTGGTTTCAGTACAAGTTGTAAATAACCTTACGCTCCCTATATTTTACTCCTGATTGCTTTAGAACTTGAAAGAGTTTATTGCAATCAACATTGTCAAACGCCTTCTCCAAATCTACAAAAGCTAGAAATGTTGGTTTGCCTTTTCTTAATCTATCTTCTAGGATAAGCCGTTAAGTGAGTATTGCCTCCTGAGTTCCTACATTTCTCCTGAACACAAACTGATCTTCCCCGAGATCGGCTTCTACCAGCTTTTCCATCCTTCTGTAAAATTCAAATTATATCAGCGTAATTGAGAGTAATAGCATACAGTCTAACATATACAGTCACGACACTCGCACAGATTTTTGTTATACGCGGCGATACCAGCGCTCCAAGCGGTCGGCAAGCTACGTTTCTGATTACGATACTTGATGAGTGCGAAAGTATCGGTTAGATTGACTTCAGCATACTTTTTACATTAGGGAACGTATGTAGTGCCTTATAAATAGGTAATAATTAAAAAATAGCTTCCCATTTGTCTTTCTTAGGTTTCATAAGATTCCTGATAAGTACGAAACGGTACATAACAGGGCAGTTAATTTACAATCATCCTGTAACATACAGGATATAAATGAGTAATTCCATTTTATATTACAAATAAAAATGCCTGGGAAACACCAGGAGACATGCCGTTTAACAGAGAGACGTCAATTTCTACGCAGGAACGTTAAGTATTCTTCATTACAATTGCAGTAAAATCGGTGAGGGTGGAATATAGGAAACGTATATAGAATGCAACAAATACGGTATTTATCCTACCAAATCAAACATCACAGCTGTAGCTGTAGGAAAAACGTCACAGACATGGTAATATAACGATAAAAGTAACCAAACTGTTTTCCAACAAAGAAGAACCCAATTCCACAATTGTTGCTACATCTGAACCACAAACGGCAATAATCATCAAAACATTGGAGTTTTAAAGCTAAAGTAATTACACTTAAAAGAATATGCGCGTATAAGAAAGACAAATGACGTGTAAAAATGGTGAGAATCATCAGACTCCATACCGAATTGATACACGTCAAAAACTGGCTGTCATAGTAAGAACAGACCGTAATAGAAATTTATTATACCATTATGTTTATATGCAACTTACTTTCAGTGGAATAAGCTGCAAATAAACACATATTCGTAAGCATTTGTTCATGACAGAGTTGTTCTTAATACCATTGAATCATTTAAATTAGGTTGTTTTCATATTAATTTCCGTATTATGTTTGTCTCTCCATATTTTAATAATGCTTGTAACACAAAAATCATAATAATTATTTCGTTAATTACGTACAAAAGCGATTGGCAGCTTGCCTACCGCTAGGAGCGCTAGTGTCGCATCAACTGTCAGTTGGTAACAACTTTTACAGCAGTGAGTGTCGTGACTGTATATGTTAGACTGTGGTAATAGTATCCAGGGAATACTTAGGTCAAAACATCTCGTATATCAGAGATCATTTGTCAGATTGCTATTATAAATAGTACCCGCAGTTGAGCTACACTCTCTCTCTATATGTTTAGCTCTCTATGTGTTTAGCTGTCTATCACCCCGTTTACATGGGCTCCCAAAACCGAATCTCGTAAACCGATTTCCCAAATCTGCTTTTGGTTATTCATGTAAACACTATAAAATCGATTCTGGAAATCCACTTCTATATAGCGGTTTTCCAGTTCCTCAATCGATTTTCGTGCCCATGTAAATGCAACCGTTTTTGAAGCGTTATTGGCTTGTCACATTGTGTTTTCTTGTTAAGAATTTTCGGCATTTAAGGACAGAGTGACATTTTCTAGCGTGAAAGAAAAGTATTAATATTAGAGTGAGCATGAATCTGTGTATTTAAGTAAAGAAAAAAAGCGACTGTGCAGACTAAATCAGGAACTGAATCAGCTATTTTTCAACCGCCATTCAGGCTGTCACATGTAAACGCGACAGCGAAAAACGGTTTACTAAAATTGGTTTTCGTCTTCCGGAAGATGTGTTGCATGTAAACGTAGTGTATGTGTTTAACTTTCAGTGGGACTATCTCTCAGTACTTAGCTTAAAGTATTATACGCGGTTTCATTCCAAGATAGGAAAAAAAAAAAAAAAAAAAAAAAAAAACGGAAAAAAATATTTAAAATTTAATATAAACTCTTATATCGTGATCATACGCGAAAGCGAACATTATCTTTGGACTTTGATCGGGATAGGCTAGGACGGAAGAATTAGAAACTTCTGCCTCCCGTAAGAACTGATGAACATTCTTGAGAGCGATTAATACAAACAAACTTTGCCGAAAATAATCACGAATTGTGAACTTATAAAGTGTGTACTGTGAAGGTGTTATGAATGTAACTATTGATTTCAGAATAGAGAATTTATGAACCTTAAAAAAGTTATTCGAGTATTTAGTTCCCTGTTATTGTCCCAGCGTATTCTAATAGTGAAGGAATATATCTAACAATAGTGGTCAGGAGAACCTGATGGTGAAATTTTCTAAAGAATAATTCTATAAAGGAAAAGAATCAAGCACAAAAATTATCTTTGTGATGGGCGTCAAATTATCTGAACTACCGAGACTCAATGATTCGAATTTTTATTCTTTGGTTTATTATATATCAGCCCCTGAGAAACGGATTTTCGTGCTCAAACATTAAAAAAAATGACTTTAAGTTTTAAATAAAATTCTGAACCAATCTTTACAGTGAAAAATTCAACAAAGATATAAATTTTATTAACTGCGAAGAAGTACCAGGTCTACCAACTTAATTTTCATACTGAGGTGACATATAGAATTTTGAACCTATTCATCCAATACAACTGTGAAAATCAAGACGTAATCTACAGCTTCAAAGTCGCAAGTTAAAACCTTAATATAAAACGAAGTCAACACAACTGTCGCTCCAGTCACCAAACCAAACCATATCGCCGGCCAGTCACAACTCTTGCTTTGAACGTCAAATGTGCAAAATTTTATCGCAATCGTACGAATGATATTGATATCCCAAAGAGAAGAGCTCTTTCAGTTTTCCACAAATTTTCCTATTTTCTGACCAACTATTCCAAATTTTACTTCACTCTAACCTTCCTCTCGTTTTTGAACTCCGAATGTCAAAATTTTATGGCAATCAGATGAATGGTATTGAAATTTAATAGAAAAATCTCTTCCTGTTTTTCCTGAATTTTCAAACTTTTAGGGAAACTTTTCCAAATTTTTATTTAACAAGAACGTTACTCGAATGAACGGTTCTCAACTTATAGTTTTGAGTACATTTAGAAACACTTTGAAAAAAGGAACTTGTTGCGAATTTTGCGACTTTCCTTTTTAACTGTTCCTATTTTTTTATTTTTTTGCTGAAAACTGTTCCAAGCCCATAATGAACAAAACAAAACAAAGTATTACCCCTCTCCATCGTGCGAATCGTTAGTTATATTGCTGAATTCAATCAAAACACATTGAATAACGCACTTTCACTTTCAAATCCGCATCCGCAAAGGAAGACCAAGAGATGGATGCAGTAAGCAGATTCAGACATATATACGTTGCCGTTCTTATGCGGAGTTGAACAGGCTTGCTCAGGATAGGGTATTATTGAGAGCTGCATCAAACCAGTCTCCGGACTGAAGACCAGAACACACATGGGTATAACTGCAAAGGAAGAAAATGATTACTATAGATAAATAACGAAATTCGAGGATTTTGCCATAAAAATGTAGAATGGAAGTAGGAAGAGACCAGGAAGGTAAAACAGAAACATTGCTCTAGATAGATTTGTATTCTGGAACAAAGCACTGAACTTTCAGATTTCAGATTTTGCCGACGTCTTTTTAGGCAACTTGAGAAAGATATACTGAAGCACTTCCGCACGTTAATGACTGTCAATATGATTTTTATTCTGAAGGTACCTTCCATAGTCAGTTACTTTCGCTGTGAGCAGCGGCAAATCTTTCGCCTCGGCTACGTGTGTATTTTACCGTAACAGTGCTCTACTTTCAGACATGTAGTAACGCCACCACTTGAGAGATCGTTTTCTCCTTTTTGCTGGGGTCGTGCCAAAACGTGCTGCCAACTGCAGCCATTCATTTTACAAACAGGCAAATGGCATTTGTGCTGCGTTTTAATACCATGAAGTTTTCTGATTTACATAATGCAGTTAAAGCGAGGCGTTACCCTTACACCCCTAAAATACGATTGGTTTCGTTATGACATTTGAAATCTCAGATTAATTATTAGGTTTCTTTCTGTTCGTTCCTCTTTGTCCCATTCTTTCGAGATTGTGTAAATTGCTCTCTGCTAAAAGTTAGCCCACTTTTAGTTGCTTATTGTCATATTATTTTGCACATTTTCCTGAAAAGAAATTGTAATATTCATACGTTTCAGTACTTAATGAAACAACAGATGCTTTATCGTACGAAATTATACAGATACAAAAAGTTTTTTGTACCGTTTTCTGTAAAACTTCAGCAGAAACTCTATTTTGGTTATCTTCCAGATTTATATGCGACTTCTTATTTGTTAATTTCCCTTTTTTTCAACACAAAGAAAAACAATGGAAAAAATATACTTGGGAAATTATGCTACGTTGCTGATATTGTAAACAACATATTTGCATAAAACAGAATTTGTAATTTAAAAAATTTTTCAATATAAACCTGTAAAACCTAATTATTTACCTTTTGTCAGCAAAACGTAGAAGAAATTATGTATATAAAATATTATAGCTTCATAAATAGCGTTGTTCGTCCGGATGTGGTTGGTGATTGGTTCTGGATTTGAAACCGTGTATTACGTAAAAGAATTTTATAAGGAAATTAATTTTTAATTTGAAATCTAAATTGAAATGCTGATATTGATTGGAGGATAATGGAGAATAATTTTTGATAGTAGATTAGAATAAAAATCGGAAATCAACCTGTTATAATTTCGAATAAAGGTGGGGAAGCGAGCAACACTAAAATTTGCCATTTACCTACTTGTTTCATTAATTCAGATTAATGTAACTATAAAACATAGGTAAGGGAAATTCCGCCTACATTGACAAATTTTGAATTGATATCTCGAGCTGATATATTGCCTGATCTGAACTTTGTCCAAAATTGGTTGCGTGAAACAAATTGTAACATTGGTTACTAGCCTGAAGTAAATTGTAACTATTATTATTCATTGGTAATACACCGTAACTTTAAAAAATGTTAAATTTAGTTATATAAGTGAAAAACTGTTTTCTTATCAAGATGGCTACTGTTTTTCATTACAAAAGCTGATGGCATCAATTCTGTAATTACATTTCTTATAGAATCACTTAAATGAAAGGGGTTATAATTATGATTTGAAGTAACAACAAAAGTGAAGTCATTTCGACTTTTACTGAATTTATTAAAAAATCGTTCAAATAAAAATTACAACCATCCAGATTTTAACCATATTTTCCATCATGCTTTCCAAACTTACTAAACAATTCTTCACTCACACCTACAGAAAAAATAGCGAATATCTTCAAGGCACGTCTATGAACGACAAAGGTCCAAAGAAGAAGATCAAAAGAAGCCGCCGAACGTACTCCTTCCTTATTAGGAAACAAACGAAGGTGCTTACGAAAGGCAAAGATAAAAAAAAGAACAACGCTGGCAAAAGCACCCAGTGCCAAAAGCACCCAGTGACATTAGCACCCAGTTCTGGTCGAGGGGCGGTCGGCTAATCTCCCGGTCCGGTCTCTGCTCGGCAGGTAGAAGAGCCGACGGCTGTGAGGTCGCACTGACACGGGCCGTTCTTTACGGCAATAGCATTGCTGCAATTTATAATGGAAGCGAGACTAAAGAAGAACCTAGATATATTCATAAGATATGTGACCTGGAAAAAGCCTTCGATAATGTAAGGTCTGCATGATGTTCGCAATTCTGAGAAAAATAGGAGTAAGCTGTAGGGAAAGGCGGGTAATACACAATTTGTGTAAGAATCAAGTGGATACAATAAGCATCGAAAGTCAAGAACGAAATGCTCAGATTAAAAAAGGGGTAAGAAAAGGTAGTGGACTGTCGCCATCAGCTTGCGCAATGAAGACGTGATGTAGGAAATAAAGAACAGTTTCAAGGCTCTGATAAAAGTTCTGGGTAAAAGGATATCAATGATAAGATTTGCAGATGATATTGCTATCGTCTGTGAAAGTGAAGGAAAATTACGGCGCCTATTGAATAGAATGAAAAGAGTAATGAGCACCGAAGGTAAACCAAAGAAAGACGAAAGTCATGAGAAGTAACAAATAAAAGTAGCGAGAAAATAACAACCGAATTGGTGTTCACAATGTACACGAAGACAAGGAAATCTGATACCTTTTCATTAAACTAACTAACGACGGAAAAAGGAAGAGGGACATAAAAAGTAGACTAACACCAGCAAAGAGGGCATACATGGGAAAGAGAAATCTACTGCTGTCAAACATCGCCCTGGACTTGTGGCAGAAATATCTCTGCACATACGTTTGCAGCCCAACATTGTATGTTTTCGATACTTGGACTGCTGGGAAATGAGAATAGAAGAGAATTGAAGCATTTAAGATGTAGTTAGAGAGGGGTACAAAATATCTCGTAATTTATTTATTTATTGTACGTACTGATTGTAAGTTTACCTTTTACATCCACGAATTCCTGGGTATTCATGAATTTTTGGCATTTGCCAATGCATTTATTCTGGGCATTTGCCCCACCTTGCAAATGTCGAGGCATTTTACATTACTAAGGGAAAAACAGATTGGAATACATCAAGCAAATAATTGAGGATGTAGGTTGCAATGCTACTCTGAAATGAAAGGGTTGGCTATGGAGTTGGTGACAGGTCGCATCAAAGCAATTTAATGACTACGGATGCAAACGAGACATCGATGTTCTGAAAACACAGATGCCTTGCCCAAAAACATTGATGGTTTGAACAGAGTTATACCGCTGAGAGATCGCCGATGTATCAGAGATAAAAATCGAAATCCTGATTCTAAGCCTTTTTATTGTATATTAAAAGCATGTTGTGCAGTATTGTTGCATGTTATGATTAGAATACTAAGGAAGAAACACGTATTTGGGTATTTATTTCCGAATAAGTGACAATTTTCGAATGTGTGGTTACGTAAAAAAAAAAAAAAAAAAAAAAAAAAAAATAAAAAAAATAAAAAAAAATCAGAGCTATTCACAGAATATATGACATCAACTGTGAATGACCACAGCTGAAAATGTGTACCAAGCTGGGACTCGAACCTTGGTCTCCTGCATTTTAGGCATTTAAGCTGACCACAACACCACTGGGGACACAGTGATCAGCGCACCTGCAAGGTCTACCTAAACATTCCTCCCGTCAGACACAAATTCCCAGCTTTACCCTGCCCACAGTACTCAAACTCGTAATTATTGAAACTAATTATCGTAAGAGTAAGGCCCCAAACTTGTCCATCCCTCCCCTCTAACGAAAGGATCACTGCCCGTCTCCGGCATATATATGTGGCTTCTGTTCCGAAAGAACAGACGTCACTTCTGATCCTGCAGTTATTCTTTTATATTCACAGAATATATGACATGAACTGCGAATGAGCAAGGTGTATGATCCAAAGAAGGTGTGCATAGACAACTGGGAGAAACAGTCGATACCAGTCTACATTCTATTCGACATAGAACTTGCAGGAATTCACTAAATGTTAGCTTCTGATAATGAATTAGACGTCTTGAGTGGAAAAGTGGATTTTAGCGGAGACAGCCAAAATACGCCAATTTTCAAATAGCGCTTGAGTCGGAACGGCTCGTTCGACAGGAAAACACAAATAGTGAAATCTGTAGGAAATTTTATGAACTTCAATTTTGGACTTGGAGGTCATTTGTGAAAGTTGACAGTTTTCAAATTATAAGCAAAAACTGCAGAAAAATGCTATTTTATCGAATTATTGCATATTGTTCAGCGTTGCGTCAAGAAAGTTTGTTGGGAAATGCCAGATACGGATTCAGCACCCCAAAAAAACATACGGAAACGAAGAAATCAAAACTACCCCAAAAGTTTCCTGGCAAAAATACATATTGACTGGACTAGTTGTCGTCACTTAAAAGAAAATTGGAACCATCATTCATTGTTAATAACGCTTCCGAAAGATCAATTTCATCTTTCGTTTCTGGTTCTTTCTTATTTGTGAGAGTTTTGTCCCGGTGGCGGTATGATGTCCTCTTCGCTGCCTGCTGTTGGGGTGCACTTCAGTCACAAAATGATATCTACGATTGTGCAAGTCACCTAACTCTTCGGTGTATATTTTTGCAATCGAAGCCTGTTCTTCTCGTGATCTCTTCCTCGCCAGACTAATAGTCTTTTGTACTTCTAAGTGCTCCACACTGATGCTCGTTTGCACTAGGCACCACACAGTCCTTTGACACAAGGTATCCTGGACAGTGCTTGTTTTATGTTTTGAATAGCATCAAATCACTGTTCTGTCTACTTCGGTTCTTTTTATGATGTAAGAGAAGCCTTCATAGTGGCCACATGGCTTGTGGTCGTTGATGTCTCCATATCGAACCTATAAGCTCACAAACACACAAGCTGCACGAACCGAACGTACGTCCTTCAGAATCGTACTGACAGGTGTTATCCGCTGAGGTGGACAAGGACCTCGGGACTGCAGGCAGACTGTGTCGAGAGAGCGTTTCCGGTGAGCGAGGACTGGGCGGCGTGGCATTACCGCGGGCACAGTGGCGGCTTAGCGAGGGTACGGGTTGCAGGTAGGTCGTGACGTAGTAAACAGGTCAGACTGGGTGCAAATGTCGCAGATTTGGGGTTGGGTGCAAATATCACTGGGTGCTTTTGTCACATATCCCGCTGGCGCAAATGCGAATATTGGCACAGTCTGTGACTTACCGAAAACCAATACATTTTTGCTTTATTCAAATGGGGTTACTTAGATCAGGTCTCCAGCTACCTGAGAACCAGAGGTCTGGGAGACTGTGCGACTCGATGCCACGACTCAATTTCATTACCTATTGAAGCCGACAGTCCGCATTTTTTTCTTTTGAGTGCATTGCCTCCTGTACTAAAAGATCTAGTAACTCTAGTAGTGACGATAATATTATTATTGTTCTGGTCTTCAGTCGAAAGGCCGGCCGTGGTGGCCGAGGGGACTGAGGCGCTCCAGTCACGGTCTGCACGGCCACTACAGTCGGGGGTTCGAATCCCCCCTCGGGCATGGATATTTGTGCCGTCCTTAGTATTAGTTAGTTCGTAAGTAGTTTCTAAGTTTAGGGACTGATGACCCCGTAGTTAAGTCCCATAAGCTACACAAACATTTTTTCAGTCGAAAGAACGTTTTGATGCAGCTCTACACGCTATCCTTTCCTGTGCAAACCTGTGTATAAAACGCTTGTACGACCACGTCTTGAGTATTGCTCAAGTATTTGGGACCCGCAGCAGATCGGTTTGAAGGAAGACATAGAGGCGGTTCAGAGGCGAGCAGCTAGATTTGTTACCGGTAGTTTCGACCAATGCGCGAATGTCACGGAAATGCTCCGGCAATTCAATTGGGGATCGCTGGAAGAAAGACGACGTTCTTTTCGTGAATTTCTGTTAAGTAAATTTAGAGGGCCGGAATTTGAAGCTGAGTGTAGTACGATCTTGCTGCCGCCTACTTACATTTCGCGTAAAGATCACAAAGACAAGATAAGAGAAATTAGGGCTCGTACGGAGGCATATAGGCATTCTTTTTTTCCTCGTTCAATCTGGGAGTGGAATAGGAAAGGAAATGCCTAGTAGTGGTACAGTGTACCCTCCGCCACGCACCTTACGGTGAATTGCGGAGTATGTATGTAGATGTAGATGTAGATTCACCTCTGGTCTATGAACAAGAACGGCAACCCACATCCTTTTGAACCTGATTCGTCTCTCGGTCTCCCTCTGTGATTTTTACCACACGCACATGCCTCTAATGCAAAAATTGAAGATATCTTGATGTCTCAGAATGAGACCTACTAATCGATTCCTGCACAGGAAGGCTGTATATTTTAAACATGGTAGTCAGCAGCAATCAGTCATCATTGAAATTCAATCTTTTACTACCGCAAATCGAGATTTCAGCTAGTAACTAGCTATCCTCAATGAATTAGTTCCACATTGATGTTTTGAATATAACAGGTAGGGGAAACCAGCACACGTTGGCCATATTCTTTGTTTTATGTGTCTAAATTTATGTTATTGTTAAATTTTAGACAGGTCTTACTGAATCTAGACGGCAATTATTAAGCTTTAAAATACAAGTTCAAGTATTAAAAAAAAAAAAAAAAAAAAAAAAAAAAAAAAAAAAAAAAAAAAAAACATACTGGTCACATGTCAAGTGGGGCTCATGGTGAGCTGGCCCAGAGACTAGGTCATGTTTAGCTATGTAATATTTAAACTAGTATAACTTAAGGAAAATTAAAAATTAAACTAATTGTAATGTGTGAAATACCAATTTGAATATTAAGTTAAATGCTTAATATTTTGCTAGAGGACCCCTGCAAATACTTCGCACCATCAGTGGAATGACAAAAAAGTTGGGAAAAAATGGAAGTAAAGCTGAATGTTCACGTATAGCTTTCTTCAGAATCAATCAATGGAAGTGTTTAAAAGCACAAATGAAAGAGTGTTGTTACGTCAAAAAGAACTGCGTACCTTAATTATAACCAAAGATATCGTAAAACAAACCGATTGAAATAGTCAATGAAAGAACAGAAGGATACCGCGCTTGAATAAAAATAAAGGGTGGACAGAGTTATTTATAATACTTTAAGACAAATCTGCGAATGAATGTCTTTCGTTTAATGCCTGACCGACTGACTTTAGCTTACAGCAAGGACATCCCCATATGAAATATACAGAAGGAAATCACGTTTGCGTATATAAAAAGGAACGCGAGCGTTATGTAAATTCTGATACTTCATGATAAATCTGCGGGTGAATACCTTCCGTTTAAAACGAAAATTAAGGAAATCGTCCGGGTAGTTTGCTCTGGCCGAGTGACTTTACTTTTCGTAGATTTAATATATAAGATAGTCATAGAGAAAGTTATTTTAATTTACCTAATATCAAGTTGAATATTGAGTTACTTGCTTAACATTTTATTGTGATAACAGGTAAGCTGGAACGTATTAGGACTTGCAGTGTTGACACAGGATGGGGGTTGGATGTAGTCTTGTGTAGTTAGCGAACGAACTAGTTCGAGAGACCGCTCTCACAGGCGAACTACGCGAACTAGTTCCCAGATACCTCGCCTCTTAGTTCGTCCGCTCCTTTTCCGAAGACTGACGGGGAACAGCGAGGGGACGCGAGAGCGCAGAATCACGTGATTCCCATCTGCCAGTCACCGTCATTTCGAGCTGAGATGCAGCTCAGCTGTAGTTTTGTAGGCATTGCCCAAAAATACGAGTAATAGCACACGCTTGGGCAACACTGATCATTATATAAAAAACTGTCACAACAAAAGAAAGTGCCCTTTTAGTAGCGGTAGAAAAAGCCACAAAGAGCGGACGAACTAAAAAGAGAGAGACCTACTTCGCAGCCGAGCTACGAACTAAAAGGAGAGCTACCGGTCGCGAACTAAAATATGGGCGATCGGTCGCGAACTAAAATATGCGCGATCGGTCGCGAACTAAAGTATGTGCAATCGGTCGCGAAATAAAACATGCGTTATCGGTCGCGAACTATTAAGCCAAACGTATCTCCTTCTTAGTTTGTTGGATTCTTTTCCGAAGACCGACAGGCAATACGAGAGGGCGCGCAGTAGAATTAAAAATCACGTGTTTGCATTCTTCTGACGAGCCATTTCGAGGTGAGCGTCTGCCTGCTAGATTACATAGTTCAGTGCTACAAAATTTCTGCTTTGAATTATTCTGCACTCTGCAATATCTGACTAATAAATTCGATAATCGCAAGATATAAAGATAACTCTAAACTTAAACGCGAGATATTATCCACAAACTGTTTCTTTTGGTCTGCGTGACATCGTTAGAGGCGCAAGCAGCAAGCGCATGAAGCAGCTAGGCGGGGGACCTTCTCCCTCCACCTGCATGCGCAGACCATGCCGCTCAGCCGTCATTGGGAGCGGACGAACTAAAAGAAGGAACTAGTTCGCGGCAGAGCAAGTCTACTTGGATGGCGGTGTCTGGAATTGTGGTGCTTGGGAAAAGCAGTTTGCCGGCCGCGGTGGCCGAGGGGTCTGAGGCGCTTCAGTCACGGTCTGCACGGCCACTACGGTCGGGGGTGCGAATCCCCCCTTGGGCATGAATATTTGTGCCATCCTAGTTCGTATGTAGTTGATAAGTAGTTTGTAAGTTTAGGGACTGATGACCCCGTAGTTAAGTCCCATAAGCTGTACAAACATTTGAACATTTGAAAAACATTGTTGATAAAACTCTTCTGGGTATTGGACCGCATCGTCAATATATCAGATATTTCACCGACGTTTCGGCCACTATTGCGAGCGGCCATCTTCTGGCCGCCAGCAGTGCCAGGAAACGCTCCAGTACAACGATGACCACACTCTACTGTCAAATAAATAAGTAAATAAACTGCTTTTCAAATGTAAACGAAGGCTTCCGCGGCCGTTGTCATTGTTGATAAAACTCTTCTGGGTATTGGACCGCATCGTCAATATATCAGATATTTCACCGACGTTTCGGCCACTATTGCGAGCGGCCATCTTCTGGCCGCCAGCAGTGCCAGGAAACGCTCCAGTTCAACGATGACCACACTCTACTGTCAAATAAATAAGTAAATAAACTGCTTTTCAAATGTAAACGAAGGCTTCCGCGGCCGTTGTCATTGTTGATAAAACTCTTCTGGGTATTGGACCGCATCGTCAATATATCAGATATTTCACCGACGTTTCGGCCACTATTGCGAGCGGCCATCTTCTGGCCGCCAGCAGTGCCAGGAAACGCTCCAGTTCAACGATGACCACACTCTACTGTCAAATAAATAAGTAAATAAACTGCTTTTCAAATGTAAACGAAGGCTTCCGCGGCCGTTGTCATTGTTGATAAAACTCTTCTGGGTATTGGACCGCATCGTCAATATATCAGATATTTCACCGACGTTTCGGCCACTATTGCGAGCGGCCATCTTCTGGCCGCCAGCAGTGCCAGGAAACGCTCCAGTTCAACGATGACCACACTCTACTGTCAAATAAATAAGTAAATAAACTGCTTTTCAAATGTAAACGAAGGCTTCCGCGGCCGTTGTCATTGTTGATAAAACTCTTCTGGGTATTGGACCGCATCGTCAATATATCAGATATTTCACCGACGTTTCGGCCACTATTGCGAGCGGCCATCTTCTGGCCGCCAGCAGTGCCAGGAAACGCTCCAGTTCAACGATGACCACACTCTACTGTCAAATAAATAAGTAAATAAACTGCTTTTCAAATGTAAACGAAGGCTTCCGCGGCCGTTGTCATTGTTGATAAAACTCTTCTGGGTATTGGACCGCATCGTCAATATATCAGATATTTCACCGACGTTTCGGCCACTATTGCGAGCGGCCATCTTCTGGCCGCCAGCAGTGCCAGGAAACGCTCCAGTTCAACGATGACCACACTCTACTGTCAAATAAATAAGTAAATAAACTGCTTTTCAAATGTAAACGAAGGCTTCCGCGGCCGTTGTCATTGTTGATAAAACTCTTCTGGGTATTGGACCGCATCGTCAATATATCAGATATTTCACCGACGTTTCGGCCACTATTGCGAGCGGCCATCTTCTGGCCGCCAGCAGTGCCAGGAAACGCTCCAGTTCAACGATGACCACACTCTACTGTCAAATAAATAAGTAAATAAACTGCTTTTCAAATGTAAACGAAGGCTTCCGCGGCCGTTGTCATTGTTGATAAAACTCTTCTGGGTATTGGACCGCATCGTCAATATATCAGATATTTCACCGACGTTTCGGCCACTATTGCGAGCGGCCATCTTCTGGCCGCCAGCAGTGCCAGGAAACGCTCCAGTTCAACGATGACCACACTCTACTGTCAAATAAATAAGTAAATAAACTGCTTTTCAAATGTAAACGAAGGCTTCCGCGGCCGTTGTCATTGTTGATAAAACTCTTCTATGGCCGCTCGCAATAGTGGCCGAAACGTCGGTGAAATATCATATATTGACGATGCGGTCCAATACCCAGAAGAGTTTTATCAACAATGACAACGGCCGCGGAAGCCTTCGTTTACATTTGAAAAGCAGTTTATTTACTTATTTATTTGACAGTAGAGTGTGGTCATCGTTGTACTGGAGCGTTTCCTGGCACTGCTGTCAGCGGTGGAGCGTATGAAACGTGCGGCCGGCAGTGGGACTGGCAGACACGCAGGACGCCGCTGCTCGAGTTTCTCGCTAAGTCGCGAGACGAAGTGGGCTGGGCGCGTCGACCTCCGTCGCGTGACGTCACCCTCGTGGTAAACACGGAAGACGTGGCTTGTAGACTTCCGCATGATAGTTCGCGATCGGGAGCGTTCACTTTAGTGCGCGGTTCTACCGCTAACAAGTTCGTTCTTTTAGTTCATCCGCTACCTGTGACGGCTGAGCGGCGTGGTCTGCGCTTGAAGGTGGAGGGAGAAGTTCCCCCACCTGGCTTCTTCATGCGCTTGCTGCTTGAGCCGCTAACGATATCACGCAAACCAAAAGAGTTATCTCTATATCTTGGCATTATGGAACTTATTAGATATTTCAGAGTGCAGAATACTTCAAAGCAGAAATTTTGTAGCACTGAACTATGTAATCTAGCAGGCAGACGCTGACCTCGAAATGGCTATCATCACCAGAAGGCAAACACGTGATTTTTAATTCTGTTCGCGACCTATCACGCATATTTTAGTTCGCGACCTATTGCGCATATTTTAGTTCGAGACATATCGCGCATATTTTAGTTCGCGACCGGTAGCTCTCCTTTTAGTTCGCAGCTCGGCCGCCAAGTAGGTCGCTCTTTTTAGTTCGTCCGCTCGTTTTGGCTCTTGCTACTGCTACTAAACTGCAGCTGAGCTCCATCTCAGCTCGAAATGACGGCAACTGGCGGAAGGGAATCTCGCGATTCGGCGCGCTCTCGCGTCCTCTCGCTGTTCCCCGTCAGTCTTCGGAAAAGGGGCGGACGAACTAAGAGGCGAGGGATCTGCGAACTAGTTCGTAGTTCGCCTGTAGGAGCGCTCTTCCGAACTAGTTCGTTCGCGAACTACACAAGACTAGTGGCTTGGCCGAAGGCATCTGGCGACCTCCACGAAGCGTTGACCATTTTCGAGGATGAGTGACTCGTGGCGCCGGCGGCCCCCGTACACCCCGCCTACGATGACCGCTGCCGTGACCCCACAACAGGCCGCGGCCGCTAGCTGAATGGCTGGCCGCTCCGAGGCAGTGGGCGTCCCAACTGGTACGATGTGCTTAAGCGGTGACGTGGATCAAAAAATGATTAGGTAGTACTGCTGTGAAGCTGGTTAGGTCGCAAATTCTTTATTATAGGTCACACTTCATGTATAGCGTGCCCTCAAAAATGACGCGTTTCGGCTTTACCATCATCAGATTAGCATATACAAACATAAAAAAAAAAATAACAAAATTTTTCACGTGACAGAAAAAGTAGTGTTACATTTGATGTTAAAATTGATTATTTACGTCGTGTTATACCTCTCCCGTGCCATGTGCACACGTGAACAGATGTAAGACGTTGTTTTATACACATATAAAAGCAGACTACAAACTTTAACACATGCGGTACTGTCTAGGTAGACATTTCTCGCCACCAGGTGGCATTACAAGGCGTATAGTGGCGCCATATCACATAAGATTATGCATATTAATTACATAGGGTGGCTGTGCAAAGTATAAAATATACAAAGGTTTTAAAAGGGCAGTTGTACAAAGGCTTTTAAAAACAAAAATTATCATTGATTCGTCAGCTGTTAAACCTTTTTGTTGTTAATCATGACAGGCTATACAAGCACCATGTAGTCAAAGTTAAAACAACATAAGCAAAATAAAATAAAATAAAATAGGTGACAGAGAATAATATTTCATTTAAAATGACATAGACAGCTCGACAAATCCAGAACACTGCCAGAGGTGTTTTCGAAAATATGATTAGCGTTCCTTATGACAGTTGGCTGTAGCCAACGATAGAACAAATATTAGGCGTAAAATTAACACAAGGCACTGGCTACAGCCAACTGTCATAAGGAACGCTAATCATATTTTTGAAAATACCTCTGACAATGTTCTGGCAGTTAAGTCCCATAAGCTTAACAAACATTCGAAAATTTGATTCCTATGTTGAAGCCCAGTCTTTCTAATGCCTTCAACCTCCCAACGTTCCCATAATTAAATACAAGAACTGCATCTTAACTAGCAATTCTGACAACTGTATCAGATGCAAATGTGGTTTTAGGGCATCGTTTCTATGTGAGTGAATTTAGAGACTCATTTGCATTCTTGATTTTGCTTTCAAGGTCAATTAATGTTATTTGTGTGTCCGACATTCATCACTGTAGTATCCACAATTCATCTCACAAATTTTTCGTTTAGAGCCACTAGGAGACGAGTTCACATTTTCAGCAGATGTTCTTACTTCGGACTTAGTCTCAAGTCTCATTGCTGGTTTTGCTGCGGCGGAGTGGCCTAGCGCATTGAGGCGCTATGCTCCGGTGCGCGAGGCCGTTCCCCATCGGGGAATCGAATCCTCCGACGGGCATGGATGTTTGTGTTGTCTTTAGTATAAGGTAGTTTATAATTAAAGTTTAGTGTCTGATGAGCCCGCAGTTAAGTCCCATAAGCTTAACAAACATTTGAACATTGCTAGTTTGTCCAATATTAATTTAAATGTTCCCTTTCTAAAAAGCATTTGTCTGCAGTATAACATTGTATGGCAGTGAAACGTGGACGATAAGGAGTTCTGACAAAAAGATTATAGAAGCTTTTGAAATGTGGTGCTACAGACGAATGATGTAGATTAGTTGGGTAGATCATGTGACTAATGAGGAGGTGCTTAACCGAAATGGGAAAAAAAGGGGTTTCTGGCATATACTGACTAAGAGAAGGGATAGATAGGTAGGACACATTCTGAGACATCAAGGAATTGTCGACTTAGCATTAGAAGAAAGTGTGTGGGGTAAAAATCGTAGAGGAAGACCGAGGGACGAATACAGTAAGCAGATTCAAAAGGATATAGGTTGCCGAACGTATTCTCAGATGAAGAAACTTGCACAGGACAGCGTAGCGTGGAGAGCTGCATCAGACCAGTCCCCAACAACAACAACAACAACAACAACAACAGTTTGTCGTTGTTTCTCACGTCTTCTATTCACTAACTTATTCAAACGCAGTTTATCCAGTTGTTTATACACTCTCTGTGATCTTGTCATAACTGAATGAAGACAGAAACTTGTATAAATCTACGTTAGTAACATAAGGCAATAAACTAACAAAAAATGGTTCGTCATAAATGATGGAGCTAATTTGTTTATAAGAACAGAGTCAAAGCTGATCTGTAAAACCAAAGACTATGTATCAAGGCCTTGTACATGGATCCCGAGCATGTTTGGTTGAAAGTAATACACAGAATCGTTGTCCACTGAGCTGGTACTGAAGTGCTGCTTGAAAACGTGGGTGTGGTAGGCAGGCCGCGTCACACTTTTAATTAATTTTCAGGCACTTCGGATGCGATTTCAACATTGAAACAGTGGAAACGTATTGTCCATGAGTTGTAGTAAGAAATTAGAAATTAAATGGAAAGTTCACATTTTCGGTCAATTTCATCAAAGTGCCCCCCCCCCCCTTAAATATGCTCCTGCCCTGCTGAGTTTGTAGTTGCCACAACCATAACTAGGTCGCCTGCAACGGTGCTGACCACACGGGGTGATGTCCGGCGTGCCGCAATTGAGTAACGCCGTCCGACTTGTGGCTGGTGACAATAGTCAGCTTGCAGGGCGACGACCGGCTCGCTCTGGTTTCCAGGTTGCCGCGACATACCAGCATGAATTCACAGGTTACTGATCATCTCAAATCAGCATTCGAACTCAACGCCACTGTCCAGAGTTTGTTTCACGTTAGGTTGGAAATTTCACTCCTTTAAAGTTGCGATACTATTTACCCTATCATCTCCGTTTTTTCCCAAAAAACTTCCCAAAATAGTTTCATACCAATACAGTGTCTTAAAACAAAACAGGCAGTTTTAATCACTTTCCAGATCAAAAGTATCAGCACAGTTTCATTTTTCACGCATTTGTGTTGAGCACAACTCTTGCATTTTGTACATATAATCCGTTGAAAAACGCTTGTGGCACCTTAGGCAGAATGACTCTTCCTTATTGTCATTTGCCTCCTTAGTTTCTTCTTGTGTTTTAGACCTCCAGCAGTTGGTTAAGATAATTTCAATCTTCCATGACTCTGGGCCGCGGCCGCTCGTTTCAAAGTTCCCTCCGCCACGGATTTTGTTTTCGTCCACCCTGTTCAAAATGTTGAAATGTTTGTAATTCTACGGAACTTAACTGCTTGGTTATTAGGCCCTAGCTTAAAAACTACTTAAACTAAGTTAAACTAACCTAAGGACAACACATCCATGCCCAAGGGAGGATTCGAACCTCCGACTCGGGAGGACTCGCGATCTGCTACGTCCCACCCTGTTATCGACTTGTATAGGAGCACTATCGCTGCCTTTGGGGCGCTGTATCGCAACTCACGACCGATATACACGCGCCCTGGTGGAGCGAGGGGAGTGGCGACGAAGTGGCTCGGATGGTCGAGAGCGGATTTGTGGTGTGGTCCGTTGCGGCATTGGTTCGGTATTTTGGGCCCAGGGATCGTTGTCACGTCATTTCCACCTGATTTCAAGTCAAATGTTCAAATGTTTGTAGCGTCTATGGGACTTAAACTTACAAAGTACTTATGAACTAGCTAATACTAAGGACGGCACAAATATCAATGCCCGAGGGGGGATTCGAACCCCCGACCGTAGTGGCCGTGTAGACCGTGACTGGAGCGCCTCAGTCCCCACTGCCACCGCAGCCGGCCCACCTGATTTCCGGTGTTAATTGTGCCACCCATGTCTTAAGTGAAATGACCTTCTGCTGCCCTGCGCTCTTCCATCTCACCCGTCCAATGCCGTATCCAAGTAAACAATTGAAAGTCTGGTTGGAGCTGTGCGTTTCATGGTGGAAATAACGACTGGCTGTGGATTGCGGCCTGTTCGATTCTGGTATGGAATCTTTAAAGAAATTGGAGCAGGCCACCATCTGCTTTTTGTATTAATTTAAACTGGTTTCCTTATAGCCAGCATTACCTGGTACGATTACGTTTTAAAGTTTGTAATTGTTAATCTACTCTTGCTATTAATACAGACTGGTTTGTTCTGATGACCAATAAGCTTGTCTGAGGAAATTTGGCCTGTTCAACGATCCAGGTCAGTTGTTCACACTGTCAGGTTATCCTGAAGCAAAGTGGGCCTTATATTTATATCGTTTAACTGTACTTGTGGGTTATGTGTTACTAGTAGAATATTAGTCAATGTCTGGCTTACGTTTACCAGATTTGTTTTAAGTGTGTGTTGAATGTTATCTATATTTAAATGTCTTGTTTGAGTAGTCATAAGTTGAATCGAAGGAATTTTCGGTATTATATATGGTTTTATGTTATTTCTCTTTGTGAGTGTATCCGACTAGATTATTGCAGTTTTTTCCGGTGAGTGTATATGTGGGGTTCGTACTTGCTTTGCTTAACCCTCAGACTATACGGTGCGTGTCGGATCCACCCAGAGGTTCAGTTTTACACTACATTGTTCTAACCGCTCAGTGCAGAAAGTCTAGCCAAGAGACTGATAACCAGAGTAATTAAGTTCCATGTATTTACAACATTTGAACAATTTTGTATTCAATAATAATACTTATTGAGTACATATATCCACACAAACCTCATCGAAGAGGGAATGGGTCGGATACGACCTGACCGTACTACCTATTTCGTCTTCAACCACCGTACCGCCTGAGGATTAACATCGGTTTCCTGCCCAGGACACATTCGGCATACTGATGTTCACGGCACCAAAGCATTTAGAGCAGGAAATTTCAGTAACTGCCAAGTCCAGGGACCTTGTTTCGAATTAAGTCTTTCAGAACTCTGTAAAATTCTTCTCCCAGTATTTATCTACTATCTCACCTTAACCTATTTCCTCTTCCCTTTCTATAATATTGTTTCAAAGTTCATTTCCCTCTATAGTCTTTCCACCTTCCAACTTTCCCTTCCGTTAGTCAATAATCGTTTTCTACCTGAGATGATCATACTCCTGCTTTTCTTGCTTTCAAATATCTCTTTATCTTTTATTTTTCTGTAGGCGGTAACTATCTTTCTTCTAGATATACATTCTTCTACAGACTTGTATTGTACTGTTTACGTAACAAGACTGTGCTCTGTGCCTTACTGTGCCGACCGCGTGCCTTAAGCTGTCGAGGAGCGGCGCCCTGTTTTCTCCTTCGACCGTTCACTTTAAAACGGCTACGTTGTCACCTTCACTTACAGTGTTATACCTGTTTCCTGGTCGGATTCACCGTGCTACTTGAAGAGAAAAAAAATTTTTTGTTTAAGTGTTTTACTGCCCATCTTGCCTTTTAAAACTTTGAGAAAAACTAATACCACAGTCCAACATTCGAGCGAATTTTTGTTACCCGCTGCAATCATAGCACGCCAAGAGGCCAGCAGGGGACCCCACTGAGTTGGCGGTATCTCTTGCATTGTGTCGTGTTACTTGCAGCTTATATTCGTTATTGTGATGGTTTTTGAAACCGGGAACACTTGTAGCGCAAGTAATTGCAGCAACAACCAGAAAAAGACACCATCCTGAAAGGTATGTAACATAATCTTATTTCTGAAATGTTTTCGTTACGAATCGTTTGGCAATTACCGTACATAAATTTAAGTATAATTATGATTCTTTGATGTTTTCAGGAGTAGAAAATGGCTCATAAATTGCAAGCGAAAAGATCTACCGAAGAAAGATACCGTTTATATGTACAATAACATGAAATTTTGTTCATTGCACATTGTACAAAACCAGAACGCAGAAAGGAAGAAACTGGCATGGAATGCTGTACCAAGATCATTCGAAATACCGAACAAGCTGCCACAATTGTCTCTGAAAAGGAAATTGCCACAGAGAGCTGAAGACCAAACTTCAAAAACAACTACAAAGTTTTAAAACTTTATAATTTAAGAAAAAAGTTGGAAATTGTGAATATAAGGTGAAAAAGCACCTGCAACATTACTAGGGAGGACAGGCAAATATCCAAAAGGTGCAGACGATATTAACAGTAAAATCAAATCTGGGCGTCAGTGGTCGTACTCGCCCGATTTTTCGGAAATAAATCTAGTTAATTCGTGTTTGCTGTGCACCTAAATGTAACGTCGAAAGGCTGGGAAACTTTCAACTACCGGTAAAATAAAGTCTTCAACCTACTTCTACGGTTACTTGCCAAATGGCTACCTCATCCAACACAGAACGGTAGTAAAGACGAAAGTCGTAATTTTTCTAACATTTATACTGTAGATTTAAATTTTAGCGTAATCCTTTTCGACTGATATTAAAGTAAGGCCATCGAGTCTGAAATAAAACAATCATATCGGAAATTACGCAGAAGAGTGTTGAAAATGAAATGTTATAGGCATGATTTTAAAACTCAGCTCCCCTGCTGACCGCTTGTAGCGCTAGTGTCGCCCCAGTTGTCGCACGGTAACAGTTTTTACACCAGTGAGTGTCGCGACTGGTATGTTAGTCTATGCCTAATACCCAGTTACATTTTTATTAGTTTAATTTGTTGCTGCCAGCTGATTTTTATCAGTATTAAGTAACGTTACTCTTAATGTTTTTATAGTCATTATTCTGGAATACAGCTGGCTTACTCAGCACAGAGTTTTTCTTTGCCCTTATTTGAACTTAAATCATACCCACCTCACTTGTTAACTAATTACCTGGCCTAAATTGTGTGCGTTACTTTCTTTCAGATTAAAAAGCCTCTAATGACAACTGCAGTCCCGACATCATATGTGAATGTGCGAAATATTCTTCTACCAAAGCAAATCTGATTTTTGACTATTCATTTTAATATTTTCCAAATAACTACGCCTGTAATCTTTTGAAAGAAAAGTGTTTGGACGTTTATATTTAAGGCAAAAAATTGTCTTCTAAACATTTATTATGTTATTTTATTATTATAATAAATTGTGATACGCACAAAGGTGCATTATGTGAATGGGCCCTCGTTTCTGTATTCCTAACCTTGAGAGTGTCACACAGCAGTCTCATACTTTCTTTTCGAAAAAGTGCTTTTCTTGCTAGTTGTTTAATTATTCTTCCTAATGCTTTCGCCTTTTTTTGTCTAGTCCAGTGGCATGGATTGAGGTTAAGTTTGTTTTCTGACTGTCAACTAACTGTGTGGGCTGACATCAGGCCGACCGCAGTGGCCGAGCGGCCTGCGGGGTGCCAGTCGCGGTTTGCACGGCCACTGCGGTTGGGGGTTCGAATGACCCCTCGGGCATGGATGATTGTGCCATCTTTAGTATTAGCTAGTTCATAAGTAGTTCGTAAGTTTAGGGACTGATGACCCCGTAGTTGTCCCATAAGCTATACAAACATTTGAACATTTCTTTGGGCTGACATGAAGTCTGTTTGTACTTAGCACAGATTTTCTTGGTATCCCAAACTCTTCGTTAACAACATGCACAAATCTTTCCTTTTCTTTTACTTCGCTTTCAGTAGCGTATCTTTATAATTTCGTACCATCTTTACATTACTACAAATAAAATAAATGTTTGAACCAAGGCAGTAACTCAGATGTTGTAAAAATAAGGAAATGAACCAGAATCTGACTACTCAGTTCGCTATTTAAAACAAAATTTAGAGGTTGGTGTTTCCTTTTTATCTCGAGAATATGACGATCTTTTGACCTATGAAACGTATCAAAATACTTACTGAGTGTTACGCTTTTGCTAAGTCCAATTACTGCAATCTACGGAAATCCCCGTATAGCTAATTTTAACAGCTGCTGTGGAAGATGGTCACACGACCATAGTATCATGATATGTTTAACTTCGACAATTATGTTAATAATTTAATAAACTTGACAAATTATAAATAATAAGCCTTTCATCGACTATTAAAAAAAATATAGGCCCTATGGGACGTGGCATATTGACCCGGCTGGCCATCATGCCCCGTCCTCTCTGGGCCAACCTGCCCCATCGCCATGTTTACAATAAATTCTATTAGTCATAAAACCCACTGAAGCAATTTAGATTGTATTCCATATGATAATAATCCTTAAACTACAACCTTCAATTATACTACTCACCTATTGCGCCTAAAATAAGTAAAATTTGAATAACACACACTGAACCGACGAGTAGAATTTTACCATATTGGCCGTGTAGGGGGAGGAGGATACTACTATCAACCTGCTGATTGATTGATAGGATGATCTAGCGTCTATTGTATGAACTAATTGGATTGGGCCATTCTTCCCCTATGGCCAACATGACCTGGTCTTCCCTACGCCTTACACATGACATGGAAGGTAATTGGAGACTGTAGATTCCTTATTTCAGGAAGGCTTTTCACACGGTGTCGCGCTGTATACTGAAAACGAAGATACGAGTATATAGAACATGTTCCCAGATATGTGAATGGAAACAGGTTTTTGTATGGCAAGACATACCCAGGACCAGACGTAGATTCCTAACACATATTACTGGTTATGTAGACTGAAATCAAGAAACTGCAGAATGGTAAGGAAATAAAGAGATGGGACCTAGATAAATTGAAGGAAACTGAAGTTCTTGAGAATTTCAGAGCTATAGGTATCGATTGATGGGATCGGGGTGGGAAATAACATAGTAGAAATCGAATGGGTCACTTTGAGAGATGAAATAGAGAAGGCAGCAGAGAACCAAATAGGTATAAAAATAAGACCTAGAAAAAATCTTGGATATCACAGGAGATACCGAACTTTGTCGATGAAAGGGGAAACATAAACATTCAGGTAAAATGGGGTTCAGACGAATAAAAAAAATGAGGTTGACAGGAACTTCAAAATGTCAAAGCAGAAGTGACTACATGAATGTATAGCTAAGAGATAGTTACCGCCTACAGGAAAATAAAAGATAAAGAGATATATGGAAGCAAGACAAGCTGGAGTATGATCATCTCAGGTAGGAAATGAACTTTGAGACAATATTGTAGAAAGGGAAGAGAAAGCAGATTAAGGTGAGATAGTAGATACAATACTGAGAGAAGAATTTTACAGAGTTCTGTAAGACTTAACTCCAAACAAAGTTTCTGGTCTGGAGAACATTCCTAGACAGTTACTGAAATTTCCGGGACAGCCAGCCATGACAAACCTGTTCCAAATGCTTTACAAGATGTATGAGACAAGCAGATTACTCTCAGAGTTCAAGAAGACATTAATAATCCCTATTACAAAGAAAGCAGGCGTAGACACGTGTGAATATTCAGAACTATCACTTCAATAAGTCATGGTTTTAAAATACTAACACGTATTGTTTACTGGAGATTGGAAATCCTGGTAGAAACCGGTCTCGGGGGAAATCAGTTGGGATTTAGGAGAAACACCTGAGACAATATTGACCCGAAGACTTATCTTAGAAGGTAGGTTAAGGAAAGGCAAACCTACATTTATGGCTTTTGCAAATTTGGAGTAAGATTTTGAAAATATTCACTGTAAAAGACCTACACATTTTCAAGTCCGCGGTGGAGTAGCCGAGCGGTCTAAAGCGTCTCGCTGCGGAACGCGCGGTTGCTCGCCGTGGAGGTTCGAGTCCTCCCTGGGGCATGGGTGTGTGTGTTTGTCCTTAGGTTAGTTTACCTAGGTTTAAGTAGTTTGTAAGCTACGGACTGATGACCACGCAGTTTGATCCGATAGATCTACAAACATTTGACTATTTTCAAATTCTGAAGTCAGAAGTGGTAAAATATAAGGAACGGAAAGTTGTATGCAACTTGTACAGAAACGAAATCACAGTGATAAGGGCCCAAGGGTATGAAAGAGAAGCAGAGGTTGGTAAGGAAGTAAGACATGGTTGTACTCGTTTCCGAATGCTATGCAATCTGTACATTGAGCTAACTGTAAAAGAAGAAAAGGAGAAATCTAGAAGAGATATTACAGATGACCTTATCATTATGTCGGAGAGAGCAAAAGAACTGAAAGAGCAATTGAACGGAATGCACAGCGTGTTGATAGGAAGATATAATGCTATGCAATCTGTACATTGAACTAACTGTAAGATAAGGTGAACATTAACGAAAGCAAAAGAAGAGTATGGAATATAGTGGAATTAAAACAGATGATGCTGAGAGAATTAGATTAGGAAAGGAGATAATAAAGGTTGCATATGAGGTTTGGTATTTGGATAGTAAAGTAACTTACGATGGTCGGAGTGCAGAAGATGAGAAGTGTCAGTGGAAATAAAAGCGCTTCTGAAGAAGAGAAATTTGTGAACATCGAATATTAAGTGTTAGGAAGTGTTTATGTGACACATTAATATCAGAGAAGTTTGATAGCATAATTTTTACTATTTGTCTACACAAATGATATGACGGACAGAGTGAATAGGAATTTGCGGCTGTTTGCTGATGATGGTATACAGGAAAATGTCGTTAACGAGTGATTGTAGCAGAATTCAGGATTACGTAAAATTTCAAGTTTTTGTGATGGCAGCTCTAAAAGCAGAGTAATGCAGTGCAAATCCTTTCTTTCCTAGTATTTTTCCAATTACTCGGGGTGTGGTCTTCTGCTACGCTTCCTCCACAGAGCTCTGTTGTGGACGTCTTTAGGGCTGAGATCCGCATCGCACATGTCCTCCTTGATGCTGTTCCTCCACCTCTTGAGTGGTCTACCACGGTGTCGGAGTCCTCCTGGGTGGAATTGGAGTGCTGTTTTAGCCACAGAATCGCACTCTTTCCTCATGACGTGACCGTCCCACAAGACGATCCTCTCTTACCTTCTCTATGAGTGACTACACCAAGCCTTTGCCGGACATATTTTTTTGTTTCATGTTCGTAGCTAGTCAGTCCCAGGGACTTTCGCAGCATTTTATGTCCATTGTGTGGATAGCCTGTTTTCTCGTCAGAGGTCGGCAGTCTATCTCGTAGAGGGCTACTGGACGCACTACTGATTTATAAAGTTTTGCTTTCAGATGTACAGGCATCCATTTGTCGCAGAGAACACCAGTGACCTGTCTCCATGCTATTCATTCTGCATTTACTCTCATCCAAGTGTCCAGGGTGCAGTTATTCGAAGATGTTATCATGGCTCCAAGATATTTGAACGCAATTGTTTTATTCAAATCCTGGCCGTCGATGTTTCCGATGGTTGATCGCTTTCCAAATAGGTCGTCTTCTGGAGATTCAGACGCATGCCATTCTCTGCTAGCCTATTATTACAAGCTTGGGTTTGAAGTTCCTTACGGGTTTTCTGCGTCAGTACCACGTCGCCGGCATAAAGAAGCGTCCATGGATGATTGTTCTGTTTATCGGCTGTTACTGTGTCCATGGAAAGGATTAATAGTAGTGAGGTTGAACCCTGATGAACACCAACGGTGATTTTAAAAGATGGAAAGACTCCAGCAGGACACCAGACTAGACTCGTTACATCTCGATAGAGAAGCTGGATCCAGTTCACGTACATTTCTGGTACTCTGAGGTGTATAATTCATCAGATCAGATTATGTGGGACACTATCGAAGGTTTTCTCTAAGTCCAAAAATGCAAAATGTGTAATCTTTCTCGTCTCTGCTTCTCCAGCATCAAAAGTGCAGCGTGAATGGCAAATATCTTCATAATGTGTGACAAAGGAGTACCGGTCTGTAGTTGTTACACTCGGTGACATCTCGTTTTACTTTCCAAATAGGCACCGTTCTGCTAGTGGTCCATGCTTGTGGAGGCTTACTGGTGGCAACATGTTGAGCAGGGAAGGGAGAAATTCTGCTCCCTGATCAACCAGAAATTTTCAGCTTTCTCTGGGGATATCATCTGGACCGGTTACCTTTCCATTCTTTTTGATGACTACCATCACTTCTTCTGCTGTTATCACTGGTACTATTCTATGAGTGGGTTGAGGACTTAATATTGGTGGATGTGGCAATTATTCATTACAGATGATGGCATAGTAGCTGGACCGTCTTTGAAGGATTGATGGTGGGTCTCTGAGGATAATGGTGTCAGTTCCCTTGACATTCATGACGTGTATAATGTGTTGTGATGGTCGATTCCGGGTCTTCGCAAGGCGGTATACATTTGTTACACTTTCTAGTCATATAGATCTCGGTAGTGACCGTTATTAGAAGCTGCTACCGCTCTCTTGGCATCTTTCTTCAGTGACAGGTACCGGTTAAGGTGCGCATCACTTATTGTGCGCCACCAAGTCTTATAGGCCAACTACTTCTCGTTAACCAATCGCTGTATATTTTCGTCCCACCACCATGTCTTCTTGTCTGTATATTTACGATCTGGCTTCGTTTTTCCCAAGATCTTCTCTGCAGCAAAGTGTATTTGTTGCACTGCTTGTTTCCACATTTGTTCCGCTGTTTGATTAACGTTGACTGTGAAGTTGCTCAGAGCTGTTTTCATCTTATTATGATCATTCAATTTCCACCATTTAATCCTTTTAGTCCTTGTTTTTGTTTTTTTTTTTTTTTTTTTTTTTTTTTTTTTTGCTCTAAGATCTGACACAAGCGAACGGTGTTGAGGCGCTACGCTATCAAATGCAATCACTTTACTGAAAATCACCAATTTCAAATCTCATCGTCGTAACATCCAGTAATCGATCTGGGTTGCATGTCCACTAGTGATGTATGCAAATAGGTGGGTCGGTCTTTTCTTGAAGTAGGTGTTAGCTACAACTAGGTCATGTTCCTCTGCAAAGTCCAGAATGCGACATCCATCACCATCCCTTGAACCGTATCCATGTCTCCTGTGGCAGCGCTCATATCCAATTCCAGGTAAGTCAACATGGCCGTTCAGATCTCCTCCTAGAAGGATGCACTCTTCCGGCGGAATTGCCTGTAGATGATTGTCAAGGCAGTTCCAAAATTCTTCCTTTTCAGCATCTTTGCAGCCTATTTGTGGGATATAGCAGAGGGTAAGGTACGCAGTTATGTCGTCCGATTGGACCTTGATGGACATCAGGTGATCTGTCACTCTGGTTAGTTTCGTAATACTGCTACTAAACTGATGACCAGTCATAACTGCCACCCCATTTCTCGTTGTACTTGTGCCGTGATATATAACCTTGTAGCCATCTCTAATTTCCTTTGCCATTGACCGTCTCCATTTTGTCTCCTGGATGCAAGTTGTCAACCCTGCTGACATCCATCTAAGTCTCGGTGACGACCGGTCAGCGTGCTAATGTTGATTATGGGAATTGGTAGTTCGACTAAGTTCTTTAGCTAATGTTGATTATGGGAATTGGTAGTTCGACTAAGTTCTTTAGCCTGCTCCGTCCTTGGGCAGGTAATATGCGATTATTTGTCCTAGATACAAAAATGTAGGAGAAATAATCTCATATTTTCAACCACAATATTAATAGTAAGCTGCTACGTACCGTCACGTCGAAACAAAATCTATGTGGAACGTTGCATAGCAATATGCAATGGAATGACGTTATGGAGACGTGAGGAAGGTGGACGCTAGACGTCAGTTTATTGGGGGAATTCTTGGTAGCTGCAGTTCGTATGTAAACCATTTATGTACACTAGTACGAACCATTATTGAGTACTGCACAAGTGTTAAGATCTTAGAGTTTCTTTTAAATTATATACACTTTTAATAATTGTATGCCAATGTCGCAACTTTTTTTAGTTACCGAACTAACTAACATCAACGTTATAAATCGCCATCTTCACATTACACTATTTCCCTGCATCATGTATGAAGTTTAGAGAACTTGTCGCAATAAATAATCTCTCACTGTTACCTTTGTAGGAAAGAGGCTTTCTAAGTCAATGAAACAACTCCAAAAGACAAATATAGTCAAGATTGCTTTTTTGCAGGCCTTTATTTATAATTTTTTTCTTTTTTTTCTGACTACCGGATTAATGAACTAAGTCATCATCTACAGATTAGCATTGTCTACAAAATAGTGGTTATTCCCTTGCACATGTTTGAGGGGACGTTAAAATGTTCATGTGCAAACATTGCACGAAGTCACAAAATCGCCAGCCGCGGTGGCCGAGAGGACTGAGGCGCTCCAGTCACGGTCTGAACGGCCACTACGGTCGGGGGTTCGAATCCCCCCTCGGGCATGGCTATTTGTGCCGTCCTAGTTCGTAAGTAGTTCATAAGTAGTTCGTAAGTTTAGGGACTGATGACCCCATAGTTAAGTCCCATAAACTATACAGACATTTGATTTGAAAAAAACAAGTCACAAAATTATTTATTTTAAGTTTTCATGTTACTAATTTGCCAGTTATCCACAGTCGATGTTGTAACATGAAAAAAAAAAAAAAAAAAAAAAAAATCTAAAAGAAAAATAAGATAAAATAAATTTGAAGTGTTTTATCCATGGCAGCAACTGTTCACGTTTAATTCATAAAATGCAGCAACCAGTTGCATGTAATAATTTTTTTGCGACGACCGCACTCAAGCGCCCATCTTGTAGTTTCTATACAGGAAAAGCAGTACATACTAGTATTACAGTAAAGCCGAAATTTGAAAAAAAATTTCTAACTTCTTGCAATGTTTGCACATGAACATTTGAACGTCAATTCAAACAAGTAAAAGTAGTTTACCAAGAGTTTGTTGAAAATGTTGATCGGAAGATGACGACTCTGTTAATCGAAACCGGTAGGCAGAAAAAAAGGAAGATAAAGATGTAAAATACAATAAAATAATGAAAAAGCTATCTTGCCTACATTTCCGTTTGGGAGTTGTTTAAATAATACATCGTTATAGTGTAAAATCGATAATTATGTCTTGTCATATGAAATTTGTATTTGGCACCATAGTATACCATATCAGCTGAAGTCTAAAGTGAAACATGTTGAGCTTCTATACATATACTCCAGCCGAAATAGTATAGGGTAAGGTGGTACAATTGCAGTCATTTCGGACAAATGTTATTGTAAGTGGAAATATATTGAGAAATGAAATAATTTTAACTACGGCACTTGTTCTTGGATGTTTACTGAAAATGGAAAACAAATATAAGACAGGTAAAAATGTTGATATAAACATAAATAAAGGTTACAGAATTGAGAAAAATCGATCGAAAGTTTACACTACGAACACTTGTGATCACATCCTGGTACACTTTTGATCACTGGCATCTTCCACATAAAAAGCACTTTTCCCTCGGGTACCAAAGCATACTTCGTGGTACCAAACACTGTACATTTCGAAGCGAATCCAGTCACCCTTAGCTACTGCCTCATAAGAGCGCGTCAGATTAACTAGTGTCACTTACCTCTTACAGGAAAAAAATTATATCTCCGTAGCACAAAGTAGTGTATTCGTGGAAAAGACAGGAAGAGCTGTAGAAACCTGCTACACTACAACGCCACACAAAGGCAAGTGCTACCAACACTATGAGACTGACAAATGGCTCGAAACCTTATGTTGATCGGAACTGTACCTATATCGAATTTGTATCACCTTACCCTAAGACGTTAATGCCGAAAAACTTGCGAGGTAGAAGTAGTCTACTTTTAGTAATCTGAAATGAAAAAAAGTTACAATATTTTTAATCATAGTAATAAAAAATCAGAATGTAAGACGGTCAAAATACCTCAAATAACACCAATCTTTAATCTGAAAATTAGTATAAACAGTACCCGCAGCCGTGGTTGAGTAGCCGGATGCCGGACACTTGCCACGTCGGACTTCTGCCACGCCGGACACTTGCCACACCTGATCCTTCGCCAGGTAGTCGGATTAGCGACCCCTCAGGCATGGGACGCTCTTTCCCGTACTCCTGCTGTTTGCTTCCAATCCTCCGTCTCCGATCTTACTAGATACAGTCCTCTCGCCGAAATGTAAAACTTCTTTCCAATATCCCGAAATCTAAATATTTATAACTATTGGGAAACTAAAACAATACCGTCGTATATTTCAGTGTATAATTATTTCTTCCATCACAAATATGGATCCATTCTCCCTTCGTCTATACGGTAGCCTTCTTGCACACTTACTGATTGCGATAGAAACATTCCATCGCTATGGAAGGAACACGGAAGGAACGACATAAATATAATTCTAATGTTCATTGGTCATTCACGTTGATCACTGTATTTGTACATACATTAATTAATTGCTTCAACTGCATTAAAAATAGAGTGGAAAGAAGAACGATACACTTCATAACTTTACTATCTTGCGGCGAAAAATTAGTTAATAAAGTGTGTTGGAAAATATTAAAACAGTGACAGAAAATAAATTTATGAAATAGAGATATGAGCGTCTATGTTTGACAGGTCATCTAAAGTCGACATACAATTTTAAAATATTTTAAAAAAGGAAATGAAGGAATATAGAATGTTATGCTTGTAACGTAGAGTGTTGTTCTACATTGTTTAGCTTTTCTATCTACTTAGTAGCAGAGGAAGCACCCTAGTTTTTTTAAGGGAAAATCCATAATTCCTATGATCTGCACTATAAAAGAAACAAAAAGCACAAAAGGAAGTCGTAATGTAATTTGTGTACTACCTCACAAGCGAATCTGAAGTCGATAGTTCCTGTGAGTTAGTATGAGCAGATGTACTCGACAACCGGAATAAATTAATAACTGACTCCGTTTCCCGACCCCGCACACTCATGATGCAACCGCCGAACAGTTCATAGAAAACTTGAGTTATTACAAATAGGTACGCTACTCATACAATTATAGTTGGAAGTGACATAAATCTGCCATCCGTATGTTGACAGAACTACACCTTCAGATAGGGTGGCAGATACATCTACCGAAATTGTTCTAAATGCTTTTTTTGTTATTTTGAACAATACGTTCACTAACCCGTTCAAATTGTAAATGGTTTCGAAGACACACTTGAGCTCTTAGTCACAAATACTCCTGAGATCACGACGGATATAGGCATAAGTGAACACAAAGTTGTATCAAGCTCAAATCCGTAACAAAGATATTTACCAAAACTAAACGCTAAATACATCTATTAAAAAAAAGATAAATATTCGGTTGATATCTTACTAGGAGACAGTCTCCAGTTTTTCAAAATTAACTATGAAAGTGAAGACCTTATGTCGCTTACATTCAAAGAAATAGTATCAACGGCACTGGAGAAATTCCTACCAAATAAATTAATAAAAGACTAAACTGGTCCCCCGTGGTACACGAAATAGAACAGAAAGCTTTTGCAGAAAATTTAGACAAATGCAAAATCCCCAAATTTGCCGAAGTTTTACAGAAGCTCATAATTTAGCGCGGCCTTCAATTCGACATTCATTTAATAGTTTTCACAACGAAACTCTTTGTAGAAATGTGGCGGAAAATCAAAAGAGATCCTGTCCTATGTTATCTACACCTACGGAAAGACTAAGTGAATGCCTTTATTGCACGATAGTGACGGTAATATTACTGATGACAGTGCCACTAAAGCAGAGTTATCAAATGCAGTTTTCCGAAATTCTGTCACCAAAGAAGTCGAAGTAAACATTCCACAATTCGAAATGACAACTACTGCAAACATAACATATAAGTAGATACCCTTGGTGATGCAAAGCAAATAATTCTATCAAATAAGTGATGTTGCAGACGAAACGATCAAATATATTTTCAAAAAGTTTCTAATGGATAAGAAAAATACGTCTAATATTAGCATTAAAAGGAAGTGTGTGAGATAAAAAACGTAGAGGGAGACGAGGGACGAATACAGTAAGCAGATTCAAAAGGATGTAGGTTGCCGAACGTTTTCTCAGATGAAGAGCCTTGCACAGGACAGGGTAGCGTGGAGAGCTGCATCAAACCAGTCTGCGGACTGAAGACCACAATAACAACATTTGTTCATGATATTGTTTTGTAACAATTATTTTTGAACAATAAGCTCTTTGCCTTGTTTCAATAGCTTTTACTGGCCTGATGAAAGATAATCAATAACATGGTGAGAAACTTTAATTTTTAAGGACTATAGCTAAATGTACTTCATGAGATCTGCATCTACTGTAAATTTATTTCTATCGTTGTCTACGTTTGGAGATATGGTAATTATTTCAACACTATAGCTGCCGAACTTGTCAACCTTAGGAGGAGTTCTGTTTTAGGGTGTCTCTTTAGGTGCATTTCAGAAGTTCAGATTCTTTTTAAAACCTTATCAGTATAACAAAAATGAGATTTTTAAAAGCTACTTACGCCTCTGAAGTTACAGGAAATAACTTTAGAACTAACAATCTTTGATGGTATGACCATAATATTAGAAGGTAGAAAAAAATTCTCTTAACATGTAAACTATGTGAGCTTTTACTTAAGTCGGAAATTGCAAATTGAGAAGTGGTAGATGTAACTATGAATTCTGGTTGCGGGAGGATCATTTGAGTGATGTTTAATGTATTTGCTTCGTTGAGTTAAATTTCACTGCTACGCTAGTGAACCGAACTGGGACCAGCTAGTTTCATCATTAAGTTATTTACGGGTACTGAGGTCTGATACACTCTTTTTATTTTTACAACTAATAAAGGTCGCATCATTAGGTGGTCCTCACGTTCAATACGTCTCCGTTCTTCGAAAGCAGCTTTTCCTTGCAATGATTCTATTTTCGGCGTAAGCACATCCATACCTTATTATCGCGTAACCATTGTAATGGTCAAAAGACCTGCCCTTGGCCACTGTAACAAATTCTATACTGACGGTCACAATATGAAATGCGGAAGCGACCAGTGTGCAGATGTCAGAACGGGTGGTGGTAGGAGGGGGGGAGGAGGAGGAGACAGGGGCACCCGACCCTTCGGAGCAGGTAAAAGTGTGGCAAATGTCCGGCGTGGCAAGTGTCCGGAGTGGCAAGTGTCCGGAGTGGCAAGTGTCCGGAGTGGCAAGTGTCCGGACACCGAGTAGCCGAGCGGTCTAAAGCGTCTCGCTGCGGAGCGCGCGGTTGCTCGCCGTGGAGGTTCGAGTACTCCATGGGGCATGGGTGTGTGTGTTTGTCCGTAGGTTAGTTTACCTAGGTCTAAGTAGTTTGTAAGCTACGGACTGATGACCACGCAGTTTGGTCCGATAGATTTACAGACATTTGAACATTTTTTGAGTACCCGTAGTTGGGTTCCTGTCTCTCTGTGACTTCAACTCTTTTTGAGATTAGTTGTTTACGAGTCATCGTTAAGTTTACTTTCTTTAAAGGCAGATCTCATTTCTAAGTCTAGCGCTCTATCTATGGAGATAGCGGATAGGCTGTAAGAGATAGTGTGAAGGTTTGCCTTCCAGTTTTAGTACGAAATTTGTCAGTCATATTATCAAGGATGGTTGGGATTACGGACATAATTTTATGTAAAATCAGTATAGATACGCACTGTAAATAGAAGCAGAGATTTTGTTAGAAGAAAATCAATAAATGTGAGGAATGGAATTCCCGGACAGTTAATTATCATACGTGTGTGCTTTCAAGTGTAATCATTGGGAGCAGAGTTTTTTTACGAATATATATCATCTGTGCAATGTTTTTGGAAAAGTGAACTATAAATAATATCTCTAATGCTTGAATGTACCGTATATGTCGAGGAATTAAGATTGATATCTTGGCTGTAAGAAGAATCCCAAATTAAGACTAAATTGCTAAGACAATATTAATTACAACTGTGATATACACATGTTTCTTTTTTTTCTTTTTCTTTTTTTTATGTTATCAGAACTAACCGGGAAAAGAACATTATCAAGCATGTTGTGTCACCGTTGAATCAAGTTCCTGAGATAAAGGATTTGTCATGCTCCATATTCATGAAAATATAAGTTACGAAAACAAGCTAAATAAAGATTAAAGATTGTGCAGTTTCTATTGCCAGCAATTCACAGCGAAAAAAAAATACAGTAGTACCAACCTACAAATAACAAGCCCAGAGCCAGTTACAAAAATGACAAGAGATTATTTCTACAAGCTCTCTAAAATTCATACACGAAACAGGAAAATAGTGTAATCTGAAGATGACGAGTTACATCATCTTGAAAAACAAGTTGTATCTAATAACTGGCTAGTATTGTACCATATACTTTACACAACGCACTGTTTGGTGGCCTGCAGAGTGCACGTCCCCGCCTGTCTAATTTTCGTTCCGGTACGTGAGGGGGGCTCAGTTTGTGACCGGGTGGCGACATGGTTTGGTTTGTGACTGGGGCGACAGTTGTGTTGACTTCGTTTTACATTAGGGTTTTAACTTGCGACTTTTAAGCTGTTGATTACGTCTTTGTTTTTACAGTTGTATTGGATGTATAGATTCAAAATTCTATTTGTCACCTCAGTATGAAAATAAAGTTGGTGAACCTGGTACTTCTCCGCAGTTAATAAAATTTATATCTTTGTCGAATTTTTCACTGTAACTATTGGTTCTGGATTTCATTTCAACTTAAAGACTTTTTGTAATGTTTGAGCATGATAATCCGTTTCTCAGGGGCTGATATTTAATAAAACAAAGAATAAAAATTTGAATCATTGAGTCCCGGTAGTTCAGATAATTTGACGCCCATCCCAAAGATAATGTTTTTGCTTGATCCTTTTCCTTTATAGAATTATTCTCCTGACCAAAACTGTTAGATATATTCCTTCACTTTTAGAATATGCTGGGACAATATTAGGGAACTAAATACTCGAATAACTGTTTCAGACTTTTTTAAGGTTAATAGATTCTCTATTCTGAAATCAATGGTTACATTCACTACACTTTCACAGTACACACTTTATAAGTTCACAATTCGTTATTATTTTCGTCAAAGTTTGTTTGTATTAATCTCTCTGAATTCTATACGTTTATTACGACCTTTAATTGTTCAAGATACGTCTCTGAAAAGTTATTGCATTAAACTAGCCAATAAGTTCAAATTTTATCTCAAGAATATTGATCAGTTTATTACGGAAGGCAGAAGTTTCTGATTCTTCCCTCCTAGCCTATACCGATCAAAGTCCAAAGATAATGTTGACTTTCGCGTATGATCGCGATATTAAAGTCTATAGTAAACATTTCAATATTTTCTCGGGTTTTTCTCCTATCTTGGAGTGAAACCGCGTATAATACTTTAAGCTAAGCATTGAGAGCTAGTCCCACTGAGAGCTTTTCATTCTCCACTCCGAGGAGTGGAGAGGGCTGTTTGAGATCCGGCCCATGAAGAGTCGCGGTTCTATTCAGCCAATTGTCAGACAAGCTGATAGTGGGGCAAAGGGAGATCCCAATTGGAAATAAATGGGAGGGGCTTACCAGTTCCTGCATACGCCTTACAACCAAGGGAAACCTCCCGAAAACCTTGGTCGGAACCGGGGGATGGGGACCAATTTAATGTATCTCTGGGACGTTGCCCCCGACTACAAATGGATCATCGGAAGAGCACAAGTGTACTCACGACAATCAGGGATCGGACGCCCGAGTTACTTTCGTAAACTCGTAGTGATCAGGACTAACAGTGGACAAGCATCCCCTAAAGGAACCGCACCCGTCAGCACGGTATCCTCTGCATCGTAGAGAGCTGAGCACATAGAGAGCTAAACACAAAGAGAGTAACTCAACTGCGGGTACTATTTATAATAGCAATCTGACAAATGATCTCTGATATACGAGATGTTTTGACCTAAGTATACCCTGGATACTATTACTCTGAATTACGCTGATATAATTTGAATTTACTAAAAGTATTGAAAAATGAGAAAATTATGCATCTTAACAAATTATTAATGAGAAAAGTCGGAATATCGTGATTCTAATGCTATCGTCACGATGTGGTGTTACAAGTTAAACCGCAGGTGTATTTCAGTTCCTTTTCATTTCACCGTCGCGTTTAGTGGCAGTTCAGTAACGTCACAGCTGCGTCCACCTAATCCTCGATGGGGGAAGTTGTCGTTACATTCTATTTTACGCTTAATTATTTAATAATTGTTCCAATGATTTGACGGTATGGGATGCGGACAATTACTAGGTTGATCCATAACAATAAACTTTGTTAACTTCCTTTATTATGGAACGACAAATATTAAAAACTCTTCCTTTCTGTACACTGATTAAATAGTTGCGCGCCACCACGATAAATGTCTACAAGTCCACACTGAAACATTTCAATATGCAACTGCAACCCATATGTGATACGACGGAATGGCAAAAACTTTAGCCACCGCTAAACGCAGATTACGAACTCACTGCCGACATGCTACCGCCTCGCTCTGCGGTCGGCGGGAGACCAGGGTTGCCAACGAGGTCATGATAAAAACCACCGAAGTGACCGTAAAATCCCACCAAAAACCACCGAACTTTCCGAAGTTCCCATGCAAAAAAAAACCACTCTCTACTAGTTTGTTCTTTAATGATTGATTTGAAATTTGGGCGCAACTATGCATTTTAAAGGAAAAGTTGTTATGTACCTGACTTATCTGTATTCACTCTAGACGGAAATACAAAAATGTTTATTCAAAAGCACTTCAGTAAACATTTTATATATAAAAACAAACAATAATTACTTTGAGCCATTGCAATGCTTGTCGGGTACAGACAGCAAATTGTGAAATATTTGAACTTGAAAACAGAAAGTAATCCAGTCTGGAAAGGAGGTCAGCGCCAGTCATACTATTGTCTTTATTTTATGTCAGAAGATCTAGATTTCAGCTATATTCCAATGTAATCATATCTGAGAAAAAAAAAGTTAACAATGAAAGTACAGTCACATATTAAGTATCTGCAATGTTCAGTCATTTTCACAGCAAGAAAAATCTGATAAAGTGCTGTAGCAACAAATACATACCATTAACAAAATGTCTGTTTTTCGTCCTCGACAATGAGTCATACCATTGTTAATATCTTTGAACTCTTGAGAATTTTACATTTTATCCAATAATGTGATACATTTCCTAGTCATTTATCTGTCCATATTCGTCAATAATTTCGAATTGGGATTATATTACTTCTGAAACTTTTTTTTTTTTTTTACGATTTCATAAAAATCCACCAACTTTCCCACCTCCCACTGACTCAGATTTTTCCCACCGTCGGCTTTAAAAAACCACCAAATTCGGTGGGAAACCACTGACGTTGGCAAGCCTGCGGGAGACTGCCGCACACCGGCCAACAAACAAAGAAAATTCCAACCTAAGCATTGTTGCCAGCAGCTCTCGCTGCACACCAACGATAACTATCGTTCGGCCAAAACGTACCAAAGAGGTTACTAACCTAAAACCCTGTATCCTCACAATTTGAGAGGAGAGTTTAAGAAAACTGGTTGCAGAGGGCACAGTGTCGAGCACGTGGAATTTACAGTGGGGCAGTGGGCTAATGTTTGATGCATTAGAGGCGGCCGCGCGGCGCCAGCGCTGCGCCAAAGTTGGCCAGCCTGGCCGCTGAGTCAGAGCGCGCGGCTGACATACGGCCGGCGCCGCGCGCGCTGCCAAATGGCCAATCCCCGCCCACGCCTTGCATCCCCCCTCCCCCCACTCCTCTCCCACTCCCACGCCCATTCGCTGCTGCCATCTTTCTGTACTTTTCCGTTTTTCTGGCCCGCCCGCATTATGCGGCCGAGTCGGCGGTTTTGTTCAGGGAGCTCGGCGGCTCTAGAAATGTGCTGGAGAGAGTGTGTGCATATGTGTGTGTGTGTGTGTGTGTGTGTGTGTGTGTGCCAGCTGCGGCCAGTCGGCGTAATGTAGCTCAGGATAGAGCTGTGAGGGTCGTTCTCAACACGCGCTAGCAGCTCTTCTTCCAGGTGCACTTAAAAAGCTTTTCATATCCGAAACAGAAGGGAGACTGCGCTGCATCTCAGGCATTTTTAATAAGACGGAATGGAGATCGTACCTACTTTAAGAAAAAGCTCGCATTATCTAGATTACTTATGAATAACTCACAATGAAAGTACTTAGGCTCGAACAAACAGAAATACACCAAAATCGTATGATAGATAATGTAAAGGTCTCTTATTGCACTAGTGATACTCCCGCATCTGCAAAACTCTGCAGTCGCCCATTAGAGGCCTCTGCGTGTGCCATGCCGCATTGCACTTTGACCTGCCGGTACGCCAGTAGTGACGGTGCAGTGTGCCTCTGAAGTTGCGTTTTGTGACGTTATTTGTGTGGTGAATTGTTGGATGGGTCGGCGATTGGTAAACTTTTTATTTATTATTATTATTATTATTATTATTATTCTGGTTTTACAATGTAAGTATATTTTTCCAGTTCCTATATTAGATTACATTAAGTTACGAATTATTGTTCTCCACTCTTCTCTGTCCTCCCACAAGTCCTCAGGAATGTTGTTCTTCCTCATTGCTGGCTGGACTCCCTGCATCCATGTGGTAGCTGGTCGTCCCTATTTTCTTCTTCCGTTCGATGTCCAGTCGAGTATGTATTTTGGAAGGAAGCCTTTCTTGCCCCATTCTTCTGACGTGCCCATACCATTTTAGATGTTTGTGTTCGATGAATTCAATAATTGTAATTTTACATTTCATTTTTCCTCTGATTACTTCATTTCTTATTCTTTCTCTTCTTGATATTCTTGATGAACGCCTCCAGAAATCCATTTCTGTAGCTAATAATTTTGATTTTAGTTGCCATTTTGTTGTCCACACTTCTGAACCATATGTAATAATGCTCCGAACTATTGTTTTATATATCCTAATTTTGTTATTGTAGTTATGTGTTTGTCCCAGAGAATTCCATTCAACAAAGAAATTGTCGTCTTTCCTGAATTTATTCTTGATCTAATTTCTTTTTACTGTTTCCCATCATTTGTAATTTTCACTCCTAAATATTTATATTCCTCTGTAGTTGTTATGGTAATCAATAGTGTGACTGGTTGAGGTGAAGTTACGAAGAAACCTTCTTCGTGTAGATGGTATTGGTGCAGGAGATGAATCATTCGCATGTTACCTATTATCTATTATAGTGTTTCTAATCTATTCTCATATTTCTGCACTATAATAGATACCAGAAAACATGTGAATGATTCTTCTTCTACACCAAGACCGTATTCACGATGATGGGCTCTTCGGAATTTCATCTCAACTAATTGCAATACATCAGCAAGACTGATTGGCAATCGCCGACCCATCTGACGCTTCACTACACAAATAACGTCACAAAGCGCAACTTCAGAGGCACACTGCACTATCACTACTGGTGTACCGGCAGGTCAAGGTGCAATGCGGTATGGCACACGCAGAGGCCTTTAATGGGCGACTGCGGAGTTTCGCAAATGCGGGAGTATCATTAGTGCAATAAGGGACCTTTACATTATCTCTCATACGATTTTGGTGTATTTCTGTTTGTTCGAGTCTAAGTACTTTCCTTGTCAGTCACGAACGTAAAATGAGCTTAAAACAGAATCCAGTCACTTTTGACTACAGTCGATACCGATTTTCACACTATGTGCTATAACATCGAAATTAAACGGTTCCATTTACACCATATACAGGGTGTTACAAAAAGGTACGGCCAAAATTTCAGGAAACATTCCTCACACACAAAGAAAGAAAATTTGTTATCTGGGCATGTGTCCGGAAACGCGGAATTTCCATGTTAGAGCTCATTTTAGTATTTCTCTTTAAATGTAAATTGAAATAATTCCTGCAGACAATTGTCAAAATACCCAATTGTTTCGTTAGTATGTACTGTACTTCTTGATTCACCGCATTTGTAAACATTGCACTGACTGCAAAACCACGTTCGTGATGAACATTAACCAGTTGATGCTACGTAGTGATGTGCTTGATGCTAATACTGTAGAACAGTGAGTCGCATGTCAACACAAGCACTGAAATCAACATTACCTTCCTTCAATTGGGCCAACTGGTGGTAAATCGAGGAAGTACAGTACATACTAACGAAACAATTGGGTATTTTGACAACTCTTTGCACGAATTATTTCAATTTACATTTAAAGAGAAATACTAAAATGAGCTTTAACATGGAAATTAAGCGTTTCCGGACACATGTCCACACAACATATTTTCTTTCTTTGTGTGTGAAGAATGTTTTTGCCGGCCGCGGTGGCCGAGGTGACTGAGGCGCTCCAGTCACGGTCAGCACGGCCACTACGGTCGGGGGTTCGAATCCCCCCTCGGGCATGGATATTTGTGCCGTCTTTAGTCTTAGGTAGTTCATAAGTAGTTTGTAAGCTTAGGGACTGATGACCCCGTAGTTAAGTCCCATAAGTTGTACAAACATTTGAACATTTTTTTGAAGAATGTTTCCTCAAAGTTTGGCCATACCTTTTTATAACACCCTGTATAAACGCTATGTTTTAAAAATATCTTAGAGAGGCGATTTATCGTAAAGTGACGTAGTTTTCAATACATTTTCAGAGAAATACGAGGGTTGGGGTAAAGGTCATGGTAACTATTATTTTCTTGAAGATACCAGTCGGGTGGAAAATGTGACACATACAGATGAAAGGGCAAGGTGTTAACTATATGTGTGGACAATGAATAGCACTGCAATATCTTAAGACACTAATTTATTACAATATTATACAGGGTAATAAGGCTTTCTACATCTACATCTACATGTGATACTCTGCAAATCACATTTAAGTGCCTGGTAGATGGTTCATCGAACCACCTTTATACTATTTATCTCCCATTCCATTCTCGAATAGCGCGCGGGAACAAAGAACACCTGAATCTCTCCGTTCGAGCTCTGATTTTTCGTGTTTTATTCCGATGATGATTTCTACCTATGGAAGTCAACAATACATTTTCGCATTCGGAGGAGAATTTTGGCGATTTGGAGTTTCGTAAGTAGACTACGCCGCAGCGATAAAGCGCCGTTGTTGTAATGATTCCCATCCCAGATCCTGTACCATTTCCGTAACGCTGTCTCCCCTGTATTGTGACAATACAAAACGAACTGCCCTTCTCTGAACTCTTTCGATGTCCTCTGTCAAACGCACCTGATAATGATCCCACACTGGACAGCAATACTCCAAAAATGGACGGACAAGCGTAGTGTATGCAGTCTCTTTAGTAGTTCTGTTACATCTGCCAATAAAATGCAGTTTCTGATTCGTGTTTCCCACGACATTATTTACGTGTTCTTTCCAGTTTAAGTCTGAAGTAATAGCAATTCCTATATATTTTATGGAGTTTACGGTCTTGTAAAGCCGGCCGCGGTGGCCGAGGGGACTGAGGCGCTCCAGTCGGGCATGGATATTTGTGCCGTTCTTAGTCTTAGGTAGTTCATAAGTAGTTTGTAAGTTTAGGGACTGGTGACCCCGTAGTTAAGTCCCATAGACTATACGAACATTTGAACATTTGGTCTTGTAAACAAAGTTTAACGGATTTCTTTTCGTACTCATGTGGACAACTTCACACTTCTCATTATTTAGAGTCAATTGCCAATTTTTACACCATACTGATATCTTATTCAGATCGTTATGCAGTTGGTTTTGATCTTCAGATGATTTTACTAGACGATAAATGACGGCGTCATCTGCAAACAACCTAAGAGAGCTACTTAGATTTTCCCCCAAATCATTTATGTAAATAAGGAACAGCAGAGGACCAATGACACTACCCTACGGAACTCCCGATATCACCTCTGTTTTAGTCAATGCCTTACCTTCGATTACTACGAACTGTGTCCTCTCTAACAGGAAATTCCCTATCCAGTCGCAAATTTGGGGCGATATACCATAATCACGCAATTTGATTAAAAGGCGTTCATGAGGTACGGTGTCAAAAGCCTTCTGGAAATCAAGAAATACGGAATCAATTTGAGAACCCTTTTCGATAGCACTCATCACTTCGTGTGAGTAAAGAGCTAGTTGTGTTTCGCAACACAATCCGTGTTGACCTTAGGTGAACTGATAATTCTGTTCGAGATAATTCACAATATTTGAATACAGGATAAAGCCTGCTGCAAATTGACGTCAATGAAATAGGCCAGGGCCGTGGTGGAGTAGCCGAGCGGTCCAAAGCGTCTCGCTGCGGAGCGCGCGGTTGCTCGCCGTGGAGGTTCGAGTCCTCCCTGGGGCATGGGTGTGTGTGTTGTCCTTAGGTTAGTTTACCTAGGTTTAAGTAGTTTGTAAGCTACGGACTGTTGACCACGCAGTTTGGTCCGATAGATTTACAAACATTTTAACAAACATTTTGAAATAGGCCTGTAGTTTAGTACTCCACGGTGGAAAAGAATGACAACACAGTAGTACATATACAGTTGACATGACAAAACTGGGCCTACAGACCCTCAAAGTAGTCCCTTCCTGCGTCACCACACGCTGCCAATGATGCGGGAGGGACTGAATACCATCTGCCTCAGAATTTGCCGCAACATGTCTGGCGTCTCGCTGCTCGCCGTGTGTATTCTCCTGCAGCTGTTACATTACGACTCAGTGGACGACTGCAGTGGCTTGAAGCGTCAAACATGTTCTCCAAATCCTCTGACGATAGTGACAGTGATTTGTTCACTACAAAAATGTTGTTGTTGGGAAGGAAGAGGAGGCATGGAGTGCATCTTTTGAAAGCCGAACGTCCTCACTACGGATACTTTCCCAAGTACTACCAACAGCTCGAAAACTACCCAGATCGATTTGCAGACATAATAATCATGTGCTTCAAATCTTCACTCATTGTGAAAACAACTATACAACCTCGTGGGGATAGCCCCACCAGATATAAGACGGGAAGTTGCCGCAAAGTAGAACAAAACACTGCTCACCCTCTACATGGACACCAAACTCCCCCAAGCAAGTTGAAATCCAGGAAGAGTTTTATGAATACTACTGCCAACTGTAGTACATCACCTTCAATGACACGACAAAACCTGTGGTACCCAGAAATACTGATATCGCAACGTGGATTCCAGCTTTGGAGACCATCCCCCAGGCGAAAATCTGCTGTGGAAAATGTGGAAGTCCCTCAACAGACTAAGAAGTGACGTGGGTAGAACAAAGCACAATATGGCCAGATGGAACTACCTCGGGGATGAATCAACACTCTGTGAATGTGGATCCGAACAAATCACCAAGCACCTGTACAGCTGTCCTCAGTGTCCAGTAACATTGCAGGCCAAGGAGATTGCCGTCAAGCTTGCTAATTTTTAGTCTGATTGTATTTAGTGTTTTTGTAATTTGTTTATATATAATCTCTTTTGTTATGTATTATCGCTGTACTCTTAGCTTTGACCTTTTGTATGCAACGCTTTTGACATGAATAAATAAATACCTCTAACAAACAATATTGTGCGCGATGGGCACAACATTTCCACACGCGCAACAGTCAAACGCCGCTCTGCTAGAGCTACCTTGAAGCAACCAATCACAGTGCAAGTTTCAGGCCAGGCGGCGATGGTTCGTAGCGTGAAACACAAACCAGTTTGATATTATCGCCTGGCGAGGATCGTAGCGGGCAGCGAGTAGCGAGCTGGGCGAGCTGCGATGGTGCACCCTAAATGCGCCGGTAAGACTATGGATTTGATTCGTCATCACCGTGCCAAGTCAGCGAGCAGCAAGGTGGCAGCATAAACGCACCCTTAGCATTGCCCTCTCGTGTTGCAAACTGCCTACCTTGTATATGACAGTAGCAGGGGACTACTTCAATGATATGTAAGCCCAGGTTTATGTCAACTGTATATGTACTGTGTTGTCACTTTTTGCACCGTGAAGGCCACCATAATAAATAAGTGTCTTACGATATTTCAGGGCTATTCATTGTCCACACATCTAGTTAACGCCTTGTGCTTTCATCTTTATAGGTCACATTTTCTAACCGGACTGGTATGTGCAAAGAAAACAGTAGCCATGACTTTTGATCCAACCTTCGTATATAAGCTACAACTTACAATTTTTATTTATTTTTTGTTATGTATTTGGGGATTAATAACAACAATTATTTCAGTGAGTTTATTGCAACATCTAGTGCAGTTATGTCACCCTAAATATTAAGAAGAGCCAATGGAGGATACAGAAATTTGTCTTTCCTAAGGCAGCATGGTGGCTCCAGTGTTGTATGATGTATACACCTATGACCTATGGCCGGTCCTTTAACTACGCAGGTGATATCTGTAGATGCTCAAGAGTCAAAATTTAAAGAAATAGAATCCAACCTGTGTATTACGATGACAACTACATGAAACCCATTCGCACTAAAGCCGTGGTGTGTGCGTTCCTTCTGCACTAAAGGATAGCAAGAATAAAGTTGTGCATAATCTGCGAAGGATGCGATCTGAATCACTGTAAGCATCCAAATTGCTTAGGAGTAAAACTGGACCATTCGTTAACCTTTAAAGAGCTCTGTATGGACTCCAAACAGAATATATGCGCTAGGAACAACCTTGTCCGCAAACTCACGAACACCAAGTGGGTAGCGCAACCCAGCATCCTCGGCACATCTGCTCTCGCCCTATGTTTCCCTCCTGCAAAATAAGCTGCTTCAGTTTGAAGGAACTCTGCAAATGCGAAGCAAATTGCTGGGGCTCTTCATGAGACAGAGCGCATAGTCAAAGGATGCCTAACTCACATCAGTAGGAATTTCCCACTCATGCGATAAGCGCTGTCACATGTATGGAGTCAGGTAGCAGTAGAGGTTGAAAACAAAAAGCGAGAAACAGATCCAAGGTATCCAGTGTTTGGAATCGAAGCTCCACTATCACGGCTGTAATCAAGGGAAAACTTCCTTGTCACAACAACATGCACTGCAATTTCAGCAGAAGCACGTCGTAATGAGCTGTAGAGACGCAGGTCTGCAGGTGGATGGTGAACAGCAAAAGAGAAGCTACCGGCAGGAGGCCACCTCCCGTATGGGACTCGGAAGACTCTCAACAAGCTGAGAACCGGAGTGACAAGATGCAAAGCCAACAACGCTGTCAACAGTCCAATGTCGCGTAGACGGGCCCAGGCGAGGCGTATAGCTTTGAGTCGTGTAACAACCAAGAGTATACTAGTGGACCTTCCATTCCGAAAGCCCATACAGATGATGATTCGTTGAATGGTTCACACGCTGACGATGATGGCCCAGCATTGAAATTTGCTGAAGGTTGACTTCTGTCATGTTGAACGATGCTCTCCAGTCGTCGTTGATCTGACATAAGCCATTGTTGCAGCGCCTGCGTTACACATCAGTTGTCTTATATAGGCCTTACCGACGGCAGTGTCGTCCTCTGAGTGTTTACATATATCTTTGTCTTCATATGCATGTCTATACTAGTTTCTTCGTTGGTGTATAATACATTTGCAAGCATCCCGTGTCTCCAGGTCTTTGACAAGTATATCTTCTTTTCTTGTGATACGTGAACAGAGTATTTGCTGCTGCCATATCAAAATTATTACAATACTAGATTAGTCTTCACCTCTCACTCATTCCTACTGCCAATCTCATATTTCTCCTATGAGAAGTCATTCTGTTCCTTCACCTACAGCCACGTTCCAGTCTTCCATTATTATTAGATTTTCATCTAACAAGGAGAACTTTTTCCATATTTATGGTATGTGAAGTTCAGAACTTAAATAACAATCAGCCAAAGCCATTCGAGCCAGCTCTCAAAAAGTCTCGAAAAAATCGACTTTGAAGTTTTGCGAGTGTTTGTAAGTACCAAGGTGGTAGCGTTGTGGCCTCACAACCATACACTCGGTGGTTCGAAATCCGCTGTGAGAGATATTTTTTGTTTTGTTTTAGAATTGAGTTATATAAAACATTTTGGGATCTCTAATTCCATATGTCAGTTTTTGTTAATCTGTATGTAGGTGAGCTGAACACCTTGACGTGATAGAAAGTTGGTTGAGTAGGTTATGTGCTTGGAAAGCCATCTGCTTGGATAGCAATCTGCTTGGAGAGCTATGTAAATGACTTTCCAAAAACTGCGTCATAGCTCTTCTCAAACTGAACAATCAAAGACAACCGTCGCCAAGTAACAGTGAAGCCAATACTGAAAAAAGTACCTTGTTTTTATTTTTATTTAAATCATTATTATTGACACCTTTTATAAAGTATAGAAAATTAAGAATAAACAAAGCTACCTACAGTTTTCGTAAAAATGGCCATTAGATATTTAAACTGTGTAAGTATTCGAAAGAAAGGGGACACTGATCATATTTGTTCATTGTTTTCTTGGTTCGGCTTTTTTATTTCAGAAGGCGTTTAGTTCTCTGACCGGGCGCCCTGAGGTACACATTCCTACCATTTTGACTCAAAGTTCATTTCCTTTGTAGAGACTTTCTATAGATTCTTTCCACCATTGAGTGTTCCCTCAGTACTGGTTTTCCATTTGAATCCTTGATATTCGTAGAGCTGATTTTCTTGTCTCTAAATCTTTTTTATTTTCATTTGGTAGTATCTATCTTTCCCCTAGTTATACACTTTTCTACAGATTTGCATTTGCCCTCTACCCATGTATACTTAGTCTTTTTGCAGTTCCTGTTCAAACGTTAAAATGTTTGTAAATCTTATGGGACTTAACTACGGGGTCATCAGTCCCTAAACTTACAAACTACTTATGAACTAGCTAATCCTAAGGACGGCACAAATATTCATGCCCGAGGGGGGATTCTGTGGTGTCGCACAAGTACAAAGTGCGCGCCACTTACTTTCGCCGCGCGCCGCCATGCACGCACGGCGCGGCGTTCTCACGACGACAGCCACGAGCGCCCTCTGCGACAACTCCGCTCGTGGCCACCAGTGAACGACATGGCACTTCGGACTGAGATAGCAACGAGTTAGGACCTTCGTAATCAGATAGGCACCTGTGAAGACTTTGCTATTGTACAGGCACTAGGCAGGCCTCTAACAACTATGTATCGACGTTCTGCAGTACTATGTAAAAGTTAAGTATTGTTACATTCTGTGCAATATATCTCTTTCTAATTTACTCGAGTGTTTATAGTTTCTGGCTGCTCCCCTCCGTACCTGCACCAGCGTGTCGGTCTCATTCCACGCGGCCACCGACACCTACGACGAGGCTGGGACACAAAAGCGGCGACGAAGTTGGGACACAAAAGTGGCGACGAGGAGTGATATACGAACCGTGGACCAGCCCGCTTGTAGCAGCCAGACAGCAGCAGTCGGAGCACTCAGAAATTGCTCCCGCCCACCCACCCTTATTATAAGATTTTTGGGGGAACATATTCTGTTACGTATTTTGTGGACTTTTTTGTCGCAGAGCGAGTCCTCTTTCATATTGCATTTGTGTTTTGTTATACGTTACTTGTATACGCGGCGCCTAATCGGTCAGCATGGCCACTACCCCGAACCCAAACTTAATGGAAATTATTCAGTTACAGACGGCGCAAATAACACAACTTCTCCAGGCGGTGGCGCAGTTGACATCTCAACAACAGCCGTCGCATCAGCAGCCCACACCTGCCGCCGCACCGCTTCCGACGTTCCGCCAGTACAACGAACGTGAGGAAGAATGGAGCGACTATTTCGCACAGTTTCAAGAACTCGTCGCGGCTCATCAAATTACAGGTCAGAGAGTGAAGAACCTTTTCTTGTCGATTGTGGGCCCCCAGACTTTCGTACTATTGCAAAAACTTTTCCCTCTCGCATCTCCTCGTGATGTAGACTTTGAACAAATTGTAGATGCACTGAATGCTCATTATGAGAGAAAAGTTCTTGTAGCCGCTGCACGATACCGATTTTTCAGACTTAAAAAATTACCGCAGCAGTCACACCAAGAGTGGATTACGGAACTGAAGGGCTTAACCCGCCAATGTAAATTTACTTGCTCTTGTGGACTTTCGTATAGTGACGTGATGTTGAGGGATGCGATTACGCAGAATATTCAGGACCCCAGAATTAGAGCAGCAATTCTGAAACAGTCTGACCCTTCATTAGACAGTGTACTGCAGCTTATAGAAGCGCATGATACTTTTGACTTAGCAGATGTAGAAATGCAAAGCCACAGTGTTAATTCAGTGCGCCGCAACGGACGCTTTCCTAGCCGTAGTTCTCAGTATAGCACTAGTGATTCTTATTTTTCTACCGGCCGTGCTGAACAGACAGTGAACAGTAGCCAGAGTAAAAGTGCGACGCAAAGGTCGCCCCGTCGTGTTAGAAACAGTAATTTGAATAACGGGCGCCAACGCTCATTTCAGAAAAATGTACGTAAATCTTGCCCCCAGTGTGTGTCTCGCCACAAGCGTGCTCATTGCCCTAGTCGCAACGCAACCTGTTATCAATGTGGCAAATTGGGACATGTGCAGTCTGTGTGTATGCAAATTAAAAACTCAAAGAACAGTAACGTTAGAAACAGTGCTTCGCAGAGTGCGAGAACGGTTCATTCTGTAAATGTTATACGGGCTGTGGAATTGAACACTGCTTTCCTTGGATCTCAATTGCAAGAAAGTAGTTCTGCGCCTATGGCAAATCTGTATAGTGCACCACGTAGCAAGCGCCGACGAGCGCGTAAAACAGTGCAACGGAAAAGGGTTCGGGACAAGCAAAATGACTATGAACAGTGTATTCCTGTAGTGAAAATAGTGCCTTCTGCAACTGCTCCTTGTAATAGTGCCCAGTACTGTGTAGCTAGTGACAGTAGACATCAAGTAGCTACTCAAAAGTGTAGTTCAGTAGTTAGTACATCTGGAATAGCTTCGCATGCTTGCGCGGACGCCGATCCGGCGGTAGTGCCATCTAGTGACAGTGTTGTTAATCCCCTGCGTGCCGAGTCTGAGCCGCTTCCTTCACTACGCGGCCCGCGCAAGCGCAGTAAACGAACCGTAGCAGACGTTGCCCACATTCGCGCACCTGTCGAGCGCCGCAAGGAAAAACTGTTTGTGACTCTCTTCATAGAAAATAAGACTGTGCAATTTCAGCTCGACACTGGTTCCGCTGTTACTTTAATGAATAAAGACACTTATGAACTTCTGGGTTCGCCAAAATTGTCGCCGTCACAGCAAGTGTTAACAGCTTATACAGGTGAAAATATTCCTGTGCTAGGAACATGTAGCCTGCCCGCCTCTTTTCAAGGTGTAACAAAAACAGTTGCTTTTGTAGTTCTTCAGGCCAAATCGACACAGAACATTTTTGGACTAGATGCTTTTGACTTGTTTGGTTTATCAATTCAAAGAGATGTGCTTCAAATTTCGTCAATAGTGCCTCAGGATAAAATCAATGCATTGTGTGACAAATACAGTGACTTGTTTTCGCCGGAACTAGGTTGTGCAAAAGACTTCGTGGCACATGTGACTTTAAAAGAATCTGCAGTTCCAAAATTTCGTAAAGCTAGACCAGTGCCTATCGCCTTGCGTGATACAGTTGCCGAAGAACTTAAACGTTGGCAAGATAGTGGGGTGATTTCTCCTGTTTCTGCGAGTCAGTGGGCCTCGCCTATAGTAATTATACCCAAGCCGTCAGGAAAACTTCGTCTCTGTGCGGACTTTAAATCAACAGTGAACAGTCAAACAATTGTAGACACTTATCCCCTGCCCAGACCTGACGAACTTATGGACAAATTAGGACAGTCTCGTTTCTTTTCTAAGATTGATTTAGCAGAGGCATACTTACAAATTCCGCTTGATGACGAGTCAAAAAAATTTTTCGTCATTAATACTCACATGGGCCTTTTTCAATTTCAACGCCTACCCTTTGGCAGTTCTTCCGCTCCCGCTATTTTTCAGCGCTTTTTGGAACAGCGGCAGTTTCTGTACCGTGTTGTTCGAACTATTTAGATGACATTGTGGTATCCGGACGTACAGTTGAAGAACATTTAGCAAACCTGGAGTGCCTTTTCAAAGTTTTGACTGCAGCAGGTCTACGTTGCAATAAAGCAAAGTGTTCGTTTTTTCAAACTGAAATAGAGTACCTAGGCCATGTGATTAATGCCCAAGGAATTCATCCCTTACAGTCACATCTTCGAGCAATCAAAGACTTGCCTCCTCCTAAGAATGTGCATGAATTGCAAGCAGTGATAGGAAAGCTTAACTATTATTTCAGATTTATTCCCAATGCCTCTCAGATTGCAGCTCCACTGCATCACTTACGTAGGAAGAATGTTCCTTTTGTATGGTCTAAAGATTGTCAGGTTGCCTTTGACAAATTAAAGTCTGCACTACTCAGTGATGCATGTTTGATTCCCTTTGACCCACAGAAGCCTGTAGTACTAGCAGTTGACGCCTCGTCGTTCGGTGTGGGTGCAGTTCTGTCACATCGTATTGGATGTCATGATCGTCCTATTGCCTTTGCATCCAAGCTACTGACGCCGACGCAACAGAATTACAGTCAGATAGAAAAGGAGGCCTTAGCAATCATTTACGGCGTCACAAAGTTTCATCATTATCTCTATGGCAGAAAATTCTATTTGTTGACAGACCACAAGCCTCTCACGTCGTTGTTCTCACCCACAAAGCCAATTCCGCCACGTACGGCACAAAAGCTTCAGAGATGGTCCTTGATATTGTCTAATTATCAGTATGAGATTCTGTACCGACCTACCACTAAACATGCTAACGCGGACACACTTTCCCGACTTCCGGTTGGCCAGGATGTATCATTTGATTCTTCAGAAATGGCATGTTGTCAGATAGACTCCAGAGATGCTTCCGCTGTCGCAGGCTTTCCTTTGAACTCTCGTCGGGTGGCACAGGAAACAGCTGCGGATGCAGACCTAAGTGTGGTAGCACGTTTTGTTCGCTCAGGGTGGCCTGCCAGAGCCAAAGACATTGATCGGCCTCTGGTTCGACGTTATTTTGCACAACGTCATGCATTATCTTTAAGTAAGGTGTTCTGTTGTTGCACACCGACAACGACCAAGCAAGAGTGATTGTTCCTCGTTCCCTGCAACGAGAAGTGTTACGCCACCTGCATCAAGGACATTGGGGCATTGTTAGGACAAAGCAACTGGCCAGACGTCATTGTACCTGGGTTGGTTTGGACGCTCAGATAGAGAACATGACGTCACAGTGTACTGTTTGTTCGGAGCATCTGGCGGCTCCTCCGCAACGTTTCTCAGACTGGCCACGCCCCAAGGGACCATGGCAACGTTTACACATTGACTTTGCCGGACCTTTCTGGAATACGCGCTGGTTAATCGTTGTAGACGCTTTCAGCAAGTTGCCTTTTGTGATTGCCATGAACTCAACGACAGCTTCTAGTACAATCAGTGCCTTAACATCAGTGTTTTGCATCGAAGGCTTGCCTGAAACTATCGTCAGTGACAATGGACCTCAGTTTGTTAGTGCGGAATTTCAACAGTTTTGTCGTGTGAATGGTATTCAGCATATTACCACTGCACCTTTTCACCCTCAGTCCAATGGTGAAGCAGAACGTTTCGTTCGAACATTCAAGTCTCACATGGAGAAGATGAAAGGTCAGCACTCCAGGCAGCAAGCTCTTCAAATTTTCCTGTCTACGTATCGGTGCATGCCACGTGACGGCCCGTCTCCTGCCGAGCTGCTACATGGCCGCCGTCACCGCACTCTCCTTCACCTGCTGCAGCCTCCCACGCACCGAGTCGGTTCGTATGGCGCTACGCGTTTTCAGGTTTCTACGCCGGTGCTGTACAGGGTGTTTGCTGGAAACAAGAAGACATGGTTGCCGGGCACCATTCAGCGCGTGCTCGGTAGCAATATGTATGTTGTACGTTCTTCCACAGGGTCGGAGCTGCGGCGCCACGCAAACCAATTGCGCCTGCACAGGCCATGCGATCCTGTCTCGGGTTTCTTGATTCCAGACCCAGTTCACCGCCAGGGAGCACAGCCACATCGTTCGTCCCCGGACTACGAGATCCCTATGGACGTCGACGTACCGCCGACGCAGTCGTCGCCGCCGCTGTCGCCGCCGCTGTCGCCGCCGCAGATGACAGCGTCACCGAGAGGGACTCCGGGACCGTGCGGGCCCCCCCAGCTTGGGCCACGCACCTCAGAAGAAGATGACCTGCTCCCTCTGGGCGGGGGCGGGCGCCCTTCCCCAGGTTTCGGCGGGTTCCCTGGAGGATCTCAAGGCAGATCCCGGGGCGCGGACGGCGTCTCGATCCCAGCCTCAGCTACGACGCCCGTCCCACCAGTAACGCCCCCGCCCAGGCCCTCCTCCCAGTGCCGTCGCCGTGGCCCTCAGCCCTACGCCACGACGGCGCGGCGGTTTGGGGGGGAGGGGTGTGGTGTCGCACAAGTACAAAGTGCGCGCCACTTACTTTCGCCGCGCGCCGCCATGCACGCACGGCGCGGCGTTCTCACGACGACAGCCACGAGCGCCCTCTGCGACAACTCCGCTCGTGGCCACCAGTGAACGACATGGCACTTCGGACTGAGATAGCAACGAGTTAGGACCTTCGTAATCAGATAGGCACCTGTGAAGACTTTGCTATTGTACAGGCACTAGGCAGGCCTCTAACAACTATGTATCGACGTTCTGCAGTACTATGTAAAAGTTAAGTATTGTTACATTCTGTGCAATATATCTCTTTCTAATTTACTCGAGTGTTTATAGTTTCTGGCTGCTCCCCTCCGTACCTGCACCAGCGTGTCGGTCTCATTCCACACGGCCACCGACACCTACGACGAGGCTGGGACACAAAAGCGGCGACGAAGTTGGGACACAAAAGATTCGAACCCCCGACCGTAGTCGCCGTAAAGACCGTGACTGAAGCGCCTCAGTCACCGCGGCCACCGCGGCCGGCACAGTTCCTGTCAAACATACTTTTTACTCCATTTTATTTGGTTTATTTGCAGCTTTTATATGCACCACAATAGCAATAATTTCTCTGTAACAGTCGCATGCTAATCGAACCCGCCAGTTGCAAACCTAGCAACATGCCTCTGAATTGCTTCTGGGTCTTCCATTAAACCGACCTCGTTGGGGGTCAAATCTCTTGAACAGTACTGAAGCATTGGTAGGACTTGTATAGGTGATCTGTAAAGGTGAATCACATATTACCGAAATTATCGTAACAAACCGAAGTGGAGCATCCACCTTCTCCGCAACAACTACCCGAGTTTCTGCAAACACAAAGCTCTGTAATTCATTTCTCGGAACTCGGCACAAAAGATGCGAAGCTTTGCTGAGTCTGATGCCGCATAAAGTAAGTCGATAATGGGTTCCCCATATTTTTTCGTTCTCGTGTTCCTCTTTAGCGCTTAAATGGAGCGCAGATTCCTCAATGAACAAAGTATTCTTTGTGTTATTGGCCACCTTCACCGCAGTTGCAGTTATTCAGTTTGTACAGTTTAGGTGAACATCTTATGCAATTGTAAATTAGTCACAGAAATGGCGAATTTTCAGAAACTTTTATAAAAATGTGTAGTTATAAATAGTGTAAATGTAAACAGTGGCGACGTGAGGTTTAAAATAAAGCTAAACGTGTCTGGTCTTGAATACTTTACAGTTGCATAAGACGGCCACCTAACCTACACTCATGGCTATTAAAATTGATATACCACGAAGATGACGTGCTACAGAAGCGAAATTTAACCGACAGGAAGAAGATGCTGTGATATGTAAATGATGAGGTTTTCAGAGCATTTACAGAATTTGGCGCCGGTGGCGACACCTACAATGTGCTGAGATTAGAAAAGTTCCAACCGATTTCTCATACGCAAACAGCAGTTGACCGGTGTTGCCTGGTGAAACGTTGTTGTGATGCCTCGTGTAAGAGGGAGAAATGCGTACCATCACGTTTCCGACTTTGATGAAGGTCAGATTTTAGCCTATCGTGATTGCGGTTTATCGTATCACGACATTGCTGCTCGCGTATGAAATCGGTGAGTTCAGGAAGGAAATACGGAACGCCGTGATGGATCCCAACAGCTTCGTATCACTAGCAGTCGAGATGACAGGCATCTTATCCACATGGCTGTAACTAATAGAGCAGCCACGTCTCTATTCCCGAGTCAACAGATGGGGGCGTTTGTAAGATGACAACCATCTGCATGAACGATGATGTTTGCAGCAGCATGGACTATCAGCTCGGAGACCATGGCTGCGGTTACCCTTGACGCTACTTCACAGACAGGAGTTCCTGCGATGGTGTACGCAACGACGAACCTGAGTGCACGAATGGCAAAACGTCATTTTTTTTCGGATGAATCCAGGTTCTGTTTACAGCATCATGATGGTCGCATCCGTGTTTGGCGACATCGCGGTGAACGCACATTGGATGCGTGTCTTCGTCTTCGCCATACTGGCGTATCACCCAGCATGATGGTATGGGGTGCCACTGGTTACACGTCTCTGTCACCTCGTGTTCACATCGACGGCAATTTGAAATGTGGCCGTTTCAGATGTGTTACCATCCGTGGCTCTACCCTTCATTCGATAATGCACGACAGCATGTTGCAGGTCCTGTACAGGCCTTTCTGGATACGGAAAATGTTCGATCGCTGCCCTAGTCAGCACATACTCCAGATCTCTCACCAATTGAAAACGTCCAGTCAATGGATGCCAAGCAACTGGCTCGTCCCAATACGCTAGTCACTACTCTTGATGAACTGTGGTATCGTGTTGAAGTTGCATGGGCATCTATACCTGTACATGCCATCCAAGATCAAAATGTTCAAATGTTTGTAGCACTTATGGGACTTAACTACGGGGTCATCAGTCCCTAAGCTTACAAACTACTTATGAACTAGCTAAGACTAAGGACGGCACAAATATCCCTGCCCGAGGGGGGATTCGAACCCCCGACCGTAGTGGCCGTGCAGACCGTGACTGGAGCGCCTCAGTCCCCTCGGGCACCGCGGCCGGCCATCCAAGATCTGTTTGACTCAATGCCCAGGCGAATCAAGGCCGTTATTACGGCCAGAGGTGGTTGTTCTGGATACTGATTTCTCAGGATCTATGCACCCAAATTGCGTGAAAATGTAATCACATGTCAGTTCTTGTATAATATATATGTCCAATGAATACCCATTTATCATATGCATTTCTTCGAGGTGTAGCAATTTTAATGCCCAGTAATGTATACAAATTGTGAACATGAAGTGTTTTAGCAATTTTTATATTCTATTTCCACCCCAAAATTCAAAAAAACTATACTCGTTTCTTTTCGCTTTTCACTGTCTTGAAGAGCTAATAATTAACTGCAACAACTGAAAAAAAGAACGCCGAGGAAATATGCATCGGACAGACAGTTGAGGTATGGATAATTCTCTGTGAACTACATCGCGAACTGAATTGTATGTCTTAAACTAAAGGAAGCGACGACTTAACTTTCCTTTCATTGCGTTGCACTCGCACTATATGGACTTGGAAAGGTCTGTCTGCAGTGGCAGTCAGTCGTTTTTCAGGAAAACGATTTTAAAAACTCCAAAACAATATGAAACAGTCTTGAGCTAGTCACGCTCTTTTCCTTGTTACTTGTTATCCACACATTTACGTTCAAAAATGTTCAAATGCTTGTATAGTCTATGGTACTTAACTACGGGGTCATCAGTCCCTAAACTTACAAACTACTTATGAACTACTTACGAACTAGGACGGCACAAATATCCATGCCCGAGGGGGGATTCGAACCCCCGACCGTAGTGGCCGTGCAGACCGTGACTGGAGTGCCTTAGTCTCCTCGGCCACCGCGGCCGGCCATTTACGTTCAATTGTGCCTCGTATCACAGGTTGTGTTCTACATACAACATCATGTCGTAGGCACGTCGTATGTCACATGATGTCAGATATAAAGCCTCTTGGAAGTCTTGCCTCATGTAACATATCACATTAGGTACATATGTGGCAGTGGATGTCACGTTTTGCCGAACACCCTCTGTTCTGCCTTGCCTTGAAACATTTCATATCAGGTGACATGTATCATGTCTTGTTCTGACACCTCCTATATCATGAATTGACACTGTGTTCTCATGTGACACATGAAATAAAGTTATGATGTGACACGCGATATCATATAAATTTTGCCTCATGATATGTCAGTTTTGTATTACAATTCTTCATATCGTATTTAATGAATTAATACGTTTCACATAGTACACAATATTGTGTATTATATAACAAAATATTTCGTGTAATATTATGCACTGTGTCAAATAACGTAGTATGATACATGAAGTCATGTTGTATAGCATAGGAAATGGAATGATCGTATGGCATTGGTCGGGATTGTGGGATTGTTCGGCCGCCTAGTGCAAGTCTTTCTACTTGACGTCACTTCGGCGACTTGCATGTCGATTGTGACAGGAAAACAGCGTTAGGGGAGAATTGCCCGAAGATGGACCGTTGCCCAAGTTGGACCACCTACGTGTTTCACTGTGTGTTGATAACTAAACGTTTTAAGTTGTCTCAACTGGTGAGAAATATTGTCGAGGTCACGTGGCTCAGGCAGCAGTCGACAATAGTCACTGAAGTGAGAACAGTTTCCACTGTTGTGTTGTCTGCGTTGTCGCGGAAAGTTCTCTGCTACAGATCATAAGCGTTCCTCTGCAGTAAAAGTACATAAAAACATCATCAACACTATGGTTCATAAGTGTCATTCATTAGCTAATAATTCAATATCGCAAAACTAGAGTTTAGCGTTGTGTGTTTCTACAACATTAATTATATGGCGTTGAGTTGCAGAAGTTGGAACAATCTCTGATTCCTAATTTGGATCGGTCCAATTTAGGGGGTCACTCATAACAAACAATACGGAAGGTCATTTTAACAATAGGTGGATACATGTTACGTTCTTAGGTTTATTTTTGAAAGCTGCAAAGTAATTAAAAATTACCTAACAAGTATGGTAATCTTTTTAGGTTTGCAGAATGACAAAAAGGGAAATGTACGGGAAATGGACAAAAGATGAGCTGAAGGTCGCTGTGCCAGCATACAGAAACGGCGACCATGGACTGCTCGTGTATACCGAGTACCAAAAACTAGAATAAAGAGATATGCTGATGGTAAAAACACGATCTCAAATGAAGTTATTCGGACGACAATCAACCTTTACGACTGAGATGGAAAAAATTGTCGCAGATCATCATCTTTAATTTGAAGAAAGGTTTTTTGGATTCACAATCAAAGATGTTCGTGTACATAGTTGCAACACAGCAGAGAAATATGAACTACCTCATTCATTCAATAGAGAAAAGAAAATGGCGGGTAGAAAGTTGTTTCATTGATTTCTGAGACAAAAACCACAGCTTTTCCTCCGTCAGCCAGAAGGAACATCAATGGCCAGATGTTGGAATGAGCCGCGGTGGAGTAGCCGAGCGGTCTAAGGCGCCTCGCTGCGGAGCGCGCGGTTGCTCGCCGTTGGAGGTTCGAGCCCTCTCTGAGGCATAGATGTATGTGTTTGTCCTTAGGTTAACTTAGTTTATGTAGTTTGTAAGCTACGGACTGATGACCACGCAGTTTGGTCCGATAGATTTAGAAACATTTGATTTTGTTGAAATGAAGCTTTTTCTAATATTACGTGTCTTATTTCCTTTTTAGTCATTGTTTTACTATATAGTTAAATTTAAGCAAAAGAAGGTCCAAATTAGGCAACCGGGTCCCTAATTTGGACAGTTAACACATTGTTAAATTTTAATACTACCCATTTATGTTTTCTGCTTATTCAAATTATAATACTAGCAGATGAAAGTGTACAGCATGTAGTTTCTTTTAAAATATATTTTGTTTCGATTAGATAGATACCATAGGCGTGAGACATTAAAATAAAAAGTGGTCCAATATCGGCTACCTTCCGTTAAGTTGCGAAATAAATTTGTTACAGATCGATTTTGGCTACATCTTAGTCATCCTCAGTGTTACTGCGTACGTCAGCAGGTGTATTTACAACAGATGTATCTCATAATGTCATCAGACATGGCATTTCTCCTACCTTGCATTATGGCACCATACGCTATTGAACTTAAGGAATCACGTAGGAGTACTTTATCAGAAATTCCCTCGCCCCTCCCTCTCCCTGAAAGAGCTCACTGTGCTGAGAAACAGCGGCTAACTCGTAAAAAAATGCGCGAATACATCAAGAATCTTTCATTTAAACTGCCAGAATGATCGAGAAGGTAGTTGCCGTTTTTAACATCTTTGAATTTAGACAGACAAATTCGCCTTTAGGTAGCTGCGATGTTTCATTGGCTATTCTTACCAGGGCTCGTACGGAGGCATATAGGCATTCTTTTTTTCCTCGTTCAATCTGGGAGTGGGATAGGAAAGGAAATGCCTAGTTGTGGTACAGTGTACCCTGCGCCACGCACCTTACGGTGGATTGCGGAGTATGTATGTAGATGTAGAACTATTTGCTTTTGTTACAGAAGTCGTGTGTTTGTTTCCCCCTTTCACCTTTTCCCAGAATGCGCCGGGTCGGTGTGGTGAACTGCGGTTTGGGTGTGGTTAACTGCAGCTTTGGCATGTTAGTCGCCCAGTGGGACGTGGGAAACTGCGCAAAACCACGACTAGGCTGGCCGCTACACCGACCAACCCACGTCGTTAATCTTCCGGGCGGATTTAAACCACGGCTGGCACGTCTCCCATCCTGGTAAAAGGCACGAGAATAACCGGGCGGGTGATGATTTCATTCGTACAGTGATTAAAAATCTTTGGCTTTGCATACAGGAAATTTGTATCAAAATCAATAATTTAACGGAACAATTTATTTCTCAGTTGCAGGATTTGGATAATTTAGTTGAAGTAGCAATAATTGTAATGACAGCAGGGTAATCTTTCAGCTAGAAGGACGTTGTTATTTGATCCACAGATTTAATGGCTGGAACAGAAGGAGATTCGGTTTTCGAAGTAACGATGTTTATCTGAACATTCTCAGAACTGAACAAGAAGGAATCACTGATGTAAAGGAGCGGAGGGCAAGCTGGAAGAAGCAGGCAAAAAGAAAGTTACCGACAAATTCGAACCATGTGACAAGGTACGCGAGCCACGAAACACACAACAGCAGGTGGCCATCTTCAATCTACGACACTATTTAGTCCGGATCGTGCCAACAAGCGAACTGTACATGCGGTGTGTTTGTCTTTCGAAAATTGTGTTTTTTTTTTTTTTTTTTTTTTTTTTTTTTCCCGCGTGGGTGGCTTGCGTGCCTCAACGATACACATAGCCGTACCGTAGGTGCAACCACAGCGGAGGGGTATCTGTGGAGAGGCCAGACAAACGTTTGGTTCCTGAAGAGGGGCAGCAGCCTTTTCAGTAGTTACCGGGGCAACAGTCTGGATGATTGACTTAGCTGGCCTTGTAACATCAGCTAATGTGGCTTTGCCATGCAGTTACTGCGAATGGCTGAAAGCAAGGGGAAACTACAGTCGTTACTTTTTCCCGAGGACATGCAGCTCTACTGTATGAATATATGATGATCGCGTCTTCTTTCGTGAAATATTCTGGAGGTAAAATAGTCCCCCATTCTACAGATCGTATCGAAGCGTGGAATGTCCTAACCCTTAATCGCGTAGGTAAGTTAGAAAATATGAAAAGAGGATTACTGGTCAGGTGAGTACAGGGTTATAAAAACGGAATCATTTGATAGTAATGCAGGAGTAGGTCTGATAATGAATAAGTAAATAGGAATACGGGTAAGTTACTATGAACAGAATATCAGTTTAATAAGTCATAGTTACAAAATACTAATACGAATTATTCACAGACGAATGGAAAAACTTGTGGAATCCAACCTTGGGGAAGATCAGTTAGGATTTAAGAGAAATGTAGGAACACGGCAGGCAATACTCACATTACGACTTATCTTAGAAGACAGGCTAAGGAAAGGCAAACCTACGTTTTTAGCTTTTGTAGATTTGGGGAGAACTTTTGACAATGTCGACTGGAATACAGGGGTATAATTAAGGGAGCGAAGAGTTATATTCAACTTATACAAAAACTAGACAGTGGTTATTAGAGTGAAGGGCATGAAAGGGACTCAGAGGTTGGGTAGGGAGTAAGACATGGTTGCAGCCTTTCCCCAATATTGTCCAATCTGTACATTGAGCAAGCAGTGAAGGAATGCAAGGAGAAATTTGGAGAGGGAATTCAAGCTCAGGGACAAGAAATAAAAACTTTGCGGTTTGCTGATGACATAGTAATTCAGTCAGAGACCGCAAAGGATCTGGGAGAGCAATTGAATGGAATGGACAGTGTCTTGAAAAGAGGGTATAAGATGGACATCAACAAGAGTAAAACAAGGATAATGGAATGTAGTGTCAGAAAATCAGGCGATTCTGAACGAATTAGATTAGGTAATGAGACAATAAAAGTAGTACATGAGTTTTGTTATATGGGTAGCAACATAATTTCTGATGGCCGACCTAAATAAGATATAAAATGCAAAATGGCTACTGGAAGAAAAGCGTTTCTGAACAAACGAAATTTGTTGACATCCAATATTAATTTAAATGTAAAAAGATATAAAATAGCCAAGATCGCTTATCATCAGTTTTTATTAATGACGACCGGTTTCACTGAACTATGTCAGCATCATCAGGTCAAATAAAATATTTTACAAGGCCATAATCTTGTAATGTCAAATAGTTGTTATATAAAACGATTTACAGTGCATAAGTGCACTAAGTCATTATAATAAAACGTAATTAACACAGTGAGTGACAAAAGCAAACTTCATCAGTTTGCTTTTGTCACTCACTGTGTTAATTACGTTTTATTATAATGACTTAGTGCACTTATGCACTGTAAATCGTTTTATATAACAACTATTTGACATTAAAAGATTATGGTCTTGTAAAATATTTTATTTGACCTGATGATGCTGACATAGTTCAGTGAAACCGGTCGTCATTAATAAAAACTGATGATAAGCGATCTTGGCTCTTTTATATCTTTTTACAATAATATAAATAGATCGCCTCCTATAACGTAAACCAACTCAATTAATTTAAATGTTAGGAAGTCCTTTCTGAAAGCATTTGCCTGAGTGTAGCGTTGTATGGGAGTGAAACTTGAATGATAAGGAGTTCAAACAAAAAGATGATAGAAGCTTTTGAAATGTGGTGTGTGGTGCTAGAGACGAATGATGAAAATTAAATGGGTAGATCACGTAACTGATGAGGAGGTGATTAACCGAATTGGCGAGAAAAGGAGTTTCTGGCATAACCTGACTAAGAGAAGGGATAGATTGGTGGGACACATTCTGAGACATGAAGGAATCGTCAACTTAGCATTGGAGGGATGTGTGTGGGGTAAAAATCGTAGATGGAGACCGAGGGACGAATACAGAAAGCAGATTAAAAAGGATGTAGGTTGCCGAACGAATTCTCAGATGAAGAGACTTGCACAGGACAGGGTAGCGTGGAGAGCTGCATCAAACCAGTCTGCGGACTGAAGACCACAACAACAGTTGTTTTTACAAGGTAGGTCTTGTTATTACTTTGTTTGTACAATACATATTTACTAAGTAAAGATTGAATGAGTTGATACTTGAACGTAGCAAATGGTTAACGGTTTTAAAATATTTCAATTTAACATTGGCAACATAGTTCAAAATTTGTAATTAAAGGTAAGAAGGAAAAGTTTCTATTTAGCTTGCGTGGTAGTACTTTTATGATCTGCAACTTTTCGTTTAATAGCACTATTGATTTTGTTTATAATAGCATACACGATGACTTGGACAAAAATAGAATATAGAAAAAAAAAAAGAAGTAAGGTGGTGCACATAAGTAGGAAAAACAACCCCATAATGTTCGAATACAGGATTACTTGTAAGCTTCTTGATACAATCGCGTCGTTCAAGTATGTAGGCATAACATTGCAGAGCGATAAGAAATGGAACGAAAATGTAAGGACAGTTGTAAGGCGGATAGTCGACTTTGGTTTATGGGGAGAATTTTAGGAAGATGTACTTGGGAAGATGTACTTCATCTGTAAAGGAGACCGGGTATAAAGCGCTTGTACGAACAAGTCATGAGTATTGCTCAAGTGTTTGGGACCCGGAGCAGATCATTTTAAAGGAAAACATAGAAGCAGTTCAGAGGCGGCAGCTTGGTTCGGTACTGGTAGGTTCGACCAATTCTATAGTGTCACAGAAATGATCCGGGAACTCAATTGGTAATCCCTGGAGGAAAGAGACGTTCTTTTTGAGAAATTCTGTTGAGGAAATTTAGAGGGGTGGAATTTGAAGCTGACTGCAGAACGATCTTGTTGTCGCCTACTTACATATCGCGTAAAGATCACAAAGACAAGAGAAAGTAGGACTCTGACAGAGCCATATAGACATTTTCCCCCCTCGTTCTATTTGGGAGTGGAATAGGAAAGGACATGCCTAGTAGTGGTACAGTGTACCTTCCGCCACGCACCTTGCGGTTGATTGCGGAGTATATATGTAGATATATTTAAATACAGACCGAAGACTACTAATACTGACAATGATTTACGGGCGATTTGGCGGAGATTGATGCATTGTCTCGAGTCAGTGAAGTCTGCCCTACGATCCGAAACGAGAAAGTTTGTAAATGTAGCGGACTCAGCTGCTTGGTTATCAGTCCGTAGCTTGCAAACTACTTAAACTAAGGTAACCTAACCTAATGGCAACATAAACACCCATGCCCGAGGGGAACTCGTACCCTCGACGGCGAACGACCACGCGCACCACAGCATGGCGTCTCAATACGCACGACAATTATGCCGCGGCTGACGAGGTTGATGGAATAGCCAAAGAAAATGACAAAACAGGTAATGCAGCTACTTATAACATCAATTCGTCAATGAATGAATGCCATGACAACGCCTCCATTAATATTGTTACTGACAAAGGCGGGAATCCTAACGATATCACTATTATGAAGATGACACCGGATCTGTCAATGAGAAGTACGTTGTTTTAAAAGAAAAACGCGGTAATCAGCACGAGACTGGTGAACAACCAAGACACATAGAAAGTATGCTCCGTTGACGTATCGGAACAACGAAAAATACTTCCTTAATCAAGCGTTACGTCATCAATACAAAAAAAAAGCCAGTAATAAATATATTGAGATCCTTATTAGTCAATTCAATAATTTAAAAGAAGGATGAAACGAGGAAGAAATCAAAATTAGACGTAAATTAGAACATCGAACAAAAATAATAAAAACGCGAACAATAAAAGCTGGAAATGAAATCAAAGGAAAGGGAAAAGTTAAAGGAAAGGGAGAATGGACAAAAAATACGAGTAGATACTGCAAAATCAAAGGGGATGTAGCCAATAAGATGACTTTTGCTTATTGTGCCGTGGAACAATGCATCGATCCATCCACAAAAGAGTGGTTGGAATGCTCATCATGTAATGGTTGGCAGGTGCGTTGTGCACTGATACTGAAAATGGTTGTTTTCCTGTGTGTCCACTGTGAAATGTAAGTTTATCCCATACATTCCAGCTTTACTGTTCAACCTTTCCATTTTCCCTTCACGGTAAGGGTAAAATGGAATTTACCACACTATTTCGTAATGAGTCTTATCAGCTGAATTACACATTAATAGTAAACACAATTTGCAGTTTAGTAGGATATCTTTTATGACAGATTAAAATAAAAGATTTATATTTAAGCGTTTGGTGTTATTCTGCCGGTAAATTAACCCATCTTGTCTTCCCTTCCCCTAGCAATGTCCCAGCGAAGATAAAATATTATGGACATGTTTCATTATTCGATAACAGCATTGTTAGTGGACATTTGGAAACGGATAAACGTGCGATTACATTGTATTTAATTCACACATATTTGCTGCTGTTGATACAAACGTCTTTGGTCATGTGTGCATTAACAACAATAAGGGAACTTCTAAATGTGATATGCATCAACAGTATATCAGGTGAAAATGGAAATCAAAAAGTATTTAGTATTCGTGGGAACTCGAATATCACAGGTGAAACACTTTTTCAAAATTCACTGGGTAGTGAAGATGTCAGAGAAAAGCTGTAAGAACAGAACGTGAAGCGTGACAGGATTGCTCTGTCGGTAGAGTGCTTACCCGCGAAAGACAAAGGTCCCAGTTTCGAATTCCGATTCCGACACAGAGTTTTAATCTGCCAGAAGCGCAGCACGAAGCTGAACAGTGAAAATATGATTCTAGAAGCATCCCATATGCGTTTGTCAACAATGAGAGTGTCTGCCATGCCACGGTGGAGTGGCCGAGCGTTCTATGGCGCCTAAGTGCTGAACGCTCCGCTGCTTCCGTCGGAGGTTCGAGTCCTCCCTCGTCCAGCGGTGTATTTGTTGTCTAGCATAAATTATTTTAACTAGCTTGTAACCCTAGGGCCTGATCATCTAAATCTACATCTACATTTAAGTGCCTGGCAGAGGGTTCATCGAACCACCTTTATACTATTTATCTCCCATTCCATTCTCGAATAGCGCGCGGGGAGAAAGAACACCTGAATCTCTCCGATCGAGCTCTGAATTCTCGTATTTTATGCTGATGATCTTTCCTACCTATGTAAGTGGCAGTCAACAATATATTTTCGCATTCGGATGAGAATATTGGTGATTGGAGTTTCGCAAGTAGCCCACGCCGCAGCGATAAACGCCGTTGTTGTAATGATTTCCATCCCAGATTCTGTATTATTTCCGTGACGCTGTCTCCCCTGTATCGCAACAATACAAAACAAGCTGCCCTTCATTGAACTCTTTCGATGTCCTCCGTTAATCCCACCTGATAAGGGTCCCACAATGGGCAGCAATATTCCAAAAAAGGACGATCAAGCGTAGTGTATGCAGTGTCTTTAGTAGTTCTGTTACATATTTAAAGGGTTATGCCGATAAAACGCAGTCTCTGTTTCGCCTTTCCCATGACATCATCTACGTGTTCTTTCCAATTTAAGTCTGAAGTAATAGTAATTCCTCGATATTTTGTGGAGTTTACGGACTTCACTTTTGATTGTCCCACGGATTTACAAACATTTGAACATTTGGTCTGGCATGTCGGTCATTAATTTCGATAGAATTTTGCATGGACGTTCTGTATTGAATATTAAGAGGCACGTAATTCGGCTTTATGCTAGACAGTAGTTAAAAAAATAAAGGTCAATGTAATCAACATTTTTGTGTTTTGGTGCTGTAGCTTGGGTACTCGTAAACACGCAAGGTTCTGAGCGCCGTCGTCGGTCAAAGAAAGGATTGCGACAAATTGGTTAAAAGGACACACGACGTACTACCTTATAACGTCAGCTGACAAATTCAAAGAAGACTTTTTAATTTATTTGACAGAACAGCTTCTGATACAGAATATGAAATATCAAGAATATTACTCGAATTTCTTAGATACGATGATATTACTTTAAAGAAAGCACAAAAGACTCAGTGAAAGATGAGAATTAGGAAATAGGAATAGGAAGATTAACAGGCAAATTCTTTGTCTAGAAACTTACCAATTAATTTCCTTCGCACACTCTTAGAAGATGCTCTCTTCAACATACAACCTCGTGAAACATGTGTGTTGCGTGTTATCTTTGATAAATTAAAGCAAATACCTAACCCTGAACCCTTATAACAAGTTATTTATATGCAAATTTATCTTAATCATGGACTGCCGCTGTATTTTATACAAAAGGACAGAAAAATTTAATGAGCCTATCCTAATCATCGAACGGCAGTTACTTAAGATCTCAAAATGATATACTATTTAAAAAAAAGTCTGTGAATCAGTAATGATAAAATAAAACTCAAATCAATCTGAGCTAACAATTTCCAATTATCTATACACATGTAAAACATGTAACATCCGTGAGAGGGTTTTAATGAAGTAAAACAATTCGAAAATATATTACTATATTCGACAATAATGTTAATACAGCCTAACATAAAAAAATCAGAGTTTGTGACCAGTTGTCACTGTCAACATATACAAAGATCGTTAAAAGCACAAAACATGTTTTAATTAAACACTTGATACTAAATTACACAAATAAGGCTGAAAATGATTGGATATATCTAGAGTACCATTGCGATCATGAATGCCACTAGTTTGCAACTGAAACAAGTCTCTGACTAGAAAAAAAGACGATTACTGACGAGAATAGTTAGTGTCCTATCAGGGTTCGGGGTCGCGCAAGGAATATACTATACCCAAATAGGAGTCATGCAGAAATTCGCAGCACCAGCAGCACCGTTGTCAGTCACCAGGTTCAGCAGTGGGCGGCCCTAAACATGAAGTATAATTGCGCCAGAGTTAGGGAGTGGCGATATTTACATCTATTGTGTGCACTTGTGGTAGCAACATACGATAAGCAAATAACTTTGTCTACGGAAAGTTAACACGTACGGCCGAGTACACCAACCTCGGTCAAAAGTTAATCGCGGTCAAGACTGCATTTAACCGTGGTCAACTCAAGTTTCTGGTGCGCCGACACCGATCAAAGTTAAACGAGGGAGTTGATCGCGGTTAAATTTGATCGCGGCTGACGCCCGGTTTTGTCGAGATGACCAGGGTTATACGAGTGTGCAGTATCAAGATGGCGGTCCGTTTGATGTTTTAGACGGAATTGACGAAGATTTATTTTACCTCGATCCTTTAAATCGGGATCAAAACCGGAACGTTGTGATTGTGGAAAGGGGAGACCCTTTTGAAGATTACAGTGACAAAAAGTTCGAAGAAAAATTTCATTTGTCCAAAGAAAGAGTGTGGTGGTTGTTAAACCAAATCAATGACAGGTTGGAATTTCCTACCGATAGGAATAAACCTATTTCGCCTATGAACAGACTGTTGAATACGTTAAGAGCATACGCATCTGTTGCATTTAACATACATATTGGTGCATGGGAAAATACGCTATGAAGAAGAATGACATTTGTGTTGATTTGTTCGAAACAATAAATCATAATTTATTTAATTACATAAATCTGTCTTAGAGTGTTTTTTTAATAATCATTTCTCTTTGCAATATGACTGAATTCGGTAAAATTTTACGACGCTTTTCGCCGGGCTCCAGTGCTTATGGTGGCAACAGATGAACAATGAAGTGTAGAATTGCGTTAATATTTCTCACAAGCTACAGAGTAAATGTTACTGCTGCTCGTTTCACTCTCAGAAAATTTAATACTGTACCTACTCTATGGTCGACATGTTGTTGTATGTACCCTTGTCCGTTCAGAAAAAAATAATTTTCGTTTTAATTGCAGTTGTCACGAAAAAACATTTATTGGTCATCTGAGTTGCCGTCATTAGCATTGGTGCCAACATAACCACTGCAGCCCGGCGAGAAGCGTCATACAATTTAACCCAGGAGCATTAGCTCCGGCTAATTATAATAGAATATTAACTTCGAATTCGGAAAAATTCGGAGCACTCTTCTCCATTTCTGCAAGACTGCAATTGTATACAGATTACAGTATTTACAATCTTGTACATACAAATCACGTGGTACTGCTGTCATTCGCCAAAGATAGTCGAGAATACACAGGTAGGTAACCTCAAATAACACCTTTGCATCTCTTGGGTGCCTTCCATTGCGCTACACGGACTTGATCACGATCCAATGTACGATTGGCTGACGACGGTTAGCTGACCGGTGATGAACGTTGGTGCACCGCAGAGACGTTTTAATCGCGGTTAACTTTTGACCGTGTTCTCGGAACCCTTGATTATCGTGCTTTTTGACCGAGGTTGGTGCACTCGGCCGTTAGACTAACTATGGTTGCAGATGGCGATGCCACACAAAATGAAAGTTCAGAGTGTGGTAGCAACTTACCTTAGTTCCCGACCAACCAAATCGGTAGAAAATACAAGTCCAAACGCAACAATTGGAAAATTTCGAGACACGACGGTGGGTTAGCACCACGCCGTCAGACTTCCTGAACGCTGGTACTCATAGGAGTGCCACTTTTTCTCACGCTCTCTCCGCGCCTCGGAAAAAACTTGGTTGCTGTGAGAATAGCCCACGTATACTCAACCCTCAGGCCAATCAGGTTCGTCCTCAAAACATCTGCGCCAATCAAACGACTGCCTTCCAAAACAAGTAATCAGCCAATTGCGCACTTCGCCACCAACTGAAGGCACATTGCTCCCCCATGCTTGGTCATGTAGTCCAGCTAGGTTCTCAGAAAATGAGCAATAAATAGTCAGCTGCCACCATCAGGGCACCGCTGTACACAAATCCCTGTGGCACCTCCGCCCCGCCCCCCGCCCCTCAGTGTGAGACGCACTCCGCTCTCCTTTCTTGCCCAGCCTGGTGGTCGCAGCAAAGTAACGAAATGTCGAAATTCTAGGCATTCCGCCAAATTAACAGACGGGAAATACTGAGTTCCTGTGAAGTTCAAACGGCGTGATCGCCGCAGCGCTCGCTGCATCCCGTTAAACCGAAGGCGGCAGACCCGAAACTGGCAGACAGACAGAAACGCCATTGTGAAGCTTCTGCTGGTGGGCCAGGCAGGTAACGAGCGGCCCGCGGCATACATCACGGCCACTGACTGGACCGGTCGCAAGTAGTGTGAGGAGCTCCCCCAGCCCTGCTTTGTAGAAAGTCGCGGACTCAAGGCTGACCGCCCGTACCTCGCTCCCGAGTAACGGTAACGTCCACGGCATTCCTTCCGCTCACAGCCAAGTTCTTTTTTTTTTTTTTTTTTTTTTTTTTTTATACAAAAAAAAAAAAAAAAAAAAAAAAAAAAAAAAAAAAAAAAAAAAAAAAAAAAAAGACTGGAAATCTATCGGACCAAACTGCGTGGTCATCAGTCCGTAGCTTACAAACTACTTAAACCTAGGTAAACTAACCTACAGACACACACACACACACACACACACACACACACACACACACCCATGCCCCAGGGAGGACTCGAACCTCCACGGCGAGCAACCGTGCGCTTCGCAGCGAGACGCTGTAGACCGCTCGGCTACTCCACCGCGGCAGCCAAGCTCCGGCAGCAAGCCAGGCAGCAGAATAAATGATTGTATTTTCCATACGAACTGCATTTAACACAACAAAGCTATTCTAATACCCCATTCCACCCGTCAGTGGTAGAAGAAGAGGCAATAAGAAGATAAAACAGTATTAAATAGTATTAAGTATAAATCATTGTAGTAGAGGAAGAGAACAGACGCAGTAAGTCGGAAAAATAACCAACACCACCTAGAGATAAATGCTTACAAGAGGCCGTGCCTACGTCACACATAGAGGCCGCGTCCGCCATCTGACTGGCCGGCCGCTGCGCGACGATGGACGTGCCCCAGCTGCCAGCTAGAGAGATGGCGGCCGCGGCCTCTATGTGTGACGTAGGCACGGCCTCTTGTAAGCATTTATCTCTAGGTGGTGTTGCTATAACTCGTATGTGCAGAATAATAAATTTTGTTTGGTACTGGCCAAGCCGACATGATGCGCTACGACATGACTTTTGTCGATGGTGATGCTCAGCTCACGTGTACTGTTGAAGGGATACTACCGAAATGTAACTTTCATTGTCAACTTTGTGGTGTTTACGTCGTTTGACAGGTCAAGAATTTTATCGCAAGACGTCAAAATCATGCCACATTACACGAGAGCAGAAAAAATAATTATAGAGGAGATGCTATGTTATGCTATGCTTTAGCCCATAATCATTTGTCCGCGCTTGACTTTCAAGATGTTGTTTATACTCTTGGTACGCATCGAAATTAATACCTGAGAGACCTAGCTTCAGCGATATAAACCAGGTATGCTATCCATACACGATATCTCGGACAACATGTGAATGTGCAATTCGAGTGTTGCTCATGGTATGAGAAATATTTGTATTTTTGTTGTCTGTTTGATACGTTTCACCCAACTGGCTGTAAGAAAGATGACGAATAGACGGCCAGTAATTGGAATAACGTAATGTTGTACTTTAGAAGTTTGGTTTACTTTAATTAATTTATTACTTTTATTGTTTTCCACTGTGTATCACAAATAAAACAGAAGTAAAGAGATAATTGAATATTAATTACAGTTCCCAATGTTCTACTTCAAAATAAGGAAAAGCCAGATATCACTTCTTTTCTACACGATGACTTTCCGTCATTTACAAAGTACTGTGTCCTTTCTGACATAGAAATCACAAATCCAATCACATAACTATGACGATATTCCAAAAGCACGCACAGTGTCGAAAGCTTTCCAGAAATCTAAAAATACGGAATGTATTTGACATCCCTTTTCATCGTTGTAGGTGTCAGTAAAATCGAAAGTTTGATAAGAGTATTTGCTGATTTATTATTTCGCAATACTGAAGTAATTGCCTAAATTTATTTCTGGTCTTTTTTCAAACGTTACCCATTGCGACATTTGGAATAAATGAGTAGCATACATTCATTAACTGAGCACAGAAATATTACTCTAATTTGGCAGCTACATCAGATTATGTTTGAATGTTTACCGACGGATGCATTCGCTTTTAAATTAACGGTAATACATCGTATTTTGTTATGGAAAAAAGAAAGGATTTCGTTTATTTACTTTTATTCGTAAAACCCATTAGTGATATGTTAGCAATAAACGAAAAGTTTTTCTTTTTTCATCTGCGTGCGACAAAAATGGCTCACTTTGTTTCTGAGTGTCTACATCTGAAAACACCATGAAAATGTTTTCCTGCTCCGAAACCACTTCTTAAATATTCCCTTTCTTTATACTAGCTGATGATTTTATTGTTTTGTCAAATATTTTTATATGTTTTCCCGTCTACGGAAGTAAAAATCGAAGAGAAGTGACAAATAGTAATTCAGAATATAAAAATTATCCTGAGATTGGGGAAAACAATGTTATCTGCATAAGCGAATACATGAAGTTGTAGTAGTCCATTACCCTACCGTGGAAAACTCGAGGTTTCTAAGTTTTCTTCTTACAATTTATCTCTCAACTATCGTTTCCAGCAAACAGCCGTAAACAGTTGGCTGATAAATGGGTTCTGTTTAACCGTTAATTTACTTAATATAGTTCGTAGGCTTCAACGACCAGTGTCACGCATATAAAACAATGACGGGTATTAGGCCACGTCTACCACCTTGCAGTGGTACTATTCGGGTTGGTTAACTGATGGGTACTGTGGAATGTCTTAACAGATGACGAGCGAAGTTCAGTTCTGGAATGGCATTGGAGAATTCAACAGTGGTTGCTGATTTGGGAGGAGAGATGTTGCATATTTTATTATTGCGTATGCTATTGGTCGTGTAGTAAAACTAACCACAGTAGTATACGCAATAAAACACCATCTAGGCATCCCTCCTCCCCTAATTAGCAACCTCTGTTAAATTGTTCTGTGCCATTCCAGACGTGTAACGTCGGTAGCCATCTCTTAACCCAGATAGCGTGGTATTATTTTTGGTTGATTTTTTTTATCAGAAGCTATTTAATTACCTTCATATGACTGCACAAGATCTTTATAGGTGATTTCTTTCACAATGACGCCATTAGTTTTGCAATACTTCTTTCTGGAATGACGTCAGAATTAATGTTTTATAATTTTAATCCGATGAATTATTATTATTAAAACAACATTTAAAATGAAATATATGCATATAAATGTCTCAAAAATTGAAGAAAGTTCAAGCTATATAAACTTCAGTATCTTCTGTATGAACCTCAAATTTGCAGCTGTATCCAACCACTTTGGCATCGACAATACAAGCTAAAATTGATCTGCAATGGTAGCAGGCGATTCAAAGAAATAAAATATGACACTGTACATGATTTCTTACAGGAAGGACGTCAGCGCTATCCGGGTTTGACATTTAGCAGTGTTCATCAGCCAGTCGCAAGAGGGCCTTTGAAAAGTGATTGAACGTTTCAACACTTCGAATGTACTACTTTATTACAATATTAACTACTAGCGTAAACCCGCGACTCCGCTCGCTTGTTGGTTGATGATAGATAAGCTATCTTTCAGTAGTGTGCTATGAGACTGGTTTTGAAGGATGAAATTAAATACCTTCTTTAGAAACAAACATTTTTAATCAAAATTCAAATAAAAAATAAATTATGTGAAGTGCTTAATGATTTACCACAAATAATACACACATTATTCATTATAGCTTAAGCCCGCGGCTTTTAATCAAAGATATGGTCGGTGGCATCACGTTTCGCTGTATGTAACCTCCTTGCTATAGAGTCACAAGCGTCATCGCTGGCCTTCAGTGCGATTTTTTTTTTGTAATTTTACGATTTTCAACCACCGTATATTCCACCCCCTTATAGCTATCGGCATTGAACGGCTATGGTGTACAACGGGAGACTTCGGACAACAATTACACAAAGACCATTCGTTTGCGTTCTGTAGCTTTCGCTGCAGAGCGAAATATTAACACACACACACACACACACACACACACACACACACACACACACACGTAGAATTATATATACATCGATAACTTTCCATCCCAATATACTCCACCATTTTATCATTATCAACCCTCAAGCAACAATGCCACCAATAAAACCATTTTCAAAGAGAAAATATAATTTTCAAAGAGTAATTATTGTTCCGCATTTCGCGTTATATTCTTCAAATTACTAAATATCTATCACATCGCTATAAAACCGTGCCTAAAACCCTCCTCAGGTATAAATTAGTAACTGAACAAATATTTAAGTCTCTACGTCTTGCCGTTCGGACGTGATAAGCGTACACCGAACAGTCATTCACACACACACACACACACACACACACACACACACACACACACATATATATATATATATATATATATATATATATATATATATATATATATATATTATATATATATATATATAGCTATCCGATCGCCATAAAACCCTGCCTAAAGCCTTCCCCGTGTTGACATTTGTTACTGTACAAGTTTTTAGCTCTTTATGTCTTTTGGTTCAGACGTGATAAACGTACACCGAACAGACATTCACATTTATAGATATAGATTACCTTATGGTCACTGATGCTGAAAACAGAGTATTGGTCAACATTAATAAAACTGATATTATTATTATTATTAATATTGATGATTGCTTTGTTTTCAGCAACTGTAACAGCTTGATATGTTCTAAGCATGAATCTTTACCGTATATATATAGTACCAATAAGTAAAGTCGGTAGAGAATAGGGTGTCAATTAAAAGCTTCTACGAGACTCTGATACCACACACTGTACTATATGTTTCATGGTATTTAACTTCGAAAGCGCATCTGTAGCCGTCAGAAAATTCTCAACTGACACCCATAAAATGATTAATTTCGTAACCTCTATATCCTTGCACTACAGTCACACTGATGCTTCTTTTGAGTCAGAATAACCAGTGTCAGAAGAACAATAGATTTATTCAATAATCCCTTATATTTAATTTCACACTGCTTAGACGCACTGTCTGTCTACTAATAAAGTTTCTTTTGCTGCCGGAGATACCAAAATACTTGGCAGTTGCTACGAGACTAAGCTCACCGACGTATTTCCTCTGCTTTTGTCGTCCGTGTATCGCAGCAAAGGCACGCAGTATGTAGTCGCATATCAATGACTTCATGTTATTTATTCCACCTCCTTCCCCCAGACGTCGGTAGCCCGCTCGTGTATGCATCAACGGTTTGCCATATTCGCACAGTTGCAGCCTCAGCTTCTGCGTGCTGAGGTATGGAGCGCAGAATAGCGAAGTGTAAGCGCGGGCGTAGCAAAGCAGATCTGCTTCCGTCGCTTGGGGAAAGCCGATTTGCAGCTCCCGCATAAGCAGGCTAGCAGGGAACTCTGTTCGTCTGCCAGTGCGGAATATACTCCGAACAAATCTGCGCTCCATTTGCTTGTGCACTGGCACTGCTGTTTGTACAGCTGTCTCTGCAAGATAGAGAACGCGATAAATAAATCTCAGTTCACAAGTGATCCATCGTAAGACAAAACAGTGTCCATGACAGAGATGGTGAAATCGCCATGCACTCAAAGCTCATGACGAGTAAATGTACGAATATGTCTACCAAGTACACCATTTTAGATGTGTGAACTTGCACACTGGTGAATATTTTGACCAACAGAACCTAGCTCCACACATTTTAGCGCGCTCTAACTATGGCCGCCGGCCGCGGTGGCCGGGGGAACTGAGGCGCTCCAGTCACGGTCTGCACGACCACTACGGTCGGGGGTTCGAATCCCCCCTCGGGCATGGATATTTGTACCGTCCTTAGTATTAGCTAGTTCATAAGTAGTTTGTAAGTTTAGGGACTGATGACTCCGTAGTTAAGTCCCATAAGCTATACAAACATTTCAATATTTCTACCTATGGCCTCGGTGGAGTGGCTGAGCGGTCTAAGGCGCCTTGCTGCGCAGCGCGCTGTTGCTCGCTGTCGGAGGTACGAGTCCTCTGTCGGGCATGCGCGTGTGTGTTGTCATTAGCTTAAGCAGTTTGTAAGCCTAGGGACTGATAACCGCAGCAGTAAAGTACCTTAGAAATATAAACATTAGAACATTTTTACCTACGTTTTCTGTAGGTAAAATCAGTTATAGAAATTATGAATTATATATACATGTGGTGTCTGTTCCGAAAGAACAAACGTCACTACTGATCCTGCAGTTGTTATTATTTAATATTCCCAGAATATATGACATCAACTGCGATTGGGCAAAGCTGAAAATGTATACCCAGCCGGGATTCGAACCCGGGTCTCCTGCTTTCTAGGCAGTTGCGCTGACCCCTACACCACTGGGGACAGAGTGATCACCGCACCTGCAAGAACTGTCTAAGCACGCCTCCCTTCAGATACAAATTCCCAGCTTCGCCCTGCCCACAGTACTCGCAGTTGATGTCATATATTCTGTGAATATTAAATAATAACAACTGCAGGATCAGAAGTGACGTCTACATATATAATATGCCGGTGACGGGCAATGATCCTATCGTTAGTGGGGAGGGGTGGGCAAGAAGCCCTTACTCTTACGGGAATTAGTTTCATAAGTACGAGTTTGAGTACTGTGGGCAGGGCGAAGCTGGGAATTTGTGTCTGATGGGAGGCGTGCTTAGATAGTGTTTGCAGGGGCGGTGATCTCTTTGTCCCCAGTGGTGTAGGGGTCAGCGCAACTGCCTAGAGAGCAGGAAACCCGGGTTCGAATCCCGGCTGGGTACACATTTTCAGCTTTGCCCAATCGCAGTTGATGTCATATATTCTGTGAATATTATGAATTATTTTGCTATTTCCAGCTTACTACAATTTTAGAATGGACCTTCGTTTTCCTCTCTTTCTTTACGTATTACAGTATGATCTAAACCCCACCGCGTTTTGCATTGATGTTAGCGGAGGGTAAAATAAACAAAATAAGAAAGGAAAGAAAAAAACCCTGCTCACATTCACGTTTTTAAACGCAGTGTGGTTGCCGTACTACAAATACACTTAAGAGCCGAAGAAACTAGTACAAGCATGCTTGTGGAAACAGAGATATATACGAGGGTTGGAACTTAAATAGTGGCAACTATACAAAAGCGTTACATGTTTGTACCTGTTACTGTCCTTCGAAGTAATCACCAGCGTTGTGTAGAACCCGTTGCTTGCGATGTGGAAGGCGTAGTATGCCGTTAGCAGAGTCTCTTATGTTGACGGTGCGAATGGAGCGGTTTACTGCCTGTCGAATCTCTGGAACAGTCTAAACACATTTGTTTTATTTTTTTAAATAGTTTGTTTATTTATCTACATCTACATAGATACTCTGTAAATCAGATTTAAGTGCCTGGCAGAGGGTTCATTAACCACTTTTATAACTTTTCTCTACCATTCCATTCTCTAATAGCGCGAGGGAAGAAAGAACGCCTAAATCGTGCCGATTTCGATCTGATTTCTCTTATTTTATTGGGATGGTCATGACTCCCTAAGTAGGTGGGAGGTAGCAAAATATTTTCACATTCAGAAGTAAAAGTCGGTGATTGAAACTTCGCAAACAGATCACGCCGCAATGAATAACGCCTTTTTTTAATGATTTCCACCCCAATTCGTGCAACATTTCAGTGACGCTTTCCCTCCCGTAACGTGATAAAACAAAACGAGCTGCTCTTCTCTGAATCTTCTCAATGTCTTCCGTCAGTCCCACCTGGTGAGGGTCCCACAAGGGGCAACAGTACTCCATAAGAGGACGTAAAAGTATGATGTAGGCAGTCTCTTTGGTGGAGCTGGTGCATCTTCGAAGCGTTCTGCCAATGAAACGTAACCTTTGGTTCACCTTCCCCACAATGTTTTCTATGTGTTCTCTCCAGTCTAAGTTGTTCGTAATTGTAACTCCTACGTATTTGGTATAATTTACGACCTTAAGGTTTGACTGATTTATCGCGTAATTGAAGTTCAGCGGATTTCTTTCACTTCTGTTTTACTCGATGACTTACCGTCAATTACAACGAACTGTGACCTTTCTGACAGGAAATCGTGAATCCAATCGCACAGTTGGGGAGATATTCCATAAGCACGCAATTTCATTAGAAGCCGCTTGTGGAGTACAGTGTCAAAAGCGTTCCGGAAATACAGAAATATGGAATCGATTTGAGATCCCTTGTCGATGGCACTTATCACTTCATGTGAATAAAGGGCAAGCTGTGTTTCGCAAGAGCAATACTTTCTGAATCCGTGTTGACTATTGGTTAATAGGTCGTTCTCTTCGAGGTAGTTCATAATATTCGAACAAAGTATATGTTCCAAAATCCTACTGCAAATCGACGTCAATGAGATAGGTCTGTAATTTTGGGGATCACTCCTATTGCCTTTCTTGAAAATTGGAGTAACTTGGGCAACTTTCCAGTCTTTGGGTACGGATCTTTCTCTGAGTGATCGGTTGTAAATTATAGCTAAGTATGGAGCTATTGCATCAGCATACTCTGAGAGGAATGTAGTTGGTATACAATCTGGCCCGGAAGATTTGTTTTTGTTTAGTGACTTAAGTTGTTTTACTACTCCAGGAACATCTAAGTTTCGCATGCTGGCAGCTGTTCTTGGATTGAATACTGGAGTGTTCACTTCGTCTTCTTTGGTGAACGAATTTCGGAAAGCAGTGTTTAGTAATTCTGCCTTAGCAGTACTGTCATCGGTAGTATTACCATTGCTATCGCGTAGTGAAGGTCTTGTTTGTGTTTTGCCGCTAGTGTACTTCTCATATGACCAGAATTTATTTGGATTTTCTGCAATATTACGAGACAGGATTTCGTTGTGGTACCTACTAAAGGCTTTTCGCATTGAAGTCCGCGCTAGGTAGCGAGTTTCAGTAACAGATTGCCAGTCTTGTGGATTCTATATCTTTTTCAATTTTGCATGCGTTTTTCTTTGTTTCTGCAACAGTGGTCTGACCTGTTTTGTGTACCACGGGGGTCAGTCCCCTCTTTTATTAATTTATTTGGTATAAATCTCTCGATTGCGACTGATATTATGTCTTTGAAAGTAAGCCCCATTGATCTCCACTCGCAGTTTTAGTTTTGAAAGACTGGAGATTATCACTCAGGAAAGCGTGAAGCGAATTTTTATCTACTTTATTGAATAGATATATTTTTCGTTTATTTTTGGGCATTTGGGAATTTCGACATTCAGTCTCGCTACTAAAACTCGATGTTCGCTAATCCATGTATCTATTTTGATGCTCTTTATTAGATCCCGATTATTTGTTGCTAGGAGATCAAGGGTATTTTCGCAACCACTTACTATTCCAGAGGGTTCATGAACTAACTGTTCGAAGTAGTTTTCAGAAAAAGCATTCAGATCTAGTTCGGACGATGCTTTATATTTGCCGCCGGTTTTGAATACGTAATTATGCCAACATATCGAGGGTAAATTAAGGTCGCCACCGATTATACCAGTATGCTTCGGATACCTATTTGAAATGTTATTCAAGCTTTCTTTGAACATTTCGGCAACCGCATCGTCTGAGTCAGGGGGCCGATAAAAAGGTCCAATTATTAATTTATTCCGGTTGTCAGGTATAACCTATACACAGACCAACTCACAGGAAGTATCTGTCTCAATTTCGCTGCAGGATAAACCGTTTGTAACAGCAATAAACACGCCAACCCCTTTTTTATTTATTCTATCCTTTCTGAAGACCATTTGGCCCTTTGAAATAATTTCGGCCGAACTTATCTCAGGCGTCAGCCAGCTTTCAGAACCTATAACGATTTGTTCCTCAGTACTTTCTATCAGCGCTTGGAGCTCTGGAATTTTCCCAATACAGTTACGACAATTTACAACTGTTATGCCAATGGTTTCTAGATCTGCTTCTTTCCTGTGTCTGACCTGTCCCCTTTGAGACTGAAACCCGTTTTCCGTATTCCCGAGGCCCTATAACCTAAAAAACCGCCCAGTCCACGCCACACAGCCCCCGCTATCCGTGTAGGCGCTTCCTGAGTATAGTGGAGTCCTATTTAGCGGAACCCGAAAACCCACCACCCTTTGGCGCAAGTCGAGGAATCTGCAGCTCACACGGCCGCAGAACCGTCTGAGCCTCTGATTCAGACCCTCCACTCGGCTCTGAACCAAAGGTCCGCAGTCAGTCCTGTCGACAATGCTGCAGACGGTGAGCTCCGCTTTCATCTTCACTTCTGATAGCCGCTCAAAACCAGAGACGATCTCTTCCAATCCAAAGCGACACAAATCATTGGTCGCGATATGAGCTACCACCTGCAGCTGGCTGCACCCTGTGCGCTTCATGGCATCCGGAAGGACCCGTTCCACATCTGGAATGACTCCCCCCGGTATGCATACTGAGTGCGCATTTGACTTCTTCCCCTCCCTAGCAGCCATTTTCCTAAGGGGCTCCATCACCCGCCTATCAGATCAAAACACTATCACCGGTGACAGCACTGTACGTTGACGTATCTAATATAGCTAGCTCATGAGCCCTCTGACAAAATTTACCTTGCCGAAAATATTTTGAATTAGCCTACCACGCTCCTGTTCATTGAATAAAAAACTTTCCTTTAACCTGTGCCTGACTGTGAATACTTTGTCTTTATATTCACAGTTTATTTGACAAAAACAATGTTCAGCAACAGATATCGAATGAATGAATGTTTATGAGAACTCAGGTAACACTTCCTGAAAAGATGCACATTTACAATCAGTTTCCAACGGAAATTTATTGACGTCAAAATGTCCGAACTTCACACGCTGCAATATTCAAGTTCAACGTAGGATTCGGCAACTCAAGAAGAAAATCTTGCAAGTTTAACAGTAACTCGGCACACTCAATAAATTTTTCTAAGTTCGACTGCAGTTTTATACTCTGAAAACTTTTAGTCTCACTCTACAGAAGGTCGCGGCACAGACCGACATAGCTTCGCCGTCGCGAACGCTAGCCAAACACACACACACTGCCCCACCTGGGCCTACCGCGCAGTCCTTATACCTGTCCTCCGGAGAAACCCATACGTCACGAACTTCCCCATTGCCACCCCTCGTCAACGTACAAAGCTTTGCCAAATATACCGTACATTCATAGATATACAGCTTGAAACACTTACACTAAACATAAATAAACTTGAAACTAATCATCGTAATTAACATTTTATTTATCCTATGGATCGATTAAATACAAATTAATTATTTAAAGAAATAAAACATGCACATCTGAAGAATGTGGTTGTATGGTATAATCATTTTCTAATACGGCACCTGTGGACAAACACTGCCATACTGGTCCTGTATCTGTTTTGTACTTTATGTTATTAACAAATTTATACAATCGTAGGTTTCCTGTGATCAGTATTATTTTTCGTCGACTCTAAGCATATCAGGTGATGCACTTTGTTGAGACCTTTTCTATGAGCCTTCGCTCACCTCCTATGTATCTTAAATGGTTTACATGTCATGAATTTTTTTAACTAAACAGCAAATTACCGTATTTTAATTGTATTAAATCTTTTTATATGTACTTCATAGGAGAGATGTCTGTGCATTACGTGTCATATGAAACCCTTTCAGAAATTGTTCGCACTCCTTTGTCTTAATTATGTTTTATTTTTTAAATTTAACTTTATCGTATACAATTCACTGTCGCCTCGCTAGTTGCGCGGTGGATTCCCTCTGACGTCACGGCCTTTCCATGCGAGCGCTAAGCTCACCCTCCAAAAAGTTTGTAAAGCTTAAGGGACTTAACTGCGGAGTCATCATTCCCTAAACTTACAAACTACTTTGAACTAGCTTATACTAAAGACAGCACACACATCCATGCACGAGGGGGGATTCGAAACCCCCCCCCTCACCACCCAACCCACCGTTTCCGTCTTCCATACACACCAGCTCTCCGCTGGCAAGCCCACTATGTGCTCTAGTTCACGGCTCTTTAACATGAGTTTTCTAAATTACAAATTCATACAGATAATGCATCCCCATCAATATCACCTGTCTACAAAGATATAATGCTACCAAAATTGATAAAAGAAAAGAGTCTAACAATTTTGTGCATTGGCAAGGTCAGTGTTTGCGGTGCATTTAATCTATCTTGATAAATTTCGCCAAACATGACTGAGTGCTACTCGTTGGGCGGTACTGTCACAGTCTACTATACCATGCCATTAACGAGAGGAGACACATAAATAAGTTATGCTATCTTTTCTTTCCGTGATTCCATATAGATGAAATAAATCCTATACCGGTATATTGTCCGAAACTACTATCAGTATCCCATACAACTTCGTCTCGTACTTTTGGAAATTAGTGTGTTCACATACGGAAGAAGACTGACGCGGAGGTTGAAGATTTTAAGTGGCAATATCGTTTGTTTCTCTAATCTGATTGTGATGGAATAGTACATCACGATTTCCACAATTTATCTGTGAAAACTAAATGAAAGTGCATTAAACAACTTTGTAGTTAACTTACATCAGACAGGCGAAGAGATAAACATGAAGGGCTTAGATGTAAAATTTTAAATTACGATGATTACAAATAAGAATTTAAGTCACAATAGGGTAAGGTGGTACAATTTCGATATAGGTACAATTCTGATCAACATAAATTTTCGCGCCATTTGTCAGTCTCGTAGTGTCTCGTTGTATGGCATTGTAGAGTAGCAGGTTTCTACAGCTCCTCCTGTCTTTTCCAAGAATACACCACTTTGTGCTAAGGAGAAATAAATTTTTTCCCGTTAGGAGGTACGTGAAGCTACTTAGTCTAACGAGCTCTTATAAATTTTCTATTTAAGGGTGACTAGATTCTCCACCCAAAATGCAATGTTTGGTACCGCGAAGTATGCGTCGGTACCTGACGGAAAAAGTGCTTTTTATGTGGAAGATGCCCTTACTCAAAATTCTACTAGCAAGTGATCATAATTGTACCTAGTGTGGTACATTTTCGATCGATTTTTCTCAATTCTGTAACTTTTTTCTGTGTCTATACCGACATTTGTAATTGCCTAATATTTGTGTTACATGTTAGTTAAACATCCAAGAACAAGTGATATAATTAAAATTACACCTTTTCTCAATATATTTCCAGTTACAATAACATTTGTCCGAAATGATCGAAATTGTACCACCTTACCCTATGTCTTTCCCACGATATTATTCCTATTAAATAACACCATTAGTTTGCTCCTCTTCAGCATTCTCTGTAGCACCAAATTTCAAAAGCCTCTATCCTCTTCCTGTCCGCACTGTTTAACGTCCATGTTTCACTCCCATACAAGGCAACACTCCACACAAATGCCTTCAGAAAGGACGTCTTTATGCTTAAATTAATATTCGATGTTAACAAATTCCTCTTTTTCAAGAACGCTTTTCTATCCATTACAATTCTGCATTTTATATCTTCTGTTCCGCAACCATCATTTTTTATATTAATGCCCAAGTAACAACACACATCTACCTCCTTTATTGTTTCGTTACCTAATCTAATTCCTTCAGCATCACCTGATTCTCTTTGACTGCACTCCATTACCCTAGTTTTTCTCTTGTTAATCTTCATCTTCTATCCACCTTTTAGCACACTGTCCATTCAGTTCAACTGTTCTTCCAGGTGATTTGCTGTCTCTGACAGAATTACAATGTCATCGGCAAATCTCAATGTTTTTAATTCTTCTCCAAATTTCTCCTTGCTTTCCTTTATAGCTTGGTCAATGTACAAATTTAATAACATTGGAGAAAGGCTACAACCCTGTCTGACTCCCTACCCAACCACTGCATGCCTATCAAGCCCTTCAACTCTAACAACCGCTGTCTGTTTTTTGTACAAGTTGTAAATAACTTTACGCTCCCTATATTTTACTCCTGCTTGCTTCAGAACTTAAAAGATTTTATTTCAGTCAACATTGTCAAAAGCTTTCTCCAAATCTACAAAAAGGGTCATTTATTGATATGGTGTCTGTTCTTTTCGGACAAATATTCAACTTCACCGTTGAATTTATTTCAATTTCCTGAAATGTTCGAAATGTTTCATTATTTCCAATGCATAAAATTACGGCGGTTAATGTCAACCAATGATGTCTGTTCTTTCGGTTATGTCCGGAAAGAGCAGACTCCATATCAATAATTTTCTTCCTTCAGGATATCCACAACCGTCCACCTACATCTATGATGTGGTCCCCAAGAGTTGTTAAATTTAAATTTTTGTATGTCTATTGAACACCGGGTTTCGAGACCTAAGTCTCATCGTCGGGTCCATTTAGTGACTCCATAAATTGTTACATGTAGCTACAAATTGAATTAGTTGGTACCTGGTACATGCAACAAGCCGGGAGGCACTGTTGGCAATTTGGGCACGACATACCCACTCCAAGGCAAGGTCGAGCTGCCCAAGCATCTTATCAGCCATCCGACGGCCATTTTATCAGTTGAACCATATCAAAAATTAAATACAGCGTTTCGCACTGCCGCGGTGGAGTGGTCGTGCGCATTGAGGCGCTATGTTCCGATGCGCGATGCCGTTCCCCGTCGGGGGTTCGAATCCCCCCTCGGACATTTATGTTTGTCCCATAAGCTTAACAAACAGTTGAACAGTTGGGTTGAGTTGGTTTTAGCACTGAAACTATTATGGTCGCGAACTTACGACAAGATATTACGAAAGTAAGTAGTGTGTGACGGCCTAAAACATAAAAAGTATTATTTTCAAGACAAACGTATGTTCTTTCAAATCGAATTCCTATATTATTTCTTATGCAATGAGTAACATGGAAAGTCGCAAAGGAATGGCAACAGTTGCTTCGCTCTTAGTCAATTATATTTAGATAAAGTGTGAAGCGAAGTTGACATGTGATATAATTAAAGTAAACAGCTAGCGCATCCTGAGACACAACTGTGACTCTCGCAGTTGATGAAGGTGTAAGTCGTCTTTCAATATTTATTGTAGTTCCAGAGATATTTTCGTTGAAAACGTAAGCAGAATGAAAAATTCTCCTGTCACAGCAGCGTATTAACAATTTAAATCAAAAACATATTCACTCATATGTAAAGTAACACTACTCATAATATTACGTGTAAAATGTGACACGGATAATGTCGTTCAACATGGTATGTCTCACAGCCTGTAATATGGCACTATGTCACTTTCAGACACAAGGTTGTAGGTGAGGTGACATTAATATCTAGAGAGACGTTTAAAATACAAAATACATACAGTAATTCATTACAAAAAAGAAGATAAATTGATTTTCAAAAATTTTGTACCCACACAAGTGTCTGTTTTGGGCCTACACTACAAATTTTTATGATCAGCATCATCTTACAGTAACACTCTTCGAAAGAAATGCCATAACAACATCACAGGATCAATAAAACCATCTGGCTGTGAGATGTGATTGCTCACAAGTCAAAACAAGGATATCAGTACCTTACAACAAGTCTTTCTTGCCGCCATTGTAAGTGTACTGGACGTTTGGCGACTGCTGCTGTGACACAGTGTAGAAAACATGGAACAACAACACGTTGCGCACGTTACCACAGTCGATCCACGATTATGTGATGCAAACCAGAACTTCCTAGCGTGAATCACAAAGAAATAAAGCGAGCAAAACCAGACAGGCACAACCGTGCGTCCAGGGACTTAAAGGGATACGCTATTACACTTATGCCATTTGAAATACCAGTATAGTGATGCGTAAGGCAACACTTCAACAGTCTCTCATGTATAACTTACAACATGGGTTAATATCATCCAACATGGAATTTTTTAAGTCCAACGACATGGCACACTATGCCATTGAAGTTATACCATTTGCAGTACCAGTATGGTGAAGCGTAAGGCAACACTTCAACAGTCCCTCATCTGTAACTTATGTATTGGTTAACGTAATCCAATATGGAATTTTTCGTCTTGCAATACGACACTATATGCCATTGTAGTTGTACCATTTGCAGTACCAATATGGTGATGCATAAGCCAGCACTTCAGTTGTCTCTCATGTATAACTTACGACATGGGAAATTGTCATCTAAAATGGAATTTTTATGTTCTACAATAAGGCACTGTATGCCATAGAAGTTATACCATTTGCAGTACCAGTATGTTGACACATAAGGAAACACTTCAACAGTCTCTCGTCTGTAACTTATGACATGGGATAATGTCATCCACTGTGAAATTTCTCATATCCTGTAATATGGCACTATATGCCATTGAATTTATACCATTCGCAGTACCAGTTTGGTGATGTGTAAGATAACACTTAGTCTCTCATGTATAACGTATGACATGGGACAATCTCATCCAACATTGCATTTCTCATGTCCTGCTGTATGGCACTATATGTAACTGAAGTTATACTATTTGCAGTACCAGTATGGTGATGCATAACGCACCACTTCAAATAGTCTCTCAAGTATATCATTTTACATGGCATAATCTTATCCAACATGGTATTTCTCATGTCATGCAGTATGGCATTACATGCCATTGAAGTTATACAAGTTTCATTAACAGTATTGAGATGCCTAAGGCAACAGTTCAACAGTCTCTCATTACGATGTGTCGAGACTCTGCAGGCAGTGTCGGGATTGGTCGGAAAAAATAATGCTGTTCCAATTAGCTTTCCACGTTGTTTGTTCATCACACAGCTGCCGGCGAAATCGCCTGTGGCGTCGACTCAGTCGTACACGAAGCAGTCGTTGCACTGCAGTCAGTCTGTTCAGCAGCAAACGAATTGTACACTCGGATATCGCTTGTTGGGCAACAATCAAATTATTGTGGTGTGTCTCGTGATGTGTCAGGGCGACCCGTCACAGACATGCATACAACATGACTGTCATCACGTACACGAGGGTGGGGAGGGGGGGGGAAGCATTCGGTCCCATTGCGTCAGTCCTTTCTGTATAAGGCGATTACATATTCCTATCACAGTTGTTTGATTACGTTCGACACGGTCTATGATTTTTCTGAAGGATAAACCTTAGTCCTACCCCATAAACTCTAATCATTACCAAGGTGGGATGGCTTGGTTGCCTCGGCTTGCCTTACGTTAAATCATAGCGGAGAGGTATCTGTGGATGGGACAGAAAAACGTGTGATGCGTGAAGAGGGGCAGCATCTTTTCCAGTAGTTGGCAACTGTCTGGATGATTGATCTGGCTTTGCAACATCAGCTAAAGTGGCGTTGCCATAAATTTGCTGCAAACGGCTGAAAGCAAGGGGAACCTAACGTCATTACTTTCTCCGAGCATAGGTAGCTTTGCAGACAATGTTCTCACGAATAAAATGTTCGATTGGAAAAGCAGTCCCCCATTCGGATATCCGGGCAGGTACTAATCAGGTCAATGTCGTAACTGAGATTGTGGAAAACTGGAATTCTGTTGATGGAAAGAAGGAAAGAATGAAGGAATATTACGGCCTACCGTCCCGTACAAAGAGTGATCATTAAAGTCAGAGCACAACCGCAAAGTGATTTTCCTATTTTTAATATTTTTAAACATTTGTGACCCCGAAAGGTGGTGCATTGATAAAATACTGGACTCGCATTCAGAGGACGGTGATCCAAATCCACCTCCTGTCATGCAGATTTAGGTATTCAGTGATTTCCCTGCAGACAAATGTCAAATGGTTCCTTTGAAACATGCATGCCCGATCGATTTTATTTTCCATCCTTACCTGAACAATCGTGGTGTGAGCTCCATTACTAATGACCACGCTGTCGACAGGGTATAAAACCGTCATCTTCCTCCCTTACTTTTAAATATGGGGAACGAAATCGGCCGTGCCCTTCGAAATGTAACGGGTTATTGTAGGGTGGGAGAATAGCCTCGTGGTGAGAAATGTACTGGAAGTGTTACTAAACTATTGGCCATTAAAATTGCTACACCAAGAAGAAATGCAGTTGATAAACGAGTATTCATTGGACAAATATATTATACTAGAAATGACATGTGATTACATTTTCACGCTGTTTAGGAGCATAGATCCTGAGAAATCAGTACCCAGAACAACCACCTCTGGCCGTAATAAGGGCCTTGATACGCCTGGGCATTGAGTCAAACAGAATTTGGACGGCATGTACAGGTACAGATGCCCATGCAGCTTCAACACGATACCACAGTTCATCAAGAGCGGTGACTGGAGTATTGTGACGAGCCAGTTGCTCGGTCACCATTGACTAGACGTTTTCAGTTGGTGAGAGATCTGGAGAATGTGCTGGCCAGGGCAGCAGTCGAACTTTTTCCGTATCCAGAAAGCCCAGTACAGGACGTGCAACATGCGGTCGTGCATTATCCTGTTGAAATGTATGGTTTCGCAGGGATCGAATGCAGGGTACAGCCACGGATCGTAACACATCTGAAATGTAATGGCCACTGTTCAAAGTCCCGTTGATGCGAACAAGAGGTGAGCGAGACGCGTAACCAATGGCCCCCCATACCATCACGCCGGGTGATACGCCGGTATGGCGATGAAGAATACAGGCTTCCAATGTGCGTTTACCGCCATGTCACCAAACACGGATGCGACCATCATGATGCTGTAAACAGAACCTTGATTCATCCGAAAACATGACGTTCTGACATTGGTGCAGCCAGGTTCGTTGTTGCGTACACCATCGCAGGCTCTCGTGTCTGTGATGCAGTGTCAAGGGTAACCGCAGTCATGCTCTCCAAGCTGATAGTCCATGCTGCTGCAAACGTCGTCGAACTGTTCATGCAGATGGTTGTCTGGCAAACGTCCCCCTCTGTTAACTCAGGGATCTAGACGTAGCTGCACGATCCGTTACAGCCATGCGGATAAGATGCCTGTCATCTCGACTGCTGGTGATACGAGGCCGTTGGGATCCAGTAAGACGTTCCGTATTGCCCTCCTGAACCCATCGATTCCATATTCTGCTAACAGTCATTGGATCGCGACAAACGCGAGCAGCAATGTTGCGATACGATAAACCGCTATTTCGATAGGCTACAATCCGACCTTTATCAGAGTCGGAAACGTGATGGTACGCATTTCTCCTCCTTACACTAGACGCCACAACAACGTTTCACCAGGTAACGCCGGTCAACCGCTGTTTGTGTATGAGAAATCGGTTGGAAACTTTGCTCATGTCAACACGTTGTAGGTGTCGCCACCGGCGCCAACCTTGCGTGAATGCTCTGAAAAACTAATCATTAGCATATCACAGCATCTTCTTCTGTCGGTTAAATTTGGCGTCTGGAGCACGTCAACTTCGTGGTGTAGCAATTTTAATGATCAGGAGTGTAGCAATATTTAATAATAATTGTCAGGTATGATCAGGGCGGCCGTAAGGCGCAGGGGACGTATCTTGCCTCTGGGTGGAAGTATGAGTGAAACAGCGTTTACCTAAGACAACATTTACTGACATCCACTGTACATGTTGTTTTAACCTGGCTTCCGCGGCCTTCAGAGCCCTTGACAGTGTGAGCGTTGGCGCTGACGCGGCGGGACAGAGTGTGGGCATCAGCAGGCGTCCCAGTGACGTCTGCGAGTTATTGCGCTCCCAGGTCACAGCCGGCCAGAAGTGCGTTGCCCCGCTTTCCGCTCCGGTGGTGCCGTGTTCGCGCCCCGGACAGCCGTAGAGCGTGTAGACTGCCTCCCGTTTCTCCCTGGATGGTGAGCTGGCTGGGAACCATTCTGAAAATTGCCTGAAGAGCAACAGTATTACATCGCTGTCGATAGGTTGTAGCTTAAAAAGAATGGCATTATATCCTGGGTGATACAAAGAATCAGACTCTTTTTTGGCCAAAGGGATTATCTGGTTCTGGATGTGTTTTTTAATAAAGAAATAAACTGATCGACTTATTTGGCGAATCTGCACCGTTTTTGGGACAAAAAGTACTAACACATTTACAAATAACGACACAGTTCCCTCGAAACTAGTTGTGAAGATTAAATAAACTTGTGAAAGTGTGACGTGGCTCATTAGCACATTTATTTTGGTTGAGTCACACACGTCAATGGCACAATGTCTGAAATAACGATTCGAAAAGATTCCGTTCTGAAGTTTGACTTTTTGTCTGGGCCCCACCAGCGAAAATGAGCACAGTCCGCCAGGACAGAATAGCGAGAAAACAGAAGGGAAAGCAGAGGGCGGCTCCTTTGATCTGTATGGAAGCCCGGACTGCGCTCGGCGCCATATTGAAGCCGAGTAAACAGAAAGATAGCTGCTCACTACTACGAAATTTTTAGTGAACTGGAGTTATGTGGCCAACAAAATGAAGACTATTATGAAAAAAATGTGGTTTGTCAGGTTGCTCTCTTTTACCGAATTGCCATCAAACTAGAAATGTTTAATACGACGAGTTGGAAAATAAGTTTCCCCTGTCTACTGTGGTCAGAGTTGCGTTTGGAAAAAAAAAAAAAAAAAAAAAAAAAAAAAAAAAAAAAAAAAAAAAAAAAAAATTGAAATCAAAAATTAAATAAGTAAATAAAGGTAAGACACATCTTTATTTTTCAACATAATTTCCAAGTACATTGAGACATTTGTCAAACCACTTTATAAGCATCACAAAGCTATACAGGAATAAATCAGGGCATTGCATACGGAAGCAACGTTGAACGGCTATGGGCGAAAGACGACACAGCAGGTGAACGCGCACGTGCAAGACAGCGATACATCATTGGGTAGAGGTCGCCCATGAACATGGCAATGACTCTGATTGTGACGGACGATGAAACATGGCTCCCCCATTACATATCCGAATTGAAGGCCGCATCCATGGAGTGGAAACATCCGTCATCACCTGTCCGAAAGAAGTTCAAAAACTCTCCGTCTGCAGGTAAAGTGCTACTCACCTTTTTATGGGACACCCAAGGAGTTTTATTTTCCTGGACTTCTTGGAGGATGCAACCATCAATGCTGCGCGATACTGTGGAACTCTGTCGAAACTGAAAGAGGTGATTCGGAAAATGCGACCTGGCCTTCTCAGATCTGGCGTTCTGCTCTTGGATGACAATGCGAGACGGCAACGCAAAACCATATTCCAAATTCTTGGTTGGGAGCGCCTACACCATACGCCATACAGTCCTCATCTCACCCATGTGACATCAATCTGTTTCCAGCACTGAAGATAACTCTCGGTGGAAGACGCTTTAAAAGCAATGCTTACGTCACACAAGCCGTTCAACGCTTCTTCTGTATGCAACGCCCTAATTTGTTCCTGGACGGCTTTTGGAAGCTTATAAAGCGGTAAGACAAACGTTTCAATGTGCTTGGAAATAATGTAGGAAAATAAAGATATTTCTTATCTTTAATGTCTCATTTCATTTTTTCCGCAACGTAACTCTGATCACAGTCAACAGGGAAAACGTATTTTCCAACTCCCCCTCGTATAATAAAGAAAACGTGCGAGGAAATACACGTAGTGTTTTGTTTGCTATTTATGTCTACCAAAAGCCCTAATAAGAAATAATAAGGAAAACTTGCAGCAGTAATTAATCAGCCAGTGATTCAATAATTGCCATCCTATATTTAACACAAGAATAAAATTGCATGAAGGACTGAATCTGAATTTACTATTCTCCTGCGAACCTCGCTGGACTAGCACTCCTTAAAGAAAGAATATTGTGGAGACACGACTTAGGAGACGAGTACTGGCGGAACTAAAGCTGTAAGCACGGGCTGTGAGGCGCGCACTTGTAAATCAGTTAGTAGGGTTCTTGCCCGCGAAAGGCAAAGGTCCTGGGTTCAAATTCGATCTGGCACACAGTTTTAATTTCCCAGTTAGTTTCATTCTAGATGTTGTCACTCAGTCATTTATAGTACCTTATAATGTCATCGGAAATCTTTCGCGAGAATTTGCTATTTTTCACTGAGGCGAGATATTTTAGGAATTTAAAACGTTCATCAACCTGCCTTGTCTCATACACATTGAACCAAATCTGTCAGATTTAGGTCGCGGCCTGCCTTTGTCGATTGATGTTGGAACTCTCTTGTACTCATACAGTAGTCGAAATCTTTAGCAAGCATCTTATCTTTCCTTGTGATATATTATAGTAATTTGAAATGTTCATCTTCGAGCTTCTTCGCATACGTGAGCGAAATCGGTTAGATCCATATCACGGCCTCCCTTTGTTAGTTAGTTATGTATGAATGATTATAAATTTACAGGGAGTCCCACTAAACTTTTCACTCCAGATATTTTTGGAACAACAATAGATATTGAAATACGAATTTCAGAGGAATAAACGTGTAGGAGTGGCTTATGAAAATAAATATTATGGACAATCTAAAGAGTTAACATATGTTATCATAACAAAATAATGTTTTTTGATGGAAACCCCAAATTGTTTGGTATGCAATCTATAGCATGGAAAATCGCAAAAAGAATGGCGTTGATTACAGTAAAATATGTCAATTACTTTAAAAGATATTTATTAGCGAAGTTGACGTTCGAAATACACGTTCTAGTGCACGTCCCGAGACTCAAGCGTGAACGCCACCGTGCCCATAATTGTGAACTTTCCGAACGCTTCCTTTAGCGTCAAATTCGCTAATCAGTATCTCGGGATGTAATGGACGTGTTTCAGTGTAGCTAACGCCATTGTTTTTGCGATTTTAGATGCAACTGTTTTCATAAGAAATAATATGGGGTATCCATTTAAAAAACACAAGTGTGTTGAAAATAATATTTGTTTCCATTTTAGAATCTCTCAATCTCTTGTAGTACTTACTTTCATCAGCCCCTGCCGTTAGTTCGGGTCTCTAAATCTCGACAACTATTTTTTTAGACTGTTCTCTTTCTCTTGTCCTGGGGGCCTCCAGCTCTCAAAAGTTACTTTTTTCGTAATACACGTATATTCAATTGGACGCGAGGTTTCATTTGGTTTTGCGGCCGCCCCGGGCCTCTGACAGCCTTAGTCCGCCAGTGCTCTGGACGCAGGAGAGGAAGGAACAACAGAGCCAGAGGATAAATAACTACTGCACTAACAGCAACGCCCACTCCAAAAGTGTGAGTTACATACTCTGATTATTAAAAAGCAATTTTTCTGTAGATAACAACACAAATCTACAAATAAATGCGAAATTAATATATGATTTGGTTCAAAGTGTATCATCATTCCGTCTTAGGCTAGTTTCTTCAAAGAGGCGTTTTAAGTCAGACTTTCTTCATTTTATAACAATTTTTGAATATGAAATAATCCATATTATAAAATTTCTTGGCAAAAGAAGGAATTTTTCAACATATCCTGGAAAAATATGAAAATTGCAAAAAATTAGCGATCTACCTGGCTGCTATGTTTGGCTCCAAAATTATATGTGAAATTTCATTTTCAAAACTGAATTTCTTGGAGAATAATTTTCGCTCAAGACTAACGACCGTCCACTCTGAAGAGAGTATTCGCATAAGCTGCTCAGCACGTGAACGTAACTGTAAGAAACTGGCTCAAGACAGCAAATGTAATTTTTCCCATGAATTTTTAAGACATTGTGGGCAGCCGCAAAACGCGCGGACATTCTGCGCTGCCTCGCTCTTTCTACAGTCCAGACGAATGCAATCATTCGTTGCAAAGGAAAGGCGTTTATAAATAAAAGTACATGTCTGGTAAAAGTGGACTGTATTTGTGAGAATCGCTACATTCTTAGGCAGAAACACATGCGTCCGAACAGGTTGGCGGTCACCGGCCGAGTCCCCCCGCCGGCCCAGTGCCGGCCGTTTCATTGTGCGAGGGCCGGGCAGGAGCAGGTAGCGGCCGCCCTTACCTGCAGCCACAGCGTCCGGTCGCTGCTGCGCCCTTGTGGCGCCTCGCACCGGTACCGAACAGACATATACACAAATTTCATGGTCTTTCACAATGTTTTAGTGAACATTAAAATAAAAAAAAAATGGTTTGTATAACGCATGACCTGTTTCTGGAGTTTCAATAAAAGATTGACTATTCTTTTCACTTCATACCTTTTGTGAGTGAAAATAAAAAAAGCAAATAATATACGTTTTTCTGGATTGTTTGTACATTATTATTTTACATCTACAGTAGTTCACATTATTTTGAGAGTGAAAATTAAAAATCATTTAAGAATATTATTTTTTTCTGGATTTTTTTTGAATACAATATGTTTGTCAGTTGTATTTCATATTATTTTGTGAGAGAAATTTGAAATAAATAAAAAATAATAAGGAACATGAGGTTTTACATCTGGACCTCGATAAAAATTTTCAACCCCATCTAAGATTACTTGCCGACGTCTGGCCTATACAAATCAAATATAAGAAGATCATCATCATAATCATCATCATTAGAGACTGATTATGCCTTTCAGCGTTCAGTCTGGAGCATAGTACCTCTAATAAAATTCCTCCATTATCCCCTATTCAATGCTAACAATGATGCCTCGTCTGATGTTGTGCCTTTTACTTCAAAATCATTCTTCACCGAATCTAAATTCTTCTTGGTGTACCTCGACTCCTCTTACCCTCCGCTGCCGAGCCCATGAGTCTGTTAGGTAACCTTGGTTCTCCCATACTTGTAACATGACCCCACCATCTCAGTCTGTTCGCTCTAACTGCTTCATCTATGGTGTTCATTCCCAGTTTTTCTTTGATTTCCTCATTATGGACACCCTCCTGCCATTGTTCCCATCGTTAGTACTTGCAATCATTCTTGCTACTTTCATATCTGTAACCTCTACCTTATGAATAAGGTAATCTGTATCCAGACAAATTTCACTCCCATACAACAAAGTTGGTCGAAAGATAGAGCGGTGCACTGCTAACTTAGTCTTGGTACTTCCTTCCTTCTTGCAGAAGAGAGTAGATCTTAGCTGAGCACTCAATGCATTAGCTTTGCTGCACCTCGATTCCAGTTCTTCCGCTATGTTGCCATCCTGTGAGAAAATACATTCCAGGTACTTGAAACTGTCTACCTATTCTAACTTTGTTCCTCCTATTTGGGACTAAATCTGTTTAAAACCCTTTCCCACAGACATTACTTTCGTTTCGGAGATGCTGATCATACAAAAAATCGCACTGACGTGTTTTACGGCCCACTTTAGATTTGTAGTATTATAAGTTTTTGCAAACATTTCCTTGCAGGGAAAAAAGTTTTAGGTCCTGGCGGGTTCCGAACCACTGTACTTCAGCGTCACAGTCCAACACATTGCCCACTACGCTACTTTTTTTTTTTTTTTTTTTTTTTTTTTTTTTTTTTTTTTTTTGTTCTCTGGGTAGTTCTCTTCGTTGCGGACGCTGATCGTTTTTGTTCGAGGTTGTTCGTTGAATGTTTGGCTCAGCTTTTTTATTACAGAGGGCGTGGAGCCCCCTGACCGGGCGCGCTGAGCCACGGCGCCCGGCACTACGCTACGGGTAACACTTACGAGTTGCGTTCTTTAAATCATACTATTGATGGCCGTTATAACTGATGCTAATATGACATTTGTAGACACTAGATTATCATTTATCGTACGAAGAACGACGTCTTTTTGTTAATTCTTCAGTGTGCCATTGCTTTGAAATGACAACGTGTAAGTTACAATAAGAAAATAATCAAATACGCAACGCAAGATAGCGTATGCCAGAGAGAGTTCTGGGCGAGGAATGTCACGTGACATCTGCGAACGGCTGGTTTTCGTTAATTTAATTGAGGGTGTCAAAACTCCATTATTTTTGCAAATATCTCTCAAACGATACGAGATATGAAAAAAACATAACAGAGCAAAGTTGTAAAGAATTTTCTCCTCTACAAATTCGGTTTATTCAATTTTCGTGTCAGATGCATGGTTAAGCCATTATTTTCATTTATATTTCGAGCTGTCAAACGACAATCGCAAAGGCCCACTCTTAGTGTTACTACCGTAACCTAAAGTGGGCCAAAAGAAGAAACAATATAGATCCTTTGGCGTTTCGCGCCAAGCAGGGTACGGCGCCATGTTGAAAACGAGTAGACCTCGCGCATTTGCAAAACATTTTGGCGCACAGATTGCAGTCGAGTTCCACCTTCCTGTGTACTCCCTATCCTGTGATAGTAACGCTCGTGGTACAGCGTGCACCTCCAATGCCCGCTCTGGCTTCGTGAGTGCCAGTTTGTATGCGTCTGCAGTAGGGGTGGATCGGAAATCGCGTATCTATTAAGAGTCACAGTGATTTAGAAGTAGCAGTTTTCACAGTCGCAACTTTACGGAATCTGACTTGCCAATTTCTGTTACTTGTGAATAATCTGAGTTTCAGCTATACATTACACACCAAACAATGAAATAGCTTTTAGAAGGCTAAGTTTTAATTGACATTTGCCGAGGTGTAAATAATCCGAACATTACATACAAATGGAGCATCAATAGTCTTTATTTGTATATATTTACATGTAATATATATATTATATATATAGCTACTTCTGCGATTTCTGCTACTTTTTTGATATATATAATTTGCCACACAAATCGCGTAATCATGGAAGTAGCAGAAATCACAAAAGTAACAGAAGTAGCAATAACACAGGTCGACAAATTTTGACATTTTGTCTGGGGTTTGCATGAAAATATGAATTTCTGACTAAATTAACTCTGCTGATCACAAATCTGCAGCCTGTTTCTCTGTAGCACTTTAGGTTTTTGCACCACCATTATCATCATCATATTCACCATTGTCTAACTCTGTGCCCCATGAAATTGGAAATTGGAAAGAAATTACGGGACAATGGAAACGAAATGGAACAGTGAAGTGGTTAAAAAAGAATTGGAAGAAAGGCATATGAATTATAAGAAGCAAATATTATGGTGGACACTTACTAGGTAGAGGTATTACTTCCGTTTTCGTTTGACCGTGAATGAATGCTTGTTATCCTTCCTCTTGTGTGTCACTTCTCCTTCACATGTGATACACCAACAGTAGTCAGCCATCATGTTTATTCCCCTACGACCTTGATAACGATGTTCCATAGTTTTAAGTTCCTGTTGAAATCGTTCACCATGTTCCTTTAATGTGTCAGCCAAATTTTCTTGAAAACTCTCTAAGTGTGATATTAGAAAATGTAGTTTTAGAGAGACCTTGCATCCTAACTGTTTAAAGGACTGTAGCATGTCTTCCACTATTTCCTTGTAATCAGGCTGCTTATTCTGGCCAAGGAAACGACGCAAAACATTTTTTAAACTTCTCCAAGCTTGAAGTTCTATTCCCATCATAGAACTGTCAAAGTGCTTATCAGCCATCAACTTCCTTATATCTGGTCCAACAAATATCCCTTCTTTCAACTTTGCAGCCGATAGATTTGGGAATTGCCTACACAGGTATTGGAAACAGTTTCCTGTTTTGTCCAGTGCTTTAACATACTGTTTCATGAGTCCTAATTTGATGTGCAGTGGAGGCAATAAAATATGATCTGGATTAACCAAATGTTCATTCACTATGTTATTTGATCCCACTGTCAGATTTTGCCTCTTAGGCCACTCTCTCCTACTCCAATGCTCATGATAAGCTCTACTGTCCCATTCACACATATAGCAAGGCATCTTAGTGTACCCTGCTTGCTGACCAAGAAGAATGCCAATCACTTTAAAGTCACTACACACAAGCCACTGGTGTTCTTCGTACTTCACATTTTGTAGAAGTATTTTCATGGTATAGTATGTCTCTTTTAAATGTACTGAATACACAATTGGAATTGATCCTAGGTGATTTCCAATATGTAGCAACACTACTTCCAAACTTCGCTTTGAAGAATCTATAAACAATCTCCATACCTTACTCACACACTTCTGAGCTCCCATTTTCATCACTAATCCGGTGATGTCTTTGCAGAACACCATTAAACCATCTTCAACAAAAAATTCCCTGAAATCTTTAATACGATTTCTGTACAATGAATATGATGTACCATGTGCAAGTCAGTTATTTTCACTGAGACGTGATCACAGTAGTTGTGCTGCATCTTTTAAGAGTCCTAAGTCTTTCATCAAATTGTCAAGTTCTGTTTAAGTAAGAGGTTTTGGGCTACTATCGGTACCACACTCAAATAGTCGGATTCACTGCTTTCTTGACTTACATCTGGTTCAGAGAATTCAAGAGGATCCACTGATGTTGGTGGAGAGGGGATTGGTAGCCCTGGGCCATGAGGAACAGGTCTAATTGCCGGATCTAAGTTTGGATACGATATGTTTTTCATGTTTCTTCTGTTGTACCCTGTTACATTCGTCATACAGAAGTAACAGTCATCAAAAAAATGTTCAAATGTTTGTAGAGTCGATGGGACTTAACTACGGGGTCATCAGTCCCTAAACTTACAAACTACTTATGAACTACTTACAACTAAGGACAGCACAAATATCCATGCCCGAGGGGGGATTCGAACCTCCGACCGTAATGACCGTGCGGACTGGAGCGCCTCAATCCCCTCGGCCACCGCGGCCGGCTAACAGTCATCAACATGATTCTTCTGTTCACGCCATACCATAGGAATTGCGAAGTTCAAGCACTTGATTTTACCTTCACTCCATTTCCTTAACTGCTCCACACATGTATGGCACACAATGTGTGAAGCAAATGACTTGTCATAATCGCCAAGCTTCATGCCGAAATATGCAAAATATGTCTTCTGCACGAATTTTGTTATTTGTCGATGTCTTGCACGTATCACACAATTTCCACAGATATAACAAAATGTATCTGGGCTATTCACACACTGGCTTCCTAACATTTTTAACACACCTTCAGTGAAATACAACCACTCACAGCAGAACGCGAAGCACCTTCTTGTAGCTGTAGCACTCACTGATTTCTGTGGCGATAATGGAACGTCAGCTCCAAGCTCATTAGCCCCCTCTACCTCACCTTCACACAAAAAAATGCAGCGTTGCCACATTTCTGTAGTTGTGGACACTGCATAACATAGATTTCGCAGCCAATGGTAGGTTTGGGGGGGGGGGGGTAGCAGTGCAGAAAAAACTAAACTGAGGGTGATGGAAAACAACTGATATGATTTTAATATTCAGGGGTGCAAATTTAGTAAAGAACACCACTTACTTTCCAAACCCCAGAATCCATGTCGGCCTGTGTAACAGTAGCAGAAGTAACAGAAATCACAGTAGTAGCATTCAGAGTCACAGAAATCGCAGTTTGAGTGCGGAGGGATATATGTTGAGGAATTTTAAACTGCGATTGTATACAGTGACAAATCGCAACTAAGAATCGCAGATACCTAAAAGTAGCAGTCACAGAAATCCCTGATGTCTGAAAATCGCCGTTTAGCCCTTCCCTAGTCTGCAGTGCCCCAGTCCCCCTGGCGTGTGCAGCGCAGCCGGCGGGAGCTGGTCTTCCTGCTGACTGGCTGGCAGCCACTCTGCATATCGCACGCCTCGCGGCAGCTCGGCTGCGCTTCCCCCTCCCCCCCCCCCGGCACCACACTCCCCCTACCCTTCACCTCGCCGCCCATCGACAGCAGGCGGAGTTGTTGGGACCGCGGCCTCCGAAATGCCTTTTGTGCCCAACTCTGCCCACTCCCCGCGGCTATTCTGCTAGTTCCTTTCGCCGCGGCGTTCTTACCTCCCCTCCCTCCCTCCCTCCCTTTTTTTGTGTGCTACCTTACCGATTCGTCTGCACGGTCGTCTCGCAAGGAAAAACGACTTGTTCGACTGCTTCAAATAAGATGGCAGGCTGACTTCTGAAAGTAATAAGGGAAACTTGGCAACGCTGTGCTTAGTACTGGACCAAAGAATAGAGAGATGGCGGAAAGTAGTGGCGGCTGGTGGTTCATATGACTGGGGTTTCTTTCAGTGCTGAATCTTGATAGTCGCGCCCCCCCCACCCCGTCACAGCTCTACCCTTCGATGACCCCTCCTCCCACTCAGAGACCAAAGAAGGAATTTGGCGCACCTCTGCGAGTGGAGCCGGGAGAAAGCGCCCTGACTGTTCGCGGATGATGCTGTCATTTATCGGTTAGTGAAGTCAACAGAGGATCAAAAGCAATTGCAAAGATATTTAGACAAAATTTCTACATGGTGCGAAAATAGGCAATTGACGCTAAATAAAGAAAAGTGTGAAGTAATACACATGACCACTAAAAGAAATCCGCTGAACTTCAATTACGCGATAAATCAGTCAAATCTTAAGGTCGTAAATTCAACCAAATACCTAGGAGTTGCAATTACGAACAACTTAAATGTTCAAATGTCTGTAAATCTATCGGACCAAACTGCGTGGTCATCAGTCGTAGGTTACAAACTAGAAACTAACCTACGGACAACACACACACACACCCATGCCCCAGGGAGGACTCGAACCTCCACGGCGAGCAACCGCGCGCTCCGCAGCGAGACGCTTTAGACCGCTCGGCTACTCCACCGCGGGACGAACAACTTAGAACACATACAAAATATTGTGGGGAAGGCGAACCAAAGATTACGTTTCATTCGTTGAACGCTTCGAAGATCAGCTCCAGCAAAGAGACTGCCTACGTCACACTTGTGCGTCCTCTCCTGGAGTACTGTTGCCCATTGTGGGATCCTCACCAGGTGGGACTGACGGAAGATATTGAGAAGGTTCAGAGAAGAGCAGCTAGTTTTGTTTTATCACATTACAGGGGGGAAAGCGTCACGGAAATGTTTCACGAATTGGAGTGGAAGTCATTAAAAGAAAGACGTTATTCATTGCAGCGTGATCTATTTGCGAAGTTTCAATCACCGACTTTTACTTCTGAATGTGAACATATTTTACTAGCACCATACCAATAAAATAAGAGAAGTCAGATCGAAAACGGAACGATTTACTTGCTATTTCTTCCCGTGCGCTATTAGAGAATGGAACGGTAGAGAAACGTTATGAAACTGGTTAATGAACCCTCTGCCAGGCACTTAAATGTGATTTGCAGAGTATCTATGTGGATGTAGATGTAGATTGCCCTCCCTTTAGATATATGAGTAGCCTAATATAAAAAATGGACATGTGGCCTAATGGTCGAAATTTAGTTAGCAGTCGATTCTAGGGGAAGTTTTTCCGATCTTTTCACATCAAAAGCGGACACCTACCTAAGAGCTTGATATCAAATTCGGACATTTGTTCAATAAAGCAGTGTGCACCAATGGGAACACAGTATATGGTCACATGACCTCGAAAATCAGACATGGCGACAGTATGTGCCAGGTACTAAGACGTATTAGCTCTTACTTGAGTTTTTCAGTAAATTTTTTATAGTATTATAACTAATACACATCTAAAGCGAGTGACATGGAACATAGTATATCACCAGCGTCCGAAGGAAAAGCTAGGAAGCAGATGAGACAACATATAAAGTGGAAAATAAACATTGAAACATTGACAAGAAATAAAGGCAAGACTAGCCTGTAAACTACACTGTTGCATTGTAAGGTGTGTTGTACGAAATTATCACTTGTTGGGAAGAAGTTATTTGTGGGAACGGAGAGCCCAATCTACAAAGTGAACAGCAAACCGGAGATATAAACCCTCAGACTATTACAAGTGGTGTACCAATTAAGGCAGAAAAACTTCAGATGTTGAGAAGTTGCTAACAAAAAATTTTGGAGATAATTAGAAGACTCTTCCCACTCTTCAGTGGTACAAAAAATTACTACAGGGACCAATTTGTCACTCAGATCTGGCTGACGATCAGTGTGGATGAGAAATTCAGAAGACGATCCCGTTTTAATGGCAATTTGAAATTAGATACAGATCTTCAAATACAAAGTAAAATGTTAAGTTGCTTGAGAAATTTCCACACATTATAGTAACTTTAAAAATACAAAAAGTTTTATTACTACTCAAATTACTTTAGACGTAACATTTAATTTTGTATATAAAATTAAAATTTTATTATGATTATTATAATTCATTTTGCCAATATGTAATAGAGTTCAAAATTTAACATTTTCCACTTTATTTCGATATTCCTATAATTTCCCAGATTATATACCTGTAAAAAATTCTCGTCAGCAGTAAGCGAATCTCTGTGTATCAAAAACGGTCATCTGAAAGCGTGTTCACATCAAAAGCGGACACCTACACGTTTTGGTTTCAAAGACGGACATCTGTATTTTCAAACACAATTTAATTTGATATTAGCCACTTCCAGGTACAACTCCTCGAGTATTAAAGTTCATAATGTGCAAATCAGCTTGCAAATATGTTAGCTCTACGTTTCGCAGTGAAAAATGACGCTCATCTCAGTTTGTGACAAACGACAATGTCCGTCTTTGATAATAGAGGCTACTCATATGTTCTTTAAGAGATCTATAATATGTCTTACCTCGACTTGTTTGTTCTTGCTTCAACTCGAGCTGAGGAGTCGGCCTACCATGTTTACTTATTTCATACTTTTTTTTCAAAGATGGGAAGTTTGTTTCTAAACGATGTTGAACGTTGTTAATTTTTCTTTGATAGTAAACACCAAGAACATATGAAGTAAGAACCTGATTACACTGCTACGTGACTGTAACAAAATGAATCTGTTGCGTTGAAGAGATAAGTTACCTTTGGGTTATGTGCGCAATACCCCCTCTTAACATTATGCATGCGCAAAGGCTGCTCTTCCCCATATTTTTTCAAATAGTTAAATATTTATCACATGTAAAACGACTTTCACCGGTATCAATGTAAGGCAGGGAATCAAGAATGTAAATATTTTGCAACATTCTAAAACAAAAGCTTATGTGTTTTTTAACACCAACTTATGTATTTTTAAATGGACACTCTATATTATTTCAGCAGCAATCTATCGCATGGCAAATTACATAAACAATGGCGTTGATTGCATCGCAATTCGCCGATTCCATACCGAGATATTGCGATGAGAAGTTGACGCTTGAAATCAGTGGCGTAGCTATCATAGGGCTAGGCGGGGCAGTGCCCCGGGGCCCCCGAGATCAAGGGGCCCCTAGCCCTCCGTGAGCAAAGTTCGGAAAAAGATACAGTACAACGCCGTTTTTTTATTTTTATTTATTTATTTACCTTCCCACCCTACCGTCCATCAATTCCACCTCCCGTCAATCTAAGCTTCCTGGGCCACAGGGTGACGGAACATTGCTTCTAGTGGGGCCTGCTGACAGGCCAAGCCGACAGTCGCTGAGTATAACAGTCGGCAGAATAGCTGCAGCATCAGAGCTGCTCACAGCAACAGCTGCACCTTCCAAATGTTGCGGCGTGCCGCTCGGCGCAATGTGAAGGATCGCCCTCCTCCAAATACTGTATAAATACATTTACTGTACAGAACTTCTCATTGGCAAGTAGAAGTCTACAGTTCGATTATACGAATAATGGGTTTTCCGAACATCCATGTCCCCCAATTACACTTCGGATAATCGACGTTCTACTGTATATAATATTTTAGCTGAATGAAGGATTTTCGACTTTTAACTTTTTGAACACTGCCAACGAACTTCAAATGCACGAAGTGAATTCCAAAAATTATTCCCATCTCAGAATATAAACATAAAAAGGTATTGCTAGTCCGCTAAGACGTGCACCCTGCCACCTGCTGAATTTCTGGCAGTGTTTGACAATACTGTTCATGGCTTGATTCGCGGCAGGGGGCCATATTTTCGTGGTTGACTAAAACTTCATTGTTGATTTTTACTAGCTTCTGCAACTTCGAAAACTATTCCATGGTAGTTTTATCTGTATGTCCTACCCAGGTCCAACTCTATCCCTCTCTAAAATTTCATCCAAATCCACCCAGTAGTTTCTGCTTGAAAACACAATTAACTTTCACAGTTATAATTATATTAGGGAGTACGATTAAATATTATCTGCTGCGTGACACACAGTAATTTACTTAAAAGTATTTAGGTTTGCCTTATTATGTCTTCCAGGAAGAGGTAAGGACCTGATGAAGTAGTAATGCATCTTTATACTTCATAGGCACCGATTACGGGTATGCTCGGTCGCTCAAGCATAGCCCAAAATTTGATTGGGTATGCTCGGCATACCCCACTGAAAATTTTGGTATTATTTTTTCTTTACGTTATATTTCTTGATTGTAATTAAATTCGACTCTCTCATTCCATTGATGGGCGGCTGGCTTTTGTAATACACCGCTGTAAAAAGATTATCTAAAACAAACAGGTAATTGAATTCGTAGACATTAAAATTCATGTTGACATATGAGTGAAGTGATCATTTTCTAAATAGTCCGAATGTTAATGGAATGCTGCTTCTAAGTTCAATATCGTAAACTTGAAGGCGGTAACCTTTAATTGTTGTATTAAATAACTGGGTTTGGTACGATACGATGAAAATGTGTATACTACTAATTTAACGTTAATGTATTCTCTTAGAAGTCAATTATCTTCAAGGAATCGTGTTAGTATTAAGGCGTGACATTTTTAATCCTGTTTACTGAATTGGTGTGTGATGTAGCAATAGGTTATAAACCTATTGGTATCGACAGACATAGTATGACAGTAGAAGTGGTTATGGACTATTTTCGTAATACTGTATAGAAAAAAATCTGCAGAAAAAAGAAGGCAGAAAGACCATCCAATGCTAGGTTTTGCGATAATGAACAGTATTCACAATACAGGCACATCATTATCTGATATGTATGTTTAAGAAAACTCTTAAAATGATTTCTGTATTTACTACAACGGGAAAACAGGTTCAAATGGTCGAAAAAGCCGCCCAGTAGTTCTGAAACGTGAAATTGAAATTAATGGCTATTAATTTTTTTTACTGTACGTTAAAAAATTATTTTTCTCCTTTCAGAGATTAAAATAGTCCTAAATTGACACCAGATGAAGCAAAAAAGAAGAAATACTACGAAAATAAAGCAAAATTATTACTTTACATTTGTATCTGGAATTTGAAAAATATAATAAAGATTTTTTTTTAATTTTTTTTAATTTTTTTTATTTTTAGATATTCCTGTCGGGGGGGGGGGCTGCAGGTCGGCAACCACCCACCCCTATTGGAAACGCCACTGAGCATACCACAAGATTTTCAAAAGTCGGCGCCTGTGGTATAGTTTCAGTTTAGAGAGGGCCCCAACGTCATTTTTGCCCCGGGGCCCTTGGTGTAGTAGCTACGCCACTGCTTGAAATATGCGAAAAACGCGGCTAGCGCACATCTTGAGCAACGTGGGGTTCTCGCCTAGATTGCTGACAAAATAATATAGGGTATCCATTTAAAAATACATTACTTTGTATTAGAAAACATATTTGTTTTCTGAAATGAAGACTCCATTAGGAGCGGTGTGCACCACGACCATAAAATGACAAAAATTCAGCATTGGTCGTAAATTACCATTTACTTATTGCAAATGCAACATGCACATGTCTGGTTTTACATGTCAAACCCCAAGGCATAGCTACAAAATATATCAGATATTTCAGAGTATTTTGTAGCTATGTCTCAGGGCTTGACATGTAACACCAGATATGTATCAATTCGATTGTGCATGTTGCACTGAAGATGACTATTCCACAGTCGAAATCGATTTGCAATAAATAAATGGTAATTTACGACCAGTGCTGAAATTTCTTTTCATACGTGCTTTTGTTATAGAATTTATCAAAATATTTACATCCATGAGAGCCTGCGTAGCAAAAAATTAAAATAAATAAATAAAATAAAATAAAAACAACACAGAACGAAATTGACGTGCCACAATGATCAAAAATACATTTGCAAAAACCACTACCTAATTATATACGATGAATGCATTCGTAACGGAGGAGTCGGAGGAGACGAAGGGAGCAATAACTAAATATTTAATTTGTGTAATGTTTCTTAATTTTTATTTCTTTATGGCTATGTCTATGTAATAAGTAAATTACTCTGTGAAAGAATGAGTTCTTTGTCTTTGTTTGTGATTTGTTGTATAGGTAATTGATGTAATATAGTTTAGTCATTATTAATTCATACTAAGCACACTGTATTAATTCATTTAACAATTTAATAAACCAAAACTGAGAAGTTATTGATGGTAAAATAAAATAAAAAAAATCATTGCAATGAGGAAAAACGTGAAGGGCGGCTGTTAGCCGCCCCTCGAGCGCAACTGTGACTACAAAAGACGTCAGGGGATGAAGTTTAAAGATATGTAAGACATCTTCCAAAGAAGCATACAAAACACTTGTATGACCGATCCTTCAGTTCTGCTCATCACTGTGGAACGTTCAGCAGAAGGGAATGGGACTAATATAAAGTATAGTGAAGAATCATTGAAGAGGGGCGTATTTCGTCACATAATGGTTGGGTCTCCATAAGAGCATGTAACACTGTAGCATACTTCTTTCCCTGATAATCCATTGTTTATTGTTGTTTTATGCTGTTGCTACTAAATTATTTATTTTAATGATTGTCAGTTGTACTGAAGTCTGTATTTATAATCCTTAGTAGAAGTTACTTAGTAGAAGTAATTGTTCTGCTAGAAACTGTAAAACTTAATTATTTTTCTGTGTCGTTTATTTTCTGTGTAAACATACGGCAGTTGTTATTATATAAATTGTTCTGTATAAAATATGAAATATTGTGTGCTGGTTTATGTTAGGGCAAATTTAGTAATTGTAGTTAAAAGATGGAGTGCAGTACCTAGGGACGGAAAGGTGGCCAGTTCAAGATAAACGGTGGTTGGTTGGCGGGAGACGCTTCTGGAAAGGCGGTAACGCAATTTTGGCGGAGTCGTAGTTCAGTGCTAGCCGCGAGCAGTCGAGTATGAAGTACAGAAGTAGCCAACTACCAAGTTAAGTAAAAATACTGGGTTTTGTGGTAACGTGTTGGAGACTAAGAACAAGCTGCAAGTTACGAATAGCCTCGGATGCAAGTCCGTAGTCTCCGAAGTATTGTGGTTTTGTCATGCTTGTTGTGCAATACTAACTTCGCCACGAAGAGGTAATGAGCTAACAACCACACCAAATCAGCTACCTACAATACTGCAAGTAATGTATCTTTAGTATTGTACTCATGCATGAACCAGCAGTTTGTTTAATGTTGCATAATGTTGCACAGTAGAGTGATCCATCAAAAAACATTGTACCAAACTGTGATTTTCCCAAGTCATACTACCAAGTAGATTCTTTTCCTGATGATGCAAGTTGTTATTTGCAAGAACTTTTGATGCAGAGTGTGTATGTTAAGCAGAACAGTACTAATATTAAATATTAACAGTACAGTAACCAATTACCAATTATCTGAATAATGATCATATAGATAATACTAACTGAAAGTTTAATGTTGACTATTTTGTTGAAAGCTATATTTTCAAAAAGTTTTAGTCTGCAAACACATCTATTTGCATTATCAAAAGTTATCTAGCATCAGGTCTTTAATGAGATTTCAAAGATAAATAGTTTCATTTATTGTCTATGAAATCCAGAAACAAACTAGTTGTCAAATATCTTTTAGAAATACCATAAAACATTGAAAACTACTATTCTCTGTTCAGTAAAACAAACTACAAGGTAAGATAAAGTAATGAAAGTGCAGTTATTTTCAATATTATTTTTGTACCCATTGCTTAAAACAATCATAAGGTTGATTTGATTTGATTCTTTCAGGGAAGCCAAAACATTCTTGGTCTAACCCGCCACTGCCCGCACCGAAGCAAAGTTTATTGTGTGGTATCGCTCCCTGTATGTCTAGTAAAGCCAACCAATGCCCTTGAACAGTGCAAGGAATCCCTTTACCAGTTCTTTATTAGACACAATTTCTTCGGGTCTGGTTGTCCCAAATGTTTTGTGCCTTTTACTCTCCAATGCAATGCATTCGAAGATCAGATGTGATGCAGTTTCATCACCGTCATCACAGATCCTACATTTAGGGTCCTCTTCTGTTATTCCCATTGTATGTAGGTGTTTTTTGAAATTCCCAAGGCCTGTCAGCAATCCAACCATGAGTCTAATCTCTCTCCTGTTCAGACCCAGGATTGCAGAGCTTCTTTTAAAACAAGGCTTTGGCATCATTACCTTGCCATGTTTTTGTTGATGGACTTTGGTCCAATATTCTATGTGCTGTCTTCTGAGCCAGTTACGTAGCTCCAATTTAATAATTGCCTTGGTGATTGTCAGGACAGGTTCCGGTCCAATAAATGGAGCCTCTGCCCCCATCCTGGCTAATCTGTCGGCATGTTCGTTGCCACTGATCCCCGAGTGGACAGGGACCCACAATAGGTTTACTCTATTCCTTTCCCCTAGCTCCACCAGAACCCTGTGCCATTCTGCAACAATTTTAGACCTTGTTGCATTGCAGGAGCTGCCAGTGATCTCAGGGCTGCCTGGCTGTCTGAATAGATATAGATGCTACGATCTTTGTAGCACCTACGGAAATTCTCCTCCACACATGCCCTGATGGCAGTGATTTCGGCCTGGAATACTGAGGCCAGTTTCCCTAGAGAGATGACACCCTCCAGTCTTGGCTGCACCCCATATACCCCGGCCCCAATGCCTTGGTCTGATTTCGACCCGTCAGTGAACCAGACAATATCCCCCGTATGGTGTCGAACTATTTTCTCCCACTGCTCCCTACCTCCAATTGTTATACTGAAAGGCTTGTTGAAGCAGTATGGGGTTATAATATAGTCGGTTGGCATTTCTCCAACCTTTCCTATATTTACCTCACTCACTATTTTAGTGTGTGATTCTGGATACCCCAAAGAGTTCCAGTTGTTGACAGATTTGAGTCTGTAGGCACCAGCTGCCGCCTCCATCTTGACCCAAAGGTGTAATGGGGGCATATCCAGCATGGTTTCCATCCCAGCAGTTGGTGTGCTGCTAATTCCGCCTGTTATGGCTAAGCAGGCTAGTCTCTGCACCTTACCAAGCTCCTTAGAAGCAACCTGCTGTTCTACCTTCTTCCACCACACGACCGCCCCATAGGTGATCCTGGGTCTAATCACTGTGGGGTATATCCAGTGCAAACTCTTGGGGCTCAGGCCCCAATTTTTGCCACAAGCTCTCCTGGTACTTACTAAAGTACCTTTTGCCTTGGAGCAAATATTCCTAATGTGAGGGGTCCATGTCAGTTTCTCATCTAGTGTAACCCCTAGATATTTCACTGTCCCCTTCACAGGCAGTGCTTCACTGAAAAGCTTTAGATTCCAACTTGAGTGTTGGATATGTTTCCTTGCGAATGGTACAGCAACAGTCTTCTTAGGACTAACCCCCAGATCCTGTTTTCTGCACCAGTCTTGCACAATGTCCAAGGCACCTAGTGCCATATTCTTCACTGTGTCAGCAAATTTGCCAAGTATTACTATGACAAGATCATCTGCGTATCCTTGGCAAAAGTACAGCCTAGAGTTTAATCCTCCAATGAGATCATTCACCACTAGATTCCACAATAAAGGGGAAAGAACTCCTCCTTGCGAGCAACCCCTAGTGGTGTTGATTACCATTTTTTCATTCATCATGGAAGCCTCTACCTTTCTTCCACTGAGCATGGCCCTAGTCCACCTACATATAGTGGTCCCTAGGTCATGCACCTCTGCTGCCCTAACCATGGAATCGAAGGTCGTGTTGCTAAAAGCCCCCTCAATGTCCAGGAAGATACAGAGGGCTATTTCTTGAAAGTGTAGTGCTTTCTCCACCTTCCCAAGAAGTTGGTGGAGAGCTGTCTCACATGATTTACCTGGTTGATATGCATGTTGGTTTGAATGTAGAGGAACCCTACTTAACCTCCTTTCTCCAACATGCACATTAACCAGCTTTTCCAATGCCTTAAGAATGAAGGAGGACAGGATGATTGGTCTCATATCCTTGGCCTTGGTATGATCAATTCTCCCTGGCTTTTGAATGAAGACAACCTTCACTGCCCTCCAGGCATTGGGAATGATTCCTGCTGCTAGGCTAACCCTGAATAATCTGCACAGGAATCTAATAAGATTTTCTCCCGCTTGTTGCGGGAGAGCTGGGAAGATTCCATCGGGGCCAGGTGACTTGAACGGTTGAAATGTTCCCATCGCCCATCGGACCTTACTGAAATCGACACACTCCTTGGCCAGATCCCAGTCCTCTTTGCGAGTACCTGAGAACCGTTGTCTCTCAGGAATCACATTCTGGTCTGAGTTATCCTCCAGAGGATATTGAGGAAAGTGAGTCTTGAGGATCAGTTCCAGCGTTTCATGTGCTGTCTTTGTATACTCCCCATCCTCCTTCCTCAATGTTCCTCCTGGATTAGTTGGTACTCTAGTGAGGATTTTATGAAGTCTCGCTTGAGCAGCCGTGCCCTCCACTTCCTCACAGAATACCTTCCAGGATGCCTCCTTTGCCCGTCTGATGGCAAGGTTGTAATTGACAAGGGCCTCACAATACTGTCCCCCTTGTCCTTTGCGCCTCGCAACGTTAAACAGTCTTCGTACCTGTTTCCTTTGCATTTCCAGGTTATTATTCCACCAAGGCACACTCCTATTTGTGCACTTCTTAGTGATTGAGCAGATGTCCTGGTATGAGGTCACTATAGCAGAGGTTACGGCCTCTGCTACTTCCTCAAACTCTGCTGGATTCCTTATCGAAGTTTTAATTTCCGATAGGCTGAAGTCAAGGTCTCTCCTATATGTCTCCCAGTCCGTTTTCCTGGGATTCCTATAGGCCATGGTCTGTCTGGTTCCCATTTCAACCTTGAATTTAATACACATGTGATCTGATGAGGATGGCTCCAGGACCACATGCCACTGTTTGACGTAACTTCCCATCATCGTGGAACCAAAAGTTATGTCAATTACTTCTTCCCTTCTACTATTCCTGAATGTAGGTTCATCACCCCTATTGTTAGATAGGAGAAATTCAAGAAGGTGCTCACCTCTACTGTGGGTGTCCTTGCTGCCCCACGATAGATTGTGGGCATTGGCATCACATCCCACCAACAGTTCGTCACCTTGCCGGTGGCAGGCTTCCGTCAGTCTCCTCACTTCCTAAGGAGGAGGAGAGCTGTCTTCATAAGGAAGGTATGCTGAGGCCAAAACAATTTCCCTCTTGATGCCTTCCTCACGTTGCTGCATCCTGATGGTCACCAAGTCCCTGGAACAAAAATCCATCATTGGTATGAAAGGTATTCCATTTCTAACATAAATACATGTTCTGGAGTTTTTTAGATTTCTAGCATAAATCAGCTTACCTCCAGTACCACCGAGGCCCGATACACCCCCTTTGTATAAATAGGGTTCTTGTATCAGGGCCATGTCCACCTCCTGTCTCCCCAGGCGACGGCTCAGGGCAGCAGTGGCCCCTTTACTGTGCTGCAGGTTTATCTGCAGCACTTCCAGTTCCTATCTTGCTGCCATTATTGCCTTTAAGGTCTTTGATTACCCTGATGGCAACCTGTGAGAACCCTAAAAACAATTTCAGGCCTTGCTCTCGCATTGCCTTCAGGGACTTCTCTCCGACCTCCACCACCAGGGTTCGTCCTTCTGGAACGACCTTTTGGTTAATTATCTATCCTCTGTCGAGACTTTTGGGTTATGGACCCTTATTTTCTCGAACAGAGTCTTTGGAGAGACATCCTTAAGGATGCGGTCTTCAAGAGTTCGGTTGCTGTCTTGACCAGCAGCTTCGCGTCCTCCCACGGGGATATTATGGGCACCTTTTCCTTAAGCCATTCTGCTGAGTGCTCCCCCTCGTAGACAAAAATGAGGGCACCACGATCTAGATAGACCCTCCTGAATTTGGGTCCTGGACCAGCGTCTCCCCCAAAGAGGGCCATCTGCACGAGCTGCTCCTGCTGCGAGGTGATGCTCACCAGTGGGTATCCTTCTTGGACAACCGCCATTCTAAAGACCGAGACTGCAGTACTATAGGTCTGTTTCTCTATTTCCTGCCTCAGCCTTTTAGCATCACGTTTGTCCAGAGAGGAGGGAGTCTTAGATTCCTCTCTAACCCTATTGCCACCTGTCTTTGACGTCGAGGGGGTCTGTGTATCCCCTTCGACCTGAGGCAGTTTCTTTTTGGAGGTCTTGGGCTGAAGCCCTTTTGATTCCCTCCACTTATGCTTAGAAAGCCATTCTTTTCCTTCCTTTTGCTTCTGTTCCTTGAGAAGTTTCCTCCTCTGAGCTCCAGACAAGGCCTTAATCCTAATCTGGTCCAACTTCTCTGTTACGGTTCCCACTTCTTGCTCAGGTCTAGACCCTGATTCAGAAGTAGGAGTGCACTCCATCGGTCCTGATCCCAATGTCTGAGTATCTGAGGTCTCAGATTGCCCCTCAGATTCTTTTAAAATACTTTCTTTCTCCGTGTTCATCTTAGTCCCACGAGATTTGGGGATTTATATGGTCCACACCACGATAACCCCGCGTGGTGCAAGGCTACTTACTCAGGGAGGTCGCCCGGTATCCCTGAGGCTCCGTTCGAGACACATCCACCCATGTGCCACACACCCCTCGGCACGGATCGCATCACACCTTGGGTTGGGAAAGGAATAGGGAAAGGACTGGGAGAGGATAAGGAAGACGGGACGTTGTGGGACACTCTTAGTCTGATCCATCAGCTGAGGCCTTTCCGGCAGTAGGTTCTCTACCTTCGGTATAGCCCTCTGCTTCACGCAGATACGCAAGCCTCTCCACCTGCATGGACAGTGCTTCGTCAAGGTGGTGTCCCCCGGAGAGGATCATAAGGTTACTAAATATTCAAAGCATCAGGTTTTATTGGTGCTAGTTGTTCAGTTTTTTTATAGATTGGAACATACTGTAGTCAGAAGTGTTGAACAGTGCATCCCATTAGCTTGTTTGATTTATTAACCAGTAACATTCATATAGGCCTATCTTGGTAATGGATCCACAGTGCCGTATACATTAGTAATTGTTCAAGTTATACTGCTATAAATTTTTCCTTTCTTTTTGACTTGAAGTTTTTGGACAACTCTGATAACTAATGTAGGCCTAAATTCACTTGATCTGAAATTTCATTTTTGATGCAATATATTTATTTCTCTAAACCAGGGTGGCGACTGTTTTTGTTAAACATTACAGTTCATTTAACTTGCAGTTTATACTGAACCTGACAGCATTATTTGATAGACATTCCCTCTCGAAACGAAAAATCTTTAGAGACGACGTTGAAAAACGATTCCTTGTCCGTTAGACACACAACACGGTTAAAACTAAAATCCTGGCACAGGTGTTTTAACATAACAGTGGTGTTTCGCAGTGCATAAAGGGCGCAGAACTTCGTGTTGCGTAAGTGTGAGTGTACTGTAGGAATACCATTAGGGTGTTAGAAACGGTATTGAGGTGCTCAAGAAAGTCGAGTGTTTGGCGTTGCACCAAGCGAGGTGGCGAATTGGTAAGCACACTGAACTCGCATTCATGGAGAATTACGAATGATTGCCTTAGACATTGAAGTCTAAATGTTACTTCTGATATGTTGACGAGACGTTGCATTAACAATAACATCCAGTTAACCCTGGAGGCAGAAAAAGAGTATACTTGCCCATTTCCTCGTACGTCGCAAATGGAATAGATGTCTTGGCCACAGGGTCTATAGAAAACCTTTTCACACGCCATTAGTTATCAGTACCTGGCACAGCAACTCACTGCATTACACACATGAGCAAGTCGTGCAAGAGCAACATCAGACGCAGATTACCTGCCCTACGAATGTTCTAATGTTTGTAAATCTATCGGACCAAACTGTGTGGTCATCAGTCTGTAGCTTACAAACTACTTAAACCTAGGTAAACTAACCTAAGGACAACACACAAACTCATGCCCCAGAGAGGACTCGAACCTCCACGGCGAGCAACCGCGTGCTCCGCAGCGGGACGCTTTAGACCGCTCGGCTACTCCACCGTGGCCTTGCCCTATGAATTGAACCACCTACGCAAAGTCTTCAGGAATAATTGCTTCAACGTTCATGAAATAAGTGAGTCTATCTCTGAAAAGAAGCACAATAAGACCACAGACAAGTAAGAGAACTAGAAACGGTGTACGACAAAACAAGGCGCTTTCTAAAGAGGCACAAAATCAAATCACTCTTCAGGCCCCCGCAAAAATACGGCAATATTATTAAAGACACAGCAGGTCTCAGAACAGCTGGGGTCTACAAGAGACCTTGCGAGTGTGGCTGTATCATATCGGGAAAACAGTAACAACTGTTACGTAAAAACGTACATGAAAGGTGCTATCGTTTGCGATAACCAGAGAAGTCTGCTTTAGCTGAGCATGATTTAGTAAAAGGTCAGAGAATCAAATTTAGTGAAGCTGCATCATGGCTGGCACTAACGGCCTCTGGGACTGTATAATTAAAAAAAGCCAACGAAATTAAAACCACTGATAACGCCTTAACAGAGACGGTGGCCTGCAGCTCAGTGCGCCGTCGAATGAACAATCGCAGAGCTGAAGCGGACGCATTGAACACAGTACATGCATGTCCATACATGGCGATATCATGGGGCACCACTGACGTCACGCCGCAGCTAGTGTATATAAGCCCTTACTATCAGCCGCTAGGCGGTCATACCACTTGAATGTAGCCAAGGAGTGCTTGGCCTAAAACCCGTGGAGTTTTAACCAGTTGACACGGACCCAACGCATTTCAAAATTAATAGCATGAGCGCAACTACAACTCCAGGAGAAAGGGTTATCTTCACTTTTCTAGGTTAAACCCAACTTTGGCACATAAAGGGGTGAATTAAGCTACCACAAAAGTCTTTGGACACTCAGCAGGTAGGCAACTACCATTCAAAAAGAAAAGAGGAGAATTTCTGAATGACAACTCCTTCCACTCCATAGATTAAATGTTACACAGGGTGACCCCCCCTAAGCTTTTCATCCGTTAAATCCTTTGAACAACAATAGATAATGAAATACGACTTTCACAGCCATCAACTGACGATGGGGGCGTATGACAATAAATACTATGTGACAATCTAAGCGCGTGCACAAACTTGTGATTATTAAATGGGCTCCTCATGTACAGTGTGGTGTCGCACAAGTCCAAAGTACGCGCCACCTACTTTCGCCGCGCGCCGCCATGCATGCACGGCGTGGCGTTCTTACGACGTCAGCCACGAGCGCCCTCTGCTACAACTCCGCTCGTGGCCACCACTGAACGACATCGTTCACTTGGGACTGAGATAGGAACCAGTGAACACTTCGGAATCAGATAGGCACCAGTGAAGACTTGGCTATCGGTAGACACTAGGCAGGCCTCTAGCTCAACTATGTATCAGCCTTCTGCAGTACTGAGCTATGGAAAAGTTAAGTATTGTATAAATTCTGTGCAATATATATTTCATTCTAATTTACTAGTGTTTCTAGTTTCTGCTGTCCCACTGGCTGCTCACCTCCTACCTGCACAAGCGTGCATCATTTATTCCTGTGTCGGTTAAATACTACTCGGCCACCGACACCTACGACGGAAACGAGACACAAAAGCAGCGACGAGGCTGGGACACAAAAGTGGCGACGAGGAGCGATAGACGAACCGTGGACCAGCCCGCTTGCAGCAGCCAGACAGCAGCAGTCAGAGCACACAGAAATTGCTCCCGCTCACCCACCCTTATAATAAGATTTTTAGGGGAACTTATCCTGTTACGTGTTTTGTGGACTTTTTTGTTGCAGTGCGTCCTAATTTCACATTGCATTTGTGTTTTGTTATAATTTACTTGTATGTGCGGCGCCTAATCAGTCAGCATGGCCACTACCCCGAACCCAAACTTAATGGAAATTATTCAGTTACAGACGGTGCAAATCACACAGCTACTCCAAGTGGTGTCCCAGCTAACGGCGCAAGCTGCTAAGCAACAACAGCCGTCGCATTAGCTGCCTACAGCTGCAGCTGCACCGCTTCCTACCTTTCGCTAGTACGACGAATGTGAGGAAGAATGGAGCGACTACTTCGCACAGTTTCAGGAACTCGTCGCGGCTCATCAACTAACAGGTCTGACAATCAAACATTTCTTTCTCGCCGTAGTTGGCACCAAGACTTTCGTGTTACTGCAGAAACTTTTTCCCCACACATCACCTCGTGATCTAGAATTTGATGCAATAGTAGAAGCACTGAATGCTCATTATGAGAGAAAAGTTCTCGTAGCTGCGGTACCGATTTTTCAGACTTAAAAAATTACCTGAGCAGTCACACCAGGAATGGATCACTGAGTTGAAGGGCATAACCCGCCAATGTAAATTTACTTGGTCTTGTGGACTTTCTTATAGTGACGTTATGTTGAGAGATGCGATTACGCAGAACATTCAGGACCCCAGAATTAGGGCAGCAATTCTAAAACAGTCTGACCCCTAATTAGACAGTGTACTGCAGCTTATAGAAGCGCATGATACTTTTGACTTAGCAGATGTAGAAATGCAAAGCCACAGTGTTAATTCAGTGCGCCGCAGCGGACGCTTTCCTAACCGTAGTTCTCATTTTAGCCCTAGTGATTCTTTAAATTCTACCGGCCATGCTGAACAGACAGTGAACAGTAGCCAGTGTAAAAGTGCGACACAAAGGTCGCCCCGTCGTGTTGGAAGCAGTAATTTGAATAATGGGCGCCAACGTTCATTTCAGAAAAATGTACGTAAATCTTGCCCCCAGTGTGTATCTCGCCACAAGCGTGTGCATTGCCCTAGTCGCAACGCAACCTGTTATCAGTGTGGCAAATCGGGACATGTACAGTCTGTGTGTATGCAAATTAAAAACTCAAAGAACGGTACCGTTAGATACAGTGCTTCGGCGAGTGCACGAACAGTTCATGCTGTCAATGTCATAGACGCTGTGGAATTGAATAGTGCTTTACTTGATTGTAAAATGCAAGAAAATTCTTCTGCACCTATTGCAAAACTATGTAGTGAGCCACGCCGCAAGCGCAGACGAGTGGGTAAATCTGTGCAACGGGAAAGGGTTCGGGACAAGCAACATGACTATGTACAGTGCAATCCTGTAGTGAACCTAGTGCCTTCTGCAACTTCTCCTTGTAATAGTGCCCAGTACTGTGTAGATAGCGACAGTAGACTTGTTGTAGATACTCAAAGTAATTTTAGTGCAGTAGCCTCGCATTGCGCGGACGCCGTTCCGGTGGTAGTGCCATCTAGTGACAGTGATATTAATCTATGTGCTGATTCTGCGCCGCTTCCTATCATACGCAGCCGGCGCATGCGCCAGCGTAGTAAACAAGTTCTATCAGACGTTGCCCACATTCGCGCACCTGTCGAGCGCCACAAGCAAAAGTTTTTTGTGACACTTTTCATAGACAATAAGACTGTGCAATTTCAGCTTGATACTGGTTCCTCTGTCACATTAATTGATAAAGACACTTATTAACTTCTGGGTGCGCCAAAATTGTCGCCGTCACAACAAGTGCTAACAGCATATGCAGGTCAAAATATTCCCGTGCTAGGAACGTGTAGCCTGCCCGCCTCTTTTCAAGGTGTAACAAAAACAGTTGCTTTTGTAGTTCTTCAGGCCAAATCTACACAGAACATTTTTGGACTAGATACATTTGACTTGTTTGGTTTATCAATTCACAGAGATGTGTTTCAATTTTCGTCAGTACTGCCTCAGGACAAAATAAATGCATTGTGTGAAAAATATAGTGACTTGTTTTCGCCGGAACTAGGTTGTGCAAAAGACTTCGTGGCACATGTAACTTTAAAAGAATCTGCAGTACCAAAATTTCGTAAAGCTAGACCAGTGCCTATCGCAATTCGTGATAAAGTTGCAGACGAACTTAAACGTTGGCAAGATAGTGGGGCGATTTCTCCTGTTTCTGCGAGTCAGTGGGCCTCGCCCATAGTAATTATACCCAAGCCGTCAGGAAAACTTCGTTTCTGTGCGGACTTCAAATCAACAGTGAACAGTCAAACAATTGTAGACACTTATCCCCTGCCCAGACCTGAGGACCTAATGGACACATTAGGACAGTCTCGCTTCTTTTCCAAGATTGATTTAGCAGAGGCATACTTGCAAATTCCGCTTGATGACGAGTCAAAAAAGTTTTTCGTAATTAATACTCACATGGGCCTTTTTCAATTTCAACGCCTACCCTTTGGCAGTTCTTCCGCCCCTGCTATTTTTCAGCGTTTTTTGGAACAGCTGACAGTTTCTGTACCGTGTTGCTCTAACTACTTAGATGATATTGTGGTATCCGGACGTACAGTTGAAGAACATTTATCAAACCTGGAGTGCTTTTTCAAAGTGTTGATTGCAGCAGGTCTACGTTGCAATAAAGCAAAGTGTTCGTTTTTTCAAACTGAAACAGAATACCTAGGCCATGTGATTAATGCCCAAGGAATCCATCCCTTACAGTCACATGTTAGAGCAATCAAAGACTTGCCTCCTCCTAAGAATGTGCATGAATTGCAAGCAGTAAGGGGAAAGCTTAACAATTATTTCAGATTTATTCCCAATGCCTCTCAGATTGCAGCTCCACTACATCACTTACGTAGGAAGAATGTTCCTTTTGTATGGTCTAAAGATTGCCAGGTTGCCTTTGACACTACTCATTGATGCATGTTTGATTTCCTTTGACCCACAGAAGCCTTTAGTGTTAGCAGTTGATGCCTCGTCGTACTGTCTGGGTGAAGTATTGTCGCATCGTATTGTATCTCACGATCATCCTATTGCCTTTGCGTCCAAGCTACTGACGCCAACACAATAGAATTACAGTCAGATAGAAAAGGAGGCCTTAGCAATCATTTACGGAGTCACAAAGTTTCATCATTATCTCTATGGCAGAAAATTCTATTTGTTGAGAGACCACAAGCCTCTCACGTCGTTGTTCTCGCCCACAAAGCCAATTCCGCCACGAACGGCACAAAAGCTTCAGAGATGGTCCTTGATAGTGTCTAATTATCAGTATGAGATTTTGTACCGACCTACTACTAAACACGCCAACGCGGACACACTTTCCCGACTTCCGGTTGGCCAGGATGTGTCTTTTGATTCTTCAGAAATGGCATGTTGTCAGATAGACTCCAGAGATGCTTCTGCTGTCGCCGACTTCCCTTTGCACTCTCGTCGGGTTGCACAGGAAACAGCTGCGGATGCAGACCTAAGTGTGGTAGCACGTTTTGTTCGCTTTGGTTGGCCTGCCAGAGCCAAAGACATCGATCGGCCTCTGGTTCGACGTTATTTTGCACAACGTCAGGCATTGTCTTTAAGTCAGGGTGTACTGTTGTTGCATACCAACAACGACCAAGCTAGAGTGATTGTTCCTCGTTCCCTGCAACGTGAAGTATTACGCCTCCTGCATCAAGGACATTGGGGTATTGTTAGGACAAAGCAATTGGCCAGACGTCATTGTACCTGGGTTGGTATGGACGCCCAGATAGAGAGCATGACGTCACAGTGTACAGTTTGTGCGGAGCATCAGGCGGCTCCTCCGCAACGTTTCTCAGACTGGCCACGCCCCAAGGGACCATGGCAACGTTTACATATTGATTTTGCCGGACCTTTCTGGAATACGCGATGGTTAATAGTTGTAGACGCTTTCAGCAAGTTTCCTTTTGTGATTGCCATTAACTCAACGACGGCGTCTAGTACAATCAGTGCCTTAACATCAGTGTTTTGCATCGAAGGTTTGCCTGAAACTATCGTCAGTGACAATGGACCTCAGTTTGTTAGTGCGGAATTTCAACAGTTTTGTCGTGTGAATGGCGTTCAGCATATCACCACCGCACCTTTTCACCCTCAGTCCACTGGTAAAGCAGAACTTTTGTTCGAACATTCAAGTTACACATGGAAAAGATGAAAGGTAAGCACTCCAGGCAGCAAGCTCTTCAAATTTTCCTGTCTACGTATCGGTGCATGCCGCGTGACGGCCCGTCCCCTGCCGAGCTGCTACACGGCCGCCGTCACCGCACTCTCCTTCGCCTGCTGCAGCCTCCCACGCACCGAGTCGGTTCGTCTGGTGCTGTGCGTTTTCAGGTTTCTACGCCGGTGCTATACAGGGTGTTTGCTGGCAACAAGAAGACATGGTTGCCAGACATAATTCAGCGTGTGCTCGGTCGCAATATGTTGTATGTTCTTCCACAGGGTCGGAGCTGCGGCGCCACGCAAACCAATTGCGCTTGCACAGGCCGCGCGATCCTGTCTCGAGTTTCTTGATTCCAGACCCAGTTCACCCCCAGGGAGCACAGCCACATCGTTCGTCCCCGGACTACGTGATCCCTATGAACGTCGACGCACCTCCGACGCAGTCGTCGCCGCCGCTGTCGCCGCCGCAGATGACAGCGTCACCGAGATGGACTCCGGGACCGTGCGGGCCCCCACAGCTTGGGCCACGCACCTCGGAAGAAGATGACCTGCTCCCTCTGGGCAGAGGCATACGCCCTTCCGCTGGTTTTGGTGGGTTTCCCGGCGGATCGCAAGGTGTATACCGGGGCGCGGACGGCGTCTCGATCCCAGCCTCAGCTACGACGCCCGTCCCACCAGTAACGCCCCCGCCCAGGTCCTCCTCCCAGTGCCGTCGCCGTGGCCCTCATCCCTACGCCACGACGGCGCGGTGGTTTGGGGAGGGGGGGGGGGAGGGGTGTTGTGTCGCACAAGTCCAAAGTGCGCGCCACCTACTTTCGCCGCGCGCCGCCATGCACGCACGGCGCGGCGTTCTTACGACGTCAGCCACGAGCGCCCTCTGCTACAACTCCGCTCGTGGCCACCACTGAACGACATCGTTCACTTGGGACTGAGATAGGAACCAGTGAACACTTCGGAATCAGATAGGCACCAGTGAAGACTTGGCTATCGGTAGACACTAGGCAGGCCTCTAGCTCAACTATGTATCAGCCTTCTGCAGTACTGAGCTATGGAAAAGTTAAGTATTGTATAAATTCTGTGCAATATATATTTCATTCTAATTTACTAGTGTTTCTAGTTTCTGCTGTCCCACTGGCTGCTCACCTCCTACCTGCACAAGCGTGCATCATTTATTCCTGTGTCGGTTAAATACTACTCGGCCACCGACACCTACGACGGAAACGAGACACAAAAGCAGCGACGAGGCTGGGACACAAAATACAGGGTGTCCATAACTGAAGTCCAACTTTCAAAATGCTGTACAAGAAGAACCACGGGGTATAATGACAGCAGATTTATACTGAACATAGTTGACGAAGGGGGAAAACGCAGCCGCGGCGGAGCGGCCGAGCGCAGTGAGGCGCTATGCTACGATGCGCAAGGCCGTTCCCCGTTGAGGGTTAGAATCCCCCCTCGGGCATGGATGTTTGTGTCGTCTTTAGTATGACGTAGTTCACAAGTAGTTTGTAACTTTGGGGACTGATAACCCCGCAGTTAAGTCCCTTAAGCTTAAGAAACATTTGAACATTTTGGGGAAACGTAATCGTATATACAAAAAAATAATACAAAACTCCTGACCTTATCAATAGATGACACTGTAAGTGGTATAAAGAAAGTGGATGTCGACAAATGATATGCACGTCATGCATAACTTGTGATACTCTCAGTGGAAAGCACATTCACCACGGCAAGATCGTAGCACATCAGATGGGAAAAAGAGTTTTTCAATTGTCGTCGGGAAAAACAGCAGAAAAAGCACGTAATTTAAAACCTGTTAATTATCACGGGACTTGAGCACGTCATGTCCATTATGCTGTTCACCCTTATCCGCTACAAGTTCAAACCAATAAACAGCGTGTTCCGCAAACAGACCGTAGTGTGAACATGTTGCATAATACACTACTTGCCATTAAAATTGCTACACTAAGAAGAAATGCAGATGATAAACGGGTATTCATTGGACAAATATATTATACTAGAGCTGACATGTGATTACATTTTCACACAATTTGTCTGCATAAATCCTGAGAAATGAGTAGCCAGAACAACTGCCTCTGGAGGTAATAACGCTCTTGATACGCCTGGGCATTGAGTCAAACAGAGCTTGGATGGCGTGTACAGGTACAGATGCCCATGCAGCTTCAACATAATACCACAGTACATCAAGAGTAGTGACTGGGGTATTGTGATGAGCCAGTTGCTCGGTCACCATTGACCAGACGTTTTCAGCCGGTGAGAGATCTGGAGAATGTGCTGGCCAGGTAAGCAGACGAACATTTTCCGTATCCGGAATGCCCCGTACAGGACCTGCAACATGCGGTTCTGCATAATCCTGTTGAAATGTAGGGTTTCGCAGGGATCGAATACAGGGTAGAGCCACGGGTCGTAACACATCTGAAATGTAACGGACACTGTTCAAAGTACCGTCGATGCGAACAAGAGGTGACCGAGACTTGTAATCAATGGCACCCCGTACCATCACGCTGTTGGGATCCAGCACGGCGTTCCGTATTGCCCTCCTAAACCTACCGATTCCATATTCTGCTAACAGTCATTGGATCGCGACGAACGCGAGTACCAATGTCGCGATACGATAAACCACAATCGCGATAGGCTATAATCCGACATTTATCAAAGTCGGAAACGTGATGGTACGCATTTATCTTCCTCACACGAGGCATCACAACGTTTCACCAGGCAACGCCGGTCAACTGCCGTTTGTGTATGAGAAATCTAGTGGAAACTTTGCTCATGTCAGCACGTTGTACGTGTCGTCACCGGCGCCAACCTTGTGTGAATGCTCTGAAAAGCTAATAATTTGCATATTACAGCAGCTTCTTCCTGTCGGTTAAATTTCGGGTCTCTAGCACGTCATCTTCGTGGTGCAGCAATTTTAATGGCCAGGAGTGTATGTGCGTTCAGTTAAGCCAAATTCGCTATATGGCCATTGACAGTACACTTTCACATAACCAGCCAGAAATCAGACGGATTGATGTCGGGTGATCTTAAGTCCAAGCTATAAGAAAATGACGGCTGATTTCATTATGTAAATTGAGGGATTGTTTCACTGGCCTTGCAATGTGGGCAGGTGCGCCATCGTGCATGATAACGATACTACGCGAACATCTTCGCTGTTGAAGACTTGTAATGACGTAGATGCATAGAAGATTTTTATACCGGTTACTAATGATGGTACAGGTAACGGCACCTACAGGAGTCATCTTCTAAAAAAAATGGATTTTGCGTTTCCCATATCTTGCAATTTTGTATCTTGACATAGTCGTTAAAGTAGAAATGGGCTTTATCTGTTCACAAAACGTTTCACGGCCAATCGTTATCCACTTCCATACCCGCAGTAAGTTGTAGAGTGAACGTATGTCTCGCTGGCAGCTCAGCAGGAAGCAACTCCTGCAGATGCGTAATTTTATACAGACAGCAATGCTGAATATAGCCTAGGATTTTATGTGCCGTGCTCGGAGGCATTTCTAATGATCGGATAATTCCACGTGCACTCCAGTCTGAGACAGTGCTCGTCGCTTCCTCTAACGCTATGGCCACATCTTCTACAGAGGCCGAAGGGATTAATATCCTAACACTGCAACATTTCACTTTAAACGATCCAGTTTCTTCTCACTATTTCAACGCGTTCTTCAGAACCTTCAAAGTCATCGGACCATAACGTTTTCAAACTTTTTTAATGATCGGAATTTCCTTAAAGTTGCCAACTGGAAACATTGTTCTTGTAAAAAAACTCCATAGTGCTCTATCATGCATTGAGAGATCCATGACAATATGCAATAGGAGGCTAGTGACACGGAACGCGCAAGTATCGTGCGCATGACCCGTGATTTGTATCTTATGCCGCTTACGGTGTCATCTGTTGGTAAAGTTCGGAATTTTTAGTTTTTTACTTTTTGTGTATGCCATTGCGTATCCCTGTTCGTCAAGTATGTTCAGTTCAAATCTACAGTCATTCCAGGCAGAACATTTTGAAAGTGGGACACCCTATACCTTCTTATGAAATCAATGGCATAAAAGTCACAAAAATAATGGTATTTGTTGCAACGTAATAAGCCAATGATATACACAGATGTCGAGAAGCGAAGCGTGTGCTTGAAATATAAGATGTTCAAATGTTTGTATAGTCTATAGGACTTAACTACGGGGTCATCAGTCCCTAAACTTACAAACTACTTATGAACTACTTACGAACTAGGACGGCACAAATATCCATGCCCGAGGGGGGATTCGAACCCCCGACCGTAGTGGCCGTGCAGACCGTGACTGGAGCGTCTTAGTCCCCTCGGCCACCGTGGCCGGCGAAATATAAGAAGCGCGCAGCTATCGTACTTCCCGGAACAGAGGCGTGAACGTCACACTGCCCGTAACCATGCGCTATATAGCAGCTTCATTTCTATCAAGCGTAAGTTGTAAATAATTTATTTATGTTTTAAAATATTTAAAGTTTTTACATTGATAGGCACCTGCTGTATATTCACCATAATCATCATTATTTTTAAAGAATGTTTATGTCTTTTAGTGTTCAGTCTGGAACATAGTCCCCTTTACAAAATTCCTCCAGAATCCCCTAAGTTTTATGCCTCAATTGATGTTAAGACTGTTCCTCGAGTCCTCTTACCCTCTGCTGCCGGACCGATGAATATCTTACGTAATCTTGCTTTTCCCATGCGTGTAATATGACCGCACCATTTCAGCCTGTCCGCTCTGATTCATCTGTGGTGTTCATTTCTAGTTCTTCTTTGTTTACGTCATTTTGGACACCCTCCTGCCATTATTCCCATCTTTTACTACCTACAATCACCCTTGCTATTTCCATATCTGTAACGTCAACCTTGTTAATAAGGTACCCTGTATCCACCCAGCTTACACTGCCATACCAAAGATTGAACGGTGCACTGCTAACTTGGTACTGACGTCCTTCTTTCAGACGAGTGTAAATCGGAGATGAGTGCTTACGGGCTGCGGTGGATGGCTGAGCGCTCTAAGGCGCGTTACTGTGGTGTACGCTATTGCTCGCCTCCATCGTGTGTGTGTGTGTGTGTGTATTTTGTCCTCAGTATAAGTTAATGTAAGTAGTTTGTAAGTATAGGTAGGGACTGATGACCAAAGTAGTTTGGTCCAACAGGATTGCAAACATTTGAACATGAATATTGAGTGCTTACGGACTTTGTTTTGTTACACTTTGATTCCAGTTCTTTCACTACGTTGCCTCAGTACTTGAAACTGTCCACTTGTTATAACTTTACTCCTCCTATCTGGTTACTCAATCTGTTTAAAACTCTTTTGTGGTGTCGCGCAAGTACAAAGTGCGCGCCACCTACTTTCGCCGCGCGCCGCCATGCACGCACGGCGCCGACGACAGCCACGAGCGCCCTCTGCTGCAACTCCGCTCGTGGCCACCACTGAACGACATCGTTCACTTGGGACTGAGATAGGAACCAGTCAACACTTCGGAATCAGATAGGCACCAGTAAAGACTTGGCTATCGGATAGGCACTAGGCAGGCCTCAACTATGTATCAGCATTCTGCCATATTGAACTATCTAAAAGTTAAGTATTGTATAAATTTTGTGCAATATATATCTCGTTCTAATTTACTCTAGTGTTTCTAGTTTCTGGCTGCTCCCCTCCATACCTGCACCAGCGTGCTATCTTTATTCCTGTGTCGGTCTCATTCCACTCGGCCACCGACACCTACGACGGAAACGAGACACAAAAGCGGCGACGAGGCTGGGACACAAAATCTTTCCCATAGACTTACGTTTCGTTTTGAAGAGCTGCTTTCATTCCATAACCCTTACCTCGCTGATCTAGTGAGATAACATGTATATACATTAGTAATTAAAAAGGTGTTAAGAAATAAATGTGTTTTATTAAAGTGATATGTTTTACACCATTACCAAACGTCTTACTTATGATGTATAAAGTAAATATAATCTGAGTGCTGTTTTTAATGAGTGTCCTAACAGATGAGTCGCTGATGGTATTAAGAAGCTACATGAAAGTATCCGACAAGTTGCTGCTTGACCAATTTGTCTCTTTTGCTGCTGTTGTTGTGTTTCTAATTCCCAGGACAATGATTTCATGTAATAAAAATGCTGGGAAATCCAGAGGAAAAACTGCAAAATTTGGGAAAAACTGAAAGTGCGTTCGGGAGTTTTTATTGAATACATAAGTATAATATTACCGCAAGAGACCACAAGCACAGACTGCTGGCGTGGCGCAGGGGATAGCATCTCGGACGGCGGTGCTGAAGGTCGCCCGTTCAATCCCGCCCACCGGCAAAAATTTATTTCTTTGTAATTAACAATTGCAGAAGGTTCTACATCTTTCTTATGTTCACTTGTAAATTCTACTTGTTTCTTATGTTAACTGTTCTTCTAATTTCTGGTAAATTCTGTCTGTGTATAAATAGCAGAGCACTCTGCCTGAGAGGCAGTCAGTGCTCCATGTATGTTGAGTTCGTAATAAACGTGCTTTGAGTATAAGTGCCGTGTTCAGTTGCCTTCGAAGTCAAGCCTGCTATCATTGCAACGCGACAATATTGTTCCGCTTGTGATAAACTTTTGCAGATTTCACCTTCAAAACAAGAGAAAGGTCACAGAGTACATAAAATTTTATTTACTGCAGGGTGGAGCAGTCTTATTTTGCTAAAATCCAGATTTTGCTTCATGAAATTTTGTATACTTGATTTCAAAATAACAGGACGGTAACCGTCTACATAAAACCTTGCAAAACTCTTTGATTCTTTTTTAACCACGAAAATTGACTTATATGATTTTTCTTATACATGGATGGGGGGGGGGGGATATGAACCAAGGAGGCCGAAGTTCGGTGGGGAAGAGGGAAAATGGGTCGAGAGAGTGGAAGGTGGAAATGGGAGAGGAGGAGGAGAGACAGAGAGAGAGAAAGAGGAAGTTTGTTTGTTAATCTATCGGACCAAACTGCGTGGTCATCAGTGAAAGAGGAAGTACAAGAGTATATGATAAATACTCTGGTCAAAACAATTAGGGAATGAATTGAGATATATAGGTTCTGAATTTTTGTAATCGGCAGAATGAACTAATTCGACGTCTTTCTGTCGGTTCTACGGTATGGAGACAACTCTTCGACAACCGAGATAGTGGTAATAAAAAAAGTTATTGTAAATGGAGTTTTGTGTTTATTCTACCACACTAAGTACACAAGTAGTTGGGTTCAGATAGTGTAGTGAGAAGGTAGTGCTATGCAATGTAACTTACTCGAAGCTATGGCCTGGAAACCGATAGGAAGGTTGGAAGCAGAACGGACACTGAGCTATTGGAGTGTACCAGAATAAAATTTGCAGGATCTCTACGCGATTTCAGGCAACATAAACCGTTAAGTCAACGCCAAGGTCGTCCACGGGTAACAACAGAAAGTGATGAGCGTTTCGCCCGATTAACAGCCCCACGAGATATCTCAATGCTCTCTTCCAGGCAGCCTTCGGAAGGCCTCTGGTGTGTCCCATTAAACCCACAACATCGTTTATTCCGCAGAAACTGCGCGGAAGAACATCAAGATGTGAGTAGTAATGAATGACGGCGGGTTCTGTTAGCGGAGAATTGTTGATCTATCATTTGTAGAGAACGTGGAACCCGGAACCTTCTTATGCACAGGAAAAAGCATTACATCATGGTGGTGGACGAATGGTGTGGGCAGGAATCAGTATTCGTGGACATCCGGAATTCTATGTCGTTCAGAATGGCGCTTTGACTGCCCAAAGGTACGGAGACCTTTGACCTTTTGTTGTGGTGCCATAGGCGATGGGTTCCTTCTCGTACATGAGAACCCTCGTGCCGACGAGCTTCATTGGTGGACAATACCCTTGAAGATGAGGGAATTGAACGAATGGAGTAGGCAGCTTGTTCACCGGACTTGAACCGATTGAGCTTTGCAGACGCATTGGAGCCATACGAGAACCTCCCACGACAGTTGCTGAGCTGGGTATTGCACTGGTGAAGAATGGGCAAGTATCCATCAAGAGTTGATTGATAACCTCATACTCTCCGTGTCACGCAGGTGTGCAACTGTACTGGCCGGCCGAGGTGATCACACACCATATTGGAGGGCAACAAGAATGAGGTTATGGAGTTTGCGGATATAACATGATTCTGTGATTTACAATCAGTTTGCTGCACCTACGTTTAAGCGTATGTAGCATTATGCTTGGCGAAAGCCAAGGTATGACATTGACACACCAACATCATCATTTGAAAATGTAATTAGTTTGGCTTTTGATATTGGACTGCGTGAATGCGAAAGTGATTTAGATTGTGATAACGTGGCTATAGTCAGGTGCACACACTGTTCTCTCCCACTTTGTTTTAGGCACTTCATGGAAATCTTGTGTCTGCACTTTGAGGAGTGATATGAGCACATTCATGTGTGTGTTTGGCGCTATTTATTTATTTACATAGTATACACCCACATCGGAACACTTACATCAATCCAAATACACTACAGTCTTTGCAATACTAGTTGTAATGTTTTATCAGCTACCTTTTCGTTTTATCTTCCAATAAGGTCTTCAATCTTTCTGACCTGGCCGCCCTCCCTTCATCTGTAATTGTACATTGTTTTAGTTTGACTGTTTTTAATTTCAGTCTTGTATCACAACTTCTCAGAATCTGTTATAATGAGCTCTAAACTATTATGGTAGCCCCATGGTGCCTCGCTCTAAGTAAACGCCTTCTACATATGAAGTGGAGAGTTGTGCCAACAAAATACGGTTCTGTATCTCATGCAAATTACAACTGTAACCAATATCCGAATATCAAAATTTTGGTAAGGTCAGTGCTAACAGCTCCAATGTATTTAATAAAATGCATCTTTAACTATCAGCTGTTTTATTAAAATCCTTAAAATCGACTAGTTTCGGTCGAGGACCACCATCATAGATGAAAAGGTATTAAAACATCAACAGCATTAAATAAAATAGATGTAGCTGTGAAACACGTCCACTGAATGTATGGTCGTGTTACATTTTGATTTATTCATTACATAAAGCGTTTCTGCACCATTATTGTTATCTATCTGTGTGTTAATTATTTTATTCTTTTATTAATGATCAATGCCCCATGATTATGAATGTTTGCCTCATATTTATATGTGTTTCCATCCGTGTGATTGCACTTGTGTGTTCGTATGAATATGAAAGGTTGCTTTTGATAATGACTAACTGTCACGCAATGGCTTACAGTCGCCGTCTCCCACTTAATGCCTCGTTTTGCTGTAGTTAAGAACGCATGGCTTCGTTTGTCGTCTGCGCTGGCGTCTGCTGGATGGCCAGAGACAAGTTTACTTGGCGAGGTGGCCGTGTTATTAGTGTCGTACCAACCTAATCTTGCACAAAAGAGGTGACAGGAGACCTCTCTGGGAATTGTCTTGGCCAGGTAGCAAAGGTTGGTAAGCCCTAGTCTCTGAACACACTGTACGTCGCTCTTAGCGCGCTCTACATCCGGGGTATGGCAGTGGGAGGTTTTTCTGTGGCCTTAGAGTTTCACTCTTGCTCCAACGACCGTGGAAGTAAGTACTTCTCCGAATCATGCTGAGGGGAAGGCATGCTGTTAGAACGTTGCTTTTTTGGTTTTTCAGTGGTAGTTTTCTTCAGTATTTCTTTTGCTATGCAAGGCGAAGTGTTCCTTAATTTACAGAACTCGAGTAAATTCAGAGTAAATTTATTATTTGCATATTCATTCCAGTGATGATTGAGTGTCCGGTTTTTCTCAAGTTACCCTTTGTGTAAACCTAATATGTTTGAATTTTCTTCATGTTTTTAACTAACATTTTCATGTCACTTCTGTATCCATGAGTATGCTAAATATTTTTCAGATTTCCTGATTTGATCCCATCTTTCCTGTCTTGTATGACCGACTGCACCATGTTCTTTCGTAACGGTCATTACTTCGGCCTTCAGCCATGCTTTTGTTAAAAAAAAGCTTTCTTCTATACAAATTCTCGCATGTGCTTTACTCGCTTCTTCTAAATTAATTTCTGTTTGTAAATGCTATGAAATTCAGCATGGTCACACACCACATGGTACTTAAGAATAGTGAGCCGCTGGCTCCCCGAACATGAATTTGTTTAGTGTACAGTATAATTAAATTTGTGATCAAGACACCTGCTATCTCATCAGAACTCCGCCGTTGCTTTGTTTAGCTGGTGCTTTCATGTGTTCCAGCATTGTAATGTACCGCTAAGCATTTTGCCTGTATCTGTGAATGAATGAATGTGTACCCATTGTGTATTTCAAATTTCCTTCCACTTTATCTCCAGATTCATGAAGGGCAGAAACAATTTTAATATGAGCAGTAATAATTTAATACCCTTTTGTACAAGGTGTGTGCTTCATTTGGTCTCCACACATTTATTTGCTTGTCATTTTACTGAATAGATTATGATTCAAAGTATCAATCCTCTGCTTTATAATTTCATGCTCCCCGTCCCATGTTTATCTATTCATTTCATTTTGATTGATTTTGTGTTTGTTAAAACGTTCGCTGCTCCCAGGAGTGAGCAGTCGGAAAAATTTCTCTTGCGCATGTACTGTGACCACGCATAAAGTAATTTAGGGCAGCAGTGAGCGTTTTAAGTTTCATTTGCGGATCTCAGCTGCCTGAGATCTTGCTTATTTTAATAACAGGCTACTTTCAGCTGAAAACAGGACGAGTCACTCTCAAAAGTGCCTCCTGCTGTTTTCAGCTAGATCTATTTTATTTAATGCTGTAGACTAACCTGTTTTAATACCTTTTTATCAATGATGATGGTCATGGACCGAAACTAGTCGATTTTAACTCGCGAGAGCTCGTTCTATGAACATTTTGGTCACAGTAATTTTAAATCAATCGGCATTTTCTCAACAATACCTGCATGGCTCTCATTCGCTCGGTAGCTGAGTTTTACACTTCCTCCGACCCGTGCACGCTGTTGTTGTAGTGTCGGTGTGTGTGTGTCTCACTGGCAGAGGTCAGTTGGTTGGACAAGTCGTCGCTGTGCGGCATTTAGCTCATCACGCGAGTATCGACGTAAGTATGTCGCTTTATGGTTACTCCTCTTAGTTTATTGCTTTATTTTTGATTTACTATGAATAAGTATTGTGAGATTCGTAAACTAACACTATTTTTAATTTTTGTAGATGGATAGACTAGAAGCTCAAATTATGTCATGGCTTGAAAAAGATGACCTGGAAGATATTGAAGATGAATCTGCTCGAGGTGATAATATAGAAAGTGACTTGGACAGTGAACACAGCGATCACTGTACTGAAATGGAACAATCATCAGAAGAAAGTGAAGGTGACATTTCTTCAATCCAATCAAGATGTCAGTTATTTTACTTAGGCACAGACAAGCAAACAATGTGGCGGTGCAATCCAGGTCATTCCAATGTGAGGACAAGAGCGCACAATATCGTTATTGGTAGACAGGGCGGGGGGGGGGGGGGGAATTCTGGCAGAAGGTGCCAAAGTTATTGTGGATTGTTTTCATCTTTTTATTAGCGGTAAAATTCTAACTGAAATAGTTACGTATGCGAATATGCGCATTCGTATGCGAATCAAGCATCGATTTTCAAGCGATAGAGATTGTAACGAGACCGACATTATAGAAGTGAAATGATTTATTGGCATTCTGTACATTGCCAAAAGTTATTGTGTAATGAACACACTGCAATACTGTGTGATATGTGCAAACACGAAACATATGGTGATCAGGGAACAAAAGTTAACCAACATGTAAGGTTTCTTTTGTTTTTTCAATTCTTTGTGTTCCTTAGACGATGTGATTTAATTTGTCGTAAGATTATTATAAAAGATATAGAAGTAATTATTGTTTTTTACTGCAAATAAATATTTTATAGAACATTGTGAGTGTTTCATTATAAAAATATCTAAAACAATCTTAATTTATACACATTAGATAAATTGCATGTTGCTGGTTGTGTGTGAGTAAAATGCTCTATGCGCGAGCGAGTGTGTAACTTTTCAAGGTGCGAGTTCTGGCGGGTTAATAAAACAGCTGATGGTAAAGATGGCCGGCCGCGGTGGCCGAGGTGACTGAGGCGCTCCAGTCACGGTCAGCACGGCCACTACGGTCGGGGGTTCGAATCCCCCCTCGGGCATGGATATTTGTGCCGTCCTAGTTCGTAAGTAGTTCATAAGTAGTTTGTAAGTTTAGGGACTGATGACCCTGTAGTTAAGTCCCATAAGCTTAACAAACATTTGAACATTTGATGGTAAAGATGAATTTTATTAAATATGTGAATATTGTGTGTGGTGTCTCACCTGTTCCACTAACTGTTTTGAATAGTGTAACTTCCCGTCGACGACGGGTTTCCAGCTATTGCGAAATATTCGCCACATTCAATTTTTTTGTCTCTCAGGGAAGGAGCGTTTCAATTTCGCTGAACCGCGCCCTATTCTTTCTCCCTTTGTCGAAATATCAAGGGAAATTAAAGGTCGCGAGTAGCGGCCGCCAGCCAGCTGTGTGTCTCTACGGTGGCACACGGCGTCCGCGGAGAGATGCTTTCTTTGTTGACTGCGGGCCGCCGGCTGTGATTGGATTTGCCGGCGTGGGCGCGCGGGCCGGCTCACGACCTCCCCCCCTACTCTCCCCCTCTCCCCCACACAGTGCAGCCAGCGAGGAGAAGCCGTCGGGTCGGTGGGGCGCGGCCGTACGTCACGGCTGCAGCACGCTCCAGCGCCGCTGAAAGACGCCGCCGCGCGCCCGATGACGCCCAGCCTCCACACGCCTGCGGCCGCTCCGCAAAGCAGGAGCAGGGGGTTGGGGGAGGGCACAGCTGCCGACACGAGTGCGCGCCACTAATAACGGAGTAGCCGAACACCACAAGTTCGTCCAAACAAACACGCTCACCCCAACCTGTCCTGTCGGCCGAAACGCCTTTCCAATTCCAAAAGCCAACTGACAGCACTCGCCAAGATTCAAAAACGCCCGGCAGATCAGGTCGATATTCGCGGTAAGTGGCGCCAGAGAACTCGCGCCAGGTGTAATAGTACTCCATTCACCTAAACGAGAGAAGGACTGTAAACACGGCATGGCGCGTGACCACAGCGCCACTGTCGAGGAGTGTACAAAGCAGGGGAGCGTGGACGTCTCCGTTGAAGGTGTGAGCTCGTTAGTGCGTGTTGTACAACGGCGATTTCGGGATCTCTCAAGGTTATCTTTAGCCGGCCGCAGTTGCCAAGGAGACTAAGGCGCTCCAGTCACGGTCTGCACGGCCACTACAGTCGGGGTTTCGAATCCCCCCTCGGGCATGGATATTAGTGCCGTCGTAGTTCGTAAGTAGTTCATAAGTAGTTTGTAAGTTTAGGGACTGATGACCCCTTAGTTAAGTCACATAGACTATACAAACATTTGAACATTTGATTTGGTTATCTTTAAAAGCGCTTGAAAGAAATGTTCAAATGTTTGTATAGTCTATGGGACTTAACTACGGGGTCATCAGTCCCTAAACTTACAAACTACTTATGAACTACTTACGAACTAGGACGGCACAAATATCCATGCCCGAGGGGGGATTCGAATCCCCGACCGTAGTGGCCGTGCAGACCGTGACTGGAGCGCCTTAGTCCCCTTGGCCACCGCGGCCGGCCGCTTGAAAGACTAGTTGTTAATTATTATAGTAGTGTATAATCATTTCAACACAATGCAGAAGTGTAACTGAGAATGTTACTTCACTGACCACTTCTAAAACACAATGGCTAAGGCAGGAGCTGGGTTATCTTCAAACCATTAAACGGTTGAGAGATGAAGAAATACCCATTTCCTACTTGGACGAGACGTGCGTGAATACAGGACATACCCGAAGTCATTTCTGGGTAGATAAAACCATAAAGTTCTCGAAACAAGCGTTTCTGTCCGGATTATCCAACGGAAGCAAGGGCTCTGCAGCTTAATGGAAACGTCTGAATATCGCACACATTGACAGGAAAGCAGGGTTCGCTGAAGGATGTTAGTGGACTTTTGAAACCAAGAAAAGTGGAGATTATCGTGAGTAGATTTGCGTCCAAACCTTCGAGAAGTCGTTCTAATATATTCTTCCGCGGCTTCAGGAATACGCAGTTATTGTTCTTGATAACGCGTTGTACCATTCTTGTACAAAAGAATAAGTTCCTAATGCGAATTCCAATAAACACGAAATATCTGAGTGGCTAAAATATAAATACATCGATTATGAAGACGGTATGTTCAAGTAATAAATTTTAGATACAGTTAAAAATCAGAGCACAATGAATAAGCGATAGATGAAATGGCAAATAATGCAGTGAAAAGTGTTTTTAGAATTCATCCGTACCACTGTGAATTAAACGCCATCGAGTTAGTGTAGGTCAGAATCGAAGTCTATGTTGCAGCGAAAAACAAAACATACATAATGACGGAAGTTAAAGAACTGGTGGTATAAGAAGCAGTAAGAACAGTGTCGTAGGAAAAGCTGTAAGTCAAATGTGGAAACTATAGACGAGACAGAGGAGCAGTTTGTTATAAACCTCTATGAAAACAAAGTTCGACAGAGTGACCGTTTCGCCATCCTTTACCATTATTATTACTGGTATTGTTATTAAAGATTGTTTGAATGGAGCGTTTTCTTAGCAACCCGAATGAAAATAAATCTGCTTCGATAGAAAGTTTCATCGTACTTTTAACTTTATTGTAATTTTTTTGGAATCTTCAATGCCATCTGTGTTTTTTAACTCTCTATTTCGTTACGCCGTTGCCCAGGTTTCTCAGCACCCGCTATGACGGCAGTCATCCAACGCCGCCAACTGCAAAGCATGCGACAAGGATTTTGCACACCCGTACGTATAACGTGAATACCGAATGCTTTCGCTCACGTGAGACTGTTTACGTTTCGTCCCAGCTCTCGATCAACAGACTATGGCGCTCTTCTACGGAGGACCCCACAGGGTTGTCACTCGCAGAGGATGGTCCCGCAGTTCCGAGTATGTGCGCTGACAAGCGCGACATCTGCAAATCCCATCCGTTGTTGGGCGAAAGTTGTGAAGCCTCGCTATTTTACCAGTTTGCCTCATCGTCATTACCTGTGTTATGTTCATGACTTCGGGTTTGTTGGTAACTATTGTCATTGTTTTCATACTCCTCTCTTCGGAATCCCAAAGCGGGACGGAGCTGATGCGCCATCGTGAAATATCCAACAAATAATACAACCGCCTAAGTAATTGTCACCGTAAAAGCAAACAAAATTCTACATACATTTACAATGCCAATGTTTCTTTTCTTTATCTAACTCGTGAACGAGCCTGTACTTCCTACCCTGAGTTGGAGACCTCACTACCCGTGAGGCCATTTTCTAGGATGGCCTACGGCTGTGTGTCTGAGGAAGGACTTTTTTCCCCCAACTGAGGTTCTAATACATATATCACAAAGGCCTATATCTTTCTTGCCTAAAATCGTGATACGGATTGGCGCACCTAACTCCGTTTGGCATTAGGCCGTAGTGTCTATATGCTTTCGAAAACTCTCTTATAAATTGGTCACAATTAGGCTTATAATACCATAACTCTTCTAACACTATGACAGCTGCGTCCAGGTTTATTTTGTTGTCATAGAACGTAACTGCAAGTTCATCAATTCTTTGTTGGCTGTGAGGAACAAGGAAGTCTAGGTGTAGATCGTTAGGATAGTTCCTTATGTGACCCCAGTTGGCGTAAACGAATGCAAGAGCCGACATTAGCTGCAATATACAAAAAACTTTATTCAGAATGTTACCTTTCCTTTTCTTTTACAAAAAGTCATATACACTCGATTACTTATTGTATAATCTACACATTTCACTTCATTCTGTACATCATATTCCTTATTAGGTTTTGTACCAGACAGCATTACACCAATATAAAAAGGGTTAGTGCCTTGAAATAATTTGTGTTTAACTTTACATTTCTGTTCCAATTTTTTTTTCAACTGTCAACTTCAGATATACTCGGTGATTGACTAGGCTTACAATAAGTAACAAATTTAAAATGATTACGACCATTATACTTCCTCCATGGTACACCAGTAGAATCAAATCCATGTAAACTGAAATGTTTTAACCTATTTGCACAAGCTATACGAACATGTTCTAATGAACTCAGGTCCTCAAATATTTTTTACTAGCTTTATCATCATTAGCAATACGCTCTATCCTAACATGTACACGATATATATATATATATATACGTTACAATCTTATTAATACTTACACCATCATACTCATTAGCAAAAAATTTAAATTCATCACTTAAATCATAAGCACGCATAGACTTTGAATTCTTTGCATTGTGATCAAAATGTTTATCTTTCTTATCACCAATACATTCATACGAAAACACTATATTTTCTGTAGACGTAAATCCCGTTCTCCGTCTACACATATTTCGAAATACGGATCTGGAAATAAGACTACGTCTCTTCCTTCTCCATAATTTCCTCCTACGACGTAACATCATCCGCAGACGCATCGCTCGAAACATCCAATATCTCCTTAGACGACTCATCATCGGACGACGGGTCCGACGTGTCCATCTCCGCCTTTAAACTTTACAATGCACAATACGACAATCGGCATGTACCACGGTCAATCTCGAAAGCATAGCCTCAACACCAATAGCCATTTCATTGGATACAAATGTAACAAGTGCACGATGCGTAATCGTAAATCCAGGCTTATTCTTTATATTAACAGTAACCGGACGACCCTCAACTATACGCTTCAAAATTGAAACATAAGGGCGCCCACGTGGCCACTCGAATTCTTCAAACAATATACCTTTATGGAAGTTGGCATGTACCCTCCAAATCCAAATTTGGAACAAAATGGCATAAATATATGTTGCTTTCGAGACAAAACCTTCTCTATCAAACTACTTTTACCAATATTGGTATCACCAAATAAATATAACTGACTCTTACGTACCTTATCGGACCGAAAGGAGGCATTGTACCACTTTACTGCACGACCTGCCCAACCTGAGAATTGCAAATCACAAAACGTCAAATCTTGTACAACCAACTGATTAGCCTGAATCGATTCAAAACACTTTTCTATAAACCTTATCCTGCTCCAATTATTGACAAGAAACGGATCAGTGTAATCAATAAATGAGGTACGTTCTGCCCACCTACGAAGCCGAACATTAATAGACAAAGGAATTTCATTGCAATTAGTAGCAGGCACAGAGTCAAACTTTGTTACATATATTAATGTCGTTTTCCTACTTTGACAGGACTGTATATCCAAAACACCATCGATATGACCAAACATAAACTCTAAACCTGCTCGAATGTCATCCAAAAGGACAATGCTGCGCCACCAATCAGAAATTTATGATATTCGAACAGAGAATACAATAATCCTAAAGAACCTTATTGGCGTGGCTATTTCCTGACGAGGCGTTTCTAGTTCATATGCACCAGGCTGTTCCAACAGGCTGCTCCGCGAGCAGGAGCGCACACGAGCGCTCACTACCCGAGCTCGGAGCTGCGGTGGTGGGGGAAGCTGACGTCACGCACGCCAGTACTAAGCGGTCATAAGTGAGCAGAAGCGCTCGCTTAGTTCTCGTCGTTGGGTAGACAACAGCAAAAATTTATATTCGCGTAAGCCCAGTGCCTGCTTCCTTAGAACAACTGTATCTCGTCACTAACAAAGACATACGTCCAGAATATCTAATGTGTCAAAAAACTCTTATTGCGCAAAAAAATTAAGTCTACAACATGATTACCGAAAAAAGAACAGCCGCTATTTTTTCTTGTGTGTATCACATTCCTACAGTTTCTATGAGGAAGAAAATTAGTGCCGTATTTTCTTGAACAGTCTTTTTAAATTAAAAACCTTAGTATTTGTGCCATTTCTTGTGATAAATGGTGGTTCAGCCGTTATTTCACTTTTTACTGCCCCTGTTTAGCGCGTTGTGGAACTTTTAAGACAGACGACTTTTGGTTAGTTTCTTCATTGACAATTAAAGCGGTGTGTTAATCGTTTACCTGAAGAAAGCTATTTTTTATCCTACATGCAAAAGTACCATTTCTTTGATATATATATATATATATATATATATATATATATATATATATATATATATATATATATATATATATATATATATATATATACTGCTTTTCTCGAACACCGAAATCTTAGTTATAAAATTCACTGTAAAATTTATATTGCCGTATTGTTGATTAAAATGGTGAAAAATGGAATACGGTTTTGCGTGATAAATCAGTCATAATGTGTGTTTCTTTTGATATTACAGCAAAAATTCCTTAAATCAATGATTCCTTCATTAAAAATAACGGGAAAGTTCATTATACACTTGATAAGAAATACGTTGGTTTCGTGAAATAGGCATTTAAATATGTAGAATACTGCCACCATAAACACGCCTTATTACATTACAGTCATGAAACTACATCACTGATATTCAGGACTGCAGAGCTTACATATTAATGATAACAACGAAAGACATAATATTGCACTGAAGATTGACCCAGTGTCACGTATCCCGCATTTCCATAGAGAAAACTGGCAGGCATAAATTTATCCATGTTATGTCGACTGATATGAAGTCTGCGACTGTATTATGGATTTTTTGAAATAATTTATACTGCAGCAGTCACTTTTTACTAATATTATTATCAGCACGATGCTTTTCGGCACAAGCTGCCATCATCGGGTGCATTTCACAGTTACAAGTTCATTACTGTTTGGTTACGTTTTGTGTTGTGGGTGCCAGCGAGGTTATGGTTGGACATTTTAACCTGTTTAGGCTGGTGAGAACCGCGATAGGTGGTACAATAGGTCGGGTTCTCATGGAAAAGAGCACTGGCAAATCTCCCCGAATTCTAGGGAAGTCCCCGAGCGGCAGGCACTCGACGCCGATTGGCTGTAGCACTGGCGGTCACGCGCCAAAACGCAAACATATTTTTGTTAATATTTAATAAACTAATTATTTATTCAATGTCAAACTCAAATTAGAAATACACCTCAAAGCCAAGCTATGCCCTGAGTAGGTAAAACATATTAACAATTACTAAAATCATAAACAAAACAGTTAATATAAGACGGACGATGCAAGCCGGCCATGTTTATGCGTGAAATTATGGAGCGAAGGCAGCCTTGCAACGAGCCGCCACACTTCAGTTCAGTACACGCACTCGGAGGAGTAACATGCATACGTAGACGGTCATAAGACATTGTTTAATCATCTTAGATCAAGGGAAATTATATTTACTTTCAGTTAAGACAATGTGTGTCAAGTAGATGTTATTATGCAGTTTGCTGGTTTTCTGCAGTCTTTAAATAAATCATATGGTATCCTGTGTACCTCAGTTTTATTTCGTAATTAGATCAGTTCCTGCCAATAGTTTAGCAATTTCAGCCTCATTACAGAACTCCGACCTGCGTACTATCATCTGCGTGGGGACATCTATAGAAGACAACAGGTTGGTGAACGTTTAGAGTTTCTACTCTTCACACAGTGCAATGGGGAGTTAATACAACCCTCGCGTATACTGTGATTGCGGTACAAATGCAAACTGTTGTGCGTCGTCCATAGCAACATGGAGGAGGAAAGGAAATGATATAGAACGGTTTAGCTAGACCCCTGTAGACGTTTTTTACAGATCGGGCGGCCTCCCGCGTCGGAGGTTCGAGTCCTCCCTAGGGCATGGGTGTGTGTGTGTGACTTGTCCTTAGGTTACTTTTAGTTTAAGTAGATTGTAAGCTAGGGACAAATAACCAAACTGTTAAGTCCCACAGATTTACAAACATTTGAACACTTTCAGAAACAATTATGGCCGTCGCAGGCATTGGAATACAGCTGGCAGTTTCTCGCGACATCACATCCCATCCTGCCGCTTCCTTGCACATGCAACGACTGCTCACGGCCGAGACGCGGTGTTTCGCGAGTAAGTGAGCGCTCCCTAGTTCATGAGCGAGCACACTAGCTGGAACAGCGCGATATACAGGGAACGCAGGTGGCGCGAATGGAGAGCGCAGCAGTTCAGCGGGAATGACAGCTTGGGTATCAGTTATCGGCGTCGAGTATCTGCTCCTATCCGGAGGGTGACGTCTGGTACCGCACTGGGGCTATATGGTTGTGACTAGGAACCTGGTTATAGAGGAACATGCACATCCGCCATTTTTGTTCCTTCGCTTCGACGCGTGATTGTAGAATAGGACAGTCAATACGACTTCAGAATGGTGGGCTGTGCAGCTCCGAATTGTTCTAATCATTCATAAAATGGTTTTCGTATTTTTTTCGTTTCCAATGGATCCTGAAGAGCGTAAAATATGGTTAATAAATTGTCGTCGTGACAAATGGACACCAACAAGGTCTTCAAAACTATGCGAGGTGGGTTAATTCGTTTGTAGTTATGCATAATGTCTACACGTTGCAAACGACAGGTTTCGACACTTTTTTTTCATACAGTACATAACAATACCAAATACTTTTAAAAATGATGCACACTATTGTTTACTAGTTATAATTGCACATACGGTAAAAGTCGACCACTTTACGAAACAAGAGCCTTGCTTTATCACTAAAATTAGCAAATGAGGTCCGTGTGAACTACTGGTTACTCCCTGCTACAAAGCCTTGTTCCCTGGCCCAAACTGAGAACTGACTCGTTTCAAATTACTTCATTAACACGAATTTAATACTACAGTGGTCAATATACATAGCAGCTCACACGTTATTACACACAGGCATTAATAAGCAAGCCACCACAATTAAAGTTATCTTAGAAAGGTGGCTAAGAAAACATTTATGGCGCAACGGAATTTAGACGTAAGGAAAATGGCATCTGAGCTTGTTCTCAGCACTTGTGAAGAACAATATTAAATAAAAGGGGGAACTTACGGATTATGCTGAACTTAAACTTGTTTATTCAGATAGAAAACAAGCAAAATGGGGAACCAATTTGGTTAATACAATAAAAATTCATCTCTTATCTGGATTAATGTGGACGGTGCCCAGTCTAAATTATACATGATTTAATGCTACTGGGGGAAGGATTCACAAACAACACCCATTCGCTCACACACACGCAATGCCACAGCGAAACTCAGCAAAATCAGCGTGCTGAGACGCGGCGGAAGCAGGCGCCGCTATCGTAGACGAAATTCAGCAAGTTGGAGGTAGCACAAAATACAATATACAAAAGCACTTTGAAGGCGCCTCTGGTCTGTCGTGCCTGTTTTGAGATGGTGCGTTTCTATATCCAAGTTATCTAGTGACATTAAATAAATTGTAACTTTACAGAAATGTACAAAAAATATATGGAAGATGACAGACGGTCGTCTTTCAACGGCTGGTAACGATGTTTGAAGCTACTGCGATATTAATTTTAGTTACAGCTACTGCGATGTTAATTTTAGTTTATGCATCGGCGGCGTAATTTGCTAATGTTGGCAAGAGAATGTTCGCTTTAGGAGAATAATTAATTTACTGACCGGACAATTGTACATACAAGAAGATGGTAAAGACGAAAAATTATTTTCTCTCATTCTACCTGTTCGAGTTTTCAAAGAGCATTCAAAGGTCTTTGCCAACATCAGCACACTACGCCAACGACGCCGTAAGTAAAATTGACTAATGAGGAAGTAAATTGTTAAATGAGAAATTAAAATCTCTTATTTATAAAAGTTTTACTGCATCCTAGTTTATCATGATGATATATCTTGTGCACTGAAAAAGTATTTTATATGAATTCTGAAAAGTACACCGTAAAAAAGTAGCGACCTGGGTGTGTATTCTGGAGCAAATGTATGGCATTCGAAAACGGAGATTTCTTGCGTGTAATCGCAGCTTTGGTAATGCATGTGGTATCCCATAAAAGTGAGCTGTCGAAAGCGAAAGAGTTGCTCACAATATACTCCCAGGTGGGAGAATACCAGAAAACATATTTAACGATTTGTCAAACATATTACAATAACTTATTACGACGAGATTAATTTATGATACAAATATATATTTGAATAGCCTAATATCAAACCTGGACATCTGACATAGTGGTCGAAATTTAGTTAGCAATCGATTCTAAAGGAAGATTTTCCGCTATTTTCTTTTCTGAAGTCCGTATTTTCCAAAAATTTACGTAAATGTGATGAATCACACTTTAAAGTTGACTGCTCACATCAAAAGCGGACACCTACATATGAGCTTGATATCAAATTCGGACACTTGTTGAATAAAGCAGTGTGCACCAATGGGAACAATGATCACATGACGACGAAAATCAAACATGGCGACAGTATGTGCCAGGTACTAAGACGTATTAGCCTGTACTTCACTTTTTCAGTAATTTTTTAATAGTATCATTGCTAACAACCATCCTAAAGTGAGTGAAATGGAACCAGCGTCTGAAGGAAAAGTTAGGAAGTGGTCGAAACAACCTGAAAAGTGGAAAATAAACATTTAAAAGAAACAAAGGTAAGACTAGCTTGTAAACTGCACTGTTCTATTGTAAGGTGTGTTGTTCGAAATTATCACTTGTTGGAAAGAAGTTCGGTGTCAGAAATAATGTAAGGATGTTTAAGTAAGGTAAGACTAGCTTGTAAACTGCACTGTTCTATTGTAAGGTGTGTTGTTCGAAATTATCACTTGTTGGAAAGAAGTTCGGTGTCAGAAATAATGTAAGGATGTTTAAGTAAGTATCTGGCGACAATTTCAAGAGACCTTATGCTAACAATTTTAGAGATTCAGTGCCGTAACATTTCATGTCGTATATAAATTAAAGAAGCTTATTATGATTATTGTAGTTCTTCATTTTTCCAATATGTAATAGAGTTCAAAATTTAATATTTTCCTCTTTATGTCTATTTATTATTTATTTTATTTATCGTAGGGCATATGACAGCAGCATATATACAAATATAATTAAACAAAGAACAAGAAAATATATACAAATATCAGTAAAAGATTGTACAAGAGCTCATTTTCGTACATGTGAGTGATCAATGATATATTATGACAGAACACTTGGAATTACGACATGTGAGACAAGCTTTTGGCTACACATCAATGTCCAGATCTTGAATCCACTTCATAGCCTGAGGTGTGGCTTCTATAAAGTCCTCAGCAGAGCCACTATACTTTCTTTTTGGACACACTCTTATTATGTGGTCCAGCGTCTGTTCAGGTGCTCCACAATCACAACTTGGGCTGTCCGTGAGGCCCCACTTATAAAGCATGGCCTTACATCTGGTATGGCCACTTCTGATGCGATTGAGCTTAGTCCAGTCTTTTCTTGCGAAGTTGGACCGTTTTAGTTCTTTTGATGCATCACTTATGAGGTGATGATTACAGACTGAATTCTCTCACTCCTTTTTCCAGTTCTCTTTTAGGTTGAAGGTGACCTCTCCTCTTATATAGCAGTTATTCCATATCTGGCCATAGAAGTGCAAAGCAAATCTCTCGAAAAAGGTGAAAAGACTCTAACGGATGACCTTGAAGTCCTTAGAAAATACTACAGAAGGTGGCGTTTGTGCCCAAATCCGGATAAGACTGAAGTTTGCGCTTTTCACCTCAACAATATTATAGCCAATCAAAAATTGTCTGTGCTATTTAACCAACAGAGAGTGAAAACAACTTTCATCCTAAGTATCTGGGTATTACACTTGATAGATCCCTCACCTATAAAGAACACCTTAAAAATGTTGGCCAGAAACTAAAAACACGAACTAATATTATTAGAAAACTGGGCGGAAGTTCTTGGGGTGCAAATGCATCCACACTGCGAACAACAGAAACATTGATAGTCTACACCACTGCCGAATACTGTGCTGCGTTCTGGGAGAGAAGCCACCACACCAACAAAGTAGACGTACAGCTCCACGAAAGCATGCGGATAATCGCCGGCACATTAAAGTCTACTCCAACACCGTGGTTCTCCGTCATCGCTAATATAGCTCCACCAAAATTAAGAAGACAAAAAGCATCTTTTAAAGAATGGGAAAAATAGTAAAAATAAATGAAGGAAAATGTTTACCAATGTAGGATGTAATAAAAAATTTGGCAAATTACCGTATGAAATCACGAAAGCCGATATGGAATTTATGTCGATATTACTATAATTTCCCAGATTATACACTTGTAAAAGATTCTCGTCAGGAGTAAGCGAATCTCTGTGTATCAAAAACAGACATATGAAAGCGTGTTCACATCAAAAGCGGACACCTGCACGTTTTGGTTTCAAAGACGGACATCTGTATTTTCAGTCACAATTTGAAGGTGATTGAGAAATTAATATTAGCCACTTCGAGGTATAAATAATCGAGTATTAAAGTTGGGCGGCCGCGGTGGCCGAAGAGACTGAGGCGCTCCAGTCACGGTCTGCACGGCCACCGCGGTTGGGGATTCGAATCCCCCCTCGGGCATGGATAAATGTTCAAATGTTTGTATAGCTTATGGGACTTAACTATGGGGTCATCACTCCCTAAACTTACAAACTACTTATGAACTAACTAATACTAAGGACGGCACAAATATCCATGCCCGAGGGGGGATTCGAACCCCCGTCCGTAGTGGCCGTGCAGACCGTGACTGGAGCGCTTCAGTCCCCTCGGCCACCGCGGCCGGCCCGGGCATGGATATTTGTGCCGTCCTTAGTATAAGGTAGTTGATAAGTAGTTGTAAGTTTAGGGACTGATGAACCTGTTGTTAAGTCCCATAAGCTTAACAAACATTTGATTTGATTAAAGTTGATAATGCTCAAATCAGCTTGTACATATATTAGCTCAACGTTTCGCATTAAAAAAAAATCACGTTTATCTCAGTTTCTGGAAGACGACAGATGTCCGTCTGCGATATTAGGCTACTCAGTTCCTTTTTGGCATGTGTATTAGAAATGAAGCAAGCGACATTTGAAAGCAATAGCAGCTGAAAAACTCCGCCTCTCACATGATCACGCTATCACAGCTTGGAACGAAAATGGCGTCGAGATCTGCCGCTACAGCAGAAATTGATGCGCATGCCCGTCTGTATGCAGGTGCCCTAGTTGTGAAGCAAGCGTCACAAGTGGCGTCGGTAGCCCGTCCCGCAGTGGCTGGGCTGTGTCAGGCGGCGCAGTCTAGCTGCCAGGGGCGGTGCAGCGCAGGGTTGCATCAAATTAGCGGCTAGGGGCCGCAGCGCCCGGGGCGTAGGCGCCAAAACCCAGTGCTGCAGTGTCGCGTGCCTAGGTCATAATAGTCGTTCTGTGACTGCTGTATGTCGTGGAATCACACAATACTGAAATCAATGTAGCCAGCGGCTGAGCTTCTGCATTTGATTGATTGATTGATTTATTTTATACGTTGCTTGTAGCGGCCATTTTAACAGCGTCTGAATACTATGTATTTTCATAGTAGTATCATTATATAAATACGCTAACACGAAAATTGTGGTACAGATTACTAATTTATTCGTACAAGAAGGCTAATGAAACTTACATAATTCGAAAGACTGTTTGTCGTAGATTTTACGAATATAAATATTATGTGTGCATTTAGCTATTAAAAGTGGTAAAAGGCAGTAGAAATTTTCCTATCTACAGCTTGGATCAAGTTCTACATTCTCCAACAATCAGCTCACTGATTGGCTATTCGCCTCGACCAAAGACGCTGTAATGCAGCGCATCTGCAGCATTAAAATAACGTATTTAAAATAGGTGAATATCGAAACATGGAGTGCTCCCAACTCACTTTCTTGTGCCGTTCAAATGCTTCATTTTCGCAGTGAAAACCTACCGACAGGCTCGTGCCTGTGTCAGATACGAGGCGACAATTTTCGTATCCTTTTCTCGGAAAGTGGGAGAGTCGGAAATCCCCCTCTTTGTGTTAGCCTACTCTTTTACGATAAAAGTTTGATGTTCGTGTCTTTTTAAGATTTATTATCAAGAGGTATCTGCAAAATAAGCATGAACTCCTTGGCTGACTAGAAGGCGCGCCTATCGGAAGGTTAAGAGTGGTTAAAGGAAATGGATGTTTTCATATGAATGCCGATATAAAGGGTGGTGTGCCGGAAGAGGCATCTAGCGGTGCTCGGGTGGAACTACGAAGTCGAGAATGACGATATAAATGATGATGCGCCGGGAGAGGCATGTAGCGGTGCATGGGTGGAACTACGAAGTCGACATGTTGTCAGCTCTGGAATTCTGAATATCGCAGTGTCGAAATAACATTATTTCTTGGCGTTGTATAAATATACGAACACCGAAATTGCAGTTACATTTCAAATATTAGGCTAATGAAAGTTATATAATACGAAAATGGCATGAGATTTATATACTTCCGTTTTTATTAGTTGTTATTGTGTCAGGCGTTTTCCTTAACACGTAAGAGATACCGTTTCATACCTTCCAGGACCGGTTACATTTTACCAGATATCCCAGCGGCCTCCTATGATAATGTAGGCAACAGATGCTGATTAGTTAGAATCCTGTGAGTCTTCATTTTAGCCAATCGCTTGACAACGCTGATGATTTCTCATGGAATCTGCGCTTTACGAGGTTTTTTTACTGAGCGGACGAGGATACATACAAGAACCTGTCAACCATAAAGCAGGAACAGCATTATTTGTTTACTTCATGGTCTGCACGATACACTAATCGAGTCATTATATGTCGTTCGAACAAATGGGCTAAGATTTTCTATTGTGTTGTTGATGTTGCCAACATAATCACGCGAGGCCGCCGACATGATACGTAAAATTGTACCCCCAGTGACCATATTAAACACAATTGATCGATTTTCGATCACAGACAATAGTTTTTTTTAATCGCCTTCTGCTACTGCAAATGAAGGTTCTTTTATTTTTTATTTTTACAATTCACAAGTAGGCGTTTCGCCTTTTTCACAAAGCAACGTCAGTGAGTATCCTGAAATATTTAGATTATTTTGTTCACACATGTAGGTTAGGATATTACATATGTACAAAACATTTTGTTTATGAATCAAAACACTTAGATTTTTGGTATAAAATGCTGTACTTACAGCACTTGCTACTCCATATCTCCCTCCTTCCGGCAACCAGCTCGGAATGTTGTACTATTTTGCGAAAAACTTCGCTTTTTTATAGATGCACTGCCGTCTCCTGCCATAACTGTACCCAGTGTAACTTGTTTTGTGTTGCCAACTTTCTCAGTTTGTTTGTAATTCGTCTTTATTGAAAGTGTGTTGAAGGTATCTTTGTGTGTGTGTGTGTGTGTGTGTGTGTGTGTTTCATTTGTTCATCCCATTTTTTTCATAAAAATGTGTATCTGTGTGTGTGTTATGGTAAAAGATTATGTTATAAGGTCCACTTGTGACAGTTTCCTTGACACTTTCCTATCTTCCCTTTTACCTCGCTCACGTTACCGCGAGCAGCGTGCTAACTTGTCTACTTGTACTAGACCGAACGTTGCACGTGAGGCCCGTTGGAGGTTGTCACTTAATGTTTGACTAACCTGGTGTCTTCTCTCTCGTAGATGCCCCCAGCGAAGAAGCAGCACACAGTTTTCTGAGGTGAGGCAAAAATTGAAAGTGGTGGATACTGTGGCTGCCTAACTACCATTAACTAAGTCAGTGACTTACTTCAGAGATGCCAGTGGCTCTTTTACTTTTACCAATCACACGAATACAGAAGCCACAAACTGCATGTTGACGTCAAAACTAACGCTGTTACCATTCATAAAACACTTTGACATACATTGCACGCACTTTACAAATATTTTTAGCCCCATTATGGACCGATTAATACAAGACTGGTTCTCGCAAGTGTCGCTGGATGTTTGCCGTGTCGGGGATCGCAGTGAACTATCAGTGGAGCTGGGCTCCACGCTAGCACCTAGAGTTTTGGCCCCAACCGACACTTCTAGAACCCCACACTCACTCTTTACCTAAAATACTTAATCTAATGAATCTACAAAAGAATAGTGTAATAACAAATAATTAATTAACACACATGGCAATAGAATTAATAACTGAATTGTTATTTATTAAATAATTAGTAAAATAGCTGGGAGGTTGTGGCCCGTAAAGATATAGTAACAGCCCATGAGATCACTCTTAGAGAAAGGGGTGGAGTTTTCCCACGGGACCGTTCTTACAGTACCATCTGACTACTATCTTGCTCACGCTACTTTGTACTATTCCACACAAGAAAACGAAACTATGAAATAAAATAAAGAAATGGCTGCTGGCTTACAAGCCAGTACCGCCACAGTGTGTGTGTATGTGTGTGTGTGTGTGGAGACGGAGGGGATTATGGATTTGTGATTATGTGTTGGTACTTTGTGTCTACCATGTGGTCAAATCAGTGAAATCAGTGATTTGTCAAGTTTATTTGGTCATTTTGCAGCAACTTTATCTCAGCTCTTGTAATATTAGGAGGTGTTTTTCTTTATTCATTTTAATTATCTTCAAGTATTTTTCTATCTTTGTGCGTTTGTGGTTATATTCTTCCAGATGTCCACTTTTGTGGAACATATGAAGGAATATAACCACAAACCCACCACAACAGAGACTTGAATATAATTAGAATAAATTATGAAAAACACCTCCTAACATTATAAGAAAATTATCATATGTATAAAACAAAAGGTGAGACGAAGTTGCTACAAAATGATCAAATAAACTTAACAAATCAATCACTGTTTTCACTGATTGACCAGATGTCAAAAATTACACGTGTTCAGTCCAATTCAAGTGATGGTGTGTCGCGCACGAATGACCGTGCAATTTTAGGCGACTTGTCACTGACTGCGTGGCCACTAGCGTCGGAGTTTCGAAGATTCTCCTTCCGGTGTGAGTGTGTCCTGGGCGTTAGTTTAAGTAGTCTGCAGGTCAAGGGACCGATTACCACAGCAGTTTCGTTCGTTATGTTTATAACCACTTGAACATTTGAAGTGATGATACAGAAACATCAAATCAAATGTTCAAATGTTTGTATGGATTATGGAACTTAACTACGGGGTCATTAGTCCCTAAACTTACAAATTACTTATGAACTAGCTACGACTACAGACGGCACAATTATCCATGCCTGAGGGGGGATTCGAACCCCCGACCGTAGTGGCCGTGCAGACCGTGACTGGAGCGCCTCAGGCTCCTCGGCCACCACGGCCGGCCCATTAGTGATCATGATATCGTCATAGCGTCGATGGTGACGAAAGTTCATAAACCAATCAAGAAGACTTGGAGCGTGTTTCTGTTGGGAAGAGCCGATAAGTAAATGTTAGGATCGCACTTAGAAAATGAATGGGCATTGTTTAATTTCGGGACTATGGATGTAGAGGAATTATGGACTAAATTTAAGTGCATTGTAAATAAATGGTTAGAGAAATATGTGCCAGTAAAGACGATTAAGGATGGAAAAGATCCACTGTGGTATAATAATAATGTTAGAAAGTTGCTGAGAAAGCAAAGACTCTTGCACTCTGGATTCAAAAACGAACACGCAAATGATGACAGGCTACAGTTAGTAGAGATTCGTGCGTCTATAAAAAGATATTACCAAAAGATCTTTCCAAGAACCCTAAAAAATTCTGGTCCTATGTAAAATCGATAAGCGGGTCAAAGCCCACTGTCCAGTCACTCGTTGATCATTCCGGGGCAGTAATAAAAGAAAGCAAACGGAAAGCTGAAGTTCTAAATTTAATCTTTAAGAAATCTTTCACGCAGGAGAACCGCACAAATGTACCATCATTTGATCAACGTACTAATTCCGAAATAGAGGACATAGTAATAGGTATTTCCGGTGTATAGAAGCAGCTGAGAGAGCTAAATACGAAAAAGTCCATCCGGTCCGGATGGAATACCAGTTCGGTTTTACAAAGAGTATTCTGCGGCATTGGCCCCCTACTGAGCTTGCATTTATCGCGAATCTTTAATTCAGCGCAAAGTTCCTAGTGATTGGAAAAAAGCGCAGGTGACTCCCGTTTATAAGAAAGGAAAGAGAACTGACCCACACTATTACAGGCCAATATCGTTGACATCAGTTTCATATAGAATTTTGGAGCATATTCTCACTTCGAATATAGTAAATATCCTTGAAACGGAAAAGCTTCTTTCTATGAATCAGCACGGGTTTAGGAAACATCGTTCATTTGAAACTCAGCTTGCCCTTTTCTCACATGACATCTTGCGAGCCATGGATGAAGGGCAACAGGCGGATTGTGTTTTTCTCGACTTCAAAAAGGCGTTCGACGCGGTGCCACACTGCAGACTGCTAACAAAGATGCGAGCTTATGGAATAGGTTCACAGATTTGTGACTGGCTGGAAGACTTCCTAAGTAATAGAACGCAGTACGTTGTTCTCGACGGCGAGTGTTCATCAGAGACAAGTTTATCGTCAGGTGCGACCCAGGGGAGTGTGATAGGACCGCTATTATTTTCTATCTATATAAATGATCTGATGGACAGAGTAAGTTGTAATTTGCGGCTGTTTGCTGATGATGCTGTGGTGTATGGGAGGGTGTCGTCTTTAACTGACTGTAATAGCATACAGGATGACTTAGACAGAATTTCTAGTTGGTGCAAAGAATGGCAACTAGCTCTCAATGTAGAAAAATGTAAGGTGATGCGCATGAGTAGGAAAAAAATCCCATAATATTCGAATACAGCATTAGTAGTGAGCTTCTTGATGCTATCGCGTCGTTCAAATATCTAGGCGTGACATTGCAGAGCGATATGAAATGGAACGAACATGTAAGGACAGTTGTGAGTAAGGCGGACAGTCGACTTCGGTTTATTGGGAGAATTTTGGGAAGATGTACTTCACCTGTAAAGGAGACCGCGTATAAAACGCTTGTACGACCTCGTCTTGAGTATTGCTCAAGTGTTTGGGACCCGCAGTAGATTAGTTTAAAGGAAGACATAGAGGCAGTACAGAGGCGAGCAGCTAGGTTTGTGACTGGTAGTTTCGACCAATGACTTAGTGTCACAGAAATGCTCCAGCATCTCAATTGGAGATCGCTGGAGGAAAGACGACGTTCTTTTCGTGAATTTCTGTTGAGGTAATTTAGAGGGTCGGAATTTGAAGCTGAGTGTAGTACGATCTTGCTGCCTCCTACTTACATTTCGCGTGAAGATCACAAAGACAAGATAGGCATTGTTTTTTTCCTCGTTCTACTTGGGAGTGGAATATGAAAGGAAATGCCTAATAGTGGTACAGTGTACCCTCCGCAACGCACCTTACGGTGAATTGCGGAGTATGTATCTAGATGTAGATGTAATATTGCTGGGATTTTATTATGCTAATAATTTATCATTGTGTCTATGAATGTAGCAATATGAACGGTTTCTCCGTGACGCCACTGTCCCTGTGAGAATGTGTACATGCTTTATTCTGTACTAGCTGAAAACCCGGCGTTGCCCAGGTATTTATTTATTTATTCCTGCCATTTTTCACGTATATATCCATTTATATAAGGGCTGTAGGTCTGTAAAATCTCTTGGGAATACAATTAGTGGTAAAGAAGTAATATATTAAAACTTGGTGCGTGATGGGACGGTTTTCCATGAATGTTACTGTTTATGTGCTCATATCTCATTAACTACGTGCCGTTCTGTGATACAATTTAGAAGTTACATTCACCTATACATGTGTATAATGTCTGTAAAATTTCCTGTGGCTACAATTTGTTGTGTACAAATTATAAATTGTAACATCATACCAGATGCAGTAGTTTTAGTCCATTAACAGCGGAAAAGTAATAAGCGAGAAACTTTTCTCCTTTCATAATTTTGCTACGGTTGTTAGCGAGAAAAATTGTGTTTAAAGTTTGTTGCAAGTCGATAAGTACTCTCATTCTCATATAGCTTATTTATAAAGCCTCGCCGCGTTATGTGGCAATTTTTTGCGATTCCTATTGTTTATGACGTCATATCTTCTGAACCGTGTATCACATGTGATTTTTAACCCTGCAGCAATTGTTACCTCACGGTAAGGAATGTGTGTACCAAATTTAGTTGAAATCGGTCCAGTGGTTTAGGAGAAAATGAGCAGCCTTATCGCTAAATTCAGCAGTTTTACGCGTATCTCATTGTTAATGACGTCATATCTTGTGAACTATGTATCGTAAGTGATTCTTACCCTTACGGCGACCGTCCTCATGGATTGAAGCTTACGTGTACAAAATTTCATAAAGATTGGAACAAAACTGTAGATTTGTATGCAACACGTACAAACATACGGACACTCTGCATGTATGAGCATCTTCTAGCATGGCAGTCTGAGTGTATGTATAAGAATTTTCGTCGTCGGCTGCTGGCTTTGCATATTTCTCTGGCTTCGTGTCGATAGGTAGTCGTTACAACCTTTGCTTTTGATGCTAACAAAGAGGTTCCTCCACCCTTTGGTTACAAGTTGGGTTGGCAATGCCCACTAGCAAGCCTCGATAGGACGCGCGAATTTAATCTCTCCCCACCACCTCGTTTTTCCTGGGTTTTACCGATTTCCGGTGGATTGCTCGTGGTTGTAGGGACTGGGTGGCCGACTTGGACATTCTGTGGCTGCGCTTCGACCTGGTAAGACGTTCTAATTTTCTATCATCCGTTGAGATGATAGCGTTTCGTTGTCCGGTTTATTCAAGGTAGACTTCAGAACTTAGGTTCATTTTTCGGATTAAGTTTATCCTATCATGTGCGGAAGTGTTCTGAATTTGATTACAGTGATTTTGCATAGGTTAATGGAGTGAATATGTAACTAATTTGGTTTGATAATAGATGGAATCGGTTTTGTGAGAGTAGCTGGCGGTGTACGAACTCGGTTTAATTTCTTCTAGCTTTGTGGGACTAATATGCGAGAATATTTTTATTCTTTGTAGTGCATCTGAAATATTCCTGTCCGTTTTCTCCTTCTGCGAGTGATATATACTCCATGTGGTGTGTTCTTAGAACAAAGCCTTCAGTTAGCCCTGTGTCTATGCCCTTCAGGCAAGAAATTATGCATTTATCTTTCTGATTTCCCTTGGTACATCGCGATCTCCTCTCTGTCTATTTTAAAATTCTATTTCGTTTCCAAACTTGTACCTTGCATTCAGACTTCGTCAGTAAATTCTCTTCTAGCCTTGTACGACCACTTTATTAGCTTGCTTATGAAATACTACGTATTTCTTGGAGCTCATGCCGTATTTCGTAGTTGATTTACTCCGACTTTGAATTTATTCCATTTTTCTGATTTTTAGACTTCGTCCATCCGTGTAAAACCTTCTAACTGTATTTCTCCAGCTTCCTTATGTCCTACGCATTTCTAAGGGTTGTATGCCGTAGCTTTTTTTTCATTTTTCGGAATGAGTTTTTATTTTTACTGGTTTTCGGAACCACGTGGTTCCGAACTCCGACTTCAAGGATTTATAGCTACTCAGTTGAGTTCTCGCCGCTGCTCACATTCTAGTGCCTTACTATTGTGTATTATTGCTTCTTAATCTCTGATTGTGTTGATTTTTGTTGAAATGAATACGATCTTTAAGCACTCAGTGGGCTGCGAATATGTAATGTATCAGACACGTGCCGTGTGTCTCAGTAAGTCTGCATGCTCACGGTTGATTTAGATGGAAATTAATCTCGCCATTATCGCGTATCATCTCAAGTAAGGAAAGACGGACCAGAGCCACCTACGAAGTTTATTTTCCTTGTGTTGTGTGGTACATCCTGGTTCGCTGAATTTCGCCTACGATAGCAGCGTCTGCTTCTGCCTCGTATCAGCACGCTGAGTTGGGTGAGTTTCGCTTTGCTTCGTGGATGAATGCTTGTTGATTGTAAATCCCTCCCCCGACGATGTTCAGTTCAGATTATTTTAGGTTAATTTTCAATGGGATGCATTTTTATTGTTTAACAAACAGGTTACCTCATTTTGCGCATGTTTGAACTGAATAAATAATTTATTGTCAGTTAAATTTTATCCTACTTATGAATATTAGTTTATGAATACCTTTTATTTAATGTTTTTTTTTCACCGGTGTTGGGAACAAATTCAGATGCAAATTATCATATTTTAATTCCGTTGTGCTATAAAAATATTCTCTCAGCCACCTTAATGAAATGGTTTAGTTCGCGGTGGCTTGTATATTAATGATTGTGTGTAATTCTCGTAATCTATGACGTATGTCGGCCACCGTCTCTTTGTCTTCCTGCTGCTAAAGTAAATTTTGAGTCAGTTCTAAATTTTGTGTCGGGGAACAAGATTCTGTTGCAGAAAGTAGTTCGTAGTTCACGCGAATCCTTTAACTCTTTCTACGGCCAGAATTAAATGTTTAAAGTAATCTTTTAACTGGCTCCTTGCAGCTAGAATTAATTTTACAAATAACGGCGGTCTTTCAGTGTACATACGTGAACATGTACAGCTCCGGAATTTGAAACTGACGCTGGTTGAAAAATGTTACTACTGCCGCTAACTTATATTTTCTTGAGTAAAAACCAAGACGAGAAGAGAAATAAGCGCTCGTACAGAGGCACACAGGCATTCGTTTCTCCTCGTTGTATTTGGGAGTGGAGCAGAAAAGGAAATGACCAATCGTAGTAAGAGGTGTCCTCTGCAAAACTCCTTAAGGTGGATTAAGGAGGTGACAGTTATTGAACTAGACGAAACAAATTGTAAATTAGTTACAAGCTATGGCGTGCACACGTTTTATTTAACGTAGACGGCTCTAAAGATAGTTGATTTTAGGTTAAGAAATGTTCAATATATACTGCTTCCGTGGCGATGATGTAGCAGAGACGAATAGCAATTCAGCATACTCGCTGTGTCGGAATATCTATACTGTCGATGACCTCCTGTATCGCTGATATCAGCTTGGTGATGGAGTTATTGTTGTACATCTAGAGTTGGCGTCATGCAGGAAGGCGATAGGGGAAGCGTGGAGGGGAGGAGCTAAGGCCTAGCGCGCCGCGGTCGAATAGCCGAGCGGTGTAAGGCGCCTCGCCGTGGAGCGCGCGGTTGCTCGCCGTCGGAGGTTCGAGTCCTCCCTGGTGCAAGGGTGTGTGTGTGTGTGTGTGTGTGTGTGTGTGTGTGTGTGTGAGTGTGTGTGTGTGTGTGTTGTCCTTAGGTTAGTTTACCTTAGTTTAAGTAGTTTGTAAGCTACGGACTGATGACCACGCAGATTGGTCCGATAGATTTACAAACTAATGCCAAGCGCCGACAGTGGAGCCTGCGTGAGAAATGTTGCATAACTCGCGGCAGGCCACGCGCCTAGGGAACGAATATTCTACATCTACATTGGATTATCTGCAAATCAAATTTGTCTGGCAGAGGGTTCATCGAACCACATTCATACTATTGTTCTACCACTGTATTCTCGAATAGCGCGCGGGAAGAAAGAACACCTGAATCTCTCCGTTCGAGCTCTGATTTCTCGTATTTTATTCTGATGATCATTTCTAAATATGTAAGTGAGAATAAACAATATATTTTCGCATTCGGAGGAGAATGTTGGCGATTGGAGTTTCATAAGTAGACGACGCCGCAGCAATAATCGCCATTGTTGTCATGATTTCCGTCCCAGATCCTGTATAATTTCCGTGATGCTGTCTCCCCTGTATCGTGACAATACACCAACGAGCTGCCGTTCTATGGACTCTTTCGATGTCTTCCGTTAAACCCACCTGATAAGGATCCCACACTGGGCAGCAATACTCCAAAAAAGGACGGACGAGCGTAGCGTTTGTAGTTTATTTAGTACTTCTGTTGTATCTTAAAAGGGTTCTGCCCAAAAAACATAATTTTTTTTCAGTAATAGTAATTCCTAGGTATTTAGTGGAGTTTATGGCCTTCACTTTTGTATACGTTAGTATCCATCACAACACTGCTAATGTGGTAAGTTATACATCTCCACACTCGCTCTGCTTACCACTGTCTATTCACGATTGTTTTTTTAAATTCTCTGACTTCCACTTTAGGAACTTTTTGTCCCACCTCTTACAACACTTGATGATGCTTTTCATTAAATCCTCGGATTTTATCCAGTCCAAAATGCTGAGTATCGTGTGCTTTCACACCAACTAATGCCATCCTGCTGTTTCTGAGGTATGTTCACGCTCCCAATTCATTGTTTCCTGATATTGTAGTGGGTAAGTCCGCAGTATGAAACTGACATATTTGTATATTCTCCCTGTTACAGTGTTCTGATGATGCGCCAAAAGCACGAAACACGTTAAAGAGAAATAAATATAATAATTTGCAAAAGAGACTACCTTTCAATTCAAATGATTGATTTACCATATAAACAAAATTTAACGGATTTCTTTTCGTACTCATGTGGAATACTTCACACCTCATTATTTAGAGTCAGTTGCCAATTCTTACACCATAGTGATATCTTATTTAGATCGTTCTGCAGTCGGTTTTGATCTTCAGATGATTTTACTAGACGGTAAATGACGGCATTAGCTGCAAAAAACCTAAGAGAGCTGCTTATATTTTCTCCCAAATCGTTTATGTAAATAAGGAATAGCAGAGGACCAATAACACTACCCTCTGGAACGCCCAATATCTTCAGGTGACTTTAATAGGCGATAAATGCCGGCGTCATCTGCATCCTACGAGAGCTTCTCAGATTTTCTCCCAAGTCGTTTATGTAGGTAAGGAACAGCAGAGGACCAATAACACTACCATTTGGAACGCCGAATATCACTTCTATTTTAGTCCATGCCTTACCATCGATTACTACAAACTTTGTCCTCTCTGACATGAAATCCCCTATCCAGTCGCAAACTTGGGGCGACATACCATAACCACGCAATTTGATTAAAGACCATTTACGAGGAACGGTGTTAAAAGCCTTCTGGAAATCAAGAAATACAACATTAGTTTGAGAACCCTTGTCGATAGCACTCATCACTTCGAGTGAGTAAAGAGCTAGTTGTGTTTCACAGGAACGATATTTTCTAAATTCGTGTTGACCTTGGGTCAATAGATCATTCTGCTCGAGATAATTAATAATATTTGAATACAGGATATGTTTCAAAACCTTGCTGCAAATTAATGAAATAGGCCTGTAGTTTAGTGGGTTACTCCTACTGCCTTTCTTGAATATAGGTGTGACCGGTGCCACTTTCCAGTCTTTTGGTACAGATCCTTCTTTGAGAGAGCGGTTGTATATAGCTGTTAAATAAGGAGCTATCGCTTCAGCATAATTGAATAGAAATCTAATGGGTATACAGTTTGGACCAGAACCTGAAGTGGGACCTGTTATCAGTGCAAGGATTTGTTTGAATTAATGTTCAAGGCTCTATTAAGGCGTAATTGGATTTAAATTGTGTTGTGTGCGCTTTATGTTCTTGGTAAATTTTGTGTTTTGAAGTTTCACTGTAAAGAACTGGGTAACTTGCACCACAATTAAGGATTACAGAAATGCACCAGAATTAAGGATCACAGAAATTACTGTAAAGAGTTCTATTCGAACATTTATGTTAACAGATTGCATCTGATGTTTAATAAAATCTTCGCGTAAAGTTTATGATAATTTGTAAAGATTTTCGTTGAAGTGAAAGTCAAATGTTTTAATAAGCATTAATGAATGATTAATTTGTCAGAGTTAAATTTCATCTCGAAGTGAAGTCATAAATGCATTAATGATTATTAATGATTGATTAATTATCTGTCAGAGTTAAATTCTCTTCTGGCTTAAGATAATAAATAAGTTTATAATAAAGGTAGTATGTTCTGTCCCAGCACCTCTCCTACTCCACAACATTGGAACTGCGCGATTGATCCCATGTCTGATAGATAATGTCGTGGGCAGTTGTTGGCATAATTACCTTGACCGGGGTCAAATATGAATAGAGGCGGGCCAACGGCTCAGGGATATTTTTTGGAGCAGGGTGTAGTTCTATAACTGTCACCTTTTATGTAAATGAAGACTGCTATACCGGGTCATCTTTGATAACAACTCGATGGCCTCCTTGATTCAATGCCAATACGAGTAGCAGCGGTTATAGCCACCAATGGTGACCTCATCCCGTACTGATTTAATCATCTCCCTCACTTCAAATGGATCTGAGTTTTCAATAATGTGATTTTTGTATAACGTGTTTTGTCCCGATTGAATGGGGGTGATATCTCCGGTTCGTCTAGCTCAGGGCTGCTCAACGTTCCTACGCTTGAGGTCTACTACGAGAAGTTTAGTCCATACAAAGATCTACTGACTTAAACCCAATCTATTTTCAGTAACGCACATTACCAGGAGAGGGGTTACTTCATGCCTATTCTAAAAAATTAAAAAGAACATCAACATCCGTTATTTTTTGTTGTCTCATAGTATAAGCTGTTTTAACCCTTTCGCTACGGTGAACTTCTGCAGAAGTCGGGAGCGAATATGCTCCACAGCCGGTGGACTGCTGTAGCAATTCCGCCTCGCGTTATACACCGTAATGTAAGGCTACTGAAATGTAACGCAAAGCAATTGTAAATAAATATTATTTAACAATCGAAATATGCGTTTATAATAATAACGTCCACATCCCACCAGAGCTGAATCCAAAACTTGGATCTTTTAGAATTTACTAAAAAATTACGCGAATTATCTGAAAGAAGGAAGAAACTTTCTATTCCAAATGAATTTTCCCTAATAAATATATAGTATGAAGTCCAATAATTGCCATAACACTGATTGTGTGATAGTAGGACAGAGTAGCGCCGTGGGGAGTGCGGAAAATGCGCCGTACAGCGGGCACGGCCGGGAGCGACTGGCGCCGGAGTGAAACGGTTAAGAGGTACCGTACTGGCATGTAAGTTCTTCTACCAGTGACATTCAGTAACTTGTACTCCTAATGGTAGTATTACTTACAGACCACAACGAAATATTAAAAAAAGACAAATGTTATTACTTGTAGAATATCACTCACAACGCAAACTTCAAAGTGAGACTGATTTGTATCAACTGAACCTGCAAATACTAAAAATGACATTCATTGTGAAAAGTCACACTTACTTCTGAGCTATTAATTTTGGGTTTGTTTAGAATTTAAAAAATGTATGTACTCTCGTAGTAGACTTCATTAAAATCAATAAGTAAGTTTCCCGGCATTTTAAAATACGAATTACAAGAATTTATTAAAATATTCGTGAAATGCGTACACAAAAGCACCTCCTCCGCCGTTTCTTCTTCGTATTGCGAGGGCAAGAAATTCATACAATTTTAAAGACAAAACAATACCATTACCAAAAGTCAAAACTAACAGTTTTTACCCAGATGATCCTGACGTCCATCGAGAAGGATTGTGATAAGTTTTTTTAAACATTTAAATTAAATTATTTCCTTTAGGTACAAAACACTTTGTCCAACAACGGACTGTCCTTAAATGTCGATCATTGACATACATATACTAGCAGTCATTGTTTTAGTACGTTATTCTGTTAGTCACCATTGAAGTTAGGGCTTCAGAAGCAACGTATGAGTTAACTCACGATTTGCATGTGCAAGTACTTGCACAACATTTATATTTTTATTGCCAGAAACACATGGGTGGTTTTACAACTAAAATGTCATATGTAATATTAATGTTCTCATTTTTACTTCCTTCGAGAAGGACGACCTATTATACAGAGACTAAGGGTGCAATTCGCGAAAAATCACTGTTACAGCATTTTAACGTCATATCTGTGATGCAATAAACTGTATTTTCAACCACGAGCGACCGAAAAGAAGATCTTGAACATCTGTGTTAATTAGACAAAATACATAAATAGAAAGTTTATCGCCATAAAATGTTTTAGGCCTAATACTCAGGATAATACTCTTAAGGAAAAATAAGTAAGTAAATAAATAAAATAAAAATATAAAAAAATATACAACTTCAGAAATATTCACAGATTATATGACATCAACTGCGAATGGGTAAAGCTGAAAAAGTGTACCCATCCGGGACTCGAACCCGGGTCTGCTTTCTAGGCAAGTGCGCTGCGACTGGGACACAGTGATCACCGCACATGCAAGGAATACCCAAGTCCTAGTTTCATAACTACGAGTTTGAGTACTGTGGGCAGGGTAAAGCTGGGAATTTGTGTCTGACGGGAGGCGTTCTTAGGTAGTCGTTGCAGGTGCGGTGATCACTGTGTCCCCAGTGGTGTGGGGGTCAGCGCACCTGCGTAGAAAGCAGGAGGCCCGGGTCGAGTCCCGGATGGGTACACATTTTCAGCTTTGCCCATTCGCAGTTGATGCCATGGAATCTCTGAATATGAAAGAATAAAAACTACAGGATCAGAAGCGACGTCTTTTCTTTCGGAACAGACACCACATGTATATATATATATATATATATATATATATATATATATATATAAGTTCAGAAATGAAACTTCCTGGCTGATTAAAATTATGTGCCGGAACCGGAACTCGAACCTGGGACCTTTGCCTTTCGCGGGCAAGTGCTCCACCGACTGAGCTATCCCGACACGACTCATGATGCCGCCTCACAACTTTACTTCCGCCACTACCTCGCCTCCTACTTTCCAAACTTCACAGAAGCTCTCCTGCTAACAATGCAAGACAAGCTCTCCTGGAAGAAAGGATATGGTGGAGACATGGCTTAGCCACAGCCTAAGGGATGTTTCCAGAATGAAACTTTCACTCTGCAGCGGAGTGTGCGCTGATATGAAACTTTCTGGCAGATTAAAATTGTGTGCCAGAACCTGGACTCGAACCTGGGACCTTTGCCTTTCTTCCAGGAGTGCTAGTCTTGCATAGTTCGCAGGAGAGCTTCTGTGAAGTTTGGAAAGTAGGAGGCGAGGTACTGGCGGAAGTAAAGTTGTGAGGCAGCATGGTAAGTCGTGCCGGATAGCACAGTCAGTAGTGCGCTTACCCGCGAAAGGCAAAGGTCCCAGGTTCGTGTCCCAGCTCGGGCACACAATTTTAATCAGCCAGGAAGTTTCATATCAGCGCACACTCCGCTGCAGAGTGAAAGCTTCATTCTGGAAACTTCAGAAATGTTGAAAACGTTTAGAAAGATAGTCTACTTGGCTCTGCAAATCCTTCGCAAGTTTATTGTACACTGGCGAATAATTAGTCGGGACCAAACTTACACAGCCTGAAAGATGAGAGTCGTTTATTTCTACACTTCGATTTCACTATTTTTAACTTAATCTTACGTTTGGAAACATCGATTCATAAAGCCATGGCGATCGCGATGGACGGGTTGAGCACCCGTGTTCTCGTTGTTTCACTTGGGACGGGCAGCAGCGTATTTCCTTCCTTGCCGCCGCGGCTGCAGCCAGCGTCGCGATCGCGCTTATGACATCCGCGAGCAATTAGGCTAAAGAACGCGCGCGTCCCCAGAGGAGACTGTTTCGCACATTAGCCTCTACTTTATCGCGCCATAAATCACCGTAATTGCCCGATAACAGAACACCAACAGGCCGGGCACCGCGGCAAGTTTTAATGGAAATTTACGCGGCTCGGGAAAGAAACTCCAGGCCCGCTAGTTTCGCTGTCGCTAAACACGTCGCTCTCTTAATTACGGAATTAAATTCCTCGCGCTCCGAGACAATTTTTCGGATTTTCATCCTGGAAACATTTTATGCTTTTGCAGGGTGTTTCGGAATCCCTGTTAAAAGTTTCTGAAGGTCGTAGGCGGAGACTTACTGGATCACGTTTTGATAAGGAATTCATCTAAGGGAATGTATGTAAGGTTGTGCATCGGATTATTTCCATATCGCCTTTAAGGGGTAAGTACATATGCTGAGGAAAGGGTGCAGTTGTTGATCTCTGTTGTAATTGTGACTTTCCAAGCTTCCTTATGGTTCATTTTGCGGACGGCGAAATTAGTTTCGGAAGACAAAGTTCCTCACTACTTCTACCCACAAATCCCCTAAACCTCCACAACCTTACAGATGATGATGCGTAGTAGTGTGCCTTTGTACCGCCCTACAGTACGCACGAGGTGCAGTAGTTGCTGTCCAAAACTTTATGGAAAGCATAGAGTTGTGACTAACCTGTTGTCTTCTATAGTTGTGTCCCCAGCGCAGAAGACGGCACACAGGTCGTTGGTTCTTCTTCAGCATACGAGTGAGGCTAAAATAAGTTCGGAAAGATGGAAGTACAAGAAGTGACTCGCGAGATATTCAATTGTCAGGGATGCCATTCATTTCGTTTAGACGGCCTATGCTGCCCGTAGTTCATAGTGAGACCTCGAGTGCTAACATTACTGCTAAATATACATGTGGCGTCAGTTCCGAAAGAACAGACGTCACTTCTGATCCTGCAGTTGTTATTATTTAATATTCACAGAATATATGAAAATTGCGATTGGGAAAAGCTGAAAATGTGTACCCAGCCGGGATTCGAACCCGGCTGGGTACACATTTTCAGCGGTTGATGTCATATATTCTGTGAATATTAAATAATAACAACTGTAGGATCAGAAGTGACGTCTGTTCTATGTATATATATAATATGCCGGTGACGGGCAATGATCCTATCGTTAGTGTGGAGGGAATTAGTTTCATAACTACGAGTTTGAGTACTGTGGGCAAGGCGAAGCTGGGAATTTGTATCTGACGGGAGGCGTGCTTAGGTAGTCCTTGCAGGTGCGGTGATCATTGTGTCCCCAGTGGTGTAGGGGTCAGCGTAACTGCCTAGAAAGCAGGAGACCCGGGTTCGAATCCCGGCTGGGTACACATTTTCAGCTTTGCCCAATCGCAGTTGATGTCATATATTCTGTGAATATTACTGCTCAACTTTACTCATGACCGGCGCGCATAGGGGTCAGATCGAGACTGAAACTGCGGCGCGTTGCGAGAGGGCACCTGACGCTCTATTTAGCGCCAAAAACATGGCCGTCGCGCGCCTTCTCCAATATCTTTCTTCTCTTGTTACAATAACAAAAGACAACTTAAACTGTCATAACCTAGCCTGTCCTTGAGTGATATTTATAATAAAGTCTCAGCTCAAAACAATTAATAGTTAATAAATAATAAATGACACTAATATCAAAAGAAATCACGTGACGTGAAATGCAGTAGCGAATGTGAGGAGAGTACCAGTAACATAGGCGGTCTTTCCAATGGGAACCAGCACTTACTGTGCTACTGACCCCACCCCACCTTCCAACATAAGCTGCATTTCTTACTTCCGCGTTTAAGACACGTACAATGTTAGCAAAGAAACGGCCAGCGGACAGAAATGTGAAGTGACCATAGGTGAGGAATATCACAACTTTGTGAACTATTTTCATAGAATTACAACGGCTTCGCCAAACTGTTACTGGCAACCCTCCTAGTTAATTCTACTAAAATACTCCGGCTTAATGTGCACTCGTCGGATAAACTTTCGGTCCTATCTGTGGAGGACATTTTCAAGCGGTATCGTAGCTTCTTCAGATATCGGAATCAGACCCTGGCTTGCAGCCAAATTCCTTCCGCTGTTGTTATCGTCTCACGATCGAAGACTCATACACTTTTTCTTCAGCATTGGAATCCAGATTTCGTTCAGTTTCACGGCCTCCTTCTCCCTATTGAAATTCTCTTTCTCTTTAGCCATGTTCCCGCACATGCAGGGTCGGCTTTGTTAATTAGGATTTGACGCATTAATGTTTATCGGTCTGCGTATAATTATATGTGTGAAAGTGTAAAGTGTTGCGAAATGTTTGCGAATCGTGTAAATGAGGCAGGACTTGGGTACCAGCCCGGTATTAAAAATCGCATCCCAAAAATCACATCCAGGTTGGCCGGCACTCCGAACCCCTCCGTTAAGCCGTCAGGAGGATACGAACTGGGGCCGGTACGCCTCCTCGTTTCGAAAAGCGGTGCGTTAGACCACACGGCAAAGAGATCGGGTCCTTCGTATTGAAATTATTGGGCACAAATTCTATGACCTCCCTGTACAACCTTCCATTCCAATTGAATGTGATCGTCTCCTGGTTGCAAAATATGTTCCCCAACATTTGATGTGTCACTCCCCATTCACAGTTGCCTTTGTGCTTTCTAGTCGCTTTACAGCAGTTCTTTTTGTTGTCCACGTGCACGTCCGCACAACAAGACGAATCCTGTAAATTCCTGCCTTTTCCAGCGGGTCGCATCCTTTGGCAATTTTAGAATATCTTGAAACTTTCTGATACATTACGGCGATATTCTATTTCATAAGGATTTTTACTATGCTGCCCGTAAGTCCTTAATGAAAGGCAGAAAACTTACGATTTCACTGGCGTTTGTAAATCTCTCTGAGTTTTACGTGGTGGTCCTTGCGCCCTGTATTTCTTAGTGCTTGGCTACCCATTAGAGACTAAGGTTTTTTTTTATTTTTTATTTTTATTTTTTTTTTATTCAGCGTCAAGACGTTCCTGTTCGCAGATGTTCCTTGCTTTATCCACCAATGTCTTCCAAGATGAGAGAGAATATTTGGATTAATCTCATTTAGGAAAATCTACAACCTCTGACAATAAAGTTCGGTGAACCGTACCGTAACTTTAACGTAGATGAACTATGAACTACAGTCGCCTTACTGTCCTCAGAAATAATCACCTCCCGTAGCCCCAACCCTGAGCTCTGCGATACATGTCCTGGGAAACTTCGCACGAGTTATTCCTTTGGGATGGTGTTCAAACGCCTCGTCACGTTTCGTTGGATGTCGGGAATATCTACAAATCCTTTTCCTTCCAAAGCGAGTTTGAGTCGAGTGAACAGGAAACAGTATGGAGGATTGAAATCTGGCGAGTATGATGGATGTTCCTCGACAACGGTTGCCCACACACATAGTTCCTCGCAAAAAGGGGGTGGTATTGTTGAATGGAACACCTTTAGCCATATCAATATTTTGCTTCTACCAGTTTCGACATCTAACTGTCATCATTTATCTGCTGGTATTATTTATTTCTTTTAAAGGTTGTTTCCCTTTATGAGCGAGATTGAAACTGAATTCGTAATTTCATCATCCATTGTTTTTCTTCTTTGTTTCAAATCAAAAAATGTTCAAATGTTTGTTAAGCTCATGGGACTTAACTACGGGGTCATCAGTCCCTAAACTTACAAACTACTTATAAACTACTTACGAACTAGGACGGCACAAATATCCATGCCCAAGGGGGGGGGATTCGAACCCCCGACCGTAGTGGCCGTGCAGACCGTGACTGGAGCGCCTCAGTCCCCTCGGCCACCGCGGCCGGCCATCTTTGATGCCCAAAAGCTCTTCGACCTCTCATAATTCTACTTTTTCCGTTTCTTGCCCGTTGTATCTAGGCTGCCCCGATGTTCTTTCCTCAGACTTCACACTAGTAATTTTATTCCGGGACGCAGTACGATCTTTGAGAATTTTTTATGGTGATCTCCTGTAGATCCCTCTGGACTTCTTCCAGATATTCTGTGCCGCATTTACTCTTTAATACTGAATAGTTTCTTTGCTGTTCTGGAGTCTTCCATGCTGTACATGTATACATAAAATTTGGCTCGGTGTTTTCTGATTTCATCTGTTACGGTGTTGATCTTGCTATACAGTTCGTTTTGCTGACTCTTCATCCGGTTTTGTTGATTGCACCATAAATCTTCCTGAGAAATTTTATTTCTTGGCTTTCTATTTACGTTACTTTTACATGACCATCAATCATCATTGTTTCAGCTGCACAAATTGCTTCTGGAAGAATCATTTTTCTAAAGTGCCTGAGTTTTGCGTCCGTCGAAATGAACTTGTAATGCGTCCATGTTCGCTTGTAGGCCTTATGGAGCTTGGTTGTTGTTTGTTCATTGCCGATTCGGTTTAATCCTGATGACTGTATAGTTTCTTCGAGGTATTTGAAGTGGCAGACTTGTGCAATTTTACAGTAATTTGTAATTAAAGGGAATTTATTTTCTATCTTTTCATATATTTGATTTTTCATATCTGTAGGAGGAAGGAAGGAAGCTTGGAGTTTAACGTCCCGTCGACAGCGTGGTCATTAGAGACGGAGCTTACGCTCGGATGGTTTGGGTAAGGATGTGGAAGGAAATCGGCCGTGGCCTTTCAAAGGAACCATCCCGGCATTTGCCTGGAGTGATTTAGGGAAATCACGGAAAACCTAAATCTGGATGGCCGGAGGTGGATTTGTACCACCATCCTTCCGAATGCGAGTCCAATGTGTTACCACTGCGCCACCTCGCTCCGTAAGATATCTGTAGTTCGGTATTTCGTGAAATTTCATGTTATTATTCCACTGCGTGAATCGCTTCTCTTCTACTTTTGGAGATAATTGCAATATCGTCAGTGAAAGCAAGTCACTTTTTTCTCTTTTTTGATACTTGTCTGGATGCGCCTGAAGAGAGGTTCTCATTCCATGATAATATTTTCTGGAACGACATTGAAAAGGATCGGGGATAGTCCGTGCCCCTGTCGTCGGAATCCAGTTTTGATTTCGAAGGGTACTGATACAAGCCCATGAATTTCACTTTGCTACTTCTGGAATGCATATATTGCAGCTAAAATAAGTAAAACCTGTGAAAGCGGTCCAACGACGGTATCAATCCAGCTATCAGCGAACGTTCAGCCAGATAGTCATCTAACGGGGACACTCTTGTGTTTCTTACTGTGTGGAGCGGACAAGAAATGGGGCGCAATGGAAATCCTCATGCTGCTTCGTCGAAGCTTTGGCACTGCTGGACAACACACCCTCAAAAAGCTCTGGGTGTGGTGGACGACAAATGGGTGTAAGCCATTCCACAATTTGTCGTGTGTGGCATAAAATAAGATTTGCACCTCTCCCACCTTGAGAAGCTTCAGGCCATTAAGCCACACCATTTTTAAAATCGAATTCTGCCACTGGATTTTGCAAAAGTGTGCACCTCAACCGGAATTTCCGAATTGTGTCCTTTTTACGGATGAAGCATCTTTTATCGGAGAGGGTATGTTCGACAGCCACAATCAAGACGTGTGGGCAAGGGAAATCCGAAAGCCCCATTCGCGATCACGAAGATCGTTTTGCTCTGAACATTTGGTTGGCGTGGTGTAACCAGGTGGGGCCTACTGTCTCCGCGGTGACTGAACATAGCACTTGCAGTGCGAATGCATTTGGGTGACACCCTTGGTAGGAACTGGATAGGGCTCAGTGGGCCGGTGGCATGGCCTGCACGTTCCCTCCCTTGACGCCCATTGATTTCTTCTTCTGGGGCCACCTGTTGTCTACGACACACCCATTAAGACTCATGAAGAACTGATAGCGCGAATTATGGCAGCCTCCGATGCAATATCCACTTTTCCAGGCGGGTCTGAAAGAATGCGACAATCACTGCAGCGTCGTAGTATGGCGTGCATTCAAGCGGGAGGACGTACTTTGGAGCACATTTTTGCAACTGTTGTCAAATAAATGTAACACTTCAAGCCGACTTCTCATTTACCCTGCTTCCACAAGTACATTCAAGACTTTTCCCTGTAAACCCGTTACTGTGATGACACGGCGTAGTGAGACGAAATATTATTCCCGCTACTACCTTAAATCGGATCAGTTTTGCAGGTAAAAATATGTTTTTTATGTTGTTAATGTTCTTTAATATAATAATTTTTGTGTTAAGATTTTTTGAAAGAAATGTTTCTTGTTTCCTATGTTTCATGTGCGGTGACAATGGAGCAATCTACGAGAACAGCGTCTTCTCTGCGGAACCAAAGATGACATAGCTGTCCACCAATCGTCGCAGGTCGACAGCCGCACAGCCAGAGAAGATCCTGTTTGAAGACCTCCGTTGCCAACCGTCACAATGAAATAAATAAAATAAATGTATTGTCAAAATGTAGTTAATGATTGTATGTTCAGAAACGTTCAAATGTTTCTAAATCTTATGGGACTTAACTACGGGGTCATCAGTCCCTAAACTTACAAACTACGTATGAACTACTTACGAACTAGGACGGCACAAATATCCATGCCCGAGGGGAGATTCGAACCCCCGACCGTAGTGGCCGTGCAGAGCGTGACTGAAGCGCCTCAGTCCCCTCGGCCACCGCGGCCGGCTGTATGTTCAGAAAAAAAACGACAGTTTCAGTCTTTATGTTGAGTCCTTAGGAGAGAGATCAGACTTTGTGTTATATAATATATGGATTTGTTACTTGAGAAAATGAAACGTGAAATTTTACTTCAAGTGTCAGTGTTTAGGGAACAGTTATTTCAGCAGTTTAGAAGAACGAGCATTTATATATTGTGCTGAAACTATATTACGAAGTTATTTGCCGAGTTTAGAGAAGTTTAGGGACTTAGCTATAATTTTGTTGATTAAAAGACAGTGAGTTCGTATTTTGCAAAGCGGTATATTTTGTCAACGGATTCAGCGAACAATATCTGTGCTTTTCAAAACATATGACGAAATTTCAGAAAGAACTATATACCAAATTTTGAACTTTGAATTATTTCGTTTTAGGAATAGTTTTATTTTTCTCTCATCTTGCACAAGGACCTAGAAAGAAAAAATTTAAAGATTTTTTTCTATAATTGAACAGTGAAGTTTCAGCTATATTTCTAGTGTAGTGGAAGGGGAAGGATCGAAGTTCAACACGATCATACTGAAGAACTTTACTTTTGAACTAACCGGCCATGTGCCACTACAAAGGATGGCATGTTGTGTGCCTACCGTTTCGGCGGCGCCCGATGCTATTCAACGACGCCTAGCGCCGTACGCTAAGGATTGCAGACATGGGTCGATATGTGAAATACGCTTGTTATATCTCTACCAGTCCTCTCATTTTATACATTCAGGTCTGATACATCCTGTACATAATCCTTTTTAATTCAATGTGACATCAAGTGAAGAGGAAGCAGCGAAGATGGGGTGCAGGAGGTTGAATGTGGCCCATAAAATACATAGGGGTTCAAATAATAATAATAATAGAAAAGACTTTCACATAATGCACCTTCCCAAGTTTTTTGAAGTTCCAAAATATATTTTCTTTGTTGAAAATCTCATCGGTAAGCACACTTTAGACTTTTAAGTTTCAATTCTCTTATAACTCCCTTCCATGCATAACTTTGCAAGGTGATAGGAAATTGATATTCCTCGTAACTACGGTAATAAACAACAGTCTGTCTGCTTATAGTATTGTCATTTTCAAGTGACTTGCGGATATATAATTATTGTTACATAGAATCTACGTATTTAAATTTACAGAGCTTATTGTGTATGTATAACAGTTACTAACGTCTAGATTGAATGAAGTACATAGGGCCTATATCTTCATTATAAACTCGTTACTGTTAAAATGGTTTTGAAGTTATAAATTTGTGTTATTAAATTATATTTGATAGTTCCACCCCCATGAATCACAGACATTGCCGAGGTGGGGTGGCTTGCGTGCCTCAACGATGCAGATAGCCGTACCGTAGGTGCAACCACAGCGGAGGGATATCTGTGGAGAGGCCAGACAAACGTGTGGTTCCTGAAGAGGGGCAGCAGCCTTTTCAGTAGTTATAGGGGCAACAGTCTGGATGATTGACGGAGCTGGCCTTGTAACATCAGCTAATGTGGCTTTGCCACACAGCTACTGCGAACGGCTGAAAGCAAGGGGAAACTACAGCCGTTACTTTTCCCGAGGACATGCAGCTCTACTGTATGGAAATATGATGATGGCATCCTCTCGGGTAAAATATTCCGGAGGTAAAATAGTCCCCCATTCGGATCTCCGGGCGGGGACTACTCAGGAGGATGTTGTCATCAGGAAAGACAATACTGGCATTCTACGGATCGGAGCGTGGAATGTTAGATCCCTTAATCGGGTAGGAAAATTAGAAAATTTAAAAAGGGAGTTGGATAGGTTGAAGTTAGATATAGTGGGGATTAGTGAAGTTCGGTGGCAGGATGAACAGGATTTCTGGTCAGGTGAGTACAGGATTATAAATACAAAATCAGTTGGGGGTATAACAGGAGTAGGACTGATAATGAATAAGAAAATAGGAATGCGGGTAAACTACTATGAGCAGCACAGTGATCGCATTATCATTGTCAAGATAGATACGAAGCCAACACCGACAACAGTAGTACAGGTTTATATGCCAACTAGCTCTGCCGATGATGAGGAGATCGAAGAAATATATGAGGAGCTAAAGGAAATTATTCAGACAGTTAAGGGAGAGGAAAACTTAATTGTTATGGGAGACTGGAATTCGGTAGTAGGAAAAGGAAGAGAAGGAAAAATAATAGGTGAATATGGACTGGGCAGAAGGAATGAAAGAGGAAGTCGCCTGGTAGAATTTTGCACGGAACATGATTTAATCGTAACAAACACGTGGTTTAAGAATCACAAAAGAAGGTTGTATACATGGAAGAGACCAGGAGACACCGGAAGGTATCAGATAGATTTTATAATGGTAAGACATAGGTACCGGAACCAGGTTATAAATTGCAGGACATACCCAGGGGCAGATATAGACTCTGACCATAACTTGTTAGTCATGAACTGTAGGCTGAAGCTGAAAAAACTGCAGAAAGGCAGGAAAATAAGGAGATGAGACTTAGATAAATTGAAGGAAAGTGAAGTTCTGGAGAATTTCAGAGGGAGCTTTAGGCAACAATTGACAGAAACAGGGGGAAATAAAACAGTACAAGAGGAATGGGTAGCATGAGAGATGAAATAGTGAAGGCAGCGGAGGACAAAATAGGTAGAAAGGCGAGACCTACAAAAAATCCATGGATATCACAGGAAATACTACAGTTAATTGATGAAAGGAGAAAATATAAAAATGCAGTAAATGAAACAGGCAAAATGGAGTACAGACGACTAAAAAATGAGATTGACAGGAAGTGCAAAATGGCTAAGCAGGAGTGGCTAGAAGCCAAATGCAAGGATGTAGAAGAATGTATAGCAAGGGGAAAAGTAGATACCGCCTACAGGAAAATAAAAGAGACATTTGGGGACAAGAAAAGCAACTCTACGAATATCAAGAACTCAGATGGGAAACCAGTTCTCAGCAAAGAAGGGAAAGCTGAAAGGTGGAAATAGTACATAGAGCAGCTCTACAAAGGAAATGAACTTAGAGACGATGTTGTAGGAAGGGAAGACGAAGTAGATCAAGATGAAATAGGAGATACTATACTGAGAGATGAATTTGACAGAACCTTGAAAGACCTAGGTCGGAACAAGGCCCCAGGAGTAGATGACATACCCTCAGAGCTACTAAAGTCTCTGGGAGAGCCAGCCATGACAAGACTATTTGAACTGGTGTGTAGGATGTATGAGACAGGCGAAATGCCCTCAGACTTTAAGAAAAATGTAATAATCCCCATTCCAAAGAAATCAGGCGCAGACAGGTGTGAAAATTATAGAACCATCAGTTTGATAAGTCATGGTTGCAAAATTTTAACACGAATTATCTACAGGAGAATGGAAAAGCTGGTAGAAGCTGACCTCGGGGAAGATCAGTTTGGATTCAGGAGAACATAGGAATCCGGGAGGCAATACTCACGTTACATCTTATCTTAGAAGATAGATTAAGGAAGGGCAAACCTACATTTTTAGCTTTTGTAGATTTGGAGAAAGCATTTGACAATGTTGACTGGAATACACTCTTTCAAATTCTGAAGTCAGCAGGGGTAAAATACAGAGAAAGGAGAGTTATTTACAACTTGTACAAAATCCAGACCGCAGTTATTAGACTCGAAGGGCATGAAAGGGAAGCATCAGTTGGGAAGGGAGTAAGACAGGGTTGTAGCCTTTCTCCGATATTATTCAATTTGTACATCGAGCAGGCAGTGAAGGAAAGCAAGGAAAAATTTGGAATAGGGATTAATGTTCAGGGGGAAGAAATAAAAACATTGCGTTTTGCTGATGACATTGTAATTCTGTCAGAGACAGCAAAGGACCTGGAAGAGCAGTTGAATGGAATGGACAGTGTGTTGAAGAGAGCGTATAAAATGAACATTAACAAGAGCAAAACAAAAATAATGGAATGCGGTCTTAGAAAATCAGGCGATGCTGAAGGAATTTGATTAGGTAACGAAACAATGAAGTTGGTAGATGAGTTTTGTTACTTCGGTAGTAAAATAACATGCGATGGTCGCAGTACAGAGGATATAAAATGCAGAATGGCAATGGGAAGAAAAGCATTTTTGAAAAAGAGAAATTTGCTAACATCGAATATTAATTTAAGTGTAAGGAAGTCTTTTCTGAAGGCATTTGTGTGGAGTGTTGCCTTGTACGGGAGTGAAACATAGACGATAAGCAGTGCGGACAGGAAGAGGATAGAGGCTTTTGAAATGTGGTGCTACAGAAGAATGCTGAAGATTAGGTGGGTAGATCGCATAACTAATGAAGAGGTACTGAACAGAATTGGTGAGAAAAGGAATTTTTGGCAGGGAAATCGTACATAGACTGTTCCAAGGCGCCTTAATCGTTAGTGGTGTGGTAGTCTAACGGTCAGTGTGGCTCGGGCAGCCGTGAGGCGAGGACGTCCGCTAGCGTCCCGCCTGGCGAGGTACGCGTTCGCGTTTTCCTTGTTTACTTCGCGTCGCGCTATTGTGTATTGAGTCCCCTGTACTAGTGAGCCATGGCGCACTCATACCGCCGAACGACTATCAAGATCTCTTTCCAAGCAGAATACGCACGACCACGACCTTTTGAAATTGAGAACTTTATAAGAGACGATCTGCACCTCGATCCACGAGATGTAATCGGCATACACTTTTCCATTACCGGAAATGTTGTCTATGTGAAGATGCGCACTGAAGAACTGTGTACCGACATTGTGAACCGCCACGCGGAACGACACAAGTTCAAACACCCTGACGGCCACATCGGTGCCGTCGTGATCGAGCATGTGGGTTACGGCCTGCGTACAATCAGGGTCTTCGAACTCCCGTTTGAGGTCCCAGAAGATATCGTCAAGACAGCCTTCCGCCCGTACGGAAACGTCATCGGTCACGCGGCCGAAAAATGGAAAACGTTTGAGACTTACCCGGTCCTCAACGGTGTACGGCAAATACAAATAGAACTGAAGAAGCACGTACCGTCATACCTGAATATAGGAGGTGCGGGGCCATCATCATGTACGAAGGTCAGCCACGTACCTGTGCCGGTTGCGGCCAGGAAGGACACGTCCGCCCTACGTCGACCTGTACAAACGCCTGTCAACGACGACGCCCTCTCTGCGCCGTCCACAGTTCTCCCTGTCACTTACGCTGCAGCCGCCGCACCACCGGCCGATCATCTACAGGGTCAATCTAACCAACCACCGACAACGACCGCAAACATAGACATGACTCTCACACCTTCGACGCCATGCCAACCAGACGCAGTGCAAGAAGAAATGCAGCAACCCCTTTCCGCTGAGCAAGGAGATGCAAAGGAACCGACACTTGACGTCGTGCCAACTTCTCCCTTCATTCCAACAAACAAGAACGAGGCAGACACCCACGCTCTTTCCGACTCTGAACAACATAACCGCAAACAAAAGAACCCTCGGAAGCGCCGGAAGAAACATCGTCTGCCCTCTGATGATTGTTTACAACGAACGGGGCTACAAGAAGACGATTCCCTGTCCGATGACGGCAGGTCTTCTGACACGCAGATGTCAGACGTCAATGCGCCGACATCTCACCCCCCGACCGCTTCCAACAATCGTGATGCGACGACGACGCCCACTCCCAGGAGAGTCCCAGAAGGTGTCCCACCTGCCGTGCCACCTCCACCTGCGGGCACAGCGGACGATACTTTGATGGACACTACATCTGAACTGCCGCGATCGTGGGCGGACGAAACGTTGGACGAAGGTGAAAATGAAGGGGATGTCCCCATGGTATTGTCGGACATAGTTCCGACACAGTAACTGACAACTTGATGGCTGCTGTGTCTGTTCCATCCCGAACGGACACCGCTGGAGCAGCAGACTTCTTCCAGGAGACCCAACAATACAGACTGGCCACTATCAATATCAATACTATTCGCGCACACCATAAACTAAGGATGTTACAAGAGATGCTGAATGCGGCGGATATAGATATTGCCCTTCTTCAGGAGGTCTATGTTGCTGAGTTCGTCGGCCCTTATGGATATACCACTCATGTCTCTCACGCTTCTGACACAGGCACCGGCGTGGCAATCCTTCTCCGTGACGGCTTAATTGCAGAAGACATCACTTTCACACCTGATGCAAGAGGCATGGCACTCACCCTACATGACGTCAGAATCATTAACATCTACGCACCATCTGGATCTGGTCGTCGCCGTGAACGGACTGTTTTCTTCGCTGAAACCGTCACGCCCCTATTTTTGGGTCGTCAGGATGCCTTAATCATCGGTGGAGACTTCAATTCCACCCAGGCGCCCAAGGACCAACTACCACACCATGTTCCATGTGCGGCGCTCGCTGTCATCATCGCCAACCTCCGTCTAGTGGACACGTGGGAGTACATACATGGCGATCGGCCGGGTTTTACACACTACACCAGCCACTCATCCAGCCGTATCGATCGCATCTATCTCTCGCGACCCTTCGTTCAGGGCACCCAGGCCGCCGAAATTTGGCCTGTAGGTTTCTCCAATCATGCAGCATATATATGCACTCTTACCATGCGCCGACAGAAGACGTGGCATGGGCGGGGCCCCTGGAAGCTGAACATTGCACACTTACATTCGCCAGAATGCCGAGAGATCGTGGAGGCCACGTGGACACAATGCACACGCCGGAAAAGAGCTTACCCAACAACAATCTCTTGGTGGGTAAAATGTGCCAAGCCTGCTTTGAGGAAAGCGTTGATTGGACATGCAAGGGAGGCAGCCGCATGGCGACGACACACAATGGACTTTTATTACCGCATCCTACGTGATTGTTCAACAATGATGCACTCGCCTGCCCGCCAGCAAGCAATGAATCACGCGAAAGCGCAGATCACATTACTTACGAAGCGTCACCTTGAGGGAACAATTGTTCGTGCACGCACCATAGACAGAATGGACCACGAAGGGCCGTCAATGTACCATATCCTCGCTGAACGACGACGACGGAGGCGGGCCCTGATTCAGAGTATAACTTTAGATGATGGTCGCTGTATCGAAACGCAACGTGAAATAGGTCTTGCTCTCCACGCTCACTATCGTCAACTATACACAGCTCAGTATCATTCAACAGAAGTGATAGAGGAAATCTCTCGCCTAACATACGGAGTACTAACCCAGGATAAACAATTGGGTCTACTTGAGGATGTCACTGAGGAATAGGTCACTGCAGCAATATTGGCTGGCGCACCACACAAGTCACCAGGACCTGACGGCCTCCCGTTAGAGTTTTACAAGACCTATCGCCAGCTGCTAACACCGGCCTGGATAGACATATGTCGCAAATTAATGACGCCGACAGTACAAATTCCTGATGAATACCTTGAAGGACTGCTTGTTCCCGTCCACAAACCGAACGGTGGAACACGCCTCACAGACTACCGTCCACTATCACTCCTGAATTGCGACATGAAGATATTTACGCGGCTCTTGGCAGCACGTCTCCGGAAGGTCACCTGCTACGTGATATCCCACGATCAAGTGTCCTTAGGAGGCGATCACAACATACGGACTGCGTTAAATCGATACCGAGACATGATCGCACTAGCGCGGACACGGCGCATGGAAGGGGTCTTAGCCTCCCTCGATTTCAGTCAGGCCTTCGACAGGGTCGATCACACATATCTGGCTGCAGTGATGCGGAATATGAGATTCCCAGACAACATCGTGGAGATAACGATGCGCCTGCTTCGAGGTGCGACATCGCGGATTCTATACAACGGCCGACTAACACCACCGATCACGGTACAACGGTCAGTACAACAGGGATGCCCTCTGTCAACAATCCTCTACGCTATTGCCATGGAACCGCTCCTATGTGGCCTCCGCCAACGCCTCATGGGGATAACCTATGAGGGCTACACCTTCTGTTGCACAGCCTATGCGGACGATCTGGTCCTCTTCTTGAGAAACCACAACGACGTCCAAGACGCGCTGGCGTGGGTGGAGTCCTACGGCGCTGCGTCAGGCAGCATCCTTAACATTCGCAAATCCCGCGCACTGCCAATAGGATGCGGACAGCCTGACGTCGCTCCCCTGCCGGTCCACGACACAATAAGATGTTTGGGCATTGATTTCACAGCCGACTTGCGGCGATCTGTGGCTCTCAACAGTAGGCGTCTTCTACGACGGATCCGGGTGGAACTTGTAGATCACCGCCTTCGAGCCCTGAACATGCTGCAACGCACCCAGTACGCTAATGTTTATGTCGCATCCCGTATCCCACACGTGGCACAGACGTTCCCCATACCTTCGACGATGGCCAAGCGCATGTTGGCGGCATTGGGCTCGTTTGTGAGCCACGGTATGTTATTCAAGGTCAGCTATGAATCCCTAACCCTCCCAAGGAGCAAAGGAGGCCTTCACCTCTGTCACGTACCGCATCGAGCGACGGCCCTCTTTGTAAGCACTCATATCAAGATGTGGCGACGTACTCCTTTCCAGCCTACTAATGAGGGCCCTTGCCCCAAGCTCGCTAATCGCACCAGTGCAGGTGACCGCCGTCCCAGCGCCCTTTTTTTACTTGAGATACCTCTTCCTAGAGTACAGTTATCTTCGAACCACACTTACACGTCCACGTATGTCAACGGCTCGGCTGGTGTACTCAGCGATGCAATCGAGACTTCCGCCGAATGCGATTGAACACAAACATCCGCATGTTCGCTGGACAGCAGTGTGGCGAGCAGTGCATGATCCTACGCTTACATCAGATGCCCAGTCCAGCTGGTACATCACGGTCAATGGGAAGCAGATCTGCCAGACGCGCCTCCACAGGATCCACCTAGCAGCATCGCCATTATGTGCCACGTGTGGCGTGCAAGACGACGACGGCCATCGACTTGTCTGCGGCGAGGCAGGCAATGCTTGGCATTTGGTCCGCCAGATGTTGGCCTTCTTTACACGAACAATCCCTGAAAATATCACTGCCGAAATGCTTCTCTTCCCCGATAAGGACTATTTCCCACGAGCGAAGACCCACACAGTGACATGGATTAGCGGTCTCGCTGTCCACTACCTGTTTGGAAATGGTGATAAATCAGTTCTCGATTCCTGGCAATACATCAATGAACGACACTGCGCAGTTGTCAAGAACCCGAAGTACCAGCAACTTTTTTCGAACTTCCTCCAGAGTGCATTCCGCGACCCCCCTCGCAGCTGGATCATCCATGCAGGGAGAAGCTGACTTACGTTCCCTATTACCAGTTTATGATGGATCTTTACACCGGTAATCCTCAAATAATTTCGAGAAGACGTGTATGGATGATCTAATGATGTATCGCAGCCGTGCGGTTTTTATTCTCGTGCGGCTAATCACAGCGATCGCCAGTCTTGTGAGGATGTGCAGGTCCGACGGAGTCATTCATTTCATTACAAAGAAGTCACAGATAATCTTTCGTTTATGCTTGAAGGGCTCCTTCGTTTTGATTATATTGTATTCTTTCTCCTTTTTCCTTTTCCCCTAATTTGTTTCAATAAAGATAAATTTGAAAAAGGGTCGAGGCGACCAGTGAAGACAACCATCTATATATAAATAATTTAAAAAAAAGAGAAGATAAAAATAAAAAAATAAAAAAACGGTTAAGACGTCTGCCTAGTAAGCATGGAGGTCCGGGTTCGATTCCCGGCCGCACCACAAATTTTAATTCAATTCTTCACATCTATCAATAATGTCTTTGACATATTTGAGACGTAAATCCGTCTCAGGGATTATTTATTCATATTAATTGATATTTATATCACCATAACAGGATTGTTCCACCATGTCCATTGCTGAGGTGCTATTCCGCTGCATGGAGAGCCTTGGCAGTAGTGGCAATTATCTTTGGAACAAAGAAGCTGAATTAAAGTTTGTGTTGTGGAGGGAAATCTTACATAGACTATTTCAAGGCGCCTTAATCGTTAGTGGTGTGGTAGTCTAACGGTTCAGTCTGCCTCGGGCAGTGTAACGGCGCGGAAGGTACTGTTTACCTCCTCGCCGTAGCGCGTGTTCCGCGGTTGTTTACCTTCGCAGCGCTTGTCGCTTGTATTACGATCAACACTAGAATGGCCAACTCGTACCGCAAAACCACACCGAAGTTCACCTTCTCGAACGAATATGTACGACCAAAAACACTGGAAATCGAACAATTCCTACGTGAGGAAGTGAAGATCCCCTGTGAGGACATGATTGGAATGCACTTCTCGATCGTTAGCAGTGTAGTGTACGTCAAATTGACATCCGATGCAGCCTGCGACAGAATACTTGCACGGACAAAAGATGGCCTTAAATTCCGGCATTCGGACGGACACATCGGCCCAGTAGCAGTTGAACATGTCGGCCTAGGTTTACGTACGGTCCGAGTTTTCGAACTTCCGTTCGAAATGCCAGCAGAAGAAGTGATGGCGGCGCTCCGCCCTTACGGAACAGTACACGGACACGTAGCAGAGAAATGGATACACTTCAGTACGTATCCAGTCCTGAACGGCGTGCGGCAAGTGAGCATAGAGCTAAAGAAACACGTCCCGTCCTACCTTTACATCGGCGGCTGCCGGGCCATTGTTATATATGACGGGCAGCCGAAGACCTGTTCCGGATGCGGTAAAGAGGGACACGTGAGAAACGAATGTCCCCAACGCAGGATTCCACAACTTCGGAGCGATGACGTCACACTTCCGCAGCCCATAACAACCCTGCCACTAACCTATGCAGCGGCAATGAGACCGGAAGAACTTCAGACACCAGTTCAAGATCTAGCTCAAGAACTCCCACAAGACCTTTCACAACCTGCAACGACTGGACGAGATGAGGCCGGCGAGTACCAACGACAACCGATCCCTCGCTCGGAGGTTCCGATACGGGACGAAGATGTCGACAAACGAGACACTGGCATGGAAATTGACGCCATGGTCGTGCCCACATTACATTCCGTCATCTGATTCAGAACTACATCCTCGGAAACAGAAGTCGCCACAACGACGCAAGAAGAGGAGGAAAACATTGGCAACAGAGTCGGAATCACGATTACAGGACGAATCTGTCCCGCTCGCACCAGAGGATTCCCAGGACGATGTCTCCAGCGCAGCTGACAGTGCCCACCACGTGCAAGACGATTTACCGAGTGCCTCTGGAACACAACAGCGTTCTGAAGACCCGGATGCCGATGCTTCTCGAGAAACCAAAAAGGATACCGGGATGAGAGCAGCTACACGCGTATCGACTATGACTGGATCTGCCCCCGTTTCCTGGGGAGACGAAGTACCACCAGATGAAGAAATGCCACAGGATGGCCCGGAAAACCGGGCATGAGTAATAAGCAGGAAACACGCAGTGCCCAACGACTTCCGTTCCTACGCACATGAACGTGCGGGACAACGTACACGCATACAGGATCGCCACAATTAATTTGAATACCATTGGCTCCCATCCAAAACTTCGATTGTTACGCGACACACTACGAGCTGCGGACATAGACATTGCACTGTTCCAAGAGCTACGGACGGACACCTGGCCCGATTTATATGGTTATACCGCATATGTAACCCCAACTACCAACGGAGAGACGGGAGCTGCGATCGTCGTTCGAGATGGCATGGCAGTCGAAGACATCACTTACCTGCCGTCATCACGAGGGCTGGGACTAACAGTACACGGAATCAGGCTGGTCAATATCTACGCGCCCTCCGGTACAGGAAAACGACGTGAACGATGCCAGCTTTACTCTGAAGCGATTACACCGCTTTTTCTGGGACGTTATGAGAACATCATTGTTGGCGGAGATTTCAACTGTGTTCTGTCGAAGAAGGACCAATATCCTAATTTTACCACCTGTCCCGAACTCCGACACTTGGTGCAAAGACTCAGTCTCGCAGATACCTGGGAAGTGGTGCACGGACAACGTCCGGGATTTACGCATGTCACGAGTCACTCGGGCAGTCGATTGGATCGCATCTACGTGTCTTCTCCGCTCACTTCGGACGTCTTAAACGCCGAAAGATGGCCTGCAGCCTTCTCAGACCATAGTGTTTTCGTGTGCACGATAAACCTTGGACGTCAAACAATATGGCGCAGTCGGGGCCAATGGAAACTAAACATCGCCTATTTAAAGGAACCGGAATGTCGAGACAGGGTGAAGGAAACGTGGGAATCCTGCGAAAGACGCCTCACACAATACTCGTCCACTCTTCTGTGGTGGGTACACTGTGTAAAGCCTGCCTTACGCCGCACTCTGCTCCGGTATGGCAAGGAACGTACGCAGTGGCACCGACATACGACAGAATTTTATTACATGATCCTGCGGGACCTTATGGAACATCCGCCGTCGCCAGAACGTCATGTCGAAGCCCAACGTGTCAAGGCAAAGATTTTGGCCCTCACTCGGCGCCAATTGGAGGGTGTCGTGGTTCGAGCGCGCTGTCACGACAACATCAATGGCGAAACACCCTCCATGCATCACGTTGTCACAAACCTCAGACGCCGTCGACAAGCGCTGATTTCCTCTTTAGATTTACCTGACGGTCGCCGACTGAACTCACAGGCGGACATTGCAAAGGCCTTCGCAGCTCATTACCGCCACTTCTATCGTGAAGAAGAGCCTAACGCTGTGGCATTGAGAGAGGTACCACGGACGATCCATCGTACCCTTGATGTTCAGGCGGCGGAATCTCTTTTAGACAACATTTCCACTGAAGATGTCACTGATGCACTCGCCAAGGGAGCTCTTAACCGATCGCCAGGACCAGACGGACTGCCTTTAGAATTCTATAGAACCTTTCAAGACTTCATGCTCCCACGATGGAGAGAGATGTATCAGGAGATACTGTCCAATACAACCTCACCACCGCCAGAATTTCTGGAAGGCATCATTATTCCGATACCAAAACCCGCCGGAGGCAGACGACCTGACAGCTATCGGTCGATCACGTTACTCAACTCCGATTTCAAAATTTTTTCACGGATACTCGCGATGCGACTCAGGCGAGTCCTGTATCAAGTCCTTTCACCCGCACAGACGTCCTTGGGTGGAGACACCAACATACAAACAACACTATCTGACTACAGAGACATCATCGCCACGGCAACAGTCTGTCGACTGCAGGGAGCCATGATTTCTATCGACTTCGACCACGCCTACGATCGCCTGAGCCACAATTTCCTCGCAAAGGTCATGGAACGGATGGCTTTTCCTCCCGCCTTTGTCCTCGTAATTATGCGCCTCCTTCGTGGAGCTTCGTCGATGGTGATGGTCAATGGACGAACGTCAGAACCAGTACCAATCGCACGATCAGTACGACAGGGTTGTCCTCTGTCAACGATCCTGTATGCCATCGCATTAGAACCCCTTCTCTGTGGCTTGCAAAGTCTGTTATCAGGGATCACCCTGCGGGGACATACATTCAATTGCCGCGCCTACGCAGACGATCTCGTCTTCATCGTCCGTACCAAAGAGGAGGTACAGGAGGCGACGCGATTGATCGAGAAATATGGCAGCGGAGCGGGTAGCCATATGACTATAGCCAAATCCTGCGCGATGAACATTGGACAGGGACTCCCAGATGGAAGCGTAGCCCCATTCAGAACTACAGAGACTCTCCGCTGCCTGGGAATAATTTTCACTCCAGACATCCGTCGTACCACAGCCATGAACTTTCGGCGACTACTTCAGAACATCAGGACTGGAGTTCGAAGTCAGTTGTTGCGAGCGATGGACATGATACAGAAGGTGAAATTCATAAATATCTATATGGCATCCCGTATAACACACATTGCACAAATTTTACCAACTCCTAGAGCAATGGCACGACAGATCCAAGCAGCCTTTGGTTACTTTGTCAGTAACGGTCACATCTTCAAGGTCAAGTACGACACCCTCACACTCCCTAAGCGGAGAGGGGGTCTAGCCTTGGTCAACGTCCTGGCACGCGCGACGGCGCTTTATATGCGTACAATCGTTAAGCTCTGGAATCACAGACTCCACAGTATTACGGGTCTGTCGGTCGATGAACTTGCACCTACTTCACGCCACCCGCCGATCTTCCTTGCCCACATAGTACCAGCGCTCTCACACATCAAATTCTTTTTACTTGAATATAGTTATATTCATCACGACTTTCCTCGTACCAGAGCTCCCGCTACGCGCGATATTTATCAACTGTTAATGAGAACACATCCACGGAACGCCGTCGAAGGCCGCCAACCAGAGGTTACGTGGACGACGGTATGGCGCTCAGTGCACCAACCATACTTCACCGCAGAAACGAGCAGCATTTGGTATACCTTTGTCAATGGTAAATATCCGACGCGTCACAGACTCCACGCCATCTCCCTGGTGGACTCCCCGCTCTGCCTGAGGTGCAACGAAGACGACACCGACGAACACCGTCTGCTCTGCGGCGAGGCGGCGGCCGTATGGCACCTAGTCCAACAGATATTAGCCCTTTATCTCCGGCTACCAACAAACATGATTACCATGAAGATGATACTCCATCCAGATGCGACTTATTTCCCATCATCGAAGATGCATGCAGTCACTTGGATAAAGGGCATGGCCACCCATTATCTTTTGCGAGACGAACCCAAGGACGTGATAGATTTTTGGACGTTCTTACTAACACGACACGACATTATGAGACGGCACGCAAAGTACCGGTCTGTCTTTGCTAACTACTTAGGAAGCATTTTTACCAATCCGCCCCACAGTTGGAACCTCCCTGGAGATAGGAGCTGAAAGATGCGGAGCCCAGTCTCCTCCATGGATCTAGAAGTTGCTATTGCTAACCAAGTAGTTTTTCTATCACTCTCGACACGACGTATAAAGCAGCACGATCAAAGCAATGAAACGAACGCAGAACAGGACCAATTACCAGACCTTGCCAAATACTTACGCAACACATCAAGGTGCCCCCCGTAACTGGGTCGATACGGGTAAGAGAAGACGATTAAAACGAACAATAATTCGGACCAAAATCGAACATGGAGGAAGAATTAATTACGCGTAGACATACCCAGGTCCCCGTTGCGGAGAGTCGGACCCGAAGAATGTTTATTTCCGATATCTGAAGAGGACATCACTCTTCTGTCATCCTTCCAGAAGCATGTATTAAGTTCGATTTATTATATTTCGTATTATTTTTTTAATTATATTTTATTTAAATGTTGCAAAGAAAATACCATATGTTGGTCATGTGAATTCAATGACCTGAGGGAAGGCAAAACAAATAAATGAAATTAATTCCTCAAAAAAAAAAAAAAAAAAAAAAAAAAAAACCGGTTAAGACGTCTGCCTAGTAAGCATGGAGGTCCGGGTTCGATTCCCAGCCGCACCACAAATTTTAATTCAATGCTTCACATCTGTCAATAATGTCTTTGACATATTTGAGACGTAAATCCGTCTCAGGGATTATTTATTCATATTAATTTATTTGTGGTGGCTCGTTTATAGTAAGTGTGATTCCTGTGAGCTACAATTCATATGACCGCTGCTATTCTAACTTGCGGCTGTGAGAGTAATTTAAGGACAAACTAGTTCTCAATTTGGGCCAGGGAACAAGTTTCAGCCGCACATCAAGTAGTTTACATGAATCTTTTAACGCCGTCCGCGGTGGCCGAGGGGATTGAGGCGCTCCAGTCACGATCTGCACGGCCACTACGGTCGGGGGTTCGAATCCCCCCTCGGGCATGGATATTTGTGCCGTCCTAGTTCGTAAGTAGTTCATAAGTAGTTTGTAAGTTTAGGGACTGATAACCCCCATAGTTAAGTCCCATAAGCTTAACGAACATTTGAACATTTGAATCTTTTAACTGGATTGTACGCCCAGAACTATAATTTTCAAAAGTAATCCTTCTATGTTTTCTGCTGTTAGAATAATTTCATTAAATTAATGTTGATCTTGGTTTGGCTCCTCTCGTCAAGACTCTATTTACTAATTTCATAACTGTGAGTTTTTCATTAAATTAATTGATGCCAGATTTGATTACACTATTTAAGCAGTGCATCTTTGATTATTTACCGGGACCAAGATCAATATATTCTAGTTAGCAGACAGTTACAGTGAATATACTCAGCTCAAATATTTAAATATCACATTACATCTGCAGTAGTCTCCCACTCTACGAAGTCCTTCCACAGCCAGGTCTGAAACCTCCCCCATCTCATGGAGACCACAGCCAGGTCTAAAACACCTCTCCCATCTCATGGAGACCACCTAAGCTCAACCACCTTCCCTTGAAATTCGCGGAGTCGGAGTGCCCTCACTGGCTGGGCCCAGAAGGTGCCGTTAAATCACCGCCTCGGGTAACCTCTGGTTCACCCGAATCCATCCTTTTCTAAAGCTCCTGGGCAGTGCTTGCCACCACCGACCTCACTGCCTCAGTAACCAAAGATTATGATTAGCGCTGCACAACTAACCACCACCCAAAAATTCAGACATTTCATTTGCTCTCCACATCACACACAAGGAGGGGAGAAATTGGAGAGTGACTTCTCGACAAACAGAATAAGAAAATACAACACACACGCCATCTCTGTTTCTACTTCAACCTTTACTTCAAATTGTCAAATATACCACAAAGTGTGTTCGGCTTTTTGATAAATCAGTATGAAAATATGATATCCACAATCATCATTTTGTTATGAGCATACTATAAAATAGTAATTTACCTTTCAATTTACATTAGGAGTTGGAGTACATATCATAAAAATTGTTGAAAAGTTTAAATACTTGGGAGAAATAATAACCCATAACTTGAACAAGAAACCATCATGGCAGAGTAGAATAAATAAACTTATTAAAATGCATCATGTTACCAAGATCACATATAATAAAAAATGCGTCTCAATAGCCACAAAACTGAAACACTACAAAACAGTCACACAGCCACAAATAACATATGCTAGCGAAACTATATTTAAAACAACCAACACTGTAGCAATAGACAGCGTACTCAAAATAGAAAGGAGGATAGTCAGAACTTGCATAAATAAGAAATACCAAAAAGACGGGATTTGGAGAATAGCTTCAAATGAAACTGTATATAAAGAAGCAGAACCAGTGACAAGCACAATGAAAAAGAAACGGATCTCTTTCCTAGGACATTTGATGAGAACACCAGAAAATAGAATCAGCAGGAAGATAATTGAAAAGTTATGGAACAGCAAGAGCAACATAAGATGGATCACAGAAATCAAGGAAGACATGATGAAACTACAGATAACGATGGAAGATTTGAAAAACAATACAGACACACTCAAGATACTTGAAGACAAACACGCCACACTACCAATAAAAATTAACAAACAGAGACTGGGAACGGTGATTTCGGATGAGGAGAGAAGGGCACGATCTGAAAGAATGAAAAAGTATTGGGCCAACAAAAAAATAAATAAAAATAAAAAATAACAGAAGAACCTAGTTCAAAATATTTATGTTGACCATAAAAGTAATAAAAAAGTAATAAATAAATTAACCACTGTATTATTAAATTGTCATGTTTATTTTTGAACTAAATTGTGTTAATGCATAACAAAAAATTGTAATAACATTTGTAATATTGACAAAAGTGGTCCAATGAAGGCCATAAAATAAATAAATAAATAAATTACATTAGGAGGCGACATGGGCAGACTGAGAAATGAAGCGAAACGACAGTTTCGTTTCAAAGTGTAGGAGAAGTTTGATGTTGTATACTGTGTAATAAACTCATAATGTGCGCGTCCCCCCTCCCCACCCTCACTATCATATCTGGTGCTATATCTCGCACTTTTTGCAACAGCTGGTATTAGAACAGTGGAAATAATCTATCAGAAAGTGACACAATTCAATCTGAAACAGCGGTTATCGTAACATCAATATAACAATGATTGCGCATTACATTTTGATTAATGACAGACAAGTTTCAGAAGACACCACCATGAATTCAGAATCCAATTTATTTATAAAGATTTTTTTTATGTTTGGTCTAATGCTGCAGCAACTGTTTCCTTGACTGAAACTTTCACTCTGCAGCGGAGTGTGCGCTGTATAAAACTTTCTGGCAGATTAAAATTGTGTGCCAGAACAGGGACTCGAAACTGAGACCTTTGCCTTCTGCCGGCAAGCGCTCTACCATTGAACTATCCCGACACAACTTACGGCTCCTCCAGACAACTTCAATTCTGCCAGTACTTCGCCTCCTACTTTCGAAACTTCACACACACACACACACACACACACACACACAGGCGTGTCCAGAAAGTAAATTCCGTTTGGTAATAAAATGAAATTGTACACAGATACAGAAGAAATTTTTATTGCACAAAATTCTACAACTCTTAAACTACTTTTCCAGATATCTGCCGAAATTTTGCAGGCATTTGTCATAGCGTGGCACCAGGTTTTGTATACCTTCTTCATAGAAATCTGCCGCCTGTGTCTTCAACCAGTTAGTTTCTTTCAGCTCGTGGTCATTGGTGAAGTGATGACCGCCAAGGAAAGACTTGAGGTGTCCCGGATCTTGTCATCAATCGCGTGCACCAGTTCTCCTGTAAACAAAGGTGGACGCCCACTTCGTTCTTCATCGTGCACATCACTACGCCCGCCATTGAACTGTCGGACCCATCTTCTCACCATCGAATCACTCATCGCATATGGTCCGTAAACATCGCAATTTTCCGATAAATTTCACTTGGTTTCACTTTCCTCGCATTCAGAAACCGAATCACCGACCTGATTTCACAGGCGGCGGGATTTTCAATCAACGCCGACATTTCAAACAAGCACAACAAAGCGTACTTAACTGACAGCGATTTCCAAATGGCGCACATTATTCTCTTTGATACACATCGTCTACAGCGCATGTGCGGAGCTGCAGTTGGCGGCCGCGGTGGCCGAGGGGACTGAGGCGCTCCAGTCACGGTCTGCACGGCCACTACGGTCGGGGGTTCGATTCCCCCCTCGGGCATGGATATTTGTGCCGTCCTTAGTATAAGGTAATTGATAAGTAGTTTGTAAGTTTAGGGACTGATGACCCCGTAGTTAAGTCCCATAAGCTTAACAAACATTTGAACATTTTGAGCTGCAGTCGCAGCATTGCAGCGGAGATAAATTGAAACGGAACTTACTTCCTAGACGCGCCTCGTATATGGAGGAAGGAAGCTTAGGGTTTAACGTCCCATCGACAGCTTGGTCATTAGAGACGGGGGCCTCGTATATATACAGGGTGTTTCACTAAGTGTGCTGGCCTCTGTAACTTATAAAATAATAGGTGACGGGAAATTTTAATGCGGTAGGTCAACACAAGAAATGTTAGACTTTCTGCGGAGCTATGAACATAGTTTATTGTATCATTTTCCAAAGAGTTACAGCACAAAGATATAATTTTTTAAACGGAACAATAGTTTTTTCTATCGTGCATTGGATTCGTTGAAACCAGCTACGTCCAAATCAATTTAAACTACATTCCTATCACTGTTAGTTTGGGAGCTACAACCCTTCAAAGTTTAGGGGGCGGAGGCTACGACAGCTCATTGGCTGGTGGTCATGAGACAGTGGGCCGTGCCCCAGGGGATAGCCACTCGGCCAGTTAGCTACGCTATCGCAGCCTCCGCCCCCGGAACTTTGAAGGGTTGTAGCTCCCAAACTAACAGTGATAGGAATGTAGTTTAAATTGATTTGGACGCAGCTGGTTCAAACGAATCCAATACACGATAGGAAAAAAAAAACTATTGCTCCATTTAAAAATTATATCTTCGTGTTGTAACTCTTTGGAAAATGATACAATAAACTATGTTCAGAGCTCTGCAAAAAGTGTAACATTTCTTGTGTTGACCTACCACATTAAAATTTCCCGTCAACTATAATTTTATATGTTACAGAGGCAAACACACTTAGTGAAACACCCTGCAAGCAAGCAACCTCTCTCTCTCTCTCTCTCTCTCTCTCTCTCTCTCTCTCTCTCTCTCACACACACACACACACACACGCATATAGCAATCTCACGGTTTGTGACGGAAGTTTCTTTGCCTATTACTACATCTTCTCCCTCCTATTCCAGTTGTGTATGGTGCTTGAAAAAAATAAAGAGTGCCGTTATGCTTGTGCGAAGGTTGTTTTAATTTAGAAAAATCTAACTGGAAGGACAAGAATATCTTTACATGCACAAAGAAGAAATAGGAATAACGAAACTGTAGATGAAGAAAGCGATTCACGTTGAAAAATTGTTAACTGTCACATATACTGTTGCCAGCTCCCAAGACAATTTGTAAAGCACCTTAATATATCTCCTACCCTTAGAGAAGAGCGAAAAACTCTTCTGAAAACTTGTCTGCTGTTTTCGTCTGTCTGTCTTGGGGCTCTAGACATCAAAGAGAAGTTTCGCCGTAAGAGACACCGTTGTCTTTAAGGCGGAGGACGGGTTCATTGTAGTTATACGACTTTGTAAGAATCCCTGCGAAGTTTAAACTCGATTTAACAGCACCCGGGAGCCGCTGCGTCCGCGCGAAACGAGTCTGGGGAGACTTTGGCGCCATCTGCCGCGAGGTGGCCCGCCCTCTGCTCCCTGAGCTACCGACGCCAGGGGGCAACGAGCGCAGAAGAGCCAGCTGCGAGCTAAAGGGAGGAAAAAGAAACTGCATCACAGGAGGGGCTCATTATACTGACTACTGCTTCTTTTGTCGCACAAATACCGCTTCATTTATCTTGGCATGTGACGCGTTTCGCCTGCTCTAGGCATCATCAGACAGTCTGGGTAAATTAGTTACATGTGGTGTCCCCTAACGATCCGTCTTAGGACCATCGTTTCTTGACATTGTAACACCTGTCTCTTCCTATGGTTGGTTGTGGGAAGAAATAAACGAGATTATGACTTAAATCAATCTATATACAAAAAACAGTCTTGATCGCAGAAATTAACAGTTTCAATTAATCAGTTTCGAACTGATCTACATCTACATCTACATACATACTCCGCAATTCACAGTAAGGTGCGTGGCGGAGGGTACACTGTACCATTACTAGACATTTCCTTTCCTATTCCACTCCCAAACTGAACGAGAGAAATAGGATGCCTATATGCCTCCGTACGAGCCCTAATTTCTCTTATCTTGTCTTTGTGATCTTTACGCGAAATGTAAGTAGGCAGCAGCTTCAAATCCCTGCCCTCTAAATTTACTCAACAGAAATTCACGAAAAGAACGTCGTCTTTCTTCCAGCGATCCCCAATTGAGCTGCCGGAGCATTCCCGTGACACTCGCGCATTGGTCGAACCTACCGGTAACAAATCTAGCTGCTCGTCTCTGAACCGCCTCTATGTCTTCCTTTAAACTGATCTGCTGCGGGTCCCAAACACTTGAGCAATACTCAAGACGTGTTCGTACAAGCGTTTTATACGCGGTCTCCTTTACAGGTGAAGTATATCTTCCCAAAATTCTCCCAATAAACCGAAGTCGGCTGTTCGCCTTACTCACAACTGTCCTTACATGCTCGTTCCATTTCATATCGTTCTGCAGTGTTGCGCCTAGATATTTGAACGACGCGACAGCATCAAGAAGCTCACTACTAATGCTGTATTCGAACATTATGGGATTGATATAATTACACAGGCTTCCGCGGCCAGAGTCAGATCACATAAAAGTTTTCTGGGTATGGTACCGCGTCATGATATAAGGCTATTACTTAAATAACCAACGTTTCGGTCAACGTTACAGTGGCCTTCATTTGGGTAACTGGTGTGAGCTGGTTGTTACTACGCTTTGTATTACTTTCATTTAGACATTACGTCAAAATTTTTAAAAATAAGCGATGTTATTGGTGATTTTTTTATCTTTATTTTTATTTTTATTTTTTATTTTTATTTATTTATTAATTTTTTTTTTTTTTTTTTTTTTTTTTTTTTTTTTTTTTTTTTTTTGTACGGAAGAATGAAACTTTATTTTGATAGGATGCTGAGGTGGAAGGGGTGGGGGTTAGCCGTTGCTTCTTGCATAGCGAGACATGATTGGTGTTCATCGGCGAATGGGGTGAGGGCTTCCGTTTCTCTCCTGCTGGCCGTGGGCCGCGCGGCGGCAGTAGCTTACTAGTGACGCTCGCGTGTTGTGATGTCAGTGCGGCCTATTTCGCTGTGATGGCTGGTAGCCAAGAGGGGGCAAGCCTTAGTCCATCTTCTCTATTCATGTTATTAGGGTGTTTAACAATTTCGATGGCTTCCCTTATCTTGCGTTTGAAGTCATCCTGTATGCTGTTACAGTCAGTTACAGACGACACCCTTCCACACACCACAGCATCATCAGGAAACAGCGGCAAATTACAACTTATTCTGTAAGTCATCTTCGGAATTACAAATCGCCCATGTTGCCAGTGCTGCACTCGGCTGGGCTGGGCTGTCCTGGGCTGTTCTGCTGCCAGTAGTTACCTACAACTAAGTTACCTACAACAGTAGTTACCTACTGGCAGCAGAACAGCCCAGGACAGCCCAGACCAGCCGAGTGCAGCACTGGCCACATGAGCTATTTTGTAATTCCGAAGATGACCTACATCAGTTCGAAACCGGTTAATTGAAACTGTTAATTTTTGCGATCAAGACTTATTTGTGTATTGATCATATCAAATAGATCGCCGTTTTTCTCCTCTGACAATGTTGTCAAAATTAATTAAATCAATCTGCCTGACTTCCGCTTCTCAATTAACAGGTGAATTACCTGTTAATCTCCTGTTCCTGTGACCGTTGCGGGCATCGGACCTCCTCTCTTCTAGCAGGGGTTTCTATTATTTGGTTGCAGCAGGGGAAGACTACAGACAAAAGGTCGGACAGTTCATTGAAATAATCTTTGCATTCTGAAAGTAGCTTATAGAATTACGAGGTAGCCTGTTACATCTTGCTGCAGGACAAGACATACAATAGAGAGCAAACATCGAAAGTAAAGCACATTCAAATAATTCAACCAGTCTTTAACGAGAGACAAAGAGAGCGTTGGTCATGAGAACAGTCGACTGAGCCCGAAACAGGGGCGGCATAAAACTAAAGGAAAAGCATCTTAGTAATCATCGCGCCTATCGACCGATAACCAGACCGTTGCATATCTATTAAACTCGCGACCGCATGCAATTACTTCACTTAAATCGCGAACAGCTGCTCGATGGAACTGTGAAGTTCCTGTCGGTCAACGAAATATCACAAAGAGTGAGCATGGCGGCTTCTGCACAATAGGCGATCGCGGACCTGTCCTCCTAAGAACTACAAGCATCTGAAGCAACTGCCGAACTGAGAGCGGCCACGTCGCTCACGCCAGTTCTGTTAAAGCGAGTTTCGCACCGCTGATTCTCCCGTATTCCGTATTACCAACCTAACCAGAGCACAGTTAAGAGTTCGTTCTAGCCTGCAAGGGTGGTTTCGCGCCTCCTAGGGTGGCGGCCTGTCTTGGCGGCAATGCGTCAAAGACAACGGGAACAGAAGTGTCCTTCCGCGAAGACGTTGGCTCGGGCTTGACCTTAACGGCTCCGGTAGCCTTTGTGGCTGATCGCCATCTTGCCAATTTAATATATTAATTAATAGAGGACACGGAAAATTATTTCGTCCCCACGATACGATGGTCCTCTGGTCAGGCAAGCAAACGGTAATTTTAGATTGTCGGGGAAAATTAATTAGATTTTTTTGGCGATTAATTTACCAATTTCTTGAATATTAATCGAACCTAGCTTTGTAATACTTCAAACGAATCGTCATTTTTCATTAAATTGCAATCCGTCGTCAGAAATTTTAGAATTATTTTATTTATGCCCACTCTCTTTGTCCTAAAGGCTGGCCATGTGGTTCATGACACCTTTGTGCCGGTCAGGGGAAACTCTTAGTTCTACAACATTACATGACATCGCAGGTTGTGGAAGCGATCTGATAGATTAATAATCTTCAAAGGTGAAACGCCAAGATCGCAAAATATTTATCTTACAAGCTGCGATGTTCTAACTTATGTATTTTTATATTTACACCAAGTGCTATGTTGCACATATTATTTAATCTCCGTTTTTTAAATAAGAACGAACTTGTAAAATTTTATACTACCAGATGATGGTGGCATAGCCAACTGAGATCGGTCGCCATTAAATATATTTTGGGACCTTGGCGTTTCAGTTGTTAAAATTATCCATCCCTTTTTCTTGTGTACATTAATGATCCCTCATCAGTTACAGTGCCAGAGGCAGAGTTCGTTTTGTTTACAGCGTTACAGCGGATATAAGTATTGCAATAAACAGCATGTCGAGCATAGTTCTAGAAATGCCTGCTGTGGACAGACGTGAAACTACTATCTTAAACTGGTTGTCGTTAGTAAGGCTTTTGATATGGTTGATTTTGATGTGTTACTAATTAAAATGAAACAGTTGAATTTCTGAAATAGCGCTATACAATGGTTCGACAGCTACTTCAAAAACAGAAGTCAACAAGTCATTTCTGGGTTGGAGAAATCATGGAGAAACATGTGCTCTGGAGTTCCCCAAGGCTCCGTCCTTGGTCCATTGCTCTTTTCACTGTATATTAATATTTCTTCACTGATTCACTCCAGTAACTACCATCTCTATGCCGATGACATCCAACTGTATATAAGTGCCAGCCCTAAGAACATGTATGATGCAGTAGCTGGTATGAATGCAGATCTTTGCTCTGATTCACTATGTCCACAAAACCTAGGTCTTACGTTAAACCCCGGTAATTCCCAGATCATCCTCATATCTCACCCAAAGCTAATCAGTCAGTATTTTTGTCAGACAGTCCCTCAATGATACCCAATTACCATATCAAAAAACAGTGAAAAACCTTGGGATGATCTTGGATGAACATCTAAACTGGGAAGAACAAACAGTTGTAGCATGCAGGAAATCGCTTTAATCCCTATATTCACTCCAGAAATTTAGAAAAATATTTTCAACCCAAGTTAAAAAAAATAGTCCAAATACTTGTCTTGCCAAATATTTACTACTGTGATGTCGTTCAAGCCGCCACAAATAGTGAAAATTCGAGACGCCTCGAGCTAGTAATTGATGCTTGCATTAGGTAGGTGGGCAATATAAGGTTGTAAGATCATATCAGTCCTTCATATACCCAGCTAGGTTGGATGCGCCCACATAAGTGGCGCGATTTTCAAACGCTATGCTTACTTCATCTATTGCTCATCCACCATTGTCCCCAATACTTATCTTCTCACATCTAACAGCTATCATCATTCCACAATCGCAATACCAGATCGGATACATCTGGTATCTTGGCTGTACCTTCAAACAATGTTAAATATTTCTCCGTGTCGTTCTCCATCTCAGCCATACGACTATGGAACACACTGCCATGTGATCTACGTCTTACACTAAACCACTCGACATTCAAGAGGAAACTCAAAATTAAGATATTAACGACGGCATAGCCTCCATTGTTACCCTGCTCTCAGTTCTTTCTCTCCATCATAGCTTTGAATCTTTCTATTTCTCTTCCTCTAACCAATCTACCTATCCTATATCGCTTTCACCACATTCTATCGTCTTATGCCTATACTTGATGTGAATAACTCTCAATCTGTAAGAACATAACGAGGCAATTCCTAAATTGTAATGTATGAAACATGCTTACTGTACTTATTATTATTATTATTGTCACTATTATTGCTCTTATTATAAATTTTGATTGTTGTAAATTATCTAAGTATTATTGTTACAATTATATTCTATTAATACTTGTATTATACATTGTCTACTAAAGAAATTGTTCACCTCAAGTAAGCCTGGTTAGGTGTAATAGAGAGTCTGAAGGCCTTAATATTGCTAGGTAAAATAAATAATTACTTTCATGAACATTAATAAATGGTTTTAAGCTAATTCAAGGACGTCAAACTTCAAAAGACACTAAATGCAACATGTAAGATGTTTCACTCAAGCATATGCATAAAATATGAAGAAGAGCAGATAGAAGAGGTTGACAGTTTTAAATTCCTGTCATTACAACTTGATAATGAATTCATTTGGGAGGAGCACACCACAAGAACTGTAGAAACGCCGTAACGATATGTATTTGCAATTCGCGTGTTAGCAGAGGTAGGTGACATAAAAAAGTTTGCATACTTTGCCTCCTTTCATTTCAATGGTATAATATTTTGTGGTAACTTTTCAACTCAAACAAACGGTTTCAGAGTCCAAAAGCGTGTAAAGAAGAACTGGGTATACTAACTAAAACTTCTCAGTATATTTATTCCTTAATGAAATTTGTGATATAATAAATCCCTTTTTCCAACTAATAGTTTAGTTCATGCGTACAATACTAGTAACAAAAATGATCTAAACAAGGACTTTTATTAGTCCCTAGGCTTAAAAACTATTTAAACTAAATTAAAAGAAGCACACACACACACACACACACACACACACACACACACACACACACACACACACACACACATGCCCGAGGGATGACTCAAACCTCCGACGGCGAGCAACCACGTACTGCACAGCAAGGCGCCTTAGAGCGCTCGGTCACTCCACCGCGTCGGAGGCGGATAATGAAGGTAGTCTACAACCCACTGCAAAGACGTTCGTCGAGCTGCGACAGGCACACGAAAAAAACATACACACATATCTTCAGATTTCGGTCATTCGCAGTCCTTAAAAAAAAAAAATAAATAAATAAATAAATAAATAAATAAATAGAAAAGTCTCAATTGAGAGCTGGGGAGGGGGAGGAGATAGAACGGTTGTAAGGCATATACATGTCCTCAGAACAAGTCGGAACAGAATTGTATGCAGCTGACACAAGGTGGTGTTAAGGTACCAAAACGCAGGTGGTAAAGTCGCTAATATATCCGTGGGAAAGGCAACACAAAATTGTAGTACTGTGAATTTGCAAGATACGCGCCAAAACTTTTTGGTTAGTCAAAATTAGGTATTTAGGAAAGTTAAAAAGTGGAGGTTACCAGCTTTTAAATATTTGTAGAATGTCATATTGACCACAGCTGCCTAATTTATTAGCTCAAACTTAACTTGCTATATGTGTTTTTCCAGTGACTGATCGTCTGTAACATATATAACAAGTGAAGCACGATGTTAAATATTTGCTTTAAAGTTTTTCAATATTGTTACATGTCATATAAGCTCTGCTGGAACTTGATAATGGCGCATTAACCGAAACCGATAACTTTGAGCTAATAAATTGAGCGACTGGTCAACATGACACATACAGGGTGTCCCACTCAACTGTTTCACCCCAGATATCTCTTAAACCACAAGAGTTATTGGAAAACCACTTTCACGGTCATGAACGTACGACAGGGGCTTATGAAAGTAGGTACTATGAGACACTCTAAAACGTGAAGAAATATTATGTTCAACACAAACTTATGTTTTATTAAATGAATACCCCATATTATTTCTTAAGCAATCGATAGGATGAAAAAACACAAAAAGAATGGCGTCGTTTGAATCGCAATGTGTCAGTTACATCCGGAGAAACTGCGAAGCAAAGCTGACGTTTGAAATATATGAGGCGCGCTGCTAGCACGTGTCCGAGGCTCAACCGTGAGCCTCGCTTGAGCCTCGGACACGCGCTAGCTGCGGGCCTCATGTATTTCAAACGTCAGCTTTGCTTCGCAGTTTCTCCGGATGTAACTGACACATTGCGCGCACTAATAAAGGTGTAGTATAAAGGGGACAGGAACTGCTGGATGTGGAGGAGAAGAGGTTATTGTAGGTTGAGACCTGGATAATTTCCGAATCGGAGAAAGAACTGTAAGGATAACTCCCATCAGTTTAGATCAGAAAAGCTGCTATGGAAGGGAGTCAAGATGGAATGAGTTGCAAATCATATGCTCTAGCATATGCTAAGCTGCATGTTGTGGCACAGAGTGGTCTACATTGTTTTTGAGCACAGTTATGCCATGGCCATTCATCCTAATGGACAGCTCTTTAGTGGTCATGACAATATAAATTACATGGCAGCTATCACAGGAGACAGAGCCTGTTATTGGTTAAGGTAAGCCTCTGAAGGGACTGTAACTTCAGGGTGCTCAGTTTGGGCAGCTCTTGCAACGGGCAGGGGGCTGGGTTGGGGATAGCAAAGGAAGGCTGGAGGGTGGCTGAGTGATGGAACACCACTTTAGGAAGGTTGGAACAACTAAATCGCATCCTTCGAGAAGATTTTTATTAACTGCGATTTAGTTGTTCCAGCCCATGATATAACTGGGTGACGAGGTGTAGCGTCTCTTGCAAGAACTGCTTAATTTTCGTACAAGGAAAAACATCGAAAAAGAAAAGTTACTGACAAAATTGTTGGAATAATTTGATAGGAGAGTTATATTTGATTTTCTCACAGTGTAATCACGATGTATAATAATACTGATTTTAACGTGTAGAACAAAGCATATAATTAACCACTGTTCACTAAAATAATAGCTTAGTATCTATGAATTTCTTTGCACCATTCGATTATTTTACCAGAAAATATTTAGGAGATCAGCTTATCTGTCTTGTTCTCTCTGATGCTAGCCGAACATCAAAAAAGGCCGCGGCGGAGCGGCCGAGCGCATTGAGGCGCTATGCTACGATGTTCGAGGTCGCTCGCCGTTGGGGGTTCGATTTCCCCCTCGGGCATGGATGTTTGTGCTGTCTTTAGTATAAGGTAGTTCATAAGTATTGTAGGTATTATATCTTCTGGGTTGTAAGGCCGTGTTCTTCGAATCTTGCTGATTCCTAACGTTGCGTCCGATGCTGCGTCGGACTTCTGCGGAGGTAGTGCGTCTGTTCTTACCGACTGACGGGTCGGGGGTCTGAGAGCTTCTTAAAACCCGTCTAAAGGGGGGCGTGACTAAGATCCACGTGATATGCAGAGATGATCCTTGTCAAAGATAAAGCTATACTATCTAACCATGTCAAAGATAAAAAGTTCATCGATTCTGCAGAGCCACAGTCCATATATATCGTTGAGTTTCATAGTCTCTTGTTTTAGATTGAAATTATCATTATGTTTATATATTTCAATCACTTCTCTATACAACATTCGTCATGGAAGATAACATGTCTGAATCAGAGAATTTTACAACATGATTTACCGATTGTAAGCACCTCCGAAGAAGTCCGACGCAGCATCGGATAAAACGTTAGGAAGCAGCAAGAGTCCAAGAACACGGCCTTACAACCGAGAAGATATAATACCTACAGTGTCAACCGGCCGTGAAAGCCTTCACTCTATCAGTTCATAAGTAGTTTGTAAGTATACTCTTATCACATCTACAAGATATAGAAATATCATCATAGCGGTTCGATGAACCCTCTGCCACGCACTTCAGTATGACTTGCAGAGTATTTATGTAGATGTAGAAGTGACAAGTTAATGCATTAAACAGAATGTGATACATTGTGTTACAGTATGATTCATGTTGGGACACCACATGGTATGTCATGTGTCGCATCACAACACCATGTCACGTGTCACATTACAACACCATGTATCATGACTTCGTATGACATTATTTACAACATGACGTTGCATATGTCACACGATACGAGAATTTTCAATGCACATGCGTGTTACATGCCACCATTTAGCCTGATGTCTCAAAACGTTACATCCTGTCGATTTGCAGCATTGTTCACAGGGTTGATCGGGGTCCTTTGGTTTGGAGCCGAGTGGAGGGTCTGAACCAGAGGCTTCGCTGACTCTGTGACAGTCATAGCTGCAGATTTCTGGATCTGCGTTATCGGGTGGGGAATTGTAGGGTGCCCCTAGATAGATCAGGGGTGCACTACACTAAGAAGCGGCTACTCGGGTAGCAGAGTACTTGTGGAGTGCACATGGGGGTTTTTTAGGCTAGGCGCTAACTCTGATGAGCACTCGCCTGTCAGCATGCAAACAGCGAATTCAGGCCACGTTCGGAACAAAAATTCGAACATAAAAATATTAGCCGCGAACTTACAGAGTGTTAGAAACAAAGTTCCAGAATTTGCAGCGCTGCATGAAAATTATTGCGCTCAGATAGTTTTAGGCACCGAAAGCTAACTAAATGATGATGTGGCAAGTTCAGAAATATTTAGCGAAGCGTGGAATGTATATCGGAAAGATAGATCTGATACAACTGGAGGATGAGTGTTCATCGCTGTGGACAAAGATATTGTTTCTACTGAGATCGAGGTTGAAAGTAACTGTGAAGTTATCTGGGTACGTATAACAGGTTTAAAAGAAGTATAGTTAATAGTTAGGTGTTTTTACCGGCCCCCCAGTGCTGCTGTAGCAGTTTTAGAATCATTCAAGGAAAGTCTACACCAGGTAGTGCATAGGTATACGGGCCATGTAATATTAGTCGGAGGTGATTTCAACCTTAAGAGTATAGATTGGGACCTCGCTAGTTACATTTCAGGCGGTACAGACAAGCAGTCTTGCGAGCTACTTTTGGACACATTCTCCGAAAACTGTCTTGAGCAGTTAAACCGGCAACCCACGCGCAATGGAAATATTCTAGACCTTATAGCCACAAACAGGCCTGACCTTGTTAACGATGTCTGTGTAGAGACAGGAATTAGTGATCACGATATCGTCATAGCGTCGATGGTGACCAAAGTTCATAAACCAGTCAAGAGGGCTAGGAGCGTGTTTTTGTTGGGAAGAGCCGACAAGCAAATGTTACGATCGCACTTAGAAAATGAATGGACATCGTTTAATTCTGGGACTATGAATGTTGAGGAATTGTGGACTAAATTTAAGTGCGTTGTTAATAAAGGGTTAGAGAAATTTGTGCCAGTAAAGACGATGGAAAAGATCCACCGTGGTATAATAATAATGTTAGAAAGCTGCTGAGAAAGCAAAGGCTGTTGCACTCTAGATTCAAAAAATAACACGGAAATGATGACAGGCAAAAGTTAGTAGAGATTCGTGCGTCTATAAAAATATCGATGCGTGAAGCATACAATAAATACAATAATTATAACAGCCATACCTTAGCAAAAGATCTTTCCGAGAACCCGAAAAAATTCTGGTCCTATGTAAAATCGACAAGCGGGTCAAAGCCCACTGTCCAGTCACTAGTTGATCATTCCGGGGCAGTAATAGAAGAAAGCAAACGGAAAGCTGAAGTTCTAAATTTAACCTTTAAGAAATCTTTCACGCAGGAGGACCGCACAAATATACCATCATTTGATCAACGTACTAAATCCGAAATGGGGGACATAGCAATAGGTATTTCCGGTGTAGAGAAGCAACTGAGAGAGCTAAATACGAAAAAGTCTACTGGTCCGGATGGAATACCAGTTCGGTTTTACAAAGACTATTCTGTGGCGTTGGCCCCCTACTTAGCTTGCATTTATAGCGAATCTTTAATTCAGCGCAAAGTTCCTAGTGATTGGAAAAAAGCGCAGGTGACTCCCGTGTATAAGAAAGGAAAGAGAACTGACCCATACAATTACAGGCCAATATCGTTGATATCAGTTTCATGTAGAATTTTAGAGCATATTCTCAGTTCGAATATAGTAAATTTCCTTGAAACGGAGAAGTTTCTTTCCATGAATCAGCACGGGTTTAGGAAACATCGTTGATATGAAACTCAGCTTGCCCTTTTCTCACATGACATCTTGCGAGCCATGGATGAAGGACAACAGCCGGCCGCGGTGGCCGACGGGATTGAGGCGCTCCAGTCACGGTCCGCACGGCCACTACGGTCGGGGGTTCGAATCCCCCCTCGGGCATGGATATTTGTGCCGTCCTTAGTTGTAAGTAGTTCATAAGTAGTTTGTAAGTTTAGGGACTGATGACCCCGTAGTTAAGTCCCATAGAAAAAAAAAAAAAAAAAAAAAAAAAAAAAAAAAAAAAAAAAAAAAAAAAAAAAGGACAACAGGCGGATTGTGTTTTTCTCGACTTCAAAAAGCCGTTCGACGCGGTGCCACACTGCAGACTGCTAACAAAGGTACGAGCTTATGGAATAGGTTCACAGATTTGTGACTGGCTGGAAGACTTCCTAAGTAATAGACCGCAGTACGTTGTTCTCGACGGCGAGTGTTCATCAGAGACGAGTGTATCGTCAGACGTGCCCCAGGGGAGTGTGATAGGACCGCTATTATTTTCTATCTATATAAATGATCTGATGGACAGAGTAAGTTGTAATTTGCGGCTGTTTGCTGATGATGCTGTGGTGTATGGGAGGGTGTCATCTGTAACTGACTGTAATAGCATACAGGTAGACTTAGACAAAATTTCTAGTTGGTGCGAAGAATGGCAGCTAGCTCTCAATGTAGAAAAATGTAAGGTGATGCGCATGAGTAGAAAAAACAATCCTATAATGTTCGAATACAGCATTAGTAGTGAGCTTCTTGATGCTGTCGCGTCGTTCAAATATCTAGGCGTAACATTGCAGAGCGAAATGAAATGGAACGAGCATGTAAGGACAGTTGTGAGGGAGACCGCGTATAAAACGCTTGTACGACCACGTCTTGAGTATTGCTCAAGTATTTGGCACCCGCAGCAGATCGGTTTGAAGGAAGACATAGAGGCGGTTCAGAGGCGAGCAGCTAGATTTGTTACCGGTAGGTTCGACCAATGCGCGAGTGTCACGGAAATGCTCCGGCAACTCAATTGGGGATCGCTGGAAGAAAGACGTCGTTCTTTTCGTGAATTTCTGTTAAGTAAATTTAGAGGGCCGGAATTTGAAGCTGAGTGTAGTACGATCTCTCTGCCGCCTACATACATTTCGCGTAAAGATCACAAAGACAAGATAAGAGAAATTAGGGCTCGTACGGAGGCATATAGGCATTCTTTCTTCCCTCGTTCAATTTGGGAGTGGAATAGGAAAGGAAATGCCTAGTAGTGGTACAGTGTACCCTCCGCCACGCACCTTACGGTGAATTGCGTAGTATGTATGTAGATGTAGAACTTGCCATGGGGCAAAATGTGACATTCAATGCAAAATATGTACTTCATATGAAGTGTCACGTATACTACAGGACATGTTGTGAGAAGACTTTCATGGTATTAGAAACCGTATGTTGTACATGGGACGCAATATGGCATGGTAACAAATTGTAAAAGCGTGAATATGTCAAGATTCTGAAAAATGTTTTTTAATCTGCCATACAAATGAAAAAGCTACTTTGTTTCATCTACATCTTTGACTCTGGGTCGTACAATTTGCCTTGTTGCAGAATATTTTTATTCTGGTTCCCATGAGTACCTGGTGTGGACGACAGAGGTTGCGAATTATATGCTCTACAAAATTGCTTCACGAAAAAGAAATAAACACCATTTTTATGATTATTTAAGTGTACTTACTTAAATTTTACTGCATTTGACAAACAACGAAGCGACAGTCTACTGACAAAATAATCATTGAAGTCCATCATTGTTCTGACATCCAGCGAATCAAGTGCTGAATTTTTTGGAGTTTGAACCATCACATCTTGACGACAACCATTACTGTACTTAAAAAATTGTGTTTTGACTTCATTAATTTATCTAACATCGCCCCAATCTTCACCCGACCCGTAAAAATTTAAACTGTAAAAGCGACGCATTTAAAAAAAACTTTCCAGAAAAAAAGGTTTTATTTTGCACGTAAAACTTGAATCGTGCACATAAAAATGGCAGCAGTAGCTGAGGATTACATTCAGACCATCTGGCGTTTATTGAAAAAAGAACTACTCGATCCGCACAATTTTTTTAGAGACCAGCTACCGTTCGTTGCAATAATTGTTCTAATGACTATATCAACGGGGGCTGGCTCGGGCTACATTCTTTCCACACCAAGTTTTTATTGAAAATACGAAATGAACACCAATAACCACTGAATAAAGTAATAATTTAAAAAAAAGTTAAACTTTGCGCGGAACCTTCAGACATGTTTGTTACAGTATTGCCGCGCTGTGACAGTACAAGCATAAAACATGTTTCAAATTTTTACGACAGACCGACGCAAGATAAACAAGCTAAACCTCCATTCAAAATCGAATAATACTTATCCCACTGTGACTCAATTTTCACCGTACGAGCACTGCCTTCTGCAATTTAAAACAGTGAGTATTTAAATATTATTCAGGAGAGTGAAGTAATTACGCCACATTGAATATAGTCAACGTGTCTCGTGCCTTGTCTGTGAGAGAGATCATAAAGCCGATTTTGTTCACGTAACTCTGTACCACTGAATAGACGTATTACTATCTCAATGTACTCTGATGGCCGGCCGCGATGGGCGAGGGGACTGCGACGCTCCAGTCACGGTCTGCACGGCCACTACGGTCAGGGGTTCGAATACCCCCTCGGGCATGGATATTTTTGCCGTCCTTCGTATAAGGTAGTTGATAAGTAGTTTGTAAGTTTAGGGACTGAGAACCCCGTAGTTAAGTCCCATAAGCTTAACCAACGTTTCAACATTTGATTTGGTACTCTGATGGTCCTTCGTTAAATTTCATTAAGGATCTACACGTACCTCCTGAATAAGAGAACGTTTGCCGTAGAGTGGACATCAAAAAACACAAGCAACACTGAAGGTCACAGATTTTTTTCAGACTGCCTCCCTACCAGAAACTGCTCTGTTCAGTAGCTTTCTATATTTTACTGCGTATATCACAAATGCTTTATGATTTACTAAGGGCTTAATTTTTTTATTTTTATTTTAGCACTCTGCAATTTATAACTTCTAAGACTGCTTTCGTAGTTCCAGCTTCATCAGCTGTCAACATAGATTCAGCATAACAGAAATTAAGAGAATTAAGCTTTTTTTTACCATCACATTTTTCTTTTTCGTTATTCCAAACTATATACAAAAATAATCACATCAGTGAAGACCAATTTTTTTCCCTAGATCTTTGTACACCAGCCACAGATATTTTGCTTAGTAATTTTTCAGTCTTTTTTATTAAAACGTGGTACATAAGCTATTTTTTCATGAGTCCTCGGCATTTTTGTTTCTCCATATTCTGACTTCAGCAGAAGATTTATTTCACATACATTCACTACTAAATTTATTGACATCAAACTACACGAAAGACAAGACAATGTTTTGATTTACAGTTTTATTTCGCAGCTTCATTTTGACGTAAATTTTTACACGAATTACCTGCATATCGATGGGAGGCGGTACAGTTCCGGCATACGCCTTACAACCAAGGGAAACCTCCCGAAAACCTTGGTCGGAACTGAGGGTCCACTGTCCGTAGTCAGCACTGCAGGGGGATGTGAGAAGCTGCGCTGTAGATGTGTCGTCGTGTAGCAGACGCGTAGAGTGGGTAGAGTCGCCGCTGCGTAGTGTAGCACGTTCACTCGATACGGTACACCATCTTGTAGACTACTGTACGTCCACACGTCGAAGCTATCGCGTCCACTCATCTACGGCCTCGACCAACGCCGTCCAGAGAGAAGGCCTCAGAAGTCCGTGTCACCTCACACCATATAGGTGGAGAACAACCCCAGCCAGGCATTCAGCTAGCGATAAAGTTCTCGGTGTGACATGACACGGACCACGCTGAGCCCTTGACTCTAGACGGTGTTGGCTCGACTGCCAGAAGCTCTCCCCTGCCTGTGGGCACCGCTCTGCCTAGGAAGGCCGCGTACCGCCCCTCGGCAGGATTCAGCCTCACAGGACCTGCACGCCGCCTACACAGGCCGACGTGGCGCCCTGTCCGGCTAAAGCAGAGAGCTCGACAGGCACGGAGGGTGGACTCGTGAACGTGTAGCGTAGACTCGTGAATGTGTAGATCCCTGGGTGCGAAGCGTAGAATCGTCGATGCGAAGTGTAGACCCGCGGATGCGTAGCGTAGATCCGTCGATGCCAAATGTAGCCCCACGGATGCGTAGCCTAGATCCGTGGTCGCAAAGTGTCATTGATTGGCAGATGTGAAGAGTACGGACATGTAGCATTCCCAGAAGTCACCAACGTGTAGTCCTGCAGACCGGAAGACGAGAAGAGCCGGTACTACAGTACGTATACTCTCGCGGGAAGTTCTCGGCGTGTACAGTTGCCGTCGCCCCATGCTGCCCTCTCCCGTTCCCGAACTGGACTGAATTTGAATAGCAGGAGAGAATTTTCGAATCCTTATTCTAAATAAGATATTAATCCTTTAATGCACGACTTTTTATTTGAAGTTACAAAAACTACCACTATTGATGTATAGTGCGTAGATACTGATAAAAATGTTGCAAAAAATTTCACTACTAACAAAATCTTCATAGATGGTCACCTATATAGTGCTTCTATGATGTACCTGATGCAGTAAATATCACTATTATGCCTCTAATCTTTCCAGAAAGCTACTCATAATGCAACAGTAGTATGTGATTGACTAATTTTACATGGCAAAGGAGGAATAATAAAGTAAACAAGGCGTCTATCCAATCACTCTTTGATGGTTCCGTATCAATAATAGAAGATAGCAAACCGAAATCTGAAATTTTAAATTTACCATTTAAGAAATCATTCACGTAGGAGCACCATACAAACGTGCCCTCATTTGATCAATGCACTAACTCCAAAATGGAGGACATATAAGTAACAGAAGCAGCTGAGAGAGCTGGATACAAAAAAAAAAAAAAAATAAAAAAAAAAAAAAAAAAAAATCCTGATCTGGATAGAATATCAGTTCGGTTTTACAAAAAGTAACCTGCGGCATTGGCCCCTTACTTGGCTTGCATTTATCGCGAATCTGTAACTCAGGGCAAAGTTCCTAGTGAATGGAAAAAAGTTCAGGTGATTCCCATTTATAAGGGAGGTGAAATAACTGACCCACATACTTACAGGCGAATATCGTTGTCAGTCTCCTATAGAATTTTGGAGCATATTCTGAGCTCGTGTATAGTAAATTTCCTTGAGATGGATAAGCTTTTTTTTGTGAATCAGCAATGGTTTAAGAAACATCGTGTGAAAATCAGCTTTCCTTTTTCTCACATGACATCTTGCGAGCCATGGATGAAGGGCAACAGGCAGATTGTGTTTTTCTAGATTTCAAAAAGGCATTTGACGCGATGTCACACTGCAGACTGCTAACGAAGATACGAGATTATGGAATAGCTTCACAGATTTGTGCCTGGCTGGAAGACTTCCTAAGTAATAGACGGCGAGTGTTCATCAGAGACTAGGGTGTCGTCGGGCGTGCCCCAAGGAAGTGCGATAGGACCGCTATTTTCTATCTATATAAATGATCTGATGGACAGAGTAACTTTTAATTTGCGGCTGTTTGCTGAGGATGCTGTGGTGGATGGGAAGGTATCGTTATGAATTGACTGTAATGGGATACAGAATGACTTAGACGAAATTTCTAGCTGCTGTGAAGAACGGAAGCCAGCTCTATATGCAGAAAAATGAAAGGTGAGTAGCGGAAATAATCCCATAAAGTTCGACTTCAGCATTAATAGTGAGCTTCAAATATCTAGGGTAACACTGCAGAACGATATGAAATGGAACGAACATGTAAGGTCAGTTGTGAGTAAGGCGGACAGCCGACGTCGGTTTATTGGGAAAATTTTGGGAAGATGTATTTCCTGTCTTGGAGACTGCGTGTGAAACGCTTGTACGACCACCTCTCAACTCTTTGGGACCCACAGCAGTTCAGTTTAAAGGAAGATACGGAAGCAGTTCAGAGGCGAGCAGCTAGGTTCGTTACTGATAGCATCGACCAATGCGCGAGTGTCACAGAAATGGTCCGGTAACTCAGATGGGAATAGCTGGAGAAAAGACGACGTAACTTTCGAGAAATACTGTTGAGGAAATTTAAAAGGCCGGAATTTGAAGCTGAGTGTAGAACGATCTTTCTACTGCTTCTATTTTGGAGAGGAATAGGAAAGAAAATGCCTAGTAGTGGTACAATGTACCTCCGCCATGGTGGGATGCGGAGTGTGAAGTATCAACTGCAAAAGCCTTCGGAAGATTCTGAATCACAATTGTATTTGTAGTCGGAAACTGTATGGCTGTCATGTTAAGGATATCACGTTTAGAACTGACTCTACAACCAGTAACGACTTTCGTTTTATTACTTACCACAAATTTTGAGCCATTTTTCACGAATATGTAGCGACATAGTGAACCCCAAGTCATTGTAGGCACCAGCCGCTACTGGCTGCAAGCGTAAACGATCAGCGTCGTCGCGATATCACGTGACAATCCCAGAGACATTGGAGCTATTGTATTTAATGGGCTGGCACAAAAATATTGTACTTAATATATGCGTAATGAAAAGCATGTCTCCAGCACTACACTAGATGCTCCACAGCCCATACTGCTCTCCTCACTACTCTCTTGGCACAATAGCCATAATGTATATGGAATGGACACGAGTTATTGTTTAAAAGCGGGTGCAGTAATTCAATTAATTTTGAGAAGAACGTTGTCTTGTAGTATTGTGCATGAAGCACAAAGCCACACGTCACTAAACCATATTCTTCTACATTTTCCGAAGTCGACGTTTTATTTTCACAAAGTAATGCATGTGAATTATGTACCGGCCGGAGTCTACAACTGCTGTTACAGGGTACACCAATAAACAATGGCTCTTCCTGTGTCTGCTAGAACAGAATTTCTTTGAAAATGTATCTACGGACAGGATTTGCTAAGAGCAGTGATTATAATCGTATACATTATTGTAATTGTTGCAAGCTACTGGTTAAAATAGAAAAGTAATTGAGAATTAATGGTTTTGAGGAAACACTTCACTTTTTCGATTTATTTATTTATTTCCGCCTTAGGAATCAATATTTAATAAAAAGTAAGAGGGAAATTGTGTGCTTATACACTATCGCACCAATTGTGCGATTGGATTCACGTTTTCCTATCAGAAAGGACACAGTACGTAGTAACTGACGGTAAGTCATTGAGTAAAACAGAAATGTTATCTGGTGTTCCCCAGGGAAGCATTATAGGTCTCCTACTCTTCCTTGTGTTGATAAACGATTTTGGAGACAACTGGAATAACTCCCTTAGTCTGTTCGTGGATGATGCTATCATTTATCGGTCAGTGAAGTCAACAGAGGATCAAAAGCAACTGCAAAACGATTTAGACAAAATTTTTAAATGGTGCGAAAATTGGCAATTAACACTAAATAATGGAAAGTGTGAAGTAATACACATGAGCACTAAAAGAAATCCGCTGAACTTCAATTACACGATAAATCAATCGAAGCTTTAAGTCGGATAATTCTACCAAATACCTAGTAGTTACAATTACGAACAACTTAGAGTGGAGAGAACACATGAAAATATTGTAGGGAAGATGAACCAAAGGTTACGTTTCATTGGCAGAACGCTTCGAAGATGCAACATACTGCCTACATCACACTTGTGCGTCCTCTCCTCGCGAACTGTTTGTCGAGTGTGGGACCATAACCAGGTGGGACTGACGGAAGAGCTTGAAAGGGTTCAGAGAAGGGCAGCTCGTTTTTTCTTATCACGTTTTACGGGGGAAAGCGTCACGGAAATGGTGCAAGATTTGAGGTGGAAATCATTAAAAGAATGGAGTTATTTGTTGCGCTGAGTTCAATTTGTAGATATTTCAATCACCGACTTTTACTTCTGAATGTGAAAATATTTTGCTAGCACCCACCTACATAGGAGAAATGTTTTTAATCCTATGGGACCAAACTACGTCGGTCATCCGTCCCTAGTCGTACAAACCACTTAAACCAAGCTAAACCAACCTAAGGCCAACTCACACATCCATGCCGGAGGAAGGATTCGAACCTCCGACGCGGGAGCTCGCGCCATCCGTAACGTGGCGCTCCAGACCGCTAGGCTACTCCCGCGCGGCTACTTAGGAGACATGACAATCCCAATAAAACAAGAGAAATGAAATCGAAGACGGAACGATTTAGGTGTTGTTTCTTCAATTAGAGAATGGAACGGTAGAGAAAGGTTATGAAAGTGGTTAATGAACCCTCTGCCAGGCACTTAAATGTGATTTGCAGACTATCTTTGTAGACGTAATCTATGTAGATGTAGATGTAACAGAAAAATAACGCGAACATTCTGACAATCGGATGATTATCCCAGATTTTTACCGACAGCACTCTGCTGGGCAGGTGTCAACGCACTTATTTTTCCACAACAATATCGTTACAATGGAAGCCAGCTACCGGGGCTGACGTCACAGTAACGCAGCTAAAGAGCGGTTTGATATCTTTGAACAAAATTCGCTTGCGTAAAGCTGAAATCATTCACTAAACTATCTTCGCAGTGATTGGGAGTGAACCTCGGAAGTGGAAAACACCCATCTTTGCGTGTTCTACTGAGTGATGTAGCGTGGGGTTTACGGAGAAGGGGGGGGGGGGGGAGGGGAGTCATGGCCCCGGGAGGCACAGAGCAGCCGAGGTGGGTATTACTCGGCGATATCAAGTATACCCTCTATAAGGGAGACTACAGATTTGTCAGGAAAGTAAAAGGTGTTTTTATTGTGCTGCATTCAGAAATTTTTCGTTGCGTTACTAAAAATATTTCCTACTTCTAAATAAGTCAGTCCTGTCGAAATCAGACCACTTTAATACTCATTCCTGGACGAAAATAAGCTGTGGGGAGTCTGCATCGATGTCGTATCAGTTATTTACTCAGTTTGCTAAAAAAAAAAAAAAAAAAAAAAGAACAACAACAAGTAAACGTTTTACAGAATTTTATTTCACAAATACAGATTGGAAAAATGTACACGACACATTTGATATCAATTTAAAACGCAATATATTGTGTAAGATAGCCTAGTTCGAAATAAAAGAATTCCAAAACAATTTAAATGAATTTATTTCCATGCTACGCATATATTAGTCAACTATAAACGGAAATCAATGCAACCTCTTCTAAACACAGTTATTCATAGTGGTCGAATAGCCCTTATAATACTTATTTCGTTCCATTTGCTACTTTCATCCTCCAGTTTATATTTCACGGATTCCTGTGAATTCAGACCTGCAGAAGTATGCAGATGTTTGAATTGGAATTTATTTTGCCCGAAATCGCATGAAACATTGAGCTGTCGTGGAGGTTTTAACAGATAACGTGGTCACTGTAACTGTCAACGGGCTCCATTATTTTGCTTTTATTTGTGTAACATGCGTGAATATTCGTGATCTGAGTAACGTACCGTCGGCTGGGCTGAATAGATTGTAGCAGAATCAGCACAAGCCGTCGGACACACAGAGCTGCAGTGTCGGCCACAACAGCATGAGAGCGGCGAGCTAGCCAGACCGGGCGGCATCTGTCCTCCCCGTATCAACGAGCACAGGATGTCTGATCCGAGCATCCATACTCGATCAAGCCGAGACCCAGCGCGGCGTACTCGACCGAGTACGAGCGAGCATCGTCGCCAATATGCAGACCTCCAGCGGGAAAATCTGGGGTAGACATTCGGGACCGTTGGGTTAGTTTGGGAGGCCTCACACTTTGGCTTGCTCGTTCCCCAGACCACAGTCCTCTGGTGTATTATGAGGATACTCGTACGAAGTGATGTAGGGGAGAGTGGGGTAATGGCGATAACTCAAGTTATACTCGTCTGCACAAGTTTAATTTAAATACTATTTTAGTGCTATTGCGTAAAACTCGTTAAACGTTATAGTGACATCGTTAAAATTCGTTAAATCTCATGTCTTTAAAAAAACTGTTTAAATAAAAATGTAGCTTTTACCGGCATTTCCGCTACCCCTTACGTTGGGATAAACCCATTGAAAATCATAGAAAATCTATAGATAAGGTAAAAAAAAAAATGACTCAAATTCAATTTCTTTCAAATTAATGTGTTTGTTTTAGAAAAGTGAGATATAAAATTATTAGAATTGTGAAAATAGGCTTAATGAAAAATGTCACTCTTAGATACACAAATGACACCTGTAATCCTCTGCATGATCCCATCCGGAACAAGCTTGATAAATCCATACCCCACAAACAGTGCAAGGGAACCAATGTTCCCCATCTATACCGAATTCCCCCCCTCGGGCATGGATTTTTGTGCCGTCTTTAGTATAAGCTAGTTCTTAAGTAGCTTGTACGTTTAGGAACTGATGACCGTGCTGTTAAGTCCCATAAGCTTTACAAACATTTGGAAACATTTATACCGAATTCTTTGCAAGAAAATGAAATTTCTTCGTCAGATTGAATGAATCCTGGATCCTGCACTGTAAAAATTCCCGTTTCGTCAACATTCCAAATATTTGTATCTTTGAATTTATATTTCTATATTTTCCCTTCTAAATTCTTATAAAAAGTGTTCACTTCTTCCTTGATAAATCCAACTGCTCTACCAATGCTTGTGGCCTCTGGTTTTCTCACGCTAATGCCGTGCCTTTTTTTAAAAACCCGTACATCCAATCTAACCCAGCCATTCTGTTATCATCATGAAGTCTATGTTTTATTTGCTTCCTTGTAGCATATTCATAGGCAATTCGTCTTCACCAAGTCATCGTCATATCATAAAAAATCTTCGAGAATATCTTTACACGGTTAGCTAAGGAAATTTCATGCTCACGACGAAATTCGCACTTTCTCCCTAATCTAGGGGTATCACATTACTACTTTTTAATCTCTCTTGAAGAGAACTAAATAGTATGTCTTAGGTTTTTGAAGTCTTTCTGATTGACATTCCCTCATTAACAGCTCTTATGGCGTGTTCAACATGTTCAGCAGTGCACTTAGCCTTTTGGGTTGTTCTAACCTACTTTCTGGACATCTGAAACAAATTAAAAATATGTTCTATGAGGTTTGGGTAATACCGGTCGATGAGGAAACCGACTACCAATACCTCAGTCCGACTGACTGCTATTACCCACACAGCACGCCATATTTAAAAACTTTAAAACAAAATAACCGTATATACTACGCCTTAAACAAATGTACCACTAAAAGCTTCATACAATACAGTATACGATTGGCAACAATTTTTACATACGTGAAATTGAAGTACTTACCGTGGTGTAAAGAATGCTCTTCCTTAAATCTAAGGACGTGAAAAACAGCTTCTCTGCACCAAAATCAGGTAGACACTGCCAAGATGGCGTCTATTTCACCAGGAATTCCTTAAACGGCCGTCAGGTTGCAGCACCCACTACAAGTCCTCTACTGCAAAGCAGTTGCCAGATACTTTGGTGACCGCCATTAGCTCTACAAACTAACATATGGATGCCCGCGAAAGATCTACAGTCAACCCAGAAAATGAACTACGAGGTGCGTTTGTTAATAAAATGAAACTGTACACAGATACAGAAGAAATTTTTATTGCACCAAATTCTAAAACTTTTAAACTACTTTTCTACATAACTGCCGAAATTTTGTAGGCACTTGTCGTAGCGTGCCACAAGGTTTTGCATGCATCCTTCATAGAAGGTTGCCGCCAGTGTATGCAACCATGTGCTAACAGCTGTTTATCGTCGTTGAAGTGTTGACCACCAAGGACAGATTTTTAGGTGTAAGAAGAGATGAAAGTCGCTAGGAGAGAGGTCCGAGCTGTATGGAGGATGATCAAACAGGTCCCATTGAAATTTCCCTAAGAATTGTTTGGTCACATTCGGTGTGTGAAGTCAGGCATTATCGTGAAAATTTTTTTTTTTTTTTTTTTTTTTTTACAGTAATCCTCTTCTTTCACCTAAAATCTGTCCTTGGTGGACAACACTTCAACGATGATGAGCTGAAAGAACATGTTACCACATGGTTGAATACACAGGCGGTAACATTCTATGCTATGACAATTGCCTACAAAATTTCGGAAGCTATATAGAAAAGTAGTTTAACAGTTGTAGATTGTTCTACAATCAATATTTTTTCTGTATCTGTACCCGTTCGTTTTATATAACCAAACGGAACTTACTTTCTGGACGCGCCTCGTATGTCGCGATCCTGTGTATTGTAGAACTTAATTTGGTTGATTTGAGAGTGAGCTAAAAGATCTGAAACTGGTAAGCCTACAAAATGGAGTGTATCTGCCAACATGCATACTCATCTAATGGGCACTGAAGTCCTACTAGCAAGACATTTTTTATCCGTCTAATACATGTAAAAGTATTTACTCGACTTTAATCAGAATACCGTAAATTATTGCTGTGAAAGCTCAGCTGGCTCATAAAATGTATTTTAGTTGAAACTGTCTTAAATTTATGTAGCTTTTGTTTGCTGTTAACCGACACCTCTGATATATAAGTCGTATAAATAATCTTCATATAGTATTTGTTGTTATTGTGGTCCGTAGTCCGGAGACTGGTTTGATGCAGCTCTCCACCCTACTCTATACTGAACAAGCCTATTCATTTCCTCATAAGAATGGCAACCCACATCCATTTGAATCTGCTTACTGTATTCATCTTCCATCCCGCACACTTCCCTCCAACGCTAAATTCATGATTCAAGGATGCCTAAGAATGTGCCCTACAAATCGATCCATTCTTTTAGTCAAGGTATGCCAGAAATTCCTTTTCTCCCCAATTCTGTTCCGTACCTCCTCATTAGCAACGCGATCCCCCCCCCCCCCCCACCTAATCTTCAGTATTTTTCTGTAGCACCACATTTCAAAAGCCTCTATCCTCTTCCAGTCTGCACTTTTTATCGTCCACGTTTCACTTCCGTACAAGGCAACAATCCACACAAATGCCTTCAGAAAAGATTTCCTTATGCTTAAATTAATATTCGATGTTAACACATTTCGCTTTTTCAAAAACGCTTTTCTTCCCATTGATATTCTGCATTTTACATCCTCTGTAGCGCTACCATCGTAAGTTATTTTACTGGCCACGTAACAAAACTCATCTATCACCTTTATTGTTTCGTTACCTAATCCAATATCTTCAGCATCGCCTGATATTCTTAGACTGCACTCCATTACCCTTCAGTATAACGTAATAAAATACAAGAAGCAAAAATTATTTTGGGAAAATAAATTTCAGCGTCCCTATTTTATTTTGATAAACACTGAAACAATACTGATAGTTATTGCCAAAGTCTCAGTTTTTTGTTGTGGTTCAGTTATAAACGCTAAATTTCGACATTACTCTTCCGTCGTTAAACCGGAAACACAAGTGAAACACTATCTAAACTGAATACTTAAGCAACAACTGCCAAATTGCAGAAAGTTGATAGAAGAATTATCCGAACCAAGTTAATGGGCAATGGAGACTTTTGCCCAATTCAGTGGTTTATAAAGGAAGTAAACCCATTGTTGATACAATGCAAAATAGTAGGATTACATCTGTCGACCACATATGTCGCCTACCAAATACTAGAATCCTCAAGCAACTTTTTTACTACTTTTATAACATTAAAACGAAAAACAACTGGTTTAAAGAAGTACAAATGGCTATGGGTGAATTGAACATCACCAAACACCAAATTGGACACAGAGAAGAGAAACGGCTTTTGAAGAACAAATACACGCGTCTGACACTCAAACCATCAGAAAAGAGGAAGTATATCTGGAAAAGAACGAGCAGGCAGATCACAGAATGAAGAAATTTTGGAATCGATGAAATGGCTGACTGTTGAGATCTAAATTTAATCATTCTAGACTCTATTGTGTAATGTTTTATTTTAGAGCTCCAGTGTCGGCGCAAACTATGTAAATAAATGAATTGGTATAGAAATTAGCTCTGGCTGGCCTAAAACAAAACTTTTGCGCTCCATGAGCTCAGCTGAAATTGGAAACCTTGAAAGACGACCGTCTGTCGTCTTGCATATATTTTTTGTAAAATTATAATTTATGTGATGTCGCTAGATTAGTATTTTGTTAAAACTGGAACCCCACTCTTTTCGAGGCCTGAGGTATAGCATTTTTATTTCGTGTTTTTAAATTGTTAGTTAATATTGCTAGGATTTTGTTATTTTAATAATTCATTATTGTATTGATTAATGTGGCTTCTCCGCTACGCTATTGTCCCTGTGAGAATGTGTACTTGTCTTACTTTTAAGTGGATGTGCGAGAATCTATGGCTGTCTGAATGTGGGTTGTGATAGCTCGCTTTACATCGTTCCCTCTGACTCACTGTGGATTGCTACTCTACTACCAAAGAGGTTTCTACACCCTTTGGTTACAAGCTGGTCGACGAGCCATCTCCAGTGCGAGTCCCGCTCTCTGACCCCGCTGTTTCTTGGGATTTCGAGCTTCCGGTAGCTTTTAGCGCCCCCGTGGCCGATCGGCCATTCATTCTGGTGAGGTAAGGTTGGTTCTAATTTTTGGGTCCGCGAGATGGTAGCGTTTCATTGTCTAACACGTTTAACTTAGACTCGTGATTTCTTTTTTTATATATTTTCTCCGATCGTGTACTGAAATGTGTTCTCGTTTCTCATTTCAGTGATTGTATGTATATTGAAGAACATCTTCCATCTGTTCACGTGTGCACATGGCACGGAAGAGATGCTAATCTGATGATGGTAATTCCGAAACGAGTCATTTTTTGAGAACACGCTGTACATGAAGTGTGACCAATAACAAAGAATTTGCGACCTAACCAGCTTCACAGCAGTACTACCTAATCAAAAAGTAGTGTGTGTGATTCTAGTTGCAGTTTGATAACGGTCTGCGATCATGTGGCGGTGTATAAAGTCTGTGTAACCACGTGGTTGGTTCATAGAACAAAGCCTTCAGCTTCCACTGTTATTTGTTCCATGCCCATCAGGCAAGTAACTATGCGGGTATCATTCTGATTTACACTAATATTTCGCGATCTTCTCTCCCCGCCTATTTTAATTTTGCTGTTTCTTCTCCGACTTGTAGTACGCACTCTCAGAGCCTTGTACAACCTCCTTCAATAGCTTACTTATGTAGTTCTAAACATTTCTATGGGTTGCGTGCTGTAATTCTTAATTTTATTTTTTCGACTTTGTAATTATTTCACCTTTATGAGTTTTGGAGTCTGGACTTCATCCGTCTCTGTAATCGCATTTCTTTCGCTTCTTCGTGTAATTCTAAGCATTTCTAGGGGTTGCATGCCGTAATTCTTATTTTTATTTTTCCGACTTTGTAATTATTTCATTTTTGTGGTTTTTCTGAGGACCTCATCCGTCTCTGTATTCGTCCCCTATCGCGTGTAGCTGTATTTCATTCGCTTCCTTATTATAATCATTTCTATGGGTTTAATGCTGTAGTTAATTTTCTTTATTTTTCGGAAACTGAATTCATTCAATTTTATCGGTTTTCGGAACCACGTGGGTCCGAGTTCCGACTTCCGGAGTTTGCAGCTAGTCGCCTGAATTCACATCACTTCTCATATAAAAGAAATACCTAGATCCATTTCTAACAGACTGCAACTTAAGAATCCACCGTGATTTTGTATAATGAATCCGATTTTCAACCACTTCCCCTTCAGTGGAGTGCGTTCATTTAACGTAGCCGTGTGACTCCGTTAGTGTGTTTTGCTCGCGGTCCAATTCAGATCTAATTTAACTTTGTTATACACCCGCTCCACCTCAAAGCAGACACGACAGACCAGAGCCAGCTTCAAAGTGTTAATTGTATATTATGTTTTGTGCTATCTCCGACTTGCTGAATTTCGCATACGATAGCGGCGCCTGCTTCCGCCTCGTCTCAGCACGCTGATTTTGGTGAGTTTCGCTGTAGCATTGCGTGTGTGTGAGCGAATAAGTGTTGTTTGTGAATCGTTCCCCCCAGTAGCGTTAAATCATGTATAATTTAGGCCGGGCACCGTCCGTATTAATCCATGTAAGAGATACATTTTCTTGCATTAACAAAATTAGTTCCCCATTTTGCTTGTTTCCTACCTGAATAAACAAGTTCAGCATAATCCGTATGTTGCCTATAAATTGTAGTTTTATTTGCTGGTGTTCTTCACAAGTGCTGAGAACAAGCTCAGATGCAATTTTTCTTATGTCTAAATTCCGTTGCGCCATAAATGTTTCCTTAGCCACCTTTCTAAGATAACTTTAATTGTGATGGCTTGCTTGTAAATGTCTGTGTCTAATAACGTGTGAGCTGCTATGTATTTTGACCACTGTAGTATTAACTTCCTGTTACTGAAGTAATTGGAAACGAGTCAGTTCTCAGTTTGGGCCAGGAACAAAGTTTGGTAGCAGGGAGTAATCGGTAGTTCACACGGACCTTAATTGCTAATTATAGTAATAAAACAAATCTCTTGTTTCGTACAGTGGTCAACGTTTAACCTACACTATAGTTTCTACACTCGTCCTTCCAAATATATTTATTACTATAGGTTATCAGAAGAATTAGCAACCAGTCGCGTTTTATTGCTTATCTACTTCATTTCTATCCCATTACCGGTTTCGCACTGCTTAGCAGTTCATCGTTAGATGTTCTGGTTTTTCTTAATAACGTTGTGCAATTCGTCAAGAGTTACTCTTCTTTGATTTTTATTTTATTTTTATCTTTTTATTTGGAATGGTAAATGTTGTGTATGAGGTTTTGTTGGTTTCTATGAGTTTAAAAATATGACCACAACAAACATTCGATGTGTGAGGTGGAAAGCTACGAAAGATCTTACAGAACACTTACTTGTTCAACTATAAAACAGCAGAAAAGATCATCTCTTAGCAAGTTCCACTATATTATAAAGCAAAACTAGAATTGTACCATTTGATAATGAACTGCCAGGTAGTCTGAAAACGGTAATTGGATAGAAATAAATAAAGAAGCGAAGTAATAAAAGGCGACTGCTTGCAGTTTCTCCTGGAATCCTACATTCATCACAGCCGCATGTTACCAAATCCACAATGTATACAAGCTACATTTATTGCAGGGCTACTGTGCAGTAGTGAATCGGCATCAGCGTCAAATATCTGATTCAACTAAGAAGTGTCCAGGAGACCTCATAAGTGTATACAGCTGAGATGCATTACGATTAAATGCAAATCTAAATTTTGTATATACAAATATTTTCAAAAAGTCGCTCTGGAACCTTTTTAATAAGCATCCGGCAACAGGGATCCTACATAAGAATTACTAACATTGCGGTGGAATAGCTGTTTAGAAGTAAAAATTCCGAGTAGTAACTTTTTCATATAGCAACAAGCGAATGAAAAAGTAAAAATAATTTCCTTCCGATTGTAAAATTATTAGCCCACTTTAGGTTACAGTAATAACACAAAAAGTGTGCTTTTGTGATCGCCTTTCGACAGCTCGAAATGAAAATAGCGGATAACCCGTTCATATGACACTAAAATTGGATAAAGAAATTTGTAGACGAGAAAATTGTCTATAACTTTGCTGCCTTGTGTTATTTCCACATCTCACACCGGTTAAGAGATATTTGCAAAAAAACGGTGATTTGACACAGTCACTTACTTTTACGTAAAACGGTACAGGGAAAGAAAATGAAAAATAGAACGAACTACCATGGCAAGACAGGTGATAATAGGCGAGGTGAGGTACTGGCGGAATTAAAGTTGTGAGGACGGACCGTGAGTTGTGTCGGGATAGTGCAGTGGTAGAGCGCTTGCCCGCGAAAGACAGAGGCCCCAGGTTCGAGTCCCGGTTCCGGCACACAATGTTAACCTGCCTCGAAGTTTCAGGTGATACTATTTTAAAGGAACAAAATAATGAAGTCATAGGAAAGATATTGAAAAGTCTAAAGGGATAAAAGTACATAAAAGTGTATGTTCGTCATAGCTCAAATATGAAACAATTTTGGCTGTTTGTTAAGATAAGACGGTAGGCTGAAATTTTTAAGCAAATCAATTTTCAGTTTGTTGCATAATTAGATACAATGTTCTTTTGTGAACATTTATATTTTTATTCCTGTCCACCAGTTAGAACTGCATTTTTAAAAAGTTTTGTGACATCTGTCACTCTGTAATAATTTACGCCGCTTTTCGTAAAAAAGGATTATACCTCCGGCACTTTTACAGTTAGAATTAGGTATTTTGTGTTTTGTACAGAAGTGTACGCTTCGTATGTTGGTTAACCCGCATTCGTACACTGTAGAGCAAACTTGGTGGAACAAAGCTTTCTTATGCCAGTCTATGAAGTATAGGTTGACAGATAAGATTATCAATGAGTTGCAGGAATATTATGGGAATGCCATTAGGAAGATTTCTGGAGATCTGGAGGCAATGAAGAAAGCAATTTGGACCACTTTCTTCCACCGTATATCCACTGATGAGAAGCCGACACATTTTCTATGTCCGCCACCCCCTGATACGTCGTGCAAGTTTAGGAAGATACAGACAACTGGTAACGTCAGTACATTCACACACAAGCTCTCTATCCCTGAATCAGTTATGGATCAAATCAAACCAGTCTACAGAGACCTTGCCCACCCTGATCTACTGAGGAAGTGCTTGCATGGAAAAACTCAAAACAAATGAGGCCTTCAACAACATCATGTAAACCCGCATTCGTGAAAAGTGTTTTTTGGTTACAGAACTTTACAACTGGGAGAGTCAGATGCTGCGATAACGTGGAACAAGGGAAACATTGCCAGACTAAAAGTTTTAGAACAGTTAGACGTATCGCCTGGACAGGATACTGTAACTATTCTGTAACTATTCTTGCTTATTGCCAAGTAAGATTTTGCTGCTTCTCTAAAGAGTCAAGAGGAGGAAAAGGAAACAGGCAAATAAACCCAAAAATAATGAGGGCCTTGATTATGGTGCATGCTGCTTCTGACCTATTCTTGGGGACAGGTCTGTAGGTTTTTCCTAGAATAAACGTATTGTAGAACTTTATGTCTCTTTTTCTCAAGACTGTAAATTCTGATAACGTTTGCCCCGTTTTCTCAGAAACTATCAGAGAAACTGTAATGAAAATTGTGCAGAGTGTAAACAACACTGCATTACAGCTGTGGAACCACAGTCATGTTAATTGCACCAGTAATTCTGCTGTAAGGAAAATAGTTATGAATTTTTTATCACAAAATTAATGCATGGCAACTAAATTAATAAGTATATTATAAATTACAACATCAGAAAGATTTCGGTTCAGTGAGTTGCGCAAAGATCGTTTAATTTTCAGTGAAAACGTGAGACACATCTGTTCAAAAGTTTCTGAGAAAATGGGGCATGAATTTGCTTAACATTTCTGTATGGGGTCTACCGTGTACCTTAAAAGACGGGCAGGTAGAATATTATCAAACAGTAGACGTTATCGTATCGTCCATATTTTTTGTTACTTATGTATTTATTATTTTTGCCCAAAGTTACAAACTACAGTAAAAACCTAAAGTGGCCGTAAATCACGTCAGTGGGATTATTTTCTTACATGTAATAACAATAAACGACTTATTGGATACCCATGATTTAGTAAAAATCTATCACATTTTCATTTTTACATTATTTGTGGTTGATTGGAGTTCAGTTTTCAAGGATGCCATTGTTTTTGTGTGTGTGTTCCGTGTAGTGGAAAGTACATCTACATCTACATACATACTCCGCAATTCACCGTAAGGTGCGTGGTGGAGGGTACACTGTACCACTAATAGGCATTTCCTTTCCTATTTCACTCCCAAATTGAACGAGGAAAAAAAGAATGCCTATATGCCTCCGTACGAGCCCTAATTTCTCCTATCTTGTCTTTGTGATCTTTGCGCGAAATGTAAGTAGGCGGCAGCAAGATCGTACTACACTCAGCTTCAAATTCCGGCCCTCTAAATTTACTTAACAGAAATTCACGAAAAGAACTTCGTCTTTCTTCCAGCGATCCCCAATTGAATTGCCGGAGCATTTCCGTGACACTGTCACATTGGTCGAACCTACCGGTAACAAATCTAGCTGCTTGTCTCTGAACCGCCTCTATGTCTTCCTTTAAACTGATCTGCTGCGGGTCCCAAACTGTTGAGCAATATTCAAGACGTGGTCGTACAAGCGTTTTATACGCGGTCTCCTTTAGAGGTGAAGTACATCTTCCCAAAATTCTCCCAATAAACCGAAGTCGGCTGTCCGCCTTACATGCTCGTTCCATTTCATATCGGTCTGCAATGTTACGGCTAGATATTTGAACGACGCGACAGCATCAAGAAGCTCACTACTAATGCTGTATTCGAACATTATGGGATTGTTTTTTTTTCTACTCATGGGCATCATTTTACATTTTTCTAAATTGAGAGCTAGCTGCCATTCTTCGCACCAACTAGAAATTTTGTCTAAGTCATCCTGTGTGCTATTACAGTCAGTTACAGACGACACCCTCCCATACACCACAGCATCATCAGCAAACAGCCGCAAATTGCAACTTACTCTGTCCATCAGATCATTTATATAAATAGAAAATAATAGCGGTCCTATCACACTCCCCTGGGGCACGCCTGACGATACACACGTCTATGATGAACACTCGCCGTCGAGAACAACGTACTGCGTTCTGTTACTTAGGAAGTCTTCCAGCCAGTCACAAATCTGTGAACCTATTCCATAAGCTCGTACCTTCGTTAGCAGTCTGCAGTGTGGCACCGCGTCGAACGCCTTTTTGAAGTCGAGAAAAACACAATCCGCCTGTTGCCCTTCGTCCATGGCTCGCAAGATGTCATGTGAGAAAAGGCAAGCTGAGTTTCACATGAACGATGTTTCCTGAACCCGTGCAGATTCATGGAAAGAAGGTTTTCCGTTTCAAGGAAATTTACTATATTCGAACTGAGAATATGCTCGAAAATTCTACATGAAACTGATGTCAACGATATTGTCCTGTAATTGTATGGGTCAGTTCTCTTTCCTTTCTTATACACGGGAGTCACCTGCGGTTTTTTCCAATCACTAGGAACTTTGCGCTGAATTAAAGATTCGCTATAAATGCAAACTAAGTAGGGGGCCAACGCCGGTGAATAGTCGTTGTAAAGCCGAACTGGTATTCCATCCGGACCAGCAGACTTTTTCGTATTTAGCTCTCTCAGCTGCTTCTCTACACCGCGAAATACCTATTGCTATGTCCCCCATTTCGGAATTAGTACGTTGATCAAATGATGGTACATTTGTGCAGTCCTCCTGCGTGAAAGATTTCTTAAAGGTTAAATTTAGAACTTCAGCTTTCCGTTTGCTTTCTTCTATTACTGTCCCGGAATGATCAACTAGTGACTGGACAGTGGGCTTTGACCCGCTTATCGATTTTACATAGGACCAGAATATTTTCGGGTTCTCGGAAAGATCTTTTGATAAGGTATGGCTGTGATAATTATTGTATGCTTCACGCATCGATCTTTTTATAGACGCACGTATCTCTACTAACTTTTGCCTGTCATCAGTTGCGTGTTCTTTTTTGAATCTAGAGTGCAACAGCCTTTGCTTTCTCAGCAGCTTGCTAACATTATTATTATACCATGGTGGATCTTTTCCATCCTTAATCGTCTTTACTGGCACATATTTCTCTAACCCTTTATTAACAATGCACTTAAGTTTAGTCCACAATTCCTCTACATCCATAGTCCCGGAATTAAATGATGCCCAGTCATTTTCTAAGTGCGATCGTAACATTTGCTTGTCGGCTCTTCCCAACAAAAACACGCTCCTAGCCTTCTTGATTGGTTTATGAACTTTGGTCACCATCGACGCTATGAGGATATCATGATCACGTCATGATTACAGTCAGTTACAGACGACACCCTCCCATACACCACAGCATCATCAGCAAACAGCCGCAAATTACAACTTACTCTTAGGCTGTAGTAGCGATGGAATAAGTAAATTTGCGACTAGCGAAAGATGTAAGCTATAAGAGTGAAAGGACGGCACCCAGAGGGGCTGTTAAACGGGAGACTTTCAGAAGCGCTCCCCAGGTAATTGATGAGGTGGCGGGTAGGCCGCGAATATCGAAAAACAACCTCGCCTCTCAGTTTGAGAAACATGCGAAAATCCATAATTAAAAACTGTGAAAGAGGTGCTTTTAATTGAGTAATCCTTCATGAAAGTATTTGTCGGTGTTCTATAATATAGTTTTTTCACAATATTTATCACCTCGCACTGAAGCTTGATTTGATTTGATTTTTTCAGGGAAGCCAAAACAGTCTTGGTACAACCCGCCACTGCCCGCACCGAAACTAAGTTTATTGTGCTGTATCGCTCCCTGTATATCTAGTAAAGCCAACCAATTTTCTTGAACAGTGCAAGGAGTCCCTTTACCAGTTCTTTATTAGACACAATTTCTTCGGGTCTAGTTGTCGCAAATGTTCTGTGCCTTTTACTCTCCAGTGCAATGCATTCGAAGATTAGATGTGATGCAGTTTCATCACCGTCATCACAGATCCTACATTTAGGGTCTTCTTCTGTTATTCCCATTGTATTTAGGTGTTTTTTGAAATTCCCATGGCCTGTCAGCAATCCAACCATGAGTCTAATCTCTCTCCTGTTCAGGCCAAGGATTGCGGAGTTTCTTTTAAAATATGGCTTTGGCATCATTATCTTGCCATGTTTTTGTTCGTAGACGTTGGTCCAATATTCTACGTTCTGTCTTCTGAGCCAGTTACGTAGCTCCAATTTGATCATTGCCTTGGTGATTGTCAGGACAGGTTCCGGTCCAATAAATGGAGTCTCTGCCCCCATCCTGGCTAATCTGTCGGCATGTTGGTTGCCACTGATCCCCGAGTGGCCAGGGACCCACAATAGGTTTACTCTATTGCTTTTCCCTAGCTCCACCAGTACGCTGTCACATTCTGCAACAATTGTACACCTTGTTGCAGGAGCTGCCAGTGATCTCAGGGCTGTCTGAATAGATATATATGCTACGATCTTTGTAGCTCCTACGCTAATTCTCCTCCACACATGCCCTGATGGCAGTGATTTCGGCCTAGAATACTGAGGCCAGTTTCCCTAGAGAGATGACGCCCTCCAGTCTTGGCTGCACCCCATATACCCCGGCCCCAACGCCTTGGTCTGAATTTGACCCGTCAGTGAACCAGACAATATCCCCTGTACGGTGTCTAACTATTTTCTCCCACTGCTCCCTACTTCAAATTGTTATACTGAAAGGCTTGTCGAAGCAGTATGGAGTTGTAATATAGTCGGCTGGCATTTCCGCAATCTTTCCTATATTTACCTCACTCACTATTTTAGTGTGTGCTTCTGGATTCTCCAAAGAGTTCCAGTTGTTGCCAGTTTTGAGTCTGTATGCACCAGCTGCTGCCTCCATCTTGACCCAAAGGTGTAATGGGGGCATATCCAGCATGGTTTCCATCCCAGCAGTTGGTGTGCTGCTAATTCCGACTGTTAGGCTAAGCAGGCTAGTCTCTGCACCTTACCAAGCTCCTTAGCAGCAACCTGTTGTTCTACCTGCATTGAAGCTTACAGGAGGTTATTTGGAAGGGATTTTTAATTTTTCATCCTTTTCCCTACTACTTGATCTGCGGCCTCTATTAATAAATTGATCAGCAGCCTCTACCGTATGAATTACTATCACGATCGTTATTAATTTTAGGATTTTTGTTTACGGGATATTTGATTTTTACGGGAATATTAAGATATTTATCAGTTCGGGTATTTATATTTGGGAAATTAGTAGTGTATGTACGTAGTTATTTTCTGTCATAAAGAATATTTAAATTCAGAGTAATGCAAAGGAGTACCAGCATGGAGGATGCAATAGTTTCTAATATGTTCTCCATGTTGGGGTATATAAGCGAAATTCCGGGATTGTTACAAAACTCTACAATTATTTCCAGTTTAGTGCGCACGTGTGTATTTGTAAAGGCTAAATGAAAGTTTTATTCTAGTTTGCGGTTCATGAATGAGGGAAATAACTGAAACACGATCGCGTCTCAGATCGATTCGGAATATTGTGATCGATATTAAATTAAATAATTTACGGGATTGTGTGATTCTATTAGTGACGGGAACTTCAGTTTAGAATATGAAAGAGGATTAGGAATTTCATAATCACATGTGTCATCCAAAGAAATATTTGTTAAAATATTTTGTGGTGAAATTTTACTTAAGGGTCTGAACATTATTTAGCGAGTGTATCTTTGGTGCAAACCACATACGAACATTTAAGTGTGGGAATCTCATAACGAGAACGTTTTAATGTTCATAAGTTATACGAATTTTACTTAACGAATATATCAAATGTTCAAATGTATGTTAAGCTTATGGGACTTAACTGCGGGGTCATCAGTCCCTAAACTTACAAACTACTTATGAACTAACTTATACTAAAAACAACACAAACATCAATGTCCAAGGGGAGATTAGAACCCCCGATGGGAGACGTTCTCGAGTATCGGAACATAGCGCCTCAATACGCTCGGACCGTCGCGGCAAGAATATATCGCCAGGCAACGGCAAACATTATCTGTGCTTAAATAATACAATTTAAATACGGACTAAAATTTCATGAATATGTGTATAATATTTACAAAACGGTGAACTCTTATGAGCTTTAATTCAGCAAGGAATCGTCTTGCTTTATCCATCTTCTGTTATGACCCAAATTCAGAAACCATTACTTCAACCGCCGGGCTTAAGCGCAACAGAAAGAAGGGGGATATTAATACTTTTTTGTTGTCCTGTACATTGGGTTTAACGTCGTACATTGTGTGAAGTTGCTTGTAAGTTCAGCTGAGATTTTCTGCTACGTTACTTGAGTCCACAGAGCAGAGACGTTAGCCTTCTCTAGACAAAAACAGGAGGTTAGTTGAACGACAAAGTCGTAACAAGGAAAGTGAGCTTTGTCTCACTTGGTCCACATGGCGAGTAAGGTAAGGGAAGAACAATATTTCCCGTCAGTTCGCTAGGCGAATATTTCTCCATTGTAGCTTCAAAGTTTGCTGTGGGAACTTTTCGAAAGTTCTGGACGTTTTAGCTGTTGTAAAAGCGGTCCGAGCATTTTGTAGGAGTGGGTGTTATGGCTTCCGATTGGGCGGTGGCGTTGCACCATAGAGCGAGGTCAGGCATTGATTGAGGGCATGCGCCAAAATAACGTCTTTTGGAAAAGTTGAGGGATGAGCTGAGTTTTTGAAGAGCCGAGCAAATATATACTGACGTGTTCTAGAGGACAGCGTCTCGATTCTAGTCAGATTTACATTTAGTAGCAATGTGATGGCAAGGGCGGTTCTAGAAATCTATCAAGGGAGAGGCTAATTATGGGGAGGACAGTTGGGGGCATGGAGATATCCTTCAACAAGAGAGGAGTTGCGGTCCTGACCCAAAAATTGGTGTTTCTTAGATTTTGGTAACAAGTTCAGTGTTCGCAGTAATAAAAAAAAACATAAATAAGAAAAGACCTACTTAAAAAAAAGAGATTTTATAAAATATATAAACCATAAAGTAGGTCAACTTACAACAAATTTCCCTTAATTTTCTTCATACAGAAGATGACATAAATCTAAAACCTTGAATTTGAGTTGTCTGATTAATATATATCGAAGGTTCGTGGCCCTACGTTCAGATTCCCCAAAATAATTCTCTTTAGTCACTTAGTCAAACGACTGATATACTGTTATTTCAGAAAGGAATGACATTACTACTATTCTACTATTACTACTGTTATTTCCACTATTCTACTATTACTACTATTATTTCAGAAAGAAATGACACTCTCGACCATGATTCCGTCACATTGAACAATTACAGACGCCAGTAAAGTTACTAATCTTAAGCGTAATACAAGTGTTTGCTAATAATAGCACGCAGAAGGATTGGAACTGGTGTGAGAGACCCGATTATTGTCAACAATCGAGTATTCAGTCGATTTTTTTTCGTCCAGTCGGTTGCCACACATTGTTGCGGCTGTTATATGAATGTTTGCACTCGGTTTCCAGGTTCGAGGTTTTTTTTATTTACTTTGTAGTTCAGCCTCGACAGGTATCCATTTTTGGTGAGTTTCAAAAGTTTACTATCAGGTACTGCGCTTTGAATTTATGTATAGGCCCTTAAATTAGGGTTACCAGATGACTACCTTCAAAAAAGAGGACATTTCCAGAGTCAGATAAAAATTTTCAAAGGTGGTGTAGGTTATTTGACATTTACGTAACTGACATTATGATAAATTATAATTTTTACATCTACAGTGTTATATCATGAAAATATTTTGTGACTCTTCAGTCACGTGCGACATTTTTGTCACTTTTATTCTTTATTTTGTTTAATAAATTGGAGCAATATTTGTGGGTGACTGGCTATGGAAGAAAGCTTCATTTTGTGTCGACCGAATTCGCTGGTAACTGTACTAAGAGTCTGGCTGGAGTACTGCCCGCCAAGAGGATTTTTGTGGAGGAGAGAGGAACGAAATTATGAAGGAGACGCGGCTCTGCGGAGTTTCAGATGCAGCATTGTGCACGGCGCGTTTGCTGCACTTTCAAGTAACTTCCCACACTTTGTGTTTGCGCTATGCGGTCTCTGAGCAGCTCACAATTTGCGTGATACAATATACATTTAGTGTTGGTTATGTTCGTTGAATCTTGCATTCGTTTTATTTTGCAGTTGAGAGCTGCACAGACTAGGAAACTTGTCACACTTTTCCCAAGCAGTATTCCATCTGGATTTGAGCTATCCTCCAAGGTCTTAACGATACATTTAGACCGAATAAAGCTTCAAGTGAGCAACTGTTTGCTGTTCTGATACTAGGAACTTATTTTTTACAGTAGGAATTACGTGAGTAATTTTCATAAATTCACGTACCATTGTATTTAAAAAGACATAAATCGATGTTATTTAAAGCACACTTGCTTTGCAATTATAATCCCAATTGTCCACATACAATTCTGACTAGGTGATCCGAAACTTAAAACATACTGTCAATTATTTGCAAATTTATTTTGTTGCCTCATTGTGATGGTGTTTGCGTTGCCAAATGTGCCCACCTTTCGGTGTTTAATTCTGTGAAACTACATTTTCACGATATTACGTAATTAAAATTCCAAATGCTGCCTGATAAGGCAGTTTTTATCTATAGGCACCTATTTCAGCTTGAATGCCATCATCACGTTATCTGTGAAAATGTGCACGTTTTCAGTATAATACATCGAATTTTATAGCTAACTATAAGTTAAATTTATAAATACGTTACATACGTCTGTTGGTCTTGATACCCATATATATTGGTGGGTTTGATATTGTCAAGCTGTTTTTTTATACTCCTACGTTCTTACTGGACCAATATTGGTTATAATGTTTTTGTAGATTTTCGTAATTACCGTTTGACAGTTACTTGACAGATAAATCAACGATTCTATATCGGTTACATGCAGGTGATGTATAATTTTCGTAATATTTGCAGTTGAAATCTTGTTGGTATTTCTGACTTTTTGATGTGCCGTAAATTTTAATATTTTCACAATAATATGAGTATGCCATTCACGACGAAATAGGTACCTATAGTAATAAATAGAAACTGTCTGCTAAAGCTGCATTTGGAGTTTTAATTACGTAATATTATTGAACCGTAATATTATTGAAAACATATATATTGCTGTGGGTCTAACAGATACCAAAAAAGATATTTTTACGGTTCAGAAATGCAAATAATAAATAATTTTTAGACTTCATACAAATGGAGTCAAATGTCATAGTCGATATATGCATATATATTATTGTTTCAACGATCTCTACCTTCATTTTCAAATGATGTGATATACTGTTTTCATACAGTCTTCAAATGCACAAAATTAAAATTAATCAGAAAACTATTAAGTTTGAAGCTGTGACAAAATCGTATTTATAACTAAAGTACTAGTGGCTGTACTATGTTATAAGAATCTAGTTTGTACTACATCTAATGCATATTACAGTATTTGTTCATCTTCTTACAAATTAAGAAGCATTAAATATTGACACCCTTATAACCAATTACATGACTATATGAAATCGAAACATTTCATAACTTCACCACTTGTAATTTTCGTCTTACGTGCTGAATATTTTTCCGCACTTGGTTGGTTGATTGGTTTCGGGGGAGGGGAATTGAGTTTTTGAAGTAACCAAACAACTGCGGTCGTCCCTTTTTGATTAAGGAGTGGGAAGGAAATCAGTCGTACCCTTTCAAAGGAAACATCCAGGCATTTGCTTGGAGTTACTTAGGGAAATCACGGGAAACCTAAATCTTGATGGGTGAACGTGGATTTGAACGACCATCCTCTGGAATGCGAGTTTTCCACATTTATTTGATACCTTGCTGATCACCTCTGCTGTCAACTTTAAAAAAATTTCTTTTTTTACTATGCCTCATTTATGGATGGAAACCATAGTACTGTTGATTGTAAAATCGTCAAGAATAAAATAGCTGTAAAGACTATCTAGCCGTATATTATTATTACTAGAAACTACTCAGTTTTTAGAACAAATACTTTAAATCGATTTATATCCAAACAATCTTTTTGTAGTTAAGCCTCTTTTGTCTTAAACAAGCGCATGGTGAAATGGCAGTGGTGACTGTGGCATCTGACCTCATTTGTATGAAGGTTTGAACAAGTATTTATGTATAAGGAACATTTGACTAGCTTTTGATCTGAAACTCGTAAGTGTGGTAGGCAGGCAACACACAGAACTGCCGAGCCCCAGCACGACATAGATTGAGCGTCTTATTTTTGGGTGACACACAACACTCTCACTTGAGAAAGCCTACAGATAAAGGAAGAGTTTTAAATTCTACTATGTATACTGCACTGTATAATTTGCAGCTGAAGCATTTCATATCAGTTTATTTAATAATACAATGTTACAATAGTAGGAGGCAGATTTTAATACAAACAGTAACAGAATCATCATGAGTAAATTAGTCTTCTTCATGTGTATCATTATACCCTGAAGTACTCTAAGATTTTATTTGACGACCCAATTTCTTAAGGTAATTCTTGTTTTACAACAAATAATTTTAAAATTATACACAAAAGAAATGTTTATAAATATACTGCACACTTATAATTCCCTTAACACACTCAAGACTGGGTCTGTTTCTATCTTTGGTCCACTGACTAATAGTAAAAGTCATACAACATTACAATAACAAAATCATCATGTTTAAACTAGTTTTCTTCATCTGCATCATTATTTCCTGAAGTTCTTATATATTTCTTTGATGACCCAATTTCTGAAAGTAATTTCTTGTTTTGCAACAAATAACCATAAAACTGTACATAAGAGACATCTTTATAATTATACTGCACACTTATAATTCCCTTAACAGACTCAACACTGAGTCTTTTTCTGTCTTTGGTCCACTGACTGTTTACTAGTAAAATCCTTTCCACACTGGTATTGTGACTGGATATAGCAAACAACCGTCATTTTAAGCAGCTCTGAGAAACAAGCAATATTCTTTGCCTCTTGGAAATATTTACACCAGGTGTCATTTGACAACTGATCTCCTCCATTGACATTGGCCTGATTTGTCAAACTTCCGAAAATTGCAGAACTGGTCAAAGCACTGTATGCCATCAATTTTAATATTAAGCTTATCATTTAGCATGTTCCACATCTTCCCAATTTGGAACATTCTTCAAACTCATCCACCTAAACACGAAAAACTCTTGATACTGAACCAAGCATTTCTTAAGATATTTAATTGTTCCAACATACACGTGGGCTAATTCTCCTTCTAGCATATCCTATTTAGAATAATAACCTTCATTCCTCTTTCTTCTAAAAATTTTTTTAGTTTTAAAGATTTGAAACTCTTTCACTGTCTTTCTTGAAGAACATTCAACACACACTCAAGAATATGTATCATTTCGACAAGTGAAATTTTAACTCTTTCTAGAGTTAGAATATTATGGTGAAACACTAACATAAGAGAATGAACAAATCATAATCGTCCTTCACTAAGCCCATCTTGGAAATACACTTTCATCAAAATTGGAATTTCATCCCGAAACATGAAATATGATTTCAGTACAGGAAAGAATTCAATTATTCTTGTAACACAAGGGAAAAGAGTCAGGCACCTAGTCTTAGAATGACAAAGTAAGTTGCCTATATTGTATGTCTGCAGATTCACAAAAGTCCATAAGACTTTCAGTGCTTACTGTGTAAACAGTAATTAAATATTTTTAATATAGTGGAATCAACATCTAAAGTGAGTCCTACATCAATGCCATATTTAATACAGTTATATAAAACATGAGTATGGGAGCCTACTCCTACTATGCTATCATTTAAATCGTTTTTCAGGTGGGTGAAAACGTTATTTCCCGACCTCTTACCAATGCCACTAATTCCACCGAAATTGATATTGGTATTATCTCCAGAGAATGCAACACATTTGCTATCAATACCTCTACTTCTAAGAGTATATTTAAAATGCAATCGTTTCAGATATTTCATTTGGCATGCTTTTATGTTCTATCACCTTTGTTTGAATGCCTCCTGATTTTATGTCATAGTACTGAATGAGAATTGGAAACAGTTTCGTAGAAACATGGTTACTGCCGTCTATTGCAACACCAAAACATGAAATACCCTTTAAAACTTCAATAGACACATTAACAGAGTCGGATGCCAATACAGAATTAACAATTGATTCTGTTTTAATGCGAGCGCATGAAATGTCTTAGCTATAATAATAGCTTTGAATAACACTTTGTATAATTTTCCTGTATAGTGCATTGATTTAAAACTTTGATGATGTTTGATCGTGTGAAAAGATAGGGCGCCTTCAGCTGCACATACCAGATACTTACGTTCAGAACCTTTTTTTGGCAAAAATGTCATCAACTTTGGAGGGAGATGCGGCAGTACGAACTCGCGTTTTGTGTTTTCCTGTGTTTGGTGAGCTTCTAAGTCCAACACGCCTGGAAAATAATTATTACACGCTGTATCATAAATGATTCTAGGCATAAACACTGAACGATTTTAACCGAATTTCCACTGTCATAATTGGTGTTTACGCATAAACGGCTGCAAGATGATAAACCTAAACTTTGTTGGTAATTGTAACGAATGTGCCAGGTGGGCAGATAAGACATTCTGCCTCGGAGTTGTTTCTTCCGGGCCTGATGTCAAGAAATCGTTTATGTAGTTCATTACTACAGACACATTTGTGTTTTGACGTGATTTCGATGAAACGTGACCATAGCTTTCCTTCACAGCAACCAACAGACAACTGAGAGTTAAGCAGTTGTAAATAATCGTTCTAACGTGGAATTATTAGAAGGCGGTGTATCTTGCGTTGTTGCAGACCTGTGTTCTTAATTGACCGCCTCGCAGGTCCTATTCCGCGACAATTGCCACGCCAGTTATTTCAGTTGTTCTAAAGTAGCTTTACGTCAGAGCAGTGGCGACACAGAGAAGAGAGAATTCTAGAAAAAAAAAAAAAAAAAAAAAAAAAAAAAAAAAAAAATCACTATGTTTGAAGAACGGTTAAATTATTTAGATTTAGTGATTGTGACACTCCAGAGAGATTTATTTACACATTTTCAAGTTAAAACAGTTGCATAAAGCAAAAAAGAGAACATTTCCCCATTTTCCTAAAAACCCGGCCGGACCATTTTAGGGTCCAAAAAAAAAGGACATGTCCGGGTAAAAGAGGACGTCTGGTAACCCTACCTTAAATCAACCATCAATATTTAACACGTTTCTGAAATATATATGAAAAGTGCTGTAAAGATCATTTTGGAACACCCAATAATTTTTTGTACTTCTTTACTGAGACAGTCAAAAGCCGCCAACAATTGTCCATCGTACGCACAGCGACGCAGCCAGTCCCGCTAGACAACTGAATATTTTACATATTTGCCTTCTAGTCACTGATCTCTATGAAAACTGACTTTAGTTAATTTTCTTTATTACAAACAAGTTCTAAGTTTCTCGGGAGTGTAATTTATACTGTGATAGGCAGGAGGCTTTCCTTCGCAGCATGGAACGCAAGCGACCATATATTCTCGCACTGCTCTCCTGTCCTCGTTCCCGACGGTACATCGTGACAATCGGCCATATTATCGTCTTCATAATATGTAAAAAAGGTAAAGCAGTCAACAATCCGAAGATTGGTTTGAACACCACAGTGCTTTACTAGGCATGGTCCTGTTTGGAGGTGGTATGCCGTTGCCTTCCTCCGCCCTTCGAACTGACTTACCCAGCCAGTTATAGGGGGACCTACAGTTTAACGTGGGTTCCGAACCACGGTGCTACTCGGTATTTTTCACATGAGCAATAGTGCCAGAGGTGAAAGAAGTGGAAAGTGACAGATAAAAATCCTAGGACCTGGCGGGGATCGAACCCGCGACCTTTGGATTTGTAGTCTGGCACTCTACCACTGTGCAACCGAGGCGCACACTCATAATATGTATGCCCTAGAAAATAATACGATTCGACTCGGTTGACAGGCGACTGCGAAGTTTATGAATAGGGCCAGCAATTGTAATGATGGTCATGTTTAACTTTCTTGATTATTATGAGTGATCAGTGGCGGCGCGTCCTATGTGTTCATTGGTTCAGTGAACCTCCAGAAAAAAGTTCGTCGTGAAAAAAAGTAAATAAATAAAGTATTTTAAACTATCATTCTAAGTTTCGTTCTATCAGATCATTTTACATGCACATCCAAAGTATTGTTATCGCATGACAAACGTTTAAAGTCGCGGAGATAGCACGTATATGAGTCGTAGCGCGGCCGCTTAACAGAGGCGCAGCGTTGCAATGCGCATGCGTGGCTGAAGTTCAAGTTCTCTTCTGAACCTCTTGGAGGCAGCATATAGGCGCTTCCGCGGCTGGGAGGGGTGAGCGGAAAAGCCCCTTTTAACTTTGGCGTTGGAGCCGGTAGACACGCCAGCTCCTGGCTACTCGAGCTCTGACGGTTTCCTCCGTGAAGCCAACATCCGCCCTTCATATTCCGCCCTTCATAGTTTTGGCGTATTGAAGATTCAACAAAAACGTCATATTTTTAACATATAACTATCAATGCCGGCCGCGGTGGCCGAGGGGACTGAGGCGCTTCAGTCACGGTCTGCACGGCCACTACGGTCGGGGGTTCGAATCCCCCCTCGGGCATGGATATTTGTGCCGTCCTTAGTTGTAGGTAGTTCATAAGTGGTTTGTAAGTTTAGGGACTGATGACCCCGTAGTTAAGTCCCTTAAGATTAACAAACAAGACGCATCAACTGTAAAACTCTTTAAAAGATCCGATTTTGAATAATAATAAAATAATTCCTCTCCACATAGCAAAAATAGCCGTGTGGTTAGTGGCATTATGTTGCGATGTTAAAGATAGTGGGTTTGAGCCTAACTACAAGAAATGTTTTTAAGCCCATTTTTCTTATCAACAACGACTTCTGTATTGTTACTTGGCACATATCTTTGGGCGTATCTGCGATGTTAAGGGTAAATGACTTTCAGACTTTTCGTTGTAATACATTAACTGTTTGAAAAGAGATGGGCCGCGGCGAAGCGGCCGAACGCATTGAGGTGCTATGCTGCGAAGCGCGAGGTCGATTCCAGTCGGGGGTTCGAATCCCCCCTCGTGCATGATGTTTGTGCTGTCTTTGGTATAAGTTAGTTCGTAAGCAGTTTGTAAGTTTAGGGACAGATGACCCCGCAGTTAAGTCCGATAAGCATAACAAACATTTGAACATTAGATGGGGAAGGGCAGCCTTTTAACGAAACCAGTGAACACATAGGATGCGCCGCCACTGTCGGATTCGTCGGATTCGTATTATAAAAGGTAATGGGCTTGACTCTGCCCAGCGGAAAATATTTTTGTGCTACTCGGCAATGCATACTCTACTGACGTCAACATTGACAGCAACACCATATAGTTATTTTGTATTTATATTTGAGAACATCAGCACGGAACGTCTTTATTTAAAACATTTGTAACTTCTCTTTCTAGGCTGTCAGTATCGGTCGACGTACGAGCGTACCCTAGAACACCAAGGGTCAAAAGTAACACACTCCTATACACCAGAATTTTCTCTAAGCCTTTCAGGAAAAATATTGTCACATGTTTACATATACCTGCATAAGAATTCAAATGCTGGCCGCGGTGGCCGAGGGGACTGAGGTGCTCCAGTCACGGCCACTACGGTCGGGGGTTCGAATCCCCCCTCGGGCATGGATATTTATGCCGTCTTTAGTATAAGGTAGTAAATAAGTAGTTTGTAAGTTTAGGGACTGATGACCACGTAGTTAAGTCCCATAGGCTTAACAAACATTTGAACATTTGTACAAGAATTCAAATGTTTGTAAATCTATCGGACCAAACTGTGTGGTCATCAGTCCGTAGCTTACAAACTACTTAAACCTAGGTAAACTAACCTAAGGACAAACACATACACCCATGCCCCAGGATGGACTCGAACCTCCACGGCGAGCAACCGCGCGCTCCGCAGCGAGACGCTTTAGACCGCTCGGCTACTCCACCGCGGCAGTCCTTGCAGAAGAGTACTGGCTCTTTTGGAGTGAAGGTTAAAAAATCAGTTGGCGAATACGTGGCAAAATCGATTTAATCATTTGTTATGGTAATTTGCGTAATACAGTGAAAGATCTAAGGGGGGCAACGCAACAAGTTGAGGCGCTTTTCCCCGGCGCCACACGCAGAGGTTCGGCAGGGGGGGGGGGGAAGAGAGAGGCACCACTATAAAGTTTCGGCCCCAGTTCGGAAATATTGTAGATCCGACACAGTGAAACCCCATTCATCTGCTGAAGCACCAGCCGCCACTGTGAGTGATACATTAATATACATCAAATGTGTTTGAAATACGAGTACAGTACAACTTACTCCTATATTGGAACATTAATATTTAAAAAAAAATATATTGAATTTCATGAGGTAGTATATTTTCTGAATTTTGAAGCCATTTTATCCAATTTAATATGATACTCCTTGGAGGGAGGGGCTAGAATCCCCCTTACCATCCCGCCTCCCGCCTCCCCCCCCCCCCTGCCTTGGCACCGCCCCTGCTCTTGCGCTAGTGTGTACACCTTGAGTTAGGGGATGACGAGCGATTGCTTATTGCTGGAAATTCGTTAGATAGTTCCTACTCTTTTCAGATAACTCTCTTTGTTGTTTGAAATCACCCGATTTTTTTAACAGCCATGCTTCCAATAGCAGGATTAGTTCATCCGTTTCCATGGAGCCAAAGTAATTAAAAGTTATCTCCAGTTGTTGTGTAGTGAACTTTAATTTACTGGATTATAAGTTATATTTAACATTACTCCGAGAGAAGAATTGTGTCTTTGTTTGACCGTTGCTGCTCTGAAATGTATCTAAGGACAAAGACAGGTGGTGTTGTATTCTGCTTAATCATTTATGCAAGAGAGGACCAACACAGTTATCATTATCTGCAATATATTTGTGATGAATACCCTAGCTGAATATTTGTATCTAGAAAAATTCTACTTTCTTGTAATGCTATAAACTGGAACTTTTGTTATTAAATCTTTTGATTTGAAATTATATTTTCTACTGCAGTCAAACATTTCAATCACATGAGAATATCAATTCATTACTTGGTATGTTACGTGTGTGGAAGTAGTGTTGAATGATCTCGATAAGGGGTTGGTGTACTAAGCGTTACCCTCGTGATACTTTAATGTACCTATCTCACTTAAGGTCACATAATTTTTACATAAAAATTTACTACGATGTGGTCATTGTACTAATGCAGATTGGTACCAATAGCATTTCATGATACACTGTCGCCTGGGGATATGTATTTTAAAGATAAGTTTACATGTGATGACCTATGCCTGTGACACAAATTGTTTTAAGGGGAAATAATTTTGTAACAAAGCTTCGGTAGGTGTAACGTCATTTGTCAGTTGTCATGTTTTAACAAAATGTGCGATGGAATACTGATACCAGTGTACGTTTGTAGCCTTCGAAAATTACGAAAGCCGAAAGTCTTAGGTCACAGAGTGTAGGGAGCAAAAGGAAACCACGAATGACCAGATAGGGAAGGAAGGACTGGGGCAAGACATTCAATTCAAACGTGAAATCACAATATCAATTTATTAATCTTAAGAGAAGACACGGTGGAAGTGATGAGATTCTCTCAACCAAAATGACTAAAAGACAGACAAGCCTAATACAATAACAAGATGCTTTAAATTATTTAGCAAGACTGTGCATCAATTAACGGTAAACATTTTAAAAAGATAAAAGTGCCCTTTATTTAAAAATGAACAGAAAATGGGGCAAGCTTCCATAAAACCATGCAAGCCACGTGTCTTTGACAGGTCGGTTTTACAAATCAGTTACAATGTATCATGCCACCATTGAAGCCGGCGTAATTTTCTAAGACACAACAACAAGAATACAAATGGCTTGAAACTTTTACCAGAGTTACACCAGATGAAGCGGGGGGGGGGGGGGGGGACACTTACCAAATTAAAACAAAGTAAACAAATTTAAAACAGATACAAATAATTATAATGAAGTGTAACACAATTCAGTGTAACACATGCAAGGCAGTTTGGGTATGCCTCAAGCAAACGTGTCTGTAACTAGTTGGTTTTAGAAATCAGTTTTAGTAATTAACCTGCACGAGCACACTGCAGTTGCGAGGAAAGCCCACAAACAATGAGGTGACTCCCAAGGAAATTGAAGATCTGGAAAAGGAAAGTTTACTGGACAAGCAGTGCCAAAAGGGAACTTTGACCTTATACACGGAACATAATGCAAAAAAGTTTGCCTAATTACATCTACGGGTAGGCAACTTACACCGCAGAAGGAAAGGATTCTGCCAAAAAACATACGACCGGTTCCCGGACAGTTGACGAAGACGCGGAAGGGAACTAACCAGGATTCCCCAGTGACATTTAGCAATATTTAAATTTCAAAAGGTAACGAACCGCCCAAGGCAAAGGCCAAACGATATCCTAAACACGAAGAGAACGAATGAAAGCACAGTTGCAACCGCAAGCAGTAAACCAGCACATAGACGCAAGAAGTAGAAGACAACCCCTGGGAACGGCTGTCAACCCTAGCAAAGCACACACACACAAACGCAAGTTAACACAACTGCAGGAAACACGAAGATAAACCACTCGTAATTATACTGGCTTCCCAACTGTCCAACGTACAAGGAGAAGTACTGACAGTTCAACCATTAAGTTGGAAAGGTCTACTAAATGCAAAGTGTGTCCAGAAATTAGGGGAGATAAGATGGAAACTTCACCTGAATAACTGATCGGGACCATGGCGATGATCACCTTAAACTTGCAATCCATATGCTCCGAGGCAAACGGCTGCGGCCGAAGTACTGTATGTAAACAGCCTGTCACGACAATGAAGCGCTCACTGGCCCTCCGAGGTGACAGCGCGCGGTAGACTACTTCACTGGGGCCTCACTAAGGGGACCACACCGTGTTTAAAGTCGAAAAAAAATCGATTGTCGGTTTTCATCGTATTTCTAAAGATTTGGGTTTTATTTAAATACTCTGAACCCCCCCCCCCCCCCCGAGCAGTTAAAGAGCATGTGTTTATGTATCACGCCCACTTTTCCGTCATCCACTTTTCTGTATATATTTTTAGTCTTTATATCTCATACTTTGCAAGTCATATACCTTTTTTAAATCCCGAGTGTGTTAGCTATTCTTGGAATGCAACGGTCTGTATTCTTTGGTTTCAAAAAAGTGGTTAGTTTTGTTAAAGTGTGATTCCGAGTAGTTGTTATACTTACGTTTGCAATGCTTATTTGTGTGTGTTTCGTTGAAAATGACGAAACGTAAAGGCGCTTTCAAGAAACGAAAAATTTAGAGGAAACAAGTTTAGAAAGCTTCCTGTACAAGAGGTTATGATGCCTGGCAACGATGTTTGTAATTGTAATTCTTCAACAAGTGCTTCATCAAATAAGCTGTCACCATATCAAGAGAGTTACAACGAATTTACTGTAAGCGACGTGGGGTGCAGTAACATTATTATAAATTTGCTAATAATATCAGATGTAATCTCTAAATTTGTACTAGTAGCCATTGTGGTGAGTGACAGAGTGTGAAAATTTGTGAGAGTGCCAGTGGGAGAAAAGGCCTAAAATTGCTTTGGTTTTAAATTTCACTAAATGCTCAGCTGTGATTTCATTTATGAGTTCTTCAAAACCAGATGCAAGTGGCCCTTATGAAATCAATAATACATTAGTTTATGCATTACGATCCATTTTCGAGGGCATGGCTGCAGGGACAACAATTTGTTTAGTGATGAACTTACATCAACGCCCCAATAACATTGGAAAACTGACTGCAATATTAGAGAAATCCGCATGTGAGGTCAGTGAGGAGAGCATGAAACTGGGTGCTAAGGGAAGCAGTGGAAGAAAATGATGGATGTCCGATTATTGCAGTTGCACTTGATGGAAGTTGACTGAATGAAGTAGTGACTGCCACGAGTGTAGACACCGGTAGAGTGTTAGACGTGGAGATAATGTCTAAATATGGCAAATATTGCAAAGTCAACGAACATAAAGAACACAACTGTGTGGCTCATTTTAGAGGAACAAGTGCTGGTATGGATGTTCTTGGAGTACAACGAATATTTCATCGCTCCATAGAAACAAGACGCGTACGGTACATGAAATATTTGGGAGATGGTGACAGTAAGGAACACAACAATATGGTAAACTCTAAGCCTAATGGAGATGCCATTATTAGCAAATTAGAATGTGTAGATCATGTTAAAAACGTTTGGGAACATTGCTGAGAAAACTAACTGTTGCTACGAGAGGGGAAAAAAATTAGAAGATGGAAAAATTGTTCACCGGACAGGGTCGGTTAACTAAACCTGAAATAGAAAACTTGCGGGTATACCATGGGCAGGCAATTCGGAGAAATAAAGAAAATATGGAGGTAATTAAGAGAGATGTTTGGACCATATTCTTCCATACGTCCTCTACTGATGATAAGCCATGTCAAGCATTGTGTGCACCGGGAGAAAATTCGTGGTGGAATTAAAATAGGACTCAGGCAACTGGAGAATCTTATTCTTACTAGCATTCTCTTCCTGCTGCTGTTATTACAGCAATTAAACCTACTTTCAGAGACTTGGTTCATCCTGACCATCAACATGGGTAAACACAGAACCCATATGAGTGTTTCAACAGCATAATTTGGGACCGCCTTCCTAAAACTGTATTTTTATGCATGCATACAATGAAACTAGGTGTTGATAATGCTGTTATTGGTAATATTGGAAAGTGTTGGCTGCTGAAAAATCTGGTAATTAATCCTGGTGAAAATATGATCACTGGGCTGCAATATTGCTATAAAATGAGGTTAGCCACTGCCGACAGGTCAAGAAATCAAGACCAACATCCAGGAAGGTGACAAAGAAGCTGTAAGACCTGTTAGAGGCCAAAGAAGAGCTAACATATGCAGCAGGACAGTTTTAAGTAACTGAAAGTAAGAAATGTCAAAAAGATTTTGTTTAAAGTCAATTTCCCGCAAATTAAAATTTTCAGTACATATGTCCCATTATATCAGAAACAATCATAGATAAATTACTGAAAATATCAGAGATTCTGAATAGCATAAAAAGCCATTTTGTAAACCATTCATTGATATTACGCCATTAGGAAGTACACAAAAAATATTTTCGGCAGAAAAGACTCAATATTTTTTGTTAATAAATTAAAAAAAAAAAGTATTTCTTAAAAACTGTAATATACATAAAGTAGATTTCAGTACAATTGACTCTATTAGAATCATGTATCAGACACCAAAAATATTACCCGCTCGGTTAGCCGTGTCGTCTAACGCACCTCTTTCCGAGACGGGGAGGCGTACCGGCCCCGGTTAGAATCCGCCAGCCCGGATGGGGTTTTTAGGCGATTTTCCACATCCTCTAGCTGAATACCGGGCTGGTCCTCAAGTCCCGCCTCGGTTACACGACTCGCAATTTGGTAACAAAATGTTTGTAGAGCTTATGGGACTTAACTACGGGGTCAACAGTCCCTAAACTTACAAACTACCTATGAACTAGCTAACACTAGAGACGGCACAAATATCCATGCCCTGGGGATTCGAAGCCCCGACCGTAGTGGCCGTGCAGACCGTGACTGGAGCGCCTCAGTCCCCTCGACCACCGCGGCCGGCAGTCTTTCAGTGACGTTCCTAGTTGTTGCTAGTTCATAAGTAGTTTGTAAGTTTAGGGACTGATGACCCCGTAGTTAAGTCCCATCAGCTCTACAAACATTTGGACATTTTCAAATTTCCTCACGGGGCAGGGGGTGGCGGCAGGAAGGGTATCGTGCCACCCCGTTAATAGTAACACGCCAAATCCATATAAACAAAGCCGACCCCACATGTGCTTGAAATAGCTTTTTCAGAAAGGGGTCAAATACTTGCCTGAATGAACATGGGTTAGATTAGCTCTGACGATCGCCCCGGCACCCGAGAGACAGACTGCCGGCGCACCCACCAAACTGCAGATCACTCACTGCGGCCCAACTCTTCACTTGCCTAGCGCACGCGCCATCATATATACTCGGCGATCGCGACAACTAGCGCCGGTGGCAAGAAATATGACATACGAAAACTATCCATTTCATCCGCGGCAAAGTAACGAAGAGATACTGATACGCGAGTTGGAGCGAAACAATTGCCGCCAGTGCAAGTAGATCGACCAGCCACCGCTCAGATTAAGGTGTATATAAGTTGCTGAGTGTGATCAGGACATTTATATTATTTAAAGTGTACTTTAGTGAGAGGGCCTCCACCACTCAATTAGTCTTAGCACTGCTCTACATTATAAATTTATATAAACAAATATCGTTACAGAAATTGGGCACTGGTGGGAAGTTAGCCCACTCCCCCTCCGTGGCAATGGCGAGAAAAGGGATCAGACAACACTTTGGAGAATCCTAGGGTTCCGACTCAAAGTGCAAAGAAGTAACGGGTTTTCGTATAGGAGTTGTACAGGAATGATAGAAGAACATCCAAGTTTTCACAACACACATTTATTTACGGAAGTTTGTCCTACAAGTGAGAAACAAGTATACCTAGTCACGAAATAATATTTTGACGATACGATTTAATGAAACAGAAGATGAACCAAATTCCTACTGGAGTTAACAAAACCAGATCTACTTTTGTAATCCCATGGAAATAGCTGGAAATCACCAAACGAGAGGCCGCTGTAGCGTCAGCATCAGAGCCCACTAGAATCCGAGCGAAGATACGAGAGAGTGCTGAGGCGTAGCGACGATATTCTTCGCCCAGAAGCATATCTTCCTGTAATAGGCATATGGAGGCGAACTCGAGGTGGGGCCGGCTGCTTCCCTGGATATAGGTTGCTCCAGCTAATCTGCTCAAACATGTTCAAATGTTTGTAGAGCTTATGGGACTTAACTACGGGGTCGTCAGTCCCTAAACTTACAAACTACTTATGAAATAGCTAACACTAAGGACGGCACAAATATCCATGCCCGAGGGGGGATTCGAACCCCCGACCGTAGTGGCCGTGACTGGCGCGCCTTAGTCTGAGACTTCCTGCAGTGCTGCTGACATCGCTCTCTGCCACTGACTCCATCTGCAAGAAATTGTCCTCGTTACGTATGTTGTTGATTTTGTCATGCTTAACTAAACCGGAAAGCCACGCGGCATCATGATAAAGACTGCGCGGCCGCTCCCGGCGGAGGTTAGAGTCCTCCCTCAGTCATAAGTACGTGTGTCTTGTCCTTAGCGTAATTTAGTTTAAGTAGTTGTAAGACTAGCATTTGATTCCTTAGATTAACAAACCTATCAGTTCCCAGAAATGGGTATCGTATGCTGAGCTTCGGATGTGTCCAGCTTGAGGTTCGCCTTCAGTGTAGGCTATCGGGAACGCATATCGGTTAAGTGGTCCGTAGACTCGCTCTATCGTGGAACAGCTACAAGAGACAGCCTCTTAGGTCGCTATTAGCCGAGGGCAGCCAGTGTCGCCACGGTGACCTCGGCGACTAACGGGTACTGCATCTTATGGAGCCTATTAGCCGGCGGGCACCAGTGGTGACCCAGGGACACCAGTGCGGTGTCTTACCTTGAACAGGCGACTGCCCACGCAACTCGGAGTCGCCAAAACGCGCCACAGGCCATTGAAGCAAACGCGGCTTATTACCATCTCATGATTATTTACCAAGCAGTTCGAAACCGTTAATGAGATAGTGAAAGTGGTTAGTGAACTGGTCATGAACGATAGTAATGATAATAATAATAATAATTTATCCTTCTGCAGAATCAAAGCTAATAATAAAAAGCATAGATATTTCCAGAATGAAACTTTCACTCTGTAGCGGAGCGTGCGCTGATATGAAACTTCCTGGCAGATTAAAATTGTGTACAGAAGAGCTTCTGTGAAGTTTGGAAAGTAGGAGGCGAGGTACTGGCGGAAGTACAGTTGTGAGGCGGCCAGATGAGTCGTGTCGCGACAGCGCAGTCGGTAGTGCGCTTGCCCGCGAAAGGCAAAGGTCCCAGGTTCTAGTCCCGGTTCCGGCACACAATTTTAATCTGCCAGGAAGTTTCATATCAGCGCACACTCCGCTGCAGAGTGAAAGTTTCATTCTGGAAACATCCTTTAGGCTGCGGATAAGCCATGTCTCCACCATATCCTTTCTTCCAGGAGTGCTAGTCTTGCATGGTTCGTAGGAGAGCTTCTGTGGAGTTTGGAAAGTAGGAGGCGAGGTACTGGCGGAAGTAAAGTTGTGAGGCGGCATCGTCGTGTCGGGATAGCACAGTCGGTAGTGCGCTTGCCCGCGAAAGGCAAAGGTCCCAGGTTCGATTCCCGGTTCCGGCACACAATTTTAATTTGCCAGGAAGTTTCATATCAGCGCACACTCCGCTGCAGAGTGAAAGTTTCATTCTGGAAACATCCCTTAGGCTGCGGCTAAGCCATGTCTCCACAATATCCTTTCTTCCAGGAGTGCTAGTCTTGCATGGTTCGTAGGAGAGCCTCTGTGGAGTTTGGAAAGTAGGAGGCGAGGTACTGGCGGAAGTAAAGTTGTGAGGCGGCATCGTCGTGTCGGGATAGCACAGTCGGTAGTGCGCTTGCCCGCGAAAGGCAAAGGTCCCAGGTTCGATTCCCGGTTCCGGCACACAATTTTAATCTGCCAGGAAGTTTCATATTAGTATAGATGATGGTAATGATTACATTTGCTAAAGTGAGAGCCGCCAGTTAAATAATCTTAAAGGTTTTTCCGTTGTTTTAGGAATAATAATGAAAATTATTTACAAAATTAATTATTAAATAATTAGTGTTGCAAATGTAGATTGTTAATAATGTGTTGTCTGACTCGGTTCTGGTAACTTCACAAACAAGATTTTACATGCGTCGTGGAACGTGATTTTGTCTGTGTGTGTATGCCACCAAAAAAAAAAAATAAATAAAAAATAAAAAAAATAAAAAAAAAATAAATAAATAAATAAATAAATAAATAAATAAATAAATAAATAAAAAACAACAACTACATAAGTACGCAACAACGCGACAAAGCAAATTCGAGTACTGTAACTGTGTTCATGAAATATGCGTCTTGACATCTGGTAATAAAAGTTAAACGTTACTTAAATAATATGATAAAGCATACTTTCAGTAATGACAAGAATATGGAGGTACGACAATAGTTCCTGAAATATTTCTCCTAACTGTTAACACTGTCCCTTTTTATGGCCTACCTGTGCGCAAGGATAAGCCGCCTGTGCACTTGCTCTGCAGATACCTGTAAGATAGCAGAAACAGCAGAATTCGCGGAGGTGCCATGATAATTCACTAACTACCACACAAATACAGTCCATGTTTGTTGTCTTCAAAGAAGAAAACTTAATGTTTATTTATTTATTTTTTATTTTAGGTGAAGACCAAGTTGACACAAATATGAAATAAATTTGAAGCATAATACTTTATCTCCCTCAAACCACATCTCACATAATGCAAACATAAGTAAGACGATATGTTATAATTTTTTCAATTAATTTCTTGAAGGCCTGTTCATCATATCTTTTCATCAAAACACAATTGTAAAACAAAACTATTCTTACTTTCTAGACTTTCAAGGATATTGATATTCCTGCATTACGCTTTCTACATCTACATCTACAGACATACTCCGCAATTCACCGTAAGGTGGGTGGCGGAGGGTACACTGTACCACTACTAGGCATTTCCTTTCCTACTCCACTCCCAAATTGAACGAGGAAAAAAACAATGCCTATATGCCTCCGTACGAGCCCTAATTTCTCTTATCTTGTCTTTGTGATCTTCACGCGAAATGTAAGTAGGTGGCAGCAAGATCGTACTACACTCAGCTTCAAATTCCGGCCCTCTAAATTTACTTAACAGAAATTCACGAAAAGAACTTCGTCTTTCTTCCAGCGATCCCCAATTGAATTGCCGGAGCATTTCCGTGACACTGTCACATTGGTCGAACCTACCGGTAACAAATCTAGCTGCTCGCCTCTGAACCGCCTCTATGTCTTCCTTTAAACTGATCTGCTGCGGGTTCCAAACACTTGAGCAATACTCAAGACGTTGTCGTACAAGCGTTTTATCCGCGGTCTCCTTTACATGTGAAGTACAACTTCCCAAAATCCTCCCAATAAACCGAAGTCGGCCGTCCGCCTTACTCACAACTGTCCTTACATGTTCGTTCCATTTCATATCGCTCTGCAATGTTACGCCTAGATATTTGAACGACGCGACAGCATCAAGAAGCTCACTACTAATGCTGTATTCGAACATTATGGGATTGTTTTTTCTACTCATGCGCATCACCTTACACTTTTCTACATTGAGAGCTAGCTGCCATTCTTCGCACCAACTAGAAATTTTGTCTAAGTCATCCTGTATGCTATTACAGGGGGTTACGACGACACCCACCCATACACCACAGCATCATCAGCAAACAGCCGCCAATTACAACTTACTCTGTCCATCAGATCATTTATATATATAGAAAATAATAGCGGTCCTATCACTCTCCCCTGGGGAACGCCTGATGATACACTCGTCTCTGATGAACACTCGTCGTCGAGAGCAACGTACTGCGTTTTATTACTTAGGAAGTCTTCCAGCCAGTCACAAATCTGTGAACCTATTCCATTACCTCGTATCTTCGTTAGCAGTCTGCAGTGTGGCGCCGCGTCGAACGCCTTTTTTAAGTCGAGAAAAACAGAATCCGCCTGTTGCCCTTCATCCATGGCTCGCAAGATGTTATGTGAGAAAAGTGCAAGCTGAGTTTCACATGAACGATGTTTCCTAAACCCGTGCTGATTCATGGAAAGAAGCTTTTCCGTTTCAAGGAAATTTACTATATTCGAACTGAGAATATGCTCAAAAATTCTACATGATACTGACGTCAACGATATTGGCCTGTAATAGTGTGGGTCAGTTTTCTTTCTTATAAACGGGAGTCACCTGCGCTTTTTTCCAATCACTAGGAATTTTGAGCTGAATTAAAGACTCGCCAATAATGCTAGCTAAGTAGGGGGCCAATGCCGCAGAATAGTCTTTGTAAAACCGAACTGGTATTCCATCCGGACCAGCAGACTTTTTCGTATTTAGCTCTCTCAGCTGCATCTCTACACCAGCCAGAAATACCTATTGATACGTCCCCTCAACTTTAGCTGAGTTCAGCGACAAACATTGATCATAACTACGGAAGTACAACAATGAAATTATAACCTTCCTTACCTGTAATCTTCATTTTGTTCCAAAAACAGATCAATTATGTAAAAAGAAAACACACAAGGTAAAGAGCTAAGCTCGTCCAACAAATATTAACTTCAGTGCATTATTTATTGTACAACATCCTCACTATTCACTCATCCCAGTCCAGGCCACAACTACTAATGTTCGAATGCGGAACAGTGTGAAGCAAAGACTGCCCACGCGGAGCCAAATATATGAGTCAGAGATATTCAATCTAACATGTCTACCTTTCAACAGAAATAAAGTTGCCACTTTTCTGCGCTGGGCCAGCGCGCGCTCTGGCAGATGTTCTTCAGTAGCTCGTGTACTTTAGTACTGTACTTGCGCTGAGTTACCATAGTGTGATGAGTATGGAAACACAATACGGTTGATAGAGATTCAGAGTCAAGGAGCTGAATAAGCTCTTGGAAAGTAAAATGAATACTGAAGACCTAATTACTGGGGTACTAAGCAAACCAGGTAGGGAGCAGTGGGGGAAAATAGTTAGACACCGAACGGGGGATATTGTCTGGTTCACTGACGGGTCAAAATCAGACCAAGGTGTTGGGACCGGGGTATATGGGGTGCAGAAAAGACTGAAGGGCGTCATCTCTCTAGGAAAACTGGCCTCAGTGTTCCAGGCCGAGATCACTGCCATCAGGGCGTGTGTGGAGGAGAATTTGCGTAGGTGCTACAAAGATCGTAGCATCTATATCTATTCAGACAGCCAGGCAGCCCTGAGATCACTGGCAGCTCCTGCAACAAGGTCTAAAATTGTTGTAGAATTTCACAGGGTTCTGGTGGAGCTAGGGGAAAGCAATAAAGTAAACCTATTGTGGGTCCCTGGCCACTCGGGGATCAGTGGCAACGAACATGCCGACAGATTAGCCAGGATGGGGGCAGAGACTCCATTTATTGGACTGGAACCTGTCCTGACAATCACCAAGGCAATAATCAAATCGGAGCTACGTAACTGGCTCAGAAGACAGCACGTAGAATATTGGACCAAAGTCCATCAACAAAAACATGGCAAGGTAATGATGCCAAAGCCATGTTTTAAAAGAAGCTCTGCAATCCTTGGCCTGAACAGGAGAGATATTAGACTCATGGTTGGATTGCTGACAGGCAATGGGAATTAAAAAAAAAAAAACAAAAAAAAAAAACACCTACGTATAATGGGATCTGTGAGGACGGTGATGAAACTGAATCACATCTAATCTTCAAATGCATTGCATTGGAGAATAAAAGGCACAGAATATTTGGGACAACCAGACCCGAAGAAATTATGTCTAATAAAGAACTGGTAAAGGGACTCCTTGCACTGTTCAAGGGCATTGGTTGGCTTTATTAGATATACAGGGAGCGATACCGCACAATAAACTTAGTTTCGGTGCGGGCAGTGGCGGGTTGGACCAAGACTGTTTTGGCTTCCCTGGAAAAATCAGTTAATCAATCAAGCAAACCAGTGCTTTGGGATGTCACGACCGCAGTCTATTCCGACGTAAGCGAGAAACTGAGTCCTTGGTCAGTACTTTAACGAAGTTGATTTCAGAGTTCTAAGAGAGACCGTCAAGAGTGCAGAATATGAGTTTTGTAACTGAAGTACCGGTAACTCAAATCACTAACGAAACTACCTGTCTTCATCACCAGCATCGCCATCACTACCTTACTGAATCACATACCTGTGATTCACCTACCAAGTGAGACGGCAGATTTTTACAAACGAGTCTGTTTTAGTAATATTTATGGAAAATAATATTTCGAAAAGTAATGTATGTTTTAACATATAAAAGTCTTTGCTATTTGTGTTTGTCTAAATTATTTACAGCTAATTACTGTTGCTTACTCATTAATAAATACTTTCCAAATTTATATTTAACTGCGCAATATACGAGTGGCAACACTGCTGTGGGGACACTATGCAATGGAATATGCTACTGTCGCTGATAGCACATGTTGTTGACATGTCTACCTTACCTCCAATGGACTCACCCGACCCACGGCACCGGCGTGCGCACAATCAAAGGAAGCACTGCCATTTGTGAGCGAGCGGTCTAATGTAAAGGTGTCACTATGGTTTCAAAAACAGGAGAAAAAACGGAGTTCGATCAAGACACTGTGCAGAAGTTGTACAGCACGTCAGTGTCATAAAGGTATTCAAGAGGCGTGCGGGGAATCGGCATTGCCGTACAGAACAATGCCACGTTGGGTAAAAGCCTCCAACGGAGGAAGCATGGTCCACATCGTAAGAGTCAAAACTGAAACTCCAATCCAACAGATGGCTTCACTATCAGTCACCGCGAATCTGGCAAGTGCGTCAGAAAGTTATTTTGATTCTCGTTATTGCGTTATCGTAACTCTTTACGTTCCTCCTCGGCATACCATCCATGCACAGTATTATTGTTCGTTTTTGTAGGATCACCTGCCACCAGTTTTGAGAAAGCAGTGGGTCGGCCGCGGTGGCCGAGGGGACTGAGGCGCTCAGTCACGGTCTACACGGCCACTACGGTCGGGGGTTCGAATACCCCCTCGGGCATGGATATTTGTGCCGTCCTTAGTCTTAGCTAGTTGATAAGTAGTTTGTAAGTTTAGGGTCTGATGACCTCGTAGTTAAGTCCCTTAAGCTATACAAACATTTGAAACATTTTGAGAAAGCAGTGGCAACACTTTCTGCTCAACCCACCCCTGATTTTTCACGACAGTGCGCCGGCGCGTACAGCGCAAGCTGCGGCTGATCTGTTCGGTCGATAAGTCTGGGAAATACTATACCATCTACCATACTACCCGGACGTAAGTCCTTGTGACTTTGATTTAATTCCGAAGATGAAGGAACCACTTCGTGGTAATCGCTTCAGAACTGTTCCAGAGATTCGACATGCAGTAGACCGCTGCATTCGGTATACTTCCTCATCGCTGGTAACGGGCTATACACAACGCTGGGGACTGCTTTAGGACAGTAACAGGTGCCAATAGGTAACGCTTTTGTACTGGTTGGGAATTCATAGTTGAACCTATTTCTGTTCCAGCACTCGTACAAGAATAAACTAACGACTATGATTTACCTTAATAAGAGGACCAGCTTTTGCTGGGAAACACTTGTTTAATTCTGTGTCGATACCCGTTATATCTTCTTTTATGTAGCCAAACAACTCTTAAAACGATGTTTTTGACATTCTAAGAAACTGATAAATGTACTGTCATCTACACATTTATTGTCAAACAGTGTATAATATGTTCAAAGAAGTTTCGGGCGTGCAGCCGCATAAAGGTTACTTCTTCTAATATTTCCGCTGAGAAACGTTCAGCCATCTTCAGAGAGAGCACGCGCTTCGTGCTTATAAACGCGCGGGCCGCGCTACTGCGCATGCGGCCACAGATACAACAAGGCGCCAAAGACGTTAATCGGCGACAAGGAAGTACACGTATGTGTAAATTGTGTCTATGGCTGCATGGTCGATTACTGCGGAGAAATCGATGTATTATGATCTGTGCTGTGGCAGTTCCCATGTGAATGTGGTCTTTCGTACATAGGACAGACGACACGTACAGTCCAGGAAAGATGCACGGAACACCAGAGATATACCCGTCTTTTACAACCAAATAAATCGGCAGCGGCAGAGCACTGTATTGATACTGGACCCTCCATAACGTACGAAAACGTCAAAATTTTAGTTTCCACTTCATCTTTCTGGGACTCAGTAGTGAAAGAAGCAATAGAAATTCGCTTGGGGACGAATTTAATTAACAGAGACAGTGGCTTCAGTTTAGATAAATCATGGAATCCGGCACTTTATTTAATAAATTTACAAAGACGCCGCCACAGCACAGATCATAATACATCGATTTCTCCGCAGTAATCGACCATGCAGCCATAGACTAATTTACACATACGTGTACTTCCTTGCCGCCAAGTAACGTCTTTGGCGCCTTGTTGTATCTGTGGCCGCATGAGCAATAACGCGGCCCGCGCGTTTATAAGCACGAAGCGCGTGCTGGAGCGTCAGTCTTCGACTCTCTCTGGCTGAACGTTTCTCAGCCGAAATATTAGAAGAAGTAAACTTTATGCGGCTGCACGCCCGAAACTTCTTTGAACAGTCATTGCGCCGCGAAAACATGAAGATGCACAGTGTATAATATATTTCTTCTAGTAAGTCAAGAAGCTTCCTAACCCTTCGCTTCTTCTTTTCTGAAAGAAGTGCATGGAGGACACCATTCTGTCAACTCCTCCTACTGCGATGAGAAAGGAACAGGTGTTCAATTTCTGCGCCATCAATTCACCGGTCCATTAAACCTGCGGCGACTAGCGTCGCCAATTGTGACGTCACGAGTGACGCTGCTGCTAGTGGCCTTCAGCTGATTGCGTTATAGGTGATCCTGTCTTTTACGTGGAACAATCAATAAGTTGTCACACGGACAGCATGACGGTCCTGTGATGCACTGTAGCGCATAGGTGGCGCCGTGGTCTCGTGGTCTCGTCCCTATAAGAGACTGCATGCACTGGAAACAGACGTACGGTCGTTGTTGTGACGATGGGCTGAATGCGAAAGTCACAGGTTGAGCAACGGGCAAACATCAACTTCTGCTAGAAATTAGGCAAGACCGCTGTCGAAACGTTTGGTCAGTGAGAACTCATTGAGTCGCAGTGTTGTGTTTAGGTGGCACAGACGGGACACTTTGGAAGATGATGTGTGTACTGGTCGGTCACGAACAGTTCGAACGGAACGCAAGATCCAGGAAGTTGCAATATTGGTGCGTCCTAACCGCTGCCAATCGGTAAACCATCTCGCACCAGAAGTAGGGGCCAGCCATGGTACTTGTCACAATATTATGACGAACGACCACGAACAACCAAGCTCAATGTGCCACAAATCCTGTTGAAAGTCCAGTGTGATGATCGCATGACGATTTGTGGTCTGTCTGTAAATATATCGGACCAAACTGCGTGGTCATCAGTCCGTAGCTTACAAACTACTTAAACCTAGGTAAACTAACCTACGGACAAACACACACACACACCCATGCCCCAGGGAGGACTCGAACCTCCACGGCGAGCAACCGCGCGCTCCGCAGCGAGGTGCTTTAGACCACTCGGCTACTCCACCGCGGCCCGATTTGTGGTCACCTCATTAGTTGTCTGAACGATAACCGACGTTTCTCAGCCGAATAAGAAGCGGAAACGAAACATCGTGTTTCCTTTACTCAGCAGAGATAAACCTTATGGTTTTATCAAGGCTTATCTCTGCTGCGCACGTGATCTCTTGACCACATCCCTTTCATACAGCATTTATACCGCTTTCCGACGCCCGACTCGTCAGTCGGCAAGTTTCACCGCTACCAGAAGCACCTCTGAAGATGTCGAGCGTAGCTCTGGACGAAACGTCAGGAGCAGACATCTTTGTAATAATAACAGTCTCTGTTGCAAAATAATACTGTTTATTAACTCGTTTCGTGCTTTTGGCACGTCATCAGAACACTAACGGACGGCGAGATTGCATTCCTTAGTAAAACACACGATGGTAAACAACAATATATAAAAATTATAGGCATGGGCATGACCCGCTGATCAAACGCCCACTTTGCCTCCAGCCGCCCGCGCACCAGCACTTGTGTAGCTAACGCAGTGCATGTAATGTGTTTCAAATGTGAACGCGGACCTATCCACGGCAGTGCAGTTTATGTGGATTTCCTTTCATGTTGACGTTTGATCAGCGGGTCATGCTATGCCTTTAATTTTTAGTTATGACTAATGATGTTTACCATCGTGTGTTTTACTAAGGAATGCAATCTTGCTGTCTGTTAGTATTCTGATGATGCGCCAAAAGCGCGAAACGCGTTAATAAACAGTATTATTTTGTAACAGAGACTGTTATTATTACAAAAATGGATTTACTGTTGCTGCGCCAGGCCAATCAATGCTTTTATAGAAGCAGAAATGTTTCTTCGACCACGCCCATGCAACCCGGAAGATTCAACAGCCACTAATGATGAACTTCTTCCATAAGTGTATGACCAGACAGAATCCCCTAGTTCTGAACTATCAGGTTGTTTTCTGCAACTCGGGGAACAAAAGTGAGCCGCTGAACAGTCAACAAAATTTTAGGGTAGAAGAATTTCGAATTAAAGGAACTTACTTTCCGATTTGCCGTCGTACCTCCAAAAAATTAATTACTTCTCCTGGAGCGCATTTCAGATGCAGACCGAAAAATTTTAAGGACAAAAATCATCTTAATTATTATCGAATTTAATTTTTATTTCTTTTTTTATTTTTGATTACTCGTTTCACCTCCAGCTAGCCGTCATCATATCATCAAATTGGGCTGGTTTTGATACCATAACGGCATAAGCTGTAGTTTGAAAATGACAACATCCACACAGAAACTAAAGGTAAAAATAATTAAAATGGAATTGGTTAAATTAGCATGATTTTTACGTCAGTTCGTTGCACGTGATGAGAAGATACGACATAAAATTAGTTTTTACCTTTCTGTCCATTTAAAACATATAACTTTGTTATGCCGTTATGGCATTTACACTTCTCAAGAATGTTTTAATGATTTGAAGACGTGTGGACATCACATATAAAAAACAGAAATAAAATATTTGCGATCGTAGCTTAAGTGACTGAAATCGTTAATATAAAATTTGCGAGAGACTTATATGGAATCTCGACAGTGACAAGGAACGTGAATTTCGTAATTTCATATCTATTCTCATTTAATTAACAGCTGTATCTTGATATTCAACACATCTGTTGAAGATGGCTTAGGCCTAAGGCAGCCTGGCGTTTATAAAATACCTTGTGAGTGCGGCAAGACATACATTGGCCAGCCTATTCGTACCGTCAATGACAGATGTGGTGCACATCACCGCCATACACGACTGATGCAGCCTGAAAAATACGCGGTGGCTGAAGACTCTCAGAGGGACACAGGATGTTACAAGACGAGTCACAAGTTTTTGCAAAGACCTCACAATACTGGGATTGTGTTTTGGAAAAAAAACACATTGAAATCAGAATAACAGATAACACAATTAAACGTGACAGTTGTTATTTGCTGAGTAAATCATGGAAACCTGTGTTGTCAGACCTGAAGAAAAATCGGCATTTGCATCAAATGGCAACGACTGACAACGCTTAGCGATCTATCGTCTTTGACATTACCCACCACGGGAGGTGCTGCAAGTTCCCTTACGCCAGGGGTCAGCAGCTACGAGTAAATGCGCGCCCTCTGTACTTAGCTCATGCGCCTTCGTATTTTCGTTGAGTATATAGAGCCAGCCGTTCAACAGCATCACTCAGTCACGGCGAGAGCGGCTTAGCTTCCTCACCTGATGATGGCGACCAGGTGGACCGCAGAAATATTATGTACAGATGTAAGTATGATCCGGATGGAAATCCCCGAACAATTTGATCAATCAATACGGCGGGAAATACCGCGTGATCAAAAAGTCAGTATAAATTTGAAAACTTAATGAATCACTGAATAATGTAGATAGAGAAGTATAAATTGACACACATGCTTGTAATGACATGGGGTTTAATTAGAACCATATCTACCGTTATCGGGCCTCTTTTTCTTCGAGGAACTGCGTGATTCTGGTTTTGTGACTGCTACCGTGACGGGTGAGAAGTACGCTGATATGTTCAAAAATCGCATCATCCCCAGCCTGGCTGATAAACACCTGCTGGAACGTACGATTTTTATGCAGGATGGCGATCCAACCCATATTGCAAGACGCGTGAAAGATCTCTTACGGGCGTCGTTTGGTGATGATCGTGTGCTCAGCCGTCACTTTCGTCATGCTCGGCCTCCCAGGTCTCCAGACCTCAGTCCGTGCGATTATATGCTTTAGGGTTATCTGAAGTCGCAAGTGTATCGTGATCGATCGACATCTCTAGGGATGCTGAAAGACAACATCCGATACCAATGCCTCACCATAACTCCGGGCATGCTTTACAGTGCTGTTCACAACATTATTCCTCGACTAAAGCCGTTGTTGAGGAATGATGGTGAACATATTGAGCATTTCCTTGTCTTGTCTGTGTCTTAATTTGATATGCTAATTATTCCTTTTTTGATCAGATGAAGCGCTATCGTTCGGACATTTTTGAACTTTTCTTTTGTTCTAACGAAACCCCATGTCATTCTAAGCATGTGTGTCAATTTTTACCTCTCTATCTACATTATTCCGTGATTTATTAAGTTTTCAAATTTATACTGACTTTTTGATCACCCGGTACAGAGAAACATCCCTCAACAGTTGATTGATAACCTCATGCTGCCCATGCCCGGTAGGTGTGCAACTGTATTGTCCGTACAACGTGATCGCGTACCAACGAAAACGATTTGTCACGATTATGATATCCCCATGGTACCAGGCTGCAAGTAAACGTCATGTAAACATCAAATAAAGAGTGGAGACATCGAAACATCTTACTACATCTCACAACAATTAGAATTGTCACCAATATCTGAATACATCTACATACATGCTCCGCAATCCACGGTAAGGTACGTGGCGGAGGGTAAACTACTAGGCATTTCCTATCCTATTACATTCCCAAATACAACGAGGAAAAAAAGAATGCCTGTATGCCTCCGTACGAACCCTAATTTCTCTTATCTTGTCATTGTAATCACTACGCGAAATGTAAGTAGGTGGCAGCAAGATCGTACTACACTCAGCTTAAAATTACGGCACTCTAAATTTCCTCAACAGAAATTTACGAAAAGAACATGGTATTTCATCCAGCGATCCCCAATTGAGTTACCGGAGCATCTCCGTGACACTCGCGCATTGGTCGAACCGACCAGTAACAAACCTAGCTGCTCGCCTCTGAACTGCTTCTATGTCTTCCTTTAAACATCTACTGCGGTACCAAATACTTGAGCAATACTCAGGACGTGCACGTACAAGCGTTTTATACGCGGTCTCCTTTACAGATGAAGTACATCTTCTCAAAATTCTCCCAATAAACCGAAGTCGTCTGTCCGCCATACTCACAACAGTCCTTAGATGTTCGTCCCATTTCGTATCGCTCTGCAATGTTACGCCTTGATATTTGAACGACGCGACAGCATCAAGAAGCTCACTACTAACGCTGTATTCGAATATTATGGGATTGTTTTTCCTACTCATGCGCATCACATTACATTTTTCTACATTGTGGGCTAGCTGCCATTCTTCGCACCAACTAGAAATTTTGTCTAAGTCATCCTGTATGCTATTACGGTCAGTTAAAGACGACACCCTCCCATACACCACAGCATCATCAGCAAACAGCCGCAAATTACAAGTTACTCTGTCCGTCAGATCATTTACATAGATAGAAAATAATAGCGGTCCTATCACACTCCCCCGGGGCACGCCTGACGATACACTCGTCTCTGATGAACACTCGCCTTCGAGAACAACGTACTGCGCCCTATTACTTTGGAAGTCTTCCAGCCAGTCACAAATCTCTGAACCTATTCTATAAGCTCGTATCTTCGTTAGCAGTTTGCAGTGTGGCATCGCGTCAAACGCCTGTTTGAAGTCGAGAAAAACACAATCCGCCTGTTGCCCTTCATCCATGGCTCACAAGATGTCATGTGAGAAAAGGGAAAACTGAGTTTCACATGAACTAGGAACTTTGCGCTGAATTAAAGATTCGCGATAAATGCAAGCTAAGTAAGGGGCCAATGCCGCAGAATACTCTTTGGAAAACCTAACTGGTATTCCATCCGGACCAGCAGACTTTTTCGTATTTAGCTCTCTCAGCTGCTTCTCTACACCGGAAATACCTATTGCTATGTCCCCCATTTCGGAATTAGTACGTTGATCAAATGATGGTATATTTGTGCGGTCCTCCTGCGTGAAAGATTTCTTAAAGGTTAAATTTAGAACTTCAGCTTTCCGTTTGCTTTCTTCTATTACTGCCCCGGAATGATCAACTAGTGACTGGACAGTGGGCTTTGACCCGCTTATCGATTTTACATAGGACCAGAATTTTTTCGGGTTCTCGGAAAGATCTTTTGCTAAGGCATGGCTCTGATAATTATTGTATGCTTCACGCATCGATCTTTTTATAGACGCACGAATCTGTACTAACTTTCGCCTGTCATCATTTGCGTGTTCTTTTTTGAACTGAGAGTGCAACAGTCTTTGCTTTCTCAGTAGCTTTCTAAAATTATTATTATCCCACGGTGGATCTTTTACTTCCTTAATCGACTTTACAGGCACATATTTCTGTAACTCTTTATGTACAATGCACTTAAATTTAGTCCACAATTCCTCTACATCCATAGTACCGGAAATAAACAATGCCCATTCATTTTCTAAGTGCGATCTTAACAATTGCTTATCAGCTCTTTCCAACTAAAACACGGTCCTGGACTTCTTGACTGGGTTATGAACTTTGTTCACCATCGACCAAACTAATTCCTATATACAGACATCGTTAATAAGGTCAGGCCTTTTCGTAGCTATAAGGTCTAAAATATCCCCATTGCACATGGGTTGCCGGTTTAACTGCACAAGACAGTTTTGGGAGAATGTGTCTAAAAGTAACTCGCAAGACTGAAATGTAACTAGAGAGGTCCCAATCTATACTCTTAAGGTTGAAGTCTCCCCCGACTAATATTACATGGCCCGGATACCTACGCACTACCTGGTGTAGACTTTCTTTGAATTACTCTAAAACTGCTACAGCAGCACTGGGAGACCGGTAAAAACACACAACTATTAACTTCTTTTAGACCTGTTACACGATACCATATGTGCGAGGGGGTAAGTTTCCCCTGTCGACTGTGATCAGAGTTGTGTATGAAAAAAAATTGAATGAGACATTATAGATAAGACATATATTTATTTTCCTACCAAATTTCCAAGTACATTTAGACTTTTGTCAAACCGCTTTATAATCTTCAAAAAACCATCCGGGAAAAAATCAGAGCTCTGCATACGATAGAAGCGTTGAATTTGAATGGGTATGGAGTAGAAACAACCGTCATCACCTGTCCGAAAGAACTTCATAAGAACTCAGTCTGCGGATAAAGTGCTAAACACCTTTTTCTGGGACGCGCGGTGGCCGAGGGGACTGAGTCATGGTCTGCACGGCCACTACGGTCGGAGGTTCGAATCCCCCCTCGGGCATGGATATTTGTGCCGTCCTTACGATTAGCTAGTTCATAAGTAGTTTGTAAGTTTAGGGACTGATGACCCCGTGGTTAAGTCCCATAAGCTATACAAACATTTGAACATTTTGAACATCTGGGACGCGCAAGGAGTTTTGTTCCTGGACTTTTGGAGGATGCAGTCATGAGTGCTGCTCGGTACTGTGTCGAAACTAAAAGAGATGATAAGGAAAAATTAGCCTGGCCTTCTCAGATCTGAAATTCTGCTGTTGGATGACAATGCGAGATCTCACTCGGCGACGGCAACTCTTGGTTGGGAGCGCCTACACCATCCGCCATACAGTCTTGATCTCGCACCAAGTGACTTCCATCTGTTTCCAGCTTTGAAGAAGACAATCGGCTGGCGGTTTGGAAGCAATGCTGACATCAAACAAGCCGTCCAAAGCTTCTTCCGTATACAACGCCCTGATTTTTTAAAATTCTGGACGGCTTTTTGAAGCGTATAAAGCGGTGTGGCAAATGTCTCAATGTACTTGGAAATTATGTAGAAAAATAAGGATACGACTTATCTTTAATGTCCCATTCTTTTTTTCCTTCATATCGCAGTCGAAGGGAAACTTCCTTTTCCAACTTTCTCTCGTAGTACGTGCTGTAAACTTTTCGACAGAAAATCACGAATTCAATAACACAACTGGGATGATAGTCTATAAACACGCTATTTGATCAGAAGCCGCTTAATAGGTGCACTGTCAAAAAAAGCCTTCTGGGAATCTAGAAATATGGAATCGATTTGAGATCTCTCGTCAAGAGGACTCGTCACGTCATGTGAGTAAAGATCTGGCTGTGTTTCGCAAGAATCATACTTTCTGAATCCATGTTGACTAAGAGTCAGTAGGTAGTTTACTTGATAATGTTCGAGAAAAGCATATATTCGAAATCGTGCTGCAAACCTATGTCAAAGATATGGCTATGAAACTATGGGGATCACTGCTATTGCCTTCCACGAATTTTGGAGAGACTGTGAATCCTCCAAAAGTTCAACATTTGGCCTGGAATCAGCGAACATATACCTCAACAACCAGGAATGTTTATCTGGGATGCCGTTTCGTTTCAGTGCAGGACCCCTTCGGTTGTAATGCAATAGCGGTACCGGAAATATATTCTATGCCCTGTTTTTTTTTTTTTTTTTTTTTTTTTTTTTTTTTTTTTTTTTTTTTTTTTTTTTTTTTTTAGATTTCAGCAAGAGTTAGCCCGCGAAAGTTTCTGCTGCTTGTATGTGTGCTTGATGCACCAAACTTTGTTTAAAGTTAAAATGTTTGTAGAAATTATGGGACTTAACTACGGGGTCATCAGTCCCTAAGAATACAAACTACTTATGAACTAGCTAAGACTAAGGACGGCACAAATATCCATGCCCGAGGGAGGATTCGGACCCCCGACCGTAGCGGCCGTGCAGACCGTGGCTGGAGCGCCTCAGTCCCCTCGGCCACCGCGGCCGGCCCAAACTCTGTTAACCAGTGTCACTGCCTTCGTGAAAGTAAAGGCCGTAGCACAGCCATGATGACGTCATGCATTGAGGTAAAGCACTAGATATACCGAGCTGAACAATCCGCCATTTTGAATCCCAATCCGGTGACAGCGTTGTACGCTTTGTGTGGTATTGCGAAGTGAATCAGCGTATAATTTGTGATTTTTTTTTGTTTCACATTGTGAGATGATCGGTTGTGCAATTACAAACTGCTCAAATAATAGCAGACATGGTCGCTATGAATTTTAGTTTCCTTCATAGATCGGAGTAAAAGGTGGCTTGTAAATGACAAACGACAAGTATGGACGCCAAAATCGAGTAACTGTGTAACGTTAAGGACAACACCCTTTTTTCGTTTGTATTAGAAATTGTTATGCTCACAGAGAGGTAGTAATGAAAATATATGCCTACACATGTAAGCAATTGTTTATTTTAATTTCGCTTCAGTTTGTTAACACGACATACAATTTGGTTAAAGCAAGCTACTGTTCTTGATTTTATTTAGACCAACTAAGGAGTTAGTTGTATTTTAAGTGATGCATGAGTGCAGCTGCCTTTGCTCAGATAGTGGTTTTTTAAATTATATTATTTCGCATTAGTTCAATGTTTAATTTAAATGTGACTCCCAACACGGGAATATGCAGGCCTAAGCCAAGGAGTGAACAGTATGTCTGAAAAAAAAAATAATAATAAATAGAACTTCGCAGTGAATGGGAACAGGAAAGAAGTAGTACATAATTCGAAACTTAGCATGCAACATTGACTTTATTTCAAAGTGCATGCTACCTGAGAGACTTTATTTAGTAGTTATCTAACGAAACCAGACGTTCAAATTTACGAAACACATTTTTGATGTAAAATCTTCTCTGAAATGTATGTCTAAACATGCGAGACATTAAATGGGGGAACACGCGAAATACAGTATCGCAATTTAACATTATTCCGTAACTGTTTTTGAATGCAACTCTCAGTTACCGTAAACGTATGTGGATGAACCATTTATAAAGCAGAAAATGCGATAATTGTAACAAATTTTAAATCTATCTGGTCACTATTTAGAACGGCAACATACGCCGTAATAAGGAATGTAAGTGAATGTTTCATATCTCTAAATATCCATCTGATCATTAACATCACGTTCCTTGCCTCTCACAGTCAAATGTAAGCCAATAAAATAATTTACTATGCTGTAATGTTTCTGCGTTAGGAAAATATATTTAATGCCTTAAAATGTATTAAAAAGCGTAAGCGTTCCGTAGTCTTCAAATGCGCGTCTTCAACGTGGGATTCAAAATGGCGGATTGTTCTGCTTGTACAATACAGTGCTCTACATTGAGGCGGGGTTGAGGCGCCTGATTGGTAGACAGACATATGAAATGGATTTTGAAATTATTCGGCCTACCAATGAGGTGCCTCAATCCCGCCTCAATGCATAACATCACGGCTATGCTACGGCCTCGATTTCACGAAGGCAGTGCTAGTGTGGCCGGTTCTCTCTCCTGCTGCTGCAATTGCCATGTACCTAGTTATCATGTAGATGTGCTCTGTCAGCGAAAGATCCGTAGCCAAAAACTGGAAAGTTCCACAGTCACTCCAATATTCATGAAAAGCAATAGCAGTGATCCGCATAGTTACTGTGCGCCTACTCCATCCGCCTTACACTTCTCATTTTTGAAGCTTAAAATGCGGTATGACTGTCTCAATGTACTTGGAAATTGTGTAGAAAAATAAAGTCTTATTTTTAATGTCTCATTCTATTTCTTTTTCCTTTCATACGAAACCTATTTGCCAATTCCCCCTGGTATATCGTCTATACCATCTTTACCATATTTGTTTTGAGCAATGTACGTTGTAGCTTTGGTTGCAACGCTGTGTTAGGTGAGTGCTCTAAAGCGCCTACCTAGTATGTAGGAGGTCCCGGGTTCGAATCCCGGCCGCAGCACAAAATTTTAATTCAGAGCCTCTCCTTACGTTTAAATCAGTTAAATTTTGTTTACAAGATAAATCAATCAAAAGTGAAGGCCGTAAACTCCACAAAATACCTAGGAATTACTATTACTTCAGACTTACACTGGAGAGAACACATAGATAATACCGTGAGAAAGGGGAATCACAGACTGCCTTTTATTAGCAGAACCATTAAAAGATGAAACGGAACTACTAAAGAAACTACATAACCTACGCTTGTCCTTCCTTTCTTGGAGTATTGCTGACCAATGTGGAGTCCTTATCAGGTGGGTTTGACGGAGGACATCGAAAGAGTCCAAAGAAGGGCAGCTCGTTTCGTATTGTCACTATACAGGGGAGACAGGGCTACGGAAATGATACAGGATCTGGGGTGGGAATCATTACAACAACGGCGCTTATCGCTGCGGCGTGGGCTATTGCGAAACTCCAATCACCAACATTCTCCTCCGAATGCGAAAATATATTGTTGACCGCCACTTACAAGGGTAGAAAAGATCATCAGAATAAAATACGGCCGAGGGGACTGAGGCGCTCCAATCACGGTCTGCACGGACACTACTGTCGGGGGTTGGAATCCCCCATCGGGCATGGATATTTGTGTCGTACTTAGTGTTAGCTAGTTCATAAGTAGTTTGTAAGTTTAGGGACTGATGACCCCGTAGTTAAGTCCCATAACCTATACAAACGTTTGAACTTTTGAATAAAATACGAGAAATCAGAGTCCGAACGGAGAGATTCAGGTGTTCTTCCTTCCCGCGTGGTATTTGAGAATGGAATGGGAGATAAATACAGGGTGATCAATCCTCAGCGCACCCGCTTGTGAGACTTACCGGCGATGGTAGCTGCGGTTCGCGCTTAGCGCGCCGCCCGACCTCTGTACTAAATTTAATACGCGTTGGCGCGCAAGTTATTCCTGACATACATCACACAAACACTTAGAAGGAAAAGTTTATTACTCACCTGTATTATGCAAGGAGGTGCTGGAACTGCCTCCCTTCGTAGTTCGAGTATTTCTGACACCTGCTGAGGAAGTTGCTCATTACACTCATTGATTCTGATAAAGGTGTATGACAAAAAAATTGACCCGAACTTAACTTTCTTTTCGGCCGAATTGTGGTTCCAGGTAAGTGGGTATGTTGAATCAGAAAATAATCGTTACTGGAGTTAGGAAAAAGCCTAACTTAATTCACGAACAGCCCCTGCACGATCAAAAATAGAGTGTGGTGCGCTGTTAGAGAGAATAATAGGTCCTATATTCTTTCAGGAAACAATAGTGACACGTATGTTGAAAACATATTCCTGAGTTTATTTGCCCAATTAACTAAAAGAGCATGACTTCGTGACATTTCAGCAAGACACTGCGACGGCACATGCAGCCAAATTACCATTACAGGAAATTGATAATGTGTTCGGTGAAAGATTTATCAATAAGAACATTTCGCCCCCACATTTTCCCGATTTCCCCCCTTACGATTTTTATCTGTGGGGAGCATTAAAAGAGAAAGTGTACAAATCAAATCCCCACAATTTAGATGCACTAAAAAACAAACATTCCTCATGAAATTACTGCAATTTCAGAGCCGGAACTTCAGAGGGTAATGAGCAACTTCCTCAGCAGGTGTAATAAACGATCGAACAACGAAGGGAGGCAGTTCCAGCACTTTACAATGGAAAAAATTTCTACAGGGGGTATGTTAACCGGTCCTACATCATTTCCTTTCCCCTTCCATATTGCAATGGATGACGCACAACAGTTTGCGTTTGTATCTCAATGACCGTGTACGCGAGGGTTATAGTTACTCCCCACTGCACTGTGTGAAGAGTAGAAAAAGTTCACCAACCTGACATCTTCTATAAATGTCCCCACGCAGATGATAGCACACAGGTCGGAGTTCTTGATTGAGGCTGAAATTATTATATTATTGACAGGAACTGATCTAATTACGAAACAATACTTTGTTGTGGGATGTCATCTAGTTTATTTAAAGACTACAGAAACCCAGCAAACTGCATAATGACATCAACTTGACACACATTGTCTTCAATGGAATTAAATATAAAGTCAAATCCCTTGATCTAATTTGTTTAAAGAATGTTTTATGACCACCTACGCATGCATGTTACTCCATCGAGTGTGCGTACTGAACTCACATGTTACTCTACCCAGCGCCTGTTCTGAACTGACTTGTGGCGGCTCGATGCTAGACTGCCTTCGTTCCGCAATTTGGCGCGCAAACATGGTTACCGTGCATCGTCCGTCTGAAATTAATTGTTTTGTTATAGAATTAGCAATTATTAATATGTTTTACCTATGCAGGGCATAGCTTAGCTTTGAGGGGCTTTTATAAACTGAGTTTGACATTGAATATATTATTAGTTCATTAAATATTAATAAAAAATATGAATGCGTTTTGGAGCGTGACCGCCAGTGCTACAGCCAATCGGCGTCCAGTGCCTGCCGCTCGGGATCTCCCTAGAATTCGGGGAGATTTGCCAGTGCTCTTTCCCATGAGAACCCGACCTATTGTACCACCTACCGTGATGCACTGAAGCAATACTTCGAACTTAATATTACAACCTCCTTACATAATACAGGTGAGTGATAAACATTTCTTCCTAAGCGTTTGTGTTGTGTTTGTCAGAAACAACTTGCACGCCAACCCGTGTTAAAATTAGTGCGGACGCCGGGCGACCCACTAAGCTGGCACAGCAGCTGCCTTCGCTGTCAAGTCGCACGCTGCAAAGGCGGTTGCGCTGAAGATTGATCACACTGTAGTATAAAGGTGATTGGATGAACTCTCTACCAGGCACATAAATGTGATTTGCAGAGTATCCCATGATGTAGACGTAGATGTAGACTACAATGCCTTACAGGTGGAAGAGGACGCTGAATGTTGAAGTGTGTGAAATCTGAAGAAGTCGCTCAGTGAGGACACTGTAGCAATGGGAAACTTTGATTTGACACTCTGGATGTGAGTGCCCCTATAAGGGACCCCCACGATAAAACTTTAAACGCTCCGCTGACGCAGCGCGCTGTGGATAAGTGACCGTACGAATGTGTTCCGAGGGTCCTGATCTCGCCTCGCCTCGGCTGTTACAGCCGTAATAGCCGGTGTCAGTAATAAGGGCTGACGAGCTTTGCGAAAGCCTTTTATCGGCCGCATTAAAAACAGCCCCGTCGAGTGGCGATTTCGCCTGCCTTGCCGCGGCCAGGCTGTGCGGCTGTGCGCGCTCTTGTCCGCTCGGCCATTATGGAAGCCAATTAGCGGCGTGGTTCAGCGCGCGTCCGCTCGCGGCGCCACTGTCGGCCGTTTAGCGCGTGCGGTCGGGGGGCGACGGCCGACGCAGCTGACGCGTGTGGCCATCGGCTCCGCTCGTGACTTTGTGTGTGTGTGTGTGTGTGTGTGTGTGTGTGTGCAGATGCCGGCCATTTGTCGCCGCGCTGTTACGTACTGCTCGCCGCCTGCGTGGTCGTGGCCGATATGCGGACGATGCTCTTCAGAATTCAATTTCGAGCTCGTCCGTTTTTATGTGGGCGGAAGCAGTTTGAATTGCTGTAACACGTTCCGCAAAGCACCGGCTCCCACGCAAGTTAACCGTATGCCAAAGGGGGGTTAGACAAAAAAAGGCCGGGTGATGCACGGTGACCCTTTGCCAACTGTTAGCTGCGCGGTCGTAACGTTTAACTCTGCTCATTTTAATTTCTGGCAGATTCCTTTATTTTTTTTCCGTGTATCGCCTACAGTCGGCTTGGCGGCAGTTTGTGGCGAAATACATACGGTCGACTATATCGTTGCCGTTGCCACGGGTTAAAGGTGACGCAGCACTGTTACTATTTTCTGTCTTGACGCCATCGTACAACTGTGTCTCGATCAAGTACTGAAGCAAGTCACGCAGCAATTTTATAAATTCATTTTTTCTGTATACGTTTTAGAATTACCCAATTACTAAGGTTCTCGGAGGCCCGGCGTGGCGGCAAAACAAAATAAGCCTCCCCATTCATTTGGAAATACATGTATTACTATAAAAAGTCACTTTTGAGATTTGGAGCCCGGACAAGATGCATGGGACAGTCTAAAATAATAATAATAATAATAATAATAATAATAATAATAATAATATAGTTTTCGAGATTTTGAGGCCCCAAAACGAGAGGCCGAGGACACTGAAAAATAATAATAATAATAATAATAAAAATAATAATAAAAAATAATAAATAAATAAATAAAAAGGTGGTTTCGATGTATTTGGAGACCCCCAAGGCGAGAGGCTCGGGGTGGTCCGCCTATCTCCATCTTAGTCCGCCACTGGAACTACCTTATCCCCCATGATCGCATCGCGATATCCACTGGTTGCGGACCACGGACCATGTTTCGCAGTGGTAGTGCTATTTTCAATAGTACTGTTTTCAATATCATTATACGACTTGTCACAAGGTCTGGAATGCGGTGGAATAGTTCGAGGAACACAGTGGTATGTTGTACTTGAAATGTTGCTTCCGGACCCCTCACCCCTATTTCGCCAGATAAATCTGGCATGCAAGATGTATGAGACAGGGGAAATACCCTCCGACTTCAAGAAGAATATCGTAATTCCAATTCCAAAGAAAGCAAGTGCAGACAAGTGTGAAAATTACAGAACTATCAGTTTAATAAGTCATGGTTGCAAAATACGTATTATTTACAGACGAATGGAAAAACTTGTGGAATTCGACCTCGGGGAACATCAGTTTGGATTTAGGAGAAATGTAAAACACGGGAGGCATTACTCACATTACGACTTAGAAGATAGGTTAAGGAAAGGAAAATCTACGTTTTTAGCGTTCGATTTGAAGAAAGCTTTTGATAATGTCGACTGTAATACACTCTTCCAAATTCTGAAGGTAGCAGCTGTAAAATCTAGTGGGCGAAGAGTTATATTCAACCTTTACAAACAACAGACAGCGGTTATTAGAGTCGAAGGCCAAGAAAGGGATACATACGTTGAGAAAGGAGTAAGACAGGGTTGTAGCCTTTCCCCAATGTTGTTCAATCTGTACATTGAACAGGCAGTGAAGGAATGGAAGAAGAAATTTGGTGAGGGCATTAAAGAGCAGGGAGATAGTGTCTTGAAAGGAAGATATAAGATGAACATTAAACGAAGGTAATGGAATGCAATGTCAGAAAATCAGGCGATGCTGAAGGAATTAGATTAGGCAACGAAACAATATAGGAGGTAGATGAATTTTGTTATTTGGGTATCAAGATAACTTCTGATGGCCGAAGTAAAGAAGATATAAAATGCAGAATGGCTTTGGGAAGAAAAGCGTTTCTAAGGAAGCGAAACTTGTTAACATGCAATATTAATTTAAATGTTAGGAAGCCGTTTCTGAAAGCATTTCTCTGGAGCGTAGCATTGTATGGGAGTGAAACGTGGGCGATAAGGAGTTCAGATAAAAAAGATGATAGAAGCTTTTTAAATGTGGTGCTACGGACGAATGTTGAAAATTAGTTAGGTAGATCACGTAACTAATGAGGAGGTGCTTAATCGAATCGAGGAGAATAGGAGTTTCTAGCATATCCTAAGAGAAGGGATAGATTGGTAGAACTCATTCTGAGACATCAAGGAATTGTCAACTTAGCAGTAGAAGGAAGCGTGTGGGGTAAAAATCGTAGAGGGAGACCGAGGGACGAATACAGTAAGCAGATTCAAAAGGATGTAGGTTGCCGAACGTATTATTAGATGAAGAGACTTGCACAGGACAGGGTAGCATCAAACCAGTCTGCGGACTGAAGACCACAACAACAAACCCATCGAACATATGGAACTGTACGTGGCAAAAAAGATCACACTTCTCCTTCGCGGAATTTACAGACAGTAGGTGACGTGTCCAAACTTGGTGCCTCTCCCTCCAGAGATCTACCAAAGCCTCATTACTTGACATGTCAGTAGTGGCTATTAATTAGGTTATGCTGATGTTCTGGGCAATCAGTCTACGCTCCTTTGTATGTGCCGATGCTAACTGCTGGTATTTATTCATGTGTACTCAAATAAATGCGGTCTGTTATTGATACATAAACTTTTACTTAAATGACGAAGCCGACATCTCTCATTGACTTAATGAAGACAGCTTTTTAAGTTACCTGTTAGGTCTCTTTTTGAAATATATCAGTAAGACCGCATTCGAGTCTCGTTGAGTTTAAGTAGTTATTTTATTATTTTTATTCCTGTAATTTGTGGGTGGTTTCTTTGCGAGACTGGTCGACTGCTCGCAATATTTTGTCTCCGGTGTCTGTTCCCTCGTAAGCCCTATATAGATCTTCCGCTTCTTTATTCCAGCAAGGGGTATACAATTTTCTGTATCCTTGAGATATGTGTCGGCTTGCGACTGCTGTTATTAATCCACCAAATGTTCTGTAGGTTCCTGCCTTGGGTGGTATCCAGCGCACATTTGTGTCCACGTCTTTCTTATATAGCTCCCAGTTTGCCTTGCGGATTTCTAGCATGGTCTAGCGATTGTTGTAAGTAAGGGGACTTACATGGCTATGTTGAGCAGTGCTTGTCGTGTTGTGTTTGGGGTAAACCAGAGAGGATCTTCCTTGGGTGTGGCATGGGCTTCTTTGTAGAGTTTGTTGTCACTACACAGATATCTGGATTTCTTTCGCTTTGCGGTCTCCCTGATCTAAAAGTTTTTAGGTCATTGGCACCGTACACTATGTGTAGGTTTTTGTTCCCCTTAATGTGGAACAAAGCCCCATATTTGTCTCCTAACTCGGGACTAGTCTCACACAGACGTTAACAATTCCACAATTACTTGAGAATTATATCAACACATAACTACTTTTCTTTTAACTATGAATTTTACACACAACCACAAGGACTTGCCATGGGACGCTCTTGCAAATATCTTAATGGACCATATCGATAGCAAAACACTTGGACAGTGATACAGGCTTAGTATTGAAGATTGTATACTAGAAGAAGTATGTCGATGATACGATAATACTGATAGAGGCCAATAATAATAACATTAATGAAATTGACAAACATTTAACAATGCTAACTCTAATTTGGACTTCACATCGAAAAACGAAATACAAGGTAAATTTTACTTCTTGGAATTTGAAATATGCACATTGAATAAGAGATATGTATTTAATATTTAGGCTTATAGGAAATGCACCACCGCCAGTATCCATGGTTCCTCATGCCACCCACTACAATACAAGCACGCCTTTTCCCATAGTAGGACTGACTGACTATTTAGAGCCTCAGTGTCCACAGAGAGTTTAATACAGGTGACACAGTCACTGAAGTCGTATATTATGTGCAGTACTATCCCTTACTCTACCTCTGCATATATTGTTTATTAATTGTACGATTCTGTCACAGGATAACAGTCTGCTATATTCCCTAACATAACGTTTTTAAAGCATGTTACGTTTACTTAATGTTATACTTTGACAGATAATGTTTGTCTTGGCATGTATTTATTTATTGTTTTCATGGTCCAAACTTATTTATATAATGTTTATATACCACTCGCTGTATCAGTCACCATTACAACTTATCAAATATATATCCTGTGATGGCTGTCAAAGATATATTATTTTCACACCGTGAATACTTCGATTTCTACTATATCACACCAACAAATGTAGTTCTTAATATTTTTGTTGGATATTCTTGGAATTCATAAACATCATCAAGCTGAATGTCAAGTGATACGTTACGATTTGTTTTATTGATTGACCTGGATAAGGTAACAGACAATGTATCAACGTAATCAGTGTTTTAGTTTTTAAGTTCTTTCTGAATGAAAGTAGTGATTTATATCATACATTTCATTAACGTGTTTGGAATTCATGTTTCTCATTTTTATTTTTTTCTGAAGATGGTTTAGCACAGAAACTGGTAGAGTTATAATAAACAGCTGATGGTTGACAATATACGTGTTTTAACCCCAGGTGGGGTTGATGGAACATACAGTTGAGAGTAACACACTTCGTTACATGCTTATTTAGTAAGCGCAAAAGTTTCGCAGATATGATTTGGTGACACTAATGGCTGACTCTGCAATAGAGACGCTCTTTATCTACATCTACATCTACATAGATACTCTGCAAATCACATTTAAGTGCCTGGCAGAGGGTTCATTAACCACCTTCATAACTTTTCTCTACCGTTCCATTCTCTAATAGCGCGCGGGAAGAAAGAACACCTAAATCGTTTCGTTTTCGATCTGATTTCTCTTATTTTATTGGGATGGTCATGTCTCCCTAAGTAGGTGGGTGCTAGCAAAATATTTTCACATTCAGAACTAAAAGTCGGTGATTGAAACTTCGCAAACAGATCACGTGACATGGGCTTCTATCAAAGATCGAGAAGAAACGTTTGTTGGGGAGTCAACGAGTATATTGATACCTCCTAAGTATATCTCGCGCAACGATCACTAATATGAGAAGATTAGAGCTCATACAAAGGCATACCGGCAATTGTTTTTTCCCGGAGACATACATGACTGAATAGGAGGAAGAAGTGAAAATGGTACACAGAGTACCCTCCCCCACACACCGTGAGGTGGCTTGCAGAAAGTGAATGTAGATAAAGATGTAGGAGACGTAGGAGATGTAGAAGAATGGAGACCAGTCACCACTAAAGAAATGCATGCGATCCAGACTGCTTTACAATTTTGTGCCAAGATTGTTGACAGTGCCTACAAATGTTTTAAAAATGAAGAGTTTTATGCATTTTTTTCCTGAGTTGATAGTAGACAGACTTGCTGTACCACACATAAAATATTTTTCTGACTTCGGATACTATCCATACTGTTCGATTATCTGTTAATGTAATATTTTAATTCCTAATTCTACGAGGTTTTTTTCAGTATGACTACTATTACAACTGATGTCTTCAAGACAGCCATAATGAGCAATTTTTATATCAAATGTCGGTTTATTTCTCGAACAGCTCAATTTATGACAATTTATTGTGAGAAAACAATCTCCTGATGGTTTATGCTTCAGTCCACCCCATCCAAAAACTAATATATATATAAGCTCGCAACCCAAAATAGCCATCTCATCTATTCAATATTGAACTTATAAATTTGTCATTTCTCCGAAACTCAAATTCCTGTTGAACACTTTAGTTTGTTGACAAATCATGGAGGTGGTTAAAAAAATGAAATTTCTGTATTTCAAAACTAAGGATATCAGTTTCATTGGTTTACTTTGGTATACTGTAGAGCAGGGAATATAGATGGTTAAAACAATGAAACTGTCATACGATCGAAGGAAAACGCAAATACGAACATGCTACAATGTTTTAAAAAAAATCCGTTATTTTAAAGTCGGTTTCGAAACGGAAGCACATAAAGTAAATAAAACTAATGAAACTCGGGTTGCGTTATTTTTGATCGGCAGTCTCGTCTAAACAGGTTACATATTTGGAGATAAATGCGAATATGTATTTAATTAATCTGCGAAAAAGCTTTTAGTATGCCTGAATGATTGTGCCTGTGCGTGAAATGTGTAGCAGTTTAAATTATTTTTCCATCTCTCGTGATGAATGCACTGCGGAAATTTATGTGTTTGCATATGCTGTTCCGGTTATTGGAATATCTGCTTTCACATCAACCTATAGAGTGGCCAGGTATGAAAGAGATGAGATCAGATTACACTGAAATAGAGAGGGTTTCATTAAAATCGCAGTTAAAAAAGTGGGATTGTGGTGGTCTGCTGCCTTTCCAGTATGAGACTGTTATTAAGGAAAAATGTAATACAAATCACCTTTAAAGGCGAAAGATCGTCAGAGATGGACTAAAGGTAGGAGACAACACCGAAACAAGTATGGCGAAATAAAATTTAGTTATTCTTCAGTTTCTCCCGGCGTATTTGATAATCAAAATATCCACGGGTGTACTGCCTGTACTGCCTGTTGGACTCTATAGACCGGCAGTACACCCGTGGATATTTTGATTAAAATTTAGTTGTAAAAAGTTATCGAAAATATTCATTTCCGATTTGCATTTGTGGAATGATGTTGTATATGCTTTCAGTGAAAGGAACGTATATATCCATTGTGCTGGTGTGCGTGCGTGTGTGTGTGTGTGTGTGTGTGTGTGTGTGTGTGTGTGTGTGTGTGGGAACGACGTTTTTCAAATACAGAAGTCTTACCATCCTTTCCATGTGACAGGAGAAACTGCTATTTGTGATCCGAAAGCACTAATTCAACCTGCGTTTTAGCGGTATTCAGATGTGACTAAGTATTATCAAACCGGTAAAGTTAAATAATACAAGCTGATGTACTGAGAATGTTCTTAGACATTCACGTGATAGTATTAAAATCTAGCTGCAACTACTGGGCTCACGAAGTGTTCAGAGAAATTTACTTATGAAATTAATGCAATAAATTGTTTAGACCAGCAACCAGTCACAATTGGTTTTATTTTACTTTATTTAAAAAGTACCATTGCCAGTTTCAAATTTTCAAATGCATTGGAAACTGGTATAATGCTTTGGTGATGGAAACTTTTGTTGCATTCATTTAATGTTGAGTTTTATTGCGACATTCAATAAACACAGCAACATGTGTGACAAATACAAATATATATGAACTTTGAAGAACTCAAACTCATTTTATAAAAGATAGGATTGCACTCAAGTCAATATGTACAATTAGTATGTGCTACTTGTATTTCGTGTGTTCAGTAGTATTTGCAATATTTGTAACTTATCACTGTATTACAGTATCTTTGGAACTTAAGTCCTCTGCAATGTCTGTTTGTGTCATCTGTTATAGCAAGTGAGTCAAAAAAAGTTTTGTATACTAAAAATCAGTTTTGTGATAAATCATAAGTGGCCAACTATGAAAACCAGAGAGTGCATCCGTGACACAAAATAGAACGTGTTTTTCTGGATGAAAATAACAAGCGGTGCAGTTGAACAATACAAGTAAGTCTCGTTCTAAAGCAAACCTGAAGCAAAATCATCGCTTTTACAAGAGTGATTATTGTATATACAAGAACAACTGAACATTAAATCAGTGCTCAAAATGTTTCCACTACATCAATATTTTACCATTGAACGATGTGACGAAACAGGTAATAGTATTTTTAAATACAATAACATAAAACCAATTGTGGCTAGTTACTGTTGTACAATAAGTTATTTCATACAACAGCTATGCTCTCAAACACGTCTGTTATGACAAAATTGTAATTAGCTTAATGCTTGTCATCCCTTTATCAGTTACTTATTCCCTGGAATATCGTTTGAATGGCGATGTAGTAACTTATCAAAGGATTCCAATCTCACCTCCTGTATGCTATAAGTAGGCCATGCAACTAGATTTCATGTGAATGGTACGGACGCTTAGCGAAAGGAAATTTGTTGTTGTTATTGTTGTTGTTGTGGCCTTCATTCCGCAAACTGGTTGGATGCAGTCCTCCACGCTACCCTGTCTTGTGCAAGACTCTTCGTCTGCGAATACGAACCACAACCTACACCCATTTGAATAGGCGTATTGCATTCGTTCCTCTTGTCTCCCTCTAAGATGTTTACCCCACACACTTCCTTCTAATGCTAAGTTGACGCTTCCTTGATGCCTGCGATCGAGTCCCACCAAACTATCCCTTCTGTTAGTCAGGATATGACAGAAATTACTTTTCCCTCCAATTCTGTTGAGCACCTCATCATTAGTTACATGATCTTCCCACCTAATCTCGATCATTCGTCGGTGGCACCACATTACGAAAGCTTCTATCACCTTCTTGTCTGACCTCCTTATCGTCCACGTTTCACTCCCATACAATGCTACACTCCAGACAAATGCTTTCAGAAAGGACTTCCTAACATTTAAATTAATATTGGATGTCAACAAATTGCGCTTTTTCAGAAACGCTTCTTTACTTCGGACATCAGAAGTTATCTTGGTACCCAAATAACAAAACGCATCTACTACTTTTATTGTCCCATTACCTAATCTAATTCCTTCAGCATCGCCTGATTTTCTGACACTACATTCCATTATCGTCGTTTTATTGTTGTTAATGATCCTCTTATATCTTCGAGACCATGTCCATTCCGTTTAATTGCTCTTCCAGGTCGTTTGCTGTCTCTGACAGAATTACTGTGTCGCAAGGTTTGGACGTTAATTCCCTCACCAAATTTCTCCTTACATTCCTTCACGGCTTGCTCGGTGTACAGATTGAACAACATTGGGTGAAGGCTACAACCCTTACTCCCTTCCCAACCAGTGCGACCCTTTCATGACCTTCGACTCTAATAATTGCTATCTGTTTTTTTTACGAGTTGAATATAGTTATTCGTGTCCTATCTTTTGACCCTGTTACCTTCAGAATGTGAAGAAGTGTATTCCAATCAACATTGTCGAAAGCTTTTTCCAGATCGACAAATTCTAAAAACGTAGGTTTCTCTTCCCTTAATCTTTTAAGATAACTATTAATGTGAGTAATGTCTCGCGTGTCCTTACATTTCTCCTAAATCCAAATTGATCTTTTCCAAGGTCGGATTCCACCAGTTTTTCCATCGCCTGTATATAATTCGTATTAGTATTTTGCAACATGCGAAAGGAATACAACGCTCTATGTCAGTTTTCCATTCTGTTGAATTTTTGTGCCCTTTTGGCTAGAAAATCATGTTTCTCATTATCATCGAAGCCACGGTGAGATAGCTTCCGTGCAACTGCAGTTCTCTTGTTCTTCTGTGGTAGAGTTAATAAGTAATCGTACTTCCTTAACTTGGACGATTTTTGAGTTATGATCGTTAATAATGACTGATATTGATGCTTTTGAAACCACAAAGTGGAACTCCTTTGTTGACTGTGTTTAACCAGTCGTTTAAATGACTTACTGCATTTCTGACCATCTTCAAAAGTTTAGTGATGTAATCTGAATTCTGCCAGAGATAGAAAATTTTGCTCTATATTTCCAAAGCACATTACCTTCTGTTTTTCGTTAGTGAACCGTCTGCACGGAACCGAAGTGGCATTAAAAATCTTGCCGATAGAGCCAAAAGGATTTGTACGTCTAAAATCTTATATGCAGGCTTTTTAGAAAAGTAGCTACTCGGGGAATGAAACTAACAGAATACTAAGACGAAATAACGGAAGACAGCAACACGAGTACGAACCACAACGCTGGAAGAATACAGTTTTTCTCCCTTTTATTAAAAAGGTAATGTATCGGATCGTATGGATTTTACAGTTTTTAAACCAACAAAGAAAATAACTCAAATACTCCTATGCAAAGTATATGTGCCCTCGTCTGTCAGCATCAGGTGTATACAGAATTCCATATACGTGAGCAAACGATTATATTGGAACAGCTACGAGAAGCGGGAAAACGCGTGTAAACGAACACAAAAGTCTTTGACGTCTAGGGAAAACAGACAAATGAGCTATAGCAGGGCACGCTTTTCAGTCTGGAAATCAATAATGTTTTATGAAACAAACATTTATATTTGACTAAGAACTATTTTCCAACACTACATAAAGAAGCTATTGAAAATGCATAAACTTAAGAATGATTATAAAAGGAAAGAAGAGTCGGTGAATGCGACGCATGGACAGTAGCTTTGCAGTATTGCTGCACAGTTTTAACCTTGACGACAATAGATAGTTACATTTTATCTCTGACAAGGATTATGTCTGCTTATCATACTCTCAGACGTCCGACCAGACAGTTGGCGAGGTAACGGAAGAGCAGTGCCTCTGAGGACGTCCAGTTTCGTGCTGGAAGAAACGTTAGCATCTGAACAGTTTCGTGGAGCACTACCTCGTGTCCCCACCACCAATGGCAAGTGGTCGTGAAGGTCTTCCTTCTTAAGACATCGTCAACTCTCACCTTTATCAAATTATTGATCCCTTTGGTAGGAGCATGTGTGACAAACACGAGTCCCTGAGCTGTTACAGGTTTCCTTCCACTTTTCCTTTCCTGTATCTCCTCCTTCATATCCCCCTTCCCCACAATCCCCCCCTCCCCCGCCCTCCACACACATACACACATCGGTCTCGCACGCCTTCTCTTCGCTGTAGGTTTGAGGGGCTACAGCATTTCTATATATGGACACCTTATCCCCCAAATAGTTCAGTCCCTAACTTAATTACGTTTCAGCAACAAAAAAGTTAAAATACTGGTACAAAGTATCGTTAGTTCCCATAACACATTCTAATCGCCTGTATTAGCTGAGATGACTTTACTAAACCTTTTTTGCAGATGCTTCATTGTTTACGTTAACTCTGGAAATTTAGAAATTACATGATGCAACTCATGTTGACATATGATGCAAATCGGGAAAAATTACGTATAAAAATATGCCAGCGTAATATATTACCTCACTAGAACCATTAGGATGCACTGACAACAAATCACACTCTCACAAACATAAATAATGCATTACATACGGTAAAATACCATATATATCAGGATATCCCAGCTATCTTGCTCACCCAAAATATCTCTGGAACGACAACATCTATAAATTGGATTCCATTTTCTGGAGGGGTGTGCTGAGCGGCCACAAAATCACTTTTACCAATAATAAAGGGATCAGCATTAGTCGTAAAATCTTTTGCTTTATTCAGGCAAATCGATTTCGGTTTTCCAAGAACCCATCTTCAGTGCTGTCAGCAAGTTCAAAACAGCATTTTTGTGAAATGTAGAATGACATTTACGTCTAACATATCCGTTTGTCGAAGTCAAAGTCTGACTTCGTATGACAACAGATAATATAACCTGTATGTAGCTATGTTGTCAACGGGTATGTTAGACGTAAACGTCATTGTACATTTCACAAAAATGCTGTTTTGAACTTGCTGACAGCACTGAAGATGGTTTCTTGGAAAACCGAAATCGATTTGCCTGAATAAAGTAAAAGATTTTACGGCTAATCCTGCTCCTTTCATTATTGATAAAACAACATCTATTGTAAAACGACTTTAAACCGGTATCAATGTAAGGCTGGGGCTCATGAATGTACATATTTTGAAACATTCTAAAACGAACGGATATGTATTTTTTTAATACAAAACTATGTTTTCTTAATGAAAACCCTATATTATTTCATCAGCAATCTGTCGCATGACAAATCACATAAACAATGGCATTGATTGCATCGCAATACGCCAATTACATCCCGAGATATTGCAACGCGAAGTTGACGCTTGGAATACGCGAAACGCGCGGCTAGCGCACGTCCTGAGCAGCATGCAATCAATGCCATTGTTTATGTGATTTGTTATGCTATAGACTGCTATAGAAATAATATATGGTTTCCAGTTAAAAAGGCATAAGTTTGTGTTAAAAAATATATGCTTTCGGTTTAGAATGTTTCAAAATATGTACAATTATGTTAGCATTTTTCATCAGAATGTTGGGGAACTAAAAAATAAAATAATTGAGCTTTCGGTTTGTTTAGATGATATAGAAACTGATAATGTAATAGATATACTATGTCTGTGTGAGCATCATATTGTCACTGGTATCACAGTGCAAAAAATTCAGATTTTTTTTCTTTTGTAAAGCAACGTATTGAAGCATGTGCCTGTCAGCTTAAACCCAATGATGACTCTCTTATAATTGTAACAGTACATATCTCCCCTTTAGGAACCTACCAGTTATTCCTGAAAAACTTTGATGCCTTGTGCTATCTGTCAGATAGGGAGAAGCAAATTATTATTTGTGATGATTTCAATGTTGAATCACTGAAAGAGTAGAATAGGAAGAATGACATGGAAGACTTTTGGATCGTCCAATCTGACATCTGTTAGTGACTTTCCTACTCGGGTAGTAAAGGAGAGCAGTGCATTGATAGATAACTTTTTTATATGACCGAGATAAGTTTAACAACGAAAATGCTTATTCTGTTGAGAATGGTCTTTTTGATCATGGTGCACAGCTAGTAACAGTATATGAAATAGCACCATTCAGTAATTGTGCGCTTGATTAATAACTCGAAATTTCAAAGAAAGTCTACAGCAGTTAGACTGGGATGAGGTTTTTAAGGAACCCGATGCTAATTTAAAATATAACGTATTTCATGATACATTTGTAAGGGTATTTTAATATTGTAATTCCGTAGATTTTCCCGGCGTAATAATATTTGTTGTTCTTCACGGGTTTGCGGCCGGATTATGTCGATCTTCTGATACGATATTTCGGCGGTCCACCTGGCCGCCATCTTCAGGTATGACTGGTGAACTGGTGCACAATCACGCAGTTCCGGCGTGATTGTGCACCAGTCATACCTGAAGATGGCGGCCAGGGGGACCGCCGAAATATCGTATCAGGAGATCGACTTAATCCGGCCGCAAACCCGTGAAAAACAACAAATATTTTAATATTGTTTCCCAAAGAAATTACTTAAATGTAATTGTAAAAAACCATGCAGAAAACCATGGCTTATTAAAGGAATAAAAATATATTGTAACCGAAAAAGAAAGAGTAATAACACAGAAACAATCAAATATTATAAAAGTACTGTGCTACATTAAGAAAAGTTATTAAAAATAAAGAAGCATGTGCATCACGTCTGAGATTAGTTCCTCTGATAATAAAATTAAAACAATTTGGAATGTTATTAAAAGGGAGAGGGGCCAACCAAGAGCACAGGAAGAGGGTATTCCCATCAAAACAAATGGAAACTTTAATAACAAGAAGTGGGAAGTTGAAAACAATTTTAATTATTACTTTTTAAATGTTTTAGAGAAAATAGGATCTAAATGTTTATTAGAGCAAGGCAGTTACTGTAAGAGGCCACACCTACACAATTTCATACAGTTGAAATTCCACTCACCTCTCCTTCAGGAATTAGGAAAATAATAAACTCTGTCAAGAATAAAATCTCAATCGAATTGATGGCATTTACAGCAGGGTATTAAAAGCTTGTTCCCAAGAGATAAGCAGTATTCTTAGTCAGATATGTAATAGCTCTTTAATGCAGCGTATTTTTCTGGATAAACTGAAATATGCTATCCTTAACCTTTCAATAAAGAAAGGGATACGTTTGATGTCAACAACTAGCGCCCCATCTCACTTCTGACAGCTTTATCCAAAAATTTTCAAAAAGTTATGTGTTCTCGAGTAGCTTCACATATTAGGAAAACGAAAGATCTAACAAAATGTCAGTTTGGTTATTAAAAAAAAGTCTTTCAACAGAGTATGCTTCACTGATGAAATATTAAATGCTTTGAACAACCGGACATCACCAGTTGAAATTTTTTGTGATCTCTCAAAGACTTTTGAGTGTGTAAATCATAGGATTCTTTAAGATATGCTTAAGTTTTGTGGTATGAGTGGGACAGTGCACAATTGGTTTAAATCATACTTAACCGGAAGAGTGCAGGAAGTTGAAATAAGCAGATCACATGATACAGGGAAAACAATTCTTCTAACTGGGGAGTTATCAAAAATGGGGTCTCATAAGTTTCGGACTTGGTTCATTGGCTGTTCTTAATATATTTCCCTTCTATATTCGCGAAGATGCTAAGCAAGTTCTTTTTGCTGAGGATACAAATATAGCTGTCATGTCTATCATGCCCAAAAAGGAATTAACTAATGAAATTGAAAATGATATCTTTCAGAAAATTATTAAGTGGCTCTCTACAAATGGACTCTCATTAAAGTTTGATAAAAACCCAGTATATACAGATTCATACAATAAAAGGCATCATAAATGAACATAAATATGTAGCTAAGGTAGAATATTCAAAATTTTTTGATGTTTGCTTTGATGAGGGATTGAATTGGAAGAAACACATTGAACATCCGCTGAAACGTTTGAAATCAGCAACTTATGCTATTCAAGGTCATTGCCAAATTTGGTGATATACGTGTCAGTAAATTAGGTTATTATGTCTATTAACACTGCTTTCATGTGCGATCATATTCTGGGGCAATTCAACATTGAGTAAAAAAGTATTCATTGCACAAGAACGTGCAATGAGAATAATTGCTGGAGCTCAGCAGAGATCGTCCTACAGACCTTTATTTAAGGTCTAGGCAGCTTCACAATGTATATATTAACTCATGAATTTTTTTTATTAACAATCCGACCCGATTCAAAAGCAACAACAGAGTGCCTGGCTAACTGGGAGAAAAGGTGATATTCACTATTCAAGGTTAACTATAACTTTTTGCACAGAAAGGGGTGAATTATGCTGCCGCAAAAGTCTTCGGTCACTTACCAAGTAGCATCAAAAGTCTGACAAATTGCCAACTGGTATTTAAAAAGAAATTAAAGGAATTTCTGAATGGAACTCCTTCTATACTTTAGATGAATGTATAGAAAAAAAACTGGAAAGGAAAAGCATACAATACAAGAAAAGAAAATTTAAAATTTCTTAAAATGTTGTCATGTATAGACACCATTTACTAAACTGACATATTCCACATCAATACGAAATGTCGTAGGTATGAGCTATGGAACGAGTCTTAATCTAATCTAATCCAACCTATTCTTCTCATGCAGCGTCCGCCCCGTATCCCTGCGACAAGAATTTCGGAAGGCAACGAAATACCACAGTCTACATTTTATGCACAGAAATGGCTTCCTCTCGTGTTAAATTAGTATCCGTAGGTTAAATTGTTCCCCACTCAGAGCAACGAGCCGGGGGGAGGGGGGGACAACTTGAAAGGAGTCAAAAAATCAAAACGAGAATGTTAGCTCTGCTACAAGTAGGAGAACTAGAAAAGCTTAAAAGAGAGATGGCAAAAAAATCGTATGGGCGTGGTAGGAATTACGGAGATAAGATGGAATGGATGCGCAGAGTTACAGTCAGGTGAATACGTATTGTAATATTCAGGAGGAGAAATATAAGGAATGAATGGAGTAGGAATGATTATGGCAAAGGAATTGGCTAAATCTGTGGAGTATGTGGACTGTGCATATGACCGGGTTATATAGTGTAATACAGAGAAGAATGGTTGAAAATAGAAAATGCTGAAAAAACACCACTGGCCATTAAAAATGCTACACCAAGAAGAAATGAAGATGATAAACGGGTGTTCATTGGACAAATATATTACACTAGAACTGACATGTGATTACATTTTCACGCAATTTGGGTGCATAGATCCTGAGAAATCAGTACCCAGAACGACTACCTCAAGCCGTAATAACGGCCTTGATACTCCTGGGCATTGAGTCAAACAGAGCTGGGTGGCGTGTACAGGTACAGCTTCAACACGATACCACAGCTCAAGAGTAGTGACTGGCGTATTGTGACGAGTCAGTTGCTCGGCCACCATTGACCAGACGTTTTCAATTGGTGCGATATCTGGAGAATGTGCTGGACAGGGAAGCAGTCGAACATTTTCCGTATCCATAAAGGCCTGCAACATGCGGTCGTGCATTATCCTGCTGAAATGTAGGGTTTCGAAGGGATCGAATGAAGGGTAGAGCCACGGGTCGTAACACATCTGAAATGTAAAGGCCACTGTTGAAAGTGCCATCGATGCGAACAAGAGGTGACCGTGACGTGTAACGAGCGGTACCCCATAACATAACGTCTGGTGATACGCAAGTTGGCGTTGACGACTACACGCTTCCAATGTGCGTTCGCCGCGATGTCGCCAAACACGGATGCGACCATCATGATGCTGTAAACAGAACCTGGATTCATCCGAAAAATAACGTTTTGCCATTGGTGCACCGAGGTTCGTCGTTGCATATGCGCAGCGCTCCTGTCTGTGATGCAGCTTGAAGGGTAACCGCAGCCATGGTCTAAGAGCTGACAGTCCACGCTGCTGCAAACGTCGTCGAACTGTTCGTACAGATGGTTGTCGTCTTGTCCCCATCTGCTGACTCAGGGATCGAGACTTGGCTGCACGATCCGTTACAGCCATGCGGATAAGATGCCTGTCATCTCGAGTAGTTGCCATACAGTACAACGTCAAAATTTAAACATTATACACTTCCTGCAACCCAAGCAAATGAAAGGAATCGGCTGCTTATGAACTAGCTTGTACTAAATGCGGCACAGTCATCCATGCCGAGGGGGGATTCGAACCCCCGACCGCCGCGGCTGTGCAGACCGTGACTGGCACGCCGCAGACCGCTAGGCAACCGCGGCCGGTCCCTCCAGCATGGATGTTTGTGCCGTCCTTGGTATAGCTTGGTATAGTTCATAAGTAGTTTCTAAGTTTAGAGACTGATGACCCCGTAGTTGTCCCTTAAGCTCCACAAACATTTGAACATTTGCAACATAAATAATTATAGCGACGTCTATTTCTTGAGCGAAGAGGGTAATATTCAGTTTGAATCCTTTCTTCGTTTTATGTACCACACGTTAAAAAGACAAATAATGGACACTACGTTTGTGGGATTATCCGGCAATATGTTGCGAACTCTGTGAAGAAAGTAGTGGCCTAACGAACATACTTATGTCACAGGTTGTTTAGGACGTAGAAAAGCCGGCCTCGGTGGCCGAGGGGACTAAGGCGCTCCAGTCACGGTCTGCACGGCCACTACGGTCGGGGGTTCGAATCCCCCCATGGGCATGGATATTTGTGCCGTCCTAGTTCGTAAGTAGTTCACAAACATTTGAACATTTGCAACATAAATAATTATAGCGACGTCTGTTTCATTCAGCGAAGAGGGTAATATTCAGTTTGAATCCTTTCTTCGTTTTATGTACCACACGAAGACAAATAATGTACACTACGTTTGTGGGATTATCCGGCAATTAAACGTAATATGTTGCGAACTCTGTGAAGAAAGTAGTGGCCTAACGAACATACTTATGTCACAGGTTGTTTAGGACGTAGAAAAGCCGGCCGCGGTGGCCGAGGGGACTAAGGCGCTCCAGTCACGGTCTGCACGGCCACTACGGTCGGGGGTTCGAATCCCCCCTCGGGCATGGATATTTGTGCCGTCCTAGTTCGTAAGTAGTTTGTAAGTTTAGTGACTGATGACCCCGTAGTTAAGTCCCATAGACTATACAAACATTTGAACATTAGAAAGTAGAAAGCGACACAAGAAGCATCGAAGTGTTAGATATCTGCTCCCCTCTTTGGTAATATCTTTTGATGGGTACTCAGAACTGGCACGCTGTATGAGGCAGAAGGCGTGCGTTTGTAACGATGTCTATGAGGCCTTTGCAGCGTTCGAAACGAAAGCGGGCTTTGATTTTTCATGCGTGAAACTGTACGCCGCGTGGATGCGCGAGCTGCGATTTCGCGGTGTGGACACCGGGTGTCGGCGGTCTCACAGCGCTGCCCTAATTAACAGCAGGGACAGCGACAGCGCGCCAAAGTGCAACCCGATAAGCCGCGATAGGGCGCTAATTTCATCACCGGGAGACAGAGCCGGTGGCGTACGTTCCGCGTGAAACACGAATACTGCCATGTGTCAACAAATGACTTAATACTGCTGTACTCACTGTTCATTGTCAATTTAGCGTTTTAAGAGATCTTTTATCCCTTTTCGCGAAAACGAACATGATCTCACGAACCGGTATCGTTAAACATTTCTGATTAGTTGTTTGTGCGTAACGTTACCTACAGATCAGGTCGAAGTGGTTTATGGTGATAGTCTCCATTTAACCCTTTGCGTCACAGTGTTTCACCTGCGAAACCACTTATCGTTGTGCCGTATCCACTTGTGACACAGGTGACTCACTGTGAAACAACCGTCACAACCTAAAGCAGTAAAATGACTTTTAGAATGAAAGTCTCTGCTGATAAAACATAATCGAATTAACCGCATTTGGCTGTTCATAGAAAAGCCATGCACTGGAATTTGTGACACCAGCTGTATACAATGAATTTTGAATGGCATTTTTATCACGTTTAGTTTGGCAGCTACAACCGTTCAAAGTTTCGGAGGCGGGGGCTACGGTAGCGTAGCTAACTGGCCGAGTGGCTAGGCCCTGGGGTACGGCCCATTGTCTCATGGCCACCAGCCAGTCAGCTACGCTGAAGTAGCCTCCGCCCCCAAAACTTTAAATGGTTGTAGCTGCAAAACTAATCGTGGTAAAAGTGTCATTCGAAATTCTTTGTCCACAGCTGGTGTCTAAAATTCCAGTGTATAATAGAAACAACCACTGTTCCATTTGAAAAATTGTATGTTTGCATAAAAAATACACATTCTAGGTATTTTTACAATCTGTTTATTGGCTAACAATACGAGTCCTTGACTATCAATCCATTCTGTGAAAACCGCACATCAATCGCACTTTCCGTATCCACAATATTTGCGGTGCAAGTGTTCGATGATTCGCTCTGTATATATAACGACCCCTATACAGCCGTGCTCGTTTGATACTGCCCATGCTGCCCATGTAAATCTGGCCGTGTGACCAAGTACTGCAGCAAGGGCAGCCCTAACGCCGTCGGTTAAAATCAATAAACATTTAAACATGTTTTTTCCTCTTATGTACATTAATTAGCTTTTGTTTCCGAAGTAGATTTTGCAGTATTTTGAAGGTCCCATATCAAGTTACTGCAAGTATTTTTTCTAATTTTCTTCCGCTATGCTGGATCATCCGTATTTACTCTTGAAAATCTGATTTCAGATTCGGATTCAGCGACTTTAAATACCAGCGCATTAAAGAGATGAAACAAGTCAAGGACCGATGGGGAGCGGCCGGGCACATTGAGGCACAATGCTCCGATGCGCGAGGCCGTTCGAATACCCCCCCGCGCGTGTATGTTTGTGCCGTCTTTAGTATAAGCTAGTTCATAAGTAGTTTGTAAGTTTAGGGATTGATGACCTCGTAGTTGTCCCTTAAGCTCTACAAACATTTGAACATTTATAGAGTGAAGGAGGTGTTTTGTGGACAGTATCAAACGAGCGCGGCTATTAAGTGTTGTTTACCCCTCAAATATTTGTAAGTAAAATGCTATACCGACTGAGCTATCCCGTCAGTGGTTTGGAAAGTAGGAGGCGAGGTACTGGCGGAAATACAGTTGCGGGGACGGACGGTGAAGCGTGCCGGGATAGCTCAATTGCTTGCCCGCGAAAGGCGAAGGTCCCAGGTTCCAGGCCCGGTTCCTCCACAAAATTGTAATCTGCCACGAAGTTTAAAAAATATTTCTTCCTTTTGAATTTTTAATATATTCTACTTCGATTAAATCAAAACTAATTTTTATGACAAGAAATAGCCGGCCGCGGTGGCCGAGGGGACTGAGGCGTTGCAGTCACGGTCTGCACGGCCACTACGGTTGGGGGTTCGAATCCCCCTCGGGCATGGATATTTGTGCCGTCCTTAGTCTTAGTTAGTTCATAAGTAGTTTGTAAGCTTAGGGACTGATGACCCCGTAGTTAAGTCCCATAAGCTATACAAACATTTGAACATTTTTGACAAAAATACTAAAGAATGGTCTGTTTCGGGGTTGATGGGCCATTTATTTTCAATACCTCTCCAATACTCCTAACCCGATTTTCGTCTTTTATCAAAAATAATTTCATAACAAAAATCAATAAAATCGTCTCACCAAGCTAAGTTATCCTAAATTTCCCATTTTAGTCCCCATTTTGGAGGGACCGTTTCACCCTTTACGTATGTTTTGCCGCGGCTAAAAGAAATACTTGTCCCTTAGTATTTGTAACATCAAAATATCAGAACAATCGTAGAATAACACTTTAGTTGTTAGTTTCTCCGCTGCCCATTCAAAGCGATATAAAATACATTGTTAAAAAGTGGCGGACACTTATATACAGGCCGCATGCAAAACAGAACGGGAGGGACAGGGGTCCTCTCGGCGAAGTAGCCATGGGTGAATGGGCACTGCCGTTTCGTAGGTGGTGATGATAACTTCTTCCCTCCTGAGATGCCGCACTGTGGGTCAGATTTCTAGCCGGCCGCGGTGGCCGAGCGGATTTCGGCGCGCCAGTCAAGTTCTGCACGGCCACTACGGTCGGGGGTACGAATCCCCCCTCGGGCATGGATATTTGTGGCGTCTTTAGTGTTAGGTAGCTTGCAAGTTTAGGGACTGATGACCCCGTAGTGAAGTCCCATAAGCTCTACAATCATTTGAACATTTTTTCAGATTTCTAAGACGCTGGTCAGAGTATAAGGAGTTGCTGAATTTGTAGCAAACTTAGTAAGTAAGGGTTAAAGAAGTTTATGATTATGTATATGATACCAAAAAGTGTAAAAAAATGGCGGATCCAAGATGGCGGCCTCTATGTACAGTATAGTCACTTTATTCACATAAAAGTAATTTTTAGGGAATTATCAGGGTTATAAAAATATAAAGCAGTCAACAATCCTAAGATTGGTTTGAACACCACAGTGCTTTACTAAGCATGGTCCTGTTTGGAGGTGGTATGCCGTTGCCTTCCTCCGACCTTGGAACTGACTTACCCAGCCAGTTATAGGGGGACCTACAGTTTAACGTGGGTTCCGAACCACGGTGCTACTCGGTATTTTTCAAAATGAGCAATACTGCCAGAGGTGAAAGAAGTGGAAAGTGACAGATAAAAATCCTAGGACCTCGCGGGGATCGAACCCGCGACCTTTGGATTTGTAGTCTGGCACTCTACCACTGTGCAACCGAGGCGCACTTACTTGAATTAAAAATTTAAAAGAAGATGCATCCAAAATGGCGGTCAAACATTCATAATATTTTCATTTATTTATAGTTTATTTATTTATATTTGTATAAAAGTCGGTATTTAGGCGTTCTTGTAGTTAATGGTTAAAATATATAGATATAAAAAAGAAAGTGGAAAGTTCGAAGCCGCGGTGGAGTAGCCGAGTGGTCTAAGGCGTCTCGCTGAGGAACGCACTGTTGCTCGCCGTCGGAGGTTCGAGTCCTCCCTGGGGCATGTGTGTGTGTGTGTGTGTGTGTATGTGTGTGTGTGTGTGTGTGTTGTCCTTAGGTTAGTTTACCTTAGTTTAAGTAGTTTGTAAGCTACGGACTAATGACTAGGCAGTTTGGTCCGATAGATTTACAAACATCTGAACATTTAAAAGATCGAAAAAAGGGCCAGTCATAGCAAAGAGGGTCGTGTAAAATGATACAAATAAGTATTTCATTTCCAATACAATTATTTATTTCGTATATTTTAGAAAAATGTCTTTCCGATTCTGGAATACGCTGGATCAGATGAAAGTGAAATAAAAGAAAAAAAAATCTGTGTTGTACTTTCAGACATTTCTCTAATTATTTTATTCTTTACAATGTTTCTCGTGTCGATTATACTTTAAATTGTACAAATGCAACTCAAGATTAATTTCCCTTTTTAAGGTGGCTCAAAGCCAGAGTAGCAACTAGTTGCAGGATTTCAAGATTAATTTATAATTATTTATATATATTTCTGGACACAGTGCAAAAGAAAGCGCAATGCCATGGAATTTGTAACTTACCTCTAATTTTAAGCGCATTTTACAATTCCCTCGTTAATTTTCCTGTAGTAGGTTAATTAAAAATAAACATGCATAATTCATGAATTAATAGTGATATAATTGTTTTCTTAATCAGTACACATCTCCCGGAATACCTTCCATATTGAAAATGTTGGCTTCACTTGCACAAAATACAAATGACTGCCATCAACAACAAGACTATTTTTGTATCCTGGACAGCTGCACGCATGCTAACAATGAAGTGCCGCATTTGACCTGAGATATAACCGGAGATATTAACATATCTAGTCCTCCGCACAGCCGTCATTCTGTGGTTCCAACATTGCTGCAACCAACCTGATAGTCCAAAATTACCATCGAGAAACTTTTTATTTTCCTTTTTGGCCACATTTTCAAGGTTCTGGCCCACTTTGCGCCGTCAAGCAGAGCAGTATGGCCGGACAGTTGGTTCCGCCAGCCGCAGCTTATTTCGCGTCCCACAACTTCAGCGACCTCTGCGGCAACATAAATAGGACGTCCGCCGAGGAAATAGCGCTTGGCGTTACATTGTGGTGAGGGCAATCTCCTACGGCCGTACGGTCAGCGTCTTCTTTTTCCCCAATCCCTCCTGCCCTGGCACCCAGAAGAATGTCACCCCACTGAAAAGGAACCACAGTTGGTCACGTATTTTCAGCAGGATACTGGTGCTGCAGTATACACTATTGGCCATTAAAATTGCTACACCAAAAATAAATGCAGATGGTAAACGAGTAAACTTATGGGACTTAACTACGGGGTCATCAGTCCCTAAGCTTACAAATTACTTATGAACTAGCTAAGACTAAGGACGCCACAAATATCCATGCCCGAGGGGGCATTCGAACCCCCGACCGTAGTGGCCGTGCAGAGCGTTACTGGAGCGCCTCAGTCCCCTCGGCCACCGCGGCCGGCGAAAATATATTATACTAGAACTGACATGTGATTCATTTTCATGCGATTTGGGTGCATAGATACTGAAAAATCAGTATCCATAACAACCACCTCTGGCCGTAATAACGTCCTGGATACGGCTGGGCATTGAGTCAAACAGAGCTTGGATGGCGTGTACAGGTATAGATGCCCATGCAGCTGCAACACGATACCACAGTTTATCAAGAGTAGTGACTGGCCTATTGTGACGAGCCAGTTGCTCGGGCACCACTGACCAGACATTTACAGTTGGCGAGAGAGCTGGAGGATGTGCTGGCTAGGGCATTTCGATCATTTTCCGTATCCAGAAAGGCCCGTACAGGACCTGCAGTACTGCAGTCGTGCATTATCTTGCTGAAATGTAGGGTTTTGCAGGGATCGAATGAAGGGTAGAGCCACAGGTCGTAACATATCTCAAATGCAACGGCCCTTGTTGAAAGTGTCCGCCGGGTGATACGCCAGTATGGTGATGACGAATACACGCTTCCAATGCGCGTTCACCGCGATGTCGCCAAACACGGATGCGACCGTCATGATGCTGTTAACAGAACCTGGATTCAGCCGAAAAAATGTTTTCCCATTCGTGCACCCAGGTTCGTCGTTACGTACACAATTGCAGGCGCTCCTGTGATGCAGCAGCAAGGGTAACCGCAGCCGTGGTCTCCTAGCTGATAGTCCATGCTGCTGCAAACGCCGTCGAATTGTTCGTGCAGATGGTTGTCGTCTTGCAAACGTCTCCATCTGTTGACTCAGGGATCGAGACGTGGCTGATCCGTTACAGCCATGCGGATAAGATGCCTGTCACCTCGACTGCTAGTGATACGAAGCCCTTGGGCTCCGGGATGGCGTTCCGAATTGCCCTCCTGAACCCACCGATTTCATATTCTCCTAACAGCAATTGGATCTCGACCAACGCGAGCAGCAATATCTCGATACGATAAACCGCAATCGCGATAGGCTGCAATACGACCTTTATCAAAGTCGTAAACGTGATGGGACGCATTTCTTATTCTTACACGAGGCATCACAACATCGTTTCACCATGCAACGCCGGTCAACTGGTGTTTGTGTATGAGAAATCGTTCGGAAACTGTCCTCATGTCAGCACGTTGTAGGTGTTGCCACCGGCGCCAAGCTTGTGTGAGTGCTCTGAAAAGCTAATCATTTGCATATCACAGCATCTTCCTCCTGTCGGTTAAATTTCGCGTCTTTACCACGTCATCTTCGTGGTGTAGCAATTTTAATGGCCACGAGTGTATCTATATCTACATACTCCTGAATATATCCAAAGGTGCGTGGCGGAAGGTACCTAGTACCACTAGTACTTACTTGCTTTCGTGCTCCACTCCCATATGGAAAAAAGAAAAAAAACTAATGTTTGTATTACCTGTACGAGCCCTAAACTGTCTGATGTTATCTTTGTGGTCTTTACGTGAAATGTAAGTTGGCGGCAGTCGATTTACTGTGCGTCTGGAGCGGCGAGTTGGTTTTATTCTATTCTGTCGGTAATGTTTTGTACCTTGTAAAAATATGTTAGTTATTGTGCGTGATGTTATATACCGCTGCCTTTTCTAGTGCCTGAAAATTAACATTATGAGCAGCCAGAAAGCGATGGAGAACATACTGCTCTTAATCCTCAGTCAGCTGGTCCACTCTTTAGCTCATCGAAACTGAAACAGAATGTTCCTAATATCTACGAAATTAACATGATTTGGTAATTACGACGAAAATGAATTCACCGAAGTCTCAGTAAATTGGTATATCCGTTAAAAAATTGCACTCACGTCAGATATTAAACTGTCGAGTAAATTATACTTGCAATCTAAACAGCGCTCGAAACAGTTCAGGTACGTGTTCCATGAGAACAACAGTTACAGTCAATTATGCTCGCCTCAACAGTAGAGAAGATTTTCAAATGTCTGTAGGAGCCAACGCGGAGTCAAACATCGAAACGGAGGCCCTGCCTGTCTCCACTGACACGGAGCGAACGCGATGTTGGCGTGACGTGAACTGCCCCTTCCTACGTGCAGAGCTTTCATATACTAGCTCATCGTGGCCGGTAAACGGCGAAGCGCTTATCCGCCGTGTAGTGGTGCTACGACCACCGTCTGTTATTGTTAACATTTTGACTGCCAGCCCTGTAAACTTTGCCATTTCTAAGAATGCCAGGTGTTTTTAGAAATAATTAGTATTTTGTATTAGAAAAACTAGACAACATTTTAATGTGGTAATAACCTTTTCTGAAAGCCTTGGACTTCTTCTTCCTGATAACCTACTTTCAGTTTCTTTGAATGTTTACTTCCTTTTCCACATATAATCAAACAATGTCATTTTTTGGGAAAAAGAAAAAAGTTTACGGAAATAAAAATGTTTTTACATCATGCTTGTCGTAGTAGAAAAGCTTTTATTCCACTTTCAATAATAAAACACTGATAAAAACACTTACAGCCTTTCCAGTTTGCTTTTTTCCTCTGGTTGAACATACTTTTCACATCCTTTGAATACTACTTTTATCTGTGGGAGGTGGAATTTTTTCTAGAAAATGCTTTCCTGTAGATAACCTGCTCAGGTGGCCTCCATCGGAAGTTGGTTTGGGAGTATGGTCTTCACACATTGGCAATTCTACACACAACATCTTTATGAACTTGGATAGAGGCATCTCCTCAGCTTTTATTTTGTTATGGAGAATACATGCATCCACCAGGCACCATAAGAAGACAGTGAAATGCAAGTTTCTTCCACCATTTCACTGTTCTGTGTTCTAAAGCACCGTATGACATACCTTTGATCTGACAGATCAACCCCGACCTTCTTTTTGTTGTACTCCACAACACAAGCTGGTTTTTGTTTTTTGTTTACCTCTTCTGTCTTCATAATTATATCATTTCTGCCCTGTGTCTTGTACTTAGCAAATATACATATATTTTTTCTTTCCAGCACACAGTCAAAAGATTTCCACTCCTCCGGAATATCTTTTCCCTTCTTTGTATGTTGGGTGATTTCAAAGCCTGAGGCATTCCCTTCTTGTTTTGCATTACAGTTCGAACAAGACTAGTCTTCTCCTTTTCTAACATTTTACATACCCATTGCGGCACAATGAAGAGACGGTGAGACCGTCAATGGACGGGATTTCGTATTTACAAATATGAAAAATCGAATTCCGTCAAATGACGGGATCGGCAGTTTACGGAAATTTTGGTATCCCGTCAATTGACGGGATTGGCAGTTAAAGTGTTAAGTAAGTAATGATAATTCTGTACGTTGAAAACTGATAGAGTCGCTAATTTTTCTCCTTATATCATAGAAAATAAAATTTTCAAATAAATATCTTAGCAGTTTCGATTTTAATTTTTTTTAAATGGCAATCTGTAGTCGAGAACGAGTGCTAAACTGTTCCTGTACTTGCTGCCTGTACCTTTTCAAATGTTCAAATGTTTGTTAAGCTTAAGGGACTTAACTACGGTGCCATCAGTCCCTAAACTTACAAACTACTTATGAACTACCTACAACTAAGGACGGCACAAATATCCATGCCCGAGGGGGGATTCGAACCCCCGACCGTAGTGGCCGTGCAGACCGTGAATGAAGCGCCTCGGTCCCCCTCCCCCTGTACCTTTTCTATTTTTCCAATCTTCCTAAAATGTGCCACAGTTTCATCTTCGTGCTTATTAACTAAAGTGATGTAGTACTAACCCTATACCTTAATTCTGAAAGCCACTTAATCTACAACCTTTTATAACTTTGCAGAACAAATTTCGTTTTGTGTTGGTAATTTGTCAGTTCAATGAAATAAATCATAAAAAAAAACACTTCTCCTGTAATTTTACCTAGATTTAAAGTTATGTATAAAATTCATAATTTTGTAACATTAAAATTGTGGGGGCGGTACATCAGATGCGCTGAGGCGGAAGTCTTACCCTTTTGTGCACTCATTGGTAAATGTTGCTATACCGCAGTCAAACGACCCATGACTATAAAACTTAACCGTTAGGGAGCAAATACTGTTCCCGTAGAATAGATCTGAACACTAAAATGTTCACATAGTCCAGTTATGTGACCTTTCAGAATACCTATGGGGAACAAGCAGTGCTCTATGTGGGTGTGCAGATCTTCCCCGAACTTACACCATATTTCGTTCTTGTTCTTGTGTCTGTGTGTGTGTGTGTGTGTGTGTGTGTGTGTGTGTGTGTGTGTGTGTGTGTGTGTGTGTGTTTGTGTGTGTGTGTGTGTGCGCGTTAAATCATAGATCATTTTATTTACAACAGTTCAGCCATTCAAACATTTTAATAAATTTCAAAAGCAGAAGAATAAATAGCTTTTACAAGGAGTCTTCAAGCGTCTCGTAAAGTATAAGGGCAACTTTGATGCTCAGCTGTTCCACATTTCAAGATATATTTTTAAAATCAACAAAAATCTTGAATAACACAATTTTAAAGTAACCTATGTTGTTCTTCAGCGTTCAAGCTACTTCCGTACCCAATTTCATCAAGATACGTTAATCGGTTCAGTCGTGAAAGCCTACCGGACAGAGTTTATTTCGCGTTTATGAGTATGGAATTTGGCCCAATTTACGTTACGGTAATAACATTAAAAGTGGGCCTTTGCGATAGACTATTGACAGCTCGAAATTTAAACGAAAATAACGGCTTAATAGTTCGTCTGACACGAAAATTGAATAAACTGATTTGAATACGAGCAAATTTTCTACAACTTTGCTCTCTTGTGTTCTTTTCGTAACTCGCACCATTACAGAGATGTTTCCAAAAATAACGATTTGACACCGTCACTTGTTTTTACGAAAACCAGGCATTAGGAAAGGTCACGTGACATTCATCGCCCAGAACTCTCTTGCATACGTCATCATGCTTTCTGTATTTCATGATTTTCTTATTATAACTTATGGCTTGTTATTTTAAAGCAATGGCGCACTGAAGAATTAAAAAAAAAAAAAAAAAAAAAAAAAAAAAAAAAAAAAAAAAAAAAAAAAAATTCGCAGTTATTCGCTGTGGTGTAGTGTACAGCGCGTTAGGTTGTACTGCATGTGGTCGGTATTCTAAACCCACCACTATCATTTTTTTCTCCTTGGCTCGTAAGAGGTTTTCGGGCACTTATATTAATTAAATAGAGCTGCAATATTTAAAGTTTTTAGTGTAAGAGTGCTTCCCTTAAAATGTGCGTTTTTTTTTCTATTTCTTGAACACGCTGTGAAAAACGTAACAATGAATTTAACAATGGTCTTCTGAAGCATTTGCACATCAACGGGGAGAATACTGTTATAATAACAACGTGTTGATACTGGTAGTTTTTTATATAAATGGAGTCTAGATTGATAACTGATTTTTCCGTCGCTTCTTGGTAGAACAAGTTCAGTATGAAAAAAAAAATCACACAATTTTGTGTTTATTCTACATGTTTGTTTATTTTATTAATCAATTTTAGGCTTCTTAGGCCATCGTTAGACATTCTGAGCACCTCCATAAAACCAACCAGATATTTACACTATGGTGGTTATTATTTTATGTATATTTTTCTGTTTTAATTATGACGAGCCATCCATTTTATATCGGACTATCCACCAGCACATGATTTTATATATAAATATCATCCACTACACCTACCAGATTCTATGTGGAGCTCTAAAATAAGCGGTTTAATGTCAAGTCAATCAGAGCTGATGATGACACTATAGAGTGTCGACACTGGTAGTCTTGCATAAATAAAAAAAAATAATAATTAAAAAAAAATTGCGAAATTGGCATCTATTCTATTTATACAAGAAGATCGTTCCCTAAACTAAGTAAATTAAGTGGTAACGGAAATGTGGGAGAGAAATTAAACTAATAGTTTAAAGAGGTAAAAGTTCAAAAAAAGAGTATATTTGTCAAAGCTAATGACAAATATCAAATAATTTGGACTGTTTATTAAAATACGGTCAGAAAGAATATTACGTGTTGGTTGCATAGATAGTAGAGTCGTAATCGTATCGTCCATAATCTTATATGTTGATATGATCTACGACAACTTCCTGGCCGATTTCCTTCATTTTTGTTTTAAACGAAAGGTATTTATCCATAAATTTGTCATCAAGTATCAGAAGTAACTTAAGTCTCTCCAATAAGTTTCGGGAGTGCAGCCGTGCTATCTGGTGTCTGGTATGACTTCGGCCGCGTATCGTCCGGCCATCTTCAGAGTGAGTCCCACGACTGCCGACAAGTTGCCAGGCGCTGCCTTATATACACCATCGCGGCGTCACTGCGCATGCGGGTCTCAGATGCTGGTCGGCGGCAAAGAGGTACACTTGGCACGCGCGCCCCCCGTGGCGAAAGGAATCAGGAGTTCGATTCTCTTATCGATATGTGTTCTGTGGTGGCAACACCTTGTCGACATCTCTGTAATTTTATTACATTAAGTGCAGGATTCCACGCCTTGTCCAAATTAAAACCATTATCTCTGTTTATTAAATTATCAGTTATTCTAAGTTCTACTGCTTCTTTAAAAATTGCGTCCCAAAATGAAGATATAGGTGTTAAAATCTTCACATCACTGTAATTCATTGAGTGCACTTTATCTAAACAATGTTCTGCTACAGCTGACTTGTCTGGCTGTAATAAACGAGTGTATCTACGATGTTCGACACATCTTTCGTGGACAGTGCGGGTTGTCTGTCCTGTATATGAACATTCGCAATTTCCACATGGTATCTGATATACACCAGACTTTCTAAGCAACAGATCATCTTTCACAGATCCGACTAATGCTGCGATGTTCATAGGTGGCCGACCAGCATCTGAGACCCGCATGCGCAGTGACGCCGCGATAGTGTATATAAGGCCGCGCCTGGCAACTTGTCGGCAGTCGTGGACTCACTCTGAAGATGGCCGGACGATACGCAGCCGAAGTCATACCAGACACCAGATAGTATCACATGCATCTAACTATGTCAATGGATTTGTTAAACGTAAATGTCACTATACATTTTACTAATATGCTGTTTTGAACTTGCTGACAGCACTAAAGATGGTTTCTTGGAAAACTGAAATCGATTTGCCTAAATAAAGCAAAAGATTTTACGGCTAATGTTGCTCCTTTCATTATTGATAAAAGCAATCTTAAGTGTTTTCAGTAACTGTCTGTTCATCTATTAAAAATACCTAATCTCCTAAACTAATTCACGGATTTGAATGGCTCAGCATAGTTGTTTTGAAAGGGGCATGAGTCTAGAATTAATGCCTTTTTCGAATCATTCAACAAATTCATTGCATTTCCCTGCCTTTTCTAAGCATTGGACGGATGTCGTTTTCATACAAAATGTATCTATCTCTATAGATACTGAATCGAAGCATAACTTAATATGTCAAAAAATGTGACTTGTGTCCTATTCAAAATAACTGATTCAATTAAGGTACGTAGTTCTTTTTGACCTAACAACACTCAGCGGATCAAGCTCTTTAATTTGCGCTTTTAAACATTTGCATTGATTGATTCTGAAGAAAGCTATGGGTGAACATTCAACTTCAATTTTTTCCCAAATATTTTGTCATTCCACTGACGGTGCAAAGTATTCGCACGTTTCCTTTAGTATATACCTTAACTCAACAAATATCTTGAATTTCACACTTTGTAAAGGTGTGTTCTTCTTCAGCGTTCAAGCTGCCTCAGTTCCCAATTTCATCAAAATATGTTAAGCGGTTCAGTCGTGAAAGCCTAACAGGAAGAGTTTCTTTTGCATTCATGGGTACGGATTTTTCATTAAGCCCATTTTACATGATCCACTTTCTTGCGAAAATTGACTACGCGAAGCGTGGGCGGCTTTTCTGCAGTCGTGTAAATCAGAGTCCAACCACGGCGCGTGTACTATGACGTCAATAGTCTTTCGATTGTGCCGAGTGGAGAGTTCTAAACTTTCGAGTGCAGTGAACACTGCGCATGCGCAGAAGCAGCGGCTGCATTGCTCAGCAGAGGTACTGTTTTGTAAACAACGAAGGCATGTGTAAGTAGTATAGTACGGAATAAAAATCTCGTGAGGCATGATTGGGATTTTTACCTCGCATTTTCCATCAAAATAATACAAAGCATGTTGAGTGTGGGTTACTTTTTTTTTATTTCTTTTGTAGAAATGGAGTGGACTAAAGAAATCATTAAGGCTCTTATTTCGGATTATGGAAAGGATAGAGCCCTCGTAGATACAGAACATCATTTATATCACACTAAGGTATTTTTAACCGCCTCTGGTATTATTTGTGATATTTGTGTGCTACGGTGACTGCAGTTACTCCTTGAAAACATCATATATTTTCTAGAATGCACGGAAAGAAGTGCTCAAATTAGTGGCAAACAAAGTATCAGTGGTTTGCATGAAAGTTACACCTGAAGAATGTAAAAGTAAAGTTGGCACTCTGCGGTCACATTACGGCGCGGAGTTAAAAATTCTCCAGAGCGAAAGGAGTGGGTGTTCTGCACCCAAACGCTTCTCTTCCTGCCTCTGCGCTTTTTCTTTTTGCTTTCCTGCAAAGTGCCGTCGATTACTACCGTTGTTGCAGCCAATACCACAAGATTTTCATCCATTTCGCTGTGTTGGATAAAAGTTTGTGGTTAAAATGCAAATCAGCACACGAAGTATTACGACGACGACCACAGCACAGGGACCGCACAGCAGACAGCACCATAGAGTAGAAATATCTCTGGAGTGAGTATTAAGATGCGCAGAATAGATCTTGTGCTCTCAACATCTAGTGCTGTTGTGGTCACGTGATCTCGGGATGACGTACGTTTGTCTGTAATGGGGATGACGTAATCAGTAACTGTCCGATAACAGTGATTTCTCTAAATGATACTTTTCGGTAGATGTGACATTGTGATTTGTCACGGTTTAAAACATAACTTTGCGAATTCACAACTTATCCTTTCAAAAATTTACCAATTACGATTTCTCCAGTTTCCGCGCATTCTATCATGAATCACCAGATATGCTACTTCAAGGTTACTCACTCACACGTGGCATCTGGCGGTCACTGGCGCTAACTGGTAATGCTGAGTAAAATTTTAGTTACAACATCGGCGGCGTAGTGTGCTGATGTTGGCAACAACCATTTAATGGTCTTTGAAAACACATAGAATAAGAGGGAATAATTTTTCGTGTTGACCGTGAAATAAATAATTGACGTTCCTGCTCTATGATAACAGATTCTTGTATGTACTCATGTATGGTCAGCAAATTGATTATAGTCGTAAAGTTAACATTTCGTTGCCAACACTACCACACTACGTGGCCCAGATCATAAGTAAAATTTAACATTATTCCTGTTGAGGTAAACTGTGTCAGCGTAACGAAAGTGATATGTTCTTGCCTGTAAAGTGTGCAAATTGAAAATTTGAACAGTATATTGTTAACGTCATTAACCGATTTTAAAGGATGAAAAGTCTGTTCTCTTGTAACAGCCATTTCATATTTTGAAGTTTTACATAGTTACCAATAAGGCACTGATTGAGTACTTTAAAACTACTAATATGCAATTGAAAACAGTGCTACAAAGCGCCGGCCGCGGTGCCCGAGGTGACTGAGGCACTCCAGTCATGGTCAGCACGGCCACTGCGGTCGGGGGTTCGAATCCCCCCTCGGGCATGGATATTTGTGCCGTCCTAGTTCGTAAGTAGTTCATAAGTAGTTTGTAAGTTTAGGGACTGATGACCCCGTAGTTAAGTCCCATAAGCTTAACAAACATTTGAACATTTTTTTTGCTACAAAGGAATCAGAGTTCAATATTTACCTGTGAATGGCAGTACTGAAAAAGATTTCAATTTTATGAAAGGACTACTGTTACACATTAGGTAAAGTGTATCCGACTTTGTCTTGAATGTAGACAATGCTATATTTTAGTCTCTTATAACAGAATTGATTCGACACTCAATTCGTTGTTTTCAGCATTTCTCAAATGAGTTACCACGTTTCAATCTCATATAGAGCAACACAACCATAATGTTAGGGTGTTGCCAAATGACTTTATAGTAAACCTGCGCCTTCAAAAGTGTCTGGAAAAATACAGATATGGACAATGATACAAATTGTATAACCTTTAAACTTTGCGGAAAGCAAAACGCTAATTCACAATGGCCGCCACGTCAAGTTGTATGGTATGTCAACTTGGTTAGTTCTGTACCGAGCAATAGAAGTGGAGGTATAACTACCATCCATCATAAAATTTGGAGAATAGTGTCAGATTTGAGAAAATAACGACGATGAAATTATTCAGTGACCATGGAAAAGGTAATGTTCTTGGTCAATTGTATGTAGGAAAGTGCTGAGAAGACAAACATTTCAGATTATAGACATGAATTTTCTACCGAAACCATCGACGAATACCCAAACACATAAACCAAAACTAAGCTTTCTTCAGCTCAGTAAGTTTTCATTTTGAGATATCTAACCTTCTGACATCACTTCTGGAACAACACTCAATGGGGAAAAAAATCAATTCGTACTGGTACATTTGAAGATCACCACGGAAACAAATCAGCGTTAAACGGAAAATTAATAAACAACAAAAGCACAAAATCATCTACTGTCACAGTACAGAGCCGGACGAATATAAATTTCCATGTCACCAGACAACGATGTTGTGAAAACTTTGCTACCGAAAAACACTAACGTGACGTGACGTGATGCTTAATGTGAATTGACGAACAGCGTCGTCCCTACATCACGTGACAATTCCATCTTAATGTTGAGAACATGCGCAGAATGCTATGCTCACTCCAGAGATATTTCTACACTATGGAGAGCACACACACAAATTTCGAAGCTATCGTGTAAACGCAAACGATCACGCAAAACAAATGAAACACGGAACCACTAGGGCCGCTGCTGTCGACACACTCGATTCGAGTAGTCAACCGAGACAAGAAAGTCGGTCGTGCAAAAGGTGCTTTAAAGCTCAAAGTCTGGAACAACAGCAACGAGGATAATTTTAAGTAAAGAAAACGATCGCCAGTTTCTGGGACACCATTGAGACAAACGAATTGTTGCAGTTGTGATTTGCCTTCGGCCACCGGTGTGACATTAACACTGTGCGATAAGCAGCAAGTGACAAGAAACAACTGAGCAGCGCAGGTCTCGCGGTCCCCACGCTGCGCTGCAGAGCTGCGCCTGGCGCTCGCCCTATTTGCATTTCTATAGCGCGGCGCAAGTAGGTCGCGCAGCCCAACTTTCGCCAGTCTCCGGTTCCCATGTTTACCGTCCTTGCTCTGAATGGTCGGCGAATTACTCGGGCCCACTGGGAAACTTGTCAGCAGTTCTTATTTTCCTTCCATTTCTGGCAGACCACTTCCAGATCCGAGTATAAAATTCCTTCTTTGCGTCGCGTAGGCAATGACCTAACTCTTTCAAATATTCACAGTATGTCAACAATCTAGAGTGGAAGCGGCCACAAGCGATGCTGGAAATGAAATAGGCCCACTCGACCGTTCCGTTCGGTTGCGAACTTTTCTCGTCATCTTCTGAACGTTTTTCTCGAATTGTGGTGGCTTATTTTAACAAGGATGGTGATCAAGCTAGGCCATGCGTGTGAAAAAGCGGGTGTACCTACATTCGTTCACATAATGGTATCGAAATCCACTCTCAAATGTTTGCGTGCAGGTATCTCACCCCGCCGACGCATATACGAGGCGCGTCCAGAAAGTAAGTTCCGTTTGTATTTATCTCCGCTGCAGAGCTGCGATTGCAGTTCCGCACATGCGCTGTAGACCATGTGTATCAAGGAGAAGAACGTGCGCCATTTGGAGATCGCTGTCAGTTACGTACGCTTTGTTGTGCTCGTTTGAAATGTCGGCGTTGATTGAAAATCCAGCCGCCTGTGAAATGAGGTCGGTGATTCGGTTTCTGAATACGAGAAATTTGACACCAAGTGAAATTTATCGGCAAAATTTGCGATGTTTACGGACCAAATGCGATGAGAGATTCGATGGTGAGAAGATGGGTCCGACAGTTCCATGGCGGGCGTAGTGATGTGTACGATGAAGAACGAAGTTGGCGTCCACCTTTGGTTACAGAAGAACTGTTTCACGCGATTGATGACAAGATTCAGGGAAATCGTAGGTTTGGAATTACTGCTCTCGCTATGGACGACGAGCTGAAAGAAACTGTTTCCAACTGGTTGAAGACACAGGCGGCAGATTTCTATGAAGAAGGTATATTAAACCTGGTGCCACGCTATGACTAATGCCTGCAAAGTTTCGGCAGTTATGTGGAACAGTAGTTTAAGAGTTGTAGAATTTTGTGCAACAAAAATTTCTACTCTATCTGTGTACAATTTCATTTTATTACCAAACGGAACTTATTTTATGGACGCGCCTCGTATACATTCCGTGCTACGATTTTTCCGTCATGAAATTAAACTGATCTTACAAGACCACCACACGGGTATCGGATTTTTATTTAGTTCAAAAAATCATGTAACTGAGACGGGGCTTGGGGACATGCCCAGTATTCACCTAGGGGGACGTGGAAAACCGCCTAAAAATCACATCCAGGCTGGCCGGCACTCCGAACCTCTTCGTTCATCCACCGGGCGGATTCGAACCGGCGCCGGTTCGCCTCCCCATCTTGGAAAAAGCGGTGCGTTAGACCACACGGCTAACCGAACAGGTAAACAAAAACTTACATAACACGTGGAATCAGAGATCCCAGAATGTTTTTTATACGACTGAATTAGAAAACTAAAATGAAAATCTGTCTCAGTAGGATTCGAGCCACCGGCTCGCTAGTTGTGAGGCCAGAACGCTACCACCTGGGACACACCGGCCAATTATTGGTACTTACTTACGTGTACTTGCAGAACTTCATATTCGATTTTCTCGAGATATTTTTAGAGTTGCGTCGAACGGCTTTGATTGTTATTTAAGTTCAGAACTTCATGCACCATGAATATAAAGACATTCTAAATTCCGATACCAACGTGATCTAGTTTCATTTCGAATTTAACGAAATTTTGCACACCTTATCAGGTCACTGTCTTCATAAGATTTTGTACGGTACATGGCGCAGGGTAAGATAATCACTTCGACACCATTTCTCCGATCAGCACGAAATGTGGCAGATATATGCAATCTTTCATTACAACGGAGGTAGATGGACAGGGGATGGTAGCTTGGATGAGGGGAATAGGCAGAGGGGATCGATGGAGTGATGGAGGAGTTGTAGAGAGATGCGGCTGGTAGAGGGACAGAGAGAGAGAGAGAGAGAGAGAGAGAGAGAGAGAGAGAGAGAGAGAGAGAGAGAGAGAGAGAGCATGGACTACGTGGGCAAACAGTATACTGAAATAAAAAATACCGAGCTACGCTGGTTAGCCAATACAGAGACAGAGTAATGTAAAATATAGGCATAGAAATGATGAAAGTGAGGGGCAGAGAAAAGATTTGTGAAAGGGGAAAGAATGTAGGCTGCATACCCAACTCTCACAGATCTTTAGTAATTGCAAAACATTGTATAAGTCAACTAAATTTTGCACGTCTTTTATTTCGTGAACGGTAACAGATATGAAAACGCGGTTTGCGGTTAATGATAAATATTGGATAACCGGGAATTTTTTCTGTTAAATAGTGGTACTGTTATATAATTATTTTACAACACTACCTTCGCAGGAATGGCAGCCGTTAAACGAAAATAACCATAAATGGACCTACTTCAGTGTCACAGTAGATTTTTTCTATCAAAATTTCCTAGACATTACGAAGTGCACAGGTTGGCTACAATTGCAGAAACTTTTTCAGTTAGTTAGTGTAGCCGAAGAAAACCGCAACTAACAATTATTGTAGTGCCCCAATGGCGACGGTGCTACTCACCGCGTTTGTGAGGCTAACATAATATCTTATATTATACGAGAAACACGAAATTAATATTTTGATATGTATATATAAAATTTTGCAAAATTGCGTTTTTCGAAAAATACAACTATGTAAGTAAACTTAAAAAAAAGCAGTGGAAGGACAAAATTTCATTTAATCGTCAGAACCGTTTCCGATATATATACATATATATATAATCTAATTCCTCGTTTAAAGGTATAAGATATTTTGCTATGGAATAGTGTCCTCTCACTGGTATTGACTGCGGTACTAAAAAAGGTTATAGGATTTGAACCGAAACAAGGCCCATGGAGTATATGATATTCCGTCTGAACTGCTGATATTGTTGGGAGACCAAGTCATTAAAAAGTGTTCCACCTGGTATGCAAGATGTATGAGACAGGGTAAGTATCATCAGACTTCGAAAATAATGTAATTCCAATTTCAAAGAAAGCAAGTGCAGACAAATGTGAACATTACAGATCAGTTTAATAAGTTATGGTTGCGAAATACTAACACGAATTATTTACATCCGAATGGAAAAACTTGTAGAATCCGAACTCGGGAAAGATCGGTTTGGATTTAGGAGAAACATAGGAACAATACTCACATTACGACTGATCTTAAAAGATAGGCTAAGGAAAGGGAAACCTACGTTTTAGTGTTTGTAGATTTGGAGAAAGCTTTTGTAAACGTCGACTGTAATACACTCTTTCAAACTCTGAAGGTAGCAGGAATAAAATATTGGGAGCGAAGAGTTATATTCAACCTATACAAAAACCAGACAGCGGTTATTAGAGTCGAAGGGCAAGAAAGGGACGCAGAGGTTGGGAAGGGAGTAAGACAGGGTTATTAGTGTCGAAGAGCAAGGGTGGGAAGGGAGTAAGGCAAGGTTATAGTCTTACCCCAGTGTTGTTTAATCTGTATATTGAGCAAGCAGTGTTCAAGGAGAAATTTGGAGAGGAAATTAAATTTCAGGGAGAAGAATAAAAACTTTGCGGTTTGCGGATGGCATAGTAAATTTGTCAGAGACTGCGAAGGATCTGGAAGAGCAACAGAATGGAATGGACAGTGTCTTGAAAGGAAGATATAAGATGAATATTAACAAGAGTAAAACGAAGGTAATGCAATGTAATGTCAGAAAATCAGGTGATGCTGAAGGAATTACATTAGGTCATGAGACAATAAAAGTAGTGGATGAGTTTTGTTATCTGGGTATCAAAATATCATCTGATGGCAGAGGTAGAGAAGATATGAAATGCAGAATGGTGATGGAAAGAAAAGCGTTTCTAAAGAAGCGAAATTTGTTAACATCCAGTATTAATTTAAATGTTAGGAAGTCCTTTCTGAAAGCATTTGTCTCGAGTGCTGCATTGTATGGGAGTGAAACGTGGACGATAAGGAGTTCAGACAAAATGATGATAGAAGCTTTTGAAACGTGGTGCTACAAACGAAAATTAGATGGGTAGATCACTTGACTACTGAGGAGGTACTTAATCGAATTGGGGAGGAAAGGAGTTTCTGGCATATCCTGACTAAGAGAAGGGATAGATTGGTTGGGCACATTCTCAGACATCAAGGAATTGTCAACTTAGCATTAGAGAGAAGTATGTGGGGTAAAAACCGTAGAGGGAGACCGAGGGACGAATACAGTAAGCAGATTCAAAAGGATGTAGGTTGCCGACCTTATTCTCAGATAAAGAGACTTGCACAGGACAGGATAGCGTGGAGAACTGCATCAAACCATTCTCCGGACTGAAGACCACAACAACATAGCCATATACTTTTCATAATTCGATTCAAAAGGTCTTGATAAAACGGTTACCGTGACATAGCATTTGTTTGTATTGGCACTGAAAGATTTTATAATAAATTTCGAGAAATGTATTACAATTGAAAAGGAATGGTGTCGGAATCGGCTAGTATCGTGTAAACACCACCAAGCTAAGCTGTCACGCCAAGATAAGTGGCAAATAAAGATGGACCTACCACATTTCATGCATGACATAGAGGATCAGCTATGACATTTTTTGATATGGAAGTACGGCATGTGCTGGCACTATACTTGGCACTCAGGAACACTATGTACATAACGTTTCTACGTTTTTTGTGGAAACAACTGTAGTTTCTCCAAGAAGTTGTCCATTCATACCATCACTGTAATTGCTTACTATGCAAAGCCGAAAGAGTCCTTCACAGTTCTTAATGATAAGCAGTTATCAGACAGCACTGTTTCCGATGATTGCACGGCAATAGCCGACTCCATTTGCATTTATGTCCTAATTTGACATAGTCATCATTTTTATTCATTCGTTTATTGTTTTTCGAAAAGTTTAAAATCAATATCAACATCACACTATTCTCTCCAAAAGCTACTGAAAGCATTTATGAAAACTACACAGTTTCATTAAACAAAAAAATATTGTACAGTTCTTCGATCGATTCAAGTGTTTCAACTGCATGCGAGATATAGGAATTCTATTCGTTCATTTAGAACTAATAAATCAGTCTTTGTGCTACGTGTTACGCTTGCAGTATGAAGAGAGTCGGAGCAGAGGGAAAGAGAGGTAGAGAGAGGGAGACAGACATGAAGAGTTGGAGAGAGGAATCACTGAGAAAAGGACGGAAGGTAATTCCAATTTCGAGGAAACAATGCATGCAATTTATCTTTAGTTCACACCCGTACCCCACTCAAACTGGTCCGCGTTTCCGGGTGAGCTGAGAAGCCGCTTTCACAGGCGATAATTGAGAACAGAGGCAGTTTTTATCAACGTGTCTGGTTTGGACTTTATTGAGTCAGTTACCTCTGTCTTTGTTGGGATCATATTCACTGTAATGTCATCCACCAAAAATCGGAAAACAGAACAAGTTATTATCACGAAAGCGAGACTTTTAGTTTTGATGGTACACAACACAATGGCATGTAGACCGTGTTTCATTTCTGATTTCTTAGTCAAAGATACGCGAGATTAATTTTGAGTCTATGTGTATGTTTGTAATATTTAAATACAACTGTTGATAGACTATAATTGTAGATGGAACAATTAAGATACAGACTTAATAAAGAAGAAACCAATTGGTTAGGTAAGAAACGAATAAATTCTGGAGACGATTGCTCTGAAGGTTGCAAACCCTTGATTATACTGCTTAAACAATTGTCAAAAAAAAAAAAAAAAAAAAAAAAAAAAAAAAAAAAAAGAAACGTAATAAACACGAATAAAATTTTCAATGTATTTTTGTCTTTTAGCTCTGTTTGCTCTTTGGTAAATATAGGAGATTTATTTAGGCATGTGAATATAACTCAATTTTTCTAGGATATTTAATATTGTTCCATTTTCCGTGATGAGAAGAATTTTCAATGTTTCATTGAAGGCCCTAAATTTACTCACTGAGCAATCAGAGCTAAAACACAAAAATACATTGAAAATTTTATTTATATTTCCAGTCACGAAAATGGATAGTCACAAACATGCCATAGATATTGACCCCACAGTGACAGCATAGACATTAGACACGTATGTTATAAGGAAAATAAATTAGCCAGTAACTACAATGATCTCTGGTAACATACACAAGGACGATGATAAGATGTACCTCGTGCAAAATAAGACCGCTCAGATTGGAAAAAAGAAAAACTGTATAAAAAGTAAATGCTCATGGCTTTGACTGTATGTTATCTATACTTCTTCTTTAGAGGCGATATGTATTTCGTCGAAACGCTAATTCCCCGATCAAGTTCAGCATTTCTGTCACGTGTAAACTAACGATGCAACCTACGCAGAAACCTCATCCATCGCACGAACAATTGATATCTGGCAGAGGGTTTATTGAACCACCTTTATACTATTCATCTACCATTCCATTCTCGAATAGAGCGCGGGAAGAAAGAAGATCTGAATCTCTCCGTTCGAGCTCTGACTTCTCGTATTTTATTCTGATGATTGTTTCTACCTATGTAGGTGGTAGTCAACAATATTATCTTTGCATTCGGAGGAGAATCTTGGCGATTGGAGTTTCATAAGTAGACCACGCCGCAGCGATAAACGCCCTAGTTGTAATGATTTTTCATCCCAGATCCTGTATCATTTTCTTGACGCTGTCTCCCCTGTAGTGACAATACAAAACGGGCTGCCCTTCCTAGGACTCTTTCGATGGCTTCCGTTAAAACCCACTTGATAAGTATCCCAACACTGGGCAGCAATACTCCAAATGAGGACGGACAAGCGTGGTGTATGCAGTCTCTTTAGCAGTTCTGTTGGATCTTGTTCTGCCAATAAAAGGCAGTCTCTGGTTCACTTCTCCTACATTATCTACGTGTTCTTTCCAATTTAACTCTGATGTAATAGTAATTCTTAGGTATTTAGTGCAGTTTACGGCCTTCACATTTTATTGATGTATCTTGTTAACAAAGTTTAACGGATTCCTTTTCGTACTCATGTGGACGACTTCACACTTCTTATTATTTAGAGTCAGTTGCCAATTTTTACGCCATACTGATATCTTGATCTTCAGGTGACTTCAATAGGCGATAAATGACGGCGTCATCTGCAAATAGCCTACGAGAGCTGCTCAGATTTTCTCCCAAATCGTTTATGTAGATAAGGAACAGCATAGGACCAATAACACTACCCTTTGGAACGCCGAATATCACCTCTGTTTTAGTCGATGCCTTAACAACGATTACTACAAACTGTGTCCTCTCTGACATGAAATCCCCCATCCAGTCGAAAATCTGGGACTATATTCCATATCGCGCAATTAGATTAAAAACCGTTTGTCGGGTACGGTGTCAAAAGCCTTCTGGAAATCTAGAAATATGGAATCACTCTGAGATATTTTGTCAATAGCACTCATTACTTCGTGTGAGTCAAGAGCTTTTTGTGTTTCACATGAACGATATTTTCTAAATCCGTATTGACCTTGAGTCAATAGATCATTCTGTTCGAGATAATTCATAATACTTGAATACAGAATATGTGTCAAAACCCTGCTGGAAATTGACGTCAATGAAATAGGCCTGTAGTTTAGTCTTTCTTTAACCTGAGCAGCTCCCCAGTGTTTTGGTACTGATCCTTCGTAGAGCGAGTGGTTGTATATGGCTGATAAGTGAGGAGCTATCGCATCAGCATAATAAATATAAATTAATGGTTATACAGTCGGGACAAGAAGACTTGTTCTTGTTAAGTGATTTCTGTTGCTTCATTACTCCGATGATATTTACTTCTACGTTCCTCATTCTTGCCACTGTTCGTAATTCGAAATCTATAATACTGGTTTCGCCTTCTGTAGTAAATGAGTTTCGAAAAGCTGCGTTTAGTAACTCTGATTTGGTAGCGCTATCATCGGCAGGACGGCCTTTTCTATCACGAGATGAGGGTATTGTTTGTGTTTGCCTCCAGTATATTTGACATGTGACCGAAATATCGTTCTCAGTCAAATTTCGAGAATGAGTGTCCTTGGAATGAGTCGAAACTGTCTTGACCACTTGATTGATTTCGATGAAACCGAACGTTGAGGAAAGGCATAGGCTACATTTTACGATGCAAGATATTTATTGTTGTGAAGAATGTAATACGCAATATGACACACCCAGCTGAAAAATACTCCTGTCGGAATACAAAATGACAGATATGTTTGTGTTTAAATGACTCCGATAAGAAAATGAGGAACCAGCTGCCTCAGTCGTAATTCCACCTTGCATTTTGGCATGCGACATATTCGCTCACTTTTAAAACAAACTAGATTAAATCGTTCAACCAAGTTTGATTCCATGTTGAATTTTGTATATTTTGTAAGCTGTGCACACCATGCTACCCTATGGTGTTCAAACTTGGGATGGATAGCTGACTTTATTTCGCAGTGCATTAATTTCAGATTGTGTGAAACAATTCACAAAATACAAAAATTAGTTGACCAAGAATACAAGCATGAGACTTCTGTAACTAAATGAATCTCTCAGGACACGAACCTGAAACAAGAGTTTCGCGTCACCTATCTAATGGTTTTTAAGACGGTAACAATTGTCATTTCCAATAATTAGAACAATTATTAACAACGTAAAAAAAACTTCACATTTCATGCACGTAACTGATCGATCCAATGTTTGAGAACGAGAACAGCCCAGTCCAACGAACTTCACAAATAATGTCAAAAATTTACGAAAGATTTTCTTAGGGAAATAAAATCGGAAGAAATACAACTGAAGGCTCAGTTAACTAAATACATAGAAATAGCAGACGAAGCAAATTGTTATAATCACAGGGAGATGCTTAATACTGTATGAAATGTCGACAAAAGTAGAAATTCAAGCATAAGAAGTCATAAGCATACAGGTATTCACACTATAAGAGGAACATTATAAACACATGTAAGCACCTCCTAGTGGAATGTGCTTGGAAATCTCTGTGCCTTAGTAAAGTTAATTTCAACAGTTTGGTGTGTATCGGCGTACTAAGCTCGCTGACGTTCAAAAGATCGTTCAAGGTTATGTTAAAAGCCATACTCTTAGTTAATGACATTATAATTATGTCACAAGGAGCTAGAATGAGCAGTTGAACGGTATTGATAGTCTTGAGAAGAAGACGAATATCAATGGAAGTAAAATAAGGGATGTGGAATGTACTCAAGTAAATCAAATTATGCTGAGGAATTTAGGTATGGAAATGAGGCACTGAATATGGTATCAGGTAACAAAACAACTGATGCTGACTGAATAAAAGAGGATTCAAAAATAAAGAATGCTAACAGCAAAGAAAATCTTTTGCTGGACGAGAAAACTGTCAATACCAAATGTAAATTCAAGTGTTATGAATATCTTTTAGAAAGTATTAGCCTTGATTATCACCTTTCGAGAAACGTGAGACATGGGGGGTAAATATTTAAGGCAAGAAGGGACTAGAAACCTTTAAGTACGGTGCCAGAGATGAAAAAAACCGAATGACGAGGACATGCTGAACTGCCGCGGTGGAATAGCCGAGCGGTCTAAGGCGTCTCACTGCGGAGCGCACGGTTGCTCGCCGTCGGAGGTTCGAGTCCTTCCTGGGGCATAGGTGTGTGTGCTTGTCTGTAGGTTAGTTTAACTTTAAGTAGTTTGTAAGCTGCGGACTGATGACCACACAGTTTTGTCCGATAGATTTACAAACATTACATTCTGAACTTAATTGTCAGAGAATGAAATTTATGACACAAAGTGACTAATTGGAGAAATTGGATTATAGAATGTATCATAAGGTTTCAAGGAATCATAAGTGTGGTAACAGAGGTGAGAGTGGATGGTAGAAATTATGGAGCAAACCAGTCTCGAAATGAGCAAGCAAATTCGAGATGAAAAGGTTTGCCCTGGGTACTTTAGAGTGGAGAACTGAATCCAAGTAATTTTTGGTTTAAGGAACACATCAGCTATAAAACACATAACAATAAAATTGTACCTACCGAGCTTTGCTCCCAAATCTCTTCCTAATAGTGCCTGTAACTACGAAAGTAAGTGTAGTGACACCTATCGTGACAAAACTATATCTAGTAAAGCCAACCAATGCCCTGCAAGGAGTCCCTTTACCAGTTCTGTGTTCTGTGCCTTTTACTCTCCAATGCAATGCATTCGAAGATTTGATGTGATGCAGTTTCATCACCGTCATCACAGATCCTACATTTAGGGTCCTCTTCTGTTATTCCCATTGTATGTAGGTGTTTTTTGAAATTCCCATGGCCTGTCAGCAATCCAACCATGAGTCTAATCTCTCTCCTGTTCAGACCCAGGATTGCAGAGCTTCTTTTAAAACATGGCTTTGGCATCATTACCTTGCCATGTTTTTGTTGATGGACTTTGGTCCAATATTCTATGTGCTGTCTTCTGAGCCAGTTACGTAGCTCCAATTTGATCATTGCCTTGGTGATTGTCAGGACAGGTTCCGGTCCAATAAATGGAGTCTCTGCCCCCATCCTGGCTAATCTGTCGGCATGTTCGTTGCCACTGATCCCTGAGTGGCCAGGGACCCACAATAGGTTTAGTCTATTGCTTTCCCCTAGCTCCACTAGAACCCTGTGACATTCTGCAACAATTTTAGACCTTGTTGCAGGAGCTGCCACTGATCTCAGGGCTGCCTGGCTGTCTGAATAGATATAGATGCTACAATAATTGTAGCACCAACGCAAATTCTCCTCCACACAAGCCCTGATGGCAGTGATTTCCGCCTGGAATACTGAGGCCAGATTTCCTAGAGAGATGACGCCCTCCAGTCTTGGCTGCACCCCATATACCCCAGCCCCAACACCTTGGTCTGATTTTGACCCGTCAGTGAAGCAGACAATATCCTCCGTACGGTGTCGAACTATTTTCTCCCTATGCTCCCTGCTTCCAATTGTTATATTGAAAGGCTTGTTGAAGCAGTATGGGGTTATAATATAGTCGGCTGGCATTTCCCCAACCTTTCCTATATTTACCTCACTCACTATTTTAGTGTGTGATTCTGGATATACCGAAGAGTTCCAGTTGTTGCCTGATTTGAGTCTGTATACACCAGCCGCTGCCTCCATCTTGACCCAAAGGTGTAATGGGGGCATATCCAGCATGGTTTCCATCCCAGCAGTTGGTGTGCTGCTAATTCCGCCTGTTATGGCTAAGCAGGCTAATCTCTGCACCTTACCAAGCTCCTTAGCAGGAACCTGCTGTTCTACCTTCTTCCACCACACGACCGCCCCATAGTTGATCCTGGGTCTAATCACTGTGGTGTATATCCAGTGCATACCCTTGGGGCTCAGGCCTCAATTTTTGCCACAAGCTCTCCTGGTACTCACAAGAGTACCTTTTGCCTTGGAGCAAATACTCCTGATGTGAGGGGTCCATCTCAGTTTCTCATCTAGGGTAACCCCTAGATATTTCACTGTCCCCTTCACAGGTAGCGCTTCATTGAAAAGCTTTAGATTCCAACTACTGGAGATAGGTAAGTGAAATTTCCTGCAGACTTTGTCCATAGTACAATACAACTACCTGTGGTAAAATTTTTTTCTAAGTGTATTTCTGTCAAAATGATTTACATTTTTGTGAAATTGAAATTGCTTTGTTTCTTACACATAATTTTTTTTTAAATAAATTGTAAGAGCTCTAAAAGTGATAATAAAAAACTGTTTCACACTTTCTTATCTGATTACTATGAATTACCTACCACAATATGAATGTTGTAAGTAAAGTAATTTTTGAGAAAATGTTCCTTGTGTGATAGCATGTGTTGCGAAAATTTCCAACAATGCCATGATCAAAGTTTTTGAAGAAAAAAATTGAAAAATGCGATAACGTAATTACCTCAAGTGCAAAATTTGGTTCTGTTATCTTTAAAACACCGAAAACTATGTTAGATTATGTAATCATGACCATTTTCCCCTACGTGTCCCCTTAAGTGCTGGCCGTAGACAATTGCATTATCTATCGTAACAGGCAATGGTCTGAAATGTGGTGTGCTCGGCACACTCTTAACACTGTGGATCTCGTAATGTTTAATTCCCAAGCGATTTCAGAAATGGAATGTGCCATGCCTGGCTCCTACCACAGTCAAGATACTCCCTCATATATCTCTCTTATACGCCGCGACAGCAGCACTCCAAGCAGCCGGAAAGCTACATTTCTGAATACGATATTGCCTGAATGAGAATAGTATCGTTTATATTGATTTCAACATATTTTTACATTACGATAGGTAGACATTTGTCTATCTTAGATTATCTAAGATCCCTGACAAGATAATAAACGGTACATTATAGAACAGTTCATCTGCAATTATCTTGTAATATACAGGCCTTAAGGGGAGTCGTGACGCCCAAAAATGACAAATTATGCAAATTATGAAAATATGGATGTTTATGCTTAATTTGGTGTTGTTGTTATTGAAATATTTGATTATTTGCTATTTTAAATAAATATTTTGAAAATAAACATGCAGTGACATTTCTGAGAACTTTGTTTTCCATCATTTAGCATATTGGCATTTTTCTCTGGAACTATATTGTCTAGAAGGCTGTGGTTTCTTTTGCTTTTTAGAGAGCTGTTCGTTAACTGTCTATACTAGCGGTACTTCGCAGTAAATTCTTTGAACTGTACTTTTGTTTGTGTTTGCAACAACAATTATTCACTATTAAGGTAGGCAGCTATAGGCTGAAGACCATTATTTATGGAATTTTTCTCAGATTTTTTGTGAATCTGGACGTGTATTTTCCTTACGGCTGTATTTTGCATGTTATATGCTTCTATAATCTCAGTTGATGTTTGTAACCGCGGCACACCATAATATCTTTGTAACTACGAGGTAGCATCTGCGCTTAAAGCAGCATCTTTGACCGCTGAGGCGGGCAGTGTACAGTGAGCAATTGATCAGTCGAGTGGAGGCTAGGCTATAGTCATATGGTAGCTATTGTGTAGTACGGTTGGGTTGGTCGACTACGATTCACGTGCCGAGTATGGTTAACTGGATAATGTACTTATGAATGTATCCCGCCAGAGGGCGATGAAACTTCATTTGATGTATTATATTGGAAGAGGAATTTTGTATCAGGACAACGAGAATATTTGTATGTAACAGAATTTTACAAACCCATTGTAATCACTATTATTGTCGACTCGTCAAAGGTATATTTATTTAGGAAAATAAATAACCTAATGACCACTAATTATTTCAGCTCAACCTAGTCCCTCATTTTCCTGATTGTGGCATTTTTCTATTTTTGTCGCGTGGTATGTGTCGAGTTTGAGATATTCTTTAAATGCAAATGTTCACGTGCCAGTCATCAGTTCTTACATGCCACTGAAACCTAATTTCCAGAAATAGTGCTTAGAGAACCACATATTATAACTATGCAATTACATATGGACTGACGCAGATTCGCAGCTCCCATTGTTTCATTTTTGTGTGTGTGATATGTTAATACAGGGCCTAATTAACTTAGCACGTGTCGCATATATGTTTAGAGAGACTGGCGCCTTTATAGAGAGTTAACAGGGTAATATGTGTTTAATATTGGTTGGCATCTGGGAAGCAAAGATATAATGCTGTTCCCGCTCTATGCTAGATTTTTGTAAGTTCATTTTATGAAAGTCTCCCACCAGATTCATTCAGATTTAATTAGAGCTTTTAAATAGCAACTATAAACTAGAAACTTTCAACTAACCTTGTTTTAGTTTCTGTGTTTGTTGGCAGATCAGTCTTTGGATTTTTGACGCTGTTCGTACTTGTATTGATGGCTATTCTGGAAGACTACAGGTTTTGGAATATCTTGGAATTCATTAAGGGTACAACACCACTAAAGTGTGATGGATTTGGACCAACTGTGAATAGTGAATGCAGTGATTGCAACAAACAATATGTATAAAAAAGCCAGATCCAAGAGAAGGAGGGTAGCAATGGGTGGGAATATGAAGGAGGAGATGAGGACTACCATCCAGGAGGATTATAATATATTTTTTATGTATCAGTTGGCTGTATATTAAATTTTTTTCTTGAAACGCAATTTCCACAAAACTACATTTTTCAGTATAAATGCACTTTTTGTTAGATACTTCCGAATCTACATCAATGAATCATTTACTGCTTAACATAGATAGTACAATGATGTTGTACCTCTACTTTAGTAGTATTTACTGTAACAGTTAAATTCAAGAAGTTAAAATTTTGAAAATTTACACCAAAATATTACATGCTTAGGGAGAAAATAACCTTTTCAGCTGTTATTTTAATGTGATTGTAGAAAATACAGTCATAAAACATGCTAGAAAATGTGATGAAAACACTACAATTATATACTGAACAGTTCCTGAGATAACGGGACATACACATAGCCAATTTAAAATTGTTGAGATAGGGAGGTACGACTCCCCTTAACACTAGAACTCATTTTTCACACATACGGGTGTTTCAAGAGCCCCACCTGCCACCATATTCGCCGTGGGAGGAAATCCTCACCTGACTTTTAATCATTTATAGAGTTGTATAACTCACCAAACTTTCGTCCCTGGTCACCTATAAGCATGGAAAATTTATCGCATATCAGGAACGTCAATTTCTAGACGGGAAATAATTTCTGGGTGTGTCTGGACGTTATTCAAGTTTGAATTGCGGAGTATGTTATGATACTTTAGGCCAAAAGTAACGGGAAATACGAAAAATTAGGTCGGGTGAAGCTTTATATCAGTGCGTCTTTCTGTGGACTGGTGACATGCAGACCTATGAACTGGCAGTGAGAAGTCACAGAATAACCGCAGCTCTAGTCAAGAATCCAAGATTTTTATTGCCACAAATCGCTTAGTGATTTTTTATGACTAGTTTCGACTCGTTAAAGAGTCATTATCAAATCTTACTTGCCCATGCATGTTAAGAAATATACCTCAGATGAACCAACATCACTGTGGCAAGCTACAAATGGTATGCACATCATCAGTTGAACATGCATTTGGGTCATGGTGTTGAAGACACTGTGCCTCATGTCTAGGTAGCATGTTATCCCAGTTGTTTTTCACTATGATAACATATTACCTAGACATGAGGACAGTGTAGCACAGGGTCTAATATGAAGCATTTTTTTGTAGCACAGGGTCTTCAACACCATGACCCAAATGCATTTTCAACTGATGAGGTGCATATCATTTGTAACTTGCCACAGTGATGTTGGTTCATCTGATGTATATTTCGTAACATGCCTGGAAAAGTAAGATTTGATAATGACTCTTTAACTAGTCGAAACTAGTCATAAAAAATCAATAAGCGATCTATGGCAATAAAAATCTGATAAAGGTATTCTTGACTATTACATTAAAAGATCGCCTTCTACAAAAAAATCCTGAATAAGTTGTCAGGTAATTATAACCGCAGCTCTGTCTGAGGGACTGCTAACAGATCTATGACACGAGGGCAGGTGTCAGGCGCTTCGCCTTTAGAGAAGTTTTCTGTCTGTGTATCTTTGCCTTTGATAAAGCCGTGTGGTCTGTTATTCCGAATGGCAGCGACGTGAGTGTTGTGGCGAGTTTGCGTTATTGATGCTACGATCAATAGGCGATACGGTCGATGACAGCTGAGATTCTATAGCATCGACATTTCACCCACGACATAAAGCGAGATGATTGCGTAGGACGACGACGATTTTGTTCCAGTGGAAACTGCTGACTCAAGTGATTCAGGTGTATCAAATGATCGGCAAACAGAATCTGAAATATTTGACACTGATGTACCTCTTGCACAACGTAATGTACCATTCTACCTAAATTTTTGAACCAGTAAGCACACAGTACACTGTACGTTTTCTTTTTTTTTCTTTTTTTTTTTTTCATGTGTCGGATTTATGGGTGCCCTTACTCTGAGTAACATGCATGGTGGATGTCAGGTCAATGACAATACTGAGAAGAAACTTCCGGAATTGTGTAATTTCATAATGAAACCAAGGGTGGAATGATTATAGTTGACCAAATGGCAAGACTTTACCGTGTCCAAGCGAGCACCCAAATATGGCCTGGGCGTTTCTCTTACAACGTTCTTGATCTCGCAATGATCAGTGCTCACACAATTTTTAAGTTATGTACATATTAGGAGACCTCATGGCGAGAATTCATTCGCATAGTAGCAGATGAGCAAACTGCAGAGAGGCGACCTCCGATTGCAAGCATTTGGCTCTGGAAATGGTTAATATGGAAACAGAAGGCATTGTCAAATTTATGTTTCCTATATTAAACAACAGTGGAGGAAAACAACAAACTTATGTTTCAACTCCATCAAGTATGTGTGCAAAAGCTGCCAAGACAGAAGTCTTGTACAATGTCTGAACTGTGAGTCCATTCCAGCTTAAAACATACTGCCAACTTTTTTTTCCTAAATATTTCCGAACACAATTATAGACTGAAATTTTTTGTGTTTGTATTTTTGTCCCTTGATTGCAATAAGCAAGAAAACATGTTGAATTTTAGACTCTTTTGCAAAAAACTCGGTACTTATATGACAGTAAAGGTAAAAATACTATTACTAGTCGCATAAATTGTATGTTTTGTCTCTGTTCCAATCTTTTTGTAAAGATAAGCATTGTAAAATTGTTTTACGTAGTTGTTTGAATGATGCTTGATAGAAGACTGTAGAATTTCTGCTTTACAACGTAAAATGAAAATAACATTTATTTTAAAAAATTACTTTTGACTCTGCACTATTAGTTTTAAAGAATAAATTATATTTTTCTTCTGCTTTAGTGTCATCTTGTATGTAATGTTAACATGTAGAAACCCAAAACTCAACGCAAATATAAATGAAATGTCTTTAGAAAAAAGAGTAAGCTTTCCTAGATGGCACTCGGATAGAAGCAGAATCTGGAGCTACTTTTGATGTAGTAAATCCATACAATCAGGTTGTTGTGGCGAAAGTTCCTGATTTGAATACTGGTGATGCAAAAAGAGGAGTTAACTCGGCCTATGAAGCATTTAGAATAAGGCAGCATGTGTCAGCAAGCGAAAGAACTTACCAGATTCGAAAATGGCAACATATTATTGATGAGAATAAAGAAGGAATAGTTAAGATTATTACTGCTGAGGCAGGAAAACCATTGCATGAAGCTCTAAATGAAGTTATATATGTTAATTCATTTATTGAATGGTTTTCTGAAGAAGCAAGATGCATACAAGGTAAAATTGTAGAAAGTCCAGTTGGCACCAAAAAGTAATAATAAAAAGAAATAAAAAAATGGAAAAATAATAAAATAAAATAAAAATAAAACAATAAAGTAGTTATAGCGTCTGGTTCGAATCCCGGTCCCGACATTAAATTTAATTCAAAGCCTCTACTTTAGTTTAATTTTTCTGTCACGTTGTTAGGATGTCTACTCACGATAGAATCATCAAAGAGATACAAATGCCTGAATTTATGAAGTGAACTTCCATTGCTTGACACTGCAGTAAGGACTTCGTGAAGAAACACTTTTGTTTTGTATTTGCAGTCGAGTTCTACTTCCTGTAGGTAGTGAATAAGACGGGGATTTAATCAAGCATTCACCACAGCCACTGTTACTGTGCCAAGCAGGCTGTAAGCAAGATATTCCCTGGAGGCAACAGCAGACGTGGAACAAATTCTTGAACACTGTGACTGCCTTCCTTCCGTCGAGATGTGAGAACGGTCCGAATAGTTCTGCTAGCATACAAAAAGCGAGTCCCGTGTAATATTCTATACGGTATAGTCACCCGCGAGAAAAGTAACTTTGCGCCACTTTCAAAGAAGAGGGAGCGGTACGATTCGGCTTCATCCCCGACAAAGTTTCGTGCTTACGATGGCTACACATCTAGAGAACTTCGATTCGAAAGTAGCTGAACTTTCGTCTCAAATATACAGCTGGCAGTAGTCGTAAAAAGGCGGAATCCATCTCTTGGACGATACTTCCTTTGGCTATCTTTTCCATGTATGTTACAAGCAGAAGCGTTTCCTCGTCGTGACGCATGGAGAAACGGAATGCAGTTCCACATTTGTATACATAATAAATACAGTGCACGTTTAAAACATATTGCAAAATATAAATACATGTGACTGTGTACTTGGTATACCGGGCGTCCTAAGGAAACACACACAAATTTTAGGAACACGAATAAAATATCTAGTAAACATTGGCTCTAAAATGTATACCTTAAGTCCTATGAACACTTGTTCACTATGATACTATAAACGATCACATTATCGAAGATGAACAAGTTTCCTTATCTCTTTTAGGCGACTGTTTCCTTGTATTAGTCAATACCACCCCCTCACAGGCGAGAAAATAGAAGGATTGAACTCTGTGTTAAATATCATATGGTAATACCGAATACTCTTTTGAAAAATAGTAAGTCAAGAAGATACACATGGAAACGTCTCTGGAGATACGCGAGATTCCAGATATACGAGATATGTCGACGAAGTAAGTTCCGTTTTGATATATAAAACAAACGGTACAGATACAGAAAAAAATATTCATGCTGCAAAAATATACAATTGTTAAACTACTTTCTTACATAGCTTCCGAAAGTTTGTAGGCACTTGTCAATAGCGTGGCACAGGTTTTTGTATGCTTCTTCATAGAAGATTGCCCCCTATGTATTCAACCATGTGGTAACATGCTCTTTCAGTTCATCATCGTTGACGTGTTGACCACCAAGGACAGATTTTAGGTGCAAGAATAGGTGAAAGTCGCTAGAAGCGAGGGCCGGGCTCTACGGAGGATGATTAAACACGTCACAATGAAATTCCCGTTAAGAGTTGTTTGGTCACATTCGCCTTGTGAGGTCGGGCATTATCGTGGAATAAAACACCACCTTTTGACAATAATCCTCGGCACTTCATCTGTATTGCGCGGCGCAATTTCTTAATTGTCTCGCAGTAACCATGTACATTGACTGTTTTGCCTCGGGGCAAGAAATCACTCAGCAAAATGCCTTTACTGAAAAAAAAAAAAAAAAAAAAAAAAAAAAAAAAAAAAAAAAAAAAAAAAAAAAAAAAAAGGCAACGTGCACATGACTTTTCGAGGTGTCAAGATTTACTAAGGCTTAACGTAACCTTCGCTGGGGATGAAGTGTACCTCCATTCCACTGATTGCCGTTTTCTTTCAGAGTTGTCGTACGATACCCAAGTTTCATCCCCCCTACCCCCCTCCGTGATAATCCAAGAAAGAAAACCATCGCCTTCTTCGTCGTAGCGTGTCAAAAGCTCAATCACTGTCCATCCGTTGTTTTCTGTGTTGTTCAGTAAGATTTTTGGGTACCCAACGCGACCGAAGTTTTCGAAACTTCAGTTTTTCGGTAACAATTTCATAAAGTAGTGATCGTGCTCGTGAGATTTGGGAAACTTTGATAGTAAGGGCACTGAGTGTAAATTTTCGGCTGTGCTTAATCTTCTCTTCAACTGTATGAACCAGTTCATCAGTAACCGTAGACGGGCGTCCATTTTGTTCTTCACCGTGCAGTTGATCACGTCCTTCATTGAACAGTCTGACCCACCTTCTAACCATTGAATTACTCATTACATTTTGTCTGTAAAGCTCGCAGATTTACCGATGAATTTCCTTTGGTTTAACTTTCTTTGCGTTTAGAAAGCATCACAGAGCTGATTCATTCTCAATTACGGCGGACATTATAAAGAAGCACTACAAAGCACACGACGACAGCAGCGATCTGAAAATCACATACATGTCTTCTTGAGTCAGAGTAACTGCCGTGCATCTACATCTACATATATATCCTCCGCAATCCACCGTAAAGTGCGTGGCGGAGGGTACACTGTACCACTACTAAGCATTTCCTTTCATATTCCACGCCCTAGTAGAACGAGGGAAAATAAATGTTTATATGCCTCTATACGAGCTCTAATTTCTCTTATACTGTCTTTGTGATCTTCAAGCAAAATGTAAGTAGGCGGCAGGAAGATCGCTCTACAGACAGCTTCGTTTAAACTGATCTGCTCCGGGTCCCAAACATTTGAGCAATACTCAAGACGTGGTCGTACTAGCATTTTATACGCGGTCTCCTTTACAGGTGAAGTACATCTTCCAAAAATTCTCCCAATTAAACCAAAGTCGGCTGTCCGTATTATTTACAACTGTTCTTACATGTTCGTTCCATTTCATATCGCTCTGCATTGTTACGCTTAGATATTTGAACGACGCGACTGCATCAATACGCTCACTACTAATGCTGTATTCGAACATTATGGGATTGTTTTTCATACTCATGGGCAGCACCTTACGTTTTTCTACATTTGGAGGTAGTTGCCATTCTTCGCACCAACTAGAAATTTTGTCTAAGTCATCCTGTATGCTATTACAGTCAGTTAAAGACGACACCCTCCTATACACCACAGCATCATCAGCAAACAGCCAACAGATTTCAACCAAATTTGGTACAAATATTATTTAAGGTCAGGAATCATTTGCTATGGTTGCAAAAATAATCTACGGTACATAGTTAATACGATAATACGTCATAAACAATAATAACTGCTCCATCTTGCGGCGCATGATAGCGTAATTGTATTCCTCAACTGTTTGAGAATGAGAGCACTTAGCGATTTGCAATAAACTTTAAACATAATTCCAAATCCCAACGAAACTTTTTCTCACTGACAACTCCAACAAAATGATGAAAGGAAAAGTATCGCTTACTAATTTACCGATGTTCATGATGTACATCTAAGGCATTTGGCATGACGGTACAAGTTATTCTTTTACATTGTAAATTGTATTCGCGAGACATTTCACAGATACGACACATACATATCACTGAATGTACCTTCGATATTATATCACAGTCCAACATATAGTTCATGAGACATGAACTCAGAAACTATTTGGTTCATGAAAAACCGCATGATCATACATGTGGTTTCGATTTATTACGTCTTTACTACTAACACCATCCACAACATATTTTACAGACATTAGGCACATACACCACTGAATGTAGCCCTTACATCATAATACGACACATATTTCAGGAGACATGAGGTCATAAACAATGAAATTTCCGAAGAACTACTACAGCATGAGCTGTTTTACCACATCTCCTACTAAAATAATGGATCCATTTCAACTAAACTTGCTACAATACTGCTTACTATCAGACAACAATCGCTGTGGGGTTAAAAACTATATACGACATACAGTTCAAGAGATATGACGTTGTAAGCAATGAGGCACAATAACGCGTGATTTACGAGAGTTCATTCATTCACTATTTATTCATCGCAGACAGTTTCCTAATATTACTCTCTACAAATCTGTAATATTATTGTAGGACACATAGACAAGAATATATGATGTCATAAGTATTGAGCTGCACATTTCTTTGTTTTACTATTATATAATTTCTAAGCTGATTACATGAAGACGAAATCATTTCCAATTTGTATTTTAATTCATAATATAAGACTGGAAAAACGCATATATACACCCCGGGAAAACCGGGTTTATCACCTAGTATAAAAAAACCGTGCCCTAGGCAGAATATGTGTACTACTTTCAAAATGCAAAATGTTGTTCATCCTCTCCCGAAAGTATCCACATTACTGAAAGATCATTGAAAAAACTTGTTGCATTCTTTTTTTTTTTTCATTTTGATATCTAATAATTATTATTTTCTCCATTATAACGTGTTGGTTCATAGCTACATCTTAACTGCACTTCTGCTACTACTTAGCTGTAGCACAGCTAACTAACTTTTCACACTGTTTCTGCCACAGGGTGGCTAGCAACACTGCATATCTGATCGAGTGTGAGCGGAGGTCAGAGCAATAAACAATTCTTCCAAGTTCAGAAACATTCAATCATGGAAAAGTACTCAATTTAACACAAAATGAAATAAAAAGAAAAAAGAAAAACAAATAAAATTGATATTTCAGTCAATTTCATGAAGGTTGCTTGAGATGGAAAAGCTTGTTTCTATGAATCAGCACGGGATTAGGAAACATCGTTCATGTTAAACTCAGGTTGCTCTTTTCTCACTTGTCATCTTGCTAGCCATGGATGAAGGGCAAAAGCAGGTTGTGTTTTTCCACGATTTCAAAAAGGCATTTGACGCGGTGCCACACTGCAGACTGCTGACGAAGATAGGAGCATATGGTATCTGTTCACAGATTTCTGACTGGCTGGAAGACTTCCTAAGAAATAGAACGCAGAACGTTGTTCTCGGTAGCGAGTGTTCATCAGAGACGAGTGTATCGTCAGGCGTGCCACAGGGGAGCGTGCTTTAGCCGCTATTATTTTCTATGTAAATGATCTGATGGTCAGACGAACTTGTAATTTGCGGCTGTTTGCTTATGATGCTGTGATTTATGGGAGGGTGTCGTCTTTCACTGTAATAGCGTACAGGATGACTTAGACAAAATTTCTAGTTGTTGCGAAGAATAGCTGCTAGCTGCGAAAAAAGAAAAAAGTAAGGTGTTGAGCATCTGTAGGAAAAATGTTCGAATATAGCATAATTAGTGAGATTCTTGACGCAGTCGGATCGTTTAAATATCTAGGCGCAACATTGCAGAGCGATATGAAATGGAACGAATATGTAAGGGCAGTTGTGAGTAAGGCGGACAGCCGACTTCAGTTTATTGGGAGAATTTTGGGAAGATGCACTTCATCTGTAAGGGAGACTGCGTATAAAACGCTTGTACGGGCACGTCTTCAGTATTGCTCAACTGTGTAGGACTCGCAGCAGATCAGTTTAAAGGAAGACATGGAAGCAGTTCAGAGGCGAGCAGCTAGGTTTGTTACTGGTTCGACCAATGCCCGAGTGTCACAGAAATGCTCCGGGATATCAAATGGGCATCGCTGGAGGAAAGCCGACTTCTTTTCGACAAATTTCGCGTAATTATCACAAAGACAAGATAGAAATTAGGGCTCGTACGGAGGCATATAGACATTTTTCCCCTCGTTCTATTTGGGAGTGAAATATGAAAGTGAATGCCTAGTAGTGGCACAGTGTACCCTCCGCCACGCACTTTACGGTGGATTGCGGAGTATATAGTAGACTAGCTGAAAACCCCGCGTTGCATGGGTATTTATTGAAGCCTTCAGTTAGTACTTCTCCCATCCCTTTCCCTCCGTCCATGTCCTTCTTTCTGACAGCATGTTAAATTTATCAGAGAATATATAAGAAATAAGGCTGCCTTATATAATGTACAAAATTGCAAGAACAGTATCCAAACAAAGACAGAAACCAAAACACAAATGATATGTAACATTCATACATTTATTTAATTCACAACCTGACTACAAACTACACAGAAAGATGTGACGCAGTGGTAAGACACTGGAATCTCATTCGGGACGACGGCGTTCAGATCAGCTTTCAGTCATCCAGATTTACGTTTTCCGTGTTTTCCCTAAATCACTCCAAAGGACACGGCCGAATTCCTTGTAGCTTTATAAAAGTCTATTGCTTCTTCTTAGAGTGGTATGCGCTTCACGGTTCCAAGTTGCTTCCAAGTTCTGAACAGCACTGTCATCTTTCAGGAATTTCCTCAAGCAAACTGGTATACAGAAGTGTCTCAGCAGTAAATAAGAAATGTAATAAAACGTGGTGCATGATGTGAAAAGCTTTTACTCATCGCAGTAAATATGATCCCATATTTGTTGAGTTATATGTTGTACATTTGTACGATTTTTCAGGTATAGATTCATTTGTATAAGTGCTGTATGTTTGCAAAATCTGTTGCGAATACAATTAGTAGTAACCAAGTAATAACTTAAAAATTGGTGCGTGATGAAGCGGTTTTCCATTAACGTTACTGTGTATGTGCTCATATCTCATGAAGTACGCGTCCTACTGTGATACAATTTCGAAGCTACATTCATTTGTTTGTGTCTACTGACTGTAAAATTTCCTGTTGGTACAATATGTAGCGTAGGAATTATAAATTGGAACGTTGTACCGAATCCGTAGTTTTGCTTCATGAACAGCGGAAAAGTAGTAAGCGAAAAACTTTTTTTTCTTTCATTATTTTTCTATGGTTGTCAGCGAGAAAAAGTTTCCTATAGATTTAAAGAAGTCGCTAAGTGTGATTCATTAATTTCTCCTGGCCAATAACAACTTCGAAAAACTTACGGGCATGCATCCAGGTATGGAATTCGACGTCAGTCGATATTTCGGCAGTAGACCACTCTGCCATTTTGAAGGCGAAACTGCAGTGAGGAAGCAATGTGCAACGATCTTTAAAACCTCGGTTTTCAATGAGTAAAGAGGAAAGACAACACACACCGCGCAAGCAAGCACACAGCGCCGACACGACCAAAGATGAAACCGATCAGAATGTCGATAATAAACATCAGTTCTCGACCGATGAGGTCGGATTAGTTTTGTCCCAAGTTTTTTGACAAGTGAGAGAGCAGGGTCCCAAGCGGAATTTAAGCATAACCCCCCACCCCTATGCATAAGGTTGTCACCTAGTTTTATTTCTATCGCTTCCTTGATAAGACAGTCCCAGTATTTGGAAGTGCATGCCAGAATTTCCGGTTTGTTGTATTCCATAGGGTGACCTGTGTCAAAATGTTCAAATGTTTGTTAAGCTTATGGGACTTAACTACGGGGTCATCAGTCCCTAAACGTACAAACTACTTATGATCTACCTTATACTAAAGACGGCACAAATATCCATGCCCGAGGGGGGATACGAATCCCCGACCGTAGTGGTCGTGCAGACCGTGACTGAAGCGCCTCAGTCTCCTCGGCCACCGCGGTCGGCTGACCTGTGTCAAGACAGTGTTTGGCCATAGCAGATTTGTTTGGCTGTTGTAAACGTGAGTGACGTGGTATCATGCTCTCTCACTTGTCAAAAAACAGAGGGAAAAGCTAATCGACCTCATCCGACGAGAACTGATATTTAGTATCGATATTCTGACTGGTTTCTTCTTTCGTCGTGTCGGCGCTGTGTGCTTATTTGCTCGGTGTGTGTTGTCTATCTTGTTTATGCATTGAAAATCGAGGTTTAAAGATCGTTGCACATTGCTTCCTCACTGCAGTTTCGCCTTGAAAATGACAGGGTAGTCTACTGCCGAAATATCGGCCGTCGTCGGTTTTGATACCTGGCAGCATACCCGTCATTTTTTCGAAGTCGCTGTTCTCATTGTCAAATAGTGGACTGATAAAGTCACACTATCACGTATAGCAAGTAGTGGAAGTTTTCGTTGTTTATGACGTCATATCTCCTGAGCCGTGGCCGGCGAGAAAGACAGGCCTCAGCTCACATATGACGCCACGTAAGCAAGGTAGTTCCCAGCCGGCGCGATCGCGAGCCGATTGGCCGACCGCTGGGACACTGCCCACTGCGTCTTAGTGGGCAGCCACTGAGCTAGCGATCACTCCGGCTCGGAACTACCTTGCTTACGTGGCATGACGTCTGCGCTGGGGCCTGTATTTCTCGTTGGCCGCGTCGTGAACTATCGACTGTATCGCAAAATCCTATCTTAGCTGTCGTTTTCTACCTATAAAATACGTTTCTGCCAAATTTCAACATCATACGTGATGTAGTTTTCGACATTTCGTGTTTAGTCTGACTCGCTTTTATATAGATAGAGATGTTGATGTTATGAAACCCAACAGCAGTGCATACGAAGAGCATTATGAGTTTTGCAGGTACTCCATTCAGGCGCTGGCCAGCAGCTGCCGGCACCGCAGCAACAGCCACACGTCGGCTGCCGGGTTGTCGCGCTGCACGTAACGCGTCCTCTCGCCTGCGGGGGCGTGGCGTAGCCTGGCGCGGTGGCGGCTCGCGCCCAGTTTCCGCTGTCGGCCGGCGGAAAATCGCGTTTGGTCCGCGTGACGGACGGCCGACAATGGCGGCGCACGAGCCGCCGGCCGCCGTGGAAGCACGGTTCGCGGAGCACCCACTGCACTGCTCTGTGCGCGCGCTTTATTTTCTGTCTAAATAAAAGGCCCAAGATCACACCGCGAAACAAATGTGCCCAATACAACTGCTGCTCTGAAAAAAATTCGAAAAAATGTATCAATATTTTTGTTTTGTCCGTCACCATCGTCCCCCCCGTTGTTACTCCTTCTGCCTCCCTCTCTCTCTTTCATCCGTCCCCCCCCTCCACCCACCACTCACTCATTTCCTCCTCTATTTCTCTCGTTTCAATCTCTCTCATTCCCCACACTCACCACCATGAATACAGCTCTAATAACTCCCTCTTTCTCTTTCTATCTCTCTTTCCCTCATGTCTATCACAATCGCACGCACGCACCTATATATCCGCACAATATACAGGGTGAATCATCTAACACTTGCACCAAAAATATTGCGGAAAGAGAAAGTGCGACTGATGTCCGGTTTTCACAGAATGGATTGATAGTCAGGAGCTAAAGTGTATTTTTATGCAAACATACAGTTTTTTTAAATGGACCAATGGTTGTTTCTATCATGCACTGGAATTTTTGACACCAGCTGGGTACAAAAAATTTTGAATGACATTTTTATCACGTTCAGTTTCACAGCTACAATCGTTTAAAGTTTCGCGGGAGGAGGCTGCGATAGCGTACCTGACTGGCCGAATGACTAGCCCCTGGGGCACAGCCCACTGTCTCATGACCACCAGCCACTTAGTTACGCTGTCGTAGCCTCTGCCCTCAAAACATTGAATGGTTGTAGCTGCCAAACTAAACGTGATAAAAATATCATTCAAAATTCTTTGTACGCAGCTTAATTACAAATTCCAGTGCATGATAGAAACAACCATTGTCCCATTTGAAAAATTGTATGTTTGCATAAAAATACACTTTCTAGGTACGTTTACAATCTGTTCATTGGCTAGCAACACGAGTCCTTGACTTCCAATCCATTACGTGAAAACCGCACATCAATCGCACTTTCTGTTTCCGCAAAATTTACGGTGCAAGTGTTAGGTGATTCACCCTTTATATGGACATACTAGCTTAATTGCCGCTGCGGTCTAAAGAGTCTCGCTGCGGAGCGCGCGGTTGCTAGCCGTGGAAGTTCGAGTCCTCCATGAGGCATGGGTGTGTGTGTTGTCCTTAGGTTAGTTTACCTAGGTTTAAGTAGTTTGTAAGCTACGGACTGCTGACCACGCAGTTTGGGCCGATAGATTTATAAACATTTGAACTGAGGTGTTTCTTGAGGTGGAGGAACAGATGGTAATCGCCCGGTCCAAGATCAGGACTGTAGGGTGGGTGGTCTAAAACTTCCCAGCCAGAACTGTCCAACGATTCGCGGGTCTGACCTGCAGTGTGAGGGGTTGCATTTTCACGGAGAAGGACAATTCCCATGCCGCGTCTTTTGCTTTGAATCGCTCTGCATAGCTTTCTCAGCGTTTGGCAACACGCTTCTTTATTGATAGTGGTTTCTCGTTGCATGAAGTCGACCAACAAAACATCATGCCAATCCCAAAACACCGATGTGATGATTTTGCGCTGGGACACAGTCTGTTTGAGCTTCACATTTACAGTCTAGTGTGCGTGTCTCCATTCCATGCTCTGTTGTTTCGACTCGGGCGCGATATGCGAAACCCATGTTACGTCTCCAGTGACGATCAGACTCAAGAACCTTCTTTGTGATAACGACTCAAGAACTTGATCGCACACTCAAATCTTCTGTTTTTGTTGTCTTCTGTTAGGAGTTTCGGGACCCAACGGGAGCAGTTTACCAAACTTTCGGTGTTCAGAGACAATTTTGTAAAGCACTGATCTCGACAGGTCAGGAAATTCATTTGGAAGATCTGTTAGCGCCTGTTCTCACGAAATCTCGCTTCAACTGAAGCCACCAAATCGTATGTATTTGAAGAAGGGCGATCGGAGTGGTCTTCATCATGACGTTGTCAATGCCATCTTTGAATTCTCGTACCCACTTACGCACTTTGCTTACACTCATAATTGTGAAACTGTTTTCCAACAACCCGATTCCACAATTCTTACTATAGATGAACCACATACTCCAAGAATCGTGAAAACATTGGCTTTTTAAGTTAAAGTAATTACACTTAACAGAATATGCACGTTTAAGAAAGATGAGACCCCACACCGAATTGATACACGTCAAAAACTGTCTTTTTTAGTAAGGATAGACGTTAATAGAGGATTATTGTTCTGTTGTGTTTATATTCTACTTACTTTCGGCGGAATAAGCTGCAAATTCACACATATTCGCAAGTATTTGTAAAAGACGAAGTTGTTCTTTATACCACTGAATCAGTTAATTGCGGCTGTTATTACTTTAATTTCCGTATTATGTATGTCCCTTGATATTTTACTAATGCTTGTAACGCAGAAGTAGTAGTATTTCTTTAATTACGTATAAAAATAATTATCAACAAACATCACTTCTTCGGCAGCTTGTCCACCGCTAGGAGAACTAGTATCGTTGCAACTGTCAGTTGGTAACAACGTTCACAGCAGTTAAATGTCGCGACTGTATGTTGTTAGACTGCGGTAACACAGTTCACTTCGCAATGCAGTCGAACACTTTCTGCTGCAGACAGGTTCCTTGCTGCCAAAAACCGTATCACTGACAAATCTCATACGCGGCGGGCGAGTTGATAGACTTAAACATTTAGAAAACCCTGAACAGAACCGTACAGGTTAGCTATAGAGCTGAAACTGAGCACAGTTGTTCCCGAGGCTTGCCGATTCACGACGCATGCGCGCGTTGCGGTATACGTGCGAACTACTAATGTCTAAAATAAAACGAACCTTACTTAAAAAACACGCCTCGGATAGTATATTTTCTTTAAATTGTTTTTTTCTACTGGGTACTCCAGAGGCTCAACACTTACCAGACGCCGTGTTATTCTTGTCCAAAGGCGTCAAGAGAGGCTGTATGTAGCGGAAAGTAGACAACGCTCTGCACCCTCTGCCGTTCTGTTTGTTTTCCTGACCGGAGACGCTGATTCCCTATCAAGTAGTTCCTCAGTTGGCTTTACAAGGGCTGAGTCCACCCCGATTTCCAACAGCGCTCGGCAGACCAGGAAAGCGAACCATGCTAGTCAAACCCTACAGTGCTTTCCTGATCTCGCGGGAACCTGTGAATCCAGAGCGACACGACCGTTAGCAAGCACTCTGAGAAAGTATACTTGCGTTTATGTCGTTGTTGACTTCTTCTTGTCTAGTTTGATGCAACTCTCCACGCAAGTGCCGATTTGAACCTGCCTGTAGTTACTATAGTAACCATCTACAAGTTTTTACCCTGCACGCATGTGTAACTGATTCTGTGCTTCAGTGGTCCACAGATCGAAGAAGGCAGTGGTTTAGTGAGGTTAAAAAGAAAAAAAAAGTCCGAAATGTGAAACATTCGGAGCGGCATTGTGCTAGTTGTGATGTTCACATCTCTTGAAAAGTGCAGCAGCTCTCCTATGTTTTATTTACTTTTGTTTGTGTTCGTTCTTCGTGAAAATAGTGGAAAAATTATGGGGATAACACTTCACTCCGGGGAAAAAAGGAAAAGAAATGTTTCACAAAAATGTGTTACTTGAAAATTAAATTCGCGTTCCTTATGAACGAATATGACTAGTCATCATTTTCTTTAAGCGCTGTTTGCAGTAAACATTACACGGAAAAGACAAGAAAAGGAGAAAGAGAGGCAGGCAGGGAGAGGGAGAGAGAGAGAGAGATATGGAACAAAACTCACTTGTTGATAAGTGCTAGCCGACTGGCATGGGACACACAATAATGTTTTTCACTGGTTGGAAAAATGTTTTTTGCAAACAAAATTGTGCGTAGTACACATATACTGCTCGAGAGTGGTTAACGTCAACGGAGTGGGAAAAGTTCTTCCAGAACGAAACGTAAGTAAAAAATATTTTTATGCAACAGAACTATGTTTGAAAATAAAGTCTGCTGATTGTCATAGGTGCTAAACATGTATGCGTCTTGAGCAAAACAGTGCTTTTCGTTATAGGCAGATCTTATCTCCAATAAAATCAGAAGTGTTTTGTCTGAATAAGTACCGGAAATAACCGACACAAATTCATATCTAAATCATGTAGACGTCTTGAAATACATAAGTGAAACCAGATACTATTTTTTTTGGGGGGGGGGATGGGGCTGATCCCCCCCACCCAAATATTTTTTATTTTTTATGGTTTTCATTTTTTTTTAACAGGTCGGCACCGGAAATTTGAAATAGCACATACGTAATAAATCACAACATAACTATGATTTGCGAAGCAGAAGTGAACGTGACAATGGGTCGCCAACATGATGCCGCCACTGAGAAGGTGTGCTGCTGTTTTTGTGAGCGGTTTTATGCCGCCGCGACCAGCTTTAATGCTGCCACTGTTGTTACTGATATGCTGAAGTTACGGTCCTATTGTTCATACGCGGCGACCCGTTGCTTAGCAGGTGAGCGGCGCCATAGAGTGAAATCTTATGAACAATAGTAGTGTTACTTTAGTTCAAATTTTGCACCTTGGGTCTCATGTTGATTAATCGGTAAAAACTTTTCTCTTTGGCTAGTAACGTAGAAGCTGCTTCAATATTGTACATGCTGATTATATACACTCCATTTCCACTACGTTATTCCCTTTCCACTTTCAAATTAATGCGAGCTTACTCATTTTATTTCTTGTGCAATTTTTTGCATAGTATAATTGGTTAAACTATAAAAAGTGTGGAAATCCTGTGCCACTGCTGTTGGATTATGTATTTACTGTGCATGCAGTTATTCCCTGTGGCTGAATGAGTGACATATCTTCACATTCGCTTTTTTCCCTCCAAAAGCAGTTTCAGATATTGTAACGAAATTATGGAAATTAATTGACCAAACTTCTCTGGTCATCTCAGTAAACCCATATATCGATGTCCGGAGGAGGGTTGGAACCATTGTCTTCTACAAGAGAATAGGAGACACAGGGCAAAAGCTGAGACTCATATGGTATATTAATGATTGCCAAATCGAGTCAAATTTACAGAAAATACTGACCATATGAACCCACTAATCCGTACGACTTGGCACGCTCTCTGTTCTCGATGCGTGCATCGATTCGGTAGTGGAGGACTTTCATAAAACCATTGTATAGAGACTTCCTGGCAGATTAAAAATGTATGCCGGAACCGGGACTCGAACCTGGGACTTTTGCCTTTCGCTCTACCACTGAGCTATCCCGACACGTCTCACGGTGCCGCCTCCCAACTTTACTTCCGCCAGTACCTCGCCTACTACTACCCAAACTTCACAGAAGCTCTCCTGGATCCTTGCAAGACTAGCACTCCTGGAAGAAAGGTTATGATAGAGACACCAGTCACCTCCTGTCGGAGGTTCGAGTTCTTCCTCGGGCATGGATATTGTATTGTTCTTAAGATAAGTTAGTTTAAGCAATTTGCAAGTCTAAGGACTGATGACCAGAGAAGTTTTGTCGCTTAAGTCTACAAACATTTGAACATTTTCCACTTAGTGCAGTATGTGAGCAGGCACCGCTAAATTAAGATCACAGCCTAAACAGGGTGTCTATATTACCAGATTAATAATACTTTTGTTTGCAGTATGCACAATGGTTTTCGGAAAGTCCACCACATAACCTGTCTTTCTTGTATCAATGCCTATTCATGAAAATATTGTTTTGAATATGGCTGTTTCAATTTAAGCCTTGGCTTCCAAGGTCATTTTTCTGTCACTCTGTCCCAGGTGCAGTCTGACCGACCGCAATTTTTAAATAATCTTAAATAGTTCCGATTGTTGTCTAAGCGAACTAATCCAATTCATTACGCAAAAGGTTACTGATATCTACATAAATTCAGTAAAAGGAATACATTTTAAAATTAATTTTATGAAATATATATATATATATATATATATATATATATATATATATATTCAAACGTAAAATTGCAAAAAACAGATTTAACATTATTTTATTAAAACTATAAAATGTCAAAAACTCTGGCCTTTAAATTTTACTTTGTGCATGTTTTTATTGTTTCCTATGCATGCAAATGTAAAAACATAAGAAACTCTACAAAAAACAAAAAAACAAAAATCACAATAATAAAAACACAAACGAATGATATTATGCTGGCGCACACGAGAGTTCGTCAAAAGTGACTTCAAAGACCAACGATAATGTTTTAGACAAAAGATGTTTCTTGCAGACTTCTTATCTGATATGTCTGTCTTCACAATAACGATTACTTGTTTCACTCTATGAACCCACAGGTGCCAATACAATTTCTTTTTCACTTTCACACTGTTCAGAATTATGTTCACTTTGTATCTCATAGTCACTGTATGATTCCACATCACTTCCTAAAGGGTCTTCAAAGCATTTCAAAACAGTGCCGTCAAAATGAGGGTCTGTAACATGCACAGTAGAAGAGAAGAGCACGGTGCTGAATTCATAACGCAAAGGCCCAGGTACGATCTCTTACACCGCTAGCAGAGAAGATGATGTAATAATAAGGGTCCGACTCGCGTTAACGTGGCTGCTGAGAATGGTAAACAGTGCAGGTGCTGGAAGCAAGGTTAGACAACGCTGTATTATCCTTCCCCACACCTATCCATTAACAATTGACCAACAATAAGCTCTTTCTGTCTCTGAGAGCGCACCTGGGACGTTAACACGGAAGATTGTACTACTTGTGAAGTTTGTGTGGTATGGATAGCACGTGGTTCGTGTGTACCTATCATAATATGAAGATTAATGTTGTTATTTGTATGACACTTAAGTTTTTAAAACGAGAATAGAAAATTGACTCCATGATTTTGTATTCTATTCAACTGAAAACAATAAATGTGTTTATGGCAATCTGAGTTGAAAGATCATTTTGAGTTGACCATCACATTGAAAAACCAGGAATGATTTAGATATACCACCTATGACAACCAGACCATCAACGGAAGATAATCAATTCAAGATAAGCAAAAATTGCAGCTGACTCACACTTTGGTTACATTAATATATGCATAACATGGAGTGTCGTCTATGAAGTATTGTTTAAATGAAAAGATACGAAATGTCTTAACAACGAATTCGGTTGAAATTTAAATGTGGCGCTTTGGGGTAACGTAGTGTGACATCTGGGAAAGTGAAGAACGCGTCGTCACCTACCCCTAAAAACATTCTAGGCTTTGCTCTCAGCAGGCTAGGTGATGCTCACCATACTTTCTCGACATCCAATACTCATCGAATTCCTCGAGCACGGAAAAAACCAATAACAGTGACGTGAGACACTCCGTAAGCTACGCAAGTGCATCAAGAGCAAACCACCTGAGCTGCTCACGAAGGTAGTGGTTCTGCTCCATGATGACGCGCGTCCACACGTCTCCAGGTCACACAAACTCACCCAAAGTGTACTGGACAAGTGGGAACAGTTTGAGCATCCGCCCTACAGCCCGTACAAGTCGCCCTGTGACTTCCATGCCGGCCGCGGTGGCCGAGGGGACTGAGGCGCTTCAGTCACGGTCTGCACGGCCGCTACGGTCGGAGGTTCGAATCCCCCCTCGGGCATGGATATTTGTGCCGTCCTAGTTCGTAAGTAGTTCATAAGTAGTTTGTAAGTTTAGGGACTGATGACCCCGTAGTTAAGTCCCATATGCTTTACAAACATTTGATTTTGTGACTTCCATCTGTTTGGTCCGCTAAAAAACATCTCAAAGGAAAGCGCTTCAACTAGGACTACATAGTTCTTGAAAAGTCTGCTAATTATTTTTCGTGAAAATTAATAAATGGTTTAAAGCCAACTTATTGACATTAAAGTTTGGAAAGGCTCACTACATGCACTTCAGAACATGTGACGATTTCCATCAAGCATTAAATTCCTGGGATTACAGCCCACCACAGACCTACAGACCTACAGACCACAGACCTACTTAACAAATATAAACTTGCAGTTAGAGTGTTAGCAGACGTAGGAGACAAAAATAAAAAGGCTTGGATACTTTCCTTACTTTCATTCCATAATATAATGTGGTATAATATTTTGGTAAAAGTCTTCAACTCAAGCTAAGGTTTTCAGTGTCCAAAAGCATGTAATACGTATTATTTGTGGAGTAAATTCACGGATATCCTGTAGAAGCCTCTTCAAAGAACTCTCAGTATATTTATTCCTTAATGAAATTTGTCATAAATAATATCTTTTCCCAACAAAAGTTCAGTTCAGACATACAACACTACGAAAAGAAACGATGTACACAATGACGTAAATGTACTTACTTTAATTAAAAAAGCGGTCCCTAAACAGGAACACACATTTTCAATAATTAACCATCAACCATAAAAAATGTGGCTACAAATAAAAATCAATTTTAGAGGAGCCAAAAGGCTTCCTAGTGGGCAACTCCTTCTACTCCACTGACGAATTTTTAATTTGAAAGAGGATTCCTTCAACAGGGATCTATGGAACGAACAACTAATGTAATTTAACTGTGGGACACAGTACAAGGAATAGCTCTTGTCACAGGTACAGAAATTCTGGGGGACAGGTAATCTTTCGGCTCGTTAGACAGTGGGATAGTTGTGTTCACACGTCTGGTGTTTATTTTTGAATCTTCAGCTACACTCGCAATGGCTTTTCCTATCAAATGTTCAAATGTTTGTAAATCTATCAGACCAAACTGCGTGGTCATCAGTCCGTAGCTTACAAACTACTTAAACCTAGGTAAACTAACCTAAGGACAAACACACACACCCATGCCCCAGGGAGGACTCGAACCTCCACGGCAAGCAACCGCGCGGTCCGCAGCGAGACGCTTTAGACCGCTCGGCTACTCCACCGCGGCTCTTTTCCTATCTTTTCATTTGAACATCTCTCGTATATTGTGGACATTAACTTAGAACGGGGGTTAACGTAAAAGGTACGTCATAATTATGTGATTGCGGATAATGATAGCATACGTAAGTAACGAGTTGCCTAGCTCAATGCGATACGCACTCTATTGTTAACATCTCACTGCGCTCTCCGCTCCTGTCACGCACTACATATTGTGCATCACGAAACTGTCAGTCGCTATCATACGAGGTAACAAGGAGAGTGAACAACTGAAGCACATTACGCCAGACTGACACATGAAAATTGCTCTCGTGCCCTGCTGCACGAGTTCATTTGCAGTGCGCAAAAGCTGGAAACTGCAGTTATATGGAAGCAGCGTTTACTGCCCACGTGAGCTTTCACGTCACCGTGGAACAATGCACTCGCTGGACGTATCTATACAGCGAGAAACGTCAATGAATATTCCAGATATTGTAGCCGTCATGTCATCGCTGTCGGATAGAACTGAACTGTGCCTATTATCTGCAGTCGCTTATTTCATCAGTCCACATCAAGTAGTGGGATGTGTAGAATGAAAAGCTCTTGCATAGGAAAAAGTGGAGCTTCATTGATTCACTCTGCTTTCATGTTGTCTGGGATAAGCCCTTTCTGAAGTGGCAGAAATACGTGAGACATGTTCCATAGACAACAACTCGACAGTAAAAGCTTGAATCAGTTAACTACGAGTTCCATATGCCACCTTAACGACTCGTAATGTTGTGAACCAAGATATTTTTATGGGATATGTACACGCGATTGGTATTAATAATAGCAAACGTATTTTTAGTTTTACTTTTGCAAGTACGCTTCAACCAAAGGTACGACGGCCAAATAACGCCAGCATAGTACGTAATATGTTCTAGTTTAGTTGGTAAGTCATTTTTAACTATACAATTATGATACTGGATATTTATTGTGAACATAAAAACATAATAATATTGGTAAGTATCACCAATTAAGTATCTCTGAATTAGAAAATATGATGCCTGCTGGTGTAATAAGAATAGCATTAGTTATCTAAAATGTCAAAGTGTCAAATCATATGTAGCATTTGAATATGTCATAGTAACAATGTCTGACAACGGAAATTCAATTATTCTAAAGAAACAAAAGAAATACATTAACAAAACTGTATAATTCTTCCAAAACAACATAACACGGTACCAAAGAAACTCACAGAAAACACTGAAAACATAGAAACGACTTTCAGACATACAAATAAAATGGATGATACACAAATATCGCGAGGACCCTATTCTGAAATCATTACCCAAACTTCACAAGCCCGATATTGCAGAACCCCCATTGATTAGCTTCATTAATGCAAAAATAAAACAAGGTGTCTTACATAAGGCGGATTCCTTAGCAGACTATTGCAAACGCGGTAGAAGGAAGAACTGTACCATCATCAGATGATCAGGATACACATGACGGAGATGAGTGAACTTTAGGATGAATGTAAATAAGACATTTCTGGAAACGTATTGATGGAGCACAACTTTGCATGGAAGTGAAACAAGTACAGTGGGAGAACCGGAACAAAAGAGGTTCGAAGCATTTGAGATGTGCCACAGATGAATGTTGAAAATCAGGTGGACTGATAAGATAGAAAGGAACATGCGCAGAACACTGATAAGAGAAAGGGACAGAATGATAAAACATAATGGGAGAACCACCGTGGTACTTGAGCATAAAAAGTGTAGACAAAGATTAGAATACATCCAGAATATAATTGAGGATGAGGGTGAAAGTACTGGTCTGGAACGAAGAAGACGTCTCAGGAGAAAACTTCGTTTTGAACCACGTTATCCAATCATAATACTGGTGACGGAATAAAAAAGTAATAAAGGTTGGGAATAGAAGCCAAGTCTCCTACTCAGTAGGTGGCATTCTGCTTACCATTATGCCACCCTGGCACAGTGCCTTTGCACAAGTTCACGGATTTACCTCGGCACAATTCCTCCACATTCTTCGTTTGAATCTGAATTAATATGTTAATTCTTTAATATATTCGATCAGTTAATGATCAGATCATTTTTTTCAGCCAGTTAATACGGAACATAATAATTCATGAGTTTGGAAAATATTGTTTCCTTTTGGAAGGCAACGAATTGGTATAATGTTTTTAATATGGAAATATCAGACTAGTTCGCAAAAAATGGCACACTTCATTTTATAATAAGGTCACTGGTTACGATCTTACATCGTTCTCAGACCGATTTGTCTCAGCACCAATATAAGACAACTCGGTTTGAAGATGATCTTAGGATTAGATCGAAACCGGTTACATTATAAAGTGTTTTATATTTTTATTTTTATTTTCATATTACAAATAATAATTTATATTTCTTCCTTGAACAACTGTAAAATAGTACGTTGTTCATTTTTTTGTGCGATATATATTCAATAACTGTGCAGAACAATTCAATTGAAAAAATTAGCCTCAGTTTTGTTCTTATTGAATGACAGTTGCCATTTTTGAAAATGAAATGAGGTTCTCTGTATACACTAGGTTAAAGTATGCAAACCTACAAAATTCACAGCAAAATGCTTATATCGCTGTACCGGATTATGACCGACGAGGCATTAGTCTATGCTACTTTACCGGTATATATTTCGACAATATTCGCTGAATAAAATTTTTTAAAGATATGTAGGTAGGGCCAGTTCCGACACTAAATTTGCTCGTTTATAGAGTTCGCTGGTCTGATCCCCTCACTAATCGAGTAAAGCGAACGCTCTTCCGCCGTTAACGAGCTCGGGGCTTAATAGGATGAAGAATGCTGCAGGCGAGCCAACGGCGAAAGCCTTTATCGTTTTCCGCACTCTATGGCGCCACTACGTCTATTAAGAACAGAAAAGTAGTCCTGCAACCTGCAGTATGAACGAGTGGCATTTATGTTACACATAGTTTGCACATAACCAATGTGATAGTTGAAGCTATGGCAGGTAGTAAATACAATTATAAAGATTATAAACGTGCTAAATCCTGTAGGTTCCAGATTTAGAAAAGAAGCTTTACCGGATAATTTTATACAGAAGTGAGATGAAGAAATAACTCATTTATAAAGTTTTTAGAGAATAACAAGCATTATTCGTAAATATACTGAAACACTGACATTTCCTTTAACAGATTAAACTGGAATCAGCAAGACCATGGGCGACGACACTGAGATGCAAAATTTTCATTGAAGTTTGAGAAAATGAGCACAGTTTCAATTATTTTGATTCTTCCATTGAAAACTGGTTAAATTAAGCGAAGTTATTGCAAAAACTTATCAAGTAGCAAATAAATATTATATGCATTATCGTAATCTTTTACTTCAGCGAAAATAAAAATTGTCTACATTTCTGTGAAGGGGAAAGAGAAATGGAAATATCTGGAGGAGTGAGATAAGCAAGATACAAATCTAAACTATGTGAAGGACCTGGATTTGAAACTGGGACCTTCTCCTATCGCGGACAAGCACTCAAACAACTGTGATGACCTGGCGCGCTTCACGACCAGTCCTCGCAGCTTTAGATCCAGAAGTTCTCTTGCAAACCTTTCGGACAGTTTGCAAGGTACGAGGCGAGGTACTGGCGAATTTAAGGCTGTTCGGTCCGGCAAATATGATTCGCCAAGAATTTTAATATCAGCGCACACTCCGCTGCAGAGTGAAAATATTCTGTAAACGGATGCTGTTAAATCAAAGGGGGGATTATCTGGGATGGAGAACACGTCAGAGAGACCTTAATGGCGTTATCGGACAGGGACTTGTCGAGCTTGAGGAGAAGGTGTGGGTTTCAAACCAGTGAGGCATTGTGTCGCGGCAATTGAATAAAAAGTTCTCGGATTCCCGTCTCCGTCAAGTGGTTAAAACTCCACGACCTTTCGGCCAAGCACTCCTTGGCCATTATCAAGTGGTGTGACTGTCTAGTGGCTGCCAGTACGGGCTTATAAACAGTAGCTGCCAGCTGTGACGTCAATGGTGGCCCGCGACAACGCCATATATGGGCAAGAGTTGAGTCGGTGTTCAATGCGCCTGCTTTAGTTCCATGATCGCTGGATCCCACACTGCGCTGAGCTGCAGGCTGCCGTCTCTGTTAACGGTATTTCAGTTGTTTTAATTTCAGTCCCAGAAACCGTTATTGCGAGCCACGACGGAGGTTTCATAAAATTTGATGTGATGACCGTTTTCTAAAGCATGCTCAGCTCTTGCAGATTTCTCTGGATATCGTAAACGATAAAACCTTTCATGTTACTTCCTGCGTTGTTCGATAGTTCGTACTGTTTATCCGATATAAGACTGGCCACCTAGCAAGGTATCTTGTAGACCCCAGGTGTTCTGAGACCTGCTGCGTCTTTAACTGTTAGCTGGCGGCTTATTTTGCCCGACACAGAACCACAGAACGGCAAAAAAAAAAAAAAAAAAAAAAAAAAAAAAAAAAAAAAAAAAAAAAAAAAAGTTTCTAGTCCTCTTCCTCGTCAGTGGCCTTTCTTTGCTTCTTTCCTGGGATCGCATCACTTATTTCATGAACGTTGTAGCCATTATTCCTAAAGACCCATGTAAGTGGCAGTCAACAATATATTTTCGCATTCGGAGGACAATGTTGGCAACTGAGTTTCGCAAGTAGCCTACGGTGCAGCGATAAACGGTGTTGTTGAAATGATCCTAGATCCTGTATATTTTCCGTGATGCTGTCTCCCCTGTAAAGTTACAATACAAAACAAGCTGCCCTTCTTTGGGCTCTTTCGATGTCCTCCGTCAAACTCACCTGATCCCACACTGGGCAGCAATACTCCAAATAAAGACGGACAAGCGTAGTGTATGCAGTTTCTTTAGTACTTCTGTTGGATCTTTTAAGGATTCTGCCAATAAAACGCAGTCTCGCCTTTCCCATGATATTATCTACGTATTCTGATGTAATAGTAATTCCTAGGTATTTTGTGGAGTTTACGGGCTTCAATTTTGAATGATTTATCTTGTAAACAAAGTTTAACGGATTTATTTTCATACTCTTGTGGACGACTTCACACTTCTCATTATTTAGAGTCAATTGCCAATTATTACACCATCGTGATATTTTATTTAGATCGTTCTGCAATTGGTTTTGATCTTCAGATGATTTTAGTACAGTAAATAACGGCGTCATGTCAAACAACCTACACGAGGTGCTTAGATTTTCCCCCAAATTGTTTATGTAAATAAACGTGGAACGCCCAATATTACCTCTGTTTTAGTTGATGTCTTACCATCTACTACTACAAACTGTTTTCTCTCTGACAGGAAATCCCCTATCCAGTCGCAAATTTGGGGCAATATACCATAATCACTCAATTTGATTAAAAGCCGTTTGTAAGTGCGGTGTCAAAACCCTTCTGGAAATCAACAAAAACAGAATCAATTTGAGATCCTTTGTCGAAAGCACTCATCACTTCGTGTGAGTAAAGATCTAGTTGTGTTTCGCATTAATGATATTTTCTAAGTACGTGTTGGCCTTGGGTCAACAGATCGTTCTGTTCGAGATAATTCATAATATTTGAATACAGGATATGTCCCAAAACCCTGCTGCAAATAGACGTCAATGAAGTAGTTCTGTAGTTTAGATTACTCCTAGTGCCTTTCTTGAGTATAGGTGTGACCTGTGCAACTTTCCAGTCTTTTGGTACGGATCCAACTATGAGAGAGCTGTTGTATATGTCTATTAAGTAAGGAGCTATCGCTTCAGCATAATCAAATAGAAATCTAATGGGTATACAGTCCGGACCAAAGGACCTGTTCTTTTTAAGTGATTTAAATTTCTTCACTACTCCGGAAAAATCTACTTCTACGTTACTCATTCTGGCCTCTGTTTGTAAATCGAAATCTGGAATATTGGTTTAGTCTTCTTTGGTGAATGAGTTTCGAAAATCTATGTTTAGTAACTCTGCTTTAGTAGCGCTATCATCGACAGTATTGCCATTACTATCAAATAGTGAGAGTGTTATTTGTGTTTTGCCCCTAGCGTATTTGACTAACAGATGTATGGCTTTCCGCTAGATCGTCCAGGTTGTCTTGTCGGCAGGATCATGTCTGGGATGCACTTGGCAGACGCATTGCAGCCAGACCAGCACCACCCACAACGTTTACAGAGATGGACGTTGCACTCATGCAAGAATGGCCAAATATCGTAGGTGGTTAATCCGTGAGGGAAAGTGTTTTCGATTCAAATGTTCAAAAGTTTGTAAATCTATCGGACCAAACTTCGTGGTTATCAGTCAGTAGCTTACAAACTACTTAAACTAAAGTAAACTAACCTAAGGACAACACACACACCCATGCCACGACTCGAATCCCCGATGGCGAGTAACCGCGCTCTCTGTAGCGAGGCGCCTTAGACCGCTCGGCTACTCCACCGCGGGAAGTTTTTTTTCGGACGATTATGTTTCCACCTATGTTTGTAATCTTAGTTCCCCAAGTTAGTATAAAGAGGTTGTTCGAGAGCCTTCAGTTGCTACATAGTCGTGTGGCGAGTTTATAGAACTTCCCGAGAGACGTTTATGACGGTATTCGCTGTCCGCAGTACGTGTGTGTCGTGGAGCATTGATTTTGATACGGTACGTAAACCTTTGTTCTGTATCTTCTGAAGGCGACTTAGACATGTTGGTGCCGTCCACGCAATAAATTTCCGAATGTTTGTTAATCTAACGGACTTAACTGCTGGGGCTAATAGTCACTAGTCGTACGAACTACTCGAACTAACTTCCGCTATAAACAATAGTCACACACCCTAGCCCGAGGGAGGACTCGAACCTCCGATGGTGAGGAACGCCCTCTCCGCAGCAAGGCGCCTTAGATCGCTCGGCCACTCCACAGCGGGCCGTATACACCCAGCAGCTGCTGCATACATCAGATATTCAATTACCGTTATGTACGTGGTGGTAGACACCTTTCATTTTGGTGTGCTTTTCTTGTTGAGCATTGGATAGAGGTGTTGGTTATTTTGGCATGGCAAATATTTCAGCTGAAAAAGTATTCTGCGTGTGTGTAACTGAACTACAGATCTGTATTTGGACAGTAGCTACTGTTTGATGCTAAAGAGCACTGCCTCGCACTTGTAAACGTTTACTTTAATACGCCATTTCTCCAACCAGTGCTCGGCAGCTCGGTGCGCAGTCTGTTAGCGTGAATTTATGTAATTCATTTTTGATGGCTTCAAATCTTGCGAAAGGATGGCGTTGTCATCCGCGAAGTTTGCGGTCTTCCTGCTGTGTGTATATGGAGCAGTGTTAGAAGTTTCAGTTCTGAATCCACCAGCCAGTCTAGCAATTTTGGTCGCCATAACCCGTTTATCTGAATATACCTGAATACAATTTCACCCCCACCCCCTAATTTACTGTTAGAACAATATATTTACACATAATACCATATCAAATGGTTTAAAAGAAACATACAGACCAGAACCATAGACTAGCGATCTAGTACTTAATTTTTGACTAGCGTTGTCTTTCTGCTGAGTAGTATAACTTCTACTGCTACAAACTTACATTGAGCGTTAAGACCACAAGGCCATCAGTGAGAGCTCGGACTCGTACGGATGCATACAAACATTCATTTTTTACCCGTGCTATATGGAACAGAAATCAAGAAACGAGTAGTGGTGCTGTTCAAATATTTGTAAAGCTTATGGAACTTAACTGCTGGGTCATCAGTCCCTAAACGAACAAACTACTTAAGCACTAACCGTGCTATATGGAACAGAAAATCAAGAAACGAGTAGTGGTACTGTTCAAATATTTGTAAAGCTTATGGAACTTAACTGCGGGGTCATCAGTCCCTAAACGAACAAACTACTTAAGCACTAACCGTGCTATATGGAACAGAAAATCAAGAAACGAGTAGTGGTACTATTCAAATATTTATAAAGCTTATGGAACTTAACGGCGGGGTCATCAGTCCCTAAACGTACAAACTACTTAAGCACTAACTTATACTAAAGACAGCACAAACATACATGCCCGAGGGGGGGGGATTCGAACCTCCTACGGGGAACGGCCTCTCGCCTCGGAAGCGTATCAATGCGCGCTCGGTGGTACTGAGTACCCTCCGCCACGTACCTTTTTGTGCATTGGAGAATAAGTATGTAGTTGTACATCAGTGGAACCGTTGGCTCAAAATCAAACAGATATTATCAGCAAATTCTTCAGTGAATCTGTCTTCAGACAGGTCCTGTACGCTGTTTTGAATATTTGGTGCTTGCTCTACTAATACGTTTTTCCGCGCCATTTCTGGTTAAATTTCGCGAATGAATCAGCTGATTAAAATACTTACAACTGATCGCCGCGCACTAAAACACCTTGCTAAGTTGCGCGCGGCCGTCCCACGTCGGAGGTTCGAGTCCTCCCTCGGGTATGAGTGTGTGTGTGTGTTATTCTTCGGATACGTTACTTTAAGTAGTTTGTAAGTTTACAGACCAATGACCACTGCAGTTAGGTCACATAACTTTACTAATATTTGACAACTGATTATGAAACATAAATATAAAATTGTAATTTGATCCTATATTGTGTCAGCCCACCACAGAATTGTAATGAAATAAAAGGTTTCAGCTTGGTAGGCGATGTGAGATGTTTATTTTATTATAAATTCACGAGATATCGATTTCGTCCCTATTATGGAACATCATCAGTGCGTGCTGTTAAAAATAAAGTACCTTAGTCAGACATTAAAATCAAGATAAAATTACATACACCAAGAATGTTGCAATTATATAACGGAATTGCATACTAGAATTGCAAGTCATGATGTCCTATGTGGTCTGCTTAAAAGATTTTTTCGTCATATTATAAAATAGATTTAAAAGGTCTTGCTGGTACAAATATGTAATAGTAGAATGCGGGAACTGCAACAGCTTCCAAGACTTAAGAATCCGTCACAAATGAAAACACTGATCATGTGACTCGAACCCCACTTCCACGCAGACAGCTCTGTGCATTAACGAATCTAGCAACTTGAGAGGGGGGAAAAAATAAAAAAAATAAAATAAAAACGAGTAGAGTTTGCAAATCAGGTTGCTTGGTCCCATTCCTTAAATAGAAAACATCCACACCTCAAGTACACATAAGTAAGAAAAGGTGTATCTTATACACAGCTCTGCAAGCGCGCCTGAAACGGTTGATAGCTGCTGAACAAACCTAAAATGCACGGCGAAAGTACGGTTGCCGTGATGTCAAAACAAAACTGCCGTTCATTGAGATCTATTATTTGCGCTAATACGGAAAAAGGACGTTAAAAATTGAAAATACTGACAACTACCTGGAAATGTAAGCCTGACTTATTCATCATTACCGCTTATCTAAAACCTAAAGACTTGTACAACTCTGAGCCTAGTTACAGTGTTATCAGAAAACAAATGTAAGCCCAAATCGCTGGCTGCCAATTTTCGGTCGCCAGTGCCGAGCTGGCAAACGTAAATTTCGCACCCTGATTTGGAGTATCGTTTATGTATGGGTATGCTGCCAAGGGGTACTCCCGCTTGTATCCCTTGTCGTGTAGACCCCCTCTTCCTGCCTCTCATTTAAATGCTTTCAGAGCGCCGCCAAAGAGGTTGGCTCTCAATCGCTTTGACAAGCTTCGTGTAGAGAGGGCTCCTGACCTCCTGTGGAGGTCCGGCCGCTGTTTACATTTGCTCCGGACGCGACACACACGCTGGACGACACTTTGAAGAGTCTGGTTGCGTTAGTAAAGCTCTAGGGAATTGCCGAAGTCGACGTGTTCTAGAGGACCCTATTGACAGTATTGACATTTCCTCCTGTGCACTGACGGCGAATCGTCGGGATAATCGACTTGGTGAAAAGATACTCAAAATATTGTTCTCCTGTTTTGCCAGACACAGTAACTTATTAAAACTATAAGAACTAAACGTACTGCTTAATGTCATTGCTGCAAGATATGTGCCACGTATCGTTACTCCGAAGTGGATAAACACTGAGATAGCAAAAGTCTGCGGATACTTCCTAATATGATGTCTGACTATCTTGAAATGGCATACGGTAGCGGGTTAGAGAAGCGGTAACGAGCTGGTACAAAACAATAATTAATAACGTGTCAAAAGTATTTCATTTAATCATTCCAAATAAAAGCACTACCCAAAAATTTTATGTAACAACTAGCTTAATTCCCGCTGCTTCGACGGGGAGACTGGATGGTCTGCATTGGTTGTTTCTACTTATAAACATAAATTTTCATAGATTTAGCTTAAAAATGCTTTCCTAATCAAGTATTTTGATACAATTCTAACCATTGATAAAAATCCAAATTTTCTCATTTCTAGCATCAAAATAGTCTTAGTAGCACCCTTAAAAGATTTTCCCTTATTACACCCGTTTAATGGTCGAATTTCCAAAAATATCGAAATATCGAAAATATCAAAAATCTAAATCCAAAGTTTTGTATTTATTGCTTCAAACTTCCTGAATAACAACGTATTTTCAAAAAAAAAAAAAAAAAAAAAACCAGTTCATCCCCTATTTCAGCCCGTTGGGGATGGGAATATCGAAAAATCGCTGATGTCTACAGTGTAAGATAAACAATGTCTAGCCGGCCGCGGTGGCCGAGAGGACTGAGGCGCTCCAATCACGGTCTGCACGGCCACTACGGTCGGGGGTTCGAATCCCCCCTCGGGCATGGATATTTGTGCCGTCCTTAGACATAGGTAGTTCATTAGTAGTTTGTAAGCTTAGGGACTGATGACCCCGTAGTTAACTCCCATAAGTTCTCCAAACATTTGGACATTTGATTTGAACAATGTCTACAAATTTCAATTTTATATCGTCTGTATATTCAGTTATCAGCGCCATTTTCTGTCTTTTAGAAACAGATCGAGAACGCGAAATTTCTTTTTTACGCTTTGGCATCTTTCTTGGTAGTTTTCAAACTGAAATATGAACTTATTTTTATTTATTCGTACGCTTCTTCAGAAAAACAACTGAAGAATGTGCATCACGTTTCGCTGTGAATAACCTTTTTGCTTTTATAGTGGTAAAAATCATCGTTGGTCGTCAAATTTAATATAAGCTGACAACTTTCAACCCTCTTATAGCTATCGACACGGAACTGCTATGGAGTACAACGGGACACTTTCTAATACAATAACACAGAGAGATAGTACCTCTCCAATGTGTAGCTTTTGCTGAAGAGCAAAATATTCACACCTATACTTAGAATTTTATGTAAGTCGGTAACTTTCAACTCCCATATCGTCCACCCCCTTATCGTTATCAACCCTCTACCACCATAGAAGCCTGATACCTACTCTTCTGCTTCGGCTGCAGAGTGAAATATAGGGACAAACATCTCAATTTTTATATATAAATATTCAGAAAAAACCTTAGCAATTGCTAACTTAAATTATTTGAATAAAATTCTTTAATCACTAACAGTTTTCATAACATCAATAAAAGAAAATAGAATTTCCATTAGGCAAATCACTGCCCTTCAATATTCGTGCTCAAATTCTCAAGGTAACTATTCCGAATGTTCCTTGGAAAACGAAGCTTCGGTATTAACAGCTTAACAGTAAACGCAAAGTACATTTAGTTAAACAAAATTTCAATAACAGAAGTAAGGTGTTTCGCGTGACACGAACGAACCTTAATAAACAGAAACTTTTGGCCCATTTCAGGATACGGTAGTAATACGATAAGTGGGCCTTTGTATTCGCCTTTTCACAGCTCGAAATTTAAATGAAAATAACGCACGGTTCATCTGACACGAAAATTGTATAAACGAAATTGTAGAGGAGAAAATTTTCTGTAACGTTGCTCTCTCTCTCTCTCTTTTTTTCTTTCCTCGCATCGATTCAGAAATATCTGCAAAAACAACGGCGATTTGACACCATCTGTCTGTCTGTAATGTGTTCCGACTTCTAAGGTCGCACGGTTCAAGTGGTGGGCAACAAATTTTACAGACGTAATTGTTGGCAGCGAACGACTTGAACCTTTCTTTTTCAAAACTTTGGACAAAAAAGGTTAGTAACACTAAAAATACGCCGTTTGTGATGGCCTTTTGACAATAGGAAATTTAATTGAAAATAACGTCTTAACCGTTCATCTGAGAAAACGTGACTCGTCGTGGTGCATTCCACCCGTCATAAGAATTAAATTAGCATTTTGAAATGTATAACCCCGAATTTGAAAATCTTAATTCACCATAATAGACTTTAGCAGCAGGGTTTAAGTAGTCACATTTACTTCGAGTTTGAACAATATGTCAATGTTGGCATGTAAACAAACAATGAACATGTCTGAAATACCACAGGAATATACACGAATCCTCACGCCGAACGCAACCTGCGGAAGGTCAATATAAAGTTAAAAAAAATAGAGCTTTAAGTAAAGCAATCAAAGGCGATTTCGGACACCAGGACGGGAGCTAGTTCAGAGGTTTTCAAAAAGTTCAGATGTTTGGAAAGCTATCGGACAAAACTGCAGTGGTCATCAGTCCCTAGAGATACAAACTACATAAACTAACTTACACTAAGAACAACACACACACACACACACACACACACAAACACACACACACACACACACACACACACACACACCTGCTCGAGGGAGAACTAACCTCCGACGGTGATGAGACGCACACTCTGCAGTAATGTGGCTCAGAGCGCTCGGTCACTCCTGCGCGGCAGTTATGAGGTGTCAGTTGTCTGAAATAACACAAGTGAACTGGGGGGAATCACACCAGGTAGCATTAAACAACAAATTAAGATTAATTATTACCAGAAAGCAGCACGAAAGAGAATTACTGACCAGGCCAGTTGGACGCTAACCACTGCAGTCAATGTACAAATGAATGATGCAGTTATTAAGTAAGAGAGCCTAAGCCCAACCACTACTTGGCCTGCTACAACAGTGCTTCTACATGCACTGACGTACACAGAAAATTACAGTTGTTAAAGTAAAAGCACAAGAACTGACAGCCATCTTAACATGAAGTGGTGACATCACTGTGCACAATTCTACGTTTATACAATCTCAACAAATGCAGTGAGCAGACAAATTAAGGCAGCACAGTCTCTCGTGAGCAGACAAATTAAGTTAACACAGTCTCTCGTGCACAAAAATAAAATAATTGTAAACCTACTAGACCAATCTGTCATCAGTCCCTAGACTTACAAGCTACTTAAAGTAAAACTAACGTAAGGACAACACACACACACACACACACACACACACACGCCCGAGAGAGGACTTGAACATCCAACGGCGAGCAACCGCGTGCTCCGCAGCAAGGCTACTTATAACTCTAGCGCACTCCACCGCGGCTCTAGTGCACATTTAGATCAATTGACCCATGTCATCTGAAACTTACGAAAGTTAGACACAATAAAACATCTTTACACTAAACCAAATTTACGTATCCCCTCAAAAGGCATGTTTGGTTACAATGTATTTAACTACAGACAAAACGATAATTTTCTTTCATGAATCACATTGCTAAATGAACACATCTTTCACAAATACCGTTTTAAAGAGAACTCTGCCTAGTTATTTTCAACATAAAGGTTCAGTGAGTACATTAGCTCACTAGGCACGCTAACTCAATGTGATGAACGGCACAACGAAAGAAGGAAGGATAGAAGATTCGGTTTTAACGCTTTAACTGCCAATGTCAATTGCCGGAATATGGAAATTTCTCTAGAATGCCGATCACGTCATTTACTGCTTTTAAACACAAAATAAAATTTATAGACTGGCTAGAACTAGATCTATCTTAAATGCCTTACAGATTTCGTAAATTTAGTTTAAATTTGGTTGATTAGTCGCATTCGTTGTATGAAACTGGGTAGGCGGAAAGTGGCCTCCGTTCACTCAGTAGGTAACTGAACAGACATAGGTTCACGATTTTACGCTGGTTGTATGTGAATTCGATGCTGTGTGTTCGGTTCTAAATTTATTTTCTTGTTTTGTGGACAGGGACCTTCTTGCTCATTTCAAACAGCAGACAATTCTTGATGCCAGAAAGAAGACAAGGAGATTGTTCGGCCTACTCCTGCATGCAGATGTCTGGCATTATGAGGTATGGAATGGTCTACATAGCCGGCAGCCAAGGCGTTAACATACAGTCGACATTAAAGACGGAGTACACATTCGGAATCTGTTTTGGTAAATATTGGAAAGGAAATTGGGCAATTGGGCGTCCGCTTTGGAAAGAATCATCGTGTCATTTGTCTGGAGTGATTTAGGAAGTCTGGATGGCCGGAGACGGCTTTGAATGACTGTCCTTCCGAATGCGAGTTACCATTGCCCTTCCTTCCTTTGTTGGATATCGCTATACGACGTGCAATAGCGGGAAGAGTTAAATATACAGAGAAAAAGATGAGGTCTTCGGAAATATCCTCCAAAAGATATCGAACGATTTTTTCAATGAGGAGAGAGATGAGGAAGAAAGAACATGAGGCTTAGGGAGGAATAGGATGGAGCAAAGGCTGAGATGGGCTATTTGCAGCAAGTAGGAGGAATCAAGACTGAGAGCCGAAGGTGAACTACTGTAAGCACGCTGAAATTGTGATGGAGATATAATGTGGCAAGGATTTAAACTGACTTGGGACTAGGGAAAAAGTAAAATGCAGAAAGCTGTCGTGGCAGTGATACAGGAGATAGAGTGAAAAAAAATTACATAGTTTGAAAGTGTTCCGATTAACTCTGTGCGACGCACTTCAGTGTGTTTTGCGGAGTACCCGAGCAGATGGAGATGTGGGAGGCCATTAAATGAAATCGAAACCAGACTGCTGTTTGTAGGTCCATTAAAGTTCGAATAAATAAGCATAAAATTTCGCGGTCTAATCTATTTACCCCAGCTCCAGCTTGTTTACCTTTTACTATTGAATTAATTGAGAGTTACTCCTGTTAAATGGCCTTCGTATGCCTCCCAAACCATTCTGACATTTTCTGTGCTAGTAAATCTGTCTACAAAACACCAAAAAGGGCACGGTAAGCATTAAGCTTCGTAGTCAGTTCATCAAGGTTTATTCGAGAACTAAACATGGGAAACCTAATGGCTTAAGAAAGTCTTTGAGAAATACAGCTGGTATTATTTTTGTGGCCATTACCGTAGCAATACGTAGTAACTGTAGAATATCAGCAAATATCACTATATCAGACACCGTTCTCCACGTGTATGCCATATTAAGTTTACAACATTCCAAATAATGGACAAACTGCGTGCTGGACACTAGGTTGCGGGTTGCCAGTATTTCACTATCTTCTACTTAGGTATAAGATGCATTCAGCTGCACTGCTAGCCATTGGAAAGCACCAACTACCAGTGACATCACAGCCAAATTCATTTTGGGAGACACTTTGTACTACAACCACATAACTGGAAAGACAGTCCTATATGAAGTGAGGAAGATGATGGAATCAGTGTTGAGTGCTGGCTATGAGCACTGGTATATGCCTATCAAAGCGGCTCTGGATGTGTTGTTGAATTACAGTAAACCCACCTCTTCATTTAGGGAACGACCACGCATTCCCAGGCATATATTCTAGTCTTGCTATTGCCTCCTGTATAGGAAAGACTAGAACGGATGATACTCCCAACGTGTTTGGACTCTTGAATATAGAAACCTCATCTGGCGTTCAGAAGATATCATTCCACTCTTGATAACTTCAGGAGGTGGCTGTAATGGATGAAGAATATAATGGTAGTTTTCGATTCGCATACGGCACTACTTGGAGACACAAGAGCATTGATCAGTTACACTAATGTGGGGGTGGGGGCTACGGAGTGGGCGGTCATTCCCGCGGAAGGTTAGTCCTGTCTCGGACAATGATGTGTGTGTGTGGGTGTGTGTTGTCCTTAGTGTAAGGTAGTTCTAGTAGTTTGTAAGTCTAGGGACTGATGTCCATAACAGTTTGGTCCAATATATTTACAAACATTTGAAAGAATGATAGTAGTCCTTCGTGGCTGAAGGTTATTTTCGATAGGGACCCAGGAAATCTCTCTCCGATAAGCTTTCTCAAGTTCACGGCATTTCACATGGAACTATTTTAAGCGTGACTTTTCCCAGTTGTGACCAATGACTTATCGTCTACAATGTGCAAGCTCATTGTTTGTGGATGACGTCTCTATTTTTGCTACGCTTCTAGTCCCACATATCCCTTTCGTCAGCCACACCTCACACTTAAGGAACTAGAAGAATAGATTGTTGAAACAGTTTTCAATGTCTTTCTTAAGGAACCTCTGTGCAATGATTTTCTTTCTACCAGCTTCTAATGTTTTTTTCTACCTACCACTAATTCTATGCGAAATTTACGTTTGCATAACTCAACTTTTGAAACGTAGACGGTAAGGTAAGTTTTTAAGTTTGTAATGGGTATCATCAGCTCTATATATGCTTATCATTATACGTTTCGTACTACTCGTAAGTGTAACTAGTAACTTGAAGTTGACGCGCCCCGGTGGAGCGGCCGAGCACATTGAGGGGCTATGTTACGATGCGCGAGGCCGTTTCCCGTCGGAGGTTCGAATCCCCCCTCGGGCATGGATGTTTGTGCCGTCTTTACTGTAAGCTAGTTCGTAAGTAGTTTGTAGGTTTAGGGACTGATGACCCCGTAGTGAAGTCCCATAAGCTCTACAAACATTTGAACATTTTGAAGATGATGCAGGAAATTTCCCGGGTATTGAACTAAGTAACTAGCAGATGTATAATTAGTACTCGTCGTTTTATATTCAATTTAACATTTATTGAAGCACAGTACACGTCACAAAGTTCCACCGCACTGGCTGACAACTTTCAAAGAAAGCTAGTATCACACACTGGCCTTAAACTACCATAGCTAACTCACAAACTCACTGACGGATTTGTTACATAATATTAAAAGACGATTTTCTATGACAATAATGTGAATCATTCATATTGCTAGTAACAACAGAAGACTGACGAGGTGAATAATTTCACGATAGAAACTTAAACTTGCTTGAGTGTATAGAATTTATAATAAACAAAATGTAGATATTTAAAATACAAAATTCTGATTATACGAGAATGTGATTTGGTAACAATATCGGCTGTATGATTTTAATTAACGAGTAAATGACTGAAAGAAGCCAGATGCATATATTAGCACAGAATTATAGTGAGTAAAGCTATCTTTTAGTTGCAATGAGGTTTCTTGAAAATAATTTGTTTTTTTCAAATACGAAAATGTGGTATGTAGTTATATTATCTAAAATTTTAATATTTTCGTATCGAATAGTGAATATTATAATCTAAAGTGCTTTTAGATGATTTCTTTTTTCAGTATTTATAATTTATGGTCAGTAGATGTTTTGAAAACGAAGCAGAATATTCATTTTATAGAATTAAACATTCACTCTGCAGCGGAGTATGCCCTGATATGAAACTTTACCATTGTGTGCTAGAACTGGAATTTGAATCTGGGACCTTTATCTTTCGTGGGCAAGCCCTCTACCGACTGAGTTATCCCGTCATAGCAACTTTACTTCTGCCAGTGCCCAGCCTTCTACTTTCCAGACTTCACAGACGTTCACCTGCGAAACTTGTAGAACTTGCACTCCAGGAAGAAAGGATATGGTGGAGACATGGTTTAGCCCCAACCTAAGGGATGTTTCCAGAATGAAACTTTCACTCTGCAGCGGAGTGTGTGCTGATATGAAACTTCGTGGGAGATTAAAGTTGTGTGCTCGAACCGGGATTCGAATCTGAGACCTTCGCCTTTCTCGGACCTTAGGTTGTGGCTAAACCATGGCAGTGCCTTAATATGGTTTTTTTTTTTCGTTTTAGAAATCATGCCAATTACTTTATGCCTCTTCTGAAAACGGCGTAACCAAACACCGATAGCGACATCCAACAAACTTTTTTTTTTCTCTATGCATCGGTATGAAGTACGACGCCACAAATTTTCTATGATCTTAATCCCCCCTTCCCAAACTAAAATGGTTGACACGTAAGTGTTGGAGGGCTTCAGTGGAGTGCTTAGTTCATGAGCCAACTAGAATTGTAAATGGATGTGAAAACACACTTGATCTCTTAGCAACGAATAATCCTGAGCTCATAACGAGCATCAAAACGGATACAGGTATTAGTGAACACAGAGCTGTCGTAGCGAAATTGAATATCGAAAGTCCCAAAGTTACCAAAAATGAACGCAAAGTATACTTGTTCAGGAAAGCAGATAGAAATAAAATACATTGCTTCTTGAAAGACAGCTTCCACTCTTTTCTAACACTTATTCACACGAAGTGATGGGTGCTATCGACAAAGGTTCGCAAATCGATTCCGTATTTCTTGATTTCCAGAAAGCTTTTGACACCGTACCTCACAAACGGCTTTTAATGAAATTGCGTGGTTATGGTATATCGCACCAAATTTGCGATTGGATAGGGGATTTCTTGTCAGAGAGGATACAGTTCGTAGTAATCGATGGTAAGGCATCGACTAAAACCGAGGTGATATCGGGCGTTCCACAGGGTAGTGTTATTGGTCCTCTACTGTACCTTATTTACATAAACGATTTAGGGGAAAATCTAAGAAGCTCTCTTAGGTTGTTTGCAGATGACACCGTCATTTATCGTCTAGTAAAATCATCTGAAGATCAAAACCAACTGCAGAACGATCTGAATAAGATATCAGTATGGTATAAAAATTGGCAATTGATTCTAAATAATGAGAAGTGTGAAGTCATCCACATGAGTACGAAAAGAAATCCGTTAAACTTTGTTTACAAGATAAATCAATCAAATGTGAAGGCCGTAAACTCCACAAAATACACAGGAATTACTATTACTTCAGACTTAAACTGGATAAAACACATAGATAATATCGTGGGAAAGGCGAACCAGAGACTGCGTTTTATTGGCAGAACCCTTAAAACATGCAACAGAACTACAAAAGAAACTGTCCGTCCATTTTTGGAGTATTGCAGCCCAGTGTGGAATCTTTATCAGGTGGGTTTGACGGAGGACACCGAGAGTCCAAAGAAGGGCAGCTCGTTTCGTATTGTCACGATACAGGGGAGACAGCGTTACGGAAATGATACAGGATCTGGGATGGTAATCATTACAACAACGGCGCTTATCGCTGCGGCGTGGGCTACTTGCGAAACTCCAATCGCCAACATTCTCGTCCGAATCCGAAAATATATTGTTGACTCGCACTTACAAAGGTAGAAATGATCATCAGAATAAAATACGAGAAATCAGAGCTCGAACAGAGAGATTCAGGTGTTCATTCTTCCCACGCGCTATTCGAGAATGGAATGGGAGATAAATAGTACAATTGTGATTCGATAAACCCTCTGTCAGGCACTTAAATGTGATTTGCAGACTATCCCGTGTAGTTGTAGTGAAATGAGTGTGCTTTTCCACGGCTAAAGTATGTGATTTATCAGTTCATTTACGAAACATGTGTGATAGTCTTTTACATATTCGGAGCGCGAGGTTGCTCGCCGTAGAGGTTCGAGTCCTCCCTGTGTGTGTGTGTGTGTGTGTGTGTGTGTTTGTCATTAGGTTAGTTTACCTAGGTTTAAGTTGTTAAGTAGTTTGTAAGCTACAGACTGCTGACCACTTAGTTTGGTCCGATAGATTTACAAACATTTGAACATTTTACATATTGCTGTAAGCAACGTGTTGACAACAAGTACCGTGTAGCTGTTCGCCACTAGCAGGCAGTAGTGCTAGGCACGGCAGCCACGCGCCCTCACGTGAACCTGGGTCCATCCCAGCGCGCCGGCCGACGCTATCGGCTAGGGCTGCGGCGGGGCCACTTGTCAGCCGGCCAATGGGCCGGACGCGCCGCGGCTGACGTGCTGGCCAGCCGGCACACGGCCTAATGTAACGGCCCTGACACCGCGCCAGCACCCAGCGCCGCTGCCCGCCGCCTACAAGGTAACTGTAGCGGGGGCACAGCCGTTCCAGATCTTACACCAGGACACTTAATAGCCTCACAAATGTGACAGGATCAATTACAACGGCGTTACTGATTTTCCCGTTGAATTAGTACATACATACAGAAGCCGGCATAAGTATTCGAACATACCCATATTTCTGAATTATACCATTTTATTGCCTTTCAAAGAAAGTATACACAAATACAACTGGTACAAAATAAACTTCAGTCTTCAATTAAACACATACACTCACAAAACCAACACAAACGTAGACTGAAACTTTCACTCTGCACCGGAGTGTGCGCTGTATGGAACTTCCTGGCAGATTAAAATTGTGTGCTGGAACCGGGACTCAAACCTGGGACTCTTGCCTTTCGCGGGCAAGCGCTCTACCGGCTGAGCTATCCCGTCATAACTGACGATGCCGCCTCACAACTTCCGCCAGTACCTCGCATCCTACTTTCCAAACTTCACAGAAGCTCTCCTGCGAACCATGCAAGACTAGCAGTCCTGGAAGAAAGGATATGGTGGAGACATGGCTTAGCCACAGCCTAAGGGATGTTTCCGGAATGAAACTTTCAGTCTACACAGCACTTGTCGGCAAAAGGCAAAGGTCGCAGGTTAGAGTCCCGGTTCAGACACACAATTTTAATCTGCCAGGAAGTTTCAACACAAACGTATTTTCACTACAAGAAAGAAAGTTAATAGGCTGTTTGCAACTGGACATAAATATTCAAACAGAAAACAGCTAGTATTTAGTTATCATCCCTTTTCTTTGAATTACTGCTTCGAGTCGTTTGGTCATTATGTCTATATGCTTTTTGGTGAGCGAAGAGTCCATATTTCTCCACTCGATTTGGAGAAGTTCTCTCAGATGTTCTTTACTTCGGATGTGATGTTTCCTCAGACGCTCTTCAAGTTCGTTCCAAATATTGTTAAAAGCGTATAAATCTGGCGATTGGGGCGGTGTCTTTAGCATGTGAGGAAGGTTTTACACGATCCAAAGCCTTACAATTTCAGCATTGTGCTTTCGATGGTTGTCCTCCTTGGAAGTAATAATCATTTCCTAATCCCAGCCGCTCTGCACTGCTCTTAAGATTGTTTTCTAGAATCCTCTGGTATTCAGACCTCTCCATCATTCCATCTATGAACACCAGTTTTCCAACGCCAGAAGAAGCTATACAGCCCCACGCCACCACACTACTGCTTCCATGTTTTAGTGTCGCTCCCACGTTCTTAGGGTCCCATTCTATATTTGTATGCCTCCACATTTTAAGACGTCAATTGCTCTTGTATAGGCAGAATTTGCAGGGAAAGTGGACCCAGAATTCTATCGGTTTTATCACATACTCATTAGCAAGTTCTACATGCTTTTTCTTATTCACTAGATTGACGTACGGCTTCTTCATCAAAACACGCGCATTGTAGCAGCACTATTTAAAACCCGTTCAATAGTTCTTGTGTGAACCACAGTGACAGAATGTTGTTGAAAACATTCTCTAATCTCTGCTGCAGTAATCCTTGGGTTCTGCATCGCCATTTTTATTATTTGTGTCCTGTCGCTGGTAGTGAGTTTAGAATGAGCGCCACTTCTAGGTACGTTTACAACACCATTCGTTTGTTTGAAGCGCTAAATGACGTAGAACACTGTAGTTTTGCTTCTGTTGAGTGCGCTGGCAATTTGGGCAAGAGATTTACCTTGTTTGTACATACTGATTACAACATTTCTCTTTAGCTCCGTTGTCTCCTTTCCTTTACGTCCTGTTTTGTATGTCAGTCATTACGAGAACTGAGCAACTACACGTTAGTGTCTCGAGCCACAGCAGAGAGACAACTGCAGTGTGCTTGCGGCCCTTAGGATATATTCAACACCGTTTCTTTTCACGCGATTGGTTACGTTCGAAAATTTATGTCGTCTATTAGCAGGGACAGTAGAAAAACAGAAGACTGTGTGGTAAATGCATGCGATATGGTAGCCTCAATATAGTTTTAAAGACGCAAGAGGTTAATGTTTATATGTTTCAAATTTCGATGCTGCCACATAAATATTGTTCGATAACTTATGTCGGTCTCTGTACGTAAAGATAGATCAGTGCGGACTCAGGAAGGTCTGGATTGGGTTTCCTTACATCAGTACTTCAAGCACGCAGTGTTTATTAAAAGCAAACAGGAAACTCAAATGACAATATAAACACTAGCTTGACTAAAGTAATCTTTAAACTATTTATTTAAAGATAGCCAGGATCATTAAAATTTAACAAAGGGCTTCCACTTGCCTTATGGGCAGTAATTGAAATTTACAATTCAAAATTACCGCAGAGGAGGAGCAACATCGTTAGTGAACACTAAACAATTCCCATTGCATCAAACTCAAAGCAGCAATGTATTTCCGATCAAGACAACGGCGAGTGGCCACAGACCAAAGGAAAAGGAAAGTGATACGGTTTAAGGAGCGTTAGAACGAATTAACGAGCTACAGCCTTAACCCGAATGGAAGCTCTAAAGTCCCACGACATTGCCCAGAAATACGACGACGGATTGGCATAATTTGCCCGTAGAAAGAAAACAGTCAGCCCATCATTACGGATGTTCCCTGAACAGGTCACGAGATAAGTCATGTAAGTTGTACCAGAAAAAAATCACAGACATTTGAGTACGTTGCAACTAGAATTGTTTGAAATATTTGTATAGCTTATGGGACTCAACTACGGGGTCATCAGTCCCTAAACTTACAAACTACTTATGAACTAGCTAACACTAAGGACGACATAGATATCCATGCCCGAGGGGGGATTCGAACCCCCGACCTTAGTGGCCGTGCAGACTGTGACTGGAGCGCCTCAGTCCCTTCGGTCACCGCGGCCGGCTGCAAATAGAAAAACAGCACCTAAGAAAGCACATAAGAACAAATTTAATGGGCGAATAGCCGCTCAAACATCCCTAGTCATCAAGGTACAAGTATTTAGAAGAACATCGGCGTGGAAAAGGGGTTCAGGTAACCATTCCAAACTAAGACGTGGACACAAAGGCAAGTACATGGCGAGCCAGTAGGGAAAGACGCCAACTAACGCAAATAATTAGACATGGCCAAGCGAAGCAACTGTTTAAGTCCAAAGTCCAGTAATTGTTGTACACGACGTGCCAGTATGCCTGAATAGACTACTCGGAGATGGAAGCGACCCTGTTTCAATACAAGTAGGAGACTCCAGAGAAGCAGGTAGATCCAAGGCGCAAGTGTACATGGAATACACTCGGCGACACCGATCGTCCGGCAAGTGGCACACCACTCGGTAAACAGTCAACACGCCCGGCCTCGTGGCCGGCGAGAAACAAAGGCCTCAGCGCACACATCATGCCACGTAAGCAAGGTAGTTCCGAGCCGGCGCGTTCGCTAGCCGATTGGCCGGCCGCTGGGGCACAACCCACTGCGTCATAGCGGGCAACCACTGAGCTAACGATCGCGCCGGCTCGGAACTACCTTGATTACGTGGCATGACGTCTGCGCTGGGGCCTGTCTTTCCCATTGGCCGCGGCCCGGCTCCTGCTAACGCCACCTAGATAAAAGGCCTGTGCGCTGCCTGTCAAGAGTAGTCATAACGCAAGCAAACCATTTGTCTTACTTAGCGTTGTACTGAATTTTGGAATACGCGCACGTTGTACAGTGTGTTTCAGTATAATCTTAATGTTATGTATGTGATTCTCCGTGAAGATTTTTGCTGGTATGAGACAAAATGCATAATATGTATCGTCCGATTCCAATATCGCCAAGATATCTTACTAATAGTTCATTAATATCTTATATCAACACAAATTTGTCTGTGAATTACATAAATAACATAAAAAAACATTCTGAGACACACTCAGTACAACGCTACATACATCTACATCTACATACATACTCCACAATTCACCGTAAGGTGCGTGGCGGAGGGTACACTGTACCACTAAGGAAAATGAAAGTGATACGATTTAAGGAGCGTTAGAACGAATTAACGAGCTATAGCCTTAACCCCAATGGAAGCTCTAAAGTCGCTAAACATTGCCCAGAAATACGACTACGGGTTGGGATAATTTGCCTGTAGAAGGAAAACACTCCGCCTATCATTACGGATGTCCCCTGAATGTTCAAATGTTTGTAGAACTTATGGGACTTAACTACGGGGTCATCAGTCCCTAAGCTTACAAACTACTTATGAATTAGCTAAGACTAAGGACGGCACAAATATCCATGCCCGAGGGGGGATTCGAACCCCCGACCGTAGTGGCCGTGCAGACCGTCACTGAAGAGCCTCAGTCTCCTCGGCCACACCGGCCGGCTGTCCCCTGAACAGACGACGAGATAACAGTCGGGTAAATTGTACCGGAAAAAAAAAATCAGTGACATTTAAGACATTAAGACAGTTTGCTTGTGTTATGACTACTTTTGGCACGCAGCGCACAGGCTAGATGGCGTTGCCCATGCCCGTTCAGAGAACGGGCTGCAGACCGACTGACTTCATCGCACTTGCTCGCTCATCAGGCCCTCTAGCGGGCAGCGAAAATAGTGGCCGGTAGACAACCACGAAGCGCAGTTGGGTGCGCCGCCGACGGGAGAAATAAAAAATAAGATCGATAGGGTTGCGCTCCGCGATATGGCGCCGGCATAGCCAACATGCCTTCTATAGAACACGCTAAACAGATGAATTCTTGATGTGTACTTTAATTTCCGTTTTAACACTAGAACGGCGGAAGGGGTCAAATGACCCCTGCCATACTTTTTTCCTTCATTGTCATTTCAGTTTATTTTCTTTCGTAATGAAATCATATGACTTTTTCTAATTTTTTCTCCTCTTTATGATGATGTATTAGAATTTGAAAAGTATTAAATTTTCTTTGACATTTCTATCGATATACCTAGAACGGCGGATGGGGTCAATTTGACCCCAATGTAATTTCCTTCTGTAATTCAAGAATGTAGCGGCAACAGTCAGCAGTTATTGTTGCAACTTGGAACGTGCTCGTTCCAGTCTGCCACAGTTTATGTCGTGTCATTCTGGTGATAGTTTTTGTCCTCGAAACACGCTTTTGGACATTATTCGTCAGTGTGGACTTTATGATGAAGAAGTGTTACAGCTCTTAGAGAATTCAGAAGTTGAATCGGAAACGGATTCGCTTATGAAGATGATGATTATGTACCTGAGACAAGTGCAAATGAATACATAGTGAATGAGGAGCGATTAGTGGAAGAGGATTCACGTGCTGATCTACATCAGTCATCACATCTTTCATCACAGCAGGCACAGTTGGCAGCGTCTACAATGATGGTTGCTAGGGATGGAACCGTGTGGGAGACGACCAATTTTTCTTCTTCTGGAAGGAGGTCGGCTGTGAAGGTTCTAATGGAGAAAGGAGGGCCCACTGCGTGTGCTTCTCCACCAATAGACGACTCTGTCAAAGTCCCTTCCGTTTTATTTTTGACGAAGCAATGCTACGTCTCATGAAGAAATACACAGAGTCACGAAAAGTACTGAAAAACAATAACTGGACTGTTTAGCTTGAGGAACCGGAGAAACTGATAGCCATCATGTATGCTCGGGGCGTTATTTGTACAAAAGGTATGTCTGTGGATGATATCTGGTCGCATTCTTGGGGGCCTACTTTTATCAAGGACATTATGCCGAGGGACAGACTTCAGGAGCTTTTCAGATTCCTCCGTTTCGATAAAAATCAACCCGAGTTGAACGCCTGGCAGCCAAAAAATGCGCTCTTGTATCTGAAATTTGGGGAAAGTTAATTGAAAACAGTATTCGTGCTTACCGTCCTGGAGAAAATGTAAACGTAGATGAGCAACTATTACCAAGCAAAACAAGATGCAGGTTCACTCAGTTCATGTCCAACAAAACATACAAATATGGCCTCAAATTCTGATTGGCTGTCGATGTGACGACAAAGTATATATGTAATGCTTTTCCATACCTCGGCTAAAAGGACATGCATAGAGAGAAGCAACCACTTGGAGAGTACGTTGTTCTGCGTCTCATGGAGCCATTTGTAAATCAAGGAAGAAATGTGACGACAGACAGCTCTTTACATCTCTTCAACTTGCTAAGAAACTCAAAGAGAAGAAAACTTCATTAGTTGTTACAATGAACAAGATCCGTCGCGAAATCCCTGTTGCAGTAAGGAAGTCCAATGCTGAAATACACTCCTGCGCCATAGCGGCAACGCAGAATGCACCATGACTGTATACCAAGGAAAAAAGAACAAAAACGTCATTCTTCTGAGTACACTACATTCTGAAGTATCAATAAGCAAGGAAGGAAAGAAGAAACATGAAACAGCAACATTCTACAATACAACAAAGTATAGGGTGGACGTGGTAGATCAAATGACCCATAAATATACTACAAACGTTGCATGTAGGAGAGGGCCAATGCACGTCTTTTACAACATCTTGGACATGGCGGCAATAAATGCATGGGTCATTTACAACGTAGTAACAGACAAGAAAATGGAAAGGAAGAATTTCATTCTTCAGCTGGCTAATGAACTCAAGGCAATGAAAGAGCAAGAACATCAGGCAAAGGAAGAGGATACTGCACCGAAATCAACTAGAAAGCGGAGGAAGTGCCAAATCAGCCTCTGCAAAGGCAACAAGACCAGCGAAAACTGTGTAAAGAGCCACAAAGCCGTGTGCGGAAAATGTGCGCGTAAAACAGAAATCATGTGTGCTAAGTGCGTCTAGCAGATTCCAGTAACTTGAGAGAAAAGTGATACAAAGGTGTGTGTACCACGTACGAGAGTAATATGGACCAAGTATACTAAATGTGTCTACACGTTTATACAAATACGAAACTTGTTAGCAGTAGCAGCAATAAATTTGTAAGATATTTTGCTGTTGAAATAAGTAATTAATGATTATTATTAATTATGGTGTTTAATAATTATTGTCCCTGCTAGAGGAAAAGTGTGGATTAACAAAAAAACGAAACAAAAAAGGCTTATTTAAGTCTAATATGAAAATATTTTATGTGGGGTCAAAATGACCCCTTCCCGCCGTTTTAGGAATGTCAGAAACTTCGCCGTTCTAGTGTTAAGAACTCTGAGATCATATCGCACATAGTATAATACAGATGAAAAAGTAGGTTAAGCTCGTGGTCTCACTGACGAGGGTTTGGTGACCGTGGTGTCGTTGCATTTGGCGTGTACTCTTTACGCGCGAGCGCTTCCGCCTAGTACTACGGTATGTAACTGACGGTCAGTATGGCTAGTCTTCGGTACGCAGCGAAGATAGCCAACGGGTTATTGGTCGAAATATCGTACGGAGTAAGCAGTAACATGCAGCTGTAAGCCCGACATTATTTTAATCTAGTTGAATTCTTCTTCTAGACAGTTACGATCCTTTAAGGTCTGTTTGTTTAGCGCGTCTTCTTTCTTCCCAATTCCTATTCCTTCTCTCGCTCCTGACGTTTCTTGATTCTGTTAAGACTACTTTGATTTTGGTGTCCGGCCACTTGCGATCATTCCTGTCATGTGCTACTGCCTGCAGATTCCTTTCTTTTAACACTACATCCTTCCAATCCTCTCTGACTTCCTTCACTCAGGTTTCCCACATATAACATGTGTCATTCAATATCTTCTTGCTGCAACTCTCATCGTTCATTCTCACGTGCTCAACAAATCGTAACCTCCTCTAATACATCTGCATTTATACTCTGCAAGTCACATTGAAGTGCATGGCAGAGGGTTAATCGAACCACTTTTTATATTTCTCTATAGTTCCAGTCTCTAATGGATCGCGTGAAAAACTAAATCTTTCTCTTTTTCGTCTGACTTTTCTTGTTCTGTTATGAAGGTGGATGCTTTTGTGACTTGAGATGCAGCATAGATCTGCGAACTGTACATATACGAACTTCGTACTAACTGGAAATATGTGTGGTGCGCCGGCGAGTAGGCGAGTCCCCTTCTCCCTATTGGACACGACGCGCGCAGCAGGCGAAGAGGTAATGAGTATTGTGTACTGTGGACCAACTAATCGCCCTTTCATATACTGGTGCGGCGACTTCCGTGGACCGCAGGCGTTGAAGCGAATAGCGAAAGATGATAACAGTATAATTATGTTTGCATTCTGAAGAGACAGTTAGTGAAAGAAATTTCGCAAATGGATCTCGCCGCATCAAATAACGCCTCTCTTTTAATGATTTCCACTCCAACTCGTGCATCATTTCCGTGACACTCTCTCTCCTATATCGCAATAATACAAAACGAGTTGCCGCGGTGGAGTAGCCGAGCGGTCTAAAGCGTCTCGCTGCGGAGCGCGCGGTTGCTCGCCGTGGAGGTCCGTGTCCTCCCTGGGGCATGGGTGTGTGTGCGCTTGTCCTTAGGTTAGTTTACCAAGGTTTAAGTAGTTTGTAAACTACGGACTGAAGACCACGCAGTTTGGTCCGATATAATTACAAACATCTGAACATTTTTTGAACAAAACGAGCTCCTCTGAATTTTCTCTAAATCGTCCGTCAGTCCCACCTGATGTAGATCCCACAATATTCCAAAATAGGAAGCACAAGTGTATTGTAGGCAGTTTCTGTACTAGAACTGTTGCATCTTCTAAGTGTTCTGCCAATGAAACGTATCCTTTGGTTCGCCTCCCCTGTGTTCTGTGTGTTCACTGCAATTTAACTTTTTCATCATTGTTACTTCTAGGTCTTTAGTAGATTTGACGGCCTGTAGGTTTAACTGATTTATCATGCAACCGAAGTTTAAAGGATTTCTTTTAGTGGCCTTCTGGATGACCTAACACTTATAATTATTAAGGGTCAACTGACAATTTTTGCACCGTGCAGGTATCTAAATCATTTTGCAGTTGCTTTTGATCTTCTTGTGCCTTTACTATCCGATAAGTGACAGCATTATCTGCGAACAGTCTAAGAAAGCTACTCACATTGTCTCCTAAATCTCTATAAATAAAAGGCAATGTTCCGAATGACTGACTAACTGATTGATTAACTGACTCATAATCGCCCAGCCCAAACCGCTGAAGGTAGAAACTTGAAATTTGTAGACGTTGTTGATCTTGCTCTGTAGGCTTCATTTAAGAAGCGACTTTTCGATATTCCGTCCGTAAGAGGGTGAAATAGGGGATGAAACGTTTTTCGAAAATACGTTTAGACAAAGCTAGAACTACAAAATTTCGGATTTTAATTCAGGGTTCGAATTAAAAAGAGACGTGTTTCTCCTACGAACCTTGTATAACTAGTACTTCTGGCAGACATGGCTTAGTCACGACCTAAGGGATATTTCCGGAAAGAAACTTCCACTCTGCAGCAGAGTGTGCGTTAGTATGAAACTTCCTGGCTGATTAAAAGTAGGAAGCGAGGTACTGGCAGAAAAAAAAGTTGTGAGGACGGACCGTGTAGCGTGCCGGGATAGCTCCCGATGAAAGTTATAGGATACTGAGAAAAAATCAAGACTATGTTGACTCAGTGAAGGACCAAGTCGGATTACGGACCCTTGGAGTCTACAGCAGTTTATCTATCAGACGCAAAGTTGCATCTCCAACGCTGCAGAAGATATGAGCATTCTCCTAGGACAAACAAATATGGCGTGCGTATCAAATCAAACACATTCTGTGCCTCGATCTTCAAAGAGGCTATAGAGATAAGAATTTATGGATATCTGGTCAACCGAGATAATGGATTCCAACTTCTGGAAGAAAGGACATGTTGGAGACATGGTTTACCCACAGCTTAAGGGCTGCGAAAGGCAAAGGTCCCAGATACGAATCCCGGTTCGAGCACACAATTTTAATCTGCCACAAAGTTTCATATAAGCACAAACTCCGCTGCAGAGTGAACGTTTCATTCTGGAAACATCCCTTAGGTTGTGGCTCCACCATATACTTTCTTCCAGGAGTGCTAGTACTAAAAGTTTCGCAGGAGAACTTCTGTGAAGTTTGGAAAGTAGGAGGCGAGGTACTGGCGGAAGTAAGGTTGTGAGGCGGCATCGTGAGTCTTGTCGGGATAGCACAGTCGGTAGTGCGCTTGCCCGCGAAAGGCAAAGGTCCCAGGTTCGAGTCCCGGTTCCGGCACACAATTTTAATCTGCCAGGAAGTTTCATATCGGCGCACACTCCGCTGCAGAATGAAAGTTTCATTCCGGAAACATCCCTTAGGCTGTGGCTAAGCTATGCCTCCACCATATCCTTTCTTCCAGGAGTGCTAGTCTTATATGGTTCGCAGGAGAGCTTCTGTGAAGTTTGGAAAGTAGGAGGCGAGGTACTGGCGGAAGTAAAGTTGTGAGGCGGCATCGTGAGTCGTGTATGGATAGCACAGATGGTAGTGCGCTTGCCGGCAAAAGGCAAAGGTCCCAGGTTCGAGTCCCGGTTCCGGCACACAATTTTAATCTGCCACGAAGTTTCATATAAGCACGAACTCCGATGCAGCGGAAAGTTTCATTCTGGAAACATCCCTTGGGTTGTGGCTCCACCATATCCTTTCTTCCAGGAGTGCTAGTTCTACAAGTTTCGCAGGAGAACTTCTGTGAAGTTTGGAAAGTAGGAGACGACGTACTGGCAGAAGTTGTGAGGACGGACGGTGAAACGTGCCGGGATAGCTCACTTGGTAGAGTGCTTGTCCTCGAAAGGCAAAGGACCAAATTCAAATCCCGATTCCGGTACACAATTTTAATCTGCCAGGAAATTTTATTCATTTTTTTTTGTAAGTAAATAATATTTCTTTTAGAATGATCCCATCCCTTGAACAACCACCAGCACAGAGCCCATCGCAGACTAATCGTAAGCTACCCTGTCTGTTTGCTGCACCTCAGATAGTGTTCTGCAGCGCGGGAGACGCCACCTTAAGTGAAGGCGGGGACGTGCTCGCGATACGCCAGTCCCGCGCGCGCCCTGGGTATTAAGGCTGCCAAATTCTCGCCGCTATCAGCGAGGCGGCGCGCTGATTAAATTTTATGATTACTGGCGACGTGCTGGCGCCAGTGCAGGCCGTGGCGCGCCAGCGGGCGTGCCGCGCATGCGCCGCCGGCGACTCTAATCCTCGCGGACGCGTGACTCTCGCGCGCAATTTATCACGATTTCTGCGGGGGTTTCTGCCGCCAGCCACCAGCCAGTCAGCAGGTCTTTAGCGCGAAGGGAAAGGGAAGATTTATATCCGCTACATGGCTCATCTTACTTCATCTCTTACAAGTAAACCTGCGGAATGCCACATTCTGGAATTTGGATATTATACAATGTTGTTGTTGTTGTTGTTGTGGTCTTCAGTCCGGAGACTGGTTTGATGCAGCTCTCCACAATACCCTATCCTGAGCAAGCCTCTTCATCTCCACATAAGAACGGCAACCTACATCTGTCTGAATCTGCTTACTGTATCCATCTCTTGGTCTTCCTCTTCGATTTTTACCCTACACACTTCCCTCTAATGCTAAATTCACAATTCCTTGATGTCTAAGAATGTGTCCTACCAATCTATCCCTTCTTTTAGTCAAGGTGTGCCAGAAATTTCTTTTCTCCCCAATTCTGTTCAGTACCTACTCATTAGTTACGCGATCCACCCACATAATCTTCAGCATTCTTCTGTAGCACCATATTTCAAAAGCCTCTATCCTCTTCCTGTCCGCACAGTTTATCGTCCATGTCTCACGCCCATACAAGGCAACACTCTATACAAATGCCTTCAGAAAGGACTTCCTTAGGCTTAAGTCAATATTCGAATTATTATACAATAACTACCTGAAAACCCGGCGTTGCCCGGTATTTATTTATTTCAGCCATTTTTCGGGTATATATTTATTTGTATAAGGGCTGTATGTCTGTAAAATCTCTTGGGAATACGATTTGTAGTAAAGAAGTAATTTGGAGAAGGAATTAAAGTTCAGGGTGAAGAATTAAAAACATTGCGTTTTGCTGACGACATAGTAATTCTGCCAGAGTCAGCAGAGGACCTGAAAGAGCAGTTGAACGGAATGGACAGTGTGCTGAAAGGTGCATATAAGATGAACATTAACAAGAGCAAAAAAAGGGTAATCTACATCTACATACATACTCCGCAATTCACCGTAAGGTGCGTGGCGGAGGGTACACTGTACCACTACTGGGCATTTCCTTTCCTATTCCACTCCCAAATTGAACGAGGAAAAAAAGAACGCCTATATGCCTCCGTAATTTCTCTTATCTTGTCTTTGTGATCTTTACGCGAAATGTAAGTAGGCGGCAGCAAGATCGTACCACATTCAGCTTCAAATTCCGGCCCTCTAAATTTACTCAACAGAAATTCACGAAAAGAACGTCGTCTTTCTTCCAGCGATCCCCAATTGAGTTGCCGGAGCATTTCCGTGACACTCGCGCATTGGTCGAACCTACCGGTAACAAATCTAGCTGCTCACCTCTGAACCGCCTCTATGTCTTCCTTTAAACTGATCTGCTGCGGGTCCCAAACACTTGAGCAATACTCAAGACGTGTTCGTACAAGCGTTTTATACGCGGTCTCCTTTACAGGTGATGTACATCTTCCCAAAATTCTCCCAATAAACCGACGTCGGCTGTCCGCCCTACTCACAACCGTCCTTACATGCTCGTTCCATTTCATATCGCTCTGCAATGTTACGCCTAGATATTTGAACGGCACGACAGCATCAAAAAGCTCATTAATAATGCTGTATTCGAACATTATGGGATTGTTTTTTCTACTCATGCTCATCACCTTACATTTTTCCACATTGAGAGCTAGCTGCCAATCTTCGCACCAACTAGAAATTTTGTCTAACACATCCTGTATGCTATTACAGTCAGTTACAGACGACACCCTCCCATACACCACAGCATCATCAGCAAACAGCCGCATATTACAACTTACTCTGTCCATCAGATCATTTATATAGATAGAAAATAATAGCGGTCCCATCACACTCCCCTGGGGCACGCCTGACGATATATATATTTATTTGTATAAGGGCTCTATGTCTGTAAAATCTCTTGGGAATACAATTTGTAGCAAAGAAGTAATTTGGAGAGGGGATTAAAGTTCAGGGTGAAGAATGAAAAACATTGCGTTTTGCTGACGACATAGTAATTCTGTCAGATTCAGCAAAGGATCTGAAAGAGCAGTTGAACGGAATGGACTGGTGCTGAAAGGTGCATATAAGATGAACATTAACAAGAGCAAAACTTGGGTAATGGAGTGCAGTGTAAGAAAATCAGGTCATCCTGAAGGAATTAGATTAGGTAACGAAACAATAAAGCAAGTAGATGATTTTTGTTACTCGGGCAGTAAAATAACAAATGATGGTCGCAGTACAGAGGATATAAAATGCAGAATGGCAATGGGTAGAAAAGCGTTCTTGAAAAAGAGAAATTTATTAACCTCGAATACTGATTTAACCCTAAGGAAGTCCTTTCTGAAGCCAATTGTGTGGAGTGTTGCCTTTTATGGGAGTGAAACATGGACGATAAACAGAGTGGACAGGAAGAGGATAGAGGCTTTTGAAATATGGTGCTACAGAAGAATGCTGAAGATTAGGTGGGTGGATCGCATAACTAATGAGGAGGTACTGAACAGGTACTGAAAGGAATTTCTGGCATATCTTGACTAAAAGAAGGGATAGATTGGTAGGACATAAAGGAATCGTGAATTTAGCATTGGAGGGAAGTGTGTGAGGTAAAAACCGGAGAGGAAGACCAAGAGATGGTTACAGTAAGCAGATTCAGACAGATGTAGGTTGCCATTTTTATGTTGAGTTAAAGAGGCTTGCTCAAGATAGGGTGTTGTGGAGAGCTGCATCAAACCAGTCTCCGGACTGAAGACCACAACAACAACAGATTAAAACTTGGTGCGTGATAGTGTGGTTTTCCATGACTGTTACTGCTTACATGCTCATATCTGATGAACTACGTGTCGAACTGTAATACAGCTAAGAAGCTATACTCAACTATATGCGTGTATACTGTCTGTAAAATTTACTGAGGGTACAATTTGTTGAGTAGAAAGTATAAATTCTAACGTCATACCGAATGCCATAGTTCCAGTTCATGAACGGCGGACCGTTACCGTTTATGAGCTATATCACATGCCCTACGTGTCGTACCGTGATACAATTTAGAAGGTACATTCAACCATATGTGTGCATACGGTCTGTAAAATTTACCATGGCTACAATTGGTAGTGTACAAATTATAAATTGAAACGCCATACCGATAGCTGTAGTTTCAGTCCTTGAACAGCGGAAAAGTAGTAAGCGAGAAACTTTTTTCCTTTCATCATTTTACTATGGTTGTCAGCGAGAAAAAGTTTATTAAAGGTTAGAAATTATGTTTAAAGTTTGTTGCAAGTCGTTAAGTACTCTTATTCTCATATAGCGTATTTATAAAGTCATGCCGCATTATGTGGTAGTTTTATGCGATTCTTATTCTTATGACGTCATATCTTCTGAACTACGTGCCCTATGTGGTTCTTACTGCTACAGAAATTGGTACATTACGTGAGGAATGTGTGTACCAAATTTGGGTGAAATCGGTACAATGGTTTAGGAGAAAATGGGGAGTATTGTCGAAAATGCAGCAGTTTTTCGCGCGTCTCATTGTTTATGACATCATATCTCGTCAACTATGTATCGTACGCGATTCTTACACTTACGGCGACCGTTATCATAGATTGAAGCTTACTTGTATAAAATTTGAGAAAGATTGGATCCAAACTATAGATTGGTATGCAAGACGTACACACATACGGACATCTGCCCCACAATTCCGTAGGCGGCCGCATGCGAACAACGGGCAAATTGAGGAGCGCCCGGCGGCCATTATGGTGGTAAATTTGGGCGAGAACATTAAATGTGCGTAGCACTCTTTTGATTACAGTGTTTATTCATTCGATATAAGTAGTGAAAACTATGTCTCTTGTAAATATATAACTACGAAACAGCTTCAGACCCTTTGAATACACAGCAACTATTGATTGTGTCTAAATTTATTACACATACTGGCTAGAAATCGGCCAACAGCGTTTATTTTTATTTTATTTTTTTGTTTGTAGATCTATCGGACCAAACTGCATGATCATCAGTCCGTAGCTTACAAACTACTTACACCTAGGTAAACTAACCTACAGACAAACACACACACACCCATGCCCCAGGGAGGACTCGAACCTCCACGGCGAGCAACCGCGCGCTCCGCAGCGAGACGCCTGAGACCGCTCGGCTACTCCACCGCGGCACAGCGTTTATTCTTCCTAATTAAAATGAATTATAACATTTAGTTTTTTAGCGTTATAAGTGTAGCATATGAACGGAATTTATCGTTAGAGACGTTTTTTGGGACTTTCTCGGTACGTTTTACGATGGTGAAACTTTTGTGTAAACATTAATTTCGGAAGAATTTCACAAAACTTTACGTCTTTCTTTGAGAACCTGCCACAATATTTATAGACATTTTATAGCATCAAAAAATTAAACAGGGCTGCCTGAAACAGCTAATATTCAAAATCAACTGTGAAAATGAAATATCCCATCAGATATATATAACTGTACAATAGTGTCTTATCTTGTCACTACAGCAACCAGCCGCTACCAAATTCTTTTAAGAACACGAACTATGCCTTACCTTTTTCTTAGCTAAGTGCATCAAACATTATCATTTGGGTATCTAGCACAGATTTTAGTATTTTAATGCTGTAAGCCAAATGTCTTACAGTAGCATGAACTGCTCAAATGTCAACAACTATCGTCATAGGGGTTCAACTTCACAATGTGCATCCAGTGTGGCTACGTGTCGTTCATATATGGATCTATACACAATTCTGCAAAGACCTTTCAGTTGTAAAGCAGATGACCTTTAAATTCTGTGTTACAAGTTGATAATATTAATTTCACAAACAAAAATTCGAACTGCTTTGAGGCCACTGATCTCTTGACCGAAATAGTTATTTTACACTCTCATAAAATAAAACTTTTTAAATTTCCTGTCCACAAGTACTACTTAAAGTAGTTCGTTTTTAAGAGCTACCAGTATTGTAAAAGCCTATCATTTATATCATATTGTCTTAACTAAGAGCTTGTTAAGCAAGAGTAACTACATTTGATCTGAAATCAAGTTTTAGGGCTACTAGGGCTGAGAAGTATAAATGGAAAGACAGTATTCGTTCTTTTCATTCTTTCTTAAATCGATTTATGCACTTAAACGCTGAGCAGCTCTTCACCATCGTGCTTTACGTATACTGCAATAGTAAAATAACATAGACGTGCAGTAATTATATACCACACGATTTATCTCGTAACAATACTCGTACTCATCTGACGCTTACCCCTATCATGGCGGCCGGCCGAAGGTTCAAATTATCCCGCTACAGCAGTGCCGTTAGTGTGTCTGGTTATTTTTTACAAGGTCTTTGATAATAACCTAGAGACAACGTTTATTCTTTCTCTCTCTCTCTCTCTCTCTTTTTTTTTTTTTTTTTTTTTTTTTTTTTTTTTAAAGCAACGGTAGCAGATATTGTAGGGGTGAAAAGCTACCTCAAAAATGGAGGCTAAAATGGAAAAATTGCGATAACTTAGGTTGTTAGTGAAGAGATTTTAATGAATGTTGTTATGAAAGTATCTTTTGATAAAATACGAAAATCGGCGAATGTATGTTGAAGGAGTAATGAAAATTTGGTGGCCAACTACCCCAAAGGAGAACAATCATTTGCTAAACATTTGTTTTGATTTAATCGTAGTAGACTCTATTAAATCTTAAAGAAGAAGGATAATTAAGAAAGACACACATGTTAACATGCAAAGTTTTTGTGGGACCACAGGGCTTGGATACTGTATTGTAGTTTTCTCTTCATATTGTGATGACTTATAAGTTCGCATATTGTCTATTAGGTTTCTAAATAAATTTTGTAATGACTTCACGTCTAGGTGCTTATTTTGTACTTTTTGACTCTCTGCAGAACTGAAGATGGTCGAACACTGACTGAATCGATCTGTAAAAAAAAAAAAAAAAAAAAAAAAAAAAAAAAAAAAAAAAAAAAAAAAAAAAAAAAAAAAAAAAAGTTTCGATGCGGCCAAAGCTGGTTCTTCCAATTTTAATAATCCTTATATTGCCCGCTCGTTTGTTACTGCCCATAAAACCTTAACATTTTTGAACATTTCCATAATTTTAATATCTTTCCTACTCTTTACCCATGTTCCCACACCTGTAGGGTCCACTGTTCGTTAAATCCGGATTTGGCGTGTGATAATATTTACGGGGTGGCCGGATGCCTTCCTGTCGCTACCCCATGTCCCGTGGGAGAAATGTGTACCCTAAATGACTGCGTATAGTCACAGACAAAAATATACAAACGGGAAACCTCCGTAAGGGCCCGCTCACACGCTCAGAGGTGCAAGGCGGGGGTGCTGAATCAGTTCTGTAAGACGTCCCCTGATGGCGCTGAGATCAGAAGCAGCCCTTTAAACTGGCCAGAGCAGGCGGCAGGTAGCAGCTGCCCCCACCACCTCCTCCCCTCAAACGCCGACACACCGGACACAGCCGTGGCCTCATGGCAGGAGGCGCAAGCTTTCCCTTCAGCCTCCCCCTCCACGCTACCCTCTGATGTGCTGGAGGCACCCTCAGAAGCGCCTCTAGTATCGTCTCCTGGTACTAATCCGGGAAACCAACTGACATCTGCTGGCATCTTACGGAACTACGAGGGTCTTCTCTGTATATGTTACTCTGTGGTATAGTGCTGTATGTGTGAACTTGTAGAGTGTTACGAAATGTTTGCGAATCGTGTAACAGAGGCGGGACTTGGGGACCAGCCTGGTATTCACCTCGGGGGATGGGGAAAATGGCCTAAAAACCACATCCAGGGTGACTGGCACTTCGAACCCCCGCTGTTAATCTGCAAGGCGGATTCAAACCGGGATCCGTAAGCCTCCCCATCTCGGAAAGCGGTGCTTCAGAACACAGGGATAACCGAGTGGGTGTTCCATATATTTAATATACCGCCATTGAATGTCGCTGAATAAGAATCTGAAGTCAGAACCTCGAAATTCGATATGGCTGAACCAGGAGAAAATGTTTGAATAGACAGTAACTCGACATGCGACTTTCAAAATATTGTAAAATGTATTTGTGAGAAAAATGTTGAAACGTAGATGTTAACCACCTGCATCAGCGTTGCGGTGTCGTCATTGAATGATTGTACTGGGATGCAGGATCAAATGGACCAAATTTCTAGCTAGTGTGAGGAATGACAACTAGCTCTAAATGTAGAAAAATGGAAGGTGATGCAGATGAGTTGGAGTAACAATCCCGTAATGTTCGAATACACCGTTAGTAGTGCGCTACTTGACAGAGACGCGTCCATTAAATACCTATGCGTAACGCTGCACAGCATATAAGGACAGTTGTGGGGAAGGCAAATGGTCGATTTCGCTTTATTGGGAGAATTTTGGGTAGCTGTGATTCGTCTGTAAAGGAGACCGCACATAAAATGCTTGTACGACCCCATCTTCAATATTGCCCAAGTGTTTGGGATCCCCACCAGACGATTTAAAGGGGACATAGAGGCAGTTCAGAGGCGGACGGCGAGGTTTGAAACTGGGAGATTCGATAACGCGCGCGGTGGCCGAGGGGACTAAGGCGCTCCAGTCACGGTCTGCACGGCCACTACGGTCGGGGGTTCGAATCCCCCCTCGGGCATGGATATTTGTGCCGTCCTAGTTAGTTAGTAGTTTGTAAGTTTAGGGACTGATGACCCCATAGTTAAGTCCCATAGACTATAAAAACATTTGAACATTTTTGATCAACGCGCGAGAATTATCGAAATGGTTCTGAAACTCAACTGGGAGTCGTTTCTTTACGAGAAACACTGTTGAAGAAATTTGTAGGGCTGGTATTTGCGGCGTACTGCAGAACGATTCTACTGCCGCCAACCTACATTTCGCGTATAGACCACAAGGATAAGATTAGAGAGGTCAGGGCTGGTACGAATGTACAAGTATTAGCTTTTCCCTCGTGCTATATGGAAATCGAACAGGAAAGCAAATAACTACTAGTGGTTCTGAGTACCCTCCGCTTCAAACCCTTGCGTGGATTGCGGAGTGGATTGGCCATTAAATTCTACTTCACGTAGATGACGTGCTACAGAGGGACTGATGACCTAGCTGTTTAGTCCCCTCCAAACCATCAACAACAACAACAACAACGTGCTACAGACGCGAAATTTAACCGACAGGAAGAATATGCTGTGATATGAAAATGATTAGCTTTTCAGAGCATTCACACAAGGTCGGCGCCGGTGGCGACACCTACAACGTGCTGACATGAGGAAAGTTCCCAACCGATTTCTCATAAACAGCAGTTGACCGCCGTTGCCTGCTGAAACGTTGTTGTGATGCCTCATATAAGAAGGAGAAATGCGTACATCCCGTTTCCGACTTTGATTAAGGTCGGATTGTAGCCTGTCGCGATTGCAGTTAATCGTATCGCGACATTGCTGCTCGCATAGGTCGCGATCCAATGACTATTACCAGAATATGGAATCGGTGGGTTCAGGAGGGCAATACGGAACGCCATGCTGGATCCCAAAGGCCTAACTATCGAGACGACGCACCTACTCCGCATGGCTCTAATGGATCGTGGGGTCACGTCTCGATCCCTGAGTCAACAGATGCGGACGTTTGCAAGACAACCGTCTCCACGAACAGTTCGGCGACGTTTCCAGCAGCATGGACTATCAGCTCATAGACAATGGCTGCAGTTACCTATGTCGCTGCATCACAGACAGGAGCGCCTGCGATGGTGTACGCAACGACGAATCTGGCTGCACGAATGGCAAAACGTCATGTTTTCGGATAAATCCAGATTCTGTTTACAGCATGATGGTCGCATTCGTATTTGGCGACATTTCGGTGAACGCACATTGGAAGCGTGTATTCGTCATCCCCATACTGGCGTATCACCTGGCATGATGGAATGGGGGTGCCATTGGTTACACGTCTCGCCCACCTCTTGTTCGCATCGACGGCACTTCGAACAGTGTCCGTTACATTTCAGATGTGTTACGACCCGTGGCTCTACACATCATTCGATCCCTGTGAAACGCTACATTTCAGCAGGATAATGCACGACCACATGCTGCAAGTCCTGTACGGGGCTTTCTGGACAATGAAAATGTTCCACTACTGCCCTGGCCAGCACATTCTCCAGATCTGGAGACCAGTTGAAAACGTCTGGTCATTGGTGGCGGAGCAACTGGCTCGTCACAATAAGCCAGTCAGTACTCTTGAACTGTGGTATTGTGTTGAAGCTGCATGGGCATCTGAACCTGTACACGCCATCCAAACTCTGTTTAACTCAATGCCCAGTCGTACCAAGGTCGTTATTACGGCCAGAGGTGGTTGTTCTGGGTACTGATTTCTCAGGATCTGTGCACCCAAATTGCGTGAAAATGTAATATGTCAGTTCTAGTATGATATGTTTGCCCAATGAATACCCGTTTGTCATCTGTATTTCTTTTTGGTGTAGCAATTTTAATGATAACTAGTGTACGTAGATGTGGACTGCACTCTGCGACTGGAAAAGGCAGAGGATGTATTAACGGTACACATAGTACCCTCCGCCACACGGCTTTTGGAGGCTCGCGGCGTAGGCGTAGATGCTGATTTGCATTGTATGTGCCAAACCAAACGACTGGAAATAACTACAGCTCATCTTCTACGACGTTAGGCTGCGTAGATTATGGTCAATAGGTTAATTGTCTCACTTAGGTTACAGTGTAAGACCAGCCCGCACAGAACGGCAGGCCCAGTGTTGCCAACTAACTTCGCGCTAAAAGTGAACCAGAAAGACGCTAGAAAAGCACCAGATCAGAACGAGCAGACGTTAAAAAAAGGCGTTAGAATATTTTACAATAATAATCACGCTGAAGTAAACCAAATATAACAAATTTCGTTATATCAGGCAACGGTGGAAGTTTTGAAGCTGAGTGACGTATTGACAAGTGATGGAAACATCTGTCTATTGTTAACATTTCTGGCATAGTTGATTTGCACATAAATTGCAAATAAAAGGTCGCTGTTACTGTGGAAAACTGTTACATAATACGCTACTGATGAACAGTATATTTATTTGCGTGCAGAGGATGCACAATTAATTCACATTCCACATTACACGTTCCTAAGAGACAAAGAATTTTTACTGTTTTCGGTCGTTCCTATTACGACCGCAGTTAAGAGTGCTCTTACTATTACGCCAACAAACCAGTACTGTACAAATATTTAAGTCTCTGGGTCTTGTTGTTCGGACGTGATAAGCGTACACCGAACAGACATTCACAATAATATAAATATATATATATATATAAATAGCTATCCGATTGCCATAAAATCGTGCATAAACCCTTCCCCGGGTAGACATTAATAACTGTTCAAATTTTTAGCTCCTTACGTCTTGTGATTCAGACGTGATATACAGACATTCACATTTATAGATATAAATTAAAATCTTGGAATCTCATTGTGGACATCCTGCATAGGCAACATTGCGAACGCAGCTCTCGCCTGACGTCACACGGATTGACAGGCTTGCTCTTCCTGCTCACATGTCACACCGCCTGAAGTTGTCTTCCTCTCATTTAGGTCAATAGGTTAATTGCCTCAGTGGCGTAGCGGGGGGGGGGGGGCGGGGGGGGGCATGGCCCCGGAAGGCACGTAGTTGGGGGCGGCAGGGAGCGGCCGAGAGGGGTCTTACTCGGGATATCAAGTATACCGTCTATAAAGGAGAAAGCAAAGACACAAATCTGCCACGAAATTAAAAGGTGTCATTAAAATGTTGCATTCAGATATACTTTTAAGCTCCGCTAATATTTTACATTGCACTATGAAAAATACTTCCCACTTTCTAAATAAGACCTGTTGGAATCAGATTGCTTTAATATTCACTCCTTAGCAAAAATAATCTGTAAAAAGGAATATTTTTCAGTGAATCTTTTCAGAGGTTATTTACTCAGTTTGGTTAATAAAACAAGCACGAGGTTTCCAGAATTTTATTTCGCAAATACTGATTGCAAAGAAGTACACGACACACTCGATATCAGTTTGAAATGTAATATATTCTGTGAAATAACCTAATTCGGAACAAGAGCGTTCCAATACAAGTTAAATAAATTTCTTCCCTTGTTGTACTCATATTAATCAACATACGGAAATCAGTGAAACCGCCCACAAACATAGTAAATGATATTATAATTAGGTGATACAGGTAATTTCGGCATTGCTTTCTAAATCGCTCGTGTTTGGTATTGTCAAAGGAGACTGATTGATTATAATCGTGAGGCAATTTTGGTGGTGTCTGGGCGGCCGTAACAAATTGTGCCTATAAAGCAAATGCAAATTACAAATAATCAATGTTATTATATACTCATAGACCAAATGTTCTTCAATTTTATGTTAATAGCTCAAGTTGATTTCATTTCATTGCCTTTTATGTGACATGATACCTACGACATTAGAGGCGAACTAACACAGAACGTAGTGTTGTTGTTGTTGTGGTCTTCAGTCCGAAGACTAGTTTGATGCAGCACTCCACGCTAACCTGTCCTGTGCAAGTTTCTTCATTTGAAAACACGTTCGGCAACCTACATCCCTTTGAATCTGCTTACTGTATTCGTATTTCCCTTCTCTTAGAATACGCCAGAAATTCCTTTTCTCCCCAATTCTGTTGAGCGCCTCCTCATTAGTTATGTGATCTACCCATCTAATTTTCATCATTCGTCTGTAGCACTACATTTCAAAAGCTTCTATCATCTTTTTGTCTGAAGTCCTTACTGTCCACGCTTCACTTCCATATAATGCTATACTCCAGACAAATGCCTTCAGAAAGGACTTGCTAACATTTAAACTAATATTGGATGTCAACAAGTTTCGCTTCTTCAAAAAAAATGTTCAAATGTTTGTATAGTCTATGGGACTTAACTACGGGGTCATCAGTCCCTAAACTTACAAACTACTTATGAACTACTTACGAACTAGGACGGCACAAATATCCATGCCCGAGGGGGGATTAAAACCCCCGACCGTAGTGGCCGTGCAGTCGCTTCTTCAGAAACGCTTTTCTTCCCATAGCCATTCTGCATTTTATATCTTCAGACTGTCGTTTATATTATCATTGTGGTATACAGAAATTTCGGTCGGTCATAATTTCGAAAGTTATAAAAAGACCGATCACGAATATGCGGGAAACCGAGTTCGAGTCGCAGCTAGGCACAAATATTACTGTTTCCACTGGGTAGTATATCTAAAGCTAATAAAGGAACTGGAAATATTTTTGATTTAAATTACTTTAACCGCTATAATTCCTCAACGTCGAGGAACACAACGTATTGAAGATGTGGCGCTCCTTTCTACGTTTCCGCCACATCCACGAGTCTGTTCGTTGTCCTCGTTCCTATGCTCCAGGTGAAGATAGAAGCTCTGCTTTATTACGCAAAGTAATCAAAATGTTCAAATGTTTGTGTAGTCAATGAGACTTAACTACGGGGCCATCGGTCCCTAAACTTACAAACTACTTATGAACTACTTAACTAGGACGGCACAAATATCCATGCCCGAGGGGGGATTCGAACCCCCGACCGTAGTGGCCGTGCAGACCGTGACTGGAGCGCCTTAGTCTCCTCGGCCACCGCGGCCGGCGCAAAGTAATCTTCGCTACATCACTTTGGGCAAAGGAACCTTTAATTCAGTTTGTATTGATGGCTGAAGACATTAAGGTTCTCCCTAATTCACTAGTCAAGAATATTTCGCCACAACTACGTTGTCTCTTTGTCCTAGCTATAGACAAAACTGGTCTCTTAGTGAAAAGCCGCCGAAACTATTAGCTCTACAAACTAACACATGGATGTCTGCGAAAGATCTACTGTCAACCAAGAAAAAAGAACTATGTGGACAACAGATGTGCTAAAAGGTCTGAACCTGGTAAGCCTACGAAATGTAGTGTGTGTGTGTCCACACGCAGACTTGACGCAACTCATGCAATGGGCACTGATCTACTGACAAGAAATTTTTATATGCTAAATACATCTGAAAGTATTGATACGACTTCAAGCAGAATACAGTAACTTACTGCTGTGAAAGCCCTGCAGGCTCACAAATTTTATGTTACATGATATTCCCTCCTCAGTGTAAGACTTTTGTTTAGTTGAAACTATCATAAATATATGAATTTTTTGTTTGCTGCCACCTAGGACAAAAAGGCCGTATAAATAAACTACAAGTACCATTTCTTCAGCATAACGTGAAAAAAATTGAAAGAAAAAAATATTATTCAGTGAAAATAAATGGCAACGTCCATGTTTTATTTTGACAAACACTGAAGCAATACTAGTATGTATTGTAAAAATTTCTTGTTATTAATTTAAAAATAAATTCAGAAACCCTGAGAGCCGCGGTGGAGTAGCCGAGCGGTCTAAAGCGTCTCGCTGACACAGTTTTCCTCGTCTCGAATATGTTCAAGACATAAATGATGAAGGTGAACCAATGAATTAAAACTTCTAATACAGCCGGGAACCGAACCCGGACCTTTATGCTTACTAGGCAGACGTCTTACCGCTAGACCACCGCACCACGCGACTAGGGCGCCTCGGAATAGTCTAAGCACGACTACCCACCACGTCACAAACTTAAATTCAGCTTCTGTGTTCTACAGATAATCCTTAATCATTAATGTCTTGGACATATTCGAGACGAAAAGAACTGTCTCAGGGTTTCGTAATTTATATTTAAATTGATATTTATATCATCTTAGCAGGAATGTTCCACTATGTCCATTGCCGAGGTGCTATTCTGCTGCTAGCAGTGGTAATTATCTATGGAACACAGAAGCTGAATTTAAGTTTGTGATGTGGAAGAAAGTCGTGCTTAGACTATACCGAGGCGCCTTGGGCTGCACCTACATTGGATCTGGGTGTCGTCCGTTCCGATCCGATCCGGCGCCGGCTGTCACCGGAGAAAAAAAAGCCAGTTGTGTAATGAGCGCGCCTACATTGCAGGCAGAAGCGCCGTACGACGCCGTCCGGTACCGGACTGCCGAACTGGCCGACCAAACATTGTTTGTTTCAAGTCCGGCAGCGCCGTCCGGTGGAGCACCATTAGCGGGTCGATCGACAAGGAATTTCTGATTCATCTCGTGAGGAATGACCCGCGCTTGTGGGACCAGCGAATTAAAGGCTACCATAACCGGGATATTAAGTGAGAACTGTGGCAATCTATTGGATAGCAGTTATTAAGTCAAAGGTAAATATTATGTTTCAATAGTTTTAATACTTTCCTTCATATCACTTCATGATACTACAAATGAGTACTAATTTAAGTTATATTACTTTTAACATATAATTTTTGAATGAAACTGCCAAGAAATGTTTTTAATTGCTAAAACACTACACGATGCGTTCGTTTTGCCACGGAACGGCGCCAAACCCATTGAAGTATGACTTGAATTTGTCTCTGATACTTTGAGCCTCTTGTGACGGTATGTTGAACGTTCTTGATGAACCACCTGCTTGAAGTTCGTGATACACTTAAGTCTTGTTCTACGTTTGTACAGTTGAAGAAGTCACCACCTTCACGGTCAATAACTATGTTGTGCAGTAAGCAGATACGTTTCACTATCCTCTCCGCTTTGCCGGGTTCCGTTTCAATATATTTTCCCAGTAAACGCCACTTAGCAGTCATGATTCCGAAGCCACACTCCTCACATCTTCTAGCCCTCGATAGCCTGTAATTGAAAACTTTTTCCTGGTGTGAGAGATTTCGTTTAGAATAAGGTTTCATGAGATAAGTTTTCAAAGGATACGCTTCATCTCCAAGCAATGGCATATCAGTAGTAATTCCTTCGACAGGCGAAGGTTGCGGTAGCGTAGTATGACAGTTCTCCAAGAATGCAGACAAAGTAGAAGCGGAAAATGTTCCTCCGTCACTCTGTTTTCCATAACTTCCTTAATTTCGCAGTGACTGGCAAGTTGTAAAAATTTCCTCTGAAGATCTGTCTCTGAAGATGCACCCAACTCCTTTTCCTACGTTTTTTAAGGCAAACGTTCTTGTCTAGCAGCAGCCAACACAAAACATCATCGTCCGAATCACTCATGAGAGCTTCTTAACAACTGCAACTGGTGACCTATAGCGTGTATCTAAGTGCGGAAACCGATGACCGTCGACAGTACACTGGGTTGCCTCTCACTGTCCGTATAATCTCTTCCATTGTTCATGTGAGAGCAGTCGGCAGCCAGCGTGCCGCTGCGTCAGCTGTGCGACCGGACCCAGTGTAGGCACTGAAAACCTGACGGCGTCGAATCGCCGGATAACCCATCACCCGACAGGTACGGATCGGACGACATCCGGATGCAATGTAAGTGGAGCCTTAGTCGGTGGTGGGTGCTGTGGTCCAACGGTAAGACCTGTCTGCCTAGTAAGCATGGACGTCCGGGTTCGATTCCCGGCCGCATCACAAATTTTAATTCATTGCTTCACCTTCATCATTAATGTCTATTGTTACTGTTGGGGGAGGGGAGCAGCAAAATGAGGGCCTGCACCGGGTGGCAGAAATACACGCTACGCCACAGCATTGCCTCGCTTAAAATAGGGTGCAGTGGTGCTGCTGTTGCTAGGTTACGGTGTCACACCGCGGTCACACCATGTCACGCGACAGACTCTTCTACAGATCTGCTTCCATAGTTTCAAATGGGGCAATTCACACCGACCTCGCAGAGCCTCAGAGACGCCACAGACGTCGACATACGAACCTGCGGGATCGCTCCACGACCGATCCTTTCAAAACGTCTGTCGACGTCTGTGGCCTCGCGCATGCGCAGTGGCCCACTACACTGCCTTGCGCATGCGCAGTGGCCCACTACACTGCCGCACGCATGACCACTTCACACAGTGTCGCTCACTTTCGTGTTTCAACTCATTACAACAAGAAGCCGTTTTCTTGTCATTTCCTTTTGTAAAATGTTAAAAACTATCAATATTTTGTAGAGAAATAGTTTTGGTTGATGGTCATAGGAGGACAGTTTAATGAACGTTTAGGAATTAGGGGAAAAATCGAACTCGGCAGCCACTACCATTAACTGTTAATTCATTTTTCCTTTACAAAAAAATGTTTAAATGTCTGTAAATCTATCGGACCAAACTGCGTGGTCATCAGTCCATAGCTTACAAACTACTTAAACCTAGGTAAACTAACCTTGGACAAACACACACACCCATGCCCCAGGGAGGCCTCGAACCTCCACGGCAAGCAACCGCGCGCTCCGCAGCGAGACGCTTTAGACTGTTCGGCTACTCTACCGCGGCTTTCCTTTACACCAAAAAAGTACTTGGTTATGACGTAAAGAGAATTAATTGAAAATAGATTCTGATATTCAAAGGAAATCAATAATTGTTTAAATGTTTCTTTTTTTTACCAAAATTATGTTCCGACTGCAGTAAGATTTCAAAAAAGTAAATTGTATACAGTATTAGTAAACTTACCTTAGGCATAGCGCCAATCTGTCTCTGTTGGAAATAGATCTCCTGTAGTTGGTGTCTTTTTTACTAATATCGTCATTTATCAGTGTTAATAACTCTTCAAACTCAGGATTAGAAAGTCGATAGTATGTTGTGAATCTGTAACCATCTAGCTCTAAGTCCTCCATCATATGATGATACTCGCCGCACTGTTCCCGTCTCTGATTGATGGGGTGTACCCAGTGCGTTTGGTTTGTAACAGAGTACAACAGCATGTCTTCCTCATCCTACTCGAACTACATTCGCCATCACCCAACCAAGGCACACTTTTAGTAAACGCGCTGTCGCACCACGAACCACCTGCCATGCTACCTGTTTCACCTGAATTGACTAGAGCAGGAACGATGTCCTAAAGGCTAGTTTACACGACGACACTACGTTACATGAAACTGCGCTACTGACCAGTGCGCATGCGCGGCAGGCGTTCGCGCAACTCTTTGGCGAAACTAAACAGTTTCGGCACCTTCCAACTTTGATTGCGCCTGATTTTAAGTTAGGTTAAAAATAATACAGAACGAAACACAACATAAAGAAGGGAACAGAAGAAATAATTTGGTTTCTGAACATATATGCGATGCATAGGTGTTTGTGCGATTTTAACGATGAAAATTTCAGGTGTAAGCAGCGGCGTGTTAGTACTCTTGAAGCAATTATTCGTGAATTAAATATTGATGTGTTGACTATTAGCGAATTGCAAACTAAAATAGCTATACAAACGAACTATGGCAATTCTGGATTTCGGAACTCTGTACAGGTACTGTAGAGACGAATATCTACTTGACAAGAAACGCAATGCAATTTGTAATTTCAGTTCTGGTAACAATTCTTCACGCATAACAGTATCTGGTTTCTTTATTGCATTACTAACTCTGTTTAAAAGGAACGTGAACTTCTCTGGTGTCATTCTAGGGTATTCAATTACAATTTGTTTCAGCAAGGTCGCTGAGCAACCGAGCTGACGTCTTTTTTTTTAATCCAGTTACGAAACCAAACACTTTTCTTAGTCTTTTTATGTTTAGTCTTATGCAGCGACTTCACACAGAGGAGCAATAGCTCCGCCAGAACTCTTACTTTTGTATCCCATCCTCGTCGCCACTTTTGTGTCTCGTTCGCCGGTTGTCGTAGGTGTCGGTGGCCGAGTAGAAAGAGACCGACACAGGAATAAAGGATGCACGCGTGTGCAGGTACGGAGGTGACCAGCCAGTGGGACAGCAGAAACTAGAAACACTACAGTAAATTAGAACGAGATATATATTTCAAAGAAACGTTCTAATACTTAACTTTTACAAAGTTCATTACTGCAGAATGGTGATACATAGTTGAAGTAGATAGAGGCCTGCCTACTGATGATTCCTAGTGCCTATCCGATAGCCAAGTCTTAACTGGTACCTATCTGATTCCCAAAACTGGTACCTATCTCAGTCCCAAGTGACCGATTCAGCAGTCGTGGCCACGAGCGGAGTTGTAGCAGAGGGCACTCGTGGCTGACGTCGTAAGAACGGCGCGCCGTGCGTGTATGGCGGCGCGCGGCGTAAGTACGTGGCGCGCACTTCATACTTGTGCGACACCACACTTACAGCTACCAAAACTTTCATTCTACGTCGACTACGGCACTCACAAAACAAGGAAACTGTATTGGCGCCGTGTCTATAGACGTTACAAGCTTCCTGGGGGTTTAATTGCTGACGGAGAAGTTAGTACTGTTTCCTCCCACAAGTCCCCTAAAACCTCCACATCCTTGCGGATGATGCTGCGTAGCAGTGTGCGTTTGTACCGCCCTACAGTACGCACTAGGTGCCGTAGTTGCTGTCCAAAACGTTATGGAAAGCACAGAGTTCTGACTAACCTGTTGTCTTCTATAGTTGTGTCCCCAGCGCAGAAGACACCACACAGGTCGTAGGTTCTTCTACAGCATACAAGTGAGGCATAATGGAAGCATAATAAGCGACTCGCGAGATCTTTAATTGTCTGGTGTGGTGTCGCACAAGTACAAAGTGCGCGCCACCTACTTTCGCCGCGCGCCGCCATGCACGCACGGCGCGGCGTTCTCACGACGACAGCCGCGAGCGCCCTCTGCTGCAACCCCGCTCGTGGCCACGACGGAAAGACATCGGGCACTTGGGACTGAGATAGCAACCAGTTAGGACCTTCGTAATCAGATAGGCACCAGTGAAGACTTTGCTATTGTACAGGCACTAGGCAGGCCTCTAACAACTATGTATCAACATTCTGCAGTACTATGTAAAAGTTAAGTATTGTTACATTCTGTGCAATATATATCTCTTTCTAATTTACTCTAGTGTTTATAGTTTCTGGCTGCTCCCCTCCGTACCTGCACCAGCGTGCTATCTATATTCCTGTGTCGGTCTCATCCACCCAGCCACCGACACCTACGACGAGGCTGGGACACAAAAGCGGCGACGAAGTCGGGACACAAAAGTGGCGACGAGGAGTGATAGAACCTTGGACCAGCCCGCTTGCAGCAGCCAGACAGCAGCAGTCGGAGCACGCAAAAATTGCTCCCGCCCACCCACCCTTATTATAACAATTTTGGGGAAAGATATTTTGTTACGTGTTTTGTGGACTTTTTTTGTTGCAGAGCGTCCTCTTTCATATTGCATTTGTGTTTTGTTATAATTTACTTGTATGCGCGGCGCCTAATCGGTCAGCATGGCCACTACCCCGAACCCAAACTTAATGGAAATTATTCAGTTACAGACGGCGCAAATCACTCAACTACTGCAGGCCGTGTCACAGTTGACGACACAGGCTGCTCACCAACAACAACAGTCGTCACATCAGCAGCCCACACCTGCCGCTGCACAGCTTCCTACATTTCGCCAGTACAATGAACGTGAGGAAGAATAGAGCGACTATTTCGCGCAGTTTCAAGAACTCGTCGCGGCTCATCAAATTACAGATCAGAGAGTGAAGAACCTTTTCTTAGCGATTGTGGGCCCCCAGACCTTCGTATTATTGCAAAAACTTTTCCCTCACGCATCTCCTCGTGATGTAGACTTTGAACAAATTGTAGATGCACTGAATGCTCATTACGAGAGGAAAGTTCTCGTAGCCGCTGCGCGGTACCGATTTTTCAGACTTAAAAAATTACCGCAGCAGTCACACCAAGAGTGGATTACGGAATTGAAGGGCTTAACCCGCCAATGTAAATTTACTTGCTCTTGTGGACTTTCGTATAGTGACGTGATGTTGAGGGATGCGATTACGCAGAATATTCAGGACCCCAGAATTAGAGCAGCAATTCTGAAACAGTCTGACCCCTCATTAGACAGTGTACTGCAGCTTATAGAAGCGCATGATACTTTTGACTTAGCAGATGTAGAAATGCAAAGCCACAGTGTAAATTCAGTGCGCCGCAACGGACGCTTTCTTAGCCGTAGTTCTCAGTATAGCACTAGTGATTCTTATTTTTCTACCGGCCGTGCTGAACAGACAGTGAACAGTAGCCAGTGTAAAAGTGCGACGCAAAGGTCGCCCCGTAGTGTTAGACGCAGTAATTTGAATAACGGGCGCCAACGCTCATTTCAGAAAAATGTACGTAAATCTTGCCCCCAGTGTGTGTCTCGCCACAAGCGTGCTCATTGCCCTAGTCGCAACGCAACCTGTTATCAATGTGGCAAATCAGGACATGTACAGTCTGTGTGTATGCAAATTAAAAACTCAAAGAACGGTACCGTTAGAAACAGTGCTTCGCAGAGTGCGAGAACAGTTCATTCTGTAAATATTATACGGGCTGTGGAATTGAACAGTGCTTTCCTTGGATCCCAATTGCAAGAAAGTAGTTCTGCGCCTATGGCAAAACTATATAGTGCACCACGTAGCAAGCGCCGACGAGCGCGTAAAAATGTGCAACGGAAAAGGGTTCGGGACACGCAAAGTGACAATGTACAGTGCAATCCTGTAGTGAACCTAGTGCCTTCTGCAACTGCTCCTTGTAATAGTGCCCAGTACTGTGTAGCTAGTGACAGTAGACTTGTTGTAGATACTGAAAGTAATTTTAGTGCAGTAGCCTCGCATTGCGCGGACGCCGATCCGGCGGTAGTGCCATCTAGTGATAGTGTTGTTAATCCGCTGCGTGCCGAGTCTGCGCCGCTTACTTCACTACGCGGCCCGCGCATACGCAGCAAACAAACCGTAGCAGACGTTGCCCACATTCGCGCACCTGTCGTGCGCCAGAAGCACAAACTTTTTGTAAATCTCTCCATAGAAAATAAGACTGTGCAATTTCAGCTTGATACTGGTTCCGCTGTCACATTAATAAATAAAGATACTTATGAACTTCTGGGTTCGCCAAAATTGTCGCCGTCACAGCAAGTGCTAACAGCGTATACAGGTGAAAATATTCCCGTGCTAGGAACATGTAGCCTGCCCGCCTCTTTTCAAGGTGTAACAAAAACAGTTGCTTTTGTAGTTCTTCAGGCCAAATCGACACAGAACATTTTTGGACTAGATGCTTTTGACTTGTTTGGTTTATCAATTCAAAGAGATGTGCTTCAAATTTCGTCAATAGTGCCTCAGGATAAAATCAATGCTTTGTGTGACAAATATAGTGACCTGTTTTCGCCGGAACTAGGTTGTGCAAAAGACTTCGTGGCACATGTAACTTTAAAAGAATCTGCAGTTCCTAAATTTCGTAAAGCTAGACCAGTGCCTATCGCATTGCGTGATTCAGTTGCCGAAGAACTTAAACTTTGGCAAGATAGTGGGGTGATTTCTCCTGTTTCTGCGAGTCAGTGGGCCTCGTCTATAGTAATTATACCCAAGCCGTCAGGAAAACTTCGTCTCTGTGCGGACTTCAAATCAACAGTGAACAGTCAAACAATTGTAGACACTTATCCCCTGCCCAGACCTGACGAACTAATGGACAAATTAGGACAGTCTCGCTTCTTTTCCAAGATTGATTTAGCAGAGGCATACTTACAGATTCCACTTGATGAGTCAAAGTTTTTCGTCATTAATACTCACATGGGCCTTTTTCAATTCAACGCCTACCCTTTGTCAGTTCTTCCGCTCCCGCTATTTTTCAGCGTTTTTTGGAACAGCTGACAGTTTCTGTACCGTGTTGTTCGAACTATTTAGATGATATTGTGGTATCCGGACGTACAGTTGAAGAACATTTAGCAAACCTGGAGTGCCTTTTCAAAGTTTTGACTGCAGCAGGTCTACGTTGCAATAAAGCAAAGTGTTCGTTTTTTCAAACTGAAATAGAGTACCTAGGCCATGTGATTAATGCCCAAGGAATTCATCCCTTACAGTCACATCTTCGAGCAATCAAAGACTTGCCTCCTCCTAAGAATGTGCATGAATTGCAAGCAGTAATGGGAAAGCTTAACTATTATTTCAGGTTTATTCCCAATGCCTCTCAGATTGCAGCTCCACTGCATCACTTACGTAGGAAGAATGTTCCTTTTGTATGGTCCAAAGATTGTCAGGTTGCCTTTGACAAACTAAAGTCTGCACTACTCAGTGATGCATGTTTGATTCCCTTTGACCCACAGAAGCCTGTAGTGTTAGCAGTTGACGCCTCGTCGTACGGTCTGGGTGCCGTTCTGTCGCATCGTATTGGATGTCACGATCGTCCTATTGCCTTTGCATCCAAGCTACTGACGCCGACGCAACAGAATTACAGTCAGATAGAAAAGGAGGCCTTAGCAATCATTTACGGCGTCACAAAGTTTCATCATTATCTCTATGGCAGAAAATTCTATTTGTTGACAGACCACAAGCCTCTCACGTCGTTGTTCTCACCCACAAAGCCAATTCCGCCACGTACGGCACAAAAGCTTCAGAGATGGTCCTTGATATTGTCTAATTATCAGTATGAGATTTTGTACCGACCTACCACTAAACATGCTAACGCGGACACACTTTCCCGACTTCCGGTTGGCCAGGATGTGTCGTTTGATTCTTCAGAAATGGCATGTTGTCAGATAGACTCCAGAGATGCTTCCGCTGTCGCAGATTTCCCTTTGAACTCTCGTCGGGTTGCACAGGAAACAGCTGCGGATGTAGACTTAAGTGTGGTAGCACGTTTTGTTCGCTCAGGGTGGCCTGCCAGAGCCAAAGACATTGATCGGCCTCTGGTTCGACGTTATTTTGCACAACGTCATGCATTGTCTTTAAGTCAGGGTGTACTGTTGTTGCATACCGACAACGACCAAGCAAGAGTGATTGTTCCTCGTTCCCTGCAACGAGAAGTGTTACGCCTCCTGCATCAAGGACATTGGGGTATTGTTAGGACAAAGCAACTGGCCAGACGTCATTGTACCTGGGTTGGTATGGACGCTCAGATAGAGAACATGACGTCACAGTGTACTGTTTGTGCGGAGCATCAGGCGGCTCCTCCGCAACGTTTCTCAGACTGGCCACACCCCAAGGGACCATGGCAACGTTTACACATTGACTTTGCCGGACCTTTCTGGAATACGCGCTGGTTAATCGTTGTAGACGCTTTCAGCAAGTTTCCTTTTGTGATTGCCATGAACTCAACGACAGCTTCTAGTACAATCAGTGCCTTAATATCAGTGTTTTGCATCGAAGGCTTGCCTGAAACTATCTTCAGTGACAATGGACCTCAGTTTGTTAGTGCGGAATTTCAACAGTTTTGTCGTGTGAATGGTATTCAGCATATTACCACTGCACCTTTTCACCCTCAGTCCAATGGTGAAGCAGAACGTTTCGTTCGAACATTCAAGTCTCACATGGAAAAGATGAAAGGTCAGCACTCCAGGCAGCAAGCTCTTCAAATTTTCCTGTCTACGTATCGGTGCATGCCACGTGACGGCCCGTCTCTTGCCGAGCTGCTACACGGCCGCCGTCACCGCACTCTCCTTCACCTGCTGCAGCCTCCCACGCACCGAGTCGGTTCGTATGGCGCTACGCGTTTTCAGGTTTCCACGCCGGTGCTGTACAGGGTGTTTGCTGGCAACAAAAAGACATGGTTGCCGGGCACCATTCAGCGCGTGCTCGGTCGCAATATGTATGTTGTACGTTCTTCCACAGGGTCGGAGCTGCGGCGCCACGCAAACCACTTGCGTCTGCATAGGCCGCGCGATCCTGTCTCCGGTTTCTTGATTCCAGACCCAGTTCACCGCCAGGGAGCACAACCACATCGTTCGTCAACGGGTCCAGCGTCCCCGGACTACGAGATCGTCCCGATGGAGATCGACGCGACGCCGCCGCTGTCGCCGCCGCAGATGACAGTGTCACCGAGAGGGACTCCGGGACCGTGCGTGCCGCCGCCGCCTGGGCCACGCACCTCAGAAGAAGATGACCTGCTCCCTCTGGGCGGGGGGGTGCGCCCTTCCCCAGGTTTCGGTGGGTTCCCTGGAGGATCGCAAGGCGGATGCCGGGGCGCGGACGGCGTCTCGATCCCAGCCTCAGCTACGACGCCCGTCCCACCAGTAACGCCCCCGCCCAGGCCCTCCTCCCAGTGCCGTCGACGTGGCCCTCAGCCCTACGCCAAGACGGCGCGGCGGTTTGGGGGGGAGGGGTGTGGTGTCGCACAAGTACAAAGTGCGCGCCACCTACTTTCGCCGCGCGCCGCCATGCACGCACGGCGCGGCGTTCTCACGACGACAGCCGCGAGCGCCCTCTGCTGCAACCCCGCTCGTGGCCACGACGGAAAGACATCGGGCACTTGGGACTGAGATAGCAACCAGTTAGGACCTTCGTAATCAGATAGGCACCAGTGAAGACTTTGCTATTGTACAGGCACTAGGCAGGCCTCTAACAACTATGTATCAACATTCTGCAGTACTATGTAAAAGTTAAGTATTGTTACATTCTGTGCAATATATATCTCTTTCTAATTTACTCTAGTGTTTATAGTTTCTGGCTGCTCCCCTCCGTACCTGCACCAGCGTGCTATCTATATTCCTGTGTCGGTCTCATCCACCCGGCCACCGACACCTACGACGAGGCTGGGACACAAAAGCGGCGACGAAGTCGGGACACAAAATCAGGGATGCCATTTATTAAATAAATAGTAAAATATGAGCAACAATTGTTAATATGATACGGCCTATGCTGCCCATAGTTCATGTTGAGACCTCGGCTGTTATCACTATTACAAAAATCTTAACTCATGACCGGCGCGGTCCGGCGCGTATAGGCGAGAGGGCACCTGACGCTCTATTTCGCGCCAAAACAGGGTCGTCGCGCGCCTTCTGCAAAATCGCTTATCGTTACAGTAAGAGAAGGCACCTTAATCTTTTTAAACTGTCAAAATCTAGCCTGTCCTTGAGAGATATGTATTACAAATTCTCAGCTCTGAATAATTAATATTTAGTTTATAACAAACAAAAGTAATTTCAAAAGAAATCACGTGACGTGAAATGCAGCGGCCAATGCGAGGAGAGCACCAGTAACATAGGCGGGCTTTCTCACGGGAACCAGCACCTACTGTGCCATATGCTACTGCTCCCCACCCCACATTTCAACATATGCTGCACTGCTGTCTTTTTCCGCGTTTAAGACACGTACGATGTTAGCAAAGAAACGGCCAGCGGCCAGAAATATGAAGTGGCCACAGGCCAGGAATATCACAACGTACACGAAACCAGCTGCGCGCAATTCATTTCATGTAAAGAGTGTCCCAACCTAGTGTCGTCGCAGTGGCGACGCTAGACGAAAACTTGGCGTCGGCGAACACGTCTTTGCGAGGCCCCTTTCATTTTTTCAGTAAGGAAGAAAATGTTATTTTAAATTAGCTGAATTGTACATCAATAATCATTATACTAAACTTTTATTAGTATAATATACATGTATTATTGCAGTGACAAAAATTACAACCAACATACACAAATTAACATAGAGAAACTTTTCGGCTTTTCGCCTCACTGATTTTTCAACAATCACAGCATAATTAATACTAGCCTCTGTTTCGGCTTTAATAGTACTGACAACGCAGATAGGTTTTTTTGGGGGGAGGGGGGTCATTGTGATTTTCAAGTATGTCTTAATCAATTTTAACTTTGAGAAACTTTTTTCGGCCGAAACTGTACTGACTAACTGTGAGCTTGATCTGATTGTTATATAACCATTTGGATATACTGTACTACTTACAAATTGTTTTCTAAAATGTACTGAAGAAGTTGTTTTTCAAGTATTTAACTAAAAATTTTATATCTGCTGCACTCATTCGGTAATAAACAGGGAAACTAAATAACTGCCGGCGGGGAATAGCCGAGCGCACTAAGGCGTCATACCATGGTGAGCGAGGTCGCTCTTGTTGAGGTCGAATCCCACTCTTGGGTACGGCTGTTGTGTTTGTCCTTTGGTTAAGCTAGTGTACGTTAGATGTAGGTCGTCGCTACATAACCAAGCAATTGAAAAGCGCCGTTAAACTTCAAATATATATATATATATATATATAAAGAAAAAAAACTAAAATTTTAACAATGTTTTGCGAGGCCCCTGCAGGAGCGAGGCCGTCGGCGGTAGCCGACGTCGCCGACGCCTAGCGCCGCCACTGTGTCGTCGTGTAGACTAGCCTTAATAGCTCACAGACGTGGGTGGCGGTGTGAATTGCACGTCTGTCACGTGATATAGTGTGACCGTGGTGTGACACGGCCTTAAGAGCAGCCCGCACAGAACGACGGTGTCGTGATTGCCGGAGTGGACGGTTAGCAGCGGCTGCGAGGCAGCGCGCCGCGCCCGCGCCCGCTAGTCCGCCGGCAGCCGGCAGCCGACAACAAGGGCGGATTACCCGCTAGCCCCGCCGCGCCGCCTTAACAGCGTTACGGCGCCCGGCTCCGGGCTATCGACTGCGCGGCGGCAATTCTCGCCAAATTGCTTCCTAATGCGTTAACGTGGCCGAGTAATTACCCGCAACAAACCCGACGAGCAAAGATTTTAAGCGGCCGCATCGTACGGCTCGATTCAATTTCCCGGCGAGCCAGATGCGCGACTTTTGTGGGAATGGGAACTGTGCGGCAGTGGAAAACACACCTCTGTCCCAGTTGTGCCGAATTTCGTTTCCAGATACGCCAGGAACATAATATATTGAAATCGTGGGACCCAAATAGTCATCAGATATCGAATGGCATTGTTTATGTGGCTTTACAATCGGCTAATATTTCGATGCAGGTCTCCACGATAATCTACCTTCAATACTCACTTCTGAAAAAGAACAAGAACATACACTCCTGGCCATTAAAATTGCTACAACACGAAGATGACGTACTACAGACGCGAAATATAACCGACAGGAAGAAGATGCTGTGATATGCAAATGATTAGCTTTTCAGAGCATACACACGAGGTTGGCGCCCGTGGCGACACCTACAACGTGCTGACATGAGGAAAGTTTCCAACCGATTTCTCACACACAAACAGCAGTTGACCGGCATTGCCTGGTGAAACGTTGTTGTGATGCTTCGTGTAAGGAGGAGGAATACGTACCATCACGTTTCCGACTTTGATAAAGGTCGTATTGCAGCCTATCGCGATTGCTGTTTATCGTATCGCGACATTGTTGCTCACGTTGGTCGCGATCCAGTGACAGTAGAATATGGAATCGGTGAGTTCAGAAGGGCAATACGAAACGCCGTGCTCGATTCCAACGGCCTCGTATCACTAGCAGTAGAGATGACAGGCATCTTATCCGCGTGGCTGTAACGGATCCTGCAGCCACGTCTCGATCCATGAGTCAACAGATGGGGACGTTTGCAAGACAACAACCATCTGCACGAAAACGTTCGACGAGGTTTGCAGCAGCATGGATTATCAGCTCGTAGACCATGGCTGCAGTTACCCTTCACGCTGCATTACAGACAGGAGCTCCAGCGATGGTGTACGCAACGACAAACCTGGGTGCACCAATGGCAAAACGTAATTTTTTCGGACGAATCCAGGTTCTGTTTACAGCATCATGATGGTTGCATCCGTGTTTGGGGACATCGCGGTGAGGTGGTGAACGCACAGTAGAAGCGTGTATTCGTCATCGCCATACTGGCTATCACCCGGTGTGATGGTATGGGGTGTCATTGGTTATACTCCTCGATGTAGCACCACTTTTTGTCTCGACTATACTGGTTAAAACAATTAAGGGTATCAGTTCAGATATCTAGGTTCAGAAATATTGATATTTTAATAACAGTCTTGATCGCAGAAGTAAAGATGTTTAATTTACCGGTTTCAACCTAATTTAGGTCATCTTCAGAAATAATAAATATACAGCCCATGTGGCCGGTGCTGGACCCTATAGGACTGCCGTAGCTTATTTTTCCTGATCGTCGGTTGCTAACTCCTCAACAGATCAACAGACGACCAGCTACGGCAGTCCTACGATAAAGTTCGTCCCCACAGACCTGGAATGATGGACAAGAGGCTTGAAGCAAAGGGAAATGGACGATGGGAGTGTCTAGCTTGTTTATCGGACTTATACCTGATTGAGCATGTCTGGAATGCACTTGGCAGACGAATTGTAGCCAGACCAGCATCTCCCACATTGGGTGCAGAAGTGGATATTGCACTCTTAGAAGAATGGCAAACATTACCCATTGTCTGATTGATAACCTCATACTGTCTCACACAGGTGTGCAACTGTAATGGCTGTCCAAGATGAGCACACACCATATTAGAAGGCAACGAGAGTAACTTTTTCACTATTATGCGAGCCCCATGGTGCCTCGATCTAAGTAAATATACAGTGGAAAATGGGTGTTCCTATTTAAAAAAAAATGTACTTGATATCCATTTGACCTATGGCAGCGCTATCTAGCTTGTCAACCATAGCGCCATCTGTTTTCCCCCTTCAAGGTTTTTGAAAGGTTTTGTTCTTTGTAGTTTTTTCGTTTGATACTTAATTCGTGAGATATTTGGCCCGGTCACTATCAATGGACCGCTCTGTATAACTGAATAAAATACGTTACATATGTATATATCGCGTATGATATCTCACCTGATAACCCAATTGTTTTGAACAGTGTATATTGTAGTTGTAGGACCCGAACAGTCACCAAATAATGAATGACATTGTTGTTGTGGTCTTTAAACAGGCTATCGGTTTCATGCATCTCTCCAAGCTACTCTAACCTCAATACTCATCTCTGAATAAGAACCATAATACTAATCCATTTCAATCTGCTTATTGTATTTTTCTCTTGGTCGCTCTTGGTCTCCCTTGGTTTTTTACGCCACCATCTTCAAATGTAAACCGACGATTTATTGATACCTCAGTACGATTTCTATCAATTGATCCCTTCTTCTATTCAAGATGGGCCAGGAATTTCCTTTCTCTCCAAGTCTTTTCAGTACCTCCTCATTAATAAATCTATGTACCCAACTGTCTTCAGCATACCTCTGAAGCACGGCATTTCAAAAACTTCAGTGCTAGTCTGATTTATCCATCTAATTTCGTAATATGGAACCCTCCAGATAAATGGCTTCAGGAAAGATCCCCTAACAGCTATGCTAGTATGCATTTTACATCTTCCATATTTCGGCCGTCTTACGTTATTCTTCTGCTCAAGTAAATAAATTCATTTTCTTCGTAGTATTCTTGTTTCCTAATTCCCTTAGCACTACACGTTTTAAATCGACTACACTCCATTGCCCGTGTTTTCCTCTTGTTAATGTTCAATTGTACCCTCCTTTCAAGACATTTCCATTCCGTTCAGTAGCTTTCCCAACTCCTTTGCTGTCTCTGATAGAGTTACGTTATCGTCAAACCGCAACGATTTTATTTCTTCTCCCTAAACTAATTTCTCCTACAAAATTCTCCTTGCTTTCTTTCAATGCTTGCTCGGTGTACAAACTGAATAGTATTGGGGAAAAGCTAGAACCGTGTCTTACTCTCTTCACAACCTTACTTTCCTTTCAAACCGTTCGACAGTTATATCGGTTTTCTGGTTTCTGCACGAGTTGTAAATAACTGTTTGATCTCTATATTTTACCTCTGATGATTTCAGAATCTGAGAGACTGTATTCGAATCAACACTGTCAAAAAGTCTCTCAGAATCTACAAAAGTTGCAGAGGTAGGTTTGTCTTTTCTTTACCTGTCTTGTAACATAAGTCGTGAGATTTGTGTTGCGTATATCTACATTTCTTATCAATTCCAACTAATCTTCCACGAGGTCGGCTTCTATCAGTGTTTTCATTCGTCTGTGATTAATTCGTTTGCAAATTTTGCAAACAAAGACATGGTTCCGTAATGATCACACCTGTCGACACCTGGTTCATTTGTAATTGCGATTATGACAATCTTCTTGATGTCTGAGGGTATTTCTCCTGTCACATACGTCTTCTACACCAGATGGAATCGCTTTCTCATCGATGGCCCTCTGTTACTTCAGTAACTCCGTGGGAATTTTAAATTAACATCATGTTCCTTCCAAATCATATCCCAGTCTAACTACTGTAGAAATTTCTAGTTGTTGAGTCATTAATCGAGCGCACGACTCTGGAAGGCTTTCGAATTACTGAACGGAGCTATGTCATATACTATTACTAGATATGCACGATGATCGGATAAAACCCAACAGGACAAACATTTACGTTGTTAAACTTATATTGGTGTATAAAAAATTTATCTATCAATGTACCACTGCCCTTTACTACCCGAGTAGAAAAATCAATAACGGATGTCAGATTGAACGAGTCAAGTAAGACTTATAGGCCAACGCAAATTACCACAAATGATAATTTGCTTCTCCCTATATGATAGCACAAGGCATCCAAGTTTTCCAGAAATAACAAAGTCTCCCGAAGGAGACCTCTTTACTGTTACAGTTATAAGACAATCATCATTGAATTTCATCTGGCTGGCAGATGCTTCAATATGTTGCTCTACGCACAAGTATTTTTGTTTCTAAATTTTTTACACCGTGATAGCTTTTGACTTATATGGCAACTCCCTCCCTTACTTTATTATTTCTACTGACATTTGAAGCTAATTGATAACCATTGAAATTCATATTTTCCATACCAGTGACAATGTGATGCTCAGACAGGCATAGCAGATCTATTACATTATCATCTAAACAAACCAAAAGCTCATCTATTTTATTTTTTAGTCCCCCAATATTCCGGCGAAAAATGCTAACATTATATTTTACTTTACGTTTGTGAGCAACATTTGATTTTTCAACATCTTTAGCCTGTCTGAGCTTCTCACTAGACACTGATCTTAGCCTAAAAAAAAGAAGTACTTCCGTGAATTTCAGTGTCCCCCCTTCAGGATTTTGCTATCAACCCAGCTAGTTTCCTCTTCCCTTTCCTATTGAGATGCAGGCCATGCCTAGTGAAATCCCACATATCAGTAACCTCAACAGGAACCAAACCTATGTCCGACAGAATAGTCGCCCTAAGCAGTTGATCAATCTCCTTATTGAACCTCCTGACAGAGCTGGGGTCGAAAGCAGGCAACAGTCCAACATTAGTCTGGGTCGTTGAGAAGAAGATATTTAGCATTCTAAGGCACAAATGAGCGAGCTGCATACACTAATATTATTTGTGTCTTTAATTTTAAAATATTATTAATGTGTGAGGTTCTGTATTTTGGGCGCGGCGGACCGGTCGAGCGCATTGAGGCGCTATGCTGCGATGCGCGAGGCCGTTCCCCGTCGGGGGTTCGAATCCCCCCCTGGGGCATGGATGTTTGTGCCGTCTTTAGTAGACGCTAGTTCATAAGTAGTTCGTAAGTTTAGGGACTGGTGGCCCCGCAGTTAAGTCCCTTAATCTTTACAAACATTTGAACATTTGTGTTTTGCACTTGACACTTATGAAGAATTTGGCTACCCCACGTTACGCAAATCATCAATGTAAGTTACACAGTGCGCCACCTACTCTGTAAGCCTTCTGCGTAGGTTTTGTATATAGCTCGCTCAATTGCGCCATATAATAAAAATGGTAAACATCTTTTTTCTCGCCTGTAATATTGATATGGTTTTAATACAGTAACTTTTTATCGTTCTCGTACGACTCGTACAATGACTTCTATAAAGTATTTGACTTTTTTCTATTTTCGATTGTTCTTAAGTGGACCGTAATGGCTACTACATAGTGCCTAATGAGAACTTGGCAGGTAATTTCGTATGTGGTTTATTCTCTATACAGGGTGTTATAAAAAGATACGGCCAAACTTTCAGGAAATATTCCTCACACACAAAGAAAGAAAATATGTGGACATGTGTCCGGAAACGCTCAATTTCCATGTTAGAGCTCATTTCAGTATTTCTCTTTAAATTTAAATTTAATTAATTCGTGCAGACAATTGTCAAAATACCCAATTGTTTCGTTAGTATGTACTGTACTTTCTCGATTCACCGTCAGTTGGCCCTATTGAAGGAAAGTAATTTTGGCTTCCGTGCTTGTGTTGACATGCGACGGATGAGGCTTCATTCCAACGTGATCAAATTGTAAATTTTCACAATGAACATGTGTGGGCTGACGAGAATCCGCACGCAATTGTGCAATCACGTCATCAACACAGATTTTCTGTGAAAGTTTGGGCAGGAATTGATGGTGATGTCTTGACTGGGCCTCATGTCTTTCCACCTACGGTCACTGGAGCACGTTATCGTGATTTCATACCGTGATACTCTACCTGTGCTGCTAGAACATGTGCCTTTACCACTCAACATGTGTTTCATGCACGATGGAGCTGCTGCACATTTCAGTCGACGTGTTCGTACGCTTCTCAACAACAGATTCGGTGACCGATGGATTGGTGGATGCGGACCAATTCCATGGCCTCAACCCTCTTGACTTTCATTTATGGGGGCTTTTGTCTACGCAACCCCAGTACCAAATGTAGAGACTCTTCGTGCTCGTATTGTGGACGGCTGTGATACAATACGCCATTCTCCAGGCCTGCATCAGCGCATCAGGGATTCCATGCGACGGAGGGTGGATGCGTGTATCCTCGCTAACGTAAGACATTTTGAACATTTCCTGTGTTTCAAGTCACGCTGGTGCGTTCTGTTGCTGTGTGTTTCCATTCCAGATTAATTTGCTTTGAAGAGAAGTAATAAAATGAGCTCTAACATGGAAATTAAGCGTTTCCGGACACATGTCCACATAACATATTTTCCTTCTTTGTGTGTGACGAATGTTTCCCGAAAGTTTGGCCGTACCTTTTTGTATACGATGTCATCAAAAGTGTCAGAACATATATTTTTCATAGGTGCATTGGTGCATAGGTGCATTTTGCTAGCCGCGGTGGAGTAGCCGAGCGGTCTAAAGCGTCTCGCTGCGGAGCACGCGGTTGCTCACCGTGGAGGTTCGAGTCCTCCCTGGGGCATGGGTGTGTGTGTGTTGTCCTTAGGTTAGTTTACCTAGGTTTAAGTAGTTTGTAAGCTACGGACTGATGACCACGCATTTTGGTCCGTTACAGACATTTGAACATTCTTAGCTATCATTTACCTCTGCGAAATATCCGTACCCAAAGACTGGAAAGTTGCCCAAGTTACTCCAACATTCAAGAAAGGCAATGGGAGTGATCCCCTAAATTACAGGCCAATCCCGCTTCACGCTTTCCTGAGTGATAGTCTCCAGTCTTTCAAATGAATTTGAACATTTTTGTGCATTGTGCTACATCTACTGCCAGGTACTCCATATCAGCGACCTCAGTAGTCATTGGACATCTTGAGAGAGCAGAATGGGGCTATCGGCAGAACTCAAGGACTTCGAACGTGCTGAGGTGGTTGGGTGTCACTTGTGTCAGCAGCCTGTATGCGAGATACCCACACTCCTAAAAAAACAAAAAAAACCTCGGTTCACTGTTTCTGATGCGATAGTAGACTGGAAACGGAAAGGGAGACATACAGCACAAGAGCGTACAGGCCGACTTCGACTGTTGATTGAAAGAGACTGCCGACAGACGAAGAGGGTCGTAAAATGTAAGAGGCAGGCATTTGCCCAGACTATTACACAGGAATTCCAAACTGCATCAGTATTTACTCAAATATGACACGCTGAAGGTGCGAAACTTGGAATTCATGGTCGAGCTATACATCACATAGATCAGTGCTAAACGACGCCTCGCTTTGTGTAACGGACCTAAACATTGGACGATTGAACAGAGGAAAAACGTTGTGTGGAGTGAAGAATCAATGAGCCGATTCGATGGTGGGGTGTAGATATGGCGAATGCTCGGTGAATGTCGTCTGCCAGCAACTGAAGTCTCAACAGTAAAATTTGGTGGCGGTGGTATTATGGTGATGGTGTAGTTTTTCATAGATGGGATTGCATTCTTATTGTTTTGCGTGGCACCATCACAGCACACTGTTTTTGAGCAAAGCGGGAATGGCGATTGCATGTTTCAATACGATCGAGCACCTGTTCATAGTGCACGGCCTATGGCGGAGTAGTTACACGATAATAACATCCCTGTAGTGCAGAACGACATATTGACCATACCTGTTTATTTTTTCTCAGTGCTACCGGTTTCGGTCATTTACCATTATCAAGCGTTAGCAGATATTAGCTAATAGCTTAACATGTCGTAATAGAAGAATTCAAAATTGTAACATATTTGTTGTCCTTTCTCTAGTCATTGATATTATCACAGTGGCTGACTGCTACAGAGTCTGTGCAAGGTTGATGTTCAGTACAACGTTCTTCCACAGGACAGACAACACGCACCGTGGAAGAACGTTGTACTGAACAACTCGCCTTCTGCAGCCCAGCAAGTCTGCAATTGCAGAGCATTGTATTTCTAACGGACATACAATGGAGTATGATAAAATATCAATTTTCGCCACAACAACATCCTTCTGGGACTCCATTATAAAAGAATACGCATTGCGGAAAATCTGATGAACCGTGACAGCGGCTACCAGCTGAATCCCGTCATCTCCGAAATTTGTTCTAGACGAAGGCGCCAGAAGACTCCGATAACTGCGGCCAGCGGCACTATCGAAGACAGCTGATCCCTGCAGTTCCACCAGCGAGGGCGCTGCCGCCGGGCGGTGTGGTCCTTCTATAACCGTCACCGTGTATTCGATGCATGCGCGGTAATACCACCAGCGTGCTATATAAGGCAGAGCTGAGAGCGTCTTCGTCAGTCCTTGTTGGCTAACCTGAAGATGACTGGCAGGTGCCCAGTGGAAATATCGTGGAATGAATTTTACGACGACTGGCTGCAAACCCGAAATCCTTTTGAACAGCACCTCCTTTTGGCTACTAATATAGTCGAATTCAATTTTTAAATCTAAATAAACGGCTAAAATTACGACCAATGCTGAAGTTTCTTCTGTTAAAATGATTGGGACTTGTAGCAAATACTATATCCTCCGGCGTTCTTGTAGCGGAGGCTATATTGTGGGCGACGTAAGACGCCGCTGAACCTGGCGGTGGCCTGTTAGAGCCTCCCAGCAGGCAGTTGGGGTGGGGGGGGGGGGAGGGAGGGGGCGTCGCCCCGTCGCCCGGTAACCGGGTTTGCGCTAAGTGCGCCTGGGGAACGGTAAACAGCGCCGACGCCGTACACTACAATTAGCGTCACAGCGGCGCCGCCCGCTGCAGCAGCAGAGCCGAATCTGCAAGCGCCGCGCACGCCCGCTAATGCCGTGACGTAGCGGAGCGCCAGGTAAGCGCCTCCCACGTACAGTGGCCCAGGCACGGGGATCCTCTGTAAAGAGTCCTATGTGTAAATAGTTGTGGAAAATGCTGCAGCGTGTCCACCCCACTCACATTACGTTAAAAGACGTCGCTATCGGGCTCTTTGGGGAGTGTACGTGCCTATGTCAGCCTAGCGTCAATATAGGGGACCACGTCGTATTGCCACCCGCCCCAATCACCGTCTGCTGAGAATCGTGTCGTATTAGCGCAGGAACTGTCTTTGGAAAGTCTTTATCTCAAAGATAAATGGAGGAAATAGTAATAGGTATTTCCGGTGTAGAGAAGAGCTGAGAGAGCTAAATATGAAAAAGTGTGCTGGTCAGGATCGAATACTAGTTCGGTTTTACAAAGAGTGAAATGCAGTTGGCGTACCGAAAGAGGAGGTTGCAGCCATGTATCTATCGAGCAACATGGTTTTCTGGTACTGGAATACCACAGGTTGCAACACAGTATTACAGATCCATGGTGTGGTTTCCACACATGGTTTAACAATGCAACACGACCCGATGCTAAAACAAATTTCAACGGACAGGCTGAGAATATTTGCCCTAGGTATACCGTACTTACTACCGCAAATGTGGTGACAGGTTTTTGAAATATTCAGCAAAATCCAAGGAGGTATGCCAGAAGAATTGCAGCAGTGCCTGCTTTGAAGTTTTCCCGTCTGAAGTAAGTGTTGAGAACGCCTACACCAGTTCTCATTGAGAATGCAGTGCCATTTGCGTATGCAGTAGAGACATTACTGGTCCTTGTTTTCATGTGAGAAACATTCACTAGTGAACGCTACATTACAATTTTCGAACAGGTAGCATTGGAAGATAGAGCGGTTCTTTCAAGATGTTGCTTGACCTCATGGTGCCAAACAGGTGTTTCGCTTTCTTGATGAGTCCTTCGGCAACAGGGTAATTTTGTTGGAGAATTGCAAATTGACTAACGCACGGATGGAGTAGCGTCCATATTCGCTCGATCTACGTCCATATAACAACTTTTCTGTGGGGCACTATCAAAGGCACTGTGCATCAGAACCATCCAACGATGCTGCACGATATGATTTGCGAAGCATCCGATCGATTACAGTGCAGGGTGTGATGGCAAATTTTATTGTTAATTTGCACCACCTGCCTATGTTGCGAGGTGAGCAATTCGAAAGGATTTTGATCTGATTCTAATGACGGCATGCGACGGACGAGTTTCATTACGCAAAAATAAATAAATAAATAAATAAATAGAAATAAATAAATAAATCTATCGGACCAATCTGCGTGGTCATCAGGCCGTAGCTTACAACCTACTTAAATTAAGGTACACTAACCTAAGGACGAACACACACACACCCAAGCCCTAGGGAGGTCTCGAACCTCCGACGGCGACCAACCGTGCGCTCCGCAGCAAGGCGCCTTAGACCGCTCGGCTACTCCACCGCGTCTTTCATTATGCACGCTGATTCTGTACCAGCTGCGGTGAGTACAATTATCAGGTTTTCAGACTATTTGGAACGTTTTGTGCTTTATAACGTTATAAGAAACATCAGTAAAAAAAATTCTTTTGGTCGCACTCTTATATTGATCATGTTTTCGAGATATTTAATTTTGAATTCAGCAACGCCATCAAATGTTCAAATGTTTGTTAAGCTTAAGGGACTTAACTGCGAGGTCATCAGTCCCTAAACTTACAAACTACTTATGAACTTATACTAACGACAGCACAATCATCCATAACGGAGGAAGGATTCGAACCTCCGACGCGGGAGGCCGCGCGAAGCAACGCCTACGCTGGACAATGTATAATACGTGAACATTTGGGAGGCAGATACTTTCTTCCAGGAAGAGGAGCTGGGCTACGGCGACAACCTCTTCCGTATTATACGAATTCTCCCTATTTTAGTAACTTATTCTTCATTCTTCTTTATTGTCCGCTTGTTCCTCTCGTATATTTTGTCAGAGGTTCGAGTCCTCTCTCTCGGGCATGGTTGTGTATATTGGCTTTATCATGAGTTAGTTTAAGTAGTCTGTAAGTCTAGGGACTAATGACCACTGAATATCTGTCCCATAGCTTTAAAACATTTGAACATTTGAGATATCTCTCAAACTTTTCTTATAATAATCCTTACTATTCTCGATATTCGAGGCAGTGAAGGAAATAAATATTTCTTGGTCAATACCGCCAACTCAAGGATACGCTCGTTTCGTACCGACAATGACGTGTTTATACCATTAACAACATATGGAGGTAATGACTCACGAAAGCGGATTATAGAGACGTTCATGATTAAACATAAGCGTCTCGTTAGTTAATTCCCAATCGAGTCGCATCGGAACATTTCATAACGCTTCAAAGGGATCAGTGCTGATAGATCGCTGAAGTTGTCAACATTCGAAAACTGAGGAGAGTTATATCTTTTATTTATTTATTTAATGGATCCTCCCATCTCTTCTAGGTAGAACAGTTCTTACCTATTTTTCTTTCTTGGTAGAACAATTTTATATTTAGGGTTGAAAACAAACAATCTCTTTTTGATCTACTAAATTACGTTTCTTCACGAACTAATTTTCGGCTTATAAGGCCATATTCAGGAAACCATTTGACAGGTGTCGGCAGAACAGTACTGCTTATGTTGCAAACAGGTTAACTAAAGATACAACACAACAAAACTTCAGTCTGTGCTGTTTGTGTTGTGTGATAATGCCTCCTAATTTTTAATTAGCTAAAACAAATTTTTGACAACTTCAAATAATGTCATTAGCAAAGAATGAAAGTTTTGGTGTGTTACATCTTTAGTTGACATGTTTGCAACATAAGCAGTAGTGTTTTGCCGACGCCTGTCAAATGTTTATCTTAAGACGGCCCTATAAGCCGAAAATTAGCTCGTAAATAAATATAATTTAGTAGTACAAAAACTGATTGTTTGTTTTCGACGATAAAAATTACATCGTTTTTACTCCTAATACTGATATTTCCACTGAGATCTTAGCAAATCAAATGTTCAAATGTTTATATAAATTATGGGACTTAACTACGGGGTCATGAGTCCCTAAGCTTACAAACTACGTATGAACTAGCTAAGATTAAGGACAGCACAAATATCGATGCCCGAGGGAGGATTCGAACCCCCGACCGTAGTGGCCGTGCAGACCGTGACTGGAGCGCCTCAGTCCCTTCGGCCACCGCGGCCGGCTGATCTTAGCAAGGAAAGGATAGTTACGGAGTAAACGTACAGTGGAGCATCAGGTAGTATATCCAGTTCCTTGATTAGGTTTTGGCATACTGTTCTGGAATTTACTTCACAAGTGATACTTATTAATGCCTTTGCACTCATAAAAACCCTCTCTCAGCTTTTAGAGCTATCCCGAAATTGATATACTAATAAAAGTGTTGTGACTTAGAGAAGCTGTAGATTCTAGAGGTGAACCGTGAAGAGCAAGATGGGGACACAGGTCTGTAATTAGTAGAATTGATTAGTCCACATACCGGTATATTCTTAAAAAAATGAAATAAATACTTAACTTTGCTGCGTTCGTACAAAATTCTTCCTATTACACGGTTCTATAGTGTATCACTTATAGTCTTTGCAATATCATAATGTTCAAGCTTGTGTTGGCTCACATGTATGGAACTCTTCTGTTGACTTCTGGATCGGAACTGTAGCACTGTACTGTGGTGCGCCGACATATATTGGCGAGCCCCCTTCTTCCTACTGGCCGGCGCGCGAAGCAGGCACAGAGGTAATGAGACTGCGCGCGCCCCCGGCTACCGAATTACCATCTAGCGATTCATCGCGTCTTCTTGTAGTGGCGCGGCGGGCCGCCCGTGTTGCGGCGGATAGTGACACCACAGCAAAAAATAAGCAAACTACGTCACAACTTTTTTTTTCTCATCCTCATTGCCATCCATTGCATGGGAATATGTACAATTGTAAATGACTACATCTGCAGTATTCTCTCTTATAATCATGGTAAGATTTTGACCATTTTCCTTCAAACCGTGATCGGTAGTTAGTCACTAATTAGAAATATTGAAACAAATCATTGGACCATTGCAGGGCATTGAAATAAATTCAACGGCGAAATTAAAATTTTGTGCTGGACCGTGCCTTAACCAATTGTCTATCCAATGATAATACGATGTTAGTGCCCTCTGCCCGTTAATGTCTTTTGCTTGCAGCCTATACTGGATTTCCGCAAGGGTTTGGGCGTATGAATAAAAGCGCATTTGTCTATTGCCTATTGTGCTCAAATTTTACAATTATGTCCTAAAGAACAGACACAAAGAGTCCAACGGTTAATCAATTTAAAAATGGTTAAAGCTTACAGAACGACATCCAGCGAAGCACTTTGTGTTCTTTCAGGTCTCATGCCTATAACACTTAAGATACAGGAAATAGCTAAATATTATAACCTGGTCAAAACCAAAGACGCCAAACAGACAATCGACATCGCCCTAGAGTACAGAAGCTGGGCACACCCAGCAGACTTTACAAGGATAATTGAGAAGGACGTCAGCAAAAGCTACGCTGTTGAAGTATACACAGATGGAAGCAAATCAGACGACGGAGTGGGTTCGGGGATACCAATATTTGTTAATAAGACGCTTACTTACCAGATACAGCTAAAACTGTCTAATGAATGCTCAAACAATCAAGCGGAACAATTTGCCATCGCCAATGCTCTTGAGTTCATAAATAATCTCTCTAATACTGATACAACTGCAGTAATTCACACCGACAGCAGAATTACTTTGGACTCTTTGCGAAATCCGAAGAACCACAACTTGTTGATTGAAGAAATAAGAAGTAATATCAGAAGGTTACAGACACACAACTGGCTGGTGCATTTCGAATGGGTTAAGGCACATCAAGGGATATGGGGAAATGAACTAGCTGACAACCTTGCTAAAAGAGCAGCTCGATCACGACAGTCAACACGCTATAACAAAATACTTACAAGTGCCGTAAAGAAGAAACTTCGAGAAGAGTTTAGGAACAAATGGGACAATGAGTGGCACAGAACAAAAAACGGGGAAAGCACTAAACCGTATTTTCCTACGATCCGACAACGTTTAATGATTAAACTTCCAATATCTCCGAATTTTACAGCTATGCTAACAGGTCATGGGAAACTGAAAGCCTACTATCAGCGGTTCAAAATAATTGAAGACGGAACGTGCACATGTAACAGTGCTGTCCAAACTATTGACCACGTGCTTTTTGACTGCTGCAATTTATTGAAAGAGAGGGACCATCTCAGGAAAAAAATAGCTGCCAAAGGAGGAGGATGGCCCGTCAGTAAATATGACTTAGTACATAAATACACTACTGACTTTTACAATTTTTGTAATTCAATAAGATTTCCTAATGTATAACACTTTTACAATTCTTGTAATTCATTAAGATTTCCTAATGTATAAAATTGTTTGTTCCTTTGTAAACCATGTCATCTTGTATACTGTACTTGTGTTTGTAAGAACATTTGATGTAACCGCCTAAATCAAACCATCAAACATGTAATATTGCTATGTAATGGGGCATGTTAAATAATAAATAAATAAAAAAATAATAATAAAAAGACACAATATCAATAAATTTTAATGGTCACACTGCAGGGCCATGGGTAGGGGAGCGGGGATCATTTGGTGGTTATTGGTACCCGGACGTCTCTTAAGGAGGGTCGTTGATGAAAAACACACCTTATTTAAAAAATGCACCAAATCCACAGTTTTGGAGATATGGCAAAGAAATTTTGTACCACGCTTTACATGAAAGTAGCTTTTACACATAAAATTCTTTGATTATATATATATTTTCAACTTTTTTCAATTTAACTATTTTAAAAAAATAATGTATGTTGCTTTGTTTCAGAAAGTATTCAAGAGTTTTCTACAAAAGATAGTCTGTTACATCTCTTTATATGTTTTAAGCTTCTCTCATGAGGTTTTTTGGAATAGGTCAAATATTACAATTTTCATAATTTTTTAATTACCATTCCGCAAGTACAATTTTAAATTCATGTAAGATTCCAAGCACTTTGCCGCATATCTCAGTTTGTAATCGAAATTTCAAAATTTGCTTTTGAGACGACATTTATTAAGTTTACGAAATATGTGTACAAAATTTTAGCATTCATAGAATGTGAGGAAAAGGTACATAAACTTTAAATTGCGTTTCCTTAAAAGTTTTGTACATTTTATTTTTATTTTTTTCATATTTTTTTAATTTAATTTCCTAACATTTTTCCTTATGTCACTTTATCAGAAGGCACCACATTTGTACTCTGGATCATCTTTCCCTTCAAAGCTTCTATTCTGGTTTTATGTTGTCTGTCCTCTTTCCTTTACCAGGTCTTCAACTGACTTTTCAGCTGCAGAGACGCGCTATTAATCTATTTATCTCAGGATGTCTTGAGTAAAATTTCCTATCTTGAAGCCCATTCTTTCAATTACCTTCATCTTCTCGACGTTCCCATCATTAAATACAAGAACTGCATCATAAGTGGCAATTCTGGCAACTGCAGCAGATGCAAATGTGGTTTTAGGGCATCGTTTCCATGTGAGTGAATTTGGAGACTCATTTGGATTCTGGGTTTTGCCATGAACACACTTTTGAGAAACGCAGGGTCGGCCAGAAACCGAGATTCATCACTGTAGTACGCACCATTCACCGCACTAAGTTTTCACTTGGAGCTGCTTCGAGACGAGTTCATATTTTCAGCAGCCTCATTGCTGGTTTGTCGTAGTTTTTCAATTCTTCTATTCACTAACTTATTCAAACGCAGTTTATCCAGTATTTTTATACATTGTTTGTGATCGTGACATAACTGAATGAAGCAAGGATCGAATACTTCCATAAATCTGCGTCAGTCTCCAAAAGTAGAAAAGAATTGCTTCGTCATAAGCGATGCCGCTAGTTTATTATTGTTTATAAGATACGGAAAAAAGATCTAAAAAACCAAAGAGTATGTATCACGGCCTTCTAGATGTATCCCGAACATGTTGGTTGAAATTAATAAGCAGATTCGTTGTTCACTGAGGCGGTATTGAAGTTATTGAAGTGGTGCTTCAAACTGTGGGTGTGGCAGGGGGGGGGAGAGGGGGCGCGACAAACTTTTAATTAATTTTCAGACACTTCGGGTGCGATTTCAAAGTTGAAACATTAGGAACTTAAGTGTCCACGACTTGTACTAACAAATAAGAAATAAATAGGAAGTTGATATTTGGACAATTTCATCAATGTCCTCCCTTAAAAACGAAGTTTGCCATGACAAACCCAGTAGTGAGATAAAGGCAGGGAAAACTGAAGCTACTTTGCTGGAATAGCAAATCGCTTTAACCCTTAAATGCCTAATTTTTTTAAATTTTATAAAATAAATTATTTTCGTGTTTTTTAAGTTGTAAAAACAAAGGGAAAACTAGTAAAAAATTTCCTATGTTGCTTGTTTTCCAAAAAAACACATACGCAACACACAGAAACTTGTTATATACTTTTTAAAGTTGGATAGTGTAAACAATTTTTTGTGCTTATTATGGTTCTCCATATCCGTCTTAATTTGTGTGATTTTTTCTCCTTCCAAAACTGGCTCTTTATCTGGAAAACAAAACGTCAAAATCGGCAATATCTGCCGTTTTCTCCAAACACAAGCCAATATGTTAACAGAAGTTCACACCGCAGCCAACCTAGACGCAAAAGACACCACAGACACTGTCTACAAGCTCTGCTGCATCTGTTGAACACGTGTAAATTCACAAAATTCCCACTAAAACAGTATTATAATCGATGTTGCAGATATGCAACAACATGCATTTAAGGGTTAAGGCAGCATCTATATCTATATCTACATAGAATGCAAATCACATGGCGGAGGGTTCATTAAGCACTTTCATAACTTTTCTCTACCGTTCCATTCTCTAATAGCGCGCGGGAAGAAAGAACACCTAAATCGTTCGGTTTTCGATCTGATTTCTCTTATTTTATTGGGATGGTCATGTCTCCCTAAGTAGGTGGGTGCTAGCAAAATAATTTCACATTGCAGTGGTGCCAGTTGAGACTATCCAAAGGTCGGATTTTACTAGGCACGGTCTGCACCTCAATAGGTATGGGAAGGGGAGGTTGGCAAAGCTCATAGGTGACAGTGTAGTAGGGGGTGGGGGTTTCACTCATGAAAAAATTCCTGTAGTAGTTGGTGTTAGGGCTGCACCTTTTTTAGACTGAAGACAGCTGATAGGTATTCCTGCTTAAAGGAAGTCCCTCTAAGAAATGAACCACCTTTGACAAAGTCTAAGAATATAAGTAATAAGGGAATTACTGTTTTTCATCAAAATATACAGGGTATCAGAGATAAAGTTAATGAAATGCTTATTGATACTGATTCTGACATTATTGGAATTTCAGAGCCCTTTTTAAGTGGTGTGACAATTAAGAGACTTCCTTTGCCAGGATACAGGTTAGCTGCCTTCTACTCTAGGAGTTCCTTGCAGTGTGGGGGAGTGGCCATGTATGTAAAAAACGATTTTTCATCGGAGTCAATCGATTTTTCTAAACACTGCACAGAACAGATATTTGAATGTTGTGCAGGAGTTATTAATGTTAATGGAACTAAACTAGTAATAGTTGTTATTTATAGATCCCCTGAATCAGATTTTAAAATGTTTCTGCCCAAGCTGGAATTGGTTCTGGGTTCACTGTATAGGAAATATAAAAATTTAATTGTGTGTGGAGATTTCAACATTAATTGTGTAGGTGATAGCTCAAGGAAAAGTCAGCTGTTAGATCTATTTAATTCCTATAACATGATGCAAACAGTATTTTTTCCAACGAGAGTGCAAGGAAATAGCAGTTCTACCATTGACAATATTTTTGTTTATTCTTCATTATTAGAGGGGCACTGTGTCAGCAGAATAGTAAATGGCCTATCAGACCACGATGCCCAACTTTTAATTCTAAAAAGTATTTGTTCTCAAACAAATGTTAAACATAAATATCAACTACTCAGAAAAGTTAATCCAGTTGCAATTGAGACCTTTTTAAGCCTAATTAAGGAACAAGAATGGCAGGGTGTTTATAGTGCTGATAATGCAGATGATAAATATAATGCTTTTCTTGACACATTTATTATGCTGTTTGAAAGTTGCTTTCCGCTAGAACGCTCAAAACAGGGTACTTTCAGTAACAGACAGCCAGGGTGGCTGACAAAGGGGATAAGAGTATCATGTAGAACTAAGCTGGAGTTGTATCAAAATGTTAGAAGCAGTCAGAATGAAGATGCAGTAGCTCATTACAAACAGTACTGTAAGGTTCTGAAAAATGTCATTAAGAATGCAAAAAGTATGTGGCACGCAAAAAGAATAGCAAACTCTCGGGATAAAATTAAAACTATCTGGTCAGTCGTGAAGGAAGTGTCTGGTCAGGAGCAGCAGGTAGAAGATATAACGTCAGTGCGTAGTAGGAATGTTTCTGTTACTGACAAGTTAGATATATGTGCAATATTCAATAATCACTTTCTGAATATAGTAGAGGAACTAAACAAAACTCTAGTTTCTACAGGTAATCATATAACGTTTTTAGAAAATGCGTTTCCGAGGCTGTTACCTGAAATGATCCTGCATGATACTTCCATAGGTGAGATTGAGTCAATAATTAAATCACTAAAGACTAAGGACTCTTGTGGATATGATGGGGTATCTAGCAGAATTCTTAAGTACTGTTCTCCATATGTTAGCCCAGTACTAAGCCATATTTGTAATTTTTCCTTTCAGAATGGTCAGTTTCCTAACAAATTAAAGTACTCAGTAGTGAAACAGCTTTATAAAAAAGGAGAAAGGGGTAATGTAGACAACTATAGACCTATTTCTATGCCATCGGTTTTTTCCAAAGTTATTGAAAAGGCTGTATATTCAAGATTAATTGATCATTTCAGTTCACATAATTTCCTGTCAAACGTACAGTTTGGTTTTAGAAGTGGTTTAACGACCGAAAACGCTATATTTTCGTTTCTCTGTGAGGCAGTTGATGGGTTAAATAAGAGGCTACGGACATTAGGCGTCTTCTTTGATTTAACAAAAGCGTTTGATTGTGTTGATCACAAAATATTGTTGCAGAAGTTGGAACATTATGGAATACGGGGAGTAGCCCATAACTGGTTCACCTCTTACTTTAATAATAGACAACAGAAGGTAATTCTCTGCAGTGTAGAAAATGGCTATGACGTGCAATCCCAATGGGGCACAATTAAGTATGGGGTGCCCCAGGGGTCTGTTTTGGGGCCATTGCTGTTTCTTATTTATATAAATTATATGCCTTCGAGTATAACAGGTGATTGTAAAATATTTTTGTTTGCTGGTGATACCAGCTTGGTAGTGAAGGATGTTGCTCGTAATATTGACACAGTATCAAATAATGCAGTTCAAGAGAAAAGTTCATGGCTAATAGAAAACAAGTTGATGTTAAATCACAGTAAATCACAGTTAAATCACAGTTTCTACAATTTCTAACACATAATTTGACGAAATCTGACATTATGATTACACATAATTGGCATGTGATAAGTGAGACTGAACAGTTCAAATTTCTAGGTGTTCATATAGACAGTAAGCTGTCATGGAAAGCCCATGTTCAGGATCTTGTTCCAAAACTAAATTCTGCTATATTTACCATTAGAACAATATATGAGATAAGTGATTTTTCAACACGAAAAGTAGTCTATTTCGCTTACTTTCACTCACTTATGACGTACGGCATTGTTTTTTGGGGTAACTCGCCTGATGCAAAAAGGATATTTCTGGCTCAAAAACGGGCGGTTCGAGCAATATCTGGTGTAAGTTCGCGAACGTCATGTCGACCCCTTTTCAATAGTCTGGGAATTTTGACTCTGGCGTCACAATACGTTCTTTCTTTAATGTCGTTTGTTGTTAATAATATCAGCTTATTCCCACGAGTTAGTAGCTTTCACTCGGTGAATACTAGACATATGTCTAATCTACATTTGCACCACACCACCTTAACACTTGTGCAGAAAGGGGTACAGTATTCTGCGGCATCCATTTTCAATAAGCTGCCACAAGAACTTAAGAATCTTAGCACTAATCCACATGCTTTCAAATCTAAATTGAAGAGTTACCTCGTAGCTCACTCCTTTTATTCTGTCGAGGAACTCCTAGAAAAGTTAAACAATTAAGCTAATTCATTTTTTTCTATATTGATTTTTTCACTTTGTCTTAAGATTGTCGTGTGCAAAGGACTACTTAAAATTTTTCTATTACCATTCTTGTGTAACAATGTTTTGACTTGTTCCATGACCATGGAGTCTTACTCCTCAAGTGGGTCCTATGGAACAGAAAAAACAAATAAATATATAAATAAACTAATAGTCGGTGATTGAAACTTCGCAAAAAGATCACGCCGCAATGAATAACGTCTTTATTTTAATGATTTCCACCCCAATTCGTGCAACATTTCCGTGACGCTTCCCCCCCCCCCCCCGTAACGTGATAAAACGAAACGAGCTCCCCTTCTCTGAACCTTCTCAATGTCTTCCTTCAGTCCCACCTGGTGAGGGTCCCACAAGGGGCAACAGTACTCCAGGAGAGGACGCACAATTGTGATGTAGGCAGTCTCTTTGGTGGAGCTGGTGCATCTTCGAAGCGTTCTGCCAATGAAAAGTAACCTTTGGTTCGCCTTCCCCACATTATTTTCTATGTGTTCTCTCCAGTCAAAGTTGTTCGTAATTGTAACTCCTAGGTACTTGGTAGAATCTGCGACCTTAAGGTTTGACTGATTTATCGCGTAATTGAAGTTCAGCGGATTTCTTTTAGTGGTCATGTGTATTACTTCACACTTTTCTTTATTTAGTGTCAATTGCCAATTTTCGCACCATGTAGAAATTTTGTCTAAATCGCTTTGCAGTTGCTTTTGATCCTCTGTTGGCTTCACTAACCGATAAACGACAGCATCATCCCCGAACAGTCTAAGGGAGCTATTCAGATTGTCTTCTAAATCGTTTATAAACACGAGGAAGAGTAGGGGACCTATAACGCTTCCCTGTTTTACTCGATGATTTACAGTCAATTACAACGTACTGTGACCTTTCTGATAGGAAATCATGAATCCAATCGCACATTTTGGGAGGTATTCCATAGGCACGCAATTTCATAAGAAGCCGCTTGTGGAGTACAGTGTCAAAAGCCTTCCGGAAATCCAGAAATATGGAATAGACTTGAGATCCCTTGTCGATGCACTTCTCACTTCATGTGAATAAAGGGAAAGCTGTGTTTCGCAAGAGCGATACTTTCTGAATTCGTGTTGACTATTGGTTAATAGGTCGATCTCTTCGAGGTAGTTCATAATGTTCGAACTTTCCCTTAGGCATTTATTTGAGATTATCGGTTTCGGTAAGCATTGCTACCATGATCGAAACCGCTCATCTCAAATGTATAGCATTGTGATCTACATAGTGTTTCTAACAGAAATTAAACATCATCACTCAATCCCAATAAATGAATATAACGTTTTTCTGCCAGGAATTGTTTTTATTTATATACAGGGATAATCTCTATGGAATTTACTGATTGTAAAAAAAAATAAAAAAAAAAAAAAAAAAAAAAAAAAAAATGAAATCACTTGCGATATTCTAGTAAACCTTTCTTGTTTCAACCGCAACTATATGGACACGTGCGTTCTTTTCGCTAATCTTATTTATTTGTAGTTCACTGAATTTAGGGTTAATAGGTGTATAGTCCTGTAACAGTAACGAATATTAACTATGAACTACAGTTAACTTACTGTCCTCCGAAATACACACCACTGATGACTATGCACCGTTGTGGGGTACAGTGTCAAAAGCTTTCAGAAATACGGAATCGATTTGAGATCCCTTGTCGATGGCACTTAACACTTCATGTGAATAAAGGGCAAGCTGTGTTGCGCAAGAGCGATACTTTCTGAATCCGTGTTGACTATTGGTTAATAGGTCGTTCTCTTCGAGGTAGTTCATAATATTCGAACAAAGTATATGTTCCAAAATCCTTCTGCAAATTGACGTCAATGCCTTGGCCTGCAATTTTGGGGATCACGCCTTTCTTGAATACTGGAGTAACTTGGGCAACTTTCCAGTCTTTGGGTACGGATCATTCGCCGAGTGATCGGTTGTAAATGATAGCTAAGTACGAAGCTATTGCATCAGCATACTGTGAGAGGAATCTAGTTGGTATACAATCTGGCCCGGAAGATTTGTTTTTTGTTTAGTGGCTTAAGTTGTTTTACTACTCCAGGAACATCTACTTCTAAGTTTCGCATGCTGGCAACTGTTCTTGGATTGAATACTGGAGTCTTCATTCCGTCTTCTATGGTGAATGAATTTCGGAAAACTCTGTTTAGTAATTCTGCCTTAGCAGTATTGTCATCGGTATTATTACCATTCCTATCGCGTAGTGAAGGTATTCTTTGTGTTTTGCCGCTAGTGTACTTCACATATGATCAGAATGTATTTGGATTTTCTGCAAGATTACGAGACAGAATTTCGTTGTGGTAACTACTATAGGCTTCTCGCATTGAAGTCCGCGCTAGATTGCGAGTTTCAGTAAAAGATTGCGTCATGTGGATTCTGTGTCTTTTTAAATTTTGCATGCGTTTTTCTTTGTTTGTGCAACGGTGATCTGACCTGTTTTATGTACCACGGGGGGTCAGTCCCCTGTTTTATTAATTTATTTGGTATAAATCTCTCGATTATTACTGACATTATGTCTTTGAAAGTAAGCCACAACTGATCTACCCTAGCATTTTTAGTTTTGAAAGACTGGAGACTATCACTCAGGAAAGCGTGAAGCGAGATTGGTCTGTAATTATGGGGATCAGTCCTATTGTATTTCTTGAATATTGGAGTAACTTGGGCAACTTTCCAGTCTTTGGGTTCTGATCTTTCGCTGAGTGATCGGTTGTACATTATAGCTAAATATGTTCAAATGTCTGTAAATCTATCGGACCAAACTGCGTGGTCATCAGTCCGTAGCTTACAAACTACTTAAACCCAGGTAAACTAACCTACGGACAAACACACACACCCATGCCCCAGGTAGGACTCGAACCTCCACGGCGAGCAACCCTGCGCTGCACAGCAAGACGCTTTAGACCGCTCGGCAAATGATAGCTAAGTACGGAGCTATTGCATCAGCATACTCTGAGAGGAATCTAGTTGGTATACAATCTGGCCCGGAAGATTTGTTTTTTGTTTATTAAGTTGTTTTACTATTCCAGGAACATCTACTTCTAAGTTCATTTAAAACTTCCGGGGTGATAAGCCGTGGTCGATTTATAAAACTTTCCCCTAACGTTTCATCTTCGGCTGCGGAAGACATCTTCAGAGATAGAGTGGCGAACTGCGATGAGAACTTGAGGGAGCGCAGTATATATAGGCAATGTAGAGGGCACCACAAGACATCACGTGATGTGGGCTACGACACTATCTCTGGTATTGCAGACATTCTTGGCAGAGAAGAATCGATTGTCATTCCGCTGGTGTAAAGCAGAAGTCCAAATTCTGTGTAATTTAACAGATTCCTCTTTCCTGTTAAAATTATTTCGATGTTTATATATCTCGATTGCTTTTCTATATGTGCGGCATGATAGTGTGAAGTTTTTGAGATGACACTAGTTTCATTAAATTTAATTTCATGGTTGCCTCCTTGGTATACATGTTCCGCTACGGCCGATTTCTGCGTGTGCCCAAAGCGGCAATTCCTTTTATGTTCGACCAGACGAGTATTGACGCTTCTTTTAGTAGTTCCAATGTAGACCGAACCACAGCTGCAAGGAATTTTATATACACCTGTGTATTCATTGCCTATATATATACGGCGCTCCCTCAAGTTCTCATCGCAGTTCGCCACTCTACCTTTGAAGATGTCTTCCCCAGTGGCGGCGCTAGGCGTCGGCGACGTCGGCCACCGCCGACGGCCTCGCGCCTTTGGGGGCCTCGCAAAACATTGTTAATTTTTTTTTTTTTTTCTCCAATGTATATTTGATGTTTAAAGGCGCTTTCCAACTGCTAGGTTATGTAGCGACGACATACATCTAGAGTACACTAGCTTAACCAATGGACGAACAGAACATCCGTACACAAGGGTGGGATTCGACTCCCGACGAGAGCTATCTCGCTCAAAACAAAAATGTTCAAATGTTTGTTAAGCTTATGGGACTTAACTACAGGGGTCAGCAGTCCCTAAACTTACAAACTACTTATGAACTACTTACGAACTAGGACGGCACAAATATCCATGCCCGAGGGGGATTCGTACTCCCGACCGTAGTGGCCGTGCTGACCGTGACTGGAGCGCTTTAGTCACCTCGGCCACAGCGGCCGGCGATCTCGCTCACCATGGTATGACGCCTTTGTGCGCTCGGCCATTCACAGCTGGCAGATATTTAGTTCTCCGTATTTATTTCCGTATGAGTGCAGCAGTGATGCAATTTTTAGTAAAATACTTACAAAACAATTTCTTCAGTACATTTCAGAAAACGATTTAGAAGAAGTATATCCAAATGCTTATATAACAATCACAATCATGCTCAGTTCCAGTCAGTACAGCTTAAGACTAACTTGAAAAGCACAGTGAGCCAAGAAAGACTATTTGTGTTGTCAGTACTGTGAACTGATGCCGAAATAGCAGCTAGTAATAAGATGTGATCTTTAAAAAATTCTCTGAGACGGAAAGCAGAAAAATTTCTCAATTTGTGTTTGTTTATTGTAATTTTTGTCATTGCAATAATACTCGTATATTATATTAATAGAATTTTAGTATAATGATTATTGATGTATAATTCACCTCATTTAACATTTTATTAATTAATGAAAAAATAAAAGGGGCCTCGCAAAGACGATTTCGCCGACGCCCAGTTTTCGTCTAGCGTCGCCACTGTCTTCCTCAGCTGAAGATGAAACGTTAAGGGAAAGTTTTATAAATCGACCACGGCTTATCAGCCCGGAAGTTTTAAATGAAGTTGACGCCGGCAGTGAAAGTTTACATTATATGGTCATCTACTTTTAAGTTTCGCATGCTGGCAGCTGTTCTTGGATAGTAAACACGTCAGCGAAATTCGGGTTTGGTCTTCAACAAGATGCGCCGCATGCAAACGAAGAGAGTGTATGTATGTATGTATGGGTTGCATTATGCGGCGGTCTGTCCGGTTGGCGGCCCGTGGCCATCTGGGCGGTACGCGTCCGGAATAGAGCAGCCCCGCTGCCCCGCTGTCCCGACCGGCCGCGTCACAGGGTCACGTGACCGGGGACAAAGCTGGCCCTACGGACCGCGCGCGCTGCAGACGGATGCCAAGGTATGGACGGCGCAGACGACAAGGGAACACTCCCCGACACACGGGGGCGTCGTTTCTTGCGCACGTGCGCCGAATATCGCGCTGTCCGCGGCGCCTGCGGCTGAGGCGTCGGTACGCAGACGACGCTGACACAGACGGGAAATCCGACGCCACTAGACAACGTGGCCGGCACGAACGGACGAACTAGTTTGCGCTGTCAGCCCCCTCCATTGGCTCTTATACTGTGTTCAACTGTTCAAATGTTTGTAAGGATTATGGGACTTAACTACGGGGTCATCAGTCCCTAGCCGGCCGCGGTGGCCGAGGAGGCTAAGGCGCTCCAGTCACGGTCTGCACGGCCCCTACGGTCGGGGGTTCGAATCCCCCCCTCGGGCATGGATATTTGTGCCGTCCTAGTTCGTAAGTAGTTCATAAGTAGTTTGTAAGTTTATACCCGGGCCGCTGAAACTTGACGTTAACAAATAACAAGTGAAGAGCAAGAAGCGCGAGGCGCTATTCGCTAGGAACGAACCAATCACAGCGCGATAAACACTTCCAGTGATCACGTGCAATGACGTCAACATTCCCGCGTTGCCGGCGTTGTTCAGTTCTAACGTAAACAAAGTTGTCTATCGTATGTATCGCATGTTTATGTTGTGTGTGCTTTTTTCGCTGTGATTTATTTTTCTGTGGGGTGGTTTAACTTGACTTTCCGAGTTCAAGTACTTGGATAATGTCACGTTTGTCTAGTGAAGTTCTTTGAGTAAGTTCTCAATTTCGTATGAATAAAAACTTCGAAGCTTATGCTCTCAGCAGGAAGTTCATTCTCGCTTCAAACGATCGGAAAGAAGTTATGGTGCAGTGGTTACAAGAAAGAAATATTGCTGCAGATATGTCAATGTCAAAAAGTTCTTTTATAATCGCTTGTGAAACAAAATAAGCCTATTACACCCACATACGCAGTAGACGAAATCGCAAAGGATTCACTATGTAATAAATCTTCCGTTTTAACCCTATAAAATTGGTATGGAGTGACGTGAAGAATTACTTAAGGAACAATAAGTCTTTCACAATAACAGAGGTGGAAAAGCTGTTGCATGAAGCTGATGCTAATGTGGATGTTGCATCTTGGGGAAAAAAAAGGGTCGAGCACGTTGAAAACTGATTCGGGTAGCGCAAACAATGGAAGGAATCATCAGTAATCATGAACGGTTAATGATTTGTCTTGGTGATGACTATTTTGGCAGTGACGACAACAGTGAAGATGGGGAGCTGGATGGAATTGTACCATTGTCGCCGTAAGTTGGTGAGTGAAAAGTATTCTGATTATAAAACGTAGAGAGAAAAGTTACTATCTTGATTGTTTATTTCGTATCTGTCGTAATTCAACGCTTATTTTCTATATTGCTTTGCTCCGTTATTGAAAGCGTGTGCATTGTTGTGCCCTGGTCTTCATTAATATGTCGCTAATTAATTGCTGCTCAAGAACGAATTATTATATGCACTTTTATTGCTCAATAGCTTACATTTACGAGATACAACTGAAAACCGTTTCGTCTGCTGTGCGTATAGAGGCTAGTGTTGCAACGTCGCTAAAGCACTGTAGCCAACTTAAATCGCCGTAACGCGATACGTCAAGTGCAATGTTTCAGCGGCCCGGGTATAGGGACTGATGACCCCGTAGTTAAGTCCCATAGACTATACAAACATTTGAACATTTGATCAGTCCCTAAACTTACAAACTACTTATGAACTACTTACGAACTAGGACGGCACAAATATCCATGCCCGAGGGGGGATTCGAACCCCCGACCGTAGTGGCCGTGCAGACCGTGACTGAAGCGCCTCAATCCCCTCGGCCACCGCGGCCGGCTTATACAGTGTAGTGCGACGTGTATTCAACAGGGTGGGCCGAAAAAAGTGAATTTCTGAGTATCGAGTTGTAATATGGCTCAAAAGTTGCGTTTTTATGTGCTGATTAACGAAAAAAAAAATTAAAGAAATCTAACTTAATATCTTCAGTTCGCGCAGAGGGCGTTAATGTACAAGAAAATTGTATTAAATCGGCAATTTTCATGATTTTATAAAGCAGAGAAATAACTTTTCAGCTTTGCATGTATTTTCTTCTCTGCTGACTGACAGCCAAAGGTGCGTGGCAGACTGCAGTGGTCGTGGCAGACCACCGCTTGCTCTGCCAATTGCTACTTGTTATTGCGGGTGACAACATCGAGTTGTTCGTTTAGTTTAAACGTTGGTGGAGTGTTCACTTTTTAATAAAGTGCATTTAGTATCTTTAATTTACCTGTTTTGTTGGCACTAAGTGTGAAATGGCAACTCCAAACAAGACTAAGTTGTTATTGACGAGGCAGTCGTATCGGTGCCCTATTTTTGGTTTGCCTAAAGAACTTGAAAAAGAGAAATTTGCTAACATCGAATATTAATTTAAATGTAAGGAAGTCTTTTCTGAAGCCATTTGTGTGGAGTGTTGCCTTGTACGCGAGTGAAACATGGACGATAAAAAGTGCGGACAGGAAGAGAATAGAGGCTTTTGAAATGTGGTGCTGCAGAAGAATTCTGAAGATTAGGTGGGTAGATCGTATAACTAATGAAGATGTACTGAACAGAATTGGTGAGAAAAGGAATTTTTGGCATACCCTGACTAAAAGAGAGGATCGCTTGTTAGGACACATTCTTAAACATAGAGGAATCGTAAATTTGGCAATGGAGGGAAGTGTGTAGGGAAAAAATCACAGAGGGAGACCAAGAGACGCATATAGTAAGCAGATTCAAGCGGATGTGGGTTGCCGTTCTTATGAGGAGAAGAAAAGGCTTGCTCAGGATAGAGTAGGGTGGAGAGCTGCATCAAACCAGTCTCCGGACTGAAGACCATAACAAAAACTAAAGAACTTAGTCGGACAACCCTTCCAACTTATGAGGATGTTCTATTATGTTGTTTTAAAGAGAGCTACGCAATTAGATTCAGAGAAAAATCTTTCATTTTCCATAATTTCTGAGAATGTTGCTAATCAAATACAAGCAATTTATTATAAAGCATCCATTCCAGTTGTATCTCATAAGAGTTGTGCAAATTATAAAAAAGTTTAGCGGTGATTGTTACAAATTAAGAAAATCGTATAACAGAGATCATGAAAAAGATAATTGTAAGAAAAAATTGCAAGTGTTTGTAGCTGAAGCCAAATCAAAACTATTTGATATTTCCGCCTGCAAATGACCTATGACTTACACCTGTGAATGTGGGAAAGAGCCGAGTACATGTGACTGCCCTGTTATTATAGACTGCAATTGTGAGAAAGACAGAAAGATACCTGTTATAGAGAGAAAATTCATACATGATCAGCGAACATCTAGGATTGCATGCATCGCCAAAGTAGATAAAATAATAACAAGAAAACTTGAAAGGAAAGAAAGAAGGAAACAGATAGAAAGAGAGCGACAAAATGTTGCTTTTACAAGAGATACTCTTGAATTAGAACGATAATCTCTTGAAAAGAAAATAACTGAGGTCGATTTGTCATCACTTCCTCCTACGTCGTCTCAGATAGGAACGAATCTAACGGCTACTGCTTTAATTAGTGATCGGGTTCGTGTTTCAGATAGAGCTACAGCTGCTACATCCAGTGTTTTGTATGATCTAGGAATGATATCTGAAACTGATACGTCACTTGTTATAGACAAAAATAAGGTACGAAGAGAAATGCCCAAGGCAAGACTGTCTATTCAGCAACAAAACCGCAGCATTAATATAATAAAGGGAATATACTTTGATGGCAAAAGAGACAACACTTTATTCCAGGAGAAAATACGAAACAAAACGTACAGAAGAGTCAAGAAAGAAAAGCATGTCAGTATAGTTCGTGAACCTGGAGGGCAGTATATCGGGCATATTTCTCCAGAAAGTGCAACTGCAAGGGGTATAGCTGAGTGCATTCTGAAGTACCTTGAAGATAATAACTTTAACATTAATTAGGTAGAAGCTATTGGGTGTAATGGTACTTCAATAAACACTGGGTTGGAAAATGGTGTTATTCGCAATACAGAACTAAAAATTCATCGAACATTACAGTGGTTCATTTGTTCACTTCAACGAATTCTCTTTCAGACACTTATTTCAGTTTTTGAATAGAGAGTCAACTGAACCATCTTCGTTTAGTGGAATAATTGGAAAAAGACTGACTGTGAAAAGTTACCTGTTATTGATTTTGAGGTTGTGGAGTCAGGGTTGTCAGAAAAATTGGATCTAAACACATACCAGATTTAAGCAAAGATCAACAATACCTCCTGGATATTGTCAAAACTATTCAAAGTGGAAAATGTACTCCAGATCTGACTAATCGTGATCCTGGACCTCTTAGTCACTCCCGTAGTTGACATGTGCGAATAGAGTGTTGCGCTTGTATATTTCTGACGTAAATCCCACAAATGAACTCATGATTTTAGTTGACTACATTCTAAAGATATATGCGCCAGTCTGGTTCGATATTAAGAGATACGCCTCAGTAAAGTTTGGTCCAAAGCATATTTTTAAGGTTATTAAAACTTCCAGACATCTTCCAGAGAACATAAAAAAGCAAATTGATCCGGTGATCAACGAAACTCGTTTTTCTGTCATCCATAAAACTTGTTATTGGCTATGATAGTAGACGAGAGATCACATATTAGAGAGTTGGGTTTTAGAAGAGTCCTAAAGGCAAGAAACATGAAAACCAACCAAAGCTGCAGTAAGAACGTGCACTACACCAACACTAGATTTTGAGGCTACAGACTACAGTGAGCTAATAGATTTGTTAAAATGTAAGCTATCGCCTCCCCCAGTGATGCAGAAATTGACATCAGAATCCATTTCTACATATTTGATGAATAAGACTTTGCCCGAATTTGAATTTCTGAACTTTCCGTGCCACACTCAGGCTGTAGGAAAGATGTGTAAAATTAGTAACAGAGGCTGCAGAAAAAGTATGTGGGCAAGATTCATTAGGACGACTCTGCTGTCAAGATCAATAATGCCAAAATTTGAACACAAATCAGAATTCAAGCCAACTACATCTTTGACTAGTATGTAAATAAAGGTATAAAAATGTAAATAAATGTATATAATGTAAATATGAATATATAATTAATATGACCTCCTTGGGCGGTTGGTTGGTTGGGTAGGTTGTGGGTGGAACTCGAATTGAGGTCACCTACTCGCGGTGAGTTCTGGGTCATTTAACCAAATTTGCTGGTGAAATGGTCGAAGAGCTGCAAAGTTATGATGTTATCTATTTAAATAGTTAAATCACAATAAATAAGACTTAACATATTTAAAACATACATATAAATGCACGATATTAGTAAATTCCCGTAGCATTTTGAACATTTAGAAATGTTGTCATATTTCGATAGTTAAGGCCTTTAGCGCGAACTGATTACATAAGCTTGGACTATCAAAAGTATTTTTATGTTAAACTATACATGGATACGCAGTTTTTTGAGTCCTATTAGGACGTGATACTGAAAGATATATTTTTATATGACCTTTCAGAAATTCTATAAATTTGTCGCCTTTTTAGAAACTTCAAGCCCTTTGCGCGAACTGAAGATATTAAGTTAAATTATTTAAATTATTTTTTCGTTAATCAGCTCATAAATAAGCAACTTTCGAGCCCTATAACAACTCGACACTCAAAAATTACTTACTTTATTTATCATCTGTAATAATATGTTACGTCACTAATCATTTTTATCTTAAAACACACACCAAATCCTTTATGTTTCAAATGTTTGTATAGTCTATGGGACTTAACTACGGGGTCATCAGTCCCTAAACTTACAAACTACTTATGAACTACTTACGAACTAGGACGGCACAAATATCCATGCCCGAAGGGGGATTCGAACCCCCGACCGTAGTGGCCGTGCAGACCGTGACTGGAGCGCCTTAGACCCCTCGGCCACCGCGGCCGGCAAATCATTTATACCAGATGGCGACAGATTCCATCTCATTAATTCTACGGCGATTCATTGTACAGACCACAAAGAGCATGTTTGATGTCAGACATGACTGACCATATTCCTTATTATATAGTTCAATAACATTAAAAGTACGGTAGGCTGTTAACTAGAGGTCTGCGCGGATGCGAATATATCAGCAGTATTTCTTACTTTGCGGATAAAACTATGAACGACGGGGATATCAGCGTGTTATATGAGGATAAATAGCGAGGTATCTGACCAGTATGTCTGTGGAAATTTTAGCTGAAAACTTCAAGCCTGTGGACATTCTTGGAATCCTTGAAGGTCCAAGGTAGATCGGCAGGCTGTTTTCCTCATCTCCCGGTCACAGCAAACATAGTTGTATCCAAGAGACCTTCGCCTAATCCTTTTACGCGACCGTGTCTTACCTGTAGTGTGTCAATTGCTTTCTGGGTGGCAAACAGTCCTGCTGCCCACCAGAGGTGCCATGCCAAATTTCTGCTGCCTTCAGTTAGTGCTTTGTAGTGACCGAATGAAAACGTATATTGTAGTTAATACAGTGACATTTCTTTCTTAAAATGAACACATCAATGACTACTATATCGGGTAAAGTGAAAAGAGGTGTATTGACATTAGTGAAGAAAAACAAATTGAAATCATCAATTTGGAAAAAGAAATGGATGCGTATTTGATGGCAAGGAGAAGATCAACGATATAATCGCCTGTTTTTCGCGTAAAAAAGAATATTCTTGCACTATTTCATCGCAACCGAATGAACGGTACAGCCACGCATAAAATACGAACAAACATACAAACAAACATTCATGTTTATGTATTAGATAAATGGTGACAGAAGTAATAAAGATTGACAATAGCATTTTATAGCAACTTTCATAATCAGATGCTGTAGTAGGACGAAATATTATCCCCTGCTACTACCTTTACGTCAGCTCAGTTCCGCAGGTAAAAGAACATGTTTATATATGTTTTTATTAATAATGTTTAGTCTTAATGGGTTGTATTTTTTTCACAAAGGACATATGTGTTGTTTTTTATGTTTCATGTGCCGTGACAACGGAGTAACCTACGAAAATAGCAATTTCTCTGCTGAAGCCAAAGATGATATACCTGGGTACCAATCGTCGCGGGTCAACAGCCACACGCTCAGAGAAGATCCTGTTGGAGTACCTCCGTTGTCAACCGTCGCATATAAACATGAAAAATTGAAAAATGTATTGTAATAAAAAGTCTGTTCGTGTTTTATGTTAAAACAGTCTTGATGTTGAGTCCTTACGAGCAAGTTCTGATTGTGGGTCTTGTATTACGTGGACTTATAACTTACGAAATAAAACGTAAACTTTTACTTCCAGTATCAGTGTGTGAAAAATAATTATTGCACTGAACAAGAAGAGAAGATATTCACATACTGAACTGAATTGATATTTTTGGAACATGTAAGAGAATTTCTCCGATTTTATACCAGTGTAGGGACTCAGCAATAATTTTATTAACTGGAAAATAGTGAGATCAAGTATTATGAATCGATATATTTTACGACTGATTCAGTGAGCAACATCTGTGATAGTAAAAGATTATCTTCGGAAATCTTCAAGAAGATTTTTTTTTTTTTTAGAATATTCAACGGAAATGCGTACCAGATTTTGAACTTTTACAGTATTTTTTGGAACAGTTTTATTTTTCTGTTATCTTGCACAAGCACCTAGCAGTGAATATTTAAAAGAATTTTTTTTCTTACGAATGAAGATTTTTACTAATTCGAGTGTAGTGGAATGGCCAAGGTCGAAGTCCGACTAAATCAAACTGAAGAAATTTACTCCTGAATACACAACTCCATCATAATCTGAAGGAAGAATCGGCTGTTCCACCACAATACGTTGCACAGTGAAGGTAACATATTTAGGAAGGTACACAATGTTAGATTGTATAGGCTGCCGACATTGTCTCCTTTTGCTGACAGTTACCAATTGGAAGTAGACGGCGGTTTCAACACTTGAAATGACATGCTTTGCTTTGTGTCACATAATCTCTTATGCGTTAATATGAGGAAAATATAGTGTCCCTTTTGTAAAATTCCGAAAGAACATTTTTTTAATGTAAAATCTTCAGTATGCCGATCAGTTTTAATCACTGAAATTTAAGAAGATGCCGGTATTAAACAGCTGACATAGTGCTCCGACCACACGGGCTCCGAAGCGCTACTCTGTGTGTCCGGAGCGCCAATGTTTTCCTGTTTGGAATAGCCTGTTTTCGATCGGGTATAGAACAGTTACCGTGATTCCAGATGACAAAAGTAGTTACGTTGTTGCAGAAATAACACTTAAACAATAATTATATCATTACATTCCATGGTTTTAAATAGTGCTATCTATTACTACTGTTGTTGTGGTCTTCAGTCCGCAGACTGGTTTGATGCAGCTCTCCACGCTACCATCTCCTGTACAAGTACCTTCATCTGAGAAAACGTTCGGCAACCTATATCGTTTTGAGTCTGCTTACTGTATTCGTCCCTCGGTCTCCCTCTACGATTTTTACCCTGCATACTTCCTTCTAATGCTAAGTTGACGATTCCTTGATGTCTCAGAATGTGTCCCACCAATCTATCCCTTCTCTTAGTCAGGATATGCCAGAAACTCCTTTTCTCCCCAATTCGGTTAAGCATCTCCTCATTTGTTACGTGATCTACCCATCTAATTTTCATCACCAAATTTCAGCACCACATTTCGAACGATTCTATCGTCTTTTTGTCTGAACTGCTTATAGTCCACGTTTCACTCCCATACACTGCTACACTCCAGACAAATGCTTTCAGAAAGGACTTCCTAACATTTAAATTAATACTGGATGTTAACACGTTTCGCTTTTCTTTCCATAGCCATTCTGCATTTTATATCTTCTCTACTTCGATCATCTGATTTTGCTACCCATATAACAAAACTCATCTACAACCTTTATTGCCTCATTACCTAATCTAATTCCTTCAGTAGCACCTGATTTCCTGATATCACATTTCCTTACCTTCGTTTTACTCTTGTTAATGTTCATCTGATATCTTCCTTTCAAGACACTGTCCATTCCATTCAATTGCTCTTCCAGATCCTTTGCAGTCTCTGACAAAATTACTATGTCATCGGCAAAACGCAAACTTTTTATTTCTTCTCCCTGAACTTTAATTCCCTCTCCAAATTTCTCCTTCCATTCTTTCACTGTTTGCTCAATGTATAGATTAAACAACATTGGGGAAAAGCTACAACCCTGTCTTACTCCCTTCCCAACCTCAGCGTCCCTTTCTTGCCCTTCGACTCTAATAAACGCTGTCTGGTTTTTGTGCAGGTTGAATATAATTCTTCGCTCCCTATATTTTACCCCTGATATCTTCAGAATTTGGAAGAGTGTATTCCAGTCGACATTGTCAAAAGTTTTCTCCAAATCTACAAATGCTAAAAATGTAGGTTTGCCTTTCCTTAGCCTATCTTCTAAGGTAAGTCGTAATGTGAGTACTGCCTCCCGTGTTCCTACATTTCTCCTAAATCCAAACTGATCTTCCCCGAGGTCGGATTCTACAAGTTTTTCCATTCGTCTGTAAATAATTCGTGTTAGTATTTTGCAACCATGACTTATTAAACTGATCGTTCTGTAATTTTCACACTTTTCTCCTCTTGCTTTCTTTGGAATTGGAATTACGATATTCTTCTTGAAGTGGGATGGTATTTCCCCTGTCTCATACATCTTGCATACCAGGTGATACATTTTTTTCACGACTAGCTCTCCTAACGATATCAGCAGGTCAGACGGAATATCATCTACTCCAGGGGCCTTGTTTCGACTCACGTCCTTCAGCGCACTGACAAATTCTTCTCGCAGTATCGTATTTCCTATCTCATCTTCCTCCACTTGGTCTTCCCTACTCATTCAAAACTTTAATATCTGCGGATGCGGATAACGAACGTGCGGATGCGGATACAGTGCCGCGGATGCGGATAATACTTTTCTTATCCACGCAGACCTCTAGTTATAACATCTATGCTGTTGGCAGTCTCCTTACCAGTCAATCCTTTCACGGTACGACCATTACAACTAAGTACAGAAACAGTTATCCATCCATTTCCGTGGTGAGCAACCGTATCCTTACTAAATATAGCAAAGTCGGTATCATCATCATACCGATGAAAAATGTGCATAGGCAACTTTCCACCATGCACAACTGTAGGCGAAAGTTTCAAAAGGTTCTATCCCGGAGCGATCGGAGATGAATCGCTCTGTGGTTACTGGAGAAAGTACAGGTTACTCCCTAGCATGGCAGCATGAAGACACGGAAGGAAGCCTTGTCTCTGTAGGGCCGAGTAGGGCCGACTCTGCATTTACATCTACATACATACTCCGCAATTCACCGTAAGGTGCGTGGCGGAGGGTACACTGTACCACTCCCTTCGAATATCTCACGTCCCGTCCTCCCGTTAGGTCGTTCCTCGAAATTGTTGCCTCCAACGCACTGTCAGATCACGAACTGCGTGTCCGACACAGCAGCCACACGCCATACCACGGACAGGTCGAAGAACCAATCCCTGGTTCGCCACGACGTCACTTCGATTCCACCTCCGTACTGAGACCTGCCCACGTACTATCTCTGTGCCACATGCGCACTTTCCGGTCGTCAACACCAACCTCGTGCATATCCCGCCCGCCAGGGGTCTCGTCGGTCAAGAGGCAGACGCGAGGTATCGATCGCGGAATGGCTCGCAGTCGATAATGCCAAACATTGATATCCGTTCTTCTGAAGAGAACACAGACGATGCGAATAAATGTCAAACAAAAGAGTTGCGAAACTGTCAGTGATTTTCTACAACTTCACAACTGCAGTGCCGCCAAGCGACTGGAGCGTAAAAACATACCGCGAGACGATTGAGTATTGAACGTGTACTTGGAGTGCAGCAGCACATTCAAAATATTATGGTATTTAGGAGCTTTCGTGGTGCTAAAATTTCTTGCAGTTATCAAAAATATAGTAATTCATTCCTTTCCAAACTTCGGGTCTTGATGAAAATCGCAAATGCTTAACCAGTACTTCATAATATTACCGCTATAAACAAGTAATCTCTGAACACTGCCCATTGCAGTTAATGGACTATTTCAGCAGTTTCGTACTTCAGATTCATGCCTGTTTACCGACATATTTTGGTGGTTACCTACTAGTTTGAAAAATGTTATGGCGTAGCTGCAAATAAATAATATGTTAGTGTATAAATGGCCAAGAAGCTACAAAAAAAAAAAAAAAAAAAAGAAAAAAAAAACCAATAAGGATAAAAATAAATTGACTATGTTTTGTCCTCGTCGGCCTATCTTTTGGGATACGATCTTCTCAGGATGCGTCAGATGCGTGTACAGCTGAAACAGCTATACAGATCGTAATACAAGTGTTATTTACTAAGGTATATTACAGAACTGTAGTCTGTTCTCGCGGCGGCGTCTTCTTGCACTATGATAGCTGCGCTGACTCAAAGTAATTGCCTAGTTCGGGGCAGAGTTCAGATGGCTCTTCCAGACGCATGTCGGCCTAGATAAAGTTGCTTGTAGAGGGCGCGCTTCTCGGTTTCTCCCTCCAGGAGGCGCGGGCGCCGGCGTGTGATTGGCTGCCGGTCGTCTGCTGCCTTCTGCACGATCGTTTTCGTGCGTCTGGCGTGTGGCGCTGACTTTACGCCACAACAGATTACAAAATATGAAATAAACAGCGTAAAAAACAGCATCTAATCATTTTGTATCATGCTGTTATCTGCCGCTTGGAGCACTACCATCGCTTCAGCTACATTTTCCCCCTACTGAATTTCTCAAGTGTCTGTGCTGAAGAGTGCTGGAAATACATTCTGAGTACCACGACATCTTGATCTAACGTCTGAGCGTTATATTGGTTTTCATCGCGAGTTTAAATAACGAAGCTGCAGAATATAATCCAATGAGTCCACTGTGAGCGACTACACTCAATTTATAAGATTAACAACAAAAATTGCAGTGTATTGTGTAAATATGTTTGATGATAAATGATTTCAGCTGCGTTGTTGCAGTGTGATAATTAATTCAGTGTTGTAAAACCTGTTTCCATTTACTAAGCATAAATGCAGTTTTCATAAGGATTGAACTTATATTGGCTTGAACTTTTTTTATTACACGTTGGTTTCCGTTTTAAGTATTATGTAGTGCCTTAGATGCAAAGTGGGAAGAAAAATTAAGTAATTAATACGTAAGCTCGCGTTGCACTTTATAAGCTAGCCTTTGGCGGCTGTCTCCGCCACTCAACAGGGGAAGACGCCTCCCAGCTGGACACGGTCAACAAGGGGCGTCGCGGTTGAATAGCCGTGCGCATTAAGGCGTCTCGCTGCGGTGCGCGCGGCCGTTCGCCGTGGAGGGTTCCTGTCCTCGGACATGGGTATGCGCACAGACAAATGTATACAGATGGGAAACCTCCGTAAGGACCCGGTCCGACGCTCAGGGGTGCGGGGCGGGGAATGCTGAAGCAATTCCGTAAAATGTCCCATGATGGCGCTGCAGTCAGAAGCAGCCCTTTAAACTGGCCAGACGGCAGGTAGCGGCTGTCCACACCACCACCTCCCCTCATACGCCAGCCCTGGCCTCGTAGCAGGCGGCACGAGTTCTCCCCTCAGCCTCCCCTCCACGCTACCCCCTGACGTGCGAGAGGCACCCTCAGAAGTGCCTCTAGTGTGGTCTACTGGTACTAAGCCAGGGAACCGCCTGACACCTGCTAGCATCTTACGGAACTACGAGGGGAGCGTAGGACAGTGCTTCAGGGTGGGCTTCTCCACTGTATATGTTACTCTGTGGTATGTGTTTTGTTCTTAGCATAAATTAGTTTACGTAGTTCGTAAGTTTAGGGAACCGATGACCACTGCAGTTAGGTCCCTTAACTTTACGAAATAAACATTTGAACATTTTGTACAACAGGGGGCAAGGACCAACACCCTCTAGAGACAAGGCCTTACGACAGCCCGTGTTACGTCACACTGAACAGGTTGCGGCCTCCAGCTGAATGGCTGGCCGCTGGGGCAATAGTGCCTTCATTTTGCAATTTATTTGAAAATTTTACTTTGAACAGCTTCAGAGTTAGAAGTGTCATTATCGAGCGATTTCACATGTTCAAATGTTTGTTAAGCTTAAAGGACTAAACTGCGGGGTCATCAGACCCTAAACTTATAAACTAAATGAACTACCTTATACTAAAGACTACACAAATATCCATGCCCGAGGGGGGAATTCGAACCACCGACCGTTGTGGCCGTGCAGACTGTGGCTGCCGCGCCGCAGACCGCTCGGCCACTGCGGCCGGCTACGCTATTTTTCACTCCTGAAAAACAACCGGAAGAGTTCGGCTATCACAGCTTTGAGTTTGGCAAAGATATTAACCCTTTCAGACCTGGCGTCCATTATAATGGACACCGACTTTGTATTAAGTTTAGACCACTATACGGATGCTGTTTACTTTGAAACCCCTTAGCCTGTTTAGCAGACATCTGTCGTTTTTAGTTTCGTGCTTCCTGCTGCCATCTGTTACCAGAATAGCGTGCTACAATGAAAAACAGTGAACATGGCGGACGCCATAGACCAAAGATAACATAGACTGCGCGTGTTCCTATCTGTGGATTGTTATGGTTTGAAACCAACATCTAAAATTGCCCCGAGTCACGTGACTGAGTTTTCGTCATTATGAGCAATATTTCTTCTCATTTAAAGGCGAAATCAAGCGTTGATTTTGACAATAAAACAACTTCTCGTATTCCTATCACATATGTAATAGTCAGGAGAACATAATTTCTCCATGTTACTAATATTAATCATTGATTAATGTTTTAACTTGTGATCGAGTAAAAAATATTGTCACAGACAATCCCAACCTTGGCGAATTAGCCGTGCGCGCTAGGGCGCCGTGCTGCGGCGCGCGCGGCGTTCGCCGTCGGTGGTTCGAGTCCCCCGTCGGGCATGGGTGTTTCTGATGTCCTTAGGTTAGTTTACCTTAGTTTAATGTAATTTGTAAGCTATGGACTAATAACACAGCAGTTGAGTCCGATAGATGTACAAATAAACGAACAGACAACTACACGATAGCAATTCCAATATCGTAGTAGGCGATACTGTGTAACGCAAATTATATTTTCTGTTCATAATTAAAGCAGCAGCTACGAGACACTACAGTATTTTAACAGAGTTAAATTTCCGGCTGTTAACCTGAAATCACGAATAATTATAAATAAGTATAACATTTAAATACCAAAAATTAAGAACTTTTATGAGTAATAGACAGTTTCGATTTTTAGCACTCGGGTATTTGTAGAAGTATTCCGTACATTCCAAGGCATTGACTTTTACCCTTTCTGGAAATATAAGAATATAAACGTTCAAATGTTGGTATATCTTATGGGACTTAACTATGGGGTCATCAGTCCCTAAACTTACAAACTACCAATGAACTAGCTAACACTAAGGACGGCACAAATATCCATGCCCGAGGGGAGATTCGATCCCCCGACCGTAGTGTCTAAGAATATAGCACCTTTCTTGCTGAAATTCATGATTTGCACGATTCTCACTCTAAGTCTTTGCTAATTCCCCCCCCCCCCCCCAAATTTTTTTTTTAAAGAGCCATCTGCGGCTAAATTAAATGTTGTCTCCCGACGAGTTAAAATAAAACATGTTCTGTGAGTAATAAATGGTGAAATGGTAGAAAGTCCCCTCCGGCTGGTTTCCGTGATGTGACGCAAATGAAAAATAAACCTGCCTCCGCCACGCGTCACACTTCTAAGCCATAATAATAAACAAAAACAAAAATAAAATCGGACGTCTTCCCCGTTAATGGTTTAGTCTTGCTGGTGCGGCCAGGGTATCACTGGGGCGGAAAAAATACCAATTCAAATTAAAGTTCCAAGTCATAAAAGTGCCCGTCGACCACGAACCAAAATGCGTTCCGCCATATGTTCTGTGACTAGTACATTCTCAGTTACATTGCAGCCTTCATGGATGCGGTATTTTAATAGCCAATAGCGCACATAACTTTCCGTAATACATCTGGAAAGTGATATTGTTCTGAAGAGAAAGCCAACTCCCCAAAATTTTCAAATGTATGTGAATCGATTTTCACAGTAGATTAATAGCACAATTTTGGAATGCCCTATGTGTAATTTCTGGAAGAACTACATACGCTACAGTTAAGCTATAAAGATAAAAGTGCAGTGAGATATTGCCTCGGGCTGTATTTTCCGGACGCGAGAACGTAGCATCTGTGGCGATTGGCGCAGCCTCTCTGGATTCTGACGCAGGCACGCGTAATTGGAATGCCTGGCAGCGCGGCGCTGTGTGTATCGCTCGTATGCTTTGCTCATTTATTCAAACACGTAAATCAAAGCCGCCTCTAATTACCACTACCACTGTTCGTATCACATTCCGAACCAGAGAGCGGAGATAAGCCGCTGAAATACACATAACCCCAGGCCGCCTGACGTTTATGGAGGCGTGCTCATTATATTCGCTCTGCACTTCAAGACCGGCGTGATTCTCACGGATGGAAGTCCTGACTTATTGTCAGTGATAGTAGAAAATGAGGACACGTGTAGCTTTAGAAGGAACAGTAAATATTAGGTGGATGTATAAAATCGCAGCGTTTTAAAAATTACTAGCTGAAAACCCGGCGCCGCCCCTGTAGTTATTTATTCCAATCTTCAATCAGTACATCTCTCCTTTCCTTTCTTCCTCCCTGTTCATCTTCTGTTTTCTCCTCTCTCTCCGTTCGTCTCCTCCAATCCCTTCTCACTTTCTATTTCTGTTCATCTCCTCTCCCTTCTCTCAGTTCACCTGCTCCTCCACCCACCCCTGTCGCCTCCTGTCCCTTTCTTCGTCCCCCCCCCTACTCCTCTCCCTCCTATTTATGAAAACATGCATATATGCGCCAAGTTTCATGGTGACTGGTCAAACGATGTCAAAGTCGCCAGGTACCCCCGCCGTGCTAAATTCTCTGGCTTGCAGATTACAAAAATCTCCATCATGAAAGATAATTTATGTGCTGACTTTCATGGTGACCAGTCAAACAATTTGGATGTTTGTTGTAACGTAGTCTCCGCCATGCATCTACGGAGGCTTGCGAAAGGTAGCTTATGTGTTAATCCAGTATATAAGCTATATTCATTCCACATTTCATTCAATTCCGTCTATCTGTTTCAGCTTGAAGAGTCACAAATCGTTAACCCACTGAAAGTACCCTCCGCCGTGCACCGTACTGTGGCTTCCTACATGTAGCTCATGCGTTAATTCACAGTATTAGCTATCCGCATACCAAATTTCATTCAAGTCTGTCCACCGGATTCAGCGCGAAGAGAAACTTGTTAACTCATTGTGAGGTACTCTCCGCCACGCACCGTACTGTGGCTTACGAATGGTAGTCCATGGATTAATGCAGGATATAAGGTACCTCCATTCCGAATTTCATTCAAATTTGCCCATCCCTTTCAGCTTGAAGGAGTAGCAAACATATTAACCCGTACCCTCTACCACGCACCATACGGTGGTTTACGAAAGGTAGCCCTTGTATTAATCAGGGTATAAGCTACATCTGTTCCAAATGTCATTCATATCCGCCCAGCCTTTTCAGCGTCAAGGCGTAAGAAACTAATAACTAATTGTAGAGCATCCTCCTCCATGCACCACATGAAGTTAATTTTAGTATGCCTATAACCTTTGCGCGGGTGCATGCAATGAATTGACAATGTTTTATCGCAATCGGATGTACGTTATGGCCGTGCATAAAAAACTAACAAACAAACATTGTTATTTTATATATTATATTTATGTGTTTGTTTTTAAATTCGCATTAAAACCATACGTTGGTAACAACAAATTCCTTTTGCTGGTGGTTTTCTCCTTAATGATTCGGTACGCTTGGTATGCATCATAGCTGACAGCCAAAAAACCGCCATTTAAAAATCTGAATGAAGCATGCTTTCCACTAAAGCATATTTTTAAAAACTTTTCTTACTTTAAATTGCTTACATGAAATTAACATTGTGTGAACAATATTTATGTTTTAAATGTTTGATGATTATCACCCAACGTAACTTCCAGAGAGAGCTGCTACAATACTAAAATTAACTGTTTACTTACGTTAATTAATTTAGATGATTGTAGGTAATCTGAACATATTAAGACTGTAATGATAAACTGAATTGTTGAATCATATTTAAATATTTCATCAGGATTGGAATACAGCTGTAGAATCTGCCGAAGTCCATATGTAAAGTATCCTCAATTCAAAATTGTATGTGACAGTGACCTTCCTCATTTTTTTTAAGGCCAATTGTCCAAAATGTCGCAAAATGTCATGAAGATATTAGGATGAATAGAGTGACCTTATTTGCATGTCCCATGATGCCATGGGTTTTCAACCATATAACTGTTTATGACGTCATCCTGAATTCTATATATACACCGTAAGCAGTTCTTACTCTTACGTCAATTGTTAGCTCATGGAAGGAATATGTGTTCCAAATTTGGTTGAAATCGGTACAGTGGTTTAGAAGCAGACGTCGCATGATGCAGCACTTTTCCGCACATTTAATTGTTTATTACATCATATCTCCTGAACTATTTGTCGTACAGTCATTTAATGGAGCCTATGACCATCGCGAAAGTGCAAGCAATATGTCGACAAAGTTTCATCATACTCGGGTGAACGGTACCGCCGCGCATAAATTACGAACACACAAACATTCATTTATATATATTAGATAAACAGTCCAAATTGCAAGATTGTTGTTTTTATTTCGTTACCGGTTTCAGTCTATATAGACCATCTTCAGATGAATATAACTGCAACGCAACGTAGTACATGAGCCATATACAATGACAGTAAACATATTACAGAGGGATGTCCACAATAACAATAAAACAAAAGAAATAAATAAAAATCATAGTGGCAGGCAATGGTGGTGAACGGAGCAAGCCGCACAAACGTGAACAAATGGTGAGAATTTTTTTATTGTCATTTTTTGCCCGTACTGGGCAGGTTGGCGACAACATATTAAGCCGCTCTTCAGCCTACAGAAAGTGTACATTGGATATGGAGATAATTTGAAATTACATTGAAGAGTAAAGCGGCGAATTTTAAAAACATACATGGGGGAAAATGTGAAAATTAAAACATATGCACAAATAATAATAATAATAACAATAATAATAATAATAATAATAATAATAATAAAAAGAGAGAGAGAGAAAAAAAAGAAAGAAAAAAGAAATCATTCAGTCTTCAAAATTTGGCCAAGGTGGCATAAAATCTCACTGATGGACACAAGCATTGGTAGCGACGAAAAACGGAGAAACTGAATAAAGTACACTGGTGACACTTTATGCGGTGGTCAGAATGAGTTAAAAAACACAGAACGGGCGTGCGATGCAACACTGGCGGCGATTCACACATTAAAACAGTAGCACTGTACTCACGCAGGGGGGGGGGGGGGAGAGGGGGGAGTGATGAAGTGCGCGGGGGAGCCGGAGGTGGGGTGAGGAGACGTAGGCAAGTATGTGCGTAAGGACTCCAAGGATGAGAGGGATGGTGCTGGTCAGAATAGTGTGTCTGTTTCTTAAATACTGAACGCTCCACTCACCGTCCATCATGTCTTGTCCGTATTAACCAATCAGGCGCACTGTGCATAAAAGCTATTAATTAGAATTAAATATTTGTTATACAGTAGATAAAATTATATTTTCGAGAAATAATATAATTACAAGCGAATTATAGGAAGTAGAAGAGGACATACAAATTTCTACACGAAATCGGCGGTGAATGAAGAGATTGCCATCTATGGAAGTTAACAGAAAACTCGCGTCGTGTGTTCATTCTAAAGATGAAGCCGCGAGACACCGCTGGTTTCCATGGCGTTGACGTCAAAGAATCTATAGGCATCACACTTGCCTGGTGATGTTTATGATGATCGTGTAGCATTTATGGCCGTTACCCCTCAGCTGGGGTCGTATTTAGCTTGCCTGGTGTAGCCACTTAAGCGACTTGCGTGTCAGTGGTGATGAGGACGACACAGCACCCAGTCTCCGAGCGGAGAAAATCTCACACCCGACCGGGAATCGAATCCGGGTCTCTTGCTTGGCAACCTACCACGTTGTGCACTAAACAACGTTGGTTAACTACGAATTCAAACATGCGCCAATATTCAACCATCACAGGGTGCTAGTAACCACTTAAAGTAGCTGTGCAAGCGCATTAAAACTGCTACAAAAACATTGTATATTTGGCAACAAGCTGATTCGTGACAAAAAATAAATAATATTGTTTACGCGGTAATAAAATACATAAAATACCAGTAGAACAATAACTACAGCCTCCGTATAGTCGGTAAAAACATGCTGTTGCGTGGACATCGTAGACGTTGTCAAATTCAATAGACAACAATATTAACGTCAACGGTTTTCAAACAACTGACGTAATATTAGTAATGGTGCTAAAGTGACATCAAACAGTATTTTATAAGAAATTTGCAAAAGAATAAAATTGTAAGAATTAATAAACCGTTTACAGTGCAAAGAAACGTGCGCGAAAAGCTGCAGCATAATTGGTCGCTGAACCAATAAAGCGGTGAATCACTTCATTAAATAATCAGTAAATATGGAGTAACATATGTAAGTAGTTATTAGACCAGAAATAAGTCAAACCATAAAAACAATCAAAGTGTCAGCAAACATTTAGACAGGTCAGAATGATGGAATAAATTGAATGTGTCCTAAAACCATGACACAATAAACCTTTATACATGTGCAAAAGAATGTAACAATTAACAGATGATTAAAGTAAACCAATAAAGCAATTCAGAGCACAGGACAGGAAGGGGATAAAATAACGAATGACATACACAGTTGTGTAGGTCCTTTAGAGGGGAAATAGTAGCGGAGACAGCGCGAAAACTTGGCGGTTTGTACAAGGATAATGCCATTGTCCCGGTAAGAAAGTTTTCTCCTATTGAGTAGGATCCTTTTCACGTTCATGACTGTGCTAGTTCATTAAGCCGTCAGTGCATGATGGTCCTCGTTGGTACAACAAGGAACTGATAAAAGTCATTAACCTCGATCGTTCCACCACTATGCAATATTTTAATCCAAAGGGGATGGTTGAAAAGTCGGATTAATTGGTACCAATTAATTTTTTTCTGCAGTTTTTTGGGTTACAGTGGCTCCTTTTCCTCAGTTTGTAATCTGCAACTATATACATGAAACTATTTCACACCATACTGCTATTTTTTATGGTTACGCTATTATCAAGTGAATGGGTGTAAACCGGTTGTGTGAATGTATGTGTGAGTGCTTTTATTTTGCTTATCATGGATATTGCTGAAGGCAGACCATCCAAATTATTATTGTTTTACAATTTGCTCATGGCAGGGAGCGATCTTATAAATGTATTTTGTGAATAATGAAATGCCAAGATCGGGGAATTTCGTCTTTATTTTGTAGCAGACGACCTGTTTCGATGTACACAAAGACGAAATACCGCGATCTTGGCATTTCATTATTCACAAATCATTATTGTTTGATATTACTATCACTTCCGCCTGAGGGAAGAGGCAGGATTGTTTCCATTTACTATGTTGGTTGCTATTCCGCGATCGGAGAAACTTGGCAATAGGGACAAGAGGTACGTAAGGGAACATCAAGGAAGAATTATGTGTTGTGGCAGGAGACGTACTTGGGGTATTCAGTGCATGCGCATTACAATGCTGGCTGAGTAGAAGTAGTTCTGGAAGTTCAGTCGGCGACGCTAAGTGACCTGCAAACTGAGTCTGCAATGCTGCACAGACAAGTTATGAAGGACACCCTGATATCCGCATTGTTGTAATCGACGATCATATTCGCAGGTAATTGTAGCGGCTGTAAAATGGTATTTATGCAAAAAAAAAAAGCACATAATCTTAATCATGGGCCGGCCGCGGTGGCCGAGGGGACTGAGGCGCTCCAGTCACGGACTGCACGGCCACTACGGTCGGGGGTTCGAATCCCTCCTCGGGCATGGATGTTTGTGCCGTCTTTAGTATAAGGTAGTTCATAAGTAGTTTGTAAGTTTAGGGACTGATGAAACCGTAGTTAAGTCCCATAAGCTATACAAACATTTGAACATTTCTTAATCATGAACCGATCACGACCCCTGATTACTTATGAAGCCGGACTTACCATAGTCACCTACAAATTTTAATCCTCCTGTAGGTGCAGTAAACCATGGAGAAAATCTGTTAGTACGCTCTGTGTGTCGGCCAGATTACGAAAAAGGTTTTTTAAAAGAGCTCAGACTGGTGACAAGTATTGGAGATATCAGAAAGGAGCAGAAAGGAGGCATGTATTGATACTTCATCACTGTAATTGAAGACACAAAACTAACGATAATAGGTCTCTCTCTCTTTCTCTCTCTCTCTCTCTCTCGCTCTGTCTGTCTGTCTGTCTGTCTGTCTGTCTCTCTCTCTCTCTCTCTCTCTCTCTCTCTCTCTCTCTCGATCTCTCTAACACACACACATAAGAAAAAGAGAGAGAGGGGGGGCACAGTTAGTGTCAAAACAATTCAAAATTCGCGCGTCCCATCACACGCGTCAAAGAAACAAATGACTACGACAGAGCCGCCTCATCAAGACAAATGGTGCTGTAAACGGTGCTAGTTCCTAACATAAAGTACATTAACAGAAAGAAAAGATCACGAAACACAATCACACACCACAAGCAAGAAGGAACATCACCACAGTTCGAAAGTAAATAAGCCGCTAAACACCCAGATACATTTCAACGTAACATATATGCAAAAGTACAATAAATCACTTAGTTTCGGAAATAAAAACGTTTTGTTGTTTGCAGATGACAAGCTATACGAATTGTGGCAGGTTGCAAATTCTTTAACTGACATTATGTAGGGTAAGTGTAACAATTATCGGCACAGTCAGAGTAATCGCCACTTTATTTCTACATTTAAAACACTAATTTAATTGCTAAATACATGCGTCATTGTATACAAAAATTACCTTCACATTGGTGATAAATACTACTATTAAGTGCCGATAACGGTGTCTCGGCACATATTGTACTGCCGATCACTGATACGAAATGAGTATCTTATAAATATAATTATTTTATTGTTGGTTATTACAAGAACTTACGCGTATCCATACGAAACCAGATGAATTTATATATTTGTCGTCCCAATAAGATACAACAAATAGAGTAGAATTAAATAGGATTTACACATGACATTCCATGTGAATCCCGTTAAGATGGCAAAACTGGTACACTTTCCCCTAGATATTGTAAACAAACGTAGGCTTAATATTGTAAGATTAAACAACTCATCAAAATGACTGTACAATCAAAAAATCTGTAACGTAATGTGTCAATACCCACAGAAGAAGGCACAATAAATGTCGAAATATGTCTGGAGTAATAAAAATAAAAGAAGGTGTCTTGCATACGGCGGATTTCTTCACCAATTTATTCGCGGATGTGAAGTTGTGGCCGTTTGGAAGATGTTGTAAATAATACATATACGTGAAAACTACTTGGTAAACTAATTGTGACAACCATTCCATTATTGGCGAATACACTGATGAACTGTTACAAGAGCAACCTGGAGAGCATAAAGAAAAACTAATATCTTTCCATCAAAGTAGATGCTATGTCCTGGAGCCTGGAAACTCAAATGTTATGTCAATAATTTTTATGATCTTATATATATTACAGGAAAGTAAATAGTGCAATTAACTTTCTGTAAACGTTTATGAATTCTTTTATTAAATCAAATGTTTTTATGATGATCATGCTCTTTATATTTATTATCCTTTAATACAATTCAATTTCCAAAAGTTACAAATCGTCTTAATAAACTACTTCAGTTTACATTGTTGATACATTGTAATATTGTTACATCCAAACCACTAGCACGTATCACTCTAAGTTACTTAGTTTACAGTATTGGTACATTGTAATTTTTTACTTCAGACCACTTGTTCTAGACTATTAAAGTAAACATTTCACGTATGGTTCTTACATTAAAATTATGTTACTTATTTTAGTTTACAATGGAGATACATTGTAATTTGTTACTTCAAACCACTTGTTCTAAGTTACTATAGTTTACAGAGTTTATACATTTCAATTATGTTACTTCAACCCACTTGTCTTTTTAAGTTACACTTAATTCTGGGCTATATATATATTACTAATCTATGCACTGCAACGTCACAAGTGTGCGAGTATAAACGAACAGATGCTGGCTCACCGAGCTAAACCCAGTGCTCGTGCCCTTAGCACTGGGGAGTCTATGATGGCAGTCACTGCAGTCGCCCTACCTTCATTAATTATCCCCTTCATATTCTACCTACCAACCTACAACTAATCTACTCTCTACACTACATCTTGTCATGATCGATGAGCGATACCTATCCACCGATATAGTGGACAGATACTAAATATCTTGACTTACAATATAAAATAAGGCGTTTGTGCCTATATTTCACTCTGCAGCCAAAATTACACATCGCAAGTTAATAGTGCTTGTATTTTGTAGTAGGTATAAGTCTCCCATTGTGCACTGTGGTGGTAGGGGGTTGATAACGATAATGGGCAGGAAGATATGGGAGTCAGAAGTCACCGACGTATATAAAATTCTACGTGTGAGTGTCAATATTTTGCTCTTCAGCAAAAGCTACACAATGGAGACGAACGATCTCTCTGTGGTGCTGTATTACAAAGTTCCTTTGTCCCCTTGTACACATAGCAGTTCCGTGTCGATAACTATAAGTGTGTGGAAGGTATAGTGGTTGAAAGGTGTCAGCGTATATAAAATTCGTACTGAAGACCAGCGATGACTTTTGACACTAAAATAGCAAACAGGTTATATACAGCGAAACGTGATGCACATTCTTGAGATGATTTTCTGCAACAAGCGTACAAATGAGAAAAATAAGTTCATATTGTAGTTTGAAAAGTGATAGTACCACTAAAAGATGCCAAAGGGTAAGAAAGAAATTTCGCGTTCTCGATTCCTTATTAGAGGACCGAAAACGGCATTGAAAACTGAATCTACAAATGATAGAAACGTGAAATTTGTAGATGTTGTATATCTTACACTGTAGGCATCAGCGATATTCCAATGTTCCCATCCCTAAGGAGTTGAAATAGAGGATGAACGGTTTTACTAAACTACGTTTCTATTAGGACAATTTTGAAGCAAGAAATACATAACTTAGGATTTAGATTTTTTATTGGAATTTTAAAAATACGTATTTCGATATTGATGGAAATTCAACCATTAAGCGCGTGAAATAAGGGAAAAAATCTTTTAAGGGTGCTACTAAGACTATTTTGCTGCTACAAATGCAAAAATTTGGATTTGGAACCACGGTTAGGATTGAAAAAAAAAGTTTCGGGATGTTTTTAATTCTGCCGTCAATGGTGTAATACGTGGTGGCAAGTTGTATCAGTTCGGTGTTGATTCTCCTAATATCATGTAGCTACATTCATTAAGGAACAATACTAAAATAGACCAGAAGAAGAGTACTCAAGCGCCCGAAACCGGTCGTCTAAAATAAATAATCACAAGCAACTGGTTGCTGAATTTTATTAATTTGTTTCAAAATACTTGATTTGAGAAGCATTTTTAAAAGTAAAGCTATGAAAGTTTTTATTTAGAAGTAGAAACAACCAATGCAGACCATACAGTCTACGCGTGCGAAGCAGCGAGAATTAAGCTAGTATATACAGGGTGTTACAAAAAGGTACGGCCCAACTTTCAGGAAACATTCCTCACACACAAAGAAAGAAAATATGTTATGTGGACATGTGTCCGGAAACGCTTAATTTCCATGTTAGAGCTCATTTTATTACTTTTCAAATCACATTAATAATGGAATGGAAACACACAACAACAGAACGTTCCAGCGTGACTTCAAACACTTTGTTACAGGAAATGTTCAAAATGTCCTCCGTTAGCTAGGTTACATGCATCCACCCTCCGTCGCATGGAATCCCTGATGCACTGAGGCAGCCCTGGAGAATGGCGTATTGTATCACAGTCATCCATAATACGAGCACGAAGAGTCTCTACATGTGGTACCGGGATTACGTAGACAAGAGCTTTCAAATGCCAACATAAATGAGTCAAGGGGGATGAGGTCAGGAGAGCACGGAGTCCATGGAATTGGTGCGCCTCTACCAATCCATCGGTCACCGAATCTGTTGTTGACAAGCGTACGAACACGTCGACTGATATGTGCAGGAGCTCCATCGTGCATGAACCACATGTTGTGTCGTACTTGTAAAGGCACATGTTCTAGTAGCACAGGTAGAGTATCCAGTATGAAATCATGATAACTTGCTCCAGTGAGGCCCAATTAATTGTGTGGGAGGAATGTTTCCTGAAAGTTTGGCCGTACCTTTTTGTAACACCCTGTATATAGAAGTTGAGGCATTTGTGCCTCAGAAGCAGGTGGTGTGGGTTCCAATCTCGGCCAGGACACAATTTTTAATTAAATGCCTCGCCCTCTGTTTAATTTTTTTTAATCACAAAAATCGTACTGTTTAGGCTGCTTAGTCCGCTGAGCGCTGTCGCCTCACTGGCTGGCCTCATCCGCAGCTGAGACAACTGGCCTTGGTGGTGGCCGGTCAGGGCAGGGCTTTCACGGGCCGCCGCCGCCGATGCTATCTAAATGGGCTGCGTCGGCGCCGCTTCGTCGCCAGAGATTTATGTTCCACGGAGCCCGGGAGAGCGTCCGTGGTAATCAGGCGTTTAACGGACGTGACCCGGCTGCAGGCCGAGGCTCCACCAGATTAACCCGACCCCTGCCCCACGACAGACCCAGGAGGTGGCGACCGGCTCATGCCCGAGTAAGCTAAATCTGCATCCACGCACACACTCCACAGGCCACTATACTGTTGATATGGTCTTCAGTCCGGAGGCTGGTGTGATGCAGCTCTCCACCCTGTTCTATCCTGAGCAAGTCTTTTCATCTCCTCATAAAAACGGCAACCAACATCCATTTGAACCTGCTTACTAATGGTTTCTTGGTCTGCCTCTGCGATTTTTACCCCACACACTACCCTACAATGCTAAATTTACGATGTTTTGATGTCTAAGAATGTGTCCTACCAAGAGATCCATTATTTTAGTCAAGGTATTCCAAAAATCCATTTGTCACCAATTCCGTTCAGTACCTCTTCATTAGTAATGCGATCTACCCACCTAATCTTCAGCATTCTTCTGTAAGACCACATTTCAAAAGCCTCTATTCTCTTCCTGTCCGCACTGTTTATCGTCGATGTTTCACTCCCGTACAATGCAGCACTCCACAAAAATGACTTAAGACTTCCTTACACTTACATTAATATTCGTTGTTAGCAAATTTCTCTTTTTCAAAAATTCTTTTCTTCCCATGGACATTCTGCATTTTCTATCCCATGTACTGCGACCGTCATCTGTTATTTTACTACCCGAGTAACAAAACTCATCCACCACCTTCATTGTTTCGCTACCAAATCAAATTCCTTCAGCATCGCCTGATTTTCTAAGACTGCATTCCATTATCTTTGTTTTGCTTTTGTTAATGTCCATTTTATACGCTTTCTTCAACAAACTTTCCATTCCATTCAACTGCTCTTCCAGGTCCTTTGCCGTCTCTGACAGAATTACAATGTCATCAGCAAGACGCAATAGTTTTATTTCTTCACCCTTAACTTTAATCGCTATTCCAAATTTTTCCTTCCTTTCCTTCACCGCCTGCTCGATGTACAAATTGAATAACATCGGATAAAGGCTACAACCCTGTCCTACTCCCTTCCCAACTAATGCTTCCCTTTCGTGCACTTTAATAACTGCGGTCTGACCACTATACTAGTGTACCCCAAACTGTGTGTCACTACCCGCTGGTAAGTCGTGGAGTCTGGTTAGGTAGGTCGCAGGACGTCTTTCAAACTCATGAAAAAATTACACTCGATTAAAAGTATTCGCACCCTCCCCCCGCCCCTCCAAAAAAACAATACGGTTTTTATTCATATTAGGTGCATTGTGATGCCAACTCTGCTTGGTACCTCAGTAGCCATTAGACATTGCCAGAGAGCAGATTGGGATGCTTCGCGGAACTCAAGGACTTAGTACATGATCAAGTGATGGCGTGTCACTTGTGTCAGAAGTCTGTACGCGACATTTCCACGTTCCTAAACATCCCTAAGTCCACTGTTTCTGATGTGATTTCAAAGTGGAAATTGAGAGGACACGTACAGCACGAAAGCGTACGGGCCCACCTCGACTGTTGACTGACAGAGACCGCCGACAGTTGAAGAAGGTCGAACAGTGTTAATTGGCAGGTATCTATGCAGACCATCACACAGGAATTCCAAATTCCATCAATATCCATTCCAAGTGCTATGGCAGTTACTCAGGTGGTGAGAAAACATCACGATCGAGCGGCTGCCCATAAGCCCCATATCACGCACATCAATGCGAAACGACGCGTCGCTTGGTGTAACGAGACGATTGAACCACGGAGAAACGTTGTGTGGAGTGAAGAATCACGGTACACAGTGTGGCGATTCAGTGGCAGGGTGTGTGTATGACGAATGTCCGGTGAACGTCATCTCCCTGCGTCTGTAGTGTCAACAGTAAGATTCGAAGAAGGCTATCACAGCACAGGCCTACATTGATGTTTTAAGCGCCTTCGCGCTTTCCAATGTTGAAGAGTATTTCGGGGATGGTGATTGCATCTTTCAACACGATCGAACACCTATTCATAATGTCTAGCATGTGGCGGAGTGATTACACGCAATAACTTCTCTGTAATGGACTGGTCTCCATAGAGTCCTGACGTGAGTCTTATAGAACACCTTTGTGATATTTTGGATCGGCGATTTCCTTCCAGGTCTTACCGAACTACATCGATACATCTCCTCAAATGTTTGTTAAGCTTAAGGGACTTCGGGGTCATCAATCCCTAAACTTACGAACTACTTATGAACTACCTTATACTAAAGACGACACAAGCGTCCATGCCCGAGGGGGACTCGAACCCCCGACGGGGAGCGGCCCGCGCATCGCAGCATAGCGCCTCAATGCGCTTGGCCACTCCGCCGCGGTATCTCTCCCCAGTGTAGCACTGCCTGAAGAATGGACTGCCATTCCCCAAGATACCTCGCATCACCTGACTGAACGTATTCCTACGTGATTGGAAGCTGTCATTAAGGATAAGGGTGGTCCAGCACCATATCGAATTTCAGCATTACCGATAGAGTGCAACACTAACTTGCAAGACAATTTAAGACTATTTCAGCCAGATGTCTGGATACTTTTGATCATCTGCTACTAATGTTTACTGTAAGAAAATGAACGCGGGTGTGTGGGTATAAAAGTGCCCGCGATGGCAGTTAAGGGAATTACGTTATTTCATCTCAAGGGTTTTCTCTACAATATGAACTTCAACTAACAACACTTTAAGTAACTTTCACAAGCAATGGGAACGTTTCATATATATAAGGGAGCATCTTATACATGGGCCAGTCTCACTACCAAAAAGACTGGGGAATCTGCAGTATACATAGGGAGTCGTAGGTTGTAGGACTACTTTACTGAACAAAACAATTAACCTAATATTTTTTCTCGAAATCTTGTAATTGTGGTCTTTTGTAAATTGTTCTTGTGCTTCAAACACGTTTTGAATCATCTCTCCAAGGTACCCTGTCCTGTGCAAGCCTTTCTGAATAGGAACGACCGCAAAACATCTTTTCGGACCTACTTACTGTTTCTTCTCTCGGTCCCCCTCTGAAATATCTACCCCATACACTTCCTTCCAATGCTAAATTGACAACACAAATCTTTCACTTTTATTTCAAATTCTTCTAGCGTTGCCTCAGTTCATTTACTTCCTGTTCTATTTCTACAATTCATTTCCCTGATAAATAAATTTAGCCAGCCTTTCATTGCTGTTATAATTTACCCTATGTTGATTACGTCGTTCAAAAACTTAAACTTTTGTAACTCAGCAATGTTTTGATTAATAAATATTAACAGTTAAAAATAAGTACATTTATACTGTGCTACCTATGTCAATATTGGAATTCTGAAGTTTCAATTGTTCTTATGGGTCTAATTCATGTTTTTTCGCAAGAAGTACACTTTTCCTTCAACAATTAAAATTAGGTACTCCTACAATAAAATAATGATTTTTTTTGAAAGGGCACTATGAAACGTACCCATTGTTTGTGAAAGTTGCTTAAAGTATTATTAGTTGTTGAAGTTCATATTGTAGGGGAAACTTTTGAGATGAAATAACATAATTCCCTTAACTGCCATCGCCGGCGCTTTTATACCCATGCACCCGTTTTTATTTTTATTACAGTAGACATCAGTACCAGGTTAGTAACTTCCTGCGTTAACTTTCAGAATTAAGTAGTATTTAATACTTTTACTGGCTGAAACAGTCACTCGAAAATTTCTCGTCAATGGTCGGCGACCTTGGAATTTCCGACTAACTGATTTAGAGCATTCGTCTATACCGGGTAATCGCAGACTTGTTGATTTCTCATATTTACTGTAGCAACCAATACAGAGTCTCCAAGTGATCTGCCATTTGTTGAAAAGGCCCAGAGACCGTGTCACTCCCTCTGGGCAGAGTCCAGTGCGTCTGACATGTCCCTCCATTAGTCAAACTCCTGCGACAGATCGGGCACTATTTACTTTTCCCCCGTAACAAAACTCTCCCATATGTCCGCGTCTGATATAAGGTTTCCCATTTATTTTTACATTATCGTACCTGCAATGCAGCAAAAGGAAATGTGTCTATTAAGTCTAAATGATTGAATGTCTATGAATGCATGGAATTGTTTGAATTGCTTTGATCTGCGCGCGCAATCGGTCAGAGATGCTATGTTGCTCGAGGTAGTGTGTTCAGACCATCGATCCATATACTAACTGGATGATGAACTTCAGTTGTCTGAGCGTATCAGCAATCAATGTACATATTTCGTTTCTTGATCAATTCAGATATGGCTGCTATGAAATATTATAAGAAAACGAGAAGAAATTACTTTTAGATTACGCTACCAGATTAGTCAATTACATTGTATATTGAGATAAATTTCAAATAAAGACGTAATCAAGCAGTTATTTGTCATGTAATTGTTGTTGTTGTGGTCTTCAGTCCAGAGACTGGTTTGATGCAGCTCTCCACCCTACTCTATCCTGAGCAAGCCTTTTCATCTCCTCATAAGAACGACAACCCACATCCACTTGAATCTGCTTACTATACGCGGCTCTTGGTCTCCCTCTGCGATTTTTACCCCACACACTTCCCTCCAACGCTAAATTCACAATTCCTTGATGTCTAAGAATGTGTCCTACCAACCTATCTCTTCTTTTAGTCAAGGTATGCCAGAAATTTCTTTTCTCCCCAATTCGGTTCAGTACCTCCTCATTAGTTACGCGATCCACCCACCTAATCTTCAGCATTCTTCTGTAGCACCACATTTCAAAAGCCTCTATCCTCTTTCTGTCCACACTGCTTATCGTCCATGTTTCACTCCCATACAAGGCAACACTCCATACAAATGCCTTCAGAAAGGACTTCCTTAGGCTTAAATCAATATTCGATGTTAACAAATTTCTCTTTTTCAAAAACGCCTTTCTACCCATTGCCATTCTGCATTTTATATCATCTGTACTGCGACCATCATTTGTTATTTTACTGCCCAAGTAACAAAACTCATCTACCTCCTTTATTGTTTCGTTACCTAATCTAATTCCTTCTGTCATGTAATAACTGTTGGAAATTCTTAAGTCTAATTTAAACACGGCGGAAAATGCGAAAACGTATGGAAAACATATGAACTTGCAGTAACGCTGTACTTCTATGGTCAGAGTAATACAAACAGTTTGTCTAGAGCACAGACATATGTTACTAGACTGGCAATGCCATATACAGTATCATTGGTGTCAGTGAAGTCTCGCCGCCATATTTCTATACTATAAACGTCTGAGCAGTCGTCTGCGTTATTACGGAAAAATACCGATGAACCGGCGTAACTACGCTGTCTTTAGACGTTTGACATATGGGAAATTCGTGTTTTGTATGTGGGTATAATTTTTGCAGCTGGAGTAAGCTTTGACACATGCCTCAGAGTAATGAGTTGTATTGATTTGCTGTTATTCTTAATCTGTACAAATTTCATTCAACTTCGGAGTTTCTTTCAGTAGTATCAAAAGTGTTGTTTATTGTGGATAACACGTGCTTTTCTTCTTTGGGAGTTCTTACGAAATCTACAGTCTGCTTTGACACATACACTAATGAGTCGCATTTCCTGTTCTTATTAATCGGTTATTAATTTGGATCAACTTAGGGGTTTTTTAATAGTATGGCCGTTATAAATGTGATATTTGTCGTGGATGACACACATCTTTATTCTTCTGAGTGTTTCTCAAATAAGTAGAGTCTGCTTTAACTGTACGTAGCAGTAAAACTTTACTTACAGTTCCAGCGGCCTCACATGATTATGTTGGCAACATCAACAAAGTAGTAGAAAGCCCCCACCAAGATGTTAATATTCATAGAAATCCACACATAGTAAGTTGATTAGTGTTTCGCACAGACTATGAAGTAAATAAATAATGCTGTTTCTGCTCTATGGTTGACAGATTCTTGAATGTACCCTCGTTCACTAAGTAAAACTAACGCTTTTTTAAACGAAGACTTCATGACAGAACATTTGCTAACGCCAACGTCACATGATTGACAACATAGGCTAATCTAGGGCACCTGTATATAGACGGGCATGCGTATAAATGTCTGCTGTAGCGGCATTTTTGTTCCGAGCGGTGACAGCGTGACCTTGTAAAAAGCTGAGTTTTTCCGTTGTTATCGCTTTTAAATGTCGCTTGCTTCGTTTCTAATACACATACCAAAAAGAAAATATATGTTTGGATTAAAAATTTATCTTTTCGTAATAAATAATTGTAATATGGTTTGACAAATCGATAAATATATTTTCTGGTATTTGCCCACCTGGGTGTGTATTGTGAGTAACTTTTACGCATTCGACAGCTCAATTTTACGGGATAGCAGATGCACTACAAAATCTGCGCTTTAGTTTAGTTTGCGCAAAAATCAAGCATATGTATTGATTGTCATCAAAGACAAACGTAAAGCATTTTCACAAGTTATAGTTTCAAAACACTTTTCAACTAATGGAATTTTAACAGTTATCAGGGCTTTAATATAATTCTGTCTGTGATAAAATTGGTCAATTTTACTTACGACTTCGGCGGCGTAGAGTGCTGATGTTGGCAACGACCTTTAATGCTCTTTTAAAACCCGAACAGCTAGAATGAAAGAAACAGTTACTCATCTTTACGAAATTCTTGTCTGTAGTCTTGTCCGGTCCGTAAATTAATTATCCTCGTAAACATTTTGTTGCAAACATTAGGAGACTACGCCGCCGATGCAGTAAAATAACTAAAATTAGCATCGCAGTAGCTGTAACTAAAATTAACATCGCAGTAGCTTCAATCATCGTTACGAGCCTTATGAGCCATTATAACTAGTAAAAAACAGTGTGCATCATTTAAAAGTAATTACTATTCTTATTGTCTAAATGTTGATACTGTTTGTTACCGTTAATGTATAAATAAATAAAAATCTATAACAGTAGTTCGTAGCTTCGGAACCTTCGCTGAAAAGGACACGTAACGAAGCCTGTCGTTTACAACGTGTAGAAATTGTGCATAACTACAAATGAATTAACCCAGTTTTTCTAAGACCTTGCCACGGCGACAGTTTATTAACCATATTTTACACCTTTCAGGATTCATTGCAAAGGAAAAAATACGAAAACCATTTTCTGAAGTATTAAACAATTGAGCGTACCGAATTGAATATTTTAGAATCGCGCTTTGAACCAAAGGAACAAAAATGGCTGATGCGCATGCCCGTCTACATACAGGTGCCCTAGGCCAATCACTCGAGACCGCCAGGACGCTAAGTAAAATTTAACCGTATGTAACACATTCTTCTCATAACAAGATTCGACAGTGTAGGCCTATGTGTTAAACTAAATTATTGCGGAAGTATTAGCCCAAACGCAAATCAAGTTCAAACAAACTAGTAAAGCTTACAACGTCATATCGTATCAGAAGACCATAGTAGTTTTGTACGAAAGCTTTTTGACATGAGGTGAGGCAAGATGGCGGCATCAGGCTTCAGTCACACAGGGACGTTTGCCAGTATGTCTGTGATCTAGAGACTGTAGTAGATCCTTACCCGCAGACAGTAACAGACGAAAGATAACGTAAACTTCGCGCGTCGTCATTCTACTGAAACAACAATCTATGTCACTGACTCAGAGCAGGCAACCGTTTTCATCATTACTAGCAATGTGAAGTGTAGCTGAGAGTTGCAGTTTTTATCGCTTGTAGTGTAAATGAAGTGTAGATTTTAACAATAAAACGAATTCAAATGTTCAAATATTTGTAAGGCTTAAGAAATTTAACTGCGGAGTCATCAGTTCCTGAAACTACTTATGTTCATAAGTAGTTTCAGGAACTGATGACTCCGCAGTTAAATTTCTTACCTTATACTAAAGACGACACAAACATCCATGCCCGAGGGAGGATTCGAATCCCCGACGGCGGACTGCCGCGCGCACCGCAACACGGCGCTCCAGCACGCGCGGCTAATCCGCCGCGGCAACAATAAAACGTCTTATCGTATTTTTTATTTAGTAACACATTTAGTTCTCTGAAAATGAAAATATTAATGCGACGGCTACAGTTTTTACATGTTCCTAGATGATACGCACTGGCAGATCTTTTTACAAGGATCAGTACGGTACTACATATTTTTAGCGAAAGATTGTTTTCGTTGTACTGTATTTTAGTTTGTATTTTACACATAAAATCATTTGCACTTTGACAAGCAGCATTTGTTTTCTTACGATTTCGCAACCAGTACATGTGAAATGTTTTCTATGATTCTGTAAGAACTGAAATCTGTTTGCATCCATAATGTGGGTTTTTAACACAATAAAACCGTTTATTTCTTAAGAGTTTTGCCACAGACGGTGGTGATGCCAAAACATAAAAAAGCGAAATATGGGCTGCTTACATTAAATATTAATGTGGTAAGGAAGTATCATCGGTACACTCGACAATCACTGTGTTTTTTTTTTTTTTTTTTTTATTGCTATTATGAACAATCTATATCAATTTTTAGCTTTGTATAACGTTACTGAAAACAGATTAACAGCAGAAATGAATTACTTGCTGACGTATCAACTTAGATGAGAGCAGTTTTAATAATCTTCCTGCATGCCGGCCACGGTGGCCGAGGGGACTGAGGGGCTCCAATCACGGCCTGCACGGCCACTACGGTCGGGGGTTCGAATCCCCCCTCGGACATGGATATTTGTGCCGTCCTTAGTCTTAGCTAGTTCATAAGTAGTATGTAAACTTAGGGACTGATGACCCCGTACTTAAGTCCCATAAGTTCTACAAACATTTGAACATTTTGAATAATCTTCCCATCGATAATAACATTCAAAAGTTGCAAAGAAAGCAAAAGACTCCTAGTGGAACACAAACACTGGGGCTACAAAATTCTGTTGCTTGTAAAAGTAACTAACAATACTTCGCAAATGTACACAAGTAAAAACTACAATCAGCCCATTAATATTACTAAATGGAGAAATTACGTCAGTTTGACTATACATATGTAATAGAAATGCGTTAAATTGTTTTATTGTTAAAAGCATTTCATTATTTAAGCTGTAAATGAGAAAATCTATTGCCCGTAAAGATAAACACTCAGTCACTTGTCTCGGGGCAATGTTAGATGTTGGTCTCGAACCACAACACGGCACAACAGACAGAGAGACATACAGTCTATTTTGTCTTTGGGCTATGACTCTTTGTACTATCTTATATATATATGATAAAAATACATATTATAAAACAAAGTTCTTCGGTCGCGTCTGTCCGTCTGTCCCCGATAATCTAAAAAGCTACTGAACTTATTTTCGTACGGTTTTTACCAATGGGCAGTGTGATACATGAGGGGGGGTTTAGAATTAAATGAGATACGTAGCAGTGGGTGATTATGGCAAGCAATAAACATTCTTAGGAAAAGCTATATTTTCCGTGACTTACGAACGTCGGCGTACATGTGGCGACGTACGTAGTTATTGTTTCATAATGCGTAGGATGAAAATGAGGTACCTTCTAATGTTACAAACATGCTCGATTCATCAGACTGATACGACTCTACGACAGGATAAAAATGTTGCCTTATACATGGTCCGCTACCCGCGCGGAACCGTGAAGGGTTGCTAGTTATGTAAATTTCTGTTTGTTATAAAATATAAATATTTGATGTCTCCCTCAAGGCAAAAAACAAATTTTTCACAGAAATGAATTCGCTATTGTGTGATACAGCGTCAGCTATACTAATTTATTGGTGACAAATGTTAAAACGTTCAAATGTTTGTTAAGCTTAAGGGACTTAACTGCGGGGTCATCAGTCCCTAAACATACAAACTACTGTTGTTGTTGTTGTGGTCTTCAGTCCGGAGACTGGTTTGATGCAGCTCTCCACAATACCCTATCCTGAGCAAGCCTCTTCATCTCCACATAAGAGCGACAACCTACATCTGTCTGAATCTGCTTACTGTATCCATCTCTTGGTCTTCCCCTGCGATTTTTTCCCCATACACTTCCCTCCAACGCTAAATTCACAATTCCTTGATGTCTAAGAATGTGTCCTACCAATCTATCCCTTCTTTTACTCAAGGTATGCCAGAAATTTCTTTTCTCCCCAATTCTGTTCAGTACCTCCTCATTAGTTACGCGATCTACCCACCTAATCTTCAGTATTCTTCTGTAGCACCATATTTCAAAAGCCTCAATCCTCTTCCTGTCTGCACTGTTTATCGTCCATGTCTCACTCCCATACAAGGCAACACTCCATACAAATGCCTTCAGAAAGGACTTCCTTAGGCTTAAATCAATATTCGATGTTAACAAATTTCTCTTTTTCAAGAAAGCTTTTCTACCCATTGCCATTCTGCATTTTATATCCTCTGTACTACGACCATCATTTGTTATTTTACTGCCCAAGTAACAAAACTCATCTACCTCCTTTATTGCTTCGCAAACTACTAATGACCTAGAATGAAACTTGCACTCTGCACCGGAGTGTGCGCTGATATGAAACTTCCTGGCAGATTAAAATTGTGTGCCGGAACCGGGACTCTAAAGGCAAAGGTCCCAGTTTCAAGACCCAGTTCCGGCACACAATTTTAATCTGCCAGGAAATTTCATACTAATGAACTAAATTATACTGAAGACAGCACAAATATCCATGCCTGAGGAAGAATTCGAACCCCCGACGGGGAACGGCCTCGTACATCGGAGCGTAGCGCCTTAATGTGCTCGACCATTCAGCCGCAACCGTTAATTTTCATAACATTTTATTGAGAGACTCAGGGAGGTGAAAACAAATACGGCACCTCCCGAGTACTGCACTTCCGTTACAACCGAATTCAGTTACTCGAGATCCATGGAAACGTGGATTGAAGATGAAATTTGGGACCGCCATTCTATGTTACTCTCTCGACCTAAAGACAACAATAAAATTTTCTTTCCATCCCCCCTTCCATAACTAAAAATAAATTGAAAATGTGTTGTATAAGATTTATTGGTATCATTATGTTCTTTTCGTCCCTATAACAAAATGTAACAAGTGGTACCGATTTTTTACTTAAAATTATAACGACATGGACTGTTGTTACCAGTTAAAATTTTTTGTTGTTGTTGTTATGGTCTTCAGTCCGGAGACTGGTTTGATGCAGTTCTCCACCCTACTCTATCCTGAGCAAGCCTTTTCATCTCCTCATAAGAACGACAACCCACATCTATTTGACTCTGCTTACTATACGCGTCTCTTGGCCTCCCTCTGCGATTTTTACCCCACACACTTCCCTCCAATGCTAAATTTACGATTCCTCGATGTCTAAGAATGTGTCCTACCAAGCGATCCCTTCTTTTAGTCAGGGTATGCCAAAAACTCCTTTTCTCGCCAATTCTGTTCAGTACCTCTTCATTAGTTATGTGATCTACCCACCTAATCTTCAGCATTCTTCTGTAGCACCACATTTCAAAAGCCTCTATTCTCTTCCTGTCCGCACTGCTTATCGTCCATGTTTCACTCCCGTACAAGGCAACACTCCACACAAATGCCTTCAGAAAAGACTTCCTTACACTTAAATTAATATTCGATGTTAGCAAATTTCTCTTTTTCAAAAATGCTTTTCTTCCCATTGCCATTCTGCATTTTATATCCTCTGTACTGCGACCATCGCTTGTTATTTTACTACCCAAGTAACAAAACTCATCTACCACCTTCATTGTTTCGTTACCTAATCTAATTCCTTCACCATCGCCTGATTTTCTAAGACCGCATTCCATTATTTTTGTTTTGCTCTTGTTAATGTTCATTTTGTACGCTCTCTTCAACACACTGTCCATTCCATTCAACTGCTCTTCCAGGTCGTTCGCTGTCTCTGACAGAATTACAATGTCATCAGCAAAACGCAATGTTTTTATTTCTTCACCCTGAACTTTAATCCCTATTCCAAATTTTTCCTTGCTTTCCTTCATCGCCTGCTCAATGTACAAATTGAACAACATCGGAGAAAGGCTACAACCCTGTCTTACTCCCTTCCCAACTGATGCTTCCCTTTCATGCCCTTCGAGTCTAATAACTGCGGTCTGGCTTTTGTACAAGTTGTAGATAACTCTCCTTCCCCTGCTGACTTCAGAATTTGAAAGAGTGTAGTCCAGTCAACATTGTCAAACGCTTTTTCCAAATCTACAAAGGCTAAAAATGTAGATTTGCCTTTCCTTAATCTATCTTCTAAGATAAGCCGTAAAGTGAGTATTGCCTCCCGTGTTCCTACGTTCCTCCTGAATCCAAACTGATCTTCCCCTAGGTCAGCTTCTACCAGCTTTTCCATCCTCCTGTAGATAACCCGTGTTAAAATTTTGCAACCATGACTTATCAAACTGATGGTTCTGTAATTTTCACACCTGTCTGCACCTGATTTCTTTGGAATGGGGATTATTACATTTTTCTTAAAGTCTGAGGGTATTTCGCCTGTCTCGTACATCCTACACACCAGTTCAAATAGTTTTGTCATGGCTGGCTCTCCCAGAGACTTTAGTAGCTCTGAGGGTATGTCATCTACTCCTGGGGCCTTGTTCCGACCTAGGTCTTTCAGGGCTCTGTCAAATTCATCTCTCAGTATAATATCTCCTATTTCATCTTGATCTACTTCCTCTTCCCTTCCTACAACATCGTCTCTCAGTTCATTTCCTTTGTAGAGCTGCTCTATGTACTCTTTCCACCTTTCAGCCTTCCCTTCTTTGCTGAGAACTGGTTTCCCATCTGAGTTCTTGATATTTGTAGAATTGCTTTTCTTGTCCCCAAATGTCTCTCTGATTTTCCTGTAGGCGGTATCTACTTTTCCCCTTCTTATACATTCTTCTACAGATTTGCATTTGGCTTCTAGCCACTCCTGCTTAGCCATTTTGCACTTCCTATCAATCTCATTTCTTAGTCGTCTGTACTCCATTTTGCCTGTTTCATTTACTGCATTTTTATATTTTCTCCTTTCATCAATTAAATTTAGTATTTCCTGTGTTATCCAAGGATTTTTTGCAGGTCTTGCCTTTCTACCTATTTTGTCCTCTGCTGCCTTCACTATTTCATCTCTCAATGCTACCCATTCCTCTTCTACTGTTTTATTTCCCCCTGTTTCTGTCAATTGTTGCCTAAATCTCCCTCTGAAATTCTCCAGAATTTCACTTTCCTTCAATTTATCTAGGTCCCATCTCCTTATTTTCCTACCTTTCTGCAGTTTTTTCAGTTTCAGCCTACAGTTCATGACTAACAAGTTATGGTCAGAGTCTATATCTGCCCCTGGGTATGTTTTGCAGTTAATAACCTGATTCCGGAATCTATGTTTTACCATTATAAAATCTATCTGATACCTTCCAGTGTCTCCTGGTCTCTTCCACGTATACAACCTTCTTTTGTGATTCTTAAACCACGTGTTTGTTATGATTAAATTATGTTCCGTGCAAAATTCTACCAGGCGACTTCCTCTTTCATTCCTTCTGCCCAGTCCATATTCACCTACTATTTTTCCTTCTCTTCCTTTTCCTACTACCGAATTCCAGTCTCCCATCACAATTAAGTTTTCCTCTCCCTTAACTGTCTGAATAATTTCCTTTAGCTCCTCATATATTTCTTCGATTTCCTCATCATCGGCAGAGCTAGTTGGCATATAAACCTGTACTACTGTTGTCGGTGTTGGCTTCGTATCTATCTTGACAATGATAATGCGATCACTGCGCTGCTCATAGTAGTTTACCCGCATTCCTATTTTCTTATTCATTATCAGTCCTACTCCTGTGATACCCCCAACTGATTTTGTATTTATAATCCTGTACTCACCTGACCAGAAATCCTGTTCATCCTGCCACCAAACTTCACTAATCCCCACTATATCTAACTTCAACCTATCCATTTCCCTTTTTAAATTTTCTAATTTTCCTACCCGATTAAGGGATCTAACATTCCACGCTCCGATCCGTAGAATGCCAGTATTGTCTTTCCTGATGATAACATCCTCCTGAGTAGTCCCCGCCCGGAGATCCGAATGGGGGACTATTTTACCTCCGGAATATTTTACCCGAGAGGATGCCATCATCATATTTTCATACAGTAGAGCTGCATGTCCTCGGGAAAAGCAACGGCTATAGTTTCCCCTTGCTTTCAGCCGTTCGCAGTAACCGTGTGGCAAAGCCACATTAGCTGATGTTACAAGGCCAGCTCAGTCAATCATCCAGACTGTTGCCCCTGTAACTACTGAAAAGGCTGCTGCTCCTCTTCAGGAACCACACGTTTGTCTGGCCTCTCCACAGATACCCCTCCGCTGTGGTTGCACCTACGGTACGGCTATCTGTATCGTTGAGGCACGCAAGCCACCCCACCTCGGCAATGTCTGTGGTTCATGGGGGTGAACTTATATTTTCACGCGAGGGACAGTGACAATTGTCTAAGAGTATTACTTAAAACTATATCTTGTCTTAGTAGTTACATTTCAAGATTTCTTTCTGAATTGTTGAGGCTAAGAAATCGTTGGTAGAGGATAACTTAAAAAATAAATAAACTATCAGCATCTGAGGAAGACTTGCTGATGCAAGTATCATTTGATTCTTCTATGAACACTTTCTGTAAAGAGTAAGGGCATTCTCATTTTAAATCAGAAAAGGAATAGTATCAATTAAGATTCGGAATTACTTACTTACAGGAGAGAGTATTTTCTTTTATTTCTTTTTTATTTGATGAATATAAGAATAAACTGCGAATAAAACAGTTTACGCCTAAAAATAACAAGCTACAATCCACCTGTGGAAGGTGTTATTAATAATAAGAGTTAACAAATGTTCAAATGTTTGTAAATCTATGGGATTTAACTACTGGCTTACCAACTACGTAAAGTAAAACTGACCTAAGGACAACATACACACCCCATGCCCGAGGGAGGCCTCGAATCTCTGACGGGGCGGAACCGTGCGCTCTGCAGCAAGACGCCTTAGAGCGATAGCCACTCCAGCGCGGCAGTTAGCAATTTAACAATTTTCGCTGATCTTAACATTTCGTGTGTATAAAGCAGATAGTTTATTGGACCAAATAGTAGCCTTTTCAAACTGTAATGCCTTCCTGTAATGCCTTTCACTGGGTCGTGAAATATTTTCCATAAACATCGTGGACACCATTGTAAAAATGATTGAGAACCACTGGCCCCTATCGTTCGCATAGTATCTGTGATTCCATCCTAGTGTAGTGGGACAAGAAAGTCGTACTACACTTTTTACTATGTCAGCCCTGTTTTGGAGTTCTAAATAGGAAAAACGAAACTTTTTATTTAAAATGTATACATATTTGATGTTCAAGTATATGTTGTTATTTTATAATATGACTTTTAAAATGTCTTATTTTCAGTATGTTACATGTACGATCGAGGCGCCGCAATCAACAAGGGCAGCGACGTCGCCGCCGCAGCTAACCTTGAAGTATGTGACCGCTAGCAGAATTTAACCGACGGCTACGGGGCTACGAATGCAGCTGCGCCTTCTTTACTGCCGCGCGTCAATCGTTTCAAAGAAGAAAAGAAAAGACATTAAATAATTATTGTTGTTTGAGATTCAGTTCAAGTTGGTTGTACAGGTTAAGGTCTCTTGCTAAACTGACATTGTATTAGTATGAAGAAGAATAAATATTTGTTAACATTGAAAAGTATCTTGCATTTATGAAGAGTTATTTATAATAAAAAAATATAGCAAAAATTATAGCAAGAGTAATTTGATTTTTGTGCTGAACTACGGCTTATTTCAGAAAACAACTTAAATTCTGATTGAAATTATTACTGACTAGCTTCTAATGTGATATTATATTGGTATCGTGTGGGAATATGGACACACAGTGTTTAGCAGGCGGTGGAATGTTAATTGTTTCAGTATACGTTAGCGACAGCAAACAGTAGTGCCTGTGTTTTTTGACTTTGATAAAATTTTAGTAACGGCCACAGACTAGTTCCCTTGCCCCGCTCGTACAAGAACCTTATTTCTTCCTTGTGAACTATTTAAAGGAGTTAATCCTATATTTTCTGATTTATATTGTAGTGCGGGACTCTTCGGACGAAGTCTTGAAATTTTTCACGCCCAGATTGTGACAGTTGGTGTTGCTAGGGGACTGTAAATGATTAATCAACAACGTCCTAGCAACTGATAAAACCTTTCTAGTATCAAAATACTCTCATGATTAGCGACTAAAGATAAACATGTATTAACCATCGCAGTTATCCCGTCCCCGTTCCACCATATAGGGATGGACATTTACTCATTATCGCAGGCCTGTCAAAATCAGATTTTGAAATGTTCGTAAACCTAAGGGATGAAACTGCAGAGGTTATCAATCCCTGGACTTACAAATTACTTGTACTTAAAGTCATACTAAGGACGAAAAGAACCACTCGCCCACCCACCTGCCCACACACACACACACACACACACACACACACACACACATATATATATATATATATATATATATATATATATATATATATATCCCCGCAGGAGGACTGGAATCTCCCACGGAATCTGCCGAGCAATCCGTAACATGACGCCTAACACCACTCGGCAATTCCCGCGCGACTCGCAGGTCTTCCTTTGACTTGGGTCCAACTTTTCACCGTTTAACCAATGTAATGTCTCTCTTTCAATTGGTTAAATCGTAAAAGCAACGATACTACACGTTTCAATGATTTTCCACCTTTTTCTTTTTACACATACTTCAAGATCACTGACTTTGTATTCTTTCATCTATATGCGATTCCGTATTTTCGACAGTGAATATTTCCGTGTCACCATACACCTGTTAACTTATTCACATAATTATGTACTTCAGTGAATTAAATGAAGTGCAATATTCCAAGTTCATTGTCGGTATTAGGTTCAACTCCCCTTGTCACCATCAATATCATCACATCGCAACACTATAAGGGAAAAAAAAACATCAATTATACACACCCACACCCACACATACGCATCATGTATCCTCAATGGAAAGGCGCGAAAGAAGAACAAACACCTTTTCGTTCGACGGTTGAACGCACCAAATGTTCAAATGTTAGTATAGCTTATGGGTCTTAAGTACGGGGTCATCTGTCTCTAAACTTACAAACTACTTATGAACTAGCTAATACTAAGGACGGCACAAATATCCATGCCCGAGAGGGGATTCAAACCCCCGACCATAGTGGCCGTGCAGACCGTGACTGGAGCGCCTCAGTCCCCTCGGCCACCGCGGCCGGCTTGAACGCACCCCGTTGATTATTGCAGTAAGATATGTCGTGGTACATTTTTCTTTTATACATATGCAATTGTAAGTTTATATGAGTATAACCATCGACGTGACATGGGCCAGAGGCTTCGCTGATCTTTCTTTTTGTTGTTTTGGTCTTTTCTTGACACTTTTGTACTGTCCACGCATAATTAATTTGCACCCATCGAGAATATGAGCAGATACAGAAAACTTCCACAAAGAAACAGGATTAAAGAGGAGTCGTTACTAACTAGATAATTGTTTTAAACACAACCGTGATTCACCAGACTTGTGCGTTTGGTAATTTGAATAAATGCCGACCAAAGTGCAATTTAATCTAATTAGTTTTCCACATAATGATCATTGCCATAGACGAAACTCATGTTACGTGAAAAATAATCACAGTATCAAACTTCAAACTGTAATAATTTGACACTCTAGTGGAATACATCGCTATAATATTACTTCAGAGATGAGAAAAACTGGGTCGTTCATGACAAAACACGTGTCGCTCTCATCAGTTCCGAAACACCACGCTATAATAATTCAAACACGATGGAACAATACAAATACGCAATTTACTCTGAGTGATTAACTGTTTCTCCAACTGTCAGCGGTTAAGTGTAACATGGAGCAGACGAGATCGTCGGATCACTTGTCACTAAAATAACGAAATAATCTCCAAACGTTTTTGTTCATTAATTTGCATCTGACAGGTTATTAGTTTCTTGTGTAAGCTGCTTTTGATGAAGTGATAAAACAATTTAATTAGTGGAGGTTACTTTTTACATCTGAGCGTATCGCTTTTGTGTGGGTTGCTTTATTTGTATTTCATTGGGAGTAGGTTATTATGATACGCTTGCGGCAGCTTACAACAGAACAATTCGTTTAATCTCCTTTGACAGGTGTTTTCGTCATATATAAATCGTGCTTACTAACAGTAACAGTTATAACCGCTTCGCAGCATCAGAAAGGATCTGATGAACTGTCTCTCCGTCAGCAATATTTCTGCGCCTTACGTAACTGTCACGGCCATCTTAACCGGTTCTGAGGAATAATTAGATTGTGTATTACTAGTCCGAAGTCGTTAAAAGGTTATTTATTTCTTCCACTCTTATGTTCGTCAATTTGCTCTCCCTCTCTCTCTCTCTCTCTCTCTCTCTGTCAGTCTTCATATTCTCCTCTCTCTCTCTCACCACTGTCCCTCTATCAACCTCCTCCTCCACCCATACTCATCCCCTTCTCCTGATATAAACTAAGCATTTTTAGTTCGTAGTGAAGTTTCCTGCACAATGAATGTAATGAATGATGGTGATGGCAATGATGATGATGTTGATGATAATGATTGTGGTTCTATGGCGCAATACAACGCAGTCTTCAGCACTTGGTGTCTTATCAAGTCTTCTTTTAGTCCATCTACTCGGTGGATTTATTCCTCCTTCCTTCCCAGTCCGTCTCCTTCTATCTTGTCTTCATTTATCTTCTCAACTGCTCCCATCAATATCCTATTCTCTTAGTTCGACACCTCTACCCCTGATTATTCAATGATCTTATATGTATGTCACTGTTCATGAAAATCAGACTGTGCGAAAGGCTGCCCTCCGCCGTGGTAGATTGCGGAATTATCCACAAAAAATATAGTGGTTGACGAAAGGTACCCTAAGTGTTGATCCATAGTGTAAGCTATCTCCATTCCCACATACTAAGGAGTAACAACGGAGTCAGTGAGCCCAGAAATTTGCGTTTATTGTCGTATTACCATTCCAACGCGCGTTCAATACACTACCTCTGTACGGATAAGATATTAAAATAGGAATAAACTGGTATAACTACACCATCTTTAAAGATTACATAAAATACTCAATGCATGCGTCGTGTTTCGAATTTTTCGTACCAGACACAAACAGCTTGACGCCTGGATCGGTAAGATGGTGGTGCCAGACTTCAATAATATCTCTGACATTGGCAGCGTAGGTAGTGCAGGAAGCAATCCGTTGTAATCTACATAAATAATCTCCAGATCACATTGAAGTGGATAGCAGAGGGTTCATAGACCCGCTATTAAGATGTATCCTCTACAGATCCATTCTGAAATAGCTCGCGATAATTAGAACACCTTTCCGATCTGATTTCTCTTATTTTATTTCTCTGATCCTCCTATGTACGTGGGTGCTAACATAATATGTTCGTATTCGAAAGAGAAAGTTAGTGAAAGAAATTTCGCAACGAGTTACGCCTTCCTTTGAATAATTTCCTCCCGATCTCGTGCATCATTTCCGTTACACCCTCACCCCTATATCGCAATAATACAAAACGAGCTGTCCTATATCGTCCGTCAATCCCACTTGGTGGGAATCCCACAATGCGCAACAATACCCCAAAAGACGACGCAAAAGGGTGATGTAGGCAGATTCTGTAGTAGAACTGTTACATCTTCTAACTGTTCTTGGAATGTAGCGTCCGAAAATCAGGCGATGCTGAAGGAATTAAATTAGGTAATGAGGCAATAAAAGTAGTAAATGAGTTTTGTTACTTGGGTAGCAAGATAACTTATGATGGCCGAAGTAAAGAAGATATAAAATGTAGAATGGCTATGGGAAGAAAAGCGTTTCTGAAGAAGCGAAACTTGTTGACATCCAATATTAATTTGAATGTTAGGAAGTCCTTTCTGAAAGCATTTGTCTGGAGTGTAGCATTGTTTGGAAGTGAAACGTGGACGATAAGGAGTTCAGACAAAAAGATGATAGAAGCTTTTGAAATGTGGCGCTACAAACGAATGATGAAAATTAGATGGGTAGATCACATAACTAATGAGGAGGTGCTCAAAAGAATTGGGGGCAAAAGGAGTTTCTGGTGTATTTTGGCTAAGAGAAGATATAAGTTGGTGGGACACATTCTGAGACATCACGGAATCGTCAACTTAGCTTTAAAAGGAAGTGTGTGGGGTAAAAATCGTAGGGAGAGACTGAGGGACGAATACAGTAAGCAGATTCAAAGGGATGTAGGTTGCCGAACGTATTCTCAGATGAAGAGACTTGCACATGACAGGTTAGCATGGAGAGCTGCATCAAACCAGTCTGCGGACTGAATACGACGACGACAACAACAAATATTTAGTTGACTTTTGACTTATTTATTGTGTAAATGAAGTTTAACGGGATCTTTTAGTGGTCATTTGTCTGACCCCACACTTCTCATTGTTAAGGGTCAATTGCCATTTTTTTGCACCATGCTGATATCTTGTCTAAATCATTTTATACTTGCATTTGATCTTCTGATGACTTAACTAACTGGTAAGTGTCAGCCTCATCTGTGAAAAACCTACGAGAGTTACACATATTGCCTCCTAAATCGTTTATAAAAATAAGGGACAGTAGTGGTTCTATAACACTTCCACTGGGAACGCCAGATATCACTTGATTTCAGCTCGATGGCTTTCCGCCAATTACAACGTACACTCGCGCTTCAATCCTCCAACAATCGTCGTGTCGGTTCAGCCACGCGCAACGCTGTTAAGCAGCCAAGCATACTGCAAGGACGTGGATTCGGCATAGCTTGCTCGCAAAGTGACCCTGAGCTGCCACTGTAGTGGGCTTTATTCACCCCCACCACTATCGCCGCGCAGTTCCTCGCAAAAAAAATAAAAAAAAATTTAAAAAAAGATCCTCGACTCAGCCTTCAGCTGGCCCATAGTTCGACTATTTAAAATTTAATGTCCTTTATATACATTCTTCGAATTTGACGATTTTTCTTGAAATAGGTCTTGGTGAATAGTACACACAGAAAACATATGAAGTTGACCGGACGTTAAACCCTAAGATTCCTTTCTTCCTTAAACTAGAAATTTCTGAAGGTTTTAGGCCAAAAGAAGTTTTTAACGAATAATCAGAAAACTATTAGAGATATCGCTAACTTGCCCTCAGCTGTATTGTTTTTATAACTATTAGACTCTGCATGCAAATTTCCAGATTTCTATCCTTCATATCACGCGGATTGAAAGCTTCGATAATCTTGAATTTACGGCGAAAATACCAGGGTATCGTCACAAAACTTTACCACGACACCTCTTGCTTTCATCTCTACCCATCTACAAACTTTGCAATCTGTACTTGGTATGTTGGCGGTCGACTGGATACAGCGCTTGCATCGCCACAGTACATCTTTAACCTGTACTCTTTGAGGTTAAAAACCTTCCTCTGTGTGTTCCCATGCCCAGTCCATGCCACACAGCCTCCGCTTCCGTGTAGCCGTTTCCTGCGTGGTTTCCTGACCTATTCAGCGGAACCCGGAACCTAAGTACCGGATGGTACTTATCTGCAGCCCACATGGTCGCAGAACCGTCTGCACTGTACCAGAGGTCCACAGTCGGTCCTGTCAACTATGCTGCTTTCATCTTACAAGCAAGACTGGCAGTCTTTACCATTTCAGATAGTCGCTCAAATCCTGAGAGAATATCTTCAGATCCGAAGCGACACATGTCATTGTTACAAAGTGGTTCCTTCTTCGGAATCAAATCAGAGTCACAAGGACTTAAATCCGGGAAGCATGGTGGATGATACAGTACTTCTCATTCCCAGCGATCGTAGAGAGCAGCCACAGCTTGCGCTGTATGCGCCGTCGCATTGAAATGCAAAATAATGGATTGCTTGCGCAGAAAGTGTTGCCGCTACTTTCGCAAATCTGTACGTATGCGATGCTCCGAAAACGAACAGTAATACTGTACATTGACGGCGTAATGCGTTAGCATAACACCACCACAGTCAAATGTTCAAATGCTTATACAGCTTATGGGACTAAACTGCGGGGTCATCAGTCCCTAAACCTACAAACTGCTTATCAACTACCTCAAGCTAAAGACGGCACGAACATCAATGCCCGAGGGGGGATTCGAACCCCCGATAGGGAACGGCCTCGCGCATCTCAGCATAGCGCCTCGATGCGCTCGGCTGCTCGGCCGCGGCTCCCGTAACTTTCACCATACTGGGGATCAGAGGCACTTTCAACTTTCGCGGTGTCCCATAATGACACCATTAGTTGCTTTGGCGTTTCAGTTTTGGCTCGTTCGATGTGACACACGACTCATCCAGTGTTACGATACGGCGTAAGATGGCATCTCCGCCGCGCGAGAGTAGCCGAGCGGTCTGGAGCGCCATGTTGCGGATCGCGCGGCCTCCCACGTCGGAGGTTCGAATGTTTGTGTTGTCTTTAGTATAAGTTAATTCGTAATTTTAAATTATTACTCCGTAGTCATGGGACGCACCCAGAGAAGCAGTAAAAATATTTATGCAGTACCAATCAGTATTGCAGGGACATACATATCATGAATCTGAATATGCAGTATTAAGGTTGCACAATATTATACATTTAACACGTTGGTACTAACCGGGCCGGCCGAGGTGGCCGAAGGGACTGAGGCGCTCCAGTCACGGTCTGCACGGTCACTACGGTCGGGGGTTCGAATCCCCCCGTAGGGCATGGAAATTTGTGCCGTCCTTGGTGTTAACTAGTTCGTAAGTAGTTTGTAAGTTTAGGGACTGATGATCCCGTAGTTAAGTCCCATAAGCTATACAAACATTTGAACATTTGTACTAATCGGATTTCGGCTCTTAAGGCTGCTGTCACATAATACGAAACAGATAGACAGTTGACAGCTATACAAAGATGTTTTTTCCAAAATATGTTGAATCTTGTTGCTATATACAGGATGTCCCACTCAACCTTTTCACCGAACATATCTCTGGAACTAAAATGGATACTGACAAACTACATTCACGGTCATAATGTATGGTAGACGCTTATGATTGCAAGTACAGTGAAAATATATTATTTTCAACACAAACTTATGCTTTTTAATGGATATCCCATATTATTTCTTATGAAATCAGTAGCATGAAGAAACACAAAAAGAATGGCGTTGGTTGCACCTCAATGCGTCAGTTACAACCGGAGAAATTGAGGAAGTGAAGTTGACGTATGAAATGGATGAATGTCACAGCTAGCGCTTATCCCGAGACTCAACCCTGCATACCACATAACCCGTTCCTCGTTGCTCTTTTGTAAGTTTAGAAAATGATGACCCGCTTTTAAGTCCCATAAGCTTTACAAGCATTTTACCATTTTTTAAAGGCTCTCCTTCGCGCTCATAGCGCTCCCAGTGCGTTTGAGCAGCGTCGTAACAAATCCATTTCTGCTGTACGACCTCTGGCACATTCAAACTTGATCAAACTCCGTTGTTCCTAAAAACATAGTGTCACCGTTACGTTAGACCGCTCGCTCACAAATGACTGTGTTTTTTTCAGTTGTCAGCACGCCTGTGACATGGGACGGGCGAGTCCATTTGCTCGGAGGCCAGTAGCACCTCCAGCAACTCTTATATAAAAGGGAAACTGACGATCGAGCGGACGGACTGAAATCGTTCTTTCCTGTACTTGTTTTAAGTGAGCTGCTTGAGTACGCCTCGTTGAAGACAGCAGTGAGCGTTTATCCGACACATCTCGGTGTTCAACCGAGGAAGAGTAGTTGCATGTAGGGATTGCGGATTATCGCGGTTTGTACGATTTCAAGGGAAAAATAAAATAAATAAATAAACATGCCCTTCACACCGCACTGACTTTATTTGCATCGCAAGAATCCTAGTTTTTTTTATTGTAATCGACTTGAGCAATTCTGATCGTAATGTTTTTGACGTCATGTGTTTCATGTAACTGTTTTTTATTCTTCTGATGAAATTGTCCCTAGCGACAACGAAACCTAGGTCAAGTACCTTAAAGCTACGCAACCGGTTGGATGTTAACAAGTTTCGCTTCTTAAGATACGCTTTTCTTCCCATAGCCATTCTGCACTTTATATCTTCTTTACTTCGGCCATCAGACTTTATCTTGCTACCGAAATAACAAAACTCATCTACTACTTTTATTGTCTCATTACCCAATTTAATTCCTTCAGCATCACCTGATTTTCTGACATTGCATTCCATTGCCTTCGTTTTACTCTTGTTAATGTTCATCTTATATCTGACAAAATTACTATGTCGTCGGCAAACCGCAAAGTTTTTTATTTCTTCTCCCTGAACTTTAATTTCCTCTTCAAACTTCTCCTTGAATTCTTTCACTGCTTGCTCAATATACGGATTAAACAACACTGGGGAAAGGCTACAACCCTGTCTTACTCCCTTCCCAACCTCTGCGGCCCTTTCTTGCCCTTCGACTCTAATAACTGATGTCTGGTTATTGTATAGGTAGAATATAATTCTTCACTCCCTACATTTTACCCTGATTCCTTCAGAATTTGAAAGAGTGTATGCCAGTCAACATTGTCAAAAGCTTTCTCCAAATCTACAAATGCTAAGAATGTATGTTTCCCTTTCCTTAGACTATCTTCTAAGATTAGTCGTAATGTATTGCCTCCCGTGTTCCTACATTTCTCCTAAATCCAAACTGATCTTCCCCGAGGTCGGATTCCAAACGTTTTTCCATTTTTCGGTTAGGTAACTAGCCACATCAGTATATATGTTTCGCCAGTTGTTGCTAACATTCAATTTCAAAGATAGCTTGCGAAACATACCTACGATATGACACTGATGACGGCTAGTTAAGTAGCTGAAATCGATCTGTGATTAATAAACAGATTTATTGAAACGTAACGCTGTGTTGTTCCCAGTAATTATACCAACGGACGCTGCGCACAACAATCCAAATATGGATGGAAGCAAAGTTAAAATAACATGTTTGTTCTGGTGGACATGAAGCACAGATATACCGGTTTGCCGGCCGCGGTGGCCGAGCTGTCTGCGGCGCGACAGTCACGGTCTGCACGGCCACTACGGTCGGGGGTTCTAATCCCCGCTCCGGCGAGGATATTTGTGCCGTCTTTAGTATAAGGTCTTTCATAAGTAGTTTGTACGTTTAGGGACTGATGACCCCGTAGTTAAGTCCCATAAGCTTAACAAACATTTGAATTTTTGTCATTTAATAATTAAATAAAATGGTAGCAACAGTGGAAAGTTAAAGACTAGAAATCGGGCAGTTCAGTGAAATAGCCGATTATATTCTGCAAGTGTAGCGACTGACAGTGTATGTTTACCAGTAACTTAGTTTATTTACAGAGCGTCACAGTGATGGAGCCGAGTCTTCGCAGTGCACAGAGTACAATACAGAGTTTACGGTAGGGTCCAAATTACAAGTCCGTGTCGTGGATTCCCGACGAAGGTCCGTAGATAACACTCCAGTATCTGTTGGTCCCAATTCTGTTCGAGACGGCGAAAAACTTCGATAGTGACGGTAGCTGCGCCGGCTTATCTTTCGCGTTGCTGATGTGTGCTTCCGCCGTAACGACGCGGCGTATGGATATTCGGAGGCACGACGCCCCATGGAAGAAGTAACTCGGTGTAGATATCGATAGGTGCCGCACCACTCTGGTTTACATGTCATCTTTGGAAGTTGCGCCTTAGCTTAGGCAAGCGCAAGGAGGGTAGAATACAAGGGAGACGCACTTAGGCTGAAAAAGTGAAGCTTGCCTTCGCCATAATCTTAAGTTTTAGAGAAGTGTTCGTATTGTAAAACTGATGTTTTATGTCACTTAAAACAGGAATAAAACGTTCGACGGTTTTATCCATAATGTACAAATTTAATTTTTAAATGTATTATGATGAGAATTTATTACTATTTGTTCAAGAAACTATATTGTTTGAAATTACGTACCTTGTAGTGACTGTCAGTTCAATGCATTAACAGTAAGAGGGTCGACTTAACGCATAGTTTTAACGGAGAAGCAGCATTCCAAAACTGACCAAGATGGCGGACAGGCTTCAACTGACATATGTGCTCGGCATAGATAATGCCATCTCCCTTTATTCTAACCTCCTTGGGCAATCGTATACTGGTTAGCTCTGGTGTTGGTGTGGTTGCGGCGCTAGCAGGCGCTGTCGGAGTTGTAGGCTGCCACCGCAGCAGAATTACACAGAATTACAAGGCAGCCTGTTGAAATGTTTTTTAAGCTTAAGGGATTTAACTGCGGGGACATCAGTGCCTAAACTTACATACTACTTATGAACTACTTTATACTAAAGACGGCACAAACATCCAGGACCGAGGGGGGGATTCGAACCCCCGACGGGGAGCGGCCATGCGCATCGTAGCATAGCGCGTCAATGCGCTCGGCCACTCCACCGCGGCGAGAGAGAGAGAGAGAGAGAGAGAGAGAGATAGAGAGAGAGAGAGAGAGAGAGAGAGAGAGAGATAAAATCGTAAAGGTGAATATTTGAATATTGATATACCGGATGATCGGAAAGTCAGTATAAATTTGAAAACTTAATATATCACGAAATAATGTAGATACAGAGTTAACAATTGACACACGTGCTTGCAATGACATGGGGTTTATTAGGGGAAAAAAAGTATTGCTATACGCATGAAATCGCGTGAAATATCTCTTGCGCGCATCGTTTGGTGATGATGGTGTGCTAAGGCGCCACTTTCGCCATGCTTTGCCTCCCAGGTCCTCAGACCTCAGTCCGTGCGATTATTGGCTCCGGGGTTACCTGAAGTCGCAAGTGTATCGTGAGCGACCGACATCTCTAGGGATGCTGAAAGACACCATCCGACGCCAATGTCTCACCATAACTTCGGACATGATTTACAGTGCTGTTCACAACATTATTCCTCGACTACAGCTATTGTTGAGGAATGATGGTGAACATGTTGAGCATTTCCTGTAAATAACATCATCTTTGCTGTGTCTTAATTTGTTATGCTAATTACTTCTTTCTGATCAGATGAAGCGTTATCTGTCGACTTTTTTGAAACTTTTTTTTGTTCTCATAAAACCGCTTGTCATTCAAACCATGTGTGTCAATTTTTACCTCCCTATCTACATTATTCCGTGATTTGTTAAGTTTTCAAATTTATACTGACTTTTTGATCACCCCATATTTCGCCCATCCTCTAAAAACAGAGCGTATTGCGAGGGTTTCATGAAACTGTCCGTTATTCATGAGTACAGCAGACTGAGCCCAAAGCAGGGGGGGGGGGGGGGTCACGAACACAAAAGCAAAAGCATTTCAGTAATCATCGTGCCTATCGCCCGGTATACCAACCACTTATTAAACTCGCGACCGAATATATTGTAACACCGAGAACGTGCTCAGTGGAACTATGAAGTTCGTGTCGATCAACGCGAAATATCACCAAGATAGAACGTGGCTATTTCTGTACACTGAGCGATCGCAGACCTGCCCTTCTCAGAAATGGAAGCCACTGAGAGCGGCCACGTCGCTCACGCCAGTTTTCTTGACGCGAGTTCCACTCCGCTGATTTTTCCGTCGGCAAAGCTAGTGACGTGCTGCCAGCCTGACCCAGAATGCTGTTGAGAGTTCGTTCCGACCCGCAAGGCTCGGTTTCATGGCTTCTAGTGTTGCGGTCTGCCGTGGCGGCATGGGCAGAAATGTCTTTCGGTGAAGAGACGTTGGCTCTGCGAATTTGAATTTAACGGTCTTCCAGCCTTTGTGGCTGATCATCATCTTGTCAATTTGATTATTCCGCCCCAACGAGAAGATGCTCAGGCTAGATTCTCTGGGAAAATTGGTTTTATATGATTTCACTGACGATTTCAACTTCCTGAAAATAGGACGAATTTTGTAATAAAGCAATAGTTATTTTTCGTAAGATTGGAATCCGTCGTCAGAAAAGAAAGAATTACTTTATTTACACCAACTCTCCCTGTCATAAAGACTGGCATCTCGGTGGTCAGAGAAAAGTCTTAGCTCTACATCCTACCTTAGGGCCTGAATGTGCAATAACAGGGAAACATGTGTTTCTTATCTGGAAGTCAAATACGAATAGTCGTAGATGTATCTTTAAACAAGCTTTAGTAATTTTTTTAAATCTTTATTTTCAATTTTCTTCACTCGTGATATCCACAACGATCTATCTTCATTTTAAGTAATGGGATCCGCAACAGTCGTTAATTTTAAACATATTTTATGCGCCACCCGAGTTTCGAGATCTATATCACATCATCTGCTGTTCCCTATTTAGATAAACGATTTGGGAGAAAATCTAAGTAGCTCTCTTAGGTTGCTTGCAGATGACGGCGTCATTTACCGTCCAGTAAAATCATCTGAAGATCAAAACCAACTGCAGCAAGATCTAAATAAGATATGACTATGGTGTAAAAATTGGCAATTGACTCTAAATAATGCGAAGTGTGAAGTCCTCCACATCAGCACGAAAATAAATCCGTTTAACCTTGTTTACAAGATAAATCAATCAAACGGAAGGCCCTAAACTCCACAAAATATCTAGGAATGGCGTACCAGAGACTGCGTTTTATTTGCAGAACCCTTAAAAGATGCAACAGAACGACTAAGGAGACTGCATACACAACGTTTGTCCTTCCTTTTCTGGAGTATTGCTGCCCAGTGTGGGATCCTTATCAGGTGGGTTTGACGGAGGACATCGAAAGAGGTCAAAGAAGGGCAGCTCGTTTCGTATTGTCACGATACAGAGGAGACAGCGTCACGGAAATGATACAGGACCTGCGATGGGAATTATTACAACAACGGTGGTTACCGCTGCGTCGTGGTCTACTTATGAAACTCCAATCACCAACATTCTCCTCCGAATACAAAATATAGTGTTGACTCCCATCTACATAGGAAGAAATTATCATCAGAATAAAATACGAGAAATCAGAGCTCCTGCGGAGAGATTCAGATATTTTTTCTTCCCGCGCGCATTTCGAGAGTGGAATGGGAGGTGAATAGTATGAAGGTGGTTCGATGAACCCTCTGCCAGGCACTTAAATGTGATTTGCAGAGTTTCCGATGCAGATGTAGATCAAATAAAATAGTGACGTCTATCACGCAATAAAATGGCTACCGTTTAGCTTCAGGAAAATTATTCAGTACAAAGGGAGTATACGTACTAAGCAAGTCAATTTTCACACATTTCAACTGCTTAGAGGTTGAATTTCCAAGAGTCCTCCTTAGGGATGAAATATCGAAAAAGCCTTCATCTAACGATGTCTATAGCATCAGGTCAAAATTCGCTGCAGATGTCAAGTTTCTGGGCTGGGCGATGATAAATGAGTCAACGAATCAATACGTCAGACGGGAAATCGCCTTTTATACACAGAGATAGATATTACTGTGATCCCTTACCCACAAAGCCTCCAATCAACGTTAGAGATGTATCATACGCGAATGAACGATCCGAAAGAAACGGTTCACAAAACTAAACTGAAGGACCGAGGAACTACATACAAGGAGCGGCAGTTCGCCTCCACATAGGTCCATTACTGTTTAGGCAGCTTCCAGTTCCAGGAACTACCGCGTGGCCGTTCCAGTTTCGGCCAATCTGTTACAGGGTAGCTGCTCGGTATCTAGTTTTCGACCGTTTTGTTCACTGCGATTGACCGTTCTCGTTGTGTTTCATATTGAAATTTGAACTGCATATCACTAGTAATTTAAATTTTGAGACGTTTTATAATTTTTAAACTTAACACTGTAACGATTTTTCTTATTGTTTGTAAAGAATCATTGTGGTCACCATCATCATTGCTCCGCTGAACACGGGTGTCTCATCATTTTCTTCGTGTCAACGACGAATACGGTGTCCACAATGACCCATGCAGGGTATCTAAAGCTTAGGAGAATATTTATGGTCGGAATAATAATTCAAATTGCGCAAAGATAAGAAATTGCCGCGGTGGAGTAGCCGAGCGGTCTAAAGCGTCTCGCTGGGGAGCGCGCGGTTGCTCGCCGTGGAGGTTCGATTCCTCCCTGGGGCATTGGTGTGTGTGTGTTGTCCTTAGGTTAGTTTACCTAGGTTTAAGTAGTTTGTAAGCTACGGACTGAGGACCACGCAGTCTTGCCCAATAGATTTACAAACATTTGAACATTTTTTGGAAGAAATGTATAAAGAGGATACTCCTGGCATCAGTGGGCCCATGTGTTGAAATCAATAAACACCTTAAAATGGCTCTGTCTATTGAGCAGTATTGTTAGCAGTGTAGCAAAAGGGGATTATGGGGGCTATGGTAGGTGTTATTAAGAGAGCAACAGGGTTCCTGATTATTAACATTTTATTCTGGGACTTGGCCCTTTTCTTAGTGATCAATGACACATATTATTATAAAACACTACAAAACTAATGGTCTCTCTAAGGTGGAGTCTCTTAACATTTTACTTGGAGCAAAAGGAGTGGGTATAGAACGGAGTTTACTAACTTTCCCATATTTCTCATGAATATCTTTGAGTCATGTTTACTGCATTAAATTAACTTGACATATGGTGATAAGTGACAGGGGGGAATTGTTTTCTTTCATAAACGAGCCAAATATATGCATTAATATTGACACATATTGTTAAAAATAGACATCGAGTAACATATTCACACGTCAGCACTATTATTACCTAGACTTACTGTACTGAAAGACGGACGCTCTTACATGTCACTTATATTCTGCATCTGTAAGACTTTAACAGAACTTACCTTATTGTCTGTCCTTATACATTCAATACAAATATTTTCACGCAAGCCTAACTGAATTTACTATATATAATTTTTCGTAGATTATTGGGCATTGAGAATAACTCACCTTTGTGCCTGTCCTCGGAAACCTTATTTCAAATATTCACATGAAACATTATTTAAATTTAGGATGATGGTGGGGGCAATGTCTTGTATTAGCAACGTATTGAATGTGTTTAAGTCGAGGACAAACCCAAGCAAGAATTTAAAAAAAATCACATGCATTTAAAAAAGAATAGTAATAATTTCACAAATGGTATTTCCAGACGCGGCGGAGAGGCCAAGCGCATCGAGGCGCTGTGCCGTTCCCCGTCGGGATTTCGAATCCCCCTCGGGCATGGATGTTTGTGCTGTCTTTAGTATAAGTTAGTTCATAAGTAGTTTCTAAGTTTAGGGACTGATGACCCCGTAGTTATGTCCCATAGACTATACAAACATTTGAACATTTTTTTTGAAGTCCCATAAGCTTAAAAACGTTTGGACATTTAAGCTATTTCCTAATCCTTGCTGGAAGAAAGAACATAAAATATATTGGAATTTGTCCCAAACCATGAGACTGAATTACTTCCTCGCCTTGTGGGCCAAAATCGTCTCATGCACAGTATAGACTTGAACTAAAATGATCATAAAAACTTACTCTGCAAAAGAAACATTAACTCCATTTAACTATTCCTATACTGAAAAACTTTGTAGGGGGATGAAAACTAAAGGCTGCGATTGTTCAGAGTGAACGCAGGAGAGAAAAAGTTCAATGTCCTATTACTAGAAAAATACACTGATTTGAGCAAAAATACTGGTTCTGACTTTATTACTTCAATGGAGCTGAAAGAAACATTATTAGGTACTTCACTTACAATTATTTTCCCATATTTACCAACTTTTCCAAAATATTGACGGCTCTCTATGACCACTAGACTTAAATCGTTGGGTCCTGCTGCAAGAGTCTTTAAAACACGGCGCTTATCCTCCTAATGGATGCCTCGCTAGCTAGGCCCTATCAATGGAGGGGAGGGTCTCTACCAATCGTTGGTCGACACATCACGACCCTTTAAGTCAATAGGAAGGCTTTCTGCTATTCATTCACACAATCACACTTGTTCGTCTAATGTGGAAAGGATAAATGAATGTGCTCCAAATGGCTGGGGAAGTAGAAAATAAAGTATATTAGTATCGGCCATCTTTCCTCCAAAGTAGTTCGGTACTGCTTATTTAATTATTATTATTATGACAACTCGTCATTGTAATTAGCAGTGTTTGTAGTATCCGGATGTATCAGTAATGATATGTTACCGACCGTAACCTTTCAACGTTCATAAAAATTGCAATCTGTTTAATACACACTTTTTCCAAAGGCAAATCTGCTTATTTATTCCGAATTTTTATCAACGGCAGAAGACATAATTCTCCCGAATTTTTTATTGTTATTTATACAGTTTTAGATTTTTTAGTTTCTATTTCCCTAATATGTAGATTAAGAGTGCTCAAATAAATAGATTTTTCCATTTCCTCCCTAACCGGTACGTGCACGTAGGTGGCTGCAATGTTTAAATTTCCTTGTGATACCTTCTTGTTAGGTTTTTTGTGTAACAAAAATTAAACAAAATAAATTAAAAAAACCAAAAAAATTATAGTTGTGCGTCATATCGGCTGAGTAAGAGAAGGGAATTCGATTGGTTCAGAATAGGGCCATTGTGTTTGTACATACCACAAACAACGCGCACTGTCCCCTGCTGTGCATTACTGTTTTATCGTCCCGATTCCCATTAAACCGTATGAGGCAAATATACTGGATCATGGAACAATGAAACATAAAATTCACAGAATAATGATAATTTTTTTTAAAGTGTATATAATATATATAAAAAATCAATATTCGTTTGTTGTTATTTTATGCACTGAAATACTGTTTATCCGATTGCGATAAAACTGCGTCAACTTAGCCAAAAATCGTTAAAGAAAGTATCTTGTAACTTGATTCCATAACGGAAATTGTGGCTTCCCACCAACATTTCAATAAAATAAAAAGTTTCAGCTTGATGGGCAACATTAAATATTTATTTTACAAAAATTCACATATCGATTTCGTCACTGTGATGGAACATCATCTATGCCGAAGTGTAGTCATCATGACTCGTGTATCTTGCATAAGACAATCACTGTTCGTATCCATAAACAATTAAATTTTTTAAACTTCCGACGAGTACCATAAAGACATTGTAATTGTTTTATGGATATGTCCAGTGATTGTTTTATATAAAATACGTGAATCATCTTGACTTACAACTCTACACTGATGATGTTCAATCATAGGAACGAAGTCGATGTGTGAAGTTTTGTAAAATAAATATTTCATATCGTACACCAAGTTGAAACTTCATAAACTAGACAATATTGTCAAAAGAGAGAAACAGGGATCTATTGGGTATGATTGCTACTACAAAAAACAGTCTTGATCGCAAAAATTAAGTTTTTATTGACCGGTTTCGATCTGATGTAGGTCATCTTCGGAACAAAATGTAGCCCATGTGGCCAGTGCTGGACTCGGATGGGCAGGGCTGTCCTGGCTGTTCTGCTGCCAGCTGTTAACTGTTCAGCTGTTCAACAGTTACCTGCTGGCAGCAGAACAGGCAGGACAGCCCAGCCCATCCGAGTCCAGCACTGGCCACGTGGGCTACATTTTGTTCCGAAGATGACCTACTTCAGGTCGAAACCCGTCAATAAAAACTGTTAATTTTTGAAATCAAGACTTTTTTGTAATATTAATGAAACTTCTTGTTTTATTGCCATATCGTATTTACTTTTTTGCTCAGAAATTATCGTTCAGCTTTTATGAACCCACAACTCAATTTCGAAGCATATTATGTGTTAGTCGATAATAACTGGATGGAAAAGCAACGGTGAACGAGTAAAAAGGAACGGTTCCAGAAAAAAAAGAAAAGGAACGTGCCATTGGGCGTATTCTTAAAATTGTTGAAAATTCTCTTTCCTCCCAAAGCCAAAAGGTTGACAACAGACGACGCAGCAGCGGAGAGGACGGAGCGCTCGGTGGCGCGGCGAGCGGCGGCAGAAATCCCAGCGGGTCCGCCGGCAAACATGCTTTCGACACAAGCGCGGCCCCGATAATTGTCCCGCGGGACTCCCGAACAGGAACAACGGCAGGGGATCATCCGGACCGGCGGGAGCCCGCTAACAAATATAGAAGCTAAGATGACGCCGCCGCCGCCGGAGAAATTGGTTTCGTCTGCGCGAGGGCAGCGCCGGGAGGAAGCTGTGGGGCGGAAGTCTGGCGTGCAGGTAGGTGGAGGGGGGGGGATAGGTGGGGGGGGAGGGGGGGGCAGAGCGGCACGCGAGCCGCCCAGTCCACCACACCTCTCCACGGCCCGCTGCGGCTATCGATTGCTACTGGCTGGACGCGAGTCGATAGTCGCAACTTCACCACCGTGGACCATTCACACCTCATGCCGGCAGACGCCGCCCTCTTTTTTCTCTCGAGCCTGTTTGTAGCAGCCATTGGAATGCAAGCGCTTGTCAGATTTTTAATCCAAGTAAAGTCAATGTGCTTTTCAGAACGCTTATTATCAAGTGGTCATGGAAGTTTGACCGCCCTAAAAATTTCATAATTTTTGAGATGTTTATTCAGGAAACATCGTTCATCTGAAACTCAGCTGGCCATTTTCTCACGTGACATCTTGCGAGCCATGGATGAAGGGCAACAGGCATTGTGTTTTTCACGACTTTAAAAAGGCGTTCGAAACGGTGCCACGCTGTACACCGATAACAAAGATACGAGCTTATGGAATAGGTTCACAGATTTGTGACTAGCTGGAAGACTTCCTAAGTAGTAGAACGCAGTACGTTGTTATCGACGGCGAGTTTTCATCAGAGACGAGTGTATCGTCTGGCGTGCCCCAGGGGACTATAATAGGCCCGTTATTATTTTCTATCTATATAAATGATTTGATGGACAGAGTAGTAATTTGCGGCTGTTTGCTGATGATGCTGTGGAGTACGGGAGGGTGTCGTCTTTAACTGACTGTAATACCATAAAGGATGAATTAGAGCAAATTTCTAGTTGGTGCGAAGAATGGCAGCTAGCCCTGAATGTAGAAAAAGGTAATGCGCAAGAGTAGGAAAAACAATCCCATAATATTCCAATACGGCATTAGTAGTGAGCTTCTTGATGCTGTCGCGTCGTTCAAATATCTAGGCGTAACATTGCAGAGCGATATGAAATGGAACGAGCATGTAAGGACAGTTGTGAGTAAGGCGGCAGCCGACTTTGCTTTATTGGGAGAATTTGGGGAAGATTTACTTCATCTGTAAAGGAGACCGCGTATAAAACGCTTGTACGACCACGTCTTGAGTGTTGCTCAAGTATTTGAGACCCGCAGCAGATCAGTTTATAAGAATAGAAGCAGTTCAGAGGCGAGCAGCTAGGTTTGTTACTGGTAGGTTCGACCAATGCGCGAGTGTCACGGAAGTGCTCCGGCAACTCAATTGGGGATCGCTGGAGGAAAGACGACGTTCTTTTCGTGAATTTCTGTTAAGTAAATTTAGAGGGCCCAATTTGAAGCTGAGAGTAGTAAGATCTTGCTGCCATCTACGTACATTTCGCTTAGTGATCAGAACGACAAGATAAGAGAAATTAGGGCTCGTACGGAGGAATATAGGCATTGTTTTATTCCTCGTTCTATTTGGGAATGGAAATTCCTAGTAGTGGTACAGTGTACCCTCCACCACGCACCTTACGGTGGATTGCGGAGTATGTATGTAGATGTAGATGCAGATTTCAGAAAATATTTTTAACGATGTTCCGATGTGAAAATAGGGTATATAACAGTGATTCCCAAAGTGGTCTATATAGACCCCCAGGGGTGAATTCCAACCTGTAAGGGGTCCATGTCAGCTGAAAAGTAATTTGGATAGTCTATTTGTTGTAAATGTGGGTCCACGATATCGGTTCGCATTTACAAAGGTCGCAACAAAGATACAGAATTATTCTCACAATGCCTAAGACTGATCCTTTCTATGTCTCAGTTCGATTCATTGACTAAGCTAGACAGTGGAGGAATTCTGTATTTTTGGTCTCCTGGTGCATATATATATATATATATATATATATATATATATATATATATATATATATATATATATATATCAGACAATTAAGACGTGTATGTTCTAACTAGTAAAGCATTATAACATACATAAATAAAACTTGTACATGTACCAGATAATCAAAAAGCCAGTATAAATTTGAAAACTTAATAAATCACGGAATAATGTAGACAGAGAGGTAAAAATTTACACACATGCTTTGAATGACATGCGGTTTTATTAGAACAGAAAACAAAGTTCATAAAAGTCCGACAGTTGGCGCTTCATCTGACCAGAAAAATATAATTAGCATAACAAATAAAGACAAAGTTAAAACAATGTTCTTTACAGGAAATGCTCAGTATGTTCACCATCTTCCTCAACAATGGCAGTAGTCGAGGAATAATGTTGTGAACAGCACTGTAAAGCATGACCGGAGTTATGGTAAGGCATTGGCGTCGGATGTTGTCTTTCAGCATCCCTAGAGATGTCGGTCGGTCACAATACACTTGCGACTTCAGGTAACCCCAAAGCCAATAATCACACGGACTGAGGTCTGGGGAGCTGGGAGGCAAAGCATGACAAAATTGGCGGCTGAGCACATGGTCATCACCAAGCGACGCGCGCTGGAGATTCACGCGTCTAGCAATATGGGGTGGAGCGCCATCCTGCATAAAAATCGTACGTTCCAGCAGGTGTTTATCAGCCAGGCTGGGGATGATGCAGTTCTGTAAAATATCGGCGGACCTCTCACCCGGCTCGGTAGGAGTTACAAATTACGCAGTTCCTCGAAGAAAAAAGGCCCCATAACCCTTTTTTTAATCTTTAATAAATCCCATGTCATTCCAAGCATGTGTGTCATTTTTCACCTCTCCATCTACGTTATCCTGTGATTTATTAAGTTTTCAGATTCGTACTGACTTTCTGTTGACCCAGTATTTCAATAGAGATAACATTACATTTTATTAAATGAAAATCTTCCAAGAGGAGCTTGACCATACTTTCCAATTACGATACCATCAGCTACTTTATTATTTGCGTAGCTCTACTACATAAACTACTAGCATTGCTCTTCTCCGAGGACTGTAACGAGTATCTGACGATGCACATGAACGGCCAACAAATGTTTCGTGATTCATCAAGAGATTTATTAACATCGTCATTCATCAAGAGATTTATTAATATTGTGGACTGGCTTCTTCAGTTTTTCTTCATTTCGTGTAGCAGTTCCAGCTGCACAGAATTTAAGTCGTTTTTTTACATTTGAAAGAGCGGTCAAAGAAACATAAGTGGATGATCTTTTTTTATACTCCTGGTGGTGTCGGTGTAGAGCACTCGACTGAAAACCGGATGGTCGTGGGTCCGAAAACCAGCCAGGTCACGTAATTTTTCACTCTGCGTTTTAACGACGTGAGAAGTCGCCATAAAGAGTTGCCAATCTTCTTACATAAAGAAGAAAGAGGCTGGAAATCACTGAAGGAGGAGATTTACGGTTAAACCTAACAAAACGGAAAGCATATACTGATAATTTAGTAAAATAGCATTAGCCAGATTCCTCCCATTAAAAGCCTATTCGTTTCGTTAAACAGGCATTTGTGTCATTTAAATCAATAAATGTGTGATACTTAAGTTTTTTCATTTCCTTTTTTCTTGTTTTTCACTCCACCCTTTAACATTTAAAGTTATCATAGTTAGTAGCACCATATAAGCTGCGAAAACACATTTGAAGTTAGGAATTCGTAAAATATTAAGTAGAGAAAAGGTAGGGGGGTCTACACATGACAAAAGTTGGCAAGGAATCTACGAGACAAAAAACAATTGGGAATCCCTGGTCTAGAATCTAAAACCATCTTTTAGTACACTCGTAGTATCAAAATACATTCAACAAATGTATTCTACTAACAAGCAGACGACATGAGTATCGGATTTTGGAATTTTTTATATTTGTTGTATGTGTTGTTCAAGACTCAAATAACAACCAGCCAAAGCTATTCGACGCAAGTCTAAAAAATTCTCGAGAAAAATTACTTTGAAGTTTGCAAAGTTCAGGTAAGTACAAATAATTAAAACAGCTGCAGGATCTGTTAGTGTAGCTGCGCTGAACCGGGCCCCGTGGCTCAGCGCGCCCGCTCTGAGGACTCAACGTTCCCTGTAATAAAAAAGATGAGCCGAGGAAATGGAACAAGAACGAACGAATACGATCTGCCACCGCAAGGAACCGAACAACCCTTAGAGCAGAAAAAAAGGTGGTAGCCTTCAAATCCTACTGAATGGGGTCGAATCCTGTCGTTAAAGAAATTTTTATTTGTATTTTAATACCAAATAGTAATTTTTACGAAAATTGCACGTAGTTTTGTTTATTCGTAATTTTCTATGTTTTATAGAAGGTTGTTAACCAGAAAGTTTCAATAAAAATATAAGTTAAATTTTTGCATTATTGACTTCACTATTAGTTGAGAAGTTTTGATTGTCCAGTCTGTGAAGAGCTGCGACGCTGTTTCTGGAAATTCATACCCATAAGTGCTAATGGCTTTCCAAGCAGCTAATTTACTCAAACCATCGTTTTATGTGACGACATGGTTTTCAGCTCGTCTACATACACATAAAGAAATAGTGACACAACATGTGGCGTTAGAGATCCCAAAGTGTTTTGTATAACTGAATTCGAAAACGAAAAGAAAGATGTCACAGTGGGATTCGAACCACCGAATCCATGATTATGAGGCCAGAACTACCACCTCACCTACACCAACAGATGCTGGAACTCTTAATTATTGGCACTGAAGTGTACTTTGCAAAACTCCAAAGTCAATTTTCTCGATAAATTTTTAGAATTGCGTCGAATGACTTTGGCTGATTGTTATTTAAGTTCCGCTTTTCACGTAACATAATTATAAAGAAATTATAAAATCTGATACCCATGCGGTCTCCTTGTAAGAGGTTGAACCTTACAAGGAACAAAAAAGTAAATAAATAAAATTAAAAAAAATCTAGTTAGCCTGAAATCGTGTCAGTGTGATTTATAAAAACTTTTGAAACTTAAAAAAATAAAAATCTTGAAATGACCTAGATCATAAAAATTAAAATTTCAAAACATGGTTGACCTATATCTTTTTTGATCACAACTTTTTTTGGAAGACCAACTTAAAAAATAAATAAAATAAAAAAAGGGTAAAACTTGATTTGCCAGTTGTATCAATAAAAACATATTGACTGACCAAAATTTTTAACTGATGGTAGTAGAACTAATATTTTAGCTTATTTGAGGAAGACAGTTGTCAGAAGATTATTGCATTAACAATTTAAACTCGTTACCATGCTTTCAATTTTCACTTTTTTCCGATGGATAACATTTCAAGAATTTGTATAAAGAAAAGTTTTCAAAGTTTTAATAGAACATAAGACATCGTAAATTATGGTTCATATTTTTTCAAAATATACTTTTTAAGTAATTAAACTTATGTTTGAATGTAATCCTCAAACTATAACTAACCAATTTTTTGGGTTAGTCTGCACATCACGCTCAAGTACCTGGTAGAGGTTCTCTCCTTTTTCGTAAGTTGATGCTTATATTTAACATGCAGATATTTATCTATGTGAAACGTCTGTGCAACTGAAATAAATTGTTTTGCCATACGCGTTTCGCCTTTAGGCATCTTTAGTGGCCTTTAATATATAAATGATTATGTTTCACAATATTTTTTTACGTTTTTCAGTTGTTTAACCTCAGTCAAGTTGTATTATCAACATTTTTAAAACGTTGTCACTAAAATATCAAGGAAGTATTTAATTGCGCTATAAAAGACAATTATCTTCTATAGCTCTCCAAAGACTTTCCACAGATACCTTCGTTACTGCCTTCTCTCTTACGTTCTCATAACATCAGAATTTTTTAATTTTATTTTTAATTTCACTCTATTTTTCTCCAAAATTTTGGCTGTTCCATAACAAGCCTCTTAACGTTAATAAAACTTTTCTGGGTATTGGACCGCATCGTCAATATATCAAGTATTTCACCAACGTTTCGGCCGCTATTGCAAGCGGCCATCTTCTGGGTGTTATGTTTACGTTGGTGAAATACTTGATATATTGACGATGCGGTTCAATACCCAGAAAAGCTTTATTAACGATGACAACGGTCGCGGAAGCCTTCGTTTACATCAAGCCTCTTAACCATTGTGGCTGACTGGGTAAGGTGGTAGGTACCTGGGAAATATCGTTTGTGCTTTGGTGACTACATATATTAATAAAGGGTCCTCATGCACTTATATGCCAACAATAGCTTTACTTGTTTCATTATGTCGTACAAGTGACGATTTAGAGAAGGAACCACACTACGATCTTCCTTTGTGAAACTGGTTTGGAAAAATGCAGTGAAAGCTTTCAAGACCGGCTGAAATAGTTGCTGCTGAATCTTCCGGGTTGTATGGTCGGGGTCGAAGAAGTAAATAGGGTTCTGCGACCAAAGAACGGTAGACAAAAGGACAGCAATAAATAAAAACAGTTACAGATCAGATATGAAAGATTTTACAAAAACACGATATTAGACAAGTTTTTAAAACATCAAAAAAGATGAGTCTGGCCCTCGATCTGTAAAAGACGAACGCCCTCCACTATTATCAAGCGGAGTGAACAATATTCCGTGTTCTTGTGGAGAAGTGTAAGTACTACAAAAAAGAGTGTGAATACAAGACTGAAAGAAAAAGTATTTGTCGTCTAGATAAAACTGAGAAATCAGCTGTAGCTGAACATGTTTTTCAATCAAGAAATCATTAAGTTTTCAGAAACGGAAATTTTGTCTACATCGACCAACTATTATCCACGGCTGTACAGAGAAGCAATCGAAATATACAAACATGGAGATAATTTTAATAGAAAGGCAGAAGCTATGAAACTTCGTGACGTAGGCACAGTGGCTCTTCAGAGTAGGTAGTTACGCTTTTATCCTTGACCATCGACTATCGACAGTTACGGCTTTTTCTTCGACAAGGCTTATTCTCTGTTGCGCAAGTGAACATATGACTACCCCTCTCCCCCTTTTTAGACAGCATTTATACCGCTCTCCGACGCCCGATGTAGTGGGACGAAATTTGCAGCTCTACTCCGTTATGTAAGCTTTGCTTTGAAGAGGATTCATGAGATAGCTCCTATTCCTAAGTTGATATATAAATTATTTATTTTTTCATATGTGTGATATTTTATGAGACATGATATTAAAAAAATGTTTGTGTTTGGTTTATATGGTTCATGGTCGACCGACGTGCCGCAATGAACAGGAGCAGCGTCACCGCAACCCCGACTGGCGTCAAATATCAGCCACGCCACCAACCGTAGTTATTATAGCCCACAGCGACGAGGCGGCGGGCGTCTCTACGCCTTCTCTATTGCGGGATATCGATCGTCCTTTTCAGAAGATTTACGAATTGTTATAAAGAGATATCTGTACTGTTAAGATCGAGTATGAGCTCATGTATAACCTCACACGTTGTATAAAAATAATAAATATCAAGAAGTGCGTTTTTTTTTTTTTAAACCGTGTATATAACTTGCATTTATGGAGAACTATTATGTTTGACTGTTAAGAATTACAGGAAAGAAGATTAAAAATTTCTTTCGACATTGGACCTATTCATTTTTTTTTTTTTTTTTTTTTTTTTTTTTTTTTGTGAAGAAGACAATTGAGAATTTTGCTACTTGTTTTTTAGTCGGTGACTTTATTGGTGTTTATGAAAGGAATATACTGAGGTAAGATTTTTTTTTCTTTTTCGATTCTGCAAACTATGGAACTAGATCGATTGTAACATATATCGACTGAGACTTATATTGGTGTATGTAAGATTTAAAAGTATACTTAGGTGCTGCATAACTTTTCCCTCTTTCCTGCGGGTATAAGAACTTGCTTTGTGACTGTGGATTAAATTTGAAAACTAAATTCTGCGTTATGTGACGCCTTGGGGACTTCGGAAACGAGTTCAACGGCACGGTCCAGGTTAGTTGATGCAGGTTAGTTAGCAACTAACTGTGATTTTGAAGGTAATATGAGAGTTGTTACGATGTTTTGAAGTATCCAATGGGAATTTTCCCTGTATTACCCTGTCCCATCGCACCGACTCGTCAGTCGGCATGATTCACCGCTACCGGAAACACCCCTGAAGATGTCCGGCGCAGCTCTGGGCGAAACGTCAGGAGGAGAAATGTTTCTTCGACCACAACCATACAACCCGGTAAATTCAACAGAAACTTTCTGGAAAAAGGCGTTACATGTCATCCTCTTTTAATGTGTATCATCTTCTTTTATGAATGACACAGTCACAGAGTGCCTGGAAATTTTCGGTCAGTTCTCAAAAATGTTCAAATGCTTGTATAGCTTATGGGACTTAACTACGGGGTCGTACCTAATCTTACAAACTACTTATGAACTAACTAATACTAATGACGGCAAAAATATCCATGCCCGAGTGGGGACTCGAACCTCCGACCGCAGTGGCCGTGCAGGTCGTGACTGGAGCTCCTTACTCCCCTCGACCACCGCGACCGGCGGTCAGTTCTCTGATTTACCGTTAAGACAAGAACATCTTAAGGATATTCTGTTTAAATCGCAACAGTAAAACCACTTCCCGATTCGTAAATGGCATCACTCGTAGCCCTCTGTACGCTAATTTTGCCATCGCGTAAATTTTGCTTGCCCTTTAGGCTTTGGCTACGTTTAAACTTGCAGTTAAGATCTCATTACTTTACTATCAGATTTATAATTCGATTGAAAATCGACGGTGTATCTCTCCACTGTGGAGTTAATGCTCCTTTATACACTGTAACACTGCAGAGTGGATGGATCGCTTTAGTGACGAGCGGTTCAGGACGAAAAATCGAGATTTCGCATGGAGAGAAGTCAGACATATAGCCGAATGCACGATCAGAGATAAAGTTAGCGGCGGTCACCGGGGAGTGTGTAGGCAGTCCCCCCCACTCCACCCCCTCCCACCGCGGCCCACTCCATCCGCATCGGTCCGGACCGTAAGCCGCGGCATCGGAAATTTGACTGTCGCCAGCAGACTCCGGGACCAAGAGGAGCTGTCTGCAGGCACGTCAGCCGGCGGAAAGGCGGCCGGCAGGAATACCGACTGAGCGACTGGTGGTTACCGCGCCGCGCAACGTGTTGTTACTCCGTCTGGTGACTTGTTACTCCGTCGGGAACTGCACGAGACGCGAAATTCTGCTCGCACGCACTCGATTCCGCGGCATGTAAATCGGATGCGGAAGGGCGACGGGGGCAGGAGCGGGAGTGATGAGGGGTGGAAGCCAAATTGCGAGGCGTGCTACAGGTGCCGACAACGGGGGCGGCGTCGCGGAATCCCCCACCCCCTCCCCAGGCCTGTGTCTGTAGCCACCGGCGCTCATCACCGGCGACAATTTGCACAGCTCTCCCACGGCGCAGGAGACTCATTCCGTGTGTGCCTACTGCGACCTGAATTCATTTTCTGCTTTGCTGAGGACAAGATAGATGATTTTCATTTCTGTAGCTAAGTCTGGAAGAATGATATTTTAATATAGTGACACGAAAGAGTCACCCTAAGGTAACACAATGGCCCAATCTATAGGGACATAAATGGTATTATAGTTTTCAAAATAACAAGCCCAGATCGCACACTAACAATTTATTAAATGACGACCGGTTTCGGTGCACTGTGTCACCATCATCTGGTCACATATATGGTATAATCTGGTCATCTTGTTAAAAAAAATTTTATATAAAATAACAACTGCAACAAATGTGTAAACTGCCGGCCGCGGTGGCTGAGAGGACTGACGCGCTCCAGTCACGGTCTGCACGGCCACTACGGTCGGGGGTTCGAATCCCCCCCTCGGGCATATCATTTGTGCCGTCCTTAGTCTTAGCTAGTTCATAAGTAGTTTGTAAGCTTAGGGACTGATGACCCCGTAGTTAAGTTCCAAAAGTTCTACAAACATTTGAACATTTTGAACATTTGAAATGTAAACTGGAATTTTCACAGCTGTCAGTATTTTGTAAGCTGTCATATTTTTAACTTATGTATTTCTTATATAGTGACTAAGTGCAATGTTGCACTTGTTATTTAACACCTGCACCTGCACCTGTGGTGACACAGTGCACCGAAACCGGTCGTCATTTAATAAATTGTTAGTGCGATCTGGGCTTGTCATTTTGAAAACTATAAAACAATTGGATCGCTTAAAGACCAGACCATGTCAGGTAATCTTAATAAATGCTATTGAAATTACTACATCGGCAGGTGTTGGAGGTCAAGTGATCCTTCAGGGCCCGTCTACGTTTTGTGGAGCTGTTTTGAACTTTAACTAATAACACTCAAGCAGGACATGGCAACGGATGGATAACTGTTGCTATAGCACGGTACAATGGTAGTACTGTTAAAGCAGATGCTGCTTTAGAGCTTTTATAACAGAGACGTTTTTGCTTTCCGTACATATCAAGTAGCTGAGGTGTACAATCGTGACATTGAGACCTCCTTCTTATACGAGTAATATGCCTGTTTCTTCGAGGACCAGGAATCTAAAGGACGTAATTACGTTAGTCATTAGCCATTAGCGACAAATATTTTTGTTCGAATGAAGACACTAAACTGGAGGTCAGTGGTCCTGTTATTGATTTTAATGAAGGCATAATTGGTAGGGTAAAAGCGCTACAGCATATGGTATTTAATCCTGGGGGACTGCACCAGAGAACACGAAAGCATGGACAAGGTTCGCATTGATGCATCAGAATATGCAGCGCAGTTGGCCGCTAAGGAGTCAAGAAAGAAGAGAAAACTTGGAAAAGATCATTAGAATGATAAACAATGCATAAAAAGTTAAGCTTATATTAAGTGAGTTTTTTGAAATTTTAGAAGCCGATACTCAAAATTTTCATTTCCTGTTTCATTTATTCCTAAATCTCAGTAATCGAGTAGGGTAATCCGATTTACAGGGAGTAATGACATACACATCCTGAGTCTACTGAACTAAACCAAAGACATAATGTTAAAATGTAGGCGCAATAATGATGTCGAGAGCCGATTTAGCGGCCTAAACAACCCTAACAAGGGTAACGTACACAAATTACCACAACAACACAGACTTACAGATTCCAAAGTACTCGACAAAAGACAAAACTCGAACTCCCCCACGCAAGGCGGTGAGGCAAATATATAACATCGACAATAATGACGTTACATTATCCATTGTTAATAACAAGTGAATATAGTAATTTACAATTAACGAACACAACAGTAAGACATTTCATGTACACAAAAATAATCGCGATATAAAATGAAAACTATACATACAATAATTTTAGATCGCACCTACCTTTTTCAGTTTTAATCACGCTACTTTTTGTTTGACAACAAACCAAAGTGTTAAATGTCAATTAATTAGTTAACGAGTACATCATACATGTTCCTAACATATATTGAGCTAACAATTATCTTGGCAATTCTCTAAAATAAGTTCAAAATCTTATGTCCGACAATATATATATAAAGAATTACAATATTCAAATTTCTACTATTAAACTAATTAATATAATTAGTTGGTCAATACAACTTGTTTATGAGCCTAACATATATACAATGCTGTTTATTTTAATGCCTTTATGTTTTACAAAAGTTTGTACCCTTCGTCTGTCTATTTTTTGAAATAATGTACGATAACAAAAGTGTTGTTTATAGAACTGTCTGGAAACGTCTTACACAAATCTCTTAATTAATGACATCTATCACTTGTTTTGATCACAGTATCACCGAGGCACTGTCCTACACTGATTCCTAGGCTGGCTATTTCGTTTGTAACTTAACACGCAACAGACGTCACTAATGAACCACACGATTCCGGATCCGACGCAGACGGTATCGTACGATAACATTGAGATGAGGGGGCCGGCAGTATCATCACAACATTCTTCATAGAATGTTGCTGCCTGTGTATTCAACCATGTGATTATATGTTCCTTCAGCTCGTCATTGATCGTGGGATTTGCGGGATTTCCATAGGAAGGGCATTAAGTGTAAATTTACGGTTGTGCTTAATCTTTTCTTCAATTGTGTGAACCAGTTCATCAGTAAACAACAGACGAGTGTCCACTTCGTTCTTCATCGAGTACTTGATCACGTCTTTCACTGAACACTGTGACGCATCTTCTAACGATTGAATCACTCATAGCATTTTGTCCGTAAACCTCGCAGATTCGCCGATGAATTTCATTTGATTTAACTTTCTTTGCATTAGGAAAATGAATCACAGGTTTGATTTCACACGCGGTGGCATTTTAAATTACGGCTGACGTTATACAGAAGCACTTGAAAGCACACGTCGGCAGTTGCGATCTGGAAGTGGCATACATGTCTTCTCTTTGAGTCAGAGTAATGCCGAGCATGCTCCGAACTGCGGTCGTAGCGCTACCGCGGATAGAAATGAGGCTTCTATTTTCAAAAGCGGACAAGTCACAGGTCGTAAAAATGGAGGTACATATGGTTTCCTCCGCTTACCTGTCAGCTGCTTGCATTTCAATTAAGTGAGGAGCACAAAACCGGTCAGAAGCTCTCCAAATTGGATGTGCAATACATTGTTTGTTGTTAGAACCGGACAAGTCATCCACGAAAGCGTTTCAGAAGCGGACTAGTGCGCAAACACCAATCATAATTGTAGTCGAACATCATGTGAGCCCAAGGGTAATGGCGGCTGTTTTCGTGTGACACGTTGTTTCCATCGAATGTTTGTCGATTGTGTGTAGCAAAACGTATTGAATTTGATAGAATTACTACAAGTAAATGAGTGATTTAACACCAAAGACGGTTGTGGAACTAGTTGAGAGCAACAAGGCGCGGAAGAAACAACTGAATCCACAAAAATGGGAACGCACAGAAGAGAAGAAAAAACAGTATGTAATGGGTTTCTGATTTCAGGAATTACTGCCTGTCAGTTGGGATACACTACACATGAATGACACGCTGAGATAGCGCATTGTTAATTTACAGACGTGGTATTTGTAATTTTAGCTTCTGATAATTTAGAGTTATTAATCGAATATCAATAATGTGTGCTTCATAGTTCGATGTGCCGTACATAAAACACCGGTTATTGCGCTTGTGTAACATAAAGCACTACAACCATAAGTAACAGGGGAATGGCTGTCACGTTTTAACGTTAGATGACGTGAAGAGACTCCATGCAATGTTTTACGCATCAAACGTGAAGTCACAACAGGTTGCTTTCATTGCAATATATTGCTCATCTTCTACGCCATTAAAAGGCCATTCATTTCTGCCTCCTGACACAGTTTTTGGACGAATAGAGAAAAATGACTGGAATGCTGAAAGTAAGTCTCTCATGAAATCAACAGTTACTTCCCTTTCAGAATTGCAGAATGTAAGAGATTTCTCATCAGGATGACAAGGGAAAACAATATTAGGATTAGAGGAGAGCAATTTTACAGATATAATGTAAAAGTGGATGGAATAATTACAAAGCAAGGGAAAACAAGTGACATGATAAATGCTGTTATCTACCCATTGTTGGAAATAAGTGAAAAAAGAAAAGATTGAAGATGTGGCTAAGCTCTTGCAGAAACATTTTTGACAAATCTAGGAACGCCTAGACAACTTAAGTTTCTATAAGGACTAAAATGGAAGGTGTTTCAGATGACGCCGATGAACAAGACTTTTGTGAAGGCAACTGTCATGGCACAGGACTTTCTGTGAGATCTCCATTACTGTGAAATTATTTATGTTTTTGAACTGGGATATTCTGAATGTGCCACAGTGGTTCAGTATATACTTTCCTTGCTAGTATTTTGTATTTCTGTTCTGCTGCTCAAAATTAAAAGCTCCTTTTTGTGTTTTATGTAATGATGTATTTCTTTAATCAATATAAAATTTTGTTGTTGATTTTATTTTATTTTCTATTTGTGTTGTTATATAATATAAATTATTTATTTCAGTATATTTGTAATGAATATGGTCAAATGTGTTACCTGAAAATCTTGGAGTCAGTCCGTCATGCGCAACCCCTTACAATGTAGACAAGAAGTACAAAGAGTAAGTTTCATAAACGGACAAGTCCAAAGGAATTGTTTCAAAAACCAGACATGTCCACGACCTGGCTTCAAAACTGGACAAGACAATTTTCTTTTTAAATTTATTACCGTATTATGGATTGCAAGAATACATTTTTGCTAGCTTTTCATTAGCAATCATAACAATAAACCAAAAGCCAGAAATGTAGATCGAATCTGCCATATGTCACAGACAGTTTTCTTGCTTTTTCTCGATTTCAGACTGAATGGACATGTCCAGTTTTGAAAATAGATGCCTCAAACATAAACGTAACTTACTTTGTGGACGACCCTCGTATTTCCGTTTGGACTGTCTCATTGCACTCGATTTCATAAGCCGCTGCTGTAGTTTCATTACCGTGCAATTAAATTCTTCGTTATCTATTGTAGTTAGGGAGATATTTTCGGTGGAAAAGTTGAGTGGGAAACCCTTTACGTGTGTTGTCCATTTTTCCGAACATGACCGCGAGTAAACGACAGTACTGGGCAATGGACACTACAATAGTAGTGTTGCATATACGTTCAGAGTTTGTGACTGGCTTAGGTTGTGTTAGGGTAGTTCTTGCAACTGCGATATCCACCGTGTCAAGTAGATACAACATCGCCTCATTGGATTTAATTCGATGCCCACAAAGAGTTGCTAAAAGTCTCTGACATCCTTGATTGCAATTTAGCGATTTATTTATCAGTCTACTACGCTTACTTTCACTCACTTATGATGTACGGCGTTATTTTTTTGGAGTAACTCGACTGAAACAAAGTTATTTTTGGCTCAGAAACGGGCGGTTCGAGCAATATGTGGTGTAAGTTCACGAACGTCATGTCGACGAATTTTGACACTGACGTCACAATACGTCTTTTCTTAATGTCGTTTGTTGTTAATAATATCAGCTTATTCCCTCGGTGAATACTACACAGAAGTTGAATCTACATTTGCATCACACCACCTTGACACTAGTACAGAAAGGTGTGCAGTATTCTGCAGCATCCATTTTCAATAAGTTGCCACAAGAACTAAAGAATCTTAGCACTAACCCACACGCTTTCAAATCTAAATTGAAGAGTTACCTCATGGCTCACTCCTTTTATTCTGTAGAGGAAGTCCTAGAAAAGTTAAACAATTGAGCTAAATAATTTTTTTCCTTTATTGATTCTTTTCACTTTGTCTTAAGATTGTCGTGTGTATAGAACTACCTAAAATTTTCTATTACCATTCTTGTGTTAAACTTCATGCATTGACTTGTTCCATGACCATGGAGACTTACTCCTCAATTAGGTCCTGCGGAACAGAAAACCATATTATTATTATTATATAGGTCTTACTGGAGGACTTTGTTTCCCATGAAATATCTAAATGGTTTCTCCTGGATTTCGGCTATTTAAACTGCCATTTTCAGATCATTAAGGAAATTAGGGTCTTGATTGATTGTATAGAAGTGAATGGTGATGTAGAAATCGTGAAAGTCACATAAAACTGATGAGTAATCAGATTTCTCCATGGATGATACCAAGCTACAATGATGACTAAATGACCATTCGCTTCTACTACGTGGAAGAGTATCCCAGGCACAGACTTCGAGGGCTTCTAAATGGGAATGAATACATACTATTTTGACAATAAACCCATGTAAATAAATTTATTTTAATGGCGCTCTGAGGAGTTAATTATCTTTTGCCACTACGAAAAAATCTCTTGTACTGCAAACTCTTTGCTTATTTAGTGAGGAGGTTGTGCGAAGAAAATTAAGAAAGAAATGTCTGATAAACATGGGTTCAAAAATTCCTACCTGATTAGTTATGAGCATTTCACCAGTTGAAGAGATCACAGCATCTAAGATGAAAACCTACTGATCAACTTCGTTGTGCTTACGCGCTTATAAAATGAAACTGAAATAAAACATGCTGACCTTTGTGGTAACTTCTGTACTACTTTTATCTGTCCTGTCTGGTATGTACCCCACACTGATGATCAGTATTTACGTATTGATCGAAGGAGTGCTTTTTTAGCTACTTCCTTTGTTGAAAGATGACATTTTCTTCCATTGAATCGCGGTATGTAATTTACCTAATCCACCTTTCATTTTATGTGTCGTTCTACCCTGTGTATGTGGAGTCTAGTCTACCAATCATGACCGCGAGAAAACTACAGTATTGGGCAAAGGACACTACGGCAGTAGTGTTGGATAAAAGTTATTTTGTGCTAATAATTGCTTCCAGTTATTATTTTACTATAGCGTGGTTATATAATAAAAGGTCTTTCTATGTATTCTGCCACCAGTTAGTACTAAGGGATTTGGGGCCTGAAGAACTGGGCTTTAAATCGATAATAGGGTGAGCCGAATTGAAAAAGATTGTTGTACGTTTCTGCTGCTTCTCTAAAGATGTAGAAGCGATGATAATCTTGCGACGAGGAATGTTGTGAAGATTGCAATCAACTATCTCATTCTGAAAGAGAAATCTGTATCGCCAATATTTTCGTGTGTATGTCGAAGCAAATAACACTCAACGCTTCGTGAGTTGCTTACCATATAAATTGCAAGAAATAATTTTCGAATGTGCTGCGAACTTTGCTGACAATGGCACAATAAAGATGGCCGATGAGTCCATCGTTCGGTTTCATCAAATATCGTATTTGCGCTTCACCACGACTGTCCTGTTTTTTCATTGCTGCCAATGGCAGCGACTTTGCAGTTTGTGTAGGCAGCTCCGAGCACGTCCCTTCATACATCTCTGCCCCATACCGCCACCACTGCATAGACCGATCCTTCTATCCGAGAAATATTGAAGTGATGTGTCGCGACAAGAACACCAAATTGGAATTAAGAAATGTTTCAAATATTTACCTAAAATTGTAAAATTCTTTGTATATGTGCCATGTCATGATGTTTATTCCCGATAAATTGCGAAACTCCTCAACTGAGTTTAATGCAATTTTGCACAGTGAATAAGATTTTGTCTAACTTAAAGGGTCACTATTAATAACTTCAATATTATTTTATTGCACATTAAATGCTTTTTTCTAGGTTGGGTAAGTATCCGAAATTGGCGCCCTTCTTCAAGTTTGGACTAGTGACAAAGTGATCAGTTGCAGAACAAAGGGTCCTGGGGTCGAAACTCGCTGGTATTGCAGAACGTAATGCTCAAGGCTGTCTTCGCCTCCCTGTTATCACAACTTGTCACGTGTCAAACACGTCTGTTCGATGATTGAAAAAATTGGCTCGGCATATCCCAACACTGTCTATAGAGAAGGCCTCACAACAGTATGTGTCACGTCACACCAAGTAGATAGCGATCAATAGCAGACGGAGGCAGTGACGAGACAGCGGGCTGTGTCCTGGCGACCATCCAGCTACCAATCAACTCGGTGTAACATGGCACAGACTGTTGTGACGCGACGAGACAGTGGGCCGTGCCCCACTGGCCAGCCAGTCAGCTAGTAGTCTGTTTGGTGTAACATGACACAGACTGCTGTGACATGACGGGACAGTGGCTGTGGACCACTGGCCAGCCAGTCAGATAGTAGTCTACTCGGTGTAAAGTGACACAGACTGTTGTGACGTGAAGGGACAGTGGGCTGTGTCCCACTGGCCAGCCAGTAAGCTAGTAGTCTACTCGTTGTAACGTGACACAGACTGTTGTGACGTGACGAGACAGGTGGGCCGTGCCCCACTGGCCAGCCAGTCAAATAGTTGTGTGCTCGGTGTAACATGACACAGACTGTTGTGACACGACGGGACAGTGGCTGTGCACCACTGGCCAGCCAGTCAGCTAGTAGTCTACTCGGTGTAACGTGACACAGACTGTTGTGAGGCGATGAAACAGTGGGCTGTGCCCCAGTGGACAGTATCCCTACCTGCTGTTACACCAGATCAGCTTCGGCAATTGTGAAATGCTGCACCCAACCATCCCATCTAGAACCTCTTTCGTTCTATGCCAAAACCTGTAGCATTATGCTGACAAATAATATTCATGCATCGGGCATCGGGCTTTATTTTCTATCTTCGTACAAATAAAATTGATTGTGCTATTTGCAGTTTTCTTACCTTTTGGATGGCCAACAGTATGAAATATACACAGTGCGTTTGAGAAGTGCGGTAAATAGTCCCATATTTTTAAAATGTGCTCACGAGTATGAGTTGCCCGCTCATACACATTTAACGACATCTCAACAAGTTACCCGTATAGCACAAAGCACTACAGTGCATCCGTGGTGCAGGCTGCGACCCATCTTTCAGGTTCCGTGTGACAAAACTCGTGTTATTACAACATGGAGCGGAAAATGGATCAATGGAGCAACGCGTTATCATCACACTTTGTTTCAGTTCAGACAAAACGGCGACAGAGACTCATGGGGCCCCAATGGAGTGGACAAGCTCTCTAAGGCGCCTTGGTGCAGAGCATAAATTTGCTTGCCGTCTGAGGTTCTAGTTGTCCTTCAGGCTTGGATGTGTATGATGTTCTTACCATAAGTTAGTTTTAATTCAATGCCTGTAATTATATTTAGTTTTAGGTAAAGTAATTTGTAAGCCTATGGACCGATAACTCAAGCAGTTACGTCAGATATACAAACGTTTGAACATCGTAGACCCAAGGAATGTTCGTGCAAGGATGTTGGAGCAGTGAGAAAAAAGTGTTTGAGTGATTGCGGGGATCCAACATCGTGTGATCTCATTGTTTCGAGCGATTCCACATGAAGCGTTTTCTGAGTTTCCAACAGCTGTATAAACGATGTCAGCAGTGTTCAAAATGTTCAAATGTTTGTAAATCTATGGGAATTAAATACTGTAGTCATCAGTACCGAGGCTTACAAACTACTTACACTTACTTATGCTAAGGACAACGAATAAACCCATGCCCGAGGGATGATCCGACGGCGAGCAGCGACACGCTCCACGGCTAGGTGATGTGGAACGCTCGGCCACTCCACCGCGAGTCAGAAGTGTGATGTAGCCAATGGCGATTATTTTTAAGGTCAGTAAATTTTGTTTGTAACACTTCCTTAATTTCCTGAGACCATTCAGCAGTTGTAGTGTTATGTTTGTTGAGCTTAAGGGACTTAACTGCGGTGTTATCAGTCCACAAATTAACAAAGTACAAGAGGTACTTATACTAAAGACAACACAAACATCCATGCTCGAGGGAAGATTCGAACCCCCGACAGAGAACTGCCTGGTGCTTCGGCACATAGCGCCTCAATGCTCTCGGCCGCTCCGCCGCGGCAAACCATTTAGCGAACTTGTCAGACGCACCTTGTATCAAGCTCCTGTGCAGATGATGTAACAGGTAAAATTTATCCACTAGTGTGTCGGGAATCTTATCAGATTTCATTAACATTTTCCTGGCGATAATGAAATGCTAGCAGAAAAATTTGGTTCTCTTATTACGATGAAATCATCCGACAGCTCATCAAATGTACAAAATGGACTCACAATTAAAATAAACACATAAACTACCAATAACACGATTCCATAGGTCTAGATACATGGAAGGCTTATGACACTGTACGTCACAAGCGTTTCCTAATCAAATTGCAAGGTTATGGAATATTGTGACCGTTGTGCGATTGGTTTCTCCATTTCCAGTCAGAAAGGTTACAGTACATTGGAAATACAGAAAGTAGTAGAGGAAATCGGAAGTGATATCCGGCGTTCCCCAGAAGAGTGTAATAGGACCCCTAATGTTCGTTATCATTATAAACTATTTAGGAGACAAAGTGAGCAGCTCTGTTTGCTTATCGGTTAGTAAAGTCACCAGAAGATAAAAAAAAGCAACTGTACCTGAGTGTTGCAAAAATTGGCAATTTACTCTAATTGATAAGTGCCGAGTTATCCATATGAGCACTAAAATCGTTACACTTAATTTACACGATAAATTAGTCAAATTAGCAGGCCGTAAATTCAACTAAGTACCTAGTAGTAATAACTTAATTTGGAAAAAATAGAGAGAAAATCAAACCAAACACTACGTTTCATTGGAGAATAATTGAAGAAACTACCTACATTAAACTTGTGCTTTCTATTTTGGAGTATTGCTGCGCATTGGGAGATCCCCATCAAGTTGCACAGACGGAGAATATAGAAAACGTTCAGAGAAGGGCTGCTCGTTTTGCATTGTCGCAATGTACAGGATAGAGTGTGACATGATCATAAAGATAAGTGAAATCGCAAACAGAAATATTTAAGTCGTCCTTTCTTCCCGCAGGTTATTAGGGAATAGAATGGTAGAGAAATATCAGACAAGCGATTCTATTAACCTTCTCCCGCGCACTTAAATGTGATTTGTGGAGTCTTTATGTAGAGGTAGACTTAGTGACCACTTCTGCAACTCGAGAGTACTACTACCAATACCATCTCAGGAAATCGAAATATCAAGAAACTCTACCAGGCAACGACATTAGCCGTCCCGGGTTCTCAACAACATTGTTGCAGTATATAGACCTTACCCGTGCTTCATTCCATAAATTCAGACGCGGCAGAATAGAGGCAATTACACTAGGGCTAGCCGACTATAATTCACGGCTAATTCCTTGGCGGTAATCTAGCCACTAAAGTTTAATTAAGTAACTGTTACAGTTAAATTCTCTGCGCCTTGGCAATCCGGTACTTATGACGGTGACAGCACTAGTCCTGATGACTGCGAAGCGTTTATAGTGAACGATAGTATTCTGCCGCTTACTCTACGAACAGCTATAGGATCAATACTGTGCCGATACAGGGACAATCTCAGATTAGCAGAAGTGAAGTTCTAGGTCAATCTGTAATGCAGTTCGAAAAAAGTTTAAAGAGTTACCTTATATATACACCACAATAATAGGGATCATGGTCCTTTAGATAAAATTGGAATAGAACTTTAGGATAACAACATTTCTATTCTCGGTATTTCTCATGATAACAGTAATTGACAAGCTGGACGACAATAGCGTAGATAGTCTAAATCTGTGTTCCAGATTGTTGCAGCATACATCAGTACTCCCCTTATATACCCATCTGACACATCCTCTTGGATTTATGTATGTTTCTATTTTTCGTGACATACTCAATACTAGATCATTCATCGTAAATTTCTCTTATTGGGCGGTGGATCGTCTCGCACAAAACAGCCCCTTTCCACTGTGTCTCGGGCTTGGTTCGACCTTCCCCCCAATCAGGGGGCTCACGGTTATTGCGTGTATACATGTGTGGCGGGCACGGGGCCCCGAGCTAACGCAGTTTTATTCGTTGATGAGCTTTACATGTAATTCCTTTCCTTCGAGAAATTACCCATTTGCATTTGTCATCTTACCCGCAAATGAGAGTAAGATATCGAGTTTGACATAATTAAAAAAAAGTCAAAGTAATCGCCATAAATCTTCAATTTAGGAAACCTAAGAAATCTGCAGTTGGAAAAAAAACTCTAATGTCAAAGAATAAAAATGCCGCCCTCGGTCGCAAAATTAAAAATTATTTAACCTGGTTTCAGCAATAACTACGATTGCCTCCATCAGAAATTGAAAAATAAAACAAGTCACATAATAAAATATACAACTCAGCTGTAAAGCTTACGTCACAAAATCTTTAGAAATCTTTAGAAAAAGCTAGCCACTATGGGCTGCACGCCTGTATGGAGGCATCAGGTTAAATAATTTTAATTTTGCGACCGAAGGCTGCATTTTTACCCTTCGACATTGTAACGGTCGCTGACAATAGCAGCTATCTTAAAAAGTTTTAAAACTAATGGTTTCTCTGAAGTATTAATGTAGGCGGCAGCTCTAAAATAAGGGGATAAAAATATGATGCTTACTGTCGTTATCTAATTATAATGTTTGTAGAGCTTATGGGACTTAACTACTGGGTCATCAGTCCCTAAGTTTACAAACTACTTATGAACTAGCTAAGACTAAAGACGGCACAAGTATCCATGCCCGAAGGGGGATTCGAATCCCCGACAGTAGTGGCCGTGCAGAATGTGACTGGCGCGCCGCAGACCGCTCCGCCACTGTGGCCGGCACTGTCGTTATCTTAGCCTCCTTTCCCCTTTATATATAAAATTCTTATATAAATTTCTCAAAAATACGAATATATAATAACTAGTAGGAACTAAAATATTTCTGTTGCTCAATTTAAAACAATTAAAAAGACTCTTATAAATGCTGCAACTGTAGCGAAACATGTATGGGTATTAAAATTAATGCCAGTGTTATGATCAAGGCAGGTCCTCACAGAGAAGAAACGAAATGTTACGGTTTACTTTTTACTCGGACTAATCCCGCAGCTCTGACAATGAGCTCATCCCTATTTAGGGTGACCACCGCCCTCTAAAAAATGGCATCACTTTTGACACATAAGCAGGTACACATAGCTCGGACGCGGGACGAGCGAATTAATCTCAATTGTGTCGCGACGACAAAGCCGCGCTCACTCGCTCGTTTGTCTTTGTTAGGACAGCTACAAGGGCGAGCGTGCATATTTAAACAAATCAAGTGGCCTGCGAGCCGCTAATTTTGAGTTGTGGCCCTGTATAAGCACAGTCTACGAGGGCGCACCGCTGTGTAACAGGGACCCCTGTCCTCTCTCACACATATGAAGCAGTAGCATGCACCGCGAACCGGGGTACTAAACGGCATAGCGCAGGGATTTTAAAATGCGATAGTATTAATCAAGACGTTTATCCTACAGTAGGCGTGAAAAACTTTAGTTGATATAATAACAAAGTACTAACTATTTAGGAATGGATAAAGTACCGGGTGATCAAAAAGTCAATATATGTTACCTGACATAGTCGGGTTTGGAGGCGATCTGATCGTTTTATAGTTTTCAAAATGAATTGACAAGATCGCACATTAATAATTTATTCACTGCCGACCGGTTTCCGTGAACTGCCTCAGCATCATCTGGTCACATACATATTACAAGCTGGTCATCTTGTTAAAAAAATAACAAATTGCAACATTACACTTAGTCACTATATAAAAAACATGACAGCTTATAAGTGCAACATTGCACTTAGTAACTACATAAAAAACACAGAAGTTAAAAACACGACAGCTTACACAATACTTTGTAAGCTGTCATGTTTTTAACTTGTGTGTTTTATATAGTGACTAAGTACACTGTTGCACTTGTTATTTTATACCCAATTTTTTATCAAGATGACCAACTTGTAATATGTATGTGACCAGATGATGGTGACACAGTTCACTGAAACCGGACGTCATTGAATAAATTATTAATGTGCGATTTTGGCATTTCATTTTGAAAACTATAAATTTAAAAACATAATAAATCACGGAATAATCTAGATAGATAGGTCAAAGTTCACACACATACTTCGAATGACATGGGGTTTTATTAGAACCAAACATCTACAGTTATGGAACATTTTTTCATCGAGGAACTGCGTGATTCTGGTTTTACAACTGCTACCGTGACGGGTGAGAGGTACGCCGATATGTTACAGAATCGCATCATCTCCACCCTGGCTGATAAACGCCTGCTGGAACGTACGATTTTTACACAGGATGGCGGTCCATCCCATGTTGCTAGACGCGTGGAAAGATCTCTCGCGCGCGTCATTCGGTGATGATCGTGTGCTCAGCCGCCACTTTCGTCATGCTTGGCCTCCCAGGTCCCCAGACCTCACTCCGTGCGATTATTGGCTTTCGGGTTACCTGAAGTCGCAAGTGTATCGTGATCGACCGACATCTCTAGGGATGCTGAAAGACAACATCCGACGCCAATGCCTCACCATAACTCCGCACATGCTTTACAGCGTGCTTTACTACATTATTTCTCGAATACAGCTGTAGTTGAGGAATGATGGTGAACATATTTAGCATTTCCTGTAAAGAACATCATCTTTGCTTTGTCTTAATTTGTAAGCCAATTATTGCTTTTCTGATCAGATGAAGCGGCATCTGTAGACATTTTTTAACCTTTTCTTTTTTGTTCACAATAAATTCCCATGTCATTCCAAGCATGAGTGTCAATTTCTACCTCTCTATCTACATTATTTCGTGCTTTATTAAGTTTCCCAATTTATACTGACTTTTTGAGCACCCGGTACAAAAACTGTAGCAAATGATGCGGACAAGAGAGAATACAGACCGTTAAACAAAGAGATTGACAGAAAGTGCAAATCGGTTAAATAGGAGTGCTAGTCTTGCATGGTTCGCAGGAGAGCTTCTGTGAAGCTTGGAAAGTAGGAATCGAAGTTGTGGCGGAAGTAAGGTTGTGAGGCTGCATCGTGAGTCGTGTCGGGATAGCACAGTCGGTAGTGCGCTTTCCCGCGAAAGGCAAAGGTCCCAGGTTCGAGTCCCGGTTCCGGCACACAATTTTAATCTGTCAGGAGGTTTCAGTTCTAATGTTATCAACAATTCATTATGAACCATCCACGTCTGGTCCTCGTTCAAAGCCAAATGTTATAAATTAGCACAAAAGAGGGCGTTGATAATTTAGACCAGTTGTGTTCTCATTACAGTGCGAAAAAGAGGACACAGAGATGGCCGTTAGTATTTCTTTACAACATTCTGGATATTGCTTGCTTAGCGGCATATATTATTTACATACAAAACAACATCCAAGCAAAGAAGTGACTCATAGACGCCGACTGTTTCTATGGGATCTGGGGAAAGAATTCGCAATGCCTGCTATTATCTCTAGATCATCAAATCCCAATTGCTTGAGAAAATTTTCCGTGAAATCTGGTATTGAGCGCATGATAGTAGGAACCTCTAATTCTGTTTCCTGAACAAGTGGAGGCTCAGCTTAAACGATACACTTCTGGAAGCCTGAAAATAATTAGTGATTGTTTTGTATGCAAATCCCAAATCAGCAAAAGGAAGAGGAAGAGAACAAGTTGTAAATAAGCAATACGTCATGAGCATTGCATTACAATAACGGTGTGTGAACTTTGTGAATAAATAATAATTACAAGTGTATCTTTCCTTTGTAAGGAGCAGCAAAATTTAGTGGCTAATAATTTTATGTAATTTACTCTGTTACATGAAATAAATAACTGATTTTTCCCCACTTCTTTATATCTATATCTATTCTATTCTTACATGGTTGTCAAATAAATAATGAAACAATTTTTATATTTTGTAAAATAAAGTATTACATTTCTGAACGTTACACCTTTTATAATGGAGATATATGGTTACCTGGCTAACCCAAATATATATTAGAGAGTGTGTTCTGTTGCTTCCTATTTTAATGCTCTTCTGTGAAACTATTAAAATTTTTCCTTTTATTATGACGTTTATAAAGATGCAAATGAACGATAACCAGAGGGTTGTGTGCAGTAGTTTCAGTTCACCTGAAAAATGGGCTGTTACAGTTAGAAAAGTTACCCGGGTAACCCAGTGTGGACACAAGGGATAGACGATTGTAATCTGGTCGAGCCGATCTCTTCGTGCGCTCAAGCTACGTGGTATCTTAATGATTGAATTTTTGGCCTGGCCAACATTGTAAGCTTGTATGAAACCAGACGCATTCCCCCAGTATCGACGAAGGTTTTCAGGAGAATTCCTTGCTTGCAAGGCATGTGCTGGAACTGATAAGCCTCTTCCTCTTACTCCCAATTGGTCTTTGCCTTTGCCCCACTATCAGCCTGTGCCTGATAATTGGCTGAATAGAGCCGCGACTCTTTATGGACCGGATGTCAAACAACCCCCCTTCTTAAATTTTTTATGATAATAGCAGTCGACACTGGGATCTCTACGTTACGACCTCTCTAGAGAGACCACAGTTGTCATCTCACCCGAGAAACCGGAAGACTTTCCTTTTTAAATTATTCCACAAAATACAAAATTTCAATATTCAAATGTTTGTAGAACTTATGGGACTTAACTACGGGGTCGTCAGTCCGTAAGCTTACATACTAGTTATGAACTAGCTAACACTAAGGACGGCACAAATATCCATGCCAGAGGGGGGATTCGAACCCCGACCGTAGTGGCCGTGCAGACCGTGACTGGAGAAATTTCAATGACTCTTCAGAAATTTTCCAAATCGTCCCGAAATTTAGAATTAATTTTGAGAATGTTCTTGAAATTTTGAAATAATCTTCCGAAATCTTCCAAACTTTCTTTGCCGATGGTCTATGCTGCTACATAACGCAAGCCGTATCCGTTCCATCTAGAAAATCCGGGAGCGGGGTGAGTGTCCTAGCGCCCCAAACAGCACCTTTTTTCTTGATAAGATAGAAAAGTATTGAACAATAATTTCATATAGATGAAGAACAGTTACTCAAATGTTTGTAATTCTATGGGACAAAACTACGTTGGTCATCAGTCCCTAGTCTTACTAACTACTACTTAAAATAAGTTAAACTAACCTAACGACAACACACAGACATCCATGCCCGAGGGAGGATTCGAACCTCTGACGCGGGAGGTCGCGCGATCCGTAACGTGGCGCTCCAGACCGCTCGGCAACTTCTGCGCGGAGAACAGTTACTTCTCTTGAAAATAAAAAGAGGAGGGAATTATTGTACATTGAGATATCTTTCAATGTTTTAATTTATAATTTTTATTTTTATTAAAAGATAAGGTTTATAAGAAGCAAGTTCAGCTGTGGTCGGGAGAGCAACCCCACAGCCAGCCCCCCCCCTCCCCCGCCCCCAGACTGGGCCACAGTTTCGATCGCAACGCAACATTGCATTAAAAATAACTACCACTGTAGGACTGCAAAATTGTTTGGGCGTAGGAACGGACAAGCTACGTAATGCGCCGAGTCAAGGAGACGCAACATGCTGCGGCATCTGTGAGACAGCCTTGCTGATATAAAATGAATACGAATAGAGATTAAACATTAATTTGATTATAAGAGACTGGCTAATTTTTACTCCCTTAGTTATGAAGTATACATTTCTATTATGGTGTACCTTCAGATTTTTGTATTGAATCTTTCGAAAGTTTTAAGCTTCATCGTCGAGAACAATATTGAGGACCTAGCAACACTGAGGGAGATGCTAGTCCATTAAGTTAGAATAATCGCAATCCCCTGGTTCCGACCAAGGTTTCCGGGAAGCTTTCAAAATGTTAATCTTAAGGGACTTAACTGCGGGGTCATCAGTCCCTAAACTTACAAAACTAGTTATGAAATACCTTATACTAAAGACGACACAAAAATCCATGCGCGAGGGGGGATGCGAACCCCCGACCGTAGCGGCCGTGTAGACTGTGAATGGCGCACCGTAGACCGCTCGGCCACTGCGGCCGGCTCAAAATGTTCAAATGTGTGTAAACCTATTAGACCAAACTGCTATGATCATCAGTCCCTAGACCTACAAACTTCCTAAAAACAACACACACACACACACACACACACACACACAAACACATGGTCCAGGGAGAACTCGAACCTGCGAGAACGGCCGCCCATGACGCCTTAGACCATGCGGCCATCTCGCGCGGCCTCCGAGAAGCTTTCCCAGGTTGTAAAGCGTATGCGGAACGGTTAAATCCGTCCCACGTATTCATAATTGGGATCACCCTTTGGCCCACTATCATATTGTCTCATAACTGTCTCTTTATAGGTTGGATCTCAAACGACCCGTTCCACTCCTCTGAATGTAACGTGTTCCTTCCGGGAACAGACTTTCTTCGAGTGAGTCATCTAACTTAATAAATAATTATTATCAGAGCGAGATATCTTTCTGAATCATAGAACATGATGACAACGCGCTTCAACGTGCCTGGGAAAATATTGCAAAAAATGTTGCCGTAGTCCGAAGTGTTTTCAATCTTGAACGTAGGAAGGTGAGCCTTTTGTCTAACTGGATATACTGTTTTCAAGGTATCGGTGGCTATACGAACAACCAACTCCGTTTCTCACGAGAAGGCATCTTATAATAAAGCACTAAAAATGCTCAATTTGTTGTCATGGTCTTCAGTCCCGTTTGATCAACAGCACCTAAAAGACAAGGCCTCACAAACTAAAGGCCGCGGCACGCCCACAAATGTTCAAATGTTTGTAGAGCTTATGGGACTTAACTACGGGGTCGAAATGTTCAAATGTTTGTTAAGCTTATGGGACTTAACTACGGGGTCATCAGTCCCTAAACTTACAAACTATTTATGAACTACTTACAAACTAGGACGGCACAAATATCCATGCCCGAGGGGGGATTCGAACCCCCGACCGTAGTGGCCGTACTGACCGTGACTGGAGCGCCTTAGTCACCTCGGCCACCGCGGCCGGCACTACGGGGTCGTCAGTCCCTAAACTTACAAACTACTTATGAACTAACTTATACTAAAGACGGCACAAATATCCATGCCCGAGGGGGGGGGGGGATTCGAACCCCCGACCGTATTGGCCGTGCAGATGGTGACTGAAGCGCCGCAGTCCCCTCGGTCACCGCGGCCGCTGGGGCACGCCCACGGCCGGCCAGTCAGCTTGCGTTCGCGGCCTTTATGTGTAACGTAGGCACGGCCAGTTGTGAGGCCTTGTCTTCTAGGTGGTGTTGGTTTGATACAGGTCTTCACTCTACTGTATCCTGAGCAAACCTCTCCATCTCCTCATAAGAATTGCAACCCACATCCATCTGAATCTCTTTAGTCTATTCGTCTGCAGGTCTCCCTCTGCGAATTTAACTCCATGATTCCTTTATGTCTAAGAATGTGTCCTACCATTCGATATCTTGTTTTAGTCAAGGTGTGCCAAAAATTCCTTTTCTACCCAATTCTGTTCATTACCTCCGCATTACTTATGCGATCTATCCACCTAATCCTGAGCAGCCTTCGGTAGCACAACATTTCAAAAGCCTCTATCCTCTTCCTGTCTGAACTATATATCGTCCAAGTTTCACTCCTGTACAAGACGACATCCCACCTTAATGCCTTCAGAAAAGACTTCCTTACACTCAAATGAATATTTGATGTTAATAAATTCCTCCTTTTTCATAACCTCTTTTCTTCCCATTGCCATTAAGCATTTTGTACTGCGACCTTCGTATGTTACTTTACTTCCCAAGTAACAAATCTCATCTACCACGTTTATTATTTCGTTAACTAATCTAATTCCTTCAGCGTCGCCTGATGTTCTTAGATTGTATGCCATTACCATTGTTTTGGTGTTATTAATGTTCATCTTAATCTCTCAACACACTGTCCATTCCATTCAATTGCTCTTCCTTCGCTTTCTCTGACAGAATTAGAATGTCATCAGCAAAACTCAATGTTTTTATATCTTCACCCTGAACTTTAATCCCCTTTTCAAAATTTCCCTTGCTCTCTTTCATAGCTTGCTAGATATACAAATTGAATAAATTTTTCAGAAAGGCTGCAATCCGGTCTTACTCCCTTCCCAACAAACATTTACCTTTCATGGGCTTCGACTCTAATAACTGCGGTCTGGCTCATTTACATGTTCTAAATAATCATACTTAGCTATGAATACAGTGAGTAATAACACCGTCAGCTGTATTTTCATTTTGTTATTTATTGGCAACCACTTTCGATGGACCACGCTATCATCATCAGGCCCATAAAATAGGGTAAAAAACAACAAAATTACTGGTGTCGCACAGTCATTGAAGATAACAGTATGCCATATGGCAGTCCCGGTAAAACTGCAGTGTCTGTTGCGCATATTATTACCATGACGCTTATGTTGGCAACTTTGTCGCTAGCGACTATGGGAAAACAATAATTTGAGTGTTTCTGAACCGGAGATTCAGGCGCTACCCGCCCTCACTTACTGAAAAAGAATCTTGTTGTTTAACTTGTACCTAACATAACTTTCAGTTAAAATTGTGGTGTCGCACAAGTCTGAAGTGCGCGCCACGTACTTTCGCCGCGCGCCGCCATGCAAACACGGCGCGGCGTTCTTGCGACGTCAGCCACGAGCGCCCTCTGCTGAATCCCGCTCGTGGCCACCACTGAACTGCATCGGTCACTTGGGATTAGGACAGGCACTAGGACTCATCAGTAGGCAGTCCTCTACCTAGTTAACCTATATCTTGGCAGTACACTTAGTTGGCAGTCATGAACTTTCAAAAATGTTCAAATGTTTGTATAGTCTATCGGACTTAACTACGGGGTCATCAGTCCCTAAACTTACAAACTACTTATGAACTACTTACGAACTAGGACGGCACAAATATCCATGCCCGAGGGGGGATTCGAACCCCCGACCGTAGTGGCGGTGCAGACCGTGACTGGAGCGCCTTAGTCCCCTCGGCCACCGCGGCCGGCAGTCATGAACTTTGTAAAAGTTAAGTATTCTCATATTTCTATGAAATATACACCTTGTTCTAATCTAGCTTAGTGTTTCAAGTTTCTGCTGTCCCACTGGCTGGTCACCTCAGACTCTGTACCCGCACACGCGTGCATTCTATTTTCCTGTTTCAGTCTCTCTCTACTCGTCCACCACCGACGCCTAGGACAACCGGCGGAAACGGGAAACAAGCCACAAAAAAAAAAAAAAAAAAAAAAAAAAAAAAAAAAAAAAAAAAAAAAAAAAAAAAAAAACTTTGTTTCGCACAGATCATAAAATAAATAAAACATGCTATATCTGCCCTATGGTTGACTGCTGTGGTGTATACATAGATATTCTGTAGTGTCGCCAACATTTGCAGCGCGTGGGCAACAGACTCTGCAGTTTAGCCGGCAGTCCCTGTTTATCCTCCTTACTGTTATGCGTAATGACTGTGCAACACCAGTTTTTTTTATACAGTTTACCATATTTTAAGGGCCTGATGATGATGGTGTGGTTCATCGCAAATGGTTGCCAGTAAATAACAAAATGAAAATACAGATGACAGTGTTGTTATTCATTATATTTATTGCTATATATACGGCTGAAGCTCTAGCGTCCATGCATAAGATGGACAAAATCAACTTAACCCTCCTTTTCCTGTATTTTACGCCTACTGGGTTCAATATTTGAAAGAGTGTATTCCGATCAACATTGTGGTGTCGCACAAGTCCAAAGTGCGCGCCACGTACTTTCGCCGCGCACCGCCATGCACTCACGGTGCGGCGTTCTTACGACGTCAGCCGCGAGCGCCCTCTGCTGCAACTCCGCTCGTGGCTACGACTGCTGCATCGTTCACTTGGGAATCAGATAGGCACCAGTTAAGACTTGGCTATCGGATAGGCACTAGGAATCATCAGTAGGCAGGCCTATGTACCAGCATTCCACTAGTCTGCTGTCCTCATAAGTACTGTAATCTTTCTTCGAAATATACATTGAACTAGTCTAACTTAGTGTTTCCAGTTTCTGCTGTCCCAGTGGCTGGCCACCTCCGTACCTGCACGCGCGTGCATCCTTTATTCCTGTGTCGGTCTCTTTCAACTCGGCCACCGACACCTACGACAACCGGCGGAAACGAGACACAAAAAACATTGTCAAAAGCTTTCTCCAAACCTACAAAATCTAGAAATATAATTTGCCTTTCCTTATGACGCTGAAACATATCTGTCTTCACCCGCCAGAGCAGCGTCCGCGCCGTTTGTCGCCTCGTCTGGAATTCATCGCGACTGGTAATGAAACATTACTAAATGAGACACAATGCCCTGTCGGACGCGGGTAATGGATGCGGCGCATTAAGCCGTCTGAGGAAGCCCGCGGCAAAAACAGGAAGCGGTGACAACAGCTGCGCTGGCGTCGCGCCACGGCCCGCGCGCTGACCCCAAAGTGTGGGATGTATGGCCGCGCTCTGCGCATGCGCAGCAGCCCAGGCCGCGAGGCGTCGTCGCTCCTGGTTATCTGGGCGTGAATCAGCGCATGACCGCGAACCGCTCTTCCGTCGGTGCACCGCCGTCGGTCTTTTCTTTCGATTAAGCTGCTCCGATGGTGAGGGAGACGCGCGTGACGTATGTTAAACGCGCCGTCGCTTTAACTGGGACATCAGCTCGGCTGAATTAAAACGTACTGCTCTGCTCGAGGAGTTGAGAGATGCCGTAATAAGTTTGTTCCCGTATGTGAAAGAGGTGTAATTTGGAAAGGGTCTCCAAAAGTTGGCTTCCCCTTGAAGTGTCCCAGTTGCGGTCGCTGCCGTAGAACAGACAGTTACAGAGCGATCATATAAGTTGAGAAGGCAAGACGAAATATTCTAAAAATGTTCAAATGTTTGTAAAGTCTATGGGACTTAACTACGGGGTTATCAGTCCCTAAACTTAAAAACTACTTATGAACTAGCTAATACTAAGGACGGCACAAATATCCATGCCCGAGGGGGGATTCGAACCCCCGACCGTAGTGGCCGTGCAGACCGTGACTGGAGCGCCTCAGTCTCCTCGGCCACCGCGGCCGGCCGGAGTATTCTGTTTATTGTACAATTCTATGCTCTCTCGCTACCCTCTGCGAGAGTTTGCACTAGTGACGCAGACAAGGGGGTGTGGAGGGGTTGGGGGGGCGGATAATGGGGCTGAAAGCTCCCCCCCCTCCCAACACCGCCCAAATTTTTTTAAAGTGCATTATTATTTATTGTTTTCAGTTTTTATTTATTTTTTACAGGTCGGCACCAGAAATTTGAAATAGTACACATGTAATAAATCACAACGTAACTATGTTCAAACAACTTACGGGTATGCTACCGGCTGACGCCGTCGACAACCGCCGATATTTCGGCAGGAGGACACCCAGCCATTCTCAAAGCACAGCTGCACTTAAGGAAGCAATGTGCAAGCGTATTTAATACCTCGGTTTACAAAGGCTAAACAAGGAATATAACACACACAGTACAAGTCACTGCAGAGTCAACACAACCAAAGATGAGCAAACATCAAAAATATCGATAGTGACTATTAGTAAACAGGCGAGGCAGCATTAATTTTGTCCCTTTGTACCTGCGAGTTGATACTTGTCACCATCCAGCTCAGCGTGAAGGAGTACTTCGTACCTTGGTTGACAAGGTATATCTCATTTCAGACCCTGAACGTTTGTCAGCCGAGTTGTCCCATCTCGAGGAGACCTTTCGTCAGAATGGTTATAGTGAGACACAGATAAAACGTGCATTGCGCTATCAGCCTTCTGTGAAATAGGTGAGTAACGATAGTAATGAAGTGGCACCTGAATCTATGGCCTTTTTGCCTTACACAGGAAGCATTTCCAACAAGATTGGTCGTATTTTGCGGAAATATGATGTGAAATGTGTTTTTCGACCACCTTCTAAGATAAAGGCCCTGGTGGGGTCCGTAAAGGATGATCTTGGTTTGCGTAAGGCAGGTGTATATCGTATTCGTTGCAGTTGTGGCATGTCATATATTGGTCAGACAATCAGGACTGTGGATGACCGGTGTATTGAACATAAACGTTACACGCGCTTACAACAGCCAAAGAAATCGGCTGTTGTAGAACAACACGGAGATTCTGGCATGCACTTCCACCTATTGGGATAGTATTATTAAGGAAGCTGTTGAAATTAAACTAGCAATCGACCTTATAAACAGAGATGGTGGTTTTTGTTTACATTCTGCTTGTAATCCGGCACTGTCTCTCGTCAAAAAACAGAGGGACAAAATTAAAGCTGCCTCACCTGTTGATTAACAGTCGCTATCGATATTTTTGATGTTTAGTCATCTTTGATGACTCTGCAGTGACTTGTACTGTGTGTGTTATCTTCCTCGTTTACCTTTTGCAAACCGATGTATTAAATACACTTGCACATTGCTTCCTTAAGTGCAGTTGTGCCTTGAGAATGGCAGGGTGTCCTCCTGCCGAAATATCGGCGGTTGTCGACGACGTCACCCGGCAGCATACCCGTAAGTTGTTTGAACATTTATTACGCTGGGAAAAGTTAAGGTCTCACACAACGTAACTATAATTTCCAAGCACAAGTGAACGTGAAAATGGGTCGACAACGTGATGGCACCACTGATAACGTGTGCTGCTGTTACTGTGACCGGTTTTCAGAAAGGTTCAAATGTTTGTAAATCTATCGGACCAAACTACTTAAACCTAGGTAAACTAACCTATGGACAAACATACACACCCATCCCCCAGGGAGGACTCGAACCTCCACGGCGAGCAACCGCACGCTCCGCAGACAGACGCTTTAGACCGCTCGGCTACTCCACCACGGCCAAAAATGTTCAAATGTTTGTTAAGCTTAAGGGACTTAAATGCTGGGTCATCAGTTTCTAAACTTACAAACTACCTTATACTAAAGACGACACAAACATCCATGCCGAGGGGGGATTCGAACCCCCGACGGAGTGCGGCCTCTCGATCGTAGCATAGTGCCTCAATGCGCCCGGCCGCTCCGCCGCGACAGTCCGGTTTTAACGCTTTGATGCTGCCGCTATTCTTACTGCATATGCGGCGACCCGCTGCTCAGCTACTTATTTTAGTTCAATTTTTACACTTAGAGTCTCATGTTAATTAAACTGTAACGACCTTTCTCTTTGGTTAGTAGCAGCCGGCCGCGGTGGCCAAGCGGTCTGCGGCGCGCCAGTCACGGTCTGCAAGGCCACTACGGTCGGGGGTTGGAATCCCCCCTCGAGCATGGATATTTGTGCCGTCCTCAGTATTAGCTACTTCATAAGTAGTTTATAAGCTTAGGAACTGATGACCCCGTAGTTAAGTCCCATAAGTTCTACAAACATTTGAACATTTTTGGCTAGTTGCATAGAAGCTGCTTAATTATTTTACGAGCTGATTATACACACTCCATTTCCACTTTCAAATTAATGCGAGCCTACTCATTTTATTTCTTGTGCAATTGTTTTCGTAGTATAATATGTTAAATGATAAAAAGTGTAAAAATAAGTCTTAGATTAATAAATTGACTATTTTTAAAAAATTAGCCTTCCCCAGAACCAATCCCGGCTGCGCCACTGGTTTGCACCCTAGCTGGTACACCAATAAATCATGTCAGCGTTTAGTAGCGCAAGTGATTTATTCACTGATAAATTCAGCGTTCAACAGTTCACACCGTAGTTAAAGCTTGATCGTTAATACTCAATCAACAAGTTGATAACACCGGAACTACTCCAATGGAAATTCCGCAACTGTTGCGGCAAATTCACAAACGAGGAAGATCATAAAGTTCACGGATCCTTTTAGGGACTCTTGTAAATCCCTCACCGAAAGCGAAATCTAAAATATGCACCACGGTGGAGTAGCCGAGCGGTCTAAGGCTCCTCGCAGCGGAGCGCGCGGTTCCTCGCCGTCGGAGGTTCGAGTCCTCCCTGGGGCATGGGTGTGAGTGTGTGTGTTATCCTTAGCTTAGTTTACCTTAGTTTAAGTAGTTTGTAAGCTACGGACTGTTTACGCAGTTTGGTCCGATAGATTTACAAACCATTGAACATCTGAAGTAAAATATGCAAGTTCAGAGCGACCGTACGCCGCGCAACACTTCCGATAAACACTACTACTCGTAGCACTCGGTGTACTCTACTGCCCTGTCGCGATGAAGGGACTGCACTGCCCCACGCTAGGTAAAGTAGATATACAGGGTGGTCCACCGACAGTGACCGGGCCAATTATTTCATATATTTCATGAAATAAGCATCAAACGAAAAAAAACTACAAAGAACTAAACTTTTCTTGCTTGAAAAGGGGGAACATTTGACGCTAGATGGCGGTGCCTTAGGTCAAACAGATATCAACTGCATTTTTTATATAGGTACCTCCATGTAGTATCTGAGTAAAGTGTTTATGTATGACTGTGAGGTCTGGAGTTTCGTCTTTTTAATTCATAAATTCTCTGGTTAGTGTGTTTACTGACCTTTTATCTGAAGCATTTCAGTAGGGTGTGCATAATACGTGTATTAGAGCTTTGGTCGATGTGGAAGACTTTTCATACGGGGCTGTTTTTTTTATTATTACAGGAATCGATGGTTCTCGTAGTTGGGCCTTAATATGTGTGTGTGTGTGTGTGTGGCGTAAATCGGTAGGCGCCGTTGATGATGCCTAGTATTTTACTTTGCAGTCTTTAGAGTTTTTGCAGATGTGTGTCTGCTGCCATGGACCAGACTTCTGATCCATATAACATAGACGGGAGGATGGAGGACTTGTACAGCCGCATCTTAGATGGGATTGTAAGACCCTGGCCCTTGAGAAGAAGGTACAGCTGTCTGTTAGGCTGCGTCCCCTTTATTTTTGGCTCTAGTTAGCTGTTTAACGAACGGTAGTTGCCGATCTAGTTCCAAACCTAGGTGTGCTGCTGAATTGCTCCAGTCTATCTCCCTTTCTGCTCTTGTTAACTTCTTTTCATGCAGTTTTAATTTTTTGGTGAACAAAACTGATACCGATTTCCCAGCGTTTATTTTGATTTTCTACATGTTATACCTCATTGCGATGTCGTCTAGGTAAGTCTGTAACTTGTTATAAAGTTCAGGCAGCTGCTACTTTTATACACATCCGTATCATTTGCATAAAGCGCTATTTCGTTCCCTGCTGACCCTAATATGTCATTTGTATATATCGAGTACAGTGAGGGGCCTAGCACTGATCCTTGTGGGAATCCTGGCTGTACGAGCACGTGACGGCGCTTCTTTATATACTCTCGCTTTAACTTTGCAAGAAATTCTTACATTTGTCAAAGCTTAACAATTATTAACATATGTCAGTCTATATGAGAAAATCCTCAGCTTTAAACTGTTATTACTATTTTCGTATATACAATATTTTTCCTTACAAATCACACCTTTTTGTGTTCATACATTCAACTTAAATTAAGAAAAATTTTAACAAGGAAATATGAACTTTTGACTTGTTCTAAAATTGCCTACCAACTAACGCAATTACATTCTGCCCTGCGTGAATATATCTTAAATATTTATACTGAATATTTATAATTCCTATCGAATACTACATTTTCCCATAAAAACGGCTGGGACTAATTATCAAATCACAAATCTAAATACACAGAACTGTTTCCCCTATTAAGGCCTTTCATATGCCGCTTGAAAAAAGAGAATCGAGCTACGCCATACTGAGATATAAAATTTTATATTCATTTTTTATGCTCAACTTCAATCGTCTATATCTCCTACATCAATCCAGCTATTGATTGGACATCTACACGCCTGCACTCGTCGTATAATTTCCTTTAATATGGTGTTCTTGCGTTTCGGTTTTGACCAATAGGAAGACACTTATTAATTTACAAAGTATTCGGACGGTGAAACCGTTTGTTTCTGTGGAGGCCATATTCCACGCCATGCACCCGACTATCAACCGACACTCGTGATTGGAATTTTCCAATCTTAGCCTGCTTCCACGCCACCTAAGTTACTGTTACCTCCTAGCAAATTCGCGCCTGCTTAATGGGAGTAGTGCAGACACACAAGAAGAGTACGAGTTTTCACCGCGAACTGTCAAACGATTAAGGCACGCCCCCGTATTTTACGGCCACGTAAGGTGTGGACTATGTTGTCACTTCACAGCTTCAACGCCAACTGTCCCAGTTAAGGACAGTGCACTAGTACACAGCTATAGAGCCTCAGTCTGACCCAATCTCTAATACACACCATTATCAGCTAGATATTAACGTCAATAAGTGTCTACTACCTAGTTGTTTGCACCACGCTAGAAATCTGTTAAGATAACTCCCGTGAACCACAGACATTGCCGAGGTGGGGTGGCTTGCGTGCCTCAACGATACAGATAGCCGTACCGTAGGTGCAACCACAGCGGAGGGGTATCTGTGGAGAGGCCAGACAAACGTGTGGTTCCTGAAGAGGGGCAGCAGCCTTTTCAGTAGTTACAGGGGCAACAGTCTGGATGATTGACTGAGCTGGCCTTGTAACATCAGTTAACGTGACCTTGCCACACAGCTACTGCGAAAGCAAGGGGAAAGTAAGGGAAAGCAAGGGGAAACTACAGCCGTCACTTTTCCCGAGGACATGCAGCTCTACTGTATGAACATATGATGATGGCATCCTCTCGGGTAAAATATTCCGGAGGTAAAATAGTCACCCATTCGGATCTCCGGGCGGGGACTACTCAGGAGGATGTTGTTATCAGAAAAGACAATACTGGAATTCTACGGATCGGAGCGTGGAATGTTAGATCCATTAGTCGGGTAGGAAAATTAGAAAGGATAGGTTGAAGTTAGATATAGTGGGGATTAGTGAAGTTCGGTGGCAGGATGAACAGGATTTCTGGTCAGGTGAGTACAGGATTATAAATACAAAATCAGTTGGGGGTATTACAGGAGTAGGACTGATAATAAATAAGAAAATAGGAACGCGGGTAAACTACTATGAGCAGCACAGTGATCACATTATGATTGTCAAGACAGATACGAAGCCAACACCGACAACAGTAGTACAGGTTTATATGCCAACTAGCTCTGCCGATGATGAGGAGATCGAAGAAATATATGAGGAGCTGAAGGGAATTATTCAGACAGTTAAGGGAGAGGAAAACTTAATTGTGATGGGAGACTGGAATTCGGTAGTAGGAAAAGGAAAAATAGTAGGTGAATATGGACTGGGCAGGAGGAATGAAAGAGGAAGTCGCCTGGTAGAATTTTGCACGTAACAAACACGTGGTTTAAGAATCACAAAAGAAGGTTGTATACCTGGAAGAGACCAGGAGACACCGGAAGGTATCAGATAGATTTTATAATGGTAAGACATAGATTCCGGAACCAGGTTATAAACTTCAAGACATACCCAGGGGCAGATATAGACTCTGACCATAACTTGTTAGTCATGAACTGTAGGCTGAAACTGAAAAAACTGCAGAAAGGTAGGAAAATAAGGAGATGGGACTTAGATAAATTGAAGGAAAGTGAAGTTCTGGAAAATTTCAGAGGGAGATTTAGGCAAAAATTGACACACTTCCCGCCAATGCTAAATTTACGATTCCTCGATGTCTAAGAATGTGTCCTACCAAGCGATCCCTTCTTTTAGTTAGGGTATGCCAAAAATTCCTTTTCTCGCCAATTCTGTTCAGTACCTCTTCATTAGTTATGTGATCTACCCACCTAATCTTCAGCATTCTTCTGTAACACCACATTTCAAAAGCTTCTATTCTCTTCCTGTCCGCACTGCTTATCGTCCATGTTTCACTCCCGTACAAGGCAACACTCCACACAAATGCCTTCAGAAAAGACTTCCTTACACTTAAATTAATATTCGATGTTAGCAAATTTCTCTTTTTCAAAAATGCTTTTCTTCCCATTGCCATTCTGCATTTTTTATCCTCTGTACTGCGACCATCGCATGTTATTTTACTACCCAAGTAACAAAACTCATCTACCACCTTCGTTGTTTCGTTACCTAATCTAATTCCTTCAGCATCGCCTGATTTTCTAAGACCGCATTCCATTATTTTTGTTTTGCTCTTGTTAATGTTCATTTTGTACGCTCTCTTCAACACACTGTCCATTCCATTCAACTGCTCTTCCAGGTCGTTCGCTGTCTCTGACAGAATTACAATGTCATCAGCAAAACGCAATGTTTTTATTTCTTCCCCTCGAACTTTATTCCCTATTCCAAAATTTTCCTTGCTTTCCTTCACCGCCTGCTCAATATACAAATTGAATAACATCGGAGAAAGGCTACAATCCTGTCTTACTCCCTTCCCAACTGATGCTTCCCTTTCATGCCTTTCGAGTCTAATAACTGCGGTCTGGCTTTGGTACAAGTTGTAAATAACTCTCCTTTCCCTGTATTTTACCCCTGCTGACTTCAGAATTTGAAAGAGTGTAGTCCAGTCAATATTGTCTAACGCTTTCTCCAAATCTACAAAGGCTAAAAATGTAGGTTTGCCTTTCCTTAATCTATCTTCTAAGATAAGACGTAAGGTAAGTATTGCCTCCCGGGTTCCTACGTTCCTCCTGAATCCAAACTGATCTTCCCCTAGGTCAGCTTCTACCAGGTTTTCCATTCTCCTGTAGATAATTCGTGTTAAAATTTTGCAACCATGACTTATCAAACTGGTGGTTCTCTAATTTTCACACCTGTCTGCGCCTGATTTCTTTGGAATGGGAATTATTACATTTTTCTAAAAGTCTGAGGGTATTTCGCCTGTCTCATACATCCTACACACCATTTCAAATAGTTTTGTCATGGCTGGCTCTCCCAGAGACTTTGAGACTTTGAGCTCTGAGGGTACGTCATCTACTCCTGGGGCCTTGTTCCGACCTAGGTCTTTCAGGGCTCTGTCAAATTCATCTCTCAGTATAATATCTCCTATTTCATCTTGATCTACTTCCTCTTCCCTTCCTACAACATCGTCTTTCAGTTCATTTCCTTTGTAGAGCTGCCCTATGTACTCTTTCCACCTTTCAGCCTTCCCTTGTTTGCTGAAAACTGGTTTCCCATCTGAGTTCTTGATATTCGTAGAATTGCTTTTCTTGTCCCCAAATGTCTTTGATTTTCCTGTAGGCGGTATCTACTTTTCCCCTTCTTATACATTCTTCTACAGATTTGCATTTGGCTTCTAGCCACTCCTGCTTAGCCATTTTGCACTTCCTATCAATCTCATTTTTAGTCGTCTGTACTCCATTTTGCCTGTTTCATTTACTGCATTTTTATATTTTCTCCTTTCATCAATTAAATTTAGTTTTTCCTGTGTTATCCAAGGATTTTTTGTAGGACTTGCCTTTCTACCTATTTTGTCCTCTGCTGCCTTCACTATTTCATCTCTCAATGTTACCCATTCCTCTTCTACTGTTTTATTTCCCCCTGTTTCTGTCAATTGTTGCCTGAAGCTCCCTCTGAAATTCACCAGAACTTCACGTTCCTTCAATTTATTTAGGTCCCATCTCCTTATTTTCCTACCTTTCTGCAGTTTTTTCAGTTTCAGCCTACAGTTCGTGACTAACAAGTTATGGTCAGAGTCTATATCTGCCCCTGGGTATGTCTTGCAGTTTATAACCTGGTTCCGAAATCTTTGTTTTACCATTATAAAATCTATCTGATACCTTCTGGTGTCTCCTGGTCACTTCCACGTATACAACCTTCTTTTGTGATTCTTAAACCACGTGTTTGTTATGATTAAATTATGTTCCGTGCAAAATTCTACCAGGCAGCTTCCTCTTTCATTCCTTCTGCCCAGTCCATATTCACCTACTATTTTTCCTTCTCTTCCTTTTCCTACTACCGAATTCCAGTCTCCCATCACAATTAAGTTTTCCTCTCCCTTAACTGTCTGAATAATTTCCTTCAGATCCTCATATATTTCTTCGATCTCCTCATCATCGGCAGAGCTAGTTGGCATATAAACCTGTACTACTGTTGTCGGTGTTGGCTTCGTATCTATCTTGACAATGATAATGCGATCACTGTGCTGCTCATAGTAGTTTACCCGCATTCCTATTTTCTTATTCATTATTAGTCCTACTCCTGTAATACCCCCAACTGATTTTGTATTTATAATCCTGTACTCACCTGACCAGAAATCCTGTTCATCCTGCCACCGAACTTCACTAATCCCCACTATATCTAACTTCAAGCTATCCATGTCCCTTTTTAAATTTTCTAATTTTCCTACCCGATTAAGGGATCTAACATTCCACGCTTCGGTCCGTAGAATGCCAGTATTATCTTTCCTGATGATAACATCCTCCTGAGTAGTCCCCGCCCGGAGATCCGAATGGGGAACTATTTTACCTCCGGAATATTTTACCCGAGAGGATGCCATCATCATATTTTCATACAGTAGAGCTGCATGTCCTCGGGAAAAGTAACGACTGTAGTTTCCCCTTGCTTTCAGCCGTTCGCAGTAACCGTGTGGCAAAGCCACATTAGCTGATGTTACAAGGCCAGCTCAGTCAATCATCCAGACTGTTGCCCCTGTAACTACTGAAAAGGCTGCTGCCCCTCTTCAGGAACCACACGTTTGTCTGGCCTCTCCACAGATACCCCTCCGTTGTGGTTGCACCTACGGTACGGCTATCTGCATCGTTGAGGCACGCAAGCCACCCCACCTCGGCAATGTCTGTGGTTCATGGGGGTGGTTTATTTATTTATTATGTGACTTGTTTAATTTACAATTTCTGATGAAGGCAATCGTTGTTATTGCCGAAATCAGGTTAAATAATTTTATTTATGCAACCGAGGGCTGCATTTTTATTCTTTGACGTAACGGTCGCTGACAATAGCAACTATGTTCAAAATTTTAAGCCTACATGATAGTTTGGAGAAATAATGAAGGATTTTATCCACGCTTTGCCCATGGGAATTAACATATTAAGTTCATTGCTGTAATAAAAAGATAAAGCTATCTGATTTCGTAAATATTCGACGTGCTTTGTCCGCTCATTTTTCTGTGCTTTAACGTCTCTGTAGAGTTTACAGTTCGAAACAATACACTTTTAATTAATCATATTTTTCAGTAAGAATAATTCTTGGTACTTTTTACATAATGAATTCAATGAACAGTTTACAGTTTTACATTTAGAAGCTTGTAACTGAATATATTTGCAATTGTTCGTAACATAATTACTGATTCTTATATCTTTAAAATTATTACTAGCACATTAATGCGATTGTGACTGTGTTTGTCTGTTACGATTTCACGACTGAACCGCTGAACCAATTTCGATTAAACGTAGTATGCAGATAGGAGGGTGGAATAACCACAAGAGGTCAACGCTAACGCAACGAGTTCTCACGTGATATCCATTTGACACTTGCCTGTAAACACTGGCAACGACAGTGCTCTTGGAAGAGAGCTGTGGCGGTGACTTGTGTCTTTTGATCTTGCGTAGTGATTTGTGAGATTCGAGCAGTGATTAGTTACTTCATAAAGAAAGATATCGAAGGAAACGACATTCACGACGATTTCCGGAATAAACTGGGAGACTCTCCTTCTTCATATTCAGCTATTACCATGCGGAAAAATAAATTAAAATTTGGTCGGGAGAACTTAGATAATGATCCGTGCAGTGGTCGCACAAGATGTGCCACTACTCCATAAATCATTGCAAAAGTGTACAAAATGGTCATGGAGGATCGTCGATTCAAATTTCGTGAAATTATTCACGTTTGCCAGATGTATCTCATAGGGTATACCAGATTTAACAGAATAATTACACATACTGTGTGTACTATGTCCTTTTAGAGTTCCAATATTTTAGGTGTTCTCTTTTCCAAAACTTTTTTGAACCATTTTCCTTGACTATTCTTTTTTTTTTTTTTTTTTTTTTTTTTTTTTTTTTTTTTTTTGCACTGAACTTTTTAACTTTATGTTGACTGTTACTTCCATATTTATGTCGTAATTTTCAATGTAATGATATAAAAAGATAACGGTCTGATTCTGAATATGCACTCATATCTATCATTACATTCAGTATCTTCGATGTAGACTGTCTGCGTATATAATGTTGTCGAATTGCTTCTTCCTACTGACTTCATTCGGGGATACCCACGTAGTTTCTTTTCTTATGATATATTGGAATAACGTAGATTTTAGAACTGTGTCATACTCACTAGATAATGAGTCTTTCTCGGCTGGCCGTAGTTCTTTCGTGTACAGGAATTTTGTACTTTCAAAGGAACTGTACCAGTATTTGCATGGAGTGATTTAGAATATTCACGGAAAACCTCAGTTGGATGGCCGGGGTGAATCTGAACCACCGTTCTTCCGAAAGAGAGCCCAGTGTGTAACAAATACGAGCCTCCTAAGAATTCTGGTCGAGGTTGTTAGCTTAGAGTAAGAGTTTAAAGCCGCACAATTGTAAACAGACGCTGACTGCCGGCCGCGGTGGCTGAGGAGACTGAGGCGCTTCAGTCACGGTATGCACGGCCACTACGGTCGGGGGTTCGAATCCCCCCTCGGGCATGGATATTTGTGCCGTCTTTAGTATAAGGTAGCTCTTAAGTAGTTTGTAAGTTTAGGGACTGATGACCCCGTAGTTAAGTCCCATAAGCTTAACAAACATTTGAACATTTTTTGAAGACGCTGATTAATCAGCCGCTTGTTTCAAGACACACGCAAAGTGGACTTTTCCTCGGTTGCGTCTTCCGTTAGTTGCACCGTACTCAGAGCAATTATCTCCGATTTCATTACCGGTGAGGTCTTCACTGCATTACTAGCAATGACACCTTACAATGTACTATCACCCTGTCTATGTGAGCCATGATTATGAAACGACGTTGTTACTACTACCCCGGCCTTGGGACCAGTGCAGATTAGAAAGTCCGTTTACAGTGGTCTCGTGCACATTCGATCTGGAATGTCATTGATTGTCTCCCGACTATGCCTCGGCAACCAGGAATTTGGGATGACATTTCGTTTCCCAGCAGGATCCCTTCGGTTGTCATGTGTGGTACCCTTGTAGTAGCGGTTTCTGCAAGATATTCTATGCACCATTTTGCTGCCCCTTGTAGCAAACCATGCAGGGCTTACATTTCAGTAAGATAATGTCCGCCCATGAAGACAGTTTCTACTACTTGTCTTTGGGTTCCAACATACTTTGACCAGTAATGTGACCAGCAATGTGTTAAGCTTATGGGACTTAACTACGGGGTCATCAGTCCCTAAACTTACAAACTACTTACGAACTACCTTATACTACAGACGGCACAAATATCCATGCCCGAGGGGGGATTCAAGCCCCCGACCGTAGTGGCCGTGCAGACCGTGACTGAAGCGCCACAGCGGCCGGCCATACTTTGTCGTAGTTATCGATAAAAGCGCTCTCTCGGTGAAAGATCCGTACCCAAAGACAGGAACGTTGCACAAGTCACTGCGATTTTCAAGAAAGACAATAGGGGTGATCCGCCAAATGACAGGCACATATCACTGACATCGGTTCGCAGTGGTATTTTCGAACATATACTTTTTTCTGGGGGGGGGGGGGGGGGGGATTATGAACTACCTCGAATAATCTGACATAATGAAAACATTAAGTATTGTTCTTGCGAAACACATCTAGCTATTTACTCACATGAATGATGAGTGCTATCGACAGGCGATGTCGCGTCGATTTCATGCAGTATCCTGTTATTGTATGAGTACTTTTGTTTCAGAGTAATGACATTGAAATAATATCTCAAAATAACATAACTATTTCTTACAGCCGATATGCTTCACGATTCGAAATGTGACATATAAAACTGATGAACGTAAATTTTATTGAACCGTTCTTTGCAATATAACAGGACTTCTGAAGATGGAAATTTCTGCGTTTTTGTCTGAGAGAATTTCTCATTGAGCTCACTTACGGTAATGTTAGAACGGAAATTTAATTCTGCTCTTCCACTTTCGCCGAATATTCGTGAGCGCTGTGGATACGCGGATATCGTAGTATCGCCAGGTGCGTGTTTCGGAGCACCCGCTCAAAGCTGTCCTATCTCGCTACTAACAGCGGACGAAGCCGGAAGGAAATGACTTCATGAATAAATATTATTCAAGGACCAAGAATAACACGGCGGGCGCTGAAAGCTTGCAAAGCCGGTAGACACAGCACTGAAAACACGAGACCGCCGCTGCCACAGTGCCCTGGCGTTTTCCATCTCTATAACTACATGTTGCCAAATTAGTATCATCAAACCAGTCTTGGTTATATTTTATCGAAGACCTGTAGATACATGTTAGAGACAGTTGGTAGCAGTTCTGGACGAAGAAAGTTTTTAAATATTTCAACGTAGCACGCTGACGTCACAGCAACTGCAGTTCTTTCCTCTTCCAAAAAAAAAAAAAAAAAAAAAAAAAAACCATAACATAACATAAGATAAAAATAAAAAAGAAAATTAAATAAGTAAATAAAAATAAAATAAATAAATATAAAATATGTATGGAACTCAGGTTCTTCGGGGGCGATCTGAATCAATTTATACAAGTTGCCAGCCAAGATCGCGTTATTTATTAATGGATGACCGATTTAAACGTTCACAGACGTCTTCTTCTGATTTCCAAAATTTTACACTGTCATATCTATATGGTTCTATCTAAATCCTTTCATTACATTTAATATGGCGTAGTTGCAAACAAACATTGATGGTGATGTTGGATCTAGAGAATACATGTCCACACTGGTTGCAAAAGAGTCACTCTGCAACCAGTGTGGACATGTACACCTAGGAATTACTATTACTTCAGACGTAAATTGGAAGGAACACGTAGATAATATCGTGGGAAAGGCGAACCAGAGACTGCGTTTTATTGGCGGAACCCTTAAAACATGCAACAGAACTACAGAAGGAACTACATACACTACGCTTATCCGTCCATTTTTGGAGTATTGCAGCCCAGTGTGGGATCCTTATCAGGTCCGTTTGACGGAGTACATCGAAAGAGTCCAAAGAATGGCATCTCATTTCATATTGTCACGATACAGGGGAGACAGCGTTACGAAAATGATACAGGATCTGGGATGGGAATCATTACAGCAACGGCGCTTATCGCTGCGGCGTGGGCTACTTGCGAAACTCCAATCGCCAAGATTCTGCTCCGAATGCGAAAATATATTGTTGACTCCCACTTACATAGGTAGAAATGATCATGAGAATAAAATACGAGAAATCAGAGCTCGAAAAGAGAGATTCAGGTGTTCTTTCTACCCGCGCGCTATTCGAGAATGGAATGGGAGATAAATAGTATAATTGTGGTTTGATGAACCCTCTGCCAGGCACTTAAATGTGATTTGCAGAGTATTCCATGTAGATGTAGACAAGATCTTTTGCTAAGGTATGATGATGGCATTTACACTGAAGATCCAAAGAAACTAGTAGAGACATGTCTATGCAAACGCAGACAGTAGTGTCCATTAAAACTGCTGCATCAAGAAGAAATGCAGATGAAAAACGGGTATTCATTGGACACATAAATTATACTAGAACTGTCATGTGATTACATTTTCACGCAATTTGGGTGCATAGATCGTGAGAAACCAGTACCCAGAGCAACCACCTCTGGCCTTAATAATGGCATTGATACGCATAGGCATTGAGTCAGAGCATGGATGACGTGTACAGGTACAGATGCCCATGCAGCTCCAACACGATACCACAGTTCATCAAGCTTAGTCACTGGCGTATTGTGACGAGCCAGCTGCACGGCCACCATTGAGCAGACATATTCAGTTGGTGAGAGATCTGGAGAATGTGCTGGAGAGGGCAGCAGTCGAACACATTCCGTATCCAGAAAGGCCCGTCCAGGACCTGCAACATGCAGTCGTGCATTATCGGGCTGAAATGTAGGGTTTTGCAGGGATCGAATGATGGGTAGAGCCACGGGTCGTAACACATCTGAAATGTAACGGCCACTGTTCAAAGTGCCGTTGATGCGAACAACAGGTGACCGAGACGTGTAACCAATGTCACCCCATACCATCACGGCAGGTAATACGCCAGTATGGCGATGACGAATACACGCTTCCAATGTGCGTTCTCCGCGATGTCGACAAAAATACCGATGCGACAATCATGGTGCTGTAAACAGAACCTGGATTCAACCAGAAATTTTTTTTTTTTGCCATTTGTGTACCCAGGTTCGTCGTTGCGTTCACCATCGCAAGCCCTCCTGTGTGTGATGCAGATTCAAGTGTTACCGCAGCCATGGTCTCCGAGCTGATAGTCCATGCTGCTGCAAATATCGTCGAACTGTTCATATAGATGGTTATTGTCTGGCAAACGTCCCCATCTGATGATTTAGTGATCGAGACGTGGCTACTCGATGCCAGTCATCTCGACTGCTAGTGATACAAGGCCGTTGGGATCCAGCTCGGCGTTCCGTATTGCCCTCCTGAACCCACCGATTCCATATTCTGCTAACAGTCATTGGATCGCGAGCAGCAATATCGTGATACGATAAACCGCTATCGCAATAGGCTACAATCCGACCTTAATCATGGAAACCTGATGGTACGCATTTCTCCTCTTTACACGAGGCATCACAACAACGTTTCACCAGGCAACGTCGGTCAACTACTGTTTGCGTATGAGAAATCGGTTGGCAACTTTCCTCATGTCAGCCACCGGCGCCAACCTTGTGTGAATGCTCTGAAAAGCTAATCATTTTGTTATCAGAGCATCTTATTCCTATCGGTTAAATGACGCGTCTGTATCCCGTCATCTTCGTGGTGTAGCAATTTTAATGGCCAGGAGTGTATGTAAACAGAAGTCGGCGCAGCGGTCGGAGTCGCTTATTTTAGATAACAGGTGGCTAGCTCACGCGTGAGATCGGTTACTACTGCTACAATGTACGATTTAAGTGCGTTTGAAGTGGTATTGTTGTGGCGTCCCCATTCACCACAACGCCAACGGTCTACACAAGTCGCGCGCCACTAGAAGAAGGTGTGATAACTTCCACTGTCGGGGGCGCCTCAAGTCTCGTTACGTCTTTGCCTTGCTTCGCGCGCAGGCCAATCGGAAGACAATGGCTCGCCAACATATGCCGGCGTACCACAGGCACGACAATCAGTACAGCGGTGGCAGTACCAGTCAGTCAGTCAACGAGTTAAGTAGCTGTCACTGCAAAGCAAAGCTAGGGAATGCTACATTTCCAGGAGAGCAGTCTACGTTAACAGTAGCCGGAACACTACTATTGACTGAAGCATAACAGAACTATATCATCAGAACTGTTTAAGAGGAAGAATATTTGCAACCACGAGCACTTAGAATATTCATTCAATTGTAATAAAAGTATATGAAGATTATAACTTCTTTCAGTTCCAGACCTTGTCCACATCCCTGCTAACTACGGTCCACTTCTTACTATATAAAAAAAGTAGTCGGCGCACGAGTGATGGGTCACGGTGCCTCTGAGGTAGCAATGTGGTGGGGATTTTCCTAGACGACCACGTGGCACCGTGCATTTTGCGAAACCGGTAAAACATTAAATTTACTACAAATGGATATCGAAAGAACGGGAGCAACGACGAAACGACGACTGAAGAGAATTATTCAAAGTGACAGAAGTGCAACCCTTCCGCCTATCGCTACGGATGCTGGCCCATCAACAAGTGTCAGCGTGTGAACCATTCAACGAATGTCAACCATATGGGCTTCCTGCCGAAAGCTTACTGACAGCACGAAGCAAAGATTTACGTCTCTCATGGTCTGAAGAGTCGTTTCCAATTGTATCGATCAGACAGACTTATATAGTTATGGAGAAAACCTCATGAATTCGTGGACCCTGTATGTCAGCAAAGGAGTGTCCTAGCAGGTGGAGGCTCTGTATTTGTGTGAGAGGTGTGCAGTTGGAGTGATTGAGATCCCTGCTATGCCTAGATACGTACGCATCACGTCTGATCACCGCTGCATGTATTCATGTCCAGCGTACATTCCGAAGGACTTGGCCAATTCCAGTAGGACAATGCGACAGCCCACCCGAAACACCCTGTTATAATCGGTGGCGCCTTTAATTTACCCTCGATATGTTGGCATAAATAAGTGTTAAAAACCGGTGGCAAATTTGAAAGATCGTCAGAACTATTTCTGAATGTTTTCTGTAAACTACATCGAACAGTTAGTTCATGAACCCATTAGAATAGTAAATGGTTGCGAAAATACCCTTGATCTCCTAGCAAAAAATAATGCTGAGCTCGTAAACAGCAACAAAACGGATACAGGGATTAGCGAACATATAGTTGTAATAGCGACGCTGAACATCGAAATTCCTAAATGCACCAGAAATAAACAAAAAATATATCTATTCTAAACAGCAGATAAAATTCGCTTCACGCATTTCTGAGTGATAGACTCAATTCCTTCAAAACTAAAAATGCGAGTGTAGATGCGCTATGCCTTACTTTCAGACATACTATCAGTAGCAATCGAGAGATTTACACCAAATAAATTAATGAAAGAGAGGGCTGACCGTCCGTGGTACACGAAACAGCCGGCCGCGGTGGCCGAGGGGACTGAGGCGCTTCAGTCACGGTCTGCACGGCCACTACGGTCGGGGGTTCGAATCCCCCCTCTGGCATGGATATTTGTGCCGTCCTTAGGATAAGCTAGTTGATAAGTAGTTTATAAGTTTAGGGACTGATAACCCCGTAGTTAAGTCCCATAAGCTTGACAAACATTTGATTTTGTACATAAAACAGGTCAGATCACTATTGCAGAAGCAAAGGAAAACGCATGCAAAATTTAAAAAGACACAGAATCCCCAAGACTGGCAATCTTTTACAGAAACTCGAAACATAGCGCGGACTTGAATGTGCGAACCTTGTAATAGTTTTCACGACAAATATCTGTCTCGTAATCTTGCAGAATATCCTAGCGGCAAAACACAAACAATACCTTCACTACGCAATAGCAATGGTAATACTACCGATGAAAGTACTGCTAAAGCATAATTGCTAAACACAGCTATCCGAAATTCTTTCATCAAAAGAGAAGAAGTTAACATTCCTGAATTCAAACCAAGAACAGCTGGCAGCATGCGAAAATTAGAAGTAGATGTTCCTGGAGTAGGAAACATGTCACTAAACAAAAACAAATCTTCCGGGCCAGATTGCATACCAACTAGACTCCTCTCAGAGTATGCTGATGCAATAGCTCCATACTTAGCTATCATATACAATCGATCAATCAGCGAAAGATTCGTACCCAAAGACTGGAAAGTTGCTCAAGTCACTCCAATGTTAAAGAAAGGCAATAGGAGTGATTCCCAAAATTACAGGCCTATATCATTGACGTCGATTTGCTGTAGGATTTTGGAACATATACTTTCTTCGAAGAGTATGAGCTACCTCGAAGAGAATGACCTAATAACCACTAGTCAACACGGATTCAGAAAGCATCGCTCTTGCGAAACACAGCTTGCCATTTATTCGCATGAAGTAATAAATGCCATCGACAAGGGATGTCAAATCGATTCCAGGTTTCTGGATTACAGGAAGGCTTTTGACACTATTCTAATGAAATTCCGTGCTTATGGAATATCGCCCCAATTGTGCGATTAGATTCGCGATTTCCTATCAGAAAGGACACAGTTCGTAATAATTGACGGTAAGTCATCGAGTAAAACAGGAGTGATATCTGGCGATCCCCAGGGAAGCTTTATAGGCCGCTACTTTTCCTTGTTTTTATAAACGATTTAGGAGACAATCTGAAAAGCTCCCTTAGACTGTTCGCATATGATACTGTCATTTATCGGTTAGTGAAGTCAACAGAGGCTCAAAAGCAACTGCAAAGCGATGCTGACAAAATTTCTACATGGTGCGAAAATTGGCAGTTAACGCTAAAAAAAGAAAAGTGTGAAGTAGTACACATGACCACTAGGAAATCCGCTGAACTTCAATTACACGATAAATCAGTCAAACCTTAAGGTCTTAAAATCTACATAATGCCTAGGAGATACAATTACGAACAACTTAGACTGGAGAGAAGTCATAGAAAACATTGTGGGAAGGCGAACCAAAGGTTACGTTTCATTGGCAGAAGGAAGATGCAACAGCACCACCAAAGAGACTGCCTGCATCACAGTTGTGCGTCCTCCCCCGAAGTACTGTTGCCCTTGTGGGACCCTCACCAGGTGGGACTGACGGAAGACATTGAAAAGGTTCAGGCAAGGGCAGCTCGTTTTGTTTTATCGCGTTACAGGGGGGGGGGGGGGAAGCGTTACGGAAGTTTGAAGTTTTATTAAAAAAAAATTTATGTCTCTTTTTATCAGAAAGTATATAAGAGCTTTTTATTAAAATTTCTCTGTTTCATCTCTGTATATGTTGCAAGCTTCTCTCATGAGGGTTTTGGAATGGGTCAAATAGGAGAATTTTCTTAATTTTTTAATTATAATTCCTCTAGTAGAATTTCAAATTCATGCAAAATTCCAGTCACTTTGCCACATATCTCAGCTTGCAATTAGAATTTCAAAATTTGCTCGTTTATTTAGTTTACAGAAATATGTGTACGAAAATGTCATAATTCTAGCATTCATAGAATCTGAGGAAAACGTACATAAAATTAAAAAAAAATTCTTTGTCAAAAACGATGCGGCTAATTTATTATTGTTTATATGATATTGACCAGAGTCAAAGATGATCTATAAAACCAAAGAGTATGTATCATGGCCTTCTAGATGAAATCTGCACATCTTTGGTTGAAGGTAATACACAGAATCGTTGGTACTGAAGCGCTGCTTCAAAAAGTGGGCGTGGCAGGGAGGCCGCGTCACACTTTTCATTAATTTTCAGGCACTTCTGATGCGATTTCATTGGAACTTTGGGAACTAATTGTCCATGCTTTATAGTAACAAATAAAGAATAAATCGAAAATTGTCATTTTTGGTCAATTTCATCAACGTCCCCTCTTAATCCACTCACTCGAAAAGCCACTTTGATCAAGATTATAAATACCGTCCATAAAACCGTTCACAATATGATCAACATATCTTTTCATTTATTATCATTTAATATCCAAAAGAGTCTGCATTAAAAAATCTTCCTATGATACGGTACATAAAGAAATAAAAAAACTTTAAGTGCAGCTGCAGACATGTGTTTACAGGAGATGTATGATTTACGAAGCGACAAGCAACGATTCCCACGGGACAGGATTCGATGTCACTGTTGGTTGTCATATTTCAGGCAAACACTTAATCGTATGCATGCACAATGCAAACATTCACAGCAAGCCTGTGTATGCCAACAACTACTATCAACTGTTATACGCGACTCGAGAGCAGTGGTCGTTGCATAATGGGCAGTCGGAAAGCGAGAAATTACGGCGCACTGAACTGTCTGAGAGTAGTACATCTGGAAACTCCGCGATTTGGGCCCAGAAATGTTTGAATGGTACATTCAACGTACGCCACGAAAGATCCGACATAATTCAGTTTATTAATTCAAGTAACAACGCAATGTAGATCTCAATTTCTTTTATTTCGCTGGTTAAAGGTTTCTGTCACTTGCATGCCCAACATCAGACCATAACTGTAATGTTAAATAATATATTATTTAATACATTTCTATGTATCAGCAAACAAGTGTTTATTTCAGTTCTGACATAATGACAACAATATTTTAATTTATAATCTGACAATGGTAAAATAGTGCCTCCGATTTCTGTTTTTCAAATCATAAAGAAACCATCACATGGATTTCTATGTTTCCATATGCCACAAATGTCTTTTATATGACTATATATAATGTACTTCTAAATTCTTTTACATTTTTCTATTATAATGATTTGGTTTGTTGCATATTGAAATACACTCTTGCATTAATTCCGTTAGAACTTATACCCGATTGGCCAACATTTAAGTTAGAGGATGGAGCTCACAGTATTTAAAGGCTGACTGCAGCTACGTCTACAGCAGTCAACGTTAAACCTTTAGACAACTCCAGCGGAAAACAACCGGTGGCCAAGATTATGGGTATATTTTTTCTTATTTTAAATACTCAATTTAGGAATAATGAACCCTCTAAGAATATATTATGTATCTTTACAATTGTGGTCTGATGATGGTCATGTAAATTACCGAAACTGGTTACCAGGGAAATAAAAATAATTGCGATCTATACTGCCTTGTTACTTGAATTAATAATTACTTGTAAGATCGCTGTTTTAGTGTTCTCAAAAACAATTCAGTTCACAGAGAGAATGAATGTAGCTAAACCTCTTTATAGCCACAGATATTTGGGAAACTGCCAAGTATTTCATATATTGTTGGAAACGCCTATCACTCTCCCTAGCTTTATCGTAACATTTTTTGATATTTTGCTGTCGTGGTTATCAGTTTAGGAGAGGCTGGATGCAGCTCTCCATGCTCATGTCTCCTGTACAAGTCATAGTCTGTTACGTAATGTCATCTGCATCCATTTAAAAACATTTTAGGACAGTCAAGTCATGGTCTCTTCATACCGAGTGGAAATGGAAATTTTTAAATTGAAATTTAGATAACTGAACTTCTTAGGCGAGATCATAGCAATTTTTTGTATTTTTAATGACCTCTTAGGTAATAGTGGTTGCTACCTTTCTAAAGAGTAATTGTCCATGAACCTTCCGGGATGTGAGATTGTGGTCCATTAAACATTTTTGGTCCTGACGTTTCCTGCAGAGCTGCGTTGGACATCTGCAGTGGTGCTCCTGTTGGTTCTCAGTCTTGGTTACTGACTAGTCAGACGTCAGAGAGCGGCATAAATACCGTCTGAAATGAGTGTGCTCAAGTTTTCACGTGACCATAGGAGATAATATTTGTTAAAGTTAAAAAAAATTAACTATCTATTGTCACTAGTCAAGGATGAAAAACATTATCTGCCTATTATGATGAGCAACAGTCCATACATAAGTAGGTTTCGTGGTTTCTTCCTTCCTCTTAAAATTATCTCGCCGTTTCAAGTCGGAGGTTCGAGACCTACCTCGGACATGGATGTGTGTGTGTGTGTGGTGTTCTTAAGTTAAAGTAGTTTTTCAGTTTAGGGACCTATGAGCACTGTAGTTAGGTCCCATAAAAATTATCCCCATGGTTATACATTTTACTTGCTTTCTTATACAGCTGTGAATAATTGTTCGATGCTGGATATGCATTTTAGTTCCTGTGATTTTTAATGCTATTGATTACGTAGGGTATAATAAGGGGTATCCATTTAAGGAAACATAATTCATGTTGCAACTAATATTAGTCTACCTTTTAGAATCTGTCATAGTGCTTTCATAAGCCCTCGCCGTACGAACATGACAAAAATCGTTGTCAATATCTTTTTGTTCCATAGATATTTTGGGTGAAAAATTTAAGTGAGACACATGCACATGTATGACAACGTAATTCAAATTTGTTCATTCCAGCAATGAACAGCCCGTGTTGGAATTATTTGCTAAAATTGTCAGTCAAGCATTTCACGCCCTTGGCACATGCTAAGATTGTCTTTATAAAACTTAATGAGTTTCAGTTGACCACTGGTCTGTATATTCTTTTATGTTTTTATGTGTTTTCACCGCATCCTGATGCTCTATCTATTTTATAACGTAATAGATACAGCTATTTTCCTTTCCATACTCCTAGCAGCACACACCCTTCTTCCTTTCTTCAGTACGTTCACTATCCTGCCCTCCACCTCTCTTTTGGTACAACTCACTGGTTTTACTTCCTTTTCTAATTACTTATCCCCTTGTTACCATTACTTCATACGCTTTAAATTTTCCATTTTAAAAGTATTTTATTCTCCTTCTGCTCTAACAAATTTTAATGTATTTCATATTCTCCGACACTTATTATTATATGAGCAATCGCTAAGCCCCTTTTTAATTCACGTACTATCAACTGACATTGTTTCTCCCTCCCCCCCCCCCCCGATCCCATAACATACGCATTGTGACACCGATGTTCGTTGATGAATGTAGCACATGTCAGTGGTCACCTATTTATTTTCACAGACCGCTTCTCCATGCTGAGAAACGTTCCTTCCATAATTTATTATTTTTACGTGGTCTTACACCTTTCATTAGAGAATCCTTTTAATGCCTTTAACATATCGGTCTTACTTGTCAACTCATTTTAATATAGTCGACGATTGTAATTATTGGCTATCACGCCATTATTTTGTTTTCAACTACTTCTAAAACGATCTTTACAGGTCGAGGAAAGTGAACTGAAGGCTTAGAAAACAAAGCGATTTAAATGTTTGACTTACCTAGTTCTTTCCCCATACAGCAAAACTTTGAGTGCTAATATAGCTTGATTCGCTTGGTTTTCAGTTTTCACTCACAACAGATACATATAACGATTTTGAAAGAATCTGTAGCAATAATACCGTTAAAAAAAGTGGTTTACTTGGTTTCTTTTTCTCCTGGTCCCTCCATTATTCAATTCCAGTTTACTTGTCTATGCGAGTATATAAGAAAAGCCCTTAAGAAATATTCTTTATAAAATGCAGATGTGTCAAAACTTTGTAACGCGCTATTTTTAATCGGAAACATAACCGTTGGTTGTTTGGTTGGTTGGTTGTTCAACGGACCAAAGTATAATGATCATCGGTCCAAAATACAATATTAACAAGGTCTGTTTTATTCCTGGAATCTAAAAAACACTGTTCATGCATCAAGCCAAAATGGAGTGGAAATCAAGTTTGTAAGTTAGAAAAAGGTAACTTGCGAAAGGAACGTAAGTCTGTGGAGAAGCGAAGGAGACCACAATTGTATTCTGGAGTGGGTGGTCAAATCCAGCTTCTGACATCCTAATTCAGGTAATGAAACTATACGATCCCCTACCGTTACTTGCAAACAGCACGATGGATCCAGAATGAAACTTCCACTCTGCAGCGGAGTGTGCGCTGATATGAAACTTCCTGGCAGATAGACTCGAACCTGGGACCTTTGCCTTTCGCGGGCAAGCGCTCTACCCACTGAGCTACCCCGACACGACTCTAAACTTTACTTCCGACAGTACTTCGTCTTCTCCTGGAAGAAAGGATATGGAGACATGGCTTAGCCACAGCCTTGCCCGCGAATGGCAAAGGTCCCAGGTTCGTCCCGGTTCCGGCACACAATTTTACTCTGCCAGGAAGTTTCAGCACGATGAATTCTTCCGTGATTGTCCTGAATGCAGAGGGGATCTTTCCTGTGGTAAATCATCTGCCTATTTTTCGAACTCCCAATTTACCCCCCCCCCCCCCTCCCTCTTTCCTTACTGAGAGACAATGCTGCTTAAGTATATATACTTCCAAATGATGTTACATTGTGTAGAGCAACCATGTCTCCTTTTTAGAATCAAAGCAAACAGAGGACCCATGCGAATACTCCGCACCGTTAGTGGAGTGACAAAAATGTTGCGAAAAAATGAAAATAAAGTTGAATGTTCACGCATAGCTTTCTTGAAAATCAATCATTGCAAGTGTTTAAAAGTGCTAATGAAAAAGCTTGGTCCATTGAGTGTTGTTAGGTCAAAGAAAACTGCGTACCTTAAATAGAACCGAAGATATAATAAAAATCGATTAAAATATTCAAAGCAAGGACAGAAGTATTCCGCGTTCGAATATAAAACTGTAGAGAAAAACAAGGCGAAAGTTATGTAAATTCTTATACTTGATGGAAAATCTGTAGATGAATACCTTTCATTTAAAACAAAAATGAAGGAAATCGGCCGGTTCGTTTGGTCTGGCAGACTGACTTTTCTTAGGTTCTTTTAATACATAGTATGTTCCATATTATCGAGTACAGTTTCCAAACTATCGACGCGTAACTCGCGTTTTTCGCTGTGTTATAGGACGTATCAAGGATAGGGGTTACCATTTTGTCCGATCCGACCCAGCCATTGCACGTGTAAACACCACATTAATCTCCTTCCTTTAAGGAAAGGAGGCATCATACCTCATTGAGAGAAACAAGACAAGATTCCACTTAATTGAATGACAGTACCTGTTTTGAGAGGCTTTTTAGTGCATTTAGTACCGGAAGTTTTAACACGTAGGTACTCGTGTAACAATGAGTTACGCAACCTGGGCTCAAACTAAGCTAAATATACAAATATAGTATTAGAGAAAAATAAACATTTCGATTTATTTCTGATATATGGACACGATTGACTAAAATTGTACTATTTAACATCATTAATTTAATGTGAGAAGAGCAAATCAAATTTTTTAACTGATAGAGTGCTATAAATTAATGATACGTTCTTGTCCATCAAATCTAAGCAATTTGTAGAGACAGTGTATTGGAACTACTGATTTAAATTACTCTCCATTAGAAATTTAGTAACTTTCATGAAAATGCTTGAAGTTAGATTTACAAGCTTTAAAACTATTTTTAAGTAGACCGATCAGATTACGTTCCTAACAGTTCATATACAATGAAAAAAGTAAGTGGAATATCAATTCTCATAAAAATCTTTAATCAGTCGTAAATGGTATATTCTCGTGTCATGTAAAATGTTTGATATATAATATATTTTCTCAAATTTGTTGAAAGTCTTGCAATTGTTTTCCTACCCCTCAGATATGTTCCAAAAGCCAGTATTGAAAATATCGATTCATAAAACTGGAACACAATTTCTTCATACTACAATATATATACCCCTAATAACTGCATAAAGTGTGCTTCGGTTGCACAGTGGTAGAGTGCCAGACGACAGATCCAAAGTTCGTGGGTTCGATCCCCGCCAGGTCCTAGGATTTTTATCTGTCACTTTCCACTTCTTTCCCCTCTGGCAGTATTGCGCATGTGAAAAATACCGAGTAGCACCGTGGTTCGGAACCCACGTTAAACTGTAGGTCCCCCTATAACTGGCTGGGTATGTCAGTTCGAAGGTCGGAGGAAGGCAACGGCATACCACCTCCAAACAGGACCATCCCTAGTAAAGCACTGTGGTGTTCAAACCAATCTTCGGATTGATGACTGCTTTACCTTTTTTAACTGCATAAAATCTTATGATCTTCAAATAGCCGTACCGTAGGTGCAACCACAGCGGAAGGAGAGTCCAGACAAACGTGTCGTTCCTACAGAGAGGCAGCAGCCTTTTTAAGTAGTTACAGGGGCACCAGGCTGGATGACTGACTGATCTGGTCTTTTAACTTCAGCTAATGTGGCTTTGCTGAACAGTTACTGTGAACGGCTAAAAGCGAGGGAAACTACAGCCGTTACTTTTCCCGAGAACATGCAGATCTACTCTATGAATGTAAGATGAATGCATACTCTCTAGTAAAATATTCTGGAGATCAAATAGTCCCCATTTCGGATCTCCGGGCGGGGACTACTCAGGAGCATGTAGTTACAAGGAAATACAACACTGCCATTCTACGTATCGGTGCGCAGAAAGATCTCTTAATCGGGGAGAGATCTCAGAAAATTTAAAAAGAGCAATGGATAAGTTGAAGTTAGATACATTGAGGATTAGTGAAGTTCGGCGGAAAGATGAACACGATTTCTGGTCAGGTGAGTACAGTATTATAAATACAAAATCAGTTAGGGTTATCGTAGGCGCAGGTCTGATAACAAGTAAACAGAAATGCGGGCAAACTTCTATGAGCAGCGCAATAGTCGCATTATCGTTGTCATGATAGATACGAAACTAACACAGACACAGTAATACAGATTTATATATCAACAAGTTTAGTCGATAATGAGACGATCAAAGAAATCTATGAGGAGGTAAAAAAAAATTATTCAGACAGTTAAGAGAGAGGAGAACTTAATTGTGATGGGGGATTGTAATTCGTTAGTAGGAAAAGGAAGGGAAGGAAAAATAGCAGGTGAATATGGACATGGAAAAAAGGAATGAAATAGGAAGCCATCTGGTAGAATTTTGCACCGAACACAATTGACTCATAACAAACACTTGGTTTAAGAATTAGGAAAGAAAGTTGTATATGTGGAAGGTACCATGAGACACCGGACGGTTTGTAACAAAGCAAGGTTACCACTTCCCATCCTATCTGCCTCAATATTTACCCCTTTTAGATAAACTTATTCTTTTCCAAAATCTCATATATTCATCTGAAAAAATGAGCAGTAAGCATAATAGATCACCTACATACAATGGCAATAACAGAAGAGGACCCTAAATGTAGGATCTGTGATGACGGTGATGAAATTGCATCACATCTAATCTTCGAATGCATTGCATTGGAGAGTAAAAGGCACAGGACATTTGGGACAACCAGACCCGAAGAAATTGTGTCTAATAAAGAACTGGTAAAGGGACTCCTTGCACTGTTCAAGGGCATTGGTTGGCTTTACTAGATATACAGTGAGCGATACCGCACAATAAACGTAGTTTCTGTGCGGGCAGTGGCGGGTTGGACCAAGACTGTTTTGCTTTCCCTGAGAAAATCAAATCAAAAAAGCTAATAGATACCTTCAAAATACCGAATCTATAAATAAGTCCTCTCCAAGGTAATTTTATTATTCAGCCTAGTCTGTGTAGTAGTGGGAAAGCATTGTAATAATTAGTAAGGCCAGGGACTGTATTAATAATGAAATATTCTTAACTGAAGAAGTAATTTCAACTCGCCTTATCATATTTCGAGTGCGGAAATAGGAATATTAAAAAAAAGTTCAAATGTTTGTTAAGCTTAAGGGACTTAAGTGCGGGGCCATCAGTCCCTAAACTTACAATACAAACTAACTTATACTAGAATCATCACAGACATCCATGCTCGAGAAAGGATGCGAACACCCGACGGGAAACGGCCTGCGCTCGACCACTTCACCGCGGCTCGGAATACTCGTATTTAAATATATGGCAGAACACCTCCGCTTTATAGTAAGATATCTGGGATTATACAACATTTGTTAACTTACGTATTAATCGAAATTAAAACATTGTACCAGTACCAAATTTCATGGCCCTTTACTCCTAAACTGATGTTACATTCCGGACTTTAACTATATTCTTTTGTTGCCGCAGTTTTTCCCTTGCTCTTGATATACTACATTAATTGATTTATGTCCTAATAAGAAAGTTGAATTATTTTCTGTAATAAATTATTTTATTTAATATGTCTGCCAGTCACAAAGGATTTGCAAACCCCTTATCGTAACAATGATTCCAAATACTTTATTAATTTTCTGTCAAACAATAATTTCTATAAACCAAAATTGTAATAGTAAAATATAGTTTAACTCGAATGTCAGAATTTGACCAAGCCATTTTATGAACAATTGTGCAGATTATGAGATCACAAAACTATTACTACGCTGCTCTATAAATATCCAGAAAAAATCGGTAATTAGTTACTTGGCGGTTAGACACAAAAGAGTAGCCACGAGTGACAAACATGTCCAGCGATGCATCGCCCATACTCAAATGAACTGCAAGACTATGCTGTAATTTGTGTACTGTGTAAATTTACTTGTATCTACTGTGCACTGAGTTTCAGCTAATTGTGTTGACTTAATAATTTATTCTGTGACTGTGATAAATCCGCACGCAAACAACTGTTAAAATACTGCACTAGCATGATATTGATAATATCGCCTAATTAGTCCAATCTGTAGCCTACTATTCTGTTCTTGCCGTGAAAACTATTGTGAGAACCGAATTGGCAATGTATATTGTTTATACTTTTGGTGTTAAATAAATATTTAACTACAAGTTAAACATTGTGTTACGAACTTCAGTGGTAGAGAATAGTAGCACCAACAATTTCAGTGCGCTAGATCATACTGAAGAGACGTTACCGAGTGCATCAGGCAATGAGACTACGAAAGATAAGGGCACGATAATTAAATGTTTCCGGACAGATTTTATAATGGTAAGACGTAGATTTCGGAACCAGTTTTTAAACTGTAAGACATTCCCAGGGCAGATACAGAACTGATCATATCTTCTTGATCATGAACTGTAGGTTGAAATTAATAAAATTCCGGAAGGTAAGAAAGTAAGTGGATGGAACCTGAAATTCTTGAGAATTTAAGAGGGAGCTTTAGGGGTCAACTGACAGAAACGAGTGGAGAAGAGGGTAATAAAGGAGTGGAAGAGGAATGAGTAGCATTGAGAGATAAATAGTAAAGCAGCAGAGGATAAAATAGGTAGAAAGGCAAGACCTACAAAAAATCCTGGGATATCACGAAATACTAAATTGATGAAAGGAGAAAGTATAAAAATGTAGTACAGGCGACTAAGAAGTGAAATTGACAGGAAGTGCAAAGTAGATAAGCAGGAGTAGCTAAAAAAGCAAATTTAAGTCTAGAAGAATGTATAAATAGGGGAAAAGTAGATACTTCCTCCAGGAAAGTAAAAGAGACATTCGGAGACAAGAAAAACAGCTCTATGAATATCAATAATTCAGATGGAAAACCAGTAATCAGCAAAGAAGGGAAAGATGGAAGGTGGAAAAAATATATAGAAGGACTCTATAAAGGAAATGAAGAGGAAGTAAATGGACGAAAAATAGGAGATACTGTACTGAAAGACTTAAGTCAAAACAAGGACTCTGGATGAATGACATTCCCTTAGAACTACTGAAGTCTCTGGCAAAGACAGCCATGAAAAAACTATTTCACCTGGGGTGTAAGATGTATAAGACAGGGGAAATACCCTCAGATTTTAAGAATAATGTAATAATCCCCACTCCATAGAAAGCAGGCGCAGAAAGGTGTGAAAAATTACAGAACTATCAATTTAATAAGTCATGATTGCATAATTTTAACAAGAATTATTTACAGATAGATGAAAAAGGTCGTAGAAGCCGACCTCAGAGAAGATCTTAGATAATAGTTTAAGGAAAAGCAAACCTACATTTCTAGCTTTTGTAAATTTGAAGAAAGATTTTGTCAATCTTGAATGGGATAAACTCTTTCAAATTCTAATGCAAGCAGAAGTAAAATATAGGAAACGGGGGGTTATTTATAAGTTGTACAAAAACCAGATATCAGTAAATCAGAGTTGAAGGGCATGAAACGGATGCAGCGATTGAGATGGATGTAAGACAGGGTTGTAGCCTTTTTCAATCTTATTGAATTTGTATATCGAGCAAGCTATAAAAGAAAACAGGGAGAATTTTAGAGAACAAATTAAAGTTCAGGGTGAAAAAATAAGGACCTTGTGTTTTGCCGTACACACTGTAATTCTGACAGATACAGCAAATGACTTGGAGGAGCAATTGAATGGACTGAACGGTGTGGTGACAGAAGCGTATGGCCGACCGCGGTGGTCGAGCGGTCTGCGACGTGCCAGTCACGCTCTGCACGGCCGCTGCGTTCGGGGGTTCGAATTCACCCCTCGGACATGGATGTTTGTGCCGTCTTTAGTATCAGCTAGTTCATAAGTAGTTTGTAAGTTTAGGAACTGATGACCACGTAGTTAAGTCCTATAAGCTCTACAAATATTCGAGCATTCGAAGCGCATGAGATGAATATTAACAAGAGAAAAACAAGGGTAATGGAATGTAGTTAAGAAAATCAAGTGATGCTGAAGGAATTAGATGAGGCAAGGAAACAATAAAGAAGGTAAACGAGTTTTGTTACTTAAACAGTAAACATATGATGAGCGCAGTACAGAGGATATAAAATGCAGAATGGCAATGGGAAGAAAGAGAAAGTTTGTTTACTTGAAATATTAATTTAACCGAAAGGACGTCATTTTTAAAGGCTTGTGTGTGGAGTGTTGCCTTGCACGGGAGTGAAATATGGATGACAAACGGTTCAGACAGGAAGAGGATAGAGGCTTTTGAAATGTGGTGTTACAGAAGAATGCTGAATATTAGGTGGGTCAATCGAGTACTGAACAGAAGTGGCGAGAAAAGTAATTGATGGCATACCTTAACTAACAAATAGAATCGATTTATAGGACACATTCTTAGATATCAAGGAATCGTGTATTTAATGTTGGAGGGAAGTGTGGGGGAAAAATAGCAAAAGGAGACCAAGAGATGAATAGAGTGAACAGATTCAAATGAGTGGAGAGCTGAATCAAGAAAGGCTCGGAACTGAAGAGCACATCAAAAACGGCTGAAATAATTTTCTTTTAGACTCAGATGCCTGAAGTTTTATTTCACTTAACATACATTAATAGACTAAATATGTTCACCCGAGTGTCTTCATAAGAACTGAACTGTTTTCTTGACATATATAATTAGTAAATTCAATTCATTTTATTGATCCAATTATGACCGTTGGCAACAGCGTCCCTTAACAAGATTTCCTCTCACCTCGTAGCTGTCGACTAGCGACGTTTGATTCTTGATTATATTTCTCTGGCCCCGGCAGAGAAGATGCTGTTATCTGTCGCGCCATTGTCACCGCACATGAGGCGTCAGGAAATAAACACACACTTTTTGAGAATCACACAATAAAAGTCATTAATATTAAAAATTATTAACAGCTGTAAAAAAATGGTGTCAGGCAGTAGCATGGATAAACTTTCCTCCAATTGCAACAGTTTCGAAATACACTTCGCATACATGTTCCATGCAAGTAGCACACACTGTTGAGTTGTTGTTCGTACTTTGGAACATGTGGGACCTCTTTCATTGTGCTATGTTTGTCCTGTTCCTGTCTCCTCATGTGTTTGAAGGCTACGAGACTGCTGTTGCCGCTCTTGTGTTTCACCGTTGACTCTGGCCTGCAGAAAAAAAAAACTTTATTCTCTCCCTAACTTTACGGGATACGAATCTGTTACCAGCTGTGCTGACAAAATTTACCGCCATAAGCTTTTCGCATGCTCCTCCGGAAATATTCTTGTTTGCACTTTTTACTGGTGTTCATCTTTCAAAGGACGTATGCATTTAGTGCAGAGAGATTCAGAAAGTGGGAGAACACAGCGTAACTGGTCGCATGTGACCACGGCTCCCTTAGTGCAACTGTAAAAAGTTGCAAATTCTGGTACTTTAACGGCACCTGTGTCTCAGCTCTCTGTCCATCACCGTGCATTAATGACATGAGCAGTACTGGGTATGATTTTCTGATAACATAAGAAAACATGCACATCTCTCTCATGAAACCAAAAATACTTGATTTCATGTTCCTTTAATGGGGATATGCCACAATCTATCACAGACAGTCACGAAACACTCAAGGGAAAAATTGCAACTGAAGCAATACTAGCGTTCCAAGCGGCCATTAGATAGTAACAGAGGAATGACATGATAAAAACTGAGAATTTGCCGTTTTCAATGCTGTTACTTTCATATTTCCTAGTCACTGGACGTTGTTGTGACCTTTCTAATACATATAAGAAGACATCATTAAAGTAATATCACTGCTTTTGTTAATGGCAGTCTACAATAACAAATTGTCAGTGCAGTGTAATTCATACAGTTCACAATACCCGAAACGTTTTCGTATCGTTCAAAACTTTTTGAAAGCATAAATGAATTGCAACCTGATAGCTCAAGTATAAAAGAAACTCATTACGATTATGTTCGCGTGCTCGGTGCGTACTGACATATCGCACGAGTTTTGTTTTGGCTGATTTTGAACAATGTAATATTTTCTAGCCTACGCACAATTTTTACATTGTAAGAGACTAGATCCTACATCGACTTATCAAACCTCTTTTCGACTTGTCCTTGCTTCTATTTCTTTTGTGTACCTATCATATTTTTTTTAGCTACTTGGTAGGTATCAAAGTGAATATCTTCAAGAATCTGATGTGCTAATGTTAACAGTTTATATATGGACATATTATTTATTTGTAGCTACGTATTCACTTTATCACACTAGTAGGTCACCACCAAAATATGTTGGTATACAGGTTTATAAATTTTCTGAAAATGAGGTACGAAACGAAGCAGGCTGTAATGAAATAGTTACCGGTAATTAACTGCTACCGGAAGCATTCAGACATTACCTTTATACAGCAGTAGTGTTATATAATAGTGGTGAAGTATTTGAGATTCTGATTAAGAGCAGAAATTTGGACGAGAATGAATTGTTAAAGTTTTACTGCTATGTCTAAAAACATAACCACCGTAAATGAACACTTGTTATTCGTAACATTATTCTCTTACTTCTGAGCATCATTTGCAAATGAGAGATTTCCGAATTATATTTTTGATAGTTGCTACAATTTATACCGCCACAAAAGCTGGTAAATACGAAGGTAGTTTGAATGTGCTGCTTCACTGCAAATACACAGTCATTACTCAATCGTTTTGCGGTGTGTTTGTACGACCCAGTCGCTTAGCATCATTGCAGTCGCGAATTTGCAGAAATTCACTGGGAGTTTCGCCACTCTTATGTTAGACTCTGGATATGCATTAGCTGAAGATCATTAGTTTCAATCGACTTTATTTTGACCGGTTTCGATAATCGTATGTTGCCATCTTCAAGTCTATGCAGATTACCATTACTGCACATGGCGAGTCATAAACTGGGAAAAATATTTCGTGCAAATCGTCACACACTGAGCTACAAACATAAATTCGTTCTCCGCATGTTCCTATGTCAATAAATGACAATTCAATTGAATGGTAACAATACGGAAATATGAGGTGGACTTTTGGGTTTTACTATGCGCTGACACTGGCCAAGGGAACAGATCGGCAATAGGACAAAAGAGCACAAGTTCCTTTCCCTATGCCAAGTGGCCACGATACACAATACTGACCAGCGAAAACGACACGAGATAGCTGTGAGCGCTGCCATTGCTCGCAGTGTCACGCAGACCGTCGCTTGACACCATATGCCTCGCCTTCTCGTGAGCGGCTAGACTACCTACAACAGTCGCATGTTGTGCCCTATTGCCGATCTGTCCTCTTGGGCAATGTAGGCGCACAGTAACACCCGAAAGACCACCTCATATTTCCATACTTTTACCATTCAATTGCATTGTCATTTATTGACATAGGAACATGCGGAAAACGAATTTCTGTTTGTATCTCAGTGTGTGACAATTTTCATGAAGTATTTTTCTTCATTTATGACTCACCCTGTATATTAGATCGCACCCCTTCTTTGAATTATGTCAAACACATGCATCATATTCCTTTGTTTATCAACACCCACACACACACACACACACACATGCGCACGCGCGCTCGCGCGTACATACACATACACAACAGCGGAGAATTGATACAATCATTTCGGGTCAGACGGTCGACATTGCAGGATCTCTAATAGTCACACCGAGGCAGTCACTCAGTAACTGTAGTTCGACGTGGAACAATGAAGCTCACATTTACTCTCAATAGAATATGTGAAAAAGCTCCACAATAAAGGAAAATACATGACGCCCCCCCTCCTCCCCTGCCGAGTTTCAGATTGTCATATGCCACAGAAATCAAGCAATATATATTTAGTCCGGAGACTGGTTTGATGCAGCTCTCCACCCTACTCTATCCTGAGCAAGCCTTTTCATCTCCTCATAAGAACGGCAACCCACATCCACTTGAATCTGCTTACTATACGCGTCCCTTGGCCTCCCTCTGCGATTTTTACCCCATACACTTCCCTCCAATGCTAAATTTACGATTCCTCGATGTCTAAGAATGTGTCCTACCAAGCGATCCCTTCTTTTAGTCAGGGTATGCCAAAAATTCCTTTTCTCACCAATTCTGTTCAGTACCTCTTCATTAGTTATGTGATCTACCCACTTAATCTTCAGCATTCTTCTGTAGCACCACATTTCAAAAGCCTCTATTCTCTTCCTGTCCGCACTGCTTATCGTCCATGTTTCACTCCCGTACAAGGCAACACTCCACACAAATGCCTTCAGAAAAGACTTTCTTACCCTTAAATTAATATTCGATGTTAGCAAATTTCTCTTTTTCAAAAATGCTTTTCTTCCCATTGCCATTCTGCATTTTATATCCTCTGTACTGCGACTATCGCATGTTATTTTACTACCCAAGTAACAAAACGCATCTACCAACTTCATTGTTTCGTTACCTAATCTAATTCCTTCAGCATCGCCTGATTTTATAAGACCGCATTCGATTATTTCTGTTTTTGCTCTTGTTAATGTTCATTTTATACGCTCTCTTCAACACACTGTCCATTCCATTCAACTGCTCTTCCAGGTTCTTTGCTGTCTCTGACAGAATTACAATGTCATCAGCAAAACGCAATGTTTTTATTTCTTCACCCTGAAGTTTAATCCCTATTCCAAATTTTTCCTTGCTTTCCTTCATCGCCTGCTCGATGTACAAATTGAATAACATCGGAGAAAGGCTACAACCCTGTCTTACTCCCTTCCCAACTGATGCTTCCCTTTCATGCCCTTCGAGTCTAATAACTGCGGTCTGGCTTTGGTACAAGTTGTAAATAACTCTCCTTTCCCTGTATTTTACCCCTGCTGGCTTCAGAATTTGAAAGAGTGTAGTCCAACTTAAAGGGGCCGGCAGACGTTCAATAATATAGTCAATATATTGACTGTTTGGCAATACACCGTCGGCACGTGTGTATTAACGTATTGTCAGTACCGTAAATATTGACAGAGCAGTATTTATGGAGCCAAAAATGTTTTCCTGTTAGACAATATCCGTTTTTCAGATGTTTACAGTGTTTCGTGAATCAGCCTCAGGGCGCTAACTTGTATCACATAACTACTGTTCTTTTTTTTTTTTTTTTTTTTTTTTTTTTTTTTTTTTTTTTTTTTTAATATTTACAAACTCCGTTTCTATCTCGATACGCTTTGAAAGGTATCTGCTTCGGACAAGAAACAAGAGTAAATAACTAATGGTACAGTTTTCGAAAGTTACAGGAACAATCCATGTCACAGAACCCAGAGATCAGATGATTACATGGATTAAAGCTATACGCTTAACGGTTATCAGCAAAGATGGAATTTGTTACTTTCAGTAGCGAGAAGAAATATAGAAGACGTTAATAAGAAAACAAATTACGAAATTGATTGGCAGGCTTCAGTGAGAATTATACTAATCGTCTTAGCGGATATAACTGCACTGAACTTTAAACATTCAAATGACCTTCCTGTCTACAAAATACGAAAAGTTATACTTAATCTTTCATCGACTAGAATTGCGCCCCTCATAATTCTATCATTTTTTTCGATTTCGTCTCGTAACATCATAAGTAATTTGTCGTTTGATTCTGGGTGATTCTGATTTCAGGTGATTGGTCCGGATTTCCGTCAGCAGGTACACATGCGAAAAGTCATTCCTTTTCTTTAACCACTCACGAACCGATTTCCCCTTCTTGGCAATTGTCGAAGCTATATGATTTAAGTACACAATTTCTTGCGGTTCGATATAAGTTTGTGCCTTCTTCCACAGACTATCAACTGATGAAAAACCAGTACACGACCTTTGTCCTCCTTCATGGAGCAATTACCTCAATGCCCAGTAGTTTAACAGTACGTCAGTACGTACAACCATAAATACTCCATCCCAACAGTAGACATAAATGTCATAGAAGCTATTTACAGAGACTTGGCGAATCCTGAATAAGTGTCTGCATGGTCAGAATCAAAATCCTAATGAGTCGTTCAGTAATGTTATATGGACTCGCTTACCAAAAAATTGTTTTTGTTGCAATGAAGACACTGCACTGGGAGGTCAGTGATGCTGTTATTGCTATTTACGATGACAACATTGTAAGTGTGAAACTGATACAGCTTATGAGAATTAATCCTGAAGCAAACCGCAGCAGGCAACTCGAACGGATAGACAAAGTTCGCATTGATAAAGCAGAGTATTCAGCACAGTTGGCCACAAAGGAGTCCAGAAAGAAGAAAACAAGAAAAAAGAAAAAACTGTGAAGAAGATCAAGATGATGATATACAGTATTGTGCAGGTTGCTTCTCAGAAACTAAAAATAAAAAAAGAAATAAAATAAAAAATAGTCATATATTGAGTTACAGTTTCTTGAAACTTTAGAATCCATTCCTCAAACTCTTTTTTTTTTTTTTTTTTTTTTTTTTTTTTTTTTTTTTTTTACTAAATCTCAGTAACCACTTTGGGTAGAGTATTCAGATTTTCAGAGAGTAATGACATACCTATCCTGAGTCTAGTGAACTAAATAAAGAACATATTGTTAGGTCCAATTAAAATTATTTAGGACTAGCTTAAACCTGCGTCTCCGCTCGCGTGTTGTTTGATTATGATAGATAAGCTATTTTTAAGTAGTGTGCTGTGAGACTGGTTTTGAAGGATGAAGTGAAATACAATACTTCCTTTAGAAACAAACTAAATACTATTCCTATCAGATTACAGAAGTATATGCACTTACCGTTTATCAGGAAGTAAATAGTGTAGATCAAATCACACGTAAAAATGAACTTCTTTCGAAGTATCCAGTCACGAAATTCAACAATAATTATTGTAATAATATCACAGATCGATCACTTGATGTAATGCGCGAAAAGTTAAAACAATTTTTTTAAAGAGATGTATTAAAAGAAATATGTTTTATACTGCTTTATTTATTTATTCTTATATTTCCTTATTCGTATGCTTATCCTTACAGAGAAAGAGCTGAAGACAAAGTAGCACGCATAGACCAAAGATATGTTCATACCTGTCAACTTTTACGGTTTATCCGTAAAATTTACGAAAATTGCATCATTTTACGGTTTTACGGATGGTCGGTGTTATTTTACGACTTGGACGCACAAAAAATTGAAACTTTAACATTCAATAATCACACCACATATGTACAATAGATTGTTTGCGTGGGTCGAAGATACGTCTGCGATAGTTGATAATTCATTCATGGATCTGATTGGTACTTTTAACTCTGATGTTCGTATTGCCATCGGAATTGAATTTAAAGGCGGGATAACAGTTCTTCAAGTTTTATGTGACTCTCAGGTGTCCACGGGCTCTGCTCTGCAAATTCAAAGAAGAGATGGTGAGTTTTAGTTATTGGCATTCAGACCTAGGACATACTTATCGATTTCCAGGTTACAGATAAATGCCATTTCTTTTCATCAATGAGGAAATACTTCTTTACGTACCACCTGTGAGTACATCATTACGTTTGCACTCAAGGGAACACAAAATTGAAGATGCAGTTTTCTTCCATTCGTTTTTTCTTAGTAAAGTTTTCATTTTATGCAAGAGAGTAAATAAGACAATAGTAGAACTAGCATACCATTTACAGTGTGAGTTATGATTTTTTGCCTCTGTTACTTTAAACGAGTTTTATTGTGTAAAACCTTTTTCAGCTATATTCTATTTGCTTAATTTATCAAGGAAGTCCTGTTTTGTATGCTCTAAACCAATATTCACCGTGCCTACTGCTATTTAACGTGGATTTATTGTTGATTATTAATGTCCGCTAGAACAATGGCCTATGACGTAAGTAGATATGATTTCGTTATTGTTTTTTGTAACCCTGATAAATCATTGTTTTCGTCAAGTGGAACCTTATGGAAATTAATCTCCAGAATTTTTGCGGCATGTGTGTTTTACTGATAGTCCTTTTCAAAAGTTGGCAGGTATGTATGTTCTGTGGCATCACGTTTCGCTGTATGTAATCTACTTGCTATAGAGTCGCAAACGTCATAGCTGGTCTTCAGTCCGAATTTTAGTTTATAATTTGACGACTTTCAACCACCACATCTTCCACCCCCTCATAGCTATCGGCATGGAACTGGTATGGTCTACAACGGAAGACTTCGGACAACAATTACACACAGACCATTCGTTTGCGTTCTGTAGTTTTCGCTGCAGAGCAAAATATTAACACACACACACGTAGAATTTTATACACACCGATAACTTTCCATCCCAATATATTCCATCCTTTTATCATTATCAACCCTCAAGCAACAATGCAACCAATAAACCCATTTTCAAAGAGTAAATATAACTTTCAGACAGTAATTATTGTTCCGCATTTCGCGTTATATTCTTCAAATTACTGAATATCTATCAGATCGCTATAAAACCGTACCTAAAATCTTCATCAGGTATAAATTAGTAACTGTACAAATATTCAAGTATCTGCGTCTTGTCGTTCGGACGTGATAAGGCGGACACCGAACAGACATTCTCATTAATATATATAGATAATTAGCTATCCGATCGCTATAAAACCGTGTCTAAAGCCTTCCCCGGGTAGACATTAGTAACTGTACAAATTTTTGGCTCTTTATGTCTTGTAGTTCAGACGTGATAAACGTACACCGAACAGACATTCACATTTATAGATATAAATAAGGTACAAAAAGTACACAAATTTTTAACCATGTAATTAAAAACTGTATTTCAGGAAGCAGTGGCTGAAATGCAATTATTTTAGTTCCGTAGATTCAGAACGTACAGTTTAATGTCCTGTGAAAGTTTCATGTCAATGGCTACAGTGGTTCCTGAAATTCAAGGAAGCCCAGTCACTAAATTTAACAAGTAACGCAGCATTTACGAGTGTTGTTGGCAATGGTACTGTCGTCTTAAATCTCCATTTTGCTCTCGGGAATCAGTTTTCCAGGAAGCTCTCGATCTTCGCAGTGTCAACACGTTGAAGAATGAGCTGCCGCCAGCAGCGATAAGCCGCAGGAAATACCCTCCGCAGGCGCCGGTCAGCGCGGCGATGCAAATCACCCGCCCACACGGGGGAATACCAACACTGCGGCTGCCGGCTGCGGCTAACGCGGTCGCGGTCGCCGACAGTTGGCACGACTGCGCACCCACGCTCCGTCCACTGCGAACTGTGTGCGCTGCGAGCGAACAATAACGCCCTCTCACCCAGCGCGGCAAATTTGGTTCTCTGCCGAAACTTCTTCCAGGAACAAAATAAAATGCGCTCACAAACAGAGTCGAAATACGGCACTGCTATTAAGAAGCCTCGTTGAAGAAAACGCAGCGAGTTTGTAGCGTTATTAACTCAGAGAGAGGGGAGTAATTGGTCAGTAAAGATTAAATCTCTGAAATAAAAGAGATTATCTACACAGACGAAAGCCCGGATGCAGAAAAATGACTAGTTTTTGTATATCTGATGCGAAAATTACGCTTTCTATGATGGACTTGCTGTTTCAATTCACTAGAACTCCCCATAATTACTTTCTACGCAGATGATACTGGTGTGACATCACTTTTGTTTTTGAATAATATTCTCCTTATCATGGAGAAATTGTCTTTTACTTCTGAATATTTAAGTACCGGATAGTCAGTTGTAAAATATATAAAAGAAATGGCACCACTTAGACAATTCTTCCCACATCGCAATTTTACAAGATTAGATTAGATTACTATTTGGTCCATAGATCATATATGCGACATTTCGAAATGATGTGGAACGTGTCAGTTTAGTAATAGTGTCTGTACACTACAATAAATAATTTAAGATTTTTTTTTCCTTTGAATTTTTAAAAAAGTTTAATCTAAAAATTCATCTTAAGTGTAGAAGGAGATGCCATTCTGAATTTCCTTTAATTGCTTTTTAAATACCAGTTGGCTATCAGACTTTTGACCCGTTTCTTTGCCAAAGTTAGAATTAATCTTGAAAAGTGAATCTCATCCTTTCAATACCAAAGTTAAATTTAACCTTGAATTATACTTTTGCTATTACTTTTGAATTGGGTCGGGGAAGCTACAGAGAATTTCCCTAGATCCTTAAACAAATGACTGATCTTGGTTGGGCCCCAGCAATTATTCAGATTACACGATTTCGTGCAATGAATACTTCGTTACTTAATGTTGTATGGCCCCGGAATATGATCCAATGTGAAAGCATTCTAAGAAAATAGGCTTAGTAAGCTAATTTACTGAGATATATATCACCAAATTTTGCAATGACCCTTATAACATAAGTAGCTGACCTCAAACGTTTCAGCAGATCTTCAAAGTGTTTCTTACAATTCAATCCCTCTTCAATGCAAATATCTAAAATTTTTGAATATTCTACCTTAGCTACAGATTTCTATTCAAAGTGTAAATTTATTAGTGGTGTTATGTCTGTTACTGTATGTAACCGTATATACTGAGTTTTATCAAAGTATAATGAGAGTCCATTTGTAGAGAACCAGTTTCATTAGTTAATCCCTGTTTGTCAGGCGTGATAGCTATACTTGTATCGTCAGCAAAAAGTATTAGCTTAGCATCTTTGTGAATATAGAATGGCAAGTCATTAATATATATAGAATAGCAAAGAACCCAAGACCGGAACTTGTGGGATCCTTTTTTTTTAATAACTCCCCAGTTAGAGGAATTAATTGTTTCTTCTATGTCATGTGAACTGCATATTCAACTTTCTGCACTCTTCCAGTTAAGTATGATTTAAACCATTTGTGCTCTGTCTACAATGCTTAAGCTTATCTGGAAGAATCCCATGATTTACAAAATCAAAATCCTTTGAGAGATCACAAAAATCCCAACGGGTGATACACGGTTACTCCAAGCATTTAATATTTCATACTTACAAGAGGAACTCCCCATCAGTCGTCTTTCAGACTGATTTGCAATGCAGCCTAGTGTAGGATGCGCTGAGCTTTGTAGACTTGCAGTCAACTTGTCAGGATTGTAAATGGTACCTATGAGCGCCTTTCACGCTAAGAAAACAATGGTGAAAGCATCAGTTTATTTTACAGAAATACAGTTCTCGTCTGGATAGACGCCAGCCTTGGCTGGCCGTCAGTACGGCAGTGTTCAGAATTCTCGCTGACGTCTGACGCTTTCGGCAAGCTGTGACGTCACGGCACCGTCTAGGACATCTGCATATAAACGGGCATGTGCATCCGTCATTATCGTAACGGGGAAAGGGCAACTAGTACTGTCAGTACAGTTTCAGAATGGTGGGTTGTGCAGTTCCGAATTGTCATAATCGTTCAGGGAACAGTTTTCGTGTTTTTCCGTTTTCAGTGGAACCTGAAAGCGTACAACATGAGTAATAAACTTCTGTCGTCAAAAAATGGATATAATGTCTTCAGAACTATGCAAAGTGGGTTAAATCATTTGTAGTCATGCACAGTTTCATCACTCTGTGTAGTTTAGTGAACCTTTATTGGCGACAACGAACAACATCTACATAGAGGCAATAACAAATAATTAATTTTAAATAATGCATACAGTTTTTTTTCCTAATTATAGTGGGTCATACGGCTCCTACTTATGAACGATGTTTAAAGCTACTGGGATGTTAAAACTCACAAACTTCTGTGACCGACATAGCTTTCTTGTAGTTTACTTGCAAAGTGTATTACGTCCTCATTACAAACTTTTTATTCCGCTATTGAAGGGAATCGGTTTGAAATTACTTAGGTGCTTTTTCAAAAAATGTTCAAATGTTTGTTTAGCTTATGGGACTTAACTACGGGGTTATCAGTCTCTAAACTTACAAACTACTTATGAACTAACTAATACTAAGGACGGCACAAATATCCATGCCCGAGGGGGATTCGAACCCCCGACCGTAGTGACCGTGCAGTCCCCTCGGCCACAGCAGCCGGCTTAGGTGCTTTTTGTTACAAGCGGTTGTCTCTTTCTTAACATTGTAAATGAAAACCTTTTTAAAGTCTACGTTCTTTATTGACGTACCCATTTTTACATTTATTTTGAAGACATGCAATTAGAGCAAAATAGAACAGATTGTTAGAAACGTCTGAAGTTGTCATCAATACCAAACATTTTTAATGTTCCTAATCCTTCGCCACGGTTAACCGTTCGATGACCAATGATAACAAATCATTTTCTGAAGTCTATGAACAGTCACAAAATTCGAAGACTTCATATACATAGCCTATTGATCATATATATGATCGCATTTGAATACGGAGAGTTATCGTATGTGAGCTTTGGTGTCGCATCTGGCATCCATTCGAAGTAGGCGAAAGAGTGCAAAAAAATTGCTCAGAATTCGCACCCATGTGGCTGCTCCCCGTTGGAGGTTCGAGGCCTACCTAGGGCATGGATGTGTTGTTCTTAACGTAATTAGTTTAAGTCGTTTATCGGTCTATGGACCGATGACCATTGTAGTTTGATCCCAAACCTTTACAAACATTTGAACATTTCAATACGCACCCAGGTGTGCAACTTCCAGAAAGTATATTTAACAATTTATGAAACCATAATATATTACAATTAATTTTTAATACACACCTTCATTTTCCTTTCGATACGTGTATTAGAAATGAAGAAAGCGATATTTCAAAGCAATAACAACGAAAAAAAAGTGCGCTTTTGAGAATCTCACGCTAACGCTGCTTGGAACAATACTGGTAGCGGAAGTTGCTGCCAAAGCAGAAGTTGATGCGCATGTCCGTCTATTTATGACGTTCGTTATGTATTTTTAGGATTTTTGTATACGTGATATTGGATTTTTATAGGAATATTGACGTATTTATCAGCTCGGGTATTTATATTTGGGTAATTATTAGTGTATATATGCAGTTATCACAGTAGGAAATTAGTTTTTTCGGTGATAAAGAACATTTAAATGTAAGAAGGAAGTAACAGTATGGAGGATGCAATAGTCCCTGATAAATTCTCCATGTTGGGGTATATAAACAAAATTTCCAGATTATTACAAGAAATTTGCTATTATTTCGGTTCGGTTCGTTAGTACGTTTTTTGAGAAGTTTAGATTAAAGTTTTATTTCAGTTAGTTTGCGGCTGATGGAGATAGAACAGTCGACATCTGATCACGTCTAAGGTCGATACGGAATAGCGTGAGCAATGTGGCAAACATTATCAAACACGGAGAGTTTATTATCAGATAATTTATGGAATTGAGTGACTTCAAAGACGATGAAAACTTTAATTTAGATTTTCAAGGATGATTAGGTATCATTTCATCATCAATCATTTCATTTGAAGAGACAACTCTTAAAATATTCAGAAGTGAACTTTTACTTATCTGTACAAATATTATTTCGCGAGTGCGAACATTATCCGAACATTTAAAATATGGAAATCTTGTTACGGAAATGTATTATTGGGCAGTATTATTAATTTTGAATATGTGCATTCCGTCAACTGATAGAATTTAAACCGTATCGGAGCAAGAAATGTGTTAATAAGTGTACTAAAGCTAGTAAATGAATGTATCACCAGGCAACGATAAGTAATATCTCTGACTAAATAATACAAACGAAATACGGACTAAAATTTTCTTGAATCAAGGCATAAAATTCACAAAACGGGGAATTCTGATGAACTGTAAGTCAGTGAAGAATCGTCTTGAGTTGTCCATCGAGTGTTACGACCCAAATCCTTGAAAACTATATGTCTGGGCTTAAGTTCAGCGGAAAGGAAGGGCAGAGGGTAATATATTTCCAGGTGCCCTAGCGGCGTCAGCGGCTCACGTTTGACTTTCTGGCAGCGCGTGTCCAAGACGGAGCCTGGTCGCTAGTACAGGGCGCGCTGGCGTCGTCTGAATCCGCAACAGCTGCCTGTGTGTGCTCGGTCCCACCCGGCTGATACATTGACCCCTGAGGGCTACTGGTGCTGGTAGCGGTGTAGACGCGTGTCCGGTCGATCACCCCCTCCCTACTCGACGATAGGAGTCAGCACCTCAGATGCCTGGCGTTGAACAGGAACGGGAACCGGAAGGCCTCGTCTTCGACATTCGCTTTGGGGTTAGGGCGAGCAACACTCCATCATACCGTGTTGTTGGAAAACGTCACGTTGTCAGAAGATAACCAGATTCACCATTACTGAGCAGCAAAGGACAACTGCCTCTGCCCTCTCGACTAGAGACCAGTATCTCTAACACTCTGCCAGTTTCACCATCCTGTGATGGATCATCTAGGAATTGGCACACGGCGAGACCCGGATGTCGACACCAAGCTTAATCTTATACCACCAACCTAGATTAATAAGGATGCAGACTAGGGTAATACTGATAAAGAGGAGCATCGTTTCAAAACGTATTAAGCCCAGCCGTGGAGAAATTGAGTTTGATACATAGCGATCTTTCATGCTGCGAAATCAGAATGTAACAAATCGGACTCACTAACTGCGTAAATTGCGTCTGTAAAGTAGCTGTTGTTTCAAATCGTATTCAGTACACTGAAGCATGTGTTTCAAATCACATTGTGTCCAACGTGAAGCAGTATTGTCAGTTTGCTCTGTTGGCTGTGCTGGCAGCTGGTGCGCTATTTACAACAATGCTATGCATTTAATAATCACAGTTACATTGTGAACTTTGTAGTTTTTCGATTGCTCTTGGTGATAATTGAATGGGAAGCCGAAAGAGGGGAAAGAAAACGAAACATGCCCATCAACTTAAATCTGAGACAGTTAATGTTATTCCATAATGAAACAAAAGTAATCAATAGTAGTTTTTATTTCTATATTGGATCAAAGCATATTAAGTCCAACACATTTTCATTAAATTTGAAGAACTCAAAAGGAAATTTATTTTACTTTTTCACATACCTAGAGGTAGACCTAAAATAAAACAACTGAAATATTTGAAATTTTGTGAAATTATGAGTAATTATGAGTAATCAGTATTTTGCTTCTCCTGTACAATTTAGTTTTTTCTTTTACATCTTTCGAGGTTTGCTAATTCTTCGGAAACTGTTGGAAAAGCTTAACAACTTGTTTATTAAAGGGGTTGGCCATTTAAACACTTCAGAAAAAAATGACTATCATCGAGCAACCAACAAGTTTAAGAACTTGAATAATGTAATAAAGTAAACCCCCTGATGTTTCCATATAAGGAATACAACTGTTAAAAGTCTCTACACTTCAGGCTGATGAAAAGGGGTTTAGTTTTTAAACAATTTACTGTCATAAAACAACCAACAAATTTAAGAATTTGAACAATGTGAATCAATAAAAATAACACCAACTACAGCTCTATAAACACATTTAACGCATTTGTCCAAGTCCGTGCCGCACTATCTTGTCATAAAATACAATCCACTATATTGGCAAACGTGCACATTGCCAGGGCTCTGCTGTCCGCGCTGAGTGCTTTTTCACGGGGAGACCGGGGCACATTTTCCATAGAGGCAAGTTTTCCAAATCCGTTTATTTTCGAAACAAACCGCTAGATGTTACCACCGGCAATACTGTAGGAAGTAGCAACAAAGCACGCTTCATTTACGAAAGTTTCAGTGTTGTACCAGCAGTCAGAACGTCGGTAATGCTGTTTTCGTCATTTTTGAAAATGTGAGTAAACTTTCACGTTTTTATTGAAACTTAAAATAAACATTCTAGCGTTAAACTTATTATTTTGACATTGCACACACTAAAAGTGGATTTCTTTCTTCACGTAACTGTGCATTTGTTTTGTAAATAGCTTACACTGTTACTCATGGACGTAGTGTTATAGTTCCGAATATGGCGACGGGGCACGTTTTCCGAGTGCATATGGAGCACATATTCCTTATTGCTTTGAGTCTTACGCAAAGTCTAAAGCAAATGAAAAGTGGGTACAGTGCAGGAAATGGGCGCATGGAGACTGTACGAAAGGGAGCGTTCCATTTTTTGTTTGCTTACATTGTGATTCAGACAATCAGTATAAGTATTGTTAAAAATGTCTGTATGTGTAAAATATTTAAGTCACATATTTTGTAAAACCATTAAATAGCATGAAGTGCGCGCAACGTACTTTCGCCGCGCGCCGCCATGCACGCACGGCGCGGCGTTCTTAAGACGTCAGCCACGAGCGCCCTCTGCTGCAACTCCGCTCGTGGCCACCACTGAACTTTGATCGACCACTTGGGAATCAGATAGGCACCAGTTAAGACTTGGCTATCGGATAGACACTAGGAATCATCATTAGGCAGGCCTCTATCTAATCTGAATGTATCAGCATTCTGCACTCTAGAACTATGTAAAAGTTAAGTATTACTAAGTCTCTATGAAATATATATCTCGTTCTAATTTAGTCTTGTGTTTCTAGTTTCTGCTGTCCCACTGGCTGGTCACCTCCGTACCTGCACACGCGTGCATCCTTTATTCCTGTGTCGGTCTCTTTCTACTCGGCCACCGACACCTACGACAACCGGCGGAAACGAGACACAAAAGTGGCGACGAGGCTGAGATACAAAAGTGGCGACGAGGATGTGATACAAAAAGAATAAACTGCAATATTACAACGAAGACGAACAACGATACGGAAAACGACGGTAAGAACAATGACGAGAGGTGAAAAGGAAAAACCCTGATTTCCGATTACGCCAGAGGGCAGCAACCAGGTTGCAGAGGGGTTGGAACACTTGCGCGGGGTGACACTTGAGCGGAGTGACACTTGCGCGGAACCCGGGGCCCTTGGGGCGGCTGATGGCTTTTCCTGGGTACAGGCACACCAACAAGTCTAGCACTGCTGTGGTCAAGTTTCCACACTGTCAACATAATACGAAAACCAGTGAAATTGCACAACCCTTTCAAAGCTGAAGAGCAATATAGTAACTTGTTCTAACTACATATTAATCCCTTGAGTGTTCCTCCTGTAAACAAAAAGGTATTTTAATAGTGATAATGTTTGGAGAGTTATTAAGACATTCTCTGCTACTACAAGACGATGACTTTCCACAGTCATACCTCCTAAAAGCATATTATTCAGAACACTAAGCATATCAAGACACCTGCGCAAGCAATAAATATATTAGGCATCTTGCACAGATACGTTGATGTAATTGACCGCTATGTAGTTAACCCCACTATCACGCAACTTCCATCTCTTTAAAAATAGCTACTATGCTTTTTAATAGGAGACGCAACCTTAAACCTTCAATTAACAAACGATAATAATAAGTCAATGAGTATTTTACATACTTGAAGCGTTTATTCGTAGACCTCAAAATGATTTGGCTGTTTTCGAATTACAAATACATCTAAGAAATATATGAAATACGGAATGTGTAAGGGAATGTCACACACCGAAAAATGCTGAAGATAAATTCTATTTTCCATCACCGTCATATAGAACCATTTTTACTCCGAACTCGGCATAAACCAACAGGGAGAAAGAAGTTGCAAGACTGCCAGGAAAAATGAAGCGAAATTGGCAGCCAATAGTTGGTTATAAATTACATTGCCTGTTAACTGTATAAATATAAATTACGGAATACGCGGAACTCCTGTTCAGTACAGTCAAAAAGGTCTAAGGTAATAGGCAGTGGTCTACAATCAGATATCCGTATCACTCTCCTCCTCAAGAAGTGTGTGTGAAGATTTATATTCAGAACATTCAAGAAAAAGGTGTTGAAAGTACAAGAAGCAGCTCATTTACTCAGGAAGGGAAAACGTTCTGGTGGCCGTATCTCTTGTAGGAAAAAAAAGTAACATTCATTTTTTGATAAAATGTTAAAATCCAATAAACCAGAATTTTGTTTTTCTAAACTCAGTGCCAACTTTTTTTGTCAAAATTTTTGCAGGAAGTAGTCTTGACGTGATTTCATACTTCTATGCATTAATATTATCAAACATGTAATTTGTGTCACAAATTGCGCGGCCGGTCCGGTCGGAGGTTCGAGTCCTTCCTCGGACATGGGTATGTTTGTTTGTACTCTGCCTACGTTATTTTAAGTAAGATTAAGTAGTGTAAGTCTAGCGACCGATGACCTAAGTAGTTTGGCCGCATAAGACTACACATATACACGTAATTTATTTATTTCATCACCACATTTAAGTACTAATAATTAAAGAAACTTAAATGTAGAAATTTGAAATAAACACTGAAAACAAATGATTGGTATTTCTCATAAAATGAATGCACAGAATTATGTCTTGTGAATGTACCTACAAAATCAGCCATATGAAAATTTTAGTGTGAGTCCCAAATTTGTTTTTTCTATAATAACATTAAAAACATATTAAAAATTCAGAACTCGAAAACCAGTGAAGTTATGGTCTTGAAGCGTTTTTTGTTGTTAAATCTTTACATAGTAGACACGATTCTAAAATATGGTTGCTATCGCCAAAGTTGACGAAACGTTAAATTTTTTGGTGTAATCTTCGCCGTGTAGACTGTATGTTGTAGAAGTCTACGTCGAACCTAATTAGAATCATACCTCTGAGGAGAGAACGTTGTTTGCACTTCTCCTGCGTTTCCAGTCGCCTGTGCTGTGCTATGTAACGACATCGTACCGTTCCACTTTACCGAGAGCTATATATGTATTGGTGTGATGTCTGTTCTTTCGAAATAAGACATCACACCAATATATGTATCATTTAGACGCAAAGATTCTGGGTTCTCTTTTCATCGCTAACGCGATTAACAACGTTAGACCTCGTGTTTAAACAGTTAAAGGTTACGAGTGCCACTGGAAAAATGCATAAGTAACACCTGTTGTTTGAGACTTGAAGATGACCTCAAATTAGCCGAAATCGATATCTCATAATAAACATAACGTGTAGCTGTCTATATTTCATAATGCAATTTCTAACATATTTAAAAGCTGCTCAAAACCACCTACAAAAAACCGTTATAATGAGATTGTATATAATTCCAGGATCAAATTGTGTTTTAGTTATTTGTAGAAATACACCTAAAGATCTGCCCTTGCTTTTAGTGCCTTGATCAGCTGTTTATTTTAGAGGTAATTCTAGGGACAGGAAAAATTCGTATTTGCGATAAATTCGAATATAGATGCGAATTCTGACTCAAATGCAGTAATCCGAAATTGTCATAAATGGTATTTTGGTGTGAAACACTATTTAATCAGAAATAATGGGAGATAACGTTATTTTCTGCCCTTAAATATGTACGAAGTAAACAGTAGGTACCGGAAAAATTCGCATTTTTTAATGAATGCGAAATATAGGCCCATGCTAATTTTGGGCCAGAATGCGAGAGACGTGAATCTCGTAATATACCCTATTTTCAGCGAACGTCCCGTTACTACTGCTCCACCTCGCTCGGTGGGCCTTTCCCTGAATACGGCACAGGTAGCGGCTGGAGGGCGTGGAGTAGGGGTGGTGTATCGCTACTTCTGGAACACCCTGTTCACTACCTGCAGCGTCCGGGTTTCCGCGCAAGTGTCTACACATTCCCTTTCCGCGCAAGTGTCACTCCCCGCAAGTGTCACAAACTCGTTGCAGAAGGGCAAAACGCCTCATAAATACCGCTCTTTATACTGAACAACGAAGTGATTCAAAAGATGCTGGCGACACAGAAGAGGTATTTGAAAGTTTCAAGGTAATGGTAATAACCAGAAGTGAACTTCAACACTTAGGATGCAGTCAACAGCGCCCTTACACATAAGGGATCGGCCTCCACGCCAGCACCGTCCCCCAGAGTCGGATTCCGCTGCCACAACGTCTGACTACACACATCTTCGCGATATTTCTAGAAAAGGGGGCCACGGGGAACTACCTGCAGTCATCGTTACCTCTCTGCCTTGCTTTGCGCGCCGGCCAATCAGAAGAAGAGGGCTCGGCTAGATATGCCTGAGCACTACAGCGACGACGTCAGCCTACCGGGAGAATAGCAGAGTACGAAGTAGAGCTAGCAGCGCTGCCGTTCCAAGAGATCCGTCTACGGCGACAATCCAACACTACTATTGACTGTACTAGGAAGCGATCACTTGTAATGTTTCTGCTATGTTGCACGCTCCTTACAAAAATCAGTTGCCAACATATAAACACGAAATAGCTGACACCTAAAATAAAACTTCACTACCGGACATGTAAAATATCACATTTTCGCCTTCAGTTTGAAATTCTATTAACAATATTAGTAAAACACCTTTAAGAAATAGTACGTTAATTTAAACGTAACTTTGGCTGGCCTTTTAAGTAATTTTCAATTTTGAATACTTTCGTAAATAATAGCTCCAAACACTAAAAATGCATTACACTTAGTTCCGGAAATTTGCTGAACCTATATAGATACTAATTTGTATAAAAACAACAATACTACATGTTATAACTATTGCATAACATGATTTCATATATGCCTTTTGTTTAAATAAATTGGGGCATACCATGTTTTATATATCACTGGATCCTAAATTAAATACTAATAATTTTTCATGCACTAAAATTAATAATCCGTTTGGTACTAAGAAACTATCTTCGAAATTAACAAAACTACGACAACCATACACAAATCCGTATTAATAAAAAATTAGACCGCAAACTGAAATACATTAAAATTCCATGTCACAATAATAGTAAGCCTACACAATATTGGCAAAACAAATATGTGTGCACTTCGAAAACACAAATAATGTAAATAATTTGAGCACTGTAAACACTAGTCAAAAGGATGACTTTAAATTTGTGTACCACATTAAATACAAATTTCATGAAACATGTACATACATTGAGATAAATAGTCAAAGCTTAAATGTTTTAATTTCTGTATTTTGGCATATTTAATGTAAAAGAGTATTGTTTAATTCTGAATTACAAAACTTTGTCATCAATCTTATTGCGCGGTTACGTAGAAAGATGTTTGAGAGAAACCATGTTTAGTTAGTCTTCTAGCAGTCACAAACCTGTAAGCAGTTCTGTTGGCTTGCCGCAACATTTTTTTTTTTTTTTGATTATGCAACAATGTGATTGCTTTACATTTTTTTTAAAAAAAAAGGAAATTATATCGTTTCCATATCAACTGACATGTTTATGATTTACGAAAAGATCCTGTAACATCAAATATTTTACTGAATGCCGAAGACAGCTCACAACGCAATGGACTTCAGCCAGCATATAAGTTCAACTTCACCTACAGTGGAATGACTTTGTTATAGAGACTGTGAACTAATAAAACTTTCTGGGATTTAGGAAAATATTAGGGCTCAGTTTGAGTCATTCCGATAAAGGGGTGACGGTCGTTAGACACTGCAGAACTGTGTACTGTGTAATAGGGAGAAGCCACAAGCACCTCACCTAAAGTTGAGTATTATCTTCAATTGCAATAAAAGTATCTGTGAACTAATCACCTTGTCCACAATCCTTGCTAGGCACGGCCTACCATTCGAACCTAAGCACCCCGAGCAACACTTCGTTGAAAATGCACTCCATTTTTACAGTAAGAAACTGTTACTGTAAATACATGAACCCAAACAAAAGATCAACTTGATACATAGTTCAAAACTCAGTAGGCAGTTCTTTATAATATAAGAAAATACACAATGTTGATCTGAAAAAATAAAATAATTTGAAACAACCTACGGCATTGCCGGAAGTGAAAAAATTAGTACACTCTCTCTTAGAGTCTTCCAATCAGTTCAAACTTTATTGTTGATACAGTGGATAATTATGAAGAACAAATGAGTAGCTCAAGTGGTACTAAGCTACCAGGTGTCGATCCATGCTGAAACACACATATTAACACGGAGTGTAGTCTCCTCGGGCAGCACTGCAGGCATTGTTTCTAGCATCTAGTCGATTATACACATGAAGAGCTATGTCTTTGGATCCATTATTCCACGCCAGTGGCGTAACTAGGACTTGGCTTTGGGGGGGGGGGGATACATCTGCTTCACGAGTAAAATTTTAGCCAGTTTCCAGACAGACTACCATCTACCACTCCCGTTGAAGAAACTAATTCACTCCCATCCAATGAAAGATTATGGTAAAACACCCCAAGTTTTCAATCTTTACCTTTACCAGACTGCTGTTCTTAGATTTCTTTCTTTTTTTTCTTTTTTTTTTTCGGGTTCTGGGGGGGGTTATCCCCCTCATCCCCCCATAGTTACGCCACTGTTCCACGCCAGTTCTAACTGTTCTCGTAGTTCTGAAATAACTCCTGAGCCTGTTGTCCCATCATATCCCATACGTGCTTAATTGGAGACAAGTCCGAAAATTGAGCTAGCTGCTAACGTTGCTGCTCCTCTGGCAGAGAGCGTTAAGTTTCATGCGCAGTATATCGGTGAGCATTAGCCTGTAGAAACAACACATCACGTTTCTGTTGCAAGAATGGCAAAATAATATTCATAGAATATATGACATCAAATGCGATTGGGCAAAGCTGAAAATGTGTACCCAGCCGGGATTCGAACCCGGGTCTCCTTCTTTCTAGGCAGTTGCGCTGACCCCTACACCACAGTGATCACCGCACCTGCAAGGACTACCTAAGCACGCCTCCCGTCAGATACAAATTACCAGCTTCGCCCTGCCCACAGTACTCAAACTAGTAGTTATGACTAAATCCCGTAAGAGTAAGGGCAATGATCCTATCGGTAGTGGGGAGAGGTGGGCAAGTTTGAAGCCCTTACTCTTACGGGAATTAGTCATAACTACGAGTTTGAGTACTGTGGGCAGGGCGAAGCTGGGAATTTGTATCTGACGGGAGGCGTGCCTAGGTAGTCCTTGCAGGTGCGGTGATCACTGTGTCCCCAGTGGTGTAGGGGTCAGCGCAACTGCCTGGAAAGCAGGAGACCCGGGTTCGCATCCCGGTTAGGTACACATTTTCAGCTTTGCCCAATCGCAGTTGATGTAATATATTCTGCGAATATTAAATAATAACAACTGCAGGATCAGAAGTGACGTCTGTTCTTTCGGAACAGACGCCACATGTATATATAATGGCAAAATAACTGGTCTTACAACATTCTGCATGTTGGTCAGAGTTCTCTGCAGAAACACCAACGGTGAACAAAGACTGCCCCTTATCGCATTCCAGCCCATAAGAAATGGGGTGCGCCAGTGTGTTTTGGACTAAAGCACTCTTCTACGTAGCACTCGACAGTAATTCGTCGTACGTGCAAAGGACCATCAAACGGGTGCCGGCAGAATTTCCTTTCACGTGTGAAGACCACGGCCACCGCGGTTGAGTGGCCGAGCATACTAAAAGCCGGTCCACACTGAGCGCGAAGTGCTGCGTTTTGCCGCAAAACGTCCCTGCGCGGGTGTGCGCGTCCAGTGTGGACGGCGAACCGCGTAGACCCGTGCTGCGCCGCGCCGTGCAGTTTTCCCGGCTGTTGTCGGTACATCAAAGGCAGTGTCGCGTTTGCGCGCGCTCAGTTTAGACGGGGCTTTGGCTGACGGGCGCGGTAGTTTACTGCGTGCGTCAATTTTCCGTGACAGGTCGTGTGTTCTCGCGTAGGTGTCCTCGTTATGGAGTGCGACCGGAAGCAAAGAGAGAATCTCATAGAGCGGTATAGACAAAGACGGGAACCGTGGGACCCAAATGACACTAATTACCACTTGACAACAAAAACAAAAGAAAAAAAATAAAGATGCTTGGCAGTGGGTCGCGAGTGGCGTCGGCTGTGGAATCGACGAAGCAAAAAAAAAAAAAAAAAAAAAAACGACATCATTGTTGTCTTCCTACAGAAAGGAGAAAATGAAAATGAAGGAGTCGAGGGGTGCTGGAAAAGATAACTATTCATAAACAATGTTTGTAACATCACACTTTCCTATTTACATTTATTATAACATCGCACTATTATTTCAGGGCTGACAGCCACAATAGTAACTGGTTTACTTTCGCATTATTTGAATTCCTGGAGGAACGAGACAGTCCCACTGGTCCCATAAACACAGATATATGTAAGTACACGTTATCTAACAATTATCTATAATATGGAGTCACTTTAACAAACTACATTCTTAGACCAAAGCGTGGTCTTGACAGCGCTGTAGTGATAACAAACACGTATGTGCTTTCATGCTGCTCCATCTTGCCAAAGTATTCGTGCATTTTTGATGAAATAGTCGGCTGTCTCTTCGTAAATAGCTCGGGCATTTGACGAACTTTTTCTTGGCACTGCCTTGAAATGGCATAATGATACTGGTTGTGCTTCACGCCTCCATGTTCCTTCCACAAAAGTACCATCTGGCAGCCCACTGTCCACTGTGCCACCTGGAGCATATAATCTGGAAGATTTCTGGCTCTGTTTCAAATACTCATGTAAGTAAATAGTTGACAGTACAATAACACTGAGCCGGCCGCGGTGGCCGAGGGGACTGAGGCGCTTCAGTCACGGTCTGCACGGCCACTACGGTCGGGGGTTCGAATCCCCCCTCGGGCATGGATATTTGTGCCGTCCTTAGTTTTAGCTACTTCATAAGTAGTTTGTAAGTTTAGGGACTGATGACCCCGTAGTTAAGTCCCATAAGCACTGCAAACATTTGAACATTTGAATAACACTGACTTTTTCTAGGTCCAGAAGCATTGGTTTCCTCAAGACCTTAGAAACGGATGTCAGGATTCCAAAACAATTTGAGACGACGGACTTTTGAAAATCGATAGTTAATGTTAGTTAGTGAGTGAATGAGTGTCTTGGGCTTTTATATAGAGATTAAAGCGCAGAACTAGGTTACGAGGAGGCATCTGGGTGATTACGCGATCTGTTGGTGGGCGACTTTGAACCGGTACATCTACTATCCCTCAAGTGATATCTGCCGTCATCGGATCAAAATCGATGTCATATTTCTAGGCGTACTAATGTTTATATTCCTTGGTAAAAAACCACGTACTATTTCGAAAAATATTGAAAACACCTTATGTTTCCAGAAATGATCTTGTAAGTTTAAAGAGGAAAAAGTATAATAATAATAATAATAATAAAAAATATGTTTCCAGAAATGATCTTGTAAGTTTAAAGAGGAAAAAGTATAATTATAATAATAATAATACAGGCAGCACACACAAAGTGAATGCTACGGTATCCTCTCACCAATAACATTGTATCGGTACTCCATAAAATATGTAATTATATCCGATGTGTCACATATAGATTTTATGTATTGACATTTTTTCTTTTTCTATTAACTCTGTAGAAACACAGCACTCTCTCTTCGTTTCCGGTCGAGTTAACATCTCTCAGCAATTACTCTGCCTTTGTAATCGTTTTTGTGTTAGCCAGCTTCGGCGTTATTCTTGTTATAAGCGTATGTGAGTGCTTCAGTGCTTTCTTTCATTAATAAATTCCCCCGTTCTCTCTTTATATTGTAGTTTATGGGTTTTAATTGCTATTAGTATACTCCTCTCATCTCCCTGCTGTGCTTCTTTCAGTCATGTTGGACTGCTCCAACAATGGATGGTTTGGTTTTCGTGTTAAATAAACCGTAATGTCTCGTGTAGCCCTTCCCTTCAAAAATCACATTTCAAGTCTGTATTATTCAATAGTCAGTAGAACCTGCAATCATTTTTCCGTAATTTTTCGTGGTCCGATTTACGAGTGTTACGGAATTAAAAAAAAAAAAAAAAAAAAAAAAAAAATAATAATAATAATAATAATAATAATAATAATAAATAAATAAATGTTTGTAGAGGTTATGGGACTTAACTACGGGGTCATCAGTACCTAAACTTACAAACTAGTTATGAACTAGCTTATACTAAAGACGGCACAAACATCCATGCCAAAGGGGGGATTCAAACCCACGACGGGGAACGGCCTCCCGCATCGTTGCGTAGCGTCTCAATGGGCTCGGCTGCTCCGCCGCGGCTACGAAATTTCAATGACCATCTGTGTTTTAAAATGCAATATTTTACGCGGTAAGCTACACGGGAAACTGTTTGAAAATACCGAACCACACCATCCACAGTCGGCGAGTAGTTACTTTTACCTGACTTTAACTTTCAGCTTATCAGGAGAAATTTCTATCCAGAGCTGTATAGGTGTATTCTTGGAATTCCTTTTAATACATTGCCTGCATTACCTCCCACCGTTAAATAGTCTGTTAATTCTTTATCTTGCGCTTAAAGACTTTTTTCCAAATTTTTGAACCATCTTTTCACAGTAATTTTTGCATAGCTTCCAACTTGCCATTTTTTTTAAATCACTAACTTAAACAATTGGGCAGTGACATTAAAATTCCATCATTTAAAGAATGAATAAGAAATTGTATTGCACGTCTATTACAGTGTACGCTAGAAGCGAAAGTTTTCGAAGCTTCAACCCTGTCTACTCTCCACTAGTATGGTCATATCGTTTATTGATTACTTAAAATTTCAAGAAACATTAAGGCCTATCAGTGTTTAGCCTGCTAAAATAACAGTAGGGGTAATACACTTACTAATTACTTTGTAGGAAGTGGCTGAAGCCTTTAACTTCATGGTAATTTTCTTTTTGTTGTTGCTTGGCGTGCGTATTAAAAATACGTATGTGACCTATAGGGAGGGAAGCCTTCTGAATAAAAAAATAAAATAAAAAAAAATAAAAAAATAAAAAAAACTTGAAGATTCTAGCTATGGACCTTCACGGCATCGCCATCACGTTTTTACAGCCGTCCACGGGCGTACGACCTCTACTCGTTCCACAGCGTGCTGGTTTGATGCTCCCCAAGGGCAGGTGAGGACGAGAACGAGATTAGCTTCGGAAACTGGGCTGAACTACGAGAATGCTGTATCGGAATGCAGAATTGTCGGGTCAATGGGCTTTCCCGTGCGTGGCACTAACTGCGAATTTCACCGGAGGGAAATGTGTCCAATATCTGACGGCGTTAGAATGCGAATTGGGTTTCAGCTACGGAGACAACGGGAGGCAGCCATACGTTGTCACTGAAGTTTTAATGCGATACGTTTCGCCAGTGCAGAATGATAATACCGCACACAGCTAATAACTACCATACGTTGTTGGCCACAGCTCTGGAGTTTGCAGAGATAGGCACAGAACTGCATTAAAACAGGTAATCATTTTTCAAGTTTTTATGTAGTACGATTTCTCGCTATGTCACGTCGTTGTTTTAATCGTAGTGAGATGATTTGGCTGTAAGCAAGAAGCCTACATAATCGTACCGCGCAATGGCTATGAGCGGAATATCTATCCTCCGGAATGCCGCGTGCCATTCTTCAGGGACCAATACTTATGGTTAAGGGGTGAAGAGTTCTACATAACCATTCACCAAGTAATCATTCTTACACATATGCAATTACTATAGTTAGCTACAGTACAGGTCAAAGTTTAAATATTACTCACTTACTGTAGGCCATCCGAATTGAGCAAATCTGTTGGGTTTACCACATTACTTGTGGTTTATGTTGTGGATAACAAAAGCTCCACATATTCATTAGGGGTGCGTCGGAAAATCACGAAAAATCCTGATTTTTCGGTTCCAAAACCATGAATTGCGGGGATGGAAATTTCAATAGTTTCTATTTATTTCAAATTGTACAATTTTTTTCCATGTGTTCCAAAGATCATATTCTCAAAATAATAAGATTTCTTTAATACCTGTATTCGTTATTGTTCCCGGAATCCAGAGGTTCACAAAACCAGGTTCTTAACCGCTTTCACCGTGAGTCGTAGATATCTACCTCTACATATATACTCTGCAAATCACATTTAAGTGCCTGGCAGAGGGTTCATTAACCACATTCATAACCTTTCTCTACCGTTCCATTCTCTGATAGCGCGCGGGAAGAAAGAACACCTAAATCGTTCCGTTTTCGATCTGATTTCTCTTATTTTATTGGGATGGTCATGTCTCCTTATGTAGGTGGGTGCTAGCAAAATATTTTCATATTCAGAAGTAAAAGTCGGTGATTGAAATTTCGCAAATAGATCTCGGAGCAACGAATAACGTCGTTCTTTTAATGATTTCCACCTCAAACCGTGCAACATTTCCGTGACGCTTTCCCCCTTTAAGGTGATAAAACAAAGCGATCAGCCCTTCTCTGAACCTTCTCAATATCTTCCGTCAGTCCCGCCTATTGAGGGTTCCACACTGGGTAACAGTACTCCAGGAGAGTACGCAAAAGTGTAATGTAGGCAGTCTCTTTTGTGGAGCTGTTGCATCTTCGAAGCGTTCTGCCAATGAAACGTAATCTTTTGTTCGCCCTCCCCACAATATTTTCTATGTGTTCTCTCCAGTCTAAGTTGTTCGTAATTGTAACTCCTAGGTATTTGGGAGAATTTACGACCTTAATATTTGATTGATTTATCGCGTAATTGAATTTCAGCGGATTTCTTTTAGTGGTCATTTGTATTACTTCAGACTTTACATTATTTAGTTTTAATTGCCAATTTTCGCACCTTGTAAAATTTTTGTCTAAACCGCTTTGCACTTGCTTTTGATCTTCTGTTGACTTCACTAACCGATAAACGACAGCATCATCTTCGAACAGTCTAAGGGAGCTATTCAGATTGTCTCCCAAATCGTTTATAAACACAAGGAAGAGTAAGAGACCTATAACGCTTCCATGGGGAGCGCCAGACATCACTTCTGCTTCACTCGATGACTTACCGTCAATTACAACGAACTGTGTCCTTTCTGATGGGAAATCGTGAATCCAATTGCACAACTGGGAAGATTTTCCATAAACACGCAATTTCATTAGAAGCCGCTTGTGAGGTACAGTGTGAAAAGCCTTCCGGAAATCCAGAAGTATGTAATCGATTTGAGATCCCTCGTCGATGGGAGTTATCACTTCGTGTGAACAAAGGGAAAACTGTGTTTCACAAGAGCGATACTTCCTGTATCCGTGTTGACTATTGTTTAATAGGTCGCTCTCTTCGAGGTAGTTCATAATGTTCGAACGAAGTATATGTTACAAAGTCCTACTGCAAATCGATGTCAATGAGAAGGGCCTGTAATTTTTGGGATCACTTCTATTGCCTTTCTTGTATATTGGAGTGATTGGGGCAACTTCCCTGTCTTAGATCTACATAAATAAGCATAGAAATTGTTCGAATACTTTCCATATATCTTGCATACATGTATGTAGAAAGGCCACTTTTCCGTTTTCTAACGTCTTTGTACATTATTAAGATAACAACCGAATAACCGTGAAGTTTCGATAGCAAAAGTGTATATTGTACTCGAAGATGGCTTTCAGACCACTCTCAAACTTTACCACCCGATTTCAAAAAGATCTACGTGGCGAAAATATTTTACTTTTTTACATCTTACCGACTGTTATCTCCCCTATATGAAATGGTGATTTAGTTCCGTTATTTATCACAGTTAATGTGTAGCGTGCATTCAGTCAAGTATTGCAATTTAAGAAAGCCAGCGTAAAAACACATTTCTTAGACTTTTCTTGTGGTTGGATTTAGGTCATAAATAGCTAGGTAGGAAATGTAGATAACATATCGGTACTTTATTTATAATTCAGAGGAGATTTATATATTATTTGGTTCTCGAGTTATCGTTCTGTGCACGAAAGCACGCGATTGAAATATGTTGGAAAATGACGTATGGGAAAGTGCGATTTTTGAAGAGTGGCGCCTTGGGGAGATAAATATCTCAAACGTTAACTATACGTTGTTTATCTACAAAATTTATTTCCAGTTATCACAGTACACTAAGGGAATCATAAAATGTGCCAATTTTGCGGATTTGTGCACCTACACTTTCTTTTCAAGCCTTGAAAAATTGTTTGCATAAATCGGTTACCGAGTTCCTTAGGTTTCAAGTTACCATACACATGCACCGAAAAAAAAAGCACGCAATATTCTGTATTAACTAACGTAGCGAACTGTGGCAAGTGTTCTTGGTTCGGAACAACGAGGAATCACGATCCACTATCGCAAAGAAGCGAACTGGTGGTTCTGTGGTTACGGTGTAGGATTTCAAGCTGGAAATTAGTGTTCATTTCTCCCTCGCTATTTTTTTTTTAAATTTTTTTTCTTTTTTTGACAAACCATTGAATTAGCCTTCTGATCACTAACTTATCTGTTGGCTCTATTCAGCTTTGTGTCCGTGTTATTGTGTAGTGTCCATATCCGACGGCGAGTTTTGAAGAATGAATGTACAATTTGTCGTAGGCAAGTACCGCATGTAATGGCTCCTAGGTTTCGTTCTGAAGCATTAGGACAGTCTAACATATGCAGTCACGACACTCCCACAGATTTTTGCGACAGCATCGCTCCAAACAGCTCGCAAGCTACATTTCGGAATACGATATTAGTCTGTATTGATTTTAACTTACTTTCTGCATTAGGGAATGTATGTAGTGCCATAAAAATAGGTAATAACTTAAAAACAGCTCTATACTTTCTTTCTTAGGTTTCCTAAACTCCATGACAAGGTACGAAAATGTACATTATAGGTTTATTTACAATTATCGTGTATCCTATAGGCTTCTAATGTATAACTTCATTTTCTATTAAATATAAAAAATGGCTGGGAAACACCAGAAATCCTGCACTCGGCAGAAAGACGTCGTTCTTCTACTCATCAACATTAAAGTTTTTTCGCCACAATCCCAGTAAAACCGGAGAGGGTGAAATGTAGGAAACGTATATAAAATGTAATAACTACAGTGTTTAACGTATCAAATCAGCCGCCATAGCTGTAGCTGAAGGAAAAAGTCGCATTCGTGGCAATAATACGGCAAAGGCAATAAAACTGTTTTCCAACAAAGAAGAACTCAGTTCCACAATTGTTGTTACAGCTGAACCATAAACGGCAAGAATCATACGAAGACTTTTTAAGCAAAGTAATTACACTCAAAAGAATATGCTCGTAAAAGTGAGGTGTAAAATTGTGCGAATCATAAGACGTCACACCGAATTGATATCCGTCAAAAACTACCTGTCATTGTAAGAATAGACCATAATAGAAATTGATGTTTCTCTTATGTTTATATTCTACTTACTTTCAGCGAAATACGCTGCAAATAAATGAATATACATAAGTATTTGTTCATGACGAAGTTGTTGATAATACCACTAAATCATTAAATTCGCCTGTTTTGACATTAATATTCTTAATATGTATGTCTCTTGATGTTTTACTAATACCTGTAACAAAAAATAATACCATTTCTCAAATTACGTACAAAAATTACTGGGCTACAGAAATAGATCAGAGATGTATATGACCGGACGAACTATTCATAATCTCGTTAAGGATAATTTAAAGCCGCGGTGGAGTAGCCGAGCGGTCTAAGGCGCCTCGCTGCGGAGTGCGCGGTTGCTCGCCGTCGGAGGTTTGAGTCCTCCCTGGGGCATGGATGTGTGTGTGTTGTCCTTAGGTTAGTTTACCTTAGTTTAAGTAGTCTGTAAGCTACGGACTGATAGCCACGCAGTTTGGTCCGATAGATTTACAAACATTTGAACATTTGATAATTTAAAGACAGAGAAAAAATTGCACCACCGTGACCAGGGAACCACAAAGCCGTATGTCCTCACATTCGCACGTTGTTGCCCATGGACAATATTTTCTTTACTGTTTTTACTTTCCTTCTTTATCAAAGTGAGCTATTGCATTTATTCAACACACGCATTACGAATTCCTTCCAACTCGTTCTAGCGATCGCGGAGAAAGTTTTTAAAATTCTCTCTTAGAGTTGAACTTTGAGTTTAAGCTCCTTTACATGTGAATGGCTTGCAGACGTATGCTGAAGTTCACCTCAGCTTTAGCTGTTCCGTACTGTTGTTTCAAACTTTAGGATAGTTTCTTATAGTGCTGGTTTGGCGTTTTAGGAGATTCTATTCCGAGGACAGCGCGCTGTTATTTTAAAACGCATTCGCGGGCAAAAGACCGTCTATTGACTATAATATCTTAGAATAATTAGGTTTTAGGTGTCGACTAGAAAATATTTGTTTTGCATCAATTTTGAGGCTTCTGAAAATTTAGTAACCTAGGGCAAGATGAAAAATACAAATATTTTACCCTGGCATTCGTTTAGTTACTGGTCATCACCTTGAAACTCACTGAAGATAAATTTTAAATGCCACTTCGTAAACTACAGCTTCTGTGGAAAAATGATTTGTTATTTCTTAGTATATTGCGTGAATATAAGACCAATTGCATTATTTCATTGGCAAATTATTTGATTTCATGAAGTGTTATGTTTTTTACTGATGATATCTGCTAAATTTCAGAAGTGAACGCGAAGAAGAATGATTATCAACTTTTTCTACAAGTCCATCTCCTGTTATTCAAACGTTCAGTGGCGGATCCAGAATTTTTTTCTGGTTGGGAGGGAGGGGGGGAGGGGCAGAAGCGTGAGCACGATGAACATGTCCTTAAAGGCTTCGTGAGACTAATTTTAAAACACACACACAGACACACAATTATTGTCACATGTAACTGATACAGGAAACACACAAAATATGTCACAAAGGAACAGTCGCTTTTTAGAAAAAAACTTTTTAATTTACTTCCATCTAACTACCAATGCGCTATTAGTTTCTGCGCACTATGGTGCCCTTTTCAAATGCCTAGGATCACAAAAATATTACAATGATTCAGTCACATTAAACAGTGTAAATTTTCTAAATTTTCCACATAATACTAATAACCAGAGAATTTAGAGCGTAAATGCCCTGAGTTCAGCTGTGGGCACACTTGTTTCATCCCTCATCGTCATAGCGTGAAACACTTGCCAACAGCTGAACACTGGACATTCAGGCTCTGAATTTAATTCAATATGTAACTGATTCTGAGCTTCGCCAAGTGTGCATATACGAATCCCTATACAGAGGAAGCCATGCGAAACTGGCATAGGTTTCTCTACATATTTACAACTTTGGAATAATTGGACTATAAGATTGAATAAGACTGACCACTTAAAAATTCAAATAATTCTACAATATGGTCGAAAAATGTTTGGTAGATATTAAATGAGCCAAATGACTTAACGGTGACTGTACAAAAAAGTAGGACATATTGTTTCAAAAAAAGTTCAAATGTTTGTAATCCGAAGTGTTCAAACTTCTAAGGTCGTCGGTCCCTAGTCTTGCAATCTACTTATTCTAAGGAAAAGAAACACAAACCTTGTCCGAGGAAGAACTCAAACCTCTGGTGGGAGTGGCCGCGTACTCCACGACGTTGCAAAAAAAAAAAAAAAAAAAAAAAAAAAAAAAAAGTTTGTAATTTTATCGGACTAAACTGCGTGCTCATCAGTCCGTAGCTTACAAACTACTTAAACCTAGGTAAACTAACCTAAGGACAAGACACACGCCCATGCCCCAGGGAGGACTCGAACCTCCACGGCGAGCAACCGCGCGCTCCGTAGCGAGACGCTTTAGACCGCTCGGCTACGCCACCGTGGCCACGACTTTGCATCCCAGATCACATGGCCAATCCCGTGCGGCGCACATGCTTTGATAAATTATTAAACTTTTCACCATTAAATGAGGTCAAATCATTGTATTTTTTGTAATAATACGAACTTCAGAATAACGCTATAGTGCGTCGAAACTAATAGTGCATTGGTAATTAGATGGAAGTATATTAATTTAACAAGTGAAGACGATTTTACCGGGTGATGCCAGCAGCACAAAACATCTGCACGACTTGAAGGACTTCCATTTATTTTGGATTGCTGCCAACGTTACGCTGCTCCTAGACGCGAAATATTTCTGCACACATTTTTACGGGCAACGTTTCCAACACTGCGACGCTGCCTTCTGCTCGCTGATGCTCGACCCCCCGGCAGCCATAGTACACGCCTCTTGCCGCCGCCAACAGCCAGCGTACGAATCCTCAACTTACCCGGGTTGAACAGTACAGTAACTGGAGTACCTGTGTCATTGCCAGACGATGTAGACATTGGAGAAACAGCGTATCCTAAGAGGTCGTCCAATTACGGGTCAAAAACAACCAGCCTGTAAATACCAGTATGTCGCGCTAAGTTTGATATTCCCTCAAAACCTCGAATCAGATTTCCTGTGTTTTCGCTGTACTGAATCAATACTTCTTCTTCATTCTTTGTAAAGTTGCTAAGCAAAACGAGATAATTTATTAAGAAAGCTTCCGCGGTCAACAAAATTACACTTGAAACTTCCTGGCAGATTAAAATTATGGGCCCCAAACGGCATTCGCATCTGGGGCCTTTGCCTTTTGCTGGCAAGCGCTCTACCATCTGAGCTATCCTGGCTCGCTTCACGGTCCGTCCAAAAACTTTACTTCTGCCAGTACCTCACCTCCTACTTTCCAAACTTCACCGTTCTCCAGTGAACCTTTGAGGACTAGCACTCCTCATTCTGGAAACATCCCTCAGGCTGTGGCTAAGCCATGTCTCGAACATATCCTTTCTTCCAAGAGTACTAGTCCTGCAAGGTTCACGAGAGGACGACAGTGAAGTTTAGAAAGTAGGAGATGAGGAACAGTCAGAAGTAAAGTTGTGACGACCAACTGTGAAGCGTGGGGGGATAGTTCAGACAGTAGAGGGCTTGCCCCCGAAATTCAAATGTTGCAAGTTCGAATCCTGGGTGTAGTAGCACACAACTTTAATCTGCCAGGAAGTTAGATATAAGCACACGCTCAGCTGCAGAGTGAAAATTTAATTCTAAAAATTACACTTGACGTTCCACCCCCATGAAAGACAGACATTGCCGAGGTGGGGTGGCTTGCGTGCCTCAACGATACAGATAGACGTACTGTAGGTGCAACCACAGCGGAGGGGTATCTGTGGAGAGGCCAGACAAACGTGTGGTTCCTGAAGAGGGGCAGCAGCCTTTTCAGTAGTTAAAGGGGCAACAGTCTGGATGATTGACTGAGCTGGCCTTGCAACATCAGCTAATGTGGCTTTGCCACACAGCTACTGCGAACGGCTGAAAGCAAGGGGAAACTACAGCCGTTAATTTTCCCGAGGACATGTAGCTCTACTGTATGAACATATGATGATGGCATCCTCTCGGGTAAAATATTACGGAGGTAAAATAGTCCCCCATTCGGATCTCCGGGCGGGGACTACTCAGGAGGATGTGATCATCAGGAAAGACAATACTGGCATTCTACGGATCGGAGCGTGGAATGTTAGATCCCTTAATCTGGTAGGAAAATTAGAAAATTTAAAAAGGGAAATGGATAGGTTGAAGTTAGATATAGTGGGGATTAGTGAAGTTCGGTGGCAGGATGAACAGAATTTCTGGCAGGTGAGTACAGGATTATAAATACAAAATCAGTTGAGGGTATCACAGGAGTAGGACTGATAATGAATAAGAAAATAGGAATGCGGGTAAACTACTATGAGCAGCACAGTGATCGCATTATCATTGTAAAGATAGATACAGAGCCAACACCGACAACAGTAGTACAGGTTTATATGCCAACTAGCTCTGCATCGATGAGGAGATCGAAGAAAAATATGAGGAGCTAAAGGAAATTATTCAGACAGTTAAGGGAGAGGAAAACTTAATTGTTATGGGAGACTGGAATTCGGTAGTAGGAAAAGGAAGAGAAGGAAAAATAGTAGGTGAATATGGACTGGGCAGGAGGAATGAAAGAGGAAGTCGCCTGGTAGAATTTTGCACGGAACATGATTTAATCATAACAAACACGTGGTTTAAGAATCACAAAAGAAGGTTGTATACGTGGAAGAGACCAGGAGACACCGGAAGGTATCAGATAGATTTTATAATGGTAAGACATAGGTACCGGAACCAGGTTACACACTGCAAGACGTACCCAGGGGCAGATATAGACTCTGACCATAACTTGTTAGTCATGAACTGTAGGCTGAAACTGAAAAAACTGCAGAAAGGTAGGAAAATGAGATGGGACTTAGATCAATTGAAGGAAAGTGAGGTTCTGGAAAATTTTAGAGGGAGTCTTAGGCAACAATTGACAGAAACAGGGGGAAATAAAACATTAGAAGAGGAATGGGTAGTATTGAGAGATGAAATAGTGAAGGCAGCAGAGGACAAAATAGGTAGAAAGGCAAGACCTACAAAAAATCCTTGGATATGACAGGAAACACTAAAATTAATTGATGAAAGGAGAAGATATAAAAATGCAGTAAGTAAAGCGGGCAAGATGGAGTACAGACGACTATGAAATGAGATTGACAGGAACTGCAAAATGGCTAAGCAGGAGTGGCTAGAAGCCAAAAGCAAATCTGTAGAAGAATGTATAAGAAGGGGAAAAGTAGATACCGCCTACAGGAAAATAAAAGAGACATTTGGGGACAAGTAAAGCAACTCTACGAATATCAAGAACTCAGATGGGAAACCAGTTCTCAGCAAAGAAAGGAAAGCTGAAAGGTGGAAAGAATACATAGAGCAGCTCTACAAAGGAAATGAACTTAGAGACGATGTTGTAGCAAGGGAAGAGGAAGTAGATCAAGATGAAATAGGAGATGCTATACTGAGAGATGAATTTGACAGAGCCTTGAAAGACCTAGGTAGGAACAAGGCCCCAGGAGTAGATGACCCTCAGAGCTACTAAAGTCTCTGGGAGAGCCAGCCATGACAAAACTATTTGAACTGGTGTGTAGGATTTATGAGACAGGCGAAATACCCTCAGACATTAAGAAAAATGTAATAATCCCCATTCCAAAGTAATCAGGCGCAGACAGGTGTGAAAATTACAGAACCATCAGTTTGATAAGTCATGGTTCCAAAATTGTAATACGAATTTTCTACAGGAGAATGGAAAAGCTGGTAGAAGCTGACCTCGGGGAAGATCAGCTTGGATTCAGGAGGAACATAGGAACCCGTGAGGCAATACTCACTTTACGTCTTATCTGAGAAGACATATTAAGGAAGGACAAACCTACATTTTTAGCTTTTGTAGATTTGGAGAAAGCATTTGACAATGTTGACTGGAATACACTCTTTCAAATTCTGAAGTCAGCAGGGGTAGAATATAGGGAAAGGAGACTTATTTATAACTTGTACAACAGCCAGACTGCAGTTATTAGACTCGAAGGGCATGAAAGGGAAGCATCTGTTGGGAAGGGAGTAAGACAGGGTTGTAGCCATTCTCCGATGTTATTCAATTTGTACATCGAGCAGGCGGTGAGGGAAAGCAAGGAAAAATTTGGAATAGGGATTAAAGTTCAAGGGGAAGAAATAAAAACATTGCGTTTTGCTGATGACATTGTAATTCTGTCAGAGACAGCAAAGGACTTGGAAGAGCAGTTGAATGGAATGGACAGTGTGTTGAATAGAGCGTATAAAATGAACATTAACAAGAGCAAAACAAAAATAATGGAATGCGTAGAAAATCTGGCGATGCTGAAGGAATTAGATTAGGTAACGAAACAACGAAGGTGGTAGATGAGTTTTGTTACTTGGGTAGTAAAATAACATGCGATGGTCGCAGTACAGAGGATATAAAATGCAGAATGGAATGGGAAGAAAAGCATTTTTGAAAAAGAGAAATTTGGTAACATCGAATATTAATTTAAGTGTAAGGAAGTCTTTTCTGAAGGCATTTGTGTGGAGTGTTGCCTTGTACGGGAGTGAAACATGGACGATAAGCAGTGCGGACAGGAAGAGAATAGAGGATTTTGAAATGTGGTGTTACAGAAGAATGCTGAGGATTAAGTGGGTAGATCGCATAACCAATGAAGAAGTACTGAACAGAATTGGTGAGAAAAGGAATTTTTGGCATACCCTGGCTAAAAGAAGGGATCGCTTGTTAGGACACATTCTTAGACATCGGGTATCGTAAATTTAGCATTGGAGGGAAGTGTGTGGGGTAAAAATCGCAGAGGGAGACCAAGAGACGCGTACAGTAAGCAGATTCAAATGGATGTGGGTTGCCGTTCTTATGAGGAGATGAAAAGGCTTGCTCAGGATAGAGTAGGGTGGAGAGCTGCATCAAACCAGTCTCCGGACTGAAGACCATAACAACACAACACTTGACTTTATTTCGATTAGAAAATCCATTGTATCTGATGTGTGGAAAATGCCGTGTAATTTCTAATTTGCTCCAATAACGTAGTTTCAAATAAAACTGTTTATAATGGGTGGGATTACCATTCCTTACTGTCTAGGAAAAGAATCAGATAAACCATTTACCTGAAACATCTGAATGCGCCAGCCTGAACTCAGCCCTTGAAATTAACAGTTTTTTCACACAGTTAAATCCTTTAACTTTATTTACGTATGAGTAAAACATACACAATACCTCCCAAGCAATCACGAAACAATAAACAACTTTTATTTATTTTTATCGTAAATTACTGACAAAAAAGAGCAAGAAGCAATTCAATAGAAACATAATACAAAAAGTCAAATTACGTTGTGTTAGTTACAGGAATTTTGCTTTTTTAAACTCACAATTACATGCTGCCCGTAATAAAAGTTAATTATTATAATGGTAAGATTCTTTCCCTCCCTCCCTCCCTACCTTCCTCGCCGTCTTTCTCTCTCTCTCTCTCTCTCTCTCTCTCTTCCGCTTCCCTTCTCCCTCTCTCCCTTCCTTCTCTCTCTCATTTTTCGTCGGGCCGTCTGGGGGGGGGGTGCACCTGACCCTGTGCCCCCCTCCCCCCCCCCTTAATCCGCCCTCCAACCATTCATGAAACCCCTCATATTTTTGAGTTGTTTTAATGCACTAACATTGAATTATTTTGAAACTAAAAAATCAGATAACCTGAGTATTAAATCTTATTCACACTAGAACATCTAGATAAGTGCTTGTTCCATAGATCAGGAATATAACATTTCGTAATAATGTGGAACATATGATTTTTACAAAAGGGATGGTTACATGATATTTGGAGACATTCGTTCGTTTTTTCTTTCTATTTGTTTATTTCTTTCTTTTTTTAAAAATATTTCAGTTCCATAGACGTTTCACAAAAACAGAAACCTGTATATTAATATAAATAACTGAGGCAAAGGACACAAAGGAACAAAAATGTAGACTTTTTCTCGAGGCCTTATTTAATATTATTTGCAGCATTCATCGATCTCTCGCGAGTACTAATGTATATTCAAAAGATGCATTCGTTGTCTGTTCAGAAGGGTACTTTTATAGGATAGTAAAGAATCATCTGCACCTTAGGCAATCTGTAAATTAAAGCAATTGAATTGATTTCATTTCATATACGAAATTATGATACCGTAGGTCTATAAGGGAGATGTCTGGTCATCAATGTTGCTTCCGGAGCCGCCATATTGGCAGTGCAATATAACTTGGAAAGAGGAAGTCAATTTAGGAAATAACTAGTAATAAGATATACTTTTAAACATAGAAATAAAATGCTAATTTTTGACGCCAGTATTGTTCACACAGTTTTAAGTACGACGTAGAAGGACGGACATCACAGATTTATCTCTCACTGTATGAGAAGAACCAGTTATGTGTATCTTTTAAATACCTAAAATATGTGGCCTAATCGAACTTTAGAAGCAGTCAAAACGCAGCTGACAAATTTTAGATTGCAATAAATTCGAAGTGCGCAATAAGCGAATTTATATAATTGGTTTATTGTTGGTGTCGCAGCGCACTGGATAGACAAACTGATTGCTCATTGTGCACCCAGGTGCACTTTACTTCTTTTTTTTTCATGGTTGGTCACTACATTGATATGTTTAAAAAATCTGTTACATTCAGCTAATATGACATTTGATTATGCATAGCTGATATTATGGTGACAGGTACATTGAGAATGATCATTATCTGATCGAAATAGATCTTCAAAAACATTAATAAAAACGAGCAATGCTGCATACTATATTTACTATATAACTGTTCAATATGTTGGCTTATACTCGTACAGTCGAACAATTTAAATATTTAAGCTTAAATTAATGGAATGTATAGGTATGTATACATGGGGTGTTTCTAAATAATACAGACAAACTTTGTGAGGTGGTAGAGGATCGCTTGAGGAACAACATGAGTTAGGGAATCCATGGCCGGAAACGTCATGCATCGTTGCTACCGAGCGTCAGAATCACAGGTGGTGGCGCATCACGGCAAGAGAGCATTGCATTCATAGGAAACAGGATCTGCCCACACAGCTGCTAGCTCAGTCTTTGTCACCGGCGATCGTTGCAATCACTCGCAAACTCCCAATATCAAAAACCACATATTACAGTCCTGCCCGCGGTCTGTATGTGCACTTAACGACGAGTTCGACGCCGGAGGGGTGACCTAGGGGCAGGCGCCAGCACCTGTAATTTTGACGCTCGGTAGCGCCGTTGGGTGACGTTTCCGGACGTGGGTTCCCTGCATTTCGTTCTTCGAGCCATCCTGTACCACCCCACAAAGTTTGTCATTACCATTTAGAAACACCAGCGACATACAGGATGTTTCACTAAGTGTGTTTGCCTCTGTAACTTATAAAATAATAGGCGACGGGAAATTTTAATGCGGTAGGTCAACACAAGAAATGTTACACTTTCTGCGGAGCTATGAACATAGAGTTACACCACAAAGATATTTTTTTTTTTTTAAATGGAACAATAATTTTTTCTATCGTGCATTGGATTCGTTGAAACCAGCTGCGTCCAAATCAATTTAAACTACATTCCTATCACTGTTAGTCTGGGAGCTACAACCCTTCAAAGTTTAGGGGACGGAGGCTATGACAGCGTAGCTGACTGGCTGGTGGTCATGAGACAGTGGGCCGTGCCCCAGGGAATAGCGACTCGGCCAGTGAGCTACACTATCGCAGCCTCCGCCCCCGGAACTTTGAAGGGTTTTAGCTCCCAAACTAACAGTGATAGGAATGTAGTTTAAATTGATTTGGACGCTGGTTTAAACGAATCCAATGCACGATAGGAAAAACTATTGTCCCATTTAAAAAATTATATCTTTGTGGTGTAACTCTTTGGAAAATTATACAATAAACTATGTTCATAGCTCCGCAGAAAGTGTAACATTTCTTGTGTTGACCTACAGCATTAAAATTTCCCGTCACCTATTATTTTATACGTTACAGAGGCAAACACACTTAGTGAAACACCCTGTATATTAAACTTGTTTTTCTGGTATCGATATTATGGCTGTTAAATTTTCGACTTCTCTGTTAATCGGTATTTCTCCGGTAATACGTCGATAAATATTTAAATCTACATAAACTGCGATATTATTTTTAACGATATATCGATATCAAAATGACAATACTGAGTACGGAAACCTTTATTTTGAATATTTTTTCGTCATTTTCGGTAAGAATTTGAAATTTTTCATTTGAAATTGTAGGAGCACATAATTTCAATTTAACTGTCTGAATGAGTCCTAAGGACATTTTGCACTGTCCATCACTGGATCGTTACGTCACAACACGTCAAGGTATCTCGGGAAGAAAGATTGGGCTTCAGCAAGAGAAGAAATTTATTATGGAAAAATTCTACATCCAAGGGGTATAACCCACTACGGATCATTTGGAACTAATGGTTTATCTAATCTAATTTATAAATGATGATAATTTAACTTTCAAAAAGTTGTAAAAATAACACCACTGGTCACACTGACGTCGATTTGAAAAATAAAATGTTCAAATTATGTTAATCTATAGGACTCAACTTCTTGGTCCGTCAGTCCCTAAGCTTGCAAATTACTTGAACCAATGTAGACTAAATTAAGAACAAAACACACATCCCTGCTCGAGGGAGGACTCCAACGGCGAGAAAACACGCACTCCACAGCAAGGCGCCTTAGAACGTACGGCCACTCCACCGCTATCGTCGAATTGCAACGGAATGTCACCGGAGAAAGGACAAAACATATGGCAGAAGAAAAATAAATATTGTGGAAATTGAATAGATGGCGCTGTATGCATTATAATTTAATAGTTGTCGACTACAAAAGACAAATTAATCACACAAAAATGACTAATGTGTAAGTTACACGTTAAACAAACTGTACTACTCAGTGTGCATGGGTTTACAGATGGGATACTTTTAGTTTCATGAAGCCCATCTACCACGGCAAAGTTATATGACATCGGACGAGAAAAATCGGTTTTTAATTGTCCTAAGGCCAAAAATCGCACGAAAAGCATCAATAAAAATCAAATCGGATATTTAATTTTCGTGTGACTGGCGCAAAACATGGGCTGTCCACAAACTGAAATCGAGAAACAGCATGTTCCACAACTGATGGAAGGTGGTTAGGTGGTCAGTTCAAAATGTGTCGCGCAATTTGTGCCTTCAAAGCAGCGAACTGCACATTCGGAACAATGAACACATCATTCTGGATGGCCCCACAGTCAGAAGTCACACGGATTATGATCAGGTGCTCTTGCCGGCGAGGATGCAGGAAAAGGGCGACCGATAATCCTAGCATTAGCGAAATGGCGTTCCAGCAGCTAATAAACTTGATTTGCAATGTGCGGAGGTGCGTCTTCTTCCATAAAAACGATCCCATCCACACATTGACGCTGCCGGAGAGATGGAATGGCGCGGTTGTTGCAAAAGACACTTATAGCGCTTACCAGCGAGTGCACAAGTAACAGTGCCGTATAACGCAGGTTTGGCGGCAATCCGGCTACTCGCAAGTATTGTTAACGCTGTTTCCTTTGTGGTACGGTCCACTGTGCCGACGCGCGTCGAAAGCTCAGAAATACAATGACAGATCTGAGCATAACATCAATTGCGATTATTTCGTTATTCGTGATCAGACGACGACGGAAACAGAAAAGACAGAGACAGTGGTGGATACATCCGATAACTGTAGATCGGCCTTGCAAAGGGAAGTTCGTAAATTGAGTTGGTTTATGTTCTAGGAGGCGATCCTATTATGATATTGTAGAAAGATATAAAAAAAGCCAAGATCGCTGATCATCAATTTTTATTTAAGACGACCTGTTTCGCTGAACTATGTCAGCATCATCTTGTCCAATAAAATCATTTTACAAGGCCATAATCTTGTAATGTCAATCAGTTGTTATATAACATAATTTACAGTGCATAGGTGCACTATGTCATTATAATAAAACATAATTATCACAGTGAGTGACAATAGCAAACTCAATGTTTTATTATAATGACATAGTGCACCTATGCACTGTAAATTATGTTGTATAACAACTGATTGACATTACAAGATTATGGCCTTGTAAAATAATTTTATTGGACCAGATGATGCTGACATAGTCAAGTTCGTAAATGTACAAGAGAGACTGAAAAAGTGTCCAGCCTTGTTTCTTGGTTATTATCGTATGTCAATACAATCATTTGAGTATCTCCTTTGTAAAGCACATGAAAAACTTGCACGCAGAGATACAAATATGCGAGATAGTATAGGAGCTGAAGAAAAGTTATCAGTAACATCAAGGTAAGTGTTATTCATATAAAATGCTGATGATAATAATTTGTCATACTGTACTGCTATTTATTATATAAATTCCAAGAATATGTAACAAATTTTCCAAATAAAACCTACGATACCGATACTACAATTCAAATCTACAATTATGACACATCGAAATATAACAAGGATGACTCTTCGGATTCGGTTGTTTCACTTAAAATTGGAAAAATAGATGATTCTGTGGGCTGCACACCCGTAATGGAAATAGATTTGTTGTGAGAGGGCATATTTTGGATAGGGCATTGTGTGTAGGATGATTATGATACGTTTGTAATAACTGCATGACTTCAATTTTAAAATCTAATTTGTCATGTTAGTTAGTTCTGTAAATAATAATAAGTAATAATAATATATAAAGGCATAATATGCCTTTTGCTGCAATTAATATGTCACGGAGGCGTGAAAACTAAAATGATAAAACAAATACTCTTTTTTTTCTTTTTTTAGCGACTAGATGTTCCTTTCGATCATTGTATTTCGAATATCTTACTGGACGTCAGACCATAGCAGACATTGTTAAGGGCACTTGTGAAGCAATATGGGAAGAATTATGCCTGGAATATATGAAACCCCCGACAACTGAATATTGGAAATATATCAGTGATCAGTTTGAATTAAGGGCTAATTTTCCACACTTTGTGGGAGCAATGGACGGTAAACATATCGAAATAATTGAGCCATCGCACAGTGGCAGTGCCTTTTTCAATTACAAAGCGTACTGATGGGTATAGTGTATGCTGATTATTGTTTCACGTACATTGATGTCGGTGCGTGTGGAAGGGATGGTGATTCAAATGTACTGAAAGGTAGTTACATAGGGCAACAAATATATTCAGGCCACCTCAATCTGCCTGTACTTCAACCACTTCAAAATGAATCCCAACCGACATCGTATGTCTTTGTACCTGATGAATCATTTGCACTTTGTGCAAATGTAATGCGGCCTTATCCAAGAAAAAGGCTAACATTCGAAAAAAAAATCTTCAATTACCGGCGTTGCAGAGCCAGAAGATTTGTCGAATGTGCGTTTGGAATACTAGCCTACAAAGTTCATGCTGAGTTTGCGAATTCCATAATCAAAACGTGTTGTCTGTTACACAACTTGGTTAGGAAACGGGATGGATTCGAGTTTAATGACACGTTGTTGTGTTCTGTGGAAAGTGTACCACCTCGAGGAACTAGGGGAAGTCAAAGAGGAATCGATGTACGAGACAGTTTTGCGGCATATTTCACTTCAAGTCATGGATTACTTCCATGGCAAAATGACTGCATATGGACAGAACGGAAACTGAATTCCTTTCTATATAAAATGACACATAATCATCTCGAAACAATACTACAAAGTCAACCTATTTCATTTCTTTCTTATTCGAGATAGTATAGGAGCTTAAAAATACTATCAGTTACATTAAAGTAAGTGTTATTCATATAAAATGTTGATAATGATAATAATTTGTCATACTGTACTGCTCCACTCCCATGAACCACAGACATTGCCGAGGTGGGGTGGCTTGCGTGCCTCAACGATACAGATAGCCGTACCGTAGGTGCAACCACAGCGGAGGGGTATCTGTGGAGAGGCCAGACAAACGTGTGGTTCCTGAAGAGGGGCAGCAGCTTTTTCAGCAGTTACAGGGGCAACAGTCTGGATGATTGACTAAGCTGGCCTTGTAACATCAGCTAATGTGGCTTTGCCACACAGTTACTGCGAACGGCTGAAAGCAAGGGGAAACTACAGCCGTTATTTTTCCCGAGGACATGCAGCTCTACTGTATGAACTTATGATGATGGCTTCCTCTCGGGTAAAATATTCCGGAGGTAAAATAGTCCCCCATTCGGATCTCCGGGCGGGGACTACTCAGGAGGATGTGATCATCAGGAAAGACAATACTGGCATTCTACGGGTCGGAGCGTGGAATGTTAGATCCCTTAATCCAGTAGGAAAATTAGAAAATTTAAAAAGGGAAATGAATAGGTTGTAGTTAGATATAGTGGGGATTAGTGAAGTTCGGTGGCAGGATGAACAGGATTTCTGGTCAGGTGAGTATAGGATTATAAATACAAAATCAATTCGGGGTATCACAGGAGTACAATTGATAATGAATAAGAAAATAGGAATGAGGGTAAACTACTATGACCAGCACAGTGATCGCATTATCGTTGTCAAGATAGATACGAAGCCTACACCGACAACAGTAGTACAGGTTTATATGCCAACTAGCTCTGCTGATGATGAGGAAATCGAAGAAATATATGAGGAGCTAAATGGAATTATTCAGACAATTAAGGGAGAGGAAAACTTAATTGTTATGGGAGACTGGAATTCGGTAGTAGGACAAGGAAGGGAAGGGAAGATAGTAGGTGAATATGGTCTGGGCAAAAGGAATGAAAGAGGAAGCCGCCTGGTAGAATTTTGCACAGAACATAATTTAGTTATTACAAACACTTGGTTTAAAAATCACAAAAGAAGGTTGTATACCTGGAAGAGACCAGGAGACACCCGGAGATACCAGATAGATTTTATAATGGTAAGACATAGATTTCGGAACCAGGTTTTGAAGTGTAGGACGTACCCAGGGGCAGATATAGACTCTGACCATAACTTGTTGGTTATGAACTGTAGGCTGAAACTGAAGAAACTACAAAAAGGTAGGAAAATAAGGAGATGGGACCTGGATAAATTGAAGGAACCTGAAGTTCTTATGAGTTTCAGAGGGAGCTTTAGGCAACAATTGACAGAAACGGAGGAAAATAAAACAGTAGAGGAGGAATGGGTAAAATTGAGAGATGAAATAGTGAAGGCAGCAGAGGACAAAATAGGTAGGAAGGTAAGACATACAAAAAATCCTTGGATATCACAGGAGATACTAAATTTAATTGATGAAAGGAGAAAATATAAAAATGCAGTTAATGAAACAGGCAAAATGGAGTACAGACGACTTAGAAATGAGATCGACAGGAAGTGCAAAATGGCTAAGAAAGAGTGGCTAGAAGGGAAATGCAAGGATGTAGAAGAATGTATAAATAGGGGGAAAATAGATACAGCCTTCCGGAAAATAAAAGAAACATTTGGAGATAAGAAAAACACCTCTATGAATATCAAGGACACTGATGGAAAACCAGTTCTCAGCAAAGAAGGGAAAGCTGAAAGTTGGAAAGAGTATATAGAGAGGCTCTATGAAGGAAATGAACTTAGTGGCAATATTGTAGGAAGGGAAGAGGATGTAGATGAAGGTGAAATTGGAGATACTGTACTGAGAGAAGAATTTGACAGAGCCCTGAGAGATCTAAGTCGAAACAAGGTCCCTGGAGTAGATGATTTTCCCTCAGAGCTACTGAAGTCTCTGGGAGAACCAGCCATGACATAATTGTTTCACCTGGTGTGTAAGATGTATGAGACAGGTGAAGTACCCTCAGACTTTAAGAAAAATGTTATAATCCCCATTCCAAAGAAAGCGGGTGCAGACAGGTGTGAAAACTACAGAACCATCAGTTTAATAAGTCATGGTTGCAAAATATTAACGCGAATTATATACAGAAGGATGGAAAAGCTGGTAGAAGCTGACCTCGGGGAAGATCAGTTTGGGTTCAGGAGAACTGTAGGAACACGGGAGGCAATACTCACTTTACGGCTTATCCTAGAAGATAGATTAAGAAAAGGCAAAACTACATTTCTAGCTTTTGTAGATTTGGAGAAGGCTTTTGACAATGTTGATTGGAATAAACTCTTTCAAGTTCTGAAGCAAGCAGGAGTAAAATATAGGGAGCGTAAGGTTATTTACAACTTGTACAAAAATCAGACAGCGGTTGTCAGAGCTGAAGGGCATGAAAGGGATGCAGTGGCTGGAAAGGGAGTAAGACAGGGTTGTAGCCTTTCCCCAAAGTTATTCAATTTGTACATTGAGGAAGCTATAAAGGAAAGCAAGGAGAAATTTGGAGAAGGAATTAAAGTTCAGGGTGAAGAATTAAAAACTTTGCGTTTTGCCGACGACATAGTAATTCTGTCAGAGACAGCAAAGGACCTGGAAGAGCAGTTAAACGGAATGGACAGTGTGCTGAAAGGTGCATATAAGATGAACATTAACAAGAGCAAAACTAGGGTAATGGAGTGCAGTCTAAGAAAATCAGGTGATGCTGAAGGAATTAGATTGGGTAACGAAGCAATAAAGGAGGTAGATGAGTTTTGTTACTTGGGCAGTAAAATAACAAATGATGGTCGCAGTACAGAGGATATAAAATGCAGAATGGCAATGGGTAGAAAAGCGTTCTTGAAAAAGAGAAATTTGTTAACATCGAATATTGATTTAAGCCTAAGGAAGTCCTTTCTGAAGGCATTTGTATGGAGTGCTGCCTTGTATGGGAGTGAGACATGGACGATAAACAATGCGGACAGGAAGAGGATTGAGGCTTTTGAAATATAGTGCTACAGAAGAATGCTGAAGATTAGGTGGGTGGATCGCGTAACTAATGAGGAGGTACTGAACAGAATTGGGGAGAAATGAAATTTCTGGCACACCTTGACTAAAAGAAGGGATAGATTGGTAGGACACATTCTTAGACATCAAGGAATTGTGAATTTAGCTTTGGAGGAAGTGTGTGGGGTAAAAACCGCAGAGGAAGACCAAGAGATGTATACAGTAAGCAGATTCAGACAGATGTAGGTTGCCATTCTTATGTGGAAATGAAGAGGCTGGCTCAGGATAGGGTATTGTGGAGAGCTGCATCAAACCAGTCTCCGGACTGAAGACCACAACAACACTGTACTGCTATTTATTATATAAATTACAAGAAAATTTAACATATTTCCCAAAACAAACTGAGATACCGAGAGTACAATTCATATCAATGATTATGATAGATCGAATTATGACATCGAAGAATCTTCGGATTCGTTTGTTTCATTTAAAATTGAGAAAATAGATGATTCTGTGGGATGCACACACGTTAAGATATTGGTTTCGTTCTGAGAGGGAAAATTTTGTGTATTGCATTGTGAGTTACGATGAGTATGATACGATTGTAATAATTACATAACTTTAATTTTGAAATCTAATTTGTCATGTCTGTTTAGTTCTGTAAATGTTGGCAATAACGACAGGAGAAACATTTTATCAGGATTGTCAGAGTCAGATTTTTGAGGGGTGCTTTGTCCTTCAAGAATCCGTAACAGGTCTTTCTCAAAGCTGTCAACTTTTCTCTTTTTGCTTTGGCTGCCGACAGTGCATGAGAAATTGTAGCTTCGGTTTGAACGTTTGTAGCGCCACTAGCAGGTGCAGTTTCAAGTAGTTCAGATCCGTCTTCCTGTTGGGAAGTCGTTTCCGCGTGGAGTGTTTCCATCATGTTACCGCACGTACTGAAAGGGAAAGTATTCTTCCAAGTAACATGTGTCGCCCAACAAGCTTTATTGTACTGATCTGTGTAGTTAAGTCCATAACCTTACCTTCGATGTTCCAGCGTTTTTGAGAGAAAGCTCATTTGTTTATGAACAATGTATGGTCTCTTAGACATTGCAGCGCTTCCAGATGGTGCATTTCTCACAGATTTTACGCATGCATCTTTCAGATGACTCCACTTCTGCACATCTTTCCCTGCAGTAGGTTATACTTGTTAATTTCATTACGCAATTAGACATTAAAAAGGTGAAAGTACTCGAAATTATGAATAATATGAAATTTTGTTTGCAAGCAAAAGTTGGCTAGCTACACTGACAGAACATGCTAGACGATGAACCGATGTACGAGACATTTTTGCGGCATATTTTACTTCCACTCATGAGTCACTTCCACGGCAGAATGACTGCATATAGATAGAACTGAAACTGAACTTCTTTCTAACGATCTCAAAGTTGAAACTTCCTGGCAGATTAAAATTGTGTGCCGGAACCGGTACTCGAACCTGGGACCTTTGCCCGACATGATTCACGATGCCGCCTCACAACCTTACTTCCGCCAGTACCTTGCCTCCTACTTTCCAAATGTCCCAGGTTCGAGTCCCGGTTCCGGCACACAATTTTAATCTGCCAGGAAGTTTCATATCAGCGCACACTCCGCTGCAGAGTGAAAGTTTCATTTTGATCTCAAAGTTGTTTGCACTGTTGACATTATGCACCTAATTACTTGTCAAATGTACTTCCAAAAAGTCGCTTAGTATTTGGTGAAAGTGAGTAGCGTTAATGTTCTTATGAAGTTGTTATTGCTGGACTAGTTTATGAACTATAATTAATTAAAACTATAAAGGCTTAACTATTTCATTTCTTTCTTCTGCATTCGTATTTGTCCATCGATCTCCGACAACTGCTGCACATAGAATGGTCCATGCATCTCCTTTCTTATAGCGATTTTTATAATCAGTGTCGCAAATGTCGTATAAACATTTGGGCTTTTCCACCTCCATTATAAGCACTTCACTGTCAATAAACTACGTTGTGAGTGCCGGGCTTCCCACGCTCACTAATGTAAAAGTAGAACAAAAATCAACAATTGTAGCCGCCAGTAGCGGCTGCCGTTTTTTTTAACGCACGTGTAGCCATTAACGCGTCCTGCGTTGGAGGCGAGAAAAGGGGCCCAGGCCTTTCCGTCTGGGGCACGACCCTGAGAACGCGCCTGTATGCGTTAGTTTCCGTACCATACCGCACCGTGTAGTCACGTCGTATGCTACAACACCGGGCCCATATTTCTTGCGTTTTTTAACGCAAGAAGTTGCGGTAGAATAACGCCCTTCTAGCCTTAGCCTAAGAATCGTCTCCTCGAAAAAATAAGATGCCTTAATCCACACTACACAGTGACTTTTTTTGGATGAAGCCGTGCTGTGTGATTTGCCTGTGTACTTTCTGTTGCCCATATTCGACAATTCTGTGTATTGGAGTATCCTGTCAGACGGATTCCACTTCCATACGAGCAGCAAGAAATTGTAAAGCAAAAGTCTCTCTTGCTGGCACGTCAACAGGAAACAACATGTGGACAATGGTAATCTTGAATGGATAGCAAAGAAGTCTGTTCATATGATTTTACGCACCGTGCTCACACGTCTGTCCAATGTTCGGGCAATTCTCCGTCCACTACATATTTTGCACACTACCACTCGACTTGCATTGCTATGGCTACTTCTTCCACTGACGCCGAATCAATTCGTTTCCTCTCTCTACCAGGTTGCACACCAAAGGAACCCGTCTTTTCGAATTTCCAAATCATTTTCTCCAGATCCACTGCAGTCATGGGAACACCGTCTTTTCTCAAACCCTTCAGTGTCCTGAACGTCAACAGAGCGACTTGTGCACAGTCGTCATTCTTGTAAAACAATCTAACAAGCAGAGTTCGATCTTACATTGAGACAATCATGGCGAAGGTCTCAGACGGAAAATGATGAAAATTCGTGTACCCGACGTGTTTATACCAACTTCAATGGGACGTTCGCATTACAAGAGTTTTCATTTACATATTTTGAACATACAGCGCCATGTATTCAGTCGATTGTGTTCCACACATTTGCCGCCTTCTACGATAATATTCCGTTGCAATTTGACCTCATTCTTACCAGTGGTATTATTTTTATAGCATTTTAAAATATTAATTTTAATCATTTTAATATGTTCTTAGATACCGATATTTTGTACTCCATATATTTTCAAAAATATGAACAGCCCAATTCGATATACAGGGCGATTAACAAATGTTTAAAAACGTCCAGTGCCTGTACAGATGATCTAGGATGTAATATTTTCAATATGTGGAATTGTCATCCAACGAATCTAGGGGCATTTCCTTATCTTAGATACTATGAAACAAATCGTTTTTCGTCCAAGCTCTTTGGTTTCCATATTTTGGCAGGATCAGAACAGATCAAAGCCAGAAAAAAAAGTCAATTGAAGTCGGGCTCTGCAATACACACCCTTAGGGATATCAGCACGTCTTTGATACTTTGATGTACTTGTCTTCTGTGGGTCAAGATCTCAAAGCTCTTAACTTGGGAATTTTAGAGCCAATATTACCAACTATTTATTCTTGGTTTTGCGGCAGGAGAATTTGTATCACAGTGTCAAAGACGATAAATGTCACACGTCTCTTAAAACTGCGCTTTATGAAGCTATATATTATCACTGTTGTAGTCAGAAGACATAATACGAAACAGTACTAATGTATCAGAAAATCATGCAAAATGTCGAAATACTGCGTATGTCGAACCATAATTCATAAAAATTACGTATGCATGTTTTTATGTGTCTGTTTTCCTCCAAGTACCGACGGAATGTTTCATAAACAGTGAATTTCTATTACATCGTTAACATGTTACTGAAACTTCGTCAGATTTACCCGCAAGGATAACTACAGCAGCAGGTGGTTAATGGGCTGACGAAACGAGCGCGAAGCCTTTCAAAGAGCCGTGTTGAAAAGGGATAACAAATTTATCGCCGGTGGACGTATCGTGCTTTTGGAATGAGCTTTTTAATAAATTTTCCTGTCTTTGAGACACTTTGTGATTAATTAAAACGCAGACACTTACTTTCGGTCTTTTCCAGCGTAAATATCACATTACAAAACCGTGTTTTGCAGCCCATTGAAATTGTATCCGCGTAGTTTATTGGAAACTCACTTTGAAGCGCCCTGATATATCACTCATTTTCCGAACAGTGTTCACGGAAAAGGCTAACGGAATTGGAAACTGGGCCCACACATTATGAGCTGCGTTTGTGGATGTAGATATTCGTACTTGTTAAATACTTAGAGAGATGGACTCATCTATTTCGTATTATTAGTTGATAAAGAGTTTGATATCATTTTAATTAGCTTTGTAGTCAGAGAAAAACATTATTCATTAAGAAGTGAACCAAAGTTGCAAAATTCGGTAAGAATAATAATGAAACATCGGATTTAGTTTCATGGTGACTCATTGTGGAATGTCGCAGATTTTCATTATCTTATGGTGTTTTATTAAAGTTTTTATAAGTTTATGTCACAACGACAGCTATGTTACAATGGATGAATTGGGAAGAAGCGAACTCTATTGTCGCAAAACGGAAGTAGTAAGAGAATGATGGTGTTTTCTTTAGCTTCTTGTCACTCTGATTACAACAAGAAAAACAATGCCACAACCTGTCTCCACCATTCCGAATTAATTTGTTTCTAAAGTCATTCAATTCTTTCATTACACCTAGGACTCCCCAGTCAGAATTTTATGGAATAAAATTAGTGATGAATGTCACATTGTATGTTTGTATAGCTAGGCAGAGAACAGACTCAGTATAGGAAACGTCAGGCCTGACGATTCCCCTAACATCTCAAAGCCAAATAAACTCACAAATATGTCCGCCTCAATATTTAATCATGTCTATTCCAGTACTCGTAAACGTAATTAATCATAATGAATTATCAAAGAAGAAAATAATAAAAAAACACGTAACGTAACTTCGTTTCCATTTCCCATTAATCTGAAATAAAAGCTTTCCCTTACATCCACAGAATCTACACCAGACTCACAAGACCATAATATAATCCACCCCCACAGCCAAAGATATAAATTCTTTTTGTAAAAAATATAAACATCATGCATCTCTGGGGAGATATCAAATAAACGTCAAAATCTGTAACTTAAGTGGGTAATAAACATCTTACATATGAATACGAAATATTATAAATTACGAGATATTATAAAGCATAAAAAAACATTTGTTCATAGTCAGATCAAAATGAACTGCTTGCCAGAATGTATTAATTTCATTTCCACTATGAATCAAATAAATAGGCTACACAGTATGAAACATTTTGAAAAACGTAGGTATTGCAGACAAAACACCTGAAGATGGCTTCTTAGCCGAAATAACTTTCAGTGAAATTATAGCTAACGTTAAAGTATACAGTATTATAAATATATAATTCGTATTATTTATTTTCGTTGGACTTTGGTGTGAAGTTTGCTACAACGTTTGGACGTTGGTTCGAAAGTTGGACTGGTAGTTTGAGCTTCAGTTTAGCGAGAATAGTGTCAGCTTGTCTTATATTAGTCGCACCTACTATCCGTATTTAAGTATTCTGTCTTAAGATAATAAATCTGGATTTATCTGAAGTTTCCTGAAATCATTTTTGTTTGCCAACATATCATCATAATTTATGGTTCTTCAGGGCTTAAATACGTTTGTTCAGTGCTTTATACTTGGGTAATCTAAGACATAATATTACTAATATTCTTGAACACTTTGGAGGGTAGTCCATTTCCTATATGTAATTCAATGCCTGCACCCATACCTAACAAATTCGTTTAAGTTCCCTAGTCACATATGTTACACTTTCGTATTTTCTACTCTGAACTGTTATAATCCTTGCAATGGATTTCTGATTCCATTTTGGTCTGTTTTCATGCGTATTCGATAAGTAGTTCGATAAGTAGAAATGTACCGCTGGTCGCCCTTTCGAGTATAGATGCACTGAAAAAGCCAATGTACAGAACCTCGAAACATTATACCTGGTTTATATAAATCATTCATGGACCTTTCGGAAACAGATGACTGCCGCTCCATTAAGCATGAACCACACCTCCAGACGATCGAGCAGCATCTCTCCAAACATTAAGTTGTGCTCTGCCATCTGAAAAATAAGCGTACTGTCTGGGGTTAACGACCAATAACACGTGTGTACTTTGTCAACGTATACTTACTGGATGTCATCATACTTTATTCGTGTATACCAATGTTATTGTAGAGCCTTTTAAAGTGGCGTAACCTCTAAATACGGAAGTTGTACCAAAATTAATAAATAGTTGAGTCAGGGAAACTAAAAGACGGCGACGTCCCTCATACCATTATTATCAAAATGACGTTTGGCTGCAGTTTACGGAATATGGGAACTGTTTTTCGAAAATGTAGGTAAATAAATTCATCACCTGGAATAAATCGGTTAAGATACTATAAATTAACTGAAATACAGAATTGCATATAGAAAATTCGGGATACTGGGTTCAGACAAATACTGTAAATATGCAGATGCAAATATCATACAGATATGTTTGATACTGCAGTACGACAACACTTGTTTAACAATTACTATTGAAGGTTTAAACCTTGTCTGTATTCAAACAAGAATGCGTTACTGGTCATGTGTGACGTAACTGTTACAGATAAAATTTATCAACAAAGTTCTATGGTGACCCTGTCTGTTAAATAAACTGAATTTTAGTGTGATTCTGCCCTTGAAGTATATCAAACACATCTGACATTGAACCCAGTAAAATTATGTGTGATTGTTTAGAGAGCGACTCATAACACTGTTAATAAAACTGTTAATGACATAAATGCAATTACAATCGTAATCTCATTGAATACTAATCTCGTGTATTTGAAAAGTAATGTCAGATAAGGTTATTTTAAATTTTATTTTTAGCGTACACATTATACCAGTGAGCAGAATATTTTTTCAATTAGAATATTAAAAAAAAATTAATTAGTCATCAATGTCACTGAATCTGGTGATGTGCATTACACAACAATCACTACACCGGCTCAATTGCGTTTGCGTAATTCTCAATTCTGATCATTCTTCGAAGAACACAGCTGAATACAAACACTTCCTTTCTTGCAAGATCTTTCATCAATACAAGAAAACTCTCTATTAATGAACTTCAGTCTGGCTACCTGTGTGCGACCTTTACTCTCATTAGTTATGCAGATTGTTCTAATTAAGAATTATACTTTCATTAATATTCTTATCAAATTTTAAGCCAATGATTTGCTTTGTCAGACGGCAGTAACACAAGACAAAATTAATCTTCAAAAAGGTGAAAGGAATGGGAACTGGTAAGTGACTTGAGGGTAATCGAAACTAACACCTTTCGTGAACTAACTTCATTAATAATAAATGCTAAGCACCTACTACAAGAATAATCATTCGATACTACAATTGCAAGAATAAGTACTGAATAATAATAATAATAATAATAATAAACCATGCAATACTGTTACCTAAGCTACCAAACTAAGTTTAGCCACAGACAGACTGCTCGACATTTGCAGACTACCTTGCTCGTCACTACTCAGGTCAGAGATAATGCATAATCTCTGGCTTATGGCACAATTACCAACTAGTTCATATTTTCAACTGAATTAAAAATGAAATTAGAATATCACATATAAATGGAACGTTCAACGTACAGTTGAAATACCAATAAAAATGTGTCCAAGGCAGAATAATAGTTAAAATTCTAATAAAAATTTCCCCATGGCAGAATACGTGTATCCTTTCAAGGTCAATAGTTTCATTGTGCCTAATTTATGTTCGAAATCTGCACTATCAAACGCTTACTATTTCGAGTACAAAGTAAATAAAAGGAATGTCAGCAACCTTTATTGTCAGACATTGTATCTTTTCCTTGAATTATTGTTTGTGTTTGGTGTGGACGTAACGTGGCTATCGACAATATTTTAATGCAGCTCCACATTCGGCGATGAGATGAAAATACAAAAGCAGAGTTACGTGGAAACAACAACATTTGCGAGTAATTATTCCGCCTCTCACCTCTTCTTCGGAAACGTGATACACGCGTTAGCTGTGTCATGCTTTGAGAGTGTAATTACAATTTTGTTTGACGAACTTAGTAGATATTTGCACAAATTACTCGCAGTGCTGCAGAGAAGCAACACAATGCAGGCTAATTTAGCAAATTTTCCATTGAAAACGTGTTTCACCTGTAACCACTGTGATTCACTCATCACGACAAGTCTCACTTTGAGTACCATAGAGACAACAAAGGAAGAATTCGTAAATAAAGAAAGCAGCAACATAAAAACTTGGAATGACTCACTACGTTAACGGAGTTCAACAGATTCAGAACTAGTTATCCCATTAAATATCTTTAACTGACTTGATTCCATGGCGGAATTTGTGCTCCTCGACTGTATTTTACTTATGGAAATTTTTAGCAATCAGTCGTAAAAATATTTATTTATTTGCAGATCTAGATTTCGACCACTGTGGTCATTATCAGTGCAACATGGAGGTCGAGATGTTTTAAGTATTTTAATTGTATTTAAGCACTGATAATTACCACCCAGTGGTCGAAACTAGACCTGCAAATAAATAAATATTTTTACTATTGATTTCTGAAAATTTCCACAATATCTATAACTGGTTTAAGAAAAACACGTCTCATGTTTATTGTATCACACCTGCGAATCCTGTGAAGTCTTAACCCCACTAAGATCTCATTTCCGTAATCTACTATTTGTCTGTCTCTATACATCCCGGTGTAGAATTAACGGTAACTCTTGTGTTTACCAGATAATACATTCATTTTTATCGTGCTATATTTTACGTAATTTCTTCACTTATATTATTTTTATTTATCTGTTCATTCCATTTCTCACAACACATTTCAACAGTATTCGGTAGTAACACTTTCCAAGCACTTCCACTTTTCTTTGTACTTGCAGTTATTTGGGTCTCATTGACCTGAAATGTTCAAATGTTTGTATAGTTTATGGGACTTAACTACGGGGTTATCAGTCCCTAAACTTACAAACTACTTATGAACTACTTACGAACTAGGACGGCACAAATATCTATGCCCAACGGGGGATTTGAACCCCCGACCGTAGTGGCCGTGCAGACCGTGACTGAAGCGCCTCAGTCCCCTCGGCCACCGCGGCCGGCCATTGACCTCAGACCAAAAGTTGTTAGTCGTATGATCTACCCATCTAATCTATAGCAATGTACAGTAGGAAAATTTCAAAATAATCTATCATCTTCAAATAAATATAATTTTCGCGATATAGACGGTTTTTATTCTTATTGAAAAAAGAAGATCGCACACTCTTTCAGGAATGTATACATATCGGTGGAAAAAGACATCGGACAGCGATATGCACAGATAACGATGGCGGCAGTGTCAGGTATAAAAGGGCGGTGCATTTATAGCCCGGTGACTCATGTGAAGAGGTTTTTGACGTGATTGTGGATGCGGAATTGGTAATTGGAGCTAGGCGCTTGGGACTTTCCATTACGGTATTCATTACTACGAATTCCAGAGTGTCAATAGTGAGGCAAGCATACCAAATAACAGGCATTCCCTCTCACCGCAAACAACACTGTGGTCGATGGCGTAGAGCTAATAACCGAGGGAAGCGGGATTCGCCAGCTGTCGTAGCTAACTGGTAAGCAACGCGGCGTCAAATGGCAACAGATATCAAAGTGGAACGCACGGGAAATGTATCCGTTAAGACAGTGTACCTGTGTATACCACTGCGTTTGTTACCTCAATCTAATTTTCATTCCGTTTTCATAGTTTATTTATTTATTTTGCACAGTTTTCAACATTTGTTTCTGTGATGCTCTCAGAGATATTCCACATTCCAGCGCACCGGATTTCACAGGGGATAGTACCATCCACCCCCCCCCCCCCTACCGCGAATCAGCACGGGATTAGAAACATAGTTCGTGTGAAACTCAGCTTGCCCTTCTCTCACATGACATCTTGCGAGCCATGGATATTGATGAAGGGCAACAGGTAGATTGTGTTTCTCTTGATTTCGAAAAGGGATTTGACGCGATGCCACACTGCAGATTGCTAACGAAGATACGAGCATTGGATTAGCTTCACAAATTTGTGATTGGCCGGAAGACTTCCTAAGTAATAGAACGCAGTACGTTCGTCTCGAAGCGAGTGTTCATCAGAGACGAGTGTATCATCAGGCGTGCCCCAGGGAGTGTGATAAGACCGCTATTATTTTATATCTATATAAATGATCTGAAGGACTGTTTGCTGATGAAGTTGTAGTGTATGGGAAGGTGTCTTCATTAATGGATGTAGTTGCGTACAGGATGACGTAGACAAAATTTATAGTTGAAGAGTGGCAGTTAGCTCTAAATGTAGAAACATGTAAGATGATGCACATGAGTAGGAAAAGCAATCACATAATTTTCGAATACAGCATTAGTAGTAAGCGACTTGATGCTGTCGCGTCGTTCAAATATCTAGGCGTAACATTGCAGAACGATATGAAATAGAACGAACATGTAAGGACAGTTGTGAGTAAGGCAGCAGCTGACTTCGGTTTATTGGGACAATTTTGGGAAGATGTACTTCATATGTAAAGGAGACCGCGTACAAAACGCTTGTACGACCACGACTTGAGAACTGCTCAAGTTCGGGACCTGCAGTAGATTATTAAAGGAAGACATGGAAGCAGTTCAGAAACGAACAGCTAGGTTTGTTACTGGTAGGTTCTACCAATGCGCGAGTGACACAGAAGTGCTCCACGAACTCAAATAGGGGATTGCTGCAGGAAAGACGACGTTCTTTTCGAGATATTCTGTTGAGGAAATTTAGAGGACCGGAATTTGAAGCTGAATGTAGAATGATCTTCCTGCCTGCTAATTACATATCGCGTAAGGATCACAAAGACAAAATAAGAGAAATTAGGGCTCGTACCTAGGCGTATAAACATCCATTTTTCCCTCGTTCTGCCTGTGAGTGGAATAGGAAACGAAATGCCTAGTAATGTACCCTCCGCCATGCATCTTACGGTGGATTATGAAGTATATATGTAGATGTAGATATTATATCCACACTAGCTTTTACCCGTGACTTAGCGCGCTTTGATGTCCTTGCCTACGTATCATCGAAAGTAACAATTGTTTTTCATTACAAGAATCATCAGGTTAAATATGGGAATGTTAAATAAGTAGAAGGACGGTGAACTCTGTACTTCCCAATCGAGACAAAAAGAAAGATATTATTAAATACGAAAAGAAACTCTGTTACATCACGAATAAATGGCTAAGCGTAATACAACATGTAAATTATGCAGGATTTAAATGTCATCGAGATCGTTTCGGCTATTTGAAGACGTTGACGCCTCGTGTAAGCATTGCATTAATTGTGTTGAATCGTATTACGCTCGAAGTATCAACCATTAACAGTGATAAATTTAAAACGTCAAAGAATAAATTGCATTTTCAATGAGTCTTCAAGCATCTCAGAAGCTATAACAGAAACGTCGTTGCTCAGTTGTTCCATATTTCGAGTTATACGCTACAAAAAATATTTTGAATTACACACTTTCTAAAGTATCATGTGTCCTTTAGCGTTCGAACTATCTCCATATCGAATTTCATCAAATTTTGTTTTACGGTTCAGTTGTGGAAGCGTAACATATAGAGCTATTTTCGCATTTATAATACGAGGTATGTCCACAAAATATGTTCCATTTGGTTATCCAAAACAAACGCGTACAGATACAGAAAAAATATTTATTGTACAAAAATCTGCAACTGTTAAACTACGTTTCTACGTAGCTTCCTGTGGTGTCGCACAAGTCTAAAGTGCGCGCCACCTACTTTCGCCGCGCGCCGCCATGCACGCACGGCGTGGCGTTCTTACGACGTCAGCCACAGGCGCCCTCTGCTACAACTCCGCTCGTGGCCACCACTGAACGACATCGTTTACTTGGGACTGAGATAGGAACCAGCTAACACTTCGGAATCAGATAGGCACCAGTGAAGACTTGGCTATCGGATAGGCACTAGGCAGGCCTCAAGCTCAACTATGTATCAGCATTCTGCAGTACTGAGCTATGTAAAAGTTAAGTATTAGTAAGTCTCTAAGAAATATACATCTCGTTCTAATTTACTCTAGTGTTTCTGCTGTCCCACCGGCTGGTCTCCTCCTAACTCCACAAGCGTGCATCCTTTATTCCTGTGTCGGTCTTTCTACTCGGCCACCGACACCTACGACGGAAACGACACGCAAAAGCGGCGACGAGGCTGGGACACAAAACTTCCGAAATTTTGTAGGCTTCATAGCATGGCACAAGTTTTTGTATGCTTTCCTTATGGAAGGTTGCCACCTGTGTATTCAACCATGTGTAACATGTTCTTTCATTGGGTCATTATCGTAAAAATCAACGGCCGTGCCGCGGTGGACATACGGGTTCCCGCCAGATCACCGAAATTAAGCACCGTCGAGCGTGGCCAGCAGTGGGATGGGTAACTGATGGGGTGCGCCACTTGCTGTTGAAAATTTTCCCTTTGCCTTACGGCAGAGGGGGCGGGAGGGCTCGTGGTGCAAAGTCTCTGCTCACGTCTTTGCACCAATGTCCTGGATTAAATTCCAAACCTTTCTGTAGAGGACATGGGGTATTCCGTCCGTCGGATGGGGACGTTAAGCTCGGCGGCCCCGTTCGAGAGGAGTAGGCTGTGTGTCGGCACCGAGTTTCACCATCTCCATTCTCCCATCATCTCCAACACGATACGACACTACACTACACACGCACATTACAGACACCAACACTAAACACAGACACTTCAGCGCACAGTTCTCATACTTCGCGGAGGATAGGTGCCTGCGGGCTCGGTGGATAAGAAAAACCTTTCCAATTAAGCCGCTGAAGATGCCCTTCAGGGCCTCACAGCCGTTCATACCAAACAACTTCTTTTATCATCGTTGAATTGTTGACCACTATGGACATATTATAGGTGTAGGAAGAGATGAAAGTCACTAGGAGCGAGAATCGGGCTGTACGGAGGATGAGCAAACACGTCCCAGTGAAATTCCCGTAAGGACGGTTTCGTCTCATACGCCGTATGAGGTCGGGCATTATAGTGGAAAAAAGCATCTTTTCACAGTAATCCTCGTCGCTTGTCCTGTATTGCGCGGCACAATGTCTTTTTGGTCACGCAGTAATCATGTGCATTGATTAATTGGCCTCGTGCTAAGAAATCAATCAGAAAAATGCCTTTCCTGCCATTAAAAACGGTGCACATGACTTTTCGAAGTGTCAAGATTTCTTTAGGCTTAACCTTCGGAATTCGGTTGTAGGAAAAGGAAGAGAAGGAAACATAGTAGGTGAATATGGAGAGCGAAAAAGGAATGAAAGAGGAGATCGCCTGGTAGAATTTCGAACGGAAAATAATTTCCAGAATGAAAATTTCACTCAGCAGCGGAGTGTGCGCTGATATGAAACTTCCTGGCAGATTAAAATTGTGTGCCGGAACCGGGACTCAAACCTGGGACCTTTGCCTTCGCGGGCAAGCGCTCTACCACTGAGCTACCCCGACACGACTCACGATGCCGCGCCACGACTTTACTTCCGCCAGTACCTCGCCTCCTACTTTCCAAACTTCACAGAAGCTCTAATTTAATCATAACAAACATTTGATTTAAGAATCATGAAAGAAGAGTGTATACGTGGAAGAGACCAGGAGACACTGGAAGGTACGTTATGTTGTTATGGTCTTCAGTCCGGAGACTGGTTTGATGCAGCTCTCCACCCTACTCTATCCTGAGCAAGCCTTTTCATTTCCTCATAAGAACGGCAACCCACATCCACTTGAATCTGCGTACTATACGCGTCTCTTGGTCTCCCTCTGCGATTTTTACCCCACACACTTCCCTCCAATGCTAAATTTACGATTCCCCGATGTCTAAGAATGTGTCCTACCAAGCGATCCCTTCTTTTAGTCAGGGTATGCCAAAAATTCCTTTTCTCACCAATTCTGTTCAGTACCTCTTCATTAGTTATGCGATCTACCCACCTAATCTTCAGCATTCTTCTGTAGCACAACATTTCAAAAGCCTCTATTCTCTTCCTGCTGTGAGTGAAATCTAAGCTCTGAACTTTTTTCACGCATTTCTGTCTCCTGGCATTATCAAGGGAGTTCAGTAGGATGTCGGCAGTGTTTGAATCTTCAGTGCTGATAAATTCGTTATACAGGTCTTCACACTCTTGGCTCCATCCCGGAATATATGTCTTTCTGTAGCCTCGAGGGTCCGAAAGAAGTTCAAAAGCACTCCGGCTGCACGTAAAGAGCTACCCAACGTTTCTGGGACGCCCAAAGAGATTTGTTGCTAGACATTTTGGAGGATGCAACCAACAGTGCAACGCCCTGATTTTCTCCCGGACGACTTTTTGAAGCTTATAAAGCGAAATAACAAATGTGCAATGTATGTGGCAAAATAAAGATATGTCTTACCTCTGCGTTTTAACCCATTCTTCACCTCTGAACGATGCGAGAAGTGGCCAGGAACGACACGTGGTTCGGATTCCCCATTAAGCTGTAGGTCCCCTTTCCCCTGTTGGATAACTGGGGTAGTCTTATGTCGCCGAAGTGACTTCCAATTGAAAGACTTGCACAAGGCCAATGAGCATCAAGAAATTATTATATACTATTTTATTCTTATTTTTCCTTTCATTCGCATCTCTGACCACATCGACAAGGGAAACTTATTTCCAACTCCCTCTCGTATCTTAAGTACTGCCGCAGTGGAGTAGCCGAGTGGTCTAAGGCGCCTCGCTGCGGAGCGCACGGTTCCTCGCCGTCGGAGGTTCCAGTCCTCCCTGGGGCATGGGTGTGTGTGAGTTGTCCTTACATTAGTTTACCTTGGTTTAAGTAGTTTGTAAGCTACGGGCTGATGACGACGCAGTTTGGTCCGATAGATTTACAAAAATTTGAACATTTGATTTCTTAAGTACTCAATTAGGTTTCTTTAATGAAATGTTAAAGTTATTCATTTATTGTGATTCGATAATTACTGTTCGTCCTTTAGTAATAAGTAAAAGAGTAAAACACGAGTCATGAAATGTTATTTGTTGAAATTGTTTGTTGCTGTCAGTTGATGTATATTAAGTTTTGGAGTGTTTGGTTTACTGGCAAGTTTTTTGAGACTCCTTCAGTATTGGAGGTAAAATTTACTATTCGTGCTGCAGTCTGCTGGTAGTAACTGAAACTAACTACTCAGCGACTGCTTTGACATGTAATATGGCTGCTTGTTGTGAGAGTTTTCTGTGTAACTATGAGAGCAAAAACTTCATACAGCAAGTATTCGAAATTTCTACAGGTAAGAAGTCTTCAGTTCATACTGAACAGTGTGTTAGGTAGTAATTTATATCCTGAAGTTTTATTTGTAGAGCCTTTAGGTGCCTTTGAAATGGTAGATTAATTTGTTTTGTTGGTCACTAAATATTTTCCACATGGGAAAAGTCGGATTATATATGAGAGACGGTTATGGACTGGTTTATGATTTTGTTAAATGTCTATTAATAAAGTCCTACTACACAATGATCAATACAATATACACTTCACAAATAAACAGAAAATAAAACTTCCTGGCAGATTAAAATTGTGAGCCGTAAGCAGGATTCGAATCTGGAACCTTTGCTTTTCGCGGGCAAGCGCTCTACCCCAGTGACGAATCCTGGTTCCGGCACAAGTTTTAATCTGTCAGGAAGTTTCATATCAGCATACAGAGTGAAAGCTTCAATCTGGTAACAGAAAATATTTTCAGTTTGAAAGGGTCGACTACTGTCCCAGCTACTGTGACTCTCTAGGCATATCGCCCATACCTTAAAAGAAGAAGACGTCAAACAGAAGGAGCCTACACGTTCAGCTCAGGTTTGCCAAATCCTCCTGTTGGAAACCACATTTAAATCAAGTCCATCGAAACGCCTAACACCTTCTACCAAAAACGATCGTAGGACAAAGAGAATCTTAAAGGAGCTTGGGAAAGAGCTCCAAACTACTCAGTGGAGCTGTAAGACTCCGCTGATTAACAGGAGGTCAGAATGCGTTCTCAACCAGGAAGTGAATGTAAGAGTGGATGTTTTCTGTGATAAAATTTTCTCATTAGTCTTTGGGGGAAACCTTTGTACGTACGATTTGTACAATGCAAAACGAAGAGTGCCGTGATTGTGAATAAAATCACAATAGTGAATCTATTATTTCAAATGGCCGTCCCTTTTAGAATAATCTCACCATTTATTTAATTATCCTTGAAATTAATTATAAATTCTATTTTCGAAATAAATCGGCTTGTAAAGTAATTGGCCGGTCGCGGTGGCCGAGGGGAGGTGGCGGTCGGGGGTTCGAATCCCCCCCCCCCTCGGGCATGGATATTTGTGCCGTCCTTAGTTGTAGGTAGTTCATAAGTAGTTTGTAAGTTTAGGGACTGATGACCCCGTAGTTAAGTCCCTTAAGCTTAACAAACATTTGAACATTTTTGTAAAGTAATTAAATTGATAAATTCCCAATTACTCTGTGTTAATAACCTCCTTATTGATACATATATTGTGAATTATCAACACAAAATAAAACAGTAACCCATAACCCCCGTCTCTCTAGTAGATGTTACAGGTAAGAGATGATCAGTAGTTTCCTACTCCGCTGTCGTAGCAGCACGGGAATGGCTGTGTGATCTGGAGCGTCTCGTTACGAATAGCAGTCGTCGGAGTTTCGAGTGCTACCTCGAGTATGGGTGTGTGTGTGTGTTCTCCTTAGTATAATTTAGTGTAATTAGTTCGTAAATCAAGAAACCAATGACCAGAGTAGTTTGTTCCCTTAGAATTAAAAACATTTGCCTGTAGTAACAAAGTCTGACGCATTCGTAACATCAACATAACTACCTTTTGTAAACTTCGGGTAACAATTTTAGCACACTAGAAGTCAGTAATATTGCGTATTGAAGGATTGTAGCAGTGATTTCTTTTACGGTGATGTAGGCTAATAAAAACACACTTTTTTATACAATAAACTACATAACACAATTTAATGTTCTAAGAGGTCATCAGTTTCTACCAACGAAACAATTGGTTACAATTACGGTCAATGTTTTTAAAGGTGTTAAAGTGGTTTAAGGATAACAGTGACCTACAGAGTAACGTCTTTTGTTTGAGTAGGTTTACTGTTGACGACATGAGTTCGACGCAGATTAAGGGCTGTGTCTCAGGAGATGGGGACATCTCTCACTAAGGGATCAGAATGGAGAGGCGGAAGTCAAGATGCGAGTCGGAGAGCTCTGCATATTGTATGAAGAATAATACAGTGCTGTAAACATTTCCGATGCTGTACCACGAAAGCGCGGTTGCTCGCCGTGGAGGTTCGAGTCCTCTCTGGGGCGTGGGTGTTGGTGTTGTCCTTAAGTGAGTTTACCTAGGTTTAAGTAGTTTGTAAGCTACGGACTGATGACCACGCAGTTTGGTCCGATAGATTTACAAACATTTGATTTGTACCACGAATGTTTTCTAAAACACACACGCGAACAAAAAAGCGATGGCTGCAGGAGACGTGCAACAGTTGAACACGTACGTGGCATGGACAGTATGAGGTTATCAATCATTTCTTCTGGGATATTTGGCCATTCTTCCATGAGAGCTGTATCCAGCTCTGCAACCGTTGTGGGAGGTTCTGGTCTGGCTGCAACACGTCTGCCAATCGTGTTTATGTGCGATGAGCAAGCTGACCACTCCATTCGTTCAATTCCCTCAGCTTCAAGCATATTGTCCACCAGAACAGCTCTGTTGGGGCGAGCATTATCGTCCACCAGAAGGAACCCATCTGCTATGGCACCAGCGTAGGCACAACAAAAATTCAAGGATCTCTACACCTTTGAGCAGTCAAAGCGCCACTATGAACGACATTGAGGTCCGTATGTCCGCCAATACTGATTCCTACTCACACAATTAGCCCACCACTATGATATGGTGATTTTTTTGGCACATAAGCAGGATTGTTCCGACTTCCACGTTCTCTCCTGGTAAGGAAACGAAGTTTCTCCGCCCAGTTTCTACAAGCTAAACGGTGTGGTGGTTTCAGTGGGACACACAACATGGGCCATCATACGTAAAGGCCACATTCCAGAAGGCGAATTCCAACTGTTTGTTGATAGTGCGCGTCCTGATGGTTCCTGGAGGATTCATTGTAGCTGAATTGCATTCTGGTTCCTGTCACGACTGGCTGTTTTCGGAGATAACGGTCATCTCTTGATGATGTTGCTCATGGACGACCTTGACTTCTTTTAACGGTCCCTATTTTCTAAAATCGCGTCCAGATCTTGGAAATTTAACTTTGCGACACCAATAGCTGCAACTACGTCCATCTCTGTTTGTCCCACTTTGAACTTTCCTATGGCTTCGGGTACGTCATGTTGTTGTTTTATTTCAGTACCTACTCACTATACTATCTGAACCGAACTGCTTACGTAATTCGTTTGGTAGAGTAAACACAACACCATCGCCCCTCTGCAGTAACTTTCTCTTATTACCACTATCTCGGATGTCGAAATGTTCTCCACTCCGTAAAAACGGCAGACAATACCTCAGAACCTATATATCTCAAATGATCCCCTGATAGTTTTGATCAGTGTATATTTGAATATTCGATAGTCATTCTCTCCTTGTTTTCATACCTAATAATATTTCAATTCTTTGAATTACTACTATTTGCTTTCCTGCATTCATTTTGCCCAGTATTTCCCCATTGTTATATGAAAACTTTTGTTACAGCCGTTTCATATTATTAGGCTATGTGAGTTATTTAGGAGACAATCAAATCCCCTTAGATTTCTCGCAGAACATTATTTAGACAAGAGAGCTGCATCTTGCAAAAGGGACGATAAACTTGTCGATACATCAGTGTAGAGCGAAGCTTTCTGTGCATAAAATTTGTACTTCTTATCCTCGCAACATTACTCGGCGTATCAACCATTTCTGTTGAATTTCCATGAATCTGACCTTCAAAACGAGAGGAATGTCCCTATTTACATAAAATTTGGTATGGTGCTCAACGGAGAGCAATTCAATTATGAACGTCGACAAATCTACAACTTTTTTTCAGATGTTGATGAAATTTTGCGCACTGTAACTTCAAAACGAGAGAAGGTTACTGTCTTCATAAAGTTTCACTTTATTTATGGCGGAGGGTACTTTACTTACAGACTTCGACACATATCTACAGTTTTATTCCGATTTTGAGGAAATTTTACGCAATGGACATTCAGCACAAGAAAAAGATCACTGTCTACATTATCTTTCATAATGTTATTACCTTGCAACAAAAATGTTCAAATGTTTCTACATCTATCGGACCAAACTCCGTGGTCAACAGTCCGTAGCTAACAAACTACTTAAACTACGGTAAAATAACCTAAGGACAAACACACACACATACACCCATGCCCCAGGGAGGACTCGAACCTCCGACGGCGAGCAACCGCGCGCTCCGCAGCAGGTGCGTTAGACCGCTCAGCTACTCCACCGCGGCACCTTGCAACAAAGTTTGTATGATCGCCACGCGAGTTGATATCTCGTACATATTTTTCTACTTAGGGTGGAGGGGGGACATGGGAGTGAATAATTGAGCTGAGAGAGGGGGAGAACTGAGAGGTACTGTTTACCTTAAAAGTAATTATTTTGACATAAGTGCTTTATGGAATTTTTCTTTAATAATTTTTAAATGTGCACCATCTCTTCCGGATTTACCCTCTTATTATGTAATGGCGCATGTCGAATAATTAATCATTAAACATACCGCTAACTTAGTATTGTCCCCTGCTGGCCGTTTGGCACGCTACAATCGCAAAAGGTAACAAGAATCCTTCCTTGTCTGACTGGTATGTTAGGCCGTGGTACCAGCAGCCGGCACACGGTACCAGCAGGCGAGTCGACATCGCAGGGGTGTCGGTAATGTCCCCATTGTGCAGCGCGTAGAACAGGGAAAGTAGGGGGTTGGGGGGAGGAGGGGGTTTAGGGAGACGACGTGACGTCAGCGCCGGACAGCCCGAGACGCGCGGTGGGCGGCTGGACGGCCGCGCTACCCCTCCCTCATCCCCCTGCAACCCCCATTTCCTGCGGGGGCGGCAGGACCGGTCCAACGACTTCCGCCGGCCGGGCCGCGCGGAGACGTGCCCTGGCGATGGAACAGCGCGGAGTCACGTCCTGCTGTAGAGAGATCCACTTTCCCTCACCTGCCGTCGTCCGGTCCAAGGAAAAGATGTACTCCAGCATTTAGTCTCCACCTCTGAAATTGTTACTACTTCTACAGTCACATCCGTAATTTTTTAAAACCTTTATGGAGTTGTTATACATGATGACACAATACCTGTTTATTAAAAGAATCGTTTTTCTACCACTTTCTAACCGACTCCAACAAAGGAAGAGTTTCTGAATTCAACTATTATTCTTCTTCTTTTACGTATGAGCCACTATGGACTACGATTATTTCAACTGTTTCTCCTTTTTTTCCCTCCATATTTCTCTCATCACTTCCCGAAGTTTCTCTCTTCTTTCTTCGGTCCACTTGGCTCTAGTCTTTTTCTTCAGTTTTTCCTGAAAACATTTGGCATCCTTTAATTTCTTTCTGAATGGTAGTCTTTTCTCAACATCTTTTTGGCTAATTTGGAACTCGTCCATGTTCCTTACAACTTCTTTGCACCATGTATTATTCATTTTTAATTTACTGAAGTAACAGAACAGTCATTTTGTCACTCTGTTGGGATCCAGCCTTTGTATGTGAGCGAAGAAAGCTATTCTTCTTTTCCAAATTACGTCAGTGATTTTTTTTTTCAATATTTGTATAGATTTCACTATTATGACGCATTCTGCACATGATCTGCTCTTTAACTGGCTCCAAGATTAGTATTTTTATTTTAGTAATTTTCAGTGATTCTGTCATTGCCATTTTGTTCAGAGTTAAACATTCTGCTTCATGGAGTGCTTCTGGGTGACTTACTGTAGAGTAGTGAGCTAGTTTAGCATTGATGGATATCGACTTCTTATTATATACGTCCTTAGTAAGGTAGTATGCTGTTTTCATCTTACTAACTCTTGCTTTAATGGATTCTCTCTGAAATATCTTGTTGAATTACTTCTCCTAGATACCCGAACTTATTTCTTCTCTCAATTTTGCCATATTTTGTTACCATTATGTTTGAAGCTGTGATAATGTTTGTCATAAATTTAGTTTTCTCAAAGGAGATTTGTAAGCCTGCTTTTCCAGCTTTTTCTTTGAGTAATTCAATTTGTCTCCTGGTTGTTTCTATTGAATCCGAAAAATGGCTAAGTCATCTGCAAATGCTAAACAGTCTACTTGTAGGTGGTCCCTTTTGTAACCTATTCTATCTCCCTCATTGATTTTGCTTTCTCTTAATGACACTTTCCAATCCCTTATAATTTTTCCCAAGACACAATTAAAGAGCAGTTGGGAGAAACCATCTCCCTGCCTCACTCCAGTTTTAATCTCAAAACATCTGGAATTTTCACCTCTGAATTTCACTTCAAAGTTAATGTTTGTTAGAGTTTGATTAATTAGAGCTATGGCTTTATTGTCTAAGCCCAGTTCATTCAGTATTTCAAACGGTGACTTCCTATCAACCGAGTCATAAGCTTTCCTGAAGTCAACAAACAACATTACAAATTTTTTTGATCTCCTTTTCAGATAAATTATTACTGACTTTAAGTTGAGAATCTGTTCTGCACATGATCTACTGTTTCTAAAATCACATTGATATTCTTCAATTTGTGAGTCGAATTGTTGTTTTGACCTAGTTAGTAATGCTTTTGATAAGAATTTGTACGTAAATGGTAGAAGAGATATGCCTCTGTAGTTGTTCACATCAGTTTTAACACCTGATTTGTGGAGTGGGAGGATCAACGCTGTCTTCCGTTCTTTAGAAATCTCTTACATACACCAAATATTTTGTATAATTTCAGTTATATTGTCAAGAAATTTGTTGTTTATTTCCAAAGCTCTGCAATTATGGAGTGCTCTCCAGGTGCTTGGTTGTTTTAGAAATTTTTGATGATATCCCTGATTTCCTCTTTCGTTGGAGGCGGTGAGTCCCATTATTATTATTATTATTATTATTATTATTATTCTTTTAACGTCAGAACCATCGAATCTGTGAAACGATATTGATGATTCTTTTTTTTTTTTCATTTCAAAGCTGCTATTTCCCGGATGGTCCCATTTCAATTTGGTCCAGTTTTGCTTGTGGCATCCATAAGAGAACCATATAAGTCTTAAATTTGCAGACGAATATCTGAATATCACGCCAACCGATATCGATTATTCTTTTTTATTGGAAATGATGTACTGCAAGGGCATTTTGATGGGATCAATGAGAAAGTAACGAAAATCTTCAATTCCTAGCCGAAAATTAACGACTCTGGCCAAATCTTTTATAGGCTATCCTTTGAGTCACCTACCGTAATGTCGTTGTGGTCAAGTAATTCCCTGTTCAAACGTCGTGATGGTCAGCTAATTTCCTGTTCAAAGCTTTTATCACGTATAGCCGCATTTTTGAAAGTCTATTTTTGCGCTCTTCGCAAGTCTCTTTTGAAATTGGCCGCGAGGTAGATTTCCTCTGTTGGGATAGGCGTTTCCGCCTGACTTCGTTTGTTCAAATGTTCAAATGTTTGTAGAGCTTATGGGACTTAACTACGGGGTCATAGGTCCCTAAACTTACAAACTACTTATGAACTAGCTAATACTAAGGGCGGCACAAATATCCATGCCCGAGTGGGGGACGCGAACCCTCGACCGTAGTGGCCGTGCAGAACTTGACAGGCGCGCCGCACACCGCTCGGACACTGAGGCCGACGACTTCGTTTGTTTCTTTTAAACGGCCAAGTCTCACATGAGCAGCACGCTTAGTACGTCTACCAATATGCAGAAAAATTAGTTGGTGTACTTCAGATTCATTAAAAATAAAAAAAATTAACAAAAAAGACTTTTAAAAGAAAACTATTCTAAAACCAATTAATTTGCACTAAAAAGTTAAAAAAATTAACAATTTAAAAATACTGTATTCTTCTACAACTTAATAATCAACTTATGTTTTCTACTCATCAATATGTCGGTACAATCGATGTTCAAATGTTTGTAAATCTTATGGGACTTAACTACGGGGTCATAATTCCCTAAACTTACAAACTACTTATGAACTACTTACGAACTAGGAATATCCCTGCCCGAGGGGGCGATTCGAAACCCCGACTGTAGTGGCCGTGCAGACCGTGACTGAAGCGCCTCAGTCCCCTCGGCCACCGCGGCCGGCACAATCGATGTGTCTACCACGCAAGAAGATAGGTAGTACCTACCCACTTTCAATCTAACTCAACACATAACTATAAATAACAAACAATCATCGAAATGTTTCTATGAGTTCTACTAAGTAAAATTAAATGAAAAATATTGGACTACTTAAAAGTCAACCAAGGTATTACGATGTTATAATGTAGTTACAATTATTGTTATTTTTGGAATCGGTGTCAGCGAACGAAACAGTACAATATACTTAGCAAAAATACCAGAAAGACCGAAGTCGGATCGAATGTTTCCTTAGCTGACACCGACTCCAAAAATAACAGTAATTATATTATCGTAACAACTTGATTGAATTTTAAGTAGACTAATAGTTTCTATTTCTTTTTGTTTAGGAGAACTCTAAATATATTTTGATCATTGTTTGTTATTCGTAGGTGTGTGTCTTGAGTTAGATTTAAAGTGGGTAGGTACCTACCTATCTTCTAGCATGGTAAACATTTATATCGTACCTACATATTGATGATTAGAAAAAGTAAATTCATTATTAAGTTGTAGAAGTCTTTTTATTTATTTTTTATTTATTTAATTTTTTTTTATTTTATGTTTTGTTTATTATACGATGAAGTGTGTTACATCTCATTTACTTTTCTTCATCTCTCTAAAGTGCTTTAATTTACTCATCTATGACACATAATGTTCTTTACTTACTAGTGCGATGGTTTCGGCTTTTTCAGCCTCTATTTTGATTTCTTGCTGGGTGCGCTATAGCTGGGGAACTCTCGTCGTGCTACGGATGAAGGTCAACAGGCAGACTGCATATTTCTCGGCTTTCGAAAGGCGTTTGACAGGGTACCGCACTACAGACTACTAACGAAGGTACGAGTTTATGTAATAGCTATCCACATATGTCAGTTGTTCGAAAACTACGTAATAGAACCCTGTACATTGTCCTCAATCGCGAGTTTTCATCAGAAAGCAGGGTATCGTCAGAGGTGCCCCAGGAAAAGGACCACTCTTATTTTCTATCTGTATATCTGACTCGGTAGCACAGTAGCAGCGTGGCAGACTATAAATCCTAGGGTCACTGGTTCGATCTCTGCTGAGTCCTTTGCTTTTTATGTCACTTTGCACTTCCTTCTCATCTGGAAATGTTGCTGCTGTGAAAAATATCGAGTAGCACCGTGTTTCGGAGTCCACGTCAAACATTAGAAGGAAGGAAGGAAGCTTGGAGTTTAACGTCCCGTCGACAGCGTGGTCATTAGAGAACGAGCTTACGCTAGGAGTTTTTGGGTAAGGATGCGGAAGGAAATCGGCAGTGCCCTTTCAAAGGAACCATCCCGTCATTTGCCTAGAGTGATTTAGGAAAATCACGGAAAACCTAAATCTGGATGGCCGGAGGTGGATTTTAACCACCATCCATCCGAATGCGAGTCCATTGTGTTAACACTGCGCCACCTCGCTCGGTACGTCAAACAGTAACTGGCTGGGAAAGACTCTTCGAATGTCTGAGGTAGGCAACGGCATACCACCTCCAAACGGTCCATGCGTAGTAACGCACTGTGGTGTTCAAACCAATCTTCGGATTTTTTACTGTTTTACCTTTTAAATGATTTGACGCACAGAGTGAGTTGCAATCAGCATGATGACGCTATGGTGTACAGGAGGCTGTCGTCACTAAAAGACTGTAGTAGACGTAGGATGACAAGGACCGAAGTTATAGGAGATGTAAGGAATGACAACTGGCGTTAAATGTACAAAAATGTAAGATGATGCGGATGAGTAGGAGAAACAATCCCGCATTGTTGAAATACAGCACTAGTAGCCAGCTGCTAGACAGAGTGGAGTCAATTAAATATCTAGGCGATATGCTGCACAGCGATATGAAATGGAACGAGCGTATCAGGACAATCGTGGGGAAGGCGAACGGTCGTCTACGGTTCACCGGGAGAATGTTGGGAAGGTGTGATTCGTCTGTAAAGGAGACCGCATATAAAATGCTTGTACGACCACGTCTTCATTATTGCTCAAGTGTTTGGGATTCCCATCAGAAGCAGTTCAGCGGCGTGTGGCTAGCTTTGTAACGTAGATTCGATCAAAGAGCGAATTAACAGGAAATCTTCGGAATCTCAAATGGGAGTCGCTAGAGGGAAGGCGACGTTCTTTCCGAGAGACACTGTTGTTCCACAGTACAGTTATTACCTACCCACAATAGGTACTCAGTAAGTATCCTATTTCTCCTTATGGCATTCAGGCAAGGTGCAAACCTACACTTTCGTACAACAAATATTAGAATTCTCGTCATTAGAGATGAGGCAGTAACACTTGTAAATTAAATTTCGTTGCAATAAGAGAAAAGTCAGATACTTTATCACACTTGTTTAACGACATGACATGTTTTTATTCGTGATCTGATTCTGACCCCACTGTTAAGCAAACAACAGTTGTGTGCCTGATGAAAATGCGATTACGGGTCACGCACTTCACCGTGGCACCTCTCTGATCGGCGGAAGTCGGCTGAGTTCGTATGTATACCGAATGTTTATGCTCTTTACCAACCTTACCTCATAACAGCATTGTATCCATAAACCTCGTCAGTGTATTGTTGATTTGTGCTTGGTACTGATTATTGTTTTCCACTTTGTTATTTTCTAAAATAAGTCCACATTCTCGACGACTTCTTTTAGAAAAAAAGAAGGCTGTCCTTGTCAGTGGTACGAAGAATGTTAATTCTGATTGTTATTCAGGGTACAACAATAAAAAGAGTCAGATAGCGTTGCTACACCGCTTAATAAGCCCCTTCAAAATATTAATACTTCGTAAATATACGTTCCAGTTTTCTCTTACTCAGACATTAAAGTGATACTTAATTTCGTGTTCCATCTGTGACGCTTTAACCCCTTACGTGTTGTTTCTTTTGAAACCTGTAATCTATACGCCGTAAGCTGGCGGCACTGGGAGAAATAAGCGGGACATCTAACAGCCAATGCGCTACGTACGAACTGAATGCAAGCTTCAGCACCCAACATTTTCCGCTCAGGGGCCACGTTTAAGTGCGTGATCTCTAGGCATAAATAGACATAAAACACTGACGTTTTCATTAGTAACGGTTTTTAAGACTAATGGGCAGCCGCTCGACTATGAAGTCCAAGTTTCCTCACCTCCTATCTAAATGTTATAGTACTTAGAGTGGATCAGGATGCAGTTTGGAATTCCTTGTGATGGACAGGATGGATGCCTGCCTATTACACTGTACAACTAACTGTCGGCTGTCTCTGTCACTCAACATATGAGGTCCACCTGTACATTTTTATGCTGTATGTGTCCCGTCTCGTTTCCCAGTTACTATATCAGAAACAATGGACCTAGGGTTGTTTGGGAGTGTGGAAATCAAGCGTACAGACTTCTGACAAAAGTGACACCCAGTCGCCTGACCACGTTTCTGATTTCCGCCGAGCGCCGCATTCTGCTCCCTTACGATGTATGACTACTGAGATCGCTGATATGGAGTATATGACAATAGGTGTCAGCACAATGCACCTGTTACGAAAAACGTATGGTTTTCGGTGTGTCCAGATGCTTTTGATCACATAGTGTCCATGTTTGAAAAAGCAATCTGTTGAGTGAGTCAATCATCTTCTGTTGTGCTACTCTTCTTTCTTCTGTGCTTACTTATATAATGGTGAGGGTATTCCGCCGTATGCAAGATACTTCAGTTTTAATTACATTTCCAAACATGTTTCATCACATTTTATGCCATTTTCAGTGGGATTTTTTTGTTTTCTGAAAATTATATTAGTACTGTGCAAATGGCTTTTCGATAAACATCCAAAATGTTCTTTTACAAGAGCTAAACAGTGTTGTAAGTTGAGTTTCCAGGCAGAATTATCTATTTTAATTTTTCCGAAAATTATGCCTAGAAATACAACTTAATTACAACATACTATGTAAGAGGTATGTGTATTATTTAACGATTGAATTGTCGGTTATTCCGTAAATCATAAAAAAAACAGTAGCATCCGTCTGTGGAGGAAGCTTAATAATTTCGTTGAACGTAGGCCTACACTCTCTCTGCTCCATTCCCATCTCTCTACAGAATTAAATTTTAAAATACTGCCGCTTGTTTGTTTATTCAATACCAGAGAAAAAAGCTCGAGAAAAAATGCATGAATGACGACAGTAATTAACTGCTACCGCATATTCTGGCGTCAATTACCTGAAATTAATACGCAATACGACAAAAATTATACGGATGCTAAATTTCCAGAAAATCATAATTTGCCTGTTGTCAAAATATTCGTTAGAAACTCCCTTTTCCAATCCTGTAAAAATACAATCAAGTAATCACTGCCAGTTTCATAATAACAAACATAACCTTCAGCTTACATATTCTCTATCTTCAGAGAAATAAGAATTGTCAGGTAACGATCAACAATCACTTTTATGTAGTACCGACGTAAAACTGAATATCACGCAACAGAATCATGGCAAAGAATAAAGTGTACAAATGACAGACAAAATTACGTTTCTTAATTCTACTCTTACCTCATGGTGCCTTCTTCCTATTCTCAAGGATGAAAATATTGCTGAAGATATGTAATTCAGTGGATTGGGAATGAAAAGTAACCGAGGAGGTCAACAAATATACTAATAAAATAGATTGCCATTATGCAATGTGACAGTACTAAAACATTGAGATCGCTATATTTGCTAGTAACTGAATAACTTTTAATTTAACGTTGTATAATGAGACGTAGGTAAAATATAATAATATTCATGAATACATTAAAGTATTGACTACAGTACGTTACAGGCCATTTTGTATGAATTTATTGTGTTATGAAGAGTTATCTGAATATATTTTCCAGCAGCATTAGTATATGAATTTACAGACTTTAGCATACGATGTGGTGCCAAATTTATATTTTGCAGAAACATTCCTATGCTGTAGCACTACGAAATTCCCCTATGGCCTTTGGGGTACTAAACACCCCAGCATGCTCGCTCGACGGATAAGTCTTCATTCAAACTTGTACTTGCGATGTTTCCAAAACTCACTTCACTATTACAAAATCCTTGTTGAGTTACAGTTTTTCAACTATATTCTTATGAAAAATCAACGAAGACACTTGAAATGTATTATTTAAAACAAGTACTCGTTAATCACATAAATTGGAATTGTTGTAATGAATCGGAATATATCAATACTGCGTTCATAAACTGAACTGTTTAATTATTTTTAAAAACTGTATTTAAAAGTTAAGAATTAAACAATTCAAAGATTTAAGAAAATGAGCGGTACTGAGAATCGAACTCAGGACCTTATGAGTGAAACTGCAAGCGATAACTACCTGAGCTAATTTTACCTGTACCAATAAGCCACCTACAACGTGTTATAATATAGTGACAGAAATTATGAAGTTGGAGTATCGTCCTAAAATTTCTTTTTCTTTTTACAACTCTTAACAGCTTCGTGCACACACAATTTTTACAGTCGCAACATGTATGACAAGCCACCTTTCTAATTACGTTCGTTTCATTGGCCTTCTTGTATGATTAATATTGAAAATATTTAGCCTCAGTTTCGTGTTAGCATATTAATATAATGACTCGTAAAAGCCAGGCAGACAACAGAATTGACTGCTGTTCTAGAAAATATGAATTGTGAGTAAGAATACCTGGTTCGTAAGGGAAATAGACACGTCTCACGATGCCGCCTCACAACTTTACTTCCGCCAGTACCTCGCCTCCCACTTTCCAAACTTCACAGAAGCTCTCCTGTGATCCATGCAAGACTAGCACTCCTGGAGGAAAGGATATGGTGGAGACATGGCTTAGCCACAGCATAAGGGATGTTTCCAGAATGAAATTTTCACTCTGCAGCGGAGTGTGCGCTGATATGAAACTTCCTGGCTGATTCAAATTGTGTGCCGGAACCGGGCCTCGAACCTGGGAACTTTGACTTTGGCGGGCAAGTGCTCTACCGACTGAGCTATCCCGACACGACTCACGATGCCGACTCACAACTTCACTTCCGCCAATACCTCGCTTCCTACTTTCCAAACCATATCCTTTCTTCCAGGAGTGCTAGTCCTGCAAGTTTCGCACCTGGGAACTTTGACTTTGGCGGGCAAGTGCTCTACCGACTGAGCTATCCCGACACGACTCACGATGCCGACTCACAACTTCACTTCCGCCAATACCTCGCTTCCTACTTTCCAAACCATATCCTTTCTTCCAGGAGTGCTAGTCCTGCAAGTTTCGCAGGAGAACTTCTGTGAAGTCTGGAAAGTAGGAAGCGAGGTACTGGCGAAAGCAAAACTGAGAAGCGGCATAGTGAGTCGTGCCGGGATAGCTCAGTCGGTAGAGCGCTTGCCCGCGTAAGGCAAAGGTCCCCGGTTCGAGTCGCGGTTCCGGCACACAATTTTAATCTGCCAGGAGGTTTCATGTCAGCGCACTCTCCGATTCAGAGTGAAAGTTTCATTCTGGGAACATCCCTTAGGCTGTGGCTAAGCCATGTCTCCACCATATCCTTTCTTCCAGAAGTGCTAGTCCTGCAAGTTTCGCAGGAGAGCTTTTGTGAAGTTTGGAAAGTAGGAGGCGAGGTACTGGAGGAAGTAAAGTTGTGAGGCGGTATCATGAGTCGCGTCGGAATAGCTCAGTCTGTAGACCGCTTGCCTGCGAAAGGCATAGGTCCCAGGTCCGAGTCCCGGTTCCGGCACACAATTTTAATGTGCCAGGAAGTTTCATATCAGCGCACACTCCGCTGCAGAGTGAAAGTTTCATTCAGGTTTTCCGATATTTTCTTAAGTTACTGCAGGCAAATGCTGGGTTGGTCCCTTTCAAGCGCCATGCCTTTTTCCTTCCCCAGCTTACCTGAACTCCATCACCAATAACCACGCTGTCGACGGGACGTTAAAGCCTTATCTTCCTTTCCTCCACTTGCAAGTTGTAAATATTTTTTATCAATCATCTGGTACACGATCCTTTCAATGAAAACTATTGCGCATCTTAACCAGTCACCGGCAATCAGTAAAATCCATGAGGGATCGTTGGCGTGGTGTAAGGCACTAACCTATATAAAGTGTTGCCAATCCCCTTCGGAAGATGCAGTCCTCTTTCGGACATAAATTGCCAAAACTAGTGTGATTGAAACTCAGTCATTCAAGATCAACTATCCAAACTTTTCCAAATCACAAGAGTATTTATATTTACATGTCCTATAAGAAGCGATCTTTATTGGATTCTGACATACATAGGGGTACGTTGGTTGCTCACGAAGCTATACATATATTCTTCACATTACAGAATTACTAATTTAATATTTACTGACTCCTGTACACGAATATGACTCATTTTCAATAGGTTGATGACTGAGGACATATAAATTAATATAAAACAGTTAGTAATAACAATTTTAAAAGTAATAAAAATGAAATAAGTACTTGCATGTCATTATTATATCTTATGAACAGAAGAGATCCTTTGCAACTGTTTCGTTATTTAACCGACACTTATAGTGTGTTCAAATGTTTGTAAAGCTTAGGGGACTTAACTACGGGGTCATCAGTCCCTGAACTAGCTACTACTAAGGACGGCACAAATATCCATGCCCGAGGGGAGATTCGAACCCCCGAGCGTAGTGACCGAGCAGACTGTGACTGACGCGCCGCAGTACGCTCGGCCACCTTAAAGTGTGTGACTTAAACCTTCGTTTTAAAATAATAATTGAAATCTCTAATCACGATTTCTTCGTTTGAATTGTCCTTTATATTCGTTTTGCAAAATTTCGACTTCTTTTTGTGCTCTCTGACACCTTTTAACCTGGCTAACTTACGTTATTCAGTTATTTCAAAGCAGAATCAGTGTTCAGGCAGTCGGGGTATCTCGTTGCCCGTGCCACTTGTTCTTTCCCCTGCGGATTTTCCTTACGCATGTAGATACTGGAAAAATATCTCAACTGAGCCTTTCATGTTATGGTGCGGTAGCAAATAGGACGTTTGTAGAGACGTTTTAATCCTACAATTTGGATTTAACTAAGAGAAACATTGTATTAGATAAAAACTAGAAAAGAAAATCAAAAACTGAATGCGAACCTTTTAGAAAGCCCAAATCGTTTTGTGTCCGACACATCCAATTCTACAGAAGAAGAAATATGTAGCCCGTTTCTTTATTTAATTAAGATTTTCCTTTGTTTCAAATGTTGTTTGTTAAGCTTATGGGACTTAACTACGGGGTCATCAGTCCCTAAACTTACAAACTACTTAGGAACTACTTACGAACTAGGACGGCACAAATATCCATGCCCGAGGGGGGATTCGAACCCCCGACCGTAGTGGCCGTGCTGACCGTGACTTGAGCGCCTCAGTCACCTCGGCCACCGCGGCCGGCTCCTTTGTTTCCATGATTCTATTAAGGTGATTGCCGGAACGGTTTCCTATAAGAAACGTGGTTGATTTTCTTCGTCACATTTTCTGTTTTGAATTTGATGTCCGACAGCGACGAGCTCGTTGTTTAAATTGCGTCAGTTTCTAATATTACTTTCTTACTCCCCTCCCGAAACGTACAGTATAAATTTGCTAGTGGAAATGTCTGTTGTATTTATAAACAGAATGTAGTGTTATATCGCTCCGTAATTGTGCCTTGCACCTAGTAAACACGCTGTTTGTGTTAAGAGTAGCTTTTCCAGTATATCTCTGGCTTAATGTTCTCTTTACTTCTTTGGTGCTATATCATGAGTGCTGCCTGCTTCAGATTGGATAAATAAAGGAGCATGTATCTTTGAACGTACACAACAATCATACCGGTGGTCAAATTTTAAATGCATTTGAAACAAGTCTTACTGGATATTTAAAACAATATTTTATTATTACTTTAGAAAATAATATTTCATTGTTACTTTTGATACATAGCCATTAATATGTAATGAATTAGAAATATCCCAAAAGTACACCAATGCTGAATTATCAGTAACTGGTACTCTACTAGGAGAAGGTATTTCATATCTTACTACTTCTGTGCATCCTGTGTTACATTTAAATCTTGTCTGTTCGCAGCAGTATAATGTTTATTTGAAAAATTGTCTTATGTCACAATCTGTCCCTGCTGAGGAAATGTAACTTTGAAACGCAAGCTTTTAATTGTTACTAAAAAACCTGTAATGTAACTTTTCCTGTTTTGAGATGGCTACATGTGACACCCCGAAAAACTATGAAATATAAAAAATTGTATTTTGCTGTTCTTGTTATGTATTGACGTTGGGTATCCAAGGGAAAGTTTTAGGATTTTATTTGTACCTCACTTCTGTTCGTACCGTTATAGCCCTGCTCAGTTGGCTTCCTCATTCACTTGCGTTTGTCTAATGCTTAATTATTGTTTAACATTATCCGTAGTTATGTAGCTCTTATTCTATGTTTTAAAAGTTGAATATATTCTAAGGGCTAAGTCATCTGTGGAAATGAATAAGGTTTTGTGCAGTTAAATTGAAAATGACAGTTGCGTTTCATCCAGTATGACGTTCGTAATGGATGCAATTACACAAGCTTTCGCAACCGGTAATACCAGAAAAAATATGTGAGTTATTAGTACAAACATTTTCTTAAATTTTCGAAGGAAACATAAAATACGATAGTTAAATGCATATTCAATACACAAATATACAAGCTACTTCTGAGATAGAACCGCTGTATATTAAATAAGACAGGAAATGCAATACTCATGATAAATGAGACTGTGCTCTACCTGCAACGGAACAAGAACTAAATTTCGAACTGTTGTTACGATTGCACACAGTTGTCCTTTTGCCTGTGTTCTCATTGTTACGCTCTGTTTTTAAAACGCAATTTTTCAGGGTAATTGGCGCTTTGTGGCAGCGCTAACTTCACAATGGGCTAATCAGTCGCAGAATTCAATTACAGGGTAATTGCCAGTGTCTTACACGGTACTCGCCACAGGCCACACGTGCCAGCAAATTTTGCAGTTTTCAGTTAACAGGACTAACGCCCGGATGTACGAATAGTTGTTACACGTATTGGCGAGTTCTTTTCCCATTTCACAAAAACCTTTTTATCTCCTTTTTTTTTCTTTTTAATGTTACTATTTCCTAAAGTATGATGCTGCTCTAAAAGTCAGTTAATTTTAATATTTAATCTGTTATTATCGTTAAATTATTAAATGAAACTGCCACAGAGGTAATTATTATATTTTTTTTAAATTTTACTTCAGAGTATCTTGTTATTGTTGTTCATATTACTAATTACCATCATGCTTGGAACATAGAGTGCGTGGAACATAGAATGCCACTACGTTATGTGTGACGAACCTCCTGGAAGAAATATTTCTTTTACAACGTCATTTTTCTTATAACATTTCATGTTACTGTAATTATTTGATTACTCCCCTTATTTTCAACAATATACTCATATTTTCTGAAGACCATTCGCTTGTTTAATCGTTCTGTAAGTCAACATGTTTGAGAATAGTGTTCCACCTGTATTAAATAGATTTAGTTCTGTTACCATCGTAACACCTTCAATAACATCAGTATGTAATTTGATTAATGTCCTATGTACTTGCACTCATACCCGGCAAATTTTGCTGACTCAAAATTTGTAATCGTGAGCGGGGCGTGCCAACTTGACTGTTATGTCCCCTACACCTTTTGCGACTGTTTTGGACGTCTTAAATATATGACAACTAGACGTCACATGCTGATTTCTTTTTGATGCCAGTTAGTGGCAATTAACGATGTCACTACATTTTTACATGATCTGATGAAGCCTCACAAAGGCGAAACGACTATTTGTCATGAATAAAGTACAAGAATTCTTTCAATAAGAAAAAAAAAGCAGGAGAGTAATTACCGACAACCAACATAGTTTGATGAAAGGCTATCATTAATACTTTGGATATAAGCAGCAAGACAAAACCAGAGAAACCACCACCATGCAGCGTGTTAAGTCTTAAGCAGTCGGCACACGGAGCGTGTGTCTGAAAGTGTGTGGTCAACGTGCCGAGTCCAACGTGCGGCTGGCGCGACTTGTGCATACGAGACGTGTGCCTCAACGAGCTACAAGGCATCAGATTCTGAAATCACAATGTTTACGAAATCAAAAGAGTGGAATTCCAGCTTTACCTCTATTAAATCGCTTATTTCCGCGCTTGTCCGTATGTTCGTTATGTTCTGTGATATCGGTCTACAAAAGTAACAACAAAATATCTATGATCATAAGACTCTTATAAATGTTGCATGTTATGTCAATAAGTGCAGCTAATTATGGCAGTTTCCTAACAAACTGTGAGATATAAAATTAGAAAAGGCCTTGACATGAGGCAAATATTTTTGAAGCAGTCTCGCTTTTGAGTAAAATTAAAAGGTAATTCTTCCATGGTCATGTCACTCTTCAATAGAGCAATGTTAAGGTCTTGTAAAATGCAATACTTAAAACAATAAAGAGCGTATTTTACTCTAAGTAAGGTGCAAACTGGTCTGTTCATAGAACGAATCCAACAACTCACTCCTCAGAGGATGTGCACTAATGTTTACATAGCATCGAATATTATGCAGTATACTTCTATGAAATTTATAGGGAAGTCTTTGAGTCTATCAGAAAACCCGAATAAAAAGAAAAAAATGTTACCGTGGAGCTTTAAACCAGCGCCGTTGAACATTTTGTTACACAGTCCACGACTTTGCTCTCTACGCTACGTCCACTAATGTAGCTGAGTGTTCTCGACGAAGGAATTAGACGTGTTACATACTCTACTGGTAGATATGTCGTTTCTGACATGTAATTACAGCAAATGATGTAAAGAACAATTCGCGTTGATAGATCTTGTCCGCCTTTCCTTGAAACGGCAGTTTACTGTAATACGGTTTTTTTTAAACATATATAAGACGTTTCCAGGCATTTATTCTAACAAATAGTACCTCTAATGACTGGTTTCCGAGAGATTATCAAATTACTCGGTTATTTTTACTTGCTTTGAAACTCATATATTCATAAGACCTAAGTTACATACATAGAACACATGAAATACGACGGCCAATATGGTGTCCATCTCTCTACCGAAAAGAACTGCCACCCCCCTCCCCCTACACCCCTCTCCGGATAGTCACGTGGTATGACGTCGGTGGCGTTCTCTGGTGATCGATCAGAAGCACGTTGAGAATATGTGGCATGCTTGATACTGCCCGCCACGTTGGGAAAGCCTCGTGCGGTTCGCACGTTGTGACGTCAGAAACTCGCCAGTTGGACACACCTGTTTAGTTACACGCTCCGTGTGCCGACGGCTTTAGTTCAACGGCGATTTCCATCTTCCCTGTAAGGTTAAGCGTGCAAAATTTCATCGTGACTGGATTAAAAAACTGTTATTGAAGATCATAGTAACGTGCAATCCGCCATGCACTATGACGTTCCTCTTGTTTTGAAGGTTAAGTGTGCAAAATTTCATGAATGTCGAGATAAAAAGGCAGATTTTTATGCAATACAAACACACTAGCACCCAGAAGAAGAAAATTGTGTAATCCTACCTACTCTCTTCTTCATGAGCAGAGCAGGCGTGCCAAGAAAAGGGTCACGCAAACTTTAAACTAGGGGAGGGTCATTTGTTGATGGCGATGTCCTCTACCATTGCCCCATAAGTAAAGTGGTAATGCTGCTGTAGCGGGAACTAACTTGGTCATGTGACCTGGTGTAGCCATGGTGCAGTTTGAGTGGCGCGCATTGTTTTAACGCAGTGCGAGCTTATGGCCTTAGACCACAACCTGGGTAGGGTGCAGTCTGCATGCTGCAAGTATGGCACCACTTCAGCGACTTGCGTGTCAGTGATAATGATACGATGAGGAGGACAACACAACAACACCCAGTCCCCGAGCGGAGAAAATATCTCTAACCAAGAATCGAATCCGGGCCCCTTGCATGGCTCCACCCTGCCCCCCCCCTCCCCCACGCGGTCCATTAGACAACTTATTACTGGAAGGTGAAAAGCAAAACGTCTTGAAGGGCAAAACCGACGACTTACGAGTAACTTAATTAAATTTGTAGAAGACAATAAGTGAAGAGATTTGTCATGCGACAGTACGTGCAGCCGAAATTAGGAGTTACGGGGTACGCAATTTATGGGAAGAGGACACAAAACTGACTATTCATATTTTCACGTTAAAGAAGCACAAGTAAGGTGCTCACAATAAGTATTCCATTACCGACGTGTATTTAATCCATTATTGGGTACCAATAACTGTGCTTTTATGAATGACGTAAGGAAAGAGCAACTTTCTGAAAACTACAGAGATTTTGTTGCTCAGTATACAACTTTCTGGTTAGCAAGGAAAATAACTGCTCTGTTTAGTTTAACTCTTTAATACAAAGTGTAGCTTATGAGCTGCATACCTCATTTTTACCACAAATTCATTTGTAGCTGCTTGTATACATAGTGTTACAGATGCTAGTAGCTCGTCCTAGAACTTATAAATTGCAAGGTGTTACTGAATCATTTCGAAAGTTAGCTGCATTGAGTTACTCCTAACATGTGTGTTTGTTTACGTTAGTATGATTCCTTTGCCTTGTAAAAGTTGTCAGTCACATACTACTGCTGTATTATGAGTTAGTTTCGAGAAATATGAGAGGCATAATAGTGACATTTACTATTTCGGGTACATCATGGAAGCTATGACTTTTATAGTTTTCATAATGAAATGCCAAGATCGCACATTAACAAATTATTCAATAACGACAGGTTTCCGTGTACTGTGTTACCACCATATGGTCACATATATATATATATATATATATATATATATATATATATATATATATATATATATCTTACAAGCTGGTCATCTTGTTAAAAATGTGACAGCTAACAAAATGTTATGTAAGCTGTTATGTTTTTAACTTGTGTATTTTTTTATATATTGACTAAGTGCCATGTTGCACTTATTATTTTATAACCACTTTTAACAAGATGAGCAGCTTATTAAATATATATGTGACCAGATCATGGTGATAGAGTTCACCGAAAGCGGTGGTCATTGAATAATTTATTAATGTGCGATCTTGGCATTTCATTTTTAAAAATATAAAACTGTCAGATCGCCTCCAAACCCGACAAAGCCAGGTAATCTATGAACTTTTTGTTGCTAATAGAGCATGATAATTTTAAGGAATATTGTTTCAATATTTTTCTCAGTATATACGTGCTATATATTAATCGTGGTACTTTTTATAGATTCAAATAAAAAATTAAATACTTCACAAAGTATACCTGTTTTAACATAATACAATACTTCTCATTCTACATTCACGAACATGCTAAGCTAGTTGTTTTTGCTGATGATACAGGTATACCTCTCACACCTGACAAACAGGAATTAACTGATGAAATTGTAAATATCTTTCAGAAAGTTATTAAGTTGTTCTCTACAAATGGACTCTCATTAAACTTTGATAAAACTCAGTATATAGAGTTTCATAGAGTAAATGGCATGGCACCATTAATAAATTTATACTTTGAACATAAATCTGTATCTGAGGTAGAATATTAAAAATTTTTAGGGGTTCGCATTGACGAGGGATTGAATTGGAAGAAACATATTAAAGATCTGTTGAACGTTTGAGTTGAGCTACGTATGCTATCAGGGTCATTGCAGAATTTGGTGATATACATCTCAGTAATTTAGCTTACTATGCCTACTTTCATTCACTGCTTACAGATGGGATCATATTCTGGGGCAAATCAACATTGAGTAAAAAAAGAATTCATTGCACAAAAGCGTGTAATCGGAATAATTGCTGGAGCCCACCTAAGAGCATCCTGCAGACATTGAATTAGCGATATATATATATTCACTCATGAAATTTGTTATTAACAATCCGACCGAATTCAAAAGTAATAGCAGTGTGCATAGCTACAACACTAGGAGAAAGGGTGATATTCGCTATTCAAGGTTAAATATTTGGCACACAAATGAGTGAATTATGCTGCCACAAAAGTCTTCGGTCATTTACCAAGTAGCATCAAAAGTCTGACACATATCCAACTAGTATTTAAAAAGAAATTAAAGGAATTTATGAATGGCAACTACTTCTACACTGTAGATGAATTTTTGGATAAACCTTAAAAAAATAATGAAAAAATTAAATAAAAAGTCTTTAACATATTGATTGTCATGTATAGACAACATTTGCTAAACTGACACGTTCCACATCATTACGAAATGTCGTATATATGATCAATGGAACAAGTATTAATCTAATGTAATGTAATCTAACGTCGGACGACCAGTACAGTTAGGCATCTGCTTGGCATAGAAGATGCAAGGCTGTGAACACCTTTGGGTCAAGATGGAGGCAGCGACTGGTGCATACGGACACAAAACTGGTAAAAACTGGAACTCTTTGGGATATCCAGAATCACACACTAAAATAGAGAGTGAGGTAAATATAGGAAAGGTTGGGGAAATGCCAGCCGACTATATTATAACCCCATACTACTTCAACAATCTTTTCAATATAACAATTGGAAGTAGGGAGCATAGGGAGAAAATAGTTAGACACCGCACGGGGGATATTGTCTGGTTCATTGACGGGTCAAAATCAGACCAAGGCGTTGGGGCTGGGGTATACGGGGTGCAGCGTCATCTGACTGGAGGGCGTAATCTCTCTAGGGAAACTGGCCTCAGTATTCCAGGCCGAAATCACTGCCATCAGGACGTGTGTGGAGGAAAATTTGCGTAGGTGCTACAAAGACCGTAGCTTCTATATCTATTCAGACAGCCAGGCAGCCCTGAGGTCACTGGCAGCTCCTGCAACAAGGTCTAAAATTGTTGCAGAATGTCACAGGGTTCTGGTAGAGCTAGGGGAAAACAATAAAGTAAACCTATTGTGGGTCTCTGGCCACTCGGGGATCAGTGGCAACGAACGTGCCGACAGATTAGCCAGGATGGGGGCAGAGACTCCATTTATTGGACCGGAACCTGTCCTGACAATCACCAAGGCAATGATAAAATTGGAGCTACGTAACTGGTTCAGAAGGCAGCACGTAGAATATTGGACCAAAGTCCATCAACAAAAGAATGGCAAGGTAATGATGCCAAAGCCATGTTTTAAAAGAAGCTCTGCAATCCTGGGCCTGAACAGCAGAGAGATTGGACTCATGGTTGGATTGCTGACAGGCCATAGAAATTTCAAAAAACACCTACATACAATGGGAATAACAGAAGAGGACCCTAAATGTAGGATCTGTGATGACGGTGATGAAACTGCATCACATCTAACCTTCGAACGCATTGCATTGGAGAGTAAAAGGCACAGAACATTTGGGACAACCAGACCCGAAAAAATTGTGTCCAATAAAGAACTTGTAAAGGGATTCCTTGCACTGTTCAAGGGTATTGGTTGGCTTTACTAGATATACAGGGAGGGATACCGCACAATAAACTTAGTTTCGGTGCGGGCAGAGGCGGGTTGGGCCAAGACTGTTTTGGCTTCCTTGAGAAAATCAAATAAAATAAAAGCAAAAGGCTGTGAATCAGCTCGTGAGGGTTATTTCGCCATTTATCCATTAGTGCAATATCCAGCTCTGCAACCGTTGTGGGAAGTTCTGGTCTGTCTGCAATGCGTCCGCCAGGTGCATCCCAGAAATGATTAGTCGGATTTTAAATCCGGTGAACGAGCTGGCCGATCCATTCGTTGCCATTCGTTGAATTTCCTCAGCATCAAGCATGTTGTCTATCAGTGCAGCTCCATGGGGAAGAGCGTTATTGTCCACCCATCAGGCGCAAGCGTAGGCCACAATAGAATGTCGAAGGATCTCGTCTCCATACCTCTGAACAGTCGAAGAGCCATACTGAGTCATACATGATCGACATACTGAGTCTTGCCCACACCATTCGTACACAATTTTAAGTTGATGTTTCCCGCTCATCAGCAGGATAGTTCCTCGCTCGCTCTAGATGAGGGAACGATTATTGTACGGCTGAACACAAAATCTTGACTCATCTGAATAAAGAACCTGGCGCCGTTCGTTACGACCCTAAACCTATGTTCTTCCGCCCAGTTTCTGCGAGCTAAATGTTGTGGTTTTAACAGGATACACGTCATGGGCCTCCATACGTAGAGGCTACATTCCTGAAGGCGATTGCGGACTATTTGTGTTGATACTGCGCGTCCTGTTGCTGCCTGGAGGGTGCGTTGCAGGTGTGTTGTATTCAGCCTCCTGTCTCGACGACATGATAACTGGAGATAACGGGCATCTCTTGCTGTTGATACCCGTGGACGACTTTGGGTATCATTTGTCTTAACGGTACCTGTTGTCTGAAATCTCGTCCAGGTGTTGGAAATTACTCTTTGGGACACTCTAAAATCTGCAGCCACCTTCCTATGAGTCTGTCCAGCTTCCAACTTTCCTATGGCTGTCCATCCAATAGCTTTAGGTAAGTCACTTTGTTACTGCATTGTACTACTTGCTTACATCAGTATCTGAACCCAGCTGCTGGTGTAAAACGTTTGGAACAGTAAACAAAAGACAACCCGCACTCTCTCTGCAGCAGCTTCCTATTGTTACCACTATCTCGGTTGCTGTAATGTTGTCTCCACTCCGCAGAACCGACAGAAAAACGTCGATTAATTTTAGTTCAATCTGCCGATGACAGTATTTCGGAACGTAGATATATTAACTGATCCCTTTATTGTTTTGACAAGGAAAAGCAAATATGAAATTCTAGCTTTTGTAAACAGCTTTTGTCATTGTTGTTTGCACTCTTTCAAACTCTGAAGCCAGCTGGAGTAAATTAAAGCCTACGGCAGGTTATTTTCTACTTGTAGAAAAACCAGGCAGTGGTTATTAAGGTCGATGAGCTTGAGAGGGAGGCAGTGGTTCGGATGTGGGTATGACAGGGTTGTAGCCTTTCTCCAGTATTAATTAATCTACATTAATGAAGCGGTGAGGGAAAGCAAGGAGAAATTTGTAAAAGTGATTAAAATTCAGGGTGAAGAAATGAAAACTTTACATTTTGCTTATTTCATTGTAATTCTGTCAGAGGCAGCAAAGGACCCGGAACGATGTTGAACAATAAACTGTTGTGACAGGAACAGGACTGAAGCTTTTGAAATGTGGTGCTACAGGCGAATGCTGAATGTTAGGTGGGTAGATCACATAAGTAACGAGGAGGTACTGAACAGAACTGGGGAGAACAGAAATTTCTGTCATACCTTGATAAGCTTAACAATTATGGTTCGAATGAATGGTTTAATTCATACTTAACTGGAAGTCTTTCCTGAAGGCATTTGTATGGAGTGTTGCCTTGTAGGGAGTGAATCATGGACGATAAACAGTGCGGACAGGAAGAGGATAGAGGCTTTTGGGATGTGGTGTTACAGAAGAATGCTGAAGATTAGGTGGGCGTATCGTATAACTAATGAGGAGGTATTGAATTGGGGAGAAAAGGGGTTTCTGGCATACCTTGACTAAAGGGATAGATTGGTAGGACACATTCTTAGGCATCAAGGTATTGTGAATTGTCGTTGGAGGAAGTGTGTGGGGTAAAAATCTCAGAGGGAGACCAAGAGATGAATATAGTAAGCAGATTCAAATGGATGTAGCGTGCCATTCTTATGAAGAGATGAAGAGGCTTGCTCAGGATAAAGTAGGGTGGAGAGATGCATCAAACCAGTCTCCAGACTGAAGACCACAACAGCAACAACGACTGGAAGAATGCAGGAAGTTGAAATAAGTTGTATATGTAATGTCACAACATCAGCCGATTCCTCAAACTGGGGGACTCAAATGTTCACATGTTTGTAAATCTATCGGACTTAACTGCGTGGTCCCCAGTCCGTAGCCTACTAACTACTTAAACTAAGGTAAACTAACCTCAGGACAATACAAAGATCCTTGCCCGAGGGGGGGATTCGAACCCCCGACGGCGGTCGGCCGCGCGCACCGCATCAAGGCGTTCCATTGCGCGCGCCTAACCCGCCGCGGCACTGCGGGACTATCAAGGATGGGGTGCCACAGGGTTCGGTCTTAGGACCTGCACTGTTCTTGATATACATAAATGACTTGCCATTCTACATTGTTGAAGATGCAAAGTTAGTTCCTTTTGCTGATGATACAAATATTGTAATCACACCCATAAAACAAGAACTAAGTGATGTAATCGTAAATAATGTTTTTTCAAAAAATTGTGAAGTGGTACTCTGCAAACCGACTGTTACTACATTTTGATAAAACACAGTATATACAATCCAGCACAGTAAATGGCACAACTGCAGTAATAAATATATAACAGAAGCGATTTATTAAAACACCACCGAACCCGACAAGTTTGCGAAAGGGTAAGTATTGCAAAAAAAGAACAAAAACCATCAAAAAAACGTGCGTCCCACGAGTTTATGAATTTCGAAACAGTAATGAACCAAGTACGAAAAGTGTGTATAGACATATGCATGACTACAACGAAATACCCAACAACTTTTTACGAAACACGTGATGGTCGCTAGTAGAAATCTAGGTCTCGATGAATAAAGATTTTAAATAGACGACGACTGATTGCCGCCACACACATATAAATAGACTGAACACACAACGCTTGTCCGTCCTCATTTGAAGTATTGATGCCTAGTGTGGGATCCTTATCAGGTGGATTTTACCGAGGACATCGAAGCAATCCAAAGAAGGGCAGATCGTATTGTATTTTCACGATACAAGGGAGACAATGTCACGGAAATAATACAGGACCTGGGATGGGAATCACTACAACAACGGCGGTTTTCGCTGCGGCGTGGTCTACTTACGGACTCCAATCACCAACATTCTCTTCCGAATGCGATAATACATTGTTGACTCCCACCTACATAGGTAGAAACGATCATCGGGATAAAATACGAGAAATCAGAGCTCGAACTGAGAGATTCAAGTGTTCTTTCTTCCCGCGCGCTATTCGAGAAAGGAATAGGAGGTGAATAGTATAGAGGTGGTTCGATGAATCCTCTGCCAGGCACTTAAATGTGATTTACAGAGATTATCTATGTAGATGTATCCTCGAGGGAGGGCTCGAATTTCCGGCGGGAGCGGCAGCGGAATTAGTGACGTGTCGTCTCAGACCGCGCGGTTATACACAAAGTAACGCATTGTAGTCAAGTTAACAATATTCAGTTTGACATCCGAACTGTTTTTATTTATTTATTTATTTTTATTTTATTTTAAAAAAATCATACAAACGTAATTCGAACAACGGATAGTCTTCATATCTGCTCTCCACGCGGGCACAGTGTAGATCTATGCATGGTCACACTGCAATTTGTTACAACGGCGCCATAATCTCGCCTTTTAATACGTAGGACTGGGTTCTGTTGGATTCATCTTCAAGAGCGGCACTTTTTTTATTAATGCGGTATGCCGTTTGGTTCTAATTGAAACTGTTGATTTGGGGGCACAACTGATTTAACTGAGACAGGGAACCAATAGTCACAAATACGTATACAGCTGGTTGTTCTATTCTGGGCTTACGTAAGGTCGATATTGTATGAAATTTCCGTGGAAATGAATGAAGACCTGCGTGGTAGTTCCATGCTTCCTGCCTGCCTCTACTCTTCCTCTTGCCTCCCCCCCCCCTCGCCCTCTCCCTCGTAGGGGGCCTTTGAGAGAGATCAGCAGAATCTTATGCCTCGTTGTCAAGCATGGAGAGTGGTCGATTACTATGAGCTACATTATTTTTGGCCACTCATGTACCGTCTGATTGTAATCGCTTGCTAATCATACACCTAATTAAATTTTAACTAAAATGTTTGAGAAATCTTGTAATAAAGCTGTAAGTGCCAATATGCTGCTGGTGTACGGAATTAAAATTCCGACTCATTACGTAATCCTTATCAGGTGCGACTGACAGGATATCAAAAGAGTGCAACGTAGGGAATGTAGTTGTATTATCTCTATAGAGGGGAGAGAATGTCTTAGATATGATGCACGAGCTGCAGTGAGAATCATTCCAACGACAGTATTTCTCCTTGCTGCGATATCTGTTTACGAAATCGATTGCCCACTGTCTCCTCAGAATAGGAAAAAACACTCCTGGCCATTAGAATTGCTACACCACGAGGATGAAGTGGTACAGACGGGAAATTTGAACGTTAGTCGCGGATCCCAACGGCCTCGTATCACTAGCAGTCGAGATGACAGGCATCTTAACCGCATGGATGTGACGGATCGTGCAGCGACGTCTCGATCCTTGCGTCAACAGATGGGGACGTTTGCAAGACAACAACCATCTTCACGCACAGTTCAACAACGTTCGCAACAGCATGGACAATCAACTCGGAGAGCGTGGCTGCGGTTACCCTTGAAGCTGCATCACAGACAGGAGCGCCTGCGATGGCATACGCAACGAGCAGCCTGGGTGCACGCATGGCAAAAGTCATGTTTTCGGATGAATGACGGTTCTGTTTACAGTGTCATGATGGTCGCATCCATGTTTGGCGACATGGCGGTGAACGCACATTGGAAGCGTCTATTCGTCATCGCCATACTGGCGTATCACCCAACGTGATGGTATGGGGTACCATTGGTTACACGTCTCGGTCACCTCTTGTTCGCATCGACGGCACTTTGAACAGTGGCCGTGGCTCTACCCTTCATTCGATCCCTGCGAAACCCTACATTTCAGCAACATAATGCACGACCGCTTATTGCAGGTCCTGTACGGGCCTTTCTACTCGGGCCAGAACATTCTCCAGATCTCTCACCAATTGAAAGTGTCTGGTCAATGGTGGCCGAGCAACTGGCTCGTCACAATACACAGTCACTACTCTTGATGAACTGTTTTATCGTGTTGAAGCTGCAAGGGCATCTGTACCAGTACACGCCATGCAAGCTCTGTTTGACTCAATGCGCAGGTGTATCAAGGCCGTTATTACGGCCAGTGACGTTTTCGTGAAAATATAATCACATGTCAGTTCTAGTATAATATATTTTTTTCGAATGAATGCCCATTTGTCATATGCATTTCTTCTTGGTGTGGCAATTTTAATGGCTAATAGTGTACATACAAACTGTATAAGCATGTATCAATGAATGTACCTTGAAGGGTATGTCACAGTTGTGAAGCAGACCAGAAGGATGTGGATACGAAATTATGGGCCGGAATTCGCTACAGGAGCAGGTAAAGTGGACAGAGTAAGACAGAAGCGATGGGCATACCGTGAAAGAGATGGACCAACGTAGGAGTAGAATAAATACGTACCCGGACAATGGAGGGTAGTAAAGCTAGTTTATGAGAAATTAAAACGGATGCATGAATATAATACTATATTTTGATATCTTAGCTTCTTCTGTACGTATATCAGATTTAGGGTTTTCATTTGTAGGTCTGAAGATGGCTCGTTAATGCCAGTGTCAGAAATGTTCACGTGGCTTACTTTACACCCGTGAGTGCAGTACATACTACTGGTTTCGTATGTGAGGATCTATGTTTGAGCACCCTCTAATCGCTTGAAGCTATATAAACGTACGTAAATTATTGATAAATCTGAAGCATTGAATTAAAATTTGTAGTGCGGCCGGGAAGTGAACCCGGACCTCCATGCCTACTAGGCAGACGTCTTAACCGTTAGACTACCACAACACTAACGATTAAGGTGCCTTGGAATAGTCTAAGTACGATTTCCTGCACGTAATAAACTTTAATTCAGCTTCTGTGTTCCAAAGATAATTGCCACTACTGCCAGGGCTCTCCATGCAGCCGTAAAGCACCTCGGGAATGGACATAATGGAACAATCCTGTTAAGGTGATGTAAATATCAATTTAATACAACACAGAAGCTGAATTAAAGTTTGTGACATGGTGGGAAATCGTACTTAGACTATTCCAAGGGGCATTAATCATTAGTGGTGTGGTTTATTTGTACGTAAATTAGTTTAAGCGATGAAAAGCAGCAATACTCTGCACTCTCCTTAAACGTTTTTACACTTTCTATCCCATTTACGTGAGGAGTAAAATTACCTTACAAACAACAACGTGTACTTACAACTAATTTTTACTGTACTGCTAATATTCTTCTTGGTGGTCGTATTTTTTTGTCTTTTGTCGCGGGAAATTCATTTTGTTATGCCAGTTTCGAAAGGTTAAGTAAGACGACTGTTCAGTCCGGAAGTACGCACATAAATTATGAATTTAACTTCTGGTTTTAGATATCTTGTTTAGTATACCTGATTTAAGAAGAATTAATTTGAACACACCAGATTGCAGTGTCAAAGTTTGCAATTTTATGTTTGCCGTTGCAATTACACTCAGGGCATTCGCAATGCTTGTTGGAAGAACACACTGAAGATGGTCACTATGTGATTGAAATCGATCTGTTGTTTATAAATAAAACATTAACGGCCAATGCTGCTCAATACATCTGGTGTGTTCATCATTGTGTGGTCGTTGAGCACCATCCTGGAAATGGAATCAAACCACAAAAAAAAGAATAAATTTGTTATTTTCATAATGATTATGTTTAATGTTGAGCAGATAAAAAATATCTCTCATTTGTGTTCTCTAATAATTATTACTTATGTATCGTCAAAATACAAAGGAATGCAATTTTATTGCTCCCTCTCATTAGCATATGTAGTGTAAAAATTGAATGTAAAAGCCATTTTCACTTGTTACACGTGGGAGAGGGCACCTTTGTCTGTCTAGCAGATGCCATCATCTAAAGAGGATAAAAGCATTCAACATGCCTTGTATTTCGCTATATTTGTAGTGAGTGCGCGTAACTGAAAATGAACATTAATATTAATTCCAAAGGATAAAAATGCCCCCTGGGTCGCAAAAATAAAGTTATTTAACCTGGTTTCGGCAGTAACTACGACTACCTTCATGAAAAATTATATATTCAAACAAGTCACATAATAAAAATTACTAAAGCTTTTATTTTATTTTAAAAAGAGCATGAGACTCTGATGCGGTCCATAGTGGCTAGCTCTTTCTAATAAAAAAATAAATAAATTTGTGACTTAAGCTTTACAGCTGAGTTGTAACTTTTACTATGTGACTTGTTTTAATTTATAATTTCTGATGAAGGGTATCGTAATTATTTCAGAAATCAGGTTAAATAATTTTGTTTTTGCGACCGTGAGCTGCGTTTTTATCCTTTGACGTTGTAACGGCCACTGAAAAAAGTTGAAAAATTTTAGTATTAATTCCTTCAAAATCGGCTTCATCTCATACAAATCCTTTATTGGTATTACGTTCAGTATTTCCTTATAATTCCACTTTTGTAGTTGTGATCTGGACGTCATTGTTGGGTAGACTTAGTAAGACTCTCAATTCCCTTCAAAAATCACTATTGCCTAATATTCTATTATCCTTAGGACCAGTATGCCAATGGCGAAATCCTATTGGGACTTTATTGTAGCGTCATCAGATGTAGTTTATTCGTCTGTAATAAGCATTAAATAAGTTGATACATTAATTCTCGATTCCGGACCACCATCTGCGATAATATGCGGTCCTTACGTTTCCTTTCAGAATGAGATATCGTGAAACATCTAAAACAGAAACTGCTCAACTAATATCACATCCCGCAATTATGTACATTCTCTCCGATTATCGTTTCTAAAATCCTGAAATGAAATTGCGGAATTTAATTACTTCATTCTCAATATAACGGTCAACGTTAATGTCCCCAATGCTTACGCTTCAAATAATACGCAAAAAATAAAAATTTACCTCACTTGGCCCTAACCATTTAAAGGCAGCAACGCCGTAACATAGACGGCTTTTGATGTACCTGTAAAGCGCACGAATGTGCTGGCAGCGGCGTGCGTTTAATTTGGGGTGGAATGTACCACTCACGTTCAATAAGGGTGCACGCGTTTCATTCACAGTGATCCAGTGGCGATGTAATTGCAAGAGAAGCAAACCGGTGTTACCGTCTGCTGTAGCGGAAATAGTGTGTGCTCGAGACACTTTAAAAAGGGAAAAAAACTTTCGGGTCATAATAGCCGCATAGTTGAGAGCTGTTTAATTTCATTGGAGACTGAAGTCAATTGCTGTGCGTTTTTGTGGCGGCTTACGGATGCCGTTAACATCTGCAGATTCTACTGCAGCAGTTACCAGCAAAACACATTAGTCTTGTAATGAGTTCCACTGGCCGATTCAGTAACCTCTCTGGAACAGAACCGGGCAGTATAATTGTATACCATTAATGTCCTCTAACCAATAACGTTTTCAGGCTCAAATTTCCGTTAGTGATATATTCGAGAGAATAAAGTTGCCTATCTCAAGTATTTCAATACATCTAATATATAAAGCAGAATGTCCGTATATTTGTACGTGTTGCATACAAATCTACAGTTTTGATCCAAACTTTTTTCAAATTTTGTACATGTAAGCTTTTATTCCGTAGGGGACTACACTGTTTAATATTTCAATTTGTTTATAATGTAGATAGCGTTAGTTCTAGCTACTTCTGCTATGGTTATATTGAATCATCATTTGCGTATCGAGAAATGTAGGAAACTTCATACCAGTTTGTAGTTTACTGTATGACGCCCTCTTGATATACCAATTTCAGTGGCCATCTGCGTTTATAAACTGATTATCTATTACCGAAAGTTTTGAGTAAAATTTAAAGACAAGTCTTCAGCTAACAAACCCTTTTCGTTTCTTAAAAAGTAATTTTAATATAAGTGTGGAATAAGCTGATAAACCATTAAGAAATTAGTAAGTATAAAATTTTACTTTTTCACTTATTGTGTTTCTCATTGCAAGCAATAGACGATATACAATTACCAATGCAGCACCCTCTAACGAACCAAATCCTGACATATCTTCATCGGCTCGAAACATGAAATAAAATTTAAACATGCGATCCACTTAGAATTCTTTTGTTTATTTCCGGGCTCACTGGCCGTGGACGATCTGGAAAAACTTTTCACTAACCTATCATGTTCGGCTAAGGTGGCGAACTTAGTATTTCTTCCGCAGCCGAAAATGATACGGAAAGCCTTACAAATCGACCACGGCGTAAGAACCGGATATTTTTAAAGAAGTTAACGCCGTCCGTGAAGGCTTCCATTGTATAATTACCTTGTTTCGCTTACGAAGTAAGAAAACGTCACTCCCGTCGTCTAAGACAAAGTGCGGCTATCACGTACGAAGCCAATAAGATGTAATAGAACTGTTTACCATATAATCACGCACGTAAAATATATAACGGAAAGTAGCGGCTTGTTAATTGCATAAATGTAATATTGATCTTGTTACCAATTACTTTTATTCAACAGAGCATTTTCAAAACTCAAGTAATTAGATAACTACACTATATGAGTATAGTATAACTTAAAACAATAATCCCTTACACAATCTAAAACACGTATGAAATGCTGTTAAACAAGAATGAACTTTAAAATCACAAACTTAATACTCAGGAAGTCTGCAAACCAGGAGTGAAACTCAAACATAATACACTTTATCAAACTCCGCTAAATCAAATTAAGTCAAGAATAGGTTGCTTAATATTCATTGGACATATGGGTAAATAAAGTTTCTCTAATTTTCAAATTTTTTAAACATCATGTATTCTTCTCTATGTCACTAATCATATGCATGAAGTGTCAAATTAACAGCATTAATCAGCGAAATTAAGTAACATCTCCTCGCTCAAGTTTCACCAAAACACTGTCGAGCAGAAGTTAATCGGTGATGAACGAGTATAAAAGTGGATTAATATAGACAATAAACTATAATCACAATAAGCACTGATGCTGCAGATGGCCAGAGTGTTTACATAATTTTTAGAATGTCTTAAATAACTGACCACTTGTTACTGCCTTGTTTCACAAAACTATTTGTTAAATCTAGGTTTCTGGTTATGATCCCATTTTCAAGTACTTGATTCCGAAGTTGTTACACCAGTAAAGATAAACATTTACATTACTACTGGTCTCTGTTTATCGACTGTGGAAGAAATTACTATTCACATTGCAATTTAGGAACTATTACACTTGCATTACATTATTAGAATAATCTTATGTAAATATCTATTTCAGTAAGAGTACTGAAATTATTAATAACTTTTGTACCTCAGATTCCGCTCTTCCCCAACACTGCTTGGAGCAAGAGAACAAATACGCTATAGATACTGACACAGCTAGAAATTTAGAAACCAAATACTAAAAATAAATAAAAAATAAAAAAATGTAAATAAAAATAAAAAAAAATAAAAAAAAATACTCGCGCACAACACCAAATTGGATACTGAATGAACAGACATGATCGAATCATTCACCTTTTTTAGATTATGAGTAACTTCCACATAGTAGATAATAATGATATTAGTAACCTGTGGCGGTCATCTGCAACAAGCAAGGTCATGCACAATTTTCAATTCTTGAGGTACAATAATTATTAATAATTTCAGTAAGAGATTAAGTTATTAAATACAATGTTAGTACAATAGATATTTACATAAGTTTATTCTAATCATGCAAGTATAATAGTTCCTAAATTTCAACGTAAATAATAATTTCTTCAAATGTTAAAGTCGATAAACAGAGACATGTAGTAATGTAATGGTTTGTCTTATGGGGGGACGTACATGAAAACCAAGTACAAATATAACCTGTTAAAAAATCCACAATTTTTGAGTAACATAAATGGATTTATGTACAATGGTTATGCTAGTTCAAAGCATCTACAAAATTTTTTTGTGATATTAACTGAAATCTGTTTTTAAGTTTTTAACTTTATGAACTCATGATTCACAAAGGTACCATTTATTAAGAATGATATTAAATATTAACTCAGTATAAATATTTTTTATGTATAACGCAAAAGACATGTCAAAAATCAGAGTCAAATGTTTTCTTGTTTTGCAAAATATTTACCTGAATAATGGGAACGGTATTTCTGAGAAAATGCATTTTAAGGTTAAACATACTTTTTCGTTGCCATTCCCACTTTCAAAAGCCTCTCTATCTGTAATGAATGTCATCATTTCCTTTTTCTGTTCTGTCTTGTTTGCTATGCAAAGTCTTCAGTGGATTTAATGGACGCAAGTATACTTTGAGTGTCAATCCCTTGAAGATGTCGCGGACGAAAACCCGGTCTTGAAACCCATTCTCTACAAGACTCTTATCCTCTCTTAGCTGCCACAATTAAAGACAATAACTGCATCATATCTGCAACATTAACTACCTTGGATGAGATAAATGTAGTTTTGGGGCAACGTTTTCGGATGAGGGACTTCAGACACTAATTAGGATTCTGCGTTTTGCCATGGACACATTTCTTGGGAGGGCTGTTATTGCACAGCCTTATTGATGTAGTATACAGACATTCTCTGCATTCTGATTGCACAACATCGAAAATAAAATGCCACATAAATAGATAGTACGAGAGAATTAAGAACAAGGACGAAGACGTGACCCTGTGCAAGCTACTACACATAATTGTGACATAAAGTCACGGAGAAGGCAGGCGACCATGATTAATAGTAAATGAAGTCTGCAATAGGCTGTATAGGTCGTTGTATTGATTAAAGTCATAAAGTGGTTAAAATATGAATCATATTTTAACCATTTTAACCACTTTATGACTTTAATCAATAGAGCGACCTATACAGCCTATTGCAGACTTCATTTACTATTACAAATAATTATTTTTTCGCATGTAGACTCGGATTGGAACTTAATATTCGGTACCTTAAATTTCAATGTAGACCCATTAAAATTTTTTTCACAATTTTGGTCTCCTCTTAACTGGTGTAACAACTTTGGAAGCAGTAAAGTACTAGAAACTGGGCTCATAACCCGCAACCTGGCTAGCACAAATAAATGTTTGTGAAACACGGCAATAACAAGTGTTCAGTAATTTAATTTGAAATGTTTCACTAAGAACCGTCAGTAGAATCAATCAATATGTTTAGAATGTCTTACAGACTTAACATCTCATATTGAATGGACCATTTGACGACAATCATAACGTTTTATGCTCCGTATTTATTTGGTTTAGACTGCAGCTTACATGCTGGGATTCACTTCCCCCTGCGCTCATAAAAATGAAGAGTTCGCGGACAGTGATATATGGTTAAAATATCCGCATTTACTGGTGATATTTCTTCCGATACTGCATTGGCAAAGAGCATCACCCGGTCCAACAGCCTCATAAATCAGACACAATAACAATTTATAGCAGCGTTTCCCGTAACAACTTCGGCGCTGTTGATAGGGGCGCAGCGGGCATCTCAATTGACGAGGAGTGACGGCGAGCTTGTCAAGGGGTGCGGTTTCCTGACGAGTAGGCCGTCTGTGATGGATGCTCCTTCGTCTGTGCCGCTTGCGGAACAGTCTTCGATATCTGCCCGTAACTGCAACGCATTTTTCGCGTAAATACGGGAACACAGTATATTAGTATCAAGAGTTATTCTTCCTCCAAAATCATTGACTTCCACGTCCAAATATAGATAGTGACTAAATTACCCCATTTATTATTATCAACTGACTTCAAAAAAGGAGGAGATTCTCACTTCGTGTGTATTTTTTACTTTTATTATTTTTTATGTTTAATACATCAGAACCGTCAAGTGTGTGAACCGATTTTAATGATTTTTCTTTCCTTTCATTTTAAAGCTGGTGCTTCCCATGTAGTCCCAATTCAGTTTGGTCCAGTTCTGACAATGGCATCCATAAGAAAACTATATAAGTCTTAAATTTGCATTAAGTATGTGTGCGACATATGCACGAATAGCTCAATACCATGCCAACCGATTTCGATTATTCTACTAAAGGCCTACTAAAGAATTGTACCAGTACACTGACACACCCACAGACATGATCAGAAAACGCAGATTAACTTTCTATGGGCACCTACAGAGAATGGGCAAGACCAGACTTACAAAGAGAATCTTTGATGTAGTAAGCAGTTCAAGCCACAAAACAAATTGGTATCATGAAATATCGGAAGACTTAATGCATTTGGAAATCAACAGGCAAATGATAGGAGACAGAAAAGAATTCAGAAACAAAATTAAGAATGCACGTGAGAAGAAGACAGGAAAATCGTGGACAGAAGAAAGGAAACAGGAGGACAGCCAAAAGATGAAAAGATATTGGGAAGAGAAGAGGACGAATGGAAAGAAGTGAAAATTGTGTCATCATGAGATATTCGAGTTCAAACACTGTCCATAAGGGCAAAAATGATATTAATGAATGAATTATTATTATTTAACCTCAGAACCATCGAATCTGTGAAACGATATTGGTGATTCTTTTTTCAATTCAAAGCTGGTGTTTCCTGTGGGGTCGCATTTCAATTTGGACATCCATAAGAGAACCACATAAGTCTTAAATTTGCATTAAGTATGTGCGCGACAAATGGATGAATAACTCAATATCACGCCAACCGATTTCGATTATTCTTTTGTTATTGGAAAGGATGTACTTCAAGGGAAGTTGACGAGAGTTTGGTTAGGTTATGATTACTGGATTAATAACAAATTAAAGGAACTCCTCAAGTCTTAGGAGCAAATTAACGTTTTGTAGATCTACCCATGTGTACTTGTTATGGTCTTCAGTCCTGAGACTGGTTTGATGCACCTCTCCACCCTACTCTATCCTGAGCAAGCCTTTTCATCTCCTCATAAGAACGGCAACCCACATCCATTTGAATCTGCGTACTATACCCGTCTCTTGGTCTCCCTCTGCGATTTTTACCCCACACACTTACCTCCAATGCTAAATTTACGATTTCCCGATGTCTAAGAATGTGTCCTACCAAGCGATCCCTTCTTTTAGTCAGGGTATGTCAAAAATTCCTTTTCTCACCAATTCTGTTAAGTACCTCTTCATTAGTTATGCGATCTACCCACCTAATCTTCAGCATTCTTCTGTAGCACCACATTTCAAAAGCCTCTATTCTCTTCCTGTCCGCACTGCTTATCGTCCATGTTTCACTCCCGTACAAGGCAACACTCCACACAAATGCCTTCAGAAAAGACTTCCTTACCCTTATTTTAATATTCGATGTTAGCAAATTACTCTTTTTCAAAAATGCTTTTCTTCCCATTGCCATTCTGCATTTTATATCCTCTGTACTGCGACCATCGCATGTTATTTTACTACCTAAGTAACAAAACTCATCTACCACCTTCATTGTTTCGTTACCTAATCTAATTCCTTCAGCATCGCCTGATTTTCTAAGACCGCATTCAATTATTTTTGTTTTGCTCTTGTTAATGTTCATGTTATACGCTCTCTTCAACACGCTGTCCATTCCATTCAACTGCTCTTCCAGGTCATTTGCTGTCTCTGACAGAATTACAATGTCGTCAGCAAAACGCAATGTTTTTATTTCTTCCCCCTGAATTTTAATCTCTATTCCAAATTTTTCCATGCTTTCCTTCATCGCCTGCTCGATGTACAAATTGAATAACATCGGAGAAAGGCTACAACCCTGTCTTACTCCCTTCCCAACTAATGCTTCCCTTTTATGCCCTTCGAGTCTAATAACTGAGGTCTGGCTTTTGTACAAGCTGTAAATAACTCTCCTTTCCCTATATTTTACCCCTACTGACTTCAGAATTTGAAAGAGTGTATTCCAGTCAACATTGTAAAATGCTTTCTCCAAATCTACAAATGCTAAAAATGTAGGTTTGCCTTTCCTTAATCTATCTTCTAAGATAAGACGTAAAGTGAGTATTGCCTCCTGGGTTCCTATGTTCCTCCTGAATCCAAACTGATCTTCCCCGAGGTCAGCTTCTACCAGCTATTCCATTCTCCTGTAGATAATTCGTGTTAAAATTTTGCAACCATGACTTATCAAACTGATGGTTCTGTAATTTTCAGACCTGTCTGCGCCTGATTTCTTTGGAATGGGGATTATTACATTTGTCTTAAAGTCTAAGGGCATTTCGCCTGTCTAATACATCCTACACACCAGTTCAAATACTCGTCATGGCTGGCTCTCCCAGAGACTTTAGTAGCTCTGAGGGTATGTCATCTACTCCTGGGGCCTTGTTCCGACCTAAGTCTTTCAAGGCTCTGTCAACTTCATCTCTCAGTATAGTATCTCCTATTTCATCTTGATCTACTTCCTCTTCCCTTCCTACAACATCGTCTCTAAGTTTAATTCCTTTGTAGAGCTGCTCTATGTACTCTTTCCGCCTTTCAGCTTTCCCTAATTTGCTGAGAACTGGTTTCCCATCTGAGTTCTTGATATTCGTAGAGTTGCTTTTCTTGTCCCCAAATGTCTCTTTTATTTTCCTGTAGGCGGTATCTACTTTTACCCTTGTTATACATTCTTCAACAGATTTGCATTTGGATTCTAGCCACTCCTGCTTAGCCATTTTGCACTTCCTGTCAATCTCATTTTTAGTCGTCTCTACTCCATTTTGGCTGTTTCATTTACTTCATTTTTATATTTTCTCCTTTCATCAATTAAATTTAGTATTTTCTGTGATATCCAAGGATTTTTTGTAGGTCTTGCCTTTCTACCTATTTTGTCCTCTGCTGCCTTCTCACTATTTCATCTCTCAATGCTACCCATTCCTTTTCTACTGTTTTGTTTCCCCCTGTTTCTGTCAATTATTGCCTAAATCTCCCTCTGAAATTCTCCAGAACTTCACTTTCCTTCAATTTACCTAAGTCCCATCTCCTTATTTTCCTACCTTTCTGCAGTTTTTTCAGCTTCAGCCTACAGTTCATGACTAACAAGTTATGGTCAGAGTCTATATCTGCCCCTGGGTATGTCTTGCAGTTTATAACCTGGTTCCGGAATCTATGTCTTACCATTATAAAATCTATCTGATACCTTCCGGTGTCTCCTGGTCTCTTCCTCGTATACAACCTTCTTTTGTGATTCTTAAACCACGTGTTTGTTACGATTAAATCATGTTCCGTGCAAAATTCTACCAGGCGACTGCCTCTTTCATTCCTCCTGCCCAGTCCATATTCATCTACTATTTTTCCTTCTCTTCCTTTTCCGACTACCGAATTCCAGTCTCCCACAACAATTAAGTTTTCCCCTCCCCTAATTCCCTGAATAATTTCCTTTAGCTCCTCATATATTTCTTCGATCTCCTCATCATCGGCAGAGCTAGTTGGCATATAAACCTGTACTACTGTTGTCGGTGTTGGCTTCGTATCTATCTTGACAATGATAATGCGATCACTGTGCTGCTCATAGTAGTTTACCCGCATTCCTATTTTCTTATTCATTATCAGTCCTACTCCTGTGATACCCCCAACTGATTTTGTATTTATAATCCTGTACTCACCTGACCAGAAATCCTGTTCATCCTGCCACCGAACTTCACTAATCCCCACTATATCTAACTTCAACCTATCCATTTCCCTTTTTAAATTTTCTAATTTTCCTACCCGATTAAGGGATATAACATTCCCCGCTCCGATCCGTAGAATGCCAGTATTTGTCTTCCATGATGACAACATCATCCTGAGCAGTCCCCGCCTGGAGATCCGAATGGGGGACTATTTTACCTCCGGAATATTTTACCCGAGAGGATGCCATCATCATATTTACATACAGTAGCGCTGCATGTCCTCGGGAAAATAACGGCTGTAGTTTCCCCTGCTTTCAGCGGTTCGCAGTAGCTGTGTGGCAAAGCCACATTAGCTGATGTTACAAGGCCAGCTCAGTCAATCATCCAGACTGTTGCCCCTATAAATACTGAACAGATACAGAAAAAATATGTATTGTATAAAAATCTGCAACTGTTCAACTACTTTTTTACATGACGTCCAAAATTTTGTAGGCACTTGTCATAGCGTGGGACAAGTTTTTGTGTGCCTTCTTCATAGAAGGTTGCCGTTTGTGTATTCAACCACGTAACAAACATGTTCTTTCAGCTCATCATCGTTGAAGTGTTGACCACCAAGAACAGATTTTAGGTGTAAGAAGAGATGTGACCAAACAAATCTTACGGGAATTTCACTGGGACGTGTTTGATCATCCTCCGTACAGTCTCGCTCCTAGCGACTTTCTTCTTACACCTGAAACCTATCCATGGTAGTCAACACTTCAGCGATGATGACGAGCTAAAGAATAAAGAACATGTTACCACATGGTTGAATACACAGACGGCAACCTTCTACGAAGAAGGCAAACAAAGACTTCTGCCACGCTATGACAAATGCCTACAAAATTTCGGAAGCTATGTAGAAAAGTAGTTTAATAATTATATATTTTTGTACAATAAATATTTTTTCTGTATCTGTACACGTTTGTTTTATATAACCAAACGGAACTTACTTTGTGGACATACATCGTATTATCATAATAACTTGATTCACTTTGAAGTAGTCTAATATTTTTCATTTCATTTTACTTAAGAGAACTCTAAAAATATTTTGATCATAGTTTGTTACTCATAGGTGTGTGTTGAGTTAAATTTAAAGTGGGTAGATACCTACTATCTTCTTGCGTGGTAAACACAAATATCGTACCTACATATTGATGAGTAGAAACATTAAGTTGATTATCACGTTGTAGAAGAATAAACAATTATTTTACTTTCTACTGCATATTAATTTGTTTTAAATAGGTTTCTTCTTGAAGTCGGTTTTTTGTTAAAATGTTTGTTTATATAAGTAAAAAATGCCCTTTCCAACCTATACTAAGAAGAGAGTAATGATAACTAGATGACGTAACAATGGTTTTTGAGATTTGGAGACGACACGATCTTTCTAGCAAAAGATGTAAAAGAATTGTAAGACATAGCATATACATAGAAAATAAATGATACATTTACGCAATGAAAATCAATTCGAATAAAGTAGAAGTAATGAAATTGGGAGGAAATCTAAGTTAGTTAAAGGTGGAGAAGTATTAGAACAAGTGCAAACCCTTACATACATTGGAAGCAGAATAGAAACGGACTGGAAGAGCAGCACATATAACCTCCAACATCTACAATTATCGGCGAATTAGAACTTATCAAATCAGCCTTGTACCTAAGTCTGAGCTCATGTCGATCGTTTCGAAGTATTAACCCGATAAATATAGTGGGATGTAGCAGAGCTATTTTACGCAACGTTGACCAATATGCTTCTCACTGCGTTGTTATTTTTCACGAAGAAATTAAAACCTGAATAACTATTTATAAAGAGCTATTTTAGAGTAAAAGATGACCACTCCAGAGAAAGGCCCCAGAAAAGATTAATAAAATATTTCGTACGGAGTGTTTTCTGTATGGCGCTGAACTGGACGTTAAGGAAGAAGGGCTGGGCTAGGGTGGAGGGTTTTAGTATTTGGACATGGAGGAGGATGAAATAATAAGTTGGATGGACAGAGTGAAAAATGAAGAGGTACGTTAAAGAGTGGGTAAACAGTGATTGATATAATAAAAACTAGGTAACGGAAATGGATTGGGCATATATGAGGAAAGATGGCTATGTTGCAGGGCTATATGGAAGGGAAGAGAAGGCGGGAAGGAAGAGATTTAATATCTTGGATGATGCGACGAATAACAGTTTTTACTAGAACAAAACTAAGATGGAAGCAACTGACATAGAAATGGAGGTGCTTAACGACCACCTAATGTAACCAAAAACTGATGACGATGAAACAAAATGCAAACCGCCTTCAGTGACAAATAGTAATGTAATTCAAACACCGAAATTTCGAGGTTTATGGCCTATTTACGATTTTGTCAGTTTACATTTTGGAATAAATATCTCTTTGTTCTGGGGGTCAGTAAAATATCTGAAGGAACGTGATATATGACGTAAATGTTATTAAACAATTTCGTACTTCAAAAACATGTTGTTTTTAAATATTATTTGAAAGAAGTATTTTTTCTAAATATTTTCGTTGAAAACACGTTTGATGTCATTAGTTATTTATGCGAACGTGACCGGAAAATTCAAATAACTGGCCAATTACATATTTTTAGTGCATGTTGTGGCCTGAATGCCTTTTATAAGTAAGCTTCTCTGATAGAGTATTGCTTTAGTGTAGGTCAGAATATCTTCCAGTGTACTATGAGATGTACTTGTCAAGGTCAGCACGAGGACAAACGGTGCCAAGTATGCAGAGTTCTTGATCAACAACCCCTTAATGTCCTGTTGAAATGTAGATGAGAAGATACTTGCATATAAAGCAATAAAAGGGGAAAAGGAATAAACTAAGTGAAAAGCTCAACAAACAAAATTTTCATTTCCTTCTCCTAGGTGAACACATTAGTTACGTAGAATCTAATTCATTAATTAACTCTAAGGCATCTAAACGATTTCAACTATTTCCCACTATGTACGTCGTTTATGTAAAGGGCAGGTAACCCCAAGAATAGCCGTGAATAGTAAATAGTGGGACCGGTATTGTATTTACAGGTTAGATTGTTGTTGTAGGTTTCAGTCCGGAGACTGGTCTGATACAGATCTCCACCCTACTCTATCCTAAGCAAACTTCATCTTCGCATAAGAATGGACACACACACACACACACACACACACACACACACACACACACACACGTAAATCTCAACCTGCTTACTGTATTCGTTTGTTAGTCTCCCTCTGCGATTTTTACCCCACACATTTTCCTCAAATGGTGAATTCACAATTCCTTGATGTCTACGAATGTGCTCTACCAATCGACCCCTTCTTTTAGATTAGATTACATTCATACTTGTCCCATAGATCATGAATACGACACTTCATAATGATGCGGAACGGTTCAGTTTAATGGAGGACGTCTGTACAAGACGTTACATGACACAAACTATTACATGAAACTTTTTTTTGTGTTTTAGTAATTTATATCTAAAAATTCATGCAATAAGTAGGAGTTGTCATTCAGAAATTATTTTAATTTAATTGGCTATCTTTCAGGCTTCTGATGTTGCTTGGTAGGTGATCAAAGACTTTTGTGGCAGCATAATTTGCACCTTTCTGTGCCAAACTCAGATTTAGCCCTAGATAGTGAAGATCATCCTTTCTCCTGGTGTTATAGCGGTGCACACTGCTTACTTCTGAACCTGGTTCCAGGTTTACGTATATAAACCATGTTATACAACTGGTCGGCTGAAATTTGTTCACAATTAGATCCTGTTCTACCGTTGCTGAACTACAGACATGTTTAAGATTTTGACTTTCACAACCAGTCCATTTTCCTCGAATCGTTTCATTCAAATAGTTAGGCTAGTCATTCGCATGTGTGGCAGTGCTCCATCGTCCGTCGCCGAACACCAAGAGGACGATCGTCTCATGCTTCTGAAAGAGTATGCAGCAAAATGTACTTTTCCGGCAGCACGACTCTCAAGATTCTACTCTCTAGGTTTATGCCAAAGCGTGCCTGAAAGCCACTTTCACCAGTAACACGTGTATTGCGTTCCGACCAATAACGGCTGTTATACCTTCAAGAGTTAAGTCACATCTGTAGGTCCATGTTAAATTATTTATATAATTTTCGTCATTTTTCACTTGATGCAAAAGTCATAGACAAAACTGTACTCGTCGAATACGATCTTCTACATGCCGGTGTTGAGTTAATGTGACGGTGATTTGGATGCAATTCTTCGTTGCAAAACAGTTCAAAAAGAGAACTAAGACTATCGGTTCCTCAAAATGTTCATATGTTTGTTAAGCTTAACGGACTTAACTGTGCGGACATCAGTCCCTAAACTTACAAACTACTTATGAACTAACTTATTCTAAAGGCGACACTAGCATCCATCATGCCCGTGGGGGAATTCGAACCCCCGACAGTAGTTGCCGTGCAGACTGTGACTGACGCGCCGCAGACCGTTCGGCCACGGCGGCAGGCTATCGGTTCCCCGAATGAGTTGCTGCAGACAGCGGAAAACGTTGTTATCGTGATGACGCCTTTGACAGTATTGTGCATCAAATTGACATGCAGCAACATAAAACTCCATTATCGGAACTCCACAGGCAAGCCGCCCGACTTTCATATGAACTTCACAAGTGGATCACTGAAGTAATTCATCTGGTGAAAGGATCAAAAGTCAAAGTTTCCAGTGCTCTCATGAGACTTCCACTTACTTCCGTTAACTCTTTTACAGCATCTTGATGAATTTACATGTCATTTTCATGTATACTTTTTTCTAATACGGTAGTCAAATTTCCCTTGCTGTCGGTAGGCATTTTTAAAATAAATAAATAAATAAAAGCAATTCCACAGATGATAAAGGTAAGTTACATATTTTGCATTTGTGCTTTTGGACGCTTTTTGTTTCGAGCGGGCTATGTTCTGAACAAACATATTAACACTCTTGTTTATTTTCTCACTGAAATGCATCCCAGTAAATAACACACGTTTCTCGTAATTTGTGGCTATTCCCTTTTTGTTTTGTTTTTTCTCCTTTTGCTACATAATGTTTCACATGTTTTATTACCAGAGATAAAACTCTCTTTCCGACATTTTTATGCAGCTGCCTCCCAGTGACATTATGAGTAATTAAATCGCAGTGGACTGTCTGTACCACTTCGTATTTCTACTCACACGTATCAGTCAAACCAGCGGCATTCGGTGATATATAGCCGTTTAATAGTTTTTCTTGTTACTAGGCGTTCTTTCTCTCTTTTTTCCTCCGCGCGGGTATCGGGCTGCGCTCTATGTTAAAAGACACATTTTTCCGTTGTACACGAAGTGATGAGTCCAACAACCGATCCTTTAGCTGTGTTGTGTTTCTCCTCTGTTCTCAAGAATTAATCGTACCGTGTGATTCATGTCTTCATAGAAAGAGTATCACACGCTGTTATTCCGAGATCGCGAAATGTAGCCTTGCGGAAACGGCATCCCATTGCTCACTTGGGTCCTCCCTCGGGCATGGATATGTGTTGTACTTAGGTTGGTTTTAGTTTAAATACGCTATAAGCCTACGCACCCATGACCATTTGAACATTTATATATGAAGTGTAAAATTCACCCTGATTTCCGTACCAGTCGGAAACACAAGTAATATTTTTTCAATGATTATGTCTTGAAATAAATAACGTCAATGTGGTATACCTCACCAACCTTCAGTAATTTCCCGAATTCATTACAGAAATGTATGTAAGTATGTATGTATCTGAGCGTGTGTGTGTGTTCCACGCCCACTCCTAAACTACTGGACCGATTTCAAGCAAACGTGATGCACTTATTCCTTGCTATCAAAGACTATCTGTGGGGGAAAAACTACCCACGACATTGTTAAAGAGACATGACGACATAAACAAAGAAACGCACGAGAAAATTGCCATATCATGCGATTATGTTCCACAGGTCCCTCTAAACGAATAGATCGATTAAGCAATTTTGATACAAATATTGATTGCCCTCAAAAAACATTAGCTATCGGGGTACAAACTATGTACGAACATAGTTCAGAAGATATGACGTCATAAACAATGGGAGTTACAATGCTCCTTCAGTTGACGCGTGAAAAGTAAAGCTCTTTTACAATGAGAGCACTTAGTGACTGAAAAGAAATATGACTCATAATTACAGCATTTGCGAAACTCTTCTTCTCTGACACTTCTAGCGAAATGGTGATAAGAAAAAAATATCGTTTCCTGTGCAGATAAACTAAGGCATGACGTTACAGTTTATTACTTGCGTACTACTAACTGCATCCGCGAGATATTTTTTACACCGTATACACACATAATACTGAATATTACTTTGAAATTCTATCATAATAACACGCATAAATCATTAGCTATGTCATCATAAACTTTTGCGTTCGTTGATTACAGCCCCATTAGGGCATGTCCTTTCGATTTATTACCTCCTTAGTGCCAACTGCATTATCGATATATTTTGCAAACATATGCACATATTCTTCTGAATGTGGCATCGAATTACGTCGTAGTACGAAATACCGACAATTCATGCATGACCTTACACTTTATTACGTCTTTCCTAGCGAAAAATATCCGTTATACATTTCATAGGCATAATTTTTAAGTAAGTACTAGTAGAATTATATTGTTTTAGGGTACATAGATTTGGAGATATGTCCTACGCTGCATGAAAACTGAAGTGAACTAGATAGAGAATGGTGTAGGAGGCGATGACAGGGAAGAAAGAGACGGGCTACTATAAGAATGTAATAACTCCACATCCAGGCAACGTCGGAATTATCGATACTTTCATATGAAAGTTCATCAGCAATACAGGCTGCCATCGAGCAATGGTGTTTCCCACGCTATGTCGGAGGTCAGGTGAAACACGTACGGGTGTGACGTCGTGTTTTATGTTGATGACAGTTACTTAATCCTGATCAATCGAGTAATTTCTCAAAATTCTGCGGTTAGTCATACTGATATTTTTACAAGTACATCATCACAATAAAAATGAATTTCATTGGGCATATTCAGAAGGTGACATTTAAATTTTCTTTCTAAATAGGTGACTTGCTACTCAATAATGACTACACTTGTCAGCCGGCATTTAAACTTACAGTAGTATTCTTGCTCATGATTTAAATGAACACTTTAATGTTTATCTCAATGTTGTCATTTGATTCACTACAAATGTACTATACCTGTTGTATTCTTGTACTTTGCAGAACTTTTTATCAATCGTATTAATTTATCGCACACTATAAGACTACCATTTGCGTTCAAGATGTATCGTGGATTTTAATTACACAACTTACATTGAATGTTAAGCAATATTTTTCCTTTTATTTTACTAACAGCCAACCACTGTTCTGATTGCCGTTTCTGGTCTTCTGGTCCAGGCAAGGATGGGGCCCCTCCACGCCCACACCAACGTGGTGACCATCAAAAAAGTTCTACTGTCACCTCCGTATTTAAGTTAGTTTGCTAAGGTGGATCACGGGATGTGGGAACCGCGATGTTATCCGTACGCGTGGGCGCGATCACCCATTAATACGGTGCATCTAGAGATAGAATTGGTCGAAAGGTATGTAAGGGCAGAGGAAAAAAGTGCCAAGGCAAGAGCCAAGGGAAAAAAAAACCTCTGCGACATTGGGGTAGGTATGAAGGGCAGTAGCGGTATGCTATCTGCGACAGATCATGCAAGGTTTGGTAATGTTAGTAATGGGTATTTTCTCAGTACCGTTAACTTTGCTAGGTTCGTCATAAAGAATCAGTCCGTTTTGATGCGAGGTTCTGCAGCAGCTGAGCTCCAATGAAGTCTCCTGGGTCGGCTGCGGCAGTTTACCCGTTAACATCGGCTGTGGCAGAATACCTGTAACATAGCCAAGTTTGTCATGGTAGTTAGGCAGTTCGGTCATAGAACTGGCTAAGTGTGCGGGACTGTTTAGGTTTGTTTGTGTTTAGTGCAATGAAAATGATTTCCCTGCTTTGCCTGTAGGTCGGCTGTGGGCTCAGCTGGCATTGCCAGTCAGATTGCTGTTCTGCAGGGGTTTGCCATGTTCATCGTGTTTGTGAGTTGGTGTTCCCTACGACCGTAGGTGGTTAGTCTCTGAGGAGAAGTGTTTTTGGGCGATTATGTTTCCACCTATGGTTGTGATCGTAGTTCCCCAAGCGTAGGATGAAGGGGTTGTTCGAGTGTCTCGAGTTTCTGTACAGTCGTGTGGCGAGTTTCTTGAATACCACCGAGAGGCGCTCTAGGCGGTATTCATTGTGAAGGTCCACGGTGCGTGTGTATCGTGGAGCGTTGCTAATGATGCGTAGTACCTTGTTCTGTATGAGCTGCAGGCGGCGCAGCCGTGTTGGTGCCGCGTATGCCCAGCACGGGGCACCGTACGTCATCAGAGGTCTAATATGTGTCATGTAGAGGTTCCTCGACACCCGGCTATTCAGTTTGCTTTCCCTGTTGAGTATCGGGTAGAGTTGTTTGAGCCTCGCGTTTGTTCTGTTGGTCATGTGTTGTATGTGGTCCCCCCATGTGAGTTTCCGGTCCAGCCAGATACCAAGGTATTTGACTTTCTCGCGGAAACGTATTGGGCGTGTATGTAGAGTAATTGGTCTACAGTATTGGTGTTTGCGCAGGTGTTTCGGTCTGCGTGTGAACAGAACTGCCTCACACTTGTCGACGTTGACTTTAACACGCCATTTCTCCAACCAAGGTTCGGCAATTCTGAGTGCTATCTGTAGGCGTGAGTTAATGTTTGATGGCTTCCAATCTTGCGCCATGATGACGGTGTTATCTGCGTAGATTGCAGTCATCGTGTTATGTGTGGATGGAAAATCGTTAATGTACAGGTTAAACAAGAGGGGCCCCAGGATGCTGCCTTGGGGTACTCCGGCTTGAATACCATGTCGTGTAGACTGTTTGCCCTGCACGTCAGTGTTGAAGCTTCTGTTGGTGAGATATGAGTGTATGAGATACACGAGTCCGTCGGGAAACGCGGCGTCATTAAGTTTGGGTATAAGGCCGTTGTGCCAGAGACGATCGAAAGCTTTTTCGATGTCCAGGAACACCACCCCAGTGGCTTTGTTTTTGTTGTAGCCGTCTGTTATGTGTTCAACTACGCGGAGGAGTTGTTATGTTGTGGAGTGGTGATTCCTAAATCCGAATTGCTCCGGTCTTAGGATGTCATTGGTGATGCAGTGCCGAGTGAGACGTTTAAGTATTACCTTCTCAACTATCTTACTGAGCGAGCTCAGCAGACTGATGGGTCGGTAATTTTGTGGGAGGGAGTTGTCTTTCCCTGGCTTCCTGAACATCAGGACCTTGGCCGCCTTCCAAAAGGCGGGGAAGTGTTGGTGTTGCAGGATGGCATTTGTGATGTGTGTGAGGTACTCTATTGCTCTATCCGTGAACTCCTAGAGAACCCGGTTTTGAATGCCATCAGGGCCAGGCCCTTTTCTGGCTGTGGTGTGCTTGATGGCCCTATCTCTTCTGGTCCAATCAGACTACAGCTGTTTATATTGCTTAATTCAAAGTGCAATTATGAATTCCTCACTTCATGTTATTTGCCTGTGCTTAGTACTTCTACTGGTCTATTTCACTGTTGCTTCAAAAATTTGCTAACGAGGAAACAGGGATAAACTTTCTCTATACTGAAATATTCTTGAAAAGAGATAGATTGGCTGGCTATTACTTACCTTAGTTGTGCACCACCGATAGTCACACAAAATTGGTAACAAAAATATAATCGAAAAATATGACGAGCTTTCTGAAATAATTTCCTTCGTCAGATACGAGAGGAGAGAAGAGAAGAGAAGAGGAAGGGAACAGAAGGGAAAGATTGTTCACGACCTAGTCCACGAGCAGTTGATGTCCTAGGTCGGCGCAGAACTAAGGTAAATACTGGCCAGGCAATCTATCTCTTTTCATGAATATTTTAACATCTCAGTTGAGAATTTCCATCAGTTATCGAATATTCTCTTTATATTGACTTGGATGACATGCTTCGCTAGGCTATAGATAATATTTGTAGACAATAAATTGTTAGAGATTTTTGAATAGCTGTTCATCAGAACTTCTTTACACAGATTTCCTTTAATCTCAATAGCGTTAAATTTCGCAATGTTTGATCTTCTTGAACGTTCGTTTCGTATTCAATGTTATGTGACTTGATTATCGCAGAAAACGACTGCAAACTTGTTATTTGAAAAAAAAAAAAATATATATATATATATATAAAGTGAAAAAATTTACATTGCTTTATCACTTTTATTTAATTGTAGGAAAGACATTTTTTTATATATATATGCACCAAAGCTGCTTTTATTTGAAATGATGACGACTAGTTTCGGGCTTTGCCCATTTTCTAAGCCACCTATTACGGAGAACAAAGTATGTTTTACATGAAAATACATTAATATGGCAATGTTATATTGACTGTACAAGTTGTAATTACTTACATTCATATATATATTTATATTTGGTTACTGTTTAGGTCACGCTGTTTGTTTACTTTGGTGTAATTTACAGAGCTGTTGATCCAAAGATGTTTTTATTAAATATTCTTTGCTTAACTTTGTTTGTAACAATATCGTTGGTTATATGCAGTAAGACATAAACAGTACCATGACAAATATCGTACAATAAATTTTAGATTTCATTCCGAACTATTTTAAGTGTAATAAATTGATTTGTGTCCTATATTGTAATACAGGGATAATATTGCGGTGCTACTATAATTTATCGCGTTTTGTTGCATTTTTGGAAGTATATTACGGTAGGATAGATTGTACTTTATATGCTGGCCAAGGAGTTATGGAAATTTTCGATGAATTTTTTTATTGCGCATTTCTGTTTGTTCATTTAACATTTGTTCTAGGTACTTAGTCATATGTGTATAGATTTGTAATTCTTCTAAAACGTCCATTAGTTGTCCTTTGCATACAATATGTAAAATTTTGAGATTTTCTTCTATACTCCCAGTCGAATGTTTACTTTCTCTGAGGAGTGTGCCGAATGCTGAAACATTATTTTCGCTTGTATTTATATGTTCTCTAAATCTAATTTTGAAAAGTCTATCTGTCTGTCCAATGTAGGCCTTGTCACATTCACTGCATTCGATTTTGTAAACTCCAGATTGACTATAGCGAACAATTTTTTCTACTTTATTTATGATATTGGTTCCTAAAGTGTTGTTAGTGTAGAAGCCTATTTTAAGATTTGTTTTCTTCAGTGCATACTTTATTCTATCTGAAATTTGTCCCCAGTATGGCAGTATTACAAATTTCTCTTTCTTTCTTCTTTCAGTTTTTGTTGAAGTGATTTCATCTTTAATACTCTTCTGTTTTGAATTTAATTTCGATTTAAACAGATTATTGACTAGTTCTGGGTTATATCCATTACTGATTGCTATATCTTTGAGTGTATTTAGTTCTGAATTTATATTTTTGTTACAGAGAGGATATTTGGTGATACGATCTATTGCTGATCTATGGCTTTGTGGGTGACAAGAGCTATTATGAATTATTATGTCTGTAGTTGTGGGTTTTCGGAATATATTGAAAGTATGTACTGAGTTAGTTAATTTTATTTAATTCTCGTAATTTAAGTAAAGGTGCCACGACCCACGGCAGTGTGTAATAGTTAACCACTGACGTTGTTGCATTGTTCATCAGATTCTCAACGGCTGTGTACTTGGGTAGATGTTTACTGACAAACCGCAAGGGGACAAAATTAATGCAGGTAACAAGCCTTTGTTCGTGGAAGCAAGACCGCCACTGCTGTGCCTGCGCCGGTTCAGAGCGACTGTAATCTAGTTATCACAGTGACAGAATTCCGCTGCCGCTTCCGTCGGGACCGAAGAAAGTGTGAACTGAATATTGTTGTATCCCAGCACGTAACTTGTTCACAATACTAGCACGCGACATACTAATGAGATTTCATCTTAGTTTTCATTGTTAAGAAACGAAGTTAGGAGACACAAATTTAAGCCCGTTTCTACTTCGTTACACAGCTCTTATGAATTTCATGTCCGTTTAAGTAGAGAGGATGAGGAGAAACCGAAAGGTTGCAGATTGATATTATAATTGTCAGAGGTGTCGGAAAAAGATTTTAAACTGTAAGGCATAAAGGGTAAGATATAGACTCTGCTGTTAACTTATTGTGTATGAACTGTAGATTAAAATTGAAGAATGTTTAAAAAGCAGTAAGGGGATTACAGATCATTAAATCGATGGAACCAGAGCTTGTTTGGCGTTTTTGAGGGAGAAATAGGCAACAACAGACGAAACAGGGAAAAGTTATGCAGTAAAAAAAAAGTGGGTAGAGAATAAAGTTGTAATACCATTCCGTGGACATCACAGGAGATACTGAACTTAATTAATGAAAGGTGAAAATACAAAAATGCAGCAAATGAGGAAGGCAAAAGGGAGTAAAGGCAACTAAAATATGGATTGACATAAAGATTCGCTAAGTAGGAGTGACTAGAGGACAAATTCAAGTCCGTTGAAGAACGTGTAACTAGGAGATAGATACGCCTATAGGTAAATAAAAAGAGACGTTTGAAGACAATACAGGTGGTAGGGAATGAGCTTCACCAGTTCTTTGTAATGATTTAATATAACAGCAGAGGTTGTACTTTAAGTTGCGAAACCGGTCGTGTGTGTCCTTCAATAAAGGAATTTAACAGTCGCAGCGGACCTGTTCTTTTAAAAACTTGTGGGATCTTTCGACTGTGGTTGCCCTACAAATAAAGTTTTATGTACAGTAAAAGTACCTCTATGTAAAACCGCTACTAAGGCAGGGCGGGAAACCACAGAGAGGAAAGAAATATTTAGCCTTTTCTTGGATTCTTTAACTGATTTCGTTCGTTAATGCTATTACCTATTGCTATTGCCTTTGTCCTCATTCAGTGTTGTTTGGTTTCAGCTTTCGTATTATACTGATACTGATTTTGGTTCTTATGCTTTATTATTTAATCCATTCTTTTATGTTGTGCTTTCTGTCTGCCAATTACTTCATTTGCTGATCGTAGGATCAAATGAAATCCATCTACATTTAAACTATCTGGTGCTGTTTATAATTGTGGTGAGGTTTCTTTTGTTCCTGATGTGTTTATGTGACTGAGTCATTCTTTCGTCTGTTTATCATATTTCTCACTTTATTAAGGTTTTTGGATTTCGCCTCACATTCTCCAATCACTGTGTTGTGGTCATTATCAATGTCTCGGCTTGTGCAGCTTAACTGTAGTCTATTATTTGAATCTGGATCCGTTGTCTAACTATAATGAAATCACTCCTGTCTCCAGGGGCCTTTCACGTATACCTTCTCCGTAGATGGTGTTGAAATCACATTTTGCATATTATTAGTTGATGTTCTGTACAGAATTATACTAATCTGTTTGCCCGACCATTTCTTTCTCCAAGCGCAAATGGCCCATTCTACAGTTGCCTCTCTTTCTTCTCCCAGTATTGAATTCCAGACTCCCAAATAGAAAGAATATCCTGTCCATTAACCATGTTTATAGCACTGTTATCTGACTTTACACTATTTCCGCTTCTTCATAATGAGTTGATGTTTGTATGTACATTTGTATTATCACTGTCTTACTATTCTGCCGTCTATTTGTTGGTACCATCTATTGTACAAGCGCGGTTCGTGCAAGCGATCACTCCTACACCTCCTTCACCCAATCGTTGCTCTATGCAACCTGTGTGAGTAACTCCGAAGTTGCCACTTAGAAGTCTCCACCATCTGACCTTCAAATCTCGCTCACTCTTAGTACGTCAAATTTCATTCTTGTGATTTCTTGTTTGAGGTCCTGTAGCTTACCGCACTTCAGGACTTTTCAGACATTCCATGTTGCGATTCGTTTTTGTGTGTTCTTCAACTTTCTTATTTTATTGAATGCGGCAAGCTATTAAAATCACTTTCAGCTATAAAAATCGGGGACTATTCATAAATATTTTACAAAAGTACGCATCATATTCATTACTCAAACGTTGCCTTGAAAAATTTTACGACAGATGGAGAAGTTATTTATGTTTGAATATTGTTTAAATCAATGTGCAACAGATACAGTTATTAATTTGTAATTGGTTGCGAAATAACTTTTTATTACAAATAGATTTCGGCTACTTACTACCCATCTTCAGTGTCACAGCATGTGTTAACAATTGCGGTTATAACATACGCAGATACATCTGAAATGTAAACTATATAGACCCCGTATGTTCCACTTCAAATGTATCTGCATATGTTATAACCGCAACTGTTGATGCACGCTGTGACACTGAAGATTGGTTGGAACTATCTGAAATATATTTGTGATAAAAAAGTTATTTTGCGTCAGAATGATGTTTACCTCTTACATATTAAGAAGTATTTGACCACTGGAGACATTGTCAAAGGTTATACCGAAGTCGCAAACAAAACACACGATTGTATTAATACGTGTAAGAACATTTTATGATGGATTTGTAAGCCTTTTGAAATAAGTCAGAAATTTTTCACGTGCCTAGTATCACGTAGGCAGCAACGTAAATATTTGTATTGTCTCTATAACGTATTTTAAATGAATTATGTTATGAAATGATTTGTGGATACTAATTTGTACTGAAAAAATTATTTCGCAAATTGTGAAATAAATTTTCTACTTGGGAGTGCTCCAGAAACCAGTCGACTTATGTACGGGTCCTGATGTCGTATTGGTAAGATAAAATCTAATCGAAATTGTCTTCGTTGCAAATATTGAAGCTGGGGTAAATGCATGTGAGGTCAGCCCTGCTCCCAAAAATAAAGGGGATCATGTGAGAAAAAATGTTCAAATGTTTGTATAGCTTATGGGACTTAACTACGGGGTCATAAGTCCCTAAACTTACAAACTACTTATGAACTAACTAAGACTAATGACAGCACAAATATCCATGCCCGAGGGGGGATTCGAACCCCCGACCGTGGTGGCCGTGCAGACCGTGACTGGAGCGCCTCAGTCCCCTCGGCCACCGCGACCGGCATCATGTGAGATATCATACACAATATACATATGGCAACGTATTTTATTCATATATTGATTACGATTGTAATTTGTGAGTGATTCAGTATGGTATTTTGCTATCTCAACTCTTTACTTGAGGTTTACAAGGTGTTTACGTAGAGCGACGCACCAATCGGCTACCATTTAAGTGAAAATATCATTCTCGTTGCCTTTCAGCTTTAAGCATGTTGTCTACCAGTGTAGCTCTGTGGGGACGAGCGTCATCGTCTACCAAAAGGAGCGCATTTCCTAGGGCACAACAAAAGTCAAAGTATATCGTCTATATACCGATGAGCAGTCAAAGTGCCATTTTGAACGGCATAGAGGTCCGTACTTCCGCCATTACTGACTCATGGCACCATTTCTACACATAAGCATGATTGTACCCATGTTCTTTCCAGAAGAGGGAACGACGTCCAACACAAAATCTTGATTGTGAACAGAATCCAGCGCCATTCGTTTCTTTTCCAATCCTGATGTTCCTCCGTCCAGTTACTGCGGGCTAATCGGTGTCGTGGTTTTAATGGGATGCATGCCATTGGTCTCCGTGCATAGGTGACATTCTTGAAGACTAATTTCGAACTTTTGTATTGAAATTACGCGTGTCTGTGTTTATTCATTCATGCCCCCCGGATGCCTCCCTCCCATTGGGATTACCCCCTGTCCCCCCTCCCATTGGGATGAACCCTCTTCCCCTTCCCATTGGGATGCCCCCCGCCCCTCCTCCCATTGGGATGCCTCCTGTCCCATTGGGATGCTCCTCCTCCCATTGGGATGACTTCCATCAGTCCTCCCAATAATTGGCTGAATAGATCCGCGACTCTTTATGGGCCTGATCTCAAACAGCCCGCTCCACTCCTTGGAATGAAGAATGAAAATATTTACTGCATGTTTGGTAGAGTTACCACAACCCCCTGTTATTACTAATATTTCGGTTACCAAAATGTCGTGCCTCCGTTTCGTAGGAGCGACAGAAAAACATCGAACCATATTAGTTCATTCTGCTGATTACAATACTTCCGAACAATACTTCCGAACCCAGATATCTCAACTGATCCCCTAATTGTTTGGACCAGTTTCCATGTCCCTTTTTGACTTTAATTTTTTGTTTACATATGGGACTTAACTAGGGGGTCATCAGTCCCTAAACTTACAAACTACTTATGAACTATTTACGAACTAGGACGGCACAAATATCCATGCCCGAGGGGGGATTCGAACTCCCGACCGTAGTGGCCGTGCAGACCGTGACTGAAGCGCCTCAGTCTCGTCGGCCACCGCGGCCGGCCTTTAATTTGTATATCAAGGAGTCGCGAATCACTGTACAGTATTGTTTTTGTAGTTTAATGTCACCATTTCTGAGTAATATCTGACTTTTAGGCGCAGGGTTTACACCAATTTTCGGGTGGAAACATTGTACCATTTCTTTTACTGCTTCTCGGGTCCAACTGAACCTCTGTGCTGGAAGAAGCTTCATGCGAAATTTCTTACCTGCGGCGTTGACAGTTATTGGCTGCTGTGGCGTGACGTAGTTTGGTGCAACATTGCACAAGGCGCATCGTTCCATTTGTGCGGTCTCCTCTTGGACTGAAACGTCCGAAAGCTGACCGAAAGTCGAAGAATGAAAATCATAATTATAAGTTTAGTCGCAAGAGGGTAGAAGCAACACCGTCTGAAGAAAAGGCTTGTGCGCTATGTCACGAAGCTCACTGGCTGGGCAATGTGAGGCAGTGGGCTGTGCCCCATCGGCCAGCCAGTGAGCTACGCGATCACGTGCTACTCTGTATGACATGGCACGGCAGTGCGCAGGCCTTCTCTTCAGACGGTGTTGGTAGAAGGCAGCGCTGCATATTACGTCATGAAGAGGAAAGCTAGTTCAATATTACCGTTCAAGGAGTACACGCATCTTGTACGCGCTGTCTTAAAAGTCTTATAACTTCTGATGCTAGTGTACATTGAAACTATGTTCGAGGGAGGATGTTAACGAAGGTAAGTAGAATATGATTATATGTTTTGTGTTTGAGTTTATGCTCTGAATGTATTTAAAGTCACGTCGAAACAAAACTTGAAAATGTCCTCAATTCACACATAATGTTACTGTGAATGATCGTAAGTTATTATCTCATGAAATCCTGTAGATAGTGCAATATGGACTAGGATGTTTTTGTCGAAATTTACGACAGTTGTCTGCCATTTGTTGGTATTCTGTTTATATTAGCCAGTTTACTGAAATAGTGCGTGGCGATAAAGGTAATGTACCGAATGACTCACTGATTTATAATCACACAGTCGAAACTACTTACGATAGGAGCTTAATATTTCCGTTGTTGCTGATCTTATACTGTAGATAAGAAGGGATTATTCGAAATTTCTTCCCTAAATAGGTGAAATAGGGGATGGAAAGTTTCTGAAAGTATGCCGCAATTAAGGCAATTTTAAGCTGGAACTAGGTAAAAATACGTAATTGGTGTTTGAATTCTTAGTTATAAGTTAAAAAATTGTTTAATCATTTTGAATTAGTCTACCTCTAAGGAGGTGAAATGAGTGATGGAAGTTACGTTGCATGGGGGATGAAAGGCTTTAGAATTACGAAAATTGGTTTTTTGTATTCTTGGTTAGAATGTAAAAGAAATACACGTTTCAGCATTATTGGATATTCAGTCACTAATGGGGGGGGGGGTTGCAATAGAGGATGACATTTTTAACGCAAATCTTATGCAAAGAACTGGTTCATGAAACCTTTATGCCCTATCTGCAGTTTATGTAGACCGTTCGTAGATTTACAAATGAGCAGTGGGGACTTAAATATACAAATTACGTAAAATAAAAAGAAATTAGAATTTGTGCACACCACTCTTCGGAGGTGTAGTAGCGGGAGTATATATAAGTTCACCTGACTTCGTCGGTTTCGGAGGCGATCTAATACTTTTACATTCTTCAAAATGAAATGCCGACATCGAAAATTAATAATTTATTGAATGACGACCAATTTCGGTGAACTGTGTTGCCATCATCTGGTCACTTATACATTTTACAAGTTTCTACATGCTGGTCATCTTGTTATAAAAATGAGTATAAAACAATAAGTGTAACACAGCTCTTAGTCACAAATTAAGAATACACAAGTTAAAACATGACAGTGTGTGTGTGTGTGTGTGTGTACAAATTCTATCATCTTTTTCTTTTATGTTACTTGTATATTTTAACGCCCATACTCACGTGTAAATCTACAGACGGTGCGAACAGTGTATTTGGTCTACGTAAATTGCAGATAGGGTATATAAATTTCATAAATCAGTTCTTCGCATAAGATCTGCATAAAACATGCCATCCTGAATTGTCGCCCCCCCCCCCCTCACCATTAGTGGCTGAATTTCTAATAATGCGGGTTCTTGTAAACTCTAATCAAGAATGAAATAGATATATTACAAATCCACACTGCCACTTTAATAAGGATTGATTACTGTATTCCAAACCTACACTCTCCAAATGTTTGAAAAATTATTCGCTGTATTTAATCCGCCATTTTGTATTTCCAATTTCTGATTTCGGATTCATAATCAGCTACCCCTAGAACTCCCAGATTTTCGGCCAAATTTATAACGTTTACGACTTTTGGTCAGGTTTCAGGATTTCAGACAACTGTGTGGCATAAGTCCTCCGAACTGCCGGAAATGCGTGTGAAATCTGGCGCGCACTGTATGTTTGGCCTGGTACTACTTGTTAGGTCAAGTGCGGTGTTTTGAATTCATTACTGTTGCAACTACTCGCTGCTCCTCCGGCTTTGCCTCGCCCTTCCCTCCCCCCCTCTCCCCCTCATTCGTCATATCCTACCGCGATGCTTACATTATCTAGTGACACTGGATACCAAATCTGGTAATCCTTAAGTAAGGGAAGGCTCGCTGTTATTTACACTATCGGTCGACGGGTTCATAATCATATGTCCTTGCCATTGTGCGAAACAGACTTTATCATCTATATTATAAAGGTAGGCCTGCTACATTCGTAAGCGAATTTTGTGCTGTTTACAACTACTTGGCATCATTCTCATTACACTTAAAAAAATGGTTTGCCTTAGATATGGTACTGCATTGCCCTTGAGTCGTAGGTAGCAATACTTAAGAGACTTGCGTAAACATTTTATTTATTTATCTTATAAAAATATAGCAAGACTCGCTTTTCTGGTAAATTGTATTTTGTACCGTTCCTGTAAGATTCACATTAATAGTTCTCCTAAAAAAGGTGAAGCTGTTGTTTTTGTGAATTATATCTAATTTTCATCTACTCTGGAGTAAATAGGAAAACAATAAAGGTGATTGAAGTAGGCAACAGTGACTTGCCCTTGTCTGCTCACTGTGGTGTCCAGACGAGGAATGATGTACAATGATGAACTGCGCAGTGACGCAGAAATCAAAAAGCAAACTTCAAAGCCAAAAGACTCGAAGAAAAAGTATCTGAATGGAGTGTAGGATGGATAATCTGAGGTCCATTTTAACCAAAAGCTCGTCTCCGGCGCATTGATTTTTTTTATTACGTAATATCTGCTGATCTATTACGATTCCAAGACATAATTTTACAGGTGGTTTCAGAGGGTTGAACAGACGGACCCAACAGAGGTGGCGCAGTGGTAACACACTGGAGTCGCATTAGGGAGGATGGTGTTCAAATCCACCCCCTACAATCATGATTTAGGTTTCCCGTGATTTCCCTAAATCAGGCAACTCCATTGAAAGGGGTCGGCCGATTTCCTTTCGCCATCCTTATCCCACGAACCCACCGTCTTCTAACTACATCTAGGGGTAAATGTAATATTTACCACAAGGCATTCATTACTTCTTCTATGTGTAGTTTGGAAGGGCTTATGGATTGTGATGTGTCTTTAATTTTTCTGTATCTGTGGTTGTATCATGTATAACTTCTTTGCGGGCTTATCCCTTTGTTATTGTCTTTGTATCAATGCTACACGCCTTTTGTGTTTCTCGAGTGGCAACTATCGGGGCTTCAGTGCTCCTAATAGGGCATTTTCAGAGGCGGAGCCTTGGAATCTTGCGAGAACCACTGGTTCCTGGGCTGCCTTGTGCAGGTAATTTGCTGGAAATCTTGGATAAACGCAGTCGTGGTCCTGCAATAATCCATTTTTAGTCTAGGGCAACTTCCCAGTGATAAATTAAATTGGTCCCAATCCCCCGCTTCCGACCAAGCTTTTCGGGAGGTTTTCCTTGGTTGTAAGGTGTATCCCGAAATTGGTAAGCCCCTCCCACTTATTCCCAATTGGGATTCCTCCTTGCCCCATTATCATCTTGTCTGATAATTGGCTGAATAGAACCGCGACTCTTTATGGGGCGGATCTCAAACAGCCCGCTCTAATCCTCGGAGTGGACAATGAAAAGAATTTTTTTCTTAGCACTTTGTTACGAAGTGTTTGCAGGCGTGTAATGTATCGTAATATGTATGTAACTCAGAGATGATACGTAAAGAGTAGCAACAGTCAATTCTGATTCCAATTTTTAAGAAGGGTGAAAAACTGGTTTGTGTTAATTATAGAAGAATAAGGCTGTTACCAGTATGTTTCAAAATTTTCCCGAATATTCCGGTAAGCAGGCTTACACCAAGTGCAGATGAAGGCCGCGGTGGAGTAGCCGAGCGGTCTAAAGCGTCTCGCTGCGGAGCGCGCGGTTGCAAGCCGTGGAGGTTCGAGTCCTCCCTCGGGCATGGGTGTGTGTGTTGTCCTTAGGTTAGTTTACCTTAGTTCCTTAGTTTAAGTAGTTTGTAAGCTACGGACTGATGACCACGCAGTTTGGCCCGACAGATTTACAAACCTTTTTTTTTATTTTTTTTTTTTTTTTTTTTTATTTTTTATTTTTTTATTTTTATTTTTTTTTTTTTTTTTGCAGGTGAAATGTTGGGTGATTGCTGTCGCGGCAGAGTGGCCGAGCGCATTGAGGCGCTATGCTCCTATGCGCGAGGCCCTTCATCGTTGGGGTTGGAATCCCCCCTCGGGCATGGATGTTTGTGTTGTCTTTAGTATTAGTTCATAACTAGTTTGTAATTTTAGGGACTGATGACCCCGCATTTAAGTCCCATAAGCTTAACAAACATTTGAACATTTGATTACGAAGCTGGCCTTCGGACGAACAGATCTACTATAGACCAAATATTGAAACTGAGTCAAATTTTTAAGAAGAAATGGAAATATAATAAACCTGTTCATAATCATTTCATAGATTTTTTTAAAGCATATGATTCAGTATTGCGAAAACAATTGTACAGATTTCTTCTGTAACTTGAAATACCAAAGAAGTATGTTTGTCTTACAGAAGTGACTTTGAAAAACACAAAAGGTGGAGTCAGAAGAATTCGAAATAAAGAACGGACGTATGCAGGGAGATGCCCTCTCCCTCCAACCTTTTTAGGCCATTGAGCGATAGGTAGCAGATAATTTAGAGGGTGTGGAATTAAATGGAAATATTGAGATATTAGGGTATGCAGATGATATAGACATCATTTGCGACAGGAAATAATCTGTAACAGCAAATGCTAGTGAAGACGTAGATCTGAGGATAAGTGAAGACAAAACGAAATACTGGGTTACTATTAGAATGCCAACGGCAATAGATGAGGAAATGTTAAGAGTGTGTCACTTGCAGTAGGAGAAAGTGAACGCGTTTAAGTATTTAGGTGTGGAGATTACATCGAGAAATGAGATTGAATCCGATCTGAGGAAAAGATTATGGGCTGGAAATGCTTGTTGCTACTTCTCACTGAATAGATTACTCTCATCACGGTTATTGTCCAGAAATTTAAAGATCAGAATAGACAAAACTAATATTCCTCCATTTCTTCTGCATAGGTGTGAGGCTTGGTCTCTCACTTTGCAAAATGAAAAACCCTATCGAGCATTTGAAAACAAAATTTAGAGGATATTTTTCGGGGAAAGAAGGAATGACATTATCGGAGAATGGCGAAAACTGCATAACGAAGAAGATTACGAACTCTATTAAAGTCCTAACATAATCAGTGTCGTTAACTCAGGTAGGCGGCGATGGGCGGGTCACGTAGATCGAGTGGATGAAGGCGAGAAAGCGCGCAGAGCATTGGTAGGACACTTGGAGGAAAGCGTAGATGGAAGGACAACGTGAAGGCCGATTTGAGGAGCCTAGGTATTGAGGGCGACTGGAAGGAAATAGCACAAGACAGGAGCAGATGGCGAAACCGTGTTGCTGCAGTAATGGAATTTCAAGTTGCAAGCAGCATTTCCCCACACTGCTCATGCGTAGTGTATCACTGGTTTTGTTAACATCCTATATGTTAACACTCCCACCAGTCACAGTCTGCACGGCCGCTACGGTCGGGGGTTCGAATCCAACCTCGGGCATGGATGTTTGCGTGGTGTTTAGTATAAGGTAGTTTATAAGTAGTTTGTAAGTTTAGGGACTGATGACCCCGCAGTTAAGGCCCTTAAGCTTAACAAACATTTGAACATTTTATTAACACTCCGTTTTTGATTAATAGTGCTCACGCTTCATTGACGATTGGATACGGTGCTCCCAACCGCAGTGACTCCTTTTGTCCAACTTCTGCAATGTGAAGATGCCTAGTATAACACCAACATAATTCACTGGTTCCGTCCAAGGTATGTCAGCACCCAGTATTCTAAGCTGCTGGTTGTAAGGACGTATACACATCCTTGTAAAGATATCTTGGTTCTTTGTGACATTCAATTTTGTTCTCCAGCGTCTCGCCCCAACATCCGTGCATGAATTCCGTGTAATGACCACGCAGTCGATGGGACATTAAACCCTAATATTCATTCCTTCCTCAACAGACGGAGCTGACGCTCGGATTGTTTGGGTTCGTTTTACCGCCATTGCTATCAGTAATGAGTGCTACACGCCTCAGCGATCAATCCAACAGGCTCTGAATGTGTTGTTATGGTTTATCACTCAACTGTGTTGCATCCTGATTGCACATATTGCAAAACCTGATGTAGTGCAGTGGCTGGTGATTTACTTCGTATCAGTTGTGCCGTAATCATGGATCAGGCGGTTTCGACTAAAGGGGGAACAGGGAGGACATGGCACAACGAAACCCGTTAGGTGATGAATGTGTCTTGAACAGCACGCACCACGTGTGTTGGCGCTTTATATGGTAATGTGGCTATCGGCAAGCTCCGAAAGTAATGGAAGAAAACCAACACCTCAGAGACGTAACGCTGGAATGAAACGACATTGATTTCACCGACAGATCAGGATTCTGGCTGCACCACAATGATGGTGAAATTAAAGTGTGAGACTATACAGAGTGAAACTAAATTCGCGCACTTGGGCTTCGCAGTGCGATTCCTCACATGGTAGCAATAAAAAAAGAGTGTCTGTCACAAAATTATGTCCTTCGCATATTTGCGGCAGTAAACGGACGCCGAGTGTGTTTCAGAATTATACTACTACACAAACAAACTTCTAGGAGATGTGGGAGACGTATTGAGGAAGAAAGTGAGCATAGAAACCCATGCCCGGAAATGCCAACCAATGACGCTAAAGAGCGTCGACGTAGCTGGAGGGGGTGTCTAGTGGCAGGATCTGGTGCCTGTAACTTGGACTCTCGGTAGCGTCGTTGAATGGCGTTTCCGGGCATGGGTTTCCATGCTCATTTTGTTCCTCAAGACACCTCCCACATCCCCTAAAAGTTTGTTGGTGTAGTAGTGTAATTCTGAAACACACTGACGTATGGGAGACACGCCCATCTCAATCTTCGATGGCCATATACTGACGGAAATATGCGCAGGACGAAATTTTGTGAGAGACATTTTTTTTTTTATTTCTAGCATATGAGGAATCGCGCAGCGAAGAGCGAGTGCACGAATTTAGATTCACCCTGTATATGTTTGCATCGTCATACTGGCCTCACATCCGGTATTACGTTTTGCGATGGTAAATTCAATTCTGGCTAAACGATGGTACGGATAGTTGGAGCCAGAGTCTTCCCTTATGTTTGGAGCTTGTAGACGGATATAAACAAAGAGGATAATGCGCGGCCACAAGTGGTATGCATTGTTCAATCCTTCGTCGCCCTTCAGATTTTATTTCTGTCTCGGCCTCTTCCAGTCCCTCTCCTACCGGAAACATTTGGTCGTTGAGTGCTGAACGACACTGCCCACTTTCATACCACATAAACTATAGAAATACGAGAGTTGGGACTATTTATTCAGAACCGATACAAAAGCGATACACGTTCGCACCTGGTACTGTCCTTCAACGTAGTCACCGGCGTTAAGTAGAACTCGTTGCCAGCGATGTGGAAGGCGTAGTAAACCGCTAGCAAAGCATGTCCTATTGATGGTGCGAATGGAGCGGTCTACTGCCTGTCGAATCTCTGAACAGTTCTGTATCGAATGAAACGAAGTGGTTCCTTCATCTTCGGAATCAAATGAAAGTCACAAAGACTTTAGTCCGGAGAGTATGGTGAATGGTGCAGTACTTTCTAGTCCCATGGACCGAACAGAGCAGACACATATTGTGCTGTATACTCTCGCGCATTGTCGTGCAAAATGATGGGTGCGTTGCACAGTAAGTGTTGCTGCTTCTCTGGCAAAGCTGGTCGCAGGTGATGCTGCAAAAACGATAAGTACTATTGTGCAATGACGGTCTGCTGTTGCTTTCATAACTTCTTGAAACCAGGCTATTGTTAACTTCTGTTCTCAAATATATTTAAAAATTTGTTCATTCTGTATAAGTGTCCAAAGAAAGAAGTCGTCTCTTCCGTAAGGTTTATTTTTTCTATGTTGCGATAAAATTCTTCATTACTTCTTCCACCGAGCGAGGTGGCGCAGTGGTAAGGCACTGGGCTCTCATTCGGAAGGATGGCCGCGGTGGAGTAGCCGACCGGTCTAAAGCGTCTCGCAGCGGAGCGCGCGGTTGATCGCCGTGGAGGTTCGAGTCCTCCCTGGGGCATGGGTGTGTGTGTTCGTCCGTAGGTTAGTTTACCTAGGTTTAAGTAGTTTGTAAGCTACGGCCTGATGACCACGCAGTTTGGTCAGATAGATTTACAAGCATTTGAACGACATTCGGAAGGATGGTGGTTCAAATCCACCTCCGGCCATCGAGATTTTGGTTTTCCGTGATTTCCCTAAATCAGTCAAGGCAAATGACAGGGTGGATCCTTTCAAATGGAACGGTCGATTTCGTTAGACGTCCTTACCCAGAAGTCCGAGCGTTAGCTCCGTCTCTAATGACCAAGCTGTCGACGTTAAACCGTAAGCTTCCTTCCTTCTTAAACAGGCGGCAATGTGACGTACCAACTTCCTGTGGGACACCTTGTGCTTTGATTAGGTAGTACTGCTGTGAAGCTGGTTAGGTCGCAAATTCTTTGTTATTGGTCACACTTCATGTACAGCGTGCTCTCAAAAAATGACGCGTTTCGGAATTACCATCATCAGATTAGCATCTCTTCCGTGCCATGTGCACACGTGAACAGATGGAAGATGTTCTTCGATATACATACGAAAACAGACTAAACAGACTAGTCTGTTTTCGTATGTATATCGAAGAACATCTTCCATCCACGTGTGCACATGGCACGGAAGAGATGCTAATCTGATGATGGTAATTCCGAAACGCGTCATGTTTGAGAGCATGCTGTACATGAAGTGTGACCAATAACAAAGAATTTGCGACCTAACCAGCTTCACAGCAGTACTACCTAATCATTTCATCATTGTCGCCTACCTCATCAGTGACTTTATGTCGCATTTACAGTACGTGCCACGTATTGTCGCGCATTATATGATAATGTGGTGATCAACAAGCTCCGAAAGTAATGGAAGAAAACAGATTTCAACACTTCAGAGACGTAACGCTGGCATGGAACGACATTGATTTCACAGACAAATCAAGATTCGGGCTGCACCACAATGATGGTGGCTTTAAAGTGTGAGACTATACAGGGCGAATCTAAATTCGCGCACTCGGGCTTCGCAGCCCGATTCCTCAAATGCTAGCAATAAAAAAGTGTCTGTCACAAAATTCCGTCCTGCGCATATTTCCGCCAGTAAATGGACGTCAAAGATTGAGATGGGTGTGTGTCCCATACTTCAGTGTGTTTCAGAATTATTCTTCTAGGGGATGTGGGAGGTGTCTTGAGGAACAAAGTGTGCATAGAAACACATACCCGGAAACGTCATCTAATGACGCTACAGAGCGTCGAAGTTGCTGGAGGGGATGTCTAGCGGCAGGAGCTGGTGCCTGTAGCTTGGACTCTCCGTAGTATCGTTCAATGGCGTTTCCGGGCATGGGTTTCCATGGTCGTTTTGTTCATCAAGACACCACCCACATCCCATAGAAGTCTGTTGGTGTAATAGTGTAATTCTGAAACACAATGACGTATGGGACACACACCCATGTCAGTCTTACACGTCCATTTACTGACGGAAACATGCGCAGGACGAAATTTTGCGAGAGACTTTCTTTATTGCCAGTATGTGAGGAATCGCGCTACGAAGCCTGAGTGCTCAAATTTAGATTCACCCTGTATATGTATGCATCACCATACTGGCCTCACAGCCGGTGCGATGGTATATCCCATTCCGGAGAAACGATAGTATAGATAGTTGGAGCCAGTGTCTTCCCGTGTGTTTGGAGCTTGCAGAGGAATATAAAGCAAGAGGGAGTATGGTGGATGGTACAGTACTTCCCAGGACCATAGACCGAACAGAGCAGCCACAGCTTGCGCTGTATACGCCCGCGCATTGTCGTCCAAAATGATAGACGTCAGTGAGCGCGGCGCGGTGCCTCGTCCGCAGTGTGGAGCGCGGCTGATCCTCCTCCTCCGCCGCCGCCGCCGCCGCCGCCGGCGCCACCGGCGCTCGCCTGGCGCGGCCCGCTGTGGTGCTCAGTGTCCCGCGCGGCGGCCCACGCGACGCACCGCCAGCAGCCGCTGCCACGGCGACCGCCGACGCCGGCCACGACGCCCGACCCACCTGCGCGGCGCCGTGAGTAGCCTGCGTCGCGGGCTTGCCTACCTTGCCCCTGAGGCCTACTGTGTGCTTGCTAGAGAACAGACTTTGTTCGTCGTGCGATATACACATTTCACATGTGACACTCTTTGTACAATTCTGTCCGTGCAACTGCTATTACGTATAAGACAATACATCCATTTACTATTTTTCGTGTATTTTAATTTATTTTTTCTCTCCATAGTTTCCGAAGGCGCAGCTTGTTGAACATCGTGTGCGATACAGTATTTTAATTTCACTACTTGCTTTTGCCGTAGCACTTCCAAATTTCTCAGATTGTGTGACTGCTTTCGGACTTTTATACATTCCATTTAAGAATATCTGCCCTGTGCTTTAACAGTAATATACACGAATCTTGCCAACTGACAACGTAGCTTTAAAATACGAAGGCGAGAAAAGTGTTGTTGCATATTCCAGCATCCAGCACATTTGTTTCACGGTTGAAGCACAGATGTTCTTAATGGACTGAATAATAGTAACACGATTGTGTTACTATTATTCAGTCCATTAAGAACATCTGTGCTTTAACCGTGAAACAAATGTGCTGGATGCTGGAATACGCAACAACAAGACAGGTAAATTTGCAACTGCGACAGCAATAACAAATAGCACATTTAAATACACTCCAACTGCTGATCGCAATCTTGTCTTATGACGAATTTTCAAATGATATAATACGTGTTTTCACACGCACGATATACAAATTTCACACGTAACACTCTCTGTACAATTCTGTCCGTGCAACTGCAATTACCTACAAGACAATACTCCCATTTACTATTTTTCGTGTATGTTAAATTTTTTCCCCGTAGTTTCCGAAGGCGAAACTTGTTTGGACATCGTGTGTGATGCAGTATTTTAATTTTGCTACTTGCTTTTACCGTAGCACTTGAAAATTTATTGGTCAGATTGTGTGACTGCTTCCGGACCTTTATACATTCCATTTAAGAATATCTGGCCTCTGTTTTAACAGTAATATACATGAACCTTGGCAACTGAACGTAGATTTAAAATAGGAAGGCGAGAAACGAGTTGCTACATATTCCAGCATCCAGCACATTTGTTTCACGGTTAAAGCACAAATGTTCTTAAATGGACTGAATAATAGTCACACAAACTGACAGGTAAATTTTCAACAGCAATAACAAATAGCACATTTAAATACATTCCAACTGCTGATCGTAATCTTTTGTCTTATGACGAATTTCCAAATGATATAATACGTGTTTTCACACGTGAGATATACAAATTTCACACGTGACACTCTTTGTACAATCCTGTCCTTGCAACTGCTATTACCTACAAGACAATTCACTCATTTACAAATTTTCGTGTATTTTAAATTATTATTTACCATAGTTTCCGAAGGTGAATCTTGTTTGAACGTCGTGTGTGATACAGTATTTTAATTTTTAACTCACCGCAAAGACGTGGCGACGAGCTGTGACGGGCACATACAAAAGACACACACATACAACACTTTCAGCTATCGGCCATGTCCTTCTTCAGAAAATAGAACACTCACGCCTTCACACAGAGTCACAACACAGTCATACAACCACCACTTCGAAGTGCGGCAGCCGGAGGTGATGGTTGTATTACTGTGTTGTGTGCCTGTGTGATTGCGTGAGTGTTCTATTTTCTGAAGAAGGCCATGGCCGATAGCTGAAAATGTTGTATGTGTGTGTATTTTGTATGTGCCTGTCACAGTTCATCTCCACGTCTTTGGGGTGAGTTGTAAACTGTCCTTACTATATTATTAATTCCAACCTGGACTTTCCATTATAGTACTTTAATTTTGCTATTTGCCGTCGCACTTGCCAACTTATTGGTCAGATTGTGTGACTGCTTCCGGACTTTTATACATTCCATTTAAAAACATTTGGCCTCTGCTTTAACAGTAATATACATCAATCTTGGCAACTGACAACGTAGATTTAAAATAGAAAGGCGAGAAACGTGTTGTTGCATATTGCAGCATCCAGCACATTTGTTTTACGCTTAAAGCACAGATGTTCTTAAATGGACAGTATAATAGTCACTCAATCTGACAGGTAAATTTGCAACTCCGACAGCAATAACAAATAGCACATTTAAATACACTCCAACTGCTGATCGCAATCTTGTCTTATGACGAATTTCCAAAAGATATAATACGTGTTTTCACGCTATCATTTCCACATACACGTAGAATTTACCTTGTAATTTTTTTTCTTTCTATCCTTCCGTTTTCTGGTCGCAGTCAGACCACATTCTCGAATTGTTTGAAGCTGCCAATGTTGAGGTTGTCATCACTAAGACTCAAAGTTTGACGTCAAACAAGTCTAAAAAAACGTGAACACCTTCCTCGCTTATAAGCTTATAAGCGTCAGCCGCAGCGAAAGTGACAAATTTCACTTTCGGTACTCGACATGCAATGCTATCCATGAAACTGCTACTGATAACTCTACAGTGTACCTACATTATCTTTTGTGTTTAGTTTTACTTTTTCACGTAGGTTTCAAAGGACTTCCCTCTTCGCGAGCACATTTATGATACATATTTATTTAGAAAGTAGAAGTTCCACATACACAAATTCTTTATTGTTGGACTTACTGTTGATATAATTACATCTGGAAACAAAATTTAAACAAATGCTTTTAGTTTTTACTGATCACGACAGCTTTTTCGGCAGTTTGCTATTTCGAAGAACGTCTATGTTTAGAAGAAAACAGCAATCTTTTGAAAATATTTTCAGTTATTGTGACAGATGTAGATTCCGCTCACCGTGTGACCATTATCAGTGCTGAAAATTTAGTCTAAAATATACTTAACTCGAAGATTTAATATCTTTACATCGTATGTTTTAATCTATTTCTTAAGCGTTGAACATAGTAACACAGGTGTCTTACAATAAATGAAAAATATTGGCGACTGATTGGTGTTAAATTCTAAGCATTTGACTTCATTTTCAATATGGAATGAAACTGGATACGTTTCCGTTTTCGTGATGTGTATACAACACATGGTGTAACTGTCTCAAATGTACTTCATAAAATTCTCATTTTATGTCTGTTTTTGCTGAAGGCTTTTATGAAAGGTGAAGCATTATTTTGATGTTAAAAGTGCTGAAATATATTACTTAATTTTATTTCAGTTGACACTATATTATGACATCTAAGGTGTTAGATGTCTCATGTCATCTGCGGTGCCAACTATCATGAAACTACGTCCAATGTTTTAAGACTTTTAACGTCGGGCTGCATTAAAGCCTAAAAGCAACAAAGTAGACGTAAAATCAAAATTTCATGCAACTTTCGTGAAATATATTAGATAGCCACACCACATTTCATTTGCTCGACAGGATAACGTAGACTCACCTCAAAAACCGCAAACTTCTGAAATAGTAATCGTGATTAATAAAAACTTTACGTAGTAATATGTGAACTTTTCCTGCTGCTTCCAAATATACACTTTATTACTTGTTAACCATTTTTAGAATTCTGTTCATGCGACTAGTTTCCGAGTCACAATCATTTCCGTATTCTTCCAAGCTTTCATATACAGCCGTATACTACCAAGTATACTTACGTATATTCCCATATACTTTCAATATGAAGTCTGCCGTAACCATTACTGTTACTAATATTTCTGCTTTAAACCATTCGCAGAAGTTCTAATACAAGTAATACAAACGCAATAAAGGGTATCTGTGGATGTAATTCTCATACAAGTACAGCGTTTTATTACTATTTTCAGGATCTCTTCGGTATATCATAATGGTTACCTAAAATCGTGCTATAATAAGTACGTTTCTTTCTAGAATACGAGAAGCAATTTGAAATGAATATACTGATTAAAAAATAAATAAAATAAAATTTTAAAAAAGCCAGCGTTTCATGTACAGATTGAAACCGATAGCAGTCAAAGTAGATGTTAAAGTATGTTTAATATTTCGATCACAACGCTGTGCTCTGCTCGCGGCTTCATCTCCGGACGGGATAACGAAGCATTTAGTTCAACAGGATTAAGTCAAAGATGTTGTGTATGACTCCTTAAAAAATGAAATTTCAAAACGCAAAATCCATACTTTTGTCATCTAAGACTTGACATATATTTTACAATGTATGGTGTGCAATTAATTAGGCATTATTCGTGTGAGACAAGGGACATGCGAGAACGTTAGTGAACTAAGATTTTTAACACCCTTTTACATTCTCCGTAATACTTGTCTATGTTTCGCTTTGCAGGAAATGTAGTAATGCGTAATCCCTATATTAAATTTAAAATCACCGTAGTAAACGTTTCTAATTAGAACTTTATGCACTCCTTTTTCCCAGTTTTATTTGCATAGATTGCTTTTGAATATATTGTGACAACTAATTCATGGAAACTGAATCGCCCTCGTCAAATCAATTAAGAAATATTGTCAATACTACACTTGTTATAAACTTTTTTATATGACGTTCTATTGGAATGTCTTGTAATATAATAAAAATATATAAATGTGCACACAAGACATGCATTATGTTAGCAGAAGAATTCGATTTAATTTCGCTGAACTAGTTATCAGAATATTTTACAAGCGGTAAAAGTTAATAAATATTTTTTGGAAAATAAATGTGTAAATGACATGTTTAGATAACGCCTCCTACATCTGAAAGGTAATCATCGTTTCTAACTAAAATTCCAAGTATGTTGCAAGGGCGAGTGTAATGTAAGGCTGGTTATTGATACTTGGCTTGAAAGACGTCGGAGATTGTTCTAACAGAAAGCGTATGCTAAGAGCCATACAGAGTCACGACTCCTATAAATACCTTACCTCTTATAAATAACTTACCTTCTAAGATATCAGAAGCGGATTAGTGGCATTATGTCGCATGTTCGTGTATCCTCTATGTTTAAATAGCATCTTTTGTAGAAACAAACGGTTGAACCGCTTGATACAACTGACCTTGACACTGGGGCACAATTTCTTCTCGTTTACATCCGACTACATTCTATCCTGCTTTCACTTAAATTTAAGCACACTTTTAGATACATTTACTTATACGTTCAGGCCTTCATTAACAAATCTTAAACGACTATACATTACTTTTAGAGAATCATTGATGAAAGTATATAGCTCTATAAAAATTAAGTGCGCCAATACATCGGTCAAAACTTATGTTAAACACATTAAACGTACAAGAAATAAACATTTAAAAAAACCTCGTTTTGTTTTCTTGAACCACTGACGAAATTAAAGGGTTGATACGCTTTATTTTACTCTAACTGATTATCAAAGTTTCAGTCCGATTAACATGACTTATAAAAATGCAAGATATATTGGAGAACACTGTCAGTGATTACACTCTGATACAGATACCTGTATGCTTTTTCATGCTCCAGCATCTTTTAGCGGACAGCCTTTTCTTTTTCACCAGCATAAAGTGTTGACAGACGAGTAAATATTAGTCATACTTTACACCGATAACAGTATTTACAATGCATGGGGTATCTCATACAGTATAAATACTAATCCTTATTTCTCATTTCGCTGTAATCAGGATATATGATATTTATTTTCGCTGTTATGCCCTGCTCGACAAAATGGAAATCAAAATGTTTTCCCGCCTACTGAAAATGCATTATGGAATTCTGTATTTAAATTCGTTTACATTATCACACATTTTGGTGGCTTACAATCATCCATCAACTACACGAATGTATAGTAAACACAAAATTTGTGACACTAAAAAGATAAATGTACCTACAATAAGACAATCGTAATTTGGCAGTTACGCAACAAAAACAATAAATCTAAGACACATCATGAAAATTCAGATAAAAGTCCTTCTTGAAATCAAAATGATCGTCCACTACAGAGTCAGTAGCAAATGACAAACCGAAATTTTGATGTCCTGAGCGACCGAAACAAATATGTACGGTACTACAGCAAAGGAAAGGTATGGAAAAGTTACATTCGCCTGGGACTTATTACATTGATTATTGTATCGGCCTCATCTAAGAACAGATCAACTAGCATTTTTCGGAACGACTCCAGATAATTTATTATGTTGGTCATGAATTTTAAGAAGTCAGAGCTCTTATTATAACTCGGAATAGTTTCTGTATCAGTATCATTTGCACATAAAATTTTTCGCAGTTGCAGTATCATTCATTCAATAATTATTGTACAGTTATTATTGTCACTGTACACCTGGGCTCCAGCTAGTGATAAAAACTGAATATTGTACGCAGCCTGAGTTCGCATTTCATGTTCGCTCTATATGGTGTATCACAATATTTCACTTAACAACCTATACTTTCAAGTGACATAAATGACACTTGTCTATGCAATAGAAAGTAGACTTCTTATACTTGTTTATAACTACTTAACTACATCGTTTAAAATACTGTTGCTGTACATAGGTATGTATGCTTAATGTCTTCATGTAGGACAGCGGTTTTTTTTATTATTATTTCATTCTCTGTAATATATGCCAGGAACTTATCACTTTCCTGCGTAATTTCTTTGGTGCTATGCATGCCTCTTTAGCCATTGAAGTGATATAATTGCTTGTAGTTGTGAATATGATTCGTTATGCACAATAATTTCGACTTTATTAATATCGTCCTGCTTGAGGTATGGATGGAATTGTTACCTTTTACTTCTGCTTTATGTTGTCCTTACGAGTGCTTTTTCAATATTTAGTTTTTTTTCTATTTCGCGTTCGTATAGTTGCTCAGATATTCTGAAACATCGAAATCAGTGGGAATAAATTGAAATTCAAAGTACAGTATGGCGTATTGCACATTCTACATTATATCTTTATTGCTGGCTCTTCTCAAAACGTTTTTAATTATTTTGCCCACAATATCTTAAATACGTAAAACATTGTAACTCACAGTTATTTCTGCGTCTAACATCGTACCTATGGGCATAGGTGAAAACGTTTCTCTTGAGTTACTATAACACACCGCAGATATAGTCAGTGTCGTCTGGAATTAAACAAAACTTAAACGTTTCCGAATTGGCGCCATTGTCATCAGTGCTCTAAGTAAAGACTTATATAGATTTCTGCTGTGTTTTGAAAGGGTTTATTTACGTTTAACGGCTTGTTTTACTTAAATTCCTTTCCGTTGTAGTGAAAACATTTGGATAGAAGCATTGTGTTTTCTGTCACCTAGTACAGGTCACAAAATAGAGTGTATTTTTATTGGTTTTTGTACTCTTTTCGCACATATAGCAAGAATTATTGCGCACAGATGAGCATCTGTAGATTTAGCAATCTTTTCATTACATCTAGCAGATATTTCATCAATTCTAGGAGCAATTAATTTTATTACAACAGCAATTAATATACGATCAAATAACATAACTCTTTAGCAATCAACACTATTCGTTTGATCAGTAGCAATTACAGCCCTGTTAGTATTATTATCATTACCAGTTCTAGCAGGAGCCATTACTTTATTACTAACTGATAAGAATGTTAATACATCATTCTTTGATCCAGCAGGAGATCTTATTGAAACCTTCTGTATACCAAATTATCGGGTTTCTGTGACATATTATTGGCTGTATACCAATGTATCCGTCGTTATTCATTAGATTACTTGTTTATATCGATAGAAGAAAATTTCGTTTTACGAACGTGAGGAACATTTATTCTTTGGTGCACTTACTATTATTGAATTTGTTTACACTTATATACAATGCGTACATTTGAAAATGCGGAACCGAAGTTTCAGAAGCACAAGCACACATAACAGCAGCCAGTTTTCCTTTATGCAGTTAATACTTGAACACGACTGTCTTCAATAGCAAACAATGTGCTTATACACTGTCGAACATACTGTTCTCGCATAGCTGTTATTACATCTCATGTCGTGTGGCGGATAGTAAATCTGCAATTACCATTATTTCCAATATTCTCTGCTGATTCGTTATTGGTACGCGGAAATAACTAATGCCGATGACGCTCCTTTTGAGCTTTTTTCTCTTTCATGTTCTCGTCGTGATCCCTTCTCACGAGGTAAGCCGGAGAAAGTAATTAGTTCCTAGGCTCTTCTTGAAACGTACGTTCTCGGAATTTCAGTTGCAAACTTCTCCGTGCTGCACGACATCACTCATGTAGCGTCAGCATTTGTTGAGAACTCCTTAACGCTCTGGCGTTTGGCGTTTGCTAAATGATACCGTGTCTTAAAAGCACCGCTCGTCTGGATATTCTCTCTCTCTCTTTCTCTCTCCCTAATCCAATAACGGTACTTCACCGATGATATTCTTCCAAAGAATCTCAACACGATACTTGGTTTTTCGAATCACACGCATTTGCAATGCATAGTATAATCGATCACAAACACAGAACATAACCGTTCTAATGTATGTTTTGCAATTCTGTGACCATACAAAAGTTGCATAATATTACACTCATGGACATTAAAATTGCTACACCACGAAGACGACGTGCTACAGACGCGAAATTTAACCGACAGGAAGAAGACGCTGTGATATGCAAATGATTTACTTTTCAGATCATTCACACAAGGTTGGCGCCAGTGGCGACACATACCACGTACTTACATGAGGAAAGTATCCAACCGATTTATCATACACAAACAGCAGTTGACCGGCATTGCCTGGTGAAACGTTGTTGTCATGCCTCGTTTAAGGACGAGAAATGCGTACCATCACGTTTCCGACTTTGATAAAGGTCGGATTGTAGCTTATCGCGATTGCGGTTTATCGTATCGCGACATTACTGCTCGCGTTGGTCGCGATCCAATGGCTGTTAGCAGAATATGGAATCGGTGGGTTCAGATGGGCAATACGGAACGCCGTGCTGCATCCCAACGGCCACGTATCACTAGCAGTCGAGATGACAGGCATCTTTCCGCATGGCTGTAACGGATGGTGCAGCCACATCTCGATCCCTTAGTCAACAGATGGGGACTTTTGCAAGACAACAACCATCTGCAACAACAGTTCGACGACGTTTGCAGCAGCATGAACTAACAGCTCGGAGATCATGGCTGCGGTTACCCTAGACGCTGCATCACAGACGGGAGCGCCTGCGATGGTGTACGCAACGACCAACCTGGGTGCACAAATGGCAAAACGTCATTTTTTTTTTCAGATTCTGTTTACAGCATCATGGTGGTCGCATCCGTGTTGGCGACATCGCGGTGAACGCACATTGGAAGCGTGTATTCATCGCCTTACTCGCGTATCACTCTGAGTGATGGTGTGGGGTGCCACTGTTTACACGTCTCGGTCACCTCTTTTTTGGCATCGACGGCACTTTGAACAGTGGCCGTTACATTTCAGATGTGTTACGACCCATGGCTCTACCCTACATTCGATCCCTGCGAAACCTTACATTTCGGCCGGATAATGCACAACTGCATGTTGCAGTTCCTATACGGGCCTTTCTGGATACGGAAAATGGTCGACTGCTTCCCTGGCCAGCACATTCTCCAGATCTCTCACCAACTGAAAACGACTGGTCAATGGTGGCCGAGCAACTGGCTCGTCACAATACGCCAGTCACTACTGTTGATGAACTGTGGTATCGTGTTGAAGCTGCATGGGCATCTGTACCTGTACACGCCATCATAACTCTGGCTCATTGCCCAGAGGTGGCTGTTCTGGATACTGATTTCTCTGGATCTATGCACCCCAACTGCGTGAAAATGTAATCACAAGTCACTTCTAGTATAATATAGTTGACCAATGAATACCCGTTTATCATCTGCATTTCTTCTTGGTGTAGCATTTTAATGGGTAATAGTGTATAAATTCACGAATTTTAACTAACTTCATTGCTAATTGCAAATTCATAAATTAAATCGTTAGGTGAGTTCAGTTGACGACAGTATTTTGAAGAAAAAACAGAAATTGAAATCGCTTAAGTCAGGAGAAAAGGTAGTGTAGAATATGGAATAAATGTTGTTGTTATGGTCTTCAGTTCGGAGACTGGTTTGATGAAGCTCTCCACCCTACTCTATCCTGAGCAAGCCTTTTCATCTCCTCATAAGAACGGCAACCCACATCCACTTGAATCTGCTTACTATACGCGTCTCTTGGTCTCCCTCTGCGATTTTTCCCCCACACACTTCCCTCCAATGCTAAATTTACGATTCCCCGATGTCTAAGAATGTGTCCTACCAAGCGATCCCTTCTTTTAGCCAGGGTATGCCAAAAATTCCTTTTCTCACCAATTCTGTTCAGTACTTCTTCATTGGTTATGCGATCTACCCACCTAATCTTCAGCATTCTTCTGTAACACCACATTTCAAAAGCCTCTATTCTCTTCCTGTCCGCACTGCTTATCGTCCATGTTTCACTCCCGTACAAGGCAACACTCCACACAAATGCCTTCAGAAAAGACTTCCTTACACTTAAATTAATATTCGATGTTAGCAAATTTCTCTTTTTCAAAAATGCTTTTCTTCCCATTGCCATTCTGCATTTTATATCCTCTGTACTGCGACCATCGCATGTTATTTTACTACCCAAGTAACAAAACTCATCTACCACCTTCATTGTCTCATTACCTAATCTAATTCCTTCGGCATCGCCTGATTTTCTAAGACTACATTCCATTAATTTTGTTTTTCTCTTGTTTATGTTCATTTTATACGCTCTCTTCAACACACTGTCCATTCCATTCAACTGCTCTTCAAGGTCGTTCGCTGTCTCTGACAGAATTACAATGTCATCAGCAAAACGCAATGTTTTTATTTCTTCCCCCTGAACTTTAATGCCTACTGGAATAAATACATTAAGTAAACAGTAAGATATTCTTCTAAAGAAGAAATCTTTACAACCATCTACAAACAAATGACGATTTGTTCAAATGTTCAAATGCTTGTAGAAATAATGGGACTTAACTACGAGGTCGTCAGTCACTAAACTTACAAACTACTTACGCACTAGCTAATACTAAAGACGATTTGTTTGTGCGTCACGACACGACTCAATCTAATGTACAGAGAATAAAGCCTTTTTAATGCCGTATGATTATTGTATAACTAGCGGTCATTCCTGAAAATGACAATAATAATAATAATGTATTCGAGTAACCTGTCACTATCAGTGACAGTATTTAGTGTTTTCAGGGTGTTTTAAATTGTTTATTTCATCTTAGTGTCAGTATTGTCAGAGTAATGTAATATGCGACGGAGGTTTTACAGAACAGTTATGGTGTGTATTTTATTTGCTGCTGTATATATATTCACATCTATTAATTTTTTTCCTGTCGGCAAACTTTTAAAATATATGATTTCAAATTGTTACTGCAGACATTTATTTATATTTACTATAACGGTCATTTATCTACGACATAAAGACGACAATCACCGTATGAGAAAGTTTGAGCAGTGATTACAGGACAGCTTTTTAAATCAAGGAAGCCTTCTGAGCCGATTCCAGTAACAAAAATAAATAAATAAATAAATTCTTAGTCATTCTTCCATCTTTAGGTGGTATAACGCCATTTATTTCTAGTTAGTAATTGTAGTTGACTATGCCAGAGACGCACAGAAACATTTTAATAAATCTGATGTGTTGGCTCTCTGTGTGATCTGTGGCACAAGTACGTTAGGTGGTTACAAGAATCTAATTTCTCTGCGGTATTGTATGTCTGTGAAACCTACTGTATATAACGAAGTTATTACACATCAAATTCTCTAGCTACATTTCGCAGAAAATTGTTAACGAAATCCATATGTGCATACGTCGAAGTGACCATATGGGAGGGTAGCGAATGTAAATTTCCTCTAAAACGCGTTACCTAGAAGTTGAAATACAATTCGTAATGCGGTCAATGGAATACTGTAAATTACTTATATATTCAGGCAGGACTTATTTAGAGGAAAATATCGCCCATTGTTTCCTGGTCGTTTCTGTGCTGCACTTTGTGAAAAATTGGAATAAATGGAAATTAATATATATATATATATATATATATATATATATATATATATATATATATATATATATATATATATATAAAACGAGGTGGTTTTCCTCTGCGTAAAGAACGGAAGATATTATGTGGGATTTCTCATTATTATGAAAGCATCTGGTTTGTATGCCTACATTTCAATTAATGTTATCGAAACTAGCTGCAGCGTGCTGATGATCACATCAAGTTATATACAAGTATATACTAATTAGAGTGTCGAGAAGTAATATATTTCCCAGCTGGTCTGTCATTTACGTTATTGACGTATTTATATTTCGTGTCTGTTTACTACAGTGGACTGGGTGTTTATGCTTTTCAGCGCATTGATGTTTGAGCACGGTCTCAAATTGCAATTGATCACTACAAGCTCTGTTTCCTAAGAAAATTAAACGATATTTTGTTTCTACCCTTGCATCAAATCAATAGAAGCCACGAGCGTAGATCTCTTGTTTAAATTCTTTTACTGCATTTTCAAGAGGTATATAGCGATGTTTACTATCATATGAAATTTTGACGATTGTAATTGTTTGATATATCCCTCTCTAAGAACTAATAGGTGTACGTTGGCAATAATGCTACTCGTTTTGAACCTCTGAAAATTATGGTAGTTTGCTATTTTTTCTCTTTCAGAACTATTATATTTTCGACGACTGATCCCGCTGATATATTCTTTAAACATCGAAATACGGTGTTGATGTCGTGAGATAACATAGAACAAGGAGTAGAAAACTGGTGTGGGAGAAGATCTACCCGAAGATGTCAGTTCACACAATCTGATGTGTACTGTAGTTCCTTAAACCTCCCAAAGTTATTGTAATACGTAACAAAAATATTTGTCACTGGAAAGAAATAAGTCAGGTATATGACCAGAAAAGTTCCCTTGTTAATGGCGGTAGATAAATACTACCACCAGACTCATGAATGTTTTAAAGGAAAAGCATTGCAGTAGATAACTGCAAATTTATATATATATATATATATATATATATATATATATATATATATATATATGTGTGTGTGTGTGTGTGTGTGTGTGTGTGTGTGTGTGTGTGTGTGTGTGTACCAAACACTTCACGAACTGCGAAATATAGTAAACTGTGACATTGCATTATTGATGTCTAAGATTAGCGTGATTTTCGTGTATTTTCATTTTTTTTTATTAAGAAGAGGAGAAACGGATATGATATGGAAAAGAAATGACTTTGGCTGCACTAGGTCATTTAAATTACTCAAAGGCGGCAATTGAAAATGATTCGGGACAAGATTCGAACCTTCTTCGCAGGCCGCGGTGGCCGAGGGGACTGAGGCGCTTCAGTCACGGTCTGCACGGCCACTACGGTCGGGGGTTCAAATCCCCCCTCGGGCATGGATATTTGTGCCGTCCTTAGTTGTAGTTAGTTCATAAGTAGTTTGTAAGTTTAGGGACTGATGACCCCGTAGTTAAGTCCCATAGGCTCTACAAACATTTGAACATTTGAACCTTCTTCGTTCCAGCGGTCGCCTTAGCAATTTAGTTTCTTGCGCTTTCCTCCCGTGGCACACTACGGTCGTAGCGCCTCCGTCATCCATTCTCTCCTATACTCGCCATTTCGCATTTCCGAAAGGGATCGAACGTTATAATCTGATCTGCGATGAATTAAATGAACCTTATGCCGTCAGCGGCCGCTGTGGCCGAGGGGACTGCGGCGCGTCAGTCACGGTCTGCACGGCCATTAGGGTCGGGGGTTCGAATCCCCTCTCGGGCATGGATATTTGTGCCGTTCTTAGTGTTATTTAGTCCATAAGTAGTTTGTAAGGTTAGGGACTGATGACCCCGTAGTTAAGTCCCAGAAGCTATACAAACATTTGAATTTTATGCCGTCAGTGTCTATTTAACTTTAAATTTGGGCTAGCGGAAAAGTATTCGGCTGGAGAGCGAAAGGTAGAGGCTTGAAAACTCACTGATATTACAGTTGTTTTTTCACTTTGAGTTGTAATTGTCAAAATGTTTTATATTGATTTGGTGCTATATGGCACTGAGATATTGACACTGAGAAAAAAGGACAAAGAAAATTAGAAGTATTTGAGATGTAAATTTGGTCGAGGATGAAAGGGATAAAGTTGGTAGACAAAGTGAGAAATAAGGAGGTACTGAGAGAAAAATTTTAAGAGTAATCAGAAATAGGAAAAGTGATTGGCCTAGGTGTTGAATGAGAAGTGATTGTCTGCTGGTGGATACTACGGAGGGAACAGTGAATGGAAGAAGAAGAAGAAGAAGAAGAAGAAGAGGAAGTAAAAGATACCAGTTGACAGTATAACAACAGGAAACAGTTGCGAGTAAACATAGAGGGCAACAAACGACAAGCCTGCAAGGAGAGCTGCATGTAAAGACCTGTCTTAGTACAGAACACTGATGTTGGTCATGAGTTGTAATCTAGGTTTCACCTCTCGACGATGTGATCAGTCGTCGACACGTGGTTCGGATTCCACATTAAACTATAGCTTCCCTTTAGTCGGTTGGATATATGGGGTAGGGTAGGGACACGTTAGCCGCCGAAGAGGCGTATAATCGAAAAACTTGCACCAGGCCACTGAGATACACGAAATTAAATTCGATTTAGGACGTTTTCTTGCTCCTGTACTTTCCTTTTTTTGACATATTTAGTTAACGCATAACCGAACTTTTCACTTTTTCCGTGTATGTAACTTTAATTTTGCTTATTACTCGCTATATGAACCCGACGTACATATAAAAGAACCAACAAAATATTACTTCGTAGTTAAAAATAATTAGGCCTACTATGATAAACGGCAACTACAACAAAACAATAAGAGATAAAATTATTACCTTTACGTTGTACCATATATCGTACAGTACCTGCATCACAAAGTTTGTCATCAGATAACCTTATGCTATTGTTTACGTGCCGATCAGTCAATGTCTTCATCAAAATGTTCAAATGTTTGTTAAGCTTAAGGGACTTAAAGGACTTAAGGGACTGTGGGGTCATCGGTCCCTGAACTTACAAACTACTTATGAACTACCTTATACTAAAGACGACACAAACATCCATGCCCGAGGGGGGGGGGAGGATTCGAGCTCCAAATGACTTCATCACATTCGAGTTCTTTCCGTGTAGTGTCATTACATTCGACAAGAGCATAGAGGTGACATTTCTTTATACGAAAGTTTAAAATCACAGTATAATGTTTTACCAGGCATGTCCAGTTGGAAGTGATTGGCTGTTGCCGTCGTCCGTTCCTGTCCAGAAAGATAGGGATCCATAGTTAAAAAAATAAAAACTTGAAATCACGATGTCACCCTCTGTTTTTCATATTAATCGACATTCTAGAAGTGAAAACTAACTGAAATTCCTAGGACCGAACAAAGATCGAATCCTACAGCTTTTTCACGTTTCATCATTGAACCAAATATCACAACCCAACTAGACTTAGACCTCTCCGGTTCCTAGTACTCAACACAATACTATTACAATTACTGTAATAATAATAATAATTATTATTATATTTTGCCTTGGTGCTACATCTTTTCTTCTTCTTCTTCTTCTTCTTCTCCTTTCTTCTTCTTCCTCTCCCCAGCATTTTTTTTCTTTTCTTCAAGGGGTATGAAGTATGCGGATGTTAATGACAGTTTGTGGCTGAACGTCCTCCCTTAAGTCCTCTGTCTTTCACGAATTAAGCACCCAGTAAGTCTGCGTCTACGGTATGTTAGAAACATTTCGCAATAGTGAATAGCGTGTATCTAAGAGGAATGTGGATGCAAGTTATATGTTTCAGACACATTATAAATCCACCCATGTTGGCTGGCTCCCCATAACTTGTCATTAAGTAGGAGGGGAAGGGGATTAAGTCATAGACAGGCTTCCTTTTCTAGCTCCCAGTAGCAATACGTTAACGCACGAGTATCCGGATGGGTAATGTTGACTCTCTTATAACGTCTGATATGTCAAAGAAATTATTCATGAAAATAAAACGTAGGACAATAATTATATTAAGTAATTAAAGGACTTTCTATTTCGAAACCACTTGTTTCCAGTGGTGGTTCAAATCTGAAATTCATTACCCAAGCTTCTACTCTGTAATGGTGCAAAAGCTGGGCACTGTGACCTTAGGTTCTGGGTCTGTGATTCAAGAACTATCATTAAAACGATTGCCAAAAGAGGTTCAGAGCTCAGAACTTCAATTCGCATTCTTGTAAGCCTGGGCTTCCGCGGCCGATCACAGTCAATATAAATGTTTAGTGTGAAAGACTCCATTGTCAGTTTATACAATTGTCGAACGTCTCGACCACTGATGCAAGTGTGCTCCTTATCAGGGTACCTGCCTAAATGCTGAATATCGCAGTTCGAAACAGTGGTGTTAATTAGCGAAGGAGTAATGCGGGCGGTTTTCATTGGTGTTTCCAATATTTTACCCCCTTGGTGGAAATGAGCGTCCCTGTTTCGTGTTTACGTAGCGTATTTTCCTTTCCGTAATTGAACCACCAATGGCAAGAAAATTTTGCCAAATAAATGTTAAGGAAGGACGAACAATGCCGTATAATATTGCGAAGGTCAATAAAGAATTCGCTGCTCCTCCTAAACCACTGTTTGGCCCCAATGGTATAAGAACGAAACCTCAGTAGTTAGGCAGGTAACCTGATGATTGTGGCCAAAAGATCGGACAGTTTTAGAGATTGACAATGCTGTTTAATGCTCTGCAAAACTTTATTGAGTTAATTAAATATTGGTTCCAAATTACACAAAACTAGTGTTCAACAGCGGAAGTGAAACCCTGTGCAAAAGGTCGTCAACTTCCCCCCTACATAGTACCAAGTTTTCGCCCTGTCTTTTGACGCCTTTGCGATGTTGACGACAGCTACACCCAGCATTAGGACCACGCGGTCTCCTTATGGCTGACCGACGAAAAAAATTTCACACATCTCAATTAAGAATCGACACGAAAAGCGCTTGACTTCCACTAACTTTGCTACCTAGGATAACCGTTCACAGAGCGATGTGCGACAAGTTGACGTTGTTGACAGCATTTGACTTTTTATACGTTCTCGGTGGAAATCGATCCGCCTGGAAAGGCATGGTACGAGTGGCTAAAAGACCCCGAAGGGCAGCTTCACACATAGGAAAGGTTTTTACCTCTCCTTCGCGGCCACAGGCACCGTTCCTTTGCGAAGCATGAGAGTTATGTCTTGAAGTTATGTTATGTTGTGGGTAGCTGTCTGAAATGGCTGTGATTGTCGTGTTTGTGTTGGAGGTGATTAAGAAGGAGTATGGTGAAACACGGTGACGCCACGTAGCTTATTCCACTCCATCAGCACCAAGGAATCCGCCGATCATAATGTCGCCATCCGACGATGGATCACCATAGAGTGTCAAATGTCCTCAGTAAATCACTCCGCTGCAAAGTGCAAATATTATCCAGGAAACACTCCTGTAAAGTTTGGGATAGAGCTCAGGACATTGGCACTATCACCCTTCCTGTCACCTCTAACGTGAGAAACGGGAAATCATTTTTACAGCGCATGGCGTACCTTTGTGGACACTCCACGCCTAACGGTGCTAAGTTTGGTGATCTGATGAGAACTGTTGTGCCCAACTCGGCACGGTCAGTAACATCTACCCCTTCCAGGAGTAGTGCGAGCACGAGTATTGCTCTGGTACAGAGGGTTGTATCACTAAGGAACTTTCAAAACCAGTCTTCGCAATTTGTGCCCGGTCCGAAGAAGCAAATCATTTTCATACTTTTTCAGCTGTCCTGTTTCGTGTCATCCTCTGGTGTGACCGCGGAAGGGACGAACTTGACACAGTTGTGAATAACACAGTGTTTCTCTAACAAGGGCAAGGCCCCAGACACGACCAACCGATTTGGCTCAAATTTAAACATTTCGCTTGTTTACAGCCTATAACTAAGTACTAAGAGATATTGGCTCATCACCACAACGTTTTTATTTTTTTATTTTTTTTTTAAGAAAATCTGCACAAGATGACGGGACTGATAACATAAACACAGCAGTTTTCATCTTATATGGGATGCGTAAACGCATACTTTTCCTGAAATCGAGGAAGGGAACTTTAGCAGCTGCTGCTTACGTACCCACACGGTAAACGCTTTCCGCGCGAGCGGCGGCAGCGCAACTACCGAAGTTAACTGGCTGGGAAGCACGGAACCCGATAGCGTATGCGTGGTAATCATAAAACTTAAATCCCGAAAGACATATTTTATATGTAAGTCAAGATTATTTCTCGCTGACTCTTACGAAGGAGCAGTGTACCTATCAAAAGACAGCTTTTATTAGAAGTTCTTGGTGTCTCGAGTTTGTTTCGGATGTTTATGCAAGTACCATCCACCCAGTTGTTCGCAGAAAAGTGAGGAAACGTAACAGCGAGCGGAAGAGCCATTGTAAATTGATCAGAAACAACACTGTACTGTAGTTGAAGTTTCAATATACACTACTCCCCTAAACCTAAAAACGTATTTCAACACGACCGCTTTCACATCAATTGAGATGCATCTTCAGGTACATAATGGTAATGATTACATGTTCTATGGAGTACAGCGACCAGCATTCAGTAGGCGCTATTTCAACATACCAGTACCCAGGACTTTTTATATTACTAAATCTTAGGTTTTTGGTTGTATTACGTGTTATAATTTCATTCAAAATGTTCTTAAACTGTGTTTTTCCCTTCTCACAAAGTTATTTGTAACATATTAGTTGCTTACTATAACAAGTAGTTTACCCTGTGGATGTACAGGGTGTTACAAAAAGGTACGGCCAAACTTTCAGGAAACATTCCTCACACACAAAGAAAGAAAATATGTTATGTGAACATGTGTCAGGAAACGCTTAATGTCCATGTTAGAGCTCATTTTATTACTTCTCTTCAAATCATATTAGTCATGGAAAAGAACGTACCTGCGTGACTTCAAACACTTTGTTACAGGAAATGTTCAAAATGTCCTCCGTTAGCGAGGATACATGAATCCACCCTCCGTCGCATGGAATCCCTGATGCGCTGATGCAGCCCTGGAGAATGGCGTATTGTATTACAGCCGTCCACAATACGAGCACGAAGGTTCTCTATATTTGGTACCGGGGTTGCATAGACAAGAGCTTTCAAGTGCCCCCATAAATGAAAGTCAAGAGGGTTGAGGTCAGGAGAGCGTGGAGGCCATGGAATTGGTCCGCCTCTACCAATACAGCGGTCACCGAATCTGTTGTTGAGAAGCGTACGAACACGTCGACTGAAATGTGCATGAGCTCCATCGTGCATGAACCACATGTTGTGTCACTTGTAAAGGCACATGTTCTAACAGCACAGGTACAGTATCCGGCATGAAATCATGATAACGTGCTCCACTGAGCGTAGGTGGAAGAATATGAGGCCCAATAAAGACATCATCAACAATTCCTGCCCAAACGCTCACAGAAAATCAGTGTTGATGACGTGATTGCACAATAACGTGCGGATTCTCGTCAGCCGACACATGTTGACTGTGAACATCACGTTGGAATGAAGCCTAAAATGAGCTCTAACATTTAAATTAAGCGTTTCCGGACACATGTCCGCATAACATACTTTCTTTCTTTGTGTGTGAGGAATGTTTCCTGAAAGTTTGGCCGTAACTTTTTGTAACACCCTGTATAAGCGGCGGCTTAGCGAAAGCTTCTTTCTTCGATTTCAGGAACAGTATTCGTTTGCGGACCCCATGCATGATTTGGAAAATGCTGTGTTTGTATTATCTATCGATCCAGTCATCTTGAGTAGACTACTCATCATAACCTTTACGGTGATTTTCTCAAAAACGGAGGGGTGATGGGCCAAACTGTCTTTGGAATCTTCTTTTTAGGTTGAAAACAAGCGATCTTCGACCTTTGAGCTTCAGCGGTTGGTAGTGCCTGAGACTTTTGAGGCCTCCCAGTTTGATAACATCCTCGCAACCACCTGTCTGATGCAGCGGTTTTCTGGGCGCCAGTGAGGAAGCCATCCTTTTCGTGTGTCAGCAGGAGCACTTTCTGTGACAAAGCACTACAGGCGCCTACATATCGAAAAGTAGCTCCACCACAAAAGTAACATTTTTCAAGAAAGTTGGCAATTTTGCACCTCTGATTATCACGCTGAAAATCATGAACACCCTTCTATGCTTTGTACCAAGTTCAAATATCATAGAACGTTTTTCAGCGGTCCCTATAGATGAAATCCTAACTACCCTCAGTAAAATTGATGTCCCACTACTCTCCGCAGGTGTCATGTCACGTATATGGCGTTGCAACCCCGTGACGTAATTACACAAGGGTATCGTCGCGTTGTCAGCCATGTCGCTGCTTGTCAACGACGTCGTATTGTCGCTCACATCACTCCTTTTGTCAGCAAAATGTGTGGCAATAGAAGCCCAAAGAGAATGGGTGGTTCCGTTAACGTCCTTTATGCCACCTCCTGTAGACCTGTCATATCTATTCTGAACAACGAAGTGTTGGTAATATTTTCCTTGTCTGTCCATGAAGAAAGTGTTTGACTGGCGTGCAAGAAGTAAGAGACAGGGCAAATGCTCCGTGATTTCAAGAAGGAAGTGATAATCCCAATTCCAAAGGAAGAAAGTTCAGGCAAGTGTGAGTGTTAAAATTACAGATCACTTTAATAAGTCATTGTTGCAATATTCTAACATGAATTATTTACAGTAGAGTGAAAAAAATTGGTACACTCCGACCTAAAGGAAGATGACTTTGGTTTTAGGAGAAATATGGGAACACACGAGGCAATAGGCGTCTTAGAAAGCGCCTTTCTTGGACTCAGAGAAAGCTAAGAAAGAAAGTGAAGGAAGTAAAAAATTGTAAAGTCGTTCGGCATGTTTGGCTGGGAGACTCCAAAGGGCAGGTTCCGTAACTTAATTGGAAAGGTTTTCCCTATCCTTCGCGGCCGCAGTCACCTTTGGATCGCGAAATATGAGAACTGTTGTGCCTTTGTTAGGAGTGGGTGCTTCTAATGGGTGCGCGCCTGTATAGCGTAGTGTCGTATTGGAGATGGAGAGGGTGAAAACCGGTGCCGGCACATAGCCTACTCATCTCGAAAAGCACCAAGGAGGCAGCCGAGCTTAACGTCTCCATCTGACGGACGGATCACCATCAACAGTGTCCAATAGCCTCTCCCCATCGGACACTGCGGAGAAGTTTGGAATTTAATCCAGAATGTAGATCAATGTTTGCCGCAAGGCAAAGGGAAAGTTGTCAAAATGTTCAAATGTTTGTATATTTTATGGGACTTAACTACGGGGTCATCAGTCCCTAAACTTACAAACTACTTATGAACTACTTACGAACTAGGACGGCACAAATATCTATGCCCGAGGGGGGATTCGAACCCCCGAACGCAGCGGCCGTGCAGACCGTGACTGGAGCGCCTCAGTCCCCTCGGCCACCGCGGCCGGCGAAAGTTGTCAGCAACGCGTGACGTACCCGACATGCGACGGTGCTTAACTTCGGTGTATCCACCTTGGTACGGCTGCTGAAATTGAAGGAAATGAAGGAAGCTTAGGGCTTACGGTCCCGTCGACAGCTTGGTCATTAGAGACGATTTTGATGTTAAATTCTGATGGTAGCAGGGGTAAAATATAAGAAACAGATATATTCCAGAATGAAACTTCACTCTGCAGCGGAGTGTGCGCTGATATGAAACATCCTGGCGGATTAAAATTGTGTGCCGGAACCGGGACTCGAACCTGGGACCTTTGCCTTTCGCTATCCCGACACGACTCACGATGCTGCCTCACAACTTTACTTCCGCCAGTACCTCGCCTCCGACTTTCCAAACTTCACAGAAGCTCTCCTGCAAACACGCAAGACTAGCACTCCTGGAAGAAAGGATATGGTGGAGACATGGCTTAGCCACAGCCTAAGGGATGTTTCCAGAATGAAGCTTCACTCTGCAGCGGAGTGTGCGCTGATATGAAACTTCCTGGAAGATTAAAATTGTGTGCCGGAACCGGGACTCGAACCTGGGACCTTTGACGGCGAAAGGCAAAGTTCCCAGGTTCGAGTCCCGGTTCCGGCACACAATTTTAGTCTGCCAGGAAGGTTCAACAAATATATTAATCTTACTCAGAAAACAGAAACTACTTACGAGAGTTTGAAGTGCCCGAAAGGGACGTAGTGGTTAAGAATGGAGTAAGACAGGCTTGCAGCCTTCCCCCAATGACTTTACACCTGTACATTGAGCAAGCTGTGAAGGAAATCAAGGAGAAATGAAACAGGGAGAAGATGTAGAAACTTTAAAGTTTACTGATGACCTTGTAATTCTGTCACTGACAGCAAAGGATCTGTCAGTTGAATGGAATGAACAATGAGAACATCAACAAATGCAAAGCAACAGCATTGGAATGAAGGAAATCAGGTATTGCTGAAGGAATTAGATAATGTATATGTTTCCTTATTTGGTTAGTAATATAATGATGATCTAAGTAGAGAAGTATGTAAAACGTTGAATGGCTATGGAGAAAATTTCTAAAAAAGACAAATTTTTTGACGTACCATATTACCATACGATTTTGGACGTCCTATCTGAAAACATTTGTATGAAATGTTGCATTGTGCGGTAGTTCAAGCTAAAAGATGATAGAAGCTTTTGAAAAGTAGTGTTACAGACTTACGCGGAAGAGAGATTAGATAGGAAGCTCGAGTAACTAATGAGAATGTACTGAACAGAACTTTAGAGAAAATTTACCTGGCATATCTAGAATAAAAGAACTGATGAGTTGGTAGTACTCATTATAAGACATTAAGAAATCGTGTTTAGCACTGGAGGGAAGGATACGGGGATAAAAATCGGAGGAGACGAGTATAATAAGTGGGTTCAAAGGGATGTAGGTTGCCGTTCTTATTCAGAAACGAAGAGGCTTGCGGAGAATAGCGTGTAGAGCTACATCATACCAGTCTTCGGACTGGAAAGCAAGTTGAAACGAAACAGGGAGATGAAATAAAATCTTTAAGGTTCACCTATGACATTTTAGTTCTCTCAATGACAGCAAAGGAACTGGCAGTTGAACGGAATGGACAATGAGAACATTAACAAATGCGAAGCAAGGGCAGTGGAATCAAGGAAATCAGGCGTTGCTGAAGGTATTAGATACTGTATGTGTTTCCTTATTTGTGTAGTAACATGTTTCGGCACTTATTGTGCCATCTTCTGTGGATTTTTGCCTTTTATAATATAGAAAAACACGTTACAACTATCAGAATCATTCAAAAATCGTGCGCTACATCACAGATATCTCACGTAAACAAATAAATACGATATAGCCACTACAACAAGAAAAAATATGGCGATGTAAACAGTGCCAGTTCACGACATAAACAGCAATAAACATCATGAAACATAAGAAAACGCCACATAAAGAAGCAGCAACACCGCAGCTCAAATCTAAGTAAGCCACTTAAACAGCCGCATAGAACTATTTTTAATATAACTTTCAGGCGAATGTATAATAAATCAATCACTTTTCGAAATAAAAACGTCTTGTTGTTTGCAGATGACAAGCTGCGAAAACCTGTCATTCCTCAATTAAAGCAGATGAAAATCCTGTGACTGACTTTATGTAAATATTGTAAACAAAATTAGACCTCATATATCTAACGAAATGTCAAGTCAGACAACTCGTCCAAATTACTATATAATCAAAATCCTGGAACGTGTTTATCGAAAATAAAGGGCACAAACTCACAGAAGATGGCACAATAAGTGCCGAAGCATGTCAGTGAAATAAAAATAAAACAAGGTGTCTTTCATAAGGCGAATTTCTTCACTAGCAATTTCCTTCTACTTTGTCCTGTATATTTGCTCAGAGCATTTTTTGCCATCGCCATTACGTTACGTGCCTGTGATAATCCTGTGAAATATTTCGCCGCATCGCAATCTTTCCATGAGCTCCCGCGTATACGCGATATCGAACAAAGGATGCCAATAATAAGGGTTAAAAAAATATTTCCGCCGCTAGAACAGATCAAGTGGAGTTAACGGACGCCGCTCTCAAATTGACTGTAGGATGCGTTATTAGGAGAGGAGCTGAAATTTGCGACCGGTTATTAAATTCCAAGGGAATTCATTAGGCGGAGATAGCAGCTGTCTGTACGGAGACGGGAAATAAATCAGATCAGGTCTCCGAAGAAAGCAAGGAGGCGCACTGATATTGGAAATCCTCTTTCTTGATTAAACAAAGTTCGTGGATGGAGAAATGACACCGCCACCACCTGATCGTCTGCGAACGCTCAAGATACTTACTCTTTAAAGACAAGAGTTTCTGTCTTTCTTAGCACTTAGCCAGAGATGGCGTGATAAAACAGAAGCTAATTCAATCTCGTAGATTTGTTTTCAACAGAGACAACGGTGTCGAAGTGATCACAAGTCCCACTCAAAGTCATATGCTTTGACAGCAATTCAGGGTTCGTAAAAAAATATTTAATCCGTTATGTTCTCGTAAAATTTCTTTATTCTTCTTCCATGAAATAGTGACAAGTATCTGTTTTAAGTGGGCTGAATGAAAATTGTCACATGAAAAGTATCAGTTTTCAGTGGGCTAACAAAAAGTGAATATTTACTTTGAATAGAAATTGAGCTAAAATGGGTATCTTTTACATTGTAACCTGTCAACTCTTTAGAAATGTAAGACAACTGCATTTAATTAGTCTAAAATGAGGTAAGGATTTTATGCGCAGATGCAGCAGAACTTGATAGCGATTTTTCTGTTTTGTCGAATTTATGGCCCTGTTCTTAGACTTACCTCCAAGTTGGATAACGCATTCAATTCTCTCGCAAGAATTACAGCAAGACAGAAACATCAGCAGCAAAGGCAGTGGCAGAAGGCAAAATCATAAATAAATAGATAATTCCTGTATGGAAAGTCTAGTGTGGCCCAAAGTAAAGTATGCTGAGTGAAATCTTGTTCAAATAAAATTAGATATGCAGAGGAAAGGGGAAACTAACTACATGAATTAAATGATGTAGACTGACACATCTTTAGTTTTAACAAAGGGTCCTATACTGACTTTAAAGCAAAATTTTACACTTACAAAAGATGTCAAATAATGAAATTGAGATTTATTTTCAATTTACAACAAACTTTAACAATACGGTACGTCCTCAATTTCTACCAATACCTCACCTCTTACTTTCCAATCTTCACAGAAGTTCTCCTGCGTACCTTGCAGGAATAGCACTCCTAGGAGAAAGGACATGGTGGAGACATGGCTTAGCCAGAACCTAAGGAATGTTTCAGGATGAAACTTTGCACTCACATCTTTGTGAGGACCGACCGTGAATCGTGCCGGGATAGCTCAGTCGGTAGAGCTCTTGCCCGCGGGAGGTAAGGTTCCCAGGTTCGAATCCCTGTTCCGACACACAATTTTAATCTGCAAGGCAGTTTCATATCAGCGCACACTCCGCTGCAGAGTGAAAGTTTTATTCTGGAAACACTGGAAGAGTTTCTGAAACTCATTGTGTCTAGGTTGTTTACCATTACTTCAACGCGACAATGAATTGATAAATTATGTATTGTTGCTTATTTTCTAAGTTGGAGTACGTGCAGCAAGATTTTGAAATTATTCCACCTTGGTAAAGGAAACAAAGTAATTTCAAACTTCCATTACTATATCCCACCGGTGGCAGCGCCTATTATTATAACTTCAGCAGCAGCGCGGTACTGATTTGCTAACACTGTGTATTTCGTGTTACAAACATACTATTTAGTTACTAAGTGATCGAAATGACAAAAATAGTTTAATGTACAGGTAGAAAAATCACATTTTTTAAATTTCTGTATATCAAATGTACAAATGTTTGTTAACCTTATGGGACTTAATTGCGGGGCCATCAGTCCCTAAACTTATAAACAAATTTATACTGAAGACAGCACAAACATCCATGCCCGAGGGAGGATTCGAACCCCCGACGGGAAACGGCCTCGCGCATAGGAGCACAGCGCCTCAATCCGCTCTGCCACTCCGCCGCGGCATTTCTGTATATCAGTTACCTTCGGTGTATAATTATAACATAGTGGACAATAATTGTGGTGTCGCACAAGTACAAAGTGCGCGCCACCTACTTTCGCCGCGCGCCGCCATGCACGCACGGCGCGGCGTTCTTACGACGTCAGCCACGAGCGCCCTCTGCTGCTATCCCGCTCGTGGCCACCACTGAACGACATCGTTCACTTGGTACTGAGATAGGAACCAGTTAACACTTCGGTATCAGATAGGCACCAGTGAAGACTTGGCTATCGGACAGGCTCTAGGCAGGCCTCTAGCTCAACTATGTATCAGCATTCTGCAGTAGTGAGCTATGTAAAAGTTAAGTATTACTAAGTCTCTAAGATATATACATCTCGTTCTAATTTACTCTAGTGTTTCTAGTTTCTGCTGTCCCACTGGCTGTCACCTCCTACCTGCACAAGCGTGCTACCTTTATTCCTGTGTCGGTCTTCCTACTCGGCCACCGACACCTACGACGGAAACTAGACACAAAAGCGGCGACGAGGCTGGGACACAAAATTATCATATGTAATAGACCCAGCAGTACCATCGTTTCGTCTTTCGTTACATCCTTTTAGTTCCTGTCTCTTGAACAATTAATGTCAGCTTTTTTCTGTGTTATGTGGATCTTAGTACATACAATTACCTCATAAATCATATTATCATTTATCATGAATGAGGGAGCTTGCGTCTCTGACCTCAGGTCCCTTGAGTTTCCTTTTGAAGCAGGGAAGACTTTTATGATATTTTCTTTCAGTGTTTTGGAGTGCTGCTTGTATAGCGTTTTACTCGACAGTGGTACCATCTTCAACATCAGAATCTTTGCGTCTGAATTCGTTTTTGAGATCGACGCTTTGTTCATAATCTGATGAGGAATATAGACAAAAAACACTAAGATCTTCATTACTTGTCGAAAGAAGTCCATTTTTTCATCTGTTAGACCACGACTACGAGAACTGAAGATTAAATTATGTAGTAGAATAATATTCATTTTCGCATTGTGTAAATCTGAAAAGGGTTAAAAATGAGATTGGCTAATCAGGAGCAACTAGAGGACAATTAATCGAGAGTTGTATTTACGAAATAAATTTAAATTTTTGAGAATTGTAATACGTAGGGTACAATTACATTACTTGTCGAAAGAAGTCCATTTTCTCATCTGTTAGACCACGACTACGAGAACTGAAGATTAAATTATGTAGTAGAATAATATTCATTTTCGCATTGTGTAAATCTGAAAAGGGTTAAAAATGAGATTCGCTAATCAGGAGCAACTAGAGGACAATTAATCGAGAGTTGTATTTACGAAATAAATTTAAATTTTTGAGAATTCTAATACGTAGGGCACAATTACATTACTTGTCGAAAGAAGTCCATTTTCTCATCTGTTAGAACACGACTACGAGAACTGAAGATTAAATTATGTAGTAGAATAATATTCATTTTCGCATTGTGTAAATCTGAAAAGGGTTAAAAATGAGATTGGCTAATCAGGAGCAACTACAGGACAATTTATCGAGAGTTGTATTTACGAAATAAATTTAAATTTTTGAGATTTCTAATATGTAGGGTACAATTTATACAGTAAATATTTACTAGAAAGTGCCACGAATCCATCTGCAAGGATAACTAGACGTATCACAAAACAATTTATAACCTACTTACATGACAGGCAGCACGGTGCAAATCTGCTACCAGTGATGCACTCCCTAACAAAACTTTTTTTTGGGTGGACACAGCCGTGCACTAGAAACCCAGAACCTTCACTGACATCATTTTAAGGTTTCATTGAGGAAAAGCAAGAGCGAAAATACGGCACCTCGATTATTGCGATAACAGTGAGCATTTAAAGAAAATGTGGTAGCATATTTGCACCAGCGCTGCCGCTCGAGGTATATAATTGTCAAGCGTCTAAATTAGTGGAGAACAGTTGTAGAAGGACGTTAGTTATAAAAGAAAATTATCCAGCCTAATGTTGCTGTATGAGGTACTCCCAAATTTTTCTCTGAAAACATAGAAAAATATATACAAGGTGGTCAGAAAATGTCTGAAATGCTTGTCAGGACGTTGTAGGGCAGGGTTTACTGAGACATATATCTTCAGAAAAAAAATTGATACGTCGCGCCGTTTCAGAGTTATTTAGCTTAGAAGTTAGCCAATCACGTCGTTTGGCGCGCAGATTTGAACAGTCCATAAAAGGCAGCGTTGCCAGACGTATCCACCATGTTGTAGTCATATGGGTATAAACTTGTATATGAAAGGTCGTTGTAACGCGAGACACTGTGGTCTGGGGGCAGAGAGCTGGACATGTGAAACAGAAGGTCCTGAGTTCGATCACCACCAGGGTTATCGTTTCGTTTTTATCCAAATGGGGAAATATCTGTATTTTTTGTTTAATCATTTATGTATGGGTTTCATGTCAGTAACGGAACTGTACATCCTTTTCTGCATAAACACATTGGCGTTGGCCTCAAGTATGCACCTTTATTCAGAAAGCTACAGTATCCATAACATGCAAAAATTGCTCATAAATGCTTCCGACAATGATCTAACAATATGTACCTGTTTGGAGATAAATATGGAAAAACAATAAACACCATACAGAGTCAAAGTGTCATACATGTAACAAACGCAGGGAAAGTAATGTATGACACAAAACAATACACTGTTATTTTGGCAGTTGTTTAACGTAAGAACGTTATTTTCAGGAGCGAAACGTAACACTAAATTCACAGTAGCTGCTCAAAGTGTCCTCCTCCAGCATGACAGCACGCATTGCAAAGCTGCGTCATTGACTCCGCAAGCTTTCCGGAATCAAGGGTTTCCCTGATTTCATCGAAGGCTAAAATTATCCTGGCAAGAAGCCCTTAATTTGTGTCTACTGGGGTCGCGTAGACGATTTGCTTCACATGGCCTCACAAATAAAAGTCTAACGGTGTCAAATCTGGTGAACGAGCTGGCCAGAGGAATGGACCGCCTCGGACAATCCACCTTTGTGGGTACAACACATCTAAAGGCTTACGTACCGCAAAAGCAAAGTGCGGCGGTGCGCCATCGTGTTGGAACCATATTGCCTGACGGACCGCCAGAGGAAGTCTTCTAAGTACAGCGAAAGGACTTTTCATGGATTGATAAATATGTCGTTCCATTTAAATGGGGAGGGAGTAGGACTGGACCCAACAAAAAGACGCCTACGGTACCTGCCCAAATGTTGACGCTAAACCTATGCTGATAGGATTTAACGTAAGTGACATGCGGATTTGCGTCCATCCAAATGTTGCTGTTTCGGAAATTGAATGGTCCTTCTCTGGTGAAACATGCTTCGTCTGTCCACAACAACATCTTTGCGAAATGTAGATTTTCGTTACCTTTATTTAAATACCACACGGAATATTGGTAACGAGAGGGGTAGTCCTGTTCAATCAAATCGTGCACCTTCAGAAGGTGATACGGAAATGGTTTTCGTCGTGTAAGACGTCCAATATTACACCGTGCGAAACCTGTAACGACAAAAATAAATAAATAAATAAATAAATAAATAAAAAATAAAAAAATAAAAAAAAGATGCATTTTGCCATATGTAGTTTGCAGGCATTCTTTAAGAATGTAGTAATAACGTGACTTACTCCCAAAACAGTACCAATGGCCCTCGAGCTGATACTAGGTGTTCCAGCAACCATTTCTAGAACGTTTTCTTCGAGCTGAACGTTCCAAATGTAACGTTCTCGTCCAGCGTCAACATTGGGTACAGCAAAACTTCCAGACTCCCTTAACCGTCTATCAACAGCTAAAAAGGTATTTACACACGAAATAACGCGGCTGGGAAATCTTGCATGGTAGATGTCGCGGGAAGCTGGTGCATATTGACCCGCAGCGCCGTAAGCTAAATGCATATCTGCGTATTCCTTGAAGGAGTACCGATGCCGCGCTATTTTACCACTACTTTTGTATCACGACGACGTCCATCATTGGTCTACCGCACCTCCTTCCTTGTACCTTCGCAGCTAGACGAATTCTTCCCGCAAAGTTCGATTGCATACGTACGATTCCCAATTCTGATCCAATGACAAGTAGAAAAAGGGTCACTACACGGCCGATAAAATTACCGTCTGATGTTGGCATAGCGTACATCGTATCGCAGAGATTGCTGATGCATTGGCCCGAATTCGATTCCCACTACTGTCGAATATTTTCACGTGTTTGTTTTTGTATCGGTCCCTTGTTCGGTCTGACGCCTACTCATAGTGGCAAGAACACAGTTCGGCAATTGAACACACAAGGGGCGTACGATCGAACCCGCGTGTGGGAGTGTTTAATTTTACTTTGTTCATGTCAGTTTATGTATTACGTACACCGCAAATAAGTCAAATTTATGATCAACATATCGTATTTATTAATATTTCATATAAGGGATAACAAGGAAAGGCAAGCAAAAATGTGTGACTGCAAGTAGGTTTCCTGGCAACGGTAACTATGTTTGTTTGTATATCTACAGGACTCAGTAGCTGGGTTATTAGTCCATATCTTACAAACTACTTCACCTAAGGTAAACTAAACTAAAGACAACACAAGCCGCGGTGGCCGAGGAGACTGAGGCGCTCCAGTCACGGTCTGCACGGCCGCTACGGTCGGGGGTTCGAATCCCCCTTCGGGCATGGATCTTTGTGCCGTCCTAGTTCGTAAGTAGTTCATAAGTAGTTTGTAAGTTTAGGGACTTATGACCCCGTAGTTAAGTCCCATAAGCTGTACAAACATTTGAACATTTTTGACAACACAAACACCCAAGCCCGATGGGGAAATCGAACCCCCGACGGCGAACGGCCGCGCGCACCACAACACGGCGCTCCAATACGCACGGCTAATCCGCCGCGGCAAACCGTAACTTTTATCCACAACGACCAGTTGGCCGATTTCACTGGAACCACGAACCTAATGCTCGAATTAACGAAATACGAAGTCCTGTACGCTTCAATTACAATCCTTTTTCGGATAGTTATTTCCAGAGTCCTCGTCGACGCTGTGATACAATCCTGTCTTGGACATGGATTTGCAATAACAAATATTTCATTGCCTTTCCTTGTGACGTCTTTTTTATGAATTATTAATAAACACGATGTATTGTGCAAAATTTTCATTTATTTGCATTCCAAATAATGCATAAATTGACATATAAAAATTAAAAATAATTTTCCCTAATAGGATTCGAACCCACATTCATCGCGTCATTGAGTACCGATCTGACTTCGTCCCACAACACCAACCGCAGCTTGCTGACAGCGTTCACTTAAGTGCCATACACGGTTCCAGACCCTCGAAAGAAATGCTATTTTTTCCTAAACGCTTGACCATCTGGAGGTCCCAGTGCTATCACGTTCATTTCTGGCCATGAACTGCATATACCATAATTCGAATTAGCGATGACGAGTAGGCGTTTTCGGTAAAACTTTACAATCAGGGCCGCCGCGCAGTATCGAATGTTCAGATGTTGGTAGCGGCCGCGGCCAACCAATCGTAGCACAGACGGTGACAGCCAATCAGACATCGCGTAATAATTATGACGTAAGTGCAAAAACACTGAGAAGAAAGCACTGAAATATTACGCATTTTATAATGAACACCACACGAAAAATTCATCAGTAACTGCAAATGATACATGTTAAACACTGTTATAATTAGTATCACGAAATAAGAATCGTATTTTATGTTAGCGTAATGATCGTTGTTTAGAACTCCCTGACTTTGACCGTAACACTCTTTGATCACAACATGTGAAGAAAGGTGTTAACATCACCTTTCAATTACTTTATTTTTAAAATGAATAACACTATTCGAATGCGGAACATCGCTAACTCCAGAATTACGTTTCTGTACATGGACAGGTTTCTTGTTTAAATTCAGTACTTTCCTGTAACGTAAATCGAAATAAGTGTGTATTTCTCTTAAATTATATGAATTATGAAAATTTTTTCAATGCCTTTGGATACGCTCATAATGCAACTTATTGGAATTGTCATTCAACTGTCTTAAAGGAAGCCATATGTTGTAACACTCAACGTTATGTCCATACTAAAAAGCGGCATAAGTCTTACAATCACCATCATTAAAATCACTTGTGAACACTATCTTGACAAAGTAGTAGGCCTATGGCCAAAAAGCAGCTTTCGAAGAAAAAAAAAACTGCAATGACAATCAAGAAACATTCTTCGTCATTATCTTTCGCTGAATATCCATTCAGAATGAAATTTTTACTGTAACCTGTAATCCCTAAGCAGATAAACAGCGCAATGATACATATATGCAAAACATCACTATAGAAATCAGTACAATTTCTTTGAGAATAGAAAGTACTACCACATTGCGAATGACAACTTTCGTAAATATAAATTGACGTAATAAATGATTAATATTTTGCGCTGACCATCAAGTAAGTAATTTATGCTGTTCCTGCTCTATGGTTGGCAGGTTCTCGATGTACCCTTGCCCGATCAGTAAATTTATATTACCACTTCGAAAATGACAACTTAACTAAATATAAATTGACGTAATAAATGATTAATATTTTGCGCTGACCATCAAGTAAGTAATTTATGCTGTTCCTGCTCTATGGTTGGCAGGTTCTTGATGTACCCTTGTCCGCTCAGTAAACTGTAAATACACAATACGAAGGGAATACATTCGAATATTGCGCCAGTATAAAAGAACCAATTTCATTGGCTGCCGTATACTACCACCTGATTGGCTGGTCAGATGATGTCACCTTAGCCAACATCTAAACATTCGATCTGCGCGGCGGCCCGGATAATAAAGTTAAGCCGGCGTTTTCTCCTTGTGAGACAACCACATGGGGGATACGTTTGTCAACGCTATCTCTTGCGGGATGTTCGAATCTGCACGCCAAACTACGTGATTGCCTAATTTCTATGCTAAATAAGTCGGAAACGGCGAGACGTATCAGATTTTTTTCTTAACAATTATGTCTCAGTACAACCTGCCCTACGACGTCCTGACAAGCATTTCAGACATTTTCTGACCACCCTGTACATATAAATTCTAAAAAAAGTCTACATTATTCCAATAATTATGAATAGAAATGTGCAAAGAATATCATTTGTTGATAAATAAATATGATTTGGATATGAAAGACTTCAAATAACTTGTGTTGTTTGAATGGAATGGAAATCGCTTTAATCGCTGGTAACGTGAAAGTTTAAGATGGTTTAGTAGTGATGGAAGATAGCAGCATATTTCTGCCTTCCATCAGAGCTGTCGTCAAGCATATAATTAATACATTTTCTTCCACTTTCAATGATTGGAGTAGGTAACATAGGAAGAACTTATATACCGATGCCACAGTTCCTTTCCCGCGCTACAGCTGTTCTTCCGCTCGATCGAGATTACTTAATTTTGCTCCTGACAGCACAATTACCAGTTAACGAGATAGTATTCGGTGACTTGGCGAAAAATCTGTTCGCGAACAGGCCAGAAAATCCGCCTAACTGGAAACATTCGTTCGGAGCCTTTCTCCTGACAGCAACTCCGTACGGGCGACGTGAAAGCGGCCATGTTCACGACAAACCGCCGGATCTAGTGGGGTGTAATTAACGAGCCAAGTTGGGATAACGGGGGCCTTCATTACAGCCACGTGACGTCTTTGAAAGCCCTCCAAAGTTGGGCGCTACGCGGCGCCGCGGGTTGCAGCTACGGGCCGTGACGTCACTCACTGGACAGCTTAGGGCGAACCGGTATGGCTCACACTCTCAAGCTCACCTGCTTCTTTACGAAGGAACCACCTGCAGCGCAGCGGACACAGGGAGGATTAGTTGTTTTAGTAGTAGCAAATTTTTAACTAGGGTGAAACTATTTTATGGGACACTCACAAATATTGCAAAAGTCTTCAATATGTTTCAGTGACTGTGCTAATAGGAAAAGCCCTTATTTGTAGAAAGTCGTTCATGCGTCGGGTCTGACGATATAAATTCGATCTTCTGGGCCTAGCACTGAAATCTTCAGGATCTCTATAAGAAAATTTGTTAATTACTACTCAATAAATATGCTGGTCGTTGTACAGGACGCTGTGATTCTTTCGTGTAATCAAGCACCTGAAGATGGAATTTACATCTCGAAGCGTGAGCCTTGTTGGGAGTTTTCTCCAAATAAACTATTTTTTTATTATAACTGCTGTGGAATGACGATGAAAGACTTGCCTCCAGATTCGGAAGCTACGCAATTCCTGTTTCTCCGAGATACTTCGTCTATATCCCATAATGGGATGTAGCAATATCCAATAGGTACCAGTAGGCATGTACTGTACTGAAGAAATGCAGAATGATAACCGAGTATTCATTGGACAAATATATAATACTAAAACTGACATGTGATTACATTTTCAAGCAATTTGGGAGCATAGATCCTACGAAGTCAGTACCCATATCAACCACCTCTGGGCGTAATAACGGCCATGATACGCCTGGACATTGAGTCAAGCAGATCTTGGATGGCGTGTACAGGTACAGATGCCTATGTAGCCTCAACACAGTTCATCAAAAGTAGTGACTGGCGTAATGTGCGAAGCCAGTTGCCCGGCCACCATTGACCAGACGGTTTTAATTAGTGAGAGATCCGGAGAATGTGCTGGCCAAGGCAGCAATCGAACATTTTCCGGATCCAGAAAGGCGCGTACAGGACCTGCAAAATGCGGTCTGGCATTATCCTGCTGAAATGTAGGGTTTCGCAGGAATCGAATGAAGGGTAGAGCCACTGGTCGTAAAACATCTGAAATGTAACGGCCACTATTCAAAGTGCCGCTGATGCGATCAAGAGGTAACCGAAACGTGTATCCCATGGCAACCCATACCATCACGCCGGGTGATACGCCAGTATGACGAAGACGAATACAGGCTTCCAATGAGCGTTCACCGCGATGTCGCCAAACACGGATGCGACCATCATGATGCTGTAAACATAAACTGGATTCATTCGAAGAAATAACGTTTTGCCATTCGTGCACGCAGGTTAGTCGTTGTCTACACCATCGCAGGCGCTCCTGTCTGTTATGCAGCGTCAAGGGTAACCGCATAAATGGTCACTGAGCTGACAGTCCATGCTACTGCAAACGTCGTCGAAGTGTTCGTGCAGATGGTTGTTGTCTTGCAAACGTCCCCATCTGCTCACTCAGGCAGCAAGACGTGGCTTCACGATCCATTATAGCCATGCGGATAAGATGCTTGTCATCTCGGCTGCTTGTGATACGAGGCCGTTGGGATCCAGCACGGCGTTCCGTATTGCCCTGCTGAACCCACCGATTCCATATTCTGCTAATAGTCATTGGATCGCGACCAACGCGACTTTTCACCAGGCAACGCAGGTTAACTGCTGTTTTGTGTATGAGAAATCTGTTGAAAACTATCCTCATGTCAGTACATTGTAGGTATCGCCACCGGCCCCAACCTCATGTGAATGCTCTTGAAAGCTAATCATTTGCGTATCACATCATCTTCTTCCTGTCGATTAAATTTCCCGTCTGTAGCATGTCACCTTCGTGGAGTACCGAATTTTAATGGCCAGGAGTTTATATATATTGTTGGGAATACATCTCTCGCCCTTGCATATATTATCCTCATTTGTAATAACGTATCCCCATTATAAAATTCATATTGCTTCGTATGTGACATAAATAACACGTATAATCATGGAAAATGAGGAAAGACCACCAAGAATTCGTCGACCTAGCATAGCGAAATTTAAATGAGACATTCTTTAGTGTGTATACGCGATCACGCAGACAGAGTCTTACGCACGTGGGCATACATAATATCGACGCTAGTACCGTGTATACCCTCCTTTTGCAACGATGCAAGCTACAACTCTACCATGGAGATTATCGTATAGAAGTCAACTGTAGTCTTGCGGTATGGCCTGCCATGAAATTTCGACTAAGTGCCTCAGTTGGGCCAAATTTCTTTCTGTTCGTGCTGACCGCGCGACTTTGCATCCGGTCTCAAACATGCTCTATGAGGGACAGATCTGGGGATCGTGCTGGCCAGGGTACTTGACGTACACCTACCTTGAAGAGCACTTTGAGTGGTACGGCATAGATGTGGACATCCATTGTCCTTTTGAAAAGCTGATTGATCATTTTAATGTACCGTGCACTGTTCAATGTTCCCTTGGCGATCACCCAATGGACAGGGCAGGATATGGCTCCACACACCATGCTGCACGATGATGTGTGCGTTCAGCACGACTCTGGTGTCTCGAAAGGCATTTTTGGAAGGACGAATGGAGACGTGCCGTCTTCAGTGTTGAGAGTCGTTTCTGCCTCGGTGCCAATGATGGTCGTATGCGAGTGTGGCGTCGTGCAGGAGAACGCGAAACTTCAGAGGCGCACGGAGCCGGCACCCGGCGTCATGGTGTGGAGAGCAATATTCCGCACTGGCCGCGATCGTTCAGGGAACGCTGAATAGCGCAAGGTAGTCCGTCTCGCTACCGTTAAGGCACCAACAAGTCGATAAGCGTAGCGGCTATTGTCACTTTACAACGTCAAATAGTTACAACGTTACAACGTCAAAGGATAAAAATGCAGCCCTCGGTCGCAAAAGTAAAATTCTTTAACCTGCTTTCGTCAATAACTATGATTGCTTTCATCAGAAATTATAAATTAAATCAAGTCACATAATAAGTTACAATTCAGCTGAAAAACGTATGTCACAAATTTTAAAAAAATATCCAGAAAGAGCTAGTCACTATGGGCTGCACGCCTGTACGGAGGCATCAAACTGTCTGCATAATGTCTAGCGTTAACTGAGGGGATCCCCGAAAGAGAGTGTTCTCTCAGATTGTACGGAAAGTTATAATGAAGATTATGTTGTCGAAAGCTTCTAAAAAGGAAAACAATATGTCACTGTTTTCAGTTACATGTTTCTGCCTTAATGGTTGAGGTATCTTGTGTAAGTAGAGTATGTAACGTCTCTGTCAAGGGAACCAAAATAAATAAAAAATGGATGATGTCTTATAGAAAGATCAGAAACGTTGTTCTGAAGAACATGAGAATTAATATTCAGACAAAAGAGAGTTCACCACTGGGAATAGAATCAGTTATCGTTTCAGATTAGTTTTTAGTTTATCAGTGTTTCAAAATACTGTAAAGTTTTGTTTAATAATACAGTTGCAGCGATTCTTCTCACAACATTATATAAAATAGTTTGCTTGATACAAACAAAGTTCATCATCCAAGGCTTAAAAACAAATATACCAGCATTGTAATTTTATTAAAAGCATTTCAACAGCCGCTTAGCCATTTGCATAAAATTAACAAACAATCTTTATATATAAAGCAGGGTCTCCGTATGTTTGTGTGTTTGTGTTAAAAAAGAACTGTTCAAATGTTTGTAAAACTATGGGATTTAAGAGCGTTGGTTGTCAGCCCCTAGGCTTACAAACTACGTAAACTAAGTTCCACTAATCTAAGGATAACACACACACCCATGCCCCAGGAAGGACTCGATACCCCGACGTCGAGTAACCGCGCGCTCCGCAGCGAGGCGCCACAGACCACTCGGCTAATCCACCGCGGCGTGTATTTGTGTGTACGTGTTGCATACAAATCTACAGTTTAGTTCCAATCTTTATGTAAGCTTCAGTCCATGAGGCCGATCGCCGTAAGTGTAATAATTTCGTACAACGCATAGTTCACGAGATATGACGACATAAACTATGAGATGCGCGGAGAACGTATGCATTAAGCGACAATGCTGCTCATTTTCTCCTAAACCACTGCACCAATTTCAACCAAATTTGGTACACATATTCCTTACTGTGAGATAACAATTTCTGTAGGAGAACGAACCACATACGACACAGGGTTCAGAAGATATAACGTCTTAAGTAATAAGCGTTGCAAGAAACTGCCACATAATGCGACGAAACTTCATAAATACACTATATGAGAATGACCATACTTAACGACTTCCAACAAACTTTAAATATAATTTGAAATCTTTATTAAACTTTTTCTCGCTGACAACCACATCGAAATAATGAAGGGACGAAAGTTTCTCGCTTACTACTTTTCCGGTCTTTATGGATTAAAACTACTGCTTTCGGTATAACGTTACAATTTAGAGCCGCGCGTCCTGAAGCGCGTTGCCGTAAACCGTCGGGGGTTCGAATCTCCCCTCGGGCACGGATGTTTGTGTCATCTTTAGTATAAGGTACTTCTTTAGTAGTTTGTAAGTTTAGGGACTGATGACCCTCAGTTAAGTCCCTTAAGCTTTATAACATTTTTTTTAATTTATAATTTCTAAACTACAAATTTTAGCCGCAGGAAATTTTACAGACAGTATACACATATACAGCTGAATGTACCTTCGAAATTATATCACAGTACCATGCGTAGTTCATGAGATGTGAGCACATAAACACTAATGTTTATAAATATGAGATCGTACGCATTTTATTTGTCATTTGTAGTGTGATTACTATCTTTCTTTGTTGGGCTACTGCATTATAATTTTGTACATTATGCGAGACAGCCTTCTTACTTTTCTCCGATAAATATAGCATGTTTTTTAGAAAAAAGGAGATGGACAGAGAATGGATAGGAGAAGTACTCACTCAAGGCAGAATTAAATAAATAAATACCCGGGCAACGCCGCGTTTTCAGTTATTAGATAGGCCTACATAAAATCATTTTATTTGAGGGACACATCAAATCGCAGGATGCAGGGGGGATCGACGAAAGGACAGGACCAATTACACTCACTTCGTTGCATCGAATCACAGGACGACAGGAAAACTGAGCGCATGGCACTAATGGATCGTTCTGTCAGCTCGAGAGTATTAATAGACAGTAATCACAGTTGTGGACTCATTTCTATCAACTGATTATACCGCTATCTGTGGTGAAACGGGAAAAAAATGTTTAGGACTAAACGTCTGTAGTTTTTGCCGCACAATCGTAATCTACACTAAAATCAGGGGTTCTCATTAAATATTTCAAAGTTGCCTCTCGCCTTCCCCCCACCCCGCCACCGACGCACGGATTTAGTTGGGGTGACGAGTGTAGTATCACTGGATGTTCTCCTCCTATACAAGCAAATTAATATTATACTATTCTGATGCGATGTGTAGTTTCCGTGACATTTAAATGTTTTCAGTGAAAATGAAAAAAAAAAAAACAACTGTGCAAATTAGATAACATGCGAGAGGGTCTATGATCATATTGTCAGTGTAAAAGAACACCAGGCCTTAACGCTTACTGAAATCGGATACATGCCGCGGTTACTGGAAGACAATGGGTAGGGACACAACGTCAGCAGTGTGTGAACAAATGATTGCAATATCCCTCATAACGCGGAGAGAGAGAGAGAGAGAGAGAGAGAGAGAGAGAGAGAGAGAGAGAGAGAGAGAAAGAAAGAAAAGGAGACAGGGAAAGAAGAGAAAAAGTGCGCAGTGGTCTAGCGGTACTGCCTACTAAGCAGCAGTATCTGGATTCAGATCACGCCTCAGCATAAATTTAAAAACTTTCTGCATTGAAATACACTTATTATTCTTCTCTGTACAAGCAACTTCTATATAGAAGATGATAACAGTATTTGTAAACTGAGGCTATCATCTATGAAGAAGCAATTGCGTATATACGCAATAGTCTTCACAATTCTCGAGGTACAGTAATGAGATACCTGTCACTAGAAAATTTCTTCAAGATCGGTAAACACTGATATATAATATGGTTGTACAATAGGTTAGTTGTAACATCAATAATTATTAAAGATGTTCTAATTATTGTGCAACGCAAATGTAATGGTTTTTCAATCACTAAACAGTAATACTTTCCATTGCTTAAGTCGGAAAACGGAGAACTGAAATATTTTTGTGTTTTTCTAAGTTGTGCAACAATTACGGACATATCCTCTGCGTAGAGGCGTCTAATTAAAAATGTAAACTTTCACGGCGGGACGGAGGGAACTGAAACTAAATGAAATTTGGGTTCCGGTGTTGAAGAAGAAATATAACAGTCGTCCACCATTAGACGATATCAACAACGGGCAACAGTAATCGGCATCGGTGAATTACACTCGCCTATCCAAAACGTCTGATGACACACCTCTACGCGCGAGCATGCTTAAACGGAATTCGGCTGCAGTTAGTAACGGGTCAGGGTGTGTACCGAACGTTAAAAAGAGCCACAACCCCCCCCCCCCCCCTTGAGAATGTCCTCCGCAGATGGGGACGAAACGATGGGTTCTAATAAAAAATCCACAGGATCACGGCATAATAGTCTAGAAAGTTTTAACAATATTAACAATTATAGAGACAGTAAGGTACTGGGAAATGAGCACATAACACGAAACCTAGTTCGAGTAAAATAAAGTTCTTTTGAAACAAGGCAATAACTATTGTTCACTTTATTTCAATAGATTTTAACTGCTATAGTTATGACACAATAATAATAGAATACCTATAAATGCTGGATATAAGATACGCTGCCTCGCCGTCATATAATCTAATTGTAGTCTTCCTGAGCCTCCAGACTTTTTCCGATTATGCTTCCTTGTGAACTTCTAAAGAGATATTCGACATAATATCAATGGTCGAAAATTGTTCTAGAACCCCACTAGCCGAACCAGTTTTTCTCCTGCAACTTTTATCCCTTCCCTACTGAGGCGTACCAGCTTCCAAGGATGATTATTTTTACATTTCTCTTTACATTTGGATTTGCCGGTATGTTTTCTGCTGTAGATGGCGCTCATGAGGAGTGTCAGGGCAGCCTCTGTTCTGGCTCTGCATGCAGGCAGTAAATGTGTCGCATTATAGACGGAAAGTGTTACCATCACTCATTCTAGCAAGCAAAAATTCACCACCCCAGAGCACTGTGCACGTGTTGAACACATTCAGGAATATTAATTTTGAATGATATGACAAGCATGTTTTTCCATCTTGCGCAAGAAAGGAATTTCCTTTCTTTTTTTTTAATTTGATGAACACGTAAGAGAACACATTACATACCTACCTTGAGAGAGGTCGACATAAATAAGAATAAGCAATAACAAACAACTTCTAACCCTATAATAAAATTAGAACCTCCAAAAAATCAAATCGGAATGAAAACCCTGATAAATGATCAACTAGACGTAATAAACAATTCACCGTTTACATTAATAGGTGAAGCAGAATGAAGCCCTTTCCCATTACTCTTCCATTCATGTTTCCAAAAGACATTTAAGTCTACATATTATTTAAACACAAACATTTCCAACCACTGTCTGACAGATATTACGATCTCTCTCTCTCTCTCTCTCTCTCTCTCTCTCTCTCTCTCTCTCTCTCTCTCTCTCTCTCTCACGCACACACACACACACACACACATACACACAAACACATACTCGCTGACTTACTCACTATCGATGTCCATTTAAAAACGTAAATGTCAAAATAAAAAATAATCCACCCTTAGTCCATTTTGTAACGGACGTGTACAGTCAACATACACTCCCTTGAGTTGGCAACATATACACACCAATGAAATAAAGGAAGTTAAAAAAATGGTTACAACTGCGAAAGAGAGATAATTGAATAACAAGTCCACAATGTTTAAACTTCACAAGAGTTACAAAATTGGCACAACTGTGCGAAATCAAACGGTGACGATACTGGAACATACAAAAAATTCAAACCTGAAATTACATTAATTCGGATGAGATCTAATGAGGATGCTTTAAAGGAAATGGTCGAAGAGTCTCTAGGAAGAACAAATGCACCGCAGGAAACAGAAATAAAAAGGTTTTCATTTTCAAGAACGGATAAAGTGTATGGGGTATTAGATAAATAAAAATGTGTGTGTCATTGGCCCAAAAAAAGCGAATGGTGTCTTTCACTTAGCAACGCAGTTTTCATGAAAGACCTATAACGTAATAGCTGTTAAAGAATACACGTCATATGTGTCACCATGTTTGTTTTTCTTTTCCTTGGCATCTGAAACCGAACAGCATGGATTCGAAACTAAGGGGCTTAAAATAAAAAAAAATAAAAAAATAAAATAAAATAAATAAAAAAAAAAAAAAAAAAATCCGCCACCAAGAATAAATACTTAAGAAATACGATTAATAATTATCGAAAAACACATTAAATGAAAATCATTACATTAACACAGTTCATTTTTGCCTACCTAGGCGTGAGATATGAAAAAATTTTAAGTGGCTCAAGGCAACTCTTACGGTATTGGTTTAGGACACTGTCTCCATGGACGGCACGGATATGACAAAATGATGAGAATGGCTCATACATTTCAATGATTGCTGTAGAAATATAACTACCATTACTATAGCACATGAACATTCAATCATCAATACTAGTCAGTTACAAGAACATACTGTTTGGTTTTCAAGTAAGGGGAATGAGAATTTTGGTAGTAAAGGAATGTGAAAGGTATTTTAATTCTTATTTGCATTAGACAGCGTAAAAACGAATTCGCCGGATGGAATAAAAAAATATGTTCAAATGTTTGTAAAGTCTATGGGACTTAACTACCGGGTCATCAGTCCCTAAACTTACAATCTACTTATAAACTACTTACGAACTAGGACGGCACAAATATCCATGCCCGAGGGGGGATTCGAACCCCCGACCGTAGTGGCCGTGCAGGCCGTGACTGGAGCGCCTTAGTCTCCTCGGCCACCGCTGCCGGCCCGGATGGAATCAGGCGATGTATTTTTTTTTCCTTTACCAGACAGCACATTGCAATCAGTAAATGAATAATTTATGATGTCGTCTCGCTGAATACGTGACCGTAAAACCTTGCAGCGTAATCGTAATTCGTTACCCGAAGACTTTAATGTATTTTCTTTTGTAAGGAAGCAAATCATTTTGCGTTCGCTGCAATGGCGGACGACTGATTGCTTCGTTTGGATCGCAATTTCGGCAATGCATTTATTAAGAGAAGTCATATGGATTAAGAACAAGTCAGGATTTATGACATGAAAAGTGCTAATAAAATGTTGCCAACTGCTACTAGTTTTATAGTATCTTTTAAATATGGTATGAAGCGTTAAGCGTTAACATTCCACTTAATCTAAGAGCGCGATACTGATTAATCATAAATATTAAATGTAAGCTGGAGCTGCACCAGAATTCGTTGTAGTTGTACATATCTAAAGTTGTTTCACTATTGTTTGGTCGTGGAACAACTCAGCAGATGGATAATCACTGTAAACAAAAGGGTTACACCCTTAATGAAGCGCAGAGCGCATCTCTTGTTTCTTACAGCCAGCCTATCTGTGGAATGGTCCATAGAACCCTTACGCCACTTAGCTTGTGCAGAATAAGGAGTTCCACAATTAGTATACGTGTAATTCTCTGCACATACAGATCATTGGTCGTTTGAACAGCAAACGTTACCAATAATTTGCTAACTTGGTTGTGAATTCCTGAAATGAAACAAGACTTGATGACTGCAATAGGGAATCTGTTACAAAGTTTCTTAGTTAAGTTATGGTAGGTTACTGGAATTCTAACATTCTGGTAGGATGAATGAAATTTTAAAAAATCATGCTGTTAGCAGGATTCTAGCAGCTGCTGTAGAATCTTTAGAGGTCGTTTTGACTTTGGACGTGACAGCGTTAAACTATGAATATTTGATACATAACGTCAACACATCGATGAATTAGACACTGAATCAGCGAATAACAGCAATCAAGAATACAAAAGATCTGTTAAAGTCCCGTCTTACGTTCAAAGTCGAATAACATCACTAAGCATTCCATGATGGTCTCATTCAGAAGAAAAAAAATTCCACTTGCTATTATTCTAATGACCACTAACGTTGCTCCAAGATTGATATTTGTTTTGGACTGTTTACTTCCAAGGAACGTAAAGAAATGCAATGTTCCTCTATAAACCCCCAACAGAAGAGGGAAGAGAGTTAAAGTCAAGTACTCATAATGTGTTCCTATTGTTACTATTGTGGTTCACTATTTGGGTTTCTTCGTAGAAACGCAGCCCTTAGAAGTAGACTTTCTTTCTGTCTATCAAATAAGAACCCTCTTTTTCAATAATGGATGAGGCGACAAGTAATTTTTAAAATACTGATACGAAGTTTACAGTTTAAATTAAAAGATTGAAGAATACAAGGAAAAAAATCGCACTGACGTGTTTTACGGCCCACTTTAGATTTGTAGTCTTATAAGTTTTTGCAAACATTCTGGACCAAAATAGTAATCTAAATAATAAAAAAATTAATTAATAAGTGTGTCGGAAACCCTTTCAGGAATTTTTTTTTTTTTTTTTTTTAGGTAGTAGCGGGTTCCGAACCACTGACCGTCAGAGTCACAGACTAACGCATTGCCCACTACGCTATGGATAACAATTAGAAGTTGCGTTCCTTAATCTCATACTATCTCTCATATGTAGTGATGGGACAACCGACTGTTTTTAACAACCGATTGGTCAATCGGTTGTTTTTTCGTTCAGTCGGTTTTTTCAGTCGAATGAAACAACCGAATTAAAATAGTCTCTGTGGGCGTATGAATGTTTTCACTCACTGGCGGGGTTTGAGTGGTTTCAGTCGATGCGAAACAATCGAATGAAACCAGTCTCTGTCGGTTGCAGCCGCTATATGAATGTTTTCACTCATTCAGTGGGTTTGAGTGGTTTCAGTCGATGCTCGAGCACCGAATGAAACAAGTCTCTGTCCTTTATATGAATGTTCTCGGCATTGAGTGGTTTCACTTGATGCGATACAACCGACTAGAAAAAGTCTCTGTCTGTTTCTGCAGTTATATGGATGTTTTTATTAATTCACCGACTTTGTGTGACTTTATTTGCATACTCCTTCAGCCTTTTCGGGTATAAATGAACCGTGATTCAGCATGAAACATTCTTAGAGACAAATCTTAAAAATATAGCAGTATGTCCGTGTGTGTGTTCCTATTGCATGCAAATCTGCAGTTTTGTTCCCATCTTGATGAAATTTTGCACACTTGACGTTCAAAGCAAGAGAAACGTCACTGTCTACATCAAATTTCATTCGGTGCATGGCGGAGGGTAATTTACCTACTAACTTCGACAAATTCCGTTTGTATTCTAATTTTAATGATATATTTCACTCTTCAAAGAAAGAGAATGGTCACCGTCTACATCTATTTTAGTTTGAGGCATGAGAGAAGGTATTCCAGACTTCGACACAAATATAGAGTTTTATTCCGATCTTGATGAAATTTTGCACACTTGACTTTCAAAGCAAGTGGCAGTTCACCGTTCATCTAAGATTTTGTATGGTACATGGCGGAGGGATGGAATAAACCTCCACACCGTTTCACCGATAACCACAGAAATATCTGTGACAAGAGTGAATAATTATGAAACTTGAGATGAATGTTTTCATACACTGTTGACGAATACAGACGTGCTGAAGAAAATTTACAGCACTGATAAATGTTGTATGTCTTCTTGTACTCCTTCAAATTAGATGGAATTAACAAAAATATTTTATAAGAAACACAAAATACTTTAATAAACTTATTTTTTTACAATATGTAATGTTTTATTGATCTTCGAATTTGGATCTACCAAATATGCTCAAAGTTAAAATACTTAACTCTGTCCTACTAGTACCTTAGATATGTATGAACAATAAGCCGCAAACCGCACGCTTCTACCTGTTCCCACTTCGGAGATACAGTATGCGAGATTAAACTTGTAGCGATCATTTTGGAACACCCTGTAGTTTCCACGCTTCTTTATTGAGACAGTAAGAAAGCGACAACAATCGGCGATGGCACGCCCCGCCCCCCTGGCCAGACACTATTGTGTGGAGTTTGGCGCGCGCCTGCTGGCGCTGTCAGCAGTGAAAACGCAAGCGAGGCAGCACCCCCTCTCGTGTCCCCGCTCCCCGCGGTACTTCGCGGTCATCGGTCACTTATCTTCTACAGATTGTGGGTGTCTGCGAAAGTAATCTGATCGGGCGCAGATGATCGGCGTTTTTGAGGTCTGTGGTGGGCAATGAAAGTGATCGCAGGCCTGCTCCAGCAATATGACATCTCAATAGTTACTCGTTGATGGCACCTCGAACAAATTAATCTACAACAAAATATGAATCACTGTTACTGTATATTATAAAACGAAAAGTTACTTTATTCAGTACATAATTAAATGAACATTGTAATACGCATTTTAACTTTGGCATACACCTTTTCCATGGCGGTATAATGTAGCACTGCTGTAGTTACCTGATGTGCATGTCAGTTTCATTCATAGAAATAAATGAATAGCTCTGTAAGCTAAAACACTAATCAGTCGTTTCAGTTGGGATAATGATTACATGGTTCAACCGACAAAAAAACTTACTGCCTCTTTTCACTTGAAAAGAAAGAATAAGTAATTCAGTCAATGTACAAAACTGCAAAAGTGTCGCATGTTTTCATTCGGTAGTTCCCACAGACTACTTTCACTCGAAAAAAATAAAGGAATATTAATTCAACATTGTAAAACTACGACCGACTGACTCTTTCATTCGGTTGCTCCCACTAACTGGTTTCACTCAAAAGAACTAATGAACAGGCTAACGTACTGTCAGTTTTTTCATTCGGTTGGTCCCATCGACTGATTTAACTCAAAAGAAAAGGAATGAGTGGTCCAACCGACTGTATCGATTTTTTTATTCGGTTGCTCCGACTGACTGATTTCACTCAAAAGAAGGAATGAGTAGTCCAACCGATTGCGTCGATTTTTTCATTCGGTTGATCCCACCGACTGGTTTAACTCAAAAGAACGAATGAATAGTTCAACCGACTGAATCGGTTGTTTCATTCGTTGATCCCACCGACTGGTTTCACTCAAAAGAACGAACGAATAGTCCAACCGAATGAATCGGTTGTTTCATTCGGTTGGTTCCACCGACTGGTTTCACTCATAAGAATGAATGAATAATTCAACCGATACGAGAAACTACAACCGAATGATCGATTTTTTTCCAACAACCGAATGAATCGATTGTTTTCATTCGATTGTTCCCATCACTACTCATATGGCCGTTGTTAACTGATGCTAATATGGCATTTATAGACATTATGTTATCATTTATCGTTCGAAGAACGGCGTGGTTTTCTTAATTCTTCAGTGCGCCATTACTTTGAAATGACATCGTGTAAGTTACAATAAAAAAATCGTCAACTACGCAACGCAAAATGTCGTATGATTGAGAGAGTTCTGGGCGACGAATGTCACAAGACATCTGCGTACGGCTGCTTCTCGTTAATTCAATGGAGGGTGGCAAACCTCCGTTATTTTTGGAAATATCTCCCAAACGATTCGAGATATTAAAAAATAGAATCGCACTGACGTGTTTAACGGCCCACATTAGAATTGTAGTTTTATAAGTTCTTGCAAACATTTTGGACCAAAATAATAATCTAAATAATAAAAAAAATTAATTAATAAGAGTGTCTGAAACCCCTTTTAGGAAAAAGAATTAGGTAGTGGCGGGTTCCGAACCACCCACCTTATACGTCATAGTCCAACGCCTTGCCCACTACGCTACAGCTATCAATCAAACGATGGGTCCTTTAATCTCATACTATCGATGGCCGTTCTTAATTGATGCTAATATGGCATTTGTAGGCACTAGATTATCATTTATCGTACGAAGAACGATGTGTTTTTGTTAATTCCTCAGTGCGCCATTGCTTTGAAATGACATCGTGTAAGTTACAATAAGAAAATTATCAAATACGCAACGCAAGATGGATGGTGTATGCCAGAGAGAGTTCTGGGCGAGGAATGATGTCACGTGACATCTCCGAACGGCTCGTTTTCGTTAATTCAATGGAGGGTGTCAAATCTCCGTGATTTTTACAAATATGTCTCAAACGATACGAGATAGGTAAAAAAGTAAGGGAGCTAAGTTGTAGAGAATTTTCTCCTCTACCAATTACGTTATTCAATTTTCGTGTTAGATGAACGGTTCGTTTGCAATTACAATTATATTACAAACGGCTTTTTTTTATTACTGTTCATAGTTTTTGTCCAAAACATTTGAAGAAACGAAGTTCTGGTCTCTGGCGGCCTACAATCATGTCTGTAAAATTTGGTGCTGATCGGTTGAACGGTTCGTCTTAAAAACAGGGAACACATTACGGACAGATAGACAGATAGACATCTCAAAATCGCCGTTATTTTTGCAAACGGTACGAGATATGATAAAAACATAGTAGAACAAAGTTTTAGACAATTTTGTCCTCTACAAATTCGGTTATTCAATTTTCGTGTCCGATGAATAATTAAGCCGTTATTTTCATTTGAATTTCGAGCTGTCAAAAGACGATCGCAAAGGCCCACTTTTAGTGTTACTACCGTAACCTAAAGTGGGCCAAAAGGCGACAAAACCGTAAAAACGATAGACTGAGAGAATTCCACTCATGGTAAACGCGTTTAAGCACTTGGGAAGCAATGAATGAAGACCGAGGAAATGGAGCTAGTCATGTGAAGTCGTACATACTGTCTAACACCAACTGGCGTAGTGACTAATCCTTGATGATGACTGTCTACGGTCCTTATGCAGTATATTACAACTTCAAAATATAAAGCCAATTACGTCACTTGCTAATGAAAGCTTATCGATATACGACTACAGAGCTACACTCTTGATCCGATATTTATTTTAGGGACCCTAAAAGTGCGAAGATAACACCCACATTTTTTTATTCACAAAATTCGTAAAGTGGGTTTGTTTCATTTTAATTTTTAATAACGAAAATTGTTATTGATTAATTTTCGATTGTGGGCGTGAATCGTTTATTTCATTGCATATTAGGCTTAGTATTTACATCTCTATCATTTTTAAACCGCTAATTAAAATCGCGGAGCTATTTAATACACAATTAATTTTGTCCACATTTTCCTGTGGACTCCGTTTGCACATCAGCTTTCTCAGTAAATACTTAACATTAACTCTTGCTCATCTAAGTTTTCAGGGAGACAGAGCAGTGAAGCACACTTACATGTATATATTACATGAGAAAGGTGGGAGGGAGGGGGGAAGAGAGTGACGGGGATGGAAGAAAGAGAGGGGAGGGAGAGAGAGAGAGGGGGGGAGAGAGAGACAGAGTGAAGAAGAGTAAAATGTGGGGAGGCCCTGAATTGCACAGGTACAAACACGCAGAAAGAAAGTTAATGAGGTAACTGCGTTACGTTACAGGGACTTAAGCCGCGCTCTAGAAAGCTTTGAAAAATGTATTACACCGGCCGCTCCCGAGAGCAATTAACGTAACACGGAAACGGGTTTGTCCTCGCCAAGTGCGGAGGACACTAAGCACTCCTGACTTTGTATGGCCGGAAAACAAGTCGTCATCAAAGAAGATCCTTTGACACGAAAATTCGGTCACGAAACTTTGCTACGCTTCATAAAGCGGCTCGTCACGTGAAGGCATCTGCGCGTGATACAAACGCGAGGCTAATACCTCACTCCGGGATTTTAATTATATTTCAGCTGGTCTCACTTAAGCACATTATTCATTTAGTTCATACTCTGCAGCTTTAATTTTTTTTTCTGATTTCATTCAATTTCTTTTACTCATTTTGAAAAAGTAATGTGTTCTACCTTCATAATTATTCACAATGGCAAACAAGTGACTCGTTGACGGTGAAAACAGATTCTTATCTCTGTGAATATATAGGTTTAAGTGCACTATACGTACACAACAGTTATCTATATCTATAAATGTGAACCTCTGTTCGGTGTATGTTTATGACGTCTGAACCACAATACATAAAGAGCTACAAATTTGAACAGTTACTAATGTCTACCCGGGGAAGGCTTTAGGTACGGTTTTATGGCTATCGGATAGCTATTTATGCATATATATTAATGTGAATGTCTGTTCGGTGTACGCGTATCACGTACGAAAGACAGGACGCAGATTTAAATATTTGTACAGTTACTAATTTATACCTGAGGAAGGTTTTAGGCACGGTTTTAATTTGAAGAATATAAAGCGAAATGCTGAAGAATCATTACTCTCTGAAAATTGTTTTATTGGTTGCATTGTTGCTTGAGGGTTGATAATGATAAAAGGGTGGGGTATATTGGGACGGAAAGTTACCGGTGTATATAAAATTCTATGTGTGTGTGTGTGTGTGTGTGTGTTAATGTTTCGCTCTGCAGCGAAAACTACAGAACGCAAACGAATGGTCCATGTGTAATTGTTGTGCGAAGTCTCCCGTTGTAAACCATAGCAGTTCCATGCCGACAGCTATAAGGGGGTGGAAGATAATGGTGGTTGAAAGTCGTCAAATTATTAAAAAATTCGGACTGAAGGCCACCGATGACTTTTGCGACTTTATAGCAAGGAGGTTACATACAGCGAAACGTGATGCCGCAGACCATTTCTTTGGTCTACGCGTGCTACAGAGTCTTCAGCTTTTTCTCTGTAAGGATAAGCATACGAATAAGGAAATACAAGAATGAATAAATAAAGCAGTAATAAAGAAATATTTTTAATACATTTCTTTAAAAAAAGTCGATTTGACGTTTCGCACATTATCCATCATAATCAACCAACACGCGAGCGGAGCCGCGGGTTTAAGCTAGTATCAAATAAAAGCGGCATAGTTCAATGAAAGTCGAACCTGTCTAAAGCCACAAAAATTTCACTCTCATAAAATAGATAAAATTGGATGGAGAAAATAATTGAGTCCACTGTGTGAGTGTTCGGGTGAGACTATTTACAAACTTGTCGTATTCCATTTGCGTACGAAGGAAGGGAAAGTGACAGGCCAACTTATCTCTCTTTCCTTATTCGCAATTGCCATACTGTCATCAGTAGATTCCAGGCCTTCTCAAATTTCTTTCTATAAACTCACGTTTTCTAGAAGGATTTTGATTAAAAAAAACAGTCTTTGTTTTATTTCTGCTCCCTTTAATTTTCTCTCCGAATTTCTCCTTGCCTTCCTTCACAGCTTGCTCAATATACAGATAGAACAACATTGGGGAAAGACTACAGACCTGTCTTACTCCCTTCCCAGCCACTACGTCCCTTTCACGCCATTCGACTCTAATAACTGCTGTCTGGTTTTGGTACAAGTTGAATTTATTCGCTCCCTGTATTTACGCTTGCTACCTTCAGAATTTGAAAGAGTGTTGTGAGGACAACGTTATCGTCCAGCAGGAGGAACGTATCTGAACGCCATTCTGAACGACATAGAGGCCCGTACGTGCTCCAATACTTATCACTGCCCATACTATTAGTCCATCACCGTGATGTGATGATGTTTACCGCACATGAGTAGGATGGCTCCGTTCCAGGTTCTTCTTTCCAGATGACGGAAAGTCGATTGCCCGGCTGAACACAAAGTCGTGACTTTGAACAGAAGAGGGTGCCATTTGTTGCGCCTCCATTCCTGATCTTCCTCCGCCCAGCTGCTGCGGGATAAACGGTGTGGTGGTTTCAATAGGACACACATCATAGGCCTCCGCGCGTAGACGTCACATGACCTAAAGCAACTTCGAACTGTTGATACTGCGCGTTCTGTTGCTGTCTGGGGGATGCGTTGCAGCTGAGTTGCATTTAGTCTTTTGTCCCGACTGGCTGTTAACCGGAAATGAAGGTCATCCCCTGCTGATGTTTGGCGTGGAAGACTTTCTTTGCCTTGCCTCTCTCTTGACGTTTCCTGTCATCTGAAATCGGGTCCAGGTACTGTAAATTACACTTTGCGACACTCCAATAGCTGCAGCCACCTCCCTCTGTCTCTGTCCCGCTTCCAACCTTCCTATGGCTCTCTATACCATAGTTTCGTGTAAGTTACGTGGTTGTTGCATTGCACAGTGTCTGGACTCAGGTGCTCGTCTAATTCGTTTGGTAAACACAAGTTAATACCAACCCCTCTGCAGCAACATTCTGTTTTTAACACTACCTCGGTTGGCTTCCAACCATTTTAGTTCACTCTGCCAATGACAGTATTTCACAACGCAGGTATCTCGACTGATCCTCGATTTGTTTTGATCACTGTATATTGCGTACATAAATTCATCAAGAAACGTCGTGGCCAGTTTTCTTACATCAAATTGAGAAAATCTCATGACTTATTATCTAAGACCGCTTGTTCATCTTCGACTCTGTGGTTCACGTTCTATTGAAGAATATCTCATAGCACTTAAGATATTCATTTCTCATCTCTATTGTTTTTGTGGTCTTCGGTCCAATGAGTATTTCGATACAGCTCTCCACGCTACCCTGTGCTGCGCAAGCTTTTTCATCTCTGAAAAAAAGAGCGGCAAGCTACATCCCTTTTGAACCTGTTTTACTGTATTCGTCTGTCGGTCTACATATGCGATTTTTATCTCACACACTACTCTCTGATGCTCCATGTCGGCCATATTTTGGTACGATCCGATTACCTCTTAACAAAATATGTAAAGCAAAATATGTGGGAAAACAGGGTTTTTTTTCATTATCATCGATTAACAAGTTTCATTAGTTGCTAAGATTTGCATTTTTGAACACATATTTATCACAGTGTTCAGAATTATGGCGTCTCTCCGAAACTGACGTGGCTATACCATGTTGCAACTGTTCTTAATATACACTCTTGGCCATTAAAATTGCTACTCCACGCGAAATTTAACCGACAGGAAGAAGATGCTGCGATATGCAAATGATTAGGTTTACAGAGCATTCACACAAGGTTGGCGTCTGTGGCGACACATACAACGTGCTGAAGTGAGGAAAGTTTCCAACCGATTTCTCATACACAGATAGCAGTTAACCGGTGTTGCCTGGTGAAACGTTGGTGTGATGCCTCGTGTAATGAGGAGAAATGCGTACCATCACGACTTTGATAAGGGTCGGATTGTAGTCTATCGCAATTGCGGTTTATCGTATCGCGACTTTGCTGCTCAAGTTGGTGACGATCCAATGTTAGCAGAATATGGAACCGGTGGGTGCAGGAGGGCAATACGGAACGCCGTGCTGGATCCCAACGGCCTCGTATCACTAGCAGTCGAGATGACAGGCATCTTAACCGCATGGCTGTAACGTATCGTGCAGCCATATCTCGATCCCTGAGTCAACAGATGGGGGCGTTTGCAAGACAACAACCATCTGCACGAACAGTTCGACGATGTTTGCAGCAGCATGGACTATCAGCTCGGAGACCATGGCTGCGGTTACCCTTGACGCTGCATCACAGACAGGAGCGCCGGGGATGGTGTACGCAACGACGAACCTGGGTGCACGAATGGCAAAACGTCATTTTTTCGGATGAATCCAGGTTCTGTTTACGGCATCATGATGGTCGCATCCGTGTTTGGCGACATCGCGGTGAACGCACATTGGAAGCGTGTATTCGTCATCGCCATACTGGCGTATCACCCAGTCTGATGGTATGGGGTGCCGTTGGTTACACGTATCGGTCACCTCTTGTTCGCATCGACGATACTTTGAACAGTGGCCGTTACATTTCAGTTGTATTACGACCCGTGGCTCTACCCTTCATTCGATCCCTGCGAAACCCTACATTTCAGCAGGATAAAGCAGAAGCGCATGTTGCAGGTTCTGTATGAGCCTTTCTGGATACGGAAAATGTTCGACTCCTGCCCTGGCCAGCACATTCTTCAGATCTCTCACCAACTGAAAACACCTGGTCATCGATGGCCGAGCAACTGGCCCGTCACAATACTCCAGTCACTACTCTTGATGAACTGTGGTATCATGTTGAAGCTGCATGGGCATATGTACCTGTACACGCCATCCAAGCTGCCGGCCGCGGTGGCCGAGGGGACTAAGGCGCTTCAGCCACGGTCTGCACGGCCACTACGGTCGGGGGTTCGAGTCCCCCCTCGGGCATGGATATTTGTGCCGTCCTAGTTCGTAAGTAGTTCATAAGTAGTTTGTAAGTTTAGGGACTGATGACCCCGTAGTTAAGTCCCATAACCTTTACAAACATTTGAACATTTGAATTTGAGCCATCCAAGCTCTGTTTGACTCAATGCCCAGGCGAATCAGGACCGTTATTGCGGCCAGAGGTGGTTGTTCTGGGTACTGATTTCTCAGGATCTATGCATCCAGATTGCTTGAAAATGTAATCACATGTCAGTTCTAGTATATTTGTTCAATGAATAGCCGTTTATCATCTGCATTTTTTCTTTGTGTAGCAATTTTAATGCCAGTAGTGTAGATGTGAAAGTCTTTTACACTTTTTTTTCCATTAATTAAGTTTAGTCTCAGCTTCTGGTAGGTATTGTAATCGTGCAACTTGAACGTATAAAAATTTGTACTGCAGCTGGGATTCGAACCTGCGACCTCCCGCTTACTAGTCAGTCGCGCTGAATCCTTTCCCCGCCGGCCGCGGTGGCCGAGGTGACTGAGGTGCTTCAGTCACGGTCAGCACGGCCACTACGGTCGGGGGTTCGAATCCCCCCTCGGGCATGGATATTTGTGCCGTCCTAGTTCGTAAGTAGTTCATAAGTAGTTTGTAAGTTTAGGGACTGATGACCCCGTAGTTAAGTCCCATAATAAACAAACAAACAAACAAAAAAAAAATCCTTCCCCCACTCCAGACGGTAAGTCGTAACACACTCAAGCAGGTATCCCGCCCGACTCGAAGTAAGAGGACTTATGAAAGTTTAAACCCATGTGCCTGGAGTGATGCAGGGTTTTAGCGCAACTGATTAATAAGCAGGAGCTCCTGGGCTCGAGTCCCGGCCGCGACACAAATTTTCATATGCTCATCTTGTATTATTCCAAAACCTACGGGCAGCTGAGGCAAATTTGAACTATGAAAATCTGTTGAAATCGAGGCTTTTTTGTTTTCTTTTGCTAAAACGAACCTGTCTTCAGAATTTGTCGGTGTTCCGGGAAGTCGATGTAGTAATAACCTTTAACAGAAGAGACATTCGTTAAACTAATTTCATACTGTTACAAAGAATCACAAAGAATGTCTAGTCGTATGACCTAGTGTAGATAACTAAACTACACTATAAAATGCTTTGAATGGTGTGGGCAGCGAGGCTTCCTGCGCAGGGGTTTGCATCGGCGGCTGTACTGCTGGCCAACGGACGAGTTGAGGCGATCAGGAGAGCAGCACAGTAAACATAAACAAGACCCCGCCGGCCACGGCAAACACAAACAAATCCCCCTCTCTGGGAAAACTTGGGCCGGCCGCTCGTCGGAGAACTCTGAGTAAGAAGCTATCAGCCACCGCAGAGATGGCAACGGGCCTTTAATTAAAATCTGCAGTTAGTGAGAAGAAAGGTAATCTGGAGTTTATGCTCCGAGGAGTAAATGATGAGGCCGGAAAATAAATACACACTGCTCGATGGAGCAGAGAGCTGTCGTCCATAAAATTGTGTTTGTCCCCGGAAAGTTGATGAAACTGTTCAACGATTGTTTCGCCAGTAAGGTGGAGCCTTTTCTTTGTCCCTGATTGGCAACAATGTTGTCCGGCCGTAACAAATAGAAGGTAGAAAGTATGATCACACACAGTAGGGCTAATTAATGTTGGGATTGCCAATGTATGAAAGTAGCGAGAAAAGGGAAAAGGAGCCTTTGAATGTTACATGGAAACACTTTTATTCTTTATCACTTGGTTCATGAAACCTTCCATTTTTTGCGGACAAGCGACCATACGTTTGATCAGTGTATATAACCTAGCAGCACCAAGGTATTTTAGGTTACACGGAGCACCAAGCAAGGTCAAATTCTGCCCATATTAGAATAAGCTCCGAATCCTGTAAAATGCATTTATTTATTTTTTGTATTTGCCATCAGCTGGTGTCTGTCAAATATATGTACATTGCGTTACCGTTAATGGAGTTCTGCCGTCTTGGATTACCTGCAGATATAGGACCGAAAGGGTTGTGAAATTTTGTTTATATACGATTATTTACACTTTCAGCAGTTATTAGGTCTGTAAGGCTTATAAATAGCTGAGATATACTAAAATTATATGTGATGGAAACTGATTTTACAATAACATTTTTTCTCCATCCGTGGTGATTGTAGGGAAGACAGTAACAAGGGAACCCTCCCCCCCCACATCGCACCCCGCTCAGATTTAGTTATAGGTTGGCGCATTGTATAGGCCTTGAAAACTGAACACAGATCAATCGAGAAAACAGGAAGAAGTTGTGTGTAACTATGAAAAAAAAATAATCAAAATATAAAAACTGAGCAGTCCATACGAAAGATAAGTAACGTAGAGCATGTAATGAGCCCAGGAGCGCCGTAGTTCTGTGGCTAGCGTGAGGAACTGCATCCAGAGCGAAAGGGCCGTGGTTCGATCCTTCCCACACTCGAAAATTTTAACTTTTTCATTTTCAGACTGTGAAACTGTTGCAGTTTATCTGACAAACTCTTATGTTTTCATCACTTTTATGGGACTAATCATCACTTTCACAAGAAAATCTAAATCGGGCGAGGTAAAAATCTCTTTACCCATTCACCAAGTGTACAAGTCAGGTGGGTCGACAAGAGATTCCTGTCATATGCTACACATACCGTCATCAGTGTCGTATAGAATATATCAGACGTGTTTTCCTGTGGAGGAATCGGTTGACCTATCACCTTGTGATGAAATCTTTTAGGTTCCTATTGGAGAGGCAGTTCCTTTCGTAAGCTATGGGACACGGTTTTGCGGTGCGGTCGCAAAACACAGACACTAAACTGATTACTGCGAACAGAGACGCCAATGGACGGACGGATAGATCATAATCTTTCGAAAATAAAAAAAATAAAAAAAATTTCGTGTGAGGGCAAGCTTGAACCAAGCACCTCTCGCTCCTCAGCTCCTAACGCTAACAACAGGACCACAGCAGTCCAACTCTCATGATGTGCTCGGCGTTGCTTATCTTTCGCATGGAACTTTCAGTTTTTATATTTTGCTTATTGTTTCATAGTTCCACACAACTTCTTTCAATTTTCTCGACTGATCTGTGTTCGGTTTTTCACGGCCTATCCACTGCGCCAGCTTATAACTAAATCTGAGGGGGTGTGATGGGGAGATTCCCTTGTAAGAATTGTGGTCGCATGGAGTACCAATCCAGGGCAAAAATATGCACTTGGGCATAAAATTTCTGTATTTTATTTGCAGTTTTTAAAATTGTAACCATAGAAATGTACGATGTAGATATTATAAGGTGAAAGACAAATAGAAAAAAGCCCAGAAACAAAGAAGGATTTTTATTATGATTTTTTAATAAAAGAAAAACGTACGGGCAATTTTTGCCCGTGGTTGGTGCTTGCAGGGATAAAAGTACAACATCGTCCGATTCATCGACGAACCCAAAAAGCTAGTATTCAAACACAATATAAAATCACTTTTATTGAGGTAAGCCCATTGTGAAGCAACCTCATTCAATAGAGTTGCACGACCCCTTGAATGAATGGAAGTATGCAACCTGCGTGACATCCGCACAAGGGTTGATTTAACCTCTTCTAGTCTAATTCCTTAATGCTTCACCGACAAATCCTACTATCTCCCGTTTATTTCCTGGTTGATCAGAAGGTGATCGCACAGATTTTTCAGTTTATCCCGAGCGTGTCCAAATGGCTTCACATGAGCAGAACAACTCGTTGACGATGCCTGCTCGATGGAGTAGAGAGCTGTCATCCATAAAATTTGTGTTTGTCCCCGGAAAGTTGTTGCAACTGTTCAACGATTGATTCGCCAGTAAGGTGGAGCCTTTTCTTTGTCCCTGATTGGCAACAATGTTGTCCGGGCATAACGAATAGAAGGTAGAAAGTATGATCACACACAGTACGGCTAATTAATGGTGGGATTGTCAATGTACTGAAGTAGCGACAAAAGAAAAAAGAAGCCATTGAAGCGGGCCGCGGTGTCCGAGGGGACTGAGGCGCTCCAGTCACGGTCTGCACGGCCACCACGGTTGGGGGTTCGAATCCCCCCTCGGGCATGGATATTTGTGCCGACTTTAGTATAAAGTAGTTCGTAAGTAGTTTGTAAGTTTAGGGACTAATGGCCCCGTAGTTAAGTCCCATAAGCTTAACAAACATTTGAACATTTGAGCCATTGTCGATCATTAATCCTCTCCAATGTTCAAATGTTTGTTAAGCTTACGGGACTTAACTACTGGGTCATCAGTCCCTAAACTTACAAACCACCTACGAACTACCTTATACTAAGGACGGCACAAGTATCCATGCCCGAGGGGGGATTCGAACCCCCGACCGTAGTGGCCGTGCAGACCGTGACTGAAGCGCCTCAGTCCCCGCGGCCACCGCGGCCGGCTAATCCTCTCCCATCAGCACCTGTACCTAAAATATAAAAATGATTGTAAACCTATTGGACCAAACTGCTACGGTCATCAGTCATGAGACTTGCAAACTACTTAAAATAAGCTACACTGAGGACAACATATACGCCCATGACCGAGGGAGGGCTCCAACCTCCGGCAGGAACGCCTGTATCTCACAAGGCAAAATAACGCTGTTTGCGCAGAAGTGACTTTAATAGACTGTGCCTAGAGCAGCACAATTAGTCTAGCTTTATGTGACTTCAGTGTATTGTTTGCTCTAACCAAGTTACTTCATTTCTTATTTGTAATTTAATACACACTCGATTAACAAATTTAGGCTTACTAAAAATTGGTGTCATTTCCCTTTTTTTCGTTTTTCTTTTTTTAACATTTGGCGGGTATTTTATTCACAATCTTTCTATGAGAGTTTATTAGCTTTAACTGAGTAGACAAATACTCGCGCAATTTCGGAAAAATGTGAAGGAATGATTTTGGTTTCAAAAACAAAAAAAAAACGGTTAAGACGTCTGCCTAGTAAGCTTGGAGGTCCGGGTTCGATTCCCGGCCGCGCCACAAATTTTAATTCAATGCTTCAGATCTATCAATAATGTCTTTGACATATTTGAGACGTAAATCCGTCTCTGGAATTGTTTGTATTAACTGATATCTTCCATTCTTGACAGACATCGGAAACAGGGGGTGCATCTTGCATCGGCCATAGTTTTCTTCTGGATTTGAGTCTGCAGGGGCGTTTATTCTGCAGTTCTACAGAAGAGAGTTGTTGTGAGTAGAGCTCTTGTGACGCTCTCTTATTGCTGCTGCTTCTCGTCTTACTGATGGAGGTGGAATATTACACAATACCGGCATCCATAGAAGTAGTGTAGACTTTGTAGTGCAACTGATTATACTCATTGCTTGATGTAGATTGACGTCGACTTTACGTACATGTGCACTATTTATCCATACTGGAGCACACTATTCTGCCGTGGTGTAAACTAATTCCAATGTAGCAGCACGGAGATTATCTGCATTTGCATCTCATCCTGACCCCAGTCAGTTTTCTGACAATGTTGATTCTGATGCAACACAGCAAACATGATGTAGATAAAATGAAATTTTATATATGGCGAGAGGAGTACTGTGACGTAGACATCAACGCAACAGCGTAATAATCAGGAGACCGTGCTTCGAAACACGGCTGGGCACAAATCTTCAACTTCCCCATTCATTGAATTCAGTGTACACCTACGCCAACGCCGTAAATTTCTGTGTGTCTTCTATGTTTGTTTATTGAATTTCAGTTAGAAATTATCGCCCTCTTATTCCACCTCGCTAGTTAAAAAGTAATTACACCGTCATATAACGAATCACCCTTCCCCAAGTGTTTTAATTGGGACTCACGATTTACGTGCGCCAGTATATCTACGTAAACAGTAGTGGAATGTTTCTTTTTTCAATATTGCTCTCCCAAAAGGTCAAACGCTGCACTTCTGCAATATTTATCCTGTGGCGGTCTACACACAGGAAAAAAGGTACCAGACTGTAGTTTCGTTTCGGACGAAAATTACTGACATGCTAATATCTATAATTATTGTTCGAAATAGATTCGTTTTCTAGCTGCATTCCATTATAGCACACATAAAGTGAAACTTTCAACATTTTTTTTGTTTTTGTTTTTCCTGGTCCTTAATTGCTTAAAAATGTTTGGAGGTGTATTTTCGTCTATAGCAACTAAATGAAAGGTATATTTATTTATTTACTTATTCTTTTATTTTTATTTATTTGTTTTACAATACGCGCTTTGCTTCTTTATTTGTGAAGCATCATCAGTGGCCTATAATACATGTTTGTTTTTTGTGTATAATATTGCAGTACAAAATGTGTCCAAATGTTTGTGAAGCTTAAGGGAACTGCGGGGTCATCAGTCCCTAAACTTACAAACTACTTATGAACTACCTTATACTAAAGAAGAAACAAACATCCATGCCCAGGAGGGGATTCGAACCCCCGACGGGGAACGGCCTCGCGCATCGAAGCACAGCGCCTCAGTGTGCTCGGCCGCTCCGCTGCGGCTATTGCAGTACACGCAAGGTGTAACAGTAATAAATCTTTGATACAATTTCTTAAATTATTACCTATTAGATTGGAAACAACTTCTGTAGCACACGTTTTTGCGAAGTTAATTCAATTTTTCAGTATTACTTACGGCTTTTTGGTGTTACTCCATGTGTATCTTCATGTAGCTGTGTGTGTATTCTCCAGATGGATGGGTATTTTGGTTCTTGATGAACACATTTATTTCATCACTGCACTGCGTACTTGTATTGCGAGGGTTTGTTTTCATTCTGCAGTGTTACCTACTGTCGGTTTCATCTGTCTTTTGGTTGTGTTTCCTGTATCTCTGAGTGTATCGGTTTGCTTGTTGTTGTCAATGTTCAAATGTTTGGTAAGGTTAAGGGAGTTAACTGCGAAAAAAAAAAAAAATAAAAAAAAAAAAAAACAACAACCTTCAAATGTTTGTAGAGCTTATGGGACTCAACTGCAGGATCATCAGTCCCTAAACTTACCAACTACTTATGAACTACCTTATACTAAAGACGACACAAACATCCATGCAGACTGTGACTGGTGCGCCGCAGACCGCCCGGCCACTGCGGTCAGTTTTTATTTATTTTTTTTTTCTGTGTAGATGTGTATGAGGGTATGTGTTAGTTTTTGTGAGTGGTAGAGTGGGAGGGGTGAGCGGGGGGTGGGGGGGAGGGGGCGAGAGGAGACAAATAAGGAAAAAAGCTTGTCTTGAAAAAAGAGTAAATAGAAAAGTGTTTTTGAACTCTCATTCTTCGTTTCGTTCTTCTATCGGATCATTTATATGCACATTCAAAGTACTTTTATAGAGTGAGAAACGTTTTACGTCGCGGAGATTGCACTTATACGAGTCGTAGCGCAGTTGCTTAATATAGGCGGCAGTTGCGTACAGCGTTGCAATGCGCATGCGCGGTTGACGTTTATATTTTCTCCTGAACCCCCTGGATGAGGCATATGGGTGCTCCCGCGGCAGAGAGAGGTGAGAGGAAACGCCGAACACTGGTTGTTGGAGCTGGTAGAGACACCAGCTCCTGGCTACTCGAGGTCTGGCGGTTACGCACGAATGGTCCCGAAGCAAGACATTGGAGCGTCGAGTCGAAAACCTAATGTTGCGCATGCGCAGATCTTCCATGAAGGCAACATTCGCCCTTCATATTTTTGGGACATTGTATATTCATCAAAAACACGCCATATTTAGTAAAATATCTTACAACCATAAATTAAAGACCCATAAATTGTAAAATCCTAACGAAAATCCGATCATGAATAATAATGAAGTGACTAACTAATCTTGACCTAGAAATAATTTTCGTGCGGTTGGCGACATCGCGCTGCCCTGTCGAAGGTAGTGGATTCGAGACGGACCGCAAGCATTTTTTTTTAAACCCAATCTGATTTTTAACTAATACGGGAACAACAATAACTTTTGTATTGTTACTTGTCACATATCTTTGGACGTTTCTGCAAATGTGACGCAATTTTGAGGGTGAATGACATTTATACTTTTCGTTGTAGCAAATATTCAACTGTTTTAAAAGATGTGGGGGAGAGCAGCCTTTGAGGATGCGACAGGTTAAGAGAGGGTTGCTGCTTACAGTATCACGTGACCCGAAGGTAGCTTGTCTCTTCATGGTAACAGATATTCATTTTGTTACAGTCACTTAACAGTGTAACCAGTTACTGTGTTTTAGTGTTCATGTGCATATTCGTATGCTCCTGATGTTTATTATCAAAGAAAAATAAACAACGTTAGAAAAAAAATCACTCAGCTTTAAGCTTGGAAGAAAAGTGTGAAATAAAGAACCTTGGTAGGCCTACGCCTCAGCTCAAGTTGAAGGAAGCGCAAACAAGCCGAGGGAAGATATTCTGCAGATATTTTAACGAAAGAGGTGCGCCAAATTGTCTCGTTGGACGTCGAGCTGGAATGGCCCAGAAACATCGACAAACCAAGTTGTGAGTGGAGGGGGAGGGGGGGGGGGGTCGGCGGTGCCTGTACATTATCACTGAAAGAAGTGAACCCCCAGTCATCTGAAGGACCAGCTGCCACTCACTGAGGTAGATATATACGTTTCAATAAAGTTTGAAACTCAGTAATACCTGCAATTAGTCACGCAATTGTAATTTGAAAGCTGCATCAGACATTTTCGCCAGCGTAAGGCGACGACATGTGTTGCAACAACTATTTGGCCAGAACAATTAAAATACACAGAACAACATTTTGCGTTAACCACCAAAAAATGTTCTATGGTCTGTTGTATTTGTACTGTAACTAGCTTCAAACCCAGCGTCGCCCGGATATATATCAACTTCTATGTTCTGTTCGTCCATTTCCTTTCCCCTCCTCCATCAATCACCTCCTCTCACATCTTTGTTCATCTCCTCCTTAGCCTCCGTCAGAACGTCTCTTCCACCTGTACCTAAGAAAAATTTCATGTATCTACGAATTTTCATGGCAACATGTGAAACGGTGTCGAAAATTATTGGCCATAGAGCTTACGAAATCTTACAGTGATTTTGCATTTGTTTTGACGGTGCAGTGTGTAAAAAATTTCATCAAGATCGGATTCTAATAGTAGACTGGTGTCAAAATATGTTGTGAAGCATTAACGTCGAGACACCGAACGAAATTTTATATAGACAATGATCTTCGTCATTTTTCTTAGGTAAAGTATGCACAATATCATCGAAACCGGAATGACACTTTGTATAGGTCGATAATCCTTTGGCAGGAGTTGCTAAGTGTGAACTATGTCGTTAGTTATGAATTAATATATTTAGGACAGCAATTAATTATCTTGGGTCGCCACCATATTTCTCCAAAATATGGAAAATGGAAATGTTACTGATCAGCTATGATGTGATCATATTTTCAAACATATAATAAATATTCCTACTCTATCGCAATGTATCAGTTGTACCAAACAAAAATGTACTTGAAAAATTATTGGTAAACTGTGGAATTTAACTATTCTGTTTCCCCTCCAAAATAGTGAAAAAGGAATGTTCGTAAATGAAAGACATCTGCTTAAAATCAATTTATTATAATTAAACAAATTAAATAAATTAGCTGACATTTCCTATCATGTAAAACAGATCATGGTATTCAAACAATCTTTTTTTATAAATGTTAAAAGATTGAGTCACAAAAATGACTGGCTGAGTCAAAGGTCGGAGGTTTTGTAAAACAGAATGCTATTAGATTGGCTACACAGGGGGTTGAAATTATCGTTAGCCGTAAGCTCCCCAGAGAATAAAATAAGGGACAGAATCCAACAAGTCTGATTCATATAACCCCCCATCAAGTGCGTCACCTTACCCACACAGATGATCATTGATGGCAGCGTCTCAGGCTCGCAGGCGGCAGACGGTGGGAGCGGATGAGCTGAAATTTTTTATCCGACCGTAATTGCTGCGACCTGTAAAGCAGGGTCGACATGTAACTTAACACAGCGTCACTGGCGTCGGCGTCGCTAGGCAGTTGCTGTGCGATTCTATCGCGCTATTAGACTAATCAATATTTTCCATAGGTGATACAAAGCCCACTTGGCACAAATCGATCAGTCACTTGCGTAATAAGATCTGTAAATACAATGCCCGATTCGCAAAGGCGCGAATGCTCAAATAGAGACTTATATCAAAACGAAAACTAAACTGTGGCCGCTCACAGCGTAACCACAGAACAATGTAACGTCCGTGAAGTAAACACAAGTTCTACAAGGTCCGAATCTTCGGAATCACACACAAGTCTAACCAGAGGACCGTTTAAGACGACGTCCTCCCCACGAATCTAAACGGAGTATTTCGTGTTTCCTGAGATTCGTACACTTCGGACGCTCAAACAGGAGTCTCCCAAGGTCCGAACACTTCGGATGCTCAAACCGAAGACTTCTGAGGTCTGTACCCCTCGGACACAAAAACAGGAGTCTCCGACGTCCGTAAAACTTCCGACGCTCAGACAGAAGTCTCCCGAGGTCCGTAGCCCTCGGACGCACAAACAGTAGTCTCTGACGTCCGTACACTTCGGACGCTCAGACAAGAGTCTCCTGAGGTCCGTGTCACTTCGGACGCTCAGACATGAGTCCGCAGCTCACGGCAAGTAACAGGCGGCCACACCCACGCGAAAAAGACGCACCAATCTCTGCTAACGGCTAATAGTCAAACCAATCAGATGGCGTAGCGCCGTTGACAAATTGTTTAGCTGTCGTACTATAATAATCTGCCGAATCAGAACGCCTTCTCTGCAGCTGCCAAGAGGCTCTGCCCACACCACCAAAGCTTCCCGCGGATTTCACCATTCCCAGGCTTAATGCCCTGCAATGGATTTCACACGACCTAAAAATGTTAACATTGTGCTATATATATACAGCCACTGGAGCCAAACCCCTGGGGTGACAGAGCACTCTGGTATTGTTTGTATCTGGCAAATTCCTCTCTTGCGAAACGGCCGAATGACTACAAAGGCAGTCCCCGCTATCGCCCACCCTAAACTGCAGGCCAGCATTGTGTAAAGCGTCCCACACACTCTAAAAAATTCTGCCAGGTATACTCCGCCGCCTGTAGCATCGGCGCCAAACAGGTCAAGCCAGCCCCTCTCGTCCTTCCTCGAAGGCGAGCGAAAGTTGGTGGGAGGGGGAGACCCCCAAGAGCGTCTCTGCTCTGCATGGCCTGGCCGTTCCCAACACGTAAAACCACTTTTTAATAGCCAAGCTGCGCCAATAAACATTAAAATCCCGAAATTTCTATATAAACATAGAATGTACTACAATCCCAGGAGCCCATCGCCCCTGATGTGTCCCCAAAGGCACAGAAATAAAAATAAATAAAGATGTTACATATTTCAATAATTAGCGTAAAGAAAAAGGTACAGTAACACACAGTTAGTATGAAAATAGACTAATTACAGGCCCCGTCTCACAACACTGTACAGCCACCAGGGAGGCTTGTTCTCTGCCCCCTGCTGTACGCTGTTCCGTCCCACTGAAAGCCGTCACCTCCTTTGTGACATGCACAACCATGGCATTGTGGGAGAATCAGTGGTTGGATGTGGTGGACAATAAACTACGCGTGGTAAAATCTTCAGTCCGCCCATGGCGTACGTCCTTCCGCCCTCGACGAGCTGATGAAGTCGCCCTCACTCGTCTCCGAATAGGACATTGCCGGAGTGTCTCAGATGAAGGACACAGTTGTTAATACGACATATTTTAACAGAATGCGTTTTAATTGCTGGTATCAGGACAAATTTGGGTATCTCATAGAACCTGAAATCTATTTTAGCTGACGATGAGGCGTCTATGGATCGAGTCCTACGATTTTGTACTATGTCTGGACTACTTCCCAAAATACTGGGTGTGAGTTTTTAATATGTGTTAGAGGGGCTCGGTCACCATTTATTTTTAAGTAGTCACCGGGCCACATATATCTGCCAACGTTTTATTATCAGTTTTCGTCCTTTTAAGAGTTGTTTTAAGCTATCCCTACAGCTGTATTTCGCAAGTCCATCCGACATGCGTCATTTTCTTCCGTCCCTTCAAGTTTGAGCACGGGCGCTGAGGTCCTCGATGTTGAGCGCCCTGTGTCATCAATCAATCAATCAATCAATGACACTGTGCATATGTGTTGTAAGGAGTCAAGTCATTTAGACGCATTTTCCTACATATTTGGACCTTTAGCGTAGTATTTGTTGCTTACATGATGTGTTAATTACTTTATTTATTGCTTGGTAAGAAATTATTATTCGAAGTACGACATCAAATCGCGAGTACGATAACTAGTTTTTCTCGAGGCTGGAGCAAGTAACAGTTCATACATATACACTGAGGGAACAATTTTGGTTCCAATTTATCAGTTAAAATACCATTGCAGACTGTACTTGGCAACGATTTCAGATGCTTATAAATTATGGTGCAATACTTTATTATGCGCGAGCGCAGGTCTCTGTGTTAGCGGCAGGTGACCTTCGAAGCGTGGGCGAGCCGAAACGCGATGTTAGGGTCTGCATTATTGGCTGGTTCGTGGGCGCGCCTAACGCCAAACGAAAGCGCGTCTCCGGTAGGCGAAAGTTCGCTGACGTGGCAAGAGTGGGGGGGGGGGGGGGGAGGTATGTTTCGGTGTGCGGCGGCAGCAGTGAAACATTTCAGCCCATGGTCTGGCGGTGGCAGGTTGTGTCGAAGGCGAGCGAGCACTCTGTGGGCGCGATTCGTGGTCCAAGAGAGAGAGAGAGAAGACCCTTTTTCTGTGCTTTATTGAAAGCAGCTCTGTGGGAAGCAAATCTGAAATCACCTCTTATTAACAGTAATCAGATTGTGCGATATTCGCTGTGTTCGTCAGCCACTTTTTGTCTGACGCAAATACACAGAGAGTTAACGCCTGTGGGCGAATTGCAGTGGCATTGCGGTGGGTTGATTGATGCAACCAGCGTATCACGGCAGTAGCGAGGAATTGTTAGGTGCTCTCAACATCATTGAGACATAGGAAATAATTCGATCGACGAAAGTTGATCGAGTCAGAAAAAAATTTGTTTCCAGCGACGGCGCACCAGCTTGCAGCCGTTTCAGCAAACCGTACTGTGTGCACTGCTTCTGCTTAGATCACGCACTTAGTGCGACAGCCTCGAGCGTATCTGCAGCTTTGTTTGTTAATTTAAAGTCAAGTTAGGCGCGATGTTTCAGCCATTTTTGCCGAGTGCAGTTTTCTTTAGCTCAAAGTTCAATTAAAAATTTTATTCTTCCAATTAACAACTTGCTTTCTATCCTAAAAATCTGGATTCTTTTGAAATTTAAATTCATTTAATACGCAATTTTTTGGTTAAATAATTACGTACACAGAAATCACGTTTACTTTCAGTAGCTAGTGACGCAAAATTTGTACCCCGTTTGTCCTTACTAGCAATGTTCAGATATATGTTTCTCTTACAGGTGATGTATCTGCATTGGGTTAAGTAATGTTGCAGAAACATATCTTAATCCTGTGAAGGACATCTCTCTGACTTCTACGCGACTTGCTCTTAGATTCTTCCAAACAGGACCCATGGGTGCACTGTCAGATAACTAGCGCAACGAAATCAGTTGGAAGTTTGTGCAAAAATACACCGCTGCGAAGTTACGTGCGTTACACCTCTCGGTGTTTATGACATCATATATTCTGAACTGCGCGTTGTAGGTGGTTCTACCCCTACTTCCATTATTAGCTCATTGTAAATATGTGCACAGAATGGTTGAAATCGGTCCAGTTGTGTAGGAGATGTCTTGTGATGCACGATTTCTCACGCATTTAATTGTTTATGACGTCGTATAGCCTCAACTAAATATTGTACGAGATCCTTACAATCACAGTAACCTTTCGTTTGGTTTGAAGCTCAAGTGTCCAAATTTTCATCGCGATTAGAACAGAACTGTTGATTTGTATCCAAAGGGAACGTCAAACACGCAAACACTGTGATCTGTGTATAACTAGCTAAAGACCCGGTATTGCACGGTTATTCCATTCTTGTTTTATTTTATTTCCTTCTTACCCCTGTATCCATTGCCTACTGCCCCACTATCTTCATTTCACCTGTACCTGTAGTCAATTGCTCCTGTAGTTTCCTTTAACCGCATCTCAATCCTTATGAATTCATTTCTCCTGAACAGTGACATACAATAATGTAATTTTAAACGGACTTAGAGTGGAAAATTAAGGAATTACAAGTGAATTTATTTTTCCTATTAGATGTAATAGTGAAGTCATGGCAAATTAAAAGGGTTTGTTGAGTGGGCGGTTTATCATGCATCTCAATGTTTATGATGTCACTCGATTATGTGTTGTACATGATCTTCAAACCAGCGGCGACGTTTCTCTGGTTTCGAAGGTCATGTGTGCAAAATTTCATCATGATTGCAGCAAAACTAGAGACTGTTATGTAATACAAACGCACAAACACACGGACACTCTGCATCGTATATAACCAACTGAAAACACGGTGTTGCCCGGGTATTTATTTATTCAAGCCTTGGATTAGTATTTATTAGGGGACGACAGAAATATGGTTTGTAGTCGAAACAGTAACTGTAGCCGAAACTTGCGTAAATAAGTTAAAATTTCCGTATGTCTACGTTACACAACAAATCACAAGTTTTTCCACATTTTTCAAGATTCCCTGCCTGTACTAAGCCTTCAAAGGTTCATCAGTCCTTTAACTTACAAACTGCTTATGAACTAGCTTATACTAAAGACGGCACAAACATCCGTTCCCGAGGGGGGATTCGAACCCTCGACCGCAGTGGCCGTGCAGACCATGATTGACTAAGCCTTCTTTGGTGTGTGTGTGTGTGTGTGTGAAGTTTCACAATGTTCAAATGTTTGTATAGCTTTTGGGACTTAACTACGGGGGACTGATGATCCCGTAGTTAAGTCCCTTAAGCTTAACAAACATTTGAACATTTGAACTTAACTACGGGGTCATCAGTCCCTAAACTTACAAACTAGCTAATACTAAGAACGGCACAAATATCCATGCCCGAGGGGGTATTCGAACCCCCGACCGTAGTGGCCGTGCAGACCGTGACTGGAGCGCCTCAGTCCCCTCGGCCACCACGGTCGGCGTGTGAAGTTTAACCAGGAGTCCGTAGAAGATGGCATAGGAGGCGAAAAGATTTACAGAAATCGACGATGCTTTTATTAAAGTACCTCCAAATTTCAATGGATAAAAAAGCTGCCCTCGGTCGCAAATTAAAAATAATTTTTTACTTGCGACTGAGGCTCCTTTTTTATCCATTGACGTTGTAACGGTCGCTGACAAGAGCAGCTGTGTTTAAAATTTTAAAGCTCCAAATTTGATTTTTTTCTCCTCCTACCTAAAAAAATAAAAAAATAAAGGAAGTTAGACCATAAGTAAACTCAACTCTGTACAGTGAAGTCTCGATATTTCTATTCTCACAATTACGAGATTCCCATGGATACCTGCATCATAAAACAAAACAACAACTGCCGGTGAATTGTATCTTAACACAAAAAGGCATTCCACCATTATAACGCGAAGTAAATAGTGAAAAGACTTTAAAACCTTTAGGTTGCCAATATAAATGACTATTTAATTCTTTTTAAATGTGTTGTGACCTCATCGCCTTTTGTTGAGTACTCCTCCCGGTCTAGTGGTCAGGAAAGGTACTGGTTGCAGGAATCGATGTCAATTGTAACAACTATTCACATTAATAATACAATTTTTATTGACTGAAAATTATAATACTCAACTTTAGAATATATATTTTTGGATACATTTTTGTTTCACTTTTGGGAAACAACACTCTTATTTAAATTTATATATAAAGAACAGTCTATAGTGCAAAAAAAAAAAAAATAAATAAATAAATAAATAAATAAATAAATAAAAAACAAAAAACAAAAAAAAAAACAAAAAAAATTTTTTGACTAGTTTCGGTCTTATTTTAGACCATCTTCCGTAAATTAAGCTCCACAACATCAATGGAGCTTAATTTCCTGAAGATGGTCTAAAATAAGACCGAAACTAGTCGAAAAAATGAATAAATGTTTTGCACTCTAGACTATATATAAATTTAGAATATATGTATGTTTTTTCTCTCTTCTAGCCTCTCGTGACGTCGTTCGTAGGATGCTAGCTGTGCTGCTAAGTTCGTAGCCGCATTCTGACTTAATACTGTCGTATCGCTGTCTTTGTAGCTGAGTCCTAACTAGGTAACTGTCTGAGTTCTGACTAGTAACTGCCGAGTGTCCAGACGTACGTCGGCGTAGATATAGCCGCTTGTAGAGGGCGCGCATCTTCAGTTACTTCCTGCAAGAAGCGCGGCGCCTGCTTGCTATTGGTTTTTGGTCGATCGCTGCCTTCTCTACGATCGTTCTCTTACGTCTGGCGTGTGGCGCTAACTTAACGCCACAACACAATGTCTTATCTATTTACACGTGTATTCTTTTGAAGGTCGATTTCCTTCTTTTTCACAGGTAAATTTCGATAGTTCGAGGTGATTGCGGTCTCATTCACCTGGAACTAACGAGACCGCTGTATAGCTACCATAAATTGCACAGCCCTTCATTCTTCTTGATGAAGATAGTCTATAGTCTTTAGGTGCACAACGAACATGCCAAATAGATACTACGAAATGTCACATCCTCAATATGTCTTCTTCCATAAGCAGCCTTTACGATTTTCTTCTTGAGGGCACAAGCTTTATACTGCCATCTTACCTTCCGTTTTTTTTGCGGTCGACACACAACTTTCCATATCTCCATAGCAACTTCAATCAGCGCTACTGAAAGAAATTCGAAATATAAAGTCAATGTTCCGACTAACAGTACGATTGTTGTCAGTATAAATTTACGCAAACCGAACAGGAAAAGGTGTATACCACATGATCAGTGTTTCCTAAACCCATGTGGGTTATTAAAAAGAAACATCCTCGCTTTCAAGGAAACTCATTAATGTAACTTTACAGCATAACGTTACGATAACCCGTTCCATTACGTACAATACTAAATAAGTTAAATGGTCACTGACATAGTACATTGCTTATATTGTGATCATCATCATCATCATCATCATCATCATCATTAGAGACTGATTATGCTTTTCAGCGTTCAGTCTGGAGCATAGTACCTCTAATAAAATTCCTCCATGATCCCCTATACAATGCTAAGATTGATGCCTCGTCTGATTTTATGCCTTTTACTTCAAAATCATTCTTCACCGAAACTAAGTACTTTCTTCTTGGTCTACCTCAACTCCTCTTACCCTCCACTGACGAGCTCATGAGTCTCATAGGTAACTTTGCTTCTCCCATGCGTATAACATGACCCAACCAACTCAGTCTGTACGCTCTATCTGCTTCATCTATGGTGTTCATTCCCAGTTTTTCTTTGATTTCCTCATTATGGACACCCTCCTGCCATTGTTTCCATCTATTAGTACCTGCAACATTCTTGCTACTTTCATATCTGTAACCTCTACCTTGTGAATAAGGTAGTATGTATCCACCCAACTTTCACACCCATACAACAAAGTTGGTCGAAAGATAGAGCGGCGCACTGCTAGCTTAGTCTCGGTACTTACTTACTTCTTGCAGAAGAGAGTAGATCTTATCTGAGCACTAACTGCATTAGCTTTCCTGCACCTCGATTCCAGTTCTCTCACTATGTTGCTATCCTGTGAGAAAATACATCCCAGGTACTTGAAATTGTCTACCTGTTCTAACGTTGTTCCTCCTATTTGGCACTCAATCTGTTTAAATCACTTTCCCACAGGCATTACTTTCGTTTTTCAGATGCTGAACTTCATATTTCGTAATCCTTCCACCTCTGATCGAGCTGTGAAATATTAGTTTGCAACCTTTCAGTTGAATCGGCCATTACAACTAAGTCATCCGGATATGCGAGACTGCTTATTTTGTTTTCACCTATTTTAATCCCGCCCTGCCAGTCTAAAGATTTCAGCATATGATCCATGAATAGTATGACCAACAGTGGTGACAGGTTACAGCCTTGTCTTACCCCTGAAACTACCTTGAACCATGAGCTTAATTTGCCATCTACTCTAACCGCTGCCTGACAGCCTACGTAAAGCCGTTTAATTGCCTGCAGAAGTTTGCCTCTTATACCATATCTTGTAGAACTGACAATAGCTTCCTCCTAGTAGCTTATATTGTGCTTAACAACAAAATACCCACAATTTTTACGCGACAGGGCACACTCCGACCAGTTAAACGGGACGCCGTTAGCCGAGGTAAAGCGTTAGTGTTCATTGAATCTATGCAGAATGCGAACCGACTTCATCAGTGAGTTCACGAATCCTAATTTCGGCCAAGCTGAAGATTCGGCTGATTTCTGGCCGAAACCTAAACTGCAGCCGATACCAATATTTTGGCCGAAACCGAATATTCGGTGGATCCTTTGTATCTAAGGCGCCTCGCTACGGAGCGCGCGGTTGCTCGCCGTCAGAGGTTCGAGTCCTCCATGGGGCATGGGTGTGTGTGTGTTTGTCCTTAGGTTAGTTTGCCTTAGGTTAAGTAGTTCGTAAGCTACGGACTTATGACCACAAAGTTTTGTACGATAGATTTACAAACATTAGAACATTTTTTGATCCTTTGTATTTTTCCTATCCCTCCTTTCTCCTTTCATCTCTCTTTTTTTTTCTAAAATCGCAGAATTTATAAGAAATAAGGCTCGCGTGCATAATGTATAAAATTATAAGTGCCGTGTCTAAACAAAGAAATGTTGTGATACAAATGATATGCAACATTCATACATACATCTAATTAAAACGTCACTATAAACAATCTTTCTTGTTACTTGTCCAGGAGCTCGTATGAATAAATTCTTTGGTAAGTCCAGCCTTGGGCAAGTCTACATCTACATCTACATCTACATGGGATACTCTGCAAATCATATTTAAGTGCCTGGCAGAGGGTTCATCGAAACACCTCTCTACAATTTATGTCCCATTCCATTCTCGAATAGCGCGCGGGAAGAAAGAACACCTCTATCTCTCCGTTTGAGCTCTGATTTCTCGTATTTTATTCTGATGATAATTTCTACCTATGTAAGTGGGAGTCAACAATATATTTTCGCATTTGGAGGAGAATATAGGCGATTGGAGTTTCGTAAGTAGACCACGCCACAGCGATAAGCTCTATTGTAATGATTTCCATCCCAGATCCTGTATCATTTCTGTAACGCTGTCTCCCCTGTATCGCGACAATACAAATGGAGCTGCCCTTCTTTGGACTCTTTCGATGTCCTCCGTCAAACCTACCTGATAAGGATCCCACACTGGGCAGCAATACTCCAAAAAAGGACGGACAAGCGTAGTGTATGCAGTGTCTTCTGTACTTCTGTTGCAACTTTTAAGCGTTCTTCCAATAAAACGCAGTCTCTGGTTCGCCTTTCCCACGACATTATCTACATGTTCTTCCCAGTTTAAGTCTGAAGTAATAGTAATTCCTAGGTATTTTGTGGCGTTTACGGCCTTCACTTTTGATTTAAACAAAGTACAACGGATTTCTTTTCGTACTCATTTGGACGACTTCACACTTCTCATTATTTAGAGTCAATTGCCAATTTTTACACCATAGTGATATCTTATTCACATCGTTCTGCCGTTGTTTTTGGTCTTCAGATGATTTTACTAGACGGTAGATGACGGCGTCATCTGCAAACAACCTAAGAGAGCTACTTAGATTTCCCCTAAATCGTCTGTGTAAATAAGGAACAGCAGAGGACCAATAACACAACCCTGAGGTATGCCCGATATACCCTCTGTTTTAGTCGATGCCTTACCGTCGATTACTACGAACTGTGTCCTCTCTGACAGGAAATCCCCTATCCAATAGCAAATTTGGGGCGATATACCATAACCACGCATTTTGATTAATAGCCGTTTGTGAGGTACGGTGTCAAAAGCCTTTTGGAAATCAAGAAATACGGAATTGATTTGCGAGCCTTTGTCATAGCAACCATCACTTCATGTGAGTAAAGAGGTAGTTGTGTTCGCATGAACGAGATTTTCTAAATCCGTGTTGACCTTGGGTCAATAGATCATTCTGTTCGAGATAATTCATCATATTTGAATACAAGACTAGGTTCCTATACCCTGCAGCAAATTGACGTCAATGAATTAGGCCTGTAGGTTAGTGGGTCACTCCTACTGCCTTTCTAGAATATAGGTGTGACCTGTGCAACTTTCCAATATTTTGGTACAGATCCTTCTTTGCGAGAGCGGTTGTATATGGCTGTTAAGTAAGGAGCTATCGCTTCAGTATAATTATAAATCTAATCGGAATACAGCCAGGACACAAAGTGATCCTTGTGAGAAACATCCGCAGTATTTGATACAGATTCATTAATCGTAATCGAAACAGAAGACTCACTGGAAACTCTACTCACTGGAGGTTCAAAGGTAGCTTTGTCGGAAATCTATTTCAGTCTCTTCTTTTCTTGAAGTTATAAAGAAGTTTATTGCTTCCGCCAGCGACCGTTTGCACTTCATAATTCAGTGTTTGCAACAGCACTATAATCTTGCAGAAATTCTTAAAAGCTTAATGGAACACAAGAGTGTGTTAGTAGTAAATAAAAATTGGATTAAAACGTGGTGTATGATGTGATAGGTTTATACCCATACCAGTATAGATGACATTCATTGAATTAACTGTTGTAAAATTCTATAGTTTTGCAGACGTATTCATTTGTACAACTGCTGTATGTAAATCATGTCGCGTAAACAGTCAGTGGTGATAGATCAAAACCTGATGCATTATGGGGCGGTTTTCCTTGAGAGTTACTGTTTGTCGGCCGCAGTGGCCCAACCGTCTGCGGTGTGCCAGTCACGGTCTGCGCGGTCGCTGCGGTCTGGGGTTCGAATCCCCCTCGGGCATGGATGTTTGTGCCGTCATTAGTATAAGTTAGTTAGATAGAGACTGATGACCCCGTAGTTCAGTCCCATAATCTCTACAAACGTTTGATCATTTGGTTACTGTTTAAGTCCCCAGATTTTGTGAACTATGTGTCGTTCTGAGATATAATTTCGAAGGTACATTCAGCTTTATATGTATATGTTTTGTAAAATAACTTGTGGGTGCACTTCGTAGAAATTGTAAATGAACAGCGTAATGGCAGTGAGAAACGTTTTTCCATTCATCATTTTGATGAGGTTGTCAGCGAGAAATGTATGATGAAGGTATGAAATTATGTTTTAGGTGCGTCGCAAGTCACCAAGTACTCTCAATCTCATATAATGTATGAATGGAGTCTCGTCGTATGATGTGGCAGTTTTCTTGCGACTCCTTTTGTTTATGACGTTACAACTCCTGAACCTCGTGTCGTATGTAAATCTTCCCCTAGAAAATGGTCTCCTCACGGTAACGAACATATGCACCAAATTTGAAAACGGTCCAGTGGTTAGAAGGAAATGTGCAACACTGTTGCGGGATGCAGCAGATTTTCGCGCATCTCAGTGTTTATGACGTCATATCTCCTGATCTACGCGTCAATTTGATCCAAAAAACAACCGCATCTTTGTTTGAAGGTCAAGTGTGCAAAATATTATCGAGATTGAAAGAGAACTGTAGATCATCGTAGCGCAATCCTCATGAAGTCATTTCCTTATGAAGATTTTTCCTTATGAAGTCATTTTCCCATAGACGTAGAGTGGAAAATTGGGAAAGTGAAAGTGAATTTTTTTCCCGATTAGTGTTAGAAGTGAACACGTTGGAAATTAATATATTTTGAATGAGTGGGCTGTTTATCATGCTTCTCATGGCTTACGACATTATATATCGTGTACTATATACCGTATGCAGTCCTTACACCCATGGAGACCGTGTTCTTGGTTCGAAGGTAAAGTGTATATAATTTCATAAAAAATCTAAGCAGGACTGTGGGTTTCGTCAAGGTCCATGTGCGAAGTACCCTCCACCTTGCACCATACGCGTCATATCTCCTGAACCACGTGCCTTATGTGGATGTTACCCCTACAGAAATTGTTACCTCGTTATGAGGAATATGTTTACCAAAATTTGGCTGAAATTGTTCCAGTTGTTTAAGAGAAAATGTGCAAGACTGTCGAGAGATGCAGCAGTTTTTCGCGGATCTCACTGATTATGACGTCATATCTTCCGAACTAAATGTTATTCGTGATCATTACTCTTAAGGCGACCGTGCTTTTGGTGCAAATGTTCATAAGTTTGAACTGCAAATTTATATACAACAAAAACATAAGGACACTCTACGCATGAAGAGTTTTTGAACTAATGCAGAATAAAGTAACGAGAAGAACAAATGGAATGACAGTCTGTAAATAGACTAAACTATCTGTCATGAGCACTAAGGAAAATATTTATCCCACATGTCATCTTTTGAAATTCCAACTCTGAAAAGGAAATCATTCAACACACTTATGAAGTATTCGTGTTTAGGATTCAACTGAGTTGAAAAGTCATTAGATACAGTAATGAAATGAACTCGTTCAGAAGATTTTTGTAATGTCATCGCGATGCGGCTAAGGACAGAAATAATGGCAAATCTGATTTGGTATATCTCGTTATGTGTGGCATTAAAGATTACGATCTCGTTAAATTGCGGGGTATCTCATTGGCAATTGGAGCTCAAATGAAAAAGTGTAATACATCTTAACCACCTAGTTGGTACAAATTTCAGTATGCTTTGGGATAACGTAATGCGACATCCTAGGAACGCGAACCATGCGTCGTCACCTCCTCCACATCCAAGGCTGTGCCCTCAGCACGCAAAGTGACACTCACCGTTTTTTTTTTTTTTTTTTTTTTTTTTCCGAAGTCCGAGATCCGAATTCTTCGAGTACGGATTTTTCTTGACATTTACCTAAGCATGCCTACCCGTAACACTACCACGATTTTACGGGTTTCCTCTACATACAAAGCTGAGTTACGTAGTAACCAAGGAGCGGCAGATAACGACAAATCTTAAATTGCTAGGAAAATTTAGAAGACACAGCAGGTTTGGAGGCAAAGGACACAAAGATCAGATGCAGTGAAAACTAAACCGTATGGCTGAAAAGCTGTATACCAAGAAAAATCCACAGTTGCTTTTGTCGACGGTAGTAGACAGAAATGACACCAACCGCTATTTGATATAAAACTGTTGCAAAGTAGCAATGTTAAAAATTGAAAACAAAATTTCCAAACAGACCCAAAGAAGAACGGTAAAATAAGTACTCAGCGTCAGCTTTTCTGTCCTCAAAAGAGTATTTCTCGGAAGAAATGTAACAGCACCAAAGCAGACTGAAAACGCAAATCTGCTTACGGGTGTACACTGAATCAGAAGAGGTAGCCCATTAAAAAGAAATATACAAATGAACATTTGAGCTTCCTGGCAGATTAAAATTGTGTGCCGGAACCAGGACTCGAACCTGGGACCTTTGAAGTTTGGAAAGTAAGAGGCGAGGTACTGGCGGAAGTAAAGTTGTGAGGCGGCATTGTGAGTCATGTCGGGATAGCACAGTCAGTAGTGCGCTTTCCCGCGTAAGACAAAGGTCCCAGGTTCGAGTCCCGGTTCCGGCACAGGCACGCAATTTTAATCTGCCAGGAAGTTTCATATCAGCGCACACTTTGCTTCGGAGTGAAAGTTTCATTCATGAACATTTAAATTTTTTAAACACAAGGTTAAGGGTAATTTCCATAATGGATCGATGTTACTTAAGTTAAATTCTTGGAAAGGTATATTGGACAGCGAATAACATTACCTTCTGCGAACTGTTGTTAGTGAACTGTTATTAACATGAAACATTGAAATACAGTTGGAAAAAGAACAGCGTAAAGCTGTTGCCAGTACTGAGACATTGCTGGAGTAGCAATGCCGTTGTATTTATCCCACGCTAGCTGATTGGTTATTTAGATGTGAATAAGTGATGCTTAATATCTTTTGAAACTTTATAATTAATTATATTTCCTTAGTAACGCTTCTACAGTCTCTTAGTGCTGCTAGATGTATTGAAGGTATTATTTTTAGCTGCGCCATAACAGCATCTTTTTATTATTATTATTTTTTTATCAGATCAGCGATGCTGTTGACTAACATCTTTTGGGAGAAATTAATTGGGTTCGATGACCCCGCAGTTAAGCCCCATAAGCATTACAAACATTTGAGAAATTAATTGGTAATTTTAAGCCCTCTGAGCCGAACTTTAACGCTTCTAAATGACATAAAGAGACTTACAGAAAGAAAATTTAAATCTGAGAATAATTTACAGCGTAGATTAAAACAGAAAGTATGTATCTTGCCAGTCGCTATTCTTTATTGTTCGCACGACGCGTTTGGAGGGTTTAAACCCCCTTCATCAGGTGGAATACTATCATACTGTGTACATATGAGTTTTATGATACGTTGACCTGTTGCACAAGAGAAAACAAAACACTACGTCATAACCTCAGCCGCGGCGGAGCGCCCGAGCGCATAGAGGCGCTACGCTGCGATGGGCGAGGCCGTTCCCCGTCGGGGGTTCGAATCCCCCTCCGGCGTGGATGTTTCTGCTGGCTTTAGTATAAGGTAGTCCATATGTAGTTTGTAAGTTTAGGGACTGATGACCCCGCAGTTAAGTCCCATAAGCTTCACGAAAATTTGAACATTATAGCCTCACTTATATGTAATAGACACCATCTTTGTTTACTACTAACAGATAAAAAGAACTTACACTAATGTCATAATGCACCGAAGCTAGACTCTAACGTTGTATATAGACATTACCATACACACAGGAAAATTTTTATAACAGTAATATGTGCAGAGAGGTAAATAATTGTGCTTTAAATGGTGAAGACGACTATACAAAAATAGTGTCTGTGTTTTTTATGACTGAGTTAGGTTGGTAACGTGAAAATCCATCGGTTGCAAGGTTGTAGATTCATTCAAGCAATTATTGCCCTTCTTCAGGTATATAAATTGTGTTGTTCAAATGTTTGTATAGCTTGTGGGACTTAACTACGGGGTCATCTGTCCCTAAACTTATAAAATGTTCAAATGTTTGTGAAGCTTATGGGACTTAACTACGGGGTTATTAGTCCCTAAACTTACAAATTACTTATCAACTATCTTATCGTAAGGACGACACAAATATCCATGCCCGAGGGGGGATTCGAACCCCCGACCGTAGTGACCGTGCAGACCGTGACTGAAGCGCCTCAGTCCCCTCGGCCACCGCGGCCGGCCATAATTTGTGCCCTATAGGTTTACACAGTGCATTTTGTAACTACACTGAACATCAAGTTCAGTAGTTTCTACAAACTAATAAATCGGCTCCATTCTAGAAAGCGAAAGTTTCTCTAAATTTGTTAAGCCGCAGTGGAGTAGCCAAGCGGTCTAAGGCGCCTCGATGCGGGGCGCCCGGTTGCTGCGGAGGTTCGAGTCCCCCCTGGGGCATGTGTGCGCTCGCGCATGTGTGTGTGTGTGTGTGTGTTTTTGTGTGTGTGTGTGTGTGTGTGTGTGTTGTCCTTAATTTAGTTTATCTTAGTTTAAGTAGTTTGTAAGCTACAGACTGATGACCACGCAGTTTGGTCCGATAGATTTACAAACATCTGAACAATTGTTAATTTACCTAGAAAATATGAATTACGTCCCTGTCTACTAATCTCCAACTCAGTTGCATTCACCGTCAATAAGAACGTCGGTTTGCTGCTCAGCACAGCTTGGGAAACGACGACAGCGAGGTTGAAGCGGACGCAGACGGGGAACGGCCTCGCGCCTCAATCTGCTTTTTCCGAATCACCTCTTTCAGTTTCGACAGAATGGCACAGTACCGCGCAACTTTGATGGTTGCGTCCTCGAAAAATATCCAACACCAAAACTCCTTGGGTGGGTGGGTAGCACTTTACCTGTAGACGGAGCGCTTTTGAACTTCTTTCGGACAGGTGTGATGACAGCTGTTTCCACTCCATGGATGTGAGCATCGATTCGGCCATGTAATGGTGGACCCCGTCACAATCCGAAACAGAAAGTCATTGTCATATTGATGGTCGACCTCTACCAAAAGGTGTATCGATGTCTTGCACGTGCGCAATCACCTGCTGTGCCTTCTTTCGCCGATAGTTTCTCCCGTATGCAACGCCCTGATCTTATTTTGGGTGGCGTTTTTAAGCGTATAAAGTAGTTTGAAAAATATCTCACAAGGAAAGTACATGGGCTGGAACAAACATATCTGTATGAACGTTTGGTTACAGGATCTCTACGTACACCTAAATGTGCTGGTGGGTGTCGTTTTTATGCAAAACTCTGCAATCTTGCTGTAGATAGCACTGTAGATGTAATTATAGACGCCATACGTTATGCAGAAATCTTAACTATAACTTGTGTAATAATCATATTACATGTTCTTTAGCGTATCGTCAAAAGCCATGATGACAGTTGCAACTTTAACCTTCTTCTCGGAAGACTATTGGTATTCACTGCCACTGCTTTCATCGCCTCTTCCCGCACTTACCGTAGCACTACCGCTAGCAATGAATTCTTCGTCATTATCGTCCCTATTATCATCATTACGTGTTAGTGTTACTACAGTATCTAACTTATGCTCATATTTCTGTACCTTAACAGATACGAGAAAGCATGCAAATGATTCATCTTCTACTCTAATACCATCTTCACGAAGAAGGGTTCTTCGTAATTTCATTTTAACCAATCGCAATACATTAGCAGGATTGATTAGCAATCGCCGCCCCTTATGACGCTTCACAACACAAATAACGTCACAAAACGCAACTTCGGAGGCACACTGCACAGTCCCTACTGGCGAACCGACAGGTTAAAGTGCAATGTGGCAAGGCACACCCAGAGGTCTCTATCGGACGACTCCGGAGTTTTGCAGATGCGGGAGTATCAATAGAGCAATAAGGGATCTTTACATTATCTCTCATACGATTTTGTTGTACATGTGTTTGTTCGAGCCCAAGTACTTTCCTTGCCAGTGTACTTCCAAATTATGTAGAAAAATAAAGATATGTCTAATCTTTAATGTCTCATTCTATTTTTATTTCCGTTCATACACAACTCTGCTCACAGTCGACAGGGGGAACTTATTTTCCACCACCCCTTGTAACAGGTATACCTGGTATAGAGAAGCAGCTGCCGGCCGCGGTGGCCGAGGGACTAAGGCGCTCCAGTCACGGTCTGCACGGTCACTATGGTCGGGGGTTCGAATCCCCCTCGGGCATGGATATTTGTGCCGTCCTAGTTCGTAAGTAGTTTGTAAGTTTAGGGACTGATGACCCCGTAGTTAAGTCCCATAGACTATACAAACATACAGAAGCAGCTGAAAGAGTTGAAAACAAACAAGTCTCCAGGTCCAGATGGGGTACCAATCCAGTTTTAAAAAGAATACTCATCGGTACTTTATTGCATTTATTGCGAATCATTGATCCAGCCCAACGTTCCAAGCGACTGGAAAAAGGCACAGGTGAGTTCCGTATACAATAAGTCAAAAGAACGAACCCACAAAATTACAGAACTATATCATTATCCTCAGTTTACTGTAGAATTCTCGAACATATTCTCAATTCTAATATAGTAAATTTTCTTGAGACGGAAAAGCTTATGTCCCAGCGTCAGCAGGGCTTTAGGAGGCACCGATTTTGCAAAACCCAGCTTGCCCTTTTCTCTCATGACATCTTGCGTGCTATGGATGAATGGCAACTAGCAGACTGCACATTTCTCAACTTTCGAAAGGCGTTTGACACGGTTCCGAACTACAGACTGCTAACGAAGGCTTATGGAATTCGTACCCAAATATGTGACTAGCTCGAAGACTAGCTCAACTTAAGTAGTTGATCCCAGTACGTTGTCCTGGATGGCGAGTGTTCATCAGAGACTAGGTTATCGTTAGGAGCGCCTCATGTATTTGCGATAGGACCGCTATTACTTCCCATCTATATAAAAGATCTGACGGACAGAGTGTGTCACAATCTGCGACTATGTGCTGATGATGCTGTGGTGAAAATAATAAATGTACGGCGCTCCAGATGAGTAGTAGAAACAATCCCGTAATGTTTAAATACAGCATTAGTAGTGCGCTGCCAGACAGTCACGTCAGTTAAATACCTAAGCTTAGAGTTGCACAGCTAGATGAAATGGAAAGATCATATAAGGACATGAGGAAGGCGAATGGTTGACTTCGGTTCATTTGAAAATTTTGGGAAGGTGTGATTTAATAACAGCTGACATTTGTCGGTAGGAGAGTGATCTTAAATGGTTAAAATGAAACACTTCTTAAAGAAGAGTAGCCTAGATCACATTTAAAGCAAAATTACTTTATCTCACTACTAGTTTCGACAATACTTGTTGCCATTATCAAGTGACAGGCCTACATTAAAAACTACACTGCACATGTACAGGAAAAGACGTCTCGAATTCGTGGTTTACCAAATGTCTGACCAATAGCAAAGGTGGTGTGAGACAACTGTTGGACATGTCGTACAATTGCCGCTAACAACTTCAAATCAGCTGTTGTTACATGTTCAGTGGTGGTTCTCTTGATGTTAAGTGAAAGACACACAATAATGTGTGTTGTCAAAAATAAAATGGTGACACACCACTGTTTTAGTGCCAAGCAAGCCCTCATTGACAGACAGCGAACAACTGTAATATAATTATAAAACACTACAGTCATGGTGAGAACATAATACACAGTGTGAATTACAGGATAGGCCAACAGAAGCTATAGATTACCTGTACACAGTAAATGCAACAACAGACTGGTGTGATTTGTCTGTAAAAGAGCCCGCATTTAAAGCTTTTCTACGACCCAGTCTTGAATGCTACTATAGTGTTTAGGATCCCCACCATATCGGTTTAAGGGAGGAGATAGAGGCAGTTCAGAGGCGGAACAGGTAGATGCGATCAGTGCGCCAGTGTTACTGAAATGCTTCGGGAACCGAAATGGTAGTCGTTGAAGGGAAGGCGACATTCTTTTCGAGAGACACTGTTGGAGAAATTTAGAGGGCCGGAATTTGAGGCGGACTGCAGAATGATTCTACTGCCGCCAACCTACATATCGCATAAAGACTACAGAAAATAACATCATGAGAGATTAGGGCTGTACAGATGCATACAAGCATTCGTTTCCCTCGTTGTATATGGGAGTGGAACAAGAAAGCAAGTAACTTGTAGTGGAACTAAATACCCTCCACTACGCACCTTTTGGTGGATTGCGAAGTATGTATGTGGATGGATGGTATTCCGAAACGTGCTCGGTAAACACTCGCCGTCTGCTATAAAGCATACAAAACCTGCTTACGCAAAATAACCGCACGAAACAACAGTTCTAATGCGTTCCTCCCTTTGTATAGCGCTCTCTGGTAACGCCACTGGAGCCGGTGATGCGTAGCTGCGCTGAAATGCTAAGCATGCAATTTTTTCGTCGCCGCAAACACTAACTGGAAATGAATGAAATCTTCTCAGGCCTTCAGCAGCGTCAGGTGTTTAGAATCCCACGAACTTGCAGCCTAGCTCTCCTTGTACATTTTAAGTGTTAAATGACGGCTGCATAGTCGTTACCTTGCCGTTAGATAGCAGCGCTGCAGGCTGTGACGTCACTAGAGGTCAAGGTACGTAGACTAGAAAGGTATGCCAGTTTGGGCTTCTTCACTGTCATTGGTTACCGCTGTATTACGTCACTCGGCAGCAAGCCGCTGCATTATAAGGCCGCCGTGAACACATTTTCTCCGTCTTTTCTTTTCTCATTCGACAAAAAATACTGCTTTTAAGCGGTGGAACACGCTTGTGATTAATATATATGTATACCAACATACAAAGGACTGAAAAATAAAAGCTTCAAACATTAACAGCTAACTAACCCGTCCCTCCCCGCGACTTGGCACTGGTAATAAATATTTAAACGTCTTTAACTCGAGAACCACTTAACGTATCGTGATGAGTTTTTTTTAAATTGTAGAGCTCATAATGATCTAAAATAAAATCCCGGAGAGCACATGTCTAACTTTGATAGATTTCCCACTATCACTATGTAGTTTGAAGCCATCCGGCGCCAGCGTATTAGGAGAGAAAAATGGTACATATGCTTCACTCGTAAAAGTTAGACATATGCTCTCAAGGACTTTTTTAGACCCTTGTGAGATCTACAATTTAAAAGAAATCTCATCACGATACGTTCAGTAGTTCTCGAGTTATAGAAGGTTAAAGGCACAGACAGAGAGAAAATGTGCTTCTGTTTTATATAACATCATTATTTCAACCCCTTTGAGTGCGAATTTCGAAATTTTACTATGCCTATTACCGCGACACTAGTTCATGCAATAAGGTGACGAAGTTTCATCGAAATCGACTGAATACCTTCCGTCTTGCGCCCACTGTTATTGCACTCCTCAACAGCACAACACGAAGTATTCTTATTCATAATTACAGAATGAATATATGGAAAAATTGATTCCTAATACAAGAAAGCTACTTTCTATCCGAACACATAACAGGTCACGAAACGAGCGAACGCAAAACACAACTTCCTGCATGCACGTTCATAAGAGTACTGCGGCAACTGCTCGGTGCTTGCTGCCAGGTGACGTCGCAGAAGCAATGCGCGCGAGTCAAATTTACACCCCCCTGACTAGAGGTAACTGCCTCGTTATATGTAATGTTCACACATCGAGTCAGTTGCGCCCTCTTTTGGCTTCTGGCTGTGACATCACTGGGGCTCGCTTCGTGGCCGGCGAGAAAGACAGGCCTCAGCGCACACATCACGCAACGTAAGCAACGATCGCTAGCTGATTGGTTGGCCGCTGGGGCACCGCTAGCTGATTGGTCGGCCGCTGGGGCACACCCCACTGCCTCATAGCGGGCAGCCACTGAGCTAGCGATCGCTCCGGCTCGGAACTAGCTTGCTTACGTGGCATGACGTCTGGCTGGGGCCTGTATTTCCAGTTTGCCGCGGGCTCGCTTCTTTGAAGCTTTGAAGCTTATAAAGAGGTATGACAAATGTCTCATTGTACTTGGAACTTACGTAGAAAAATATAGATTGTCTCAATGCCTCATTCGATTTTTTTTCCCCAATTCATACGTAAGACCACAGTCGACAGGGGAAAGTTATTTCCAACTCCCCCCTCGCATTATGTCCCCCACCTGGGAATTAGTGCGACCGAGGAAGAATAGTTGCCTATACGGATTGCGGATTATCCTTCATAGAACCGATGATCATGTCACACGTGACCAAGCATCTGTGAAATGGATCTGCAATAGCTGAATGCAGGAGGGAACGACGGGCCGAAGGGAACGGTTACATCCACCTCGTAGCGCCTCTTCACGCGATGACAGGCATATCGCGCTCATGGCAGTGATGTTTCGCTCTACCATATCTCAAAATATTCGGTGTGTTGCGCAAACAAGTGGTGTCCGCGCATCCCGTCCGACGTCGTTTGCAGCAGAGCGGACAGTCGGCTAGGCGTCCCATCCTGCGTTTACCGCTGTGTTACCCCATCTGTTTACCAATGCCGTTAGAGCTGAGGGCGCCGTGAACTGTTGACGTGTTCTGCTGTTTCTTTCGAATGACGCACGAGTACTATAATTGCGCTCAAGTTAAAATGTAACACGGATCTTGAACTGAACTTTGAATACGAGTAGCAAAATGTATCAATGTAAGCTCTGTTAACTCATTTTTGTACAGAATAAACAGTAGAAAGTGACAATAACCCTCGGGCGCCAGCGCCAATTATCGTAACTTCAGCAGCAGCGCGGTGCAGATTTACTACCACTGTGTATTCCGTGTTACAAACCTAGTATATGGCTACTTAGTAATCGTAATGCGAAAAATAGTTTAATGTACAGGTAGAAATATTATATTTGTTAATATCTGAATTAGTATATCAGTTACATTCGGTGCATAAATATAACAAATGCAACATTATTCCGAAAGTGGATAATAATCATGTATAATAGATCCAGCAGTCCTATCATTTCCTGTTTCGTTAGTTCCCTGTAGTTCCTGTCTCTTGAGTAATTAGTGTCAGCTTTCTTATGTGTTATAGAGAAATTAGTACACATAATTACATCATTAATCATATTATCATCTATCATGAATGAGAGAGCTTCCGTCTCTGACCTCACTCCCCTTGCGTTTCCTTTTGAACCAAGAAAGAAATCTTGTTCGGGATCGGAACTAGGATTTACATTTGAATAATAGTATCCTGTTGATGAGCTGACGAGGAATCTAGACAAAAATCACTAAGACCTTCACTACTTGTCGAAAGAAATCTATTTCCTCATCTGTTAGACCCATACCACGTCTACGAGATCTGAAGATTAAATTATTTAAATTATTGTGTAAGGCTTAAAAAGGATTAAAAATGAGATTGACCGAAACTGCGGCAAGGGTAATCATGAGAAACTACAGGAAAATTTATCGAGAGTTAAACATCTATTTACGAAATAAATTTAAATTTTTGAGGATTCTAATATGCAGAAACTGCCACAATTCCATTTGCAAGGAAAACTAGACGTAACACAAAACAATTAAAATCTACTTACATGATAGGCAGCGAGGTGCAAATTTGCTACAGTGATGTACTCCCTAACAAATTTTTTTTTGGGTGGACACAGCTATGCCCTAGAAACTCTGAACCTTCACTGACATTGTTAAGGCTTAATAGAGAAATAGCTGAAACGAAAACACAGCATCTCCCTTATTGCGACAACAGTGAGCATTTAAACAAAAGTGTAGCATATTTGCACCTGCGAGCCGCTCGAGGGATAAGAATATATATCTGTTGTTCTACGGTCAAACAACGCAGCTGAACGTTTGCGAAACAACGGTAAGTTCGCTTTCAATATATTCTGTAGGAAACAGTATGGAAAATAAAACCTGTAGTGGTGCAATCGAATAACTCAACCGTACACGTAATACATTTGTTATTAATATATTCTTCTACCGCAGGTTATACGAATTTAAAACTGTTGTTTTTCGATGTAATTTTGCGATTACTTGATAAAAATTCATACCCTGTTAATCTCTTGTTAAAATACACTTATTGTTAACCTCTTTTTAAAAACAGCACAAAAAACATTCTTACTCTTTTTCTTGTCCGTAACACCCTATTTATTGCATATTCGAGCAAAGTAAACTTATGTCATACTTGGTATATGCAACTATCCAATAAACCAGGTCGGGAACGTTACGGATGTACAATGAGACGTCAACAGTAAAACATGTTACAGCGAATTTATTCAAATGTTCAAATGTTTGTAAAGCTTATCGCACTTAACTGTGGGGTCATCAGTCTCTAAGCTTACAAACTACTTATGAACTACCCTATACTAAAGACAGCACAGACATCGATGCCCGAGGGGGAATTTGATCCCCCGTCAGAGAACGTCCTCATGCATCTGAGTATAGTGCCTCAATGCGGCGAGCATTTTGGAACTTGTATCTCAATGTAGAATATCTACATAATACAGACATGAATACATAATGTCAGTTACTAGTATAATGCCAGAATCATTCCGCAATGTGTCCAGGATTGTTACTGGTTTTCATTCTACTACACAGTTCTGGTGACAGGAGACAGCATGAAGCATGAAAGTAAAAGAGACAAATGCCCAGTAAACAGGACACTGGGTCTTAAACGCGAAAGAAATCATATTGTTATAAAATGTATGAAACGTAGGTGTTTAATATATTGGATGACATGTCTGAAAGGGTTAATATAATATTGTACAGTAAAGCTAAGAAATTAAAATAGAAATTTTGGTGTGGATCGATGTTTTGAATCCATGTATTATAGGCTGGTATAGGCCGGTCACTAACCTGATGAGCCCTCACAATATTATAGACGAGAAAACATTCGGAACTTTTCACGAACGTCTATATCCTGGAAACAGAAAAGACATTCAGATAGCTGGTGAAATACGTTTTTTCCAATAATCGAAAAACTATTTAATAACTGCACTTGATACCCCAGACCTTTTGTAAAGTATCGGAGACATTTCTTGGCATAGTGTAGTGGGTATAGTGTCTGCTTCTTACACCACAGTGTACCATCGATTCTCATCAAATTCTTCAGAATTTCTTATTTCCACATCTTTACTGAAATGTTTTATAGGCCATAACTATTAAAATTACTAAAAATTTCCGGGCTATTATGCCGTTGTCTAGTGGATTTATTGTCGAAACCCAACGTTTCGTCCCCGACTGCGGAGGACATTGTCAAGGGGGATCGTGGCACTTTGAATGTCCGATACACAACCTGGCTCGCTACTGTATCGGATATTCAAAGTGCCACGATTTCCCTTGAGAATGTCCTCCGCAGTCGGGGACGAAACGTTGGGTTTCGACAATAAATCCACTAGACCACGGCATAATATCCCGGAAATATTTAGTAATTTTGACCATTCCGGCCGTGAATGTTTACATTTTGGCCATAATTATTACAGAGCAGCGGCGTTTATTAGTTCCTTGGTGCACTACGGCGCCTCTATCGCCTGTTTGCTGTACTACGCTATCCATACTTCAAACAAATCCTCCATTTCAAAATTTTTCCACTTTTATGAAACACAGTTGCTCCATGAAAACCCATGAAGTAGTTTAGGAGATTAGGGATTTCGAATAGCAGTAGCGGAGTGGCTGAGAGAGTTGAGGCGCTATGCTGCGATGCGCGAGGCCGTTCCCCGTCGGGGTTTCGAATCCCTCCTCGGGCATGCCGTATTCAGCATAAATTAGTTTATAAGTAGTTTGTAAGTTTAGGGACTGATGATCCCCCCAGCTAAGACACATAAGCTTAACAAACATTTGAATATATTTTTTTATTTCTAATGCATATACAGAGTTACTGAAAACAATTAAGAATACGATGTATCTTGTTTCGTTGATCTGATTTTGATGAAATCATGCTTATATGTTGCCCCAATGTTAACTCGTTTCCGCCGGCCGCGGTGGCCGAGGGGACTGAGGCGCTCCAGTCACGGTCTGCACGGCCAGTACGGTCGGGGGTTCGAATCCCCCCTCGGGCATGGTTATTTGTGCCGTCCTAGTTCGTAAGTAGTTCATTAGTAGTTTGTAAGTTTAGGGACTGATGACCCCGTAGTTAAGTCCCATAAGCTTAACAAACATTTGAACTTTTTTTTTTTTTTTTTGACTCAGTCCACCGACTTTCGCCATATCCCGTGTACTCCTGTGTGGGTTCACGGCAACAGCAGCTAACACACCAACTGCACCCGCTTCTCTTGTGACGGGCTTGTTACGTACCCGTTTGCATGCAAAGACCAAACCTGTTGCATACTGTTGGCGGTAGATGTTTTGAAATGTGCGGCTCGTTGGATGCTCTCTGTCCGGGTACAGTTCTGCATACACCCCGCAGGCTTCAGCTGCATTTTGTCGACACTCGCCATAGATGAATATCATCTCCGCCTTTTCAGAGTTCGAATACACCATGGTCACAGTTCCTACAACAATACACTATCACAGACGTCTGGTAACACAGTGTACTACAGTTAAGTCTGCGTGCAAAGACGAATGCAGAACAATAGCTGCAAGCGCTACATGCGGACACTGCGACAGCTAGACCAGACCACAACAGTGCACTACTGCCACACTCGTAAACACGGTAATCATCGTAAACATGTCCCTGCAGATGCTGCTCGCCGACCGTGGCCCGTGTTTGTTACAACACGCCACTGAACGTCGGAGGTTTCAAGCGTAAACTTTAGGTTACAATATCTCCGGATGTAATTAACATTCTACAATGCAACAAACGGCATTGATTACGTATTTCTGTATATGTTCAGATGTGCTAACAAAACTGACGATGTTCCATTTAAAAAAACGTTGGTTTGTATTAAAAAACATACTTCCATGCAATTTTTATAGTTTGTATTAACCAATTACAGTAGCCCCTCTCCTCACGTTCGGTATGTGGAATTGGTTCGTCAGTATTTAATGTGGTTTACGAAATATTTGCAGCGGTAATGTTAGGTGACTCACCATGTATATATATATATATATATTCTATGACTACCAAACTGCACTTTGGTTTTCTATTTGAATCCGCATCTTCAGGTGCTTTTTTAAAAGTTTTCGATATAAGTCATTTGTGAAGGATAAAGGGGTTAATGGTGAGGTCGTACCGCAAGCACCTTCGCTCTTTCCGTCAGAAACATAAAAGAAGTCTACCGTGCGGTTCTTGTCTTTTTTGGTAAAAGTATAGAAAAGTCGGCAATCAGTTAAGCAAAAATTGTTTGGCCTGTGACATAAGGAGACGTGATGGATAGTGCCAGATTGTGGTCAGTGTACTGAGGTTCCTCAGCTCCATCAAGGTGATAAAAATTGCATTTCCGTGCTGGGCGGAAGTGCGAATACAACTGAAGTGACAGATTACCATGTGTATCGGACGCTAGACTCACGTTTTTCTCTCCTTTATTTATCCGAATAATTCCGTTTTATCGATTACACATTTATTTCACTCTCGAAATCAGCTAGTTGGCAACTGTGTGTAATTTCGCCTGCCTCGGTGTCCAAGCGGTCTGCGGCGCGCCAGTCACGGTCTGCACGCCCACTACGGTCGGGGGTCCGAGTCCTCCCTCGGACATGGATATTTGTGCCGTCCTTAGTATTAGCTAGTTCATAAGTAGTTTGTAAGTTTAGGGACTTATTACCCGGTAGTTGAGTCCCATAAGCTCTACAAACATTTGAACAAGTTTTGGTGTAATTTCGCTATTCCTATGTGTTTCATTATTAGACGTCTGTTGCCGGCTCCTTTTCTGTTTTTTTCTACATTTTCTGCTGTGCTCCTGCACTTCATGTAATAGTCCTACACAGTGTGGCACCCAGTAGTCTACAATTCTGCACGAATATTTTGCTTCACTCACTAGCCCCGCTGCTACCAATCGGGTTGATCGGTACGTTCGAGAGATTACCTGGCCCGCGCTCGCAGTTAAACACAGCTGATGCGCGGCGGGTGGACGGTTTGTTTATCGTCTGTCGGGACGGTCCCTACCCACAAACATCGCCCGCCTATCGCAACTGTTGACAGAAGCGCCACCGACGAGAATTTCATTTCATTGCGATTCGCTCGCTTTTTTTTCCGATGGCGCAGCTCAGCCGTTTGGTTCGCAAACAGGCGTTCTCCGCAGGGACCAGGCTACTGACGGACAAAGATCACACATGGACTCTGCTGCATTACCACAGTGTTTGACGCAAAGGAGCGCGTACGTTACAGTCCCTGACTCTGTTTTTACGTCTCTCGGATTAACTGAAGCAGAAGGATTTTGACAAATTAGATACTACTGTGATTTTACTCTCTGAACAATGATATAAGAAGACAGAAAAACAAATAGGCGTCCCAAATGTTCAAATGTTTGTTAAGCTCATGGGACTTAACTGCGGGGTCATCAGTCCCTACTTATGAACTAACTTATACTAAAGTCGACACAAACATCCTTGCCCGAGGGATGATTCGAACCTCCGACGGGGAACGGCCCCTCGCATCGGAGCATAGTAACTCAATGTGCTCGGCCACTTCGCCACGGCATTTGCGCCTCAGTCACACATAAAAGGTACTGGCGTCGAATTTTAAATGATTTTATACGTATTACTAATTCTTATTTGCGGATCAATTAATCTCCCATGAGTCGTGTTTGGTTCTTTTTCGACCATTCCCCTTATGACAAACACACTTTTTACTTCTTGTTTTGCCTAAGCTGGAAACGGGATAGAAATAAATGTTTCAGCGCGTTAGACATTAAGGAAAATTAAAACATTTATGGCCCAGTACTTGAAGAAAGCCCTGCGGAAGGGTCGCATGCTCTAAGGCGTCATACTACGTATTGGGCGATTGTTCCCACCAGAGGATCGAGTCCTCCATCGGGCTTGAGTGTGTGTGTGTGTGTGTTGTCCTTAGAGTAGGTTAGTTTCAGTAATATGTAAGTCTAGGGACCTACGACCACCATAGCAGTTTACTCCAATAGGTATACGAAAAAAAAAAAAAAAAAAAAAAAAAGACAACCTTAAAGAAATTCGAAACCAGGGTACTGTATAGCTTGTGCCGATAAATCGTGATACGTAAGCACATATAAAAGTTTTATCTATCGAGCATTACCGCCTATTGTCTTCAGCTAGATAGAATCTACGCGCATTAAAATTTGTCATATACAAGGTTTCTCTCTCTCCCCCCCCCCCCACATATCTATGGAATAACATTAAGTATTCATAACCGGTTTTCACCAGCATGAAGGGACGGCAAGGAATTAGGAAATTAAACACAATGCGAAATTAAAAAAAAAAAAAAAAAAAAAAAAAAAAAAAAAAAAAAAAAAAAAAAAAAAAAAAACCTCATACAATTTCAAGAAACCTGAATATTTTTAAATGGACCCTCCCTAATAGTTCGTATGCAATCAATAGGATGAATAATCTCAAAAATAATGCCGTTTGTTTCATTGTAATACGTCAATTACATCCCGAGAAATTATGATGTGAAAATGATGGAAAAAATTGTGTGATCCATCAGCTGTTTATTGTATTTAGAACTTTACCGCTTTCGGATATTATCCATCACCAAATCATAGAAGATAAGTAAAACACCACTCGGTATCGTTTTATTTATCATCAAGACCTAATGTCTAGTGACATTTTACGTATCTTTTATTGTTTGACATATATATGTTGACAAAATACATCAAAGTAATCAGTTTGTTTAATTTTACTTTTCTGATGATGGATAATACCCGAAACTGGAAAAGTTGTAGATACAATAAACGGCTGAAGGTTGATAATTTTTCATTTTAAAAGTATATTACGGCTGTTAACACACATTTCAGTAAAAATTTGAAACTGTGTGATGTTCTAAGAATCACGTCGTTTGTTGTCATATGTGTGACGCGATTGTCACTACAGTTAAATCGTAAAATTCGATAATCTGAGAAAGCTTTAGCAAAGTGACAGGACGTAACCTACAGCAAAACGGAATATTTAATAATTATTCGGTAAGTGCATACGATTTAAAATCTAAGCTAAGCTAGCCGCACCAGAACAGTTAAAATGTGTGATAGCAACAAGTTAGGTGACAAATTAACAATCGTTTCCGTCGTAGCTCATTTGACAAACAGTATTGATATCTGGCCTTCCTGTGCCCGCTGCTCGTAAAATTTCTGCCAAAGCTGTAAAAGCTGGAGAATCAAACTAACTACAGAATTCGTTGGTGTGCTACGCGAATTCTTTAATTAAACAAATACAAAATACATCCATCTCTCTTGTTAAAAAAATAAATACAGTAATGAGTAAATGATCAAATTATTGTATTTACCTTATAAGAATGTTGAACATGAAATAATTACAATAGTGATTTTTTTTTATTTACAATATTGGTGTTGGTGACAAATTACAAGTGAGTATGCGCCACATCAATTGTTTAGAAAAAATTATTATTTTGGCCAACTTCCTAAATTTGTCCCTTTATTTGTCAAAAAAACTAGCTAATACGATAAAAATTATAATAAAAACAAATGGATCATCATGTTTTCTCTCTCTCATTCACATTAAATCCATATGGTACAAATTACCTTATTTAAAAAATGGGTATAGAAAGACGAACGTAATTCATTCATGCTGAATTTCAAAGATGGGCAGTATCTACGCGGAACGCCTAATAATGAAATGATGATTCTTCTTACCTTGATTTTTCACCAGATTCACCGTTAACCTGTCAAAAGTTGATTTACCTTATCGTCCGAAGAGAAAATATACATCATTTTTATTGCACATAAAATGTTTTGTGTCCCAACTTCGTCGCCGCTTTTGTGTCCCAGCCTCGTCGTAGGTGTCGGTGGCCGAGTGGAATGAGCCCGACACAGGAACAAATATAGCACGCTGGTGCAGGTACGGGGGGGAGCAGCCAGAAACTATAAACACTAGAGTAAATTAGAAAGAGATATATATGGCACAGAACGTAACAATACTTAACTTTTACATAGTACTGCAGAATGTTGATACATAGTTGTTAGAGGCCTGCCTAGTGCCTGTACGATAGCAAAGTCTTCACTGGTGCCTATCTGATTACGAAGGTCCTAACTGGTTGCTATCTCAGTCCGAAGTGACCGATGTCCTTCAGTGGTGGCCACGAGCGGCGTTGTTGCAGAGGGCGCTCGTGGCTGTCGTCGTAAGAACGCCGCGCCGTGCGTGCATGGCGGCGCGCGGCGAAAGTAGGTGGCGCGCACTTTGTACTTGTGCGACACCACACCCCTCCCCCCCAAACCGCCGCGCCGTCGTGGCGTAGGGCTGAGGTCCACGGCGACGGCACTGGGAGGAGGGCCTGGGCGGGGGCGTTACTGGTGGGACGGGCGTCGTAGCTGAGGCTGGGATCGAGACGCCGTCCGCGCCCCGGCATCCGCCTTGCGATCCTCCAGGGAACCCACCGAAACCTGGGGAAGGGCGCACCCCCCCGCCCAGAGGGAGCAGGTCATCTTCTTCTGAGGTGCGTGGCCCAGGCGGCGGCGGCACGCACGGTCCCGGAGTCCCTCTCGGTGACGCTGTCATCTGCGGCGACGACAGCGGCGGCGTCGCGTCGATCTCCATCGGGATGATCTCGTAGTCCGGGGACGAACAATGTGGTGGTGCTCCCTGGCGGTGAACTGGGTCTGGAATCAAGAAACCGGAGACAGGATCGCGCGGCCTATGCAGACGCAATTGGTTTGCGTGGCGCCGCAGCTCCGACCCTGTGGAAGAACGTACAACATACATATTGCGACCGAGCACGCGCTGAATGGTGCCCGGCATCCATAGTTTCTTCTTGTTTCCAGCAAACACCCTGTACAGCACCGGCGTGGAAACCTGAAAACGCGTAGCGCCATACGAACCGACTCGGTGCGTGGGAGGCTGCAGCAGGTGAAGGAGAGAGCGGTGAGGGCGGCCGTGTAGCAGCTCGGCAAGAGACGGGCCGTCACGTGGCATGCACCGATACGTAGACAGGAAAATCTGAAGAGCTTGCTGCCTGGAGTGCTGACCTTTCATCTTCTCCATGTGAGACTTGAATGTTCGAACGAAACGTTCTGCTTCACCATTGGACTGAGGGTGAAAAGGTGCAGTGGTAATATGCTGAATACCATTCACACGACAAAACTGTTGAAATTCCGCACTAACAAACTGAGGTCCATTGTCACTGACGATAGTTTCAGGCAAGCCTTCGATGCAAAACACTGATGTTAAGGCACTGATTGTACTAGAAGCTGTCGTTGAGTTCATGGCAATCACAAAAGGAAACTTGCTGAAAGCGTCTACAACAATTAACCAGCGCGTATTCCAGAAAGGTCCAGCAAAGTCAATGTGTAAACGTTGCCATGGTCCCTTGGGGCGTGGCCAATCTGAGAAACGTTGCGGAGGAGCCGCCTGATGCTCCGCACAAACAGTACACTGTGACGTCATGTTCTCTATCTGAGCGTCCATACCAACCCAGGTACTGGCCAGTTGCTTTGTCCTAACAATACCCCAATATCCTTGATGCAGGAGGCGTAACACTTCTCGTTGCAGGGAACGAGGAACAATCACTCTTGCTTGGTCGTTGTCGGTATGCAACAACAGTACACCCTGACTTAAAGACGATGCATGACGTTGTGCAAAATAACGTCGAACCAGAGGCCGATCAATGTCTTTGGATCTGGCAGGCCACCCTGAGCGAACAAAACGTGCTACCACACTTAAGTCTACATCCGCAGCTGTTTCCTGTGCAACCCGACGAGAGTTCAAAGGGAAATCTGCGACAGCGGAAGCATCTCTGGAGTCTATCTGACAACATGCCATTTCTGAAGAATCAAACGACACATCCTGGCCAACCGGAAGTCGGGAAAGTGTGTCCGCGTTAGCATGTTTAGTGGTAGGTCGGTACAAAATCTCATACTGATAATTTGACAATATCACGGACCATCTCAGAAGCTTTTGTGCCGTTCGTGGCGGAATTGGCTTTGTGGGTGAGAACAACGACGTGAGAGGCTTGTGGTCTGTCAACAAATAGAATTTTCTGCCATAGAGATAATGATGAAACTTTGTGACGCCGTAAATGATTGCTAAGGCCTCCTTTTCTATCTGACTGTAATTCTGTTGCGTCGGCGTCAGTAGCTTGGATGCAAAGGCAATAGGACGATCGTGACATCCAATACGATGCGACAGAACGGCACCCAGACCGTACGACGAGGCGTCAACTGCTAACACTACAGGCTTCTGTGGGACAAAGGGAATCAAACATGCATCACTGAGTAGTGCAGACTTTAGTTTGTCAAAGGCAACCTGACAATCTTTAGACCATACAAAAGGAACATTCTTCCTACGTAAGTGATGCAGTGGAGCTGCAATCTGAGAGGCATTGGGAATAAACCTGAAATAATAGTTAAGCTTTCCCATCACTGCTTGCAATTCATGCACATTCTTAGGAGGCAAGTCTTTGATTGCTCGAAGATGTGACTGTAAGGGATGAATTCCTTGGGCATTAATCACATGGCCCAGGTACTCTATTTCAGTTTGAAAAAACGAACACTTTGCTTTATTACAACGTAGACCTGCTGCAGTCAACACTTTGAAAAGGCACTCCAGGTTTGCTAAATGTTCTTCAACTGTACGTCCGGATACCACAATATCATCTAAATAGTTCGAACAACACGGTACAGAAACTGTCAGCTGTTCCAAAAAACGCTGAAAAATAGCGGGAGCGGAAGAACTGCCAAAGGGTAGGCGTTGAAATTGATAAAGGCCCATGTGAGTATTAATGACGAAAAACTTTTTGGACTCGTCATCAAGTGGAATCTGTAAATATGCCTCTGCTAAATCAATCTTAGAAAAGAAGCGAGACTGTCCTAATTTGTCCATTAGTTCGTCAGGTCTGGGCAGGGGGTAAGTGTCTACAATTGTTTGACTGTTGACAGTTGATTTGAAGTCCGCACAGAGACGAAGTTTTTCTGACGGCTTGGGTATAATTACTATAGGCGAGGCCTACTGACTCGCAGAAACAGGAGAAATTACCCCACTATCTTGCCAACGTTTAAGTTCTTCGGCAACTGTATCACGCAAGGCGTGGTCTAGCTTTACGAAATTTTGGAACTGCAGATTCTTTTAAAGTTACATGTGCCACTAAGTCTTTTGCACAACCTAGTTCCGGCGAAAACAAGTCACTGCATTTGTCACACAATGCATTGATTTTATCCGGAGGCAGTATTGACGAAATTTGAAGCACATCTCTTTGAATTAATAAACCAAATAAGTCGAATGCATCTAGTCCAAAAATGTTCTGTGTAGATTTGGCCTGAAGAACTGCAAAAGCAACTGTCTTTGTGACACCTTGAAAAGAGGCGGGCAGGCTACACGTTCCTAGCACGGGAATATTTTGACCTGTATAAGCTGTTAACACTTGCTGTGACGGCAACAATTTTGGCGAACCCAGAAGTTCATAAGTGTCTTTATTAATTAATGTAACAGCGGAACCAGTATCAAGCTGAAATTGCACAGTCTTATTTTCTATGGAGAGATTTACAAAAAGTTTGTGCTTCTGGCGCACGACAGGTGCGCGAATGTGGGCAACGTCTGCTACGGTTTGTTTGCTGCGTATGCGCGGGCCGCGTAGTGAAATAAGCGGCGCAGACTCGGCACGCAGCGGATTAACAACACTGTCACTAGAGGGCACTACCGCCGGATCGGCGTCCGCGCAAGCATGCGAAGCTACTCCAGATTTACTAAGTACTGCACTACACTTTTGAGTAGCTACTTGATGTCTACTGTCACTAGCTACACAGTACTGGGCACTATTACAAGGAGCAGTTGCAGAAGGCACTAATTTCACTACAGGGATGCACTGTTCATAGTCATTTTGCTTGTCCCGAACCCCTTTCCGTTGCACTGTTTTACGCGCTCGTCGGCGCTTGCTACGTGGCGCACTATATAGTTTTGCCATAGGCGCAGAACTACTTTCTTGCAATGGAGAACCAACTAAAGCACTGTTAAACGGTACCGTTCTTTGAGTTTTTAATTTGCATACACACAGACTGCACATGTCCCGATTTGCCACATTGATAACAGGTCGCGTTGCGACTCGGGCAATGAGCACGCTCGTGGCGAGACACACACTGGGAGCAAGATTTACGTACATTTTTCTGAAATGAGCGTTGGCGCCCGTTATGCAAATTACTGTGTCTAACACTACGGGGCGACCTTTGCGTCGCACTTTTACTCTGGCTACTGTTCACTGTCTGTTCAGCACGGCCGGTAGAAAAATAAGAATCACTAGTGCTATACTGAGAACTACGGCTAGGAAAGCGTCCGTTGCGGCGCACTGAGTTAACACTGCGGCTTTGCATTTCTACATCAGCTAAGTCAAAAGTATCATGCGCTTCTATAAGCTGCAGTACACTGTCTAATGAGGGGTCAGACTGTTTCAGAATTGCTGCCCTAATTCTGGGGTCCTGAATGTTCTGCGTAATCGCATCTCGCAACATAACGTCACTATAAGAAAGTCCACAAGAGCAAGTAAATTTACATTGGCGGGTTAAGCCCTTCAATTCCGTAATCCACTCTTGGTGTGACTGGTGCCGTTATTTTTTTATGTCTGAAAAATCGGTACCGCGCAGCGGCTACGAGAACTTTCCTCTCGTAATGAGCATTCAGTGCATCTACAATTTGTTCAAAGTCTACATCACGAGGAGATGCGTGAGGGAATAGTTTCTGCAGTAATACAAAGGTTTTGGGGCCCACCACGGACAACAAAAGATGCTTAACAGTCTGACCTGTAAGTTGATGAGCCGCGACGAGTTCTTGAAACTGTGCGAAGTAGTCGCTCCATTCTTCCTCACGTTCGTTGTACTGGCGAAATGTAGGAAGCGTTGCGGCGGCAGGTGTGGGCTGCTGAAGCGGCGGCTGTTGTTGTTGGTGAGCAGCCTGTGTCGTCAACTGCGACACCGCTTGCAGGAGTTGAGTGATTTGCGCCGTCTGTAACTGAATAATTTCCATTAAGTTCGGGTTCGGGCTAGTGGCCATGCTGACCGATTAGGCGCCGCGTATACAAGTAAATTAGTACAAAACACAAATGCAATATGAAAGAGGACGCTCTGCAACAAAAAAGTCCACAAAACACGTAACAAAATATCTTCCCCCAAAATTCTTATAATAAGGGTGGGTGGGCGGGAGCAATTTATGTGTGCTCCGACTACTACTGCTGTCTGGCTGCTGCAAGCGGGCTGGTCCACGGTTCTATCACTCCTCGTCGCCACTTTTGTGTCCCAACTTCGTCGCCGCTTTTGTGTCCCAGCCTCGTCGTAAGTGTCGGTGGCCGAGTGGAATGAGACCGACACGCTGGTGCAGGTACGGAGGGGAGCAGCCAGAAACTATAAACACTCGAGTAAATTAGAAAGAGATATATATTGCACAGAATGTAACAATACTTAACTTTTACATAGTACTGCAGAATGTTGATACATAGTTGTTAGAGGCCTGCCTAGTGCCTGTACGATAGCAAAGTCTTCACTGGTGCCTATCTGATTACGAAGGTCCTAACTGGTTGCTATCTCAGTCCGAAGTGACCGATGTCCTTCAGTGGTGGCCACGAGCGGCGTTGTCGCAGAGGGCGCTCGTGGCTGTCGTCGTAAGAACGCCGCGCCGTGCGTGCATGGCGGCGCGCGGCGAAAGTAGGTGGCGCGCACTTTGTACTTGTGCGACACCACAAAATGTTTCCTCTGCTTGAAGCTCACACTGCTGTTTTCAAACTTAACTCATTGTCTACACAACACAGCACTCTACGGTGGCGTCAAAACGATTGGGACAAAATGTTCAAATGTTTGTGAAGCTTAAGGGACTTAACTACGGGGTTATCAGTCCCTAAACTTACAAACTACTTATGAACTAACTACAACTAAGGACGGCACAAATATCCATGCCCGAGGGGGGATTCGAACTCCCGACCGTAGTTGCCGTGCAGACCGTGACCTGAAGCGCCTTAGTCCCCTCGGCCACCGCGGCCGGCGATTGGGACAATCACGGTGCTGCACAACTCAAAGAGAGTACTTGAGGAGCCAAAGAAAATTGGTTACATACATTCACCTACGTTTCGAGGCTGTTATAGATTCTACATCTACATAGATGCTCTGCAAATCATATTTAAGTGCCTAGCAGAAGGTTCATGAACCACTTTCATAACCTTTCACTACCGTTACATTCTCTAATAGCGCGCGTAAAGAAAGAACACCTAAATCCTTCCGTTTTCGATCTGACTTCTCTTACTTTATTGGGATGGTCATGTCTCCCTATGTAGGTGGGCGCGAGGAAAATATTTTCACAGTGAGAAGTAAAAGTCGGTGATTGAAATTTCGCAAATACATCTCATCGCAAGGAATAACGTCTTTCTTTTAATGATTTCCACCTCAAATCGTGCAACATTCCCGTGACGCTTTCCCCCCTGTTACGTGATAAAACAAAACGATCTGCCCATCTCTGAACCTTCTCAATGTCCTCCGTCAGTCCCACCTGGTGAGGGTCCCACACTGGGCAACAGTACTCCAGGAGAGGACGCAGAAGTGTGATGTAGGCAGTCTCTTTGGTGGAGTTGTTGCAACTTCGAATATTCTGCCAATGAAACTTAAGCTTTCGTTCGCCTTCCACGCAATATTTTCTATGTGTTCTCTCTAGTGTAAGTTGTTCGTAATTGTAACTTCTAGGTATTTGGTAGAATTTACGACCTTAAGGTTTGACTGATTTATCGCGTAATTGAAGTTCAGCGGATTACTTTTACTGGTCAAGTGTATTACTTCACACTTTTCATTATTTAGTGATAATTGCCAATTTTCGCACCATGTACAAATTTTGTGTAAATCGCTTTGCAGTTGCGTTTGACCTTCTGTTGACTTCACTAACCGATAAACGACAGCATCATCCGCGAATAGTCTAAGGGAGCTATTTAGGTTGTCTCCTAACGCAAGATATCACTTCTGTTTTACTCGATGACTTACCGTCAATTACTACGAACTGTGTCCTTTCTGATCGTGAATCCACGATTGGATATCGATGGGGATTCTTTTTTTTTTTTTCGAATCCGAAATAAACTATTTATGGTTACTAACAATGCTACAATCACAAGTAAAAAGTGTAGACTCAAGGATATCAACTAATTCACAATCGACGATCGTCCCCAGTGATAACTATGATTAACGTAATTTCCCGGAGGAAGTGGTTGGTAACAGACACATTTAAACGAAAAGGCTACCTCACGAATTTAACTTTGCTGTGGATTACCCACAAAATATAGATTTTTCCCCCATGTTGTAATTATTTCGTCTCCACGGAGGGGAAAATGAGGACAAAAAAATTAACGATCAAAAATATTATCGGTAAGACGCTACTAATTCAGTGCCAAGATATATCAATGCTGTTTGAAAACCAAGCCAGGTGGAATGACGGGAATAGTAATGAATAAACATTTAATGCTGTTCCTACTCTATGATTTATAGGTTCTTGGATATACCCATCTCCATTAAACATTATCAAAAGGCGAACATTTCATAACCCGCTTCGTTAGCCGTGCGGTCTATCGCACCCCGTTACGAGTTCCCCGGTTCGAATCCGCCCGGCGGATTAACAAAGGGGGGGGGGGTCGGTGTTCCGGTCAGCCTGGATGTGGTTTTTAGGCCGTTTTCCACATCCCCCTAGGTAAATACCGGGCTGGTCCCAAAGTCCCGCCTGAGTTACACGATTCGCAAACATTTCATAACACTTTACACTTCCCCACGTATAATACTATACACAGAAATTTGGCGTACACATTTCCTCCCGGGGGCAGGGGATGGCGGCGGAAAGGGCATCTGACCATCCCGTCAATATTAACGCGCCAAATTCCAATAACGAAAGCCGACCCTGCATGTGCGAGACAAGGGGGAAAGAGAAAGAAAGTAAAAGGCGAATATTTCATAAAGAAAATTTTGTTATTAATATGAAGAGATAATCATGGAAAGGTGCACCAGATTGGCTAAAACATTGCGGCTGCAGCAGTTGAAATTATGAGGTCTTAGTCGAAAAGACTATCGACTTTAAGAGGGAAGATTGGGGTTTAACGTCCCGTCGATATAGAAAATCGAAACCAGCGATTTTTGTAATGAGGAAGAGGATGGGAAAGGTTGAATGGTTAGAGACTCCACACTGCCTTAGTTGCTGATATATTATTGGAGATGATTACTTGGAAGAAAAATCTCACAGTCATATCTAGCTCTTCAGCGATACGAGTTATGCACTACACACATCCCACTCGTGTGCCGGCGTAGATGCAACTCGATAACGATGTCAGGGTTTCAGGATCATTGCCTGTATAAGTGGCACTTCAGGCCGCAGTACATCATGAGTACCGTGTAGGAACAGGTGCTTTTTTCGGCAGGGAGCCGTTCCTCTTGGCATTGATGAACGGCGAGCCTTCCACAGCGCCCCGGGCGCCTGGCACGGAGCCATGGACTCCGGTACTCGGACATAGATAACCCATTAGTGTCTGCGACATGGCCCTGACAGCGCAAAAAAAGGCACATACATACGCACGCAACCACAGGCGCACGCAAGTACAAACACAATCATGGAAGAGGACATAGAGACGAGATATGGAGAGGTTATTACGGACGCAAACGATGAATTGTTATCACGCTTCTGTCACACGGTAAAGTATTTTGACTGTTCTAGTTTTGCCTCTTCAGCGAAATGAGGAAAAACTGTTACCTTATAAGATTTTTTAAAAATTGTTATTTATTTATTTATTTGACATGCCCCATTACATAGTAATATTACATGCTTCAAAATAAAACTCAAGCGGTTACATCACGTACTTTAGTAAACACAAACACAGTACATAAGACTGAATGATTTACAAAAGAAGACATTTTAGCTTTGCAAGATGTATCGCTTTACATAAAGAAACCAACCGACTTTAACACATCAGGAAATCTTATTGAATTACAGAAGTTGTAAAAGTCTGTAGTGAATTTGTGAACCAAATTGAATTTACTTACGGTCCATCTTCCTATTTATTTATTTTTCAATTCGTTTCGGCCTACTAGGGGCCACGAGGCTCGTCTTAACTCTCAGCTAGGGTCTTATGCTTTTTCTTGGCCCGGTACGCCTTCATCTTCTGGCTGCTTCCTCCCATCCGTCCATTTAGGTCTGGTGGTGCCTGCACACTTCTTGCTTGTGAGCGGCAGTGGCAAGAATCCCTGTAGGATGGCCTGACGGTATTGCGTTCAGTTCTCGGTTATCTGTAATGGGATCTGCAGTTCCTCTAAGTCTGATCTAAAAGAAGTGAACCACGTGGCTTTGGACGCCTTTTCCTCGCTTGTCACTGTGAGGATCTCGAGTGATTCAGACGGGTCATGTGCCCGTAGAATGTCAGTCGCCTCTTCCTGGTGTTCATACAGTTCGTTATTATGCCTGATTCTGTAAGTACCGTCTTCCTCTCTTATGGGTCCTAATATTCTCCTCAGGATCTTAATCTCTTTTAGTTTCCTGAGTAGGCCCTTTCGATTCATCAAGGGGCACTCAGAGGCATAGAATGCAGAGGGTCTTACTACGGAGTTGTAGTGCTCCAGTTTTAAGTTCTTGGATAGGTACTTGGAGGTATAGATATTCTCACATGAATGACAGGCTAACTACGTGCACCTGGAGTCTATGGCCAAGATTTCGGTCTCACTTGCTGAAATCCATTCTCTCAAGTACTTGACTGCAGGAACTTTACAGATATTACTGTTTCCTATTGCGATTGAAAAAGAAGTCTGTTTCATATTGGTGATGAACTCAGTCTTCTGTATGTTTATTTTCAAGCCAGTTTTTTTTTCCAACATTATAGAGGCTCTGTAGTTGATGAGTAGCCTCCTCCATGCTGTTGTCCGAAAGGCTGAGATCATCAGCAAAGGCTAGAAATGGTACAATGAGGTTATCTTTCTTGTAGCCAAGCTTCAGTCCTGCTTGTGGTGACAATGTGGAAGTCACACTGATGATTTTTTCCAGAACGCAGTTGAAGAGGATGCACGAGAGGCCATCCCCCTCTGGATGGGAGTTCACCCCTAAACTTGACTTTGGAGCAGTCTGGTAGTCTTCTTTTACCTAGTTCCCACAAGCTATTTAATATTTTTTTCTTTTTAATTTCTGAGGTGATCCCTCTTTTTCAGTAGTAACTGCAGTCGAAAAATCAGGTGATCAAGTCTGAATATCTCTATTAAGTGTGCACGTTCCGGCTTAATTATTCTGAACAGTTGATAAAAGGCTTTCGGTTTCCCATGTTAACATTGCCGTAAAATGTGGAGATATTTAGAGTTTAATCATTAAACGCTATCAGATCGTAGGAAAATACGGTTTAGTGCTTTCCCCGGTTTTTCGTTTTTTGCCACTCAATCTCCCACTTGTTCCAAAACTCCTCTCGGAGTTTCTTCTTCATCGCAATTTAGGTATTTTGCTGTAGCTTACTTATTTTTCTTGACCGAGCCGCTGTAACAGCGAGATTGTCAGCAATTTCATTTTCATTTCCCCATATCCTTCGATGTGCATGTACCCATTCGAAATGCAGCTGTCAGCTGTGTGTCTGCAACCTTCTGATTGTACAACGCAGTGCCTCAATCAAGAAGTTTTGATTCTTCGGATTTAGTAACGAATCCAATGTCATCCTGCTATCGGTGTGAATTACTAAAACTCAATCAGTATTCGAGAGATTGGTTATTAACTCAAAGGCATTGAGAATGACAAATTGGTCCGCTTGATTGTTGGAGAATTCATTAGATAGTTTAACTTGTATTTGGTAAATAAGCTTTTTATTAAGAACTATTGCTATTCCCGAACCCACTCCGTCGTCTGACTTGCTCCTTGCAGTGTATACTTCATCGGATAGCATTTGTTTGCGTCCTTCTATGGTCCTTCTATAGGTATGTTCAACATATTTAGCACATTTATTACTTTGTGGCGGCAGGCGTCAAGGTATCAGACATATGTAGTAACTCGGATGGCGGTAGTACTGAGTACGCAAGTTATAAAAGGGGGTAAAGGGGGTGCTTTGGCGGAGATGCCACCTTACCCCCGTCATTCATGTGGTAGCATTAACAACGAGGTCATGGTTACACGACTGGAATTAACAAAGTTTTTACACGGAACGGTAGTTGCAGCTAGATGTATGGAGCATTCCACTTCGGAAAACGTTAGGGTATTCTGTAATGGGAGATCTACGGTGTCAAGAGCGTGCTGAAGATAGAAAATTTTGAGAATTACCTCTCACCACGGACGAATGAGTGACTTACGACCTGCGCTTAGTAACCGACTAGCAACGACGTTTGTATAAAGCTGTCAGAGTTGGTAAGCAACGCTGAGCGAAACAACCGTTGGAATCAGTGTAGGATGTACGACGAACACAATGTCCTGTCTCTCCATGCACAAACATCACTTTAGAAAGCATCGTTCGGGTGAAACTGAGCTAGCCCTGTTCTCACATATATTGCGAGCCATAGGTGAGGGCAACAGGCACAATGCTTTCGTATCGACTTCCGGAAGTGTCGACTCCACACTGCTAACAAAGGTATGAGCTTTGGAAACGGGTTCCCACGTGTGTGAGTGGCTCGGAGACTTCATAAGTAAGAGAAGCAGTACGGTATCCTCGATGGAAAGCAAATACCGGGTTATCAAAAAGTCAGTATCAATTGGAAAACTTAATAAATCACGGAATAAAGTATATTAGAATGAACAAATAAAAAAAAGTTCAAAAAAATTTCCGACAGATGGCCTGAAAGATCTTTGCGCGCGTCGTTTGGTGATGATAGTGTGCTCAGCCGCCACTTTCGTCATGCTTGGCCTCCCAGGTCCTCAGACCTCAGTCCGTGCGATTATTGGCTTTGGGGTTACCAGAAGTAGTAAGTGTATTGTGATTGACCGACATCTTTTGGGATGCTGAGAGACAACACCCGACGCCAATACCTCACCATAACTCCGGACATGCTTTACAGTGCTGTTCACAACATTATTCCTTGACTACAGCTATTGTTGAGGGATGATGGTGAACGTATTGAGCAATTCCTGTAAAGAACATCATCAATGCTTTGTCTTAATTTGTTATGCTAATTATTGCTTTTCTGATCAGATGAAGCGCCATCTGTCGGACATTTTTTGAAGATTTTTTTCCTATTAAAACCCCATGCCATTCCAAGCATGTGTCAGTTTATTACCTCTCTATCTACATCATTCCGTGATTTATTAAGTTTTCAAATTTATAATGATTTTCCGATCACCTAGTAGCTGATATAGATAAAAGCGGAAACTCTTCGCTGAAAAGTGCGGCAGCGCACCTAAGCACCTCCTAGCGTCGTCAGTTGTAAACTAAAACTGGGAGTGAACGGCCGATTAACACAGACTCAGAACACTTACATCAATCGTCGTCGTACTTTATAGAAGTACGAAATGGTTGTATGTGGAATTGTATGTGATATACAAGGCTGTAGTAGCTAACTACAAACAGCGATGCATTACGAAATCTTTCTTCAGGTTCGCGAAAGAGAGACATTTTTAAATATGACAGTTTAAGCAGGTTACCATTAGACCTACAGATCATTTCCTTTTAATACACAGAGTCTTTAACGCTTTGATTTACTCTTTTCTATAAGTTGTTTATAGATACCAGCAGTGCGCTATTCGTAAGCGAAGAGCTGACTTGGATAAAATTTTGAGAAAGAAGGGCTCAGAGCATTTAAATAAAAGCTATGTATTATGCCCAGACTACATTTTGGAGAAAGATTTCAGAAACAAGATTTTGTAAAACCAAGTGTAAATGTAATTTGTTCATTGCGTGTAGTTTATTTCTTTTAAAAATGGTGGATAATGTATTACAACAACAAATGTATAACAGCAAGTTTTATTTGAATCCCTTAATTTAAACCGTAGACGAGGCTTTAGAAACATGAACACAATACTTTCACTGTCAGCTGTTCGTATTTAAGTAAAAAATATATTTTATGAAACACAAGCTTTCCGTTCTGCTGCGTAACTGCTCATGAAAACTGCTTTCATATATATAGTTAAAACTTACGTCATGTGTTACTTTCGTTCGAATTCTCTTCATATAATCTGTACATATTACGAAGGGTATTATTTGTCCGTCTACGCAACTAAAACAATTGCGATCGTTTTTCACCAGACGCGTTTAGTTTCATTGAATGTAAAAAAAATCTTCAGTGGTCTGAAATGAGAGTGCCATAAATATTTGTAAAATGTGGATTTTTTTCACTTACGGCAATTTTTTCTTGGGTTTTCGCATAAGACCTCATGAAGAGTCGACGTGTTGCACAGTTGATGTCAGAAACGATTGCTTTTTTTATGCCTTACAGTTTAAAAAATCATCATCTAACAAAATATCTTAAGCTGCATAATAAATGTCAACCTTGCAAAGTAATTTTGGTACGCAGTGAAATATAATACGTAGTCACCGATGTGAAGGTAAACATAGCATACAACTCGAACAAACACATGTCTCTGCTGGCAGTGTCTGTGACAAACGCAAGTAAACGCCACGGAGTTTCCGCTATTATCTTTATAGGCTGCTAGCTGTAAACCCGCTGTTGCCCGGGTGTTTATTTATCCCACACTCTCGTAGTCCACATCCCCTTCCCCCATCTCTCTGCATCCAACACTTTCTCTCCCATCACTCTGTTCGTTTCCACCTTTGCCTCTCTCAGCAAAGTTTTCTGCTAGGTACCCTCTGTCATGTTTCATACAAAGATTTATGTACCCGGTGATCTTCCTCTTGGTTTAAAGGTAATGTGTGGAAAAATTCATAAAGATTGGAGCAAAACTACGCATTTTGTAAAATTCCGTAAGTTAAGTACCCTCCACCATGCACCGAACGAAATTTTATACAGACAGTGACATTCCTCTTGTTATTCATGTAGAGTGTGCAAAATTTCATCAATATCGGAACACAACTATAGATTGTGTAGAACCCGTTGATGCGATGTGAAAGGCGTAGTATACCGTTAGCAGAGCCTCTTCTCTTGATGGTTTTTTACTGCTTATATTTCCTTATTCGTATGCTTATCCTAACACAGAAAGAGCTGACGACATTGTAGCACGCATAGTCCAAAGATACGGCCTGTGACAGCACGTTTCGCTGTATGTAACGTCCTTGCTATACAGTCGCGAACGTCATCGCTGGCCTTCAGTCCGAATTTTTTTTTTAATAATTTGACGGCTTTCAACCAGCATATTTATACCCCCTTATAGATATCAGTATGGAACTGCTATGGTGTACAACGGGAGACTTCGGACAACAATTACACACAGACCATTCGTGTGCGTTCTGTAGTTTTCGCTGCAGAGCGAAATATTAACACACCACACACATACACACGTAGAATTTTATATAAACCGATAACTTTCCACCCCAATATACTTCACCCTTTTATCATTATCAACCCTCAAGCAACAATACAACCAATAAAATTATTTTCAAAGAGTAAATACATTTTCAAAGAGTAATTATTGTTCCGCATTTCGCGTTATATTCTTCAAAATAATAAATATCTGTCAGATGTCTATAAAAGCTTCCTCAGGTATAAATTAGTAACTCTACAAATATTTCAGTCTCTGCGTCTTGTCGTTCGAACGTGATAAGCGTACACCGAACAAACATTCGCATTAATATATAGAGATAAATACCTATTCGATCGCCATAAAACCATGCCTAAAGCTTTCCCCGGGTAGACATTAGTAACTGTACAAATTTTTGCTCTTTATGTCTTGTGGTTCAGACGTGCTAAACGTACACCGAACAGACATTCACATTTATAGATATAGATTTGCGGCAAGTATGCATTACAGACGAGGGTATCGCCAGGAGTGCCCTATACATTTCACAAAATGCAGTTGTTTATTTTTGTTGTAAACGTATTGAAACATATATTTCCTTCAGTATTATCAATAACTGAGCACACATAGCTTATGTTTCACCGCAATACCCTGTCGGCTGACGTATTATTGTAGATACAATATGTTGCTTAATCTCTTCACCTATTTACAAAAATGTATATATCTGGTTTACTATTCATTACTACTCAACAAATTTGTATATAAGGTAACAAACTAGCTCGAAGCGAAAAGTATGAAAAACAGAAATAAAATGGTTTCCTCGTTACCATACTTTTGAACGCACGACAGATGTGCACATATCCGTTACAGGAGAAACTAATAAATACCAGGAAGTGGCCACAGGAATGATTTACCAGGTAATGAAGAAAACCAAAGTGCAGTTCGGTAGTCGTAGAAAAAAAATATAGGGTAAGGTGGTACAAATTCGATATAGGTACAATTCTGATCAACATAAATTTTCGTGCCATTTGTCAGTCTCGTAGTTGCTCGTTGTGTGGCATTGTAGCGTAGCAGGTTTCTACAGCTCCTCCTGTATTTCCAAGAATACACCACTTTGTGCGAAGGAGAAATAAATTTCTTCCCGTTAGGAGGTACGTGAAGCTACTTAGTCTAAAGAGCTCTTATAAATTTTCTATTTCAGGGTGACTAGATTCTCTACCCAAAATACAATGTTTGGTACCACGAAGTATGCGTTGGTGCCAGACGGCAAAAGTGCTTTTTATGTGGAAGATGCCCTTAGTTAAAATTCTACTAGCAAGTGATCACAACTGTACCTAGTGTGGTACATTTTCGATCGATTTTTCTCAATTCTGTAACTTTTTTGTGTGTCTATACCGACATTTGTAATTGTCTAATATTTGTGTTGCATATTAGTTAAACATCCAAGAACAAGTGTTATAATTAAAATTATATCTTTTCTCAATATATTTCTAGTTACAATAACATTTGTCCGAAATGATCGAAATTGTACCACCTTACCCTATACAGGGTAAGTCACCTAACATTATCGCTGAAAATATTTCGTAAACCACATGAAATACTGACGAACCGATTCCACAGACCGAACGTTAGGAGAGGGGCTACTGTAATTCGTTAATACAAACCATAAAAATGCATGGAAGTACGTTTTTTAACACAAACCTACGTTTTTTATTGGAACCCCGTTAGTTTTGTTAGCACATCTGAACATATAAAGAAATACGTAAACAATGCCGTTTGTTGCATTGTAAACTGTTAATTACATCCTGAGATACTGTAACCTAAAGTTGACGCTTGAAACCTCCGACGTTTAGTGGCGTGTTGTAACAAACACAAGCCAGCGAGCAGCATCTGCAGGGACATGTTTACGATGACGACCGTGTTTACAAGTGTGGCTGTAGTGCACTGTTATGGTTTGGTCTAGCTGTCGCAGTTTCTGCATGTAGCACTTGCTGCTATTGTTGTCCTGCATTCGTATTTGCACGCAGACTAACTGTAGTACACTGTGTTACCAGACGTCTGTTATAGTGCATTGTTGTAGGAACTATGACCATGGTGTATTGGAACTCTGAAAAGGCGGAGATGATACTCATCTATGGCGAGTGTCGACAAAATGCAGTGTGTATGCAGAACGGTACCCGGACAGAGAGCATCCAACGTGCCGCACATTTCAAAACATCTACCGCCAACTGTATGCAACAGGCATGGTCGTAGCATGCAAACGGGTCCGTAACAGGCCCGTCACAGGAGAAGCGGGTGCAGTTAGTGTGTTAGCTGCTGTTGCCGTGAACCCATACAGGAGTACACGGGAGTCGGTGGACAGTCAAACTAGTGTCATGCGCATACTGCATCGTCACCGCTTTCACCCGTTTCATGTGTCGCTACATCAGCAATTACATGGTGATGACTTTAATCATCGTGTGCAATTCTGTCAATGGGCATTAACAGAGAATGCGTTGCAGTTCTACCTGTTTACCGATGAAGCGGGTTTCACAAACCACGCGGCAGTGAATCTATGGAACAAGCCTTACTGGTTCGTGGACAATCCTCGCTGGCTCCGACAGGTAGAGCGACAGCGACCGTGGACTGTAAATGTATGGTGCGGAATCATTGGGCCCAAACAGCTGCAGCATACATCGCGTTTCTACAGTATAATCTGCAAACGTTGCTCGAAAATGACCCACTGGAAACGCGTCGGGCGTTTCATCGGACGAGGCGGACGCATAAATTGGCCAACCCCTTTTCTTACACCTATGGACTTCTTTCTGTGGGGTACGTTAAAGGAGACTGTGTACCGTGATGTGCCTACAACCCCAGAGGATATGAAACAACGTATTGTGGCAGCCTGCGGAGACATTACACCAAATGTACTGCGGCGTGTACGACATTTATACGCCATAGATTGCAATTGTGTGCAGCAAATGATGGCCATCACTTTGAACATCTATTGGCCTGACATGTCGGGACACACTCTATTCCACTCCGTAATTGAAAACGGAAACCACGTGTGTACGTGTACCTCACCCCTCATGGTAACGAACATGTGCGTCAGTGAAAAAGACCAATGAAGGTGATAGCATGTGGAAGTTATGTGCTGTTCTAGTCTCTTCTGTACCTAAGGTACATCACCGTTCCCTTTGGATCCCTACTTAATTCGGTGCTCTCCCATACACACGATCGAACAGCGGAGGAGTGATACTCAAGCGTCAACTTTAGGTTATAATATCTCCGGATGTAATTAACATTTTATAATGCAACAAACGGCACTGATGACGTATTTGTTTATATGTTCAGATGTGCTAACGAAACTAACAGAGTTCCATTTAAAAACCGTTGGTTTGTGTTAAAAAACATACTTCCTTGCATTTTTTGTATTAACCAATTACACTAGCCCCTCTCCTCACGTTTGGTCTGTGGAATCGGTGCGTCAGTATTTGATGTGGTTTACGAAATATATCCAGCTGTAATGTTAGGTGACTCACCCTGTATATATACATACCCTTACTGTAGTTTTTAGTACTCACATTTATCTGCAGAGACGGAAGAGAAACAGAGCGGCCTGGAATTCATGTACTTGATACATCTGACATAAAAAGTATATATGAAATATGACACGAAGAAATGTGTAGAATCTGGAGCCACCGGTCGTAATGTGTGATAGAAGAAACTCGGGGCTTGAGTGCGAATGGTCAGACAGTGCGTTCTTGCAGGAGACCCGTATCAGTGTTGGAAGTGAAGTGTGAGCTGACACTAGACAGATGGTATTGAGTAAAGGCTTGCGAAGTTTGGTATGAAAAAAATTGTGCGCAGTTGTGGACGATTGATGGCTCCAGCGCGGTGAATATACCAGAAAAAGTGGGGACGTAGAGCCGCCAGCGAGGAAGGAGACTCAAAATGAGCCGCCATTATGGGTCAGAACGCTAAAATAACTTAGGCGCCTGGAACGGTGTAATATTCTACGTCAGTGTTACTTCATAGTGTTTGCTTTCCGGGGGAGTTTTTTTTTATTTTTTCAACTTTATCCAAATCTTGCGTATTGACTACTTCTGAAATCACTACAAAATGACCGAATGTCTCAATTGCAGTGAATGATATTGTGCCTACTGTTATGTATGAGAAATTGGCATTACGAATGAAGTAATCAGTCCTATGCTACTAGGACCAGTTTTGCTTGTAAAAAGTTCGACACCCAGCTATTTAATTTCTCTATATTGGTTATATTTTGTTGATTTAGAGCCCATGAAACGAGATGAGCGGAGGACTTTCTTCCATCGTATATCAACTGATATAAAGTTGTGTGATACGTTGTGCCCCCAACCATACAACAAACATCTCGTGTAAATAGTGGTAAAATGTATTTTATGAATTCACACATAAAGACTCTCTTTCTTTGGTGGTCTGGAAGAAATTAAAATCTATTTTCAAATCCACAGATACCAAAAACATTTGCTAGAAAGAACTAAAATTTAAATCAATTTTTCAGTAACATAACAGCTTTTGTTTGCCTCATGGCTCTAACGTAAGCAGCATGTGATGCTGCTGTAACTTTTTAAACGGTAGAAATGGTGAAAGACTGGAAGACAGAAAGATCTGGAAAAAGTAGAGGTAAGATTTGTCGGAACACAATTGAAATGGGAAGCGGTAACTGGGTGTGGTTGGTATATGCCAAGCCAAGTTTGCTGCTCATCTAATAAAGGAAAATAGGAAAGATAAAACAGGTAGGAATCAAGGAAATATCAGGGAATTTCAAATGAAAAAAAAAAAAAAAAAACCTGCAATATCTGAACAGATCAGTTTATTTACTTACGGAGATGCCATGCAACGGAAATGACGAAGAAATCGACTTTGTCACAAAAGAGTTGACAGGTTTTCAGTTATTAACTTTGTTAGCTATATTTGTCAATGTTTTACAAAACACTATTATTTGGGAGAAAAAATGTGAGTACATGTCTCCCAGTTCTGACGTTCCTATTTCTGAAAATATAATTTAATGATATATAATATATTCCTTTTATATTTCCCATCCTGTCTTACGCATTATCTGATCTGTATAGAAGAAGCATAAAAATTACTATTAACTGAAGGCGCAACTTCACTGGTTAAAAAACACAAAAACTCTGTAACAAACTAAGGTCTCTACTGACATAGCTTAATTGTTTACTAGCCCTGTATATCATAAATCTCATACAGAAGACAATAAAGTGTTGTTCATTCTGAATGAAATTAATACATTCATAAATTAGTGGCAACTTCATGTTGGAACACATCTCAAAATTTATCATTGAAAAATGCTAAAGCTGTGTGTGGAAATCAGGTAACCGTTAGGGAATTTCACTTTGAGAAACTTGTGGCAATCCTGATGAAGGCAAGCACTGGGCTATTGGGACACTGAAAGGAACATAGAATATGAGCCGCGACAATTTTAATCCATGAAAGGCTGACATGTAAGTATATAAAGATATTTGTAGTTGAAAATACTTGAACATAAAAAAAATAAAAAAAATTAAAAAAAAACATAACTGACCATTTTACTGAAAAAGTACTTGAGACAGAGACATGAAATATTTAGAGGATCCTCTGAAAAGTTGCGTGTTCGAATAAGAAATCATAGCACACCTCATAATAAAATTTTTGCAATGGTACTAGTTCAGTATATGTACAAAAGAACATCAATATCACACATAAAACCTTCGAAGATAGTCGTTACAGGGTTCAGTAATTAAAGTAGCGGCGTATGCCACACAATCTACACTTAAAACGTTTGGACCATGAGCTACACAAAGATGCTGTATAATCTGAAAGCTTTTTTCAAACTAATTTTGTAACAAAATTTGTAAATATATCACAACCTGAGGAAGCCTCGTATGAGATATTAGTTAATGGATATACCCTTAGTTCTGCATCATGACGTAATTACGGTAATTGTGTAATAATGCATTAACTTGTTTGAAAAATTTATAGTTGTAATCGGGTCGTTTATGATGTAGAACTTCTAGACAAAGTAAGATAAAGTTTTTAACAATCCCATCTTAGTACCGTCACTAACGTTGGTAACGGCTACCTGTTAGTTGGCAGAGCTCGATTTTAAAGAAACTAAACGGAAACGAGCTAGGACAAGTTGCTCTTTGAATGTTACTTCCATACTTATTTATGTTCTAGGGAGTGAAAAAACTCTGACCCAACTTGTCGTTCTGTTCTCAGTAACAGTTGACGTACTAAATATCACACATGTTACTCGTAGAATTTCCGGTTGCATCTCTCTGCCGCTATAGAGCTAGGAAATGTAGCGCGAAAACTCGTGATGTGTAATGACACATACAGATGTTAAATGAAATTCATCCTCTTACACCCAAACCTGCAGATGTCGGACACTCAGATCGGTACCAAACGTTGTATATCGATAGAGTATCGACCGAAACTTCTATATGATTCTTGCTATGTGCTACCGTCCAGGAGAACGAGCGTCAACGGGAAATAATAAGTAACACCTGTCCTACGGAGCACAGGAGAAGCATATCTGTAGGGGTCTGCCGCGCTGAACTACCGTGGGGTAGATGATAGAGCGAATGTTTGTCGTTACGAGGGTCCTTGCTTCACACCCTGGTGGCGCGAATTTTTAATATGATTTTTTTTATTTTTTATTTTCATTTTTTTCTGTATGACTTTGGAATTTGTTCTACGTCGACAAACGTACACTGAGTGGGTTAACATGTTTCTGAAATGTAAAAGTATAAGGACTGTTCGGATTTTATTGCACTGTGTTATCGACAGTTTGCTTCTGCTTCGTTTTATTTGAAAGTAGGAAACCTGTAGAATATATTCGTAGTAGAAAGAAACAATTGCTCCATACGTGCGAAAGTATTAAAGTAACAATAATAAATGACTGCTAGATAGTCAGCACCGCCGTTCAGCAGATGTGCGTGTTGTGGCTAGAGTGCCGTGGAATTGCCTACACCATCAAATGGGGCTGACGTTGCTCAAAAAATGTTCAAATGTTTGTGAAGCTTAAGGGATTTAACTGCGGGGTCATCAGTCCCTAAACTTACAACCTACTTATGAACTAGCTAAGACTAAGGACGGCACAAATACCCATGCCCGAGGGGGGATTCGAACCCGCGACCGTAGTGGCCGTGGCCGTGACTGACGCGCCGCAGTACGCTCGGCCAGTGCGGCCGGCATACATTCTCTTTTAACAATCTTCAACGGACTGCAGTTAAAGAAAGAAGGCTCTAGGCGCGGCTTGAACACACGACCCTCTGGTCGATGAACTAAACGAACTAACCAACAGTAGCATAACGTAATGAGTTCTCACAGTTATGCTTTTCCTCTACTTCGTAGGTTAGGTGTTACTTATTATTACAGATTACGCACGTTCTCTTGGACGACAGCACGTTACACGAATTATATACAAGTTTCGGTTGGTACTCTGTCGACATACAACGTTTGGTACCGATCTGAGTGTCTTACTTCTGAAGGTTTGGGTGTTAGAGATTTCCAATCCACTCAAGATTCATTGATAGTGCATATGGAGTACATGGAATGATTATATCAACAGATCAATACCACAAGTGGTACTAAAATACCAGGTCAAAGGATAAAAGTGCAGCCCTCGGTCGCGAAGATAAAAAATTATTTAACCTGGTTTCGGCAATAACTATGATTGCCTTCATCAGAAAATATAAATTATATATAATATAAATTACTATTATATATAATATAAATTATATGTTGTTGTTGTTATGGTCTTCAGTCCGGAGACTGGTTTGATGCAGCTCTCCACCCTACTCTATCCTGAGCAAGCCTTTTCATTTCCTCATAAGAACGGCAACCCACATCCACTTGAATCTGCTTACTATACGCGTCTCTTAGCCTCCCTCTGCGATTTTTACCCCACACACTTCCCTCCAATGCTAAATTTACAATTCCCCGATGTCTAAGAATGTGTCCTACCAAGCGATCCCTTCTTTTAGTTAGGGTATGCCAAAAATTCCTTTTCTCGCCAATTCTGTTCAGTACCTCTTCATTAGTTATGTGATCTACCCACCTAATCTTCAGCATTCTTCTGTAACACCACATTTCAAAAGCTTCTATTCTCTTCCTGTCCGCACTGCTTATCGTCCATGTTTCACTCCCGTACAAGGCAACACTCCACACAAATGCCCTCAGAAAAGACTTCCTTACACTTAAATTAATATTCGATGTTAGCAAATTTCTCTTTTTCAAAAATGCTTTTCTTCCCATTGCCATTCTGCATTTTATATCCTCTGTACTGCGACCATCGCATGTTATTTTACTACCCAAGTAACAAAACTCATCTACCACCTTTGTTATTTCGTTACCTAATCTAATTCCTTCAGCATCGCCTGATTTTCTAAGACCGCATTCCATTATTTTTGTTTTGCTCTTGTTAATGTTCATTTTTTACGCTCTCTTCAACACACTGTCCATTCCATTCAACTGCTCTTCCAGGTCGTTCGCTGTCTCTGACAGAATTACAATGTCATCAGCAAAACGCAATGTTTTTATTTCTTCCCCTTGAACTTTATTCCCTATTCCAAAATTTTCCTTGCTTTCCTTCACCACCTGCTCAATATACAAATTGAATAACATCGGAGAAAGGCTACAATCCTTTCTTACTCCCTTCCCAACTGATGCTTCCCTTTCATGCCTTTCGAGTCTAATAACTGCGGTCTGGCTTTTGTACAAGTTGTAAATAACTCTCCTTTCCCTGTATTTTACCCCTGCTGACTTAAGAATTTGAAAGAGTGTAGTCCAGTCAATATTGTCAAACGCTTTCTCCAAATCTACAAAGGCTAAAAATGTAGGTTTGCCTTTCCTTAATCTATCTTCTAAAATAAGACGTAAGGTAAGTATTGCCTCCCGGGTTCCTACGTTCCTCCTGAATCCAAACTGATCTTCCCCTAGGTCAGATAATAATATATAACATGATATTGCAAATTTTATAAGAGTTTTTATAAAAAGGAGAATGTAAGCACTAATTTAATTTAGAGCATTGAAGCTGTCACATAATAAAAGTTACAAATCGGCTCCGGCCGCGGTGGCCGAGGGGACTGAAGTGCTCCAGTTACGGTCTGCACGGCCACTACGGTCGGGGGTTCGAATTCCCCCTCGGGCATGGATATTTGTGCCGTCCTTAGTCTTAGGTAGTTCATAAGTAGTTCGTAAGCTTAGGGACTGATGACCCCGTAGTTAAGTCCCATAAGTTGTACAAACATTTGAACATTTGAGACTCAGGCTTGCGGCCTTCCGACTACCGGCCATCACAGGGAAACAGGCCCTACTGACAACACAACACGCGAGCGTCACCAGCAAGCAACTGCCGCCGCGCGGCCCGCCGACAGCAGGAGAGAAACGCAAGCCCTCATCTCAATCGCTGATGGCCGCCAATCATGTCATCTAGGCAAGAAGCAATAGACAACGACTGATCCCCACTCCTTCCACCTTAGCATCCTATCATAATGAAGTTTCCATTATTCCGACAAAAATCACCAATAACATCGTTGATTCTAAAAATCATGAAGTTGACAGTAAAGGTAAAATACAGGGGCTTGGCAGCGCGATTCCTCAGTTGGCAGCAATAAAAAAAGTCGCTCACAAAATTTTCTCTTGGGCATATTTCCGACAGTAAAAGAACGTCAAAGACTGGGGTGGGTGTGTTTTCCACACGCGAGTGTGTTGCAAAATTACACAGTTGCACCAGCAATCTTGTACGGGATGTAAAAGGCGTCTTGAAGAACAAAATGATCATAAAAACCATTCCCAGAAACGCCATTCAGCAAAGCTATGGAGAATCCAAGTTACAGGCACCAGCTCCTGCCGCTAGACATCCCCTCCAGCAACGTCATCGCTCTGTAGCGGCGTTGAATGACGTTTCCGGGCATGGGTTTCTATGCTCATTTTGATCCTCAAGACGACTCCTCCTAGTAGTTTATAATTGTATTATTTTGAAACTCACTGACGTATTGGTTATGAATCCCTTTATGACATATTGATCGCTTATTGATTTTACATGATGACTAGTTTCGACTCGTTAAAGAGCCATTATCAAATCTTAATTATCGAGGCATGGTAAGGAATATACTGCAGATGAACCAACATCATAGTGGCAAGTTATAAATGGCATGCACATCGTCAATCGAATTTGGGAAAAAAAAAAAAAAAAAAAAAAAAAAAAAAAAGTTCAAATGTTTGTAGAGATTATGGGACTTAACTACTGGGTCATCAGTCCCTAAACTTACAAACTACTTATGAACTAGCTAATACTAAGGACGGCACAAACATCCATGCCCGAGGGGGGATTCGAAACCCCGACCGTAGTGGTCGTGCAAACCGTGACTGGCGCGCCGCAGTCCCCTCGGCCACCGCGACCGGCATCGAATTTGCCTTTGGGTCATGTTGTTCAAGATCATGTGCTATACCATTGCACATGTCCAGGTAGTGTTTTATCACAGTGAAAACTGTAGATCAACTCACTGTGATAACACACTACCTGGACATGTGCAACAGTATAGCACAGGGTCTTGGACAACATGACCCAAAGGCAAATCGATTGACGATGTGCATGCTATTTATAATTTGCCACTACGATGTTGGTTCATCTGCTGTATATTTCTTACCATGTCTGGACAATTAAGATTTGATAATGACCAATGAGTCGAAACAGGTCATTATGTAAAATCAATAAGCGATCTATGGCAATAAAGATCCCATAACACTTTCAGGCCCTGCACGCACAATTATGCGTCTGGCTTCGCTCGCTTTATTTCCTTGTGATTCACGCTAGGAAGTTCGGGCCTGCCTCACACATTCATGGATGGACTCTGGTAACGCGCGCAACATGTTTTACTTTCATGTTTCTACACTGGATGACACCATCAGTCGACAGGGTCGGCAAACTTCCACTACACTTAAAATGGCGGCAAGGAAGACTTGTTGATAACGTGTTGGTATCCTTGTTACGATATGTCAAGCTATTATATCTTACAGCCAATTGATTCTATATGATCCTGTGGTGTTATGTAATTTCTTTCAAAGGCATGTTACTGTTGGATGGTGAAGATCATAAAAATTTGTAGTGAAGGCTCAAATCAGATAATTGTGCGGGTACAAATTTTTTGAAAATAATTTTTTTTTTTTGTAATAATTACTGAATGTATTTTGTATCTTAATCGTACCTCTCTATATTAATGTCACATCACGTACAACCTTGGGTCTAAATGGGATACAGGGATTCATAACCATTACATTAAAGATCGCCTCCTAAGCAACCTGAATATGATGTCAGGTAATTATAGCATTGACGTATGTAACAAGACACGCACACAGTTTTCGACGTCCATTTACTGCTAGAAACATGCGCAGGAGAAAATTTTGTGAGAGACTGTTATTGCTGGCATGCGATAAAACGCGCTGCGAAGCCCGAGTGCGCGAATTTTGATGCACCCTGCATAGTAACAACCAGCTCACATCAGTATACACAGATGATGGCAACTGTGACGTTTGCCGAAACGTCGGTTACAAACCCAGGGAACTCTCATGACATCGGTTAACTGGTTTATTGTGCCGTTTTACCGGTGATAAAAGGCGACAATTCGCTGGAACTTTCATATTTCTTCTTCCTACTATATTTACACTAATTATTGTCTATTAAATGATGATCACTGTCCGCATCCGTGTCCGTGTTGGTCGGTGTCATACTAGGAAAAAGAGACAGTCAGTTCTACAGAGATCTGTGAATACGATTTTCGTCTCATTTCCTACGAGGACGTATGTACGGCGTTCCCAAAGGACAATGTCAATTCCACTCTCTGCCAGCAAAAAAAAAAAAAAAAAAAAAAAAAAAAAAAAAAAAAAAAAAAAAAAAAACGAAGGCATCGAACGATAACAATGGAACCGATTTATGAGGCCGTTTCTCAGGGCGGACTACCTCGATCTGACAGCAATAACGGCGCACTCGCCGAGCAGCAGAAAAATTTTGCAATGTATAACACACTTTCGAGGTGGATGAATAGTCACTCCGGTTTTGACGAAGAAATGAGGCGAAAAGGCACCACAATAAAAGAGGCGGTGCTGCCTTTAGGCCAGGCAGCCATTTGTTTTGTCGGCAGCGAGGCGCAGCAAGTGTGGCGTTGCCTGGGAGACGCCCCGGTGGTGGTGGTGCTGTAGCTGCCGAGCCCCGTGTCGTCAGGCGCCGCGGAGACGTAATCGAAGTCGCGACTCCGCGACTGAATCACCGCGCTGGGTCGCCGCCAGGGCATCAATTCTCGCGGGCGCCAGGCCCACGGGGAGTCGCAGTTGCCGAACTGCCTCTGCCTCTGCTCCTGCAAGGGGTCTCTCCGCCTCGTGACGTGACGCTAACTCGGGAAGCCGCCGTTACTTTAGTCGGGGTGCCGTGCGCGCGAGGGTGGCGGAGCACTGGTGGCAAAGGGCTCTCGCCCCTTCTACGGATCCGTCTTACTCTGTCACTGTTGATGTTGCGGACTTCACTCCGGAAACTGGTTTACTGCAGCTCTCCAGGCGAGTCTACTCGCATCTTTAGCTCCAGATCAGTCGTTGACAAAGTGTGTGTCGCGACCTATTAGTCGATGGCGTGGTTTGTTCGGGTTGTTCACAAATTTAAATAATCTGAATAAAATACACTTCTGGCCATTACAATTGCTACTCCACGAAGATGACGAGCTACAGGACAGGATGGAGATGCTATGAAATCCAAATGATTAGCTTTTCAGATCATTCACACAAGGTTGGAGCCGGTGATGACATCAACAATGTGCTGACATGAGGAAAGTTTCCAACCGATTTCTCATACATGAACAGCTGTTGACCGATGTTGCCTGGTGAAACGTTGTTGTGATGCCTCGCGAAAGGAGGAGAAATGCCTACCATCACGTTTCCGACTTTTATAAAGGTCGGATTGTAGCATATCGCGATTGTGTCCTATCGCGACATTTCTGCTTACATTGTTCGCGATCCAATGACTGTTAGCAGAATATGGAATCGGTGGGTTCAGGAGGGCAATACGGAACGCCGTGCTGGACCCAATGGTAGCGTATCACTAGCAATCGAGATGACAGGCATCTTATCCGCATGGCTATAACGGACCGTGTCGCCACGTCTCGATCCCCGAGTCAACAACCATCTGAGACAACAACCATCTGCACCAACAGCTGGACGACGTTTGCAGCAGCATGGACTATCAGCTCGGAGACCACGGCTGCAGTTACCTTTGACGCTGCATCACAGATAGGAGCGCCTGCAATGGTGTACGTAACGACGAACCTGGATGCACGAATGGCATGTTTTCGGATGAATCCAGGTTCTGTTTACAGTATCTTGATGGTCAAATCTGTGTTTGGCGACATCGCGGTGAACGCACATTGGAAGCGTGTATTCGTCATCGCCTTACTGACGTGATGGTATGGGGTACCATTGGTTACACGTCTCGGTCACCTCTTGTTCGCATCGACGACACTTTGAACAGTGGCCGTTACATTTCAGATGTCTTACGACCAGTGGCTCTGCCCTTCATTCGATCCCTGCGAAACCCTACATTTCAGCAGGATAATGCACGACAGCATGTTGCAGGTCCTGTACGGGCCTTTCTGGATGTGCAAAATGTTCGACTGCTGCCCCGGAGACGCAATCTCCAGATCTCTCACCAATTGAAAACGTCTGGTCAATGGTGGCCGAGCAACTGGCTCGTCACAATACGCAAGTCACTACTCTTGATGAACTGTGGTATCATGTTGAAGATGCATGGGCATGTGTACCTGTATACGCCATCCAAGCTCTGTTTGACTCATCGCCCAGGAGTATCAATGCCGTTATTACGGCCAGAGGTGGTTGTTCTGTGTACTGATTTCTCATGATCTATGCATCCAAATTGTATAAAAATGTGATCATATTTCAGTCCTAGTATAACATATTTCTCCAATGAATACACGTTTTTCATCTGCATTTCTTCTTGGGGTAGCAATTTTAATGTCCGATATTTTACGTTCCTCGCAGAAAAAGAAAAAGGAAATTTGTATTATCTTAAAAATGAATGTACAAACCCCTTTCCTTTTTTCTTATCGTGTCTGCGCGAACGCAGTCCCCGCTACCAAAAGTAATACTCCCCAGTTACCTACTTTAGGGTTAATCGCAGGGGTCAGCCCAACCGAAGTGCAATGAAAAAGCCTCTTCCTGGAGCAACCGCTTTTTTTTTTTTTTTTTTTTTGTTTCTTTTTGTGTTTCATTAATTTTTTCTTTTTTATTATTTTTCCTTTATTTTTTCTTGGTTTGCATCAAGTTAACCAAAAGCATAGGTGCTTATAACTCAAATACTGGTTGTCAGGGCTGTTTCCAGTGCGTACATTGTCACTTAATGGAGGAGGTTCGTCCTTTGTATATACAGGGTGAATCACCTAAGACTTGCACCGCAAATATTGCGGAAACGGAAAGCGCGATTGATGTGCGGTTTTCACAGAATGGATTGTTAGTCTGGGGCTCGTATTTTTAGCCAACAAACGGATTGTAGTATTACTCAGAAAGTGTATTTTTTATGCAAACATATAGTTTTTAAATGGCATAATGGTTGTTTCTATCACGAACTGGAATGATTGACACCAGCTCTGTACAAGGAATTTTGAATGATATTTTTATCACGTATAGTTTGTCAGCTACAACCGTTCAAAGTTTCGAGGGCGGAGGCTGCGATAGCGTAGATGACTGGCCGAGTGGCTAGCCCCTGGGGCACGGCCCACTGTCTCATGACCACCAGCCAGTTAGCTACGCTGTCGTAGCCTCCGCTCCATAAACTCTGAATGGTTGTAGCTACCAAACTAAACGTGATAAAAATGTCATTCAGTATTCTTTGTACACGGCTGGTGTCAAAAAATTCATTTCACGATAGAAACAACAATTATTCCATTGTAAAAATTGTACGGTTGCATAAAAATACACTTTCTAGGTATTTTTGCAATCTGTTTATTGGCTAACAATCCATTCTGTGAGAATCGCACATCAATCGCACTTTCCGTTTCCGCAATATTTGCGGTGCAAGTGTTAGGTGATTCACCATATATGTACACACACTACCGCTCATTAATTTCAGTACACCCTGGTATTTCAGATTTACAATCCAAATCAAACGTTATTTCTCACAAAATATAATCATATTAACTTACACATATATAATACAATCACAATCATTATAATTCACTGTTATCGAAGTACCCTCCTGTGACAGTCTCAGAAAATCTAGGCATGCGGGCTATTAGTTTTTGTAGGCATCGTGAATGTATCAGATTCCACATATCTTTAACAATATTCCAGAGATGTTCCTTGCTGAATATATTAACTTCCCTGACACGTCTGTCCACTCAATCTCACACCATTTCAATGAGGTTACAGTCGGGGCTTTGGGACGGCCGTACCATATCTTTCAGTACTTTCTGTTTTTCCTTTGATACAATGTAGCTTCTACAGTATGCCAACCGATATTTTGGGTCATTATCCTGTTGTAAGTTGAACCCTTTCCCAATCCAGCGCAATCCACTTGATATTGTATTGTATCTGTGGTTCTGCTTCTGATCCATACATCCTTCTATTTTCACTTTATCTCTGGCAAAATATCCTCAAACCATAACAGAACCTCCACCGCGTTTCACCGCAGGTAAAACACACAGCTGGTCTACCCTTTCCCCTAAAAATCGGTGAACAAATGTTCTCCTTCTGGTTCCAAAATCTCGAACTTCGATTCGTCGGTGAATAACACCTTTGTAATTTTCAATTTTTATAGTTTCGTAAAAAATAGCTGCAAACACTAAAAATGCATTTCACTTAGTTTTGCTGAGCCTATAAAGATACTAATTTGAGTAAAAACAACATTATTGCATGTTATAATTATTGCACAACGTTATTACATATTTACCTTTTTTTTTAAATAACTTAGGGCAGACCAAGTTTTATATATCACTGGATCCTAAATTAAATACTGATCATTTTTACGCACTAAATAATCCATTTGGTACTAAGAAACTATCTTCGAAATAGACGAAACTATTACGACTATATTCCAATTCAGATTTATAAGAAATTAGACCGCAAATTGAAGTACATTAAAATTCCATGGCTCAATAATAGTACGCCTACACAATATTGGCAAAACAGATAAGTGTGCACTTCGGAAACACAAATAATGTAAATAATGTGAGTAAATTTAAAACAAATCAAAACACGACTCTTATTTTACGTATACTATTAAATACAAATTTCACAAAACACGTACATACATTGAGATAAAGAGTTAAAGCCTAAATGTAAAGATTTAATTTGTGTATTTCAGCATATATAAAGTAAAAGACGTTTAATTGTCAATTCAAAAAATTGTAATTGCCTTATTACGCGGTTACGCTGCAAAAGCTTGAGTGCGAGCCATGCTCTGGACTCGGTTCCTGGTAACAAACCTGTAAACATCAGTGTTCTGTTGCTGCTTTATTGCGCATTGTGCAACTATGTGTGAAGTTTAATCTTCATTTAAATAGAAAAAAAAAACATTTATTAAGAAAATTTTAAATAACAGAGTTCGTCATTTTCATCATTTAACGTCGACAACCATTTCATTGATGTGAATGTAGCTCCGAAGTAAACCTGGATCAACAGACTTTAATCACGACGCAGAACGGCCATCGCATCGAACATCAGAATCCAAGTTGTTATATATATATATATATATATATATATATATATATATATATATATATATATATATATATATATATATTGTGTACCTCACCATTCCTCGGCGTCCTATTAATAGAACTGAGTCTTGTAATACAGACACCTTTCTTCTGGAACATCTTGGAATCGGCAACAAGGGGATTCGTCACACCTCATCATACGTCAGGTGAGCCGGCTGCGGTGGCCGAGGGGACTGAGGCGCGTCAGTCACGGTCTGCACGGCCACTACGGTCGGGGTTTCGAATCCCCCCTCGGGCATGGATATTTGTTCCGTCCTTAGTTGATAAGTAGTTCATAAGTAGTTTGTAAGTTTAGGGACTGTCGACCCCGTAGTTAAGTCCCATAAGCTTAACAAACATTTGAACATACGTCAGGTAAACCGAGTGGTTCTGAGCCGATACAGTCCGGAGGACGTAGCTCTGATTCCCAAAGTAGTCTCTGATGATAACAGCGCAGCCGTAGCATTCTAGTAATTTCCATATAGCAACGCCGCGTCTTCTTCCGTTAGCGACAAGTTACGTGTGACTCACTTCCCATTGGTTTATTCTTTTGCGAAATCTGCCCAGTGTGTGTAAGTGTTTATAATTGCGCTTTTTTTCCTTTTTCTATTTCACTATGAACAGGAGAATTAAGACTAGCTCGTACCATAGGGAGGGCAAAGGAATAGTATCGATTGTTTACAAATAAAGCTTCGTGAAAGTTTTGTGAACCTACTTTTCTAATTTCTATCTCGATAAATGATAATAATTAATAAAAAACATTGAAACAAAATCTGCTGGATAAACGATTTACGCCTAAAATAAACAACTTCCACTTCATGTAAATAGAGTGTCAATAATACCAAAATACAGTACCATCATTACTTTTTCGTAAATGAAACAGCCGTTTTCTCGCTGCAAACCTTCTATTTTATTCTTACGCAATTCGTCTCTTATTCAGGGCGTCATCAGTGGAAACTACACCTGGAAATTACATTTTTGCTTACTGTTGTAGCCTCAAGGAATTACAAACAGTTCACATTCTTTTATTAGAAACTAGCTGAAAACCCGGCGTTGCCCGGGTATTTATTTATTTATTCCTGCTATTTTTGAAGTATCTATTCATTTGTATAAGGTGTATATGTCTGTAAAATCTCGTGGGATACAATTAATAGTAAAGAAGTAATAGATTAAAAGTTGGTGCATGATTGGGCGGTTTTCCAAGAACGTTACTGTTTACGTGATCATATCTCACGAAGTACGTGTCGTACTGTGATACAGTTTAAAAGGTATATTCAACTGTATGTGTGTATACTTTCTGTAACATTTCCTGCGGTTACAATTTGTAGTGTACAAATTAGAAATTGTAACGTCATACCGAATGCCGTAGTTTTACTCCATAAACAGCGGAAAAGTAGTAAGCGAGAAACTTTTTTTTTTCCTTTCATCATTTAGCTATGGTTTCAAATTATGTTTAAATTTTGTGGCAACTCGCTAAGTACTCTCATACTCATATAGCGTATTTATAAAGTGTCGCCGCATTATGTGGCAGTTTTTTTTTCGATTAAAATTGCTTATGACGCCATATCTTCTGAACCATGTGTCGTATGTGTTTCTTAACCCTGCAGCAATTGTTACCTCACTGTAAGGAATGTGTGTACCAAATTAGGTTGAGATCGATTCAGTGGTTTAGGAGAAAATGAGCAGCATTGTCGTTAAATGCAGCAGTTTTTCACGCATCTCATTGTTTATGACGTCGTAACTCGTGAACTATCGTACATGATTCTTACAGTTACGGCGACCATCCTCATAGATTGAAGCTTACGTGTACAAAATTTGAAAAGTATTGGTTGAAAACGTCAGATTTGTATGTAACACGTACACAAAAAGATACGGACACTCTGTACATAAAGAAGAACAAGAAGATAATATAGGTTACTCACCTTTTAAAGTCTCGCGATTTTGTTGGTGTTTATCCAACCTGGTCACTGGCTGACATCACACAGCTTCACTACAATTTGCGTATTTTCTTCTTTATTTTATCACTATTTTAATGTTACTTTTTCACAGGCGTGAATAAGGAACAATCCCGCCTTTCTCCTCAGGAAGCAGTGTCATGCTTGTTAGAACAATCTGACAGCAGCCCCATATGAGTGTACATCTCCTTTTTGATTTGTGTTTCCTCTGCCCGAGGAAAAATACGGGATTGTTCCCAATCACGTTCTTTGCCAGGGTACTATTCCATTGTACCCCGGCAATTTGATACGTATTTCAGAGGGGAACATTGAGGTACAATTAATGTGTCAAGCTAGAAAGCAGAAGGTCCAGGGTTCCAATCCCCATAATTGAAGAAACTTTAATTCAATGTCTCTCATATCTTCAATAATACTATTGGATAAACAACCAATAACACCTTTAAGTAAAAGTATTAATCTTGACATATTAAATCGTAACGATTATCATCATAAGTAAATGAGAGGTACAACGTTTCTGCTGCTTTTCTTTGTAAGATGAAAAATGATCTTATGAAATCAAAAAAGTCGTCTGGTACCCACCAGACCACTCACCTAGTGAGTGATGATCCACCGTTTCAAACCTACTGCACCTGAGTATCAGCTGTTATTTCACAGAGCTGCATAAACGACAGAAACCGTGTTATCACAATTCAATCAGTCTCTAATGAGCTTAGTAACACCAGTGATATGCTATCTGTAACAATGTCCACAAAACAAACATGTTATTTTAATCCTTTTTATAGGTTTCAAATGTTCAAATGTGCAAATGTTTGTATAGTCTATGGGACTTAACTACGGGGTTATCAGTCCCTAAACTTACAAACTACTTATGAACTACTTACGAACTAGGACGGCACAAATATCCATGCCCGAGGGGGATTCGAACCCCCGACCGTAGTGGCCGTGCAGACCGTGACTGGAGCGCCTCAGTCCCCTCGGCCACCGCGGCCGGCATTTATAGGTTTCAGAAATTATTGCAACCAGTCGCCTTTTGTTTCTTCTTAACCTTCTCAGTCCTGTGAAAATTTTTTTCAATATTTTTGCATTTTGTTTGTATTTCATGATAAATAATATTCTAAAAAGGCCTCAAAATATTTAAAAAATTCTGTATGTTTATTATCTTCAAAAACTCATGTCCCCTATAGGGGACATCAGGACAGTAGGTACCACATCTGTCAGTATGTGGTGTGATGTTTCACTATGCAGTTTATGTTAATATGCCTTTATTTATTTATGTTATTGATACTATAGGCCGATTTTACATTAACTAAAGAGGTCCATGGAAATTTGAGTGCTCACATAGCCACAAACCGACTTCTCATTCTGTCAGCCACTTTAGCACTGCTGCAGAGTGAATACGTGACAAGGTAGTGTGTCTTTTCCAATTCCAAGATGTGCTGGCACCTTCCATTTGTGCATTGAGATGACTAGCACTGCGACCAACACTTGAATATTGTCGCCAGATTTATTTTATTTTATGTCCCCTACAGGGGACGCAGGGACTGAAGAGGTTAATGAAGATTTATTAAACCATTACCGGTTTCAAGCTGCCTAGCAGCTCATTATCAGATGGTATACATTCAGTGCAAATTACATTTGTATCTGTGGCAGGGCAGAAAACGAGAAAAAGGTAAATACTAATTTTGGTATGCTACACTGAATAATTACAATATAAGTCTGTCTTCAAGACGTTACTTACAGTTATGCGTTTCACATTTAATTTGTCCATATTTGGTCCGCTTTTGGATAGCATTTCACAACACGTCCCTTTCACCCTTCCATCAATACACCACAGCAACTCCCACGACTTTCAAGTGGTAAAATTAAAAAAATACTTCACACACATTACGACTTTATAGCCACTACCACATCTTTCAGCTTGTAAACAAACCAAAGAGTATGTTTATACTATAGGTTTGTTTACAAGCTGAAGGGTGTGGTAGTGGCTATAAAGTCGTAATGTGTGATAAGTGTTTTTATATATATATTTTTTTTTTTTAATTTAAATTTTACCACTTGAAAGTCGTGGGAGTTGCTGTGGTGTGTTGATGGAAGGGAAGTGTTAGATTAGATTAGATTAAATTAGTACTTGTTCCATAGATCACGAATATGATACTTCGTAATGATGTGGAACGTGTCAGTTAAATGAAACGTGTCAATACATAATATTACATGACACTCAATTTTTGAATATTATATATATATATATATATATATATATATATATATATATATATATATATAATTTTTTATTCTTTTTATTTTTTTCCCTAAAGTACTAACTTTTATCTAGAAATTCATCTAATGTGTAGAAGGATTTGCCATTCAGAAATTCTCTTAATTTATTTTTAAATGCTAGTTGGCTATCTGTCAGAATTTTGATACTACTTGGTAAGTGACCAAAGACTTTTGTGGCAGAATAATTAACCCCTTTCTGTGACTGAGCTAAATTTAACCTTGAATAGTGTATGTCACCCTTTCTCCTAGTGTTGTAGCCATGCACACTGCTGTTACATATGAATTCAGTTGGATTGTTAATAACAAATTTCATAAATGAATTTCATACCAAAATTAATATTTACTTTTTTCTCGTTTTCTGCCCTGCCACAGATACAAATAAAATTTGCACTAAATGTATACCATCTGATGATGAGCTGCTAGGCAGCTTGAAACCGGTAATGGTTAAATAAATCTTCATTAAGAAGAAACAAAAGGCGACTGGTTGCAGTAATTTCTGAAACCTATTTCAAGAAACAGTCGCAGGTTCCAACACAATGGATAAAAGTTTTAATCCTTTTTGACTGCGTAAGCATACAATTATTTGTATTAATGTGCTGATTAGCTACTTGTAAAGTGTTTTATGTATTTTTCAGATAACGCAGGGCTCTTCCGTAGCCTTAGTACCTTTCGAAGTTCAAGGGTCTCTACACGTTCACGCCAAGTCTTTGAGCCGTGGCTGCCGTTTCTCGCAACCAGGGCTGCTGTAACGTTTTGTAGCCGGCTCTCTGCGTTTTATAGCTTTCACGTGCCGGATTCCGCTGTATGGTATTGGAGCGAAACGTCCATAAAAAATAAAGCAAAGATAAGCTGTTATGAACGCCAGTGGCAATACCGATCGTGCCTCAGTTGGTCGCTGTTAGCCGGCCGAGTTTTTTTCTGAATTCGTTCTCCCTCTTTTCTTGTTGGTGTACTTCATAAAGAGGGCTTTTAACAGTAATAGCTGCAATTTCACACTGTATTGGGAACTGTATTCAGAGATGGAGAGGTGTACTATGGAAGCCTGTCATCTTAGAAGCACAAATTTTCCTCATGAGCAACGAATTCGGTTGAAGTACAGCGTAATAAATGGAGCTGAGTGGGATTCACAATGTTCAGTCATCATTCCGTCGGAGTTTCTAAGAGCACTGGGGGAAGCGACAATCAATATTTCAAGCTGTTGCATAGGTGGCTCCCACGAGATCTGGAGACATACCATCACACATCCAGCTAATTATCATTCAGACACTTCTAAGAGCAGATGAGCGTGATAACTACGTACAATCATATTAATAGCTCACGTATTCAATCTACTGACAAGACTAATGTGATAAAGAATAAACAAGAAAACTGCAAATCTGGTAGGGGACGATCGGTTTGACTTTCGGATTGATAACGGCGCTGTGTGCTGTATGTTATAATTGTGCTGTGTGCTGTTTTCATTCCTCAGCTTGTCATAATTTTTAAATAATAAGACTTTATTTCTGGATATATGTAAATTGGAACTTGATGTAACAGATGTAAATTGACGAACCCTGGCAGATACACCTGCAATTTTAAATTTTATGCTGTAGTTTCACAGAGTTAAATCTTATACCTGCTGTATTTTACAAGTGTGCTGGGTGCTGTTTTTATTCTTGAGTTTGTCGTAATTTTAAATAACGAAACTTTTTCATGGTTATAGGTGATTTAAAACTTTCTTGTAACAGATGTAAATTGACGAATTCGTAGTAGATACACTTGCAATTTTAAACTTTATTTTGGACAATTGATAACAGTTATAAAGATTTCACATACAATAGCGCACTCTAGCGGCATGTCAACGTAACTTTATAGTGATCACAACGCCGCCTGTCAGTAGCTTGTTGTCACTCACAACTGTACAATATGGTGGTTCTTTATGTATATATGATTACACGGGATTACACCAAATGGCATATTTTAATGTGCGACGACCCACCAGCACTATGCAACTGGCTACAATATGCATTTCTGTAATAATTTTATAAGTTAGTGCAGGTATGTCAGAACAAACTGTAAACATGTTATTACCCATGCATACAGTTATGTGGCATGTTCGTTTGTTGATTTTTTGTAACCATACATTTTATGATCGCCCTTAGAGACCAGAAGATGATGTCTACGTACATCTAAACCGGTCGTCTGTTATTTATAAAGACGAAATACCGCGATCTGGCATTTCCTAATTCACATAAATACATTTATAAGATCGCTCCCTGTCATGAGCAAATTATATTAATAACATTTGTGACCTACATTCAACACTGTAAAAAGTCTGTAATTATAAGAGAAGTCGGATTAAGCTCTCTGGAAATATCAGCAGTATTCATTATAAACAGTAACCAAGAGGGAAAGAATGGAGGGCCAAGAACCACCAGTTCAGATTGAAAATGTTGTAAAACAAAGATTCACTATTTTACTCCAGTGTTTAATGTATATAGTACATCGAATAAGTAATGACGGTTACCAATGAAAGGTTTAAAGAGTGGAACAAGGAGTTCAGATGAAAGGATGCCACTGAAACGTTACGTTGATGATCTTTCTATCATCAATCAAAGTGAAGAAGAATCGCATGATCTGCTAAGTGGCATAAACTGTCTAATTTGTACAGGTCGCAGACGACGAAATCTGGGAAAGAAAGAGATTAAGAGAAGCGGCAGAAACGTGAATGACGATAAACTTAACTACAAAATAGTAATTTCATGAGAAACATAATGAAAGACGAAGCAAATAGTACAAGAAGCACAATTACGCAGACAAAGAGTGTTTCTTTGAGCAACTGTAAATATATTGTTTGTTTCTTATTGATAATTTAATGTCTTAAGAACGTAATGGACAAGTAGATATAAACCATTCAGAAAGAAAAATTATTTCACACAGTACCTCGTGGTTACATTACAGACAATAATATTTAAAAATTTTCTATACATAACAATTCTGACACACTAGTCATCATTTAAATGCATCAATGGAATATAGTATAAATACTGGCTACACATAATCATGATATATTACGAATCACAGTTGACCAGAAACTGAAGCACTCACTTGAGATCTGCTGCTAGCATCTCAATAACCTTTTATTGGTTAAAATATTATCTGACACATACAGCTGCTAATGTTACATGGTGTCACCTTGGAATCGTTATGTACCTATCTTTCTAAATATCTGCATTTTTGGGTCACAGACATTAAACAATGGATCATATATTGTTATTACCATAGGGCATTCCTCTTGAGTGCCTCATAGTTATTACGTATCACAAAGTTGCAAATCAATATTACATGTCATGCAAATTTATCAGGCAAACGAATTTAGAACTTGATGTTTAGCATGCAGAGTAAGCTAGATATTTTTCTTTTCGTTGTCATTCTACTGCACGTTTGTCTGGCTCTGTACTGAGTCACATGAACCTTCTTTATATTAATGACAGTAATGTTTTGTAAGATTGTATCAGTGTATTTACCCTACCTACATAAGTAGATGAATACTGTATGTCGTAGACTATGAGCTATGCTAGTTGCTATTGTTCGTTTCGTACACGTTACATATGATTTGAGTATAGTATACAATTTTGTACCTTACTATTTTAAAGAATAAATCAGATTATTAGTGACTCCGGCATGATCACAACAAATGGTCTCAATTTTTTTCTTCAAAATAAATTTTCAGTCTCACTCCTGACAATAATTACAAAATCACATGTAGCAGATACTACACGATCACCCGTGCTGCTGAGCAACCACCAGTTTAGCATATTCACCTACATGTTAGTGCTAGTCTCACTACATAATAAAAGGGACACCTTTATGTGGAATTTACCAAAGCCGTTCCACTAGTTCCTCATATTGTTGTTACCATAAGTTTTTGTTTTGCTGAATACACCCATTAAAATACAACAAAAGTGAATAAACATAATCATTTTCTTCTTGTACCTTTGTCTTGATCACACCTGCGGAGTGTACGTATAACATAAGAGATGCGCGTAGTACGCATTCCTCGAGCTGTCTGCGTGTAGTTTTATCCGTTTGCAAACTATGAAGCGCAGGTCAGAGAAGTTACTGAACTGTGTAAAATTTACTTGTGAAATTTGTTCCCAACAGTAACATTTGTTTTGTTATGGGCTACCATCGTCATTACGAGCTCGAACGGACACATAGACTCTGCTCTTCTGGCTAAATGAAATTAATACACAGTATATACCTGAAAGAAACCAGTTGGCTATGTGTACCAGAAAGAGAATCACGTCACAGCATGTGAACTTAACGAAGCTGCTTTGGACAGGTGATTATTAACAGCTGTTCAGTATTTAATACAAATGCTTTTTTAACCATCAGCCGTTTTATCAAAGCCTTTAGTATCTACCAATTTCTGCCACTGACCGTCATCAAATGATAAATGTTTTATAGCAGACAAGGAAAACACCTGATATAAAGCTGTAACTTGTTGATACCATCAAAAGTTCATTCATATGTTTAGATTTTAATCGGTTTAATACCTTTATCCTGTGATGATAATCAAGGACCGATGGTGGAAGATATTACAGGTTTTAATACATTAAAGACCGTTTCACACAGAGAATGGTTCCACATAAGTTTCCTGGATGGCACGCACGTCAGTTGGCTGCACAGTACGAATCCGACTGAAAAACACTGCTTCTCTCAGACGGTGCAAGATTGGTCGCGGAAGCGTGCAGGCTGGTTTCGATGGGATGACGCCAAGACGCACAACACGGCCGAGCTGCTTTATTTATCAAACGATTGTGAAAAAAATTGATTCTCGCACATCTTATACCTGCATTTTTCAGATTCATGAAGATCTACCGACCATTTTGTTTGTGGTTATAGTTCTTGTGATATGATTCAGGACAGTATTCAAGAAATCTGAAAATTTTGCACTGTAATATAGAGATCGCTATGAATTTTCGTTTGGTGCAAGTTAGGTCATATGTTGCTGCGAATGAAATGTGGTTAAAATATTGAATTATTCTTTGAAGGTGGAAGGATGTCTCGAGATAATGGGTTGTATGTGAAGCAGCTATTCCCTATCACGCGTGTCAGCGAAGAAATCGGGACGAAATTTTCTTAAAATCCCTTATATCTCTTAAATGACTGGAGGTATCTAAGAAAGGTTTATCAAACGATAGCACGCGAAAGGGAGATTTTTTTGTCATATGATTAATTTACGAAACGTTCACGTGAATCGCGATATTTAGCAAACTACAGATTTTATTGAAAGAAGTAGTGGGCTGTTTAAGGGCTATCAGTAGCTGGTGGAACGAAAATTGCTGTTTTTCCATGTAAGCGAAGTAGTTATTTAATTTTAGAATGGGCATATTTATGAAGTACAAATTATCTTGCCCTTAGTAATATTGAATAGTTTCAATATTCTGTAGGACTGATCACCCTGCCGTTTAGTCCCCTTACAAATCGGAACACATTCCATAAAAGGTTAGTGAGAATCATATTTGTTATCTCAGATACGTTTCAGCAAAAAAAAAAAAAAAAAAAAAAAAAAAAAAAAAAACCGGATTTTAATTTTAATATCTGAACAAGGGAACTGACGTTGTCAGGGAAAAAATATGAATAATACGTTTGTCAGGAGAAGAAGAAGTAAAGTCTGGTAGGGATTATATATGTGTAGTCATGTCTCTAGTATATTTTAATGTTGAAAATTGTGTTTTAAAACAGGCGAAAAAATCTATTTTTGTATCTCAGTCTTAGAAATACAAAAACGTTTAACTCACTGGAATCCTGTAAACTAGTCACCATGGACTAAACTGAATTAAGCTGAAGGATGTTTCTGAGATATATATATATATACTTTGTGTAGGGACAGTAACTAAAGTATGGTATTGTATGTACTCAAAGGCGTTTCTTTATTTCTCAGACATTTGAAAGTATATATTTATAAAATCATGTCATTAGTTTGTTATATATCATTCATTTAAAATCATACTGGGGTATCGAATTCCACTGTAATTTAGAGTCAAGAAGCTATTTATTTTCACAGCACTAGCACAATTTTTTTTTCAGAGTAACATTTTAGTGATGGATTTTGTTCATATGCAGACACTTTCGTTATAATGCTAAAATTCGCTTCTTTTGTCAAAACTGCAGAGTTTACAAATATTCATCACACTAAAGTTTTAAGCATTTGAAGTTCCAACATAATATTAAACTGTATTTAGTAATACTCAGGTCAAGAAATATTAGTAGTACATGAAAATGATCATAATCGTTATAAAATTAAAGAAACTGACCACTCATCTTGTAAAACAAAACAAAACAAAAAAATAGTTTTACCAGGTATCTATGACTCTTTAAAACTCAATTACTACATTGAATAAAATCTGTAGTTGCTGGAATCATACGCTTCATATGCAAGTATCGTAAATTATTGCATGACAAAATAAACTCCGCTTTGTGTACTATCATTGGATAAAATCTTGCTTCAATACCTCCAATCATTTATGAGATATAAGGGATTTTATGAAAATTTCTGGAGCAACTGCTTTACAAACAACCCAATATCTCGAGATTGGTGATATATAGCGACATCCTTCCAACTTCGAAGAAAAATTCAATATTTCATATAAATTTTATCCACAGCAACATATGACCCAACATGTACCAAACGCAAATTCATAGCGACCTCTATTTTTCAATGTAAAATTTTCGGATTCCTCTACTGAATCCGTAAACATCACAAGAACTATTACTACTAACAAAATAATATTCATTTCATCATGAATCAGAAGAATGCATCTACAGGTTGTGCGAGAATTTTTTTTTTTTTTTTTTTTTACCGAATAGTTTCTTTATAATAATTTGACAACGCTGGCGGGCGCGTGGCAATGCGTTCCGTCTAGTGTGTTCGAGTTCCCGCCTTTCTGGCTGCAAGGTCACACGGCAAACGCGACTCCTCATTGGCCAGCGCAGGTAGCATTCCGAAAGCATGCGAGAAAAGTAGGACACGTGCTATATCGAGAATCCTGCAGCCAACAGCCAGCCAGCAGGCAGCAGGGTCGACATGTCACCTGTCCTGCCTGCTTAGCGGCAGCTTTCCACACACCTTGCTGAGTGTGAGAGTGGCTTGATGGAGCTGTTTTCTGTCTACGTGGCAGTTTAATATGCATCATAAAGAAACTATGTTCTGCTTTACTTTCAGCAGTGTCGGAGAAGTTGAACAAACTGGCAGTTTTTTATTGTACATAAATTCTTAATGATATTGTAAGAAATTATAGTCTTCCTTTAACAATGTATTGGAAAACAGCAATATGTATGGGGTGAGTCATAAAGGAGGAAAAATATTTCGTAAAATTGTCACACACTGGGCTACAAACATACAGCAGACATTGGCCAAGGGTACATATTGGCAGTAAGGCAACAGAGCAAGAGTTCCTCTCCCTATGCCAACTAGGCACGTTACAGAATACCGGCCAGCGAAAACGGTACGAGATAGATGTGAGCGCTGTCATTGTTCGCAGTGTCACGCAGACCGTCACTAGACACCGCATGTGTCGCCTTCTCCTGAGCGCCTAGACTACCTGCAATACTCGAATTTTGTGCCTTGTTGCCGACATGTCCCGCTGGCCAATGTCGGCACACAGTAACACCAAATAGTCCACTACGTATTTCCAGATTTTTACCATTCAATTGTAATGTCATTTATTGACATAGGAACAGATATATGCGACCTGGTTCAGTTGTGTTTATCTTCGACCTACTTCAAGTGGCAAGAAAGATACTACGAGCAAACAGACGGCGTAGTAATGGGATCTCCCTTATCCCCTTTGGCAGTCGACATATTCATAGAGGCCTTCGAAGGAACAGCACTTTGTTCCGCCCCTTTACGCCCAAGATGCTGGTTCAGATACGTGGACGATACGTTCGCAATATGGCCCCACGGTGAGATGGAGCTACACAAGTTTCATGAACATCTGAACAAACTGCAGAAGAAGATCCAATTTACATTAGAGATCGAGAAGGATGGCGCTATTCCATTCCTAGATGTGGAAGTTTATAGAAGTAAGCAAGGCACACTTGGGCACAGGGTATATCGGAAGCCTACACATACCGACAGGTATTTGCACGCCCAATCAAACCACCATCCAGCACAGAAGAACTCTGTTACCCGCTCACTGACGATTCGCGCGCAGCGACTAAGTGATGAAGACAACAAAACAGCTGAGCTCAACAAACTAGAAACAACATTTCTGGCAAATGGCTACAACCATAGAGTGATTCACACCGCCATGGACACAAATAAAAGAAACAGCAGTAAACAGGAAGTCGATAAAAAGCAGCCAGCAGCACGCTTACTGTATGTAAAAAACGTCACAGATCGGATTGCTAAACATCTTCGCCGGGTTGGAGTCCAGCCTTTCTTCTATAGTAGTCACAAGATCAAGGATGTACTTGGTTCCACAAAGGACAACATAGAGGCACTACACGCATCAGGAGTATACAAGGTGGAATGCGAGTGTGGGGAAGTATCCATAGGTGAGACAGGGAGGGCAAAGGCAACACGCATACGCGAACATGAACGCTACATTTGATTAGGCCAACACAATAAATCTCCAGTAGCCGAACACCAGCAAGATTGCAGCAAAAAGATAAAATTTAACGATGCCAGAATACACGCCAAGAAACCAGGGATGGTTAAACGCAAGATAAGGGAAGCCATCGAAATTGTAAAACACCCTAATAACATGAATAGAGAAGATGGATTCAGATTTGCCCCCTCTTGGCTACCAGCCATCACAGCGAAATAGGCCGCACTGACAACACAACACGCGACCGTCACTAGTAAGCAACTGCCGCCGCGCGGCCCACGGCCAGCAGGAGAGAAACGGAAGCCCTCACCCCATTCGCCGATGAACACCAATCATGTCTGGCTATGCAAGAAGCAACGGCTAACCCCCCACTCCTTCCACCTCAGCATCCTACAAAAATAAAGTTCCAAGTTCCATTCTTCCGCCAAAAATTCACCAATAACATCGCTTTTTTTAAAAAAATTATGACTTAATGTCTAAATGAAAGTAATATAAAGTATAGTAACAACCAGCTCACATCAGTATACCCAGATGAAGGCCACTGTAACGTTGGCCGAAACGTCGGTTATTTAAGTAATAGCCTTACATCATGACGCGGTACAATACCCAGAAAACTTTTATGTCATGTGGAAAACGAATTTATGTTTGTAGCTCAGTGTGTTACAGTCCGCACGAAATATTTTTCCACATTTATGACTCACTCTGTATATACAAGGAGTCCCAGCTATCCTGCTCGCCCAAAATATCTCTAGATCAACAACAGCCATTGTAAAACACCTTTCACCGGCATCAATGTAAGACTCGGGCTAATGAATGTAAAGCTGGCCGCGGTGGCCGAGGGGACTGTTGCGCGCCAGTCACGGTCTGCACGGCCACTACGGTCGGGTTTGGAATCCCCCCCTCGGGCCTGGATATTTGTGTCGTCCTTAGTATTAGCTAGTTCACAAGTAGTTTGTAAGTTTAGGGACTGATGACACCGCAGTTAAGTCCCATAAGCTGTACAAACATTTGAATATTTGAATGAATGTACATATTTTGAAACATTCTAACACGAAAGCATGTGTGTTTTTTAACAAAAACGTATGTTCTTTTTCTTAATGGATACCTTATATTATTTCTTCAGCAATCTATAACATGACAAATTACATAAACAATGCCGTTGACTGCATTGCAATATGCCAATTACAACTGGAAATATTGCGAAGTAGACGCTTGGAATACGCGAAACGCGCGGATAGCGCACGTCCTGAGACTCAGGAGAGAACCCCATGCTGCTCAGGACGTGCGATAGCCGCGCGTTTCGCGTATTTCAAGCGTCAACTTTGCTTCGAAATATCTCGCGTATTGCGATGCAATCAACGTCATTGTTTATGTGATCTGTCAAGCTGTAGATTTCTGAAGAAATAATATAGGCTACCCATCAAAAAAAGAAAAAGAAAAAAGGTTTGTGTTAGAAACTCATATGCTTTCTTTTTAGAATGTTTCAAAATTTGTACATTCATTAGCCCCAGCCTCACATTGATACCGGTGAAAGTTGATTTACAATAGCTGTTGTTGTTCAAGTGATATTTTGTGATATTTATTTTTTAGTTTCTTTGTCATATATATATATATATGACAAAGAAACTAAAAAATAAATGCATTAAATTGTTATGGAATATAGACTTTTTGCTTTCCATTTGGAATATGGAATAGTGATCTGAACATGGAACACCATAACAATTATTATTGAAGATTTGATTATTAAAGGTAATTCGTCATTGCATTGTAATGATTCGCAGAACGTACTGGCAGTAGATGAAAGCTAAGACCACATGACCCCATTACAGACGTACCGTCACTCTGTGAAATCTCTCTAATACGAGCTGCTCCACATGAGAAAGCATTGTCTATTTGCAGAGGCCGCCATCGCATCTTTTTCCTTTTCACACAAACAATCGAACAACTCCTTCTGGCAGTAGCAAACCGACAGAGAGAGAATGGAACAAGGCCGCGCAATATCGAAAGTGGTCTCCTGTGAACGGCACAGTATTTCAAAGGCTGCTATTGTGATTGTATCTTTCGCGCCTATGGTTATAACATGCCTTCCTCTGAGGAATATAACACATAAAATGTGTGACTCAACTATCTGGGATACCACGCCACTGATCAAAGTACATAAAGGATCTGTGAGTGAGCTTCTCAATTTCATACAAGAAAAACATTTATAAATTGTAAAATTAAACGAACTCGCCTTCAGTCACCAAAATCGTGATTTATTAACGCATGATGCATTTTGAGTTCTGAGGGCTCATCTTCAGGTGCCTCTTTAGTGGATTAGATTTCGTTAAACAATTCTAGGCCAGTCAAGATTTAATACGAATGGTAACAACACTGTACAATTTAAACATAAGTTTACAGGACTGAGAAGATGAACAACATGTATGGTGCAGCAGTAGATATATGCACTGTTGCTTTGTAGTACATTTCCAGATATAAATAACCATCTTCTTGCTTTTTAACACATGAAAAATATTTATTTACACCTGGAAATGTACTACAAAGCTGACAATACATTTAGCTCCTATTACACCAGACATTATTATTTTTAATTGCTTAATTTTGATATTTTTTACATGGAATTATTTTACATATTTTCTGACTTCTATAGTCTGCTGTGTGTTGGGAGAATTGCATTAGGATTCTGGTGTATTGGTTTATTTATTCTTTTGATGTAGTGCTTATGATTTCAATTCCTTGCTTACTTTTGAGTCGGCGTTGTAGGGCAGCGTGGCTTAAGAGCTCCTGGACGATTAGCTGTGTCCCCCTCACCAGTAGAGATCACAAGAATTGTGTCGTACCGCCTCCTTTCGACATTATGGGGAAGACTAGCCACCCTCGGGAGCTCTGCATGCAGTAGGGGGGTGGGTAGGTCGATTTCGCAGGGCAGAGGGACTGGTCGCCTGTTACCTGCGATTTGCGGACCGTGCTCGCACAATTCGTTAACTGTAAGAGCGTCTGGCGCCTCGCTTTTTCTTTGGTCTTGTGGACAGTATAAAAAAAAAAACGTTTGATGGTTGCAGGACGCCCCGCTATCTTTCCGCCCAAAACTATCAGTAGTAGGTAGCATAACTTACAAATTAATAAATGACTGTGTATCCTCTTACCTCTCGGTGTAAGTACCAATCACCCCAAACACGATAAAACCGCGTCCAGAGCGAATGTAAGAGCACAACCTATGGTGGGATTTTTTTACTTGACCGTGTATGTACCTAAGGCACTGTCCATTTGTATCGGACTCTAGACAGACTATTTGCTAAACGGTGACAAAATGCTGTGCACAATAATTTATCAGTTTACTGAATGTTATTTACACGGTCGCCAGCCTGATTAGGCAATAGAATGTTCAAACTGTTATTCATGACCTGATTCCAATCTGTTCTACTTTAAAGGAACTAGGTACAAACAAGAAGAAAGCGTTAGGTTTATAGTTCAATAACAAACACTATCAATATGAAAGAAATATTTGCACTTGATCAAACAATGGAAGATTTTTGGACACAGGTGCCTCTAGTTCAGTTACTTCTGGATTGCACACATAAATTGCACAAATTTACCAACCACAAACCCATATTTAACTACCTTTTGATTAAGCATTGCATAAATAATTTTACTCAAATTTGGTGGTAGCTCTGAAACTGGTATAGTGTACTTTCCACTATTTTCATTAATTTTGAGCAGCATTAACTATATTTGAAGTTTCTTTAAACCACGTTTATCACTTAACAAATACTTTGTCTTTTATAAAATTGGAGAGAAAATATATTTTGTGTCCCAGCCTCGTCGCCACTTTTGCGTCTCCACCGACACAGGAATAAAGAATGCACGCGTGTGCAGGTACGGAGGTGACCAGCCAGTGGGACAGCAGAAACTAGAAACACTAGAGTAAATTATAACGAGATATATATTTCATAGAGACTTAGTAATACTTAAATTTTACATAGTTCTTGACTGCAGAATGCTGATACGTAGATTAGATAGAGGCCTGCCTACTGATGAGTCCTAGTGCCTATCCGATAGCCAAGTCTTAACTGGTGCCTATCAGATTCCCAAATGTTAACTGGTTCCTATCTCAGTCCCAAGTGGCCGATGCAGCAGTCGTGGCCACGAGCGGAGTTGCAGCAGAGGGCGCTCGTGGCTGACGTCATAAGAACGCCGCGCCGTGCGTGCATGGCGGCGCGCGGCGAAAGTAGGTTGCGCGCACTTTATATTTATGCGACACCACAATATATACTGTACTTCTGATTTGATACAATCAATTAATTTATGATTACCTACTGATCAATACTATCACTTTAAAATATTTACTGTTATTTTAATCATTTTGTTTTAGTAGTTTTCCAATAAATTTAATGTATTAAGTGCAATCTTTAATTAGTAAGTAAGCAAATTGCAACAGTTTCTTCCTACTCATCAATCGTCTACTGCAAAAATGGAGCTAAGCACTTCAGATTGTTTATTCATTGGGAAAATTATTTAATTTTTTTCTCTGTTCACATTTAGCACACTCTGACATTTACACACTAGGATAGGACACTGACTAGGTAACTAATGTTACCACAAATTTTTAGTTCAATTCACAGATTATTGACATAAATCACTAGTTTTTATGATCCATTCGCGCTACAATTCTAAAAGTACATAACCTTATCAAATATCCCGTGCTGCAGACGAGCAGTTGCGTGATTGTACACCTAGAGGCGAATCGGTGTCGATCGTGGCTCTTGCTGTGTGGCGCTGTATTCTCTTATTGGCGATGATGAATTTACATTGCGCCAACAATTCCATGCCATGATAACAGATAGTCAACCGGCATTCGAGGCTAATTTTTGGAAACTCTTGATACAATTCCGAGCCTCCGCTTCGCTGCCTCGCTTACGTCTCGCCACGTATGTGCTCACTCACTGGTTGTCTACACTCGACTCTCCCGTTAAGCCACACTGTCCCTATTCCTGCCTCTTTCATACGCGCCAAAACTTGGCGCCTTCCACGTCAGCAAGGGGGAAGCATCAATGGTTTTACGTTACACATATGCCCTGCCTTTGGTCCAATCTTCTTACATTTATAACAATAAGTGTTACCATCAAAATACTGTACAATCAAGATATATAAAATCATGTTTAACTTTAAAAATACTCTAAATGAGATAACCTACATACCACATTTCATGAAAATAATTAAAGATGGATACCTAAAATTTAATATATAGATTACAGCAAAACAAACATTTGGTATTAAATAGTTCGAAAAAATTACTGATTACGTACACATGTTTTACTCAATCTATCCTTTTGAACACCATTTGCCCCTTAGTAAAAATTTCAGCTGAACATATCTCCGGCTTTAAGCAGCTTTCGGTACCTATAATGATATGAGATTCAGTATTTTCTATTAGCGGTTGGAGCTTTGGTACTTTCCCAACACAACTACGACAATTTAGAATTGTTAAACCAATGGTTTTTAGATCTGTGTTCGTCCTATCTTTGAGCTGTACCCCTTGAAGTTGTAAACCTTCCAGTGTGTTTCCGAGGCCCTCTAACCTAAACCGTATTCCCGTAAAGGGTCAGGTGTATTTGTGTATTCGTACAGATATCGTCATTTAGCAGTTGGAGGAATGCATACGATCATAGATTTGGTGTCTGTTCATACGGACATGTCATTGAAGGTAATGGAATTGCATACTGGCTACGCAGGAATAGCTGCAGCACAAATGCAAATATTTATAAGAATGTATAAATAGGCGAACGGCAGATACCGCCTGTAGATAAGGAAGAGTAAATAGACGAAAACTAGAGAGGAGAAACGATGCTACGAGAAGAACATAACAGAGCATTGAAAGGCCTAAGACGAAATAAGGCTTCGGAAGTATGACATTCCCTGAAAGCCGTTGATATATTTGGGAGTGTCAGTCATGGAAAAACTATTCCATCTGGTGTGCAGGATGTATGTAACAGGAGCATCAATAAAAATGTTACAGTTCCAAAGCGCAGTCAGGTGTGAATATTATAAAAATATCAGTTCAATGAGTCATGTTTGCAAAATACTACCACGAATTATTTATAAAAGGATGGAAAAACTGGTAGAATTCGACTTCCGGAAAGATCGGCTTGGATTCAGAAGAAATGTAGGAATATGCGTGGCAATACTCGCATTATAACGTATCTTACAAGGGACACCATTGACTTCGAAAGCTCTGGACATCACGAAACCGTGCTTAGTTGTTGTTTTTGTTGTGGTCTTCTGTGAGGAGACTGGTTTGATGCAGCTCTCTACCCTACTCTATCCTGGGCAAGCCTCTTCATCTCCTCGTAAGAACGGCAACCTACATCCATTTGAATTTGCTTACTATATTCATCTCTTGGTCTCCCTCTGCGGTTTTTACCCCACAAACTTCCTTCCAATGCTAAATTCACAATTTCTTGATGTCTAAGAATGTGTCCTATCAATCGATCCCTTAACACGTTCGCTGCCGTTCACGCTCTGGCGCATGTAAACGTTACTTGAGTCAGGTGCCGCTCATGCTGTGGCGCGTGCTGCGACCTAGCATCATATTATGGGTTGTTGTAAACTGGCATCGTCTAATAAAGCTGTATACTCTGGTAGGCACTCAGGGATGAGTATAAGTGATATGCACACGTACGTGGTTCCAGATTTCCGAGTTTGCATTACCGGCTACGAGCCACACACGCTTCTCATGATGTCATCATAAATTTATTGGATTCTTATGTAAAGAAGCAAGCAAGCTTTTGATTATTTTAATTTTATTTCGATTAGTTACCAGATTATAAAAAATACTTCTTAGTTTTGATATTATTCATACGTCTTATATTGCTGATGATATAGAAATAAACATAAAGGTAAGGTAAAGCAGTCAACAATCCGAAGATTGGTTTGAACACCACAGGGCTTTACTAGGCATGGTCCTGTTTGGAGGTGGTATGCAGTTGCCTTCCTCCGACCTTCGAACTGACTTACCCAGCCAGTTATAGGGGGACCTACAGTTTAACGTGGGTTCCGAACCACGGTGCTCCTTGGTATTTTTCACATGAGCAATACTGCCAGAGGTGAAAGAAGTGGAAAGTGACAGATAAAAATCCTAAGACCTGGCGGGGATCGAACCCGCGACCTTTGGATTGTAGTCTGGCACTCTACCACTGTGCAACCGAGGCGCACAGAAATGTTTTATGAAATAGATTGTATGTACTGTTTATATTGTTCATTTGTTGTTTTCACAAAAATACAAATGCAAATAAGAAACCATATAAAAAAACTGAAAACTAAAACCAAAACATTCAGTGGCTCAAAACTATGAAAAGATACTGTCAAAATACGATCACGCGCCAGAGCGTGAAGTGGCACCTAGCACGCCAGATCGTGAACGGCAGCGAACGTGTTAATGTTACGGCTGGACGCTGCAGAGTCTGCGGAGTGAAAACTGTCTGGCCGAGAAGAAAACCGTCGCCAGCAGTTGTAAAAAGAGGCGCCAAGTTTCCGGCTGAAGATAATTCGCAGAGAATTTCCTGATATTGCTCAGGCCTACGTGGCTTAGCGTGTGAAATCTGTGTTTGTGTGTGGAGGGAGTCTGGAGAGCCGATGGCGGCAAGCTCCGCGATTGGCGGTCTGTGTTAGATTTTACGTTTTGTTGTACGCAACTCCCGGCCGCGTGATCTGACTTGAGAAGACATTATCGAGTCGGTGAGATTGGCTTTTTGAGGGGTAGAAGGCGTTGCCGCGAGCTCGTGTCGATTTTTTTAGTTCGGGAGATGCAGGCGCGCGAGATCGGTAAGTCTTAGGGGTAATATCGTCGAGCACTGTCGCCTCCGCTCTCGGGCGGATCGTATCGTTGTCGAGTTAGGCACCGCAGTTGCGGTTTGTGCGGACTTGTTGTTTTCGAAGGGTTGGTTCGCTTGATGCGACCTCAATCAGACTTAGCATTTGGTGGGTTCGCCGTCTCCGACCACACTCCGGTATTTTGTTGTAGCATTATTGTTACCGTGCATTTTGCCTGCAGTGTACTGCTCTCGTGGATACGCACTATCTTGCAATTTCTGTGTTCAGATTGCGGAGACTGCCGCGGCGGAGCATTGAGCCGCTATGCTCCGATGCATGAGGCCGTTTTCCGTCGGGGGATCGAATCCTCCTTTGTGCTGTATTTAGCATAAGTTAATTCATAGGTAGTTTGTAAATTAAGTCCCATAAGCTTAACAAACATTTGAAATTTTTTTTATCTTTGTTTTAAAGGAGGAGACTTCTCGCTTTTACGGTATTACATCTTCTGCTGCCAGAAACGGGGCCTGTTTAGAGAAATAAAGAATATGTAAAATATACATAAATACGTCAAAAACATGTACTAATAAGGCCAAAGTAAATACTTGAGTTCGTCTCTGGAACATCGGATTAAAACGTAAACCGATGAGAATGCATTTCGGAGACAGAAATTTACATACAATTCTCTTTCCACATGACCAAATAGTAATAGCAGAAGATCAACATGAATGACTTATAGGGTTGAGAAGTTAATTGAAAAATATAGTAAATGGGGTTTGTAAGTTAATACTGAGTAAACAAAGTGTATGTTAATGGAAAGTAAATGACATAGAAATGGAGAGAGGGAAGTTGAAATATATGATTGAATATGAATACGTAGGAGTTACATTTACTGAAGATGTAAGAAATGAGAAGGGCATAAGAAAGGAGATAAAGGGAAGAGCATGATTGAGACTGTACCACCGATACTGTGGAATAATAACTTGTTGAAACAGACAAAGCATATATTTCCGACAATAATAGAACCTGTTGTTACGTATGGATCAGATGTGTAGGTCATAGATAAAAATAAGGAATGGAAACTACTTGCTGAAGAGATTACATACTGGAGAAGCTGCAATGAGCAATGAAATAATTAGGGGAAGGATGACAACTGCAACCACCATCATAGATAAAATTATCGATAAAAAGACTGAAATGGTATGGGCATTTGATTTGTATGAAACAGGGAAGGACACCATTACAACCATGGAGTTGGATTCCTCCACAAACAAATAAGTGAGGTAGATCATGTAAAAAGTGGTTAAATAGTATTGAAGAGGAAATGAGAAAATGAGGATAGGAAGAACGAGACTGGACTGACAACGACCGATAACGCTTAAGATATGTATCGGATGCATTATACTGCTATTAGAAAAAGATTTTACTTCTCTGACACAGGTTCGAACGAAATTCTGCAATGTTAGTTAAAACAAATTTTGCAAATTATTGTAAATATAAACAACTCTCGCTGAACATAGAAGTGCTCTAACTTAGTGGGATACTACCAGTAGCATGATTAACTTCTGGGTGTTAACTGCGGTACCTCTCGGCCCCGCATAGCTAATGTTGTCAACCGGACCCTCCATTCCTCTGATCCGTAATGCAGAAAAACTCTCAGCCCTGGGGCTTCGAGCCTCGAACATCAAAGCAGCAGAGTGGAGTCAGTTGCAGGGATGATTTGAAATGCAGAGGAGGCGGCGCCATTACGTGCATCTCATTATAACTTACAGCATCCATACCGTGGCAGCAGGTTCCAAGAATTGCGATTCTAGATTAGCGCTATCAGTCTTAGTGAGTCGAGGGGAGAATAACTAATGGGTATTTAGGTTTAATCTTTCTCCATTGATCGTTTGTTGTGTTTTAACTATCACAAACGTTCGAAGCGTCATATATCACGAAAACAACAATCCTTAAAAACAAATAATTTATTACTTGTAACAGGAAAACGTTTGCCGAAAAAGAAGTAGGAATAACTGCCAAAATGATGCTCCGTAAAATTCAGTCCATACAACCATAAACTGGCAGCAGACACCAACGCTGTATGTCCACTCTGTTTGAATGCATCATACGTTTACGCATAACCAAGGCCCAATGAGCTTCCACAATGGCGTAAACGAGGCGACGATTTCCATGAGTATTGCAACCCCAGAAGTTTCAGCTCACTGAAGCTATGTATACAATGAGAATGTCTGTATATGTGTGTAAATGTTCCACAACTCCTCCGAAACAATTGGATCGATTTCAACCCAATTCGGTACACATTTGGTACATCACCATCTTGATCCAATAAAAAACATGTGTCTCAGCCGCTGTTATATAGGCTGCCCTGCATAACTGGTTTGTTGTATACAATTATTATCAGCCTGCCTATCGACCTGTTCCCCTGAGATGTCGAAATGCCAGGGGCAAGAAACAGAGAGGAAAGTGGAATGAGGAGGGTGAGTTGGATGGAAGTTGTGGAGTTGGACAGAAGGAGGGCAGTAAGAGAGAAACAGGAAAATGATATGAGAGAGAGGGTATGAAAACATGGCCAGAGACAGGCGAGAGGAGGAATGGCCGAGGGAAACGGTGGGAAGAAGATAGAGGGGAAGAAAGTTATAGGGGGGGGGGAGAAAGGAATGGGCAGAGAGAGGGGCAGCGAGAAGACGAACGAAAGAGATGAAGAAATGGAATGAGAGAAGAATTTATGAACGTTTGTACAAATTTTTAGCACTCAGTCGAAGTATTATTTATTGGAAGATTTCTATTTCGATCGCTGTGTGGTCGTTATCAATGCTTAAAAAAACGATTATAATATATAAAATATCTCGACCTCCTTGTAGGAGGTTGGAGGTTTTATGTATTATAATAGTTTTTTAAGCATTGATAATGACTAAACAGCGGTCGAAAACTAGATCTGCAAATAAATAATACTTACGACTGACTGCTGAAAATTTCTACAAGTCAAATACAGTCGTTGAGCACAGGTTCCAACATGGAATCAAGCCTGATTTATGAACATAGTTTTAGGTGTAGGGCTTAGAGAAAGAGGGTTGAGGAGATTGGAAGGAAGAGATAATCAGACATAAATGAGAGGATAAGATTGAACATAGAGATGTGGAGGAGGAGATAAGAAACATAGAGAGGTTAGGAAGAGACATGCGGGGAAAAGTACAGAGAGAGGAAGGGGTGTTGGCATGAGACATTGAGGAGAGGATTGGCAGATAGAGTGAGGTGGAGGAGATGCTGAGAGAAAGGAGGGAGGTAAGGGGAAGGTAAGTTTGGCGAGGGACAGAGAGAAGGGGTAGATGGAGGGCTGAGAATGATATGGTTGTAGATTAAGGGACGATATGATATATGACGACATGGTGAGTAGCAAATGACACAAAAAGAATACAGAATACATCAGTTTCGTTTCTAATATGACTAAGAAATATACCCAGGCAATGCTAGGTTTCGCAGTTAGTGTATATGTATTAACCATTTATTGATCAGACACAGAAATTGCGCGAAGAAAAAAATTACGGTTCTTATATTAGAGGTATGTGGCTATGTGAACAATTTTACATGAATTTTCCAAAATACAATTTCTTGCCTGTATGTAACAATTGAAAGTAGCCTGACATTAAAATAAGCAAGATCTCGAGCAGTTGAGATGTAAGTTAGAAAGCTCACTGCTTTTATAAATTACTTTATGAGTGGCCACAGTACATGCACAACAGAAATTTATCTATCTGCTCACTCCTTAAGGGAGCAACCAATGTTTTAACAAAAAAAACATTAAAAATAAATGAATAGTTAATTAAACATTGGACAGGGAGCATGAAATTATAAAACAGAGGTTTGATACTTCAAAATTATAATCTATTCAGTAAAATAACAAGCAAATAAATGTGGGGAGACCAAATTAAGCACACATCTTGATCAACAGTGAATTAAATCATATAATTACTTCCCATATTAAAATTGTTTCTGCCCATTTATGAATGTGGAGGTAATGTGGGAGGAAGTTTTCAAATACGCAACAGGTAGCTGAAACCACATTCATTCATTCACAGACACACACATAATGCTTGGTGGCACATTACAATGATGAAGCACATGAAAGCACCAGCCAAATGTGGAGTTGGCGGCATCTTGATGAGATGGTGGGTGTCTTGATCGCAAGTTGAATTATACTGTGCACTAAACGAAGTCATGTTCAGGGAGGCAGCAGCTTACTATTCTTAAGTACCACATAGTGTGCGACCATGCCGAATTTCATAAGATTTACAAACAGTAATTAATTTAAAATAAGCGAGTAAAGCACACACGAGAATTCATATAGAAGAAAGCTAGTATTAATTAAACCATGGCTGAAGGCTGAAGTAACGACTATTATGAAATCATGTGGTGCAATCGGTCTTAAAAGACAGGAAAGATAGAATGAAACAAGAAAATCTAAGAAATATTTAGCATACTGGCAGATACAGATGTCACGTGAAAACATTAGTTAAAAACAGCAAGGAAATTAAACACACTAAATTTACACAAAGGATGGAGGCCACACACGTGTATTCTAACTTGAGCTAAACTGGACACAAAATCATCACAGGAATGAAAATGCAGATAATAGAGTTACACTGAATTGTACGAGTTCTGTAAATTAGGAAACACTTCGCATGGCATAGTGAAAGAATTAATCAAGAAAATTATCACTGAAAAACCAAAACTGCCTTATCACAAAGAAAGCAAGGTTCTAACAGCATGCCTTCCCCTCAGCATGATTCGGCAGACTACTTACTTCCAAGGTCGTTGGAGCCAGAATAAAGAGTGAAGAGTGTAGTGAAGAGTGAAGAGTGTAGCTCTAAGGCCATGGAGAAATCTCCCTCTACCATACACCGAATGTACAGCGCGTTAAAACCGACGCAGAGTGCGTTCAGACACTAGTGTTTACCTACCCTTGCTACCTGGCTAAGACAAGACCCTCTTCAACCACTCCCAAAGAGGTCTCCTGTCACCTCTGTCATCCAATATTAGGTTGGTATGACACTAAGAACACGGTCACCTCGCCATCTTGTCAAGTAAGCTCGTCTCTGGACATCCAGAAGATTCCAGCTCAGACGACAAACGAAGCCATGTGTTTTAACTTCATTAAAAAGAGGCCTAAATTGTGTGGCGGCGACTGTAAGCCATTGCGCGGCAGTCAGTGAATATTGAAAGCAACCTTCCACATTCACATGAACACTCAAGTTCAATCACACGGGTGTAAACATATATGAGGCAAACATACATAAACATGGGGCATTGATCATTAATAATAAGAATACAATAATTAACACACCATTAATGGTGCAGAAACACTTTAGGTTAATGAATAAATCTAAATGGAACACGACCACACATTCAATGGACGTGTTTCACAATACCCAAATAAAAAGACACATGGGATTTGATTTGATTTGATTCTTTCAGGAAGCCAAAACAGTCTTGGTCTAACCCACCACTGCCCGCACCGAAACTAAGTTTATTGTGCGGTATCGCTCCCTGTATGTCTAGTAAAGCCAACCAATGCCCTTGAACAGTGCAAAGAGTTCCTTTACCAGTTCTTTATTAGACACAATTTCTTCGGGTCTGGTTGTCACAAATGTTCTGTGCCTTTTACTCTCCAATGCAATACATTCGAAGATCAGATGTGATGCAGTTTCATTACCGTCATCAGAGAGCCTACATTTAGGGTCCTCTTCTGTTATTCCCAGTGTATGTAGGTGTTTTTTGAAATTCCCATGGCCTGTCAGCAATCCAACCATGAGTCTAATCTCTCTCCTGTTCAGACCCAGGATTGCAGAGCTTCTTTTAAAACAAGACTTTGGCATCATTACCTTGCCATGTTTTTGTTGATGGACTTTGGTCCAATATTCTACATGCTGTCTTCTGAGCCAGTTACGTAGCTCCAATTTAATCATTGCCTTGGTGATTGTCAGGACAGGTTCCGGTCCAATAAATGGAGCCTCTGCCCCCATCCTGGCTACTTGTCGGCACGTTCGTTGCCACGGATCCCCGAGTGGCCAGGGACTCACAATAGGTTTACTCTATTGCTTTCCCCTAGCTCCACCAGAACCCTGTGACATTCTGCAACAATTTTAGACCTTGTTGTAGGAGCTGCCAGTGATCTCAGGGCTGCCTGGCTGCCTGAATAGATATAGATGCTACGATCTTTGTAGCACCTACGCAAATTGTCCTCCACACATGCCCTGATGGCAGTGATTTCGGCCTGGAATACTGAGGCCAGTTTCCCTAGAGAGATGACGCCCTCCAGTCTTGGCTGCACCCCGTATACCCCGGCCCCAACGCCTTTGTCTGATTTCGACCCTTGAGTGAACCAGACAATATCCCCTGTACGGAGTCGAACTATTTTCTCCCTACTTGCTCCCTACTTCTAATTGTTATACTGAGCCGGCCGCGGTGGCCGAGGTGACTGAGGCGCTCCAGTCACGGTCAGCACGGCCACTACGGTCGGGGGTTCGAATCCCCCCTCGGGCATGGATATTTGTGCCGTCCTAGTTCGTAAGTAGTTCGTAAGTAGTTTGTAAGTTTAGGGACTGATGACCCCGTAGTTAAGTCCCATAAGATTAACAAACATTTGAACATTTTTTTTGTTATACTGAATGGCTTGTTGAAGCAGTATGGGGCTATAATATAGTCGGTTGGCATTTCCCCAACCTTTCCTATATTTACCTCACTCACTATTTTAGTGTGTGATTCTGGATATCCCAAAGAGTTCCAGTTGTTGACAGATTTGAGTCTGTAGGCACCAGCTGCCACCTCCATCTTGACCCAAAGGTGTAATGGGGGCATATCCAGCATGGTTTCCATCCCAGTAGTTGGTGTGGTGCTAATTCCGCCTGTTATGGCTAAGCAGGCTAGTCTCTGCACCTTACCTAGCTCCTTAGCAGCAACCTGCTGTTCTACCTTCTTCCACCACACGACCCCATAGGTGATCCTGGGTCTAATCACTGTGGTGTATATCCAGTGCATACCCTTGGTGCTCAGGCCCTAATTTTTGCCAGAAGCTCTCCTGGTACTTACTAAAGTACCTTTTGCCTTGGAGCAAATATTCTTAATGTGAGGGGTCCATGTCAGTTTCTCATCTAGGGTAACCCCTAGATATTTCACTGTCCCCTTCACAGGTAGCACTTCATTGAAAAGCTTTAGATTCCAACTTGAGTGTTGGATATGTTTCCTTGTGAATGGTACAACAACAGTCTTCTTAGGACTAACCCCCAAATCCTGTTTTCTGCACCAGTCTTGCACAATGTCCAAGGCACCTTGTGCCATATTCTTCACTATGTCAGCAAATTTGCCAAGTATTACTATGACAAGATCATCTGCGTATCCTTGGCAAAAGTACTGCCTAGAGTTTAATTCTCCAATGAGATCATTCACCACTAGATTCCACAATAAAGGGGAAAGAACTCTTCCTTGCGGGCAACCCCTAGTGGTGTTGATTACCATTTTTTCATTCATCATGGAAGCCTCTACCTTTCTTCCACTGAGCATGGCCCTAGTCCACCTACATATAGTGGTCCCTAGGTCATGCACCTCTGCTGCCCTAACCATGGAATCGAAGGTGTTGCTAAAAGCCCCCTCAATGTCCAGGAAGATACAGAGGGCTATTTCTTGAAAGTGTAGTGCTTTCTCCACCTTCCCAACAAGTTGGTGGAGAGCTGTCTCACATGATTTACCTGGTTGATATGTATTTTGGTTTGAATGTAGAGGAACCCTACTTAACCTCCTTTCTCCAACATGCACATTAACCAGCTTTTTCAATGTCTTAAGAATGAAGGAGGACAGGCTGATTGGTCTCATATCCTTGGCCTTGGTATGATCAATTCTCCCTGGCTTTGGAATGAAGACAACCTTCACTGCCCTCCAGGCATTGGGAATGATTCCTGCTGCTAACCCTGAATAACCTGCACAGGAATCTAATAAGATTTTCTCCCGCTTGTTGCAGGAGAGCTGGAAAGATTCCATCGGGGCCAGGTGACTTCAACGGTTGAATTGTTCCCACCGCTCATCGGACCTTACTGAAATCGACACACTCCTTGGCCAGATCCCAGTCCTCTTTGCGAAGAGGCTCTCAGGAATTGCATTCTGGTCTGAGTTATCCCCCAGAGTATATTGAGGAAAGTGAGTCTTGAGGAGCAGTTCCAGCGTTTCATGTGCTGTCTTTGTATACTCCCCATCCTCCTTCCTCAATGTTCCTCCTGGATTAGTTGGTACTCTAGTGAAGATTTTATGAAGTCTCGCTTGAGCAGCCATGCCCTCCACTTCCTCACAGAATACCTTCCATGATGCCTCCTTTGCCTGTCTGATGGCAAGGTTGTAATTGACAAGGGCCTCACGATACTTTGCCCATTGTCCTTTGCGCCTCGCAAGGTTAAACAGTGTTCGTTCCTGTTTCCTTTGCATTTCCAGGTTGTTATTCCACCAAGGCACACTCCTATTTGTGCACTTCTTAGTGATTGAGCAGTTGTCCTGGTATGAGGTCACTATAGCAGAGGTTACGACCTCTGCTACTTCCTCAAACTCTGCTGGATTCCTTATCGAAGTTTTAATTTCCGATAGGCTGAAGTTAAGGTCTCTCCTATATGTCTCCCAGTCCGTTTTCCTGGGATTCCTATAGGCCATAGTCTGTCTGGTTCCCATTTCAACCTGTGATCTGATGAGGATGGCTCCAGGACCAGATGCCACTGTTTGACCTAACTTCCCATCATCGTGGAACCAAAAGTTATGTCAATTACTTCTTCCCTTCTACTATTCCTGAATGTAGGTTCATCACTCCTATTCAGGATCTCCAAGTTGTTAGATAGGAGAAATTCAAGAAGGTGCTCACCTCTACTGTTGGTGTCCTTGCTGCCCCACGATAGATTGTGGGCATTGGCATCACATTCCACCAACAGTTTGTCACCTTGCCGGTGGCAGGCTCCCGTCAGTCTCCTCACTTCCAAAGGAGGAGGAGAGCTGTCTTCATAAGGAAGGTATGCTGAGGCCAAAACAATTTCCCTCTTGATGCCTTCCTCACGTTGCTGCATCCTGATGGTCACCAAGTCCCTGGAACAAAAATTCATCATTGGTATGAAAGGTATTCCATTTCTAACATAAATGCATCTTCTGGAGTTTTTTAGATTTCTAGCATAAATAATAAATAATTAACACACAGATAGATAACATTAATGGTGCAGAAACACTTTAGGTTAATGAATAAATCAAAATGGAACACGACCACACATTCAATGGACGTGTTTCACAATACCCAAATAAAAAGACACATGGGAAGTTATAAATGATTCATTTTGGCTTACGTAATTTTAAAAATGACTGTTTCATGTGAAATATCACGAACCAAGCTAGTTTTTGTACAAATCCCAAAAGAATCGCAAAACTTCGACATTTTACAGAAAAAAAAGTTCAAATGTTTGTTAAGCTTATTGGACTAAACTGCAGGGTCATCAGTCTCTAAACTTACAAACTACTTATGAAGTAGCTTATACTAAAGACGACTCAGACATCCGTGCCCGAGGGGGGATGCGCTCGGCCACTCCGCCGCGTACTAATGAAAACAAAGCTAATTGTTTTATTTCCCATAATCTGGTAAACAACGAAATATGCCGTATCGTCAATCATTCACAGGGTGAGGAGATGCTGTTTTCTTTTTCTTCTGAACGATATAGTGGTATGCCAGACCTCCTTCTCATAATAACACTTAAAATATCGTATGTGCGTGAGAGACGCGCATCAATTCTTACTTGTTGTTGTTGTTGCTTTTTTTTTTTAGATGGCAATACTGTGCTCTATATGCGGGAATGCCTCTGTAGCCTCATACAAATCTATTGTTAGTGCTGTGGTGACTTACATGAATGAGAGTATATTATACTAAGAGTGCTTTGTCATATGACAAATGTAAGAGATTCTTATAGTCACCGAAAGATGGCACTGGTGTTAACTCCACACCCTTCTTCGTTCTAAATGTGCTCGATAGTCAACGTCTGTGTTCATGCTCATGACAGCAGTGAAGCAATAATGTGTTTGTGGCATGAGGGTGAAGGGCTTCGAGAAGCTAACAGCATAGCAACATGTCTATTCCATGTCTTGAATTGCACTAAAAGTACTGTCAGTGTAACTGGTAACAAAAGGAGACTTGTGATTTGGAGTGACAATTGCTGTGGACAAAATAAAAAGCATGTACTTATATATATGTACATGTTGGCAGTGGCTTGTTGTCTATTTCACTGGTATAAGTATCTGGTTTTAGGCCACAGTTTCTTATCTTGTGAAAGAAATTTCGCCTTAATAGAAAATCGCAAGACAGAATTTAAATGTTACGTACCTGATGATTTACAAGAAGTAATTACTTCAGAAATCCCTTCACTCCAATTCAAAACAGAATGGAAGAAAAGTACTTTATTTACATCCTGGCTGCTGCTGATAAACTGATCAATAAAAGACATTCAGTGAAATTGAACGGTGAGAAAGTGTAAACATCCTAAAGGAAGTCAAAGCTGCGGACAATTTCATTCATACACAACTTTCAGTGTTTCCACGTGTTCCACAATTGTCTGCTGAAAAAAAAAAAAAAAAAAAAGGAAGGACTTGCTTGCTACTGTAACCTTTATACCACATCGTCATCGTCAGTTTGTTACTGATTTGTGCAATGATGCTGCAAACAGAAGATATTTGTTTCACATTGTATCATTTTCTGGTTTTAGATACGTTTCGCCATCGCTACAGCTTGATACCTGTGTTGGACTTAGCCAGTTTAGTGTGAATAACGCAATGTGTAAAACACCTTCTGCTTTTACGTTTTTAATTTCCTTCTTCTCGCCAATTCTATGCAATTTTCTCTTGAGTTTCTGTACAGTTTGTATTATCTGGATGTTAATTAACTGTAAAATACCACAAAATGTGAGTATTTATTTTGTACGATATACAATACAGTTTTTTGCTATATCTCAGAAATTTATTTTTGGTCCTTAGCACATTTAGAATGTTAGGTCTTCAATTGTTGTTTTCTCGAGTATCGCAGTGCCTGTGAGACACATATTTCCAGTAACGCAAGTTTTGTTGCGTGTCTATTAGACACGTATTTCCTAATTCGGTATGTATATTACTGGTGATTACAACTACATTCAGTTAATCGCTTTTTCTCTTAGACATTCTATTAATTTACAAGGCCTAGCATTTATATAATGTATTATACAGGTTTAAAAATGGAACAGATAACATCTACATCACGGAAAAGAAGACCAACCGAAGTATTGAGCGTGACGATGTTCCAAATTTTGAAGGTAAACTATGAAGACGAGGAAAGAAGTAGATGAAAAATATGTGCTCAGTGCTTAATCGATTAATTAGAAAACGTGTTTGTGGATTTGAACTTTATCCCTGACCTTTCTTGACAAAATTTATGTATTTTTATAGAGTTTTTTGGCATGAGTATTCTTGAGGTAATAAATATTGGGATTGTTACTTGATATTGGTGATCAGTGAGTTATTGTTCAATTTTCAATTCTCCTAACAGATTTATGCACCAATTTGCAAGAAATGCAACATATTTTCGGCCTTTTTCCTTAGCTGTGTCCACCAGACAAGTATTTACTATTAAGTAAAAAAATGTTCAATGTTTGTAAAGCTTAATGGACTTAACTGCGGGGTCATTACTCTCTAAATTTACACACTACTTTTGAACTACCTTATACTAAAGACGACACAAACAGCCATGCTCGAGCGGGGATTCGAACCCCAACGGGAAACGGCCTCGCGCATCGCAGCATTGCGCCTCAATGCGCTCACCTGCTCCGCCGCAGCTTATTAAGTAATAAAAAATCATTCTTCCTCTTAGGGGGTAACAATAAATCTATTTGCAGTGACTTACATACAAATTCGCTAACACTTTTGGATAATAAGTCGGCTTCAAGTCTCACCGTTTGGAAGCAATTGCATATGAAGAAAATAGTAACATACAACAGAAAGAAACTAGTAGACCAGCAAGGTATGCTTGCAGTGTCTGCTAAAGTTTCAGCCCATTCCGAAATTGTTTAAAAATGTTCAAATGTTTGTTAAGCTTATGGGACTTAACTACGGGGTCATCAGTCCCTAAACTTACAAACTACTTATGAACTACTTACGAACTAGGACGCCACAAATATCCATGCCCGAGGGGGGATTCGAACCCCCGACCCTAGTGGTCGTGCTGACCGTGACTGGAGCGCCTCAGTCACCTCGGCCACCGCGGCCGGCGAAATTGTTTAACAACAGCCAATGGGACATCACTGTATTCTCTTCCTTCCTCTTGAGTCATGCTCCCGCACAAGCAGGGTCGGCTCTGTTAATCGTATTTGGCGTGTTAATAGTTTCGGGGTGGCTGGATGCCCTTCCTGTCGCCACCCCATGCCCCAAGGGGAAATATGTACACCAAATGTCTGCGTATAGTGTTATGTATGTGAACAGTGTAAAGTGTTACGAAATGTTTGCAATCGGGTGAAATGGGGACCAGCCCGTCTGGATTTGTAAAACCGCCTAAAAACCACATCCATGCTGGCTGGCACTCCAACCCGTTCGTTAATCCACCGAGCGGATTCGAACTGGGGCCGATAAGCAGTGCGTTACACGGCTAACCGAGCGGATTGAGACATCAGTGGCTTAAATGCTGGTTGTCAGCACTACTATCCATCAGAGGACTTAACTTTAAACATGTTGAACGATGAAAAAACAATGGAGGCAAGTTTGATGGTTTTTGACAACAGCATTGGGCAGTAAAGTGTTAAGAAATTCTGAAGACGGAACAGAATAAAATAAAGAGCAAAAACTCACAAAAATAGGAAATTTAGTTGGCTCAATGGAACTCCCATGAACCACAGACATTGCCGAGATGGGGTGGCTTGCGTGCCTCAACGATACAGATAGCCGTACCGTAGGTGCAACCACAGCGGAGGGGTATCTGTGGAGAGGCCAGACAAACGTGTGGTTCCTGAAGAGGGGCAGCAGCCTTTTCAGTAGTTACAGGGGCAACAGTCTGGATGATTGACTGAGCTGGCCTTGTAACATCAGCTAATGTGGCTTTGCCACACAGCTACTCCGAACGGCTGAAAGCAAGGGGAAACTACAGCCGTTATTTTTCCCGAGGACATGCAGCTCTACTGTATGAACATATGATGATGGCATCCTCTCGGGTAAAATATTCCGGAGGTAAAATAGTCCCCCATTCGGATCTCCGGGCGGGGACTACTCAGGAGGATGTGATCATCAGGAAAGACAATACTGGCATTCTACGGGTCGGAGATTGGAATGTTAGATCCCTTAATAGAGTAGGAAAATTAGAAAATTTAAAAAGGGAAATGGATAGGTTGAAGTTAGATATAGTGGGGATTAGTGAAGTTCGGTGGCAGGATGAACAGGATTTCTGGTCAGGTGAGTACAGGATTATAAATACAAAATCAGTTGGGGGTATCACAGGAGTAGGATTGATAATGAATAAGAAAATAGGAATGCGGGTAAACTACTATGACCAGCACAGCGATCGCATTGTCATTGTCAAGATAGATACGAAGCCAACACCGACAACAGTAGTACAGGTTTATATGCCAACTAGCTCTGCCAATGATGAGGAGATAGAAGAAATATATGAGGAGCTAAAGGAAATTATTCAGACAATTAAGGGAGAGGAAAACTTAATTGTTATGGGAGACTGGAATTCGGTAGTAGGACAAGGAAGGGAAGGGAAGATAGTGGGTGAATATGGTCTGGGCAAAAGGAATGAAAGAGGAAGTCGCCTGGTAGAATTTTGCACAGAACATAATTTAGTTATAACAAACACTTGGTTCAAGAATCACAAAAGAAGGTTGTATACGTGGAAGAGACCAGGAGACACCGGAAGATACCAGATAGATTTTATAATGGTAAGACATAGATTTCGGAACCAGGTTTTGAAGTGTAGGACATACCCAGGGGCAGACATAGACTCTGACCATAACTTGTTAGTTATGAACTGTAGGCTGAAACTGAAGAAACTACTGAAAGGTAGGAAAATAAGGAGATGGGACCTAGATAAATTGAAGGAACCTGAAGTTCTTAAGAATTTCAGAGGGAGTTTCAGGCAACAATTGACAGAAACAGGGGAAAATAAAACAGTTGAGGAGGAATGGGTAAAATTGAGAGATGAAATAGTGAAGGCAGCAGAGGACAAAATAGGTAGGAAGGCAAGACCTACAAAGAATCCTTGGATATCACAGGAGATACTAAATTTAATCGATGAAAGGAGAAAGTATAAAAATGCAGTAAATGAAACAGGCAAAATGGAGTACAGACGACTAAGAAATGAGATTGACAGGAAGTGCAAATTGGCTAAGCAGGAATGGCTAGAAGGCAAATGCAAGGATGTAGAAGAATGTATAAATAGGGGAAAAATAGATACAGCCTACCGGAAAATAAAAGAAACATTTGGTGATAAGAAAAACAGCTCTATGAATATCAAGGACACTGATGGAAAACCAGTTCTCAGCAAAGAAGGGAAAGCTGAAAGGTGGAAAGAGTATATAGAGGGGCTCTACAAAGGAAATGAACTTCGAAACACTATTGTAGGAAGGGAAGAGGATGTAGATGATGATGAAATAGGAGATACTATACTGAGAGTTGAATTTGACAGAGCACTGAAAGATCTAAGTCGAAACAAGGCCCCTGGAGTAGATGATATCCCGTCAGAGCTACTGAAGTCTCTGGGAGAACCAGCCATGACAAAATTGTCTCACACTGTGTGTAAGATGTATGAGACAGGTGAAGTACCCTCAGACTTTAAGAAAAATGTTATAATCCCCATTCCAAAGAAAGCGGGTGCAGACAGGTGTGAAAACTGCAGAACCATCAGTTTAATAAGTCATGGTTGCAAAATATTAACACGAATTATACACAGAAGGATGGAAAAGCTGGTAGAAGCCGACCTCGGGGAAGATCAGTTTGGGTTCAGGAGAAATGTAGGAACACGGGAGGCAATACTCACTTTACGGCTTATCCTAGAAGATAGGTTAAGAAAAGGCAAACCAACATTTCTAGCTTTTGTAGATTTGGAGAAGGCTTTTGACAATGTTGATTGGAATAAACTCTTTCAAGTTCTGAAGCAAGCAGGAGTAAAATATAGGGAGCGTAAGGTTATTTACAACTTGTATAAAAACCAGACAGCGGTTGTCAGAGTTGAAGGGCATGAAAGGGATGCAGTGGTTGGAAAGGGAGTAAGACAGGGTTGTAGCCTTTCCCCAATGTTGTTCAATTTGTACATTGAGCAAGCTATAAAGGAAATCAAGGAGAAATTTGGAGAAGGAATTAAAGTTCAGGGTGAAGAATTAAAAACATTGCGTTTTGCCGACGACATAGTAATTCTGTCAGATACAGCAAATGACCTGGAACAGCAACTGAACGGAATGGACAGTGTGCTGAAAGGCGCATATAAGATGAACATTAACAAGAGCAAAACTAGGGTAATGGAGTGCAGTGTAAGAAAATCAGGTGATGCTGAAGGAATTAGATTGGGAAACGAAGCAATAAAGGAGGTAGATGAGTTTTGTTACTTGGGCAGTAAAATAACAAATGATGGTCGCAGTACAGATGATATAAAATGCAGAATGGCAATGGGTAGAAAGGCGTTTTTGAAAAAGAGAAATTTGTTAACATCGAATATTGATTTGAGCCTAAGGAAGTCCTTTCTGAAGGCATTTGTATGGAGTGTTGCCTTGTATGGGAGTGAAACATGGACAATAAACAATGCGGACAGGAAGAGGATTGAGACTTTTGAAATATGGTGCTACAGAAGAATGCTGAAGAGTAGGTGGGTGGATCGCGTAACTGATGAGGAGGTACTGAACAGAATTGGGGAGAAAAGAAATTTCTGGCACACCTTGACTAAAAGAAGGGATAGATTGGTAGGACACATTCTTAGACATCAAGGAATTGTGAATTTAGCGTTGGAGGGAAGTGTGTGGGGTAAAAATCGCAGAGGGAGACCAAGAGACGCGTATAGTAAGCAGATTCAAGTGGATGTGGGTTGTCGTTCTTATGAGGAGATGAAAAGGCTTGCTCAGGATAGAGTAGGTTGGAGAGCTGCATCAAACCAGTCTCTGGACTGAAGACCACAACAACAACAACAATGGATGACTTAATTGCCAGAATCACAAATGGCCTCAGTCACCCAAGTCAAAAGGGCCTTCATAATAACCAGGAAGCCAAACACTTGCTCGTGAGACATAGAATATTTCCTTAACGTAGAAGTTTCACTTGCCTTCTGCATCCCCATGCCTTTGATTATAGCAGAGTCTTACATATTTCAGGGTAAATGTCCCACACTAAGGCAAAGAAAGTGCTGTGAACCTCTGTCAGATACTCCTCCCTCTTTTTCGAGGCTGTTGGCAGAAGAAAAACTGACTTTTCCAATAAAGTCATCTGTCGCCATTACTGAAGCTTTTTTTTTTTCAGAATGTAAGTAATAATGTGATTCGAATCCAACTTAACGAATACCATAAATTGAGAGAATCACAAATCAACTCTTTTTGATGAAGGACAACCAAATTCCGTGTTTTATTGTCTGAACACAAGATGTGACAGTTCCACTTACATTTTTCCGTTATATATCGGAGTACTTGTAACGGGTTCCTTCTTCTGCAGCAGGCGTTTCGTCCGCACAGGATGAATGAGCTCCGAATTTTAGTTGGGTTGTCTGTTTGAATGGTAGGTTGTACAAACTTTCTATGGTTTTATTTGCGGACGGAGAAGTTAGTACTGCTTCCTCCCACAAGTCCCCTAAAACCTCCACATCCTTGCGGATGCTGTTGCGTAGCAGTGTGCGTTTGTACCGCCCTACAGTACGCACGAGGTGCTGTAGTTGCTTTCCGAAACTTTACGGAAAGCATAGAGTTCTGACTAACCTGTTGTCTTCTATAGTTGTATCCCCAGCGGAGAAGACAGCACACAGGTCGTTGGTTCTTCTACAGCATACAAGCGAGGCTAAAGTTCTTTATGATGGAAGCATAATAAGCGACTCGCGAGATTTTTAATTGTCAGGGATGCCATTTATTAAATAAATAATAAAAAATGAACAACTATTGTTAATATGATACGGCCTATGCTGCCCATAGCTCATGTTGAGACCTCGACTGCTATCACTATTACAAAAAATCTTTACTTATGACCGGCGCGGTCCGGCGCGTATAGTGGTCAGCTCGAGACTGAAACTGCGGCGCGTTGCGAGAGGGCACCTGACGCTCCATTTCGCGCCAAAACAGGGCCTTCGCGCGCTTTCTGCAAAATCGCTCTTCTCTTGTTACAATAAGAGAAGGCACCTTAAACTTTTTCAACTGTCCAAATCTAGCCTGTCCTTGAGAGATATTTATAATAAATTCTCAGCTCTGAATAATTAATATTTAGTTTATAATAAACAAAAGTAATTTCAAAAGAAATCACGTGACGTGAAATGCAGCAGCCAATGCGAGGATAGCACCAGTAACATAGGCGGACTTTCCCACGGGAACCAGCACCTACTGCGCCATATGCTACTGCTCCCCACCCCACATTTCAACATATGCTGCACTGCTGTCTTTCTTCCGCGTTTAAGGCACGTACAATGTTAGCAAAGAAACGGCCAGCGGCCAGAAATATGTAGTGGCCACAGGCCAGGAATATCACAGTTGGTAATCCTGCTTTATTGCGTAGAACATTACCGCAGTCCCTAGCAGCTAGGTTTTCAATGTATTACTTTTAAACAATTTTTGGTTCTTCTATTTTATGAGTTTACTGCTGCAGAGTTAGATACATTTTGATGTATGAGCTAGTGACGTCGTTCTCTCAGGGGCTTATGTTACTGGTAACACAATTTGTATGAGGTTTGATTCCATTTTTTTGGAACGGTGTGCTCAGTGACCACATAACAACGAATATAATAAATATAATATGTAGCAATGGTCGTTTTTTATTATTGTTTTTGCAGATCGATCTCGATCACATAATGAGCATCCTCAGTGCACCAGTATGTTGAATGATGGCAGCCAACTTGATCCTGAGAGTCTTGTACTTGAAGTAAGCAGCACATGCCCAGCTAGGCAGATTTTTTTTCTTTTTTATGTAACGTCTAAATATTATTTATTCCCGGTTAGTTCGAATCTGGGGTGAAGCTTGTTTCAGAAGTTTTCAATCTTTTATCTCACTGTATATTAAAAGATTTCTGGTATTTTAATGATATGCATAGCTATCAATTCATTCCCACATACATTTCAAATTATTTCGTAAGTTCAAAGATCACCTTTAGGTTCTAGCTATTAACTGAATGAGTTTTTCAACTCATACAAATAACATGGTACTTAATAAGCTTGAAATAAATTCATCACATCTATTCACTTTTAACTCAAAAATAAAATCTTGTTTAAAGATCGTATTATTCTCAGTCAGTGAATTCCTGTGAAAAAGTTCCCCCACTGGTTAAATAATCTGTTTTCTAATCTGTCTGAAAATGTTTTATTGTAATATCCCTTTTAATAAAATGCTCGTGACTCTCGAAAGAGCTACGATAAGACAGACAAGACGGACAGACCGTTGATGTAACAAGGAGAACTCACACGAAAGGAAATGGCAAGATTCTGTCTGCTATTCGTATTTTTAGTAAATCTTAGACAAAACAATTCTGTTATATGAGGTGCTCTGACACCTTTAACCATCGACTAACAACTATACTTTGAAAATAACTGTATTCTATTTTGATTTAAAATTAATAAAAACAATTCTACTTGCCAAAAGGTTTATAATGACTAAAATGTGGTAACACTACTGCCACGATTGCGATTAGTGTCATGTATTCTTGGACCTTGTGGGGTCCCCACCAATTAAGACTGACAGAGAATATAGAGAAAGTTCAGAGAAGGATACCTCGTTTTGCATTATCGCGATACAATGAAGAAAGTGTCATTTAACAACACGTCCTGGAAGAAGTCAAATAACCTTTACCACCACCAACTCGTTCACTGATTAGCAAATTAGGATCCCCTTTTTGGCTGAAATACACTTCGATCTCTTTCGCAATACCTAAAGTGGCTCCCTTAAAAGCAAAGTAAAAATACACATATAGTCCTAATTTTTTAAACTGTTGTTGATCTCCCAATGAACTTCCATTATTGGCATGACCGTGAACACGACCTCTGACTCTCTCCAGTTTTTCCTATGTAGAAATTTCCACATGATCCAAATGGAATTGTATAGACCCCTGCGATTTAGAATTTGTTAGGCATTGTGTTCCTAACAATGTCGTAGCATTTTTTCCAACTTATTATTTGTTTGAAAGGCCACTTTAACCTTAATTTTGCGAAATGAATTAGCTATTTTATCTGATACTGCACCATAATAAAGAAAAATGTTTTTCCTTTTCTCCTTATCTCCGCACCAGTGAAGCCATTTGCAGCCTCAGTTTGAATAATTATCCCAGTTTCGTTCCTAATTATCTCCAGGGAGGGAGAGAGTGCTAACTTTGCTAAACGGTTAAACATAGAATTAAAAATGAACGTTTTTTGTGCTTACTGCGGTAGGATTAAGTTTGAAATAATTAAGTCTGTATGTGCTGGTTTACGAAATATCTCAGTTTTCATTTTCGATTGGCCTTTGTAATCTTCAAGTCTAGGAAGTTGTGCATGCGCCCTACTTCCATTTCAGACGTACACTTGATATTTTATGTAATGATTTCAAAACATCAACAAGCTTATGAATGTCATTGTCATTATACGTTATAATAATAAAGATATAAATTTACCAACGGTGTAACTTAATCTTCTCAGACTTAGTAATGTAGGTACTAAAGAGCTTGTTTTTCAAACTATTACTGAAGATTTCTAAGAAAATACCTGACGAGCTCTAGCTCATAGCTAGGCCCTCGTTTTGATAGTAAGTTTTCTTGTTAAATGTCAAGTTGTTCAAAGACAATATGAGTCCCACCATTTCCAACAATTCAGCTGTATGTACAGGGTCCACTTCCGTGACACACAAAATCGTTAAAGTAATTTTGCTAACCGTACAGATACGGCAGTTAATGATGACACTAAAATTGACTGTATTTTTGTTTTTCCTTGACGAGGTTATGAAAACATCGTGCCTCCATGTTCAAACAAACTTCGGTCTATTTTCTTGTAAAACCACATAAAAATTCGTGTAGTTGTTTTGAAGACCATATCCAGTTTTATTATTTATTCACATATGGGCCCAAAAGGACCAGGCAAAGTATAATTAATCAAGGTCGCTTTGATGGTCTGCCTTTCTGACAAAATTTGCTTCATTGTTTTAGAAGAAAGACTCCTTCTTACACCAGACCACGGTGTTCCAGTTCGTTATATTCCTCTGTCCAATTTTAAAACCAAATATCTTTTGTCTCAATAGTTTTCTATATGTAACGTCTGCCTGAGTTGCAGTTGCAGTTTTATATCCTCCTGAATCGTTTCGGTCCATTTAATTAGCTCAATTTTGGCCTTATTTCTGTTTTCGTTTTTTAATCTAGTGGGTGCTATTCTTTTAACGTGCCAAAAAATGTAAGTCTTCGTTTCTCATGTGTACTCTTCTACTAGTACTTGCTTTTTTACTTCTCAGCCTTTAAGTTTCTCCTTTGCTAATTTTTGGGCCTAATATTTTACTAATAGTATTGCTTCCTTTCGTTCTAATTTCTTCAATATCCCTATCTCTATTTCAAATGACAGTTTCTGCTTCACAAATACCTCCATGTTTGCTTACAGTACTATAATGCCTAATTTACTGAATAAAGAAAGGGATTTCCCAATATCTATATTTTGTGTTGATATGAATGCAGTTGGCATAATCGGACCCAATAAAAGCTTAAATTTAGAAACCCTTCTTATTTTTTCATAGTTCGTATTTAAAACTTTCGTGCTTGTTGGTTTCATGTCTTGTATTCAGTTTTTTAGAATTATATTTGTAGTCCTCTATTTTTCCACAACTTATTTAAAAATTCGAATTTGTAAAATTGTCAGGAAAGGTGAGAATCTACACTAACACTAAAATGATATGCAGCGGTCTCCTGAACCGGCTCCGTGTTCTTATCGCTTTCCTTTATTAAGGTAATGGAGTTACTTCTACCAACAACCTATTCTATCTCTTTTAGTTTCCTCATCACTGTGTGGAACGGTAGGTGAGGCCGAGTCATAGCAGTTACGTAACTCTTTTTGAGGTAAGCCTATATATAATCTATTTTTATTTCATTTGATTAAAATGCGATGCGATAAATAAACTTATCTCCAGGCTTATTCAATACAGAAACGGTGTCAGCAAACGATATTCATCGAACACTGAAACGAGAATTTTTTTTTTAATTTTGTGATTCATATTCGTCTTACCGAGTATCTTGGCAGTAGCAGTCTTGGGAAAACCTTATCAATTGAAAAACAATTATAGCTCAGATTCAGAGCTCAGCTAGGTACCAATACTGCGTACTACGTATGCCATATGGAGAACATCAGGCCGGCAGCGGTGGCCGAGGGGACTGCGGCGCGCCAGTCACGGTCTGTACGGCCACAACGTTCGGGGGTTCGAATCCCCGCCTCGGGCATGGATATTTGTGCCGTCTTTAGTGTTAGTTCATAAGTAGTTTGTAAGTTTAGGGACTGATGACCCCGTAGTCATAAGCTGTACAAACATTTGAACATTTGAGAACATCAACAACTGAAGAGGAAGACGATATAGCCTTATCAACAATGTCGGCATGCAATATGCCTTCTACGTGTACGAGAATGTTTAGTAACAAACATAAATGAGAGTTTTTGTTCAGATTTCAGTGTAACGTATATAGTGCCCATTTTTCCCAATATTTGTTGTATCTGTCTTAATAATAACTACTTTCGGCATTAAAACAGTTTTCACCAAAGACGGCTAACAGACCGCAGCATGTTAGTCACGTGAAAAAAAAAAATGAGACATGTTAGTTGTTGTTGATGTTACTGCTGTGGTCTTCACTCCGGAGACTGGTTTGATGCAGCTCTCCACCCGATACTGTCCTGAGCAAGACTCTTCCTCTCCTCATAAGAACAGCGACCCACATCCATTGGAATCTGCTTAATGTATTCGTCCCTTGGTCTCCGTCTTCGATATATACCCCCACACAGTTCCCTCCAGTGATAAATTCACGATTCCTTGATATCTAAGAATGTATCCTACCAATCGATCCGTTTTCAGTCAATGTATGCCAAAAATTACTTACGTCCCCAGTTCTGTTCAATACCTCTTCATTAATTACGCGATCTACCCAACTAATCATCAGCATTCTTCTGTACCACCACATTTCATAAGCATCTGTCCTCTTCCTGTCTGAATTATTTGTCATCCAAGTTTTACTCCCGTACAAGACAACAGACCACAGCTTGAATTAATATTCGATGTCAGCAAATTCCTCTTTTTCAAAAACGTATTTCTTCCCCTTGCCATTCTGCATTTTATATTCTCTGTTCTGCGACCATCTTACGTTATTTTACTGCCCAAGAAACTCAACCCTTCGACAACCTTTATTACTTCCATACCTAATCTAATTCCTTCAGCATCACCTAATTTTATTAGATTGCATTCCATTCTTTGTTTTGCTCTAGTTAATGTTCATCTTATAATCTCCATTCAACACACTGTACATTCCGTTCCACTGTTCTTCCAGGTCTTTTTCTGTCTCTGGCAGAATAACAATGTTATCAGCAAAACACACTTTCTTTTTCACCCTGAATGTTGATTCCTCCTCAAAGTTTTTCCTTGCTTTCCTTACAGCTTGCTCAAGGTACAAATTGAATAACATTTCAGAAAGGCTACAACGCTGACTTTCACCCTTTCAGGCCCTTTCAACTCTTATAACGCTGTTTTGTACAAGTTGTAAATAACGTTCCTTTCCTTATATTTTACCCTTCTGACTTGAGAATTTGAAAGACTATTCTAATCGTTATTGTCAAAAGCTTTGTCCGAATTTATAAAAGCTAGAAATTTAGGTATGCCATTCATGGTTCCATCTTCTAAGATAAGTCGCAAAGTATTGCCTCCCGTGTTTCTACATTTCTTCTGAATCCGAACTGATCTTACAAGAAGATCACATGAGTATCGGATTTTAGATTCTCTTTATATGTATGGTACGTAAAGTTCAGAAATTAAATAGGAACCAAAGCCATTCGTAACAATCAAAGGACTACCATCCTCAACTAATAGTAAGCCAATACTGTAAAAAATTTAACTTATGTTTATTTATTGAAACAACCATTATTAACAAACTTTTATAAAATATAGAAAATTACTAATATACAAAAATATGTGCATTTTTCGTAAAAATTACCATTAGTTATTAAATTGTGTAAGTATTGGAACAAAACTAAAAAGTTATAAAATACCTTTGAGGAAAGTTTTTTTTTCTATGGGTTCTTCTATTGTTTCTTGCGTTCACTGATCCTGTTTAAATGTTTGTAATCCTATGAGACCAACTACGTTGGTCATCAGCCAATACTCTTACAAACTACTAAAACTAAGTTAAACTAACATAAGGACAACACACACATCCTTGCGAAAGGGAGGATTCGAACCTCTGACGCAGGAGGCCGTGCGATCCGTAACTTGGCGCTCCAGACCGCTCGGGTACTCGCGCGCGGCCGCTGTTTCTTTATTGTTGTTCGATGTGTACTTGGCTCGGCTTTTTATTGTTACAGCGGTCATTCAGCCGTCTGACCAGGCGCGCTGAGCAACGGTACCCGGTAATAAATAACGCCCAGTCCCCAGCTGGATAAAAAACCCGGCCCCCCTGCGTTTTCGACTGAGCCAGGGAAGCGCACAGGTTTCGAACCACCGACCCTATGCTCGAAAGGCAAGAACGCTTCCACCTGAGCTACACCGACTGATGCTGCAACTGATTTATTATTCGTAATTACGTGTACTGGCAAAACTTCAGAGTCGATTTTGACGATAATTTTTGAGAGTTGCGTCGAATGGCTTTGGCTGATTGTTATTTGAGTTATGAACTTCACGTTCCATAAGTATCAAAAATTCTAAAGTCCATTACCCATGTGGTCTCCTTGTTAGTATAGAAGTGAATCTGATAGATTCCAAAAAGAATAAAGCCAAGATCGCTAATATATAATTTTATTTCGACGACCGGTTTCGATTATCTCTGCCATCATCTGTTCTAATTTTTTTTTTTTTTTTTACAAAGCCGTCATCTTGCGATGTGAACAGTTGTTGTATAAAATAATTTGAACTACATTGATGCACTATGTCATCGTACTTGATTTGTAAACTTTAAATGCAATGACATGCACTTTAAGTTATTTTATACAGCAACAGCTGAAATCACAAGATGACGACTTTGTAAAAAAAAAATTAGGCCAGAAGATGATGGCAGAGACAATATAAACTGGTCGTCGAAATAAAATTATAATTAGTGATCTTGGCTTTATCATTTTTGGAATCTATCATAATACTTACAATATACCGGGTGATCCACAAGTCAATATAAATTTGAAAACTTAATAAATCACGGAATAATGTAGATAGGGAGGTAAAAATTGACACACATGCTTGGAATGACATGGGGTTATATTAGAACAAAAAAAAGTTCAAAAATGTCAAAGAGGTGGCGCTTCATCTAATCAGAAAAGGAATAATTAGCATGACAAATTAAGACAAAGCAAAGATGATGTTATTTACAGGAAATGCTCAGGATAGGATAGGTTAGGATGGTTTGGGCGCACAACAGCAAGGTTTTTAGCGCCCTGACTAAAGAATTAGACAACAGTAACTAAAGTAGGTCTTGGAAACAACCCGAACCCATATTGCCAGTCAGCGATGGAAGTTGGCAGACGTAAGGTTGAGTACTTCAGAGTCGTTAAACGGAAATGTCAGAGTATAGGATGACGCTGATCGCTGATGTTAGAGGCATCAGCGAGCCTTTCTGTAACACACTAAAACCTCCGGCCTAAGAGCTTAGGCCAGAGTCGGGAACGTTCACAAAATTGTAAAACGTTCGTCACACTCGCTTCGTCGTCAGCTAAAACAACGGGTAGGGCATGACCAAGATTAGCCGCTGCCCTCTCAACACGATATAAAATACACTCAATTAAAATGTGGCTTATAGTGATTTGCACGCCACAAGCATCACAAATCGGTGGATTCTCCCGACGGAATAAAAAGCTGTGGGTCAAAGGGCTGTGTCCAATGCGAAGGCGCGTCAGTGTCACTTCGAAACGTCTGCATGGCTGGCAGGAGGTTCGCCACGGTCGGACAGTTGGTTTAACCAACCGCAGTTTATTACCTGTCGCTGCCAGCCACGTCTCCTCCCACAACTGAAGGGACCTCAGGAAATGTTCAGTGTGTTCACCATCATCCCTCAACAATAGCAGTAGTCAAGGAATAATTTCGTCAACAGCATTGTAAAACATGTCCGGAGTTATGGTGAGCCGCGGTGGAGTAGCCGAGCGGTCTAAGGCGCCTCGCTGCGTAGCGCGCGATTGCTCGCCGTCTGAAGTTCGATTCCTCCCTGGGGCATGGGTGTGTGTTTTGTCCTTAGGTTAGTTTACCATAGTTTAAGTAGTTTGTATGCTACGGACTGATGACCACGCAGTTTGGACCGATATATTTACAAACATTTAGCTATGGTGAGGCATCGTTGTCTTTCAGCATCCCTAGAGATGTCGGTCGATCACGATACACTTGCGACTTCAGGTAACCCCAAAGCCAATAATCGCACGGACTGAGGTCTAGGGACTTGGGAGGCCAAGCATGACGAAAGTGGCGGCTGAGCACACTCTAATGCGTCTAGCAATTATTAATTTTTTTTTCTAATAAAACCCCATGTCATTCCAAGCATGTGTGTCAATTTTTACCTGTCTATCTACATTATTCCGTGATTTAAGTTTTCAAATTTATACTGACTTTTTGAAGACCCGATAGACAAAGTCAGTAGTGAAACCGTATAAAATCCTTACAGCGTGTTCGCGGTTGTCCTCTCATGGTTTCCCGCGTTTCCCGTGAAATGGGACCACTGTGCGGTAGCACTAACATGCCTGCCTCGACCATCAGTGACGTCTGCACTCGGCGGGCGGCTGTTTCCGAGAACAGAGCGCAGTGCCGCCTCTGCCATCGGGGCTGGCTGGGTGTCTGCCGACGTCCCGGAAATTAGCGGCTGGCGGGATCTGCCACCAGCACCAGCACGACCGCCAGCACACGACCACGACCACGACCGCGGGCGGGCGCTATCAGTCCTCTACTCCCTGGAAGAGCGGCTGGATCCCGCCTGGGGCACCTGCATTACCCTTATCTGGCGCCGGGGCTTTGCATGACTGCCTGCCACTTAGCGCCGCCCCTATCTGGCATTACGCGGCTGCTCTAAGGCCGGGATCTGCCGCAGCTCGGACACTTGCTTACCTGCTGCCGACTCACTCTGGGCTCTTGGGGGAAATTACACAGTGGTGCGAGGTGCGGGGGAGCCAGATTTGCTCCTGCTAATGTCCAAGTGTTAGCGCAATGGGTGGAAGGCCGATCGTGCTGTTCAACATGTCTTCAGAGGCCACTACCCTATTACCTGAACTTAAATAGGAGTCAGCCAAAGTCATTCGACGCAACTCTCAAACATTCTTGGGAAAATCGCCTTTGAAATTTAGCAAGTGCACTTAACTTCCAGTAATTAAAATAGCTGCAGCATATGTCGGTTTACCTAGGTGGTATCGTACTAGCATCGTAACCAGGGAGTAGGAGGTTGGAAAATGTTTCACTAAGTGTCTTTGCCTCTGTAACTTATAAAATAACTAGCTTAACCCCCGCTGCTTTGCATGCGTAGGCTGGTTGGTCTGCACCAGTTGTTTCCTTTTAATCCTGATGAAGAATCCATATACTAAGTTTCGTAGTTATAGTTTGAAATTTGAGTTAACAGAACCATATTTTTTTCATCTCGTATTTCAAATTTCCAAAAATACCGAAACACGTGTCTTTTAAATTTGAAGCCCGAATCCAAATCCGAAAATTTGTATTTCTAACTTCAAAATTGCCTAAATAGCAACAGATTTTCGAAAAATATCCCCTCTCCAATTTAAGCACCTTGATGGTTGAATTTCCAAAAATACCGAAACAAGTACTTTTCAAATTATAACGAACAATACAAATACCAATTTTTGCAGCTATAGCTTCAAAATTGTCTTGACAACAAAGTGTTTTCGAAAAGAATTTTTGATCACCTCTTGTACCCCCCTTAATTTGAATTTCCAAAAATACCGAAAATCGTGTCTTTTTAATCCTGATCAAGAGCCCATGTCCTAAGTTTCGTAGTTTGTAGCTTAAAATTTGAGTTAACAGCGTCATATTTTTGAAAATAAATTTCTTGTGTCACCTATTTTACCCCCTTATTTGTCGAACTTCAAAAAATGCTGAAACACGTGTCTTTTAAATTCGAACCCTGAATTAAAATCCGAAATTTTGTAGTTCTAGCTTCAAAATTGCCTAAATAGCTACGTCTTTTCAAAAAACGTTTCATCCCCTATTTCACCCCCTTACGGACGTAATATCGAAAAATCGCTTCTTAAATGACGCCTACAGAGTTAGATCAACACCCTCCACAAATTTCAAGTTTCTATCTTCAATGGTTTGGGCTGGGCGATGATGAGTCAGTCAGTCAATCGAGACATTTCCTTTTATATATAGAGATAGGTGACGGGAAATTTTATGCGATAGGTCAACACAAGAAATGTTACGCTTTCTGCGGAGCTATGAACATAGTTTATTGTATCATTTTCCAAAGAGCTACACCGCAAAGATATAATATTTTAAATGGAACAATAGTTTTTCTATCGTGTATTGGATTCGTTGAAACCAGCTGCGTCCAAATCAATTTAAACTACATTCCTATCACTGTTAGTTTGGGAGCTACAACCCTTCAAAGTTCCGGGGGCGGAGGCTGCGATAGCGTAGCTGACTGGCCGAGTGGCTATCCCCTGGGGCACGGCCCACTGTTTCATGACCACCAGCCAGTCAGCTACGCTATCGCAGCCTCCGCCCCCTAAACTTTGAAGGGTTGTACCTCCCAAACTAACAGTGATAGGAATGTAGTTTAAATTCATTTGGACGCAGCTGGTTTCAACGAATCCAGTACACGAGAGAAAAAAACTATTGTTCCATTTAAAATATTATATCTTTGTGGTGTAACTCTTTGGAAAATGATACAATAAACTATGTTCATAGCTCCGCAGAAAGTGTAACATTTTTTGTGTTGACCTACTGCAGTAAACTTTCCCATCACCTATTATTTTATAAGTTACAGAGACAAACACAGTGAAACACCCTGTATATATTTGTGTGTGTGTGTGTGTGTGTGTGTGTGTGTCGTTTCAGGGGAATACGTGATGATAAAATCCCAAATTTTATGTTCCTTTTGTAATATATTTAATAGCTCAGCCAGTATAGTATTAATAATTTTAGAAGACATTGTAGCGGGTTTCAGCTATCTGTTATAACAAGAGAGATTAATTAAACAATCTAACAAGGAGAGCACATGGGTATCGGTTTATAGAATTCTTTTACGGTCTTAAGCAGATCTTAAAAGGTATGTGTCAGCATATTTACATTATTTATTTACAAGTCTACATATACATCTACATGGGATACACTGCAAATCACATTTAAGTGCCTGGCAGAGGGTTCATCGAACCACCATTCTACTATTTATCTTCCATTCCATTCTCGAATAGCGCGTCAGAAAAAGATCACTTCAATCTCTCCGTTTTAGCTCTGATTTCTCGTGTTTTATTCTGATGATCGTTTCTACCTATGTAAGTGGGAGTCAACAATACATTTTCGCATTCGGAGGAGAATCTTGTCGATTGGAGTTTCGTAAGTATCCTTCGCCGCAGCGATAAGCGCCGTTGTTGTAATGATTGCCATGTCAGACCCTGTATCATTTCCGTAACGCTGTCTCCCCTGTATCGTGACAGTACAAAACGAGCTGCCCTTCTTTGGACTCTTTCGATGTCCTCCGCTAAACCCACCTCATAAGGATCCCACACTGGGCTGCAATACTTCAAAAATGGACGGACAAGCGTAGTGTATGCAGTTTCTTTTGTAGTTCTGTTGCATCTTTTAAGGGTTCTGCCAATAAAACGTATTAGTAATTCCTAGGTATTTTGTGGAGTTTACGGCCTTCACATTTGATTTATCTTGTAAACAAAGTTTAAAGGATTTCTTTTCGTACTTATGTGGATGACTTCAAACTTTTCATTATTTGAGTCAATTGCCAATTTTTACACCATACTGGTATCTTATTCAGATCGTTCTGAAGTTGTTTTTGATCTTCAGATGATTTTACTAGAGGGTAAATGACGGCGTCATCTGCAAACAACCTAAGAGAGCTACTTAGATTTTCCCCTAAAACGTTTATGTAAATAAGGAACAGCAGGGGACCAATAACAGTACCCTGCGGAACGCCCGATATCACTTTTTTTTTTTTTTTTTTTTTTTTTTTTTTTTTTTTTTTTTTTAATCGATGCGTTACCAGGGATTACTATGACCTGTGTCCTCTCTGACAGGAAATCCCCTATCCAGTCGCAAATTTGGGGCGATATACCATAAGCACGCAATTTGATTAAAAGCCGTTTGAGAGATACTGTGTCAAAAGCCTTCTGGAAATCAAGAAATATAGTATCGATTTGCGAACCCTTGTCGATAGCACCCATTACTTCGTGTGAGTAAATAGCTAGTTGTGTTTCGCATGAACGATATTTTCTAAATCCGTGTTGACCTTGGGTCAGTAGATCATTCTGTTCGAGATAATTCATAATATTTGAATACATGATATGTTCCAAAACCCTGTTGCAAACTGACGTCAATGAAATAGGACTGTAGTTTAGTGGGTTACTCCTACTGCCTTTCGATTATCCGACCTAAACCGGCTGCGGCAAGGTCGGTTAAGCGGGAAGGTCGGATAACACGGGAAATAATACAAAAAATATAGAAAGTTTGAAAAATTTATTTGAACTTAGAAAACTTATTAAATACGTGACCAAGACCTTAATATAACGTTCAAATACATTAGACGACACGCAAAGAAAAGTGATAAGATATCAGTTTCACCTTCGTTTATTTCTTTACGAAAGTTTTAAGGCTTTATCCTGCAAAATAGTTCCCGACATGGGTAAACCTTTATCTCTATGTTGAGTGAACCACAGAAACAAAGTTTCGCTTACTTTTTATAATCACTTTTATCATGTTTTTCCGAGCTTCCAAATCAATCGATGTTGCTCTCTTAGAACACCACTTCTCAATTTCGTTGCGGTTCCATTTCCTGTCTCCAACTGTTTTTTCCCCGACCTTATAATCTTGCGCCACTTTTAACAAAGTTTCACCATTGTCTATTCTTTTTAAAGCTTTAAGTTTTCCTTCCATTGAAACGACCGAATTTTTCCGTTTCGAAAATAACCACATTTTTTTATAAACAAAGCGCAACACGTCCACTCTGCTACAGATCTAGGTTAGCACTAAGGAGTGAGGAATAGCAGACGGCGACAATGAACTGAGTGAACCGCGGCGGATTAGCCGTGCGTACTGGGGCGCCGTGCTGCGGTGCGTGTGGCCTTTCGCCGCCGAGGGTTCGAGTCCCCACATGTGCATGGGTGTTTGTGTTGTCCATAGGCTAGTTTGCCTTGGTTTAAGTAGTTGTAAGCTACGGACTAATGACCCAGCAGTCGACTCCGATAGATTTACAAACGTTTGAATATTTTTGAACTGCGTGATAGTGACGCGCGGCAAAACAAACAACACGTATAGTCATTGACTTATCGGCTGGCGCACGGCTACTGTGTACAGTCCTGGCGCTGTGAAAGGGTCGGATAACACGGAAAGTCGGATAAACGAAGATCGGATAATCGAACTCTACTGTATTCTTTTTGAAACACGATGTGTAATGATCATCAGTAAACACTTCCGGGCTGAGTTGCCGTGGTCGATCTATAAAACTTCCTCTCCCTGACGTTTCGTTCTCGACTACGGAGAACATCTTCCAAGGTTGAGTCGACTCAACAACAACAGTGATCTCAGCTTCTACTTGCAGTACTTCATTGTGCCGTTTGCTAAACATGGTAATCACCAGCAGCATGGCCCTTTTCTGCATTTTCGGAATAAAAACGGCGGCGCACTCGGCTAACAATATTATCGGCGCTACCTGCTGGCGCCCCCCCCCCCACCCCTGCCTCCCTGCCTCCCCCGATAATTACTTTCATCCGGAGAGAGAGAGAGGGGCGGCTAGCGGCCGGATCGGTGCGGCGGATTAGCTTAGCGGGCTGAGCCGAGCGCACGAGGAAGCGCCAGCAGCAGCGATCTCTCCGCCCAGCCAGGAAATTAGGACCAGGCGGAGTAGGGCTGTCTGCGCATGTGCAAACGGAGGGGCAGCCCGCCAGCCGAGCTGCTAATGCGGCGGCGATGTCGTCAGCGACAGCGACAGATTGCGCTGCCGACGGGGAGGGAGGAGGGTGAGGTGGGGGTCCGTCTGCCGGAAGTGGGCCGGCCAGTCACTCAAACTACAGGGCTCGACTTCCGCGTCCCTCTAATCGCTGCCCTGCTTTCAGTGGATTAAAGCTAACACGAACTGTCTGTTATGTTTATACGAGGCGCATAAGCAATAGGAATGATCCTCAAAATTACAGGTCAGTCTCATTGACGTCGATTTGCAGTAGGATTTTGGAACATATACTTTGTCCGAATATTATGAACTACCTCGAAGAGAATGACCAATTAACGAATAGTCAACACGGATTCAGAAATTATCGCTCTTGCGAAACGCAGCTCGCCCATTATTCACATGATGTGATAAGTGCCATTGACAAGGGATCTCAAATCAATTCCATATTTCTGGATTACCGAAAGGCTTTTGACACTGTACCCCACAAGCGGCTTCTAATGAAATTGCGTGCTTATGGAATATCTGCCCAATTGTGCTATTGGATTCACGATTTCCTATCAGAAAGGACAAAGTTCGTTGTAATGGTAAATCATCGAGTGAAACAGAAGTGATATCTGGCGTTCCCCAGGGAAGCGTTATAGATCCCCTACTCATCCTTGTATTTATAAACGATTTAGGAGACAATCTAAATAGCTCCCATAGACTGTTCGCGGATGATGCTGTCGTTTATCGGTTAGTGAACTCAACAGAGGATCAAAAGCAACTGCAAAGCGATGTAGACAAAATTTCCACATGGTGCAAAAATTGGCAATTGACAATAAATAAAGTGTGAAGTAATAGACATGACCACTAAAAGAAATCCGCTGAACTTCAATTACGCAATAAATCACTCAAACGCTAAGGTCGTAAGTTCTACCAAATCCCTAGGAGTTACAATTACGAACAACTTTGACTGGAGAGAACACATAGAAAATATTGTGGGGAAGGCGAATCAAAGGTTACGTTTCATTGGCAGAACGCTTCGAAGATGCACCAGCTCCACCAAAGAGACTGCCTACATCACACTTGTGCGTCCTCTCCTGGAGTACTGTTGCCCCTTCTGGGACCCTCACTAGGTGGGACTGAAGGAAGATATTGAGAAGGTTCAGAGAAGGGCAGCTCGTTTTGTTTTATCACGTTATCGGAGGGAAAGCGTCACGGACATGTTGCACGAATTGGGGTGGAAATCATTAAAAGAAAGACGTTATTCATTGCGGCGTGATTTGTTTGCGAAGTTTCAATCACCGAATCTTACTTCTGAATGTGAAAATATTTTGCTGGCACCCACCTACTTAGGGAGACATGACCATCCCAATAAAGTAAGAAAAATCAGATTGAAAACTGAACCAGTTAAGTGTTCTTTCTTCCCGCGCGCTATTAGAGAATGAAACTTTAGAGAAATGTTAAGAAAGTGGTTAATTAACCCTCTGCCAGGCACTTAAATGTGATTTGCAGAGTATCTATGTAGATGTAGAATCGAATTTGACTTAAGAAAAGTGGAAGAACTGGTTGGGTTACCAAAATAATTGCTACTTTAAAATTTACTTATTAGAAACAATCGTAAGGCAAAGCACGTTCAAAACTTCAAATTCGACAGCCAGTCACTGGGTGAAGCACAATTTAAAATTCAAAATTTGACAAATAGTGGGTGAGACTGGTATATTAATTTGTTAATTAATCTAAAAATAACTTTAAGTGAATTCTTAAGCGGGGTAGGACGTCAAGCGGACCACCTTGAAGCAGGAGAGGCACGACAGGAACTTTTAATTTCCACTGACTATACTTTTACAAATAAACTCATAAAACCTTGTCCCCATGATCGGAAAGGATTCAGGATTCACACTCATAGCAGTGGGAAGTAGATAAGACTTGGTTTTCGAGGGGCGCAGTCCAAGTAAATTATTATAAGACACTCTGCACGGCGTATTGAAGTCTCCAAAAACACAAAATGAGATAAGCACACCACTTAATAGATCTCCTTAATAGCATCCTAAATATACCTATAACCATACACCTTAAAGCAATAGAAACACCTTAAATTCTTTCTCAAATATAAACTAAAATTAATTAATATTAACATACAATATACCTGAAGGAACTACATAGTTGTAAAGCGGCGGGCTCCTAGTAAAATCTAGTAAGCCCGCGCCGCAAGGTTATATTGAACATAGAGTAGTATACTAAACATAATATTATGTGATATTATCACAGATAAAATATCGAATATATATATATATGCAATGCATAAAGTGCTCCTTGAATGTCATATATATAAAGAGCATAAAGGGGAGTAAAACCCCCACACAGGTGTGGCTCACCCTCATAGTTATGTCCATGTTTTGCTGGTGGATCAGTAACTGGATGACTTGGGATGGGTCACTGTGACCCAGTGAAGGTTTCTTTTTTTATCATCACTAGTCACTTTTATTTTGTAACAATTAACATCACCTTCACTTCCTTATGAAGTGAAATTTCATTATTTTTCCACTTACTATCGGCTGCATTATTGTTGCTATAGGTGCACTTTTCTTCATAATTAAGAGAGATTTTTCGATGAGTTTTACACAGCATACAAACGATGCTTAAGGTGTATGAAACTCTAGAATTTATCAAATTTATGAAAAACTGAATGAGCTGTTACATTTTAAATTTTATGTTTAGAAGAAACTAAACTTTTGTAGTTAACAAAATTTATTTTTACCGCAGTTTTTAATATATTTGCAAAATTCTAGAGTTTTCTACACCTGTAAGTATGGTTTGTATGTTGTCCAAAACTCACTGAAGAATTTATCTTACTTATGAAGGAAAGTGTACCTATAGCGACAAACGCAGCCAATAGCAAGCGATAAAATTATGAAATTTCACTTGTAAATGAAAATTATTTTGTTATGTTTTATAACTCCCACTGCTATGAGTATGAATCCTGAGTTCTTTCCGGTAACGCAGACAAACTTTTATGAATTTATTTGTACAAGTATAGACAGTGGAAATTAAAACCTCTTGTCGTGCCTCTACTGCGTCAAGTCAGGCCGCTTGACTTCCTACCCCCATTAAACAATAATCATTAAATGAAATTCGTCATTGCGTGTAGCCCACTTAAAACCTGACAACCAGCGGCTGAATTTCGTATAGTAATTGGTTAATTAACCTTTCAAAGATTTCAATGGCAAACTAAATTTTTAAACCAAATGAAATGAGCTAAATTTAACCCTTTAATGCATAGTGTAGCTGATCAGCAACATTCCTTATTTTTTCCATTATCTCTCAAACTGATCAAAATTTTACGACAAATTAATTTGTAGCTGCTTTTATACAGTGTTACATATGCTAGTAACTCGTCCTAGAAATTATAAATTGCAGAGCGCTATTGAATCAGTTCGACAGTTAGCTGCATTGAGTTACTCGTAATATGTGCGTTTGTTTACATTAGTATTCCTCCTTTGCCATGTAAAAGTAGTCAATCTCATACTACTATTGCATTATGAGTTACTTTCTGGAAATATGAGAGGCATAGTACTGATAACAATGGAATGTCCAATAAGGAATATTAATAATAACATGGGGATAGGGAACAACTCACGGTAAAGACGAACGTTGAGCCGCCGACAGACACTAATAAAAGATACCAAACACTAATTTTAGTCCGCTGCCTTCCTCAGACAGAGAGAACTCATCCACACAATCACTCAGGCACACTCATCTACACACGTCAGCCTTCTCTGCTGACGTGAATGAATGAGTGTGCCTGAGTGATTGTGTGGATGAGTGCTCTCTTGCTGACGAAGGCCGCAGCCGAAAATGTAGAACTGTTTATGTGTGTGTGTTTTAAATATAAATTAAGAAATCCTGAGACGGTTTTTCGTCTCAAATATGTCCAAGATATTGAAGATAAAGGTGAAGCAATGAATTAAAATTTGTGATGCGGCCGAGAAATGAACCAGGACCTCCATGCTTACTATGCAGCAGTCTTGCCGTTAAACCACCGCAACACTAACGATTAAAGCGCCTCGGAATAGTCTAAGTACGACTTCCCTTCACGTCACAAACTTAAATTCAGTTTCTGTGTTCCACAGATACTTGCCACTACTGCCAAGGCTCTCCATGAAGCGGGATAGCATCTCGGCAATGGACATTGTGGAACATTAAGAAACCCTTAGACTGTTTTTGTCTCAAATAAGTCCAAGACATTGAAGATAAAGGTGAAACAATGAATTAAGACGTCTGCCTAGTAAGCATGGAGGTCCGGGTTCGATTGCCGGTCGCATCACGAATTTTAATGCATTGCTTCACCTTTATCTTCAATGTCTTCGACATATTTGAGACGAAAAACCGTCTCAGGGTTTCTTAATTTATACTTGATATTTATATCATATTAGCAGTAATATTCCTCTATGTCCATTGCCAAGGTGGTATTCAAAAAAAAAAAAAAAAAAAAATAAAAATAAAAATAAAAAAAATCAAATGTTTGTATAGCTTATGGGACTTGACTATCCGGCCGCGGTGGCCGAGGTGACTGAGGCGCTTCAGTCACGGTCTGCACGGCCACTTCGGTCAGGGGTTCGAATCCCCCCTCGGGCACGGATATTTGTGCCGTCCTTAGGATTACCTAGTTCATAAGTAGTTTGTAAGTTTAGGGACTGATGACCCCGTTGTTAAGTCCCATAAGCTTAACAAACATTTGAACATTTTGAACTTGACTACTGGGTCATCAGTCCCTAAACTTACAAACTACTTATGAACTAGCTAATCCTAAGGACGGCACAAATATCCATGCCCGAGGGGGGATTCGAACCCCAGACCGTAGTGGCTGTGCAGACCGTGACGGGAGCGCCTCAGTCCCCTTGGTTTCCACCAAACTAGGCTGAATATTCTGTTGCATGTACACATTTATACAATGAAAAGTAAATCTTTAAACTATTCTGGAACATGTGACACCCTTTATTTACACGCCATACTTTGAACCCAAAAGATATGTCGAATTATCTTGCAAAACAGATGCAGACAGTTTATACAAAGCTGTATTCCAAGATAATACAAGACAGTTCTTTCAGGTTCAAAATTTTTCGTCTAAGTAAAGGGCATCATATGGTCCGGAAAAATTTAAAGATTTATTTTCATTCCAAAAATTTGTACATGTTTAACCACTGTAACTGAATCTTCAGCCTAGTATTGTGTATACTGTTTTTCCCTTTTTTCATTGTAATACAAAATATGCAACATTTGATACTGACAGCTTAGACTGTCAAAACTAGTTGTGTTTGGTAATAAAGATAGTGACTGTGGCTTTTGCTTCAATTATGTAGTAAATATTTTATTAATTATTCCAGTCGCACCCCTCAAAGAGAAATATCTAAAAGATAAGGCGACATAGTTACATGAAAAATGTTTTTAAATGCACAAATAAACATGTTAATAGCATTGGTTACCCAAGATCGCTTTGAAATATATTTTTGACCGGTTTCGGCAGATCTAAGCTGCCATCATCAGATTTTGTATGTTGTAAAACATGAGTCTCAAATGGATGAAAATAAAAGTATGTTGCGAACCGCAGCGTCTCCAGACCAGCTACTATTTTAATGAAATACCATTGGTCGACATGAGAGTCATGTTCTGTTTTCAATATGCAAGATCTGATGATGTCAACTTAGATCTTCGGGAATCCGGTCAAATAATTAAGATATTATAAAGTGATCTTGGGCAAACTACACTTTTTTTTGTTGTTGTATTTTTTAAGAATCAAGATAGATCGCCCAAAAAGCCAAAACCAAAATTTTCAAAAATATATGAAAAAAAAAATATTGACAACAAGTACAGCTACATTTGAGCTATTTTTTCGGCATACTCACTAAGAGGAGTGTCATATGGTGTGATCAACGTATGTATTCCTATGTCGTAGTCTACCACGTGGTAATAGCACCAGCGCGTGGCAGTCAGCTTTTCGTCGTTGTCAAAACGCTGGTCGGACAGGAATTACTTTCGGTGCAAGAAAAGACGGAAATCGCTGGGAGAAAGGCCAAGGCTGCATGCTGCATCCTTAAACAACTGCAAGCCGAAATTCAGCAAAACAATTCCTCTGTGCGAAGTCGTAAGGGGACGATCATTATCATGGTGCAGCACATCTGCAATAAGCAGGATCTACAGTGACACTACATGCAAAAGACTACCTTGCATGTCAAAGAACTGAAAAATAATAGAAGTATACGCAAGTATTGTAAAAGATATTGAGAGAAATTTGTATCTCATACAAGTGACACGTTATCTATTAAACTTTCGTCAGAATAATTGTTAGTTGTTTTCTTTTTTCACTCAGTTGCTACTTGTATTGATATGGGTATATTTATGTATATGAACGGTCTATGCAATTCAAATGAAAGAAATTATTTTGCCATAAGTGTTTGACCTTGATTTGCAAGGCATCTTCAGTGGCAGTTTTCGAATACACAAACAAAATGTGGGTAGTGCTGGAATGAAATACGAGATAAAGGAAGAAAGAAACCTGAGGTAACACGTGTAGAACAGTGTGAACGAACATTGCCACTAAAGATGCCTTGCAAATAAAGGTGACACAGTTATGACAAAACAATGTTTCATTTCGTTTGCATAGACGGTTCATATAAATAGACATCTTCATGTTTTCACAGAATATAATTATGTGGTATTTCTAGACAGTGTTTGGATTAAATTAAGTAGTTAAAAATTAACATACAGGCTCTCGTGAAGAATGATACAACTTCAATAACACACATCTGAGACACGGACAGTGAAGTAAGAAACAAAATAAAACAAAGTTACACGCACTATATTGATTTTTAAATATGGGAAACTTACTTTCTGTGTGTGCCTCATTCACTTAGCAACACGGAAAACAGAGAAGAAAGATATAACCGTGAAACTTGGCAATTAAGCACTTCTGATATGTGCAAGATACCTGTGACGGAGCAAGTAATGCAATTTCCAGTTTGGATTCGTGCCACAACCAAGTGGATTAATGTCCGAGAGCAGTTCGGCACATGGCATTCATATGAAAGCTCGTCTTCCCCACAGCAGCGCTGTAATTGGTGCTGTCAGAACTGTTTATGGAGTGTAAGGGCGCTTTCCAGCATAACCCTGTCAATAGATTGATATTGGTACAGGAAACGAACATATCGTAAATCAGTCATGTGCGTAGTTCACGAGGCAGAACCCCATGCTCACGAGGAACAGGCAACACGTAGGGGACAGACGCAAAGCCCGAAACAGAATTAGCAGGCGAACAGCCAGCTACTAGAATTTTCACCGATCGCGCTTTCGATGAGTTGAGATGTTAAATCTAATTTTTCATCCTAATATACATTAAGTTGCTCAGTGGTCTGGGACAAGTTTACAATGTTCACTAGGTTCTCTAAATGAAAATAATAACAATAAATTAAAAGAGAGTTCAAAGGATACCTCCGTCTCTCTTGCAATTACATTGTACACTTTCCAGAGACGATGTAAATAGTAACGAACGACGTACGCTATCAAGTACAGATTGTGCCAGTGTAATTGTGTATAAGTTTTTTTTTTCAAGTGATCTACATCTACATCTACATAGATACTCTGCAAATCAAATTTATGTACCTGGCAGAGGGTTCACTAACCACTTTCATAACGTTTCTCTACCGTTTCATTCTCTAATAGCGCGCGGGAAGAAAGTACACCTAAATCGTTCCGTTTCCGATTTGATTTCTCTTATTTTATTGGGATGGTAATGTCTCCCTAGTAGGTGGGTGCTAGCAAGATATTTTCAAATTCAGAAGTAAAAGTCGGTGATTGAAACAGATGACGCAGCAATGAATAACGTCTTTCTTTTAATGATTTCTACCCCAATTCGCTTTCCACCCCGTAATGTGATAAAACGAGCTGCCCTTCTGTGGACCTTCTCAATATGTTCCGTCAGTCCCACCAGTTGAGGGTCCTACAATGGGCAACAGTACTCCAGGAGAGGACGCACAAGTTTGATGTAGGCAGTCTCTTTGGTGGAGCTGGTGCATCTTCGAAGTGTTCTGCCAATGAAACGTAATTTTTGATTCGCCTTCCCCACAATATTTTGTATGTCTTCTCTCCAGTCTAAGTTGTTGGCAATTGTAACTCCTAGGTATTTGGTAGAATTTACGACCTTAAGGTTTGACATTTATCGCGTAATTGAAGTTCAGCTGATTTCATTTAGCGGTCATGTGCATTACTTCACTCTTTTCTTCGTTAGGGTCAATTGCAAATTTTCGCAACATGTAGAAATTTTGTCTAAATCGCTTTGCAGTTGCTTTTGATCGTCTGTTGACTTCACTAACCTCTAAACGACAGCATCATCCGCGAACAGTCTAAGGGAGCTATTCAGATTGTCTCCTAAATCGTTTATAAACACAAGAAAGAATAGGGGACCTATAACACTTCCCCTTGGAACGCCAGATCACTTCTGTTTTATTCGATGACTTACCGTCAATTACAACGAATTGTGTCCTTTCTCATAGGAAATCGTGAATCCAGTTGCACAACTGGGTAGATATTCCATAAGCACGCATTTTCATTAGAAGCCGCTTGTGAGGTTCAGTATGATACATCCGTAATGTAATTAGAAGAAGTAATTTTTCTGCCAACAGCTGTACAATTTATTTTATATTTATTTTTAATTTGCCTCTATCGGTTTCGGCAATGTCTGCCACTAACAGTAGTAAACAGCAGATGTCGATGAAGGACATATTCCAGTAATCACAATTCTAGTTTTGAAATAAATTCTTGTTTCAATTGATGTACAATGTCTCGTTAATGGCAGACAGTGTCACAGTCGGTAATAGATACATTGTACATATATTGGCAGAATTATGTTGTTTTTATTTCTAAATAATATATACTAGCTGACCCGTGCGAATAATTCGCACTCTGTCCTGATCACCGAGCGAATGGCGCATTTGGGAGGACGGTGGTTCGAATCCACCTCCGACCATACTGATATAGGTTTTCCGAGTTTTCCCTGTCACTCGAGTCAAATGCCGGGATGCTTCCTTTTAAAGGGCACGATCGATTTCCTTCACCATTTCGTCCTACAAAATCCGAGCGTGAGCCCCGTCTTTAATGATCACGCTTCCTTCCCCTCCTTCCTCTATCCTGATCAGTCAGAGACAGGTAAGGCAGTAATGGAGAAAAGTCAGATGCAAGTTGGTATGTATAAAATATAATAATAATAATATTGTACGCACTGTAAAGTAGCGGGGAAGTAAAAGCTAAATAAATAGTTAGTATTATAACTTCATTCGCGCAGTACACAACGCTTACTTGAACAAAGTAGACTATTCCAACACCTGTTGTGCATCGACGTGTGAATCAGAAATCTCGTGACAAACTCCGCTTGCGTAAAGAATCCAAACAAAATTATTTGTGTATTTTTGGTCGTTACATCGAAGTGTGTAAGCGAAATCTTTTGGTAAACTGTGGTTTACATCGATGTGTACAACCGAAATCGTGTGATAAACTATGCTTGCGTCTTTGGCTTGCGTAAAGAATCTAAACAACTGCAAGAGCTGTCTTTTGTGTTAGTTAAACAGATTGTCAATAGATGGCACATTCTTGCTTTTATACCGGCTGCGCAAACTAAGTTGATACTCGGCGCGGTGGCTGATGGGAGCAACCGCAAGTCACATTTACGATCGTCCGCCTGGTATCAACTTAGGTTGTACGAACAGTACCATTTTTTCTGTGAAGACAATAACTTTAAACTGTCATTTGTAGAGAGCGAGACCTATAAAATTATACGTCAGTCATTAATTTTTGATAATACAGGAGATTGGCGTACCACAAAAAATAAAAAAAAGGTTAAGAAATAATATACGTGATTCAGGTTCAATTTACTTGCGGATTGTGCATCTAAAGTAAAAATATAAACAATTCAGTATCACGAAAGCCGAATGTTAGAAAAATAATATCTCACTCTCACATCATTGTACTTTGTACTAAAATGTGATTTTTGTTTCCTGACGGCCCGCAGCCACTGACTGTTTAAATTTTATTACACTATCTTGATTCCGGCCTTCGGCAATTCTGAAGTGATACACTGCAATATATGATAAAAATAAGGTGAGACACAACTGATAGTAGAGAACAATAAAAAAGGTTACATATATGAGATAACGAAGATAGGTTCCCACTAATAATAATATACTGTGTTCTTGCACCTAATTGCAAATTATCTCATATATGTTAACATGTTAATGTTCTTGACAATGACTGCGTAATATCCATCTAAATAGAGCAATAAATTAAAACTTAAAACGATCAATGGTGGGAAAAAACTTTTCACAAAAGAATAGAAAAAAACTAGTTTAAATTCGAACCGTGTCTACTTAGCAGGTACGCAGCTCATATATCGAAATTTGTAATTATCCTCACGATTGCTACAAGACTTCAGTCCAGCATTGTATATTGTATGTGTGATTCGCGTAACACATTCCAACATGTTTTAAACATCACTATTACGCTTCTGGAGCGGCGATAGTCGCTCCGCTACAACCTAATGCATATGCCCAATACCCCATGCCAAAAGTAAGTTTGTTCATGAAATATACCTAATATGGAGCAAAAATTCATTAACACGTGTAATACGGTGTAGGAAAAACCGTTGGCATGAAGAGAAAGGTCCCAGGCGTTTCGGAATACACATTTTTTTTATTTATTTATTTATTTTTTTTTTTTTTCATGGATGAAATCTGGTGTAGTTCTTACCACAAACAGTGTTGACGAAGGAGGTGAATAGTGATCGTTCTTTCCTATTCAAAAGTGGACTTCAAACGGCGGACAAAACTAAGCCAAGGCGACACTGGTGGCAAGGGGGAAATACCACAGTTCATTATCGTGGAAGTAACTTTAACTCCTGCATCATGCAATCGTACACAATTTTTAGAGTTTTCATTTCTACAGAAATATTCCGTAAATCACATTGAAGTACATGTCAGAGGTTTCATCGAACCATTTTAATGATATTTCAATATATTTAGATTCTCCAATAGCGCGCGAGAGAAAGGAACTCGTAAACCTTTCCGTTTCCGACCTAATAACTCTTATTTTTTCATGATGACCTTGTTTTCCTATTGTGGGTATTAACAAAATATGTTCGCATTCGGAAGAGAAAGATGATTAAAGAAATTTCACAAATAAAGTTATAATTTAAAAACAGTCCAGTCGTAAAAATAGTTATTTCTATTTCATAATCGGTTCAGATGTATGTTACCATCTCAACTCAACAACAGTTCACGTTTGTGCGGCTTGCTGTGTCACCACCACCGCCTGCCACCATGGCGGTATCCATCTAAAGATGGTCTGTAATAGACCGAAACCCGTTCTGAAAGAGAAATAAAAATTTTACGGTCTGGGCTGTTTTTAATTTTAATTATAACTATTGAATCAAGATCACTGGTTCATCTCATGATTTCTAAATTCGCAAATCAATTTCGTCGCAATAAATATCGCCTTTCTTTTAATGATTTCCACCACAACTCGTCCGTCATTTCCGTGACACTTTCCCCTACACCGTGATAATACAAAACGAGCTGCCCTTCTCTGTACTTTCTCTAAATCGTCCGTCAGTCCCACTTGGCGGGGATCATACAATGCGCGGCAATACTCCAAAATAGGACGCACAAGTGTAGTGCAGACAGTTTCTTTAGTAGAACTGTTACATTTTCTATGTGTTTTGCCATTGAAACGTAGTCTTTGGTTCGCCTTCCCTACTACATGTGTTCTTTCCAATTTGTTGTTCGTAATTGTTATTCTAAATCTACATCTACATGGGATACTCTGCAAATCACATAAGTGCCTGGCAGAGGGTTCACCGAACCACCGTTACATTATCTCCCATTCCATTCTCGAATAGCGCGCTGGAAGAAAGAACTCCTGAATATCTCCGTTCGAGTTCTGATTTATCGTATTTTATTCTGATGATCATTTCAACGTATGTAAGTGGGAGTCAACAATATATTTTCGCTTTCGGAGGAGAATGTTGGCTATTGGAGTTTCGTTAGTAGCCCACGCCGCAGCGATAAGCGTCGTTGTTGTAATGAATCCCATCCCAGATCCTGTATCAATTCCGTAACGCTGTCTCCCCTGTATCGTAACAATACGAAAGGAGCTGCCCTTCTTTGAACTCTTTCGATGTCCTCCGTCAAACCCAACTAATAAGGATCCCACACTGGGCAGCAATACTCCACAAAGGGACGGACAAGCGTAGTGTATGCAGCTTCTTTTGTAGTTCTGTTTTAAGGGTTCTGCCAATAAAACGCAGTCTCTGGTTCGCCTTTCCCATGACATTGCCTACATTTTCTTTCCAGTTTAAGTCTGAAGTAATAGTAATTCTTAGGTATTTTGTGGAGTTTACGGCCTAGGTATTAAGTTGAAGTTTTATCTTGTAAACAAAGTTTAACGGATTTCTTTTCGTACAAATGTGGTCGACTTCACACTTATTATTTAGAGTGAAATTGCCAATTTTTATCCACAGTGATATCTTATTCAGATCGTTCTGCAGTTGGTTTTGATCTTCGGAAGGTTTTACTAGACGGTAAATGACGGCGTCATCCGCAAACAACCTAAGAGAGCTACTTAGATTTTCCCCTAAATCGTTTATGTGAATAAGGAACAGCAGAGGACCAATAACACTATCCTGTGGAACGCCCGATATCACCTATGATTTAGTCGATGCCCTACCATCGATTACTACGACCTGTGTTCTCTCTTACAGGAAACCCTCTATCCAGTCGCAAATTTGGGGCGATGTACCATAACCACACAATTTGATTAAAAGCCGTTTGTGAGGTACGGTGTCAAAAGCCTTCTGGAAATCAAGAATTATGGAATTGATTTGGGAACCCTTGTCGACAGCATCCATCACTTCGTGTGAATAAAGAGCTAGTTGTGTTTCGGATGAACGATATCTAAATCCGTGTTGTCCTTATTCCTAGGTATTAAGTTGAATATACGGTTGTAGGTTTGACTGAGTTATTGTGTAAGTGAAGTGTAACTGGTTTCTTTTAGTTCTGTCTCGGCTTTAGCTGTTGAGGCTGTCCCACCAGACCTCGTGGTTTGGTATTGGAACAGAGGCCACACACATTTTGCACTGAGGGAAATGTCCTGGAATCTTAGTGGTGACGGGAGGACTTCAAGCTGTAGGCTGCCCAGAGGCACATATGCATTGTACGAGCGCGTGCATTACATTGTCCCACGGCACTCTATAATGAGGGGTAGGAGACGCAGGCGCAGAAAGTGACGCGTTGTTTTGCCGTCAATATCTGCCGCAATACGGCTCAACGTGAGCAGAATGTACATCCGCTTATCTCCACAATTTCGATAGGACTTTTCCCATGACCTTGACGCCAGACACCAATGTCATCGTAGGTTACGGGGAGCGGGACTGATCAGTGGACATGATGCTACGTCATTCGTTGAGTGTCTGTGTGTTGCGTAAAAATACTTGTATCTTGAAACTTCCTGGCAGATTAAAATTGTGTGCCGGAACCGGGACTCGAACCTGGGACTTTTGCCTATCGCGGGCAAGTGCACTCGTATCTTGTTTTAATTTAGTTTTTTATAAATGTTATTTATTGCATTTTCACAACACAGTTCCACAATAATTACTGCGGGAATATAGTTCTCTTACTGGATTTGAGTTCGTAGTAGTTATATGAAATGCTATGTGGACCCTTTCACTGTAAATAAATTTCTTTATGATGACTGTTCAAATGATACTACAGAAAATGCGAATAATTTTCTGTAGTATCATTTGAACAGTCATCATAAAGATCCTGTCCATAGTCTAAATCTACACACCACCTTGCAAATAAATGAAATTCCCCTGACAGAAGAAGAGATTCACTATGATTTATTTTTGTATCTTACTGTTTGGAAATTATTAAATGGAATACTATCATCTTTCCTAACTGGCAAGAAATAAAAGTCGTCACTGTTATAATCTCGTAGCACTCAGTGTCTTTATACAATACCTTGCTATATTACCACAATTTTTGTAAAATTGCATTGTAGTTCATTACAGAAGAGGTGAAATAAAATTATTAAATCAATACTAAGCTGATTACCACCTGACCTGATTTATTAAAATTAATATATTTATGTTTGTCGTGTAATGGCGGCAGGATGCTGCAATCGAAACACGCATTTTAATACATATATCTGAACATATTTTGGCAACATATTGTATTTACACACCGTATTCTACTGCTCGAATCCATTAATATCGCAAAACAATCTAGCGACGCCTGACATAAAATTATACTTCTCTTATAATTACTATCACAACGAAACGCTGACGAGAAAGAAGAAGAATCTTTTTGTGCTACAAATATTTATACAATAGTAATGACAAATACAACTTTTCATATAAATAGTCGCTGCGTACTGAAAAACCTGTTAGTCTTTGGTGGCACATTCTGTTTACACAAGTAGCACATTGTAAACAATCTTATCTTGCACATTTTACGTAATATCACTACGTTTTATCGTTACAAATATTAATTAAAATGCGAGGAAATTATAGTTGGTACTTCTGTCATGGTCATAGGCGCATTTTCCTAGCTGTTCAGGAAGGGACTTTCCCTTGCTTGGGGACCATGTAATTTGGCCTTTCAACTCCGTGATGATTCTTCGGTGTTTCGAGAAACACGGCTCAAATGCCACTCAACAATGAACACGCAAGGGAGGTCATAAGAATGAGACGGCAATTCCGGAGCCCAGATTTGACGTGCGCAGAGCATATCACAGAACTCTGCGTGCATTGGATGCTGTACCTACGAACAGACTGTAGTTGGCTGCTGCTGTGCAAACTGTGTGGTGCCAGCCTTGTCCAGAGCAGTACCTGGGACTTCCGACGCACTTCCACGACGCCGCATTGCAGTCTGTAGAGCAACGCGGGAAGACGTTTTCTGCCAGTGAATGTACGACCGGGCGCAGGATGTGCCTCCTGCGGTATTGGCTCAAGTCCACCGAGCGCTCCTAATATATTTCGTTCGGTAACCTGTAACGATTTAGTACGTTGCTCACCTTGCATGAAAACAGTAGTGCCAACATTATGCGAATAATACTGCAACACCTATACTAGAATTTATCGGTCATTTCTACATTACAAGGAATATGAACGAACTAATACCATAGGAATGTCTAAAGTAGATCCGTGTTGCTCACCTCCGCATGAAAACACTAGTGCCAACATTACGCGAATAATACTGCAACATGTATATTAGAATTTATCGGTCATTTCTACATTACAAGGAATATGAACAAACTAATACCATAGGAATGTCTAAAGTAGATATCTGTTGCTCACCTCAGCATGAAAACACTAGCGCTAACATTACGCGAATAATACTGCAACACCTATACTAGAAATTATCGGTCATTGCTACATTACAGAGAATATGAACCAACCAATACCATAGGAATGTCTAAAGTAGATATATGTTGCTCACCTCCGAATGAAAACACCAGTGCTAACATTACGCGAATAATACTGCAACACCTATATTAGAATGTATCGGTCATTTCTACATTACAAGGAATATGAACGAACTAATACCATAGGAATGTCTAAAGTAGATCCGTGTTGCTCACCTCCGCATGAAAACACTAGTGCCAACATTACGCGAATAATACTGCAACATGTATATTAGAATTTATCGGTCATTTCTACATTACAAGGAATATGAACAAACTAATACCATAGGAATGTCTAAACTAGATAGATGTTGCTCACCACCGCATTAAGCAGTAGTGCCAACATTACGCGACTAATACTGCAACACCTATACTAGAACTGAATGGGTACTATACCACGTTTTCTTATTTGTTGGCCTCTTTGAAGTTCTGTACCTTTTATATGTAAATCAGCCGCTATTAATTTGATATTCAAGACATTTGCAATTGAAAGTACGTAATAATAATTCCAAAACGATATGCAGATGGCAATAGAGTTGAGTGAAATCTCTTTATTATATATTTAGATGACGTCATTTAAAATTCTTTTGTTACGTTATGCAATAATTTTGCTTATAATCTAATTCTGTAAATCAAATGTAAAGGATCGACACTACATTTTTATTTATTTTTTTACTATAAAAACACTAGAAAAAATATAAAGTAAATTTACTATTGACTGTCGCTAACTGAATGTAGTAGCAACTCTTGTTTTCGTGTCAATAATGACAATGGCTATCAGTATTTTTCACTGTCTGAGATTGAAATAATGTCCCCTCACCTACCTATCTTTAACAAGAAATTTCTCATCCAAAATAAGTGAAGGGTGGTTGCAATAAGGAAGGCACACTTTTGAATAATCTCTGTATTCACTAAATCTTTTATAGCCTAATAGGTACAAGTCAAAAGTGACCATGTGTCACATATATAAAAGAAAAAACAACAAAATCGATTATAAAAAATTATTTTAAAAAGATAGTAAAATAGGAATATAAAAATGGATAACTTTACACCACATAGAAAAGTAAGTTTGATACAAAAGTATTAAGATTTTGACTGGCAGTAGTCAAAGAGGGGAATAATCAAGAAATATTAATAATCGAGAGAAAATTTAATGACAACTCCGATTCCCGTCTATATGAATCACTAATCCGTCCTCTCTAACATCCAATAAGATCCCACCTATCAACCACCATTGAATTCTCCTCGCACAGCGGATACGTTGGCGTTGCCTTGGCGTTTTCTGTAGAACAGATGTATAAAAATAAATTCTAAGTGGGAACAAAACATTAAAAAAAAGTACAGACGACGTGCGTCCGCCATGTTTTGGCGCCAGCCGGAGGGAGAAATATCAACCGCTGATCGCGCTGCCGAAGTTCAGACCTAGAACACGTAATAGATTCGGTGCTCAGACAACACCGTTGTACAAGTTCAGATTCGGTGGTCAAACGGTGAACTCGTTGCAGTTTAGTTCGTAAATATTGTACGATCACAGCAGCTTAATGTCTTATTTGATACTTATAAAATTCAATGCAAAGACAAGGAACAATAATGTTAATTATGTGCGTTTTGCTAATTTTCTGCTGTTATGACCAATAAATTATCTGACATCCCATCATCTTTAGTTCATCACTTAATAGAAAAACAGTTCCTAGGTATCCACTATAATTTCAGCATCAAGAGTAGGAACCAACGACATGCGTGATATTTTCCGTTCTGGGATAATTACTGAAAAAGGCGACAGGTTGTGAAATAACTCTTAGAAATGATACATGCCATTCAGAGCGATAGCAGCAACTAGGCGTCTAACGTATTCCGAAGTCTTGTAACAACGAAGTACCAGTCCACGGTGTCCATATTAGCTTAATATGGAGGAAGTTCGGTTAAAAAATAATTGAAAAGAGGATAGGGATGTTCGCCTATGGTAAAAGTAGGGAGACAAACAACAGCTAACTCTCACAATCCTAATATTAAGTCAAAGTCCAAGCCACCCCTAGCAAATGTTTTATTTTTCTTATACCCGCTGTAACGGTTCATTGCAAAAACCTTATCAGAAATCTAAAAGTATGGGATCGATTTGAGATCCCTTGTCCATGTTACATCATAACGGTTGTTACTATTTTTTTTCATTAGAACACTAGCTTAAATCCTGCTGCTTCGCACGCGTGGACTGGATACTCTGCATTGGTTGTTTCTACCTCTAAATATATATATTCTCATAGATTTCGCTTTAAAAATGCTTCCCCAATCAAGTATTTTGACACAACTTGCAACCCCTTATTGCATCATTCATGTCAGAATTCAAGACATCCCGAAACACATTTTTTTTTTTTTTTTTTTTTTTAATTCTAGCCATGGTTCCAAATCTAAATTTTCGCATTTGTAGCATCAAAATAGTCTTAGTAGAACCTTCAAAGATTTTCCCCGACTACACTCGCTTAATGCTTGAATTTTCAAAAATATCTAAACACTTGTTTTTCTAAATTCCAATGAAAAATCTAAATTCGAAGTTTTGTATTTCTTGCTTCAAAATTGCCCGAATAGCAACGTATTTTCATAAAACCGTTCATCCCCTATTTCGCCCTCTTAGAGATGGGAATATAGCAAAAAACACTTATGTATAAGATAAACCACGACTACAAATTTCAAGTTTCTATCTTTTGTAGATTCACTTTTGAGCACAGTATCCTGTCTTTTAGAAACAGATCGAGAATGCGAAATTTCTTTCTTACGTTTTGACATCTTTCTTGTTAGTTTGACTTTTCAAACTGCAACATGCACGTATTTTTCTTTATTTCTATGCTTGTTGCAAAAAAACTGAAAGATAAGCATCACGTTTCGCTGTGTATAGCCCCTTTGCTATTATAGTGTCAAAAGTCATCGCTGGTCTTCAGTCCGAATTTTATATTACCTGACGACTTTCAACCACTATATCTTTCACCCTCTTATAGCTATCGACATGGAACTGCTATGGTGTACAACGGGAGACTTTGTGCTACAACACAGATAGATCGTTCGTCTCCATTATGTAGTTTTGATGAAGAGCAAAATATTGACACCCACACGTAGAATTTAATATAAGTCGCTAACTTTCGACTCCCATATCTTCTACCCCGTTACCCTTATCAACTATCATGGTGCACAGTGAGAGACTGATACCTACTACTACATACAAACACTACTCGTTTGCGATGTGAAGTTTTGGCTGCAGAGTGAAATATATGCACAAACACCTCAATTTTATATACATTAAGATTACGTCTTTTGTGCAATAAGATTTTTTTACCCCAGAAGGGACAGGCTGGCAGCAGCTAACATGCTGCTCTTCAGCCGAGAGCAAATAAATATGGCAACAGAAGATTTGAAATAATAAAAACAAGTGACAATATATGAAGAATTTAAAAATAGACACGGTGAGATAAAAGGGTGGAATGACAATGACTGTGAAAAGGATGTCAAAATGTACATATTTAGAACTAAAAAAAAACATAATGGATAAAACGTTCATGTTGAAGAAATGTAGCGGTGACGACGAGACGCAGAGACACATTTAAAACACATGGCAACACTATGTTCTGCCTGAGCGGCGGTTGCTGATGTTTGAAAAACTCACGTACACTCGAAGCACTAAGTCACTGCACACTTAAAATCGCCGACACAGAATTAAAATCACTGAGCAGACCCAGCAGTGGAGAGGGAAGAGGAAGGAAAGTGCGGTGGGCAGAAAAGGAGGGGAGGGGGACCGTAATTATGTGAACATAGCTTATTTATAAATTTGTGGTTGGCAACACTAGTTGGGAGTACAACAATTTCTCAATAACTACTACCTCAGGTCTTGAAGATGGACTAGACACCTAATTCCTATCGTGAATGATTCTTAATGCACAGAATGCAACTCTGAAGACGCTGGCAGCGCCTTTTAACAAAGAGTTAAAATCATCATTAGCTGAGTTGTGACGGGATGAGCCACCTGCAGAGGAGGATCGTCTGGAATACCGCGTAATGCTCCGATAGATGGAGGCCTGGGGCAGACTGGAGGACAACGCCACCGTCAGAGGTGCGGCCGCAGACGCTGCCGGAAATTAGCACTTGTAGCCCGCCGGAAATGGAGCTGTCCATCAGGAGCGCCGCCAGAGATGCCATCTCACGACAGAAGCCGGTCACCGCACGACGGCCGCCTCTTCTGCAGACCACTGGCAGGCGTCAGGCGTCGCTACTGGCTGTAGAACCAAGGTGTCCCAACTCTGGGCCAGAGAAAGAGCCTGGCTCATGTGACAGTCTGGTGTTGTGGCTGGCGACAAACACATAAAAAAGACCCGGGACCGCACACCACCTTGTCGTGTACTCAGGGGACAAGCTCAGTTTTCAGAATGACACTTTTCACCCTGCAGCCGAGTGTGCGCTGGTATGAAACTTCCTGGCAGAGTAAAATTGTGTGCCGGAACCGGGGCTCGAACCTGGGACCTTAACCTTTCGCGTGCAAGCGCTCTATCGGCTGAGCTATCCCGACACGACTCACGATGTCGCTTCACAACTTTACTTCCACCAGTACCTCACTTCCTAAGCAGAAAAACTTCTGTGATGTTTGGAAAGTAGGAGGCGAGGTACTGGCAGAATTGAACTTGTGTGGCGGTGTCGTGAGTCGTGTCGGGGTACCTAGGTGATAGAGCGCTTGCCTGCGAAAGGTAAAGGTCCCAGGTTCGAGTCCCGGTTCCGACACAATTTTAATAGGCCAGAAAGTTTCATATCATCCCATAGTCCGCAGCAGAGTGAAAAGTTTCATTCTGGAAACATCTCTTAGGCAGTGGCTAAGCCATGTCTCCACCATATCCTTTCTTCCGGGAGTGCTAGTCTTGCAAGTTTCGCAGGAGAGCTTCTGTGAAGCTTGGAAAGTAGGAGGCGAGGTACTGGCGGAAAGTTGTGAGGTGGCATCGTGAGTCGTGTCGGGATAGCTCAGTCGGTAGACCGCTTGCCCGCGAAAGACAAAGGTACCAGGTTCGAGTCCCAGTTCCGGCATACAATTTTAATGTGCCAGGAAGCTTGATATCAGCGCACACTCCCCTGCAGAGTGAAACGTTTCATTCTGGAAACATCCCTTAGGCTGTGGCTAAGTCATGTCTCCACCATATCCTTTCTTCCGGGAGTGCTAGTCTTGCAAGTTTCGCTGGAGAGCTTCTGTGAAATTTGGAAAGTAGGAGGCGAGGTTCTGAAGGAAGTAAAGTTGTGAGGCTGTATTGTGAGTCATGTCGGGATAGCTCAGTCGGTAGAGCACTTGCACGCGCAAGGCATAGGTTCCAGGTTCGAGTCCCGCTTCCGGCACACAATTTTAATCTGCCAGGAAGTTTCAAGCTCAGTCGTCATTAACACTTCTACATCTACATAAATACTCTGGTAATCACGTTTACGTGCGTGGCAGAGGGCTTATGCAGCCCCCCTTATAATTTTTCTCCGCCGTTCCATTCTCGAAGGGTGCGCGGGGAAAAGGTGTTGTGACCTCGTCGTCTTTTGTTGTATCCTCGTCCCGGTCTATTTGTCCGTAAAAGTACTGGTGCAGGAATCGATGTCAACTGTAAAAACTATTCACATTAATAATACAAGTTTTATTGACTGAAAATTACAATACTCAACTTTAGAACATATGTCTGTTCCTTCTCTCTTCTTGCTTCTCGTGGCGTCGTCTGTATGATCACAACGAAAACCTTTCTAGAAACTTGACTGAAAACCCAAAGATATTTTGGTCATATGTTAAATTTGCTAGGGGCAAAACACAAACAATACTCTCACTACGTGATAGTAATGGCGATGCTGCAGATAACAGCGCTACTAAAGCAGAAGTAGTAAACACAGATTTCAGAAACTCATTCACTCAGAAGACGAAACCAATGTTCCAGATTTAGAATTAAAAACAGAGGCCAGAATGAGTAACGTAGAAGTAGATACCATCGGAGTAGTGCAGCAACTAAAATCACTTAACAAGAACAAGTCTTCTGGTCCGGACTGTATATCTATTAGATTTCTATCTGATTATGCTGAAGCGATAGCTCCTTACTTAACAGCCATATACAACCGCTTTTTTAAAGAAGGTTCCGTACCCAAAGATTGGAAAGTTAGACGGGTCACGCCTATATTAAGGAAAGGCAGTAGGATCAAACCACTAAACTACAGGCCTATTTCATTGACGTCAATTTGCAGCAGGGTTTTGGAACATATCCTGTATTCAAATATTATGAATTATTTCGAACAGAATGATCTATTGACCCAAAGTCAACACGGATTTAGAAAATATCGTTCATGCGAAACACAACTAGCCCTTTACTCACACGAAATGATGAGTGCTATCGACAAGGCTCCGCAAATCGATTCCGTATTTCTTGATTTCCAGAAGGCTTTTGACACCATACCTCACAAACGGCTTTTAATCAAATTGCGTGGTTATAGCATATCGCCCCAGATTTGCGACTGGATAGGGGATTTTCTGTCAGAGAGGACACAGTTTGTAGTAATCGATGGTAAAGCATGAACTAAAACAGAGGTGATATCGGGCGTTCCACAGGGTAGTGTTCCTTATTTACATAAACGATTTGGGAGAAAATTTAAGTAGCTCTCTCAAGTTGTTTGCAGATGACGCCGTCATTTACCGTCTAGTAAAATCATCTGAAGACCAAAACCAACTGCAGAACTAAATAAGATATCACTATGATGTAAAAATTGGCAATTGACTCTAAATAATGAGAAGTGAGAAGTCGTCCACATGAGTACGAAAAGAAATCCGTTAAACTTTGTTTACAAGATAAATCGTGGATAATGTCGTAATAAAGGCGACCCAGAGACTGCGTTTTATCGGTAGAACCCTTAAAAAATGCTACAGAACTACTAAAAAAACTACATACACTACACTTGTCCGTCCTTTTTTGAAGTATTGCTGCCCAGTGTGGAATCCTTATCAGGTGGGTTTGACGGAGGACATCGAATGAGTCCAAAGAAGGGCGCTTGTTTTGTATTGTCACGATACAGGGGAGACAGCGTTACGCAAATGATACAGGATCTGGGATGGGAATCATTACAACAACGGCGCTTATCGCTGCGGCGTGGGCTACTTGCGAAACTTCAATCGCCAAGATTCTCCTCCGAATGCGAAAATATGTTGTAGACTCCCACTTACATAGGTAGAAATGATCATCAGAATAAAATACGAGAAAAATGAGCTCGAACGGAGCGATTCAGGTGTTCTTTATTCCCGCGTTCTATTCGCGAATGGAATTTGAGATGAATAGTATAATGGTGGTTCGATGGACCCTCTGCCAGGCACTTAAATGTGATTTGCAGAGTATCCCATGTAGATGTATATGTAGATGACGTAGCCGAAGCTATGGTATGGGGAACCACAGGAAGTTTGTAAGCGGGACATTTGGAGGTAGCTGCAGCTATTGGAATGTCCCAAAGAATGATTCCCAGGCCAATAGTAACCGTTAAAACTAGGGAAGTCCAGGGTAGTCCAGCAAGAGATGACCGTAATCTCCGGTTAACAGCCCAGGCTGGATGCAGCTCAGCTTTAACTCGCCCTCCAGGCAGCTACAGACGCTCAATATCAACGCAAACAGACCAAAATCACCTTCGGGAAGGTAGCCTCTAGGCACGGAGGTTTATGGTGTGTGTCTCATCAAAACCACGACACCGTTTAGCCCGCAGAAACTGGACGGAGGAACATCAGCATTGGAGTGATAACGAATAGTGGCGGGTTCTGTTCACAGATGAGTGTAGATTTTGTATTGATCCGGACAATCGTCGTTCCCTCATCAGGAGAGAACTCGGAACAATTCTATTTATGTGCAGGAAACATCGTGATGGTGGACGAATGGTGTGGCCCGGAGTCAGTATTGGTGGACGTACGGACCTCTATGTCGTTCAGAATGGCGCTTTTACTGGTCAGAGGCATAGAGAGGAGATTCTTCGACTTTTTGTTGTGCCCTACGCTGGTGGTGGACAATAACGCTGGTCCCCACAGAGCTGCACTGGTGGACAACATGCTTGAAGCTTATACCCGATGGAGCATGTATGGGATGCAGTTGGCAGACACACAGTACCCAGACATACACCTATCACAACGGTTGCGAGCTGCATGTCACACTCATGGCCAAATATACCTCAAGAGTTGATTGATAACCTCATACCGTCCATGCCATACGTACAGGTGTGCAACTGTACTGACAGTCCGAAGTGATCAGTCAGCATCTTAGAGGGCAACGAGAATGACTTTTACACTTTTATGATACCCATGTACACCTCAGGTAAACTGTAAAGTAACCAAAATATTGTCCTTATCATATACAAATTACAATTGTAAACAATATCTGAATAAAATACATTACCATATGTATGTGGTGTATGATATCTCACCTGATTTTTGAGCAGTGTATTTTAAATAATTTACTTTCAGTGAGTTCGGAATGAGCTGATTCGATTCAACCTGTTACTGTAAAATAATAAATGTTTTATTGGGATAGTACATGTCAGATCTTTCAGTCCTGTAAAATTGTTTATCATTTGATTTGATTTTCATTCGTAGTTTCATTTCGTACCTTTATAGGAAGTAAAATAGAAATGTTCAAATGTTTGTTAATCTTAAGGGAATTAACTGCGGGGTGGTCAGTCCCTAAACCTACAAACTATTTATGCACTACCTTATACTACAGACGAAACAAACATCCATGCCCGAGCGGAGAATCGAGCCTCCGATTGTAGCGGCCGTGCAGACTGTGACTGGCGCGCCGCAGACCTCTCGACCACTGCGGCCGGCCTATAGGAAGTTACCTGTGTCTTCCGAATATTGTGATAATGATTTTCACCTTGTGTTTCGTCCTTGGATAATGATTATTGACAAGGCTCTTTCTAACAAAGATATATACCGACCAACAGGCGACAAGAGATTAATGACACAGCAATAAACTGCTGAGACGCTTGTTGATGTGCCTGTGGCTTTCCATTGTGCAGAGTTCCATAAATACGGAGATGAATTGTAGCGACACAGGTATTAATTAACCGTATTTACCGCACCAGAGAGTCAGTAATGTCCTTAATAGACCACAATACAACTGTGTAAGCCGGTTACATAGCTGATGAGTCACTTTGAAGCTAATTGTACTAATTAACACAATCTCCTTGCTGTGGCAGTTGTTTTCAGAAATTCGTAACAGGTCCCAATACACAGCGTTAACATTTCCTGCTACACATCATACCACAAGCCAAGTCAGTGAGAGAGAGACAGACAGAGAGAGAGAGAGAGAGAGAGAGAGAGAGAGAGAGAGAGACAGACAGACTTACAGACAGAGAGAGAGAGAGAGAGAGAGAGTTACAGAGAGTACGACACACAGAGAGAAATGTAATGCTGGATTTTTGGTTACGTACAACAGGAGATATGGAAGCAGTCTAATGCCCTGTCTCGCTTTACTGTTTTACAGATTGTTTCCAACTAACATACGTACAGGTTCATACGTACTGCACTCTTTATTTACATATACATTCCTTATTTCCTCCAAGGTTGGTGATCGTCAATTTCACCATACTTTGTAAGATACTGTGTGAATGGTACAGTTACACTGTCAATGATGGTATTTTCAGTAACTGTAGTCTTTTACTTAGATAAGACTAAGTGTTATTATGATTGTATTCCTATTATTTACTAACTGCGATAGGATGTCAAATGGGGCCTAGTTGGAGAAGGAGGGGCACCACAGGACATTATAATTTCCACTGTCTATAATTTTACAAATTAATTCATAAAATTGGGTCTCCATGACCAGGGAGAATTCAAGATTAAGACTCATAGTAGTGGAATTTCAAAAACATAACAAAATATTTTTCCCCTTTTTAAAAGTAAAAATTTCATCATTTTTCACTTACTATTGCCTGCATTTGTTTCTATAGAAACACTTCTCTTTATAAGTGAGTGAGATGCTTCGATGAATTGTGCACTGTGTACAAACCATTCTTACAGGTGTATGAAACTAGAATTTTTGAAATATATTCAAACTGTGATAAATATTGAGATGATTAAATATAGAATTTAATAGAAAAGAGAAAGATGTATCAGCTCATTCATTCTTTCATAAACTACATACATTCTTCAATTTCATATTCCCGTAAGTACAATTTGTATGCACTGAAAAATTCATCGAAAAAGGTTTCTAATTTATAAAGAAAAGTGGGTTCTTTTACTCCTTCCTGGTCATGCTGACAAAGTTTTATGAATTTATTTGTAAAAGTATAGACAGTAGAAATTAAAACGTTCTGTAGTACCTCGCCATCTCCAAGTCGGTCCGTCTGACGTTCGACCTCAAGTTCATTACCATTAATAGTTCAAAGGATCTTCCTCAGCGTACTGTTAACTTTGGCAGGCCGCGGTGGCCGAGGGGACTAAGGCGCTCTAGTCACGGTCTGCACGGCCACTACGGTCGGGGGTTCGAATCCCCCCTCGGGCATGGATATTTGTGCCTTACTTAGTATTAGCTAGTTCGTAAGTAGTTTGTAAGTTTAGGGACTGATGACTCCGTAATTAAGTCCCATAAGCTATACAAACATTTGAACATTTGTGACTCCGTAGTTAAGTCCCATAAACTATACAAACATTTGAACATTTGTTAACTTTTCACCCTATATAGGCAAAGTGAAAAATCTGTGGCTCATGGAAAATAAATACAAAACTGATTAGTCATAACACTTTTATTTTAATAAAAACTTCTCAAGTTACAAGCAGCGTTATGTGGTTAACTGCCCATGAGCTTCCGAAGGAGACCACCTATACCATTGTCAAGGGGAAGACTTAACGTTTACGGCAGCTGCCTCAAATGACATCCAATCCCGCAACTGTAGATACTACCAGACTTACCTGGGTTACTTCAGTTGGCTACCTGTTCCGCGTTGTTCCCTCCTGTTCCTGTTGTTGCTGTCGCTAGCATAGTGCTAGCCGTCGTGGCCGCCTGCCGCACCTGGCTGACGTCCCTGCGGTCGACCGACCGGTCTGCCGCTCTTCCTCGTCGTCGCCGTCGCTCTTGGTGCCCTAGTGGGCAGCTCCTCGCCGCACCCATCACCTGTTGGTTGCCTCGTCGCTGCGTTCCGGGCCTGCGCCACCCACTAGATGGTAGGACCCTCCCATGTGCTGCTGTGCAGCCGCCGTCGTCGTTCCCGTCTCCTCGTCGCTCTTGGTGTCATCGTCTTCTGAGTCTTCACCGCCGTCCGTCGCTGTTAACATCCCCGAGATCGTCGTAGGTGTTGTGTGTTTTCCTCACAATGCCTGATATCCATACTACCACCACCTCAAACCTCTACACCTCCCCTTCCCCAGCTTCCACCACAATAATGTGATATGCTGCCTCCATCCCCCAGTCTACTATCTCATTATCTGTTGTCCCGTCAGCCACCGCAACTACCACTTCCTCTGACCCAGTCTCCTACTTCCCGCCCCCTTACACTGCTCCTGCCCTCTCACAATCCCTTCCTGCCACCATAATCACCGTCCCCCATGAGTACACCCCCAGTCTCACCTGCCAAGGTGGCTAATCGCAATGCCATGGTGGCGCACTCACCTGCCTCCTCCAGCCTTGGAGCACATCGCCTGAAGCCAGACACGTCAAATACCGATGCAACCCATCCCCCAACATCCCGTAATGTACTGCCAAGCCTGTGAATGAATGAATGCGTTTTCAGCTACTCATTGCGTGTTTGCAACTATCCTCACATGTTACCTCCATATTAATAAGGGCAGAAACAATTTTACTATGGACAGTAATTTTATGATTTAATTCACATTTGTACAAGGTGTGAGCTTAATTTGGTCTCCCCCATTTACTTCCTTGTTCATTTATCTGAATAGATTATCATTTTAAAGCATCCATCGCCATCGCCATCGCCGGAGCTCACCAATGGGATGGGAGGCAAGGTTAAGGTCAGCGGCAATCACATAGGCCGTAAAATTTCGAATGTGACTGCGAATGTTGTCAAGGTGATGGAGGGAAGAAACAGGCTAAGGTGCTCAGTGGGACCGTTTAGCAGAGGCTGTAGCAATACAGGGTGGTGATGAGGCGGCCAATCGACATCACGCCTCAAGAAAGGGGTGGAGGCCATCTGTAGAGTGTGGGGTGTAGGGAGTCGTGCTGATGGAATGACAGAGTTGAAGGAAGACTTCATTTAGGAAAAAGGCATCCACGGGAGTGGGAGAGGGTGTGCATGAGAAGGTGCTTGTCAGGAAGGGAACGGACATTGTGACGATCGTATGAAGTGGGTGTGCGATAGTGTGCTGTGGGACGGGGTGGTAGGGGTAGACAGAAAAAAAAGGTTAGGGGTGTACTTTATACAAGAGTAACTTGCTGAGATGGGGTGAAATGGGAGCGGTTGTGGGAGAAGTTTCAAGTTGGAGTGGGAAGAGGGGTGATCTCTTGGAGGGTGTGGGGACGTTGCAGTGTTTTGTAGGACTGTGGTAATGAACTGGATGACGTCCTCCACAGTGGGAGGGGGACATAGGGGAAGTTGTTGGTACGGATAGAGGGGTCGATAGGACGGACAGGGACAGTGAACTCGGGGTTGACGGGAGAAGGATAAGGCTGGCATTTATAGGAGTAGGTAGGGTAAGGGCCATCACAGGTTTTGCATGTCGGAGGCAAGGTTGGGGCACTGTTTGAGGAAATGAGGGGATCTGCAGTGAGGACAGGTGGGAGGGTTTCTGCAGTTTTGGGTGAGGTGGTAATTGTAAATTAGACAACAACCACAGCAGTACGATGGGAGGGGAGTGAGATGGATCCACTTTGTAGCGGCGATCGTATATTAGTGCCCTCTCAGTGAGAAGACAGTCATTGGATGATGCGAATTCTGTAAAGATCTGCATCATGTAGGTGAGTCCAGAAGTATTTTGGATACTCTTAGCGGAACACATCTATGTCAGGGATAGCGTTGAGTTGGCCCAACTCCAGGCTTAATTTGGTGATCTCAGTGGTGAGGCTGGGTGGGCGGTGGGGAGGTTGAGGTTGGTGAGGAAAGGATCAGGACTGGTTGGGGGAGAGGGTGGCATGGGTCCAACATGCATTCTGGACCCAAGGCGTGGAATGAGGTCAGTATGGAAGGTGGTGGAGGTGGATTTTATGGGTATTTACATGGGATTAGTTGGGAGAGGGGGGCAGATGAAAAGTTTTTCATTATATCAATCGACAGGATACGATTATCAAGGTATTTTTGGGTCAAGGCGAGAGAGGACATAGCTGTATATTTCTGGAGTGGGCGAGGAGGTAGATTGAATGGTGTGGTGTCCATTGATTTGGCTGGTGATAGAGTTGTGACAGATGTTTTGGTGGTGGGGATTTTCTTGGGGAGGAGGGGATCCGCGCTAGATCGATTTTTTTTTTTTTTTTTTTTTTTTTTGTTACAAAAATTTGTGGTCTTGAGGTAGAGGAAGTGAAGGAATTCAGCTATGTTGGAAGCAAAATTACCTACTGAAACACGTCCATTGAATGTGTGGTTGTGTTCCATTTTTGATTTATTCATTAAACTGAAGTGTTTGTGCACCATTAATATTATCTATATGTTAATTATTTTATTGTTTTTATTAAAGATCAATGCTCCATGTTTATATATGTTTGCCCTATATTTATATATGTTTCCATCCATGTGATTGAACTTGTATAATCATGTGAATGTGGAAGATTGCTCTTAACATTGATTGCCGCACAATGGCTTATAGTCACTCCCTCCCGCTCTAGGCCTCGTTTTGCTGTAGTTAAGTACATACGGCTTTGTTTGTCGTCTGTGCTAGCGCCTGCTGGATGGTCAGAGACCAGCTTACTTGTCAGTATGGCGAGCTGGTCGTGTTCATTAGTGTTGTACCAAACTAATCTTGGATGAAAGAGATAACAGGAGATATCTCTGGGAGCGGTTGAATGGTCTTCACCAGATAGCAAGGATTGGTAAACACTAGTCTCTGAACACACTCTGTGTCACTTTTAGCATGCTCTGATTTTCCACCTTTTGAGTCCACCTTTCCTGTCTTGTATGACCAATTGCATCACATGCTTTCATAATAGTTGTTACTTCGACCTTCAGGCATGCGTTTTTTAATACTAGCTTTCTTCTATACTAATTCTTGCATATGCTTTACTTGCATATTATAAATTAATTTCTGTTTGTATATGCTACGAAATTCAGCGTGTTCGCACACTATGTGGTACTTACGGATAGTGAGCCACTGCCTTCCTGAACATGAGTTCGTTTAGTGCACAGTCTACTTAAAATTAGTGATCAAGACACCCGCCATCTCGTCCAGACGCTGACGACGCCTCGTTTCGCCACTTCTTTCAAGTATTCTCAGAGAGTAATGTCCTGCCAAGCATTATGTATGTGTCTGTCAATGAATGAATGTGTTTTCAGCTACCCATTGTGTGTTTGCAAATTTCCTCCCAAGTTACCTCCATATTCATTATCTAACAAAATGAGAATGTGTAACTACGGTTGTGGAAGTTTTCCTTCTAAGAACAGACCCGCCGCAGTCACAATCTCCTTACAAATACGGTGCTAATGGGACTCAAATGTTCAAATGTTTGTTAAGCTTATGGGACTTAACTATGGGGTCATCATTTCCTAAACTTACGAACTACTTATCAACTACCTTAAACTAAAGACGGGACAAATATCCATGCCCGAAGGGGGATTCGAACCCCCGACCGTAGTGGCTGTGCAGACCGTGACTGGAGTGCCTCAGTCTCCTCGGCCAGCACGGGCGGCAATGAAACTCCCTCTACATCGGCAATTGTTATGAACATATATCGATTTTCTTCAGTCTTGGTCCCATTATCATCTCTGGTGACGTTATCCTTCCAAACATTGAATCGATCGTCATCTAACAGATAGTCCACTTTCTTTTCTGTATTTACATGTATTATTCTCGTTATTTTAGACTTTTTTCATATATTTGATTATATGTCATGTTCCAGAATTAATAGAAAAGTAATTCGTCGCAGGGGCATATGCTTCCCGTAACCGACTGTCCATTTTGTGTAATTTTTTTATTATTATTAAACGATAAACAATATTACAGCATTGGAAGATTTTACGCTAATTAAGGCTATGAAATATTATATTCCGTCAAGCAACTGTGTTACTTATTCATTGTGCTACTTACAGAAAATCAGCTCATTCAACTTTAGTTTTGGAAAAAAGTGTGTGCGTATGTTTGTCAGCGATAAAACATGCAGTGGAGACAATAACTACTGTAACTTCCTGATCATCACCTCATCGTGTATTCCTTTTCATGGAAACAAAATCATACCTGGTAATAAATGGTAACAACATATGAAAAAACGATAACAACATATTCTCAAGTAAATAAGAATCAATGTTGAATTGTTAGCTGAATTACAGTGCACAAATATCAAGAGCAGGTTGTTCCTAACAAATACACATGTAAACAAATCAGCCTTGAAGCATGTATAATGTAGTAAGCTCTAACGTTCAGGGGAGAGACAAAGTGTTTTCTATAACTTTAGAATGAGAAGTAACGAAAGAAATTGTATCAGCACACATACTTGAAATCATTTTGCAACTTGTGGCGTGGATTTAAAAAAAAAAAAGTGTCCTGGTGAAATCGGAAGGTGCTTTACGGCTATAACAATACACAGCAAGCATTCAAAGTTCGACTATTAATAAGTGCGCTTCGCAAGAAGCGTATTATAGCGACGTAAATTGTTTTCCAAAATTGGTCTTAGTTCAGGTGTGAAGCCAATAGATTGAGGAACAAGAGGCCAAAGTCGGGCTCATCCCGGTATAGGAAATCGGCGGTACAATAGGGATGAGAATGAATGCGTGGCTCCGAAAAGGCTTGGCATTTGAGAATTTGTCTCTAATTAAACTGAATTATACCATTCAAGGTGCTTATTCAGCTATTTAAAAGCAGATTCGTGATAAATGAAAAGGAAAATTATTATGCGCTTCCGATTCCATTCAAGACAGATTTTTCTGTAAAAAAGCAGGTGCGAAATTACGAATACGAAATCTGTGAACTATGTAACGGCCACAAAAGGGCTCTTGAGCGTCTGCAAAATGCCAAAAAACTGTAACGAGAAGAAATTAAAGAAGGCATGTGACAAATTTAATATCTATTAATGTTTGTGCAAGAAGCAGATTTAGAGATCCTGAACATAAGAAAATTCTGATTGTAGCGTAACTGACTCATACAGATAAAACGCTGTGAAATTGGAAGTAACATGCGACAAGTGACTGAATTGCGATTACCTGACAAGACTACACGAAAATTTCAACTCCAGCACTGACGTTACTTAGCAGCCATGGCCAATGTTCAATCCAATCTTCCAACAGGCTTTTTATTTATTTATTTATTTATTTAGCCTGATCAGATTAGGGCCATCAGGCCCTCTCTTACATCGGACCAGGGTTTTACACAGACAGTATTTCTTTACATGTGAGTTACCTATAACGTAATAATGATTTTTACAGATGAACAGTTAATAACATTATTTATACAGGTTGATTACATGTAAAAGGATGTAAATAAAAGGTAATAACTTAAATCTACATATGTAATAACTTAACTCTAAATAGGATTAATACTAACAGTACCACTGAGACACCTTCTGCTGCTGCTGGTGGTGTAATAATAGAAGTAACAACATTTATATTAGCAGATACAATATTTACTTTTGAATATATCGAGACTGGTTAACGCATGGCGAATTCTGACAGAAGCTGTACCTGGCGAGAGCAATGGCATTTGAAGAATATCTGGGAGGAGGAATGGATGTGACGTACCTGGACCGTAGGGTAATAAAGACTGGCGTCATTATTGCTTTAGTAGATAATCCATTAACTGTCGTTTGAAGCTGGCAGTGTTATTCAGTTCTCTGATATACTGAGGTAGATTGTTCCAGAGCCTGGTTCCTGCTACTGAAAAGGATTTTGAGAAACCGGCTGAGTGATGGATAGGGACAGAAAGGGTTTTGCTCTGACAGGAACGAGTAGTTCTTTTATGTTGATCAGATAAGAGTGTTAAGGTCGAGGAAAGATATGAGGGACAGTGTACGTTGATAAGAGAGTAGAGGAAACAGAGTGTATGAAAATCTCTGCGCTTGTCAGCACGGAGCCAGGATAGTTGCTTATAAGATGGTGAAATGTGATCAAAGAGACGGATTTTACATATATATCGAACGCAGGCATTCATGATTAGTTCCAGACGTCGTGAGCTTTCCCAAGAGAGACCTTGGAAGATAACATCACCGTAATCAATAATTGGAATTACAAGCGTTTGTATAAGTTTCTTTTTAAGATCGAGAGGAAAAAACTTCTTATATCTCTGTAGGGCAAGAAGAGATGCTGATGCCTTCCTACACACGGCGGCTGTGTGCTCAGCCCAATTTAGTTTGTCGTCTATTATCACTCCCAGACTTTTTGCCGAGGGCGAAAAATAGATAGGTGTGTCATTTAATATTAATGGTGGTTGAGATTCGCGGTATTTGTGGTTAATGAGTCTAGGATGACCTACCAGAATCGCTTGTGTTTTACTTGGATTGAGCTTTAATCCTATATTCTGTGCCCACTTTGATAGTGCACATAGGTCAGAATTAAAATTCTCGATTGCTGCCTTCAGGTTTTTTGGTTTTGCACTTAAATACAACTGGAGGTCATCGGCATACATGTGGTATTTACAAAAGAACAAGACCGATGATACATCATTTACATACAATGAAAAGAGAAGTGGACCTAGCACCGAACCCTGTGGTACGCCTGATAGAACTTTTCTCCACTGTGACTTTTCGGTGCCGGACATGACGCACTGAAGACGCGATGTCAAGTATGAGCGAAACCATTGCACCACGCCTTGAGAGAAATTTAGACTGCTAAGTTTAGCAAGTAAAATATCAAAGTCCACAGTGTCGAAAGCTTTGCTAAAGTCTAAGAAGCACATAATAGTCGCCTCTTGTCTATCCATTGCCTGCTTAAGATCGTCTGTTACTTTTATCAAAGCAGATGTTGTGCTGCGATATTTGCGAAAACCTGATTGGTGTTCGTCAAGAAGTTTATTAGTAGTCAAGTAGCTGGTTAGTTGATCATGTACTATATATTCTAGGGCTTTGGACAGTGCCGGAAGAATGCAGATAGGTCGGTAATCAGAGGGTGCTGTGGCAATGTCCTTTTTTGGCAGTGGCTTAACTAGTCCACGTTTCCATGCATCAGGAAAAACACTTGTGGCTAAGGACTGATTAAATATATCTGTTATGATGGGCAGCAGTGGATCAATAATCAACTTTATCATTTGGATAGTGATACCATCATCCCCGGTAGATGCTGATGTAATACGCATAATGGCTTTTTTGACTGTATTTCCAGTAACATGCTTAAAACAAAACTTATCATGGTTAGCGTTGTTGATCCTCGTGATATGGTCAATAAGTGTTTGTTTCGTTTGGTGATCGATTGAAGTGGTAGGCGTTGTGAAATAATGATTTAGTTCCTCAATGGAGACAGTGGGCTCGGCTGCAATTTTTATTTTCCCAATACCAAGACCGCGCAGGTTTTTCCAGAGGACAGCCGGTCTATTTATGTTGTCGGTTAATTAATGGGCGTATCTGAGTTTAGCATTTCTCACAGCCTGGCTGACTCTGTTACGTTTCTGCTTGTACGAGGTGTGATTTTCGGGTGTAGGGTGCAGTTTGTATGTCCGATGTGCAGTGTCTCTGAGATTCATGAGCTGTTTTAGTTCATCAGCCATGGTGCGGGTTTCCTTCTCACTTTTTTGGTTTTGATGGCCGCATATTTATCATACAGCTGGTTAAGTTTATTTGTAATTTTGTGAAGTTTCTCGTTTACATCCGGGAGGGTGTCGGAGGTTGGCTCGAAAATTATTTCTAGTGCATCAGCTGTCAGTTCAGGTAAGTTGATGCGTCTTAAGTCACGGTATGCAGTTAACAGTGGTTTCTTCCTAGGGCATTCTAACGAGTACGTCATGAAAATTACATCATGGGCAGACATACCAGGCGCAGATGTTTGTGACGTTCGAATTACTCTGTCTGGAAACCTTGTTGCAAATATATCTATTAAAGTGTGACTATCAGCTGTGTGATGGGTGGGTGCAAGCTGAAGTAAGGTTAGATTCGAAGATGTAAGCATACGCTTGAACTTCATACAGGACGGACTGTTGAACAAAAAATTTATGTTAGTGTCACCTGCTATAATTATGTGCTCATGGGTTGATTCGAGGTCTGAGAGGGCAGTTTCGAAGCAGTCCAACGCACCTACCTTCGGAGGTTTATAGAGGACGCATATTAGACACTTTTCTTTGAGGGGTTTTATCTCTATGAACATGTATTCCACTTGTTCAGTTTCATCGTTATTTGACGTGTGCAACACGGTAGGAGATAATTCAGAGCGAATGTAAGCTCCAACGCCGCCTCCGCGTTTGTGCAATCGGTCGTGTCTTAGGAAGACATAGCCGTCTAAATTTACGGAACTGGTGGTAATGCTTGGTTTGAGCCAGGTCTCTGATAGAAGAATTATATGAAGACACAAGTCTTGAAATATATGGCGGAACTCAACTAAATGAGCTTGTAGTGATTGAACATTTGCGTGTGCCACGTGGAGCTGTGAGCGCTCAGTTGTAGCGCGCGCGATGATACCGCTAGTCGGTAGGGCAACGGCAGTGGGCTGTGGGGTGGCGGCGTCCTTTTCTGCGAACGCAAGACACATTGGAATGTGGCGTGGCTGGGGGCTAGCGGTCCGGGGGGTCGGGGGAGGAGTGCAGGACACCAGAAAGAGAGAGAGAGAGCGGAAGCAGGTCAGGTGGGTTCAGAGACAGGGGAGGGACAGGGAGGCGCTGCAGCCAAGGTCAGCACGGCCTGTTTCCGCCGAGCGGCAGCGAGGCGCCGAGGGGTGGAGGGGGAGAATCTCGCCAAGCAAAGACAAAATAATCTGCACGGAACGACACTAAGTAAAGATAACAATATCGACAGTGGAGCGAAACAATTGCCAATGATGCGTGAGACCAACGCTATATAAAAGTGAATTTAAACCTAATATGGTACCGTAATTAATAATGTAGGTATGAGATTAATAGTAAAACAGCACTATCCTAAAGTGAACCAGTAAGTGTCACTAAAAATATAATGATAATTTGCTAGAAGAAAGAGAAAAAAAGTGTAACAACAAATCACACCAATCAAATAATAATAATTTGCTAAAATAATAAAGAGAAAGCTAACTAATGTAGTATAATAGATATTAATGTACATAAGATTTTCTTTACAAAATCGATATAAAGTGTAGCAAAAGAACAAAACAAAACAAAAAAATAGGAAAGAAAAAAAAATAGTAAGCTACACGTAGAAGTAGTGGCGGCAAGTGTTCAAGTGTTTTTATCTCCTAAAGCAGAGGCTTTCGAGTTCATTTGCATTTGTAATTGATATTTTGCCATTGTTCGTCTTCACCATTATTCTGCCGTCACTTTTCCATACACTGTGTAGGCCAAATGTTGCGATTGCACTATTCAAAATTGTTAACCGCTCGGAAGTGAGATCTTCACGTATCGTCAGACCTGATTTTACCAGTTTCTTCTTGACTCTAAAGATTTCGGATCTCTTCCTGTACGAAACAAACTTCACTATTATGGGCCTATGTTTTGTGGATTCCCCTGTCTTACGTCCTACTCTGTGACTTCTGTCGATGTCGTTAAGGGTCACCTGCACCCCTAGCTTTTCTGTGGCCAGCTTCACTACGATTTCATCGTTGTTTTCACTACTATTTTCTGGAATCCCGAACAGTCGTAGGTTGTTACGTCTCTGATATTGTTCGAGCTCATCTGTTCTCTCGATTAGCTTCTGCTCGAGAGATCGTGCTCTGTCTGCGATGTCCTCTAGGTTCTTTTTCAGAGCGCATATCTCGCTGGCATTCCTATCGAGCGTCTGCTGTATTTTGAGCGTCACTGAGGCAGTGACGGCGTCGGTGATGGTCTCGAGCACCGTGGCGAGCGCGCCCTCCGCCTGCAGCGCGGCACTTACCTCGGTCCTGACGAGTGCGGCGATGTCGGCGGTGGCGGGCGGCGCGGCCGCGGTCGCCGGCACCGGCTCGCCTGCTACCTCCTCGCCGGACTGGCCGTTGGCGGTGCTGCGCGTTGTTCGACGACTTTCCATTTTCAATGCAGTTACACGATTACAGGCACTCCGAATAGTACAGCGATTCAACACTTGGCACTTAACACACGTTTTGTGACTATTTCAAACAGCCAAACTGCTTTCACCTCCAAATACCAGATAAACTTGCGAGCCTAACTAGCGTGCGTCCCTCTCTGGCGGCCATCTTGGACAGTGATACCGAGTAAAATTGTGAGACATTGGAAATATCCACCAGGGTTAGACAATCGATTAGAAAGCTGCTCCGAAGGCAAAAATACTATCATTGCAAATTAAAATGCAACCAAATTAAATCATGCAAAAGTTAGCTTAAGATGGGCTAAATGTTATGCGTTTAAAGAACTCAAACATAGTGTTATATATTCCGCATTGAATGAAAATCCTAAGAAGCTTTGGTCATAAACTGACCTAAATATATGTATCCAGATACTCTGTCCCAGTTATCTCATTCAAACAAAGGATATACGAATCGTATTTTGCCAAACTTGTTTCACAGATAATAACAGTACAGCTGCTACTGATCTAAATCGTCGTAGAACGAGAGAATGGTGGATATCGAAATAAGTGACAAAGGGGTAGAAAAGCAACTGAAGCAGATCAACAGATCATAAAGCAATTTACTTTCTGGTACAGAAATTCTAGTCTGCATATATAACACCAACAACTTGACCCTTTCAAGCAGGTGAGCGACACAAATAATTGGAGGAGAGAATCGTTTCTAAGATTGGAGAAAAGCTCAGGTGGATTCCGGCTCCAAAATTCAATTTCTTTTAAATCTATTGAATCAAATTTCATTGTGCTCAGTCCCTACAATTATACTCAAAGTACTTTACACAAAGGACAACTCACACATCCATGCCCGAGGGACGACTCGAGCCTCCGACGGGAGTGGCCTCGCAGTCCGTAGCGTGAGGCCTTTGACCAGACAGTCATTTCCGGTTTTATGAAGGGTCGTCATAAAGATGCACAGAACAGAAATGTATGTATAAACAACATTTGAAGTGATTTCATCGTTAAATAAGGACACAGCTCGTCGTATTTAAATGTTTGTCCTTGAGCGGGATAAACGTAATTGTATGTGTTCTGTAGAACAGGTCTCGAATCCCGCTCCATGTCACCAAAGGATCAAAAGAAGGACTGCCCCGGTTTTTCATTTCCTTGCACATAATTGACGGACAGTTTAAAAATAGTGTATTTACTCTGCAACCAGTAGTGCCAATTGATAAACCTTATTACAGAGACAATTAAACAAATGTTGAAAATTACATTCATTAGGCTCGATAGCCTAACTTACCATTTGTAGCTTGAAGATACCGGAAACGAACGAAGGCCTGATAAAAAAAATTCATAGTTATCAAAATTATTTCAACATCTAAAATACCTTGGTTGATTTCAAATGAAGGATCGCCTTTTGGGATATCTTAAAAAATTTCCCGTTTAAAACAAATGTAAAGCTGGTAGGGCCAGGTTTAACAACAAGCTAATTATAATTCATTGCCTGAAACGCTACTCATTTAAGCAAACCAACACGCCTGATAGGCAATCTTAAAAAGGAATATGTGTTATGCAAATCCACAAGTTCTAACAAGTTAATAATAATTCAATACCAGAAGCGTTAATCATTAAACCATTAACAAACCAACACCCCTGATTGGCCAACTCCAAACATTCGTACAAGTAAAAAATACAAGGCCTGAAGGGTGACTTTTAAAGAAATCTTTAAAACAATGCATTCGAGCTAACTGTCGTGTAAAGGATCACAGCTTCCAAAAGCTTTTACTGGAACATATGCCATTACTTTGCGTCGTGTTTCATGGCTTTCAACATCGCCACGAGCAGTAACAACAATTGGTTCGTTAACCGCGTGTTTACAATCACTTGTACACAGAATGGGACTACAATAGACTAACAAAAAGTGCAAAAATGTACGATCGCAACTCTTCATTGAGTCCTTCATATCAAAACTTGACATATACCATTTACTGTGGAAAAACAGTCAAGATCACTTATCTTATATATTAAAAGAATGTACGGAAACTAAAGTCAGTCGGTCAGACCAAACTACCCCGCCTTCATTTTTGTTATTAACGAAAGGTATTCATTCGCAGAATTGTCATCAACTTTCATAATTAACTTAGGTCTTTCCATCCTTTATTGTTATTCAAACGCGGTATCTTTCTGTCCTTGCACTGAATATTTTAATCGGCTTGTCTTACGATATCTTCGGTTCTGATTAAGGTACACAGTTCTTTTTGACCTAACAACACTCAGCGGATCAAGCTCTTTCATTTGCACTTTTAAACACTTGCATTGATTGATTCTGTAGAAAGCTATGCGTTAACATTCAACTTTACTTACATTTCTCCTAACTTTTTGGTTATTCCACTAACGGTGCGAAGTATTCGCACGGATCCTCTAGTACTTTTTATATAGATGACTGATTTCGGCAGGCCATCTTGGGATTTTTCGTTTCATTCACAAAGGAAAACTTTAAAGTAATCTCTTAAACGTTTCTGGATGACTACTAATTCGAGTAACATTCAAACGCGTTTTTTCTTGGATTCGAATTCTTGTGCTTGGAATTAATTCTTGATGGTTGTGAACTAATATGGCTTCCTTAGTAGTTTCAGAACAGTGTTTCATATGCGAAGATACTTCTGCAAAACGTGAAGTGGCTGTATTGGAAAAAAGAAATAACAATCATAAGAGTAGTTGCTGTGCTACCTGTCTCGAGTGTCAAACGCAAAAAGTCTCAACATCAACGGTTGCTGGGAGGAGTGAAGGAAATTACAGTTCACAGTCCTTGCGAAAAAAAGAAAAAAAGTAGACTACACTAGAGCAAGCTACCTAAGGAACGGCGCAGTCCTGTGGTCAAAGTAAGCCAAAAGTATTTAACATTAGAAGGTAATGAATAGGGTGAAAAAAAATAAAGAACGTTTAAGCATGACAGATTGGACGCCTATTTAATTGTGGGTAAGGCAGAATATCACAGAATGTGTATTCGCAGTTTGTACAAAACACCTTCACGTGACTACAAAATGTCTGGACGACATGCCCACAAATTCCATCAAGCATGCGAATTATATTCACCTATTTGTAGGAGAACAGTGAAGAGTTCCGGTTTTTCCTAGGACACTTTCTTGAAGGGGTAACGGAAAATTCTCGTCCACTTGTTACTACGAAAGCGTCTGGGGAAGTATAAAACTGACATAATTACCTCTGGCTCGGAACTAAGGAAGAATTGTACGTTAAAAAAAAAAAAAAAAAAAAAAAAAAAAAAAAAAAAAAAACTTTTGCTGGCAACTCGTTCTTGAACAAAGAAAAGTAGATCCTCAAGAAGAAACGGCTTGAATTGTGATAACTATAGGACATATTATGTCAGAGGATATTAGCTCAAAAGTGTTCAGCACAACCGGCTAACCCTCCCACCAAATGATTGTTTTTGCTGGTTCAAATCATATTGCCCATAAAATTTAATTGACAAGCAAAGGGAGATTATTGGACTCATGGAAGAAGAAATGTCTTGCTCTGGCACATGCCAGTATACTAGGCGTGCGACCAAAATCATTCTTATCTTCCATTTTAATTGGGGTTGCCACCAATGTGTACGAGACGTTTCGATCTAAAGTAGTTCTAAATCTCCTAGTGACTGTGATGAAGCTTGTACGCGTGAGGGATCTTAAGTACTGCAGCCAAAGAAAGTTGATGAGTCAGTCAGTCCATTCAGTTAGTTCATCGTCAACAACGCTGACTTCATTTTGAACCCCACGCCATGTGTGGAACAAAATGTTCAAATTTTTGTTAAGCTTAAGGGACTTATCTGTAGGGTCATTAGTCCCTACACTTACAAAATACTTATACTAAAGACAGCACAAACAGCCATTCCTCATGGGGGCATTCGAACCTCCGACGGGGGACGTCCTCGCGCATCGGAGCATTGCGCCCCAATGCGCTCGACTACTCCTCTGCATGTGAGGAACAATGGGCGTCTCCCTCAAGACGCTGTGTTCAGTGAGACACACACAATCCGCATGAAATCACCTCAGCCTTGCACAGAATATCGAACATGATAACATGGGAAAAATAAGCATTCATCATCAGTAAACATTTGGAACAGATTCGTGAAACTGAGGTTGCAATATATAATATGAATGCTTAAAGATCGTGTGCCTCCCATTCATCAATCCACTTGCAAGTGATTACATTACACATCTCATTGCAGATGGAAAATATCAGAGAATTAACCAAAGAACTTCTGATGTCACTTTTGACCAGCTATTAAAGGCTCATGATGTGGTTGACTCCATTCCAGAGCTGATCAACGTCGTTGTCAAAGTAGGAGATTTCCATCTCATGTGGTACATGAGTGCCTAACGGCTATTTCAGCTGGGGTTGGTTTAAAAGAGGCGTTATGTAAGACTTTTGCTGTCAAGAGTGTTGATTAGACACTATCTAGACATGCTTACACTACAACTGCACGTGTGCATAACCTTGCCTATGCTTCTCTGTGCATATTTGTGTTTGAACTCTTGTTGTTAAATGAAGAAGAGTCTTCTCACAATTCCAAGATATACAGTGTGTCCGAAATGTCTCTCTGCAGTGATCTCCGCGTGTCTCGCGTAGCGGAGCGTGTAAGTCTGGCAGCACAGACAAAGACGACCTGTTACAGCTGTTACTTGTGTTATTGTCTTGATCTCGTATACGATGAGTGTAGTGAGAATGATTACTGTTACAGAGAGAGCCTTTTTAGTGGAAGAGGTTTTCCGGACAGGAGAAAACTTGACGGGGTATGTGAGACAACAATTTAGACTGCGTTTTCCTACATCGAGGTGACCACATCGCTACACTGTACGTGAATTAATTCGCAAATTCCGGACAACAGATTCATTTCGTGATACACCACCAACTGGTAGGCCAACGGTTTGAACAGAATGGAAGCTCGACGACGTTTTGGACATCATGTTGCTGAGTCCAACAAAATCAGTAAGGAAATTATCACAAGACGCTAAAGTATATAGTATGACAGCACATAAGGCCGTAACCACAGAACTGGAGCTGTATCCGTATAAAATTTCAGCAGCGCAACAATTACATTGTATGGACCATACAAAAAGAATAGCATGTTGTGAATAGTTTCAGAGATTATATCAGACATGGACTTGGTGTTTTATATCGTTTTTCACTGATGAGGCTTGGTTTCACCTATCTGGCTACATTCATTATAAAAATTTACGTATCTGGTCATTCGAAAATCCACATGCCTTAACAGAAACGCCATTGCACGCAGAGAAAATCGTGGTGTGTGTTGCCATAACACGAGCGCGAATTATAGGGCCGATATGTTTAGAAACTACCGTCACCTCCAAAATATATTGATCCCAGACAATTTATACATTTAATTGCGCTGCTAAATGAAAATTGGATAAATCATTCATTTTTCCGGCAAGACAACGCTACTGCTCATACATTACACCAATCCGTAAGACTCTTTAGATGAAATCTTTGGAGACAGAATAATTACAAAAGGTCTCTGCCCCCCCCCCCCCCCCAATCGCACGCTCACCGGATTTGTCTCCTCCCGACTATTTTCTTAGGGGTGCGGCTACAACATTTGTTTACCAAAATTACCGAAAGACATTACTTGAACTTTAGACAGCAATAAGTGAATACTGCATTCTATAACTAGTAAACCATTGGTAAAGGTATTCGAAAATAAATGTAAACGTATCGAAATATGCTGCAGTGTACTTTCTTGTACTTAATATAGCTAATTAATTTCATAGTTTTAATTGCAATAATGTTAAATCCCGTCTCGCAACATAACTGCAGCCAGTAGCAGTGGAACCCGGCCACTTGCTTACACAGCGACATGAATGTGCTGCCAGCCTTAAGCTCCCCGCAATGCGAGATATGCGGAGCTCGCCGCTGCGGAGAGACTTTGCGGACACACTGTATTTTTTAAGAGCCAGCAATGCGTGCTGTGGAAAGTTTAATTCACGAAACTGAGGACAGAGGAACAACTGCTGCGCTATGTATTCATTGTTTTATCAAGTGTGTCGTAATGAAAAAGAAAAAATAATAATAATAATGTGCATTTTCATGTTTTCGCGGCGCAATGACTGTGCAAAGAAGTTTCGGGCCTGCAGCCGCATAAAGTTTACTTCTTCTAATATTTCGGCTGAGAAACGTTCAGCCGATATATTAGAAGAAGTAAACTTTATGCGGCTGCAAGCCCGAAACTTCTTTGAATAATAATAATCTCTATATATAAAAGGAAGTGTCCCGATTGACTGACTGACTCATCATCGCCCAGCCCAAACCACTGATGATAGAAACTTGAAATTTTTGGAGGTTGTTGATCTTACTCTGTAGGCGTCATTTAAGAAGCGATTTTTCGATATACCGTCCGTAAGGGGGTGAAATAGGGGATGAAACGTTTATTGAAAACATGTAGCTATTTAGGCAATTTTGAAGCTAGAACTACAAAATTTCGGATTTTAATTCAGGGTTAGAATTTAAAAGACACGTGTTTCGGCATTTTTTGAAATTCGTCAAATAAGGGGGTAAAATAGGTGACGCTAAAAATTGATTTTCAAAAATATGACGCTGTTAAGTCAAATTTTAAGCTACAACTACGAAACTTCGAATATAGAATCTTGGTCAGAATTAAAAATCCATGATTTTTAGTATTTTTGGAAATTCAACAAGTAAGAGGGTTAAATAGAAGATCAAACATTCTTTTTGAAAATACGTTGCTATTGATACAATTTTGAAGCTAGAGCTGCAAAAATTGATATTTGTATAGTTGGTTAGACGTTAAAAAATGCGTGTTTCGGTATTTTTGGAAATTCACCCATCAACGCAGTTAAATTGGAGAGGGGGTGTTTTCCGAAAATATGTTGCTATTTAGGCAATTTTGAAGTTATAAATACCAATTTTAACTCAAATTTCAAGCTATAGCTACGAAACTTAGGATATGGACTCTTGATCATGATTAAAAAGACACGTGTTTCGGTATTTTTGGAAATTCAACAACTAAGGGGGTAAAAGAGGGGACCAAAAATTCTTTTCGAAAACACATTGTTGTCAAGACAATTTTGAAGTTACAGCTACAAAAATTGGTATTTGAATTGTTTGTTATGATTTAAAAAATACGTGTTTTGGTATTTTTGGAAATTCAACCATCAAGGGGGTTAAATTGGAGAAGGGATGTTTTTCGGAAATATGTTGCTATTTAGGCAATTTTTGAAGTTAGAACTACAAATTTTCGGGTTTGGATTCGGACTTCAAATTTAAAAGACACGTGTTTCGGAATTTTTGGAAATTCGACCAATAAGGGGGTGAAATAAGAGATGGAAAAAATGATTTTCAAGAATATTTTGCTGTTAACTCAAATTTCAAGCTATAACTACGAAACTTAAGATATGGATTCTTCATCAGGATTAAAAAGAAACAACTGGTGCAGACAAACCAGCCTACGCATGCGAAGCAGCGGAGATTCAGCTAGTAATAATAATAATAATAATAATAATAATAATGAGCCTAACGGAAAGTGACAAGGACATACACCTCGAATCGGGCAGAGAAATAAACCCTTACTTGCATGCAACCGGCAATTTAAACAGCGCCAAGCGGGTCATTTGTAGTACCAGGATCACATTAAAAGACAAACCAAGTATATGACCCGTTCACCACTAGGGGCTATTTCACTATTCTGCAAAACTAACCAATTCTGGTGAGGAATCTGGTAAGACTCACTCGCGATCGTGGTGTTAGTGACTGTGTGCCATCTCGATTCAATGTCTCCACGTGTCTGAATTCATTAGGGCCTATCACAATATACACAAAATTAGAGGAAAGTTGTAATGCAAGAACCTGCGTTTTACTGCTATTTGTAAAATATTTTCCTGTTGCAAGGCTGTCCCAAGTCACCAACATTATTCAAAATCTATATAGATATTTGTCTTAGAACGTGGTCCCAGAAATGTAATAGTATGGGGTTAGAAATTAGAGGTGGATTTTATCTACATCATTTATTATTTGCTGATGAGCATATTTTCATAGTACAAGACGGGGAGGATGCAAACTATATGTGTGATCAACTAGCAATAGCGTACAAAAATTGGAGTCTGAAGATTAATCATCAAATTTGATTTTATAAATGGATTGGTTTATAAATAACAATACTGCTACCAGTCACGACTTTTTCTTTTTCTTTTTAGCACGGTGCGTTTTGAGAAATAATTCCCATCTTCAAATGCAATTTTTGGTGCTGTTTCATATTATTTATGACGTTTTGAGTACGCGAGTGCCTTCTTCATTCTGCTGTCGTTATGTTTTCGTCTGGTCCATCTGTGGCAGCTCTCACACATGACAAACATCACAAACAATACTTTTGCACACAAGTACATCAGTAGTCACAAACATACATATAAATAAACAGTTGTTTATTCAAAATCTATATAGATATTTGTCTTACAACGTGGTCCCGGAAATGTAATAATATGGCGTTAGAAATTAGAGATGTTTATTTATATTTATGTTTTTGACAACTGATGTACTTGTGTATAAAAATATTGTATGTGATGTTTGACATGTGTAGGAGCTGCCACAGATGGACCAGACGAAAACTCAACGACAGCAAAATGAAGCAGGCACTCACGCACTCAAAACATCTTAAATAATATGAAACAGCACAAAAAACGCACTTGAAGATGGAAATTATTTCTCGAAACGCGTCGTACTAAATAAATAAAAAAATCGTGACTGGTATCAGTGTTGTTATTTATAAAGCAATCCAAAAAACAAAATACTTGACTGATGATCCAGATGAACTATACATAGAGGAAAAGACATTTTTTTTTAAATGACAGTTTCTTTTATTTGGGATCCAATTTAGAAATTGATGGAAATCCGACTCAGATATTAAAAAAAGAATTAAGAGTGGACGAAAGGTCATTGAGTTGCTCCACTCAGTCCTATGGAGCAGAAATGTAACGAAAAACAAAATCATATATAAATCTATATTTGAGAGTGTAGTTCTGTATGGAGCGGAAACCTGGACCATTAACCTGAAACACACTCAGAAACTACAAGCTTTAGAGATGGAGTTCTGGAGAAGTTCGGCCAGAATTTCCAGGAAAGAAAAAAGAAGAAACGCCGAAGTAATGAAGAGGATGGAAATAAAAGAAAAAAGAGATGAAGCGATAGATAGAGAGAAATTACGATGGTACGGGCATGTACGAAGAATGGAGGACACCAGAATACCGAAGCTGGTACTGGAGTGGCAACCTGAAGGGAGAAGAAGAAGAGGACGACCTGTGACCACCTGGATCCAAAATGTAGAGAAGACTGGGCGCAGAAGAAGAGAACACACAAGATTAAGACACCTGGAGGAACATATTGAATAATGTAGCAAATGAAAAACCTTCCGCCGTTATTTTTTTTTTAAATTTTAATCAATTACATGTTTCGAGATTCCAATAATCTCATTTTCAGACCCTTATAAGGTCCATGCAGTAATATGAGAACTAGCCATCCATTTATAATCCTGCATATATCCGCTCACCCCAAAATGTAGCTGAGCGGGTATATGCAGGATCATAAATGGATGAAAATGGATAAAAAAAAACTGCGGAAGGTTTTCAATTTGCTAAATTAATACATCACCGTTGTCCATCTGAGATGGATATACAGAGATATTAAATAATTAGTGTAAAACCTTCTGTCCTGGATGTACTCATTTCTGGGCGAATTATTATGTTGGAGGTAAACCTCTGGAATGAGGAAAATCTCAATTAAAAAAAAAAAAAAAATAAGGAAAATAGATAGAAAAATAGAAAACATATTTTGTGGGTCAAAACATAAGTTTGATCAGTGAAATGTTCAGGAAATTCAACTATGTTTCACTTCTAACGCATGCGGAGTTAAATGAAATAATGAAAAAAGGGCGAAAATTTTCTTGGTATTTAGGCCCCTGGAAAGTTAGCACGGGGACCTCGAGGTCGAAAACTCAGGCTCTACACCGCAGCGTACCCACGGACGACATTCTAAAACTTCATTAAATTCGGAATAATTTCCAGGGTGAAAGTACACGACTACTGGAATAATACGGCAGTAGGTATTCACATACCACGTCACTCCTACGATTACATTGGCAGCTGTCTTCAGGCAGAGCTCCTGCGAGCTGCCTGTCCTTTTAGGCAAGAGTTGAGGCAGGCGAGCAAACAGCCCCCGGCAGTTTCAGCAGCCAGATCGATGGGATGATGCGGTGAAGCTGCGAGCTATGCTATGTGGCAGTCGCCAAACTTTGGCAATAACCGCAGCCCGCGCTACGCCCACCTGCCGACCGCTGACCGCCTGCAAGACTTCCAGGGCCGATTTTAGACCGTCCGGGCATCAGAAGTATCACATTGGTGACGCAGTTCCCTTTTAGGCGATTGAGGAAAGCAACGCAATGTTTCGTGAAAACCATAGGTGTGATAAATGTGGACCTTAAACTGAACGTCAGATCTGGCATAGATGCCGGGTTTAATACAGGTTAGAGAACACTAGGGACACTCGTAACAAATTTTTGTAACCCTATTTACTTCTCATAGAACTGATAGACACATCAAAAATTCTATAAATTTTATAGAAAAATTGAGAGATATTACTATCAGTCCAGGTGATATTCTTGTAAGTTTCGATATAGTATCTTTGTTCACCATGGTCCCAGTTGACGAAGCCCTTTATTATATAGCTGACACGTTTCCAACTGATATAGTATGTTTATTCCGACACTGCCTATCCACGACTTATTTTCAGTACAACAGTGAATTTTATGAGCAAATTGAAGGGGTGGCCATGGGTAACCCTTTGAGTCCAGCTATCGCTAATTTATTTAAGGAATTTTTTGAACATCAAGCTCTGCAGTCTGCCAACAAAAGTCCCTCAAAGTGGTACCGGTACGTGGATGATACTTTTGTGATATGGAATCACGGTAATGAAGAATTAAATGATTTTTAGGGCACCTGAATAGTATTAACCCGTGGATACAATTTACTACGGAGAAAGACGAAAACACAGTTGAATTGTTTTGATGTATCGGTAATCAAACAAGCAGATGGTACCTTGGGTCGTAAAGTATACAGAAAAGACACCTACACCGATCGTTATCTTCATAAGGATTCGAACCATCATCCTAGGCAGAAGAGAGGTGTCATTAAAACATGGGTGGATCGAGCTAATAATATCTGTGAGCCTATTTATCTGGGAGGTGAATTAAACCATTTGCAAACTGCTTTAAAGTAAAATGGATACACCGATAAAGAGATCGAGCTCTCCATCCAAGAAGAAAAGGGTCCGAAAACAAGCCACAACAATAACTGTCGGCCGGAAAAGTTTTTCTTCCTTTCAGTCACAAAATTATGGACCGCATTGGGCAAGATTTGGCCAGATTTCAAGCGCAGACCGTCCTTAGACCAACCAAGAAAATTAGTGAATGCTTGCGATCGGTTAAAGACGCACGACATCCCCTAGCAACGCCTGGAGTGTATAAAATTCCCTGTAGATGTGGGTGGCATGGTGTATATAGGAACAACAAAAAGGAGTGTTAATACTCGCATGTTGGAACATAAAAGGAATTGTCTTCTGGGTCACACAGACAAGTCAGCTGTGGCAAAGCATGTTTTTATACGTGGTGATCATGAAATAAAATTTAGTGAAACGAGCATTTTAGCCAGGACCTCGCATTATTACACACGCATGTACAATTTTAACAAGAAAGAAGAAGGTTTGAAAGTAGACAAGATTTGGCGGCCGACTTTGAACCGAAGATATGACAATCGATTACCTGTAATCGAGAGTGATGACGTTGGTCAAAGATAGCTTCACAGTCGGCAGCACGTGACAAGTGGTGGCGCCATCTGTGCCCTCTATATAAGCAGGGCCTCCAGCGCCTAGTAGGCAGTCGCCGACTCACTCTTGAAGATGTTTCCCGCAGTAGGCAACGGAAGTACGAAGTTTTATTGATGGAACACGGCAACTTAGCCCAGAAGTTTTAATTAATGCTATTTACTTCTTTTTCTAAGCAATATTTAATATTCTGACGAGTATTGTTCACTATAGTCTAATTCAAACTACTTGCTAGTTAACAGTTCACCCGCTGGAGTGCTAGACGTCTCGCCCAGACCGTTCTCAAATGTTCAAATGTTTGTAAAGTTTATGGGACTTAACTGTGGGGTCATGAGTCTCTAAATTTACAAACTACTTATGAAACAACTTATACTAAAGCCAGCACAAACATCCATGCCCGAGGGGGGATTCGAACTCCCGATGGGCAACGGCCTTGCGCATCGGAACATAGCGCCTCAATGCACTCGGCATCTCCGCAGCGGCCGGACCGTTCTCCTTTGCCAAACTGCCACTACAAGAAGTCAATTTAATTCCCTTTCCTTATCTGACTCTCTTTTTTGATTTCCCTGTTGACGATTCGTAGGTCTGCCTTTCTTATTTCTCATTTCATCAAGTAATGACAACGATCCACAAAAAGAAATAAATAAATAAATAAAAATAAACAAATAAATAAAAACACCGCAGATAAGGACAAAGTACTCACGCATAGCGCTCGGCACACTGCTTCGTAGCAAATAAAATAAAATAGTAACTGAAATTTTCTGAACTATTAAATACTGAATCATTACATCCTTTTTATTGCTAATAGCGTGCAGAAGACAAAGAACTGATTTTAATAAAATATTTAAGGCTTTATGTTTTCGTATGTATGATGTAAAACGTTGATTGGACAGTATATTGTAAAATAATAAAATGAAAGGTTTCACTAATCACTGGCTAGATCAGTCTAATAATTTAAGCATGAGATTAGCCTTTCACTTTTTTAATTGTTGTTAACTGAAGACCTGTCACGTTACAATACAGATAAAACCTATAAATCCCTTCAGTTTGGTCCGTAGACCTATTTATGTTAATTTCATTAAGATCTGAATCATTACAATTTATTCCACCACTGTCCCGGATCTTCGTCCAAGCTGAAAAATAATTCTCAAAAGTCTTATTTCATTTCAACACCCATCCCTCAAGCATTTAACAGTTACACTACTGGCTACTAAAATTTCTACACTAAGAAGAAATGCAGATGATAAAACGGGTTTTCATTGGACAAAATATTATACTAGAAATGACATGTGATTATGTTTTCACGCAATTGGGGGTACAGATACTACGAACTCAGTACCCGGAAGAACCACCTCTGGACGTAAAAACGGCCTTGATACGCCTGGGCATCGGGTCAGACCTTGGATGGCGTATACAAGTATCGATGCCCATGCAGCTTCAACACGATACCACAGTTCATCAAGAATAGTGACTGGCGTATTGTAGTGAGCCAGTTGCTCGGCCACCATTGACCAGACATTTTCAATTGGTGAGAAATCTGGAGAATGTGCTGGCCAGGGCAGCATTCGAACATTTTCCGCATCAAGAAAGGCCTGTGCAAGTCCTGAAACATGCAATCGTGCATTATTATGCTGAAATGTAGGGTTTCGCAGGGATCAAATGAAGAGTAGAGCCACGAGTCGTAACACATCTGAAATGTAACGGCCATTGATCAAAGTGCCGTATTTGCGAACAAGAGGTGACCGAGATGTGTAACCAATGGCACCCTATACCATCACTCCGGGTGATACGCCAGTATGGCGATGAGGAATACACGCTTCCAATGAGCGTTCACCGCGATGTCGCCAAACACGGATGCGACCATCATGATGCTATAAACAGAACCTGGATTCATCGGAAAAAATTACGTTTTGCCACCAGTTTCGTCGTTGCGTACACCATCGCAGGCGCTCCTGTCTGTGCTGCAGCGTCAAGGGTAACCGCAGTCTCTGATAGCCCATGCTGCTGAAAACGTCGTTGAACTGTTCGTGCAGATGGTTGTTTTCTTGCAAACGTCCCCATTTGTTTACTCAGCGATCGAGACGTGGTTGCACGATCCGTTACAGCCATGTGGATAAGATGCCTGCCATCTCGACTGCTAGTGATACGAGGTCGTTGGGAACCGTATTGCCCTCCTGAACCCAACGATTCCATATTCTGCTAACAGTCATTGGATTGCGACCAACGCGAGCAGCAACGTCGAGACACGATAAACCACAATCGCGATAGGCTACAATCCGACCATTATCAATGTCGGAAACGTGATGGTACGCATTTCTCCACCTTACGCGAGGCATCTCAACAACGTTTCACCATGCAACGCCCGTCAACTGCTGTTTGTCTGTGAGAAGTCGGTTGAAAACTTTCCTCGTGTCATCACGTTGTAAGCATCGCCACCGGCGCCAACCCTGTGTAATTGCTCTGAAAAGCTAATCATTTACATATTACAGCATCTTCTTCCTGTCGGCTACATTTCGCGTCTGTAACAGGCCATCTTCGAGGTGTAGTAAATTTAATGGCCAGGAGTGTAATTCTAAACCAACTATAAATTATACAATGTATGAAAAAAATTTGTGCACTTGGAAGAAAGAGAGGATTTTCATCCTATGACGGGCAGATTCAATCTGAGGGATGGTTGATGTAGTAATAAGTGTTTCATCGCCATCCCATAACACATAGCGTGGTGACATAGCTGTCAGAATGTTATATGTGTTTACCTTTGAATAGCGAATGTGTACACCAATAAAGCTCAGTTTGATATCAAAGTGTTAAACAGGCGCCGTGCTAAGCAGACGCACATCTGCTTCCTAGGCGAAGTGAGCGAGTTTGAAATGCTTCAAATTGTGGGCCTCCGAGTCGGTTGTATTCTGTCAGTTGTATTGTTGTATGGTTGCAGTGATAACGGAAACGTTCCTGCACCCGCTGACAAGATTCAATACGTCCATTCAAAACAGACGTCCGCCAAGATCTTCTTATTGCAAGGGCAACAGTGGCAGATCTTACAACTTCCAAAGTGCAGGTAAGAGGGTTTGACAGCTCAGAAGTGTCAACTCTGTGATCAACGGTGTACTTGCACTACCGACATCCATAGGTCTGAAGAGTCTCTCCTCACGCCACATGATACGGCTCTTCTGATGCCTACAGACGATCACTTGGAATAGTGGACTTTGGTCTTTTTGCATGGAAGCATATTCCTCCTGCATTCAAGTGATGGTCGTTTGGGAGTTCGACGTAGACATGGCGACTGCTATCTCTTGCAGATCATTCGTCAAAGACTCACTGTTGAATATGCTTGACATTATTCAAGGCAATGGCGCGATCTAAATTGTTATTTGTTGTGAAATTTATACGTCAATGTATATTCAATATTTTGTTTCATATTACCGATTTCGACAAAACTTTCTTGTATTCATCAGATGCGTTTGATGTGAGCAACCTGGTCTACTATATGGTACTTACTGGGAAACAGTTTCATAACCTGCATTGTACAAACAGTAACATACTTTTATAGATAAATGTAATTTTACAGGCTACTTGAGCCAACTTTGACTACGCATTACAAGTTTAACAATGTAATTCAACGTTTTCTGAGCTCAAATCACGAAAGGATACAATGGGTCCAAGTTAACATATTTTCACGTTACTGTTGACAAATTTGTAGCTGATTATGGATAAAGTTGTGGAAGTTATGAATTTAAAAAGAGATCCAACAGTCTGTAGTCTTTGTAGCTGCATGTACAGAAGCAAATCTGAGCGATAAACGAAACAATAATTTTTCACTGTAACAAACGAATAAGAAGAGAGCATCTTGTGGTAATCATTTGAACTAACAAATCTGCCTACACTGAAGACAATTGTTCTATCTGAAAACCATAGTAAAAACAGGTCTCGTTTCTCTGTTACGCCTGAGAACAGAACGAAACATTTGCTTTTCCTTTTTGGGCTCAAGATAATGCGCAGATAATTTTCTATGAAGGGCAACCACTGCTAAAATTTTAATACATGACTAAAATAACTTCCAAACAGTTACAATAATGTCGATGTTAAAATAATTGGAATTCTAAAATTATGATAGCTGAGAGGAAGGTCGCCGGCCGCGGTGGCCGAGGTTATTGAGGCTCTCCAGTCCCGGTCAGCACAGCCACTACGGTCGGGGGTTCGAATCCCCCCTCGGGCATGGATATTTGTGCCGTCTTTAGTCTTAGTTAGTTCATAAGTAGTTTGTAAGCTTAGGGACTGATGACCCCGTAGTTAAGTCCCATAAGTTGTACAAACATTTGAACATTTGAGAGGAAGGTCATTGATTACGTTAGCCGCATGTTTATTTCAACAGCAACCGGGCCACCGATAACGTCTGTCCAAATGACATACACTTCAAACAACAGAGAAGGCCGGCTTTTGAATAAATTTATCCATATGAAACGAATGATCAGTTCATTTACCTGAGGGAGAATAGCAAGTGATAATCAATTAAGAAAACACATGTAAAAACAATTGAAAACATCTGCAGACAGAGGCGAGTAAAAGAAAAATAATAGACGATTTTGGTAGAGGTGATTTAGTTTGATATCAGTATTGCGAGAACTAACTGTTGGTTCTTTCCATACGTTCAACATATGTGAACATACCCACCTTTTATCTTCTTAATTTTCCTTTAATTGAATCTCTTCCATATTACTATGGACACCATGAACCCATTCTCGGTTTTAACAAAAATACTTGTCGTCTTCTGCAGCAACTGTGCCAGTGCAGAAAACAGCACGCAGTTCGTTGGTAAGGCTCTGGAGGCTGAAATTATGGTGTCTATCTAGGAACTGTTTCTCTGTTAAGTGATGAAATACAGGTGATGGGATGCCAGATAATTTATTAGTCATAACAGCAAAGAAATTAGCAACTGCACATAATTAAAAAATGTTCAAATGTTTGTATAGTCCATGGTACTTAACTACGGGGTCATCAGTCCCTAAACTTACAAACTACTTATGAACTACCTAAGACTAAGGACGGCACAAATATCCATGCCCGAGGGGGATTCGAACCCCCGACCGTAGTGGCTGTGCAGACCGTGACTGAAGCGCCTCAGTCCCCTCGGCCACCGCGGCCGGCTGCACATAATTAACTATAATGCAGAGACATGGAACAATAAAGATAAATATGTGTAGTTTGCTAATATTCTCCAATTATGACTAATAAATTTGCTGTCATCCCATCAGCTTTACTTCATCACTTAACAAAGAAACAGTTACACGATATACACCATAACTTCAGCCTCCAGAGCAAATACCAACGAAGTGCGTGCTGTTTTCTGCGCAAGGGACAGTTACGAAAGAAGACGACAGGTTGATAAAATAACTGAAGCATGCTATTCAGGGAGATAATAGCAACTAGACGACTCACGTGTTCCATATTCTTTATACGACAGAGAACGGGTTCACGGTGCTCATAGTAATATGGAGAAGTTCAGTTAAAGCAAAATTAAGAAAAGAATAGGTATGGTGAAAGCACGGAGATAATAAACAGCTAGCTTTCGCAATACTAATATCAAGTTAAACCCACCCCTATCTAACTCGTCTGTTATTTCTCGTCTCAGTTATTATAGCCGGCCGCGGTGGCCGAGGGGACTGAGGCGCTTCAGTCACGGTCTGCACGGCCACTACGGTCGGGGGTTCTAATCCCCCCTAGGGCATTGATATTTGTGCCGTCCTAGTTCGTAAGTAGTTCATAAGTAGTTTGTAAGTTTAGTGACTGATGACCCCGTAGTTAAGTCCCATAAGCTTAACAAACATTTGAACTGGTTTGATGCAGCTCTCCACCCTACTCTATCCTGAGCAAGACTTTTCATCTCCTCATAAGAACGACAACCCACATCCCTCTGCGATTTTTACCCCACACACTTCCCTCCAATGCTAAATTTACGATTCCCCGATGTCTAAGAATGTGTCCTACCAAGCGATCCCTCCTTTTAGTCAGGGTATGCCAAAAATTCCTTTTCTCACAAAGTCTGTTCAGTATCTCTTCATTAGTTATGCGATCTACCCACCTAATCTTCAGCATTCTTCTGTAGCACCACATTTCAAAAGCCTCTATCCTCTTCCTGTCCGCACAGCTTATTGTCCATGTTTCACTCCCGTACAAGGCAACATTCCACACAAATGCCTTCAGAAAAGATTTCCTTACATTCAAATTAATATTCGATGTTAGCAAATTTCTCTTTTTCAAAAATGCTTTTCTTCCCATTGCCATTCTACATTTTATATCCTCTGTACTGCGACCATCACATGTTATTTTACTACCCAAGTAACAAAACTCATCTACCACCTTCACTGTTTCGTTACCTAATCTAATTCCTTCAGCATCACCCGATTTTCTAAGACCACATTCCATTATTTTTGTTTTGCTCTTATTAATGTTCATTTTATACGCTCTCTTCAACACACTGTCCATTCCATTCAACTGATCTTCCAGGTCCTTTGCTGTCTCTGACAGAATTACAATGTCATCTGCAAAACGCAATGTTTTTATTTCTTCCCCCTGAACTTTAACTCCTATTCCAAATTTTTCCTTGCTTTCCTTCACCGCCTGCTCTATGTACAAATTGAATAACATCGGAGAAAGGCTACAACCCTGTCTTACTCCCTTCCCGACTGCTGCTTCCCTTTCATGCCCTTCGAGTCTAATAACAGCAGTCTGGCTTTTGTACAAGTTGTAAATAACTCTCCTTTCCCTGTATTTTACCACTGCTGAATTCAGAATTTGAAAGAGTGTATTCCAGTCAACATTGTCAAAAGCTTTCTCCAAATCTACAAAAGCTAAAAATGTAGGTTTGCCTTTCCTTAATCTATCTTCTAAGATAAGACGTAAAGTGAGTATTGCCTCCCGGGTTCGTACGTTCCTCCTGAATCCAAACTGATCTTCCCCGAGGTCAGCTTCTACCAGCTTTTCCATTCTCCTATAGATAATTCGAGTTAAAATTTTGCAACCATGACTTATCAAACTGATGGTTCTGTAATTTTCACGCCTGTCTGCGCCTGATTTCTTTGGAATGGGTATTATTGCATTTTTCTTAAAGTCTGAGGGTATTTCGCCTGTCTCATACATTCTACACACCAGTTCAAATAGTTTTGTCATGGCTGGCTCTCCCAGAGACTTGAGTAGCTCTGAGGGTATGTCATCTATTCCTGGGGCCTCGTTCCGACCTAGGTCTTTCAGGGCTCTGTCAAATTCATCTCTCAGTATAGTGTCTCCTATTTCTTTATCTACTTCCTCTTCCCTTCCTACAACATCCTCACTAAGTTCATTTCCTTTGTAGAGCTGCTCTATGTACTCTTTCCATCTTTCAGCTTTCCCTTCTTTGTTGAGAACTGGTTTCCCATCTGAGTTCTTGATATTTGTAGAGTTGCTTTTCTTGTCCCCAAATGTCTCTTTCACTTTCCTGTAGGCGGTATCTACGTTTCCCCTTCTTATACATTCTTCTACAGATTTGCATTTGGCTTCTAGCCACTCCTGCTTAGCCATTTTGCACTTCCTGTCAATCTCATTTTTTAGTCGTCTGTACTCCATTTTGCCTGTTTCATTTACTGCATTTTTATATTTTCTCCTTTCATCAATTAAATTTAGTATTTCCTGTTATATCCAAGGATTTTTGTAGGTCTTGTCTTTCTACCTATTTTGTCCTCTGCTGCCTTCACTATTTCATCTCTCAATGCTACCCATTCCTCTTCTACTGTTTTATTTCCCCCTGTTTCTGTCAATTGTTGCCTAAATCTTCCTCTGAAATTCTCCAGAATTTCACGTTCCTTCAATTTATCTAGGTACCATCTCCTTATTTTCCTAACTTTCTGCAGTTTTTTTCAGTTTCAGCCTACAGTTCATGACTAACAAATTATGGTCAGAGGTATGCCCCTAGGTATGTTTTACAGTTTATAACCTGGTTCCGGAATCTATGTTTTACCATTATAAAATCTATCTGATACCTTCCGGTGTCTCCTGGTCTCTTCCACGTATACATTCTTCTTTTGTGATTCTTAAACCACGTGTTTGCTACGATTAAATCATGTTCCGTGCAAAATTCTACCAGGCGACTTCCTCTTTCATTCCTTCTGCCCAGTCCATATTCACCAACTATTTTTCCTTCTCTTCCTTTTCCTACTACCGAATTCCAGTCTCCCATCACAATTAAGTTTTCCTCTCCCTTAACTGTCCTTTAGCTCCTCATATATTTCTTCGATCTCCTCATCATCGGCAGAGCTAGTTGGCATATAAACCTGTACTACTGTTGTCGGTGTTGGCTTCGTATCTATCTTGACAATGATAATGCGATCACTGTGCTGGTCATAGTAGTTTACTCTCATTCCTATTTTCTTATTCATTATCAATCCTACTCCTGTGATACTCCCAATTGATTTTGTATTCTTAATCCTGTACTCACCCGACCAGAAATCCTGTTCATCCTGCCACCGAACTTCACTAATCCCCACTATATCTAACTTCAACCTATCCATTTCCCTTTTTAAATTTTGTAATTTTCCTACTCGATTAAGGGATCTCACATTCCACGCTCCGACCCGTAGAATGTCGGTATTGTCTTTCCTGATGATCACATTTTCCTGAGTAGTCCCCGCCCGGAGATCCGAATATTTTACCCAAGAGGATGCCATCATCATATTTTCATACAGTAGAGCTGCATGTCCTCGGGAAAAGTAACGGCTGTAGTTTCCCCTTGCTTTCAGCCGTTCGCAGTAGCTGTGGGGCAAAACCACATTAGCTGATGTTACAAGGCCAGTTCAGTCAATCATCCAGACTGTTGCCCCTGTAACTACTGAAAAGGCTGCTGCCCCTCTTCAGGAACCACACGTTTGTCTGGCCTCTAAACAGATACCCCTCCGCTGCGGTTGCACCTACGGTACGGCTATCTGCATCCTTGAGGCACGCAAGCCACCCCACCTCGGCAATGTCTGTGGTTCATGGGGGTGGTAAGTCCCATAAGCTTTACAAACATTTGAACATTTTTTCAGTTCTGATACACCCCTGGCCTTGACAATCGCAACACCACGAAGATGACGTGCCACAGACGCGAAATTTAACCGTAAGGAAGAAGATGCTGTTATACGCAAGTAATCAGCTTTTCAGAGCATTCAGGCAAGGTTGTCACTGACAGTGACACCTACAACATTCTCACACGAGGAAAGTTTCCATCCGATTTCTCATACACAAACAGCAATTGACCGGCGTTGCCTGGTGAAACGCTGTTGTGATGCCTCGTGTAAGGAGGAAAATGAGTACCATCACGTTTCCGACTTTTATCAAAGTCGGATTGTAGCATATCGCGATTGCGATTTATAGTATCACGACATTGCTGCTCGCGTTGGTCGCGATCCAATGACTGTTACCAGGATATGGAATCGGTGGGTTCAGGAGGGCAATACGGAACTCTGTGCTGAACCCCAACGGCCTCGTATCACTAGCAACCGAGACGACAGAAATTTTATCTGTTTGGCTGTAACGGATCATGCAGCCACGTCTCGATCCCTGAGTCAACAGATGGGGGCGTCTGCAAGACAACAACGATCTCCACGAACAGTTCGACGACGTTTGCAGCAGCATGGCCTATCAGCTCGGAGACCATGGCTGCAGTTACCCTTGACGCTGCATCACAGACAGGAGCGCCTGAGTTGGTGTACTCAACGACGAACGTGGGTGCACGAATAGCAAAACGTCATTTTCTCGAATAAATCCAGGTTCTGTTTACAGCGTCATGAAGGTCGCATCCGTGTTAGGCGACATCGCGATGAACGCACATTGGAAGCGCGTATTCGTCATTGCCATACTGGCGTATCACCCGGCGTGCCATCGTTAACACTTCTCGGAAACCTCTTGATCCCATCGACGACACTTTGAACAGTGGCCGTTACATTTCAGATGTGTTACGACCCTTGGCTCTACCCTTCATTCGATCCCTGCGAAACCCTACATTTCAGCAGGATAATGCACGACCGCATTTTGTAGGTGCTGTACGGAGCTTTCTGGAAAATGAAATCACTTGTCAGTTCTAGTATAATATATTTGATACCCGTTAATCATCTGCATTTCTTCTTGGTGTAGCAATTTTAAGCACCCGTAATGTAATTTCAGAATTCCAATTACTTTAACATCAACAATTTAGAGTATTTGGGAGCATCTTTTGACCTCGACACGGCCACGTTGGTATGCAAGTGCGTCGTGGCGGTCTCACAAGCGGCGGTATTGGCCAGCGCCCAGCATTCTCACGTTTCAGACGCTCCTGCTGGCTGCGCGCTCATATGACAGTCGCTTCTGCAGGTCTCTCTCTCCAGTAGCGCTGAGCACTCCACGCCGGCACCTATTGTGGTTACGGACGCCGTGACAGCTGACGCACCAACAGCGAGTACTGGCAGAGCCTGTCATGCCGTGAGAAGTAAGTGGTGACGTCGCAGCGTGGAATTTCACGTCCACTGAGAGAACATAGGGTCACCGCTATCATACCACTACGTGACGTAGATATGACGTATGTATCCCCTAGTTTCGACTCTTGATTATGTATATCGACTGAGCGAGGGTTTTTTCACGTGAAAGCTGTCTCCTGCAGAGACGTCAACTTCCCTTTCCTATTTTCATGTTTTTCACCCTATAATTCACATGTTACTATTTCAATGTAAAGTACTTTGAAGGGGTAACAAGAACACGCCGTTCTTAATACGGTTTATTGTAAATTGAACTCAACAAACGTTCTATTGGTGGGTAACTGCTGAAGTTGGCGATAAAGAGATACAGAAACGCCTTTATACGTATCTGCTGTTGTAAACAAAGGCATTCTGATGTGGAGCTGAAGTTCGTTTCCTGCTACTGAAATTTTTTTTTTCCTTGAATGGGAGTTTTCTGACACTGTTGTTGTTGTGGTCTTCAGTCCGGAGTCTGGTTTGAAGCAGCTCTCCACAATACCCTATCTTCAGCAAGCCTCTTCATCTCCACATAAGAACGGCAACCTACATCTGTCTGAATCTGCTTACTGTATCCATCTCTTGGTCTTCCTCTGCGGTTTTTACCCCACACACTTCTCTCCAACGCTAAATTCACAATTACTTGATGTCTAAGAATGTGTCCTACCAATCTATCCCTTCTTTTAGTCAAGGTCTACCAGAAATTTCTTTTCTCCCCAATTCTGTTCAGTACCTCCTCATTAGTAATGCGATCCACCCACCTAATCTTCAGCATTCTTCTGTAGCATCACATTTCAAAAGTCTCTATCCTCTTTCTGTCCGCACTGTTTATCATCCATGTTTAGCTCCCATACAAGGCAACACTCCACACAAATGCCTTCAGAAAGGACTTTCTTAGGCTTAAATCATTATTCGATGTTAACAAATTCTCTTTTTCAAGAATGCTTTTCTACCCATTGCCATTCTGCATTTTATATCCTCTGTCCTGCAACCATCATTTGTTATTTTACTGCCCAAGTAACAAAACTTATCTACCTCCTTTAGTGTTTCGTTACCTAATCTAATTCCTTCAACATCGCCTGATTTTCTAAGACTGCATTCCATTATCCTTGTTTTGCTCTTGTTAAAAATGTTAAATGTTTGTATAGTCTATGGGACTTGACTATGGGGTCATCAGTCCCTAAACTTACAAACTACTTATGAACTACTTACGAACTAGGACGGCACAAATATCCATGCCCGAGGGGGGATTTGAACCCCCGACCGTACTGGCCCTGCAGACCGTGACTGGAGCGCCTGTCTCCTCGGCCACCGCGGCCGGCCTTTGCTCTTGTTAATGTTCTTCTTATATGCACCTTTCAACACACTGTCCACTCCGTTCAATTTCTCCTCCATGTCCTTTGCTGTCTCTGAGATTATTACTATGTCGTCGGCAAAACGCAATGTTTTTAATTCTTCATCCTAAACTTTAATTCCTTCTCCAAATTTCTCCTTGCTTTCCTATATAGCTTGCTCAATGTAAAAATTGAACAACAATGGAGAAAGACTACAACCCTGTCTTACTCCCTTTCCAACCACTGCATCCCTTTCATGCCCTTCAACTCTGACAACCGCTGTCTGGTTTTTGTACAAGTTGTAAATAACCGTACGCTCCCTATATTTTACTCCTGCTTGCTTCAGAACTTGAAAGAGTTTATTCCAATCAACATTGTCAAAAGTCTTTTCCAAATCTACAAAAGCTAGAAATTTAGGTTTGCCTTTTCTTAACCTATCTTCTAGGATAAGCCGTAAAGTAAGTATTGCCTCCCATGTTCCTACATTTCTCCTGAACCCAAACTGATCTTCCCCGTAGTAGACTTCTACCAGCTTTTCCATCCTTCTGTAAATAATTCGTGTTAATATTTTGCAACTATGACTTATTAAACTGATGGTTCTGTAGTTTTCACACCTGTCTGCGCCTGCTTTCTTTGGATAGTGGTGATTATAACTTTAAGAGTCTGAGGGTACTTCACCTGTCTCACACATCCTACACACCAGGTGAAGCAATTTTGTCATGTCTGGTTCTCCCAGAGACATCAGCAGCTCTGAGGGAATATCATCTACTCCAGGGGTCTTGTTTCGACTTAGGTCTTTCAGTGCTCTGTCAAATAAACTCTCAGTATAGTATCTCCTATTTCATCCTCATCTACTTCTTCTCCCATTTCTACAATATTGGCAGTAAGTTCATTTCCTTCATAGAGCATCTCTATATACTTTTTCCACCTTTCAGCTTTCCCTTCTTTGCTGAGAACTGGTTTTCCATGTGTGTCCTTGATATTCATAGATCTGTTTTTCTTATCTCCAAATATTTATTTTATTTTCCTGTAGGCTGTATCTATTTTTCCCCTATTTATACATTCTTCTACATCCTTGCATTTGCCTTCTAGCCACTCTTGCTTAGCCTGTTAATTTCATCTCTTAGTCGTCTGTACTCCATTTTGCCTGTTTCATTTACTGCATTTTTATATTCTCTCCTTTCATCGATTAAATTTAGTATCTCCTGTGATATCCAAGGATATTCAAGAAGTCTAATCGATGAACATATGCTCTCTCCCCGTTCTACTGCTTTACAAAGTGGGGAACGAAGTATCTGGAATGTTAGATTTTTGTTTCGTAGAGTGGAACGTGGCCAATGAGAAGCGACTTGGTTTTCACGCGACAAGCAGAACTATTGAGTCGCCATATTGCAAACTGAATTATGTATTTTTTGCCTTTTTTCGTTGTAGTGTACGATGTATGAATCAAATCTTTTTAAATCGTCATTTTAGATTGATTTTATACAATAAATTACCGGAAACTAAAATTTTATAGCTTTATAAGGTTATCGTATTTAATGTGTGTCAGTGTTATAAATTGTATACCGTGAAAGAATATCGTTCCTATGCTACGACATAACACTCTTCTATCAAACGATAGTCTTTAGATCCTATGTCATAGATAAATATTGCAACAAGTTTTAAGTGCAGTGTATACCTTAAAACAGGGAACATTACACAAGTAGCGTAGTTTGTAGATATGAGCTTATGGAATAGGTTCACAGATTTGTGACTGGCTGGAAGACTTCCTAATAGAACGCAGTGCATTGTTCTCGACGGCGAGTGTTCATCAGAGACGAGTGTATGGTCAGGCGTGCCCCAGGGGAGTGTGATAGGACCGCTATTATTTTCTATCTATATAAATGATCTGATGGACAGAGTAAGTTGTAATTTGCGGCTATTTGCTTTTGATGCTGTGATATAAGGGAGGGTGTCGTCTTTAACAGTAATAGCATGCAGGATGACTTAGACAAAATTTCTAGTTGGTGCGAAGAATGGCAGCAGGCTCTCAATGTAGAAAAATGTAAGGTGATGAGCATGAGTAGGAAAAACAATTCTATAACGTTCGAATACAGCATTAGTGGTGAGCTTCTTGATGCTGTCGCGTCGTTCAAATATCTAGGCGTAACACTGCAGAGCGATATGAAATGGAACGAACATGTAAGGACAGTTGTGAGTAAGGCGGACAGACGACTTCGGTTTATTGGGAGAATTTTGGGAAGATGTATTTCACCTGTAAAGGAGACCGCATATAAAAAGCTTTTGCGACCGCGTCTTGAGTATTGCTCAAGTGTTTGGGACCCGCAGCAGATCGGTTTGAGGGAAGACATAGAGGCGGTTCAGAGGCGAGCAGCTAGATTTGTTACCGGTAGGTTCGACCAATGCGCGAGTGTCACGGAAATGCTCCGGCAACTCAATTGGGGATCACTGGAGGAAAGACAACGTTCTTTTGGTGAATTTCTGTTGAGGAAATTTAGAAGGGCGGAATTTGAAGCTGAGTGTAATACGATCTGGCTGCCGCCTACTTACATTTCGCGTAAAGATCACAAAGACAAGATAAGAGAAATTAGGTCTCGTACGGAGGCATATAGGCATTCTTTTTTTCCTCGTTCCATTTGGGAGTGGAATAGGAAGGGAAATGCTTAGTAGTGGTACAGTGTACCCTCCGCCACGCACCTTACGGTGAATTGCGGAGTATGTATGTAGAGGTAAATGTAACAAACGACAATCGCGTTCAGATGATGATGATGATGATGATTGGCGTTTTAGGGTGCTCAACAGCGAGGTCATCAGAGCCCGTCGCGTTCAGGCATGTTTCACTGTGCAATGCCGAACCGGTTGCAGCGGGTAAACTCTCTCGGTTCTTCTCGATGTACTGTGACGTACGATTTCTGATGGGCAGTCCACACTAAAGCACTAGATATACCGAGCTGAACAATCCGCCATTTTGAATCCCAATCCGTCAACAGTGTTGTATGCTTTGTGTGGTGTAGCGAAGTGAATCAGCGAATATTTCCTGATTTTATTGTTTCACAGTGAGAAATAGTTGGTTGTGCTGCTCCAGTCTGCTCAAATAATAGCAGACATGGTCAAAATAAGTTTCATCGATTTCCTTCAAACATAGATCGGTGTAAAAGGTGGATTGTAAATTCCATACGCCAAGAATGGACGCCAAAATCGAGCAACTATCCGTGTAACGTTAAGAACAAAACCTTTTATTTTAATTTTTGTTAGAAATAGTTATGCTCACATAGTGGTAGTATTGAAAATATAGGCCTATACATGCAAGCAATAGTTTAATTTTGCTACAGATTGTTAACATAACACGACATACAATGTGTTTTAAGTAAGCAACTTTTCCTGATTTTATTTAGACCTACTAAGCAGTTATTCTAAGGGCTGTTAATTGTATTTCAAGTGATGCATAACTGCAGTTGGCTTTACCCAGCTAGTGGCTTTTAAATTATATTATTTCCCGTTAGTTCAGTGTTTGATTTAAATGTGACTCTCACCATGGGATTATATAGGACTTAGCCAAGCTGTGAACTAGATGTCTGAAAATAAATAAATAAATTTAAAATAATGAACTTCCCAAAGAATGCGAACAGGAAAGAAGTACATGAACGGCATTAAATTCAAACCTAATATGCAACATTCACTTTATTTCAAAGTCCATGCTACCTGAGACACTTTATTTAGTCGTTATCCTACGAAACCAGACTTTCAAAGTTATTAAACACATTTTGGCGCAAAAATCTTCTCTGAAATATAGTGTATGTAAAATATGCGAGACATTAGAGTGGGGAATGCAGTAAGTACATATTGCAATTTAACATTATTCCATAACTATTTTCGAATGAAATTTTCAGTTACCGTAAACATACGTGGACGTATCATTAATAAACCAGAAAATACGATAATTGTATAGTATTTTAGCCTATGTGGTAAATATTTAGAACAGCGACATCCCATAATTTGGAATGTAATTGAATGTATCATATCTCTAAATATCCATCTAATTACTAACTTTAAGTTTCTTGCCTCTTACAGTCAAATGCATGTAAATACATTTACTATGGTGTAATATTTTCTGCGTTCGGAAAGTATATTTAATTGTCTTAAGAGCATGTTATAAAGCGTAAGTGTTCTGTATTCTTTAAACGCGCGCCTTAAACGTGGGATTCAAAATGGTGGATTGTTCTGCTTTTCTGCTTGTACTATACAGTGCTCTAGTCCACACAGTTACGTCACACACCCGCTGCGCTGGGGGGGGGGGGGGGGTCGTCTAGGTGACCGCCTCTGTGCCTACTTGAAAGGGATCCAGTGGCTCAGGCACTGCAAGAGCGGACGCCCTTTGGCGGACGCAAGCCTCTCACAGGCCGTAGCGTCTGATCCGATGGGTCGCCAGCCCTTTTGCAGCAAAACGGATGAGCCGTCGGCACACGTTCTGCCACGCCACACAAAAGATAGCGGCCTCGGACGGTACTTGCATCTTCACGGGCCTTATCTCCAATGGCTGGTCAGGCTTACTACGTTTCTGTGTCACGCGTGCTGATTCGGCGAAACCCTGTAACGTAATTTTGAAGAAAATCCTAGACATTTCATTCCATTCCATGATGGTGGTGGTGGCGGCTGGTGCAGCAACAGTGTTGAATAATTAAAAATGTTCAGTCTCTGTTGCAATATTTTATTGACCAATGACGCGTTTCGCGCTGTTAGCGCATCGTCAGACTGGAAAAATACAAATGTTTTGTTACAGTCCGTGTACCTGGCGGGCAGCGAATCTGATGTGGCTAAGGTGAGTAAATTTGAAAATTCAGACTTACTTGGGCGGAGATGGAGCCACAGAGCTATCTATAGCTGTGTAGGAGGAATCTTAACAATCGTTGTCATTGGGCGCCTGCAAAGAGGTAAACGTAAGGGTTATTTGAACTAATGACTAGGAACTAAAGGGGTGTGGTATGGAGATTAATGGAACGATTTAATCTCCATACCACACCCCTTTAGTCCCTAGTCATTAGTTCAAATAACCCTTACGTTTACCTCTTTGCAGGCGCCCAATGACAACGATTGTTAAGATTCCTCCCACACAGCTATAGATAGCTCTGTAGCTCCATCTCCGCCCAAGTAAGTCTGAATTTTCAAATTTACTCACCTTAGCCACATTAGATTCGCTGCCCGCCAGGTACACGGACTGTAACAAAACATTTGTATTTTTCCAGTCTGACGATGCGCTAACAGCGCGAAACGCGTCATTGGTCAATAAAATATTGCAACAGAGACTGAACATTTTTAATTAAAAATCCTAGTCGCATGTAAACTAGCTGTTAAACCCAGATAATACCTTTACTACGCGATACCAACGGTGATGCTACTGATGACAGTTGTGCTAAAACGGAATTGATAAACACAGCTTTCCGAAATTTCTTCACCAAAGAAGACGATGCAAATACTCCAAATTCGAATCATGAACTACTTGCCAGCATATGTAATTTAGAAGTAGAAATCCCAGAACTAGTAAAGCAACTTTAATCATTTAACAAAAGCAAGTCTCCCGGTCTCGATTGTCTACCAATTACATTCGTTTCAGAGTATGCTGAAACAGCTCCATACTTATCAGCCAAAGATCCATACGCAAAGACTAAAAGCTGCACAATATTAAAAAAAGGGAATAGAACTAATAGGCAAAATTACAGGTCAGTATCATCAACGTTGGTTTGCAGCAGGATTTTAGTAAGTTTAGGAACTGATGACCCCGCAGTTAAGTCCGATAAGCCTTACTAACATTTGAACGTTTTTATTTCTTTTGAACGACAAACACACACGAGAAAATTGACACATTAATTGAATTACATATTTTTAAGGGCTACAGCATTTTGCTGCATCACAATTTTAAATGTTTAAATTAATTAACATTTTTTTTTCACTTGTACCATATTTTTGTAATTTCACTTGTAACTTTTCCAAAAAAATTAATTAATTACACAGTTCGACATGGATTCTGGGGTTTGGAAAGTAAGTGGTGTTCTTTACTAAATTTGCACCCCTAAATATGAAAATCATATCAGTTTTTTTCCATCACCCTCAGTTTTTTCTGCACAGCTACCTCCCTCCAAACCTACCATTGGCTGTGAAATCTATGTTATGCAGTGTCCACAACTACAGAAATATGGCAACGCTGTATTTTTTGTGTGAAGGAGAGACAGAGGGGGCTAATGAGCTTGGAGCTGACGTTCCATTATCGCCACAGAAATCAGTAAGTGAGTGCTAAAGCTACAAGAAGGTGCTTTCGCGCTTTGTTGTGAGTGATGGTATTTCACTGAAGGTGTGTTAAAAATACCAGGAAGTCAGTGTGCGAATAGTCCAGATACATTTTGTTATATCTGTGGAAATTATGTGATAAGTGCTAGACGTCAACAAATAACAAAATTTGTGCAGAAGTCATATTTTGCATATTTCGGCATGAAGCTCGGCGATCAGGACGAGTCATTTGTTCCACACATTGCGTACCATACATGTGTGGAGCAGTTAAGGAAATGGAGTGAATGTAAAATCAAGTGCTTGAACTTCGCAATTCCTTTGGTATGGCGTGAACAGAAGAATCATGTTGATGACTGTTACTTCTGTATGACGAATGTAACGGGATACAACAGAAGAAACATGAGAAACATATCGTATCCAAACTTAGATTCGGCAATTAGACCTGTTCCTCATGGCCCAGGGCTACCAATCCCCTCTCCACCAACAACATCAATCTATTCTCTTGAATTCTCTGAACCAGAGAAGAAAGCAGTGAATCCGACTATTCTGAGTGTGGTACCGATAGTAGCTCAAAACCTCTTACTCAAACAGAACTTGACAATTTGGTGAAAGACTTAGGACTCTCAAAAGATGCAGCACAACTACTGGGATCAAGTCTCAGTGAAAATACCTTACTTGCACACAGTATATTATATTCATTGTACAGAAATCGTGATAAAGATTTCAGGGAATTTTTTGTTGAAGATGGTTTAATGGTGTTCATCGCCGGATTAGTGATGAAAATAGAAGCTCAGAAGTATGAGAGTAAGGGAGGGAGATTGCTTATAGATTCTTCAAAGCGAAGTTTGAAACCAGTGTTGCTACATTCTGGAAATAACCTAGGATCAATTCCAATTGCGTATTCATTACATTTAAAAGAGACATACAATACCATGAAAATATTTCTACAACATGCCCTTCTTCCAATTCTTTTTTAACCACATTACTGTTCCATTTCGTTTCCATTGTCCCGTAATTGCTTTCCAATTTTCAATTTCATTGGGCGCAGAGTTAGACAATGGTGAATATGATGATGATAGTGGTGGTGCAAAAACCTGACGTGCTACAGAGAAACGGGCTGCAGATTTGTGATCAGCAGGGTCAATTTAGTCAGAAATTCATATTTTCATGCAAACCCCAGACAAAAAGTCAAAATTTGTCGACCTGTGTTAATTAATTAAAAAATCCACGCTTTGGTTTTGCCATAAATATTTAGCTGTTTTTCTGTACACATGTCTGAAGAACGGAACTAAGTGTCCGAAATCTGTCGATGAAACTACGTGAAATTGGTTTCTGTTATTATAAATAAAAAACCTATAAATGAAAATATGCTTTACGGCCAAAATACTATACATCACAAGCATTGAAAAATAAACGCGAACACGAGAAAAGTACAGCAACAGAATATAGAGATTCTGAGTAGGACCTACGCTTAAGCATGATCGAAAACAGAGCTACATTTAAAACCGAACGACATGTTGACTATAGCTGTTTATTAATTCTCAATGCTACCGGTTTCGGTTTTGTACCATTGTCAAGCGTTAGCAGAGATTAGCTAATAGCTTAACATGTCGGAATATAAAAATACAAAATTATACCACAAGTATTCGTTGCCATTGCTCAAGTTATTGTCACAGTGGCTGACTGCTATATTGAGTCTATAGCAGTCAGCCACTGTGACAATAACTTGAGCAATGACAACGAATACTTGTGGTATAGGGCCGGCCGCGGTGGCCGAGGAGACTGAGGCGCTCCAGTCACGGTCTGCACGGCCACTATGGTCGGGGGTTCGAATCCCACCTCGGGCATGGATATTTGTGCCGTCCTAGTTTGTAAGTAGTTCATAAGTAGTTTGTAAGTTTAGGGACTGATGACCCCCTAGTTAAGTCCCATAAACTATACAAACAAACAAACTTGTGGTATAATTTTGTATTTTTATATTCCGACATGTTAAGCTATTAGCTAATCTCTACTAACGCTTGACAATGGTACAAAACCGAAACCGGTAGCATTGAGAATTAATAAACAGCTATGGTCAACATGTCGTTCTGCAATTATCTGAAAGCTGTTATGCCCCATCTATTCACCTTTATAAACATTTAAAACCGATTTGAGGTTAGGAGTAAGACAGTCGCCGAGCTCAGCCTCACAAACAAACAAAAATGTTGTCCCAGGACTCCACATACCTTCTGGAATTCTGAAATTAGTAGAAATAAGAAGTGACGGGAGAGAACGTTAAATGTGATAGCGGTTATAATTTTAGCGGTGAATGAAAGCGAGTGCTCGATACAGATAAGCAACAGAGGCATTCTGCATAGAGTCCACGATACGACGAGAGTGGTAGCGCCAGCAATGCAGATTTTGGCACCACGTGTGAAAACATTACGTAGTTACCGACCAATCAGAAGCAGTCCATGGGCTCTTTAAGGCGACTATTAATACAACCTATAATTTCACTGGCTTCTGTACGACACCACTAATTGGAATTATTTTGATTTTGAATGCGTAATGGAGCATGGAACACTCCGTTTCGGAGATTGCTAAGTAATTCATTATTGTAAACTTCAGTGAATAGCTTCCCTACTCGACGCAGTGAATTCCAATAGCTCTACAGAATACGCCCTTTCATAGGCAGCGCACCCGTCTTCACCACACTGTCCGTTGCAGAGTCCTCGTCTCGATATGAGGAATATGAGAAAAGAGGACGACAATTATGTCCTTATACGTCACGTGGATAAACGCACAGTAAGATGAGCGTCCTGGATTTGTCTTGTGTGCCTTCCGCCCCACTCTTCACACCCTTTCGGACTGGGACAGATAACGGAGATGACATGCAGACTGCCTTGAGAACTTGCCGTACACAGAAGCGGTCTTTGCGCTTCTTTACTGTGCGTTAAAATATATCAGGAAAACTGCACCGTGCTGCACTCCGTGCTACTGCCACAGTAGTACATCTATGAGTGCGCTTGTGTGTGTATGTGTGTGTGTATGAGTATGTGTGTGTGTGTGTGTGTGTGTGTGTGTGTGAGAGAGAGAGAGAGAGAGAGAGAGAGAGAGAGAGAGAGAAAGAGAGAGATTATGTGTGTTATGTGTGTGTGCAGGCATTCTTCAAGTGGAAGGGCAAGGCAATAGCGGTGTTTCATAGTTTCACAGTTATCGAAGTATATTAACCCGCAAGGAATCGCCCGTGAACATTTTCCTCGCAGTAATTTTAAAACAAATTTTAAACAATCAAATATTTGTGTTTTCTTATAAATGCAACTATAAATACTTATTTAGCCATATTAAGTACATTACAAACTATTCTTTGTCTCCAGAATGAAACTTTCACTCTGCAGCGGAGTGTGCGCTGATATGAAACTTCCTGGCAGATTAAAATTGTGTGCCGGAGCCGGGACTCGAACCTGGGAACTTCGCATTTCGCGGGCAAGCGCTCTACCGACTGAGCTATCCCGAAACGACTCACTATCTGCCAGGAAGTTTCATATCAGCGCACACTCCGCAGCAGAGTGAAAGTTTCATTCTGAAAACGTCCCTTAGGCTATGACTAAGCCATGTCTCCACCATATCCTTCCTTCCAGGAGTGCTAGTTCAAAAATGTTTCAAATGTTTGTTAAGCTTATGGAACTTAACTACGGGGTCATCAGTCCCTAAACTTACAAACTACTTATCAACTACCTTATACTAAAGACGGCACAAATATCCATGCCCGAGGGGGGATTCGAACCCCCGACCGTAGTGGCCGTGCAGACCGTGACTGGAGCGCCTCAGTCCCCTCGGCCACCGCGGCCGGCGGAGTGCTAGTCTTGCAAGTTTCGCAGGAGAACTCCTGTGAAGTTTGGAAAGTACGAGGCGAGGTACTGGCAGAAGTAAAGTTGTGGAGCGGCCTCGTGAATCGTGTGCGGATAGCTCAGTCGGTAGAGCGCTTGCCAGCGAAAGGCAAAGGTCCCAGTATCGAGTCCCGGCACACAATTTTAATCTGCCAGGAAGTTTTATTCTTCGACTGTCAGAAAAATTATATACACCTTTAAAGGCGCGAGTTCTCGCGGGTTAAGAGGGGGTTTATAATACGAAGAATGAAGTGAGCTGTAACATAGAACAGTATATCATCTGAATAAAAGCGGCTTTTTTTTCATGTATACAATGATTGTGGAAACAGCCCAAGCTACACTTTGTTTAGATACTTGATCTAGATTTCGGCACCAAGTAAGGGTGCCCTCATCAAAAGATTAAAATTAGTACATGAGATGGTACCGAAATCTAGATCAAGTATCTAAACAAAGTGCTTGTTGGGCTGTTTCTACAATCATTGTAAATGTAGTACATTTACTGCAATTTTTGACAAGATATGTTTAAAATCTTGACAAGATATGTTTAAAATCTTTATTTTTATTTTTTTAATTTATTTATTTATTTATTTTATCCGTGTGTAAGCTGCTCCTCAACATGCGTTCTACTTTTCCTATTGTTTGCTATATAGTGTCACATTTTAGTTCGCTATGAATGGAGCTACTGTTTCTAGTGATTTGTAGACAATTGCGGACCAGAACAGCAGCGGTCTACTCCAGAGTGTATGTTGACGGTAGGTTTTGTGCCTCTTGTTTAGGAACGAACATTTTCAATTAACTGGCGGCACGAACTGTTGACAAGAGCAACGTCCACTTTACCCTTTGTCCACAAACAAGCACAACTACTGGTCGGTTCTGTTCGGGGATTGTTTACCGGAACGGCTCTACATTAACAGCAACAGACGGTACTGTGAACCGTTTCCAGAATGTAAGTTATGTACTACATAAGCAAATGCAGTGACATGGCTGCACAAGAAAGCTGTTACCCCGCAGCTGCAAAACTGCACATGGGTGCCTATGAAATAAGGGACCTTCTTTCTTAGAGTTGAAGATATTGACCACTAGACGTTTGTCAAAACACCGGATGTAGAAGTCAATTTACTACTCATTTTGGTGACAATCTTGCCTCAGGTTCACCTGTAACCTATCATACATACACGCAACAGCATTTCTCGTCTTATGCCGTCAGAGGATTACTTGGAATGGTGGAATCTATTTATATTTCCTACTAATTTCCAGGAAACAAGTTTTATTATTCCCTAGAGAGGTTGTGTTAAGAAAATATCTTCCATTTACAAGATGGGTAATTTTCACTATTGGGGTTGCAGACGACCACAAACGCTCGTTATTTCTACGATGCCACATTCGATAAATTAGTGAACATTAACTTTGAAATAGTAGAAACACTGTTGTGCATTACAGACAAATTCGTGAGGGTTGATAGATATGATCATTCTGACCTGTGGACAAGTGCCTATTGTTTATTTATTATGTGAGTAACCCCATTATGCCTACTTCCACCAATTACCTGCTTGCAGCTTTGGGTTACAAATGGAAACTGACAGTCAATTGCTATGCTTACGTTTTTAAACCAGCGTTGAGAATGTGTAGACTCAACATTCATCTTTTTAATGAATAAAAAAATTGATTATGTTCTACAAGATTATTTTCTTTCGTGAATCGGTTTTCTGCTTATAAGGCCTTCTTCAGACTTTTCTGTTTATCTCAAAGAAGTTGCAGTTAAAAATGTGGTTGATCATATTATTTTATGTGTATATTAATTGATGAATTTTGTTATAATTGTTCATTCAAAAATTTATAGTTTAAGTCTGTTTCTGGTTTGCTCCCCACATTTCCACAATACATATCAGCAATTCGGTTAGTAATTTAAAAAGGTAAAGCAGACAACAAACCGAAGATTGGTTTGAACACCACAGTGCTTTACTAAGCATGGTCCTGTTTGGAGGTGGTATGCCGTTGCCTTCCTCCGACCTTTTTTTTTTTTTTTTTTTTTTTTTTTTTTGGGTCTCCAACCTCCCCTACAACCCGTCCTTCCGCTCACCAAAGTCGCCTTCTTCGGCGTCGGCTTCAATCTGCCTTTTTTTGAAATTTTATTTATTTTAATGCTTCCTTCCATCTTGTCTTGCAAATAAAAGTGCTTCTTGCGGAAGTTTCGTTAAGAGGTAGGAAAAAAAGAAAAAAAAATCTTATTTGACGAATTGTCGTCTTGCTGTGCCACAGCTTTAGAGCCAAAGCATACCAAACAAAAAGTAAAGACTCTTATTTAGTAGAAAACATAATCTATTTTTCTTCAATTTACAATTCGAGAAAAAAAAAACTTTTACTTCTTTTTCTATGGCCCTGCCCACGTCGATTTCAAAGTTCATCTTCTCGGTTCGTGTTCGCAGTTGTTCGTGTCCGCTTGAGGTTCAGTTTCTTCGTGCTTTCTGTTATTCACTAATACTAAAACGCTTCCTTCTCTAACTCTGAAACACGTCAATAGGCTGGAGCACAGAATTCATCTGTAATAAAATATAAATATGTATAGTGGAGATGTATCTTGTTTAAAAACCAAAATTTATTCTGAAATACAGATCTTTTCTTCTAGAAGATTCCGTTTCATCAGTAAATAGTTCTTCGTTTGTTCATTTTATCGTTAATTGAGTTATTGTATTTATTTGTGCAATTAATTTTACTTTCATTCTATAAACTTCATCGTCAATGGTATTGTTCCATGCGCAATTTACATGATAGTTCTCGTAAGGAAATTAGCGTATTGATGATGATAATCCTTTATTTTCAGTAGGTTTTGGTGCTGGATCCTTATGTACGTCCAAAAGTCTTGTTCGCTCTTTTCAGTGCTTTTCAGGATATAAAATACGGTATGTCCCCTTAGCCAGTTAACCGCATTGTTCTTCGTCTTGGGGTAAAAAATTTCATCGGGTAATAAAAATGTCGAGGGTGTTATTGTATGCGGCGAAGTTCTCTGAATGATCGCTAATTTTCTTCTGACTGACTGCCAGATGGTGTTCGCCTCTCCACAAACAAACTGGTGATCATCAGTGTCATTTAGATTACAGGTGGTACATATAGGGGAATCGGCCATGCGAATGGAATGAAGGCGTTCGTTCGTTGTCATTTTTCTGTTAACGGCGTAGTACCACGTTGCCCTCACGTCAGTTGGTAAGTTCAAATGATGGATGTTTTTCCAGATATTTGACCAGTTGACTGCATTGAACTTAGTTTCTGTGACATTCTTGTTATGATACTGCATTAAGTTTTTGTATACTTGTTTGACACTTATCATATCTTTCTCTGCAATCCTCATCTTAATATAACTGTGCTCTATTAAGAAATGTTTTAAGTGATAGAGTGTGCTGGGGATGTGGTGAACATCAATTGGGGCATCGCAGTTGGCTGGTACTATTTCGTTAAGTAAAAATGCTGCTATGCTATTCGGTGACCTCTTCAACTGTTTGTACGTCTTACACATGTACAGCGCATTTGCTTTATTATACACGTCTACAAGGTTTAAGCCACCGTTAGTAGGTGGAAGCGTCAGAGTTTCAAATTTTACTTTAAACATGTGGCCGCGGCTGACGAAATGACCAAAGGCAGCCAGGATCCTTTTTGCCACGTCTTTTGGCATTGGCAGAACTTGTGCCACGTAATTTATTTTGGATGTTAGGTAGATGTTTACGAGTTGCACTCTCTGTATTTCATCAATCATCCTGAGCGTATGTTGGTGGATGGTGGCACGTATGACATTAAGTAGTTTTCTATAGTTCAGAGCAATTGTCTGCCGGATATTTTGTGCATATTCGATTCCAAGACATTTTAATGTGGGGGTCTCCTTTATTGGTCCTGGAGTGGGAACTTCTAAGCCACGCCCAATATTCATTAGTGCACATTTATTGCTGTTCAGCTTGGCTCCGGATGCAAGTGCGTACTTATCTATTATTTCTAGTGCCTTGCATATCTCTTCGTTGTCTCGGACCAGAAATACAACGTCGTCAGCATAGGCCTTGCACACTACCTGCACACCATCTATTGTGATGCCTTGGAGATGTTGACTTAAACGGAAAAGCAGAGGCTCAATGGCTATTGCAAAGAGGGACATAGATAGTGGACACCCTTGTCTCACTGAACTGTTGATTGTGATAGGTTTGCTGGGCTGACCGTTGACCATGACTGTGGAGGTAGCACTGTTTAAAAGGTTCTTTATAATTCCGATGTAACGTTGTGGAAAGTCCATGTAAGACATAGTGTGGAAGAGATAATCATGATTGATTCTGTCGAAAGCTTTCTCGAAATCTAATGAAACGAGCGCACATTTTATTTTACAAGCTCCAGCAATTGATATGATGTCTCTATAGTCACACAGTGTGTGGTGAATGGATCTATCGCGACCGACGCTGGATTGATACGGACCAGTGACGGTGTTCATTACGGCTTTTAATCTCTCATTCAAGATGCGGGAAAATATTTTGTAGTCACAGTTCAGTAATGTGAGCGGTCGTAGATTTGTTACAGATTTTCCTGCATGATTTTTCGGGACTAGAACTATTATTCCCTCTCGAAACTCACTCGGGATATCACTGCTGGGATTCATTAAATCGTTGCAAATTCGTGTTAGCTTAGGTATCATTTGTCTTCGGAACGTGTGGTATAGCTCAGCTGGAATTCCGTCACGCCCAGGAGATTTATTTTTTGGACTTCGTGTTATTGCATCCGCCACGTCATCTTCCGTCACGTCAGCTAACAGGTTATCTGCTTGATCCTGGTCCAACTTCCTTGTCAGTCCTGTTGTAAAAAAATTTTGCGCTGTAGTGTCCGTTTTGGTATTACTTAACAGGTTGGTGAAGTATTTATAGATTTCGTTTTTAATCTCACTTTGCTGCGTAATCAGTCTACCATCCATGGAACGCATTTCAGTTATTATTTTCTTCCGATGGCCCTTTCTTTCATTTATTACGTGGTAAATTGACGTCTGTTCTCTTTTTACATCGTTTTGAAGCCTCGATCGTATTTTGCAGCCTTCGATCTGTTTTCGTTTCAAAGCTAAGAGTTTGGCCTGAATTCTTTTTATCTCTAAATGGTTGGTGATTACAGATCGATCATTTGTGTACAATTCTCTAAGAACTGTAAAATAAAATTCAGTCGTCTGTTTTTGCCAGGCATTCTTATCACGTGAGTAGTTTATCAGCGCTCGTCGTATCGACGGTTTAGCACATTTCAGCCACCAAGTCAGTGACGAATGGTAGGAGGTGAATTTCTTCTCACACTCCGTCCATACTCTATTGAATATATCGTGACATTCAGGGTCTTGCAGATGTGCCACATTTAATTTCCACAGTCCTCGTCCCCGGTATGTTTCTTGTCTTTTAAGGTTAATGGTGCAAATATATGCTATGTGATCGGAAAATATGGTGGGCCACAACTCGGTCTGCAGCACCTGCGTTTTTAGATTATCGGATACATATATCCTATCGATGCGACTGGCTGAATGACTTGTGATGTACGTAAAGCCTGGCAGTGCGCCGTTTTTGAGCTCCCAGGTATCAGTCATGTTCAGTTGCTTGATTATGTCATCAAGTTCGGCACAATAATTAAAGTTTGGCATTTGATCTTTAGCCGATAAGACGCAGTTATAATCCCCTCCTAAAATTACTTGGTCGTATCGTCCACAGAAAAGGGGAACTATATCATCTTTAAAAAAGTCAGCTCTACGCCGTCTATGACTGGAGCCAGAGGGTGCGTAGATGTTGATGAGCCTAGTACTGTTGATGGTGACAGCTAGGCCTCTGGCATTTGTCAGTTTGGCAACATCGTTGACAATAATACCTTCTTTGCTTAGTATTGCTGTGCCGAGCTCGGAATCGTTCCCTGAATTGACAATTGCATTATATCCTGTGATATCATCGAGGCTGATGTCTGTAACTTCTTGCAACATTGCAATGTCGATATCTGCTGCATAAAGCATATCTTGCAAGGACTTAAGTTTTAAATGACTGCGGATCTTATTGATGTTGATCGTTCCTATTTTATAGGATTGTAATGCAATTGTGAAAAGTTAGATTGACAACATAGGGGAATAACATGACTGATACTCTTAGCGCCTAAAATCTTTAGTGTATCGGACGTGGAGGTGACGTCCCCTTCGTTTTTTCACCCCTCGGTACTTCCTTCATTTCTTCGTCCTCAGGGAAGTGTGCAATTTCGTCTGCCCAGTTCCCTCTACGAGTGTGCTGAAGCATCTCATTCTCAGAGCCATGTTGAGATGGTACTTTGTTTCGCAAATCTTTCTTTGTAGATTTAGCCTTTGCACCGCCCTGTTGCGTGGGCGTTTCTATATTTGACGAAACTTCCATACTCATCTGTTGACTCCGTTGCAATTTTCCGGACATGTCGGCACTTAATTTTCGACTAATTTGTTGCGCTTTCTCACGCACTGGCTGTACTTTCTGTTTGGCGTCAGGGGGTGCTATGCGCCGTTTTTTATGCTTCTTCGGGGAGGATCCAGATTGTGGACTCTCCTCATTCTCGGAAGTGCTAGTGGGGTCCTGTGTATTATCGTCTTTAATAGAAACGGCTTCCTCCTCACACTGCACATCTTGTGCAAGGTTCTCTGGGATATTTTTATTCGGTTCATCTTTAGTGGCAGTTTCCGTCGTGTTCGTAGGTGCGACAGCCGGTATTTGATTGGTACTGGTGTCCATTGCCACGCTTACGTTAGCGTCGTCAGTCCCGCAGTTTCCGTCCATTGCGGCGGTCGACGTGGCGGCCGTGTTGTCTCGGAGGGCTGTGGCATACGTCACAGGCAGTGACGTCATCTTCATTGGCGCGACCGGCTCACCTGCCGGCACCTGCGCCACTCTTCGCTGCACACACTCGGATCTGACGTGCCCTGTCTGTCCACAGCCTGAGCATGTACGTGGTTGATCGTCGTACATGACAATGGCTCTGTATCCGCAAACGTAAATATACGACGGAATATGTTTTTGTAGCTCAATTTTTAGTTGCCTGACACCATTGAGTACTGGGAACGTTTGAAAACTTGTCCATTTTTCAGCAGTATTGCTGATAACTCTCCCATATGGTTTTAGAGCTGAATTTATCTCATCTTCGGTTATCTCGAACGGGAGTTCAAAGACTCGAACAGTTCTAGTCCCAAATCCCGCATAATCAACTTGAACTGTACCGACATTACCGTCACAATGATTAAATTTCAATGTTCCTCTAAATTGTTCGATAACCTTTTCACAACATTCAGTATTAATCATTTTTACATAAACAGTGCTACTCACAATCGATAGGTGGATCCCGACTATCTCACTTAAACTGAGCTTTACTACATCTCGAAGGAACGCTTCTACTTCAAATGCTCTTGGTCTAGCGTAATGTTCGTCAAACGAGAACTTCAAAGTATATTTTCGTTTAGGTTGACTCATCTTGATGATCTACACATTTCGAAACATAAGGCTACTATTTACGCCACAAGAGCGTATAACTCACCACACACTGTAAGCACGCGTCCGGCCGCAGCGAGGAAGTAAACAGACGTCCACACAGCACGCGAGCCGAAAGCAGACTATGTTCTACAAGATTATTTTCTTTCGTGAATCGGTTTTCTGCTTATAAGGCCTTCTTCAGACTTTTCTGTTTATCTCAAAGAAGTTGCAGTTAAAAATGTGGTTGATCATATTATTTTATGTGTATATTAATTGATGAATTTTGTTATAATTGTTCATTCAAAAATTTATAGTTTAAGTCTGTTTCTGGTTTGCTCCCCACATTTCCACAATACATATCAGCAATTCGGTTAGTAATTTAAAAAGGTAAAGCAGACAACAAACCGAAGATTGGTTTGAACACCACAGTGCTTTACTAAGCATGGTCCTGTTTGGAGGTGGTATGCCGTTGCCTTCCTCCGACCTTCGAACCGACTTACCCAGCCAGTTATAGGGAGACCTACAGTTTAACGTGGGTTCCGAACCACGGTGCTACTCGGTATTTTTCACATGAGCAATACTGCCAGAGGTGAAAGAAGTGGAAAGTGACAGATAAAAATCCTAGGACCGGGAGGGAATCGAACCCGCGACCTTTGGATTTGTAGTGTAGCACTCTACCACTGTGCAACAGAGGCTAAGTTGAAATTGTCAATGAATATATAAAGCTTTTCAGTTCACAGCTATGGTTTTATTCCTTGATTTACTTTGCTTTCCACAATGTAAGTTATTTGTAACATCTTTAAGTGGTTTCTCAAGTAATTTGCTCATCGGAATGGTTAATTGTTAAAAACGTTTTACACATAGATTTTTCGAGATTAAAATTAAGTTCATTCCTGGTTCTCCCTCCTGTAAATTTTTTCATGTTTGTTTTATAGGAACATTTAATTGTACTACCACAGTAGAGCCAATGATGATTGTTATTTTCTTGAATATAAGTGTAACGAGTAGAATATCTTTCAAGTCTGTATCAGAACATTGCAACTTCTTTGAGATAAACAATAAACTCTGAATATAGCCTTAAAAGCCGAAAACCGGTTCACGAATTAAAATAAAGTTGTGGAACATATTCAAAATTGTAATTTTTAATTCAGTATGATGACGTTCCATCAAGAACCGACGGAAAAATCAGTCAACTTCTTCTTCATTATCTGAAAGTACTTTTAGTTTCTGTCATTGCTACATGGTGATTTAGTCATCGTATAATTGTGTACTGGTCCCTAAGTAATTCTTAGTAATATTTTCGTCACGTACGTGTAACAAGGAGCACTGCAGTCATCTCCTGCAACAGGATACTACTTTATCGAACGCTTGATAGCTGCCAAAATAATGATAGTTAAATAGATCAGTGTACACAGCGCGGTCTGTTTTCATCGCATGCGTGGCTATAATTTGATAGAAATACGTGTGTTATCTGGAGACCAGATAGTAGAAATATTTACAATTTTTGGTAGGGAGTTTGAGAGGTCTGTGATTAGTTACGCAAGATTTTAGCTTTTCAAATTTACACTCACATTGGCACGCTGCTAATGCATACAAAGGTACACATTATATAGATGGTGGTTCACCGCTATGCTCCTTGGAGTGCAGAAGTTGAAGATACTGAGCATCACCACACCAATGATATAACACGAGAGAAAGGAGCAGTTAGCAAGCTGTATAATGACAACTATGAATTGCGTTCCAGATGTTTAGCGACGGTATTACAACAATGTGGATCTTCTAGGGCGTAAAAAGGGAAAACTGACGTGAAAATTCGAATATTAGATAGGGCATTATGCACTGTTGCTAGTTTCGTCGTCGTTGGTGGTGGAATCATACGTTCGTTCCACACAATCAAGGGAGCGAATGATGTAATAATAAACCTATTTCTATTTCCTTTATTAAGTTTACTTTTTAATTTTGTCATAATTTTTATGCCGATTTCCCTGTGTCGAATACACATTCTGACCAATATTTCCTAAGTGGTAGCGTTTATCACAAATTTGGTTTATTTTTCTATGAGGTCTCTGGCACTTCATTTATGAAAATCATTGCAACTCTTACCAAGGTATTAATTTTCTATGTCGATTCATCTTACAAACTGTTTAGAATAGGAATATGAATTAAACATCGTCCTGATGGTGCATTTATACGTCGTTATAATTTTCCCTTTCTTTCAGTGGTACTGGTTTTGCAGTATCTAAATGGGTCCACATTTTATTGGGACCACCTCAGGTTTTGTGTTCCTGGTAACTTATTATCTGCAATATCCCTGTATATTGGCTTCTTTGTTTCCATGACTGTGGAAGGCATGTAATTTTTATGGTGATAGTCCTTGCCTGAAGCATCAGCGTGGCCAGTGAGCAGCCACGATCAAATTTTATCGTTAATTATTTAAAATTTTACCACAGTTTTATCATATTTGGAAAACTCTAAAGTATGGCTTGAAGCTGTGCAAAGGATCTCTCTTACTTATAAAGAAAAGTGTAACTGTAGCAACAAATAGCAAGTGAAAAAAATCATGAAGCTTGTAAAAAAAATTTTTTGTTATGCTATGAGTGTGAATCCTGAATCCTTCTTCGTCGTGCTGACAAAGTTTTATGAATTTTGAAATTACCTGACATCGCATATTAATAAACTTCAAAATTGAAACGCAAAGATCGCAAAATATTTAATTAATGACGACTGGTTGTATTGGGCTGTGCCACCATCATTTCGTCATATCAAATTGTACAAGTTGGTCATCTTATTTAAAAATGGAGTTTAAATAAAAAGTGCAATATAGCAGTCTAAATACAATTGCCGGCCGCGGTGGCCGAGCGGACTGCGGCGCGCCATTCACGTTCTGCTCGGCCACTAGGGTCGGGAGTTCGAATCCCCCCTCGGGCATGGATATTTGTGCCGTCCTTAGTAGTAGCTAGTTCGTAAGTAGTTTGTAAGTTTGGGGATTGATGACTCCGTAGTTAAGTCCCATAATGTCTACAAACATTTGAACAATTCTAAATACAAAAATACAAAAGTCAAAACATCACAGCTATTAAGATACTCAAGTATCTTTTGTATGTTTATATTTGGACTAGGTGATGTGTTGCACATATTATTTAATCTCCATTTTTAAATAAGATGACCAACTTGTAGAATTTGACATGACCAGACGATGAAGGCATAGACCACTGAAACCGGTAATCAGTAAATACGGTAGAGTCTCGATTATCCGTTCTACGGTTATCCGATCTTCCGTGTTATTCGAACATTTCACCGCACCGCAGTATATGTAGTTTGTTTTGATGCGCGTCATTATCACTCAATCTGCTAATCTTAACTCCTCATTGCTAACCCAGATCTGTAGCGGAGTGGACATGTTGCGCTTTGTTTATAAAAAAAACAATTGTGGTGATGGCTTCAAAACGGAATAAAGTGGTATTTTCAGTGGAAGAAAAACTTAAAGCTTAAAAAGAACAGACAGTGGTGAAACTTTTATTAAAAGTGGCGGAAGATTAAAACAGAGCTGTCTGCGGCTCGCCAGTCACGGTCTGCTGTCGGGAGTTCGAATCCCCCCTCGGGCATGGACGTTTGTGCCCTCTTTAGTATAAGCCAGTTCATAAGTAGTTTGTAAGTTTAGGGACTGAAGACCTCGTAGTTAAGTCCCTTAAGCTCAACAAACATTTGAACATTTCAATTTGAAAACAACAGGTGGAGACTGGAAAAGGAACCGCATTGAAATTGAGAATGTGTTCTCAGAGACCAACCTCGGCTGTTTTTGAAGATGGGAAAGCCGCGTGGGAGTAGCCGCATGGTCAGGAGCGCCACGTTACGGATCGCGCGGCCTCCTGCGTCGGAGGTTCTAATCCTGCCTCGGGCATGGATGTTTGTGCTGTCTTTGGTATAAGTTAGTTCATAAGTAGTTTGTAAGTATAGCGACTGATGACCCCATTGATTGATTGATTGATTTTTCGAGGGAAGCCAAAACAGTCTTGGTCCAACCCGCCTCTGCCCGCACCGAAACTAAGTTTATTGTGTGGTATCGCTCCCTGTATGTCTAATAAAGCCAACCAATGCCCTTGAACAAGGAGTCCCTTTACCAGTTCTTAATTAGACACAATTTCTTCGGGTCTGGTTTTCCCAAATATTCTGTGCCTTTTATTCTCCAATGCAATGCATTCGAAGATGTGATGCAGTATCATCACCGTCATCACAGATCCTACATTTAGGGTGCTCTTCTGTTATTCCCATTGTACGTAGGTGTTTTTTTGAAATTCCCATGGTCTGTCAGCAATCCAACCATGAGTCTAATCTCTCTCCTGTTCAGACCCAGGATTGCAGAGCTTCTTTTAAAACATGGCTTTGCCATGTTTTTGTTGATGGACTTTCGTCCAATATTCTACGTGCTGTCTTCTGAGCCAGTTACGTAGCTCCAATTTGATCATTGCCTTGGTGATTGTCAGGACAGGTTCCGGTCCAATAAATGGACTCTCTGCCCCCATCCTAGCTAATCTGTCGTCATGTTCGTTGCCACTGATCCCCGAGTGCCCAGGGACCCACAATAGGTTTACTCTATTGCTTTCCCCTAGCTCCACCAGAACCCTGTGACATTCTGCAACATAGATGACCCCATAGTTAAGTCCCTTAAGCTTAACAAACATTTTAACATGAAGATGGGAAACCCGTGATTACGTATTTTACCGGCAAAAAACGGCAAACAGCAGGCAAACAAAAGACACCAACTTCTTTACATGGGTTTAAATATGTTTTTGAAGTTCAATGAAGTTTCTCACGAACACAACAGTGAACTGGCAGACGTAAGTAAATATCTGTTCACTCTACTTTGCTTTTTGTATGGTATTACATTTTTTATTCATTTGACTACTTTAGTTTAATTTTTGTATAACGCAATTCGTTATCACTTTTCTTTGAGATCCGTCTAATGTATTTGAACGTTACATTGAGTTCTTATTGAGGTATTTAATAACTTTCCTGTGTTAAAGTAAATTTTTCACACTTTTTATTTTATTTATTTACTTTATTATTTTCCGTGTCATCCGACCTTCCCGGTTATACGACCTTGCTGCGGCCGGTTTAGGTCGGATAATCGAGTCTGTAAGTAATTATTTGGCGATCTTGGCTTTCCACTTCTGAAGATCATTATTTTATGAATTTATAGGTAAAAGTATAGATAGTGGAAATTAAAATGTCCTGTGATGCGTCTCCTGCTCCAAGTCGGTCCCTTGACTTCCTACCCCGTTAAACGAAGAGTTTTGAAACATGCTGCACAAGTTTCTTTTTACGAGCAAAAAAAGTACGCTGTAACGGGGAGAAGGAGAATGGACTTGGTGCTGCTCAGAAGAAACAAGTCACCTGTAGCGACTGGAACATTTGCAGAAGCTCCACTCCTTAAACGAACAAGTAGCTTCCAGCTTCTTGCGCGACGGGGAAAACCGGTTGGGTGGAAGAGACGTCACCTCAGCCTCGAGCAGATCCGAGAGGACACTGGCGCGAGCCGTAGCGAATTCCGCCCGGGTGAATACCGTCCAGTAATTTAGGTACGCGAAGAGCCTTAAGCCTGGCAGATACGGCCCTAAATATTCATGAAACGTGGCGGCTGCCATCGCTCCATCTGCTGACAGCACCTCGCAGCTTATCTCGCTTTCTTCGCGAGGAAGGCAGCTGCCGGGGCCAAAGAAATTCGCTGACAAATTTGCTCCTCCTTGCCGGGGAGGTGCTTTAAAAGTAGTACGCGAGAACGAGTCCCAGCTAATAAATGCGCCAGATTATGACAGCAGCGATCCTCGTAATTAGCAGACAAGTTCATCATGCATACACAAGGCACCTTTTACTAAAAAATGTTCAAATGTTTGTAAATCTATCGGACTAAACTGCGTGGTCATCAGTCCGTAGCTTACAAACTGCTTAAACCTAGGTAAACTAACCTAAGGACAAACACACACACCCATGCCCCAGGGAGGACTCGAACCTCCGCAGCGAGACGCTTTAGACCGCTTGGCTACTCCACGGCGACCACCTTTTACTACCACTTTGGTATGCCTCTTGTAGTGTTATATGCGCCTCCACATGCAAAACAATATTTATTTGCCCATATTTAAATTAATTATGCTTATATTTGTATAATTCTTTTCTTGTAATTTCGTGTCATTTTCAATGTGTCACTAAATTCTTAAAGACGCAATATTCTTTGAAAAACTTAAGATTAACTCTGAACAAAAAGCAATTAGAATAATACATAGATTTAACTACTGTTTCTTTTAAAAGAAAGGAGTAGTGAGGCCATTTTTTCTTCTATATTATACTCTCGTCTAGTAAACTTCCCTTCCCTATTTAGCTTGTATACGCGCTGATGAATTGTGAATATGTCTGTACGATATATCTCGATCAGAAAGTTGTAATTGAAATGATGTACTGAATTTATGACATGATCTCGACTATATGAAGTTAATGAGATTTCACAAGGGTAACTGAACTTTGAATGTGATATATATGTAGACTTGCTTCATTTATTTGAATAATAATTGTTTCGTGAGTTTACCGATATTTGTCCGAGTACTTATTAGTAGTGAGATTGGAACCTTAATTTTTTCCTTTCACATTTTTCATTTAACTATGATGCAATTTATTTTTCAGGACAAAAGAGTAATGAATTATATTGATTTACGAATCTAATTGTTGGAGATGTGTACAATAGGACTCATTTTTATCACTTCTTTTATTAAATAATTATTCTAACTGCGACCCTGAGATCACGAACGACTTACCATTTTCGATTAGTAACAGATCAACTAGCCGTAATCTTAGTTACAAAATCAGCAATAGTGATAATGTCTCCTACAGTTAGGTTCACGTTGCTTGTCAGATCAGCCAGCTTAGAAAAGGATTTTAACTACTTTCTTGGTGCGTAGCTCATTAATTTCTCTAAAAGTACAGCATAGTAGATTCATTTCAATAGATATATGGTTTCGCTATGTAACCAGTATTGAAATATTTCTCCCAACCACTCTTTACAGTTATTCTATTTCGTGCTCACATTTAGTTGAAAGAATGTATACTGATTTAAAAATTTAAATTAAAATAATAAAATTAATGTTTCATTCTGACACATCAGCAGTCTATTAATTATGCAGGGCCTTCAGTGGTGGATAATAGCTACGTAATACTAGTTAAGGAGACGTTGTTGTGTTCGTCCCGACTGCAGCGTCTCCACAGATTTGTTTTATTTATTTTTACTGAAATTTTTTTGCTGTTATGGCATTGCTGATTCGTGGCCTGCATTTGGAGAGACGTTTCTCAAAATGTTAAAATATTTGTAAACCTATTGGACCACACTGCTAAGGACAAAACACACAGCCGTGCTCGAAGGAGGGCTCGACCCTCAGACGGGAACGGTCACCTAGTACACGAGGCCATTCCCTGTGACAGGGACGTGTTTCTTTTTATTCTTGTCATTTGAGTTCTTGTCGCGATATTTCCATGAAAAACTGTCATCCCTTAAGAGTTATGGCGCCCTCTCGCTATTGCCCGTCGGTATTCGGAAAACAATCCAACGAACCAAGAAGCGAGATACATTTGGCATAATAGTTCGCGACCGGTAACGCATGTTTTAGTTCGCGACTGCTTGCATATACTTTAGTTCGCGACCGATCGCGCGTATTTCAGTTCGGGCCCGATCGCGCATATTTTAGTTCGCGACCGAACGCGCATATTTTTAGTTCGCGACCGGTAGCTCTCCTTTTAGTTCGCAGCTCGGCGAGCCGTCAAAAGTATCATACAGGCGAGAGAAAATGGTTGATGTATAATTTCTCGCATATAAATGCAAACAATGTTAAGTTTTGAGATCTATTTACGTCTTTGTACTATGGAGCTACTGCTGAATACCTTAGAAAAGAAAATTTGTGGCAGTGAACTGTGAAACTACAGCTGAGCTTGAAATGACGGTGACTGGCAGAAGGGAATCACGCGATTCTGCGCGCTCTCGCGTCCTCTCGCTGTTCCCCGACAGACTTCGGGAAATTTGCGGACGAGGGACCTGCGAACTAGTTCGCGTAGTTCGCCTGTGGGAGCGCTCTTCCGAACTAGTTCGTTCGCGAACTACACAAGACTACTACGTAGCGTGTCTTGTGAGACTCAGCTATGATGTCATTGGGAAAAGCCGACGGGTTGTATTGCGGTCTTCAGTTATGCCTATTCTCCTGTTTCATTCAGCCTCCTGACTATGTAGTTACTATAAAGTACTATAGACACTTTATTTCCACTTTTCACTTATAGATTCCTGATATCAAAACGTTCATAATATCATCCTCTATAAACTTCTAAATTTTTGGAACGTCATTCGTATCTATTAAACGAAACACTTTACTGGTGATTGTCACTATCGTGTGTACGGAAAATATAGAAACTGAGGCAAATGTTTTGTTTCCCTCTGTTGCAGATGATGACCCACCGTACCAGCACACTGCCAATCGAAGACTGCCTGCATCAATTTAACTTTCTCGAGTATTTTTCCGTAGCTGTGTTTATACTCGAAGCGAAACCTCCACTGACCTCTTCGTTTTTACACTGAGTGCATTATAGCAAGGACCACAGCTCACAAAAGGAAGTGTAGAGCGATTTTAATTAAGTTCCATTTTAGAGAATAATAAATACTATCGGAAGCGTTTTACCGGGGAAAACATTGGTCAGATTTGATAAAGAGTCATGTCTTTTTTATATATAAATTGGGTTGGAAAATGACATTCATTGTGATGATAGTTATAGAGGTACCTTATCGGAGCGTATTTATTTCAGGAAGAGGGAGGTAGGTGTTGGTAATATCGTTTGTGTGTGCCACGTTGGAGCGTTTTCGGGAAAACCAATATTACATGTTAACGGTAGCAGCGTTGTACCTGTTTCGAGAATGGTAGTATAATATCAACTGGTTCAAGAGCGGGCTGGTAGTGCGTCAGTTGGAGTGTTGAGGGATGCTACCGGTGCAGCAGTAGGCGGTGGTGGACTGTTGCGGCGGGATGCCGGTGGGGCCGAGCCTGGAGTGTGTCGGTGTGGGGATGCTCGGCTCGTAGCTGTGGGGCAGCGGCGCGGCTGGGGATGCTGGAGCACGGGAAGGCGTCCACGTGGCTGCAGGCGCCGGCGCTGCACAACAGCAGCTGCGCCGCCAGGCCCGCCCCCGGGGCCGCGGGGGCGGCGGGGGCGGCGGGGGGCGGCGTCACGCTGTGGGCCGTCACGCAGGCCATGCTCGTGCTGCTGCTGTCCGTCGCCATCCTGGCCGCCAACCTCACCGCCATCGTCGTGCTCAACAGCCGCAGATACTCCAAGTACATACACGCACAGGTAAACACCTGTTACATTACATTAGGTTAATATTTAATAATGATTTTGCAGCCAAGAACCCATTTTTCATTTATTATGTTAGCATCTTCAAACCTGTCGTAATTTACATACTAAAAGAGTACATCCAGGTGGAGGCATCAACAAACATAAAATTACTAGTCACAAATAAAATATATACCTCCATCTTCTAATGGTTCTGAGTTCAAAATTAATTAAAATTTATAGTCACAAATAAAATAAATACATCCATCTTCTAATGGTTCTGAAGTAAGGTACTTCAAAGTCTAAGTTCAATATTAATTAAAATTTCTAGTCACAAATAAAATATATACATCCATCTTGTAATGGTTCTGAAGTGAGGAACTTCAATGTCTAAGTTCAATATTAATTAAAATTTCTAGTCACAAATAAAAAATATACATCCACCTTCTAATGGTTCTGAAGCAAGATACTTCGAAGTCTAAGTTCAATATTAATTAAAATTTCTAGTCACAAATAAAATATATACATCCATCTTCTAATGGTTCTGAAGCGAGGTACTTCAAAGTCTAAGTTCAATATTAATTAAAATTTCTGGTCAGGAAGTGCAAAATGGCTAAGCAGGAGTGGCTAGAAGGCAAATGCAAGGATGTAGAAGAATGTATAAATAGGGGAAAATAGATACAGCCTACAGGAAAATAAAAGAAACATTTGGAGATAAGAAAAACAGCTCTATGAATATCAAGGACACTGATGGAAAACCAGTTCTCAGCAAAGAAGGGAAAGCTGAAAGGTGGAAAGAATATATAGAGGGGCTCTACAAAGGAAATGAACTTCGAGACAATATTGTAGGAAGGGAAGAGGATGTAGATGAAGATGAAATAGGAGATACTGTACTGAGAGAAGAATTTGACAGAGCCCTGAAAGACCTAAGTCGAAACAAGGCCCCTGGAATAGATGATATTCCCTCAGAGCTACTGAAGTCTCTGGGAGAACCATCCGTGACAAAATTGTTTCACCTGGTGTGTAAGATGTATGAGACAGGTGAAGTACCCTCAGACTTTAAGAAAAATGTTATAATCCCCATCCCTAAGAAAGCAGGTGCAGACAGGTGTGAAAACTACAGAACCATCAGTTTAATAAGTCATGGCTGCAAAATATTAACGCGAATTATATACAGAAGGATGGAAAAGCTGGTAGAAGCCGACCTCGGGGAAGATCAGTTTGGGTTCAGGAGAAATGTAGGAACACGGGAGGCAATACTCACTTTACGGCTTATCCTAGAAGATAGATTAAGAAAAGGCAAATCTACATTTCTAGCTTTTGTAGATTTGGAGTAGGCTTTTGACAATGTTGATTGGAATAAACTCTTTAAAGTTCTGAAAAAAACAGGAGTAAATTATAGGGAGCGTAAGGTTATTTACAACTTGTACAAAAACCAGACAGGGGGAAGAATTAAAAACATTTCGTTTTGCCGATGACATAGTAATTCTGTCAGATACAGCAAAGGACCTGGAAGAGCAATTGAATGGAATGGACAGTGTGCTGAAAGGTGCATATAAGATGAACATTAACAAGAGCAAAACAAGGGTAATGGAGTGCAGTGTAAGAAAATCAGGCGATGCTGAAGGAATTAGATTGGGAAACGAAGCAATAAAGGAGGTAGATGAGTTTTGTTACTTGGGCAGTAAAATAACAAATGATGGGCGCAGTACAGAGGATATAAAATGCAGAATGGCAATGGGTAGAAAAGCGTTTTTGAAAAAGAGAAATTTGTTAACATCGAATATTGATTTAGGCCTAAGGAAGTCCTTTCTGAGGGCATTTGTATGGAGTGTTGCCTTGTATGGGAGTGAGACATGGACGATAAACAGTGCGGACAGGAAGAGGATTGAGGCTTTTGAAATATGGTGCTACAGAAGAATGCTGAAGATTAGGTGGGTGGATCGCGTAACTAATGAGGAGGTACTGAACAGAATTGGGGAGAAAAGGAATTTCTGGCATACCTTGACTAAAAGAAGGGATAGATTGGTAGGACACATTCTTAGACATCAAGGAATTGTTAATTTAGCGTTGGAGGGAAGTGTGTGGGGAAAAAATCGCAGGGGAAGACCAAGAGATGGATACAGTAAGCAGATTCAGACAGATGTAGGTTGTCGTTCTTATGTGGAGATGAAGAGGCTTGCTCAGGATAGGGTATTGTGGAGAGCTGCATCAAACCAGTCTCCGGACTGAAGACCACAACAACAACAACAGTCACAAATAAAATATATACATCCATCTTGTAATGGTTCTGAAGAGAGATACTTCAAAGTCTAAGTTCAATATTAATTAAAATTTCTAGTCACAAATAAGATATATACATCCATCTTGTAATGGTTCTGAAGCGAGGTACGTCAAAGTCTAAGTTCAATATTAATTAAAATTTATAGTCACAAATAAAATATATACACATCCATCTTCTAATGGTTCTGAAGTGTGACTAGCAATTTTATGTTTGGTGATGCCTCAACCTGGATGTACTCTTTTAATATATAAAAAATGTCGTGAAGTTATGTAAATTACGACAGGTCTTAAAATGGCGTCGAGCACGCCGAAACCGGTAACATAATAAGTGAAAAATGCGATCTTGGCTGCAAAACCATTATTAAACAATTATATATTGCCCATCTAACTATGAGATTAATATTTGTTCCGTAGATCATAAATACGACATTTCGCAATGCTGTGGAATGTTTGTCTATACATGATACACAATATTATAAGGATTCTTTTATTTATATGTTTCGAATGATAAAGCTGATGCCTTTGGAGTGCAAAGATTAGCCGGCTGTTATGCCGTTACCAAGGGACGTCCGGATGTGATTAAGACATACAATCCACACCCTTCGGGGAGGCTCCTTCCATGTCGTCCTGGAGAGAATGGTTCTGAACCATTTGACTGTAGAAATTGACTCTGTGCTCATTCCTCTTCCCAACCTCTGCATCCCTTTCTTGCCCTTCGACTCTAATAACCGCTGTCTTGTTTTTGTATAGGTTGAATATAACTCTTCACTCCCTATATTTTACCCCTGATACCTACAGAATTTGGAAGAGTGTATTCCAGTCGACATTGCCAAAAGCTTTCTCCAAATCGACAAACGCTAAAAACGTAGGTTTCCCTTTCCTTAGCCTATCTTCTAAGATAAGTCGTAATGTGAGTATTGCCTCTCGTGTTCCTACATTTCTCCTAAATCTAAACTGATCTTCCCCGAGGTTGGATTCCACAAGTTTTTCCATTCGTCCGTAAATAATTCGTGTTAGTATTTTGCAACCATGACTTGTTAAACTGATAGTTCTGAAATTTTCACACTTGTCTGCACTTGGTTTCTTTAGACTTGGAATTACAAAACAGGGTTGTAGCCCTTCCCCAATGTTGTTCAATCTGTACATTGAGCAGGCAGTGAAGGAATGGAAGGAGAAATTTGGAGAGGGCATTAATGTGCAGGAAGAAGAAATAAAAACATTGCGGTTTGCCGATAACAGTGATTCTGTCAGAGACCGCAAAGGATCTGGAAGAGCAATTGAATGGGATGAACAGTGTCTTGAAAGGAAGATATAAGATGAACATTAACAAGAGTAAAACGAAGGTAATGGAATGTATTGTCAGAAAAACAGGCGATGCTGAAGGAATTAGATTGGGTAATGAGACAATAAAAGTAGTAGATGAATTTCGTTATATGGGTAGCAAGATAACTTCTGATAGCCGAAGTAAAGAAGTTATAAAATGCAGAATGGCTATGGGAAGAAAAGCGTTTCTAAAGAAGCGAAACTTGTTAACATCCAATATTAATTTAAATGTTAGGAAGTCCTTTCTGAAAGCAGTTGTCTGGAGTGTAGCATTGTATGGGAGTGAAACGTGGACGATAAGGAGTTCAGATAGAAAGATGATAGAAGCTTTTGAAATATGGTGCTACAGACGAATGATGAAAATTAGATTGGTGGATCACGTAACTAATGAGGAGGCGCTTAACGGAATCGAGGATAGAAGGAGTTTCTGGCATATACTGACTAAGAGAAGGGATAGATTGATTGGGCACATTCTGAGACCTCAATGAATTGTCAACTTAGCATTAGAAGGAAGCGTGTTGGGTAAAAATCGTAGAGGGAGACCGAGGGACGAATATAGTAAGCAGATTCAAAAGGATGTTGGTTGCCGAACATATTCTCAGATGAAGAGACTTGCACAGGACAGGGTAGCGTGGAGAGCTGCATCAAACCAGTCTGCGGACTGAAGACCACAACAACAACAACAACGCTCATTCCCCAACATCCTGGCTTTAGACCGGGTAAAAGCAGCACGTCTCAGGTCCTCAGTCTCACCCAATACATTGAAGATGTTTTTGAATCACGTATGATCACTGGTGTGGCCTTTGTTGCCTGTCTGCTGCATACGACACCGTGAACCATAAATTATTCGTGAAAATTTTTTATGACATTACAAGACTCTAGTCTAACCACCTTGATTGCCAACTACCTTAGTAGCATTTGATTTTTCGTGGAATTTCAAGGACGGCTACAAAGACGACAACAAAGAAATGGGCTACCCCAGTGTTCTAGCCCTTACACTTTTTTTAATATATATACGAACGATCAACCACATCCATCATTCAACAGAAGTTTTCTAGATGTAGATGATCTCGCATTGGCCATACACGGAGAGGATTTCCGTGATGTCGAAAATAATCTGGAGCACTGGAAGAATTAGGACAATGATACACGAAAAATAATCTGAAGCCTAACAAAACGCGTCTGTGCTTTCCATCTAAAAAGCAGACAGGCCAACCTACGACTAAATATTTCATGGAATGGCTTTCAACTTGAATATTCCTTTTTCCCAAAGTATCTTGGGGTGACCTTACGCCGGACCTTAACCTTTAAAACGAATTTTCATAACACTAAAATGAAATTATCTGCCAGAAATAATATCATACGAAAACTGATGGGCTCTAAATGAGGAGCACAGCCAGCCATTATTCTGACTTCAGCATTAGCGTTGTGCTATTCAGCGAACGAATATGCTGCGAATGTCTGGCATAATTCCTGTCATGCTAAGCAAGTGAACACTGCTTTGAATGAGACGTGTCGCTTAATTACTGGCTGACTGAGACCAACCAAAGTGGAGCAACTGTATCAGCTAGCAGGTATAGCGCCGCCTAATATCAGGCGTGAAGTTGCTGCGCAAACAGAAGGACATAGAGCCCTGACTTCTCATACGCACTGTTTGGCCTATCACCAGCACCAACTCGCTTGAAGTCTAGAAAAAGTTTTGTAAGAGTCTATGTGAACAACAAAAACAGAAACCAAGCGATAGACATGTGGAGAAAGGGAGCAGACATTGGTCCTCTAGGATGGAGAAAACCTCCCGGTCATAATGAGAGCTGGTGTACCTGGAAGTCGCTCAACAGGTTACGAATTGGTGTTAGGCGGTGTAATGTAAGCCTCGGAAACAGGGGATACGTTAGATTTATGGCTGGCCAACCCTAATGCCTTGGACGTAGCCCGTTTCTGGGCTAAAACAATTTAATGACTGCTGTGTTTAAATATAAATATATTTGTAATTGTTTACATATGTTTTGTGTGCCAACTGCAATTCTTTGAACTGTGTCCACTTCTGTGTGAAAACAATTTTAATTACTAATTTATCTTTGATGTTAATGTCTACTGTCCAGGCACTTGTTTATTCTATAGTATGTAAACTCTCTTGAAACTTCTAATGTGTACTCAAGATCATCTTGCAGACATTTATTTAAGGATCTTAGGATCCTCACAGTAGTTTCTCAATGCATGTATTCAATTATGATAATTGTCGTTAACAATCCGACAGCCGGCCGCGGTGGCCGAGGGGACTGAGGCGCTCCAGTCACGGTCTGCACGGGCACTACGGTCGGGGGTTCGAATCCCCCCTCGGGCATGGATATTTGTGCCGTCCTTAGTCTTGGCTAGTTCTTAAGTAGTTTGTAAGCGTAGGGACTGATGACCACGTAGTTAAGTCTCATACGTTCTACAAACATTTGAACATTAACAATCCGACACATTTCAAAAGTAATAGCAGTGTGCATAGCTACAACACTATTCAAGATTAATTCAAACTTTGGCACAGAAATGGGTGAATTATGCTGCCACTAAAATCTTTGTTCACTTACCGAGTAGTATAAAAAGTGCGATAGATAGACAATTGGTATTTTAAAAGATAATTACAGAATTTCTGAATGGTAATTCCTGCTACTTATTAGCAACATTTTTATATAAAATTGATTTCTCTAGAAAAAATTGAAACATATATTTTTTTTTATTCGTGTCAAAGGCATCAATTAAAAGTTTCAAGAGAGTGTACATACAATAGAATAAACAAGTGCCTGGACAGTAGACATTAACATCAAAGATAAATTAGTAATTAAAATTGTTTCGTATACCAATGGACAAAATAACTAACAGGCAAAATCTCGCGTGTGACGTTACAAGAACACAACAGAAACCATACAGAAGACAACAATGTATGCAACGGGTAAACATATTTCATAGAGTGTCTGACTTGAAGTTACTATGATGCTGTGGTTTTCTTACTACTATTCCAACTATTTGAAGTGGACAATGGCCAAACCAGACCTAATGTACCTGAGGCTCCTGCAAGGAACACATCATCAGAAGAATGCAGAATTCAAAAAGATGCTCCTTGTCTACCTACAAATCGTGTAACTTTATCACTTATAAATGACGGACATAGATGACATTTCCTGTAAGAAAAATCTTAAAATTAACAAAGTATAACTAGTGAGGAACGGTTTGGGTACTAAAGTGATGTCACTAGTTACTGAAGTAAAAACCTGATTGTAAACTTTGGCTTTATTTACTTTTAAAAGAAAGCAAATCAATGAAGAAACATTTTGTTTTTATTTCCAAGTTCCAGATAGGTTGAAAGTATAGAGAAAAAGTATGAACAGTTTCAAAATAAAATAAACTTAGTAGAATGGCTGAATAACCACACCTACTTGACTTTAAACTTAATTTAATTTCATCAGTTCACAATGTCAGATATTTTACGCAATATATAAAGAAAGTATTTATTATTACCTTTTGGGGATGGGTGGAGTTTGCATAAAGCGTTCATCACAATAACTGCGCCGATGGCTGCTAGTTGCGTCTTCGCTGAAATAGAACCCAAATATTGTCTGTCTTGATCGACTACTGCCGATCGCACATTCTCTGCATCTTGATGAAGTCAAGAAAGACCTTTAAATCCTAGTCTGGCTATAAATTGGCGTGGTTCGGCATTCTCAGACTAACCCACTGCGTTGCCTCTCAAAAAATGCGATGGCAAGCATTACCTAATGTACTCTGTCTATCTTGGTCAACACTATGAACAGCGCGTAATCCTTAGTACTCTCGACTGGAGATTCACTAAGATCCGCTCCATGACAGAGGTGCTCCTTTATCGCCTCTCCGCACAAGAAATCGCTGCAAGAGTGTCACACTGTTAGTTTGCATGTGCAGTGACACATACAGCCAGCACAGGCGACAGAGGGACTCTGCCTTAATTTTCCTCGTTCTGCTTGTGTATATCTTTCGGTGACGCTGGAATTTCCACAATAGTGGCTCGCCTACCAACCAGATGGTGTGTCTTAAAATGCTGTATAGCTCACCGGCCAATACGGCTAAAAGAAGCATGTACCCATATTTTGACACAGCGAATTAGCCTTGCATGCTAGGGACCTGTGCTGCAGTGCGCGTGGCCATTCGCCGTCGGGGAGTCGACTCCCCCTTCGGCCATGGGTGTTTTTGTTGTCCTTAGATTAGTTTACATATGTTTAAGTAGTTTGTAAGCTATGGACTAATGACCAAGCAGTTGAGTCTGATACATTTACAAACATTTGAACATTTTTAAACACCTTTTGTTGAGAGCGGTATTGTGTGTCTTTTAAAAGTTTTTAAGCGTCCGTATTTCCCCAAGAAGGAAAGTGGCTTTTGGGCCGCATGCTGCCCGGGCTGAGGGATTAGAGTAGGGAACCCTCTGGCCACCTGGCAACTCTTGCTATTCGCCGCAGTGTGGGCACCTCGGCTCGCTTTAGAAAAACAAGTGTGTGTCACCAGCCTCGATTATTTTGTAGAACTTGCAAAATGATCTCATAATTTGCATATCAAACTGTAATTACTATAGTTAACAATGCCTGTACCTTAACGAGTTTCTGTTCAAACGATTCGTTTTGATGAGTAGAATGTGATTTTTTAAGGTTGGCGATGCTGCATGGAAACGACAGTGAGAAAATCTTGACTCCTTTTACATGTGCATCAGCAAAGGAACCGAAGTTGTGAACTCGACAGGAACAACAACACAGATCCGAAAACAGACACCAACATGGACACAGACAGTGATCATTTAATAGACAATAATTAGTGTAAACATGGTAACAAAAACAAATGTGGAAGTGTCAGATAATGTCGTTTTTTTGTCAGTGGTAAAATGATAAATCTGTTAATAACAAAACGGAAGGCAACTACTCTTTCTTAGTTATGATTTGAAGTAGTATTTAGTAGGTATAAAATATATGTAATACTAACGATGGTTCAGGGTTGATGATTTGATGAGCATGCTAAGTCCTTGATCATCAAACATCACGAAGTGCCGGGCTACATCTTCTAATAAAATCCCTTCTCTATCATCTATCTTCTATTAAATATTAATTCATGTTGTTCTTTCACTTTCCAACCCGACATAAATAACAAAAAATAGAATAAAACAAAATAAAATTAAAAAAAAGAATTCGGTCGAGGGATCTTTTTCAGCATAAATCTCTCTACTTATCTCTAATCTTTAATCGATTTATCGATGTAATTTTAATGCATATTTTTCTAAATTTTTTAGAGTTTTATTACATTACTTTTTTGATTTGTTCAAAATTTCAAATGTTTGTAGAGCTTATGGGACTTAACTACGGGGTCATGAGTCCCTAAAATACCAACTACTTATGATCTAGCTAATACCCAGGACGACACAAATATCCATGCCCAAGGGGGGATTCAAACCCCCGAACGTAGTGACTGGCGCGCCGCAGACGGCTTGGCCACCGCGGCCGGCTCTTGATTTGTGGATATAATATGAAATTATTGTGTGTATAAAAAATAAATTAACGGTAAAAAATAAGACCTGTCTTAGGATCCAGATGGCAGGTTATTATAAAACACAGCAAATAAATAAATGCAACATCTGTAGATGTCATAGGTCACTTACAATATAGTCTCTTCTCATGGGTAACTGTAATCGGTTTATTTCCTCAATATATATCTCACTAGACCCAAGGAAACTGCACTGAAAAAAAATATTAAAAAACAGATAAAAAATGTGCACCTACAAAGCTGACACGGAATTTGATGCGATGGAGGCAGACAGATGTCACGTGGAGCGCAGTAGTGATATACAGGTTAACCACACACTCTGAAATAGTTTAGGGAAGTAATGAAAAAAAAATATCGAAGCTTCTGATAAGTTTTTCAAGTACTATTCCTAGTGTAACATCTGCTGAAATGACGTGACGAAGCTTGTCCATCTTGCAGAACAGAGCTGGCCAAAACCAGTGCTTATTACAACTCCCGGCACCCTTCTAGCGTCCATGCTGAATTTACTAGTGTTTCTATGCCACTGTGTCAGCCAGTAGCGTATAGCCACGATAGTTCCAGACTCTGAGGTGCGAGATTCAGTTGCTTCGCTCTCTTCTGCTCTAGCCTATGTGCAGAACAGACGCAGTCCTGACGAACAAACTCTGTGCGAGGCGAACGACCTCATGACTTCCGCTCCCGCCTAGCGGCTGTTCCGTATCACCGACCAACTGTGTGAAGCGTAACCCTAACTGTTACCTTTTTGCATTTACTAACCTGCTAAAACTTGGACGTGCACTCATTCATGCATCTGACCTCGAGGGCAGTCACACTTTCAGAATATAGTCAATATTTACTTAAATCCTATTTATTTTATCAATCAGCCCTTCTTATGGCGTCCACAAGCCTTCCATTCTTAGAACCCCTCCAACTCAACTTATTTGTATAGGAGTGGGATGTATTATAAAATTTCGGTTTCATCAATCGTATGAGCTATACAATTTTGGACTCTTCAACGATATATTGCCCAAGTGCAGTACAGTAATTATGATTTCAACATTCAGTCTCCAACAGAGGGTCAATAGATCAACTTATTTGTATAGAAGTGGGATGTATTATAAAATTTCGGTTTCATCAATCGTATGAGCTATACAATTTTGGACTCTTCAACGATATATTGCCCAAGTGCAGTACAGTAATTATGATTTCAACATTCAGTCTCCAACAGAGGGTCAATAGATCAACGTATTTGTATAGAAGTGGGATGTATTATAAAATTTCGGTTTCATCAATCGTATGAGCTATACAATTTTGGACTCTTCAACGATATATTGCCCAAGTGCAGTACAGTAATTATGATTTCAACATTCAGTCTCCAACAGAGGGTCAATAGATCAACGTATTTGTATAGAAGTGGGATGTATTATAAAATTTCGGTTTCATCAATCGTATGAGCTATACAATTTTGGACTCTTCAATGATATATTGCCCAAGTGCAGTACAGTAATTATGATTTCAACATTCAGTCTCCAACAGAGGGTCAATAGATTTCCGCGATACGACCAGTCGACTTTGACCAATGACGTCATATCTGAGTTCAAGACGATAGTTTGTTTACAGGCAGAACATATAGATCACGATTTTGTTTTTAAAAAGTGATTTCTAGCTTCTGTCTGATGGTTAGGTATTAGTTAACAGAGAGTTTTATTTTTTTTTTCTCTGCAAGTGAAACCAATGAATTGTAAATTAGTCGCCCACCACCCAGCATTGATCTATCATTTTCATCAGGAGCATTTTTCAATGCTAATGTGTAGGCTACTGGGTATACTTTAAGTAATCGGTTGCAATACTATATTAGGTATTTGAAACGCATAATTTGTTAAATAAGATACTTCTACGTATATCTATGTCAGCATTGCAAATGTCAGCCACTCGTAATTAACGTTTTAATAATTTATGACTAAGGGCATTACACACAACCCAGCGATGCTATTATTTGGTATTATGGATGTTCTATTATCATGAGGATTCAGTTTTTTCTGTGGTGATGTGTCGTAAGGAGGTTTCATAGGATTCGTTCTTCATAAAGATCCGTTGCTCAATGTTTATGTTTCTAAAATATGTAGCCACGATACAAAACGACCAATTAGATTCGTCAGATAATAATTTATTCATAATTTTTCCTGATGTGTCATAAGAGTTGACCCATATCTAGTTGCGTATAAGAGTTAAATAAACACTTCCGTTAGACACTAGTGTCATAAAGCAGGCAATGGAAATTTACCGTTTATGTAACCTTTACTGCGCTTCTTAGCCACGTAGACTATGAGAGACGAACCTTAAAATCAAGATGTCGATACATATAGGCATTGTGTTACGTATCACATTAAACATAATATAAGCTGAACATTGATGCTGCGTTCCGTTGATTACAAGCAAACTCTATCGTTTATACTGCTTTTCATCTACTTTGAGAACATTTTGCCAGGAACATAGATCTTGAGCAACGGATCTTTCTCTTTCACCTTGGTTTCATACCTTCAATGACGTAAACCCGAAGCAACGGATCTTTGTAAATACGAACCCTATGTTCCACTTAACGACACATCATCATATGAAAATAATTGAATCCTTTTGCTAACATTCGCAGTACCAAACTACGAACAACACCAGTTTATGGAAATATCTCCTTAATCACAGCTTATTCGAACGAAAATTACAAGTGACTGTCATTACAATGCTGACATCGATGTACATAGACCTTGTGCAATGGAGCGTTTTCTATTGTGGCTACATGTTTTAGAAACCTAAACCTTGAGCAATGGATCTTTGTAAAAAACGAACCGTATGTACCTCGTTGCAACACGTCACCATAGAAAATAACTGAATCTTCATGCTAGTAGAACGTCCACAATACCAACCAACAACAGCACTACTGCGTTGTGTCAAATGCCCTTAGTCATAAATTAGTAGAGAGTTCATTACGAGTGACTGACTTTTCAATGACGGCATAGAAATACAAAGAGCTTGAAGTATCTTATATAACATAGTAATACCTAATATAGTATTACAACCGATTACTTAATGTGTACCCAGTAGCCTACACATTAGCATTGTAAAATGCTCCTGATGCTAATGATAGCATAATGCAGAGTAGTGAGGGACTAATTTACAATTCAGCCTTTCCGTAAACATCTGATGTTATTTTCATGATATCTATCTTCTCTATAAACTTAACCGATGTAAAAGTATTTTAAACGTTGACACATACTGGAATTTTGCACTATACCAATCATTTTATATTTTCACTGTTCTTGGCTCATTTCTTATATACTTATAATGTAATTTCATTTTATGTGTAACCCCTATAAGTGGTGTGTTTGCAGTATATGTCAAAAATATATGTTTATATATTTTAATTTTATTGCTCAGGAGCATAAATACATTGTATAACAAAAAATATCTACCAAGTGGCCGTCCGTAGGTAACGTAGACATTAGTTACAAACATTGTGCTTGTGTTCATAGGTTCAATTTCTTACACGAATTTCGAATGACGTATATTTATTTGTACGTTTTTTGTGTGATTAGTGGATAATACTTCACGGCAATGTAAATAAATTACTCATGAGAGAGGGATACCCCAGGCCCTCCCTCCTAATGGTCTCACCTAGACCCTGAATACCCAAACAATTAAGATTTAAGTTGTGTATCCAATTTTAAACATTTTATATATTGTTATTCTCTAATGCACTGTTTTGTTATAATGTAAAAGTTGGATCATATATTTCAAGCCACATATCTAATTACGTTGAATCACATTTTCTTTTCTTCATTGTTATTTTAAAGCCACCAGTGGTGGCAGTCTGGTAGCAGCTTCAGTGCTGCTCTTCAGCCAATCGATTGTACAGATTTCCCAATTCTCACGTAACATTGAACGGTGATAAAAATCGCAGAATTAATAACTTTACAGGAGGTGAATAAATTGAGACTTATACAGACAACAAAGAAATTTAAAACACTCATTCAGAAATTAAAATAGCCCAAGTGATTAAAACACAAATTTATGCAGAGTTAAAACTCTTAGAGATTAAAACACAGTCATTGGAGGACAGTAAACAATGGAAAGAGCACTCATTCAAAAGTATTTGGCAACGCAATATTCTGCCTGTTCGGCGGATGCTGACGTTTTAAGACTCGAAACACTGAACACTAATCACTAGCAGTGACACTACAACACTGATGGCACACTGTTAAAACTGTTGGGCAGCGGTACCCCGCAGGGGATGAGAGAGGGAGTATTGAACTTGTCTTCAATCAGTATTAAACTTGGATTCTGAAGTGCCTCCTGTTTACACCTTAAGAAAGATGGGTTCAGACGTTTTATTATTGACGTGTAAATTTTATTTTTATGACACATGAATGTGGATGTACACCATTTTGCTATGTAATAAATTGTTGTAATAACAGTGAATTCATGTAAAAAATTACTACAGGTCTGAAGATGGCGTCTAGCACGCCGAAAAATGTTATGTAATTAAATGAAGAAAGCGATATTGGCTACAAAATTCTTATTATATAATTCTAGAACTGACATGTGATTTCATTTTCGCGCAATTCGGGTACATAGATCCTGAGAAATCAGTACCTAGAAGAACCACACATAGCCGTAATAACGGCCTTGATACGCCTGGGTATTGAGTCCAACAGAGCTTGGATGGCGTGTACAGGTACAGACGCCCATGCAGCTTGAACACGATAACACAGTTCATCAAGAGTAGTGACTGGCGTATTGTGACGAGCCAGTTGTTCGGCACATCTGAAACGTAACGACCACTGTTCAAAGTGCCGTCGATACGAACAAGAGGTGACCGAGACTTGTAACCAGTGGTATCCCATACGATCACGTCGGGTGATACGCCAGTATGGCGTTGAGGAATACGCGCCTCCAATGTGTGTTCACCGCGATGTCACCAACCACGGATGCGACCATCATGATGCTGTAAACAGAACCTGGATTCATCCGAAAAAATGACGTTTTGCCATTCCTGCAACCAGGTTCGTTGTTGCTTACACCTTCGAAAGCGCTCCTGCCTATGATGCAGCATGAAGGGTAGCCGCAGTCATGGTCTCAGAGCTGATAGTCCATGCTGCTGCAAACGTCGTCGAACTGTTTGTGTAGATGGTTGTTGCCTTGCTAAAGTCCCCAACTGTTGACTCAGGGATCGAAACGTGGCTGCAGAGGATAAGATGCCTTTCATATCGACTGCTAGTGATAAGAGTCCGTTTGAATCGAGCACGGCGTTCCGTATTGCCCTCCTGCACCCACCGATTCCACATTCTGCTAACAGTCATAGGATCGCGACCAACGCAATCGCGATAGGCTACAATCGGACCTTTACCAATGTCGAAATGATACTGTACGTATTTCTCCTCCTTACACGAGGCATCACAAAAAAATTTCCCCAGGCAACAAGGGTCAACTTTTGTTTGTGTATGAGAGACCGGTTGGAAACTATCCCCATGTCAGCACGTTGTAGGTGTCGCCACCGGCGCCAACCTTGTGTGAATGCTCTGAAAACTTAATCATTTGCATATCTGAGCATCTTCTTCCTGTCGGTTAAACTTCGCGTCTGTAGCACGTCATCTTCGTGGTGTAGCAATTTTAATGTCCAGGAGTGTTTATTATGGACTGCTTGTGAGAGACTCTTACAACCACTCCATAGTATACTTGTGTATTTTATATTTTGACTAAGTGCAATGTTGGACCTTCTGTTTCACCTCTATTTTGAAAAACATGACCACATTGTAGAATATATAATACCAGAAGATGATGGCATAGGCCACTGAAACCGGTCGTCAATTAATTAACTATACTGTGATTTTGGTGTTCTTCCTTTTGGTGTTCTTCTCTTTAAGAAGACGGATCAGGTCGGTGGTGAGCGTCATGCGTTGTGGAGAGGAAGAGAGACAAAATAATAGGTTTGCGTTTGCACCGTCGCAGATAGTTTCAAACGATTTTATATAATCGTGGTGAATGGAAGTTTTTATTAATTTAATACAATTATCCAGTATTCACCGTTATTTCAAATGTTGTTCAATTGTTTGATAAGCTTAAGTGATTTAACTGCGGGGTCATCGGTCTCTAAATTTACTGCCGGCCGCGGTGGCCGAGGGGACTAAGGCGCTCCAGTCATGATCTGCACGGCCACTACGGTCGGGGGTTCGAATCCCCCCTCGGGCATGGATATTTGTGCCGTCCTAGTTCGTAAGTTGTTCATAAGAAGTTTGTAAGTTTAGGGACTGATGACCCCGTAGTTAAGTCCCATAGACTATACAAACATTTGAACATTTTTTATAAATTTACTGATGAACTACCTTAAACCAAAGCGAAACAAACATCCATGCCCGAAGGGGGATTCGAAACCCCGGCGGGGAACGGCATGGCGCATCGGAGCACAGCGCATCAATGTGCTCGGCCGCTCCGCTACGGCCACCGTTATTTATTAAAAACAAGAACGAACTCTGTACACGAGATGATGATGATCAATGGAGGGCGCTCAACAACGAAGTTTTCAGCGTCCGGACATAATGTAGTTGAGGCGAGTGTCAGGTATGTTCTTTTCAAGAACAGGATACACAACATAAAATGCAGAATTCAGCAACTGGAGATAAACCTGGCTGCATCATGAATCAAGGTAGGTAACTCAAGAGCCACCATCGTATTTTGTGTAAAACGTAGAACGTGGGTGGAGAAGTTAAAATGACAGGACGAAAGCTGTCTGCAGGAAGAAAATATGTCAGCCCACCAATCTACAATACACTGAAACCTCCAGCCTAAAAGCTTAGGCCAGAGTCCAGAAATTTAACAAAAGTGTAAAAGTTTGAACACACTCGCCTCATCATCGCCTAAAATATGTGGCAAATCTGCACCAAGATCTACCTCTGTTCTCTTTGCCCGGTATAAGGTACACTCTATTAAGATGTGGCGGACGGTTATCAGTAAGCCACAGGGATCACACATCGGGGGCTCCTCTCGTCGTAGGAGGAATCCGTGGGTAAACAGACAGGACAGTGCCCGATTCGCAGGCGGGTAATGGCGACCTCATCCCTCCTGAGGGGCTGGCAGGAGGATCGCTACGGACGGGTAGTGGGCTTCAGCAACCGCAGCTTGTTATCCGTTACTGGCAGCCACTCCTCCTCACACAACTGCAGAAACCGCAGCCGCAGCAAGGAAGTGGCATCTTGCAGAGAAATAGGGCACCGTTGTACACAAGAGAATTTGATGAGATTTTCATGCTGTCACATGAACCAATAAATTTCAGGACTGTACTGGTCACAGATTGTCAACGCCGTGGGGAAAAATCAAGTAGCGTAGGGTACTGTGCTGGAATAGGTTCAATTCCACAGTGCAAGGCTAGCCGCGGTGGAGTAGCCGAGCGGTCTAAGGCGCCTCGCTGCGGAGCGCACGGTTGCTCACCGTCGGGGGTTCGAGTCCCCCCCCCCCCTGGGGCATGGGTGTGTGTGTTGTCCTTAGGTTAGTTTACCTAGGTTTAAGTAGTCTGTAAGCTACGGACTGATGACCACGCAGTTTGGTCCGACAGATTTACAAACATTTGATTTGAATAAGGCTAGTGTGTGGTCACAGAAGCAGATGCAGTCAAGGACGAACAGGGTTTGTGAAACACTAAAAGCAAACATTCTCACGAGAAACATTATCTAGCTGAAGCTTTGTCCCACGTGTATGAACAAGTTAAACGTATCAGGCAGAACCCAAAGGAATGCCTAACAATTTTTTTCTGAACGTGGCAAGTAGGAATATATGAGAGAGCAAGACAAGTGAAACAGGCACAGATGATGTACTTCACCTTTGATAGTCTCTCTATGATTTTTCCAAAAGTGTTTTCATTTTCAAATGCTTTCTGATATGTGTGGCGTCATTGCATTTCTTCAAAAAATAATTAAATAAATAGAATTAATAATAGTAATAAAATTGTCGGAAGAGTATTGCATGACACACGCAAGTAAACGTATAGCTCTATCTGTGACAAAAGAAAGCTGCAGTATTTACGTTTCTTTTTCATTGATCCCTTATATACCGTGCAGAAAGGTGAACAGTTGAGGCATAACAGCTTTGACATAATTGCAGAACGACGTATTTACTATAGCTGTTTATTTTTTCTCAATGCTACCGGCTTCGGCCAATTTACCATTATCAAGCGTTAGCAGAGATTAGCTAATAGCTTAACATGTCGTAACACAAAAATTCAAAATTGTAAAATAAGTATTTTTTGTCATTGCTCTACTCCTTATTGATATTACCACACTGGCTGACTGCTACAAACTTGTTGTTTTTCCATTAAAGACAGGGTTTGAAACAGAACTTAATACTATAAAACATATTTTCAAGCTCAACAAATACTCTCCCAATTTCGTTGACAGCATGTATAATGATATTCAAGACAAGAAACCGAGTGCAAGCAGATCAACTGTTCTAAATGACATACATAATAAATTTATCTATTTACGATACTACGGGGAAAAAAGCGAATAGGTTGCAGCTCGTCCAAGTAAAGTCGAGACGAACAAAGTTTTCCAAAAATCAGGTATTGCTGTAGTGGTCTTCAGTCCGAAGACTGGTTTGATGCAGCTCTCCATCCTGCTCTATCCTGAGCAAGCCTCTTCATTCTCTCTTAAGAACGGCAACCTACATCCCTTTGACTCTGCTTACTATATTCATCTCTTGGTCTCTCTCTGCGATTTTCACCCCACACACTTCCCTCAAACGCTAAATTCACAATTCCATTATGTCTAAGAATTTGTCCTACCAATCGATCCCTTCTTTAGTCAAGGTATGCCAGAAATTCCTTTTCTCCCCATTTCTGTTCAGTACCTCCTCATTAGTTTTTCGATCTACCCACCTGATCTTCAGCATTCTTCTGTAGCACCACATTTTTAAAGCTTCTATCCTCTTCCTGTCCGCACTGTTTATCGCCCATGTTTCACTCCTATACAAGGCAACGCTTCAGAAAGGACTTCCTTATGCTTAAATTAATATTAGATGTTAACAAATTTCTCTTTTACAAAAACGCTTTTCTTCCCATTGCCAGTCTGCATTTTATATCCTCTGTACTTCGACCATCATATGTCATTTACTGCCCAAGTAACAAAACTCATTTACCACCTTTATGTTTCGTTAATTTAATTCCTTCGGAATCGACTGATTTTCTAAGACTTCTTTCCATTACCCTTGTTTTGCTCTGGTTAATGTTAATCTCATATGCTCCTTTCAACATACTGTCCATTCCATACAATTGCTCCTCCAGGTCCTTTGCTATCTCTGACAGAATTACAATTCCATCAGAAAAACGCAAGGTATTTATTTCTTCACCCCTAAATTTAATCCCTTCTCCAAATTTATCCTTGCTTTCCTTTATAGCTTGCTCTGTGTATAAAATGAATAACATTGCATCCTTTTCATGCCCTTCAACTCTGATAACTGCTGTCTGATTTTTATACACGTTGTAAATAACCTTACGTTCCCTATATTTTCTCCTGCTGATTTAAGAATTTGAAAGAGCGTATTCCAATCAACATTTCCAAAAGTTTTCTCGAAACCTACAAAAGCTAGAAACTTAGGTTTGCCTTTCCTTAATGTAAGATAAGCCGTAAGATGAGGATTGCCTTCCATGTTCCTACATTTCTCATGAATCCAAACTGGTCTTCCCGAAGGTCGGCTTCTACCAGCTATTCCATCCTTCTGTAAATAATTCGTGTTAAAATTTTGCAACCATGACTTATTAAACTTGTGAAATAAATCGCAATTTCGATCAGTTATGGCTTCACTGTACTAGGTTTAGATGGAATACCCGGCCTGGGTTCGAACAAATTTACATTCGCCGCACTTTGATATTCCATCTAAATCTAGTATAGTGAAGCCATAACTGATAGCAAATTGCGATTTCTTTCTTTCATTGAACTCTGTAACGTCGTCAACAATATATAATCGTATTAAACTTATGGTTCTGTAATTTTCACACCTGTCTGCACCTTCTTTCTTCGGAATAGGGATTATTACATTTTTCTTAAAGTCTGAGGGTATTTCCCCTGTCTCATACATATTACCCACTAGGTGAAATAGGCTAGTTTTTCATGGCTGGCTCTCCCAGAGACTTCAGTAGTTCTGAGGGAATGTCGTCCACTTCATGGGCCTTGTTTCGACTTAGGTCTTTCAGTGATCTGTCAAATTCGTCTCTCAGTATAGTATCTCCTTTTTCATCTTCATCTACATCCTCTTCCCATCCTATATTGTATCTAAGTTCATTTCCTTTGTAGAGGCTCTCTATAAACTCTTTCCGCCTTTCAGCTCTCCCTTCTAAACTGAGAACTGGTTTTTCATCAACTTCTTTATATTCATACAGCTGCATTTCTTGCCTCTAAATGTTTCTATTATTTTCCTGTAGGCTGTATCTATTTTTCCCCTATTTTACAGTCTTCTACAGACTTGCATTTGCCTTCTATCCACTTCTACTTAGCTTTTTTACACTTTCTATCAATCTCATTTCTTATTCGTCTGTACTCCATTTTGCCTGTTTCATTTTCTCCTTTCATCAATTACATTTAGTATTTCCTGTGATATATTTCCCCCCTTTCTGTCAAATGTTGCCTAAAACTCCTTCTGTAATTTTTAAGAACTTCAGGTTCCTTTAATTTATTCAGGTCCCACCTCCTTATTTTCCTACCTTTTTCAGTTGTTTTTTTCTTCAGTTTAAGCAGTATATGACCATTATGTTATGGTCAGAGTCTATATCTGCCCTTGAGTATGTCTTACAGTTTAAAACCTGGTGACAAAATCTGTCTTACCACTATAAAATCTATCTGGTACCTTCCAGTGTCTCCTGGTCTCTTCCACGTATACATATTTTGTAATTCTTGTAGGCGTTTCATTAGTGTCGAACTAGCTAACCCCGATATGGAGCTGCCACATAACATTTTAGATTGGATTGTGGCTTTATAGAGTCGTACTTTTGCTGTAATGCTGAGTTATGTGCTTTTGAAGGACGGTAGAAGCTTCTGCGCCATTCCAAATGCTTTATTTACAAGTGATTCGACATGCTTCTGGAAGAAGAAATGTTTATTCAGCGTGACCCCAAGCTAGGTCACCGTCGGTGGCAAGGAATGTCCTGTCCATGGAGTTTCAAGGTGGTAGGCAGCGAAGGCTTCTTTGTAGTAAAGTATATAGCTGACGACTTTGCCGGGTTTAGTTTAATTTTATTGGTTTTGCAGCAATCTGCAGTAACATCAAGTTGATCTTGTAAACGTCGTATGTTGGTCTGGATACGTCTTCCGCTGGTGAGGAAGGTCGTATCATCAGCAAATTAAACTATATGAAACCCCAGGACAGTGGGTATATCATTAACATGGAATCAAATAATACTGTTGATAAGACAGACCCCTAGGGAAGGCCGGCACTTGCCACACGAGTATCAGACAATTTGCCTTGAACCTGGACGACCATCTTCCTATCAGTAAGAAAACTAGCAATTAGTTTTATGTAACAGTCCGCAACGGACGTGTTTTCGTTAAGCTTCCATATCATCTGATAATGCCATATCTTGTCGCAAGCTTTCTCTATATTGACAAATAATGCAGCTGTGACGTTCGACAAGTTGAGGTTTTTAGTCAGGTGTTCTGTCAATTTTAGAAGTTGAAGTTCAGCAGATAGTTTGCGCTGAAATCCATACTTCTCAGCTCTGATCATTCCATCAGCGATGAGTGGTTCCATAATACGAGTTTGGATGACTCTGTCGAATGTTTTTCCCAGTCCTTTGACTAGACTTATAGGCCGGTAATTTGAAGCAAGTGTTGCATCTTGCGTGGTTTGGGGATGGGGACAACTAGCTATTTTGCCCGCAGTGGGAAAATATTTCGTCAGCAGGCATCCATTATAAATCCTTGTGAAGAGAACTAATGGTTTGCGTGCTAAATTTTTTAAGCGGTAGTTAGTAATTTTGTTAATTCCCGATGCCTTATTTATATGTAACTTATTGATTATTGATCTGACTTCACTGGGCGTCGTAAGTCTGGGTTGTATTCGATTGTCTGGTCAGACAAATCTCTCAACCATTTGTCTTGTGGCGCATTCACACTCCCTTTGGGCGATGGTTAGGGGTTTTGGAGAAGTTTGTTGTTCAAACGTTGTTGCAAAAATTTCTGCCTTCGTTAGTGGGTCGGCTGTTAAATCCTGTAGCGTCTTTATTGGTTTCTTTACACTGGCTCGGCCCTCAAGTTTTTAACAAGCCGCCATTCGTCCCTAGTTTGAAGGAGGAAGGGGGACATCTTGTCTTCCCACCTTTCAGTTCGCCGTTTGAAGAGTCTTCTTTTTAGTTCTCTTTCCAGGCGATTGACACTTCAGCGACAATGCGGATTCCTCGTCCGTTGCCGAAGTTTGCGGAACTGATTCTTTTGCAGTCGGAGTTCTTCCAGTAGAGGAGGGAGTGGATCATTAATCTGGTAGTCTTCCACTATGGTCATAGATGAGAGGTGATGTGCCTTCCGCAGTTTCTTCGTTAGGTAGTCCACGGCGTAGTCTGTTTGTATCAGTGTGTGAACCTATAGGGTAGGGACGATGTTGTTATTTAAGAACCCTTTAAACTGCTGCCTATTATTCTCATGCCGGATCCTGTTGTTGATCAGATGGTTGGATCCACGAAGCATCGCCAGTACGGGATTGTGGTGTGACGTTAAGTCATTAATGGTGACAAGCCTCGTGTCCACTCCAAGCAATGTCCACAACGTCTCGATATTCGTTGCTGAATGCTAGAGTATGGGTTGGATCTGTTGGTCCTCTACCTCCAGGTCTAAATCTTGTTCCAGTTGGTGAAGCTGCAGTTATCTAGGGTTTGCTACTCGCTAATTCCAGGTGAGATGCTTTGCGTTTAAGTCCCCAACAATGAATGTCTTGACGTTTTGTGCCAATATATTACGTAAATCTTGAACTATGGGTTGTCCAGCTGGGCGGATGTATGTTGCTACGAAGGTTATTTCTCACCTCTTCGTGTGTCAGGGAGCGATGGAGGTAAATTGTAGTGCCACCTCCTCTTGCCTCTCTCGGCGATATCCCACCATAATCCGTAACTTGAACTTATCTGCCAAATAGATAAGGTAGAGGAGGGGGGAAAGGACGGAGCCCTGGGGAACTCCGGCGGAGGGGGAAAACAAACGGAACTTATTGACAGTGACATAGGATGAGCGATGGGCTACAAAGGAAGCGATGACGTGGACATAATTAATGGGAAGGGCGTAGAGCTGTTTGAAAACGGAATGCCATACGCGATCGTAGGCTTTCTCAATGTCGAGGGAAATATACACACTCTGATCGACTGATATATACATCTAAACTTCTCACCTGTCACATGCGAGCACCTTTCATACAGGGACAAATATTGTATATATTTAGTATTTTTATGTACACGATATGAATGTACATTACTTTTAACATTAGACTACAACATCTGTTACATATTTTAATGGAAACCTTAAGAGGCAATTATGTTTTATATTATAAAATCTCTAAGACAGGTTTTTGATAGATGTTGGTTAGCACCATCTGCCGACTGTACTTATTACTACATCTACAACTTGTAAAATTGACAACATTTGATTTTATGATGTTGACGGCGAACAAGGTTATTAACAGCTCATCAATTAAAAACAGTATTTTCAAACATTTCTTTCATAAATTTTGTGAACCGGCTTACTTACAAGATAAGGCCGAACATCTTCGAAGGACCTTTAAGAAGAATTGTTATTCAACTAGAGAAATAGACAGAGTTCTTCGCCCCACGTGGAAAACTAAAAGCAATAAAGAACCTCAATCAACCAAAGGGAAAGTGTTCTTTCCCTTTATTAGTTATGTCACAGATCGCATTGGAAAAGTGCTGGACAAACATTGGGTTGGAGCTATTTTCAGACCCACCAAGAAAATTAAAGAACATTTAAGAACTGTAAAAGATGCACGACACCCTTTGGATACAACGGGTGTGTATAAAATTCCTTGCAGCTGTGGAAAAGTGTATATCGGAACTACGAAAAGAAGTGTCAACACTCGTCTGAGTGAACATAAGAGAAACTGCCGCCTGTGACATACACAGAAATCGGCCTTAGCGGAGCATGTTTAAATTTAACGATACCAGTATTTTATCAGAAAGTTCTCACTATTATGCTCGTACATACAGAGAAGCCATTGAAATTTACAAATATCGTAATTATTTCAATAGAAAGGAAGAAGGTGTTAAATTAGACAAGATTTGGGATTCAGCGTTGCACAAGTACGTTAACAATCGATCTTCCTCTAGCAATAAGGTTGGCATTACAAGAGATAGTTGCTTAGCCGACATCACGTGAAATGCTGTGGCGCCCCCTACACTACCTATATCTGCGGCGCTCCCTTGAGGCCCCATCGCAGTTGCCACTTAGCCTCCGAAGATGTCTTCCGTAGCTGAAGACGAAACGTTAGGGGAGAGTTTTATCCATCGTTCACGGCCTACCAGCCCGGAAATTTTAAGTGAAATTGACGCCGGCCGTGAACGCCTACATTGTATGAATATTTTCAGTTTCTGTATATACATTTTAAGACATGAACTAGTATACATTACTACTAATCATGTACAAAATGTAAATGATACTCATTAATACACAATATTTAAAATAAAAATGTCTATTAACATTAGAATAAAATATATTACTTCCATAAACATATCACAAAAATTTCTTTATTTTTGTTTTTGTTTTGTATGAACCTTTAAAGAGAGCGCCGTAATCGCCAATGACGAAGGCTGACGTCAGCTGCGTAATAATTTTATCAGCTGCATCAGTACGTAACCTACAACATAGAGGTCGAGATCTTTTAAGTATTTTAATCGTTTTTTAAGGTATGTATTTGCTTCTTTTGTATTTACTTTGGCATTAATAATGACCCCTTAGTGGCTGAAATCTAGCTCGATCAATAAATAATTAATACTTCAATAAATATATAATACTTACGACTGATTGCTGAAAATTACTACAAGTCAAATCCAGTCGTTGAGCACAAATCCCACCATGGAATCAAGCCTAATACTATTGCACTAATTTCCACATAGCTTCAAAAATTTTATAGGCACTTGCCATAGCGTGACACAAGTTTTGGTACGCCTTCTTCGTAGAAGGTTGGCGCCTGTGTATTCAACCATATGGCAACATGTTCTTTCAGCTCGTCATCATCGTTGAAGTGTTGACACTCAAGGACAGGTTTCAGGTGTAAGAAGAAACGAAAGTCGCTCGGAGCGAGTATGATCAAACACGTACTACTAAAATGTCCTTAAATGGTGTTGGTCATATTCGCATTCGCCGTGTAAGGTCGTACATTATCGTCGAACAAAGAAAAAAAGAAAAAAAAAGAAACAGTTTTTTACAGTAATCCTGGGCGCTTGTTTGTATTATGCGGCGCAATTTCTTAATAGTCTCGCAGTAACCATGTGTTGCTTATTTCTGTCAAACGGTGCACATGACTTTTCGAGGTCTCAGCGTTTTTTAGTCTTAACCTTCGTTTTGGATGAAGAGTGCCTAGCTCCAGTCCACTGATTGCCGTTTAGTTTCAGGTCTGTCGCACGATATCCAAGTTTCATACCCCGTCACTATCCGAGGAAGAATACCATCCCCTTGTTCATTGTAGCGTGTGAAAAACTGAAGTGCTCTGCCCATCCACTGTTTTTTGTGTTGTGCAGTAAGAAGTTTGGTATTCAAGGTGAGCCAAGTTTTCAAAATTTTAGTTTGTCAGTAACAATTTCATGATTTAGTGATCGTGAGATTTGCGGAACTTGCGTAGCAAGGGCATTAAGTATGTTCAAATGTTTGTATAGTCTATGGGACTTAACTACGGGGTCATAAGTCCCTATACTTATTACTTATGAACTACTACGAACTAGGACGACACAAATATCCATGCCCGAGGGGGGATTCGAACCCCCGATCGTAGTGGCCGTACAGACCGTGACTGGAGCGCCTCAGTCTCCTCGGCCACCGCGGCCGGCGGCATTTAGTATCAACTTATGGTTGTGCTTAATCTCCTCTTCAATTGTGTGAACCAGTTCAGCGGTAACTACAGACAGGCATCCACTTCGTTCTTCATCGTGCACTGGATCACGTCCTTAATTGAACAGTCGCACCCATCTTCTAACCATTGAATCATTCATAGCATTTTGTTCGTAAGCCTCACAGATTTACCGATGAATTTCGTTTGGTTTAACTTTCTTTGCAAATAGAAAAATGATTCACAGATTTGATTTCACACGCATTTTCAATATCGGTCATTTCAAAAAGGTCATTAGTCACGAAAGTAAAATTTTACAGGAGAAGGAAAAAAACGTTCTACAGCATAAACCATTTATTTATTTATTGTTATTTTAATATCAATATTTAGTGAGGTGCCAAGCACTGTGTTGTACTCTGTATTTTTGTTTTGTAATTATTAGTTTAACCACAATATTAATTTAAATATTGCTGACTTATGGCCTTTTCGCTATGAACGACAGTGTGTTGGAACAAATGAAAGCATTACTTGCAAATAATTGCCTATTTTCTTGAAAAATCAGTTAATATTTTACACAGTAAAATGAAATGTGAATATTATTATCTGAAGTAACATTTTTCGCAACATTTCTGTTTTGAATAACAACATGAAAATAGAGTACAACAAAACAAGTCAATCTTCTTGATCATTATCTTATTTTTGTTCCCCCTTCTGTTGGCCATTCCTGCAGTTGGTCATAAAATTCCACATATTCAGCTGGAATATACCTCTTCATCTTTCAATAACTTTTTTTTTTTTTTTTTTTTTTTTTTTCACATTGTTCGTCACTTGCTTTCCAGAATACTTGCCCAGGATAATGTTCATCATACTGAAAAGTCATCCATTTTGAAGGAGAAAAAGAAACTTTTTGACCATTGGGAATTTTTCGCACGCTTGATTCGGAGACGCAAGTCTTTTTAAAATAGCCAGACCACCAGTTTTAAAGGCTAATACAGCGACATTATCAATCGTTTCCACTGAGTCTTTACTTGATGCCTTTTCCATCATTATGACATACTGTTCAGGTAAGTAGATCCGGTCATGACGTCTTACAAATTTTTATGGTCCCAAAATCTCTATCGTTTGGAAGGAAACTATGACCGCGTATAGGGAAGTAATGTTTCATCTTCATAAATATCCAAGTTGATACAAGTGTTAAAAGCGAAGTATTGGGTGATTTTTGCTTTGATCAGCACACCCATGAGAGAAGAGGTGAAGCTCATTCACATCTTTCGAGATATACTTCTCGATGTAATTACACAGAAATAAGCAAACCTCATTTTCACTTTTCTTCGCTTCGCCTTCGTGGTACACTAAAAGTGTGACTGCTTGGTTTTCATATTATGTATGGCAAAAACATTAACCCATAGCTGTTCAAATAAAAAATATCCTGAACAGGAATATTAGGTAATGGTAAATTTTGTATGTAGTCAAAAGTCAGACAACAGATATTATTTTCCTTTTCACATCGTTCAGAAATTTCTTTAATTTGGCCCTAATACGATGGACCATTAAATCTGCAACTGCACTTCGCTTCACAGAGTCAGAAAGATGTTGACTGCGTATCTTAGCTGACAGTTCTTCACATGCACTACAGACATCGACCTGTGGACGCCCAAATCTTAGGTTGAAATTTTCCTTTAAATATTATAAGTAAAATTTTTACTTGATATTTTAATCAGGATACTGTTGTACAAACACCTTGTGCATGGATTTAACATCTAGTCGAGCATCTAAATAGTACAGCACCTTTCCAAAATAGTGCGTCGTTTTCTTAGGAAAAGAATCAATATGATCACTGATCTTTTGACAAATTTCTCCCGGTATGGCATTACCTTTTACATGTTTCTCCCTGAGATCGAAGACTTTTGCCTTGAACTAGCAAGAGGCATAATCTTCAGACTCTTTTTTCTGTTACACCATGCAGACTATTAAGGATTTTTTATATACCTTTATTTTTGTCGTGCCTGTAGTGATGAAATGACAGTAATGATAGCTTCTTAATTTAGGGTCCTCTTTTCGCGGTCTTCTGCTGTTGTCACCTTGATCTTCGATTAGCCCTTGCAGGAAGATATCTTGTTGATTATTATCACTGAAATTGTTCAAGTGAGCAATTATATCTATCTTCGCATCATCATCAGAGAATAACAGTCCATTTTGCACCTGAAAGAGTCGAAGTTATCAATTACGATAATGCTTAAATTACATACTATGCAGGTATATGCATTTACTTCCATACAGAAATCAAGTACACGTATTTTACTCACTTGCAGTCATCTCCTGTACCCTGGCGCTGAATTTTCTCTCCTTTCCAATTCACGTATTCCACTCCCTTTACTTTTGAATCACGAATAATATTTCTTTTATACTTATTAGCATATCTTGTCCGTTTCTTGCCTACAGAAGGCATTTCAGAGTCCGAAGAAGACGCAGACATAATTACACCTCGACAAATAAGTGGCTTCTGAATGCGACAGTAATGACCTATTATTTGAACCTATAATGCTGTAAACACAACAATGGATTGTTGCAGTGATGCTAACCTCAGGCGACAAAATACGCGGGAAAGCAGCGCAACGCCGCCAATAACTTCTGCGTTCGATTAAATACACCTCCACACAGTCATTGCAAAAAGGCATGAGTCAAAGACTCATGGCCTTTTCGCAATGAACGAAGATTTCAAGGATCGATAGTGACACCATTTGATAGCTGATTTCTGCCCTTCTTGTAGGTATGAATCCTTTTCGCAATGAACGAAGATTTCAAGGATTGATAGTGACACCATTTGATAGCTGATTTCTGCCCTTCTTGTAGGTATGAATCCGGCTACACTATACCATCCATTTCCAATGGATAACTCATTTTCGTAAAAAAAAGTTGACTAATGACCTTTTTGCAATGACCGATTCAATTACAACTGATATTATCAACAAGCACTACAAATCCCATGCTCGGAACTGCGATCGTAGCTCTGCAGCGGATAGAAATTGAAACGGATCTTACTTTGTGAATGAGCTTAGTATAACACCGATTTTCACACTTCGTTAAGTTTTTTTGCTATCAGATGCATCTTTCCCTCTATCTGCTTCGATCGCTTAGCTTCTATAAATAACATTCGTTTACTCTGATCACAACACGTTATATGAGTATCAATTTATAACCACAGTACATATAATACAAGCACAGTAGTAATTGTAAATTCCGGTCGACGTAGCGAGTGCGGCACCAAATCGATATTCACTCTCGTTTATTGCTGTACCCTTTCCCCGACACGCCACTCACACCGCAGAAACAAAAGTCTCACAGCAACACATGTGCTGTCCGCATATACCGCCACCTGCAATTAAATCGCCGTGAAATAGAACCCGACACTGTAATAATTTGCACTTCCGTGGAAAAGCTTCCACAATTATAAGTACTTTTACCTCCCACTCCTAAACTCTGAACTATTAATTCAACCGCGCACCTGATGTCCCTCAATTACTGGGATAAATGTAGTGCTGCACAGTGAACACACGCAACAACTATCGAACAAATGTTTATAAAAACGAGGGAAAAATGCAAGACAAACCGTGAGTAATGAATAAATTTAGAAGAAGAAATGACTTTACCGTTCGGGAAAACGACATTAGGAGGGAAAATTAATTATTTGCAAATATTTGATTACTAATTACTTCATGAAAAGAATCACCAGGCATGTTACTAAGACTAATTAAGGGGATAGCACATTTCGCAAATTTCACTGCTTTTAAATCAATCAATTAATAAGTTAGGTTACGGTAAGTACTCTGCAACAAGGAACACCTACACTGAATGCGTTCGGACGGGATAATGTTGACGTTAATTGTGTAACTTATGTTCAGAATGCAATGATGAAACTCGTATGTCGACACTAGTTATGAAATGAACTTCATTTTAGGCAAGACCATTTAGTTGTTAAGTTGTTGTTGACTTGTAGTTTACCATTCCTTAGCAACAGCAACTGTTAAAAGTTAACCGTGGAAATTTTATTGACTTGGCTCCAAAGTTCCCGCACCACAGCAAGAATCAGAAAAATATAATAAAGATCTTTTATTAATTCTTGAATAAAATATTAAGTTCTTGTACGAGCTGGGCAAGAGAATTGATCTGTAACCGTTACTGAAATTTTACTCAAAGTCTAACACAGTCAATACGGTTTGCTGTTGGTAGCTTTAACTCAAATATTAAATTTCACCGCCTGCTAAACTCGACGTTCCACATTCACACACAATATACATTTCTTGTTACAGTCGAATATAAGTCAATGTTAGACTCCACTTATATATTAAATCTCTTCTCAAACAAAGTAAAACTGCTCTATAAATCACATTAGACTTCCAGGACATATAAATCACACATTAAATAAATCTTCACAGCGTTCAAAATACTTTTCAACATAATACCTATTTATTTTCTTCTGAAATAGTAGAAGATCAAATTAGCAATGCTTGTAATAAGACATGTATTCAGCACGACTAACTCGGGACGACTATTAACAATGTCATTATATATTCTTCTATGAATACGATTGACGCGCCGCAATAGAGAAGGCGCAGCTGGATCCGTAGACGTCGGTTAAATTCTGATAGTGGCCGTCTACTGTAATGTTGGCTGCGGTGGCGACGACGCTGCCCCTGTTCATTGCGGCGGCTCGATCGTACATGAAACATACAGAGACAAATAGAAACATTGTAAGAATCACATTAGAACATGATAATACTTAACAATAAATATATACAATTTCTTTTGGTTTACAGCCTTCAAAACAGGGCTGAAATACGGAAGTGAAGAACGTCAATTTCGTCCCACTACATAATGAGCCAAGGAAATTGGTATATACCGGGTGATCAAAAAGTCAGTATAAATTTGAAAGCTTAATAAATCCCGGAGTAATATAGATAGAGAGGTAAAAATTGACACACATGCTTGGAAAGACATGGAGTTTTATTAGAACAACAAAAAAAGTAGCTGTAGTCGAGGAATAATGTTGTGAACAGCACTGTAAAGTCTGTCCGGAGTTATGTTGTCTTTCAGCATCCCTAGAGATGTCGGTCGATCACGATACACTTGTGACTTCTGGTAACCCCAAAGCCAAAATCGCAGGGGCTGAGGTCTGAGGACCTGGGAGGCCAAGCATGACGAAAGTGGCGGCTGAGCACACGATCATCACCAAACGACGCGCACAAGGTCTTTCACGCGTCTAGCAGTATGCGATAGAGCGCCATCCTGCATAAAAGTCGTACTTTCCAGCAGGTGTTTATCAGCCAAGCTGGGGATGATGAGATTCTGTAACATATCGGCGTACCTCTCACCCGTCACGGTAGCAGTTACAAAACCAGAATCATGCAGTTCCTCGAAGAAAAAAGGTGTGGTTTTAATAAAACCCAATGTCATTCCAAGCATGTGTGTCAATTTTTACCTCTCTATCTACATTATTCGGTGATTTATTAAGTCTTCAAATTTATACTGACTTTTGGATCACCCGGTACATGTGTGTGCATACACAAAGATAGCTGCGGCGGAGTGGCCGAGCGCATTGAGGTGCTATGCTCCGATGCGCGAGGCCTTTCCCAGTAGGAGGTTCGTATCTCCCCCTCGGGCATGAATGTTTGTGCTATATTAGTATAAATGGTTTGTAAGTTTAGGGACTGATAACCCCCCCCCCCAAGTTAAGTCCCATAAGCATATAAACTTTTTGAACACATGTAAACAGAGGACGCCGCAGCGTCGGCAATGCCTATAAAAAACGAGAGGTGTACTGCGCATGCGTAAGGTCGGATATTGCTGTAGCAGTGGCAGACTTAATCATTTAAATGAGTTTGATAATGATGTTATTGTCGGCGCACGAGGGATTTAATACAGCATCTCTGAGTTAGTGAAGAGCTCTGGATTTTTCCATATGACCAATTCACGAATGAACCGTGAATATCACAAATCTGGTGAAACATCAAAGCTCCGACCGCTGCAGCCGGAAAAAGATCGTGCAAGAACGGGACCAACGACGACTGAAAAAAATTGATCAACGTGATAAAAGCCTTCCGAAAATTACTGCGGATTTCAATTCTGGGCCATCAACAAGTGTCAGCGTGCGAGCCATTCAATAATAGTCCATCGATATGGGCTTTCGCAGCCGAAGGCGTTTGAAAAGTCGCGCAGAGATAAAGACTACTAACGTGTTCGAAGAAAAGCATCTTTATTTTTCGACATAATCTTTTTATACACTTCATCTAACGCTGTTCTAATTTATGGATCCCTTCCGAATAATAGGAATTGTCCAAATCTGCAAGAAACTGTTAGTTTCTACAATCACCTTCTTGTTTAAATGATATCTTCCTCCCGCCAGCCATTTCTTCAAATTGGGGAACAAACCTTATTCCGAGGGAGCCAAGTTTGCAGAATAGGAGGGGCGGGGGTTGTGAAACGAGTTCGAATCTTATTTCCAGTACTTTTGTGACGACAATTGCTAAGGTGTGTGCTAGTGCATTGTCATGATGGAAAACGACTTTTTTTTTTTTGTGGACCAATCGCCGGCGTTTTTCTTGCAGCTCGGTTTTCAAATGGTCGAATAACGATGAATAATATGCACCTGTAATAGTTTTACCCTGTTCTATATAGTCGATGAGGATTATCCCTTATGATTCCCAAAAGACCGTCGCCATAGCCTTTCCGGCCGAAAGACAGGTTTTCGCCTTTTTTGGTACAGATTCTCCCTTGGTAACCCATTGTTTATAAATTTAGATTGTTTTTTGGTCTCCGCAGTATAGTAACGTATCCATGTCTCATACAGAGTGACGAAACGACGCTTGAAGTCTTGCGGATTCTTCCTGAACAGATCCAAACCTTCCTTGCAACACTTCACACTATTCCGGTTTTGGTGAAGCGTGAGCAATCGCCGCACCCATCTTTGGATAGCTTTCTCATATGCAAATGTTTATGCAAAAATTTTGTACCCGTTCATTCGAGATGCCCACAGCACCACGCACCTTAATTCTTGTGTCAAAGATCACCATATCCACAGGGCTTCCAGAACGTTCAGCGTCGCTTGTGCCTATATGGCCAATCCGAAAATTTTGAAACCACTTATAAACTGTACTAATCGAAGGTGCAGATCCAGCATAATGTTTATCAAACTTCTCTTTTGCCTATCATGAAGTAATGTTTAATCACCACACAAAATTATTTTTCGTCCATTCTTTGACAATCATTGGACTTCCTTGATTCATACGAATGCCAGACACAAAGAAATAGACCAATATGGGTCAAATTAGGTGTGCGTTCTTTTCATATATGCTAAACATGACCTCGATATGCGCCGATGGTGATGAATCCGTGAACCTTGCTTATCAGAAGGGAACCTTTCAGTCTGGTGGGAGCTCTGTAATGGTGTGATACGTCTAGAGACGACTCTGCATCCATTCGTCCATTGGCTATTCGTACGTGCCCTGAATTGCTACGGTGTGACTCCAGGAACACTATTCTGTTAGAAACCTCCACAGACATGTTCAAAATGTTAAATGTTTGTCATTCTATGGGACCAAACTGCTTTGGTCATCAGTCCCTAGACTTACAAACTGCTTAAGCTCAGTTAAACTAACCTAAGGACAACGCACATATGCATGCCCGTGGGAGGATTGCAACCCCCCGATGCGGGAGGCCGCGCGATCCGTAACGTGACGCTCCAGACCGCTCGGCTACTCCCGCGCAGCCCACAGATATGAACATTACTGAGCATATCTGGAATGCCTTAGAAAGTGATGTTCACATGAGATTTCTTCCCCGTGATAGTCTTGCACGAGGGCGACGCCTGCCCCTAGGGTACATAAGGACGGGAAATAATTGTCTTTAAAGTGTCACACACAATTCACTCAGCCTGGGGGTCTGGCCGAGTCACGGGCCGTGCTGCGTGCCTGCTGCTGAAAGTTTCTACACGACGCAGGGTCCCGACACTTGCCTGTCGATTCGGCACTCCAGGTTGGCTCTGCTCTGCTGACGAGGGTACGCCACCCTCCGAGACTGCAGAACCCAGCCACCAACCAGAAGCTAGCTAAGTGGTCACGTGAGGCACGCTCTGGCACGACCTGAACAGCCACGCGAAGAACGGACGCTCTCTTACGCCCCGGCCTCCGACCTGATCAGACGTGCTCACTTGAGCTCGCTCTTACATACTTTTTCCTAACGTACCTAACGTACCTTCCCTCGGGTCCCCTTTAGTAACAACTTAAGCCAATAAAAACACTTTTTGATATTAACTTCACGCCTTCTCATTCAACCCTATGCCTACTACTCCGATCGATCATCCTGGCACAGTCATATGAATTTATGGGCAACCCTTCAGGATGTATGGCGTCTATCCCCTCCAGCCTTACTTCAGACATTACTCGCGTTGCGGCACTTTTGCGTCCTCTTAGGGGCCCTGCACGATATTAGATAGGTCTGCTAGTTTCTTTTACTCTTTAGTGTAGTTGCATTACGGCATCTATCACTTCTGCAAAATGCGACTCTGACACTAATATTTATTGCTTCTGGTTTTAAATACGGAAAACCGATAAATGACTTTCGTAAACATATGGTTTGCGGTCTTTGGTTCAGTTCGTTCTTGGTTGTTCGTTGAATATTCGGCTCAGCTTTTTTATTGCAGAGGGCGTATAGCCCGCTGACCGGGCGCGCTGAGCCACCGGGCCCGGCGGCACTACACCACCGCTACTAAGGCGCCTCGGAATATTCTAAATACGACTTTCCTACACATCTAGTGAGAAGATGTCTGCCTGGTACGCATAGCGGACCGGGTTAGATTCCTGGCAGTATCACAAATTTTAATTCAATGCTTCATCTTCATCTTTAATGTCTTTGACATGTTCGAGTCGAAAAACTGTCTCAGGGTTTATGAATTTCTATTTATAATATTTGCCGAGGGTTAAAGGTAGGAATATTCCAATATGTCCACTGCCGAGGTGCTATTCCGCTGCATGCAGCAGTATTTCTTGGAACACAGAAGCTGAATTAGAGTTTGTGACGTGGAGGGAAGTCGTATTCAGACCATTCCGAGGCGCCTTAATCGCTATTGGTGCTGTGGTCTAGTGGTAAGACGTCTGCCTGGTAAGCATGGAGGTCCGGATTCGATTCCTGGCCCCATCACAAATATTAATTCAATGCTCCATCTTTATCTTTAAAGTCTTTGACATGTTCGAGACGAAAAACAGTCTCAGGGTTTATATTTATAAAAATCGGCAATATTTGTATACATTTCATTCTGTATCCCTCTACTACTATCTGCCTCAACGACTGAGAAAGAAAAGTTCATTGTACAGACCAGGCAAAAAATTACATGAAACCAGTGAACGGGTCGAAACCGTATATCCGGAAACGCTGTGAGCGTAACGGCTTTGAAACAGAGGCTGCCAGATAAATTGCAGAAATACTAAATGTCTTTTTCCAAAGCTGTTTCACACAGGGAAATATGTATTTTAGTCCCTTCTTTAAGCCTTTACTCGGTCGACAAAATAGCAATTATTGAAATAAATAGCAGAGGGATAGTAAAGCAAGGTAATCGCGGAACAAAGGAAAGGCAGCTGGCCTGATGGGTTTCACTTTCATTTTACACGGATTACATGAAAGATATTTCCCCCATTCTCGCAGAAATATACAGAAAGTCTTTAGAAAAGCGAAGTATTTCTAATGATTGAAAAAAAGCGCACTTCATTAGTATTTAAGGAAGGTCTTCGAACGGATACGCAAAACTATTGCCTACACCTCTGAGGTCAGTTAATTGTAGAATCTCTGGAACACTTTTAAGTTAGAGTATTACCTCAGTTCAAGAGACCGGAAATCTCTTCTGTAGGAATCAACATGGCTGCCAAAAGGCACAATCACGTGGAACCCAGCTCGCCTTATCCATCCACAAGAAAATCTTCAAATGTTTGTAAATCTATTGGACCAAACTGCTACGTTCATCAGTCCGTAGTCTTACAAACAAGTTAACTTAGCCGCGGCGGATTAGTCGTGCGCACTGGGGCGCCGTACTGCGGTGCGACAGCCTTTGCCGTCTGGGGTTCGATTCCCCCATCGTTAATGGCTGCTTGTGTTGTCCTTAGTTTAAGTAATTTGTAAGTTGCGGACTAATGACCAAGCATTTGAGTCCGATAGAATTACAAACATTTGAACAAACTGTCTTAAACTAAGATGACAACACACATTCCTATGCCCCAGGGAGGATTCAAATGTTCAAATGTTTGTAAAGCTTATAGAAAAATGTTCAAATGTTTGCAGAACTTATGGCACTTAACTACGGGGTCCCTAAACTTACAAACTACTTATTAACCAGCTAAGACTAAGGACGGAACAAATATCCATACCCGAGGAGGGATTCGAACCCCCGACCGCAGTGGCAGTGAAGACCGTGACTAGAGCGCCTCAGTCCCCTCGGCCACTGCGGCCGGCAACGATTATAGGACCTAACTATGGGGTCATCAGTACCTAACACCAGGGAGGAATCGAACCTCCGACGGCGAACAACTGTTTTGTGTCTCGTTGTCGCCGGTTGTCCTAGGTGTCGGTGGCCGAGTAGAGAGAGACCGACACAGGGAAATAGGAAGCATGCTTGTGCGGGTACAGAGTCTGAGGTGACCAGCCAGTGGAGCAGCAGAAACTAGAAACCCTAAGTTAGATTAGAACAAAATATACATTTCGTAGAAATTGTACAATACTTAACTTTCAGAAGTTTCATTGCTGCAGACTATCGTAATGCTGATACATAGTTTAACTAGGTAGAGGCCTGCCTACTGATGAGAGTCTGTTCTAGTGTATGTCCTATTTCCAAGTGAACGATACAGTTCAATGGCGGCCGCGAGCGGGGTTGCAGCAGAGGGCGCTCGTGGCCGACGTCGTAAGAACGCCGCGCCGAGCTTGCATGGCGGCGCGCGGCGAAAGTACGTGGCGCGTACTTCAGACTTGTGCGACACCACAAACTGCGCGATCCGCAGCATGTATACAGGTAGATGTCGTGTTTCGTGTCTTCCGGAAAGCAGTCGGTACTTTTCCGCACTGTCCCATGATGAAGTGCGTGCATATGGAATATAAGAGTAATTGTGTTATTGGATTGAAGCGTTTCTGGTTAACTGAAGTATGTTATTCTCAACGGAGAGAAGTCTTCAAAAGTGAAAGTGATTTTCTGGTGCGCCCAAAGGGTAACACCCTAGTGTATACACTTCTGGAAAATGAAGGAAGAACACAATGAATTGGTAGAGCCACATTCTTGAGGATGTATACAACACACAATCATACAGACAGAGCCATACGCACGTGAGTACAGTGACCAGAGCGCGTGAAATGTCGACCTAGAACCGTGCAGTACTGAAAGCTGAAGTTCTTCGATGGAAACGATTGCAGACGTTCCAAATGTAGTCTTGCGGAATAGCCTGCCATTCAGCTTCCACCTGCTGCTTCAGTTGTGCCAGATTTAGTGCTGAACGCGCAGACCGCGCAAGATGACGTTTCGTCCGGTCCCATGGTTGTAATATCTGCCGATTGGACTGTCCAGGGTGGTTAACGTTTACGACCATCATTGGCACCGAGGCAGATGCAACTCTCATCACGTCTCTATTAGTCCTTCCATAAGCGCCTATCATGAAACCACTGGAGGTGGGCTGAACGATGTCGTGCGTGAGCGGAAGATACCGTAACAGGACGCATTATCATACATGGCAGCCATATCTATGGGCGTCCTTCTTTAGTGATCAACGAGAAACATTCAACAGAGCTCGGTACACTGAAACCAACTTATCTTGCTATTGATCGTGCACCAACAAGGTGATATGAACGTCCACATGCATCTTTTACCGTCAACCGAGGTCTTCAAGACGTACGTCAACCATCCTGGCCATTTCTGAAGATAAGAACCCCATTGAGTGTGGTATGGACAGGATGGAACGTCATATTGCGCTGTCTGCACGACCAGCACACAGTCTGGCCCAACAAACATCAGGTGGAAACTCAATGGCAGGCCATTCTGCAAGATTACATTTGGAACCTCTACAATCGTCTCCGTGTGACAATTGCAGCTTTCGTCGCTGCAAAAGGAGATTATACACAGTACTGTAGTCGACATTGCGCACGCTCTGGTGACTGTACCCACGTGCGTATGACTGTGGCGGTGTGGTCGTGTGGTCTACACATCCTCAAGAATGTGTCAATAAAATTTCCCTTTGCAAGATTAGTTGTCTTTCCCAACACAATTTGTCGTTACGATGCAGATCCTCTTGCATTTTCGTTACCTCTTTCCAGTGTCGCCAATTATGCTACAGAATCGTCTACATAAAACCGCACTGAACTGCTGACATTATCTAAGAGGTGATACATACACTCCTGTAAAATAAAAAAAGACCGCCAATAATTCGTCGACCCAGCAGAGGGAAATGTTACTGAAGCATTCTTGAGGATGTGTAGACTACACGACCACATCGACAGTCACAACACACAATGACACAGACTCAGTCAAACACACGTGATTACAGTTACCAGAGCGTGCGCATTGCCGATGCTAGTACCTTTTGCAGCGGTGCAAGCTGCAATTCTCCCATGGAGACGTAGAGGAGCCGAATGTAGTCTTGAGGAATGGCCTGGCATGCAGTTTCCATCTGGTGCCTCAGTTGGGCCAAATTTCGTGGTGGTTGTGCAGACCGTTCAAGATGACGTTTCATCCGGTCCGAAATGGCATAATCATTTATACCGTATTTTGTGCACCAACCATTAAAGTTGCTTTTCTTTATGAGCAACATGCTTCTAGTAGGGCTACGACTTTTTGCCGCTTGGTACGGATGTTGGGCCAAATTTCGTAGTGGTCGTGCAGACCGTTCAAGATCACGTTTCATCCGGTCCGAAATGGCACAATGATTTATACCGTATTTTGAGCACAAATAATTAAAGTTGCTTTTTTTATGAACAACATGCTTCTAGTAGGCCCACAACATTTTGCCGCTTGGTACGGCATGTAGCCACTTCTGAGGCATTAATCTGCCCATCTTGGCAGTTGTGTCGCGTTGCGTTGCCGTCGTACATGGCTCAGAGTGTGAGCGTGAGTGTGGTTCCAGCAGTGAATTGTCTTATTCTTGGTGCAGTGGCGTAGACTATGCAACAATTATTGATCTGGCAGTGTTAAATATCAACAAAATAACGTCCAAGTAATAAAATATCTCAATACAAACGTCTCTGTTGTGCATGAAATATATGACATAGACGACAATAGTTCGACCAAAAATTTTAAAACACATATTTTGATGTTTACTGCACTGTGTTAATACAGAAAACACTGTATTTTGATTTTTCCAAAGCTGATTTCATGATTTGGTTACACCCTTGTGCTGGAGGTCGGTCCCCTATGCTTCTGTTGTATACACTTCAGATTTTCGCACTCTCCTACACGTCTGCATCGAATTGACGCATAGTGCAGGAAATGGGAATTGAATCTCAATGGAGGCAAGTGTAATGTGATGCGAATACAAAGAAAGAAAGATCGGTTATCGTTTAGTTACACTATAGCAGGTCAGCAAATGGAAACAGTTAATTCTATAAATTATCTGGGAGTAGGCATTAGGAGTGATTTAAAATGGAACGACCGTATAAAATCAATCGTCACTAAAGGAGATGCCAGACTTAGATTCATTGGAAGAATCCAAAGGAAATGCAGGCCGGAAACAAAGGAAGTAAGTTACAGTACACTTGTTCGCCCATAGCTTGAATACTGCTCACCGGTGTGGGATCTGTACCAGGTGGGGTTGATAGAGGAAGTACAGAAGATCCAACGGAGAGCAGCGCGCTTCGTTACAGGATCATTTGGTAATCGTGAAAGCGTTACGGAGATGATCGATAAACTCCAGTGTAAGACTCTGCAGGAGAGCATACCTTTACCGTCTATCAGTATATTGCTCCCTCCTACGTATATCTCGCGAAGAGATAATGAAGATAAAATCAGAGAGATTAGAGCCCACACAGAGGCATACCGACAACCTTTCTTTCCGTGAACAATACGTGACTGGAATAGGAGGGAGAACCGATAGTGGTACTCAAGGTACCCTCCGTCACGCAGCACCGCGTGGCTTCCGGAGTATGGATGTAGATGTAGATGCCATTCGTCCTTCCGTAAGTGCCTATCGCGACGCCACTGGAGGCGGGCTGAACGATGTTCGGTGAGTGCGGAAGATGTCTTAACGGGACGCATAATGCCTCATGTTGTCGGTAGCCATATCGTACAATGTGCGTTCTTCTCTGGTGATCATCTAGGGAACATTGAACAGTGCGCGGTACATTCAACCCGTCTTCCTACTGTTCATGCTGCAACAGCACAATGCACGTCCACATACATCCTGTCGCACCCACCATACTCTTCAAAATTGCATCGCTGTACGGCCCACTATCAGAGTTCCGAGGTCATTACGTTTAGTGCCAAGCGGAATGGCCGCGTGGTCTAAGACGTCATGCTACGGTCGTTCCCGCCAGAGGTTTGAGTCCTCCCTCGGGGGAGGTTGTTTGTGTTGTCCTTAGTGGAATTTAGAAGAAGAAGTATGAAAGTCTGTTGTATGATCAGCATAGCATTTTGGTACAAAGGGTATAGAAACATTTCAACATACATTTCATATATCTCCTGCACAGTGTATCTCGGTAAAACACGGCAAGTGCGGCGGTACGACCTCTTCTTGCATGGGACTAAATACCAAATTTTTAATGTGCCATGCGCAGATAGAAGAAGCATATGATTCTAGGTCTGCACTTCTTTAAAACTGTCACTTTGAAATAAAGGTTTTAAAGTTCCCTTTAAAGATCGAACTGTCAAACAAATTCATAGTTGTGCTGGTTGCTATAGACACAGATATTACAAGTCCTGTTCTGTTATGATCGATTGATATATAAGATCGATTGATTAAAATACTAAAAATTGATAAAAGTCTTTTTGCTTTATCTGTCAAACAAAATAACTTTCCCTAAATGTCTTCTTTCATACTGTGAAATGGTTTAACAGTAATTCTTCAGCTCCTGTTAATGAATATATTTCTTGTAAAATTTCTATAAATATCAATATAATGATCGTTGACACTTGGTTAACTTTCAAGACACAATGACATTTTTTCTTCTCACAAGAACAATAACACACAGAGACTGATTTTATGGTCTTTTTGATTTTCCACGAAAGTTTCTATAATAATGTCAGTATCTGTGACGATAACGGCAGAGACCAGCATCTTCTTGCGACTTGAAGTGGCCAGATGTTTACTCGTTGAGCTCGGAGTCGAAGATATTGCTCTCATAGGTTGAATCGCCGTCACAGCACATGAAACACAAGAGACATACGAAAACTCTTTTAAGAATCACATAACATAAATCATTTAAAACATAAAATATAAACATAATCTTCTGCGAAACTGAACTGACAAAAGGTAGTAGTGGAGACAATAATCAAATGTTCAAATGTTTGTAGAGCTTATGGGACTTAACTACGGGATCATCAGTCCCTAAACTACATATGAAGTAGCTAAGACTAAGGACGGCACAAATATCCATGCCCGAGGGGGGATTCGAACCCCCGACCATAGTGGCTGTTCAGACCGTGACTGGAGCGCCTCAGTCGCGGAGACAATAATCCGTTCCACTACATAAGGATTAAACGGACCTCACAAGGATATATACCGGTAATATGTGGAAATTCTTTCAGCAATCAGTCGTAAATATATTCGCAAATCTAGGTTTCGACCACTGTGTGGTCATTATCAATGCTTAAAAACAGTTAAGATATTTAAAACATCTCGACCTCCATGTTGGAGGTTGCGTTCGTACAGACGCAGTTGTTACAATTGGAAGAATTGCAACAGCTGCGTCAGTACGAACGCAACCTCCAACATGGAGGTCGAGATGTTTTAAGTACTTTAATTGTTTTTAAGCATTGATAATGACCACGCAGTGATCGAAATCTAGATTTGCGAATAAATAAATATAATTTTTTTAAGACTGATTGCTGAAAGAATTTCCACAAACCAAATACAGTCGTGGAGCACAGATTCCACCATGGAATCAAGCCTGATACCGGTAATAGTTTCTTGCGCGATCCACCACCTGGTGAAGAAGGAAATGACGTTACAGAATACTGCGCACCTGTATGGGGTAACAGTTCGCACGTCAACAAAGTAGATGTTCGCCTAAATGACACCTTGCGAACAATAACTGGAGCGTTGAGACCTACTCCTACACCATGGCTCCTTGTGCTGGCAAATATTGAACCTCCGTCACTCCGCAGACAACATGCAATCCAAAGAGAAATGGAAAAAATTGCTGCTGACATCACACTTCCCATACAAGCTGATCTACATGGCCCGACACGATTAGTGTCTAGAAATCCCTTCTGGAACCACTCTTTGAACAATCGGAACACCGTAACAGAATGGAACCACCTATGGCAGCAAGCAAATGTTCACAATGGACACCTCATTAAGAACCCGGCTGATCGTGTTCCTGGTTTCAACCTCCCTCGAAGAACCTGGGTGGCATTAAACAGAATGAGAACCGGTGTTGGACGGTGCAACGAGGTGATGGCCAAGTGGGGCTACTTGGACGATCCCCACTGTGACTGCGGCGAAATACAGACGATGCAGCACATATTTGATTGTGAAAATTCATGGTTTACGGGACGGTTCGCTGGGGGATCTGCATAGACTTACAGACACTGCCATTTCTTGGCTTTGTAATTTAAGAGTTTGCGTTTAGTTGTAAATTATTTTGACAAATTTGTGTTCCCTTTAATTCTGAATTTATAAGCATTGTAATAAGTATAACTCATTTCATAATGAATAATGTTTTGTTAAATTTGTATGTTAATTAAGTTTCTCGTTTTGAATGTGTTTAGTACTGTAAGGCATCTGGCATATCGAACGCAAAATAAATAAATAAAATTGCCATTGGTACACAGAATACCGTCCGCCACTTGCCGAGTATGGATGTAAACGCAGATGGCGTAAACGCAGCAACGACGCCTGACCGCTACTGCAAGGACGGCTTCGGCGCCGGCGGGAAGGCCCGGCTGCGCCGCTCGACTTGCCCGCTTCGCAGTAATTGTGACTGAGCACCCTGCGCCGCCTCCTGGGCCCAACTCTTCGGAGAGCCACGCTACATCGGTCTCTCGCCCCTACCGCACTGGGGCCACACACAATCACTCCGCAGACATCCCGCACCCCCCCCCCTGCCCAAATCCCCCCTTCCACTTTTCCTCGCTCTCCTACACCGACTGAAAACGGATCTCGCATCCGTTTCCCGTCGCGTTATTCTGCGCGGTTAACCTCCTTTAGCCGAGCGTCGCTATTCGACGATCGTTCCAGATCTCTGGAGAGCTCGATCGATGGGTAATCCCTTTTTTTCCCCTCTACATGGGGGACTGCTTTCTTCCCTTAAGCAGTCATGTGAGCGCTGGCCGTACAGGGAAAGACGGGCTGTGGACGACAGCGTGGAGAGCGTAATTTGAGCAGTGCGGGCGCCACTGTACGGTAGTTCGCGCTGTTTACCGCCGTGGCGCTGCGGTCGCACGTCCACTGTGCTGGCACGCGTCCCAACCGCCACGCCCGCCGTCTGAGTTACGTGCAGAGTTCGGCTGCGGCCGAGCGCCAATCTAGCCACCGAGCGCTATTCTGCGCTTCTTTTGTTACCACTCTGCCGCTACCCTCTCTCTATAGAATTATTAACACCGAGAGGCGTAGCATATTTTAAGGGATTTTCACTGGGCGACATTGGAAGGATGATCCGGGGGCCCTCCCCCGGGAAAATTTCAAAATATTGATGCCTAAAACCGCATTTTGAAGCCTTTTTATTAAAATAAAAGCTGCTTAATTTTTCCTTAATAGATTTTTAATCATATATGTTTTAATGATAAATAAAAATGGTTGTGGAATAATACTAAATTTGGACTTTGAAGACTCCTAATTTTGTTAAAAAATCTTTCGATACTTTTTGTTGCCTTTTATTTGTTAAGTTGTTAAATAGAATACAGTACCTGTTATAAGTTCTCTTTAATTTGATATGGCTATTAAATGAAACTAGTATTATACTAATATCAGTAGTATGATTACGTAAAATACCTTCCTGTGTACTTTCTGTAAAAGTTAATAAATCATTATTTGTCTTAAAAGCTCATATTACGTTATGGTTCCTCAATTTCTATTTTTGCTGTAGAGAATTCTGTACACCAATGGGAAAGAAACACAATTACAATTTAAGCTATCTAAGAAAGAACTTAATTCTGAAGAAAATGAGTCATGCGATGCTGATACTAAAAAGTCTTTAAAGAACGTAAAGTTTTAGTGTAACAGTTTTCTTTCAAAGAGTGTTGAACAGTAATTTTATACCTTAACTTGTAAGACTGTAGGTAAGAACAATTCTTTTGCCGTTTTTATAAATGTTTTAATTCACACAAGAAACAATTTTCAAGAAGTATTTTAAAATAGGCCTACAACAAAATTAAAAAAAAAATGAAATTACTGGGTTTACAAAATATTTTGATAAAAAAAGTGACAAAGTCCCTAAATAAAAGAAGTCCGAGTATTTCATTTCAAGAAAATAGGACTAATATTTTGACAGCGCAGGATAAAATTTGAAGTTTCGTCCGTAAACTGGAACTTTACCAACGCAGGGTTCAAGTCGGAGATCTATCGATGTTTAAGCAACTGTGTGATCAATGAGTAGGTGAGGAAAATAAAAGACTCGTGTTTTAAACTTCCGTTATTTAGCATCCGTCTGCAGTTGTAAACTCAATTAAGCAATATTCCTCAGCTGTGGATAATCAGCACATCAACACTTGGACATTGAGAACATTTTCTGTTGAAGAGGAAATTTTCAAAGATGTTTCAGCCAACCACCATTTCATTGAATATAATTGTCTCATTGCTGCATCGAAAGTGTAAAAGATATGTGTCTTATGCAGTGTATTATGATTAACAAAGATTGGTAGTGTTTTCATGTATTGCTTTCTTTGATAATATTTTATGGGTGATAATTTTTTTTTTTTTTTTGGGTGGGGGGTGGGGTTAAATTAGTTTCCCTAGTAGGTCTCAGGGGTAACAAGACTTAAAAGGTTGGGAACCTATGCTCTAAAAGATTTACAAGAGGTTATTTTTTAATTCCCGGTACATTTGATATGTCATTCAATAAAAATAATTTGCCGGCACTACCCATAGCCACTGGGCGACAAAATCTCAGCACTGGGCGACACAATTGTCACCCAATTAACATGTTATTTTATGCCCTGCCGAGAGGCACAAAACGAAGGCGATACTGTACTGCAGTCGGTCTGAAGGCAACATACACATAGTAGAGCCTTTTACTCATCATCATCATCATCATCATCATCATTAGAGACTGATTATGCCTTTCAGCGTTCAGTCTGGAGCATAGTACCTCTAACAAAATTCCTCCATCATCCCCTATTCAATGCTAACATTGATGCCTCGTCTGATGTTATGTCTTTTACTTCAAAATCATTCTTCACCGAATCTAAGTACTTTCTTCTTGGTCTACCTCGACTCCTCTTACCCTCCGCTGCCGAGCTCATGAGTCTCTTAGGTAACCTTGCTTCTCCCATGCGTGTAACATGACCCAACCATCTCAGTCTGTTCACTCTGCTTCATCTATGGTGTTCATTCCCAGTTCTTCTTTTTACATAAAAAAAACCACATGTGTGTTTCAGGACCCACTTAATGTTTTCGTATAGTTAACCAATTTTTGGCCTACTTTAAGTTACGGTAGTAACACTAAAAGTGGGCCTTTGCGATCGTCTTTTGACAACTCGAAATTTAAATGAAAATAACGGCTTAACCATTCATCTGACACGAAAATGGAATAACAGAATTTGTAGAGGAGAATATTATCTACAACTTTGCTCTCTTATGTTTTTTTTTTTTTTTTTCATATCTCGTAGCGTTTCAAAGATATTTGCAAAAATAACGGCGATTTTGGGATGTATGTCTGTCTGTCCGTAAAGTGTTGCCTGTTCTTAAGACGAACCGTTCAACTGATCAGCACCAAATTTTACAGACATAATTGTTGACTACCAGAACCTCGCTTTTTCAAATATTTTGGACAAGAAATACGTTAGTAATACCAAAAAAATCGTTTGTAATATAATTTTAATTGCAAATAAATCGTTCATCTGACGCGAAAATTGAATAAACTAATTTGTAGAGGAGAAAATTCTTTACAACTTTGTTCCCTTATATTTTTTTTTTCATATCTCGTATCGTTTGATAGATATTTGCAAAAATAACGAGTTTTGACACCCTCCAATGCATTAACGAAAACCAGCCGTACGCAGATATCACGTGACATTCCTCGCCAAGAACTCTCTCTGGCATACACCATCTTGCGTTGCGTATTTGATGATTTTCATATTGTAACTTACACGTTGTCATTTCAAAGCAATGGCGCATTGAATAATTGACAAAAACACGTCGTTCTTCGTACGATAAATGATAATCTACTGTCTAAAAATGCCATATTAGCATCAGTTACGAACGTCCATTAATGTTATGAGGTTAATGAACGCAATCCCTCACTACTAGCAGTAGCGTAGTCGGCAACGCGTTGGACTGTGACATTGAAAGTTACGGGATCGGAACCCGGCACTACCTAACTTTTTTTCCCCAAAAGAGTTTCAGACAGTTTTATTAATTTTTTTTATTATTTATATTATTATTTTGGCCCAAAATGTTTGCAAAAACTTATAAAACTACGAATCCAAAGTGGGCCGTAAAACACGTGAGTGCGATTTTTTTGCAAAAATTTCGGGTTTCATTCTTTCTTTCTTTCTCTGTAGCCTTTTTCCAACACATTGCAGGGTCGGCTTGTTAATGTGTATTTGGCATGTTAGTAATTACGGGGTAGCCGGATGCCCTTCCTGCCGCCTCGCCATTCCCCCGGGAGCAAATGTGTACCCCAAATGTCTGCGAATAGTGTTATACGTGTGAAAGTGTAAAATGTTACGAAATGTTTACGAATCGTGTAACTGAGGGGGGACGTGGGTACCAGCCCGGTATTCACCTAGGAGGATGTGGAAAACCTCCTAAAAACCACATCCAGGATGGTCAGCACCCCGACCCCCTTCGGATTCGAAACGGGCGGATTCAAACCGGATCCGGTACGCCTCCCCGTTTGCAAAAATTTCGTAAAAAATAATAAAAATATGAATAATATAAAATTAAACGAAACATTATGTACAATACAATTATGACTCTACTACTGTCATAATATATATGTACTGAACACGTAATATTATTTCTAGCAGTATTTTAAAAAACTGACAAAATTATTTGATGCCGGCCGTGGTGGCCGAGGGGTCTAAGGCGCCCCAGTCACCGTCTGCACGGCCACTACGGTCGGGGGTTCGAATCCCCCCTCGGGCATGGATATTTGTGCCGTCCTTAGTATAAGGTAGTTGATAATCTGATGACCCCGTAGTTAAGTCCCATAAGCTATACAAACATTTTTTGGAGCAAGCGTCAACTGCTGCTTAGGGCAGCTAAGGCTCTCGGGATGCTCCACTCACCGCTCGTCACGCAATCCAATCAGAAGTATAGTAAGGATTGAATAAAATTAACGATTAGAATCGACTGTAAGTGCTGCCATTGCCATTTATGGGCATTTACAGAAAGCTTATAAAATACGTTGGGTCAAAGATGACACTCGTTGGACGCCGCCAGGTTTCCATGGCGATGAAAATACATTCTGCAGAAGGCGGGTAGCAGCCGACGTTAACGATGCGCCGATGAAAAGGGGCTGCAGTGCGCCAGTAAACCATGTGGGAGCTGCAGTTGTACCTAGTGACTTCTATAGATGTTGTATTTTTAGCCGTCTTGTTGACTGCAGAATAAAGCAATATTGATTGCACAGTAATATACGTATGATAGTATAATAATTACTGGCGCCATATACATCGATAAAAGGACATTGCTATTTAAAATTATTGAAAACAGCTGAAGTATTAGTTATACGTTTTCAGATCAGACAGAAAGTGGCTCAAAAGGCGCCATGAAAGACATAATTTTACGAAAACGTGTGCAAAATATTAGACGGGAGAAATAAAAATAAAAAGGTAACATAACCAAGCTAACATAAAGCTAACGTACGTGTGCAATTTCCATGGCTAATGGATACATTGTATTTAGTTAAACCAAAGTTAAATGGGTAACCTAAATGGTTACAATCGTAATTGCACGTCAAAATAAATCAAAGTCTAGAATTACAACTTACGTACGTCAACATATTAAAACGCGTAATAACATGTCAGGGTAGATAATAAGTCTAACCCCATGCAATTCTTACACATTCCGAAAAGTCATGCTCATAGTATTTTTGACAGGCAAGGCATTTTACTGATTCGTAGATGAAATTTGTTTCATTCACGACGTAGTCCGACCACACACTGGGCGTGTGACAAAACAACTCCTTCAGAGTTTTGGCTGCGACGTTTTTAGCCATCCTTCTGACCTCGCTCCTAGTGATTTTCTTCTCTTTCGATATCTTAGCGGTATGCTGTAAAACAACATTTTACCGCATATTTGACAACGCAGACGACAGAGCTCTACGACGAAGGAAAAGATATACTTAGCTAAGAGAAAAGCCTGGGAAATAACGGGGCCTGTGTTGAAACGAAGTAAGTGATAGAGATTTTTGTGAAATTGGCTTTTTCCATCTGTAATCCATCCGTTTTTAGTTAGATGGCGTCCTCTCAACAGAAGGCGTTTTGTGTACTGCAGTTTGACAATAGTGCGACAGTCATTTCGGTCCAACGTGCTTTTCGTCAACGTTTTGTACACATAAACGTTCATCGCTGGTATTGCGAATTTGAAGACAAGTTACAAGTGCAAGAATAAGACTGAAGGTCGACCATTCGCTTTTGATGAAATGGAGGAAACAATTCCGCAAACTTTTAAAAATAGTCCACGAAAGTCTACTGCTTCACAAGCTGAGAAGTAGCATTACTTCATGTGCCTTTCAGGAAAGTGTCAAGGTATCGTTTGTCTATAAACCATACACACTATAATTAGTGCAGGCTCTTTGGGTTGGAGATAAAAGTAAACAGATTAAATAATGTCTTGCTAGAGGACGTAGGCAATAATGCTGTCATGGGTACTTTTCAATGATGAATCATTTTCTGTTCTCGGTAAGGTAAAACAATATAACGTCTTCATCTGGAGTCTCCAGAACCTTGTAGTATTATTGTCAAAAATATTTATTCAGCTAAACTAAATATTTTAATGTTGCATCAACGCTGGTCTATTGCAGAGATGTAGATGTAGAAGTATCGTAATAGCTTCTTTGGAAAGTTTGATTCTATCAGCAAAACACTCCTGCAATTTTTTTTCGTTGGGAAGTGGATCGGCACATATGGAAGTTCTGAACTCGTTCGTCGTATACAGTTTCTGAAACTTCGTTCTCAGCTTACTGCAGTCAAGGAAGGAATATATTTCACAAGACGTCTGTAAACCCGACTGCGGAAATTGACTTGCATATGAAAGAAACTTTTCAGAATTCAATAATGTTGCAACAACTAGATACTCAGTGAATTCAAAGGACTCGTCAATTTGAGCAATAACTGTATCACATACTTCTTTTGCAGCACCAGGCATTGCAATTTCGTTTTCCTGCATCTGACTCTTCGCAGAATAGAGCACTTCGTGCGTTGAAATCCTGTCTGACGCTACCTTTAAGCGTATGGCTCTCGTAAATTGTTCTACCCATTGACCATTGTTCGAGAAACGGTGCGTCAACTGCACCTTTTTGTAACTGTCTGTACAATATGTGTGGCCTAATATGACTGAATTCACATACATAACTAAAAAATTCTAGGGGCTCTAATTTCACGCGGAGCTCTCCGGCCTTAGTAAGTGCAGTAGTTTTCCGAGATGCGATCTCAGTTTGCTGCTCTCAGTTTACAATTGATGACAGAATTTCATTTTCATTACTTCAGTTAACATCGCTGTTAGCTGTAAAGACCTATGAAAAATAAGACAGAGAAACTCACTAACGGAAAAATAAATAAATATATGGATGACGACCTGAAATCAGTGGCAAATATTTCGTAAGTGTCGCATATCTAGATTTCTGTCACTGTGTTGCCATTATCAGTGTTTAAACCGTGTTTCCATACACACTTCATGGAGAATATTACGTTTTCTGTGTGTTTTCAACTACGTTTTAAGCGTTGATAATGGTCACAGAGTGGCTGAAATCTAGATTTGCGACAATATAATATTTATGACTGATTACTGATCATCATCCACAAATTATAATGGTGGCTGATCACGGTGATTAGAAACGGAATCAAACTTGATAAAATAAATAAACAAATGCCAGCTTCTGTACTCTGACTCACTGCTGCAGGTAAAAATTACCGTGGGCGTAACAATGAAGAAAATAGGAATGTTAAATTCTCTTTCAGAATGGACACCTCTCTGGGATATATTACCTGCATCTTATATAATGTCCAGTAATTATTCTTTACGAATTTCTGCAAGCGTTTTTAAATCATGTTTATGAGAAATCTCCAAAACCCACCTACAGATTTACCCTCCGATAATGGCTGCAAAATACCAAAGTCTTGATATTTCAGCTGTCACATATGCAATAACTGACACAAAATCTGTAGCAGCAATTTGTTTTCTTACTTGGTCATAATAAATCTCCAGCATACAAGAAAGTAAATCGATTTTCAAAACGTTTCGATGTGCCTTTAAAAATAGCAGCCGTCGAAAGGCGGCTACAAAGAGTAAAATCAAGGTCACGGTGAACTTTGTAACACTATGGAAAATTCCTGGGTTTGATGAATCACTGCGTACGTCAGTCCACGATGTTCGTGCTCAAAAATACCTGAAAATATAATATGATCCACAATTCAGAAAGAAGGGAAGGAAAATGTCATTGTGCCTTTCAAGATACTGCTTTTAAACGCTATCTAACTGTTGTACCAACGAAAGATTGTGCTCTAGCTGTGCAGTCGTAAGTGACTAAGACTCCTCATGTTCCTTAACTAAACACGAGATCATTAACGCTTTTTACCGACCAAGTCCTTTCGAAGAATCGTGCCGGATAGTGCGCCACAGTATGTATCATGTACATGATGTACCTGAAACTTAAAAATTTGAATGTTTGTGTACCTATGCGACTTAAATACTTTGCTTAGCAGTCCCTAGGCTTACAAACTACTTTAACTACTTGGAAAATTTCTTTCACCAACATTCTCTTCCGAATGCGAACATATTTTGTTAACACCCAATACATAGGAAAACATGATCATAAAAATAAAAAATAAGAGATTTAGTTGTTCCTTTTTTCCGCTAGATATTAGAGAATGGAACTGTAGAGAAACATCATAAAAGAGGTTCGATGAACCCTCTACCATGCACTTCAGTGTGACTTACGGAGTATTTATGTAGATGTACAACTAACCTAAGGGCCACACACAGACGGACCAATTCACAATGGACAACTAAAATATCGGATGGGGAGCATCCGCGAGGTACGCAAAAAGAAGCTTTACAAGGAGACCACATGGGTGTAGGATTTAGAATTTTTGATATTTATGGTAAGTGAAGTTTAGAACTCAAACAACAATCAGTCAAAGCCATTCGATACAACTCTCAAAAATTCTCGAGAAAATCGACTGTGAAATTTTGTAAGTACACATAAGTACCAATCATTAAATCAGTTGTAGCATCTGTGGGTGTAACTTACGTGGTATCCTTCTAGCCTCGCAACCATGGAATCGGTGGTTCGAATTCCTCTGTGACAATTTTTTTTCCTTTTCAAATTCAGTTATATAAAACACTTTGCGATGTCACTTCGTGGATAATCATTAGTAGCTACGCAGATAACTTTCCAAAAACAGCGTCGTAGTTCTTCACAAATTGACAATCAAAGATTACCTTCGTCAACTGATAGTGAAGCCAATACTGAAGAAATGTAAGTAATGTTTTTTTTTTTTTTTCTTTTTTTTTTTTTTTTTTTTTTTTTTTTTTTTTTTTTTTTTTTTTTTATTGAAACAATTATTATTAACGACATTTAACAAACTATAAAAATTATGAATAAGCAAATGAAACGTGCATCACTCATAAAAATTACCAATACATATTAACAGTGCGTATGTATTCGAACACAATGAAAAAAATCTCTAATGGCTGGATTCGAACCATCGAATCTATGACTGCAAAGCCAAAACGCTACCTCCTGAGCTACACCGACAGATGCTGCAACTGACGTAATTATTGCCACCTACGTGTACTTGGAAAACTTCAAAGTCAATTTTCTCGAGAATTTTTGAGAGTTACGTCGATGGCTTTTCTGTTTATTTGAGTTCTGAACTTCACGTACCATAATTATAGAGAAATTCTAAAATCCGATACTCACGCGGTCTCCTTGTTAGAGTGCTCGACCATTCCACCTTGGCTTCGAAATTTCCTTCCATAATAACCAATACCAAAGCATTGCAGGGCTTGGACCCATGTATACCGCACTGTATGGTGTTTACGTGGTAGTGCTAAACCTCGCCATAGTATATATATATATATATATATATATATATATATATATATATATATATTTCAATAAATGTTTGTAATTCTTATGGGACCATACTACGTTGGTCATCAGTCCCTAGACTTACAAACTACTTAAACTAAGTTAAACTAACCTAAGGACAACACACACATCCATGCCCCAGGAGGTATTCGAACCCCCGACGCGGTAGGCCGCGCGATCCGTAACGTGGCGCTCCAGACCGCTCGGCTACTCCCGCGTGGCGCCATGGTAGTCTGGAGCAAAGTAGGCTCTCATGCATCCTACTACGTACACTTTCGGTCGAAACACGAAAATCATTATTTAGCATAATGGCGTTCCTCACTTTGTTATATTCACAAAAAAACCGAAGATTTCTATCATTGTTATCACTATAGGCATTTACATCTGACTAAAAGCACAAACTCAGTTACGTTAGTCATAGTTTCATATTTTTATTGAGATTTGATTCCATTTACCATCTTAATCCTAGCACTGTATAGTTATCTTCGGAAATTTATTTCCAAAACACCACATTTGCAGATGTTATTTCAATTTGTACTTATTTAATTCACAATGCCTGCTTGAAGGTGAATTAAAAATGGTAACTATGTGATCCAAATCGATCTGTTGCTGTTAATAATAGAGCCTCAAGTAACGACCAATGCTGCATACTACACTTGGTTTGTTCATATTTTTATTGTTTGACTATTAATCCAACACAATATGTAATCACGATTTTCTTCACTTTATTAGCTGAAATCACGATTTTAAAGACATAACCTACATGATGTACACTCGATGTTTCATTTACTGTTGTAATGCATAGCTGCAAACTTCAAGGTATTTTATAATAACACGGATGCATTGTATTACACATGTTTACTACCTCCCAAACAATGCATACTGCACGTTAAAGTATCAATAATAAACTATAATAATAATATAAGGGGAGTATGTCGTTGAAAAAAAGTGTTGTGTTCATTTTTAAACATTTTGTTAGAAGTTTCGAAGTCTGGGCTAAAACAGCCCGCGTTCACGGCACTTCCTTCCTAGTGTTATGAAGTGCCCGGCAGTCTTACCTACTCTGTCGCATCGTCACTATTCATTCGTGGTTGTTTACATTTTTATGCGACTTGAGTGACGTCTTTGTACAATAAATGGAACTGTGGTCTTGATGCAATGTGTACATTCAACGTCTTTGTTCTGGCGACGCTGGAAGCGACGTCATGCAACTCTTTTTGACGTGTGTATTTGTCGAGAACTTTGTCAGTAACACAGCTGTAAACAGTATTATCTGAAACAAAGTACGAGTATATCAAGGTAGGACAACGGTACAGAAAATATGTTGCCAAAGCAACGAAAATTGCATGTCAGGTTTAAACAACTGCAAAATGTGTATGTACAATCACCGACAATCGAAACTGTAATGTACTTTCAGCGTCTAATGGTCGCAAATTAACATTTAATTTTTTGTGAACATCGAAAGCTTGTACCTTGCAGCAACTACTGAAGTAACGACCACCAGTCTCGATACATGGAATCCAGCGTCATACACTTCACGAACTGAACTCTGCTCTCACAGTTAATTAACTCAATGCCTGCACATGTTGTCTGTAATTACGCTGTGATTGATGTTTCACATTACACGTGAAAGCTGACAAGTGCTAATGGATAGAACTTCTCCAATACGAATCAGAGCGTTCTCTTCAGGTAACGCAAACTGAACACTTCACATTTTCGAACATCAGCCAGTTCGGTGTTATTTTAACGACCTAGTTTATACTCAGGGCGATGAATTTCTTCCGTTGAGTTTTTCTCCGTCTGCATCAATGACAAGTAGTGACAAATTTATCGAGAACACATCACAAACGATTGTTAACGACGATGTGCAACCAACTGATTGTTAAGCAGCTCCGTGCGTCCTTCATTCGTGACATCACGCCATCTGAATTTTTTTTTTTTTTTAAATGGCCGAGTGCTCTAAGGTGCCTTGCTGCGGAGCGCGCGGTTTTTTCCAGTTTGGATGTTCGAGTCCTACTTCGCGCATGGGTGTATCTGTTGTCCTTAGGATAATTTAAGTTGGTTTAAGTAGTTTGTAAGCCTAGGGACTGATAAATTCAACAGTTGAGTCGCATAGATTTCGAAAAATTTTAACGGTTTTAAAAACTTATTTTCGCACTATTGGTTTAACCCTTCTATGCATGACCTATATTTTTTGCACATTCACATACCCTGGGTCCATTGGACCCGTTACGTCTAATATGAGAATGTAAATGAAAATACGTGTTTTGTGGATATTATCATGCACGAATATTTTTATTTGAAGGTTCCTGAGTATAATATAAGAAAACTGTGGCTATTTTAATGATTTTACTGACTTTTAAAATGTATAATTAGTATAATTTAACTCTGAATAATTTTTTAAATAGATTATTTTATGAAAACTGATACAGTCACCACCAATATTATTTTTCACGGTGTTCAAATATGTGATTTTAACACTGACAAGGCATAAATCATTTCACAAAAAGAAAAAAAATCACATCAGTTTGCTGGTTCTGGTATAAATTTCACCACATTCTGAGCAGGAGTTTTATTTTGCAATGGGGGCCTTTCACTCCATAGCATATGGAGTTCCCGGGTCCATTGAACCCAGGCTATGCATACTAGGGTTAAAAACGTTCACTTCGGAATGCTTCACCGATTGCGTAATTTTGACCCTAATATTTAAGAGTTCCTGAAGAGGGAAATGTATCGTCAAAAGCATACTGAAGTACAGGAAGACCTACAAACGACTGCAGACATTTATAACAATTATTGGGAAGCTCTAGCCCACGCCCGTCCAGTGGACAGCGTGATAGATTGTCACGCAGGGGACCCGAATTTAACATCCAGTCCGGTTGGAGACTTTCTACGCTCAGGGGGCTGAGAGTTGTTGCATCATCACTGCGTCATAATAGACCCTCAAGTAGCCTAAATGACGCCACCTAAAAATACTTGCATCAGGCACGCCGAATACGATCCCAGCTGGCTTCTAACAACCAAAACGTGAAACTATCGTCATCATCATCATCATCATCATCATCATGTGGCCCTCAACGATACTGTGTTTAGGTATGCAGAAGGCTTCTATTTCAGCCACTATCGGACAGTTACGCGGCCTGTTGGAAAGAACTAGAATAGTTAAATATGTAAATGAATGCTCTGGTGCTCTTTAGATTGGAAGAATTAGCTGTCGCGGTGGCCGAAGGCACTGAGGCGCTCCAGTCACGGTCTGCACGGCCACTACGGTCGGGTGTTCGAATCCTCCCTCGGGCTTGGATATTTGTGCCGTCCTTAGTATTAGTTAGTTCATAAGGAGTTTGTAAGTTTAGGGACTGATGACCCCGTAGTTAAATCCCATAAGCTATACAAACATTTGAACATTTTTGTTGTTGGAAGAACTAGTTGCCGGAAATGAACCTATTAAAAATCATTGGAAGATTACTAAGAAAATTTTAATAACCCCAACACGTTAGGTTCCGAAACATTCTGTGCATTGATTAGAAATGTTGATCATTAGTTTGGAAACGTCTCTAGGTTACTGTTGAAAGGCGAAAAAACGGAGCATTTATTTGTTTTTCACACGTATCTTTCTAGAAAGTGGTAGAGTGCAACTGATACCTCGTCATATTATTGAGTAAGACGCTTAAAGGGCAGCTTTCTTCATCAGTGAGGGATTAACTAAAAAATTTCACAGATCAATGAGACCAAAACATTTAACATCCCTTCCTTACATCACATCTGAAACGCTTCGATTCTTACCTGTTCATAACTCATGATTCTACATGCTCAGATATTTATTCCTCAAATTGAGAACTGATTTGAATTGGTGGACTTCTCTTGACCCCTCTGGCTGTAATAGGCGGATTTTCATGCCCTCCTTACTTCATCTGTCATTGGTTGTTTTAAAGGTAGTATAACTCCTTAACTTCTTTATATCGTGTTCAAAGGTACTGATACTAAATTACGCGAAATTTACATTTCACATACTTCTAATTCATTTCAAGACAATATTGTAGGAGGAAGGAAGGAAGCTTAGGGTTCAACGTTCCGTCGACAGCGTGGTCATTAGAGACGAAGATTACGCTAGGAATTTTGGGGAAGGATGGGACAGGAAATCGGCCCTGCCCTTTGAAAGGAACCATCCAGGCATTTGCGTGGAGCTATTTAGGGAAATCACGGAAAACCTAAATCTGGATGGCCGGAGGTGGATTTCAACCACCGTCCTCCCGAATGCGAGTCCATTGTGTTACCACTGCGCCACCTCGTTCAGTAATATTGTTGGAGGGGAAGAGAAGAGAGATAAAAATGAGGTAGGACATAATATAGTCAGAGAATTGAACGACCTAAGTAGAAACAAGGCCCCTGGGTTATACGACATTCAAATGTTCAACTGTTTGTAAAGCGTATAGGACTGAACTGCGGGACATCAGTCCCTAAACGTACACATTACTTATAAACTAACTTACACTAAAGAAAAAACAAACATGTATACACGAGGGGGGATTCGCACCCCCGACGGGGAACGGCCTAGCGAATCGGAACATATCGCCTCAATGCGCTCGGCCAAACCGCCGCGGCCAATACCCTCAGATATTAACAGAAAAGTACTAATCGTAATTCCAAAGAAGTGAGGCGCAAGCAGGGGTGAAAATTACAGAGCAATCAGTTTAATAAGTTATGGATGCAAAATTTTATCACGAATTATTTACAGAAGATTGGAATATCTGGTGGAAGCCTACCACGGCGAAGATAAGTTTGTATTTAGTAGAAATGTAGGAACACGGGGGGCAATACTAACATTACGAGTTAGAGCAAGGAAAAGCAAACCTACTTTTGTAACTTTAGTAGCTTCGAAGAAATATTTTGACAATTTTGAATGGAATACATTCTTTCAAATTCTGGAGTCAGCAGGGGTAAAATATAGGGAAGATATCAGGTAGCACTTATAACAGTCGATGGGCATGAAAGTGAAGCATTGATTGGAAATGGAGTAATACAGTGCTGCAACCTTTCCCCACTGTTATTCAATCTGAACCTCGAGCAGGCTGTGTAGGGAAGCAAGGAAAAGTTTGGAGAAGGGACCGGATGTCAGGGCGAAGAAATGAAAAACTATGCGTTCAGTAAAACACCGTCTTGATTGCAGATTGTTTTATTCTTTAATTAATGACGTGTTTCGCCCTTTAGCACGACATCCTCAGATTATTTGCGTACAGAATTTACACAAAATTACAGGGCGGAATTACAAAAAATGTTCAAATGTTTGTAAAGCTTATGGGACTTAACTACGGGGTCATCAGTCCCTAAACTTACAAACTACTTATGAACTACTTACGAACTAGGACGGCACAAATATCCATGCCCGAGGGGGGGATTCGAATCCCCGACCGTAGTGGCCGTGCTGACCGTGACTGGAGCGCCTCAGTCTCCTCGGCCACCGCGGCCGGCGCGGAATTACAAAACGAGGATAATGGGACATGGCTTATTTTGTGATAAGAAGACACTATATATGGTAAACAAAGCTTACAATGCGCTCTTCTTGGTGGAGAGCGAATATTTATTCTCACTTATTGCTGTACACCATGGATTGGAAATCATTTCATAAAAACTATGCGGTTTGCGATAACATTGTTATTCTGTCAGAGACAGCAGACACACTGGAAGATCAATTGAACGGAATAGACAGTAAGGGATGAACATTTTAAAAAATAAAAAGGGAAATGGACTGTAGTCCAAGGAAATAGGCAAATGCTGAAGGAATGAAATTAGATAACGAAAAAAAGAAAATGTGGTAATGACATTGTTTTCCGGACAGTAAAATTACATACGATGTTTGCAGAGCAGATGATTTGAATTGCAGATTGACACTGGGCAGAAAATCTTTTCTGAAAAAGAGAAAGTTGATAACATCAAATATTAATTTCAGTTTAGAAGGTCTTCTCTGATGAAATCTGTGTGGATTATTGCCTTGTACGGGGTGAAACATAGACGATGAATAGTTCAGACAGGAGAGAATTCAAGCTATTGAAATGAGATGCTATAGACGAATACTGAAAATTAAGTGGGTATATCACGTGACTAATAAGGAGACAATGATCAGAATTGATGATAAAAAAATCTGATATATATTTTATAAAAGAAGTAGGACGAAGACGTAAAGTAATCGTGAATTTAGTAGGTAGGTAAGTGTATTGGGTAAGAATCACAGAGGTAGACAAAGAGAAGAATATAGTAAGCAGGTTAAAACAGATGTGAGTTGCCGTTCTTATGAGGAGATGAAGATCCTTGCTCAGAATTAAGTAGGAGGGGGGAGAGCTAGATCATAACAGTCTCCAGACTGAATATCAGAACAACAGCAACTGTTTTCTTTTGTCACTTTTCGTTTTACACTTAATCCATTGTTATGCACTCTTTTTCAGTTCATACGATACAGTATATTTGGTACATTTTATTCACTTTTACTGAGAATTGCATTGGTTTCCCCAAATATATGTATCTTTTTAACTCGAATTTAATCTCACTTATGAACCTTTGTATTGCTTGCTTCATACCGTCCTCATTATGTAGATTGATCAGTATGGGCAAAAGCAAACATTCCTTTCTTGCACGGATTTTAATGCGAGCACTTCGTATTTCGTGTTTCTAACGTAATCCTTCTACTAGGGTCTTGTACACATTGTATATAATCGAATGCCACTCAGCTGCAAAATATGTATGGGAGTTGGATACATACCCAAACTCCATCGCTCCTCCCGCGTCCCCAGTATTAACCGCTCTTCTTCCCCCCCCCCCCCCCCTCTCTCTCTCTCTCTCTCTCTCTATCGACATCTCCTCCTCCACTTTCTGTGCATCACCTCCCCGCTTTATTGGTGATTTCCTCCTGCTTCCTCACTGTGCCTATTATGTTTTCTCTGACTTGTATACTGTAACAGAAACTAAGCTTTAATTCGATAATGAAGTCGCTGACAACACATGCTCAAATCGGTTGAGATCATTGTTGTACTGGATAAGACACACATGTCCGACATGAATCTGTGGGGATAATAGCGCCAATTCAATGCAATTGCGTAGTTTGATATGCGTATGGATAACAAAAGAACAACGGTACTACCACATTTTATAGCATTATAAATGACGTTACTTCTGTCGATTACCCTCCATCCAAGATCAAATACTTGATATTCGATATAAATATATATTTGTGGTACCGTTGTGGTACAGAGCAAATGCTTTTCTGTAGTCAAAAATATTACACGTACATAACTGACTCGAACCACGGATTCGAGACTCTCTGGTGAGAAAAGCGGACATTGGGTTCCTCATTATGCGTGTTTTTTAAATCAAAACTGGTTCGAGGGCAGGATGTTACTGAGTGCGTTTCTTTTGTTTTTTTGTAAACGTAATTGTTAAATTTCGCCGGCCGCAGCGGTTTTAGTCATTAAAGGCTCAAGTAGAAAATATTTTCTACCTAAAGATCTAGTTATAAGTAATATCGTTTTGTATATTCAGCAATGTTAAACTGTACTCTGCAAAAAAAAAAAAAAAAAAAAAAAAAAAAAAAAAAAAAGCAACTATTACTTGCTTTCTGTACATTTTTCCCACAGCTGTTTTTATATTCATATGCATATGGATGTATGTAAACCGTCTATGCAATGACGCACAGGATACCGTGCCCACGAGTGCGGTTCCTGTAGGGGGATGCTTGTCCACTGTTGGTCGAGCTGATCTCTACGGTATTACGAAAGTAACTCGGGCACTCGTGTTCTCTCGATAATCCATTTTTAGTCCGGGGCAAGTCCCGGAGATAAATTAAATTGGTCCCAAACCCCCGGTTCCGACCAAGGTTTTCGGGAGGTTTTCCTTGGTTGTAAGGCGTATGCCGGAGCTGGTAAACTCCTCCCACTTATTCCAAATTGGGATTCTCCCTTTAGCCCCACTATCAGCTTGATAATTTGCTGAATAGAACCGCGACTATTTATGGACCGGATCTCAAACAGGCCGCTCCACTCCTCGGAGTGGAGAATGAAAAGAATTTTGTCTATGCAACTGAAATAGGACAAGTTAGGTAGTTATAAGCGTGTCACCTTTATTTGCAAGGCTTCTTCAGTGGAAATTTCTGTAGATGCTGGTTTACATGCACTGTTTGTTAACTCTGGTTGTTGTGTTTCTTTCTTCTTTTCGTTCATTTCGATTTTTTATCTCAGCATTTCAACTCCAAGCACATGTCATTTCGTTTGACACACCTCATGCATACTACGCAGTTGCGTTTACCCCCGCACCACTCCTTGCATACGGACTATCCGAGAACGTACCCCACTCGACCCAAACCTTCGTGTCGCGTGGTAAAGGCTGCGGTCAACGGCGCTATGCTACGAATTGGACGTCCGCTCCCGACCGAGTCGTCCTGTCATCATGGATGTGTGTGTTATCCTACCCAGGTAGCGCTGACGTCCTTCCAGAGGGACGAGAACTTACCTTTTCAATCTTGTATTTACGAATTCTTGCACAGTGCCATATTCTATTTCTTTCAATAGCCTGCTCCCTTGCAGATCAATTTTAGCTTGTATTGTTGATTGCAAATTGGTTGAATATGGCTGCAAAGTTGAGGTTCATATAGAAGATATTTAAGACTTTTTCTTAGTTATGTTTCTATTGCTTGAAGATTCTTTAACTTTTTATATGTGTTTTGTGTCCCAGCCTCGTCGCCGCATTTGTGTCTCGTTTCCGTCGTAGGTGTCCTGGGTGTCGGTGGCCGAGTAGAAAGACCGACACAGGAATAAAGGATGCACGCTTGTGCAGGTACGGAGGTTACCAGCCAGTGGGACAGCAGAAACTAGAAACACTAGAGTACATTAGAACGAGATATATATTTCCTAGAGACTTAGTAATACTTAATACTGCAGAATGCTGATACATAGATTAGATAGAGGCGTGCCTACTGTTGATTCCTAGTGCCTCTCCTGTCTTAACTGGTGCCTATCTGATTCCCAAGTGTTAACTGGTTCCTATCTCAGTCCCAAGTGAACTATGCAGTCCAGTGGTGGCCACGAGCGGAGTTGCAGCAGAGGGCGCTCGTGGCTGACGTAAGAACGCCGCGCCGTGCGTGTATGGCGGCGCGCGGCGAAAGTAGGTGGCGCGCACTTCATACTTGTGCGACACCACAATGTGCATCTTTCATCTTGAATTATGTTTTAATAATAATATTTCATCAAATTAAAACTCTAAAGAAAGGGGAACGAGTGGAGTTTAACAGCTTTAAGATAATTGCAAAACGATATATTGACCATAGTTTTTTAATTTTTTATCTCAGTGCTACCAGTTTCGGTTAGTTTACCATTTTCTATCGTTAGTAGAGTTTAGCTAATAGCTTAACATGTCACAGTACAAAATTGCAAAATAAATATTTATCATCATACTAAACTCCTTATCGATATTTTCACAGTGGCTATGGTCAATATGTCATTTTGCAATTATAGCAGTTATTGGCACCGACCGTTACAACGTCAAAGGATAAAAATTAAAATTGTTAAATAATTTTAATTTTGCGACTGAGGACTGCATTTTTATCCTTTGTTTTTAAAACATTCATTTTCACGACCTTCCAGAAAGAAAGGCACTATTAGATTTGTGACTGCAAAACAAATAGCGTGATTGTGCAAAAAATTACTTATAACTAGATCTTTAGTTTAAAACCTTTACTTTTACTGAGTCCCTAGTTGCAAAATATTTTCTACTTAGGCGTTTAATGACTAATTAATACCGAAACTGCTAATTTTATAGCACCTAAATAAACCTATATCGACGATTACGCCTATTTCTGCCTAACTGAGCAGTAAAGTCCTAAAAGGCACCTATTTCTTCTATTTTCAAAGGACTAGCTTCGAAAAATAGAAGGTAATAACACTGAAATAGATTTTTTGTGTTGTGCCATACGTCTGTGGCGGCGGAGTTAATTTTGCGTAAAAATTATGTGGACTCGGCTTACACGGACGCACTGCAAAGAATCGGTTAAGATATTGCGTAGTCTTTCATATAGATTTCTGTACGTTTTGTACATTCTGTACATTTATAAACTGATTGTTGGCAGTTTGTACGCAGATGCGCCATCCAGAGCTCATTTGATTTATTCCAAGCAAAGATCAGTGACTAAAGAACAAATAGCAGCACATTTTGTCCAAAAATGTTTGTATGGGACTCAACTGCTTGTTTATTAGTCCCTAGCTTACAAACTACTTAATCTAAGGTAAACTAAACTAAGGACAACATAAACACCCATGCCCGAGGGCTGAATCGAATTCTCGACTGCGGACGGTCGCGCGCAACCGCACATTTTGTGAACACTAGGGTCAAGGTCCTGTATTCAAATGGCGTAGATGAAAATAAAGCATTAAAAAATGCAACACAGTTACTGGAAGATCGCTCAGTTCAGCTGGACGTGGCTTACATTGGAGCCAACTGCACAATTATGGCGACAATTATTTCCGAATTAGAAGGCTCGGGTACACCAATCGAAAACAATATTGCATTTCTGGAGGAAGTGAAAAAATTAATGACGCTCAGGTGAATTGGGAGGAAACGTATGGGAAAAATTCAGCAGATTTCCAGAACAACACCGGTGTGAAGAGCCCTTACGGAAAATCCTGTTGCACTGAATGCAGCGTGTCTGACCAAAATGCACCGAAACTGAAGTACGGCACATTCGTTGAAGTACAACGTTTATTCTCAGCATATCATGGTCATTCTCTGTAAAACCTTCAAATATGTTTGTTAAGTTTAAGGGACTTAACTGCTGGGTCATCAGTCGCTGAACTACCTTATACTAAAGACGACACAAACATCCATCCCCGAGGGGGGGATTCGAACTCCCGATCGTAGCGGCCGTGCAAACTGTACAATTAGCGTAGCAGAAATATAAGTAAATTTTATGACAGGTAAACACTGCATATAGCATCGAAACGTTCATTATACTTATCTTTCGATTTCATGTAAGAAGTTATCTAAATCCAAACTTTGCAAAATTCGTTCATAGATTGCTTGAAAATGGCCTAAGGCCGAAACAGCTGTCACTATAATAATAAAATAATTAGCTGTTTTATTATGTCATCATCAGCATCATCATCATCATCATTAGATACTGATTATGCCTTTCAGCGTTCAGTCTGGAGCATAGTACCTCCAATAAATTTCCTCTATGATCCTCTGTTCAATGCTAACATTGATGCCTCATGTTATGCCCTTCACTTCAAAGTCATTCTGCACCGAATCTAAGTACTTTCTTCTCGGTCTACCTCGACTCCTCTTACCCTCCACTGACGAGCTCATGAGTCTCTTAGGAAACCTTGCTTCTCCCATGCGTGTAACATGACCCCACCATCTCAGTCTGTTCGCTCTAACTGCTTCATCTATGGTGTTCATTACCAGATTTTCTTTGATTTCCTCATTATGGACACCCTCCTGCCATTGCTCCCATCTATTGGTACATGCAATCATTCTTGCTACTTTCATATCTGTAACCTCTATCTTATGAATAAGGTAACCTGTATCCACCCAACTTTCACTCCCACACAACAAAGTTGGTCGAAAGATAGAGCGGTGCACTGCTAACTTAGTCTCGGTACTTACTTCCTTCTTGCAGAAGAGAGTAGATCTTAGCTGAGCGCTCACTGCATTAGCTTTGCTGCACTTCGATTCCAGTTCTTTCGCTTTATTGCCATCCTGTGAGAAAATACAACCCTGGTACTTGAAACTGTCTACCTGTTCTAACTTTGTTCCTCCTATTTGGCACTCAATCTGTTTGAATCTCTTTCCCACAGACATTACTTTCGTTTTGGAGATGCTGATCTTCATATCATAATACTTGCACCTCTGATCGAGCTCTGAAATATTAGTTTGCAACCTTTCAATCAAATCGGCCGTTACAACTAAGTCATCTGCATATGCGAGACTGCTTATTTTGTTTTCACCTACTTTAATCCCGCCCTGCCAGTCTACTGTTTTCAACATAAGATCCATGAATAGTATGAACAACAGTGGTGACAGGTTACAATTATGTAGTTTTATTATTTATTTCCTGGTTGACAAACACTACAATATATCTAGAGACCTGCGCGGATGCGGATACCTGCAGTATTTATTACTTTGCGGCTAAAATTGTGAGCGACGCGGACATCCGCGTGTTATATGCGGATGAAGACCGAGGTACGTCTGTCAAAATGTTAGCTGAAAACTTCAAGCCTGTGGACATTTTTGGAATCCTTGCAGGGCGCAGATAGAGTGGAAGTCTGTCGTCCTCATCCCCTGGCCACAGCGGACGTAGCTGTACCCGAGGGAACTCCGCCTAATCAGTTTACACGACCGTGTCTTATCTGCGGTCTGTCAAGTGTCACTGCCCACCAGAGCTGCCATGCCAAATTTCCGCTGCCTTCAGTTAGCGCTTTGTAGTGACTGAGTGACAACGTATATCGTAGTGCATACAGTGACAATACTTTCTTAAAATTAATACGACATAAATGTATACTGTGTCGTGTAAAGTGAAAAGAGGTGATTTGGCATCAGTAAAGGAAAACAAACTGAAATTGTTAATTTGGGAAAAAAATTGGCAAGGAAAAGATCAACGATATAGTGGCCTATTTTGCTTGTAAAAAAGGTATATTTTTACACTGGATACGAAAGTGGAACTTCAAATTTGCTGAAACATTCATGTGAGTCAGGGCAACATAGCGTATTTTCTGATTTAAATACAAAGACAGATGCAAAATTTCCTGAAGTTCCGCCAAATGTAGCAACTTACCGCGCATTTCATTGCTTATTATGTCTATCTCCTGAACTATGTTTCTTACAGTCATTTAATTATGTCAATAACCGTCACGAAAGTGCATGCACTACGTTGGCAAAGTTTCATCGCAACCGAATGAACGGTACAGCCGCGCATAAAATACGACAAACATTCGTGTTTATGTATTAGATAAATGGTGACGGAAGTAAAAAAGATTGACAATAGCATTTTATAGCAACTTTCATAATCAGATACGGTGCAGCGTGAAAGTAACGTATTTAGGAAGATACAATATGTTACATCGTATATGCTGTCCGTGTCTACAGTCGACCTAGTCTCTTTTTGCTGACAGTTACCACTTAGAAGTAGACGGCAGTTTTAACACTTCAAGTTACATACTTTGCTTTGTGACACATATCCTCTTGTGTGTTAATAAAATGTCCCTTTTGTAAAACGCCAAAAGAACCGTTCATGTTTGGATTAGCCTATTTTGGAGTAGTTATAGCACTGTTACCACTGTTCGAGAAGTCAAAAGTACTGTCCTGGCCATGACAACTGCTACACCACGAAGATGACGTGCTACAGACGCAAAATTTAACCGACAGGAAAAAGATGTTGTGATGTGCAAATGATTAGCTTCTCAGAGCATTCACACGAGGTTGGCGCCGGTGTCCACAACTAAAACGTGCTGACATGAAGAAAGTTTCCAACCAATTTCTCATACATAAACAGCAGTTGACCGGAGTTGCCTAGTGAAACGTTGTTGTGATGCCTCGTGTAAGGAAGAGAAATGCGTATCATCACGTTTCCGACTTTAATAAAGGTCGGATAGTAGCCTATCGCGATTTCGGTTCATCGTATCACAACACTGCTCGCGATGGTTACGATCCAATGACTGTTAGCAGAATATGGAACCGGTGGGTTCAGGAGGGCAATACGGAATGCCGTGCTGGATCCCAACGGCCTCGTATCACTAGCAGTCGAGATGACAGGTATCTTATCCGCATGGCTGTAATGGATCCTGCAGCCACGTCTCGATCCCTTAGTCAACAGATGGGGACGTTTGCAAGACAACAACCATCTGCACGAACAGTTGCAGCAGCATGAACTATCAGCTTGGAGACCATGGTTGTGGTTACCCTTGACGCTGCATCTCACACAGCAGCGCCTGCCATGGTGTACGCAACGACGAATCTGGGTGCACGAATGGCAGAACGTCATGTTTTCGGATGAATCCAGGTTCTGTTTAGCATCATGATGGTCGAATCCGTGTTTAGCGACATGGTGGTAAACGCACATTGGAAGTATGTCTTCGTCATCGCGTATCACCCGGCGTGATGGTAACGGTCACCTCTTTTTCGCATCGACGGCGCTGTGAACAGTGGCCGGTACATTTCAGAAGTGTTACGACCCGTGGCTCTACCCTAAAGTCGATCCCTGCGAAACCGTATATTTCAGCAGGATAATGGACGACCGCATATTGCATGTCGTGTAGGGCCTTTCTGGATACGAAAAATGTTCGACTGCTGCCCTGACCAACACATTCTCCAGATCTCTCACCAACTGAAAACGTCTGGTTAATGGTGGCCGAGCAATTGGCTCGTCACAATACGACAGTCACTACTATTGATGAAATGTGGTAAAGTGCTGAAGCTGCATGAGCAGCTTTACGTGTACACGCCATCCAAGCTCTGTTTGACTCAATGCCCAGGCGTATCAAGGTCGTTATTACGGCCAGATGTGGTTGTACCGGGTACTCATTTCTCAGGATATATGCACCCAAATTGCGTGAAAATGTAGTAACATGCCAGTTCTAGTGTATTTGTCCAAGTAATACCCGTTTATCATCTGCATTTATTTTTGTTGTTGTAATTTTAATTTGTCAGTAGTGAAATTAAGTTGTTGCAGAAATATAACAATAATTATATCATTACATACTATGATTTTAAATTCTGCTATTACCCAGTCAAATCTTTAATACTTGCGAATGCGGGTAAAGTGCCGCGGTTATGGTTGTGGATATGGGCCTTGCGGAAGTGGTGCCGATGCGGATATCCCTTTTCATATCCGCTCAGACCACTAGATATATCCAACCCCCCTCGTTAGCAGAACATGTCTCGTTAATGTATGTTTAGTGTTACATGTTGGTGTGCTGAGGTGACCTCCGACCGCCGTCCTCGCTGTGTTGTTGCAGCCGCGCTACCTGCTGACGTCCCTGGCGAGCAACGACCTGGCCATCGGGCTGCTGGTGACGCCGTTCGGCGTGCTGCCCGCCGTCTACCGCTGCTGGCCCTACGGCGAGATCTTCTGCCAGATACAGGTAGGCCGCACAGCCATCCCCACTCAACCGCTTGTAATCCGCCGCGGAAAAGAAAAACGCATCTGGTTATGGATACATACTCTGTATGATACATAATTTTTCAAACTGTTGGAATTGTGTGGAAGGCACGGCGGCACATGAGTAAGTGGGCCAAGGCGCGCCGCTGACATGCAGATATTACGATAGTCTGGGGTTGTCACCAGAAACCACTGAAGACCGTGTAAGGCAACAGGAGACGATGGTGAACTGCCTCAAGCTATCAACTTGAAAGCAAGTGAAATGCAATGAATGCTGTACTATGATTCTTCTGTGCGCTATAGCTTCTTCCTGAGAAATCCAACAATCCCGTCTGCTCTCCTTTCATGGCAACTGCTCCGTCTGTAGTCACTGACATCAAACGATCCCAGTTCAGTCCAACAGAATCAACGGCTTCTTCGACGGCTTTTAGACTGTGCTCGCCGATGGTTGTGCTTTCTAAAAGTATCATATGTAAGAAAGAGCAGCGTCCACGCCGCGGATGTAAATCACTAATTGCGCGATGTCAGAAATATATATGGACTCATCAAATTGGATGGAAAATGCAATAAACTCCTATACTTTACTTGAAACTTCCTGGCAGATTAAAATTGTGTGCCGGAACCGGGACTCGAACCCGGGACCTTTGCCTTTCGCGGGCAAGCGCACTACCGACTGTGCTATCCCGACACGACTCACGATGCCGCCCCACAACTTTACTTCCTCTAGTATCTCGCCTCCTACTTTCCAAACTTCACAGAAGCTCTCCTGCGAACCATGTAAGACTAGCACTCCTGGAAGAAAGGATATGGTGGAGACATGGCTTAGGCACAGCCTAAGGGATGTTACCAGAATGAAACTTTCACTCTGCAGCGGAGTGTGCGCTGATATGAAACTTCCTGGCAGATTAAAATCAGCGCACACTCCGCTGCAGACTCAAAGTTTCATTCTGTATACTTTAGTTATTTATTGACGGTAAATGTCACCTGCCGTGGCACTTATGCGAAGAGTTACAGTTCGCCGAGAGAGACTGATGGCTGGAACTCATTTGCATTCAGCGGGCACAGAAAATCAGCAGCGTCATTGATGTATTCCTTTATAAACTCACATTCAACAAAAGTTTTTACAGCTCTTGTAATATTAAGCGCATTTTTGTAACTTCCACGTACCACCGGGCTATCATTGCTGACGTCCTAAAAGTATAAAACAGTGCCTCATAACATTCTAGATCGGTTATCTAGAAGACATGACAAAATAAAGTTGTAGACCTCTCATAACAAAGGCAACTTACCTCGGATTCATCTTGCGGCGTCTGATCGCTCTTTTTCAGTTCACTCAATTTCCCCATCCGGTCAGAATCCGAAAATAAGCTCTACTCGTCTTTGTGAAATATTTTGTAATGTCGTTCAGTAGTAAATTTCCGCTGAATAGCGAGAATACGGCTACATATTAAACATTTCGCATTTCCGCCTTTCTCCATAAAGAAATATTGATACTCCCATTTCTTTTTAAAAGACGTCAAATCCCCACTTCTCCGATTCTTCGAATCACTCTTCATTTTCTGGTGTTGGATGTAGTGTAGCGGTCGCTTAGCATCAACGTCCGCAGGTACGCCTGCTGTCACGCGGCGAGTTGCCGCCGCTGCCCCATATAACACCAGCCCACGGCTACTCGTGTGCAGCACGCGTGCGGCGATAAGCGCACACGTGCCACGTGCAATGTTTGCCCGGCCCTGTATTAAGTCAAAACAGATCTGTCGTGTTAAGAACTAATCTACTTTTGGAGAAGGTGCCGATCTGTCAAAGAGAGAGAGGTTAGGGCGGAAGTAAAATACTGGCTTTGTCGTGTGGACACCTGCTAGGGTAGCTGAAGTGATTTGCTTTGCGACAGAATCTGCGCGGAAAGCGGCCGTTTTGTCGGACTTTAGCTGCTGAGTGCCAGTTTAAGTACTTTCGCTTTTTTCGATTACATTAAAAAAAGGTAAAGCAGTCGACAATCCGAAGATTGGTTTGAACACCACAGTGCTTTACTAGGCATGGTCCTGTTTGGAGGTGGTATGCCGTTGCCTTCCTCCGACCTTCGAACTGACTTACCCAGCCAGTTATAGGGGGACCTACAGTTTAACGTGGGTTCCGAACCACGGTGCTACTCGGTATTTTTCACATGAGCAATACTGCCAGAGGTGAAAGAAGTGGAAAGTGACAGATAAAAATCTTAGGACCTGGCGGGGATCGAACCCGGGACCTTTGGATTTGTAGTCTGGCGCTCTACCACTGTGCAACCGAGGCGTACATTATGGAAATGTAATTGAACAGTATATGCTATCCTATTTGCCAGACTAAAGTCAAACTATATTGAATGGACGATTATTTAGCGTTGTGTAATCACTAATGGAATGATTTTTCAAAGGTTTGTATAGCTTATAGGACTTAACTACGGGGTCATCAGTCTCTAAACTTACAAACTACTTATGAGCTAGCTAATCCTAAGGACGGCACAAATATCCATGCCCGAGGGGGAGATTCGAACCCCCGACAGGGAACGGCCTCGGGCATCGTAGCACAGCGTCTCAAAGCGCTCGGCCGCATGTCTAATGATTTCTAAGGTCGCAGATTGAAGTACCTAGTAATATCTATTGTGGAACACGTGTGTTTTTGGGGGTGTTCGGATACTTTGGATCACAGATTGTATTACTAATGTTTGTGTAGGATCACTCCCTGTAGATCAAAACATGGGCTTCACGAACTTGTTAACACATCTCATCCAGGTGTCTGGATACTTTTGATCACAACGTGCAAATAAAAAAAGAAAACAACAGTAAAACATATGCGTTATGACAAAGGTAGCAAGATCTCCTATTAATCATTCAATGCCGGCCGAGGGGACTGAGGCGCTCCAGTCACGGTCTGCACGGCCACTACGGTCGGGGATTCGAATCCCCCCTCGGGCATGGATATTTGCGCCGTCCTTAGTCTTAGGTAGTTCATAAGTAGTTTGTAAGCTTAAGGACTGATGACCCCGTAGTTAAGTCCCATAAGTTCTACAAACATTTGAACATTTTTTCAAAACATGTTTTTGAATAAACTTTATTCAGTAGAGTTATCTGCCGTTGCCTACGTTATTCACAAACATTAGAATAATACTTTTATGCATCAGCCACTTATCTTTATCTTAAACTAGCTGAAAACCCGGCGTTGTCCGGGTATTTATTTATTTACTTCAGCCTTGAGTTAGTACTTCTCCTATCCCTTCTGTCTGTCTCTCTCTCTCTCTATCTATCTATCTCTCTCTCTCTCTCTCTCTGTCAATCACTTTTTTCGTCTAAAAGCGTCTTATATTCATGGGAGAACATTTTAAGAAATAAGGCTCTCTGGCATAATGTACAAAATTGTAAGTGCAGTATTCAAACAAAGAATGATGGTAATCAAAATACAAATGACATGTAAACTTCGTACAATCTCATATTTATTGATTTTTATGTTGTACAATTGTATAATTATTCAGGTGTGTATTCATTTGTATATGTGCTGTATATCTGTAAAATCTCTTGCGAATACAATTAGTAGTGAAGAGGTAATAGATTAAAACTTAGTGCGTGATGGGGCGATTTCCATGAACGTTACTATGTGCTCATATCTCATGTCGTACTGTGATACAATTTAGAAGGTACTTTCAGCTGTATGTGTGTATACCGTCTGTAAAATTTCCTGCGGCTACAATTTGTAGTGTAGAAATTATAAATTGTAACGTCATAACGAATGCCGCAGTTTTGAGCCATGAACAGCGGGAAAGTAGTAAGCGAGAAACTTTTTTTCCTTTCATTATTTTGATTTTTGTCAGCAAGAAAAAGTTTAATAAAGGTTTGTTGCAAGTCGCTAAGTACTATCAGTCTCATATAGTGTATTTATAAAGTCTCGCCGAATTATATGGCAGTTCCTTAAAACTACATTGTTTAAGACGTCATATCTTCTGCACTATGTGTCGTATGTGATTCTTAATTCTACAGCAATTGTTACCTCACGGTAAGGAATGTATGTACCAAATTTGGTTAATATCGGTCCAGTGGTTTAGGAGAAAGTATGCAGCATTGTCTGTAAATGCAGCAATTCTTTGCGCATCTCATTGTTTATGACGTCATATCTCGTGAGCCCTTTTTTATACTGCGACCGTCCTCATGGATTGAAGATTACGTGTACAATTCTTCATAAAGACTGGAACAAAACTGTAGATTTCTATGCAATACGTACATACAAACATACGGACTCTCTTCTTTGACATGCTTTACAATGCCATAGAAAGAAAAAAAGTGTTTGGTTGGGTGACAGGTTCTTGCTTGTATCCCTGTCCGATCAGTAAAATAATTATCCTCGGAAAGCGAATATTTCGTTATGAACATCAGCACATTATGGCGCCGGAGACTAGACACTCGGAGGATACGCAACCCGTACGATACGTATGTTGCACACGCTGTCGCATTATGCCTCTAAGCAGCAAATATCTTCAAATCAATAAAAATGTTGATCCAATCGCTACCAAAAATCAGAGTTACACTCTCTGGGGTTACCTGAATATTGTATAATGATGTCATCAAAATCGCTCCAGCCGTTTTCGAGTTTATAGAGGGCATGCAGACAAACATTCATTTTTATGTATAGAAATTTCATTATTCTTTCGCAAATGAAAGCGTAAAAAGATCCAAGTTTAATGTTTAAGGTCACATTTACTGTAGGGGTCATGAGAAACGGTGTAGGATCACGGGTACTAGGTACTATTTGCAGCTAATGTAGTTGCCTGACATGAAAGCAAACGAATACAGTTCGACACTCAGACTGCATCGAGCGATACTTCTTGAACAGAGCTATACATTTCCCAATATGTGTAACATGTGTGTGAGCAATACGGCATAGTAATGGCAACGTAATGTCGCAATATCGGGCCGGGGTATATGGGGTGCAGCCAAGACTGGAGGACGTCATCTCTCTAGGAAAACTGGCCTCAGTATTCCAGGCCGAAATCACTGACATCAGGGCGTGTGTGGAGGAGAATTTGCGTAGGTGCTACAAAGATTGTAGCATCTATATCTATTCAGACAGCCAGGCAGCCCTGAGATCACTGGCTGCTCCTGCAACAATGTCTAAAATTGTTGCAGAATGTCACAGGGTTCTGGTAGAGCTAGGGGAAAGCAATAGAGTAAACCTATTGTGGGTCCCTGGCCACTCGGGGATCAGTAGCAACGAACATGCCGACAGATTAGCCAGGATAGGGGCAGAGACTCCATTTATTGGACCGGAACCTGTCCTGCCAATCACCAAGGCAATGATCAAATTGGAGCTACGTAACTGGCTCAGAAGACAGCACGTAGAATATTGGACCAAAGTCCATCAACAAAAACATGGCAAGGTAATGATGCCAAAGCCATGTTTTAAAAGAAGCTCTGTATCCTGGGTCTGAACAGGAGAGAGATTAGACTCATTGTTGGATTGCCTACAGGCCATGGGAATTTCAAAAAACACCTACATACAATGTGAATAACAGAAGAGGACCCTAAATGTAGGATCTGTGATGACGGTGATTGCATCACATCTAATCTTCGAATGCATTGCATTAGAGAATAAAAGGCACAGAATATTTGGGTCAACCAGACCCGAAGAAATTGTCTAATAAAGAATTGGTAAAGGGACTCCTTGCACTGTTCAAGGGCATTGATTGGCTTTACTAGATATACAGGGAGCGATACCGCACAATAAACTTAGTTTCGGTGCGGGCAGTGGTGGGTTGGACCAAGACTGTTTTGGCTTCCTGGAAAAATCAATCAATCAATCAATCAATGTCGCAATAAATATTACGTGCGTGACTTTCGAAGATACTATTTCGGAAGATATATTTGAAACGATATATACATTCCTAACCATAACCTGTATTGTTCACATGTGTCAATTGCTCTACCCTTTCCAGAAGCTGCACACGCCCCATATCATTACAGAGCCTCCATCAGGTTGATCAGTCCCCTGATGACATCAACTATCCATTGTTTACGAGGTTGTCTCCTTAGCCGTACGCGTCCATTCGCCCGATTCAATTGTAAATGATACTCTTCAGACCAGGGAACATGATTCCAACCATCAACAGTCCAGTGTCTCAGTTAACGGGCGCAGGCGACGAGGGAAATTTTATATCGTACAGTCGTCAAGGGTACAAAAGTAGGCCTTCGTCTCCGAAAGCTTATATTGATCATCATCAGTAAACACTTCCGGGCTGAGTTACCGTGCTCGATCTATAAAACTTCCTCTCCCTGACGTTTCGTTCTCGACTACGGAGAACATCTTCCGAGGTTGAGTCGACGTCTGGCTGCTGGGGGCTGAGGCTGCTCCTTATATAAGATCGTAGAGGGCGCCACCTCACGTCACGTGACGTCGATGTGTGGCTATCTCTGGCTATCGTCTGTTCTATCGATTGCGGGCAATCGATTGTCACGTGATTGATGCAACGTCGATCGCCATATCTTGTCCAATTTTAATCTTTCTTCTTTACGATTAAAATTGTATTGATGTTTGTGGATTTCATTTGTCTCCCTATACATACGTGTAAAATAGTGTGACGTCCTCGCCAGCACACTTGTCTCACCAAATTTTATTTCGTGATCTCCTTCCGTGAAAACATGTTCCGCCACTGCCGATTTGTCGATGTGTCCCAAGCCTCAGCCCCCAGCAGCCAGTTGTCGACTCAACCTCGGAAGATGTTCTCCGTAGTCGAGAACGAAACGTCAGGGAGAGAAAGTTTTATAGATCGACGACGGCAACTCAGCCCGGAAGTGTTTACTGATGAAGACGCCGGCCGTGAAAGCCTTCATGGGATGGTTTATATCGATCATGTTTCGTTAAATGGTTCGCACGCTGACGCTAGTTGATGGCCCAGCATTGAAATCCGCAACAATTTGTTGAAGACTTGCAGTCCTATCACGTGAAATTATTCTCTTCAATCATCGTTGGTCCCGTTTTGACAGGATCTTTGTTCGGCCGCAGCGATCTCGTAGATTTGATGTTTTACCAAATTTCCTATAATCACGGTGTATTCGTGAAATTGTCGTACTGGCAAATCCCAACGCTAAGTCGGAGATGCTGTGTACCACATTTCGTGAGAGGACTGTAACACCACGTTGAAACTCCCTTATATTTTGATAATCTGCCATTGGGGCAGCAGTAACGTATCAAACCCCTGCGTCAGATACCTGTACGACGGGCGTTATAAAAATTCCTTGCAAAAATAAAAATTACTAATGTGTTTGGGGGAAAAACCATATTTATTTTTCGACATAGTCTCCTTTTAGACTTGAACACTTCGTCCAACGCTTTTTTAATTTATTGATCCATTCCGAATAATAGGAATTGTCCAAGCATGCAGAATAGGTATTAGTTTCTGTAATCATCTCCTCGTTTGAATTAAATCTTCGTACCGCCAGCCACTTCTTCAAATTGGGGAACAAATAGTAGTCCGAGAAAACCACGTCTGGAGAATGGTGGGCGGGGGGGGGGGGGACCGGGGGTGAAACGAGCTGGAATCCTATTTCCAATAATTTTGTGACTACAACAGCTCAGTTGTGTATAGGTGCGAAACCCTAAAGACCGTCACCATAACCTTTCCGGCTATTTTTAGTGCAGATTCTCCCTTGGTAGTCCATTGTTTAGATTGTTCTTTGGTCTCAAGAGTGTAATCATGTATCGTTGTTTCATCCACAGTGATGAAAAAATCTTTCGGATTCTTCCTGAACAGCTGCAAACCTTCCTTCCAACATCTTCATTTAAAACTTCCGGGCTCATAAGCCATGGTCGATTTATAAAACTTTCCCCTAACGTTTCATCTTCGGCTGCGGAAAACATCTTCAGAGGTAGAGTGGCGAACTGCGATGAGAACTTGACGGAGCGCCGTATAAATAAGCAATGTAGAGGGCACCACAAAACATCACGTGACGTCGGCTACGACACTATCTCTGGTATTGCCAACATTCTTGGCAGAGAAGAATCGATTGTCATTCCGCTGGTGTAAAGCAGAAGTCCAAATTCTGTCTAATTTAACAGCTTCCTCTTTCCTGTTAAAATTATTGCGATGTTTATATATCTCGATTGCTTCTCTATATGTGCGCGCATCATAGTGCAAAGTTTTTGAGATGAGACTGGTCTCATTAAATTTAATTACATGGTTGCCTTCTTGGTATACATGTTCCGCTACAGCCGATTTCTCCGTGTGCCCCAGGCGGCAATTCCTTTTATGTTCGACCAGACGAGTATTGACGCTTCTTTTTGTAGTTCCAATGTAGACTGAACCACAGCTGCAGGGAATTTTATATACACCTGGTGTATTCAACTGATGTCGTACATCTTTTGCAGATCTTAAATATTCTTTTATCTTCCTTGTAGGTCTGAAAATGGTTTCTACCCCATACTTGTCCAGCACTTTTCCAATATGGACTGTAACCTTATTTATGAACGGAAGAAAAACTTTCCCCTAGGGCGGTTGTTGTTCCTTGTTAACATTAACTTTCTTCCTGGTACGAAGGGCTCTGTGTATTTATTTGGTAGAATAACCGTTCTTCTGGAAGGTGGATCGTAAATGCTCCAACTCATCTTTTAAATAAGTAAGTTCGCAAATTTTATGCGCCCTGTCAACCAATGTTTTAACCACACCTCTTTTTTGTCTGGGATGGTGGTTAGAGTCTTTATGCAGGTAACGGTCAGTATGAGTAGCCTTCCTGTAGACGTTGTGACCCAACGTCCCGTCCACGTGCTTGATTACAGACTTCACGCGATTCCGTTTTTGGTCAAGCGTGAGCAATCGCGGCACCCATCTTGCGGATAGCTTTCTCATGTCCAAATGTTTATGCATAATATTATGTACCCGTTCATTCAAGATGCCCACAGCGCTAGCAATCTGACGCACCTTAACTCTTCTGTCATCGTTCACCATATTATGGGTTTTTTATCAATCATTTTTAGAGTCGTAACCTCCACAGGGCATCCACAACGTTCAGCGTCACTCCACAAATTTTGAAACCACTTATAAACTGTTCTAATCGAAGGTGCAGAGTCACCGTGAATGTTTGTCAAGCTCCTTTTTAGTCTCCTGAGGTGTTTTACTCTTCATAAAGTCATCTTTAATCACATCACGAAATTCTTTTTCGTCCATTCTTTGACAGTCACTCGACTTCTTTGATTCACACGAATCCAAACACAAAGAAATATACCAATATGGCTGACACTTGGTGTGCGTTCTTTCCAAAGATGCTACTAAGTAAACATGACCTCGATACGGACTTTTGAAACCCCCCTTATATTCGTATACGGCATTGCCGACAGCAGTGCCGTCTTCTGTTTACATATCTCTGTGTTTGCATATGCATGTCTATACCAATTTCTTCTCCTCTTCGATGCAGACAGAGCTAATGATTTACTGCCAAAAAAATACGATTTACACATGCACAGTCTCCCTCTCTCTCTCTCCCTCTCTCTCTCTCTCTCTCTCTCTCTCTCTCTCTCACATACACTTACATACACACAAATGTAATCACATTCTCGCACAGTTTCGTTGATCTTATTATCACATGTCAGCGGCCATTTCCTTGAGATACTGCAACAATTACGATAAAAAATTAATAAAGGAAAGGCTTCTATTTTACGACCAGTCGCTGACGACCAGTCGTTAAAGGCGGACGCAAGATAAAAATACACCATTATAACGCTGCCAGCAGTAACGAGTTTTACAGTTAATTATTGGAAATTACTTTCAAAAACATTACCTTGCGTGTAATCACGTAGCAGATGTAATTACTCGGTGCTAGTCTATGTTTTATCAGCCCTACGCTATTTCAGACTGTTCCAGTTAATTTAGATTCAATTACAACACGTATAATTTATGACGCCAATAATAATATCATCGGAATAATGTCATTTGTCATTCAAATAATTTGAATTGAATCACTAAATAACCATTATCCTCATCACTCCGACTCGCAATCTTTTAAATTATCGAAGTCAAATGTATAAAACAATTTCAAATGTCAGTTTGCGTTACGATCATGTAAATGAGAAAAGTATTTGACGACGCTCTCAGTATTAGGAAAAGCTAATTTTTCGCGCAAGTCACTGAGGTACGCCCCGAACTATGTATGATACAATGATGTAATTTGCTGATAGATTCAGCGGTTTGGTACATACTGTCTGCGAAATCGTTTGTAAACATAGTTGCTGCTAAATAAATAACGGTATTATTTATATGGTCGTTTAACAGCGAAAATATGGCGAGAGATAAAAGTCGTATTTTGATTATTCCATGTGAGATTAGAGAGAGAAAGTTACGAAACGTTTGAAGCTGTATGTAAAGTTTATTGGAAGCCAAATGCTGCAGTTAAGATGTGAATATTTTAAAAAAATAAGTGATCGTCGAAAGTACTGACTCATCATAGAGAAAAGTAAAATGTTCAAATGTTGGTAAATCTATCGAACCAAACTGCGTGGTCATAAGTCCGTAGCTTACAAACTAAGGTAAACTAACCTAAGAACAACACACACACACACACACACACACACACACATATGCCCTATGGAGGAATCGAACCTCCGACGGCGAGCAAAGGTGCGCTCTGCATCGAGGCGCCTTAGATCGCTCGGCTACTCCACCGCGGAAGAGAAAAGAAAGTAAAACGACTTTCGGAGGAGTCAAAGAAAAGTTAATAAAATAATAAAATTTAATGGAAAGTTTGCTGTTACACGCAGAGTGGAAAGCACACGAAAGGCCTCTATAAGGGGAAGATTTGTCTGCTGAAGTGATAAAGCAAAGAAGGAAGAAGATGTGGAAGACATCATAGATCCAGTATTACAGTCAGAATTAAAAATTCTGGAAGACTCGAAATCAAATGGAGACTTGGGAATTTCTAGAATTATTATCGGAAGTGGCAACGACTATTCTCGATGGTGTATTCAATCTATGAAATTGGCATCAGACTTTCGGAACATTATCGTCGAGTTATTCAAAATGTTCAAATGTTTGTAACTATAAGGGACTTAACTCCTTAGGTTACCAGTCCTTTGGCTTACAATCTACTCAAAGTAATTTAAACTCCAGATATTAAGAACAACACACACACTCATGCTCGAGGGAGAACACGAACCTCCGACGGGGATCAACTACGCGCTCCGCAGCAAAGCGCCTTAGATCGCTCGGCCACTCCACCACGGCGACAAGCTAGCAATGGCATATGAGATCTAACGTATGATAAGCGTAACTTAACAGGAATCCGACGAGAATAATATCAAGGAAAAGAAAATTGAGGATCATTTAGATGATGATACGTTTGGCCTTAGTACATCTACATAGATACTCCGCAAGTCACATTGAAGTGCATGGTAGAGGGTTCATCGAACCGCTTTTGTGATATTCATCTACCGTTCCTTTCTCTAATAGCTCGAGGGAAAATGGAAAACCTAAATCTTTCAGTTTTCGGTTTGATTTATTTTGTTAAGATGATAATGTTTCCTTATGTAGGTGGGTGATGACGAAGTATTTTCACAATCAGTAGAGAAAGAAATTTCATAAGTAAATCTCGCCGCAGCGAATAACGCATTTCCTTTAATGATTTCCATCACATCTCGTGAATCATTTCCGTTATACTCTCTCCCCTGTACTGCGATAATACGAACCGAGCTGCCCCTCTTTGAACTTTTACTACATCGTCTGTCATTCCCACCCGATGTGGATCCCACAATGCGCAGAAATACTCCAAAATAGGACACCTATGTGTAGTGCAGTTTCTTTAGTAGGTTCCATATTCTAAGTGTTCAGCCAGTAAAACGTAGCCTTTGGTTCGCCTTCCCTACAATATTTTCAGCGTGTTCTTTCAAATTTCAGTTGATCGTAATTGTTACACCTATGTATTTAGTATAATTGACGGCCCTTAGTTTTGTCTGATTTATCGTGTAGATGAAGTTTAACGGATTTCTTTTAACGGTCATATGGATGACTTCACACTTACCAATATTACGCGTCAATTGCCAATTTTGTACCATGCAGATCTCTAAATCATTTTGCAGCTGATTCTGATCTTCTGATAACATTAATAACCGATAAATAACATCATGCACGAACATCGTAAGAGAGCTATTAGGATTCTCTTCTAAATTGTTTATAACAATAATGTACAGTAGGGGCCCTATAAATCTTCCCTGGGGAACTGTAGATATTGCTTCTAATTTACTAGATGACTTTCCGCCAGTTACAACTTACTGTGTCATTTCTGACAGGATCCAATCGGACAACTGTAACGATATTCCATAAGCACGCAATTTGATTAGAAGTGTCAAAAGTCATGTCCATTTCGCTTCCCTTTTCGGCAGCAGTCATCACGTCACGTAAGCTGTGTTTCACAGGAACGCTGAATCGTTGTTGACTAAGGGTAAGAAAAATCGCTCTCTTGAGGTACTTCATAATATTTGAGAAAAGTATAGGTTCTAAAATGCTGCTGCAAACTGACATCAATGATACAGGCCTGTAATATTTCTGATCACTCCTATTACTTTTCTTGAATATTGGAGTCACCTGTGCAACTTTTCAGACTTACTTCTACAACTTTTACAAATTGAATGAAAAAAAAAGCGCAGAGAAAATCAAACTACAGAGTGTCGCTTCGAATCAGAAGGCGGTTTACGTACGAAATATGAAGGCGCTGTCTGCTGTGTGTCAGTCGGCGGACAAATTTACAAATTCGTCAGAGATGCAGTCTGACATTGCGCTTGATAATGGAAGCGTGTTCATAGTATTTGTCCACCTACAAACACCGTCGGACGTTTTGTGAAAAATAGGAGTAACCTTTAGGTAGGCATATACTAAGAAGAGTTAAAGTGCTCGAACTGAAGTGCATAAGACAAGAATGTAATTTTCGATCCTTATCCCAGTTTCCTACTTTTCTACTATTTCCGTTGTGTAAGAGGACTGGAGAGAGTACCGGACAGGAACATTCCTGCAGATGTATGGATTATTTGCTTTCGTTGCCATGTTACAGGAATCTGTTGAGGTGTATAGAATACAAACCTCTACACTAGCGCGCAGAGGCCACACACACATTTCGTTCTTTTTTTTTTTGGAAAGTCTGACTACATTTGTTTTGCGTTCAAAGCCTAGCGATCTCTGTTGCTTCGCAAAATAAGTACGTCGATACATATCATATGTTCGTGTTTGCATGTACCCAGTTCTTATTGAGTGTTCGTACAGTACAAGTCGTGTATTATTACAATGACATACTTGAACCAGTAATTGCAAACATGCACTTTCTTTATGGTCGGACTCATCGGAACGCTAATAAAGTACAGAGTTTGTATGCGGTACATTCTCCTAATAGGTGTTTGCCGAACAAGAAGACGTTCCAGACAATGCGCAAGCGTATGAGCAAAATATTTTCGTTTAGCAGACCTGGTCATTCTTCCATGACTGCAGTATCGAGCTCTGTTGGGTCAGGTGCTAGTCTGGCTGCAATGTGTCTGCCAAGTGGATGCTCAATCAGGTTTAAGTCCGGTGAACAAGCTCGCCACTCCATTCGTCCAATTCCCTAAGCTTCAAGCATGTTGTCCATCAGTGCAGCTCCATGGAAATGAGCTTGTCGTCTACCTGAAGGGCCCTATTTCCTACAGTACCAGTGTAGGGCACAACTAATGGTTGCAGCATGCCGTCTCTATACCTCTGACAATGAGCTGTCAAAGCGCCATTCTGAACGACATGGAGCTCCGTAAGTCCCCAATACTGGCTCTTGCCCACACCATTCGTCCACCACCATGATATGGTGATGGTTCCTGTACTTCAGCAGGACTGTTCGGAGTTCCACGTTCTCTCCATATGAGGGAACGACAATTGTCAGTCTGAACACAAAATCTTGATTCATCTGTTAACAGAACCTTGCGCGGTGATCATCGGTTCTAGATTTAGAAACTATTTAAACTTATGCTAAGGACAACACTGACACACACACACACACACACACACACACACACACACACACACACACACACAAACGCACGCACACACAACACCCATACCCGAGGGAAAACTCTAACCTCGGACGGTAGCATGGACATTCCTGCGCGGCTAAGTGCAACAAACAGACACACTTTAATGCTCGACATTATACACAAACCATCTCGCAATAGGTGACTTAGCGCTTTAGACCGTGTGGCCATCGCCCCCCCCCCCCCCCCCGCAGCGCAAAATACAAAGTAGCGGAAGCAGCACCAGGAAAGTAGTGGCAAGGGTACATGTCAGTCATATGACAGTGAGGAGAAGTGTTGAGAACAGCTTCTTTAATCACCTTCAAAGTGTCCGTGGTCTTAGTGCGGCTGACTTTCCACCCAGAGCAGCATTTTGTACCTGGGAAAGTTGCTGATATTGGACCAGTTGCTTATTTTAAAAATCCCAAGCCTACAATATCTACCTAATCGAAATTAAATGTACTGTAACAGGAGCTACATGTTGTAAACTTTAATCTGCTAGTGTTATACTTCGAATAAACACACTGCATAAATGTGTATTACTTAAAATTTAAAAATGTGTAAATGGTCCAAATTAGGAAACTGGTTGCCTAATCTGGACGTTCAGTGAACGTGGTGAAACAGTGACTAAAAGAAAATAAGACCCGTAATATTTTATAAAAGCTTATTTTCAACATCTATTTTTATTTTATTTATTTATTATTTAACATGCCCCATTACATAGTTATATTACATGTTTTATGGTTAAATTCAGGCGGTTACATCAAATGTTTTTGCAAACACAAGTACAGTACATAAGTTGACAGGGTTTACAAAGGAACAAACAATTTTATACATCAGGAAATCTTATTGAATTACAAAAATTGTAAAAGTCTGTAGTGAATTTAAACGACCATATAAATAATACCATTATTTATTTAGCAGCAACTATGTTTACAAACGATTTCGCAGACAGTATGTACCAAACCGCTGAATCTATCATATTTACTGACGGGCCATCCTCCTCCTTTGGCATTTTCTTTTTCCTGAGATGTCCCTCTCTTTCAATAAATTGCAGCAGTCAATAAGCACTGTGGATTTCGTCTCATAAATAAATAAAACTACTTTTTATCTACCAGTTTCTTTTCTTTGTTGAAATAACGATGTAGTTAAAATTTCTCTGGTATGTCTAAAAGATGTTTGCGAACATCTTTGATTGTGAATCCAAAAACCTCTCTTCAAATAAAAGAAGGTGATCTGCGACAATTTTTCCATTTCAGTCGTAAAGGTTGATTTTCTTCTGAATAACTGAACATCATTTGAGCACGTGTTTTTACCATCAGCATGTCTGTTTATTGTAGCTGTTGTTACTCGGTACGAACGAGCACACTCGTTAAGTCCATGGTCGGCGTTTCTGTATGCTTCAGTTCATCTTCTATTTCCCGTACATTTCCCTTTTCGCCATCTTGCAAACCTAAAAGGATTACCATACTTATTACTTATTTTTAATTGTTTTTCCGCCATCAAAAATAAACCTAAAATGTAACATGTATCTATTTCCTACTGCTAAAATGACGTTGAGTATTATTGTTATGAGTGACCCCTAAATTGGACCGGACCAAATTAGGAAACAACCATTGGTCGTACTTCGGCAACTCGACGCCATATAAGTATAGATAACGTTATAACGTTGCAATAACACACAACGCTAAACACTAGTTTTGGATATTGAATTAATTATTGGTTTATGAGTGGCACTTATGAACAATAGTGCTATTAATTTCTCTACTTACTTTTACAGCAGAGGAAACCTTATGATCTGTAGCAGAAAACTTGCAGCGACAAGGAAGAAAACGCAATAATGGAAATTGTCCTCCCTCCAATGACTAAACTCGACTGCCGACTGAACCACGTGACGTCGACAATATTTCTCACCAGTTGTGACAACTTAAAATTTTAAGTTTCCAACACACGGTGAAACACGTTAAGCGGTCCAATTTGGGCAACGGTCCATTTTCGGCAACCCTCCCCTATGTATGGTCAGAAACAATATATTCTCTCTGCTATTCTGCTTAACGATGAAGTTAAAGTTACCAGAAATGAAGAGCAGAACTTTCACAGTACCCATGTCTGGGTTTATGAAAATCCCAGAAATGTTATGCAGAGCGGACAACAGTTCAGTATTAATTTTTGGGCTGAGTAGTAGGTATCACATTATCTGGTTTTTTCGTGTTATCAGGAACATTGACAGGAGCGTCAACTGCGACATTTAAACAGATATTTTTACACTGTTTGTTGGAAGACGTTTCACTGGATTTAATTAAGCGCATATGGTTCATACTTGATGGAGCACCGCCTCATATTGCTAATGCTGCTGGAGCGACTTTACCTCAACGATTCCCAAACGAATGGATAAGGCGTCAGGGGCCGAGGCCGTAGACTGTTCTTCTCCCAACCTCAATCCATGAGACTTGTACTTTGGAGTCATTTTAAGGCCAATGTGTACGCCACACATTTGATAACGTGGAATTGCTGCGTCAGCACATAGACCAGCAGATACGACAGAAGCCTGGAATATGGGATGGAGTGAATCAATGATGCGGCGCATAGACGCTTGCATTACAATTCGTGATAGCCATTTTGAGATTCATCTTTAGAGAACCGTACGTAGTAATTTACACTGTATCAATACCAATGACAAACTTACTTCGTGAGACGGTCTTTGTTATGTACACCACAGCAAATGCCTGTCACACCGTGACGAAAGGAAATAAATCTAGGGTTACCAGACGTCCTCTTTTACCCGGACATGTCCTCTTTTTTGGACCCTAAAAATGGTCCTGTCGGGTTTTTAACAAAATGGGGTAATGTCCTCTTTTTTGCGTTGTGCAACAGCTTCAACTTGAAAGTTCGTAAATACAACTCTCTGAACTGTCACAATCACTAACTCTAGAGAATTAAACCTTTCTTGAAACATTTTTTTTTTTTTTTTTTTTTTTTTTTTTTTTTTTTTTTTTTTTTTTTTTTTTTTTTAATTTTCTCGTTTCTATGCCGCCGATGCCCTGACGTCAAGCTACTTCGGAACAATTGAAATAATTGTCACTATTACGAGCTTCGAGGCGACCAATTACAAACATACGTCTGCAACAATGGTAGACAGTGCAATACACATAGTATAATATGAAACTCTGCCCCCCTTTCTCTGGTCGGAGTGTTGTGTGACACCCAAAAATAAGACGTTCAGTCTATTGTGCTGGGACTCGGCAGTTCTTTCTGTGTCTGTCAACCACACTTATGACTTTCAGATCAAAAGATAGTACAGTGTTCGTTACACATAAATCAAAATCTTGTTCAGAACTTCATACAAATAAGCTCAGATGCCACAGTCACCATTCCTATTTCACCATTCGCCTGTTTAGGACCAAAGAGTCGTAACTACATAAACAGAGTTTTGAAAAAATCAATTTAAAGCATTTGTCCTAAAAATTGAGTAGTTTTTAGTAATTAATTGCTAGCCTTTGTACGGTAAATAAAAAGTATTTTATTCATTGCTTTTTTCACCTAGGCCTTACATTTTCCAATCACTCACTAGAATCTAGAAGCAAATCATGTATATATTCATGTCGTTCTGATCCGAAATGGAAGGATGGCTATATCAACGAACGCTTAGATAATTTTCAGTTACTTTATTCGTGACAATTTTAAGTCAACAGTACTATGGTTTCCCTAAATAATGCATCGTATAAAAATTCAGGTGAAAACAGGTGTGATCGACAAGGTATAAGTATGGTAAAAATGTTCAGCACTTAAGACGATAACTACAAGTGGGGAAGTGATGAAATATTACGGCTTCACCGCTATGTAGTTTATGTAATTCGTTCTACGGGTCTCAACATTTCATGCTTCTTAATTTGGAAGAAGATGAACAAATTTCGTAAGATGCGTAAGATGTATTACAAACAAGACTCTGATAATACAGTAGATACATCACTAGTACTTGAGTTGTCAATACGAGAGAGAGAGAGAGAGAGAGAGAGATTTTTTTATGAATCTAGAAATGTCCTCTTTTCTTAAGACGGATATCTGGTAACCCTAAATAAATCATACGTGTATAGCACATGTTCTACTTGTTCGCAGGTGCTCTATGAATTCCCCAGAGCTTTCTCACATATTTAAGTTATAACCTGTATATTAGTTAGACACAAATATGAGCATTTCCGTAAGCATGAAGTTTTTCAATAGAGGTAAAAAGCTTCTTCAATTTCTTTCACAAAAGTGACAATATTGGGAAATTTAACCATCGCTTTTACACTAGCAATATCTGCAACGAAATAATAATTTCTGTGTGATTGAGCATGCTTTTGAGAGATATTTAAAACGGCAATATGGAAATGGCCGAGTTTATGACCAACAATTGGACATAGCCATGATTGTCACCTACTTGGTATCGGGTGCTGACGGCTTCGTCAGTAATCAGCAGTGTAATTAATTGAACCTCAGTGGAATAGCCGAGCGTTTTAACGCGCCTTGCTGTGGAGCGCAAGGTTGCTCGCCGTTCGAGGTTCGAGTCCTCCCTGGGGTATGGATGTTTGTGCTGTCCTTAGCATAAGTTACTTTAAGCTGGTGTAAGTAGTTGGTAAGTCTAGGGCCTGATGACCAACGTAGTTACGTCCCTTAGGTGTACAAACATTCCACCATTGGATTTTTGCCTCTAACGAAATACACCTGGTTAAATAACAAACTGACACAATGTATGGAAACTTGACACATACTGTAAACTATTACAAACAAACACAATGTGAAAACACCATCATAACTGTCCCTTAAAACGAGTTGATTGACTTCATCTCCTTCATGAGAAGATTCATTGAAACTCTCACAACCAGGCATATAGGTACTGAATTTTCTTGCATTAAATCACTGTCGGAGATTACGTCCTCATACCACTTTAGTTCGTACATTTCATTTCACTTCCTACCGTAGTATTTTGATAGTAATGTTTGTACTGCTTGTGTCTTACACGTATTTATTTTTACTCTAGTCTTATCGTACAGGATTTTCTCCTGGTTTCATGACCGAAAAGGATTGATCGATTTCAAAGCAATAGTTCCGCCCACCACTGACACACAATGATTTCGGCGTCTTGCTCTACACTAACTTTTTAACTTGCAAAATCTTAAAATGTCGCTTCGATGCATCTTTAACAGAGGCTTTAACCTCCACCTTCCAATTTGGTTAGGACCCATCCCTTGCTAAAAATATAACTTCTACATATTTCCTAAATTCTTCACGGTGCTGTTCATCCTGCACAATCTTATCTTCCTAAGCCTTCTTCCCATTACACCAAAAACTCTTATCATTTGGCATATAAGAGTGCCCTGTGACTGGAAACATCAATTTTTATCAAAAAATTTTGTTCATTGTAGCAAATAAATGCATGTGGTTAACTAGGTTGTAGTTTTGTTTTGGCTCGTTCACCTATCTGCTGAAAGCCGTAGTATCTCCGCCTTCAAAATAGCCACTATTAGATTTCCGTTCAAATCATTCCATTGTTCAAAAATGTTCAATTGTTTGTAAGCCTAAGGGTCCAAACTGCTAAGGTCATCGGTTCTTAGATTTACAAATTACTTAAACTAACTTACGCCAAGGACAATACAACCACCCCTGCCAAGGGAGAGGACCCGCACTTCCAGCGGGAGCGAAGATGTGCGCTCCGGTGGACCGCCTATGAGTAACCAACTGGTTGGCAACGATAGATCTTGTCACTTACGGACTCATAAATCTTTTTATATGTGTTGTGATAAGTGTACGATCAAACCAACCGGTTGGCAACGGTAGATCTTGTCACTTCCAGACTCATAAATCTTTTTATGTGTGTTGTGATAAGTGTACGATCAAACCAACCGGTTGGCAACGGTAGATCTTCTCACTTCCGGACTCATAAATCTTTTTATGTGTGTTGTGATAAGTGTACAATCAAACCAACTAGTTGGCAACGGTAGATCTTATCACTTCCGGACTCAAAAACCTTTTTATGTCTGTTGTGATAATTCTACGATCAAACCAACCAGTTGGCAACGGTAGATCTTCTCACTTCCGGACTCATAAATCTTTTTATGTGTGTTGTGATAAGTGTACAATCAAACCAACCAGTTGGCAACGGTAGATCTTATCACTTCCGGACTCAAAAACCTTTTTATGTCTGTTGTGATAATTCTACGATCAAACCAACCAGTTGGCAACGGTAGATCTTGTCACTTGCGGACTCATAAATCTTTTTTTTTAAGCTTATGTGACTTAACAACGGGGTCATCAGTCCCTAAACTTACAAACTACTTATGAACTACCTTATACTAAAGACGGCACAAACATCCATGCCCGAGGGGGGATTCGAACCCCCGACCGTAGTGACCCTGCAGACCGTGACTGAAGCGCCTCAGTCTCCTCGGCCACCGCGGCCGGCTTTGTGTTTGTTCTGGCAAGTGTACGATCAGACACTGCTACCATTACAATACGACGGTCTTGGTGGTCGACCTTGATGCTTGGACACAGAGAAGACCGTGTACGAGAGTGAAAGTGTTCACGTGATTATTGCAACAATCATCGTTGTACAAATGAGGAGGCACATCCAACGTATGCGGAAATTTTCCGAGAGAATCACTCGGCCACTATCACTCGGCTACAGTCTGACCGCTTTCAAACTCGCTCAGTTGACTGTAGGAAGCATGAGTGAGGTCTCCATTGAGTGCTGCGTGTTTGCTTCACACGTTGATATCAAACTGAGTACCATCAAGTAGCTTATAAAGATAACAGCGGAAACTCTTCGCTGAACAGTGACACAGCTCTCCCGCGCCCTTCCTAGCGGTGTGAGTTGTAAAGTAAAACTGGGAGTTAACGGCCGATTAACACTGAAAGAACACACAGCGTCGTACGTGAGCGAACTGTTGCGAACACGGGGCGGCGCGGCTCGGAGACCCCGAGTAAATTTCAAACACGCGGCCAACAGTTAACTTGTCCTACGTGAGCGCGACAGCGCGAGGCCGCGTGCAACGCGCGAGTCTCCCAAACGGACGGTTCGGTAGATTCGCGCGAAGTGGACACCGTTTCAAATGTTCAAATGTTTGTAAATCTATCGGACCAAACTGCGTGGTCATCAGTCCGTAGCTTACAAACTACTTAAACTAAGGTAAACTAACCTAATGGCCAGTGGCGGCGCTAGAAGAAAACTGGGCGTCGGCGAATTCGTCTTTGCGAGGCCCCTTTCATTTTTTCATTAATGAAGAAAATGTGCCGCGGCGGTGCGCTATGCTACGATGCGTGAGGTAGTTCCCCGTCGGGGGTTCGAATACCCCCCTCGGTAATGGATGTTTGTGCTGTCTTTAGTATAAGTTAGTTCACAAGTAGTTTGTAAGTTTAGGAACTGATGACCCAGCCGTTAAGTCCCATAAGCATTACAAACATCTGAACTAAATGTGAAATGAGCTGAATAATACATCAATAATCATTATACTAAAATTCTATTGGTATAATATCCAAGTATTATTACAATGACCAAAATTACAATAAACAAACACAAATTAGAAGAACTTTTCACTTTTTCGTCTCACTGAATTTTTTTAAGACCACATCTTAATACTAGCCGCCATTTCGGCTTCAGTTGATAGTACTGACAACGTCTTTCTTGGCTCATTGTGGTTTTCAAGTTAGCCTTAATCAGTTTCAAGCTTGTGAAACTTCTCTCGGCCGAAGCTGTACTGACTGAAACTGAGCATGGTTCTGATTGTTATATAAACATTGCGATATGCTTCTTCCAAATCGTTTTCCCAAATGTACTAAAGAAATTGTTTTGTAAGTATTTAACTAAAAATTGCATCACTGTTACACTCATACGAAACTAAATGCAAACAACTAAATAGCTTACGGCCGGGAATGGCCGAGCGCACTAAGGCATCATACCACGGTGAGCGAGATCGCTCTCGCCGGGGGTCGAATCCCACCCTTGGGTACGAATGTTGTGTTCGTCCATGGGTTAAGCTAGTGTAAATTAGATATAGGTCGTCGCTACATAACCTAGCAGCTGTAAAGCGCCGTTAAACATAAAATATATTTAAACAAAAACTAAAATGTTAACAACGTTTTGCGAGGCCCCCACAGGCGCGAGGCGGACGCCTAGCGCCGCCACTGTTTACATGACGACACAAGGTTTCATGAAACTGCGCTACTGGCCAGAGCGCATGCGCGGCAGGCGTTCGCGCAACTCGTTTGCGAAACTAAACAGTTGATTGAAATTACTTCCAGGGGCTTCAAACAGAATTTCTTGCAGCAAGGTCGGTGAGCAAACGAGCTGATGTCTTTTTCTATTCTTTTTCTATTCCAGTCACGAACCCCAAACTAAACAGTTTCGGCACCTTCCAACTTTGGCGAAACTGATTAAGCGTGTTTTAGGTTAGGTTAGAACCAATACAGAACAAAATAAAGGGGGGAACTGAAGAAATAATTCGGTTTTTGAGCAGATATGCGATGCGTAGTGGTTTGTGCGATTTCAACGATGAAAATTTCAGGAATAAGCAGTGGCGTATTGGTGTTTTTCAAGCAATTGTTCGTGAATTAAATATTGATGGTTTGACGATTAATGAATTGCAGACTAAATACATTCAATTCGAAATACTTATAAAAACGAACTATTGCAATTGTGGATTTCTGAACGCGGTACAGGTACTGTAGAGACGAATATCTACTTGACAAATAACGTCATGCAGTTAAATTAATTTCAGTTCTGGTAACAATACTTCACACATAACAGTATCTTGTTTCTTTATTGCATTACTAACGTGAACTGCCCTGGTGGCGTTCAAAGTTGATTAAAATTACTTCCAGGGGCTTCAAACAGAATTTATTGCAGCAAGGTCGCTGAGGAAACGAGCTTACGTCTTTTTCTATTCCAGTCACGGACCCCAAACACGTATTGTGGTGTCGCACAAGTCTAAAGTGCGCGCCACCTACTTTCGCCGCGCGCCGTCATGCACGCACGGCGCGGCGTTCTTACGACGTCAGCCACGAGCGCCCTCTGCTACAACTCCGCTCGTGGCCACCACTGAACGACATCGTTCACTTGAGACTGAGATAGGAACCAGCTAACACTTCGGAATCAGATAGGCACCAGTGAAGACTTGGCTATCGGATAGGCACTAGGCAGGCCTCTAGCTCAACTATGTATCAGCATTCTGCAGTACTGAGCTATGTAAAAGTTAGGTATTACTAAGTCTCTAAGAAATATACATCTCGTTCTAATTTACTCTAGTGTTTCTAGTTTCTGCAGTCCCACTGGCTGGTCACCTCCTACCTGCACAAGCGTGCATCCTTTATTCCTGTGTCGGTCTTTCTACTCGGCCACCGAGACTCAAAAGCGGCGACGAGGCTGGGACACAAAACGAATTTTATTCTCTTTATGTTTAGTCTTATGCAGTGACATCACACGGAGAAGCAATAGCTCCGCCACAACCGTTACAGCTGCCAAAACTTTCATTCTACGGCGACTACGGCACACACAAAACGACGAAACTGAAGTGTCTAGTATTGGCACCGTGTCAACAGACATACACGAAACCTGTCACGCGCATCTGATTTCATGCAACGAGTGTCGCAACCTAGTGTCGTCGTGTAGACTAGCCTTAAGGACAACGCACACAAACCCATGGCCCAGGGAAGACTCGAACCTCCGACGGCGAGCAACCGCGCGCTCCGCAGCGAGGCACCTTAGACCGCTCGGCTACTCCATCTCGGCGGACGAAATGTTCAAATGTTTGTTAAGCTTATGGGACTTAACTACGGGGTCATCAGTCCCTAAACTTACAAACCACTTATGAACTACCTTATACTACTGATGGCACAAATATCCATGCCCGAGGGGGGATTCGAACCCCCGACCGTAGTGGCCGTGCAGACCGTGACTGAAGCGCCTCAGTCTCCTCGGCCACCGCGGCCGGCCTCGGCGGACGCTGTTTTCGCCTGGCATATGAAGTTACAATGTCTGGAAATTTGATCCAAGCCGCTTAATAAGGTTCTGTATGCTGAGATAATAAAAATAGAAATTATAATAATCCTCTATTATCGTACAGTGAATGTTTGGATGTTGTCAAAATAATTTATGCTACCAGTAATTTCATGCAACACATACATATTAGAGTTTTTAGGTGTTTTGTGCAAGATTTTATTCAAAATCCAAACTAATGTCGCTCGTTAAAAAAACGGATACTACAAAAACGTCCATAAGCGGAATAATTTACATTACTCGTATACAATTTCCAACACTTTTCAAAATAACTACTACTACAATTAAGAATACATAAAACATTTATTAAACAGAAATATTTACATGCTTCATATGTGATTTTTGGTCATGAAACAAAGTATTCTCACACTACCACGGCTGCTCTCGAAGAAGCATTTAACATTTTTTTTTAATTGTCTTGTGCTGTTTTTGGTGTATTTCGTTATACATATTAGAAAAATGGAGCTTCAACATCATTGACAGGTAGAAGGTCACAAATAATGCTGTGCAATAAAAATATAGCTTTCACAATGTGTACTGCAGTTTCTACATTGGTTTAGCAAACGTTTATGCAAAACAAACATTTAGATGTAACAGAATCAAATGAACATTCTACTTCCATTCTTTCACAAGATAATCGACAGTTGTAAACATCTTTAGTGTCCCCAGCTACTGTTCTTTCTCGAGAACGTCTCATTAAATATTGCTTCATAGGAATAACGCTGAATTGCCTAGAAAAACATGTGGGAACTTAATAATGGATCCTGGCAAAAATTTGTCCATGGTAACATTTCTATTGCATATCCGGACCGCGGTGGAGTAGCCGAGTGGTCTAAGGCGCCTCGCTGCGGAGCACGTGGTTGCTCGCCGTCGGAGGTTCGAGTCCTCCCTGGGGCATGGGTGTGTGTGTGTGTGTGTGTGTGTGTGTGTGTGTGTGTAGTCCTTAGGTTAATTTACCTTATTTCAAGTAGTTTGTAAGTTACGGACTGATGACCATGCAGTTTGGTTCCTTAGATTTACAAACATATGAACATTTTGAAAAAACTCCGCTATCACTCAGAACCCTACATTTACCATTATGAACTTATAATTTTCGTCAGTGACAGCTAGCAATTCAATATTTGTAACTATAAGTTACAGAACCAGATATAGTGCATTCATTTTCTATTATTAATCCAAACATATCAAGAACTGTGTTATATTTGGCCCAGTTTAGGTTACGGTAGCAGCACTAAAAGTGGGCCTTTGCGATCGTCTTTTGACAGTTCGAAATATAAATGAAAATAACAGCTTAACCGTACATCTGACACGAAAACGAAATAAACTTTGCTCTCTTATGGGTATTTAAAAAAAAAAAAATTTATATCTTGCATCATTTCAGAGATATTTGCAAAAATAACGGCGATTTTGAGATGTCTGTCTGTCCGTAACGTGTCCCCATTTTTCAGATTTTACACACACAATAGTTGGCCATCAGAGACCAGAACCTTCCTTTTTCAAATTTTTCGGACAAAAAAGCCAGTAACACTAAAAAAAGCCGTTTGTAATGTAATTGTAATCGCAAACACACCGTTCGTCTGACACGAAAATTGAATAAACGAATTTCTAGAGGAGAAGATTCTCTATAATGTTCCTCTCGTATGGTTTTTTTTTCTTTCTTTTTTTTTCGTAACTCGTACCGTTAAAGAGATATTTGCAAAAATTACGGCGAATTGACACCGCCTCTTGATTTTACATATACCAGCCGTTAGGAAATGTCACGTGACATTCCTCGCCCTTCTTGCCTCCCGTATTTTATGATTTTCTTTAATTTTTCATTATAACTTACGCTTTCTCATTTCCCTAAGATGAGTTAATTAAATGATTATGAAAATGTGGGATGGATATTAAGATAATAGTTTAAAGAGGTAGAGCCGGCCGCGGTGGCCGAGAGGACTAAGGCGCTCCAGTCACGGTCTGCACGGCCACTACGGTCGGGGGTTCGAATCCCCCCTCGGGCATGGATAATTGTGCCATCCTAGTTCGTAAGTAGTTCGTAAGTAGTTTGTAAGTTTAGGGACTGATGACACCGTAGTTAAGTCCCATAGACTATACAAACATTTTTTTTTTTTTTAAAGAGGTAGAGTTCCAAAAAAGAGTAAATTTGTCAAAGATAAACTCAAATATCAAATAATTTGGTTGTTTGTTAAAATACAGGCACAGAGAACATTTCCTGTTGGGTGCATAGATGTTATCACAATAGTAGAGTCGTAATTGTATCGTCCATTAATTTTTATTCTTCTTCTTTTTATTACCTGTTCGCGAAATGTTTCCAAAAATTAATAAACCTACAGGCAAAACACACCAGTGGGATTTTTTAAAGTCATTTTCTGTCGGCTTGGCGATGTCCTGTATTACCAACGTTGTTGAATGAGCTGCAGGCTAGAGGCTTCAGTAGTAGCATATGACGCGCTGAACGAGATCGCGTCCTCAAATTACATCAGCTATTTCGCCATACTGTAGTGATGTATGGCTTTCTTTTCAGCTTTAAAAACAATTTCGCAATGTTAGTTACATTTGGTACGCAGTAATGTATAACCTAAATTCAACCAAACGTAAAGTAGCTGGCGACTACATTTTTCACTGCAAAACCTTCAAATTTTATGTGATAGGTTAATTGCAAATTAAGTATCGTAACCACTATGACGGATATAGAAGAAACAGGCAGTTTGCCATCAGTTATGTTAGCTTATACGATATCCAAAAATGAATATTCTACAACGATTTGTTTCCTCAGAATCGTGTGAGATGTGGTAAAAGTTAAGGACACCGCACAAAACCGGGAGAGGTGATTTTAATTTTTGTACAGGAAAAGGAACATTTTTATCGAAGAACTGACACCGGAGTGCGATGTAACGCATAAAACCGGGAGAGGTGATTTTAATTTTTGTACAGGAAAAGGAACATTTTTATCGAAGAACTGACACCGGAGTGCGATGTAACTTAGTTTGAAACACACATGTGTACTGTATTTTTTACAGCAAAAATCGAGAAAGTCGATTGCGATCATCCGTCGCGCGTTTTGGCTGTGAATGTAGGACAGGGCTGCCCATCGCACCCCTTCGGCCGGCCGCGGTGGCCGAGGGGACTGAGGCGCTTCAGTCACGGTCTGCACGGCCACTACGGTCGGGGCTTCGAATCCCCCCTCGGGCATGGATATTTGTGCCATCCTTAGTTGTAGCTAGTTCATAAGTAGTTTGTAAGTTTAGGGACTGATGACCCCATAGTTAAGTCCCATAAGCTCTACAAACGTTTGAACGTTTCGTGCGGTCCCACGCCGCGCCGTGTTCGCTTCTCACCGCTCACGCAGGCTAAGGGTTTAAATGGTTCGTCTGGGTAATTTACAGTAGTACAAAATGGCTAGTAGAGGCAGATAATATTCTACATACTTGTATAACGACTAACTACAAACAGCGATACACTCGTAAATCTTTCTTCAAGTCCCCAAAAATACAGAATTCTGAAGGTAATAGTTAAAAGAGGCTATTATTAGGCCTACTGAGATCATTTACTTTTAATAAACAGTGTCTTTAACGCTTTGATTTACCATTTTCATATAAATTTTGATAGATACAGGGCAGTGGGTTATTCGTAAGAGAATAGCTGACTTTGAGAAAATTTTCAGGTAGTGGAGCCAAGAGCTTTGAATAAAAGCTATGTATTATGCGCAAACTAATTTGTGGAGAAATATTTCAAAGATAAAATTTTGTAAAGCCAAGGGTAAAAGTAGTCCGTTCATTGTGTGTTGTTTTTAAAAATGGTGGTTAACCTATTATAACAACAAATGTACAACATCAAGTTTCATTTTTATTCCTTCACTTGTAGCGTACATGAGGCTTTAGAAACATGAGTACAATACCTTCAGTGTCATCTGTTTGTATTTAAGCAAAAAATTATATTTTGTAAAACACAATGGTAAACAGAAATTAGTCTTGCCAAACTGATCGTGGAAGCTGTGTTCACATATAAGGTTAAAACTTACGTCTTATTGTGTGCTGTGGTGGAGTGGCCGAGCGGTCTAAAGCGCCATACTGCGGAGCGCGCGGTTGCTCGCCGTCGGGGGTTCGAGTCCTCCCCAGGGGATGAGTGTCTGTGTTGTCTTTAGGTTTAAGTTAGTTTAAGTAGTTTGTATGCTTAGGGACTGATAACCACAGACGTTAAGTTCCATAAGATTTACAAAAATTTGAACATTTTTATTGTGTTTGTACCAGTCGAATTCTATCCGAATAAACTGTACAGACGCGTTGGTGTGAAATAAATTTGATTTATTTTCATAGTTAAAAATTTGTAAAATGTTAACTATTTTACGCACGGAATTCTTTTCTTATATTTTCGCCTGATATCATGAAGCGCCGTCTTGTTGTACAGTTCATGGCAGAGACGATTGCTTTAGTTTCTCCTGATTTATTCTTTGAAAAAAAAAATATCATCTGACATAATATCGTAAAAGGCGTACCGGTAACAAATGTAAGCCTCACAAAATAATTTTGGGACGCAACGAAATAAAATACATCTTTATAAGTTGTTTGCCATTATGCCTGAAAACATTTTCTACTAAAAAGTACACACAACTGTCGCTCTGGAAGCCATGTCAGTACACTAACTATTGGCGGACGATGTTGAAACAATTATCAGCAGTCTGACTATCCCCCAAGTGGTATCTGCCGCCATCGGATCAAAATGGACGTCGTCATTCCAGGTGTACTAGTTTTTCCTGCAGGATAAATTTTGAGGAAAAAATCGAGTTACTTATTCGCAAAAGTAATGAAATTTGTTTCAAATGTTCAAACGTTTGTATAGCTTATGGGACTTAACTACAGGGTCATCAGTCCCTAAACTTACAAACTACTTATGAACTAGCTAATCCTAAGGACGGCACAAATATCCATGCCCGAGGGGGGATTCGAACCCCCGACCGGAATGCCGTGCAGACCGTGACTGGAGCGCCTCAGTGCCCTCGACCAATGCAATTTGCCTAAAACCATCCGGTGAGAGAAGAAATGATCGATGCAGGTAATAATCCAACTCCAGGGCAGAGCTGTGTCTGCTGCCGGCGACAGGTGAAGAAATGAAAATATCAAGCGCTGCGACCTCAGCAAGTTCCTCGGTATTACACAACGCAGCGGTGCCGAGCAGGGAATGAAATGGAAAGCGCGGACCGAATATTGACTCTGCACACCTAATATCGAGTTGCTATACTGCCGACGAGCCGCTACGTGGCGCAGCAATCACAACTAGGCGGCTATCATTCTGCGGCAGCATTTCGTCCACGTCTTGCAGGCGTGTATTTTTAGGGGTCCGATAAACAAATTTATAAAGCGAGGAAAGGAAAAATTACTTCAACTACACAGGATTCAAGGCACCATATCTGTAGCCGTTAGCCATAACCAGAATTTGCATTATAATGCGATTGCACAGTAATTAGTTAATAGATATATTTGGAAAGGCAGAGTGCAGAATCGCCATTTTGGAGGACTAGCTGTGGTTCGTATTTGGGATAAGATAAAGGGATGAAGAGGTTTATGGGGGGTTCAGCAGCAACCATCGCCATTTGTATGCCCATTAAAGCATATGTCTCACTTAACTACATTAAAGTATACAGGTAAAATTTAAGCGACTAACCGAAGATGGCGCTATGTAAATTGTAAGAATTCCTCTTTGGAAAATTTCAATTAGGCTGAAATTAATGCTCAGCTAATGGCAATATTTTTATGCTTAACATAGATTTATCCAATCTGTTTGGACTGTTTTGAGATTTGCAAGTACAGAATGAAAAATTGAGAAATAATATCGCTGCAGTAGTTACTTTTTACTAATACTTTATTAGCACGACGTATTTACAGCAATTTGCCATCATTATAAGTGGACTACTGTGTGACGGTTTGACGTTGGCAATTAATTCTGATAGATGATTTGGATTCATACCAGTATAAAAAGTTGTGCAGTGATTGCAGCAGAGCTGGTAAATCTTTTGGCTGCTTTCACAGGTGGCCCAGCCTTTACCGGGGTAGGCGAAGCTTCTGAAAGTACTAGAGGAGAAAGTGTGGGGTGGGTGAACTGAGAAGTTCATACAACTGGAGTTGTCCACAGGAAAGTCATCTCTGCAGCATGGAGCTGTTGCTTTGGGAATAGCCAAGGGATTGACCAGAATGTTCTGGAGTTTGGCTGAGCGACTATCGCTGTAGAAATGGTGGTAAGCATCATGGGCATGATTTCTCTCATTTCAGGGCATGATAAAAGAGGATGTGATTTAGTTTTTACACTCTGAGTTGGTATTGGTGATTAAGAGTGCTCACTTCGGTAGCTGGTTGTTTTGGAGATGGAGGGAGGATTTACGACATGTTGGGATATGGCATGGAAAATTTGTTTGCGGTTCTCTGAAAGCCTTTTTGAGACTTTCAGCGTATGATTAATGGGGTTGCCGTCACTATATATATGCCATGCACTGGTAGCTACGCAATATTTAGAATCCGACCACGAGGAAGATCAGTTTGGATTTCAGAAAAATGTAAGAACGCACGAGGCAATACCATACGAGGGATCTTAGAAGATCGGTCAAGCAAACGCAAACCAACGTTTTTGGCTTTCGAACATTTGGAGAAAGCTTCTGACAATGTTGACTAGAATTCACTCTATCAAATTCTGAAGGCACCACGGGCAAAATACAAGGAACGAAACGCTACATACGACTTGCACGAAAGCCAAACAGCACTTACAAGAATGAAACTTTCATTCTGCAGCGGAGTGTGCGCTGATATGAAACTTCCTGGCAGATTAAAATAGTGTGCCGGAACCGGGACTCGAACCTGGCGGTGGAGTGGGGGCACTTAAGCGCTCCAGTCACGCTCTGCACGGCCACTACGGTCGGGGGTTCGAATCCCCCTCGGGCATGGATATTTGTGCCGTCCTTACCACTAGTAAGTTCATAAGTAGTATGTAAGTTGTTTAGGGGCTGATGACCCCGTAGTTAAGTCCCATAAACTATAAACATTTGAAAATTTTTTTGAACATCGAACCTGGGACCTTTGCCTTTCGCGGGCAAGCGCACTACCGACTGTGCTATCCCGACAGGACTCACGATGCCGCCTCACAACTTTATTTCCGCCAGTACCTCGCCTCGCTGTGTCTAAGCCATGTCTCCACCATATCCTTTCTTCCAGGAGTGCTAGTCCTGCATGGGTCGCAGGAGAGCTTCTGTGAAGTTTGGAGAGTAGGAGGCGAGGTACTGGCGGAAGTAAAGCTGTGAGGCGGCATCGTGAGTCGTGTCGGGATAGCACAGTCGGTAGTGCGCTTGCCCGCGAAAGGCAAAGGTCCCAGGTTCGAGTCCCGGTTCCGGCACACAATTTTAATCTGACAGCAAGTTTCAGCACTTACAAGAGTTGAAGGGCATGAAAGGGACACAATGGTTTGTAGTATTTTCAAGATGCTATTCTGCACGTTGAACACGGTGTAAGAGAACGTAAGGAGAATTTTGGAGAAAAACAAAGTTGAGGGAGGAGAAATGAATAATTTTGGGTTTACCGATGACATAGTAATTCTGTTAGAGACAATTGAGGACCTGGAAGAGCAATTGAAGGGTATGGACAATTTCTGAAAGTCGATTTAAAAATAATAATAGTAATTAAAATGAGCAAAACAAGGGTAATGGATAGTATTGTCCGAAAATCAGGAAGTGCTCAAAGAATTAGATAATGAGACAATAAAAATAGAAGATGAGTTTTATCATTTGGGTTGCACAATAACTTATCATGGACGAAGAAGTAAAATACAGAATGTATGTGGAAAGAAATGCGTTTCTGAAGAAGACAATTGTTGTTGTTGTTTTTTTTTTTTTTTATTTTTTTATTTTTTTTTTTTTTTTTTTTTTTTTTTAATTTCAGTCGATATTAGGAAATCTATTTTGTAACCGTTTGTCATGAGTGCAGCGTTCTACAGGAGTCAAACGTGATGGTCGATGAGGAGTTTAAACAAGAACATATAGAAGTTTTAAAAGATGCGACGAATAGTGTAGATGGGTATTTCGCGTAATTAATGAGGAGGTACTGAACAGCACTGGGTAGAAATGATATTTATGATGTAGTGTGACTAAAGAAGGGATTAATTCGTAGGAAAGATGCTGAGACAGCAAGTAATCATGAGTTTGGTATTGTAAGGAAGTGTATGTCTGGGTACGTGTTAGGGGAAGTAAAAATCGCAGAAGGAGACCAAGAGACGAATACCGTACGACGATGGGGGTGTATATTGTCAGAGATGAAGAGGCTTGTTCAGCATAGGACAGCCTGAAGGAGCTGTACCGAACCTGTCTTTGGACTGAACAAGCAATAGACAAACCTACACCTAGGTTCAGGCAAAACTCTCGTTACGTTGTACGCTGAGATGCTTCTCTGCGTACAGTACATCACTGATATTTGTATCTCGTAGAATTCTCCGTAACATTACGTTGTAAAAATATTTCCGGGTACAAGTGGTCGAGAGGTGTAAAGCGCCATGTCACGTTTTGCGTGGTCGCTACCGCCGGCTGTTCGAGTCCTCCCTCGGGCAAAGGTGTGTGTGTGTGTGTGTGTGTGTGTGTGTGTGTGTGTGTGTGTGTGTGTGTGTGTGTGTGAGAGAGAGAGAGAGAGAGAGAGAGAGAGAGAGAGAAAGAGAGAGAGAGAGAATTTTTAAGCCTAGGTATCGACGAACTTTGATCTGTTTTGTAGCCATCGTACAACTTTTTCTTTTCTATTATGGATGCAAATATTGACCCAATTGTCACTGGTATAATTTTTTTAACAGAACCACATGTTTCGAAACGATATTATCCCATTATCAAGTACTGAAAACAAGGAAACATATTCAAATAGGGTGCAGGATTTCGAAAACTAACGTACCAAATATGAAACTCACGAAACTAAAAAAACATTCCTACAAAATTCGTATGCCGCTAGGTAATGTCATTATTAAAATAAATGTAGCATATACGCATTGTCAAAGTAAGGTCGTCGACTGGATTAACAGTCTACTGTGTTGAAGCACAATTGTGAACAAACGGACAGCAGCTCTTATGTATCAAAGAATATCCATGTGCATCAATCCACGATAATATTGTCTTGACATCTGAAAAATTATATGTTTAGTCATTCAACAAAATTGTAGCTACTACACATAGAATACATCCCTAATTCGATCAGCGATACTAAAACATGACGTCAATAGTTAAAACCAGAGATAATGTCACTGCTTCTCAGGGAGGAGATTCCCAAATTCACCCGTCCTCTCATTGTGCACTTTGCTACACTCCTCCATTAAAGCACGTAAGTTCTCAATTTCCTTGAAATCGCATGACAACTACCCTTTGTCATCAAAGTGAATAACCTTCATGCTATCATTGATGTTACCTAACGAAAGTTGTTCGATCTTGAGGTGCATCGCTACTGCTGATGAACCATTCTTTCACAAAAAATATACACTACTGGCCATTAAAATTGCTACACTAAGAAGAAATGCAGATGATAAACGGTTATTCATTGGACACATATACCAGAACTTACAAGTGATTACATTTTCACGCAATTTGGGCGCATAGATCCCGAGAAATCAGTACATAGAACAACCACCTCTGGTCGTAATAACTGCCTTGATACGCCTGGGCATTGAGTCGAACAGAGCTTGGATGGTGTGTACAGGTACAGATGCCCATGCTTCAACACGATACCAAAGTTCATCTAGAATAGTGACTGTCGTATTGTGTCGAGCCAGTTGCTCGGCCATTGTTGACCAGACGTTTTCAATTGGGAAAAGATCTGGAAAATGTGCTGGCCAGGTCAGCAGTCGAACATTTTCCGTTTCTAGGAAGGCCCGTACAGGACCTGCAACATGCGGTCGTGGATTATCCCGCTGAAATGTAGGGTTTCGCAGGGATCGAACGAAGGGTAGAGCCACGGGTCGTAATACATCTGAAGTGTAACGGCCACTGTTCAAAGTGCCGTCGATGCGAACAAGAGGTGACCGAGACGTGTAACCAATGGCACCCCATACCTTTACGCCGGGTGATATGCCAGTATGGCGCTGAGGTATGCACGCTTCCAATGTGCGTTCACAACGATGTCGCCAAACACGGATGCGACCATCATGATGCTGTAAGCAGAACCTGGATTCATTCGAAAAAATTACGTTTTGCTATTCATGCACCCACTTCGTCGTTGCGTATAGCAAGCGCTCCTGTTTGTGATGCAGCGTCAACGGTAACTGCAGCCATGGTCTATGAGCTGATAGTCCATGCTGCTGCAAACGTCGTCGAACTGTTCGTGCAGATGGTTGTTGTCTTGCAAACGTCCCCATCTCTTGTCTCAGGGATTGAGACGAGACTGCACGATCCGTTACAGCCATGCGGATGTCTGTCATCTCGACTGCTAGTGCTACGAGGCCATTGGGATGCAGCACGGCATTCCGTATTGCCATCCTGAAACCACCGATTCCATATTCTGCTAACAGTCATTGGATCGCGGCCAACGCGAGCAATTTCGCGATACGATAATCTGCAACCGCGATAGGCTACAATCCGACCTTTATCAAAATCGGAAACGTGGTGGTACGCATTTCTCCACCTTACACGAGGCATCACAACAACGTTTCACCATATAACGCCGGTCAACTGCTGTTTGTGTATGAGAAATCGGTTTGAAACTTTCCTCATGTCAGCATGTTGAAGGTGTCGCCACCGGCGCCAACCTTGTGTGAATGTTCTGAAAAGCTTATCATTTGTATATCACACCCATCTTCTTCCTGACGGTTAAATTTCTCGTCTGCAGCACGTCATTTTCGTGGTGTAGCAATTTTAATGTCCGGGAGTATTGTTATATGCCATTCTGGGAAACTGTCTCGTACAAATTTGGAATTTATTTAATAGGAAGGTTATACAACCTCAACGAACTGGAGCTGAGGCTGACACATAAGTGACGCAGGGGAGAACCTGATGGGGACAGCGGGAGTGTAGGAAATCAAAAGTCAGGATTGTGATGTGAAGTGTGTAGGTCAAACCGGAAGAAATTTTAAAGTTGGTTCCTAAAGACTATTTATCACATCAATTTCGAACAACAGTCGTCGGGTAACATTAGTGATAACATGAAGGTAATTCACTTAGAGGACAAAAGATGGTTTTCATCCAATCACGAGGAAATAGAAGCTGGTTGTTATCCAATTACGAGGAAATTGAAAGCTTTTGTGCTTTAAGGGAGGAGACAAACAACATGTTAAACGAGAAGACAGATCTTTCAAAATACCATTACTGGGGGCATTATAGCAATCTACTTTTAAATATTGACGTCAGGTTTTAAAATCGCTTATTAACTTAGCGATGTATTCAATATATAGTAGCATTAATTTTATTGAATGACTAGAAATTTAATTTTTCAAATGTCAGGACAATATTAGCGTACATCATCTTTGACAGTTTCGTTGCACACGGATTATCTTTGATATTATGCGAGAGCTGCTCTCCGTTAGTTCAAAACCGTGCGTCCTGACAGCAGTACGTTCTTCCGATTGACTACCTTACATTGATAGTAGATTATGCATGTATTTTATTAATGACGCCGGCTAATTTGCATATATGTTTACCTATTTTCAGAACTTGAGAATCGTATAATTTCGTCCAGAAACATGACGTGGTGGAAATTTTTTTGTAACAACTGGTTGGTGATTTTCCTCGATACTTTGCTGTTTTCTCCCTTATGTTTACAAAAATTTGAACTATTACTCCTAGACGTACGTCTTTTCGATTGTGTTGATTACGCATTTGACATACTGAAAAGTTGGTCTATGTTGTTTCATATTCACGTGAGTCATTCTGTTTGTCGAGATGAAAAAGGACCAAATTTTTTTGTATTAATAATCGTACAGTTTTCTTATATCTGTGGAATTAGTCTTCCTCCACATTTTTTATTCACATACGTATTCAGTGAAATATTGAGATAATTTCTACAGGTTAAGCAGCTGAAAGTACGTTTCTTACCTATACAGTTTGTTGTATTGTCAGGGAAAGAATACGTAGGCTACAAACAGAATCTCGTAGCGTGGTGCAGTGTTTATGAGACAAGGACTGGTGGTCTGTCTATCGGCGGAGCGCTGTGCCGTGGTCTGGTCTCTATTCGTGGTGGAAGGCGGACACTTCTAAAGGCGATTGCTCCCCGCAGACGATGTTAAACGGAGGACATTAGCCGATTAGCCAGACGGCTTTATTCACCATTAGCGGCTCCTCAGTAATGGACTTTTGATGTCCCTTTGATTTACCGCTGGAGAATCTACAGACTCGCTAAGAGACTCTCTGTTAAGTAGCTCACATTAAGTGGGAGTAATCGACGTAATCGTCTTACTTGTGAGGCGAATGACCCAGCAAATACTGCAAGATGTCGAACAAAGGAGAGCGAATTCTTATGGAGAACCAACCTATAGCCGGTTACTCGAAAACGACAGTTACCGTCCCTTTAGCTAACGTCATGTTAGAACATAGCATACTATCGGTACTAATAGTACGCCTCAACTGATCACAGATGACACTACTAACGAAACTCGCAATTACTTGAATTTTATCGATTATTAAGGAAATATAGAATATATATTGTATAGCTGTCATGAGTTTTCTGTTTGCCACGGCGGAGTGACCGAGCGCATTGAGGCGCTATGCTACGAAGTGCGAGGTCGTTGCCCGTCGGGGGTTCGAATTCCCCCTCGAGCATGGATGTTTCTGCTGTCTTTAGTATAAGTTAGTATCTAAGTATTTTGGAAGTTTAGGGACTGATGACTCCCAGGTTAAGTCCCATAAGCTTAACAAACTTTTTTTAGTTTCCTTTTGCTTTATAGCGGTATTATGTAGGACTGCACATGCTACTATTAACGCTAAACTTGTCTCTTTTTTAGTACGAAAACCCAAAGACAATAAAGGAAATATTCTTTTTAAAACACGGTAGCACCTAGCACCTCTTTACGCAACTGCGTGTTCTTATATATGCACTATTATAGCGTTCTTCTTCTATGTTTTGAGCATCGAAATGTGGGGTTAAAATGCATTCATTTTGTATATATACGCTACCAGCAAGCAAGAAAGAGTTTGTAAATTCTTTTTCTGTAAGTCTGAGATATAATGAAGCCCCGGCCAGCGTGCATCTATGTTCATTATGCGTAAATTCGCGTCATAAACTGCCTTAACGTTATATGAAATAAGACCCATTCATATTTGTGTATTGTTCAGCGTTCTCACCACCTGGGGATATGATTCTGACATGGGTAAAATCTATGCATCCTATCATCACAGATGGGAACCTGGCATTCACATAGAAAGAATATTTTACTTCAGCAGTTTCTGTTGGATTTTGTAGCATCAATGTGTATGCATTGTACAGAGGTGCAATTTGTGGTGTCACTTTGTTTACAATACGACAAGTAGTCTATTTATGAATATGAATTTCGTCACGTAACAAAATTCGAAATACAGCAGTTGCCAGAAATGTTAGAGTCACTAAAAGTTCATTTATGGAACTTATTGATTGATTTCTGTTAGTAATGGAAATTTTACCCGACCTGTTGCTGTAACTTCTGTACTTTTTTTATTTTTTTTAGTCTCTCACTGTACAGATGCAAATCGTTGTGTTGAAACACCGAGCATAGTTAAGTTCTCCTGTTGAAGAAGAACTGTCAGTAGTCTCAGAACAAGAAGAAAGAATTTGTGTGACAATTACACGGAAACCAGACACAAAAACGAAAACGAATAAGGACTGATAAATAACGTCTGGACTTGCCTTTGGAAGCCCACTAGCGTTAACTAGCGGATGTAGTTAATACTAACGTTAACGTGTAGGTAACCCCGGGAGAACGCGCATTTATCTTTAACGGAGAGGAAAGTACGGCTATAACGGGAACTGTTGTCTTGAAAACCCATTTTGTATTTAACGTTCCTATAACCCACAAATAACTATGACAAGGCAGGTAACTACTGTTTCGGAAACCGGCCACTATTGTAATAATACGATGCTTAGCGCCTAGGTTTTATTGGATATCGACAAGCTGTAACTGAATATTTGGTTTTTTATGTAATCGCGGAAAACAATTTTAACACAGGTGAAAAGATTACTTATTGGATCTAGTTGTATAATACCTACGGACACACGAAAGTGGAGAAGTTTTACGAACAGTGGTACCAAAATAGTGTCTACAAACATTTGAAAAACATCACCTTACGTTTCTGATTTCCAATCAGACAGTGCTACACTATCTGACCAAAACATGAAGGCAGCCACTGATGTGTGAGTAATTTATTACATTCACATGGCGCAGTAATGTATAGATCGCCGACGGAAGTGCTTTCGTGACATCGACGCTTTGTTGATGCGAAGTTGCGGAGCACTAAGTAGTATAATTTATTTTTTGTGCACTGTCATTACCGGCCATTTACTTAAATTCCGTTAGTGCTTCTGTTTTTCAGAGCTTTATTCTTGCGCATTTCGCAAATTTCGTGTGAACTTCTGTTTTAAGTGGGGTACCGTTTACCACAGATCAGTCAGCTACTAGCCACCATTAGTGAATTGAGTATTTACAAGCTTTACTTTTTTTCACTCTTCAGGTATTTCAGTAGCAGTGGTAGAATGGATAGGATGAGTGCGTGCTGTGCGGACACAGGAGGAGTTGGTTGCTGTTCGCGTGCAGCTGAACTTGCTTGTGGCCACGGTCAGTCGTCTCCGGGCTGCTGCATCGGGGTATGGGAGCGATGGAAAGTCTGGCGTGTCGAATGGGGCATGTCAGGTGGCACGTGGGTCGCCCATGGTCTCTGCTTCCACGGCACCTACATGTGTCCCGGACGCAATTGATCCGTTCTCGTCGCTGGCTGACGGGTGGCCCAGAGTAACATATACAGAGAGGAAGCCCCCTCCCCCAAATCACTGGCCTACGGCACAGACATATACAGACGGGAAACCTCAGTAACGGCCCAGTACCACGCTCAGGGGTGCGGGGTGGGGGGTGCTGCAGTAATTCCGTAAGATGTACCATGATGGCGCTGCGGTCACAAGCAGCCCTTTAAACTGGCAGGGGCAGGCGGCAGGTAGCGGCTGTCCCCACCACCACCTCCCCTCAAACGCCAGCAAACCGGACACATCCATGGCCTCGTGGCAGGACACGAGCTCTCCCCTAAGTCTCCCCTCCACGCTACCCTCTGACGTGCGAGAGGCACCCTCAGAAATGCCTCTAGTGTGGTCTACCGGTACTAAGCCAGGGAACCGCCTCACACCTGCTGGCATCTTATGAAACTACGAGTGGTTTAGGGTGGGGGGGGGGCTACTTCTCTGTATATGTTACTCTGTGCCTATGCTCCCCTTGTAGTTCCGTAAGATGCTAGCAGGTGTCACGCGGTTCCCCGGCTCAGTACCGGTAGACCACATTAGAGGCGCTTCTGAGGGTAGCATGGAGGGGAGGCTGAGGGCAGAGCTCGTGCCGCCTGCCACAAGGACACGGCTGTGTCCGGTGTGCCAGCTTTCGAGGCGAGGTGGTAGTGGGGGCAGCCGCTACCTGCCGCCTGCTCTGGCCAGTTCTAAATGACTGCTTCTGACCTCAGCGCCATCATGGGACTGCTCTGGCCCACCCTCCGTGCACCCCTGAGCGTGGGACCGGACCCTTACGGAAGTTTCCCGTCTGTGCGGGCAGATAGCGTATTCGTGTCGCCCGAGGCGGAGGGCCGATGTGGGGGCTGGCTGTGACAAGACGTTAAACCTCCTAGGCGCATCTGCTCCAAACGGAAGTGTCGTCATCGGTTACTGATGACGTCAGCAGCGTAGGCGCGCCTGAAATAAAATGTACGAGAAACCGAACTGCTACAGCTTAAGTGCCGTATTTAATAAATATCATTTATATGCACATACTCTAGTGATTCTTTTGTTTTTTACGGTATATGTGTGAAATTAAGTATATCAGCTCTTCAAGAATAGGTACTTTCCTAAATTCTGAAAAACAATAGCCTGTCAAAATATGCCGTGTAATGTGTCATTAACTGAGTTACACTAACAGTACTACGGTACGGTAGCGGGAGAAAATAGTGTAAAAACAAAACAAAATATTTAAAATGAAAATTCGCTCGTAGTAGTGCAGTGTTACACACTGAGCATAAAGCGAGTGAAATTAGCCATGTTATTGCAACATAATGTCAGGGAAATATGTCAGCTGAATAAAATGAAGAAGAATATTTCGCTGTTTGTGTCTGAGCTTCCTGAGTCAAAAGCTAGAAGTGTAATTTGTGTGTCCAACGATCAAGATAATTAAGCAAAATCGTTTTTGGTGCGTCTGATAATCTTCGGGAAGGCGAAGTTCAACAACACGAAATTAACATAAGAATATGGAAACGATAGTTAGTGCATTAACTATTGAATTACAAAGGTGCGAAAGGTATGTACAATGCACGGAACATAATGAGGTCAGACAACAAATCCGTGTTGTAAACATATGTTTCGGCCCGTCTGAAATATAAACAACGCGCAACCGATGACAGTGTCAACTATAGACAGATGCAATAAATCTGATAACGAAAGACACTCATTAAGAAGTACAATCACACCTACACAATTAACCTGAAACGCAGGTATTGCAAATGAAAAATATGTATTTTATCAGACAATCACGGCAAAAGTTGTGCAGCCAACATAAAGCCCTTAAGCGCAAACAACAAGGGAAAGGTACCACAAGGACTAAAATCTTACTTCCAGCTTCAGCAACAGCGTTGTGTGCTAATGGTGGCAATGAACTCTGATTTCTCTTCGAAAATCTGTCACACGGAATTAGAGGGAATAATTTATAGTGTCGAACATGAGATACGTAATTAATGCTGTTACTGCTATATTTTTGTCAGACTCTTGTCTCTGCGCTTGCCGTCATAAGGCGAAAATTTTGTTTCCAACATTAGAACACTACGCCGCCGATGCTAACTTAATTACAATTTAACGCTATCGGTAGACATATGACTCTGTAACGATGAACATAAACTAATAAAAGATTCTGCTCTTATTTAAGGTGGTTCGAATAATGTTGCAAAAAGTGAAAATTGTTCTCCAACACATTTTAACGTGTCTGAAAAATACGAACATTTTTATGGTAGGAATACCACATGACTTGGTGGAATGGTGGTGTTAAACCAAGAAATTAAGACGTGCGAAACAGAAACAAAGCAAAATGGTAAAAGTGTATAATAATGTGAACTTCACTGATGTTTCTGCAAACAGATAAGAACACAAAGGCTTTATGTTAACACGAAAGATAAATAACTGATCTCCAAAATAATTCTGGAAAAGATTATGAAAAATGCACAGATCTACTGAAAATTCAAGACAATGGAACTGCAACATACCTACATTATAGGCCTACACCAAGTGAATCTGTATAAGCAGACTTACCAAATAAATTACTATCTGGAAATGAAGAAGTGTTCATATCTAATAGTTCAGTACAAAGGAAGACTTCAAAGAAAAAACAAACTTCTGCTGAAAGAACACCATCAAAATCAGAAGAAATAGATTCACAGTCAGCAAATACATTAGTAATTACAAAAGGAAAGGTTGTGACCATGTGCACCATCCATAAATCAAGAGAGATGACAAAGGAATATAAGGCAGTAGCAAACCAGACACAAAGAAGACCATTACGGAGAAACATACTCAGGGAGCTGCAACAGAAAGGAAAGAACCCCAGCAACAAAGAAGAATAGCAGCCTCACCTCACATACCTGAACCCAGCAACAGCTGACCAACTAGAAGAGCAACCACCTGTGAGAAATCACAATTCTGGTGTGCGAAAAACGGCAGCAGCACAACCTAACAGCCATGCAGGGAATGTAAACATTGTTCCAAAACTAAATGTCTTCCACAAAAACAGGAAGAAAGGCAAGGTCCTCACAACATTACAAACTAATATGTGTTGCATTAGAAGTAAGGTACTTGGACACTTCTGTGGTGACATGAATGTTGATGTTGTGCAAAGGTTAATTGAAAATCAGATAGATGTTTCTGTTTCTAATAGATTTGTTTTGTACACACAACATCTGCTGCAACAGAGATGAAACGGTATGCTGTTATCTTTATTAGAGATATTGAATAGCCAAAAACTGATGCACCTACATACTATAAAGAGTTAGATGCAGAGTTAAGTTACATAAAAATCATCACTGAAAACATAGTAGTTTTAAGCTTATATAGGTCTCCTGATGCTGACTGCTACATTTTGAAAAATCTGAGTTAGTGTTTAGAAAAATATGAAATATAAAACAATAATTTCCATACCTGAGGATTTTAACTTAGAAATGTTCAACACTGTGGATGGACTTTCAATAATCTAAGATCACTTAACATATACTGTTCTGAACTTTATCCAACACGCAGGGCTACACAGCAGATGCATTTAACGGATGCAAGGCAGTACAGCAAATTATAGCTCAAGAGTCTGCACAAACAATACGCGGCTTTGTTCCAGTGAATTGAATAACTTCTATATTAGTTAAGGAAACTGAAACTAAAATAGAAGCAACTGACACATTTGCTATGGAATTGGTTAATGCCTTTCTTAATTGGTATATCATACTCACTGAAATTAAAAGAACACACCCAAAATGATCAAACTTGAGTATGGACTGCTACTGACTCTCCAATTACAATGTATAAAACCACAAGATTTTACCTACAAACTACTAACATTCATACTTAGCTGTTTGTCCTCCAGACAGTAAACATTTGTTATCGCACAATTTCAATTGTACATTCTGACAGTTGTCAAATGTAGATGCTGTCAGGGTAAAAACACCACTATAGCTGTTTACAAATTATTGACCAGACATTAACCACCTTTAAAAAGCAGAATGTGGTACCACTTGTCTTACATGATTTAAGTAAGGCATTTAATTTCATTCTCTATGATGTCCTGTTAGCAAAACTAGAAGGTAATGCTGTATGTAATGTAAGATTATTAGTAGAAGTTTCATATCTTCCCAACAGAAGGCAGTTTGTCACAGCTAAAAATAAACACTCCCCAGTAACAATAATTAATACTGGGGTACTAAAATGCTTGATTCTTGAGACCTCCTCCATCATCACAGTAATTGATGTGCCTTGTTACATAAACAGTATAGTTATATGCTATACTGAAGACACAACTCTTCTCCCCTCACACAAGAACGTCAGAGCCTTAAGTAATAGCACACCGGAATCATTCAATTTCATCCTCCACTGGTTATCATGAAGTAAGTTACTGTATAATCCCAAAAAAATAAGACACCTTCTCGTAGGGTTGCCCAGTGCCATAAAAAATACACATTGAAACTTTTAGGACTCTATATTAATTCACAACTCAACTAGGAAGAGCATATAGACCATGTGTGTGAAAAGATGTTGAGTCTCCTTGGGAAACTTTTTTAGACTAATGTACTTTGGACTTTTCAGAGACATGTAACTTTTGGCCTTTCTCTTTGTAGACATACTCCTTACATTTTGAGAATTCTGAAAATTCAGAACATTACAGACAAGGTGTAAAGGAGGCTCCAAGCAGAACTGCTGTCCACTGTTTTCCAGGTACAGGCTATTGACTGCTGTGATCGTATATATTTGTGTAATATATGGGAAACACCAGTGGCATGAAAGGCCTTGTCAGGGTCCTTTTTAATGCTTAAATCATCAGAAAGAGGATATACGTTCACATACCAAAACAGAGAAGCACAAACTGGTAATTCACACAAAGTAAATGCTCCAAAGATTTCAACAAACTGTCACTAACAGTTCAGGCCATACCAATTTAAATTCTTAAGGAAAGACAGCACAGCTGCCTATCTGACAACCAATTCTACTGTTAAGACTTATATTGCCTCAGTATTGTTGAAACCAGAGGTGCCTGCTTCTCCCCTGCCCCCCCCCCCCCCCCCCCCGAGATATTAGGTCCTGAATTCCTAGTTTATTATGTAATAGTTATGGTTTTGCCATTTAATATTGAAATTAAATTACATATGTTTCACATTTTGTAAATTCTTTTATAAAGACCCCCCCACAAGGCTGGCCAAAAGGACGCATTTTCACCCACCCCCCAGAAATTTCAATGACGCAGTTTGCATTATGACACCCACACCCCCCTTGGGTACCTCTGGTTGAAATTTTTCAGCAACTGTACTAGCTGTGCCCCCCCCCCCTTTTTTTTTTGCACTTACATGGATCTACCATTTAACAAATGTATAATTTTGTAAGTATAAGGAACAGCAGCTGAATCCACTAATGGCTCAAGTTTCCTTCTTGTGTTTGGCATAGTGTCGTGATTTAGGGAATGGCTGCTGCATGTGACACTAGCCAGTCAGGTGATAGTACATGACATGGTTACGATTACAGGTCAATAATTGAGTGGACGAAGGAACACACAAGACCTGTCAATCTAGAGCAGGAAGAGCATTAGTTATTTACTTTATGATCAGCGAAAAAAGTTAACCCCTGTTTCACATGCATCTTCATGGTAACAAAGTAAGATTGTAGACATGTATGTACCTCATTTAGCTGTATGAAAATAATAATGTTTATTGTGAAGACAAAACATCTGTTATCGGCTAATATTTGATTGGTTGCCCCATCTGCACTAAAATTGGTCAGCTCTGGGAATTGCTACTTTACACGACAAGTAAAATTTTACCACTCTAACTAATGAATGTTGGTATGCATAATTCATATAAATTTATAAATTCTACTTATTAGCTGTACTTGCTTTTTCAGTATACTTTGTACATACATAATAGTATTAAAAATGAACTATCTTTTAGACACTGTGGCTTCTTCTTATAATTTTATCATACATACAAATTGCTTCCATAAGAACTATTCATTGCAAATTATGTGAGAAAGTTTTATTCTCATGTGTACTATATTAATGACAAAGCCTATTTCACCTTGCCTGATCAATGGTCAATAATCTTACTTGAAACTGCTGCTTGACAATATGCATTTCATTCATGACTATGGCCTCTGCTGATTATCATTAAATTGTGAGATAGAGTTTTCATCTTATGTTGACTGTTGTTTAGCTGTGAAACCGATTTTTAATGTTCCGATGTTTGAAATATGAGTAAAAATAGAACTACAACAAAAATTACCACAAACATGTACGGTACTACACCATCTGTATCCTACCCGGAAAAATCTGTCGGCAACTTCGATGCAGGCAACCTGCAGAATACAAGTGCTACAGCTCTGGCATATATTACACAACTGCTTATGATATAAAACAACATAACAATTTGAAACTAATGGCCACCAATCACCTCAGCATCAATTCTGTGACTATAGAGAAGAGCACATACAGATGCTTGAATATGTAGTTTGGATTTCATAAAAGGTCCATTCTGAGAAACAAACATGGTTTATATGCAAGTTGCTTTCACTGTTTTAACTTAATGCAATTTATCTGGACTGATGTCACATGATTGGCTAAGTGCGGGCAGTTACAGTCGGTGTAATTTGACAGTTGTTACAAGTGGATAAGTAATAGGCTTCAGATGAGACTAAAATATGAACAAAAATTTGTTGTAATGATTGACATGAAAATGTGTATGTACAATTGAACTGGATTACAAATACAATAATGAAGGAGATAGAGTATGCGAAGAAGAGTTCCACTACAATATGATGTCCGACAGGAGGGCAATGGATGGGTAATATTGTGTACAACTTTGTTTTGGCCTATGAAATTGTAAGTGTTGTAGCTCACATCCTTCAAGTGAGAAAATGCTAATTATTTCACTGAATACCTCATAAGGAAAATTAAAAATCATTAATATTATCAAATGTTAATTTAGGTTCTGCATTCAATTATGCCAAATTTTTAGAGAAGTGAAGGGGTGGAGTAGATTGCATTTCTGTCAGTTTATTTTCTATTTATTTATTTGTTTAGGAGCCCTTAATACACACAAGCAGGGGACCACCACATATGTTCTACTGTCACTTCTACATACATCAGTAGTCAGTCAGGTAGTTCACAAGATGTGGATATGATGTTATTTGGAGTACATGTGGGTAAGATTTCCCATTCATATAGACCCACTTCAGTATATTGGATGAAAGGCGATTGAAGGATACGGACTTTAAGAGCAGGAGGAAAAGTGCAAGGGAAAAGCAGCTCTTCAAAAGTGGATATGTAGTAAGGGCAGTAGCAATTTTCCTGGCGAGACAGAACTTACAATGATAAAGTACTATTAGTTTCAGGTATTGTGCGATACAGAAACACAATGGCAGGATCTTAATTCTTCGATCACTGCTTCTGCAACTGATATCCTTTGGTGCATCATTAACTGATGATTAATAGTAGTATTCTGAGTGTAACTTGTATAATTTTAGCTTATTATGTTAGCTGTTTTTTGTGCTAAGTTTGGAAATAATGGTCAAATAGATGGAGTTTGAAATTTTATGCCCAGTCTGACTTTTGGTACGTTCAATATGCTATCCAAGAGGTTTCTGACCTGCACCGAAATACAGAGCATAAGAACCACAGAACAAGTATAAAGAAATTTTTCTTGCTGAAGAGTGACAAACCAAGCCCAAATTATGAAAATACAGCACCATTGGTTTCTGCATTTACATAATACCAGGAATTTGCTATGCCATATTTTCACAATCATGTTAGCATTACAAAGGTAAGTTAATTTAGTGAAACCTAAGAACCAAAACTTGAATGGGTGGACTGATGTTTGAGTCTTGGTACTCATAGTTATAAGTCCTGACCCTATGTTACGTCTACATTTGATGTAAGTACACAATATTTGTAATAACTGCAACTCTGTGCTAAGAACAAAATGCAGCAGAACGATTAAAGAATAGCAAAGATAGTGGCAAATACACTATAATTATGGGACAGGGCATCCCTAGCCTTTATATATACGGTATATAAAACGTTGCTTTCGCTGAAAGAAGAAAAGAAATTTTTTATATATTTGTTTGTGGGGTCATCTTCTGCAGGACCCGTTACAATTAATTGCAATCGGCTTTTCTGTTTTAAGCCGACAGCAACTAAGAAATTTTTTTTACATCATAGGCGTTTATAATTCAGATATTTTTTGCCTGGGCACAGAACGTATAAAATCGGACTTTGACTCAAAATCACGGCCACTGTGAGCATATACTCAGATATATGGATTTTTTGGAGATTCTCGTTAGTCATAACCTTACTCACGAAAACGTCATATACCGATAATGTTACACTTCACTACTCACTACCTAGTTTTATATTGTGTACTGCTGACGTTAAAATTTAATAATGTGCTGCAACTGCTTCATGTATTATCACTTTATTTGCTAATCATTACGGGTATCTTTCCTTTTCTTTAATACTTTTGCTGCAAACAATACAGAAAGCACATTAGGCCTACTGCGTTTTGAAGAATCCTCTACATCCCAATAAGCAAAAGACATGTCACCAGAAATATCCACGTTACGACTAATCATTAATAACATTCCACAAGACTTTGTGTTCATTCGAAAGTAGCTGCAAATTCATTCTTTCGAACTTTTTTTCCTTAACTTTTGACAACCACGGTTCGGATGACAGCACATGCTGATATAAACAAATCGTTGCAATCCTATTGGCTCTCGCTGAAACCAATGAAGTCGTACTTCTGACGTCACTTCCGTTTGGAGCAGATGCGCCTAGGAGGTTTAACGTCTTGTCTGGCTGTGTGGTATCGCCCATTATGCCTGCGAGTGGTCGGTCCTTCACTAGCATCCGAGGGGGGCGGGGCCGAGCGTCTGAGAGCTCCAATGTGTGGTGCGTTATGGAGCCCCTTAAGCAGATAGTGTCCAGGACCAGAAAGAATTCCCATGTGCATTCGGTATGTGGAGTCGTGGAGTCGTGGAGTCGTCCTTGTTCAAATGTTTGTAAATCTATCGGACCAAACTGCGTGGTCATCAGTCCATAGCTTACAAACTACTTAAACTTAGGTAAACTAACCTAAGGACAACATTCGCACCCATGCCCCAGGGACGACTCGAACTTCCGACGGCGAGCAACCGCGCGCTCCGCAGCGAGGCGCCTTAGACCGCTCGGCTACTCCACCGTAGTAGGGGTCCTTGCCGGCGGCTATTGGAGGTACAGTCCTCTGCAAAGTAGTTGCTCCTGTCGGCACCAATGACTCCCGTCTCTTGGGTTCCGAGGACATCCTCAGATCGTATGGGCGGCTGGCGGAAGACAACTGGCCTCGTGTGTGGAATGCAAACTGAACTTTCAATTTGCAGCATTGTTCCCAGAGTTGATCGGGGTCCTTTGGTTTGGAGCTGAGTGGTCTCCACCAAAGTCTTCGTCGATACTGTAACAGCAGATTTCTGGACCTTCGTTATACGTAGGGAAATTGGAGAATCGCTTTTATAGATCAGGGGTGCACCGCGCAATGGGAGCAGGAATTCAACGTTCAACTTCGGAATATATTCAAAAATTAGAACCATGGCTTTCGAAATGGAGAATTCGACCAAATGCGGACAAAAGCCAATTAATAACGTCCCATCACAGAAGTCTAATGGAATATAGGCTACAAGATACAAGCAATCTTCGGATTGAACTCTGGGGGAAACTGATTGCACCGAGGAAAACAGCAAAATATCTAGGGAGCACATTTGATTCTACCTTGACTTATCGACTAGCTAAGACGGAACAAATAATGAAAGCAAGAAATAGATTGAACCTCCTAAAGTTGATAAAAGGGAGATTTCACGGCGCTTCTACACCAGCTTTAGTTTACACCTACTGCAGTTATATAAGACCTACACTAGAATATGCACCTCCAATTTGGCTATCTTCTTCAACTCACTCGTTAAAAGTCTTTAGCAGAGAGAGAAGAATTTTAAGATGTGCTGCTAGACTAAACCCAAGCACTAGTAGGGATGAATTATACCAGGAATAAGTAACCACTGGAGCAGAGACTAATAAGACTAACTGCAAAGTTTGGAATGGCAAGATTAAATAATAATACTAAAACCACTGAGATTTTTAAGCAAGCACCGTTCAGAATTAATCTCCCACGAATTAAGTATCCGTATCCGCCCAGCGCCATTGCTCAGACTATTGAGAAAACATTTCCTGGAGAATACGTCTTAGAGGCAATTTTAGAAGAAAATGACTTACTACACCATTTACAAGAAGAAAACCTGGATAAATATTTAAATTATTTTAATTTTTTAACCATTTTAATAATTTTAACTGTTTTAATTAATTATTATAATCTATTTTAAAATCATTATTGTGAAATCTCTTCCGCTCTGAGGTTTTTTTCCTCAGGTTAATAAGTGTAGCGGATAACCTCCAATAGACAAATAAGTATGAAACAAAACTAGCCATGGTAAAGTTTTAATTCCCTTTGTTTTAAATACAAAGTGTCACCACAGAATTAAATAACCTTCACTGGCCTAAACGAACTTGAATTGATGAAAATGGGCCCGCCTTCTCCTTATGGAAAGGAATTAAACTGAAAAAAAAAAGGCTACTCAGGTAGCTGAGTTCTTGAGGAGTGCACATTCAGTTTTTTAGGCTGAGCGACAGTTTTGATGAACACTCGTCTACCGATATACAGCCAGTGAAATCAGGCCGCATTCAGAAGGACTCTTCACATGTCAAAAAATTTGCAGTAAATTTTCGAAGTATTAGAAACAAAGTTCCCGAATTTACTGATAGCAGGAATGTTGTCGCTGTCGAAAAACCCTCGGGACTGAGAGAAGGCTGAATACCGATATTGGAAGCTCCGAAAAATTTAGCGAAGAATGGGATGTATATAAGAAAGATAGGTCAGTTACAATCGGAGGGGATGTGTTCATGCAGTGCAGAAAAATATTCCAGTCGAGAGGGACTGTGAGGTTATCTCGACGCTTGTAACAGGTATAGGCGAAATCAAGTTAATGGTTGGATGTTTTTACAGGTCATCCGGTGCCTGGGAGGCCTAGGCTTTCACTATAGGGGGAAAACATATGTACTTTGTGAACTATTAAGTCAAATGTTTGTAAATCTTATGGGACTTAACTACGGGGTCATCAGTTCCTAAACTTACAAACTACTTATGAACTACTGACGAACTAGGACGGCACAAATATCCAAGCCCGAGGTGGGATTCGAACCCCCGACCGTAGTGGCCGTGCAGACCGTGACTGAAGAGCCTCAGTCCCCTCGGCCACCGTGGCCGGCTGTGAACTATTATTGGCTTGCTTTCCGAACACTGATTCGAGCAGCTAAATAGCCCACACGCAATGGAAATATTTTAGACGTATGCTGAACAGAATGGCAAAGCCATTCATTTCGTACCCATAAAATTCGTACTGCAAGTAACCGCATATTCCGCACTGATTTTCGTTACAGAGACCATGATGATAGATGCGAGTAACGAAATCCAATTGTGAGTAACGATTCTGTACTTCGAGTCGGCCAAAGTATTCGTTACTTGGTACTTATGGGTTGCTGCAGTTTTATTGGGAACGCCTCGATAACGTGCGGTTCGCCCGTTGTGACTTCAGAAACATTATACTTTGGCCACACTCGCTCAGATACGCGATCTGTGTGCCGACGGCTATAGGGATATTAGTTGCATGGGGTATGGGAGCTCCACTGTTATCACAACGTCATCGGGAACAATGGCTGCCTTTCGTCGCTTATCACCCAGGGACGACCTCTGGAACAATGGTGGAAAGTGATACGCGGTTGTTCGCCGTGGAGGTTCGAGTCCTCCCTGGGGCATGGGTGTGTGTGTTGTCCTTAGGTTAGGTTATCTAGGTTTAAGTAGTTTGTACGCTACGGACTGATGAACACGCAGTTTGGTCCGATAGATTTACAGACATTTGAACATTTGTGATACGCGCTAACGAATCACGAACTGCACCATGCAGCTGGGAAGTATGCGACGCAGACCACTTTAATTCATGGATCCCACATGCCAACAAATCTTACATATAGCAACCCCTATTTTTATTGCAGATTTGGATTCTCCTTTTGGCTTGAAATATTTTTGTCGTTTCATGATGGATGATACTTTAATCTTCAAAAATGAAAATGGATTTCCCTCACCGAGGTAAACAACTTTTATTAATCCGATTTATATTTTTGCAAATATCCCGGAAACACTTTTAAGTTCCTCTCCCTGTATAATATCACGCCACAAGCAACTCTTCGGTGTTCGACGAAGGTTTCCTCCTATTAAATAAAAAATACCTATTCTTCTCATACTCCACACCGAGGAAAAGCAAAGGAAAAGGCAAGCTAAATTTAAATGATCACAAAATCCCAAGAATTGGTGATCCTACACAGAAGCTCGAAATTTAGCAAGGATTGCAATGCGAGATGCCTACAATACTTACCACAACGAAACTCTTTTTCGAAATTTGACTAAAAACCCAAAGAGATTTTGGTCTTATGTTTAATATACTATGGGCAAAACACAAACAATACCCTCACTACGTGATAGTAATGGCGATCCTGCCGATGACAACGCTACTAAAGCAGTGTTACTAAACACAGCTTTTAGAAACTCATTCACCAAAGAAGACGAAACCAATATTCCAGATTTCGAATTACGAACAGAGGACGTAATGAGTAACGTAGGAGTAAATATCATGGGAGTAGTGGAGCAACTAAAATCAATTAACAAGAGGTCAAAAAACGAAGAAATATTTAGAACAAGTTTTCTGGTCCGGATTGTATACCCATTAGATTTCTATCTATGCTGAAGCGATAGCTCGTTACTTAACAGCCATATACAACCGCTCTATCATAGAAGGATCTGTACCAAAAGATTGAAAAGTTGCACAGGCAGGGTTCTGGAACCTATCCTGTATTAAATATTATGAATAATCTCGAACAGAACGAACTATTTACCAAAGGTCAACACGGATTTAGAAAATATCGTTCATGCGAAACACAACTAGCTCTTTATTCACACGAAGTGATGTGTGCTATCGACGATTCCGTATTTCTTGATTTCCAGAAGGCTTTTGACACTGTACCTCACAAACGGCTTTTAATGAAATTGCGTGATTATGGTATATCCGCCCAAATTTGCGATTGGATAGGGGATTTCCTGTCAGAGAGGACACAGTTTGTAGTTATCGCTGGTAAGGCATCAACTAAAACAGAGGTAATATCGGGCGTTCCACAGGGTAGTGTTATGGGTTCCCTGCTGTTCCATATTTATATAAACGATTTAGGGGAAAATCTAAGTAGCTCTCTTAGGTTGTTTGCAGATGACGCCGTCAGTTACCGTCTAGTAAACTCATGTGAAGATCAAAACCAACTGTAGAACTATGTGAATAAGATATCAGAATGGTGTAAAAATTAGCGATTGACTCTAAATAATGAGAAATGTGAAGTCGTCCACAAGGGGACCAAAAGAAATCCGTTAAACTTTTTTACAAGATAAATCAATCAAAAGTAAAGGCCTTAAACTCTACAAAACTTAAACTGGCAAGAACACGTAGATAATGTCGTAGGAAAGGCGAACCAGACACTGCGTTTTATTCTCAGAACCCTTAAGAGATGCAACAGACCTACAAAAGAAACTGCATACACTACGCTTGTCCGTCCATTTTTTGAGTATTTCTACCCAGTGTGAGATCCTTATCATGTGGGTTTGACGGAGGACATCGAAAGAATGCAAAGAAGAGCAGCTCGTTTCATATTGTCACGATACAGACAGCGTTACCGAAATGGTACAGGATCTGGGATGGGAATCATCACAACAACGGCGCTTAACGCTGCGGCGTGGGCTACTTACGAAACTCAGATCGTCAACATTCTCCTCCGGATGCGAAAAAATACTGTAGAAATGATTATCGGAATAAAATTCGAGAAGTCAGAGCTCGAACGGAGAGATTTGGTGTTCTTTCTTCCCGCGCGCTTTCGAGAATGGAATGGGAGAAAAATAGTATAACGGTGGTTTGATAAACCCTCTGCCAGGCACTTGAGTGTGATTTGCAGAATATCCCATGCAAATGCAATGTAGGAATTGAGTGGGCTGTTTGACATCCGGCTCATAAAGAGTCGCGGTTCTGTTCAGCCAATTATCAGACAGGCTGATAGTTGAATCCCAATTGGGAATAAATGGTAGGGACTTACCAGTTCCGGCATACCGCTTATAACCTAGGAAAACCTCTCCAAAACCGAGGGATTGTGACGAATTTAATTTATTTCTGGGACATTGTCCAAGACTAAAAAACAATTCTATTTCTGTTCCAACCCTAATGCCTAGCGGGAAAAAGAAACGACTGCAGGTAAGCATCCATGTGGACTCTGATCACTCCAATTTACTCTCGTGAAATTTAAGGAAGCAGAAAAGAATTTTGTGGCATATCTTGAGTAAAAGAAGGGGTCACTAGAAGGGACACATCCTGAAACATAGCAGTCATTCAGTTCAGTGCTAGAGGGAAAAATTGGAGGGTAAGAATAGCAGAATGAGGCTACGAGATGAGTACAGTGTGCAGGTTCAAATGGATGTCGGTCCTAGATATTCTACAGAGATGAAGGGAATAGCGTGGAGAGCTGCAGTAACTCATCGTCGTGAAGACCACAACAACAACAATGATATCGTCATTGATTGCAGTCTTCCTGAAATTGCCTCGCTTTAACACATCCAGATTTCGTCGAACAAAAATATCTCATCTGAAGGAGGCATTACTATTTCACAAATAGCACCTGAGACCGCAATTCAATCATACCGACCTTACTCAGGCGATCTATTAACTTCTTAAAGCTGAACTTAGTGTTTCTTTTTTGTGGCAACATTTTTGCTCCTCTGACCCGATGTGGAACTAATTTTTTCCCCCTACTGTGGTAATACCGAGAATTAAATGCACGTCCTCCATCTGAATAACAAACAGCAACAGCGACCGCTATGCGACGGACGAAAATTAGAACGAAACAGCGTAAAATATTATTCAGTTTTTCAGAGTGAAAATTTCCATATTGTAAGCGTAATTCTGGCATTAATCCTGTTTTATCAGTCTGTGGGCAGAAATGTTTTCACATTGCCAGAATGCTATTGACCGCAAAGGAGTAAATTAATGCAGAAGAGCTCTGCATGCATTTTATTCATTGCCGCCCATTTGTGGTGACATGTTGTAACCAGTAGCCGGCGATATTCATTTTACAGGAATTTTTGACTTTTATGAAAAAGCTTTCTGTTAACCCATCTGCGTGCCGCATACGTAACGTACGCAACGAAAATTAAATCTGCTGTTTCGTTTTTTCTTTTCTTTTTTTTTTTTTTTTTTTCTTTTTTTCCAATTGTCACTTCATGTACTACGATATTTTGTAAAATACGTATCTTCTCTATGAGTTACATATCAGGCGATGACAACCTGACATACGTGACTAGCTATGTTTTAATGTTTGGAAACTTTGTCGCTACAAAATTGTGATCCGTATACTAATATACTGAATTGAATTTTTTATATATACGTGGACAGTCAACAGTAGCAACAAAATAGTCTAAGGCATCTACGAATTTTGCTAGAGGTTCTGTCATCAAGTTGCAATTTTTTGTGGATAAAAATGATAAATCAAAAGCACACACGCACAAATAAACACATACCCAACATGATTAAAAGTGTGAAGTCCTACACATGAGTACTTAAAGAAATCAAATCTATAGGTTATAAATTTAACTAGATACCAAAGCACTGCAATTGCGACAGACTTAAAAAAACACCTGATGAAGGTGAACCAAGGACTGCGTTTTAGTGACAAAACACGTACTAGATGGAACAGAACTACCATCACAAAGCTTGCCATCCCCTGCAGTATTGCTGATTGCTGCTTATTTTGGGTCCTTAGCAGGTGGTCCACGGAGGACATCGAAGGACTGCAAAGAAGGGCAATTCTTTTTTTTTTTTTTTTTTTTTTTTTTTTTTTTTTTTTTTTTTTTTCACCGTAACCGGGAAGATAAAGTTACAATAATGAGACAAGCTTTCGATCGACGGGTGGAGAACACGCTGGCGGACGTGACGTCATATTCAACTACCATTTTTGCCGCTGAAATACGGCATTGTCTTTATTTTTAGATTCTACGCTGTCACTGTCAGAGTTACAGACAAGAACGGAGAAGCAAATGTAAGAGGAGGACAGTGCGATTCAGATGTTGTGTTGACGTCATTTATATTAATTTTATATCAAAAGTTATTCTGTAAACTCCGTCCGACAGGCCTCAGAGGGCCCACTGGGTACTGACCGGCCGCCGTGTCATCCTCTTCCCGAAAGGCGTCAGCGGATGCGGTATGGTTGTGGACGTGGTCAGATCCCCTACTCCCGGCCGTTATGCCAGTCTTCGTGACCGGAGCCGCTACTTCTCAGTCAAGTAGCTCCTCAGTTGGCCTCACAAGGGCTGAGTGCATCGCGCTTGCCAACAGCGCTCGGCAGACCCGGACGGTAACCCATCCAAGTGTTAGCCAAGCCCGACAGTTCTTAACTTCGGTGATCTGACGGGAACCGGTGTATCCACTTCCATTAGAATTTTAGCGCGAATTTAACGATGCCGTCATATCAACATTTCGATCATTATTTAAAAAGTTTTGTACACTACTGCATCACGAAACCTCGTTGGGTGACGTATTACTGGAATGACGTCACAGATTTATATGGCTGCCAGAAGAGGCAGGAAATCAGTCGACGGCAGTTGAATATCGACGACAAACGTGTGAAGTGGGGGTGCGAAACTTGATTTTGCGCCACGGTCAAAGCAGGCCCGGAAGAGATGACCGCCAGTTTCAAACTTGACAGAGAAATTGGTAGGAGGTTCATATACGTTACTAATTATCCGTCAAGAAAACGGGAGAGTAAGTTATTTAAAGTTTAACATCGTTATATACTGTAAAGTTTTCTCAGATGCCAGTATTCTGTGGGGGTTCATGACTTCATCGCGCCGTAAGACGAACCGTATCTGAATACGGCCAACCAATAGATCCTCAAAACTCACTTGAAGGACATGGCTGTTTGTAGGCACTGCTATGGAGTAAGAAATCGTTTTAATTTGGGGGTTATCTGATCCATAGAATAATACAAAACAACAGCCAGGACAAATATTTCGTTCTTTTTATTTAGCTGGCCAGTTCTGAAGGTTAGGATGTTATCTGGCATCATATCTAAGATAGGACGCATCATATTAGAAATGTAATGAAAATGAAGTTTTTAGCTAACCCTAATGTCATGTTACTAATACATTGTGATTCCTTAACTTATTCAGAAAACTTACGGTTATACAGAAATCGACGTCGGACGATATTTCGACTGGAGACCACCCTGCCATTCTCAAGCCAATACTTCGGCGAGGAATCAGTGTGCAATGAAGTTTAAAACCTCGTTTAATAATGACAACAAGAAAGACACGAAGCAGCCAGGGACGCAAACAGCGCCATCACACGACCAAAGGTGAAACCTGTCACAAATATCGATAATAAGCATCAGTTTTCTACAGGTGAGGTGGCATTAATTCTGATGTTTATTGTCGATATTTATGACGGTTTCCATCTTTAGTCGTGTGTGGTGCTGTTTACTTGTTTGGTCTTGTGTGGTCTTTCCTGCTGTCATTGAAAACCGAGGTTTTAAACGTCGTTACACATTGATTCCTTGTTGCATTATTGCTTTCGGAATGGCAGGGTGTCTCCTGCCGAAATATTGGCCGACGTCTCTTTCTGTACCCGACAGCATACTCGTAAGATTTTTCAATACTGACAATGTTTCTTACATCTTACCACTATATGATCGGCTATAGTCAATGCACAAAAAGAAAGAATATTCAGATATTTGTTTTGATATTACGGAACCCCAATACATAGTGGCAAATGTTGGAAATATACTAGGGGGAGTTGGAAAATAAGTTTCCCTTGTCGACTGTGGCCAGAGTTGTGTATAAAAGGGGAAAAAGTAACAGAATGAGACATTAAAGAAGAGACATATCTTTAATTAATTTTTTAGCCGGCCGCGGTGGCCGAGGGGACTGAGGCGCTCCAGTCACGGTCTGCATGGCCACTACGGACGGGGGTTCGAATCCCCCCCTCGGGCATGGATATTTGTGCCGTCCTAGTTCGTAAGTAGTTCATAAGTAGTTTGTAAGTTTAGGGACTGATGACCCCGTAGTTAAGTCCCATAAGCTGTACAAACATTAGAACATTTTTTTAAATTTTCTACGTAATTACCAAGTACGTTGAGACATTCGCTAAATCGCTTTATAAGCTTCAAAAAGCCGTCCAGGAAAAAGTCTGGGCGTTGCTTACGGAAGAAGCGTTGAATGGCTATGAAGTGGAAACATCCGTCATCACCTGTCCGAATGACGTTCCAAAGCACTCCGTCTGCAGGTAGAGTGCTGTTCACCGTTTCCTGGGACGCCCAAGCAGTTTTGTTGCTGAACTCTTTCAACCATCAATGCTGCGCGATACTGTTCTACTCTGTCGAAAGTGAAAGAGGTAAATCGAAAAAAGCTGTCCCGCGTTCTCAGATCTGGCGTTCTGTTGTTGGATGGCAATGCGAGACCACACTCGGCGACGGCAACGCAAAACTATATTCCAACGCTTGGTTGGGAGCGCCCACACCATCCGACATCTTGAACCTTATAAAGCGTATGACAAATGACTGAATATACTTCGAAATTATGTAGAAAAATAAAGATACGACTTATCTTTAATGTCTCATTCTATTTTTTTTTTCCTTTCATACTCAATTCTTACCACAGTCGACAGGGGAAACTCCCCCTTGTATCGTGACATGCCAATGGAAGTGTTGACGATAAACTTCCTTTTTATTACGTTTCCTACGTCAAGAACTTTTTGTTAAAACACAGATCCGATGATGGCAGTATAACCAGTCGAAACAGGGCATCAAAATAAGAAAAAAAATGGTCATTGCTGTGGTTTTATGCATTATCATGACAGCTGTTTAGGTTTAATTAAAAAGTGCCGACTTTTGCAACTGCTTTCTTGTGATACCGAGGTTTTTTAAGATGACTGACTGCTCTGTCGTTATTGTTACTGAACAGTTACATTTTCAGTCAGCATCCATTAGAGGGCCTTATGGTAGGCTCCATTTTCTGGAAAGTATGGCTGTAAGTTTTCATACATTGTTAGGAGCCTTTGACAAGAAATTATTTCCAAGACGTAAATCCGTGAGTCATGCGATCGGAATGCAACCGCTTTCTGACACTTCTCAAACACAGCGAGATGATGCGCCCCACAGGCTAGATAAAATGTTCAAATGTTTGTAAAGCTTACGGGACTTAACTGCGTGGTCATCAGTCCCTAAACGTACAAACTACTTATGAACTAACTTATACTAAAGACGGCACAAACAGCCATGCCTGTGGAGGGATTCGAGCCCCCGACGGGGAACGACCTCGTGCATGGCAGCATATCGCCTCAAAGCGCTCGGCCGCTCCGCCGCGGTACAAGCTAGATAACGCGCCATCATGTTTTACTGTAGACACACACACACACACACACACACACACACACACACACACACACACACACACACACACACACACACACACTAACATATACGTTAATGCTTTAGTAGCTTCTTTGATACTGTTTCGTATCTTTTCTGGTGTTTGATAACACATTAAATTGTAAACATGACCAATGTGAGACATTACGGTTATGCTCTCGTAGTACACAGTTGTAATTTGTATGTGCGCTGGCTAACTTTCCATCCGCCAAATGCAAGGCCGATTTGCTCACATTGGTTGTCTGCAATTACTACAGGTAGTTAACCGCCTTCACCAGACCATATGTATAAGATTTGTGTTTTCCAGGGAACCTCAAATATATGGCACCATGTACTCTGCAGTGGTCGTCAATTTTTAACTGATGGAATGTACTATCCTACGTTATATGTTATCCATATGTTAATGTTCCAAGCATGTCAGTGGTGCCCCAGTAACCAGCATACAGGTGGAGTATTTTATGTACTGTGCACACCAGATACATGTGCCTTTGAAAGTTTTTATACCGATTTATAATTTTAATTTTTCGTTTGAAAATGACTTGATGTCGAAACTGGTCACGCAATAAAGTACGAAATAAAATATGCGATCTAGGTGTTCTTCTATGTGAAGTCTATTAACATTTACAGATCGCTTCCCATACTAGACTTTGTCGAATGTTGATAACACATTAAATACCGACACATTCGTTCCTTCCTGTTTCATTACTTAACATTTTTTTATCCTGTTTGTTTGCAAAGCTTTAAGGGGACTACAGATTCTGGTATAGACATACTTGATCGCCTGAACCCCTTCGAATAGCTTTGACCAATAGATATCCAACTCGACTGCCTTATTTTCGCCTCTAACAATTGAGATGCTTCCAAAGCTCGATAGTGCGCCATGAGTTCCTCTCGGTTACATTAGCCTGGAGGCAATGGCGGACAGGTGAATTACGAACTGTAATCATGGAACTGATTTTTTGGCAATATCATCTCAAATATTATTTCATAATGGGTTTTAGAAACCTGTAGACACACATTCATTTACCGTCTCTGTTTATAGTTTATACAAATCTAGTAGAAAACGTCGGATTCTCCCTGTAGTTGGCAGGGTTGTCAACCAGAAGGCAGCAATCCCAGAAGACGGTAGCGACTTACAAAAGGACCTCCGGAGGGTTGAAAGATAGTGCAAGAACTGTTACCTGATATGTTCAAATGTTTGTTAAGCTTAAGGGATTTAACTGCGGGGTCATAAGTCCATAAACGTACTAACTACTTATGAACTACCTTATACTAAAGACGCCACAAACATCCATGCCCGACGGAGAGCGGCCTCGAGCATAGTAGCATTGCGCCTCAATGCGCTTGGCCGCACGGCACGGCAGGGATTTACAAAAGTCCACGACCGCACGTGGTCAGTACGCATGTCAACAGCTGGTAGTACTTCAGTTTCGATTCTCACGATTTATTATTCGATGTGAAAGCATCTTCCTCCATGCAACACTCTTAGCGATGTACAAAGAATTTTCACAATTATGAGAAAGCACCTTTTGAATTATATGTGTCTTTGGCCTCCAAACATGAATACTATTAAAAATTGGGATGTCAGTTTTCGTGTTAATGTAATAATAGTAAGATTACTTGGAAGGGAGGAGTGGCACAGGTGAATGTGTGTGTGTGTGTGTGTGTGTGTGTGTGTGTGTGTGTGTGTGTGTGTGTGTGTGTGTGGAAGGAAGGGAGGGAGATGGCTCCCTATCGGGGAGTTTCGAATTGTATTGGTAGGCACCTTACTGTTCCTTGGTTCACGACAGACAGATAATATAATTACCAGAGATCTTTTTCAGGATTAGTATAGGATGAGATCTTAATATGATACTTGTGAATCTCTTATGATATCTTAATTTGCCATAGATCGCTTATATACATTGATATTACATAGATGACTAGTTTCGACTCGTTAAAAAGTCACTATGAAATTTCAACTGTCCAGACATGGTAAGACATCTGAAACATATGCCTTACCATGCCTGGACAGTTAAGATTTCATAATGACTCTTTAACGAGTCGAAACTAGTCATCAATGAAAATTCACTGTATATAAGTGATCTATTGAAAATAAAAATATCATTAGTGATTCACAAGTAACAGGCAGGTAAGTTGTCAACAGCGGATGTGGCAGGTAGCCGAGAGGTATCGCAGCAAGCAGACTTATGTCTCAGGTAATCAAGGGTCGAAGCTCGCTGGCAACTTGTGCTTTTGTAAATCAGGCCGTTACATAGTGCAATTAAAGCACTTTCTAATATTACCTGACATAGTTGGGTCTGGAGGCGATCTAATCGTTTTATAATTTTCAAAATGACAAGCCAAGATCGCACACCAACAATTTATTAAATGACGACCGGTTTCGGTGCACTGTGTTACCATCATCTGGTCACATATATGTTATAATCTGGTCATCTTGTTAAAAATTGGGTATCAAATAACAAGTGCAACAAATAATGACTAAGTGCGATGGTGCACTTGTTATTTGATACCCAATTTTTTAACAATATGACCAGATTTAACATATATGTGACCAGATGATGGTGACACAGTGCACCGAAACCGGCGGTCATTTAATAAATTGTTAGTGTGTGATATTGGCTTGTCATTTTGAAAACTATAAAGCACTTTCATTTAAAGGCTCTGTCTTGCTTATTGAAATTTAAATAAAGGAAGGGCCACGAGTCTTTTCAACTACACAATAAAAACGTTAATGTACCATCACAGGACCAGAAGCCTGAAAATGAACTGTGTACATGGAAATAGCGAAGAAAACTTTGATCACACAGTTTTAGTGGATCAGTGTAAGCCGTGTGTTGACTTTGGTGGTACGTTGCAACCTGCAGTTCGGCAGTAACCAGCTCTTTTCATGCAGCATTTGTCAGGAACTTTGCAACTAGCCTGTTCAGTAAGAGCGGCTCCTCAATGGGGAGTTTCAAATTGTATTGGTAAGCACCTTGCAATCCCTTTGTTCACGACAGACAGATAATATAATTACCAGAGATCTTAATCAGGATTAATACACGATGAGATATCAATAAGATACTTATGAATCTCTTATGAGATCTTTACTTGCCGTAGATCGCTTATATATATATATATATATATATATATATATATATATATTGATGACTAGTTTCGTATCGTTAAAGAGTCATTATGAAATCTTAACTGTCCAGACTTGCTAAGACAACTGAAACATATGTCTCACCATGCCTGGACAGTTTTCATAATGACTCTTTAACGAGTCGAAACTAGTCATCAATGTATATAAGCGATCTATGGCAAATAAAGATAAGAGACTCATAAATAACAGGGAGATATGTTCGGCCGTTGTCAACAGCGGATGTGGCAGGTAGCAGAGAGGCATTGCAGCAAGCAGACTTATGTCTCAGGTAATCGAGGCTCGAAGCTCGCAGGCGCTTGCCTCTGTCCTACCTACTGAAGTTGATGAAGGAAGGGCCACAAGTCTTCTCAACAATGCAATGAAAACTGTAATGTACTATCACAGGACCAGAAGCCTTCAAATGAACTGTGTTCATGGATACAGCGAAGAAAACATTGATCACTCACTTTTAGCTGTGCCTCAGTGGATCAGTGTTAGCTGTGGTACTTTGAAACCTGCACTTCGGCAGTGACCAGCTCTTTTCGTGCAGCGTTTGTCAGGAGCTTCGCTAACCGAGTGTAGCGCCCCTGGGGTGCGATACGCGGCGTGTTGCCACGGCCGCTGCCAGATTCGTTCTTTACGAGGCCATACATACAGAGGCCGCGGCCTGCCGCTATCACACAGCGCGGCCGCCGCCCGCGGCTACGCCTGCGGGGGTGGGCGAAGCGCAGCTGCCGCGCCGCACCCCACCCCTCCTGCTGCCCTTATTATAATTTATGGCACACACCGCTGGGAATTAGCTCGCCTCCAGCACCGCTTCCAACACCGCGCGGTAGCAAGTCATGTGGCTTAAAAAAATCACCAACACAAATACAACCTGTTGTAGCTGCGTAAAAAATAAAAATGCAGGTTCCACCTTTTGCCCAGAAACGTAGTAATAATGCCAACTTGAGTTTACAGCCGAGGGAAAAAAATGTTAGTACACTGGGAAGATGACGTCGATTTTAATCCGATGACAGTAGAAGCCACGTGGTGGATGGTAGATTATTTATCTATCGAATGATGACACAGAGCTTGGTTTAAGTACATAGTTCTAATTGTATACATTGTAAGATATGTATACCAAGGACAATATACGAGGGTAAATCAATTATTATCCGCAAAGTAGCTATAACATTTTATTGTAATAAAATACGAAACTTACAAGAATATCATTTTTCGACAACCTCTCCTTGCTTTTCAGTGCACTTCGTCCATAGCTCTACAAGCTTCCTTATGCCCTCATAAAGGAAGGTTTTCGGTTGAGCAGCGAGCCAGGAATGCACCGCTTCCTTCACTGCTTCGTCCGAGTCAAATCGACGGCCACTTAATGCCTGTTTGAGTGGACCAAACAAGTGATAGGCAGAAGGGACAAGATCGAATTTGAGTTTCTGGAGCGTTTCAGCAGTGTGGACAGCAGTATGCGGACGGGCATTGTCGTGCAACAACACAACACCTTCTGACAGCAATCCTCGGCTTTAGCCTGTCAGTAAGCATCTCACTGTAACGTACACTGTTTATTGTTGTGCGCCTTTCACCATAATGTTCCAGTACAGGATCTCGTGCATCCCAAAACACCGTAAGCATCAGTTTTCCTGCGGACGGTTGGGTCTTGAACTTTTTCTTGCACGGCGAATTTGGATGTTTCCAGTCCATACTCTGCCGTTTACTCTCTCGCTCGTAATGGTGGATCCATGTTTCGTCACCAGTAATGATTCTGTCTAAGAAGTTGTCCCTTTCGTTATCGTAGCGACCCATTTTTTTTTTTTTTTTTTTTTTTTTTTTTACTGACGTCGAGGCGCCTTTGCTGATGCAACTGTGTGAGTTGTTTTGGGACCCATCTTTCACAAACTTTACGAAACCCAAGTCTGTTATGAATAATTTCGTAGGCAGAACCATGACTAATTTGAAGACGATGAGCTACTTCATCAATAGTTAATCGTCTGTCTAAGAGAATCACTTCACGTGATCTCTCAATGGTTTCTTCATTTGTGGCGGCAATCCACTCGCACACACTTCGTTGTGGCAAAACACTGCTCCCGTACTGTACTGAAAGTCTTCTATGAATTTCGACCCCTGATACACCTTCCGCCCACAAAAAAGTATCACTAAACGTTGCTCTTCTTTGGTGCAAATAGACAGCGGAGCATCCATGATTAACAGCACGGAAGCGACAACGAAACTAACGTAGTAGCTTGAAAATTGCAAAGATATAACAGCAAATAAACAAACCATGCGTCACCAACGTAAAACGACAGTACTACCAACATAAACAAAAATATAACTAAATTGAGGATAATAATTGACTTACCCTGGTATGTACAGGATCATGTACAGCAGGGGTGGGCACGAGAGCTGCTCGCGCGGCTGCCCGCGAGTAGCGAGAGCCGCGAGGGCAGCGCTGAGCCGCCTTGAGAGCCAGCAGTGCGGGCAGCAGGGCTGTGCACAGAGCACGGGGGCAACTGTGCAGCTGTCAGGGCGCTTTGTTGAGTAAGGACAAGCTGAAATACTTACTGCACGTAGAAAGCACGTGAGGTCGTTTCAAGCTGATGCGACTTCCGTGGAAAGGGCACCGGTACAATCATATCTGCCACAGCATGTTTGAGTGGGAAGTAAGTGTTAATAGTGCTTACCCGAAAATTGTGTATCCTGTACCATGCAACGGTTGCTCATGTAAGGATGAAACACAGTTTCGAACCACTGTAAAACCTACTTTCGTGGCCACAAATAGGACATAGACGTAAAGAATTAAGAAAAGACTCTTTTATTCTAAATTTTACGTTTTATTTTCACAGAATTGTGTAGATTTTTTTTTTTTTTTTTTTTTTTTTTTTTTTTTTTTTTTTTTTTTTTTTTTTTTTTTACAAAATGTAACAAAACTGAACTTTCTGCAACTAAAAACTTGCTTCATTACAATGACGAGAAACTGGGTGGTCGGTCAGAAGGTAACAATTATTAAGGTTCATTACATCCTTAGGAAAGGATGAAAACTGACACCATTCTGAAGGGGAAAAAATTCCAGAACTGAAGACCTGAGAGCAATGGAAAAAGTTCCCTGCCTATGTCAGTGGTACCACAACGAAGTTTTCGTGGTACGATAAAGAACTTCTAAAAAATAACTAAGTAAGTACATGGGAAAATTTGTAAGCTAAAGGAAAATAAAATATCCCTGCTGCGGGAAGCAAAAACCTAGGAACTATTAAGATAAGTATAATTTATCTCCCTGGAGGAAGTAAAAGGGATAACTAAACTTAACTCCTATTATATATAGAAAACATAAAGGGGAAGAAACTCTATGATCACAAAGCCTATCAGTTTCCTGTCAAGATAAACAACAAGGTGACATACACATAAAAGAATTGTCACTCCAGACTAGAGGTACTACGAACAAAAGAGAAATAAGCATTAATTTACATCATTCTGGATTTATTTAAAATGATTTTGAACAAACATCTCGAAGTTATCGAGAACGAATGGTTCCGCGTGATGTAGTGAGGTGCGCGGCTAGTCGAGTGTGAGTGGGGGGCACTGCTGGCTGGCGGAGTGGGGGGGGGGGGAGCCGCGAGCAGGCCGCGTGAGCCGCTGAGAGCGCTCGCGCTTGCGATACGGCATTTGCCCAGCCCTGCTGTACAGGGTTATATTAAATTATGTATACATTACACAAGTTCTTAGAATTCTACTTAGTCCAAACAGGTGATCCAGTTGAGCACTTCAGGTAATGCATGGTGGATGTAACATGGGCTGAAAAGAGTTGATGCAGGAATCTCCCGCTCGTGATACGAATTGGAGCGCAAAGCGCTCGTTTGACTCGAACGTCGGAAGTTGCAACGAGCGGTCGGCCGCTGCAGGGAGGTGGGACGCCCAGCTTCTCTTCGGCGGGTCGCGTGCAAATGGAAAGCACGCTGGCGGACGTGACGTCATGTTTAACTGCCATCTGTCCGGCCGAAAAACTGCGTTGTCTTTAATTTTATATACTACACTGACGCTGTTAGACTTACAGAATAGCACGTAGAAGCAAATGAAATAGGAGAACAGCACGATTCAGATGATGCGTTGACATCATTTATATTAATTTTATATCAAAATGTATTCAGAAAACTATTATTTATTCACTTTGAAAAATCCAGAGGCTAAACTAATTGAACTGCAGTAACGAGCGAGGAGTCATATGAAAGATCTCATCGAGACACAAAGTTTGGTATGAAAAATGTTCAAATGTTTGTAAATCTATCTCATTTAACTGCGTGGTTATTAGTCCGTAGCTTACAAACTACTTAAACTAAGAAAAACTAACCTAAGGACAACACAAACACCCATGCCCGAAGGATGGGGGGGGGGGGGGGGACTCGAACCCTCGACGGCGAACGGCCGCGCGCACCGCAACACGGCGCTCCAGTAAGCACGGCTAATCCGCCGCGGCAAAGTTTGGTATAACCATATTATCTGCAACATTTATTGTGCGCATAATAATGCACTTTTAAGGAGGAGCAATATTGTGACATAAAAGATTTCTGGGTATTGTACCGCGTCATGATGTAAGGCTATTATTTAAATAACCGACGTTTCGGCCTACATTACAGTGGCCTTCATCTGGGTATACTTACATCATGACGCGGTACAATACCCAGAAAACTTTTATGTCATCTGACTCTGGCAGCGGAAGCCTACGTAATTATAGGAGCAATATTGATTAATTAATAACAATTAACACAATACAGATACACAAATAGCGATGCAGTGATAAGTTGCAGGTGTCATAAACACACATTATGACCTGTTTAGAATATATTATTCTTGTTTATTTTAATATGTTACATTTTTGAAAAATAAATTAATTTTTTTAATGACAGTAATTTGTTTAAGTTTATGAGCACAATAATTCCGAACAGTGTATTGAAAAGAGGAAGGGAAAGCCTTCATGAAAAACACTTTACCTAAGTGAAAGGAAGGAAGCTTGGGGTTTAACGACCCATCGACAGTGTGGTCATTAGAGACGGAGTGTTTCGGTAAGGATGGGGAAGGAAATCGGCCGTGCCCTTTCAAAGGAACCATCCCGGCATTAGCCTGGAGTGATTTAGGGAAATCACGGAAAACCTAAATCTGGATTGTCGGAGGTGGATTTAAACCGCCATCTTTCCGAATGCGAGTCCAGTGCGCTACCACTGCGCCACCTCGCTCGGTCTTTACCTGATTACTTATTCATTGTGAGGCGGCCGAAAGACTTAATTATCGGTCATTCTGAAAATGTTCATTATTTAAACTTGAGATTTGGGGGTATTATTAGTGCACTAGAATCTTAGAGCGCATCTAACGATGCTGTCTTTTCAACATTTCAGTCATTATTTAAAACGTTTGTACACTAATGAGAGAACCACTGAACTCCGTTAGGGGGATGTATTACTAGAATGACGTCCCCGATTGTGTATAAGTGGCTGCCGGGAGCGGCAAAGGATCAGTCTACGGCAGTTCAGTCTTGATGACAGACGTCCGTTGCGAGTGTAGTGGAATCAAGTGAGTCGACAGGTGTTGAACATAGCCGCAGAATCCGCCGCGCTGGAGTCTGAAATATTTTAGGACATGTGTGGACTTTGATTTTGAACAGTAGTCGGAACCCAGAAGTTATTCATCGCTTTCTAACTTCGGTTTCTGGAACAATAAACTTCAACAGCAATCATTTTAGGAACATTATCCAAACGAGTAAATATTCATATAGCTATTTTGTTAGCAATATTCGGGGTTCGGGCAAATCATATCAGACGGAGTCTAATGAATTTAGTATTTCTCGCCAGACATAACCATGCAATAGGCAATAAACAATTTTAGTAAAAACGCGAACCTCATGTTGTTGTCAGGTAGTTAGTAGATGCCGCCGTAATTAAACATTCTCTGATTTTGAAATTGAAAGTTTAGTTTTAAAAATGTAAATGTAAATGTAAATGTATACGTATACGGACAGCAGCGAGCCAAAAGGTAAGAGGAATAAGTGATCCCCTAAGACAGTTAGTTAGTTAACGGTCCGTACTGTTACACTCTACGAACGTTGTACGCGCTGTTTTTGATTTTTTTTTTTTTTTTTTTTTTCGTGTTTATAAACGCTATATCGTGTGCTTCGTGGATATTTCGGTTTTTATATGAAGAATTGGGCTGCGATAGAGATTGTTAGAGGCGTTAGATATTAAATTAAGCCGAAAGACGTTAATGCCAAGCAAATATTTCGATTGAAAGGGTGAGTAGAGTTGCACCAACAAGGAACTCGTACATTTATGATGCTCACTTTAATATTAGAATGCTGAAAACTAACAAATTCATCTTCGGTGGAAACGAACTGTCCAGAATTTATTGGCCCTTGAAACCAAATTTAGTCCTTTACATTTCCTGATGTTGCGTATGTATTTGTCTATTTCACTAAAACTATGAAAATCTCCTCCAAAAAAGGAAAGCTGCTTTCAAAACAATAAAACACCCATCAATTTTAGACAGTAACACCACTTCTGATTTAAATAGAATTCAGTTCCGTGTTACGTCTACATTTCTTGATCCACTTGAACTAAATGTATGGAAAGCGCTAGAAAAGTGAAAGGAATTACGGTAGCTTGATCAGGACAAACGTCAGAGAAGGCTAGAGAAATTCTGCTGCTGTAGGTACATTACACTTCCTTCAGGACAAGCAGAATTATTGTGCCTTTTGATATACAGATGTCAATGTCCTCTTACTTGATTACCGGCTAACCAAATCTAAATCCAGACTCAATTGCTGTAAAGTAATGAATGCAAACACAATAGGAGAGGATTAAAGGTCGAGAATATTCTCCAGTATGTGTTATAGAACTAAAAACTTTTCACTCTAGTGTATTCGCGGAATTATTAAAACTGCCTTGTGAATGTGTTGTATTGTATATTTCACGATCGTTATCTAGAAAAATGTTCAAATGTTTGTAGAGCCTATGGGACTCAACTATGGGGTCATCAGCCCCTAAACTTACAAATTACTTATGAACTAGCTACAACTAAGGACGGCACAAACATCCATGCCCGAGGGGGGATTTGAACCCCCGACCGTAGTGGCCGTGCAGACCGTGACTGAAGCGCCTCAGTCCCCTCGGCCACCGCGGCCGGCGCGTTATCTAGTAGGTCTGCAGCAGGAATATGAAGTGACTCGGTAAGAATAAATGACTCCTTTTTTTCCCTTATCTTGCTAGTTTAATACATTGACAGCGCAAATATTAAATACTGTGTGTGAAGTCGTGCAATTATTCCTTACCGAGTTCTCCTGTTTTCTTTCCAGATCAATTTAAAAAAAGTTGTTATTGGCATTAGATTGCGCTCAAATAGTCTACGTATGCCCCCACACCGTAGGTGCCTATATGAGAAACTCGACTTCATAACCTGCAAAGTAGAGATTCGAATGCGAAAGTGTAGCTTCACTGCGTGGTAGAGTGGCGCATAAATTTGAGATAGCACCGCCAAGAGGCGAAACGAGTGTACTCGACAAGTGATCACAATTTCTGCCGTCTGCTCGTTAAAGTTTTATCTTCCGCTGCGGAAGACATAGGGTCTCCCACCCGAGTTAGCAAAACATCTTGCTTCGTTGCTGCAGCTCTATATCGATAGTTCGGTCAGTCATATCAAAGATTCAGCTCATTTAATTGACAAGCTAAAGTAAATGAATGTGGTGAAATTCTTCTTAGTTCCGATATGGTGTTTTTACTTACCTTTTTCCCGGTAAACGAAGCTATCGCATTGTTACACCACAAAAATTGTGACAGGGAAACGTGTTTAAGATCTTGGATTGCTCACCGCAGCTGGACAGAATCAGGTCAGCAACACGCTAGCAGAAATGCTCACTCGTCTTGCGTGACCACGGCGGACGTTGCGCCGGCAAGTTGGCATGCCTACCGTCAGCGAACTGCTGTGTGAGTGAGACGGCAGCTAATAAACATTTCATAACTACACGTAACTCTGTCACAAGAGTGAATAAGACCGCGGATGCGTCAGCAGTAAAGACACATTGAGTGAACACTGCACTTTCAAATGGAACACATTCGAACCGTTTCATACGTCATAGCTTCAGGAAAATTTGTGGATTTATACTGCCGCTTTTACAAGTAGCAGTCAGTTGGTCTTCTGGATCGACGATGTCCAGGAGGTAGTCCTAGATTCACTGCCTTAATCATTGTGCTCAGTCCTTGCTTTGTCACAGATAACAGTACATACTGGTAACTGCTAGAGGCAGCTAGGAGTCTGGTCGGTGCCATACTTCGCACTAAGCATCATCTGGGGAAGATGTCGACGCCACCTACTGCTCTAGGTCCTGTAGAGCTAGCACCTTCATCAGTATTATTGTACGCTATGGAATAAACGTGTAAACATTAATTATGTTTTATTAGCCTCCTCTCGTGCTCCACCAGGTTCCACCCCTCATCCTGACATATAGCTGGGGACCCACCGCTCGGCCCCAGCTGCATGTATAACGCAAGTTTTTACATCGGACATGGTGACTTTGCTTAGACACTGCCTCACAACTACTTATTTTCAGTATAAGAAACAAATTGTATGAACAGTATGACGGAGTGGCTGAGTACGTGTGGAGTGCACATGGGGGTTTTTGAGGTTAGAGAATTCCCTCCTTAGTCCCGACAAGACGCCCCCTGAGCCGCGACAAAGTAGTAGTAGGCAGAAAGCAACAGGTAATGAAAAGATCAACGTAGTATTAGTTAATTGGAGGAGCGTCTATAGAAAGGTCCCAGAACTGCTATCGTTAATAAACGGTCACAATGCCCACATAGTTTTAGGGACAGAAAGTACGCTGAAACTAGATGTAAACAGTGATGAAACTCTAAACTCAGATTGGAATGAATACCGCAGAGACAGGCTGGACAGTGAAGGGGGAGGCGTGTTTATAGCGATAGAAAGTGCTATAGTATCGAAGAAAATTGACGAAGATCCTAAGTGTGAAATAATTTGGGTGAAGGTCACGGTTAAAGCAGGCTCGAACACGGTAATTGGATGTTTCTATAGGCCTCCTGGCTCAGCAGCTGTTGTGGCAGAACACCTGAAGGAATATTTGGAAAATATTTCGAGTAGATTTCCCGATCATGTTATAGTTTTGGGAGGAGATTTTAATTTGCAGGTTATAGACGGGAAGACACAAACGTTTATAACGGGTGGCAGGGACAAAGAATCCAGTAAAAAATGTTTAATTTCATTAACTCAAAACTAGCTTGAACAGTTAAACAGAGAACCCACACGTGGTGATAACATATTAGACCTTGTGGTGACAAACAGACCCGAACTATTCGAAACCGTTAACGTAGAACAGGCAATTACCGATCATAAAGCGGTTACAGCATCGATGATTTCAGCTGTACATAGAAATATTTAAAAAAAGTAGGAAGATTTTTCTGTTCGGAAAAAGTGAGTACTTGACGGCTCAACACAGAAGTTTTATCTCAAGTACAGATAGTGTTGAGGAACAGTGGATAAATATCAAAGCCATCGTACAACATGCATTAGATGAGTATATACCAAGCAAGACCGTAAGAGATGGAAAGGAGCCACCATGGTACAACAACCGAATTAGAAAACTGCCAGCCGCGGTGGCCGAGGAGACTAAGGCGCTCCAATCACGGTCTGCACGGCCACTACGGTCGGGGGTTCGAATCCCCCCTCGGGCATGGATATTTGTGCCGTCCTTAGTATTAGCTAGTTCGTAAGTAGTTTGTAAGTTTAGGGACTGATGACCCCGTAGTTAAGTCCCATAAAAAAAATAATTAGAAAACTGCTACGGAAGCAAAGGGAACTTCACTGCAAGATCAAAATTGACAAAGCCTAATACACAAACAAAAATTACAAGAAGCGAAATGTGGCGTGACGAGGGCTATGCGAGAGGCGTTCAGCGAATTCGAAAATTGTGCTGACTTCGCTGAAAATCATAAGAAATTTTGGTCTTTTGTCAAAGCGGCAGTGGATTAAAGCGAAATGTCCAGACACTCTGTGACGAAGATGGTACTGAAACAGAGGATGACACTCTAAAGGCTGAAATACTAAATGTCTTTTTCCAAAGCTGTTTCATAGAGGAAGATTGCACTGTTGCACCTTCTCTAGATTGTCGCACAAATGACAAAATGTCAGGCACCGAAATAGCGGGACAGAAAAACAATTAAAATAGCTTAGAGGAGGAAAGGCCGCAGGATCTGAAGGGATACCAGTTCGATTTTACACAGAGTACGCGATGGAAGTTGGCCCTCTTCTTGCAGTGGTGTACCGTACGTCTCTAGAAGAGTGTAGCGTTCCAAAAAATCGAAAAATGGTGCAGGTCATCCCCGTCTTCAAGAAGGGATGTCGAACAAATGTGCAGAACTATTGACCTATATCTCTAACGTCTGTTGTAGAATTTTGGAACACGTATTATGTTCGAGTACAATGACTTTTCGGGACACTAGGAATCAGCGTGGGTTTCGAAAAAGGCGATCGAGTAAGACCTACCTCGCGCTATTCGTCCACGAGACTCAGAGGGCCATAGACACTGGTTCTCAGGTAGATGCCGTATTTCTTGACTTCCGTAATGCGTTTGATACAGTTTACATTCGTTTAATGAACAAAGTAAGAGCTTATGGTCTATCAGACCAATTGTGTAATGGGATTGAGGAGTTCCTAGATAAAAGAACGCAGCATGTCATTTCAATGGAGAGAAGTCTTCCGAAGGAAGAGTGATGTCAGTTCAAAAAATGTTCAAATGTTTGTAAATCTATCGGACCAAACTGCGTGGTCATCAGTCCGTAGCTTACAAACTACTTAAACCTAGGTAAACTAACCTACGGACGAACACACACACCCATGCCCCAGGGAGGACTCGAACCTCCACGGCGAGCAACCGCGCGCTCCGCAGCGAGACGCTTTAGTGATGTCAGGTGTGCCACAATACATATATAAATTACCTTTTGGATAACATCGGAAGTTCATTGAGGCTTTTTGCGGATGATGCTGTAGTATATAGAGAGGTTGTAACAATGGAAAATTGTATTAAAATGCAGGAGTATCTGCATCGAATTGAGGCATGGTGCAGCGAATGGCAATTGATTATCAATGTAGACAATTGTAATGTGCTACGAATACAAAGAAAGAAAGATCCTTTATCATTTAGCTATACTATCGCAAGTCAGCAACTGGAAGCAGTTAATTGCATAAATTATCTGACAGTGTGCGTTAGGAGTGATATAATCCTTTGAGACCCTCTGGCTATAATTGTGTTCGTAACTTTTACAGTGTCTAAGATAGATGAGAAACACTTTTTCTCGATGAAACAACTTGTATATTACTATGAGTATTCAACCTTTTCACCGTGTACACTTACAGTCAACTGCGGAAGATCACTATAAAAATACCAAGTAGTCAGTGTACCACTGCGCAGCAGCTTGTGAACTCCAAAGAACACGCAGGTTGTGGGTTACTTGTATTCCACTGTACAACTGAAAAGTAGTAGTAATTATTTTGCGTGCAGCTATTGAATGATCTTTTTATTTAGTGCAAAAAATAGTGCTACAAAATTAATCATTTTAGTCCATAAAAAGAAGCCTTGCTTTTCAACATATGCAATTTTGTTCTTGTTCTTGCTTCAGCAAACATTAAAAACTTAAGAGTAATACAGCAAAAAATATTATTTCCTTCCTCCAGAAAAAAAAAAAAAAAAAAAAAAAAAAAAAAAAAAAAAAAAATCAGGTCGGAAAGGGTTAAAATGGAACGATGTCAGGCTGAGATTAGTTGGAAGAATCCTAAGGTAGAGAAGATCCAACGGAGACCAGCGCGTTTCGTTACAGGATCATTTGGTAATCGAGAAGCGTTACGGAGATGATCAATAAACTCCAGTGGAAGACTCTGCAGGAGAGACGCTCTGTAGCTCGGTACGGGCTTTTGTCGAAGTTTCGAGAACGTACCTTTACCGAGGATTTTAGCAGTATATTGCTCCCTCCTACGTGTATCTCGCGAAGAGATCATGAAGATAAAATCAGAGAGATAAGAGTCAACACAGACGCATACCGTCAATCTTCCTTTCCGCGAAAGTGACTGGAATAGGAGGGAAAACCATAATGGACTCAAGGTACCCTCTGCCACACCCGTCGGGTGACTTGCGAAGTATGGATATAGATGTAGATGCCATTCATCCTTCCATAAGTGCCTATCGCGACGCCACTGGAGGCAGGCTGAACGATGTTCGGCGAGAGCTGAAGATGTCTTAACGGGACGCATCACGCCTCATGTTGTGGGTAGCCACATCCTACAATGGGCGTTCTTCTCTGCTGATCATAGAGGAAACATTGAACAGTGCGCGGTACATTGAACCCGTCTTCCTACTGTTCATGCTCCAACAGCACAATGCACGTCCACATACATCCTGTAGGATCCACCATGCTCTTGAAAATTGCATCGCTGTGAGGCCCGCTATCAGAGTTCCGAGGTCATTACGTTTAGTGCTGCGCGGAATGGCCGCGTGGTCTAAGGCGTCATGCAACGTTCGTTCCCGCCAGAGGTTCGAGTCTTCCCTCGGCCAAGGTTGTTTGTGTTCTCCTTAGTGGAATTTAGTCGAAGTAGTTTGAAAGTCTGTCGTCTGTTCAGCATAGCAGTTTGGTACAATGGGTTTAGAAACATTTGAACATACATTTCGTCTCGACGAGTCAAGAAATCTTATGCCTCCTGCTAAGTGTATCTCGGTAAAACACGACAAGTGTGGCGGTACGAGAGAGATTAGAGCCCACACAGAGGCATACCGACAATCTATCTTTCCGCGAACAATACGGGACTGGAATAGGAGGGAGAACCAACTGTTGTACTCAAGGTACCGTCCGCCAGACAGCATGGATGTAGATGTAGGCTCTAGGCCAGTTTTCCGGCTCTGGCCTAGCGGTTACTTACCCATTAGGTTATCTGCACAAGCCTCACGTACTTCCCAAATTCTTAACATTCCGATATTACTACCGTACCGTACTCGACCGTTATTTTTTTAAGCACCTAAGGTACCAAACTGAGATCGTCAGTTCCTAGTCTTACAAGCCACTTTAACTCATGTTAAGAACAAAACCCACCCACCCACACACACACACACACACACACACACACACACACACACACACAGGCGCGGTAGAGTATTCGAAACTCCGACGGGAGTGGCCACGTTACCTTTGACATGGCTCCTCATTCCGCGTCGTCCATTACTACATTTGCTTGTAGACTTATCTGTATTCCAGCAAGCTATTGGACTTAATAGTGCATCCGCACAATATTTGTCACTTACCTATTTTGAGACATATATTCAGCTGTAAATGTGGTGTCGGTTCTATTCATCATTTTGTATGTGCAGCTCTAATGACTTTCGTATTTACAGTAAAAACTTCTGGTTATGAGGTCCGCCTGATATGAAAAACACTGTTTTGACTTTTCATCCAAACGCGTTTCAGCAGGTCTGTGCAAATATCGGCGGTTTATTTCTCTATTGATAGCTTGGATTTACATTTCGTGGTTACCATGTTTACATAATTAGACAATGGTAGCGTTGTCATGGTTCTTGTTCTTCTGCGTTTCTGTGTACAACACACAAGCAGTAGGTATGCATAATATCAAAGCGTACACAGTCAATTTTGAAGTGGTTTCTGGTGATGTTAAAAGAGGAAAATTCTACGAAATATATGTATCATTTGTGTGTTTTTCACGGAAACGCAGAAGAGAAAGTGTACTCCAAAACGAACCATGACAACGGTACCATGTCTGATTATGAAAATCGGTTTTTACACTAGCACGAAATGTAAAACCAAGCCATTCTCTGATGATGGTAGAGAAGTGCTGAAATATATTCGAGTGGAAAGTAAAAAAAAAAAAAGTGCTGAAACAGATTTGGGTGGAAAGTAAAAAAAATACCCTATCTATGAGTGTGAAATATTTCTGTATAGAAGGTTTCACACCATTACTAGCTGCTGCTGGGTGCGCGAAACTAAGATGTGCGAGGAACCACCCAACGAAAGATTCGTAAGCATTGTGTGTGTTCTCAATAGTACCCATAACTGACACGGCACGTATGAAAGTGTAGAGAGAAAGTAGGGAGCGATCCGGAAGATGATAAGTCACTTGTGTGCAACATTTTTTTTCTTTTTTTTTCAGATCGGTCCTGTTATCTGAGGAGAATGGTATGGTCATTGGTAGCTGTAGAGTAATCTGTATTACAAAATGGTTAATCAATTTGATTAGATGGTCCTCATTTATTCCATGCAGTGATATAACAATGGCGATTTCGTATCTTTAAACATAAATAGTTTCCGTGTAGGCGACTCCATCCGGAATCTGGTGCAGAGCGACCACATTAAAATTATTGAAATTGGAAGTACTAGCTTTTGCCGCATTGAAATCTTTATTTTTTATACACAATACAGATCTTTTTCTGTCAGTGTCTGACCATTCTCAGTGCATGAATCCAAGCCCTGTGGGCCCACAAAAACTTGTGCAAAGGGCAAGTATTTGTGGGCCTACAGGGTTTGGATTCATGCACTGAGGATGGTCAAACACTGACAGAAATCGATCTGTATTGTATATAAAAAATAAAGATTTTAATGCGGCAAAAGCTGGTACTTCGAATTTTAATAAATAGTTTCATTGTGATTCGTTACTTGTTGCCAAGTATATTAGTCAACGTTAGATACAATTTGCTATATAATCTCATAAAAGCGAGAAAAATACATTTTTACTGGTATATAAGACTTAAACATTAAGCATACAGCAATTAGTTTCTCATTATAAACGAAAATGACGTTTAGAAGATCCCTGCTTTTCATCGTAACATTTATGCGGAAAACTGCCTGGTATTTTTAAACCACTTCTTATTTATGCTACCCGATTGCCTCCGGCGGTCTTTCGCAAACACGGTACAGCAACGAGGTGAAACCTTTTAATAAATACGTCCAGTTGTTCTCCAGGAAAATTATTATTATTCGCTCTGGAAAAAGAAAGTTTGAATACAACGGACAGGTCTTCTCTCGATCAACTATCCCCTTCGTTTGTATTTTGTTGAAAGAAGACATAAATCAATAAAAACTCAAAAACTCGACAAATTTCAAAGCAGCTTTGTACAAAAGAATATCGTTCCTGAGCTCTGGACGGGAAAGAGTTGGAGAGCGAGAAGAGAGAGAAAGAGAGAGAGAGGGAGAGAGCGACAGGCGAAACAAGGCACGTCGTCTGTGAGAAGCAGAGTGGAAGCCAATTCTACTATCGCGTTGTTTCGCGTCTTGATTTCCCAAAGCGACGTTGGCAATCAAAGCTGAATCGGCGACGCTATTCTTGCAGCATATGGATGCAAAACTTACCCGGAAAGGTAGCAATGCTGCATGAGTTCAGTTCCAGACAGAAAGAACAGTATGTAGAACGATATCAGCCGTCATTAAATCGTGAAGACACGAACGTCTGCATAATCATCTTCAGTAGCAGCATAAACAGATATTTTCAGTCATTGTTCGAGAAAAGTTAACTATTGAACTCTCCGACATTACTATCTTCAACGATGGCTGCTGCTATTGCTTCTTCAGTTTTACAATGTTGTCTATTTGCGTTTAATTAAGTGCGGCCTACAAGATATATAATAAGTTGCTCGAAGTACGTGTTTATGTGTTTTAGTGGTCCACTTAGCAATCATGAACATAAAGGGTGTATGAAAAAGGATGGCGCAAACTTACACGGTCGAAAGTACACGATAACAGAAGCAAAAATTTCCAGTAAACATGGGTCAGCAAACGAGCCGTTTCCGAGATAATTACGAATGAATGGTTCCAAGCCATCACTGACGTCATTGTAAACATCGTCCTAATTAGTACACATTAATTTGAAATTCAGACTTCACTACTAAGATCTGCCGGCCGCGGGGGCCGAGGGGACTGAGGCGCTCCAGTCACGGTCTGCACGGCCACTACGGTCGGGGGTTCGAATCCCCCCTCGGGCATGGATATTTGTGCCGTCTTTAGGATAAGCTAGTTGATAAGCAGTTTGTAACTTTAGGGACTGATGACCCCGTAGTTAAGTCCCATAAGCTGTACAAACATTTGAACATTACTAAGATCTACATCGGATTTAGTTTACATTTCACTAATTTTATTGTAAACATCATCCTGGTTAGTTAGATCGAGCTCCGGCACACCTTGCTGCTGCTGGGAGACGGCATCTAACGCGCAGATGTGGCTAAATATCGATAGGTCGAGGTGGACCTGTGGTTTGGCCTCCAAGATCCTTTGGATTTTTGTGTCTGGGGTCACCACCGTATGTAGCCAAGTGTACAGCACACCCGCTAAGACGGTTGTAGAACTGTAGCGGCGTGTTGTACGCGCTTTTCAAGAATTCCGAAATAATTCAGGGATTTTGCAAAGAATTCGAATGTCATTGCAGGTACGTGCACAGTATTGCAGCCAGACGCAAGTAAGACACTTCGAACGCCTCCTTTAACAGGTAAGCCATCCATGAAAATTTAACTAAAAGCGATTGAAACCTAATAGTAAAATTTAAATTTCAAATAAATGTTTACTGGAGTAGGGCGATGTTTACAATGACGTCGGTGGTGGCTTGAAACCATGCATTCGTAATTATCTCACGAACGGCCCGTTTGCGTACCCATGTATACTGGGGCATTTTTGCTAGTATTAACGTGTCTATTCACCCGTGTAAATTAGCGCCATCCTTTCTGATACACCCTGTACTCCCAAATTTGACATGAAGTCACTGATGAGGTATGCGCCCATTTTCAATTTCTTAATTACACTATGCTATAAGGGACGCTTTAAAAACATGAAGGCCACAGGTGGTTATGAGGCTATTATTTATTGATGCGTTTCGACCTACACATGGGGGTAAAGTTTCGTAGAATTCGTCTGAACAGCAGACCCATGAAGTGGTACAATTGTACAAAACTTTACCCCATATTTTAGATTCTCACGGTGACAAGGTCGAAACGCGTCAATATAAGCCGCATCACCACATGTGGCCTTCATGGTTTTAAAGCATCCCTTATAGGAGGGTTTAATTAAAAGACCCTGTACCATCTCGCGTCCTAAATCCAGCCAACTTTATCATTGTGTCATGTCTTTCAGCGATCAGTTAAATGCAAACTCCGTCGTGAATATTCATATTATTCCAGAGGAGGTCGGGGCTGTACCAGCTGTTAAGTGCTGCAGGTGTTGTATTAACGTAAAGATATAATGCGATAAGCGACAGCCGTCCGTAATCCCTCCTTCATCGTATATATGGTCTTACAGAGAGTCATGGAAGGCCCGAGTTCACAACCGGATGACTACGCTGCTGCTAATCATTGGAGTTGTAATGACGTGGTCCACGAAAATCTTCCTTTCCCGAAGTTTAGTCCAGAACTGTGCTGGACATCTTCAGAGACGCTGATCCTCCGCTGAGTCGCACCAACTGCTCCACCTGTGTGACTAGCCAAATGTAATATTCTATTTTCAAGTATGACTTAAGCTTTATACAGGGTGTCCAGAAAAGGACTCCCTGATTTCAAAATTAAATATCTCGAAAACAAACATCGATAGAGGAATGCAGTGAACGGTAAGTTTATTGTGAAAGCTGTAATAAGTTTATACAGCAGTTTGAAATAATAGATACAAAAGCTGGTAACAGATGGCGCTGTAATCGCGCTACGTAACGCCTAGTATTAATAGTTATTCGAAGCCCAGAGCGATCAGTTTCACCATTGAAACGTGAAAGGAGGTTAGCGTACCGAAGGAAGAGGTTAAAACCATGTACCTACTCCATTGAACAACGCGTTTTTCTGGTGCTAGAGTACCACAGGTTAGAAGAGAGTCCTACGGCAATAAGGCCAAGTTTTCAAGCACGATTTAATGTTCCAAAAGGACCCGATGCGAAAACCATTCGTACGCTCTTCGCAAAATTTCTACGAACAGGCAGCGTAACTGATGACCTAGTGAGGCATGTTGGCCGTAAGCAAACCGCAGTTACGCCTGAAAATATCGCCACAGTTTCTGGAATTATTCAGCGAAATCCAATGTCATCCGTCCGTAGAATTGCATATGAGACTAGTTTGAAGCGTTCCAGCACGCAGAAAATACTGAGAAAGAGCCTACACATGTTTTCACTTAAAATTCAAACGCACCAGGCCATACCCGTACGAGCTGTGCAACAAACGGTTGTCTTTGCTAATCGGATGCTCACAATGATTGATAGTGAAGGATTTGATGTTGGCTGCATCTGCTTTACAGATGAAGAACACTTCCACCTGAATGGATACCTGAATCAGCAGAACTAGCAATTTTGGGGTTCTGAAAAGCCACATTTGTGTGAAGCGAAACCCCTGTATTCTCCTAAAGTTACTGTGTGGGCTGCAGTATGCAGCAGAGGCATTATTTGCCCTTTTTTCATTCGAGAAACGGTCACTGGTGCACGTTACGTTGCAATTTTGGAACTATTTGTCGCCACACAGTAAGCGTTAGAGGATCGACCAGGTACTGAATAGTTTAAGCAAGATGGAGCCCGATCACATCGGACCGAAAAAGTATTTCGCTTTCTTGAGGAATACTTCGGGAATCGAGTCATTGCTTTGGAATATCCCAAATTTACTGGTGCAGGCATATTTGTCGGATTTGACTGCCTGTGACTTTTTTGTGTGGGGCACAGTGAAAGACATGGTCTACCCGAATCATCCCGCCACGTTGGACGAGCTGAATCGGCGATCTCCGTGGCATGTGAATCCATTTCGGTTGAGACACTACGAAATGTGATGGCGAATTTCATTCTTCGTTTGCGCCACCTCTGTAGTACCAATGGTGAACATTTTAAAAACATTGTGATGTGATTGTTTGCGAAGAGTGTTTTCATACGATTATTTCACTTATGTACAGCGCCATTTGTTAGCAGCTTTTGTAAATATTATTTGCTGTATAAACTTCTTACAGCTGTCACAATAAACAAACCGTTTACTGCATTCCTCTATCGATCTTTGTTTTCGAGATATTTAATTTTGAAATCAGGGAGCCCTTTTCTGGACACCCTGTAGCTTGCATTTTATTTTATCTTAGGCAATTTTAGATATTTCTGATTAAAACACTCATAGTAGTCACCGAAACCAAGGTCAAATAGTCTTTGCGACGAAGTGCAGTCTTCATTACCAATTTTATTTATGTATTTTAATTCATCATTAGCCTTCATCTTTCACTCTTCCATGTCAAACGAAGCACGACGAATCTCTGAATAAGCTGCTGGTAAACTCGACAGTCAGTCGGTGCGACTCAACGGAGGATCAGCGCCTCTGAAGATGTCCAACGCATTCTGTACGAAACATTCGGAACTGAAGATTTCCGTGGACCACGACCTTACAACTCGGAAGATTAGCAGCAGCGTATCATCCGTTCATGAAAATCTTCATTCTTTGAATCTGTGTACCTCAATGAAAATCTACTGACGATGGACGAGGGATTACGGAAGGCTGTTCGTTTAACACTTAATACCTTAACGTTAATACAATACCTGCAGCACTTAATAAATGACTAGTACTTCTTTCCTTTTTTTAAAAAAAATACTAATTAAATCGGACTCGAGTTTATACACAGGAACTACTTTAAAGGGAGGTTACAACAAAAACACACACACGTATTTTTCCAACGTTACAAAAATGATTACTCGTTATGAAAACGTAGACGCAATAAATTTTAAGAAAAAGAATAAAAATGATTCGGCCCTATATAGTTCATTCACTATCTGTATAAAGTATAAAATTAATTATTAGTTTATGTTAATCCTATTGATGGAATGGGATACAGTAAAACAGTTTTTGTGTCTCTCAGTTGTATGTCTTATCTTGATGTCTATAAACATTGTGCGTTGAAAACAACTTAACTACAAAGGTGCAGTAATAATTATTAAGTAGTACAGTCGTCGGTGGTACTGGTTCTGGCACACAAGAAAATATCAAGCAAAACTTACTAAGATCAAAGCATCAGGCGTGGCTGGTAGGCTGTGATGTTTAGTGTTATGAGCGCTGAATATGCAGGGAGTTCAAGATACTCATTGGTAAAACTACCGCCATAGCTCATTCGAACTACTTCCAGCATTTCTGCAGTTTATGTGAGCATTAACCCATCACAGCTAATTTAATATATATAGTCCATGTATGTAATTTAGTTTTAGAATACAGGACGAAACTAATGTACTGCAAGCTAGCAGCAGCGAAATGGAAAGCTACTTCAATTTCCTGTGAGCTTCAAAGGGAGAATCGATGTTGCAGCTTCGTAAGATGAAAAAATAATCACTCACAAATAAGAAGATTTTGCGTGTGTGTACGTGTGTTTGTACGTATGTGTGTGTGTGTGTGTGTGGCAGAGAGAAAGAGAGAGAGAGAGAGAGCACCGCAGTCGATGACGCTATCCCCTGCGCCACGCCGGCAGCCGGTATATGTGGGGTCTCGCGGCATTATTTTGCGTCTAGGGGCAGCGTAACGTTGGCAGCTCTCCGAAATAAACGGATGTCCTTCAAGTTGTGCAGATGTTTTCTACTGCTGGCATCACCAGGTAAAGTCGTCTTGTCAAATTAATATACTTCCATCTAATTACCAATGCACTACTGTTTCCGGTGCATTAAGGAGTCATTCTCATGTTCCTATGATTACAAAAAATATTAAGATGATTCAACCACATTAAACAGTGAAAAGTTCAATAATTTACCACAAAATAAAAGAATTTCAAAACACTACATTTACCAAAAACACAGTCAAACTATGTGCGCCGCACGAGAATGGCCGTGTTATCTGAGGCGCAATGTCACGGAGTATGCGGCCACAGCCACTAGAGGTTAGAGCCCTTCCTTGTGCATGGGTAAATGTGTTGTCCTTAGAATGAGTTGGGTTAAATAGTTTGTGAGGCTAGGGACCGATATCTTAGCAGTTTGGTCCCTTCAGATTACAAATATTTGAACATTCATTATTCTATTTTTTTTAATATATTTTTTTTATTTTTTTTATTTGTTTACTATTATGATACCATATGGCCCAGGTGTTGGTACGATCACCATTACGTCATTTGGGCCATTTAATATCATAATCTTGTGGGCATCATTGTACAAAACTGTTGATTTTTTACCATATTGTACAATTTTGTTTGAATTTTCGGGTGGTCAGTCTTATAGCCCAATTATTCCAAAGTTCGTGTTCAGCTGTTGGCAAATCTTTCATCCTTTTTGATGATGAAGAGTGAAAAAAGTATGGCCACAGGTGAACACGGGGAATTCAGGCTCTGAATTTTTATTTATTTATTTTTATTTTGTGGTAAATTTAAAAATATACACTGTTTAATGTGACAATGAGTGTAAGAAAATTTATCCAAATATATATATATATATATATATATATAGTGCGTGTTTTAAAATTTGTCTCACAAAGCCGTAAGGACATGTTCACCCACCTCAGTCTTGTGCCGCCCCCCCCCTCCAAAAAAAAAAAAACAAAAAAAAAAAAAAAAAAAAATAGATTCTGTAGCCGCGACTGCTGAGTCCACTGCACGCCTTTGTTTTATTCTTCAGGTGTCAGACTTATGGGTTGCTTATACTGAGTGACATGCATGCTGAATGTCAGCACAATATTGAGAAGAGAGTGTCCATAAACTGTGTGGTATTATAATGAAACCAAGGGTGAAGTTGGTATAGTTGACCAAATGGCAAGACATTACAGTGACCAAGCTGGCCCCCACAGATGGCCTGTGCGTGTCTTTTACAACATTCTTGACCTTGCAATGATCAATGCGCTCACAGTTTTTAAGTTATGAACATGCAAGGAGACTTCACAGCTAGAATTCATGTTCAGAGTAGCAGATGAGCTTCCTCCCCCCTGCAAACTGCAGAGAGGAGCGAATCACACCTTGCAAGCAATTGGCACCGCTAATGGCTAATATGGAAATAGAATGCATTCTCAAATTCATGTTTCAACTCCAACAAGTATGCGTGCAAAAACTGCCAAAACAAAACTCTTGTCCAATGTCTGAACTGTAAGTACACCCCGCTTAGAAAATATTGTGAACTATTTGTTCCTAAATATATCCAAGCACCTACAATTGTCAACTGAAATCGTTTTTTCTTATATTTTTGTCCCTTGATTGCAGTAACCAAGAAAACACGTTGCGTTTTAGACTCTTTTGCAAATACACAGTACTTACCATATATGCCAGTAAAGGTAAAACACTATTACTAGTCGCATAAATTGTATGTTTTGGCTCTATTTCAGTCCTTATAGAAAGATAAACATCGTAAACTTGTTTTTCTTACTTGTTTCACTGATGTCTGATACAAGACAAGAATTTTTTCTGTGAAACGTAAAATGAAAATAACATTTATTCCGAAAATTTACTTTTGACTGTGAACTATTCATTTTGCAGAACAAATAATATTTTTCTTTTACATTGGAGTCTTCTTGAACGTAATGTCATCATGCAAAAACCCAAAACACCACCCAAATATAAGTAAAATAGTAGTCTCCTAGTGTGGATCAGAAATGATCGACATGGTACTACTAGGGATACAGAAAAATCCGGTACTCCTAGTCTAATATATGAAGCAGAGTGTCCGTATGTTTGTGTGTACGTCTTGTCTGTAGTTTTGATGCAACCTTTTCCAAATTTTGTACACATAGGCTTCAAATCCATGAGGACGATCGTAAGTGTACATAGTTCACGAGGTATGATGCCATAAACTATGAGATGCGCGACAAATTGTTGCATTTAGCGACAATACTGCTCAATTTCTCCTAAGCCAATGGACCGATTTCGTCCAAATTTAGATACACACATTACTTACCGTGAGATAACAATTGCTGCAGGGTTAAGAATCATACATGGCACATGGTTCAGAAGATATGACATATTAAAAACAATAGGAATCGCAAAAAACTGCCACATAATGCGGCGAGACTTTATAAATACGCCCTATGAGTATAGGAGTAGTTTGCGACTTGCAACAAACTTTAAACATAATTTCAAACAATTAATTAAACTTTTTCGCACCGACAACCATACCAAAATTATGAAAGGGAAAAGTTTCTGGCTTGCTACTTTCCCTTTTACAATTTATAATTTGCACACTAAAAATTGTAGCCGCAGTAAATTTTTCAGACGGAATACGCGCATATAGTTGAGTGTACCTTCTAAATTGTATCACAGTACGACACGTAGTTCATGAGATATGAGCCCATAAGCAGTAACTTTTGTGTCCCAGCCTCGTCGCCGCTTTTGTGTCTCGTTTCCGTCGTAGGTGTCGGTGGCCGAGTAAAAAGAGACCGACACAGGAATAAAGGATGCACGCTTGTGCAAGTACGAAGGTGAGCAGCCAGTGGGACAGCAGAAACTAGAAACACTAGAGTAAATTAGAACGAGATATATATTGCACAGAATTTATACAATACTTAACTTTTACATAGTTCAGTACTGCAGAGTGCTGATACATAGTTGAGCTAGAGGTCTGCCTAGTGCCTGTCCGATAGCCAAGTCTTCACTGGTGCCTATCTGATTCCGAAGTGTTAACTGGTTCCTATCTCAGTCCCAAGTGAACGATGTCGTTCAGTGGTGGCCACGAGCGGAGTTGTAGCAGAAGGCGCTCGTGGCTGTCGCCGTAAGAACGCCACGCCGTGCGTGCATGGCGGCGCGCGGCGAATGTAGGTGGCGCGCACTTTATAATTGTGCGACACCACAGTAACGTTCGTGGAAAACCGTCTATCACGCACGAAGTTATAATCTAGTACTTCCTTACTGTATTTCCAAGAGATTTCTCATACAAACAGCCATTATACAAGCGAATATATACCTGAAAAATGGCAGAAATAAATAAATAAATTCCCGGCCAGTGCCGGGTTTTCAGCTAGTGTTATATAAAGCTAAGAAAGGAGTCTTGCCGCTCTTATTCCAGCCATCTGCATTCCGTATGCAAACGCGACGGCGAGCAACGATTGTCACGGAGATCACAGCCCCAAAGATTTGGCGCACAAAGGTAATCTACGCAGATTGCATTATGTTGGAGATTTGGAGCACGCCAACATCGAATATTGAACGCAACAAGTTAGACGCTGTTAAACAGAAAGAACACTTGCAACTTTGTAAACTTTCGCCGGGCAAGTTCGAGAGGTAAAATTACGTGAATGAGAATGAGCAAGGGCGAAGTTTCAACACTCATTTTTGGAAACGAAAACTCAGTTTTCCTACCGCTACTTCTTTATTTTATCCGGACGCATTTCACCTGCTTCTAATTCAGGGTGTCGTCGGTGAATCGGTTTATCTAGAAATTACATTTTGTTCACTGATGTAACACTAACAGATTACCAACAGCACACTTCGGTTAGAGCAGAATTAGTAAGTGGCTACGCACCGATTATAGACTTTCGAATTTCGTATTTGTTGTCACTCGCACTACAGGTCGAATTCGTACAACCGTAGTCTAACACATACAGTCGCAACACTCACGGTTGTGAATATAATTGACAGTTGTAACTACACTAGCGCTCCTAGTTGTGGTCAAGGCGCCGAAGAGTAATGTTTCTAACTACTTTTCCACGTAATTAACCAAATATTTTCTGTAATTTTTGCGTACCAAGCGTTAATAAAATATCGATAAACATAAATAAATGTGAAAGCTTCCGAATTTCACGAATTGAGTCATATAAACAACAACTTATTCATTAGGAAATATTCCCGAATATGTGTATATCTGCAGCGAATTTCGCATAAAATAACAAAATAGAAATATACGAGCAAGACACATTTCTGTGTGGTCATTATCATCAGCACCTAATTGGACGGATGCTTGCGAGAGTAGAAGCTGTCATCAAAGCTCAGGATGGCCGACACCACACTGAATTCTAGCATTACCGATGGAGTACGCCACGAACTTCCCTTTCAGGCCCTTCACGCAGAATTGTGTGATTCTGGTTTTGCTTCCTTTATTTGTTTGTGATTCACGCTAGGTAGTTCGGGTCTGCATTGCACAATCGTGTATGGACTGTGGTAACCTGAGCAATGAGTTTTAGTTCCATGTTTCTACACAGGAAACGTCCAGTACACTTACAATAGTGGCAAGACAGACTTGTTGACAAGGTGTTGATATCGTTGTTTTGACATGTGAAGCTACCATATCTGACAGCAAGTTGATTTTATATGATCCTGTGATATTATGTCATTTATTTCAAAGGCATGTTACTGTAAGATGGTTTGGATCATAAATGTTTGAGGTGAAGGCCCAAAGCAGACAATTGTGTGGGTACGAAATTTTTTAAAATATATTTATTTCCTTTTTTCTAATGAATTACTGTATATATTTTGTATCTTAACCGTCACTGTCTATATTAATGTCACATCACCCACGACCTTGGGTCTGAAAGTGCTGAGTCATCTTCAGACAGGTTTCCAGATACTTCTCATACCATATACATAGAATGCACGCAGGATAAATTGGCCGGTAGGTGTGCAAAACGCTGGGCAAGTGCGGTGAAAGAGGTAGTGGTGGGAGTAGTGGACGGAGCAGTGAGCGAGTGCTGGAGGGGAAGTGCCCCCATGGAGGTAAGAATAAAGGAAGATGGCGCTACGTATCCCAGCCGTACTACTACGCTTCGAAGCCATGGCCGCCATGACACTCCGACCAAAACAGTGCGAGTGTGTTATAGCTGTGTCTGTATTTACAGTCGCTAATTGCATCATATACGCATGTAACGTCCTCAAACTGGTTGTTTCAGTTTTTGTTTACAATAAAATCTCGAAAAACGAATAAAAAATTGTATTTTATTCCGTTTAAAAATAGCTGTTACTACAATATTACGAATCACAAACGTGGGTTCTTTCTTTAGCTAAACTGACCATCGATAGATAAAATAATTCGATTGAGTGAACAAACGGCAGATTTATGAGCACAGTGAGTACATCTTTCCTTTGTGTAGTAAGTGTAATTAATATTGAAACTAGGTTGACTTAAAATCAAATTTTAATTTTATTCGTTCGTAAATAGTCTGTTAAGTGGGGGGGGGGGGGGGGGGGAATTATCTTTAATCGAAAATCGTAACGGAAAAATACGCTACATTACGAGTAAAGATGTTGTATAGGTTCGTTAACAATAAAAGTGGTAAAATCACTCGATAGCGAGGCAATATACAGATGAAATGGTATTTTTTCCTATTCGAACGATTCGTACACATAAACATCACACAAGTCACTTTAACAGTGCAAAATCCTTCTAAAAACGAGCGACTATCATAAGCAAACAAGGTCAATACAGCAGTGTTTTGGTCGGATCAAGATGGCTACCCTTGGTTTCACAGCTGTGGCGTCAGGGCGCCTCCATTTATTCTTACCCCCATGGGTGCCCTGCTCACTGGCCGGCAGGCGGCAGTGGACTGACGAGGCCTCCCCTTCTGAACGAAGGAATGAACTCTCCTGGCGCTTCGGACGAAAACTCGTCTCTGCGCACCGTCCGCCTTATCCTGCTCGGACTCCATCACGATAATCGAATCAAAATCGACGTCGTCTCTGCGGGTGTACAAACGTTTTTCCGGTGATGTATTTTAAATTGTTTGTTTGTTCATTTCATTACCTGTAAGACAAGACTATTGGATGTATTAAGTTAACGTCTATTGTATGGAGTTCAGTGCAAACCCTCCCCGTTGGCAGTCGCCCGCTACAGTGCAGATGAGCTAGGAACCAGGCGCGTGCGGCGACTGCGGCGTGGTTTTGCCCAGAAGGCAGGCTGGCCGGCACTCCGCAGGAGGCGGCGCGGCGCTGATGCGGCCAGATTTATGTATGCGGGCGCCACCGCTAACTCCCTGTGGCCTCCTGGCTATGCGGGCAGCGCGGCCGGCTGCCAGTGGCAGGACTCTCCAGCAGAAAGCCAAGAGGGCCGCTGCGGTTTCACGCGCCTCTGGCGGCCGACTGCCTGCTCTGCTCTGCACTATTTCTGTTCTTTATATCATGTCCCAATAACCGAAGTTAGGAGCAACTATACGTGAGCATGGAACGTAAGCTTCCTTCTGCTTCTGTACTTTACCTTTTTATATATGTAACATTCTATCTTGTACCATGTAATTTTTGTAAACTTAAAAGCTGTGTGTGTGTTGTGGATGTTGAACCTATCGTTAAATCAGACAACAAATTGTTCATTAACACAGAAATTTGGTTTAATTATGGCCCTGATATTGATGTATATACAATTAAATAAGAAACAGTGCATTAAACTGATTATGTGCGCAACGGATATTTTAAACACAAAACAACTGTGGCAAGTCACCATTTGAAACAGACACTGACTATACTCAAAAATTTTGACTGAGAGAAAGATACTAAAAAACCACAAACCACTTTCTTAATGTTTTACTGTGAGCATTTTATGCTGATCAGTTTCTGATTATTGAAATTTAGTATCATAATCAATTAACTATCATTTACTACGGCACCAATGACGAAATCTGTTCAACAATATTATCAAAATCAATACTGCACTTTAAATTCACTAATAACTAATTATCAAATGAAGGAAGTAGGTTAATCTTCTAACTACGTAAATGAAACAGAAAAGAAAGGTCAACTTTGTTACTTATTATTAATAATCAGCATTACATTACCTCCATAATACAACTTTTCCTAATAACATCAAATGCAATTACCTTCATTCCAGCGGGGTTACAATACAATACAATATATATTCCAAATACAATCAAATCGACTTGCTGGCACAGCAGCCTCTGCTCTACATCGGAGCCATACACACAACTCAACCGCTCTCTAAGCGAGCTGAACCACAAGTGCTACTCTCTCTCTCTCTCTCTGCGCGAGCTACAATACTATGCAATACATGATCTTTGCCAAAGATGAAACTTCACAGAGTTAAGTACACATATCGATACACACAGTAGAAGTGATATTATACATTTTCTTGCAAGCAAGTTACTCGACACAAAACAGGAGGTACAATATTAGACATCTTCTTACAAAATATTTTTTATGGACACATTTCAAACTTTGTAATGTTTTCATAGATTTTAAGTAATTACAGTTTATTCTACGGATACTCAGCTTTTTGACGTTACGGTGTATGGGGGTTCTGCTCGCTGCAACATTATTCTCCTGGGGCGTCGTGGTAGAAATAAATACTCTATATGTATAATTTTTCACTTCTTCTTTAATTTAAAATCAAACTTTTTCTTCACCAAAACATTACAACTTCCAAAACATATACAAACAACAGAACTTAGAGCAGACAGTACTACTGACATAACTTCCAGAGCACTTCAGAACTGCCGAAACTCGAACTCCTCCACGCAAGGCGGTGAGGCAAATATAAAACATCGCCAATAATGACGTTGCATTTTCCATTGTTCATAACAATTGAATATAGTAATTTACAATTAACGAACACAACAGTAAAACATTTCATGTATACAAAAATAATCACAATATGAAATGAAAACTATGCATACAATAATTTTAGATGGTGCATGTATTTTTAAGATGAAATTTCCGATCTTTCTGTTGACAACAAAGTGCGATGTTAAATGTCCATTAATTTGTTAATGAGTACATCATACATGTTCCTAGCATATAATTAACTATCAAATCTCTTGTCCATTCTGAAACTAGGTTTAAAATCTCCCGTCAGTCCATATATACAATGAATCATAATATTTGAACCTCGTCTATTATATTAATTACACAATTAGCTGGTCTACACAACTTGTTTATGAGCCTAACGTATATACAATGCTATTTACATTCATGTCTTTATGTTTTTTTACAAAAGATTTCACAGTTCGTCTGTTTAAGTCTTGAAATAACATACAATGACGCAACTATTGTTTATAGAACTGTCTGGAAAGAAAATATGTGAATCTCTTAATTAATGAAATCTATCACTTGTTTTAATCACAGTATCACCGAGACACTGTCCTACACTGATTCCTAAGCTGGCTGTTTCGTTTTTAACTTCACACGCAACATATATCACAACTGAACCACACGATTCCGGATCCAACGCAGACGGTATCGTAGGATGACATTGAGATGAGAGAACCAGGCAGACGGTATCGTAAGATAACATTGAGATGAGGGGGCCGGCAGTATCGTTACAACTTATTGCTACACATTATATCTTCAGGTTTGTCACACTTGAAAATGGTCTAACATAGAGGACGAAACCGGTATTGTGGGCTCAATAAAGCACCGATAAATGCAACTGGAGCTGAACTTTCATTAAATTGAACCACAGTTGCGGTAACAGCAAGCATCCAGTCATGGAGAAACCAATAATCTCTTTTATCTCCTCATATATTTTTCGGATCTCCTCATCATCGGAAGAGGTAGTTGGCATTAAAACTTGTACTACTGTGATCGGTGTTGGATACGTGTCTTTCTTTGGTACGATAATGCGTTCACTATCCATAGTAACTTACTCGCATTTTTATTATCTTATTGATTATCATACCTACTCCTGCGTTACCACCAACTGTTTTTGTATATATAACCCTGAACTCACCTGACCCAAAATCCTGTTCATACTGACACCAAGCTTCACTAATCCCCACCACATCTAACTGTAATCTATCTATTTCTCTTTTCAAATTTTCTACCTTCTACACTTGGATACGTAGAAAGCCTGTTTTGTTTTTATTGATGACGACATCGTCTTGAGTAGGATTAGGGATTACTTACAAAGGAGTATTAATTGATAAAGTTAAAATTAAAGAGGATTGAGCATAAAAACAGCTACAGGTCACATTAAAGATAGTATTATTTATTTATAACACGACCGGTTTCGGGCTTGCGCCCATCTTCAGGTGCTTAAAACATGCGGAATTTTACATTTGTGGGATGTTGGTGCAGTTCACTGTTTGAAAACAAATTATTTGGTATTAGTAATATCGAAACCAATTGCAGGTGGGGAGATGACACGAACAAAACACTGGTTACTTTATATATATTCGGAACAGACGGTGTGTGTGTGTGTGTGTGTGTGTGTGTGTGTGTGTGTGGCGTGTCCCAAAAGGACAGACGTCACTTCTGATCCTACAGTTGTTATTCACAGAACATATGACTCAATTGCGAATGGGCAGAGCTAAAATTGTGTACCCAGCCGGGATTCCAACCCGGGTCTCCCTCTTTCTAGGCAGTTGCACTGGTCACTACAACACTGGGGACACAGTGATCTTATTATTTTGGTGTGCTGTCTGTTCGTCCAGGCATGTCCAAAAGAACAGACACCACAGCAAAATAATAAGTATTTAGCCGATCGCGGTGGCCGAGGGGACTGCGGCGCGCCAGTCTCGGTCTGCACGGCCACTACAGTCAGGGTTTCGAATCCCTCCCCTCGGACATGGATATTTGTGCCGTCCTTAGTATTAGCTAGTTCGTAAGTAGTTTGTAAGTTTAGGGACCGATGACCCAGTAGTTAAGTCCCATAAGCTCTGCAAACATTTGAACATTTTTAATAAGTATTTAGACGCGTCAGCTTCAATTACTTCACCGCATATGCGGTCATAGTTCGACCTCGCACGGGAATCCGTAATGTCGAGTGTAAGAGGTCATGAACGATATGGGCGCTACCGTAGCGTGCGACTTGTGGGAATTTGAGACGGCCAGGAGTTGAACACGTGTCACCAAGTGGTTAAGGCGGCCACTGGCCCTAAGCAGGAGACCCGGGTTCGATTCACGCTCCGGCTCACATTTTCACTTATCGCTATTGTTTCATTTCAGTGCCTCTGTCAATCCTTTCCTTCCTAATCCTTCTTCCTTCCTCTCATTTATCATTCATTTGCAGACACAGTGATTATGCCACCTGCAAGGTCTACCCAAGTACGCCTCCAGATAGATACAAATTCCCTGCTTTACCCTGCCCTTTAGAGTGAGGGCCTCAAACTTGCCCACCCCTCCAATAAATATTCAAATGTTTGTAGAGCTTACTGGATTTAACTGCGGGGTCATCAGTCCCTAAACTTACAAACTACCTATGAACTAGCTAATACTAAGGACGGCACAAATATCCATGCCCGAGGGGGGTCCCACACTCTTATATATAATATGCCAGTTAGTGGGGAGGAGTGGGCAAGTTCGGGGCCATTTCTCTTACGGACATAAGTTTCAAAACTACGAATTTTGAGTACTAAGGGCAGGGTAAAGCAGGGAGTTTGTATCTAATGGGAGGCGTGCTTAGGTAGACCCTACAGGTGCGGTGATCACTGTGTCCCCAGTGGTGTAGTGGTCAGCGCAACCGCCTAGAAAGTGGGAGACTCGGGTTCGAATCACGGCTGGGTACACATTTTCAGCTTTGCCAATGCGCAGCTGATGTCATAAATTCTGTGAATATGACTGTTTACTTACATTTACAAATCACAATTGATCATGTTACGCACTTTTTACACACTTTTGCGACCACACTTTTTTTTTATAACCACCTTTCTTCTGTTACTATTCTACTTCAAAAATTGTATTCCAAAAATGGCAAGCAGAATAGTAGCAAATTTCCCCGAAGACATGCACGTCTACTGTATATGATGATGGCATCCTCTTGGGTACAATGTCCCGGAGGTAAAATAGTCCCATCTCCGGGCAGAGACTACTGAAGACGATGTCGTCATCAAGAAAAACAAAACAGGCTTTTTACGTATCCGAATGTAGAAGGTAGAAAATTTGAAGAGAGAAATAGAGAGATAACAGATATGGTGGGGATTAGTAAAGCTCGGTGTTAGTATGAACAGGATTTTGGGTCAGAACATGTAGCGGCGAATAAGACTATATGAAATGTGGGCGTGTCGTCAATTTAAAATTTAATACAGGAAGTACAATAAGGCCAAATGAATTCGATTTAGTTTACATTAAAGTTGGTTGTATTGTTTAAACAAGGTACAAAAATTCTTAGGATGTAAAAAGTAAAATGATTGTAACGAACGAGGCGTCCAAGCTGATAGCTGAGGGGCGGTCTCTAGTGACCGAAATTTGAACCAGGAACGCTGGTTCGTAGATCTACAATAAACGAGATTTAATTTTTATTTATTTTTTAATCTGTTTATTTATTTTTCAACAGTTTGAATTTTCCAATACTCTTTGATAGTTGCAACTTCTTGGTGATTAAATATTTCATTTTTAGTTTTAGTGATTCTTTACACCACTTGATTTTCGTAGGGAAGTTCTATATATCACGAAGCAGGTCCAATAATGGCTGAAAGTACCCTCATATATTGCCTTACTAAATCAGGGGTAGGCAAATGCGTTTTCGCGAGCGCAGGCGCCTGCAGTTCTTGTTCGCGGGCAGCGTAGCAAGAAATTTTTTTTTTTAGTTCGTGGTCTTAGTGTTTTCGGTACCGAAGTCTTATTGGAGCTCATGGTAAACTAAAATTATGGGATATAATGTGGCTGAGGAGGAACTCAGATCTTCGAAACGAAAATGGTGACCCTGTAGATATTTATTGTCAAAATTTTTAATGACCTAACAAAGCACATAATGTCTTCGCTAAAACGTTGCTGACGTACTCATCAACTAATCGGCGATATTTTTGTCTCTGTTGCGGATTAGGCAACTTTCAAGAAGATCATTCGCGCACTTTTAGAATACTGCATTAATTACAAATGAAATAAATCTTGATATGGAGATATTGCGCAAAAAGTTTGATAAATTTTTTGCAGTCTTTCAAGCTTTGTCAGAAAATTTTGATACTGTATTTAGCGACTTAAGATCATTTTAATTTTATTTATCATAATAGTTTTGCCATTTGTAGCCATATTCTTCAATTGCTATTTTCAGTTTTATATGTTTGTCATAAAGATCGAATAATTCTTGAATAAGAATACATTCCAGTCTTTTGTAACTGACTTATTTTATTTGTCCATTTCAAGCTTTGACAGAAAATTTTGATACGGTATTTAGCGACTTAAGATCATTTTAATTTTATTTATCATAATAGTTTTGCCATTTGTAGCCATATTCTTCAATTGCTATTTTCAGTTTTATATGTTTGTCATAAAGATCGAATAATTCTTGAATAAGAATACATTCCAGTCTTTTGTAACTGACTTATTTTATTTGTCCATTTCAAGCTTTGACAGAAAATTTTGATACGGTATTTAGCGACTTAAGATCATTTTAATTTTATTTATCATAATAGTTTTGCCATTTGTAGCCATATTCTTCAATTGCTATTTTCAGTTTTATATGTTTGTCATAAAGATCGAATAATTCTTGAATAAGAATACATTCCAGTCTTTGCAACTGACTTATTTTATTTTTCCATTTGATCTGCAAACGAAGGGAGTTTCTTATCTTTATGATAAAACTTACCAAACATATTTAGCATTTTCTTTGTTTGGGTGTTCAAAGTGCAGTTCCTGCATTTCAGTTGCAGCTTCTTCACTTTCACTGGAGTCGTGCGTTCAGGAAGAGGTTTCTCTCTGTAGAAGTAATTGAGATATTAAAATCTAAATTTCACTCACTGACAAGCATTCCAAAGCAACATAAGTGTTCTACATTATACTAATAGCCATCTAAAGCCGTTTGTATCGTCATCATTTGTTGAGTGTGGTACTGTAAATATTACAATGCAGTTTAGCACGGTTACAAACTGTAATGTCCCTGTCGATCGTGTATTATCGGCAGTCTCGTGGGCAGTTCACGTACCCACCGCTGTTCTAAACGACTATCGGAAAACCACAAGACGTCTTTCTTCTGAAACGTCACTGAAATCAAGTGAATGAGTTTTCCACATTCCTGCAGTTCATTATTGTATCACTTTATATAGTGTGATATAATCGCTTGTGTATCTGAATGTTAGGATTTCTTAACATTGAGGCAGTTCTGGTAGACTGGCCAGAAAACCCTAAAGCGCGTGATTAGCCTATTAGCTGCATGATCTGCGTTGTGTTACGATTACGTCATGTGTATGTCAGTACTCAACACGTCCATGCAATTCAGTCAAATGTTAACTACGATAATTATTAATCCTCTGAGCAAAGCAAACTTCGTCATCTCTTGTGTCATATACACCTTTAGATGATACCACTTTACATAATCAAATGAGATCATGGGTTTAAATTTTTTAAATCGCATCCGTATAATCAAGACATATTTCAAATGAGACATTTTCATTTAACCCATATAATATTATAAATGTGGAAGGAGAAGTGTGTTACGCTATCATGAATAAGTTTTTTAATCGATTTTGATAAAAATTGGGTATGGAGATAGCTTAAACGCTGAAGAACAACATGGGCTACTTTAGAATGGGTGTAATTCAAAATATTGTTATTATTCTTTTAATTTTAAGTGTATAACTTGAAATATGGAGCAGCTGAGCTTCTGAGACGCTTGAAGACTCCTTGGAAAAGTTATTTATTTTTTGAATTTTGGAATTTATCACATTTATTAAAATACTTTTAATGATACGTTGTACATAATACGTTTAAACATAATGAATGTTTACATAAGATGTGAACGTGTTCGAACCAATTTCGATGACATTTAAATCCTGCATAATTTAAACGTTGTATGCGTAGCTTCTTCAGTCTGCGGTTTCGTCACGATTTAACAAACAGATTTCCTTTTCGTATTTAATAGTATCTTTATTTTCATCTCGATATAGAAGGACAGTATTTACCGTCATTCAACACACTGTTTATATTTAAACCGGAAAATTGGAAAATTTTCTTTTATCTTGATAATCCTGGTCATAAAGTACGAACAAAGTTGCGAAATTATACATGGACCAACGCGAGCGAAGCCTGTTTATTTGTATCTTTGTTCGTATTTTATAGGCTACCATACCATTCATCCGCTTGCGATGAAAAATATTGCTTGCACTTTTGCAAAGGTGTAGGCGTAATTATATCACTGTACGACACATTGTTTAGGAGATATGATGAGATGCGTGAAAAAAACTACCACATTATGAATGACGTTTAAATTTATCACATCTTTGCTACTAAATCTATTCACTACATCTTGTAACCGTCTCTAATGACCACGCTGTCAACGGGACGTAAAACCCTAAGATTCCTTCCTTCCTTCCTTCTTGTAAGTCTACTCCGTAATGGATAATGTGCCAGAGCACCATAATATTTCAATAAAAATAACATATCAGATTTTTAGTTACCTGGCATGTTATGCCTATGAAGAGTGACTCGTATTTTATCTTTTAATCTAATATGAAGATCCATTTTGGTTACGTGTATTTTAACATGTTGACTACGCATTTTTGATTATATTACATTTTGCCGAGAAATTCTTTGTTTCGCACGTTCTCCAATACTTTGCGCACTTGAACTTCCAAGCAACAGGAAAATCACTGTATACGCAAAATTTTGTACGAACGATAGACGACAAAAGCTAGTTTTATTCTGATCTTGACGAAATTTTGCACACTTCAAATAAAGAGGAACATCACTGTCTACATAAAATTTCATAATCAAGCAAGGAGAAAGGTACTTTGCTGTAAGAAATGTTATTATTAAATGTTTGTTAAGCTTATGGGACTTAACTACGGGGTCATCAGTCCCTAAACTTACAAACTACTTATCAACTACCTTATACTAAGGACGGCACAAATATCCATGCCCGAAGGGGGATTCGAACACCCGACCGTAGTGACCGTGCAGACCGTGCTTGGAGCGCCTCAATCTCCTCGGCCACTGCGGCCGGCTTTGCTGTAAGACACAACTTCACTGATCACAATGAAAGTTAAGAGATATATACAATCTTTCACATATGGAGAAGGAGCGGTTTGAGAAGGTGGAGATGAAGTAAAAAAAAAAAATTAAAAACAATAAATAAATAAATAAATAAATAAAAACAAATAAAAAAATTAAATTGAAAAAGTTCAAAAGTTTGTAATTCTATGGGATCAAACTACTGTGGTCATCAGTCAGTAGACTTACAAACTGGTTAAACTACGTTAAGCTAAACTAACGGCAACACGCACACCATGCCCGAGGGAGGATTCGAACCTCCGGCGGGAGCGGCCGTATTCACCGCAACATGACGTTCCACAATGCACGGCCATTGCTGCACGGCTATAGGAGAAGTTCGATATTAGAGGAGCAGTTTGGTAGAAAAAGGGGAAGTTGTGCAGAGAGATCGGTAGGTAGAGTGAGAGAGGAGATGATCGGATGAACAGTGAGAGTGAAGGGGGAGGGTGGAGAGAGGAAACAGAAAGAGAAGGAAAGAGTAGTTGTACAGAGGAAGAAAAGGTACTGAGAGATGGAGTAACTCAAGACTAGAATAAATAAGTACCCGGGATAGGCAAAAATAGAGACACGAGTAGCTAATCTTAATATTAGCACATTTCTCGGACATTCTGGGCCAAATTTTCAGCTCCAGCATTCACTTTCGCTACAAATGTAAACTTTATTCCAAGAAATTTCTAGTGCCGTTAAAAGTAATGTTGTAACTTTAAAGAAACATATTTTCTTCTTTAGTTTTTGGGAGTGATATTATCTCTATTCGTTTTATATTTGGCCGGAAAGGTGGTTTCAGTATTGTGAACAGTTCACGAAATACAAAGGGACGGGGAGTTACGTTTTAAGGGATTAAACAGGACGTGCGTAAGAGTTACGAGCAACGAAATAAGTCACTTAATTTTCTTTTGGGGCTTCACACTTCAAATACTTGAGGTAATTTAATGAAATCATACACTGCACGTGAAAGTAATGAACAGAATTGAACTTTATTACTTCCATTTCGAGTCGATACAGCACAAAAATGTAGGAAGTGATGATCCTTAATTGACCTACATATTATAAGTCAATAATAAAGTTAATACAATCAATTTGGCAATGAATGGACTGATATAAGTAAAAGAGAACAAAACACAATTAAGACTATTCATAAACGAACGACAGAGGAATTTGCAAAGCCGAAATTAAATAGCCTGTGCAAACAAAAGCAGTGCGGCTACTCATTAACAGGATACGGAAAACTTTCATTTTGTGAAAACTCCTGCCAATATTAAAGTTCGATGAGAGAAGGGGGAACGTCAAGAAGTTACGAAAGAGCCATGATCAAAGACCCAGATAAAGTTATTAAGCTCGTGCTGAGGTTTTTAAGCGGAATAAATGAATTATATAGTCCTCTTGTTTTTTTTTGGTTTTTCTACGTAAAGTGACTCTGAAACCGTGTTTAATAATATTAATAGACTGTCTTAATAGATGCTTCAATCAGCTCTAATAGGATATAAAGCTACATGACACTAAGTTTTAGTTCTCTATGTAGGCTTTGAATACAATCTCTAAAAAAAAATCTTGTCGAAATTTTAAACTTATGCGCAAATAAAGACACACTAACGTTTCATCGACGTTTTGTATCAATATTAGAAAAATATGTATGCGTGTTTCTATAGTGAAAAGTATTTATCAAAGAGGAGTACCAAAACCATCTACTTTCTTTTTACCTAATATATTTATTCAAGTATGAAAGCTACAACGATTTCAATAATTTAGGTACTCTCTGTACCGAAGGTAGTCAACAGAAACATGAGCAAGGAAGTTGTGCAAACGTATCTTATTACGAGATAAAACTATTGAACTCTACTTCGTAAACTGTACAATTCCATCTCATCACAGAAGAAGGAAATATTTATCTCTGAAATCTCGTGCTACCACATCTTTGCGACCACAGCACTGATACTGTGATCTTCAGAAACCATCACTGTCACTTACATTGAGGTAGGAACGAAACGTAAACTAGATACTATATTGTTGTTGAATATCAAGTCTCATAATGTGTCCATCTGGATTTCGTGAGAGCATATATTTCTTCATTACTTTCTAAGTTTCTTTTGTATCTCTGTTACACTATGATGGGACGTTCTTAACTAATACGAACTACGCAGTGAGTATATGAATTCACTAGGTGTGGGCTTGATACGAACTCCAAAAACTGAATAATATTATGGTACAATTTTCCAGGACATTTCTCATATGTAGTTTCAGCGGTCTGGCTAATGTGTTATAAACTCAGTAAAGATAAACACTGACCGCTATTTTATAATTTTCTGTTTCCTGTGTCTACATAACATCTACATGAAATCTCTACAAATCACATGGAAGCACATGGCAGTGGGTTCATCCAACCGCTTTTATGATATTTCTCTACCTTTCCATTCTTAATAGTGCATGGGAAACAGGGAATACCTAAATATTACCATTTTCTATCTGATTTCTCTTATTTTATTATCGTGATCATGTCTATGTATGTGGGTGCTGATAAAATGCGTTCGCACTCGTAAGAGAAAGTTACTGAAAGAAATTTCTCGTCGCAACGAGTAACGTTTCTCTTAAATTAATTTAAACCTCAAGTCTTGCATCATTTCCATGACACTGTCTCTCCTGCATCGGAATAGTAACAAATTTTCTCCGAAATTTCTCTTTCTCCTCTGTCAGTCAGACTTGGTGCGGATCCCACAGTGCGCAGCAGTAGTCCAAAATGAGACGCATAACTGTAGTGTAGACGGTTTATTTAGCAGAACTGCATCTTCTAAGTTTTCTGCCAATGAAAGTAGCCATTGCTTCGCCCTCCCTACGATATTGGCCATATGTTGTCTCCAATTAATGTTATTCGTAATTGTTATTCCTAGGTATTTATTTGAATTTACGTCCTGTAGATTTGACTGATTTATAATGTAAATGACGTTTAACGGTATTCATGTAGAAATCATATAGATGACTTCACACTTATCACAATTTAGCACCAACTGTCAATTTGTGGACCATACAGATACCAAATCAAAATAATTTTGCAGTTGCTTTTGATCTTCTGCAGGCTTTACTAACCAATAAATATCAGCATCATCCGCGAACAGTCTTAAGAGAGCTGCTCATGTTGTCTCCCGGATCGTTTATAAAGATGAGGAACAGTAGGGGACCTATAACGCTTCCCTGAGGAACGCCAGATACCACTTCTGTATTACTCGATGACTTCTGTCAGTTACAACATACTGTGTCCCTTCTGACAGGAAACTGTAAATCCAATCGCATAACTGTGGCCATATTCCATAAGCACGCATTTGAATAGGAGGTGGTGAGGTACAGTGTCAAATGCGTACCGGAAATCTAGAAATGTTGATTGATTTGAGATCCTTTGTCTATAGCACTCATAACTTCATGTGAGTAAGGAGCTGTCTGTCACAAGTACGATTCTTTCTGAATACGTTGTTGACTATGGGTCAATAGGACGTTCTCATAGAGGTAGTTCATAGTGTTTAAGAAAGTATATATTTTAAATTACTGCTTCAGATAGAAGTCAGATATAGACCTGAAATTTTGCGGATCAGTTCTATTACCCTTCTTCAATAGGTAAGAGGGTTCCGTGTCGTATTTTCTGTGCAGGCCTCTTTGAAAGCCCGACCGAGCGAGGTGGCGCAGTGGTAACACATTGCACTCGCATTCAGGAGCATTGTGGTTCAAATCCACGTTCGGCCATCCAGATTTAGTCTTTTCCGTGATTTCCCTAAATCACTCCAGACAAATGCCGGGATGGCTCCTTTCAAAAGGCACGGCCCATTTCCTCCCACATCCTTCCCCAAAAATCCGACCCTAAGCTCCGTCTCTAATGACCACACTGTCGATGTAACGTTAAATACTAAGCTTCCTTCCTTCCTTGAAAGCCCGATCGGCTCCTTCATTAACCCGAATTTCCACATATCCTGGCACCCAGCAAAAGGTCACTCTATTCACCAGCGTTGGAGGAAACACTTTCTCTGACCGCGATGTCACTTCTTTGATGCGGGTGTGATCCTTGCAGTTGTGGAAGGAGGAATGGCTGCGCTTGCTGAAGCCAACAACCCGACGTTGCCTGACCTCCTGACGTCGTCTGAGGCGGTATGAAGTAACCGCTACCCTCCTCCGAATAGGGCACTCTTTCACAGACGCATTTTGATTTTGGCGGGAGGATCCCCCGTTCTGAGATGTCTGTATCGTGCAGATTTACGAACATTTTAAAACTTTTTCCTTTGTCTGAAATCAGGCCTAACCTTCTAGGCCAGAATATTTAGTGTGTTACAGACTGACTGCTCATCTTTTTTTATTCCCGTGGTCACGCAGTCACAGTCATCTGCTAATTCGTTTTAACAACATCTGAAACTTTTCCTTATGTACCAAAACTTATATTCTCAACCTGCACAAGCGTTTGTCTCCTTTTATCTCTGTTGCTGGCCTTCGATCGTTTTCTGTTAAGTTGTTTGACACTTGTCTCTTGTTACACTTGTTCGGATACCCAAAACCCATCCACTTGTTGGAGAAAAACAGCACCTCTTTGATAAAAACATTTTTATAGGTATAAACAGTCAGCACGCCTTGTAAAATAAATTATTTTATTTTAAAGTAAACAAAATCGTTGGTCGGTGTAGCAAGGCATTGCAAAGTCAAGCGCGAAGAGTAACCAATAGAGGACGATTACTACGTGACTAGAGAAAATGGGCAAATTGGCTGCACCATGCCGAAAATAATAAGCAAACTGAGCAAAAACGGTAACTAATGAAATAAGGTATTTGCCAAAGAAAGATTCTCCTTAAAATATGGTTACGTTGTAGAGTGGGCACATAATCATAGTTTTGAACTGTTTAATTAAGTAAATTACAAATTTTTTGTAAGAAAAGAAGTATTTCAATCTCCGGTGAGTTAAACCCTTTCCAGAAAAAATTTTATGAATGTATGAACAAAAATATATCTTGGAATATTTTTACATATAATTATTGAAATAATATGTATTTTTATGTTCTTTTAGTATGGAGGGAAATTTGGAATAACTCCATATGGCATCATACGAAACGTGTTTCCTTTACCGTTACTGACATCATTTTCATTTTACTACTAATTTATGCAGATGACAGTAAATTTGTTAAATAATTTTCCAAATTACTTTGTTTCCTTTACCTTGATATAATATTCAGAAAGTCTTCCTGCTTGACCCAATACATTTTCTGCCAATGCATTGTAGCCTAGTGCTCTTCTTTCTCGAAGTAATGGTAGCGCTCTTAACCATCACGAATTTTAGAAAGTCATACAGTTTTATTATCTTTGGACAAAATATTGGACTTTGAGGAACAGATAAAGATAACGGTGCCATATAGCATCGTTGGCTGAAAAGGGTTATTGATTCTGATTAAAAAACTGTAAATACATGATAAATGATATTCAGACTACATTCTAGGAAGAGAAGTGAGTTTTTCATTATTAATGATAACGAGCTTAGCGTGAATAATTTCGTGGGTGAATAATTAATAATAATTTTTTGGTTAGACATATGCATTGCATCCCACGTTTTCGAGTAATTTTTGAAGCAGCGTGCATCGACGATGCTTAACCTCAAAATTGCAATGAACGTCACAATTATTAGGCGCAAAAAATATTATTTGGGCTCATGTAGTTTTGAGACGAAGTAAGTTATACGTTGCGCAGACGTGCTGTGCTGAATGAATTCCTTATAGTCAGACAGATTAGGAAAACTTAGTTCAAAGGTATAATTTCAAAAATGATAAATTTCTTTTATCTTTCACTCAGTTACTTAGTTGCAAGATACCGATTGAGGTCCACGTGCATTGTAGTACAGTAATGAAATTATGTCAGATGAATGATTCTGTTAATTGAAATTCACGAAATCACTAATATTTTTTGTGAGTAAATGTTTTTATGTTGTACGAATTAGATTGTGTTATTACTTTCGATTTGAAGTTAGTGTTTCGATCGCTTTTGTTTTTAAACAAAACTACAGTGGATTTCATTACGCACAGTGGCACCGGTACGTCGTGATGAAATTGTTCAAAGACTACAGAAGAAAACAGATTTCGATTTTTACTGTACAGAGGTTCATTGTTGGGATTGCTAACATATTTTCGACATTTAGCAGTAGTGACTGTCATATCATAGTGATCTGTGGAACTTATTAACATTTAAGCAATGACAATGTTCTCGATACTTAAACCTTTTTCAAGCTCTGACCACCAACCAGAAACTAGACATCATCAAACGCATAGAGAAAGGTGAGAATAGAATTATTTTGGTAACTGAATTTAATATAACTTGGCTTGCAGATTTAAAAAAAAAAAAAAAAAAAAAAAAAAAAAAAAAACGAAAGTGGAACAATTAGTTACGTTATTGTACAAATGATCTGTGCTTAGGCTATGACAACAGTAGCAGGTACCGCCCGATAGTCCGGCATTTTCGGTAATCCTGCACCGGCTCGACCGCGGACGTGCCACTTTTCACTTAACAGTTCACTCGAATGATAAACACATGGTTTTATGAGAAACAATACAGAATATTTACTCTTTTCGCTATAACTTTCAGGGTGACAATCAAGTAATGCTGTGGAAGCTACAACTATAGGTACGTATGGAATTCCCCGAAGGCTTATTACGCACGACCCAAAAATTTGTTTCAGCTCTTTGAAACAGAATTCAGTACGAGAAACAATTTACTTCTCTCGAGTTCCATTTAGCGTAACAGCAGCTGCCCCGGAATGCCAAGAATCGCTTCTCAGAGAACGGAGGGAAAGAGGCGTTCCCGAAACACAGCGGCCACTCAGCACTTCCAACCAGAAATGACATTCCAACCCGGCGTTGCAGAGTTGTGAGAAACGAGACGCAAGAATATCCCCCGAAGCGCACAATTCACTCTTCAATTAAAGCGGCTGCGAATCCAGTGACAAAAGCACCGGTGGCACGGCCCGGTTTCATAAATTGTGCAGATTGAAAGGCCCGCTGTGCCACTGTGTACAGCGCGTCCGAGGCCGCCACAGCGTCAGCGGTGGAGGCGGTGGTAGTGGGGGGTGTTGTTGGCCGGTGGTGGGGGGGTGACGTCACGTACTGTGCAGTAAATCGCGGGGTCCGCGGGCAGACGCGTCCGTGCGAGGGCGCGCCCCGTGCGTGGCCGACAGTCGGGGCAGCAGTCTGCCGCTGCCACACTAAATTACCTCACATTCTGACCAGCCGCGAGACACCGCCGTTGCTTATATTTTATACTTGGCCGCATTTGCGCAATCTTTTCTTTCACGGATAAAGTGACAATATAGAGGGGAACAGGAAAACCTGCCCAATTGGTGCGAACTATACTGAAAAACTAAGTAGAAGAAAAAATACGAACAAGAAATACACGGAGACCTGTAGGTGTGATCCGTGTCCTTTGGTTGTAGTACCAAAATTTACTGGGTGAAACGAAATTTCCGCACGTGGGTTTCGTAGCGCAATACCTCGCACGCCAGCAATTAAAAAAAAAATCGTTCATAAAATTTCGTCCTCCTCATATTTCAGGCAGTAAATAATTGTGCCGGCCGCGGTGGCCGAGGAGACTGCGGCGCGCCGGCCGCGGTGGCCGAGGGGATTGAGGCGCTCCAGCCACGGTCTTCACGGCCACTACGCTCGGGGGTTCGAATCCCCCCTCGGGTATGGATATTTGTGCCGTCCTAGTTCGTAAGTAGTTCATAAGTAGTTTGTAAGTTTAGGGACTGATGACCCCATAGTTAAGTCCCATAGACTATACAAACATTTGAACTGATGACCCCGTAGTTAAGTCCCATAGACTATACAAACATTTGAACATTTTTGAGATTGCGGCGCGTCAATGACAGTCTGAACGGCCAGTATGGTCGGGGGTTCGAATCCCCCCTCGGGCATGGATGTTTGTAAGTTTAGGGCCTGATGACCCCGCTGTTAAGTCCCTTAAGCTTAACAAACATTTTAACATTTGTAAATAATCGTGTAGCATTTTCGGCCTTAGACCCCACCTGCAATCGTGTTCGGCCTGCTTGGTGGTAGTCTTATATGACGCCACTGAGACCACTTGTGCGTTAATGGTGACGATATGGTGTTGAGGACAACACAACACCCAGTATCACACTGGAAAAAATCGCAACTCGACCAGGAATCGCACCAAGGCCCTCCTGCTTGGCAATCTACCACGTTGTCCACCAAACTACGAAGGCGAACTCAGGCAGTAAATGGACGTCTAGGACGTCTAAGGATACGACATGGAAATCTAATTTTAGAATATATATATATATATATATATATATATATATATATATATATATATATATATATATATATGGTACGTGTAGTTCAGAACTGAAATAACAATCAGCCAAAGCGGTTCGACGCAGGTCTCAAAATTTCGAGAAAATCGATTTCGAAAATTTGCAAGTAAATTTAAGTACCAGTAATTAAAACAACTGTAGCATCTGACGGAGTAGATCAGGTAATGCCGGGCGCGGTGGCTCTGCGCGCCCAGTCAGAGGCCTCAACCAATACCGCCTAACAGACAAGGCCTCACAACTGGTCGTGCCTACGTCACACGAAGAGGCCACGGCCACCAGCTGACTGGCTGACCAATGGGACACACCCACCGCCTCCTAACCGATGGCCAGTAAGCGTGCGTTCGCGGCCTGTATGTGTGACGTAGGGACTACCAGTTGTGAGGCCTTGTCTTTTAGGAGGTGTCGACTGAACGACCTCTGTAACAAAAAAAAAAAAAAAAAAAAAAAAAAAAGAGCCAAAAAGCAATGGCAAATATGATCAGAGAACGAAAGGGACTGAAATAACTTCTGTGAGCTAGGGGAAGAAAGGTGATATCGTTCTAGCCTTATAACCAGAGGGTCGGTGGTTCGAATCCCGCCATCATAGTACTTCTTTTGTGTTCGAATACTGATACATTTCTGATAGTAATGTTTACGAAAAATGCATGTCTCTTTGTTTATTCGTAATTTTCTATATTCTATAATTTTTATTTCATGGAAAATGTAAACAAATTTACACTATTTCAAACTCAGTTATATAAAACATTATGGGATCTCTAATTCCACGTGTTGTGTCAGTTTTTTTTTTTACGCGCATGTAGACCAGTGGAACCCCTTGTCGTCACCATTGCGGTTGACAAGGTTAGCTGCTTTAAAAGCCGTTAGTAGCTATGGAGATGACTTTCGAAAAACAGCGTCGTAGCTCTTTACAAAATGAACGATCAAAGACAACAGTCAACAAATTGCGAAGCCATTACTGTAAAAAAATGTAACATATTTTTGATTGAAACCATCTTTATTAACAACCTTTCATAGAATATAAAAAGTTACGAATAAAGAAAATACGTCCATTTTTCGTAAAAATTACCATTAGAAATGAAACGTGAGGAAGTATTCGAAGGGGGACTTATGACCTACGCAATTTTGCCCCCCTAAAACATAAAACAAAAAACTATTCGAACACAACGAAAAAAAAGAAGAACCATCCTGTCCCAGCGGGATTCGAACCACGGACCGTATGGTTATAAGGCCAGAATGATACCCCCCGAGCTATACGACAGATGCTACAACTCTTATAATTACTGGTACATTTACATGCAAAACTTCAAAGCAAAATTTGTCGAGAATATTTGACAGCTGGGTCGAATGGCTTTGGCTGAGAGTTATTTGAGTTCTCAACGTCTGGCATACCCTGCTGAAGTGTTATAGGGCCCCCACTGTTCCTTATTTATTTATTTATTTTTTAAGATTTAGTAGATAATCTGAGAAGCTCTGTTCGCGGATGATGCTGTATTTATCGGTTTGTAAAGTCACCAGAAGATCAAAAGCAACTGCAAAATGATTAAAATATCAGCATGGTGGAAAAATTGGCAACTGACCCTTAGTAATGAGAAGTGTGAGGTCATCCACATGGGCACTAAAAGAAATCCATCGAACTTCATTTACACGATAAATTAGTCAGAACGACAGGCCCTAAATTCAACTAAATTCTTAGGATTAACTTCCTACATTGGAAAGAACACATACAAGCCGGCCTCAGTGGCAGAGCGGTCTGCGGCGTGTCAGTCACGGTCTACAGGGCCGCTTCGGTCGGGGGTTCGAATCCCTCCTCGGCCATGGATGTTTGTGCTGTCTTTGGTATCAGCTAGTTCATAAGTAGTTTGTACATTTAGGGACTAATGACACCCTAGTTAAGTCCCATAAGCTCTACAAACATTTGAACATTTTTTTGAACACACAGAAAATATTGCAGTGAAAGCGAAACAAAGACTACATTTCGTTGGCAGAATACTTAGAAGATGCAACAGTTCTATTAAAGAAACTGCCCACACCACACTTGAGCGTCACATTTTGGAGTATTGCTGCGCATATGGGATCCCCACCAAGTGGGACTGATAGACGATTAGAGAAAGTTCAGAGAAGGGCTGTTCTTTTTGTATTATCACGATGTATCGAAGAGTGTGTGACGGAAATGAAGCACGGGTTGGAGTGGAAATTATTAAAAGAAAGGCGTTATTCGTAGCGACGAAATCTATTCGCGATATTTCTTTCACCAACTTTCTCTTCTGAATGAGAAAATATTTTGTTAGCACCCACCTACGATCGAATTAAAATACGAGAAATCAGATAGCAAACGCAAAAATTTGGGTGTTCCTCTTTCCCGAGATATATTAGAGAATGAAACTGTAGACCCATGAACTTCAATGTTCTGCTGCATCCATTTTAATAAGTTGCCACAAGAATTGAAAGAGTTTAGTAGTATGGTGTATGTGTGTGTGTGTGGGGGGGGGGGGGGGGGGGTCTTGACTACTGCCTACTGGCTGGGGATCGTCTAAAATCCCTCATAATGTACCTAATCTAATAGGCTGTATTTAAAACATTTCCGAGGGTTGGAAATTAAATAGTAGTACCGCTGCTGTGCAATTGAATCTACTATTGTTGCTGATAGCAAACGTTGACATACATACCTTTCCTCCGAGCAAATGGACTCGCCCGTCCCACGTCACCTGCGTGAGCACAATCGACGGAGAAACGGTCACTTGTGAGCGAGCGGTCTAACGTAACGGTGTCACTTAGTTTGCGAAACAGAAACAACGGAGATGGATCAAAATTGAATGTGCTAAAGGTCGTACAGCACGATAGTGTGATCAAGGTCTTCAAGAGGCGTGGGGGGAATCTTCGGAGAATACAAGCAGATGTTACGTAAGTTTCTTATTCTTTAGTATTGACTAAACCACTACAATACAACAGAGTGGTCAAATAGTGTACAGCATCCGAGACATCGATGGTTCATGGAAATCAAGATCACCAAAAGTACTTAAAGAAACTTCATTTCTGTTATGGGTTAAAGTAATAATGTTAAAAATTGAAATATTCTACCAACCTCTCTATTCTCATATATACCACGACGTTGGCAGTCGTGCCGAAACGTACCTGTTGATTAAATAATTTATTGACACAGCAATGTAGTCCTTACATAATTTAACTATATGAATGCGGTGTTGGTGGAACGGTAGTTTCGATTAAATATCTAGGCGCAAAGCTGCAGAACGATATTAAATGTTACGAATAGGCCTGGGGAAAAGGGTGATGACTGTTAAAGGTCCAGTACTTATAGTGACTACTTCGTAAGAGTATTATCTTCAATATTGTCCAGGGATAAGAAGACAAAATATGGTTTCGGTGAACGCAAAGTAACAAATTTTCAGAAATATTACCTCATAATGGTTTTTACGAAAGGCCTTCCATATGTTTAAAGAAGAATATACAGATTTAGATTTAGGCTTTGAAAGTTTTGCTCCTTTATATCACGGAATATTCTAATTTTAAATCAAATTATCCTGACGAATGCCATGTAATATTTATGAGAATTTCCTTCTGAAGTTGAATCACTACTGTGATAACTTTCCTGACATCAACATCAAATTCCAACTGTTGAAAAAATAAATGTTCCACGTATAGTTTCATGAGTAATGATTTGGCTCTGAGATCAGAGAATGCCCCATCACGTGAATATGAACATTCGGAATGCACGATTAGTATGAAAGGGATAAAAGAGTAAAAAGTGGGAAGGTAATTTATTATGTAGATTTTGTTATTTCAAACTCCTGACTTCTGTTGAAGCAATAGATGCCTCGTTTGCTTTTCATAATAATTCGCCTGAATGTAATAGTAATAGTAGTAGATGACATTCAGTAAAAAGATTTCTCATTACCGGTGAGTTCCCTCAGTCTGCAGTACAAATACCCTATCGAGCTCCAAAATCCGCAAGACCCATAAACACAAGAATCACTTATTAATTCTGGCATTGGCTGAGGAGGAGAAGACGGTCTATTTTTAATTCTTCAAACTTAAAAAAATATATATTGAAAAATCTTCTTAAAGAGGCCTTGACCGCAGAAGAAATTAAAATTTAATAATGTGCAGACTAGTTCCGACTTTTCAGTCATTTTGAAACCTGTAACAATATGAAGAACCAACCTGAGAATGGAATACCCATCAAATGCTTTGCAAGAGAATTACAGTAAAAACTAATGCAGGTACTATATAGCTATTAAATAAAATGGCGACGCTCTATCCATAATGTAGTAAATACAATAAAACTAAGAAACAAGGTAAGTAACCAGTTTATTATTAGTAGGCTACTAAAATTGCGACATATCAAGTGTCTGCAAGTGCTAGTCACATTGTCAGGTCACTGATGATGACCTAACATTCACTGACTACTGCAGACAAGTATTCTGTCTAAAATAGAAACGTTTCTATTTTTAAGTACCTTTGTCAACTTTTATATTAGTGTGTTTTGTATTTGTCTATTTTTATATTTACCAGTCATTTATGTAACATGTTTTGTGAATTGTGCATCTATATGTAGAACACATTTTGTATGTGTGGAAACAAAAGAATGTCAACCGCGTGGTCTAGAGCGCACGTGAACTCGCTAGTCAGCCCTCGAATGGGTCTCGACTGTGTTTCATCGAGTACGTTATGTCGCGTGCAACCGCCGGCACAAAAGAAAACAACGGGACGGAATCACATGAGAAGAAGAGAATTGGCTCTGAAAGTTTATTTTTAAAAGTGCGGGACTGCCGTATATCGTAAAAGTGTCTGCAAGTGTCAGACTCGTTTATCGCGTTGTATGTATGCAGTAGCGACACGCGTGATGGAAAAACAGGATCGTTACGTGTCTCTGACGTGAGACAGTCGTGGGTCGTGAAATTGACCCACTCACAAAAGTACGTCAATTCAATGAAATGTATTGAAAACTTCGGTATGAATCTGTGTTGTCTCGCAGAACAAGTGAATTCATTTACTAGACGTATTGTATAGATGTCTAATATTGTTATACTGACCAGGACTGTACTGGAAGCTATCGTCAAGCAGTCACACTAAAAGATAAGTATTAAACTACTTTGTATTGTACAGTTATCTTGCATTTGTATTTGTAATAAACATATGCGTTTTTCCAGTGTAATGTTTGGTCAGTCAGACAGATAATTTTTGATAATGAACAGTAACAATATTTAACAGTGATTGGGTAAACCCAGTTCATATGTAAACTTTTACTGGCTACCACATCTGATTATTTTCATACTGTGTCGACATCTCTTAAACAATGACAATTAAAACTTATTTTTTTTAAATGCAACAGAAATTTTATCATTGTTAGTAAACTTTATAGACGCAAACAATTAGTCATGCGCATAGTAAAAGGAAGAATCAGAGGCATTTCAGAGTAGCAATCACATAGTTAGCTTACATTAAGATACTGTGAGTGCTAAATGAGCTTCATTGATCACAAGAGCGGTACTCTTTAGCGTTAAAAGATCGACGACCTGTTTCAAGTAAATCACGCGGAGTCTCTAGTTCACTGTAATGTAATTTAACTGTTTCCTATAATTAACACATCTGTCCCTCTACAGAAGAACTAGATCGTAGATGCAGCAAATAACTAACTTTATTAATATGATATATGTATGGCACTGAAACCTTGATATGCACTTGAAAATGGCAATGTGCTGAAACAAGCTAGTTGTGAAAATTCGTAAAAAACAAGCAAAATAAAAAAAAATAATTGCAGATACCTGGAATAATTTAATATAAAATGTATTTCAAAGTATATATATATATATATATATATATATATATATATATATAATTTTGGCGTTAATTAATCTCATCAGTTTCTTGTTGGTGGGACCAGCAGCATTTATGACTTCGAAATACATTTTATATTAAAATATTCCAGGTATATATATATATATATATATATATATATATATATATATATATATATATATATATATATATATATTAGATGCAGATAACCAAGCAATATATCAACAGTTACAGGAAATTAACGGAGTAATTAAACAATTGAATAGTGACAGGGCATAAACTTTGAAGTAAACTGTAATACGAATGTGTAATTCTGAAACATAGTTACAAACATCTTTCATTCCCTTAGACTTGCGAAATATAAAAAAAGAGCCACTTCTCGACATTTACAACCAAATTATTTATTAGCCTCAAGATCCACCTAATAACATCATTTAGAAGGTTTTGGCCAAACACTCTGAAATAGTTAAATTTTGTTGCCAAAAGTTTGGATTTTTATCATGCCAGAGAACATTGCTGGATGAACCACGCACCTCTGCAGGAGGAGGGCGGTTTGTAGTATACAGTAAAAGTTGTAAGTATTATAGGTATTATAAATCACCTAACTTGAACTCATATTGTGCTTTATTGTGTTATATAAAGTAGCTTCTTAGATGTAGAACCAGTACACTAGTCAAACACTTCCCCAGGTACATTGGCGATAAAAGTAGTGCACTTGCCACACAACCGCTCCAACATTACTATGTGAGGCGTTGTGCAACATGAAACCGATGCCAACGAGAAAGACCGGCTGCGACGCGCACTTCTTCTCACATAAGGTACTCCTCAGCCTGAGCGATGACTAGATGAGTGTCTGGACGCTATGAGGTAGTGGGCTGTGCCCCAGCGGCTAGCCAATCAGCTTAGCGATCGCGCTGGGTCAGGAGTACCTTGCTTATGTGACATGACGTGCTCGCCCCAGGCTGTCTTTCTCGTTGGCCTCGACATGAAACCGAGAGGTGGCTTGCGTTCGCAAGCATTTAGATCACCACCATTTCATGTAATATGCTATGTACGAGGGTCGTCCATACCAGCTAGGTCAGCCGGTTGTCTAATGCACCACTTTCCGAGGCGGGGAGGCGTACTGGCTACATGCTACATGCTACGGCATAGTGGGCCATGCCCCAGCGGCCACCAGCAAGCTACGTGAACGATAGCTACTCTGTGTGACGTCGCACGAGAGTGCAGTGGCCATCTCTCTGTGGTGGTGACCGGCTACGGCCGGCCGGCCGGCGGATTAACGAAGTGGGTTGGAGTGCCGGCCAGCTTGGGTGTAGTTTTTAGTCGGTTTTCCACATCTCCTTAGGTGAATACCGGACTGGTACCCAAGTTCCGCCTCAGTTACAAGATTCGCAAACATTTCATATCACTTTCACCCATATAACATTATACGCAGACATGTGGGGTACAGATTTCCTCCAGGGGGGGAGGGGGTGAAATCAGAGCTGTGATTCGTTTTCTAAATGCTAACAAAGTTAAACCACAGGAAATTCATCGGCAAAACTGCGAGGTTTACGGACAAAATGCTACGAGTGATTCTATGGCTAGAATATGGGTCAGACTGAACGAAGAACGAAGTGGACGCCGGTCTGTAGTTACTTATGAACTGGTTCACACAATTGAAGAGAAGATCAAGCACAACCGTAAGTTTACACAAATTCCGCAAATCTGTCCTTGATGGTCAACAATTCAAAGATGATGACGAGCTGAAAGAACAAGGTGCCACATGGTTGAATACACAGGCGGCAACCTTCTGTAAAGAAGGCATACAAAAACTTGTACCACGCTATGACAAGTGCCTACAAAATTTCGGAAGCTATGTAGAAAAGTAGTTTAACAGTTGTAGATTTTTTACAGTAAATATTATTTTTTTATCTGTACATGTTTGTTTTATATAATCACATGGAACTTACTTTATGGACATACCTCGTAACACTTCCATGTTTATCAAAGCCGTGTTAGTTTTTATTATATTTCTCTCGTAAAGCATTTGGCAGGTATCTCATTTTCAGGCTGCTTCTTTTTTCTTGTTACAGGTTTGAAAATAACTGATAAATTTCAACTAGTCAGCACATTACAAATTTTTAAGGTCTAAGTAAAATAACATTACATTTTCATGGTGACATTGTAATTGTGTCAGAGACAACAAAGTATCTGTAACAACAAGTGAAAGGAATAGACAGTGTGTTGAAAGGGGCGTAAAACAGTGGTAATGGTATACAGTCTTCGAAAAATCAGGTGTTGCAGAAGGAATTAGATTAGGTAAAGAAACAGTAAAGGTGGTGGATGAGTTCTGTCACTTTCGTAGTAAAATTGCATATAGTGATCGCAGTACAGAGGATATAAAATGCGGAATGGCAATTGGAGGAGTTAAACGTTTTTGGAAAAGAGAGATTTGTTAACATAGAATATTTAGTGTAAGGTAGTCTTCCTGAAGGCATTTGTATGGAGTGTTGCCTTGTACATAGAGGAACATGGACGATAAATAGTTCAGACAGAAAGAGGATAGAAGGTTTTGAATTGTGGTGTTACAGAATAATACTGAAGATGAGGTGGGTACTAATGAGGAGGTACTCAACAGAATTAGAGAAAAACGGAATCCCTTGTATAGCTGGACTAAAAGAAGAGATCTCTTAACAGGAAACAAATCAAGGAACTGTGAATTTAGCATTGGATGGAAGCCTGTGTGGTAAAAATCGCAGAGGGAGACCAAAAGACGAATACAGTAAGCAGAAACAAATGGATGTGGGCTGTTGTTCTTTTGAGGATGGTTAAGAGCCTTGCTTTCTTTGTTTATTTTATTTACTATTAAATCAAATAAAAATGAATAAAATTAAGAGCCTTGCTGAGGATAGAGAAGGGTGTAGACCCGCATCAAATTAGTCTCCGGACGGAAGACCGCAAAGAACGACGTTCTTCTGCGATCTAAGTTTTTTAATAACATTTCTCGATAATTTTTAACAAGAAATCATGCCAACACTGACTTGTTTTTCAGCAGTCACTCCTGTCACCTCGGGTCCTGTAGACAGTCCTGCAACCCCTCTTTTCTATCTCCTATGTTAGAACACGACAACAAATGAGGGTTGGAAGTTAAATATTGTAACTATTTATTCACAACCGATACAAGAGCATTAATTGTTTGCATGTGTTACTGTCCTTCAAAGCAGTCACCAGCGTGTGTAGAACTAGTTGCTATCGATGTGGAAGGTGTAGCCTGTTCTGTTGGTGGTGCGAATGAAGCGGTCTACTGCTTAATGATGGTCCCAGCTCGTGCTTCAAAAACGAACAATAATACAGTATGACGACCTGCTCGATGCATATCTGCTACTGTTTGCCGACCTTCGTTGAAGGCTTTTACCCAATGTGCCACTGTTTTGTACGGCAATGCCGATTCCCCGCACGCTTCTTGAAGACATTGATTACGGTCGTGCAGTACGACCTGTGGCACATTTGTACTATCCAGTTTCGTTGTTTCCGTTTCGACAATATAGTGACACCGTTACTTTAGAGTTAGACCGCTCGCTCACAAGGGACTGTGTTTGCCTCGATTATGCTCAAGCCGGTGACGTGGGACGGGCGAGGTAGGTATGTCAACAACGTGTGCTATCAGCGACAGTAGCAGATTCCATTGCATAATGTCTGCAGTGCACTGCTGCTATTATTTAAGTTCCAACTGAAAGTTTCTTATTTATATTGAAAGGTGAAAGTTTCTAATTTAACGTGTGTAAATTGAAGGTGTCTAATTGATAGTTTCTAATTAAAAGTGAGGTGAAAGTTTCTAACTCAAGCAAGTGGGATTGAATCTAAAACTGGTGAAAGTTTCTCTTTTAAAGGTTGCTATTTAAAAGCTCTAATTAAATCTGCCAGAAAGACTCTGGTGAGAGACTGTCACAAACTGAACTTATAAAAATCTAGCACAGAGCTGGAACAGCATTATTTCTCTGCTTCCCGTTTTCTAACCAATATTAAGCACTTATAGCCATTTAAACTCCCTATAAAATCACCAGTCTTTCTAAATTTATATTCACGACGTACTAAGTTAATTAGGCCCTATAATACTATTTTCTACACACACAGACACAAATGAAACAATGGGAGCTGCCACTCTGCGTCAGTCCACCTGTAATTTTATACTTATAAAATAATCTTTGCTTCTTTGAGCAATAGTTTTGGAAATTAAGATTTCAGTGGCAAAAACTGATTACTTTACTAGCACGTGAACATTTACATTTAAAGAAAACCTCAAACTCGACACGTACCATGCAACAAAAATAGTAAAATGCCACAATCAGGAAAATGAGGGACTAGGTTGAGCTGAAATACGAAGATTAGTAATCATAAAGTTATTAATTTTTGCTTAATAAACATAACTTTGTAGTTGATACGTCAATAAAGGTGATTACAATGGGATTGTACAATATCGCTGCATACAAATATTCTCCTCCTCTTAATACAAACTTCCCCTTCCAATATGAAATTTCATCTCCCTCTGGCGGGATACATTCGTAGGTACAAAATCCAATCAATCAAACCCGGCATGTGAATCGTAGCCGATCAACCGAACCGTACAACACAGTGACTACCATACGACTGTACTGTAGCCTACCTTCCACTCGACTCTCTACTAGCCTACCGCCCAGTGCCCGCGTCAGCGATCAAAGATGCTGTTTGAGCGCTGATGCTACCTTGCAGTTCCAATGATAGTATGCTGTGCAGTGGTGAAAAAGTGAAGCCTGCCTCCTCCACATTGGCCAGTTTTGGAGAAGTGTTGGTATGGTAGAACTAAGTTTTTATATCACTTAAAACCGGATTAAAACGTCCAACGGTTTAAAAAAGCAAATTAGCCGTTAAAAATTAAGTTTTGAAATATATTACAATGAGTATTTATTACTATTTAATCAATAAAGTATATTGTTTGAAAGTACAGATTTTTACCGTGACTGTCAGTTCAATGCATTAACAGCAAGAGGGTCGACTTAACGCATAGTTTTAACAGAGAAATAGCTTTCCTGAACTGACAAAGATGGTGGACAGGCTTCAATGACATATGTGCTAGGCATAGATAATGCCACCTCCCTTTATTCTAACCTCCTTGGTTACAAACATCAACCGAGATAAATCGAACCATATAATAGATGAATTTTACATATGAAGTGCGAAGGCAAATACATGTCCAGATTCACAAAAATATCACAGAAAAATCCATAAATAATGATATTCAGCCTAAAGCTGCCTACTTTCACAACACTCGTATAAAAGAAAAAGATGTTAATTTACAGCAAGAAAACTAAATACTGTTCCATACTTAAAATGATTTCAAATCCATGGTGTACAGCAATGTTAGAATAAATATTCCTTCAAACCGTCTTGATTGCAAATTTTTTATTAGTTAATGACGCGTTTCGCCCTTTAGCAGGGCATTTCAGATTATCTGCTTGACAGAATTTACATAAAATTACAAGGCGGAATTACAAACGGTTACATGGGCTTATTTTGTGTTAAGAAGACAGTATAAATGGTAAAAAAAGCTTACAATGCGCTTTCCGTGGTGTGACACCATAAGTTGTTATTGCGGCGTTTCTATTTTTCTGGATTTTTTTGGATTTCCTTGTCGCCCTGCAAATGATCGGGTAACAACGAATTACAGTTGAAACATATTCGGTAAGGATGTGAGAAACATAAAACCGATTTTTAAGATTACCTTAATCGAAACGGTGGTCTCTGATGACACAAAATAAGCCCATGTTTACAATTGCGCTCACAGGCGGTGGGCGGGCGTGGTGTGCTGCTCCGCCGACTTGTACATAATAACTAAGGGAATGTGAGTAAGGAGTGACATAGGAAGCCGGTGTATAAGACGGGACAGATGAAATCTAGCTATCTGAATACAAATTTAACGAAAGGGAGGTTATTAAGCAGAAGTTTATAATTTATGTTGGTATTTGTAAATGAGAGGAATTTTATTTGAACAGAGACATCATAATATCTAGGAATGATTGATCTTTGCATGCCAACTGATCGATTAGGAGGTGTGGGTGTCCAAAGTAAGCGCGCTTCGCTATCTCAAACTCTTCCAGTAAATTTAACTTACGCCCCTTCTGCGCTATATGTAAGATTTGCATGTTGTCAATGGTAGGTTGTTGATGATCGGATGCTTTAGTGTGTTCCGCAAAAGGGGAATGTTTTTTGAGTTGGCCTTTTTTTGTAAGAAGGTGCTCAGTAAAACGTACTTTAAAGGTCCGGCCTGTCTGTCCTATATATTCAGCTGGGCATTCGGGACATTGTAGCTTGTAGACTCCTGAGGAAAGGTATCTGTCCTTATTGGCTTGTTCGTTGTGTGGGAGAATTTGCTGTATGCTCAAAGGGCTACTAAATACGACTTGTACATTTGTGCCACGAAAGAGTTTAGCCAGGTTAAAAGCTGTGTGTGTGTGTTGTAGATGTTGAACCTATCGTTAAATCAGACAACAAATTGTTCATTAACACAGCAATTTGGTTTAATTATGGCCCTGATATTGATGTATATACTGTTAAATAAGAAACAGTGCATTAAACTGATTATGTGCGCAACGGATCTTTTAACAAAACAACTATGGCAAGTCACCATATGAAACAGACACTGACTATACTCAAAAAATTTGACTGCGAGAAACATAATAAAAAACCACAAACCACTTTCTTAATGTTTGACTGCGAGAATTTTTTGTAGATCAGTACCTGATTATCAAAATTCAGTATACTAATCAATTGACTGCAGTGTTGCATAACAATCATTTACTATAGCACAAATAACGAAATCTGTTTAACAAGATTACCAAAATCAATACTGCACTTTAAATCCACTAATAACTAATTATCAAATGAAGGAAGTAGGTTAATTTTCTAACTACGTAAATGAAACAGAGAAGAAACGTCAACTTTGTTACTTATTATTAATAATCACCATTACATTACCTACATAATACAACCTTTTATAATGACATTAAATGCAATTATCTTCATTTCAGCGGTGGTACAACGTTTTCATAGTAATAAAAAATACAATATATATTCCAAATACAATCAAATCAACTTGCTGGCACAGCAGCCTCTGCTATACATCGGAGCCATACACACAACTAAGCCGCTCTCTAAGCGAGCTAAATCACAAGTCCCACTCTCTCTCTCTCTGCGCGAGAGCATTATCTTTGCCAAAGATGAAACTTCACAGACTTAAGTACACATATCGATATACACAGTAGAAGCAATTAGGCTTTTGATTGTGTAAATCATGGGATTCTTTTAGATAAGCTTAAGTATTGTGGTATGAGTGGGGCAGTGCACAAATGGTTTAAATCATACTTAACTGGAAGAGTGCAGAAAGTTGAAATAAGTAGTTCACATCATGTAGACGAGACAATTAATTCTTCTAACTGGGGAGTTATCAATAATGGGGTCCCACAAGGTTCGGTCTTGGGTCCTTTGCTGTTCTTAATATATATTAATTACTTGCCGTTCTACATACACGAAGATGCTAAGGTAGTACTTTTTGCTGATGATACAAGTATAGCTATCGCACCTGACAAACAGGAATTAACTGATGAAATTGTAAATGATATCTTCCAGAAAGTCATTAAGTGGTTCTCTACAAATGGACTCATTAAACTTTGATAAAACCCAGTATATACAGTTTCATACAGTAAATGGCATGACACCATTAATACATTTAGACTTTGAACATAAATCTGTAGCTAAGGTAAAATATTCAAAATTTTTAGGTGTTTGCATTGAGGAGGGACTGAATTGGAAGAAACATATTGAAGATCTCCTGAAACGTCTGAGTTCAGCTACTTATGCTATCAGAGTCATTGCAAAATTTGGTGATATAAATCTCAGTAAATTAGCTTATTACTCCTATTTTCATTCACTGCTTTCATATGGGATCATATTCTGGGGCAGTTCAACATTGAGTAATTGCTGGAGCCCACCCAGGAGCATCCTGCAGACATTTATTTGGGGATCTAGGGATACTCACTGTAGCTTCACAATATATATTCACTCATGAAATTTGTTATTAACAATTCAAAAGTAATAGCAGTGTGCATATCTACAACACTAGGAGAAAGGATGATATTCACTATTCAAGGTTAAATCCAACTTTGGCTCAGAAAGGGGTGAATTATGCTGCCACAAAAGTCTTTGGTCACTCACCAAGTAGCATCAAAAGTCTGACAGATAGCCAACTAGTATTTAAAAAGAAATTAAAGGAATTTCTGAATGGCAACTCCTTCTACAATTTAGATGAATTTTTTTTTAAATGTTCAAATGTTTGTTAAGCTTATGGGACTTAACTACGGGGTCATCAGTCCCTAAACTTACTAACTACTTATGAACTACTTACGAACTAGGACGGCACAAATGTCCATGCCCGAGGGGGGTTTCGAACCCCCGACCGTAGTGGCCGTGCTGACCGTGACTGGAGCGCCTCAGTCACCTCGGCCACCGCGGCCGGCATGAATTTTTAGATAAAACTTAAAAAATAAAAAATAAAAAATAAAATAAAATAAAAAATAAAAATAAAAAATATCCTTAAAATATTGATTGTCAAGTATAGACAACATTTATTAAACGAAATGTCGTATATATGATCTATGGAACAAGTATTAATCTAATCTAATCTAATTATATATTTTCTTGCAAGCAAGTTACTCGACACAAAACAGGAGTCACAATATTAGACATTTTCTTACAATTTTTTTATTGGCACGTTTCAAGGTCATAAGAAAAATATCACATGAAAGGAATGCGGCTACGTTTAACTTCATCGTCAGGTGTTACCGAGTGAAGCTGTGGTGCATACTTTGGAAATGCGGTATTATTTTCATATTTTTTTTTTTTTTTTTTTTTTTTTTTTTTTTACATTTAGCCTTGGCCACTTTTACGAACAAAAACCATACTCTAACAACAGTCCCTACACCTGTCAGTGGAACACACCTCTGTGAAATTTAAGCTCTTTGGTCGGCGGCGCGCTCGATTGCCGCCAGTTACAGATGCACGGCTATCAAACCGCGGTTCGTGTCGGCGGCGTAAGGCGGCGTGATGAGCCAGATCAAAGGCCCGTCACGGCGCACGCCGCGGTCGCTGCCCCACCTGAGCGAGCACCGCAATAGCCACCGTTTCGCTCTGCAGCCCCGCCGTGTGCAGGTGAAAGGCGGTGCCCCACAAAGAACGCGGCAGCCCAGCCACCGCGATGACTCTCTCCACCCGCTTCCGGCACGTCCCCTGCTACCTGCTGCTGTGACGTCACGCGGCCATCGGAATGAGTCGCGCCCAAACGCTCCTCCTCCTTTGATATGCGTCCTCTTGGTTGGCCGAAATATCCAATCTCGGAACACATTTCTGAGGAAGGAACTGCTCCCTGCCGCCCGCTGTCACAAAAAGAAACCCTTACTGTATGATCACACGATGGCCGTACAAACGCTGGAAGAAGACAGATTAGTCAACGTTGGTCATTAAACGTACGGAGCGCTTTGAAAGTGGAACGGTCACAAAAATCTGCGAGAGTGATTGGGAACGAGAGTTCTGGTCTCTTACACCACGAAAATGACTGGGTTACTGACGACTGTAAGGATATCCCTGCCTGGGTTGAATTTGGAGGTTGTTACGGACGGAAAAATGTTCAATTGTTTGTATAGCTTATCGGACTTAACTACGGGGTCATCAGTCCCTAAACTTAAAAACTACTTATGAACTAGCTAAGACTAAGGACGTAGTGGCCGTACGGACCGCAACTGCAAAAATCGAGTTGGAATGGCTAGATCCGTTTGTTGTAGGTTAGTGTTAACCGCAGGTGTAGTTCTGTTACTGTGTTGGAAATGTTTGGCGCTTACAGAGAGTGCTGTAGGTAAGATGGGATGGAATTTAGGTCAAAAGTGTTGATATACTCTAAATACACGTCGCAGTAGAGCTGTATGGAAGCCGATATAGGTGGATGGAAAAAAAAATTGCAGGGTGTACGTTATCTGATCTTTTGTCGAAGCATCGCCTGTCTAATCGTATGCTAGTATTGTCTACTTTACAGCTGGTGTGCATTATTTTACGTAGCTGATATGCCTGCTGTGGTAAATCGTAATTCTTTCGTCGAAAATCAATGTGTTTTATAAAACTCCTATAGTTTGGTAACTTAAAGTACGCTAGTTGTAGCCAGTGCGTGTGTAGTGAGGTATGTGCGGATCTACCTGCGTAGTAAATTCAGCAAGTTCGATAATGCAAATGCTGGAGATAAGACGAAGATACTATTAGTGGAATACAGGGGAAAATATCTACATCTACATGGGATACTCTGAAAATCAGCCGGCCACGGTGGCCGAGGGGACTGAGGCGCTCCAGTCACGGTCTGCATGACCACTACGGTCGGGGGTTCGAATCCCCCCCTCGGGCATGGATATTTGTGCCGACCTAAGTATAAGGTAGTTGAAGTCCCATAAGCTTAACAAACATTTGAACATTCTTCTTCTGAAAATCACATTTAAGTGGCTGGCAAAGGGTTCACCGAACCACCGTTATACTATTTATCTCCCATTCCATTCTGGAATAGCGCGCGGGAAGAAAGAACACCTGAATCTCTCCGTTAGAGCTCTGATTTCTCGTATTTTATTCTGATGATCATTTCTACCTATGTAAGTGGGATTAAACAATATATTTTCACATTCGGAGGAGAATGTTGGAGATTGGAGTTTCGTAAGTAGCCCACGCCGCAGCGATAAGCGTCGTTGTTGTAATGATTCCCATCCCAAATCCTGTATCATTTCCGTAACGCTGTCTCCCCTGTAATGTGACAATACGAAACGAGCTGCCCTTCTTTGGAGTCTTTCGATGTCCTCCGTCAAACTCACCTGATAAGGATACCACACTGGGCAGCAATACTCCAAAACTGGACGGACAAGCGTAGTGTATGCAGTTTCTTAAGTAGTTCTGCTGCATCGTTTAAGGGTTGTGCCAATAAAACGCAGTCTCCGGTTCGCCTTTCCTAGGTATTTTGTGGAGTTTACGGCCTTCACTTTTGATTGATTTACTTGTAAATTTCTTTTCGAACTCATTTCGAAGACTTTACACTTCTCATTATTTAGACTCAATTCCAATTTTTACACCATAGTGGTTCGGAACCCACGCTAAACTGTACGTTAACTGGCTGGGTAAGTCAGTTCGAAGGTCGGAGGAAGGCAACGGCATACCACCTCCAAACAGGGCCATGCCTAGCAAAGCACTGTGGTGTTCAAACCAATCTTCGGATTGCTGAATGCTTTACCCCTTTTTTTAATGATATCTTATTCAGATCGTTCTGCAATTGGTTTTGATCTTCAGATGATTTTACTAGACGGTAAATGACGGCGTCATCTGCAAACAATCTAAGAAAGCTGCTCAGATTTTCTCCCAGATCGTTTATGTAGATACGGAACAATAGAGGACCAATGAGTCTACCCTTTCGAACATCTCTGTTTTAGTCGATGCCTTACCATCGATTACTACGAACTGTGTCCTCTCTGACAGGAAATCCCTTATCCAATAGCGAATGCATGAACGATATTTTCTAAATCCGTGTTGACCTTGGGTCAATAGATCATTCTGTTCGAGGTAATTCATAATATTTGCCGGCCGCGGTGGCCGAGGAGACTGAGGCGCTCCAGTCACGGTCTGCACGGCCACTACCGTCGGGGGATCGAATCCCCCCTCGGGCATGGATATTTGTGCCGTCCTTATTATAAGGTAGTTGATAAGTAGTTTGTAAGTTTAGGGACTGATGACCCCGTAGTTAAGTCCCATAAGCTTATCAAACATTTGAACCTTTGAACCATAAATTTGAATACAGGATATGTTCCAAAACCCTGCTGCAAATTGACGTCAATGAAATAGGCCTGTAGTTTATTGGGTTACTCCTACTGCCTTTCTTGATTATATATGTGACCTGTGCAACTTTCCAAGCCTTTGGTACAGATCCTTCTTTGAGAGAGCGGTTGTATATGGCTGTTAAGTAAGAAGCTATCGCTTCAGCATAATCAGATAGAAATCTAATGGGTATACAGTCCGGACCAGAAGACTTGTTCTTGTTAAGTGGTTCAAAACTTTCAAATGTTTGTATACTTATGGAACTTAACTACGGGGTCAGCAGTCCCTAAACTTACAAACTACTTATGAATTAGCTAACACTAAGGACGGCAAAAATATCCATGCCCGAGGGGGGATTCGAACCCCCGACCGTAGTGGCCGTGCAGACCGTGACTGAAGCGCCTCAGTCCCCTCGGCCACCGCGGCCGGCTTGTTAAGTTGTTTTAGTTGCTTCACTACTCCGATGATATCTACGTTTCTCATTAGTCTCTGCTCGTAATTCGAAATATGGAATATTGATTTCGTGTTCTTTGGTGAATGAGTTTCTAAAAGGTATGTTTATGGACGCTGGAAGAAGTCAGATTAGTCAACATGGTCATTAAACGTATGGAACGCTTTGAAAGTGGAACGATCACGAAAAACAGCGAGAGTGATTGGGAACGAGAGTTCTAATCTCTTACGCCACGAGAATGACTTGCGGTGGAATTGACAACTTTGTCCGGTTTTGCACCTTAGTTCAATACCTTCCTGGCAGTATAATTGTGTGATTTTATTCGGCCATTTGTCCCATTGTTCAAAATGGTTATAGCATAGAGCATCCCGTCAACACTGAGCTGGCTGGCTGGCTGGTTTCTGTTTTGAGGGTACGAAACTACAATTCATTTATTTATTGTTTACGCTGACGAGATTACATCTGACCAGGAAACAACATATACAAAACATATTTTCAAAAATCACACTAATAAGGAAATAATAATAGTCGACAAAAATAATAAAACATTATGATGATTATAACAATATTACAGGGCATTTAAAAGTATACATTAACACATTTGAAGTAATATTTAGCGTTGGAAGAAGGGAGACGATGATTTGGATTGATACTTCCTGGCAGATTAAAATTGTGTACCGGAACCGGGACTCGAACCTGGGACCCAAAGGCCAAGGTCCCAGGTTCGAGTCCCGGTTCCGGCACAAAATTTTATTCTGCCAGGAAGCTTAATATCAGCGCACACTCCGCTCTAGAATGAAAAGTTTCATTGTTATAAGTTAGATTGTTTTTGTTGGTATTTAGGGGGGACTAAACTGCTAGGTCATCTGCCCCGTATGTAGGGGAAAGAGGCTCTTGGAATAGAGTGGAAAATAGAGAGACTTTGTCGGCACAGGGAAAGGGAATGTTTGGGGAGTAGTGGAAACTGGCCGGTGTAAGCTGCAGAGAGATGACCATTGTAAAAGTACGTGAATCATTAGGAAAAAAAAAAAGATTTAGGAATCATGGTAGTATTGTGCGTTAACACAGAGAAAATTTTACTTTGTTGGGATCGGATAGTTCTCTGTTGCGGCTCAAATAGCAGATTTAGAATTAACGATAAATAGGAGGGAGTGTGAAGATTAAAAAAAATCTATAGACCAAGCATAGCGTATTAAAATCTCTACGCTTATCAGCATAAAACTATGACAACTGCTTGTAGAATGGTGTTATGTCGTCGAAAAAGCGTACGTCCCAAATAAATCGTACTCAAACATTCTTCGACAAAACTAGTCTGAGTTTTCGTACGAAGTTCTTCAATAATAATATCACCATCGTGGAGTAAGGAGAGTGTTAATACCTCGACAAGCTTCTATTTAAGCTGAAGAGGAAACACTTTTCTGTATCTCGTTACAGAGAGGAGTGACGCTGACACCTTTTTTCAGACTATTGTTTGTTTGCTCATTCCAGTCTATATGTTGGTCCTTAAGTATTCCCAACCTCATTGCCGAGGATAAGAAGGGTATTAATGTAGTGTTCAGGATGAATGAGGAAGAGATTCTCTATAGTGCTGGGTAATGAGTCTCTTGTGAGGAACTAAAATCGCTTGCATTTTGGTTGGATTTAACTGAAAACCTATATTTTGTGGCCATTTTGATAAGGAAAGCAGGTCAGCATTTATATGCTGGATTACCTTGCACAGATCTCTTGGACTAGTGGCTATAACTGAAGGTCATCTGCGTAAAGGTGGTATTTGAAATGGGAGAGAACTGATATCTTGTTTAAAATTACGAAAAGTGTTCAAATATAATTTTGTAAAGCTATGGGACCAAACAGCAGTCCCTAGACTTATAAACTACTTAAAAAAAACTGTGCTGAAGACAACACACACACATACACTCATATCCGAGTGAAGACTCGAATCTTCGACGGGGAACAGATGCGCTTTCCGCAGCGTAGAGATTTAGAGCACACGGCCACTCCCCAAAGTTCAAAATTACACTTATCAGTACAAACCCATACAGAAAAAATCCATCACAGGACATCCAGTAGGAGGAAAATCCCAAGGTTTACAGAAAGTAGCAGTATTTCAGTGGACACTCAAGGTAAACTAAACACAGATGGACAAAAGACAGCGTGAGGAGGAGCTAGTCTCGACGATAAGAATGGGTAAGCCAGCCGCTCTCAATCCCACTAAAATCTTCAGCTCAAAATCTTAGATTGAAGTCCAATCACATCACACAAACGATTACTACAGACAACACATTTTAACGGGCGGAGAGGAGGGGGGAGGAATAAAATGCAGGAATTATGAGAGTCCAAGCATAGATTAATTAACCTCAATCGAGGATAAAAATTAAAACCGAGTCAGCCGTTGACGCTTTATTATTCTAACACCAAAGGCAGCGCATCAGGAATATTTCATTTGCGCCTCAGGGCGGTTAGATAAGGACAGTCCAACAAAAAATGGACCACTGTCAAACAAGAACCACATCTATACTTAAGAGTGCCCTCACGACAGACTAGAAGATCATAAGTCAGCTAATTATGGACTATGTGGAGCTGGCAAAGGACTTCCGAATCCCCGCATCGAGAACTTCCACACATCCGTAATCTCCTTCATTCCATGTATTTTCTTTCACACAGTCAGATTGTGCCATTCAGAATTTCGTATCCCAAACACTTTGCGTAATAATCCCGATCGAATAACAGTTACTGGGATGCCGATCTCCAGGATCTCTTTAATCGTAGCTTCTTTTCAGCCTCTGTGTAGGTCAGTCTGCCCATTATTTTGCTTTCTTTCTGGTAAATGGGACAGATCGGCGAACCAGGAGAATGGTGAAACTTCCTGGCAGATTAAAATTGTGTGCCGGAACCGGGACTCGAACCTGGGACCTCTGCCTTTCGCGGGCAAGCGCACTACCGACTGTGCTATCCCGACACGACTCACGATGCCGCCTCACAACTTTACTTCCGCCAGTACCTCGCCTCCTACTTTCCAAACTTCACAGAAGCTCTCCTGCGAACCATGCAAGACTAGCACTCCTGGAAGAAAGGATATGGTGGAGACATGGCTTAGCCACAGCCTAAGGGATGTTTCCAGAATGAAACTTTCACTCTGCGAGTGCCTGCCGCTCGGGGACTACCCTATAAATGGGTTCAATCGCGCCCACCGGCAAAAATTTATTTCTTTGTAATTAACAATTCCAGAATGTTCTAGATCTTTCTTATGTTCACTTGTAAATTCCACTTGTTTCTTATGTTAACTGTTATTCTAATTTCTGGTACTTGTTTCTTATGTTTACTGTTATTCTAATTTCTGGTACATTCTGTCTGTGTATAAATAGCAGAGCACTCTGCCCGAGAGGCAGTTAGTGCTGCGTGTATGTTAAGTTCGTAATAAACCTACTTTCAGAATAAGTGCTGTGTTCAGTTGCCTTCGAAGTCAAGTCTGCTTCCATTTCAGCGCGACAATATTATAAAAAGTATGAACAGGCCACCTTCTTCCACCATCTTTCACTCTGTATTTGTGGGCCATTTGGTCAACATCATCTACTCCATACTTGGATTCATTGTAACTTGGTTCACATCAGCATTGTAGTAGCAGACAACAATAAAAGCTTCTAACTTTTACTATCAGGCACAACGACTCATTGTCGCCACATCAGCATTGTAGCACCAGAAAACAAAAAAAGCCTCCAACAGTGCATAGTTATCGGCAACGTTTAGTATATACAATGGGACAAAAATGTCCCATCGGCGGTTTTCGGTATTTGTTGTTTTTTATCGAAAACTACGTAACTCACAGCAGTGGTTTTCATTTAGAAATGGACTATGTTAAGAGACATTAAAAGTCATAAAGCCACATCCACTTGAAACAATTAAAGGGGAGGGATTTAAATATTGTCACGGGAAAAAAAATGTCCATCGGCGGTTCTAGTGTTAAGCCAGAAATATTACAACTGATCAACATAAACCACACAAATTCTATACGGCAGGAAAATGACCATTGAAACCGAAATAATTTTGTCATGTAAGAAAAAAGAAAAATTACATGGCAGCGATATGGATTATTAACCCATCAACTTTCATGACGCCACTAGTCGCGATGTATCTCCTGGATACATGATTTTTGTGCTTGTGCCTTTGCTTACAGCTTCTTTTTCTTTTGTTTTTGTTTTAAATAGCAGTTACCTTTATTGTTACAGATTTGGCAAATTCAAAAGTGAACATTAGGCTCATTACACTCTCAAATTAAAAGAAATATTTAACATACTGTAATGGAGAAGTACATGAAATTCTTTTACAAAGTGACTTCATTATAGATACAAATAAATTATTGAACTAATCAGAGCATGTCTCTGTTTATGGATAACTCTTACAGAAAGACATTGTTCGCAAATTATTTTTGAGTGCTTTTGCAAACTAAGATGTGTACCGCATTTTTCACATGCATACTTGCTGAGGCAAAGAGTGCAAAAACAGTTCAGCTTTGCGTTGCTCTTTTCCTTGGGGTTGGTATTTTACCAGCATCGACTTTATGTCATCTGGTAGAGTCATAATAAGAGCTCTTCTTTTGAGTCAGAGTCAGAGTCAAAGTTTCGAGGTACTCGCGCCTATTTGAGTATTTATTCTTGTTGCCCAAGAAAATTACTCACGAGTTGATGCCGACAGTGTTTATGATTATTATAACTGAAAGCATTTTAGTTGTCTTTTTCACTCACAAAAATAATAATGTTCATCACTTTCTTGCACATCATTATTTTCCTCTTCATCATAAGTCATGATCTGTGTCTAAGTCTACAGATCTTGTTTCGAGTACATCTTCGGTTTCCGAATCAGTTTCTACATCATCTTCAACTGATACCTCACCGTCGAAAAGAAGGCGATGTACTTCCTCCAAATCCTTAGGATTTTCTAAATCATATCGTTTACTCATTTTGAAAGAGAGTACATGTAGGTACAACGAAACGTTGCGTCATCTAGAAGGCAACAACGCAGTTGCCAACTTGAGTACGCTCCAAACAATGCTACGGCTGCTGTCATTAGCGGCTACAATGCGTTACGGGAGTAAGCGCGCTGTTTCTGACAGATACAGAAAATACACGTGCTAACGTCTGAGTCATTTAAGATCTTGTCAGTATTGAGAAGAGGCTGAATCTCCTGTGAAGCAATAAGAAAGGTATGACACACGATGTCGTGGGCCAGCAAGCCATTATCACTGCTCATTGCGGTAATATTATAGAAAAAAATCGCAATGATGTGCTTTACGGCCCACTTTAGATTTGTAGTTTTATACGTTTTTGCAAACATTTTGGACCAAAGTAATAATGTAAATAATAAAAAATTAATTAATAAGAGTGTGTGAAACCCTTTTAGGAAAAACTTTGTAGGTAGTGGAGGGTTCCGAACCACCGAACTTCAGCATCGTAGACCACGCCCTTGCCCACTACACTACAGCTATCAAGCAAGAGATGGGTCCTTTAATCTCATACTATTCATGGCCGTTGTTAACTGATGCTACTATAGCATTTGTAGACATTAGATTATCATTTATCGTACGAATACGATGCGTTTTTGTTAATTCTTCAGTGTGACATATAAGAAAATAATCAAATACGGAAAGTCACGTGACATCTCGGAACGGCTGGTTTTCGTTAATTCAATGGAGGGTGTCAGATCTCCGTTATTGTTGCAAATATGTCTCAAACTATACGAGATATGACAAAAAACATAAGGGAGCTAAGTTGTAGAGAATTTTCTGCTCTATCAATTAGGTTATTCAATTTTCGTGTCAGATGAACGGTTCGTCTGAAATTACGATTATATTACAAACGGTTTTTTATTACTACCGTATTTTTTGTCCGAAAAATTTGAAAAAGGGAGGTTCTGGTCTCTGGCGGCCTGCAATCATGTCTGTTGATTTGGTGCTGATCGGTTGAACGGTTCGTCTTAAAAACAGGGAACAGACAGACGGACAGACAGACATACATACCAAAATCGCAGTTATTTTTGCAAATATCTTTGAAACGCTACGAGATATGAAAAAAAAAAAAACTTGTAGAGAATTTTCTCCTCTACAAACTAGGTTATTTAATTTTCGTGTCAGATGAATAGTAAATCCGTTATTTTCATTTAAATTTCGAGCTGTCAAAAGACGATCGCAAAGGCCCACTTTTAGTGTTTCTACCGCAACCTAAAGTGGGCCAATAGGTCATGTATCTCACAGATACATATGTAGGGTTACCAGACGTCCTCTTTTACCCGGACATGTCCTCTTTTTTGGACCCTAAAAATGGTCCGGCCGGGTTTTTAACCAAATGGGTAAATGTCCTCTTTCTTTTAAGTTATACAACTACAATTTGTAAGTACAAAAATACACTTTCTCGAACTCTCATAAATACAAACTCTATAGAATTTAGCTTGTTCTCCAACACTGTAATATTTTTTTTCTAGATTATCATCTTCTAATGTCGGCCCTGCGTCGAGCTCAACTTACGATTTCAGAGAATTTGGAAATAATTAGGGTTGATAATTAGCGTGTAATACAAGTTGCGAGGTGGCCAGATAAAGGAATTAGATATGTAAAAATACAAGATAAATCAACTTTCAACAATTTCAAATTATAATCTTATGTTCATTTTTGTACAACTCTAGAAACGTCGTCTTTTTTGAGCGTTGACATCTGGTAACTCTATACATATACGACTGTCGAAGGGTTAATATTCTATCAACTGCTGACCTATACAACTCTGCAGGCCCCACGGAACATAAAAACAGTATTCTCGGTTTATAAAGGTGAATAGATGGGGCATAACAGCTTTCAGATAATTGGAGAACGACATGTTGACCATAGTTGTTTATTAATTCTCAATGCTACCGGTTTCGGTTTTGTACCATTGTCAAGCGTTAAAAGAGATTAGCTAATAGCTTAACATGTCAGAATATAAAATTACAAAATTGTTGTTGTTATGGTCTTCAGTCCGGAGACTGGTTTGATGCAGCTCTCCACCCTACTCTATCCTGAGCAAGCCTTTTCATCTCCTCATAGGAACGACAACCCACATCCACTTGAATCTGCTTACTATACGCGTCTCTTGGTCTCCCTCTGCGATTTTTACCCCACATACTTCCCTCCAATGCTAAATTTACGATTCCCCGATGTCTAAGAATGTGTCCTACCAAGCGATCCCTTCTTTTAGTCAGGGTGTGCCAAAAATTCCTTTTCTCACCAATTCTGTTAAGTACCTCTTCATTAGTTATGCGACTACCCACCTAATCTTCAGCATTCTTCTCACCACATTTCAAAAGCCTCTATCCTCTTCCTGTCTGCGCTGCTTATCGTCCATACAAGGCAACAATCCACACAAATGCCTTCAGAAAAAGAGTTCCTTACACTTAAATTAATATTCGATGTTAGCAAATTTCTCTTTTTCAAAAATGCTTTTCTTCCCATTGCCATTCTGCATTTTATATCCTCTGTAATGCGACCATCGCATGTTATTTTACTACCCAAGTAACAAAACTCATCTACCACCTTCATTGTTTCGTTACCTAATCTAATTCCTTCAGCATCACCCGATTTTCTAAGACCGCATTCCATTATTTTTGTTTTGCTCTTGTTAATGTTCATTTTATACGCTCTCTTCAACACACTGTTCATTCCATTCAGCTGCTCTTTCAGGTCCTTTGCTGTCTCTGACAGAATTACAATGTCATCAGCAAAACGCAATGTTTTTATTTCTTCCCCCTGAACTTTAATCCCTATTCCAAATTTTTCCTTGCTTTCCTTCACCACCTGCTCGATGCACAAATTAAATAGCATCGGAGAAAGGCTACAACCCTGTCTTACTCCCTTCCCAACTGATGTTTTCCTTTCATGCCCTTCAAGTCTAATAACTGCGGTCTGGCTTTTGTACAAGTTGTAAATAACTCTCCTTTCCCTGTATTTTACCCCTACTGATTTCAGAATTTGAAAGAGTGTATTCCAGTCAACATTGTCAAATGCTTTCTCCAAATCTACAAAAGCTAAAAATGTAGGTTTGCCTTTCCTTAATCTATCTTCTAAGATAAGACGTAAAGTGAGTATTGCCTCCCGGGTTCCTACGTTCCTCCTGAATCCAAACTGATCTTCCCCGAGGTCAGCTTCTACCAGCTTTTCCATTCTCCTGTAGATAATTCGTGTTAAAATTTTGCAACCATGACTTATCAAACTGATGGTTCTGTAATTTTCACACCTGTCTGCGCCTGATTTCTTTGGAATGGGGACACAAGTATTCGTTGTCATTGCTCAAGTTATTGTTACAGTAGCCGACTGCTATAGCAGCTATGGTCAACATGTCGTTCTGCAAGTTTTCTCGGTCTTGTGTCAAGTTTTCGTTGTGGCGATTCGCCCAAGAAGCAAATGGAGCGCAGCAGAAGAGTGATCGTAACGACAGCACGCCTCACTCCACACAGTAGGCGTCCGCTTCCAGACTCGTGTGTCAGTGGCTGCGCAGTGCGCCTCCTTGAACTCGCTGCTGCTGTTCTGCGGCGCCGGCTGTACGCTTGCCAGCGCAGCCTCATTTCCGAAAGTAGCCGCAGTATACCGCTGCTCGGCAAAAACTGCTTCGTCGTCCGCTATCGGCCTTCTGAAATGCTAAACACTCCTGTTTTGTGCACTAGCGGAAAATTCCTTACGCCAAGCAACTATTTATCTGATCTTCCTCTTATAACCACTGCAATGCTCGGAATTGGAATCTAGTGGCAAGCGCGGCCACTGTAGTAATCCTGGACACTGTAGAAGTTCGAAAAACATAAAAGAGTAAAAAATACACAGTTAAGGGGTCACGCGCAAGAGGTCATCATCATTAGAGACTGATTATGCCTTTCAGCGTTCAGTCTGGAGCATAGTAACTCTAATAAAATTCCTCCATGGTCCTCTATTAAATGCTAACATTGATGCCTCGTCTGATGTTATGCCTCTTACTTCAAAATCATTCTTCACCGAATCTAAGTACTTTCTTCTTGGTCTACCTCGACTTCTCTTACCCTCCGCTGCCGAGCGTACGAGACTCTTAGGTAACCTTGCTTCTCCCAAGCGTGTAACATGACCCCACCATCTCAGTCTGTTTGCTCTAACTGCTTCTTCTGTGGTGTTCATTCCCAGTTTTTCTTTAATTACCTCATTAGGAACACCATCCTGCCATTGTTCAAAATGTTCAAATGTCTGTAAATCTATCGGACCAAACTGCGTGGTCATCAGTCCGTAGCTTCTTAACCACTACAATGCTCGGAACTTGAATCTAGTGGCAAGCGTGGCCACTGTAGTAATCCTGCAAACTGTAGAAGTTCGCAAAACATAAAAGAGTAAAACATACACAGTTAAGGGGGGGGGGGGTCACGCGCAAGAGGTCATCATCAGCATCATCATCATTAGAGACTGATTATGCCTTTCAGCGTTCAGTCTGAAGCATAGTACCTCTAATAAAATTCCTCCAAGGTCCTCTATTCAATGCTAACATTGATGCCTCGTCTGATGTTATGCCTCTTACTTCAAAATCATTCTTCACCGAATCGAAGTACTTTCTTTTTGGTCTACCTTGACTCCTTTTACCCTCCGCTGCCGAGCCTACGAGTCTCTTAGATAACCTTGCTTCTCCCCAGCGTGTAACATGACGCCACCATCTCAGTCTGTTCGCTCTAACTGCTTCATCTGTGGTGTTCATTCCCAGTTTTTCTTTAATTTCCTCATTGTGAACACCCTCCTACCATTGTTCCCATCTTTTAGTACCTGCAATCATTCTTGCTACTTCCATATCTGTAACCTCTATCTTGTGAATAAGGTAACCTGTATCCACCCAACTTTCACTCCCATACAACAAAGTTGGTCGAAAAATAGAGCGGTGCACTCTTAACTTAGTCTTGGTAGTTACTTCCTTCTTGCAGAAGAGAGTAGATCTTAGCTGAGCACTCACTGCATTAGCTTTCCTGCACCTCGATTCCAGTTCTTTCACTATGTTTCCATCCTGTGAGAATATTCCTCCTATTTGGCAGTCAAACTGTTTAAATCTCTTTCCCACAGACATTACTTTCGTTTTTGAGATGCTAATCTTCAAGCTATGATTAAAATAATTGAAACGTATTTCATATAGCTTCAATAGTTCGGATAGATACATTATCGGAGTAACCTACATTTACCTTTTGAGTCTTACAAATACTATTGGATATAATAGGCATTGAAATTTTTTTTCTTCTTCTTTATTGCCTTACTGGACAGATTCCAATTAAAAAAATATTCAGTTTTTATAAAAAGTAGGTTTCACTATGGAACCACCGTGACACAAGGAATTTTTCAATGCCTTTCAAAGAGTCCAATAATTTTGAATTTTTAATATTATTACGGTAATATTACGTTTTATTTGATATTTTTGGTATTCTTTCAAAAACTAAAGCCTTTTTTTTCGTTTTGTGCAACATTTTAAAGTACATTTCAAGCAGCAAATTTTTCTATTTCTCATGATATTCCAAAAACATTTCTTATCAGGCCCAATCCGCAATCACAAACGTTACATGTCCGTATCGTCCCATGTAGATTTTTTTTTTCTTTAACTAGAATTGCCACAACGTTTCGATTTGCTATGAACAGGCAAATGCGGTTTGTTGATTCTCTTTTTTCCGCAGAAACTTTCATTCTAAAAGTCGGTTTAGGCCTTCAGGGTGAGTCGGTGGTTTCACAGCGAGTCACTGATGCCACAAGGGAATACGACACAGTAAGATGTGGTTTAAAATGTTCAAACGTTGGTAAGTCTTACGAGACTCAACTGCGGGGTTATCAGTCCCTAAAATTACAAACTATGCCAGGCACTTAAATGTGATTTCCAGAGTATCCCATGTAGATGTAGAACTAGCTTATACTAAGGACGGCACAAACATCCATGCCCGGGAGGGGGGATTCGAACCCCTGACGGGGAACGGCCTCGCGCATCGTAGCATAGCGCTTCAATGCGCTCGGCCGCTCCGCCGCGGCAGGATGTTTGGCAGTGACACTAAATGCACGCAAAAGTTTAAGCCGGTGATGCGTGGGTTCAAAAATTCAAATGTTAGTACAGCTTATGGGACTTAACTGCGGGGTCATCTGTCCCTAAACTTACAAACTACTTATGAACTAACTAAGGCTAAGGACGGCACAAATATCCATGCCCGAGGGGGGATTCGAACCCCCGACCGTAGCGGCCGTGCAGACCGCGACTGGAGCGTCTCAGTCCCCTCGGCCAACGCGGCCGGCGCGTGGGTTCAGTTGGAAAGTTCAGGCTGATCGTGTTACTGCTATTGCCTGTGGTAGAAATTCGATCAATTGTGTTGGAAGTTGTCTGTACAAACTGTGTGGTGTTGTTGTTAAACGAAAATCCCGTTTAGAGTGTTGTTTTATCTGAATCCTTATGTGAATGAACACTGATTGATTGGCAGACTGAAACAATAAATTGCTCGCACAGCTATACAACAAAATTATCCTACTATAGAGTCTGACTAAGTTCGTTTCAGGTGTTGTAAGTGTATGTATCGCGTTCGTTACTATTCCTGACCTGTAGTACATAAAAGAATTTTTATGCACTAGAAAAGTATGTTATGTTGTTATGGTCTTCAGTCCGGAGACTGGTTTGATGCAGCTCTCCACCCTACTCTATCCTGAGCAAGCCTTTTCATCTCCTCATAAGAACGGCAACCCACATCTATTTGAATCTGCTTACTATACGCGTATCTTGGTCTCCCTCTGCGATTTTTACCCCACACACTTCCCTCCAATGCTAAGTTTACGATTCCCCGATGTCTAAGAATGTGTCCTACCAAGCGATCCCTTCTTTTAGTCAGGGTATGCCAAAAATTCCTTTTCTCACCAATTCGGTTCAGTACCTCTTCATTAGTTATGCGATCTACCCACCTAATCTTCAGCATTCTTCTGTAGCACCACATTTCAAAAGCCTCTATCCTCTTCCTGTCCGCAATGCTTATCGTCCATGTTTCACTCCCATACAAGGCAACACTCCACACAAATGCCTTCAGAAAAGACTTCCTTACACTTAAATTAATATTCGATGTTAGCAAATTTCTCTTTTTCAAAAATGCTTTTCTTCCCATTGCCATTCTGCATTTTGTATCCTCTGTACTACGACCATCGCATGTTATTTTACTACCCAAGTAACAAAACTCATCTACCACCTTCATTGTTTCGTTACCTAATCTAATTCCTTCAGCATCGCCTGATTTTCTAAGACCGCATTCCATTATTTTTGTTTTGCTCTTGTTAATCTTCATTTTATACGCTCTCTTCAACACACTGTCCATTCCATTCAACTGCTCTTCCAGGTCCTTTGTTGTCTCTGATAGAATTACAATGTCATCAGCAAAACGCAATGTTTTTATTTCTTCCCCCTGAACTTTAATCCCTATTCCAAATTTTTCCTTGCTTTCCTTCACCGCTTGCTCGATGTACAAATTACTACTACAATTTACTAGAAAAGTAAACAAATAAAATTCAAATTAATTTGCTGGAATTGTGTTCGCCCTGACAATTACTGACTGTTACAGAACAAAGATAAACTAACAATGTATGAGCTGATCAACAGATACATTTTCATAATTAAATTTCATTTGAACGCAACCTGTTGAAACTATTTGCATTACTGTTGGCCCTGACACTTAGTGACTCTTACAAAACGGAGATGATTTTTCTGTGTATGAACTGGTCATCTGATAATGTATTTTCCTAATTAAATTTCATTTTTATAATTAAAATTCTTCTTAGTTATTTCCGTTACAAGAGTTTTTCTCAGTATTCCCTGACGAAGGCTCCTATAACGCATCCGAAACGTAGGAAACATTTTATCATCATGACACGGCAAATAGATGGGGGGTATTCCTACAATATTGCCTCTAGGTTCATTTCCTTCGTAGAGCCTCCTTACATACTCTTTCCACCTTTCAGCTTTTCTTTCTTTGCTGAGAACAGATTTTCCATCTGAGCTCTTGATATTCGTACAGCAATTTTTCTTGTCCCCTAATGTCTCTTTTGTTTTTCTGTAAGCAGTATCTACCTTCCTCCTCGTTATACATTTGCATTTTCGAAACAGCGTTCAATAGAAAGAGCACGTTTTTAATACGACTTCGGTAGCGAGCGTCTGCGATTCAGTGCTCGATGCTGCCGACCGGGGCAACTCGAGTTAAGCCCTTTCTATACGGAACGTGCGACACGCACATGAAAGTCGTTGACAGCTGCAGTGCTCCTTACGACAGCATCGAATTACGCGTTTGTCGAGTAGTCTGCTTCGCGAGTCTAATTCGTTTGCTGTCAATTTAGAGCAAATGAATCGCCGACTTACGATCACTTGTCGAGATTTTCAGATATATCGTGATTATTGTAATGATTAAAACATTTATTTGTGTTTTAGACTGCCTCTTTGAAACTGTATTTAACTTTTCCCATCCAGTTCATGTGAAACTATGTCGCTCACTTGTGTAAACGTCCGCATTGTAAAAGGCGATTAAATACTGTCCGGCCGGCCGCGGTGGCCGAGGGGACTGAGGCGCTCCAGTCACGGTCTGCACGGCCACTACGGTCGGGGGTTCGAATCTCCCCTCGGGCATGGATATTTGTGCCGTCCTAGTTCGTAAGTAGTTCATAAGTAGTTTGTAAGTTTAGGGACTGATGACCCCGTAGTTAAGTCCCATAAGCTTAACAAACATTTGAACATTTGATTTAATTTTAAATACTTTCCGGTCGCGCGGTTTGTGGCGCTTATGTATATCATGATCAAGCTCAAGTGTCTGAAAGTCTGTCTATGCATAGCTCTTTTACTGGGATAATGCTTCACATAATGCGCACCGAAAACAAATATTTCACCTGTTAACAGCAGCATGTTTCAGAAGAAAGAGCAAATATTTTAGGAGGCGGTAATAAAGAAGAATTGCAATAAAATGCCACGTTATGTGTGTTTAATATTTAGTCAGTACAGCTCTTAGTATGTAACCCAAACAAACTTAAAGCATTTTCACTTCCAGATTGTTGGGCCTCTTTTCGTTGAAGGACATTGTCATAAAAGATCCAGAATCACTGCTTACAGTTTACCATTTATCACTAGAGCTGTTTCAATATTTTGGCATTATCGAACACCAGCGTGTAAAGGAAACGGAAATTTGAATACTTTGAGTGATACTTTCTTCGGCTCTTAGTAAATCATCATATTTAGACGAAAGCCGGTTAAATAAGTGGTGGAAATGAACTTGTGGAAGATACACATAATGGTACTTTTAAGTAACTGTGGTGCTGTTCTACCAAGAATCGATGGGAAAATCAATGAAAAGTCTTAATTTACATTTGATCTAAGTTTGTTGGATATCATGTAAACAGCTATATCTTTGTTTATTTTTATTTATTTTTTCTTATGCGACCAAACTTCGTTATCATCAGTCGCTACACTTATGCGCTAATTACTTGACTAACTTACATTAACTTACGCTTAGGACAAAACAAACACCCGTGCCCGAGGGAGGATTAGAACCTCCGACCGTAACGGCCGTGCAGACCGTAACTGGCGCGCCGCAGACCGCTCGGCCACTGCGGCCGCCTATATCTCTGTTCTCAATAAAATTGTAGACATGTTATATGGAATTTTTATTGCAATTCATCTACAGTACCACCTCCTATATACAGGGTGTTTCACTAAGTGTGTTTGCCTCTGTAACTTATAAAATAATAGGTGACGAGAAATTTTAATGCGTTAGGTCAACACAAGAAATGTTACACTTTCTGCGGAGCTATGAATAGTTTATTGTATCATTTTCGAAAGAGTTACACCACAAAGATATAATATTTTAAATGGAACAATAGTTTTTTCTATCGTGCATTGGATTCGTTGAAAACAGCTGCGTCAGAATCAATTCCTATCACTGTTAGTTTGGGAGCTGCAACCCTTGAAAGTTTAGGGGGTGGAGGCTACGACAGCGTAGCTGACTGGCTGGTGGTCATGAGACAGTGGGCCGTGCCCCAGGGGATAGCCACTCGACCAGTCAGCTACGCTATCGCAGCCTCCGCCCCCGGAACTTTGAAGGGTTGTAGCTCCCAAACTAACAGTGATAGGAATGTAGTTTAAATTGATTTGGACGCAGTTGGTTTAAACGAATCAAATACACGATAGAGAAAACTATTGTTCAATTAAAAATATATCTTTGTGGTGTAACTCTTTGGAAAATGATACAATAAACTATGTTCATAGCTCCGCAGAAAGTGTAACATTTCTTGTGTTGACCTACCGCATTAAAATTTCCCGTCACCTATCATTTTATATGTTACAGAGGCAAGCACACTTAGTGAAACACCCTGTATAAAGTCGAACTACTATGGTCCCCTGAGCTGGAGACAAGTACACATATCTCAAACAAATTGGCGACTTGGTTCCCTTCGTCAGCTGGGTTCCCTACTCGGTCGTCTGCGCATGCGCGAAGCGCTTCCATACGCGTGAGAGATCGTATGCGTACATCTTGTGCAAGTGGACGCATCTACACGGTACGCAGCAGACGTAACCGATGCATCATACGTAATAATGTAAGCTCTCACTTCATGCGTAGAACGGACTTTAGAAGTACCTCGCCGGCCGAGGTGGCCGAGCGGATTGCGGCGCGCTAGTCACGTTCTGCACTGCCACTACGGTCGGGGGTTCGAATCCTGTCTCCGGCATGAATATTTGTGCCGTCCTTGGTATTAGCTAGTTCATAAGTAGTTTAGGGACTTAAAGATTTGTACTTTTAGAAGTGCGTCTGCTGCCTGCTGCGTCGAGTCGGGTTCCTCTGCTGCGTGTCGGGTTAGCAGTGTCTCTCGCACCGTGCTGGTTCTACTCTGATTACCGCCAGCAGCGTCTCGTGCCGGTCTGACTGGTTCGTGTTCTGTCGGCGCGATGACTCGCATCAACTCGGGTTTCGGCTGCGCGACGGTGGCAGTCTAACCCCAGTTGCATAGTCCTTAACTCGGTTCGGCCCGAACAGTCCTCGAATTAACCCGGGTAGATAAATACAATGTGTGTAACTTTGCCTTTGGTCAAGCCGAGTGGGCTCAGTCATTTGTTGACAGCGACGCGAGCTTGCGGTTTATTGTGGAGAATTTGCGTCATTGAAGCGATCGCAAGGCGATGTGGTATCACGAATGCCGAGATTTTCTACCATCGACGTTTCACCGACGAAATAAAGTGACGAACCCGGTAGTGAGACGATTTTGTCCATTGGAAATTCTGACCCAAGTGATTTAGATGTATGAAATGGTTGGGAAACAGAATCTGAAACATTTGAAAATGATTTACCTCTTGCATAATGTAAACGAGTACTATTCTACCTAAATTTTTGAACTAGTAATCATGCGGTATACTCTACTTTCTTTCTTTGTTCCGTTCTTCAGATGTCGGATTTATGGGTGTCCTTATTCTGATTAACATGCATACTGGATCTGGATATCAAGTCAGTGACAATATTAAGAAGAAATTTCCAGAAACTGTGTAGTTTTAATTATAATGAGACCAGGGGTGGAACTGGTATAGTTAACCAAATGGCAAGACATTACAGTGTCCAAGCTGGCACCCACCGACGGCCTGTGCAAGTATTTTACAACATTCTAGATCTTGGAATGATCAATCTTCACAAAATTTTTAAATGGTGAACATGTAAGGAGACGTCACGGTGAGAAATTCATTCTCAGAGTAGCAGATGAGCTTTCCCCCCTGCCCCGCAAACTGCAGAGGAGACAATCTCTCCTTGCAAGCATTTGGAACCGGAAATGGCTAGTATGGAAATAGCAGGTCTTGTAAAAATCTTTTTTTTCCCTATAAACAACAACAGGGGAGTGAAACATCAAACTTTTGCCCAGTGTCTGAACTGTGAGTCCACCTCAGCCTAGGAAATACTGTATACTATTTGCTCCTAAACATTTCCAAACTCATAGACTGAAATTATTTGTTATTATATTTTTACCCCTTGATAGCAGTAAGCGAGAAAACATATTGCATTTAAGCTCTTTTGCAAATACCCCGTAGTTACATGTCAGTAAAGGTAAAAAAAAAAACTATTACTAGAAGCATAACTCTATGGTTTCACTTTGATTTAATCTTCCTATAAAGATAAACATTGTAAAATGGTGTTGCTTACTTCTTTGAATGATTTGGATGGAATACTGTAGAATTTCTTCTGTAAAACGTAATTTGAAAATAACATTTATTTCAAAAAAACTTAGTTTTCACTGTGTACCATTCATTTTAGTGGACAAATAATATTTTTCTTGTACACTAGAGTCTTCTTGAATGTAATTTCAACATGTAGGAACCCAAATCACCACCCAAATATCAATAAAATGGCAGTTTCCTCGTTTGGGTAAAAAATAGCCCAAATGTCACTGCTAGGACTACAGCAAAATTCCGTACTAGTAGTGTTAAGTTGCGAGTACATGCAGCAAAACTTACAAATTATTATAGCAAGGTAAAGAAATAAAAATAATTTGGAAATGTAATCAATGAAACTGCAATCGCCAACATTCTCCTCTGAATGCGAAAATATATTGTTGATTCTCACTTAGAAACGATCATCAGAATAAAATACGAGAAATCAGAACTCTAACGGAGAGATTCAGGTGTTCTTTCTTCCCGCGCGCTATTCGAGAATGAAGTGGGAGATAAATAGTATAAAGATGGTCCGATGAACCCTCTGCCGGGCACTTAAATGTGATTTGCAGAGTATCCCATGTAGATGCAATAAATAATTTTTAGAAAATCGAAAAAGATCTATTTCTTTACAAGTTGATAGTACTGTAGGACCTCCCTTAACGGGCATAATTGGATTGTGGGTCTTACCAGCAGTACAAAACACTCGTTATGCAACGTAAATATTTTTCTGTCGCAATTCGTGAAAAATAAGAGACTGTGTTTCATTCCGAGAAATCCACACACACAAATAATTCTTCGTATAATGTGTAATGCTGTTGCAAGAAAGTTGTATCGAGAGATAAACAATAAAATAGTTCCCCTTGAAATCTCAGACACAGTTGTGTTACGCTCGGTGGGAGGGGGATCGACAGCAAATTTTACTTCGAACAGGGTCGCGTATTCGAAAAGGTTGAAAAACACTGCTCTGGACGATGTGTAAGCCTTTTGTAAAGCATTAGCAGCCAGTGATCGCGCCTAATAACGTATTTTAATTATTAGTTTCAATGATATAAATCGTCATCTGCAGATTTTTAAAAATGGACATTTTCTAAAAGTAAAAATATGATACACATTTAAAACTTTTTTGAATATTTTTGATTTATTTGTACTTTCTCTGGACAATTTTAAAATCAAACGTTATGAAAGGCATTTGTAAACCGACTTTTCTTGCTTGCTCAATTACGTTTCTATTTTCATTTTCGTATTCTCTGGTGTGTTTGTGTGTGCAGTAGGGACAATGCCATCTGCAAATGCCAAGCAGTCTACATAGATGTTACGTTTTCGATGTCCTAATTTGATATGTTTTGTATCAGATTTTTGATTTTTCAGGGCACAATTAAAAAGTATAGGTAAAAACCCATCTCCCTACCTGACTCCTATTTTCATTTCAAAGCTTGCGCAGAACCTGATTTTAGATAAGGTGTTTGTCTGTGTGCTTTTATTGCCTTTATTAAACAACGAATGCTGTTTATTCTCTTGGTTATTAAAGTTGTTTTGTGACTATTGTGGACAATATTCCATGAAATGGAATACAATCTGAGGGCACCCTTCAATCCAATCATACTATTGGTCTGACATAAACAATTGCTGGCTCAGTTCCGTCGATAGTCAGTCAAAAAGACAAAAATAAACGTACACACAAGCTTTGGGACGGCGTCCTCACCTCATGGCCTAGGTTGTGTGAGTAACCCTTATATCGCCTTCTTCCTACCTTCTTTCTTATCTGACGAAAGAAAAACTTCCGGAAGCTTGTGTGTAAAAGAGCACAACAAGGGTAATGGAGTGCAGTCTGAGAAAATCGGACGATGCTGATGGAATTAGAGTACGTAACGAAACAATAAAAGTGGTATATTGAGTTTTGTTACATGGACAGTAAAATAACACATGATGGTCGCAGTACAGGGGGTATAAAAGGCAGAATGGCAATGGGAAGAAAAGCGTTTTTCAAAAAGAGAAATTTTCTGACGTCGAATATTAAGTGTAAGGAAATCTTTTCTGAAGGCATTTGTGTGGAGTGTAGCATTGTATTGCAGTGAAACGTGGACGATAGGGATTTCAGAGAGTCAGATGATATAGGCTTTTGAATTGTGGTGCTACAAAAGAACGCTGAAGACTAGGTGGGTAGATCGCATAACTATTGGGGACATACTGAACTGAATTGGGGAGGAAAGGAATTTGCGGCATACATTGAATAAAAGAAGGGATCGATTGGTAGGACTCATTCTGAGAATTTAGCACTGGAGGGAAGTGTGTGGGGTAAAAAACGTAGAGGGAGACCGAGAGAGGAATGCAGTAAGCAGGTTCAGATGGATGCGGGTTGCCGTTCTTACGAGGAGACTAGCTTAACGCCCGCTGCTTCGAATGCGTAGGCTGGTTAGTCTGCACCAGTTGTTTCTCCCTCTTAATATAAATTTTCATAGATATAGCTTAAGTGCTATCATAATGAAATGTTGTGATAGTGCTTGTAGCCGCGGCAGAATGACCGTTAGTATTGAGGCGCCATGCTGCGGTGCGCGCTGCTGTTCGACGTCGGGGGTTCGATTCGCCTGTCGGGCATGGGTATTTGTGTTGTCTCCAGCATAAGTTAGTTTAATTAGTTTGTAAGCCCTAGGGACTGATGACCCCGTAGTTAAGTCTCTTAAGGTTTACAAACATTTGATTTTACAACTTGTAACCCCCTACGGCCACCCCCATGAACCACAGACATTGCCGAGGTGGGGTGGCTTGCGTGCCTCAACGATGCAGATAGCCGTACCGTAGGTGCAACCACAACGGAGGGGTATCTGTGGAGAGGCCAGACAAACGTGTGGTTCCTGAAGAGGGGCAGCAGCCTTTTCAGTAGTTACAAGGGCAACAGTCTGGATGATTGACTGATCTGGCCTTGTAACATCAGCTAATGTGGCTTTGTCACACAGCTACTGCGAACGGCTGAAAGCAAGGGGAAACTACAGCCGTTACTTTTCCCGAGGACATGCAGCTCTACTGTATGGAAATATGATGATGGCATCCTCTCGGGTAAAATATTCCGGAGGTAAAATAGTCCCCCATTCGGATCTCCGGGCGGGGACTACTCAGGAGGATGTGATCATCAGGAAAGACAATACTGGCATTCTACGGGTCGGAGCGTGGAATGTTAGATCGCTTAATAGGGTAGGTAAATTAGAAAATTTAAAAAGGGAAATGGATAGGTTGAAGTTAGATATAGTGGGGATTAGTGAAGTTCGGTGGCAGGATGAACAGGATTTCTGGTCAGGAGAGTACAGGATTATAAGTACAAAATCAGTTGGGGGTATCACAGGAGTAGGACTGATAATGAATAAGAAAATAGGAATGCGGGTAAACTACTATGAGCAGCACAGTGATCGCATTATCATTGTCAAGATAGATACGAAGCCAACACCGACAACAGTAGTACAGGTTTATATGCCAACTAGCTCTGCCGATGATGAGGAGATCGAAGAAATATATGAGGAGCTAAACGAAATTATTCAGACAGTTAAGGGAGAGGAAAACTTAATTGTGATGGGAGACTGGAATTCGGTAGTAGGAAAAGGAAGAGAAGGAAAAATAGTAGGTGAATATGGACTGGGCAGGAGGAATGAAAGAGGAAGTCGCCTGGTAGAATTTTGCATGGAACATGATTTAATCGTAACAAACACGTGGTTTAAGAATCACAAAAGAAGGTTGTATACGTGGAAGAGACCCGGAGACACCGGAAGGTATCAGATAGATTTTATAATGGTAAGACATAGATTCCGGAACCAGGTTATAAACTGCAAGATATACCCAGGGGCAGATATAGACTCTGACCATAACTTGTTAGTTATGAATTGTAGGCTGAAGCTGAAAAAACTGCAGAAAGGTAGGAAAATAAGGAGATGGGACTTGGATAAATTGAAGGAAAGTGAAGTTCTGGAGAATTTCAGAAGGAGATTTAGGCAACAATTGACAGAAACAGGGGGAAATAAAACAGTAGAAGAGGAATGGGAAGCATTGAGAGATGAAATAGTGAAGGCAGCAGAGGAAAAAATAGGTAGAAAGGCAAGACCTACAAAAAATCCTTGGATATCACAGGAAATACTAAATTTAATAGATGAAAGGAGAAAACATAAAAATGCAGTAAATGAAACAGGCAAAATGGAGTACAGACGACTAAAAAATGAGATTGACAGGAAGTGCAAAATGGCTAAGCAGGAGTGGCTAGAAGCCAAATGCAAATCTGTAGAAGAATGTATAAGAAGGGGAAAAGTAGATACCGCCTACAGGAAAATAAAAGAGACATTTGGGGACAGGAAAAGCAGCTCTATGAATATCAAGAACTCAGATGGGAAACCAGTTCTCAGCAAAGATGGGAAAGCTGAAAGGTGGAAAGATTACATAGAGCAGCTCTACAAAGGAAATGAACTTAGAGACGATGTTGTAGGAAGGGAAGAGGAAGTAGATGAAGATGCAATAGGAGATACTATACTGAGAGATGAATTTGACAGAGCCTTGAAAGACCTAGGCCGGAACAAGGCCCCAGGAGTAGATGACATACCCTCAGAACTACTAAAGTCTCTGGGAGAGCCAGCCATGACAAGACTATTTGAACTGGTGTGTAGGATGTATGAGACAGGCGAAATGCCCTCAGACTTTAAGAAAAATATAATAATCCCCATTCCAAAGAAATCAGGCGCAGACAGGTGTGAAAATTACAGAACAATCAGTTTGATAAGTCATGGTTGCAAAATTTTAACACGAATTATCTACAGGAGAATGGAAAAGCTGGTAGAAGCTGACCTCGGGGAAGATCAGTTTGGATTCAGGAGGAATGTTGGAACCCGGGAGGCAATACTCACTTTACGTCTTATCTTAGAAGATAGATTAAGGAAAGGCAAACCTACATTTTTAGCTTTTGTAGATTTGGAGAAAGCATTTGACAATGTTGACTGGAATACACTCTTTCAAATTCTGAAGTCAGCAGGGGTAAAATATAGGGAAAGGAGAGTTATTTACAATTTGTACAAAAGCCAGACCGCAGTTATTAGACTTGAAGGGCATGAAAGGGAAGCATCAGTTGGGAAGGGAGTAAGACAGGGTTGTAGCCTTTCTCCGATGTTATTCAATTTGTACATCGAACAGGCGGTGAAGGAAAGCAAGGAAAAATTTGGAATAGGGATTAAAGTTCAGGGGGAAGAAATAAAAACATTGCGTTTTGCTGATGACATTGTAATCCTGTCAGAGACAGCAAAGGACCTGGAAGAACAGTTGAATGGAATGGACAGTGTGTTTAAGAGAGCGTATAAAATGAACATTAACAAGAGCAAAACAAAAATAATGGAATGCGGTCTTAGGAAATCAGGCGATGCTGAAGGAATTAGATTAGGTAACGAAACAATGAAGGTGGTAGATGAGTTTTGTTACTTGGGTAGTAAAATAACATGCGATGGTCGCAGTACAACGGATATAAAATGCAGAATGGCAATGGGAAGAAAAGCATTTTTGAAAAAGAGAAATTTGCTAACATCGAATATTAATTTAAGGGTAAAGAAGTCTTTCCTGAAGGCATTTGTGTGGAGTGTTGCCTTGTACGGAAGTGAAACATGGACGATAAGCAGTGCGGACAGGAAGAGAATAGAGGCTTTTGAAATGTGGTGCTACAGAAGAATGCTGAAGATTAGGTGGGTAGATTGCATAACTAACGAAGAGGTACTGAACAGAATTGGAGAGAAAAGGAATTTTTGGCATACCCTGACTAAAAGAAGGGATCGCTTGGTAGGACACATTCTTAGACATCGGGGAATCGTAAATTTAGCATTGGAGGGAAGTGTGTGGGGTAAAAATCGCAGAGGGAGACCAAGAGACGCGTATAGTAAGCAGATTCAAGTGGATGTGGGTTGCCGTTCTTATGAGGAGATGAAAAGGCTTGCTCAGGATAGAGTAGGGTGGAGAGCTGCATCAAACCAGTCTCCGGACTGAAGACCATGACAAATCAATAAACCTCTGTTAAATGTCTAAATGACTAGTAAACGGTTTGAAAACGGTGATAGCTACAGTAAAAGAACCGCGGTGGAATGTTCGAGCGCTCTAATAACCCTGCACCGGAGCGCGCGAAAGGTCCGTCGTAAGTTCGAGTCCTCCCTTTATATATATATATATATATATATATATATATATATATATATATATATATTTGTGTGTGTGTGTGTGTGTGTGTGTGTGCGTGTTGTTCTTAGGTTACTTCAAGTTAGTTTACATAGCTTATAAGTCTAAAGACCCATGACGACAGTAGTTAAGTCCCATAGATTTACAAAAATTTCAATATTTGAACGATGACGTATACATATCTTGCCCTATGATGCCGTTTGGAGTCATCCCAAATATTCGTCCAAAACCTAAAAAATAAAAATATCTAAAACTTTGACAAATATATATTTTCCCGTCACTAAGTACTGAAATATGCAAAGATATAAAATTTAGTGTTGAAAGGATTAACTAGTCATCTTCAAATTGTTACAGTATTTAAAATACATAACTGCCATGTTGATAAAAGAAATCACATGATTAAAATAATACAATCATTACATCATAAAATACAGGAACTATTTGGTTAATTATGCAGAAAAGTTATTATAAACAAACATTACTGTTACAGCACCTGGCTCACATCTAAAACAGGACGCTGAAACTGTCAGTTGGTAACTAACCATTTTATCTGTGGTGTGACATCTATATGATCTGCCGCTGCTGACATTACAATCTCTGCTTCTTGGACCTCCGGAACCATTTGAACCAATATCGTTCCTCAACTGGCACATCACGTCCAACTAATGTGGACCATCCCATCACCAGGAAGGCCACAACTGGACACCACTCAAACTGGCTCAGTTGTCTGTAGGAAGCACCATTGCGTTTCGGTGGTGTGATACCTGTCCATTTCACCCGTTGATATCACACTGGGCCTTACGGCTGTAGACATGCCCTATTGAGGGGTACATACAGATGGCGCTCAGTCAACTATCTCACTATTCCATGCGATTCCGGACGACATTGATGGAATTATTAGTAGGAGAGAGTAATACACAGCGAAACAAAAAATACCCTTTTGATTGTTTCGTATAAAATACTACACACAAAACAAATTTTCTTTATTTAGTTGAAAGAACAATACTTTGTCATTATTGTGGAACAAAAAATAATAATTTTGCTACTAATTAGTAAGTGAAATAACAATTTTAAACAACCTCCATAAATTTTTCACTGTGTACCGTGTATAGTACACAGTGAAACAGCTGCCATTTTTTTTTATATTTATTACTAGCTGAGTGACATATAAAACATCAATATCTTTGTTAAATACAAGTACAAACATCAACATATACTAAAGTTTGTTCAGTGAATATTAAGTGTACCAAAATTGATTTGAGAAGGAATATAATGGTGGTCAGAGAGCCTCTTAGTTGCCATAGGCAACGCAGGTAACAAAATCATTGCAATGTCCTTATGTGAATGCGACAAAAAGTCGTTGAGGAGGCAGGCGACCATGATGAAATGATTGGGTAGTAATGCTGTGAAGCTGGTTAGGTTGAAATTCTTTATTATAGGTCACACTTCATGTACAGCGTGCCCTCAAAACTGACGCGTTTCGGCACGCTATACATGAAGTTTGACCTATAATAAAAAATTTGCGACCTAACGAGCTTCACAGCAGTATTACGTAGTCCTTATGTGAAACCCAGGTTTTGTCTTCTGCAACTGGGAATACAAAACAATGTTTTTTTTCCGAAGGTATGAGACTTCTTAGTACCACAAACAACTGACTTCAAAACTTCAGCTACAAAATATACATTGTTTTGGAATTTCACCAAAATTAGGCCACCAAACATAACGTCCCGCTTCAAGTTAAAAAGATCTAATGATAAACTTATCTCTGTTTCACTGGATGGCCTTCATCTTTGTCACTTTCTCCGTCACTTTCACCTGAAGCTGTCTTACTTACACACCATTTATTTTTTTGATTGTTACTCTATTCATACTTCTTTTCTTCAAGTTTTTCTTCAATAGCTGCTCGTTCTGGTATTAGGAGGAGTCATACATCCATCTGAGGCCAATGGTCCTGTTTCGCTGTGTACCACATACAAGTGTTTCACGTGTACCAAAGTCACCATAAACTAAAAAGTTAGTCACAACTCTTAACCTACGTATCTAACGAATCTACAACTTGTCAATATATAGCTAAAGATGTGTATCTCATCACAAAACATAATATTTTAGATGTATGTTATTTCAAAAGTATTAAACTTACAAAAAGATGTTAAAATTGTACTGACCACCGAAAATCAATAATAACGTATAGAAACAATAATAATCAACCAAACTGTCCACCATTAAAGTCAAAGATGTATTGTATCATAATAAACATACAGGGACACAACAAGTAGGAAAAAAATTACTAAAAACAATTGAGATGGAATGTTTCACTGTGTACCGTGTTTCTATGAACTACTCTCCCCTACGTTCACTATCCCGCATGTGGCACCTGCCGATATCGGATTGAAATCAACGTCGTCTTTCCATGTGCACAATTTTTTTCCGGCATTGAGGATGTGACAGTTTTCAGAAAAGTTACATCGATCAGCGCTGTTGTTAAGTGAAAACGTTACAGGCCACGCTGAAGTCCAGGTTAAATAAGGCTTCCACTGTGTTTGGCCGCCGCTCCCCGTGTTTCCACAGCCCTCCAGCGGGCGCTCCGCCACGCCCGGTTGCAAACACAGCACCGGAGTCGCACAGTGCGCTTGGCGCTGCGAAATCGCTGCTGCGTTGCTTCCTGGCACCAGCCAACAGGTATCCAAATGAAAGCCACTACCTTCAGAGATCACTGCACACCTGCTACCCAATAAACATGCAGTACAGCAGCGGTGGGCGCTCGTTTTCCCTCCTCCGTGCAGCCGTGTAGGCGTGACATCACTGCGTGCGTACGTCACAGTCTGGTGAGAGATAACATCGGCTAGAGAAAAGACCTCACAACAGTCCGTGTTACGTCACACCGAGTACGCCGCAATCGCTAGTTGATTGCCTGGCCCCTACGAGGCAGTGGGCTGTTTCTCAGCAACCAGCCAGTCAGCTAGCGATCGCGGCCTACTCGGTGTGACATGACAGATATTGTTGTGAGGCGATATATCTAGACGGTGTTCCCTCAACATCAAAGGACAAGCATTGAAAGTACCTGGACGACATTCGGATTCAGTGGCGGCAGGTTTCTTCTAATTTTTACTACTTACAACGTTTTTACATTGCATAAATCATAGTTCATGGCATGTAGAAAGCCGGCCGCAGTGGCCGAGCGGTCTGCGGCGTGCCAGTCACGGTCTGCACGACAGCTGCGGTCGGGGGTTCGATTCCCCCCCCCCTCGGGCGTGGATGTTTGTGCCCTCTTTAGTACAAGCTAGCTCATAAGTAGTTTGTAAGTTTAGGGACTCATGATCCCATAGTTAAGTCCCTGAAGCTATACAAACATTTCATTTTTGCTTGTAGAAAATAGATCACTGTAAAAATCAGTTTTTTACAGTTTCTAACGAACAATTCAACAAAAGCTGACTTTTCAGTTACATGGAATGAGCACATGATAAATGAGATGGAACAGTGAAATTTACAGACGTTCATATAAATAGTATCTTTTACTATTAAAACATCTTAAATTAGTGATATTCAACACGAAAAGTAATCTTAAAATTCTGAACGTAGCTGCTATTGTCAGCGACAGTTACAGCGTCAAAGGATAAAAATACAGCCCTCGGTGGTAAAATTAAAAATTATTTAACCTGGTTTAGTCAATTTTTTGTTTATAATTTCTGATTTAGGCAATCATATTTATTGCCAAACCTAGATTAAATAATTTTTTTTTTTTTTTAATTTTGAAACCGAGGGCTGTATTTTTATCCTTTGACGAAAAGTAAACTATTTTACCAGTGACGGACTAAGGCCGTTGGAAGCACGGGACGGCGGCAAAACAAGAAACAGAATGAGGCCCCTGTCCACTTGGAAATACATGTATTACTATAAAACCAGTACATTTTGAGATTTGCAGGACCCCTAAGATAAGACGCACGGGACAGCTTTAGATGTCTGGAGAGGAGGACCAGAGCGGTCCGCCCCCTTAGTCCACCACTGTTTTCCTTACTTTCATTCGCTTATCACATATGTGCTATGGTGACCTTCTTACCTTTTAATTAAAGGTTGAGGGTGTGGTAAGGTGCTGTTACAATTGGCACACAAATTTTAGACAACAATGTATTTAATAAGCAGAATCACTGATGACAGTCTATGGCAGCTTATGGAGTGATTTTTTTGAAGATGTGATTCGTCTGTAAAGGAGACCGCATATAGAACTCTTGTGCGACCGCATCTTTTGTTCAGGTGTTTGGGATACCCACCAAATACACAGAATCAGTTAAGAGGCGGGCGGCTAGGTGCGTTACGTGTAGGTTCGGTCAATGGGCGAGCAGACAAGACGGTAATTTGAGCCTTCACCAAATGAAAGAAAAACTCTTCAAGTTACGTGGTTGTTGTGCGAGACCAAATACTAACGCAGCAATGAAATGAAGCGAACTTCGTAGCTGCAGCAAGTTAGGCTGCTTCAGTGGACGGCGCAGTGAAACGTCCACTGTGTTCTGTGGCTTACTAAATTCGAAACGATACCACGTCAACTACGGACATCAGCTGTAAACATAGAAAATACTTTCATATATACATGTGAACTTTCATATATACATGTGAAACAAAGAACATTTGATTCTACTAGCTATTGGAAGGTATGTTCCCGTTGTCGCAAAATGTTTGGTCATACTATGACTGGACCTGTGCTTTTATCAGTTATTTTAGATGTATCAGTGCTTATACTATCCTGTAGTCGATATCGATTTGCAATAAATCTGACTGTCTACCCATTGCTGGTTACTTTCATAGCACATTGCCGCTTCACAGATGAAAACAGTTACGGGATCAGGTTCTCCATACCATACAGGCCCATCGAGGACCGACCGGCCGCCGTGTCATCCTCTTTTCCGAAGGCGTCACAGGGCGCGGAATGGACGGTGGCGTGGTCATCGCCCCACACTCCCCGCCGTTGTGTCGGAGCTGCTGCTTCTCAATCAAGTAGCTCCTCAACTTGTGTTAGGGGATCAGGTGACGTATTTTATTCAGATATTGGTTACGATTGTAATTTTAATACAATACGATATTTTTCTGCCTCAACACTTCAGTTGAGGTTTCATAGCGTTTACTTAGTCACCGCAGGGTTACCATAAAACTCTCGTGGCCCTCTAATAAGGTGAATGATCTCCTCGGACGGACGGTACAGTAGCACATCTGCTTGACATGGACATAATGAGGTTATCAATCAGCTCTTGAGGGGTATTTGCCCATTCTTCCAAGAGTGCAGTATCCAGTTTTGAAACCGTTGTGGGAGGTGCTGTCTGGCTGCAGTGAGTCTACCAAGTGCATCTCAGACGTGCTGAATCGGATTTCAGTCCGGTGGACGAACTGGCTAGCCCATTCGTTCAATTCCCTCTGCCTCAAGCATGTCATCTATCAACGCAGCTTTGTGGGGACGAGCGTTGTCGTCCACCGGAAAGAACCCATCTCCTATGGCACCAGCGTAGGGCACAAGAATAAGGTTCACGGCTGTATACTTCTCAGCAGTTAAGGCGCCATTATGAACGATATAGAGGTCCAGACTTCCACCAATTCTAAGGCCTGCCCACAACCATTTGTCAACCACCATGACATGGTGATGATTCCTGCACATGAGCAGGATGTTCGAAGTTTTCTCCAGATGAAGGCACGACGATTGTCTGGCATAACACAAAATCTTGACTCATGTGTGAATAAAACTGGCGCCATTCGTTACATCTCCAACCTTGATGTTCCTCCGCCCAGTTTCTGTGGACTAAACGGTGTTGTGGTTTTAATGGCACACATACCATAAGCCTCCGTACGTAAGAGCCACATTACTGAAGGTGATTTCGGATTGTTTATGTTTGTAATGCGCGTCCTATTGCTGCCTAGAGGGTGCATTGCAGTTGAGTAGCATTCATCCTCCTTTCTCCATGGGCTGCTAACCACAGATGATGGTCATGCCTTGCTGATGTCACCCGTGAAAGACTTTGGCCTTGTCTTCTTTCACAGTACCTGCTGTCTGAAATCAGTGGGGACTAACGAGGGCAGGGGGGCGGAGGTGGCGGACTGCCACAGGCCTCTCGTATTGGGGGGGGGGGGGAGGGGGGCTTCAAATACCTCGAAATCCCTCCTCCCATTTTTTATTATATATATATATATATATATATATATATATATATATATATATATATATATATATATATATATATATATGTTCAAATGTTTGTAAATCTTATGGGACGTAACTACGGGGTCATCAGTCCCTAAACTTACAAACTACTTATGAACTACTTACGAACTAGGACGACACAAATATCCATGCCCGAGGGGGGATTCGAACCCCCGACCGTAGTGGCCGTGCAGACCGTGACTGAAGCGCCTCAGTCCCCTCGGCCACCGCGGCCGGCATATATATATGGGGTCTCCAAATCTCAAAAAGTACTTTTTTACGGCATTACAGCATTACATGTATCCAAATGGACGGGGGCCTCATTTTGTTTTGTCGCCGCCCCGGGCCTCCGACAGCCTTAGTCCGCCACTGTCTGAAATTTCGTCCAGGTGCTGGAAATTACAATTTGGGATCCTCCAACAGCTGTAGCCACCTCCCTCTGTGTCTAACGTTGCTATGACTCTCCATGCCATAGCTTTGGGTAAGTCACGTCGTTGTTGCATAGCACTACCTGCTCACTACACTATCTGAACACAACAACTTGTGTAATTTGTTCGCTAGAGTAAATACAAATCGATACCAACCAACCTCTGCAGCACCTTCCTGTTTTCACCGCTATCTGAGTTGCCGTAAAGTTGTTGTCTCCAAAGAACAGGCTGAGAGACGTCAAACCATTTTATTTCATTCTGCCAATGACAGTACTTCGGAACCAGGATATCTCAATTGATCATTTAACTGTTTTGACTAGTGTAAATTCGCTACAATAATCTGAGTTGTTGTGTTCGCTTTCGTCCTAACCTTAGTCTAGGAAATCGTAATATATACTGAAATAAACAGCAGATATTTAATCATAGAATGTAGGCTTTCACGGCCGGCGTCTTCATTAATTACAACTTCTGGGCTAAGTTGCCGTGGTCCATCAATAAAATTTCTTACTACCGACGTTTCGTTGCCTACTGCGGGCAACATCTTCAAGGGTGAATCGACGAGTGCCTACTAGATGCTAGAGGTCCTACTTATATAGAGGGCACAGATGGCGCCATCATTTGTCACGTGCTGCCAACTATGAAGCTATCTTTGACCAACGTCATCTCTCTCGCTTACAGGTAATCGATTGTCATATCTTTGGTTCAAAGTTGACCGCCAAATGTTATCTAATTTTAAAAATTTTTCCTGTTCAAATAATTGTGGTGTTTATGTATTTCTATAGAATAATGCGACGTCCTGTGTAGCACACTCGTTTCACAAAATTTTATTTCATGGTCACCACGTCTAAAAACATGTTCTGCCACAGCTGACGTGTCTCTGTGACCCAGACGACAATTCCTTTTAAGTTCCAATATGCGAGTATTAACACTCCTTTTTGTTGTTCCTATATACACCATGCCACAGCTGCAGGGAATTTTATACACCACAGGCGTTGCTAGTGGATGTCATGCGACTTTCTCCGATCCTAAGCATTCGCTAATTTTCGTGGTAGGTCTAAAGACGCTCTGCACTTGAAACCTGGTCAAAACTTTCCCAATACGGTCCGTAATTTTGTGACTGAAAGGAAGAAAAACCTTTGCGGCCGACAGTTGTTGCTGTGACTTGTTTTCGGACCCTTTTCTTCTTGGATGTAAAGCTCGATCTATCTCTTTATCGGTGTATCCATTTTTCTTGATTACCTGTAATCGAGAGAGATGACTTTGGTCATAGTCGGGAGCACGTGACAAGTGGCGGCGCCATCTGTGCCCTCTATATAAGCAGGACCTCCAGCGCCTACTAGGCAGTCGACTCACCCTTCAGATGTTGCCCGCAGTAGGCAACGAAACGTCGGGACTGAGAAGTTTTATTGATGTACTACGGCAACTTAGCCCGGAAGTATTAATTAATGTGCAGATATTTAAATTATGAATTCCTTCGCTAACTCGCACCCTCGGAAATCAGCAAACTCTTTTGACTAGTGTAAATTCGCCACAATAATGTGATCTGTAGTGTTGGATTTCGTCCTAACCTCAGTCTAGGAATTCGCAATATATACTGTAATAAACAGCAGATATTTCAATTATGAATTACAGGGTAGACGCCTCATAAATTTTATTCAAGCTCTCTATTAGGGTCCTTCGCTCACACCCTTGGAAATTAGTAAACTGGCTAACGAACCTGATCGGGAGCAATAGCACATGTACCGCACGGTAGGTGGCACGCTATCGACATATCGCGCACGCTATCGACATATCGCGCACGCTATCGACATATCGCGCACGCTATCGACATATCGCGGGGTGTCGCCTCCGTATCAAGCGCAGGTGGCCGTCCGCTGGGTGCCTATTGTCGCGTCGAACAATGGAGAGCGGACGCACGTAATTACATGTATGGTGCATGTCAATAGAAAGCGCGGTGCAACGCCCCGGCGTGAGTGCGCGCGAATTCCGGGGTTAATTTTCACCCCTTCTTCCACACGATTTCAATTGGATTAAAAGCAATTACCGCCATTCAGCTCCCACGAAATGTAGCCTTGTTGTTTTTCATACAATTGGCCTAATGCTCGACACTTTGTATCCTTCCGTAACTTTTACAGTTTCACAAGAGCTCCAGTGCCTCTATAGAGAGGTGGCCATCAACACATCGAACTGTACCATACTTAACCCATAACTGATGATGTTGGGTGTCAGATACCCAGGTTAATCTTTGAAACCGCTTTGTACCAGATTGTTGATTCCTAAACCTTCAATACAGTTCGTTGCGAGTCGGCCTGAAGTGCGCGGCGAGTTGTTTGATTTTATACGCAATTATTAAAATACTGGGCGTTTTTAACCCAACCTCACCAGTTACGGAACTTTTTTGCAATATTCTCGTATTCTACTGTATAGGTAGTATGGTATCTGACAGGTTTCCTATGATAACCAATAACCTTGGGCGCAGTTCTCGTCCAAGCAGTGAGTTTATTTGATTTACTATTACTAGAATCTCTGCTTATTGATAACCACGTCAGTTCATAACCATATTTTCCACTCTCGCGAACATTAGCCTAATGAATGCTTATTGGCCGAGTGCACCAACCTCGGTCAAAAAGCACGATAATCAAGGGTTCCGAGAACACGGACAAAAGTTAACCGCGGTTAAAACGTCTCTGCGGTGCACCAACGTTAATCACCGGTCAGCAAACCGTCGTCAGCCAATCGTACATTTGATCGTGATCAAGTCCGTGTAGCGAAATGGAAGGCACCCAAGTGATGCAGTGGTGTTAGTTGAGCTTACCTACATGTGTATTCTCGACTATCTTTGGTGAATGACGACAGTACGACGTGATTTGTATGTACAAGATTGTAAATACGGTAAAATTGTATGACACTTCTCGCCGAGCTACAATGGTTATGTTGGCACCAATGGTAATGGCGGCATCCAAGATGACCAATAAATATTTTTTCGTGACAACTTCAATTAAAACGAAATTATTTTCTTCTGAACGGACAAGGGTACATAAAAGACCCTTTCAACCATAGAGCAGGTACAGTATTAATTTTGCTGGGAGTGAAACGAGCAGCAATAACATTTACTCTGTAGCTTGTGAAAAATATTAACGCAATTCTACACTTCATTGTTCATCTGATGCCAACATAAACATTGGAGCCCAGCGAGAAGCGTCGTAAAATTTTACCGAATCCAGTCATATTGCAAAGAGAAATGATTATTAAAAAACACCCTAAGACAGATTTATATAATTACATAAATTATGATTTATTGTTTCGAACAAATCAACACAAATGTCATTGTTGTTCACAGCGTATTTTCCCATGCACTGCATGTTCACCTGGTAACAGAAATATACAGATAATATGTTTTAATAACACGAAAGCTTTACGATTATATTTACGGAACATATCGTAATTTTTTATTCAAAACTTTTTCTGAATTTGATAGTTACCTTACTGGAAACATTCATTAATTATGGCGCGGCGAACTGCTCTTCCAGGCAATGTGTCGTCGCGATATATGTTACTGTTGTCACCAATAAGTGTATTAAATGCACCAGTTGCATATGCTCTTAACGTAATCAATAGTCTGTTCATAGCCGGCCGCGGTGGCCGAGGTGACTGAGGCGCTCCAGTCACGGTCAGCACGGCCACTACGGTCGGGGGTTCGAATCCCCCCTCGGGCATGGATATTTGTGCCGTCCTAGTTCGTAAGTAGTTCATAAGTAGTTTGTAAGTTTAGGGACTGATGACCCCGTAGTTAAGTCCTATAAGCTTAACGAACAGTCTGTTCATAGGCGAAATAGGGTTATTACTATCGGTAGGAAATTCTAACCTGTCACTGATTTGGTTTAACAACCACCACATTTTCTTTGGACAAACAAAATCTTTCTTCAAATGTTCAAATGTTTGTAGAGTCTATGGGACTGAACTACGGGGTCATCAGTCCCTAAACTTACAAACTACTTATGAACTACTTACAACTAAGGACGGCACAAATATCCAAGCCCGAGGGGGGATTCGAACCCCCGACCGTAGAAATCTTTCTTCGAACTTTGTGTCACTGTAATCTTCAAAAGAGTCCCCCTTTCCACAATCACTAAGTTCCGGTTTTGATCCCGATTTAAATGATCGAGGTAAAATAAATCTTTGTCAATTCCGTCTAAAACAGCAAAACTCGTCGCCATCTTGATACTGCACACTCCTATAACCCTGATCATTTCGACAACACCAGGCGTCAGCCGCGATCAAATTTAACCGCGATCAACTCCCTCGTTTAACTTTGATCGGTGTCGGTGTACCAGAAACTTGAGTTGACCACGGTTAAATGCCGACTTGACCGCGATTAACTTTTGACCGAGGTTGGTGCACTCGGCCGTATGTTGTCTACCGTGGATCGCCTTGGAATCCAGAGCTAACCACATTGGAATACGTCAAAAAATCTTGCCAAAGAACTTGTAGAGCGTCATCTCAATCGTCGACTTCAAAACAACCATTTGCCCCGTCAATTGCGATACCAGACGACAGTTGGACAAACAAGTGAGGTGTAAGAAGTGACCACCATACTATTACAGAAAAACAAAAAAGACCTGTAACAACTACAACATATCGATCTGCAGAGCTTACAGAATTCTGTATACCGAGATTGCGTTGAGTAATGGCTTGCAAATTCTTGTGTGTGCAATAATTTGTCAAATAATAATGTGTTTTCATAAAGGTTTGTTTGTTTCTTTGTACCTTATTACTAAAATTTTGTTTATAAAAATTAGCAGATATGTGGATTATGTAACATGTTGCAAAACTATTAATTTACGTATATATTAAAATTTGTCCATTCTGTTAACCGTAAATAATTTTCTGCTGCCAAAAGTTGTTCAATTGTGTCAATAAAAGTTACTTTTGGAATGTTAGTAGCAACTTTTCATTTCTTCTTCACCACAGAAGTATGAGAGCCATGGAAATTATTGGGTATCTATAACCCGACCTCACTAGTTGCGTTACAAAAATATCACATCAGCAGTTAATGGTAAATTTGTCTCTGCAATAATTTTCTAAAGTAATAATATAAACGGTTGGAACGCTACCAAACTATGTAACCTTACTGCAGCAGAAAGTGATTTTTGGACAATTGTGACACAAGCAGACGAAACAATTATTGAAATCCTATCAAAAGGGGGCTTCAAAAAGATACGAGCTGAAGTTTGGAGTGAGCAAACCGGTGACAAGAAGGCAATATCGTGGTGTCTTTAACAACGTGTGATTCCGACTAGAGCGTGGAAGTTCACACCCCGTTGCTAGAAGGCATGGGAAGACGTCAGATGGCTATACGAAAACGTCAGGTGGCTATACAAAGCTAGCAGCGGCATATATCAATCGTCCAACGCTACCATTCGCATTGTAAACAGAGACATAGCGGTGTCAAAAGAAGAGCAAAGAGGCGTTGTTCAATTTCTGACCGCGGGAAGGAGTAGGGGGAACGAACATACGTCGACGAATGTCACAAGTGTACGGCGAACACTGCATGTCCCTTGTAAGTCTCAAACGCTGCAGGGAAGGACGGGTGTCGTTAGCCGATGAGGCACCGTCTGGAGCATCACACTGCATTACCCATGACATCGTGCAGCTGGTTGGTGCACTAATTATCCAGGGCCGCCGTGTGCCCATGAAACCCGTACTTGCCCTGATCGGATTGAGCGTCGGAAGTGTTCACACTACCATGAAGACACGATTGTACCTGGTCATCGTTTGTGCCCAGTGGGTCCCCCACTGCCTTAACCACACAAGTGTGTCGAATGGCCGAAAGTCTTGCTGAACTGCAGCTCTATGATCGGGAAGGGAATGCTTTCCTGGTACGCGTGGTGAATGGAGATGACTCATGGTGCCATCACTTCGCACCAGAATCAAAACGACGTCTCCACCCGCATCGGAGCGACCAGCGCATTGAGGCGCTATGCTACGATGCGCGAGGCCGTTCCCTGTCGGGGGTTCGAATCCCCCCTCGGGCATTGATGTCTGCCTTTCTTTAGTATGTCAATAAGCAGTTTGTAAGTTTAGGGACTGATGACACGCAGTCCCATAAGCTTTACAAACATTTGAACGTTTTTGACGTCTCCAGTGAAAGTATCCAGGGTCACCACCAACAAACACAAGTCCATCCACATGAGTTCAGGAAAGGATACGGTGACTTTTTCTTTGGGCAAGATGATCCCCTTGTGATTCACTTCAGGTATCACAGGACAACAGTGAATGCCCAGCGTTACTCGCATACCTTGATAATCCTTTGCCAAGCGAGCAAATGAAAACGACCAGGCAATCTCACCCATGGAATCATTCTGTTTCAAGTCAATGAAAAGCCTCATACGTCCAACAGAGTCGCGGCACTCCTGCATAAAAAAGACCTCTCTCCCTGTGATGAAACCATTTTTGGTCTCTTTAAAAAGGCTCTCAAGGCAAAAGATCCACCTCGGACGACTATTTCCAGCAGTCCGCGCGGAACTGGTTCACATCGCTGCCCTGGGAATCTCATGAGACAGCCATTCACTGCCTTGTCTCAAAGTGGGGCAAGTGTCTCAACAGACAGAGTCAATACTTATAAGACAAAGGTACTGGTTTCTGTGATTATGCCTCCGGCTCGCGTATTTGCCCCTTATAATTACTAGCGATTACACACTGATCAAATTTATAGTAACAGTAATATTTTGTAGCGTATATTGTGTGTTGAATTTTTATTTATTTATTTATTTATTATTTCCACTTGCAAGGTTTTGACAGAATTAGTCATTTTATGAATTTATGGAAATCATTTTATAGGATATAGATCACGCGCCCACAAGGAGAGAACTCCCACTACTACAATTAAAGCATTAGATAAGCTTGTCAATAATAGATTTCATTAAAAAGTCCTCAGCAAACAATGCCCACGATGCCCAAGCAAATTCGGCAGAAGATGTATTATAACAATGCCACACCAAGTAATTACTTGAGTACTGCGTGTGCTATGGAACTCGCATGAAATCAGTTTTATGTTATTGACAAGTGTATGTGGCACTTTAATTTTAGCAGGGAAACGTGCTCTCAAGATGGCTAAAATTTAACTTAAATTATATACACATCTAACCAGAAGTATCCATGTGTCTCTGTATAAAGCAAAATTCACCAGTGCTCAATATCTCAAATTTTGGGTTTCAAAACGCTCCTCTTCAGTCACAGAACGCAAACTCTTCCTCATTCTCAAATGTTTGTAGAGTCTATGGGACTTAACTACGGGGTCATCAGTCCCTAACCTTACAAACTACTTATGATCTAGCTAATACTAAGGACGGCACAAATATCCATGCCCGAGGGGGGATTCGAACCCCCGACCGTAGTGGCCGTGCAGACCGTGACTCGAGCTCCTCAGTCCCCTCGGCCACCGCGGCCGGCCTTCCTCATTCTCCCAGCAGTAAAAGTTACAGAAAACGTTTGATGAAATGTGAAGTAAGTTTTCTTTGCAATATAAAGATTAAGTTTTAAAAATTTTCTTACAATCAAAACAATAGAAACGATTGTGACATTCCCTGGTGCCTTTGCTGCAGCAAATAACGATAACGTTGCGATTTAATACATATGTTCAACTGCTGTGGATACCGACAATGACAATGAACTAGCCAAAATAAGCGCAACTCTACCTTTACAAATAAGTTTATGGGACTTAACTGCGGGGTTATCAGTCCCTAAACTTACAAACTACTTATGAACTACATTAGAGTAGACTAAAGACAACACAAACATCCATGTCCGAGGGGGATTCGAACCCCCGACGGGGAACGGCCTAGCGCATAGCTGCATATCGCCTCAATGCGCTCGGCCGCTACGCCGCAGCTACCTTTACTAGAACCTGACCATAAATAAATTAGTGGTAAAAACAGAACTACGCAGTTGCATTAAAGGAAAGCACGTCGAATACTGGTACAAGATTCCAAAACAAATTGAAAATTAAGTTTCACAATCCTCATTAGCCAAATTACAGTTATAGCACTAAATAAGCAATTATTTATTCGCAATTCTGCGAAATTTGCGGTTTAAGGGAAGACAACGTTAAATTTAGTAACTTGGCTTCCTTGTATTTCAGGAACGATTGTAGACATTCACATGAAACTTAACTGTATATTCTGAATCTATTGAACTACAAAAATTGCATTTCAACCACTGCTTTCTGAAATACAATTTAATTCTTGTGTCCTTTTTGTACGTTATCCTGAGTAATATTAATTATAAATTACATTATGTTCTTCTTTTAGTTCAGTAGATTAAGGATATGTATTTTATTACTACCTGAAAATTTGATTACTCTAATGGAAGTGATTTCTGAGATTTAGGGAAAAATGCAACACAAAATGTAAATTCTTAGGAACGGCTTCTAAAGTTTCAAAAGACTGTAACTCACAGGTTAATAGGCCAACTAGCTCTGCCGGTGATGAGGAGATTGAAGAAATGTATGAGGAGTTAGAGGAAATTATTTAGACAATTAAGGGAGGGGAAAACTTAATTGCGATGGGAGACTGGAATTCGGTAGTAGGAAAAAGGAAGAGAAGAAAAAAAGTTGGTGAATATGGACTTGGCAGAAGGAATGAAAGAGGAAATCGCCTGGTAGAATTAAGCACGGAACATGATTTAATCATAACAAACACCTGGTTTAAGAATCGCGAAAGATGTCGTATACGTGGAAGAGACTAGGAGACACCGGAAGGTAACAGATTTTATAATGGTAAAACATAGATTCCGGAATCAGGTTTTAAATTGTAAGACATAGCCAGGGGCAGATATAGACTCTGACCATAACTTATTGGTCATAAACTGTAGGCTGAAACTGAAAATACAGCAGAAAGGTAGAAAAATAAGGAGATGGGACTCGGATAAATTGAGGGAACCTAAAGTTCTTAATAATTTCAGAGGTAGCTTTAGGCAACAATAGACAGAAACGGGGGGAAATAAAACAGAAGAGGAATGGGTAGCATTGAGTGATGAAATAGAGAAGGCAGGAGATTACAAAATAGGTAGAAAGGCAAGACATACAAAAAATCTTGGATATCACAGGAAATACTAAATTTAATTTATGAAAGGTGAGAATATAAAAATGCAGTAAATGAAACAGGCAAAATGGAGTACAGACGACTAAGAAATGAGATTGACAGGAAGTGCAAAATGGCTAAGCAGGAGTGGCTAGAAGCCAAATGCTGTAGAAGAATGTATGACAAGGGGAAAAGTAGATACTGCCTATAGGAAAATAAAAGAGACATTTGGGGACAAGAAAACAGCTATACGCAATTTTACAAGCAGCAACAAAAGCGTTTCCATTAAAAAAAATAGCTTTTCTGCATAGGAATGATGTGTAAGTACGTGTACCATTTTTACTCTCTACAGTACAGAAGATTTAGCCAAGAAATCACATATGAAAAATTCAGTGTAAAGTACGCTTAGCAAATTGAATATCAACACTGTGTTGCTGACATTCGATAAATACGCTCAAAGCAACCGGTGTAAAATTACACGAAGGGAAAATACAATGAACTAACAAAGAAACATTCTGGCCTCCGAAATTAAGTTTGGGATGAGATTTCGGATGTTAATAGTATATGTCAGGGGATGTGGGACATAAGTACTCTGGTCATCAGTCCATAAGCTTACAAACTACATTAACTTATGCTAAGGACAGCAAATACACCCATGCCCGAGGGAGGACTCCAACCTCCAACAGAGCAGCGGCGTGCTCCGCAGCTAGGCGCCTTAAAATGCGTGGCTACTATACCGGAGATGTGGACTGATAGAAGTTCGTTGCGCACTATCGAGAAAACTCGGAGAAAAAGGGCTCTGAAGTTTAGGTGCAACTGATATACACTGTAGATACTAGTCAAAGAGTTACAGGGGTCTGCGGCGCAGCAGTCACGGTCTGCACGGCCACTACGGTCCGGGGTTCGAATCCCCCCTCGGGCACGTCCTTAGTAGTAGCTAGTTCATAAGTAGTTTGTAGGTTTAGGGACTGATGAGCCCGTAGTTAAGTGCCATAAGCTGTACAAACATTTGACTTTGAGTTACTGTGGTTTGGTAGAATAGTTCAGACAGTAGTGTCCTTGTCAGTCTCGCGGATGGTCTGAGTTCGATACCACCTCTAGGAATCATTTTATTTATTGTAGGAAAGACATTTTTACATATTGCACCAAACTACTTTTATTTTAAATACTGACTAGTTTCGGGCTTTGCCTATTTTCTTAAACCACCTATTACAGAGAACAAAGTGTGTTTTACAGGAAGATACATGAATATGGCAATGATATATTGAATGTACAAGTCGTAATTACTTACATTCATATATATTTTTATTTGCATACTGCTTAGGTCGTGCTATTTGTAGTAATTACTTTGATGTAATTTATTGAGCTTTTGACCCAAAGACGTTTTTTAAATATTCTTTGCTTAATTTTGTTTTTGACAATATCGCTGGTTATATGCAGCGTGACTTAAAAAACATCTTTGGATCAAAAGCTCAATAAATTACACAAAAGTAATTACAGCAAACAGCGTGACCTAAGCAGTATCCAAATAAAAATATATATGAATGTAAGTAATTGCGATTTGTACATTCAATATAACATTGCCATATTCATGTATCTTCCTGTAAAACACACTTTGTTCTCTGTAATAGGTGGCTTAAGAAAATAGGCAAAGCCCGAAACTAGTCAGCATTTAAAATAAAAGCAGCTTTGGTGCACTATATAAAAATGTCTTTCCTACAACATTTAAGAGCTGCAAAACTTGACGTATCAAAAACATTTTATTTATAATTTGTTTAAAAAGTTATTACAATTTTGAAATAAAATTAATAAGTTATTATTATTTAAATTATGAAGCTTTATTTATGAAATGACTGTTCTAGCTTATTAAAATATTTATTTTTTTAATCAAGTAATTCCCAATGCGTTTTACAACTAATGTATGTTGACCAAATCGTTCAATACTGATTCAAAATTGAATTTTATTATTTTATTATGGTGATCATGTCTCCCTTTGTAGGTGCGTGCTAACAAAATAAATTCGCATTGTAAGAGAAAGTTGATGTAAATCAATAAAATTAAGTCGTTATTCATTGCAACGAGATCAATTAGCGAAATTTATTTCGCCAACTGTCTTTTCCGAATTGCGAACATATTTTGTTAGTACCCTCCTACATAGGAAGACATGATTATCAAAATAAAATAAGAGAAAACAGATCGAAAACGGAAAGATTTAGGTGTACCTTTTCTCTGCGAGGTATTAGAAAATGGAACTGTAGAAAAATATCATAAAAGCGATACCGAACGAGGTGGCACAGTGGTAAGACATTGGACTCGCATTCGGAAGGACGGTGGTTGAAATCCACCTCCGGCTATCCAGATTCAAGTTTTCCGTGCTTTCCCTACATCACTCCAGGCAAATGCCGGCATGGCTCCTTCGAAAGGACACGGCAGATTTTCTTCCACATCCTTACCAGAACACTCCGAGCGTAAGCTGCGTCTCTAATGACCACGCTGTCGACGGGACGCTAAAATTCAAGTTTCCTTCCAATCATAAAAGCGGTTAGATGAATCCTCTACCATGCACTTCCATGTGACTTGCAGAGTATTTATGTAGACGGTGATGTTTGGGCATGCTGTTAACTGGAGAGAACGGTCATCTCTTACTGATGTTACCCATGAAAGCCCTTGGCGTCTTTAAACGGTTCCTTTTGTCTGAAATTTCACCCAGTCGCTGGAAATTACACCTTGGGACAATGGAATTAACTACAGCCACCTTCCTCTGTGCCTTTCCCGCTTCCAACCTTCTTTTGGCTATCCATGTCATAGCTACGGGTAAGTCACGTTGTTGTTGCATTACACTGCCTGAACATCATACTATCTCAAAGCAACTCCTTCTGTAACTGGTTTGGTAGCGGAAACTCAACACCATCCCTTTCTGCAGCATCAGTTATTATTTCCATTACCTCAGTTGCCTTAATGTTATTGTCTTCACTCGGTAGAACCGACAGAAAGACGTCGAACCATTTTAGTTCATTCCGTCAATGACTTCAGAACCAAGATAGTATCTCAGATGATCCCCTAATGGTTTTGGCCAGTGTATATGTGCTGCGTTTGAAACCTTTTTCTTGAATTTTTCCAATTCTGTGCATTCGAACATGTATGAGTGGACACTGTTAAGGTATACTACTATCCTGCAAAGTCCCATCCCGTATCGCGTTTCCAAGACCCAAAGTTCTCCTTGTGAGCACTGGACTCGTATTCGGAAGGATGGTGGTTCAAATTCACCTCCGGCCATCCAGATTTAGGTTTTCCGTGATTTTCCTAAATCACTCCAGGCAAATGCCGGGATGGTTCCTTTCAAAGGGCACGGCCGATTTCCTTCCTCCATCCTTACCCAAACAACCGAGCGTGAGCTTCGTCTCTAATGACCATGCTGTCGATGTGACGTTAAACCCTAAGATTCCTTCCTTCTCCTTGTGATGTGTACCTCTGAACTCAATAAAAATTGGATACATGTTATATGGCACTTTATTGCAATTCGTGTATACTGCTACCTCGTATAGCTTTATCGATTCGTCATGTATTACCCAATACAGCGTTTGCATACGGCGGTGTTGGCACGCCTAGCGTGCGCCTGCCCTGAAATGCCAGTCACGCGCACCTCCCGCCGGCACAAACGCACGCCGCCAATTTCCTTTGATTTGGCTGCTCGCTTCGCACTGTCTGTCGCGTCCAGCCAGCACTGTGCGGTCGTGTTGCAGTCGCTGCTGCGCGGCGCGCTCCGGCAGCAGAGCGCCGTCATCCTCATCTGCATGGCCATCGACCGCTACATGTGCACGCTGCACCCCGCGCGCTACCACCGGCACTCCAGCAAGAAGGTAAGCCAGCGGCTGCCGCTCTGCCTGTTCAGGGGACCTCTGTGGCCCTGTGTCTGACTGTAAACTCTGGACAGATACTGTAATGTGAAGATGTGATATGCCTATCAGCATTACAGAACCTAAATGTTATTGTGACCTTCAGTCCGAAGATTTCTTTCATGCGGCTCTCTCGCTACTCTGACCAGCACAAACCTCGTATTCTCCATCCCCATCAGTTTCAGCCTGCTTACTGTATTCCATTCCACACTTGTCGATCCCATCCCCTTCCGTCTCACCCCAACACACAGAAACACACACACACACACACACACACACACACACACACACACCTCTCCACTAGAAAATTGAAAGATCCCTGATATCTCAGAAAATACCCTACCAGTCGATCCCTTCTTTTGGTCAAGTTATGCCACATATATCTTTTCTACCCCTTTCTGTTTAGCTGTTACTAAATCTACTCATCTAACATTTTTGGAAACATTGTTTCCTTTTAAAAACACCGCCATTATAATTTTTTTTTTTTTTTTTTTTTTTTTTTAATTTGACTCAAGACCGCAAATTTGTTGTTTTATTATGAATTGAATCGCATATATTTAAATGGGCTCAAGTCATCTGACACCCATTTTTGGAAAATTGAAAAACAACAGTTTAAATCTTAAAAGTTCTATTTATTTGTATATTCCTTCACATTTTTATTTAATATTATAGAAATACGATTTATTGACAAAAGACTAGATTTCTAATGTAATGTTAAAGTAGTGTAATTGTTAAAAGTTGCAAAATGGTGGCTTTAAAGGAAAACATGAAACATTTCTAGAAATATATACTCTTTTTTTATTCATATTATCGTTATCTTTAAAACAAACAGTATAACATATATAGTTCCACATTTTACAAAAATCGATATTGCACAATCCACTTATTCACCTTCTCGGTTGTCGTACGCTACAGACCACTTCATAATATCTTCATAGAGAGGCATGCGTTTGTCAGGCAGATAACGCTGCATTTTGTTTTCAAGTATTTATGGTATTGGGCTTAATTGGAACCTTTCCTGATGGGTAGGCTGGTTTATTTGGCTCAGTCATTTGGTCGCGGTGGAGTCCCAGAAGAGAATTGTGGCTAATATATTCATTGATTGTTGTACACACTACAATGCAACCCATATAATACCGTAAAAATGTTAGATGTATTACTGTGCTTTTGTCATCGTTTATATTGTTGTTGTTGTTGTGGTCTTCAGTCCGCAGACTGGTTTGATGCAGTTCTCCACGCTACCCTGTCCTGTGCGAGTCTCTTCATCTGAGAATATGTTCGGCAACCAACATCCTTTTGAATCTGCTTATTGTATTCATCCCTTGGTCTCCTTCTGCGATTTTTACCCCACTCACTTCCTTCTAATGCTAAGTTGACAAATCCTTGATGTCTCAGAATGTGTCCAACCAATCTATCCCTTCTCTTAGTATATTCCAGAAACTCCTTTTCTCCCCGATTCGGTTAAGCACCTCCTCATTAGTTACGAGATATACCCATCTAGTTTTCATAATTCGTCTGTAGCACCACATTTCAAAAGCTTCTATCATATGTTATCTGAATTCCTTATCGTCCACGTTTCACTGCCATACAATGCCACACTCAGACAAATGCTTTCAGAAAGGACTTCATAACATTTAAATTAATATTGGATGTTAACAAGTCGCTTCTTAGAAACGCTTTTCTTCCCATAGCCATTTTGCATTTTATATCTTCTTTACGTCAGCCGTCAGAAGTTATCTTGCTACCAAACAGCAAAACTCGTCTACAACTTTTATTGTCTCTTACCTAATCTAATTCCTTCAGCATCACCTGATTTTCTGACATTCGATTCCATTATCCTCGTTTTACTCTTGTTAATGTTCATCTTATATCTTCCTTTCAATACACTGTCCATTCCATTCAATTGCTCTTTCAGATCCTTTGCAGTCTCTGACAAAATTACTATGTCATCGCAAAACCGCAAAGTTTTTATTTCTTCTTCCTGAACTTTAATTCCCTCTCCAAATTTCTCCTTGCATTCCTTCACTGCTTGCTCAATGTACAGATTGAACAACAATAGGGAAAGGCGTGCCTTTCCTGCTGTTCGGCTCTGATAATATAGGTACAATACAATTCTTCGCTCCCTATATTTTACCCCTGCTACCTTCAGAATATGAAAGAGTGTATTCAAGTTGACATTGTCAAAAGCTTTCTCCAAATTTACAAACGCTAAAAACGTAGGTTTTCCTTTCCTTAGCCTATCTTCTAAGGTTGGTTTTCACATATTTTTCTATTCGTCTGTAAATAATTCACATATCCCTGTTATTTCAGAAAGTGTCCTACTAATCGATCCCTTCTTTTGCTCAAGTTACGCCACTAATATTTTTTCTACCCTTTTCTATTTAGTTCTTACTAAATCTACCCATCTAATGTTTTTGGAAACATTTTTGTTTCCTTTGAAAAAAAAAAAAACAGCGCCATTATAATAAATATATATGACTCAAGAGCGCAAATTTGTTGTCTTATTATGAACTAAATGGCATATTTTGAAATGGACTTAAGTCATCTGACACCCATTTTTGGAAAATTGAAAAACAGTTTAAATCTTAAAAGTTCTATTTATTTGCATATTACTTCACATTTTTATTTAATATTATACAAATATGATTTTTTTGACAAAAGACTAGATTTATAATGTAATGTAAAAGTAATGTAATTGTTAAAAGTTGCAAAATGATGCCTTTAAAGGAAAACATGAAACATTTCTAGAAATATATACTCGGTTTTATTCATATAATCGTTATCTTTAAAACAAACAGTATAACATATACATTCCCACATTTTACAAAAATCGATATTGCACAATCCACTTATTCATCTTCTCGGTTGTCGTACGCTACAGGCCACTTCATAATATCTTCATAGAAAGGCATGTGTTCGTCAGACAGATAACACTGCATTTTTCCAAGTCGTTATGGTACTGGGCTTAATTGGAACCTTTCCTAATGGGTAGGCTGGTTTATACATTTGTTTATGGCGATCGTCGACAGCGATATATTTTAGGAAATACATTGTGCACTTTGCTGTCATGTAAAATTTAATTTATTGTGCTACCGCTTTCGGAAGTGTCCCATCTTCCAGGCATTTGAAATTACATGAGCAGTTAAGTGCAGGAATCCCTTGATGTTGTCGTTATCGCAATCACTTTTAACTTACATTTTAATTGGTTTTATAGATATGACGACACTGTCAACTTATTCAGAAACTAACTGTTCATGTAATTTTAAATGCCTGGAAGATGGGACACTCCAGAAACCGGTAGCAACTTAAATTTTACATATCAGCAAAGCGTACTAGACTGGTTTAGTTGGCTCAGTCCTTTGCTCACGGTGCAGTCCCAGAAGAGAACTCTGACTAATTATGTCCCTTGATTGTCGTACAAGCTATAATGCAAGTCATATGCTACCGTAAAAAATAAAATGTTAAATGTATACTATGCTTTTGTCAGTCTTTATATTATGTACTAGCTGAAAACCCGGCGTTGCCCGGGTATTTCCTTATTTATTTCCCTCCTTGAGTTAGTACTTCTCTCATCCCTTCACTCTGACAATAAAAAAATGTCCAAATGTTTGTATAGCTTATGGGACTTAACTACGGGGTCATCAGACCCTAAACTTACAAACTACTTATGAACTAGCTAACACTAAGGACGGCACAAATATCCATGCACGAAGGGGGATTCTAACCCTCGACCGTAGTGGCCGTGCAGACCGTGACTGGAGCGCCGCAGTCCCCTCGGCCACCGCTGCCGGCTCTCTGACAATCTTTCTTTTTTTCCTCATATCTATTGGAGACTATATAAGAAATAAGGCTGTGTTGCATAAGGTACAAAATTGTAAGTGGATTACCCAAACAAAGAATGATAGTAATTAAAATACCAATGCCATATAAAATTCGGACGATATCATATTTATTGAGTTATATGTTATACAACTGTAAAATTTTTCAGATATACATTCATTTGTATAAATGTTGTATATCTGTAAAATCTGTTACGAATACAATTAGTAATAAAGAAGTAAGAGATTAAAACTTAGTGCAGGATGGGGCGGTTTTCCATGAACGTTACTGTTTTAGTGCACATATCTCATGAACTATTTGTCGTACTGTGATAAAATTTCTAAGGTACTTCAGCTACACGTGTATATACTGTCTGCAAAATTTCCTGCGGCTACAATTTGTAGTGTAGAAATTATAAATTTTTACGGCCTACCGAATGCCGTAGTTTTAGTCCATAAACAGCGGAAAAGTAGTAGACGAGAAACTTTTTTTCTTTTCATAATTTGGTATGGTTTTCAGGGAGAAAAGTTGAATAAAAGTTTGAAAATATGTTTAAAATCTTCAGCAAGTCGCTAAGCAATCTCTTTCTCAGATACTGAATTCATGAAGTCGTGGCAGTTTATTGCAATTCCTATTATTAATGACGTTATATCTCCTGAACCATGTGTCGTATGTGGTTCTCAGCATTACAGAATTGGTACCTAACTGGAGGGGATGTGTGTATCAAATTTGGTTGAAATCGGTCCGGTGGTTTAGAAGTAAATAAGCAACATCGTCATGTAATGCAGCAGTTTTTCTCCCATCTTATTGTTTACGACTTCATTTCCCGTGAACTATGCGTTGTATGTAATCCTTGCACTCACGGCCACGTCCTCTTGGATTGAAACTTTCGTGTGCAAAATTTCGTAAAGTTTGGAACAACACTGTAGATTTGTATGAGATACATACACACAAACACACGGACACCCTACTTTATACAGGGTGGTCCATTGATAGTGACCTGGCCAAATATCTCACGAAATAAGCATCAAACGAAAAAACTTCAGAGAATAAAACTTTTCTAGCTTGAAGGGAGAAAACAGATGGCGCTGCCATAGGTCAAACGGATATCAACTGCATTTTTAAATAGGTACCCCACCCATTTTCATTGCATATTCGTCTAGTACGTAAATAAATATGAATGTTTTGTTTGTAACACCTTTATCGCTTTGTGATAGATGGCGCTGTAACATTCACAAACATATTGCTCACAATTTTAGACAAACAGTGGGTAACAGATAGGTTTTCGAATTAAAACACAGAATGTAGGTACGTTTCAACTTTATTTCGGTTGTTCCAATGTGATACAAGTACTTTTCCGAAATTCTCATACATCATGAGAAAACATGCTGTTACTGCGTGATTACCTGTAATTACCTTATGACTACAATAAATGCTCAAAATGATATCCTTCAAATTGAATGCATTTGGCAATATGCGTAACGAAATTCCTCTCAGCAACGAGTAGTTCGCCTCCAGTAATGTTCTCACGCGTATTTACAATTCGCTGACGCGTGTTTTCAGGCGTTGTCGGTGAATCACCATAACAAATATATTTCAATTTTCCCCACAGAAAGAAATCTGGGGATGTAAGATACGATGAAAGTGCGGACCATAGTATGGTGCTTCTACGACCAAGCCACCTGTCATTAAATATTACATTGAAGACCGTTTCAACTGCACAGAAGCTATGTGCTGGACATCCATCATGTTGAAAGTACATCGCCATTCTGTCATGCAGTGTAATTCTTGTAGTAAAATCGGTAGAACATTAGGTAAGAAATCAGCATACGTTGCATCATTTACATTTCCATCGATAAAATAGGGGTTAATTATCCTTCCTCCCATAATTCCACACCATACATTAACCCTCCAAGGTCGCTGATGTTCCACTTGTCGCAGCCATCGTGGATTTTCCGTTGCATTTAATTTAAAGTTAAATGTCTCCATTTATAGGTGTACAGAAATTTAATCGGCACAGCAAACGCAACGCAACATTCAATCGATCTACTAAAAAGTTTTGACTATACTGATCCTGCTGATGGTATCCGCAATTGAACGTGTTGGAGACATTTTTCACTGATTTAATCGAAGATGACCACGGCTAGCACAAAATAGTGAAATAAATTTAATAAATCGACATAAAATCTAAAGGACATTTTAGCAGAGCTATAAATGAAAAAAGTAATTTCCACGAAAGAGAAGTTATTTAATCAGAGCGTCTCCAACAGTTAGTTTCTTTCCTAAAATTGTGGCGGTAACCGTAATTGTTGTTTGCTGTAAAACAAAACATACGTCACATATTGATGAAGAAAGAAAAACGAACTTTGATTAAATAAATGCAATTACGAAAATAAAATATCATCCTTATTATTAGTAAACATCTTTCTTCACCTACACTTACGTTTTACAATCTGATGCATCTAGAATCCTCGTACAAAATTAGAGCAAAAGTACAATGCGTCTGAATGCTACGACAACCTATCAAAGAGAGAGCGGATCTGACAACATCAGCATCCGTAAAAAAAAAAAAAAAAAAAAAAAAAAAAAAAAAAAAAAAAAAAAAAAAAAAAAACTTTTTTATTAGATTGTTTATAAGGGAGTTCTTATTTTATATCGATATATTCAGCGTTTAGCATTCACTTTTAAAAATTCCTCATAGCGTCCTACATAATTTTTTACAGAAAATGCAAATCATGGTAGTTTTTCAATTGTTCATTTTAGCACTTTCCTTTTTGAGGAGGCACATGTATCACTACTGTGGCATGGTACACACAAAACCGTGGTTCAATCATCCACACCCAGTGAAGTAGATTTAATTTCATTTAACACAACAAATTCGTGCTGGCTAATTGAGTTGCAATCTCCCAGTCATTAATTTTGACAACATTGTCATAGGAGAGGAAAAACAGAGATCTATTTGATATGATCAGTATACAGAAAACAGTATTGCTCGCAGAAATTGACAGTTTTAACTAACCGGTTTCAACCTGATGCAGGTCATCTTCAGAATTGAACAGTGACCTACTGGCAGCAGAACAGCCCAGGACAGCCCACCCCAGCCGAGCACAGGACTGGCCACATGGGCTGTTTATAATTCTGAAGATGACCTACATCAGGTTCAAACCGGTCAATTAAAACTGTTAATTTCTGCGATCAAGACTGTTTTCTGTATACTGATCAATCTCCCTGTCTCCTGGTGGTCAGGTAGCTGGAGGTGCGATTTGCATATTCCAATGTGAATAGGGCCTAACTGACATGTGCGACTCGTCAACTCACAACTCTTGAAGACATACGTGAATAGGTTGAGCAAGCAAGGTATAATGTATCCCAAGACAGTTTTCGCCATATATGTTACGGAACGGATGACAGGATTAGTGCTTCAATTGCTGCCCTTGGAGGATACACCAAATTCTACGAGGGGGAGTTGGAAAATAAGTTTCCTCTGATGACTGTGGGCAGAGTTGTGTATGAGAGGAAAAAAAAAAATAGAATGAGACATTGAAGATGATGTAAGGAGTCAAGTTTTCCTCACTGTCATTTCCTGCATATTCCGATCTCAGAATCACATTCTACTCGTCAAGATGAATCTTTTGTGTATAAACTTGATGGGGTATGGACATTTTCAATGATAATATTTACAGTTTGATATGCAAATTACGAGGTCATGTCACATGTGCGACAAGATAATCAAGACTAACGCATATTAGTGAACAAACACCCAGAGTTCTTGTAAACCAGAGGCCAAGGTGGCCGCGTGGCGACAGCTGGCCATAAAGCGGAAGTGGGCAGAGGTCCCCACAATAGGCCACCCCGGGCGGTCTTACGCACAAAAGCAAGTTAAAAATCCTCCTTTCACTCTGGGGAAGTATGACACGGGCACTTTCAAAAACTCTTGTTTAAAGAGGAACCAGAATAATTTTTTTTCTCACAAAGCATGTTTACTTGCAACTTGTTAGGACGCAAGAGGAAAGTGAATTCCAGAAGACGCTATTTATTTTGAGAGGAATGCCTAAGCGAGACGTTAGCTGACTTACCATTAGCCGGCGAGCCATGCTGTGTTTTAAACGGACGATCCCATTGGTGGACGGGCCACTGGCGGGGTAGTGCCAGCTTCCCCGAAACATATACACAAGCGGAGCGGAAGAATTTTATGCGGAGACGCACCCTCGCCCCAGATGCGTGTTGATACGCACTAGCGGTTCGACGCTCTCGCAACGATTTTTGTGCGGAGAGGCGATAAAGACCACGGCACTGTATTGCACTGTAGGATCATCGGACGCAGAGGACACCGTGCTCTAGGGTGCGGTTTCTCAAGGGGAAAGCTTGTCCACTGTTGGTTGAGCTGATATCTGCGAGTTTACGAGAGTAACTCAGGCGTCCCATTGTCGTGAGTGCACTAGTGCTCTCCCGATAATCCATTCTTAGTCTGGAGCAAAGATAAATTAAATTGGTCCATATTCCCCGGTTCCGACCAAGGTTTTCGGGAGGTTTTCCTCGGTTGTAAGGCGTATGCCGGGACTGGTAAGCCCCTCCCACTTATTCCCAATTGGGATCCCCCTTTGCCCCACTATCAGCTTGTCTGATAATTGACTGAATAGAACCGCGACTTTTTATGGGCCGGATCTCAAACAGCCCGCTCCACTCCTCGGAGTGGAGAATGAAAACAATAAGTTTTTGAGATACTTCAAATCCGTCGTGAACACAGACAGAGGGAATTAGTTAACGCTTGCGAGCGCATTTTTGAATGGTAACGTGGTGGGTTAGTATGAGACTGACGTACCACGCCAATTTATCGCTGGACTAGCATTTATAGGTGAGCTAGCAGCCGTCGACGCAGTTAACGGAATTGTGTGCGAACGCTTTAGGCAAACTCCACTCATCCTCAAACAGCAATAACATTTTTTTTTTTCTTTTTAACATTGTGTAAGATTTCGGACTTTGTGACAGTCTTGAATGTAAACTGGCGAAACTGAATACGCGCGTTTGTTCAGCCGTTCTATCAACTTTATTTTAATTTGAAATTAGTATGTTTCATCTATTCTGTCACTCTATCCAGAAAAGAAGTATACACAATCAGTTTTTGATTTTAGTAACTAGGGACATCACTAATATCCGAACTGATCCTCACTAGTTACACTTTGTTAATTTTAAGATTTTTTTCTTACAGAAGAAGGCACCTACGTCTATCCTTACGCAAGTGATAAAGGCTCACCGATTGTAGGCAGGCAAGGAGCATCTTTCTGACTTCTGTATGCCATGCTGTTAACGTCTTCCTAGCAGGAGCCACGGGTACGATAGATCAGGTCCATTGCGCACTATAAATAGTTGAAAGGGTAGAATAAAAATCTTAACAACATAGGTTCTTGAAGATATATGTGAACAAGTTGAGCAAGCCAGGAATAATGTATCCCAAGACAGTATTCGCCATCTATGTTACGGAACGGATGACAGGATTAGTGCCTCGATTGCCGTCCTTGGAGGATACACCACATTCTATGAGGGGGAGTTGGAACATAATTTTGCCGGCCGCGGTGGCCGAGGAGACCGAGGCGCTTCCGTCACGGTCTGCACGTCCACTACAGTCGGGGATTCGAATCCCCCCTCGGGCATGGATATTTGTGCCGTCTTTAGTATAAGGTAGTTCATAAGTAGTTTGTAAGTTTAGGGACTGATGACCCCGTAGTTAAGTCTCATAAGCTTAACAAACATTTGAACATTTTTTAACATAACTTTCCCCTGTCGACTGTGAGCAAAGTTGTGTATGAAAGGAAAAAAAAAAAAATAGAATGAGACATTAAAGATGAGACATATCTTTATTTTTCTATGTAGTTTCCATGTACATTGAGACATCTTGTCAAACCACTTTTTAAGCTTTCGAAGCCGTCCAGAAAAAAATCAGGGCGTGGATACAGAAGAAGCGTCAAACGACTATGGGCGAAAAACGACACAGCAGGTGAAAACCCACGTGCAAGACACCGATACACCACTGGGTAGAGGTCGACCATGAATATGCCAATGATTTTCTTTTCCAGAACGTGACTGGGGATGAAACGTGGGTGCACCAATACACGCCCGAATCTAAGGCCGCATCCATGGAGTGCAGTTTTGTTACTGAACTTTTCGGAGGATACAACCATCAATGTTGCACGGTACTATCCCACTCTGTCGAAATTGAAGTGGGTGATTTGAAAAAAGCAGACTGGTCTTTTTAGATCTGGCGTTATGCTGTTGGATGACAGTGCGAAACCACACTCGGCGATGGCAACGCAAAACCATATTGCAACTCTTGGTTGGGAGCGCCGACACCATCCGCCATACAGTTCTCATCGTGCATCAAGTGACTTCCATCTTTTTCCAGTTTTGAAGAAGACTCTCGGCGGAAGGCGTTTTAGAAGCAAAGCTGACGTCAAACTAGCCGTTCCATGCTTCTTTAGTATGAAAGCTTTTTTTTTTTTTCTTTTCTTTCCTCGTCGGATTTTTGAAGCTTATAAAGCGGTTTCACAGATGTCTCAATGTTCTTGGAAATTATGTAGAAAAAATATATATCTTATCTTTAATATCTCCCTGTCTAGCGTTCGGAAACCCCTCGGGCATGGATGTTTGTGCCGCCTTTAGTATAAGGCAGTTCATAAGTAGTTTGTAATGTTAGGGACTGATGTATGTTCAAATGTTTGTAGAGTCTATGGGACTTAACTACGGGGTCATCAGTCCCTAAACTTACAAACTACTTATGAACTACTTACAACTAAGAACGGCACAAATATCCATGCCCGAGGGGGGATTCGAACCCCCGACCGTAGTGGCCGTGCAGACCGTGACTGGAGCGCCTCAGTCCCCTCGGCCACCGCGGCCGGCAGGGGACTGATGACCCCGCAGTTAAGTCCCATAAGCTTAACAAACATTCGAACATTTGACAACTGGAGGGAGAATCTATGCGAATACTTCGCACTGGTAGTGGAATGACAAAGAAGTAAGGAAAAATGGAAGTTGAATATTCACGCATAGCTTTCTTCAGAATCAATCAAAACCGCAAATGAAAAAGCTTGATTCGCTAATTGTTGTTAGGTAAAAAAGAACTGCGTACCTTAATCAGAACCGAAGATATCGTAAAACAAACGGATTAAAACATTCAGTGCAAGGACAGAATGACACCGCGTTCGAATAAATATATAGGATGGAGACACTTAAGTTAATTCTGATTCTTGATGACAAATCTGCGAATGGATACCTTTCGTTTAAACAAAAAATGAAGGAAATCGGTCGCATGGAACGTCCTGACCAACTGAGTTTACAGCAAGGACATCCCCATAAGAAATATAGAGAAGGAAATCGCGTTTGAGTATAGAAAAAGGAAGGCGAGGGTTGTGTAAATTCTGTTACTTGATGACAAATCTGTGGATGAATACCTTTCGTTTAGATAAAAATTATGGAAATCGGCCGTGTAGTTTGGTCTGGCCGACTGGCTTTAGTTTTCGTAGATTCTTTTAATGTATAAGAGGTGAGAATGGTAATTAAATTAATGTCGTCATGAATGAACATGTATCACTTGTGCAGACAATAACTATTCTATACTTTTTTACAAAACTTTATCAGATCAAAAACAACTAATTGATCAATAAACCGAAACCTATACAGGTAAAATATTAAATAAAACATGTGTTTACATTAAAATCGGACGTCAGATCATCGAGGATTAACCTGAAAACACGGTTCAAGAAGTATAATTCAAAATGTTTTGTAATAAAAATAACCAACTAAAATCGTAGAGCTACACAATACATAATCAAAATTGTTTACGAATGTGTATATAAATTACTCCGTATTGGTTTTCGTTACAGAGTTTATATCAATGGACGCGAGTAACAAAATCCATTAAAGAGTAAGTTCGTATCGATAGAGTTGATTCGCGAAACGAAATGTATTCCAGTCATACAAAGTATTCATTATTCTGTGCCGAATACATACGGTTTGCTACAGCTCTAATATTAAAAAGATAAACATACACAGCAACTGTTGTGGTGGCCAGTGATGGCAGTAATGTTTACATGGGGTATGACTGAGTGACTCTGAAAATATGTATCTTTTTCTGCCGACAGCTGTGGATGACAGTTTAAGTTTTGTGAAAGTGATTATTTATTCTACGTGCCAATGTAGAGCTCAGAGATCGTCTTAATGGTGAAATGCTACCTATCATCACATTATTAATAATCCAGTCTGAACTTTCCATACCTTATTTTGAAAAGTTGCGTCTTCTAATAGGGACATAAATCAATGTGTTGCAATGCCTGTCTATTATTACCTATAGCCTCTCTGTCAGGTAGGGATAGAAGTGTATGTCGACAAGTTGAAAATTTGGTCTGATATTCGTGCTAGGGTAGTTCATGCAGATGTGGTGATCACTGTGCTCCGACGGCATAGTGGACAGCGTAACAGCCTAGTTAATAGGAGAATCGGGTTCGAACCCCAGTTCACAACAAATTTTCTGTTTCCCACTGGAAGCGAATATGTTAGAGTATTGTGAAGCTTAATTTTCTTTTCCCCTCGCATAAACATATGCAGACAAAAAAGAACGCTACTGTGTTTCCCCAACGTAACTTGTAATTTGCGGCTGTTTGCTGATGATGCTGTGGTGTATGGGAGGGTGTGATCTGTAATTGGCTGTAATAGCATACAGGATGACTTAGACAAATTTTACAGTTGGTGCGAAGAATGGCAACTAGCCCTCAATGTAGAAAAATGTAAGGTGATGCGCATGAGTAGGAGAAATGTCCCGTATTGTTCGAATAGAGCATTAGTAGTGAACTTCTTGATGCAGTCGCGTCGCTCAAATATCGAGGCGTAACATTGCAGAGCAATATGAAATGGAACGAACATGTAAGGACAGTTGTGAGTAAGGCGGACTGGCGACTTCGGTTTATTGGGAGAATTTTGGGAAGATGTACTTCCTCTGTAAAGGAAACCGCTTATAAAACGCTTGTAGGACCACGTCTTGAGTATTGTTCAAGTGTCTGGGACCCACAGCAGATCAGTTTAAAGAAAGACATGGCAGGAGTTCAGACGCGAGCAGCTGGGTTTGTCACTTGTAGGTTCGACCAATGTGCGAGTGTCACGGAACTGCACTGGGAACTCAATTCGGGATCACTGGAGCGAAGACGACGTTCATTTCGTGAATTTCTGTCGAGGAAATTTAGAGGGCCGGAATTTGAAGCCGAGTGTAGTACGATCTTGCTGCCGCCTACTTACATTTCACGTAGTAATCACAAAGACAAGAGAAATTAGGGCTCGTACGGAGGCATATAGGCTTTCTCTTTTTCTCGTTCTGTTTGGAATAGGAAAGGAAATGCCTAGTAGTGGTACAGTGTACCCCCCCCCCCCGCCACGCACCTTACGGTGGATTGCGGAGTATGTATGTAGATGTGTAATGTAGAATGCTTTACTCAAAAGTTCTTTACTGCTACTAAAATACAGATAGAAGAAGAGCTTTAATCTTAAAACGGATGACTGTATAACATCTCTAATACTGCCCCTCAGTTTCTTTGAAGCGCTAGTCCGCGCTCGCAGGCCTTTCATACCGTTCAGACCTGTATGTAACTGGAAACACACACACACCTCAGAAGTATTTTCTTCAGCAGGGTCGCTGTACTGGTAGTTTTGTTAGCACTCCTCCATAGCGCGCTGCCGAGGCGCCAAGAAACTGCTTTCAGTTAAGTTATTCCTTTTGAAACGGCCTCCGGAACAGAGGACGAAACTTCAACGCATCTCGTGCCGCCCCGTTTTATTCGGCACGCGGGAAAATTAAACATTTCAGAGTTTGAGGGTGCGCCTTCCGCGCTGGGGTCGTATTCGCTTTCGAGCGGTCCGTATCCCCTGATGGCGCTTATTAAGCAAAGGATTCAAAGGTACACAGCAGGCAGGAGCGGAATGGCCTGAAAGCTACACAGAGAGTCAAAGATTCGCACGTGGGGGCAGGGGAGACGGCCCTGCAGGTGGGGATATCTTAGCCATTCAGGGCTCTTAATGACGAAGTGCACGCCGCCATTGAAACGAACTTGGTGAAATGGCCCCCTGCAACAAGAATTTCAGACGTGGCACAACTGGGCGGCTGTGCTTCTGAGAATCACTGGCCATCATCTGTATCAGTGCTTTCCAAACTTTCCCTTATGGCGACTCCCTTTTATAGCTTACAGTTTTGCGCGACACCCTTTCACTAATATAAATACATATTGATAGATCTGAAGCATTGAATTAAAAATTGTGGTGCGGCCGAGAATCGAACCCGGATCTCCATGCTTACTAGGCAGACGTCTTAACCTTTTTTTTTTTTTTTTTTTTTTTTTTTTTTTTTTTTTTTTTTTTTGTTCTATGGTTAGTTCTCTTAGTTGCGGACGCTGATCTTGTTTGTTCATTCTTGTTCGAGGAGTTGTTGGCTCAGCTTTTTTATTACAGAGGGCGTTGAGCCCTCTGACCGGGCGCGCTGAGCCACGGCGCCCGGCTACCGTTAGACTACCATACCACTAACGATTAAGGCGCCTCGGAATAGTCTATGTACGATTTCTTTCCACAACACAAACTTTAATTCAGCTTCTTTGTTCCGAAGATAATTGCCACTACTGCCAAGGCTCTCCATGCAGCGGAATAACACCTCAGCAATGGACATGGTGGAACAATCCTGTTACGGTGATATAAATATCAATTAATACAAATAAAGAATCCCAGAGACGGATTTACGTCTCAAATATGTCAAGGACATTATTGATAGATCTGAAGTATTGAATTAAAATTTGTGGTGCGGCCGGGACAAAGAAGCTGAATTAAAGTTTGTGTTGTGGAAGGAAATCGTACATAGACTATTCCGAGGCGCCTTAATCGTTAGTGGTGTGGTAGTCTAACGGTTACTAGTGGCGCTTGAGGCGCGATAGCGTGAGGACGTCCGGGAGAGTGCTCACAGTTTAAAGCGTTCACAAGTCGCGAACAGCTTTCTTTCGTGTTAAGTGTTAACTTGTTGTGCAGTATCGTCACTTAGTGTTCTGGTGCGTGTGTTGTTTAAATGTTAGCGGTCTCGGCCGCTAAAACCGTAAATATGGAAAATAAGGTCCCCAGGAAGTGCACTCTGCGTTTCGAGTTTGATAAGGCAACCAGGAATAAGCAACCGAGTTCGGTAGAAGTTCATGATTGGATCGACAGCGTTTTTGGAATCGTCTCTGAACAAATACATACCGCTTATTACGATTTGGATGAATACTGCTTTTACGTCAAGTTACTGGAACCCGTTCAACTAGACAAAATCCTGATGAAACACGGAACATCTGCTCAATTTCGACATCGAGACTCAACGGTGAGTACAGTTTCCATATCTAATGCCGGTATTGAATATAAGAATGTTCGCGTTTTCAATTTGCCGCCAGAAGTAGAAAATTGTTATCTTAGAGAGGTGTTATCACGTTATGGCGATATTAAACAAATTAGAAACGAGCGCTGGTCAAAGCAACATAAACTTCAGTGTTTCAGTGGTATAAGATCAGTAGAAATGCACGTTAGAACTAATATTCCCTCTCATATCACTGTCTGTGGATACAGGGCTCATGTGACATATTCTGGTCAGGAAGAAACGTGTTACATATGTAACGAAAGCGGACATATGTGTCAGGATTGCCCGAAAAAACCGGTTGTATTAAGAAATAACTTACAACAACGCAAAAAACTGACGTTAGCTGAATTAGTAGCACCCACTTGGGAAGTTGATGACCCAACACCCAGTAGCAGTTTTTCTGAGCAACCACCTCTGGTCCCGGCTGAATTTCCACCACTGCCAGCAAAAGTAAACTTAGATCAGGTGCCCAATAAAGTCATTACCCCAGTTGTAGCTAATAAACGGAGACGAACCTCTGATGAAAGTAGTGCGGATGACAAATTCGAATGTTCGTCACAGGATAACAGCAAATACACCGTTAACACCGTGTTAGAAACAAAAGTTCCTACACCCGTTACGGATACAATAATTGAAAGAAATCCCATAGAGATTTCAAACAGTTCTAGTATAGAATCCGAACCGCAGCAACGGGAAGAAATTCTATCACCCATGCTGCAAACATCAGTAGAGGAAGTACAACACGTAGACCTAGGGACACCAGGCAAACCCGACCCAGGTGTTAGTGGACATTATCAAACCGAAGCTCTGATAGTAAACAACCCGGACTGTGATCCTGTTGTCAATACACAAACCGCGCCAAGTCAGAGCAGTGTCCAAAACAGAGCGGACGTAAACATAAACAGTGACGCGGAAATGGAAAGCGAAGCAGGAAGTGGCGAGCCGGCGAGGCCGCAGCCTGCCGCTGCGGTGGCCCGCCAACTGTCGCACTCTGATATGGAGCTGGACGTCTGCAGCGAGCCGCCCACCTCGCCTTCTGCTGTGGGTTTCACCAGCAGTGGGAGCCGTAGGAGTAAAGTACAGCCGAAAATGAACGCTGCGCGAAAGAAAAATAAAAACTCTGACTCTCAATACAAGACTGATACTAAGAAAACAAGTGGCAAAACATCAAAGGATTGGGACGCGGACGCAGGAGGGGGGAAAGTTAAAAAGTAGTGCTTTTCTGGACTAGATAGATGCAGGCATATAAAGTTGTAACCCTGAACATCAGTAGAATCACCTCTGACCTGAAACTCGCGGCCTTCAAACAGTTTGTTTACGAATCTGAAGCCGATATTTTGCTGTTACAGAAGGTGTTAACAACGAACCTCCGTATATCGGGCTTCAACACCATAGAAAACATAGCCCTGGAGAACAGTACCGGTACTGCAGTTTTAATTAAAGACGGTATTCCATTTCAAGGGATTGAAAAATTGGAATCCGGTCGAGGTATAAGTTTTAATTTGTATAATGTCACCGTGGTAAATTTATACGCTCCGTCGGGGAATTCTAATAAAACTGAACGTTCCAGATATTTCAAGGTGATTATCTACCTTCTAAGGAAAAACCCGCAATACATATTGTTAGGTGGAGACTTTAATTGCGTTTTACATGCGAAAGATCAGCATCCTCATTTCAATTACTGTAAAGAGCTGCACGAACTCGCAAAACATATAAAGCTGCAGGACGCGTGGGAAGTGAAGTATCCCACACTGGTGAGATTCACCTACTTCACCGCCCACTCATGCAGCCGCCTTGACCGACTATATGTGACGGATAACATTAGTGACAGGCTTCGCGCCGCGGAAGTAATCCCTGCAGTATTCTCTGACCATTGTGCGCTTGCTGTAACACTTGATCTCGATAAACAGCCCACCAAACTATATAGATCACAATGGATGCTCAATATCTCGCTGTTACAAGACAGAGAATTAGAGGACGACGTGAGGGACACATGGAACGTTTGTCTCAGATCCCTAAGCCGCTATCAATCCAAAGTAGACTGGTGGACAAATCACGCAAAACGAAAACTTCGTCAGTGTGTGATAAACTACGGCAGACAAAAAGCTAGGGAAATAAAAAAACACCACAGAATTTTATTATTCTATATTAAGAGAACTCTATGATAAATCTGACAATAATGGATCGCACTTCCAACAAATCAAGAGCATCAAAGCAAAATTACTTAGTATCAAGCGCACACAGTTAGAGGGTCTGAAAATAAAGTCCAAATCACGCTCTCTGGTAGTTGAAGAGATGACGTCTCTGTACCATTTAATTAAACATAATACCAACCGAAGACGGACGTTCATTGATGAGCTATTGACGTCAAATGGTAGACTGCTCGTAAATCAAAACGACATAGTACAGGAAATACATCAACATTATAGAGAATTGTATTCTCTAGAACATGTTGATGAGGGTGCAGTAGGTGAATTTTTTCAAGTACTTACTCCGGAAATTAATTCTGATGATAACAGTGACATATTAACTGCGTTTACAGAACGTGAAGTCTTAGATCTCATTTCAAGATCGCCGCCCAACAAATCCCCTGGACCTGATGGGTTGCCAAAAGAATTTTATTGTAAATTTTGGCCCCTTATAGGACCAACTTTTACGGATATTCTAAACGAAACATTAAAAGGTGTCGTAGTTCCTAAAGAGTTTAAAGAAGGGAAAATTGTTTTAGTTCCAAAAAAAAAACAAGGGACGAAAATGCATCGACAACTTCAGGCCCATTACTTTGCTGAATTTTGATTATAAAACCATCGCCCGGGCAGTTACCAGTAGAATGAGTCTCCCCATAAGTAAAATTATTGGAAAACACCAATCCTGTTTCCCTGCACGAACTGTCATGAACACAATTTCTGCCTACAGAGATGACATATCCATAGCCTCCGTTACAAATATAAAGTGTGCACTATTTTTTATAGATTTTAATAAAGCGTTTGATCGAGTAAATCACCAATACCTGGAAAAAGTAATGAAGGAAGTAGGCCTGGAAGAAAGAGTTTTAAAAGTGGTAAGAAATTTGATTACAGGGATAACGACTAAAATAGCTGTCAATGGACAATTAACTGGGGCTATAAACATTGAAAGGGGGGTCCCACAGGGCAGTCCTCCCTCTATGCTGCTGTTTGTGCTCTCCTTGGAGCCAATACTCAAAAGGGTTACCACGAAAGTCTCTGGGTTACAGCTTTCGGGTGTTAAATTCACTACAGGGGCGTATACTGATGACGTGGGAGTGCTACTAAGAACAGTAGATGAGGTCACAAGCCTAAAAGAGGACTTTGACACCTACTGTGCAGTTTCAGGTGCAAAAATTAACACGGGAAAGTGTAAATTAGTAACTATCAGAGGGTTCGACGACGTAGCCGTGCCATGGGCACAAACCGTCGAACAACACAAAACTTCAGGGATCATCGTTGATAAATGTCCATTAAAAATGGCGACCCTGAACTGGAGAGCGACAATTAACAAAATGCAAGGGACTACTTTAGAAGCAACCTGGCGATCACTAAACCTTATTGGAGCCGTGAGGATTGTCAACACCTATCTATTGTCCAAGGCATACTATGTGGCTCAGATTTTCCCGATTCCAAAAGTACAGGCAAATAAAGTAATGCAGTTAGCAGCCAGGTACGTGTGGAGAGGAAACATTTTTAAGCTCACACCCGGAACATTAACAAAACCAAGATTGACTGGAGGACTCGCACTCACTGATATTAATAGGAAGGCAACTGCTTTATACCTTAGACGAACAGAAAGATTAATACATGGCAACCACAGTAATATTACAGAAAAACTCTTTAAAATACTGCAACCAAAGAGCATGAATCCGCCGATAGATATCAGCAATCACAACTTCCGTCTGAAACATATCAGTCTGTTTTACCTGGAATATAGTTACTTAAAAGAAAGTTGTGTACCATCTACGACTTTAACTACAACCCAAATCCTACAGATATGGCAACAGAAAGATATGCCAAACAGTATTATGCTAAAGTTTCGACATAGAAACTGGTTGACAGTGTGGAAAAACATCAGCCTTAAAATCCACACGTAAGAGGTTGCGTCCACCTGGTACAAAGCCGTCAACCAGACGATAGCAACGAACGAAAAGCTACATCGCATCGGAAAAAGTGATACAGACAAATGCAGAAAATGTGGACTACTGGACACCATAATCCATAGATTCATTTGTAGCGGACATATCGAAAACTGGAAGTGGGTGAGGAAACGAATAGCATTACTATCAAGAACCTTCGAAACTAGCTACACTTCAGAAATTATGATGTGGCCGGAAAGAAGTTATTACCCGAAAACAAAGAACAATACAATTATGTGGCTTCTCGGTAATTATGTAAACTATATATTCCGCGGACCTGCAGAAGACAATCCCATAAGTTTTCAATCGTACATGAACACAGCGAGATGGAGAATCATAGGCACTATTGATGAGAAAAAACAGTTTAGCAACATGCTAAATATAGCTTTTGAAAAGGCTGGAATAGGATAAAAAAATTTTTTGTCTTGGGACTGTAATTACTGCTACTGTCGCCATTTAAAGACGCAACAGTTTCACTTACATTTTAAAGAAGAACCTTTTGTTTCTGTTTTGCAATGGATATTGCTGTTTATTCCTAGATTTTTTTTAACAGTTGCTTTTAACGGGAAAAAAAGCAATCTAGTGCATATGGTAACGGTGGGTTGTGTGGGCGGCCAGACGCCTGCCGCCGGCCTCCTGTAGCCGCGGCACCGCGCACCTCCCTCCTCTCTACAACTTTTGTTTGGTTTCGTTAATCTGTAGTAGTGTGTGTGCACTGCTAAAACGCGGTCAGGCGTTGGTTTCCTTTTAAAGAAGAATACTTTTGTTTCTGTTTTGCAATGGATATTGCTGTTTATTCCTAGATTTTTTTTAAACAGTTGCTTTTAAAGAAAAAAAACGGTTAAGACGTCTGCCTAGTAAGTATGGAGGTCTGGGCTCGATTCCCAGCCGCACCACAAATTTTAATTCAGATCTTCAGATCTATCAATGATGTCTTTGACATATTTGAGACGTAAATCCGTCTCTGGGATTCTTTATTTGTATTAATTGATATAAATACATCTGGTAGAATTTAGATCGTTCTATCGGGGGTGGGGGACGGAAATGAAGTATCGCTTAAATGTAGTTTGTAAACGAAACTGAAATCCTCGTACGCATTGACATGTTTAATGTTGATCCTGACTGCAGCAATTACGTACACTCATCGCAAGAAAAGGAAACATTAGGAGCTACGGAGATGAACAACAAGTAACACCGCAGACAACAATGCCTAACTCACACAGTAATACTTGCTTCTTCTAGGTGCGACCCAACTTCAGAAACAAGAAAACTGAATTTCGGAAACCGTTTTTCGCTGTCGTGTGTACATGCCAGGGCCAGATACGGTTTTGCTGGATCGATTGAAAACGGCATCCGGAAATTAGCTGCTCCGATTTCTGATTTAGACAGCACTTTGGCTGTTCCCTTTCAGTTCATTATTATCACATTATTTTCAGAAATAAAGAGGATATATTTATGACAAGTGGTGAGTTATTATTTATATTCTATTGTTAGGTTTTTGCTTCACCACGACCTCGGAAGTCCCGACATATTCGGAAAAAATGGATAAATATTTGTGAATGTCATTTCTGGTCCCAGAATCTGTTCCATACAGGAAATTGAGAGAAAAAAAATATTAACGCATACTAGGGTTCCAACCAACGATCACTGCATTTCAAATATTACTCTCCATTAATCACCCGGCCATACTCCATACTAAGCATCACTACTGAATAACTTTAGTCAGTGGGCAATTGTGACTGCTTTTACAATCTGTGACAGATTTTACAGCCACTGTGTCATTGATTGACATTTAATTGTAAGAAACGCTACCGAGTGTGACGTGGCTTTGATAAATCCATTAAAAAACGCTCAGGTGCAGCTTTTTGAGAAGGGAGGCAGACTACAGTGAACGTCTACTTACTGCTGAAACATAGCTGCCGCCTAGCGGCTGAGCACGCAATTAATGTGCAACGATCATTCATTTAATACGTGATCTGTGGTGCACTGAATGAAGAGAAGGCTGATTAGCTGCAGGCGAATCTTCAGGGTAGTATGAAGAGAAGGATATTTTGTGTTATTTCATTACAAGTTTTTTTGTTTAGAGTCCAACTTTGTTAGTCTCGCGACACCGTTGGTTCAGGAGATATAAGATCATAAACAACAGGAGTTGCAAAAATCTGCCACATAATGCGACGAGTATTTATGAACGCAGTATATGAAAACGAGATTACTTAGCGACTTAAAACAAACTTAAAAAAATAATTCCAAACCTTTATTGAACGGTTTCTCGCTGACAACTTTAGCAAAATTATGAAAGGAATAAAGCCCCTCGCTATCTAATTTCCCCCTGTTCATGGACTAAAACTACGGCATTCCGTGTGACGTTACAATTTATAATTACTACACTACAAATTGTAGTCGCAGGAAATTTTACAGACTTTCTAAATTGTATACTGTAATATTCATGGAAAACCGCCATCATGCACCAAGTTTTAACCTATTACTTCTTTAATACTAATTGTATTTCCAAGAAATTTTACAGACACACACACACACACACACACACACACACACACACACACACATATATATATATATATATATATATATATATATATATTTATTTATTAATTAATTTTTTACTGCGATCTCTCTTTGTTTGGATACTGCCCTTATAATTTTGTACATAATACAAGACAGCATTATTTTTATATATTCTCCAATAAATATAAGATGATTTTAGAAAAAAAGAAGATGAACAGAGAGAGAAGGGGTAGGAGAAGCAGCCGCGACGTGGGGGATTCGAATCCCCCCGCCCCCGACCATGGATATTTATGTCGTCTTTATGGCAGGTCATAAGTAGTTTGTAAGTTTAGGGACTGATGACCCCCAGTTAAGTCCCTTAAGCTGAACAAACATTTTGATAGGAGAAGTACTAACTCAAGGCAGAAATAAATAAATAAATACCCGGGCAACGCCGGGTTTTCAGCTATTACTCTTCATAAATGTTAAGGGGAGACTTATATTTTTGTAAAGTCATATCTCTGTCATTCTTTCTTCAATGTCACCGCAATTTTGCGCACTGATGTATCGCGATCCAATATGCTTAACAAAAAATCCGAATTTTTAATAGCAGTTTAATGCTGTGAGAGAATTTTGAATTTTTTTACATTAATATTTTAATGTAGACTTTTTCATTACTTCCAGACAAATTTGGCAATTTTCTTTTATCCTAAAGTAATCTAGACGAATGAATGTATGACGAAGTGCAGTAACTTTTTGGGAAATTAATGGCACTATTTTCTATGATATTTTGGATTCCATCATTTTTACGCGCAATTTTTTGAATTTATTATTAACCATAAAACTGTTTATAATGTCTAGTTTAAAATCGTGTTCCACTTAAATATTGCTTCCATATGAGAGAATAGATGTGCTAAATTCAGTGGCGTAGCGTGGGGGGTGCGAGGGGGCATGGCCCCAGGAGGCACATATTTGGGGGTGACAGTTTCAAATGTGACTTTTAACTGTGTCGTCATCAGTGCTAAACTTACAAACTACCTATACCTACCTATTTCCTGCGAAAGGCAAGGGTCCCAGGTTCGAGTCCCGGTTCCGGCACGCCAGGAAGTTTCATATCAGCGCACACTCAGCTGCAGAGTGAAAGTTTCATTCTTATCTATACACTAACTTATACTAAAGACAGCACAAACATCCATTCCCGAGGGAGGATTCGAACCCCTGACGGGGTACGGCCTCGCGCATCAGAGCATAGCGCCTCAATGCGCTCGGCCACTCCGCAGCGGCGGGACGGCAGGAAGGGGCCGAGCTGGTTCTTAGTGGCGACATCAAGTATACTTAAAAGCTGTGTGTATGTTGTGGATGTTGAACCTATCGTTAAATCAGACAACAAATTGTTCATTAACACAGCAATTTGGTTTAATTATGGCCCTGATATTGATGTATATACTATTAAATAAGAAACAGTGCATTAAACTGATTATGTGCGCAACGGATCTTTTAACAAAACAACTGTGGCAAGTCACCATATGAAACAGAAACTGACTATACTCAAAATATTTGGCTGCGAGAAAGATAATTAAAAAAAACATCAAAAACCACTTTCTTAATGTTTGACTGCAGGAATTTTATGCAGATCAGTACCTGATTATTGAAATTTAGTATCATAATCAATTAAGTGCAGTGTTGCATAACAATCATTTACTACGGCACAAATAACGGAATCTGTTCAACAAGATTACCAAAATAAATACTGCACTTTAAATCCACAAATAATTAATTATCAAATGAAGGAAATAGGTTAATCTTCTAAATAGGTAAATGAAACAGGAAAGAAAGGTCAACGTTGTTACTTATTATTAATAATCACCATTACATTACCTACATAATACAACTTTTTCCGAATGACATCAAATGCAATTACCTTAATTCCAGCGGTGGTACAACGTGTAATAAAAGGTACAATATATATTGCAAATACAATCAAATCAACTTGCTGTCACAGCGGAGCCATACACACACAACTCAACCGCTCTCTAAGCGAGCTAGACCACAAGTGCCACTCTCTCTGCGCGAGCAACAATGCTATGCAATGCATGATCTTTGCCAAAGATGAAACTTCACAGAGTTAAGTACACATATCGATAAACACAGTAGAAGCAATATTATACATTTTCTTGCAAGCAAGTTACTTGACACAAAACAGGAGGCACAATATTAGAAATTTTCTTACAAAAATATTTTTTATGGACACGTTTCATACTCTCTACCAAGGAGAGTACAATGACACGGATTTGTCAGGAAAACAAATTCATTATGTTGCATTCAGATATATTTTATCCTCCCCTAATATTTTCGTTGCGCTACGAAAAAATATTTCTTACTTCTAAATAAGTCAATCCTCTTGATATCAGATCGCTATAATAGTCATTCCTGTCAATCCTCTTGATATCAGATCGCTATAATAGTCATTCCTGGACGAAATAATCTGGAAAAAAAGGAATATATTTTCAGGGATTCCTCACCGAGGTCATATCTGTTATTTACTCAGTTTCCTTTAAAAAAAAAAGAGGTTTCTAGAATTTTATTTCGCAAATACAAATTGTAGAATTTTACACGACACACTTGATGTCAATTTAAAATGCATAGTGTAATATAGCTTAGTTAGTAATAAAAGCATTCCAAAACAAGTTAAATGAATTTCTTGTGTGGTACATATTAGTGAACAACGTACGCAAATCAGTGTAAACGATTCCTAAACATAGCAATTCGTGACAGAATTTCGTGACCCAGAGACGTTCGGAATAATAATTGAAATTGCTTTCAAAATCGCTAGTGGTATGATCAAAGGGGAGTGACCGATTGCAGGTATGTGGCAATAACGGTGAAGTGTCTCGGGGGCCGCAACAAATTGTATATATAAAGCAAAAAGAGATTACAAATAATTAATGTTGTTTCATACTTATAGACCAAATGTTCTTACATTTTATATCAATAGAGCAAGTTTATTTGTTTCGTTGCTTTCTATTTGACATGATCTGTAGGACAGTAGATACGAATGTTTTGTGTCTCAGCCTCGTCGCCGCTTTTGTGTCTCGTTTCCGTCGTAGGTGTCGGTGCCGAGTAGAAAGACCGACACAGGAATAAAGGATGCACGCTTGTGCAGGTACGAATGTGAGCAGCCAGTGGGACAGCAGAAACTAGAAACTCTAGAGTAAATTAGAACGAGATACATATTTCTTAGAGACTTAGTAATACTTAACTTTTACATAGCTCAGTACTGCAGAATGCTGATACATAGTTGAGCTAGAGGCCTGCCTAGTGCCTGTCCGATAGCCAGGTCTTCACTGGTGCCTATCTGGTTCCTATCTCAGTCCCAAGTGAACGACGTCGTTCAGTGGTGGCCACGAGCGGAGTTGTAGCAGGGGGCGCTCGTGGCTGACGTCGTCAGAGCGCCGCGCCGAGCGTGCATGGGGGCGCGCGGCGAAACTAGGTGGCGCGCACTTTGGACTTGTGCGAAACCACAGAATGAACATAGTCACTATGGTACACAGAAATTTCGGTCGGTTCTGGAAAGGTGGTCAGATAGCCGAATGTTACAAGGCAGGAAATCCTGGTCCGAGTCGCAATTAGGCACAAATTTTCCTATGTCTGCCCTGGGTAGTACATCTATAATACAGTAACTGGTAATTCGATATTGCGAGTAAACTTTCGGTTTAAATTATTTCGACCACTGTAATCCGTCAACATCGAGGAATAGGCAGCATGAACTTGTGACTCTCCTTCCTGTGTTTTAAGCACATTCGCGAGACCATCGGTTGTCCTCGTCCCTATGCTCCATTTGTATTGGTGGAACTTGAAATACTTAAAGGTTCGCCCTAGACAAAGCACGGCCAACGGTATACAAGGATATTTCGTCACAACTACTTTGCCTCTTTGCCCTAGTTACAGACAAATATGTCCTCCCAGTGATAAACCTTCAAAACTACTAGTTCTACAAATTGTTGCCGACGAAAGATCTACTGTCAACCCAGAAAAAGAACTATGTAGCCAACGGGTGTGTTGTAGAACTTAATTTAGTTGATTTGAAAACGGGCTAAAATCTGAAACTGGTAAGCCTACAAAACTGAGTGTGCGTGCCTACACGCAGACTTGACGCACCTCATTTAATGGATACCGGAGTCCTACTGACAAGAACTTATTATACGCCTAACACATGTGAAAGTAATTCTTCAGTTTCTCCCGGCGTATTTGATAATCAAAATATCCACGGGTGTACTGCCGGTCTATAGTGTCCAACGGGCACAATATTCCGGCGATCATACATGTCGCCATCATCAGGTGAACTCACGGACTGAGCTCCTGGAAACGCGCCGGCACGGAGATCCGCACGCTGCGGCTGCTCGATGGGAACTGGGTTCTAGCCCGTGTGTGCCTCTGGTGTTCAACGCATCGATTCTCGACGGTACGCATCGTCTGTCCAATATATGACTTTCCACACTGACACGGAATCTGGTACACGCCGGCCTTCCTCAAACCGAGATCATCTTTAGCGCTCCCCACCAGTGCACGAATTTTATTCGGCGGACAAAAAACATTTCCAACCAGGTGTTTTTCAAAATGCGGGCGATGTTCGGCGATCTTCGGCTTGTTCCTATGAAAGCCCGCTGGGCCCATAAATGCTATGTTGCAAAGTATTTACTTCTCCGTGCAAGACTTCTTATTAATTGAAACTATCTTACATATATTAAGTTTTGGTTTGTTACAGACACCTCAGAAAAATAAGTCGTAAGTAGTAAAAATAATCTTCAAAAATGTTCAAATGTTTGTAAATCTATAGGACTCAACTGCTTGTTCAGCAGTCCGTAGCTTACAATCTACTTAAACTGAGGTAAGCTAACCTAAGGACAACACAAATACCCAAATACTCGAACCGCGGACGGCTAACGGTCGCGCGCACCGCAGCACGGTGCCCCAGTGTGCACGGCTAATCCACCGCGGCAATCTTTAAACAGTATTTGTTCAACATAACGTAAAAATAGAAGAAACTAAAAAAATATTCAGGGTAAATAAGTTGCAGCGTTCCTATTTCATTGTGATAAACACTGAGACAATATTGGTACGTATTGCCAAAGACAATTTTTGTTGTTGCTTTATTCAGGAAATACGTTTGAGGGGGGGGGGGGGGCACATCAAAATGAGGGCCGGCCCCGGGTGGCAGAAATGCACGCTACGACACTGGCTAAATTTCATTTTAATCCTTCCAATATAAATGTGTTCCTGAAATTAGAAAACCTTAAGTTGCAGAATAATCTCTTTAAAGTTTGGTTAAAACGTAAAAGGAAAAGTATCTATCATACTTTAGCTAAAACTACCTATATCCATATTCTAGTTCTTCCTAATTATCCTCTGCAGCTCTTTTAGCTCCTTTGCTCCTTTGCCTACCAATTTTTCTGTATTCTGTACCGGAGTCTCTGCCTTCGCTAATTGATGATCTGCAATATCTGCTCAGTGAAGACTCTACAGCCTTCTATACCAAACTGCTTAGACCACAAAATGGCTCCACACCCTTCTTTACACCACTGCTGTGTTGTATATGAAAATCGCAGCCTTCTAAAGCTATATTTCTAGGTTCAAAGGCAAAATTGTGCGTTAAGCGCAACGTCCTGAGGATGTGAAGTCTTGTTACATTCCCATCATTAAAGACTGCTACAGCTTCCAAAGCAGAAATATTCTCTACCAAATTGGAAACAAGCACAGTCTTTCAATGTCTCTTTCAAATAAAAGCATTGCAGTTTTCATTTGCGGCATGACGCATTACACAACTTAAGGTTTTAATTTTTATAGCATTTGTAGTACGAATATCAAGGAAAAAAATTGGGGTAACAATGTCAATCAAATTTACTATCAAATAAGCAAATACAAGATTGAAATTTTTTTCAATATTTCTGCCACCATCTCCCCTTATAATCTTTGTCATAAATAATTTATACTGACACGAGTTTCAGCTTCACATTGAAACCATCTTCAGGGCACTAAACACAACAGGGGTTCCATAGCATTTTAGGCAGTATTACGAGCATAAGAAAATTGGTGTCGTCGATTAATTCATACACAATACCTCCAGGTGACACTAATTTTAATATGCTCCTAATACTATATGAAAAGACAAATTCAAATGTTCAAGTGTCTGTAAATCTATCGGACCAAACTGCGTGGTCATCAATCCGTAGTTTACAAACTACTTAAACCTAGGTAAACTAACCTACGGACAAACACACACACACACACACGCCCATGCCGCAGGGAGGACTCTAACCTCCACGGCGAGCAACCGCGCGCTCCGCAGCGAGATGCTTTAGACCGCTCGACTACTCCACCGCGGTATGAAAAGACATCTAACGTCCATTTGGTTCAGAGACCTGAAGATGGCTGCATTATGAGGTCAAAACTTATAAAATGTTTACAGCTGATTGTTCCATTTAATCAAAAGTATCTTGACCAGGTTTAGTGCACGCTCCACAATAATGATGGGTGCCAAAAACATAAGACCCTGTAAATGCCCTCAAACCGTAGCAAGTGATTTTTTAAATAAAAACGCTCTATATTTACGATACCTCTCCTCCCATTGTCATGATCACAGAGGTGAGATGACATGCGTACCTCAACGATACTGATAGCCTTACCATAGATGCAACCACAGCGGAGTAGGTGGTATCTGTGGAGAGGCCAGACTAACCTGTGGTTTCTGAAGAGGGCTTTGCCATGCAGTTGCTGCGAACGGCTGGAAGTGATGGGAAACTACAGTCGTTAATTTTCCCGACGACATGCAGCTCTACTGTAAGAATATAATGATGGTATCCTCTTGGGTAAAATATTCCGGAGGTAAAATAGTCCCCCATTCGGATCTCCGGGTGGGAACTACTCAGGAGGATGTTCTCATCAAGAAAAACAAAACAGGTATTCTACGGATCAGAACGTGGAATGATCTATCCCTTAATCGGGTATGTAAGTTAGGAAATTTGAAAAGAGAAATGTATAGGTTGAAGTTAGATGGGGAGTAGTGAAGTTTTGTGGCAGGATGAACAGTATTTTAATCAGTAAATATAAGTCTTATAATATTATTATTATAGAACTGAAATTTATCGGCTTTTTATCTGTAAGGGATAGTGAAATTGTAATTACAGCCTTTGATTCTCCCAAGTCTCCCGAATCCATTCATATAATTATATTTGCCGTATGATCATTCCCTGATTTTATATAGATTTTTAGAATAATGTGTATGGCTGTATTGAATTTCATTTGCAATCTGGAATAGCTATCCTCGCTCATCCAAGACCGCCGTTTCGTGTTTCCAAGCAGATTAAGGCAGAGTTTCCTAACGACCTGTATTTCATTCACTAGATCCAAACTGTTAGTCAGCCGGCTGGGGAACCCAACAGCCTGACAAAACCCGCCTTTCACATCTTCTCCCTGTATCTGTAATGCCACACGCACGATATTACAGACGTCTACCATTTGCTGTAGAATTCTTGAACATATTCTCGCCGCGGCGGATTAGCCGTGCGCACTGGGGCGCCGTGCTGTGGTGCGCACGGCCGTTCGCCATCGGGGTTCGAGTCCCCGCTCGGGTATGGATGTTTGTGTTGTCCTTAGGTTTACCTTAGTTTAAGTAGTTTGTAAGTTACGGACTAATGACCAAGCAGTTGAGTCCGATAGATTTACAAGCATTTCAACATTTGATTTGAACATATTCTCAGTTACAATATAGTAAATTTCCTTGAATCGGAAACATTTGATTTGAACATATTCTCAGTTCCAATATAGTAAATTTCCTTGAATCTTCCAATGCATCGTGCGAAACCCGGCTTGCCCCTTTCTCTCATGACATCTTGCGTTTTACAGATGAATGGCAACAGGCAGACTGCATATTTCTCGATTTTCGAAAGGAGTTTGACACGGTACCGCACTACATTCTGCTAACGAAGATACGAGTTGATGGAACAGATACATAAATATGTGAGTAGCTCGAAGTAATAGAACCTAGTACGTTGCGCTCGATAAATGATCTGACGGACATAATGAGTTGCAATCTGCGGCGGTTTGCTGATGATGCTGTAGTGCAAAGAGAGTGTCGTTATTGAATGACTGTAGTACGATCCAGAATGACAAATATCAGATTTCTAGCTGGTGTGAGGAATGGCAACTAACGCTAAATGTAGAAAAAATTTAAGGAGATGCAGATGAGTTTAACAATCACGTAATGTTCAAATACATCATTAGCAGTGTGCTGCTTAACAAATTCGCATCGTTTAAATATCTAGGCGTAACGCTGCATAGCGATATGAGATGGAACGAACATAATAGGACAGTCGTGGGGATGGAAAGCCGGCCGCGGTGGCCGAGCGCTCTGCGAGGCGCCAGTCACGGTCCGCACGGCCACTACGGTCGGGGAATCCATCCCTCGGGCATGGATATTTGTGCCGTCCTATTAGCTAGTTCATAAGTAGTTTGTAAGTTTAGGGACTGATGCCCACGTAGTTAAGTCCCATAAGCTATACAAACATTTGAACATTTTGGGACGGAAAAGGGTCGACTTCGCATTATTGGGAGAATTTTGGGAAGATGTGATTCGTCTGTAAACGACACCGCATATAAAACGCTTTTACGACCCCGTCTTGAATATTGCTCAAGTGTTTGGGATCCCCACCAGGTCAGTTTAAAGGAGCACACAGAGGCAGTTCAGAGGCGGGCGGTGAGGTTTGAAACTGGTAGATTCGATCAACGCGCGAGTGTTACCGAAGTGCTTCTGGATCTCAACTGGGAGTCGCTGGAGGGGAAGCTACGATCTTTTCTAGAAACACTGTTGAAGAAATTTAAAAGGCCGGAATTTAAGGCGCACTGCAGAGCGATTCTACATTTCGTATAAAGATCACATCATCATCATGAACTAAAGGCTATGCCTTGTCGATTTAGCCATGTCCCTCCATTGTCATCCTCTTCAATTCTTCGTACGATTTTATCTCCATACCTTCTTTGATGTTATTAAAATACGTTGCTCTTGGCTTGCCTCTTGGTCTTTTCCATAAAACTTTTCCTTCAAATACATTCTTTAGGAACTGGTTGTGTCTCATTATGTGCCCTATCATTTTTTATTTTCTTCTTCCTATATAATTTTGCGGCGTTCTGTTCTCGTTCACTTATCTTAAAACCTTTTCATTACTTTTCATATCTACCCAGCTGGTTTTCGTCATTCTTCTTCATTAGGACGCGTATGGATGCAAACACGTATTCGTTTTCCACTCGTTCTATATGGGAGTGGAACAGGAAAGCAAGTAACTAGTAGTGGTACCTAGTACTAGTCTTGTGTAGTTCGCGAACGAACTACTTTGGAAGAGCGCTCCCACAGGCGAACTACCCGAACTAGTTCGCAGATCTCTCGCCTCTTAGGTCGTCCGCTCCTTTTCCGAAGACTGACGGGGAACAGCGAAAGGACACGAGACCGCGCAGCATCGCGTGATTTGTAGATAATGTTCCTTCAGTGACCTATTAAATAAATAAATAAATCCATTTTAGAAAAGAATACTACGAGTACTCTGTATGAACAATAGTTGAATATCATTGGGTCACCCAGTCGTGTAAATAACTGGTTTATTTGCTCAAGTATTTAATGTATAATGGCACAAAAATACGGGTAATAGCACACGCTTGGGCAACACTGATCGTTATATAAAAAAGCTGTCATAACAAAAGAAAAAGCTCTTTTAGTAGCGGTAGCAAAAGCCAAAAAGAGCGGACGAACTAAAAAGAGCGACCTACTTCGCGGTCGAGCTGCGAACTAAAAGGAGAGCTACCAGTCACGAACTAAGAGCTAGCCGCGGTGGCCGAGGAGACTGAGACGCTCCAGTCACGGTCTGCACGGCCACTACGGTCGGGGGTTCGAATCCCCCCTCGGGCATGGATATTTGTGCCGTCCTAGTTCGTAAGTAGTTAATAAGTAGTTTGTAAGTTTAGGGACTGATGACCCCGTAGTTAAGTCCCATAGACTATACAAACATTTGAACATTTTTTTGAACGATCGGTCGCGAACTAAAATATGAGCGAGCGGTCGCGAGCTAAAACATGCGTTACCGATCGCGAACTATTATGCCGAACGTATCTCGCTTCTTAGTTCGTTGGATTCTTTTCCAAACACCGACGAGCAATAGCGAGAGGGCACGCAGCAAAATTAAAAACCACGTGTTTGCCTTCTGCTGCTGAGAGCCGTTTCAAGGTGAGCGTCTGCCTGCTAGATTACACAGTTCAGTGCTACGAAATTTCTGTTCTGAAGTATTCTGCACTCTGCAATATCTAATAAATTCCATAATGCCAAGATATATAGAAAACTCTAAGCATAAACGCGAGAAATTATCCACAAACTGTTTCTTTTTGTTTGCGTGATATCGTTAGCGGCTCAAGCAGCAAGCGCTTCATGCAGCTAGGTGGGGGAACTTCTCCCTCCACCTGCATACGCAGACCACGCCGCTCAGCCGTCACTGGGAGCGGACGAACTAAGGCAAAGAACTAGTTCGCGGCAGAGCCACGAACTAATAATGAAATATGCAAAATACTGAAAGTGTTAATGAGATCAATAATGCCTCAGATAGCACCTGTATAGAGAAGGTCGAAAGGTTAGTTGAAATAAATGTGTCACAAGCAGACAAACAGTAAGACGTCGCACATTACTTTCTTGAAGGCAGAGGAAGTGTTGTCGAAATGAGCATAATTCAGCAGGTGGATGAAGTTAATTAACACACACATCAGAAATGTCTTACCTGCTTATATCATCTGATAAGACAGCAAACTATCCTGAGTTATTACTGTACTTCACGCAGCAGTTGTCAATAAAATATATATGTCAGCACGAAATGTTTCGGGACGACCTTATCCCATTACCAATTTCATAAAACTTATCTGCTGCTAGGAAGCATCGTTAAACACAATAGTTGTGTATGTACATTGTCAAAAATAAAACTTTTCGCAGTACCACATGTTTCTCTGATGGCAGCAAGTTGTGCAACTGGCAGCGATGCTTCCTAGCAGCAGATAAGTTTTATGAACTTGATAATGTCGTCCCGAAACATGTCGTGCTGACATATATATTTTGTTGACAACTGGTGCGTGAAGTACAGTAATAATTGTAAAACGTTTGTGTGATGGCGTCTAAACAGATGATATCCTAAGTTAGTTCCCGAAAAAAAAAATCATTAACTACTCAGATAAAAGTTACCTCTAAGATAGTTCATCAATGCTGCGAAACCACAAAACGTTTAGATGCCGAAATTCTGCGGTTGGTATCTCTGCAGGCGAAACTTCTTTTTGAAACACTTCGTGGCTAGCGCAGTATCATCTTTATCGTAATGGAAGTAAAAAGGTTTGCGAGGCCCTTGCGGAGGGCGTCCCCTGGATTTACGACCTGCTGAGAGTCAGAGATATCGCTTTCTTCCGATGGTCGATAGAGACCGTAAAAGTTGGAGCCTGAAACCTGCCGTCCCGTAACGGTCACTCCTCGGGAGCTTTCTGGCGAAACACTCCAAACTGTTAAATTCTCGACGAACAGGACGACCAACGAGAGCGGGAAAAATGTAAGAGGTATCCGTTTCCAACATCGCAAAATCACGGCAATATTTGCAGACAAGAAACCGTCTGTCAGGGTACTTTAGGTTGTGTAAAATGCGGTAAGGAAGTAGTAAGATAGACACGTAGATAATGTCGTGAGAAAGGTGAACAAGAGACTGCGTTTTATTGGCAGAAACCCTTAAAAGATACAATAGAACTACTAAAGAAACTGTATACGCTACGCTTGTCCGTCCTTTTATGGAGTATTGCTGCCCAGTGTGGGATCATTATCAGGTGGGTTTGACGGAGGACATCGAAAGAGTCCAAAGAAGGGTAGCTCGTTTCGTATTGCCACGATACGGGAGAGACGGCGTTACGGAAATGATACAGGATCTGGGACGGGAATCATTACAACAATGGCGGTTATCGCTGCGGCGTGTGCTACTTACGAAACTCCGATCGCCAACATTCTCTTCCGAATGCGAAAATATATTGTTGATTCCCACTTACATACTTACATAGGTAGAAATGATCATCAGAAGAAAATAGGAGAAATCAAACGGAGAGATTCAGGTGTTGTTTCTTCCCGCGCGCTATTCGAGAATGGAATGGAAGATAAAATAGTATAACGGTGGTTCGATGTACCCTTTGTCAGGCACTTAAATGTAATTTGCAGAGTATCCCGTGTAGATGTAACATCACGGTTTAATGTCGATTCGCTAGCGTGTCATTACAAATGTTTGTAAAATAACGAGGGCAATTCAAAACTTAAGTTCCACATGAATAAGTGGCGCTAGCATCGCCAACTCTGTCCAGTTTCCATTAATTAAAACTTTCGGGCTAAGATGCCGTGGTCTTTCTGTTAAAGTTATTTAAAATTTATTTCTCCTGAGGATTTGTTGCCTACTGCGGGAAACATCTTCCGAGGTAAGTTGACTCACCTCGGACGAAGTCACCCGCAGAAGGTAACCAAACGTCACGAGAAAGAAGTTTTACAGACTGACACGGCATTTTAGCCCCGAAGTCTTAATTAATGAAGACGCCGGTTGTGAAAGTCTAAATGATATGTTGTTCCGTTCTGCATGTTAGAGTACTTTTTATTCGTCCATTCATCAGTGTAGGTGTTCAAGATGAGTAAAGCAATAGATTTTTTAAATTATTATTTTTAGTATGGCTTACATGCAGTGTTAACATAAAACAATTATTACTTTTTCAGCTTAAAGGTAAACGTACACCAAAGCACAGCTATCTAAATTTTAATATCTATGTTTTTATCTAAGTCAGCGATGCAGGGTCAGTCCTCATGAAATCACTCGAAATCCCTTAAAAGACTCGCAGGGAGCACTCTTCCCTAATTTGCCTGATTGTCTGTTCCGAGGCTTCACAGTCACATCCAGAAGATGTCACAAAACCCCATTTATGTAGACCGTATCTCGTACGTATTATGTTCGTGATTGCAGTCCTAAAACCATTCACGTATCTCGAGGTTTTCAATGGTTTGGCAGTTCTTCTCCCATAAATCTCATATATTTATAATTATTGACGTGGTGGCTGTTCATCCAAACATGTCCGAAAAGAACAGATACCATATTAATAATCTTACATCTTATAAAATAGGCTGTGTGTGTGTGTGCGTGTGCGTGTGTGTGTTTGTGTGTGTGTGTGTGTGTGTGTGTGTGTGTGTGTGTGTGTGCATGTATGTTCCACATCTCCTCCTAAACTGCTGGACCGATTTCAACCAAATTTGGTACACATGATCCTCACTAAACAATCGCTGTTGGGGTAAGAACCACCTACGACACGTAAGTAAGGATATATGACGTCATAAACAGTGACAGTCGTGAAAAACGGCCGCATCATGCAATAATATTCTACATCTGCTCCTACACTATTTTTTACAAATATTTTTTAAGGTCTGGAATCATTTTCTGTGGTTGCAAAAACCACATACGATACATAATTCATACGGTATCACGTCATAAACAACGATATCTGTCCCATCTTGCGGCGTGTGATGCCGTGATTTTATTTGTCAACTATTTGAGAATGAGAGCACTTAGGGGCTTGCAATGAATTGTAAACACAATTTCAAGTCTTTACGAAACCTTTTCTCGCTGACAAATCCAACAAAATGATGAAAGGAAAAACGTTTATCGCTTACTACTTTTCCAATGTCCACGATGTATATTACCGGCATTTAGCATGACGTAACAAGTTATTAATTCTGCACTGTAAATTTTATACGCCAGACAATTCACAACAGTACACATACATACCACTGAATGTTCCTTCGATATTATATCACAGTTCGTCATATAGTTCAAGAGGTATGAAGTCAAACAATTTGGTTCATGAAAAACCGCATCATCATGCATGAGGTTTTGATTTGTTACGTCTTTACTGCTAACACCATTAAATTTTATGAAGATACGTAGTTTCGGATGATGACTTTTACTTATATTTGACGTTATTATGAAGATACATCGTTTCCAACAATGAATTTTACTTACATTTGACACCTTGCCTAGGGCTACTGAATTTATTGACAGAGCGATCCAACAAGGATTTTTACTGACTGAGGTCTGGAACCCTAAAAAGCCATGATACACACATGCCCTTATTTAACAATCGTTACAAATCACGAGCATATAAGCTAGTTGTAGATATGCACACAACAAGCAATGTCAATTTCAATGCATACGCATTCAATCGCTCGATCTCTTGCGGGAATACAGTATAGGCTGCGAGCAAGAGATATCAATGAGCAAGGGACTAGAATTTGGGTTGGAAGGGAAGCGTGTTTGGATAGCCTAATTGGCGACGGCTGGCCCAAAGCGCGAAATCCGGGTTCGAATCCCGGTCCAGCACGTCGGGCGCCGTAGTTCAGTGCGCCCGACGATAGGACTGAACATCCTCTGTAATGAGAAAAGCTGACCCAACAAAGCATAGAAAAAAAACAACGTGCTACGACAGCAAGGAACAAAGCTGACAATAGAGAGAGAAAAAATGTATTTTCTACTTTTGCCCTTGAAACGGTCGAAATGTTTAAATATTTCGATTTTGTCTTGCTATTACGTTGTCATTTGCCAGGTGTTCGGTTCTCACTTGTGGATTTATTGAGCGGAGTCTATTCCGACAAAAAGCCGGTATATCATCAAAATGATCAGAGGTTTGTAAATCCAAGGGACTCAACTGCGTTGGTCATCAGTCCCCAGGTCCACAAACTATTTAAAGTAATTTAGAGTAACTTACGATAAGGACAACAGAAACACCCATGCTCGAAAGAGGACTCGAACCTCTGACGGCGAGCAACCGCGCGTTTCGCAGCAAGGCGTCTTACAACTCTCGGCAACTGTTGTTGTTGGGTGTTTAAAAGGGACTCAACTGCTGGGTTATCAGTCCCCTTCTCGGCAACTCCACCGCGGCAGATATATCATCATGAATAGGCAGGTCCACTCCGGGACCTTTGGAATTCTCGAAGCATTGTTGTGGATATATATCTATATATCATCATGAATAGGCAGGTCCACGTTCTCCGGGACCTTTGGAATTCTCGAAGCATTGTTGTGGAAGTTTTCTGCGATATATATATATATATATATATATATATATATATATATATATATATATATATATATATATAAATTGACACACATTGAATGACATGGGGTTTTATTAGAACCAAAAAGAAAAAAGTTAAAAAACTGTCCAACAGATGGCGCTTCATCAGAATTAGCATAACAAATTAAGACAAAGCAAAGATAATGTCCTCTACAGGAAATGTTCACCATCATTTCTCAACAATAGCTGTAGTCGAGGAATAATGTTGTGAACAGCACTGTAAAACATGTCCAGAGTTATGGTAAGGCTTTGCCGTCGGTTGTTGGCTTCCAGCATCCCTAGAGATGTCGGTCGATCACGATACACTTGCGACTTCAGGTGCCGCAAAGCCAATAATCTCACGGACTGAAGTCTGGGGACCTGGGAGGCCAAACGTGACAAAAGTGGCGGCTGAGCACACGATCATCACCAAACGACGCGAGCAAGAGATCCTTCAATATTTTGCATTACTTTCTCTTTTATTTTATTTTATAATTTTTTTAATGAACCCCATGTCATTCCAAGCATGTTTGTCAATTTTTACCTCTCTATCTACATTATTCTGTAATTTTTTAAGTTTTCAAATTTATACTGACCTTTTGATCACCCGGTATGTTACATAGCAACTGAAGGCAGTACATAGGTGTTGATCTGATGGTACCAGACATAAGGCGCATAGTAATTTTCAGCTCAACTATCAAGTTGGTATGAGAGTTCTTCCTTCACACTGAAGCACAGTATTCAGCAGCTGAAACAACAAGCGCTGTTGACGATATTCCCACGGTATCCATCGAAACTCCTCAAGTCGCGACGCATAATTTTTGAATGATGTTACTCCGTGTCTTAATCTTGGTAGCTGTGTCTCCCAGATGTGTCTTGAATGAAAGAGCGCGATCAAGGGTGATTCAAAGATTTTTGGAAACTTGTTATGATTTAGTACAGTTCCAATAAAGAGAAATTGGAGCCTGGCATGAGCATCTTTAGGTGTAAAGCACCTACTTCTATTATGGCAGTATGAAGTTTCAGTCGTCATTGTTTAAAATCCGAACCTTAGAATGGCTATAGCTTCTGTAAGGATTATTTTTGTGTAGATAAGATTCTTTGCACTACTCGCAGGAGCGATATCGTCTAGATAACAAAATTTCGTCGATGTGGTGTTAGAAAGGTCAGAAATGACAAGTTAAAAAGTAAATGGGTGAGGACTGAGCCCTGAGGTAGGTCATTGCTTAGTTTTCTCTCTTTAATTACATTGAATCAACGCATTAGAGAACCCTAGCAAGTGAAAGTACGTCGAGTAAGGCGATATTTTTTAGGCAAAACAAATGATACCAGAAACAATTCATCATGAGATTTCAGAAGTGTAACAGAAAAGTGTCAGTGGTAGCCATTGATCTCTATACTACCTGGATGTTGAACTACAGATTTCTGAGCGTGCAAATCGAAGATGTTCATATTCTGTTTCTTGACTAATTACAACATGATTGCTACGAAGTATTACAAGAAAACGAAAAGAAAATATGTTTGGATCTCGTACTCACGAATCTCTGTTACTTCACTTATTGACATAAATTTCGAATCCAGAGGTAATCTAGCAATTATTTGAACGTACTAACTGATCGAAATTCGTTTGACTAATTACAACAAGGAAGATAATGCAAAGTCGTGTAAAAAACATATGAATCTGCAGGAACGCTATGGTTCTATGCTGAGACACTTTAGTTCTACATCCAGTTTTTATATATATATATATATATATATATATATATATATATATATATATATATATATATATATATAATTAGCACCGAAGATAATGTAAAACAAACCGATTAAAATATTCAGTGCAAGGACAGAAGGATACCGCGTTTGAATAAAAGTAAAGGATGGAGAGACTTAAGTAATTCTGATACTTTACGACAAAACTGCGAATGAATACCTTTCGTTTAAGAAAAAGTGAAATCAATCGGTCGGATACATCTGTCTGACCGACTGACTTTAGTTTACTGCAAGGCCATCCCTATAAGAAATATAGAGAAAGAAATTGCGTTTGAGTATAGAAAAAGGAAGGCGAGCGTTATGTAAATTCTGATACTGGTGACAAATCTGTGGATGAATACCTTTCGTTTGAAACAAAAATGAAGGGAATCGGCCGGGTAGTTTGGTCTGGTCGACTGACTTTAGTTTTCGTAGATTTTTTTTAATATATAGGATAAAAAGCATAAGTTCATATACAAGAAACAATTTTAGTTATTTGCATTAATTGTGCACTAGATGTTCAATCAGAGCATTGTGTAATAACGCTGAACGTCAAATTCAAATGTTCAGTTGTTTGTAAAGCTTAGGGGACTTAACTGCGGGGGTCATCAGCCCCTAAACTTACAAACTACTTATGGACTAAATTATACTAAAGACAACACAAACATCCATGCCCGAGACAGGATTCGAACCTCCGACGCGGGAAGCCGCGCAGTCCGCAACGTGGTGCTCCAGACCGCTCGGATACTCCCGCGCGGCTCTGAAAATTGCAGAGATTCTGCAGAGGCGGATGCAGAAGTTAGGTGGGTATATCATGTAATTAATGAGGAGGTACTGAACAGAATTGGATAACAAAGAAGTTCCTGGCAGATGTTGACTAAGAGAAGGGATAGGTTGGTAGGACACATTCTGAGACATCAAGTAATTGTCAAGTTAGCGTTAGAAGGAAGTGTGTGAGGTAAAAATCGTAGAGGAAGAGAGTGACATGATCACAGTAAGCAGGTTGCAAAGAATGCAGGTTGTCGTACGTATTCTCGGCTTCCACTGCACAGGGTAGCGTAGAGAGCAGTATCAAATCTGTATGCGGAATGAAGACCACAACGACAGCGATGCAAGAGTTATAGGGGTGTGGTTGGCTGGCTTCACAGTTATACTTTTCCCCTTCCTCCCTGCAGTTGAGTTCACACATACGCTTCCACCTGTAAAACAGTTTGGCCCAGTCCATAAGCTCTGTTACTGCGCGTAACTTCGCAGAATCGTCAGGAATGAAACAACGGAAAAAGATGATTTGTTGTACAACACGTTCCGCAGAAGCTAACATGTTTTGTCACCCGCACTGAGATGGCACCCGTGCAGACGGCACAGCCAACGATCCCCGTTTCCTGCGCCACTTCCCTGTACCATAAACTAGCAAACTACCCAGCGTACCACAACACGGTCCCCAAAACAGGCCGCGCCACAACAGCAAGAAGAGCGATCCAAACTGGCGTAAAGCATGTGCGGTACGGCCGCCCGGAATCCGGCCTTACCAGTAGCTGCTGCCGCCTCCAGAAGTTGAGGGGACTTGGGAGACGGGGATGGAGGGCGGTGGAAGGGTGGGGGGTGGCAACACACACGGCGAGGGGTCAGCGACGCCCGTAAAGCGCCACCGTCGCAGGGATCAGTTTTGGCGCCGTTTCAGGAAGCCGTGCTTTACTGTTATTTCGCGGGCTCCCAACTTTAGTGGCAGGCTGCGTCTTAGGGCGGTTTAGACAATGGGCAGTGAGCGGCGCGGGTGCAGAATGGCACCGCCTGAATAAAGGAGGCCGGAAGAAGATCTGCGAATAGTGGAGACGTACGCGCGCGCCGGCCGTTATCCCCTCGCCGTCGTCCGTTCCGAAAAGCGCGGCGCGGAAAAAGGAAGGCGGAGAGATCTGGAAGGCGGTGCAGAAGCGTTTTTATCCTTGCGCACTGCCTCCACTACTGCGTTATCTGGGCCGCATAAATTTACTAGTTCCATCGCTGCGGCAGTGCGGAAATGCTTTAAAACAAACCGTTGGTATCTGACACCGTCGTATAAACCGCTCGTGGGTTTATTTACAACATGTAAACGCATAAACTCGTGGCAGAGATGCAGAGCCGCAGTTTTCTTGAGAACTCTGCTCGTGATCGCTGTTGTTCGCTTCACAAATATTCGGTAGCAATAAATACAGTAAACTCATGGGGTAGTTATAGAATGTGGTTGAAATGCTTGACAAGTCATCCTGATTTTTCTTTGCTTTTATTGTTGACTAGCGACTCGCTCGGCTTCACATCGGTGGAATTTGTATTCTATGTGAATAAAAATCGATATGTGTATGTTAAACACTGTGCATATACTATCCTCAGGATATTTATTCCATACTTATATAGTAACGAGCTTATATGCCCGTGCTTCGCAACGGTTATTGAAGGAGGACCTGTGTTTCATGACTTTTTAGGTTCCGGACCTCAATTAGTAAAAATAGAATCCTTATTGGATAGCTCAGTCAATAAACTCAGTTGTCCTAGCCAAGATGTCAAATAAGTAAAATTCATTGTCCGAAACGACCTATCTTCATCAAGTTTTTGATACAAAAGGTGAAACGTGCCAAAATAAGCAAAGAAATGTCGTTAAGTACTTCAGACACAAAGCGAAATCAGGAATACTATGTTCAATGTTTGTTGGTATTCGTAGACATAAGATTGCTTAATTCTGTCACAGATGTTCGCTTCCTTGTTGTACTACCCCATACTTATTATGCAGCAGCGGTGTTTATTAGTTCTTTGGTGCACTACAGCGCATCTATCGCTTGTTTGCTGTACTACGCAATCCATACTTTAAGCATAACCTTCCACTTTTATGAAACGAAGTTGTTCAAATGTTCAAATGTTTGTATAGTCTATGGGACTTAACTACAGGGTCAGCAGTCCCTAAACTTACAAACTACTTATGAACTACTTACGAACTAGGACGGCACAAATATCCATGCCCGAGGGGGGATTCGAACCCCCGACCGTAGTGGCCGTGCAGACCGTGAATGGAGCGCCTCAGTCTCCTCGGCCACCGCGGCCGGCGAAACGAAGTTGCTCCGTGCAAATCCGTGAAGTAGTTTAGGAGAGTAGGTATTTCTAATAGATGAAAAGACAGTTACTGAAAACAGTTTATATTGCGATTTGATGAAATCTTGCCTATTTATTGCCCCAATCTCAGCTCAAATTTCCGGTGAAAACCGCATAAATATGTGTTAGTAGTTTTTTTTTAATTTATTTTCTTTTAATACGTTTGCGAAACGTTTTAGAAATAGGCATTCTTCATTAATATGATGTAGCTTACATGATACATCAGTTATATTCGCCATTTAAAACATTTCATGATCTTTCATCTCTGGACAATGGGCTGAGGCATGGAAAACTGAAATACAATAATAAGTATTTCCTTAATGAAGTAGAAATATCACAGAAAACAATTATTATTCTTGCGGTTGGCTCTCTGTTAGATGCGCTATTGTCGCTCCAAGCGCGATACTTAAACTTCCATAGCAGTTGTACATATAAGTTAGACTGTGACATCGGTATGTAAATATATGAATTAAACACGACAAGGATTGTATCAGTTTTATATTCATTGCGTTGAATCATATATCGTTGAACATTGCAGCCAAGAAAACGATTTTCAGAAATGTGGTACATTTGAAAATTCAAAGAGTAAGTAGTATTTTCAAAGGGTAATAATCCGATCGCTGCCCCGAACTTCATACAAACACCCGCAGCGCTATCTATTCGTTCTTTGCTGCATTCCGCCGTTCATTCCAGGCATGAAATACACCTAAAACTTCAAATTGCGATATCTTTTACTTTCCTGGTCTGATTTTGATGAAATGAAGCTATATGTTGCTCCAGGATATTCTCTATTTATCTGTGATACCCCTATGAATGTTCATTTAGTACTTTTGGAGATTACTCTCTACAAATAGATACATGCGATTGCTTTGAGAGAAATGTTTAAATTGTGATATCTTACTTTTCTTGATCTGATTTTGTGAAATGAAGCGCTTCTGTAACCGCAAGATACCCTTACGTTTCCTGCGAAAACCTCCTGAAAATTCGTCTATTAGTTTTGGAGATGAAAGAGAAAGATAGACATGACGCTTGTCGATGAAAAACGTTAAATTGTGATGTTCTTCTTTCTGTGATCCGATTTTTATGACACTAAGTCTATATGTTGTCCCAAGGTACGCTGAAGTTACCCCATGCGAATTCGTAAAGTAGTTTTGGAGAAGTGATTTTTAATAGATGAACAGACAGACACTACGGTCTATGAAAGCACTTCGAGATTCTATTTTGATGAAATCATGCCTAGATCCTGAAACAATCTTCGCTCATGTTACCTGTGAAAACCGCATCAAAATTCGCACTCTAATTTTGAAGATTGAAGCGAACAGCGACAGGGCTACATTTACAAATTTAGTGTTAGTATAGATATGTTGTACAATTGTAAAATTTTGCAGGAATATATTGATTTGTATAAATGCTGTATGTCGGTAAAATCTGTTGCGAATATGGTTAGTAGTAAAGAAGTAATAGATTAAAACGTGATGCTTGATGGACCGGTTTTCCATGAACGTTACTCTATACGTCCTCATATCTCATGCACAACTGTGATACAATTTCGAACGTACATTCAGCTTTAAGTGCGTATTCAGTCTGCAAAATTTCCTGCGAGTAAAATTGGTTGTGTAGAAATCATAAATTGTAACGTTATACTGAATGCCATAGTTTTGCTCCATGAACAACAGAAAAGTAGTAAGCGAGAAAATTTTGTTCCTTTTATTATTCTGATGTGGTTGTCTGCGAGAAAAAGTTTAATAAAGGTTTGAAATTATGTTTAAAGTTTGTTGCAAGTCGCCAAGTATTGTCATTCTCATACAGTGTAATTAAAAATTCTCAGCGCATTTTGGGATTCCTATTGTTCATGAAGTTATATCTCCTGAACCATGTATAGTACGTGGTTCGTACTCCTACAGCCGTTATACCTCACAATATGTGTACCAAATTTGGTTGAAATCGGTGCAGTAGTTTAGGAGAAAATGTGCAGCATTGTAGTTTGTCGCAGAAGTTTTTCGCGCATCTTATTGCTTATGACACCATATCTCCTTACTTATGTGTCGTAGGTGATTCTTACCCCGACAGCGATTGTTGCCTGATATTAAAGAACATGTGTACCATGTTTGGTTGAAATCGGTCCAGTACTTTAGGAGGAGATGACGAACATACATACATATAAACTTACATACATACACACATACAGCATATTTTATAATATATAATATATCACAGTGTAACACATAAACTCCTGGAAAATGAAAAAAGAACACCACGAATTCTTCAACCCAGCAGAGCGAAGTTTTATTGACACATTCTTGAGGATGTATCCAACACTCGATCACGCAGTCATAACCATACGCACGTCAGTATAGTGATCAGAGCGTGCATAATGTCGACGCCAAGATCATTTATACCTTCCATTTGCAGCAATGCAGGGTGAAACTTTCTCATGAAGACGATTTTAAAGGTGCCGTATGAAGTCTTACGGTATTGTCTGCCATGCCATTTTCAACTGATGGTTCAGTTGGACCAGATCTCGTGCCAGTCATGCAGACCACGCCTAGATGTAAAAAAATCGGCCCCAGGCTACTTAATGGGGAACAGATTTGGGGATAATGATGGGCACAGTAGTTGACATACACCTAGAAGAGTACGTTGGGTTGTACGGGATACTTGTAAACGTGACTTGTCCGTCTTGCAACCACTCATGCACCAACAAAGTGATATGCTTTTTCTAGAGAACAATGCAGATCCACATGTATCCCATACCACTCAACGTGCTCTTCAGGTGTCCGTCAACTACCCTGGCCAGCACGATCCATGGCAGGCCATTCCACATAACCACATTCGGAACCTCTACGATCGATTCCATAAAAGAATTACATCTTACATAGCTGTAACATGAGGGTATACATGGTATTAACGCCAACACTGCGGACGCTCTGGTGACTGTACTCAACGTGCGTACAGCTCTGCCTGTTTGATCGTGTGTCATATACAACCTCAAGAATGAGTCGATAAAATTTCCCTCTGCTGGGTCGACGAATTCATGGTGTTCTTTTTTCATTTTCTAGGAGTGAATTTAAAAGTTTATGGACCATTTGCATAACTAGAGATCAAATCTGACGCTAGTTCAGAAATTAAACTCTGTTCAGGGCTCCGTAGTGTAACGCTAGACTTAAATCCGCCGAGCTGGTTTAACGCCGATCTCAGTCAAAACGGAAGATGCTTGACAACACCCCTAAATCAGCAATCTACATGATATTGGGCCTCCACTATAGGTATTTAGGTTTTCATGTTGTAAATATGGAAGGAAGTAAACAAGAAAAAGACTCATATTGAAACAATTCCTGGCACGAAAAAGATTTCTATAAATCGTATTGGGGCTGTACAAGGACACGGTAGAACGGAAAATATGACTTTATCGTAATACGGAATTAATCCAAGTCCGCTGCAGTAATATTTATTCAGCATGTGCGGACTGTTTCCTCTACAACTTGTTTCGGCTATCGCCATTATCAAGTGAACATCTACATGGACTTACGTGCATAAAGCATTTTAGAGTCAGTATATTTTTTGTAGAAAGATCTTGAATTCACGTATCTCGTTATTGGATTTATTTGATAAATAAATAGACACTTTTCACTTCCTTGGTGCCTCAAAGGGGTAAGGGAAAAATTCGTTGCTTTATTGTTTTGTTAAGGTTTGTATAGGATCCGCGTCGGGGAAAGCAGACGGATGCGATAAGCGACGCGGAGGGCGTGGTGGATCTGCAGGGACTAATAATACACAGAGAGGACGGAGATCCAGGCTGGGTGGAAACTGCACAGGACAGGATACATGAAGGAACGGTCGGCATATAGGATGCTGGAGGGGTTCAGTCCCCATGTTTGGACGGAGAGGAGCTCGAGCAAGTTGAGGCGGGAGAGGGCTTTCTAGCATTATTCAGGAGGGGGAACGGTCCACGGTGAGGCGAGGGTGTTTGATGGTGGAGGTTTGAGGGACGGGTTGGTCATGGAGCGTAAAGTAAAGATGATGATGACAGAAGGAAGGGGTGGTGCGATCTTTGATAATTACCTGCGATTTGGTGGTCACGTACATAGTCCACGTTATGTACAACTAGTTCAGTGAGAAGAAGTATTCCCAAAAAACGGTTCCATAAATGGAACTATATTGCCACAAGACCACAAGTCGTCCGATTGCCGACGTGGCACAATGGATGGCGTCACTGATTGCGCTGCTGAAGGTCGCCGGTACAATCCTGTCCACCGGCAAAAATATATTTCTTTATATTTATCATTTCCAGAATATTCTACATCTTTCTTATGTTCACTTGTAATTTCTGCACGTTTCTTATGTTAATTATTCTTCTAATTTCTGGTAAATTCTGTCTGTGTATAAATAGCAGAGCACTATGCCCGAGAAGACTTCCTAAGTAATAGAACACAGTACGTTGTTCTCGACGGCGAGTGTTCATCAGAGACGAGTGTATCATCAGGCGTGCCCCAGGGAAGTGTGATGGGACCGCTATTATTTTCTATCTATATAAATGATCTTTTGGAGAGACTAACTTGTAATTTGCGGCTGTTTGTTGATGATGCTGTGGTGTATGGGAGGGTGTAGTCTTTAACTCACTGTAAAGGCATACAGGATGACTTAGACAAAATTACTAGTTGGTGCGAAAAATGGCAGCTAGCTCTCAATGTAAAAAAATGCAAGATGATGCGCATGAGTAGGAAAAACAATCCCATAATATTCGAATACAGCATTAGTAGTGAGCTTCTTGATGCAGTCGCGTCGTTCAAATATCTAGGCGTAACATTGCAGAGCGATATGAAATGGAACGAACACGTAAGGACAGTTGTGAGTAAGGCGGACAGCCGACTTCGGTTTATTGGGAGAATTTTGGGAAGATGTACTTCATCTGTAAAGGACACCGCGTATAAAACGCTGGTACGACCAAGTCTTGAGTATTGCTCTAGTATTTGGGACCCGCAGCAGATCAGTTTAAAGGAAGACATAGAAACAGTTCAGAGGCGAGCAGCTAGGTTCGACCAAAGCGCGAGTGTCACGGAAATGTTCCGGCAACTCAATTGGGGATCGCTGGAGAAAGGACGACGTTCCTTTCGTGAATTTCTGTTGAGGAAATTTAGAGGGCCGGAATTTGAAGCTGAGTGTAGTACATTTGGCGTAGTGATCACAATGACAAGATAAGAGAAATTAGGGCTCGTACGGAGGCATATAGGCACTCTTTTTTTCCTCGTTTTGTTTGGGAGTGGAATAGAATTGCCTAGTAGTGGTACAGTGTACCCTGCGCCACGCACCTTACGGTTGATTGCGGAGTACGTATGTAGATGCAGAGGCAGTCAGTGCTGCGTGTATGTTGCAGTTCGCAATAAACCTTCTTTCAGTGTAAGTGTTGTGTTCATTTGACACCCCTGTCTTCGAATTCAAGCCCGCTTCCATTTTAACACGACAGTATTTCCCATATCTAGTCCAGTCGAAGCCCTGCAAAGCCAATAAATGACTGTAGTATCAACATTTGACTCATGTTCCTAGGTAGTAATGACTAGAAATGTAAGAGCCTCAGCACGTGAAGCCTTGGGTAAGGCTCTAGCCGCCACCACTTAGGCCCCCGAGGGCGCCGGCGTTGCCGGGACTCCATCATTTAACAGCCCGAGTCCATAAACAGGAAGCAGACGGCGGCGGCGGCGGCGCTACAAGGGGCTTATATCTCTGGCCGAGAGCGGCCGCAGGGCCGGTGGCTCGCCACACCGTATCCCCCCTCCCCCTGCCACCCCCCCCCCCCCTCCTCAGCCAATATCGCGGGTGGCCGTTTTATGACGCCGCGACGTCCGGCCACGCTATCGAGCGAAAGCCGAGGTTGTCGCCCAGTCGCCTGGCCGCCGGTGTCCAGAGGGAGAGCCGCATCCACACAGCAGACGCAGCCACAACACGGCGGCTCACCACTGCCATTTGTGGTCTGTTGGGCCAACCACCACTCTTCTGACCTTAGAAAAAAGTAATTTCTAATGTCTTAATTTACGGCCAGAACACAGACTCTGGCTCTATAGGGAAGCAGCCAGGTCGGAATACAAAACTACACTCGTCAAAACAATATGGGGATCAAAGTAAAAGTGGTTTCACTTCATACTGATGGCTAGTACAGAAACTCGAAAGTCAGTCAAAGTTGCAAAATTTCCTTTATTTCAGTGACGCATGAGGCATCATCAAATGTTCAAATCTTTGTAAAGCTTATGGGACTTAACTACAGGGTCATCAGTCCCTAAACTTGCAAACTACTTATCAACTAGCTTATCCTAAAGACGGCACAAATATCCATGCCCGAGGGGGGATTCGAACCCCGACCGAAGTGGCCGTCCAGACCGTGACTGGAGCGCCCAGTCCCCTCGGCCACCGCGGCCGGTGAAAGGCATCATCAGATAATGTAAGCAATATACAGGGTGAGTCACCTAACATTACCGCTGGATATATTTCGCAAACCGCATCAAATACTGACGAACCGATTCCACAGACCGAACGTGAGGAGAGGGGCTACTGTAATTGGTTAATACAAACCATAAAAAATGCACGGAAGTATGTTTCTTAGCACAAACCTACGTTTTTTTTTAATTGGAGCCCCTTTAGTTTTGCTAGTACATCTGAACATATAAACAAATACGTAATCAGTGCCGTTTGTTGAATTGTAAAATGTTAATTACATCCGGAGATATTGTAACCTAAAGTTGACGCTTGAGTACCACTTCTCCGCTGTTCGATCGTGTGTATCGGAGAGCACCGAATTAAGTAGGGATCCAAATGAAACGGTGATGTTAGGTGACTCACCCTGTATGGTGAGCTATCTGTCATCATCGTAAAATACACCATCTAGGAAGGAAATCTATCGCAATAGTTTAAACATTTAGGCGTTAGGGCAGCAACGAGGTCGGAAGCCTTCGCCGGTCGCATTCTGTGTGGCCACTCTGTGCTGTGCGCAACATTATATGTTTGGTTTCGCATATCGCCTAAATATTTAAACGACTATGACGATAGGTTTCCTTCCTAGATGGTTTATTTCACGATTATGACAGATATCTCATCATACATCGTTTACATTATCTGACGGATACGTCAAACGGGCGAAACGCGTCAGTGAAACACCATCTTACAACTGACACGGACTTTTCACATAAATACGGGGATCATTTCAGATATCTAGGTTCTGAAGTACTGCCATCGCCGGAATGAACAGAAATGGTTAGACGTCTGGCTGTTGATCAGTATGATATTTTTACGCTGTATCGTAGTGTGCGCTGATATGAAAGGAGCATTAAAAATGTCTGCCGGAACCGGGAGTCGAACCTGGGACATTCGCCTTTCGACTGAGCTATCCCGGCACACTTCACGATTCGTCCTCGCAGCTTTACTTCGGCCAGTTTGAAAAAGTAGGAGACGAGATACTGGTGGACGTATAGCTGTGAAGATGAACCGTGAAGCGTGCCAGGATAACTCAGTCGGTAGAGCGCTTGCCCGCGAAAGGTGAAGGCCCCAGGTTCGACCCGCGGTTCCGGCACACAGTTTTAATCCGCCAGGGAAGTTTCGTCCTGTTCTCTGTTTACTGACTGCAGCAACAACATTACAGCAACAGTGATAATGGTAGTAGCAGAAAGTTACTGTAGAGGGGTACAGATAGTCGGATGAACAGGAAGTACAATGCAAATTATCCGAAGCCATAGGAAGGTTGGAAGCGGGATGTACAGAGAGGGAGATGGCTGCCATACGGGAGTGTGCAATAGTGTAATTCCCAGGACCTGGACGCGATTACATGCATCAGCAACCGTTAAAAGAAGGACAGGCCAAGGTCGCTCACGGGTAAGCAAGAGATGACCGATGTCTCGCCGCGGAGGAATAGCCGAGCGCACTGACGCTCCGTACTGTTTTGCACGTGACCATTCGCCGTCGGAGGTTCGAGTCCTCCCTAGAGCATGGGTGTACGTGTTGTACTTACGTAAGTGTAACTTTTTAAGTAGTTTGTAAGGTAGGGACTAATAACCAAACAGTTATCTACAATAGTTTTAGAAACATATAACCGTTGTCTCCGATTATCAGGCCGTCGAGATACGAGGCTGAATGCATCTCAGCTGCAACTCTCCCTCTACGCATCAACAGCATTGGTAATATCCAAGCACACAGTTCGAAATCGCCTCCGGCGTATGGCTTCCTTTCGCGGAGGCCTATGGTGTGTGTCCCATTAAAACCACGACACCTTTTAGCACGCATAAATTTGATGAATGAACGTTAGGACTGGAATCGTAACGAATGGCGCCGTGTTCCCTTCACAGATGAGTCAAGATTTTGTGCCTTTCGGAGATCAAATCTTTCGAGAACTGTGATGGACCATGGGCATTATTGGCTTTACGTTCTTCTTCCGTCGAAGTGCTAAATCAAAAAATGTTCAAACGTTTTTTAAGCTTAAGGGACTTAACTGCGGGGTCATTAGTCCCTATAGTTACAAACTACTTATGAACTAACTACTTACACTAAAGACGACTGAAATATCCATGCCCGAGGGGGGGATTCGAACCCCTGACCGTAGCGGCCGTGCAGACTGTGACTGGCGCGCCGAAGACCGCTCGGCCACTTCGGCCACCCTCAAAATTTCAGCTCGATATCTTTCGTGCAAGCTAAGCAGTCATGATGGCAATGAATGACATGCAGTTGTCAGCAAGTTTACCGCGTATGGGTTATGTGTCGACTATGATTTGCCTTTTTGTGTTGTGTGATATACTGAGCGAAGAGAGTGGCAATGAACTGGCAAATCACTTTACAGACAAAAAGACGAGAAACAAATGTAGTTTTTCTTCTCTTCACTGTCGTGCGATGTATAACCGTTGTGAGTGCTAGCATCGTTACAGTCGTGCCCACCAGAAACTTCCAAACGCAGCGCTGCAGCAGGACGCTGAACAGGACCACACCTATCTCATGTATTTGTTATAAAATTTGTAGTTAAGGGAAATCAAATTGCATTTAAAAATTTAATATCCACATTGGAGTATAGTTATTATACAATAATTCAAAATTGTTCCTGTAATGCAATAAAAAAAATTTAGTTTCAGATATTTATCCTTTATTACGTTATAAGTTTCACGATTTATTTTGCTTCAAGCGTACTGTGATGCTCGAGTGCTATACTGGAGGCTACAATAGATCTTTCACCAACAAGATCGCAAGGGTTGTCGTCACCCTGTCTTCTGTAGGTACAGCATTTCTCGCGCATTCTACTTTGTGTTGTGAGGAGCCAATTTATTGAGTAAATATTGGTATGTTGTTCTCAAGTCATTCATATTACAGATAACGTTTTCCACTTGCAGCACCGCTAAGGAGTTTTTAGAATGTTTTGTTGTCACGGCACGAAACCAATGTTTTCTTTTCTTCCCGCTTGTCTTCGTCCAAACGCACTTATTTACGTACTTACTTATTCTGGCCACACAAACCGCACCCGGTCTTTGTCTCCCGCGGTATTATCCATCCATCTCACTCTCTGACGTTCCAGTCGTCTCTTTCCCACAGCTTCTCCATCCACTACAGCCTTTATAACCGTGTTCTCGCCTGTCCTCTTAATTTGACACTCGCTACGATGTCAGGCATTGTGTGTACTTGAGTTCCTTGTTTTTCCTTATTCTCTGCTGTTCATTTTCTTTCATTGGTCCATCCGTTTTTCTCAGTACTTTGTTTTCACACAAAACTAGTGTATCTGTTTTCTTTGTCAGGGTCATGTCTCACTTGTCCAAAAGCACATAAAATGTAATTGCGGCGCATAAAAAGTTTTTATTACCCGCCATCCTGAAATATTACGTAAAATATGATGACAGTAGTATGTCAACGATTTATGCCAAAGAAATTTCTTGAGTATTTGATGATATTTCTTCGTGAAAGAAATGACAAAAAATATTATCGTGTAATACCGTCGTTAGTAGCCCTGATGGTTCTGGAGGGAGCTGGGAACTGTAGAGTGTAAAACACTATAGGAGGAGACAAAGGTTTGAATAAACCCACAAACAATTGAGGACGTAGAGTGAAAGTGTTATTCTCGAATGATGAGGTTAAGCAGATTTTGTGATGGGTCGCAACAAACTAAGTCATATGATTGATGAAGGCCCTCCGCATAAGCAAAATAAATAAATAAATAAATGAAAAAATAAAGTAAAATTATTATTAATGAATCTGCGCAGCGCAGCATCCAGCCTGCTACTAAATTGCCCCCTGCGGCGTCAGTCGCCTTGGCCAGTGTAACAGGTCACTGCCCGGTCGGTAAAGAGCCCCGCCACTTCGCCAGAGGATAGCGAGAGGTCCTTGACGCTGAGGCGGCCCTGGGTTTATCTCTCCCCCGCTGTCTCGCTAGCAACCTCCCCCCTCCTCCCTTTCAACTCACCCTCTTTGTCTTCTTCACGACGCACTCACTGTGTGGCTTGCCGTCTGTCCTTTTAGGAGCAGGCGTGGCCATCTTTTCGCGAACGAAACTTGGGAGCCATTCAGTAATTCTTCCTTTTGTTTTATCCTAGCGCCTTTCCTTTGTGATTTAGGTTGGAAGTAACAAACAAGCTTTCTCTTTATATTGTGGGGGTTTTGTTCTGCAATATGATAAAGTACCAGAATACGCTACTTTCAATAAACATTGCAGAGAAATAGGGATACAAGAAGAAGATATTTGAATTGAGAAGCAGTATCTGTTGCGAATTATAATATTTATTACTTCTAACGCATTTCACGATTTGGCGCCTCATCAGAAAACAGGGGAAATATACAAAAATATGTCAGTTTCATGCCGCGGACCTATCCACTAGAATAACAACGGGAAACACACACACTTACCATCGGAACTACATAAAATTACTTGAAACGGAGGGCCTACAATCAAAACTGGCTATGTCCACTAAAGAAAAAAAAATGAGTTAGCACTGAAATTGAATATATTGGTAGCCATGATTATCCTGTTGTACCATTTACGCAACAAAACTGACCCTAAACCCCCTTCTGCCTTAAACGTTGGATATTAGTAAGACAACTGTCCATTGGGCTTGCAGCCGGATCATATTGATCCTGAAACGGTTCTTGGAAGGTTTTCATGCTGTCGAAACACGCTACTGCCGGGGTGATGTTACAGCCAGACAATACCTTTCATCTGATTTCAATATTGCAAAATTATGGAAGCAGTACAATGATTCTGTCACTGCTGATGTCGCGGCTGATGTAAAGGTTGAGGACACTCATTTCCGTGCTTATTTAAATTTTAATATTGGATTCGGAACTCCGGCAACAGATGCATGTTTTAAGTGTACTATGTTACAAGAAAAGCTTAAGATAACTAATAATGAAAATGAGAGGACGCAAATTATTACTGAGCTAAGAATACATAAATTAAGAGCTAAGGCATTCTATGATATTGTAAAGACACCAGAAGAAGGAGTAGTGCAATTTTCATATGACTGCAAAAAAAAAAAAAAAAATGTTATGCCCAAAGTACTTGACTAAGCTGCATATCATTCAAGTTAGTTGTACTATTACAATTTCACTGTCTGAGAAGGATATTCAAAACAAAATCTAATCACGGAAAATGTGCTTCTTATGTGTGGAAAGAAAGCGATGCCTCAAGAGGAGCAAATGAAATTGCCTGTGTATTACTAAATACGGCGAAGGTGGCAAAAAAGTTAGGCTCATATGAGACAGCTGCGATGGGCGGAATAAGAATTGCTCTATCGAGATATTCTTCCCGGATTTGCCACCGGATAATACTGTGTATACCCCACAATATTTCGTCGAAGCAACTGTCGACATCTTCAGGTGTTGGTAGTTCCTGCTAGTCACTAATGCAAGTCACAATTCCTCTGTGGTTACAATGATTTCTTACTGGTTTACCCATGATGCACCGCCCCGGTGGAGTAGCTGAGCGGTCTAAAGCGCCTCGCTGCTGAGAGCGCAGTTGCTCGCCGTGGAGGTTCAAGTCCTCCCTGGGGTGTGTATGTGTGTGTGTCTGTTTGTCCGTAGGTTAGTTTACCTACGTTTAAGTAGTTTGTAAGCTACGGACTGATGACCACGCAGTTTGGTCCGATAGATTTACAGACATTTGAACATGATGCACCAAGTAATATAAAAGAAGTTCAACTGACTTTTCATGTAGTTGAACATTTATACATCCCACCTGATCGTGTTTCCGGGCGAACTGAGAAGGTTTCGAGAAAGAGAAACAATCGTACGTCCAGAAGAACTTCTGACTATTTTTCAGGACCATGGAACAGTAAGAAAACATGGCGAAGATACAATAATTTATGATTGGAAGCGTCTTAATGAAGAAATGTATTTTCATTAAAAAGTAAAAAAACTGTAAATATGTTAGTGAGAGGTGAACCAAACTGACTATGGCCAATATAAAGGGGGAAGTCGTGCTCTGGAATGAATAAAATATGAATAACTCCTGAAGTTAGAATCAATAAAGAGAAACTGAAAGATACAAACAACTCACTTACCAATCATTTTGGAGAAGATTGGCAACAGGATGGCCCTTTGTTTTAGTATAAAGACTTAATAATTGGTGGTGTAAACGACAAAGAGTTGGAATGGAAGTAAATTATTCCGAAGTAACTGAAGCATATACAGAACCACCGGTTTAAAATATGTAAAATTAACTTCCTCAATTGCAGTTTAAAATCCAATATGTAATTGTTACCTTACAGGTAGTTTTGATGTGATTCTTCAGTTTCTCCCCGCGTATTTGATAATCAAAATATCCACGGGTGTACTGCCGGTCTATAGTGTCCAAAGGGCAAGGTAGTTTTGAGCAAGTTCTTAAATATATTTTATTTTAAAACTGTAAGCCATCTGAAGTTATTCAATTTTGGCTAATAAACAGGTTTCTTGAAATAAAATATGGAGCTTCTTTGCCTGATGTTTAGTAAAAATCTCTTTAAGGACTGGCTATGTCCAGTAGGTCAGTAACAAAACTTGTTACGTCCAAAGAGTATTGCTCCATATCTTGACCATAATTTACTTATAATTTCTATGACTGCCATTTTTAACTTCATTTTGACCTGATTTAACTGTTCCACTCGCAAATGGAATTTACCCAGATAGCGCTAACGACCTTCCCGATGGACGAGAATGGTGGCTTAGATTTTCATACTTGTAGTTACAAATTCGTGTGCAGTGTCGTATTTCATTTCTTTAATCTCCTTCTTCCAATTTAGTTAAATATTAGTTGGTATTGTTGATTGCAAAGTGACAGGATACGGTTGCAAAGTTGAGGTTCATACAGATGATACTGAAAATTTCCTCGTAGTTAGGTTTATATTTTTTGACCATTCTTTAATTATTGAGACATTTATATGTATATATTTCGTTTTAAATAGTGTTTTCATCAGATGAAAATTCTAAAACATTCATTTTGTCGTTCTTCCAGAAAGATGGGCAATGTTCTAAAACTAATGGTGTGTTTGTGAAAAAATTCACTTAAAGTTTTTTTGAAGTCATATGAAGATAAATTATACTTCTTGAAACAAAATTAAAACCGAAAATAGTTCCGCGCTATCTGGGTTAAACCGTGAAGCAACAATGTGTAAATATTTCCATTTTTCTCAAAACTGCTTTACCTTGACATGGCCAGTTTTTATTCTACACCCCTGAAATGACGCAACCCATTTGAAATTGAACCGTTTGCTTTCATTTATTTTATTAGTTTTCTTCTTTTGATATTTAAACCATATTTTTAAAATATTTCACCAAAGTTATTACACTGGTCAAAACAATTAGGGCACTAGTTGAGATATCTACGTTCGGAAGTATTGTCATCGCAGGATGAACTAAAATTGTTCGATGTCGTTCGGTCGGTTCTACAGAGTGGAAACCAGAACATTCGAGTAATCGAAATAGTGGCAATAGCAGAAACTTGATGAGAGAGGGTTGGTGTTGATTACCCGTTGAGTCCGATACATTTACAAACATCTGAACATTTGAGCACACAGGAGCCGTTGGGCTGGCGCGCGTAGACACGTCTAGAGCACACTGGAACAAATACACTACTGGCCATTAGAATTGCTACACCAAGAAGAAAATAGATGATAAACGGGTATTCATTGGACAAATGTATTATACTAGAACCGACATGTGATCACATTTTCAAGCAATTTGGATCATACATCCCGAGAAATCACTACCCAGAATAACCACCTTGGCCGCAATAACGGCCTTGATACGCCTGGGCGTTCAGTCAAACAGAGTTTGGATGACGTGTACAGGTACAGATGCCCATGCAGTTCAACACGATACCACAGTTCATCAAGAGCAGTGACTGGCGTATTGTGACGAGCCAGTTGCTCAGCCACCATTGACCAGACGTTTTCAATTGGTGAGAGATGTGGAAAATGTACTGGCCAGGGCAGCAGTCGAACATTTTCCGTATTCAGAAACCCCCGTACTGGACCTGCAGCATGCAGTAGTACATTATCGTGCTGAAATTTAGGGTTTCGCAAGGGTCAAACGAAGGGTAAAGCCACGGTTCGTAACACATCTGAAATGTAACGTCCACTGTTAAGAGTGGCGTCGATGCTAACAAGAGGTGACCGAGACGTGTAACCAATGGCACCCCATATCATCACGCCGGGTGATACTCCAGTTTGTCGATGACGAATACACGCTTCCAATGTGCCTCTACCGCGATGTCACCAAAGACGAATGCGATCATCATGATGCTGTAAACAGAACTTGGATTCATGCAGAAAAATGACGTTTATCTATTTGTGCCCCCAGGCGGTCGTTCCTGTGATGCAGCGTAAAATGGTAACCGCAGTCATGGTCTCGGAGCTCATAGTCCATGCTGCTGCAAACGTCGTCGAACTGTTCGTGCAGATGGTTGTTGTCTTGCAAACGTCCCCATCTGTTGACTCAGGGATCGAGACGTGGCTGCACAATCCATTACAGCTAGATGCCTGTCATCTGGACTGCTAGTGATACGAGGCCGTTGGGATCCAGCACGGCGTTCCGTACTGTCCTCCTGAACCCACCGATTCGATATTCTGTTAACAGTCATTGGATCGCGACCAACACGAGTAGCAATGTCGCGATACTATAATACGCAATCGGGATAGGCTAAATCGGACCTTTAACAAAGTCGGAAACATAATGGTACGCATTTCTCCTCCTTACACGAGGCATCACAACAACGTTTCACCTGGCAACACCGGTAAACTGCTGTTTGTGTGTGAGAAATATGTTGGAAACTTTCCTCATGTCAACATGTTGTAGGTATCGCCACCAGTGCCAATGCTCTGAAAAGCTAATCATTTGCATATGAGAGCATCTTCTTCCTGTCGGTTAAATTTCTCGTCTGTAGCACGTCATCTTCGTGTCGGAGCAATTTTAATGGCCAGGAGTGTATATCGAGACAAAATATGTCTCTGGACATTTTTACGAATACTAGCGGCTCCGCTCGCGTGTTGGTTGATTATGATAGATAATGCGCGAAACGTCAAATAGATTTTCTTTAAAAAGATGTGTTCAAAGAAATTTCTTTTTTACAGCTTTATTTATTTATTCTTATATTTCCTTATTCGAATGCTTATCCTTTCAGAGAAAGAGCTGAAGACTTTTAGCACTCTTAGACCAAAGATATGGTCTGTGGCATCACGTTTCGCTGTATGTAACCTCCTTGCTATAGAGTCGCAAACATCGCTGGCCTTCAGTCCGATTGTTTTTTCAATTTAACGACTTTCAACCACCATATCTTCTACCCTCTAGGCATGGAACTGCTATGGTGTACAACGGGAGACTTCGGACAACAATTACACACAGACCATTTGTTTGTGTTAGCTGTAGTTTTCGCTGCAGAGCGAAATATTAACACGCACACACGTAGAATTTTATATACACCATAACTTTCTATCCCAATATTCTCCACCCTTCTATCATTATCAACCCTCAAGCAACATTGCAACCAATTAAACCAATTTCAAAGAGTATATATAATTTTCAAAGAGTAATTATTGTTCCGCATTTTGCATTATATTCTTCAAATTCCTAAATATCTATCAGATCGCTATAAAACCGTGACTAAAACCTTCCTCAGGTATAAATTAATAACTGTACAAATATTTAAGTTTCTGCGTCTTGTCGTTCGGACGTGATAAGCATATACCGAACAGACATTCACGTTAATACATATAGATAAATAGCTATCCGATCGCAATAAAAACGTGCCTAAAGCCTTCCCCGGGTAGACATTAGTAACTGTTCAAATTTTTAGCTCTTTATGTGTTGTGGTTTAGACGTGATAAACGTACACCGAACAGACATTCACATTTATAGGTATAGATAGAAACCCCTGCCCGGGAACGTCACCCAACAATAGTTCAGAGCGTTGAAGATGCTGGAGGAGATGTGTTGTAGCAAGCCCCTGTGTGTTAACTTGAGAGTCACAGTATCAACTCGCCGTAATTTTTGCAAATATCTCGGAATCGATGCGAAATATGAAATAATAAAAAAAAAACATAAGATAGCAAAGTTGTAGAGAATTTTCTCTTCTACAAAGTCGTATATTCAATTTTCGTGTCAGATGAACGGTTACGCCGTTATTTTAAAATAAATTTCTAGCTGTCAAGAGGTGATCGCAACGGCCCACTTTTAATGTTACTACCGTAACCTAATGCGGGCTCAATTGTTGGGAGGTAAGTTTGTAGTTGTCGCGGCGTCCCTCCACAGCTCATTCGACAGGGGACCGAGTGGTGCTGGTCCTATACGCAATTGAGCAGCTCGCCGAGGTGTCGGGGAATCGGAGCGCGCGGATGCAGTCGAGCGCCGCGTGATTGGTGGCGGACATGCGGCTGCTGGCGCCGTGATTGCGGCCGAGGCCTGCTACTGGGCGTTATTGCCGTTCGGTCGTTACGTCGCGTCGGCCGGCGTGGTGTGGCATGGCGAGTCGCATTTGCGTTTCAAATTGCCGCCACCGCCGCCTGTGGCGCTGCGCGACGCCGCGACGCGCCCGGCCCAAACAGCGGCCTGTCATTTGCCAATCGAGCAGGGCTGCCAACCTCGCACGGGACCCCTGTACCGAGCCGGCCTCCGCATTTAAATTCCGTGACCGGACTTACACCTCATGCACGAGATTTTCGACTAGCTCGTATACATGTGACATTTACCGGAAGTATCCGGGCGTACTCTCATCTCAGCGGCCCAGGAAGTGATTATACGTAAGCTGGTAATCTGTATTCTCCAGGTTTTTTTAACGCAGAGCATTTCGCAGGGACTCAAGTTTAGGGTAAGTGTGGTGTCGCACAAGTATGAAGTGCGCGCCACTTACTTTCGTCGCGCGCCGCCATGCACGCACGGCGCGGCTTTCTTGCGACGTCAGCCACGAGCGCCCTCTGCTGCTATCCCGCTCGTGGCCACCACTAAACGACATCGTTCACTTGGGACTGAGATAGGAACCAGTTAACACTTGGAAATTAGATAGGCACCAGTTAAGACTTGGCTATCGGATAGGCACTAGGAATTATCAGTAGGCAGGCCTCTATATAATCCATGTATCATCATTCTGCAGTCAAGAACTATGTAAAAGTTATAGAGAAATATATATCTCGTTCTAATTTACTCTACTGTTTCTAATGTCTGCTGTCCCACTGGCTGGTCACCTCCGTACCTGCACACGCGTGCATCCTTTATTCCTGTCTCGGTCTCATTCTAGTCGGCCACCGACACCTACGACAACCGGCGGACGAGACACAAAAGCGGCGACGGAGCTGGGACACAAAATTAACTACAGCTTGCACCGAAGCATTTGAAAATCATTATTCCCGCCGCGGTGGAGTAGCCGAGCGGTCTAAAGCGTTTCGCTGCGGAAGGCGCGGTTGCTCGCCGTGGAGGTTCGAGTCCTCCCCGGGGCATGGGTGTGTGTGTTTGTCCTTAGGTTAGGTTATCTAGGTTTAAGTAGTTTGTAAGCTACGGACTGATGACCACGCAGTTTGGTCCGATAGATTTACAAACATTTCATTATTCCCGCACTCCACAAACGAATTAGAGGGGGAGGGGGTATATACAGCACACTAAACATTCATTCTGATATCCGTTAAACTTAATTTGCACGCTAAATCATTCAAATATACACACAATAAATTCAAATAAATAGTAAGGAGTTACACTTACGAACAAGTTAAGGGGAGTTAGGACGGAAAAAGGTTTTTTTCTCATTAATGATAAAGGTGAAGCAATGAATTAAATTTTGTGATACGGTCGGGAATCGAAACCTGAACTCCATGCTTACTAGGCAGACGTCTTCCAGACCGACAAATTTTAATTCATTGCTTCACCCTTATCATTAATGTCTTGGACATAATCGAGAGCAAAAACCTTCTCACGGTTTCTGAATTTATATTTGAATTGATATTTATATCATCTTAGCAGGAATGTTCCACTATGTCCATTGCCGAGGTGCTGTTCCGTTGCACGGAGAGCCTTGGCAGTAGTGGCAATTATCTATGGAACACAAAACCGGAATTAATGTTTGTGACGTGGAGGGAAGTCGTACTTAGATTATTCCGAGGTGCCTTAACCGTTCGTGGTGCGGTGCTCTAACAGTAAAACGTCTGCCTAGTTAGCATGGAGCTCCGCGTTCGATTCCCGGTCGCATCACAAATTTTAATTCATTGCTTCGCCTTTATCATTAATGTCACGGCCATATTCGAGACGAAAAACCGTCTCATGGGTTCTGAATTTATATTTATTTTTTTCCTCATTTTCATTTATCTCATTATAAAACTTGCAATTTTTCGAATTTATATATAAGCAAACGAAGGAACAGTCTCAAAATTACTGAGAGCCTCAGCCGCAAAACTACGACACTACAACACAGAAGCCCTCTACGCATCAGAAACAACGAGCACCAAAGGAATAGTAAAAATCAAGGAAACTGAAAAACAAGATAACAAAATTCTGAGAAAAATCCACGGTGCAGTTTATAGAGAAAATATCTGGCAAAATAGACCCGTAGAAGAACTATACAGACACTCTGAAACAATCACGACACATATCAAAACACGCAGAGCAAAATTCTTCATGCATATCGTAAGAATGAATGACACCAGACTAACTAAATAAATAATAATTTCTGCATCGTAATTGGGAACATCTTGATACAAAACCACCAAAGAAAACTTTAAAACATTAAACATCTCTATAGAAAACATACAAGACCGCAAAACCTGTAGGGGAAAAATCAGAAACCCAAAAGTTGACTTTATGTCACAAGAACAACAGAAGAAAATGGCCAGACGAACAAAAGAAGGCACAAAATGAAAGTTTGAAAGGATTTTGGGAAGAAAAAAATTAGAAAAAGACGGGAATAAAACCTACATTTCTGTACTTTTACCTCTCTACTAAGGGGAGTTTAAGCAAATAATATATAAACCTTATAAACTCACTTAGAAAATATTTTATTTTATTTTTCACATACCTTACTTCAAGAGCCGTCGTAATAAAATCGGTACTTTTTTATTTATTTAGAAGGCAGTGGACTGATGTTATAGATGTTAAATTGCGTGTTTGTATTGTTAAAACCAGTATCGTATTGTTTCATAGTACAAACACGGAATGTTTGTCGAAATGCTAACGTTTTTCCGAGGAAAAGTGACGTATAGATTCGTAAATCTCTCAAAAAGTAAGGCGCCAAAACAAAGACTATTTACGAAACTAGGGTTTCATAGTAATAGATTTTAGAGTAAAGGGAAACACTGTGTTCAACATGTGGTGTGTGAAGTTACAGACAAGGGAATACGGGCAAACACTTCAGTATGTAGGAAAACACTCATTGGTGCTTCGAAGATTAAAATCTTGTGATACGATGTTTTCTCAATACGAAAGTGATGTAAGTGGTGGGTTAGGTGGTATTCTGATAGACGTACACATAAAAAAAAATGGTTGTTAAGTGAGTTGTGTTATGAAAAATATGTGGAGGGCCAGTTTGTTTAAATGAAGACAGTGAGGTACCAAATGGACTAGCCACGAAACGTATTATTAATTGTGCCAATTGTAAATATACTCATTCATTTTGAAATGCTGATAAGTGATAATACATTTATTTTGAAGTGAATTTTAGGTGGTTTTATGAAATGTCAAAGAACTCACTGCAGCAGAAAAAATGTTTGCCGTGATGAATCCGCCACGCACACCTTGTAAAATCGAGAAGTTTGCAGGATTTATTGGAGCCGTTGTGGAATCTTTTGTACGTGAGTCAATGAAGGGTGCTGTAAACGAATCAGTTGAAATAAATGATGAAATTCCAAAATGTTGGATGGTTTCGGGACAGCAACTTACTATTTTTATTAATAATTTCAAAAACAGCCAAAGTTGCACACAGCTGGTTCTTTTTATTGACGAACAGTTTCGGGCTTACCTGAGCCCACTATCAAGTCAAACCTATGAGAGAACATAATGTATTACAATTTGATTTACTTAACATTATCATCCTGCTTTTGACTTACATTGCAAATATAATACACAGCATCTCAATGTCATCACCAGTATACAAACGATACATTACACGTAGAAAAAATGTTATATTCCCTTTTTTTGAAACAGGTCATATTATTCCTCTTTAAACGCCAGACATGAACTGGTAATGCCATTCTACGTCGTTTTCAGGAAGGCTTATTATGGTAGAGCGCGCTACATAGCACCTATATTTGTTTAATTCTAAGATTAACAAGTTTCATGCAAAATTGTAATGTCAAACCTAAAAACACTTTTTTTTCTTTTATCATTTTTAAACCAAAAATATAAGCATTTTTATTATAGTCGACATGATCGATTGGAGAGTGTTCGCAACTGCACTATGTTATTTTAAATGTGTTTATTTCCGTCAACAGTTGCAATATAATTGTTTAATAACATGTTTCGATCACTTGGATCATCTTCATATCTTATAGATGCGTCCGCAACTCGTCTGGCTGAGTACTAATTGGTACGCAACTATAAGATCTGTAGATGATCCAAGTGATCGAGACATGTTATTAAACAATTATATTGCAACTGTTGACGGAAACAAACACATTTAAAATAATATAAGCATTGTATGTAATCAATTTTTCCATGTTGTTCACGTCATGAATGACGTGTATCATTGTGATCTAAACAAACGTACACCAATATGAAATGTTGTAAAACATCAACCTAGGTGTATACAGTGTTTCTAATAGACATTAGCCATCTACACACTTTCTTTTATTTATATAATTTTTATTTTAATACAATTATTGGTTTTCTTTTACTGAAATTAAAAACAATTCAAATGTTTGTTAAGCTTATGGGACTTAACTACGGGGTCATCAGTCCCTAAACTTACAAACTACTTATGAACTAGCTAATACTACGGACGGCACAAATATCCATGCCCGATGGGGGATTCGAACCCCCGACCGTAGTGGCCGTGCAGACCGTGACTGGAGCGCCTCAGTCCCTAAAAACAATTCCTCCAAAAAATAATATTCTAAGAGCATTATTTTTATATCAGATACCTTTATAGAATGGAAGCAACGAAACATAAGGATCACTTGTTATAGTCTGATTAAAATTACTCGCTAGTTAACAGATTACTAAAGCTGCTTTCCTCCAATCAGAGCGATCCACGTCACGCCCGAACCGCCCCCTCCCTCCTCCCGGTTGGCAACCTACCACAACTTCTCTTCCACTTCCTTATCTGGCTATCTTTCTAGATTTGGTTTGTTGACGCTCCATAGATGTGCCTCTTTATTTCGCATTTCTTAATAACTATACAAGGGGCCGCGGCGGAGCGGACAAGCGCATTGACACGCTACGCTCCGATGCGCTAGGCCATTCCCCGTCCGGGGTTCGAATCCCCCCTCGGGCATGGATGTTTGCGATGTCTTTAGTATAAGTTAGTTCATAGTTTTTAAGTTTAGGGACTGATGATCCCCCAGTTAAGTCGCATACGCATTCCAAGCATTTGTGTTTGTTTGTTTTGACGGACAAGGGTGTTTACGTACTCATGCAGAGAACTAATCATATACTAATGGAACCTTTGGAAAAAGTCGCAATTTAATGTCACATATACAAGTATTACTTCACAGATACCAGCTTACAATTAAAGAAGGATCATTTAAAACTTCCGGGCTCATAAGCCGTTGTCGATTTATAAAACTTTCCCCTAACGTTTCATTTTCGGCTGCGTAAGATATCTTCAGAGGTAGAGTGGCCACTCGACTACGGCTTATGAGCCCGGAAGTTTTAAATGAAGTTGACGCCGGCCGTGAAAGTTTACATTGTATGATTAAAGAAGGTTCATTTGATTAACATGACAACGAGCTCTCCGAAGGCTATAAGTCAGAGTTGTTACTGGTGTATACGGTGACCTAAACGTATCTGTTATTGTGGCTGCGTAGCACAGTGATAAAGTCGCCGGGCGCCGTGGCGTACCGCGTCCGGTCAGGGGCTGAACGTCCTTTGTAATAAAAAAAGCCGAGCCAAATGCTCAACGAACGACCAAGAACGAACATGAACAATCGACCGCCAATTATGCATCTAACTGAAGGAGAAACAAAGTCGAAACTTCCCGCGCTGATGTTCAAGAGTTCGAACCCTGTCGGACGCTATTGCTGTGATTTCTAATTCCAAATTAGTTTGCTTCTTGTTTTATTAACTTAGTTGAATAGTTTATGTTCTAATACAATTTTTCGTTTCTTTCTTAACAATATATACTTGTTTATTCGCTCTCATTTTTCACCCTGTTGTTGTTGTTATGGTCTTCAGTCCGGAGATTCGTTTGATGCAGCTCTCAACCCTACTCTAACGTGAGCAAGCCTTTCCATCTCCTCATAAGAACGGCAACCCACATCCACTTGAATCGCTTACTATAAGTGTCTCTTGGTCTCCCTCTGCGATTTTTACCACACACACTTCCCTCCAATGCTAAATTTACGATTCCCCGATGTCTAAGAATTTGTCCTACCAAGCGATCCCTTCTTTAGTCAGGGTATGCCAAAAATTCCTTTTCTCACCAATTCTGTTCAGTACCTCTTCATTAGTTATGCGATCTACCCACCTCATCTTCAGCATTCTTCTGTAAACCACATTTCAAAAGCCTCTATTCTCTTCCTGTCCGCACTGCTTATCGTCCATGTTTCACAGCCGTACAAGGCAACACTCCACACAAATGCCTTCAGAAAAGACTTCCTTACACTTAAATTAATATTCGATGTTAGCAAATTTCTCTTTTTCAAAAATTCTACTCTTCCCATTGTCATTCTGCATTTTATATCCTCTGTACTGCGACCATCGCATGTTATTTTAAAGTAACAAAACTCATCTACCACCTTCATTGTTTCGTTACCTAATCTAATTCCTTCAGCATCGCGTGATTTTCTAAGACCGCATTCCATTATTTTTGTTTTGCTCTTGTTAATGTTCATTTTATACGCTCTCTTCAGCACACTGTACATTCCTTTCAACTGCTCTTCCAGGTCCTTTGCTGTCTCTGACAGAATTACAATGTCATCAGCAAAAAGCAATGTTTTTATTTTTTCCCTCTGAACTTTAACCCCTATTTCAAATTTTTCCTTGCTTTCCTTCACCGCCTGCTCGATGTACAAATTGAATAACATCGGAGAAAGGCTACAAACCTGTCTTACTCCCTTCCCAACTGATGCTTCCCTTTTATGCCCTTCGAGACTAATAACTGCGGTCTGGCTTTTGTAAAAGTTATAAATAACTCTCCTTTCCCTATATTTTACCACTGCTGACTTCAGAATTTGAGAGTGTATTCCAGTTAACATTGTCAAATGCTTTCTCCAAATCTACAAGAGCTACCCTATGATTCTTTTTTTTCAATTGGAATCTGTTTGTGTCGTTAATAACCTATAACTAAGCGCGAAGCAGGACTGCTGATTGGTTCGTAAGGCGGCAGCTCGTGTAACCACTCACCAGTGTGATTGTATCTCTAGCTGGGCTAATCAAGGATAGCGAGAAATTACAGTTTGCTTTTAGCGGTTTATCTGAAATTTTTCTGTTTGAGTTTGCTCACTGAGGTGAGCTTTATTCGCCGTGAACGAAGAAATCATGATTTTAGTTTTGCTGGAGATGGCTGAACGCTGTTTTGTCGAATACATAACACATCACGTGTGGTTAGGTTACAACAATCGATTGAATAGACAACTACAAAACGCGCCTTTTGCTGCAGTTCACCCACTGATCACTTAAAATCAGCTGTCGACACAGGTTTTCACATTACCGCCATTAACTCCTGGCGACTTCTTACAAAATTCTGGCACAGATGACCGAGTGAAAGAGGCGTGTCTTCACTATTTTTCTTTAGAGAACTGCAATAAATTAATTGACGATCCTCATATCTATGGATCTTAAATAACACATTAAATGGTGGCAACGGAAACGCGGGTTCGTTTTCTCTCCTCCAGAAGGGAGCAAGAGACAACATATTTCATCTGAATACACAAAATTTATAAAATGTATAGTGTGGGAGAATTGAAATTAGGACAAAGGGGTAAAGTTCAACAAAATAATTTATTGTCGAAGACATAAACAAAAAGGGGGAGAGACCGATTTAAATATAATAAACACACACCTTACAAAAGAATCCATATTTACAAAGATTATATGGCCCTAATACTGGCAACCTGCAAAAGCAGTTCTAGCGTAATTAATAATGACTAATTTTCAGAGCGGAGAAGGGAGGAATTGATTAGTATTGTACGAACGTAGGCTTTCGCGGTCATTATTGTTAACGTTAAAATTCAAAATTACTAAAAATTTCCGGGCTATTATGCCGTGGTCTAGTGGATTTATTGTCGAAACCCAACGTTTCGTCCCCGGCTGCGGAGGACATTCTCAAGGGGGATCGTAGCACTTTCAATGTCCGATACACTCCCTGGCTCGCTACTGACTGAAGCCAAACTCCATTTACGAGGGCTCGCGCGCAGAGGTGTGACGTCAGATGTTTGACATGCGCGCGCAATTCGTCGTTGCCAATTGCCGTCGTCCGCTGATATCGTCCCAAGGTGGAAGACTGTTACATTTCTTCTTATAACCCGGAACCCAGATTTCATTTAATTTCATCCTATTGAAATTATTGGGGTGTTTTACAATTTCTATAGCCTCTCTGTACAGTCTTCCGTGGTATCCATTTGTGGCTGCTAAAACCTGAGTCTTATCAAATTGATTAAGGTGGTACCTGGGTGAAAAACATGTTCAGCAACAGCTGATCTGTCAATCTCTCCCCCTCTACAGTTCCCCTTGTGCTCATCTAGTCGTTTTTTGACTATTCTTTTGTGGTATCCACGTATACGTTTCCACAGCTACACGGAATCCTATAAATTCCTGCTTTCTCCAGCGGTTTGAGCGAATCCTTTGCCGATTTCAGGTGATCCTGTATCTTCCGAGTAGGTTTGTAAATAACGGCAACATTCCGTTTCGTCAAAATTTTACCGTTGCGGTCGGTGACGTCCTTAATAAAAGGTAGGAAGACTTTAGATTTCACAGGAACCCTTTCATCGTTTTCAACGTGTCGGTCTCAAAGCTCTCCTATTCTCTGTAAACGAATAGCCATTCTTAAGTAAAGCATAACTCAGGTGTTTCAATTCCGCGTCGAGTAATTCCGGTTAGCAGATGTTCCTTGCTCTGTCCACCAACGTCTTTATAATGCCCAGCTTTTGCTGTGGGTGGTGGTTTGAATCCCGGTGCACAGACCGTTATCTGCACCGGGATTCAAACCACCACCACCTGTGAAATCTCAGGTTTTAGCAGCCACACATGGACACCACGAAAGACTGTACAGAGTTTTGTGTCCCAGCCTCGTCGCCGCTTTTGTGTCTCGTTTCCGTCGTAGGTGTCGGTGGCCGAGTGGAATGAGACCGACACAGGAATAAAGATAGCACGCTGGTGCAGGTACGGAGAGGCGCAGCCAGAAACTAGAAACACTAGAGTAAATTATAACGAGATATATATTGCACAGAATTTATACAATACTTAACTTTTACATAGTACTGCAGAATGTTGATACATAGTTGAGCTAGAGTCCTGCCTAGTGCCTAACTGATAGCCAAGTCTTCACTGGTGCCTATCTGATTACGAAGGTCCTAACTGGTTGCTATCTCAGTCCCAAGTGCCGATGTCGTTCAGTGGTGGCCACGAGCGGCGTTGTCGCAGAGGGCGCTCGTGGCTGTCGTCGTAAGAACGCCGCGCCGTGCGTGCATGGCGGCGCGCGGCGAAAGTAGGTGGCGCGCACTTTGTACTTGTGCGACACCACACAGAGAGGCTATAGAAATTGTAAAACAACCCAATAATTTCAATAGGATGGAGGAGGGCTTGAAAGAAGAAATGTAACAGTCTTCCACCATGGGACGATATCAACGGACGACGCCAATCGGCAACGACGAATTGCGCGCGCATGTCAAACATCTGACGTCACACCTCTGCGCGCGAGCCCTCGTAAACGGAGTTTGGCTTCAGTCAGTAGCGAGCCGGGGTGTGTATCGGACATTGAAAGTGCTACGATCCCCCTTGAGAACGTCCTCCGCAGCCGGGGACGAAACGTTGGGTTTCGACAATAAATCCACTAGACCACGGCATAATAGCCCGAAAATTTTTAGTAATATTGACCATTCCGGCCGTTAAAGTTTACATTTTACAATGTTAAAATTCTTCTGTGCTATTTGCCGCGTCATGATGATAAAATCTTTCCAACGTTTCGGATCCGTTACAGGAGCATTCCTCAGGGACTACTGACTGAAAGATTTTGTTATCATAACGCGGCAAATAGCTCAGAAGACTTTTAACGTTGATACGTATTCTCAAACAGATACATTCGCCAAGCCATGCAGGTACTCACCAGCACCGAACACAAAAACAGCAACGCCAGCAGCAGGACGCGGTATGGAACAGCAGGTTCACTCGCGCACCAATAAAAGAATACTTTGTTCCGTAGCGTATTGTCTTGTAGCTGAGACTCAGGGTAGCTATCAGCAGGAAAAAACGCACGTGGTGGAAGACCACGGGGCGTGCAATACGGTCGTGAAGTATAAGTTTCCAAGGAAATTCGAGATGTCGATTAAATAGGAAAATTCGTTAAATAATACTCAAAAACTGGCGTTCTAGTGTTCGTTTGGCACAAAATGGTAAAGGTTTCAGATCAAAGGAGCACTGTACACGGTCGGGTTTTAGAATCCCAAAAATAAAAAAAATAAAAAAAATCCTTAGGCACAAGTAAGACTGCGAGATAGGTCGTGAAACCATTCGTTCTAACCAGGGAAATGATATCCAGCTAATAAGCAAGATTGCAGAAAGTTAAGACATGCTATGGGGCCAGATCATGAAATTTGAACCATATATATTGTTGACGACTTTACACCGTTCATCTAATGAAATAAATTGCAATTTGCGATCAGTTATGGCATCACTGTACTAGGTTTAGATGGAATACCCAAGTGCGGCGAATGAAAATTTGTGCCCGGCATGGACTCGAACCCGGGATCTCCTGCTTACTAGGCAGACACGTTGACCACTCCGCCACCGAGGACTCAGTAACCAGCCCCACTGCAGAGGGCTCTTCCCTGCAAGTCTCCCGCCACACCCAAATCTCCATTCGCCACGCTGTCCCTTCCTATTATCACAGCCTATTTGTTCTGTGATGCTGAACAATTTGCTGCCAGTGTATTGCTGTAATTTGCCAAGGAATGTCAGTCTGTAAAATTAAAACGTCACCATCAGTGTCATGCCAAAAGACAGGTTTTCACACGGCAGTTTTCCATGCTGTTCGGTCTTCTGCCTTCGTCTTCAGATGTGCATATTTTCCTCTTCCTTCATCTTGTATCGCCTTCTTCCTCTCAGTCTTCTCCCACAAACCAGTCCTTCCAAGACATCTGCTAGCATGCACTCCCTTCTCAACGAATGTCCCAACCAGTTCATTTTCATTTCTCCTACAACCTTCAGCAGACATCTTCTCTCCCCAACCAATTCCAACATTCTTTCATTACTCACTCCTTCTATCCAAGCTTATCCTCTCCATTCTCCTACATATCCACATCTCAAATGCTTCTAACCCCTTTTCACGCTCTCTTCTCAGCGTTCATGTTCCTGCCTCATATAGTGCTACACTCCAAACAAAACATATGCCAAGCCTTTTTTCTTAGATCTCTATTTTGCCGCATGACAGTCTTATCTTTCTGTTGAATGCCTACTTCGCTATGGCAATTCGAGTTTTCACCTCGTGGCAGCATCTCAGATCTCCCGTTATTGTCCTTCCAAGATATTTAAATGCACTTACTTGGCTAATAATAGTTAGTTCTATTTTAACTTTGGCCAGCCTGACTCTTGTACTGATGACCGTACTCTTTGCTTTTGGTGTGTTTATTTTCATCCCATATTCCACACAAGTATAATTCAGATCTTTCAGAATGTCGTTCGCTGTCCGCACAGTTTCTGCCACTAATACCATGTCATCAGCATATCTTATACATTCTATTCTCTTTCCACCAATACGTATTCTTCTTTTCCCGTCCAAGCCTTTCGCAATAATCTCTTCAAGGTATATACGTTAAACAACAGTGAGGAAAGGCAAAAACTTTGTCTAACACCTCTCAAACAGAGTATCTAGCAATGAACTGGAAGTGGTAAGGTGCCAGAAAAAACGAGTTAACGTTTTATGCTAGAAAATACATTTTTATTTTCACATTTAACACATCAAAAAAATATCTGATTTCGTATGCACATTTGGGTACAGCTATTATCTACATATATAAAACTGAATGTTTGTCTGTATGTCCTCTATGTACTCATAAACCATTCATTCGATTGCAATGAAACTTTGGTACGCCCACGAAGGTTCCTGACGCCAAAAACGACACATAGCTCAGGAGATATGACGTCATACACAGTTTCGCTGTGGATGATGATAAAAATTGTCACTTTGTGTGTGTGTGTGTGTGTGTGTTTGTAATCCTCAGGAAAAGGTTTCTTTATGAATTACAATTTTTCATAAATTTACCAGACTTCCTTGAATTAAAGAAAACTTCCATTAATGTGATATCCTGAACTGAATAAATAAAAAGCAAGGCACTTTCAAAACAGATACCCAAATATCTTACGTCAGTGATAAAAAAGGGGTTGTACAAATGTCTTCAGCTAGTAATCTTGTTAGAAATGGAATCAGTTACTAACCTTTTTGTATTAAAGATCCATAGATATTTACGATTAACAAGAAAACAGTGGCTTATGTGATTCTAGTTTCCGAGTTCAATGCAAGTGGTGCAATTTTACACTGCACTCGGCACCAATGACATCCTTACATTGGGAGTGACTTCGTTAACAAGCACCAAAACCAGAACAGAAATCTGACTCACTGATAAATCGCTGATACCATTTATATGCACTTAACACTTAGTCCAGGAAATGTAATAAGAACTGCTACGAAGAACTGAGAATCTTCGGGAATGTCAAATGTCTATCAGTACTCTTCACACAGTCACAACTAACTTCACAATATCACAAATCAAAATAAGTTATGTACGGGGAATAATTCTAAGATTCTGCCTGCAACATTCGTGCATTACGACACCGCACCAAATTCAATGGCCGGCCGCGGTGGCCAAGCATTCTGCGGCGCGCCAGTCACAGTTTGCACGGCCACTACGATCGGGGGTTCGAATCCCCCCCTCGGGCATGGATATTTGTGCCGTCCTTAGTATAAGCTAGTTCATAAGTAGTTTGTAAGTTCAGGGACTGATGACCCCGTAGTTAAGTCCCATAAGCTCTACAAACATTTGAACAAGTTCAACGTGTGTAACAGTTTTATTACGAAAGCATCAATTAAGTTCACGAATGTAGCCACGGATAAAGCCGTTTCAAAACCCGTTTCCTGGGAAAACAGTTTGTTTGTTTATTTTCTTGTTTTCTTTCTGTTCCATAGGACTCAATTGAGGAGTGAGACTCCATGGTCATGGAACAAGTCAATACATTGTTACACAAGAATGGTACTAGAAAATTTTTAAGAAGTCCTTAGCACACGACAGTCTTAAGGCAAAATGAAAAGAATCAATAAAGAAAAAAATAAATTAGCTTAATTGTTTAACTTTTCTAGGAGTTCCTCGACAGAATAAAAGGAGTGAGCCATGAGGTAACTCTTCAATTTAGATTTGAAAGCGTGTGGATTAGTGCTACGATTCTTTAGTTCTTGTGGCAGCTTATTGAAAATGGATGCCGCAGAATACTGTACACCTTTCTGCACAAGTGTTAAGGTGGTGTGATGCAAATGTACATTCGACTTCTGTTTAGTATTCACCGAGTGAAAGTTACTAACTCGTGGGAATAAGCTGATATTATTAACAACAAACGGCATTAAAGAAAAAACGTATTGTGACGCCAGAGTCAAAATTCCCAGACTACTGGAAAGGGGTCGACATGACGTTCGCGAACTTACACCAGATATTGCTCGAACCGCCCGTTTTTGAGCCAGAAATATTCTTTTTGCATCAGGCGAGTTACCCCAAAAACAATGCCGTACGTCATAAGTCAGAGAAAGTAAGCGTAATAGACTACTTTTCGTGTTGAAAAATCACTTATCTTAGATATTGTTCTAATGGTAAATATAGCAGAATTTAGTTTTGGAACAAGATCCTGAACATGGCCTTTCCATGACAGCTTACTGTCTATATGAACACCTAGAAATTTGAACTGTTCAGTCTCACTTATCACATGCCCATTATGTGTAATCAGAATGTCAGCTTTCGTCAAATTATGTGTTAGAAATTGTAAAAAACTGAGTTTTACTGTGATTTATCATCAACTTGTTTTCTACAAGCCATGAGCATATCTCTCGAACTGCATTATTTGATACTGTGTCAATATTACGAGCAACATCCTTCACTACCAAGCTGGTATCATCAGCAAACAAAAATATCTTACGGTCACCTGTTATACTCGAAGGCATATAATTTATATAAATAAGAAAGAGCGATGGTCCCAAAACAGACCCCTGGGGCACCCCATACTTAATTATGCCCCATTGGGATTGCACGTCATAGCCATTTTCTACACTGCGGAGAATTACCTTCAGTTGTCCACGCCCAAGTTCTTAGGGTATAGTCCACTAGTCAGCACACCCTGTGATAAGCGACGCTCGCCTAAAACTGCCTCGTGTTTCTGCCGCTCCACTCTGCCCCGAAGCCAAGCACACGGGCAATGTAAATTGCTGGCTCTCCCGACGACGTGTTTAGCAGCGAGGCGGAGCAATGCACATTTGCGCCCGCAACCACGCCCAAGTTGTGCCATCCACTAACAGCCATTGCTCCACGGTGGTCTGCCCCGGAAAGTCTGACTGAACTCGCGGCAAGCCGGAGACAAGTTACGAAGACCTCCCCAGACCACTCGCGCGCTGTTTCTCGCGCCCGAGAGCTCGATGCTAGCGCCAAAGAAATTCTCAAGTACTTCTGATCTATCGAAAAGGCGCATGGCACAACCTCGTCCAATTCTGCTTCCTTCTGATATTTCATTTCCAATCCTTATCCCCATTTTGTAGTGTAGATTCTCTATAAGTCGTCTCTCTTTCCAATCTACTCTTTTCTTCTTCAAAATATTCATCAGCTTATTCCCTTGAACTCTGACAATAGCCCTTTCTAAATCTATAAAAACAACAAAGATTTCTCTACCTTTTTCCATGCATCTTTTCCCTATACTTCAAAAATGTTAAAATGTTTGTAAAGCTTATGGGACTTAACTACGGGGTCATCAGTCCCTAAACTTACAAACCACTTATGAACTACTTACGAACTAGGACGGCACAAATATCCATGCCCGATGGGGGATTCGAACCCCCGACCGTAGTGGCCGTGCAGACCGTGACTGAAGCGCCACAGTCTCCTCGGCCACCGCGGCCGGCTCCCTATACTTAACAGTCCAATCGCACCTCTTGTTCCTTTTCCTCTTCTACATCCGATCTGCTCTTCTGCGACGTAAACAAAACAGTTGGTTTATGTTCTAGGAGGTGATCCAATTATGATATTGTAGAAAGATATAAAAAAGCCAAGATCGCTGATCATCAATTTTTATTTAAGACGACCGGTTTCGCTGAACTATGTCAGCATCATCTGGTCCAATAAAATCATTTTACAAGGCCATAATCTTGTAATGTCAAATAGTTGGCATATAACATAATTTACAGTGCATAGGTCCACTATGTCATTATAATAAAACATAATCATCGCAGTGATGATTGACATTACTGATTGACATTATAAGATTATGGCCTTGTAAAATGATTTTATTGGACCAGATGATGCTGACATAATTCAGCGAAACCGGCCGTCTTAAATAAAAATTGATGATCAGCGATCTTGGCTTTTTTATATCTTTCTACAATATCAGCAAACAAAACAAATTAAGAAATAGAGTGAAGCTGAGAGAATGCACCACAGATGTACGAAAAAACATTGCTTCGTGGATGGTAGGTGTCTAAAAGAAACCATTTTTTTTCTAATAAAGCTGTCAATATAGGTATTTATTCCTATTTACTGATGAAATCGCTTGCTCAGTAACCTTCAAGTAAACATTTACGAGTATTCGTACGAGCGACATTAACAGATCCTACATTGTGTCATAAAACAACACATCCGAGGATAAGACAAGAGTATCAGAATTTCGAAACCTTACTGAAAGCACAATTCGGATTTAAGAGAATATTCACATGTCCAGATTGATGTCGATGTACCTGATATTAAGCTATTCCGTGTGGCTTTCAGGATACCAGTTTCCTTGCGTATCACCTCATGACAGTTCTTTATTATAGCATAATATGTGATCTAACGGTACATACAGTATACTATAAAAGGGAACCCCTAAATCACAGCGAACAATTTAAACAAGACAATAGTCGGTAATAATGTTTCAAATAAATTGACGGCCTCTCTGGCAAAGAACAGTTTGTTATAGTTGATCGATAAAGCCAAATTTCTTTTGTAATCGGACAAAAATAACTTTAATGTTCCTCGAGTCGAATAATGCTTGATCTTGTATGAATACTACTGTATGGCCAAATCACCACAATAGATATTTTCGCTTGGTGGTTCTGATATAAAACTTTTTTTATAGGGAGCATGTCGATTTCATTCACTAAATACACATCCTGTGTGTAGTTTTCTTAACAGCTAAGATATATGAAATGACCTTTCATGCATGAATTACATATTTATCTGAATGCTTGATCTGCTAATAACGTGGAAATAAAATAAGGAAACTGAAATAACTTATTTGCTCGACTATAGGCAGCACACTTTTTTCTAAATTTTGGATCGCATATCATGATGCGGCATACAATCTAGATTATATCTTCCTCATCTCCCTCCCCCCATTCCCCATACATAAGTCATTAGTTACAAGAATCACATGCTCGCGTTTATTTTGGTTTGAGAAACGTAAAGTCCAAGAGGCATGGACATTGAACAAATGTTCAAATGTTTGTATAGTTGTAAATGCGACATAAAGTCACTGAGGAGGTAGGTGACCATGATGAAATGATTAGGTAGTACTGCTGTGAAGCTGGTTAGGTCGCAAATTCTTTGTTAATGGTCACACTTCATGTACAGTGTGCTCTCAAAAAATGACGCGTTTCGGAATTACCATCATCAGATTAGCATCTCTTCCGTGCCATGTGCACACGTGAACAGATGGAAGATGTTCTTCAATATACATACAAGGTAGTCTGTTTTTATATGTATATTGAAGAACATCTTCCATCTGTTCATGTGTGCATACGGCACGGAAGAGATGCTAATCTGATGATCGTAATTCCGAAACGCGTCATTTTTTGAGAGCACACTGTACATGAAGTGTGACCAATAACAAAGAATTTGCGACCTAACCAGCTTCACAGCAGTACTAACTAATCGTTTGTATAGTTTATGGGACTTAACTACGGGGTCATCAGTCCCTAAACTTACAAACTACTTATGAACTAAGACTAAGGACGACACAAATATCCATGCCCGAGGGGGGATTCGAACCCCCGACCGTAGTGGCCGTTCAAACCGTGACTGGAGCGCCTCAGTCCCCTCGGCCGCCGCGGTCGGCGGACATTGAACTTGAGGCCATTTTGCAGCCTTACATGTGAATCATTTCTGTTATAACAGCAAAATCACATTTCCTGCTTTGAATTACGACGTTGAGCAAGACTTTCTTCTACATTAGAATATTTACATTTTTGTCCTCGAAATTTACAACGTCTCTTCGAATAATGTAATAGTTTTTTTCTCAGTTGCACAACAACAACGAATGGTTTTTTTTTTTTTTTTTTTTTTTTTTTTTTTTCATCGACGGACGTGAAATTTACGTCCAGCTTTCCGCTTTTTGTTTTTCTTGGTGTACAGTGCAACTTGAAGCTTATATTTGACGGAGTGGCTTGTATGCTCTTCTCCCATTATCATTCACAAGCCAAAAGATCAACTCTCTCTCACACACACACACACACACACACACTGACTTACTAAACACTAAAACTCTGATATTTCCACAGCACACATCTATGCTATACATCAAAGTACCGGTAACACAACCTTGGTTCCCTCTCCCCTTACTTGGAATGTTGAAGTCTATCGGCCTGTCTTCTTGCTTTCGTATTGCTTGATGTACAGTATTCCACATTTGAAAAGATGTGATAGATTCGTAAAAATGTGTATCTGATTCGACAAAAAATAAAAGGAACCTGTGGCCAATATTGGAGATTTATTTTTTCTATAATATTGTATCAAAAGTTAGGTGTAGCCTATATTCGCGAAAATAAGGTAATATCATGTTTTTTCATTAGCCTAGCGCATTTCCGTGAATGAATTCCTCTAGTAATTCCCAGTTTCAGAAATCCAACGAGGCAGTTGTACATGAAGACAAACAGATGCAAATATCGTTGAATGTAAACACTTATCATGTGGATACTAATGTCACAACCCTCCCACAGACAGTTCTGCCTCTGTGCCAATCTGGCAGCTTGAGCGCACCAGAAATATTTTCTCGGGTAGAATCTGGTAAAGTGCACGCAAGATAAATTGGCCGGTAGATGCGCTTGGCTGGGCAAGCGTAGGTATAGCGGTAGTGGTGGGAGTAGCGGCCGGAGCAGTGAGCTATTGCTGGCCGGTAGGCAGAGGTGGACTAACACGGCCTCTGATTCCGAAGGAAGGAATGAACTCGCCTAGTGCATCTGACAAAGGAAGGAAGCTTGGAGTTTAACGTCCCGTCGACAACGTGGTCATTAGAGACGGAACTTAAGCTCAGAATATTTGGGTGAGGATGTGGAAGGAAATCGGCCATGCCCTTTCAGAGGAACCATCCTGGCATTTGCCTGGAGTGATTTAGTGAAGTCACGGGAAACGTAAATCTGCATGGCCGAAGGTGGATTTGAACCACCATCTTTCTGAATGCGAGTCCAGTGTGTCACCACTGTGCCACCTCTCTCGGTGCTTCAGACGAAAACTCGTCTCTGTGCATAGTCCAACTTATCCTATTCGGACTCTACCTTGTGGTTACCGTTTAAACTGTAAACAGTCACAAGGCAAGTAGGCAGAAGAGGAAGCAGGTGCTACTCGAACTCAATTTCAGCCCTGAGCATGAGCGAGTAGCCGGCCACAGTGGCCGAATGGTCCATGGCATGCGTCAGGGCTGCAGTCAGGGCAGTGGCAGACTAAGGGGGGAGGGGGGAGCGGAGGGGGCGGACCACCTCGGACCTCCGGTCTTGGGGGGGCCTCCAAATACCTTGAAAGGACCTTTTTTTATAGGAGTGCGCTTGGCATGTAGTTCTGCTGGGGCCTCCAAATCTCGAAAGCTATTTTTTTCAGAATGTCCCGTGTCTCTCGTCCTGGAAGGGGCCTCCAAATCGTTATAGTAATTCATATCTTTCCAAGTGGTTGGGGGGGGGGCTCCTTTCGTTTCACTGCCGCCCTGGGCCTCCAACAGCCTTAGTCTGCCACTGGGTTGGGGTTCCGAATACCCCTTGGGCATGAACGTTTGTGCCGTCTTTAGTATAAGCTAGTTCACAAGTTTGTATGTTTGATGACCCTGAAGTCCCATAAGCTCTACAAACATTTGAACATGAGCGAGTAGGCCACTGGCAGCTGCCTTAAAGCCCCTAAAAACACGTTCGGATTTATCGTCTGACCAACGAACTGACCAGCCAACCAACCAAATTCGTAGCAGTCAACACACACGTTCTGACAAACTGCATGCAGCGATTGCAGTGCCTCCCTCTTCTGGTGTCTGGTGGTCGAACTGCTTTTCAGCTTGTTTACTGTGCAGACATCAGACGATAGCAGGCAGGAAGTTAGTCGGGCAGCGCTACACACTGTACAATTTGTCAGATGGTGTGGTGGGAAGTCGGATGTCAGACGTCAAGCCCGACCTACCATCCGACAAGAAAAGTTGGTCGGGAAGAGTCTCCCCATATCCAACTTATCGGACCGCTAATAAATTGGTCCTGACAAATCGGAACGCTTTGCGGAAGTCAGTCGACTACGGTGGCCGAGCGATCTGCGGCGTGTCAGTCACGGTCTGCACTACCGCTACGATCGGGGGTTCGAATCCCTCCTCGGGCATGGACGTTTGTGCCGTCTTTACTATAAGCTAGTTCATAAGTATTTTGTAAGTTTAGGGGCTGATGACCCCATAGTTAAGTTCCATAAGCTTTACAAACATTTGAACATTTGAATATGTGCGAGTAGCCCACTGGCAGCTGCCATAAGGCCCCTAAACAAGTTCGGATTTATCGTCTGACCAACGAACTGACCTGCAAACCAACCAAATTCGTAGCAGTCTACACACGTTCTGACCCGCTGCATGCAGCGATTGTAGTGCCTACTTGTTCTGGTGTCGAACTGTTTTCAGCGTGTTTGCTGTGCAAACAGCAGACGATAGCAGGCAGGAATTTGGTCGAGTAGTGCTACACTGTACAGTTTGTCAGGTGGATTGGTGTTGGGGTCATTTATCAGACGTCAGGCCCGACCATCCATCCGAGAAGAAAAGTTGGTTGGGAAGCGCATCCACCTATCCAATTTATCGGACCGCCGATAAATTGGTCCTGACAAATCGGAACGCTTTGCGGTCTTTTTTGCTAGTTCATAAGTACTTATTTAGTTTAGGGATTGATGTATCTATAGTTTTGTTCCATAAGCTCTACAAACATTTGTACGTGAGTGAGTAGACCACTGGAAGCTGCCTTAAGGCCCCTGTACACGTTCGGATTTATCGTCTGGCCAAGCAACTGAGCAGCCAGCCAACCAAATTCGTAGGAGTCTACACACATTCGGACAAACTGCATGCAACGATTGTAGTGTCTAGTAGTCGAACTGCTTTCAGCTTGCCGATCGCGGTGGCCGAGGTGAATGAGGCGCTCCAGTCACGGTCAGCAAGGCCACTACAGTCGGGGGTTCGAATCCACCCTCGGGCATGGATATTTGTGCCGTCCTAGTTTGTAAGTAGTTCATAAGTAGTTTGTAAGTTTAGGGACTGATGACCCCGGAGTTAAGTTCCATAAGCTTAACAAACATTTGAACATTTAGCTTTCAGCTTGTTTGCTTTGCAGACAGCAGACGACAGCAGGCAGGAAGTTAGTCGAGCATTGATACACGCTGTACAATTTGTCAGATGGAGTGGTGGTAAGTCTGATGTCAGACGTCAGGCTCGACCTACCATCCGAGAAAAAAAGTTAGTCAAGAACGAGCCTCCCCATATCCAACTTATCGGACCGCTAATAAATTGGTCCTGACAAATCGGAACGCTTTGCGGAAGTCAGTCGGCCGCGGTGGCCGAGCGGTCTGCAGCGTGTCACGGTCTGCACGGCCGCTGAGGTCGGGGGTTCCAATCCCCTCTCGGGCATGGACGTTAGTGCCACCTCATAAGTATTTTGTAAGTTTAGGGCTAATGACCCCATAGTTAAGTTCCATAAACTCGACAAACATTTAACATTTGAATATGAGCGAGTAGCCCACTGGCAGCTGCCTTAAGGCCCCTAAACACGTTCGGATTTATCGTCTGACCAACGAACTGACCTGCAAACCAACCAAATTCGTAGCAGTCTACACACGTTCTGACCAGCTGCATGCAGCGATTGTAGTGCCTCCTTGTTCTGGTGTCGAACTGTTCTTAGCATGTTTGCTGTGCAAACATCAGACGATAGCAGGCAGGAAATTGGTCGGGCAGCGCTACATTCTGTACAGTTTGTCAGGTGGAGTGGTTGGGGGTCGGATGTCAGACGTCAGGCCCGACCATCCATCCGAGAAGAAACGTTTGTCGGGAAGACCCTCCCCATATCCAACTTATCGGACCGCCGATAAATTAGTCCTGACAAATCGGCTGCGTCGCTGTGGCCGAGCGGTCTGCGGCGTGCCAGTCACGGTCTGCACGGCCGCTGCGGTCTGGGGTTCAAATCCCACCTCGGGGATGGTCGTTTGTGCCGTCTTTAGTATAAGCTAGTTCATAAGTACTTCTTAAGTTTAGTTAGTTCCATAAGCTTAAGTTTAGTTAGTTCCATAACGTCTACATACATGAGTGAGTAGACCACTAGAAGCTGCCTTAAGGCCCCTATACATGTTCGGATTTATCGTCTGGCCTACCGACTAGCCAGCCAACCAAATTCGTAGTAGTCTACACACATTCTGACAAACTGCATGCAGCGATTGTAGTGTCTGGTAGTCGAACTGTTTTTCAGCTTGTTTGCTTTGCAGACAGCAGACAACAGCAGGCAGGAAGTTAGTCGAGCATTGATACACGCTGTCACAGACAAATATATACAGACCGGAAACCTCCGTAAGGGCCCGGTCCTACGCTCAGGGGTGCGGTTAGGGAGGGTTTTCAGCAGTTCCGTAAGATGTCCCATGATGGGTCTGAGGTCAGAAGCAGCCGCTAGAGCAGGCTGCAGGTAGCGGTTGCCCCCACCTCCACCTCCCCTCAAACGCCGGCTAGCCGGACACAGCCGTGGGCTCGTGGCAGGCGGCACGAGCTCTCTCCTCAGCCTTCCCTCCACGTTACCCTCTGACGTGCGAGAGGCACCCAAAGCCAGCGATCCGCCTGACACCTGCTAGCATCTTACGGAACTACGAGGGGAGCGTAGGACAGTGGTTTAGAGGGGGCTGCGTCTCTGTATATATTACTCCGTGACGCTGTACAATTTGTCAGATGGAGTGGTGGGAATTCTGATGTCAGACGTCAGACTCGACCTACCATCCGAGAAGAAAAGTTGGTCGGGAAGAGCCTCCACAATTTATCGAACCGCCGATAAATTTGTGCTGACAAATCGGACCGTGTGTAGGGGCCTTTACGTAGATGTAGGCTTGCTGTGCGCTGCGCCTGGCCGGTGGTGACGCTGGTGACGCCTGGCCACAGTGGTGCTCGCGGGCGCAGGGCTGCGTGGCGGTGATGAGCGCCACGTGGGCGGCGTCGGTGACGGTGTTCGCGGCGCTGGTGCTGCCGCGCGGCGGCTACTACTTCAACTCGACGGGCCTGCTGGCGTGCGACCCCTTCTTCCCGCGCGCCTCACTGCGCATCCTGGCCGCCTGCCTCTTCTACTTCCCCACCACCATGGTGCTCATGTACTGCTACGGCTCCGTCTTCCACGCCAACAAGCTGCGCCTCAAGCGCGTCGTCTGCTCGGCGCACGGCCACAGCCACGGCCGGGACCGAGACCGGGACCGAGACCGAGACCGGGAGCGCCGGCGGTCCGACGCCACCCACGCCGGCCACGGGTACGCGCATGCGCATGCGCACGCGCCCGACCTGTCGCTGCACCCCGCCGCCTCCGCAGCGTCGCCGCCCCTGCCGGAGCCGCCGCCGCCCCCGGCGCTGCCGCCCGCCCCCAGCCCCATCCTCGACAAGGTACGTCCAGCTTTCCACACTACGCACGCTATTCACATAGTCACAACCTCATAAGTTGTTACCAGGGGGAGTGAAGTTTCCCTTGGTGACTGATCACAGATGACATACCCTCCTGCCCAATAAAATTGCTGCAGCACGAAGATGACGTGCTACAGAAGCGAAATTTAACCCACAGGAAGAAGATACTGTGAAATGCATAACGTCACGTTTCCGAATTTGATGAAGGTCGGATTGTAGACTATCGCGATTGCGGTTAATCTAATCGCGACATTGCTACGCGCGATGGTCGCGATCCAATGACAGTAGATTATGGAATCGGTGGGTGGAGGACAATATGGAACGCCGTGCTGGATCCCAATGGGCTCGTATCACTAGCAGTCGAGATTAGAGGCATTTTATCCGAATGGCTAGCGCTCCACATTACGCATGCTGTTCCCGTAGACACAACCTTATAATATTCATAGACTATATGACATCAACTGCGATTGGGCAAAGCTGAAAATGTGTTCCCAGCCGGGATTCGAACCCAGGTCTCCTGCTTTCAAGGCAGTTGCGCTGACCCCTACACCACTGGGGACACAGTGATCAACGCACCTGCAAGGACTACCTAAGCACGCCTCCCGTCAGATACAAATAGCCAGCTTCGCCCTGCCCACAGTACTCAAACTCGTAGTTATGAACTAATTCCCGTAAGAGTAAGGGCTTCAAACTTTGGCTACCCCTCCCCACTAACGATAGGATCATTGCCCGTCACGGGCATATTATATATATATATATATATATATATATATATATATATATATATATATATATATATATGTGGCGTCTGTTCCGAAAGAATAGACGTCACTTCATATATATAATATGCCGGTGACGGGCAATGATCCTATCGTTAGTGGGGGGGTCAGCGCAACTGCCTCGAAAGCAGGAGACCCGGGTTCGAATCCCGGCTGGGTACACATTTTCAGCTTCGCCCACTCGCAGTTGATGTCATATATTCTATGAACATTAAATAATAACAACTGCAGGATCAGAAGTGACGTCTATTCTTTCGGAACAGACGCCACATGTATATATACAACCTTATAAGTTGATACGAGGAGGAGTTAAGTTTCCCCTGCCGAATGTGATCAGAGATGACATACTCTCCTGGTCATTAAAATTGCTGAACCAGGAAGATGACGTGCTACAGACTCGAAATGTAACCTACAGGAAGAAGACGCTGTGATATGCAAATGATTAGCTTTTCAGAGCATTCACACAAGGTTGGCGCCGGTGGCGACACCTGCAAATTGCTGACATGAGAAAAGTTTCCAACCGATTTGTCAAACACAAGCAGCTGCCCGGCGTTGCCTGTAGAAACGTTGTTGCGATGCATCGTATAACGAGGAGAAATGCGTACCATCATGTTTCCGAATTTGATACAGGTCAGAGTGTAGCCTATCGCGACCTTGCTGCTCACGATGGTCGCAATCCAATGATTGTCAGTAGAATATGGAATCGGTGGGTTCAGGAGGGCAATACGGAACTATGGATTCCAACGGCCTCGTATCACTAGCAGTCGAGATGACAGGCATCTCATCCGCATGGCTGAAATGGATCATGCAGCCACGTCTCGATCCGTCAGTCAACATATGGACAGTTTACAAGACGACAACCATTTGCACGAACAGTTCTACGACGTTTGCAACAGCATGGACTATCAGCTCTGAGACCGTAGCTGCGGTTACCCTTGACGCTGCATCACAGACAGGAGCGCCTGCGATGGTGTACGCAATGACGAACCTCGGTGCACGAATGGCAAAACGTCATTTTTTCGTATGAATCCAGATTCTGTTTACAGCATCATGATGGTCGCATCCCTGTTTGGCGACATCGCGGTGAATGCACATTGGAAGCGTCTATTCGTCATCGCCATACTGGAGTATCACCCGGCGTGATGGTATAGGGTACCATTGGCTACATGTCTCGGTCACGTCTTGTTCGCAACTCCACTTTGAACAGTGGCCGTTACATTTCAGATGTGTTACGAACCGTGGCTCTGCCCTTCATTCGATCCCTGCGAAACCCTACATTTCAGCAGGATAATGTACGACCGCATGTTGCAGTTCCTGTACGGGCCTTTCTGGATACGGAAAACGTTCGACTGCAGCCGTGGCCAACTCATTCTCCAGGTCTCCCACCAATTGAAAACTTCAATTGTGACCAAGTAACTGGCTCGTCACAATACGCCAGTCACTGTTCATGATGAACTGTGGCATCGTGGAAGCTTCAACACAATACCACATTCTATTGTCACTAGCCAATTGCTCGACCACAATTGATCACACGTTTTCAATTGGTGAAACAGTGTGCTGGCCAGGGAACATTTTACGTATACAGAAAGGCCCGTATAAGACCTCCAACATGCGGTCGTTCATTATCCTGCTGAAATGTAGAGTTTCGAAGGGATCGGGTCGTTCATTATCCTGCTGAAATGTAGGGTTTCGCAGGGATCGGATGAAGCCGTCGATGCGAACAAGAGGGACCGAGACGTGTAACTAATGGCACCCGATACCATCACGCCAGGTAACGAATACACGCTTCCAATGTGCGTTCACCGCGATGTCGCCAAACACGGATGCGACTAACACGATTCTGTAAACAGAACCTGGATTCATCCAAAGAAATGACGTTTTGCCATTCGTGCAGCGAGATTCCTCGTTGCGTACACCATTGCAGGCGCCCTGTCTGTGGTACGGCGTCAAGGGTAACCGCAGCCATGGTCTAAATTCAAATGTTCAAATGTTTGTTAAGCTTGTGGGACTTAACTGCGGTTTATCAGTCCCTAAACTTACACTAAAGACAGCACAAACATCCAAGCCCGAGGGATGGGATTCGAACCCCCTACGGGAACTGCCTCGCGCATCGCTGCATAACGCCTCGATGCGCTCGAACGCTCCGCCGCCGCAGCAGCAGCGAGCTAATAGTCCATGCTGCTGCAAACGTCGTCGAACTATTCGGGCAGATGGTTGTTGTTGACTCATGCGGATAAGATGCCCGTCATCTCGACTGCTAGTGATACGAGGCCGTTGTGATCCAGCACGGCGTTCCGTATTGCCCTCCTGAACCCACGGATTCCATATTCTGCTAAGTCACTGGATCGCGACCAACGCGAGGAGCAATGTCGCGATACAATAAACCGCAATCACGATAGGTTACAATCCGACCTTTATCAAAGTCGGAAACGTGATGGTACGCAGTTCTCCTCTTTCCACGAGGCATTACAACAACGTTTCACCAGGCAACGGCTGTCGACTGTTGTTTGTGTATGAGAAATAGGTTGGAAACTCTCCTCATGTGTAGGTGTCGCCACCGGCGCCAACCTTGGGGGAATGCTTTGAAAAGCTATTCATTTGCATATCACCGCATCTTCTTCCTGTCAGTTAAATTTCGCGTTTGTAGCAAGTCATCTTCGCGGTGTAGCAATTTTAGTGGCCAGGAGAGTAGTTGGATTTCGCAGGCGCGGCTGTTAATATTGTCTTAGAGCACCAGTCCATGAGATGAAACACATCCATAGAGGCCTTTTCCTGCAGCCGCTGTATCGAGAATGCATAGCTATCAAATTTTTGCCACTTCTTTTCAAATCCAAATAATAATAGCCCCTGGATCAAACATGAAATGTATTGACTGGGTTTCCACAACATAAATTACAAAATTTACAAAAGTGAAACAGGTTTTTAAATAAAATGTAAGTACTAGTTTGGTGTAAAGAATGGAAGCAGTACTTACATGTACTTACATTGATTGGAAAATGAAAATTGGCAGGCTAGCGCTAATGGCTGTTTACATGCGGTAAAGAGGCATCAGATTGATGCGTCAACCGTAAAGTTACGGACATGTGAACATTGCATCAGTGGAGCCATCTGGTAGCCGCATTTATAAACAGGCGACTTTACAAATCAAGTTTCAAATATAAATGTTACAGGATAGTATTTTACATAAATAAGACAAATGGCTGATGCGTCATTCTAAAGATACAAATAATAACCGAGTGAAACAGCGAGCAAATATACGTTATAAATATGAAATGTATTTAACATGGTTTTTGGAATCGACACAGAAGAAATTTTTCTTACACTGCACCAGAGAAAGAAAATCAAAGAGTCTAATAGCGAACTGCCGGCCGCGGTGGCCGAGGGGACTGCGGCGCGCCAGTCACAGTCTGCACGGCCGCTACGGTCGGGGGTTCGAATCCCCCCTCGGGCATGGATATTTGTGACGTCCTTAGTATAAGGTAGTTGATAAGTAGTTTGTAAGTTTAGGGACTGATGACCCCGTAGTTAAGTCCCATAAGCTTAACAAACATTTGAACATTCTTAACAAACATATGAACATTTTCTAATAGCGAACTGCCAAAATCATTCTGCGAAAGTTTCAAAAAAATTGACTTTGAATCTTTTCGTGGACCTTTATTATGAGAGATTGTAAGAGGAAGCAATTTTTTTTTTCTTTCAAATCGTGTTTTTTGGCTGTGTACGTTATCTTTACGAAAATGCCGAGAGAGCAAAGTGCAAACTCTCGTAGGTCTGATACTACATCGGCTTAACATGAAGTTATAAAAGATATGAATCAAAAAAGAGTGTTCAAAGTAGATTGGTGCTGTGGCAATCAAATTTCTCAGAACACCATTTCTCTTCTCAACATCCAGCCTATTGATCATTAAATACCTTTGTCATCACAAAAAAGAAGGGCAACACTGTACTCAACATTTATTTTAGTTATCCTTGAAGGTATTGAGGGGGAAGTGATTCATAAGTGAAAAACCACCTTGCTAGCATAGCCTTCATTATAACTAAATGATCGCACTTACCACAGCTTAGAACAATTGTAGGATCTAACCACTGTTATCATGTGTTATTTTAAATATTGAATCACCCATCAACTGGCAGAACAGTTTAGGCGTACAGGCCGTACTTTGCTCTTCTAAGTGCCAGAGAAGGAAATCCTTCTTAGCGCGGGATCTAGGGGGCGGGGAGAGTGTAAGCCAGGGAGTCTGCAGCGGGAGAACTTGCGACGTGGCTCCAAATGGTTTCCAAGAAAACGTGATGTGTGTCTGACGAGTAGGGAGAGGAGGAGGACGCTCAAAATATAAAAAAAAAAAAAAAAATTAAGAAGAGGTCGCTCAGGAGGGAGGGGTCGCCAGAACAGGGACGCAGAAGGAAAGATCTATGTACTTCTCACGCATCTAACAAGGAAAGTACTTAGGCTCGAACAAACAGAAATACACCAAAATCGTATGATAGATAAGGTAATCAATCCTGCTTATGTATTGCAATTGGTTGAGATGAAATTCCGAAAAGCCCTTCTTGGTGAATACGGTCTTGGTGCAGAAGAACAATCATTCACATGTTTTCTGGTATCTATTAAAGTAAAGCAGTCAACAATCCGAAGATTGGTTTGAACACCACAGTGCTTTACTAGGCATGGTCCTGTTTAGAGGTGGTATGCCGTTGCCTTCCTCCGACCTTCGAACTGACTTACCCAGCCGGTTATAGGGGGACCTACAGTTTAACGTGGGTTCCGAACCACGGTGCTACTCGGTATATTTCACATGAGCAATACTACCAGAGGTGAAAGAAGTGGAAAGTGACAGATAAAAATCCTAGGACCTGGCGGGGATCGAACCCGCGACCTTTAGATTTGTAGTCTGGCACTCTACCACTGTGCAACCGAGGCGCGGTATCTATTATAGTGCAGAAATATGAGCATAGATTAGACAATAGGTAACATGCGAATGATTCATCTTCTGCACCAATACCATATACACGAAGAAGGTTTGCCGGCCGCGGTGGCCGAGGAGACTGAGGCGCTCCAATCACCGTCTGCACAGCCACTACGGTCGGGGGTTCGAATCCCCCCTCGGACATGTTGTGCCGTCCTTAGTCGTAGTTAGTTCTACAAACATTTGAACATTTTTTGAAGGTTTCTTCGTAACTTCACCTCGACCAGTCACACTATATTAGCAGGATTGATTACCAATCGCCGACCCATCCGACACTTCACCACACAAATAGCGTCACAAAACGCAACTTCAGAGGCACACTGCACCGTCACTACTGGCGTACCGGGAGGTCAAAGTGCAATGCGGCATGGGACACGCAGAGGCCTCTAATGGGCGACTGCAGAGTTTTGCAGATGCGGGAGTATCACTAGTGCAATAAGATACCTTTACATTATCTATCATACGATTTTGGTGTATTTCTGTTTCTTCGAGCCTAAGTATTTTCCTTGTAAGTAGCAAACAGTACGCGCTGTGTGGTTGCGTAGACTTTCCCGGCGAAATAACATAATATTCTTCTCGGGGTTGCAGCTGGATACCATCGTCAACTAAACACAATATTTCGGAAGACCAACTGGCTGGTATCTTCAGGTGAGTGCGCTGATTACACTTACTCGCCGGAAAATTCTCACGCGATTTGACATTAAAGGTGTTTTTATGCCACCACCAAAGACTAGGGCTCTCTTTGGATCAGACAAAGTTGATTTAGGTCTGAGAAAACGCGGTGCTTATAAAGTTCCATGTTATTGTGGTAACACATCGGCCAAACGATCCGCACAGTTCGGATCGGTGTTTGGAACATCACCCTCATACTCGTTTACTTCAACCTGAAAAGTTACCTGTTGCTGAACAATGTCTGAATGAGAGACACAAGAGGTTATATGATGAAACAAAAATGATTGCTCCTACTTCCCGCTACTGGGAATGTGTTCTTAAAGAATCCATAGATATTCGTATGGCCGATAATATTATTAATAGGGACAAGGGCGTACCTCTAAGTAAAACTTGGAACCCAGTCTTATCTGATATTATCGTCTTCATTTCGACCTGCTGTTTCTTTTAACTAGTCTTGTTTCGACCCATCGTTTTACCGATTTTCTCCACCGGCGCGCTACTAGTTTTATTGCGCCTAGGTGGCTTCTACTTTGGTTTCGCGCACGCGCGGTAGGTCGTCAGCGGTGTATAAAGGGGCCGCTGTTTCTGTTCTGCCTCAGTTTCCGGCGAGTAAGTGTAATCAGCGCACTCACCTGAAGCTGGCCGCCAGTTGGTCTGCCGAAATATTGTGGTTAATTGACGACGGTATCCGGCTGCAAACCCGAGATGAGTATTATCAGCATGCGCTGTGATCGACACAGCAATACTGCGCCCTTACTTTGAAACGCTGGCGTCGGCGTTTAAGTCTGCTGTCTCACGCTACAGCTCGCAACTAGTAGATGCAATAACTGCGCGGAATAGCAATCCTTATTCAGAATAAAAATTACTTTTCTATCATAATCCCGAAAATCGACGCTAATTTCTGTATCGAAGCTGCTCACTTTCTTGTCGTCTCGTCGAAGAGACCAAACTGTCTTGTGCAAAAATTGCGACAAGGAATAAGAAATGTCAGAGTTCTGGCATACTGACACAGAGTCAAGTCGGCGATCGGATGATATGATTGCGACTGAAGAAAAGAAATTAAAGTCTCAACTGTCAGTTGACTCAAGAACCGCAAACTAGCTTCACGATAAAAGTCTTCACGAAAGTGAATTATTATATCAGCACAAACAGCTATTGCCGGCCGCGGTGGCCGAGGTGACTGAGGCGCTCCAGTCACGGTCAGCACGGCCACTACGGTCGGGGGTTCGAATCCCCCCTCGGGCATGGATATTTGTGCCGTCCTAGTTCGTAAGTAGTTCATAAGTAGTTTGTAAGTTTAGGGACTGATGACCACGTAGTTAAGTCCCATAAGCTTAACAAACATTTGAACATTTGAACAAACAGCTATTAGGGAGTCCACTCGCATTGGAATCTGAAACAATTATGTCCGTGTAATTCCCTGGTTACCTTGTTACTGTTTTGCCAAGATAGCTTTTCTATTTACCACATAATCAGGTGTCGACTGAGCTTGCAGTCATCGTCAGATCTATAAAGGAAAAAGGAGAAGATAAATCGACGAAGCTGCTTCTTTACTATCCATAAACGCTAAAAAACGTAGCTTTATAAATTTTAGTTTGGATATCTACATACCAGTAAAACTAAGTATCTCTGTCTATGCAGTGTTCTGTGGGTTTGTCAAAAACATAAAATTCCATAGTCATAGAACAAAAACTATTCATGTCCCCACAACATACACGACTTCGACACGCGTCTATCTCAGCACATTAAACCGAACTGCGCGGGCTCAGGTCAAACTTACGGGAAGCAGTTAGCACACAGACCACTAGGTGAAGTTCATAGTTAGTTATGTCATTAAAGCTGATATTACCTACGGCAATAGTATCTAACCGTGGTAGAGGTACTCATAACCTCACAACACATTAGCAAATTATATTAATAAAGTGATTATCCACCATCTCCAGCTGATCGTTGAGAACATTTTCCTTATGATGTTTTAAATGTTTATAAATTTCCATACTCTCTAGTGTGATTAATTTCTTTCCTTTGGTCCCTTTATGTAGGATCTTCAAATTTTGTTGACTGTCTTAGATTTTATGTTTTTTCTCTTGTAAGTGCTCACCAAATGTACTTTTATCAAAATGTTCATGGGACTTAACTTCTGTGGGTATTAGTCCCGTGGCCTACAGGCTACTTAAACTAAGATCATCTAACGTAAGGACAGCACACACACACACACACACACACACCCCATGCCCGATGGAGGACTCGAACCTCCGACGGGGAGAAACCGCGCGCTCCGCAGCAAGGCGCCTTAGAACGCTCGGCCACTCCAGCGTGGTATAGTTTTATTGTGCCTACATGTATGCTCTCGGAATCTAGTAAAAAATAACATACCCGTTTAGGTAACATAAGAACCTTCGCAGTCGGCGCAATGGAGTTTGAAAACCCATATTTCTTAAATTTATCTTCGTTTTCTCCCACATTGTGGGAGGTTCACTAGATATTATCGGAGATGGGGCGTTATATGTCATTGGGACATATTTGACGGTGTTCTGAGATTGTAATTTACCCTTTTTCCGATTTATATTCCTCACCTTGTTCAAATGTTTGTATAGCTTAACTACGGGGTCATCAGTCCCTAAACTTACAAACTACTTATGAACTAACTAAGACTAAGGATGTCAAAAAATATCCATGCCCGAGGGGGGATTCGAACTGCCGACCGTAGTGGTCGTGCAGACCGTGACTCGATCGCCTCAGTCCCCTCGGCCACCGCAGCCGGCCCTCACCTTGTTAATTCGGTACTGTAGCCATTTCTACTGGCAATATAAATTAGTATCATGATTTCATTGCCAATGGCGGACCTTTCTGTTCAAATGTTCAAATGTCTGTAAATCTATCGGAACCAAACTGCGTGGTCAACCTAGGTAAACTAACCTAAGGACAAACACACGCACCCATGCCCCAGGGAGGACTGGAACCTCCACGGCGAGCAACCTCGGGCTCCGCAGCGAGACGCTTTAGACCGCTCGGCTACTCCACTGCGGCGCGGACCGTTCTAATGGGAAGTTAACGAGCCTATGCAGCATGGAATAAAAATACCCCGTTTCATACCTAGTTGGATGTGTCGAGTTTGCATTGATCACCATAACCGGATGCGGATATCCGCAGTATTTTTTACTTTGCGAATAAATTTGTGAGCGACGCGGATACCCGCATGTTATATGCGGATAAAGAGCGAGTTACGTCTGTCTAAATATTAGCTGAAAACTTCAAGCCTGTGGGCATTCTTGGAATCCTTGCAGGGCCCAGGTAGAGCGGACGTCTGTTGTCCTCGTCCCCTGGCCACAGCGGACGTAGCTGTTTCCGAGAGACTTGCGCCAAATCCGTTTACGCGACCGCGTCTTATCTGCGGTCTTTCAAGTGCTTTCTGGGTGGCAAACCGGCCACTGTCAACCAGAGGTGCCATGCCAAATTCCCGCCGACTTCAGATACCGCTTTGTAGTGACCGAGTGACAACGTATATCGTAGTGAATACAGTGACAGTTATTTCTTAAAATGAACTCATCAAAACATAATTTATCGTGCAACGCGAAAAGAGGTGATTTGACTTTAGTGAAGGAAAATAAATTGAAATCGTCAATTTGGAAAAGAAATGGATACGTATTTGATGTCAAGGAAAAGATAAACGATATAGTGGCCTTTTTGGCGTGTAAAAAAAGTATATTCTTACACTGGACACAAAAGTGAAACTTCAGATCTGCTGAAACATTCGTGAAACTGGACAAAGTATCAAAATTACTTATTTAAATACCAATACAGGTACAAAAGTTTCTGAAATTCGACCAGATTTGAAGACAACCGCGACCGAAATACTTATCAATCTTGCGTGAGGATCTGGGTTTCTCGCGACAGCACAGTTTCTTATTGACGTGGGGGCATATCTCCTGAACTATTTGTCTTACAATCATTTAATTATGTAACTTCGTAGGCTTTCCCGGCGTGACAAATCTTCGAAGTCTCTGCGGGTTTTCTGCCGGATAATAAAATCAAACTGATTCAATATTTCGACGGTACAGCTGTCCGCTATCTTCAGGAAACTGCTGCTGCTGAGTCCCGCTGAATACTGGTGCAAAAGCGAAGTACGGCGTCCTATATAGGCGTGGGTCCCGTGCACGGCGCATGCGCCGGCCGTCACAGTTGCTGCCTCCTAGACAGGGCTGGTGGCGCCGTCCCTAGTGGAACAGGGCACAACGATATATCGCACCTTACGTTAATCAGTCACAGGTGCTGAAATCGTAGTCGAACATTGCAATTTGATATTATTTAATAATGGATTCCATGTTCTACTAAGAGGAAACCCCATGTCTCTATCTATTAGATTGTCCGTCACTCTGATTTCAATGGCTTCTCTGTAAACACTGTTCCAGAAACCGGAGGTATAGGTTACTATGCGGGTTTCATCATATATCATCTTGTGTCCTTGCGTTAAACAGTGTTCTGCTACCGCCAATTTATCCGGCTGCAATATTCTCGTGTGGCGGCAATGTTCCACGCATCTATCATGTACCGTTCTAAGTGTACGGCCAATGTATGCCTTGCCAGACTAACTCGGTATTTTATTGAATCAGTTTGATTTTATTATCCGGCAGAAAACCCGCAGAGACTTCGAACATTTAATTATGTCAGTAACCGTCGCGAAAGTGCAAGCAATATGTTGGCAACGTTTCATCGCAAGCGAATGTACAGTACAGCAGCGTATAAAATACGAACAAACATAAAAACTAACATTAATGTTCAGTTATTAGATAAATGGTGACGGAAATAATAAAGATTGACAATAGCATTTTATAGCAACTTTCATAATCACACACGATGTGCAGTGAACGTAACATATTTAGGAAGATATACAATGTTAGATTGTATAGAAGGGGCGTAGCTGCAGCTAACATTGTCTCTTTTCGCTAACAGTTACCACTTAGAAGTAGAAAGCAGTATTGAAATGATATGCTTTGCTTTGGGTCACATAACCTCTTGTGCGTTAATATGGGGGAAAAATGACCCTTTGGTAAAACTCGGAGAGAACCGTTTCTTTCTTTGGATGTAAACACAATAATATCTCCTCTATGCCGATCAGTTTTAACCACTGAAATTTAAGAAGATATCTGTATTAAACAGCTGAAGTAACGCTCCGACCACACGGGCTCCGAAGCGCTACTGCGTGTGTCCGGATCGCCAATGTTTCCTGTTTGGAATGGTCTGTTTTGGAGTCTGTATAGAACAGTTGACGTGATTCAAGAAGTCAAATGTAGTTTTTCGCAGCAATGACACTCTAACAATTATTATATCGTAACATTCCTTGGTTTTAAATACTGCTATATATTACTATTACCCATTAGAAACTTCAGTATCTGCGGATGCGGATAAAATACTTGCAGATGCGGAAATGAGCCTTGCGGATGTTGTACGAATGCGGATAACACTTTACTTATCCGCACAAACCTCTAACCATAACTATGGACGTCGGTATCCCATCAATTCTAAATGTATGTTTATCCTGTGCTTTACCTATGTTAGGATCTAGAACATTTAGAAAGCTACTGGTTTCAACCTCTGCCTAGAATCGTATTTTTGTGCACACCACTCACATCTCTAACGTAGCACTATTTCCTTCTTTTCACCTATAATTAGGGCAATGATGTCATCGACATACCCTCTTATAATACATAGTGATGTTCTTACGCATTTGATAGCTCTCAAAAAATTTTCTTTCTAAATGATTATCAGAAATATCAGGAAAAGTGTCAGAGAGACAGTTACCCAACGCCAAACCTTTTTCTTGATAGTAAAACTTGCAATTAATCTGAAAATAATTAAATGACAATGAGAATTCCAAAAGCGCCACCAGCTCAATCGTCTCTGGCAAAGAGATTTTTTGGTGTTTAATTATATTAGCTTTAATTATTTTATTAGGTTCATTTTTGGACACATTCGTAAATAAGTTCTCAATGTCGAATGAAACCAGCGTGGATTCCTCAGGAACCTTCACGTTCTTTATTAGTTTAGCTAGCTCTTCGCTGTTTTTAACATTCAAAAACTCTTGAAATGTGCACAGCTCCTTAAGAGATCGCACATGGTTACATGTCTGAATTGTTTAATTCCCTGCATACTGCCTGTTGCACACCTCGGTTGGAAATCTCGGGAGCACATGACTACTGCCCCAAAATGGCGTCAATGAAACGCACGCCGGCCGCGGTGGCCGAGGTGACTGAGGCGCTGCAGTCACGGTCAGCACGGCCACTACGGTCGGGGGTTCGAATCCCCCCCTCGGGCATGGATATTTGTGCCGTCTTTAGTCTTAGCTAGTTCATAAGTAGTTTGTAAGCTTAGGGACTGATGACCCCGTAGTTAAGTCCCATATGTTGTACAAACATTTGAACATTTGAATGAAATGCACAAGTGCTTAAGTTGCTCCTCCCCCATGCGACTAATACAAAGATACATATTCCGATTGTATAAAAACTTACTTTGAAGAATGGCTAGGCATTGGAAATCAATGTGGGGGACCACGACTCCCTCATGAAACCGTCGTTCCCCCGGAGGTTAATACCTGTCAAGTTTGCGGCGAAATTATCGCCTTTGATTGAAGATGAATTGGCGTCCGCACCTTGTTGAGTTCTATCTCAGTGTCACGCTATGTTCCCCTCGATGTCAGCATACCTTCAAACGGCATCAAAGGCTCCGTCGCCGTATTGTCCCCTGCCGGGCACCAAACTCAGTACGGCCACAGTCTAACACACCAGTCGCGGCACTCAATGATGTCATCATTTGACACCGAGGACGACACTAGCGCTCCAACTGGCGAGCAAGGCAATCCCTTGTTAACGCCATAAACATCGTACGAATAACACTTTGTTCCAACCCTTACGTAATTTACTATATGATTGTTTTATTTTAAAGGCGTCAGACGAAGAATGAACACTAGTGCAGCTAAAACAGATGAATGAAATGATGTAAAGTAGAACCGACTTGAAACTATGATAATGCAGGTAATTCAACAGACAAAATGTTTCAAGCGTAAGAAGTGTGGCCATGTAACTCCAAAGTAAAGTGGTATGATAAATAATGACCTGTTCGCCTCAGTGCGTGTTTTGGTTTTTACGACATCTTTTAGTGAAATTAAGACTTTCTTATTGTTGTGTCGGATGAGGTACTTCCGGCTAACAGTAGGAAAGCGTTCAAAAATTTATTAAGGTATTTTGTGGTACAATTGAGATATTTCGGACAAATGTTATTGTAACTGGAAATATGTTGAGAAAAGAAATAATTTTAACAGTGGCACTTGTTCTTGGATGTTTAATGAATAAGTAACACAAATATTGTAAAATTACAAATGTTGGTATAAACACAAAAAAAGGATACAGAATTCAAAAAATCGGTCTAAAATGTACCACACTAGTTACAATTGTGTTCACTTCGCGGTACAATTTTGATCATTGGCATCTTCCACATAAAAAGCACTTTTTCCCTCGGGCACCAACGCATACTTCGTGGTACCAAACATTGCATAATATAGAATTTGTAAGCGTGTGGAAACTATAAAATTTATAAGACCGCGTTAGGCTATGTAGCTTCATGTACTTCTTAACAAGAAAAAACTTATATCACCGTAGGAAAAAGTGGTGTAGTCTTAGAAAATACAGGAGCTGTAGAAACCTGCTATACTATAACGCCGCACAAAGGCAAGTGCTAGCATCATTACGAGACTGACAAATGGCGCGGAACCTAACGTTGATCGGAATTCTACCTATATCGAATTTGTTCCACCTTACCCTACAGTTGAAAGTTTGCCAATTGTTCTCGTTACTATTCCAGCATAGCAAACACGAATTAAATACATTTTTTCCCCAAAAAGCGGCTTCGTATGATCACAGACACCCAGATTTAACTGTGATGTTAACATTTTCCAATCCTTTTGAGTATTTGCCTGTCTTCCTCCTCACAATGTTCTGTACAGTTTCATCTTATTTTCCGAAGTTTAATTTTTTCAGTAAAATATAACTTTTTAGAGTTTTGTAGTATTACCTTAACAGTCATAATGTGTACATCAAAAACTGCAGTATATGGCCCTGGGTATACTCTTTATGAGGTTTTTTTATGTTTCTAAAAAGATTAAAAAAAAGAATGATGATGATATTTAAAGTGGTGTAATTTTCAGGAGAAACGTATCAAAACATTTCAACAATATTTATATGTAGAGAACAGAATAATTTTTTTTGACTAGTCTTGGTCTTCTTTTAGACCATCTTCAGGAATTTTAGCTCTGAAATACATCATAGTTACAGTTAGAGGATTTTGAGCAATATACATTAGTATCAAACTTAAACTAAATTAATAAAGAGAAATAAAACGATGTTGTACTCATTGATGTTGTGGAGTTGGCAGGTAACTTGGAGCCTTCCAGTTCGTCACTGCTGGCTGGAGCAGTACAAGGTTTGCTGCTCTTAAATAGCTGAGACTTCGCCCCTTTGCCAGCTCCACCCATCTTTGATAGCCAATAAAACGACTACATAGATGAATGTAGCCAAAAACTTAATTATAATTAGCCACAAATTTCTTTGTCAATGTCGAAAATAAAACCGTCATCTTTCTGATATTAAAATAAAGATTAAAACATTAAAATACTAACAATAAATTGTAAGAACCTGATACAATTAATTGTCAGTATTTTAATGTGTTAATATCAGAATATTGACTATAATTATTTTATCTTCGACATTGACAAAGAAATTTGTGGCTAATTATAATTTTATGTTTTGGCTAAATTCATCTATGTAGTCTTTTCATTGGCTATCAAAGATTGGTGGAGCTCGCAAAGCGGCGGAGTCTCAGCTATTTAAGAGCAGTAAACCTTGCTCCAGCCAGCAGTGACGCACTGGAAGGCTCCAAGTTACCTGCCAACTCCACAACATCAACTGATATATTTCTCTTTATTAATTTAGTTTAAGTCCGATATTAATGTATATTGCTCAAAATCCTCTTAATGTAACTGTGATGTATTTCAGAGCGAAAATTCCCGAAGATGTTCTAAAAGAAGACCGAAAATAGTCGGAAAAATTTAAATTATCGGACTCTACACTGTTCTCTATATGTAAATTTAATTGAGAGTGATGTTGCTCAAAACGTGAAACAAAAATGTTTCCAAAAATATGCGATTTCAACAATATATGTTACATACCGATCTGCATCATTAGGAAACCTGACATAAAAAATATGGTGTCTTTTTCTCGTTATTGCTGCATTTCACTGCGGTACAAGCGTTCCCCGTTCGAAAAACACTCAGAAAAACGAGTAGAAGACGCGGATAACATGACTTAACAACAGACGAGATACGGCCAACTCGGCAGTGTCCCTTGCCGGGCGCTTGGGGCGCTGCTGTCGCTGCGGATGACAAAAATTTGCTTGAAAGTCGTGACTGGTTCGTTAGACTGCGTACGGCACTGCAGTTTACAGCCGTTGTCGAAGGGTACAAAAGCAAGAATATTGCTTCCCAGTTTTCTTGATCCTGCACCAGTTTGACAGCCCCTGACCTGTTTGCTCCTGACGCAGAACGCCCATGGCATGTGGCAGCACTCAGCATCGCATGGCATAATGCAATAATGATTCAAGTATAGTTATGACACCTGACAGACAACAACTAACTGATAAAATTGTAAACGATGTCTTTCACAAAATCATTAAGTGGTTCTCAGCAAATGGACTATCATTAAATTTTCATCAAACAGTACATACAGTTCCGTACAGTAAATGGAATGACACAATTATTAAATATAGACTACTATCAGAAATCTGTAGCAAAGGTAGAATATTCAAAATTTTAGGTGTATGCATTGATGAGGGGATGAACTGGAAAAAACATATTGAAGATCTGCTGAAATGTTTGAGTTCATCTACTTATGCTATTAGGGTAATTGCAAATTTTGGTGATATACATCTCAGTAAATTAGCTTACTATGCCTATTTTCATTCTCTGATTTCGTATGGCATCATTTTCTGGGGTAATTCATCATTGAGTAAAAAAGTATTCATTGCACAAAAGCGTGTAATCAGAATAACTGCTGGAGCCTATCCAAGATCATCGTGCAGACACTTAGTTGAAGTGTACCTTCACAGTGTATTCACTTATGAAATTTGTTATTACCAATCCCACCGAATTCAAGAACAATAGCAGTGGACATAACTACAACACTAGGAGAAAGAATGCTCTTTACTGTTGTTGTTGTGTTCTTCAGTCCGGAGACTGGTTTGAGGCAGATTTCCACAACACCCTATCCTGAGCAAGCCTCTTCAGATAAGAACGGCAACCTACATCTGTCTGAATCACTGTATCCATCTCTTGGTCTTCAGAACCATCAGTTTAATAAGTCAGGGTTGCAAAATATCAAAAATGTTCAAATGCTTGTAAAGCTTATGGGACTTAACTACGGGGTCATCAGTCCCTAAACTTACAAACTATTTATGAACTACTTACGAACTAGGACAGTACAAATATCCATGCCCGAGGGGGGATTCGATCCCCCGACCGTAGTGGCCGTGTCAAAGTTCGTCTTCTCAATTTTTTTCACTGCTTCCGCAGTGTTGCCAGAATCTTATTCGAATGAATTCATCCTTTTTTCCAGTTTTCAATTTACCATAATTTTCTGCTCATAACTTTGTAAGCCTCTGTCACCGGTACGCTACACTTTTGTTTCATTTTTCTCTTACGTAAATTAATGATTTTTTCCGTGAAATTATTATAATTAGTATAAACTTTAAAACAAAAATGCCTCTCCAATGGCTTATTCTGGGAATATAACTTCAGTAATAGAAGTTTTTATTATTAATTTCAAAAAACAGAAAGCAATTTCTTTTTCTACACAGATTTCCATTCTTCTTGATTACCATTGACATTACAAAATTTGACGACCTCACTTCAAGTGTGTTTGTTATGCACACTCAATGAATTAGGATACACTGCTGTTTCAGGGTTCTGCTGAGGCCTTCACGGCTACCGTAGCGGTCACGGGGCCCACGAAGTCTCCACCGTACTTCACCCTCAGCAGCGATCCCCTACTTTAGCATTGCAAAACTAATTCCAATCTTTCCAGCTTAGTTTAAGCGGCTACGCTATTTTACCTTCTTGAAATAAAATTTGTATCATATTTCCAAATTTTTTCTTGTGATCCTTCCACTTGCATAATTTGTAAAAGTCTCCTAGTATGTAATCTTTGTAATCCAGTAGATCGCCATTTCCGTTCTTCTGGATGACGTAATATACGTAATTTCCTAATAACCAATATACCGCATTGTGTTTTTGTTTTGGAAAGTAGACATCTTCCGGGTAAAATATGTTCGCTAATGTAATTTCTCTACCGTCACTGCGTGTAAGAAAGGCTATTTGTTTCTTCACGGCATTCCATATTTCCCGATATCCTTGACAGACAAAACGATGCGGTAAAGTATCAGTTTCCTTGCATTTTTGACAGGTGTTTATGTCACATATACCAATGGCGTATAATTTCTCATTTGTACTAATTATATTGTTTATAACGCGGTACCATGCCACTTTAATATGTGTTGAGAGAACTTTGTTAGTGCTATTACGCCATATCATTTGCCAGTTTTTAGAAGGATACTGCAATCCCATTTTATTACGGACGCCCTTTGGGGAGAGTGCTTCCAGTAGGAATTTACTATTGCTCCTGTTTTTCTCTAGCACAGTGCATTCCAGGTAACTCAACTCAAGATAAAATTGTCTAATATGTTTTATTTTATAATGTAACCTGCCAATATTTATTGGAGGCGTCATGCTTTCTGGTTTAAGTATTTTAAACAGTTTCGATGTGATGCTGTACGGGGAACCATTTATGAGTTGACTTGTCCTTTTAATAAATAAAGCCATATTTTTCCGACGGATATCAGTCAGACCAAGGCCTCCTTCTTCAGGTTTCAGAGTAGCAGTAGTCACTGCCACTATAAACATTTGTCCCTGCCAGATATACCTACATATGTAACTCATGATAGTTTTTGCTATTGGCTTTGGGATCGGAAGAACTTGACCTACATGCACTGGATAAAATTACGCTGTTGATTATTTTAACCTTCTGTACAATGTTCAGGTCTCTGATTTGATTAAGTAATAACGTGCACCTAATTTGGTGTGACAGTTTCGCCAGTTAAAAGTTATGGGTTTAAGCGGGTTCCTGTGAAAGGTCACGCCTAAGGCCGTATGTTGATCCACCGTTTTCGCCCAATCTAACTGCACATTTTTGAAACCATTTAGACGTGAAAAGGAACTTTTCATTTCGTTTATCTTCGCACCAGTTGCTCTACAAAAGAGTTGTACAGTCGCAGTTAGTTGTTGAATATCTGCCTCACTTCTGACGACAACTCCGACATCATCTGCATACGCATTGGTCACCCTACTATTCCCTGATACATGGATTCCTTCCAATTCGTTATTTAAAATTCTCAAAAGCGGTTCCAATGCTATTATAAACAGTAACATTGATAAAGGGCTTCCTTGTGGGACACCGTTATCAATATTAATTGATCGAGTACGGCGCCCATTTATTTCAATTGTCGTTTGAATGCCTTTCACAACATTTGTAAAAACGTTCATGTTGTTTTCATTTAAACCCATACCTCTCATCAGTGTAAATAAATACTTGTGATTTACCCTGTCAAAGGCCTTAGAAAAGTCTATAAAAAGGACACCCGCTTTTGCCGTGATCGTTGAAAATATTGCGACAATATCTCGATATTCGCTTAGAGTTTGGAAGATATTTCTACTAGGGAGACATGTCTGATGACTACCGATTATCTTTTGAAGTATGGGCCGAAATCTCTGTTTCAACGCCCTTGCAACGATTTTATAATCAGAATTCATGAGGCATATAGGTCTCATCTTAGAGAGGTCTTTAATTGGGGTATTTTTACCTTTAGGAAGAAGGACAGTTACACTTTCCTTGAAGTCTGCAGGTACGGCCTCACCTTTCAAAACATCGTTTATTGCCTCGGTTAGCTTATCTCCTACAAGATGCCAGAAAGTTTTATAAAATTCTATAGGCAGTCCATCCGGTCCTGGTGACTTCCCGGTAGGGGAACTTGTAATGATATCGAGTATGTCATCAGACGTTATATCTTCACTGAGAGTCCTGTTTTGCTCTTCCGTTATTATTTTTTGCAGACCACTGTTTTGCAACAGGTCCCTAACTAAATTCATTTCAATCGGACTTTCACTATATAAATGATCGTAGAACGTATGTGCCTCCCTCATAATGTCTGTTTGTTCCGTCAAAATTTCGTTTTGGTCTGATCTCAAACGGTTGATGTAGGTTTTCTTCCTATTCCTTTCGTGCTGTATTAAATGGAAGAGTGACGCATTTTCGTCCTCCACCATTGTCTTAGCGTGCGACTTAATTTTTAAACCGTCCAACTGCTGTCTTTTCAGGCTTAACAATCGAGCTTTTACCTGTTTAATCTTTACTATGACATCATGTGTCATTTGCTGTTCATACAGTTCTCGCAGACATGTATAGTAAAATTCTATGGTCTCATTTCTCCACATCGCTCTTTCTTTTCCATAAGCGATCAATGTGGATCGAAGTTTCTTTTCTGCGCCCAACGTCCACCATTCTATACAGCTCCTAAATTTGGTGCGAAATCTCAGGGAAATTTGCCAAGCGCAGGACATCCTCTCATCTAATTCATGTTCCTTCAAAGTATTAATGTTTAGTTTCCACATTGGACGTCCCCAATAGGTTTTCTGCTTAGAAAGTCGGACGCTACATTTGACTGCTTGGTGGTCTGAAAAAATTGCAGGCACCGTTTCGATACCGTTAATTTTGTTACTTAGGTTTTCAGTGACATAATCTATCAATACGGCTCTTCGAAAACGTAAATTTCACTGTAGCGGAATATACTTGTTCCCATCCTTCCAACCCATATTTTTAACCAAACTATCGAGTTCTTTAGAAAAATTAAAATTTGGCGTTTGATCCTTTTTGTTGAGAACGCAGTTCCAATCGCCACCTATTAAAACTTGTGCGGGGTTGTCCTTTAACAAATATACTAACTCAGTTTTAAAAAATTTGGCTCTTTCTTCCCTAAGATTATTACCAGATGGAGCATACACATTAATTACAATAGTGTTAAAAACTCGTAAACTAATACCTCTTCGAGATTCTAAGTAACTAACGTCTTTAACTTCAATCCCATCTTTCACAAGAATTGCAGTACCACATTCGTTTTCTCGAGCTACATTTAAAAATACTTGAAAACCGGAAACTTGAAAATTATGAAGTTTGACTTCCTGAAGGAGAGCAATGTCCGATTCCGACTTATACAAAAAATCTTTCAAAGCAGACACCTTGGTTGCATTTTCTATTCTGTTAATATTTAGAGTAGTGATGTTATAAGAGTGTTCCACTATTGCTCAGTTTAGTAAGTGGAGCGAGTCGGCAGATGGTAGTCCGGCTCTCCTGTTTGCTGACTACTCCACTCATTTGTTTGTATCGGCGCCGTCATCACGCCTGTTGCCCGTGTCTTGTAGCTCTTCCATTTCCTCGTCCGTCTGGTCCGCAATGTCGTCCGCCCAGTTTTGTCCGGAAGGTGCACAACCACGATAAGTTGCGCCCCTTCCTTCCGGAAGCATTTTATGTCGAGACGTATTAGTGGTTCCTCTCGCTTCGTCAGTGCCTGCCTGGCTCACGTTTATCATTGTCATTTTCTTAGTGTGTCCCATTTCATGATCGTCAGTCTCTTTTTCGCCCCTAACAATTTCTCGTAACCTCTCTCTGATTGCCGGAGCCAGGCTCTCGGCCGCTGCGTGCGCGAGTCTCCTTTTTGTGTTGTTACGCGACTTCTTTGGAGACCGTGTCGGTGACGCTGTCGGCGATGACAAGGGAGATGTCGTTGTCGTTTCCTCGTCCGTCTGGTCCGCAATGTCGTCCGCCCAGTTTTGTCCGGAAGGTGCACAACCAAGATAAGTTGCGCCCCTTCCTTCCGGAAGCATTTTATGTCGAGACGTATTAGTGGTTCCTCTCGCTTCGTCAGTGCCTGCCTGGCTCACGTTTATCATTGTCATTTTCTTAGTGTGTCCCATTTCATGATCGTCAGTCTCTTTTTCGCCCCTGACAATTTCTCGTAACCTCTCTCTGATTGCCGGAGCCAGGCTCTCGGCCGCTGCGTGCGCGAGTCTCCTTTTTGTGTTGTTACGCGACTTCTTTGGAGACCGTGTCGGTGACGCTGTCGGCGATGACAAGGGAGATGTCGTTGTCGACATCTTCCCTTCGTTCGTGACACTCTTCGCGGCACTGCTGGTCTCGGGAACAGTATTGTCAATAATTTTTACTGTTGCCACTCCACTTTGTCCCGGTTCTTGTCCAAACATTTCTCGTCCCTGTTCCTTTTTCTCCAGTTCTTCGGATGTCGTGAGAGTGCCACGTGAATCTAGCTCTACTGGGTATTCAACGCGACCGTCCGGAATTTCGAATCTGACATCTTTTGGACAAGCGACTTCCACATCAGACTTGCTGCTTACAGCGCCTTGTTCAAAGGGCTGTTGCACAGTCTCACGTTCGACAGACGGTGATTCAATTTAGTCCATTTCGGTTACAGGAAGAACTGCACCTTCATTTATGTTGACATTATTCGGGGTCTCCTCTACATTTAAGTTTAAGTCGCCTCTGTCACTGAATTTTCCGTCTGGCTCATAAAGTCTTGTCCAGGGAGCTCGCGGGTTGTCGTTGTCGCTACGTCTGCATATGTTAATTTCATAAAAGTTACGGGACTCGGACCCGGCACCTCACCGACAGGAGTCTGTGGAACGCGCCGTTTGCTGCACTCGGCACGGACGTGATCTGGCGAATTGCAGAGGGCACATTTTCGAGGTTGGCCGTCATATATTACAAGGGCACGGTATCCACATATATTTATAAAAGATGGAATATGCCTTTGCCATTCTATTTTCACCAGTCGAATTCCATTTAGGACGGGGAACATATACGGTTCAGAACATTTTTCAGCTATATTCGAAATAACTCGACCGTAAGGTTTTAAAACAGATCTCTTCCGCAGGTATCTCAAAGGGCAGGTCGAAAATTCTAGCAGTGCGTATTCCAAAACCAGCATAAGAGACAATTACTTCACTAACTGACCCATCAGAATGATTAAATTTCACTTTATCTCCACATTTCTCAACAACAGAAAGACATAATTCAGCGGTTTGCATCTTAACAAACACAGAGTTCGTCACAAAAGACAGGTAAATACCGACTACATCGTCTTCAAGAATTCCTATTTTTTCTTGGAGCCACAATTTAACTTCTATTGCTTTAGGTCTAATGAAACTTCGATCAAAAATAAATCTAACAGTATCCTTTCTCATGTAGTTCGGAAGACTCATTTTATCTAATGAGAAACAATACGCGAAGTGAAGAAAGTGCAAGCAGCTAGCGGCTCAGGCTGACCTGATACGCAGCGACACCGCCGTTGTTTACACTGTAGGAACGCCCGGCCCCGCCTCACGTCCGTCCCGCATCACCACTGCCACTCGAATGTCTCCTCGGCCACCGCGGCCGGCATTTGTTTGCTCCTTGGCAATGCGTACACTACTGACTTCACAGTTAACCGCAACACCATATGTGTTAGTTTGTATTTATATGTGCACAACATCAGCATCGGACGCCATTATTTAAAACAAGCTTATTATCTTGCAAACTTGGGGTTGTGAAACGTCCATAAGGTGCAAACACGAATAATCGCGAGTTTAATTTGACCTACGTGGCGCTGATGATGTTGCGGTTAATTGTGGCGTCAGTCTACATTTACACCAATACTCTGCAAATCACACTGAAGTGCATGGCAGGGGATACGTCCCACTGCACCAGTTATTAGGGTTTTTTTCCCATTCCATTCAGTTACTGAGTGTGGGAAGAATGATTGTTTAAATGCCTCCGTGCGTGTTGTAATTAATCTAATCTTGTCCTCACGATCCCTACGGGAACAATATGTAGGTGTACGCTTTGCCAAGGAGCAGAAAAAATAGGCCGCCGGCTGGAGTCGAACGCGCGCCCTTCTCAGTACAAATGCGATCCGTTACCGCTGAGCCAAACACCGCTTCCTAAACACGGCGTCACAGGGACAGTTGATAAGAAGCATATGGTGATAGATCCGTATCAAACTTGGTTTTTTTCCCCTAAACGCTTGGTCATCTGGAGTTTCCACTAGCGGCACTTTCATGTCTGACCATGCCCTACATGTACCATAAATTTGGACGAATTCGGCGATAACGAGTAGACATGCTACTTAAATGATCCATAAGATGATAATCTCACAAACAAAACTGAAACACGACTTCTGAATGGGAAACCCACCGCGTAACCTTTCCTTATAAACGGAATTCAGATTTAAGTTAATACCGAGTGCTTTCTCCATTGTGATGAATTTCTAATCATCCAAGCGTGTCGTGCACTTCGTGTCAATTTGACGTTTGTTGCACGCCACCTAAATGCAATTTTAATGACAAGCATTGTTTAACAGTGATGTTATGCAGTCCAGTTTAATCAGATAATAATTAACGAGTATTCGAGAGCCACCGTCAAATAGAGTTAATACATTCAACTGTGTCATGGCCACATCAAGCTACATAGACTCCACGAATTACGTAATACGATAATCTCTCTCTCTCTCTCTCTCTCTCTCTCTCTCTCTCTCTCTCTCTCTCTCTGTCTGTGTGTGTGTGTGTGTGTGTGTGTGTGTGTGTGTGTGTCTCGCTAAACCCCCAGTCCCGAATTGTTATCGAGATTTTTATCGATGGTGGCACTTTATTGTCCCTGTCGTATTAGCTTAATTTGATTCAGTACAACCAATTAACTCAACAGTTTTATCAGTAACGAATTTTACAAAAAAGTAACAAAATGTCATAGAAATATGAATCCGTAATCACTGATTTTCACAGATGTTTAATATTCGTATTTATTGTGTGTATACTGTATTTAAATGAGCGGCTTTGTTTCAACATCGAAATATCTCCAGATCTCACAAGGTACCCCTTGTGCGTGAGGACGCACGTTCAATTTCTAATACGGCCTTTTATGTTAACATTATTATGACCAGAAGAAATATTAGTTGCTACTGCATCCACCAAGTGTGTCAAAAAAAACGGAAAAATGAGTGTCCATGAAGTGAATAGATGGGTCTAATGTGGGAAATATGTACACTGATAAAAACAATTAGGGAATCAGTTTCGATACCTAGATTCTGATGTATTGTCATGGGTAGGATGGACTAAAATGGTTCGACTTCTTTCTGCCGGATCTACGGAATGGAGAAAACAACACTACGGCAACCAACATTGTGGTAATAACAGAAAATTGCTGCAAAGGGGATACACTTGGATCCAGATAGTGTAGTGAGCACGTAGTACAGTGCAACAACCACATCACTCAGTAATTAAAACTTCCGGGCTGAGAGGCCGTGGTCGAACAGTAGAAATTTCTTCCCCTGACGTTTCGTTACCGACTGCGGGCAACATCTTCTGAGATGAGTCGACTCGCCTCAGAAGATGTTGCCCGCAGCCGGCAACGAAACGTCAGGGGAAGAAATTTCTACTGTTCGACCACGGCCTCTCAGCCCGGAAGTTTTAATTACTGAAGACGCCGGCCGTGAAAGCCTACACGTTATGACCACATCACTTCCTGGAAGCTATGGCGTGGGGAGCCGTAGGAAGGTTGGAAGCGGGGCAGACACAGAGGGAGGTGGCTGCGACTATTAGGTGTCCCAAAACGTACAGGACATGGACAGCAGGAACCGTTAAAAGAAGGCGAGAACAAGGTCGTTCAGGTTAACATCAGGAATATATAACCGTTATCTCCGGTTAAAAGCCCATCGAGACAGGAGGCTGAATGCAACTCATCTGCAACGCACCTTCCAGGCAGCAATAGGACGCGCAATATTGACACAAACAGCCCTAAGTCGCATTTTTGAACGTGGCCTCTATGCACGGAGGCCTATGGTGTGTGTCCCATTAAAACCACGACACCGTTTTACTCCACCAGAAACTGGGCGGAGAAACACCAGCATTGGCGGTGGTTTCTGTTCGCAGTCTTCGTTCCCTCATCTGGAGAGAATGTGGAACTTGGAACAATCCGCCTTGTGTGCAGCAAACATCACCATATCATGGCGGTGGACTAATAGTGTGGGCAGGAGTCAATACTGACTGTATGACGCTCGGAATGACGCTTTGACTACTCAGGGGTGTACAGATAAGATACTTCGACATCTTGTTGCGCCCTACGTTGGTGCCATAGGCGATGGATTCCTTGTGGTGGACGATAACGCTTGTCCCCACAACTTGAACTGGCGGACAACATGCTTGAAGCTGAGGGAATTGACCGAATTCAGTGACCAGCTTGTACACCAGACATCAGCTCGACTGAACGTATGTATATGCACTTGGCAGACTAGCACCTCCCACAACGGTTGCAGGGCTGGATATTGCACTCATGAAAAAATGGTCAAATATTCATCAAGAGCTGATTGATAACCTTATACTATCCCTTGTGTCCGCAATCAAAAAATAACACCCTGTTCTATAACCAGGTTACCTGCGTAACCCAATGAATTTATTGTCGTACCGTCACGGTTGGCAACACTTAGCCCTGTGTATATACACAACTGTTACAGCAAGGTATTCTAATTGTTTCTAACTACAGTTCCTACTGTTTCAGAGCGTTGTGAACTGTGAATTATTGTGTAAGCTTTGTTACTGTGTACATCATTTCTAGATTCTCATGGATGATAAGCTGGAACTCTCCAAATCTGAACACAGCAGATTAAGCTATGAAGTATATTAGAAAGTTATTGACTATTGATACAGAAGAGTATGTCACTTCAGATTTCAACGAAGAAGATTCTACAGATGAATGGATTCTTAGAAAGGAGGCTGCTGCTGCTTCAGACATTGAATGTGCTGTTAGTGCTTGTAGTGTTATTGAAGTTGAAATAGAGACAAGTGATACTAGTAGTAATGAACATGACTGAGCTGATGAAAACAGCGAAGCAATTGTGTTTTCTGCAGGCATTCTACGCGACAAAGAAGGAGCCAAATGGCATAAGAAAGTTGTTGAAGCATATTATTTTGCCACAAAGGGCTGGTCTAACACGCACATATTTCTATAAAAACTGTATTTACAGAAGAAATGTGTAATATAATAATACATGAAACCAACAGGAAGGCAAATCAGGTATTTGCAATCATATCAATTCAGAAGTGTGGGAGCCATTGACAACTGAAAAATTTGACACCATATCTTGGTATGCTGATTACAGCTGGAGTAACATTCTCTAACACTGAACATACAAAGTAAACGTGGAAAAGAAATGCATTCCCATACTACCGTGCAAGCCTATCGCTCAACAGGTTTCGGCAGATAAGCAGATTTATAAGTTTTGACAATGTGAACACTAGGAATGAGCGTTTGAAAAGTGACAAAGCTGCTGCAATCTGACAATTTTGAAATGCTAAATTCAAATCTTCGTAAATGGTTGTCTAATAAATAATAAAACAATCGAAATATTATATAAAATAAAGTATTACATTTATGAACTTCACACCTATTACAAAGGAGATATATCGTTACCTGGGTAACCCAAATATAGATTGGAGGCTGTCTTCTGTTGCTTCCCATTTAAATGTTCTTCTATGAAAGTATTTCAATTGTTCTTGTTGTTATGTCGTTTATAAAGATGCAAATGAGGAATAACCTGAGGCTTGTGTCCAATAGTTTCAATATACCTGAAAAATGGGCTGTTACAGTTAGAAAGGTTACCCGGGTAACCCAATGTGGACACAAGGGCTATCCAAACCAAGCACGTGTGCAACTGTAATGACCTTCTGAGGTGATCACATACCATGTTACAGGTCAACGAGAATAAGTTTTTCACTGTTATGGTAGCCCCATGGTGCTTTTCTCTGAGTAAACAGCATGTAAACATGAAGTTAAGAGGTGAAATTCAAATGTTTGTAAATCTGTCGGACTCAACTGCTGGTTTATTAGTTCGTAGCTTACAAACTACTTAAACTAAGGTAAACTAACCTAAGAACAACACAGACACCCATGCCCGAGTGGGGACTCGAACCCCCGACGTTGAACGGCCGCGCACACCGCAGCATGGCGCCCCAGTGCGCAAGGCTAATCCGCCGCGGCTAGAGTTGAAACAGCAAGATATCATACAGTATCAAACATAGAATTGTAACCAACATCTGAATAACATACGTTATCATATGAATATTGTGTATGATGTTCCACTTGATCCCCTAATTCATTGAGCTGTGTATTACACTTTACAAAATGGACATCGTCGACATCAACCAGTATTTCCCAGGCAATCCTTTGGTTGTTGCTATATACGAGTCCCAGTACACCATTGAACAACATGGGAAGTCAGTGGAATTCCTTTGGACTTCGGGGCACGTCGGGATAGACGGCATTGAGCTGGCTGACAGGCTGGCCAGAGATGCCATCCACAAACCTGTCCTCAATATAGACATACCATCTGCTGATGTCCGTTCTACATTACGCCGTGAATGGTGCACCCTACAAGTACCCAACAAACTGAGGCGTATAAAGGAGACAACCAACATGTGGAGGACCTCTCAGGAACTCTGTTGTTCTCTGCCGGCTGCGTAACGGCCATGCTTGGCTTACGCACGGTCACCTTCTACGTCGGGAGGATCCTCCTGAGTGTCGAAGCGGTGTGCGTTTGACAGTCGTCCACGTCTTCTTGGAATGCCAGGATTTAGCCACTCACAGGAGGAATTTTAATCTCCCTGACGATTTAAATCTTATTTTAGCTGACAATGCCTCTTTGGCTTACTCTGTTTTAAATTTTATTCATGTGAGTGGGTTGTATCAATCTATTTGATCAGGCTTGATTCCATGTTGGAATTGGTGCTCGACGACTGTATTTGATTTGTGGTAATTCTTAAAGCAATCAGTCGTAAAAAATATATATTTATTTGTTCGCAAATCTAGATTTCGTTCACTGTGTGGTCATTATCAATGCTTAAAACCAATTAAAATACTTAAAACATCTCGACCTCCATGTTGGAGGTTGCGTTCGTACTGACGTCAACATGGAGGTCGAGATGTTTTAAGTATTTTAATTGGTTTTAAGCATTGATAATGACCACACAGTGGTCGAAATCTAGATTTGCGAACAAATATATATTTTTTACGACTGATTGCTGAAAGAATTACCACAAGTCTATTTGAGTTTTAGTACTGTGTTCATTACGTACTTGTTGTCCGCTCACCTACCGCTTTTAGGCAGCTGGTTTTAATGTGAAAAAGCGGCCAGATGCCCTACTGCCTTGTCTGTGGTCATCTACCCAGGACACTCTGGTATACTCTTTCCACCTTTCTCTTCTTTTACCACTTTTTACTTTGATTCTTTTATTTCTTGCTTGGTGATTTTTAACACATCGTTCTTTAATACATTGTATTGCTTTTATTCTATTCTCTACGGTTGGAACAAGGGACTGATAACCGTAATCGTTTAGTCCGTTTAAAAATCAAACCAACAAAAGTTCAGAAATTACTTGACATGAGAAAATTGTCACTTCATGTAAATTCTACACATTAACGATCAAGAAAACAGGACAAATATTGCTGGCGCAGTTGAAGAGTACAAAGTAGTTTACATTAATGGCGCCCATTGGCAGCATCTTCAACTGATCAAAAACGCCGATCTTCCTTCCGCTCCAGTATCTGTTGTACATGAATTCCCGTACTGATATTTTGTTATTCTGTTCTATTTCTCTCCATAAAAATTTTACTTGTTGTAGAATATAACATATTGGAAATAAAAAGGTTTTTTAAAATAATTACTTTATTAATTTTTTGTGATGTAATGAAGAGTGTTATTCTAAGCATTGTTTGTGGAAACCCGAGCGTACGAGGTGCCCCTTATTAAAGAGTACGAGGTACTTTCAAATTATAACACTGATTATTGTTACAAACTAATTATATGCAAACTGTGAAACTTCTGTCATTTTTCGATGTAATATCCCTGCAACTGTAAACATTTTTCACAATGACGAGACGCGTCGGAGCGGCCGAGCGCATTGAGGCGCTATACTACGATGCGCGAGGCCATTTCCCGTCGGGGGGTTTGAATCCCCCATCGGGCATGGAGGTTTGTGCTGTCATTTAGTATTTTTAACACAATGATGACGCCATGACTAATGGCTACTGCGATCACTTCTTTAGGAGTCTGCTTTGTCCGTTGTAGTATCGCTGATGCAATTGCAGAATGGGTGGTGACCGTGTCACCGCGAAGACCGTCTGTCATCGTTGGAAAAAGACGAAAGTCGTTAGGAGCCCCGTGAGGTGAGTATGGAGCATGAAAGATCGATGTTGTTGTCATGAAAAAAAACTGTAGCGTAGTATTCGCCTGATGTGCTGAGGTGTTGTCGTACTGAAAGACCACAAATACAGCATCTTCCGGCAGTTTCCGACGCAATGCTGGAAGGAACTTTTCTGCTAAATATCTCTGTAGGGTGCTTCCGTTACCGTCATGCCAGTATGAAGGCTGCACCATTGCTTTCGGAGAACATAGCCACCATATTTTTTTTGCAAAACAGGGAGCAGTCTTTGTGCTGCCATTGAGATGATTGACACATCGACAGAGGATTGGAAAACGACATGAAAGAAAGACCAGTCTCATTCATGCCTTCATCATACGTCACCATTTCCATCATGCGTCACCATGCGTTACCATAGTGCGAAGACACGTCGGCATCCACCGGCTTTCGAGGTAACTACCTAGAGGACACTTCTCTCACTTTCAGGTCCTGATGCGGGACTGAGTGCACAGATCCCACGGAAATGCTAGTTTCGAAGGCAACTAGTTTCCAGTCCTTCGACGATACTCGAAAACAAATTTGTCAACTCCCTCGATCACGTCGTCTGGTGCGAGGTGAGGATTGTCTTTGGTGGGTGCTAGCAAAATATTTTCACATTCAGAAGTAAAAGTCGGTGATTGAAACTTCGCAAACAGATCACGCCGCAATGAATAACGTCTTTCTTTTAATGATTTCCACCCCAACTCGTGCAACATTTCCGTAACGCTTCTCCCCTCCCCTCCGCCCTCCCCGTAACGTGATAAAACAAAACGAGTTGCCCTTCTCTGAACCTTCTCAATGTCTTCCGTCAGTCCCACCTGGTGAGAGTCCCACAAGGGGCAACAGTACTCCAGGAGAGGATGCACAAGTGTGATGTAGGCAGTCTCTTTGGTGGAGCTGGTGCATCTTCGAAGCGTTTTGCCAATGAAAGGTAACCTTTGGTTCGCCTTCCCCACAATATTTTCTATGTGTTCTCTCCAGTCAAAGTTGTTCGTAATTGTATCTCCTAGGTATGTGGTAGAATTTACGACCTTGATGTTTGACTGATTTGTCGCGTAATTGAAGTTCAGCGGAATTCTTTTAGTGGTCATGTGTATTACTTCACACTTTTCTTTATTTACTGTCAATTCAAAAATGTGCAAATGTTTGTATAGTCTATGGGACTTAACTACGGGGTCATCAGTCCCTAAACTTACAAACTACTTATGAACTACTTACGAACTAGGACGGCACAAATATCCATGCCCGAGGGAGGGTTTGAACCCCCGACCGTAGTGGCTGTGCAGACCGTGACTGGAGCGCTTTAGTCCCCTCGGCCACCGCGGTCGGCTACTGTCAATTGCCAATTTTCGCACCATGTAGAAATTTTGTCTAAATCGCTTTGCAGTTGCTTTTGATCCTCTGTTGGCTTCACTAACCGATAAACGACAGCATCATCCGCGAACAGTCTAAGGGAGCTATTCAGATTGTCTGCTAAATCGTTTATAAACAGGAGGAAGAGTAGGGGACCTATAACGCTTCCCTGTGGAAAGCCAGATATCACTTCTGGTTTACTCGATGACTTACCGCCAATTACAACGAACTGTGTCCTTTATTATAGGAAATCGTGAATCCAATCAAACAATTGGGGAGATATTCCATAAGCACATCCATGACGCCATCACCACTTAATCAATTTAATATTCATAGACTATATGACATCAACTGCGATTGGGCAAAGCTGAAAATGTGTACCCAGCCGGGATTCGAACCCGGGTCTCCCGCTTTCTAGGCAGTTGCGCTAACCCCTACACCACTGGGGACACAGTGATCACCGCACCTGCAAGGACTACCCTTGCACGTCTCCCGTCAGATACAAATTCCCAGCTTCGCCCTGCCCATAGTACTCAAACTCGTAGTTTAACTAATTCCCGTAAGAGTAAGGGCTTCAAACTTGCCCACCCCTCCCCACTAACGATAGGATCATTGCCCGTCACCGGCATATTATATATATACACGTGGCGTCTGTTCCGAAAGGACAGACGTCACTTGTGATCCTGCAGCTGTTATTATTTAATATTCATAGACTATATGACATCAACCGCGATTGGGCAAAGCTGAAAATGTGTACCCAGCGGGAGACCCGGGTTCGAATCCCGGCTGGGTACACATTTTCAGCTTTGCCCAATCGCAGTTGATGTCATATAGTCTATGAATATTAAATAATAACAGCTGCAGGATCACAAGTGACGTCTGTCCTTTCGGAACAGACGCCACGTGTATATATACTTAATCAATTGATGAATTTCAATCGATGCCAGACCTAGCAAATTGAGAAAACAAATGATTTCACACCGTTCTTGCACTGAGACCATCGTAGTTTCACAAATAAGTTGTAATTCTCTCCACTTCCGCAACAGCTCTGTGTGCCTTAAAATGCTGCCATCCACATCACATATTCACAACCAGTGTATGCGTATTTCTTTCAGCAGCCTGCCTGGGAGAAAAAATTGGAGGTGTCAGAACTTGAATGGTCCTCGCATTATTGATGTTCAGGGCAATTCCTTCATGAATAATGTGATTTCACAACTAACCAACTTGAAACAAACCAAACTCTTTCTGTACGTATGCTATACACAGACCATAATAATGATGTGGTCTTCAGTCCGAAGACTGGTTTGATGCGGCTCTCAACTCTATCTTAAGCAAGCCTAAAACGTTCAAATGTTTGTAAATCCATGGGATTCAACTGCGTGGTTATTAGTCCGTAGCATACAAACTACTTGAATTAAGGAAAACTAACCTAAGTACAACACAAACACCGATGCCCGAGGGGAGGGGGGGGGGACTCGAAGCCCCGACGGCAAACGGCCACGAGCACCGCAGCACGGCGCCCCAGCACGCACGGCTAATCCGCCGCGGCCTGAGTAAGCCTCTTCATCTCCTCGTAAGTGAGGTATACACATGCAATTGAATCTGCTTATTGTATTCGCCTTTTGGTATTTTTCTGCAATATCTGTCCCCCACACTTCCGTCCCATGCTTAATTCATGATTACATGAGGTTTAAGAACGTGTCCTACCAATCTATCCCTTCTTTAAGAAAACATATGCCAAAATTCCTTTTCTCCCCAGTTCTGATCAGTACCTCCTCATACGTTATGCAATCTATCCACCCAGTCTTCAATATTCTTCTGTAGCACCAAATTTAAAAAATCTTAATCCTCTTACGGTCCTGAACTATTTATCGTCCAAGTGTCACTCCCGTACTAGGAAATACTCCATACTGACACTTAAATTAATAATCTATGTTAGCAACTTTCTCTTTTTCGAAAACGCTTTCCTTCCCAATGCCATTATGCATTTTATATCCTCTGAAGTACGACCATCATATGTTATTTTACTACCCAAGTAACAAAACTAATCTCCTGCCTTTATTGCTTCGTTACCTAATCTAACTCCTCCAGAACTGTGCGGGAATAGCTCCTAGTAAATAAGTACACGCACTGCCCTTGGTTACACTTCAACAACAACAGTCTTTTATTTTACACCAAAGAGAAAAAATACAATGAGTCATACAAAGATATCATCTAATAATTAATGCGCTGCGACATCCTCCCCACCCTGGACAATCTCCAGTGGTATAACCAGTTGGATTGGCCTGGTAATCTCTCTTCGATCTGGCGTAGTGAGAACAACAGTCCGATGAACTCCATCCCGACCTATCCGTAAGTCCTTTACTCTCGCCCTTCTCCACATATGTCGGGGCAAGGTGTCTTCCTGCAGAAGGACAATGTCGCCGACTCTTATCTTCTGGTTTCTTCTGACGTTCTTAACTTCATGAAAACTCCTGAGTAGCTGTAAGTAGTCTTTCTTCCAACGATTCCAGAAGTCTTCTGTTAATTTCTGCTGGAATTTGACTTCTTTTACTAAGTCCGTTGACTTTGAGGGCTCGGGACCTTTCGGTAAAGAAGAAAGTCTGCCCCCCACCAAGAAGTGTGCTGGAGTGAGCACTTCATCATCGGCCTGTGAGATAGGTCTCGAATTGAGTGCTGCTTCAATACTTATAAGGACAGTTTGAGGTCTCTCTTCGTCCAGACAGCTTCGCCCGAGTACTTTGCGAAGGCATCGCTTTACAGAACCAATCATCCTTTCCCAAAAGCCTCCCCACCAAGCCGCACGTGGAGCGATGAACTACCAGGTGACATTCATTTGGGCGGTGTACTGGTGGGTTTGATTAGACGTGAGGGTTTTCCACAGTTCAGATATTTCTCGGTTAGCTGCATGAAATGACTTAGCGTTGTCACTATAAATTGTATGTGGAACACCCCGTCTGCTAACAAATCTTTGCATGGCTAATAAGAATTTATCGGCCGTGGTGGCACTAACAAGTTCAAGGTGGATGGCTCTAGTTACTGCACAGGTAAACAGAACAATGTAACACTTGGTACTTGTTCTTCCAGTTTTAGCGAATAAAGTTCCTGCAAAATGAATTCCAGAGACTTCAAAGGGTTTGTGTGGCGTCACTCTATCTGTAGGTAGTGGGGCCTCTATTGCTTGACCTGCAGCGTTATGAGCTATTTTCCATGGTAAACAGTTGTGGAGGACAGTCTTTATGACACGACGGGCATGTACAATCCAAAATAATGATCTAAGTTCGAGGTGTACAATCCGAACCCCAAGGTGATGCAATCTAATATGAGTATACATTATCAATAGCTTTGTGAAATGATGATTCCCTTCCAGTATGAATGGATGCTGCTCTTCTTGAGTCAATTCCGAGTACTGTAGGCGACCTCCTAGACGCAGTAGTCCTTCATCTAGGTATGGATTTAAATTCTTGATTTTTGAATTGTTGGGCAACGGTACGTTCTCCAGTAAAGCTCTGATTTCTGGTAGGAAGCATTCTGTCTGTACTGATTTAATCCAAAATGCACGAGCTGCTGTCATTTCTTCTGCAGTCAATTCTCCGTGGATCCTTTCTTTGTTTGCAAGTTTCCTTTGGAAGCGAAGAACAAATGTAGTTGTGCGTAAAAGCTTCCAGTAAGAACTGAATCTAGTGGGATCTATTACTGGTTTTATAATCTGGACAAGTGAAATTTGCGAAGGTATGTATGATTTCTTATATTCTAAAGAGAAAGGAGAGGTGGTAACTTCATGAAGATCTTCTGGCCATTGAGATGGGTGCTGAGATAACCACATCGGTCCCCTCCACCAGACAGATAATCCCTGTAGTATTTTCGGACAGACACCTCTGGAAAGATAATCAGCAGGGTTGTCCTTTCCGGGACAGTGTCTCCACTGAGACGGCGAAGTGTGTGTTTGAATTTCGGTCACTCTATTACAAACAAATGTCTTCCAGGAATTAGGATTTGATCGTATCCAGGTTAGAACTATCGAAGAGTCAGTCCAGAGCGTTGCATTGCCAATGTCACAGTTGGTAGCATTGTAGTAATCACGCAGCAGTCTCGTTCCCAACAATGCAGCTAGCAATTCAAGACAGGGGATTGTTACTCTCTTGACTGGCGCTAAACGATTTTTTCTGCATGATAGGTGTGTGTAAGTATTTCCACTGACCTTACACACGACGTATAAGGCGGCACCGTAAGCTCGCTCAGAAGCATCGCAATAAACATGAACGCACGAGCCTTTGTTCCCTGAGACTGAGATCCACCTCGGTACAAATATATTGGATAGATCCAGAAGCGACGATAACCATGTCCGCCATTTCGAAGCAATCCTAGTAGCCATGTGTCTTGGAATAAAATTTTTCCGGTGATGGATACTGGCGATACTAAACCCAGAGGATCATAGAATCTTGCAGTAACTCGTAACAAATTCCGTTTAGTTGCTATCATGTCCAGCGTTTTGTCAATGACAGACGTTTGAGTAAAACAAAGCACATCGTTAGCGGTGTCCCATAATACACCCAATACTGTAGCGTTCATTTTTACGTCTTGTCCTTGGGACTTCCATATTTCGGTCAGGTGTGGTGAATTTGTTGCCCATTTCGACAATGGCAAGTGTATTTGTTGCATCAGCGAGGTCAGCTCGCAATAGAGATTCACTAATTCGTCTTGTTCTTCAGTTCCCGCTGCAATATCATCCATGCATGTATTCTTATGTATGACGGCTTCGGCCGTGGGGAATTGTGGCTTGTAAATAGTTGCCAGTTCTCTGAGAGTGGCTGTTAGCAAGAAGGGGCTGCATGCGAGACCGAAAGGAAGGCGTTTGAAGCGGTAAACAGTCATCTCCCTTGTTTGAATCGGTTGTAAGTTTCCACTGACAGGTACTTTGTACCACAGGAATCTCGTGAGATCTCGGTCATCTGAGTGAAGAGCAAGCTGAAGGAAAGGTTGATTGATATCGGCTATAATGGCGAAACGTTGTAAGCGGAATCGTAGAAGTATAGCCATTACTTCTGGTAGTAGGTTAGGACCAATTTCTAAGACGTCGTTAAGAGATGGTGCTCCTTCTTCATGGGCGGACCCGTCAAAAACAATGCGCCATTTTATAGATCCTTGTTTTTCCCTTTTTACTATGTGATGTGGCAGATAAAAAGTGTCGGTATGTGATTCAGATGGAGCTAACTCAACATAGTCTTGTTTGATGTACTGCAACATTTGCGTGTCATAGGCATGTCTCAGCTCGTTGTTTTTTAGTAGACGCCTTTGCAAGGCAGTGAAACGATTTTCAGCATTTCGTAAGTTATCAGGAAGAGCAAATGTGGGCTTACGTGGGAGACGAACTACCCGCCGTCCATCTTGGATAAGGTAAGATGCATGAAACTCTTCCAAAACCGCGGACTCCCTCGTGCTCATTGCAGATTCTGGTTCTGAAGTAATACCTATCGATTCCAAATCCCAGAAACTCCTGATGTTACTGTCTGTTGGCTCTGGTGTGGCTAATGAAGTTAACTGTAGTATGGACTGCTGAAACGCCTGGTCGACTTCCGCTAAGTATCCAGCCAAACTCTGAAGATATTAAGACTAGAGTCGGAGATATTCGTATAGGCGACGTGTCGTGAACAATTTGCCAGTATCGGTCAGCTCCTATTAGAAGATCAATAGGAACGTCCATGTGTTCGTGCATGGGATCCGCCAGTGATAGATTACATGCGTGTTGCATAATTGTGGCATCTCGTGGTACAGAAGGATGGCTGACAAAGGAGTGCGAACTCTCAAAGGCGTTGATGCTAACGCGCTTGTTATTCCACATACTTCTTAGATTCAGACGGACGCATCGGCGTGTTTCAGATGTGGTAGCTGTGGACTCAAAAGTGTCGACCTTTAAGACACGAGTGTCAATCACTTGTAAATTCAGTTTGGCAATCAAGGATTTGTTGACAAGGGTGGACTGACTGCCAGCGTCCAGAATACAACGTATAAGTTTTTCCTCGCCTTTGAGTCCTGTAATATAAACACAAGCTGTCTGTAGGTGCGTGAAACTGGTCCGTCCTGTGTTTACATCACCCACTGAACTAGCATTCGTTTCCGCTACACAAGATTTAGATTCTTTGCGGTCACAAATAGATCTGTGATAGTTGCCTTTACAAAAAGAGCAGAGAGCCACGCCTTTCTTCGCGCAATTTTTGACAGTATGTCCTTGCTTGAGGCAAAGGAAACAGCGGTTACACGACTTCAGTACCTTTAGGCGCTCCTGTAACTCTAATACGGTTTGGCAGTCCTGAGCCCAATGACCTCGCTGAGCGCAGAACACGCAATACGGCTCCGGCTTCCGCTTATTGTTGCGTTTAGAGCGAGTTTGCTTAGACTGTATGTTAAGAGCCGAAGCTGACGGTAGCACGTTTGAAACTGGTTGTACTTCTCCGCGGATCTTCTGATAAATAAGCGCTCCGTCTATTTCTTCCGCTAAAAACTCCATTAACTTTAAAACGTCTCCTTCAGAGAAGTTGTGTCTTTTCACGCGTATTATCCAGCGGCGACATATTTCTTCTGGGAAGGCACGCAATATCTTCGGAACTAACACTCTGCCATAGGCATTGACGTCTTCTCCCAACGATTTTAATGCCTGTATTCTTCGGTTACATTCTATGAATGTTAAGTTGAGATTCTCTGGAGAAGCGAACTGAATAGGCGTAATCGCATCTAAATAATCTAGGTGCGCCTGCACGATTCTGTTACGATCTCCGTACCGTTCCCGCAAAATTCTCTTTGTATCCTCGTAAGTGGAAGCTGTTACGGCGATACCGTCAACGAGCATTTTCGGTTCACCTTCGAGATAGCCTCGCAGGAAGACGTGCTTATTAACAGTAGACAATGAGGGGGAGCTATCCACTGAACTTTCAAATTGTTTCCAAAATCTAGGACAACTTTCCACTTCTCCTGAGAAGGGTTCTAATTTAATGGACGGTAATTTGACTGTCGTAGTAACTGCATTGGCCGGTAGGGTCGCGTGACTAGCGCTTGAAGTTGTCATTGATTCAGAGAGTTTTCTTTCAATGCCGTCGGCTGCGATTAAAATGGCACGCTTCGCCTTGTCAATATAGTCTTCACATGCAATTGCATCATTATTGTAATCCTCCTCTGACAGAAGGTCATGTATTTCGTCGTCCAACTGTATAACGATTGATAATGTTTCCTCCAGACGAGCCTTATAGTGTTGAAATTCGGAGAGCGGTGTCTCAGCTGAGAATTCTCCGATCGCTGTGACGAATCGAGTAATATTCGATCTCTGATGTGTTCGCTTTCTTTTCAAAATCTGTAATTTTTCTGTCGACATGTTAGGAGAACTGTCGGAACTTGATCTTCTGACAAAACACTAGTTGTCGTGCACAAATAAATATTATGGCAGCAATGAGTGAACAAAGTAGATAGCCGCTAGTGACAAAAGCGGCACGCAAACAGCCAAAGATAATAACAGTTGCGAGCTACTCCCGGTCTTCAATAATTGAAAATGAACAGTCAATACTTCACAGCAGTGTTATCAGCAGTAATTCAAGAAGCTGCAGTTTTACGTGAAAGGCAGATCAAGGCGAATTACTTAGTAAGCGTTGAAGTCTGTTTCCGCGAGCGTGATTGCTGCAGCGTAATGTTGCTTATCATACCTCAATACAACAGCTTAGCTGCTCCTCCTTATTAGCAAAGGCGGAAGTGTAGCGTGCAGAAATCCTCCCTCTTGCGGCTGCGGCGTTTTCTTCGCTCCTGTCCCGGGTTTCGTCACCAAAAAAATGTGCGGGAACAGCTCCAAGTAAATAAGTACACGCACTGTCCTTGGTTACACTTCAACAACAACAGTCTTTTATTTTACACCAAAGAGAAAAAATACAATGAGTCATACAAAGATATCATCTAATAATTAATGCGCTGCGACAAGAATCGCCTGCTGAGTTTCTTAGACTACACCCCATTACCCTTATTTTTCTCTTGTTAATGTTCATCTTATACTCTTTTTCCAAGACACAGTCCTTTCCATTCAACTGCTCTTTGAAGTCCTTTGCTGTCTAACAGAATTATAATGTCATCGACAAACCGCTGATTCTTTATTTCTCCCGCGTGAACTTTAAATTACTTCTCCAAATTTCTCCTTGCTTTCCTTCGGAGCTTGTTCAGTGTACAAATTTAATAACATTTCAGAAAGGCTACAGCCCTCTCTTACTGCCTTCCCAACCGATGATTCCCTTTTATTCCCTTCGTCTCTAATAACTGCTATATCGCTTTTGTAAAAGAGAACATAGTGGATGCATATAAAAATATAAAAAATAAAATGTAAAATTATATTAAAAATACAAAACCTACTTCCAAATCTTTTGCCCCTTCCGACTTCAGAATTTGAAATAGAGTATTCCAATCAATATTGTCAAAAGATCTTTCCAGAACTACAAAAACTAGGAAAATACGTTTGCCTTTCTTTCCGAGTTTAGCTTGTACTGGATTTTGCATTCTTTTGTAAATAATTCCTACTAAAATTTTGCAGGCATGACTTACTCAACTGACAGTTCTGTATTTTTCTCACCTGTTTGCACCTCCATTCCTTGGTACGGAAATTATTACATTTTTCTTATAGTCTGAAGGCGGTTCGCCTCTGTCATAAATCTTACACACCAGCTGAAATAGTTTTGTCATGGCTGACTCTGCTCTGACGGAATGCCATCTATACCAGGGGGGCCTTATTCCGAATTGGGTCTTTCAGTGCTCAGTCAAACAAATTCTTCCCTCAGTATCTCTTATTTCATCTTCAAATGCTCCCTCTATACAGGGTGATCAAAAGGTCAGTACAAATTAGAAAACTTAATGAATCACGGAATAACGTAGATGGAGAGGTAAAAATTGACACACATGCTTGGAATGACATGGGGTTTTATTAGCACAAAATAAATAAACAAATAAATAAAATTTAAAAAGGTCAAAAAAGTCCGACAGCTGGCGCTTCGTCTGATCAGAAGAGCAATAATTAGCATAACAAATTAAGACAAAGCATAGATGATGTTTTTAACCGGAAATGCTCAATATGTTCACCATCATTCCTCAACAATAGCTGTAGCCAAGGAATGATGATGTGAACAGCACTGTAAAGCATGTCCGGAGTTATGGTGAGGCATAGGCGTCGCATGTTGCCTTTGGGTACGGCCATAGTGATCGGCTCCCCGCTAGCTGCTCGGCCGCTGAACTCGCAGCGGTCGGACCGCGCGCGCTGCAACGGCGCGATGGCAGCTGGTGGCGGCCACAGTGCGCAGCCAACCGCGCGCCGGCTGATGCCAATACATGACCAAAATTACTTTTCGATTTTCTTGCTGAAAAAAATTCTGCATGTGTATGAAAAAAATCTACATCGCATTCCGGTGTCAGTTTTTCGATAAAAATTCTCCTTCTGCTGTAAAAAAAAAAAAAAAAAAAAAAAAAAAAAAAAAAAAAAAAAAAAAAACCACCTCTCCCGGTTTTGTGCGTTTTCCTTGACGTAGGATACTTCTCACTCGATTCCGAGGAAACTAATTGTCGTACCTCACTGAGTTTTGCACATCTTGCAGGCTAACATAACAGATTCATAACGAAGTGTCTGTTTTTCCGGTATTCGCCATAGTTATTACGATACTTAATTTCCAGTTAACCTATCGCACAAAATTTGAAGCTTTTGTAGTGAAAAATATAGTCGCTGACTACTTTTCGTTTGGTTAACTTTAGGTTATACATTACTGCGCACGAAATGTAGCTAACAGTGTGAAATTGTTTTTAAACCTGAATAGAAAGCGATACATCGCTCCAGTATAGCGAAATGGGTGTTGAAATTTGAGGGCGCTAGCGCCACGCGCTCTCCTTCGGCGCGCCATGTGCACAACTACTGAGCCTCTAGCCTGCAGCTCAGTCAACCTTCGTAATAAAGCACATGCCCGAGCCAACAGAAAATGACTTTAAAAAAAATAGCAAAGTTTTTCTGGGACAAATTCCAGTTCTCTAACTCTTTTGAAAATATTGGTGGCATACCATTTCGGATAAAAAAAGACAGTAAATCTAGTTATATGTCTTAAAGTTACAAATATTGTATCGCTAGCTGTCACTGATGGAAAATTACAAGTTCATAATGGTGACTGTAGGGTTCTAAGGAAAAGAGAATGCTAGTGTGTGTTGAATGCCCCTTCCGACATGCAATAGAAATGGGAGGACTAAAATTACCAGAAGAATTTTTGACAGCATCCAATAGCAAGCGTCTAAATGTTATCCAAGGCGCTGCAGCATTTTTCCTCTGAATCAATATTTAATTAGACTTTCTCCACAAAAAACAAGTGCGGTGGGACATTAAAGATGTTTTCAACGGCACTGTAAAAGTTGGACTAAAAAGTTCGTATGTGCAGCTTAAGTGTATCTTCTTTCTAGTTGAGTTTAATGCAAGTAAATCAGTGGTGCTATAATGTAACTGCTGTTATAACTTGGCACCATCCACGGATGATGATGACGAAAAAAAAAGTTCTGATCGCAAATTGCATAAAATGCCAAAACTGGACTCACTAGTTGCTGGCGTGGGGTAGTAACTGTTAGATCACGACAGGGAAAAAGTTGCAACTGCTGTCCTGTAACCTCAATATACATACAAAGTAACTATATAAGGCTTTCTATAGTCCATGGTGTGGCTGATACAGCAACCAGTCAAATTTTAATTTCAAGTAAAAACAGTCTTGGTTGCAAAGTGATTTTATTAATTACCAATGGCGTGTTTTGCCCTCACAGCAGGGTATCATCACATTATCTGCATGACAAACGTTACGCAAATTGCTACAACAGCCCCTGTTTCACTACTTTAAATGTTGTAGTAATTCTAGTGTAACGTTTGTCATGCAGGTAAGATGATGGACTGTTGTGAGGGCAGAACGCGTCATTGGTAATTAATAACACCACTTTGCAACCAATACTGTTTTTACTTGAAATTACACTGTAACTGACAGTGTACCGTCTGTCACAGTGTATCTATTTTGAGATTATAGTAGGACAGCAGTTACAATTATTTCACTGTGAAGGTTGCTAATCACATACCGACATTTTATACTGTTCACGAACAAAAAAATTTTTGGTAAGGTAAATTGACATGGAATGGCAGTCAAGTAATTAAGAATGAAGTAGCCTCATGTTAGTGGCTCACAAAAAAAGCCAATTTCACGTGAAACCTTTAGCAAAGAAGTTCATTTCATATTATGAGCTAAATAACCTATCTACACGTAAATTATCTTGAATGTCTAGTTGTTTGCTATATTAAAGTACTGGTATTCTTGCACCAATATGAACAACAAGATGCAATTAAAGACATTGCGAAACCGGTTGTGAGAGTCTACAAAAGTTCAATAAAATTCAACTACAGTGAATTAACGGCCTTTCATTCAACACTTTTGAGATAAACGCGTCTTTATTAGCTCCCATTAAACGCGACGCGCAGCGCACAGCGTTGAAACCTCGGCACCCGCGAGCTGAGAGCGGAACAAGAAACATAAATTCTTTCTTGCACGCGCCTGTGAAAGCGACGTGAGCGAGCTGAGGCGTCCGCGCGGGTGCACTATGGCCACCCCAATGGGATCACCCACTAGGTTTTCCAACCGCCTCCCTGCCGGCGAGAAGCAGGAAGCGTGGAGCGGCCCACTATGGCCGTACCCTTTCAGCATCCGTAGAGATATCGGTCGATCACGATACATTTGCGACTTCATGTAACCCCAAAGCCGGACTGAGGTCTTGGGACCTGGAAGGCCAAGCATTACGAAAGTGGCGGCTGAGCACACGATCATCACCAAACGACGGGCGCAAGAGGTTTTTCACGCATCTAGCAATACCCTTTTTTTTCCTAATAAAACCCCATGTCATTCTAAGCATGTGTGTCAATTTTTATCTCTCTATCTATATTATTCAATTATTTATTAAGTTTTCAAATTTATACAGACTTTTTGATCACCCGGTATTGTCTCGAATATTGTGTCGAAGTTCATTTCCTTACCAGAGCCGCTCTACATATTCTTTCCTCCTTTCAGCGATCCCTTCTTCGGTCAGGAGTAGTTTACCATCTGAGTTCTTGTTATTGATTACTTGGTGGTATTACTGGGCACAGGGCGAGTAGGAAGCCACGAATTGTACCGCCGCAATACCACTGACTAACGCCCCGTGAAGTGCTACTTTGCACTATTCAGCGGCCCGGAACCGGTAATTTTGCTTTGCACACAGCCCCACAGTACCACTAACTGCGCTTCGCTGGTACACTGCATAGTGGTCGCAGCGTGAGCCGGAAGCAGAGCGCAGTAAAGACGTTCCACTCCACCTGGACGGTCGCCGGCTTTGATTTACTGGACAGTCAGTGCAGCCAACTCTGCCGCTCGCAGTTTGCCGGCGAGGCTCGGTGGCTCCCCAGACAGCACTCTGTGTGTGTGGTGTCCATGAATACGCGCCGAGGCCGCGTCCACTGATACACCGAATAGGCGGGTCCCTGGGGCGTCGTTCCGGCTCGTCGACGGCTGTTGTGTGCTGCCAGAGTTTTCTTCCCTTTTTCTCCGCATTCCTGACTCTGTGCGTTTACAGAGACCTCGAGAACGGCCAGAGCAATTCAGCTTATATTTGACGTACCACTGCTAGAACTAGAATAATACATCTACCAGGCACGTCCAGAAAGTAAGTTCCGTTTGGTTATATAAAATAAACGTGTACAGACACAGAAAAAATATTTATTGTACAAAAATCTACACCTGTTAAACTACTTTTCTACATAGCTGCCGAAATTTTGTAGCCACTTGTCATAGCGTGGCACAAGTTTCTGTATGACTTCTTCATAGAAGGTAGCCGCCTGTGTATTCAGCCATGTGGTAACATGTTCATTCAGATCGCCATCGTTGAAGTGCTGACAGGACGAATTTTAGGTGTAAGAAGAGGATTTCCATCAAAAGGTGGTGTTTGTTTCCACGATATTTCCCGACCTCATGTGGCGAATGTGACCAAACAATTCTTACGGGTATTTCACTGGACGTGTTTGATCATCATCCGTACAGCCCGGGCCTCGCTCCTAGCTACTTTCACCTTTTCTTACACCTAAGATCTGTCCTTGGTGGTCAACATTTCAACGATGATGACGAGCTGAAATAACATGCTACCACATGGCTGAATACACAGGTGGCAACCTTCTATGAAGAAGGCATACAGCCGGCCGCGGTGGCCGGGGGGGACTGAGGCGCTTCAGTCACGGTCTGCACGGCCACTACGGCCGAGGGTTCGAATACCCCCTCGGGCATGGATATTTGTGCCGTCCTTAGTCTTAGCTAGTTCATAAGTAGTTTGTAAGCTTAGGGACTGATGACACCATACTTAAGTCCCATAAGTTCTACAAACATTTGAACATACAGAAACTTGTGCCACGCTATGACAAGTGCCGACAAAATTTCGGCAGCTATGTAGAAAAGTAGTTTAACAGTTGTAGATTTTTGTTCAATAAATATTTTTTCTGTATCTGTACACGTTTGTTTTATATAACCAAACGGAACTTACTTTCTGGACGTACCTCGTACTTTGTGAAAAGATGTTTGGAGGAAATCCATGTGCTAATTCAACCAATCCCCCGACGCACAATTACACATGGTTATTCATTTACAGTGTGCTGAATGGTGCATATAAGATGAACATTATGAAGAGCAAAACAAGGGTAATGGAGTACAGTCTAAGAAAATCAGGCGATGATGAAGGAATTACGTAGATTAGGAGACGAAACAATAAAGGAGGTAGATAAGTTTTGTTACTTAGGCAGTAAAATAACAAATGATGGTCGCAGTACAGAGGATATAAAATGCAGAATGGCAAAGGGTAGAAAAGCGTTCTTGAAAAAGAGAAATTTGTTAACATCGAATATATAAGGAAGTCGTTTCTTAAGGCGTTTGTGTGGAGTGTTGCCTGGTATGGGAGTGAAACATGGACGATAAACAATGCGGACACGAAGAGGATAGAGGCCTTTGAAATGTGGTGCTACAAAAGAATGCTGAAGATTAGGTGGTTGGATCGCGTAACTAATGAGGAGGTACTGAACAGAATTGGGGAGAAAAGGAATTTCTGGCATACCTTGACTAAAAGAAGGGATGGATTGGTAGGAGACATTCTTCGACATCAAGGAATCGTGAATTTAGCATTGGAGGGAAGTGTTTGGGGTTAAAGCGCAGAGTAAGACAAAGAGATGGATGCAGTAAGCAGATTCAGACAGATGTAGGTTGCCGTTCTTATGTGGGGTTGAAGAGGCTTGCTCGGGATAGGGTATTGTGGAAAGCTGCATCAAACCAGTCTCCGGACTGAAGGCAACAACAACATTCATTTACTCGTACCATAGTCCTTTACACTTAAGTTACCACGCTGCGAGCCACGCAGACAATATTTTGGCACTTAAAGAGGGTGGTAATACTAAAAGTGGGCCTTCGCGATCGCCTTTTGAAGCTCGAAATTTAAATGAAAGTAACAGCTTAACCGTTAACGGACACGAAAATTGAGTAACCCAATTTGTAGAGGAGAAAATTCGGTACAACTTTGCTCTGTTGTGTTTTTTTCATAACTCGCACCGTTGCAAAGATATTTGTAGAACTAACAGCGATTTGTCACCGTCACTTTATTTTACGTAAAGCAGACGTTCGGAAATGTCAGGTGACATTCCTCGCCGGAACTCTCTCTGGCATACGCCATCTTGCTTTCTATATTTTATTATTGTCTTGTTATTACTTACACGTAGTCATTTCAAAGCAATGACGCACTGAAGAATCAACAAAGAAAATGTCGTTCTTAGTACGATCAATTATAATCTAGTGTCTAAAATTGCCATATTAGCAGTAAACAACTTCCATCAACATTACGAGAATGTAGAAACTATTTTCGTAATTGTTCGCCGTAGTGTAATGGACAGCGCATTAGGTTGTGTTGCACATGGTCGGTACTTCGAAATCCGCCACAACATTTTTTTTTTTTTTTCGCATTGGTTACTAAAAGTGTTAGAGGCGCTCTTATTAATTAAATAGAGCTATGTTCTGCATTGTTTAGAGTTGTGCATACGTAAGAGTGCTCCCTCTAAAATGTGCGTTTGTTCTATTTCGTGAACATGCCACTAAATACGTAACAACAACAATGGTTTTCTGAAGCAAGTGTACATAAAACGGGAGGATACTGTAATAATAAATATTCTAAACAACGTTCAGATACTGGTAGTTTCATATATACACGAAATCTTAGATTTCTTTGCCAAGTGTCGACCCTTAATGAAACGGAAGTGTATTCGCTGCAACAATTATTCTCTATTTATGAAATATGTTGAAAGTCATTAATTAGAATCAATGCGTCTACTAAAATGTTTGTCTTTGGCGTTGTCGCTAGTGGACCCTTTTAACATAGATTGTATTACCTCTTCTGTAATTCAGATATTAAAATAATAGTTTAAAAAGGTAAAATGTCAAAAAGGAGTATTTGTCAAAGCGAAACTCGAATATCAAATAATTTTCACTGTGTTTTTAAATACGGTCAGAAAGAATGTTATGTGTTGGCTGCATAAATATTATCACATTAGTACAGTCTTAATGGTATCGTCCATAATTTTTTTATATTTATATTATTTTTGTCCAAAATGTTTGGAAAAAATCAAAACTGGAGGCCGCAAAAGACGCCTGTGCGATTGTTTATTACGAATAGACTGGAGTACACACTCCGTGCTATCGGTATTTAATTGTGATATACATCTCAGCTTACTAGGCCTATTTTCATTCAATGCTTTCGTATGAGATCATATTCTGGAGAACAATGAGTAAAAAAGTATTCATTTCACAAAAGCGTGTAATCAGAATAATTGATGGAATCCACCCGAGATCATCCTGCAGACATTTATTTAAGGATCTAGGTATCTTCTCAGTAGCTTCACTTGTGAAATTTGTTGTTGACAATCAGACCCCGTTCAAAAGTAATAGCAGTGTGCATAGCTAAAACACTAAGAGGAAGGGTAATATTCGTTATTCAAGGTTAAATGTAACTTTGGCACAGAAAGGGGTGAATTACGCTGCCACAAAAGTCTTTGTTCACTTAACAAGTAGCATCAAAAGGCTGATAGCTAGCCAACTATTATTTAAAAATAAAATAAAAGAATTTCTGAATGGTGTCAACTGCTTCTACACTTTAGATGAATCTTTAGATAAACATTAGTAATTTCGCTGGAAAAATAAAATAAAATAAAATAAAAAACGTTAAGTGTATGTTAGCATAGTGAAGTGGAGTCCATTATTTGTGGGCCAAAAAGTTGGTGACAAGCTTGGAATTTTTCATCTCTATCAACTAGGGATGGCGATCTTACATCGATTATCGCGATTTAGAATCGATACTGACACTGCTGATTTTTACTGAGATCGATCTCCTGGGCCGAGAACGATCCTATTGATCTTCTTTGGTTTGACACGAGATTTGACTACAAATATTATTAAACATATTATTTTGTATTGAAACTATCGGTCACAAATTACGTTTTTTAGTATGTTAAGGTGCGTGTATGTTTTCTCGTATTTAGTTACGCTGTAGCGTATACATTATGAACGAAAATTCTTTAGTTGCGGATTGTAGGTTAGTGGTAATAACAGAAAGTTGCTGCCGGCCGCGGTGGCCGAGGGGACTGAGGCGCTCCAGTCACGGTCTGCACGGCCAGTACGGTCGGACGGTCGGGGGTTCGAATCCCCCCTCGGGCATGGATATTTGTGCCGTCCTTAGAATTAGCTAGTTCATAAGTAGTTTGTAAGTTTAGGGACTGATGACCCCCTATTTAAGCCCCTTAAGCTTAACAAACATTTGCACATTTTAGAAAGTTGCTGCGGAAGGAGTTGATGTTGACTTCGGTTTACTCTCCCAAACTAATTACATAAACAGATGGTTTCAGACAGTGAAGCGAGCAGGCGGTGCAGTGCATCATAAACGTGAGTTACCAACGAGCGAGGTGGCGCAGTGGTAACACATGGGACTCGCATTCGGTAGGATGGTGGTTCAAATCCACCTCCGGCCATTCAGATTTAGGTTTTCCGCGATTTCCGTAAATCATCCCAGGCAAATGCCGGGATGGTTCTTTTCAAAGGGCACGGCCGAGTTCCTTCCTCATCCTTACCCAAACTCCGACTGTAGCTCCGTCTCTAATGATCACGCAGTCGACGGGATGTTAAACCCTAAGCGTCCTTTCGTGAGTCACCGGAAGTTGCGGCATGGCGGACCTCGCAGGCAATTATTTTAATAGGACACCAATCTATCCAACATGAAGGTTGTTTTCACGAGACTAACGAGCTAACCATCATATTGCAGCCAGATTCACTTTCGAATGTGCACTGGTACCTTCTCTAGAAGTACCAGCCAAATGTTAGTACGAAAGTGTGCATAAGAATTTAGCATGACTGGTATGATGTCCGACATTGTAATTTTCTGTTATGTCGCGCTATACGTTTGTGCTCCTCGGTTGATGATGTTGCATGTGCTAAAGCCACTGTGGATTTTCGGCTGCGGTGTGGTGCATCTTACGCCAATTTACATCAAGCGGTTAGTACACTTTGCTTCATCGGCAAACTGCACATGATGGAGGGTCGTCCCTCAGTTGCTGGAAGGAAAATCAAGAAACTCTGTACGACGTTCAAAATGCTTGATGTAGTGACAGAAGTGTATTTTATGTTGATGTAACATGTGACTGACACTCGACTGACTTCCCACCACTGTATGGATTCATTAGTGTCCCAGTTGCAACATTCATCTCCTCTGTCAGTTGCAATACCCTCTCTCGCCCTCTTTCTGAAGTTCACACGGCCTGTCCGCACTACTGTCTTAATAATTCGTGCAGTTGCCTGCCGTAGGACATAGATGGCCTTAGATGGCCTTATTCAACTGTTGTCATCTGATAGCATTTTTCTTACAATGACCACATGAAAGTACACTACTGGCCATTAAAATTGCTACAACAAGAAGAAATTCAGATGATAAACGAATATTCAATGGATAATTATACTAGAACTGACATGTGATTACATTTTCACGCAGTTTGGGAGCATAGATCCTGACCAATCACTAACCAGAACAACCACCTCTGGCTGTAATAACGGTCTTGATGCCCCGGGCATTAACAGAGCTCGGATGGTGTGTACAGATGCAGATGCCCATGCAGCTTCAACACAATACCATAGTTCATCAAAAGTAGTGACTGGTGTATTGTGACGAGCAAGTTGATCCGCCACCATTGACCAGACGTTTTCAATTGGTGAGATATCCGGAGAATGCCAGGGCAGCAGTCGAACATTTTCCGTATCGAGAAAGGCCAGTGCAGGACTTGCAACATGCGGTCGTGCATTATCCTGTTGAAATGTAGTTTCGCGGGGATCTAATGAAGGTTAGAGACACGGGTCGTAACACACCTGAAATGTAACGGCCACTGTTCAAAGTGCCGTCGATGCGAACAAGAGGTGACCGAGACGTGTAACTAATGGCAGCCCATACCATCACTCCGGGTGGTACGCCAGTATGGCGTTGACGAATACACGCTTCCAATGTGCGTTCACCGCGATGTCGCCAAACACGAATGTGACCATCATGATGCCATAAACAGAACTTGAATTAATCCGAGAAAATGACGTTTTGCCATTCGTGCACCCAGGTTCGTCGTTGCGTACACCATCGCAGGCGCTCCTGTCTGTGATGCAGCGTCAAGGGTAACCGCAGCCATGGTTTCCGAGCTGATAGCCCATGCTGCTTCAAACGCCTTCGAACTGTTCGTGCAGATTGTTGTTCTCTTGCAAAACGTCTGCATGTGTTGACTCAGGCATCGAGACGTGGCTGCACGATCCGTTACAGCCATGCGGATAAGATGCTGTCCTCTCGACTGCTAGTGATACGAGGCCGTTGGGATCCAGCACGGAGTTCCGTATTGCCCTCCTGAACCCACAGATTCCAGATTCTGCTAACAGTTGTTGGATCGCGCCCATCACGTGCAGCAATGTCGCCATATGATAAACCGCAATCGCGATAGGCTACAATCCAGTCTTTATCAAAGTCGGAAACGTGATGGTAGGCATTTAGTCTCCTTACACGAGGCATCACAACAACGTTATACCAAGCAACTCCGGTCAACTGCTGTTTGTGTATGAGAAATCGGTTGAAAACTTTCCTCATGTCAGCACGTTGTAGGTGTCTGGCGCCAACCTTGTGTGAATGCTCTGAATAGCTAATCATTTGCATATCACAGCATCTTTTTCCGTCGGTTAAATTTCCCGTCAGTGCCACGCCATCTTCGTGGTGTAGCAATTTTAATGGCCAAGAGTATATTATGTACAAGTTTTCCTTCGGTGTATATCTCTGCATGTAACGAATGTTGAAATAGAAAAGAGCGGACTACAAAGCAGACAAGTCAAACAGTCAAATGTCTTGACATTCTGCGAAAGCGTGGCACGAAAGCTGTTCTGTGCGGTGTTTGCCAGCTAATGCAGTTTCTGCATTGTCATTGAATGGACGATACAACACTCGTAATAAATGCACAGAAGTTTAGTCATCTTCTTTACCGTTACATGTAACAAATTCTACTATTCTAGTAACTGTCTTGTTATTTCAGTATTGATTAAGTCGTCCCTAACTCGTCAGCGCACCGCAGCGGTTTCGCTATGGAAGCCAAGCTGAGGCGAATTACCCACATTTGGAATATCGTAACTGTCAATATGAGGAGGTAAAACAGTATCTAATGAAAATGTAAGATACCCCTACTTTTCTACATGTTATGTCCAAGTTATTAACCCACGTATTTGCTGCAGAAGATACGCCAAATCCAATTTTTGTGCTCCACCAGAAAAATAGCGTTTTGAATATTTACTAAGAATGTCCATAGTCTGCCTTTCCGCTCCGCAATGAAAAGCCCGAGAGTCCAACATACCTCATATCTGCAGAATATCCCCACAGCATCTGTAACCAATCCTAAAGCTACGTAAGTGTCTCCAGTTTCGTCATGGGATGTCCATACCTTGGGGTCTTTGTTAAATCTAGGAATCAGCAGATTTCATCACCACATGGTGACTCGTAGACCACCTCTTTCCATTTTGCTTTGACACTCTGCTCTTTGCGCAGTTTAATATCCATCCAAATAGATCGTCGTGATTTAAGGACCCAAAGGGGTAGGGAGTTAATCACCTCATGAATTGGGAGACAGTGCATACCCTTTTCGTCATCACAGTCCTTGATATTCGAGGAGAGGTAATGTTTGTTAGAGCCGGCAGCCAGACAGTGTGGATGGATTTTGTATATCCGCTTAAAGTCCCCATTCTGTTATTGAGAGCGATGTCTAGTTTGTATTATAGTTGCACAACACTGGTGCACAGTACTACGCTACTAAATAACAGAACGGTAGAGCAGCGATTGTAATGAGTTTTCCCATCCGTTTTGCATGTCGACCTCGAAGCTTGTGTAAGATATTGTTTCGACTCTTAACTTTTCGAGCTGTTTTGGTCAAGTGTCGTTTATAGGTTAGAAATTTATCTAGTGTTACGACCAGCTATGGTCGGTAATGGTTATGGCTGAGTTTCTTCCCACCAAAAAGAACAATTATTTCCTTTTGAAACTCTCTATTATTTAGGTGGAATGCGCTAACTTTTGAATTTAAGGGGTTAGGCTGTAGGGACCATGAACTCGAACTCCAATGATGATATTCGTAGCACACTTTTTTTAAATCATTCTATGATATGTTCGAATTACAATTACCTTATCCATATCACATTATTATACATTACGACACTATGCACTTCGTAAAATACCGTAACTACACTGCGCTAAGCAGTTAGGGTATCACGTGAGTTATCATACACAATATTCATATGGTAAAGTATTTTATTTTATTCAAATAGTGTGATACCGTACGATATTTTGTTGTCTCAACTCTTTACTCAAGGTTTTCATTTACAGCGACGCACCATACGGCTACCACAATAGTGCCAAATTAATTCTCGTTGCTCTCTAATAAAGTTTGTGATCACCTCTTACAACTAGTACAGTTGCACACCTGCGTGACATGGTCAGTATGGCCGAGGGGACTGAGGCGCTCCAGTCACGGTCTGCACGGCCACTACGGTTGGGGGTTCGAATCCCCCCTCGGGCATGGATATTTGTGCCGTCTTAGTATTAGCTAGTTCATAAGTAGTTTGTAAGCTTAGGGACTGATGACCCCGTAGTTAAGTCCCATAAGTTCTACAAACATTTGAACATGGTCAGTATGACATTATCAACCTGCTCTTGAGGGGTGAAACTTCCTAGCAGATTAAAATTGTGTGCCGAAACCAGGACTCGAACCTGGGACCTTTGCGTTTCGCGGGCAAGCGCTCTACCATTGAGCTATCCAGACACGACTCACGGTGCCGCCCCACAACTTCAATTCTCTCAGTACCAGACGTTGTGGGGCGACACCGCGAGTAGTGTCGGGATAGTTCAGTGGTAGAGCGCTTGCCCGCGAAATGCAAAGGTCCGAGGGTCGAGTCCCGGTTCCGGCACACAATTTTAATCTGCCAGGAAGTTTCATATCAGCGCACACTCCGCTGCAAAGTGAAAGTTTCATTCCAGCTCTTGAGGGATATTTGGTTATTCTTCCATGAATACAATACACAGCTCTGCAACCATTGAGAGAGGAATCCGTCTGGCAGAAATGCATTTGCAAAATGCATTCCAGACATGCTCATTTGGATTTAAGTCCAGTTAACAAGCTGGCCATTCGGTTAGTTCAGTTCCCCCAACTTGAAGCATGTTGTGGGGACGAGCGTTATCGTCCGCCAGAATGATCTCCTATGGATCCAGCGTAGAGTACAAAAGGCCCTCCTTTCTATACATCTGAGCAGTCAAAGCGCCATTCTGAACAACAGAGGTCCGTACGTCTGCCAATACTGACTCTTGCCGACACCAGTTGTGATAGGGTGATAATTCCTGCAAATAAGCAGGAATGATCCGTGTTCCACGTTCTCTCCAGGCGAGGGAACGACGATAGTCCGGCGAAACATAAAAACCTGGACTCATATGTGGACAGAACCCCTGCGCCATTCGTTGTGACTTCCATCCAGATGTTCCTCTGCCGAGCTACACCTCCTTGCATAGAGGCAACATTTTCGAAGGCGATTTCGGACTGTTTGTTTTGATATTGCGCGTCCTGTTGCTGCCTGGATGGTGCGTCTCAGCTGGGTTGCATTCACCCTTCTGTCCCTGCGAGCAATTAACCAGACATAACTTTCATCTCTTGCTTATGTTGCCCGTTGAAGGAATCTTACAAACATGTGGGTTATGTGGGATCTTTCCCTTGGCTCGGGTCTGAGGAGTAAATGATACAGAATTTATACTCACCGGCCACAGTCTTCTATCTTCAGCTCAAACTGTCACTACCAGAGGCTGGAGTTTCAGCTACTGCTGCTGCTGCTACTACTAATGGTGCTACTGCTAATATTAACGACAGCGGCGTCTTCTTGGACATGGTATTTATTTGATGGGCCAGGCTGGAGGTGACGACTTCAGGGTCGTTGTCTCTTCTGTCACGTCGTACAGTTTCTAGAAAGATCGATCGTCAAGTTGCTATGGTGGTCAATACACTGCTTCGGGTCACGCTGCTTCGATACTTAAGAGCAGGTCACGTCTGACAGTGGTTTCACGTGAGGTGGGCAGCCGATGGCCTGATCGTTGGATCATCGGAGAGAGTGATGGACTCGTGTTCCCCGACACTTGAATACTCGGGGGTACAATGGCCTGATGAATCTGCTGCGTTAGCTGGCCAATGCACTGTCGGAATGCGGCCTCAGGTCCCCTGTCTCTGACTATTCTGAAGTAAGTTTTCTGTCTTACTTGACGCATTATTTACTTTTCATTTATTACTACATTTTATTTAACTAATTTATTTACACACTTTACTGCACCCAGCACCGTGGACTACCTGGGCCTTGCCCTCATTTAACGATTCCGGTTGTTGAAATCGCGAAGAGGTCCTGGAAGTTATGCTTTTTGACACAGCAGTAGCTGCAGCCACCTCCCACTGTGTCCGTCCCGCTTTCAAACCTGCTATGTCTCCTATGTCTCTCCATGGCACAGCTTCGGTTAAGACACGTTGTTGTTGCATTGCACTAGCTGCTCACTGAAAAATCTGAACCCAACGGCTTGTGTAATTCCTTTTGTAAACAAGTCAACACCAACCCCCTCTGTAGCAGCTTTCTGTTATTATTACTATCTCGGAAGTCCTTATTCTTGTTGTTTCCACTCCATACAATCGACAGAAAGACGAAATATCTTACTTCATTTCACCTATGTCTTCAGAACCTAAATATCTCAATGATCCCCTAATTGTTTTGACCATTGTAGTTAAACCTTTCAGACCGAAGGTTGGCCGGCCGCGGTGGCCGTGACTGAGGCGCTCCAGTCACGGTCAGCACGGCCACTACGGTCGGGGGTTCGAATCCCCCCTTGGACATGGATATTTATGCCGTCCTAGTTCGTAAGTAGTTCATAAGTAGTTTGTAAGTTTAGGGACTGATGACCCCGTAGTTAAGTCCCATAAGCTTAACAAACATTTGAACATTTGAACCGAAGGTTGCAGGAGATGTGACAATATAGAGACGGACGTTTAAGGTACAAAAAATATACAACAAGTCATTACAAAAAGAACATATATTTTCAATAATTTTGTGCACACACAATTATCTGGTTTGGGCCTTCACAAAATTTTTTTTTTATCTGCACAATCTTACAGTAACATGCCTTTTGAAATAAATCACAGGATCATATAAAATCAACTGGATGTCAGATATGACAGCCTCACATGTCTAAATAAGGATATCAACACCTTGTCAACAAGTCTTTCTTGCCGCCATTGCAAGTGTACTGGAAGTTTGCCGGCTGCTGGTGCCACCCAGTCTAGAGGCATGGAATTAAAGCTCGTTGGCACGTTACCACAGTCCACGATTGTCTGACGTAGGCCTGAACTTCCTAGCGCGACTAAAAACTTCCGGGCGAAAGTGCCGTGGTCGATCGGTAAAACTTCTTCCCCCTGACGTTTCGTTGTCAACTGCGGACAACATGTTCTGAGGTGAGTCGACTCACTTCAGAAGATATTGTCCGCGGTTGACAACGAAACGTCATGGGGAAGACGTTTTACCGATAAACCACGGCAATTTCGCCCGGAAGTTTTAATTTGACGACAACACCGACCGTGAAAGCCTACATGTTACAATTTGAGGCGTGAATCATAAAAAAATAAACCAGAACCGCACAAATGTGCGTGCAGGGCCTGAAACGGATGATGGGAATAAACCTGTAACGCCAGATTTGTAGCTACTGGTAATATACGAGGGCTATTCAGGCATTAAAAAAAACAAGTACAAGAGAAACATTTTATTATAGACATCTGAAAGAGCGATTGTAATATTACTATTCCAGGTAGTCACCAAACAAGCTGAGGCACTGAACATAGCTTTGAAATTCCTTCTTCGTAAAATTCTGCTGCCTGAGACAAAATTTGTGGTAGCCTAATTTTTTAGTGACAATGTAAAAGAACAATTTCCGTAAAACTTGTGGAAAAGAAAGCGTGTTCCGTTATTGTAAAGAGACTGTTTTCATGAATCGTTTCATGAACTTCAGCGAGAAGATCGCCAGTCACAATGCTCGGGCGTTCACTTTCTCTTCATCATGAACGTTGGTTGGGCCACTTTTAAACCGAATACACCATCTCCGGACGGAACATTCACTCATTACGTTGTTTCCGTACACTTCGCACAGTTTAAGATAAATTGCTACTTGTTGACCTGTGCGAATAATTCGCACTCTATTCTGATCAGTCACAGATAGCTAAAATAGTAGTGGAGAAAAGACAGATGCAAGTTCATATGAATAAAAGACAGTGAACTTTGAATGGTAGTAACAAATATTAGTCTTAATGTAAGAAAATTTATTTAATTAAATACAATGTGATTAAGGAAGGAAGCTTGGTGTTTAACGTCCCGTCGACAGCGTGGTCATTAGAGACTGAGCTTACGCTCGGAGTGTTTGGGTAAGGATGTGGAAGGAAATCGGCCATGCCATTTCAAAGGAACCATCCCGACATCACTGAAAACCTAAATCGGGATGGTCGGATGTGTATTTGAACCACCATCCAGTGTGTTAGCACTGCCCCACCTCGCTCCGTACAATGTGATCAATTGTGAAATCGACGTGTGAAAGAGAAATCTCATCGTGAATTACGCTTGCGTAAAGAATCTAAACAGCTGCAAGTGCTGTTGTGACTGCTGGCTAAATTAAATTATTTGTGTATTTTTCGGTGTTACATCGGCGTGTGTTACCGAAATCGTGTGATAAACTACGGTTGCATCGAAGAAGGTCTTCGGCTTGCATCAAGAATCTAAACAACTGCAAGAGTTTTCGTTCATGTTAGATAAACAGATCGTCAGTAAATGGCACCTTCCCTATTGTTTTTATATCGGCCGAGTTGATATTCGGCGCGCCGGCCGCAGTGGCCGAGGGGACTGCGGCGCGCCAGTCACGGTCTGCTCGGCCACTACGGTCGGGGGTTCGAATCCCCCTCGGGCATGGATACTTGTGCCGTCCTTAGTGTTAGATATTTCATAAGTAGTTTGTAAGTTTGGGTTCTGATGACCTCGCAGTTGAGTCCCATTAGCTATACAAACATTTGAACATTTGATATTCGGCGCGGTGGCTGATGAGAGAAACCGCAAGTACATGTCCCATTTATGATCGTTCGCCGGGTATCAACTTAGATTGTACAAACAGTACAACTTTTTTCAAAATAAAGTTGTTTTGTGATATCAATAACTTTAAAATATCTGTGTATTTTTCGTCATTAGTGAACGAAACCTTGAAAATGATAACTCAATTCATTAATTTTGAATAAGTAACACGGGAGATATGGCGTACTCACAAAAGAAAACACCGCTGAGAAGTAATATGTATGACAGGTTTTAACTTTTTTGTCAGCAAAAACCGTATTACAGACCGCATCTCTGGCGGGATTTTCCATTGCAACTCACGTTTCAAATTAGACTAACGACCGAGAGAGGTGGCGCAGTGGTACCACACTGGAATCGCATTCGGAAGGATGGTGGTTCAAATCCACCTCCTGCCATTCAGATTTAGGTTTTCCGTGATTTCCCTAAATCAATCCAGGAAAATGCCGGGATGGTTCCTTTGAAAGCGCACGGCCGGTTTCCTTCCCCATCCTTACCCAAAACAACCCGAGCGTAAGCTACGCCTCTAATGACCACGCTGTCGACGGCGCGCTAAATACTTATCTTCCTCCTCTTCCCTTAGACTAACGAAAAACCTAGAAGCGCAGTTACAGCTGGATGCCGACTGCCCTGCCGAGTGAGCACATACCAAAATATACGCGATCTCCGCGCACCTAGCGGCGTAAGACGGAAACGTTCCCTACTTTCTGAATAGCCGCCGTAGTTTGGGTTCTCTAAGGAGGTGCTGGTACGCCAGGTCATTTGACTATTTGAAACTTTCACTCTGCAGCGGAGTGTGCGGTGAAATGAAACTTCCTGACAGATTAAAATTCTGTGCTGGAACCGGGACGCGAATCTCGGACCTTTGCCTTTCGCAGGCAAGCGTTCTACCACTGACAAGGGGAACACCAAGTATGGTACCAACGGAATTTGATGGGTCCTACGTATGTTGTAAGGGTATTCCTCCAGACCATCAAGCTAAAAGGATTTGTTCCCATGGGCCTTGATTTCTAAGAAGATCGAAAGCAAATTCGCAGCAAATTACCGCGCCTAACGTGTCTAATTACACATGGCGTTTTCCGTTCAGCGAGACAGCGTGGTGTAATCGGCAAGGTGCTAGGCTCCCATGCAGGAGAACCGGGTTCGATATTTATCGGCAGAACAATGTTTAAAAACTGTAATTGCTACCTTTTATATTTCAAAAAGTTAAAAATAATTAACCAAAGAAAAAGATGTAAAGAAAGGAAAACAAAAATAATGAATTATTAATAGCTAATCGCGAAATCGCTTCACGAGAAGACTCGATTCGAATACATTCATTACTGTTGCATCGGTTCAGCGCACCAGCCTTCGATCCCATGATTAAACATGCCTGGTTTGCGTCGCAGTTAATTGAAGATCGGACATTGTTTTTGAATGTGAATGACCAGTGTTACCCGGTATCGCTGATGAAAACACCTTCCGCCTATAAAGCGGTAGCATTTATTAAATGTGCGTGGTTCTACAATGTTCTCTGTTTTCGGTGCTTCTATGACAATTATCACCCAGAATTTTGTATGGTTGTTAAAGATAGTGACAATGGCGACAGTGAGTAAATAACACTGCGCAATAAGTAAAATAATCAGTTGCTGCTATGTTATTTTCTATTATCCTGATTGTTTTCTCAAGCTGTAACATAGGAGTGGGCATAAAGGCATAAAATTATGCACAATAAAAGAAGAGAAATGAACAAAAGTGGAAAATAAATGTTCCAAAGGGGCCGATTTTTTATTTTATTTTTTTTTTCCTTGGTAATTTTTTTAATCGGTTGACTTTTCATTACTTATGTTTTTCTTTCTTTATATCTTTTTCTTTGCTTAATTATTTTTTTAATTTTTTTGAAATATAAAAAGTAGCCATTACAGTTATTAAAAATTGTTCCGCCAATAGGTATCGAACCCGGGTATCCTTCATGGGCACCTATCACCTTGCCAATTACAACACGCTGTCTTGCTGAGCGGTAACGCCATTTATAGGTAGACACGTTACACGTGGTAATTTGCTGCGAATTTGATTTCGATTTACTTAGAAATCAAGGGCTGTTGGAATAAATCCTTTTAGGTTGATGGTCTGGAGGAATTCCCGCACAACAAACCTGCGACCCATCAAAATCTGTTGGTACCATACTTGGTGTTTCCCTTGTGAGCTATCCCAATACGACTCACGGTCCGTCCTCACAACTTCAATTCTGCCAGTACCTCACCTCCACCATATCCTTTCTTAAAGGAGTGCTAGTCTTGCAAGGTTCGCAGGAGAAATTCTGTGAAGTTTGGAACGTAGGAGGCGAGGTACTGGCAGAACTGAAGTTGTGATGACGGACCGTGAGTCGTGCTGGGATAGCTCAGTGGTAGAGTGCTTGCCCGCGAAATTCAAAGGTCCCAGGTTCGAGTCCCGGTTCCGGCACACAATTTTAACGCTTTCAGACCTGGTGTCTACTGTAATGGACACCTACTATGTATTAATTTTAGGATACTATACGGTTGCGCTTTAGTTTGAGATCCATTAGCCTATTTACTAGACATCTGTCGCTGTTAGTTTCATGCTTCTTGCTGCCATCTGTCACTAGAATAGCGTGCAACAGTGAGATAAACTGAACATGGCGGACCCGTTGCGGAGTGCCTCAGACATGATATCATTCGCTGAAATTATTTTCTGTATTAATGTATTAATTTTTCACAAATTCCACTTTGCTATATAAGTTCCATATTAAATGATTATAGTGTCATATATAACTGTTGACTTTTTGTTTTTTGGTTTTGTTTTTTTTTTGTTTTGTTTTATTTTCGGCACCAAGTATGAAATTTTTTTTATTCTGATCAAATATAAATAAAAATAAAAATATGTTTTATTCTATTGTTATAATAATTCAGGACTGAGATGGTTAATCTGCCAGGATTTTTCGTTTGACATGGTGCTGTTTAGTCTCATTATCGTATGTTGCTGCCATAGCGCAAGATTTCGCAACAGCACTGTGCACCTACTGTGATTCGCGGTCGTTGGTTTTGTTCTTCTGCGGCGGTAGCGCCTGTTGTCGTGCGATCACCTTCCACTTGACAGGACATGCCCCGAAGCCTCACTGTGTTACGGTCAGTGAGGCGTCGCTGCTCGCTGACATTTATGACCGCGCGATTAACTGCCTGCGCCGAGGCAGGGCGCATGCGCGGACAGCTGGCTGCCCCTGCGCACTCCGCTACCCGCGCCACGCCGCCTCCTGCCGCCAAATTACATTGCGCGCAGCCGTCGCTCCGTCTAACGAGCTGCGCGCCTGCACTCTTGTTTCAAAGCCGGCGGCGGTGTTGTGACGGCGCGATGGGGGAGAGCTTCCCGATACGAGAAAATAAAAAGCGCCGCCGAGACAACACTTTCTTTCTCCTCCAGCCGGGAAAACCTGGAACCAGATATTCTGCACCCTCCTGCTGTGCAATCCTTCCAGGCTCACTAATTAATTGAGCTGCAGCAATGGCGCACGGTCTCCTCTAAAAGCAAATGTAGCTGCGTCTTTTTCCAACTCTCACATTTCCTTCTCTTTCAATACCTTTGGGCTTAGATACTATTTTGGCAGCTCCGTCCGACTGACTAGAAAGACCAAAACTACTCTGCGTGAGAGAATCTGTGTGTTTCCCAACAACGAAGCAAACAGTATCATCATAGGGACAACAAAAGCTGAGCCACTGTTAGATCTAATGCTACAGGTCTGTCTAAGCAAGTCAGAACAATTCGACTTTGACAAAATACATAGAGATCATGTAAGATCACATGGACGACCGTGTTTTGCTCAGACACATACTGGCAGTAAATACTTTGTAGACGTAAAAGTGTACAGTGTGGGATCCTTATCAGGAGGGTTTGACGGAGGACATCGAGACTGTCCAAAGAAGGGCAGCTTCTTTCGTATTGTCACGATACAGGGGAGACAGCGTTACGGAAATGATACAGGATCTGGGATGGGAATCATCACATGGGAGATAAGTTGTATAATTGTGGTTCGATGAACCCTCTGCCAGGCACTTAAATGTGATTTGCAGAGTATCCCATGTAGATGCAGATGTAGATGTAGAAACTTGCATTATTTTTGTTGGCTTGCAAATACGACACTAACATCTCTGACTAGGTCGTATTTAATTGTGAAAATTGGCATCTACCATCTACAAATGATGGTCGCAGTACAGAGAATATAAAATGCAGAATGGCAGTGGGAAAAAAAGCATTTTTGAAAAAGAGAAATTTGCTAACATCGAATATTAATTTAAGTGTAAGGAAGTCTTTTCTGAAGGCATTTGTGTGGAGTGTTGCCTTGCATGGGAGTGAAACATGGATGATAAGCTGTGCGGAAAGGAAGAGAATAGAGGCTTTTGAAATGTGGTGCTACCAAAGATGTAGATGTAGATGTAGATCCCTAACACAAACACACACACACACACACACACACACATACACATACACATGTGCGCGTGCACACTTAATGAATGTATTACAACATAAATAACAAACATCTGACATTCCTTTAGGTATGCTGTGCGTAAACAAACTATGTTTGATATATAATTTATGCTTCCATTGGCAGGCAGATCTTCAGGCCCTCACTTGTAAAACTATCTTGATTTTATTGACTGTAAACATGGTGAATATTGTCCAAGTAAGCCTCATGTGTTGCCTAGCAAAATGCTATTCATGGAATTGTTCATGATGATTGGCTGTTTCATATTAATTTCCTTCAAATTTCACACCTTAGTATGTTTTAATTAAGTTTGTACACCAACACTTAATGCCTATTAAGTGTTTTATGGCCAATTTTCCGGTATTACAGTCCAATCGATAATTTCACACATGTCGGTTCATTCACCCAGAGATATAACTTGAAAGCTCTAAATTACTGTATGAGTGGCCACAGTACATGTGCAAGAGAAATATATCTAACTGCTCAAACCTTAAAGGAGCAGCCCATGTTTTAACAAACACAAAAACAATGTTAAAAATGAATGAACAGATAATTAAACATGGGACAGGGAGCATGAAATCATAAAGAAGAGGTTTGATGCTTTAAAATCATAATCTATTCAGAAAAATGAACAAGCAACAAATTTGTGGGGGAACCAAATTAAGCACACGCCTTGTACAAAAGTGAATTAAATCATATAATTACAGCCCATAATACGTAACTTTCTGCCCTTTATGAATATGGAGGTAACGTGGGAGGAAATTTGCAAACACACAATGGGTAACTTCATTCACAGACACACATAATGCTTGGCGGTACATTACAATGCGGGAACATTCGAAAGCAGTGGCGAAAAGAGGCGTCGGTGGCGTTTTGATGAGATGGTGTGTGTCTTGGTCACAAATTTAAGTACACTGTGCACCAAGCGAACTCATGTTCGGGGAGGCAGCGGCTCACTATTCTAAAGTACCACGTGGTGTGCGACCACGCCGAATTTCATTATATTTACAAAAATAAATTAATTTAGAATAAGTGGGTAAAGCACACATGAGAATTCGTATAGAAGTAAGCTAGTATTAATAAAAGCATGGCTGAAGGTCGAAGTAACAACTGTTACGAAAGCACATGGTGCAATCAGTCATACAAGACAGGAAAGACAGAATCAAATCAGGAAATCTGAGAAACTTTAGCATACTCACAGATAAAGATGTGACATGAAAAGTTAAAACACAAAGGAAATTCAAACATACTAAGTTTACAGAAAGGCTGAAGGCCACACACGTGTATTCTAACTTCAGCAGAACTGGACACAAAATCATCACTGGAATTAAAATACAAATAACAAATTTACAATGGTTTTATCCGAGTTCTGTAAGTTAAGAAACATTTTGCCTCACTTAGCGAAAGAATTACTCAAGAAACTATCACTGACAAACCAAGACTGCCTGATCACAAAGAAAGCAAAGTTCTAACAGCATACCTTCCCCTGAGCATGGTCGTCAAAGCCCGAGTGTAGAGAGAAAAACCTCCCTCGGCCATACACCGGATGTAGAGCGCGCTAAGAGCGACGTAGAGCGCGTTCAGAAACTAGTATTTACAAAGCCTTGCTACCTGGCCAAGACAATTCCCTCTATAACCGCTCCCAGAGAGGTCTCCTGTCACCTATTTCTTCCAAGATTAGGTTGGCACCACACTAAGAACACGGCCACCTCGCCATCTTGCCAAGTACTATTTTCCCTGGCCAGCCAGCAGACGCCAGAATTTTTGGCGGAAGAATGGAACTTTATATTGATAGGATGCTGAGGTGGAGGGAGTGTGGGTTAGCCGTTGCCTATTGCTTCTTGCATAGCGAGACATGATTGGTGTTCATCGGCGAATGGGGTGAGGGCTTCCGTTTCTCTCCTGCTGGCCGTGGACCGCGCGGCGGCAGTAGCTTACTAGTGACGCTCGCGTGTTGTAATGTCAGTGCGGCCTATTTCGCTGTGATGGCTGGTAGCCAAGAGGGGCAAGTCTATCTTCTCTATTAATGTTATTAGGGTGTTTTACAATTGCGATGGCTTCCCTTATCTTGCGTTTAACCATCCCTGGTTGCTTGGCGAGTATTCTGGCATCGTTAAATTTTATCTTTTTACTGCAATGTTGCTGGTGTTCGGCTAGTGCCAGAATACTCGCCAAGCAACCAGGGATGGTTAAACGCAAGATAAGGGAAGCCATAGAAATTGTAATACACCCTAATAACATGAATAGAGAAGATGGACTCAGGCTTGCCCCCTCTTGGCTACCAGCCATCACAGCGAAATAGGCCGCACTGACATCACAACACGCGAGCGTCACTAGTAAGCAACTGCCGCCGCGCGGCCCACGGCCAGCAGGAGAGAAACGGAAGCCCTCACCCCATTCGCCGATGAACACCAATCATGTCTCGCTATGCAAGAAGCAATAGGCAACGGCTAACCCCCACTCCCTCCACCTCTGCATCCTATCAAAATAAAGTTCCATTCTTCCGCCAAAAATTCACCAATAACATCGCTTATTTTTTTTTTTTTTTAATTTATGATGTAATGTCTAAATGAAAGTAATATAAAGTGTAGTAACAACCAGCTCACATCAGTATACCCAGATGAAGGGCACTGTAACGTTGGCCGAAACGTCGATTATTTAAGTAATAGCCACACATCATGACGCGGTGCAATACTCAGAAAACTTTTATGTCATCTGACTCTGGCCGCGTAATTATACCTACGAGCTAGCTAACCCTAAAGACGGCACAAATATCCATGCCCGAGGGGGGATTCGAACCCCCGACCGTAGTGGCCGTGCAGACCGTGACTGGAGCGCCTCAGTCCCCTTGGCCACCGCGGCCGGCCCCTCGGTCATGGATGTTTGTGCTGTCTTAAGTGTAAGTAGTTCGTAAGTAGTTTGTAAGTTTAGGGACTGATGATCCCGCAGTTAAGACCTATAAGCCTTACAAATATTTGAACTTTTTTTTATTAAACCAGCACCATACAGTGACGTTCAAAATGTTCAAATATTATAAATCTATCGGACCAAACTGGGTGGTCATACAAACTACTTAAACCTAGGTAAACTAACCTAAGGACAAACACACACACACATGCTCCAGGGAGGACTCGAACCTCCACGGTGAGCAACCGCGCGCTCCGCAGCGAGGCGCTTTAGACCGCTCGGCTACTCCGCCGCGGCGCCGTGACGTTTTCTGGATGAAGTTGCACTGGTTGATTCGTGTGTGTATTTTCTGTTGTCCGTATTCGACAATTCTGTGTAGTGGCATATTCTGTCAGTTGGAAGGACTTCGTCCGTCCAGAAAATCTTGCAAGACCATTTATTGTCCAATACCAAGCGAACAAGAAATTCTGAAGCAAAAGTCTTCCTTGCTGTCAGGTCAACAGGTAGGATGTTACTTAAGATTTTACGCACCGTGCTCACAGGTTTGTCCTATGTTAGGGCAGTCCTCCGTTCACTACACGTTTGCACACCAACACTCGACTGCTCCTGCATTGCTGTGGCCACTTCTACTACTGACGTCGAATCAATTCGTTTCCTCCCTCTACCAGGTTGCACACCAAAGGAAGGCGTATTTCTAATTTTCGATCCATTTACTCCACACCCACATTAGTCATCAGCCATCGCCTTCTGTCAAATCTTTCAGTATCCGGAACATCTGCAGAGCGACTTGTGCACAGTCTTCGTTCTTGTAAAACAGCTTTACATCCAGAGCGTGAGACAGTCATGGCGAACGTCTTATCTACGTCTACATCTACATCTACATCTACATGGGATACTCTGAAATCATATTTAAGTGCTTGGCAGACGGTTCATCGAACCCCCTTTGTACTATTTATCTCCCATTCCACTCTCGAATAGCACGCGGGAAGAAAGAACATCTGAATCTTTCCGTTCGATTTTTGATTTTCCGTATTTTATTCTGATGATCATTTCTACCTATGTAGGTGGGAGTCAAACATATATATTTTCGCATTCGGAGGAGAATGTTGGTGAATGGAGTTTCCTAAGTAGACCACGCCGCAGCTATAAGCGCAGTTGTTGCAATGATTCCCATGCCAGGTCCTGTATCATTTCCGTGACGCTGTCTCCTGTGTATCGTCAAACCCACCTGATAAGGATCCCACAATGGGCAGCAATACTCCAAAAAAGGACGGACAAGCGTAGTGTATGCAGTCCCTTTAGTTGTTCTGTTGCATCTTTTTAGGCATTTGCCAATAAAACGCAGTCTTACGACATTATCTACGTGTTTTTGCCAGTTTAAGTCTGAAGTAATAGTAATTCCAAGATATTTTGTAGAGTTTGCGGCCTTCACGTTTGATTGATTTATATTGTAAACAAAGTTTAACGGATTTCTTTTCGTACTCATGTGGACGACTTCACAGTTCTCATTATTTAGGGTCAATTGCCAATTTTTACACCATAGTGATACCTCACTCAGATCGTTCTGCAGTTGGTTTTGATCTTCAGATGATTTTACTAGACGTTAAATGACGGCGTCATCTGCAAACAACCTAAGAGAGCTACTTAGATTTTCTCCCAAATCGTTTATGTAAATAAAGAACAGCAGAGGACCGATGACACTACACTGTGCATCGCCCGATATAACCTCTGTTTTAGTCGATGCCTTACCATCGATTACTACGAACTGTGTCCTCTCTGACGGGAAGTCCCCTATCCAGTCGCGAATGAGGGGCGATTTACCATAACTACGCAATTTGATTAAAAGCCGTTTGTGAGGTACGATGTCAAAAGCCTTCTGGAAATCAAGAAATACGGTATCATTTAGAGAACCCTTGTCGATAGCACTCATCACTTCGTGTGAGTAAAGTGCTAGTTGTGTTTTGCATGAAAGGTATTTTCTAAATCCGTGTTGACCTTTCGTCAATAGATCATTCTGTTCGAGGTAATTCAAAGTATTTGAATACAGGAATCGTTCCAAAATCCTGCTGCAAATTGACGTCAATGAAATAGGCCTGTAGTTTAGTTCTCAGACGCGAAGTGCGAGAAAAAAAAAAGAAGTGTATCCGGCGCGTTTATAAGAATTTAAGAGTGTCTTGTGTATGACAAATGTTTTTATTTACTTATTCTGACACATACAGCACCATCTATGGATCCATTTTCACACTATTTATTTTCGTTCTAGTATACTTTTCCCCCCGTCTCCGATAATATTCCGTTTCAAGTTGACGTGATTCTGACCACTGGTGTTTTTTTTTTTTTTTTTTTTTTTTTTTTTTTTTTTTTTTTTTTTTTTTTTTTACAGCGTTTTGATAGTTTAACTTTAATTATAATCACCCTGTATATTTTTTAGTCTCATTTGAATATTTTATAACCGTTTCAAACTAGAAAGCAAGTAATATTGACACAGAGTGAAGATAACGACAGGCGGAGCGATCGTTTGTGACGAACTGATGTTGGTATCATTTTCACCATATACTCTTGTTACCTACTTCTGTGCGACATTCGAGATTTGTCAGTTCCACATTCGCCGTTCTTCCGCATCTTCTCGCAGATTTATACGTTTGAAAATGAAAGAATGTGTGCCTTGACGCGGTGTAATTACTGGAGCTATTTCTCAGCTAGTTTAATTAAATGGAGGAACTTGAGCTCTGCACTAACCGTGCTTCCAGTACAGCAGTTCTAAGAAATATCTACTGCAGTAGTCCGTTGTGCCAGGGGCGGGAACTAGAAAAAGAAAATTTTATAGAGAAATAAAACTCGGCGCAAAGGAAAATAATTTCTTTTAACTTCATATTAACTGGAATTACTTTATCTAACGACCAGAAGAACCGTTTATAATGAAAGTTAATTAGATCAGAAAGTGTACTAAAACCAAGTATTAAAACATCAATTAGTATCCGTTTCTTAACTTTTCACATTCATACAGCGATTACGTTTTATTATCGTAGTTTAATCACAGTGTTATTTAATTAAACACGGCTTCATTTTAGTAGTCGTATGGAACTATTTATTTCACTAATATAACTTGATGTGTGATCTACACCAGAAAAAAAAAGAAAAGAAATATCAAAACTAGTTATATTCAATGCGATCTCGCTTTTGTTTAAATAGCACTACTCAAAGAAAAGCAAAATCACAAAACAATTAATATACTCGTTAGCTACCGGAGAATAATGCAGATTTGAACCTGCATTATAGAGTGATCTGCAAAATATTTTCTCATTTTCTTCAAACCTGCTACCGTAATGGCTAGAGAACTATACTCAGCACTAAAGAAAACTGGTTTCTCGATTGATTCGTGAAAGACCACCGTTAATTGTAAAATTAACTCTATCTGAAGGGAGCCAGTTAAAAGCTTATTTTAAACATATGACTCTGGCCGTAAAACCAGCTAAAGGATTTGCGTGAACTACTGACTATTTCCTGCAACAGAATGTTGTTCCCTGGCCAGAATTTAGAACTGACTCAAACTTCACTTTAGCAGTAGGGAGCGATCTCATAAATGTATTTTGTGAATAATGAGTTGCCAAGATCGCAGTATTCGTCTTTATCTTTTAACAGACGACCGGTTTCGATGTACATAGACATCATCTTCTGGTCTCTGCACTAAATTATAACATTATTACATAAATGCACATTGTAGCCAGTTGGATTGTACTGGTGGGTTGTCACACATTAAAATATGCCGTTTGGCTTGTAGTAGCTTCTTGTCACTCATAACTGTACAATATGGTGGTTTTTTATGTACATATGACTACACGAGTTTTATACCTGACAACTAAAAGTCGACCACTGTACGTAACAAGAGCTTTGTTTTAGCACTAAAATTAGTAAACGAGGTCCGTGTGAACTACTGGTTACTCCTTGCTACAAAGCCTTGTTCCCTAGCCCAAACTAAGAACTGACTCGTTTCAAATTACTTGAATAACAGGAAGTTAATACTACAGTGGTCAATATAATAGCAGCTCACACGTTACTACACACAGACATTAATAAGCAAGCCACCACCATTAAAGTTATCTTAGAAAGGTGGCTAAGAAAACATTTATGGCGCAACGGAATTTAGACATAAAAAAATTATTGCATCTGAACTTATTCTCAGCACTTGTTAAGATCAATATTAAAATGAAAGAGGGAAGGTGCTCTAAAACTACAATTTATAGGCAACTTACGGATTATGCTGAACATAAACTTGTTTATTCAGATAGAAAACAAGCAAAATGGGGAACCAATTTCGTTAACACAATAAAATGCATCTCTTACATGGATTAATGCGGACGGTGCCCAGCCTAAATTATACATGAATTAACGCTACTGGGGGGAAGGATTCACAAACAACACTCATTCTCTCACCATACGCAATGCCACAGCGAAACTCAACAAAAAAAGCGTGCTGAAACGAGGCGGAAGCAGGCGCCGCTATCGTATGCGAAATTCAGCAAGTCGGAGGTAGCACAAAACAGAATATACAGAAACACTTTGAAGCTGGCTCTGGTCTGTCGTGCCTGTTTTGAGATGGTGCATGTCTATAGCAAGTTAAATTACATCTGAACAGAAAACGCGAGCAAACACGCTAACGGCGACACACGGCTACGTTACATGAACGCACTCCACTGAAAGTGAAGTGGTTGAAAACCGGGTTCATTATACAAAATCTATTTGCAGTCTGCTAGAAATCGAGCTAGGTACTAGTTTTATAAGAGAAGTGGCGTGAACTCAGGCGACTAGCTGCATACCCCGGAAGTAGGAACTCGGACCCACGTGGTTCCGAAAACCGATAAAATCGAATAAATTCAGTTTCCGAAAAATAAAGAAAATTGACTACTGCATGTTACCCATACAAATGCTTAGAATTATATAAGGAAGCGAATGAAATACGGCGACACGCGATAGGGGCCGATTACAGAGACGAATGAAGTCCGGTCTCAGAAAAACCACAAAAATGAAATAATTACAAAGTCGGAAAAATAAAATTAAGAATTACGGCATGCAACCCATAGAAATGTTTAGAATTACACAAGGAAGCTATTAAAGGAGGTTGTAAAGGCTCAGAGAGAATTACGGACACAGACAGAGTTCGAACTACAAGTCGGAAGAAACATTACAATAGGCGGGAAAGTAGACAGCGAAATATTAGTGGAAATCAGAAGGATATCCGCATAGTTACTTGCCTGATGGGGATGGAACTAACAAGAGTGAAAGCTGAAGGCTTTTTGTATGAACCAACCACGTGGAACACGTGTCACTCACGGAAGGAAACGATGAGAGGATTTTTACATGCACTGTATAAAATGAAAATATCACCTATTAGAAATCGGGCCCCACAAAGCTAGAAAGTATTTACACAGAGTTCATACATCGCCACATGATCACAAAAGGTTTTAACATATCAGGCCGTTATCAAACTGCAACTAGAATCACACACACCGCGTTTATCTATTAGAAATCACTGAACTGAAACAGGAGAACACATTTCCGCACACGATCGAAGTATATATATATATATATATATATATATATATATATATATATATATATATATATATGAAAGATTCAAAGTTCGCGAATCTAAGTGAAACGTGCTAGTCAATGAAAAGCTACCATCTCCATAAATAGGAGCAGAACCAACCTTACCTCACCAGACGCCCAGGAGAAAACGACCGGAAACCGATAAATCCACGAAAAGAGCGGTGGTGGGGGACGGACTGCGATACTTGCGCTGGAGGGTAAGGTTCGCTAACTAGCCCGCAACCAAAGGGTGTGGAAACCTCTGTGGTAGCATGAGCAGCTAACGATGCTGAGCCAGAGAGAACGATGCAAAGCGAGCTATCACTCCCCACATTCAAACAGCCATAGATTCACACACACACTTAAAGGTGAAACAACTGCACATTCTCACAGGGACAGTGGCGTAGCGGAGAAGCCGTACTTATGCCACATTAATTAATATAATAATAAATTATTAACATAACAAAATAAGAAAAACCTCGCAATATTAACTAATATTCTAACACATGAAATAAAAATGTTAATCCTCAAGCCTTGAAAAGAGTGGGGTTCAAGTTTTAACAAAATGATAATCTAGCGACATTAAATAAATTATAACTTTATAGAAATATACAAGAAATATATGGAAGACGACAGACGGTCGTCTTTCACAACCAAACGACATATTTTAAAGTGTGACAACCCACCAGTACAATCCCACTGGCTACAATGTGCATTTATGTGATAATGTTATAATTTAATGCAAAGACCAGAAGATGACATGTACGTACATCGAAACAGGTCGTATTTTATAAATAAAGAAGAAATACCGCGATCTGGCCATTTCAATTAAAAAAAAAGGTCACCGCATAGTAAAAAATTTTATGAAAGTGGGTGAGAGAACATTTATGGCGCAACGGAATTAAAAATATGATAATGTGCATCTTAATTTGTTATCAGCACTGGTGTAAAACAGCATTAAAAAAAAGGGAGGGTATTCCTAAACTAATATTTATAAGAAGGATGAAATTTCACTGACAATAAATTATTTATTCACTTCAAACATGGGCAAATGGGGGCACCAATTTTGATAAGCAATAAAAATGCATCCCCATTTAAAATAACTTAAAGTAATCTGAACTGAACATCGTCGGAGGGGGGATTTAAAATCAACAAGCATTTAGTCACTCACACGCGCGAAGCAAAGCGAAACTCACCCAACTCAGCGTGCGGATACGAAGCAGAAGCAGGCGGCGCTATCATAGGTGAAATTCAGCGTACCAGAATGTACCACACAAGAAAAATAAACTTCGTAGGTCGCTCTGGTCTGTCTTTCTTTACTTGAGATGGTACGCGACGATAGCAAGTTTAATTTCCATTCCAAACCAAACCGTGAGCATGCAGAATTACTGAGACACCCGGCACATATCTGCTTCATTACATATTCGCACCCCACTGAAGACGAAGTGGTTAAAGATCGCATTCATTTCTACAAAAACCGATGAAGTCACAGATTACGAAGCAAGAATACACAATAGGAAGGCACTGATGTGTGAGCAGTGGCAAGAACTCAAGTGACTGCCGATAAATCCTTGAAGTCGGAGTTCGGAGCCACGTGGTTCCGAAAACCAGTAAAAATATAAAAATTCAATTTCCGAAAAATAAAGAAAAATAGCTACGGTATGCAACCCTTAGAAATGCTTAGGATGTCATAAAGAAGCTAAAGAAATACAGTTAGACGCGATTGGAGAGGTTTTACACAGATGGAATAAATTCAAAGTCGGAGTAAGTCAACTAAGAAATACGGCACACAGCCCCTAGTATTTCATAAGCCAGCTAATGGGGTTGTACAAGGCTAGAAGAGAATTTACTGGAGGAGTCGGAAAGCAAAGTACAAGTTTGGAGACGAAATAGCAATTGAAAATAGATGGAGAGGAGATCGCGAGGTACTAATGGAAATCAGATAGGTACGTATATAATTTCTTGCCTGAAGGGCATAGGAACAGACACAGGGGTAGCTGAAGGCTTTGTTCTAAGAACACACCACATGGATTACATATCACTCGTGGAAGGAGAAAACGGAAAAGAATATTTCACATGCACTACACAGAATAAAAATATTCCCGCATATTAGTCACATTCCACAAAGCTAAAAAGAAAATAAATGAAGTTCATACACCGAGAGCTAGTCTCACACAGGTTACCGATTCCCAGCCATTATGAAACCGAGTTAGTTGCATATTCACCGCGTTTACCTATGAAAAATCACCAAAATGAAATTGAATGATCGGAGAAACTTATCCCAAAAAATGAACCTAAGATCTGAAGTCTAACAAACCAGACAACGAATTGCTACCATCTCAATGGAGGAAGGAAAATCCAGAATGTCTTACCAGGTCGAAGCGCACCCATGGATTGTCCTGATCGGCCACCCCTCCACCACCGAAAATCCACAGGAAATCGGTAGAAATCTCTGGAAAAACTGAGGTGTTGGGGAGAGCTGAAACTCGTGCGTCCTTATTATTAGCATAATAAAATCCTAGCTATTATACAGACACAAACATTTAAAAACATGGAATGAAATGCTATTCCTCATGCCTGAGAAGGGTTCTCGTTTAGCAAAAAGAGACCGTCTAGTGCGATTAGATAATTTACAAAGTTCAAAACCTAGGGAAGACAGCAGATAGCTGTCTTTCATTCGTAATAGGTGCTTTCATTCCCCCCCCAAAAAAAAATAATTAACTGTATGTCCTAAAGACACTTCTCTTTAGGTAAAGGCGTGATTGATATCTGTATAGAAATTAGTGTTGGGCATCCAGAAATTTCCTTGACTACACGAAACATAGCGGTGGTGTTACTGCTAGAAACATGACCCACCGTGATCTGAATCCTTTATTTGCTGGACCTTTTAGACTTAGTAACCTACACTTTATTCAGTAACAAACGGGTTATCAGAAATGTATTAATAGCAGGTCAATGACAACTATGAATGAAGAAAAACTCCATTAAATTTGAGGAGCAAGAAATGAATATTTCGCCTCATAAATCAAAGCACTCATTTCCAAGAGGATTAGTGTTTTGGATGCCACTCAAGCTCCAAGTTGATAAGTAAATGTTGTCGGATGAATGTTATTAATCAGTTGAATAATGAGGGGTTCAGTATTCATTAAGTTACATTGATGTGGATGTTCAAATCCATGAATAAGAGTCTTAGACATTTCTTATAACATGTACAGTGTACTAGGCCACCCCAAAACTGTGTTGAAGGAGGGCTACTGCATACCGGTCTGCAGAATCAATGGAGAAACTCATGTCAGAACACCCGTAGTGACGATGAGCAGTGTTCAAGTACTGTCTGAGGCGACCCATACCGGCATGATAATGACTTCTTCAATTCATTGTTGTGACAATACTTTATAATGTTGTCAATAATTATTGCAATTGAAACTGAATTTTTTAAATTTAATTTTAGTTATAGAGACACAAAACAGGCCAAATATTGAACATGAAATGCTTTAAATATAGCACATAATACTTTAACATAATTTCATATGTATAACTAAACTTTGTGACGGGGTCAAACGATAAAATCTACTTCAAAAAATAATTGTCCATTTGATGCACAAATATACGTCGCCTGAAAACCCGAAGAAGTGTATTTACTTACGATTTTGAATTTACCCTAGTTTAATTCGGAATTAACACAAAAATACCATAAAGAAATATTAAAAGATCGTAATTTCATTGCGTATAACTACTACTTCCAGCATAAATTCCATAAATTACGTGTAGAAAAACACTCTAAACATTCATAGATTTCAAAGAGTTATGCTGTGGCCGGGATTCGAACCCGGGACCTCCTACTTACTAGATAGGTACTTCAGACCACTCAACTAACACAGAATTGTAGCCAAAGCAATTACACGGACTGTCTTAAAGCACGTCTCCCTCCACACCATATACTTTAATTCTGCCTCATGTTCCTGGATTCGAATCCCGACCAAAGCATAAATTTTGATTCAATGCCTCTCACTATGTTGAGTACCTTTGGTATAACGAGACAATGTTGTCTCAATTAATTGTATTATTTGTTGATATTCATAGATTTACTGGCTCATAAACTGAAACATCTCATATGCAATTTTTTTTATTATTTACTTATTTATTTTAGTTATCGCCATTATTTTGTGTCGTAGTAAATGCACACAGAACATCGAACTCTCAAATTTTGCAGTGATCATTTCTTTAAGATTTTTCGGTTCTCTTTTTCCGAGAATTAAGAATTTTTCCTTTCTTTCCTTTAGTGAACGTTGATCTTATTCATACTAAGTTGTGAGACTAAGAAAATTACCATTCTATTCACTTTTTAGCTACTATAACGCACCAGTGAATTTTTAACACAACTGAAATTACCTGACATCACAGGATGGAAGCGTACAGCATAGATTAATTATCTTCAAAAGGAAAACGCCAAGATCGAAAAATGATTATTTTATTTACTGACGATCGGTTTAAATGATCTATTCCACCATCATCTGGTCATGTGATCGCTTAGTAGAATTATATACGACCAGAAAATGGTGCCATAGCCCATTGAAACCGGTCTTCAGTAAATAAAATAATCATTTTGCGATCTTGGCGTTTTACTTTTGAAGATTATAATACAATATTTTGACTTTACTCTTCTGAGAGGCAGAATGAAAAACAAACCCTCAATAACCACACGAAAAGTTTGCCGACTGAATCGGGTTATTTAATGCGGAACGTCGAATCAACTGCGCTTTGCCGGCCGCGGTGGCGGAGGGGACTGAGGCGCTCCAGTCACGGTCTGCACGGCCACTACGGTCGGGGGTTCGAATACCCCTCGGGCATGGATATTTGTGCCGTCCATAGTCTTAGCTAGTTCATAAGTAGTTTGTAAGCTTAGGGACTGATGACCCCGTAGTTACCCGTAGTTAAGTCCCATTAGTTCTACAAACATTTGAACATTTTTGAACTGCGCATTTCCCAATCAGTTGAGATTGTACTCTGGGCCGATTCTCGATAAATGCAAGTGAAGTAAGGGGCCACTGCCGTACAGTGCTTTTTGTAAAACCGAGTTAGGATTCCATCCGGACGTGATTATATATATATATATATATATATATATATATATATATATATATATATATATAATTTCACGAACTACTCTACAGAAGAGGATGCCTATTCAAAGGCACACCAGTCTTAACGACATCAGATTGATCAACGAGTTCGTGGCTGGCAGCCTACGACTCACTTAACAATTTTACGAAGGAATAGAATTTCCTCGGGTTTTCTGTCAGATCTTCCGTTAAAGAAGTACGATGGTAGTTGAATGCTTCGCGCAACGAAGTTTTTACAGTCGTGTGAATATCTACAAACTTTTCCCTCTGTTCATTTGCTAGGTCCTTTCTGACAAAAGAATGTACTATCTTCGGTTCCTCTGCATTTTCCGAACGTTGCTGTGAAACGACGGAAGGTTCATTCTGTCGTTGATACATTTTCACGACACGTACATCTCCTGGTCAATTTACAGTCCATTAAAACTTTCTCCACAATTCCTCTACGTCCATCTTACCGGAACTATACGATGTCCATTCACCGTTTAAGTGGAATGCTAACAACTGTTTATCTACTGTTACTTTACTGTTTCATTAACTCTATGACGGCATCATAGTCACTAATCCCTGCACTTGCTGTGATATATTCATTAAATTCAAGCCTGTTTATAACTACAAGATATGAAATATTTTTTCTGCGTATGGGCTGTCGATTGAGCTACTTAAACAGTTTTCATAAAACCTGTTTGAGAGATCACAAGGCTGCTTCTGAGTACCATCTACTTGCGTTCATTTCCATTTACTCTTAGAACTACCGCAGTGCAACTGGGTAGCCGGCAAAAATATATAACGCCTTGCTTTCTTCTGTTCCACATGTTCATTAGCTGCACATTGACACTCCATCCTCAGTACATACAATATCTTTGGTGCCTGCGATTATCACATTCCCACCAATGGTCTCTCTGATTTACGTTCCATGCCTCGCTACGTACTTCAGAGACCATTACCTCGGGATTTAGCCAGTTATCGGTTCAGATAATAATTTGAGAGCAAAGGATTTCTCTTAACGCTGATAACTTTCATGTGTATACTGTGAAAATTTAGTCCTGATATGTAGACAGTATAAGTGCACTTATTCCGAACGTGGCCTGATTTCGCACGTCAAGAATTCTGCAGCCAATAGCGTCACAGAGTAGGCGAAGACTTTGTTCAGACTCTCCACTAGAAAGGAAAGGTCCACAACAAGATCTCAGAGGCCAGCAAACGCAATTTTTTGCTGTTGTCGACATAAACGATTTGTGAGAGCCAGAAACTGCACTAATATTTCAATTTATTAACTGGTTATAAGCCAACAGTTGGGAATGGTTTTTAACATTAACACGTTTCAATCCTTTTGGTTCATCTTCAGAATCTTGTCAGCACTTGTCACAACATAAACGAAAGGGGTAGCAGACGCAACTACAAGATTCTGAAGATGATCCATAAGTACTGAAACATGTTAACGTAAAGGACCATTCTGGACTGTTGGCTGATAACAAGACAATAAATTGTTTCAGATAATAGTGAAGTTTCTGACTCTCGCAAATTATGTCGCCCATAGTAAAAATGAAGACTCCAGGTCTTTATTCCGCAAGTGTCCTGTATGAACATGGCATATATTTTATCCTTCGTGAAGTAGAGAACTCAAATAGCAATCAGCCAAGGCCATTCGATACAAATTTTAAAATTTCTGGAGAAAATTTCCAATAGTCGTCTTGTCTCGTTGATAGTGTAGTAGATTTGTAACTAAGAACAATTTAATTTAGATGGTTTGCATCCGAAATTCCATGTTAAAATTTCATTCTTCCTTGTGTGCAGATACCTATACCATTCATCAGATGTATTGTAATTAACACAATTAATATTAGTTATTCATGAAAAATACGACTTTTGTTTATTTTATTTTCCATGCTTTATGCGAGGTTATTAATAATGATTGTTGTAACTAAAAAAATTAACATCTTCGGAAATTATATTTTTACTTTAAGTATTTCACTTTTAATTGAGGATGGTTGCCATAGCTTGTTCATATTTGAACAATTTTCCAGCAGGCATTTTATTCGAAAAGTAAAATTTGTTACTTTCATTTAATTGAAAACTATGTAAAATATAGAAAGAATAGAATAAGCAAAATTCGAAGTTGTGGTAATAGGAAGAGACAGTGTGGCGAAAGGAGATTTGGGTGTGGCGGGAGACGTGCAGGGAAGAGACCTCTGCAGTGGGGTTGGTCACTGTATCCTCGGTGGCGGAGTGGTCAACGCGTCTGCCTAGTAAGCAGGAGATCCCGGGTTTAAATCCCTGCCAGGCACAAATTTTCATTCGCCGCACATTGGTATTACATCTAAACCTAGTACTGTGAAGTCATAAGTGATCACATATTGCGATTTATTTCATTAAAAATAAAAGACGTTTTGCCATTCGTACACCCGGCTTCGTTGTTGCGTACACCATCGCAGCAGCGTGTAGCAGCGTGAAGGGTAAACGTAGCCATGCTCACCGAGCTGATAGTCCAAGCTGCTGCAAACCTCGTCGAACTGTTCATGCAGTTGGTTGTTGTCTTGTCCCCATCTGTTGACTCAGTGATAGAGACATGGCTGTACGATCCGTTACAGCCATGCGGATAAGATGCCTGTCATCTCGACTGCTAGTGATACGAGGCCGTTAGGATCCAGCACGGCGTTCAGTATTGTCCTCCTGAACCCGCCGATTCCATATTCTGCTAACAGTCATTGGATCGCGGCCAACGCGAGCAGCATTGTCGCGATGCGATAAACCGCAATCGCGATAGGCTACAATCCGACCTTTATCAAAGTCGGATACTTGATGGTACGCATTTCGCCTCCTTACACGAGGCATCAAAACAACGTTTCACCAGGCAACGCCGGTCAACTGCTGTTTGTGTATGAGAAACATGCTGATGTTGTAGGTGTCGCCACCGGCGCCAACCTTGTGTGAATGCTGTGAAAAGCTAATCATTTGCATATCACAGCATCTTCTTCCTGTCCGTTAAATTTCGCGTCTGTTGCACGTCATTGTCGTGGTGTAGCAATTTTAATTGCCAGGAGTGTATTTAAGTGATGGAGGTATTCTAACAAGGAGACGTTCTGGTCTCGGAAATCCATTTGGGGAAGGGACTTCGCAGGATATTAGTGTACCTTCAGGACGTCTACTTACAGAATTCCTTAAGCGCGGCATACAGAAAATTCGAAGAGAAAGGGCTCCAAAATTTTTAGCGCAGCACATACAAAACTGATACATTTGTCAGTGAATACTGTCCTGCAGTGTTGTCGAAGAACTCATGTCGTAGCCTGTTCGTATATCATATGGACGATTCAGGTTCGAACCAACTTTCGATAAACCTTTATTTTTATTACTTATTTGACACTGATCGTCTGCTTGTTCGTATACGTACACTAGGGCAACCCTCATACTTCGCTTTTCCTTTAAGAAGCCGGTTCCTCGAAATTATAATGAATATTTATCATCTTTCAACAGCTTTCAATATCGTGTAATTTTGTAATAAAATTGTAATAAAAATAGTATTTAACGGTTAATTGTAAAATGCATTTCGAATTATTCGTCTTTACAAAACTAAAATATTGTAATTAAAATATTAATTTACTGGAACCGTCATGTTGTTACAAAATGAAGGTCTTTATAATGCAGTTAGTAATATGTTATTACATTAATTTTATTTTAAAAAAAAATTATAGGTTGTAGAACAAATAACAGAAACGGAATGATTCTCGCTTGTAGAATCGAACCCTGATCTTCGATATTACAGTCAAGCACGCTACTGCCCTATGCTATTTCGCCTTACTGCTGTACACACCTCATTGAACAGTACGTAAGGTATATAACACTTGTCTTTGAACTTTACAGCCCTTTTTATCGGAATTTTCTGGATATTGCGCTTTAAAACTTGTATGAGTGGACACCCTTGACGAACACTACTTATGTGTTAAGTCTTGTTCCAAATTGAGTTTGGAAGGTCACTTTGTAAGTTAAAAAAAGCTTTTAAGAGAAAAGCAACCCTTAACCGGAATTTGACCCGCCGAAAACGCCAAAACCGTCTAAAAATCGAACGCGCGGACTTTCAGTTTTGCGTGTCCATCCACTCTCAGTACATCGTGAGGTGCAGCAGAGACCGAGAGCTCGTCGCTTGAAATTTATTGGGACGTTGACGTATGTGCCATCGCTGGGTCTAATCTGACCCGCGATGCCAGATACTGGATTTTTCAGTCAGTGTATGCTGGCTTATTTTTTTTTATTTTTTTATTTTTCAGGCACTATTACCACAAATGCAGAGCTATATTACAAAAAAAAAAAAAAAAAAAATCTTTGAACTATTATTAGGCGAAAATGCCTCAGACACAGAATCTTTGAGCGAATTTCAACCAACGTCAAAAAATTCACCTTCTAAACAAAGTGGCTTACAGAAAAGTGGAAAATGTTATTTATGTGGTCCAACAAACAATCACAAAAAAGCAGATGCTTTAAATTCTTCTGTAAACGACATGCAGAAAAAAGTGTTGTATAACAAGTGCCATTCTTAGTTCAAGTACTGATGAACAGATATCATTTGGACACTTCCATGTTTCGTTGTCATTATTTTTGTTTCTGATTGGTGGCATCAAGATTCCGCGTTTATCTTAATGGAAAGTTATGAGAAACCCCATAGCATATTTAGGTTATTTATTCAAAGCTATTTTTTAATCATACGCATTCCAGAGAAAGGTATTACAAATTTTCCTTGAATGTGAGACCCACGACTTAAAAGTAAAAAAAAAAAAAATAGTAAGATGTAAATCTCAAAATCGCAAATGGTGAAATCGTTGCTCAACAGCAACATTCTTGTCCCCCTGACAAAACAGATACGGAGATGAAGAAAACAATGCATAATTGTAGAAAAAGAGTTCTTGAAGAAACGATAGTGCCTGTATACCACATTTTTAAGCAGGAATTTCAAGATCTGGAAGATAAAGGATTGGAATTCGTTTCAAATATTGCGGATTACGATAGCTCCAAGACTCAATTGTGTAAGGCGAGAAGAGCAGTTATTGGGACAACACAGAACCCAGGCTCTAGTTCGGAAATTCGACTTGGCCAAGACCTTTTAAAATTTACTTAAGGTAATAGATTTTTGAAGATAGATGATGGGTCTCTTCCAGGAAAGAGAATTCTGGTATTTGCTTGTGAAGAAATAGAGAAAATTCTTTGTGGAAATGGAACTGTGCTTTTGGATGGTACATCTTACAGCTGTTTGAAACGATTCAAACAAGTATACACAATCGATGTTGACATTAGTACAGGATATATTTCCTGTTTTATTTGCTTTGCTCCTATACAAATCTCAAAATTCATACGAAAAACTCTTTCCCTGGATTGAAAAGTAAGATGCATGGATCGTCCCCAAAAAGTGCAATGCTAGATTTTGAAATGTCTACAATTAAAGCAATGAACACAGTGTCCCCTCAAACACAACTTTCCGGTTGTAGTAATTTTCACGTCGAGTTGTCTGTAGAAGAAGATAAAGAACTGGGATTACGAAAGACTACATGGATAGGGCGTTAAGTCCGATTGTTTCGTCGCTTTTGTGCTGCAATGGGGCATCTTCCACATGACATTTTCGATGAAGCGTGGATTTTAATAATGGAACAAATGTCCAGTGGAGAGTAGATCACAGCATTTGCAGACTATATTGTGGATCAGTGGATGGAAAATCCTAATATACCTATGGAAATGTTGAATGTTTTTAACCAAAGACATAGAACTCCTCAACAAATCAGAAACACCCAAATGTGTACTTTCTGATTCAAATACTGAAGGAGGTGGCAGTAAATGCTACTTTTGAAATTAAAAATGATTCCATTGGTCAACCTCTTCACAAAATAAAGAAAAAGTACATAGATCTTAACAAAAGATTAAAAGTCATTAAACAAACATATGAAAACTTGGGCGACATAAAAAGCTGTTTAAAATCTCTAGCCATACCACAAAAATAAATAAATAAATAAAATAAAATAAAAATAAAACACGATTAATAAAATAAGAAAAAAGCTTGTTAATTTGCTACTGCAAACTTCAACAACAATAACAAGAAATCATTAAATGAAAAAATCTAAACATCTATAATTACGTGCATAGCCAGTCCAATCCTGGATAAAACGTGAAGAGATGTATTTATTTCCATGTCAGTGGGAAAGCTCACAGTTATTATATTTATTTGTAGACGGAAACATGAGCGTCGCCATGAAGGCATCTAGAGATTAGAAACGTTGAGTGATAAAAAATTTACCGTGATGTTCTGTGTGAAAAATTTACTGTTGTTTGAAAACTGTATGTGTAGATACAGTACACGCTTTACCAGCATCAAATATTTCGCAAAGTAAACTTACCGATTCTGGAGTTTCGTCATGTGTGTCACACTAAACTAATTATCTGTATCTCATTCACAAAAATACGCTTTTAACAGTGTTTCTAAAGTTGTAATAAGAAATCTGCTTTCTACTGAACTCTTAACTCAACAAAACTGAAATTTTACTTGGTAAAATTCATACATAATACGGTTACTCGTCCTGTGAAGCTTCCAATGTACGTAGCTGACAATGCCAGAGGAACAAGTAGAGATGAACGTAAATGAAAGTCTCTGATGGCTAGAAATTGCATATACTTTTCTGTGTCTGAACTGTTTCACAAGATACAGAGTATCAAGTGGGAATCGAAGCTCTTGAATACCACAGATGTTTCTGTCACCAACCACAGTTCTTTCACTTGATATTTCTCCAGAAAGGACTTAGTTGTTCTTAGGTCTTCCTGTGGATTATTTAAAGTCACGACATTGAAAATAAGGCTTTTTTTGAGACATCGGACAAATACGTTTGATAATAGGCAGTTATAAAATGAAAAGTTCCAAGCGAAAACACCGTTAATTCGTAGTTATAACATAACTAAAAACATACCGCTATACCTTTGTAGTTATTAGCTATTGCTCAGTTGGTGACGAATTCGTTATCCAGGTTGCTGACGGAGATTCTACCATCATAATGGCAAATAAATCGGTATTGACAACCGTTTCAATAAACCCAGTGTACTGTAATATTCATAACAACAAGGTTGAGTGCTCTGATATTTCTGTAGCCTTTCAGTTAGTGGCTGAAAGTCTGGTGTTTGTATTTACAAAACGGTTCAACGTGTAACACAGCTCAACGAAAGTTGAAACTTAAATAGACGTAGTCTGAAGTTCGTGGTCACAGTCTGCATGGCCGCTACGGTCGGGGGGTTCGATCCCCCCTCGGGCAAGGATGTTTGTGTCGTCTTTAGTATAAGGTAGTTCATAAGTAGTTTGTAAGTTTAGAGACTGATGACTCCGCATTTAAGTCTCTTAAGCTTAACAAACATCTTTGGAGTTCGTGGCCCCAACCTATGTAAAATATAAACATACCTACATATTATTACGTCATGGCGTCTGTAGATCAGAATTATTTGAATGTTTGTAAAACTTTGAATGAAACTTAAATAGCGTAGAATAATTACCAGTTTTCTGCTAGACTAAAGTACTTTACGTGAAACGTTTTTGATACCTGTACTACCTACACAGGTTCGCTGTAAGTACAGTATGAAAATGAGCCCATTTGTGCATTGAAGTGGTTGACAGCGATTTAGTTCTTCTGCTTCAGTATTATATTCCAAAAATTAATTTTTCAAAGGCCATACATTATTATTATATAGTTAGTTCATTTTGTAAAGATGAAATTCCAACTAGATGAACTTGCATGAACTCTTCTATATTAAGCAACGAATTTTATCATCTGTAGATAATAAGAGCAACACTCTACTGCTCTAGCTTTATACGCCGGATCTAACCGTAGCAAAACATTCTATATTTTCTTTCAGACGAACGTGCCCATTATTGCGTAAATCTGTATTTCATTGTGGTCATCACCTTAAAGAAGTGCGCCCCACTAGCTCTATGACGATTCGTTGCAAAACATATATAATAGATTCGAACAACAGAAATCATGTAGTGATTTCTGTCGTATAAAGGCAACATAGCCATTAAAGAATAGCGACGAGAATACGAGAGCAGTCGATTTCAATGCTACAGCCGTAAAACGACGTTATACCTTGTAACTTGTCACGACGGACAATTAAGATGATAACCAATGTGAGAGTTACTTACGTCTTACGTTTGAAACTCTCGGAGAACTCCTGTGTGGGGAAGCAATATGTTATGCTGGCCCGGTTTATAGTCCGCCACTGCCAGTAGGCAATCCTACCGTAGGAAACCCCATGACACCGCGCAAACTGTGGTTGCTCTCTGTTCGGTAGATGGGACTGAGAAGTACTGTACCTTACGGCGGGGCATCTTTTTTAAAAGACAGGAAGGGAAGATCAGTGCCTAGTTGACAAAGTTCCTAAATACCTCCCCTCTTTCATGCCTTTTCCTCGGCGATGTTTCCACCACACTTCGTGCCAGTGCCCTGGTTTGTAAACGGGGCAGCACTGCACGCGAGGTGCCGTGTCGACATGCAACTTCAGTGCATGTCTGAATTCACTCTTTTACTAACCTTGTGTCTTCTGTCGTAGTTGATGTCCCATTGCGCAGGTGAAGCACACAGGTCGCATGTCCGTTGTACTTGAAGTGATGCTAAAAGAGGTGTTGAGATGTGGCTAGGAAGTACTGCACTACGAATAACTTTTGCTTTTGTAGGATGCCAGTGCTTGTTTTTATTGAGGAAATGCGAGTGTATATCCAAGCACAAATATACAGACTGAGTAATGTTACAAATATAAACGTTGCATAACGTATAAACTGTCCCTGGCCCGCACTGAACTGACATGAATGTGCAAGGTATCGCGGTCGGCGCTCGACTGACTGCCGCCGCCTCTCGCTGCGCGCCACAAGCCACCGTTTTGGCGCCAAGCGAAACTTCTAGACTACCATTGTTCAACTTATTACAAAATATACAACTAATTAAATCTTTGAATTAACAAAAATATAGCTTAGCACAAAAGCATTACAGAAAGTATATAGATAATTTTTAATAAACATAGAAAAGTTAAATATTAATAAAATAAGCTTAAAGTTTTGGCGGACAACTAGTATAGGCGGGAGCCAATCAGATTCCAACTTGCAATAGGGGCGGAGCTTTCCCACGGGATACAAGCTCATCTACTGTTTCTCTCTCACACCATTTCTACTATTGCGTAACACAGTACTCCAACCAAGAAAACTTCTTTAACACCTAATATTTAGATATGCGAAATAAACGGCTCCATATCAGCCCCCTCACAACCTTCTGTACTCCCCTGGCTTAAATCCCTGTGACTCTGATTTGATTCTGAAGATGAAGGAACCACTTCGTGGCATTCGCCTCAGAACTGTTCCAGAGATTCGACAGGCAGAAGACCGCTCCATTCGCACCATCAACAGAACAGGCTCTGATAACGGTATACTACGCCTTCCACATCGCTGGCAACGGGTTCTACACAACGCTGGTGACTACTCTGAAGGACAGTAATAGGTGCAAAAATGTTACGCTTTTGTATCGATTGTGAATAAATAGTTGCCACTATTTAAGTACGAAACGAACAGGCCTTCACTGAATTTCCTCAATCATCCTTCAGTCTCTTTGTAATTAGATCCCATATTGTGCCAGCTCACCACAGAATTATAATAAAATAAAAGGTTTGAGCTTGGTAGGCGATGTGAGATGTTTATTTTATTAAAATTCACAACATATCGATTTATGATGGGACATCATCAGTGCGTGCTGTTAAAAACAAGGTACCTTAGTCAGACTTTAAAATCAAGATAAAATTACATAAACCAAGAATGTTACAATTATATAATGGAATTACATACCAGAATTGCAAGTCATGATGACCTATGTGCTCTGCTTAAAACATTTTTTCGTCATATCATAAAATGCATTTAAAAGGTCTTGCTGGTACAAGTCGCAAGAATAAAATGAGGTAGCTGCTTACGTGCACCTACGCAGATTAGCCTGTAGATAGCTGGTGCCTGGCGCCCTCTTTGTTTAAAAATCGATTACATTGTAACATTTTTTTAAGTTTAAATCATATTAAAGGCATAAGAAGGCAAAAATGGTGATTCCAGGTAAATTAGAGATTAACAAATAACATAGACAGATTAAGCAATATATCATAAAAATATAAAATTGAAATAACCATTTATCAGCACCTTCAGGCGGGTAGGTATTAAAACATATCTTAAAAAATCAAAAATTTGTGTACATCAAATGCTAAAATTTAAGGTACATTGTATCACGTACAAAATTCTTTTTGTTTAAAAAATATATTTTTTAACTAAGACTAGCATGAAAGGTAAAATCATTACTAAGCACCACTGCATGTGTATATATATATATATATGTGTGTGTGTGTGTGTGTGTGTGTGTGTGTGTGTGAGAGAGAGAGAGAGAGAGAGAGAGAGAGAGAGAGAGAGAGAGATACACAGCAGTCCACGCCACGGCAAAACGCAGAACTTAAGTTTTTTTTTTTACGGACTGATGGGACTGAAGGCGTCCGACAGTATTCTACAGCGCACGTTTGAAGAGCGTGGGTTGGCATTGTGTACGGCTTCGTACTCTTCGCAACTACTGAAATGGATAGTCTTCACGCACATATACGTAATCAAACAGCACCTTCTGATGGAAGCAGTGGCGTATTCAGGAGCGAGGTCTGGTGTGGCCTAAGGTCCGTCACCGAGCTGACGTGATTTCTCAAAATAAAAATAAAAAAAGAGATTGAGAAGATTTATCCCTTTCTTTTTTCTATCTCCTCTCTCTCTGTGTGGAGAGGGAGGGGCGCTGCAGCCCGACATCTCGCTCCGTGTATACGCCACTGGATGGAAGTGTTTCAATAAATAATATCTAGAAGGAAAATGGAAAAGGTCCCTAATACCGTTATAAAGAGCTATGTTGCAGCAGCAGGAGTAGGAACGATTGTAAGGACAGTGCGTAATGTCGTGGACGCTGTTAAGAAGGCCAAAAGAGTCGTCACTATTTATTTGGAATGACTGTGTGCGTAATTTTAATTACTTTCATGTATTAAATTCGATTTAATTTCTTTAATTTTATTATTATAGATAAGTAAGAAGTTTAACAAAGCAAACGAAGAAAAAACTGTGACCATTTAGACAAAGGGTTGAAAGTGAAAAGGTTTGAAGCAGGTACGGAGATTCGAACCTACACAAGCTGGCACAAGAAGCATACACGGTATCCACTTCGCCACGGCAACTAACACACGTGGAGCCCTACATCAAAGCTGTAGGAATTCCGAAATTGTTTCTCGACGTCTTCTCGTAGACAAGCATTTCGCCAGCTATGTAAATTTCTTCCATTTTAAAGGCTCTACAGATTTGTGCAAAATTCCGAACGTTTTTCCGTCGAGTACTCATAAATGAGGATTCATCGGGGTGAATGATCAATCAACACTTACGTGTGATATATTTTATCAATACGTCAGTGCTCCCAGTAGGGACCTCTTAGGTATTAGATCGTACTCCAAGATTTATATTTTCGGTTACTTTATTACGCTTCACTGTAGAATAATGTATTCACAGTAAATTTATTATTTTTATTAGCTACACATGCCCAACTCAATTCATTCGATCGTAATCATACTTTTAATTTACAATTTTCTGTAGAAGAATGTATTAATAATAAATGTATTACGCATTCGCAGTTAGAGTGAACAGACTGAGATGGTGGGATCATGTTACACACATAGGAAAAGCAAGGAGGAGTCGAGGTAGACCAAGAAGAAAGTACTTAGATTCGATGCAGAATGATTTCGAAGTAAAAGGCATAACATCAGACGAGGCATCAATGTTAGCATTGAATAGGGGATCTTGGAGGAATTTTATTATATTATATGATGATGACGATGATGATTCCATTATAGCTTGCTCAATGTACAAATTTAATAACATTGGACAAAGGCTACAACCCTGTCTCACTCTTTTCCCAACCTCTGCATTCCTTTCATGCCCTTCAACTCAACTGCTGTCTCGTTTTTGTACAAGACGTAAATAACGTTCCGTTCCCTATATTTTACTCCTGCTGATTTCAGAATTTGAAAGAGTGTATTGTAATTAACATTGTCGAAAGCTTTCTCCCTTTCCTTAACCTTTCTTCTAAGATTGTTTAGTATGCTGCTCATATACCAATTTCAGTTCAGGAGCCACGTTACATTATGACTGAGCGTACTTCTTATTCAGCTCGTACGTCATTGAAAACAATCAATAGCATAACACGTCGTCAGTTCGCAGGGCCCTTACCTACGGTAGTAGTTGTAATGTGAACCGTTTATATTAACGACTGGTCAGCGTTGTAATGATTTCTAGATTGCCGCGCGTGAGTAGCCGAGCGGTCTGGAGCGCCACGTTGCGGATCGCGCGGCCTCCCGCGTCGGAGGTTCGAATCCTCCCTCGGCCATGGATGTTTGTGTTGTCTTTAGTATAAGTTAGTTCATAAGTAGTTTGTAAGCTTAGAGACTGATGACCCCGCAATTAAGTCCCATAAGCCTTACAAATACTTGAATATTTTTAGATTGAATTGCTGTTTATTATCATGCAATTACAGTAATCAAATGCAATTACAGTAATCAAAAATTGTTTATTGTTCATTTTCGCCGCAACACGTTTTGCACAAAAAACTCTTCTGTTAATTCAAGGTCATCAATAGTTTGGGAATGTGTCCGAAGCCGATAACCACTTCAAAATAAATTTTTTTTTCAGCTATGGTGGAGACTGATAAACAACAAAAGATTTTTTACTTAAACATTTTGCGGACCTACAACCGCCTTGGTGTGTATGGTCAGTATTAGTAAATTACAAAATTCCCCAAATATCATCAACAGAATACCTCCTACCGAAGGCTACATAAAATTCAATAACTCATACACCTCACAGTTTGCATCAATATTATGATAAGTTGTTCGACATGCGTGCTACCCTGTATGATGACTTCGAGCCGTTTATGAATGTAAACCAAGTGTGTTTTGCAAGAAACACACTGAAATAACTATGTGCAAACATAATCTCGGCGTTATTTGCTTGTTTTGTACTGATTTCCATATTTCTGTGAATGGTATTATTCTGATTCGTGCTGTTCTCCTACCTCAAATGTTCAAATATTTGTAAATCTCAAATGTTTGTAAAGCTTATGGGACTTAACTACGGGGTCATCAGTCCCTAAACTTACAAACTACTTATGAACTACTTCCGAACTAGGACGGCACAAATATCCATGCCCGAGGGGGGATTCGAACCCCCGACCGTAGTGGCCGTGCAGACCGTGACTGAAGGGCCTCAGTCCCCTTGACCACCGCGGCCGGCTTTGTAAATCTATCGGACCAAACTGCGTGGTCATCAGTCCGTAGCTTACAAACTATTTAAACTAAGGTAAACAAACCTAAGGACAACACACACACACACACACACACACACACACACACACACTCCTGCCCCAGGGAGGACTCGAACCTCCACGGCGAGTAACCGCGCGCTCCGCAGCGAGACGCTTTAGACCGCTCGGCCACTCCACCGCGGCCTCCATAGCTCACACTTTGTACTTATCAAATACGGTTATACTATAATATAAATATAATGACTATGTAGATTTATCAATAAAATTCTTCTGGGTATGAAACCGCGTCGTCATTTTATAAATTCCACCGACGTTTCGACCCTGATGAAGGCCGCCTGCAACAGCGGCCGAAACGGTGGAATTTATAAAATGACGACGCGGTTTCATACCCAGAAGAATTTTATTGATAGTGACAACAACCGCGGAAGCCTACGTTTGCATTTATGTAGATTTAATTGAATGTTTCTGTATGTCCTTTTTATGTCCAATTACTTTACCAACATTTTTTCCTTATTATTTGATTGTTCTCCGTACAGCCCGAACCTCGCTCCTATCAACTTTCATCTCTTCTTACATCTAAAATCTGTCGTTGGTGGTCAACACTTCAACGACGATGATGATCTGAAATAATATGATACCACATAGTTAAAAATATAGGCGGCAATTTTCTATGAAGGAGACATACAGAAACCGGTCCTACAGTATGACAAGCGTGTACAAAATTACTGGAGCTATGTAGAAACGTGCCTAAAAATTGCGAAAGCTATGTAGAAAAGCAGTTTAACAGTTGTAGATTGTTGTACAATAAATATATTTCCTCTATCTGTACACATTTGTTTTATATAACCAAATAAAACTTACGTTATGGACATACCTCTTATCTTCATCATTGTAATTATATTGTTCTTGCTGGTTTTTAGTTCATTTCCGTAGTTTTGTCACTGTGATCAAAGGTATTGTTGCATATTAATTTGCTTTTCCCTCTTTGCAACGGAGAACGTTGTGCAATGAAATGAGTACTGATCTGACTGACAATCAGAATTGTTGGCTTTTGATTTATGAAATGCTCTGCCGTCCATAAAATAATAGGAAAATGACGTGATAACCAAGATGTGTGTGTGTTGTGTAGTAATCTTAGGGTGGAAATGCGAACATCTGCCGGTTAATTCAGATTTCGTCTCCGTTGATTAAATTGATTCCTTTGGGAAATCGGAGACAAGAAGACAGCGAGAGAATGAGATTCCTGCGGGCTCTGGTATTGGGTTTTTCCGACATTGCTCACTGATCCAGTCCAAATTACACTGGCGGCTTCTGCTTCGTTGGCGAAAAACCGAATTAGGTCAATCCCTTCTCCTGGTACAGCCTTTGGCCTCTCCCCTTTTTCACGTCACACGTATAAATTTCCAGCGACGACCTCTGAATATAGAGGAGCATCTGTGTACGATATCTGTCTAGTTGTGTACCAAATGACCTGCTTTACTACGTACTTGCCATCATTAATAGGCACAATCCATAGTGCTATAACTTAGAGTAAAGCATACGTTTCCCATTTGTATTGTATTGTATACTTGCTAAGTATTTCTTATTTCCGTCCTTTACAGTGGATTAGAAGATTGACGCAGTAGAATGTTTTCTTTACAATGCAGTACTTTTAATGTAAACTTTTCAAGCGTTTAGTTGTTAGTTGTTAGTTGGTAACCTATAAACCAAAGCGCATGTTACATAATCCTAATAATTCTTTGTCGAATGTTTGCATATAAAATAAACCTCGAATACAAGGGGCGGTCAGAGCAATTAACATATCCTTGTAGCTTTCTACTTAAGTGGCAATTCTTCGTACAGCCTTCTTCATTATATGATCTTTTCGACTTAGTTCCTTTGGAGACGGTTGCTCGGTCCACAAGTTGCAGTGAAATTTTCTACTGGTTAACTTGTTTATTTAATGTCTGGGATTTAATATTGAAAACCATGCTCGTTTCTGTTTCACAGATTTTACGTTTCGTATCTAAACTCAACACAATTTTTACGAAAAATTAATTACTTTATTATACAATTTAGGATTTCAAAACGTAAGTAAGAAAAACATTTTTCGTAAAAATCCTTTCGTCATTCGTTAAGTGTTCTTGTTCTCTATGGTCACAAATATAAAATTTCAAACCAATTACTGCCATAAATAGTTGAGCATGTGTGAAACTTGGTTTTCTTAATAGAATATATTAATACTGCGTTAATAACCTGAATTGATTAATTATATTTAAAAACTATATTTAAAAGTTACGACCTGAACATTAAGGAGCATTAAAAATGGTGGACATTGGGAATCGAACCCGGAACCATAAGATTTGAACGCAAAGCAATTACTGACTTATATATATATATTCCAAACTTTTAGTTCACTCAAATCTTCCTCTGTCTTTGAACGTCGAATGTGTAAAATTGTATCGCAATCAGATGAATGGTATTGATATTTCATAGAAAAATCTTTCTATTTTTCTGAATTTCCAATTTTCCTTGAAACTTTTTCCAATTTTTATTTCATAAGAACGTTACTCTTGCTTTGAACGCTAAATATGCAAAATTTTATCACAATCAGACGAATGATATTGATATCCCATTGAAAAAGCTCTTTCAGCTTCTCGCGAATTTTCAAATTTTTCGGGTAACTTTCCCAAATTTTTAGTTCATAAGAACATTCATCTTTCGTTGAACGTCAAATGATCAAATTTGTATCTCAGTCGGATGAACGGTTCTGAAATTATAGTGTTGAGTACAATTAGAAACACATTGAAACAGGAACTTTGTTCGAATTTTGCACTTTCCTTTTTAACTGTGCCCATTTTTTTTTACTGAAAACTTTTCCAATCCTATACATATTATAAATGCGAAAGTTTGTATGTTTGTTACCGCATCACGCTAAAACTACAGCACTGATTTAAATGAAATTTCATATAGAGATTTCTTATGTCTTGGATTAGGACATAGGCTACTTTTCAAAATGTTTATTACAAGTTATTTATTTGAAATATATCCATAGAAATACGTAACGGTTGTATGAAGCTACTAATACAACAGCAGAAGAGCGTTGTAGGGTATGTCATGTTTAGGCGAAGCCGGGCGCCGTAGCTCAGCGCGCCCGGTCAGAGAGCATACCGGGGGGAGTCATTCCGGATGTGGAACGGCTCCTTCCGGATGCCATGAAGAGCACAGGGTGCAGCCAACTGCAGGTGGTGGCTCATGTTGGGACCAATGATGTGTGTCGCTTTGGATCGGAAGAGATCCTCTCTGGTTTTGAGCGGCTATCAGAAGTGGTTAAGACTGCCAGTCTTGCTTGCAAGATGAAAGCGGAGCTCACCATCTGCAGCATTGTCGACAGGACTGACTGCGGACCTTTGGTTCAGAGCCGAGTGGAGGGTCTGAATCAGAGGCTCAGACGGTTCTGCGACCGTGTCGGCTGCAGATTCCTCGACTTGCGCCAAAGGGTGGTGGGTTTTCGGGTTCCGCTAAATAGGTCAGGAGTCCACTACACTCAGGAAGCGGCTACACGGGTAGCGGGGGCTGTGTGGCGTGGACTGGGCGGTTTTTTAGGTTAGATGGCCTCGGGAATACACTAAATGGGTTTCAGTCTCAAAGGGGGCAGGTCAGACACGGGAATAAAGTAGACATAAAAACCATTGGTATAACAGTTGTAAATTGTCGTAGCTGTGTTGGGAAAATTCCAGAGCTCCAAGCGCTGATAGAAAGTACTGAGGCACAAATCGTTATAGGTTCTGAAAGCTGGCTGACGCCTGAGATAAATTCGGCCGAAATTTTTTCAAAGGGCCAAATGGTCTTCAGAAAGGATAGAATAAATAAAACAGGGGGTGGCGTGTTTATTGCTGTTACAAACGGTTTATCCTGCAACGAAATTGAGGCAGATACTTCCTGTGAATTGGTCTGGGTAGAGGTTATACCTGACCACCGAAATAAATTAATAATTGGATCTTTTTATCGGCCCCCTGACTCAGACGATGCAGTTGCAGAAATGTTCAAAGAAAGCTTGAATCATATTTCAAATAGGTGTCCGAAGCATACTGTTATAATCGGTGGCGACTTTAATTTACCCTCGATATGTTGGCATAATTACGTATTCAAAACCGGGGGCAAATATAAAACATCGTCCGAACTAGTTCTGAATGCTTTTTCTGAGAACTACTTCGAACAGTTAGTTCATGAACCCACTAGAATAGTACGTGGTTGCGAAAATACTCTTGATCTTCTAGCAACAAATAATCCCGAGATAGTAAAGAGCATCAAAACAGATACGGGGATTAGCGAACATCGAGTTGTAGTAGCGAGACTGAATATCGAAATTCCCAAATGCACCAAAAATAAACGAAAAATATATCTATTCAATAAAGCAGATAAAAATTCGCTTCACGCTTTCCTGAGTGATAGTTTCCAGTCCTTCAAAACTAAAAATGCGAGTGTAGATCAGTTGTGGCTTACATTCAAAGACATAATATCAGTAGCAATCGAGAGATTTATACCAAATAAATTAATAAAAGAGGGGGCTGACCCCCCGTGGTACACAAAACAGGTAAGATCACTGTTGCCGAAACAAAGAAAAACGCATGCAAAATTTAAAAAGACACAGAATCCGCAAGACTGGCAATCTTTTACTGAAACTCGCAACCTAGCGCGGACTTCAATGCGAGAATCTTATAGTTGTTTCCACAACGAAATCCTGTCTCGTAATCTTGCAGAAAATCCAAAGAAATTCTGGTCATATGTGAAGTACACTAGCGGCAAAACACAAACAATACCTTCACTACGCGATAGCAATGGTAATACTACCGACGACAGTACTGCTAAGGCAGAATTACTAAACACAGCTTTCCGAAATTCTTTCACCAAAGAAGACGAAGTGAACACTCCAGTATTCAATCCAAGAACAGCTGCCAGCATGCGAAACTTAGAAGTAGATGTTCCTGGAGTAGTAAAACAACTTAAGTCACTAAACAAAAATAAATCTTCCGGGCCAGATTGTATACCAACTAGATTCCTGTCAGAGTATGCTGATGAAATAGCTCCGTACTTAGCTATAATTTACAACCGATCACTCAGCGAAAGATCCGTACCCAAAGACTGGAAAGTTGCCCAAATTACTACAATATTCAAGAAAGGCAATAGGAGTGATCCCCAAAATTACAGGCCTATCTCATTGACGTCGATTTGCAGTAGGATTTTGGAACATATACTTTGTTCGAATATTATGTACTATCTCGAAGAGAACGACCTATTAACCAATAGTCAGCACGGATTCAGAAAGTATCGCTCTTGCGAAACACAGCTTGCCCTTTATTCACATGAAGTGTTAAGTGCCATCGACAAGGGATCTCAAATCGATTCCATATTTCTGGATTTCCGGAAGGCTTTTGATACTGTACCCCACAAGCGGCTTCTAATGAAATTGCGTGCTTATGGAATATCTCCCCAATTGTGCGATTGGATTCACGATTTCCTATCAGAAAGGACACAGTTAGTTGTAATCGACGGTAAGTCATCGAGTAAAACAGAAGTGATATCTGGCGTTCCACAGGGAAGCGTTATTGGTCCCCTACTCTTCCTCGTGTTTATAAACGATTTAGGAGATAATCTGAATAGCTCCCTTAGACTGTTCGCGGATGATGCTGTCGTTTATCGGTTAGTGAAGTCAACAGAGGATCAAAAGCAACTGCAAAGCGATTTAGACAAAATTTCTACTTGGTGCGAAAATTGTCAATTGACACTAAATAAAGAAAAGTGTGAAGTAATACACATGACCACTAAAAGAAATCCGCTGAACTTCAATTACGCGATAAATCAGTCAAACCTTAAGGTCGTAAATTCTACCAAATACCTAGGAGTTACAATTACGAACAACTTTGACTGGAGAGAACATATAGAAAATATTGTGGGGAAGGCGAACCAAAGGTTACGTTTCATTGACAGAACGCTTAGACGATGCACCAGCTCCACCAAAGAGACTGCCTACATCACACTTGTGCGTCCTCTCTTGGAGTACTGTTGCCCCTTGTGGGACCCTCACCAGGTGGGACTGACGGAAGATATTGAGAAGGTTACGGGGGGGAAAGCGTCACGGAAATGTTGCACGAATTGGGGTGGAAATCATTAAAAGAAAGACGTTATTCATTGCGGCGTGATCTGTTTGCGAAGTTTCAATCACCGACTTTTAGTTCTGAATGTGAAAATATTTTGCTAGCACCCATCTACTTAGGGAGACATGACCATCCCAATAAAATAAGAGAAATCAGATCTAAAACGGAACGATTTAGGTGTTCTTTCTTCCCGCGCGCTATTAGAGAATGGAACGGTAGAGAAAAGTTATGAAGGTGGTTAATGAACCCTCTGCCAGGCACTTAAATGTGATTTGCAGAGTATCGATGTAGATGTAGATGTAGATGTAGAGCTCAACGCTGTCTGTAATAAAAAAGCTGAGCCAACAACACACCGAACATGAAGGAACACAAACGATAAGCGTCTGCAACGAAGAGGACTACCAATAGAACAAAACAAAAAAACAAAAAAACAAAAACAAAAAAAAAAAAACAAAAAAAACAAAAACAAAAAAAGGAGCGAGGGATAACGCGTCATGTAAGAGACTTCCGTTATTTTGGGCAATGGTTCGGGTACTGCTATAGTGAATTTTTTTTCTTTGTTATTGTTATCTCTTTTACTTTGGAATATACAAAAAGATTCTTGGATACTGCCAAAACGGCTTAACTGATATATAATTACATACACAAGATATCGGAATGTTGGCGTTTATGCCGCATTCGTTTTCATTTGTTGTAACAAATGAAGGAAGTATGTATATAAATTGAAGACTTTAAATAAAATATGCTCTATGTACCATGGCAAGAAAAAACATTGACGGTTTGTTAGAATGGGATCTAGATACCAAGCCCTATCTTGTGTACAAAGCGCGAACTGCCACGTATAAATAGCGTACGTAAACTGTAACGAAAGTAGTAGCAAGTGCACTCAACAGATGGCAGGCGGTACGCTGAAGTTAACATATGAAGCGTTATAGATGTTCGAACATTGTAATGTTATCATAATTCTTTAAAATTGTATTCTCTTTGGATTTCAATGAATAATATTTTCTTTGGTTATTTCGATTATTTATAGCATTCGAACGTTTGCATTTAGTTCTTTTGTTGGTTCGCTTTGCATTTGTAGGATCTCAACAGTTCGTTTCTCCGTTAGATGTCTTTTTTATCTCTTTACTTTTCTCCGTTAGGTTTGTTGTTTATTTCGTTACTTTTCTCAGTTAGGTTTGCTGTATATTTTGTTCCTTTACTTAGCATTTGTTTTCGACTACTGTATTGTTGTTATTGTAGTTACTTACTGTCAGGGGTGCCATCCCACAGGTTGGAGCTGAAGGTGGGTGTGCCTGTTTTATTGATGCGTAACTTGGATGCACCACGATTATGCAATGGCACCAGGTTACTCATCACGGACCTGAGAAGGCATATCGTGCAGGCAACCATCATCACCGGTGGAGTCAAGAGAAAGACTGTATTAATACAACGAATTCCCATCGTCCCAACAAACTTGCTATTCCAGGTTAACCGGTTACAGTTGACAATTGACAGTTGACAAGAGTCAAGGACAAACATTAAAAGTGGCAGGTATTCATGTGGCCACCCCATGTTTCTCGCACGGACAGCTCTATGTAGGCTGCTCCCGTGTATCGAGAGCTAGAAATCTCTACGTATACTCGGAGAACAAGAAGTCTCGAAACGTCGTTCACAGGGACGTATTGCAATAGATTTTTGGCTCTCCATCCGTTCGAAGACAATTATATATTCCATGCTAACAATGTCGCAAACAGTCATGTAGTTATTTATGCCCTTTCTTGGCACTTTAATGTCTGACTATTGAACCGCGGGTAACACCGCGGGGAGCAGCTAGTACCATAATAAAAAAGTACCCCTTTATGTCGTGCGTATAGTCAGTTATAGTGCTGAATTCAATTAAAAACACATTGAAAAACGCACTTTCAGTTTTTCTCAAATATTCCTATTTTCAAAAAAATTCAAGCCGTACTCAAGTGATGCTCTTACAACCATGTGGCACTTGTTTTTTATTCGTAGAAAAAATCGCTTTCGGTTTTTCCCAAATTTTCCTACTTTCCGGGCCACTTTTCCAAATTTTTACTTGATGCGAACCTTCCTCTTGCTTTCAACATGAAATGCACAAAATTTTATCGCAATTGGACGAATGGAATTGATAGCTCACTGGAAAAAACTGCTTCAGTTTTTCCAGATTTTCGTCTTTTCCGGACAACTTTTCCATATTTTATCGCCGTTTAAACTTTTCCAGAACTTACACGAATATTTCAAGACTAAAATTACCCAAATCGGTTCAGCCGTCCTCGAGTTTTAGCAACACTAACGAACAGCAATTCATTATCTATATCTATATATAAAAGGCTTGTGCGAGTACGTGCTGACAGACTTTTCTCCATGACCACATAATGCCACCCACTCGGGGTTGTGGTGGTAGATAGCCCTTGGTCTTATGATGTTAGTAAGGGAGTTTGGTCGCGATACGTGGCAGTGGGTGAGTGTGACGAGCAAAAATTCGCAAAATATGCAATAAATTCTCTTAGGAAAAGCTATATACTCTTTGACTTACGAACTTTACGGTACGAGTCAAAATCTGTTTATTCTTTCAATCGTCAGACAATGCCGTCCTTTCAGACTTTAATAACGACGAGGAATGTTAAATACACGATTTTTTAAATAGATCACATATTTCCGTCATTACACATTACACATTACCGACTATGAACAGAGACACAAAACAAAGATAAAAATCCAGATAGACTCAAAGATAAAAGTACTCGTGGACCATTGATCACTGTCGTGGAAGCGTGGTGGAAACACAGACATACATTAATGAATGTCCCTTAGGTCATAGATATTGATATGGCTGTGCCAGTCATGGAGGTAACCTCCATTGTGCCAGTAAGCTCACTGGTCTGTGCTAATCAGTGATCTCTGATACATATAGCCGCGACACTCTTTTGTGAAAGGTGTTATCGTTTGACAGCTGGGTCAAGAAAAACTATGCGACATAGCCCTACTCATATCCCGGCGGCCTCCTGTGATAATGTTGGCAACAGATGTTGAATAACGAGAATCACGTGACATCGTCATAAGCCAATCGCGTGACACGAAAATATTTTGTCGTGAAGCATACAGCAGGAACAGCAGTATTTATCTACACTCTAAGTGGTTCGGTCATCTTTGCAACGATTTTATAACGTGTTATTGGTGTTGCCAACATAAAAACACGAGGCCGCCAGGATAGAAAGTAAAATTTTACCGAATCAGATACATCCGTTGTTCTCACATCTCATTATGACCAGCACTTTCACGCGAAATTCTTTTATATAGAGTCTAATGATTCACAGTCTTACAATTCATTCCAAATTCCTATTCAAGAAGATATTTGTAAAACCTGTTACAAATCAATATCCGCACTTATCCAATATCGTTTTCAGAAATACAATTTGCCAGCCGCTTTCGGCGCTGCTGTTGCAATGTGTAACAAAATTGAGAATAGCGACGCATTATTACTATTTCTCATCTCATCGATAGCAGTGTTCACAGAAGTTCACGCCATCTACAATTATACACTGCAGTCTTAACTTGATGAACACAACCTAACATTGATTTTACGTCGTTACTTTAATTTCATTTTTGTATCAAAATCTTTGTGAATATTCATGGTTTTCGACATTTTGGCTAAGAGAACTGAGTTTATTGACAGAGCGATCCAACAAGGATTTTGTCTTTGCTGACCTAGGTCCGAAACCCTAAAAAAACACGATGTACATAGGTCCTTCGTTAACAACCGTTGCGAAGCACGGGCATATAAGCTAGTTATATATATATATATATATATATATATTAAAACGATTTCTTTCGGATATGGTGAATGAAATTAAAGATCCTATGATGGCAGTTTAATCTGACGAAACCAGTCGTCTCAATACAGATTATTTGCAATCTTTGCTTTTTTACATAATAAATTAATTCAACAAATCATCCCCAAATACGACGAACTTTTGTCGAAAAGAATGTCAGCTGCCGTTTATAGAAGGATGCACGAGAACTGTCTTGCAGTAGCTATGACAAGTCGGCGTCTGACGCTCCCGTCGCCTCCCACCACGCTGTTTGCATTGCTAACAACCCGTGATATTACGTGCCATCCCTCAAACAGGGGTGCCATTGCGCAGATTTGAGTAATTGGTGTTCGGCACACGGGAAATTGCATTTCAGCGCGACGCCTTCGCTCGAATGCGCGAAGATAATTACCTTCGGTCGCCGAAAATTGCATCAGCTTCCGCCATGACAACTGAGCAATTCAGTTGCGCGTAAGTACATGTTGAGAATTTCATATGTTGAATTCGTACCTTTATCGTGATGCGCATTTTAGCTTACGTTAAAGGACGAGATTCCTTCAGAATATGTTCGTGGCTTGACACATGGATATCATCGATTGTTTTCAACGTCTTTGATTGTTGGTACTAATACTAGAATATTTCTACAGTTTTCATTTGTCTCAAAACAAAGCACCTGCTAACTACGACATTAGTTTTTGATCTACTTTGATCCTACTTGCATTGGTCCCAGGTTCGAGTCCCGGTTCCGGCACACAATTTTAATCTGCCAGGAAGTTTCATATCAGCGCACACTCCGCTGCAGAGTGAAAGATTCATTCTGGAAACATCCCTTAGGCTGTGGCTAAGCCATGTCTCCACCATATCCTTTCTTCCAGGAGTACTAGTCTTGCATGGTTCGCAGGAGAGCTTCTGTGAAGTTTGGAAAGTAGGAGGCGAGGTACTGGCGGAAGTAAAGTTGTGAGGCGGCATCGTGATCGTGTCGGGATAGCACAGTCGGTAGTGCGCTTGCCCTCGAAAGGCAAAGGTCCCAGATTCGAGTCCCGGTTCAGGCACACATTTTTAATCTGCCAGGAAGTTTCATTATTTATGGAACTTAATGCTTTTGTTGACAACGTATGTGCAGAAAATTTCGCATTTCTATGTGAAATACTGCAATATTAGACTGACAAAAACTCACACAGATACACAAGTATTTCAGGCAAAACATCTGAAGTTTTGCAACAGCGACACATTTCCTGGTTGAACTGTATAAAGTATGTGCATGATATTAGGGAAACTTATTCGCGGGAAATCATTTGAAGTAGTTACATTTATCACTTGACATTCGGAAATATTAAAAATATTATACCATATAAACGATATTATTTAACATTAAGAAACCACAATAAAGAATCATGAAGCTGGGGAACAAAGAAGTGGGGTTGATGCAGCCTACGGTAAATAAAAGGATCTGTAGCTGAAAGCCATTTCTCAGTATGGCTAATTTGAACAAACGGAGGTGCAAACGGTAGAAAACTGTTTAGGACCAGAAAACAACTTCATAATGATGAACGTTTCTTGGCAATTACGGCACTATAAAGAAATGCACTGATAGAGGTGGAAAGATCAACGATTAGTATTTCGTAATCTACATATATAAAAGAAAGTCGTGTTAGTTACACTATTTATTACTAAAGAATGTCTGAACCGACTTGTCTCAAAATTGGTGGGAAGATACTCGTAGCTTAGAAGCAGGAGACGAACATAGGATACTTTTTGTCCCGTTCGACCGCGTTCCCGTGTTGCGTGACATAAAACATCTATCTATATTAATAAAAATGAATTGCCACATGTATGGAAGCGCATCACTTGAGAACAGCTTCACAGATTTCGCTGATCATTCCTTTGTTCACTTCGTAATTCACAGGATAAGGGTTGTATGAAAGAAAATTTTTGGAAAATCTACTGGAAAATATCAGAAATTGAAAAAAACTGAGAGTACGCTTCCAGCTCGGATCAGTTTCTAGATTCTTTCTTATTCTACTAGACTAGCAACCAAATGCGCTGTAACGGAGCGAACAAATAGGCCAAGGAGGTTAATTTAATTTTTTTTATTTTTTTTTATTTCTTTTTTTAAGCTTGAGGGACTTAACTGCGGGGTCATCAGTCCCTAAGCTTACAAACTACTTATGAACTACCTTATACTAAAGACGACACAAACATCCGTGACCGAAGGGGGGGATTCGAACCCCCGACCGTAGCTGCCGTGCAGACTGTGACTGGCGCGCCGCAGACCGCTCGGCCACTGCGGTCGGCAAAGGAGTTAGAATACAAGATTACAACAGCCAGACAGATTTAACATGAAACTTTGTTTATTTAGAAGTCCCTCCGTGTTATTCTTACCTCCATGGTCTTACCAGTGCGATCATATCTTTGGGGAGTTGCAAAGATACAATCGGTCAGTTCATGGTATATTTGAGTGTTAAACAAATGAAGCGCATCACTGTTACCCACAAAACTGTACAATGACATATTCATACTTGGGACACAGGCTGTGTATGGCAAATTTAGCATGTCATGGAGCCATATTGTGAATGACAAGTTCTATGTTTACAACAGCTAAATCACATACGTTAATTAGTAGCAAGACAGTTGTCATTGTGGGTAGCACACGTGCATACTACAAGGCAAGTTTTTATACACTGTTCTTTTTAAAGAGCTCACTTCCTGCCATGTACACAGTTACCAGGTTGAGATTTAGGCCTTTATGTATTTACAGATATTTAAGCCATGATTCTGCAATAAAAAAGGTCAAAGTAAGTCAGGTGAGTATCCCATGACAGTATGCTATTGTTATTAGTCTTCAGAAGTTTATCAGATAAAAAACTATCAACAGAATTTGTGTTCCCTGTATGAGTTATAGTTGTATGTTGAGAATCTCACAAGCTGAGTTTGAAGAGAATATGAACGGAGAGAAAGAGTAGTGATGTGGATCTAAGGTGGAACAGCTGATTTGTGTTACTAATACCTAAGTACAGGACTTTGACAATGTGCTTAACCACAGCTAGGTTCTATAGACTCATTACTTGGCTTCATAAGCTCACAAGCAAACTATTGCCTCCCAACGTAGTCTCTAAGTTTTTTAAATTTCGTATTTTCCGGTACCATTTGACTACCACACTAATAGAGGCGCCACTATGCACTATGAACAAAATCAGTGCATAAAATGGGCAATACTGAAGGGCCTGATTCCAACTGTCTGCTTTAAGCTATGATGTCAATTACGCTGACATACCAATGGAAGAAATATGGGAAGCAACATTCCAAAACACAAAAAATACTCATACAAGAAAACTTTATAGTACACACAAAAAATTCTGACAAGCAGTTGCCATTACAAATAATGTTTCAAGTGTTTTGCGTCTGGGGTTCGGGTAGGAGAATGGGCAAACGTAAATTGATCAGTTTTTATTGTAAAAAGTCACATTCGCCACAAAGAAAATGATCAAGTCAAACAACACCACACTGACGTTAGGGGTCTAAGCGACAGGGGGTATCCCGAGCTTCAGTTGACTCTAAAAATGTAGTTACGTTTGGTACACTTAAAACAACCACTCATGTGAAGCTTATACAAACTATTCAATCACTAGCGTTCTGCATAGCGAAATGCTGAACGTAACAACACTGGGGGCTTGGATAAACAGTTACTTACTCTCACACTTAAAAATGACGCTGTCGTTAATTGAAGAAAATTTTGTAGAAATCAAACTGTTTTTCAAAAGAAACTTTCAGTTTTTTTCCTTAAACAGAATATCTTATACGGGCATAAACGAAACTATAAGCCTAGCATTACGTCTCCTTTTGTGTTGAATATCATGATCCTACATTTATCAAAGCACCGTTAACAATTTTAAATAGAATATTCAGTTTACACACGTTATTTAAGCGCGTCTTTAATAATCCACATTTATTTACATACACTTTTTATTGGGGCTTCGCGAATTAGGCCTACATTTGCGGTACCAACGAATAACCTGTATACAGTACACGCAATATTTTATTAGACACAAATAACCGCTTGTATATCAACTGAAATATACTTCATAATTGGTTTTCTATGTTTATGGCACGATTCAGACGATATTCTTGCCATTACACATTGCCCGCAGTTTTAATTACACATGATACACTATATTGATAGATTCCATTAATATCATTATTAGTACTGAGAAGAAATAACGATAACGGCCCGTTATTCGTACTACACAGTATTTCTACGTAGTATCAATAACTGCACAGTCTCGCTACCTAGTAGAAATAACGAAATACTCATAACGATAACTATTAACTACACAGCGTCGCTACCTAGTAGAAATAAATAACGATAACGCAGAATATTGCTACTACGCATGCGCGGCCTCCGCAACTACAAACTCCAGCTCGAACGCCTATGTCTCGTGTTTCGTGGTTTGGTCGCCTGTAGCGCTAGTTGACTCAATTGTTCTTTTGACTGCGTGGATAAACGTTTATTATTTAAATAATGAAACACAACAACAGCAACAATTTTTTATGCTTAGCACTATGCCTTTTTTTTTTTTTTTTTTTTTTTTTTTTTTTTTTTTTTTTACTTTTTGCTGATTTTGATCCGTACTGCGTCGTGTTTTATAGGTTAAACGGCACATCACTGAAAATGCCATATGGAAAAAGTAAAACAATGGTGTTATTTGTGTGTGTGTGTGTGTGTGTGTGTGTGTGTGTGTGTGTGTGTAAGAGGAGGCACTACTTTATAATTTCAAGCTGATTACAGTGCGAGATAGGCAGTTAAATCACAGAAATCGCCTGCATTACGTACGGTACGTAAATGTTAGATCATCTCGAGAAATAGCCTACTCAATAAGCGTCATGTAAAGTAAAGCAACCCACAGATATCTTTCAGTGTTTCATTAATCAAGTAATGGATATCCAAAAACATCAATTACATTGAATGAAATTATGTCAAATTGTTAAACAAAGCAATTAATAACTAAGGATAACAGTTTCCCCTGAATATCCTATTTTACTTTACATTTTTAGAATAAAGGAAATGGACAAATTTAATTAAATTGTCGCAGATATTTTTGTCATAAATTTCGCCATTGATTGGTGTTAATTATCTGCTATTTAATGTCAGTGTTGATAATCTAAAATGTTGTTCATGACCAAACGTAAACAATGCTATAAATTGTCTAATTCCAAGAAAGGTTAAGAATTCTAACTCATTAATTTCATTGGAAGAGCCTGCAATGTGTCCACTGTGCAAACGTACGGCTGGTGCTAGAGGTATTTCGTATATAAACGAAGTTGCTTACACGTTAGGAGAAATGAATGTGAAAACTATTTGTATGTATTTAAAAAGAAACAGCGGTCAGTTGTTTCTTTGAAAATTACACAGGGCAAACTTTTTCTAGTAGGCCAATCACTAATAGTGACCCACAGTTGTTGGATTTTGTAATACGATCCTTGTACGGAAGGAGCAAAATTTAATTTATAAAGTGAGCTACTACTTTTGATATCATTACATGTACGTAAATGTCAGATATCTGCTGAAAAATCCCTAAATGGAATAAAATAATATTATAATGTATTAAATTTTCACGAGAGTGCTATGTACCGCCCATTTAAAAGAATGGCCAGAATTTCGCACTATCTTTCTTCAAGGAAAAGGAACGAGCTGCATTACAAAACACTTTGCACATGTGCTGGTTTATCTATTTGGTGCAAGGTTATTAAACGCTTTGGAGTCGGTGAAAAGAATTTCCTCTTACAGTCACAAACGATTGCAACTCTTTTCGCACCGCAACTCGAACGCCTTACTGGCAGTGATATTTAGTTTGAAACGGTGGCGTCCGCAACTTTTGAACGCTTTTAAAAGTGTCGTGGTGCGCTGCGCGCGGCCGTTCGCTGTCGGGGATTGAATTCCGCTTCGGGCATGGGTGTTTGTGTTGTCCTTAGGTTAGTTTACCTCAGTTTAAGTAGTTAGTAAGCTACGGACCGATGACCAAACAGTTGATTCCGATAAATTTACAAACATTTCAACATTGCTTAAGCGTGGTTGCAACCGCAACTCGAATGATGCTATACTCTGTTCACTCTGAAGTGGCGGCTCAAGGTCACGCAGCTGTGTCCCCACTCTACCCCTTGCCTCCCTCCCCAACTGCCTTGCCGGCACACTGCGCAGGCAGACCGCTTAGAGCGCCAACAATAATAAGCGCTGCCGGTTTTTAAAATTAATTCATCACATTTTAGTGACGTTCATTTCGTTCGTTGCTATATGTATATAATGTACATCACTCCAGAGGTTTTATCTGAAAATAATTACATTAATAAAGTGAAATAGTTATATGTAACTCACCAAACAGAAACTACGGTGGGCGGACATCAGCTTCACTGTCTTCGTCATCACTGGAAGTCTCGTCACTATCGTCACGTAGATTTGTTAAAATCCTCTGAATTTGTTCACCTCTAAGTCCTTCCTTCGCAAAGTCTTCTTCCTGCAATCGCTCCGCATGGGCAACGCATTTCTGCCAATCTTCTATTGTCACGTTTTTAATGGCGTCCTCCAGTAATTTTCTCACATCTCTAATATTAAATGTAGAATTTTTTCTGCTACCTCTCGCTTTATTTGAACCCATATCAGTTCAATGGGATTGTACTGACAGTGATACGGAGGATGCCGTATTACTTCATGTCCCATTTCTGCAGCTAGATCATCGAGATCATATCGCCTATAACACACAACTGCTGCTGTGTTGCCTGACAGTGCTCAGCAATTCGGGTATCGTGTGTGTGGGATCATGAGGTATGCTTCTGCTTTGCAGCCATTCCAAAATATCGGCTTTCTTGAAACTTGAGTTGGGAATTTTTTCTTTAAGCATGGAATGATAGCTTGCATTGTCCATTACAATCACACATCCTTCTTCCTGGCTTCGAAGGAGATCAGTAAACCATTCCCTAAAGTCTGTATTATGGAGCATTCCATGCCAAGTGGTCTAGAGGCTCCCACATGACCCTGATGGATTTTGATGAAATTTTGTATGAACATTCACACATGTTCTCAATGAACACTGGTAAAGTTCCAGTTAAAAAAATCAATACTTCCGGAGATACAGTCACTTGTTTAAGACCATAGCACAGCTTCCAATAGTGCGTCGTTGAATTTTCAGCAACTTTGAGATGATATATCTCTGGGAGAATTTGCATGAAAGAAACAAATCTTGGCCATCTTATACAACTTTTAGAGCTCTTTAAAGTAAAATATTAAGAACAGGATTTCTGAGCAATTTTCATACAGAAAATTAGGGGCAAAGTTGGGCGAAAAAGATGCTAGTTAAAAAAAGTGCGAACTTTAGTTTTTTATATCTCCAGAAGTAATTGTGGGATGTACATGAAACTTTGCACACCATAACTCACCAACACAAGGTCTTAGAATATAAAGTTTCATTCTCCTATTGCTTCCCATTATTTCACAAATCTAGGGTAAAGTTGACGATTTTTCAAAAAGTGCTAAAAATGGGTATTTTCAGTCAAATTTTTCAAAAAAGTGTTTTCTCCAAATTCCTTTAAACTATGCTCATTAGAAAGAGCATATTCTAAACTATCTAGAAAAGTGGATTTGGTTTTGCAATGCAAGCATATAAGGCCCTAAAAAGTAGCATAATCCTAGAGGTGCACTGGAAGTTTGAACCCATTTTTCTGGCACTCAAATTATACCTAAAAATTTTTATTATGTCTAATAAATATTTGTTAATGCCTGGAATAAGTGAAATAAGAAGTCCTGATGAATAGGACGTAGCTCAAGTCCGAATAGAAAAAGAATAAAAATATAAACAATGTTATTTCTTAATTGTAGCTCCAATCCCACAACTCTCTCTCTCTCTCTCTCTCTCTCTCTCTCTCTCTCTCTCTCACACACACACACACACACACACACACACACACACACACACACACAAACTGCATTTAATTCATAAAATTTATTTACACAATCATTATCTAATTATTAGTAGCCTGTTTAATGAACAAACACTAGCTTACTGATGGAAAAGAAGTGTATAAATGAGTTGCAATGGTTTAACCACTGCTAGTTTCATTTCACCTGAGAAAACCAGCATCCCCATCGCCACAGGGGCAACAACAGCCACGGTGGGTTCCTTTACCACAGGATATCCCAAGCGTGATAAGCATTTCTTTACATAGGTTCCCAAGCCTGATAATAAAATTATTGATGTGTCCTGGGTAAAATCAGAAGCCATTCATAGGTTGCTTAGTTTCCTCTAACCTATTTCATTTTGATAGGGTATGGTGGGTACAATTTCAATCATTTCGGACAAATGGTAATTGTAACTGCAAATATATTGAGAAAAGAAATAATTAATTTTAACTATGGCACTTGTTCTTGAATGTTTAATGAATATGTAACACAAATATTAGACAATTACATATGTTGGTATGAACACAAAAAAATGTTATAGAATTGAGAAAAATCGATATAAAATGTACCACACTAGGTACAATTATGATCACTTCCTGGTACAATTTTGATCATTGACTTTTCCACATAAAAGCACTTTTTCTTTCGGGCACCAGTGCATACTTCGCTGTACCAAACGTTGTACAATAACAAGTTTACAAGCACGTGGAAACTAGAACATCTATAAGAGCACGTTCGATGAAGTAACTCCAAGTACATCTTTACAGGAAAAAAATTTATGTCTCCTTAACACAGAGTGTTCTATTCTTGGAAAAGACAGGAGGAGCTGTAGAAACCTGCTACACTGCAACGCCACACAAAGGCAAGTGCTAGCAACAATACGATACTGAAAACTTATGTTGATCAGAATTGTACCTATATCGAATTTGTACCGCCTTACCCTATGCTACATTAATTTTCTGATGAATATCAAGAGGAATGGTGTATTGTCAGACAGACAAATTTACTGATGGAGCTGGAATAACTGCACCTTAAAGGCCTTAAATGTTATCTGAAAAACAAAGAACTTGTTGTCCTAATGGATTTTTGGAACATTATTCTTTTATTATTCAGGATGCTGTGCAAGGCTTCCACTGGAAAGCAACAATTCATCCATTTGTTATCTACTTTCATCAAAATGAGAAAGTGGAATCTTTAAGTTTCTGCATTATCAGTTCTTGTTTGTGGCATGACACTGGTACAGTTAATGTTTTTATCAAGGAGCTCATCAAATATATAAAAGCACAGTTTGAACACATATCTCACATTCATAATTTCAGTGATGGCTCCAGTGCTCAATCTTACCTAGACCTGTTTCACTTCTTCTCTGAAAACATTAATGGAATCAAATTTGTTTTCATCAGTAAAGATGAAATTGGGGGGGGGGGGGGGGAGGAAAAAAGGAAAAAAAGAATTGTCACAAGAAGTGAGGTTTAAACATGGACAAACTGTAGCAGGCACTAGAGAAAATCGTCACTTTTTGCATATTGATGAAACAATACTTCAGGTCAGTAGAGTTTCAAATGATTGATCATCTTTTCTAGCTACAATGGATCAGAGAACTAAAGAAGGCATATTAATGTCTGCTCTTCAACCTGGACAATATGTTGCATGCATCTAAGAACATTTTTGGTCGATTGGGAATATCTGTGAGACTTCCACTGAGTAAACGGGTGCATTAATAAACTTTATGCACCCTCATGTTCCAGCAGATTCATTTTATTGACCACCAATAAGTGACAAGTGCTGGGTTCCATCACACCACATTATTGCAGTTATTCCAGCTCTGTCAAGTAAATTCGTCTGGCCAGCAATACACCATTCTTGTTTACATTTATCAGGCTTGGAAACCTGTGTAAAGAAAACTCAGCTCATAGTTTCTCTGTCTTAGAATGTTCTGACACAAGAATATTACTACCTCAACGAAAAGCAGAATAAGAGAGTAAAGTAATACGAAAATAACGTGGTGCGTCTTTTAATATGGGTAGCGTGGTGCAATGCTGCCCATTTGCTTATTAAACTGTTACTACGTATCAATAATTATAAATATAAGTCTAATAATAATATTATTATAGTACTGAAATTTTCGGCTTTTTATCTATAAGGGACATTGAAATTGTAATTACGGCGTTTGATTCTCCCAAGTCTCCTGAATCCACTCATATAATTTGCCGTATGATCATTCCCTGATTTTATATGGATTTTTAGAATAATGTGTGTAACTATACTGTATTTCAGTTGCAATCTGGTAGAGCCGCCCTCGCTCAGTCAAGAGTGTCGTTTCTGGTTTCCGAGCAGATTAGTGTATTCCATTCACTAGGTCCAAACTGTTAGCGGGCCGTCTGGGAAACCCAACATCCTGGCAAAACCCCCCTTTCACATGGAAACAATCAGCTGCCCCCTGTATCTGTAATATCACACACCTCCACATGGTATGACACATTTGCCTCCCAAATTATCATGTCAAGTAGCTCCAAAAATTTTGACCATTTTCTCTTAAATTAATAAAAACATTAAAATTATTACCAACTATTGTGCCAGAACAAAGTGTGTAAAACTGTAGGGGCAATGAACCACCGTACCATTTGCGCGTCATATTTGAGATTTAAATCTAAAGCAACATAAATAATAAATTATATGGCATATTAATTAAATGCCCAGAGAAGTATGTGTTGATATGGTTGGAAGCAGACTAATTTCACTCGGCGCCTCATCCTTCCAGCGATGTGGTTCCACCGTCCGTAGCACTGTCACCAACTCTCCGCCAGCGTCGTACCTTGTCGGAATGTGGGTGACTCTGCAGCCGATTCCCCCGGAAGAAATGAAAACACCTGTCGAAATTCGACTACGGTATAGTTGCCAATATATAGAAACCCAACCGAATCCCCAAGGTTCCAGCTTTGAACGCCTTCCTCCATTGGAATCGATGCACACTCTTCAACAGCAATGCAATAAAATATTATCAACATATAAAATATTGCTTTTGCCACCAGTCTCTCCATGTTCCCACAACAAAACATGTCCACATGCCTCACACACAGACTGAGGCGCACCAGTTACGGTCTGCACGGCCACTACGGTCGGGGGTTCGAATCCCCCCTCGGGCATGGATATTTGTGCCGTCCTTAGTATTAGGTAGTTCATAAGTAGTTTGTAAGCTTAGGGACTGATGACCCCGTAGTTAAGTCCCATAAGTTCTACAAACATTTGAACATTTGAACAGTAATTTTTGTTTTTGCAACACTACCCCATTGCCGAATTATGAAATTGTAAACTGATCCCACAAATTATGTGCATTTGACACCTCTGCTTCTCTGCCCTTGTCGATCTCAAAATTGCTTTCTTGAATAGGAAAAGTCACTAAACTAGCTGCTTCATTCACATAATTATTTTCAGAACGTACAGTATCTTCCCCACATAAATCTTCGTTCTTTCCAAATACCTCACAATGACAAATAATATTATCGACTTCAGCCGATGCACTTAAACATTATTACATATATTATTTACCTCCGCCGATTTATCATTGAACACAGAGTTATTAAAATCTGTTTCCAAACCATCACTATTTACTATATCGCTCCTGCATCACTCCTCATTCATATCTTTAGTACACTCGTTATTTGATAATTTTAGTTTCACATCTGCATATGTAATTCACATCAAATATTCCCCCAAAATTATGTTTCACAAATATTAAACTTTCCTTCCTTCACCACAGATAATGGTTCCTTTAACGTAGCCGTAGCATTAACACTTTCATCCATCATCTTTCATTCACAATTCATAATCCCATCAAGAGCTATTGGATCATCCGTCTCAACAGAAATAAAGGCGCAAATTCCTTCCTCCTTCCTCCTTCCTCAGTAGCTTCAATTTGCCACATGTCAAATTTACCACAAAATACCTATGAACTACCTGACACTATAAACAGCTATGCCCGAGGGGGGGGGATTCGAACCCCCGACGGGGAACGGGCTCGCGCATCGTAGCATAGCGCCTCATGCGCTCGGCCGTTCCGCCGCGGCAAGTAGCAACGATCACTATTCTCGACTATGTGGTCTAAAATATCCTCTGACGAATGAATGGCTATCAGGTGGCACTTTATTTTTAAATTTATCACTGACATCTATATAAGAACATAATCTGAAATCCACAAACGCAGTGTCACAGTATTATACTTTAGTTTCAGCCAAACTGTGTCGCCGTTATGAAGTAAAATAAATGAATAAATGAAGGATTATATGATTTTTCCAAACGAGTATTTAACAACTTCTAATTACAGTTGATATTACAGACCCTTAGGAGTCCATTCTGATTTCAGTTGTTGACATCAACATCTAAGGCATATTACACTGCTTGCATGTGTCTATACAGTCTCGCTCCTTCTTGATGTAGTCAGTTCTCTTTAACAGCCTGAACACACTCATCTAGGCCTATGTTTATTAAATTGCCAATACGTCTTTCTTGTAAGTCGATTGAAGATACGAATTCAAAACAAAATCTGTTACACTTAAGAGTAATATAGATTTGGAAACATGTATTTTTCCTTTGGGAAAACAGCGCATTTTTGTTCTATCTTTGAGGGCATGATCTTCAGGAATTGTATCTCTGTAATATACTGATTTTACACTTTGATGATTTCTAATTAAACTACATTCGTAATTACATCAAATTAAAAAGTATAAAATGACTTTATACCAGAGATAGTGCGGAGCACGAGCTGTGCGTTCCTAAAGGCGCTGTCATGCTGGCGAGTGGGAGAGGGGGCAGGGGAGGGGGATGGAGGAAGGTCTGCTGCACCTGAGTACCAGAAAAGCCACTATACCATCTATCTGCACCCATCACTAGCCGCAAGTGATGTGGCTATTTAGTTAAAACATGACAGTTGTTTGATCTCAATGACAATTATATTGGAAAAATAATGCTAAAGATAGCTTTTTTTTGCATTTTTTATTTTTATTTTTGCACAACCAGTTGCAGAAGTCTAACTGTCATCATCAGGAGCTCTACAAAATACAAGGAAGAATGTATCAACTACACACAAAATTTTGCTTAAATCAAATAACACAAGCTTGTAGATGTGTATTGAGAGTGCTTAGTTTAAAAAAAATATTTCCTGCTAGTTGATACAAGCATTTTTTTTTTTTTAAATTAAGCACTCTCCATAAACATCAACAAGCTTGTGTTATTTGATGTAAATGGTAAGTACATAACATTAGGCAAATAAGATTTTTTGTAAAATTTTTGTATGCAGTTGTTACATTCTTCCTTGTATATTTGTAGAGCACCTGATGATGGCAGAAATTTGCTAAAAAGCTATATTTAGCATCATTTTTTTATTAAAGCAGATCGCGCCCTAAAGGCGTGCAAACTATACAGAAATTATATTACTGTATTGCTACAAGCCATAAAAAATAAATAGTGACATAAAATGAAACACAAAACAAAAAGTGACAGGTACGTTTATGGCTAGTAGCTTCTCCCACAGATTTCCGTCACTGTTATAAGCTCATTTCCGTGTTTGTTCGTCCAGTCTTGAAGGAAGGAGAAACGAAGATTAGGGTTTAACGTTCTGTCAACTTTAACCTGATTATTTCAATCAGTATAATACTTTCGTCTGATCTAGCGACCTGCAAGGAGACTCAATTGGACGTCGCTATACCGATCTGTGATTTTCTAATCCACAGTAGGCCTAATCGTACTCGGGAAGTAGGGCATGTAGTTGAAGATGGGATTCGATGTGTTTTATTGGTGTCATTGTGAAGACTAGCTTGATGATATGAAAATATCTGTATCATCCAATTATGTCTTTCAGAGATGATCGTTACACATTGATTTCCTGTGTAGAAAAAGATCTATTTCTCGTGGAACTGGTAGTTCTTGACATATTTATACTGTTTTATTCGATGTGACGGAAAACATTTCCTGCTAGTTGCGTCCTTCTTTTTATGTAGAGAGCTTAATATGCCATTAGAGAAGTTTGTAGGCTTTATATCAGTATTAATTAACTTTATTTATTTAAGGTTTTCAATATTTTCCCATTTTACACGACCTGCCCTCTTCGTTTCATACTTATTTTCCCATAATTATAATCCACAATATGGCTTCTTATGAAGTAAATCTGCCGCAAAACAATTCCTCATAATTTCCTATCTTTAAAATACCCGCCAATGTGCTAATACTTCATAAAGTGTCTGTAGCACATATGTTGCTGTAACTCTCTCACTGCTAATACTCAAATACAAAAAAACGAACTGCAATAATAATGTACCTGTAACTAAGCAATAGAATAAAAACGTCGTTGACCTATAATTTTACCACAGATAGAATATTGAGGCTATTTGTCGTGTAAGTAATGTCCGAAGAAAATACTGAACCAAAATTCGTAAAGTATATGGTTCAACAGAATCTGCTGATTCACTTCCGGGCGTTTAGTTACAGCTATCCAAGATGTATAACTTTTCAACATGCGTTTCAGTGATGAAAAACACACACAGACTTGACAACAAAGCACGTATAAATCTGTTGTCACGAACTTTGCCGCCGGTAATGACGATAAAATTTTAATTTACTCCAGATAAACCTGTCACACAAAAGCTAGTTTATCCCTTTAGGAAAATTCAGCAAGGTCCCTACAGGCCATATTTCGTGAAAGCAGAACTGTTTTTATAAAGAGGAGTGTAAAATGTAAAGTGACACCTCAGATTAAATATTAAAGCTCGAGGCAGTAATCAGTTACGAAAATCGTATAACAATCAGCGTGAAACGCGGATGCTAGTATCTGTGAGCAGAATCTGTGCCGTGCCATCACCGTTTCAGTTCATCAGAACTCATCGTTATTCGAGCTGTGTCTGTCGTAATTCGCAAAAATAGTTACTAATACTGATTACAATGCAGCACAAAGAAAGGGCGGGACTCCTAAGTTTCCTAGCGAAACAAAATAAATAAGTAAACAAACAAAAAATAACATATCAAATCCACCCCCTTGTGATCAGCGAGCACAGAATAACAGAGAGGCTGTACCGCCTACATCAGCCTAAAGGCAGTGAAGCACGGCAGCCATCTTGGTTGGATGTAGAAACGAAGTTGGGGTGATAAATGCGTAGTTCATCAAGTGGGGATCGCCTTAATTACATCGTCATTTCAAACCCTTAGGATAGGAAAAAAATTACTAATTTTTTCACGGAGACAGGTGAATACTGAAGAAATGCAACAGTGTTCTTAGCAAGTACAATACGTTTTGTATAAAAGTAATAATTGAAACTATTACTTTTATCTATATTCAATACTAGTAATAAATCTGTAAATGTAGGCCTGTCGCTGTTCCATTCAATCATCAAAACTACTGGACGAATCTTCATGCGGTTTTCACAGGAAACATGAGAAAAGTTTGGGTCAACATATAGGCATAATTTTATCAAAATCGGATAGCGGAAAAAATGATATCGTAATTTTAAGTGTTTTCAGTAACCGTCGTGTCTGTTTTTTCAACTATTGAAAACCTCTTATCTCCAAAACTACTTCTAGAATTTGCATGGGGTTTCCACAGGTAACTTGAGCGTAACTTTGGACAACATATAGACTTCGTTTTATAAAAATCGGATCACCGAAAAAGACAATATCGTAATTTGAAATATTTTATCAACTACCTGTCTCTCTGAACACTTCCACCTCCCAAACCACTTGACGAATTTTCATTGGGTTTTCACACGTAACCTGAGCATATCGTGCGGTTACATAAAGGCTTCAATAATTAAAATCGGATCAGAAAACATAAAGATATAATAATTTAATCATTTGCTTAAAAGCCATCGTGTATGTCTATTTGTTGAAGGTAATCTCCAAAAGTACTACACGAACTTTCATGGGTTTCCACACGTAAATTGAGAATAGTTTGGACAGTAACTTATGCTTAGTTTCATCAAAATCGGATCAAAGGAAGGAAAAGCGACGAGACCTTTGAACACCATCCCCAAGGTTGACATCGTGCGAAGTTTCCAGGGCATGTATCGCAGAGATTAGGTGTGCGTATTTACGGAAGATGACTATTTCGAATGACAGTAAGGTAACTGTATTTTATAGTTTATCATATTAATGTTACATGGCTATTCATTGCACTTGTCAGAGGTTGGTTGCAAGATAACACTATTCCGTACACTACGCAGCCAGTGAAGTGGTAGTGCAAGAAGTATTTCAGTAACGCTAAAATATGCAGCCCCCGTTTCCCTGCAACCTACGAGTCCACTTCACCTGACTGTAACCCGTGTGATTTCTGGCTGTAGGTTATCTAACATGTTTTGTTCAGTGTTCCAGTTACATGCGTAACGGTTGAAGGCGTGAATTGCGATCCCCGGAGCCACCGATGTGTTGTAGGATGTACTGTTTCTTGATTTCACGTTGTGGCATAAAACAGTGGCTAGCATGTCTTGCGCCAAGCAGAAGCAGATGACGTTTCACATTTTTCAGATCGATTAAATTCAATTCAGCTATTTTTTTTAATGCAGATATTGGCCTCTTTTCTGATTCCCTTCTGTTTTGGTTTTCCCTACGTCATTTTCCTCTTCTGTACAAAACTGTACTCCAGACCTACGATCACAGAAAATATTTCGTCAGAATGAGGCCAATAGTACCCGTAAGCTCCTCTCGGCAATGAGTACCCTGTTAGCCTGTGTCAGTCTACATTTTTGGGGTTCCTTGCTTCACCCGTTGTGATGTGTTTGATTTCTAATGTAGCAGAATTCATCTACTTCCCTGTCACCAAGTTTGATGTTACGTTTCGCGCTATTTTCATTTTTACTACGATTTCGGAATTTCTTTCTTTCTTGCGGTTTACTTCCAGTCCGTATTCCGTGCTCCTTCAGAACATCCTGTAATCCTTTTTCGCATTCGCTGTCGATAGCAATGCAATTAGCGAATCTTATCAATCATATCCTTACCCATGAATTTACTTTCCGCCATAGAAACTTTCTTTTATTTCTGCCAATGGTTCTTCGTTGTACTGGGCGATCAAAAAGTCAGTATAAATTTGAAAACTTAATAAATTCTGGAATAATGTAGATAGATAAAAATTTACACACATGCTTGGAATAACATGGGCTTTTATTCGAACAAAAAAAAAGTATTGCTAGAAGCATGAAAGATCTCTTGCGCGCGTTGTTTGGTGATGATCGTGTGCTCAGCTGCCACTTTCGTCATGCTTGGCCTCCCAGGTCCCAGACCTCAGTCCGTGTTATTATTGGCTTTGAAGTTACAAGTGCATCGTATCGACCAACATCTCTAGGGATGCTGAAAGACAACATCCGACGCCAACTCCTCACCTTAACTCCGAACATGCTTTACAGTGCTGTTCACAACATTATTCCTCGACTACAGCTGTTGTTGAGGACTGTTGGTGAACAGTTTGAGCATTTCCTGTAAAGAAAATCATATTTGCTGTGTCTTAACTTGTTATGCTAATTATTTCTTTTCTGATCAAATGAAGCGCCATCTGTCGGACTATTTTGAACTTTTTCTTTGGTTCTAATAAAACCCTATGTTATTCCAAGCTTGTGTCTCAATTTTACCTCTGTATCCACATTATTCCGTGATTTATAAAGTTTTCAAATTTATACTGACTTTTTGATCACCCGGTATGTATTGAACAAAATGGACCAAAGATCCCATGTGTTACACCTGTTATAATCTCAGTATTGTCAATGCAGTCTTATTCCCTCTTGCTTGCCGTATATAAGTTATTTGTATTGAGTAACGCAAGTACGATATATCCGAACCAATGCAAAATTTTTAAATCTGCAAGTGGCAGCAATTCCTCCTCCCCCCCCCCCCCCACCGCCCGTCACCCTCTTCGGGCATTTCATCTACGTGGCTGTGTGAAGCTCAGCACTACTAACGCTGTATTCACTCTACACCACCGCGTTATAACAAAAGGCCGCTGAGTGCTACCTGCCGCGCCCGAGACGTGTAACCAATGGCACCCCATACAATCACGCCGGGTGATACGCCAAGATATTGATGACGAATACACATTTCCAACGTACGTTCACCGCGGTCGCCAAACTCGGATGCGACCATCATGATGCCGTAAACAGAACCTGGATTCATCCGAAAAAAATGAAGTTTTGCTATTCGTACACCCCCGTTCGGCATTGCGTACACCATCGCAGGCGCTTCTACCTGTGATGCAGCGTCAAGGTTCGTCCAGATGGTTATTGTCTTGCATACGTCCCCAAATGTTAACTCATGGATCGATACGTGGCTGCACGATCCGTTACAGCAATGCGGTTAAGATGCCTGTCATCTGGACTGCTAATGATACGAGGACGTTGGGATCCAGTACTGCGTTTCGTATTGCCCTCCTGAACTCACCGATTGCATATTCTGCTAACAGTCATTAGATCCCGACCAACGCGAGTAGCATGTCGCTGATACGATAAACCGCACTCGCGATAGGCTTCAATCCGACCTTTATCAAAGTCGGAAACATTATGGTAAGCATTTCTCCTCCTTACACGAGGCATCACAACATCGTTTCACCAAGCAACGCCGGTCAACTGTTGTTTTTGTACGAGAAATCGGTTGGAAACTTTGCTCATGTCAGCACGTTGTAGATGTCGCCACCGGCGCCAAACTTGTGTGAATGATCTCAAAAGCTAAGCATTTGCATACCACAGCATCTTATTACTGTCGGTTAAATTTCTGTAGCACGCCATCTTCTTGATGTAGGAATTTTAATGGCCAGAAGTGTAGTAAGGTCATTTTGAAAGTGTAAATTTCATTATTAGTAAAAAAAAAATATCTTTGAAGATATTATGCCATTGATAGTTCCATTACTGTTCGATTTCGTCCCTTAACCTGTAGCTAACGTGTTTTAAATCAGCTTTAAAATAGTTGCAAATATTTGTGCAGCCAAGAGCCAGTTACTGGACGTAAACCTGTCTCCGTACTAGACATTATATATATGCCCCTTTGTAACATGTTTAAACTACATCATCTCAAATTTTACTTTTTAGAGTTTACATTCCTACGATGCACTTCCTATTTTCAAGGGAGACTTATTAGTTTTTAATCACATAGTGAAACATAGAATGATGCCTGGCGCTTTACGTTGGACGCATGTTATATAGGAGACAACCATTAGCAGTGGCAATTGAATTAAAATACTGAAACTAAAGTAGACACAATGCTAGTGGATGTCTCACAATTACAGTTTCTTAGTGAAGGATAGTCGAGTACTTTGATAGGTCTACAGATCGTTGACGGTCTGGAGCCTCCCGATACCCGTAAATGAGAATTATATCAGGAAAATAAAAGAGCAATAAATTTGTAATATAAAACTAAAGATTTACGATCATTTGTTTGGGATACACTGCAGACGAGAATCACAAATTTTTAATGTAGATGACTGGGGACCGGAAGCGAGTGAGAAATGGCTTACGAAATGAGAGAGGATCGTCAACCGGCTCGAATGTATGAATGGCACGTCTGATTCCGGACAGAGTTTGGGTTAGTGATCGAGAACTTTAAAAGTTTCGATCATCAACAGAAACTGAACCAGAGATGGACTGAGGAATCCACTCTGCCAGACAACGAACGCAAAGGTTTTTCGTACGAAGATGTCTTCCAGTTAACAATAAGTGAAATCGTCACTCAGCGTGGTCTTTAGTGGCATTACTGTCTGAGGAAAACAATAGGATACTGGGTAACACTGTTGAGATATATACAGACAATAACTGAAGGTGTACAACATATTGATGTTTAAGAAAACCTAGCCGCGGCGGATTAGCCGCGCGTACTGGAGCGCCGTGTTGCGGAGCGCACGGCCATCCGCCGTCGGCGGTTAGAATCCACCTCTCGGGCATGGATGTTTGTGTCGCCTTTAGTATACGGTAGTTCGTAAGTAGTCTGTAAGTTTGTAAGTCCCATAAGCTTTACAAACTTTTGAACATTTTAAGAAAACCTACAAGCTGGAAAAATGTTCAAATGTTTGAGCAGTCTATGGGACTTAACTATGGGGTCATCAGTCCCGAAACTTACAAACTACTTATGAACTAACTAAGACTAAGGACGGCATGAATATCCATGTCCGAGAGGGGATTCGAACCCCCGCCCGTAGTGGCCGTGCAGACCGTGACTGAAGCGCCTCAGTCCCCTCGGCCACCGCGGCCGGCAAGCTGGAAAAAAACTCAATTGGAACTGCTTGTGATTCAACAATAACGTGTTCATTAAGGTTAGCTTTCTAACTACAAAAGTGAAACAGGTAAAGAGCTTCATCTTTCTCAATTATTATTGACAATAATGATTACATTATCTTATGATTGAAGAACAATAAAATCTTCTCAGACTGATACATATATGAATGATACAAAATCTTATAAAGACAGAACTGTGTCTGTTAAAATCAGATCTCAAAATTATTCCATCAGCTCCTACAAAAGCAGCTAACCAAAGCACGTCCGATCAATACCAGAGCTATACACCGATTCTCTCTTTCTGTTCCGCTACTGCTCACATACATAGTCTTTGACAGAGATGTTACACAACAGAGTAAACCATAGACGTAGTTTCTCAAAGACGTTCATATAACATTTTACAGCAAAATATCGATACAAGACAGGCGAAACAATATTATTGAATTTGTACAGACATGTTTCGTTTTATTTATACTACGGTCATCATAATGCACACGGATCTGAAATGTAGCAGTTCGTCATATTATTATGCCGCAGAATTGAAAAAGGCGTATACATGAAAATTTTCTTAACATTCGACTGACACAGCCATTGGCAGTATCAGATGTTGCCTCTTGATTAAACAACAGACTGCTAGGACCTGTCGCGCACTTGAAGCAAGAGACAGAGCAGAGGCAGAGGAGACGAAGAAAAGTTACATCCTGCTCTGTATTTACTCGTAGTTTATGTGTAACACGTTTGTGTAAAAGAAAAGATAAGAAAAGAAAAGAAATCACTCTAATCCGATTGGTGAGTGTTCTGCGCTGGTGGACTTTCCTCAATCGATTTTGCGCAAAGTATTCGGTATTGCTATAATAAGAAGTGAAATAGAGAGCTAAGTATATTTTGAAAATTGCGCATCCGAAAAATGCAATCACAGGACAATTTGCGTTTGATGCATTTTACACCATACATACCTAGGTACGATTTATAGTTAACGTAACGAAATTGTTTTTAATCTACATCTACATCCATAATCCGCAAGCCACCCGATGGTGTGCTGAGGAGGATACCTTGAGTACCACTATCGGTTCTCCCTCCTATTCCAGTCACGTATTGTTCGCGGAAAGAAAGATTGTCGGTATGCCTCTGTGTCGGCTCTAATCTCTCTTTTTATCTTCATGATCTCTTCGCGAGATATACGTAGGAGGGAGCAATATACTGCTAGACTCCTCGGTAAAGGTATGTTCTCGAAACTTCGACAAAAGCCGTACCGAGCGACAGAGCGTCTCTCCTGCAGAGTCTTCCACTGGAGTTTATCGATCATCTCCGTAACGCTTTCTTGATTACCAAAGGATCCTGTAACGAAGCGCGCTGCTCTCCGTTGGATTTTTCTACTTCTTGTATCAACCCCACCTGGTACGGATCCCACACCGAAGAGGAGTATTCAAGCTGTGGGCAAACAAGTGTACTGTAACCTACTTCCATTGTTTTCGGACTGCATTTCTATAGGATTCTTCCAATGAATCTAAGTCTGGCAACTGCTTTACCGACGATTGATTTTATATGGTCATTCCATTTTAAATCACTCCTAATGCCTACTTCCAGATAATTTATGGAATTAACTGCTTTCAGTTGCTTACCTGCTATAGTGTGATGCAGGATCTTTCTTTCTTTGTATTCGCAGAACATTACACTTGTCTACATTGAGATTCAATTGCCATTCCCTGCACCATGCGTCAATTAGATGCAGATCCTCATGCATTACCATGCTATTTTCATTGTTACAACCTCTCATACTGTAGCATCATCCGCAAAAAGCCTCAGTGAACTTCCGATGTTATCCGCAAAGTCATTTATATATATCGTGAACAGCAACGGACCCACGACACTCCCCTGTGGCACACCTAACATCACTCTTACTTCGGAAGACTTCTCCATTGAGAATGACATGCTGCATGTTGGAAAGAGAACCATACCTCTTCCAATTCTCTAGAGTAGACGTGAAATATGAGTGCTCGACGCGACGTGCTCGAACGTCTCTTGCCGCCTGCTGTGCTGAGTATGGAGCTGCCTCTTGTTTCGCTTCTTCTGCGGAAAAAAAAAGTATGATGGCTAAAATTCGTTTCATTTCTGAATGAGCAGTTGGGCGAAGCCGGGAGGAATGCGTTAGGATTTACTTTATCGTCAATGGCCTTCTTCCATTTCTTTCGCCTAAGTGGAATTTACCACCCAGTGCTGCAACATCGATGGTGATTGATCTACAAATCCAGTAACGTTTCTTGTGCAAACTCCTCAAGCTAAATTGTATACTGTTTTGAGAAATTGACATTCTTGATTGCTTAGATATCTTAAAACACGTGTTAAGTGCCTGACGAAAATATTGTATCAAAAATTTATCTTACGTCGAAGAAGATGCTCTCTGTCTTAACAACTGTTTTACTTTAACATTAAAGATCTTGAAACTGTCAATAAACGAACATCTTGGATTGGGAGGGAACTACTGTGCCCATTTACAAAGAAAATTTGTCTACAGAAGAATGTGAGTCTGAGGATGAGTCCAAGATAATTTAGAGGAAGGTTCTCTAATATTGTAGCGTTAATTTCAGGTGGCTGTAGATATTTCAGCAGTGCATACCTTCGTATTTCCGTAATATTTCGTACGAGGCCGATGTTGCCCCATTTTCAGAGAAACTTCGGCCACTATTGAAAATTTTATAAAACGAAGAAAATATGACATGAAAAACATCTTTCTTCTTTCATTGTATACAACATACAACAGATAATGGTTCCTAATTTAATCAAAATGTTTAGTTTTCGTATTCACATTAAAATTAATAAGAAACCGCCAACTTACAGTATCTCTAACCATTGGTGGCCTGCGTGTCTGAAGAATCTGCAAGGGTGGCTGCCTTGGCAGCAGACGCCACTGAGGCGATGTATGGTAGTGACTCACAACTTTTAAGCAGAATGGCGAAAGAAAATATGAAGAGGTAGCGGAGAAAATGAAAGATCACAAAGAACCAGGAAGATCTTCTGAAGGAAACTGCGCAAAACTGCGGGAAAAGAGTTGGAAAGAACGCTTGCAGAGAATGTATCGACGATTTCAAATCACGCCAGACCTTTAGAAGCCTCGGATGCGGACATAATCGGTAGTGGCTGGTTTAGTACTGGATAAGAAGTATAAGATATGGTATGAGACTGAGGCATCGCATCCGTAGCAACTTTGTGTTGTATTCGATCACAATTCGAGACGGTGACTATAAAAGATACAGAATTGAACCTCGACTGACCTATTTACTTACACGATACATTATTTTACTTGTTCTATGCTATGCTCCGCTGGGATCAATTATAGCCGCGGTGGAGAAACCGAGCTGTCTAAAGCGTCTAGCTGTGGAGCGCGCGGTTGCTCGCCGTGAAGGTTCGAGTCCTCCGTAAGGCTTGGGTGTGTGTGTTGTCCTTAGGTTAGTTTACCTTAGTTTAAGTAGTTTGTAAGCTACGGACTGATGACCACGCAGTTTGGTCCGATAGATTTACAAACATTTGAATTTGAATTTTGATCAATTATAGGCCCCACTTCAACTTACACTTTATGTGTCTAATGCAGTGGTTTTTACTACCTACACTTTCATTGATTACGAAGATGGTCACTGTTGTTTTCGAAAATAAGGGAAATATAAACTGATCTCCATATAAAGATGAACATACACGTTTGTTTTGTAAATGGACACTGGCTATTAAATACATACTACGCTTCCAAAAAATATTAACCTATTAACCAACAGTAAATAATTTCGGGGTTTCGGGAAAAAATCATGAAACTGAACGAGTTAATTAATTTTATCATTATGTATCTTTCCTCGTAATTAACAAGAATACAAAAAAATTGTTTTCCATCATCAACAATACAATTAAAGATTGACATCTCACGAAAATTAATTCCCTGATTAACAATCTAGGGCATTGGATCGCAGTGTCAATGTATCAAATTTCACCGACATTTTGGCCACTATTGCAAGCGGCCTTCTTATGCGTGAAATTTAATATATTTACGATGCGATCCCATGCCCATAAGAGTTTTATTAACAATGTCAAAGCCCGCTGAATTCTACGTTAACAATACAGAATAAGTTACCACAAAATATATGGAAATTTTAGCCATGAGTCATCAATGACGCGTATTTCTAATGTACTAAAGCCATCATATAATTTATATAGTATTGCTCCAAGATTGAATTTGAAATGTATTGTTGGGAATAGCAGGTTATAAAAAAATCAGTAAATTTGGTATATTGACGAATTTTATGCAAATCTAGAAAATAAATGAGAAATTGAAAACAAGGAAATCCATAACATAACAAATAATTATATGCATTAAATATCATATATAATAAGGTTAAAAATCGGTAAACCCATAAAGAAATAGCGTTGTCATTAGAGAGAATGAATGTATTATGAAAACCTTCTTTATCCACTAAATAGACCACATCATTCCACTGTGATTTTTTTTTTTTTTTTTTTTTTTTTTTTTTGGGGGTGGGACATATGATACGTTTATTGCTTTCATCCTTCGTGGAAAATGGCGAAAGAGCAAAATCGGTTGGTATTAATACACGTTTACAATATAGTTCCTATGACATTTTTACCTGTTTTGCTACATTTTTTAGAAGTGTAGCTGACCAACACATCCATAAATTAATGTAAGTTAAGGTAGTAAGAGACAGTAAAAGTATACATGTATAACAGTTCAATAAACTTTTCATGATACATTAGTGAAACCAATATCTCAAGTTTTGAATGGGATAGAACTGAACCTCCGCCGTCTCAGATCTACGTCTTGACCAACAAAATTCTACACCATTGCTAATGTCCATTAACGACTAATGTGAATGTTGAAAATCGGAGAAAATACTTGATCACTTTCAGACTGATTGAACATTAAAAAAATTCACAGATACTCTTTGCATATCAAGCTATGATGGGAAATGTCCATATCAATAACTTTTAGCTATTACCAGTCACCAAGGTTTCACAATTACCAATACATATATGTATGTGTATAATGGGGACTCCTATGGAAAGTGGATAGAAAAATCAAGTAAATTGTGTCTTGTTTCTAAAGTGATCACCATAAAAGTCATTCCATAGTAAGACAAAGTGGTCAATACCTCAACGGATAAGGAACCGTGATTGTAATCAGATATGCATATCTCCGTCCGAAGGCAATCAACGAACAGGAATGTCTTCTCCATGGACCCCAAAACTATGGAAATCGCATGGAGAGATCACAACTGTACTGAAGATGTGTAAGGACACAATCGCAATAAACTTATCAGCATGTTCCTAGACATTGCCCTATAGCAGAAAGTTTCCGGTTCGGTTATGCACCTGAAGCTTCGCTGGAAAGCCCTAACACACATTTCTTAAAGTCCCTATTTCTTCCATGCATTTACATTGTTTTAGAGCCCTGAAGAAATACGGGACCATCGATTTGCCTCTGACGAAAATACAATGATGATTCTGTAGGCTACCACGATTTTCAGTGAGGGAATTTATCATTTTGCCTCAGAGTGACATGAAAATATTGAGAGCTGTGGTGATTTCTTTTTTTCTTATCTGCCTCTTCCACACTTACTATAGGAATCGTAGGCACCCTGTGAAATATCTATGCTTGAAAGAACACCTCCGTCATCATGATACAGGAATAATGCACACGAAAGAAAAGAAAAGTCAGTGAAAAGACGACTCCTTTCTCTTCCGTCTCTACTAACAATATGCACCGCACCACGGATGACGTCGCCTGTGCCCTCTTTAAGTAATGAAGGCGTGAAATGTGTCGGATTCCATCAGAGAATGAGTCCGCACTATAGTGATCGATGCCGCTCCACAATCGGCTGCGTGAGTGGTGTGTCATCTTGAGGAACAGCGACGCACTTGCGCCACACGATCCGCGACCAGCCCAGAAGCTGTCAGACAAGTGCCGTGTACTTCTAGAAGAAGTAGAATTAAACATGTGGTTTAGTTGCACAGTACATCTACGAAATTTCTGCTATGTCTATTAATTGAAAGATACGTTAATACTGAACAGTAACTTTCGCAGTTTTAAAATTCAGCGCATTGGATCCATATACAGGGTGTCCCACTCAACTGTTTCACCCTAGATATCTCTGAAACTACAAGAGATATTGAAAAACGACTTTTACGGTCATGAACGTACGGCAGGGGATTATGAAAGTTGTTACTATGAGAAACTCTAAAACGTGAAGAAATATTATTTTCAACAAAAACTTAAGTTTCTTTTTCTGGATACCCCATATTATCTGTTAAGCAATCGTTGTTGTTGTGGTCTTTAGTTCGTAGACTGGTTTGATGCAGCTCCCCACGCTACCCTGTCCTGTGCAAGTCTCTTCATCTGAGAATACGTTCGGGAACCTACATCCTTTTGAATCTGCTTACTATATTCGTCCCTCGGTCTCCCTCTACGGTTTTTACCACAGACGCTTCCTTCTAATGCTAAGTTGACAATTCATTGATGTCTCAGAATGTGTCCAACGAATCTATTCCTTCTCTTAGTCAGGATATGCCAGAAACTACTTTTCTCCCTCATACGGTTAAGCACCTCCTCATTACCTAAGTGATCTACCCATCTAATTTTCATTATTCGTTTGTAGCACCAGATTTCAAAAGCTTCTATCATATTTTATCTGAACTCCTTATCGTTCACGATTCACTCCCATACAATGCTAAACTCCAGACAAATGCTCTCAGAAAGGACTTCCTAACATTTAAATTAATATTGGATGTTAGCAAGTTTCGCTTCTTCAGAAACGCTTTTCTTCCCATAGCCATTCTACATTTTATATCTTCTTTACTTCGGTCATCAGAAATTATCTTGCTACACAAATAACAAAATTGATCTACTACTATTATTGTCTCATTACCTAAAGTAATTTCTGACATTGCTCTCCATTACCTTCGTTTTACTCTTGTTAATGTTCATTTTATATCTTCCAGATCTTTTGTGGTCTCTGACAGAAGTACTATGTCACTTAATCAATCAAAAGGATGAAAAAATCACAAAAAGAATAGCGTTGGTTGCATGGCGATGCGTCAATTGCATCCAGAGAAACTGCGACGCGAAGCTGACGTTTGAAACACATGAGGCGCGGTGCTAGCTGATGTCCGAGGCTCAAGCGAGACTCACCGTTGAGCCCCGGACACGCGCTAGTAGCGCGCCTCATGCATTTCAAACGTCAACTTCGCTTCGCAGTTTCTCCGCGATGCAACCAACGCCAATATATTTGTGATTTTTCATCCTATCGATTGCTAAAGAAATAATATGGCGTATCCATAAAAAAACCATGTTTGTGTTGAAAATAATATTTAGTCACGTTTTAGGGTGTCTCGTAGTACCTAATTTCATAAGCCCCTGTAGTACGTTCATGAGATATCTGGGGTGAAACACTCAAGTGGAACACCTTGTATAGTAGCATCTAGTGGGGACACTGCTCGCATTCGCGCCGGAGACGGCGCGGCGTTCACTTCGATGAAGTACGCAAAATTGTCGAGTTACCGAAGAGCAAAACGTTGTCGTACAAACGGATGTTTCAGGCGGACGCTACTAGAGCTACAGTTGTCGTTAAATCGGACGCATAAGCGACCGTAGCAGAACTGTCGTGTTGTTGTAACCGCGCTTGCGGTTTTAGAGGCTTCTTTTTTATTTTTGTTTGCACGGGAGTGCTCCCGCTTAGCACGAGTTATTTTCTTCGAAATCAGGTTCCACTCCACCGATGACGATAATGGCTACAGACAAGGACTTGACACCGGACATACCACTGGATGAAAATGGACCGCAGCAACCACCACACGACCCCACTAAGCAAGACGATGACCGTCTAGGAGAAACAAAGCGAAGGAAAACATGCTGAGCGTCGCAGACGGAGCAAGCAAGCACTGGAGGAGATCCGGCGCATACAGCAGATGATACCGGCTGAAACCGACAATGATATCGATAAGGCTATATCCGACGACGATGCCTCTGTTTCGGAAACCGCCAGTCGAGTGACCACCGTCGAAACAACAAGATTAACATCCCCCCTTCGCGAGGAAACCTTCCCTGATGACACCTTTACTACGTTTCAACATAAAAAAAAAAAAAAAACGCACTGGCGTGTTTTACGGCCCAGTTTAGATTTTCTTGTAGTTTTATGATTTTTTGAAAACATTTCGGACAAAAGGAATAAAAATGTTAGTAATAAAAATTATTAGTGATACGATTGCGGCTCTACTATTGCGATAATATCTATGCACCCAACACGTAACATTCTTACTGATCATATTTTAACAAACAGACAAAATTATTTGATATTTCATTTTAGCTTTGACAACATACTCTTAAAATTAAACTTTTACCTCTTTAGACTTGAAAGACGGCTGTCTGCCGTCTTCCCTAGGTTTTTTACTTTGTAATTTATCTAAGTTCAATAGACGAGTTTTTTAGCTAAACGAGAACCCCTTTCGTTCGGAGGCATGAGGAATAGTATTTCATTTCATGTTTTTAAATGTTAGTTTTTTGTAATACTGTGTTAATATTGATGGGATTTTATTATGCTAATAATTTTAACATTGTGTCTATGAATGTGGCGAAAGAACGGTTTCTCCGTGACGCCACTGTCCATGTGAGCATCTTCTAGCATGGCAGTCTGAGCATATTTATGAGAATTTTCGTCGTCGGATCCTAGGTGCTCGGTTTGCATGTCTCTCTGGCTTCGTGTTGATAGGTAGTCGTTATCAACTTCTGCTTTTGACGCTACCAAAGAGGTTCCTCCACCCTTCGGTTAGAAGTTGGGTTGGCAATGACTGGTAGCAAACCTCAGCAGGACGTGCGAATCTCGGCTCTCCCACCACATCGATTTTGTGGGTTTCTACCGATTTCCGGTCGTGCTGGTCGACTCCCTGGCGGTCTGGTCACTCTGTGACTGCGCTTCGACCTGGTAAGATGTTCTGATTGTCTTTCCTCCCATGAGATGGTAGCGGTTCTTTGTCTGATGTTCAAGTTAGACTTCATAACTTAGGTTCATTTTTCGGAATAAGTTTCTCCGATCATCTACGGAAGTGTATTCAATTTATGTTCGGTGATTTTGCATAGTTAAACGTGGTGAATACGTAACTAATTCGGTTTGATAACGGCTGGGAATCAGTAACCTTTGTGAGACTAGCTGGTGGTGCACTCTGTTTAATTTCTTCCTACCTTTGTGGGATGTGATTAATGTGTGGTAATATTTTTATTCTGTGTAGTGCATGTGAAATATTTGTTTTCGTTTCCTCCTTTCACGTGTGATATGTACTCCACGTGGGGTGTTACTAGAACAAAGCCTTCAGCTACTCCTGTGTCTGTTTCTATGACCTTCAGGCAAGAAATTACGCATATATCTGTATGATTTCCCCTAGTACATCACAGTCTCCTCTCCAACTATTTTAAACTGCTGTTTCGTTTCCAAACTTGTACTTTGCATTTGGACTCCGTCAGTAAATTCTCTTCAAGCCTTGAACGACCCCCTTTATTAGCTTGCTTATGAAATACTACGTATTTCTTTGGGTTGCATGCCGTATTTCTTAGTTGATTTACTCCGACTTTGAATGTATTCCATTTTTCAGATTTTTAAAGACTGGACTTCGTCCAACCGTGTAAACCCTTCCAATCGCGTCTAACTGTATTTCTTTAGCTTCCTTATGATATCCTACGCCGTAGCTATTTTTCTTCATTTTTAGGAAATTGAATTTTTGTATTTTTACAGGTTTTCTGAACCTGAACAGGCTCCGAACTCCGACTTCAGGGGTTTATAGCTAGTCACTTGAGTTCTTGCCACTGCTAACACACCAGAGCATTACTATTGTGTATTGTTGCTTCGTAATCTATGATTCCGTTGACTTTTGTTGAAATGAATACGATGTTTAAGCACTTCGCCTTCAATGGGCTGCGAATATATAATGTAGCAGACACGTTTCATGTCTCAGTAAGTCTGCATGCTCACGGGTTGATTTAAATGGAAATTAATCTCGCTATTAACTTGTACCATCTCAAGTAAAGAAAGTACTTCTGCTTCGTATAAGCACGCTGGGTTGGGTGAGTTTCGCTTTGCTTCGCGCAGGTGAGGTGGTTTAGTTCGGGGTGGCTTGTATCTTAATGATTGTATCTAATTCTCGTGATGTACGCTGTGTGTTGGCCAGCGTCTGTCTTGCTGCTGCTAAATTGAGTCAGTTCTAAATTATGGGCCAGCGAACAAGATTCTGTTGCACGAAGTAGTCCGTAGTCACGCTAATCCTTTAACTGGTTTTTACGGCTAGAATTGTTTGTTTAAAGTAAGATTTTAACTGGCCATAGACGAAAATTTGCTCAGATGGAAGACAACAGAGAGCGCCGACGTCGGCTCTGGGCGGCAATGCAGGGTCAGTTGAAATCCACGGCTCCACCAGTGAGGGTGCTGCCGTCCGGCAGTTTGGCCTGTCTGCTTGTAATGTTTTGATGCATACGCTGTAATTGCCAAGTTTGCTATATATATATATATATATATATATATATATATATATATATATATATATAGCAGAACGCTGGACGCTCTCATCTCCTCCTGGTGTAACCAGTGGCTCCTAACTGTCAACCCTAACAAATCCCAGGCAATCACCACATGTAGTACCAACCGCTCTTTCTGCCACCACGACCTCTACCTTACATTCCATGATCGCCCCATTCCTTAAACCACCACCCTTAGATACTTAAGCCTCACCCTTGACCATTCCCTTTCCTGGAATCAACTGTCCGACAAAAGGCCCTCTCCCACCTCAACCTTCTCAAGCTCCTTTCCGGCCGGACATGGGGATTGAACCCCTCTGCCATCCTCTACACCCACCGTTCCCTAATGCGTCCCGTTCTTTGTAGCTTTCATCCCGCCTGGATATCCGCCCCGCCCTCCTACTATAATCCCTCCAGATCCTAGTACGCCACGCCCTCTGCCTCGCTTACCATATCCGTCTGCCTTCCACCACGCGGATCCTATATGATCTTATCCCTTTCTCCCACCTTCTAAAATTCCTTGAACATATCCGCATCCTATACAGCTCCCACAAAATAGAATCTCTTCACCCACTAGTCTCTCCTCCTGAATCCCGGGCCTCTGCCACGCCTTTACCAGCATGTCCCTCCCTCGCTCCACCTCCATACTCTCCACATCCTATCCGAGGGTAATTTCCATCAGCTTCCACTCCAGGATGACGCCCTCCGTGCTGACATATACCCCTCCTATCAACCTTAGCCTTCCTTGTAGATTAGTGCCATGTCCCCCTCGGCCCATCCTTTTCCCTTCTCCACTTGGATTCCCCCCCCCCCCACTCCCTTGGAGTCCTTCCATCCCATCCCCACTCCGCCCCCCTCCCGTCCTTTTCTACCCCCCGCACTTTCCTTCCTTGGAGACACTGCGGTGCCTGCTCAGTGATTTTAATTCTGTGTCAGTGATTTTAAGTGTGCATTGACTTAGTGATTTGAGTTTACGTGTTTTTAAAAACATCAACAGCCGCCGCACAGGCAGAACATTGTGTTGCCTTGTGTTTTAAATGTATCTCTTCGTCTCGTCGTCATCGCTCCGATTCTTCAGCATGAAAGTGGTTTTTATCTTTAAAGTTCTGAATATGTACAATTTGTCATCCTTTTCACACTAATTATCATTCCACCCATTTGTCTCACCGTGTCTATTTTTAAATTCTTCATATTTGTCACCTGTTTTTTATTATTTTAAACCTTCTCATATTTGTATGCTCTCGGCTGAAGAGCAGCCGCTGCCAGCCTTCCCCTTTTGGTACTTAAAAAAAAATGCTCTCATCAGTCTTACATGACTCACCTGAAGATGGCTAGCAGGTGTCTGGCCGAAATAACGTGTGATGTTTTAGACGGCGACCGGCTGCATACCCGAAACTTCGATGGATATTCTATCCGCCAGAAAAATATTATCACTCGATTAATGAAAAGGACAATGGTCTCTGTCATATACATGGAAATCGCTGCAGCATATTATAAGTGACATTTTAATAGAGAGAAGTGAAATAAAAACATATCAGTACCATAGTAGGGATATTATACGTATATCATTGGCGTCAGTGAATCATTACATTTTCATCTGACAGTATAAAAACTTATCTGCTTAAAGTATTTATAATGGTGCAAAACACAGATGACCTACACGCTTTACAGTGGTTACATTACTCCTCACAATGCAAATTCGAAGTTTCGATGTATTGGTTGAAACAAAGTGGAAGAGAACAACTTGCTACGCTTTTACATTGAAAATCACTTTCGTTTACAAGCAGAGTAATATGAAAGGTCACTCTAATTACACTTTGAAATGGTGGTATGAATATGTCGGTATCATAATGTGCCTTTGGCCAAGCACATTGCAAAATATGCGTACATTTTGACGCAGAAAACTGAATGATAAAACAGTGCTTTAGTGAAGTGTCTGCATTCTTCTGTTCTACTTTATTTTAACAATTTCAGGTCTATCATACATATATTTTTTGCGCTGCTACAATTGAGTTTCATAACTGCACAGTTCTGATTTACAAGTTCTGAGAAAATTTGTAAAACCTTTATAAATTTTTAAAATAGGCGCTTAGTCTTTATTTACTGTAGAAACTGTGTCCCAAAAAATAATTAACGAAATATCACCACTGAGTAAGAATAATGAAATTCTCACTCTCAGCGGAGTGTGCGCTGATATAATAATTAAAATTGTGTGCCGAAACCGTGATTCGATCTTGGGATCTTTGACTTTCGCGAGCAAGCGCTCAACCTCTAAGCTATCCCGACACGATTCACGGTCCGTCCTCACAACTCTACTTCTGCCAATGCCTCGCCTCCTACATTCCAAACTTTATAGAATTTCTCCTGGGAAACTTGCAGGATTAGCAATCTTTTCTTCCAGGTGTGCTAGTCCTGCAAGGTGTCCTCGGAGGCGTCAAGAGGGCCACTCCATTCCTATCTAATCCTTTTTAATTTAGGCAAGTATTTGACCCATTTCTGAAAAAAAAACTATTTTTTACAAGACCTTAATATTTTTACTTTATGTTACATGACGCTAATAGAGTCAACTGAACTAAAATCTGCTTTATCCATTTCATAGTTTAAAAAATTATAAATTTATTTAAAAAAAATATTGTTTTCTCTTCAGAAAATATTTTTTGTGAACTTCCTAATGAGGGAATATTAATTAATGTAGTACCAAAAGTAGGTTTTTATGTCATGTAGAGTCTCTGAAAATTTCATTCATTTATCTATGGTAGTTTTTGTATATAATGGGGCATATGTACTGAAAATTTTAGTTTCCAGAAAATTAGCTATAAAGAAAAAAACGATTGAAAATTGTTACTTACAGTTAATTAAAACTGACCTATTGCATATAATGGTCCTTCTATTGTAGATTTGAAGAACGCTTTTGACAATGTTGATTGGAATAAACTCTTTCAACTTCTGAAGCAAGCAGGAGTAAAATATTGGGAGCGTAAGGTTATTTACAATTTGTACAAAAACCAGACAGCGGTTGTCAGAGTTGAAGGGCATGAAGGGAATGCAGTGGTTGGGAAGGGAGTAAAACAGGTTTATTCAATTTGTACGTTGAGCAAGCTATGAAGGGAAGCAAGGAGAAATTTGAAGCCGGCCGCGGTGGCCGAGGTGACTGAGGCGCTCCAGTCACGGTCAGCACGGCCACTACGGTCGGGGGTTCGAATGCCCCCTCGGGCATGGATATTTGTGCCGTCCTAGTTCGTAAGTAGTTCATAAGTAGTTTGTAATTTTAGGGACTGATGACCCCGTAGTCGAGTCCCATAAGCTTAACAAACATTTGATTTGAGAAATTTGAAGAAGGAATTAAAGTTCATGGTGAAGAATTAAAAACATTGCGTTTTGCCGACAACCTAGTAATTCTGACAGCAAAGGACCTCGAAGAGCAGCTGAACCGAATGGCCAGTGTGCTGAAAGGTGCATGTAAGATGAACATTAACAAGAGCAAAACTAGGGTAATGGAACGCAGTCTAAAAAAATCAGGTGATGCAAAAGGAATTAGATTAGGTAACGAAACAATAAAGGAGGTCGATGAGGATTATTACTTGGGCAGTAAAATAACATATGATGGTCGCAGTACAGATGATATAAAATGCAGAATGGCAATGGGTAGAAAAGCGTTCAGAGTTCTTGGAAAAGACAAATTTGTTAACATCGAACACTAATTTCAGCGTAAGGAAGACCTTTCTGAAGGCATTTGTGTGAACATGGACGATAAACAGTGCGGACAGGAAGATGATAGAGGCTTTTGAAATGTGGTGTTACAGAAGAATTCTGTAGAATAGGTGGGTGGATCGTGTAACTAATGAGGAAGTACTGAACAGAACTGGGGAGAAAAGGAAGTTCTGGCATACTTAGACTAAAAGAAGGGATCGATTGGTAGGACACATTCTTAGACCTCAAGGAATTGAGAAATTAGCGTTGGAGAGAAGTGTGTGGGTTGAAAATCGCAGAGGGAGACCAAGAGATGAATATAGTAAGCAAATGCAAATGGATGTAGGTTGCTGTTCTTATGAGGAGATGAAGAGGCTTGCTCAGGATAGATTAGGTTGGAGAGCTGTATCAAACCGGTCTCCGGACTGTAGACCAAAACAGCAACAATTTTCCCATAAACAGAAACAATTTCTTTGTGAATATCCGGTGGTCGCTGACCTTTTGTATGAAGAAAACGTATGACTTAGCGCAGTTCGCATTTGGCGGGATTCTGAATCGGCGCAGCCATTTCAAACACGACCTACTCCAACCAGAAGCAACGTTCAACTGCCGAACGACCGCGAGGAGAAAGCTAACGGTCCAAAGTTAACACCAGTGTTGCCAACTTGCTTGTCAAGACTCTTCTGTCCTTCTGGCGTACGGTGTATCTTTCCGGAATACCCTCGTACATGCGGAAAAGTTGGTAACAGAGAATTGAGCATGACACATAAATACACGTGGTAGGAAAATGCTCTTATAATGCAGGGATTTTTTTTTTTTTTTTGGGGGGGGGGGTGGGCGGGGGGTGGGGGCTTCCCGCGGTGGCCGAGGGAACTGAGGCGCTCCAGTCACGGTCTGCACGGTCACTACTGTCGGGGGTTCGAATCGCCCCTCAGGCATGGATATTTGTGCCGTCCTTAGTGTAAGGTAGTTGATAAGTAGTTTGTAAGCTTAGGGACTGATGACCCCGTAGTTAAGTCCTATAAGCTTAACAAACATTTGAACATTTGAGCCCGAAGGGGGATTCGAACCTCCGATCGTACTGGCCATGGCCGGCCGCGGTGGTCGAGGGGACTGAGGCGCTTCACGGTCTGCACGGCCACTAAGGTCGGTGGTTCGAATCTCCCCATCGGGTATGGATATTTGTGCCGTCTGTAGTCTTAGATAGTTCATAAGTAGTTTGTAAGGTTAGGGACTGATGACCCCGTAGTTAAGTCCCATAAGCTTAACAAACATTTGAATTTTTGTTGTGGCCGTGTAGACCGTGACTGTCATGCCGCAGTTCCCTCGGCCACTGCGGCCGACAATCCTTTTGCAGAGAACTTAAATAAAACCTTAATCTATCGAAATATGATGAAAACCGAAAATAGATTTTTTTTTACCTGAATCACTGTGTGGTCCTCTCAAAGCACTTGGTGAAGCAAGGTTTTTCATTAGCGCGGGACTCTGAAGCAGTATTGCACAAGAAGTGGAATTGTGAGGAAACCTGTGACGACAGTAAGAGAAACAAAGGTAGATAATGAACAGGGACAACGCGCAGGTCAGCAGCGGCTGTGGAAAGCTGAGTGCACGCAAGCGTGGCGTCTCCGGCAGTGTCTCGGTCGGTAATGAAGGGTCCAGCGTACACTCGTAACGAAGCAGGCCGGCGCTTTTCGCCCGCTTACCGGAACCCTAGGCAGGCAGAGGTGCGGTGCCCGCTTCGGTCTCTTCTGCACTTGGCACGGCGCATGGCGCACCTGTTTGCCGGCTCCCCAACATCCATTTCCGTTCGCGGCCCGTCTGTTTGCTCGCCACGGCGGCAGAGCAGGGACACGCCCACAGCCAGGTGCGCGTTTACGCTCGTGCGGTTATTGAAGAGTCCGTGCTCCCCCGATGCCGGCGCGGCTTGTTTACCCAGTTTTTTCTACCCCTTTTTTCTTTCTTCCTTTTTTTTAACCCTCTCTACCGCGCGTCCCTATTAAACAACGAGCAATTCAGAAAGAGGTCTCTGTTTTCCGTGTAAACCTGGTGACGCAGACGTGTCCGCCATTCACGAATACGGTGCCCGTCAGACGAATGTTAACCGCGGTTAACGCAGGCCTCTGCGGCATCCGTTTTCATATTCCAAAAAACTCCGCTAACATATTTGCTACAGTGCGGCATTAAGTATTTTCCTGTTACTAAATATTGTTCAGCTTTAACATTCTTCGCCGAAATATTTGACTATTTTTTGATTATTTTTTATTTTATTTTATTATATGTATTTCATTTGTTTCATTAATGGCACCACCAGCAAGAAACATGTCGTAATAACATATTGTGTTATATGAAAATTGCCTGCTAGGTTCCAAATGATCATTTCACAACGGCCGTTTCGGCTTATTACATTGCCAAATCGCTACGCCGGCCGCGGTGGCCGAGGGGATTGAGGCGCTCCTGTCATAGTCTGCACGGCCACTACGGTCGGGGGTTCTAATCCCCCCTCGGGCATGGATATTTGTGCCGTCCTTAGGATAAGCTAGTTCATAAGTAATTTGTAAGTTTAGGGACTGGTGACCCCGTAGTTAAGTCCCATAGACTATACAAACATTTGAACTTTTTTTTTTTTTGACTGATGACTCCGTAGTTAAGTCCCATAAGTTCTACAAACATTTGAACATTTTTTTGCAGTAACAAAACCTATTCTAACAATTGGAGAAAGTGTGTCTCATTGTCAGTTGTGCAGCAGCGTTCGGTCAATGCTCATGTGTATTTTACGTGAAGACCGTTCCATTTCAAAAAGCAACACATTAAATCTGTTGGACTCGAAAAAATAATGAATAAATAACAATTAAAATAAAGACAAAAATCCTTAAGATACTGTGTCATGTACAGAACAATTTACTAAACTGTCACGTTCCATATCATTGCGAAATGTCGTATATATGATCTATGGAACAAGTATTAATCTAATCTAATCATAAAACAACTCTATCAGAAACACTAGAAATGCTAAAATGAGTGGACTGTTGCAGTTAATAAATAAAAATATAGTGCCAAAATTTTATTTTGATTTTGTAAATAAAGTTTACGTGAATTATTGTGTGCCGACTATTTTATGTAAAATGATCTGAGTTGATTAATTTCCTGATTTGATTCAAATAACTTGTGCAGTATTATGTGTTTATGTGTTTATTTATTTATTTATTTGTAAATAAATATTTTCTTACAATTCTTTCTCTGTTAAATTATTTATTTCATACCCTTTATAGGTACAAGAGCTGAAATGTATATTTTTGTATCTCACAAGTTAAAGCCCTTTAACTAAAACTAAAGTTTTCTTTGTAGAAAAGTGTCACATACCGAAGTCCTTAGATTTAATTTGTCACTTAAAATGAAAGAAAAACTATGTATAAGTTACCTCTGAGTATGTACTAATTACAATAAATAAATAAAATTAAATTAAAAAATAAGATAAAATAAAATAAATAAAAAGAAATAAAAAATTAAAAAATAAAGACAGCGCTGATGTGATTTCATGGAGAAAAGTAATGTGGAGTGAAACTTTGGTTGTTATCTTTAAGTGGAGTTTTCTCTGAACTAGTGGATTTAGAGATGTGTTGGTTTTCCTTTAAGGTATCGAAGTAATGCCTGCGTTAGTTATTTGGTACACACGTTTGATGTTTCGTGAGTGTGAAAAGATCTTCTTTGGGGCACTAATAATTACATTATGTAGACAGATATTCCATACAGGATCTATTTCTTACAAAAATCGTTCATTTAATTTGATGTTTTCGTATTCGTATATGAGCTAGATACAATTTTAATCTCAGATACTATTGACGGTATACATTTATATGGATGTTATATTGGAATTTAATTTTTGTTATGCGATAGTGTGGCTCTGGTTACTCTGATGTGTAAATATTTTCCATTGATCTCTATACTAACTGGAGTTGAACTTCAGTTGTCTGTATGGACACATATGCCCATATTTCGTTTCTTGCTAATTTCAAATATGACCGCTATGAAATATTGAAGAAAACAAAAATAAAATACATTTCGCTTCCGCTCTCATAACAATCTATCATACCATATTGACTAAAAATTCAAATCAGGAGGTAAGCAAGCAATTCTTCGTCACATAATAACTGATGGAAACTTGTTTGCCAAATTGAAGCATGGTGGATAATGCATATCATGTGCAAAACATTTGAATGTGGATCCACGCTGCAGTTCTGTGTTCAGACACAAGAGTTACATATCCATTTTTATGGAGATATTTCATATTTTATGAATTTTGTTATCCATGTATCTGAAGTATTGCATCTTTGCATTATACGTTATTTGATTGTAATATTTTGCTAAATTTTCCGAATATATTTTCTGATTAAATTCCATGTGGTCATTTATAATTTCGTCAGGGATTGTGTGTAACTGCGACGGAGCGGCCGAGCTCATTAAGGCGCTTTGCTACGATGCGCGAGGCATGGATGTTTGTGCCGTCTTTGCTATACGCTAGTCCATAACTGGTTTGTAAGTTCTGGGACTGATAACCCCAACATTTTTGATTGTGTTTATATGGATAAATATTACCAATTCTTTTACATAATTCATTATTTTACCATCAGGTGCGCCTCGGTTGCACAGTGGGAGAGTGCCAGACTACAAATACAAACGGTCGTGGGTTCGATCCCCACCAGGTCCTAGGATTTTTATCTGTCACTTTCCACTTCTTTCACCCTTGGCAGTGTTGCTCATTTGAAAAATACCGAGGAGCACCGTGGTTCGGAACCCACTTTAAACCGTAGGTCCCCCTATAACTGGCTGGGTAAGTCAGTTCGAAGGTCGGAGGAAGGCAACGGCGTACCATCTCCAAACACGACCATGCCTAGTAAAAGTGTTCAAACCAATCTTCGGATTGTTGACTGCTTTACCTTTTTAAGGCATAATATGTAACATTTGTAGTGACTTGTAAATATTTGTAGTGATATGTTCTTCCTTTGTAAGACGTTGGGAGCACGTAGAGCCGGCCGCGGTGGCCGAGGGGTCTGAGGCGCTTCAGTCACGGTCTGCACGGCCACTACGGTCGGGGTTTCGAATCCCCCCTCTGGCATGGATATTTGTGCCGTCCTTAGTTGTACGTAGTTCATAAGTAGTTTGTACGTTTAGGGACTGATGACCCCGTAGTTAAGTCCCTAAAGCTTAACAAACATTTGAACATTTTGAATTTTTTGGAGCACGTAGAGCGGATGTTGTGAGATGTTCCTCACTCGGCTCACTTCACTGCGGCCGCTTAATGCCCGAACGTCCAGTACTGTGAGCAGAATCTAGTAAGAGGCTTGTGCTCGCGATGTAAATTAACCCACAGGCTGTCGTGCGATATATCCAAAGAATTAGAGGTCTTTAAAGTCCTCACCCGTAAGCATAACCATTTGTAGTTATTATACGTACTATACACGGTAAAGACTGATGATCACGTAGTTAAGAACCATAAGATTAACAAACATTTGAACATAGACGGTAAAAGAAAACATATGGCGCTTTATTTATGCTTTTACTTACATTTTTCAACTGCACTGAAGATATTATAGACAACGGCACTGATGAAGACGTGTTGGATACAAAAGAAAATAGCGGGTTGCCGTTCGGAACAGATGTACAAGAGGATGACGTCGACGATAACGACGCTGTCATTTCACCACCGTCAGATTCGTCGAGCACTTTCATTGCTTCAACGGAGATTGGGCGTGGAATTGAGGTCGTCATTGATGGTGAACGCTGCTTTGATGATTTTAAATCGTCGAATAGTACTTCTCCCGTCTCCGTAACAGAAGAATATATGCGACGAGCCGTTTGCGTTTTATACACCGCGTCACAACTGCAGTGGAAACGAATGAGGCGGTTTTTCAACAAGCAGTGTAACGTAATTTAATTTTCAATACCTTTTATGCACATCATTTTGTTATATGTAAGGCTGACACTATTGAAGTGGAGTAAAATTGAAATAGTTACAGTACATACGTTTCATTTTGTAATATTATTTCCTCCTCCACTTCCCTAGCTCTTAAATTTCACATTTCAGGGGACTCGCTGTTGTCCCTTCATTACACAGTACTAGATGTTCGGGCATTAAGCAGCCGCAGTGAAGCGGGCCGAGTGAGGAACAACCCGAGCGCGCCAATGTTTAAAAGCTGCACTTTAAGGAGGCCATAACTGCGTAGTATCTGAATGATGGCCCAAATTTTCACCTGATATCGCATTCTGGAGTCGATATGTAGCTCGTGTATCTTTTTCTCGAGAAAATATGAGGTCGAGTTGATGATGTTCCCTTGTAAGAACGACATACACATGCCCGAGGGAGGATTCGAACCTCTGACGCGGGAGGCCGTGCGATCCAGTAACGTGGCGCTGCATACCGCTCGGCTACTCCGACGCGGCTCTTGTTTCCAATGCCAAGAAAAGTAGTACAAGCGAATATTGTTAATATTAAATGTCGCCTACCAGCATCAACCAGTTTTCCCAGAGACCTAGTCAACATAAATTTCCACTCTTCCTTACCTATTTTTGCATTCAGATTATCCGGAATCAAAGTCATACCAGTAATTACATTATAAAATAAATGTACGTTATTAATTATTAATATGTAGACATAGCATATAAGGTGGTGAAATTTCCTGCCGCCTTACAAGGAATTTACGAAGCCTGAAACTTGTTTACCAGAAAAAAGTCACGAAAATAATAAGCAATTAAATGGATCTCTTTTCACTTCGTTATTAGAAATGACTAAGGATTAATTGTCACTATGATATTAGGAAAGAGATACTTCTCCATCGCAATCGGTCGTCGCTGAAGGAAAAGTTTGTATGTGTTTATACAGTTTTCTGAACGTAAAAACCAGATGACATTCCGACATCGAAACAAGGACAGATACCTAGTAATTCGCTTTAGTCTCTTTTTGTGTTTGACAAATGTTCAAGTGTTTGTTAAGCTTAAGGAACGTAACTGCGGGGTCATCAGTCCCTGAACTTACAAACTACTTATGAACTAGCTTATACTAAAGACATCCATGCCCGGCGGGCGGATTCGAACCCCCGACCGTAGCGGCGGTGCAGACAGTGACTGTTGCGCCGCAGACCGCTCGGCCACTGCTGCCGGCTGTGTTTGACAGTAAAGCCAAACTTGCACTACTTTTCTTGCTTGCAAATGCGGCAGTACCACCACTGAATAAGTCGTATTTACTTGTGAGAACGACAGAAATGTACTCTTCACAATTTCCAAAACTGTTCTCTAGTTTTAACGAAAACCGAATCTCACAGCAAGCCTCACGCTGTCACACATTCTTCACTTTAGAATTTCACAATGAGTGGCACTTGCAAGACAGACTGTGGCACTTCACGACGACTAAAAAAGTCGGAATCTTTCAGCGCTTACTTTCTACAAAATCGACTAAATTCTTTCATCTATTTTAGAAGATTTTAAATTTTAATGTAATTATGTATTAACAGTGAACAACCTACAGATTTTATCAGTAATTTACTTCATGCAGTGTATTATTACGGTTGGAAGAATGCCAGCGGTTTGAAAATGGACGATAAGGCAGAAACTAGTTACCAACTCCTAAAGAGTGCAACTGTGACGGAAAAATAAATTGTTTTCAATAAATTCTTTCTCTCTTCTTTCTCTTTGGCCATGTTTCCGCGCATGCAGGGTCAGCCTTGTTAATCCGAATTTGGCGTGTTAATATTTACGGGTGGCCGGGTGCCGTTCCTGTCCCTACCCTATGCTCTCCAGGAGGAAATGTGTATCCCAAATATCTGGGGATAGCATTATATGTGTGAAAACGTAAAGTTACGAAATGTGTAACTGAGGCGGGAATTGGTTACCAGGCCGGTATTCACCCAGGAGGATGTGGAAAACCGGCTGGCCTTCGTTTGTCCGCCAGGCGGGTTCCAAACGGGGCCGGTACGCCTCCCCATCTCGGAAAGCTGTGTGGTAGACAGCACGGCTAACCGAGCGGGTACAAAATCTACATCTACATCTACATGAGATACTCTGCAAATCACATTTAAGTGCCTGGCAGAGAGTTCATCGAACCACAATTATACTATTTATCTCCCATTCCATTCTCGAATAGCGCGCGGGAAGAAAGAACATCTGAATCTCTCTGTTCGAGCTCTGATTTCTCGTATTTTATTCTGATGATCATTTCTACCTATGTAAGTGGGAGTCAACAATATATTTTCGAATTCGGAGGAGAATGTTGGCGATTTGAGTTTCGCAAGTAGCCCACGCCGCAGCGATAAGCGCCGTTGTTTTAGTGATTCCCAACCCAGATCCTGTATCATTTCCGTAACACTGTCTCCCCTATATCGTGACAATACGAAACGAGCTGCCCTTCTTCGGATTCATTCGATGTCCTCCGTCAAACCCACCTGATACCACCTGATAAGGATCCCACACTGGGCTACAATACTCCAAAAATGGACGGACAAGTGCAATGTATGCAGTTTCTTTAGTAGTTCTGTTGCATCTTTTAAGGGTTCTGCCAATAAAACGAAGTCTCTGGTTCGCCTTTCCCATGATATTATCTACGTCTTCTTTCCAGTTTATGTCTGAAGTAATAGTAATTCCTAGGTATTTTGTGGAGTTTACAGCCTTCACATTTGATTGATTTATGTTGTAAACAAAGTTTAACGGATTTCTTTTCGTACCCATGTGGACGACATCACACTTCTCATTATTTAGAGCCAATTACCAATTTTTACACCATAATGATATCTTATTCAGATCGTTCTGCAGTTGGTTTTGATCTTAAGATGATTTTACTAGACGGTAAATGACGGCGTCTTCTGCAAACAACCTAAGAGAGCTACTTAGATTTTCCCCTAAATCGTTTATGTAAATAAGGAATAACAGAGGACCAATAACACTACCCTGTGGAACGCCCGATATCACCTCTGTTTTAGTCGATACCTTACCATCGATTACTACGAACTGTGTCCTCTCTGACAAGAAATCCCCTATCCAGTCGCATATTTAGGGCGATATACCATAACCACGCAATTTTATTAAAAGCCGTTTGTGAGGTACGGTGTCAAAAGCTTTCTGGAAATCAAGAAATACGGAATAGATTTGCGAACCTTTGTCGATAGCACCCATCACTTCGTGTGAATAAAGAGCTAGTTGTGTTTCGCATGAACGATATTTTCTAAATCCGTGTTGACCTTGGGTCAATAGATCGTTCTGTTCGAGATAATTCATAATATTTGAATACAGGATATGTTCCAAAACCCTGCTGCAAATTGACGTCAATGAAATAGGCCTGTAGTTTAGTGGGTTACTCCTACTGCCTTTCTTGATTATAGGTGTGACCTGGGCAACTTTCCAATCTTTTGGTACAGATCCTTCTATGAGAGAGCGGTTGTATATGACTGTTAAGTAATCGACTGAATAACGTTATTAAGAAGGATGGAAAAGCTGGTAGAAGACGACCTCGGCGAGGATCAGTTTGGGTTCAGGAGAAATGTAGGAACACGGGAGGCAATACTCACTTTACGGCTTATCCTAGAAGATAGATTAAGGAAAGGCAAACCTACATATCTAGCTTTGGTAGATTTGGAGAAGGCTTTTGACAACGTTGATTGGAATAAACTCTTTCAAGTTATGAAGCAAGCAGGAGTAAAATATAGGGAGCGTAAGGTTATTTACAACTTGTACAAAAACCAGACAGCAATTGTTAGAGTTGAAGGGCATGAAAGGGGAGCAGTGGTTGGGAAGAGAGTAAGACAAGATTCTAGTCTTTCTCCAATGTTACTCAGTTTGTACATTGAGCAAGCTATAAAGGAAAGCAAGGAGAAATTTGGAGAAGGAATTAAAGTTCAGGGTGAAGAATTAAAAACATTGCGTTTTGCCGACGACATAGTAATACAGTCAGAGACAGCAAAGGACCTGGAAGAACAGTTGAATGGAATGGACAGTGTGCTGAAAGGTGCATATAAGACGAACATTAACAAGAGTAAAACAAGGGTAATGGAGTGCAGCCTAAGAAAATTAGGTGATGCTGAAGGAATTAGATTAGGTAACGAAACAATAAAGGAGGTAGATGACTTTTGTTACTTGGGCAGTAAAATAACAAATGATGGTCGCAGTACAGAGGATATAAAATGCAGAATGGCAATGTGTAGAAAAGTGTTCTTAAAAAAGAGAAATTTGTTAACATCGAATATAGATTTAAGCCTAAGGAAGTCCTTTCTGAAGGTATTTGTGTGGAGTGTTGCCTGGTACGGGAGTGAAACATGGACGATAAACTGTGCGGAAAGGAAGAGGATAGAGGCTTTTGAAATGTGGTGCTACAGAAAAATGCTGACGATTAGGTGGGAGGATCGCATAACTAATGAGGGGGTACTGAACAGAATTGGGGAGGAAAGGAATTTCTGGCATACCTTAACTAAAAGAAGGGATAGATTGGTAGGACACATTCTTAGACATCAAGGAATCGTGAATTTAGCATTGGAGGGAAGTGTGTGGGGTAAAAACCGCAGAGGAAGATCAAGAGATGGATACAGTAAGCAGATTCAGACAGATGAAGGTTGCTGTTGTTATGTGGAGTTAAAGAGGCTTGCTCAGGATAGGGTATTGTGGAGTGCTGTATGAGAACAGTCACCGGACTGAAGACGACAGCAACAACAACAACAACAAATAGAAAAACAAAAACATGACACACACACACACACACACACACACACACACACACACACACTCACACACTCACAAAACACAGAAATGAGAAATGATTTATTTCCCCGTGCATTCTCCAATTCGAGCGTAGACGCTACATGAAGGTGTCTATGGTAAAGTCAACTAGCAAGTAGTTTTCATCGGAATATTTCTAAAGGGAGGAATTTCTTAGTAATCTACATCTACATACATACTCTGCAATTCACCGTAAGGTGCGTGGCGAAGAGTACACTGTACCACTACTAGGCATTTCCTTTCCTATTCCACTTCCAAATTGAACGAGGAAAAAAAGAATGCCTATATGCCTCCGTACGAGCCCCAATTTTTCTTATCTTGTCTTTGTGATCTTTACGCGAAATGTAAGTAGGCGGCAGCAAGATCGTACTACACTCAGCTTCAAATTCCGGCCCTCTAAATTTACTTAATAGAAATTCACGAAACGAACGTCATCTTTCTTCCAGCGATCCCCAATTGAGTTGCCGGAGCATTTCCGTGACACTCGCGCATTGGTCGAACCTACCGCTAACAAATCTAGCTGCTCGCCTCTGAACCGCCTCTATGTCTTCCTTCAAACTGATCTGCTGCGGGTCCCAAATACTTAAGCAATACTCAAGACGTGATCGTACAAGCGTTTTATAAGCGGTCTCCTTTACAGGTGAAGTACATCTTCCCAAAATTCTACCAATAAATCGAAGTCGGCTGTCCGCCTTACTCACAACTGTCCTTACATGCTCGTTCCATTTCATATCGCTCTGCAATGTTAGATATTTGAACGACGCGACAGCATCGAGACGCTCACTACTAATGCGGTATTCAAACATTATAGGATTGTTTTTTCTACTCATGCGCATCACCTTATATTTTTATACATTGAGAGCTAGCTGCCATTCTTCGCACCAATTTTGTCTAAGTCATTCTGTATGCTATTACAGTCAGTTACAGACGACACCCTCCCATACACCACAGCATCATCAGCAAACAGCCGCAAATTACAACTTACTCTGTCCATCAGATCATTTATATAGATAGAAAATAATAGCGGTCCTATCACACTCCCCTGGGGCACGCCTGACGATACACTCGCCTCTGATGAACACTCGCCGTCGAGAACAACGTACTGCGTTCTATTACTTGGGAAGTCTTCCAGCCAGTCACAAATCTGTGAACCTATTGCATAAGCTCGTATCTTCGTTAGCAGTCGACTCAGAGTGTGGCGCGCTGCCTACAATGGGCTGATTCTCTCTCTCTCTGTCGGAGTGCTGTTCCACGACTGCGAGGCCTGAAATAATTCTCTGTCTGGGTGGCGTGGCGGGCGGTGCGGATTACGCGGTGTGCGCCAACTCTGCGTGCCGGCGATAAGACGGTGGGCGCCAGTGCGCATGCGCGCCTCGCTCGGTAATGATGGCCCAGACGCGCCCGCGGGCATCCACTTAGGGCCTTTGAGTGTGTGCGCAATAAACCGCTTACGTAGGAGTGAGCCGGCGAGCGCCCTGTAATTAGAGCCAGCGACGGAGACGACGACAAGTGTGGGACGGGCGTAGCGCCCAGACAGTCTGCCGTACACACCTAAAGCTCTCATCTGTAACGCCGGGACACATGCGACTGCAGACCTGCCGAAATCCGAATGATCCACCGACAAGTTCCGGAGTCGAGGTTCTCCTGGAAATTGAGACATCGGTCCAATAAAACGGGGATGACTAGAGAAAGAGAGAGAGAAGGGGGGGGGGAGATGTGGTAATACGTTCATGTCGGTCTGTGGGAGATCACTGTGGTGATTTCGAAGGAATACAGAGGTACACTTCAAAAAGCCGAGATCATTGTTCATTATTTCGTCAAAACTACCTTCTCATCATATTTAAATGCAATAAAACCGAATTACGAGGGGTATTCAAATAAAAAGGTACGAACGACACTGTAGGTATAATTGAATTGAGAAGTAATCACCAGAGGTCTGAACACAACTAGCCCACTGTTTGACGAGCCGACGGATTCCCTGTTCGAAGAATTCATGTAGCTTTGAAAAAATCATTCTTATGCCAAGTCTGCAAAATATTTTTGTTACATTCTACCGGTTTCGGCAGTTGCTGCCATAAATAGGAAATCAACAACATATTTTAAATCACAGCTACTGAGATAACATTTTTACTAAGTACAGCAACTCTTGATGTGATAATCATCTCACTCTTGCTTATACTAAATTTGATGGCAAATTCTTGTACTAGATGTTCCCATACATCCAATTGTGCTTGCACTTCCTCCTCCTTATTCCCCCAAATCATCAGATCGTCCGCTAACACTATAGCTTTTATCTTTCCTTCACTAATTACTTGTGCTACTGTACTCATTATATCATCCATCACTACAATAAAGAGTAATGGTGAAAGAGCACTTCCCTGCCTCAAGCCATTCTTCTGTTTAATCCACTCTGATCTCCCACCTCCCACTTTCACACAGCTCACACAGGCATGATACATTTCCCTTATCCTCCAAATAGTCTGTTTTGCTATCCCTCTCTTCTCTAGGGCTTTCCACACTTTACTTCTATGTACACTGTCATATGCTTTTTCAGTGTCCAGGAAGGTCATTGGTACATCTATTCCATATTCGTAGTGTTGTTTCTGCAGTTGCCTTACAGCAAAAATTAGATCCAACGTGGACCTTCCTGTACTGAAGCCATGTTATTCTTCTCTCATCTCTCCATTTTTGTCCGAATTCGTGCTTCCAAAATTTTCTCAAAAATCTTTGCACAGTGACTCATCAGTGTTATCCCACGATAGTTCTTGCACTCTTTCCTATTTCCCTTCTTAAATATTGGGACAATTATTCCCTTCTTCCAGTCTTCTGGTATATAGAGAGGAACAATTGGAGTAACAAACCGTGGGGAACGATTGAGGAGAGTGGAGGGTTTCAAGTACCTAGGAAGCCTGATACAGGAAGATGGGAAAAACGACACAGAAATAAACGCGCGAGGAAGAAAAGCAGAAGCATTTCGGAAATGTCAGAAGCCTGATATGGAACAGGGGTGTACCCCTAAGAAGTAAAGAAGTTATATACCGGTCATACTATGTCCCGATCCTGACATATGAATATGAAACCTGGGTCATGAAAGGAAGAGAGAAAAGCAAATTACAAGCTAGTGAGATGAAATTCTTGAGGAACAGTATTGGAGTGACAAAGAGAGACAGGTTACGAAATGGGAGGATCAGAGAGTTAATGAAGATGGAACCATTACAAGAGGAGATAGAGAAATCAAGGCTGAAATGGTATGGGTATATTAAGCGATTGTTGGAGAGGAAGAGACCCAAAAGGATGCATGAGATGAAAAAGGAAAGACACCAATAAAGGACTGAAAGGAGTGGAGGAAGGTGTAAAGAAGAAATGAGAAGACTGGACCAAGGTGAAGACGGAGAGATGGTGGGAAGCCAGAAGACGACGGAGAGGCTTATGTTCGAAGCAGACCCAGCCAGAGGCTGGAAACTGTCTTAGATGACGATGAACATCAATTCTAACATTATGTACAAATGACATCTGTTCCAATAATATCATCTTTACATATTGTTAGAGTCTGTAACGAAATAACTTCCTCATTTCTAATAGTTAAAGATTAATAATTAACATTTTAATTATTAAAAGAATACCTACTACATTATTTAAAATGAAAGGGCTTTTAGAAACAATTACAATATTTTATTATAAATTAGATATTGTTGTATTCAGTAAAAATCTTATTGTCTTTCTATATCTTCATCTACATCCATACTCCGCAAGCCACCTGATGGTGTGTAGCGGAAGGTACCTTGAGTACCACTATCGATTTTCCCTCGTATTCCAGTCACATATTGTTCGCGGATAGAAAGATTGTCGGTATGCCTCTGTATGGGCTCTAATCTATCTGATTTTATTCTCGTGATCTCTTCGCGAGATATACGTAGGTGGAAGCAATATACTGTTAGACTCATCGGTACAGGTATGTTCTCGAAACTTCGACAAAAGCCCGTAACCGAGCGACAGAGCGTCTCTGACGCAGTCTCCCACTGGAGTTTATCGATCATCTCCGTAACGCTTTCACGGTTACTAAATCGTAAAATATTGATGTAAAATATTTTGTTGATGTACGGTTGATGGCAGCAACTGCCGAAACCGGTGTAACGTAACAAATAAAAATATTTTGCAGCATTAAATCCGCAGGAGTTTGCGGAAAAGTTGCTGTCCTATAACGTTGAACGATTGTGTTCAGTCGTCGTCGATTCTTTTTCGCAGTATCTTTTCTCCGGCCTCAGCGATGTTAGAGATTTGTTGTTTTACTGGATTTCTGATATTCACGGTGCAATCGTGAAATGGTCGTATCCCCACGTCATCGCTACCTCGGAGATTCTGTGTCTCATCTCTCGTGCGCCTAATTTAAAGCCATCTTGAAAATGACTTAAATCGTGATAACGTTGTAACCTTCCCATCCCACACAATCGGCAATGTACTGAACAATTAATTAAGCCCGTATGCCTAAAAGTCTCTAACTGTCCGGGCAAAGCTATCGAAATGAAACCGCTAGTGTAGTGGAAGTTACAACTGAGACGACGCTCTACTTTCGCTCTCTCGTAACAACGTGCGTCCAGTAAAAAAGGAGAAATTTGGAAAAATAATATTAATAAAATAGGGAAAAGTATGAATGGTATATACAATTCAATATAGCAGGTAAACAAATATACGGTCGACAGCTAGCGATACGAGCAACAGAAAGAATAATAACATAGGGAATTAATGACTGTCAGATTACTAACAAATCACTAAACCATAAAATTCTGTTAACTGGAGGGCATGAAACACACACAACTAAGAACAACGAGGCAAGGCGCAAAAGACATTCAGGTATTAAATAACAAAATTACATATGAAAGTTTCAATAGCAAATTGGCGGCAAGCAACAATTACCAGAGCGCGGTATCAAACGCAACTCAAGTACTTATCAAACTGCAAATATCTCACCTTAAAACTTGATTTATTGCTGATAGATTCAATAACTTCATGAATAGTAATTATCAAACCTGTAATTAAGCAGTTGCAATGGTCTAAGTATTACACTACGTAGTTGAGCACAAATTTATGAAAGCAAAGTTCATAAAAACTCGAACCACAGCTTTGATTTAATATTTCTAATAATTAACCTTTTATTGTGATAGTCTGATTTATCTGATGAAATTATAACTGAATTTCCGTTATGCAACAAAAAAAAAGCCTATAACTACTCAGTTGTTAAACTTTGCAAAATATTTACTGGTCACTAACACTTGGAATCTTTGTTCAAATACGTCAAATACACAAATATTTAACTGAACAAACATTGCTGTTGCACTCTTTATGAGGTTATAGAAGCAATCCTGCAGTCTGTAAATGAAGAGGGCTTGTGTCGGAAGGTGCGGACAGACATATCCGCGCCGTGTCCGGGGCGGGACATGTCCGAGTATCGGCCGTCACCCGGAGAACGAAATATACCATTGAAATGAATGCAGGTGGCCACACGGGACCTGTGCCGGGCACGGGCAGGGCACGAACGTCAACGGACCGGGAGCGGGCCGGCCGGAATTGCCAGACTTTAATTTTTGACGTGACGGGCACGGACGCCGGACGACGCGATGGTATTGTGTCTCAACCGTGGAAGACTGTTTGTTGTAATAAATGGACGCGGAATGTTTAACAGGAGAAGTTCGTAAGTTTCCAGTACTTTACGACCAGACTGACGTCAAGTACCGAAAAAGCTATTACAAGGACAAAGTATGGAAGACAATTGCAGCAGATTTGCAAGCCAAAGGTAAGATAACAATTATTCAAGTTTCAATACCAGAAAAATTTAGTAATATAAAAATTATACAAGTTTTAATACCAGACAAATATTAATTTACTCTTTATTTCGCAAACAAATATGTTTTTAGAATGAAACTTTCACTCTGTAGTGGAGTGTGCGCTTCTGTGAAGTTTGGAAAGTAGGAGGCGAGGTACTGGCGGAAGTAAAGTTGTGAGGCGGCATCGTGAGTCGTGTCGGGGTAGCTCAGTCGGTACAGCGCTTGCCCGCGAAAGGCAAAGGTCCCAGGTTCGAGTCCCGGTTCCGGCACACAATTTTAATCTGCCAGGAAGTTTCAAATGTGTTTTTGCTTTATGCCACTGGTATATCGTCTTTAGAAGTCGACAGAAATCTGTGCTGCGTCATCCTAAAATATTCATAAAAAACTTCGTCTCATCGTCCTTGAGATGAGGAAATAATGTTTGAAACTGTCCCTGTACTTGTCTTGTTTTCCAGGTGCTGTGGATCCATAGATTTCTTCGTTTTCTTTGCCTTGCTTCGGTTTCTTCTTCGTCTAAAACAAGTGCTATGAGTCCTAATTCACTATTACTAAAATTAGCGAACATATTTACAACTTTCACAAACAGGAACACAGATCAGCGCGTTCGAGACGCTACAGTGAACTGAGGAGCGGGCCAGAGCACGGACGTGGCCCGGTTATGTGTGGCCGTAGATGAAAGGCCCGGAGCACGGACGTAACCCGTCCGACACTTCGTCCGGACACGGCCCGGATATGTGCGTCCCGACCTTTTAATATTGAATAGGACAAGGATCCTGCCTGGTTGATGAGCTGAGAGAGTGATTTGGACGACACCAGGTATTTTGTAAGAACAGTTTTCGCTATTGAATTTTATCGCTGGCTAGTCGTACATGCTAATTAATTAGTTGCTGGCTCGATCGTACTTCGGATGGAGACGATGTGGCGTGGTGCAGGCATTATTGGCATACAACAGAAAATTCTTCTTGGCGTCGGAGGAAGTCCTTGGGCCACAGCTTTCCTCTTGACTGTCACAACTTGCTGGGTAAATGCTGTGCCCGTATTATTTGCAAATTGCCCAATCACCGTAACTTTTGTGCCAAATCAATCTACTCCTCCATAGGCCCCACCGACCAACACAGACCGGTCGCTTCGAGCAACACTCTCCAACTAACGTTTTCGCCACGCGCCCTTATGCTGCCAGCGAGCTACCTACTCCAGAGATTATACAATAGCAACGACCCTGAGTAGCCCAGCGTGTCTACTACATTCACGATACAATATCTCATTTTGTATTCATATTAGATACATAAATCATGATACACCTCATTCTACGTCACAATTACCAAAACACATAAGTGACAATTACATAACATATGACAATGAGTAATCAGACCAATAATATTTACACCTGTGTGACACATAACTGGTTTACACATAGCGTAACTAGGTAGTTGTCACTGTGCTGTTGCCTCACAACCTACCATTGTAGCAGCTGTAGCGGCTCTCACGCCTGCACCAAACACCTGTTGTGTTGCATAGGCGTTGTCTGTCTCAGCGCCGTCGTCTTTGTTTACATGTCTCTTCATACGTATGCCTAGTGAGTATCTTTGGCTCATCAGTGTATATGTCGCTTGCTTGAGAGTCATTAACCTGACTTATCTTCACATTTATATTGAAAACGGAAAAATGAAAACGATGTGAGTCCTCTGGCTTCTGAGTGAAAACAATTTTTTCTTCCTTTTCTTACATTCGATACAGCCGTAACAAAATGTTTTTTTGGAGGATTTAAGTCCGTAAGAACACTTTTATTTATTATCTTTCATCGGAAAAAGTCTTAGAATACTATTTCACTTTCATTTCTACGAGTTACTAGGCAATGAAATGTCGGTAGTAACTGACGTAGAATCAGTAAGTAGGGGAGGGGGATTTGAATAAAAAAACATTTGAGATTTGATGCAACAGAAGTAGGTCAAATGTTACATGCTCTGATGAGGTATGAGGAGGTTCTGCAGAGAATATTGAACATTTACGTCATGAAGGGACAGACTTATAGTACAAGTGCTAAGACGCCAATGGAAGCTGTAGTGAGTGAAAGCAGTCGGAAAAGACAAACGGAGAAGACAAATATCGGAATACATCCCGCCAACAATTGAGGAAGTATAGTGCAAATGAAAATAGTAAATATAGTATGCAGCATTGGTCGTTTTTTATTAATGGTTTTGCAGATCACATAATGATCATCTTCAATGCACCTGTCATCGTAATATCAGCTGTGCATAATCATATGCTATATTATGTGCAAATGTTACTGTGAGACGAAGACGCAGACGCTGGAGAGGAAATTTTTTGGCGAACCGAATCTATCCTTATGATTTTGTAGGCGTCAGGAGCCTCAGTCACATAATTTTTTTTAAAGAGCTGACCGCAATTTAACAGAAAGTTTTATTTATTGTCAATACCTGGTTTCCGCCTTAGGCCATTTTCAAGTACTGTGATAAAAACCTATCTGTCAACTTTTATCACAGCACTTGAAAATGATCTAAAGCCGAAACCAGGTAGTGACAATAAACAAAACTTTCACTCAAGTGGCGATCAGCTCTTTTTTTTTCTTTTAAGAAAACAAGGCACTAATCTATCCTGTTCTCATGAGAAAGTATAATGATTTCTTCTTGTGATTTTATCTCGTCGCTGTTACGAGGTCAAGATGGATGCGTATCTTGCCATATGAAACTGCAGAAAGAGATCGGTCTAACCGATCGGGGCATTCTAACATGATTTGGCAGCAAATCGTTTAAACGAGCAGATTACGGAATATTAAACAAAGAACCTCGTAACAAGGATAGAAGACGCCAAAATACCAAAATTATTTACGGATTATTGCTTAGTCACCGGAAGACCGAGATAAAGATCAATAATTACAATTAAGAAGGTGTAGCAGAGAAATTTGTAAGTACCTATAGAAACAGGAGGAAGAAGGAGCTACATTCGGTCCAATAGTGATGATAAAGTATATTAACCTTCCTCCCCCTCCCCACCCCCGCTTCTAAAATCCCTAAAATAAAAATGGTACGCCTGCAGTACTCTGTGGATATCAGTTCGGTTGTAGCAAACAGTGCAGAAGGTTACAGCTTCACGTCCTCCGACGTCGTCGTTCGCCGTTGTCGTCACAGCAAGGCGTGTGTGATCCAGAGAGCAGGCCACGCTCTGCCGAGCGCGTAACCCTTTGGCGGCAACTTTGATGCAGCCGGTGATCGATCCCCGCACAGTCGACCGGAACGTTCGCGCGGCGTTGCGCGACCCGCACAAAGAACCCTCACCATCATATCGTTATCGGCTCAGATACTTCAGTGGCATGCGTATATCAACGTCCGAACAAAGACGATGCTATGTATAGCCAAAAATCTGAAAAAATGAACATTTATTTGCACTTCCCTTCAAAGACAGGTACATGACGAGTCACTCGGGCAGCTGAGGCCTCCGTCGTCTTTCGTAATATTTAGCGTCAACCTAAAATTTTGGCGACATTTATGAGTCGTTGGTAGCTTCTTCTTTTCGGTTGGCTGTTGTAAGGCTTTTCAACGACAGGGATTGTAAGAATTACCAAACGATTATCATCATTGATAAAGCGCTCTTGCTCGTTAGCATCAGTAGTGAAACACTTGTCTCGAGATTACTCCTTTTACCATCGAGTATTAACGGAAAGAACAGCGGAGAGAATAAAAGATCCACAAACAGTATCATAAACAACACACAAAGAAAGCATATCCATATATAATTTCTTAGATTTTCACGGCAGGTGTTGTTTTGAATAAAACAATTCTGGGTGTTAGGCCGCGTCATTTTTTTAAATAATTAGCAAATGACTTGCCGACGTTTCGACCATTCTGCAGTGATCCTCTTCAGGGCGGTTAACTGTTGGATGCTGCTGAATGTACGCCCTTATATACTGTGACTTTTTCGGTTATCTAATACCGACGTCATGCATCTAAATGGTGATTGGCTGGCAGTAGCGTATCACCAGTCTCTTATGTTTGCTACCCGGTGAGTCATTGGTAGGCAAAATCTTATGTCTCCCCTATATTTTTTCTTCCGCAATCCATAGCATGACAAATCACATAAACAACGTGCGTTGATTGCATCGCAATATTCCAATTACATCCCGAGATATTGCGACGCGAATTTGACGCTTGAAATACGCGAAACGCGCGGCTAGCGCACGTCCTGAGCAGCATGGGGTTCTCGCCTGAGTCGCAAGACGTGCGTAAGCCGCGCGTTTCGCGTATTTCAAGCGTCACCTTCGCGCCGCAATATCTCGGGATGTAATTGGAATATTGCGATGCAATCAACGCCACTGTTTATGTGGTTTGTCATGCTATGGATTGCTGAAGAAAAAATATAGGGGGTCTATTTAAAAAAACATAAGTTTGTGTTAAAAAACACATTTGCTTTCGTTTAGAATGTTTCCAAATATGTACATTCATTAGCCCCAGCCGTTCATTGATACCGGTGAAAGTCGTTTTCCAATAGCTGTTACTGCTCCAGAGATATTTGGGTGGACAAGATGGCTGGGACACCCTGTATATATCTTACACAATATACAAATGGTAACATTCTATATTGTTTACAACTGTAGTCTTGTTGTTGTTGTTCTTTTGGTCTTTAGTCCGGAGACTGGTTTGACTGAGCTCTCCACCGTACCCTATCCTGAGCAAACCTCTTCATGTCCTCATAAGAACGGCAATCCACATGCATCTGAATTTGCTTACTACATTCGTCTCTTGGACTCCCTTTGCGATTTTCCCCAATAAACTTTCCTCTAATGCCAAATTTACGATTCCTTGATGTCTAAAAATGTGTCCTACCAATCGATCTCTTCTTTTAGTCAAGGTATGCAAAAATTCCTTTTTTCCCCAACTCTATTCAATACCTTTTCATTAGCTACGCTATCTACCCACCTAATGTTCAGCATTCTTCTGTAGCACCGCATTTCAAAAGCCTTTACCCTCTTTCACTCTCGTACAAGGCAACACTCCATACAAATTCCTTCATAAAGGACTTCCTTACTCTTAAATTAATATTCGATGTTAGCAAATTTCTCTTGTTCAAAAACGCTTTTCTTCCCAATGCCATTTCGCATTTTATACCCACTTTACTGCGACCGTCATATTTTATTTTACTACCCAAGTAACAAAAATTATCTGCCACCTTTATTGTTCCGTTACCTAGTCGAATTCCTTCAGCATCGCTGATTTTCTAAGGCGGCATTCCATTACCCTTGTTTTGCTGTTGTTAATGTTCATTTTATACGATCGCTTCAATACATTGTCCATTCAGTTCAATTGCTTTGCCATGACCTTTGCTGTCTGACAGACTTACAATGTCATCAGCAAAACTCAATGTTTTCATTTATTCACCCTGAACTTTAATGCCTTCTCCAAATTTCTTCTTGCTTTCCTTCACAGCTTGCTCAATGTAAAAATTGAATAACATTGGAGAAAGGCTACAACCCTATCTTACTCTCTTCTCAAACACTGCGTCCCTTTCATGCCCTTCAATTGTAATACAGCTATTTGGTTAATGTACTAGTTGTAAATAATCTGCCGTTACCTACGTTTTACTCAAAAAAATGTTCAAATGTTTGTAGAACTTATGGGACTTAACTACGGGGTCATCAGTCCCTAAGCTTACAAACTACTTATGAACTAGCTAATCCTAAGGACGGCACAAATATCCATGCCCGAGGGGGGATTCCAACCCCCGACCGTAGTGGCCGTGCAGACCGTGACTGGAGCGCCTCAATCCCCTCGGCCACCGCGGCCGGCTACGTTTTACTCCTGCTGACTTGAGAGTTTCACAGAATGTATTCCAATCAACATTGTCAAAAGCGTTCTCCAAATCTACAAAAGTTAGAAATGTAGGTTTGCCACTCCTTAATCTATCTTCTGAAACAAGTAAAGTAAGTATTGCCTCCCGTGTTCATACATTTTTCCTGAATCCTAACTGATCTTCACCGAGGTCATCCTTCTGTGAAAATTCGTGTTAAAATTTGCAACCATGGCTTATTAATTTGATGGTTGTGTATTTTTTGCAGCTGTCCTTGCCTGCTTATCTTTGAAATAGTAATCATTACATTTATCCTTATCGTCTGAGGGTAATTCGCCTGTCTCATACATCTTACTCACCGGGTAAAATAGTTTTGTAATGCCTGGTTCTCCCAGAGACTTCAGTAGCTCTGAGGGAATGTCATCTACTCCAGGGGTCTTGTTTGGACTTAGGTCTTTCAGTGCTCTATCAAATTAATCTCTCAATATAGTATCTCCTATTTCATCTTCATCTACTAAGTCTTCCTCTCCTACAATATTGTCTCGAAGTTCATTTCCTTTGTAGAGCCACTCTATGTACTCTTTCCACCTTTCAGTTTTCCCTTCTTTATTCAGAACTGGTTTCCCATCTACGTTCTTGACATTCATATAGCTAGTTTTCTTTTCACCAAATGTGTCTTTTATTTTTCTGTAGGCGGTATCTATTTTTCTCCTAGTTATACATTCTTCTACCGATTTGCTTGTGGCTTCTAGCCTCTCCTGCTAAGCCATTTTGCCCTTCCCTGTGACTTCCAAGATTTTTTTGTTAGTCTTGTTCTTCTTCCTCTTTGCTCCTCTGTAGCCTTGACTTAAAGCTACCCATTCCTCTTCTACTGTTTTATTTTCCCTCATTTCTGTCAATTGTTGCCTAAATCTCCCTTCAATTTATCCAGGTCCCATCCCTTATATTTCTACCTTTCTGCAGTGACTTCAGTTTCAGTTTATAGTTCATAACAAATAAGATATTTGCCCATGGACATGTTTTACACTTTAAAACCTGATTCCGAAATCTATGTCTTACCATTATAAAATCTATCTGGTACCTCGTAGTGTTTCGTGGTCTCTTCCACGTATACAACCTTCTTTCCTGATTCATGAACCAAGTGTTACTTATGATTAAATTATGTTCCGTACAAAATTCTAGGAGACGGCTTCCTGTTTCGTTTCTTTTTCGCAGTCCATATTCACCTACTATTTTTCCTTCCTCCATTTACCTACTACCGAATTCAAGTCCCCCCACCAAAATTAAGTTTTCCTCTCAATTTACTGAATAATTTCCTTTACCTCCTCATTCATTTCTTCGATCTCCTCTTTGTCGGCAGGGCTAGTGTGCATAGAAAACCTGTACTACTATGGTCGGTGTTCCATTCGTAACTATCTTGTCTACGATAATGCGATCACTACGCTGTTCATAGTAGTTTACCCGCATTCCTATTTTGTTATTCATTCTTAGACCTACTCCTCTAATACCCCAACGGATTTTGTTTTTATAATCCTCGTCTGACCAGAAAGTCTGTTCCTCTTTCCACCGAACTTCACTCACCCCTACTATATCTAACTTCAACATATTCATTTCCCTTTTTAAATTTTCTAACCTCCCTACTCGATACAGTGATGTGTGATACAGTACAATATTTTGCTGCCTCAGCTCTTTAATTGATGTTTACACGGCGTTTACTTAGTGCGAGACACCATGGGGCTACCATAATAGTGAAGAAGTCATTCTCGTTGCCCTCAGAGATGGTGTGTGATCACCTCGGACGGCTAGTACAGTTGCACGCCTGTGTGGCATAGACAGTACGACGTTATCAATCAGCTTTTGTCGGATATTTTGCCATTCTTCCATGCATGCAATATCCAGCTGTGCAACTGTAGTGGTAGCTGCTGGTCTGGCTGCAATGAGCCCTTGACCAGTGCTTTCCAAAACACCCACTGGTGCTGTCAATCCAGGAATCTCTTGACCTTCTCGTTCAGTCTGGCCGCACTGTGGTTTTCGTTTGGATCCCAGGACACATTGGAATTCCGAGGAACGAACGCGTGGATCGGCTGGCTAGGCAGGCGATTACTGCAAGCCCCTTAGAAATTGGTATTCAGGAGAGGGATCACCGATTAGAGTTACAACAGAAGGTGCTTGGGCTTTGGACGACTGAGTGGGTTGACTCACCTACCCCAAACAAGCTCCGTACAGTGAAGCTTTCTACAGCTCCATGGAAGTCCTCCCTGAGGGCCTCTCGGAAGGAGTCAGTTGTCCTTTGTCGTCTGCGTATTGGCCACACGTGGATGACACATGGCCATCTATTTCAATGGGAGAATCCTACACAGTGTCGCTGTGGCACTTAATTGACAATGGTCCACATCCTCGTGGACTGTCCCCTTTTAGCTGCCTTACGACAGTCCTCTGACCTGCCAGCTGCGCTTCCTTTTATTCTCGGTGACGATGCTGCTACAGCTGATTGTGTTTTACGTTTTATCCGTGCAGCTGGATTTTATCATTTGATCTAAAGGTGGGTATTTTAGCCTAATCTCTCAGGCACCCATCTTTCACTCATCTTTACTCTTCTTATTTTGTACTGTCTCCCTGCTTTTACTCGTATGTTTTAGAATGTGTGGAGTGGCTGGCTCATCCTTTATTATCCTCGCGATCAGCCAGCCACGATTTTCTGCAGTAACCTTTTAGTACAGTTATGTTTCTTTCCTCTTTGAGTTTTCTTCTTTTTACGTTTCTTTCCTCTTTGGGTTTTCTTCTTTTTACGTTTCTTTCCTCTTTGGGTTTTCTTCTTTGAGTATCCTGAAATCATTGTCCATCATGTGTGAGTCATGCTTGGTTTTGAAAAATACATTACGCCGTATCGACTTTGCACGCAACAGGAGACTGATGACCACGCAGTCTAGTCCCCTCTAAACAACAACAACAACAACATCTGGCAGCAATGCATCTGCCAGGTGCGCCCCAAACATGCTCAGTCGGGTTAAAGTCCTGTGTACAAGCTGGCCACTGCATTCGTTTGGTTCCCTCAGCTTCAAGGACATTGTGCACCAGTCCATCTCTGTGTGGATGAGCGTTATCGTCCACCTGAAGGAACCCATCTCTTGTGGCACCCACAAGATATCGTCTCTGTACCTCTGAGCAGTCGAAGCGCCATTCTGGATGACATAGTGTTCAGTATGTCCACACCATTCGTCCACCACCATGTCTCCTGCACATACGCAAGATTGTTGAGAGTTGCACGTTCTCTGTATATGAGGGAATGACGATTGTCCGGCTGAACACAAAACGTTGTCTCATCTGTGAAAAAAACCGGCGCCATTCGTTACGACTGCTGATGCAGTGTCGTGGTTTTAATGGGACACACACCATAGGCCTCCGTGCGTAGAGGCCTGTTTATGTTGACACTGCGTGTCCTGCTGTTGTCTGGAGGGTGCGGTGCAGCACAGTTGCGGACTGTTAACCGGAGATAACGATCATCTATTGGTGGTGTTACCCGTGAACGGTCTTAGTCTTGCATTCTTTTAACGGTTCCTTCTGTCTGAAATCGCGCCCAGGTCTTGAAAATTACACTTTGTGACACTCAAATACCTGTAACTGTGACTGTACCACTTCCATTCTTCCCATGGCTTGAGATAAGTCATGTTGTTGTAATACTACCTGCTCACTACAGTGTCTGAACCTGCTCACTACACTATCTCTACTCCGTAAAACCGACAGAAAGACGTCGAACTAGTTTAGTTCATTCTTCTGACAAAACTTCAGAACCTAGATATCTCGAAAGATCCCATAATTGTTTTGTCGATTGGGGTATGCATAATGGGGAAACATTCTTACCAAACATCTCAAATAGTTCTTGACCGCTATACTGCAAATTTTTACACCATACTGTAATAAACATTTTAAGACACATAGGCCTTACATATACAGGGTGTTTCAGCAGGAATAATACATGTTTTGAGGTGGTGGTACAGACGCAATTGTCGTCTTGATCCCGAAGGCACTGAGATCTGTGTTAGCTTTATAAATATTTAGTTTGCTTCTATGATGATCTGCTTGCCTAAAATACTGGTTTTTGTTTTACATAGCCATCCATTTTCGCTACAGTTGCAAGATCTTCAGTGGGTCTTCTTAAGTGCTTTAAATTTATAAATTTATACTGGAATTCTATATATGTTAATTACTTCAATATCCAAAACTAGGTATACATACCTATATAAAGTTCTTGTATCAATTTCTAATGGAATGGGTGAGTTGAAAAAGGTATACATTCCACAAATTTCACAAATTAAACTGAGATAGCCATTTTCTTCTTTGGACGTATCTACATTCATTGTGCATCAAAAATAACAACTTCCTCTACTTCAAATGCGCTTGCCAACAATAGTCAGATACGAGTGAGTTGAAGAAGGGACATATTCCTGGAAGAAAACATGTACGGGAGACGGAAAAGTTTGCAAGGCGCCGTGGTGAGGAGTTTGTAACTTCAGCAGGCGCTCATGATAGTAAAAATAAAAAAGAACATTTTATAATGTTTTTCAAAAAAGGCTCCTTTTCAGCAACTGATCCACTAGGATAAAAATATCGACGTCTACTACGAAAAGTCCAACAATGAAAAATGTTTAATCGGAAAACATTATTTGTAAATATATGTAGCCAACAGTTTGTAAATACATTTTTTTGCCTTTTTACAAAGATTGAATAATTTTACTTGCTTATTTCTGAAATATTTTTAGCATAATCCACAAATTCGGATGAAGTATGTGCATTTAATAACTTTGAGTTGAAAAAGGTACATATTCTTGAACATATTTACGCAGTTACATAGTAAATAACAAATATTTATACATAGGTACAATGTGCAATGTGTTTGTTACATTTAAATGTACACATTCACAATAGTCAATTTTTTGTATAACAACTAGTTTTCTCACAAAACTGTTTTTTTTTATTTCCTGAAACTTTATTTTTTGGAACGTGTACCTTTATTAACTCACCCATTCAATAATAACCTATAAAAACTAAAATATTTCTTTTTTTTTCAAATGGAAACAATGAAAAGCCCCACTGAGGATGCTACAACTGCAGCGAAACGTCAATGGGTATATAAAAAGAACACCCAGTGCTTTGCTCAAGGTAGAGCCTCAAAGAGAAGCAACTAAACGTAATTATAATTGCTGAGAAGACAGATACAGCTGTAAGTATCTAACGCAAACAAAATTAAAACAAAGCCGAATGAGAACATTTTCGCGAATTCTTTCGTCGGTTCTTGGTTGGAGTTCAATGTACTAAATGAAAAGCACAATTTTTTGTATTAATGTAATGAAAAAATGCCCAGATCGCATCTTTTTCATTTAGTTTTTATGTTCTTGTTTTGTGCGGAATGGTCGTGCGCACTGGGCGCGGTGCTGCGCTGTACGCGGCCGTTCGCCGTCGGTGTTTCGAGTCCCCCCTAGGGCTTGGGTGTTTGTGTTGTCCGTAGATTGGTTTACCTTACTTTCAGTAGATGCTTTTTTAAAAAAAAAAATCTTTATTCTTATACAATAACCCTTTACCTATTACAAAATGGGTCCTTATAGGCTACTACATTTACAGTGCTATGTTGCTGTGCTACTTTTTCTATGTTACTAACTACATGATTTAGTTGTTGTTGTTTTGTTGTGTGTGTGCGCTGTGTCGTGCAGGGTGTGCTTGTGTTTTTGTTATACGTTGTGGAAGTCGCTATATGCTAAATCCCAGTTTTTGTTTCGTGTCCCCCCCCCCCCCTGGCAGCACTCACAGGTGTGCCAGTAAGATATAAACCTAAGGGTTGTCCGATGTCCCCCGAACTAAATCAGGAGGGCGTGCCCCTGGCACTGGGCTGGCCGTTTTGCACTGCAGCTCTTGTGTTGGTTTCGTGTGTGTTTGCTTAACCTAACCTAATCTAACTTAAATCTAGCGTCATGATCGGTGGTTTGGGTGCACACAATCCTCCTGGTCAAGGGCATGGCGGGTACCGTCCATTTCTGGCGCCCATTCCGTACCCCGGCGGCACGGCCTGGTGCAGCAGTCACATTTGGAAAAAGTGTCTCACAATCGGTTCATAAATTCATCTATGATGTGGCTTGAGATTTTGTCTGCAAGTTCATTCAGAATATGGAAATATGTTTCGTTTCTCAGGAGTTGGTATGTGTCTATATTTGGTACTTGTTGTCGCAAATGAGAAGATGGTCGTTTGTAGGGCATTCGAAAACGACATGTTCTGGAGTTCCTTCCGGAGCTCCACAGCCACACTCTGGAGTCGCCTGCTTCCTGAACCGACTTAAGTATGTCGGATATGGGCCATGGACGGTGAAAAAGTGTATGAGCCCTCTGCTTGGTTGGAAGTATCAAGTTTCAGTAGTTTGTAACCTACGGACTAATAACCAAGCGGTTGAGTTCGATAGATTTATAAACTTTTGAACCAGTAGATGACACCCTTCATTGTCATCGCGATCTTGGCATTTTGTCGTTATATTCCTATTAGGGAATGGTTTCCCAAGCTGAGCAAATTCTGTGTAAGTTTTACAAGATTATTTCCATTTAGTTAAAAGATTTTCGACTTACAAGGCCTTTCTCAGACCCTTAATGAATACGATTACCTGTATATTGTAGCAACATGTGAAGATGGTCTTAACTGCGTGTGGGCATGTCAGCGAGAAAACGTTTGATGGGCTTTCCTGCTGTAAGAGGAACAAAGTGGAATTATCCCTCAATAAATGTATATTTCCTTTGATTAAATTTCCCATCCAGTGCTAATCGGACTCAGAAGGAAACGTACGAATGCTGCCGAACTGAAACGCTGTACCCTCGACGTAGTTAATAGAGCGATTTTCAAATCGTTTGTAGAGTACCTGGTAAGAACATTGCCTGTTTCAAAGCATGGATGATCTCTCGATAGCGAGTTGTTTTAGGGATGATTAGTCATAAGAAAATAACACCTATCTATATATCGGTAGGTAAGGCGTTACATGTTGGTCCTATTAGTGGTACAAAGGTACCCTGCAGCGTTGCCCGCTCGATTTTTGTTAGAATTTGGGAGGTTTAAAGGATGCCACCAGACGGGCTGAATTTCACTATTGGCCTCCAATGAACAGCGCGGAAGTGTTAGGTTGGTAACACGAGGGAGATTAATTTTATTATTGGTGCACCGCACGCCGCGTCGTAGAATAATTAATTGGCCGTATAAATACGGCTTAGCGTATCACGAAGTAAGATGCACCTCGTAACATTTGCAACTGAACCAGCATGATATAAATTTAAAGAGTATATTACTGTTCATCATATTTTTAAGTGTGGAAAATAATGTACCGTGCTTAATTAATATTCGTCTAAAGTGGTAAAGTAACTTGTATACATTTATTTTAAATGATGGTGCGCGAACAACACTCTATTAAGCGAAAATCTACCTATTCTTTTCTTTTCATAGTTTGGAGTTAATTAAAGCATTTGAAATTATTATGAGGTAAACTTCGCCTGCAATGAAATACTTTTTGATTAAGCTACGTAATAAGAATATCCTAAGTTTCTGTTAACTTCCAAGGAAAATGAATAATTCAAATAAAGGTACTTGCAAACCTGTTAACCGACATGGCTGTAAGAAAAATAACCCTTAGAATTTACTAAATTATTAATTATATTTATACTTTTTTATCACGTCGCGTAATGGCTACCAATAATGGCGTCTGTAACACTCACAAGAAATACTGAAAATACTTATTTTAAAAATGAATAGTTAATCAAGGTGTGCAAATAATCGCGAAACAAATTTTAAATTCTGAATTTTGCATTTTTATTATAAAATAAAACTCTCATCTTTGCATCACAGTTACATAAATGAAGCGTGGATGTCCCAAGCGACCGACTTCAACCAAGTCCAGACAAGAAATAACAAAGACTTTCGTCGCCGTTCGTTCTCCTTCCTTAACAGGGATAGGTAAAAAAGGTGTAGACAGTGGGCATGGATAAGAAGAGAGAACGTTAGGGAAAAATGAAATTTGCCACTATCCGTGGTTTATCTATTTTAATCTTTGTCGTAATATTTCAACACTATGCTATAATTATAGGAATACTATTTCAATACTGCTTCTCACTGTCGGTATTGGTGTTATTGGTCATAGTTAAATATCAAATTATGACTATGTATCTTTTCTTTCTCTTCAGCCCTTTTCCCGCATGGACAGGGTCGACTTTGTTATTGCAGATTTGGCATGTTAGTATTGACGGGGTCAAATCAAATGTCTGTAAACTATCGGACCAAACAGCGTGGTCATCAATCCGTAGCTTACAAACTACTTAAACTAAGGTAAAGTAACCTACGGACAACACACACACACACACACACAAATGCCCCAGGGAGGACTCGAACCTCCGACAGCGAGCAACCGCGCGCTCCGCAGCGATCGCCACGCTCGGCTACTCCACCGCGGCATTGCCGGGGTGTCCGGATGCCCTTCCTGCCACCACCCCTCTCCCCCCCCCCCCCCCGGGAGGAAATGTGTACCCAAATGTCTGTGTATAATGTGATATGTGTGTAAGTGTAAAGTATTATGGAATTTTTGCGAGTCGTGGTACTAAGACGGGACTTGGGGACTAGTCCGGCATTCATCTAGGGGGGTGTGTAAAACCGCCTAAAAACCACTTCCAGGCTGGCCGGCACTCCGACTCCTTTCGTTAATCCGTCAGGCGGATTCGAACCGGGGCCGGTACACCTCCCCGTCTCGGAAAGCGGTGCGTTAGACCACACGGCTAGCCGAGCGAAAAAATATGACTTTTTAGTACAGTATTTAAGTAGTATACACCGGAGTGGCCGAGCGCTATTCTGTTAGCTCGTTCCCCGTCGGGGATTCGAATCGCCCTTCGGACATGGATGTCTGTGCTGACTTTAGTATAAGGTAGTTCACAAATAGTTTGTAAATGATGACTCCGCAGGTAAGACACATAAGCTTCAAAAATATTTGAAATTTTTTTTGAGGCTGTATCGTTGTGGCTAGCTCCTGCGATGTGATGTGATGCTTGGGAAATGAGGTTCGCATCTTTCCGCCTACTTTGTTTTCAAAAATATTCGCCAAGGAACATTCCGATTCCGATGGAGGATATTCTCAGTAGAAATAGGCCTCGACTGGTGATTCAATCCCATGCATGTCGTCATACTCATTGTAAGTTAATTTTGGAACTACAGAAATCTAAACCTATATTTATGTATAAAAGAAATTCATGTTAGTTACACTATTTATAATTACAGAACGTCTGAACCGATTTGGCTCAAAATTGGTGGGGAGGTAGCTTAGAAGCAGGAGACGAACATATGATACTTTTTGGCCCGTTTGACCGCGTATTATATCAGAATTTGAGAAAAACTGAAAGTACGCTTGCAGCTGGGATCATTTTCTCGATTCTCCAACAAATAGATTATTCATTCGCTATTCACCTAGCGACCAAATACGCTGTAACAGAACGAACAAATACGCCAAGGAGATTAAAATAAAGGGAGATGGCATTATGCACACAAGGTTAAAACTGTCAGATTTAACATGAACCGTTGTTTCTTTACAAGCCCGTCCGTATTATTCTTACCTTCATGATGTTGTCGTGGTGACCATATCTCTGGAACATTGCAAAGATAGAATTGATGTTATTTCGTGGTATGTTTGAGTGTTACAAACAAATGAAGTACAGATCGTGGTTTATTTTTTAGAACAATGCCTCCATCGCGTCGGCGTAATATCGGTCGGCTTACGTGTAACGCAGTCTTACTACGTGATCCTAGTCAATGAGACCAACGAAGATCGTACACAGCGCTTGGAGGTAAATCGGAAATAAATTCTCAAGCGCGATCCGCAATGACTCTGAAACAAAGGTTACAGTCGAGTTCGACTCCCTCAGTTGCAGTTTACGCACGAAATAATTTGGGTCGTCGCCAAAACAGACGGCCACTCGTGGCAATTATAATTGAACGTTTCGGGTACAGATACAGTCCAACAGTCGATTACGCAGCGGATGCATCAGTTGGCTTCCGAACAAACTGCCGCCATCTAAAATTTCATTGGCTATCACAAGCTTTGCCACGATTGGTCGGCTTCATTCCCACGATCCAACAGCTGTTGCCAACATAGCTATACCACCTTTGTGTCGCGTATTGTAAAATTTTACCAGTATGTAGCAATGTTGTTAATCGTGTTTCAGGTAGATTCCTAATAAGACAAGAAATGAAAGCAACACAAAGACTTTCGAAACGTTGTATTGCCATCCCACTTATTTTATTTCAATTAATTGCTTTGTTTCATATGGAATTTCTATCATTAAAGTATGATCATGCTACAATTGTTTTGTATGTGATTCAAAAACTCTTAAGAAGATACACATGTGTTATAAGAAACATTTCTATACTGCTCGCTGTGAGAAAAATATGCTAAGCTGTGCTGTAAACATTTGCGGATTTCATTCCATTCCATGATGGAATGTTAGTGCATCGTCAGACTGGAAAAAGACAAATGTTTTGTTACAGTCCGTGTACCTGGCGGGCAGCGAATCTAATGTGGCTAAGGTGAGTAAATTTGAATCAGACTTAATTGGGCGGAGATGGGGCCACAGCTATAGATAGTTCTGTGGCCCCATCTCCGCCCAAGTAAGTCTGAATTTTCAAATTTACTCAGCCACATTAGATTCGCTGCCCGCCAGGTACACGGACTGTAACAAAACATTTGTCTTTTTCCAGTCTGACGATGCGCTAACAGCGCGAAACCCGTTATTGGAGAATAAATATTGCAACAGAAAATTCAAATGTTTGTTAAGCTTATGGGACTTAACTACGAGGTCATCAGTCCCTAAACTTACAAACTACTTATGAACTATTTACGAACTAGGACGGCACAAATATCCATGCCCGAGGGGGGATTCGAACCCCCCACCGTAGTGCCGTGCAGACCGTGACTGGAGCGCCTCAGTCTCCTCGGCCACCGCGGCCGGCATTGCAACAGAGACTGAGCATTTTTTAAATAATGTGCGGATTTGTTTTTCTCTTCCCAGTCATTTTTAACATAAAACAGGAAACTTTTTTTATGCCTACACTTATAATCATACCTGTTCGTACAATGCAACCATTAAACGTGCTGCCATTTAAGCTACTAACCTCACAGATAGAGCAGCTCTAAATGTCTCTCTAATAAGCCATTGATTTACCTGTCCATTTTGACTTCTATCGCTAATCAAGTTCCCGACTGCAATAACAATAAATAAGATTAGAGAGCTGGGAAGGAGGAAACAGAGTATAGGGGAATGAAATGGATTTAAAAGGGGAGATGATGTAGACTCAGAGAGGAAGGGGAGGAGATGGATATGGTGTGGGGTAAGAGGGAGTCGTGTGATGGTAGGGGGAGGAGGAGATGGATAAAGGAAGGGGAAGAAAGGGATGGACGTATGGAAAATGGCGATAGGAACCATCCCTCTCCCTTCCCCAATGGCGAGTCCACATTTTATTCAGTCGCTTCCACTGGAACAGTGTCGCCAATCAGTTCGGTTGATGATATTTTGGGATTATGATTTTAATGAGCATTCGATACTTGAACATGGGGACACCGCTCTAGAAATAAAAAATCATATACGCTACTAGACTCCTCAAAGACTCGTCCGATTAACAATAGCCGGCGAGAGGACTGAGGCGCTCCAGTCACGGTCTGCACGGCCACTACGGTCGGAGGTTCGAATCCCCCCTCGGGCATGGATATTTGTGCCGTCCTTAGTCTTAGCTAGTTCGTAAGTAGTTTGTTAGCTTAGGGACTGATGACCCCGTAGTTAAGTCCCATAAGTTCTACAAACATTTGAACACTTTGATTAACAATAACGAATCTGAAAGGCACAAAGGAGAAGTTTTAACCCACGCCAAAATTATCCTTTTTTTCTTTGGAGGGAGAAGGGGCAGGGAGTTAAGAGGGGGGGGAGTAACAGGGTGTGCATTAAAGATGAGCATTATTAACTGATTTCAGTATCTGAAATAGCTGTAGGCATTATTCAGTGCTAAGCACAAAAGCTGTTTTATGTTTTTGGTATGTTAGGTTGATACTGAGAATTGTAATAGAAATCACGAAGTAAAGAATACCACTGAACAAATGATGGAAGTTCTTAGGCGGTTTTCGCTTCCACCGTGGCGATAAGCCAAGTTCCCTATATGACTCTCTCTCAGCTTGTGTTACTTTTTCTCATTCCGCCTGCACCAGTGACAACGTTTTGTGATGAATTTGTTACTTGCTCTACGAGTGTGCTTTGCGAGGAAGAGTTTATAGGATGGCGGAAAATTGTGAAGGCTAGTGAGTTATCAGCTGTAATGTATTATTCTCTGAAACAGTGCTACCATTTCCTCGTTTTAGGAGCAAACATAAATTATGACCTGCCTCTCTCTTACATTCAGTATCTCAGGCGATCGTTGTTTCAAAACGCGCGGCGACTTTATATGCTGATATGCTTGGAATGCCGCCAATATAATGTAACGAGGGCCGTCCATACATCTTCTGCGCCATGTTCACAGATAGGGGCATATTTTCTATTCTTGTAATATTGGCGGTGCCAAGAGCTGTGACGTGAGAAAGGAAAGTGGAAAGGAAATCTCGACAGAGACCAACTAAAAGAAATGGTATTCAGCAGAGAGAGAGAGAGAGAGAGAGAGAGAGAGAGAGAGAGAGAGAATGCAGTGACTACGATCGCGGCTGCTTACCATGTCTTATCGTAAAGCTGCAGGTCTATCGCTCGTTAACAAAAGTGACTCAAAGCTTTCTTTAAGTGGTTCTCGACAGCCATTGAGTTTTTAGAGAAAAAGCATTATTGCGCCAAAAGCTGTACAACTTAATGTTTATTCCCGATCGGTTTCGGAAATTAATACCATTAAAGGGAGATTATACACTGTACATTTTTGGTGTATATTCTAGGAATCTATCTTGTCATAAAATACTGAATAAGGTAACATCCTCCAAGCAGCTATGGGCCAGGACATCGTTCTATTCCACAACAGTACAACTGTTGAAAATTTATGTACAGTGTAAATCAGCTGTTGTACTTAGTACCGAAACCGGACGAGATAAACAATAAATTTTATAGCTGTTGGCACTAGAACGATATTTCAAAAGTAACATACTTCATTTTACATCACTACCATCTTGGCGACCATATACTTGACACGCAAAAGTGAGCTTCCAAATGAAAAGGATCTACTTGTGGAGTGTACATGTGGGTTTTTTATGACAGCGAAATCTTTCCACATTCACGTTAAGACGCTTTCAGATTCCAGTCAGAGCATTACTCGGCACACCCGAGCAGAGATGCAAAAGATTACTACAGTAATAGTTAAATGCAGGATCAGCAGCAAACATACCAGCCTGATCTCACTTTTAATATTATAATGTCCTCTAGGGCAGGAAAGCTGGCTAAAATCAGACGTCAATAGTAATGAAATCCTAAACACAGACTGGAACGTATACTGTAGAAATAGGCTGATCACTGAATGTGACAGGCGTCTCTATAGCTATAAAAATACTATTGTATCGAGTGAAATCATTACAGACCAGGACTGTGAAATAATTTGGACGAAGTTCAGAGTTTAAAACGGCTCCAACATGGTCATTGGATGTTTTTATAGGCCACCTGACTCAGCAGCAGTAGTGGCGGAACATCTGAGGGAATGCGTGGAAAATATTTCCCCTAAATGTCTTAGTCATGATATAATTCTAGGTGGAGATTTTAACATACCGGATATAGATTGGGAGGCTGACGTGTTTAATACCGGTGGCAGAGATAGAATCGGGCAATATTGTTCTGTATCCGAAAACAACCTCGATCAGTTGTGTAAAGAGCCGACTCGTGGAGATAATATGTTAGTTCCGCTCGTGAACTGTTGACCCGAACTCATCGATTATCTTGGTTCTGAGGATGATTTTTTAAATTTATTATTTATTTATGTTTTGCGATTAAATGTAAATTTCCAAATTTGATAGCCCAGTGCGCTTGGAATTATTGGCGTGAAGTTGCCAAATCACCGCCAAATGCTGGCACTGGGCCTCTTTAACAATGTGTTACTCTTTCGTTCCTAAGTAGCAGTAAGCAGATGAAGAGAGGTCCCGGACCTTCATGGTGAAAGGACGTCCCCCTTCACCCGTCCTTATGCGGTTCAATCTCGACCAGGTTTGCCACACAGGTCTGGCCGTGTGTCTAAGCAACAGCACCTAGAGACAAGGCTTTACAACGCTCGTGCCACGTCACACCGACCAGGCCACGGCAGCCAGTTGAATGGCTGGCCTTTGGGACACAGCCCACTGCCTCGTAGTGGCCAGCCAGTAAGCTGGAGGCCTCGGCCAGGTCGATGTGACGTGGCACGAGCGTTGTAAAGCCTTGTCTCTAGGTGCTGTTGCTCTAACTCGCCAAGCTACAGATCCCGCAGCCGCTCCCGCAGGAGGTTCGGGTCCTCACTCGGGCATGGGAGTCTGAGTTGTCGATATTATAAGTAAGTTTAAGTACTTTGTAACTCTAGGGACTCATGACCTTAACAGTTTGGAAGATTTCCAACATTTTCATATATATGCTGTTTCACTAAGTGTGTTTGCCTCTGTAACATATAAAATAATAGCTGACGGGAAATTTTAATGCGGTAGGTCAACACAAGAAATGTTACATTTTCTGCGGAGCTATGAACATAGTTTATTGTACCATTTTCCAAAGAGTTAAACCACAAAGATATTTAAATGGAACAATAGTTTTTTCTATCGTGCATTGGATTCGTTGCAACCAGCTGCGTCCAAATCAATTTAAACTACATTCCTGTTAGTTTGGGAGCTACAAATCTTCAAAGTTCCGGGGGCGGAGGCTGCGATAGCGTGGGTGACTGGCCGAGTGGCTATCGCCTGGGGCACGGCCCACTGTCTCATAACCACCAGCCAGTTAGCTACGCTGTCGTAGTCTCCGCCCCCTAAACTTTGAAGGATTGTAGCTCCCAAACTAACAGTGATAGGAATGTAGTTTAATTTGGTTTGGTCACAGCTGGTTTTAACGAATCCAATGCACGATAGAAAAAACTATTGTTCCATTAAAAAAATTATATCTTTGTGCTGTAACTCTTTGGAAAATGATACAATATACTATGTTCATAGCTCTGCAGAAAGTGTAACTTTCTTGTGTTGACCTACCGCATTAAAATTTCCCGTCACCTATTATTTTATAAGTTACAGAGGCAAACACACTTAGTGAAAAACCCTGTATATATATAGCCGGCCGCGCTGGCCGAGGAGACTCAGGCGCTCCAGTCACGGTCCGCACAGCCACTACGGTCGGGGATTCAATCCCCCCTCGGGCATGGATATTTGTGCCGTCCTTAGTCTTAGCTAGTTCATAAGTAGTTTGTAAGCTTAGGGACTGATGACCCCGTAGTTAAGTCGCATAAGTTCTACAAACATTTGAACATTTTTTTATATATGTATACTAGCTGCAAACCCGGCGTTGCCCGGTTATGTATTTATTTATTCCAGCCAATTTTAGTTATATATTCATTTGTATAAGGGCTGTATGTCTGTAAAATCTCTTGGGAATACAATTAGTAGTAAGGACGTAATAGATTAAAACTTGGTGCGTGATAGAGCGCTTTTCCATAATCGTTAGTTTATGTGCTCATATCTCATGAACTACGTGTCGTACTGTCATACAATTTCGAAGGTACATTCAGCTTTATGTGTGTATACGATCTGTACAATTTCCTGTCGCTACAATTTGTAGTGTTCAAATTATAAATTGTAACGTCATACCGAGAGCCGTAGTTTTACTCCATAAACAGCGGAAAAGTAGTAAGCGAGAAACTTTTTTTCCTTTCATCATTTTACTATGGTTGCCAGCGAGAAAAAGTTTAATAAAGGTTTGAAATTATGTTTAAAGTTTGCTGCAAGTCGCTAAGTACTGTCATTTTCATACAGTGTATTTCGAAAGCCTCGCCGCATTATATGGCATTTTTTGCGATTTCTATTGGTTATGACGTAATATCTTTTGAACCATGTGCCGCAAGTGATTCTTAACCATGCATCAATTATTACCTCACGGTAAGGGATGTGAGTTCCAAATTTGGCTGAAATCGGTCCAATTTTCGCCAAATGCAGCAGTTTTTCGCGCATCTCATTGTTTATGACGTCATATCTCGTGAGCTATATATCGTATGTGATTCTTACACTTACGGCGACCGTCCTCATGGATTGAAGTTTACTTGTACAAAATTTTATAAAGATTGGAACAAAACTGTAGATTTGTATGCAACACGTACAAACATACGGACATTCTGCTTTATATATTCTATGTATTTCCTTTTTTTTCTTTTCCCGAACATGTTTTCGATAGAATCCCTCAACGTTCATTGATGGCTATTGCTCTGAGTGACCAGTTCGATGGAATTCCAGGGTCTCAGACAGCTGGAGGTCATGTCGAAAGAACTCACAATTGCTGTGTTACACGAGAGTGGTTTGTGTTATTTGAAACGAGTTTCTAAGGGACCTTGCAGAGCGTAGTTCAAGGGAGAGTTCGTATGAGCCCTCCTGAGACTTACTGAGCAACTATGCTGTAACTGCTTTCCTCCGTACATCATGCCTAGCAATATGAGACAATACACTGGGTGTGGATGTAATTGGCGTCTGCGCCGGATCTGCTTCTGGTAATATTGCAAAGTTGGTTCACTCTTGAGACAGGTTTTTAGAAGGCTTTATGCATTGTCTCTTTGATTTTCAAGGATTTCCCAAAAGTGTTACAAAAAGACATACTAGGTTTCGTTGTACTTAATTTCTGTTCAAAGTCACATGTACTTTCAATATTGTGTGGAAAATTGTTCCCATAGAAAATAACAGCGAACAAAAAATTTTGAAATATTATAATAATTGCAGAAGTCTAGATCACAATATAATCTTTATTTTATTAAGATAACCGGATTCGATCAGTAATCATCATCATCAGATCATGTCTCGGAGAGGAGCTGGCCTATCACTTGTGTAGCAACACTGCTCAGATTTAGACTTACACGTGCACACAGTCTTACACAATAAATTTATTAAACTGTTATTAGAACATCAGTAAATCCACAAGGTTTAAGATGTTTAAGAAGTTTTCAAATTTATATTGACTTTTTGATCACCCAGTAGTTTCTTACCACTACAGATATAAACCACAGTAAATGCTACAACTTGACTACTCCTGTCACGTTGTCTGTTCCACATAATCATACTACAATGTTGTTCTGTCTAGCCTGCTATAGCGTAGAACTTCAAGCTTTTCCCACTAAAGAGATTGTCTATTCAGTCTCAATTGTATTTACTTGCAGTATAAAACTTAGCACTGCATTCAACGTAGTTAACAGAACATTTGTTTTTTTTTCCTACCTAAAGGCTGAATTTTTTTCAGTGTTGGTAGGGTCTGTAATGAAATCGATTAGCTCCTTGAAGGTGAATTAAGAGCTCTTTGAGTAAATAGAAGCGCCATTGACGTACACGCCATTCAAGTGCGCTGTATTGGAACATTTACACAACGCTGTAAAGGAAGCGCTTTATTCATGAAATCAATGAAACGAACTGAACATCAGAGAAAGAAAATGTAGAGCCTGGCTGCTTTCCGATAACCGTATTAGGGCGTGAATGCCTACAGAACGCAACTGTGTTCCACTTGTCAGGTTACTGGAGCGTGTGCGGTTTACGTCTCCATCAGTCTCTTACAAGAATGTATACGTCGCAGTGCAACCGATACCAGCAGCACCTCTGAAGGGTTAGTAGCTAATAATGTGAGATACGTTAAAATCGTTATTTGGATCGCCGAGCTTTATGTCGTCCGAAACAAATATACAGAACAAAATGAAACTTTCACTCTGCTGCGGAGTGTGCGCTGAAATGAAACTTTCTGGCAGATTAAAATTGTGTGTCGGAACCGGTACTCGAACCCAGATTCGAGTCCCGTTTCCGGCACACAATTTTGATATGCCAGGAAGTTTCATATCAGTGCACACTCCGCTGCAGAGTGAAAGTTTCATTCTGGAAACATCCCTTGTGGCTAAGCCATATCTCCACCATATCCTTTCTTTGCAGGAGAACTTCTGTGAAGTTTGGAAAGTAGAAGCCGAGTTACTGGCAGAACTGAAGTTGTGGAGCGGCACCGTGAGTCGTGTTGGGATAGCTCAGTGGTAGAGCGCTTGCCCGTGAAAGGCAAAGGTCTCAGGTTCAAGTCCCGGTTCCGGCACACAATTTTAATCTGCCAGGAAGTTTCACATATTCAGAATAGATTGAACGTTAACAGAAAACGTAAGGAATTGCATTGCTAGGATTAATTTTATTTCATTTCATTCTATATTACCGGGAGAAGGTAGAGAATAAACAATGAAAATGAAAAATACAATATCCATCAGAAAATGTCGCGCTCAGAATGGCAACAACGAGTTGTTCGCAGGTCATTACCGTCCATTCTACACTGGTGAAAACTATTACAGGATCTGTTGAAATGTCTGGGTTTTTCTGTCGGTTCTACAATAACCGAGATAGTGGTCATAACAGAACGTTGCCGCAGACGAGTAGGTATTGACTCGTTATTCCTCTACCAAACGAATTACATAAGCAACTGCGATCAGATAGTGTAGTGAGCGAGTAGTGCTATGCAACAACAACGCAACTTACCCGAAGGTGTGGCATGTAGAGTCATAGGAAGGTTGTAAGCGGAATTGAGAGAGGAGGTTTCAGCTAATGGACTGTCCTAAAGTGTTATTTCCAGGACCTGGACGCGATTTCAGACAACCGGAAAAGAAGGCAAGGCCAAAGTCGTCCACGGGTAACATCAGCAAGAGATGACCGTTGACAGCCCGTCGAGACATGAGGCTGAATGCAACGCAACACAAGCAGCAACAAGACGCACAGTGTCAACACAGTCCGAAATCGCCTTCAGGTATGTGGCCTTTACGCACCGAGGTCTATGGTGTGTGTCCCATTGAAACCACGACACAGTTTAGCACGCAGAAACTGGCAGGAGGAACATCGGGAATTATGTCATTCGAATGGCGCAGGATTCTGTTGACAGATGACTCAAGATCGCGTGTTAAGCTAGACAATTGCCGTTCCCTCATTTAACGAGAACATGGCACTTCAAAACTCCTGCTTATGTGCAGAAAACATGACGACATGATGTTGGTGGACGAACGCTGTAGGCAGGAGTCAGAATTGGCGGACGTACGGACATCTACGTCGTTGAGAATGGTGCTTTGATTACTCAGAGGTATAGAGACGAGATGCTTCGACCTTCTGAGTTACTTCTGGTGGACGATAACGCTCGTCCCCACAGAGCTGCACTGGTGGACAACGTGCTTGAAGCTTAGGGAATCGAAGGAACGCTGTGGCCAGCTTTTTCAGTGAACCTAAATTCGATTTAGTATGTCTCGGGGGCCTTTGTTAGACGTATAGCAGCCAGACCAGCACCTCCCATAACGGTTGCAGAGCTGGATATTGAACTCATGGATGAATGGCCAAATATCTGTCAAGAATTGATAACCTCACCATTTCTTTTTTCTTATTCACCACTACATTTAATTCCTACTCCAAACTTCTCCTTGCTTTCCTTCAGAGGTTGCTCAATGTAAAAATTGAATAACATAAGGCTAAAACCCTTTTTTACTTCCTTCGAAACAAATACTTCCCTTTCATGCCCTTCGAGTCATGTAACTGTTTTCTGGCTTTTGTACGAGTTGTATACAACCTTCAATTCCCCACATTTTAATCCTGCTGACTTCAGAATTTTAAAGTAACATTATCAAAAGCTTTCCTCATAACAACAAAAGCCAAAAACATAGAAGATAGGTTAAGGAAAGGTAAACCTAAGGTAAGTCGTGAGTATTGCTTTCCGTATTCCTACATGTCTCCTAAATCCAAACGGATAATCCGCAGGGGAAACTTATACAAATGTTTCATTCATCTGTAAATAATTCGTATTACAGGAGATATAGATAAACGTTAAATAATGTTACAATACTGTGGCATCTTGCAACACGACTCTTGGCATCGGCGACGCCCCCTATCGCAAATTGTTGGCACACGAAAAAGGTCAAGAATAGCTGGAACACATTTCATATGACGTGTAAGGTAAGGTGCGCAAATGGTATCTCATTTGCACCTGATTTCACTGAAATTCCGCCCAACTTTACCGAAGATGTCTCGTGTTGTGGAAAGGTCACGATAATCTCACTCCCATACATTCTTTCTTTTGACGCCTGTGTGATTGAATACAGATCCACGTCGTCTATTGTTGGAACTGCGTGGTTTATTTTGGACATCGTAATCCTTTTGATACTAATTTTGTGTGTACTCCTTGAAAAGTTCCTTCTCGAATTACATCTGGAGCTCATAATCTACACGAAAAGGTCTCAGAGGGTGGAATAATGGACGCCAATGGAGTCACCCCTTCCTTTGAGGCAGTTTCACAAAAAGCCGCCTTTGCACCCTGCGTGCGGAAATGCAGATTATGAGGCGTTTCAAAGGTTGCCTGCCTCCAGACGCCTAGTGATACTTTACGGGCTTATCTCAATACAGACATGTTTTGAGAGAGCGCTGGTGGAACCGATCTGGGCGTCGTAGACGAACGATTCCCTAGTATTTGCTCAGTAATGTGTCAATACGATGACATTTTCGAGGTAAGTAGGTTCATTGGACACTGTCCCTGTTCTGTTCATGTGGCTGCATGATAATATCTTAACGAATTAACACAATTAATAAAAACAACAGGACAAGAGCGGTCTTGGGATCTCGAAATCATGGTAAGTGACAAACATGGACCACAATTCCTTGAAACATTCGATGGATTGAGAGAGTAAAAAATTCAGATATCTCGGTTAAGCCATACGAGAGGAAGGACTGGAGAAAGCTGCTGTCGGGGACTGGGTCTCAAAAATGCGGAGAACTTAAGGATTAACTAAAAATATGAACACAAATAGAGCGCAAACTGCAAGTGAAGTTTAGTAACAAATGCATTTAACAAATAGCAGACCGTGTAACAAACAGCCGATGTGCCGAACATTTCTCCTCATTGTTACTCTCATGTAGTTCAATTTCTTTTCTCAAATTAATTATTCTGGTACTTGCAGCCTGTTTTTAATTCAGGTCTTCGATTTACGAATGTTGTCTTGATAAATTATCACTAAACTGAGTAATAATGTGTCTTATAATCATAAAAATATTTCTAATTATCAGGACGTATACTGTGTATTAGATTACCACGTTATACGGTGCCTTAAATATTGCTTTCCCCTTTGTTTTCGATAAGGTGCCATTGGACTGTAATCTTCGACTAATAGACCGTTGAACAAAGCAGGCAGATTTTGTGGGGCACTTTAATATAAAGTGTTGCTCAGGTGTAAGGTATCCGTGCCTACATTAGAAGAACAGTGGATCCAACATAATGTTTTGTAGGGACTGACAATTCAGAGCAGTACCTAAACCTTATAAAAATATAATTCAAGCTCTCTGATGATCTCCTTTGGGGCGAATGAAAATTTGATAGATTCGGTGAATAATGCTGTAACATTAACGTAGCTGAACTATGAACTGCTGTTACCTTGCTGCCCTTCGAAATAGTCACCTACCTTACGTATGCAGCGTTGAGGTCTGCGATACATGTCTTGGAAACATTGCACGAAGTCTTCCTTTGTAAATGTGTTCAAAAGATTCGTTACGTTTCGTCGGATGTGAGGAATATCGTCAATTCCTTTCAAAGCAAAGTGAATAACAAAAAGCCTGGACAACTGAGATACGACGAGTACGGTGAATGCTCAGATTGCATGACAAAGCTCGCCCACACACAGCCAATATCGTCAAACAGTTACTGGTAAATAAGGGTGTGGTGCAGATCGAATATCTGCCTTATTCGCCGGATCTTAATCCTCTAAGCTTCCTCCTATTCCCTCGACTCAAACTCGCATTGAAAGGAAAGATCTGATGGACAGAATAACTTGTAATTTGCTTATGATGCTGTGGTTTATGGGACGGTGTCGTCTTTAATTGGCTGTAATAGCATACATGTTGTTTTGTTGAATTGCAGGTAGTTCTAAATGTAAAAAAAAAGTAAGGTGATTAGTAGGAAAAACAGTCCCATAATGTTCGAATTCAGCGTTAGTAGTGAGCTTCTTAATGCAGTCGCGGCGTTCAAATGTCTTGGCGTAACATTGCAGACCGATATGAAATGGAACGAACATGTAAGGACAGTTGTAAGGCGAACAGCCGACTTCCGTTTGTTGGGAGAATTTTGGGAAGATCATGTATAAAGGAGACAGCGTATAAAAAGCCTGTACTACTACGTTTGGGACACGCAGCAGAACAGTTTAAAGGAAGACATGTAAGAAGTTCATAGGCGAGCAGCTAAGTTCATTACTGGTAGGTTCGACCGAAGAAGGTTAAAATAGGGGCAGACGGCGCTACTGTGAGAAGCTTACCTGTCGAGTGAAGCCAGTCCGCCGTCTTGTGGAGTCGACGAAATATAATTCAGATTAAAGCACTGTGTGGTTCTTGCCCTATTAACTTTCATGCATTTAAATAACTGTCATTTCTGGTACATTTTTTGATAGAATACATTTCTGTGAACGAATGCAGACCTTCCAGAAAGGTGAACTGTGATTTATTAACACAACAATTATTGACTCTACAATATGGCGGCAACGGCTTCACTTCTGTTGCGTTAAGGGCACCTCCCCCTGTTCTAACCTCCTTGGTTCGAACAATGCTCGAGTGTCGCGGAAATGCTCCGGGAACTCAAATGGGGATCGCTGGAGGAAAGACGACGTTCTTTTCGAGAAATTGTGATGAGAAAATTCAGATGGCCAGAACTTGAAGCCGAGTGTAGAACGATATTCTGCCGCCTACTTACATTTCGTGTAAAAATCACAAAAGACGAGAGAAATTAGGGTTCGTGCAAAGGCATATAGACCTGTTTTTTTCCTGTTGTATTTGAGAGTGAAATAGGAATGGAAATGTATTGGTACAGTGTACCCTTCGCCACGCACTTTATGGTGATTTGCGGAGTATATACAGGGTGTTTCACTAAGTGTGTTTACCTCTGTAACTTATAAAATAATAGGTGACGGTAAATTTTAATGCGGTAGGTCAACACAAGAAATGTTACACTTTCTGCGGAGCTATGAGCATAGTTTATTGTATCATTTTCCAAAGAGTTACAGCGCAAAGATATAATTTTATAAATGGAACAATAGTTTTTTCTATCGTTCATTCGATTCGTTGAAACCAGCTGCGTCCAAATCAGTTCAAACTACATACCTATCACTGTTAGTTTGGGAGCTACAACCCTTCAAAGTTTCAGGGGCAGATATCACAAACGCTGCGCATAACGCAATGCGCCTTCTAAATGTGGTGCGGCCGAGTTGTAACGTCGCCGGTGTCACGGAGCAAAAAGCTTCCTCAATGCCTTGTTAGACACGACTGTGGCCGCACACGGCCGTATACCCGACAGTTGGAGCCACACAAACAACCGGGGCTCAATATACCACAGTTACTGACATCGGATGACGATGGCATACACGAACAACGAGTACGTTGACATGTTGCTGATGTTCGGCGAGTGCCGACACGATGCCATTGAAACAGCCACGGCGTATGCCGTGAGATATCTACACACGAGAGTCCATATGTGGATGCAGCACGATGGTCACCCAGCCCATGCTGCGCGTGCTGTTGTGAAAGAACTAAACAACAGGTTTGCAGGAAGATGGTTGGGGCGCCATGGTCCTCATTCATGGCCCGCAAGGTCGCCCGATTTAACACCAGTAGATTTCTTTTTGTGGGGATATCTAAAGGATCGTGTTTATGTCACTGAGTCCACATCCCCAGATGATCTAAAACGGCGCATCGAGGACGCATGTCGCTCCGTCACACCGGCGATGTTACATCTCGTCCGCAGATCCTTTTGACGGCGCATTGCATTATGCATTGAGGAACATGGACACACATTTGAACATCTCATGTAAATCAGCTTCCCACCGCCATAACATCCATCACCCACCACATGTATTATGTACAGCGTGTGGTATCTGCCCCTGAAACTCTGAAGGGTTGTAGCTGCCAAACTAACAGTGATAGGAATGTAGTTTAAATTGATTTGGACGCAGCTGGTTTCAAAGAATCAACAGCACGATAGAAAAACCAATTGTTACATTAAAAAACTATATCTTTGTGCTGTAACTTTTTGGAAAATGATACAATAAACTATGTTCACAGCTGCGCAGAAATTGTAACATTTCTTGTGTTGACCTACTGCATTAAAATTTACCGTCACCTATTATTTTATAAGTTACTGAGACAAACATACTTAGTGAAACACCCTGTATGTAGATGTAGATCTGATGATATTCCTGGTATCCAACGAAACGTGACGAAGATTTTGATGACCAACCAAAAGGAACATTTTCCAGGACGTTCATTGCAAACGGTGACTATTTGCAAGGATGGTATTGTAACTGTAGACAATAGTTCACCTATGTTGATGTTACAGGACCATTCACCGAACTTAGTTGCCAGAATTTGTAGAATTCTCATTCTGCCTACGTTCTCACTGGGTTTTCATCGACCTGCAAGTTACAGGAACAGGTGTACAATAAAATGGGGTCCCTCTGACCTCCGTCCAGTGATTAAATTTCTTCAAATTATCTTTATGGAGAACGATAAGCGAGAGAATGAGAGACGTTGAAGCCGATATCCTCGGAGTAGTGAAGCAACTTAAATCAACAAGAACAAGTCTTCTGGTCCTGACTGTATACCCACTAGATTTCTCTCTAATTATGCTGAAGCGATAGCGCCTTACTTAACAGCCATGTACAACCGCTCTCTCAAAGAAGCATCTATACCAAAAGATAGGAAAGTTGCTCAGGTCACACCTATATTTAAGAACTGCAGTTGGAGTAACCTAGTAAACTACAGGCCTATTTCATTGATGTCAATTTGCAACATATCCTGTATTCAAATATTATGAATTACCTCGAACACAATGATCTTTTGTCCCAAGGTCAACACAGATTTAGAAAATATCGTTTATGCGAAACACAACTAATTCTTTATTACTCACACTAAGTATTGGGTGCTATCGACAAGGGTTCGTATATGGATTCCGTATTTCTTGATGTCCAGAAGGCTTTTGACACCTATCTCACAAACGGCTTTTAATCATATTGACTGGTTATGGTATGTCGCCCAAATTTCGCGACTGGATAGGGGATTTCCTCTCAGAGAAGGCACAGTTTGTAGTGATCGATGGTAAGGCATCGACTAAGACAGAGGTGATATCGGGCGTTCCACAGGGTAGTGTTATTGGTCCTCTGCTGTTCCGTATTTACATAAACGATTTCGGAGAAAATCTAAGCAGTTCTCTTAGGTTGTTTTACCGTCTAGTAAAATAATCTGAAGATCAAAACCATCTGTAGAACGATCAAAATAAGATATCACTATGGTTTAAAAAAAGGCAATTGACTCTAAATAATGAGAAGTGTGAAGTAGTATACATAAGTACGAAAAGAAATCAGTCAAACTTTGTTTACAAGATAAATCAATCAAAAGTGTAGGCCGTAAATTCCACAAAATACCTAGGAATTACTGTTACTTCAGAGTTAAACTGCAAAGAACATGTAGATAATGTCGTGGGAATGGCGAACCAGAGACTGCGTTTTATTGGCAGAACCCTTAAAAGATGCAACAGAACTACTAAATAACCATCTTTTTGATGCTGCTGTTCTTCTTTCTTCCGTGCTTACTTGGATAAATGGTTTGGATTTTCCGCCGTATGATTTTTAATTGTTCCCAAACATATTTCAGCACATTTTGTGCTATCATCAGTGGGATGGTGTATTTTTGTTCAGAAATTATATTTACTGTGTAATACTCTTTTCATTTGCTTCTAGGTTCATTCGTTTTTAAATTCTCTTAGGTTATATGACTATATAACTATTTCAGTTTAGTGAATATTAGGCCTAGATTTACAAGTATCACATTTGTTACATACCATTTTTACATTAGGCTACATAAAATTCGTTCAGTAGGCTACTTATTTGTTGTTTTGGTACAAACTTGTCATCTGCAAATATAACATACAGTTTACGATTTTCTTGCTTTCTATTTTACGGTTCGAAAAAACGCGTCATTTCTGTATAGTACTTACGATTCTTTTCTTTCTCTGTTATAATCTGGTTGTTGCTGTTAATTTTAATGTGGATGTAACTCGTTTTTTCACGTTTTTTTCGTGCTATGCATTACGCCAGTGGTAATATTCGGCGTATGAAACAGCTGGTAGTTGTTCATTTGTTCTTTGGGAGTTTTGTTTTGAAGAGTTGCGCGCGAAATACGAGTGTTTACTGTTTGTGTATTATATCCGTCTGTTGATGGGGAAATGTTGGAGTGAAACAGTATTGTGGAGAGAATGCATACACTACGCTTGTCCGTCATCATTTGTAGTATTGCTGCCCAGTGTGGGATCCTTATTAGGTGGGTTTGATGGAGGACATCGAAATAGTTCAAAGGAAGGCAGCTCGTTTTGTATTGTCACGATACAGTGGAGACAGCGTTACGGAAATGATACAGGATCTGGGATGCGAATCATTACAACGACGGCGCTTATCGCTAAGGCATGGGCTACTTACGAAACTCCAATGGCCAACATTCTTCTCCAAATGAGAAAATAGATTGTTGACTTTCACTTACATAGGTGGAAAAGATCATGAGAATGAAATACGAACGGAGAGATTCAGGTGATCTTTCTTCCCGCGCGCTATTCGAGTACGGAATGGGAGATGAATAGTATAAAGGTGATTCGATGAACCCTCTAATTTTCTAGAGTATCCCATGTAGATGAGGATGTAGGTGTCAAATAATTCGGGGGCTTTGGAGAACAGCCCCGCCTAAACCTGCGAGGTGGTGATTGATGCAGGTCAAGTGCCCAGCGGGCAGCACGCACGGCCCTACAACCCACCGACCGTGACCGAGGTCGCGGCTGTGTTCGCAGACCGCTGACCGCTCCGCCCCCAGGGACATTTGTCCTGCGCAAGCACCAGGACTCTGTCACCAGGAGCGCGGACACGCACCGCTATTGTGATGCTCTACAGCAGTGGTTCCCAAACGATGGGGCGCGGCCCCTAAGGGGAGGACGTGACTTGAAAAGGGGGGTGAGTGGTACCAACGCATTGAATTATTTTTTTTAAAATGAGCTGTTTAATGAAGACAAGTGTGAACTGTCTACTGGTTAGCCACGTACCAATGAGGGCAGATCAAACAGTAAGTTACACTTCCACGTCATGGCCATTTATTAAACCACACACATGACATTTAAACAATGCACTTATACGCCATAGTCGCTATTTTACTTTTATCTATTTATGTATTATGTACAACTAGTTTCGGTGAAACTATGTTACCATTTTCAAGTACTTATTTATCAACTAAAATTTTCTTCCTCTAAAAACCAATGAATTTCTACTCTTCACAAAAATAAACTTAAATATTATCAATATTTACTCGCAATAGTGAATTTCTTTTATCGTCACTGTATAAGGTATGGATGTTCGACCAAATGGTGACATATGAAAATTTGTGCCGGGCCGGGACTCGAACCCGGGTTTCCCGCTTATTGCAAGCGGTCGTCTTCACCACTAGGCTACCCGAACACGACTCCAGGACCGACCCAAACTTCCATATGCCACACTGACTGCACATATGAGTCAAGGAAGTTTGGGTGGGTTCTGGAGTCGTGTTCGGGTAGCCTAGTGGTTAAGGCGACCGCTCTCGAAAACCTGGAAACCCGGGTTCGAGTCGCGGCCCGGCACAAATTTTCATACGACACCATTTGGTAGAACGTCTATACCTTATACAGTGACGCTAAGAGAAATTCGCTATTGCGAGTAAATATTGACAATATTATCATCACTGTAATTCGTCACCATACAGTAATTAAACTTAAATATTTTCTCTGTACTGCCAAAATAATTATAAAAAATGCGTATTACATATGCTAAGGTTGTTACTCCATTCCTAGAGAAAGAAAGATGTCTTGACTGAATCACTATTAGCTATTGTTCAAAGTGAACACTTGTTTGTTCTCTTGACTGGACATTTGTTTGTCAAGAGAACAACAAGTGTTCATTTTGAACAAATGCTTATAGTGGTTCAGCCCAGACCTTTTTCTTTACTCTAGGAATGATGTAACAACGTTAGCATGTCAATGTGGATTTTTTAGTTATTTTGGCAGTATATAGTCAGCATTTATGTATACTTTTGAGACGATGTAGAAATTCATTGTTTTGCAGAGGAAAAATTGTTTAAGATTACCTGACATTGGCGGTTTTGGACGCGATCTGATAGTCTTATAGTCTTCAAAATGAAAATGCCAAGATCGCACAGTAATAATTTATTCAACGACGACCGGTTTCAGTGAACTGTGTCACCATCATCTGGTCGTAAGGTGGTCATCTTGTTAAAAAACGGATATAAAATAATAGGTGCACCATAGCACTTAGTCACTATATAAAAAGTTAAAAACATTACAGCTTACAAAATACACTTTTTATATAGTGACTAAGTGCTATGGTGCACGTATTATTTTATATCAATTTTTTAACAAGATAACCAGCTTGTAAAAATATATGTGACCAGATGATAGTGACACAGTTCACCGAAAAAGGTCGTCACTCAATAAATTATTAATTTGCCATCCTGGCATTTCATTTTGAAGACTAGAAAAAAAATTAGTTGATATATAAGTACTTGAAAATGGTGACACAATTTCACCGAAACTAGTTGTACATAATAAATTGACTAAAGATAATAGAAAAATAGCGACTGTGGCATGTAAATGCATTGTATAAATGTCTCCAATTAATAAATTCTAGCAGTTGCATTCCTTATAGACAATATGTCTGATTTTACAACATATACAAAAGCAAAAAGACAATGTCAACCTACAATGTAAGTTCACTTTTCCATATAGTGTCCAAGAAACTGTAGAAACTGTAAACATTCCGCGTAACTGTCAACCAACTTTTCGATTCCAGATGAATAGAAATCTCCTCCAGCATTGTGTAACCACACAAAGACAGCCACTTTCACCTTCTCATCGTTTCTAAATCGTTATCCACTGATATCCGTTTTGAGCTTACCGAATACACGAAAGTCGCAAGGCGCTATTCCGGGCTGTTTTGAGGATATTGCCATACCTCCCACTTGAATCGCTGCAGCAGTTCGCACCTATTGCAGGACTTGTGAGGTGCGACTTTCATTTTTTTGGGTGAACTCAAAACGGATCGCGGTGGACAACGATTTCGAAACGATGAGGAGATGAAAGCAGCTGTCTCAGTGTGGTTACACAATGCTGGAGGAAATCTCTATGCACCCGTAATGGTAAAGTTGGTTGACCGTTCCGAGAAACGTTTACAGTCTCTTGGAGACTATGTGGAAAAGTGAAATTACATTGTATGGTGTCATAGCCGTGTTGCTTTTGTATTGGTGGTTTCATGAATGTCCATAATGTTGAAGTGCAACTTACTTTTTTATCTGCCCTCGTATGTACTCTGAGATTCGTTTTCATCTTAGATAATCAACCTGAATGTAACCACAGTAACTATCGTGACCAGTCCGACTACTGTAATTCATAGTGCACGAGTCATGCAGAAACTTCGTCGATCGTCGGACGTCGGCTCAATTCGGAAAACTTCGTGTCAAATGTCTTCTGTATTCGATTAATTCTTCTGTATTCGATTAATCACAGCTGCAACAATATAGTAATTGTTGCCAGTAACGGCAATGTTTGCAGCGATTTCTGTCAGTATCGGTGAACAAGTAGGTTATTCGTGTCTACATTTTATGTGAAAGTGAACTGTTGATTTGTAAAGACTTTTTTTTCTTTACTTCGGCATGTATTTGTCAAAAAAAGAAAGAATTACAAAAAAATCGCAGATACATTGATGATTACGTTAAATATGGTTTTCGTCCAGAACGGCATTTGTGGACTAAACATATCGCTTTAAAAGGTAAGACAAACGAGTTTATAGTTGCAAAATGTGCGAGTTTGAAACTTATGATAAAGCAATCCTAGCTTCCCATGAGTTATCGTTACTCATCACAAACGCTAAGAAAACCCATTGTTGTCTAAGAAACACTTGTCAAATCCTGTTTCTTTAAAGTAGCTGATATTGTTCTTGAATCAGACAGTAGACAAAAACGTTCACAAATCACGCCTTCTAGTAATTCAGTGTTATCATTGTGGAAGGGAGGCGCAAGATTTCCATTTTGGGCAATTGGGTGGGCGTTGCAAACATTTTCTTTTGTAATGGTCAAGAAGGATACATGTCAGTATTCCTGAAACGGATGCGAGAACTGGGCGACCGACCCCAAACAAAAAAGCTCCGTGTATGGATTTCTTCGCGTGTCCCCTAATGTTACGCGAATTCGACTTACTTGCCTTTGCCATGTAGGCTACTTTTATCACAATTTTTTGTAGGTATGTATGTGGAGATGGAACGTCTAAGGTTCACAACACTAAACCAAAGCAAATTGGGAGCAGAGAATTATGTCCATGTGCAAGACGCAACTGCGAACGATGCCAATGTAATCCGAACTACTTCATTCGGATGGTCATCCTTCCATTATGATTTGTAAACAGTCCGAGGTACCTTCACAAATAAATAAGAGTCAAGAACAAACGTTAAAAGTGGCAGGTACTGAACTGACCACTGTATGTTTCTCTTACGTTGAATGCTGGCGTGTAACGAGGGAGAGAAAGCTTTACACCTACTCAGATAAGTCTTCGGACGTTGTTTGCAGGGGCGTTTTGCAACACATTTTACGCTCTCCATACATTCGAGAATAATTACGAAGTCCCATACTACTCATGTCACAAACGGTCGTGCAGTTATTTACTCCCTTGTCTGATAATTTTGTACTTTAATGTTTCATTTATATTTCTTTACCGTTCCAGTTGCACATTTATTTGAAAGTTGTGACTACTTTGGTACATTTCGCCCATTTTCAAACTTTTTGTCTACAAAAGGAAGTTACATGCAATAAGTTGTAGGTATGTATGTGAAGATGGAGCGTCTAAGGTTCACAACACAGGTTTTAATAATAACTTGTTTATAATATGAAAGCGATATGAGCTAGTTTCGATATATTATAATGTTTGCAGCGTCACTTCATAAAATTATAATATTGGTCTAAAATGAAAAGTGTCTCGAATAAAAATTAAACGTATTGAAAGTAAGAAAAATTTAATAATTGTGAAATGAAACATTGTGAAACTGAGTAACAGATGCCTTTAAGTAGCACCACATCATGTCTTCACTGCTACAGTCATGCATAAAATGTTACATAACACATCATAAAAGCGCATGGGACGCTCATAAACTTTACGTAAATAATCACATCATGACTCACGTCTAAGTGTTCTGAACACAGGCCTCAGGCTACGCTCTGAGTTGACAAAATTATGAAACGGAGATCTGAGACAGTGCCACATGATGACTTCATTGTCCAAGCTAAGAATAAGATATTGCAAACACTTCACGAACCTGCAGTACAACGTGCAGCATGAAACAACATACATGGTACTTCACTCATCACATATATGCCAAATGTTACATAATAGTAATAAAAAAACATTTATAACAAAATGTCATGAAAACTAAACATTTTCAGAATATCACAGTGTAGGAAAACACAGCATATCTACTACCACCAATCACAATACATATAAGGGCCGTTAGGGCACAATGGGGAAGGCATAATTTAAGTCTTAGGCTATTTTCCACTCTGCTGTTTGATCGCGTGCAAATTTTTCGTTAACTAAACGAATGAGTTTTGAAGGACATGTGTACTGCCACCATTTTGCTGGCCTCGGGCCACTATACAGTTTCGGTATTTGTGTTTCTTTAAAGTTGACTTGTGAACCATGAGTAACACAGCTCACAAATTGTGATGCTACAAATTGTGGTACTACACAAAACTGGGGTTAATAGCGTAGGAACATAAGGAAGACACACGGCACAGATCTGCAAGTCCACGATATTGGTGATAAGTTCAAAAACAATCCTGAAACACATGTGCTACAAAAGTCAATGTTTCCTGCGCATGTACCACAACATCAATATGGAATATGATCACCATGTACACGGTTCGCACAACGTGCTGGCTTCTCTGGATCGAGTGGTCCAGCTGCTGCTGGGGCATAGCCTCCCATTTCAGCACTAGTGCCTGTCGGAGCTCCTGACATGTCGTAGGAATTTGAAGACGTGCAGCGATACGTCGACCCAGAGCATCCTAGACGTGCTCGATGGTGTTTAGGTCTGGATAACAGGCAGGACACTCCATTCGCCAGATATCTTCTTTTTCAAGGTACTCATCCACAACGGCACTATGGTGAGGCCGTAGGTTACCCCCATCGGGGGGTGCAAAATGACGTCCCAATAACACCTGACCTGTCAGTTCCTCTGTCAAAAACATGCACCATCAAACCACTACCTCCATACAAGTCCAATTCGAGAACATTACGGGGATGGTATGTGGTTCCTGGTTCATGCCATATGAAAACCCGGTGAGAATCACTGTTCAGACTATACCTGGACTTGTCCGTGACCTTGGGACCATTGTTACACTGACCATGTACTGTGTTCTGGACACCAGGCTTTACAGGCTCTCCTGTGACCAGGAGTTAGTAGAATGCACATTGCAGGTCTCCATGTTTGTTCAGTCGTCTGTAGACTGTGTGTCGAGAGTCAAGTGTTCAGTGGCTGCGGCAAGGTCCCGGGCCAAGGCTACCTGCGGTACTCTGTTGCGTCTGCGGACACTGAGGGAAAGATATCGGTCTTCCTGTGGTGTAGCACGTGGATACGTTTTCTGTCTGCAGGAATCATTTCTATAATCTTGAGATCACACTTTGTGCTCTGGCCTTCTGTGTTTCACCAGCCTCCAGTCGCCCTAATATTCTACCCCTCATAACGTCATAAACATTTCTTTGAGCCATTTTCAGCACACAGGCACCATTAGAAAGTCAGAAAACGTCTGCACACTTACTCATTGCACCGAACTCTGACATGCACCAACACACCTCTGCGTATGTGGACGGCTGGCAGTGACACTGTGCTACGACTGTAGGTCAAATGCACTGCATGGCCACACCAAAATGGGATTTAAACCCGCAAACCGCCCACCGGAGTGTTGTTTAACCATGCATCAGCAGTATCCTCAGTTTATGAGCATGAGTGTATTTGCAGTTTACCAAGTAATTTACCGCCTTCACCACGACCACTCAGCACAGCAGTTGCTCCCTCAGAGTATGTTCGCCGGCGCTGTTAGTTTGTATGTGGCAGCCGCGTTGACTGGGCGTGTTTCGCAGGCGCCCCCGCGGGAGCGGCGCATCAACTGCTGCGCGACGCGCTCCATGGCGGCCATGTCGCTCGGCTTCATCGTGCTGGTGACGCCCTGGACGCTGCAGGAGGTCGTCGCCGCCTGCACCGGCTCCAAGGTCAGTCAGCTCACATACTTACTAGCTAAAATACAATAAGCATTTGCTTAATAGTGAGCTAGACTTTACAAGCTTCCTAGGGTTTTACTTGCGGTCGGAGAAGTTAGTACTGCTTCCTCCCACAAGTCCCCTAAAACCTCCACATCCTTGCGGATGCTGTTGCGTAGCAGTGTGCGTTTGTACCGCCCTACAGTACGCACGAGGTGTCGTAGTTGCCTTCCGAGACTTTACGGAAAGCATAGAGTTCTGACTAACCTGTTGTCTTCTATAGTTATGTCCCCAGCGCAGAAGACAGCACACAGGTCGTTGGTTCTTCTACAGCATACAAGTGAGGCTAAAGTTCTTGATGATGGAAGCATAATAAGCGACTCGCGAGATTTTTAATTGTCAGGGATGCCATTTATTAAATAAATAATAAAAAAAATAGCAACTATTGTTAATATGATACGGCCTATGCTGCCCATAGTTCATGTTGAGACCTCGACTGTTATCACATTTACGCAAAAATCTTTACTCATGACCGGCGCTGCCCGGCGCGTATAGTGGTCAGCTCGAGACTGAAACTGCGGCGCGTTGCGAGAGGGCACCTGACGCTCTGTTTCGCGCCAAAACAGGGCCGTCGCGCGCCTTCTGCAAAATCGCTCTTCTCTTGTTACAATAAGAGAGGGCACCTTAAACTTTTTAAACTGTCAAAATCTAGCCTGTCCTTGAGAGATATTTATAATAAATTCTCAGCTCTGAATAATTAATATTTAGTTTATAATAAACAAAAGTAATTTCAAAAGAAATCACGTGACGTGAAATGTAGCAGCCAATGCGAGGAGAGCACCAGTAACATAGGCGGGCTTTCCCACGGGAACCAGCACCTAATGCGCCATGTGCTACTGCTCCCCACCCCACGTATCAACATATGCTGCACTGCTGTCTTTCTTCCGCGTTTAAGGCACGTACAATGTTAGCAAAGAAACGGCCAGCGGCCAGAAATATGAAGTGGCCACAGGCCAGGAATATCACAACTTATGCATCGTATGGATTCAACAAACCCTTGACATCTGCATATACACAAATAATCCACTAATGACATTTAAGGACATGGCAGAGAATTTCTACTCTAACAGCAGACATAGAAAAGGAAAATCTTAATCTTTCTGTTTTCGACCTGATTTCTCTCATTTTATTATCTATATCTACAACAACATCAGTAATCTGCAAGTCATATTGAAGTTCATCAAAGCGCTTTTATGATGTTTCTCTACAGTCCCATTCTCTAATAGCTCACGGAGAAAAGAACACCTAAATCTTTCTGTTTTCGATCTGATTCATTTTATTTCGATGATCATATCTTCCTATGTAGGTGGGTGCTAACAAAAGATGGTCGCATTCAGAAGAGAGAGCTGGCGAAAGATATTTCGCAAATAGATCTCGTCGCAGTGAATTACGCCTTAATTTTAATGATTTCCACACCAACCCGTGGGTAAAGAGCTAGATGTGTTTCTGAATCCGTGTTGATTACGGGTCAATAAGTCATTCTCTTCGAGGAATTTCATAATATTTGAGGGAAGTACATATTCTAAAATACTGCTGCAAACCAACGTCAATGACGTAGGCATGTAATTTTGCGAATCACTCCTATTGAACTTCTTGAATATTGGCGAAACCTGTGCAAGTTTACAGTCTTTGGGTACGGAACGTTCGCTGAGCGGGCAGTTGTGTATGACAGCTAAGTGTGGGGCTATTGCATCAGCATATTCAGAAAGGAACCTAATTGTTATACAGTCGGGGAGAATTATTTTGTTAAGTGATTTAAGTTGCTTTAATGTACCAGGGGTATTGCGCACGCTGGCAGCTGTTGTTGATACAAATTCTGGAGTATTTGCTTCGTCTCATTTCTTTCGTGAAGAAATTTCGGAAGGCTGCGTTAAGTAATTTTGCTTTAGCAGAACTGTCATCAGTAGCATCACCGTTAGTATCGCGTAGTGAACGTATTTATTGTGTTTTACCGCTAGTATAATACTAGTATTTTGATGGACATGTCTTCCTATGCAGCTGGTGCTAACAGGATGTGTTGACATTCGGAAGAAAAAGTTTCTGAAAGATTTCGCAAATAAATCGCGCAGTAACGAATAATGCCTTTCTGTATAGCATTTCCACCCCAACTCTTCCATTATTTCTTTGACTCCACCTCCTCTACATAGCGATAATACAAAAGAAGCTGCATTCTATGAACTTTCTCTATACAGTATCGTCGGTAAATCCCACTTGGTGGGATTCCAGAATGTGCAGCAATACTCCAAAATAGAACGTACAAGTGTAGTGTAGGCAGTTTCTTTAGTAGAACGTTTCCTTCGTCTAAGTGTTCTACCAATGAAACGTAGCCGTTGGTTCGCCTTCCCTAGAGTATTTTCTGTGTGTTCATTCCAACGATTTCTTAATTGCAATTCCTACAAGTACTTCTACGTCTACATGGAATACTCTGCAAATCACATTTAAGTGCCTGGCAGAGAGTTCATCGAATCACCGTTATACTATTTATATCCCATTCCATTTTCGAATAGCGCGCGGGAGAAAGAACACCTGAATCTCTCCGTTCGAGCTCCGATTTCTCGAATTTTATTCTGAAGATCTTTTCTACCTATGTAAATGGCAGTCGACAGTATATTTTCGCATTCCGAGGAGAATGTTGGCGACTGGAATTTCGTAAGTAGCCCACGCCGCAGCGATAAGCGCCGTTGTTGTAATGATTCCCAACCCATATTCTGTATCATTTCCGTAATGCTGTCTCCCCTGTATCGTGACAATACAGAACGAGCTGCCCTTCTATGGACTCTTTCGATGTCCTCTGTCAAACCCACCTGATAAGGATCCCACACTGGGCAGAAATACTCCGAAAAAGGACGGAGAATCGTATTGTATGCAGTTTCTTTAGTAGTTCTGTTGCATCTTTTAAGGGTCTCTGATTCGCCTTTCCCACGACATTATCTACGAGTTCTTTCCAGTTTAAGTCTGAAGTAATAGTAATTTCTAGGTATTTAGTGGCGTTTTCGGCCTTCACTTTAGGTTGATTTATATTGTAAACAGAGGTTAACGGATTTCTTTTCGTACTCTTGTGGACGACTTCACACTTATCATTATTTTGAGCCAAGTGCCAATTTTTACACCATATTGATATCTTATTCAGATCGTTCTGCAGTTGGTTTTGATCTTCAGTTGATTTTAGTAGATGGTAAATGACGGCGTCATCTGCAATCAACCAAAGAGAGCTGCTTAGATTTTCTCCCAAATCGTTTATGTAAATGAGGTACAGCAGAGGACCAATAACACTACCCTGTGGAACGCCCTATAGTCGATGCCTTACCATCGACTACTACAAACTGTGTCCTCTCTGACAGGATATCCTCTATCCAGTCGCAAATTTGGGGCGATATACCATAACCAAGCAATTTGATTAAGAGCCGTTTGTGAGGTACGGTGTCATAAGCCTTCAGGAAAACAAGAAATACGCGATCAGTTTGAGAACCCTTGTCGGTAGCATCACTTCGTGTGAGCGAAAAGCTAGTTATGTTTCGCATGATCGAATTGTATTAAGTATTTATATTAGGTATTTAATTGGCTTTACGGCCTGTAGATTAGACTCATTTATCGTTCAAATGAAGTTTAACCGATTTCTTGACAACATGGTTTAAGAAATTGGGTGTCGCATCTGCCGTTTCGACAAAATCCTGTGAACCTCTAAATTTGCCTGCTTCTAGTCATTAGTCAAGTGATGTGGCAGAAGCCGATAATATATTTTCTCGTTCCCTAAATTCTGGGTAAGGATTTGTCACAAAGATTCAGTTTATTCGCTGTCATGCGCACAGTTAATCGACGATCTGTCTTGATTAATGTCCTCACTTTCTCAATGTTTTCGTCACTGACGGCGGTCGCCAGTCGTCCGCTACGGCGATTGTCAGAAACACTTTCACGGCGTCTTCTATAAGAGGCAAATCACTCTTACATACACTCATGGGCAGTCCTTCATTCCCATAAACACGTACAAGCGTCGCATGCGTTTCTATAGGAGTCTTTCCAAACTTAAAACACAACTTTGCTCGTACATTGTCCTGAGTTCAGAACAATCCCACTAAACAAGCACTTCGTCCAATTGGACAAAAACGGAACACACACTATGCTCAACTGAATTACGGTGGTGGCAGGTTGTCAACACGGGCCGCTATGCAGGTTGTATTCCGCCTTTGTTCAAAAATGTTCAAATGTTTATTAACCCATTTCTTCCCAAAAATAGAAATTGTGAAAAAGTGTTACATTTCGTCATCAGGTTATCTTTAAAATAATTGAAATAACACTACAAATATTACAAACTAGCAGTATGTGTAGTAATTTTCACCACCCATAATGTTGCGCTGTTTCCTAGTAAAAAAATAGAAAAATTTAGTTTTTGTGTTCACATTCTTCTATTTGTTCAAACTGTGCAGTATTGTTTATTATATGATAACTCTGACTTACACTGATGGTATCACTCATGAAATAGTGAAAAACACACTGTGTGAAGCTGAACTTGACAATTCTTGTGTGTGTAGATCGTCGAACGTTTGTAAATCTTGTATCTTTTTACGAAGTGTTAAGGTAATTGTGAAACTTTAACACATATACAGAGAGCTCGTGAATGCCTTTTAACACTTGTGTGGTGAGTTTTGTATAGTAAGTCCATTTCGACTTCATTTTGTAAGGCTAAATTTTGTGTTGCATGTACGCAACACTGGGAAGAAGTGGGTTAAGCTTAAGGGACTTAGCTGCCTGGTCATCAGTCTCTAAACTTATAAACTACTTACGAACTAACTTATACTAAAGACGACACAAACATCCATGCCCGAGGGGGGATTCGAACCCCCGATGGGGAACGGCTTCGCGCATCGTAGCATGGCGCCTAAATGCGCTCGGCCGCTCCGCCGCGGCCCAGCCTTTGTTGGCCGATTGACGTGTCAGACTTCATTCACCGAACTTTGTTGTCGGAGTTTGTATAACGAGAAGCAAACCAACTCTTTTTGTCGTCCCTAGATGTTACAGAAGGTTATTGACTGGCTGCATTTGTTTGGGATGACTGCAGCTACGCATAGGAAAAGCGAAACTTCAAGTATCCTCCGAAGATACGGTGAAACTGCGCCTGACGACTCTTCGGTGTGACACCCTGTATATGCAACTAACCAGTTCTGTTACTTGTTTATTATTTCTCAGTATTTCTTTGCATAAATTCCTTCAAAGTTAGTAAGTATTTCTTGTCAAATACAACCACGAGGTGTGTTCAATAAGTATTGTAACAGACGTTTTGCTCCACTTTACATTTCGGTTGTAACACTAAAAGTGGGCCTTCGCGATCTCCTTTTGATAGCTTGAAATTTAAATGAAACTAACGCCACAACCGTTCAAATGATACGAAAATTGAATGAACGTACTTCTAAGGGAAAGAATTCTCAACGGTTTTGCTCTCTTACGTTATTTCTGTAACTCGCACCGTTTCAGAGATATTTGCAAAAATAATGACTATTTAACGCTATCACTTGATTTTAAAGGCCCTTGGAAACCAGTCACGTGACATTCCTCGCTCAAAACTCTCTCTGACGCCATCTTGCTTTCTTTATTTTATGATTCTGTTGTTATAACAGACACGTTGTCATTTCAAAGCATTGAAGAATTGACAAACACACGTCATTCTTAGTACAACAAATTATAATCTAGTGTCCAAAAATACCATATAACCAGTTAACATCCACCTTCAATGATACGAGAATTACGGAATAGGTTCACAGCTGTTCACCGTATTGTAGTGGGCAGCGCACTGAATTGTGAAGCACATAGTCAGTAGTTCCGAACCGCTGCTGTGACTTTTTTTTTTTTTTTTTTTTTTTTCGACTTGGTTCATAACAGGGTTTTGGGTGCTCAATATCTCGAGTTGCGCAGATGTAAGAGTGCTTCCTCTAAAATGTGCGTTTGTTCTATTTCGTTAACATGCCGTGAATTACGTACCAATAAATTGAACAGCGGTCTTCTGAAGCATATTCACATAAACTACGAAGATTAATAATGAATATTCTAAACAACGTGCTGATACTAGTAGTTTCATATATAAATGAAGTCCTAGATTTCTGTGGCAACTGTAGTTCCTTGATAAAACGGAAGGGAAGTGAATAAACAAACTATCTTGTTTATTTTTTCTAAGTAATTGTTCATTATTTATCGAATATGTTGAAAGTCATTAATTAGAATTAACGCTTCTTCTAAAATGTTTGTCTTCAGCATGGTTGCTATGGACGCTTTTAATGTAAATTCTATTCCCTTATCTGTCGTTCAGATATGACTTTGTTCATGTTACTTTGTTCTCCGCTAAAATAAAGAGCAAATATTCTGTTTCAAACCGTGACTGTTTCCTTTTACAGCTTAAAATAACAAACGAATTAAGTGTGGTGATACTAAATTCCATAGAACTCAAATACTTAATCATTATACAAATTTACTACTATTATTACGTCATTATAACAGTATCTTCCCAGTTTATTTACATGTGATAAAGAAGTCAATGTTTGCAATTCGTTTGCATGTATTTCATGGCATGTTTACACTTTTCAGAGAAAGCGCTGTTACCTTTGAACAACTGGGTATACTACAGAAAAAAGATGAGCTCAATTAACGAAAGTGTGCGATTACCTTTTAGGAAGCAAGAAAAAAGAAAAAGAAATGCCAGTGGTGGGTTTCGAACCACCGTCTAACAAGATCGTACAGTGCAAACTAATGCGCTGCCATTACGCAACGGCAAACAGCTGCGAGAATAAACCGTAATTCTCGTACCACTGATCTGTCTACAGCTACAAACATACTCCGCAATCCACCACCTTCGTGTGTGGTGGAGGGTGTGGTGGAGGGTACCAAGTACCACTACTAGCTACTTGATTTCCTGTTTCACTCCCGTATAGAACGAGGGAAAAACGAATGTTCGTATGCACCTGTACGAACCCTAATTTCTCTGATCTTACCTGTGTGATCATTACGCGAAAGACGCAAGTGTTGACAGCTAACATGGTAATTTTTGACATTAGATTATAATTAATTCTACTAAGAACGACATGTTTTTAGTAAGTTACAGTGCGCCATTGCTTTCAAATGACAGCGTTTGAGTTATAATAAGAAAGTCTTCAAATACATGGAGTATGCAAGAAAGAGTATCGGGCACGGTTTTGGGCGAGGGATGTCACGTGACTTGTTTGCGAATGTACGCTGTCTTCCTTCCAGACGATAGTCACTCGTCCGAACGCCATATTTGCACTATGTTCCTTCCAGGCTATAGTCATTCGTAACCGGCACAGCCAAGAAAATAAACTCGAAAAAAAAAAAGAACATACTAACAAGGCAAGAGAGGTGATAATATTTTAACGCAAAAAAAGATAATGAAACTGTGAGAGAGACATTAAAATAATAGCAAAAAAAGGTAAAAATGAAACAAAAGAGTATGTTTGTTAAAGCTAAACGCGAGTATCAAATATTTTCTTCTGTTTGTTAACATACGGTCAGAGACAATATTACGTCTTGGGTGCACAGATATTATCACAATAGTGGAGTCGTAGTCGTATCGTTCATAATTTTTTATTACTTAAATTTTCAATATTTTTGTCGGAAATGTTTGCAGAATATCACAAAACTACAGGCAAACCTAAACTGGGCCGTAAAACACGCCAGTGCGATTTTTTCTTAAAAATAATGGTTTCATTCCACATTCAAGTACACCAAACACTATTTTTCAGCATAATAATGGTTCGGTGCTGCGGCTATACGCCATTTTAAGGGAGGGTCTACCCGGTACCACTTTACTGGCTTATTATATGATCAAACGTATTGTAGCATCAATAACGTTCCCATCATAAATTTAGTGCTTTCTTCAGAATGCATGCTTCATTATCTTTTTAATTCTAATTTAGTATTTAGACAACAGCAAACGACTATCAGATTTTAATAAATAATTGCATCAGAACATCAGGACAAAAATAAAAATATGGAAGGCTATAGGCTACAGTTGTATTATGAACGCGTTCTCGCACCTACACGCTAGCTATTTTATATACGGAACCGTGTTTGGGTCACGGGCAAGTCGTGATAGTTACCATGTATTCTGAAAATCGTCAAATACCGAGCTATACATAGTGCAATAAAAAACACGAGAACGGTAAAATGGTGGAGAAATCCTTTATATGCATGTGTTCCCATAGTCTAAGCCATAAGATGGAAGAATGAGAGTTTGTCGTGTTTCAAGTTCCGTCATTTGTTGTAACACTCTCCAAATATCTGAGATCGTCGTCATCATTGTCATCAGTTACAAAATTTCTGGCCGTTTAGAAAATCCCAAAATTGGATGCTTCTATTCGGTCACTTATACTAGGAACCTAGTGCAGAAATGAACACAAAAATAGGACCGAAGTTTTAAGTCAGAATTTTAAAAAGAATATTCACACAGGAATATCCTTCAAAAATTACTGCCATGTTTACCATCGAACAAACTGTCACATTGGGTGACTGGAATAACCACCAACCCATTAGAAGCATTCTAAATCAGTTCAAACTTATTGAACGTTAGTCCCAATGGAATTTCCGTTCGGTTTTACGGAAAGTAGTCTCAGCATTTGGAAAAATGACAATTACTCTCATATTAAAGTAGTGGAAAAAAGTAGGGGTGTTATTTACAGATAGATAGTTCATCGCAGGATCCTTGCGGATATTCTGTTTTAGTTTCCCATTGAGATAGAAAGAGAGTGTGTGCGACAGCGAGATAAAGGGGGCGAGAATTATCTGCCAAAAGTAAGCACACAGATGTATGTGACTGGCTTATCATATACAAAAAACACAGAAAAATATCTGTTTCGTCGACTAACATCTCCTAGAATTAAACAAGGAAGAACTTAACTCACTGATTTCTATTCAGTAGCTCCAATACTATCGGGGTCACAATCAAAAACATACAACGGAATAAAAATGTTATATCTTCTTCCAACGTGTCAGAGACGAACAATAAGTTCACAAAGAAGACTGCTACGTGAAGTGTGGATATGGAAAACTTTCCCAGTTGTTTTCTCTCTCTCTCTCTCTCTCTCTCTCTCTCTCTCTCTCTTTGCTTTACGAAATGCGATTATACTGATATTCTCTTAACTCTGTTGTATATCTCGATATACGACGATATATAACAATCATATCATGGCGAAGATTTTAAAACGTACTAAATGGAGCATGGACCTTATGTCAAGCGGTGTTTCGTAATGAAGGGCTAAGATTAATTCGTTTCTTATTCCACTTCGTCTTACAGTTCGAACGAATGTTCATCATATGGAAGAAATGCAGCCATTTTATTAGTCGGGACACACACACACACACACACACACACACACACATACACACACACACACACATTTGCAATCAAATCGATTGACGGGAAGTAATGACGTGATGTAAAAATAACTGCCTTCTTCTCAACGAAAAATCGTACGTAATAAAGCATTTGGACGTGTATATTCGTCATTGGTGCTCGTTGTAATTCCATTTCATGCCTGAAGTCTTCCGAGTATTCATCACTTGTCGCTTTTCTGCTCGCACCGCAATCTGACAAAATGAGTTTCCTTTACTTAAAATTTCGTCCTCTCTACCCGACAATTTTGGTAATATTGTTGTAATGTAGGCCTATAGTTATCTATATAGAGCTCTTGAAGCCGGCCGCGGTGACCGAGGGGACTGAGGCGCTCCAGTCACGGTCTGCACGGCCACTACGGTCGGGGGTTCGAATACCCCCTCGGTCATGGATATTTGTGCCGTCCTAGTTCGTAAGCAGTTCATAAGTAGTTTAGGGACTGATGACCTCGTAGTTAAGTCACATAATCTTAACAAACATCCGAACATTTTGATTTGAAGTGCTCTTGAAGACAACGACTGTTGCACACAAAAACAAATATGCCGAAGAGCGAAAATGGTTGGCTGCACTTCCGTATACTAAAAGTTTACTACTTTTCCAATGAGTCTAGTAAGAAAATCTTTGTATTGCCATTTTTCTTATATAATTCAAAAGCCATTGAAATACTAAATATTGATACACTTATCCTCATACTTGGTTGTCAATGGTCGTTGATGATATTAAATGAATCTACTATACCAGTTGTAGGCTCCTAGTGGTGCAAAAGGACATGGAACCTGCATTTGTTTTAGGAGCCTGAAGATGGGTCCAATGTGAAACCGAATCTGGTAGCAAAAAGCTTGTAAAAAGCTTGTAAAAGTACGCCTGTTAGTTTCAATGAATTTGATCTATCTTGACCAACAGCGCCGCGGCGAATTAGCCGCGTTTACTGGAGCGCCGTTTGCGGTGCGCGCGGTCCTTCGCTGTCGGGGGTTCGATTCTCCCCCTAGGGCATGGGTGTTTGTTGTCCTTATGTTAGTTTACCCTAGTTTAAGTAGTTTGTAAGCTACGGTCTGATAACCTAGAAGTCTAATAGATTTACAAACATTTGAACATTTGACCATCCGCACTTTACAGGCACATTAATAATGGATCTGACAAAGACGTTTGAATAGGAGCGATGCAGTTTCTGACGGTGTCGGCAGAGATGAATCACAAATGCACGAAGAAAACGATGAGAAGGAAGCTTTCAATCTAGACTGATTGCAGAGGGCCGAGTATTCGACAGGGAGACACTCAGAGGCCCAGATTCTTCTTCTTATTAGCAGTTGGCAAGTTGTAAGGGCTTCGATCTCATGGCATCAGTTGCGTAGATTACCACTGACGTCTGTGGTGTCGAACAAATTCAGCCTTGAATGTAGTGTAAAAGCCTCCATCGATGAGTTTCGGTTTGAATTGAGCTTCGATGCCGTACGAGGAAGTTTTGTAGACGCCACAGGCAGCGGTGGGACTTTAAGCTTACCGTCGCCCACCATACAGCCCCTCAAACAGATGTGACTGTCTGGGGTGTCATTTCATTTCATATCAGAATGTCTTTGTCTTCGGTGTCATGCTTACAGAACATCTACATCTACATCCATACTCCGCTAGCCACCTGACGGTGTCTGGCGGAGGGTACCCTGAGTACCACCATCGGTTCTCCCTCCTATTCCAGTCACGTATTGTTCGCGGAAAGAAAGATTGCCGGTATGCCTCTGTGTAGGCTCTAATCTCTCTGATTTTATCCTCATGATCTCTTCGCGAGATATACGAAGGTGGGAGCAATATACTGCTTGATTCCTCGGTAAAGGTATGTTCTCGAAACTTCGACAAAAGCCTGTACCGAGCTACAGAGCGTCTCTCCTACAGTCTTCCACTGGAGTTTATCGATCATCTCCGTAACGCTTTCACGATTACTAAATGAGCCTTTAACGAAGCGCGCTGCTCTCCGTTGGATCTTCTCCACTTCCTCTATCAATCCCACCTGGTACGGATCACACACCGGTGAGCAGTATTCAAGCAGTGGGCGAACAAGTGTACTGTAACCTATTTACTTTGTTTTCGGAATGCATTTCCGTAGGATTCTTCCAGTGAATCTCAGTCTGGCATCTGCTTTACCTACGATTAATTTTATATGATTGTTCCATTTTAAATCACTCCTAATGCTTACTCCCAGATAATTTTTTGAATTAACTGCTTCCAGTTGCTGATCTGCTATAGTGTAGCTAAATGAAGGAGCCTTCTTTCTTTATATTCGTAGCACGTTAGATTGTCTACATTGAGATTCAATGATACTCTCTATATACTACAGTATCATCAGCAAAAAGCCTCAGTGAACTTCCCATGTTATCCACGAGGTCATTTATGTACATTGCGTCAACGATGTTCTACTCCAACTTTTGATCCCTTCGTGCGAAGCGACCTTGGCTTCCATTCCAGCAGGATAGCGTCCGTCCAGACACGGCAAGATTTTCCACTACTTTTCTTCAAGCTTTCCTTACCCCAAAAACTCGCTGTATTTCTCCACAATTGAGGACGTTTGGAGCATTATGTCAAGTACTTTCTTACAGATTTTGACGCTCTATCGTGCCAATTGGACAGAATTTGACAGTATATTCATTAGACATCCAGCGATATCAACTCCAAGCCCAGTATGTGCTACCATAAGAGCCAGAATGTCGGGGACTACACTGCTATGGTAAACCGTCTCTTGAGTAAAAGACTACGTAAACTAACAAATTCTAAGCACAACATACGTAGACATCCCTGAGGGCGTAGTCGAACCTCCGACAGGAGCGTACTTGTCCCTTACAAGGCGTCTAAAATCGCACGGATATTCCCGCGCGATCCAGAACCGGACCAAGGCTTTACTGCTCATTTTTTGAGCTCTAAATTTTGACTAAATCCTACAAAATTTGTGAAATTGTAATTTGTTCTTCCCTCTACGTATATCGCATTTCCCGATTTCCTTCGTATTCGGGTTATTCCTCCTTGCTGGGTGATTTGTTTTACCAATTTTTCGTTGTAACTCATTTTTGTCAGTGTGTACATCAAATAATTAAGTAAGGTAAATGGTTGTATAGTCTTAGGAACCAAAACTGGGTTGATTTAATTTTATGCAGGAATGTCGTTCGGTTTCGAAATTGGCAAACGTATAAGCAACACACTAATGTTCCAATTGTGATTTTTACCCTTTTCATGAATCATCATTCGATTTGAATAGTAGTACCTGCCACTGACATTCTCATTCCTCATTAGTTTGTGAATTTCTCAGTACTGTGTGAATATGATACCACCTTACCCTTACCAAGATAAATATGAGATATTGTACTGTGTGGTATGAGTAATGAGTTTCTGAGATTCGTTGAACATTACTATTTTTATATTTACAGCATCACGAAAGATAAAATACTCGCCAACCATATGAATCACCATTTCATCAGCTTTAATATCTTAAACGTGGTTGGAACCAGCGACTGTAGTTCTGAAATTTTGTGAAGATGATAGCCGTTAACCCGTCAGTTACGAAGTAAAAGGTTTACTAAGCGTGACTTGCTTTTATTGTTTCTAAAAACATTGTTTAATAAGGACAGATAACCATTCGTTGCGTAATTATGGATAGGTGTAATAAGCATATAGATATTTTAGTATTGAAAGTGCCTTTATGAGAATACTCTTATCGTAATTCTTCGGCAGCATTTAACAAGTGGCCATCACTCTTTTCAAGAAAGTTTCTTTAGAAACACTGAAACCTTGGTCAAGAGTATTTTAATATTCGTTTTATTAGGCAAATTGTTGTGTTTTACTTTTTCCACGAGTACTTTAACTGTTGATGCATTGTAGAGTTTTCCGTACTGGTTGAGACTTTCATCTGCTACAACTGAAGATCTGCAACGTTCAGTTGTCAAATGTTTAACGGCAGTACTGTATAGTTTTGATCGATTAAAGTTTGTATTGCAACAATAATGTGAGTTTAGTGCACTATTTAATCGTCAACGTAGCTTGATTTGTTCATCACTGTATCCCGTGAAATAAATTTTGAAGAAATTGGCGGGCAAACACATTTGAAAAAAGGAATTGCATCTAAGTACGTAAGCCAAGAAATATTTTGATCGGCTCGCTTTACCTGGTATGAAAATTAATAATATTTCGGGTGGTTAATGTAATTCTGGAAATTTTATCTTTTCACCCGTGCGACACATTCCTCCTTTTTAATTTTTAGTTCAGTGCAATGTAATAACTTTAAGGTGCAGTCGAATGTAAAATAGGCATAAAATTATCGCAATGTGAGACTAGGCGGTCAATACACTCATGAAAATAATATTTTCAGTAGGCTATGGGAACCATGAGCGTGCTGTTACTCGCCCGAAGCAAAGCAACGTTCACCAGTATTTTGCTTTAGAACGGTGCGGAAGAGGATCGCTTTGTTACAAGATATTGCCCGTCCAAGTACTGCCAAGAGAGTTTCGAATATGCTGTCGATGTTTATCTATCTATTACACATCCTCGATACGGTGCCGATACTTCCCCCATGCAAACACCAGAGTTTAGGAGTCCTGACGTATTTTTCAAATTATTTCGAACGAAGCCTGTGTACAATCTGATTCTACAGGCAAACGCAAACATGTCCCCCTGAATGCGTTGATCGTCTTGTCTCACAATGAGATAAATTCATTAATCTTTATTTGGCAATGCTGCTCTCAAGTAACTTCAAAATTGCGCGTGGTTTTCTGAAACATGTTTCAAGTTTCATCCTTGGATGGGCAACAGTGCTTGAAACCAACGTTTAAGCTCTCCAAAAAACTGATGTTTCGTTGCCTTTTGCGAAAAGTTTAGCATAAACTGCGTCTTAAGCGCACACTCCAAGCGTAAGTTATCGAGTTACAAGTCTGTTTCAATTTTGTGACGATGTTTTTTTTTTGTGATAATTGGAAAACTGCTCATAGAAGGGAAAGAGGAAGCCTTGAAGTTGATTTATTATGGAAAATTGTTGACGAGATCTTATATGAGAGTCTAAAAATGGACATACATTTGTTGGGAAGAGGAGGCCTGATAGACCGCTACAAAATAGGCAACAAGTCCACACTAAGAACGAAAAATCATCTCCTGGACCAGTCAATGATGTACGGTATGGCAGATATGACAATATGTTGTCACTTGGCAGATTACGGGCCAAAAGCAATTTGCAAGTTTTGTTTTCAGGGATAGTTTACTGTAATTCTAATCTAATCTAATCTAAAATGTGGAAATCATGAGATTGTTCTGGACTTTGCGCCCAAAACGACTTGTTTTCACACGTTTCACATTAAATAGTCCAATATACAATAATTTCTACAGGCATAAGGACAACACTGTAGTATTGATACTGTACCACCGTGCGAAGTTTTTGGGCAATGTTATTTACAAACCAGAAACTATATTTTGAAAAAAAAAAAAAAAATCGTATAAATCTGTTCACATGGTCCTACACATTTAATTCAAGTAACATAATACTTTTTCTTCTCGTGATTTCTGTGTGTGCTAAAATAAAAGGGTTAATTAAACGCTACACTCCGTCCTACAGGCCCACTAAAGGCCCATTTGGTACCGACCGGCCGACGTATCATCCTCCGCCCGAAGGAGTCAACGGATGCCGTATGGGGGTGACGTAGTTAGGTTTCTACCCTCCCGGCTGTTATGTCGGTTCTATTCACCGAAGCTGCTACTCCACAGTCAAGCAGCTTCATAGGTGGCCTCGCAAGGGCTGAGTGCACCCCGCAGTGCTAACATCGGTGATCTAGCGGGAACCCATGTAATAGTGCGGGGCTGGCACATTCATTAATAATACCTCAACTTTTTATTTTTCGAAACAGACCACTTACATGCTTTTTCTGCTTGTTTTCATTAGATTGCACCAAAAATTATTCCAGCCATCACACTTAGATGATGACATCAATAATAATGTGCGTATTAATAGAAGGTGCCAAAATGCAAATAAGCGTGTAGTGTCCGTCTGGATAGAGCATGGCATGCTCAAACGGTGCCCAGGCTTCCTTCCGTTTCCTCGTTTGTTTCAGACGTACGGGCTTCATCACTGTTTTCATCCTTGCTTCTCATTTTAAATGTTTTAGAGAAGCGGGCATAAGTAATGGAAAGCCCATCGTATTCTAGTCTTTGTTTCATCTGGTTCGTTTATTAGTGATGCATTTTTCTTTCATGCTTGAGATGTGGATTCACCAATTGTTTACCGTTTTGATGGAAAAACTAATTTGGCTACGGGACCGCTGCTATAAACTGACTCGAGAAAAGAAAACAGAGTGTGTGTTATATCTATTACGTAATGTTGACCGACAATTGGAATGTCACAGTAAAAACCAATTTTTTATGTTTTACGGGAACTGAAATGTCACTGTTTGTATATCATTCAATTCAATAATGTTACGCGTCCACACTCGTAAACCGAAAACGCATGTATTGTGGTTGAACGATATGAAAGCAAAACATTTGCTGACACGACTCGCGTGCCACGTAGTTTGAAATGTTTGTTCTGTTTCAGAAATCCTCAGCGACGTGAGCACAACTCATCGAAGTTTTATTGGTAACCGATGAGTGGGTAAGGAGCGAATACAATGCAAACAAAGCAACGACCATTTAGATTGAAAAATTATGGTAGGAAGACTGGATGCGAATTTACATTCAGTCTTTCCTCAGGGTGCAATGTATTATCAAATAGCCGCTCCTGTATATATGTATCGCTAACGAGAACTGGATGTCTGCCGAAACAATTTCAGCCGTGTGAACCGTGTTATCCAATGCAACTGTAGAACGATTTCGTATTTGATTTAGGACGCCATTTATCTTTTCCTTCCCTTTTCAATGTTCTATTCATTATCTTTCGTTTATTGTCATTTTGTTGATTCTAAACCAATTCTCAACAGCTTTTGGCGCTGAGTCATTTGTATCCAAAATGAACCGCAACCACATAGTTACATGTAAACCGGATGGGAGTATCTACATGTACGTATCTAGATTAAATTATTCAGAGGACAGAAGAAAAAAGTATTTCAGACAATCCAAAAAATGTTCAAATGTTTGTTAAGCTTAAGGGACTTAACTTCGGGGTCATCAGTCCCTAAACGTACAAACTACTTATGAACTACCTACAACTAAGGACGGCACAAATATCCATGCCCGAGGGGGGATTCGAACCCCCGACCGTAGTGACCGTGCAGACCATGACTGAAGCGCCTCAGTCCTCTCGGCCACCGCGGCCGGCTCAGACAATCCGTTTATGAAACTAGTGACATTTTAAAAACACTGTTTTCAGCACGTAATCATACTAACATATTCTAATAGGCTGTGTGAAAGTGAGATACTTCATAGCCCATACCTCGAGTCCTATTGATCATAGAGAGAGAGGGTAAATGTTTTGGATAGGTCATGGCCGAGTTATCATTTGCATTCCTTTAAGATGAATGGGTATACTGTAGTTGAACTGCAGTGCTTTGTCAAAATTTTAATTATTACACACCCGGTGAGGGGTTGATTTTATTTTCGTTATCGATCACAGTAGGTAATGTAAAGCACCAACAACATATTTCAAAGATATTTTATACTAGCTGAAAGCTCGGCGTTGCCCGGGTATTTATTTATTTCTGCCTGCCATTTTTTGGGTATATATTCATTTGTATAATGGATTTATGTCTAAAATCTCTTGGGAATACAGTTAGTAGTAAAGCAGTAATAGATTAAAACTTTGTGCGTGATGTGGCGGTTTTCCATGAACGTTACTGTTTATGTGCTCATATCTCAAGAACTACACGTCTTACTGTGATACAATTTAGAAAGTACACTCAACTATATGCGTGTATACTGTCTGTAAAATTTCCTGCGGCTACAATTTATAGTGTAGAAATTATGAATTGTAACGTCAGTAGTTTTACTACATAAACAACGAAAAAGTAGTAAACGAAAAACTTTTTTCCTTTCATCGTTTTGCTATGGTTGTCAGCGAGAAAAAGTTTAATAAAGGTTTGAAATTATTTTTAAAGTTCGTTGTAAGTCGCTGCGCTGCATTATAAGGCAGTTTTTCGCGATTCCTATTGTTTATGATGTCATATCTTCTGAACCATGTGTCGTGATTCTTAACCCTTCAGCAATTGCTAACTCACGGTAAGGAATATGTGTACCAAATTTGGTTGAAATCGGTCCAGTGGTTTATGAGAAAATGAGCAGCATTGTCGCTAAATGCAGCCGTTTTCCGCGCATCTCATTATTTATGACGTCATATCTCGTGAACTACGTATCGTACGTGATTCTTACACTTACGGCGACCGTCTTCATGAACTGAAGCTTACGTGAACAAAATTTAAAAAAGATTGGATCAAAACTGTAGATTTGTATGCAACACGTACATACATACGGACACTCTGCTTTATATATTATACTAGCTGAAAACCCGGCGTTGTCCGGGTATTTATTTATTTATTCCCGCCATTTTTCAGGTATATATTCATTTGTATAAGGGCTGTATGTCTGTAAAGTCTCTTGGGATTACAATTAGTAGTAAAGAAGTAATATATTGAAACTTGGTGCGTGATGGGCCGGTTTTCCATGAACGATACTGTTTATGTGCTCATATCTCATGAACTACGTGTCATACTGCGATACAGTTTAGAAGTTACACGAAAGTGTATCCGTGTATATTGTATGTAAAATTTCCTGCGGCTACAACTTGTAGTGTAAAAATTATAAACTGTAACGTCATACCGAATGCCGTAGTTTTACTCCATAAACAGCGGAAAAGTACTTAGCGAGAAACTTTTTTTCTTTCATTATTTTACTATTGTTGTCAGCGAGAAAAAGTTTAATAAAGGTTTGAAATTATGTTTAAAGTTTGTTGCAAGTCGCTAAGTACTGTCATTCTCATACAGTGTATTTCGAAAGTCTCGCTGCATTATCGGTATATGGCATTTTTTGCGATTTCTATTGGTTATGACCTAATATCTTTTGAACGATGTGCCGTATGTGATTCTTAACCATGCAGCAATTGCTTCCTCACGGTAAGGAATGTGTGTACCAAATTTGGTTGAAATGGGTCCAATGGTTTAGGAGAAAATGAGAGCATTGTCGCAAAATGCAGCAGTTTTTCGCGCATTATGACGTCATATCTCGTGAACTATGTATCGTATGTGATTCTTACACTTACGGCGACCGTCTTCATGGATTAATGCTTACGTGTACAAAATTTCATAAAGATTGGAGCAAAACTGTATATTTGTATGCAACACGTACAAATATGCATATATACATATTAGATGTTTGACATCATTCAAGCAAGGGGGCGGGCACTAATATCTTGTAGTTTTTTTTCGTAAGCAAGAACGCACTTTTTTTTATTGTTACTGGTTTCGGCAAATATGTGTTGGCAGCTTCATCTCCTCTAATATTTGATGTCACATAGTAATACAGTTAAGATTTATTTTCGTCATTCCCTTATCCAAAGCTCAAACGGAAACTAAGCATGTGATATTTAAATATTGAAATACTGAATTTTCTGAGACCAGTATGAAATTGATTTAGTACAATCGATATTGCCTTCTCAACGTACGCAGATTCCCTCTGCAATATTGTAAAGAGTCTGCAGAGGTAAAACACTGTGTGCGGTTTATTTTACCCCATAAGCTGTACACTTCGGATTCACGTTAAAATGAAATTGAAAGCACAACAGTATCTTAATTTATTCTCCGAAATTGGTTCCGTCAGACGAACTTGAGCGGTATGTCCACTTCTCTCCAAGTGAATTTAGTGATCACTTCTTCTGTGAATACATTTGATCCTGAACATCGTACAGTCTGATAATATCCCTCGATGAATGACTGAATTTCATCGTCTTAATTTTAATCTTACATTAACTCTGCAGCCAAAAGTACACACTGCAGGACACTTTTCTAATTATCAGGTCCCGATGCGAAACTGTGTGCGCAGACTTTGAAGGTGATGTGTTCCACAATCCTTTGGTGTTCCTCCAAAGCATTGTGCGAGGCCGAAATAGTCTTGGTGTGTTGACAAAACACGTTCTGGCTTCTCTGAAATGTCCTAACCACGAACGCACAATACACACGTCGATAACACCATCACACAACTCGCGATGAATTACGGTCGGTGGCACACCTCGCGAATGGGGAAAACGATAATGGTTACACACTCTCCTTGTACTGAGAAATTCGCTATTTTAAATATCAATAACAGGCCTATCCCTCTCCGCTGCCTCTAGAAACGACACTGTGCGTATAATTGAAGGTTTTATTCGAAAGTAATCACCAGAGCCTGAGATGATATCACTGTTTAAAGACCCTAAGGAAATCCTGCTCTCAGAATTCCTGTGGCTGTGACAAGAGCGTGTCCTCTACTATGTCCTTCAATTCGTTATCCGAGTAGAAACACTTTCCTCTGAAATGTTTTTTGGAGCACCAAACAAATGGAAGTCACAGGGCTGCAGACGGATACTGAGTCTGTTCCCACTGGGACTTGACCAGTATTCTTAGTGTGACCCTGGAAGCACATTAACTTGTAGCAGAATCATTCCTCTCTGTGATCAGCGCAGACCACTTGCTCTTGGACGTGCATAGGCTCCGGAGTGTCGCACAGTAAACGTCACTGTTAATGTTTTTTGTCTGGTAAGAATTCGATATCGGATCTCCGACGTCGAAAAAGACGGTGAGTATCACGTTGCCTGCAAATAACAAAGCCTAGATTTATTTTAGATGGAGGTGACGACATATGCTTTGCGTTCCTACACTATTCCAAAGCGGAACACACAAATTTCACCCAGTTTGTTTGTTAAGAAGTTTCGAACCTTTTCATTTTCTATCTATATAAAAGAGCTGATGAAAAGAGTAACTTGTAATTTGCGGCTGTCTGCTGACGATGCTATGATGTATTGGAGAGTATCATCATTAATTGACCGGAACTGGATAGAGGATGACTTAGATAAAATTTCTAGTTGTTGTCAAGAATGGCAGCTAGCTCTAAATGTAGAAGAATGTAGGTGATGCACATGAGTAGGAAGTAGAATCCCATACTATTCCAATACAGCATTTGTACTGAGCTTCTTGATACAGTCGTGTCCTTCAAATATCAAGGCGTAACATTGCAGAGCGATATGAGATGGAACGAACATTTAGGGTCAATTGTGAGTAAGGCGGACAGCCGACTTCGGTTTATTCGGAGATTTTGGAAAGATGTACTTTATCTGTAAAGGAGACCGCGTATAAAACACTTGTACGACCACGTCGTGATTGTTTCTCGTTTGGGACCCGCATCAGATCAGTTTAAAGGAAGAAATGCGAGCGCCTAGATACGTTACTGGTAGGTTGGACCATTGCGTGAATATCACAGCAATGCTCCGCGAACTCAAATGGGGAGGAAAAACGACGTCCTTTTCGAAAAATTCTGTTGAGGAAATATAGAGGGCAGGAATTTGAAGCTGACTGCAGAACGACCTTGCTGCCGCCTACTTACATTTCGCGTCAAGATCACAAAAGACAAGATAAATTAGGACTAGTACAGAGCCATTTTTTTTTTCATTTTTCCCTTGTTCTATTTGGGAGTGAAATAGGAAAGGGGTGCCTAGTGGTGGTACAGTGTACGCTCTGCCACGCACCTTACGGAGTATATATGTAGATGTAGAGAAGTCCTCGTATGTACGGTACACCACTGCCATCTGTGTCACATTTACATTGTATCCGCGCATATTTTGAAACAAGCCACGTGTTAGTAGCCAGTCCTGACAAACGAAATGTCTTATAACTTGGATACTGATACGACCTATCGATCGACGGCGGCTAGACCATGGAGGTTACAATACAGGGAGACGTCCTTACGCTGAAAAAGTGAAGCCAGCGTCCGCCATATTGCTAAGTTTTGGAGAAATGTTCGTATTGTAGAGCTATTGTTTTATGTTTAAGACGTCCGACGGTTTTGTCAATGTGGACAACGTGATAAAAGAGTGATAATTAGCGGTTAAAAATTAAGTTTTCAAAAATACTATGATGAGTATTTATTGCTATTTATCCAAGAAAGTATATTGTTTGAAAGTACATACTTTGCAGTGGCTGTTAGTTCAATGCATTGACCGTAAGAGGGTCGACTTAACGGATATTTTTAACGGGAAAACAGCCTTCCAAAACTGACCAAGATGGCGGACAGGCTTCAACTGACGTACGTGCTCGGCATAGATAATGCCAACTCCCTTTATTCTAACCTCCTTGGGTTAGACGACCAACCAGAGAGGTAGATGGAGAATAGAAGGTCTTTGGTGAGGCACGAGGAAGTACGCGGGCCCGGGAAGACGGGAGTGTGACGCTGGTGGCGAGTGGGGACGGGTGCACGGCGGGAAGAGCGGCGCTGGTTCCTGCTGCGTGATGCCGTTGAGAAATGGCGTGAGCTGTGGCGGTCCGATGACTGTTTCTGGTGATTCCTGATTGTTGCAACGAAAAGTTGAAGACTGGATAATTTCTTAAGAAACGTGACTGCTGTGCTGTTGTAGTCTGATAACTGTTACTGATTATTTTGCCATTATCTAGTGGTTTGAATAATTTCTAAAGGATGTCACTGCTTGATTTAAGACCTTTTAACCATGTGTTGTCGCACTGTATGTGGTAAGCTGTAAACTATTTTGTTGTGGTCGACATATTCTGTTACCAGACTGTTCACTATTAAACGTCTTGTTAGATATTTTGACATATATGCCAGCGGTATTACATGTTTGTAATGAAATTATTTCTTTGCTAGTATATAGAGCATATCTGGTCTTATTGGTACGGCAGTAGGATGTTTCATTACTAGTATGTAAATGATTAACCATATATTATTTTGTGGAATTAATTTTGGTGTAATTTTTAGGTTTTTTATGGATCATGATAATTATATATTTTCCAGTGATTTTATTGTCACGAAATTAAAAGTTCTTTTACATATGTAAATAAGAACGTATACATATAAGAGAAGCAGCGATCCTACATACCAATGTATGTATAAAGTACAATTATCTTCTTAAATTAAATAGTATACCCACCTTTGCATTTTACAGTATACCTGACGATGGCATTCACGCCGAAACAGGCGTGTCGTATTAAATAATTTAATAAAAAACAGCGTCTTTGGTATCAATTATTTATGATGTGTCTAAATGACATATGACGCAGCGGGCCCAGAAGATTATAAAGTAGCATTAATATTTGAAGATAATAAACTTACTGCCCAGCTCTGAAGTATTTTATTCTGATGCGTCCTCATCAATCTTGAGGCCGGACCTTCTACTTCCGGAACTGTGTTTCGTAACTCCTACTCTAAGGTATATCCCTGAAGGTGTTACGGGGTTATCAGATACATTTTTTTTTTTGTCATCTTGCTGTACAGTAAACAATATATTTAATAAGTGTGGTAAACATAGTTTCCTTATTGGAAAACAACGAACTGATAAATGTTTTAAAAAATGAAAATAATACTCAAGTTCGCCTGGACATCAACAGTTCGACGACTAGGTCTGAGGATGATCTCACCAGAGATCGAAACCGGTCATCTTATATAATAAATTGTTACATTTTGCGAACTTGACTTATTTTGATTTTTTAGAACAATAAATTTTCCGTGTGCTTTAGTTGCATGTTTACTATCCAGCAGAGTGTCTGGCAGCAGACTTAGCTTGGCTACGCCACAGTGCACAGTGTTTCGCAAGCGCGCGCGTGTTGCAGGCGCCGCCGTTCCTGGACTTCCTGGCGACGTGGCTGGCGCTGAGCCACAGCTTCTGGAGCCCGTTCCTCTTCTGGCTGCTGGACGGGCACTTCCGCCGCGTCTGCCGCACCCTGCTGCTCACCAAGGTCAGGCCCAGGCACGGCGCGACCCACATCCTACAGCGTCTACACGCTGGCGCACAAACAGCTGCTCTGCCGTTATTTTGCTTACGGTTGTCTACAGTCGTGTTCCTTTTGTACAGGTACACGTTAGATTAAACGCAGCGCGTTCTACATATCATATGGAAGACCACACTCAATTTAAGCTTTCATAATATCGACTGGGCCTGCGGCTGGTCAAGATGTGTTAAATAAAATGGAAATAAAGACCTAATTTTTGTAATACACTACTGGCCATTAAAACTGCTACACCAAGAAGAAATGAAGATGATAAACTGGTATTTATTGGACAAATACATTATACTAGAACTGACATGCGATTACATTTTCAAGCTATTTGGGTGCATAGATCCGGAGAAATCAGTACCCAGAACATCCACCTCTGGCCGTAATAACGGCCCTGATACTTCTGGCCATTGAGTCATACAGAGCTTGGATGGCGTGTACAGGTACAGATGCCCATACTTACTCTCAGTGTCCGAAACTAGACTTGTAACTTCCAAAAATTAGCAGCAGATATGGCTTTGTCATTGGCCTCCCATAAATCTTCCAGTGTGTTATAAATATGAACACATAAGCAGGTGTTGAGGATCCTGTACATAACTACAAAGACAGAGAGTGTTCTCTTTATCTTTCAGGAAGCCCCAGCGCAAATTTGTGAAATGCTTGTAAATCTATCGGACCAAACCGCGTGGACATGTCCTTAGCTTACAAACTACTGAAACCTAGGTAAACTAACCTACGGACAACACACACACCCATGCCCCAGGGAGGACTCGAACCTCCACGGCGAGCAACCGCGCTCTCTGCAGCGAGGTGCTTTAGTCTCAAGTTTGTTTTGCAATTTGGTACTTCTACCCTCATACGGTTCAGGGTTCTCCATACTGTGTATCGCAGGCCTCCGCCAGGTGCCAGCTCTTCTATTGCTGCTAAATGGGCGCTTCTCAGATCGATTTCCCACCTTGCAATACGGTTCTCTGCGGCCGACCCTTCCAGTGCTCGGGTACTTGATAGGAAGCTCTTCCTCAAACGAAGCCGTCGGTCAGCAGGCTGGTGTCCATATAAAGGGTGACGCGTGTCCTTTCCTTGGTTGGTTTTTTCAACTTCGGCAGCAATGTCACGTCGTATATTGGGCGGCGCGATCCCCATAATTAAGTACAGCTTGGGTACTGGTGTTGGTTTCAAGCATGCGGTCACAATCCGTGACATTTCATTCACCGCGATGTGTGTTGACGAACTCCATACTAGAGCGGCGTATTCCGCAGCTGACACACTGAGCGCAAGGGCTGAGGTTCTCAGGAATTTTGGGTATGCACCCTAGCATCCGCTAGTTAGTTACCTGATGATGTTGTTTCTCGCTGAGATATTCTCCCTTGTGGCATTGCAATGATGTTTATAGGTCAGTGTGCGGTCCAGTGTGACACCGAGATATTTGAGCGTCGGACAATGCGCGAGTCGTTCACCTCTCCACGTAACATTCAATTTCCTGTTTGCCTCAGCGTTCTTTAAATGGAATGCACAGACCTGCGTCTTGGAAGGATTCGGCCGTAGGTGGTTTGACTCATAATACTGGGAGAGAGATTTCAAGGTACTGGATAATTTCTCCTCTACATCCAGAAAATTCGTACCTTAGACTGCAACTGCAGTGTCATCGGCATACATAAATTGGCGCGTGGTATTTGGCACTGGTTGGTAATTTGTGTATATATTATACAGAGCTGATTTCTCCACCTGCTCTTCCTACCCTGAAGACAGACTAAAAAACTCCTATTGTGCAAGAAAGTACCAAATACCGATGGTAGATTATAGTCTCTTGTTACATTATATACTGTCCTGAGGGGCCTCCGTTGGTTTACAGTATCATATGCAGCTGAAAGGACGCTTTCCTCTCAAACCCGTCCTCAATATGTTGGGTCATGTTCAGGACTTCACCGCAGCACGATTTGCCTATGCAGTTTCAACACGATAACACAGTTCATAAACAATAGTTACTGACGTATTGTGAAGAGTCAGTTGCTTGGCCTCCATTCACCAGACGTTTTCAGTTGGTGAGAGATCTGGAGAATGTGTTGGCCAAGGCAGCAATCGAACATTTTCCGTATCCAGAAAGACCCGTACAGGGCCTGAAACATGCGGTCGTGCATTATCCTGCTGAAAGGTAGGGTTTCGCAAGGATCGAATGAAGGGTAGAGTCACGGGTCGTAAGACATCTTAAATGTAACGGACACTGTTAAAAGTGCCGTCGATGAGGACAAGAGGTCACTGAGACGTGTAACCAATGGGATCCTATACCATCAGGCCTGGTGATACGCCAGTATGACAGTATGGCGATGACAAATGTGCGTTCACCGCGATTCGCCAAACATGGAGGCTGTAAACAAAACCTGGATTTATCCGAAAAAATGATGTTTTGCTATTCGTGCACCCAGGTTCGTCGCTGCGTGCACCATCGCAGGCGCTCCTGCCTGTGATGCACCGCCAAGCGTAACCGCAGCTGTGGTCTACGGGCTGATAGTCAATGCTGCTGCAAATGTCGTCAAACTGTTCGTGCAGATGGTTGTTCTCTTGCAAACATCCCCATCTGTTGTCGTTACAGCCATGTGAATAAGATGCCTGTCATCTCGACTGCTAGTGATACGAGGCCTTTGGGATCCATCGTTCCGTATTGCCCTCCTGAACCTACCGATCCATATTCCGCTAACAGTCATTGGATTGCGACCGACGCGAGCAGCAATGTCGCGGTACGATAAACCGCAATTGCAATAGCCTACAATCCGACCTTTATCAAAGACGGAAACGTGATTGTATGCACTTCTCCTCCTTACACGAGGCATCACAACAACGTTTCACCAGTCAACGACAGTCAACTGCTGTTTGTGTATGACAAATCGGTTGGAACTCTCCTCGTGTCAGCAAATTGTAGGTGTCCCCTCCGGTGCCAACCTCGTGTCATTGCTCTGAAAAGCTAATCTTTGCATATGACAGAATGTTCATCCTGTCGGTCAAATTTCGCGTCTGTAGCACGTCATCTTCGTGGTGTAGCAATTTTAATGGCCAGGAGTGTAATTTATTTACTTGCCAGTTTCGGCTTCACACTGAAGCCATCCTCAGGCCACTATTTGCTTTTACATTACGGTACTTGGAACCTACAACTTGTTTTATCAGACGTGTGAAGATAGATACTCTAGACACCTATCCATTGCACCAAAAGCCTTTGCGGATTTTTAAGGTTGATATGAAGGCTTGTCTCATTCTCAACCATATGTGCACATTTGAATAGGAAAGTAGTCTTTGTTGCGAATTATGATATTTATTGCTTTTAACGCGTTTCGCTATTTTTGTGCATTATCAGAACACTAACAGGGAAAATATAAAAATATGTTAGTATCATGCCTCGGATCTATCCACTACAATAACAGAAACAATGAATTGGGGGCGTTAACATACCTCAGAAACAGCTCGATGGCGGTAGTATAAAAACACACGATGCTCAGCATTTTGGACTGGATAAAATCTAGGGATTTAATCAAAAGCATCGTCAAGATGTGGGACAAAAAGTTCCTAAAATGGAAGAGAATTAGAAACAATCTTTGGTCAGCAGAGCGAGTGTGGAGATGTATAACTTACATCGACAGCGCTGTGTTGGATAGTTCCGCGTTCACAGAATGAATAACGATACATCATTTGAGCAAACGTTACTGCGCGGAAAGCTGATAGTCAGGTGGCGTGAGGAACCGAAATATAGCAAACGCCGCTAAGCAGCGCATGCGGAACTAAGATTTGGGCGATTAAATTTGAATTATAAAATCTATCAACATGGTTGCATGATGGAACTAATAAAATGTATTGTAGTGATGAGGTATAAAAACACATGTAAATCAGAATGGATGACAGTAATACTGATTTCTTGTGTTAGTAAAACAACCATAAACATTATATTAGCCCCTATATGTAAATTAATTATGAAGTCACAGAACACTAAAAAACAAATATGGTTAAAATGTAAAATAAATGAAGTAATGTGTGTACTGGTTGGTGGTTAATTTGCAAAATCAAGCTCAAGCGGACGACAATTTGGTGGCGGAGGAGGGGATGGGGTTTTTTAAGGCGTGGGGGGGGGGGAGTCACGCCAAACAATAAAAAGATCAGGAAACAATTTGTCAAGCTGACATCATTATGACATAATAGTACTGATTTTTACTTGTCAGTTGGTCATTGAGGCTGTGGTGGTCTGATGAGTTAAAAAGTTTCGTAATTTCAAATTATTCAAGAAGTTTAAGCTTTCTTCCCTTCATGACTTTGTGCAAGGTCTGGAGTTGCATTGATTGTAGGTTCACTGTGACCTGGTGCTTTGAGGAGTTCATCAAATGATAATTTGTTTTTTATAGAACTTTTTTTGTTAATAGGTGCTCCTGGAACTTGTTCTAACTGCTCGGCCTGTACACAAGTGAGTTTATATACCCCTGAATTTTCAAAATAATATTTGGTCTTTAATTGTGGATGATCTGATGGTGAAAGCGGTCGTGAGTGGAGAAGGAAATTCTGAGGCCGCTGTCTTTAAGTAGCTAGTTTGTAAGAGACGGGAACATAAAACGCTAATGCAACTGACAGTGGATCAGACTGAGAGGTCTGGATGTCAGTTGGACGGGATAATTTTGCTATTGCCGAATGTAACAATTTGTCTGTTAGGCTGGAGGCGTAACCATTAGTCTTTGCGATGTATTTCAGGTTGGTTACCTTTTGCTGCATCTGGTCTGTAGAAAGGGGTGTGTCTAGTGCTTTATGAATCACGGAAGTAAAGATGGAAAACATGTGTGAGACAGGGTGGCAATAAGAAGCTTTCACAATGGCATCACTGGTGGATGGCTTGCGAAAAATATTGTAAACAATACGTCCGTGCATCAATTTAAGATTGAGACCAAGGTAGTTTAGCGACCCATCGGGTGCCATCATCTCGTTTGAGAAATTTATTTTGGGATGTAAAGAACTTAATGGCAAATGTTGAAATGTTTGTATAGTCTATGGGACATAACTACGGGGTCATTAGTCCCTAAACTTACAAACTACTTATGAACTACTTACGAACTAGGACGACACAAATATCCATGCCCGAGGGGGGATTCGAACCCCCGACCGTAGTGGCCGTGCAGACCGTGACTGGAGCGCCTCAGTCCCCTCGGCCACCGCAGCTAGCTCGTTACTTTTCCCGAGGACTTGCAGCTCTACTATATAATTACGTGATTATGGCATCGTCTTAGGTAAAATATTTCGGAGCTAAAATTGTACCCTATTTGCATCACCATGTGGAGACTACAGGAACTGCGGTGCAGTAGCTGAGTACTCTAAGTCGGTTTGCTGAAGAGCGCCTGGTTGCTCTCCGTCGGAGGTTCGAGTCCTCCCTCAGCCATGTGTTTGTGTTTTATCCTTAGCATACGTTAGTTAAGTAGTTTGTAAGCCTAGGGACTGAATACCGCAGCAGTCAAGTCCATTTGATTTGACATACATCGTTTCAAAATTTCAAGAATGCCCTCTTCCAGTTGAACAACTTTTATTACAACGCCAAGATCGCACATTAATAAGTTATTTAACGACGACCGGTTTCGGTGAACTGTGTCACCATCATCTGGTCACGTATATATTTTGCAATCTGGTCATCGTGTTAAAAATGGGTATAAAATATTAAGTGCGACATTGCACTTAATCACTATATATTTAAAAAATACACAAGTTAAACATGACAGATTACTTTTGTAAGCTGTCATGTTTTTAATATATAGTGATTAAGTGCAATATCGCACTTATTTTTATACCCATTTTTTTAACAAGATGACCAGCTTGTAAAATATATATATGATCAGATGATGGTGACACAATTCACCGAAACCGGTCGTCGTTAAATAAATTATCAATGTGCGATCTTGGCACTTTCTTTTGAAAAGCATAAAATGATCAGTTCGCCTCCAAACCCGACTATGTAAGGTAACCTTTTATTCAAAAAATGTTCAAATGTTTGTAAATCTATCGGACCAAACTGCTTGGTCATCAGTCCGTAGCTTACAAACTACTTAAACCTAGATAAACAACACACACACCCATGCCCCAGGGAGGACTCGAACCTCCACGGCGAGCAACCACGCGTTCCGCAGCGAGTCGCTTTAGACCGCTCGGCTACTCCACCGCGGCAATCTTTTATTACAACACTTTTAAATCTGATTTCTATTTTTTCCAAATACTCCGAAAAACAATTTTAAATGGCTCAAACTGTATATACGTCAAAAAGGATTTCCTCTGCATCACCCAAAGGTGGGTGATTATTTCAATATAAAATTGGGTATTGTATTTTATTTATTTATTTAATTATTCGATTTGTAGCGTCACGCATTCGTTGTTCGCTGAGCTTTACTGCAAACGTGGCGGCAGGACGCGTCGGCGGTATCAGCGGAGGACCAAGTGCGCCCCCGCAGGGTTTTTGCCTGAGCTGGTCGTGTTTCATTTTCGGTATTAAATCCTCATCGTTACCGCTTTAGGGGCTTCCCGCGTGTGGAGAGTTATCTCCAACATTCTCGGTTCCATTTTACACGTTATTAATGGAGGGCATTAGGGAAGCATTGCCTATGACCATTCGCCGATGCGTTTCCATTCAACTGCTCGCTGGACAACAGCGTCCACCGAAACTGCCGTCTGACCCGTTAACATTAACCACAGTTTCCTGGAACAAAACGGCCGCCGAAAATGTACATACCGGAATTTTCGGAAAGCAGACACAAACCGGAATCAGTGGATGTAACTTGAGAAATATCCGCCGCCAGATTTCAGAATATGCAGCGATATCAAATTGCCCTCGTGACCTGAGTTCACAGTATTTACCATGATGAATGTTGGTTTTCCTGTTCGGTTTGTATCCTGTGCGGAAATTAAACGCTTGCGGTCAGGTTCTGTAGAGAGAGATTTACTTCATAGGATTACCATTTCCATATTTCCATGCTGGACCCTCTCTAGCAAGGTGTTTTTTACAAAGCTAGTTTCATAATTCTACGCTATTGCTCTATATTGAGTTTACAGATACACCGCGAAAATATCTAATTGTCGTTGCAACACCAGATGCTTCATACATACGCTTACTTTGTCATGTGGTGAATGTCTTAAAGATATTCCTTATCGCAACATTTTGTGGGTGCGACAGTCAACTTCGATTGTTATGAAGTGTAGCAAGGGTTGAAAGATCATTGCGGTAAAATAAACAACAATGAGTAAAGTAGGAATACATGAGTTGAAATATTTACACAAGGTGTTCAGGAATAATGGCTACAACGATCGTGAAATAAGTGATGCGATCTCAGGAAGGAAACACAATAAGACCACTGACGAGGAAGAAGAAAATAAACTTGCTTTTTTCCGTTCTGTGGTTCTGTGTCGAGCAAAATAAGCCGCCTGTTGAAGAGACACAAGATTAAATCAGTCTTCAAGCCCCGACGAAAATCCAGCAATTACAGAGACCAGTTAAAGACGCGGTAGGTCTCAGAACACATGGGGTCTACGAGATACCTTGCGATTAAGTAAACGGTCATCGCATCAAATTCGATGAAACTGCCGTCTTGGCTCGCACGAACGGCTTTTGGAACAGTATTATTAAAGAAACCATCGAAATTAAAACATCTAATAACAACCTTAACAGAGACGGCGGCCAGCAGCTCAGTGCGTCGTGGGATCCAGTGATCGCGCAGTTAAAACGGGCGCATCGAACACCGACTCAAATCATGCCCATATATGGCGATGTCGCGGGGGCACCAGTGCCGTCACAGCCGGCAGCTAGTGTACATAAGCCCGTACTTGCAGTCACTAGGCAGTCAATACCACTTGACAATGGCCAAGGAGTGCATGGCTGAAAGTTTGTGGAGTTTTAACCACCTGACGCGGACGGAAAGCCGAGAACTTTTTATGCTACAGTGAGTAAAAGTTTCCTGGTAGATCAAGATTGTGCCGGTATCGGAATTCTAACCTGGGACCTTTGCCTTTTGCGGACAAGCCATTTTTTTTAAATTATATTTAATTTTGTTCTTCGGTTTTATCGATCATTTGTGGACGTCAGTTCGTTTTGTTCTATGTTGATCGTTTCCTCGTTCACTCACCCCTCTGACCGAGCGCGCTGAGCTACGTTTCCACGGCGGCTAAATCCGTTATCGCTGCACGCCTCATGCTCGCAACTATTCTTCCACCGGTATCTCTCCTCCCACTTTGCAAACTTGGTTGGTTGGAAAATTGTTTGGGATAGGGGAACCAAGGCGAAGGTTATCGGTCCACCGGTGGGGAGGGGAAGGAGTGTGGATAGGGAAGGAGGGGAAGGGGAAAGGAAATGCAGTCCAGCGAGTAAAGAAGGAAGAAAAACTGCATTACCTCGGGGCCCCGTGCTCACCACACACATACTCACGAATGAATCGTGAACCCCGTAGGGGGTCACAAACTTCACAGAAGTTCTCCTGTGAAACTTTGCCTGTAAAGCGTGCCGGGATAGCTCAGTTGGCAGAGCGATTATCCGTGGTAGGCAAAGACCCCAGGTGCGTATCCCGGTTCCGCCACAGTTTTGATCTGCCAGAAAGTTTCATATCAGCCCACACTTAAGAGCAAAGTGAAATTATCATTCTCGAAACATATCCTAGACTGTGGCTACGCCATGTGTCCACCGTATCTCTTCTTCCAGTAGTGGTAGATTCGCAGAAATTTTGCGGCATTTGGAAAGTAGGCGGCGAGGTACTGGCGGAAGTACATCTGTGAGGACAGGCCGTGAACGATAGCTCGATTGGAGAGCGCTTACCTGTCAAAGATCCCAGGATTAAATCCCGGTTCCGACATAACTACATAAATATGCGGACAGGGGTATTGAAGTACCTAGGATGGCAATGTATAATTAGAAAGGGGCTTTGCCACATGAAGTCAGATTTGACATTTTTCAATATGAATTATGCAACGATATGCAACTTGCATCTTTCGAGAGGGGATTTGCCATAGACGTGCACATTACAAAAGTCATGTATTTGTGGGGCCGTTAAGAGAAGGAAGCGAATGTTGTGACATCTAAAATGGGTATTACATGACGATACGACGCAAAACAAATAGGTATAGCACGACAGACATCTAGTGGTTGCATGTATAGAACTACAAATTGGACAGTGTTGCCAGCTGTTGAACACAAAATTTCGAGGTAAAGGAATAACGTTGATTCCTTCCTATCCGGAAGGAATAAATTTAAGGTCATCTGCTACTGCTACAAGGAATTCAAATAAGTTCTAATTTTTAATCACCTAGTTTTGGACAGCTAGGACTTAGGACTTCTCTTATGTAAATGACGGGTTCAGGCACAAACAAGGAAGTGCTAACCAGTTAAATATAAGGAGAGGTATGGAGTTAAAATTAGAACCCTTTGTTTACCAAGCATGCACTTCAGGCCATATTCAAGCACGTCTTCCTCCACATCACATTAATTCTGCCTCAATGTTGTCTGTGAAATACGTATAAAATTGCCAAGGCTCTCCTATACTGGGATAGCACTCCAGCAAAGAACGTGAATGGAATCAAGTTCTTCGTAATTCCATTCACGTTCTTTGCTGGAGTGCTATCCCAGTATAGGAGAGCATTGGCAATTTTATACGTATTCCACGGACAACATTGCGGCAGAATTAATGTGGTGTGGACGCAGACGTGCTTGAAGAAAGTCTGTGTAGTAACACTGTATTAGTTGAGTAGCCCGAAGTGCATACTTAGTAAACAAAAGTTTCTGGGTTCGAATCCTGACCACAGCACCAATTTTAAATCAATGTCTCTCCTTATCCGTGGTATAACGAGGCAATGTTTGTCTCAAGAAACTATATTATTGTTGGTATTTAATTCCAATTACATTTAAAATACTTTGTAAACACTGTTGTTCTAATTTCACTTACAGGCAATACTAGTCAGAATATTTTCACATCTACAGATGCTGACTGCCTTATGTGTTATACAGTACACGATTTAAATCCCTAAAACTAGATACACAGACAATTCGTAGGAATGTGCCAAATGAAAAAAAAAAAAAAAAGTTGTTGTTGTGGTCTTTAGTCCGGAGACTGGTTTGATGCAGCTCTCCACAATACCCTATCCTGAGCAAGCCTCTTCATGTCCACATAAGAACGGCAACCTATATCTGTCTGAATCTGCTTACTGTATCCATCTATTGGTTTTCCTCTGCGGTTCTTACCCCTCCAATGCTAAATTCACAATTCCTTGATGTCTAAGAATGTGCCCTACCAATCTATCCCTTCTTTTAGTCAAGGTATGCCAGAAATTTCTTTTCTCCCCAATTCTGTTCAGTACCTCCTCATTATTTACGCGATCCACCCACCTAATCTTCAGAATTCTTCTGTAGCACCATATTTCAAAAGCCTCAATCCTCTTCCTGTCCGCACTGTTTATCGTCAATGTTTCACTCCCATACAAGGCAACACTCCATACAAAAGCCTTCAGAAAGGACTTCGTTAGGCTTAAATCAATATTCGATGTTAACAGAATTCTCTTTTTCAAGAGCGCTTTTCTACCCTTTGCCAATCTGCATTTTATATCCTCTGTACTGCGACCATCATTTGTTATGTTACTGCCCAAGTAACAAAACTCAGCTACCTCCTTTATTGCTTCGTTACCTAATCTAATTCCTTTAGCATCACCTGATTTTCTTAGACTGCACTCCATTACCCTAGTTTTGCTCTTGTTAATGTTCACCTTATATGCACCTTTCAGCACAATGTCCATTCCCTTCAATTGCTCTTCCAGGTCCTTTGCTGTATCTGACAGAATTACTATGTCGTCGGCAAAACGCAATGTTTTTAATTCTTCCCCAAATTAATTCTTCACAAAATTTCTTCTTGCTTTCCTTTATAGCTTTCTCAATGTACAAATTGAATAACATCGGAGAAAGGCTACAACCCTGTCTCACTCCCTTTCCAACCACTGCATCCCTTCATGCCCTTCAACTCTGACAACCGCTGTCTGGTTTTTGTACAAGTTGTAAATAACCTTACGCTCCCTATATTTTACTCCTGCTTGCTTCAGAACTTAAAAGAGTTTATTCCAATCAACATTGTCAAAAGTCTTCTCCAAATCTACAAAAGCAAGAAATGTAGGTTTGCCTTTTCTTAATCTATCTTCTAGGATAAGCCGTAAAGTGAGTATTGCCTCCCGTGTTCCTACATTTCTCCTGACCCCAAACTGATCTTCCCCGAGGTCGGCTTCTACCAGCTTTTCCATCCTTCTGTAAATAATTCGTGTTAACATTTTGCAACCTTGACTTATTAAACTATTGGTTCCTTAGTTTTACCTCCGTGAACCTGGCACCCGACTTAAAGAAATTGTTTTTTACTTAATACTATCTTAAAGAGCTTCGTTTGTAGTGGATTGTAGTGCAAAAAAATTTGTTTGTAGTTTTTCGGAAAAAACGTTATGGGTTACTCAAAAAATAGCCAGCACCCCACTTTTAAGAAATAAAATTCTAATGGATGATATGTGTGGGGAATCGTTTGTAGTGGTTTGTAGTGAACGAATTTTCGTTTGTAGTAACTTGTATAACCCACAAAACGTGTTCAAAATGGAAGGCGCGAGGCCCATACTGCTGTGCACGGCACCCACTGGCAGCACCCCACTTTCAAGAAATTTAATTCTAATGGATGATATGTGTAGGAAATAGTGTGTAGAGGTTTGTAGTGAACGAATTTTCGTTTGTAGTAACTTGTATATCCCACAAAACGTGTTCAAAATGGAAGGCGCGAGGCCCATACTGCTGTGCACGGCACCCACTGGCAGCACCCCACTTTCAAGAAATTTAATTCTAATGGATGATATGTGTAGGAAATAGTGTGTAGAGGTTTGTAGTGAACGAATTTTCGTTTGTAGTAACTTGTATATCCCACAAAACGTGTTCAAAATGGAAGGCGCGAGGCCCATACTGCTGTGCACGGCACCCACTGGCAGCACCCCACTTTCAAGAAATTTAATTCTAATGGATGATATGTGTAGGAAATAGTGTGTAGAGGTTTGTAGTGAACGAATTTTCGTTTGTAGTAACTTGTATATCCCACAAAACGTGTTCAAAATGGAAGGCGCGAGGCCCATACTGCTGTGCACGGCACCCACAGGCAGCACCCCACTTTCAAGAAATTTAATTCTAATGGATGATATGTGTAGGAAATAGTGTGTAGAGGTTTGTAGTGAACGAATTTTCGTTTGTAGTAACTTGTATATCCCACAAAACGTGTTCAAAATGGAAGGCGCGAGGCCCATACTGCTGTGCACGTCACCCACTGGCAGCACCCCACTTTCAAGAAATTTAGTTCTAATGGATGATATGTGTAGGAAATAGTGTGTAGAGGTTTGTAGTGAACGAATTTTCGTTTGTAGTAACTTGTATATCCCACAAAACGTGTTCAAAGTGGAAGGCGCGAGGCCCATACTGCTGTGCACGGCACCCACTGGCAGCACCCCACTTTCAAGAAATTTAATTCTAATGGATGATATGTGTAGGAAATAGTGTGTAGAGGTTTGTAGTGAACGAATTTTCGTTTGTAGTAACTTGTATATCCCACAAAACGTGTTCAAAATGGAAGGCGCGAGGCCCATACTGCTGTGCACGGTACCCACTGGCAGCACCCCACGTACAAGAAATTTAATTCTAATGGATGATATGTGTAGGAAATAGTGTGTAGAGGTTTGTAGTGAACGAATTTTCGTTTGTAGTAACTTGTATATCCCACAAAACGTGTTCAAAATGGAAGGCGCGAGGCCCATACTGCTGTGCACGGCACCCACTGGCAGCACCCCACTTTCAAGAAATTTAATTCTAATGGATGATATGTGTAGGAAATAGTGTGTAGAGGTTTGTAGTGAACGAATTTTCGTTTGTAGTAACTTGTATATCCCACAAAACGTGTTCAAAATGGAAGGCGCGAGGCCCATACTGCTGTGCACGGCACCCACTGGCAGCACCCCACTTTCAAGAAATTTAATTCTAATGGATGATATGTGTAGGAAATAGTGTGTAGAGGTTTGTAGTGAACGAATTTTCGTTTGTAGTAACTTGTATATCCCACAAAACGTGTTCAAAATGGAAGGCGCGAGGCCCATACTGCTGTGCACGGCACCCACTGGCAGCACCCCACTTTCAAGAAATTTAATTCTAATGGATGATATGTGTAGGAAATAGTGTGTTGAGGTTTGTAGTGAACGAATTTTCGTTTGTAGTAACTTGTATATCCCACAAAACGTGTTCAAAATGGAAGGCGCGAGGCCCATACTGCTGTGCACGGCACCCACTGGCAGCACCCCACTTTCAAGAAATTTAATTCTAATGGATGATATGTGTAGGAAATAGTGTGTAGAGGTTTGTAGTGAACGAATTTTCGTTTGTAGTAACTTGTATATCCCACAAAACGTGTTCAAAATGGAAGGCGCGAGGCCCATACTGCTGTGCACGGCACCCACAGGCAGCACCCCACTTTCAAGAAATTTAATTCTAATGGATGATATGTGTAGGAAATAGTGTGTAGAGGTTTGTAGTGAACGAATTTTCGTTTGTAGTAACTTGTATATCCCACAAAACGTGTTCAAAATGGAAGGCGCGAGGCCCATACTGCTGTGCACGTCACCCACTGGCAGCACCCCACTTTCAAGAAATTTAGTTCTAATGGATGATATGTGTAGGAAATAGTGTGTAGAGGTTTGTAGTGAACGAATTTTCGTTTGTAGTAACTTGTATATCCCACAAAACGTGTTCAAAGTGGAAGGCGCGAGGCCCATACTGCTGTGCACGGCACCCACTGGCAGCACCCCACTTTCAAGAAATTTAATTCTAATGGATGATATGTGTAGGAAATAGTGTGTAGAGGTTTGTAGTGAACGAATTTTCGTTTGTAGTAACTTGTATATCCCACAAAACGTGTTCAAAATGGAAGGCGCGAGGCCCATACTGCTGTGCACGGTACCCACTGGCAGCACCCCACGTACAAGAAATTTAATTCTAATGGATGATATGTGTAGGAAATAGTGTGTAGAGGTTTGTAGTGAACGAATTTTCGTTTGTAGTAACTTGTATATCCCACAAAACGTGTTCAAAGTGGAAGGCGCGAGGCCCATACTGCTGTGCACGGCACCCACTGGCAGCACCCCACTTTCAAGAAATTTAATTCTAATGGATGATATGTGTAGGAAATAGTGTGTAGAGGTTTGTAGTGAACGAATTTTCGTTTGTAGTAACTTGTATATCCCACAAAACGTGTTCAAAATGGAAGGCGCGAGGCCCATACTGCTGTGCACGGCACCCACTGGCAGCACCCCACTTTCAAGAAATTTAATTCTAATGGATGATATGTGTAGGAAATAGTGTGTAGAGGTTTGTAGTGAACGAATTTTCGTTTGTAGTAACTTGTATATCCCACAAAACGTGCTCAAAATGGAAGGCGCGAGGCCCATACTGCTGTGCACGGCACCCACTGGCAGCACCCCACTTTCAAGAAATTTAATTCTAATGGATGATATGTGTAGGAAATAGTGTGTAGAGGTTTGTAGTGAACGAATTTTCGTTTGTAGTAACTTGTATATCGCACATTACACGAGCTGCAAGCTCAGCGTGCTGCTGGCTACCTACTTACGGAAGCTTTTTTACACGCTTGTAAGTTTCGGTTGTGTTTGATTGAATGTGTTTAATTTTGTTACATATAGTTTTTCGAAAAAATCTGACACTCAGAAATAGCCTGCTTCCCATTTGGAAGAAATTAAGGGTAGTGTTTGGTTTATGTTGGTATCGTATGTAATTTTTGCAGTAAACGTATTTCTGTGTATAGGTCTTTTTACTGTCCGGCCATTTTTCTTTTCTTCCTCGATAAAGAGGTCGCGCTGGACTGTTCTGGCTGTTACAGAGGGTGCATGGGAAAGCATGCAGTCTGTGCGGAGGATATAGGTAGACGTCTGCCTGATTGCGGATATCCGCGAATATCTACAGTATTTTTTACTGTTTCGGATCAAATTGTGAGCAATGCAGATATTCTCGTGTTATCTGGGGATAAAGAGCGAGGTTCTGCCCAGTACGTCTGTCGAAATGTTAGTGGATATTCTCGGAATCCATGCAGGGCTAAGGTAGAGCGGAAGTATGTTTTTCTCATCCCATGACCATAGCCACAGACAAATATGTTACTCTGTGCCACAGCGGACGTAGCTGTACCCGAGGGAGCTGCGCCTAATCCGTTTACGTTATCGTGCCTTACCTGCGGTCTGTCTGTGCTCTCTGGTTGGCAAACCGGCCCACTGCCTACCATAGATGACATGCCAAATTTTCGGTGCCTTCAGTTAGTGCTGTGTAGTGACCGAGTGACAACGTATATTGCATGGTATACCGTGACAGTTCTTTCTTAAAATTAACATGACATCAATGGATATTGTATCGCGTAAAGTGGAAAGAGGTGATTCGGCATTACTCAAGTAAAACAAATTGAAATCGTCAACTTGAAAAAAGAAATTGCATACTTATTTGATGGCATGGGAAAGATCAACGACATAGTAGCTTGTTTTGCGTGTAAAAAAGTATATTCTTATACTGGGCACAAAAGTAGAACTTCAAATTACCTGTAACATTCGTGTTAGACAGGACAAAGTAGCGTAATTAGTTATTAAAATCCCATGACAGATGCAAAAGTTCCTGAAGTTCCGCCAAATATGAAGACAACCGCGACCGAAAAACTTATGAATCTTGTCAGCAAAGGCATTTTACCGTTCTAAGTTGCGTGTGGATCTGGGTTTCTCATGAGGGGCAGTTTCCTATAGATGTGGTGGCATATTTGATGCACTATGTGTTTTATAGTCATTTAATTATGCCAGTAACCGTCACGAAAGTGCAAGCAATATGTTGGCAAAGTTTCATCGCAACCGAATGAACTGTACAGCCGCGCATAAACATACAAACAAACCTTAACGTTTCTGTGTTAGAGAAACGATGACATAGGTAGTAAAGATTGACAATAGCATTTTATAGCAACTTTCGTAATCAGAAACGGTGTACGGTCAAAGTAACGTATTTAGGAAGATACGCAATGTTAGTTGTATAGGCTGGCCGTAGCTGCAGCTGATAGTCTCTTTTTGCTGACAGTTACCAGTTACAAGGAGATGACAGTTTTAACACTTGAAATGACATGCTTTTCTTTCTGTCACATATTCTCTAGTGTGTTAATATGGGGAAAAACAAGTGTTCCTTTTGTAAAACTCCGAAAGAACCGTTTCTTTCTTTTTAAATGTAAACACAGTAAATATTCAAATGTTTGTAAATCTATCGGACTCAATTATATTAAGGTAAACTAACCTAAAAATAGCACATACATCCATGCCCGAGGGAGGATTCGAACTTCCGGCGCGGAAGGCCTCGCAATCCGCAACGTGACACTCCAGACCACTCGGCTACTCCCGCGCGGCAAACACAGTAAAATCTCATCTATGATAATCAGTTTTAACCACTGAAATTTAAGAAGCTGCCTGTATTAAACAGCTGACGTAGTGCTCCGACCACACGGGCTCCGAAGCGCTACTGTGTGTGTCCGGAGCGCCAATGCTTTCCTGTTTGGAATTCAAATGTTCAAATGTTTGCTAAGCGTTTTGGACTTAACTGCGGGGCCATCAGTCCCTAAACTTACAAACTACTTATGAACTAACTGATACTAATGAGAGCAGAAGCATCCATGCCCAAGGGGGCATTCGAACCCCCGACGGGGAACGGCCTCGCACAGCGGAGCGTAACCCCTCAATACGCTCCGCCGCTCCGCCGCGGCTCCTGTTTGGAATAGCCTGTTTTGGAGTAGGTATGGAACAGTTACCATGATTCAAGAAGTCAGAAATAGTTGTCACAGAAGTGAAACTCTAACAATAATTATATCATGGTTTTTAAATACTGCCATATGTTACTGTTACCCATTCAAAACTTTAATGTTTGCATATGCGGATAAAGTGCCGCGGATGCGGATATGTGCCTTGCGGATGTGGTGCGGATAACACTTTTCTTATCCGCGCAGGCCTCTAGATATAGGGTAGCTTGCCTCCTTCACTGGCTAAGGAATTTAGAAGTGGGCCGACACGTTCTTCGTATTAAAGATTTTGTTTATAATTAATTTTCTAAGTAGATATAGATGTTTGATAGTGGTTTTTATGGAAGTTTATAGTTCATGGAGAACGGTCTATAAATATTGGTAGCCACAGAATCATTTGGAGTAGTTTGGAAATATTTAGTTAAAATCTTATCTATTGGAGTGAACATTCTACGATTCGCAATTTTGATCATCTGTTGAACATCAGTATCTTGTGAACACACAGAATTGTTGATGAGAGTAATAGATTGTATACTTTGTTCCTCCACGTTCAATTAATGTTTCTTAAATGACATCATGTTTCATCCTGTAAATTTAGTATTGGCCGATTCTAGCAATCGGACAATAATAAAACGTAATCTTGGTAGGTTTTTATTCAGACCGTAAAAATTGAACACTTGCAGCTGTCTTGGACTAATATTTTACGTGATTAAACTGTCTTCTGTTTTGCTGTTTATATCAGATTTTCACGGCTGCCCGTTGTCGGAGCTTAGTCCTCTCTCGGGCATGCGTGTTTGTTGTTGTTCTTAGCATAAGTTACTTTAAGTCAGTATAATGGTTTTTAAGCGTAGGGACTGATGATCAACGTAGTTAAACATTTGAATTTCACGGATGCCCATAACCAAATACTGTCGTTATAGGCTTTGGCGCGATGTGAAGCATTGTTACAACGTCCGTATATATATATATATATATATATAATTTGCCATTTTCCAAAGCTTGCACTATCAAAAATACTCATTTCTGTGCATTACTGTACGCGATAGTTTTGTTAGTGACGTCACTACTGAGGAATTCAGACGAGCAGCTGCACAGTCAGCGTTGTACCCGCATCAATTAGGAAATTACTCTTTTTCATATTACTATTATTACAAAAACTGAATTAAAAATTTAGAGCTTTTTATTGTAAACCGCGGGATTTTGAAAGCCATCTGGCGGGATTATTTAAAGACCTGTTTGCAACAAGGAGTTTCTGGATCCCATTTCTTATTCTATTTTTAAAGTGCCAGGATCATGTCTTTCCTTCTTCAAGAGTTTCAGAAGTCTACTTTTATGAATAATTTCAAAGTATTCAAAAAGGAAATATCTGAAACGTTAAGAAACATATGCAGTGCGTGAATGCGTGCCAAGGATGGGCTTTCTTTTATGTACCGGCAACAGGCGAAAAGTATTTGGTGACGCAAACATTGTCAGTTTCGACTCGGCTACGTGCATACGTCCAGGGTGACCAAAGTAGCAATTTTGTCGCTAAATTTCGAAGCGAAACAGCCACAGCTGCAACTATTGAAATGTCCCAAAGTGTAGTTTCCATGACCTGGACGCGATTTCAGACAAGACCCACTAAAAAAAGGCAAGGCCAAGGTCGTCCACGGGTAACATCAGCTAGAGAGGACCATTATCTCCAGTTAACAAACAGCCTGTCGAGACAGGAGGCTGAATGCAACTCAGTTGCAACGCACCCTATAAAAACGACAGGACGCTCAATATCAACACACAGTACGGAAATCGCCTTCGAGAATGTGGCTTCTACACACAGAGCCCTATGGTGCGTGTCCCATTCAAACCAGGAACCCGGCAGAAACTGGGCGGAGGAACATCAGAATTGGAACCGTAAAAACGGAGCAGTGTTCATTTCACATATGAGTCAAGATGTTTTCCGGCGGACAATCGTCGTTCCCTCATCTGAAGAGAACGTGGAACTCGCAACAATCTTGTTTATGTATACGAAACATCACCATATCATGGTGGTGAACGAATGGTGTGGACAGGAGTCAGTATTGGCGGACATACGGACCTCTATGTCGTTCAGAGTGGCGCTTTGACTGTTCAAACGCACAGAGACAAGATCCATCGATCTATGTTCTGCCCTACACTGGTGCCATACGAGATGGGTTCCTTCTGGTGTGGCGGACGATAATGCTCATCTCCACAGAGTTGCACTGGTGGACAACATCTTTGAGGCTGAGGGAATTGAACGAATGGAGGGCCGGCTTTTCACCTGATTTTAACAGGAATAGACATGTTTGGAATCACTTGGCAGATGCGTTGCAGTCAGACCAGCACCTCCCACAACGGCTGCAGACCTAGTTATTGCCTTCCTGGAAGAATGACCAAATATACCTCAAGTTCTCATTGTTGTTGCTGCTGTGGTTTTCAGTTCACGGATTGGCTTGATGCAGCTCTCCACGTTACACTGTCGAAAGCCCCTTCATCTGAGAATACGAACGGCAACCTACATCCTTTTCAGTCTGCTTACTGTATTCGTCCTTCGGTACCCCTCTACGATTTATACTCCATACGTCCTTTTAATGCTTAATGTTTAAGATTTGTAGATGTCTCAGAATGTGTCCCACCAACCGATCCCTTCTATTAGGACATGCCAGAAACTTCTTTTCTTCCCAATGATCTTATGCACCATATTAGTTACATGATATACCCATCTAATCTTCATCATTCGTCTGTAGCACCACATTTCGAAAGGTTCTATCAACTTTTTGTCTGAGCTCCTTGTCCTCCAAGTATCACTCTCATACAATGCTATACTCCAGACAAATGCTTTTAGAAATTTAGTAACATTATATTACTACTGGATGTCATAAAACTCTCTTCTTAAGAACCTCTTTTCTTCCCACAGCCATTTTGAATTTTATATTTCCCTTACTTTGGCCATCTGACATTATTTTGCTACCCAAATAAGAAAACTCATCTACTACTCTTATTGTCTCATTACCTAATGTAATTCTTTCAGCATCGTCTGTTTTTCTAACACTACAATTCCATTATCCCTGTTTTACTCTTCTTAATGTTCATCTTATACCCTCCTTCGGAACAGTGTCCATTCCGTTCAACTGCTCTTTCACGTTCTTTGCTGTCTCTGCCAGAATTAGTGTCATCGGCAACCGTAAAGTTTTTATGTCTTGTCCCTGAATTTTAATTTCTTCTCCAAATTTCACCTTGCATTCCTAAACAGCTTCCTCAATGTACATTGGGGAAGGGCTACAAATCTATCTTACTCCCTTCCGAACAACTACATTCCTTTCATGCACTTCAAATTTGACTGCTGTCTGGATTTCGCTCCCTGTATTTTGCCCCTGTTACCTTAAGAATCTGAAAGAGTGTATTCCAGTTAACATAGTCAAAAGCATTCTACAGATTTACAAATGCTATAAACGTAGGTTTGCCTTCACTTAACCTACCTTCTAAGGTAAGTCATAATTTAAGTATTGCCTCCGGTGTTCCTACATTTCTCCTAAATCCAAGCAGATCTTCCCCAAGGTCGGATTCAACCAATTTCCCTTCGTCTGCAAATAATTCGTGTTAGTATTTTGCAGCAATGACTTGTTAACCTGATAGATCTGTAATTGGCTGCACTTGCTTTCTTTGGTATTGGAATTATGATATTCTTCTCGAAGTGTGAGGGCATTTCCACAGTCTCATTAATCTTGCATACCAAGTGGAACAATTTCTGCGTTACTGGCTCTCCTAACTATATCAGCAGTTGAGACGGATTATCATCAACTCAGAAGCCTTTTTTCGATTTATATCTTTCAGTACTCTGTCAAATTCTTAATTCAGCATCATAACTCTTATCTTCCTCTACTTCATCTTCCGTTTCTAGAATTCTACTTTCAAGTTTACTTCCTTTGTATAGGTCCTCTACATATTCCTGCCGCATTTCAGATTTCCCCTCTTTGTTTAGTACTGGTTTTCTATCTGAGGTCTTGATATTCATGTGGCTCCTTTTCTAGTCTCGAAATGTCTCTTATCTTCCTCTAGGCTATATCTAACTGTCACCTAATTATATATAGCTCTACGAAGTTGTATTTGTCATCTAGCGACTACAGCTTAGCCAATATGCAATTCTTGTCAACTTCATTTCTCCGCCGACTATACTCCCTTTTAGGTGCAACAGTTTGCTACATTTTTACATTTTCTCCTTTCCCCAGTTGCGTTTAGTATCTCCTGTGATATGCAGGGATAAAGGCCTTGTTCTACTGCCGATATAATTTTCTGCGACTTTTATCTCTCAGAGCTACCCATTCTTCTCTTGGATAATGCAGTTCTGTGGGTTCTACAAATCACTAAAAATGAAAATTCGTACTATTTCCTACACATATCATCCATTAGAATTAAATTTCTTGAAAGTGGGGTGCTGCCAGTGGGTGCCGTGCACAGCAGTATGGGCCTCGCGCCTTCCATTTTGAACACGTTTTGTGGGATATACAAGTTACTACAAACGAAAATTCTTTCACTACAAACCTCTACACACTATTTCCTACACATATCATCCATTAGAATTAAATTTCTTGAAAGTGGGGTGCTGCCAGTGGGTGCCGTGCACAGCAGTATGGGCCTCGCGCCTTCCATTTTGAACACGTTTTGTGGGATATACAAGTTACTACAAACGAAAATTCGTTCACTACAAACCTCTACACACTATTTCCTACACATATCATCCATTACAATTAAATTTCTTGTACGTGGGGTGCTGCCAGTGGGTGCCGTGCACAGCAGTATGGGCCTCGCGCCTTCCATTTTGAACACGTTTTGTGGGATATACAAGTTACTACAAACGAAAATTCGTTCACTACAAACCTCTACACACTATTTCCTACACATATCATCCATTAGAATTAAATTTCTTGAAAGTGGGGTGCTGCTAGTGGGTGCCGTGCACAGCAGTATGGGCCTCGCGCCTTCCATTTTGAACACGTTTTGTGGGATATACAAGTTACTACAAACGAAAATTCGTTCACTACAAACCTCTACACACTATTTCCTACACATATCATCCATTAGAATTAAATTTCTTGAAAGTGGGGTGCTGCCAGTGGGTGCCGTGCACAGCAGTATGGGCCTCGCGCCTTCCATTTTGAACACGTTTTGTGGGATATACAAGTTACTACAAACGAAAATTCGTTCACTACAAACCTCTACACACTATTTCCTACACATATCATCCATTAGAATTAAATTTCTTGAAAGTGGGGTGCTGCCAGTGGGTGCCGTGCACAGCAGTATGGGCCTCGCGCCTTCCATTTTGAACACGTTTTGTGAGATATACAAGTTACTACAAACGAAAATTCGTTCACTACAAACCTCTACACACTATTTCCTACACATATCATCCATTAGAATTAAATTTCTTGAAAGTGGGGTGCTGCCAGTGGGTGCCGTGCACAGCAGTATGGGCCTCGCGCCTTCCATTTTGAACACGTTTTGTGGGATATACAAGTTACTACAAACGAAAATTCGTTCACTACAAACCTCTACACACTATTTCCTACACATATCATCCATTAGAATTAAATTTCTTGAAAGTGGGGTGCTGCTAGTGGGTGCCGTGCACAGCAGTATGGGCCTCGCGCCTTCCATTTTGAACACGTTTTGTGGGATATACAAGTTACTACAAACGAAAATTCGTTCACTACAAACCTCTACACACTATTTCCTACACATATCATCCATTAGAATTAAATTTCTTGAAAGTGGGGTGCTGCCAGTGGGTGCCGTGCACAGCAGTATGGGCCTCGCGCCTTCCATTTTGAACACGTTTTGTGGGATATACAAGTTACTACAAACGAAAATTCGTTCACTACAAACCTCTACACACTATTTCCTACAGATATCATCCATTAGAATTAAATTTCTTAAATGTGGGGTGCTGTCAGTGGTTGTAGTGCACAGCAGTATGGGCCTCGCGCCTTCCATTTTGAACACGTTTTGTGGGATATACAAGTTACTACGAACGAAAATTCGTTCACTACAAACCACTACAAACGATTCCCCACACATATCATCCATTAGAATTTAATTTCTTAAAAGTGGGGTGCTGGCTATTTTTTGAGTAACCCATAACTTTTTTTCCGAAAAACTACAAACAAATATTTTTGCACTACAATCCACTACAAACGAAGCTCTTTAAGATAGTATAAAGTAAAAAACAATTTCTTTAAGTCGGGTGCCAGGTTCACGGAGGTCTTAGTTTTCACACCTGTCTGCACCTGCTTTCTTTGTAATGGGGATTATAACATTTTTCTTAAAGTCTGAGGGTACTTCACCTGTCTCATACAGCTTACACACCAGGTGAAACAATTTTGTCATGGCTGGTTCTCCCAGAGACTTCAGTAGCTCTGAGGGAATATCATCTACTCCAGGGGCCTTGTTTCGACTTAGGTCATTCAGTGCTCTGTCAAATTCATCTCTCAGTATAGTATCTCCTATTTCATCATCTACATTCTCTTCTCTTCCTACAATAGTGTCTCGAAGTTCAAATGTTCAAATGTTTGTTAAGCTTATGGGACTTAACTACGGGGTCATCAGTCCCTAAACTTACAAACTACTTATGAACTACTTACGAACTAGGACGGCACAAATATCCATGCCCGAGGGGGGATTCGAACCCCCGACCGTAGTGGCCGTGCTGACCGTGACTGGAGCGCCTCAGTCACCTCGGCCACCGCGGCCGGCTCTCGAAGTTCATTTCCTTTATAGAGCCCCTCTATATACTCTTTCCACCTTTCCGTTTTCCCTTCTTTGCTGAGAACTGGTTTTCCATCAGAGTCCTTGATATTCATTGAGCTGTTTTTCTTATCTCCAAATGTTTCTTTTATTTTCCTGGAGGCTGTATCTATTTTTCCCCTATTTATACATTCTTCTACATCCTTGTATATGCCTTCTAGCCACTCCTGCTTAGCCATTTTGCACTTCCTGTCAATCTCATTTCTTAGTTGTCTGTACTCCATTTTGCCTGTTTCATTTACTGCATTTTTATATTTTCTCCTTTCATCGATTTAGTATCTCCTATGACATCCAAGGATTTTTTGTAGGTCTTGCCTTCCTACCTATTTTGTCCTCTGCTGTCTTCACTATTTCATCTCTCAATGCTACCCATTCCTCCTCTACTGTTTTATTTTCCCCCGTTTCTGTCAATTGTTGCCTAAAGCTCCCTCTGAATTTCTTAAAAACTATGAAGTTCTTAAGAAAAAAAAAAAGTAAGTTTCTTAATATTCATATTTGGTGGCGATTTACAGTGGTCGATATAACTATATCGAAGTTTATTCCCAATGGCAAATTTTTACAATTTCACTGTATGAGGTGCAAATATTCTACCTAAAGCGAGAAATCCGGGTTCGATTTGGTAGAACATCTACACTTAATACAGTGTAGTTGTAAAAACGTTTTTATTAGGATTAAATTTCGATGTCATTATAATTTTCTCTTCAACTGGTAGGGGTGTCCTGCTTCAAGTTTCATGTTAGATGCAATCTTGTTCAAAATTTGTGCACCAGACGGAGAAGTGAAGTCTACAAAAATTTCAAAATATTTTGACGTGAACCTCTTCCCTCATTATAATCAACTGCGTCGTAGGTTTATCGATTCGGGGGCTTAGACGCGTCGCATAACTGCTACCATTAACGTTCTGTTTCATATTTCCTTCTTGTATTAAGATATAAAAGCAGTAATACTAATTGTACTTGCAAACAGTTTATCATCGTGACGCATCAACCATAGTATTGTTAATCCATACTTACGAATGTAACTACCTGGAATGCAAGAGAATTAGTGGCATAGCTTTGACACCGTTCCGTGTCCGTGTTTAGTCGTAAGTCCTTCCCCGCTCCCCTCCAAGCTCCATTCCACTTCCCCTCCTCCCAACCCGCCGTCGGTGTCCGCAGTACATTAATAAACCCAGCTCATAACCCAGTTTGACACTGAGATAACCCGATGATAGATGGTCGCCGGATGAATATGCTTCGATAATTCCGTAGCCAGAGTGGTCCCTCAAATTAATGAAGTTTTTAAAAGGGCGACGATTCGATCCTGCTTATGAGATTTAATATCAACGCCGCCATCGTTCATCGATTTCAAAGATGGAAGACAGCAACACGCAATTTATTATACTGATTGTTCATGGCTTCATGAACACAGCCAGCCTTATGCTGCTATTCATATTGAATTTCAAATTGTGTTTTTCTTGCGGCATTCCGTCTGAAGAACAATCTGATAAAGCTCAGATCCTTACGATTCTATATTCTCTGCAAGCCTTCAACTATAGCAACCAAGTTCAATTTGAAACTGCTTCCTGTGTTAATTCCTCATCTTACTCTCTAATCCCCACCACCACCACCACCGACCTACACACACACAAACACACACACACACACACACACACACACACATAAGCACTTCCGTTTAACACTAATACTACATTAATGTCACAGAATTTCCCATATCAATCGATCTCATCTCCCTTCTAAAAATCAAATTATGACTTAAATTCCTTGTCAAAATGTTCAAATTTTTGTAAGCCCATTGGACCAAATTGCGATGGTCATCAGTCCCTCGACTGACAAACTACTGAAACTTACACTGAGGACAACACACACACCCATGCCAGAGGGAGGACTCGAACATCCGACGCCGAGCAACCGCGGACTTCGCAGCAAGGCGCGTTAAAGCGCTCGGCCGTTCCACTGCGGCAAATTCCTTGTCTCCACAATTCTGTGCAGTACTTCCTCATTATTTACATGATCTATCCATCAAATCTTAAGCATGCTTAAACACATTTGAAAGATTTATAGTCTCTTCATCTCTGAACTCTTTATCGCTCATGTTTCATATCGTACATGGCCTCATTCCAGACAAATCCCTTCAGAAAAAAACGAACACTCCAGTTTATTTCCCAAATTCTTCAAAAACAGTTTATGCCATAATAAAACTACGTTTTATTTCCACTGTACTTTATCTGTAATGACTAAATTATTGCTCAAATAGCAAAAGTCATTTACTTTTATCGTCACATTGCTAATATAATTCTATGACAGCTATTGTTTTAATTCCAATACATTCGGTTTCTTCCCACCATCATGTACGACAAATTTCAACGAGATGGGTCAGCTTGCATCAACGTTACAGATAGACATATTGTAGGTGCAACCGGAGCGAAAGGGGTATCTGTGTTGAGCCCATAAAAAGTCAGTTTCGTCAGTACGGGCAAAAGTCTTCTCAGTAGTGCCTGCGGAACCGTCTAGATGATTGACTTATAAGGCCTCAAAAGGCGTTCTCATACAGCTTCTGCGAAACGCTGAAAGAAAGGGATAGCTACATTTGTTACTCTTGTATATGCTTGACATCATTCAAGCCGGGAGTGCGATCTAATATCTTGAAATGGAATCTGCATAAGCAGAAGAGCCCAGATCGCTGCTTTATTGACATCGGTTTCGGCAATTGTATGTTGCCATCTTCAATTCTCTTAACATTCAAATATTATGTGGTAATAATTCGTCACATTTACGTTCTGTTCTTGGATATGGGTATGTGGAAAATAAAACATTTTGCGTCTATTATAGAATATATTGCACCAACATCGTAAGCCCATCGCTCAGAAAGTTCTGTTACAATTAACCTTCTTGTCGTTTTATCGCCATACTGTTAGTGGTATGCACTTAGTCGTCCCCACAACTATATGGAGCGCTTTATATGCCTCCTCTTTCTAGTGCTTAGCAAGGACCTGAAACTGATTTCTTGTGGTCCTGTATATTCCGCGAGGCTTTGTACATTAAGGCCATGTTCCGTTTCGTCAAGATTTCTTATTCTGTCTGTTACGTCCTTAATGAAAGGCAGGTCCACTTACGATTTCACAGGAGCTTGTGAATCGCACGTACGATTTTTATATGGAAGCCTTAACGCTGTCATTTCATTTTTCCTTTAGATATTACATAACTCATCAAATATTGCGTTAAACCCACATATTTCAGTATGAACGATATTGTTTACTACCAGACGGATGCGTGGCTATGAGTAGCTCTTTAATCAGAGCCAAAGCAATTTTAATGGGAAAAATTCTAGGAACAGGCATTGAAAACTAACAACAAAAAACATATCATTTGGTTCCGATTTGTTTGGTGGAGGCATGTTAGAGAGGAAGTACAACCTCTGACAATAAACTTTGGTTTATAGTTCCAAAACATGAACTATGAACTACGGTTTCTTAGGATATAGACACTTCTCATAACTATGCAACGCTGAGGTCTGCGATACATGTCCTGAAACCTTTCCACGAAAGCCTCCTTTGGAGTAGTATTCAAAAGCCTCGTATTGTTTCGTAGGATGTCTGGAATATCGTCAAATTACTTTCAAAGCGAGTTTGAACCGATGGAGTATGAACAATTCTGGAAGACTGAGATCCGGCGATTATGTTGGATATTAATTTTTAAGAGGATATGTTTGACGATGTTGGCTGTGTGTGGGGAGCGTTGTCTTGCAATTTGATTATCCACCATACTTGCCACTCAACTCCCACTTGCTTTGAAAGAAAGACTCCGTGCAAAGTTTCCAGGACATGTATGGCAGAGCTCAGCAGTGCTTACTTATGGGACGTGAATATTTCGAAGAGTAGTACGGTAACTGTAGTTCAAAGTTCATCTACGTTAATATTACGACACTATATCACCGAACTTTATTGTCAGAGGTTGTAGATCGCTTTCTGGAGCACCGCAACGGCAATAACCTGCAGATTCAGTTCATCATAGATAAGAACAGACGGAAGAGAGAATTTCTAGTGTTAAACAAGGAGCATGTTACCTTGGGCTACACAGTTTACTGGAAACCCACCCACAGAGACCAAATGGGATTCGATTCACCACTCGCAACAAAATCGACGCATCATAAAGCAATTGCAGAAGGAACTTCTGCGAAACAGAGTGTCCTGACGAGGAACTAAAACCATCTGACCAATTCACTGCTCAAGGATGGTTATTCGTCCACTGACATTAGACCGCAACGTTAAAAATCAATGACATGTACAAGCTACCGTGAAATACACAATATTCCTTCATTTAATTAAGGAAGTCACAGACCGAACAGAAAAAAAAATGTTGAAAAAAATTTTGAAGAAACTTCCTTATAATATACCAACCTACCCAGAACTGCATACTAGATGCAGTTGCATAGCTGCGGTTACGCACGATCACTTTCCATTTTCGAATGCGATCGTACGCCTTATTATCAGTATTTACCCGAATTTCTTTCAATTTAGTTTTGTGAGTATTCACAGACATTTGAAGTACGCCTTTTTCTCATTGGTCGTTGAACTATTAACCGTGGTGGAAGATTAGGAACACTGAAATTTTTAGGTATTGGTGTCAACTTAGAACTTTTATAACCGTCAGGTATATTTTGCTCAAACTGGCTTTAAAAATCGATGTAAGATTGGTTTATAAAAAAATTACTAACAAAATAGACGTCTAAATGGTTTCTCAATTACAGTGTCAACAGATAGACAACTTATCCCAAAACTCAGTTAATTAAATCATTAAAAATTGATTCCTGTCAATAAGCGAATAAAAAAGGTCTAATGGGGAGGTGAGAGACTTTGCAAGTAAAGTATAAGACGGCGGTTTCGGAGGCTTGCAAATTTTCATGCATGATAACATCACAGTAGCTTCAAAGCCGGCCGCGGTGGCCGAGGGGAGTGAGGCGCGGCAGTCACGGTCTACACGGCCACTACGGTCGGGGGTTCGAATCCCGCCTCGGGCATGGATGTTTGTGCCTCCTTTAGTGTTAGCTAGGTAGTTTGTAAGTTTAGGGACTAATGACCCCGTAGTTAAGTCCCATAAGCTATACAAACATTTTGAGTAGCTTCAAAGATCGTTGTTAATTTCAAATATGGGCATCATTTACATAACATACCCAATATCACATGATACAAATTTGAAGTTATATAACAGAATATTACTTAAAAATTTCCATAAAAGTGTCGAAAAATGTTTCGTCTTTTGAGGTCAAATGATCGTTTAGAAGTCTCGGACGTTTAAAATAAACCCGCTTAGAAATCTCAATTTCTTCCATGATGTTTAACTTCCGTCCTTTTCGGGCATAATGTAAAATTTCTAAATTATCTAGGGTGGGAGCTTGATGGGCAGAAGCCTTTAAATGCTTGGCAAAAGGAGAGTATTTCTTTATTTGCCCCTTTTTTCTTAACAAATGTTCACTAAAACGTGTTTTGAATGCCTTTTTGAAGAATCATTAAATTAGAAAGTTATAGGGCTTTATATTTAGAGTGCTTTGTTTTACATATCGTTTGCTTTATTACGTTTTGAGACTTACCGAAAAAAACAGTTAAATCATTAAAAACTACATGCTTTGTAACTCAACATTCGCGTTTCTCAACTTACTATTTGCCGTAAATATGGAACGGGATAAATAAAAAAAAGAAACACTTGTGTTCGATAAATTTAAAAACTGTAAATATTTATTTATTTTAAGTATTCGCAAAAATTGGCTGGAGTTGCTCAGTGGACCGATCTAGAGTAGTGCTTTTGGACCTGTCTTTCGCGACACCTGGGGGGTCGGGAAGTCTTATTCTGGCGATCGCCGTCAAAGGACGAAGTACTTGCATAATAAAACAACTATGGATTTAGTAATACAAAAACGTATGCGTAAGTGAACTCAATGTAATGTTAAAATTACGGAGCTTCATGTGCAACAATTATTATGAAAGAAATGGATCATAAATTGTTGCATAATACAGTTAGTTAACGATAAATAACCAAAAAGCCTGAAAACTGTTTTCAGAAACAATCGGTATGTAAAGGAACATGCTATATAAGTAATTCAAAAAAAAATTCGAAAAAAATATACTTCTATACGAATGGTCTATACAGTGGGACCTTTCTTGAAATAGGCATAATTCGCATCTGATTCTTGCCTGAAATGCGAAATATTGTATAAGCAAAATATTTTTTTTTCTTTCAGAAACCTTGTAAAAAAAAGATACTGTGCTCCATTCCGAAATATAACACACAAAAAACTAGAACAATATAAACAAAGCTGCAGAAAAAGAGATATTAAATCTGTTTTCCTTCAGATAATACAGTTTCATTACGGTTAGTGACGACGGGGGACAACCGATTATTTTTATTAGGAAGCGGGTACCAGAATATTTTTTTACTTGGAAGGGGGTCGCATATTCGAAAACATTAACCTAGAGTAATGGTTTTGGCGTTTTCTTTGAAAATAATTGTAATATCTTTAAATTTTGTTAATTATGAGTGTATACCAATGATGGAAGAGACCAGGAGACACAGGGAGGCACCAGATAGATTTTATAATGGTAAGACATAGATTCCGGAACCAGATTTTAAACTGTAAAACATACCCAGGGGTAGATATAGACTCTGACCATAACTTGTTGGTTATCAATTGTAGGCTGAAACTGAGAAAACTGCAGAAAGGTAGGAAAATGAGATGGGACCTGGATAAATTGAAGAAACCTGAAGTTTTTGAGAATTTCAGAGGGTGCTTTAGGCAACAATTGACAGAAACGGGGGGAAATAAAACAGTAAAAGAAGAATGGGTAGCACTGAGAAACGAAATAGTGAAGGCAGCAGAGGATAAAATAGGAAGAAAGGCAAGACCTGTAAAGAATTCTTGGATATCACAGGAAATACTAAATTTAATTGATGAAAGGAGGAAATATAAAAATGCAGTAAGTGAAACAAGCAAAATGGAGTACACACGACTAAGAAATGAGATTCACAGGAAGTGAAAAATAGCTAAGCAGGAGTGGCTAGAAAACAAATGCAAGTCAGTAGAAGAATGTATGAATAGGGGAGGAATAGATACTGCCTACAGGAAAATAAAAGAAACATTTGGAGACTAGAAAAGCAGCTGTATGAATATAAAGAACTCGGTTCTCAGCAAAGAAGGGAAAGCTGAAAGGTGGAAAGAATATATAGAGGGACTATACAAAGGAAAGGAACTTAGAGACAATATTGTAGGAAGGGAAGAGGATGTAGATGAAGATGAAATAGGAGATATTATACTGAGAGAAGAATTTGATAGAGCACTGAAAGACCTAAGTGGAAACAAGGCCGTGGAGTGGACGACATTCCCGCAGAACTACTGAAGTCTCTGGGAGAGCCAGCCATGACAAAACTATTTCACCTGGTCCGTAAGATGTGTGAGACAGGTGAAATAACCTCAGACTTTAAGAAAAATGTAATAATCCCCATTCCAAAGAAAGCAGGTGCAGACAGGTGTGAAAATTACAGAACCATCAGTTTAATAAATCATGTTTGCAAAATTTTAACACGAATTATTTACAGAAGAATGGAAAAGTTGGTAGAAGCCGACCTTGGGGAAGATAAATTTGGATTCACGAGAAATGTAGGAACTCGGGAGGCAATCCTGACTTTACGGCTTATCTTAGAAGATAGATTAAGGAAGGGCAAACCTACATTTCTAGCTTTTGTAAATTTGGAGAAAGCTTTTGATAATATTGATTGGAATACACTCTTTCAGATCTTGAAATCAGCAGGAGTAAAATATAGGGAACGGAAGGTTATTTACAACTTGTACAAAAACCAGACAGCAGTTATCAGAGTTGAAGGACACGAAAGAGATGCAGAGGTTGGGAAGGGTGTAAGACAGGGTTGTAGCCTTTCTCCAATGTTGTTCAATTTGTACATTGAGCAAGCTATAAACGAAAGCAAGGAGAAATTTGGAGAAGGAATTAAAGTTCAGGGTGAAGAAATAAAAACATAGCGTTTTGCCGATAACATTGTAATTTTGTCAGAGACAGCAAAGGATCTGGAGGAGCAACTGAACGGAATAGGCAGTGTGTTGAAAGGAGCATATAAGATGAACATTAACAAGAGCAAAACAAGGGTAATGGAGTGCAGCCTAAGAAAATTAGGTGATGCTGAAGGAATTAGATTAGGTAACGAAACAATAAAGGAGTTAGATGAGTTTTGTTACTCGGGCAGTAAAATAACAAATGATAATCGCAGTACAGAGGATATAAAATGCAGAATGGCAATGGGAAGAAAAGCGTTTTTGAAAAAGAGAAATTTGCTAACATCGAATATTAATTCAAGTGTAAGGAAGTTTTTTCTGAAGGCATTTGTGTGAAGTGTAGCTTTGTATGGGAGTGAAACATGGACGATAAGCAGTGCGGACAGGAAGAGGATAGAGGCTTTTGAAATGTGGTGTTACAGAAGAATGCTGAAGAGTAGGTTAGTGTATCGCGTAACTAATGAGGAGGTACTGAACATAATTGGGGAGAAAAGGAATTTCTGGCATACCTTGACTAAAAGAAGGGATCGATTAGTATGACACATTCTTAGACATCAAGGAATAGTGAAATAAGCGTTGGAGGGAAGTGTGTGGGGTAGAAATCGCAGAGGGAGACCAAGAGATGAATATAGTAAGCAAATTCAAATGAATGTAGGTTGCCGTTCCTGTGAGGAGATGAAGAGGCTGCATCAAACCAGTCTCCGGACTGAAGACCACAACAACAACAACAACAACAACAACAATGATTTTGATAAAATTGCATTTTATTGGGCTTGTTTTTTAACTAACCACTTCTATTTACACATTATGAAATTAACTGTTAAAGAAATATATGTTACTGACATTTATTCACAGATTTTAAAACAAATAATGTTGTTCTGTGACCAAGTGGAGCCGAGATAAATATTTTTCTTAGAAAAAGAAATGATGAACGTAAGAAACATTTAAGAGTGATGTGCTTCATGTATCTTTATATCGAATATGACTAATGGAGGACACATAACAAACAACTCACTGTAAAGATGCTCGCTGAGCTGTTGATAGGCACGAAAAAAAAAAAAAAAACAATCACAGTCAGACAACTAAATTTTGGGCCGTGGCCTTCATCAGAAAAAGAAACACATACATCTACACATGTCATGACCGTCTAGTTGCTTGTGGCGCTGGAGTAGCCAGTCATAGTGGTTGTGTGTGTATAGTTGTCTGAGTGATTGTCTGAATGGATGTGTTTCTCTCTTCGATGAAGGCCATGGCCGAAAATTTAGTAGTGTGTCAAAGGATAAAAGTGCAGCCCTCGGTCTTGAAGATAAAATTATTTTAGCCGGTTTCGGCAATAGCTAAGAGTGCTTTCATAAGAAAATATAAATTAATATGTATAACTCGAAATTGCAAAATTTACAAAAGAGTTGTTATAAAAAAGACAATGTAAGTACTAATTTGATGTAGAGCACTGAAGCGGTACTTACAAGTCACATAATAAAGGTTACAAAATCATCAGTAAACCTTACGCCACAAATCTTTGGGTGAATGTGACTGTCTATTTTTCGTCTCTCTCAGTAGCTCAGCAAACCTCTTTAAGGTGAGTTGTTATCTATCCTCCATTATATTCCAATCGGATTTTCCATTGTTAATATTGAATACTTATATGTGTAAAAAAAATACTAGGGTATTTTGCATTGTTTTCTAGTAACTGATTATTAATGCGAGAAAGTACTTAATTTCCTGTACACTCATATTTTTTTTCTTTTCAAACAATAATATTTGATCTCACTTTTCCCTAACGCTTGGTTTACATGGCAAACGCGTATGCCCATCTATATACAGCTGCCCTACCTGTCGGAAAGCCGTAAATCCCGCTACTGTCAGTGATAAATCTGTTCCTCAATGCGGACACTGCGTCCTGTTAACAGCACCTATAGTCGGCGTCACGTACGAAGGCGCCGCAGTTTTCAGCCTTTCTGTGCATCTCCAGTAACGCACTGGCAGCCAATAATATTCTTCCTCTAAGATCGTGACTGGCTGCTTCTCACACAGGCGAAACTGTTGGCGCTTGGCTGTAGCTCCTCCCCTCAAACGCTTCTCCTATCGCTCCGCCTCCATGCAAGGAAGCGCCTTCTTACATGACGCCGACTATAGTACTGACGGGGTGGATCAAATGTTTGTATAGCTTAAGGGACTTAACTGCGGGGTCATCAGTCCCTAAACTTACAAACTACTTATGAACTAGCTAATCCTAAGGACGGCACAAATATCCATGCCCGAGGGGGGATTCGAACCCCCGACCTTAGTGGCCGTGCAGACCGTGACTGGAGCGCCTGTCCCCTCGGCCACCGCGGCCGGCGGGGGTGGATCGAGATGGCGTCTGAAGGCGGTGTGTTTACGTTGTGCTCCAGATCTGGTGCCGGCGGCGCAGCAAGGCGCGGTGCCCCGGGTCGCCGCGCGACCTGGAGTGCCTGAGCGAGCAGCGCTGGGGCGAAATCCTGGAGCGCGCGGTGTCGTCGAGCAGCCTGCAGGCGCTGCAGCGGCTGTACGGCCCCCCGGAGCTGCCGCCCCCGGCACCGCCCCCGAGGGCGCTGCCCGAGCCGCCGCCAGCCGCCGCCGCCGGCGTGGGAGCGCACATTTGAGGCCTGCACGGCCGGTCTCGCGAGTTGCCGGACGTCATAGAGGGCACGCTCGTCTGAGGCCGAAGCCACGCTCCAGAGGCAGCAGCAGGTGGCGGACGTCGGTTACGTACTAGTCGCGTCCATCAGATGTGATGATAGTAGCTCACTTGCTCCGGTACCTGCCAATAACAGTCAATGACCATTCGCCCTGAGTAGCAGGTGCCAGACGTCGACGAAAGTTCGTCTGAGGCAAACGCATTTGCAAGAGTACCAGATATCAGGTGCTGTTGAGTGAGGCCACTGTCCACCAGAAGTATCAGAGGCCTCACTTGTCTTACGTCATCAGGATTCCAGTCGATGGGTATCACCAATGTCAGAGGTTGCTGATGACTGACTTGAGCGTTCATAATCACAATTCCAGGAGCTGATCAGGTGTGACAGAGGCTGCTGATGAGTAAGCTTACGTGACGCCATTATCCAAAATACGTAGCAGCTGCCACACCTGTCTTATCAAGATTCCACTAGCTGGATATCACCAACGCTAGAGGTTTCTAATATTTAGGCTTGAGTGAAGAAGTTGCTGATTGTTGTGCTTGAGTGAAACCATCGTCAACCAGAAGTATCAGCTACCACATTTAAGCCATCAGCATTGTAGTGCCCTGGAGTAACAAATGCTGAAGATTGCTGACGAGTGTGTTTGAACAATGCCATTGTCCACACTAAGTATCAAATGTCACACATATTTTAAGCTATCAGCATTCCAGTATCTGCCAGACGCTGCTGATGACTACTCGTCAGTGATGCTATCGTTCAGAAGTATCAGCAGCCTCACTTGTCTTACGTCATCAGGATTCCTGTCGATGGGTATCACCATTGCCAGAGGTTGCTGATGACTGACGTGAGCGTGTATAATCAGAATTCCAGGAGCTGATCAGGAGTGACAGAGGCTGCTGATGAGTAAGTTTGAGTGTCGTCATTATCCAAAATACGTATCAGCTGCCATACCTGTCGTATCAAGATTCCACTAGCTGGATATCACCAATGCCAGAAGCTGCTGATTATTGTGCTTGAGTGAAACCATCGTCAACCAGAAGTATCAGATACCACATTTAAGCCATCAGCATTGTAGTGCTCTGGAATAACAAATGCTGAAGACTGCTGACGAGTGTGTTTGAACCATGTCATTATCCACACTAAGTATCAAGTTTTGTTTTAAGTTATCAGCAGTCCAGTATCTGCCAGACGCTGCTGATGACTACTCGTCAGTGATATTATCGTTCAGAAGTATCAGCAGCCTCACTTGTCTTAGGCCATCATGATCCCAGTAGCTGGGTATCACCAATGCCAGAGGTTGCTAATATTTAGGCTTGAGTGAAACCATCGTTCATCACAATTATCAGTGGCCTCACTTCTCTTAAGCCACCAGGATCCCAGTAGGTGGATATCACCAATGCCAGAGGCTGCTTCCAGAATGAGTAAATTATCAGGATTCCTGTAGCTGATCATGAGTGCCACAGGCTGCTGATGATTAAGCTTGAGTGACATCATCATCCAGAATATGTATCTGCCACACCTATCACATCAACATTCCATTGGGTATCACAATGCCAGAAGCTACTGATTATTGTGCTTCAGTGAAACCATCGTCCACCAGAAGTATCAGCCGCTACATTTAAGCCATCAGGATTGTAGTGGCCTGGAATCACACATGCTGGAGACTTGACGAGTGTATGAACCATTTTATTTTCCACGACAAGTATCAAGTGCTATCAGCATTCCAGTACCTGGATATAAAGCCAGAAGCTGCTAATGACTACTCGTGACACTATTGGCCAACAGAAGTATCAGCAGCCTCACTTGTCTTAAGCCATCAGAATCCCAGTAGCCCTGTATAACTAGTGCCACAGGGTGCTGATTACTAAGCTTGTTTGTCATCATAGTCTAAAATTAGTATCAGCTGACATAACTGTCATAAGTTATCAGGATTCCAGTAGCTAGATATCATCAGTGCCAGAGGCTGTTGATGACTACCCAGAAATATCAGCTCCCACACTTGTCATAAGCCATCAGAATCCCAGTAGCTGAGTATCACCAATGTCAGAGGTTGCTGATGATTAAGCTTAAGTGAAACCATCGTCCACTAGACGTATCAGTGGCTTCACATGTCTTAAGCTATCAGGAACCTAGTAGATTGATATCAGCAATGCCAGAGGCAGCTGACGACTAAGCAAGTATCAGCTGCCATGCCTAAATTATCAGGTTTGTAGTCGATGTGCATCTCTAATACCGAGGCTGCTGATGATTAAGCTTGAGTGAAACCGTCGTCCACCAGAAGTATAAGATGACACATGTAAGGCATCAGGTTCCCAGGAGCCTGAAATCACGAATGCCAGAAGTTGCCGTGAGTATGTTTGAGCCATGCTATCTTTCACGAGAATTATCAGCTGTAACACTTGTTTTATGCCGTCATCATTCCAGTATCACTAATGCCAGAGGCTGTTGTTGACTGCGCATGAATGACGACATCATCCTTCAAATGTCTCATCGGGTTTCAGTATGTGGATATCAGCAATGCTAGAGGATGTTGATGACCACACTTGAGTGACGCCGTCGTCCGCTAGAAGTATCAACCATAAGATTCACAGTTGCTGGGTTTCACCGATGCAAGAGGCAGCGCATAACTAACGTTACGTGATGTCATCATCGACAACAAGTATCAACTGCCACACCAGTCTTACCAGGATTCCATTACCAGAGGCAGAAATATCTGCTGCCAAAGTCATCAGGATTCCAGAATCTGATGACTACGCCTGAGAGAAACCCAGAAGTAGCACCTGCTATATTTAAACGATCATGGTTCCAGCAGCCTGTTATTACAAATGCTGGAGGCTACTGATGAATACAATGAAGCACGACATCAGCTGTCAAACATATTTAAGCCATCCGCATTACAGTAGGTGAATATCAATAATTCCAGTGGCTTCTGATGGCTAAACTTGAGAGACGCCATCGTCCACCAGAAGTGTGAGCTGCCAGACTTGTCCTAAATCATCAGAATCCTAGTAGCTGGATGTCACCAGTGGGTATTCCCAATTGAATTAATAGAGTCGCCTTTTCGCCTAGGACAGCACATACAAAAGTGCGTTTAACCACCTACTGCAGTCAGAATTAACCAGCTATAGTATATGCAAGAGTTAACTGATATTCTTATCCGTCTAAAGCTGTAATAACCACAAGTTCTGCTTCTGAAACAACGTTTACAACGTACTACTGTCAAGGCATGAGTAATGCTATCGACAATCACAGGTATCATCTACCGTATCATCTTAAGCAATAAGAACACCAGTAGTTGGATCTCATCAACGGGGACTTCCATTTGAATTTATTGTCTTTCACTTGTTCATCTAGAGAATCATCTACCAAAGGTCATCAAACTGCATATAACTACCTAAGGCAACACAATCGTAGTTGCTACAGCTTACTAACACCTTCGTACATCTAAAGCGGTCTTTATTAAATGTTGGTGAATAAACTTGATTGTGGTCATTGTCACCCAGTCATCATACCAGTAGCTGCATGTCACCAGTGGGGAATCCCGTTTGAAACTATCGATCTGCTTACCTAGAGCAGTGGCTACCAAAGGCCGGTCAAGTGCAATCTCACTTAAAGGCATTCGTAAATCACCACGAGCAGTATCTGCCAGAGGTCATCGATGTCCTCGTCAGTATAAGACTGTCGTTACCCAAGAAGGAACTACAGAAATCACCTGTACGACGAAGATCTCCTCCTGTAAAGAAAGGCCAAAAGGAAATTTCCTGGTGTCAGCAGAAGAAAATCGGAGTTCTGGGTCTCTAAATGTTTTCGAAAGAACATCAGTCTGGAATACCGCAGTCGGATTATAGCAGTTCCTGTAAGTCACCTATGGCATTATCATTTACTGAGCTGCCTCCATTTTGCAATAGTAGCAGATTCATGACATGTTCACCAGTAAATAAACCTAAACGCCTTAATCTAAGCCACGCCTACGGTAGTAAGACATTGACGACATGAAACACCGATCATATTTTCACAGCACAAGAAGTTTCTTGAAAGTCACAAAGCACTGCTACACGTGGATGGCCACTAAGTATTCTTAGCAAACAGAGCAACACCTTAACGACAGTAGCTTGGTCACATGAAAATCTTCAGAATGATATTCTATTAATGGATTTCTCCTCTCGAGCGTAGTCTGGGAACAATGAAAGAGATAATTGAGAATGATTATTGCCTCCAGGAGGCAAATCTGGAGATTCGATCTCCAGAGCGTGTTACCTACAGTAGTATCAGAACAATGAACATTACTTTTAATTTATTGTCTAGTCTGGTGTCCATTATGAAACAAAGGAGGAATATCAGAATAACTGATACTAAAAATTCCTTCCTGTATCCAAGTGATTATGCGAGTACATTACGTAAAATAATATATTATTTTCAAAGTATAAAATTATTCATTAGAGTTACATTCAATTGATTCTTGTCATATATTACACTATCAATTCTCATGAGTTATATCCAGTCGATAATTGCGGTTCATTCTCTTGTTGTGGCCCTCAATTAGGAGACTGGTTCGATGCAGCTCTCTACACCACTCTGTCCTGAGCAAACCTCTTAATCTTCTCATAAGAACGGAAACCCACATCCATTTGAATCTGCTTACTGTATTCATCTCTTGGTCTGCCTGTAGGCGGTATCTATATTCCCCTAGTTATACATTTTCCACAAACTTGCATTTAACTTCTAGCCACTCCTGATTAGCTATTGCAGTTCATTCTTTTTGCTCTAAAAGAAATTTATTTTCCCACATTATCATTTTCACAAATTTTAGGATAAACTAACGTCATTCCAGGTTTACGAGCCTAAATGATATCTTAGGTACAAAAGACCAACTTGTTACAAAACCATATATTACGTGAAACGTCCATCACGTAATTTATGTAGTTCATTCACTGATTCTGATTAACACTGTGATGACTGTTTACCAAACTTCTCCTTGCTTGTCTGCCGTGGAAAAGTTTTTCATGCCTTCGTGAAGCTTCCGCCCATCTGCAACGTTTAGCCCTGTATTTTCCTCCCATACCACGTACCAATGTCTTCATTCCTCAAGGTGTATCTTATCAGCTGACACGCTGTTTTGGCACGTTTGATAGCGAGCTCTTACCACTCACCTTTGATTCGCTATCTATTAATTCATTAACAAATATACTTATCAAATCTGTAGCATCGAATTTAAGCAGCAACTCTTTTCTTGGACCTGCTGTTCATCGTCAAACCTTCATTGCCATATGAATAATGTGTTGCGACAAGTATCGATTCCCTAGAAATTTCTGTAGCGCTAACAAGTCTCAGCGTTGGAGAAAAGGTTCTTACACAAAATCGCCTTTAATCAGCCCTACTGGATGGTTCATGTGCTCCTAATAGTTACCAATGCCACATATCGTCTAGTAAAAGGCAATAAAATTTCTTCTTTAACTTCATTAAATGGAACACTGAATATAAACTATACCTTAGTCGGAGGATTCTTCTACTATTACTAAAGAAGGGTCGAATTATTTTCGAGTACCTTTGATCCTCTGTGCGCTGACACATTTACTCTCTTGCTTTTCGACTTAATACTTCGGAGAATATGCTTTCCTACATAATCGCTGAGTAGTCCTTTCCAAAACGTAATGACTAACGTTGTGCAGCCAACAACGAAGAAGATAAAATGGTGTACAAAATAAAACAAAAACATATCTGTACATTCTGACACGAAATTTTCATAATGGGCATCGAAAATAAATTTTCAATTCACGCAGAATTTCCACCGTATTCTGAATGACATAGGCTCATTAACATTATAACACTTTCTACACGTACGCTAATGTGTTTCACAGAACTCTGCGCCAGTTTCCTGTGTCACTCACTGCGATAAAATACAGTCAACTGACAACAGTGTCGTTTTTCTCTCATACAGTCCATAAATCGTATTTTTCGGATGACACTCGCTAATCTCTCGTGTTTCTATTTAATCAGTCGAAAACAAATTACGCACGGTTAATAATTAATTGACAAATCAGGGTAAAGATTTATTTTCTTCTCGCTACAGTAATTATTACTAAACACTGTTCTGACAAAAAGACTGATGCATTTAAAGAAATATTCAGTGACAGCGTGGTTGAAAGTAAGAATCCCGGAATATAGGGAAAATGTAAATAGTGAACACAGTCCCAAAGATATCTGATAAAATGTCATCTATCACTATTATCATGCGCTTTTAAATACTTAGGTTCCTTGTAGAATTTGTTATATATCAAATTCATTAATTACAAATTTAATTGTATGTATTGTCTCCTTTGTGCTACTTAATTTTATTAAGTTTTGCAATGCAACATTTGTTCCACGTATATTCTGAAACTCTAATGGATGAAGATATTGATGTGAACGCCATTTCTGTGGCTGTGCCAACCTATGGGTGAAAATGAAATATTCAAGTACATATATTGATTAGCTGTTCACGTGTGATTCCATATAAGATTAAGATTTTCACGAGGAAGACGACTGTGTATGATTGTAATTTCAAAAGGTATTTATGAAATAATCGTTGATAACAAGTTAGACCTCGATGATAAGGTGGTACATATTGCAGAAAAATGGGCTATTTTATGTTCACTGAAGCAGTGTAATATCTGTTCTCCTTGAAAATTATTATTTCTAGTGCTACAATTTTAAAGACCGTGTGACTAACGATTATCTGATTTTTATCATAGTGGCGACAAGTAATAGTACCAGTATTGTAGAAAATTCTACTGAGAGACTTCTATGATCTACGACAAGAGACAATGTACCAAGGTCGTAGAAGAAGCTCCTCAATGCTCAAAGTGTGGAACGTTAGAGGTATGCATCGAGTGACTAATGACTGAGATCTACAAAATTATTTTCTCCAATTATGACACACTATACAGAGTTAGCAATTCATGCGATATGCGCACAAAATATATGTGGTCAAGTTACTAACGATTTTAATACTGTTGATTGTAAAATATAATTCTAGAGTCGATTGTTAATATTTACAATGAACATTTTTGTAAGCTACAATATGAATATTAAAAAATTGGAATAATTCTCATGAAAAGTGTTTCCATGTTGTCAGTTTCCTACACCATTACCAACACTGTATCGATATTGTTCATTATGGAGGAGTTGAAAATTTGGTCGTTAAAGAAAAAGGAGAATAAATACCGTAATTCAGTTTCAGTCCTTAGATGCCACGCAGAATACTAGACTGATGGAATTCCTCGTTGATGCCGGAGTAATTTCTGAAGAAAAATCATTTTACTAATTTACCTACAGAATTTCAGACAAACATCAACTATGGGGCATTTTCTGTTAAGCCTACTTAAGAAAATTGTTTATAACTCCGAAGCCGGAAGGTCCTGTTGTACAGAAATTAACACCTATTAAATTTTGACGAGAGACGCTATAGAAACAGAAAATATAGTGATCAACGATTCGAGGTACCACAAAGAGTACGCTGAACAAAAGGTAACCCTGCCACCTCGCTTGTGGAAAACGTTACACAAACGCCTTGTAAATACGCCTACATGCGTGGAAATTGTCACAATACTGCGAGATCACAATGACCATAATGTATGCCATATACTGTCTCATTAATGTAGCAAGCTGTTGGTGTGTTTCATTCCCTTTTCCACAGTCACAGACATTTTGTGTTAGAATAGTAGCGTATCGGGCGATTAAGTCCACTTACTGAACATATACAGTATACAGGTGATTTACGAAAATATGCAAATATTTTAATATGTTCGTATACCAGTAATGCTGAAGAAAAACGTTCATATAAACACAGTTTTGTTACATACTGAAGACTGATAAAAGATTTTGCCTGAAATTTAATAACCTCGCTAATATGAAGTCATCGCATGATTGTACGAAGTTACTGAAATCATGATTTCCATTAATTTTGTTATTAGTGATCTGGTTAATTTAATAAAACATGTCCCAGATATGTATCTGCAATAGTTTTCCAGAAATTTCAGAGAAACGAGAAAATAACTTGGAAAAATTTGTAATTTACTACTAGGACGACTTTATTTTTTATTCCAGACAATTAAGCAAAGATTTCTACAGAAGTCGTAGAGATGGTAATAAAGTTAACTAAAACTGCAAGTACACTGTTCAACTTCCTTCAAATTAACTGTATTTTTTCAGCTTAATTCGTGTGTGCTATGGTATTAATAAAAGTTTTAGTTTTTTTTTTATTTCCAAAATTAAATTCTCTACAAATTTTTGCAGTTGTTTGGAATTTAAGAAAGAAAATGGACCAAGTAGTTAATGAATTACGAATTTTCCTAAATTATTTCTTTATATCTCTGGAATTCCCGGTAAACTACTGCAGAGTCACGTCTGTGAAATGTTTTATTACATTCACCTGATCAATAGAAGGAAAAAAAACCGAAATCGTGTTCTACTGTAACCTCGTCGTTTTGCGGTGGCATCATATTAGGGAGGTTGCTAAATTTGAGGCAAAGTATTTTATTAGCCGTTACTCCATAATTAAACATTTGCGGACCTACATTTATATGAACTTTTTTCATTACTTTTAGTTTTGCAATAATACATTAAAACGTTTGCATATCTTCGTGAATCATCCTGTATATCATCCAAATCGGAAGACCGTTGTATTTTCTAGATTATTATTTTAGTGAAATATATATATATATATATATATATATATATATATATATATATATATATATATATGTGTGTGTGTGTGTGTGTGTGTGTGTGTGTGTGTGTGTGTGTGTGTGTGTGTTTACTTTTGAGGTTAGTAGACAACAATAATAAATAATTTTCATCAAGAAAAAATATTTAAAAAATTGGAATAATTCTCATGAAAACTGTCTCCATGTTGTCAGTTTCCTACACCATTATCAACGCTATATCGATATAGTTTTTTTATTGGAAATTAGAAGAAAAACAGCAGTTAGGTTATCTCGTTTCCATTGCCTCAAACTCATACAGTCCAATGGCAAACGATCCACATCAGTTCTCGTTTAGCTGCGCTGTATGGAACATTTTGAAATTTTTTAGCCCTTACTCACACACCAACGCTTTTCACACTTCAGGCAACGGTAAAAGGATCTCTCTACCCTTCAGTTGTGGAAATTCGCACCTTGCTGATAGCTCCATACAGGTAAGTGTCCAACATTGGTACTTTTTTATGTGAATAAGGACTGAAATTACATTCAATACCTCATGAGTACACGAATATTGATATAGACTGTGCGTCGTTGGATAGCAACAGTCGAGAAGTAGTTAATTCATACGAAACACTTAGCAGATAAATATTTACGTATTTGAAACATGATGTTGGACATGACGATCAACTTCCATACGTTAAATTTGTGTTACGTTTCTGTCAGATTTCCGTTTTTCTTATTTGGTGCTTCGTTTTGAACTCCTCATCTTCAAGCCAACCTATTTAATCTGCACTGTTTGCACTTGTTTGACAGCACCAAATAGTCAAATCCGTAACACACAAAACAAGACTCCCGCACTAGCAAAACAACTTCATCTATACCATGGTCATTCACGGTTAATATGTCCACAACAACTGTCAGATACAGGTTGTTCCCATTAATTAGAGCATGCAGAGTTTAACAGGACTTTGAGAACACCCCAATGATCAAATTGAGGTAGGGAACCTGGGGATGGAGGAATTCTCTTAGTGGGATAAGGAAGTAACATTATCTACCGCTTATTCTAGCATTACTTATGACCCACATTAGGTTTTGCTATGTTTTGACCGCTCGAAATTTAAACGAAAATAACGGCTTAACAATGCATCTGACACGAAAATTGAATAACCGAATTTGTAGAGAAGAAAAAAAACTTTGCTCTCTTATGTTTTTTTCATATCTCGTATCGTTTCAGATACATTTGTAAAAATAACAGCGATTTTGGAATGTCTGTCTGTCCGTAACGTGTTCCCTGTTTTTAAGACGAACCGTTCAACCGATCAGCTCCAAATTTCGCACACATAATTGTAGGCCGCCACACACCAGAACCGTCCTTTTCCAAATTTTTCGGAGAAAAAATACGGTAGTAATAGCAAAAAAGCCGTTTGTAATATAGTTGTAATTGCAAACTAACCGTTCATCTGACACGAAAATTGAATAACCTAATTTGTAGAGGGGAAAATTCTCTACAAGTTCGGTCTATTACGTTTTTCTCATATATTGCATCGTTGCACAGATATTTGCAAAAATAACGGCGATTTGACGATGTCTGTGTGGCTGTAACGTGTTCCCACTTTTTAGGTCGAACCGGTCAACCGATCGACACCAAATTTTAAAGACATAATTGTTGGTTACCAGAGACCAGAACCTCGCTTTTTGAAACATTTCTGACAAGAAATACGTTAGTAATACAAAAAAAGCCGTTTGTAATGTAATTTTAATTGCAAATAAACCGTTCATCTGACGCGAAAATTGAATAAACGAATTTGTAGAGGAGAAAATCCTCTACAACGTTGTTATGTTTTTTTCATATCTCGTATCGTTTGAGAGATATTTGCAAAAATAACGGAGTTTTGACACCCTCCATTAAATTAACGAAAACCAGCCGTTCGCAGATGTCACATGAAAGTCCTCGCCCAGAACTCACTCTGAAATATGCCATCTTGCGTTGCGTATTTGATGATTTTCTTATTGTAACTTACACGTTGTCATTTCAAAGCAATGGCGCACTGAAGAATTAACAAAAAGACGTCGTTCTTCGTACTATAAATGATAATCTAGTGTCTACAAATGCCATATTAGCATCAATTAACAACGGCCATAAATAGTATGAGATTAAAGAACGCAATTCCTAACTGTTAGCTGTAGTAAGTATGAACACAAAAAAAGTTGGCAATGCCTTGGACTGTGACGCTGAAGGTCAGTGATTCGAAACCCACCAATACAATTTTTTTTCCCTAAAAAGGTTTCAGACACTCTTGTTAACAAATTTTGTATTATTTAGATTATTATTTTTGTCCAAAAACTTATAAAACTACAAATCTTAAGTGGGCAGTAAAACACGACAGTGCGATTTTTTCCAGCTTATTTCCAAAACCTAAGTTTAAATTATTTACATGTACATTATTTCCTGCAATGAAGCAAGGAAGACGATCCTGATAAGCAGAACGATGCAAGTCGCTGGACTGGGAGATGCTATTCCACGCGGATCGTACTGACGTAACACACTGGACTCGCATTCGGGAGGATAGTAGTTTAAATCCAACATCGGCCATCCAGAATTCGATTTACCGTGATTTCCCTAAATCAGTCCGGGAAAATGCCGGGATGGGGTCAGGGACTCGTCATTTTTCCTTCTTCACCCTTAACCAAAAAGTTTCATTGAGATGGAACAGTTTCTGTCCATGCATCAGCATGGCAGCATGGCTTTAGGAAGCATTGTGGATTTACGGCAGTAATGTCCGTAGAGTCACGCCATTAGTGTAAGTAATGGTATTGTTTGGAAAGATAAAGGGCCGACAGTGGACCGCGGCAAGCGGCCGGGGTGGCTGCCTCACAGGCCAGTTACCGGTTAAAATCATGCTATCGGGATTTGTGCAAATCGGAGGAAATCTGGGAAGACGCATGCTTTGAACTCAAAACTAATGAGCGCTGTTAGCAGAGCGTTTCTTGTGTGTCTGCAGGACATCTGTGATATCCACACTCCGTAATTCAGAAAAAAAATAAAATAATCAATAAAACCGTTTTCCGTCATCTACGATGTCGGAATAATTACGCACATCTCATTAGCCTAAAAAATCAATACCTCAAAATTTACAGACGTAAGAAAAAAAAAAGAACAGGAAAATCAAGCTGGAAATAACCAACTTTTGAATGCGTAATACAATTTCGACAAACTCTAATTTTAATGTAGGTTTTTTTTGTCTGTAATGCATCATCTTGAAAGCTTCACACTTGTAGATATTTATTTAATGGCTGATTTTAGATGCTCTCATTTTATAAGGGAAATATAAACAGAGCGTCGTGTTCTCCACAGTAACACTGAAAATGTAAGCAGCCTGATTTACTTATCGTAGATTTAATTTAGTGTGTTCCTTTAATTGTACAATTTGCCAATGATGTAGCATGAGTGGTCACGCTCATGAAAGCTGTTTTATTTATTTATTTACCGGGTGATCAAACAGTCAGTATAAATTTGAAAACTTAATAAATCGCGGAATAATGTAGATAGATAAAAATTGACACACATGCTTGGAATAACACGAGGTTTCAAGAGAGAAAAAAATTCAAGAAATGTTCGACAGATGGCGCTTCATCTGATCAGTAAAGCAATAAGTAGCATAACAAATTAAGACAAAGCAAAGATGATGTTCTTTATAGGAAACGCTCAATATGTTCACCATCATTCCTCAGCAATAGCTGTAGTCGAGGAATAATGTTGTGAACAGCACTGTAAACCATGTCCGGAGTTATGGTGAGGCACTGGCGTCGGATGTTGTCTTTCAGCATCCCTAGAGAAGTCGGTCGATCACGATACACTTGCGACTTCAGGTAACCCCAAAACCAATAATCGCGCGGACTGAGGTCTGGGGACCTGGGAGGCCAAGCATGACGAAAGTGGCGGCTGAGCACACGATCATCACCAAACGACACGCGCAAGAGATCTTTCATGTGTCCATCAATACTTTTTTTCCCTCTAAAGCCCCATGTCATTCCAAGCATGTGTGTCAATTTCTAACTCTCTATCTACATTATTCCGAGATTCATTAAGTTTTCAAATTTATACTGACTTTTTGATCTCCCGATATTTATTAAAGACTTTATGTAATACTAATTAACTGTCTTTTTGTGTATTTAATGTTATATTAGTAGGCAAGTGATTTCAGATGGTCAGTTTTTACTTAATGAAATATCTCATGGTTTTACGGTTTCGGGAGGGCTGGCGATTGGCCAATGGGAAAGCGGCCAAGGAACAACTGGTGCGAAGTATGTGTTTGGGAGAGAGGAGCGAAAGGGGTGCGCAAAAGAGGATCTCCATGTCAAGTCTTGGCAGAAGAAGAACCAACCTGGATGATAGATCGGTGGGATTGCTTAGTTCCACTAACGAAACTGCGTACACCACACATGTGCGTCCTACTTTGGAGTATTATTGCGCATTGTGGGATCCCAACAAGTGGGACTGACAGACGATTTAGAGAAACTACAGAGAAGGTCAGCTCGTTTTGTATTATCGCGATGTAGGGGGGAGAGAGTCACGGAAATTATGCAAGAGTTGGGGTGGAAGTCATTACAAGAATGGCGTTACTCTTTACCGAATGCGAACAGATTTTGTTAGCACCCACCTACATAGGAAGACGTGATCATCAAAATAAAATTAGAGAAATCAGATCGAAAACGGAATGTTTTAGGTGTTCCTTTTTCCTAGGAACTATTAGAGAATGGAACTGTTAAATGGTTCGATAAACCCTCTGCCACTCACTTCAATGGGACTTGTATTTATGTAGATGTAAAAGATTTACGTAGCGAGTGGTTACGTCTGAGGACTCTAAATTTGTCGAGAACAAGTGTACGCCAGTGAAGCTGATTTGTGTTTGTTTTTACACAAGAACTTATGAGTGTAGAATAGGTGTTTGGGAAAATGAAATTATTTTGAACTGTTCTCTATTTCATGTTGAGTACTCGCGAAATATACAGAATTTCTGTGTTTCATAAAGTTATGATTACTTAGTTGCAAAAAAGTGCTACCAATTACTTTTCGTAGACAATGCAGCTGTTTAACTATCTTATTCTATTTATCATTAATAATTCATCTGACCACTTCCAATAAGGAACGAATTTGACTGAATAAACCTCATTCAACTAAATATCTGACTTTGTGTTCATCATTTGCAAACGTTAGAATAAAACCCTTTTCAATACCCAGATAGAGCGGAATTATTTTTGGTTAAAACTTTTCTTCAGAAGCTATTATTTCCCCGTATATGACTGCACATGATCGTGATAAGTGATTTTTTTTTCACAATCACGCCATCAGTTTTCAAATAGTGGACTTCTTTCTGGGAGGACGTCAAAATGAATGTTTTAGAATTTTAATCTGGTGAATCATTATTATTAAAATATCATTTAAAATGGAAAAAATTAAAGAATTTTCAAGAAATACAAACGAAACTACGAGGAAGTCTTCAATATCTTCTGTATGAACCTCAACTTCGAAGCTGTATCCAACCACTTTGCAATCAACAATACAAGCTAAAATTGATCTGCAATGGGAGCAGGCTACTCAAAGAAATAAAATACAACACCTGCAAGAATTCATAAATACAAGAATGAAAAAAAAGTTTCTGTTCTTGTCCTTCTGAAAGGACGTCAGCCCTATTTGGGTTAATGACCCAGTTATTTTACGTAACATTGCTTATTTGTTTCGGAACTTCAGCGTATGCATAGACCATTCTCAACTACAGAATCACAGGTAAAAGGTACATGCTGAGGCCTGAAGGCATATATGTACTGTTCGTACCTCAAATAACGTGAGTCAAACATTTAAATCGGAACCGTACATAGCCCAATACGCAAGTCCTTCCAGTCACACTCGCGTTAATACTAGCTGTGATGATTGCGGTGCAGAATAAAGCGTAAAAACGCAGTATCGACCGTGCGAAACTCAGGTTTCACTTATCTCTCATGACATCTTGCATGCTGTGGATTGAGAGCAGCAGGCAGACTGCGTATTTCTCGATCATCGGCAGGCGCTTGACACGGGGCCGCACCGCAACGGCTAACGAAGGTAGGAGCATTTGGAAAAGGTTCACTGTCCTCAATAGCGAGTGTCTTCAGGAGTGCCCCAGGTAGGTGTGATAGGTCCGTTATTATTTTCTATCTATTTAAATGGTCTTGTAGATTGATTAGATTTGATTGTATCAGGGAAGCCAAAACAGTCTTGGTCCAACCCGCCACTGCCCGCACCGAAACTAAGTTTATTGTGCGGTATCGCTCCCTGTAAATCTAGTAAAGCCAACCAATGCCCTTGAACAGTGCAAGGAGACCCTTTACCAGTTCTTTATTAGACACAATTTCATCGGGTCTGGTTGTCCCAAATGTTCTGTGTCTTTTACTCTCCAATGCAATGTATTCGAAGATCAGATGTGATGCAGTTTCATCACCGTCATCACAGAGCCTACATTTAGGGTCCTGTTATTCCCATTGTATGTAGGTGTTTTTTGAAATTCCCATGGCCTGTCAGCAATCCAACCATGAGTCTAATCTCTCTCCTGTTCAGGCCCAGGATTGCAGAGCTTCATTTAAAACATGGCTTTGGCATCATTACCTTGCCATGTTTTTGTTGGTAGACTTTGGTCCAATATTCTACGTGCTGTCTTCTGAGCCAGTTACGTAGCTCCAATTTGATCATTGCCTTGGTGATTGGCAGGACAGGTTCCGGTCCAATAATTGGAGTCTCTGCCCCCATCCTGGCTAATCTGTCGGCATGTTCGTTCCTACTGATCCCCGAGTGGCCAGGGACCCACAATAGGTTTACTCTATTGCTTTCCCCTAGCTCCACCAGAACCCTGTGACATTCTGCAACAATTTTAGACATTGTTGCAGGAGCAGCCAGTGATCTCAGGGCTGCCTGGCTGTCTGAATAGATATAGATGCTACGATCTTTGTAGCACCTACGCAAATTCTCCTCCACACATGCTCTGATGGCAGCGATTTCGGCCTGGAATTCTGAGGCCAATTTCCCTAGAGAGATTACGCCCTCCAGTGTTGGCTGCTACCCGTATACCCCGGCTCCAACGCCTTGGTCTGATTTTGACCCGTCAGTGAACCAGACAATATCCCCCGTACGGTGTCGAACTATTTTCTCCCACTGTTCCCTACTTCCAGGTGTTATATTGAAAGACTTGTTGAAGCAGTATGGGGTTATAATATAGTCGGCTGGCATTTCCCCAACCTTTCCTATACTCACCTCACTCACTATTTTAGTGTGTGATTCTTGTAGATTAGAGTAGTCACTCCGTCCATAGATCCATATTGAGGAGATTTGGCTTAATATTTTGCTAGCTCATGTAATAACACTAATAGTATAAATAATATACAATTTGGTTATACTCGAAAATTCGTCAGTGGAATAGGAGTTGGCCACTAGTTAATCCTTCAGACTCCTCTTAAAATGATCTTTATTTGTAGCTAAAATTTTTATGATTGCTGGTAAGATACTGAAAATGTGTATTCCTGAGTAGTGAACTCCTTTTTGAACTAAAGTAAGTGCTTTTAAGTCCTTGTGTAGATCGATTTTGTTCTTAGTATTGTATGTATGACCTGAGCTGTTTGTTTCTTTAAGAAATAAATATACTGAGTGGCAGTAGTTAGTATACCCTAAAGAGGTTTCTACAGGATTTCCGTGAATTTACTGCACAAATAATACATATTACTCGTTTTTGCACTCTGAAAACTTATGCTTGAGGAGTTGATCCAAAATGTTATGCCTTATGACATTGCGGAATGAAAGTAAGCCAAGTATGTAAGCTCTCCTCTTCAATCTGCTCCTCTTCTTTATGCTTATGCTGAATGGAAACCTCTTACATGTTTTGAATTGCATGTAGTGGGTTTAATGTCAATGAGTTGATTTTACACCATTTATGAATATTCATGAAAATATCACTAGCAGATCTTTCAGGAATTATGCTCGACATACTATTTCTTACAATATTTGTATCATCTGTAGACAAAACGAACTCTGCTTCTGGCAGTGTAATGATGAGAGGTCATTAATGTACACAAGAAAAAACAATGGCCCTAAGATGGATTCTTGGCAAACACCACATGTAATTTGTTCCGAATCTAATAACTGATGGCTTCATTCACTGCACTGCACTTCACTACAATTCACTTGTACTGACACCCTTTGTTTCCTGTTAGTGAGATACGACTTGAACCATTTTACAGCACTGCCTGAGACACCATAGAAATTTACTGGAAAGGATGTTCTGTTTCACACAATAAAATGCCTTTGACAAATCACAGAAAATATCTGATGCTTGTTATTTACCATCTAATGAATTAAGTACATTATCACTGTATGTGTATGTAGCCTTCTCGATATCAGAACCTTTCAGAAATCCAAAATGTGTTCGGGATAATGTGTCATTTGTGGTCAGGTGATTCAGAAGCTACTTGTGCGTTGCCTTTCCTAGAATTTTCGGGAATGTTACCAAAATTGAAATTCGTCTGTAATTTGTTGGTGTATTTTTATCCACTTTCTTAAATAGAGGTTTAATATCGAATCAGAAAATGTTCAAGTTATAATATACTACTTAAACAAATAACTTAATATTGTGCTAAACTCACAAGAACACGCCTTAATTTAATGATATTCCACGTAACCAATAGAATGCTTCATTTTTTAAGGGGACATGGAATCGACAGCTTCACAATGTAAATTTGTATGCGATGTAAGGTACATTTTCTCAAAATCTATATGAGCTAGAGGTTTAATTTTTTTTTACAGTTTACGTATATATGTATCCTGTCAATGTTGAAACAACGATATTGTAAAATCTTGTTCGAAGTCTCTAATATCAATATTTTTCTCTACGAACAACGCTTTTCAAAAACAAAAAATACCTTCATATTATTGCTTGTCATTTCTTTATTTTGCAAGTAACGGACAGAATGGTGTTTCATAATATACATAATAGCTGTACAATCACTCACAAAGATTTTGATAATTCTGTTTTCAGTAAAAGTTGAGAAAAGATACATTAAAGGTGGAAAAATGAAATTTTCGAGAAATTTGCTTCGAAGTTAAAACAGCCCTGGTGCATAAGTGCAGTCTTCTTCTTCCAATGTTCCCTGAAGTCTTTTCAGAGCGCCTCCTTCCGTCTTACGTGCTTTCTTCACTAAGGAGTTGTCTGCATCTCGTATCCTAGCCTGATCTAATGCCAACATGGCAGTCACCATCTAGAAGCCAACCTCCAACCTTAATTCCTACTAGCTCGATAACAAGGCATTTTGTGATGTTACCGTTGTTAAATGATGCCACGGCATCATATACACCAAAATGAAGCGTATTAATACCAACAAACACAGTTTTTGGGAGACGATGTCATATTACACTGTTCGCGCTTTCATTTGGGTTCTGTGTTCTCCCGTAAAGACATTTCTTCTGAAGGTTTACATCAGACAGATCCCGGAAGACTGGTTTAATTTCCTCCATTACAGCTGCTGGCAAACTGTGGTGGTGATTGGAATTCTCTCCTGTTATTTCTCACCAACTATATTTACACCGTTTTGATCATCAGGAAATAACCCATGATTAGGATGCCCATTAGTAGAGGCAATATGGAAAAATAGTGGCCATACAGCTTTCTTATAGCTTGCACATCATTTTTATTTTGTCTGATTGCTAGGCCATAACTCTTCTGAATAATGACTGTCACAGCATCAGTCAGTCTCCCTTTACCATCTAAATTTTCCATCACTTGGAATTTTTCCTTTCATTGTCGACTTCAGACGTCTGCTTCTTCTACAGCTTCACGCATACTTTTGTGGAACGCATCCTCAGCTGCAGAGCTTGATGCATAGTTGTACATTATGAACTTCAGTGTCTCTGATTTTCGTTGAATAAAAACGGAAAAACTTGCTGGAGATTAGTACAAACCTGGCAGCCAGACCAATATGAAGTTCAGCATGTAGAGAATCGTTTCCCGTATAAGATTTTTTGCAACACAGATTCTGGTCAATAACTTAAAATAATTTACTGGTGTAGAAAATCTCAAAAACTTCCTGGCCTTTTACAAGCATTTAATATATAGTTTCAGCGTCTTTCAGTTTAGTACTGGACACACCAGTAGCAAGGAAGCTGCACAGCAGTCGCTGGGTTTCTGTGAATCAGCTACGCTGGCACATCTTCATTCTTCCACTGTTGAAGAGATTGAAACAATGTTTCCCATTCAGTGTAACATGTTCTTCACTTTATTCTGCCAATTCACACGTTTTTTCAACACTTTTTCCTAGCTCTTATAGAGATTTCTTGGCGTATTCAAAGATATATGGCGGAAACAAGCAAGGAGCTTTTCCAGGTTGGCAAACAGTGAAGCTGCGAATAGGTCACAAACCACACAAACTAATCAATGGAAATTTGCACCCGTAAAATCATGATGAAAGACTGACCTATCTACAGTCGGCGTCGACAGGGAGAAAAACTGAATGCACCAGTTTGGAAAACTGATAAATAAATATGTTTGGGATTGGAGTTCAACAAAGTGCAATACATCATTTTCAAGAGGAAGTCCCGTAGAAAATTTTAAGCCAATAAAAAATTCTCTATTTTCATCGAAAACACGGTTCTATGTCTCCTTAAAGATTTGATTATGGAAGTTATTTCTTGTGGTGAAGTGTGTGACATATTCAGGAATCTGAAGTTATTTGTAAATGCTGGTTTTATACATTCGAGGACATTCTTTACTCGCCCTGACAATTTCACACTGTCAGTAATAAAGTACCTGTTAAATAGATTTGTCGCACTATGGACTCCGGCGGACAAAGTGAGGCTGTTTGCTAATGACTTTGTGCTCTACAGGAAGGTGTAGACTGTAGTACTGTAGTAGGATGCACGATGACTTAGGCAAAATTTCTGCGTCGTTGAGGAGTGGCAGCTAGTTCTAAATATACAAAATGTAAGATACAGATGAGTATTAGGAACTATCCCGTAATGTTCCAATATCACATTAATAGTGTATTGCTTGAAAGAGTCTCGTCATGTAAAAATACCTAGGTTTAAGTTTTGCGTTTGTTTAGATTCGAAGTTTCGACGCTATCCAGACTAAAGGGCACAGAAAACACGTCTCTGAATACGCTGTAAAAGACAGTTATTATGACCAACAGATTGACAAGAGTTATAAACGAGGTACTGTTTGACAAAGCTAAATGTTTGCTTGAAGCAATGTATGTTAATGTACGTGAAGCCACATTTGCTCATGTGTATAAGTTCTGTGTTTCGTCACTCAAACGCCAATGTGTGGTTTCGATGAAGCGATTTATCTCCAGTGCTAAATAATTATGTGCATACTAGCCGCAGATAACGTGTGGATAAACATAATTTCCCGTTAACAGCGCTGCATTAATTCTGTATCAACAGCCACAGCGTACACATTATTCCGAGCATTGCCACGAAAAGTTTCTGTCTAATTGTTGTCCTACGCTTCGTTACGTTAGTTACTAGGAAAATTAATTTTATTAACAAGAGAACTATGACGTCGCATACGCTGGTAGTGACAAGTTGCTGCGGTTTGCTTGGGCGTAAATGACAAACATATTTGGAAGAGAGAAGGAAAAAAAAATCCTCCACTACTAGAAATGTATTCGCAGTTGCGAATTTCAATCAGCATCAGCTCTGTCATTTAACCAATTAGCGTCCAGCGTCCTTTTTATAGGTCAGCTGTTTTGATTGTTGAATTATGCATAGTTTCCCTCTATATTAATTTTTGACTACACACTTTCAGTTACAATTACAGTCCATTTATAGACCAAGATCTGCGTTTGTATAGCTCAGTGTCAACAATAGTGAATTTTCTGCTGCGTTCTAGATTTGATTTTTGTTTTGCTAGAAGTCTTTCAAGAAGAGTAAGTAAATCATATTGGATTGGATTTGAATGTTGCAGATCTATTTGTGTCAGCTGTAAAAGCGATGAGGCCGTTGCCAGACTGTCCCATCAGGGGATTCAAAATATCAATGGAGGAAAAAAGAGGTTTAATTAGCACACGCTAGCGACTGCGAAAGCATCGTTCACTTCGAGTTTCCAATGTGCCATACCATTAGTGCCCAGACTGCTCTACGTCAGCGACTATCTTATTCTTCCAGATTACTTACGCCGATCGGGCTGACCACGGAGATTTCATGGTTTACGGCTAAGAATAGTGACTTTCAGTAACGTTAGTACGGAGATATAAATTATTAAAGGTTAAACACACGGATGAGCAACATAAATCTGGCTGCATTAATAGCAAGTCGTTTTCAACCACAGAGCGACAATCATCATTGGACATCTTCAAGCCGAATACAAGATAAAATTATATCTACGAAATGAGAGCTACGTACAAAGAAACAAAACTTACAGGAATACATATATATTTAATTCTGACACATACATACCGGATTTATGTAGTTGGTTACAGGTTAAATTAATATACATATTAGTATGTTACAGGATGTAGATGTCATTTTACTCTTCCAAATGTGTCAGATGCTAGTTTGCCGCGGCGGAACGGCCGAGCGCATAGAGGCACTATGCTGCGATGCTCGAGGTCGTTCCCCGTCATGGGTTCGAATGCCCGCACACACCAAATATGGAAATAGCATTCTCAAGAGTAATTCACATTTGTAGAGATGTAAATAATGGTTGAATACTCCGAACATTACATGCAAACGGAGCATCAATATTCTTTATCTGTATATACATACATGTAGGACGAGGAATCTACTATGGATCGTATATCGGACTTGGATGTTTGTGCTGTCTTTAGTATAAGCTAGTTCATAAGCAGTTTGTAAGTTTAAGGACTAATGACGCCGCAGTTAAATCCCATAAGCTTCACAAACATTTAGACATTTCATTTAGATCCTAGGTTAAAGTGAGCTCGCTGTTTACAGATTTCACGTAGCTGAGCTCTGTGGCTGGGCGTCATTAAAACCCTCTTTGTTCTACTGAAATATTAATGCTTGACGTACTTTAATGACAACAGATTTACATTAATGAAAACGGAAAGTACAGGATGTCATGAGTAACAATTTTTTTTCTACGGCTACAAGATTGGTTCAGTACAATAAAATGGAAACTGTCTAATAAAACTGCAACACCCGTGGCACTACATGGGTTTAGGAAAACACCATGTTACAGTTATTACATGTTTTGGAACGGTTGAATTAAAACAAATAATACTTGCTGAGACAGATGTTAACGATTTTGCAAATTATACAGTCAGTATTATGGCCATTCCATGTGCTATATTAATTTTATTGTGGTCGCGGTGCTCATCGATCCATAAAATGGAATGGAACCTCAAGGTCTGCCACACTTGTTGGGGGTGCGAGCTTTTCGATTAATTTATTACGAGAAGAACCGTGATCGGTAATTATCTTTATTAAGGTGGTTTCTGCGGTGTCGTGTATTTTCCGCCCTGTGAATTTTCCGCCAGAAAAGGTCGAGGAGTAATCCCTTGGGAAGGGCTCACTAATCCCCTGGGGACTCTACGATGAGCGGGCCAGCCGCGGCGGAAAGTTCAACGCAGCATGGCCGGCTCTGGCCGTCTCCTGCAGGCGAGGGCCACGTGCATTTACCGTAAGAACAGGTGAGGAGCTGATCCTAGGCTGCAGGCTATCGTGGACGATATTTTCGCCCTTTATGAATTTTCTTCCGTGCCGGCAAAAGCGAATCGTATACGAGGTACGTCCGGAAAGTAAGTTCCGTTTGGTTATATAAAACAAACGTGCACAGATACAGAAAAAATATTTATTGTACAAAAATCTACAACTGTTAAACTACTTTTCTACATAGCTGCCGAAATTTTGTAGGCACTTGTCATAGCGTGGCACAAGTTTCTGTATGCCTTCTTCATAGAAGGTTGCCGCCTGTGTATTCAGCCGTTTGGTAGCATGTTCTTTCAGCTCGTCATCGTTGAAGTGTTGACAGGACAAATTTCAGGTGTAAGAAGAGGATTTCCATCAAAAGGTGGTGTTTTTCCGCGATAGTGCCCGACCTCATGTGGCGAATGTGACCAAACAACTCTTACGGGAATTTCACTGGGACGTGTTTGATCATCATACGTACAGCACGGGCCTCGCTCCTAGCCACTTTCACCTCTTCTTACACTTAAAAATCTGTCCTTGGTGGTCAACATTTCAACGATGATGACGAGCTGAAAGAACATGCTACCGCATGGCTGAATCCACAGGCGGCAACCTTCTATGAAGAAGGCTTACAGAAACTTGTCCCACGCTATGACAAGTGCCTACAAAATTTCGGCAGCTATGTAGAAAAGTAGTTTAACAGTTGTAGATTTTTGTACAATAAATATTTTTTCTTAATCTTTACACGTTTGTTTTATATAACCAAACGGAACTTACTTTCTTGACGTACCTCGTATGTAAAGGAAACGTCGCTTGAGAAGAGAAGGCTCAAAGAGTTTTCATTCCAAGGATAGTGTAGGCAGAAGTATATTCTCCTCTTTATGTAAAGCTACGATCAGTTCAGTACAGTCTATACATGGTCAGTCACTCACTTTTGCCACCTACAATAACTCCTAAAGTTTGTCGGACAAGGGGGGGGGGGCGTAATATGACGTTGGTTTTTTGTTGCTCGCCGGATCACTTCAGAGATATGAAGGTCAACTTTTTTTTAATGCGATGCTATAGTTTGGTACTTATTTTCTAATAGCGGCTATCGAGACGAATCCAATGATATGTAACAGTGAGGTCATTTAAGGTAAACGAAAGTAAAAAAGGTGGCATAAACGTCCATTTACAGATGAAGGAAGCTTGGAGTTTAACGTCCCACCGACAGCATGGTCATTAGAGACGGAGCTCACGCTCGAAGTGTTTGTGTAAGGGCCGGCCGCGGTGACCGAGGGGACTGAGGCGCTCCAGTCACGGTCTGCACGGCCACTACAGTCGGGGGTTCGAATCCCCCCTGTGGCATGGATATTTGTGTCGTCCTTAGGATTAACTAGTTCATAAGTAGTTTGTAAGTTTAGGGACTAATGACCCCGTAGTCAAGTCCCATAACTTATACAAACATTTGAACATTTGTTTGGGTAAGGATTTGGAAGGAAATTGGCCGTGCCCTCTCAAAGGAACCATCGCGGCATTTACCTGGAGTGATTTAGGGAAATCACGGAAAACCTAAATCTGGATGGCCGGAGGTGGATTTGAACCACCATCCTTCCGAATGCGAGTCCAGTGTGTTACCACTGCGCCACCTCGCTCGGTCATTTACAGATGGTGATCGAAGTGATGACCAATGGTATCAATGCAATCCTTCCATCTTCTTATCATGGAATGAGTGGTTTCCTTATCATTTCGGCACTTATCGAAGCACATACTCAGAAAATGTTCAAATGTCTGTAAATCTAAGGGACATAACCAAGTCGGTAATCAGTCCCTAAGCTTACAAACAACTATTTTTAAAAAAAAAATCTTTGTTGACAATATCATACAGTACAACCCATCACCTATGATAAAATGGGTCTTATTAATAATACAATATTTGTTTATTGTTAGTGACTTAAAACTACTTTTATTTTAGCAAACCACTGGACACCCTCACACCGTAGTTGATTGATTGATTTTTCCAGGGAAGCCAAAACAGTCTTGGACCAACCCGCCACTGCCCGTATCGAAACTAAGTTTATTGTGCGGTACCGCTGTATATCTAATAAAGCCAACCAATGCCCTTGAACAGTGCAAGGAGTCCCTTTACAAGTTCTTTATTAGACACAATTTCTTCGGGTCTGGTTGTACCAAATATTCTGTGCCTTTTATTCTCCAATGCAATGCATTCGAAGATTAGATGTGATGCAGTTTCATCACTGGAACGAATTTGACTGAATAAACCTCATTCATCTGACTTTGTGTTCATCATTTGCAAACGTTAGAATAAAACCCTTTTCAATACCCAGATAGAGCGGAATTATTTTTGGTTAAAACTTTTCTTCAGAAGCTATTATTTCCCCGTATATGACTGCACATGATCGTGATAAGTGATTTTTTTTTTCACAATCACGCCATCAGTTTTCAAATAGTGGACTTCTTTCTGGGAGGACGTCAAAATGAATGTTTTAGAATTTTAATCTGGTGAATCATTATTATTAAAATATCATTTAAAATGGAAAAAATTAAAGAATTTTCAAGAAATACAAACGAAACTACGAGGAAGTCTTCAATATCTTCTGTATGAACCTCAACTTCGAAGCTGTATCCAACCACTTTGCAATCAACAATACAAGCTAAAATTGATCTGCAATGGGAGCAGGCTACTCAAAGAAATAAAATACAACACCTGCAAGAATTCATAAATACAAGAATGAAAAAAAAAAGTTTCTGTTCTTGTCCTTCTGAAAGGACGTCAGCCCTATTTGGGTTAATGACCCAGTTATTTTACGTAACATTGCTTATTTGTTTCGGAACTTCAGCGTATGCATAGACCATTCTCAACTACAGAATCACAGGTAAAAGGTACATGCTGAGGCCTGAAGGCATATATGTACTGTTCGTACCTCAAATAACGTGAGTCAAACATTTAAATCGGAACCGTACATAGCCCAATACGCAAGTCCTTCCAGTCACACTCGCGTTAATACTAGCTGTGATGATTGCGGTGCAGAATAAAGCGTAAAAACGCAGTATCGACCGTGCGAAACTCAGGTTTCACTTATCTCTCATGACATCTTGCATGCTGTGGATTGAGAGCAGCAGGCAGACTGCGTATTTCTCGATCATCGGCAGGCGCTTGACACGGGGCCGCACCGCAACGGCTAACGAAGGTAGGAGCATTTGGAAAAGGTTCACTGTCCTCAATAGCGAGTGTCTTCAGGAGTGCCCCAGGTAGGTGTGATAGGTCCGTTATTATTTTCTATCTATTTAAATGGTCTTGTAGATTGATTAGATTTGATTGTATCAGGGAAGCCAAAACAGTCTTGGTCCAACCCGCCACTGCCCGCACCGAAACTAAGTTTATTGTGCGGTATCGCTCCCTGTAAATCTAGTAAAGCCAACCAATGCCCTTGAACAGTGCAAGGAGACCCTTTACCAGTTCTTTATTAGACACAATTTCATCGGGTCTGGTTGTCCCAAATGTTCTGTGTCTTTTACTCTCCAATGCAATGTATTCGAAGATCAGATGTGATGCAGTTTCATCACCGTCATCACAGATCCTACATTTAGGGTCCTCTTCTGTTATTCCCATTGTATGTAGGTGTTTTTTGAAATTCCCATGGCCTGTCAGCAATCCAACCATGAGTCTAATCTCTCTCCTGTTCAGACCCCAATTTGATAATTGCCTTGGTGGTTGTCAGGACAGGTTCCGTTCCAATAAATGGAGTCTCTGCCCCCATCCTGGCTAATCTGTCGGCATGTTCGTTGCCACTGATCCCCGAGTGGCCAGGGACCCACAATAGGTTTACTCTATTGCTTTCCCCCAGCTCCACCAGAGCCCTGTGATATTCTGCAACAATTTTAGACCTTGTTGCAGGAGCTGCCAGTGATCTCAGGGCTGCCTAGCTGTCTGAATAGATATAGATGCTACGATCTTTGTAGCACCTATGCAAATTCTCCTCCACACATGCCCTGATGGCAGTGATTTCGGCCTGGAATACTGAGGCCAGTTTCCCTAGAGAGATGACGCCCTCCAGTCTTGGCTGCACCCCGTATACCCCGGCCCCAACGCCTTGGTCTGATTTCGACCCGTCAGTGAACCAGACAATATCCCCCGTACGGTGTCGAACTATTTTCTCCCACTGTTCCCTACTTCCAGGTGTTATATTGAAAGGCTTGTTGAAGCAGTATGGGGTTATAATATCGTCGGCTGGCATTTCCCCAACCTTTCCTATATTTACCTCAATCACTATTTTAGTGTGTGATTCTGGATATCCCAAAGAGTTCCAGTTGTTGCTAGATTTGAGTCTGTATGCACCAGCCGCTGCCACCATCTTGACCCAAAGGTGTAATGGGGCATATCCAGCATGGTTTCCATCCCAGCAGTTGGTGTGCTGCTAATTCCGCCTGTTATGGCTAAGCAGGCTAATCTCTGCACCTACCAAGCTCGTTAGCAGCAACCTGCTGTTCTACCTTCTTTCACCACACGACCGCCCCATAGGTGATCCTGGGTCTAATCACTGTGGTGTATATCCAGTGCATACCCTTGGGGTTCAGGCCCCAATTTTTGCCACAGGCTCTCCTGGTACTCACAAGAGTACCTTTTGCCTTGGAGCAAATATTCCTGATGTGAGGGGGTCCATGTCAGTTTCTCATCTAAGGTAACCCTTAGATATTTCACTGTCCCCTTCACAGGTAGCGCTTCATTGAAAAGCTTTAGATTCCAACTTGAATGTTGTATATGATTCTTTGTGAATGGTACAACAACAGTCTTCTTAGGACCAACCCCCAGATCCTGTTTTCTGCACCAGTCTTGCACAATGTCCAACGCACCTTGTGCCATATTCTTTACTGTGTCAGCAAATTTGCCAAGTATTACTATGACAAGATCATCTGCGTATCCTTGGCAAATGTACTGCCTAGAGTTTAATTCTCCAATGAGATCATTCACCACTAGATTCCACAATAAAGGGGAAAGGACTCCTCCTTGCAGGCAACCCCTAGTGGTGTTGTTTACCATTTTTTTTATTCATCATGGTAGCTTCTACCTTTCGTCCACTGAGCATGGCCCTAGTCCACCTACATATTGTGGGCCCTAGGTCATGCACCTCTGCTGCCCTAACCATGGAATCGAAGGTCGTGTTGCTAAAAGCCCCTCGATGTCCAGGAAGATACAGAGGGCTATTTCCTGAAAGTGTAGTGCTTTCTCCACCTTCCCAACAAGTTGGTGGAGAGCTGTCTCGCATGATTTACCTGGCTGATATGCATGTTGGTTTGAATGTAGAGGAGCCCTACTTAACCTCCTTCCTCCAACATGCACATTAACCAGCTTTTCCAGTGTCTTAAGAATGAAGGAGGACAGGCTGATTGGTCTTGGTATGATCAATTCTCCCTGGTTTAGGAATGAAGATGACCTTCACTGCCCTCCAGGCATTGGGAATGATTCCTGCTGCTAGGCTAACCCTGAATAACCTGCATAGGAATCTAATAAGATTTTCTCTCGCTTGTTGCAGGAGAGCTGGAAAGATTCCATTGGGGCCAGGTGACTTGAACGGTTGAAATGTTCCCACCGCTCATCGGACCTTACTGAGATCGACACACTCCTTGATCAAATCCCAGTCCTCTTTGCGAATACCTGAGAACCGTTGTATCTCAGGAATCGCATTCTGGTCTGAGTTATCCCCCAGAGTATATTGAGGAAAGTGAGTCTTGAGGAGCAGTTCCAGCGTTTCATGTGTTGTCTTTGTATACTCCCCATCCTCCTTCCTCAATGTTCCTCCTGGATTAGTTGGTACCCTATTGAGGATTTTATGAAGTCTCGCTTGAGCAGCTGTGGCCTCCACTTACTCACAGAATACCTTCCAGGATGCCTCCTTTGCCCGTCTGATGGTAAGGTTGTAATTGACAAGGGCCTCACGATACTTTGCCCATTGTCCTTTGCGCCTCGCAAAGTTAAACAGTCTTCGTTCCTGTTTCCTTTGCATTTCCAGGTTATTACTCCACCAAGGCACACTTCTATTTGTGCACTTCTTGGTGATTGAGCAGTTGTCCTGGTATGAGGTCACTATAGCAGAGGTTACGGCCTCTGCTACTTCCTCAAACTCTGCTGGATTCCTTATCGAAGTTTTAATTTCCGTGTCTGGTTCCCATTTCAACCTTGAATTTAATATACATGTGATCTGATGAGGTTGGCTCCAGGACCACATGCCACTGTTTGACGTAACTTCCCAACATCATGGAACTAAACGTTATGTCAATTACTTCTTCCCTTCTACTATTCCTAAATGTAGGTTCATCACCCCTATTCAGGATCTCCAAGTTGTTAGATAGGAGAAATTCAAGAAGGTGCTCACCTATACTGTTGGTGTCCTTGCTGCCCAACGATAGATTCTGGGCATTGGCATCACATCCCACCACCAGTTCGTCACCTTGCCGATGGCAGGCTTCCGTCAGTCTCCTCACTTCCAAAGAAGAAGGAGAGCTGTCTTCGTAAGGAAGGTATGCTGAGGCCAAAACAATTTCCCTCGTGATACCTTCCTCACGTTGCTGCATCCTCATGGTCACCAGGTCCCTGGAACAAAAATCCATCAAAAATCCATGAAAGGTATTCCATTTCTAACATAAATGCAAGATCTGGAGTTCTTTAGATTTCTGGCATAAATCAGTTTGACCTCCAATACCACCGAGGCCCGATACACCCCCTTTGTATAAATAGGGTTCTTGTATCAGGGCCACGTCCACCTCCTGTCTCCCCAGGCAACGGCTCAGGACAGCAGTGCCCCTACTGTGCTGCAGGTTTATCTGCAGCACTTCCAGTCCCCATCTTGCTGCCATTATTGCCTTTAAGGTCTTTGATTAGCCAGACGGCGACCTGCGAGAACCCTAAAAACAGTTTCAGGCCTTGCATTGCCTTCAGGGACTTCTCTCCGACCTCCACAACCAGGGTTCGTCCTTCTGGAACGACCTTTTGGTTAATTACCCTCCAATCCTCTATCGAGACTTTTGGGTTCTGGACCTTTATTTTCTCGAACAGAGTCTTTGGAGGGACATTCTTAAGGATCTTTGGTACCCATATTGATACCTTTGCGGTCTTCAGGAGTTCGGCTGCTGTCTTGACCAGCAGCTTCGCATCCTCCCATGGGGATATCATGGGCACCTTGTACTTAAGCCATTCTGCTGAGTGCTCCCCCTCGCAGACAAAAATGAGGGCACCTCGATCTAGATAGACACTCCTGAATTTGGGTCCTGGACCAGCGCCCCCCCAATCTCTTCAAGGAGGGCCATCTGCACGAGCTCCTCCTGCTGCGAGGTGATGCTTACCAGTGGGTATCCTTCTTGGACAACCACCGAGACTGCAGTATTATAGGTCTGTTTCCCTATTTCCTGCCTCAGCCTTTTAGGATCACGCTTGTCCAGAGAGGAGGGAGTCTTAGATTCCTCCCTAACCCTCTTGCCACCTGTCTTTGACGTCGAGGGGGTCTGTGTATCCCCTTCGACCAGAGGCAGTTTCTTTTTGGGGGTCTTGGGCTCAAGCCCTTTTGATTCCCTCCACTTATGTTCAGGAAGCCATTCCTTTCCTTCCTTTTGCTTTTGTTCCTTGAGAAGTTTCCTCCTCTGAGCCCCAGACAAGGCCTTAATCCTAATCTGGTCCAACATCCATCCTTCCGAATGCGAGTCCAGTGAGTTACCACTGCGCCACCTCGCTCAGTCATTTACAGATGGTGATTGAAGTGATGACCAATGGTATCAATGCAATCCTGCAATCTTCTTATCATGGAATGAGTGGTATTCCTTATCATTTCGGCACTTATCGAAGAACATACTCTGAAAATGTTCAAATGTCTGTAAATCTAAGGGACATAACCATGTTGGTAATCAGTTCCTAAGCTTACAAACAACTATTTTTTTAATCTTTGTTGACAATATCATACAGTACAACCCATCACCTATGATAAAATGGGTCTTATTAATGATACAATATTTGTTTATTGTTAGTGAATTAAAACTACTTTTATTTTAGCAAACCACTGGACACCCTCACATCGTAGTTAGTTGATCTGTTATGTTTTCTTATTCCCTAATATGCTACTGCTATGGTGTTACAGGTTGTGCCAGCTAGACAAATCTACTAGTTAGTGGCCAGCTCACCGAGCGAAATCCAGTGAGCGCGCCCCTGGCACTGGTCAGGCCAATTTCCTTTAAGTCACCACAGCCTCCCCGCCAAAGTTATCCCCAATTTGTTTTAATCTGCGAAGAAAAGAAAAAAAAATCTACATTTAACTTCCGTCTATATCATGATCGGGTGTTTGCCACATCCAACCCCCGAATTCAGGGGATGGCAGATACTGTCATTTCTGACGACCAGTCCAGCCCCCTGCGGCATGACAGATATGGCTGTCTTAGTCGGGTAGTTTTGTCAGAGTCAGGTTAGGTGCTCCTAATGAAGCACCTTATGAGAGATCTTGTTTGCAAGAGTGTCAAGTATTCGGAAATCGGAACGTGTCCGGGTTCCTGATGAGCTCGTATGTCTTGTTATTGGACAGAGCCCTTCTTAGGTCCGCAGCCACGCCCATCGAATGCAGGACATTCGTACACAGTATGTTCAGGTGTACCTACCTCGGCACCACAGACATAAGCTGGTGCAGCCTGTTTCCTGTTTAAGGTTAGGTACAAGGAACAGATGGACGCCTTCCGACTTAATAATTTTGACAAGTTCGCTGTAGCTACGCATATCCGCGAAACTGGCCACCCATTAAAGCGGATTGAAGATGACCTTAAGATTTTGCATAGACAGGATAAGGGAAGAAAGTTAGATCTGCTAGAACAGATGGAGATTATAATACATAATGCTAAAACCGACGTTTCATTAAATGAACAAGTTCAAGGTAATACATACACCTTTTTTAAAAATTTTGTGGTCCTATTACAACAAAAGTCGTTTATTTTAAATTTCAACCTCTGTCTTACTGTGCAAATGATTTCGTGACACCTACATGTACCCACTAGCTTGAGGATGATCTTTGGAATTTAGAGGTCTTTGTTTTCATGTGCATACGGGCGCCCCAGTCGTGTTGTTGTCTCCGTGCATTTCGGTAGTGTTATGTGCCGCCAGTGCTGGGGTCTGATTTGAATCCTGACGAAGCACAGTATGCTGAGGACCTTTCTGCGTAGACACGGTTACAAGGGAAGTAACCACGTTTTCTTTTATTACGTTTTAGATTTTTATCGTCTTAGGTTTTAAGATTCTTGTACAGATTATCTGATGATGAGGGCTTGACCCTTGAAACGCGTCATATTTTAGTGTTTTTACACGATTTCTGTGGTTGAGCCTACTTGACAATATATGGTCCATGTCCCATGTTACACTAACTTAAAGTAACTTATGCTAAGGACAACACAAACACCTATGCCCGAGGGAGGACTCGAACCCCCGACGGCGAACGGCCGCGCGCACCACAGCAAGGCGCCTTAGTGCGCATGGCTATTCTGCCGCGGCATCCTCTGACAGTTCTCTCTCGTATATCGTGCAAATAGTAAATATTCGTCGCATACAGCGTTTTCATCTAACGTGCCACTGACATGTAAACACCATTAAACCGTTTCGCAATACAACACTAATAGGAACGATAAGACTATATCGTCGAATCAAGAGAATGTGAATGATGTATTACTTCGAAGAACAAGTCGATACGTTTCTCATTTACGGAGAATGCAAACGAAATTCAGTGAGAGTGACATACGCTGAAAGATATCCTCAACGTACTCATCCTACACGACTTTACTTCTTTACTTCTTTACAGGTTCGTAAATGACTGAAAAGTCGAAACTAGTCACCACCTTGTTAATAAACAAAAATTCACTTTACGGTCAAGGCCAGTTTTATCAATTTTAAATTGTTAAAAATTTTATGAATTTTAAATAGAAACCCAACATTGAGGAAATCTTCAATTTCATGTGTATCAACGTCAACGACTTTTCTATCAATCTCACATGATGAACCTCAACCACTTTGCCATCAACAATACAATCTAAATTTGATCTGGAATGGAAGCAGACTATTCAAAGAAATAAAATATGACACTGTGCACAAATTCTTAAATACATGCCGTTCGCTTGTCGCCCTCTTTGGGTTAATGATGATAATTGGCGACCTTGACTTTTATAAATAAATTGAGTAGGCGCCTTGCTGCGGAGCGCGCTGTTGTCCGCCGTCGGAGGTTCGAGTACTCCCTCTAGCATGTGTGTGTGTGTGTGTTGTCCTTCGGTTAGTTTCAGTTACTTTAAGTAGTCTGTAAATCTGTGGATTGATAATCACAGCAGTTACGTCCCGTAGACTTGAGGGCAGTTGCACCGCCCTATCTCAACAATGTTACTTTGGATTTATAAATGCCCCGTTTTCTCAGGAAAAGTTGAGTACATAAATGTGGTGTTTTTATCACATACTCTCATATTTTGTGCCTGTATTGCTCTACAATCACATTACAGTAACAGCTGGAAAAAGTTATGATTCCTTCCATAAACATACAATTTTTGGTGTAAATTTTCATAATTTTAATTCTTTCAACTATTACAATAAATACTACTAAAGTAGACCTACAACATCAGTGAACTATCTATGTTATGTGGTAAATTATTCATTAATGTAGAGTCAGAAGTTTCTGAGGAAAAGGGGCATTCATACAGAAAAACGTCATTTTGAGAAAATTGTGTTTAAAGAAAAAAAATTAATAGACAGTCGACTAATATATATAAGTGTGTTGGAATTCTTCTGGATGGTAGTCCTCATCTCCTCTTTCATCTTCTTCAGCCAGTGCTACAGTCCATCACACTTTTAGTGGTGTTGTAACATTCATGAATTCAAAGATACTCCAGAATCTGGAGTTTTCCTGAACAGCCATCATTAGAAGTAAAAACAGCATACCAAAACACCAGCTTCAAAGATTCAACTTCCAACAAACACAGACTCTAAAAAACGGCTATTGGGTAATGTTTTTTGTCAAACAGAAAGAAATTTACGGTTCGAAGAGTTTTCTGCGAAGTACCGATAGTGTAGGAAACTTACGAAACGGACAGTTCTCTAAAAGAGGAAAAAAAAAAAAAAAACAGCCTTCTAGACAGTTCCAGAGAAAAATTCCAATATACTAAATGATGGACAACAAAATTCTGCCGGCCGCGGTGGCCGAGGAGACTAAGGCGCTCCAGTCACGGTCTGCACGGCCGCTACGGTCGGGGGGTTCGAATCCCCCCTTGGGCATGGATATTTGTGCCGTCCTAGTTCGTAAGTAGTTCATAAGTAGTTTGTAAGTTTAGGGACTGATGACCTCGTAGTTAAGTCCCATAGACTTTACAAACATTTGAAATTTGAACATTTCAACATAATTGTGAGAAATGATAAATGTCAGAGCATGGTTATTTTCAAATATTTATTTAAAATAGAAAATAATAGGATGCTTCAATAAAACAACACCAAATTAAGCAGAAACATCCATATTTTCATTATTTACATAAAAGTAGAGATGAGAAATTTTGTCATTTTGGACGATACGACTGGCCTCGAAACAATGTTTTGAATTTACACACCGAGCGAGGTGGTGCAGTGGTTACCTTTATGAATTCAAAGATACTCCAGAATCTGGAGTTTTCCTGAACAGCCATCATTAGAAGTAAAAACAGCACACCAAAACACCAGCTTCAAAGATTCAATTTCCAACAAACACAGACTCCTTCGCATTCGGAAGGATGGTGTTCAAATCCACCTTCGGCCATCCAGATTTAGGTTTTCCGTGATTTCCCTAAATCACTCCAGGCAAATGCCGGGATGGTTCCTTTGAAAGGGCACGGCCGATTTCCTTCCACATCCTTACCCAAACCTTCCTAGCGTAAGCTCCGCCTCTACTGACCACGCTGTCAACGGGACGTTAAACTCCAAGCTTTCTTCGTTCTTCAAATGTTCAAACGTTTTTAGAGCTTATGGGAGTTAGCTACGGGGTCATCAGTCCCTAAACTTACCAACTACTTATTAACGTATATATTTTTTGACGACCTTACAGCGTTCATCTAATGAAATAAATCGCAATTTGCGATCAGTTATGGATTCACTGTACTAGGTTTAGATGGAATACCCAAGTGCGGCGAATGAAAATTGGTGCCCAGCCGGGATTCGAACCCGGGATCTCCTGCTTCTACGGTCGGGGGTTCGAATCCCCCCTCGGGCATGGATATTTGCGCTGTCCTAGTTCGTAAGTAGTTCCTAAGTAGTTTGTAAGTTAAGGGACTGATGACCCCGTAGTTAAGTCCCATAAGCTTTACAAACATTTGAACATTGATCTCCTGCTTACTAGGCAGCCGCGTTGATCAGTCCGCTATCCGAGGACACAATGAGCAGCCCGACTGCAGAGGACTCTTCCCTGCACGTCTCCCGCCACACCCAAATCTCCATTCGCCACGCTGTCTCTTCCTATTATCACAGCCTATTTATTCTGTAATGCTGACAGCCACAATACTGTATTTCCGCATCAGGGAGAACAGACCACGAGGTATCGAGACGCATCAGGAGCCAAGCCTCGGCTTATATATACTTATATATTTTTGACGACTTTACAGCGTTTATCTAATGAAATAAATCGCAATTCGCGATCAGTTATGCCTTCACTGTACTAGGTTTAGATGAACTAGCTAATACTAAGGACGGCGGGACAAATATCTATGCCCGAGGACAGATAAGATACCCCGACCGTAGTGGCCGTGCAGAACGTGACTGTCGCGCCGCAGACCGCTTGGACACCGCGGCTGGCTTCCTTCCTTCTTCTTTCCTTTGAATTTACACAATCACAACAGTTTCTTTGAAAGGGCACTTTCGATTTCCTTCCCCACCGTTCGCCGGCCGCGGTGGCCGAGGGGACTGAGGCGCTCCAGTCACGGTCTGCACGGCCACTACGGGCGGGGGTTTGAATCCCCCCTTGGGCATGGATATTTGTGCCGTCCTTAGTATTAGCTAGTTCATAAGTAGTTTGTAAGTTTAGGGACTGATGTCCCCGTAGTTAAGTCCCATAAGCTTAACAAAAATTTGAACATTTTTCCCATCGTTCCTTAAGAAACCGAGCGTGAGCTCCGTCTCTCATGACCACGCTGTCGACGAGACGTTTAAACCCTAATCTCCTTTCCTGCTTCCTTCTTCATTTTATCAATTTGTACACCTGAGTGTGAGACCGTCAGCAACTAAAAGCTATTATTCACTATCATTGTTGATCAAGTCGCGGATTAAACGGCAAAAAAAGAGCTGTCTTACTTTGAGGCGGCCGTACATTTCTCAGGCGCGAGTGCTCGGGGTGCATGCTATACAGCCCAAAGTGACGGCGCTGCCTCCGGCTGAGCGGCGGAAGATTGGAGGCGGCGCGGCGGCGCCTGGGGCGCAGTGCTGTGACGTCGGCAACAACTTGCTGAGGCACGTGACCAACTTGTGCCGTGCAACTTGGCCGACAGCGCCAGAGCAGCGCAGATCCCAGCCTCCAGCGCTCCTGTTTGACAGCGCCCCGCGCTGCTCCCTGCCCCAAAGCAAACTTGAGGCGCAGTGCAAGTCGAATGCTGCACCCTGGCTGTAGCACAACCAACCGCCAGATTTGACGTTATAAATGTTCCACACTCTCCCTTCTAATGCTAAGCTGACAATTCCTTCTCTTAGTCAGGATATGCCAGAAACTCCTTTTCTCCCCAATTCCATTCAGCACCTCCTCATTAGTTACGTGATCTACCCATCTAATTTTCATCATCCGTCTGTAGCACCACATTTCAAAAGCTTCTATCATATTTTTATCTGAACTCCTTATCGTCCACGTTTCACTCCCATACAATGCTTTCAGAAAGGACTTCCTAACATTTTAATTAATACTGGATTTTAACAAATTTCGCTTCTTTAGAAATGCTTTTTTTCCCATAGCCATTCTGAATTTTATATCTTCTTTACTTCGGCCATCAGAAGTTATCTTGCTACCCAAATAACAAAATTCATCTACTACTTTTATTGTCCCACTACCTAATGGAATTCCTTCAGCATCGCCTGGTTTTCTGACACTACATTCCATTACCTTCGTTCTACTCTTGTTAATGTTCATCTTATATCTTCCTTTCAAGACACTGTCCATTTCATTCAATTGCTCTTCCAGATGTTTTGCAGTCTCTGACAGAATTACTATGTCATCAGCAAATCGCAATGTTTTTATTTCTTCTCCCTGCACGTTAATGCCCTCTTCAAATTTTTCGTTCTATTCCTTCACTGCCTGTTCAATGTACAAATTAAACAACATTAGGGGAAGGCTATAACCCTGTCTTACTCCCTTCCCAACCTCAGCGTCCCTTTCTTGCCCTTCGACTCTAATCACCGCTGTCTGGTTTTTGTATAGGTTGAATATAACTCTTCTCTCCCTTTATTTTACCCCTGCTACCTTCAGAATTTCGAAGAGTGTATTCTAGTTGACATTGTCAAAAGCTCTCTCCAAATCGACAAACGCTAAAAACGTAGGTTTCCTTTCCTTAGCCTATCTTCTAAGATAAATCGTAATGTTAGTATTGTCTTCCGTGTTCCTACATTTCTCCTAAATCCAAACTGATCTTCCCCGAGGTCGGATTCCACAAGTTTTTCCATTCGTCTGTAAATAATTCGTGTTAGTATTTTGGAACCATGACTTATTAAACTGATAGTTCTGTAATTTTCACACTTGTCTGCACTTGCTTTCTTTGGAATTGGAATTACGATATTCTTCTTCAAGTCGGAGGGTATTTCCCCTGTCTTGCATACCAGGTGATACAATTTTTTCACGACTGGTTCTCCTAACGATGTCAGCTCCACGTTTCTCGGTTGAAGTACTAAGTTTGTCGTGATGGGGTGGTTTAAAATATTTCGTGGGAGAAAGTACTGAGATATACGAGGCGATCTTCGACGTGAAACTGAAATTCAGGTTGCTTCTGATTTTGATTTTTTCACAGCATCAACTTTTCAATATAAAACACGTAAAAAAAAGCTCCTTGCATCGATCTCTCTTGCCAACTATACTAACTGCTTCTACTCGTCTGACTGACCTCTCTGCTAATGGCTATGCGCGTTGCACTGACCTTGAGTTTTCTGCACTTTAGATTTATACAACCTCTTAACGTCAACAATAATTCAATTCCTTGAAACATACATTGTCTCATTATACAACCGAATGTGAGGTAAAAACAGGCGTTGAATTAAAATGTGTGCTGTGGCCGGGATTCGAATCCGGGATCTACTGCGGGCTCAACGCCATCTGTAATAAGAAAAAAACTGAGCCAAACACTAAACGAACAACCCAGAAGGAACTTGAAAAAACGACCGCTAAGTGTCGATCTAATCTCGTACCCGAAGAACAAAAAGCAAAACCAAAAAATGTGGTTAAAGTGTCTCTAGTAACCAGTAAGTCCCAGGTTAGAATTCTGGCTACATCATGAATTCTAATTCAAGGCTTTCCTTATATTCAATAACCTCTTTAACTATTCTTATACTGATACTCTCTCTCTCGTTCTCCATCCAAAGGTTGGTTGGCAGCAATTCTTCTCCTCCACACTTCTTTGTTCTCGGATAGCCTCTTCCCTATCTGATATGATTCCACTCCTTGTGATACTCCTGGCCTGTCGCCACTTCATATTTCTGGCCGCTGGCCGTTTCTTTGCTAACATTGTACGTGCCTTAAACGCGGAAGAAAGACAGCAGTGCAGCATATGTTGAAATGTGGGGTGGGGAGCAGTAGCATATGGCGCAGTAGGTGCTGGTTCCCGTGGGAAAGCCCGCCTATGTTACTGGTGCTCTCCTCGCATTGGCTGCTGCATTTCACGTCACGTGATTTCTTTTGAAATTACTTTTGTTTATTATAAACTAAATATTAATTATTCAGAGCTGAGAATTTATTATAAATATCTCTCAAGGACAGGCTAGATTTGGACAGTTTAAAAAGTTTAAGTTGCCTTCTCTTATTGTAACAAGAGAAGAGCGATTTTGCAGAAAGCGCGCGAAGGCCCTGCTTTGGCGCGAAATAGAGCGTCAGGTGCCCTCTCGCAACGCGCCGCAGTTTCAGTCTCGAGCTGACCACCATACGCGCCGGACCGCGCCGGTCATGAGTAAAGATTTTTTGTAATAGTGATAACAGTCGAGGTCTCAACATGAGCTATGGGCAGCATAGGCCGTATCATATGAACAATAGTTGCTCATTATTTTTATTATTTATTTAATAAATGGCATCCCTGACAATTAAAAATCTCGCGAGTCGCTTATTATGCTTCCATCATAAAGAACTTTAGCATCACTTGTATGCTGTAGAAGAACCAACGACCTGTGTGCTGTCTTCTGCGCTGGGGACACAACTATAGAAGACACTATGCATTCCGTAAAGTCTCGGAAAGCAAATACGACACCTAGTGCGTACTGTAGGGCGGTACAAACGCGCACTGCTACGCAACAGCATCCGCAAGGATGTGGAGGTTTTTGGGGACTTGTGGGAGGAATGTACAAGCTTCCTAGGGTTTATTTGCGGACGGAGAAGTTAACACTGCTTCCTCCCACAAGTCCCCAAAAACCTCCACATCCTTGCGGATGCTGTTGCGTAGCAGTGCGCGTTTGTACCGCCATACAGTACGCACGAGGTGTCGTATTTGCTTTCCGAGACTTTACGGAAAGCATAGTGTTCTGACTAACCTGGTGTCTTCTATAGTTGTGTCCCCAGCGCAGAAGACAACACACAGGTCGTTGGTTCTTCTACAGCATACAAGTGATGCTAAAGTTCTTTATGATGGAAGCATAATAAGCGACTCGCGAGATTTTTAATTGTCAGGGATGCCATTTATTAAATAAATAATAAAAATAATGAGCAACTATTGTTCATATGATACGGCCTATGCTGCCCATAGCTCATGTTGAGACCTCGACTGTTATCACTATTACAAAAAATCTTTACTCATGACCGGCGCGGTCCGGCGCGTATGGTGGTCAGCTCGAGACTGAAACTGCGGCGCGTTGCGAGAGGGCACCTGACGCTCTATTTCGCGCCAAAGCAGGGCCTTCGCGCGCTTTCTGCAAAATCGCTCTTCTCTTGTTACAATAAGAGAAGGCAACTTAAACTTTTTAAACTGTCCAAATCTAGCCTGTCCTTGAGAGATATTTATAATAAATTCTCAGCTCTGAATAATTAATATTTAGTTTATAATAAACAAAAGTAATTTCAAAAGAAATCACGTGACGTGAAATGCAGCAGCCAATGCGAGGAGAGCACCAGTAACATAGGCGGGCTTTCCCACGGGAACCAGCACCTACTGCGCCATATGCTACTGCTCCCCACCCCACATTTCAACATATGCTGCACTGCTGTCTTTCTTCCGCGTTTAAGGCACGTACAATGTTAGCAAAGAAACGGCCAGCGGCCAGAAATATGAAGTGGCCACAGGCCAGGAATATCACACATCCCCTTCCTTCGGAGATTTCCAAACTTGGAATTTTCTCAAAGACAACAGACAAGTTGGAAATAAGAACCCTCTAAATTTTGAAAAATAGTTCCCATTATCTCTCAAGAACTTACATAAATATTGAAACCATTACTTCTAAATCTCCCCATCTAAATCAAAAATGATTACACAAAAAGGTAAAGAAACATTAAATTTATAACCCTGCCTAAATTGAACTTGGGCAGCTATGAATTAGCTAAATTTACAACATAAGAAACTACATGTAAATGTTGATATATACCTAAATATCCTTCTGAAAATACACACACAAAAACTCAAAGTTACAAATTACTTAACACATTGTATGAAAATGTGCAGAAAATAAGCGATTGAACAACAGATAAGTAACACTGAATAATTACAGGAAATACAGCAGGCTTAACGCCTCTCAATAGTTTTGATTTAAAATCGGCGCATTGCCGTCCATGTTTACAAAATTTATTGGCACCTTGCCATTTGAATATACGACATTTAGACTTCTGGCACATGGCCGCTTATATCACTAATTAAATTCTCGGCACATTGCCGTCCATCAATACCACCACAACACATAGTACACTGCCTTACATAAAATTACTAACTTTCGGCGCATTGCCGTCCATCAAAACCACCACAACTCCGATTGTTGACAAAACAAATGAAACACGAGGCCATTTATCACTTATATCGGCACAATGCCGTCCACCAAGCCTCTCAACACAATTTTGACACACGCATTGAGTGCAAATTCAACACTTGGCACTCATGACTTTGTACTTTTAATATTATTTCTCATAGCCTACATTGCACTGCTGGCTTCACACGCTTGTACATGCAAAAGATATACATACAGTGGTACAAAAAATTTATACATACAAATACATTTATAAAATTAAATCAGTGCAGACATTTTGCGTATTGAATCAGAATAATACCCATTTTGTTCAGTGTTTGGTAATTACCATCAAGTTTAATTTGTTTTTTGAGGTCCTTGACCTTTTTCATATTTGTTCAATTATCTATTCTTTCACAAGGTTACATTTCATTATCTTTCGTGACACACTCTAAGATATATTAAGTCACATATATCTGTTTCCTAATTGGGTCACTGACCCTTCATTCACTGACAATACTGTTTATTGTCATCAGACGTTACCTCTATTCCCGTATTACAATTGGCCACACATGCCATGTCTAATATGTAATACCGTACTGTTGGCAAATAGAGGCCACGTTTATATTCACTCTAATAGCCTAAACATAGCTTGTCATAATGATTAATATTTAATGCAAAATGCAGATCACAGAAATCAACAGAAACCATTTGCTTCATAAAGGCAATATATAATTCCGACTGACGAATGGTTGCTTTCATTTACAGCTGACCGTGAAATTCCATTGTGTATGTTATACATATATTCCATAGTATATAATGTTTATCGCTCTGATGTGATATGATTTCCTGAGGTTTATGTGGAGGCGAAACAGGTCAAAATATAATATAATTACTCATATACTTAACTCATAGATGTGTATGTGTAAGAGCATAGGACAAATGTATTCAAAAATGGTGCCATTTCTGCTACTGTGTATTCCTAATTAAAAAATGTAGAGTGAGGCACACACTGCGTCCCCTACCTATTTTTAATATTCCACAAATGACGACTTCACTGCCGCCTGAAACAATATATATATATATATATATATATATATATATATATATATATATATATATATATATATATATATATATAATGAGTCGACTTCCAGGCCGGATCTACCAGTCACCTGTACTTGAGCCCACATACCACTTCACTAAATTCCTATGTGTTATGGTCTTCAGTCCGGAGACTGGTTTGATGCAGCTCTCCACCCAACCCTATCCTGAGCAAGCCTTTTCATCTCCTCATAAGAACGGCAACCCACATCCACTTGAATCTGCTTACTATACGCGTCTCTTGGTCTCCCTCTGCGATTTTTACCCCACACACTTCCCTCCAATGCTAAATTTACGATTCCCCGATGTCTAAGAATGTGTCCTACCAAGCGATCCCTTCTCTTAGTCAGGGTATGCCAAAAATTCCTTTTCTCACCAATTCTGTTCAGTACCTCTTCATTAGTTATGCGATCTACCCACCTAATCTTCAGCATTCTTCTGTAGCACCACATTTCAAAAGCCTCTATTCTTTTCCTGTCCGCATTGCTTATCGTCCATGTTTCACTCCCGTACAAGGCAACACTCTGCACAAATGCCTTCAGAAAAGACTTCCTTACCCTTAAATTAATATTCGATGTTAACAAATTTCTCTTTTTCAAAAATGCTTTTCTTCCCATTGCCATTCTGCATTTTATAACCTCTGTACTGCGATCATCGCATGTTATTTTACTACCCAAGTAACAAAAGTCATCTACCACCTTCACTGTTTTGTTACCTAATCTAATTCCTTCAGCATCGCCTGACTTTCTAAGACCGCATTCCATTATTTTTGTTTTGCTCTTGTTAATGTTCATTTTATACGCTCTCTTCAACACGCTGTCCATTCCATTCAACTGCTCTTCCAGGTCCTTTGCTGTCTCTGACAGAATTACAATGTCATCAGCAAAACGCAATGTTTTTATTTCTTCACCCTGAACTTTAATCCCTATTCCAAATTTTTCCTTGCTTTCCTTCACCGCCTGCTCTATGTACAAATTGAATAGCATCGGAGAAAGGCTACAGCCCTGTCTTACTCCCTTCCCAACTGATGCTTCCCTTTCATGCCCTTCGAGTCTAATAACAGCGGTCTGGCTTTTGTACAAGTTGTAAATAACTCTCCTTTCCCTGTATTTTACCCCTGCCGACTTCAGATTTTGAAATAGTGTATTCCAGGCAACATTGTCAAACGCTTTCTCCAAATCTACAAAAGCTAAAAATGTAGGTTTGCCTTTCCTTAATCTATCTTCTAAGATAAGACGTAAAGTGAGTATTGCCTCCCGGGTTCCTACGTTCCTCCTGAATCCAAACTGATCTTCCCCGAGGTCAGCTTCTACCAGCTTTTCCATTCTCCTGTAGATAATTCGTGTCAAAATTTTGCAACTATGACTTATCAAACTGATGGTTCTGTAATTTTCACACCTGTCTGCGCCTGATTTCTTTGGAATGGGGATTATTACATTTTTCTTAAAGTCTGAGGGCATTTCGCCTGTCTCATACATCCTACTCACCAGTTCAAATAGTCTTGTCATGGCTGGCTCTCCCAGAGACTTTAGTAGCTCTGAGGGTATGTCATCTACTCCTGGGGCCTTGTTCCGACCTAGGTCTTTCAAGGCTCTGTCAAATTCATCTCTCAGTTATAGTATCTCCTATTTCATCTTGATCTACTTCCTCTTCCCTTCCTACAACATCGTCTCTAAGTTCATTTCCTTTGTAGAGGTGCTCTATGTACTCTTTCCACCGTTCAGCTTTCCCTTCTTTGCTGAGAACTGGTTTCCCATCTGAGTTCTTGATATTCGTAGAGTTGCTTTTCTTGTCCCCAAATGTCTCTTTTATTTTCCTGTAGGCGGTATCTACTTTTCCCCTTCTTATACATTCTTCTACAGATTTGCATTTGGCTTCTAGCCACTCCTGCTTAGCCATTTTGCACTTCCAGTCAATCTCATTTCTTAGTCGTCTGTACTCCATTTTGCATGTTTCATTTACTGCATTTTTATATTTTCTCCTTTCATCTATTAAATTTAGTATTTCCTGTGATATCCAAGGATTTTTTGTAGGTCTTGCCTTTATACCTATTTTGTCCTCTGCTGCCTTCACTATTTCATCTCTCAATGCTACCCATTCCTCTTCTACTTTTTTATTTCCCCCTGTTTCTGTCAATTGTTGCCTAAATCTCCCTCTGAAATTCTCCAGAACTTTACTTTCCTTCAATTTATCTAAGTCCCATCTCCTTATTTTCCTACCTTTCTGCACTTTTTTCAGCTTCAGCCTACAGTTCATGACTAACAAGTTATGGTCAGAGTCTATATCTGCCCCTGGGTATGTCCTGCAGTTTATAACCTGGTTCCGGTACCTATCTTACCATTATAAAATCTATCTGATACCTTCCGGTGTCTCCTGGTCTCTTCCACGTATACAACCTTCTTTTGTGATTCTTAAACCACGTGTTGGTTACGATTAAATCATGTTCCGTGCAAAATTCTACCAGGCGACTTCCTCTTTCATTCCTAATAACGAGCCTATTTCCAGACCGAATTTATCAGTCACCTGTACTTGACCCTTCTTACCACCTTCTCAAAACTTGCTTAAAACTACACATAGCAGACCATACACCTCGTTCCTCATATCATCCATAATAAAACTATGTTTACATTGCCTATGTCTAACAGCCATTTTCACTAAGTTCACTCACCTGTTGTTGCGCCGTCCTCTTCTCAGCGTCATATAATGCATTATAATCATCAGCGTAAACAGTATTGTAACAAATTAAATAAAAAATCCTTCAAGAATGTAGTCAGCTATTTTCAACGTTATGTTTCGTTCTGAGAAGATCTGTGACTGCAATTTATCTTTGTAAAGGTAACTCGTGCTATGCAGATGTTTACTGCTGAGTTACAATATTTACCATGCTCCATAATCGTTACATACCCACGTTAAGCCAAATTCAATACGTATTAAGTCTGTAAATCTCATAGTCCTGCTTACTCATGTCAAATCCTGTTTTTATTTATTCGTCTAAATTAGTGTTTTCGTGCAATCTGGTATTTGGATAGAGAAGAAAGTAAAGACGATAGAAAAGAGATCAGACTGAATAGTAAGAGGAAGAACTAACAGCATGAAAGGAAAGGAAATAAGCTGCTAGTTAACTAGGGTACCTGGTAGGCGTCAGTTACCTGGCAAAGCAAAGAGCGCTATTGCCCCCTGAGGTACATGTACCAATTTGTGAATGAAGGCAGATGTTGATATTTTCAGACCAAAAGGCAACACTCTGAACTGACAACACCTTCTTCCATATGTAAAAGCAGTGTATTTGCAACGATTTTCTTTTAGCTGTATTTGCCAGAAGCTAGCAGTCAAGTCCATGCTTGTTAATATCTTGACTCCCTGAAACTTCTGAACAAGTTCCTCAATTATTTTGGACCTGACTTTAAATTTATACTTGTAGTCTTTCCTGCGGCCTTCAGTATGTAAATTATTTTGTGTGCTTTCAGACCAATACTGACTGAGAAATGCAGCGACAAATTCCTGATGGGTTTTACAAATATTTATAGCTGCTGTTCCCCACGAAATTCCATCACTTACAAATCTACATACAACGATTTTCATCTTTTGTTGTTCTGTTATGTTATTAGGAATAACACCATCGAACTGCCTGATGAAAGCAACCGGATGCACACTACCTGTCCTTGAAACATTGTGAAATTTGTATGAATAAGGATCATTTGCAACATCAACTATGTTACTTATACCTTCCTTACGTTCCTGTTCCACCCACGCTTCAAGTTTTCTCTCAAGTTCATTTTCATTGGTGCTAATATTTTCCACTAAATTACATGAATCGGGCAGCTCATTCAGTTTCTGCTCGATCTCTGTTAATTCACTGTGAGGTGCATTTGCATTACTTGTACATGATGTGCCTACCTGTGACACTATACTGTCAATTAATGCTACATTTCTGTTCAGATTTTCGATGTCTGATTTCTGTGACAGATATCCATCTTTACATGTTATACTAATGTTAGCCTGTTCCTTTCTCAAACACCCTACCTTATTTGTAACAGTATACAGCGTGTCACTATTAACCTGTAATCTTTCGTTAATTTTGCTTACTTCAGAGTCCACCCTGTGCACTACGTCATTTTTACAAATTTCCAAATCTAATTGTTTAAAACACTTTTCTGTTTCTTCTTTATTATTAATTGCTCTGTTTTCTAACCCCTGGAATTTATTATTTACACTAGCCATTGGTGTACGTATTTCCTCTATCACACGGTCTAATCTTTCAATGTTTTGGTCAAGTTTTGCTACTAACTTATTTATGCTTTGTTTTTGTTCTTCTTTGTTTTGATCAAATTTTGCATTAATATCGTTTGCCAACTTATTTATGCTCTGATTTTGTTCTTCTTTGTTTTGATCAAATTTTGCATTAATATCGTTTGCCAACTTATTGATCTTATTTTGTTCTTCTTTGTTTTGATTAAACTTAGCAAGAATGTTTTGATTTAATTTAGCTATCATGACGCTAAGCATTGATATACTATTATTGTCAATACCAGTTTCCTTCTCCCCACTACTACTGTGCTATGGCTTCTGTCACTTGATACCTCCATCTGCTCCTCTGTTATGCAGGCGCCAGAGACATTTTCTCTGACAGCTGCATCCAGATTTACCACGTCAGTATGGTTAGGAGCGACAGATTGACAAACTTGGGTATCTCTCTGCACGCCACTTACTACATTTTCAACAGCACTTTGTTCTACGTTATGTGTGCCTTTGACCTGATTAACATCCATATCCTGGACAATATTAGATTGCAATTCACTCATATTCGCTACAAAATATGGACTGATGTTGTCACGCTGCATCTGAGGTTGTTGACCTGAATAGTCATTGCCTCTATTTTGAACACATTCTCCGTCCCTACTTCTGATATAATACCCGTTATCTCCCTGTTTTTCCATCTCTAATTTACGTTTTTTACGCTAGTGTTTAGTTTCAAAATTTTACTAACAAATATACACAATTAATTATAATTTACAGGAGTTGGCACTTACTCCTGTTTTTTCCTCGCGTCACGATGTGCAGTTGTTGCGACGTGAAGGGTGGTGGTTGTAGCTCCGCTAATAGATGGAGTCGTCGTCTGCCGCTGCTGGCGATGTTTACGGCCGTTCCTTTCAGGCGCCGCACCCCTCTTCTGTCTGTTATGGCGCTGATTGTTGCTGTTCCGTCGACGTGCCCGGTGAAGTGTTGCGACGCCGCCGTTCTGTAGCTCGTCGATTCTTGAAGTTACGTAATCCAATGGACCGCGAACTCAACACTTGCACTTGCTTCACTCGCGTACTTCAACTGGCTAACGGTCACTTTATTAGTAAAATTCTTGATGTTTAACAGATCGCGAATCACTTCCACCGTTTATCTCCTCACTGTAACTGTTTATATCGTACCGAATTGTACGATCCCCACCAGGGATGCCATGTACAAGCTTCCTAGGGTTTATTTGCAGACGGAGAAGTTAACACTGCTTCCTCCCACAAGTCCCCAAAAACCTCCACATCCTTGCGGATGCTGTTGCGTAGCAGTGCGCGTTTGTACCGCCCTACAGTACGCACGAGGTGTCGTATTTGCTTTCCGAGACTTTACGGAAAGCATAGTGTTCTGACTAACCTGGTGTCTTCTATAGTTGTGTCCCCAGCGCAGAAGACAGCACACAGGTCGTTGGTTCTTCTACAGCATACAAGTGATGCTAAAGTTCTTTATGATGGAAGCATAATAAGCGACTCGCGAGATTTTTAATTGTCAGGGATGCCATTTATTAAATAAATAATAAAAATAATGAGCAACTATTGTTCATATGATACGGCCTATGCTGCCCATAGCTCATGTTGAGACCTCGACTGTTATCACTATTACAAAAAATCTTTACTCATGACCGGCGCGGTCCGGCGCGTATGGTGGTCAGCTCGAGACTGAAACTGCGGCGCGTTGCGAGAGGGCACCTGACGCTCTATTTCGCGCCAAAGCAGGGCCTTCGCGCGCTTTCTGCAAAATCGCTCTTCTCTTGTTACAATAAGAGAAGGCAACTTAAACTTTTTAAACTGTCCAAATCTAGCCTGTCCTTGAGAGATATTTATAATAAATTCTCAGCTCTGAATAATTAATATTTAGTTTATAATAAACAAAAGTAATTTCAAAAGAAATCACGTGACGTGAAATGCAGCAGCCAATGCGAGGAGAGCACCAGTAACATAGGCGGGCTTTCCCACGGGAACCAGCACCTACTGCGCCATATGCTACTGCTCCCCACCCCACATTTCAACATATGCTGCACTGCTGTCTTTCTTCCGCGTTTAAGGCACGTACAATGTTAGCAAAGAAACGGCCAGCGGCCAGAAATATGAAGTGGCCACAGGCCAGGAATATCACATCCTATATCTCTTTGAATTTGTTTTAAGTGTTGCAATCTGCGTCTTCCTCTGCCTCTTTTTCCTTCTACCATTCCTTCCATAACATTGACTGTAAACTCATCGTGTCTATACATTTTTATGTTCATTATCTTTTTTCAAAGTGCACTTTTTTCGCCGATTCTTCTAATAATTTCTTCGTTTATCATCTTTGCCGTCCAAAGGATTTTCTACATCCTTCTCCAACACCACAGTTCAAATGCGTCTACTCCTCTCTTGTCGCAAATGCCGAGTGTCAAGGTTTCGGAGCCATTCAATGCCACACTCGACACATAGCATTTTATAAATGCTTTTTTGATCTCTTCTTTTATATTTCTTGGTGTGAGAAGCACCCATTTATTATTGAAGGTTATTTTAGCTTGCGCAATTCTGCTTTTAATGTCTGCTGAACTGTTGCCATCTGGTGTGATTTTACTTCCTAAGTAAGTGAATACATTAACTTTTTTCAATGGTACATGTTAATGTAAGTTGAAATTTTCTTGTGGCTGCTTACCATGATCTCTGCCTTGTTTGTGTTGATTTTCATGTTACTAATTGTTACTAATATTCAAAATTTGACGTTACAGTAGCTTTCCATAGTGAATGGAGGTTATAGAACAGTCGCTGATATTTACAACAAAGAAATGCAATGCTGTATTTATAAAATATGATCACCAAAGTTTAAGAAAACGTGTGAAATGTGTTTTAACCAATATGTACACTTACTCAACCAATCGCGTGAAAAATAATGAGAACATGATGCAGTAATCATTTACAGTGGTTCGTAATGACAAACAACGTTTTCCATGTTTCATCCAGTTTGTGAATTTGTGACTCCTAGCTCGAAACTAATTAATGTATATCGCTTAGATACACATAATTTTCTAGAATCTTAATCAATTACTCATGCGAATTAAGTAATTTTGACATACATAGCCTAGCTGAATGGCCGCGTGGTCTGAGGCGTCATCTTACAGACTGGGTGGCTCTTCCCGCCGGAGTTAAGAGTCCTCACTTGGACATGGGTGTGTGTGTGTGTGTGTGTGTGTGTGTGTGTGTGTGTGCGTTGTCCTTACTGTAATTTACTTCAAGCAGTTTGTAAGTCTAGGTACTGATGACCGTTGTAGCTTGGTCCGAAAGGTCTTGCACAAACATTTGAACATTTGATATAAGTAATTAGATGCTAAAAGGTGCGAGAAATATAGAAAATAATCATACCAAACGTTCTGGACTCTTAATAATCAAAGTAAGTGATAACATTCTTTTCTGATTGGGTACAAGTTTTGTTGTGCTTCTATAGGTGTAAAAAGGTAGTGTATATACATACATATTTGCTAAAAGATGCGAGATATTAAGAAATTCGGAGGTTCGAGTCCTTAGTTGGGCATGTGTGTGTGTGTGTGTGTGTGTGTGTGTGTGTGTGTGTGTGTTGTCCTTAGCGTAAGCTAGGTTAAGTAGTTTGTAAGCCCAGCGACTGATAACAGCAACATGTTTGATTACAAACATGTTTGATTACAAACATTTGAACATTTCGATCATTAGGAAATATGAATAAATGTATTACACACTGTATCATTAATGTACTAACTTACAGATTTCTATAGCAATATGATTTCCACTCAAGTATGCAGTCCATAAATATTTGTAATTGTATTCCCCACCAGCGATATTAGCAGATGCTGTTAGATTGTGATGTGATCGCGTCGTTCAGTAATTTATGATCGTGGGTATCAGCTGCTTCAGTAAAACTTATTCGGTTGTGGTCCCGTTATAACATGGAGGTATCACACGACAACGAGCGAGAACGTTCTAGTAGAAAAATGATATGTTTATGGGATAACTTCAAATATGTGATTACGAGCTTCCTCTGACTTGTGTATCACGTATTGTCCTGTTGTAAACAGGCAAAGTAGCACGAAGTGCCGAATAGTTGACAACCATTTTTCCATTCAGATGTGATGTACAGTGTCCGTGTTTACTAATGAAAACAATGGAACTGAAAGAACGGACATTTCCGCAACTACAGCTGTCATATTACATACAACAAATGTATTCGCAATTGAGAAAATGAATGAGTATCAGTTGAACGGTTGCATGGTGACGTATGATGGAGGATCGCTTATCTCTGGAGAATATTGTATCATTACAGAATTTGGAAAAATGTTCAAATGTTTGTAAACTAAGGGACCAAACTGTTGAGGTCATTGGTCCCTAGACTAGGAACAACAAAGAGACACACCCATGCCCAAGAGAGCACTCTGTCGTTCGATGGGAAACTGCGGGCAATATTTAGCATAGCGCCTTCCACCTCGCAGACATTCCGGTGCTGCCCCTAAGGCGAAGTAATACCGTTGGTGGCTTAGAGGTCGCAGGAGAGACAATTTCGTCAAGGCGTAGTTGACACCAGTAGTAGCTACTCAACAGTATTGGTATGACAGCGTTAGTTGTTGGCCTGCTTGCCTCGGGTCTAGACACGTGTTAAGACACGCTGTGTTTGATCCTAAATTTTTATTTTTTAAGAACAAATGTAATTTGAAGTTGGTTTCAAATTACATTTGTTATATAGTGGATAGTGGTCATGTGTGTTTCTGAGAAAAAGGTTAAGGTATATTACCATTACTGTTAAGGCTCTACCCATTGCTGCTATATAACCTGTTGAGTAAAAGTATAAATAAATAAACTGAACAATTCTAATTTCCATTTAGGAAGCTAACTGTAAATATGGTTAGATTTCTCGCGAATATTTGTTTTATAAAATAGATTGCCTGAGGCAGCAAAGGACCTGGAAGAGCAATTAAATGGAATGAACAGTGTCTTTAAAAGTAGATATAAGATGAACATTAACAGGAGTAAAACGAGGGTAATGGAAGGTAGTCATAAAATAAGGCGATGCTGAAGGAATTAGATAGGTAATGAGACCATGAAAGCAGCAGATGAATTTTGTTATTTGGGTAGGAAAATAACTTCTGATGAGCAAAGTAAAGAAGATATAAAATGCAAAATGGCTATGGGAAAAAAAGTTTTTCTGAAGAAACTAAATTTGTCGACGCCCAATATTAGTTTAAATGTTAGGAAGTGCTTTCTGAAAGCATTTGTCTGTTCAAATTTAACATGCATCGTGTGAAACATTGTAATTAGATGTGAAATGTAGTTCCACATTTTTCACTTATCCTGGCTTATGGAAGTCAGAAAACAATTTTACCTATCACTATAAATCTTCTCTACAGATGAAGGTAAGTGACATTTCATTTTTATGTATGATTCACATCCAAAGCAAGTTGTCCCGTTTGTTTTCTTCTTACATTCTGTTAAATAAAATCGTACCCATATATTTTGTCAGATAGCTACCAGTATTGATTACCAATTGTAAAATGTGATCTCAGTACTATAATTAATCACACCTCTTTATCTCAGCGTAGTAATTTTATTGTTAGTGAAATTGGATTTTTATGTGAAGGTGTTTATACAACAACTGTAAGTCATGATGTCTTGTGAGTACATACAATCATTCTACTTTTACATTCGTATCACACGTTTATTTCTACTTTGGTTAATTTGTGTCTTTCATGATTGCAACGTCACGTTACTCGACCAAGTTTCGCATACGTATACGAACAGTCATTCTGCTTAATTTCATATTCACAGCACTTCAGTACAGACAAACACATACGCTCTGATTCAGCTAGGTTATATTTTATGTATTTTTATTTCTTATTTTTATACACCCGTTTCAATTAAATTCTGGTTCGAGTCTAGTTCGGCACAAAATTTTATATGTCACTATTAAATCGTGAATCTCATACTGATTGATATTTGCAATATTGGATATCAAGTATGTCGTTGTTAAACAGTGGATGGGTATAGTCTACCCACTAAAGTACCTTTGGTTACTGTGCTGTTTTCATTTGCACACCCTTAGAAGAGTCACAAACACAGTCATTGTCCCCACTAGTAAGGAATATATGTACTAAGTATAACTGACCGGCCGCGGTGGCCGAGGGGACTGAGGCGCTCCAGTCACGGTCTGCACGGCCACTACGGTCGGGGGTTCGAATCCCCCCTCGGGCATGGATAATTTTGCCGTCCTTAGGATTAGCTAGTACATAAGTAGTTTGTAAGCTCAGGGACTGATGGCCCCGTAGTTAAGTCCCATAAGCTATACAAATATGTGAACATTTGAAGTATAACTGAAATCTGTAATTTAGGAAGTTTGGAACACACACACACACACACACACACACACACACACACACACACACACACAAAATGTTTTCCATATGTGTGGCTATTAACACATTCAAACAACACAGAATTACTAATTGATGTAGAGCACTTACTAACTTATAAAGTGCTGGTGTTTATAACTGACTAAATCCATACGTGACATCGCACAATGGAAAAGATCTGCATTCATTAATTGTCTTCAAAAGGAAAACGCCAAGATCGCAGTATGGGAAATTGATTGACTATCGGTTTCGATGGGCTATGTCATCAGCATCTAGTAGTATAAATCGTACAATGTTCTCACGTCTTTTAAAAAAATACGGTTAGACAGAAAGTGCAACATTGTACTTTGAGTCTCGTAAAAGTAGTTCATAATATAACTTGTGTTTGTTTTGACTAAATGCAATGTTACACTTTCTGTTTAACCTCCTTTTTAAAAAAATATACGACCAGATGATAATGGCATAGCCCATCGAAACCGGTCGTCAATCAAGTGATTATACTGCGATCTTGGCGTTTTCTTTTTTAAGATAATGAATCCATACCTTACAAGGAGAGGGTCTGACTTATGAGTCACCGATTTCGATCTAATTTTGTTCAAATCAAATCTTCAAATGTATGTAAAGCTTATGGGACTTAACTGCGGGGTCATCAGTCCTTAAACTTACAAACTAATTTTGAACCAATTTACATTAAGGACGACACAAACATCCATGTCCGAGGGAGGATTCGAACCTCCGTCGCGGGAGGCCGCGCGATCCGCAACGCAGCGCTCCAGACCGCTCGGGTAATCCCGCGCGGAGATCTAATTTGGCGTAGAAGTTCTATATTGAATGTAAAAAGAAATGATAGGCTATTGAACATGAGGCACCCTGGTTTAAAAATTAAGTTTCTTTACCATGTCGTCTGCGGTACGACCGGACCGTATTTCAAGCCTAATAACTTCGGCATTTTCTTACAGCTTTTCTAAACTATTTTTATTATCAGAATGCCTAACATTATACAACGCCTCGTTATCTTCGTGAGCTTTATTTAAAAACACACAGCAGTCAGGTAACAACAAAGATGCCAGTGCACAAAGCTGTGAATTCGCATTGCAGTGGCCAGAAGACAAACGTCTTTTATGATCAAATCTACGGCGAGGACCTAGATTTGAGCCGGCCGCGGTGGCCGAGGGGACTGAGGCGCTCCAATCACGGTCTGCACGGCCACTACGGTCGAATCCCCCCTCGGGCATGGATATTTGTGCCGTCCTTAGTATAAGGTAGGTGATAAGTAGTTTGTAAGTTTAGGGACTGATGACCCCGTAGTTGGGTCCCATAAACTTAACAAACACTTGAACACACCTAGATTTGATAATATTGCTTTGATGAAAGACGAGATATATCAAAGTTCCACATTACATTATCAAGTTTCTTTGACAAATATTTGGCATACAAACATTGACAAAGAAATATCTACATCTACATCTCTGCAAATCACATTTAAGTACCTGTCGGAGGGTTCATCGAACCACCATTATACTATTTATCTCCCTTTCCATTCTCGAATAGCGCTGGGGAAGAAAGAACACCTGAATCTCTCCGTTCGAGCACTGATTTCTCGTATTTTATTCTGATGATCATTTCTACCTATGTAAGTGGGAGACCAAAATATATTTTGAGGATACTTGGCGATTGGAGTTTCGTAAGTAGAGCATGCCGCAGCGATAAAAGCTGTTGTTGTAATGATTCCCACCCCACAGATCCTGTATCATTTCCGTAACGCTGTCTCCTCTGTATCGTGACAATACGAAACGAGCTGCCCTTCTTTGGGCTCTTTCGATGTCCTCCGTCAAACCCACCTGATAAGGATCCCACAATGGGCTGCAATACTCCAAAAATGGACGGACAAGCGTAGTGTATGCAGTTTCTTTTGTAGTTCTGTTGCATCTTTTAAGGGTTCTGCCAATAAAACGCAGTCTCTGGTTCGCCTATCCCACGACATTATCTACGTGTTCTTTCCAATTTAAGTCTGAAGTAATAGTAATTCCTAGGTATTTTGTGGACTTTACGGCCTTCACTTTTATCTTCTAAACAAAGTTTAACGGATTTCTTTTCGTGCTTATGTGGACAACTTCACACTTCTCATTATTTAGAGTCAATTGCCAATTTTTACACCATTGTGATATCTTATTCAGATCGTTCTGCAGTTGGTTTTGATCTTCAGATGATTTTACTAGGCGGTAAATGACGGCGTCATCTGCAAACAACCTAAGAGAGCTACTTAGATTTTCCCCTAAATCGTTTATGTAAATAAGGAACGCCCGATATCACCTCTGTTTTAGTCGATGTCTTACCATCGATTACTACGAACTGTGTCCTCTCTGACAGGAAATCCTCTATCCAATCGCAAATTTGGGGCGGAAGCAAACTGCATGCATTCCACCTTGCATGAAGAAACAACTCATCTGTCGACGGCATGCTGCAGTGGTTCCGAAAACAGCAACGGAATTGGGAGAAACTCTTGATTACTACGCAAACAGCATTTAATGAGCGACGAAGGCAAAGTTTAAAGTTAAGATACCGAAATTCGTTAGTGGGTGACGAAACTGGAAAGTGAAAGCCGAAATCTTAAACAACAACCGCGGGGACTGCTTCACGCAACTCCATTCGAATAATTTCGTTTCTGTTTGTGGGAGCAGCCACTCAGTCCTGTCCTGCCCCGTCACTTCCGCTGCTTCCTCGGTAATAAGGCGGTGATTCGGCCCCAGCCGCCAGCAGTCGCGTTCTCTCCCTTTGATCCGACACCGCCCCCTGCTACCATCTGCCTCACGCAGTTACTCGGTTCGGCGAGAGTGTTTCACGGAGATTAAACTACTTTCCGTCCGCACTTCTTCGCCCCTCCCCTGCGTTCCGCCAACCTCAAAAGTTTTCCTCGACGACAAAGAAATATTTTCTTCCGTTCGCCTCGTTCTTTTTCCCTTGTACATTGTGAGAAACTTTGGGGGTGGGAGACGTACTTTTAAGACTTTTCCCCACTTTGCAGAGAGACTGCGAAAGAATCCCCGTTGGCTAACTGGTCACGTCTTGGAATATTTACCTGCTCCGTATGCGCTTCCTGACAACTTCTTTGGAAAATTCCTTTCACTGAACATATCCGATGGCACCGACACTATTGCTTAGGATCAAGACCCGAAAATTAATAAATTTATCAAATTAATAAATTTGATGTCTGAAAGATCAGACACCCTCTCTATAATTGCAAGTATATCTCAAGTTGAAACGATTATTTCAGAAGGTCCATAATTCCACATTTTTGACATTTTGTGCTGTCCAAATTTCTGTCTTCTTTAAGTGTATATTCATTGTTTGGTCTGGAAAGGACGTTCGCGTTTTATCAAATACCATAAATATAAAGCGGGACATAGGGCACTTTTGCTCTCAACATTTCTAAATATGAACTCTATTACCACAGTCACATACAGTCGCGACACTCTCAGCTGTGAAAGTTGTTAACGACTGACAGTTGAAGCGACACTAGCGCTCCTAGCGGTGGAAATGCAGCCGTGATTGTATCGTTTGCTTATAATTATTTTTCCATGCAATTAACAAAACCGCTACTATAATATTTCCATTACAAGAATTAGTACGATTTCAAGAGATATAAATAATCGAGAAATAAATGTAAAAATACCCAAGTTTCACTTATATAAACAACAAATAATCCACGACGAAATATTTGCGATGTGTATATTTGCAGCGTACTCTGCTGAAAGTAAGAAAATATAAACGTACGAGAAACATAAATCCCTATTATGGCCTGTTCATACTACAGTACGCACATTTACCGACACATAATTCGATGTGGAGTCTTATGATGCAGACCTTTCTACACTTTAGTTGTGTTTCTTATACACACACATACTTTTGAGTACAAATAATTGTGGTTAAAAAGCGAATGTCTTTAATATTCTTACGGTTTGTGGTTCAGACGAAGAAACAATTGAAGAATTTGTTTATCCTTTGTTGCGGAAGAGCTATACAGCATTTTGTGTTTATTGCCGCATTTGTAAAGTTTTTTCGACAGTTACAGCTGTGATAGTGAATTAGACACGTTGAATAATGTAGATATTGCATTCCATATACGTTTCCTACATTCCAAACTCCATTATTTGACTGGAATTGTAGCGAAGAAACCTTAATGTTCCTTAATAGAAAAGAAACATCTTTGTGCGATAGATAAGATCTGCTGGTGTTTCCTGGACAATTTAAAATATGGATGTAGGACAAGGTTAGTGGCATTTAAGATGTACGTAGATTGCGTGATTTCCTTCCCGACATAAGAGATATTCGAGGATTAAACATATGGATCCCAGCCGCTTTTCAGTACATTTGTTAAACGTACGCGGACATTATGCGACGCACTTAATCGAGCTGAGTCAGACAACTACATGCACAATCATTTTTATCTGCAATCAATACGGGAACAAAAGATACATACCACACTCATGCTTAAAGAAAGTAAAAATCCGAGCACAGCAATAAAAGACTAAAAATAAAAAATGGACATAGTTAAATGCAATAAAATACAGTATCTCTAAATCGAAATACAAACAATACCTGACACTCATACTTAAAGAAAGTAAAAAACCGAGCACAGCAATAAGAGACTAAAAATAAAAATGGACATAGTTAAATTCATTAAAATACAGTTCTCTAAATCGAAATACAAACAATACCTGACAACGCGACGTAACAGGTATGCCTAAATGCAACGCAACAACAGTGTCTAGTGGGTGGACAGCGATAGTCACAGTGATAATGGTAATAGTACCACGAAGACCATGATGAGGAGCAAGACGATAAAACATAGTTGTAAATAAACCGCTCAGTCTGAAGAATAAATTTCAAATATAAATTGTGTTAAGATTTAAGGATATGAAATAAAACAGTTCAAAATGTTTGTAAAGCTTATGGAACTTCACTGCGGCATCATCAGTCCCTAAACTTACGAACTAACTTATACTAAAGAGGGGAGGATTCGAACCACCGATGGGGAACGGCCTCGCGCATCGGAACATAGCGCCTCAATGCGCTCGGCCGCTCCCCCGCGGCTTAAAACGATGTGACCCACTAGTGAGTCGCTATATCTATTCAGATGGATAACGATACGTCTTAAAAATATTGAAGTAAAATATCTAATGTACTAAAACAGTGAAAGTGGGTTTCATAACACGGACTACATTCAGACATTACTTTTCACCCTGTAAGCTGTCGTCCTTTTTATTTAAAATAATAATGGATATAGACTACCGTTCCAAGTTTGAAATTTTTATGAACTAATACTTTCATGTTTGTTTGCCTAAGACGGTTAGTTAAAACTAGTCATTGTTTTAGTAGGTAGTGACTATACAACAATTCTTTGTGAATGTCATGGGTAAGAAACCGTTTGTAAAGAATTAACTTAGAAAGCTGGAATTATTGACATGATAGGATGACTCCCCGATGAAACTAACATGTGATTTTTCTTTGAACACTTTCTTCAAAGATTCAAGCTTATCTCGTTTTGTGTTGGAAAAGGGGTAGTATCCAATGTTTCCAAAATATATCTTTGAAGGAAGTAACACGATTCACAACTACTTATGCGAGTGTGCAGTTTGTATGCTTTTTAATAATTATAAGAATAAACTACATAGAATATTATTCACTGTAGGTTCGAAATTGTTGATACCAAGAGCTAACAATTTACCACATCACTTAATTTTAATATTTAATTTGCATATAGCAACTTTTTTATTGTGTAAATGTTCTACCGTTTGCGGTGCTTTTTCTTTTTCTGTCACAATTAAATGTAGTTAACATGATAAAAGTGGTTTTTATGGTAATATGGGGCTAACGTAAGTTATCGAAGGCTATCTTATAAACTAATTGTCGAAGATTATCGCAGAGTAATTTATTAATTTTCTTTTGTTAAATCCGCTGACGTCGTAAAAGACGGTTCCGACATGAGTTCAATCTGCATTATTCTCTTTATCTGTAACAACTATGTTCGTGATTTACGTAATAACGCAATAACAATTAAGTATGTGTAAACCTTATAATGCGAAAAAATTGTACTATTGATTTCACAGGCGTTACGAGCTAACCTAGAATTTAGCAAATTCCCGTGCTGACTTCTCCTTTTCTTAGGACGACAGTCATATAGTATGATTCAAGAAATAAGTAAATGAAAATACATAAAATTAGAAATGAAAAAAAAAATGTTCAAATGTGTGTGAGGTCTTATGCGACCATAAAAAACGTTCAAATGTGTGTCAGGTCTTATGCGACAATACTTCGAGGTCATCAGTCGCTAGACATACACACTAATTTCTTAACTAACTTACACTAAGGACAACACAAACATCCATGCCGGAGGGAGGATTCGAACCCCCGACAACAGCGGCAGTGCAGACCGTGACTAGCGCGTCACAGACAGCTTGGCCACAGCAGCCGTCACCTTAAAAATCCGCCATCTGAATAACTATTCGTTTGATTCACAATAATAATTCCAATAGTAGTAGCCACTTTCAAGTGCCCAATCAAATTTTAAAATGGCTTTACATGCCGGACTTATAATTACTATGCATAATTATAAAACCAAATATATTGTATTAAATAACTGTATACACTATGTATTTGTTTCACAATAATATTTATTTTTGTTCTGCACTAGCTTACGGCTTCTTAGGCTATCTTCAGACAACTTACTACTGAAGATTATCCACATCACAACAGCTGCTGTGTTTCGAGTACAAAGATTTTACAAAGATAACTGTCAGTCATAGACTATGTAGCCTTTAAGTATTTTATAAACAGAGACGTCCAATCAATTAAAACTTTAACCAAGACATAACGGTACATTAATTTTCAACAAATAGGGTGAATCAAACAATGGTTCAGTGAAAACTAGTAAGCACAATTGTGTATCTTATATATAAGAACAAAAGTAGGAGGGGAACAGGTGAGTGAGGAGGACAAAAATCAAATGTTTGTGGGGAACAACTACATAAGAAAGCTAACACTGTTTGAAATTCTCCCTATCAACAAACACCAAGCTCAGATAGCGAACCTAATTCTCAATGATCAGACCCAATTCCAGTATTCACCATTATTAAAGTAACAGGTATTATGTATAATTCTGCCACCATGCTTGTCGAAATTGTGTAATGTCTCTCACCCACATTCCAATGTTTACTCACACCATTCTCTTGAAAACCAGGGAATTTTAATATAGGCTATATACTTCAATATGCTCCTTTATTCCATATTCACACACTACAAACTTATGTAATTGTTCCCCACCAACATTTCATTTTCATGTCTCCCTCACTCACCTCTTCCCCTCCTACTTTTGTTCGTATATATAAGTTAATTTAATACCCAATTGTAGTTACTAGTATTCACTGCACCATTGTTTGTTTCAACCTGTTTGTTGAAAACTAATGTACAGTTATGTCTTAGTTACAGTTTTTTTAAATTGATTGGACGTCTCTGTTTATAAAATACTTAAAGGCTAAATTATGACTGACAATTATCTATCTAAAATCTTTGTACTCGAAACACAGGAGCTGGTGTGATGTGGATAATCTGCAGTATTAAACTGTCTGAAGATGGCCTAAGAAGCCGAAAGCTAGTTCACAACAAAAATAAAATTTATTGTTGAACAAATACATAGTGTATACAGTTATTTACTATGTCTATATTCCATCAAGAACCGACGGTAGAGTCCTTAACTATATTGTACACTAGCTTAAACCCGCGGCTCCGCTCGCGTGTTGGATGATGATAGATAATGCATGAAACGTCAAGTCGATTTTTTTAAAGATATATATGAAAAGACATTTCTTTTTTACTGTTTTATTTATTTATTCTTGTATTTCCTTAGATGTATGCTTATCCTTACAGAGAAACTGCTGAAGATTAGCACGCGTAGACGAAAGATATGGTCTGTGGCATCAAGCTTCGCTATATGTAACCTCCTTGCTGTAGAGTCGCAAACGTCATCGCTGGCCTTCAGTCCGAAATTTTTTATAATCTGACGACTTTCAACGACCATATCTTCCACCCCCTTATAGCTATCGGCATGGAACTGCTATGGTGTACAACGGGAGACTTCGGACAATTACACACAGATCATTCGTTTGCATTCTGTAGTTTCCGCTGCAGAGCGGAATATTAAAACACACACACGTAGAATTTTATATACACCTATAACTTTCCATCCCAATATATTCCACCCTTTTATCATTATCAACCCTCAAGCAACAATGCAACCAATAAAACCATTTTCAAAGAGTAATTATTTTTCCGCATTTCGCGTTATATTCTTCAAATTACTAAATATCTATCAGATCGTTATAAAACCGTGCCTAAACCCTTCCTCAGGTTTAAATTAGTTACTGTACAACTATTTAAGTCCCTGCGCCTTGCCGTTCGAACGTGATAAGCGTACACCAAACAGACATTCACATTAATATATATGTATATATATATATATATATATATATATATATATATATATATATATATAGAGAGAGAGAGAGAGAGAGAGAGAGATAGATAAATAGTTATCCGATCGCTATAAAACCGTGCCTAAAGCTTTCCCGGGGTATACATTAGCAACGGTACAAATTTGTAGCTCTTTATGTCTTATGGATCAGACGTGATAAACGTACACCGAACAGACATTTACATTTATAGATATAGATTAAAGACGACATATAATCGATGCATGTCAGACAATTTTAAATTTTGATTTTAAACTTCAAAATACCTAATACGGCCGAAATCGTGATGGTGAATAAGGCTATTGAATGCTTTGGTGAGGCGAGTGTCAACAGCCGTAATATATTGCATAAAATGCGTTTATTTAAAAACCATCAGCTGTTTTAAAAACCATCAGCTGTTTATTAAAAGCCTTATACATCTACCAGTTTCGGTCATAGACCATTTTCATGGATAAAAAGGTGTTAAAACAGAATGGTAAAATGCATCAAATAAAATACATCCAACTGAGATAAACAGGAGTCAGTATAACTAAAAGTGTAAAAAATTACAGTAAAGTGAAAAAATTACAGTAATTTTTTACACTTTTAGTTATACTGACTCCTGTTTATCTCAGTTGGATGTATTTTATTTGATGCATTTTACCATTCTGTTTTAACACCTTTTTATCCATGAAGATGGTCTATGACCGAAACTGGTAGATGTATAAGGCTTTTAATAAACAGCTGACGGTTTTAAAAAAAATGCATTTTATGAAATAAGACTATTATTGACAGTAAAATGATTTCATAAGTATGTAGCATGTTGTTGGATTACAGGAAGCTGTGTCGTACAAAGAAACAATGTTAGCTCATTCGGTGTGTTGTTACAGAAATTTGTTACAGGTTTAATGATCGCGCGGCCTCCCGCGTCGGAGGTTCGAATCCTCCCTCGGGCATCGATGATTGTATCGTCCTTGGTATAAGTTAGTAAGTTTAGAGACTTATGACCCGCAGTTTAATCCCATAATCTTTACAAACATTTGAACATTTGAATGTACAGTATGATTGTACTTGTGTGTTCCTGCAGCTAGAAAAGAAAACGCGAAAAAGTATTTCCAGATCAAAAGTAATGCATTTCTCAACAGGAGTATTACAGGAGGTCATACCTAGCAGCACAGTCAATCGTAACGCAGGTCCCCGCCCGACAGGGCAGCATCCCTTCGCGCAGCTCGGCCACGCGTGCAGCCTACATAGCCGTGACAGGCGTCATTCACGTCCGACGCCGTTAAGACCGATCTTCAGGCGACAGAGTCAGCGACTGCAGAGGTCACCGCCACCTAGGGACCTCTTATTATCTGCACGACACGTGCATAATAACCGGTATTCCGATGTCGGGAGCTACATCACTACTAACAGCTCAGTGTCACGCTTATTTACACCAAGACTGACAGCAAACCAGCGCCACCATTAAAACGACTATGAAACCGAATACAGTTATCATCCCAAATTCACCAGATATAGGCAAACATATATCTATTGAGAGAAGCAAAAAATCGTTTAATGCATTCCTTAAAGGCAATATCCACTACTTTCGAATTCGAAATGTTTGTGAAGATCAGATGTACACTACTGGCCATTAAAATTGCTACACCAAGAAGACATGCAGATGATAAACGGATATTCGTTGGACAAATATATTACACTAGAACTGACATTTGATTACATTTTCACGGAATTTGGGTGCATAGACCCGCTAAATGTAATTTAGGTGCATAGTTCTGAGAAATCAGTACCCAGAACAATCAACTCTGGCCGTAATAACGGCCTTGATACGCCTGTGCATTGTCAGACAGAGCTTGAATGGCGTCTACAGGTACAGATGCCCATGCGGCTTCAACACAGTTCATCACAAGGAGTGACTGGCGTATTGTGACGAGCCAGTTGCTCGGCCACGATTAACCAGACGTTTTCAATTGGTGAGAGATCTGGAGGATGTGCTGGCCAGGGCAGCAGTCAAATATTTTTCGTTTACAAAAGGGCCCGTACAGGACCGCAACATACGGTCGTGCGTTATCCTGCTGAAATGTAGCGTTTTGCAGGGCTCGAAGGATAGAATGGAGGATAGAGCCACGGGTCGTAACACATCTGAAATTTAACGGCCACTGTTCGAAGTGCCGTCGATGCGAACAAGAAGTGAGCGAGACGTGCCAGTATGACGATGACGAATACACGCTTCCAAAGTGCGTTCACCGCGATGTCGCTTAACACGGATGCGACCACCATGATGCTGTAAACAGAACCTGGAGTCATCCGAAAAAAATTACGTTTTGGCATTCGTGCACCTAGCTCCGTTGTTGCGTCAACCATCGCAGGCGCTCCTGTCTGTTATGCAGCGTCAAGGGTAACCGCAGCCATGGTCTCCGAGCTGATAGTCCATGCTACTGCAAACGTCGTCGGATGTTCGTGCATATAGTAGTTGTCTTGCAATCGTCCCCATCTGTTGACTCAGGGATCGAGACGTGGCTGCACGATCCGTTACAACCATGCGGATAAGATGCCTGTCATCTCGATTGTATCACTAGCAATCACTAGCACTTGGGATCCAGCACGGCGTTCTGTATTGCCCTCCTGAACCCACCGATTTTAATGGACAGGAGTGTATCTTAAATTTAAAGAAACAGTAGATAGTAATTGAAACATGTATCTACATTTACATATTTGCTGTGTAAGTGTCTGGCAGAAGGTTTATAGAACGGCTTTAATAATTTTTCTCTGCCGTTCCTTTCTCTGAAACAGCTTTTTCTCCATTAGAAGCACGAGCAACTCAACCGCTGTCGTGCATTACTGACGTGTATCAAAAAGAATCATATAATATCAAAAATAATCATATAAAGTTATAACTATTATGTTATTTGAGATACGTGCTAGAACAGCGTACTGTTAGATCGAGCAAATGCTCGAGTTTTACATGGTTCCTCTAGGTAGCAGCCTCGGCGGAGTGACCAAGCGCATTGTGGCGCTATGCTCCGATGTGCGCGGCCGTTCCCCGTCTGGTGTTCTAATCCCTCTTCATGGATGTTTGTATCGTCTTTAGTATAAGGTAGTTCATAAGTAGTTTGTAAGTGTTTTGTAAGTAGTTTTGACCCTGCAATTAAGTCCCTTAAGCTTAACAAACATTTGAACATTTGCTAGGTAGCAGTTGCAAAGCAACCTGCAGGCAGGAACAGGTGGCGTAAAATCAACACAAAGTCCGAAATCACATTCAGAAATATGGTCTCTACCCACGGAGGCCTATGGTGTGCGAGTCCCTTTTAAACCAATAGTCTGGGCGTTGAAACATTAGGATTCAGGTAGTCACGCATGACGACGGGTTCTGTGAACAGATGAGTCAGTCATCGTTTCCTCATCTGGAGAGAAGGCGGAACTCGGAACAGTCATGCTTATGAGCAGGAAACATCAGCATACCTTATTGGTGGACAAATGATTTGCACAGGAGTCATTATTCGCAAACGTACTTACTTATATGTCGTTCATAATGGCGCTATCACAGCTCATAGGTTTAGATACGAGATCCTTAGACCTTTTCTAGTGTCCTACGTTGGTGCCTTAGGTCATGGGTTCCTTTTAGTGGACAAAACGACTCCTTCCCACTGAGCTGCACTGGTGGACAATAAGCTTGAGGCTGAGAGAACTGGGTTGGTTAGCATGTTCTCCGGACTTAAACCTGACTGAACACGAAAATTTTAGCAGAATAAAATTGTGTGTCGGAACTCGGACTCGAACCTGGGACCTTTGCCTTCCGCGGGCAAGCGAACTACCACTGAGCTATCCCGACACGACTCGCGGTCACGCCCCACAACTTCAATTCTGCCAGTGCCTCCTACCTCCTACTTTGAAAACTTCACAAACGTTCTGCGGACCTTGCAAGACTAGCACACCTGGAAGAAAGGAGACACGGCTTACCAACAGCCAAAGGCATGTTTCCAAATGTTCAAATGTTTGTATAGCGTATGGGACTTAACTACGGGGTCATCAGTCCCTAAGCTTACAAACTACTTATGAACTAGCTAACACTAAGGACGACACTAATATCCATGCCCGAGGGGGGATTCGAAGCCCCGACCGTAGTGGCCGTGCAGACGGTGACTGACGCGCCGCAGCCCCTCTGCCACCGCGGCCGGCGGCGATGTTTCCAGAATGAAATTTCTACTCTGCAGTATGCCGGGATAGCTCAGTGTTAGAGCGCTTATCTGCGAATGGCAAAGGTCTCAGGTTCGAATCCCGGTTCCGGAACACAATTTTAACCTGCCAGGAAGTTTCATCTCAGCGCACACTCCGCTGCAAAGTTTCATTCTGATTAAACATGTCTGCTATGCACTTGGCAGAAGCTTTACAGTCAGACCAGCACCTCCCACAACGGCTGTAGAGCTGTATATTGCACTTAGGAAAAAATGGCCAAATATCCCTCAAGAGGTGACATAATGTCCCTACCACGCAGGTGTACTCCTGTACTGGCCATCCGAGGTGATCACACATCACATTAGAAAGCAAAGAGAACGTCTCTTTATTATGGTGTGTCGCTCTAAGCAATCCTCAGGTAAAGAGTTGATACGGCAAAAGACTATACTGTGTCACACACAAATTACAATTGTAACCCGCATCTGAATAAAATACGTTCCCATATGCACTTTACGTGTCAATGGCTGTACCGCGACGAATGAAAGGGTTCCCGCCAGATCACCGAAGTTAACGACCTTCGGGCGTGGCCAGTACTTGCATGGATAACCGTCCGTTTACGCCACGCGATGTTGACAATTTTCACTTTGCCTTACGGCAAAGATGAGGGCTGTTTGTGCAAAGTTTTTGATCACCAGTCTTAGCACCAATATCCTGGATTAAATTCCAAACCTCTCCGCAGTGTCTCATGCAGTGAGGGCATCGGTCACTGTTGATGGTGATCCGTCCGTCGGATGGAGACGTTAACTTCGGCGGCCGCCTTGGTGCTTTTCGAGAAGAGTAGGCTGTGTGACGGCAACGGGTTTCACCCTCTTCCTTCTCCTATCATCTTCAACACGAACACGAAACCACACACGCACTGATTACAATCACCTGCACTGAACACAGACACGTCAGTTCTTATACTTCGCGAAGGAAAGGTGCCTACGGGCTCGGAGGATAGGCGACTGAACCTGCCCATTAATTCCATACGACTTTATGTGTGATATCTCACGTGATCTCCCGATTTTTTTCAGCAGTGTATAAATGAAACGGTTTGTATATGGAATGGTAGGCGCTTCGGCTGCCTGGGCTCAGTTGTTTATTGTCTTGGCCAAAAGATCAATATTATCTCTATGTACGCTCTCTTTCATTAAGTGCTGGACGAGTTAATAGAACCATCATTTACTTGAAATTATGTGTTTCCATTTTTATCTTGACCTGCAGCAAAACGTTTTCAGCATCAGGTTGTGTTTCTTCTGTTTGACTGAATAATCATGTGTAACAAGCTACGTCACCTTTCGATATGTCTGTTGGAGAATATAATTATTTATTTTAACTGAGCTATCCAACTTCTGGTGTGTAGTCTTCCCCTGAGTCTATCATTTTAACCATTATGTAACAAACAGAAATTCCTGCTACAAGACAGAAGGTTCCAAGGTGGAAAAAGTCATAATAGCAGAAGATTTTCAGGTAAGACTACCTGTTAATTTGGAAGCAGGTTAGGCAGGGTTATTAATTCTAACCATTTCGTACTTTAATGAGTAACGAAAGTCGCAATAGCTACATTCCCATTACAATTTAATTAGATCATTTTATTAATGTCGAAGGTAAAAAAAAAATCGTGAAATGTTTTCTCTTCAGAAAAATCTTAAAGAGAACGACCAGAACGAATAAATGAACCAACATACTCTTTATATAACAGCTATCGTATTTCCTAATCAAGTTCAGTGACGGAGAAAGGTCATAAAAAAGGAAGAAAGGGTAGGCGTCTCTGTCATTGGTGACACATTCGTTCTTGGGACGAATGAGGAGAAATGTACAAGGTCTTTGGAAATGAAACTTTTCGGCACTTGTCATAAGCGATTTAGAGAAATACTTGGAAATCTGAAGATACGTTGCTTGACGGAGAATTGAAGATCCGTCTTCCCTTATGATGGTTCATCATCTCAATCACTGTACCACTAAGTTCGATAGTGCCTCGCATAATGTTGATGCAGTAATTGTAGATAACCACCACCAACCTTCAAGGCAGAGGTCCGGTTGATCGAGGAGGTAAAGGGTGTCGTGAGTTTTATGGTCAGATAGAGGTTTATGAGTCTTGTTGGTTATTGATCTGAAGGACGGAATTCAGGAGGTAAGTAGAGTACGTTATTACGGTTCTAGGATCGATGAGTATTTCGAAAAGTTGTAGTCTTATTTCACGGAGATGATCGAACAGTAATTTATAGGGCTATAAAAAACAAATGGTACCGGTGGTGGGGGTTGGTACCAATTTCGGAATGGGAGAATGTAAAATCTGTGAAATATACTTTAAAAGGAAACGCCTATTGTGCTGACTGGAACTGAAGGGGGACGGGACTTACTGATATTTGCACTGCAGCGTCCCGCTGTTAGCAGTGAGCACGAGACTGTCACAGTATTTTATTTTTGCGGGTTATAGCGGGGACATAATTTATGGTGTTTTGAAAAGAGGCCGCTGAGCTGTTAGAGAAAGCGAACGAAAGAGGAAATTCAGACATGAAAGACTATATACTGGTATTTTATGAATCAACATTCTGTATTAAAATTTCAAAGTTTTTTTTAATTTTTTTTTTTTTTTTCTGAAACGTATGGCAGGGCGAAAGCTCCAATAATCTTTTCAACATTCTCATTATAGTTTGTCTTGTATCGACAGGATTTTTAATTATATTGCGATAGAAAGTTCGCCTTTCTAACTCCTCGAATATGGACGCCTTGGTTCTTTATCAGATCCAGAAAGATACCACATAGGATGTACCTTAACTGACTTCCTCCAGATTGTGCCACATTCCATAACTGACAAGCCATAATAGTTATTCTTCAATCTCTGTAGGTGGTGCTTAAAAACCTAGATCGTCCTACATACTAGTCGAAGTTCAGTACGCATGAAACTTACAAGCTTTCGAGGAGTAAACAATTCGCAGATTATTTTTATAATCAGTTTTACGTAATATATAGCTCTTCATATAGAGAACTTCAGTTAATGATTACAATGCGTTACTGTCAATTCTGGAACTTTCATCACCTCCAAGTTGTAACGCCACATCGCGACCATAGCATTAAAAACAAGCTATTCCGACATTTTTCATCGTTACGTAATTTTAATAATTTGAGAGGTAGAATTTTCTCATTTTTCAAAATTTTTAGTAAATTCAAATTAGATTAGCGTAATTCAGAGTAATAGTAGCCAGGGAATACTTAGGTCAAAACATCTCGTATATCAGAGATCATTTGTTAGATTGCTATTATAAATAGTACCCGCAGTTGACTTACTTTCTCTCTATGTGTTCAGCTTTCTCTGTTTGCTTAGCTCTCTACGTGTTTAGCTCTCTATGTCATTATATTTCACTACGTGCTTAGCACTCAGCAGGACTATCTCTCAGTGCTTAGCTTAAAATATTATACGCGGTTTTATTCCAAGATAGGAAAAAACCCGAGAAAATATTTAAAATTTAATATAAGCTTTTATATCGTGACCATACGCGAAAGCGAACATTATCTTTGGACTTTGATCGGGATAGGCTAGGACGGAAGAATTAGAAACTTCTGCCTCCCGTAATAAACTGATGAACATTCTTGAGAGAGATTAATACAAACGAACTTTGACGAAAATAATCACGAATTGTGAACATATAAGGTGAGTACTGTGAAGGTGTTATGAATGTAACTATTGATTTCAGAATACAGAATCTATAAACCTTAAAAAAGTCTTAAACTGTTATTCGAGTATTTAGTTCCCTAATATTGTCCCAGAATATTCTAAAAGTGAAGGAATATATCTAACAGTTTTGGTCAGGAGAAACTGATGGTGAAATTTTCTAAAGAATAATTCTATAAAGGAAAAGGATCAGGCAAAAAAATTGTGACGGGCGTCAAATTACCTGAACTAACGGGACTCAATGATTCAATTTTTTATTCTTTGGTTTATTAAATATCAGCCCCTGAGAAACGGATTTTCATGCTCAAACATTACGAAAAAGGAAAATTCAACAAAGATACAAATTTTATTAACTGCAAAGTACCAGGTCTACCAACTTAATTTTCATACTGAGGTGACAAATAGAATTTTGAACCTACACATCGAATACAACTGTGATAATCAAGACGTAATCTACAGCTTAAAAGTCGCAAGCTAAAGCCAAACATAAAACGAAGTCAACACAACTGTCGCCCCAGTCACCAAACCAAACCATGTCGCCACCCAGTCACAAAGTTCAACACTACCTATCAGAAAAGCACAGATTCTCTGCTCAAAACATTCTTACATGTTACACAAGATATGAGGCGAAAACCAGACAACACAGACTACCGTTTTCACAACAGTGTAGTGTTGAATTCACTGCGAGGCAACGCTATGGCATAGTCAATTGGTATTAGGATAGACCTCGGTCGAAGAGATAAAATTTATATTACGTAGATTTCTGCAGTTACTAAGATTGCCTTCATTAGAAATTGATGAAAGAGAAATAATCTTTTAAATAGAATGTAAGTACCAGTTTGAGGTACAGAATGGAAACAGTAATTACAAAAGGGACTAATCTTAAGTCACGTTTGTTATTAAAAACTATTAAAAAAATACTTCATAGTGTTCGACGCCAGCTGTAGGGTGATACAACGAGTTCTGAAAATCAGTATTTATTGAGTTCGATGTTATTTTAAGTTGATCGTTGAGGTAAATATTACAGTAATTTTTAACTGTGATAACTTTGATGTATATACGTAGATATTATTTCCTCTTGAGTCTTTTAGCTACCATTTTGTAACTTTTATTGCTTTAACAAACCCGCAAGTCTGGGCTCCGCCATATTATCAAAGTTGGAAATATAGGAAGCCAAACTTGGAACAATACCGTCAGGCTGTCGTTACTTCCCCGAGGTATTAACTCCAAAGAACATATTTTTTACTTATCTCAGGTTTTACACTCTACTGAAGTTAGTCCCCCCCTGCTGAACAATGTATCTTACAATGATAAAACTTTGCAGTAACTTAGAGTGGAATGTTAGCAAATTATATACAAAATGTAATGAGAACAGAATTGATAGTAAATATGTAATAAATTACAACCTCATGGACGATCTGCCGAGGTCACGCGGACGGTGGAGGCCGCACGGTCTGCGTATTGCGTGAATCTGCTGAGAGAAACGCAGAAGGATCACGGAATACACAAGGGAGAATTTGGTTGCGCTGTCTGCGTACAACTCCGTCAGTTCCTGAAATTTCAAACAGGGAAGCACCGCAATATTTGACAATCTCACCCCGTTCCCATCGTCTGCGACCACTAAAAACTCTGTAAAAGACTGGGTTACGCGGAGTGAAGCGATACTTGCGTGTCGTCGGCTGCTAAATTATTAAAACAAAAAATCCTAGCAATATTAACTAACATTTCAGAAAGTAATATTTTAAAACATGAAATAAAAATGATATTCCTCTTGCCTTGAAAAGAGGGGTTCTAGTCTTAACAAAACGCTAATCTAGCAACATCAAATAAACTACAATTTTATGAAAAATATATGGAAGACGACAGACGATCGTCTTTCAAGATGCATCAGGTCAACTGAAAGAAACTGCCTACACTACACTTGTGCGTCCTACTTTTGAGTTTTGGCGACCAGCAAGTGGAACTGGCGGAGGAGAAAGTATTGTACGAGGCGCGTCCGGAAAGTAAGTTCCGTTTAGTAATAAAATGAAATTGTACACAGATACAGATGAAATTTTTATTGCACAAAATTCTATAACTCTTAAACTACTTTTCCACTTAACTGCCGAAATTTTGTAGGCACTTGTCATAGCGTGCCACAAGTTTTTGCATGCATCCTTCACAGAAGGTTGCCGCCTGTGTATTCAACCATGTGGTAACAGCTCTCTATCATCGTTGAAGTGTTGACCACCAAGGACAGATTTTAGGTGTAAGAAGAGATGAAAGTCGGTAGGAGAGAGGTCCGAGCTGTATGGAGGATGATCAAACAGGTCCCATTGAAATGTCCGTAAGAATTGTTTGGTCAAATTCGGTGTGAGAGGTCAGGCATTATCGTGAAAAAAAAAAAAAACTTTTGACAGTAATCCTCTTCTTACACCTAAAATCTGTCCTTGGTGGACAACACTTCAACGATGATGACGAGCTGAAAGAACATGTTACCACATGGTTGAATACACAGGCGGCAACATTCTATGAAAAAGGCACACAAAACCGTGTGCCATGCTATGACAATTCCCTACAAAATTTCGGATACTATGTAGAAAAGTAGTTCACAGTTGTAGATTTTTGTACAATCAATATTTTTTCTGTATCTGTGCCCGACCGTTTTATATAACCAAACGAAACTTACTTTCTGGACGCGCCTCGTATTATTACGATATAGGGGAGAGAGAGTGTCACAGAAATGACGCACGATTTGGGGTGGAAATCATTAAAAGAAAGGCGTTATTCGTTGCGGCGAGATTTATTTGCGAAAATTCTGTCGGCAGATTTCCGAATGCGAACATATTTTGTTGGCACCCACCTACATAGGAAGACATGACCATCATAAGAGAGATCGAAAACGGGAAGATTCGAGTGTTCTGTTCAATTGCGTGCTACTGAGAATGGAACGGTAGAGAAATATCATAAACATAGTTCGAAGGACCCTCTGTCATGCACTTAAATGTGAATAGCGGAATATTATGCGCACGAGTACATGAATCATAACTTCACGATGATAGCAGAAATCTATTTTTCATTCTTGTTGAAATCCAGCGACTTCTCGTTCTTGTTCAAATCCAGCGACTTCCAAATGGCACTGCACATGTGCGAAGTATGCAAAACTTTCACTGGCTGGCGTCATGTGCTGCGAATCTGAGGCGAATCGAGCGTCGGCCGGAATGCAAGAAACCGTGTCCCGGGAGAAATACCCCCAGGCGCTTGGCACTCTCTGCTGCGAATTTCTTTCTCGGTCTGGATTGAAAGCAATTACGGGCTGGATTTGGCCCGCTCGTAGCCGGTTGTTCACGCGTCAGCCTCAGAGTTGAAACTTTCAAATGTTCAAATGTTTGTTAAGCTTATGGGACTTAACTACGGGGTCATCAGTCCCTAAACTTACAAACTACTTATCAAGTAGCTTATCCTAAGGAGGCACAAATATCCAAGCCCGAGAGGGGATTCGAACCCCCGACCGTAGTGGCCGTGCAGACCGTGACTGGAGCGCCTCAGTCCCCTCGGCCACCGCGGCCGGCGGTTAAAACTTTCAAGACAACTCATGAGTGGATGAGAATGAAATATAAACCACTCGCGGTCTGTGAAGGGGAGGGTACTTCATTCACCTCTGTTGTTTGCTGATGAGCTAGATAACTGAAACGTTCAGCACAGCTCAGAAATGAATGGCAATGAAATGTTAACTCGTTTTACTTTCCAGTGTATGGTGGAGGGTGCTTTGCCTACTACCGACATTTTCCACTCTTTCTCTTACAGTCACGAACGGCTTGCAAAAAGAACGCTTCTTTTTGAGCGTCGATGCCAGATCGATTCTCTCTAGTTTTTTTTTTTTTTTTTTTTTTTTTTTTTTACCTTCACAGTCTTTTCGTGAGATACACTTTGGAGAAAGCAGTACACTGGCAGGCTCATCTGAAGGGAAACGGAAATAAACCAGAGACATACGTATCTTCGTTACAATCTTGTCAAGCTGTATCAAATCGAATGGTTGTACTAAAAAGCAGAACATTGTAATATGAACAAAAATTAATACAACGTCCTTTGTTGTTAGAATAAATATGATATTGTTCAAACCTATTCACAGGGCTCTAAAGAATTGTAAAAGTGGATTTCTTAATAGGAATAAAAAATACTTGTACGATTTTTGACGAAAAACGTGGGGTGCAAGTTTTGTATGCACAAGCAGATCATTATTTAATAATTTTCGGTTGCGAGTGCCCACACTTTTCGATATAATGCATAAAATTATCTTCACAACTTTACAGAATTAGATTTAATATGAGACATCAAGGATTTGCCAGTGAAATGTTCGAGGTATGTGCGATTGAGATTAGGGTTAAAATCACAAAGAGAAATACGAGCGCAGTACCTAAGTTTAGTTTAACGTGGGCGACTGCAGATTTTCGAGTGTTGTATAGGGTATAGTAGCGCTGAAAGCTGGATCAAATACGTCTTCGTACTGAAGACAACAACAACAACAACAACAGCAGCAGTAACAAACACCGAGTTAAATCCAGTCTTTTAAAATAAAATTGTTTTCACAAATATGAGATTCAAACGAGTACGTTCTTAACTTTCACTCTTCAGCTTTAAAGAAACCTGAAATATTGAAAATTTTCCGTATATTATTCTGGTAAGTTATAGTAAAATAGTTGTTGTAATCTTCGGTTCGCAGACTGGTTTGATGCACCTCTCCACGCGACCCTGTCCTGTGCAAGTCTCTTCATCTGAGAATACGAACGACAACCTACATCCTTTGAATCTGGTTACTGTATTCAAAATGTTCAAATGTTTGTTGAGCTTATGGCACTTAACTGCGGGGGTCATCAGTCCATAAATGTACAAACTACTTATGAATTAACTTATACTAAAGACAACTCAACATGCCTGAGGGAGGATTCGAACCTCCGACGCGGAATTACTGTATTCGTCCCTCGGTCTCCGTTTACGATTTTTACCCCACATACTTCCTTCTAACGCAAAATTGTCAACTCCTTGATGCCTCAGAATGTGTCCCACCAACCTATCCCTTCTCTTACTCAGGATATGCCAGTAAACTCCTTTTCTCCGCAGTTATAATAAAGATTAATGTTAAAAAATTATGAATTTCAAATTAAAATAATTTATTTATTAATATTACTATAATGAAATTGCAGCCAACTGTGATATGCTAAGTGTTATTGTGGTGTCGCACAAGTCCAAAGTGCGCGCCACCTACTTGCGCCGCGCGCCGCCATGCACGCACGGCGCGGCGTTCTTACGATGTCAGCCATGAGCGCCCTCTGCTACAACTCCGCTCGTGGCCACCACTGAACGACATCGTTCACTTGGGACTGAGATAGGAACCAGTCAGCACTTCGGAATCAGATAGGCACCAGTGAAGACTTGGCTATCGGACAGGCACTAGGCAGGCCTCTAGCTCAACTATGTATCAGCATTCTGCAGTACTGAGCAATGTAAAAGTTAAGTATTGTATAAATTCTGTGCAATATAGATCTCGTTCTAATTTACTCTACTGTTTCCAGTTTCTGGCTGCTCCCCTCCGTACCTGCACCAGCGTGCTATTTTTATTCCTGTGTCGGTCTCATTCCACAAGGCCACCGACACCTACGACGGAAACGAGACACAAAAGCGGCGACGAGGCTGGGACACAAAAGTTATAGTGACAGTAAATTTTATGTCAGCATAGGGGGAAGAGATATGTATGTTTGATGGAGTATCTACTGAAAGGACTATTTACTAATCTCATGTAACATCACTGTTGCTTCGAGTGACACAGTGACAGGCATAAGAAACATTCTGGCCGCTTCACTACAATATTCTCTATTATTGTATCTTTCTGCAACAAAAATATGAAACGATTAAAATAAGTATGTTAATGTATTCCAAAACCACTGTATGTCGAGACAAACGTTTATTGTTCCAAATAAGGAAGAAGACCGTGCATGCCTCCCTATTTGCGTCCGCATAGTTACAAAGGAAGACCAGTAACATCACCCTCGCAGGATTTCCATTATTTTAGGAATACTGTAAATGAGATTTCGGTAAAGATAAAATTATTCCAGTAAGCGTCTAATCGATAATAAGGAGTGCACCAGGAGAAAGATGCAATGTAAATCTCAAAACAAAATGTACGAGGTGCAAACAAATTCCCTTCTTTAAGCCTCCAACGATTCTTGCGAATTTCCCACTGGTAGAAACAGTGCTTGGAGTCTTCTTCTGTGAGCTTCTATAGTTAGTGTCATGTAAGAAGGCGCTTTTGCACATAGAGGTGGAGCAATAAGGGAAGCCGGAGGGGAGGAGCTACGGCCGAGCGTCAACAATCCAGCCAAACACGCTTGTAGAGATTGAATATTATTGGCTGCCAGTGCAGTAATGGAGGGGGATGCGCAGAACGGCTGAAAACTAGGCCACCTTCCTGCGTGACGTTGAGTATGGTTGACAGGTGTCGAATTTATCTGCACCACTTGAACAAGTTGATTTTTTTTATTTCTAATGCAGATTCGACAATGGGGAATAACTAAAAGACACTTTCTACTAGATCTAACAATGTTATATTGTACTTCTTACCATACAATGCTGTATCAACAGGTTCTTGTTCACAGTACGGAAATGAAACGATCGTAGGGCTTTTCATGACCGGCATGTCCCCAGAGGGATTAAGTCGATTACTGCAAGTCTTTCTATTCACTCCACTTTGGCGACTTCCTGTCGGTGATGATGAAAGTGGCGATGAGAACAAACACACAACATCCAGTCCCCTGCTGGTAATCGGACCTGGACCCTTTGCCGCCGTCCGCGGTGGCCAAGGGGACTGAGGCGCTCCAGTCACGGTCTGCACGGCCACTACGGTCGGGGGTTCGAATTCCCCCTTGGGTTTAGATATTTGTGCCGTCCTTAGTATTAGCCAGTTCATAAGTAGTTTGTAAGTTTAGGTACTGATGACCCTTTACCTCAGTGGTCAGCGACACTGCCACTGAGTTACGGAGGCGGACTGCACAATAGTAATGCTGATTAGTTGTTTGACTTTTGCAAGCCTAGTAAGGGTAAACGCATATATATCATTGCCTTGAATCTTAATTTGCTCATTCCAGCTTTTACCGGCCTCGATGAATACATGGATTGACACCTTCTGGATCATCAGCCATAAATCAAAATATATTTGATTTCGTTACTCTTTCTGAGAAATTTTCAGTGGTATTCAAACTGTCAGTACAAACATTTTTACATGTTTCTTTTTTGTTCAACCGTTATAATTTTCAGCATCCTTGCCTTACTAATTTTGTTGTGAATTTATACCTTTTCAGCAAATGATCGAATACTGTCAACATCAGTTAACTACCTTATTTGCGATATTATCATGGAACTACAGGAAACTCGCGTACCTGATAATAGGCTTTCACCTATAAAAATTTCAGTAGCAGGTTGTCCAAGATTCATATAAAACGTCACGACATTTCGTTCCTCTATTATTACGCTAATCAACTTTAATGTAGAACAAAATTACAGCACTGCTACAAACTAAGACTACGGTCACGCTAGTTTTTCTGCAGAGACAACTGAGATGTTGCATTCTACCAAGGCATCACACTTTACAGCTATTGACCGATTATCTTGGGCTCACTATTGCTTACTGAGTGACACAATCAGTCGTGTTATTTTATAAACCCATCTAGTACATTACCATTACCTGACATTTCAGGAAGGATGCGATCTACTTGAGTTAAGCCCTCCCACCCCCCACCACCAACGGAGATGTAGTCAAAGTCACTTTTTTTAAGTCACTTATTTTCTCAAATTCGCTTTCGATTAACTAAGTCATTATCTTCATATCAGCAGTGTCTAAAAATATCGCCCACTTGCCTGTATTTATTTGAAGTAACATTAAAATAGTCATTCGATCATGTCATAAAAGAAAACCGAAATTTTTAAAATTTCCATGTCTGTCACCTACAGTCAGTGCTGTGACAACGAAATTATACAATTTCACTCACTACTTCCTTTGCACATGAAAATTTGGACTTTACTTCCAATATATACAAGCTAGTGAACAATATTTGTAGACAATACTCATCTGAAGATCATGAATTAGTTCATCGATACCGATTGTTAGAAAAATAAAGGACTTCAAAAAAGCAATCATATTTATATTTCCATTTGGAAGTTGTTCATCTCCTATATGTTGCAGCCAGGGAAAAAAAACAATGTTCAAATGTTTGTAAATATATGGCACTTCACTACTCAGGTTAGCAGTCCATGCCGGCCGCGGTGGCCGAGGGGACTGAGGCGCTTCAGTCACGGTCTGCACGGCCACTACGGTCGGGGGTTTGAATTCCCCCTCGGGCATGGATATTTGCGCCGTCCTAGTTCGTAAGTAGTTCATAAGTAGTTTGTAACACACACACACACACACACACACACACACACACACACACGAAGAAGGACTCGAACCTCCGACGGCGACCAACCGAGCACTACGCAGCAAAGCGCCTTAGAGCCCTCGGCCATTCCACCACGGCAGCCAGGATTATCCTTCCTCTTGTAGAACATCTCGTTATTCAGTCTCTTATACAACCTCTATTATCAGCAAGGGAACATAACGTTCATTTTAGATGCTTCTTCTTGTTTTGTTTATTTAACACTTTTGTTTTCTTTACTAGTTTTATATATAAAGGACAGTCAAGAGGGCAAAAAATTTTTTTCGACTAGTTTCGGTCTTATTTTAGACCATCTTCAGGAAATTAAGCTCTGAAAAATATCATAAATACATTTAGAGGGCTTTCAGTAATATACATTAGTGTCAAACTTAAATTAATAAAGAGAAATAAAACGATGTTATACCCATTGATGTTGTGGAGCTGGCAGGTAACTGGGAGCCTTCCAGTGCGTCACTGCTTGGCTGGAGCAGTACAAGGTTTACTGCTCTTAAATAGCTGAGCCTCCGTCCCTTTTCCAGCTCCACCCATCTTTCATAGCCAATGAAAAGACTACATAGATGAATTTACCCCAAAAATATAAAATGACAAAGAAATGTATGGCTAATTATAATTTTATATTTTTGGGGTAAATTCATCTATGTAGTCTTTTCATTGGCTATGAAAGATGGGTGGAGTTGGCAAAGGGGCGGAGCCTCAGCTATTTAAGAACAGTAAACCTTGATCCAGCCAGCAGTGAGCACTGGAAGACTCCCAGTTTCCTGCCAGCTCCACAACATTGATGGATATAACATCGTTTTATTTCTCTTTATTTATTTTTGTTCAAGTTTGACACTAATGTATATTACTGAAAGTTCTCTAAATGTATTTATGATATATTTCAGAGCTTAATTTCCTGAAGATGGTCTAAAATAAGACCGAAACTAGTCGAGAAAATAAAATTGTTTGCACTCTAGACTGTTCTTTATATATAAATTTACATAAGAGTGCTGTTTCCCATAAGTGAAACAAAAATGTTTCCAAAAATATATAATTTAGTTGTATCACGTTATTGAAAACAAAATGGAAACACATTGACAAACAGCAACAACTAAAAGGACCCATTATCAAGAGATGCAGGACGCCTATTATTCTCCTTGCCCATGCAGATGCGTAATAAATATCTATGGATTATGTCAGCAGCAGCCTACAGCCTCTCAAACTGGAGCTAACCCAGGAATGTTGTGAGCTGTACTGTACCTCCAGTTTACACTCCCTCGATGGTCGTGTTATTTGCAAGTCGGCAAACACAGCCAGCCAGCGCTCAGCGGTGAGGACAAGTTATGGTCGGTGTTGTGGAGGCGGCAGTACAACAGGGAGGAAGCATCGACCGCTACAAGGGGGCAGGGCAGCCCTGGCTGCGTGTTGTCGCCGTCTGTTGACAGAGGGCGCCGGCGTCTGTTGTTTGTCACCGCCTGCTAACGCCGCCGCTGCTGCTGCTGCCGCCCAGAACCTTCACATCCATCAGGCGGTGGCCGCTGTTTGCCCGCGCCCACCCAACGACTTCCTCTCCGCCCGCCGAAGAAAGAATCTCGGAGGAAACGGTGAACTCACGCGGAGCGCTATACATTATGGCCGAGGGGAGACATATGATGATGGCAGAAGCCGTGGCTTTATACACTCTATCTAGAAGGACAACTGTGCTACAAGCAGACACATCACGAACAGGAGAATAAACGTAATTGATCCAGCCAGTGGCGTAACTAGGACTTGGCCCTTGGGGGGGGGGGGGGGGGGATAGACAGCCAACCATCTACCATTTCCGTTGAAGAAACTAATTCACTCCCATCGAATGAAAGCTTATGGTAAAAACACTTACCTTTACCAGATTGCTGTTATACGATTTCTTTCTTTCTTTCTTTCTCTTTTCCTTCTATTCGGGGTCTGGGGAGGTTCTATCCCCCTCCCCCCATAGTTACGCCACTGGATCCAGCCATATACCATTACGACTTTGTCACCAACCATTGCAGTCCCAAGGACTTTCACACATGGAGCTGTGCTTGATTTTCTGCACACTAAAACTAAACAAAATGTTCAAATTACTGGTAAAAACAAGGCTTTCGATCGCAGTAAATCGGTTTATAATCACAGATCGATTTCGGTTAGGTAACTAGCCATATCAGTATAATATGAGGCGGCCAACCATCCCGGATTTTGCGAGACAGTCCAGTATTTGGATTCATTGTCCCACATTGCGATGATTAATGAAAATGTTCCTCAAATTGACAAGTGTCCAGCATTTTAGTAATTTTATAATTGTCGATCTTAGAGCACAAGCCGAAACTATTTGTGTACGGCACATAATGTCATAATGCTTGCAAGTCAATACACTCATCTTACATTAAATACAAATTCAAATGTTCAAATGTTTGTAGAACTTATGGGACTTAACTACGGGGTCATCAGTCCCTAAGCTTACAAACTACTTACGAACTAGCTAAGACTAAGGACGGCACAAATATTGAACCCCCGACTGCAGTGGCCGTGCAGACCGTGGAGCGCCTCAGTCCCCCGGCCACCGCGGCCGGCACATTAAATACAAAAGAAAAAAAAAAGATACATATCATGTCACTATTTGAAAATGACAAATTCGTTAGCAGTGGAAGTTGTTTTTGTTTTAATCTGGTACTGCAATCGGTGTTAGGATTACTAATTAAAATTTAATTATATTTTTCGTGTATTTTCTGTGTCTTCTTAAGTACGTTTCAATAAGTGTAATTGAATATTTTTCGGTGCTCAAGGTGGCAAACATGAGGTAATATCATCACAATCTGCATAGACTTATTTAAAATTTGACATGTAAATACAATATCAGAATTCATCTTACTTCCTTCAGGAATTAATAGGCGGTGAAATCTGAAAATGCAACAACTAAAATAAGGGAGCATTACATGTACTAAGGCACAATTAAACTCTGCATTTTATCAAAAGAACTTCTATAATTAAAGTAGTTCAAATGGTCTGAAAAATTAGTTTTTATCAAATGCAATTCGAGGTTAATACAAAACATAATTCTTTGCGCGGAGTAAGCTACGTATCAAAATCTGTGGAGCACGATGCTCTAAGAGCTGGAACAATAAAAGTAGTAAAAACAAAGAAGATGATCAGAAAAACGTAACGGAGAAAGTATGTGTAAAAATTGTAAGACTCAAAACATTCAAAATGGGAGCATGAGAAATATTAATGAACTGTAAATAAAGATTGAAAATTACGTATAAAAAGTCACTCATGTTAGACACTGTATTTTACTTTAAAAGTAAATAAATGGGCCTACTCTGCTAGCCTAAATTCCTTTCCTGGTTTTAGAATAACTGGCACAATGAGTCACGTGATCTTAGGAATCCTTTACATCGTCGAAATGTCCCACATTGACTTTTCAAAAAGTTGGTCGCTTTAGTATAACATCGTATGTATGTTTCCCAAGTTGCCGTTTACATTAAATTTCAACGGCAACTTGCGAAACATACCTACTATATGACCCTGATGATGGCTAGTTACCTAACCGAAATCGATCTCTGATTAATAAACAGATTTACTGCAACCGAACGATTCGTTATTCCCAGTAACTATACCAACGGTCGCTGTGCACAATAATCCAATTATGGATTCAAAAAAAGTTAAAATAACATGTTTGTTTTGGTGGCCGAAAAGCACAGATATACCGATATGCAGCACCTGTGCTGGCAGATATATAGAACAGAACAGCACAACCTTTGATGTCAGGTATAAAGAACATATGAGAGCGTGGAAATATGGTGGATACATTCCACATTTGCGGAACATCTAAGATAACAGAATCACAGACCAACCTACAGAGGAGATGACATGATAATAATTAGAATAAATACAACATATCTTCTCACACTTCAAGAAAATTATCACATGCAGAAAACAAAACCTGAAAAGAAGAATGTGCTGAATGATCACGTAAACGTATCAAACAATTCACCGTTTACGCTGCTAGACACAATAGTTACATTGCGCAATCCCTCAGGCTCTCATTAAACCCCCTTTCACAGATTATTTAAATCAAGCAACAATCAACTAAACAAAACGTCTACCACTCCTATACAAATGTTGCAATCATAAGACTATTCTCTGACACACACACACACACACACACACACACACACACACACAGACATATACTCTCTCTGCCCCCTTCGTATTCTCCCGTTTCAAATAAAATTCTCACTGTTTCATTATGTTCACACACAAAGGTTAGCAACCAACATACATTTCGTTACGTTGTAAACAAAGTAAATGAAACACCAAAATACAGAAAGTAAATCATGACTGCTAAACACCTCCAAAATGTCTACAGCTGTGCAAAAAAAGTATCTTAGTTGTACAATGTGCAACGTGTGGTCTTGATCAGGTGGAGGAAACAGCAGAAGATAGTTGAAAAGACAACGGAAATGTAAGTAAAACCTTCTTCCCTTATGTAAAAAAATACGTGAACTGTTTTTATAATCTCGAAACAATACATCTCACAAAAAATTATACTTGTAGATACCACTGAAGATACCTTTAAAATAAGAGTCGAAACGCGTCTGTGAGAAATAAAATCAATTGTAGCAAACAAAAGGCGTTTTTTCACCTTCAAAAATGAAGAATAGATAAAATGTTTGTAAATCTATTGGACCTAACTGCTATGGTCATTCGTTCCTAGACTTACAAACTACTTAAACTAACTAACACACACGCACGCACACACGCACATACATACCCAAGGGATGACTCGAAATTCCAGCAGGAACGACCCCCCCCCCCCCCCATGCAGTAGCATGACGCCTTAGACCACGTGGCCATTCCGCGTAACAGCGTTCACATCACGAAATAAACGACGAAGTATATGCATCAAATATTCGTGTAATTTCGCCGGCGTGAATGCTTCTACACGGTCTTATTCCACTGCGTAAAAGAAAGTATGAAGTTATATCTTGTCTAGAAATTGAAACACTTGTAATCGCTGGATACACGCAACACACACATGATACCGTATTTTCAGTATTGGACTCATCTCTTCCTAGTATGGGCGCTGATGACCACGATGTTGAGCGCCTTAGAGCTCCAATAACAACAACAACAACAGCAACAACAACTGTATTTTATTTACGTTCAGTATATATTTTGTTTTTCCTTTTTGCTGCCAACTCTGCATACTAATGCAAATATGCCTCCGATGCAAATGAATAATATTACTCGGACGCCATAAAGTGGTAGTCGGTCGGAATCGTAAACAAATGACTGCTATGCACGTACCACTTTTGACGTTGTAAAAACGCCTTCGCCACAGACGTTTGCTTGGGGAAGAAACTCTTAGGCTGTGTGAAAGGGTTTTTCTTCTTCCGTAAAAAAAACGAGTGTCCAATTGTTTGTTTTCCTCATTTGTTTATAGTTTCGGTTGACTGGCACAATACTCAGAGTAGTAATAACAGTAATAACTTGCGATTGATAATTATAAGAAAAATAGTTTCCGATGCTCGCACAACTTAATTGTCTGCATATACATTTTTCCCCACAATAATGATTGTATAAATTGACTTTCAAAGAATGTTATGTGGTTAATTATACCGCATTGGGTCAATATTTTAACACTTGTTTATGTATGTTACCCTTATCTTACACAACCTACCACAGAGGCGATTATTTTAACGTCTTCTCTCTCTCTCTCTCTCTCTCTCTCTCTCTCTCTCTCTCTCTCTCCTTAGTTCGGCTTCCCTTCACTACCCACTCATTTTACAATACATCGACAACTAACAACTGACGCCCCATAATAATTTTCCTTTCGTGCCTTCTGTAGATTCAATTTACCAATCAGTTCAAAAAAATCCTTTATTCTCAGTTGTGTCACTATATCTCACCTTTCTACATTGTGTGAAAGTTACCTTAGCATTGTACTAGTCCGATAGGTAATACAAATTTACGCACAAACTTACGTATCGAACATAATAATTTATCAAAATGCGAAGAGAATAGATAGTTTCACCATGGGAGTAAAATTCTGCATAAAGTGTCTCACCTACAGCACACTGCGTGAAAAATAAAGAAAAACAGCACATTGGTTTTTACAGCTGTCAATCAATGCAAGAAATATTTTAGAAAAAATAACTGAAATTGGTATGAGACCTAACGGGTCACGAATAGGTCTCTAAACTTATACACTACTTAAAATAGCTTACTTATTCTAAGAACATCACACACACAGCCATGCCCGCAGGAGGAATCTAACCTCCGGCGGGAGCGGAAGCGCAATGCGTAACATGGCGTCTCAGACCACGTGGCCATTTAAGTGCGGCAAAGAAATTTTTACCCAAGGCGTTTGAAACAGCACGAATGACGGCTTTTGTTTGACTGACGGTTGATTTTATAAACTGTGCCCGTTTATAGGTTAAGACTTAAATATTCTACATTCATTAATGTGACATTTCTTGCAAATGAATTACATCTTTCAATGTCGTAAGAGACCTTGTTAATACGGCCAGAAGTAGGCTGACGTTTGACGGCAGAGGTTGCAAACCCCCCCCCCCCTCCCCACCTCCCACTCTCGTCAAAGTTTGCGCCCACAGTTTCACATACTATGAGGAAGTTCCAGACAGTGGACGACAAGATTACTTTCATTTATGGTGCAGTTTCATTAATATTCGGAGATGGCCAATTACGAAAACTTGTGCTGAAGTCTGTGAACGTCAACCGTGGAGAAATTTGCTAACTTTCTAGTGGAAGTTTATAAACTCATACCTACTTAGTATCGTGTAGTAACGGAGTTTGGTCCCAATGAAGATGTGATATAGAATCAGAAAGATTCCGTGGGCGTTGTTGTATTGATCCATAACTGTCATCTACCTGCCGCCAAAAATCCATCATGTCTCATCGAAGGCGCAACGAGCTAGCTGGAAGGAGTTGATACGAAGTTGGGGACCTGAAATTGATTCCATATTTGTTTATTTCTAGAAGACGTTTGACTCGGTTCCTTTCAAGCGACTTTTAATCAAATCACGAATCTTTGGAGTATCGTCTCATTTGCTCGATTTGATCCGTGATTTCTTTCCGTAAAAGACACCGTATTAATACAGTAAAATATGAAAATATATTAAAACTCATCGTGTGAGACAGATGTGATATCTGGCGTTCCACAAGGAATCACTTTAGAGATAACCTGAGCAGCGAACTTAGGATGTTTGCAAATTTTGCTTGATTTACCGCCTAGTTAAGTCACTGGAAGATAACTATCAATTGCGACATGTTCTAGAAAAACGAAAAGTAATTTAGTGACTTAACTGTAATTGACGTTTATATCTTTAACACTGCTAGTAAAATTATTTATTTGTTTATTTACAATGAGCTCATTTCGGCTTTTCGTGCCATCATCAGGTTTTATTTAATGTCGTTCTTATTGCTGTCCTTTCTGCTTAAGATGTTACTGATTTTAAGCAATTATGACTGAGTTGTACGCCTGTAACAGACGGTTTATTTTCTGCTTCAGTAAAAATGATAGCTATAGTCAAAGTGTTTCAACGATATTGAATGTCGTAGAAACACTGACTATAGATTACACTCGTAAAATGCCAACGACGACGACATATTATGCTTTAAATAGTTAAGAAATAATGGCAACGTTCTTTCTTGAATGCTAAATGTTTTGTCGAGTTCGAGATACATACCAATAAATGATCATCGTAACACCGCGCACGAACTGAAAAATAGAAATTTTCGGTTTCTCCCTCGTGCTCTTCGAGAGTGGAACTGTAAAGAAATAGTATGAAAATGATTGTTTCTGAAAACATGTCCATAGACACAGTGATTTAGGTAAATCAGTTTAGATGGCTTTTATTTATCTCTTGGTTACCAATGTCGACCTTTTACGAATATAACATCATTTTTCCCTCCAGCTAATTCCCGCTGATCTGACATCTGTCAGTTGCTCGACATAGAAAAAGCCTCCGACTGTGTGTAGCTCCCCGGTCACTCAAGCTCCAAACCTACGCCCTTTCTCTTAATTACGTCCGCTTCCTACGTTTCAACAGTCCTCCTACATCACTGTTTACAACTCCCTTTTGTTCTACCCCTTTGCCGACGTCCCCCATGAATCCGCCGTTTTCCCTTTTCTTTGCCGTACCTCATGTAGCTACTCTGCAGAAATGTCCTGTCCACCTCTTCCAATACGTTGATGACACCGCCTTCCTTGCTCTTGCATCCACTCTATAACTCAATACCTCCCAATCATCATAGATCGTACAAACCTTCTTTCCGACTGCACCACTTCCACCTCGCCCTGTTTGACCGCACCATCGACATAACCCCCACCCTCAAATACCTATGTCATCCGCTGGACCGCTGCCTTACCTGAAACCCACACCTAAAAAGCATTTAACAATAAGACCACACCCTCCTCTGCGTCCTGAAATTCCTGTCCGGCCAGACAGTGGGCCTTCAAATGTTTGTAGAGCTTATGGGACTTAACTATGGAGTCATCAGTCCCTAAACTTACAAACTACTTATGAACTAGCTTATACTAAAGACGACCCCCGACCGCAGCGGCCATGCAGACCGTGACTGACAGACTGGCACGCCGCAGACGGCTCGGCCACCGCGGCCGGCCCTAGAGCTACTCCGCATCCGCTATGTTCACTGAAATATCTACTCCTTCTGCTTCTCGCTTAAAGAACGCTTGAATCCTGTATATTACGTCCCTCGCTTGTTTATGGACAATGTTTCGCCCACTTTCACCGTCAGCCATGACTACTCGCAGCAGATGAAACAAAAATCCACCAAATAACTCGCTAATATGCCGTACAAATCTTTCACTGCCCGAAGTGTTAAAGGCAGAGGGCTCACTACATAACTAACGCTTATTGACTGTCGGAGAATGCGTGACGTCAGTGGCGCAGAAAATGCCTAAGCTCGGCTGCCGTCGTCGTACATGAGTCCAACCACACGAACAGGTAGCCACGGATGGAAGTAGTTAGACCGCTGGTGGCATTTCTCATGTCGCCTGGAGTTGGAGTTTCGCGCTATTCGTTGTATGCTGGCAAACCGCGACGTTGACTGTCTGAAGGATTGTTGAAATCGTAAGCTGAATGCCGCAGAGGAACATCACTTGCGTGCAAACAGAATCGGAAACTTCCTGGCATATTAAAATTGGGTGCCGGAACCGGGACTCGAACCTACGACCTTTGCCTTTCGCGGGTAGGCGCTCTACCACTGAGCTATTCCGACTCGATTCACGGTCCATTCTCACAACTTTAGTTCTGCCAGTACCTCGCCTCCGGTTCCGGCACAGAATTTTAATTCGCCAGAAAGTTTCAAATCAGCGCACTCTGCGCTGAAGAGTGAAAGTTCCATTCTGCAAACAGGCTCCTTTCTTCCAGGAGTGCTAGTGTTGCATGGTTCGCAGCAGGGCTTCTATGAAGTTTGGAAAGTAGGAGGCGAGGTACTGGCGGAAATGAAGTTGTGAGGAGGGACCGGCTATAGGCCGCAAGGTTGTCGGTGTGCCAATACACCACGCCACACTTCGCGTGTGCAGCCTATGCTGACGACGTCGTCTTCGTAGGCCTAGGACACTTCAAACGAATGCGTTCAGTCGAATGGCAAATTGCACACGTTGATGGTTGACCTATATAGGTTATTTGTGCACGTCAGCCATCAATGACGAGATAGGACGGAATGTGCGTCTTAATCAATGCTCACGCTTCTCACGCCACTAAGAACCTTGTATCGATAGGCGGGGGTTGGGAGGGGGGATGGATTTGTGCCGTCCTAAGTATTAGCTAGTTCGTAAGTAGTTTGTAAGTTTAGGGACTGAAGACGCCATAGTTAAGTCCCATAAGCTCTATAAACATTTGATTTTTTATTTTTATTTTAGGCGCTGGAACCATTTCTAATTCGTTACTGACTGTACCGTCCCGTATCGCGTCAACACACTCGCTATGTACTCATTTGGGCATTACATTAAACACACAAACAGTCCGAATTCCGTTTCCAGTAGGCCCTATTTGGACATTACTCACTGCCGTCTGCGTCTTTAAATTTACTGACATCACCTATTTTGTGTATAAACTTCCTACAAAATGTTCAAATGTTTGTAGAACTTATGGGACTTAACTACGGGGTCATCAGTCTCTAAGCTTACAATCTACTTATGAACTACTTAAGACTAAGGACGGCACAAATATCCATGCCCCAGGGGGGATTCGAACCCCCGACCGAAGAGGCCGTGTAGACCGTGACTGGAGCGCCTCAGTCCCCTCGGCCACCGCGGCCGGCAAACTTCCTACAGTCTTCACCATTATACAATTTCAGAAATAACATAAACTATACGAAATCAAGCTGAAATGCGTTTTACTAATTCCTCGGGTAATTTTAACGTCTCTAAAAGCTACTCACATATTTCAAAGGCCGTCGGGTGCTTGGAACGTCTATCAAACACGCACTGCGCGGTGTTTGCTCTATTCATTGTGGACATTTCTGGCAGATCTGAAGATATCCACACAGCAAAGCGTATATGTCGAACGCTCGACGCCTGCTCCTTCCGCTCGAGTAGCTGGTCGACGTAAACAAAACAAACACTGGAACCGCGCACGATGTTACCTCGTCCACGCTTCCCTTCCAACCCAAAATCTCAACTAACAGCACCGTACGATGGTTGTGCTCTCTGCCTATTAGTTGCTCTTGCTGTCAGCCGAAATTGGATTCCTGCAACGGATCGAGCGTATGTATGCGTCCTTATTTAAAACGTCAGTTGCCGGTTGGAGTCATATATACAATTACTGATATGGTCAGGGTCTACATCTGCTCCCGGGTATGTCTTACAGTTTGAATCGTGGTTCCGAAGTCTGTCTTACCATCATAAAATCCATCTGTTACCTTCAGGTATCTCTTGGAGTCTTCCACGTCTACAACCGATTCCATGATTATTAAACGAAGGCAGACTACCACACCACTAACGATTAAGGCGCCTTGGAATAGTCTATGTTCGATTTCCCTCCACATCACAAACTTTAATTCCGCTTCTGTGTTCCAAAGATAATTGCCACTACTGTCAAGGCTCTCTATGCAGCGGAATAACACCTCGGCAATGGACATGGTGGAACAATACTGTTAAGGTGATATAAATATCAATTAATACGAATAAACAATCCCACAGACGGATTTACGTCTGAAATATGTCAAAGACATTATTGATAAATCTGAATCATTGAATTAAAATTTAATTCGTCTCGAAACTGTGCTGATCCCGAATGGAAATTAGAATCTGGAGTGTAACCTGTCGTGGTGTCGCACATCGTTACAGACCACAAAATCTTTGCCCTCGCAGGATGCAGGCCCGAACGTGGCGCCGGATACTTGTGACTGTTAAGGCACTCTTAGGGACACGGAAGCTACAACTTCAACGCAAGGTCGACCTTATTAACATCTTTACTTACTCAAGGGCTTGGTATGTGGCACAGGCTTTGAGCCTAACGAGGCTCATTTCCAGGTTGATCTCACAAGCTTTTTATTGGCTGCTGTTAAGCCATGAGAACTTCGAGGTTAGCGCTGCAACCTGCACTTTGGATACGAGACATTGGGGGGCCTCGCATTTGTGAACTTGTGGCGGACGTGCGCGGCGCTGTTCGTGCTCCGAACGACCGACATGCAGTCCAGCAGCCCAGGCCGATCGACAGCGACGCTGCTTGCAGCGTATCAGCTGATGGAGCGCTGATGAAGGTGGATGACGTGCCACATGAGCTGGCATAAATCAGAGACTTTTAACGACATAGGAGAGGTCCTCGATAATGCAACCGATCACCTCAGAACTTCACGTCGACGTCATGTTGCTCTAAAAAGACAACCACCACTCCACAAACAGGAATCCCGTTTGCCAGATGTGAACAGGAAGCAATCATCCAGTGTTACCCTTCGAGGTTCGCTAAGTGTGTTTCGGGCTGATTAATAATACAATAACAACGAATCAGCGATCAGCGGATATCCACTTGCGCCCCTCTGCCAACTGTGGAAGACGTGTCACCTCGACACACGTGAACACCGCTTTCGGTGTCAGGGAGACGGAATCCCCAAAACATGGCCAAAATCCCAAGAAGACGTATAATTAACACAAAACTCATCACACGGGAGTGTTTGACGTCACTGATTACGAATTTGACGGTAAAAATTGTCTAAAATGGTGGAGCTAATATAGCAACGTGACTCATGAAAATGCATAATAATTTATTCATAATAGTGTATGTGTAGTATTTAGAGACTAATAATACACTGCCAACGTGGTTTGTTTATGATACGGTAAGGTGGTACAACATAAGTTTCCGCGCCATTTGTCAGTCTCGTAGTGTTTCGTTGTGTGGCGTTGTAAACTTGTTTCTACAGCTTCTCCTGTCTTTTCCAAGAATACACCACTTTGTGCCAAGGAGATATAAATTTTTCCCCGTTAAGAGGTAAGTGAAGCTACTTACAAGGGGAGGCCGCCAATTGTGAAATTCAGATTCGATTCATACTGCGCATAATGAAAGCTCATGGCCAGAGGTGTAATTTGGCAAAGCACCAAGATGCACTTTTCAGCCGTTGCCGAGAAAATCGACAATTAAAAAAAGCCGTTGTGGTGAAATACTCTCTATGATAAATATTGTATAGATGCTTAACGTAGTGGTAAGCGCTTGGGTTCGTAATCTGAAAGTCGCCGGATCGAATCACGCGGCATGCAACAGTTTTTTATTATTTGTTTTTTGTAATTCAAATGTACACACACACACACACACACACACACACACATACATACATATATATATATATATATATATATATATATATATATATATATATATATATATATATATTACGGTAATAACATTTGATGTTCGAAGTCGCCAGTTTTCCCATGACAAACGACTTTCAAACAACTTATTATATGCAACTGGCGACTTGGAACATCATTATGTTTACCTCAAACAAAATTGTATTTCACAAATGTTATTAATTGTCTTCATAATGTTTACCACATATAGTTAACGATATTCCGAAACGAATACGTCAAACCTGACGAACGATAGAACAATTTTTCTGAATGTCAATCAGATGTCAACAGATATTTTAAAATACAATAGTTCTTGTAAAAACGCATCATTTATCAGATGTGCTCGTTGTCGTTCTGTTTTCTTCTTTCCATATTTCTATGATATCATTCTGGTTCAAAATAATAATAATAATAATAATAAAAAGTTGCATTCAGCGACCTTCGGATTACCAACCCGAGCGCTTAATGCTGCGCCATGCCTCTGAATTTCACTTTTGGCGGCCTGCCCTTGTTAGTCTAACGGGCTCTTATAAATTTTCTAGTTAAGGGTGACTGGATTCGCTGCCAGAAACGCAATGTTTGGTGCCACGAAGTATTCGTTGGTGCCTGACGGAAAGCGTGATTTTTATGGGGAAGATTCCCGTAATCATAATAATACCAGGCAGTGATCACAATTGTACCTAGTGTGGTACATTTTCGATCGTTTTTCTCAATTCTGTAATCTATTTTTGTGTTTATACTATCACTTGTAATCGACTAATATTTGTATTACATATTCATTAAACATACAAGAACGAGTGCCATTGTTAAAATTATTTATTTTCTCAATATATTTCCAGTTACAATATCACTTGTCCGAAATGGTCGAAATTGTACCACCTTATCCTTACGCACACTTCGTAATTCAATAATATGATGAAACAATCTTCAAAGTCGGTGATCGAACACAAATAACAAATATGATAGTATAATTAACGTTAGATGTAATAAGTGTAGCTAATAAAGACAATCGTTCTTAACATTCAAAACTTAATATGATTGAAGAAGATTCTGATCATACAGAATGGTATGATTAGTTTTATACATAGAAATCAGAGTCAGTATCGCTCTCGAAGTTCTCAGAGACAGAATCCATATCGGAATTTTCCATGGGTGATCGTATTGTAGTTGGAACTGCAGGGGACAGTAACAGCTTTACTGCCTCCTTTGACAAACGTTTCAAGTGTGTCTGTGGCAGCTTACTAATACTCTACTGGATATGTATGGATTGGAAGTTACCAGAAGCCTGTTTAAAACATCTTCTATTGTTTTTAAACGAGATTATTTTCAGGAAAAGTCTCCCAGATATCTTTTAATGTCTTAGTTCCTCGCTTCCTGCTCTTCTTCGGATAACTGACCGATCGGCAACAGTTCGTGGGCACTTGTAAATATTCATTGTACAAGAGAAATGGCAGATTTTCGCAGCTGATTCTTATCAATTCAATCTATAGTCTGGGACTTGAAATTCCGCGGTATATTGCGGTATATGCTACTTATGCTCTAGTTGAAAATGCAAGTTCGGCAAAACATGGTCGTTTCGCACAGACATCGGAAAAATCTATATCTATAAATGTGAATGCCTGTTCGGTGTACGCTTACCACGTTCGAAAGACAAGACGCAGAGAAATATTTGTACAGTTACTAATTTATATCTGAGGAAGGTTTTAGGTACGGTTTTATAGCGATCTGATAGATATGTAGTAATTTGAAGAATATAACCCGAAATGCGGAATAATAATTACTGTTTGAAAATTATATTTACTCTTTCAAAATTGTTTTATTGGTTGCATTGTTGCTTGAGGGTTGGTAATGATAAAAGGGTGGAGTATATTGGGATGGAAAGTTATCGATGTATATAAAATTCTACGTGTGTGTGTGTGTGTGTGAATATTTCGCTCTGCAGCGAAAACTACAGAACGCAAACGAATGGTCTGTGTGTAATAGTTGTCCGCAGTCTCCCGTTGTACAGCATAGCAGTTCCATGCCGATAGCTATAACGGAAGGAAAATATGGTGGTAGAAAATTGTCAAATTTTTAAAAAAGTCGGGTAGAAGGCCAGCGATGACGTTTGCGACTCTATAGCAAGGAGGTTACATACAGCGAAAGGTGATGCCACAGGCCATATCTTTGGTCTATTCGTGCTACAATGTCTTCAGGTCTTTCTCTGTAAGGAAATATAAGAATAAATAAATAAAGCAGTAAAAACAATCAAGAGAACAGGCTCTGACAACGGTATACTATGCCTTCCACATCACTTCAACGGGTTCTACATAAATCTATAGTTTTGTTTCGATGTTTATGAACTTTTGCACACCCTACCTGAAAAACAAGAGGAATGTCACTATCTGTATAAAATTTCGTTCGGTGCATGGTGGAGGGTACTTAACTTACGGAATTTTACAAAATGGATAGTTTTGCTCCAATCTTTAGGAATTTTTGCACACATGACCTTTGAACGAAGTGGAAGATCACTGGATATATAAATCTTAGTATGGTACATGACAGAGGGTACCTTGCAGAAAACTTTGCCGAGAGAGGGAAAGGTGGAAGCGTACAGAGAGATGGGAGAGAAAGAGGTAGATGCAGAGAGAGAGAGAGGGGGAAGGGGAGGTGGACTACGAGAGTGTATGATAAATAAACACCCGGGCAACGCCGGGTTTACAGCTAGTATAATATAAATAGGATAACCTTGAAATTTATATTGAGTTAATGTACGAACAATTTTTACATGCCTGTAGCAACCTTTTCCATCTTGTAGAACTGAAATTCTTTGGTTCATTACCAAAATATTCAGTCACAAGCCGAGAGTAAATTTGCCTCGCTTTCAGAGCGCCGCGTGTGCTCTCGACGAAGGTCACTTTTCAACTGACGTAGCTCAACAGGTACTTCTCCTATAATGAAATGCACCATTCCTTCCTCTACGCAACTCACCCATCAAAATCCCGAGAATAAGAAATTCATTTTTGGGGTTGGTCAAGTTATGGGGATTCCGTTCGACCGTGCGGCGGAGCGGCCGAGCTCATTGAGGCGCTATGCTACGATGCGCGAGGCCGTTCCCCGTCGGGGGTTCGAATCCCCCCTTGGGCATGGATGTTTGTGTCGTCTTTAGTATAAGTTAGTTGATAAGTAGTTTGTATGTTTAGGGACGGCCCCACAGTTAAGTCCCATAAGCTTGACAAACATTTGAACATGTCCGCGTCAGTGCGACAGCACGGTGTAGGACCTGTGTCGTGAGGTGGTATGGCTAATTAACAGGGCAATCCCACCACCGTGACTGTCCGATGCGTCCTTACACCTGACTTCAAGACGTTTCCTCTAAATGCAACAGTGTGGCTTCTTGGCCATAAAGTGTATGCTGTAATAAAACTTAACCACAGTGATGTGTTCCCATACATGGGATATATGTGAGACGCTCATTCACGAGTAAAAACCTTTAAATTCGCCCGCAGTATTTTTTTTTTTTTTTTTTTTTTTTTTTTTTTTTTTTTTTTTTTTTTTTTTACTAGCCATGTTTGCTCACTAAATTCTAATTACGACGATATTCTCACGGCGGCGGAAGTATACAGGTGCCTTAAGCAAAACTCTGTTTCTATTAGTTAAGCAACATTTCTATCTATACTTTAATATTTAGAGGAAACTACACACAATTAAATAATAATCCTCAGTCATGGATCTAAATCAAAATAAATGTTGGCAACGGAAACGCAACTATTATCTGCTCCAGAAGGGAGCAGAGACACAAGATACATGAACAAATTAACCCCATATTAATCCAAAATAAATGATAAGGGGAGAATTTAAATTAGCACAAAAGGATTATAGTTGAACAAATTAATTTATTGTTCAAAACAAGAACAACAAGGGGGAAGACCATTTTTTTAAAATTACATTAAAAAACACACCTTACAAAATATTCAAAATATCCACAATTACATGGCCCTAAAATTGCCCACCTGCAAAGTTGAGTACAGGTTAATTACGATCACGTTTCATAGGGGGGAACGGAGAAATTGCAGCACATTCACACACAGATTCATACGCCAAGCCATGCAGTTACTTACCAAGCACCTGACACCAATACACCAAGTCGACAGCCAAGCAATGTGGAGAATGCAGATCGAAGGTTCACTCGCGAACGATGAAATAGTACTTCGCTTCCATAACGTGTCAAGCTAGTGGCTCAGGCTCATGATCAACTATCAGAAACAAAACGCACTTGGTTTAAGGCCACAAAGTGCGGTGTACAGATGGAAGTTGAAGTTTCCCTAGAACTTCTACCTATACAATAAATCAAGATTTCATTAAATAATATCTAAAAACGGTCGCTCCAGCGTTCGTTTAGCACAGGGAGAAGATAACTACAGAAGGTTAAAGTTGTTAGATCAATACAGCACTCTTCTAAGTCGGAACACAAAATATGCAAAAAGTTAACAAAATATAACACAGAGAAAAAAAATCTATTTAATGGCAATAACCACGACAGGGAACACGCTAATCGGCGCACACGTGGGCCGACAAGTACACAGATTACAAGTTAGAATGGACAATTTTCGGGGAAAATTATCACGCTACACTCACTAGGAAACTTCTTAGCAAATTAGCTATACAATTATTAACCACTCATGTGCACTGAATGATGGAAAATCTGAAGGCTTAGTCTGATATCGTCCACGTGTTCTGTCGACAAAGTACGAACAGTATAGGCACTCCCGGAATTAAACTCGCGAAAAGGCATAAGTACGACTATGTAGCCTGAACTAACTCGAGCCACGAGGCCACAACAGAACCAAACCCAGAGGTACTTACCCTACCAGGAACCAAGAAGCGAATGACTAGCTCTCTTTACCACTGCCTAGCCGTTACCGAGCAGGGGAAGTGGAGGGGAGCCCAGAGAGCGTCACCGTTCGTCAGGCAGGTAACCTGACCAACTTCCCGCCAAGGAGGTTAAGAGCAAGCTACATTAGGAATCTTTGCTAAGACTGGGTTCTGCTCAGCAGTTGGCAAACCTACTTCTCGCCCAGAGACATTCAACGCCCAGCGTTTGAAAGAAACGACGACACAAACCAGACGAGGCGCGCCTAGAACTTGCTAAACTTTCTTACATACAATGTTTCATTCATTCTGTGGAAGCCAGGGCCAGTGGGAGCACATCACAGTACACACTACATCTACATCTACATACATACTCCGCAATTCACCGTAAGGTGGGTGGCGGAGGGTACACTGTACCACTACTAGGCATTTACTTTCCTATTCCACTCCCACTAATATACGTTTGGGACCTCATGTACAACAGACACTTAGAATTTTACATACATATAAAACTAAATCAATATATAATGCCTGGTATATCGCATATTGCGAGTGGAGTGTCTTGCTACACTAAAAAAATGTCTGAAGCTCGTCAACATTTGTTTATGGGGAGTCAATTAAATGGAACACGTTATGTGGACGTGTTTCAAACTCTAAAAGTATCGTGAACATTTTGTGAATTTTCTGTCTGCTGCTATACATCACGGATATGAGAATGTGCTTCATGTTTTAAAATTTGGTGATTCCATTTGTTAGGTTGAGGTGACAGTAAATTTAAGAGAAGAGATATTTTGCAAATGTTTCTTTAGTGTTTATCCTTTAGTTGAGATGTTATAATTTGTGTTTAGTGAAGAGGGTCAAGGATGTGCCCCACAGCGAATATGTGGAACTCGTGTCATGTATGTCACAGATAAGGAGTACGTCGCATAGCTAGTAATACTAAACATTTTTTAACATTTCCAGATACGAAGAACACCGTTTTTATTTCCTTGCTGCTGGATGTGTACGTCCTTTTACTCTGAGGGCATTAAAAAAAAGAAAGGAAAAAAAAAACAGAAATAAAAATAAAAATAAATGGTCAAGGCTACAGCTAGCCCGAGGCGGGAATTTCGGGGTCGAATGCATGTTCAGCACAATTTTTCATCTTTGCCATTAGATTTATTTCAGTGCCTTGCAACAGTCGAAATATATAAATATTTCAAATTGCTATCTTATTGGTTATCAACAGCACATGCAGAAACTGCAATAAGGTAGGAAAATAAGGACATAGGACCTGGATAAAATTAAGGAACCTGAGATTCTTGAGAGTTCCGGACGGAATTATAGTAACTGACACATACAGGTGGAGATAAAGCAATAGATGAATGGATAGCTTTGAGAGATGAAACAGTAAAGGCAGCAGAGGAGCAAATAGCTAGAAAGACAAGCAAAGACACAGTGCATTTAATTGATGAAAGAGAAAACATAAAAATGTGGTAAATCAAGCAGGAAAAGTGGAATACAGACGAATAGCAGTGAATGACTAGATGTCAAATTCATCTCGGCAGACGAATGTATAACTAGGGAAATATAGATACCACTTAGAAAGAAAAATACATTTGGAGTCAAGAAAAGGAGCTGTGTGAATAGGAACAACTCAGATGGAAATTAGTCTTGTGTAGTTCGCCAACGAACCAGTTCGGAAGAGCGCTCCCACAGGCGAACTACGCGAACTATTTCCCAGATCACTTCGCTCCTTTTCCGAAGACTTATACGGGGAACAGCAAGAGGACGCGAGAGCGCGCAGAATCACGTGATTCCCTTCTGCCAGTTACCGTCATTTCGAGTAGAGTCAGTTATTTATATAAAAAAAGTATTTTTATTCGCCATAATAAATGCATTCAGCATATTTTGTAGGAAATGAATGTTCAACGATCAAATAAATAAATCAATTTTAAATGTAATATCCTACGAGTACTCTGCATATAAAGTAGCTGAATACCATTATATCACCCTTTTGTGTAAATAATTGGTTTATTTGCCTATTTGATGTTTAGTTGCCCAAAAATACGGGTTATAGCACACGCTTGGGCAACACTGATCATTATGAAAAAAATCTAGCTTAGCAAAAGAAAGAGCATTTACAGCAGTGGTAGCAAAAGCCAAAAAGACTTAAACGAGTAACGATCAGTCTCGGAAATGGAAGCCGACGAACTAACAAGAGCGAACTACTTCGCGAGGGAGCTTGGAACTAAAATATGCGCCACCGGTTGCGAACTAAAATATGCACTACCGGTCGCGAACTATTGTGCGAAACGTGCCTCGCTCCTTAGTTCGTTGGATTCTTTTCCGAAGACTGACATGCAGTAACGAGAGGACGCGCATCAGACTTAAAAATCACGTGCTTGCCTTCTGCCGATGAGAACCATTTCGAGGTGAACGTCTGCCAGCTAGAGTTAGGTAGTTCAGTGCTGCAGTACTTCGGTTTTAAAGTATTCTGCACTTTGCATTATCTGACTAAAAAAATTCCACAATGCCAAGATATAAAAACTCAAACGCGAGAAATTACCCACAAACTGTTTCTTTTGGTCTGCGTGATACCGTTAGCGACTCACGCAGCAAGCGCTTGAATCAGTTAAGTGGGGAAACTTCTGCCACCACCTGCAAGCGCAGACCACACCACTCAGCCGTCACTGGGAGCGGACGAACTAAAAGAGCGAACTAGTTCGCGACAGAGCTGCGAACTAAAGTAAGCGCTCCGTGTCGCGAATTAATATGCGCAAGACTAATGGAAATGCAGTTCTGTTTAAAGAGGGTAAAGCTCAAAAGGTGGAAACAATATATAGAAGGGCACCACAAATGGAACAGACGTCAAGACAATGTTGTATGAAGAGAAGAGGAAGTAGATGAAGATGAAATAGGAGGTACAATACTCAGAGAAAGTCTTGACAGGGCAATGGTAGCCCTAATTCGGAACATGGCCCTTAGAGTGGACGACATTCTGTCAGAGCTACTGAAGACTCTTGGAGAGCCAGACATTACAAAACTACTTCACCTGATATACAAGACAAATGAGACTTGCGAAATACCCTCAGAAAAATGTAATAATCCCAATTGCAAAGAAAGCTTGTGTAAAGAAGTGTAAAAATTACAGAATCATTAGTTTAATAAACCGTACTGCAAAAGTTTAACACGAATTATTTGGAGAAGAATGGAAAAGTTGGTAGAAGATGACCTCGGATATATATATAAGGAATATATAAGGAATGGAAGGTTATTTACAACATGTAGAAAAACCAGACATCAGTTTTTAGAGCGGAATGGCCTGAAAGAGAAACATTGGTTGGGATTAAAGACAGGGTTCTGGCCTTGCCTCAATGTCATTCAATCTGTATATTGAGCAAGTTGTGAAGGAAAACAAGGAGAAATGTAGAGATGAAATTCAGTTTCAAGGTTAAGAATTAAAAGTTTTGCGGTTTGTCGAAGAGATTGTCATCCTATCAGATGCAGCAAAGGACCTAAAACGCAACTGAATGGAATGTACAGTATGTTGATAGGACCGCATAAGATGAAGATGAACAAGAACAAAACTCAGAATATATTCTAATAAATTCAGACGTGCTGAAGGATATAGATTGGTTAACGAAACAAAAAAAAGGTGATGGATCAGTTTCGTTACTTGGGCAGTACAGAAGATATTCGCAGTACAGATGATAAAAAATTCATAATGTCAATGGGAGGAAAGGCGTTTCTGAAAAAGCGACATCTGTTAACTTTGCATATTAATTAATGTGTTGTCTTTTCTATACAGATGAACAGGCGTGCTCGGAATAGTGTTGGGTGCAGTGCTGCATCAAACCAGTTTCCGGATTGAAGAACAGAAAAACAACAACATTATTTTCATTACCTGAAACATTTATTGTCATAATTGCGTAACTCACTAGCCGTAACACTTGTTCCACACCAGTGTTACTAGCAAATAATATGCGCCAGTTGATTCCAGCTTACGCACGTGCCATAGTATTCCACATTTGTTTGTTGGTTTAGAACATATAACGAGTTTATTTTGATGTGCCCAATAACCGTATATTATCCTAATTACGTAAAATTAATTTTAATTGGTGTCGGGATGTGATACAGCACCAACTAAACTGTTATTTTCATTAACAGACAGCAGTAATTAATTTTTCTTCATTAACATAGAAATTATAAGCTTAACTCAAAACTTGGAACTATTGTGTGTCAGTGTAAAAAACATAGTAACAAAAAAATTACATCGACATACATACTCCGCAATTCACAGTAAGGTGCGTGGCGGATGGTACACTGTACCACTACTAGGCATTTCCTTACCTATTCCCTATTCCACTCCCCCCCCCCCCCAAAAAAAAAGAAAAAAAAAAAACGATGCCTATATGCCTCCGAACGGGCCCTAATTTCTCTTATCTTGTCTTTGTGATCTTTACGCGAAATGTAAGTAGGCGGCAGCAAGATCGTACTACACTCAGCTTCAAATTCCGGCCCTCTAAATTACCTCAACAGAAATTCACGAAAAGAACGTCGTCTTTCCTCCAGTGATCCCCAATTCAGTTGCCGGAGCATTTTCGGGACACTCGCGCATTGGTCAAACCTACCAGTAACAAACCTAGGTGCTCGCCTATGAACTGCCTCTATGTCTTCCTTTAAACTGATCTGCTGCGGGTCCCAAACACTTGAGCAAAACTCAAGACGTGGTCGTACATGCGTTTTATACGCGGTCTCCTTTACAGGTGCAGTACATCTTCCCAAAATCTCCCAATACACCGAAGTCGGCTGTCCTTACATGTTCGTTCCATTTCATATCGCTCTGCAATGTTACGCCTAGATATTTGAACGACGCGACAGCATCAAGAAGTTCACTACTAATGTTGTATTCGAACATTATGGGATTGTTTTTCCTACTCATGCGCATCACCTTACATTTTTCTATATTGAGAGCTAGCTGCCATTCTTCGCACCAACTAGAAATTTTGTCTAAGTCATCCTGTATGCTATTACAGTCAGTTAAAGACGACACCCTCCCATACACCACAGCATCATCAGCAAACAGCCGCAAATTACAACTTACTCTGTCCATCATTTATATAGATAGAAAATAATAGCGGTCCTATCACACACCCCTGGGGCACGCCTGGCGATACACTCGTCTCTATTACTTAGGAAGTCTTCCAGTCAGTCACAAATCTGTGAACCTATTCCATAAGCTCGTATCTTCGTTAGATGTTTGCAGTGTGGCACCGCGTCGAACGCCTGTTTGAAGTCGAGAAAAACACAATCCGCCTGTTGCCCTTCATCCATGGCTCGCAATATGTCATGTGAGAAAAGGGCAAGCTGAGTTTCACATGAACGATGTTTCCTAAACCCGTGCCGATTGACAGAAAGAAGCTTTTCCGTTTCAAGGAAATTTACTATATTCGAACTGAGAATATGCTCCAAAATTCTACAGGAAACTGATGTCAATGTATTGGCCTGTAATTGTGTGGTTCGGTTCTCTTTCCTTTCTTATAAACGGGAACTTTGCGCTGAATTAAAGATTCGCGATAAAAGCAAGCTAAGTAAGGGGCCAATGCCGCAGAATACTCTTTGTAAAACCGAACTGGTATTCCATTCGGACCAGCAGAATTTTTCGTATTTAGCTCTCTCAGCTGCTTCTCCACACCGGAAATACCTATTACTATGCCCTCCATTTCGGAATTAGTATGTTGATCAAATGATGGTACATTTTTGCGGTCCTCCTCCGTGAAAGATTTCTTAAAGGTTAAATTTAGAACAGCTTTCAGTTTGCTTTCTTCTATTACTGCTCCGGAATGATCAACGAGTGACTGGACAGGGGGTTTGACCCGCTTATAGATTTTACAGAGGACCAGAATTTTTTCGGGTTCTCGGAAAGATCTTTTGCTAAGGTATGGCTGTGGTAATTATTGTATGCTTTGCGAATCGATCTTTTTATAAAAGCACGAATTTCTACTAACTTTTGCCTGTCATCATTTGCGTGTTCTTTTTTGAATCGAGAGTGCAACTGTCTTTGCTTTCTCAGCACCTTTCTAACATTATTATTATACCACGGTGGATGTTTTCCATCCTTAATCGTCTTTACTGGCACATACTTCTCTAACCCTTTATTTACAATGCACTTAAATTTAGTCCACAATTCCTCTATATCCATAGTCCCGCAATTATACGTTGCCCATTTGCGAAGTGCGATCCTAACATTTGCTTATCAGCTCTTCCCAACAAAAACACGCTCCTAGCCTTCTTGATTGGTTTATGAACTATGGTCACCATCTACGCTATGACAATATCATTATCACTAATTCCTGTCTCTACACAGACATCGTTAATAAGGTCAGGCCTGTTCGTTGCCAGAAGGTCTAAAATATTTCCATTGCGCTGTAGGCCAACATTACGAAGACTAATTGGAATCATACTGACAGATGATTTACTTGTAAAAATTTCAAACAAACTTCAGAAATCGTATTTTACAGTAATCTACATATAATATAAAAACGTATGTATATGTGGTGAATCACCGAGAACTCGCACCGGAAGTATTATGGGAATGGAAGTGCTATTGACATGCTGTTTTATGGATTGTTAGTCGGGGCTCGTATAGTTAGTCATTAAAGAGATTTTAATAATACCTAGAAAGTGTGGTTTGGTATCATGGGCTCGTGTTGGTAGCCAGTAGACCGAATTTAATAATACATAGAAATTGTAATTATATATTCTAATATACACTTTTTTTTTCAAATAGAACAGTGTCTACTGACACTAAGAAAATAAAAACACGTGCAAGTCGATTAAGAGATTTGTTAATGTGAAAAGTTTCTTCAGCAACACTTGTACAGTACCTGTCGTAGCACACGCTAAAGAATAACACGAGTGCATACACTAGTGATGTGGATTTTGATCAGTAAAGACAATGGACTATCATAGACTGTGTTCAAAATGACAGCGCCAGCGACAGTACATGCTTCCAGTCATGTATGGAAAGACTACTACACACGTATAGGCACTGCCGCGAAGATGTCCGACTACGCTGCAGTAATACCCCGTTGTACATCATGTCATAAATAAATAAATAAATCCTATGTTACCATTCCAAAGCATAACGTAAACCTTTTTATTTTTTTTTTATTTTTTTTATTTTTTTTATTTTTTTTTATTTTTTTCTTACAAACATTTCCTTCAATTTACAACGAAATTACGTTCTGAATTATTTTCAACTTGTAGAACACGTTACAGGGGTTTCCGGTTGGTTTTTAATTCTGTGTATGTAATCGAAAATAATAAACAAAATGTTGTAAGTAACGATGACTATCCTACTGCTTCAAACAGCAAAATAAGCTTATTTTCTACCACATCAATAATATTACCATACAGTTTACATCAAGATGTTCAAATGTTGGAATGTTTACAAACTTCTGAGGTCATGATTGCAAGACTTACAAAGCACTTAAACCAAGCCATGCGCACTGAGACGCCGTGCTGCGGTGCGCGCGGCCGTCCGCCGTCGGAGGTTCCGAATCCTCCATCGGGCATGGGCGAGTAGGTTAGTGTACCTTACTTTACGTAGTTCGTAATCTAGGGACTAATAACTAAGCAGTTACGTCCCATAGATTTACAAACATTTGAACGTAAAGTAACTTACGCTAAGGGCAAAACAGTCCTACACACACACGTACGCACGCGCGCGCGTGCGTACACACACAAACACACACACACACACACACACACACAAACACACGCCCATAGGAGAACTCGACACTCCGACGGGAGCAGCCGCACAAACCGCAACGTGGCGCCCCAAACCGCGTCGGTAATTCCGCGTGAATTAAGCGAAGAGTTAACCATTTATCATATATCATGGCATTCACTTTCGTTATGTAACTCAGCAGACTATAGTTAGCAAACAACATTTTCAACGTTTAGCAGGACTAATCTTCCAAATTTATTGTACACCTTTATAATCAGCCTGCTAAATAAATGATATTATTAGTTAAACATGTCTTGGCAGAAATATCGGAAATAAATCGCTCTTGATACTAAAATTAATTAAGAACGGATTTTCATTTTCCTAAACACTTCGTGATGAAATATATTTTGTCAAGACACAGAAAGAACAGTTCTGCATCAAAACGAGAAAATAAATTAATGTATATTGATTAACCATTATACTTCTTATACATAAGTACGTTTATAAGCAAAAGTGCTGGAAAGATTTTACTTCAATTTTTTTCAGCTTCATGAGATGGTGGAAGATTAGAAACACAGACTATGGGAATTGGAAACTGAACAGATTCCAACCAGAACAGGTATGTGGGAACAGTTACACATCGCTGCTTGGTGGAGTTATATTCGAAACAAACGTGGGCGACGTAATACCTCGGTCACATATTTCTCTGGTTACAAGCTGCCGAGATGGCCGCTATAATCGCTATTGACATGCATTTGTTTTATTTTTACCGCGAAGCCGCCTGCCACGCAAATGCGGCTTTGATGCGGTTCACAGAAAAGCCCGCAGCTATTAATTCTATCGTGCAGTCAGTGAATGTCCGATGTTGGTATTCGGAATTTAGAACCCTGGAACTAGAGCTATCAATTTTCGTAAATTATTGCGTACCACGTAGCAGTTCCCTGAAAAAAACGTGCTGGTAAAAAACGAGGTCACCACTGAGAAACGAGATTTAGAAATTCCTCTACACAAGAAAGAGCATTCTGACACCACCCCGCGTCCCCCAACCTGTGTAATCTCGAAGGAAACGTATTTAACATTCTTTCAGTTGATACAATTTTCTGTGAAAAAAAGAAAATATAAATAAATAAAACAAAATAAATAAATAAAAATAAAATAGGTCGTTCCCCGTCGGTAGGTCAAATCCTCCCCCGGGTGTGGATGTTTGTGTTGTCTTTAGTATAAGGTAGTTTATAAGTAGTATGTAAGTTTAGTTACTGATGACCCCGCAGTTAAGTCTCATATGCTTAACAAACATTTGAATTTGAAAATTAAAGTAAAATAAAATAAAGAACGTGTTATACTTTAAACTCTGAAATTCTATTATATTTTTCGAAATAGAAAACGATATTCTATAGATATAGTTTTGCATAACGAGAAACGAATGACATTCGTTAAGTAAGGTACCAATGTACTAGCGATCTGTAAAGTAGTTGTCAATTTTCTTTCTAATTCTTCAGAATTAATTTTCTGCCTTTAGAAACAATGTGGGTTTAGGCCGTTTAGAGACTGCCAGAACCATACGTTCAAATTTACGGCAGATAATGGAAAAATGCTATGAGTGGAACAGGAAATTGTATCTATGATTTATGGATCTAGAAATTACTTATGAGCGTGTTTTTGGAAGGATACTATTGCCAATTCTACAAGCTTATGGAACAGGAGGCGAATTTATACAGGCAATTAAAGGTCTTTACTTAGTTTGTCAGGCAGCGGATAGATTAACAGTAAATTAAGTTCAGACGACTTAGTCAACATGGCGGATTCGATAGTAAGGTTGCAATCTAGTATTTGAGAGCTAGATCAGAGATTTGAGGGTTGTGGTACAGAGATCAGCATCTAAAAAATGAAAGTAATATCTGTAGGAATAAGGAGGAACAAAGAACAGGTGAACGGTTTCGAGTACTTAGGGGGCATTTTCCCAGAGGTTGCCAACATGGAATCAAGGTGTAGCAAAGCTAATGCAGTGTGTGCTTAGCTACGGACTGCTCTCTGCTGCAGGAAGGAAGTCGACACCAAGTTATCAGTGGACCGTTCTATCTTTCGACCAACTTTGAGGTATGGGAGTGAAAGCGGGTGGGTAGAGGTTATCTCATTAATGAGGTTGAGGTTACAGATATGAAAATGACAAGGGTAATTGGACGTACTAATAGATGGGAACAATGACAAGAGAGCTCCCGTTGGAGGTTCGAGTCCTCCCTCGGACATATGTGGGTATGCGTGATGTCCACACCACAGTGTAAGTTTCAGTACACTTCTGACCACTAAAAATGCTACATCACGAAGATGACGTGCTACAAACGCGAAATTTAACCGACAGGAATAAGATTCTGTGATACGCAAATGAATAGCTTTTCAGAGCATTCACACAAGGTTGTCGCCGGTGGCGACACCTACAACGTGCTGACATGAAGAAAGTTTCCAACCGATTCTCATACATAAACAGCAGCTGACCGGCGTTGCCTGCTGAAACGTTGTTGAGACGCCTCGTGAAAGGAGCAGAAATGCTTACCATCACGTTTCCGACTTTGATATAGGTCGGACTGTAGCCTATGACGATTGCGGTTTTCGTATCGCAACACTGCTGTTCCCGTTGGTCGCGATCCAATGATTGTTAGCAGAATATGGAATCGGTGGGTTCAGGAGGACAATACGGAACGTCGTGCTGGATCCCAACGCCCTCGTATCACTAGCCGTCGAGATGACAGGCATCTTATCCGCATGGCTGTAACGGATCGTGCAGCCACGTCTCCATCCATGAGTCAACTTATGGGGACGTTTGCAAGATATCAACCATCTGCACGAACAGTTCAACGACGTTTTCAGCAGCATGGACTATCAGCTCGGAGACCATGGCTACGGTTACCCTTGACGCTGCACCACAGACAGGAGCACCTGCGATGGTGTGCGCAACGACGAACCTGGGAGCACGAATGGCAAAACGTCATTTTTTTCGATGAATCCAGGTTCCATTTACAGCATCGTGATGGTCGCATCCGTATTTGGCGGCATCGTGGTGAATGCAGATTGGAAGCGTGTATTCGTCATCGGCATACTGGTGTATCACACGGCGAGATGGTATGGGGTGCCATTGGTTACCCGTCTCGGTCACCGCTTATTCGCATCGACAGCACTTTGAACAATAGCCGTTACATGTCAGATGTGTTACGATCCGTGGCTCTACCCTTCATTCGATCCCTGCGAAACCCTACATTTCAGTAGGATAATGCACGACCGCATGTTGCACGTCCTGTACGGGCCTTTCTAGATACAGAAAATGTTCGACTGCTGCCCTGGCCAGCACATTCTCCAGACCTCTTACCAATTGAAAACGTCTGATCAATGGTGGCCGAGCAACCGAGTCGTCACAATACGCTACTCTTGATGAACTTGGGACTGGATTGGGGATTTCCTCTGAGAGAGGACACAATTCGTAGTAATCGATGGTAAGGCATCGAATAAAACAGAGGTGATTTCGGGTGTTCCACAGGGTAGTGTTATTGGTCCTCTGCTGTTCCTTATTTACATAAACGATTTAGAGGAAAATCTAAGTAGCTCTCTTAGGTTGTTTGCAGATGACGCCGTCATTTACCGTCTGGTAAAATCACCTGAAGATCAAACCCAACTGCAGAAAGATTTGAATAAGATATCTGTATGGTGTAAGAATTGGCAGTTTAAATAATGAGGAGTGTGAAGTCGTCCAAATGGGTACGAAAAGAAATCCGTTAAACTTTGTTTACAAGATAAATAAAACAAATGTGAAGGCCGTAAAGTCCACTGAATACCTAGGAATTACTATTACATCATACTTAAACTGGAAAGATCACGTAGATAATGTCGTGGGAAAGGCGAACCAGAGACTGTGTTTTATTGGCAGAACCCTTAAAAGATGCAACAGAACTACTAAATAAACTGCATACAGTACACTTGATCGTCCTTTTATGGAATATTGCTGCCCAGTGTGGGATCCTTATCAGGTGGGTTTAAATGGATGAATGCTTAGGGTTTAACGTCCCGTCGACAGCTTGGCCATTAGAGACGGAGCTAACGCTCGGAGTTTTTGAGTTAGGATGAGGAAGGAAATCGGCCGTGCTGGCCGTCCCGGCATATACCTGGAGTGATTTAGGGAAATCACGGAAAACCTAAATCTGGATGGCCGGAGGTGGATTTGAACCACCGTCCTTCCGAATGCGAGTTCAGTGCGTTACCACTGCGCCACCTCGCTGGGTCTCATCATCAGGTGGGTTTGATGGAGGACATCGAAAGAGTCCAAAGAAGGGCAGCTCGTTTCGTATTGTCACGATACAGGGGAGATAGCGTTACGGAAATGATACAGGATCTGGGATGGGAATCATTACAACAACGGCGCTTATCGCTGCAGCGTGGGCTACTTACGAAACTACAATCGCCAACATTCTCCTCCGAATGCGAAAATATATTGTTGAGTCCCACTTACGTAGGTAGAAATGATCATCAGAATAAAATACGAGAAATCCGAGCCCGAACGGAGAGATTCAGGTGTTCATTCTTCCCGCGCGCTATTCGAAAATGGAATGGGAGATAAAATAGTATAACGGTGATTCGATGAACCCTGTGCCAGGCACTTAAATGTAATTCGCAGAGTATGCCTTGTAGATGTAGAACTGTGGTATCGTGTTGAAGTTGCATGGGCATCTGAACCTGTACATGCAATCCAACGTCTGTTTGACTCAATGCCCAGGTGTATTAAGGCCGTCATTACGGCCACCGGTGGTTGTTGTGGGTACTGATTTCTCAGGATCTATGCACGCAAATTACGTGAAAATATAAGCACATGTCAGTTCTAGTTTAATATATTTGTCCAATCAATACCCGTTTATCATCTGCATTTCTTCTTGATGTAGCAATTTTAATAGCCAGTAGTGTAATTTTTAAGTCTAGGGACTGATAACCATAGCAATTTCGGCCAAGAGGTTTACAAACATTCTAACTTTTCTGAATCGCTGAAGATGTCCATAATGAGTAAATGAAGGAAAAACTGGGATGAATATCACAGACCAAGCAGTTCCAACTGGCACGCTGGCCTGTGAGCTAGGGATCTGTCACTTTCTCGCAAGACATAGCATCCCGTCCGTGAACAGATGTCGCATTCGTTTCACGACTCTGAAGAGCATACATGGAAGTGAAACAGCCGGCTGGGCCGTGACGTCACGAGTAACTGCAGTCCCACTCCAATTCCCGCCACGAACACATGTGTTATGTGTCCTCCAAATGTCATTGTCGATGCAAGTGTGAGTGGAAAAATGACATAACATCTACATAAATACTTGATAAGTGACATTGAGGTGCATGGCAGGCGGTTCATCGAACCGTTTTAATGATGTTTCTCTACAGTTCTATTCTCTAACACCTCGCGGAAAAAAAGGAACACCTGAATCTTGCCGTTTTCGATCGGATTTCTCTTATATTATTTTGATGATCATGTCTTCCTATGTAGGTGGATGGTAACAATGTGCCTTCGCATTCGGAAGAGAAACTTGGTATCTCGTAGCAACGAGGAACGCCTTTGTTTTAATGATTTCCACCCCAACTCGTGCATCAGTTCCGTGACAGTTTCTCCCCTATATCGCGACAATATGAAACGAGCTGCACTTCTCTGATCTTTCTCTAAATCGTCTGTCAGTCCTACTTGGCGAGGATCCCACAATGCGCAGCAATACTCCAAAATAGGACGCGCAAGTGTGGTCTAGGCTGTTTCTTTACTATAACTGTTGCATCTTCTAAGTGTTCTGCCAATGAGACGTAGTCTTTGGTATGCTAGCCTTACAATATTTTCTATGTGTCCTTTCCAATTTAAGTTGTTTGTAATTGTTGCGTCTGAAGACGTTTTCCTTTGTCAGGTTTGAATCCACGTTTGTGAAGAAAGACATTAGCACTTTATGACTCCCGGTCTGGACATAAGGATGAACAGGTACTACCGGAAGCATCACTCCGCCTAAAACTACAAATTGTGCATAATAACTGGATGCGTATTTCTTCAGGCAATATAAAATATATGCCAAGAGAATAACAGACGTTATTAAACTACGTTCCAGATTAATACAGCCAAAACTGCATGACAGATACTTTATCAAGAAAAGGGATTCTATCATTTACAACCAGTTACCGGTGGGAGTATATCGAGCAATTGTTCTTTGCGCGTGGCGGAACGCTGTCTACGATAATGGTGAACGAATCGATAGCTTCAAAAGTGCCACTGACGTGACGTTCAACACTATTACTATAGAATGTGCAAATATGCGAAGCGATCCGCTTGCATTTCTTCACTGCGCGTTTTGCAGTCTTTCATATTACTCATTTTGTTTTGTTCACATTCGCCATTTACATTTATTGTTAAGATTTCTGCATTGTGTATGGCGTCTACAAGTACATATACAGAACTATCTAGAGAATGATTGCACAATTTTGTAGAGAAACAACACTCACCAACAAAGTACGTCCATTGTGAGACTGCATTTTTCTCCATGAAACGTGACACCGGCGGTAATATGTTCAAATGTTTGTGTAGTTTATGGTACTTAACTGCGGAGTGATCAGTCCCTAAGCTTTACTTATGAACTAGCTATCACTAAGGACGGCACTAATATCCATGCCCGAGGGGGTATTCGAATCCCCGACCGTAATGGCCGTGCAGACCGTGACTGGCGCGCCGCAGAGCGTTCGGCCACCGCGGCCAGCAGGCGGTAATACTTTTTCATTCGTTATTATAATTGATGTAAAACATCTTTTATCCTCAAGATAAACGAATTGATTTCATGATTGGCATTTATGATAGCATTACTTTACAGTTTAAATGCCTGTTTCAAGGAACAAACGTAAGGAGGAATTCTTATTAAGTGTATAACGAATTATACAATTATTTTTAATGAAGAAGTCGTTGAATTTTGAGGTCGTTCCTAGGGCATCAAAAGAAGCCGGATTGTGACAAAGGCAAAATTGGAGTTTTCGTTGTGGAGGAAGTCATGTTTTAGGACATTCCGTACATTCGCGTTATCCATAAGACCAGGGTGGCTGAGAGTGGCGTTTGAGACGCCGGCAGTTAACACCTGTTTAGTCTTAGCGTGACTAATGTTTACTAGTGTATGTTTACGGTTTGTGATCGTCCGCCTAAATGGTTCATATCACTTGTGTTCCATATCTGTGAGTTTCGTTAGCGGGTAGCCCCCGTGGGTTAACTGCAATACGCAATGTACCGTATCCAAGAAGAATACCCTCAAATTCTAGTTTGAAAAGACAACCCGATCTGTACAACCAATTTCACTTGAAATTCATCATTGGTTTACTGATGCTGTTGACGTAACGTCCGACCAGTGTCACAATGCGTATTACGATTTGGAGAACTACTGCTTGTACGTAAAACTGCTCAATCCCTTCCTCAAAGACCTCCTGCTCCTACAATTCGGAGTAGACATACAATTCCTGCACCGAGATGTACGAGGAAGAATAGTTTTAATATTTAATGCCAATGTTGAGCAGGGAACCGTATGGTTACTTAAGCTGCCTCCTGATATTAATATTATTAACTGTTCCTTAGTTAGTTTTGTATCATATTAACGTTTGCATAAATTGCTAACTAAAATGATTGTGCAGTTATAGGACTTTATATGGAAAGTTGTCTTGCTATAAAGTAATACCTATCATAGTAAAATAAAATGAATTCGCCTTCAGTCACAAATTATGTTTTACTTCAAACAATGCATTTCGAGCCCTGAAGGCTCATCATTAGGTGCTTCTATGATTTATTATACATACTTAAAGGCCTGATTATGATCCATCATGGATCGAAATGCATTGTGTGAAATAAAACACAGTTTGTGACTGAAGGCGAATTTATTTTATTTTACTGACGTACAACAGTCACGGAACGTCACTGACAATAATGGACAAAAATAAGATACCTATCATATTGAAATCTCAAGAATCTTGGGTCCGGTGAAAAGTGTAAAAATAAATTTTGCATGAAAATGCGGTAAAGGTCATACGTTAGGGTAAAACGTGTATCAGGAGATCCTCAGACCGTTTACTATACCCTACAACCATTATCAATAAGTTACGGAACAAATGTAAACACAAGGTTGGAGCGCCAACAATGTTAAACAAGGAAGAGGAGAAAGCTATTGTTGAGGGTTTATTGGTGAGTGCCAAGTAGGGTTTTCCACTGAGAAGCACGGCTGTATGTGACATCGTACATGGCTACCTCATACATGCATGGAAAACGGAAATAGACTCAAAGACAATCGGCCAGGATTAGAGTGGGTTCATGCATTTCTGTGACGAAACTCTGACCTGACGTTGACAACTGGAGAAAACACTAAAAGAGTTAGGACAGCTGTTTCAAAGGAATATTTCGATAATCTTAGGGGAATACTGATTTTCGTTGTTGCTATATTTAAATGTAAGTCTTTTATAACTATATAGTAGTTTCTGTACTTTTAAAAAAAAAACGAAAAAGTTTGAGCGCTGTAAACACTGTAAAAGATGAAAAGCGACAAAAAAAATCCTGATCGGGGTAACATCGCTTGGTGACTTCCTTTTCATACTCGCGATATATTCACTCCTTTTCTGTAATAAAACGGACGAGAAAGAGTCACATTTTTTAAACGTAAAATCACGTAAATAAATTGTAATGCTCTGAGGAATATCAGCAAAAAAAGAAATAAATAAATAAAGCCAAAAAGGTTATCGGAATTACGCTTTTTTCACGGTAATTCCAAAGTTGGGCTGTTTTCTTGGCAGCCTTAGGTAAACAATTTTTTTCAGATCAAAATCTTAAATATTCAAAACACAGTTAACAGGAGAAGATTCACTTCATTCGAAACAGATGTAGATGAATGGTAAAGAAAAAACTGGATAAAGAGACAGCGTAGTAGGCTAGAGGACACAGGTTCGAATACCGCTGGTGGCACATATTTTAATTCAATGCCGCTCCTTCTATTCAGTATGTTTTCGTATTCACCTGTTAGGATTATGATCCATCGAATGAGTATCAGTGCGCCCCTTTCCATCCTATGGTTTCAGCTCCCAACCACTTGTGCATGGCGGGATGCCTTTATATATTCAGCTGTTCCCTTCTCTTTTTTTCTTAACCATCTCTGTATTAAAGCGAACAAAACAAGGAGGAAAAAAAACATTAAAATAGGCCAAGCCATTTCTGAGTTTCAGAGAGACTAACGCACCGCTGTTCATTTCTACGTACATATAAAGATAGCGGTAGAGCACTACGGCAGATTTTAATACCTGTCATTGTCGCTGTTCATGATAACTGTTACTGCCAAGCTGGAGGTCACTCATTCAATCCGGATCGGCCGTTTTGTCAGCTCAGCGATTAGAAGCGACCTGCCCTCGAAATATTAAGCGCCAGAGGCGTGCCCTGCAAAAACATCTGTGGCGCGGTTTTGCTGCAGTGAAGTTGCTCACGCGCAGAGGAAAGTCCTTCGACTAACGCATTATTCAATCTGTTATTAAATCTCAATTTACCTCGCTTAGTAACATAGTTTACAGTTACCTCTACGTAGCAAGCCTCAAAATTCGAAACTAAAGGAATTTAGCCACAATTACATATTGGCCTCACGGTGGATGGGAACTCTTCTGAAAAACTTTTCAGAGGCTACCTGTGGGCGTGTTAGGGTGGATAATCTGCTGTGAAGCACAAAAGCCTGTAGCTGTTTAACTCAGTTCGAAACATGTCTGCATGTGGAATTTACCTCGAGTAAAAGTATTAACCGTGTTCTCGTTCAGTGTGACGTGAAAGTTAGGTAATAGAATATACTTGTAATAAGTGGAATAATAATGTTGCCCCTGGTTTGATACCGTTGGATAGGTACTTAGTCCTCATAATCTGTTACAGTAACTGCTACTCTTTTTTTCAGCCTTGATTCCATTGTGGCTCAACAGCTGTTCTTTGATTTGTAGTATATTGACAGCATTCAGTCGTAAATATCTTGTTTATTCAGATCGAGATTTAGATCACTGTGTGATCATTATCAATGCTTAAAACAGACAGTTAAAACATTTAAAACTTTTCGACTTCCTCGTTGAAGGTTACGTTCATCATGAACGTAACCTACAAAACGGAAGTCGTAAAGTTTTATAACCAATACTCCGAGATTTTCAGCTATCAGTCGATCTATTTTTAAAAAAATCTTTATTAGCAGATCATGATTTCGGCCAGTAACAGACCATTATCAATGCATGTTACTTGGCGTGGTGCGAGTTATCCATATTAATAACATCTTCAGTTAAACACATGCATTGATTATGGCCAGTTACTGGCCGAAATCAAGATCTGCTAATAAAGATTTTTAAAACATGACCGGCTGATAGCTGAAAATCTCAAGAGTATTAGAAACATATCACAGTCGTGGAACGCAAACCATGGAAACTATCCTGATAAAGTTTTATATGTTTTAACTCCTTGTTTTAAGCATTGATAATCATCACACAGTGATCGAAATCTCGATCTGACTAAACAAAATATTTACGACTAATTGCTGACAGTTTTCTACAAATAACTATTTTTTTCTTTTTTGTGAAGCTAGTTTATTCAGTGTACATTCAAATGAATCAGAATGGTAATTAGATGTCAGTACGCTGAAATGTACCGACGCTAAATACTTCAGTAAAATACCTACAGTGCCGTACGTACGAGCTCCTGTTGCAAATCTGTTTTCTAAATAATACCATCACACCAACAAATTTACCGTGCGAATATGTTCAATTTACCGTGCGAATTTGTTCGGGCCGTGTTTTTTTTTTTTTTTTTTTTTTAATCTGTGATGGACTTTGTAACTGAATTAAGTTACAACACTGAGGGCCTAGTCTAAAATTCTCCTTTTACTAAAACTGAGTAAAACATGCAGAAACTTGATTCTCTTTTGTCGCTGCACTTTTTTTGAAATTATTTATTCTGATTTTTAATTTACTACCGCAACGTCTGTAACGAAGTCTGCCTATGCAACCAGTCCACTAATGAACAACTCACCTCATCTTGAAACTTCTTCTCCGCAATACAATTTCACGTCGTCTGTCGTGCCTGTCACATTCTACTATGAGCGTTACAAAAAAACTTGGCACTTCTATAGGTACATGGAGAAATTATTCACTATAAATATCCTTCTATCGACGCACATTAAAGAAACTGCGCACTGGTTTAGACCTCTACGTACCATTCTAGTGGTAGAAGTATGTGGTGTTGAAAGTCAAAAAGTTGTAGAACGACGTGTATGAGGTGTATAAACGGTCGCTAATTATTATTTAAGAATTTGTTTGGTAGACTTTTAAATTATAATATTTGTTCCTTATTAACTTTTTTGATGTTTTGTAGAATCATAGATTGCTTACATTCATTTCATTTAAAAGACAACGTCTAATTAACTATATTTATATGTACGAAGTAGTAGAAATGAAAGATGTAAAAGACCAGTTCCTCAACATAAATCAAGGTAGAGTCAAAGTTTGGATTAAGTTTCTCCTGTAGTTCGACGGTATGGGTTCATAGATTCTGAACACACACTTTCACAATCTCTTATTACCATCTGGCCCAGTTATTTTAGAAATTCCTCGCTAATATTATCTACCTATTCCTCTTATTTAAGTGTAAGGCTGCCGCGGCGTAGCGGCCGAGCGCATTGAGGCGCTATGTTACGATGCGCGAGGCCGTTCCCTGTCGGGGATTCGAATCAGCCCCCCCCCCCTTAGAGACATTGCACTAAAAGGTGGTACACAGTAAAAGGTTCATCACAGTGCTCACATAACGGAGCAGGATCACTACGAAATAAATACTGGTGGCTATAACGGCAGTGGCCAATACGAAGCCGGGCCAGGACCATCTCCTCTCGACGAGACGACCATCTTTAGTATAATCTAGTTCAGAAGTAGTTTGTAAGTTTAGGGACTGATGACCCCGCAGTTAAGTCCCATAAGTTTTACAAACATTTAAGTGCAAGGCTCCCATAGCTTTATCAGATTAAGAATCTAAACTAAGTCCTTGAGACAACAATCCAACAATTACTTTTTGCTTCCATAACGTTTTTGTCTCAGTGGCATTCAGCTTACCCTTCTTAAATATACGCTGACTTCTGTATTTAACATCAGCAATTTATCTGCATATTTTATGTTGACACTATTGCTTTTAAATGGTCCGAAATGCGTCTTGTCTTTTCATTGTGCCAAAACTCTCCTTCTGATGATCGTTTTCGTGTTCATCTATGCCATTACTCTTCAGTTTCCTTACACTTTCTGTTTTTTGCATTCGTGATTTATATTGCAGTATTTCATTCCTATGCTAATGATTCCTGTGTTTCTCTCTTCCGTCTCCCATGTGAATGATTACTTCCGCTGCCAACAATTCCTTCGAAACTATCTTCCGCGTGCATATATTTGCACCCTTAATCGATTCGATCATTATTCTTTAAGCGATAGCCGAATCCATTACCATAGCAGTTGCAGCCTCTGGATTTGTCGTAGTTCCTTAGTTGCTCAGTATCGCACCTCATAGAACGTTTATTCTTTCAATCATAAATATTTTTATATATTTTCTGATGACTTTACAGCGTTCAATGAATGAAATAAATCGTAATTTGCGATCAATTATAGCTTCACTGTGCTAGGTTTAGATAGAATACCAAAGTGCGGCGAATGAGAATTTGTGCCCGGCCGGGATTCGAACCCGAGATCTCTTGCTTACTAGGCAGACGCGTTGACCATTCCGTCACCGAACACACAGTGACCAGCCTGACTGCAGAGGACTCTTACCATCACATCTCCCGCTACACCAAAATCTCCATTCGCCACGCTTCGAAAGGAGATCCCGGGTTCGAATCCCGGCCGGGCACAAATTTTCATTCGCCGCTTTTTGGTATTCCAATTAAACCTAGTACAGTGAAGCCAGAATTGATCGCAAATTGCGATTTATTTCATTCATTGAACGCTGTAACATCGTCAAAAAATATATAATTGTATACAAGCCGAGGCTGGGCTTCTGACGACAATTAATTGTGTCTCGGTACCTCAAGGTCTGTTCTCCCTGATGCGGGAATACAGTGTTATTGCTGCGAGCGTTACAGAACAAATAGGCTGTGATAACAAGAAAGAGACAGCGTGGCGAATGGAGATTTAGACGTGCAGGGAAGAGTCCTCTGCAGTCGGGCTGGTCACTGTGTCCTAGGTGGCGGAGTGGTCATCGCGTCTGCTTAGTAAGCAGGAGATCGCGGTTTCGAATCCCAGCTAAGTACAAATTTTCATTCGCCACACTTTGGTATTCCATCTAAACGTAGTACAGGGAAGCCATAACTGATCGAAAATTGCGATTTATTTCGTTTACTCTTCCTTCTGAACGTCTGGATCTTCAGTTTACATCAGTAAACTGTAACGTGGTACTATATCTGACGTAAAATTGGCCATAAATTTTAATAATTAAATTTGTGATCTGTCACATCATTATGTAACCATCTTTCTGTGTAACCTGGTATTTTCTAAGTATATGCCTTGGTCGTCACTTTTTGAACAGTATATTTGCTGAAACTAGTTGAAAATTCTTTGGTAGGTCAAAGCAGTGCGGCGCAAGCCTAAATGCCGCCCCGCGCGAGTTGCAAAATTGCCGTCCCAACATTAAAAAGAAAATAAGGGACAAAACCCTTGTGTGACGATAAAATCTGCCAACCTCCCTTGTGTGTGTGTGTGTGTGTTTCTGTGTGTGTGTGTGTGTGTGTGTGTGTGTGTTCGACACATCTGCTGTCAAATATTTTCATAACGAACTACTTTTGACATATAAAATACATTTAAGTGTACTGGAAGGAAGGAAGCTTAGGGTTTAACGTCCCGTCGAGAGCTTGGTCATTAGAGACGGAGCTGATGCTCGGAGTTTTGGGTAAGGATGGGGAAGGAAATCGGCCGTGCCCTTTGAAATGATCCATTCCGGCATTCGCCTGGAGTGATTTAAGGAAATCACAGAAAACCTAAATCTGGATGGCCGGAGGTGGATTTGAACCACCTTCCTCCCGTATGCGATATCTGTGCGTTACTTCTGCGCCACCTCGCTCGATTTAGTGTTGTGGAAGGAATGCTGAGCAGGGCACAAAGAGGGCAGAATGTTGTACGACTCATTCTTTTGCCAGTCTTGCAACAGGAAAGTGATGTGTTGTTCCAACAGGATAATGCTAGCCCACAGACATTGTCTGAAACTCAAGGCGCTCAGCCAAATGCGCAGAAAATTCCCTGAACGGCACGGGATTGTCTCCAGTGGCGTACGTGTGTGATATGATGGGACCACAACTTACCCGCGCCACTCATCAGCTATTTGCTACTATAGGAGTATCAGCATGGATCGACACCTTGAACTACTAATGTGTAAATGTAATCACTTCTCAAATGAATTGGAAAATTTTAATTTCGGTAGTGTATGAGCAGAGTAGGAGCCGCTGTAGAACTACTCTGCCTGTTTGCGGTGACATTGCTACCACCCCCCTCCCCCGCAGGTGGCATCTGTAGCCATTGGATAAAAGTCAGTGTTGCCTTTCCAGATGTACACTTTCTTCCTGCAGTATAAATAGCCCCAACCTATTTAAAGAGTGACTTCTGAAGCGTACGGGAACACGATGAGCAATGGTCACCGGGTAATGGCGGTCACCAAAGTACCTGATAACTGAAACTTCCTGGCAGATTAAAATTGTGTGCCGGAGCCGGGACTCGAACTTAGGACCTTTGCCGCTGATAACTGCTTTGCAGTAGAGGAGCTGTAGAGTGTGCTGCAACCTCACGGCCGTTTAAGGAACACCTGGTGAAACGGACGCCATATTGGCAATGTCTTCCTGATTTTGGTGCAAAGAATTTGTTTTTCACGTCCTTAGATTTAAGGAACAGCCTTGTTTACACCACGGTAAGTACTTGAATTTCGCATATGTAAAAATTGTTGCAAATGGTACACTGTACTATGATGTGTGAACTTTGAGTGATACTTTTGTTAAAGGCGTAGGATATATGGTTATTTAGTTTTAACGTTTTCAAATATGGCGTGCTCTGGGGGTAATGGCAGTCATTTGGTCTGGGGTATTTGTTTTTATTCTAAAGAATTCGGTATAGGTGGGGAACTTTGGTTCCATTGCAATATTTATGGGGTATGGTCTCATTAAGCTTGTTCCCTCATGCAGAGGGCTACAAGTGTGATTTGTGCATCTAAGAATGACATTTTTTATTAAGCCTATTTTCACAATACCAATAATTTTATGTCTTTTTCTAAAATAAACACATTGATTTAACGGAAATAGACTTTTAGTCATTGTTTACCTTATCTTTAGATTTACTATGATTTTCAGTGGGTTTAAATGCTGACTTCCATTACCTCAGGGTAGGGGAAATGCCGGTTATACTATGCTCCTTTATCACCTTTTAATTTTCGTCGTATTTTAGGCTCACTACCTCCTGCGGACTGGATGGAAAATGCAGGTCGAATTACGGATGCAGGATAGGGAGCGGAAGGTCGGTAATAGGAGGAAGTAAAAAAAAATTTTAAAAAATAAAATAAATAAAAATAAAAAATAATATGTGGTTTGTGGATTTCGTCCCCGAAAATAGAAAAGTAATAGGTTTTATTTTAAATAATTGAATATATTACAAAAGGTATTCGTTCAAGTATAAAATCAATATGAATACAGGTATAATGAATACAGGTTAGTATGTACAGACTTATCACTGCTATCAGGGCGTGTGTGGAGGAGAATTTGCGTAGGTGCTACAAAGACCGTAGTATCTATATCTATTCAGACAGCCAGGCAGCCCTGATCTGGCAGCTCCTGCAACAAGGTCTAAAATCGTTGCAGAATCTCACATGGTTCTGGCGGAGCTAGAGGAAAGCAATGCAGTAAACCCATTGTGGGTCCCTGGCCACTCGGGGATCAGTGGCAATGATCACGCCGACAGATTGGCCAGGATGGGGGCAGAGACTCCATTTATTGGGCCGGAACCTCTCCTGACAATCACCAAGGCAATGATCAAATTGGAGCTACGTAACTGGCTCAGAAGACAGCACGTAGAATATTGGACCAAAGCCTATCAACAAAAACATGACAAGGTAATGATGCCGAAGCTTTGTTTTAAAAGAAGCTCTGCAATTCTGGGTCTGAACGGGAGAGAGATTAGACTCATGGTTGGATTGCTGACAGGCCACAGGAAATTCAAAAACACCTACATACAATGGGAATAACAGAAGAGGAACCTAAATGTAGGATCTGTGATGACGGTGATGAAACTGCATCACATCTAATCTTCGAATGCATTGCATTGGAGAATAAAAGGCACAGAATATTTGGGACAACCAGACCTGAAGAAATTGTGTCTAATAAAGAACTGGTAAAGGGACTCCTTGCACTGTTGAAGGGCATTGGTTGGCTTTACTAGATATACAGGGAGCGATACCGCACAATAAACTTAGTTTCGGTGCGGGCAGTAGCGGGTTGGACCAAGATTGTTTTGGCTTCTCTGAGAAAGTAAATAAATAAATAAATAAATAAATAAATCTGTGTACAGTCTTGACTGCCTATGCAGTCAGAGGAAGAAGGGCAGACGTTAACAGGTCTGAGGGGGGGGGGGGGCTGAAGAATGGGAGTGAGTGTCACTCCGTCGTTCTCCTCGTGCATACGTCCACAGAGTAGCATATACAGAGCAGCCCCCCCTCTCCCTAAACCACTGTCCTACGTTCCCCTCGTAGTTCCGTAAGATGCTAGTAGGTGTCAGAGGTGTCAGGCGGTTCCCTGGCTTAGTACCGGTAGACCACACTAGAGGCACTTCTGAGAGTGCCTCTCGCACGTCAAAGGGTAGCGTGGAGGGGAGGCTGAGGGGAGAGCTCGTGCCGCCTGCCACGAGGCCACGGCTGTGTCCGGCTTACTGGCGTTTGAGGGGAGGTGGTGGTGGGGAAAGCCGCTACCTGCCGTCTGCTCTGGCCAGATTAAAGGGCTGCTTCTGACCACATCGCCATCATGGGACATCTTACGGAACTGCTTCAGCACCCCCCGCCCCGCACCCCTGAGCGTGGGACCGGGCCCTTACGGTTTCCCGCCTGTATATATTTGTCTGTGGCACGTCGCGTCAAACTGCCGCCTGAGCGCGCGCTCCAGAGATCTTCGCGTAACCGGTGCGGAAATCGATTCTCAGGGATGTTACACGGTCAAAGCTACTTTTTTATTAAAACAGTTTTTTTTTAAATCATCATCATCATTAGAGACTGATTATGCCTTTCAGCGTTCAGTCTAGAGCATAGTACCCCTAATAAACTTCCTCCATGATCCCCTATTCAATGCAAGCATTGATGCCTCGTCTGATGTTATGCCTTTTACTTCAAAATCATTCTTCACCGATCTAAGTACTTCATTCTTGGTCTTCCTCGACTCTTCTTACCCTCCACTGCCGAGCTCATGAGTCTCTTAGGTAACCTTGCTTCTCCCATGCGTGTAACATGACCCCACCATCCCAGTCTGTTCGCTCTAACTGCTACATCTATGATGTTCATTTCCACTTTTTCTTTGATTTCCTCATTATGGACACCCTCCTGCCATTGTTGCCATCTATTAGTATCTGCAATCATTCTTGCTACTTTCAGATCTGTAACCTCTACCTTGTAAATATGGTAACTTGTATCCATCCAACTTTCACTCCCATACAACAGAGTTGATCGAAAGATGGAGCTGTGCACTGCTAACTTAGTCTTGCAGAAGAGAGTAGATCTTAGCTGAGCGCTCACAGCATTAGCTTTCCTGCACCTCGATTTCAAGTGTTGCACTATGTTGCCATACTGTGAGACAATACATCCCAGGAACTTGAAACTGTTTACATGTTCTAATGTTGATCCTCCTATTTAAAAAGAAAAAAATTGAACGAATTTTAACAATGTTACAATAAAGTTTTATATATTTGTAACCAGTCTTACGCAACAGCACTAAAACAGCATTTAGATTAAACTTGGGAATAACTTAGTGGTCGCCGTTACCCCACTCCCCCCTAATAATTTGACCCAGGGCCGGCGCAAGGCACGTGCGAAACGTGTGGCCGCGCGGGGCGATATATTGGCGGGACTGCACCAGACGAAAACAGTAAGGCTCTGTCGGCCCTGTTGGACAAGGCGAAGGAGAGAAGGGGGGGGCAATTTTGTGACAACTCATTTCTCTGTTTTAAGAGTACCCATTGTGCTGTTTATGTGGTCGCTGACTATAATAACGACTTTTTCAAATGTTGTATTACTTTTAGAAAAACCATTGTAGCCAATGACGAGTTCTTTAAGACTAATAAATACATGTACAACTAATGTGGAATACAGCCGGAAGTGACTGGCTCAAGCGACACCAATATTTCCACCCATTTTCTCATTCGCTCCCTCCTTCTTTCATTATTGGTCACCTCACTGTGCATAATCTCCAACCCACTCTCTTTATTTCTGACTGAATGAACAGTAAATTGTCATGTAAAAATTCGAACTAGCTCGATCAAGAACTTTTACAGATTTGTGGTAACTACTCTTACCTTAGATATAGAGTGTTCGGAAATTCCTGACAAACTTTGAGCACTGATATAGGGGAATGAATACATAATAATTTGATAAGAAACAAATGTCCGGGAATGTTATCCATTGACACTATAAGTATTTAATTTTTGACTCTGTGAAATGAATTTATACTACTGCAAGCTCTTTGCTTTCCATATTTCATAAGGACGTAATATATACCAAAATAAGAACAAAAAGTTTAGTAACAATGTGTTCTAAACTAAATACTTTTTTAAAAATCGTTTATTACTTTGATCAATATTTACAGATTGTACAGTTAACAACATATTAGTTCTGTTACAGTAATAGCGAACAAGAAGTTAATGTTTTTTTCGTTCACATTTCACAAGAAGAAGAAAAAATATATAAAAAAGATAAAATTAAAAAAAAGCTGATCTGCTCCTTCGTATTTATCCTCTTGTTTTACATTTTTCTTTAGTGCTTTAAGCTCGTCTTCATATTGGGCTGTCTTCTGTTTACAAGTCTCTTCCACTGGTCAAGTGTTCATAGCTCCTAAGGTATTCGTTGTGGAATCCATGTTTAGTTCTTTTTTTTCTTTTCTTGGTTCACGCTACCTCCCCCGAAACTATGGAAAGTAAAGAGTAGTAGGGGTTAGTTTCACAGAGAAAAAAACAATGAGAAGAGCTCATAGGATAACTGATTACCACAATTTGTACTCACCCTCCTGTACTAATCATCAAAATTTGCAACAGCAACTTCCGGAAACCCTTTATATTTCAAAAATATACAGTCCATCTTCTTCCGAATACTCGAAGATGAAGGAGAGTTCTAGCTCTTCGCACCCCAGACGTTAGATGTGGGTTGCGGCAAGTGTGTCTTGGGCACAGGCACTCTACGACAGCGTAGAGTGCCCAACGTTAAAATTAGCTTCCCCACCCTGCCTCGCCTTCAACTAATTAAAATCATTGAGATGCTATACAATGTGGTGAATTTTTCACTGTCATATCTACTGCGCTTTCCCTTTCCTGGGTGTTTGAAATCATGTTTTGAATGGGTCACACTGTATTATCATTTATGTCTCTCTTTAAAGAATTTTTGAATTTATAATGTGCTTTGAAAACGAGATTTAATAAATAATCACTTCCTAAGTAATAGAACGCAGTACGTTGTTCTCGACGGTGAGTGTTCATCAGAGACAAGTGAATCGTCAGCCGTGCCCCCGGGGAGTGTGATAGGACCGCTATTATTTTCTATCTATATAAATGATCTGATGGACAGAGTAAGTTGTAATTTGCAGCTGTTTGCTGATGATGCTGTGGTGTATGGGAGGGTGTCGTCTGTAACTGATTGTAATAGCATACAGGATGACATACAAAATTTCTAGTTGGTGCGAAGAACCGCAGCTAGCTCTCAATGTAGAAAAATGTAAGGTGATGCGCATGAGTAGAAAAACAATCCTATAATATTCGAATATAGCATTAGTAGTGAGCTTCTTGATGCTGTCGCGTCGTTCAAATATCTAGCCGTAACATTGCAGAGCGATATGAAATGGAACGAGCATGTAAGGACAGTTGTGAGTAAGGCGGACAGCCGACTTCGGTTTATTGGGAGAATTTTGGGAAGATGTACTTCACCTGTAAAGGAGACCGCGTATAAAACGCTTGGACGACCACACTTGAGTATTGCTCAAGTGTTTGGGACCCGCAGCTTATCAGTTTAAAGGAAGACATAGAGGCGGTTCGCCGGCCGCGTTGGCCGAGGGGACTGATGCGCTTCAGTCACGGTCTGCGTGGCCACTAAGGTCTGGGGTTCGAATCCCCCCGCGGGCAGGGATATTTGTGCCGTCCTTAGGATTAGCTAGTTCATAAGTAGTTTGTAAGTTTAGGGACTGATGACCCCGTAGTTAAGTCCCATAAGCTGTACTAACATTTGAACATTTGAAGAGGCGGTTCAGAGACGAGCAGCTACATTTGTTACCGGTAGGTTCGACCAATGCGCGAGTGTCACGGAAATGCTCCGGCAACTCAATTGGGGATCGCTGGAAGAAAGACGACGTTCTTTTCGTGAATTTCAGTTAAGTAAATTTAGAGGGCCGTAATTTGAAGCTGAGTGTAGTACGATCTTGCTGCCGCCTACTTACATTTCGCGTAAAGATCACAAAGACAAGAGAAATTAGGGCTCGTACGGAGGCATATAGGCATTCTTTTTTTCCTCGTTCAATTTGGGAGTGGAATAGGGAAGGAAATGCCTAGTAGTGAGTGGTACAGTGTACCCTCAGCCACGCACCTTACGGTGAATTGCGGAGAATGAATGTACATGTAGAGAAATCTGAGTTACGAATTTAATACCCCGCGCCCGATCTCGTTGTGAGAAACACATTGTGTTTGTTAAATTCAAAGTATGCAACATGTGTTTGTAAAGCATTCTACAGTGTGCCAGACGACTTTCTACAATTACTTCCTGTACAAGGTTTCGAGATGTGACCAATTACTGCACAGAGCACTGGGTCGTGCTGGTGACCCTAAATCCTTCACTGGCTGCTGGCTGTGTGGACGGTCGTGTCACGTGTGTCAGCAGTGGCCTAATTAAGAGTTCCACGTTGATGGCCAATTACCACCTCCAGTTTCGCACTTAAACGCGTGTTAATCTCGCCATTTAGTCCATAACGCAATTCCAGTGCACGCTAATAAATTTGCAGCTATTGCTTCCCTGAAAACTACTCTGCCCTGCGCAGACTGGACGGCTGCATGTTGCGTCTAGTTTACGTGTCGTAATTTGCATGCCTATCTCACGCTGTTCATTACCTGAATACGACGGAGGCCATTGTTAAACACTTCATTGCAGTAATTGTGGACTTACACGAACGTAGTTAGGATAAATTGACTGCTGCTGCCTATAGATCAGGCTGAACATGGCACACAGTGAGTCGACAAGAAACTGTTGCGACTTCACTATTTGTATGCGACAGATAGTAACCAGTGGAAAACAATTACGTACGACTGCACGAATCTTCCTGAATGTGTGACAGGTGGCGTTTGCTTAACGGCAGTTTGAAGACTGGACCGCAAACAGTTAAAATCACAGCATCGAAAATGGATAGGCCACATGTACATACAGTGAAATCCCAAAAATGATGAACTTATTTCGAGTCGTACAGTTTTTTTAACCATATGCAGTAGTTTGTGATGGATGGAGTAATTTTTACTGGCGGCAAAACATCACAAAGAATAAGAATCTTTTTTACTGCTTTGTTTCCCTGCAGTATTCACTATCCATGTCCATTTTCCTTATGCATGGAGATTTCAGTATGAATTTAGTTCAGATCAGTGGGGCATATCTATATCTATAAATGTGAATGTCTGTTCGGTGTACGTTTATCACGTCTGAACCCCAAGACATAAAGAGCTAAACATTTGTACAGTTAGTAATGTCTACCCGGGGAAGGCTTTAGGCACGGTTTTATGGCGATAGGATAGCTATTTATTTATGAATGTGAATTTCTGTTCTGTGTATGCTTATCACGTCCCAACGACAAGACGCAGAGACTTAAATATTTGTACAGTTACTAATTTATACCTGAGGAAAGTTTTAGGCACGGTTTTATAGCGATCTGCTAGATATTAATAATTTGAAGAATATAACGCGAAATGCGGAACTATAATTACTATTTGAAAATTATGTTTACTCTTTGAAAATGGTTTTATTGTTGCTTGAGGGTTAATAATGATAAAAGTGTGGAGTATATTAGGATGGAAAGTTATCGGTGTATATAAAATTCTACGTGTCAGCTCTGCAGCGGAAACTACAGAACGCAAATGAATGGTCTGTGTGTAATTGTTGTCCGATATTTCCCGTTGTACATCATAGCAGTTCCATGCCGATAGCTATAAGGGGGTGGAAGATATCGTGGTTGAATGTTGTCAAATTATAAAAAAAAAATTCGGACTGAAGGCCAGCGATGACGTTTGCGACTTTATAGCAAGGAGGTTACATACATCGAAACGTGATGCCACAGACCATATCTTTAGTCTATGCGTGCTACAATGTCTTCAGCTCTCTCTCTGTAAGGATAAGCATACGAATAAGGAAATATAAGAATAAATAAATAAAACAGTAAAAAGAAATTTGTTTTAATACATCTATTAAAAAATGGATTTGACGTTTCGTGCATGATCTATCATAATTAACCAACACGCGAGCGGAGCCGCGGGTTTAAGCTAGTACCGTATATTTCCGGGGTGGAGGGGGTAAGATTAATGTAAAGATAAGTAGACGCCCCATGATATTTAGTATCTTTTTACTGTCCATATTCAGAGGATATCAGAGGACCCGTGCGAATACAAAAAAAGTTGGGGAAAATGGAAGTTGAATTTTCACGCACAGCTTTCTTGAGAATCAGTCAATTCAAGTGTTTAAAAGAGCAAATGTAAGAGCTTGATCTGATGAGTTTCATTTGGTCAAAAAGAACTTCGTACCTTAATTAGAAGCGAAGATGTCTTAAAACAAACCGATTAAAATATTGAATGCAAGGATAGAAAGATACCGCGTTTGAACAAAAATAAAGGATGGAGAAACTTAATTCTGATACTTAATTACAAATCTGCGAATTAATATCTTTCTTTTAAAGCAAAAATTAAGGAAATCGGTCGTATAGAACGGCCTGACCGACTTACTTTAGTTTACAGCAAGGACATCCCCATAACAAATATACAGATCGAAATCGCGTTTGAGTATAGCAAAAGGAAGGCGAGAGTTATGTAAATTCTGATACTTGATTCCAAATCTGTGGACGAATACCTTTCGTTTAAAACAAAAATGAAGGAAATCGGCCAGGTAGTTTGGTCTGGCTGACTGACTTTAGTTTTCTTAGATTCCTTTAATATATACTGAGATCAAACTTTTTTATGGTTGACATTAAATCGTAGTAAAAAAACTGGCACGATCTTTACACCACTAACACCCCACTCCCGTCACCAATGTCTCCCACGGCAGTACCTTCAGGCACCATTCATTAATATAATTCAGATACCTCTTTCTAGTCATTATTTCTAGGGGTGGGGGGAGGTGGCAGCCCGTTTCAACTCCCCATTTTATATGCCAATTGTTCAGAGCCTTCCTCTTGGATAACGTGTGGCCTATAATTACATTAAGATTTGGCGGTTGGTGCCTGAGCAAGACGACATTCTTTGGCTTGAATCACTCAGCATGCAAACTGAAACACCAAAAAGGGACAAAGATATATAGCAGCTAATTTCCATTTGGAGATCAGGTCTATGATGAAATCAATAATGAATGTTGCTGTCATTCCGTACTCTGCAGTACTAGTTGTGGATCATAGCAGATATAGTCAGATTATCAGCTCTCTGACTGTTGTACTCAACAGTAGAGTACTGTGCACCTTTATTGCTTAATATCCCACTTCTAATAAAGGAAGACGCCCAACTTAATGAAGTCATGTGCATTTTCAGTGTGGCAGTACGATATATACACACGTACTGGTTACCAGTGTTAAGCCACATTCCACATCGTAATAGTAGACGGAAGGGTTTGTTACTACGAGAATGCCAGAAGATTATTGAAAATCTCGACCTCCCAATACCAAACGATGTGCTTTACGCGGTGCGAAAAACATGAAGATAAGACACCCTACCCTCATTACAGCCAGCACTTTAGCACAAAATCGATTCAACGGCATCCATGAATGGAAACGCAATGGCAGGATAATTGCCCTCCGCAGTTCACGAAACGTCCCTGAATCCAGGCGAAATCCTCTTTATTTGCTCAACCATGGGCAATTTGGACTACACTGAACCACATCTGCACAGTCCCCTGTAGATATACATGCGCATGTGGTAACAATATGTCCCGCACGTTTCTACAAGGGTCATTTTGAAGACTTCCTGACAGCGACGAGTGATGCAATATCTATACAACTTATAAAATACGCTGTATGTGTGTATCTGGGTATGTGGGTATGTATGTTCCACATCTATCCTAAATTACTGGACCTATTTCAACCAAATTTGGTAAGCATGTTACTTACTATCAGCCAACAATAGCAGTTGGGGTAACAAGCATCTATGACACGTACCTAATGAGATATGACGTCATAAACAATGATAGTCATGGAAAACGTCCGCATCATGCGATAATATTCTACATTTCTACGGCCGATTTTCTTCCCCATCCTTGCCCAGTGATTACTTTATCGACAGGACGTTAAACTCTAAGCTTCGTCGCCTTTCTTAATGTTGCTTTTTTATAATATCTTTGGAAACTTTGTTTCCCTAATCGACTGATTTGAACTAAATTTAATACAAATACTCTTTAGGGTCAGGAATCATTTGCTATGGTTGCAAAAACCATTTACGATACACAGTACATACGATATCATGTCATAAACAATGAAAACTGACCCATCTTGCGGCGCGTGATAGTGTAACTTTATTCGTCTACTATTGGACAATGAGAGCACTAGGCGACTTGCAATAAACTTTGTACACAATTTAATATCTTTACGGACCTTTTTCTCGCTGATAAAACCAACAAAAAGATGGAACGAAAAAAGTTTATTGCTTACTACTTTTCCGATGTTCATGATGTATATCTACAGCATTTGGCATGACGTTACAAGTTATTATTTCTACACTTTAAATTGTATTCGCGAGACATTTCACAGACAGTACATATACACTCCACTGAATGTTCCTTCGATTCTATATCACATTTCGATGCACAGTTCATGAGATACGAAGTCTTAGACAATTTGATTCATGAAAAATCGCATGAAGTTTCGATTCATTACATTTTCACTGCTAACACCACTAACGAAATATTTTGTAGACATTAGGCGCATATACCACTGAATGTACCTTAGAATTTAGATCATAGTACGGCACATTTTTCAAAATATATGAGGTCTTAAACCTTAAATTTTTCGAATAACTGTTACATAATGCGCTATTTTTCCACATCTCCTCCTAAAATAATGGACTTATTAACCCATCCTTCACCTCTCAACGATGTGAGGAGTCGCCAGAAACGACACGTGGTTCGGATTTCACGTTAAGCTCTAGGTCCCCTTTCCCCAGTTGGATAACTGGGGTAGGCTGGGGACACGCAAGTCACCGAAAGATTGCACCAGGCCAATGAGCCACACAAAATTGTTATTATTATTTCAACTAAACTTAGTGCACATATTGATTACTATCAAAGAACAATCGCTGTGGGGTTAAAATCCACCTACGACACATAGCTCAGGAGATATGACGTCGTGAACAATGCGTCAGAAAAAGCCGTCCATACGGTCGCAGTAAGTGAATGAACAAATTTCACTTAAATTTCCAAATACAAAATGCGACCTAAACATCGTGCAAGCCGGCCGCGGTGGCCGAGGTGACTGAGGCGCTCCAGTCACGGTCAGCACGGCCACTACGGTCGGGGGTTCGAATCCCCCCTCGGGCATGGATATTTGTGCCGTCCTAGTTCGTAAGTAGTTCATAAGTAGTTTGTAAGTTAGGGACTGATGACCCTGTAGTTAAGTCCCATAAGCTTAACAAACATTTGAACATTTGAACATCGTGCAAGTCGAGTTATTAAAGTATGTCTCCGTCTTCCCAGCACAGAGCTAGCACCCAACATCACGCTTAAAATGATCCTGTAACACATGCACCGTCTGAAGGATGAACCTGAAAAGGTTCGAAAACCGGTTAATGGAATAAACAGCATCGTTTCAAGCTCTATGAAATGAATACACGGAAAGAAGGGGTTAAGTCCAAATTTCACGAAAATGAGTAACTGGTATCCTTATGAAGTTCATCAGATGTACTTTCAGTTGGGTGAAGTTGAATGAATTGTAATGGGTTTAGTCACTGAGTTATAGCGAGATCAAAATATGGCATACACTGAGAAAACGGGTCAATTCCATCCGAAATACGGAAAGAAAGGGTGAAGTCCAGCCGGTGTCGATTTCTCAGCAGTCAGCTGTATTTTTTTTTTTTTTTTCCTGCTGTTACGGAAGTATCATTGTTGACATCGTTAAATGCAATTTGATTGTTGATTTTCATATGTATTGTCGAAGCAAACACGGAGCAGATTTCAGATTAGCTTCTTTGTTGTATGCTGTGGCAGAACCGAATATCATGTCGTGATTTGTGCTAACACAGAGTAGCCTTGACATTTGAATTCTTTGGGGTGTAGTAGATTGTATTTCGCGTGATATCCAACTTATGACGGTGTTTCAACTGGCGATGGAAGATCCAGATCCTGGCTGCAGTGGTAAGTCTAGAAAAAGACAGATCTTTGGTAGACAGTCTGAAGTATCTAAAAAGCTAAGAGCAATAGGGGAGCGTTGTAACTGAAAGAAGAATTGTACTGATTTGCTAACTAAAACAGAGAAATCTACATTAATATCTAAATTCAATTTGCTGAAGGACTGGAATGAGTAAAGTTGTCACCTGACAGGACTGATTTCTGTTGACAGTGTACAACGGCGTGGGCCTCACAGAGATAAGGCATTAGCTACTTTGCGTGATTATACATTTCATTACAAGGTCAGAATAATGAGACAATACTGCGACAGAATTGCCTGTTTTCCAAAAGGCCTTTATATCACTGCATGGTATTTCAAAGAAAAGATTAGAAACTATCAGGAATTCCTTAAAATGAAGTTTTTTTAAAAATAATATTGTTTTATACTTTCAGGGAATACTAAAGAAAGGTCTTAGAATGTACTGTATAAATTACAGAAGCGTATGTCAACAACCAGTGAAACTGTAACGTTTGAAACTTTGAAATTACTCTCCTGAAAAGTCTGTAAAATGGACTTAACCCCTTCTTTCCGTGTTGTCTTCAAATATATATATATATCTTATTCTAATCTAGCTTAGTGTTCTATTTTCTGCTGTCCCACTGGCTGGTGACCTCCGTACCTGCAGAAGCGTGCATCCTACCTCCTGTGTCGGTCTCTCTTTACTCGGCCCCCGACACCCAGGACAACCGGCGGAAACGAGACACAAAACTGGCGACGAGGATGGGATACAAAAAGACTGGTTGCGTTTTTCTTAAATCATATTGAAATTAACAATTACTGGTTCTGAATTACCTGTAATGGGTAATCTAAAAAGATGCATTGATGAGGGACTGAATTGGAAGAAACGTATTGAAGATCTCCTGAAACGTCTGAGTTCAGCTACTTATGCTATCAGAGTCATTGCAAAATTTGGTGATATAAATCTCAGTAAATTAGCTTACTACGCCTATTTTCATTCACTGCTTTCATATGGGATCATATTCTGGGGCAATTCAACATTGAGTAGAAAAGTATTCATTTCACAAAAGCGTGTAATCAGAATAATTGTTGGAGCCCAACCAAGAGCATCCTGCAAACATTTCTTTAGGGATCTAGGAATACTTACTGTAGCTTCACAATAGATATATTCACTCATGAAATTTGTTATTAACAATCCGCCCCAATTCAAAAGTAATAGCAATGTGCATAGCTACAACACTAGGAGAAAGGAGTAAGTTGTAATTTGCGGCTGTTTGCTGATGATGCTGTGGTGTATGGGAGGGTGCCGCCTGTAACTGACTGTAATAGCATACAGGTTGACTTAGACAAAATATCTAGTTGGTGCGAAGAATGGCAGCTAGCTCTCAATGTAGAAAAATGTAATTTGATGCGCATGAGTAGAAAAAACAATCCCATAATGTTCGAATACAGCATTAGTAGTGAGCTTCTTGATGCTGTCGCGTCGTTCAAATATCTAGGCGTAACATTGCAGAGCGATATGAAATGGAACGAGCATGTAAGGACAGTTGTGAGTAAGGCAGACAGCCAACTTATGTTTATTGGGAGAATTTTGGGAAGATGTACTTCACCTGTAAAGGAGACCACGTATAAAACGGTTGTACGACGACGTCTTGAGTATTGCTCAAGTATTTGGGACCCGCAGGAGATCGGTTTGAAGGAAGACATAGAGGCGGTTCAGAGGCGAGCAGCTAGATTTGTTACCGGTAGGTTCGACCAATGCGCGAGTGTCACGGAAAATGCTCCGGGGATCGCTGGAAGAAAGACGACGTTCTTTTCGTGAATTTCTGTTAAGTAAATTTAGAGGCCCGGAATTTGAAACTAAGTGTAGTACGATCTTGCTGCCGCCTACTTACATTTCGCGTAAAGATCACAAAGACAAGATAAGAGAAATATTCTTTTTTTCCTCGTTCAATTTGGGAGTGGAATAGGAAAGGAAATGCCTAGTAGTGGTACAGTGTACCCTCCGCCACGCACCTTACGGTGAATTGCGGAGTATGTATGTAGATGTAGATGTAGATAGTCACTATTCAAGGTTAAATCTAACTTTGGCTCAAAAAGGGGTGAATTATGCTGCCACAAAAGTCTTTGGTCACTTACCAAGTAGCATCAAAAGTCTGACAGATAGCCAACTAGTATTTAAAAAGGAATTAAAGGAATTTCTGAATGGCAACTCCTTCTACAATGTAGATGAATTTTTAGATAAAACTTTAAAAAAAAAGTTAAAAAAAAGTAAAACAAAAACAAAACATCCTTAAAATATTGATTGTCAAGTATAGACAACATTTACTAAACTGACACGTTCCACTTCATTACGAAATGTCGTATATATGATCTATGGAACCAATGGCAAACATTAATATAAACACCAATCCTGGACTTCCGTTTCCACCAATAGGAAGAAATAAAGTAAACACCAATGATAAGAGCTCTGAAACCACCAATCATAACTGGCAACATTTAATACTTAAGACACCAGCTTTCCCTCATCCAGCAGTAAACGTAACACCCAGAAGATGGCCGCTTGCAACAGTGGCCGAAACGTCGGTGAAATATTTAATATATTCACGATGCGGTCCAATACCCAGAAGAGTTTTATCAACAATGACAACGGCCGCGGAAGCCTTCGTTTACAAGTATTAATCTAATCTAATCTGTCCTTGTGAGAAAAAGTTATGCTCTTACAGGCGGCTAGGTAGGAATCACAAGACGCTGAGAATATTTTATTGCTAGTCACGTATTTACAAGATATACGAGAGAACGCCGTCTGGCACTGTGCGTGTGCAGGCTACTGAGAAAAACGGAACAAAGCCGACTGTAAGGTGAGGACAACAAGCCGTCGGCGGCTGGACAAAGTGTTCCTGGGGGCGGGATGATAGATTCCGGCGGGGAGGGACGTGGAGGCGCGTCTGCTGGCCATTCATCACAGCCGGGGCGATCAGACCTCCGTCTGCCTCTGTCTGCTGCGCTGCGGAGGATCCGCAGACCACAAAGCCGCGCTCTGATTTATCGCGCCAGTCTCTCGCCGAAACGGCCAAGGCCGCCTCCACCCTCCTCAGATTGTTTCCTATAAACGCGGCGCGTGGCCGCTGCCGTTCTGGAACTGACTTTTCCAGCTGGAAATACTCCAAGATTACAGTGAGCACTCCTACTGGACAGGATAGGACGTTGTGACAGTACCGCCCAATGAGTAGCACTCACTCATTTGTGTGTTGTGTTGTGGTCTTCAGTCCTGAGACTAGTTTGATGCAGCTCTCCACAATACCCTATCCTGACCAAGCCTCTTCATCTCCACTTAAGAACGGCAACCTACATCTGTCTGAATCTGCTTACTGTATCCATCTCTTGGTCTTCCTCTGCGGTTTTTACCCCACACACTTTCTTCCAACGCTAACTTCACAATTCCTTGATGTCTAAGAATGTGTCCTACCAATATATCCCTTCTTTTAGTCAAGGTATGCCAGAAATTTCTTTTCTCCCCAATTCTGTTCAGTACCTCCTCATTATTTACGCGATCCACCCACCTAATCTTCAGCATTCTTCTGTAGCACCATATTTCAAAAGCCTCAATCCTCTTCCTGTCCGCACTGTTTATCGTCCATGTCTCACTCCCATACAACGTAACACTCCATACAAATGCCTTCAGAAAGGACTTCCTTAAGCTTAAATCAATATTCGATGTTAACAAATTTCTCTTTTTCAAGAAAGCTTTTCTACCCATTGCCATTCTCCATTTTATATCCTCTGTACTGTGACCATCATTTGTTATTTTACTGCCCAAGTAACAAAACTCATCTACCTCCTTTATTGCTTCGTTTCCCAATCTAATTCCTTCAGCATCACCTGATTTTCTTACACTGCACTCCATTACTCTAGTTTTGCTCTTGTTAATGTTCATCTTATACGCACCTTTCAGCACACTGGCCATTCCGTTCAATTGCTCTTCCAGGTCCTTTGCTGTATCTGACGGAATTACTATGTCGTCGGCGAAACGCAATGTTTTTAATTCTTCACCCTGAACTTTAATTCCTTCTCCAAATTTCTCCTTGCTTTCCTTTATAGCTTGCTCAATGTACAAATTGAATAACAATGGAGAAAGACTACAACCCTGTCTTACTCCCTTTCCAACCACTGCATCCCTTTCATGCCCTTCAACTCTGACAACCGCTGTCTGGTTTTGGTACAAGTTCTAAATAACCTTACGCTCCCTATATTTTGCTCCTGCTTTCTTCAGAACTTGAAAGAGTTTATTCCAATCAACATTGTCAAAAGCCTTCTCCAAATCTACAAAAGCTAGAAATGTAGGTTTCCCTTTTCTTAATCTATCTTCTAGGATAAGCCGTAAAGTGAGTATTGCCTTCCGTGTTCCTACATTTCTCCTGAACCCAAACTGATCTTCCCCGAGGTCGGCTTCTACCAGCTTTTCCATCCACTCATTATGGTTGGAGAAATTGACAGCCATAATCCCGCTTACTTTCTCAAGTAGATCAAACTCACCGCAAACACTGACCCTGCCGATGCACAAAATTATTTCACACTTTTATTTTATTAATTCCGGTAGCATTATATCTACAGGTTGTTACAAAAAGGTACGGTAAATTTTCAGGAAACATTCCTCACACACAAAGAAAGAAAATATGTTAAGTGGATATGTGCCCGGAAACGCTTAATTTCCATGTTAGAGCTCATTTTATTACTTCTATTCAAATAACATTAATCATGGAATGGAAACACACAGCCGCGGTGGAGTAGCCGAGCGGTCTAAAACGTCTCGCTGCGAAGCGCACGGGTGCTCGCCGTGGAGGTTCGAGTCCTCCCTAGGGCATGGGTGTGTGTGTGTGTTGTCCTTAGGTTAGTTTACCTAGGTTTAAGTAGTTTGTAGGCTACGGACTGATGACCACGCAGTTTGGTCCGATAGATTTACATACATTTGAACATTATGATTGGAGAAATTGACAGCCGTAATCTCGATTAAGGCTAGTCTACACGACGACACTAGTTGTGACACTCGTTACATGAAATGGGTCCCGCAACTGGTTTCGTGTTTGTCTGTAGACACGGCGCCAATACTATACACCTCAATTTCGTTGTTTTGTGAGTGCCGTAGTCGCCGTAGAATGAACGTTTTGGTAGCTCTAAACATTGTGGCGGAGCTATTGCTTCTCTGTGTGATGTCGCTGCATAAGACTAAACATAAAAAGAATAAGAAACGTGTTTGGGTTTGTGACTGGATTAAAAAAAGACGCCAACTCGGTTGCTTAGCGACCTTGCTGAAAGAAATTGTGATCGAAGACCCTATAAGTTATTTTAATCAACTCAGAATGTCACTAGGACAGTTTACATTCCTTTTAAACATAGTTAGTAATGCAATAAACAAACAAGATGCTGTTATGCGTGAAGCATTGTTACCAGAACTGAAATTACAAATTGCATTACTTTTCTTGTCAAATAGATATTCGTCTCTACAGTACCTGTAACGTGTTCCCAAATCTACAATTGTCATAGTTCGTTTGTATAGGTATTTGGAATTGAATGTACTTTAGTCTGCAATTCACTAATGGTCAACCCATCAATATTTGAGTCACGAATAATTGCTTTAAGAGCACTAACACGCCGCTGCTTATTCCTGAAATTTTCATCGTTAAAATGGCACAAACACCTATGCATCCCATATATGTTCAAAAACCGAATTATTTCTCCCTTCCCCCCCCCCCACCTTGTGTTGTGTTTTGTTCTGTATTGGTTATCAATACCTAAAAACTGTTCAGTTTCGCCAACGAGTTGCGCGAACGCCTGCCGCGCATGCTCACTGGCCAGTAACGCAGTTTCATGAAACCTAGTGGCGTCGTGTAAACTAGCCTTTACTTTGTCAAGATAGATTAAACGCACCGCAAACACTGACCCTGCGCATGCACAAAATTGTTTCACTCTTTTCTTTCATTAATTTCGGTGGCATTATATCTATGTACACAGGTGACATTGATCGGAATGCATTAAAAAAAAGTAAAGCAGTCAATAATCCGAACATTGGTTTGAACACCACAGTACTTTACTATTGTCCATTTCATGATAATTGACCCCTGATTTTGAACTCATATTCTGGTCACATCGCACGACGTATATCAATATTTTATACCTCGTCGGAATCGTTGAAATGTCTACTTTTATTTGCTGTATGACTATTGCATTTTATTTGAAACGGTGACGGCATACGCGGTAATATTTAAGAGAAAGTGTGCTTTTTCTGGCTTTTTTCGGCAAATGTCAACTTTAACGATGCAAAAAATGCAGACCGTAATTTGCAAAAAGCTTTCCTTTGCACTTTTAAAAGATCCAACCTTTTTCTATTTACAGACGGAGTTTCGTTATTTTCTAATTAGCCGTTTCGTTGCTATAATACAAAACGAAAGAAGCTGCGATTAAGCTTACCGCCGCGCCGCCAGCGCGCCGCCACTGTTGAAATAAGCCAGATACGCCTCTTCAACTGTGATGAACGGCAACACAGCACACGCGAGCACGTAGTGCATAGGAACGAAAAAGCAAAACAAATTATGTGATATTAGCGCTTGGTGTAGATTTATCAACATTAAAATATAATAGTTGTAAAAGGCAAGGACAGAGCTTGCATTTACACAGTGCATAGGAACGAAAAAGCAAAACAAATTATGTGATATTAGCGCTTGGTGTAGATTTATCAACATTAAAATATAATAGTTGTGAAAGGCAAGGACAGAGCTTGCATTTACACTTTTCGTCTTGTTAATACGTTTTATTATTATGCGAACTGCAGCAGTCTACGCCTACCATTATTAGGACAAAACGACTAATCAGGAAATAACGAAACTCCGTCTGTAAATACAAGTTTGGATCTTTAAACTGTGCAGACGAAAACTTTCTCCTAATTTCTGTGCACGCTTTCCCTTAAATATTACCGTTTATGTCGTCCCCTTATCAAATAAAAGTAATATTCATACACCGAACAAAAGTTTACATTTCAACGATTCCGGCGAGGTATAAAACATCGATGTTCATCGTGCGATGTTACCGGAATATGAGTTGAAAGTCATGGGTCAATCATTACGAAATGGACAGTAGGCATGCTCATGTTTGGAAGTGGTATGCCGATGCCTTCCTTCTGCCTTCGAACTGACTTCCCCAGCCAGTTATAGGGAGGGGGGGGGGGGGGTAACTACAGTTCAACGTGGGTTCCGAACCACGTTGCTACTCGGTATTTTTCACATGAGCAAAACTGCCAGAGGGGAAAGAAGTGGAAAGTGACAGATAAAAATCCTAGGACCCAGTGGGAATCGAACCCGCAACTTTTGAATTTGTAGTCTGGCACTTTACCGCTGTGCTACAGAGCAACACTGAAATGGCGGTCTCTGTAGAAATCGGTAATTTAGAAAAATCATGTGTAGCAGCCGTGCGCCTAGGGCTCATATTGGGCTGGCCGGTGGAGAGCTTGTGTGTGTGTAAGGTGCATACGGCCGACTGGGGAGACCTGAGTGGCTTGGAAAAGCCGTGACGTCATGATATAGTCTGCGTCAGGTACGAAGGCGTCCCAGTTTTGAGCCATTCTGCGCATACCCCTCCATTACCGCAGTGACAGCCATTATGTAGGCGCGTGGCTGGCCGCGAGTTACGCAATGTTTCTCCAGCAGGCGCTACTGTTGACGCTCGGCCGTAGCTCCTCCCCTCTTCGCTTTCCACATCTCTCCGCCTCTAAGCACGGTAGCGCCTTCTCACATGACGCCAGTATAGTTCACTGCACAGCCAGGGAAGGTGGCAGTGTTTTGTAAATGATAAAGTTAAATTTAAGATTGAAATAGAATTGAGAAAGTGCGACACAGTTTGTTAAACCGTTTCGTGTGATATGACTGGTGACACGCAGGCATCTTTCCTATCAAGCACATATAAAAAGTTTTAATACAATGATAATATGGCAATTTAGTAATTGTTAAAAATGCATAACTTTTAAACCAAGATACAGAGGTCAGCGGGGGCTCATGTGAAAGGTTTCAACAACGAGCATCACCTGATATGCTTATGTTCAACGTAAGATAAATATTGATCACAGGAAACCTAATTCACTAATACGATTGTATAAATTTGTTAATAAAATAAAGTACAAGGCTGATACACGAGCAGTGTGGCAGTGTTTGTTCGCAGGTGTTGTAACAAAAATGATTACACCACAAAATCACATTGCTCAAAGTTAACTCGTGCAAATTTTCTTTTTAGTAATTAATTTGTATATAAATGTCCATAACTGTTTAATTTGAAATAGTATGCCAAAACAGCTTGTTCTATTATAATTAGCAGATTGAGATATGAAAACATGTTTCATACACATTTTTTTGACAAGGTTTATCACATAAAAAAGTTCAAAAGAGGAAAATAATACTACAAATGGCGGGAGAGTTCATACTGATATATGAATCGCTCCATAGAAGAAATGAAATGAAAATCAAACATGTTAATTACTATGAACAGTTTCACAATTATTTTTGTTTAGTATAAGTATTAAAACATAAATTTACAGTATCTACGTCTACATAGATACTCTGCGAATCACATTTAAGTGCCTGGCCTAGGGTTCATTAACCACTTTCATAACCTTTCTCTACCGTTCCATTCTATAATCGCGCGGGAAAAAAGAACACCTAAATCGTTCCGTTTTCGACCTGATTTCTCTTATTTTATTGGGATGGTCATGTCTCCCTATGTAGGTTGGTGCTAGCAAAATATTTTTACATTCAGAAGTAAATGTCGGTGATTGAAATTTCGTAAATAGAACTCGCCGCATCGAATAACGTCGTTCTTTTAATGATTTCCACCTCAAATCGTGCAACATTTCCGTGACGCTTTACCCCCTGTAACGTGATAAAACAAAACGAGCTGCCCTTCTCTGAATCTTTTCAATGTCTTCCGTCAGTTCCACCTGGTGAAGTCCCACACTGGGCAACAGTACTCCAGGAGAGGACGCACAAGTGTAATGTAGGCAGTCTCTTTGATGGAGCTGTTGCATCTTCGAAGCGTTCTGCCAATGAAACGTAACCTATGGTTTGCCTTCCCCACAATATTTTCTATGTGTTCTCTCATGTCTAAGTTGTTCGTAGTTGTAACTCCTAGGTATTTAGTAGAATTTACGACCTTAAGGTTTGACTGATTTATCGTGTAAATGAAGTTCAGCGGATGTCTTTTAGTGGTCATGTGTATTACTTCACACTTTTCGAAGTACTTGTCAAAGTACTGAACGATGGCGAGCGGTGGTAACTGGGGATTTTGATGACGTCGGAGTTTCTCCGGGGACAAGTATAAAGGATTGGCGGTAGGCCCAGATGGGGCAGAGTGTGTGTGAGACTAGTATCGCGACGGCTGAGCGTTGCCGATCTTCCCACCCCATTCGGAAGACTGAAACTTTAAATGTTTTCATATGCGGAAAGTGCAGTAGAACTTAAGAGAATTTACGAGTGTGGCGAGTTACTATTTAAACTGGCAAGGTTTCTTTTTGAGACACCGAGTGCTACATAGAACTTGAAAATTGCAGGATGTGAAGCTAGGCACTATGACTTCAATAAATTTACGTGGATCAGAACGGTTATACCAAGTTGTTGGAAAACTGGTTGTAGAAGTGCATCCCGTTAGGAAGTATAACCTGAGTTTCATAAACATTTATTCATTCCACTGAATTGTGCAGAAATCTGTTCAAGAACATTGTTTTTGTCAAATGAACTGTGAAAATTTCGATAAACGTGTTTTAAAAATTACAATCAAAAATTTAATTCGAAGTTTTGTATTTCTTGCTTCAAAACGTATTTTCAAAAAGCCGTTCATCACCTATTTCACCCCCTGAGGGATACAAATATCGAAAAATCACTGATGCCTACAGTGTAAGATAAACAACGTCTACAAATTTGAAATTTCTATGGTCTATAGATTCACGTCTCAGCACCGTATTCTGCCTTTTATGAACGGATGGAGAATTCGAAATTTCTTTCTTACGCTTTGGTATCTTTGTTGATAGTTTTACTTTTCAAACTGCAGTATGCACTTATTTTTCTTTATTCGTACATTTGTTGCAGAAAAACAACTGAAGAATGTGCATCACGTTTCGCTGTATATAACCTCTTTGCTATTATAGTGTCAAAAGTCATCGCTGGTCTTCAGTCCGAATTTTATATAAGCTGACAACTTTCAACCACTATATCTTCCACCGTCTTATAGCTATCGACATGGAACTGCAATGGTGTACAATGATTGACTTTGTACTACAACAACACAAAGAGATCGTTCGTCTCCATTGTGTAGTTTGTGCTGAAGAACAAAATATTGACACCCAACGCATAGAATTTTATATAATTCGGTAACTTTCAACTCCCATATCATTCACCTCCTTATCGTTATCAACCCTCTACCACCATAGTGCACAGTGGGAGACTGATACCTACTACCACATACAAACACTATTCGTTTGCGATGTGTACTTTTGGTTGCAGAGTAAAATAAACACCTCAATTTTTATGTATATTGAGATAGATCTGGTTATTTCTACAATGGTTTACATCAGTTTACAGTTTGAACATTTAGCTATTTGTCGACGTAATCAACATTTCTGTCGATTCATTTTTGTAGACGCTGTGCCAGTTTCTTTATGCCCATGTCATATTAGCTCGCCCGACATGCTGTTCACCTCGTCGTCGAAGCTGAATCGCTTTACGACCAAATGTTCTTTCAACTTATCGAACAGGAGATTGTCACTGGGCGCCAAGCCATGACTATAGGGTGGGTGGATGATGATGTTCCACTGAAACTGTTGCAGAAGAGCAACACTCAAGTATCTACAGCCACCTCCATTTGTGTCTCTCCCTACCTTCGTGTGGCTCTCCATGTCATAGCTTTGTGTAAGTCACATGTTGCATTGCACTACCTGCTCACTACACTCTCTGAACCCAAGTGCTCTTATAATTCGTTTGGTAAACACAAGTCAACATTGCAGCAATGCCAATTCGTTGTCTCCACTCCGTAGTACCGACTAAAAGACGTAGAACCATTTTAGTTCATTCTGCCGACGACAACAGTTAAGAATCTAATTATCTCGACTGGTCCCATAATTGCTTTGACTAGTGTACTTCGACAATTCTACTCCATATGTCGCAAATAGCCCTCTATTCTTACCTGGAGTCCGGTCGTCATATCCATCTGCAATGAAAAATACATCACACTTCGCAGAGATGAAATAAAGATTTGAGGCGTCTGCTCCTAAGTAGGATCTGTTGCGGGCCGTGCAATACATTGGTCGAAGGATATATGAAAGCTCGGTTCGGAGGGTACGTGCTTGGGCAGTCCTTGCGGGTGTGCTTAACCCCACATGTTTCGGATACCGTATATGCTAAGCGCGTCCAGTAAATAGGAGGCCCTGGGTTCGAATCCAGGCCCAGACACAAATTTTCATATTTACATGTTGTATGATTACAACACCTAGAAGAAGCAGGGACTCAAACAGCACAGTTAAAATCTATAGGCAAAGTGTAACAAAAGATGAGAGAAACTAAGTGTGCTCCCAGGCTGAAACGTACGGTTTCATTCCAAGCTAATAAGGCGGAAGAGGTTAACAACGTATCATGTGACCACGACTGACTGGAGTAAAAGGGAGAAGCCAGCTAGTCTGCAGAACTCTTAAAACAACCAGTCTGAAACCTTGGAAACTAGCCAAGACATATCCCAAATATTGAAACTGAGTATATTCGCCTAATGACCAGCTGAACTAGAAGGCAGATCCTCTCCAAAATTCACTTCAGACCTCATTCATTTAAAATATAGCGTACAGTTTTTTGCACGCTGTAGTCATCTAAGTAATGGAAAGCCTCTCGCCAGAGTTTGAAACCATGTGTAAGAGGAAAGTAACTGATTCGGAGGCGTGTGTCACTTCATCTCACCTCAGAGGATGACAGGAGGATTCTTGACTTCACCGATCACTGCTTATTTCCCGTCACTGCCGAACATTCCTCCTCCCAAAACGGCACGAACCTCTGCCACAACACAAACATGACAAGCTGAAAGAACGCAGTTCCCAGCTCCCACGCGGAAAAGGGACAGATTTCATCACCCTTCTCAGCAGCTATTCCGTGGCGCCAAAAAGCTGACTGGCGTTGGCAGTAACTGGGAAAAAAATAGGCTGCCATAGTCTGGGCAATGTCGCGCGAACTGGTTTGGAGAGTGAGACTGGGCACCTCCCACCTCTCTCAGATATAGTCTTGATAGTACTCTTTGTAGAACGGTTAATGGTGGTCACGAACTGTTGCCACGATCTCTATTTTGTTCTTCGCGGACAATCCGACAACATTTAGCTCGTGCTACTGCAAAAGCTGCGAAGTTTTCTGTATTTAATATTTTATGGAACATTGTTCCCATAGGAAATAAACAGCGATCAAAAATTTCTGAATATAATAATAATTGCAGCATTCTAGATCGCACTATTAGAGACTGATTATGCCTTTCAGCGTTCAGTCTCGAGCATAGTACCTCTAATAAAATTCCTCCATGATCCCCTATTCAATGCTAAAGTTGATGCCTCGTCTGATGTTATGCCTTTTACTTCAAAATCATTCTGCACCGAATCTAAGTACTTTCTTCTTGGTCTACCTCGACTCCTTTTGCCGGCCGCGGAGGCCGAGGAGACTGAGGCGCTCCAGTCACGGTCTGCACGGCCACTACGGTCGGGGGTTCGAATCCCCCCTCGGGCATGGATATTTGTGCCGTCCTTAGTCTTAGTTAGTTCATAAGTAGTTTGTAAGCTTAGGGACTGATGACCCCGAAGTTAAGTCCCATAAGTTCTACAAACATTTGAACATTTTCGACTCCTTTTACCCTCTGCTGACGAGCTCATGAGTCTCTTAGGTAACCTTGCTTCTCCCACGCGTGTAACCTGACCTCACCACCTCAGTCTGTTCGCTCTAACTGCTTTATTGATCTAAAACGGTCATTATATATATATATATATATATATATATATATATATGGATAATCGTGTCCATGGTGAGCTGGCTCCTCTAGGGACGGGCGAGCTCACATTGAACACGAACTGAGGATTATCTTTATTGATCTAAACTTAGCCGAGTCGGCTCGATTTTAGTTGGCTGCTGGTGCCAGTATCGGTTATGCGCGTATCGATTTCTGTTCGTTACTGCACCGCGGGTGGCGTTGCTAATTTAGATTGTTTGTTGTCTCTCAGCCGGAGCTAGTTCCGCGTTCCGGCGGGCTATGTCGAGGACGTCTGCGGAGTCGAGGGTTTTTTTTTTTTTTTTTTTTTTTTTTTTTTTTTTTTTTTTTTTTTTTTTTTTTTTTGTGGTTGTAGGCCGCACAACTGCTAAGGTCATTAGCGCCCAGTCTCCGCCTGTGAGGACACGTAGTTACCGGCGACCGGACTATCATCCTGCGTGGGCCGACGCGAGTTACCGTGGGCAGCTCGCACTGAAAACAGCCGGCGCCTCGTCGCGGCGCGCCTGTTCTGGTATCACTCCTGTGGCTGCCTGGAGTACATTGTAATGACACCCCACTAGTGTTCGTCGCCGGAAGACCCAGCTGGTATTTGCTTCCGACCTCTGGCGCCGATGGCTTTAAGTTTTGGTGTGCATTCCACTCCTCGTGTGTGAGATGCTGGTACTGTTTTCCTGCAGCTGGTGAATGTTTCGGTTTTGTCTTTCATGCCGAGTGTTCTGTTCCGTTCCCTTTCCTCCGCTCGTGATTTGATGTGTGTGTGTTCTGGGTTGTGAATGTAGCACGTGTACTACATGAAGGTCATACGTATACATGAACTAGTATTATCAGCGCACACAGCTCCATTTATCACCCAACTGTGTTATTCGAGGAATGATTTGGTTTAGTAGGCATACTGATGGTGTCAGAGCAGTGATATACAATTTCGCAGTATGTATTCTGCAGTTTAATTTTAATTATACCTCACTCCTTTCCTTCCCTTCCTCTGTAGCTGTGGTCACTAAAAAGCGTTAAGTTTACCTATTGTTGCCATTCCTGTTGCAATTTGAAAGCTGCATTGAACATTACTAGGTAAGCTCTTTACCAGTCTTTCACTGTATAACTTGCTTGCGTCACCTGGTTATTGCAACTTAATCTCCTTGAGTTTAAATTGTGCCTGTATTTGGAATGGTTTATCTGTGGTGTCACCCGAAGCTTAAGGCAACCGTTATACGATTGTCCTGCATTATTCATTAATAAACTAGCCCTTATACAAGTTTTAGCTGTTTTACCTATTATATTTATGGGGCAGTGTCTTGTGCTTGATTAGTTTCTTGTAATGGAGACACTACCCCTTCAGCTAGCGATTCACGCTTCTTGAACGTAAATTATAAGTGTAGTCTATTTTGGAGTTGTCATTTATTGCATGGTATATACGAAGCAGTCCATTACAGATCAAGTTATGTTTTTCTTGGCTCCTTGTCCAAGCTAACTCAATCACCAGGGCAATTGCAACTTCACTTTCTATTAAAATTACTATGAATTGTTTTATTCTAAACTGTTTAGTTGTGTTCGAGTAAAAAGAGTTTGTCGTGAACTGTTCATTAATGAGCTTACCTTTACCTAAATTGTCGCGTTGTATTTATAGGACGTTACCTGAAGGCACTTTCTTGTTAATAGCCTTAATTATAATTTATTATATTGAGAGCCCCAATTTGTTGTTTGAGAGCTACTTAATTGTAATTTCTTTAGTGTGATTCTAAACTCCTCCCTAATTATATTCCCTTTAATCAATATTCTGTGAGAGCTTTTAAGTCTGTTTATTGTCTGTTTATTTTGTAATCGCAAGCAATAATTGTCTTTGGTACCAGCCCTACCACTTCCATTATTTTGCATTACCCCTCAGAAACCGGTTGTCATAATAAAATAAAATAAATATCATATTGCGATATAAAATACTGCAGTTACTATATTTTCTGTATTTGTCCGTCACTTGAACGTATGCAGAGTTGTCTGGAGCTTATCGAAGTATCCACAGTGGTCCACCCAGTGTCGTATGTCTTGAACCTATGCAGATTACACTGGGGTATGAAATTCTTGAAAGTGAGATTTCTCCTTTTCATTCCTCTGACGTTCCACTGTGGTGGAGTCACTGCAAAGTGGGGGCGGGCGGTTTTCAATGGTAAGATGTCGTCTGATCCACCAGATAGGAGTATAAGACTAATGTCAGATCTGTTTGTGAGCATTTCGCTTCGGCTTGTTAAGCTTTGTCCCTTGTTTGGATTTTTGGGGCTGTGGCAACGCCGCTTTAACGTTAACACTCTTCCACGTCTCTTCATTTCTTCATTTGTATACCGCGAGCGTCCACCGACCGATATTATTTGTGGAAACCAACATTTATCAAACATGAGAAATAATGGGCTGTGAGACAAGAGACATAGGCTGACAACTGTATTTAGTGGTGGTCTACTAGGTGGATTAGCTGCCTAAAATTCCTCATTTGCCTAGCAGTACAAGATAGTTGGCTGACCTTAATCTCTTGGACTTCTCTTTGGCTAAGGCTAGATAGCTCGGGATAAATGAGCTCACCGTATGACGGAGAAAGCGTGCCGCAGTATATTCAGGTAACTTTGTCAGATTGAGGGACAGATAAAAGACATTGTCTTCTGCAACTCATCGTCAACCCTGTCGGAACATTCTGAACCTGTCATTCACATACTCTCCCATATATTTTGCAGCTCTTTGGTAGCTATTGCATAATATCCCGGAATGTTACTACTTACAGTATTTAAGTTAGTTTGCAACTCATTGTGGGTGCGATATATTTAGCGGTGAGCAGCTTTGTCATCATGTGTAGGTTTCTAAATCGCGAAATAGAGAGTGAAGTGGTGCAACCTATTGGTTGATTTGAGTTCCCTGCGATTTCCCCCATAGCTTTATAGACACAAAAGGGTCCCTCCCCCATTTATACGAAAAAAAAATCGCACGACGTGTTTTACGGCCCACTTTAGATTTGTAGTTTTATAAACATTGCAAACATTTTGGACCAAAATAATAGTTTAAATAATGAAAAATTACGGTGATAAGATTACGACTCTACTATTGTGGTAATATCTATGCCCCCAAAACGTAGTATTCTTTCTGACCGTATTTTAACAAACAGCCAAAATTATATGATGTTTGAGTTTAGCTTTGACAAACATATTCTTTTTTGAACTTTTACCTCTTTGAACTATCATTTTAATATCTCTCTCACATTTTCATTATTCTTTTCCGTTAAAATGTTATTACCTTCATAGCTTATTTTCTTTGTCTGAACTTTTTTTTATATCTATGGGACTTAACTACGGGGTTATCAGTCCCTAAACTGACAAACTACTTATGAACTACTTACTAACTAGGACGGCACAAATATCCATGCCCGAGGGGGGACTCGAACCCCCGACCGTAGTGGCCGTGCAGACCGTGACTGGAGTGCCTTAGTCTCCTCGGCCACCGCGGCCGGCTTTGCCTGTACTGGTTACAGATAGTTTAGGTAGTGGCGAGTTCCAAACCACTGACCTTCAGCATTACAGACGAACGCCTTGCCCACTACGCTACGGCAAGGCCTTTTTTTTTATCTTTTTTTATTGATACTTCGCTGCGGACGCTGTTCGGGTTTGTTCGTTCTCGTCCGATGATGTTTTGGCTCAGCTTTTTTTATTACATAGGGCGTTCAGCTCTCTGCCCGGGCGCGCTGAGCCACGGCGCCCGGCAGCGGCTAGTAATTGAAAGCTGCGCTCTTCATTCTTGTACTATTGATGGCCGTTGTTAACAGAAGCTAATACGGCATTTTTAGAGACTAGAATATCATTTATCGGACGAAGAGCGACGTGTTTTTGTTAACTCTTCAGTGCGCCATTGCTTTGAAATGACAAAGTATAAGTTAAAATTGGAAAATCATCAAATACGCAACGCAAGATGGCGTATGCCAGAGAGAGTTCTGGGCGAGGAATGTCACATCTCCGAACGGGTGGTTTTCGTTAATTCAATGGAAGGTGTCAAATCTCCGTTATTTTTGCAAATATCTCTCAAACAACACAAATATGAATGAACATAAGGGAACAAAGTTGTAGAGAATCTTCTCCTCTACAAATTCTGTTATTCAATTTCCGCGTCAGATGAACGGTTTATTTACAATCAAAATTACACTACAAACGGCTTTTTTGGTATTACTAACGTATTTCGTGTCTCTGGTAACCAACAATTATGTGTGTAAAATTTGATGCTGATCGGTTGAGCGGTTCGACTTAAAAAGTGGGAACACGTTACGGACAGACAGACAGACATCCCAAAATCGCCGTTAATTTTCCAAATATCTCTGAAACGATACGAGATATGAAAAAACCATAAGAGAGCAAAGTTGTAGAGAACTGGCGGCGCAGAATACATTTAAGCTTAACATCAGAGGGTAAATTTCATAGAGGACAGAAAGTTCTCTCTCAGCACAGTCGCCACTTTTGAGACCATAACTTCACATTTATTCGAGTGTAATTACGGCACATTGTGCAAAAAGATAAAATCGAGTAATATTATTTATTGCATATGTGCCATAAATATGAATATCTCTATCTGGGTAACGGGTAAAGATATTGACAAAATTTTGAGAGTCGTTCGAGAACATAATCTTAAGAATAAGTGGTAAAAACCTAGACGATTGGTAGTTAATGGAACGTATAGAAGCGGATACCCACAGTTTTTTACTTTTGGTACCCAGAAATCATGTTTTTGTTGTCGCCTCAGATACCATCCATGAAAACAGGGTGTTTTGATAGCCGTATAAACCTCACTCCACACCACATTTAAGACGTACTAACAGATTTTCATTAGTTGGCTCGGTTGCAGGAACTATGTATTGTTTAAATTGTAACTCTTTACTGCAGGATAGCTACATTATGCCCACTCATTGATATCTGTAAACGAGTGCCAGGTGAGACTGCTCATCGGGTCTTGTAGCCACTACCCCATGTGAGGGTATTCTTAGATTACCAATGATAGCGATATGCTACAGTTTGCTTTTACCGCTGTATCTGAATAAATACCGTCGTGAATTTGCAGGAAGAGAGAAATTTTAATCGCCGTGAACGTTAGCGATCGTGAATTTTGCTCCACCACAGACATCTGACCGCCGCTTTGTGGGATCCATTGCACATGTGGTTACGTTAGGACATCAGATTATAATCAGCAATGCAAAATGCTTCATTTGCCACAATTTAGTCATATGTCACTTTAAAAAAAAATTCTACGGAGCAACTCGCATTCCAGCCATAGCTAATGGCCGTCTCTGCTAACATTGTTTTGTGTAACACTCAAAAGCCTTTGTGACGTGCGCCGCCTGTAACCGAGTGTAGGCAAAGACCTCTGTAGCACCACCAGCCGAACTTCAATCGGACAGTAGTAATAATGTTGTCAAGATGACCCTAGAAGAACACTGAAAATATCTTTCTCGGTTGTTTTTAAAACAATTACGATCACAATATGAGTAAATTTATTTCAATAACGTTTTATTTATATTTGCAATTCATTGTCATTTATTTACGTTTTTTGCAGTGAGTACCACTGGAGTCATCATCACCATGCATTAAATGTTTTTTTTTGTTTTTTTTTTATTTAAATGCAACACAAGACAGTTGGTAATATTCAACAATGTTGTTGTTGTGGTCTTCTTGTTGTGGAGTCATCATCACCATGCATTAAATGTTTTTGTTTTTTTTGTTTTTTTTTTAAATGCAACACAAGACAGTTGGTAATATTCAACAATGTTGTTGTTGTGGTGGTCTTCCACTCACTTCCCTATAATACTAAGTTAACGATTCCTTGATGTCTCAGAAAGTGTCCCACCAATCTATCCCTTCTCTTAGTCAGGATATGCCACAAACTCCTTTTCTCCCCAATTCTGTTAAGCACCTCCTCATTAGATACGTGATCTACCCATCTAAATTTCATCATTCATGTGTAGCACCACATTTCTAAAGCTTCTATCATCTTTTTGTTTGAACTTCTTATCGTCCTCGTTTCACTCCCATACAATACTACACTGTGGACAAATGCTTTCAGAAAGGACTTCCTAACATTGAAATTAATATTGCATGTCAACAAATTTCGCTTCTTCAGAAACGGATTTCTTCCCATAGCCATTCTGCATTTTATATCTTCTGCACTTCGGTCATCAGAAATTATCTTGCTACCCAAATAACAAAACTTATCTACACTTTTATTGTCTTATTACCTAATATAATTCATTCAGCATCGCCTGACTTTCTGACGCTACGTTCCATTATCCTTGTTTTACTCTTGTTGACGTACATCTTATATCCTCTTTTCAAGACCCAATCAATTGCTCTTCCACATCCTTTGCGGTCTTTGACAGAATTACTATGTCATCGGCAAACCGCGAAGTTTTTATTTCTTCTCTCTGAACTTTAATTCCCTCTCCAAAACTTCTCCTTGCATTCCTTAACCGCTTTCTCAATGTACAGATTGAACAACATTGGGGAAAGGATACAACTCTGCCTTACTCCCTCCCCAAGCTCCGCGTCCCTTTCATGCCCTTTGACTCTAATAACCGCTGTCTGGTTTTTGTATAAATTGAATATAATTCTTCGCTCCCTATATTTTACCCCTGTTATCTTCAGAATTTGAAATATTCCAGTCGACATTGTACTCAACAGTATACAGCTGTCCTTTGTTTCACTCAAAATGTATCAAATATTGTTCAAAGAATCGACGAAACAGTTTGTTTATTGAACAACGTTGTTTGAAAATACAATGAGAATTGTTATGCTGAAATGTACGTTATTATTGATAGGTTAGATAAGATTAATAGTTATTCCATAGATCATGAATACTAGATTTCGCAATGAAATGGAACGTGTAAGTTTAGTAAAATATAACGTTAAAAGTACTAATTGCTTTGAAAATATTGATTCAGAAATTCATTCAATTTGTATTCAAATGCTGGTTGGCTATCTGTCAGACATTTGATGTTATATAGAAGTGATCGAAGAATTTTGTGACAGTATAATTGACCCCCTTCTGTACCAGAGTTAAATTTATCCTTGAATACTGTAGATCATCCTTTCCCCTATGGTTGTAGCTATACACACTGCTGTTACTTTTGAAGTGGGTTGGATTATTATTACCAAATTTCATAAGAGAATATGTTGGGTTCAGACACGGTAATGAGCAGGTAGTGCAATGCAACAAGAACGTGATTTACCAGCTACTGTGAACGTTCCTACATCTATATACATAAGTGTCTGCGTCTTGGGTGGTCAGTAGAAATTATTCTAATTAAACACTTTTGTGAAAGGAATAACATGATGAATTACCCCAAAATATGATGCCATAGGAGAACAGTGACTGAAAATGGACATAGTAAGCTAATTTACTGAGATATTTCTCACCAAAATTTGAAATACCCTAATACGATAAGTTGCTGATCTCAAACGTTTCAGTAGATCGCCAATGTGTTGCTTCCAATTCGATTTATCATCAAAGCACACACCTAAAAACTTTCAATACTCTACCTTAAATACTGACTTCTGTTCACAAACTATATTTATTGATGCTGTCTTGCCGTTTATAATATGGAATTGTATGTATTACGTTTTATCAAAGAGTTCACTTGCAAATAACAACTTAATAATATTCTCCAAGACATTTTTAAGGATTTCATCAGATAACCTAGCTCTCCATCATCGTGAAAATAGAAAGACGAATCGTTAATATATATCAAGAACGGCTGAGGACCGAACCCAGTGTTACACCATTCTTGATAGTCCCCCCCCCCCCCAAGTTTGAGGAATCACCTGTTTTTTGCAGTTATTTCAACCACTTACTTCAACTTTCTGCAGTCTTCCTGTTAAGTATGAATTAAGCCATTTGTGCACTGTCCTCTCAATACTTATTGTGTTAGATATGTAACATGTCAATAGTCTCATGATCATTACTTGGGGGTCATATCCCAGATATATTTAGCGTAACAAAAAACGTTGTGACAGAAAGAGGATTACGTAAAAATTATATAACCGGAGATATACACTGGTCAAAACAATTAGGGGTTCAGTTGAGATATCTAGTTTCTGAAGTACTGTCATCGATAGAATGAACTAAAATGGTTCGACGTCTTCCTGTCGGTTCTACGGAGTGGAGACAACAACATTACAACCGAGATAGTATTAATAACAGAAAGCTGACGCAGGGGAAGTGTTCACTTGTGTTTACCAAACGAATAAAACGTGACTTCTCACAGAATCTACGGTATGGACAGAGCAAGGTTGGAAGTAGGACAGATGGAGGTGGCTGCAGCTATTTAAGTGTCCCAAAATCCAGGATCTGGACGCGATATCAGACAATAGAAACCGTCCATGGGTAACATCAGCAAGAAACGACCTTTATCTCCGGTTAACAGCCCGACGAGACAGAGGGCTGAATGCAAATCAGCTGCAACGCACCCCCAGACAGGAGCGAACAGTCCGAAATCGCCTTTGGGAGTGTGGCCTCTACTCACGGAGACCTATGGTGTGTGTCCTATTAAAATCATGACAGCGTTTAGCCCAGCAGAAACGGGGCGTAGGAACATCAGGTTTGGTGTCCTAACGTATGTCGCCGCCTACTGATCACAGGTGAGTCAAGATTTTATGTTCAGCCGGATAATCCTCGTTCCCTCATCTGGAAAGAACGTTCAACTCGGAATAATCCTGCTTATGCGCAGGAAACATACCATATCATGTTGGTGGGTGAATGGTGTTGGCAGGTTATAAAATTAGATATAATATAAAATTAGATGCCCTTCTTTGAACTTTCTCTAAATCGTCTGTCAGTCCCACTTGGTGGGGATCCCACAATGCGCAACAATACTCCAAAACAGGACGCACAAGTGTGGTGTAGACGGTTTCTGTAGTAGAACTATTGCATCTTCTAAGTATTCTGTCAACAAAACGTAGTATTTGTTTCGATTTCCCTACAATATTATCTATGTGTTCTTTTCAGTTTAGGTTGTTTATCAATTGTTACTCCTAGGAATTTAGTTGAATTTACGCCCTATAGTTCTGACTGACTTATCATGTAAATGCAATTTAACGGGTTTCTATTACTGGATTGGTAAAAAATTCTTTAACAATTACCATCGCTATTTATTTGGATCGTTGCCAGTATCGGTTAAAATTGCTAGCTATCTTCGAAACAATATATAAAATTCTTCTTTGTGATACAATCAAGAATCACGTACAGTTTAATACACGTATGTGACAAAAGAGAAGGGATAGCGACAGTGTACAGGAGCAGATTCTGTATTATCGCGTACACGAGGCGTGTACTGGCAAAGCTGTGATTTGTAGACCAAAAATTCGTGTGGAAAGGTTTCCGACGGGAATATGGTCTCACGGCGGAAATTATCACACACTTTGATCGCGGTGTGGTATTTCGATCGAGACGAATGGGACTCCATTTCGTAAATTGGAGGGAATTTTATAATCCGAGATCCTCTGTGCCAAGAATATAACGAGAGTAGCAAATTCGAGGCATTACCTCTCATCACGAGGTCGACAGCCTATACTTAAAAATTTCAGGTTTCCCTCAAATCTGTTTTTAATTATTAATATCAAGCTACTTACGTTTGTTTCCAAGGTTAATGTTTCTGTGGCTAAAAATATATACGTAACCTGTGCTCTGGGGATAGCAAATTCAGAAACAAGCACCTGCACTGCCCCTGCCACTCCAAGAATCTGCTGTTTAGTGCAGGGGTTTTGCATTATGCTGCTGGAATATGACTTGTGGTATGCAGGTCAAGAAGGATATGATGGGTTTAACCATTCTTCACACATGCTGACGAGCAATCGTCCTGTATTCAACAATTACCAGTTCAGTTGTGACATCCAACAACTCGCATGCCGTGTTTCCGGTAGTGTAAAGGACCTGAGGATGTGTGGAGCTCGTGAATAACTGTATTAGGTCTCCTTGCTAAACAAGTAGTCTACAGGTTTCAACACCATTACCAATTTCATTTTTTAACACCACAACTGATGACAGCCTCGAAGATATGACTAAGCATATTGGAGGCATTTACGCATGTGAAGGCTCCATACTTTTGTTGTGAAATATTTACTACAATGTCTGATACAGTGAACCATGGTGTTCAACGTGCAGCATCTGAAGAGGAACTTACCAGGTTGTTCACTGACACGTTGAAGACGATATGACCATCACAAAAAAATGTTTCCATTCTCATTCTCAAACCACACTTCTTACGGTGAGGCCTTAGATGAATTGGATAGCAATTGTTTGATGTAGTTAAGGTAGTAGCGGAATCGTGCAGCTAGGTTGAATAACTCTCTCTCTCTCTCTCTCTCTCTCTCTCTCTCTCTCTCAAGTACTTTTGTAGATTGCTACAGCAGCGAGTAAGAAGATGGTTTCCATATTTGTAACTAGAGCAGCGATACTGGCAGCACTAAATGGTGGACAATTTTCTATGGTACTTCTTGCTGTGATTCAACTTCTTCCCTGGTTTCGGGAATAGTGTTGCCTACGAGAGCAAGATCATCAGTAAATCCAAAGCAGGTAAAACTGGCATTATTATTCGCACTTCCAATTCTTGTGAGACAGTGGTAATTAAGAGAGTACTATTTAACAACAACAATTATTTAAATTTAGATAATTAATGAGTTGAACTGTCTCAAGGACGGGAGCAAGGTGGGGCTGGGAGGGTAAACCACATAGTCACTGCTCCAGAATCACACCTTATTTTACTCAGACTCCCCCAGTGAATACTCTTCTAGCCTTGTACGACCCCCTCTATAGCTTTCTTATGAAATACTACCTATTTCTAGGAGCTGCATGCCGTATTTCTTAGTTGATTTACTTCAACTTTAAATTGATTCCATTTTTCTCTGATTTTCGAAGACTGGACTTCGTCAATCCATGTAAAATCTTCAAAATCGGGCCTAACTGTGTTTCTTTAGCTTCCTTATGATATCCTGCGCATTTCTAAGGGTTGCATGCCGTAGCTATTTTTCTTTATTTTTCGGAAATTGAATTTTTGTATTTTTACTGGTTTTCAGAACCACGTGTCTCCGAACTCCCACTTCAAGGGTTTATAGCTAGTCGCTTGAGTTCTCGCCGCTGCTCACCCACCAGTGACTTCCTGTCGTGTATTCTTGCTTCGTAATCTGTGATTCCGTTACTTTTTATTGAAATGAATGCGAGCTTTAAGCACTTCGCATTCAGTGAGGTGCGAATATGTAATGTAGCAGACACGTGTCGGGTGTCTGAGTAATTCTGCATGCTCACGGTTTGATTTGGAATATAAATTAATCCTGCTATTATTGCGTACCATCTCAAGTAAAGAAAGACAGACCAGAGCGACCTACGAAGTTTATTTTTTCTTGAGTTGTGTGGTACATCCTGGTACACTGAATTTTGCCTACGATAGCGGCGCCTGCTTCTGCTTCGTTTCAGCAAGCTGAGTTGGGTGAGTTTCGCTTTGCTTCGCGCGTGTGAGTGGCTGAATGCTTGTTGATTGTAAATCTTCCCTCCGTCGATGTTCAGTTCAGATTACTTTAAGTTATTTTAAATGGGGATGCATTTTTATTGTTTAAAAAAATTGGTGCCCTCATTTGCTCATTTTTGAAGTGAATAAATCATTTATTATCAGTGAAACTTTATCCTAATTATGAATATTACTTAACGAATACGTTCCCTTTTTATTTAAAGGGAGAACAAACGCAGATGCAAATCCCATATATTTAATTCTGTTGCCCCATGAACGTTCTCACAGCCACCTTCATGAAATGGTTTAGTTCGCTGAGGCTTGTATATCAATGATTGTGTGTAATTCTCGTGATCTACGACGTATATCAATGATTGTGTGTAATTCTCGTGATCTACGACGTATGTTGGCCACCGTCTCTTTGTCTTCCTGCTGCTAAAGTAAAGTTTGAGTGAGTTCCAAATTCTTGGCCACGGAACAAGATTCTGTTGCAGGAAGTAGTAGTTCACGTGAATCCTTTAGCTGGTTTTACGACCAGAGTTATATGTTCAAAGTAAGCTTTTAACTGGCTCCCTTCAGCCAGAATTACTTTTACAATTAACGATGGTCTTTCAAGATGAAAGATGAACACTCCCCAAATCAATCAATTAATCATTCAGATTTCGAGACAAGGAACAGTTGTTGGGTATTTAAGCAATTGAACGGACAAAGTCCTTTACATGTTAGAGAAGAATATTAGCCTGATATTATATATGCCTATCGGAAAGAAAATGCCCTACAATAACTTGTCAAGCTGGATTCAATATTTGATTAATTTGGAAAAGGCAGACCTGCTTATTCATTTAAAAGGTACACTAGCATAGTTTATAAAGCTGCCCTTAACATTTACATTTCTTGAAATCGTTATTTGAATGACGCATTGAAGAGGCCAGAATCAGGACATTTCACAAGTAGCAAACACAAGCTAACAGACACTATAATAACCAATTATATATTTTTGACGACATTATAGCGTTCACGTTAATGAAATAAATGGCAATTTGCGATCAGTTATGGCTTCACTGTACTAGGTTTAGATGAAATACCAAAGTGCGGCGAATGAAAATTTGTGCCCGGCCGGGAATGAAACCCGGGATCTCATGCTTACTAGGCAGACGCGTTGACCACTCCGCCACCGAGGACACAGTGACCAACCCGACTGCAGAGGACTCTTCCCTGCACGTCTCCCGCCACGCTGTGGTAATAGGAAAGAGAGAGCGTGGCGATTGAAGATTTGGGCGTGGCGGGAGACGTGCAGGGAAGAGTCCTCTGCAGTCGATTTGGTCACTGTGTGCTCGGTGGCGGAGTAGTCAACGCGTCTGCCTGGAAAGCAGCAGATCCCGGGTTCCAATCCCGGCCGGGCACAAATTTTCATTCGCCGCTCCTTGGTATTTCATCTAAACCTAGTACAGTGAAGCCGTAACTAATCGCAAATTGCGATTTATGTCACTATAATAACCGGTGATATAAGAGTAGGCCTGCTATAAAATCAAGAGGGTGGCGTTATAATTGATATTACCAAAAGCAGTGGCGTAGCTATGTCACCGAGGGCCCCGGGGCAAAAATGACATTGGGGCCCTCTTTACACTAATACTGTACAGATGCAAAACTACTTCATCATCAGCTTCTTACCGCCCACTGGACGACATAATCTACATCTACATCTACATACATACTCCGCAATTCACCGTAAGGTGCGTGGCGGAGGGTACACTGTACCACTACTAGGCATTTCCTTTCCTATTCCACTCCCAAATTGAACGAGGAAAAAAAGAATGCCTATATGCCTCCGTACGAGCCCTAATTTCTCTTATCTTGTCTTTGTGATCTTTACGCGAAATGTAAGTAGGCGGCAGCAAGATCGTACTACACTCAGCTTCAATTCCGGCCCTCTAAATTTACTTAACAGAAATTCACGAAAAGAACGTCGTCTTTCCTCCAGCGATCTCCAATTGAGTTGCCGGAGCATTTCCGTGACACTCGCGCATTGGTCGAACCTACCGGTAACAAATCTAGCTGAGCGCCTCTGAACCGCCTCTGTCTTCCTTCAAACCGATCTGCTGCGGGTCCCAAATACTTGAGCAATACTCAAGACGTGGTCGTACAAGCGTTTTATACGCGGTCTCCTTTACAGGTGAAGTACATCTTCCCAAAATTCTCCCAATAAACCGAAGTCGGCTGTTCGCCTTACTCACAACTGTCCTTACATGCTAGTTCCATTTCATATCGCTCTGCAATGTTACGCCTAGATATTTGAACGACGCGACAGCCTCAAGAAGCTCACTACTAATGCTGTATTCGAACATTATAGGATCATGCGCATCACCTTACATTTTTCTACATTGAGAGCTAGCTGCCATTCTTCGCACCAACTAGAAATTATGTCTAAGTCATCCTGTATGCTATTACAGTCACTTACAGACGACACCCTCCCATACACCACAGCATCATCCGCAAACAGCCGCAAATTACAACTTACTCTGTCAATCAGATCATTTATATAGATAGAAAATAATAGCGGTCCTATCACACTCCCCTGGGGCACGCCTGACGATACACTCGTCTCTGATGAACACTCGCCGTCGAGAACAACGTACTCCGTTCTATTACTTAGGAAGTCTTCAAGCCAGTCACAAATCTGTGAACCTATTCCATAAGCTCGTACCTTCATTAGCAGTCTGCAGTGTGGCACCGCGTCGAACGCCTTTTTGAAGCCGAGAAAAACATAATCCGCCTGTTGCCCTTCGTCCATGGCTCGCAAGATGTCATGTGAGAAAAGGACAAGCTGAGTTTCACATGAACGATGTTTCCTAAACCCGTGCTGATTCATGGAAAGAAGCTTTTCCGTTTCAAGGAAATTTACTATATTCTAACTGAGAATATGCTCCAAAATTCTACATGAAACTGATGTCAACGATATTGGCCTGTAATTGTATGGGTCAGTTTTCTTTCCTTTCTTATACACGGGAGTCACCTGCGCTTTTTTCCAATCACTAGGAACTTTGCGCTGAATTAAAGATTCGCTATAAATGCAAGCTAAGTAGGGGGCCAACGCCGCAGAATAGTCTTTGTAAACCCGAACTGGTATTCCATCCGGACCAGCAGACTTTTTCGTATTTACCTCTCTCAGCTGCTTCTCTACACCGGAAATACCTATTGCTATGTCCCCCGTGAAAGATTTCCTCTACATCCATAGTCCCGGAATTAAACGATGCCCATTCATTTTCTAAGTGCGATCGTAACATTTGCTTGTCGGCTCTTCCCAACAAAAACACGCTCCTAGCCTTCTTGATTGGTTTATGAACTTTGGTCACCATCGACGCTATGACGATATCATGATCACTAATTCCTGTCTCTACACAGACATCGTTAATAAGGTCAGGTCTGTTTGTGGCCTTCCACATAATAAGATACACCTAAATACTACTACGTAAATTATTACGTGTCACGCAGCAGATAATATTTAATCGTACTCTCTAATATAATTGTGAAAGTTTGTTTGTTTGTTATGCTTTCATGCAAAAATTACTAGGTAATTTGGATGAAATTTCCCAGAGGGCTAGAAGCAGAGCTGGATCTGGGTAGGACATACAGGTGAAAATGCCCCATGGGATATTTTTCGTCAGCGGTATCAGCGGGCGGACTGTTGTCAGTGCCGACAACTCACTCTCAACTACTGCACTGTTAGCTCATTTCGTTGATAGCCCAGTCAAAGAAGGAAAAGAGGGGAAATATTCGTGTAGGATGGTTTCATCGAAAGTAAGTTGCCGGATTTTGTTTGATGAAACACTTTGGATAGCCCAGTCTAAGAAGGAAGATAGGGGAAATATTCGTGTAGGATGGTTTCATCGAAAGTAAGTTGCCGGATTTTGTTTGATGAAACACTTTGGATAGCCCAGTATAAGAAGGAAGATAGGGGAAATATTCGTGTAGGATGGTTTCATCGAAAGTAGGTTGCCGGATCTTGTTTAATGAAACACTTTGGATAGCCCAGTCTAAGAAGGAAGATAGGGGAAATATTCGTGTAGGATGGTTTCATCGAAAGTAAGTTGCCAAATTTTGTTTGATGAAACACTTTGGATAGCCCAGTCTAAGAAGGAAGATAGGGGAAATATTCGTGTAGGATGGTTTCATCGAAAGTAAGTTGCCGGATTTTGTTTGATGAAACACTTTGGATAGCCCAGTCTAAGAAGGAAGATAGGGGAAATATTCGTGTAGGATGGTTTCATCGAAAGTAAGTTGCCGGATTTTGTTTGATGAAACACTTTGGATAGCCCAGTCTAAGAAGGAAGATAGGGGAAATATTCGTGTAGGATGGTTTCATCGAAAGTAAGTTGCCGGATTTTGTTTGATGAAACACTTTGGATAGCCCAGTCTAAGAAGGAAGATAGGGGAAATATTCGTGTAGGATGGTTTCATCGAAAGTAAGTTGCCGGATTTTGTTTGATGAAACACTTTGGATAGCCCAGTCTAAGAAGGAAGATAGGGGAAATATTCGTGTAGGATGGTTTCATCGAAAGTAAGTTGCCGGATTTTGTTTGATGAAACACTTTGGATTGAGCCGTGCCCCTACCAGGGTTTTTGTTGTTAGTGTCTGGCCAGGTAAAAGTAATAAGTAAAATATCTAAGTCGATATCTTCGCTTATTATCGTGACAGTGGGGTAGAGGGCAGCGTCTTGATACACAATTCACTATTGGGACAAAGTAATTATTACATGAAACATCTGATCCGCGAATGTAATTAAACCTTTAAATGGCAGAATAAACAAATAGTGTGCGGGTAGAGACGTACCTTAAAAGATTGTGTGAAGTGCTGAATTCTCACAATTAGTTTAAAACACTGTGAAGTTGTATGTTTTTCACATAGAAGAACTGAGCAGAATGCGGCGGAGGGTATAGTGTTAATATGAACGTAAATCGAAGAGCGAATAGTTTTTATGGTATGGGAAGGCGCCATTCCCAGAAAAAAGACACAGAATGCCGAATCCATTTCCCGCCTACAATTGCCAAGTAGTGTGTAGAAAAGTATGTAGATTCTGTTCGGTATTAAATTCAGTATTAACGCATTTGTGGAAAATAAACATGCCTGTTTCCTGGCGCAACGCATTTTGTGGAAAATGCGCACTCGCCAAGTGTGTCTGTGCAGTACGTCATCTGTGATTTATGAGGTGCACTGTGGAAGGGTCGGTATAACTTTGTAAAACACCTTGTAATTTCCTATTGCGACGTATGGGGGTAGACAGAGTGGGGGCTCGCTTTCTCGCTATTAGTTTTGCAGGCGCACAAAGAACGGCAATGTCTGACCATTCCAGCAGTCTGCCCTTTCCCGCACCTTCTGCCCTCCAACCCTTCCTCCTGTCACCTGTCACATCCCCACAACAAATCATATGCCCAATACTGTTCTACTGTACTTAAATATGCTGTATACATTTAATATTTTGTCTTAGTCCATTCGGTTTAACAATAACTATATTTGGCTGCCAAAGGTATACTTGGGTTACCGACCCCCGGAGATCATTTACTTTACTGCAGTCGGGATGGTCACTGTGTCTTCGGTGGCGGAGTGGTCAACGCGTCTGCCTAGTAAGCAGAAGATCCCGGGTTCGAATCCCGGCCGGGCACAAATTTCCATTGGCCACACTTTGATATTCCATCTAAAACTAGTAAAGCGAAGCCATAACTGATTGCAAATTGCGATTTATTTCAACTAAAATATTATATATAGTATAACGTCTATTATCCGAAGTAATTTGGGGACACGGATATTCGGAAGACCGGTTTATTCGGATATTCGAATTGTACATTTCTATTTGCCAATAAGAAGTACTGTACAGTAAATGTATTTATACTGTATTTGGAGGAGCGCTATCCTTCATACTGTGCCGAGCCGGCACGCCGCAACACTTGGAAGACGCAGCTGTTGCTGTGAGCAGCTTTAATGTTGCCGCTACTTCTGCCGACTGAAGTGTGCCGATTGTTGGACACATTGACTGGCAGCTTCGCCTGTCAGCAGTGTGTCTTGTGAAGGCCCAATTAGAAGCATTGTTCCGCCATCCGGTGGCCCATTGCGGCTACTGTGGGAAACCTGGTTAGAGGGAAAGGGAATATGATGGACGATAGGGTGGGAGAGTAAAAAATAAATAAATAAATAAAAATAAAATAAAATAAAAAATTCTTCTCTCACAAGGGCCGAGGGGCCCCTGGAGCTTGGGCACTGCCCCGCCTAGCCCTATGATAGCTACGCCACTGACCAAAAGCTCCAGCAGAATTTAACATAACAGTAGTATTAACTGTTTCATAAGAAGGCAAGGCCCTAATTAATACAAATAACTGGTAAATCAAGAAAAAGGGCAGCTTAAAATTTTAAAGAAAACGGACATGAAAAGTTACAGGAAGGTTTCGGCAAATGTTTACAGAATCACTGTTCTTAAGACAGCTGCATCAACGGTAATATCAAATTAATAGAAATGCTAACTTAACAAGTAATTGAAAAGTCGGCCTACTCGAGATGTAAAGGAAACATTACAAAGTATACAGGAAGCCAATTAACAGTAGATATGCTTAAAACCGAAAAGAGACGTTACAAGATGTGCAGAACTCGCTTGGAAACACTTAACACTTATGAGACACAATGTTATACCAACTTAAGTGATTTGTTGAACCAAGCTCGGATGCTACGTATAACGCTACGCCCGGTGAGCAACAACAGCAGGCAGGAAGAAAGAAAGGGGTGAGGGGGGAATTAATAGGAAATTTTACTGACGAACTTCAGCCACGGTACTGGCAGGACGTGCTCGCGGCCGGAAAACACACTGCCTACTATACAACCGCGACCGGGCAGATAAGGGACTACGGTGGGGCACCTAGCCAGAAAAACCCCCCAGACTAACAAACCTGATACAATCAAATATTTTAAATAATGACCTACCACTATTACGGCAGGACGTGGGATAATCCGAATTCTAATTCACTTAAATAAACGTGCTGAAAACAAGAAATTTCATAAACACACTTATAACACCACACACTACACAGAAGACGAGGACAGCAAGCCAACCACCGCTGGGGTTCAATGGTTGGACAATGCACAAATATAGACGGAACACGGAACATAATTTAGTTGTAACAAACACCTGGTTTAAGACTCAAGAAAGAAGGTTGTATACGTGGAAGAGACCAGGAGACACCGGAAGATACCAAATTGATTTTATAATGGTAAGACATACATTTCGGAACCAGGTTTTAAACTGTAAGACCCAGGGGCAGATATAAACTCCGAGCGTAACTTATTGGTCATGAATTGTAGGCTGAAACTGAAAAAAACTGTAGAAAAGTAGGAAAATAAGATGGGACCTGGATAAACTGAAGGAACCTGAATTTCTTGCGAATTTCAGAGGGAGCTTTAGGCAACAATTGACAGAAACAGGACCATCAGTTTAATAAGTCATGGGTGCAAAATATTAACACGAATTATTTACAAAAGGATGGAAAAGCTGTTACAAACCGACCTCGGGGAAGATCAGTTTGGGTTCAGGCGAAATGTAGGAACACGGGAGGCAATACTCACTTTACGGCTAATCCTAGAAGATATTGTAGATTAAGGAAAGGCAAACCTACATTTCTAGCTTTTGTAGATTTGGAGAAGGCTTTTGACAATGTTGACTGGAATAAACTCTTTCAAGTTCTGAAGCAAGCAGGAGTAAAATATAGGGAGTGTAAGGTTATTTACAACTTGTACAAAAACCAGACAGCAGTTGTCAGAGTTGAAGGGCATGAAAGCGATGCAGTGGTTGGAAAGGGAGTACGGGTTGTAGCCTTTCTCCAATGTTATTCAATTTCTATATTGAGCAAGCTATAAAGGAAATCAAGGAGAAATTTGGAGAAGGAATTAAAGTTCAGGGTAAAGTATTAAAAACTTTGCGTTTTGTGGATGACATAGTAATTCTGCCAGAGACATCAAAGGACCTGGAAGAGCAGCTGAACGGAATGGACAGTGTGCTGAAAGGTGCATATAAGATGAATATTAACAAGAGCAAAACAAGGGTAATGGTGTGAAGTCTAAGAAAATCAGATGATGCTGAAGGAATTAGATTAAGTAACGAAACAATGAAGGAGGTAGATTTTTGTTGCTTGGGCAGTAAAATAACAAATGATAGTCGCAGTACATAGGATATAAAATTAGAATGGCAATGGGTAGAAAAGCGTTCTTGAAAAAGAGAAATTTGTTAACATCGAATATTGACTTATGCCTAAGGAAGTCCTTCCTGGAGGCAATTGTGTGGAATGTTCCCTTTTATGGGAGTGAAACATGGACGATAAACAGTGAGGACAGGAAGAGGATAGATGCTTTTGAAATGTTGTGCTACAGAAGAATGCGGAAGATTAGGTGGGTGGATCATGTAACTAATGAGGAGGTACTGAACAGAATTGGGGAGAAAACGAATTTCTTGCGTAGCTTGGCTACAAGAAGCGATCGATTGGTAGGACACATTCTTAGACATCAAGGAATTGTGAATTTAGCATTGGAGAGAAGTGTTTGGGGTAAAATCCGCAGAGGAAGACCAAGAGATGGATACAGTAATCAGATTCAGACAGATGAAGGTTGCCATTCTTATGTGGAGTTGGAGAGACTTGCTCAAGATAGGGAATTGTAGAGAGCTGCATCAAACCAATCTCCGGACTGAAGACAACAACAACAACAGATGCAACACAGTGAGCACTGGCAGTAACTAGATGCACAAGCCGAGAGCACTAGGGCAAGGGGGGGTAGTACCATTTGTAAGCAGGTAACGGCACTCAGGCCATTCCACTACGGCAATGAATGGCAATGAACGGTTCACTGTTCCATCGTCATGGGACCAAATTGGAGTCGACTCGGGATACTTCGATGGAGCACGCTCCCGAGAAAATACTGCTTCGGATGTAACGAGCAGTGGCAGCAAGGTCAGGGGTGAGTGCAACCTTCCAGGTCATGTTCAGCAAGCGCGAGACAGGTGTTAGTCTCCGTAAGCATAGAGTAACATATACAGAGAAGCAGCCCACCCTAAACCACTGTCCTACGCTCCCCTCGTAGTTCCGTAAGATGCTACCAGGTGTCAGGCGGTTCGCTGGCTTAGGGTGCCTCTCGCACTTCAGATTGTAGTGTGGAGGGGAGGCTAAGGGGAGAGCTCATGCCGCCTGCCACGAGGCCACGGCTGTGTCCAGTAGAGATGGGCTAAACCGTGATTTTCCGCTAACAGTGATTTCCGTGATTGCTACTTTTAAATCACCGTGATTCTAAACCGTGATTAATCACGGTTTAGAATCACTGTTTGAGGTTTCACGACTTGTATCCCCCCGCGATTTCTACTCCTCCCGCTATTCCGTGATTTCAGCACTTTCCGCTATTCCGTGATTGAATCGCCGCGATTCCGGCGACTTGTATGATTTACCATGGAACTGACAAAAATTGAGTTAGATACTTTTGTTATAATGTTTCATCTGCCAGTAAGTAATTTATCGTCTCTTTGTTGTTATGAAAGTTATGTTGTAAACCAAGAAAAGTAAATCTCAACAAATAAGTCAATAGTAAGTATACTTTAAAATAACTGTACAATAAACTTTCTAACCGCATTAACACAATGAAAGAATAGTAAATATTCTTAGTAAGTGTAAAAATTATTTGCAAGGTAGGTGTTATTTCATTGTCAATGAATATATGCCCTCAATTTTAATAACTTGTTTCTTTAATGTAATTGATACTGCAGTTATTAGAGTGTGATGTTATTTAAATACACTGGCCTATAATAGTTATCATATTACTTTACACGCTTCAATTACTTACAGTAATATAGTATCAGTTTTACTGTTAGGTGCCATATGTTTTTAAGATGTATCATGCACAGCTAACTGGATGCTTAAATTTACTGCAGTTTCATTTCCAGTGCCATACAATTTTAACTCAAAATTTATGCATACATATGAAATAAGAAGCTGAGATCTTTACTATAATTGAAGCAATTAATGTGATATCAGTATTCCAGCGCAAGTCCCATGGGGAATGATTTTATGCACGTTTTTTCGAGTTGCTCATGCGTTGGTAACGGCAGCAGAGTGCACACAACTCGGACTCTGATTGGCACCACAAGTTTGATAGCTCTCGAAGAAGTCGTCGCATATTTCGGTTACATGGGCCTATTCACGGTGCTTCTTTAAGTTGGAGACATAAGTTTTATGAGACAATTTATGCCGCACAAATTACATTTCGCATAGTCGCTATTAAGAGCGGTGAAATGACACATCTCGCTCGTCCTCGATCGCTTTATCTCGGCAGAAACAAGATATACACTTTTAGACGACGAACGGCGAAATGGACGAGATCTGTTTTTCAGTTTTTAACCTCTCCCTGCCGGGCCCTGGCGATTTTCTAGGAAAAACGCACAAGTGTATGCGAACTGGTCACTGTCCATAATCAGCTTTTAGCCGGTACACCCGCTATTCGCTAATCGGTGATTCGCTGCTATATCCGTTCTTCGCTTATCGGTGATTCGCTGCTATACCCGCTATTTGCTGCATTGATATTAGTACAAATTTCGACCCACAGATGGCTCTTTTAGCCTTTGCTGCTTCTCTTCCCTCACCTCCTATTCGCGTTTCCGCTATTCGCTGCTACACGTGCTATTCGCTGCTGCTTTTAGTACTCATTTCGGCCACCAGATGGTTCTTTGTAGTTTGTACTGCTGTTCGCTGCTATTCCTTCTCGTCGCTACCCAACAGTGACCGTGACTGAAATCACGGTCAGATTCCAGATCGCCGCGACCGTGAAAACAGTGAATTTTCAATCACCGTGATTTTTCACGAGTACGTGATTTCTTGCCCATCTCTAGTGTCCAGCTTGCTGGCGTTTGAGGGGAGGTGGTGGTGGTGGGGACCGCCGCTACCTACCGCCTGCTCTGGCCAGTTTAAAGAGCTGCTTCTGACCGCAGCGCCATCATGGGACATCTTACGGAATTGCGGGAAACCCTCCCTCCCCACACCCCGGAGGAGGTTTCAGTCTGTATATATTTGTCTGTGCCGTAAGCCACGAACGCCGCCGAGAGCGCGGCGAAGATAAACAGGAAGGCCCCCCGCAGTCAACGCACGCCGGCCGTCCCACTGCCCACAGCCCAGGCTCCACTCATGACACCGGTGCCGGCCGTTCGCGAAGCTCTCGGCAAGGATCATAACAACATGCATAGCGCCACCGGCGGGGATCCGGCACGACACTTATACACGCCAGGACGACAGTCATACACGCCAGCTGACGTACAAGGCAAACTAAGAAAGTGCTGACATTAAGAAACTGCAAGAAGACGAATGAGGGCGAGAACCAAGAAATCCCGTCGTTAATATACAGTGACTCCACAAAGTATTGGTCCGACCGTGGCGCATAGACTATAATGCGCGCAGTCATACAAACATAGCTGCGAAATGAATAATAACTATTTCCTTAAATTGGTTGATTTCTCCACTTGGAAATAAAACGCTATTTATGGTTCATATGCCACTGAATTTGTTAACAAATACACACTATTTAAAATCACGCCTCAATGGACGTCAAAGAGGTATTCGTCTTGTAAGCAATATCTGTGGTATTGGGCCGCTCTGATACACGCCCCTCAAAAAAATCAAATGTTCAAATGTTTGTTAAGCTTATGGGACATAACTACGGGGTCATTACTTATTTACTACCTTATACTAAGGACGGCACAAATATCCATGCCCGAGGGGGGATTCGAACCTCCGACCGCAGTGGCCGTGCAGACCGTGACTGGAGCGCCTCAGTCCCCTCGGCCACCGCGGCCGGCTACACGCCCCTCTCGCGTTCTTTATGCAGTTGTGTTCCATCCAGCACAGTGAATAGCACAGTGAATAGCTGAAAGCCATTGAGTGATATTTACGTAATATGAGTAGAAAACGTTGCGAAACCACAAAGGGAGAGAGAGAAATCTGCGTCGGGTTGTTTCGACAAGGAAAACGTTTTCAAGAAATCGGAGAAACAGTCGGTAGATCTACCAGTACAGTGAAGAGCATTATATACGAAGTACGTAAACAAATCACGAAGCAGTCGTCCTGCAGTTCTGTCCAACATGGAGAAACGACAGCTTCTTCGAGAAGTCATCAAAAATCCGAAACTGGGCGCTCCACAACTTGTTGCTGCGTTTCATGTACGTACAGGAAGGTCTGTTTCAGCACAGGCTGTAAGAAATACGCTTCATGAAGCTGGGTATGGAGGCCGAACAGCCCGTAGAAAACCATACATCAGTAAAATCAACAGAAGAAAGCGACTTGCATATGCAAGAGAACATAAATCAGATGGGTTTGATTTCTGGAAGAAGGTTGTATTTACGGACGAGAGTCGATTTGAGCTGTTTAAGCCTAATGGGCGAGTAACAGTGTGGAGAAAAAAGAATTGTGAACTTGAAGAGAGAAATATGACAGCCTCAGTTAAACATGGATGAGGTTCAGTACTTGTGCGGGGGTGCATGAGTGCAAATGGTGTGGAGGATTTGTTTTATTGATGGCATTATGGACCACAGGATCTACATAAATGTCCTAAAAACACATCTATTCAGTAGTGTGAATCATATTAGTCTTAATGGGGATTATATTTTCACACAAGATAATGATCCAAAACATATAATTTAGACACAAAGCTGTGGCTGTTGTATAACACGCTCCACTGGATGCAGACACCACCGCAATCCCCCGACATCAATCCCATAGAGAATTTGCGGCATTTACTCGACAAAAACATCAGGAATCGTCAGATATCCAGTAGAAATGATCTACAGAACGCTCTACAAGAGAAATGGCGAAACACTACAGTGCAAACAACAGAATCTCTGGTGAAATCCATGCCAAGAAGAATGCAAGGAGGCCCTACCAAGTACTAACAGTAACATTCTATGTTCAAAGTGTGATTTTCAGTTCTGTAGACGAATACTTATTTTGTGTCTTACATTGCCTATATGTACTTCCGAATGCTTAACCATGTTTATTTAATTAGCAATCTGCGTTTCTTTATTATATTATCATTTTCACTGATCAATAAAGACGTCCTTGTCCCTGCTATATTTCAATCTGAGTTTTCCACTCTTTATACACCCTTAAACATACAATCATCTATTAGACGAATACTTTTTGGAGTAACTGTAAATAAAGAATACATCAGAGCCGGCACGGATCACTTTGGGTTCACCTTATACCATTCTCTCATAATAAAAATGATAGGCAGTCACCTCGCTTTAAATCTGTTCTTATACGGAATGGTTCAGAAATTTCTCCTCTATACTTTCGTTTTAATATTGCTTAGAGTGAATTGTATTTGTGTGAACCTAATGGAGTCCTGCATTCCTTAAAATTTCGAATATTGAAAATCTTTTTAAAAATCTATAAATTTTAGTCCGGTAGTATGCCATAACCAATTTTAAACTAATTATTATCTGCCCTGCACAATTTCTCCATGGTAAAAAACCTCCCAGATATTTCCATAACTCCTATTGTATTTGTTCCTTAATTCTTCCGTGTAGGGTCTTCTTTAGAATTTTGTATGTACCATCTAGGAGAGAGATTCCTCTGCACTTGTGTTGATTGCACTTATTTCCTTTCTTGTTGAGCGGGTGAATGACAGGTCTGCATCAATGTTCAGGTCGTTGTTCTGTTATCCAGTTTTTTGTTAGAACCATACGGTCTTGAATCTGTGATTTACATATTTACACGTTTCAAAAACGTTGCAAAAACTTTTCTCCACAGGCCTTAAAATATTTCCTGTAAACATTATTTCTGTACGTATAAGCCGCGGTGGAGTAGCCGAGCGGTCTAAAGCGTCTCGCTGCGGAGCGCGCGGTTGCTCGCCTTGGAGGTTCGAGTCCTCCTTGGGGCATGAGTGTGTGTGTTAGTTTACCTAGGTTTAAGTAGTTTGTAAGCTACGGACTGATGACCACGAGTTCTCCCTGGGGCATGGGTGTTAGTTTACTTAGGTTTAAGTAGTTTGTAAGCTACGGACTGATGACCATGCAGTTTGGTCCGATAGATTTACAAACATTTGAACATTTTTGTACGTATAAAATTTCATACAAAACTGTGTACATGACTACATGTTGTTAATTGAAAACTACATTGGGAGTATTCTTCTTGACCATTGGTTTTACGGAAATCAGGAAACTTGTTTATACACTCAAGAGTCAAAGAAACTGATATAGGCATTCGTATGCAAACAAAGAGATATTCGGTGTCAATAAAATTCTTCGGGGTTTATGGCGACATAGTCAGTACATAAAATTTTGACTTTTCAGCCACTGTTTCAAGTGGCCTTTGTCAAGTTGTTTGACTGATTGATGATTGCAAGGGATTGCTGGTACTTAAATAATAGTGGGAGAAGCTGTTATCCAAGTATGATTGGATACTGGTGACAGGGCAGGGAAATATTAGGCTTTCTTTATTGGAGGGAAAAATGTACTCCATTGGTGTTGACATTTTTATTTCTATTGGTGGAAATGGCGAAAGAGAGTTATGACGTCACGCTGTTTGCTTGCTTCCCGGCTAAGGGTCCTATAAGTACGAGCTGACGCATCCGCCATTTTCACTGCAGTGCTATAGGAATTGCGTCACGGCACTTTAGCACGACATTATGGGCGGTTGTGTTGCCACAAAATGCTCAAATCATTTCAGAGGTGGCTACAGAACGTTTAGTTTCCCGAGAAATTCTGAGAGAAGAAAAAATGGATCATTAAATGTCGGCGCAAAAACTGGGAACCAGGACCGAGCCCACAGTTATGTATTGTAAGTAAATAGTTATGACTTGAAGCAATATTTAATAGTAAAAATCGCCTGTGATATTTGAACTTACGTTTTTGTTTAGCTCTTCTGAAAGTACTACCACATGACAGAGAAGCTGCCTGTAGGGAATTAGAAGCCGCAAAATATATTACAGCAAAGCATCCCAGAACATGCTACTATTTTAGAGCACAATATGTGTGTCTTATATAGGCCTACTATATTGAGAAATTCACATCAAAAAGTTTTGTACTGACATTGCACAAATTGTTGAAAATACTTCTGTTACGTTATTGCGAGAAAGTATTACAAACACTAAAACGGAAAATATAAATATACTGGGCAAAAAGTTTCGTTACGACTGTGGCAGCGTAGGCTACTGTGCTGATACAGGCAACTTCCGCTGAACGCTACTTGTGGTATTCGAAGTTTTAGCGTCATAACTTGTAGTATGCAATTTGAAAGAATGGTACGGTACCTGATGTTTGATCACAAAATACACCCTCAATTCAATTTCTTATTAGTAAACGACAATATTGACGCTTATCTATAAAAGGCTGTAACATAACTGGAAAAGAATACTAGGTAACATAACTGGCAAAGAATACTGGGTAAATTTTACTTACGACTACGGCGACGTAGTGTGCTAATGTTGGCTGAATCCTTCATAAGGATTATTAAATTACTGAAAAGACAAGGGTACTGTTGCATACGAAAACCTGTCAACCTTAGAGAAGGAACAGAATTATTTCATGGTGAACACATTCTATACGATTAGGTTTTAAAATAGCATTCAAAGGTTGTTGCCAACATCGGCACCGTGTGCCTCTACGAGCATAAACTTTACATCCTGTACACTAATATTCTTTTTAGTTTTAGTGTTTGTGATACATTCTGAAACTTTTTCAGTAACATAATAGAAATACTTTCAGCAATTTGAGTACAAAAATTCGATGTGGTGCATTTGTCACAGCAGACAACAAACACTTCTGCAAGACGGCAAACAAACCTCGCATATTGCCAGTCATTATTCAAACAGAAGCCAAGATCACTTAAAAATTTTATCTAGATGACCAGTTTCGCCAGCATTAAACGTAGTACGCTATTTTTATCACAGAAATATGTTTCTTGCTTTTTTCTGTATTTGGACAGAAGCAGCAATAAGTAAATAAAACGCGAGATTTTTATGTCTAATACACAAATCGATGTAAAGAGCGGAATGCAAGCTCAAAGTAGCACGATCTAAGACTATGCCGGGCACTTGTTTTAAGTTTAGTGAAATATTTTACAACACTGTTCGTATAAGCTGCGTGCTGCGTTTAGCATTCGCATGAATGAAAATGGCGGATGCGGCAGCCTGTGCTTTTAGAAGCTCTATTCCCGGCGTTGGCTGGGGCGCGCTAGTGCTCTGTGTGCAAACGGCCGCAATGGTCTCCGGAGCACGTGAGTTGGTTCGCGCACAGTCGTCACGAAGAGTTGTGAATACTGGTAGTCAGGACACCGGTAGCCTGCACCCATTTTCTCTGTTCAGGTTGGTGGGTCGCTTTGTAATTTATACGGCCTCTCTGATATTCCTCCACGATTGAAATGGCTGTTTCGCTAGTAAGTGGGCTTCTCGAAACATTATTTCTTCGCCTCAGTCCTCCTGGTGTTCTGCCATCGCTGACTGTGTGTGTTGTCCTAGACTTTGTGTATTCTGATATTCGCTTCTTGATCGGTCGCACATTTTCGCCTATATACAGGGTGTTTCACTAAGTGTATTTGCCTCTGTAATTTATAAAATAATAACTGACGGGAAATTTTAATGCGGTAGGTCAACACAAGAAATGTTACACTTTCAGCGGAGCTATGAACATAGCTTATTGTATGTATGTATTGTATGTATTCACAGAGTTACAGCACAAAGATATAATTTTTTAAATGGAACAATATTTTTTTTCTATCGTGCATTGGAATCGTTGAAATCAGCTGCGTCCAACTCAATTAAAAACTACATTCCTATCACTGTTAGTTTGGGACCTACAACCCTTCTGAGTTTCAGGGGCAGATACCACACGCTGTACATAATACATGGCTGTGTGGTGGGTGATGGATGTTATGGCGGTGGGAAGTTGATTTACATGAGATGTTCAAATGTGTGTCCATGTTCCTCAATGCATAATGCAATGCGCCGTCGAAAGGATCTGCGGACGAAATGTAATGTCGCCGGTGTAACGGAGCGACATGCGTCCTCGATACGCCGTTTTAGATCATCGGGGGGATGTGGGCTCAGTGACATAAACACGATCCTTTAGATATCCCAACAAAAACAAATCTACTGGTGTTAAATCGGGCGACATTTCGGGCCATGAATGAGGACCATGGCGCTCCAACCATCTGTCTGCAAACCTTCCACAACAGCACGCGCAGGATGGGCTGAGTGACCATCGTGCTGCATCCACATATGGACTCTCGTGTGTAGACATACATATTCAAGGAGACCACCCAAACTGTCGGCTATAAAAGCGCGATATAACTCACCTGTCAGTGTACCTGAGAAGTAGCGTGGACCGGTGATTTCATCCCCAAGTATTCCACACAACACGTTAACAGACCACCTACGTTGACTGTCGACACGTCGTACCCACCAAGGATTGTCTGCGGCCCAGTAGTGCATGTTATGGCGATTCTCTGCACCATAATTTGTGAACATAGACTCATCAGAGAACATTGTAAACACTCCAGCGCCGGCCGCGGTGGCCGAGGTGACTGAGGCGCTCCAGTCACGGTCAGCACGGCCACTACGGGCGGGGGTTCGAATCCCCCCTCGGGCATGGATATTTGTGCCGTCCTAGTTTGTAAGTAGTTCATAAGTAGTTTGTAAGTTTAGGGACTGATGACCCCGTAGTTAAGTCCCATAAGCTTAACAAACATTTGAACATTTTTTTGAAACACTCCAGCGTGAAATTACGCATGTCCCATTCACAGAATAGCACTCTAGCACGGAAATAGTTCCCATGCAGCTCCTGGGTCACGGGTGAAACCTGTGGCCGTCTATTATACGCCACACAGACGTGAGACTGACACAAGCGACTGCAGTAACGGCTCATAATCTGACATGAGGATCGTGGTGTAGCGCAACTAAAACAAATACTTCCGTCTCCTCACTTCTTGCAAGTCTTAGTCTGTTAGTGCGGCGCATTACCAAGCTGCCTGTTTCCCGAAGTCGTCGTTCGGTACGTAAGAATGTAATGGCTGCCGGGGCTCTTCGCCTAGGAAATCTCACGGCATACAGCGTGGCTGCTTCAGTGGCATCGTGTCAGCACTCGCCGAGCATCAGCAGCATGTCAACGTACTCGTTGCTCGTGTATGCCACCGTCATCCGATGTCTGTGGTATATTGTGCCCCGGTTGTTTGTGTGACTCCAACTGTCGGGTATACGGCCGTGTGCGGCGACAGTCGGCAGTCTAACAGCGCATCGAGGAAGCTTCTCGCTCCATGACACCGGCAACGTTACAACTCGTCCGCACCACATTTAGAAGCCGCATTGCATTATGCACAGCGTTTGTGGTATCTGCCCCTCAAACTTTGAAGGGTTGTAGCTCCCAAACTAACAGTGATAGGAATGTAGTTTAAATTGGTTTGGACGCAGCTGGTTTCAACGAATCCAATGCCCGATAGAATTGTTCTATTTAAAAAATTATATCTTTGTGCTGTAACTCTTCGGAAAATGATACAATAAACTACGTTCATAGCTCCGCAGAAAGTTTAACATTTCTTGTGTAGACCTACTGCATTAAAATTTTCCGTCACCTATTATTTTATATATAAGTTACAAAGGCAAACACACTTAGTGAAACACCCTGTATATTCGTCCACACTCACAGATGACTTAGTAAACTCCGGCAGTATTCAGCTTGTCGACTGCGTCTTTCGTTGAACGAATATCACCTTTTAGTTTGTTGTTGCTTTTGAAGACAGGCTTGATGTCCGCTCAGCCGACCGCGGTGGCCGAGGGGACTGAGGCGCGTCAGTCACGGTCTGCACGGCCACTACGGTCGGGCGTTCGAATCCCCCCTCGGGCATGGATATTTGTGCCGTCCTTAGGATAAGCTAGTTGATAAGTAGTTTGTAAGTTTAGGGACTGATGACCCCGTAGTTAAGTCCCTTAAGCTTAACAAACATTTTTGATGTCCGCTCTGCGTATAATTTTTCCCACACGTTCTGTTACCCCTTGCACATATGGTACTACAGCAATATTTTGTGTTTACTTCTGGTTCCCTACAGCCGCTGTAGTCATGGTTTCCTTTATCAGCGTCTTCCAATAACCGTTGGCCTTGAAGATGAATCTGAGGTTTTGTAGTACCGTCTTCAGTTGTTCTTCATCAGTGATCCTGTGAGCCCTCTTAGTTGAAGTGTGAAGCACGGATTCCTTTTGCGAGGGGTGACGGTGGGAGGAGGTGTGTCAGTACCTGCCCATGCTAGGGTGGAGGAGTTACACGGAGGGAGGAATGGAGGAGGAAACAAACAAGTGGAGGGGGTACAGGGATGCAAGCGGGTTAAGGGGAAGGGAAAGGAGAGGGCGTTTACGTTTAAAAGTTTCTAATTTATTTAATGTGAGGTGACAGTTTCTAAATCAAGAAAGTTGGACTGAATCTAAACTTGGTGAAAGTTTCTCGTATGGAGGTTGCTACTGAAAAGCTCTAATTAAATCTGCCTGAAAGAATCTCTCTATAAAATCACCAGTCTTTCTAAACTTAAACGTGCAACGTACTAAGTTAATAAGGCCCTATAATACTATTTTCTACACCCAAAAAAGTTAAAAACAATGGAAGCTGCGACTCTGCGTCAGTCCACCTGCAATTGTATACATATAAAAAAATCTGTGCTTCTGTGAGCATTACATTTGGAAATTAGATTTCAGTGGAAAGACCTAATTACTTTGGTGACACGTGAACGTGTACATTTATAGATAATTTCAAACTGGACACGTACCATGCAACAAAATTAGAAAATTTCCACAATGAGGAAAATGAAGGACTAGGTTGAGCTGAAATAAGAAGATTAGTAATCATTAAATTATTTATTTTTGCTAAAGAAACATACCTTTGTTGTTGATTCGACAATAATGGTCATTATAATGTTTTCTTTTAATTCTTTATTCTTATGTTATACAACAACCCATCAACAATTATTTAATGGTTCCTAGTTTACCACAATTTACTGAACGTGGCAATGAGGTTGTTGGTGATTCTATACAATACAAAGTTAACTGCAACGGCTACGTTTATAGTTCAGGAGGAAAATTCAACTGAGAATCTTGCTACTGGACTACTGTAGTGATTACATGTGTGCCAGTGATGTATAAACCGAAGAGTGGCCAATGTGTACCGAACTAGACCCAGTGGACTTGCACCTGGCACTGGGCTGGCCATGACGTTTGTTCACTGCAGTTGCTGAAAAGTAACACATGATTGTTATTTAAGACTTACATCTATGAAGTATCCTAAGCTTAACCTACACTCGAAATCGTTGGTCGGACCAAGTACCCCTCGACCCGAGTGTTGCGGTTTCCACCATTACGATATAGTTCCATACAAATATTCTCGTTCTCTTAATACAAAATTCATCTTCCAATATCAAATGTAATTTCATCACCCTCTGACGGGATACATTCATAGGTACGTAATCCAATCAATCAAATTCGGCACGTGAATCGTAGCCGATCAACCGAACCGTACAACACGGTGACTACCATACGGCTGTACTCTAGCCTAGCTTCCACTCGACTCTCCACTAGACTTAGCGGTCAAAGAAGCTGCCGTAGCGCAGATGCTACCTCGCAGTTACAAAGATATTATGGTGTGTAGTGGTTACAAACGTCATCTGAGATTATGGAAGCATATAATACATGGATTTTACATACAAAATAAAGCTGTAAGGCAAATACATTTCCAGATTCACGAAATATATCACAGAAAAATCCATAAATAATGACCGTCAGCCTATAGCTGCCTACTTTCACAACGTATATTACATTCCCAATCGTATTTGATAATAACGATGAACTGCCGCGTTTGTTGGTATCATTTAAAGTAGCTTAGCGAAAAGCTGATGCAATAATTAGTGGTACCAGCGAACACGAGACGACTATCGTTTGCAGCCGCAGTGCTGGCCAGGGGAATACCGCTAGTTTGCTACAACAGTACTTGTTTTCGTCAGAGGCAGCGCACTCCACACAGACGATTAGACAAGTTCACTCTGATTGGCCGAACCACAGCTGAACAGCCCGCACCTGTGGCCTGTGAGCCAATGTGAATGTTTCAGAAGAGTACGTCTGTTCAGCAGAACGAGGGAGAGAGCGCAATGTTTAATCAGAGAGATCATCGCTTCCCCGAACTGAGTGTCCAGTTTGCTGCGGTGTTCCGCGCGATTCTCGGGACGTCCATCGTTTGTCGGGCGTCAACTTCGCTTTAAATTGACTCCCGATGTAATTGACGTATTGCAATGAAACCAACGCCATTATTTTTGTGATAATTCGTGCCATTGACTGCATTATAAAAATATAAAATTTTGTTTACATTTTAGACTGTTTCATAGCACTTACATTCATAAGTCCCTAACGTACGTTCATACAATATCTGTTGTTGTCCCAAAGAAATTTGGGGTGAAAATTTAAGTGGCACGCCCTGTATATTAATTAGTGCTCTTTCTCTGGACAAACCAGTATTCGTATCGAATAACTTAAAGTAGATGAAATGCTGCCACGCGGGAGTATCCGAGCGGTCTGGAGCGCCACGTTACGGATCGCAAGGCCTCCCGCGTCGGAGGTTCGAATCCTCCCTCGGGCAAGGATGTGTGTTGTCCTTAGGTAAGTTTTAGTTCAAGTAGTTTGTAAGACTAGGGACTGATGAGCAACGTAGTTTGTTCCCACAGAATTACAAACATTTGAACATTTTTGTTTTGATGAAATACTACATCACCGAAATGATACAAATGACAGAAAGGACAGGCTACAGAAAGAAAACGCTAATCTCCATATTACGCGTACTAGTAGTGGCGGAAACAACTACGCTTTTAACTGCTTCACAGACGCTAAAAATTTAACCAAAATGTTCATAACTGTAAGGCAAATACCAAGCGAAGACGCCCTCTGCTGTTGATGTCCTTTTAATATTTTAAAATGTTTTTAGTAAATAGGTATCATGTTTTCCAACTCCTGACACTACTGAATGAGATGTTTCTTGCCCATTTAATGTTACTGCTGATCTGGTGCTCCAATGTACGGTGTTTGTAATATTCGTACGCCACAATGGTATCTAGTACCGACCTAATACAGTTTAATGAAACATTACGTCAACAGAGGTCATTGACCCTCAATTGTACTTGTGATAACAGAGGACGTTGATGTACTCAGATGTCTTGCCAGATGTGGGAAATATATTTTAATTTGTAAATTTCATTCTTATTGTTTTCACCTAACCCTATAAATTTTATTATCATTTCTATAATCAAAATATCCAAGGGTGTACTGCCGGTCTATAGTGTCCAACGGGCACAATATTTCGGCGATCATACATGTCGCCATCATCAGGTGAACTGTCGGACTGAGCTCCTGGAAACGCGCCGGCACGAAGATCCGCACGCTACGGCGGCTCGAAGAGAACTGGGTTCTAGCCCGGTAGCGGGCGATTTAAATACCCTCGGCCCGCGGAGCGACCCCTCCGTGGTCCGCGCCCCGCGCCACGGTTGCGCAGTGGAACCGATTGCGACGGCGTCTGAGATGACGTCGATGTGAGGTCTCTGTCCGCCGTGGTCGTCACTACGTTACGTTTGCTAGATTCACTCTTAATTAACCCAATCACTGGTTCAAATGTTTGTAATTCTATCGGACCAAACTGCGTGGTCATCAGTCCGTAGCTTAAAAACTACTTAAACCTAGGTAAACTAACCTAAGGACAAACACACACACCCATGCCCCAGGGAGGACCCGAACCTCCACGGCGAGCAACCGCGCGCTCCGCAGCGAGACGCTTTCGACCTCTCGGCTCCTCCATCGCGGCAATCGCTGTTTCCCAAGCTTTGCTAAGATTATAGCCACAGTCACGGTTTATGAGGTCGTCACTAGTGCGAATTTCAATGGCCTCTCTAAGTACGCAGTCCCAGTATCTCGACGTCTGTACCAGAATCCTAGTGCGTTCATACTCCATCGCGTGATTCTCCGACAAACAATGTTCAGCGACCGCCGACTTGCTCGGATACATCAATCGTGTGTGCCTTTGGAATTCAACGCATCGATCCTCGACGGTACGCATCGTCTGCCCAACATATGACTTCCCACACTGGTACACGCCGGCCTTCCTCAAACCGAGATCATCTTTGGCGCTCCCCACCAGTGCACGAATTTTATTCGGTGGACAAAAGACAGTTCCAACCTGGTGTTCCTTCAAAAGGCGCGCGACCTTCCCCGAGAGTGCGCCGGTATATGGAAAACGCAGTGCCTACATCCTCCCTCGTGTTTTCATTCGTTTTCACATGTTGTGCTGTAGTGGTTGGGCGTAGAAGGAAGGAAGGAAGCTTAGGGTTTAACGTCACATCGACAGTTTGGTCATTAGGGAGCTAACGCTCGGAGTTTTGGTTAAGGACGGGGAAGGAAATCGACCGTGCCCTTTGAAAGGAACCATCCCGCCATTTGCCTGGAGTGATTTAGGGAAATCATGGAAAACCTAAATCTGGATGGCCGGGGGTGGATTTGAACCACCGCCCTCCCGAATAGGTTGGGCGTAGAGCCCGCTGAAATGCCACTCTGAGAACCCAGTTTTTCGGAGTAGTTCTCAGGTGTTCCAATTCATGGGGTAGACTCTCTGCGTCGGAGATAGTGCACGCCCTATGTACTAGAGTTTTAAGTACCCCATTCCTCTGTGAAGGGTGGTGACAGGTGTCTGCGTGTAAATATAGATCAGTGTGCGTTGTCTTCCGATACACACCATGACCCAGGGTGCCATCAGCTCTTCTCTTGACCAAGACGTCAAGGAACGGCAATATACCCTCCTTTTCTGTCTGTCAAAGTTGTTTTTTCCGCGAATAGGAGGAGGATGTGATATGTTATCAGCCAATAGCGCGCTTTCCCGCCAACTGAAACCACATTCCAACCCCAACCTGCCAAAGTACCCACGCTTGGTCACTTAGTCCAGCTAGATTCTTAGAAAATCTGCAAAAAATAATGAGCTGCCGCCATGAGGACACCGCTGTATACAGCTCTCTGTGGCACCCACCCACTGAGTGAGACGCACTCTGATTTCCTTTCTCACCCAGCCTGGTGGTCCCAGCAATATAACAAACGTCAAAATTCTCGGTATTCCGCCAAGTTAACAGACGGGAGATACTGAGTTTCCGTGAAGATCAAACGGCGTCACCACCACCGTTAAACAGAAGGCGCCACACCCGTAGTAGGCGGACAGACAGAAACGCCCATTGTAAAGCTTCCTCTGGCGGCCCAGGCAGGTAACGAGCGGACCGCGGCATACAACACGGCCACTGGCCTGACTGGTTGCCAGTACAGAAGCTCCCCCAGCCCTCCTTTGTAGAAAATCGGGGACTCAAAGCTGAACGCTCGTACCTCGCCCGCCGAGTAACGGTAACGTGGACAGCGTCCCTTCCACTCACAGCCAAGTTTCGCCAGCAAGCCAGGCACCAGAATTAAATGAAATGCAGTTTCTATAAGAACTGAATTTAATGCAATAAAGCTAATACACTCATTCCCACTATCGTCGGCCGCGCTGGCCAAGTGGTCTTCGGCGCGCCATTCACGGTCTGCACGGCTACTACGGTCAGGGGTTCGAATCCCCCCTCCGGCATGGATATTTGTGCCGTCCTTAGTATTAGCTAGTTGATTAGTAGTTTGTAAGTTTAGGGACTTATGACCCGGTAGTTAAGTCCCATAAGCTCTACAAACATTTGAATTTGAATTCATTCCCACTATCAGGCAATAAAAGATCCAGGGTGTCCAGAAAAGGACTCCCTGATTTCAAAATTAAATGTCTCGAAAACAAAGATCGATAGAGGAATGCAGTAAACGGTATGGTTATTGTGAAAGCTGTAAGACGTTTATACAGCAGTTTGAAATAATAGTTACAAAAGCTGCTAACAGACGCCGCTGTAATCGCCATACGTAATGCCTAGTATAAATAGTGATCCGAAGTCCAGAGCGATCAGTTCCACTATTGAAACGTGAAAGGAGGTTAGCGTACCGAAGGAAGAGATATTAAAACATGTACTCCATTGAACAACGCGTTTTTCTGGTGATAGAGTACCAAAGGTTAGAAGAGAGTCCTACGGCAACAAGGCGAAGTTTTCAAGCACGATTTAATGTTCCAAAAGGACCCATGCGAAAACCTGACGTACGCTCTTCGCAAAATTTCAACGAACAGGCAGCGTAACTGATGATCTAGCGGGGCATGTTGGCCGCAAGCAAACCGCAGTTACGCCTGAAAATGTCGCCACAGTTTCTGGAATTATTCAGCGAAATCCAATGTCATCCGTCCGTAGAATTGCATCTGAGACTGGTTTGAAGCGTTCCAGCACACAGAAAATACTGAGAAAGAGCCTACACATGTTTTCATTCGAAATTCAAACGCACCAGGCCATACCCGTACGAGCTGTGCAACAAAGGGTTGCCTTTGCTAATCAGATGCTCACAATGATTGATAGCGAAGGTTTTGATGTTGGCTGCATCTGGTTTACAGATGAAACACACTTCCACCTGAATGGATACGTGAATAAGCAGAAACTGGCGATTTTGGGGTTCGGAAAAGACATACTGGTGTGAAGCGAAACCCATGTATTCTCCTAAAGTTACTGTGTCGACTTCAGTATGCAGCAGAGGCATAATTGGCCCTTTTTTCATTCGAGAAACGGTCACTGGTGCACATTACGTTGCAATTTTGGAACAGTTTGTTGCCACACAGCAAGCGTTAGAGGATCGACCAGGTACTGAATGGTTTATGCAAGATGGAGCCCGACCACATCGGGCCGAACAAATGTTTCGCTTTCTTGAAGAATACTTCGGGAATCGAGTCATTGCTTTGTAACATCCCAAATTTACTGGTGCACGCATGGATTGACCTCCATATTCGCCTGATTTGAGTCCCTGTGAATTTTTTTGTGGGGCACAGTGAAAGACATGGTCTACTCGAAGCATCCCGCCACGCTGGACGAGCTTCAATCGGCGATCGCTGTGGCATGTGAATCCATTTCGGTTGAGACACTACGAAATGGCGAATTTCATTCTTCGTTTGCGCCACCTCTGTAGTGCCAATGGTGAACATTTTGAAAACATTGTGATGTGATTGTTTGCAAAGAGTGTTTTCATACGATTATTTCACTTATGTATGCTAATATGAGCTGTACAGCGTACAGCGCCATCTGTTAGCAGATTTTGTAACTATTGTTCCAAACTGCTTTATAAACTTCTTACAGCTTTCACAATAAACATGCCGTTTATTGCATTCCTCTATCGATCTTTGTTTTCGAGATATTTAATTTTGAAATCAGGGAGTCCTTTTCTGGACACCCTGTGTAACAGCAATAAAGTTAACTACTGATAGATAGAATGATATACTATTATGTATAAAACATGATAGTAGAGAGAGGACAGACACAGGAAGTCAGAAAAATAACCAACACCTATCAGTTTATATGCAAACACACACACGCACACACACACACACACACACACACACAGACAGGACATCATACATAAGATGTTCCTATTGTAGTTCTAAATTATTTTCAAGGCCAACAATGAAGTACTGTTCTTTATACGTTAGCGATTCTTGTGGTCCTATTTAAGTAAAAATTTATTGGTGGCATTCAACGACAGTGGATTGAAAAAATGTCCTGATGCCGCTGATGTCGCCAGTAAATAATGCACTCGGACTTCTGTGTGGTAAAGGGTAGGATTAAATATTAATAAAAACATGTAAAAATAGCTTAATATATTTTCTTGTAAAACTATATACATTATTTGTTAGAGCCCTGAGCAGATCGACATCAGTACTAGCGGACAACCAGACAAAAGTTTCCCATTTTCTATTATCTAGAGTACCGGATTGTTCTTTTATTTATATCGGCCTTCATTCATAACCATTCAGTCATTGTCTTTTTTTTTTAACATTTATTACTGCCGTTTATATTTTCTCAAGAGTTTTCTTTTATAACACAGTATAGTTGTTTACAGTTTTCGTGTTTATTATTAAGTCTTGTCATATGCCGCATTACAAGAGACGGTACACCACAATTAACTAATTTCCGTTCTTCTTCGTGTCTGTCCGAGTCGCCTAGCTCGCTCCCGCCTGTCCTGTAGCTACGAGCTGCTCGCTGCGCCAGTCCTGAGCAGCGGCCGCGCTTACGAGTAACGAGCGAGCTTCTTGCGCCTGCTGACCTTCTCTAGCTTTCTGGATATCGAGGATAACTGGAGAAAGCAGTTGAAGACATCTCTCTTATAGAGATAGCTGCGTACAGCCAAACCCCACAAGGAACGCAACTACGTGCTTTTCACTTAAAATTAAGAAAATCGCACTGACGTGTTTTACGGCCCACTTTAGATTTGTAGTTTTATACGTTTTTGCAAACATTTTGGACCAAAATAATAATCTAAATAATAAAAGATTAATTAATAAGAGTGTTTGAAACCATTTCAGGAAAAAAAATTACGTAGTGGCGGGTTCCTAACCACCGACCTTGAGCGTCATAGTCCAACACCTTGCCCACTACGTTACAGCTATCAATTATATGGCCGTTGTTAGCTGATGCTAATATGGCATTTGTAGACACTAGATTATCATTTATCATACGAAGAACGATGTGTTTTTGTTAATTATTCAGTGCGCCATTGCTTTGAAATGACAACGTGTAAGATATAATAACAAAATCATCAAATATGCAACGCAAGATGTCGTATGCCAGAGAGATTTCTGGGCGAGGAACAGCATCTCCGAACAGCAGGTTTTCTTTAATTCAATGGAGGGTGTCAAATCTCCGTTATTTTTGCAAACATGTCTTAAACGATACGAGATATGAAAAAAAACATAAAGGAGCTAAGTTGTAGAGAATTTTCTCCTCTACCAATTAGGTTATTCAATTTTCGTGTCAGATGAACGGTTCATTTGCAATTACAAACGGTTTTTAATGGTATTACTACCGTATTTTTTGTCCGAAAAATTTGAAAAACGGAGGTTCTGGTCTCTGGCGGCCTACAATCATAACTGTAAAATTTGGTGCTGATCGGTTGAACGGTTCGTCTTAAAAACAGGGAACACGTTACGGACAGACAGTCAGACAGACAGGCAGGCAGACATCCCAAAATCGCCGTTATTTTTGCAAATATCTTTGAAACGCTACGAGATATGAAAAAAAACATAAGAGAGCAAAGTTGTAGAGAATTTTCACCTCTACAAATTCTGTTATTCAATTTTCGTGTCAGATGAATAGTTAAGCCATTATTTCCATTTAAATTTCGAGCTGTCAAAAGACGATCGCAAAGGCCCACTTTTAGTGTTACTACCGTAACCTAAAGTGGGCCAAAAAGCACATAGAACGCTGGAAATCAGATGGAAAGGAAGCACCATGAAGCATACAAACACCTCTAAAGATCTTGATGTAACATTGGAAAGGTCACTAACGTACAAACATCACTGCTGCAACACCAAGCAGAAAGCAGGCTCGAAAAATGCTCTGCTTAGAAAGCTAGCGGGTAGCGGCTGGGGAGCAAATCCCGATATACTGTGCACCACAGCACAGGCTTTATGCCCAGTGGAATCTATTTCCGCATGCCAAAACCGTCGATATCGCCCTGAACGAAACCTGTAGGGTAATCACTGGGTGTATGAAACCGATCCCTCTAGACCTCCTATATAAAGCATCAGGCTCTGCGCAGATCTGCAGAGTACACAGAGCGATTCAAGCAAACTTCTGACGAGAATCACGTTCTCTACAACAACTAAGATCCACCAGGAAGACTCAAATCAAGGAGGAGCCTTTTGAGGAATGTACCAACTGTACCACCTGAACACTACCCACCACAACAAGCACGAACTCGAGGAAGCGAACCGGACTGGAAAACTTGGCGAACCCTGAATAAGATGAGAACGGGAGTTGCAGCTGTGAAAAACCATTAAAGCTAAGTGGAGAATAGCGGACGCCGAGGCTCTTCTGTACGAATGTGGAGAACCGCAGGACATGCCACATTTGCTTCAATGATCTAGTTGCCCACAGTCCTGTACCCTCGACCATCTGTGGTTGGTCAGCGATGCGGCAGTTGACGTGGCCCGATATTGGCCAATAATTTAGGTTGAAGGAGAGGCCGGACTCGAGGAAAATAATGCAAGTTGTGGCCGATCGGGACTCGTACCCGGTGATAGGGCGATACTAGGATAGGAAACTGAGGGTCAAACAAGGCATTGCCAGGCTCGAGTGAATTTAACAACATTCCAGTTTATTAACAACAAATGGCACAAGCAAGATTACACTAAACACATTTACAAATTACCAACAAATTATAAATTGTAACTTGTAATCTTTAACAAAACAAATACATTATAAGGTTTGAAAAACAAATGACAAAACAATTTGAAGATTGCAGGTTTTTTTTTTTTTTTTTTTTTTTTTTTCTGCCTGTCGTTTCAAAGGTATCAACTCCCAATTGCATAGTTACAATCGAAAGAGAGAAACTCTCGAAAGTTCAACTCGACAGGAGGCGAGAACCCGGTGCCGGGAGGAAGCAAGACAGGCCAAACCCACAAGCGCTCGCTCACGACCAGATTCGCCAGCTGAGGACTGAATACGCCGAAGGCCTATATCCCTGTCGGTCGCCTCCCGTGCTTGCCGCCGGTCGACCTGAACCCACGGGCGTACCCGCACTGCATCACAGAACAACACTCGCTCAAGCCACTGCAGTGCAGTTACAAAATAGAAATTCGCCTCAAGAAATAGCCTCTTGTAAGGAACTTGCTCTTAACAAATTTAAGATTGATAAGAAAGGACTCCTAATCTTTTAACGTAAAACAGACACAATAAACAACACCCACAATCATACCTTAAACATGAAATTGCCTGGTAATTAATAACACCTGAGAGACTTAACAGATATAGTGTTCTTTAATACACTTCAGCAAGGCTCTGCCTGATGGCAATTTTACCGCATTATCACAAGTAAGTAAATACACAAATATAACAGTCTCACAGGAAACAGTCTAAAATTTCTTAAAGGGAAACAAAACTCACAGAACACAAGCGTATACAATACAGCTATTAAGATACAGAACAGATTTCATCAAAATTTGACTTTACCCGAAGGCAGAAAATAAGGGGCCGCGAAGGATACTCCACAATCGTAAACCCCTTGGCTAGTAGACCAATAGGTAGGCAGTTCACAAGTTTATAATGCCGGATAAACCTTGATAGTACCGAGCATATATATATATATATATATATATATATATATATATATATATATATATATATATATACAAGGAACACACTATTGGGGCGATCGAGAATTGTTTAATAAGAGGTTTTCAGCCAAGATCACTTTCTTCTTTTAATTACATGGCCGCTTTCGGCGTGCTAGACTCATCTTCAGACCTGTCGTAATTTTTTACATCACTGCTATAGCAACAATTATATAAAAATACGACAGAGATGAAGATGGCGTCTAGCACGCTGAAACCGATCATATAATTAAAAGAAGAAAGCGATCTTGGCTGAAAGCGTCTTGTTGTTGTTATGGTCTTCAGTCCGGAGACTGGTTTGATGCAGCTCTCCACCCTACTCTATCCTGAGCAAGCCTTTTCATCTCCTCATAAGAACGGCAACCCACATCCACTTGAATCTGCTTACTATACGCGTCTCTTGGTCTCCCTCTGCGAATTTTACCCCACACACTTCCCTCCAATGCTAAATTCACGATTCCCTGATGTCTAAGAATGTGTCCTACCAAGCGATCCCTTCTTTTAGTCAGGGTATGCCAAAAATTCCTTTTCTCACCAATTCTGTTCAGTACCTCTTCATTAGTTACGCGATCTACCCACCTAATCTTCAGCATTCTTCTGTAGCACCACATTTCAAAAGCCTATATTCTCTTCCTGTCCGCACTGCTTATCTTCCATGTTTCACTCCCATACAAGGCAACACTCCACACAAATGCCTTCAGAAAAGATTTCCTTACGCTTAAATTAATATTCCATGTTAGCAAATTTCTCTTTTTCAAAAATGCTTTTCTTCCCATTGCCATTCTGCATTTTATATCCTCTGTACTGCGACCATCGCATGTTATTTTACTACCCAAGTAACAAAACTCATCTACCACCTTCATTGTTTCGTTACCTAATCTAATTCCTTCAGCATCGCCTCATTTTCTAAGACCGCATTCCATTATTTTTGTTTTGCTCTTGTTAATATTCATTTTATACGCTCTCTTCAACACACTGTCCATTCCATTCAACTGCTCTTCCAGGTCCTTTGCTGTCTCTGACAGAATTACAATGTCATCAGCAAAACGCAATGTTTTTATTTCTTCCCCCTGAACTTTAATCCCTACTCCAAATTTTTCCTTGCTTTCCTTCACCGCCTGCTCGATGTACAAGTTGAATAACATTGGAGAAAGGCAACAACCCTGTCTTACTCCCTTCCCAACTGATGCTTCCCTTTCATGCACTTCGAGTCTAATAACTGCGGTCTGGCTTTTGTACAAGTTGTAAATAGCTCTCCTTTCCCTATATTTTACCCCTGCTGACTTCAGAATTTGAAAGAGTGTATTCCAGTCAACATTGTCAAATGCTTTCTCCAAATCTACAAAAGCTAAAAATGCAGGTTTGCCTTTCCTTAATCTATCTTCTAAGATAAGACGTAAAGTGAGTATTGCCTCCCGTGTTCCTATGTTCCTCCTGAATCCAAACTGATCTTCCCCGAGGTCAGCTTCTACCAGCTTTTCCATTCTCCTGTAGATAATTCGTGTTAAAATTTTGCAACCATGACTTATCAAACTGATGGTTCTATAATTTTCACACCTGTCTGCACCTGATTTCCTTGGAATAGGTATTATTACATTTTTCTTAAAGTCTGAGGGTATTTCGTCTGTCTCATACATCCTACACACCAGTTCAAATAGTCTTGTCATGGCTGGCTCTCCCAGAGACTTTAGTAGCTCTGAGGGTATGTCATCTACTCCTGTGGCCTTGTTCCGACCTAGGTCTTGCAAGGCTCTGTCAAATTCATCTCTCAGTACAGTATCTCCTATTTCATCTTGATCTACTTCCTCTTCCCTTCCTACAACATCGTCTCTAAGTTCATTTCCTTTGTAGAGCTGCTCTATGTACTCTTTCCACCTTTCAGCTTTCCGTTCTTTGCTGAGAACTGGTTTCCCATCTGAGTTCTTAATATTCCTAGAGTTGCTTTTCTTGTCCCCAAATGTCTCTTTTATTTTCCTGTAGGCGGTATCTACTTTTCCCCATCTTATACATTCTTCTACAGATTTGCATTTGGCTTCTAGCCACTCTTGCTTAGCCATTTTGCACTTCCTGTCAATCTCATTTTTAGTCGTTTGTACTCCATTTTGCCTGTTTCATTTACTGCATTTTTATATTTTCTCCTTTCATCAATTAAATTTAGTATTTCCTGTGATATCCAAGGATTTTTTGTAGGTCTTGCCCTTCTACCCATTTTGTCCTCTGCTGCCTTCACTATTTCATCTCTCAATGCTACCCATTCCTCTTCTACTGTTTTATTCCCCCCTGTTTCTGTCAATTGTTGCCTAAATCTCCCTCTGAAATTCTCCAGAACTTCACTTTCCTTCAATTTATCTAAGTCCCATCTCCTTATTTTCCTACCTTTCTGCAATTTTTTCAGTTTCAGCCTACAGTTCATGAATAACAAGTTATGGTCAGAGTCTATATCTGCCCCTGGGTATGCCTTACAGTTTATAACCTGGTTCTGGAATATATGTCTTACCATTATAAAATATATCTGATACCTTCCGGTGTCTCCTGGTCTCTTCCATGTATACAACCTTCTTTTGTGATTCTTAAACCACGTGTTTGTTACGATTAAATCATGTTCCGTGCAAAATTCTACCAGGCGACTTCCTCTTTCATTCCTCCTGCCCGTTCCATATTCACCTACTATTTTCCCCTCTCTTCCTTTTCCTACTACCGAATTCCAGTCTCCCATCACAATTAAGTTTTCCTCTCCATTAACTGTGTGAATAATTTCCTTTAGCTCCTCATATATTTTTTCGATCTCCTCATCATCGGCAGAGCTAGTTGGCATATAAACCTCTACTACTGTTGTCGGTGTTCGCTTCGTATCCATCTTGCTGCTCATAGTAGTTTACCCGCATTCCTATTTTCTTATTCATTATCAGCCCTACTCCTGTGATACCCCCAACTGATTTTGTATTCATAATCCTGTACTCACCTGACCAGAAATCCTGTTCATCCTGCCACTGAACTTCACTAATCCCCACTATATCTAACTTCAAGCTATCCATCCCTCTTTTTAAATTTTCTAATTTTCCTACGCGATTAAGGGATCTAACATTCCACGCTCCGATCCGTAGAATGCCAGTATTGTCTTTCCTGATGATAACATCCTCCTGAGTAGTCCCCGCCCGGAGATCCGAATGGGGGACTATTTTACCTCCGGAATATTTTACCCGAGATAATGCCAGCATCATATTTTCATACAGTAGAGCTGTTGTCCTCGGGAAAAGTAACGGCTGTAGTTTCCCCTTGCTTTCAGCCGTTCGCAGTAGCTGTGTGGCAAGGCCACATTAGCTGATGTTACAAGGCCAGCTCAGTCAATCATCCAGACTGTTGCCCCTATAACTACTGAAAAGGCTGCTGCCCCTCTTCAGGAACCACACGTTTATCTGGCCTCTCCACAGATACCCCTCCGCTGTGGTTGCACCTACGGTACGGCTATCTGCATCGTTGAGGCACGCAAGGCCACCCCACCTCGGCAATGTCTGTGGTTCATGGGGGTGGAAAAACCTCTTAATATTTATTTATTTATTTATTTTATTTTTTTTTATTTTTTTTTTTTTTATTTTATTTTTTTTTATTTTTTTTTCTGAACCGAGCAAGCATTAAATGGACACCAGCCGGCAGAGACATAAAATGGAAGGGGCCCCACAGGTTATTAGGATGAGTTACGCTTAACACAGTGCATTTTACCGGATTCTAGAACAAGCTATTAGCGTGATACAAGTAGCAGCTAGCGTAAAACACAAGCACACTCGTGGCGATGTTGGCCGAAAGATAGAGACATGCAGGACAGGAACTAGCAAGTTCACTTTCCATGCAAACCAAAAGTAAGCAAAGTCAACGGTCACAGCACTTACATTTTCCTTTATGTAAATTTAGCACAGCAACGATGTACACCGCCGACGAAGTGAACATTGCTCAACACAAGGAGACGTCGACCAGGAAGTTATCGCTGTACTTCAAACCAAAAGCGCCGATGCACAGGAAAGGCCGAGATCAAGATTGTCAGCCGGACGTCAACAACTTGTGCGGCGCTAGGCGGGCCTGTTCTACCACACGGCCTACGGTCCTCTCAGCACCGCCCTCCTAGATGTACCGGATTTTTCTGTACCCCTAGTAGTATCATGTGGGTCTTTTTGAACCACACTAGGAAACCTTTTTACTGCTATTTGGGTGATATTTTGGGTTTCCACATGTTGACATTACATTCAAGAAGACTCTAATCTACAAGAAAAATATTATTTGTTCTCAAAAAATAGTAGTGCATAGTCAAAAGTAGATGAGCAATTGAATGGTATGGACAATGCCTTGAAAGGAAGATATATGATGAACATTAAAAAGAGTAAAACAAGGATAATGTAATGGAATGTCAAAAAATCAGGCGGTGATAAGGAATTAGGTAATGAGACAATAAAAGTAATACGAGGCTTGTTCTTTAAGTAATCATCGGTTTTAAATTTAAAAAATACGTTCTAAGACTCTCAATAATTTTATTTTTACATGAAATCTTGTTACTTAACCTACTTTTCTACATAATTTCCGTCGATATTAAGGCACCTGTCATAACGTTGCACCAATTTTTGAAAACCCTTCTGGTAGAAGTTTCCCGCCTGACTTGTTAACTACCGCATCACATCTGTTTTCACTTCGTCATCATCTTGCTCTGCCATAATGCCATACAAAACACTACGAGGAACATTAGTAAAGTCATCACGCAAGGAGGAAATCGTAAAGCGGTTGTTTTCTCTCACCTTATTGCCCACTTGCTGCACCAAACTTTCATTAATGACCGAAAGACACCCACTCCGTTGTTCATGATGCACATTTGTGCGGCTATCTTTAACACTCTAAGCGCCAAACCCGTAAAATTTACAGGTCTGTGATCGCGCAAAAATCACCAAACCCGTAAAATTTACGGGCCACTACATTTAATTTAATGCAAATCTTTGCAACGTTACTTCTAGTGGTTTGGCCAGAGTTATTTGTTGTATATATAGTGAGTAACAAAATGCATTCGTAGATGGCACAGTAGTGTTGTTTAGAGCGCCGTAATTCATGTTAAAACTTATCTTTGCGATCTCATTCTTTCTTACATCGTTGTGTTGCTCATAATCATTTCTCGGCGGGATTTATCAAACGCAGAAATCGCGGAAGTGATTAACGATAGCGGCACTCTGGATAACGCAGAGATTGATTCAGACGATTTTGAATACAAAAGCAATATCATTCTGTGTAAAATTTATCTGTAGTTACTGTAGACTAACAAAACTATTCCAAAGTAGTTTCTTTCACACAGAATTACAGTAGAAAAGTGCAGCTTCAAGACAGTCCTAAATTTGCCACAATCCAAAAAGTACATTTCATGCAGTGATTTTTTTAAAATATTGGTAAAATTACCCGGTTTCTAACGACGGGACCCACTTTCTTACCATTCCATCACTCATAATGTTTTCTCCATAAACTGCACAGAATTCACGATGAATATCGATCGCCTTTAGGCCTTTAGCACTAAGAAATCTTATAACAGCCCGTACTTCAAAGTTGGCGGAACTCACGATTATCGGAGGCATCTTAGACACGCAGTACACAACGTAAAAAAGGAAGAATCAAACTGTAATGGCATCAGTGCGTAGACAATAGTTCTAGGTACCCAGTGCCCGTAAAATGATTGAGATATCTTAGCACGTCTTTTTTTTTTTTTTAAATTTCAGAACGGAACTTCTTTAAAATAAAAAAATAAAATAAAAACCACACGCCTCGTGATGAGTTTTGTTATTTGGGTAACAAAATAAACTTCTGATGGCCGAAGTAAAGGATATATATATATATATATATATATATATATATATATATATATATATATATAATGCTGATTGGCTAAGGGAAAAAAGCGTTTCTAAAGAAGCGACGCTTGTTAACATCCAATAAAAATTTAAATGTTAGAATGTCCTTTCTCAAAGCATTTTTGTGGAGTGTTGCATTGTATGGGAGTGTAACGTGCACGATAACAAGTTAAGACAAAAAGCTGATAGAAGCTTCTGAAACGTAGTGCTACAGGCGAATGATGAAAATTAGATAAGTAAAACTCGTAACTAATGAGGAGGTGCTTAACCGAATTAGGAAGAAAAGGAGTTTCTGGCATATCCTGACCACGCGAAAGGATAGATTGTTAGGACACATTCTGAGACATCAAGGAATCGTCAGCTTAGCATTAGAAGGAAGTTTGTGGGGTAAAAATCGTAGAGGGAGACCGAGAGACGAATACAGTAAGCAGATTCAAATAACTGTAGTTTACCGAACGTATTCTCACATGAAGAGACTTCAACAGGGCAGGGTAGCGTGGAGAGCTGCATCAAACCAGTCTGCGGACTGAAACCCACAACAATAACAGTCAAAAGTAATCTTTTAGAAGTAAATGTCATTTTCGTTTTACAGAAGAAATTCTACGCTCTTCTATCAAACATCTTTCAAACAAGGAATAAAAAGCAATTTCATTCATCTTTACAGAAATTTATGCGACTATTAATAGTATTTTTACCTTTACTGATATGTAAGTACCGAGTATTTGCAAAAGAGTCTAAAATACGACATGTTTTCTTGCTTATTGCAATCAAGGGACAAACATGTAAGAACACACAATTAAAGTTGACAGTTGACAGTATTTTCTAAGCTGAGGTGGACTCACAGTTCAGACGTTTTGGCTGGGCGGCTTTTGTAAATACACTTGTTGGAGTTGAAAAATGAGTTTGATGTTTCATTCCTCTGTTATTGGTAACAGGACACCTTATTTTGACAATGCATTCTATTTCCATATTAGCGATTTCCGGCGCCAAACGATTCCAAGGGGAGAACGGTTCTTCTCTTCAGTTTGCAGGGCGGAGGAAGCTCATCTGCTACTCTGATACTGAATTCTTGTCAGAAGTCTCCTTACATGTTGTAGTGGGACGGATTATTGTTTCCGCTACATATCAAATGTCAGCTCAGTTTGTGCAGGATAACTTACTTATATTTGTGTTCTTAAATGATTTTTATGTAAATGTTTAATGTTATGATTCTTAAAGATGTTTTTTGTATATTTTTTGTTTGTTTCATGTGCTGTGAGGCGAGTCAACCTACGAGGGCAACATCTTCGACGCCGATTCCAAGGAGTAAATATCCGGCCACATCAAGTCGCGGGTCGACGGCCACGAGGCAAGAAGATGTTGATCTCTGCGGTTGTCGTCGCGAGAGTTGACATTATTGTCCACATTTAATATTCAAATAACAAATTTTAAAAGTCAGTTCCCTTTTGTCTGTCGATGACTACATATGTAATGTCTTAGAAAGTAATAAATGTTATCGTGTTTAAACTTGACGAAAGTGTCAGAGTACATCATTCATGAAGAATTATTTTACGATGAATAATATATTAATGAAATGAGCAGATGATTTAATTTAAATATTCTTCAATCTGAAGGAAGATTCTGATGAATTTTTATTGGTTGAAAAGTTACGTCAAGAAGACTTCGATTAATCGATCATACACATTGATCGATAATCATTGAAGAAATATTATTTTTTTATCTGTGGCTATAGCAACGACCACAAACTGAAGAATTTCTTTTGACCGTCTTATCTATGAGAGAACTTAGAAATATTTTAACAAGGGTGACCGTTAAAGACTTCTTTCCTCGGCGCAAGAATCTGATTTTGAAATATTGCAACGTATAAAGATTTTACATGAACATATTTTTTTTTATTTTATATAAATTTTTATGGGCGAGTGGACACCTCAAGGATTACGAAGTCTGACACGGCCACATTCAACCCTAATCATACAAGACGAGTGCTTTTGAAGATAAGGTTTTAGCACACGTTCCGCCGTACTAAGAGGTCGTTCCGCCGCACGTGGCGACCGATGATAAAGGACTTGTGTGCCATTCGAAGAAGAAAGTTGACACACAGACGCGGAGGAAGAAGCAGCCTGTGTCACTCCATCAACGAGAGGTCTGGTTGACGACGGGGGCAGGCTTGGAGAACGGTCACCCAGATACTCTACGAGACTACGCTGCAGTCGTGAACAGCACCTTGCTGTTCCCGACACCCTTTCTCTTTTAAGCTTAACAGGCCCAGTCCAGCAGCTGTGAGCAGTCATCTCTGTGGCATCGCTACGACGCTGTTGTGGGTGATTAAGGTGCGCAGTGCAGTCGAGAAGGGCCGCTGGTGACAAAGCATTCGAGGTCGTCGGCAGCGTCTTCGAGGGAGAGCAGACACATCGGCAGCATCATACGGTGCAACGCAGACGGCAGTTGGTGTGGCTGCGAGTAACATCTCACCTATCACGAAGCTGCATAAATTTAAATTAAAACATCCGGTGAGTCAATTTCAAGTAGGCAATATTGGTGTGTGACAGTGAACAGTGTTCAAAAGGTTATTTTACGTGTGTAGATAGTGCATATCTAGCCAATATGTCAGAAGGTGAAATGTCAGGTGACCAACAAGTAGGATTACCTCCATTTAGTAGGGAAGGGCGGTTTCTCAATAGGAAAATAGACAAATCCATAAATAGAATTGATAATAAAATAAGTGACAATAATAATGAAATTAACGACATGCTTAGACAGATAGCAGCTACGCTAACCAAAACCCAGCAACAAATGGCTAGAATGGAATCGGCTCAAACTAAAATAGAATCTTCTCAAAACAAAACCCAGGAACAAATGGCTAGAATGGAATCGGCTCAAACTAGGATAGAATCGGCTCAAACTGAAACTCAGGAACAAATATTAGGTCTCAATAATAGGCTCGAGGAACATATCAAAGAGTCACGTGAAGAAAAAATTCAAATGCGCCAAGATATCGCTGAGCTAACACATAGATTAGATAATATTCATGTTTTAGTAACTACTGAAATAGAAAAGAGTAATGTTATGTTACGTGAGGAGATAGAAACAAATAATATTAAGATACGTGACGAAACAGAAGTTAATAATATTAAGATCCATGAAGAGCTTATATTACAAACCGAAAATATTCGGAAAGAGTTACAAGAATCTATCCAAGAAATTTCTACCAGGAACGTAGAAAATTCTTCGATAGAAAATCCTGCTTTAAACCAGCTATCCCAGCAAGTAGAAAAAGATCATGCTGAGATAGTGAATATTAAAACTTTAATCTCTGATATCTATAATAATATTGAGACAGTCAGATATAGTGACAACCAACAGTCGGCAGAATGTTCAAACTGTGGTGACAGTCGAAACGCGGAAGTGTTAAACCGTGTCTCCAGTACTGAGCTCCAGTTGCGCGAAATTAATAAACAGTTAGCAGAGTTCAATGCCAAAGATAATATGACTAACTGTAAAAGCAGTTCTACCAACATTGCTAGGAACGATAGTCGTACCGCTAGTGAAATTTTAAGCGCTGACAATATAATTGTAGCACGCATGTCAGCAGATAATAAAAACGATGCGACTACTTCCTGGCAATGTGAAGTGAACAAAATAAGACCAGTTAATGATTGTGGAGGAAATTGTCATGCAATAGTGACCTCAGAAGCAGCAAATAAATTTCCGACCTTCAACCCAGAGGGTGGCTTGCATCCTATTATATTTGTAAAAGCCATAGAGAGTTCATTTCCTGTTAACTGGGATGATAGACGAAAAATGCAATTTATAATCGGACAATTAGAAGCTAGTGCTACTGAATGGGCTATTTTAAACCGTAGTGAATTTAAGACATGGGATGATTTTATCACCCAATTTAAAGAAAAATATTGGTCAAAAGGGGAGCAACAACGTCTTACTCTTGAATTATTAGACCCACCCTATTATTCAAAACGTTGGGGAGGATTCAGAAAGTATTTTGAATGGCATTTAAATCGGGTAAAACTGATATAGCATCCCATAATGGAAGAACATCTAATCAGGGTATTGATTAGTAGACTACCTTATTATGTTAAGGAAAAAATGATAGAAAGGGAATGGTCACGTCCGAGAGATTTGTTAAATTACCTAGAACAGCTCGACAACTTAAACAAAGAAAAGGAGGACGAGCAACTTAGGAATAACCGAGAAAATAATGTTCGGAACAACGGCAATAATCGATTTGAGTCTCGCAAAGGCAACAACGCAAATCAAAGTCGTTTTTGTCAAGTTAAGAGACCCTATAAAGATACTGGTAGTATAGGGAATAAAGTAGGTGGTTCTAAGGTACGTAAAATACGTGGTCAAGGTAATCAATCGAACACAAAACAAATAACGGATAATGGCGAGATCATAGGTGACATCATCATAGAAAATTCGGGAAACTAAAACCGTCCCTTCGTGCGGGTCTACTAAAGCGGACCGTAGATTTATTTTCTATACGACCCACTTGTAATTTTTCTTTAAATCGATCGGATAAAGATAGTATACAAGATGATCTCCTATTAAGAGAGAATAACATAGAGAAAGTAAGGAATTTTAAACCATTCATCAAGGGTTTCATCAAAGACACAGAAGTAAATATCATTATTGATTCTGGTAGTGAGGTTAGTATGCTATCTAAAGAATTATTTAAAATCAAGAGGAAATATTGGAAATTTCCAACGTTACCAGTAAGTAATGTAAGAATTGTAGGGGTTACTGGCAAGAAAAGTCAAAACATCAATGAAGAAGTTTTTCTATCTTTTACAATTAACCAGCAAGCTTTCTCGCATTCATTTCTTGTAGTTGATAAATTAAATGTAGCCTTAATCTTAGGTGTTGATTGGTTATATAAGCATGAGGCTCTCTTGGATTTTAAGAATTCCACTCTTACAGTTTATGTAGAAAACCGTATAGTAAGATTTAAGTTTGACCACCTCAAAGATGTGGATAATAATTATGAGTCTATGCATCTTAAATACGTGGATGCCATGAACTTATCATTAGATTGTAAGGAGGTAGCAGAGGAAGGTTATCATTCTGATTTCAATGATAGTATCTATAATGAAATAAAAGATAAGTGTTATTCAAATACATTCCTCTCTCTGCAGGAGAAAGAAGAGCTTGAATTAGTATCATTAAAATTTAAGGTTTTTTCAGACAAACCTGGATGCATTAAAGACTATGTATGTAAGCTTAAGATTAAGAACCCAAAACCGTTCTTTAAGAAACCTTATCCAATTTCTGTGGAGCTAAAAGAAGCTGCCACAAGAGAGGTAAATAAAATGTTGGAACAAGGTGTCATTGAGAGATCATGTAGTCCCTTCAACAGTCCATTGTGGGCGGTGAAGAAGATTGGAGGTGGAGGTCGCCTAGTATTAGATGCTAGGGAATTAAATAAAATCATTGAGATGGAAAGGGATAGACCTTTACCTATGGAGGAAGTACTTTTAAGAATTGCAGGATCTCATTATATGAGTACTATGGACTTAACAGCTGTATAACATCAAGTTACTTTACATCCTGACTTAAGAGAATATACAGCTTTTCTCTTTGAAGGTAAGTCTTACCAATTTAAGGTGCTACCATTTGGACTTAACATATCTGTGGCAACCTTTATAAGAGCGTTAGACTTTGCATTAGGTCCACAACTGTCCAGTAAGATAATTGTGTACGTTGATGACATCCTTGTTGTTACAAGAACATGGGAAGAACATCTCTCTGTTTTACAGGAGTTGTTCGAAAGGTTGATTGCTAATGGTGTCACTTTAAAATTGTCTAAATCATATTTCGGGAGAGAAGAAGTGAGGTTTTTAGGGCATATAGTGAATAGTAAGGGAGTAAGACCGGATCCTCAACGTATTGAAGCTATTGCTAAATGCCATAGTCTTAGGAATAAGTAGCAGTTAAAATCCTTCTTAGGAATGGTAAGTTTCCTGAGAAGATTTATTCCAGGAACTGATATTATAAATCCTAAGCCTTTAGATTTGCTTAAACAAAAGTCTGTGTGGACTTGGGGACAGGAAGAAGAATTAGTTTTCAATAGAATAAAGAATGCTTTAATAAACGCGAAAATGCTATACCATCCACAGTTTGAAGAAGAATTTTGTATGTATACAGATGCCTCCGATTACGGAATTTCTTGTGAGATCTTTCAGGGCGAATTAAATGACGAAAATGGATTACATCGTCCTATAGCTTTTGCTAGCAGAACCTTGAATAAACACGAAAGAAATTACTTCGTAACGGAAAAAGAAGCTCTTGCAGTTGTTTGGAGCTTCCAAAGGTTTCGTGGATTACTTAGCGGAAGGAAAACTATTGTATATACCGACCACCAGGCTTTGGTTTTTCTGTCCAATTCTAGGTTATTACACCGTAGGTTAATGAGATGGGTCTTGTATTTACAGGAGTTTCATTATGAAATACGTTATATAAAAGGTTCACAGAATGTAGTGTCAGATGCATTAAGCAGACTTCCTCTAGGGATGGAAAATATTTCGATCACTGAGGAACCAGGGACTAACTATCATGTGTATTTCCTGACCAATAAAGAAAGTGAACAGAAAATGAAGCAAATAGTAAAAGCTATTAAAGTTAACCAACGACTTGACCCTATCTTTGGTAAAATTTTGCAAACCTTTGACAACAATGAGAACACTTATGTAGTTAAAGACAATTGGTTGTACTTTAATAATTTATTTTATTGGAAAGCGAAACCTGAACATAACTACTGGAAGATTTGTGTACCTGAAGCCGTCGTACATGACTTGGTAGTATACATACATGAAGGATATGGTCACTTTGGTATCCACAAATGTGTCAAACATCTCATGAAGTTTTACTATTTTAGGAATATGGCACGTATAGTTAGAATTATTATTCGAACATGCGAATTGTGTCAGAAGGTAAAACTAGGAAATAATCCCCATAATTATAAATTATATTCTATAATTCCTCTTGGATTATGGGATATTCTCTCAATAGACTTTTTCGGCCCTTTACCACGTAGCTCAGGTGGTTTTAGTTATATCTTTGTAATACTGGAATACTTGTCGAAATATGTGAAGCTGTACATGTTAAAAAGAGCAACAGCTTCAAGTGTAATACGTTGTCTTAGTAGAGATTATTTTGTTAATTGGGGCACACCTAAGAGAATATTATCTGATAATGGTAGTGCTTTTATCAGCAACAAATTTACGAGTTGTTAAGGTCATATAATATAAAACATTCTCATCTCCAAATATCATCCACAAGGAAATCCGGTGGAACGAGTAATGAAAGAGCTAGGTAGACTGTGTAGGATATATTGTGCTTCCAGACATACACGATGGGCTAAGTTAATTCCAGAATTTGAAAAGATATTAAATGAATTGCCTCACTCAAGTACTGGTTTAGCACCACTTGAGATCTTAGGTAAACGTATCTTAGGAGAACCTTTATTAACTGCTATTTCTTGGCCTCCATTAAATAAAATTAATCCTATACAAGAAAATGATATTAAAGAACAACTGATTAAAAACGCTGAACAACGAATCAGGAAGTATAACGAGCAAGCTAAGGTACCCTGTTACCATATTGGAGATTTGGCACTTGCTTTGTCTCATCCTAAGAGTCGTAAAGAAAACAAAGAATGCAAGAAGTTTTTCTTTTTATATGAAGGCCCTTACGTAGTATACATAGTTCCTCATCCGCAGGCTGTAGTGTTGCAAGAGCCTTCAAGAGGAATAATAAAGGGACTTTATAATGTAAGTCAAATTAAGCCTTTCTTGCCCATGGAGGGGTGAGAATGCTTAACATTGTAACACGATCATCCAACCGACCGACGAGAATTAAATTTTGACACAAGACGATGATTAACTTTTAAAAGAAGTCTGTTAAGTATAAGTAAGTTTTTATACAGCTCACCGAAGAGAGATCTTTCATTGTGTATACAAAGGCAACATATATAGTACACTGTACTCCTCAGCGAATACACATAATGAATATGATGTGACTTATGTTGAAGGGTAGCGAGTCTATCCATATTAGGAGATATTCTCTATAAAATGAATTTATTAAATTTTTCTTTTAGTCTTAAGCTATAATAAGACTACAGAGGTACATATGAGATTTTAGCAGTAAATGGCAAAGGAAACTCGGATTGTAGTCGTAATAGGAATGGATGTTAGTTAGTTTATATTAAATGAAATGTGGATCATGAGGCGTCCGAAGCTACGGCTTGCGAGAACTTAGTGATGTGTCTTATATATAAGTTTGCATGGGCCAAACTTGACACTGTCACAGTTCTCATAGTTAGTTAATACTGCATCTATTATCCTAAAATACGTACGAAGGCCGAAAGGAAAGCGCCGTGCCGATGTTTCAACGACAATGCAAATTAATCTTCTTATGACCTCACGTAACTAAGAAATATAGAGAATAATTCCATTCAGAAGACTTAAGTTATATATATATATATATATATATATATATATATATATATATAGTTGTATACATATGGTGAGGTAAGTACAAAGAGTGTACAAAGATACATTGGTAGACCCAAGTGAGGGATCTCAACAGGTGACTGGAAAAATTTTACTTGAGGCGACGAAATGTCGAAAGCTTTGTGGTAGTGTTTTAGTCATATTATATAAGGAAGCAAATTAAGAATTGTTAAAGTATATAATATCTTATTAAGACTAGTTCACTATAATTGTGAATTTAACGTACGAAAATAATATAAGTAGGTGTAATTTCGAGCAGTTGGCAACACGTCAAAGACGTTACGTTGACACAGCAACTGGTCGTATTATTTCGATAACGTCCATGATGAAGACGATCATTTATCGTTTTATCGATAGGTATATATTACGAGAATTATTAAACTGATTAGATGTATAATTTTATCGGTCAAATAATTTATTTACGAGATAGTTACAGAAGACATAGGGTTTACGTACGGTGTGTTCATTATAATAATATGTGGTTGATCCTTTTCTGACCTAACCATATTTCAACAATAAAAAAGATTTTCCTAAATTTGTTTAGGGAATAAATTGTATTTTTCGTATTTGAATTGAAATTAATTTAAACAAGCGCATTTTGAAACGAAGGGAAGGAATTTATTCCATAGAATATCTAGGTAATAACGCCATGAGAAAATATTTGGCACTGATTTATTACCGTTTGGACATTCTGTCAGACAATTATCATATGCACATAATGTTTCATATATATATGTAGGTATATGTTCATAAACGTCATACAAGATTTTAATGCACTATGAAGGCAGCAAGAAATATGATGACGGTACAATAGTGGTGTAAATAGAATACACAGACATTCAGAATCTTTACATAAACGTTTTTAAGAGAACAATGAACTATTTTCTTTTTTAGGATAAAAGTTATGTGACATTCAGAACATTACGTGGATAATAAGAGCCATGCCTAACTAAACCTGTTTGAAGTGACTCTCGTAGTGTTTGTGTGGAAACTGTTTAATGAATTAAAGAATGGCTCTGATAATTATCACGCATAGCTTATGAAGCAGGACTTCTTATATTCTAAAAGATTAGCTAAAAGAATTTTATTTCATTCTGATTACCTGCTAAACTGAGCTTGCGGGTGGGGTATGTAGTGGGACGGATTATTGTTTCCGCTACATATCTCATGTCAGCTCAGTTTGTGCAGGATAACTTACTTATATTTGTGTTCTTAAATGATTTTTATGTAAATGTTTAATGTTATGATTCTTAAAGATGTTTTTTGTATATTTTTTGTTTGTTTCATGTGCTGTGAGGCGAGTCAACCTACGAGGGCAACATCTTCGACGCCGATTCCAAGGAGTAAATATCCGGCCACATCAAGTCGCGGGTCGACGGCCACGAGGCAAGAAGATGTTGATCTCTGCGGTTGTCGTCGCGAGAGTTGACATTATTGTCGACATTTATTAATGTTAAAATAACAAATTTTAAAAGTTCAGTTCCCTTTTGTCTGTCGATGACTACATATGTAATGTCTTAGAAAGTAATAAATGTTATCGTGTTTAAACTTGACGAAAGTGTCAGAGTACATCATTTATGAAGAATTATTTTACGATGAATAATATGTTAATGAAATGACCAGATGATTTAATTTAAATATTCTTCAATCTGAAGGAAGATTCTGATGAATTTTTATTGGTGGAAAAGTTACGTCAAGAAGACTTCGATAAATGTTTTTTTTAGAACTTTGATTAATCGATAATCATTGAAGAAATATTATTTTTTTATCTGTGGCTATAGCAACGACCACAAACTGAAGAATTTCTTTTGACCGTCTTATCTATGAGAGAACTTAGAAATATTTTAACAAGAGTGACGGTTAAAGATTTCTTTCCTCGGCGCAAGAATCTGATTTTGAAATATTGCAACGTATAAAGATTTTACATGAACATATTTTTTTTATTTTATATAAATTTTTATGGGCGTGTGGACACCTCAAGGATTACGAAGTCTGACACTGCCACATTCAACCCTAATCATACAAGACGAGTGCTTTTGAAGATAAGGTTTTCGCACACGTTCCGCCGTACTAAGAGGTCGTTTCGCCGCAATGTACATAACATCATAGGTCCGCATGTCACCAGTCCACAGAAAACAGAAAGCCGCACTGGTATGAGGCCTCACCAAACCTTCAGATTTTTCGTATTTCCCGTTATTTTTTGTCCTAAAGTGTCATAACTTACTCGAACACCTCGTGAATAGCGTCGAGACACGCCCCGAAATTGTTTATCGTCTAAAACCTGGCGTTTCTGATATCAGATTGTGTTAAAGTGTGTATGTGTCAAAACTGACCCACTCAGAACTAATGGCATAACAGACACATTTTTCATACTTTTAGGAGGCCTAGAAGATTGAAATTTTGGTGATACAACATTTATATATGGCTCTTGTGATCAAAATGACCAACAGACCAACGGCCCTGTTCTATGAATGTTGATCGTTATCTTGGAAGACATCATCGAAGTGTCCGGACCTTTCGTCGGATAGTTACATTGTCACGAGAGGGTTTGGTCCTATGAAGAATATGGTGGCAGGTAGGGCTCTCAAAACACCCATATGGGTCAAAACAGACCCACGTGGTACTTCTAGTGTTAAGTGATACGAGGCAAAGAGGTTATAAAACCAGCAGACAACTATTCAGGTGCGTCAACCCCTAAGGTAGAAGGAAGTACCGACAACAAGGCTCACCCCGGTCTCCCACTTTTCGTGAGCAGTTGCCTTAATAAACTGCCACCCATGCACAGAACGATATTCCAGTTTACGTACAACAGAAGTCGATAAATATCCCAGTATACGAATATACAGGGCGGTCCACTAATAGTGACCAGCCAAATATATCACGAATATACATCAAACGAAAAAACTACAGAGATCAAAACGTTTCTAGCTTGAAGGGGGAAAACAGATGGAGCTATGGTTGACCCGCTAGATGGCGCTGCTATAGGTCAAACGGGTATCAACTGCATTTTTAAGTGGGTACCCCCATTTTTATTACATATTCGTCTAGTATATAAATAAATATGAATTTTTATTTGGAACACATTTTTCGCTTTGTAGTAGTCACAAATTTATAAGTACATGGTATAGCGTAACATTTCGTCAGTGCGGACGGTATTTGCTTCGTGATAAATTACTCGTGTTAAAATGGAGCGTTTACCAATTGCAGAAAAGTCGATACGGCATTTATATATGGCTCTTGTGATCAAAATGACCAACAGACCAACGGCCCTGTTCTATGAATGTTGATCGTTATCCTGGAAGACATCATCGAAGTGTCCGGACCTTTCGTCGGATAGTTACATTGTTTACAGAGACAGGAAGTGTTCAGCAACAAGTGAAACGTCAGCCACGACCTGGAACAAATGATGATGCCCAAGTACGTATTTTAGCTGCAGTTGCGTCTAATCCGAACATCAGTAGCAGACAAATTTAGCTACAATCGGGAATCTCAAAAACGTCAATGCTAAGAATTCTACATCAACATAATTTTCACCCGCACTTTATTTCTATGCACCAGGATTTGCATGGCGAAGACTTTGAACGTCGTGTATAGTTTTGCCATTGGGCACAAAATAAATTACTTGACGATAACAGTTTTTTTTCACGTGTTCTGTTTAGTGACGAAGCATTATTCACAAACAGAGGTGCCGGCCACGGTGACCGAGGGGTTTGAGGCGCTCCAGTCACGATCTTCACGGCCACTACGGTCGGGAATTCGAATCCCCCCTCGCGCATGGATATTTGTGCCGTCCTTACGATTAGCTAGTTCATAAGTCGCGGGGACAGTGACTGGCGCGCCGCAGAAATTATCATAATGTATGATATTTTCACAGAAGTACATGTATCACACTGGAACAACCGAAATAAAGTTCAAACGTATCTACCTTTTTTTTCCTTTATCGTATTTTAATGCCCCGTGGAGCAGGCTGGCAGCATCTTCGTACGCAGCTCTTTAGTCCAGAGTACATATGAATTTGACAACACGAATGGTAGTTTAAAAAAAGGAGATAAAATGGTGATTTTAACCATACAAACGAGATAAAAAAATGTACGTATGCTCTGTGTTTTAATTTAAAAAAATTACCTGTTACCCACTATTCGTCTAAAATTATGAGCAATATGTTTGAGAATGTTAGAGCGCCATCTATCACAAAGTGTTCAAAATAAAACATTCATGTTTATTTTCGTACTACACGAATATGTAATAAAATTGGGGGTACCTATTTAAAAAATGCAGTGGATATCCGTTTGAGCCGGCCGCGGTGGCCGAGGGGAGTGAGGCGCTCCAGTCACGGTCTGCACGGCCACTACTGTCGGGGATTCTAATTCACCCTCGGGCATGGATATTTGTGCCGTCCTTAGTCTTAGCTAATTCATAAGTAGTTTCTAAGCTTAGGGACTGATGACCCCGTAGTTAAGTCCGATAAGTTCTACAAACATTTGAACATTTTTGATATCCGTTTGACCTATGGCAAAGCCATCTAGCGGGCCAACCATAGCGCCATCTGTTTCCCCCTTGAAGATAGAAAAGTTTTATTCTTTGTAATTTTTTCGTTTGATGCTTATTTCATGAGATATTTGGCCCGGTCACTATCAATGGGCCACCCTGTATAGTATGTGTATTTTGATTCCCGCTCTTAATCAGTGAATGAACTACGTATCTCGATGTTATAAAGCTCGTTTTTTTGGTGAATCAGTGCTCTCGAGGAAAATACGTCGTTTATGTCCTATGGTCCCTCGCGCCAGCCGAATTTTCGGTAACAACACTGCCGTCCATTAAATTAGATTTCGCGCGGCCGTCGGCGCTCCGGTGTGTGGACGCCCCGAGGAGCAGATTGGACAGGCCGGAGCGAACCAGTGGTCACGCTCGCACAGCCTCTCAGGAAACGCAGCCGCAGCGGGAAAAAGCGGCGTGGCGCGTCGATAACAGAGTTGCGAGTGCTGCGGCCAGCCGCTCATTTCCCGAGAGGACCAACTCCAGCGGTCGTGTGTCACCTCCTGCTGAAGGCCGCTGCTCCGGCTGCACTGGCGACCGGCAAAAGCCACTGGTCACTTCCCCTAACTGGTATCTCAGTTCGTATTTACCGGTATTTCTCAACATTCGTCCGGCCTTTATATATATATATATATATATATATATATATATATATATATATATATATATATATATATATATATATACGATTAATGATAAAAATTCTCCTCAGAGATGATAGATGGTGTTGAAACGAGATAGAATGGCTGGCCAGTACTTACCATTGTGCTGTACCGCCGATAGTAACACAAATGAAGAAACAAAAAAGGGGACAAAAAGGACAAGCTTTCGGAACACAGTTCCTTCGTCAGGTGGGAGAGAAGGGAAGAAGAAAGGTTGGGAACAGAAGGGAAAGGTAGTTCACGACCTAGGTCATGAAGGTGGTGTTTCGGGAGTGTGGACGTCAGAGATACTATCGGCGGTACAGCCAGCCATTCTATCTCGTTTCAGGTGTTTTATCAAAATCTTAAACATGGCTGCAGTTCAGAAACGGTGGATCACGATCAAATTGTGAACAAATTTCGGCCGACCAGTTGCAAAATAAGGTTTATATACAGTGCGATCCGCTGTGCGCCTCGGTTGGACAGTGGTAGAGTGCCAGACTACGAATCCGAAGGTCGCGGATTCGATCCCCACCAGGTTCTAGGATTTTTATCTGTCACTTTCAACTTCTTTCCCCTCTCGCAGTATTGTGAAAAATACCGAGTAGCACCGTGATTTGGAACCCACGTTCAACTGTATCTCCCCCTACAACTGGCTGGGTACGTCAGTTCGAAGGTCGGAGGAAGGCAACGCCAGGCCTAACAGGACCATGCCTAGTACAGCACTGTGCTGTTTAAACGAATCTTCAGATTGTTGACTACCTTTCTTTCTACAACGTCTCGTCGCTAGTGCATCTGAGGTGTCTCATTGGCTTGATCATTGTGTGTTTGTGGCTGTTCTAACGTTTTCTTACTTGAAACGTGGTGAAAATCGATATGGATTCCCACCATCACGGTATTTACTATTTATTTATTACTGTCGTCATTTATAGTATTTATAGTATATTTCTTAGTAATAATTCGTTTAAAGTTAACCTGCAAAGCAAAGAAAATATATTTGTTAGTACTACAATGTAGATGTTTTGATATAGTTCAGGGCGTTTCCCTGCATAAATTTGAATACAGTATGATAGAAAAATCATTTTTCTGCTGTAAATTGTTGAACGTAGCTGCAGAATAATGCCTTATATTTTTACGATTTTTTTTTTTTTTTTTTTACTTTAGCCGCGCCGGATTAGCCGAACGGTCTAAATTGCTACAGACATGGACTGTGCGGCTAGTTCGAGTCCTCTCTCGGGCATGTATGTGTCGTCCTTATAATAAGTGTGTAAGCTTATGGACTAATGACCTTGGCAGTTAGGTCCCATACCAATTCATACATTTTTTTTTTTTTTTTTACTTTAAATTTGTGATTATTCTAGTTCCTTCAAGATGCCAAGATGCAAAATGACAAGAAAGGTCTCCATGATATTATGAAGAAATGTTCTGAAAACAGTTTCGTAAAAAATGGATTTTATGGAAAATTATATATTATCTGACCCTACTTTCCCTGATGAAGAGAAGAGAGATTTTAAACATAAACTGTCATACATAGTTAGAATTCAAGAAGAGATGGCTTGCTTCACATAGAGTTGAAAGTATCTCCCTAAAAACGAACCATATTTGGCTGTAAAATACCACTGAAATTCCTTGTATCAAAAGTCAAGTTGGTCGACCAAGAAAACCGTTCGTAGAGTTAAGCAAACGCAGAAAAAGACGTAAGACTCAGCGCTTGAGAGAACATTTTGAAGTCACAGAAGTTTTTGTTATTATTATTATTAGATTTTCTAATTTATATCTAAAAATTCATCCAATAAGTAGAAGGAGTTGTCATTCAGAAACTCTTTCAATTTATTTTTAAATGATAGTTGTCTATCAGGCTTTTGATGGTGTTTCGAAGGTGACCGAATATACCCTCTTCTCTGCTAAAATCAGTGAACCATGCATAGTGAAAATCATCCTTTTTCCTGCTGTTATAGCTATGCAGTGCTGTTATTTTTCAATTGGGTTGGATTATTAACGATAAATTTCATAAGTGAATATATATATTGTAAAGCTACTGTGAGGATTCTTCAATCCTTAAATAGATGTCTGCAGGATGATCTTTGCTGGGCTCCAACAATTACTCTGATTATACGCTTTTGTGCAATGAATACTTTTTTACTCAATGATAAATTACGCCAGAATATAATTGCATATTGTCATGTTGCAATGGAAGCAGGCTTGACTTAGAAGGCAACTAAACACAGCACTTATACTGAAAGCACGTTTATTACGAACTCAACGTACACGCAGCACTGACTGCCTCTCAGGCAGAGTGCTCTGCTATTTATACACAGACAGAAAATTACCAGAAATTAGAAGAACAGTTAACATAAGAAACAAGTAGAATTTACAAGTGAACATAAGAAAGACGTAGAACCTTCTGGAATTGTAAATTACAAAGAAATAAATTTTTGCCGGTGGGCGGGATTGAACCGGCGACCTTCTGCTCCGCAGTCCGTGACGCTATCCCCTGCGCCACGCCAGCAGTTGGTGTTCGACCTCTCTCGCGGCATTGCTTCCTCTCCTGGAGAAACAGCGACCCGCTGTTATGATCCCTGTGGAGCCAGCTGCAATGTCCTGGATCTTGACCGTGTCGTGGGTCCTCTGTATGACAGTTCAAGAGAATCCTTCCCTTCTCCGCGATTATCGACGACAGACGTTCCTGTCGTGGCTTCATCAGGAACATTACCGTCCTTAAAGTCCTTGAACAAGATGCCATTGTCGTCTACCTGCTCTTCAGGATCGTAGTAAGGCTTCATGCGCAGGACGTGAACAATGTCTCTTCGTTTTTGGCGTTTCGACGACGGCTCATAATCCTCAACTTCGTATGTGACGTCTGATAGGCGGCGTATGACACGATACGGACCAAAGTATCGCTTCAATAACTTTTCTGACAGTCCAACCTTCCGTACAGGGGTAAAAATCCATACCAGATCTCCCGGGCTGTACACAACAGGTCGGTGCTTGTCGTTATACCGCTGACGGTCCTTCTGCTGGGCGTCCAGTGTCCGTATGCGAGCCAGCTGTCTTGCTTCTTCGACCCTGGTGATGAGCTGTTTAACATAGTCATCCTGAGTGTCGTCCGGTTGGAACGGGAACAGTGTATCCATTGTCGTCTCAGCTTCACGGCCATGGAGCAGGAAAAACAGAGTGAAGCCTGTGGTGTCTTGTCTTGCGGTATTGTAATCAAATGTCACGACTGGCAGTATTGTATCCCAATACTTCTGCTCAACATCGACGTACATCGACAGCATGTCGGCTAACGTTTTGTTAAAAAGTTCCGTAAGACCATTTGTCTGAGGAAGGTATGCAGTTGTCATTCTGTGGACAATGTTGCACCGTGACAGTACCTCAGATACTAGTTTTGACTGGAATACTTTTCCACGATCAGATATCATGACACGTGGTGCTCCATGCTTCAAAATAATGTCTTCTACAAGAAATTTTGCGATCTCTGGAGCTTCTGCAGTCGGCACAGGTTTGGTGACAGCGTAGCGTGTGAGGTAGTCAGCGCAGACTATTATCCAACGGTTACCGTTTGTCGACTTCGGGAACCTCCCTAAAAGATCGATCCCAACTCGGTGGAATGGAGCTGCTGCCGGCGGAATCGGTACGAGATGTCCTGGAGGTAATTGCGGCACATGCTTCCGTCGCTGGTACTCTTTACAGTGACTCACATAGTGCTTGACAGATCTGTAGAGACCTTTCCAGTAATACCTGCGTCTGATCCTGTCTAGGGTCTTCACGAATCCCAGATGACCGGATATTGGAGAATCGTGGAAATATTTGAGAATAGTTGGCTGGAGATGAGCTGGAACAACAAGTAGCCATTTGGGGCCCAGTGGATCGTAGTTGGTCTTGTACAATGTTCCGTTTATAAGTTGGAACTCTCCATTGGTCGGTTCTCCTTTCTCCAAGGCCTCTATCATTTTTAATAGTGTTGGATCTTCTCTCTGTTCAGCTGTAACGTCATCTAATTCAGTGAGAGCTGAAATTTCATTAATGCTGTTGTGTTCCACTAATGGATTCCTCGAAAGGCAGTCGGCATCCTTGTGTTTGCGCCCGTTCTTGAATACCACTGTGACATCGTACTCTTGGAGTCTTAGTGCCCATCTTGCTAGTCGACCTGATGGATCCTTCAAGCTAGTCAGCCAACACAAAGAATGGTGGTCTGTCACGACGGTGAATGGTTTGCCGAATAAATACGGCCGGAACTTGTTGATAGCCCAGATGACCGCGAGACATTCTTTTTCAGTTGTAGAGTAGTTTATCTCGGACTTTGAGAGTACTCTTGACGCATAGGCTATCACTTTTTCGGCACCTTCCTGAACTTGTACAAGCACTGCACCAATCCCATAGCCACTGGCGTCTGTGTCCGTTTCTGCATTCTCGTCATACAAGGCTAGCACTGGTGCGGAAGTTAGAGCCTCCTTAAGTGCTCGGAAAGCTCTTTCTTTTGTCTCATCCCAGTAAAATTTGACGTCTCCCTGCAGAAGTTCTTGTAATGGACGTGCCTTGTTACAAAATCCTTTTATGAAACGTCGGTAGTATGAGCACAGCCCGAGAAAACTTCTCACATCACGTATGTGCTGAGGAGTTGGAAATTCTGTGACTGCCCTTACTTTATCTGGATCAGGACGGACACCATCTCCATTGACTAGGTGCCCCAGGATTCTTATCTCTTTGGCGACGAAGAGGCACTTCTTTGGATTGAGGCGGAGACCTGCAGTCTGAACACACTTCAACACAGTTGACAGGCGACTCAGATGTTCTTCAAATGTTTTCGAGAAAACGACAATGTCATCTAAATAGCAGAGACACGTCGTCCACTTAAGGTGTCGAAGCAAGTTGTCAATCATGCGTTCGAATGTGGCTGGAGCATTACATAATCCAAATGGCATTACTTTAAATTCATAGAGGCCGTCAGGTGTAATAAAAGCCGTCTTCTCCCTGTCAGCTTCGTCAACCTCTATTTGCCAGTAACCTGTCTGCATGTCCATAGTTGAGAAGTATGTAGCTCCTTTCAAGCAGTCTAAGGTGTCGTCAATACGCGGCAGTGGGTAGACATCTTTCTTTGAAATTCTGTTCAGCCGCCGATAGTCGACACAGAATCGCCACGTGCCATCCTTCTTCTTTACGAGGACCACTGGAGACGACCAAGGACTCTCCGAAGGTTGAATAATGTCATCTCGCAACATCTTCTCCACTTCTTCCCGAATTATTCGTCTTTCAGCTGGCGACACTCTATACGAACGCTGGCTAATTGGCGGATGATCCCCAGTATTGATACGGTGCTTTATCGTGGGCCGTTGCGTCTGACTTTTCCCCTGCTGAGGTGTGAATGCACCCGAAAATTGGCGTAGTATACCTAACACCTGCTGGCGTTGTTTCTTGGTCAGTCCAGGCCCTATTGGCAGTTCCGCGTTTGTTTCCTCCAGCGTGTTGTCTGTACTAACAGCAGGGCATGGGTCTTCATTGATGACATTGAGCTCACCGTCCTGGATTGGTTCAGCTGTCCCGATACACATTTCCTTGGGGATAAGTTGTGACTGCTCGTGACAATTTGTGATCCAAATCTCTCCTTGACCACCGGTAATGCTTATGATAGCCCCTGGTATGTAAATTTCTTTTGTGAGCCTGATAAACTTTTTACTATCAACAAGAACTTCACAGTTTAACCAGTCATCTGTGTTTGTGACTGCAACTCTTCTCATTGTCAAGGGCGGTATCGTCACATTGTCAACGACGAATAGCTTCCCAGAAAATTCTGTATTACGTGTATCCGGCGGAACAACTTCTTCAATTTGTAGCTCAGATCTTCCACAGTCAATGATAGCTTGGGATGCCTGAAGGAAGTCCCATCCGAGGATGACATTGTGACTGCATTCTGTTAACACGACAAATTCAAACGGCTGCGTCCTGTTGTTGATGGTTATTCTTGCGACAGAAGTTCCTGCTGGTTGGACGTACTTTCCATTCGCGACCTTCAGCACAGTTGCCCACGTATCACATAACATTGTCTTCTTTAGTGTGCGGCGGTAATTATCCGATAATACAGAAAAAGAGGCTCCTGAATCAACAAGTGCCCGGACAGGTTGGCCGTCGATTATGATGTCGATGAGATTTCCCGACATCTTGGCGACTGTCGTCCATGGAGGATTTTCATCTGCGGCGGCCTCACCTCCGTAGATGGTCGCCTCGCTTAGTTTTCCTGGGCGCGGCGGCTAGGGGAACGGCTGGTACCTCTGTACGGCGACGGTGAACGGCTGCGGCGCGTCGGGGAGCGACCTCGTCTAGGGTACGGCGATGGGCTTCTTCCCATAGGTCGACTGAATTCATCAGCAGGTGATTGCCTGGGATAGAACTGCTCCGACGGCTGACGTCTTGCGGCAAAATAATCATCGAATACTCGCCTCCTCTCTCTGCAGTAGCGTACGACATGTCCAGGGCGTCCACAGTGGAAACACAGCGGTGTGTTGTCTTCTGTCCTCCAGACGTCTGTTCTTCTGCAGGGCGTCATAGTTACCGGGGGAGCTGGCTGTGGTCGCGTCGGTCGGTTCATGGGCTGCCGTTTGGCGGCTGCAGCGTACGTCATAGCAGGGCGACGCCATTCTTCACGTCGGGTGCGATTGACGGGGCAGACAGGAGCTAATCTTTGAAATACCTCTTCCTCAGCGGCGTCGGCTCCCTCGTGACTTACGGGGCTCACATCCATATCCATAATCTGATGCTCGCTCGGTCTAATAGTCCCGGCTGCCATGCACTGTTGTAATTCTTCTCTCACGATTTGTCGTATGAGAGAAGCGAAGTCATGCTGGTCTTCCACAACGGCCATAGGGACTACATTTGGAAGTCTGTCATACTTCTTTCGTCCAACCCTCCTTTATTGCATTTCTGCAATACGCTGGCACCACTTGATGAACTCTTCTGTCGTAGCGACGTCTTTTATCAGAAGAGCTTGGTACATATCTTCTGCAATTCCATTCATCAGGTGCGTGATCTTGTCCGCCTCAGTCATGTTCGGATTCACTATGTCACACAGGGCCAAAACATTCTGTATGTACGATTGTGCCGGCTCACCATGTCGCTGGGCCCGGTTCTTCAGTTGTTCTTCCGCCGAGCGGATTTGTCGCTGGCGGTCTCCAAACGTCTTCTTCAGTTCCTACTGGAACGTCTCCCAGTCATTCAACTTGTCTTCGTTGTTCTCGAACCATTGCTGGGCTGTTCCGTCCAGATAGAAGTAAACGTTGGCCAAGCACATCGTATGATTCCACCTGTTGTACTTGGCGATTCGGTCGAACCCTTTTAGCCATTTGTTTGGGTCCTGCCCAGCGTCTCCAGAGAACACCGACGGGTGCCTGATGTGTAGCTGGCTTACTGGTGGTTTCGTTTCCATAGTTCGTCTGATGATACGGACTCTTGGAACGACGTACTCGGTGTATCCCTTATATTCCGGTTCCAGCCCGTGTAAGCGACGGCTTTTACGTTGCCTAATCGGAGCCACGGTGATGCAGCTGTTGCACAGGGTACCCGGCGCCTCCACCAAACAATGTCGCGTTGCAATGGAAGCAGGCTTGACTTAGAAGGCAACTAAACACAGCACTTATACTGAAAGCACGTTTATTACGAACTCAACGTACACGCAGCACTGACTGCCTCTCAGGCAGAGTGCTCTGCTGTTTATACACAGACAGAATTTACCAGAAATTAGAAGAACAGTTAACATAAGAAACATGTAGAACCTTCTGGAATTGTAAATTACAAAGAAATAAATTTTTGCCGGTGGGCGGGATTGAACCGGCGACCTTCAGCTCCGCAGTCCGTGACGCTATCCCCTGCGCCACGCCAGCAGTTTTTTTTTTTTTTTTTTTTTTTTGCTCTATGGGTAGTTCTTGTCCTTGCGGACGCTGATCATGTTTGTTCGTTTTTGTTCGAAGAGTTCTTGGCTCAGCTTTTTTATTACAGAGAGCGTTCAGCCCTCTGGCCAGGCGCGCTGAGCCACGGCGCCCGGCGCAGTTGGTGTTCGAGGTCTCTCGCGGCAATATGAAAGCAGTGAATAAAAATAGGCATAGTAAGCTAATTTAGTGACTTTCTTATCGCCATTTGCAATGACCCTAATAGAATAAGTACCTGAACTAATCAATGCAGACACACACACACACACACACACACACACACAAAGAAAAAAAGTATTGAAAAGTCTATCTTGACTACTGACTTCTGTTCAAAACCTAATTTATTGCTGGAGTTGTTACTGTACTGAACTGTATACACTGTCTTTTATCAAAATTTAATGAGAGTCCACTTGCTGAGAATTATTTAATTATTTTGTGAAAAACATTATTTACGATTACATCACTTAGTTCTTGTTTTTTTGGATGTGATTACTATACTTGTATCATCAGCAGAAAGACCTAACTTTGCACCATCATCAATGCAGAATGGCAAGTGATTACTGTATATCTGTACCAGTAAAGAACCTAATACGGAACCCTGTGGGACTCTATTCTTGATAGCCCTCCCCATGACATGACAGCTGATGTTTTGCCATTTCAACTTTCTGCATTCTTCCATTTAAGTATGAACTAAACCATTTGTGCACTGCCACATTCCAACCGTAATGATTAAGCTTATATAGAGGAGATTTTATGCAATTTTCTATATGATGACATAAATGCATTGGAACATATTTATAAATGGGATTCTGATGGCTTACAGCAAGTTAAGTTTAAGCAAAAATTTGATATTAGCCATGATTCTGATGCAAACTTCCTAATCACTCCAGGCAAATGCCGGGATGGTTCCTTTGAAAGGGCACGGCCGATTTCCTGCCACATCCTTACCCAAAAATCTCCCGAGCCTAAGCTCCGTCTCTAATGACCACGGGACATTAAACTCCAAGCTTCCTTTTTCTGATGCAATCATACTTCAGTCACCTTTAGTGCCATTTCAACTTATTTGTCGCAAAAGAAAGATCTAATTGTTTGTAAAAATCCCACACCATCATCACCTCGCTACTGCAGACCAATAAGAATTAGATTTATTCATGAAACAAGTGATTTTGTTAAAGAAGAAATAAGTTATATCAGTTGTCAAATTAAAACATGACAGAAAACAACGATATCAAGAACAGAGGGTGATTTATCCAGAAAAATAAATTGTTGATGACCACGGTAGATGCAAATGTTTGCAATGCAGCAACGGACACAGAATTGACATTGAGATGTTAAATTTGCAAGGCTGCCTCAAAAGACTTCAATGACTTGTCAAAAATCAAAGAGGTAAGCACAGAATCTCTTCCATTCGGTCGGTCTGTACTCCATACCCGAATTAGATTTTTAGAATTTTTGTTGCATTTGTCATATAAAATAAACGACAAGAAATAGAAAATTCGTTCAAATGATGGAAGGAAAATTGTTCAAGAGAGGAAGAAAGTCATACAAGGGAAATTTAGAAGTCGATTAGGATTAATAATTGATGTTTCCAAGCCAGGCTGTGGAAACAGAGATGATTGAAACAACGCTACAAGGTTTTTTTGCAGACCTTGAAACATCTGCAGAAATAACAGGTGTAGATATGCAACCCATCTATCGATTCTGGGTAATTCTAGAAGCTATTTGCAGCGGATTTAAGATAGAGGCAAATTTTCTGCTTATACTGTTTGCAAGAATGTATGTTGGATTATGTCCATGGTATCCTATGCCTCACACCGTGCACAAGATTCTAGTGCATGGCCCAACTGCCATCGAATATGCCCTCACGCCCATAGTCAGTTTATCAGAAGAAGCAGCCGAGGCCTGTAATAAGCACTTACGTTTGTACAGACAAAGTTTTGCCCTCATGGGAAGCAGGGATTTAGGATATACTAAACAGGCTACTACTGACATCTGATCCATTGATGGAAAAGCAGCAAACCTTTCTTAGCAGAGACATTACATTTACTTCTGCCAAGTGAAGAAAGGGTTAGACACGTCCGTCAAGTTGAAAATGAAGATGAACAGGAGGTCTCAACTGAAACAGACTGCTCAGATGAATTAAGTTTGGACACACCATATGAATAATTAAGAGTCATGTAACTGTAATTATGAATTAAACAATGTAATAAACATACCATAATTTTGTTTCATTTCATTCTATCAATTTCGCAAATCCATTATTTTCCTAAAAATATGTTTTTTATAGGTCTCGCACTGCACAAAATGTAAGAAAATAATTTTAGGCAACGTTTTGTAATAAATACCCCTGTGTGCGACGTGCAGGGAGTGCAAAAAAGGTGTTTGCCTGGTGTTTTGGGCTGGCATTATGTGTGGCCATGACATGCTCCGACGTATGGTGCAACCATATCGGCAAAACATTTATCCAAGGAATTTGTCTTAATGGACGTCAATTCTAGCGCTCATTGAGCACATATTCTGAATGTGTTCCACTGTGATACAGATACCCCAAGATTAGAATGGCCAGCACGTTCCCAGACATGAACCCTATCGAAAAAGTCTGGAATACATTGTTTTCGGAGGAGACGATCCACCAACCAATCTCGCTGAAACTCCGTTAAGGAGTGAAACGATCTGGACCAACAGGCGCCGACGAATACAGTCACGTCCGTCAGAGGACATGTCTACAACTAAACCTACATGGGATACTCTGCAAATCACATTTAAGTGCCTGGCGGAGGATTCATCGAACCACCGTTATACTATTTATCTCCCATTCCATTCTCGAATAGCGCGTGGGAAGAAATAATATCGCAATCTCCCCGTTCGAGCTCTCCTCCGTTCATGATCTTTTCTACCTATGTAAGTGGGAGTCAACAATATATTTTCGCATTCGGAGGAGAGAATGTTGGCGTTTGGAGTTTCGTAAATAGTCCACGCCGCAGCAATAAGCGCCGTTGTTGTAATGATTCCTATCACAGATCCTGTATCATTCCCGTGACGCTGTCTCCCCTGTATCTTTGGACTCTTTCGATGTCATCCGTCAAACCCACCTGATAAGGATCCCACATTGGGCAGCAATACTCGGACAAGGGTAGTGTATGCAGTTTCGTGAGTCGTTCTGTTGCATCTTTTAAGGGTTCTGACAATAAAACGCAGTCTCTGGTTCCACTTTCCCACGACATTATCTACGTGTTCTTTCCAGTTTAAGTCTGACGTAATAGTAATTCCTAGGTATTTTGTGGAGTTTGCGGCCTTTACTTTTGATTGATTTAACTTTGTTTAAAGTTTAACTGATTTCGTTTAGTACTCATGTTGACGACTTCACACTTCTCGTTATTTAGAGTCAATTGCCAATTTTTACACCATAGTGATATCTTACTTAGATCGTTCTGCAGTTGGTTTTGATCTTCAGATGATTTTACTAGACGGTAAATGACGGCGTCATCTGCAAACAACCTCAGAGAGCTGCTTAGATTTTCTTCCAAATCGTTTATGTAAGTAAGGAAATGCAGAGGACCAACGCCCGATATCACCTCTGCTTTAGTCGATGCCTTACCCTCGATTACTACAAACTGTGTTCTCTCTGACAGGAATCATGTTACCGGGTATACTGGAATCTGGGACACAAATTCAGAATGTCTAATTTATTCGTATACCTCTGATCAATTTCTGTTTTCATGAGTAATAAAGTGCATTGAAATGTTATTTTTGTTTATCTTTTCAATTAGTTTTCTAAATGGTTATGAACCCTCAGAATCGTGGTGGTGTAACACTTTCATGTGTGTAAGAACAGCAGCATATAACTTTTACATACTAATGGTGCATTAGAAACGAGTTACGTTTTTCCTAAAACTCCAATTGGATGGAAATATTGGGTGGTAATTCAAAATGGGAAAAGCAGTCTGTCCCATTTTAATAATAGAGCTGAAACAGATATTCGACACGACACAGGCTCGTTGAAATTGCTTTACCTATTCCTGATTCTATTGTCTCTACGCGTTAATGTGCCGTACGTAATACTTGCTATCACCTGCTCCATATGGTAGTTCCTCCCTCTTATCCTCGCACGTTGGATGTATTACAGAGTGGCATAATTCCTAGCTTTGAAGTATTTTATAAAATGCGGTAGTTATTGAAGCAAGGTTTTCTTTTTAATGGAACCGTATACTTTTCATTCCATTCACTGGCTCTTTCGAAGAGAATTACAGTGGTATAACGTCCGTTAATATTAGCGATGAAACTATTCGCGAAAAAATAATAATAATAATAAAAGAAAATCCAGAAATGTAGAAAAATTGGAAAGCATTGTTACTGCAGTCGGCTATTGACGTGAAAAATAGCTTTCCTAAGCACTATCTGATTTTTCAGAAACTAGTATATTCCGTACGTCCATGTTGTATGAGCTTTTATCTTAATTGCTCAGACCTGTCGTCGCGCATCATAATAATGGCGCCTGCTTGGCGGTGTTTGCATGGCAATAGCCGACTGCAGTCGTATTGTCTCCCTAATTAGTAGATTTCTCTTTTTACTTTGTGGAAACTACGATCGTCAATATCATCAAGCACTATGTCACTGTAATTGTCTCTGTGTTATTGAATGGAGTTATGAAAAGTCTACTTTCAAATTAAACAAGAAAAGGAAACTTGCGTCAGTGTCTCGATCACAACATTTACAACTCGTTATCATATACCAAAGTACGAGTCCCTTAGAGCAAAATCATTTGCCGAAACCCTCCTTAGGATATCTGCAACCGTCCATAAAATAAAAGTGTTGTTACATCTTATTCTGTATATTTGTGTTGGTTTGCAATAAACTTGGGGTAACAATTGAAACCTTAATTTCGTGACAGCTTCAGGGTGCAAAATTTGTATAATCCGAAAGTGACTATTCAGCAAAGTCGTCAACATGTCATTTTCAGTGCCCGCCATCGCCTCCTCCAACTTGCTTATTTTGGTTGAGACAGTGAGTTCGATTTCTACCACAGTCTGAACTCTACATCAATAAAGATCTACTGCTTCACGTTCATTAGGTTTTTTTCCAATCTAAGTTTAATACATTTGTAACTGGAAATAACAGCGATGAAATACCGAAAGCCGCGGTGGAGTAGCCGAGCGGTCTGTCTTGCTGCGGAACGCGCGGTTGTTCCCCGTCGGAGGTTCGAGTCCTCCTTGTTGCATTGAGGTAACGTTAACTTAGTTTTAGTAGTTTAGGGACTAATAACCAAGGCAGTTAAGTTCCATAGATTTACAAACATTTATTTATTTAAATACCGGAATCGGGAGTCGGTTTTACAGTTAGGTTAAACTAAAAACGAGGAGAACAGGTACAACCGAAAATCAGCAATTTCAGCAATAAGTGCCAACCCTACTCAGCAACGGGCTAGCGGTTTCAAGAGACACATTATTGCGAAACAGAATTTGCAGTGCATCCACAGAACTTCCACACGGTAGATGCAATTCACCATTTGTAAGTAATCTACGCATATTTCAATCAGGTGTTTGATATACATATTGTGGACCACCAAGTGTAGTTTAATGAAAATGGAACGTGCCTCATATGTCGAGAGAGCTGAGACTAAGTCCTGCAGTTGATTCTTAAAGTACTGTCAAAAGTGTTATAGACGGTGTAATGTCGCGTATTGTGATGACAGAAAAGACAACTGTGTCACTATCGATGAGGTCACGGAAAGAGATACAGTTGTTAGCACCACTTGCTACTTTAACGTCACAGGCAGCACATTGCGGGCAGTACCTCTTGAGCGAAACCCGAATGGCTTGAAGCGTGGTTAAACACGGCCTGTAAGTCGGAACGAAACGAAATCATGCTTGGAATAACAGCCAATCATATACAGGAGACTGGTATCCGTCGTTCCCATGCAAAACGTTGCATTGTGCCTCAAGTAACATTTTTACAGAGAGAAACAAAGTAACAACTCTAAGAAAGAAATTATATGTAATTTAATGACAGTGTATCATTACATATGAAATTAGCGGCGCCAAAAACTTAGGAATTTCTAATAGCGCAAAACACACATATAAAGCAATACCATATACTTGATAGTGATTATATACACTCTCAAAGTGTAGACCCGGAATTTCGATGAATTGGTTAAAAGAAAGCGTTAGAGAACAAAGTGTACACCTCACTAAAGCCACGTTAACACATTCCAAATCGCAATCACGCAATGTAATACCAAAAGCTTCACTAATTACATATTCAAATGTGTTGGTATGTCAGTGTCATACACAGGTTTTCGCCATGCATATTCCAACATAGAAGGCAAATTCATTGTAAATCACAGAGTGAAATTTCACGATTAAATAACGATCATGCATCTTCCCTTTTGGTTTGGCACCGTGTTGTCTTACAAAATCAGTAATTCTTCCGATATAGAGTTTGTGACCTTCCTATCGGTAATCACCAATAAGTATTGGGCAATACATAATTCAGGGTAGTAAAACGTTTATGGCTCGTTGTCTCTGCTCGTAGGGATGAGTCATGTATGTCAGCTTCTATGCCCTAAACAGCTACCCATACTGTTCAGATACGTTCAATGATTAATCTGTAGTTTAGGCAGTCTATCAAACTGCAGATGATAACGCGAAAAATATATTTAAACAAATAAATTAAAGCTCTGAAAAACCAACAAAATGGATTCTAAGATAATGTTCAGAAGATATTCACTCGCGAAGTAATTTTTTATAAATGAAGTTTATTACTATTTTTATATATGAAAATGCGGAGGTGCTTCTACTTTATACATCGGTAAATAATTTAATATTTCCTCCAACTACTGTTCATGAGAGGCACAGCAAGTATCATACGCACTCGACAGTAAAAATTCCAAATTATTACTCGTAAATTAATGCAGTCCATCGAACATTGCAGTTCAAAATTAATCCGAGATTAATTACAGCATTTGTTATAAAAACATTTTGTCATCACCCGAGTACACGATTGCTGAATTATCACAGTTCTACAGCCCTACTACCTTCCATTATTTACCACTTTTCAACCAGAGACTAAGTTCTGCAGTCACAGTCCCGTTAATTTTCTAAGTTCACACATGCCTATCTCTTCAAATCACAAGTTCGTAACGCGGCTTCAGCCCGCCCAGAGTAACAACTTATCACCACTACGTTCAAGTTACGAGTTCCCTCCCAAACGTTCGAAAGCGTACTCTATGTGCTCCAAAATTGTATCCTTCCGCGCATCCTAACGCCTAATTTTTAAAATAAAATTTCCCTTCTAAAACACTATACATCTGAATATCACAGAATTTAATGCTTTGACAACCTCCCTACAAAAGCTGTTTACATGTAACAAACAAATATATATTTAAAGATACTAAAATCGGTTGAGACTGAAGCTCTTTGCTCAGGTAGCCATTAAGCGTGCCGTCTCACTGTTTAAAATTCATTGCCGCCGTCGAAATAAACTTACACAATATTTAAGTTGTCATGGCTTTTTATGCAGATATATTCATTTCTTGTCCACAAATACATATAATTGTTTATGTATAAATTATCTGCTGTATATCTACTATTTTTGGTCGGCCATAAAATATTTCGGAGTCAGTCTACAACATAAAACAAACTTTACTAAGAATAATATTAAATATAATAAAATACATATATAAATGTAATGTGCTTTGCTGGGTTCATGTTTTGTGTTTCTGTGATGGAATCTATATTCTGACACTAGAATATTACTACCTCAACGAAAAGCAGACTAAGATCGTAAAACAAAATTGTATAGATTAGGTAACCGTCTTATGCAACTGTAAATGAGTCTAATTTAGACCAGACGCGTTTCGCTTATTCTAAAGCATCTTCAGTGATCAACTGTACAAGAAATGTTTTAGATTATTTGTTAGATTTTTACTAAATCCGATCAATAACAGTTTTCATGCTACTGGATTATTTTGATTCTGAATAAAATGGACTACTCCTGTTACGTATTTTTATGTTGTCCTCTTCATGTGTTGTTTTGTAGCACATTGCCACTTCCTGTAACTGTTTATATTTACAGTATTTACATTTACAAAAGTTTCTGAAAACACGCCATTTCTATTGCCTGGCAGGCTTTTTACTTAGTTTGTTTTGTTTATCCTCTGTGTGTGTGTGTGTGTGTGTGTGTGTGTGTGTGTGTGTTTGTGTGTGTGTGCCATTTGTTTACAAGTTCCTTGCTTCGCACAGTGAGATGTGTTTTTGTTTCGTTTCTGACAAAACAGGCGTCTGCTAGAAACTTTGTATGTGATGTTCTGACTGTATTGTGTGTGTGTTTATAAACACGATTTTAGATCTACTAGCGAAGTTCTGTGCGTTTGAGGGGGGGGGGGGAGGTTTGTCTTTATCTACTATGTATTCTATTATTTTAAATAATGTTTGGTTGCTGCTGTTTACATGATCATTTAATATGTGTTTCTTTTCTATAAAAGGCTTTTTGAATTTGGAAATTCTCTTGAAGGGTTAGGAAGTGTTTCTTATTGCTAAACATATTTTCATGTCGGTTGCTATGATGGTGGGATAGTGGTTTTCTTGCCTAAGATGTTCTGCAAATATTGCCATATTTCCATGATCGTTTGTGTTCTTTATATCGTGTTACAAATGTCCTGCTTGTCTGCTCTAAGTATGTAGCATCACAACTGTCACATGTGAGCTGGTAAATAGCAAATTTTTCTTAGATGTCAGTGCTTTCTGTTTTTGTTAGGCATTTCTGTAATGGGTTATGGCTTTGAAATGATTTTTTATTCCTTGTTTCTTGAGGATGTTTCCAATTCTGTGTGTAAGTTTATATCCATAAGTAAGTGTGTACCAGGTTGTTTTTAGAGTTTCTCTGTTATTCCCTTCGTCTGTGTTGCTGATGTTTTGGGGGTAGTTGTGAGTGTTCTAAGTCCTTGGTTTTGTGTGTTTTGTTTCTTCATTTTACGTTGGATTCTTTTATTGTTTTGTAATGAGGGTTTCTTGGTATCCATTACTCTTTGCTATCTAAATTATTATGTCAAGCTCATTGATGTATTTGTGTTTGTCTAGTGGTATTGTATACAGGGTAATTCTTACAATAAAGAAAACAGCAACCAAACACTTTTGATTATGCTATTTATTTACTAAATATTGTCATAGTTCATCATCAGACGGCTGTTCACATCCACATAAATGTCATTTACATTTCTGTTATGCAGATAATTTTTCTTGTGGCAAAAAATCTTCGGACGTGTGGTGGCCTGCAATACAAAACATGATCGTAATTGCTTACTCGAGCGTAAATGTGAATCATGACACTGACAAACCTTGTGAACAAACTTTTATGATAGAATTTATGTTTTTATTCATTTACTTAGTCGAAAGGTCGGTTCCATTAAGCTGTACCGCTGATTATTGCAGTTGTTGCTACACGGAGCACTTTTTGAATCACTTATGTGGAGAAACATAGCGCGATTAACGACGTATAAACACACGCGAACAAAATGTTTTTGCCACCTAGAATACACAGATGGCGATAATACCAACATTACACTGTCAAAGATGTTTGTGTCAAATATGTGTACATTGATTTGACAATGAAGTATTTTACAAAGGAGAGACGTAATATATTTTACACAGAATAAACGTTATATATGTGAATTGCACATTCAGTGACATAGGCTATAATTATATAGCTGTATTTACAGTTTCTTAAAGCAATTTTACGTAGCGATATAGCACAGGTTGTGGTATACATAATGTGAGGAGTGATAAATAAGTGTACATATTTGTGTGTTATCACAGTGTATATTATGTTTTTAATTGAAGACCAGCTAAATTTAATGATTGTTCATCTGAGTGGGCTATTGTCTTATGTTTATATTACATTACTGCATGTGGCAAAAGTAAATAATAAACAATGCTACTTTTGCCACATGCAGAATTTGTGTCTACAAGTATAGTCTCTGTATGACCCGCCCAGGAATCATACAACAATAGACTCTTTTCACTAGTTACATTTTCGCCAATTACCCAAGCTAGAAAACGTCTCAGGTGTTCTTCATTCATTTTTCCTCTTTTGCTTGCCTCCGCATGGATGTTTCGTGGACAGGTTGTTTGAAGTTTCTTTAAAACATATGGACGGAAAGCGCCTTGTGTCTCTTGAAAACAGACGTACAACTTGTTTGCTGGTCTGCCTGTCACTGATAAACCGACGTCATTTGTGTATCTGTGGGTAGAGCTACGTGGAGAATGTAGGACAATGTTGATTCCGAAGACAAAAATGTTCAAATGTTTGCAAATCTATCGGACCAAACTGTGTGGTCATCAGTCCGTAGCTTACAAACTACTTAAACTAAGGTAAACTAACCTAAGGACAATGCACGCACGCACACACACACACACACACACACACACACACACACACACACACAACAAACACACACACACACACACACACGCACGCACGCACACAGGCCTCAGGGAGGATTCGAATCTCCGACGGCGAGCGACCTTCTAAAGACATTTCTTACTTGAATTGACTCTGGTCACTGTTCCAATCATTACCTTTCTACACTCCGTCCTCTGTCATAAACGTGTTTACTTCTTCACTTCCTCCACAAATTGTTGTGCCTTCTAACGTATGATGTTACTGCCTTCATTGTCCTTACGTGTGACAAATGTAGAAATATGCATGGATGAAATGCCGTTTTCAGTCTTAGATGGTCGATAAAGGAAAGCTTTGAGATTGACCAAGCCGACCATTTTAGCCCCTTCTAGTGCCCACAACTGCATATGCCAATAGTGAAGTATTGAACTCCTTGCACCATCAAATTGCGATATCACACACCCTTTTACAGTTTGTAATTGTGACAGTCTGTTTCCTCTGAAACGAGCACCTGCTCCCATTTCCCCTGTCACATAATTTAGGGTGAATGTACAATTTGATTTACTTTTGATGCTCTTACAGCGCTTCATTAGTTTGCTATAGGAATTGTTCTCTAGTACGCTGTCATCCATACATTTTAATACATTGGACTTCATCTTTTTGGGTGGCGAGGGTTCTTACTCACTGTGACTCGACTGTTCCTGTTGTTTTGGAGATTAATGTCGTGCTCCGTTTGAAGAGCCACCTTCAAGTTCAGAATACTCCTGGCCTTCAAATTTCGTAAATCTATACAGCGTAATGTCGTTTATCTCTGCGTCGTCGACATATTTCTGAATTATTATGCTGTATTACATATCCGCGAACTCCATATCTTCGGCCCCGATGTCATTTACGTGTTCAGCACGTGGCAACTTGGTTCCTAACATTTGCATCACATGCGTACGTTTATTCTCTTCATGATATCAATGTCTTGTACACAGTTTCACAGTAACTCGCTTGCGAACTCTCGAAGATTCAAATATGTACTGCAGCTTTATTACTCACGCAACTGGAGCACTGGTTAGTGCAGCTACACTATGCCACCATCTAGTGGCGCTAGTAGACAAGTGCGAGGTTTCGCAAGGAAATGACGCACATCACTGTTTTGTTAATGATTGCTTATTATTCTAAGAACGCTTCCGAGTGTTCGAGGCTAACGGTATCACTTGTGTGAAAAAATTTGTTTCTTCCGCTGCTTAGTACCAATAAAATTTCTGAACATAATTGTAGCCAATGGGTCTAAAACGGTTAAGGCAGCTTCTCAAGTCTCAGATATCGTACCTCAAATTGTTCTGATGAGCAAATGTGCTTGCAAAACGACATACTGACAATAGCTATTTATTTATTTTTATCTCAATGCTACCGGTTTCGGTTAGTTCACCATTATCAAGAGTTATCAGATGGCGTAACACAAAAATTCAAAATTGTAAAATAAATATTTTTTGTCCATACTGTAATCCTTACTGATATTATCACAGTGGCTGGCTGCTACAGACTGCTACAAACTCTGCTAACGCTTGATAATGGTAAACTAACCGAAACCGGTAGCATTGAGGAATAAAAAATCAGCTATGGTCAATAAGTCGTTTTGCAATTACGTCAAAGCTGTTAAGCCCCACCTGTTCATCTTTCTAAACATTCTATATGTCCTGTTGACTTTTTGCACGCAATTATGGAAACCGGACGCGGTGGCCGAGGAGACTGAGGCGTTTCAGTCACGGTCTGCACGGCCACTACGGTCGGGGGTTCGAATCCCCCCTCGGGCATGGATATTTGTGCCGTCCTTAGTATAAGGTAGTTGATAAGTAGTTTGTAAGTTTAGGGACTGATGACCCCGTAGTTAAGTCCCATAAGCTTAACAAATATTTGAACATTTGCACTTATGGAAACACCCTGCATAAAATGGAAAAAAAAATAATGCGGGAGTGGCCGCGTGGGCTAAGACGCTGTGCCACGGATTACCCCGCCACTCCCGCCGGAGCCTCCAATCCTCCCTCGGAAATGGGTGCCTTGTCCTTAGCGTGAGTTCGATCAGGTGGTAAGCTCAAGGACAGATCACCTCAGCGGTTTGATGCCTTACGTTTAAAAACGTTTGAACATTTGTTTTGACGCATCACGTAAATAAGATTACAGGGAATCAGTAGTAGGTACTATTGAAACTCTTGACCTAAGTTTCGACATTACTAACGGTGGCTTCATCGGAAGGTAAATGTAACTGGTGTTACATGGACTGAGTTGCATGGTATAAGGAAAATAGTATCGTAATATTAAACAAGTTTCTGAAACTATGAGTTTGAGTGCTGTGGGTAGGGTAGAGCTGGGAATTTGTGTCTGACGGGAGGCGTGCGTAGGTAGTCCCTGCAGGTGCGATGATCAAATGTTCAAATGTTTGTATAGCTTATGGACTTAATTATGGGGTCATCAGTCCATAAACTTAAAAACTACTTATAAAATAATACTAAGGAGGGCACAAATATCCATGCCCAAGGGGGGATTCGAACCCCCGACCGCAGTGGCCGTGCAGACCGTGACTGGAGCGCCTCAGTCGTGCGGTGATCACTGTGTCCTCAGTGGTGTAGTGATCAGTGCAAATGCCCAGAAAACCGGAGAGACGGTTTCGAATCCCGGTTGGGTAGATATTTTCAGCTCTGCCCATTCAAAGATGACGTCATATATTCTGTGAATATGAAAAAATAGAATCAGTTGACACATCACTAGATATGTGGTCAGACTGACCTCGACCATTGTGCCATATCACATTTATCTGGTGACGTATTAACTGATTTCGTACATCATTAATTTTACAAAGTGGACATTACCTTCTCGATACGTCCTACATCTACATGGATGCTCTGCAATTCATATTGAAGTGCTTTTATGATATTTCTCTATAGTTCCATTCTCTAATAGATCGCGGGAAAGAGGAACTCATATCTCTTTCTGTTTTCGATATGATTTCGCTTATTTTATTCTGATGTTCATGTCTGACTATGTAGGTGGGTGCTAACAAAATATGTACGCATTCTAAAAAGAAATTTCATGAAAGAAACAACAAATAACGCCTTTCTTTTAATGATTTCCATCCCAGCTTGTCCATCATTTCATTGACACTCTCTTTCCTAAATCGCGATAATACAGAACGAGCTGCCCTTCTCTGAATTTTCTCTGTCAGTCAGTCCCACCTGGTATAGATCTCACAATGCGCAGCAATAGTCTAAAATAGGACGCACAAGTGTACTGTAAGCTGTTTCTTCTGTAGAAGTGTTGTATCTTCTAAGTGTTCTGGCAATGAGACAAAGTCTTTGGGTTCGCGTTCCCTACAGTATTTTCTATGTGTATTCCCAATTCAAATTGTTCGTAATTGTTATTCCTAGGTATATATTAGAATTGACGGCCTATATTATTGACTGATTTATCTTGTAACTGAAGTTTAACGCATTTCTTTTAGTGGTCATATGGATGACCTCACATTTAGCATTATTAAGGGTCAATTGCCAATGTTTGCACCGTGCAGATATCTTAAATCATTTTGCAATTGCTTTTGATCTTCTGGTGACTTTACTAGACGATAAATGACAGCATCATTCATGAACAGTCTAAGAGAGGTACTCAGATTGTCTCCTAAATCGTTTATAAAAATAAGTAACAGCAGCAGATCTATACCACTTCCCTGGGGATCGCTAGGTATCACTTCTACTCGATGACTTACCGTTAATTACAACGTACTGTATATATTTTGATAGGAAGTCACGAATCCAATCGCACAACTGTGGTGAGGTACAGTATTAAAAGCCTTCCTGAAATCTAGAAATTCGGAATCTGTTTGACATCCCTTGTCGATAGAATTCATCACATCATGTGAGTAAATAGCTAGTTGTGTTTCACAAGAACGATACTTTCTGAGTCCGTGTTGACTACAGCACAATAGGGCGTTCTCTTCGAGGTAGTTCATAATATTTGAGGAAAGTAAAGGATGCTGAAAATCGACGTCATTCATATAGGCCTGTAATTCTGAGTATCACTCCTATTGCCTTTCTTGAATACTTGAGTGACCTGTGCAACTTTCCAGTCTTTGGGTACGGAACATTCGCTAAGCGAGCGGTTGTATATGATAGGTATAGGTATTTTGTTGTATATGATAGGTATGCGGCTATTGCATCGGCATACTCTGATAGGAACCTAATTGGTAAGTAGTCGGGGCCAGGAGACTTACTTTGTTCGGACCCGGTGGTCTTGTGGTAAAGACAAATTCAAATGTTTGTACAGCTTATGGGACTTAACTACGGGGTAATCAGTCCCTAAGCTTACAAACTACTTATGAACTACCTTACACTAAATACGGCACAAATATCCATGCCCGAGGGGGGATTCGAACCCCCGACGGCAGCGGCCGTGCAGACCGTGACTGGCGCGCCACAGACCTCTCGGCCACCGCGGCCAGCTGGTAAAGAGATTCGCCTGGAAACCGTCGCGGGTTCGAAACCCGGTCGGACCTCGGATTTTTCAGTCTACGCTTTAATCTATCCTTCACCTCTCAACGATGTGAGGACTTGCCAGGAACGACACGAGGTTCGGATTCCACGTTAAGCTGTAGGTCCAAATGTTCAAATCTTTGTAACTTTCCATGTCCGTTTCCTTTTTAAATTAAAAAAAAAATATTTGTAAATCTATCGGACCAAACTGCGTAGTCACCAGTCCGTAGCTTACAAACTACTTAAACTAGGGTAAACTAACCTAAGGACAACACACACACACACTCATGCCCCACGGAGGACTTGAATCTCCGTCGCAGCGAGGCGCCTTAGACCGCTCGGCTACTCCACCGCGGCTGCTGTAGGTCCCCTTTTTCCGATTGGATAACTGTGGTAGGTTAGGGACACGCAAGTCGCCGAAGTGGCGTCCAAATGAAAGACTAGCATCAGGCCAATGAGTTAAGTGACGTAAGTTGTTTTAATACTGCAGGGATATTTACTTCTAAATTACACATGCTGTCAGGTGGTCTTGATGCGAATGCTGGAGTATTTGCTCGTATTCTCTGGTAAAGGCGTTTCGAAAAGTTGTGTTAAGCAATTCTGCTTTAGCACAGCTATCATCAGTAGCATCACCATTTCTATCGTGTAATGAAGGTATTATTTGTGTTTTGCCGCTAGTATTCTTTACTTATGACCAAAATTTCTTAGGATTCTCTACGAAATTACGTGACAGGATTTCGTTGTGGTAACTATTGTGCCGGCCGCGGTGGCCGAGAGGTCTGAGGCGCTCCAGTCACTGTCTGCAAGGCCACTACGGTCGGGGGTTCGAATCCCCCCTCGGGCATGGATATTTGTGCCGTCCTTAGTATAAGGTAGTGGATAAGTAGTTTGTAAGTTTAGGGACTGATGACCCCGTAGTTAAGTCCCATAAGCTTAACAAACGTTTGAACATTTTGTAACTATTGTAAGCTTCTCGCACTGAAGATCGAGCTAAATTTCTAGTTTTAGTAACACAGTACATGTAGACTGAGTAACATTTTCCTTCAATGAAGACAGCCTTAGTTGTGTCGAAATCTACCTCAAGAATTTCAAAAGCACCTGCAACTGATTGGCGTGATAGTTTCTACAGTTGTTGACAACGGCCATGTTCAAGAGTTTATTAACTAAAGCAGCTGAAAAATGTCCAGATGTTTGTAGGGCTTTAGGGACTTAACTACGGGGTCATCAGTCCCTAAAGCAGCTGAAATCGGTCCTACAATATGTTCAAATTATTGTGAATCTATGGGTCTTAACTTACTAGCGCATTAGTCCCTAGGCTTACAAATTGCTTGAAGTAAGTTAAACTAACCTGAAGTCCACACACACACACACACACACACACACCCTTGCCTGGGGGAGGACCGAACCTCCGACGACGAACAGCCAGGCGCTCCGCAGCGAGGCGCCTTAAGTCTGTATTACACGATACACCTCTCGTACATAAGTTGCAGCAGTGCCCTAAGCTTATAGGTCTCGAACCGCCAAAGTTTTCGTCTACCCTATTCCACGGCAGACCTAACGTGTACAAATCTGTACGAGCGCCTCAATGGCATATGTTCACAAGTGCGGGCTTATTTACATATTAATCGTTGCGAGGGGTAGTTTTTGTCAACCTTTTATTTGCTTCTATTAATATTTTGAGAAGTCTAGGTTAGTGTTTCTTAAGCAATTATTGTTCTCCTGTCTAGGTAGCATGAAATTACGTTGAACTGTTCGTTGATGTCTTATTGATACAAACAAATATTTAACGATTCTCTTGTGCAGCTAGCTTGGAATTTCGTTATGACTAGAACAGCAATGAACTACATAGTTCGTTTCACGTCACGCTGATTCAAGCAAATGGGTTAATTTGCGTTATAATAGTACTGTTCTAATTGTAATTTTGTGTAATGTGTTGTCGTAATGTACACAGACACATTAATAGAACCCTTTTTTTCCAGCAGTCTGCACTTCTGTTATAGGCTGAAAGAAGTAAGAAAATTTATAGGATGACTTGTAAACAATTTTTGAAAGATATGCGTCCCCGTGTATAATGCAGGTTCGTGGATCTCTTCGTTCAGCGCCACACAGACACACTGCTGACGAGGACTTCTGTAGCTTGCTTCAATCTGATTAGTAAATAAAAGTTTCAAGAACACTGGATTATATCTCACCTTCATCAAATTCTTGAAGTGGTCGTTTGTATACTTTATATAAAAAAGTGACTTCGCAGGCTCTCATTAATTTCAGGTTAATATTCTTTTATTGTTGCTTCGTAAATAATAATAATAGTTTTTGCTTAACCAAACGTACATTCAGTTTTAGAACATGCCACAACATAACTTCGTAAACCACAACAAGAGAACAAACATAAAAATATCTGACAAAGAGTCTTAAGCTCCACAGTTGACAGCACTACACGAAATATATTAAGGAATATCTCTGCCACTATATATTTGAAATCACTGTCTCATGACTACTAAATTTACTAAATGGACTACTACAACGTCAATTAAAAAAATGTTCAAATATTTGTAGATCTTATGCGACTTAACTACGGGGTCATCAGTCCCTAAACTTACAAACTACTTATAAACTAGCTAATACTAAAGACGGCACAAATATCCATGCCCGAGGGGGGATTCGAACCCCAAACCGTAATGGCCGTGCAGACCGTGACTGGCGCGCCGCAGTCCCCTCGGCCACCGCGGCCGGCCGTCAATTAACATTCACTTCCTGAGACAGTTTTTAGTCTCATATTGTATCCTAGCCTTGGATAAATTTTAATTCAAATGTTCGCCCTATATAGCAATATCTGATTATATTTAAGTTTTCTTGTGCTGTTATTATATAGTCTAACAAACCAAATAGTTTTATATCAAGCTGGTACAAATTATTATTATTATTATTATTATACCATTGTGCACCGAGCATGAAATACGTTATTATTAGGCCTATACAGAGTTATAGACTGTATTTTATGCCGTGATGGTAACGCAAATAATTTATCCATATTTACTGTTCACGGTATTTTAGATGCGGAGGACGTAGTTATCTCTGCAGCATTTGCCGTGACGGTGGGGGCCTCAACGAAAACCTATAGCTCGTATTCGAAGACTAGAAGAACACACCTGTCGTCTGCACCCTGCTGAAGAAAGTAGCAGAAATCCCGACGAAAAGAGCTTCTGCGCATGCGCGGATACACCTCCTCTACTGCGCATGCGCGGCGAATAAATCGTCCTCTGGAAGAATACCTTTCGCCGTTCTGACGGTAGCTGGCAGGCCGTGTAGACCAAAGACCTTGTAAAAAATAACTAGACTCCCTAACGGTGCTGCTGTCGCGGGATAATTTGAACCTTCGGCCGGCCGCCATGGTAGTGGCAAGCGTTACATGAATACGAGTGTTGTTAGCAGCTAAATCGTGTATTAAATAGCTACTGCGTTACATATACACAAGTGATAGTCACGTCTGTATTGTTTGACTATTGCATGTAGGTGAAGTACGATGGTGAAGAGCTGCTCAGCGTTTAAATACATAAATCAATTTAAGTAAGGAATAAAAAGATCGAATACTGTCTTCCCATTTATATTTCTCAGGAATACAAGTAGCCCTACTACTTGTGTTCAGAGATGGTTACTCTTGCTTAACATGTTGTTATTCAAGACAATATAGGATTGAGTGAAATAAATAACACGCTTTTAGAATACTTGTAGCTCTTAAAAAACGAGTTACTTTATTTCAATACTTGTCGACAAGAAGTTGAAAAAATTTCATTTTATAATTGTATAGAATAACTATTGGGGGCACGACATTAGTTGCCTCACTGCAGTTCGAATTTTTCTTTATTAGCAACTTGTAACACAGAATTTAAAGGTCATCTGCTTTACATTTAGGTATAATGACTGAAAGGGGTTTGCAGAACTATGTATAGCTTCATATATGAATGACATATAGTCACACTGGATGCACTTTGTGAAGTTGAACCCTATGACAATAGTTGTTGACTTTTGAGCAGTTCACGATACTGTAAGGTATTTGGCTTACAGCATTATAAATGCTCATATTTGTGCTAAATACCCTAATGCTAATGTTGGATGCATTAGTTTAGAAAAATTATCGCATACTTCCTTTTCTTAAAATAATTTGGCATACTTCGTGTTCTTAAAACTGGTTGCTGTATTCACTAGGTAAGAAGCTATTTTTCAGTTATATATCTGACGGGATATTTCACTTTCACAATCGATTTCAACATTAGCTGTTTCAGACAGCCCTGTTTCATTTTTTGATGCTATGAAATATATAAATATTAGAGAATACAGCACTAAATCGAAGACGTAAAGTGTGAAACTATTTCGAAATTAATGTTTGTACAAAAGTTTCACAATCATAGAATATACTAAAATACTAAATGTTATAGTTCGCTTTCGTTAGGAAGAGGAAACGCTGTATGTGTAATAAATTTACACACAACCGATAGCTGCTGTATAATCAAGGAGTCTGAAGCTGTTTTGTAGTTATATATTTCAATTAACTCAAATGAATACTGTCTCTAATCAAAAGAGTCTTACGCACTCCATTCGGAAGGATGGTGGTTCAACTCCACCTCCGGCCATCCAGATTTAGGTTTTCCGTAATTTTTCTAAATCACTCCAGGAAAATGCCGGGATGGTTCGTTTCGAAAGGGCACGGCCGATTTCCTTCCCCATCCTTTCCCAAAACTCCGAGCGTTAGCGTCGTCTCTAATGACCAAGCTGTCAACGGGACGTTGAAACCTAAGCTTCCTTCCTTCTTACGCACATTTCAAGTTCGGGTGGAAGTTTGCCACCACAATGGCCTCCGAGGCGCTCTTCAGTTTGTCCGCTGTTCGCAGTCGGCCGCCTAAGGGATTGTGGGGGCTTGGTCTAGACCTGGTCAGCGTTGCCAACTTGACGGATTCTCCGTCAAATTTGATGGAATTTTAAGGTGTATGACGGCTAAAATTTAGCTTTGACGGTTGACGAATGTTTTGACGAATATTATTAGAAATTTACTTTTTATTGACGGATGCTGCTGGTTTAATACAATTTTGAAACAAAAAGGATATAACATTTTATTTGAAGAAGCTATTACAGATGCAAATCTTTCTGTGCCTTCAAGTGGCATAGTATATTAATGAATTGTTGCACTAAAGCCCAATTAGAAACATCTCAGATGACTGGAAAACTAAGTAAAATAAACATTATCGTTCTAATTTGTCTGGATGCAAAGATAAGATACGTGGCTCAGTAGGAGCAGCTCCCCATCGGTAGTTCGAATCCCCCCTCGGGCATGGATGTTTGTATCGTATTTAGTATTAGCTAGTACATAAGTGGTTTGTAAGTTTTGTGACTGATGACCCCGTAGTTAAGTCCCATAAGCTATACAAACATTTTTTGAACATTTTGAGTAGCAGCAGCACCAGCACGTTAGCAATGAAGAGCTTTGCTTTACGAGTTAGTTCGGGGAATTCAGGACAGTGAGCTCAGTACATTGGCAGAGTTCCACGGATTTTTAAATGTTTGCCCGACTCGTAAACGAAGTAACGAGTATTATGTTTAGTGTAAATTATAATTTCATGTTTATTTCTGCAAGAAATCGGAGAATATATAATTTTGATGGATTTTTAAATATTTCAGTCACGCGTAAACGTAGTAACAGGCGCCAAATTATAAAATATATTTTATTTTGAAAGAAAATACAGAGATATCCAATCCTGACAGATGTTTGGGTGTTGGAATGTAGCTCGGTAGCACAGTGGTTGAAGGCCCGATTATCAATCCAAAGGTCACGTGTTCGATCCTTACCTGGTCGTGGGATCTTTATCTGTTACTTTCCACTTCTTTCACCTCTAACAGTATTGCTGAAGTGAAAAATACCGAGTAGCACCATGGTTCGGAACCCACATGAAACTGCAGGACCACCTATAACTGGCTGGTTACGTCAGTTCGAGGTCGGAAGTAGGCAACGGCATACCACCTCCAAAAACCATGCCTAGTAAAGCAATTTGGTGTTCAAACTAATAATCGGATTGTTGACTGCTTTACCTTTACCTTTTGGTCTGACGGAAGAATTTATCATGAATTGGCAACACTGCATTGGGTGTGTCGTGTACAATCAGCTTTGGACCGCTCGGCCACTCCACCGCGACAAAATCGATCATAAGGCGTAAAAAATGTTACCCGTACACCGCGCGAGCATTGTATCTATTGTTACTAGGTCTTTAATATACGGTAATCGTAAATCTTTCCTCTTCTTCTGTGGTATACTGTGGCGGGATGTTTTTGAAATTTGAACGGTTCGTCAAGCTGTTTCTTCTTACACAGTGCGATCCAAATTGTAAAGAAGACAGGTGAAATGAAGAGCGCACTTGCTGTGCATCGCGTGCAGCATGCGGAGTTGCCCATCTGGCCCCTCAACACGCACATTGGCCCGCTGTCCGCGGCAGCCGGCACGACTCCGCCCCCTCCGCACAGCACTGCAGTGCCCGGCCTAGCGCAGCCCTGCCGGCCAGCTATACAAGGCCCGCGCACGCACTTGGGTTGGCGACCCATTGTGCCAGACGGCCGCTGCCATTGTCCCGCAGAGCTGATGGACGCCGCGGGGCCGCCGGACAAGGGCGCCGGCCGCGGAACAGCTGCGCCGTGATTGACGTCTCGCGACCGCAGGGCCCAGCGTCTGCACGCCGCCGTCGCTGGCCTCACCTAACCAGGGGCAGAGTGGCGCAGAGAGCTCGCCAGCCGCGACTTCTTACGAAACAACGAAGGGAGAAAACACTTGTTGTTAATATAAATCGATACCTGGCGATGAAGAGTTGCAAGCTCTCGTAGCAATAGACTGCATTGCATTGTTCGTTGTATCATATCGTAAGTAGCAATCTACATCTATATGGATACTATGCAAGTCACAGAGAATTGCAAGACACAGGCATCACCTATCCACTTTTATGATATTTGTCTCTAATTCCATTCTCTAATAGCTCTCGAAAAAGAGGAACACCTTAAAAGTTTCATCAATAATGAAAGGAGCAGCATTAGCCGTAAAATCTTTTGCTTTATTTATGCAAATCGATTTCGGTTTGCCAAGAAACCATCTTCAGTGCTGTCAGCTGGTCCAAAAAGAAATATACAAAATCAATGAACTAAATTCAAATTACGAATTCTCCAATAGGTACAAGGATTAAGAATAATTCATACATACCAAGTTAGAAACAGCATATTAGTAAAATGTATAGTAGCATTTACGTCTAACAAATCAATTGACATAGTTAGATACATGTGATACTATCTGGTGTCATACAAAGTCAAACTGAGCCAGCTGCCTACAGTTGTCCACAGGTGGGCTCTGTGTGGACGTCGTTAGCGCCCTCTTTATTGCCTCAAAAGGTTTACATTGTTTATATGTATATAAAAAAGAAAAGTTACAATATGAATAAATTGACATAATTAATGCTGCTCCTTTCATTATTGATAAAAGTGATTTTGTGGTCGTTGAGCACACCCATCCAGATAATGGAACCTTTAAAGTTGACCACTGTACGCAATAAAATTATCAAAAGATCCGTGTGTGCTACCGGCTACTCCCTGCTACAAAACCTTGTCCCCTGGTCCAAATTGAGAACTGATTTGGTTCAAATTAATCAAATAACAGTAATTTAACTACACAGTTGCCAACATACGTAGCAGCTCACATGAAATTACACACTTGTTAATAACCAAACCACCACAATTAAAGTTATTTCATAAAGGTGGCTAAAAAAACGTTTATGGCGCAACGGAACTTAACACTAGAACCACCGGAGTTTTTAACACCCTAAAACCGCTAACAGGACAAAAGTGTCCCATTTCAGATCGATGCGTTACTGTTTGATCCTAGTCTTTTAATTTTAGGGCACCGGTATTTCAGTAAGAAATATTGATACTGATGGTCTCATATGTTGTTTTTATTCTAAATATTAAGTAAAAACGTGATAGATACAATTTAATTCAAAACGGTATCACATAACAACATAAATATATAATATTTTCTTTATTTTTACACAAATGAACTACAGTATGCAAGTACTTAAAAATTGTTCATTATTCGTAAAGAAAACAAATTTTTAAAATAGAAATCCAGCCATAGCATGAAATTTTCATTCAAAATGGTATTTTCTACAACTAAGAATAACATGATACACCATCAATATATTATCGGAGTCTAATGTCATTCTGCACTTCGATACGTTTTCCAAAGATAAAATTACCGTGTATGTAACTCCTTTTAGACACATACTGGTCATCATTGTCTGTAGACTGTACTTCGAAATCTCCACAGACATAAGGAACTACACCAAAACATTTCTTGCAAACTGGTTTGTCGTACGATGCACATTTGTATAAACTTTTTCTTTCTGTGCAGGATTTTCGAACCTGTCAACGGCAGTAGTTCCTACCCACATCTGATGCTTCAACGTGAACCCTGGTTTCTGTATAGTCTTTGGCAAGTTGATCTGCATGCTTCAGATCGAAATCTCATCTTGTTATTCTGATGCCTGCTAAATCTAGAATATTATAAAAAGTATGAACAGGCCACCTTCCTACACCAGTTTTCACAGAGTATTTGCGGGCCATTTGGTCAACAACATTTACTCCACACTCGGATTCATTTTAACTTGTCACAGTGTCAGGCTTTGACTTCATATGATTTCCAGTTTGTACATCTGTATGCAAGAAACTGAGAATTATTACGTATTTTCCTGGCTGTGCTTGATACACTGTGAGGGTCATATCGTCGTTTTTGAAAACTACAGTGTTGTGTAGGTTCTCAAGAGCTTAGGGCACGCACTCGGGCACTTCCCGGCAGATTTTGTTCATGGTACCAAGCAAGCTGGCAGAGCCGTGCAGCGCGCCACTTTTACCCGCCCGAACTCGCCTGCGCCCGGCCGCTGCGCTCTGCTACCCGCACCGCGGGTAGTCGAGCTCCATTGCACCGCTATACACAGCGAGCGAGCTGCGATGCGCCGTCGAGTCCCGACACTTGCCGGGCGAGCGGGTACCCGCCGGGCCCGTGCAACAGCGCTACACAAGGCGCTGCGAGCGGGGGAATGCAGACAGTTCTGAGCAAGACGTTGTAATACAGCGTAGGCTTCACGCACCTTTTGTGTTACCTACATAGCAATTTATAAGTTATCGATCGTTATGTCTGAAATAAATAGCGAACAGGACAGATCGTACCAACGTGCAAGAAGTAGACGATCCGAGAAAGAAAAAAAAAAAGACCTTTCCAGGAAACTCGCGTTTAAAGATATCTGGAGACAGCATTGAATGGGAGTATTTTATGTTGATTCTAGGTAATGAAAATAAAACTGTGGGTTTTGCAGAGTGTAATGGCTGCCGTAAATTATTGTCGTTCCGTGATGGCAGTACCACTACGCTGTTATGGCACCTGAATAGCTGCAAAGCTTATCTGAGTACTGATTTGAACGGTTGTAGCAATAATCCAGGGTCAGAAAAATCTTTTGTGCTGGAGAAATAAGTAAGAATGTGTGCAATAGATTTGCGGTCCTTCAGCACAGTTGCGGGAGAAGGATTTCGAGACCTCGCACAGACTTTGATGGAGATAGGAGCACAGTACCCCACTGCAAGTGCCAAAGACGTTCTTCCTCATCCTCCAACAGTTTCTAGGAACGTAAAAAGAATAGCAGACGAATACAATTCGCAGACTACTGGCTTTTTAAAAGATTTCCTGTTTACCTTGGCAGAATTTTAGCTAGATTATTAGTTGGACAACCTTGAACAAAATTAAATATCACATCATCGTAGGGCATATAATTTTTTGTCACATACATGAAATACGTAGATTTGCTAGCAACAAGGGACTGAAGAGATTTAAGGAATAATCTTGTTCTTTATGTTAGAGCCATCACTTAGTTTAACATGAAGTGAAAGTGAAACACAGTGTAAGTAAATACTGAGCAAAGTATAAAACTACCTACAAATTTGCTGGAGCCGGCTAACGCGAAGCCAACGACTTTCAACATGTTTAATATTTCAGGCGCGAGCCGATTCGGCTACCGTTTTGCTTCTGCACCACAAAATTGGACGTTCTGCTCTTACCAGGTGCATTAATGCGCACGTCTACTTTTTTTTCTCGCAACTGATAGTACACTGACAATTAAGTCAGTGAGGAAAAATCCCAAGTGTTTACAAGATATACGAGAGACTGTCCAGCGATACAAAACTGATAACTGCGACCTTGAATGTCACCTCTCGAATAGTGGTGACTCCCTTGGCGCTGCAGCTACAAAATGTTCAAATGTTTGTAAATCTATCGGACCAACCTGCGTGGTCATCAGTCCGTAGCTTACAAACTACTTAAACCTAGGTAAACTAATATAAGGACAACAGACACACACATGCCCCAGGGAGGACTCGAACCTCCACGGCGAGCAACCGCGCGCTCCGCAACGAGACGCTTTAGACCGCTCGGCTACTCCACCGCGGCTGTGTTTCAGCTACCCCCAGTCAAAGCGAAAAGGGGGAAATATAAAATAAAGTAAAACGACAACAATGGTCCACACGCCTGATCGTGGAACAGTAATTATTGTACTTTCCTTGGAGTGGTTAAGCGTAAGCTGTATCTTCTAACATTCTACCAGTTAATCGTTTCTAATGACCTCGATTGCAACTGATCGTTTGTTCTTACTTTTATTTATTTACTTATTTTTTTCTTAGCAGCAAGGAAACATCAAGTAATTTTGCGAAATGTCCACAGAAACGCTGTTCGAACACGCGCTGAATGCGTATACTTGCTAACGTAGCACTGATGCTGCTCATTAACTAGCAATTACTCATGATTTGAGACAGCTCTATTGCACTCGCGTTAATGTGTGTTCTAAAATGCATCGGTCAGTAAGCTGCCCAGTATCTAACTTTTTCAATACATGATTTGTAAATGAAAAGTTTAATGCTTTGTTAGAAAGCTAAGTTGCTGTACTATCAGATGTCCTAAAATCAGATTTTTTAACCCTATAGTTTCTTCAGAATCGAGTGAAAAGCATTACGAAACTAAAAACTCACGCGGAATGAAACGCAGACATGTTACTTTTTCCAAGGAAAGTAAAGTTTGTAAGTAAAAACTAAGTTGATAAGCCGATGTGGGATGTTCGTTTGTAACGTCAACAGTTTTTACAGTGTGAAAATCGGAACAGTGTATTTCCCGCTAAGAGCGTAGCGGCTGGCGGGCGCGTGCCCCGGCTAGCAGCAGAGCGGCACGGGCGGCCGGGCGGACCGGCACTCTTCGGGTAGTTCGGGTACCCGCGCTGCCCGACACCGTCCGGAGGAGCTCGTGCCGGCAGGGCGGGCAGCGCGTGGCCAGGCCCGCCCGGGGGGCGTGGCTACGAGCCCGGGCGAGCAGCGCAGGCTCGCTGCACGCCTCTGCAAGCTGGTTCGATGTGTTTTCAGCTCTCTTGCTAGTGAAAGTGAAGTGAAGAAATTGTAATTATCAGAATGTTCTCCACTGCCCTCTGATTCATTCGAGCTCGCCGTCGTACTGTTTTTGCATCATAATCAAAATCAGTTGAAATGCCATCTACATATTCCTCTTCAATACTATTCAGCAACGCTAACAGCTGCTCATCTGAGAGAGCGCGCCGACGGGCCACGTTGCTCTACCTCATAGGCCCTGTCACCTACATTTATAAAAAATTTTACTGTAAAGGCACTGAACTCATTCTGGACATTAGCATTGTAGCAGCAGACAACAATAAAAGCCACTAACAGTGTGTAGCAATCGGCAACATTTAGTGTATACAATGGCACAAAAATGTCCCATCGGCGGTTTTAGGTATTTGTTATTTTTTCTCGATAACTACGCAAGACATAGCGATGCCACTGAACAAAAATGTCCCATTGACGGTTCTAGTGTTAAACATACAAAATTGAATCTGAGCTTGTTTTCAGTACTGGTGAAAAACAATATTAAATAAAAAGGGGGAAGGTGCTCAAAAACTACAATTTATAGGCAAGTCAAAATTATATTGAACTTAACTTGTTAATTCAGGTCGAAAGCAAGCAAAATGGGTAACCAATTTTATTAATATAATAACAATGCATCCCCTAACAGGAAGTAATACGGACGTTGCCCAACATTGAACATAAATTACACGAAACTTAACGCTACTGGAGGGGGGGGGGGGGAGATTTACAGACAACACTCACTCACTCACACACACACGCAATGGAACAGCAAAACTCACATAAATCAGCTTGCTGAGACGAGGCAGAAGCAGGCGCAGCTATCGTAGGCGAAATTCAGCAAACTCGGAGGTACCACACAGCACAATATACAATGAAATTGCGAAGATGGCTCTGGTCTGTCGTGCTCGATTTGAGATGGTTCGTGAGTATAGCAAAGTTAAGTTGCATTTAGATTAGACCGCGAGCAAACAAGCCAACGGCGACACACGGCTACGTTACATGATCACACTCCAATGAAGGTGAAGTGTTAAAAATCGGATTCATTTCACAAAATCAAGGCGAACTCTTAAGTTGGAATCAGTAAACTATCTAGGCACTCGTTTTATGAAAAATGGCGTGAATTGAGGTGACTCGCTGCAAACCCCTAAAGTCGGAGTTCGGCCCCACGTGGTTCCGCAAACGGATAAAAATGTATAAATTCAATTTCCGAAAAATAAAGAAAATTACCTACGGCATGCAACCCCTAGAACTTGCGTAGAATTTCATAAGGAAGCTACTGAAATGCAGCAACATGCCATTGGGAGCGTTCACAGAGACGGAAAAAGTCCAGTCTCAAAACCCGGAAAAGTGAAATAATTACAAAGTCGGAAAATTAAAGATAAAAACTACGGCATGCAACCCATAGCAATATTTAGAATCTGATAAACAACCTATGGAAGGGGGTTGTACAAGGCTCGGAGAGAATTACAGACAAAGACTACGTGCATACTACAAGTTCGGAGAAGAAACAGCAAAATTAAAATAGACGGGAAGAGAAGATCGCGAAATAGTGGAAATCAGAAGGGTACACACATATCTACTTGTCTGATGGGCATGGAACAAACAATAGTGAAAGGTTTTGTTCTAAGAACCGACCACGTGGAACACACATCACTCACGGAAGGAAACAATAAGAAACATGCACTGTACAAAAATGAACATATCGTATGTTAGAAACCGGGCCCCACAACCCTAGAAAGAATTTACACAGCGTTCGTACAGTGCCACATAATCACAAAAGGTTTGAATATACCAGGCTGTTATCAAACTGCAACTAATGACACATACACCTTTTTTATCTGTTGGAAATCATGGATTGATAAACTAGAACACATTTCCAGCACGATCGGAAGGAATATTCCAAAAAAATGAATCTAAGTTCAAGAGTCTAAGTTAAATATGCTAGATAACGAATCACTACCATCCCCACAAGCACAAGAGCAGAGCCAATCTTACCTCACCACGGTCCCAGCACCAAGTGAGCCTGAGCGGCCACGAGGCGGGAAAGCTAACAGAAACTGGGAAACTCTGTGGTGGTGGGAAGAGAAGATCATGAGACTCACCCTGGAGAAGGCTCGTCGACTAGCTTGTAACCAAAGGGTATAGAAACCTCTTTGGTCGCATCAGCAGCAGGGGTTTGTAACGACTAACTATCGACTCTGAGCCAGAGAGAACCATGCAAAGCGAGCTATTACCACCCACATTAAGACAGCCATTAGATCCTCGCACATCCACTGAAAAGTAAAGCAAGTACACATTCTCACAGGGACAGTGGCATAGCCTGAGCGGCCACGAGGTGGGAAAGCTACCAGAAACTGGGAAACTCTGTGGTGGTGGGAAGAGAAGATCATGAGACTCACCCTGGAGAAGGCTCGTCGACTAGCTTGTAACCAAAGGGTATAGAAACCTCTTTGGTCGCATCAGCAGCAGGGGTTTGTAACGACTAACTATCGACTCTGAGCCAGAGAGAACCATGCAAAGCGAGCTATTACCACCCACATTCAGACAGCCATTAGATCCTCGCACATCCACTGAAAAGTAAAGCAAGTACACATTCTCACAGGGACAGTGGCGTAGCGGAATAGCTGTACTTATTACCACATTCATAACCACGATAATAAATTATTAAAATAACAAAGTCCTAGCAATATTAACTAAGTTTTCAAAAACTAATATTTTAAAACATGAAATAAAAATGCTATTCCTCATGCCTTGAAAAGAGGGGTTCTAGTTTTAACAAAATGCTAATCTAGCAACATCAAATAAATTACAATTTTATAAAAAATATATGGAAGACGACAGACGGTTGTCTTTCAACCTAAATCCTTAAGTTTTCTATCTGATTTCTCTTATTTTATGAGATGAGAAGAGAGTGTTGGTGACGAATAGTCTCACCATAACAAATAACGCCTTTAATCAACAACTAGTAGGCCCCCGTGGTCTCGGTCTTAAGCGCTCGATTGGCAACCGCAGCGCCTCAGGTTCGAAGCGTATCGGATCTCAGATCTTTTTTTCAGACTGCGTTTTAACGCAGCCTTCACCTCTCAACGATGTGAGGAGTTCGCAGAGACGACACGTGGTTCGGATCCCACGTTAAGCTGTAGGTCTCCTCTCCCCAGTTGGATAACTGGGGTAGGCTATGGACATGCAAGTCGCCGAAGTGGCGTCCAATTGAAAGACTTGCACCAAGCCAATGAGCCACAGGTATTTAATTAATTAATATTATCAACAACTCCCGTAACAGAATGTAGCCAAGATCGTCTTTTTTATTTATTTTACAACCAGTTCCAATGCACTACGTCTTCGTTTCAGATCAATTGTCTACAAAATGTTGGTCATTCACTTACATACTTTAGGATTTACGTTAAAATCTTTATGTGCAAACATTGCACGATGTCATAATAGAAAATTAAAATTTTGGAAATATTGATGCTACATCTCTCACCGTAGTTAAGTGACTCAACTATTATGACTTCGTGCAATGTTTGCACGTAAAGATTTTAATCCTCTCCATAGTCAGTGGGTTGGGACTAAAGCTGATAATTTGAAGGTGGAAGAAAGTACCAGCAGCTGTACTAAAATTATTTATTAAATTATGCGACGGGTTTCGTTATCATCATACCATCTTCAAGCCCGTAACGTTACAAGTACCACAGATACAATACTATTAAACAAAAATGCATAATGAACTCGATGTATAAAAACTGTCAAGCAATAAACATGCCATTTTTATACATCGACTTCACTACTTATTTGTTGTTTAATAGTATCGTAACTCTTATACCTGTCTTGTTTGGTTGGGGCCTGTAGATAGTGTGATGATAACACCGAAACCGGTCGCATAATTGAATAAATAAGCTTAAGACAGCTGCAGGTACTTTCTTTCACCTTTAAAGATTTTAACGTCACTTCTGATCCGTGTAAGTGAATGACCAGAGAGTTTATCCGAATATGATGACATAGTGCATTGAAACCGGTTGTCAAAAAAGTAAAGGCATAAAAATGCGATCTTGGCTACGTTACGTAATGATTTCCATCCCAACTCGAGCATCATTTCCGTGACTCTCTCCCCTATATCACGATAGTACAAATAGCTGCCCTTCTCTGAACTTTCTCTAAATGGTCAGTCAGTTCCAGCAATCGTAGATAGCAAACATTAATGAAATGATAACAGAATAGAAATATGATGCGAAAGATCGCTTTTTTGCATTTTTATTTTTATTTATTTATTTTCATTTTTCACTTATTTATTTATTTATTTATTTTTGCACAACCAGTTTCAGCAGTCTAGCTGTAATCATCAGGTGCACATTTACATCAAATAACACAAGCTTGTTGATGTTTATGGAGAGTGCTTAGTTTCTTTCCATAAACAACAACAAGCTTCTATTATTTGATGTAAATGAGCACATGATGATGGCAGCTAGTCTGCTGAAACTGGTTGTGCAAAAATATATTTTTTTTAAAAAATAAAGCTATCTTTGGCATCACATTTCTATTAAAGCAGATCGCGTCCTAAAGATGTGCAAACTATACAGATAACAAAATAATAAAACCTCTGATAATAAAGTTCGGTGAATGAAGTCAGAACGGTCGAGCGGGCGACACAGGCGAATCACAACGCAGCACCTGCGTAGTGGTCGATGATGACAACCTGACCCAACAGCAGTATTGCCGAGTATCGCGTGTGTTCCGTGTTAGACATGTGTAAGGAAGTGCGAGTTCAGTGCGCTGATTCTAAACTGAGAACGGGACAGTGAACGAGCAAAGGATCGGCTTAAACTTTTGTCTTTAAGCTTGGCAAGACACCTAAAGCGTCGCATGCGATGCTGGGACGTGTTTCTGGGGATCAGATTCTGTCCATGAAATGTGTGTGTACGAGTGGTTGATCCGTTTTCGAGGAACCAGGGAAAGTATTTATGACAGTCCCCGTAGCGGAAGACCGCCGTCAGTGACGAAAACATTGAGAACGTGAGGACAGTAATCATGAACGATCGTCGATTAATTGTGCTCATGATAGTGGATGAACTGCAGATAAACGGAGAATCCGTGCGACAAATCTTTACCCAGAAATTAGGGAAGATGAAAACGTGCTTCGTCTTGTGCTACAGCATGTCACCAACAGTCAGAAGCAGGAAGGTTTAGAGGCTTCACAGGGTTTTGTTGAAACGGCGGATGCGACACCCAGTATTGCCGCTCAGAATGAAACCTGATATCTCCGGTACGATCCTGAAACGGAACGGCAAAACATATGAACGGCGTTATCCGACATCACCTCCTCGAAAAATGTCCAGAGTCAAAAAACCACGCAACAAAACGATGCTCAACACTTTTTTCCGTAGTCAAGGCGTTATCTATAAGGAATTTGTACCTGAAGGAATGTACATTGAAAATTTGACCCACTTCATGCAACTTCAACGTCTGCCAAATTACGCATAACAAGTTTCCAGAATTTATTTTCCAAAAACAATTTTCGTCAAAGAGCTCCTGTCAAAAAAGGGAGTGGTGCAACTTGAACATCCACTATACTATACTAGTCGGGTATATACCGTCCAGAATACCTCCTATACTCTAGTCTGACACAAAGCTTTGAAACGAAATAGATTTAACGATATTCTTGACCTCTAACGAAGCGCCACGATCTTTTGAACACCGTTTCCAGGACGTGTTATCGCACAGCTCAACGGTGTCGAGTTATGGCAGGTGACTATTTACCGAACTTTTATTGTCAGAGGTTATATACATAAATAAAATGTTTTCTTGAAATATCTTGGGCGCAATATACTTTATTTTAACATTACGCTTTTCGACACATCATCGTCAGATAAGTTTTTGAAGACGATGAGATATAGAATTAAATCTTAGTGGAAATACATAACCAAAAGTATAATTCACAAACGTGGAAGTCTAGTCATTTTTTATGCATGCCTAAGTATGGTCGCTTGTCCCGAAAAATGGATGGTTTCATGATACAAGTGGAAAGAGGTTGTATCCGTAACAGTCGGCTGTACAACCGCAAACATTTCTGAAAAATAAGGTTATTAATTCAGCTGTCTAAAAGAGTACTTGTATTTCTAGGTCTTGTCGTCTGGCTGTTAGGACGCATACTTTATTACTTTTGTATCAACACCACTAAATTCACGCCATCATGTTGTCTACAGGCTATCAAGGAGTCTATGCATCAGCAGTTCTTTTTGCTGAAATACATTTGTTAAAATGAGCTTGTATTTTCTTCTCATTTCATTTAAAAACATTCATTCAACAAGCTACTTCTTATTTAAGTGATCTCATGTTTGCATGCCATTGTTACTTAGGTGTCAGTAATTTCAATTTTCGGCACAGAATCTGCGTCTAAATTTCATACGTTTCGATTGCTATATAAGATTCACCCGCATTATGGTTTTCACTATAATGCTAAATAAAGCAATGCATTGTTCTCACGGTCTAATCCGCTAAGCTGACGCTCCATATAATATTGGCATATGCAATTTCATTGCGATGAGGGAAGTAAGATTTTTATTGCAAGGTGTCCAAACTTCACATCGCATCTCTTCAAATGTTCAAATGTTTGTTAAGCTTATGGAACGTAACTGCGCGGGTCATCGGTCTCTAAACTTGAAACCTACTTATGAACTAACTTATACTACAGACAGCACAACCATCCATGTCCGAGGGGGGATGCGAACCCCCAACGGGGAACGACCTCGCTCGTCGTAGCATAGCACATCAATGCGCTCTGCCACTCCGCCGCGGCCGTATCTCTTCACACGGTAATGTTCGATATTGTTTCCCCTCGTCAAATATAACGCTGCATGCTCGCCTTATTCCTCTCATCCAAATCTAAATGCCTTCAGATACGAACAATAAGTTTGATAGATAATTATTCGAGATTTTATACGCCGAAAATTATGTTCTCACTTGCGCAAAACCAAAAACTTCTAATTTCACAACTCCACGGCATAGAGCAAAATCAACAGGCAGACTGAATTATTCCTAGAGACACAGTGACCTGTGTACTTAAATTGTATGAGAAATACAATTTACGACATTATGCTACAATACACGAATATATTAAGAAAAATGTAAATGTTTGTCTGTGCAAAACGTTAAGCTTCAAAAGTTCTTGACCGATTGCTCTGACACTCAGTTACAACATTGCATTCCAGTACAGGAACGTTTCTAACACACCGTGCATGAAAAGTTCGCTGAATGATTACAACAAACAAAATACATTTATTGGTCTTCAAACTAATCATCATTGTGTACAATACACTTCTGACATCGGCTGTAAAGATGTTGGAAACTCTCAGCAAACGCAGTGCTTTAGTTGGTGAGACGTTTTAGGCAGTTATATTAATACATAATGAAAATTAAATTATTAGTCATTCGTTGGTGAATTTTTTTAATATTATATTATTACAAATATTGTCTTTTAGTGGTTTTGAAACAATTTTGATCAAAAGTTAACAATTGAAGGTAATTAATTACATGCTTGAATACCGATAAATTACTCAGGGCTCATGGGTTGGCCAATTATAAATGAATTCTTCACTACTAAATGAAAAGACTTCTTTCTTGACAGAAGAACCAGAAAATTTAATAGACGAAACTTTTACAAAATGAAACTCTTACAAGATTGACTTTCTCCCATCACTTGAGATAATTAAACAAGATTTGTGGTGTCCCACAAGTCTAAAGTGCGCGCCGCCTACTTTCATCGCGCGCCGCCATGCACGCACGGCGCGGCGTTCTTACGATGTCAGCCACGAGCGCCCTCTGCTACAACTCCGCTCGTGGCCACCACTGAACTACATTGTTCACTTGGGACTAAGATAGGAACCAACTAACACTTCGAAATCAGATAGGCACCAGTGAAGACTTGGCTATCGGATAGGCACTAGGCAGGCCTCTAGCTCAACTATGTATCAGCATTCTGCAGTACTGAGCTGTGTAAAAGTTAAGTATTACTAAGTCTCTAAGAAATATATATCTCGTTCTAATTTACTCTAGTGTTTATAGTTTCTGCTGTCCCACTGGCTGGTCACCTTCTACGTGCACAAGCGTGCATCCTTTATTCCTGTGTCGGTCTTTCTACTCAGCCACCGACACCTGCGACGGAAACGAGACACAAAAGTGGCGACGAGGCTTGGACACAAAAGTGGCGACGAGGAGCAACAGACAAACCTTGGACCAGCCCGCTTCCAGCAGCGAGACAGCAGCAGTCGGAGCTCGCAGAAATTACCCCTGTGCACCCACCCTTCTTATAAGAATTTTGGGGGAACATTTTGTTACGTGTTTTGTGGACTTTTTTGTTGCAGAGCGTCCTCTTTCATATTTCATTTGTGTTTTGTTATAATTTACTTGTATGCAGCGCGCCTAATCCATCAGCATGGCCACTATACCGAACCCAAACTTAATGGAAATTATTCAGTTACAGACGGCGCAAATCACGCAACTACTTCAAGCAGTGGCGCAGTTGACGGCAACTCAACAACAGCCGAAACATCAGCAGCCCACACCTGCCGCTGCACTGCTTCCTACGTTTCGCCAGTACAACGAACGTGAGGAAGAGTGGAGTGATTATTTGGCCCAGTTTCAAGAACTCATCGCGGCTCATCAAATTACAGGTCAGAGAGTGAAGCACCTTTCCTTATCAGTTGTTGGGACCAAGACCTCCGTATTACTGCAGAAACTTTTCCCCCACGCATCTCCTCGTGATCTAGAATTTTAACAAATAATAGATGCACTGAATGCTCATTATGAGAGAAAAGTTCTCGTAGCTGCTACGCGGTACCAATTTGTCAGACTTAAAAAATTACCTGAGCAGTCACACAAGGAATGGATCACCAAGTTGAAGGGCTTAACCAGCAAATGTAAATTTAGTTGCTCTTGTGGACCTTCTTATAGTGACGTGATATTAAGAGATGCAATTACGCAGAACATTCAGGACCCCGGAATTAGAGCAGCAATTATGAAACAGTCTGACCCTTCGTTAGACAGTGTACTGCAGCTTATAGAAGCGCATGATACTTTTGACTTAGCAGATGTAGAAATGCAAAGCCACAGTGTAAATTCAGTGCGCCGTAACGGACGCTTTCCGAGCCGTAGTTCTCAGTCTAGCCCTAGTGATTCTTATTTTTCTACCGGCCGTGCTGAACATACAGTGAACAGTAGCAAGTATAAAAGTGCGACACAAAGGTCGCCCCATCGTGTTAGAAACAGTAATTTGAATACCGGGCGCCAACGCTCATTTCAGAAAAATGTACGTAAATCTTGCCGGCAGTGTGTATCTCGCCACAAACGTGCGCATTGCCCTAGTCGCAACGCAACCTGTTATCAATGTGGCAAATCGGGACATGTACAGTCAGTGTGTATGCAAAACAAAAATTCGAGACCCGTTCATACAGAAAATGTTAGGCACGCTGTGGATTTGGACAGTGTTTCTCTTGACTCTCAAATGCAAAAAAGTTCTGTGCCTATTTCAAAACTATGTAGTGAGCCACGTCGCAAGCGCCGTCGAGCGCGTAATGCTGTGCAACGGAAAAATGTTCGGAACAAGCAAAATAACTATGTACAGTGCAATCCTGTAGTGAACCTAGTGCCTTCTGCAACTTCTCCTTGTAATAGTGCCCAGTACTGTGTAGCTAGTGACAGTAGACTTGATGTAGCTACTTAAAGTAATTTTAGTGCAGTAGCCACCGATCCGGCGGTAGTGCCATCTAGTGACAGTGTTGTTAATCCGCTGTATGCCGATTCTGCGCCGCTTCCTACCGTACACAGCCCGCGCATGCGCAAGTGCAGCAAGTACACTGTAGCAGACGTTGCCCACATTCGCGCACCTGTCGAGAGCCACAAGCAAAAAATTTTTGTAACGCTTTCCATAGAAACTAAGACTGTGCAATTTCAGCTTGATACTGGTTTGCTGTCACATTAATTAATAAAGACACTTATGAACTTCTGGGTTCACCAAAATTGTCGCCGTCTCAGTAAGTTCTCACAGAGTATACAGGTCAAACTATTCCCGTGCTAGGAACGTGTAGCCTGCCCACCTCTTTTCAAGGTGTAACAAAAACGGTTGCTTTTGTAGTTCTTCAGGCCAAATCTACACAGAACATTTTTGGACTAGATGCATTTGACTTGTTTGGTTTATCAGTTCAAAGAGATGTACTTCAAATTTCGTCAGTAGTGCCTCAGGACAAAATAAATGCATTGTGTGAAAAATATAGTGACTTGTTTTCGCCGGAACTAGGTTGTGCAAAAGACTTGGTGGCACATGTAACTTTAAAAGAATCTGCAGTACCAAAATTTCGTAAAGCTAGACCAGTTCCTATCGCAATTCGTGATAATGTTGCTGCAGAACTTAAACGTTGGCAAGATAGTGGGGTGATTTCTCCTGTTTCTGCGAGTCAGTGGGCCTCGCCTTTAGTAATTATAACCAAGCCGTCAGGAAAACGTCGTCTCTGTGCGGACTTCAAATCAACAGTGAACGGTCAAACAATTGTAGACACTTATCCCCTGTCCTGACCTGAGGAACTAATGGACAAATTAGGACAGTCTCGCCTCTTTTCTAAGATTGATTTAGCAGAGGCATACTTACAGATTCCGCTAGATGAAGAGTCAAAAAAGTTTTTCGTCATCAATACTCACATGGGCCTTCTTCAATTTCAACGCCTACCCTTTGGCAGTTCTTCCGCCCCCGCTATTTTTCAGCGCTTTTTGGAACAGCTGACAGTTTCTGTACCATGTTGCTCGAACTATTTAGATGATATTGTGGTCTCAGGGCGCATAGTTGAACAACATTTATCTAACCTGGAGTGTCTTTTCAAAGTGTTGACTGCAGCAGGTCTACGTTGTAATAAAGCAAAGTGTTCGTTTTTTCACACTGAAATAGAGTACCTAGGCCATGTGATTAATGCCCAAGAAATCCATCCCTTGCAGTCACATCTTAGAGCAATCAAAGACTTGCCTCCTCCTATGAATGTACATGAATTGCAAGCAGTAATGGGAAAGCTTAACTACTATTTCAGATTTATTCCCAATGCCTCTGATTGCAGCTCCACTGCATCACTTACGTAGGAAGAATGTTCCTTTTGTATGGTCTAAAGATTACCAAGTTGCCTTTAACAAATTAAAGTGTGCGCTACTCAGTGATGCATGTTTAATTCCCTTTGATCCACAGAAGCCTGTAGTGTTAGCAGTGGATACCTCGTCATACGGCCTGGGTGCAATATTATCACAACGTATTGGATCTCACGATCGTCCTATTGCATTTGCATCCAAGCTACTGACGCCAAGATAGAAAAGGAGGCCTTAGCAATCATTTACGGCGTCACAAAGTTTCATCATTATCTCTATGGTAGAAAATTCTATTTGTTGACAGACCACAAGCCTCTCACGTCGTTGTTCTCACCCACAAAGCCAATTCCGCCACGAACGCCACAAAAGCTTCAGAAATGGTCCCTGATACTATCTAATTATCAGTATGAGATTTTGTACCGCCCTACCACTAAAAACGCCAACGCGGACACGCTTTCCCGACTTCCGGTTGGCCACGATGTGTCGTTTGATTCTTCAGAAATGGCATGTTGTCAGATAGACTCCAGAGATGCTTCCGCTGTCGCAGACTTCCCCTTGAACTCTCGTCGGGTTGCACAGGAAACAGCTGCGGATGCGGACCTAAGTGTGGTAGCACGTTTTGTTCGCTCAGGGTGGCCTGCCAGAGCCAAAGACATTGATCGACCTCTGGTTCGACGTTATTTTGCGCAACGTCATGCATTATCTTTAAGTCAGGGTGTTCTGTTGTTGCATACCGACAACGACCAAGCAAGAGTGATTGTTCCTCGTTCCCTGCAACGAGAAGTCTTACGCCTCCTGCACCAAGGACATTGGGGTACTGCTAGGACAAAGCAACTGGCCAGACGTCATTGTACCTGGGTTGGTATGGACGCTCAGATAGAGCGCATGACGTCACATTGTACGGTTTGTGCGGAGCATCAGGCGGCTCCTCCGCAACGTTTCTCAGACTGGCCACGCCCCAAGGGACCATGGCAACGTTTACATATTGACTTTGCCGGACCTTTCTGGAATACGCGCAGGTTAATTGTTGTAGACGCTTTCAGCAAGTTTCCTTTCGTGATTGCCATGAACTCAACGACAGCGTCTAGTACAGCCAAACATCAGTGTTTTGCATCGAAGGTTTGCCTGAAACTATCGTCAGTGACAATGGACGTCAGTTTGTTAGTGCGGAATTTCAACAGTTTTGTCGTGTGAATGGCATTCAGCATATCACCACCGCACCTTTTCACGCTCAGTATAATGGTGAAGCAGAACGTTTCGTTCGAACATTCAAGTCTCACATGGAAAAGATGATAGGTCAGCACTCCAGGCAGCAAGCTCTTCAAATTTTCCTGTCTACGTATCGGTGCATGCCACGTGACGGCCCGTCTCCTGCCGAGCTGCTACATGGCCGCCATCACCGCACTCTCCTTCACCTGCTGCAGCCTCCCACACACCAAGTCGGTTCGTATGGAGCTTCGCGTTTTCAGGTTTCGACGCCGGTGCTGTACAAGGTGTTTGCTGGACGTACAAGATGGTTACCGGGCACCATTCAGCGCGTGCTCGGTCGCAATTTGTATGTTGTACATTCTTCCACAGGGTCGGAGCTGCGGCGCCACGCAAACCAATTGCGCCTGCACAGGCCGCGCGATCCTCTCTCGGGTTTCTTGATTCCAGACCCAGTTCACCGCCAGGGAGCACAGCCACATCGCTCGCCGCGGGGTCCAGCTTCCCCGGACTACGAGATCATCCCGATGCAGATCGACGCGCCTCCGCCTCTGTCGCCGCCGAATATGACAGCGTCACCGAGAGGGACTCCGGGACCGTGCGTGCCACCGCCGCCTGGGCCACGCACCTCCGAAGAAGATGACCTGCTCCATCTGGGCGGAGGAGTGGGCCCTTCCCCAGGTTTTGGGGGGTTTCCCGGGGGATCGCAAGGTGTATACCGGGGCGCGGACGGCGTCTCGATCCCCATCCCACCAGTAACGCCCCCGCCCAGGCCCTCCTCCCAGTGCGTCGCCGTGACCCTCAGCCCTATGCCACGACTACGCGGCGGTTTGGGGGGGGGGGGGGAGGGGTGTGGTGTCGCGCAAGTCTAAAGTGCGCGCCACCTACTTTCGCCGCGCGCCGCCATGCACGCACGGCGCGGCGTTCTTACGACGTCAGCCACGAGCGCCCTCTGCTACAATTCCGCTCGTGGCCACCACTGAACGACATCGTTCACTTGGGACTGAGATAGGAACCAGCTAACACTTCGGAATCAGATAGGCACCAGTAAAGACTTGGCTATCGGATAGGCACTAGGCAGGCCTCTAGCTCAACTATGTATCAGCATTCTGCAGTACTGAGCTATGTAAAAGTTAAGTATTACTAAGTCTCTAAGAAATATATATCTCGTTCTGATTTACTCTAGTGGCTGGTCACCTCCTACGTGCACAAGCGTGCATCCTTTATTCCTGTGACGGTCTTTCTACGACTCCTACGTCGGAAACGAGACACAAAAGCGGCGACGAGGCTGGGACACAAAAAGATTGACTAATTCCACTCTTATGTCTAAAACATAAAAAAGCACCACTGTTTTCTGTTCTCTGAGATTAATTTTATATATCTCATTTTATGAATTATCTATGGTCTATCAACTGATAGTAAATATATCGTAAATTAATAAGTTAACTAATTCATTATGATTTTCTTTTAAAGTAAAAAATTCCTCTCCCCTACTCTCCTTCTTATCCATATATTTCCGCCTCATGTATCATCACACCCGCCCCCATACTTCTAGCATTTGATCCACATACGGCAGAAGTATCCTTTTGCATAAGAAGTGGTAGATCTTATTATTCAATTATTTTAACCATAATTCATAGTAATAATAACAATTTCATCTATATCAAATTTCGTGTTGGCTCTTTTGGGAGGTTAAATTTCTTTCAAATCACTTATATAGTTACGTACATATAAAAATTTTCTTTCTCTTATTTTAAAGGATCAATATTTATGTTCAAACAAATTGCAAAAGAAACAACATATAGTTACACATATAAGGTCATGCATCAGTCTACCAGAATACACATACAGTATATACATAGCCACATAAACATAAATAATTAAAAATTGTATACATTTTTATTTCCATGCCACAGGGCATTATGGTCTTTTATGTGTGATGAGACATTTTGTCTACACTTTAGTTTATTTGTCCAGAGGACTTTACTTTTAAGTTTATATTTCCCGCCCTGACGAATTTCAAATTGCACCTATTGGCGACCTTGAAAGTATTACTTTATAGGCGTCTATCCACAACAGTACTGGCACCTTAATTCCACCACATGCTGGAGATTATTTGTCTCTGCCTAGTAGTGTCCAAAGTGTGTAGAACACCACCAGATCGCGTGATATACTGTGTTGGTGCAGCAGATTTAACCTTACAGCATGTGTGTGTGTGTGTGTGTGTGTGTGTGTGCGCATCGTAAAACGCATGGGCCTGGGTGTCTACTGTGTCACTTGCTGTTTCCTCATTATTTGGATTGCTGTCTGGATTACTCGCCGAGGATAACATCGTTAACACCGTCACGTCACGTGTAAATACAGAAAAAATGCTTTCAACAATCTCCTAATATAGTACCTGTTAACACATCACACGTGACAATACCGATCGCTCATCGTGTTTACTGGTCTCACAAACCGTCTTTGATTAAAAAATCATTTTGTTACGTGCACTATAATTCCACTTAATGGTTTTAGATGAATAGACCTACTAACACTTTCACAACAGACAATATTAATTGTTATTTCACAAATCACCTTATGACACTATTTTAAATCAGGTAATATTGTCTTATGGTGAGTACTTTGATTAAACGTTTTAACCTTTTCTGAATTAAGTTCTTTCATTGTTTTTATCATGACAATAAATATCTACACATCCAATTAGTGTGACAACAAATTATACAAGATTATTTTGGATATCAACAATACCACCAAAAGTTATCAATTCTTTCGAAATCTTTTCGGCTAGTTAACCTTAAAGTCTATTTACAGCAATATTTACATTATTTTCCTCCCATTTATCATTTCGTAATGCATTTACATTTTTTTATTATTATGAGTTTCTTAACTTCATCATACTTAGAAAAAAAATAAAGACGAAAATCACACTCCCTTTAAAAAAAAATTCAGATCTCAGAATCGATTGAATTTATATCTTCGCGCTACCTCTGATACAGGTCCAACTGTAACATCCTCCAACTACTATGAAGAAGGAAGCTTATCCTATTACTAGAGATATATGTAGTTCATGTGGACTGTTTGGATTTGGTCTAAGTGTCTATTTAATTCTGAAGCATAAGAATCTACTTCTGTATATCATTATCAACACACTTCACTTGCTGGACAAATATTTACATACTTGTAATACTCCAATCGAATGTATTGGACAAGCGTAATTCAAATATTTTCTTCTATTGTATCATTTACTTATTTTTATTTGTGTAATATGGAGATATTCCATGTGTCCTTCATTTTAGTTCAGCTAAACAATTAACATATGTACAAAATTTGCTTTGAGAGAGAAAAATATTTAGTGATAAATTATTCTCTACCAGTGTATTTTGTTTTAGGTTTTCTTCATGAGAAAATGTGCTTAATTTATATATCATTCCCTTACTGTATCATGAATGTAAGTTCATAATGGCTTCAGATATTTGTGTACTCCATGATGGTTTGTCATTCACTCTTCAATATCTTATCCCATTCATTTTAAGGTATTATGTTATAATATTGGTAGGCATATAATTTTCCATTTTGACGCACCTTCTGCATTCATCATAAGTCACACATTCATACTTTGACATTCATGTACTTGCAGACTAAAATCATAGAGAAGAAAGGTCAGAGTTGCGGAGGCCACAATAATTCATTCCAGACACCATTTCGCAAATGTCTGACAAAGATGCAAATAGGCGCCACGTGCCATAGCACAATAAATCTAATAATTATAGCCTGTCAAGTATCACACAACTAGTTGCATCAATAGGCACTGCATCTCAAACAATATCCACAATACTTCAAGCATATATGTAAGGTGATCAAACTTATTTATGTCAAATATATATAGGTGTACTACTGCCTCTGTATAAGCTATTATTCAAGACCTCTACTTAAAGCCACCATATCTCTGTGTTCACTCTTACTTTTGTTACTATTACAATTATTTCAAACCTGCTTGTGTGGTACCCTGGATAGATCCTTTATATACATTCGGTTAGCTATTTTTAAGGTTAGAACAATATTATTTATATACCGGTATCTCCATAGTTCTTAGTGTAATCTATGTATATAGTGTTAAGGTATTTAAGTCCGGCTAACTATAAGGGATTCTTCTAGTTATTATTTTTATTGATATAGTTTGTAGGTATGTTTAATCAATAAGGGCGCTGTTATTTCTAGTTAGTATAAGATCGCGTTTTACATTAAGTTTCGTAATTGTACATATAAATCTATATATTGTGTAAATAATTTTAGTCCCACATGAATCATGTAAATATTTTTATTTTTATTTATACTGTGTATATAATTTGTAAATATCTTCGGTTTTATATTTAGCCCTTGTTTAGCACCGTAATGGATATCTGGTGTCTCGATACTGCTGCTTCCCTCGTTTTGTTTACATGTACTATGTCAGGTCGGTCACGTCCCCACATTTAATTAGACTCTTTGCTAGCAAACAACTTTGGTCATCAACTGTCAGTAGTCTACTTTCAGTTGTTCGCTCCCGTAACTCAATGTTTATAAACAGTACCGTTAGCTAAAATCTAACGTCACAGCCCAACTAAGCTGATACTAAGTTTGTAGGGTACGCACCGTCCTGGCACAGACATGCAACATGTTTTTGTCCAATTCTGTGTGTCATATCCGTGTTAAATGAGTCGTACAAGGTATTCTTAAATACCAGGCGACACAGAAAGAAAATTCTTTTCAACCAGTTTCATATATTCTTGTTTGTTGATGTGGGTTAGTATTTCCACTCCACGAATTAGAAGACTGCAACAAGGTTGCCTGTCGAGCGTTATATAAGAAACTGTAATGTAAATTGTTCTGCTTTCGATATCTACTCAATGTGTTAAGCGAATTGTCAATTACAAATATGATTTTGTATTGTGTCGTGCTGGTTTGGTAGAAAGATTTTCGGATTTCGCACTGATTTCGCGGGGTTTTGACTTGATGTTTCAGCATAGTGATTGTGGGTACCGTTCCAGAAAAAGAATTATATGCCCCCACATCATAAATGAATTTACTTAAACTTGTTATTATATGAAATTTTCGTAATTTTGGTTCTTGAAAGGGCGGATTGATATCAAAATACATATTTTTGGACATATCTGGTTACATTTTTACTAACTTCTGTTATATAATTTGATGTTTCTTATACGTTTTAGAAACTGTATCGTTTAAGATGATCAAAAATGTGATACCATCGGAATTGTTTGTTTTTAATTCTTCTATTGGGTTTACATTTATCGAGTATGTCGGTACTGGTAATCGTGTGTCTACGTCTGCTTGTTTGTTACATTCTGTGTTACATTCTGTGTTAGTACCTCTCTGTTCAACTTTTACTGAAGCAATTTCTGGCGACAATTGTTCTACAGGATTGTAGTTTTCTCTCAGTTCACTTACGTTTCGTTCGATTAAATTAATTGACCGGTAGACCGACTGTTTCGCGACTTTGAGGGTTTCACAATCCTTTGTTATCCTATCCACCTGTTGACCTAAGTGGTCTTGACGTAAATTTAATCTTTCGAACTTAGCATTCATCTCGTGTAAATTACGTTCCAAACTCGCCTGCATGTTAGCCATCAGTTCCTGCATATTTGTTTGCAAATTAGTAACAGATTCATTCGTTATTGCCATTTGCTTTCGCATTGCATGTATCTCACTTTGAATACCGGCAATTTGTGACTGAATTTGACTTTGCATTTGTGCACGCTGAATTTGCATTTGTGCTGACTGTTTTGCCCAATTAGGTGCACTTTCATCAGCAGATTGGCTCTGTATTTCCGCGTCTATCCTGTGTGAGGTATTAACCGATATATTACTCGTATCGGTAACTCTCGTCTCTGTCGACACAGGAGTTTGCTATTCGTTTAACACAAACATATTCACGTCTTGTGAGGTCTCATTATCCGCCTCACCAAGATGTTCAGAAATTCGAGAAGATCCCATTGTCAGTGAAATTGGCGAATCTTGAATAGGATTCAGTAGGGGCTCATTTTTAGTACTTAATGGGAAATTGTTTTCAGTACTAGATTCAGGAGGTAAAGGATGATTTTCTAATTCTGACCTTTCCCGCAACAATTGTTTGTTAAAATTAACTTCATCGTCACATGTTGATGATCTATCTATAAAATTATCCGGTTTTCTATTGTCAGACATTTTGGCTAAATTTTTAATTACGCTCTCAAAAACAATGACGAATTCTTCACATCTTCAGTTGTTCACAATTACACCCAGAATTCAGATTTTTATCAAAAAGGAGAATTATATGCCAGAAACTATTAAATTTTGACCACTGAATAAATTTTGATTTTACATAAAGAAAGACAACTGTCGTATATTCCGACCTACACCATCGACTTACAAAAATGTACTCACTAACTACTGAAGCTATTGAAGCATGAATGTTTTGTATTTATTCTACTGTTACAAAGTGAAAGTAAATTTCTTTAAAATATTATAAAGAAGTGGAGGATGCTAAAGTCAGCCATGCATCAAGAGGCCAGAAGAAAAAACATATATTTTTGTACGTTACCAACCGCCGTCTTCTTCCACTACAGTTACGTATTTTATTTCTTGTTTTTGTATTTTCTTCTTCTTTATTTTAGTAATTTCATCGTATTGCTCGTGCATGTAAAGAAAATAACGTACATTAGATTATTGTACAACAATTGGCCACCGATTGGGCGCCATTTTATATTAATACATAATAAAAATTACATTATTAGTCTTTCGTTGGTGAATTTTTTTATATTATATTATTACAAATATAGTTTTTAGTGATTTTGATACTATTTTTGTTCAAAAGTTAGTAATTGAAGGTAATTAATTACATGCTTGAATACCGACTACTTTCTATTTCTGGATACTCAGGGCTCATGGGTTGGCCAATTATAAATGAATTCTTCACTAATAAATGAAAAGACTTCTTTCTTGAGAGAAAAACTTCAGAAAATTTAATAGACGAAACTTTTACAAAATGAAACTCTTACAAGATTGACTTGCTCCCATCACTTTAGATAATTAAACAAGATTGACTAATTCCACTCTTATGTCTAAAACATAAGAAAGCACCACTGATTTTTGTTCTCTAAGATTAATTTTATATATCTCATTTTATGAATTATCTATGGTCTATCAACTGATACTAAATATAGCGTAAATTAGTAAGTTAACTAATGCATTATGATTTTCTTTTAAATACAACTAAAAAATTCCTCTCCCCTACTCTCCTTCTTACCCATATATCTCCTGCCTCATGTATCATCACACAGTACTCCGCTCAGCGGAAAAAAATTTAGGCGGTACTCTGCTTATTGCACATGAAACGAGTGAAATGGACATTTTTAGAAAATCAAGAAATTAAAAATTAGTTATGTGAATACACTAACAATATATAGCTATAATTTACAGATTTGAAACTGATTTTATTGTATTCAAGGGCTGTGTAGATGACGATACCAGCCATCAGGTTTGGACATCGAAATATTATCGTTGGTAATCATAAGTGCCGTTCCAGAAGTGCATGTTGCTGCCATGTATTAAAAGCAGACTTATATCACACGAAAACCATTACAAAATTTGGACAATGGAACTGCTCGGAACTTTCAAAGACGGAACCAAGCACCACCGTCGTAAGAAGCAAAACTGTCAGCTTTACCAACAGTTGAACATGTACACATCCAGCCGGTCGAAGAATCATTGGTCAAAGAGATTAAAATTCGTTTCTATTTTAGTTCCTACTAGTGCTACGACACACTATATTACAATCTTAAACTGGACACAGTGTGAATAAAAAGACGGTTAAGTAAACAAAATATTTAGGGTAAATATTTTATCTTGACAGTTAATCTTTATCAAAACGTGTTGTGCTAAGCATGAAAGCATACGTAACTCGTGCAATGTTTCATGATTAAATCAATGTAAATTGAGTAAAAATGTTGCTATGTACTGTCCCCTACATTTTTAAAAGAATTGCCGGAATTTCGCACTTGCTTTCTTCGACGAATAGACCACGATATTGCATAAAATAGAGTTTACGTATTTAGTGACTTATCTCTTTGGAGCAAGGTTCTTAAACGCTTTGGAGTCGATAAGAAGCATTTCCTCTGTCTCGGTTCAGAGTAGTCCGAACTCTCCATTGGCTAATTCGAACATTTGACAGTCAGACAGATTCCATTGGAATTGTGCGAAAGTGCAATTTGAACCCTGCGACAGTTGTGATAGCAACTCAAACGAACCTAAAACTTTCCAATTTTTCTTTTCAAAATCTATTCGACGATTTACAGTTGGTGCATTTTTTTACAGATTTAAGAAAGAATTTTAGCCGGTACGCTAATAGCGAGTACCGGCCCTACTAAAGCACTGAGCAAACGTCCCTTGTGGAATCGCTCCAAGCACTGATGTCACGCGTTGTTGGACCACCGCAACTTTTGCGAAGCGTATGCCCCTCAGGGCTAATTTAAAGAGGGGAAACAAATCATCCGCAAACATCTGTCACACTGCATCAATGTTACCTGGGACTGTGATTGTGGACGGTCGATCCGAACGTGGCTGATCCTCGACACCTTGCTTCCCGTCTCTAAAGCATTTAAACCACTCAAAGAGACATTTTCACGATCATCCCATGGATCTCCGGTACCGTTTTGCCAAGTTTGAAACAAAACTTGATTGTAAAGCGATGCTTCATTTTGCGCTCCATGTTGCAATGACATGAGTTCTCACACTGACGCTGTCAGCTGGGTCGCAGCGTGTACCAGCGTTTGAATGCAGTGCTTCGCACGATAGAGGGCGCTTGTTGACATGTCCCACAATGCGTACGCTTAGGCACCTCATCCTCACCAGCGTGGATTTTAAAATTTGGATCAATTCGACGGAAAAGAGATATCACTCGAGACCCTAAATACGCTTTGTTGGCCAGCATTCCCAGACTAGGTAGTAAGAAAATGTTTCTACCCCCCCCCCCCCCAATCCCTTTCCCTTATACTCTCCCACGACTCATGTGTAGCGAGGGGAGACTAAAGTGACAGAAGATACAGACAGCAGACTGTCAAAAGAAACATACAGTGGCATTTGGGAGAAAAAGAATGGGACAAATACCGGGGATCAAAAAATCAGTATAAATTTGAAAACTTAATAAATCACACAATAATGTAGATAGAGAGGTGAAAATTGACACACATGCTTGGAAAGACATGGGGTTTTATTAGAAAAAAAAGTTCCATAAATGTCCGATCGATAGCGCTTCATCTGATCAGAATAGTAATAATTAGCATAATAAATTAAGACAAAGCAAAGATGATGTTCTTTACAGGAAATGCTCAATATGTTCACCATCATTTCTCAACAATATCTTTTGTCGAGCAATAATGTTGTGAACAGCACTGTAAAGCATGTTATGGTGAGGCATTGGCGTCGGATGTAGTCTTTCAGCATCCCTAGAGATGTCGGTCGATCACGATACACTTGCGACTTCAGGTAACCCCAAAGCCAATAATCCCACGGACTGAGGTCTGGGAGGCCAAGCATGACGAAAGTGGCGGCTGTGCACATGATCATCACCAAACGACACGCGCAAGAGATCTATCACGCGTCTATCAATATAGGGTGGAGCGGCATCCTGTATAAAAGTCGTATGGTCCATCAGGTGTTTATCAGCCACGCAGGGGATGATGCGATTCTGTAACATATCGGCGTACCTCTCACCCATCACGGTAGTAGTTACAAAACCAGAATCACGCATTTCCTCGAAGAAAAAAGGCCCGATAACGGTAGATGTGGTAAATCCAACCAATACTGTGACTTTCTTGTCGTGTAATGGGGTTTCCACGACAGTTTTAGGATTTGGGGTAGTCACTGACGTTTTGCTGTCCAGCGCCATCTGTCGGACTTTTTTTAATTTTGTTTTTTCATTATCACAATTCTAATAAAACCCCATGTCATTACAAGCATGTGTGTCAATTTTTACCTCTCTATCTACATTATTGCGTGATTTATTAAGTTTTCAAATTTATACTGACTTTTTGATCACCCGGTATAATAGCAGAGAGACAGTGAAATTGGTAGGAAGATCGTGTTGCAGACAGGCAGGATAAATTGACATTGGGAGAAAAAGGAAACAATAGGGGCGAGAGGTAGTAGACAGTGACAGTGAAAGGAACGTGCTGTGTATGGAACTCCGATACGGTAAGAGCCTCGGTAATAGCATTTACTATCTTGTGTTAAAAGGGCGCGAATATGTCCGCATGGGAAAATTCATGGTGTGGAAAGCAGAATGTGTCACATTTAATCCTTTCGTTCCCAGTGTTGTTTCTGGACAACGTATTAAAAGTTTATTTAAATCGTATTTTGTGCATTAATCCTTTAAGTTGCATTATTGTTGGTGAACAACATGTTTCTAGTACGATATTTTGCCGCTTGGTACTGCGTGTAACTACTTCTGAGCCATTAATCTGTCCATTTTGGACGTTATGTTGAGTTGCCATCTGTACGTGGCCTTGACTGTGAATGTGAGTGTGCTTCATGTTATTTTATTTCAGCAGTGAATTATCTTGTCTTTCGTGTTGTGGTGAAGATTATTCTAGCATTATTGATCTGGCATTGTTAACTATAAACAAAATAACGTCCAAGTAATAAAATACCTAGGTACATACTTCTGTGTTGTGCATGAAATACGTGACATAAAAGATCACCAAAATTTAGAACACATATTTTGATGTTTACTGCATTGTATTAATACAGAAAACACTGAATTTAAATTTTTCCAAAGTTTATTTCATAATGTGGTAGTGAAAGGGTTAAACACGAACATTTTTTTTTTTTTTCAGCTGAGGTCATAGTCTCCTATACACATTACTTAATCTAAAATATAATTGTGACTTTTGCTATGGATGACATGCAGACACACACAAACACACACACACACACACACACACACACATACATACACAACGAGACACGCCCTTATCAAATTTTATGAAAAATATGTATTCATTTGTTAGATAGTTGTACCAGGTGTGTCTTCGCAGTTTTTTATTGTCGTGGTATCGCTACGGTGCGCGGCTAAGCAGAAGAATAAGTCTGTAGGTGATCGCGAGAAGACATGGTGTGCAGAGGTCTCCTAAAAGTGGTAAGCAAGCTATCCACTTTGTAGAACTTCTCAGTCAGATATTAAGTCATTTCTTTTTTGTGGTACTGATGAAATTTTCTTTCATTATTTACTTTAATGTAGCGCTGACACTTTATTTAAAGTAATTGTCCACGTGTTTTTCTAATCTTTGTGCTTTCAACTATAAAAAACATAACTTAGTCAGTGTAGCATACATGATTTATTGCTGTCACTTTAAATCGAGTAAACCTATTGTCCTCATTTTGCTCAAATCCTGACACTTTCAAATGTAAAGAAATTAACACAGTGTAGCGTATGTGATTTCTCTTCTCCCCCCCCCCCCCCCCCAAATTATTTTTCTTTTTGAAAATTTGTTTGAACTCGTTCTTGAAAATGTTTGTGATGGTGGTCTCGTATTGCATATGAGTGAGCTTAGTAGTGGCACGTGGCATGCAGATTTAATTTGTTTTCCGTCACTGTCATCGCTTTGCAATTATTGAAGGCTTTAATTACTCATACAGCTTGCAGCTAATGAAATAATTAAAGCAGCTTTTTTGTATTACTGAAACCAGTGTTAGTTACAGATAAACGCTGTACACGCTGCTAAGCGTGATATTAATCAACCGATTGTGTAACATAAAATGTCACGGAAGTAGGAACAATAAAACTAATCACCTCTTGCAGCATATCAATACGTCTGCAGTTACACTTATATTTTGGTTTGCTATCACTTCATAAATAAGGAATTCAACCGAGTTGATTTTCATAAGCAGTACGCATTTCCACGCTAAATTTCAATGTTAAGGTAAAGACATTTCGAATCAATATTTAATCTGTGAGCCCACTGAGTGTATTGTTGCAGAACCATCTAACAAAGTTTTCTTGAAGTGTTTCCGTTTTCGTAACTTCACAAGGCTATATTGGTGTAATGTCAGAACCAACAGAGCAATCTGTCCACTCGATAATGATTCAATTTGTAATTAATGGCCCAAACTGTGAACAGATAAGCAAAGAGCAACTTTAATTGATCTTGAACTTTATTGGTATATTTCAACAGATAAGCATAAGCACATTTATTAACTTCATTAAGTAAACATTTCACAGTGTTTCAACATGCCCAAAAGATGACTCTAACATCCGGCGGGAGCGAGAATGGCTGTGCTAATCTAGATATGACGACTGCGGCCGCACGGCTAATCCCACGCGGATGTATGACGTGTAACTTACATACATGTAACTTTGTGTAGCAACGATTCCCAATTATGAAATTTATATAAATACAACTATGGTCGATATTAAAAAATTAGGTATATATAGACAGGTGCGCACTCAATTGCTGTGTTGTGTCAAAATGTCAAAGCATTCGGTCAACATGTCTCGTAGATACACTGTTTTGGACATGACACAGAACATCGACCTAGGTTAGAAAGTGATGTAAGAAGTGATGGAGACGAAATTAACATAGTGAGAGCAGAGGATGACATGGAAAGGCAGAGGGAGATTGAGGGGGAGGCAGAAATAAGGGGAGAAGGAAACGTAGGATGTATACAAAAAAAATGTTGCATCTCCTTGATTCCACGGTCTCCTGAACACGGACGTTGAATGTTTATATCGATGGTGTTGAACAGCAACCTCGTACGTCAAAAAACTTAGTTTACAGGAGAGTGAAATAAACATTATTTTATAGTTATCTCGATAGCAAATAAATAAAAAACCATTATTATCATTATAAATTATTTCATTAATAAAACATTCCATGAAAACATACTGGAAAATAATTTTCAAGCCATGAATTAAATAAATATTGGCAGTGATGTTCTTACATGAACAAACTGACATACGAGGTTGCAGTTCAACACCATTGATATTGTATCAAGAACTCAGATCCATTAACGCCACTCAACCCACCCGATGATGTAAACAACAACGCATGATACGACGTTAAAAATTAAGAAAAGCTTCTTTTTGTACTTATAATTAATGTGGGTATGACTTTTATAAATATTGTTTAGGACTATCGTCTGAAATAAATGAGATCTAGCTTCTTCGATTTGCATAAGTTATTTTAACGTCACATACAAAATAACTCAAAATACCACCATTGAATTTTTTATAGAGCATTGCATTCTGAGGCGGGTTCTTTAGAGTTGTTACTACAACAGGCTGGTAATCATTTTTAATACTGAGGGAAAAAATACATCGATATGCTATAGCCTCATAGCCTGCACAAATGTGGTGTGTGCAAAACAACTATTATTCCGGAAAAATATTCCTGAAAGCATTTGGTCAACAGACGGAAATTTTTGTCTATAATAAATGAATGCCACCAGTAAATTGTAGAGGTAAAATTCTCACACTAATTTATGAAAATAATTTTTGGTGGCAAGATGGCTGCCAACAATTAACATGTTACGTTCATTAAAACATTATTCATTCTAGGTCCACTGCGGGTCTAATGTTACACCAAATGATAACATATTAAAACAAACACTTACTTTTTATGCTGTAAGGTGATGTATTCTTAAGTTTAGTAACATACACGTTACGCACCATGTGCAGTCTGTAAAAGACACATACGCCGACAACCACAGAGGATACGATCAGACAATAAAGAGACAATCGTATCAAGAGGTTTGCTCCTTTATAATTGAGCAGCGTATTTCTTTATGAACAACTAGAGTATATACATACTTAGATTAAGACGCGGATATTTTTATCTAAGACAGATACATAGTTAGATATAAATTTCCGTAATTAACATTAAAGTTTTTCTTTTGGACCACCCCAGGGGACGTGACAATTTGATGGTTTGAGTAAGATGGCAGATCAGTTTCAGTCATGAGACCAGGAAAGACTGTAATTCTGCCGTGCCTAGAAGGTCAATTACAAGCGTTTGATGGTATCCGTATTGTTACTTCGTAACAGGAGGGACCCTCATCAACAGAAGTTTCCCGACTCTTTGAGTGAATCGCCTACCACAATTATTTCCTTGTTCGTCCGTAAAATAGACATTGAAAACAAACGAATATTACTAGAGACTCTACTCCTAAATCTACGCTGGTTTGAGTTCTTTTGGAAAACTGACAAACTGTATGATGGAAAGCGTGTTCCTAATGACGCCTACCTCTGTTCTTATTATCACCCACAGAGCGAAATTAGGAGGACCTTTCTAAAAAGGGGAAAGAACATATTTGTTTAGCTTTTGGGAGTGGATTTTAACTAGGTGCAAACGAAATTACGAAAATGTTCAAACTTAACTAATCTGGTCATCAGTCCCTAGGTTTACAAACTACTTAAACCAACTTATGCTAAGAACAACGAATAGATCCATGTGCGAGGGAGGACTCGAACCTCCGACGGAGAGCGCCGACGCGCTACGCAGCCTTGGAACGCTCGGCCACCGCGCCGCGGCAAACGAAATTATTCTATGTAAACAGTAAGCTCGTAATTCCCTCGATACACTGCAGGCAGTAAGACCGATAAACACAATCATCAACACTTCAGACGGCATCCTGTTACATCTGTCACTCTTAGGAAGCTTGTAACTAGGTTGTGGCAAACCCACAGAAGGTCATTCTTACAACAAAAACTCATAGGACGCATGCATAGCAGTTTCAGAATGAGAATAGGCAATATATGGGACACCTCCTCTGTCATTTAACTGCGGAAGAGAATTTCATTGTAACACATCAAATAAGCAAAAGTTATTTCTAAATTACAAGGGTGTTTCAGCAGGAATAGTAATTCTTTCAGAGGGTGGTAGTATACACGAATTCCAATAAAATTGACATATAACGAAAATTCGGAAAAGCTTTCCGCTTGGGGTATTGTACCTGCCTTTTTGGGCCTCCTACTAATTCATGCTGTACTCCATTAGTTTACTACAAAACTAGCTTAACGCTTAACGCTTCGCAAGCGTAGGCTGGTTGTCTGCACCAGTTGTGTCTCCCTCTTAATATTAATTTTCATAGATTTAGCTTAAGTACTATCATAATGAAATGTTGTGATACTACATGTAGCCGCGACAGAATGGCAGTACGTATTGAGGCGCCATGCTACGGTGCGCGCTGCAAATCGCTATTGTGGGTTCGATTCGCCCCACGGGCATGGGTGTTTGTATTGTCCTTAGCGTAAGTTAGTTTAAGTTAGTTTAATTGGTTTGTAAGCCTTAGGGACTGATGACCCCGTAGTTAAGTCTTTTTACGATTTACAAACATTTGAACATTTGATTTTACTACTCGTAACCACCTTTGGCACCCCATAATAGTTGAATTTCCAAACATACCGCAACATGTGTCTTTTAAATTCCAACCAAGTATTCAAATATCTTTTTTTGTATTCTTGGTTCAAAATTGTCTCAGTAGCAACGTATTATAAAAAAAGTTTCATCCCTTATTTCACCTCCTAAATGATTAATTTTTTGAAAATACCGCAACACGTATCTTTTTAATTCTGACTAAGAAAACATTTACCAATTTATGTTGCTGTAGCTTCAAAATAATCGCAAAAGATTTGCGAAAACATCCCCTCTCCAATTTCACCTTCTTGATGGTTGAATTTCCAAAAATACCGAAATAAGTTTTTTTTTTTTTTTTTTTAAATTCTAACGAACAACACAAATAACAATTTTTGCAGCTCTAGCTTCAAAATTGTCCCCTATTTTACCGCCTTAGTTCTTAAATTTCAAAAATTCCGAAACTCGTTTCTTTTTTATCCTAATCAAGAGTCCATATCCTAAGTTTCGTAGTTATAGCTTGAAATTTGAGTTAACAGAAACATATTTTTGAAAATCAATTTTTTGCGTCCCCTATTTTACCCTGTTATTGGTTGAATTTCAAAAAATGTTGAAACACGTGTCTTTTAAATACGAAACCTGTATTAAAAGCCCAAATTTTGTAGTTCTAGCTTCGAAATTGCCTAAATAGCAACGTATTTTCATAAAACTTTTCATCCCCTATTCCACCCCCTTACGGACGGAATATCGAAAAATCGCTTCTTAAATGACGCCTGCAGAGTAATATCAACACCCTCTACAAATTTCAAGTTTCTATCTTCAATGGTTCGGGCTGGGCGATGATGAGTGAGTCACTCCGTCAATAGGAACATTGTCTACTATATATAGAGATATGTATATATAAAGACTTTGGTGCCACCAGACTGTCGTCATCGTATCCCTCGCGTTGTCTTCATGAGAAAAAAGGCAAACGTAGTACGGCGTACAGGCTTGTAAAGACATTAATTTTCCCCAAGCACCATACAAAAATCGAACAGGGCAGAAAATCTACAACATTAATAAGATCTGCCTTCCGTCATCTTTCAGAAGTGGTTCGCGGAGAATAGAAAAACCGGACACTTTTATCGTCTGATACATTTCAGCTTCGTGATGACAGCTGTGTAATTTTTTAATAGAATTGAAGATAAATATATCACAAAGGGCTAGAACGAAAATATCAGAGCTGTAATCAAAGAAGGTGGTGCAAGTCTCGCTTGGAAGACTTGGACGTGTCAGTTGTAAGGCCAAGTGAAAAGTTATCTCATATCTCCCAGCAGTCTCTAATGAAAATGAAGTGCCACACTTATTCACTGCCGCTACTGTGTACCGCTAAAATGTCGGTCGTCGCAAGCGAAGTTTATAAGGAAGATCGCTCTGATAAATCGGAGATACTTTAAAGTTTCAAACGGCACTATATTCTGTTATTAAGTAGAACGATGAAGTCTGAAACGTCACAGTAGTACCACCAAAGACCTACATAACTCTCTCATTTCAAACTGAGCATGTAGGCTAAGTAACAGCAATAGATTCGTTTCTGGAAAGAATTTTGAAAGGTACTGATGGTCGGAATATATATAGGGGATTTTTTCATCGATTGATTAATTAATTACGAACGGGAGAGAGCCAAGTATTTCCAAGTGATTATTTAACACCAGATTTGGAAAGTCGAATGATGAAAATGACAAGTCATGTTGTAGTTTTCGGTAACCTCTTCATACTGAAATATTACTTTCCTCGTTTGGTAGAAGACTGTGAATGAATAAAATTCGTTTGAAATGAAAATGCGGCTAGAAAAAAAAAAAAAAAAAAAAAAAAAAAAAAAAAAAAAAAAAAAAAAAAAAAAAACAAGTAATTCTTTTGAAATAAAATTACGACTGAAATTCAACAATAAGGGGCCACTAACGGAAAGTAATATTCCAACACTGGTGGTGGAGGTCTAAGTAAAACACGTCATTCATTGAAATGATAGTAAATCCGAATAAAATATATACAATCACCACCTGTAATGATCATCCTCTGCGAGCGCTTTTGTGCAAGCTGGTACGTAAAGCAACGTAATGATTGTTGGAATGTTTGTGACCTGAAATTAAACCATAACACGGCTAGCAAAATTACTGACAATAGAACTTAAAAAAAAACGGTAACGAACACTCAGGGCGCTTGTGCTTCGCTTTAAAGACAATGTTCAAACAGTAAAGTTTGGTCACTGCACACTCCAACACCAACGTATACTATCGTAATTCCAGAAAAGGCTTTTCCGCCTTTTCCTGAAAATAAAAACTGCATAATGAAAACGTGCGAATAATGAAAAGGGAGGACCTAATCTACGGAATAAGAACACTGAAGGTTAAATTCAAGTTCATTAGAAAATCAGAGCAATACAGATAGAATCACTTACAATGCGACTATTCAGTTCGACTGCAGACAAGAGTGAGTCTCTATACCACAGAACATCAGAATTAAGTTCTTTTTCGTTTTCTGAGACATATTTTTTCATACAGAGTATCTTTTAGTTTCTTACTATAGGTGGTACACAGTAGCTCAATTAAATTAAATCATTGACTTTTAAATAAATATTATCTCTGTTACAACAGAGACTGTCATTATTACAAAAATGGATTTACTGTTGCTGCGCCAGGCCAGTCAAGAGTGGAGTAATTTAAATATTATCTCAATACAAAATGAAACCAAGAAAAATATCTTTTGTCCTATCTGTTACATTAATCCAGCATACTCTCTAGGGGTACTTGTCTCTACTGAAACCCTCCCCCACTCTTGCTGAGACCCCTGATAAATGTGTAGTAATTTATTTTTAGGTTATAATTAATACTGCATCAGTCACTTCTTGCTAATATTTAATTAGCATTAGAGGTGTTGGCAGCATGCTGCCCTCATCAGGTGCATCATTATACAGTTATTACATGTGTGTGGTTCACTTTGTGTGCCAGAGAGGTTATGCATCGAACAATAGACATTTGGTTGTATGATACACATATCTGTGGAAATGGTTGTTTTGGTGTTATTGTGCTCTGTGTGCCAAAATATGAAAAATACCAACCAAATGTCTATTGCTCGACCCATAACCTCTCTAGCACACAAAGTGAACTACACACGTGTATAAATAACTGTACAATGCATCTGATGATGACAGCATGCTGCCGAAACGCCTCGTACTGATTAAATATTAATAAAAAGTGACTGATGCAGTATTAATAATTTCATAAAAATATCATACAATATAGTCACAGGCTTCAAGAAATATCCATATAACATGGATAAATTTAAGTTGATTAGTAATTGTTTAGCAAGTTATCTATTGCATTACTAGTTAGAGATAGAAATATTACCTTAAAATTACAAATAACTATTTGTTTTAAAAATTACTACATCCTCTTGATCAGTTCTCGTTTGATACCTGTCATGCAAGGGCGAAGAAACTTACGGTTACCGGTGTCAATTGCCACTCCTTTTAAATGCAACCATTCGCTCATGTCTTCCTATGTAAGTGGGTGCGAGCGAAATATTTTCACATTCAGAAGTAAAAGTCGGGGATTGAAATTTCGTAAATAGATCTCGCCGCAATGAATAACGTCTTTTTTTTAATAATTTCCGCTTCAAATCGTGCAACATTTCCGTGACGCCCCCCCACCCGTAACGTGATAAAACAAAACGAACTGCCCTTCTCTGGACCTTCTCAATGTCTTCCGTCAGTCCCACCTGGTGAGGGTCCCACAATGGGCAACAGTACTCCAGGAGAGGACGCACAAGTGTGATGTAGACAGTCTCTTTGGTGCAGCAGTTGCATCTTTGAAGAGTTCTGCCAATGAAACGTAATCTTTGATTCGCCTTCCCCACAATATTTCCTATGTGTTCTCTACAGTCTAAGTTGTTCGTAACTCCTAGGTATTTGGTAGAATTTACGATCATAAGGTTTGACTGATTTATCGTATAATTGAAGTTCAGAGGATTTCTTTTAGTGGTCATGTGTATTATTACTTCACACTTTTCTTTATTGAGTGTCAATTGTCAATTTTCGCACCAGGTAGAACATACACGTATGCACAAGGATTGACTTGAACCTTCGGCAGGAGAAGCTACGCGAATTGTAGTATGACGCCACAAGTCGTACAGCCATTCCCGCTCCCCGACTAACGAATAGCATGTATCTGTTGTCCCATCACATCCCATGTGAGCTAATTTAGGGAAGTTTCTGCGCGTCTTGCAGAGCACGTTCATTTTGACGTGCAGTGCGTGTCGAGCACTGTCCTGTTGGAACATCAGTTTCCTTTTGCTATAATGGCAAAAGCGCAGGTCTTACAACATTCTGCACGAACCGAGCGCTGGTGAGCATTCACTCCATAAGCAAAAAAGGTGAACTAGAGTTCTCACAAGGCGGCACCACACACGTGGTAATTGGCGAGTACCGAGTAACTGCTCGCTATTTGCCGAGTAGTGAGGATCGATCGATCGCTGTTTACCGACCAGCAATCGACCAGTGCTCGCCGTTTCCGCCGCGTGTCGGTATTTCTACATAGGAGGTGAACATTTGGCAACGGGTGCTTTTGTTCCTAATCCAGACATTCGTGTTGTTGGAAGTGCTCGTGATCAGTGGGCATCTGTACTCCATGTGTAAACATATGTGAGTAGCCTAATATCAGACCTGGACATCTGACCTAGTAGTCAAAATGTACTCACCAGTCGATCCCAAAGGAAGTTTTTCCACTCTTTTCATTGGTGAAGTCCTCTTTTTTTTTTCTTTTTTTTTTTTTTTTTTCAAAAATTGATGTAAATGTGATAAATCACGCGTTAAATTTGACCACATAAAAAGCGGACACCTACATAATAGCTTGATCTCAAATTCGGACACTTGTTGAATGAAGCAGTATTTACCAATGGAAACACAGTATATGATCACATGACCTCTAGAAGCAGACATGGCGACAATATGTGCCAGGTACTAATACCTATCAGACCGAACTTAAGTTTTTCAGGAATTTTGTTAATAACATTATTACTAATAATCATCTTAAAGCGAGTGAAATGGAACATATCACCAGCGTCCTGAGGAAAATAAACATTGAAAAGAAACAAAGGGAAGACTAGCTTGTTTGTAAACTACACTGTTCTATTGTAAGGTGTGTTGCACGAAATTATCACTAGTTGGAAAGAAGTTCGATGTCAGAAATAACGTAAGGATGTTTTCGGAAAAATCTGGCGACAGTTTCAACAGACATTACGCTAATAATTCTAGATATTCAGTGCCGTAACATTTCATTTGGTATATGAAATTAAAAAGATTATTATTATTATTGTATTTCTTCACTTTTCCAATATGTAATAGAGTTCAAAATTTAATATTTTTCACTTTATGTCGATATTCCTATAATTTCCCAGATTATACACCTGTAAAAGATTCTCGTCAGCAGTAACCGAATCTCTGTGTATCAAAAACGGACATCTGAAAGCGTGTTCACATAAAAGTGAACACCTACACATTTTCGTTTCGAAGGCGAACATCTGTATTTTCAAACACAATTTGGAGGTGCTTTAGTAATTAAATTGATTTTAGCCACTTCCAGGTATAAATCCTCAAGCATTGAAGTTGATAATTCTCAAATCAGCATATAAATATATTAGCTATACGTTTCGGAATAAAAAAATGACATTTATCTCAGTTTCTGACAAACGAGAGATGTCCATCTTTGATAATAGGCTACTCACGTAATTAAATTTGGGATCGCGTTATAGCTAAACTCTGAAAGGCGGCGACAACTGCCCGCCAACTTCATTTTAATTCTTATGAGTCATTGATATTTTCATTCAGTTGAGTTCCACAAGGATGCCAAGCCACTGAATCTGTTTGTAAAGCGCTTCCGAGTGGCACCGAGGGAGAGAGAGGTGCGGAAGCCATGTGAGACGGAGAATGAGCCTTCGGGGAATGCACAGAACTATTACACAGTCAAAGGGCAGCTCGGTGGCGGTTAGCGCACCCCATTCCGTTGGTACCTGTGGCTGAACCGTCGCACAGTGGGATGGAATACCCAAAACGTGTCCAAAACCACGAAAAATGAATTTTCGATTCTCGGAATTTGATGAATGGGTTGGATAGGGGAAGGACTGCTGCAACTCCTTCCAGAGGGATAGGTCGCCACCTAAGATACCTTTAGACTTACGTCAGTTCAAAACTGACCTTCCTTGAGGGCACATGAGGCGCTGTGAAAACAAGGCTAATTTACTCTCAGTTTATGAGAATATTTTGGTAGTGAAGAATTTCAGTTCTATAAAACGTTCGTACACTAAATCGGTATAAATTTCGTCGTTATCCTATTTATATTATTTTTTTCCCGATGCCTGTGCAAAACGACCATGCTTTGGCGAACTTGCATTTTCAGCTAGAGCAAAAGTAGGTCGGCCGCGGTGGCCGAGGAGACTAAGGCGCTCCAGTCACGGTCTGCACGGCCACTACGGTCGGGGGTTCGAATCCCCCCTCGGGCATGGATATTTGTGCCGTCCTAGTTCGTAAGTAGTTCATAAGTAGTTTGTAAGTTTAGGGACTGATGACCCCGTAGTTAAGTCCCATAGACTTAAAAAAAAATAAAAATAAAAAAAAAAGTAGCATATACCGCAATATACCGTGGAATTTCAACTTCCAGACTATGACTAATTACCTGATGTAATTGACAAGAATCAGCAACCAAAATCTGCCATTCCTCTTGTATAATGAATATTTACAAGTGTTCGTGCGGCTGACATTTCGTAGCACAACATGGTCGATGAAGCGCGCGGCGCGGTAGACTATATGTTTTCCGTGTCACTCACTTACGATAGACGACCATTTGTCTACACTTAATGTTTTACTAATGCTATTGTAATATTTTTCACAAAGGTTCGGATGGTCAATACGTGAAATTCACTCGGCAATAAATATTCAGCATTCTTAAACAACGGTTGAATGATGATCTATCTGCATTAAAACCTTATATGGAGGAACAACTTTTTCGAGAAAGTAGTAGACCGTTACAGATACCGAAGGATATGAATGTCTCTCGCCGCGGAGGAGTAGCCGAGCGGTCTAAAGCACCTCGCTGCGGAGCGCGCGGTTGCTCGCCGTGGACGTTCGAGTCCTCCCTGGGGCATGGGTGTGTGTGTTGTCCTTAGGTTAGTTTACCTAGGTTTAAGTAGTTTGTAAGCTACGGACTGATGACCACGCCGTTTGGTCCGATAGATTTACAGACATTTGTGTGTGGCAGCGAAGAAATTTTTTCAGATATGTTTTTGACAATTATTCTGTTATTTTGTTATTATAAACATTTCACGTTGGCAGTGTATTAAGTATTAGTGTCTAAATACTATATATACGCTATTATTAATAAATTGTTATGAATTTTCATGGGTCACGTTGCTTACACCATTTTACAAAAACAAATTCATAATCGGCGACCTGAAAATAGCCGTATGATGAGTTCTGTGTGAATTAAATGTCCTCATCGGGTTTTGGCGACGTTTTGGGGATTCCGTCCCACTGTGCGTCGAGCCGGGGAGCATAGCGGCCGGGGTGGTGCGCACCAAGGAGCGTGGAAATTTGCGTCGTGATCACGCTGGGAACGGCAGAGCCACACCAAGACATACCGTCAGGTTCATGTCAGTGACCGACCCGAGGAGGAATATGTACTGCGCAAACGGCTATGTGGGGCGGGTTGCGCGGGAACGGTCGTCATTGGACTTCAAGGAGCAGGGGAACAGTTTTTCAACGATTTCTTTGCACAGTGGAGGAAAAGTGGAGGAAATCACTGAATTGAAAAATGAGAACACATTTCCGCACACTATCGCAGAAAGTATTCCAAAAAAATGATTCAAAGTTCACTAATCTAAGTTAAATGTGCTAGTCAATGAAACGCTACCATCTCCAAAAAAAACAGGAGCAGAAACAACCTTACTTCATAAGACGACCAGCACAGAGAAGCTCCAGCAGTCACGAGGCGAGAAACTGCTACCGGACGCGGGAAGCCACCAGAAGCTGGAAAATCCAAGAAAAGAGGGGTGGTGGGGACAGACAGCAATACTCGCGCTGGAGGGAAGGCTCGCTAACTAGCTCGCAACCAAAGGGTGTGGAAACTCCTTTGGTCGTATCAGCAGCTAGCGACTCTGAACCAAACGATGCCAAGCGAGCTATCACTCCCCACATTCAAACAGCCATAGATTATCGCACACACTTAAAGGTAAAACAACTGCACTTTCTCACAGGGACAGTGGCATAGCAGAGAAGTCATACTTATGCCACTTTTATTAATATAATAATAAATTATTAACATATAAGAAAAACCTAGCAATATTAACTAATATTCTAACACATGAAATAAAAATGCTATTCCTCAAGCCTTGAAAAGAGTGGGGCTCAAGTTTTTTAAAAAAAAAATCATAATCTAGCGACATTAAATAAATTATAACTTTACAGAACTATATGGAAGACGACAGATGGTCGTCTTTTATCGCCCCTTCGTTAATTGAAAATTTTGATGCAGGCTGAGGAAATTATATTACATCATATACAGCAAACTTTTCAAAACTAACACGTGGTTGACTTATGGGCGACATACACAGCTGGGGCACATAACTCAAAAACAGCAAATACAACAACAACAACAAAATACACATTGAAAAATAATAATTGCCATAAAAACTAAAACAATGGAGATGCAGATGTGGCTGGTCAGACCACGGGATTGGGACAACATGTATAACAATGCAAATTTTACAAGAAAACATAGACTGATTAATCATAAATATTAAATATACATGAGGTTGAAACATACAATTTTGAATGTGTCCTGTTATGCTAAAACACTTCCTCAAAAAAATTGATAAAATGTTTTTAAAATCACTCCAAATCTGGAAAAAAGATATCTTCATGACAGATTTTTAAAGTTGCTGAGGGCGACCAGGGTCGCTGCAGGAACACGGTCTCTTAGCAGCTGAATCGTATTTTTAATTCTCAGAGCATTCATTGTTTCTACTACTCACATCACTTTTCAACCTGATGCTGTCCTTCACATTGTCGTCCACTCAACACTGGTTTTCAATTCAATAAACACTGTTCTCACTAGTTCGAACCGTCGACTGGGGTCTTTGAAGAGGGAGGGAGACAGACATCTAGAAGGTACTGGGAGGAAGCTAATACCCGCACACATAAGAAGATACTTTTGTGTGTCTCTTCCTCAGCTATTCAACTGCATCCGACGTGAGTAACAGGGTGTGGTTAGTGCACCTGTCTGCAGGCCTGGTGTCCCTTGAACGATAACAGGCGACCTGACAAGTGCCGGGCGTCGGCGAGAGGCTCGACACCGGAAGAGATTAACGCACCAGTGGCGGCCTCGCAACTTGTGTCACAGAGTAACATATACAGAGGAGCAGCCCACCCTAAACCACTGTCCTACGCTCCCCTCGTAGTTCCGTAAGATGCTAGCAGGTGTCAGGCTGTCGCTGGCTTAGGGTGCCTCTCGCACGTCAGAGGGTAGCATGGAGGGGAGGTTGAGGGGAGAGCTCGTGCCTTGGCCTTTAGTCCTTAATAACTATTTTGACATTAAGGATACAATGTTTATATATAAATTCTACTTCCCATAAATTGAAGTGCAAAACACAAATTTTACATATTTCATGAAATAAAACATAATAATAGTTTATTCCCTAACTTAATATCATATTGAGCATACTATATTTATAATAAAACACTTAAACTTTAAGTCAGGACTCTCAGGGTTGGTGTTAGTGTTAGTGAAGCAAAGCTACTTTTACTCATGCAGCATGCAGCGCTATACAAAAGAAAAAAGAAGAAAAAGAACTACCAAGCTCTATGCAACGCTACGCATACTAACTACTGCATAACTACGTACTGCCCGGGCGCAACCTAATTAACTAGCTACAGCGCGAAAGGGAGGAGGGAGTTTTCTTGAGTCGTCGGTCTGGTTCCAACGCCGCAAATTCGAGTGTAGGGCCTGGAAACAGTCTTACGAAAATTGGTCACGCAGAGGCGTGATAAAACCATGACACATATTAACAACAACAATAAATACATTTTGAAAAAAAAAGACAAAACATTATCAAGTGTGCAAGCACATAAAATAAACACTACAAATTTACATGTGTCAAGCAATCCTAGACAAAAAGAAACAGATGATCAGATGTACAAACACATAAAATAAACACCAGAAATCGACACAAGTTAATAAAATAATCTAAGATAAAATTTACTTAACAATGTAACAATTTTGCTGCAAAACAAAAAATGGAGATTAGGGTTTTATTGTCCAATTGATGTTAGAAATTCAGGTGTCCTCATGGTACATGTATGGCGGACAGTTCTTTGACGTGGAGCTTGCCTTTGTTCAGCTCCTTTATTTTTGTTTGTATTTCCTCACATATGTGATTCTGCTCTCGTCTGAATGTTAGTCTGGCCTCTTCTATAGATCAAGCTCCGTCCTTTAATTTACAAAATTGCCCTGCAAAACTTATCTGAAAAGTATAAGTTGGTTCTGTTAATAAGCCAGGGTGTATATTGTCAATGAAATTCTGATGAACCTCTTCATTAGTGTTCTGCCGCGGCAGGCTTCCGGTCAAATCGCACATCTCCCGTAATTTAAACGGACAATCCCTATACAAAATTATCTAGACATCTGAGCATTAACACCACAGTGTATCTACGTGCAAATAAAAATCCTATGAATTATGGCGTTGGCACCTACCACGGGGTCTTATAAACATGCTACCCAATGGGGAGATTGCCAATATAAAATTTACGGTAAAGGTGGCCACTAAAGCACTTGCTAAACAAGGCTAGTTTCACGCACAGTGAAGAAGAGCACACACACTTAAAACGATATATGGGGACACAAATTAACATAAACAAGACATAAACAAAATATAACCATTAAAATACTTAACATGGCCTAAAGAACTTAGATTATGCACCATCAATCCTCACGATGAAAACAAAAAGATAAAAACATGGACAAAAAGAAGGGACTCTGTGAGGCAGGCAGCCTTAGAGCTAACAGGGACACTTGAACATGTCACACTAATATTTTTTTATGTACAGAACGGAGCGTCAAGGTAATTTACGTTGAATAGTAAACCAGATGGAACTGGTAAGTTGCTGTTATCCACCCCAATAGCGGCATGTACCTTATAGTACACAAAACATGCATACAACATGAAGATGCGTTATGGCGAAATGAAATCGCACAACAACATAAACAAAGGTCACATATAACAAAATACACTTTTAAAACAAACCACTTAAGGAAAACACTACAAAAGACATACAGAATACAGCACAAATTTACAAACACAAATCACAGAGGTGGTAAGAATATCAGTTAAATTTACCTTACTAAACAGAAAATTACACAAAACATGACACAATTAGGCGTATATGCTCCTTTCTGAGCAGGTTGATTGCGTGACGATCAACTACAGCAAATTATTATTGGCCTCTGCTAGGACCGGGATCCTTCGGTTTGTTATGACGCGGATCAGCTACCGGACGCGGGAAGCCACCGGAAGCTGGAAAATCCAAGAAAACAGCGGTGGTGGGGATGGATAGCGAAACTCGCACTGGAAGGCTCACTAACTATCTCGCAACCAAAGGGTGTGGAAACCTCTTTGGTCGTATCAGCAGCTATCGACTCTGAGCCAGAGAGATCGATGCAAAGCGAGCTATCACTCCCCGCATTCAGACAGCCATAGACTCTCGCACACACTTAAAGGTGAAACAGCTGCAGATTCGCACAGGGACTGTGGCTTAGCGAGAAGCCGTACTTATGCCACATTAATTAATATAATAAATTATTAACATAACAAAATAAGAAAAACCTAGCAATATTAACCAATATTTTAACACATGGAATAAAAATGCTATTCCTCAAGCCTTGAAAAGAGTGGGGTTCAAGTTTAAAAATAATGAAAATCTAGTGACATTAAATAAATTATAACTTTACAGATCTGTATGGAAGACGACAGACGGTCGTCTTTCAACTGTTTATCTGGGCAAGAGTTAGGATTCGTTTTAAAGGTTCTCTTAAACATCTTTTCGTATGGAATAGTAGGGAAAGTGCTGGTAATTATACCACGCTCCTTTTGTCTCCGTGTCTTTATTTATTCAGTGATCAGATTCCCCATTTTTCATGATATTTTGGTGGGTATTTGTTTGTCAAGAGGCCAGATCTCTCTCTGCTACCAATTTCCCACATTTCTGCACTTCTCGAATCACTCAACCCGACCAACAACACTCCTAACTTTATAAATCTTTCTATAGCAGTTATCAGAGTTGAAGGACGAGAAAGGGACGCAGAGGTTTTTACGCCAACTTGAGACAACATCAGAAATTATCCAGACGAGCTTCGGCTTGCCTTGCTTGTCCCAAATACTCAACAGAGGATTGATGATCTTACTGTCACATTTATGGAAACAAAATTAATTTATTAGCTGCTGTTCTTCAAGAGTTGTGTTATTAAAAATCAACTTTACAGGATTTATTTAGAGATTTTAGACAAGCTTTTACCCTAATTATGTCCTAATGCCAAACGGAGCTAGATCCACTAATCCTTATTACGATTTTAGACAGGGTAGATACATCCCTTTATGGCATCAATACTAGAACCAATGCTACTCTATTTGTACATTGAGTAGAAATGCAAGGGGAAATTTGGAGAGGAGATTAAAGTTCAGTGTGAAGAAATAAAAACATTGCGTTTTGCCCATGATACTGTAATTCTGTCAGTGAATCACGTCCACTGAATCTGTGGTCGTGTTCCTCCGACATTAATATTGTGTATTTGTATGTCAATTATTTTATTCTTTTTATTAATGATCAATGTCCCACGTTTATATATGTTTCCACTCGTGTGATTGAACTTTTGTGATCATGTGGAAGGTTGCTTTTAATACTGATTGACTGCCACACAATGGCTTACAGTCGCCGCCTTGCGCTTAGGGCCTCATTTACTTCAGTTACAAACGCATAGCTTTGCTTGTCTTCTGCATTGGCATCTGCTGGGTGGCCAGAGACAAGCTTACTTGGCAAGATGGTGATGTGACCTGTTCTTAGTGCAGTACCGAAAGAGGTGACAAAAGAGACCTCTCTGAAGCTCTAGGAGAGGGTATTATCTTCGTCAGGTAGTGAGGGTTGGTAGACACTATGCTCTTAATGAGCTCTGTATGGCTCTGAGCGCGCTCTACATGCGTTGTGTGGTGGGAAGGCTTTTGGCATGGCCTTAGGTTTCACTCTTGCTGCATCTGTCGAAGTAAGTACGTTGTCGAATCATGCTGAGGGGATGACTTGCTTTTCTTTCTATGTCATCAGGCAGTCTTGGTTTATCAGTGATAGTTTTCTCGAGGAATTCTTTCGCGATGTGAGGCGAAGTATTTCCTCATTTACAGAACTCGATTAATTCAATTTAAATTTAGTATTTGCATTCTCATTCTGGTGATGATTTTGTGTAACATTTTCTCAAGTTAGAATTCACGTGTGTGGCCTTCAGACTTTGTGTAAACGTATTACATCTGAATTTCCTTGCTGTTTTTTTAACTAACCTTTTCAGGTCGTGTCAGTATCTGTGAGTATGCTGAATATTTCTCAAGTTTTCTGGTTTGATTTCGTCTTTCCTGTCTTGGTATGACCGATTGCATCATGTGCTTTGCTTTGGCCTTCAACCATACTATCACTAATACTAGCATTCTTCTATATGAATTCTCATGTCTGCTTTACTTGCTTATTCTAAATTAATTTATTTTTTTGTAATTCACCATGGTTGCACACCTCCTGCTACTTAAGGATAGTATGCCGCTGCCTCCCTGCACATGAGTTCGTTTGGTGCATAGTTGGTTTGCCATCTCATCAAAATGCCGCCAACACTTCGTTCCGACGCTGCTATCGAGTGTTGCCACATGAGTAATGTGTAGCAAGCATTATGCATGTGTCGCTGTGTGAATGAATGTGATTTCCTTTATCCAGTGTGTATTTGCAAATTTTCTCCTACCTTACCTCCATATTCATAAAAGGACAGAAACAATTTCATTATGGGTTGTAACTTTATGATTTAATTCACTTTCGTACAAGGTGTGTGCTTTATTCTGCTTAATATCTTCTCCCCACATTTATCTGCTTGTTCATTTTAGTGAATAGATAATGATTTAAAGTATAAAACCTTTGCTTTATAATTTCATGCTACCCGTCCCATGTTTAATTATCTATTCCTTTTTTCTAACATTAATTTTGTTGGTTACTCCCTTAAGGAGTGAGCAATTAGATAAATTTCCATTGTGCAAATACTGTGGCCACTTGTAATTTAGAGCAGCAGTGAGCGTAAAACGCTTGCTTTAGCAGATCTCTACTGTCCGAGATCTTACTTAGAAAACTTAACACATTCATGTCGGCGCCCGAGTCTAACTCGGGCTGCATATTGCTGAGCGGCTAGAGCCCGATTTAGACTGGGGATGCTGTGATTTTTATTAGGCAAGAACATTTACCTTGTGGTTGGAAAGATACAGGGGATATGTAAATGCTTTCAACGTGTTACAAGGTCAAAATATCGGAAGTGTCGGTTCGTACTAAACAGGGTCGCAGTAACAAGATGAATCCAGTTGCAGTATTGGACTACAACACTTACAAAACAGGAATGGATCGTCCTGATCAAATGGTGGCTTACTATCCATTTGGCAGGGAGCAGTTCAAACGGTGGAAAAACTTGTTTTTCCGCGTGTTGGTAATGTGTCTCACAAATGCGTATGTATTATACAAGGAGACAAATAGTGCTGAGGACAGAAATAAAAGCGTAGTATGAAGATATTTTTTCTTCACGTTGCATACTTTCTTGGTAAAAGAGCACACAAGGAAACTGAGCCTGTGGCTAGTCTAACAAACGACAGACTCGAAAGGAAGACATTTTGTGCAGAAGATACCAGCGACGGAGAAAAAAGCGAACACCACGTGGATTTGTAAAGTTTGTTCAGATAGAAGCAAAGCAGATACTGCGAAGTCAGAAAGGAATTTCTTGGTGGTGTCAGGAGTGTAATGTCACTTTATGTATGCCAGAATGTTTTAAGGATTATCACATAAAAACAAATTATGTGTCTTAAATTGACTGTAAGACTTTTTTTTAATCTGTTCCCGTCTTCCTCCTGTCAAAACTTACTTATTTAAAAAGAGGACAAAGCGAGCTGCAAAAATATAAATATTTCGTAGCCGTAGCATTACAGCTTAAACTGTTACTGATTTCTAAAAACGATGAAAAGTGCACAGTTAGTTTGGCACCCAGGACAGCACTGGGCTCAGGTGCAAAAGTGTTAACAAGCTACTTTCAACAGCAAAAGACCAGGAACAGCAATTGAACGCAATATACAGTGTGTTGGTAGGTCCATATAAAATTAACAAGTGCAAAACAAGAGTAATGGTGTGTAGTCTAAGAAAATCAGGCGATGCTGAAGGAATTAGATTAGGTAACGATACAATAGAGGTGAAAGATGAGTTTTGTTAGTTGGGCAGTAAAATAACACACAATGGTCCCAGTACATGGGATATAAAATGCAGAATGACAATGGTAAGTGACGTGTTTTTGAAAAAGAGAAATTTGTTAACATCGAATATTAATTTTGAGTGTAAGGAAGTGCTTTCTGAAGACATTTGTGTGGAGTGTTGCCTTGTACGGGGGTGAAACATAGACGATAAACAGTGTGGACCGGAAGAGGATAGAGGTTTTCGAAACGTGGTGCCACAGAAGAATGTTGAAGATTAGGTGGGTAGATCGCGTAACTAATGAATATTTACTGAACAGAATTGGGGAGAATAGGATTTTATGGCATATCTTGACTAAAAGACATCAAGGAATCATGAATTTAGCGTTGAAGGTAAGTGTGTCGGATAAAAATTCCAGTGGGAGACGAAGAGATGAATACAGTAAGCAGATCCAAGTGGATGTAGGATGCCGTTCCTATGAAGGACAGAGTGGAGAGCTGCACGTAGCGGTGACTAATTAGAATTCTATACTTAAGTTTCGTACAGGAATATTAGGTTTCTTTGTATCATTTTGCAAATGTATTTGGTCTATTTATTATTATTTATTCACTGTTCCTGTTGACAACACTGATGCGCACATAGTTTTCATCTCTGAACACTACGATCTGCCGTTCCAAGTGATAATCTGACGGCACCCGCTGATCCGTGCTCATCGACCTGAGAAGAAGCCGGTCTTGAGGTGTGTTTGCCTGTAGTCCCAATGCTAGTAACTGGTTGGTAATTTTTCGTATTGTCGCTTCTGGGCTCACGAACCCTCCTATCTGTGCAGTGGTAACTACACAATCTAATTCCCTTACAATACGACGATCTTAGCGGACGTCTCTGAAATGGGGGCGTCCAAAACGTCATCTGACGTGTGAGAATGTTAATGTATCCACTGCAGCTCGCATTGCTGCACAACTGACGCAGCACATGCAATAATTCTCCAATAAGAGTATTCTGAGGCATTGGCCCCTTACTTAGCTTGCATTTATCGTGAATCTTCAATGCAGCGCAAAGTTCGCATTGAATGGAAAAAAACGTAGGTGACTTCCGTCTATAAGAAACGTAAAAGAACTGACCAAAAAATTACAGACCAATATCGTTGACATCATTTTCCTGTAGAATTTTTGAGCATATTCTCAGCCCTCATATAGTACATTTCCTTGAGATGGATAAGTTTCTTTCTACGAATCCGCACAGGTTTAGGAAACATCGTTCGTGTGAAACTCAGATTGCCCTTTTCTCACGTGACATCTTGCGAGCCATGGATGAAGGGCAACACGCAGATTGTCTTGTTCTCGATTTAAAAAAGGCATTTGACTACAAACTACGTATGAAATAGATAATACTAAAGACGGCATAAATATGCATGCCTAACCGTAGTGGCCGTGCAGACCGCGACTGGCGCGCCGCAGTCCCCTCGGCCATCGCGGCCGGCAATAGGAGATCATGGAGGAATGTTATTGAGGGACTATACTCCAGACTAAAGGCATAATCAGTCTCTAATGATGATGATAATGTCGAAGTCCATAATGAAGTACCCTCCGTCATGCTCCGTTCGAAACTTCGTAGGCATTAGTGAACTTATCGTTATTTTGTAGGTGAAGTTTGCAAAATTTCATTGAGGTCGAAACAATGCAATATGCAATATAAACAAGTGAAAACATGAACAAACACATGGAAGCTCCACTTCATACACAAAGAAGAAGATGTACATGGCCTTCTTACGTACTTCGTGCCCTTGTGCTAAAAATGCTAACCCAAACTAGAGGTTCACTTTGCACTGGTCTGATGTCTATTGTACAGTGTTGCAGTAGGTGAAGTTTGCAAAATTTCATTGGGGTCGAAACAATGCAATATGCAATATAAACAAGTGAAAACATGAACAAACAAATGGAAGCTCCACTTCATACACAAAGAAGAAGATGTAGATGGCGTTCTTACGCACATTGTGCCCTTGTGCTAAAAATGCTAACCCAAACTAGAGGTTCACTTTGCACTGGTATGATGTCTATTGTACAGTGTTGCAGTAGGTGAAGTTTGCAAAATTTCATTGGGGTCGAAACAATGCAATATGCAATATTAAAAGCTGTGTGTGTGTTGTGGATGTTGAACCTATCGTTAAATCAGACAACAAATTGTTCATTAACACAGCAATTTGGTTTAATTATGGCCCTGATATTGATGTATATACTATTAAATAAGAAACAGTGCATTAAACTGATTATGTGCGCAACGGATATTTTAAACACAAAACAACTGTGACAAGTCACCATTAGAAACAGACACTGACTATACTCAAAAATTTTAACTGCGAGAAAGATATTAAAAAACCACAAACCACTTTCTTAATGCTTGACTGTGAGAATTTTTATGCAGATCAGTATCTGATTATTGAAAATGAGTATCATAGTCAATTAACTATCATTTACTATGGCACCAATAATGAAATCTGTTCACCAATATTATTAAAATCAATACTGCACTTTAAATCCACTGATAACTAATTATCAAATGAAGGAAGTAAGTTAATTTTCTAACTACGTAAATGAAACAGGAAAGAAAGGTCAACTTTGTTACTTATTATTAATAATCAGCATTACATTACCTACATAATACAACTTCTGACTTGCTGGCAAAACAGCCTCTGCTCTACATCGGAGCCATACACACAACTCAACCGCTCTCTAAGCGAGCTGAACCACAAGTGCTACTCTCTCTCAGCGCGAGCTACAATGCTATGCAATACATGATCTTTGCCAAAGATGAAACTTCACAGAGTTAAGTACACATATCGATACATACAGTAGAAGCGATATTATACATTTTCTTGCAAGCAAGTTACTCGATACAAAACAGGAGGCACAATATTAGACATTTTCTTACTAAAATAATTTTTTATGGACACGTTTCAGCACCCCCCTCCTACCTATTAAAATTTTGTAGGGTGGGTGATGCCAATGGCATTGCCTAGCCAGCAAAATTACTGAATTTCAAGTCCAAAAATCCATTAATGACATCCAAAATATAACATGAAAAATATGAAAACCTGATAAACATTTTTATACAAGATATTCAAGATCAAAACAACAGATGGAGTTCATAGAAAATTTAAAAAATGTGACAGTCATAAATACATGCAATTTTGTAAACGAGTGCCACAAGAGTAATGCTTGGAGTGGTACAGGATGTGACAGGCATAAGCAAATGTCAAAATTTACAGAACATCAGCAATAAATGGAATATATGACAAATATACATAATGGTAAACATAAGTATCTATAGAATTTCAGAGAACATAGTTTGACAAATGATATAGTGGAGAAAATGAGATAGCTAGAAGTAATACACAAATGGAAAAAATACAATAATAAACATGAACATATACAAAGTTTTACAAAAGATAGTTTAACTAATGTCATCATTGTTTTTTTTTTTTTTTTTTTTTTTTGGGGGAAAATAAGGTAATTACAAGTAATACACAGTAGTGTAAGTCCCATGCGTCTAAATTTTGTAACAGAGATCAGTCCTTTTTTTTTAACATAAAATGAACATTTGTATCTTGTGCACAATGTAGTCTATGTAAATTTTTAGTGCACTTAGTATAAGATAAAGTGTCAGTCTTGTATTCTGTGATGCATTTAAGATGCCATACTTTCATGTAAAATTTTTGACTACATAGGTTTCTGATCATGTACAAAATAATGTCACTGCTTCGGCACAATAGGATTTCAATATAACGTTTGTCAATCGAATAGGCACAATGACATTTCAGACTAAAGGGTATTGACTCATTATAGTTCTGAAAGCATATGTATCTATCAAGAGCACAATTTTATTTTGGTCACTGAATGTAAAAGAACCATGAAATATACCTAAACAGTTGTAATGAACCTGTGGACAACGTTTGCAATGGGAGGCACTGAATAGTATAAGCACACGAATAGCACATTAGCTCCTAACATTCATTTTAGGTCTGTACACGAATAGCCAATTATCCCCTAACATTCATTTTAGGTCTGCACACGAACACAAAACACTGTAAGATTACGCCACACTGTAGGCGAGCTGGCTGGTTGCATTGAAGTTGAAGTCATGGGGAAAAGGTTCTGATGTATTCCTCCATGCAATTCAACAACCAAGTGTGCTCCAACCAACGGAGCTATTAGCAGACTGCATCAGCATAGCCAAAATTAGAGCAAAATGGTGGTGGTTGGCCAAGGCTGGAATGGACAGTACTATGTGGCCAAACATCATCCAACAAACATCTTCATTAAAAGGCCCAAAACCAGTGGTGTATAATAACACGTCCATTGTTGTATGTGCATTCTGGAATCTCGTGTGCGAAATCGCCAGTTCCCATGCATGTCCAAAGTACATGAAATAAAGCATTTTACACACAAATTAGTAACATAGTCATGATATTTCAGTTTACACTGAAAGAAAAGTTACTGATTAGTACATGTCTATGGAAAAACTTTGCCCCAAATTCAAGTGGTGCAGATGGGGTCATGGTATTAAACCATATTTTTACATTACAAGTAGGGTCTTGAAGACGGATACATTTGAATACTAATGAGTAATTTAATTCTTATACTAGAGTATCTACAAAATTAGTGTAATTTCATATAGGCATAAGGCTTTACATACTATGTACATATTACTTTACAAACACATAATCGTAAGAAATACATTCAGCGTGATTGTCATCAATTTGGCATTAGGTCATGTAAAGTAAATTTGTTGTCATAATTAGAGCGATTAACGTGAAGCCACTTCAAATAACTTAACATTCCAATTACCACTAGTTTACATCTCTTTAAATTGACATACATCACTATGGTGAGGATTGCATTACCACCAAATTATAACAATTAAATTACATATATTGCCATGGCCAGGCTTTTAATTTAGTTACACATTTCATTGCCTTAAGGTATAACACATCAGGGAAAATTCATGAAAATATCAAAAGAGGTTCAAGTCATCAGGTCATGTCTGTGCCTGTGTGAGTCAACAGTAGGGTCAAACAAAACAATTAAGGCAAATTTTGGCACAGTAATAGATGTACATCACAGTAAATCATCCGATAACATAAACACAGACGTAACTATTCGTTAGGCATAGCTGCAGATTTTCGTCAACAAGATCATCAATAAAATTTTGAAGATAGCAATAAGCAAAAGCAAAGTATCTCTGTGCATTAACTAGACTTAACTAGGTGTAATTTATGGCGAAACTGCAAGTTTGCAAGATAGATGGCTGTGTGCAACGTATAAGCATAACCATACATTGTCATTGAGCTTCATTATAAAATTAATTAGCATAGTGGTAGGGCTTAGGTATATAATTAGTGAGCATAGCGGTAAGCTGTGATTACAAGAGCAATAAGCATAGCAGGAAGCATAATTAGAGATATTCATTACACATAATTACAAATAATTACAGAGCATCAGATGGATATGATTCTCACCAATCACACATGCCATTGAAGGCACAATGCATCAACATACAAAATGGTGCACATAAGCACAAAGAGAAAACACAAAAGGGCAGTGCGAGTGAGCACATAAGAAAAGAATAGAGCATAGCATCATTAGCAACAGAGCGATTCTCCTCATAATTGCTTCATAATCATTGTATACTCTCGTCCACATAATTACATTTATCAAACATCTTTGACTGTTACCAATACCTTTCTTACTATCATTTATCCATAAACAATAATTCATTTTAAAGACCACCATGACATATTGTGTATTGCCTTACGCATCATCCTCCAGAATGTCCTTTTTCTTTTTTACTGCTTAATTGGCTTACAAAATGCTTATGTCAACTCAAAATCTTCTTCACTCGCTCAGAAGTTCGTAAGTTATGCAATTAGTAATACAGAAGAGAAATCTGATATTTTCTGAAACATAGGAACTTTATTAGATTACTCAATCAAAAATTTCCATTAACTTTATTTGTCTTGCACAGCCACAGAGTTCGTTATATGCAAATTGCAAGATAATCATAGTTTCGTATGACAACATCCCAGCGTAGCACAGAGCATAAGTATTCAGAGTTAGAGAGAAGTAACAGTGAGAAAAAGAGGTAGATAGAGCGCACTAAGGAAAAGCGGAAGAATAGTGACACTCAGCTCGAGAACGGGGCACCAATCGACACTTGGTGTGTCCAAAACAGATTAATGGACTCTCTACCCCATTTTTATGCCTTGAAAATCTTTTTTGACGAATTAGAGCGTGGATTGGCTGGTCTGATTTCAATGTTTTGCTCTTGTCTTTCTGGGGTATGCGATCTGCTTTGGGCCCGATTTGTGTTTTCGTGTCGTGGAAGGCGATCATCACTATCAGTATTGCGTCTATCACGCCAATTAGTATCATTCGAAGTATTGCTGTTATGATAGCAATTATTGTGGCGTCCTCCGCGACCAAAGCCACCACGTCGGTTACGGCCACGAAAACTTCCACGGTTATTTTCACGATTTTGAAAATCACCGTTCTCATTGTCGCGACTTTGTTTGTAAGTTTCATTAGTGAAAGAATTACTTTTTGTTTGATCCTCGTGCTCTGGATGACGTTAAGAACACAGCGGGTTTTGATGCGACCGGCGATTATATCTGTTTGTTTCAAAATATCGACTGCGCGAGGAATTTTCCTCGTCTTCTTCCTCTAAGTCTTGTAAGAGATTTCTAAAGGCTTCAATATCATTCTTGCATCGTGTCGCAATGGCAATTTGACGCAAGTGTAGAGGCAGCTTGTTCAAACAAATTCTAATTAATTCGGCAGGGCAGTAAGGTGCCGATAAAAATTGATTTTTATATACTAAATGTTGGAAATATTCCACCGGGCTCGAGAAATTTTGGAGTATATTATACATTATAGATTTATATTTGAGATGGTTATCTTTATTTCGTCTTTGGTTGATTTTAAGATTATAATACGATCTCTGATTTATGTAAGCTCTGTTACCCTTTATCCAGCATTAATTGATCAATAAAGTTATCGATGTAATTTTTGTGATTAAAATCGGTTTGATCGTTTAATAAATTGCTTGGGTCGCTAGTTGCGTGGATACATACTTCAATTTCTTCTAGAATGTTCATTTCATATCCCTTTTGTATTACATGTAAAATTTTGAGTGAATTTTCTATAGTGCCTACTGAGTGATTTTCGGACTGCAGGTGCTGGTAAAATGTAGATGGGTTTTTCTCACTCTCCCTAGTGTGTTCTTTATAACGGATGGTGAAATTACGTCCAGTTTGGCCATTGCAACTCATGTAATAAATACTATATACTATATACTAGCGACCCAAGCAATTTATTAAACGATCAAACCGATTTTAATCACAAAAATTACATCGATAACTTTATTGATCAATTAATGCTGGATAAAGGGTAACAGAGCTTACATAAATCAGAGATCGTATTATAATCTTAAAATCAACCAAAGACGAAATAAAGATAACCATCTCAAATATAAATCTATAATGTATAATATACTCCAAAATTTCTAATAAAATTTTTAAACCATAATTGCTAATAACAACATAGACAACAGAAATAATAAAGTAAATAATGCCATATCTAATAACTTATAAGTTTCTCTCTGAAAGGAAAATTATAAATGTTTGTAAACGTATAGTATTCTGAGGTATTGACAGATGCTGTAACTGACTACAATTCAGATATAAATTGTCACCTTATAAATAGTCAGTTGAAGCATTTACAACCTCTAAATACGGTACGTACTGCACACTTTCCAAGTGAAATTTGTAAAATGTTATTTGCGAAAATTTATTGACGTTGCATTTGGATACCTACTTATATAAGCAAATGTTTTTGCAGAAACACCTGATGATGGCATAAAAGCTGAAAGATATTTTGTGTGAGAAATAAATATATAATTAATTACAGTGTTTGGACAGTCCTTCCACATTATGTCAATATACGACATTTCTAACACTGTGGGCCCGAGATATAACAAGTTATTAACAAATTGTTCATTAACACAGCAATATGGTTTAATTATGGCCCTGATATTGATGTATATACTATTAAATAAGAAACAGTGCATTAAACTGATTATGTGCGCAACGGATATTTTAAACACAAAACAACTGTGACAAGTCACCATTTGAAACAGACACTGACTATACTCAAAAATTTTAACTGCGAGAAAGATATTAAAAAACCACAAACCACTTTCTTAATGCTTGACTGTGAGAATTTTTATGCAGATCAGTATCTGATTATTGAAATTGAGTATCATAGTCAATTAACTATCATTTACTATGGCACCAATAATGAAATCTGTTCACCAATATTATTAAAATCAATACTGCACTTTAAATCCACTGATAACTAATTATCAAATGAAGGAAGTAAGTTAATTTTCTAACTACGTAAATGAAACAGGAAAGAAAGGTCAACTTTGTTACTTATTATTAATAATCAGCATTACATTACCTACATAATACAACTTCTGACTTGCTGGCAAAACAGCCTCTGCTCTACATCGGAGCCATACACACAACTCAACCGCTCTCTAAGCGAGCTGAACCACAAGTGCTACTCTCTCTCAGCGCGAGCTACAATGCTATGCAATACATGATCTTTGCCAAAGATGAAACTTCACAGAGTTAAGTACACATATCGATACATACAGTAGAAGCGATATTATACATTTTCTTGCAAGCAAGTTACTCGATACAAAACAGGAGGCACAATATTAGACATTTTCTTACAGAAATAATTTTTATGGACACGTTTCAATATAAACAAGTGAAAACATGAACAACCACATGGAAGCTCCACTTCATACACAAAGAAGAAGATGTAGATGGATTTCTTACGTACATTGTGCCCTCGTGCTAAAAATGCTAACCCAAACTAGAGGTTCACTTTGCACTGGTCTGATGTCTATTTTACAGTGTTCCAGTAGGTGAAGTTTGCAAAATTTCATTGGGGTCGAAACAATGCAATAAGCAATATAAACAAGTTAAAACATGAACACATGGAAGCTCCACTTCATACACAAAAAAGAAGATGTAGATGGCCTTCTTACGTACTTTGTGCCCTTATGCTAAAAATGCTAACCCAAACTAGAGGTTCACTTTGCACTGGTCTGATGTCTATTGTACAGTGTTGCAGTAGGTGAAGTTTGCAAAATTTCATTGGGGTCGAAACAATGCAATATGCAATATAAACAAGTGAAAACATGAACAAACACATGGAAGCTCCACTTCATACACAAAGAAGAAGATGTAGATGGCTTTCTTACGTACATTGTGCCCTTGTGCTAAAAATGCGAACCCAAACTAGAGGTTCACTTTGCACTGGTCTGATGTCTATTTTACAATGTTGCAGTAGGTGAAGTTTGCAAAATTTCATTGGGGTCGAAACAATGCAATAAGCAATATAAACAAGTTAAAACATGAACACATGGAAGCTCCACTTCTTACACAAAAAAGAAGATGTAGATGGCCTTCTTACGTACTTTGTGCCCTTGTGCTAAAAATGCTAACCCAAACTTGAGGTTCACTTTGCACTGGTCTGATGTCTATTGTACAGTGTTCCAGTAGGTGAAGTTTGCAAAATTTCATTGGGGTCGAAACAATGCAATAAGCAATATAAACAAGTTAAAACATGAACACATGGAAGCTCCACTTCATACACAAAAAAGAAGATGTAGATGGCCTTCTTACGTACTTTGTGCCCTTATGCTAAAAATGCTAACCCAAACTAGAGGTTCACTTTGCACTGGTCTGATGTCTATTGTACAGTGTTGCAGTAGGTGAAGTTTGCAAAATTTCATTGGGGTCGAAACAATGCAATATGCAATATAAACAAGTGAAAACATGAACAAACACATGGAAGCTCCACTTCATACACAAAGAAGAAGATGTAGATGGCTTTCTTACGTACATTGTGCCCTTGTGCTAAAAATGCGAACCCAAACTAGAGGTTCACTTTGCACTGGTCTGATGTCTATTTTACAATGTTGCAGTAGGTGAAGTTTGCAAAATTTCATTGGGGTCGAAACAATGCAATAAGCAATATAAACAAGTTAAAACATGAACACATGGAAGCTCCACTTCTTACACAAAAAAGAAGATGTAGATGGCCTTCTTACGTACTTTGTGCCCTTGTGCTAAAAATGCTAACCCAAACTTGAGGTTCACTTTGCACTGGTCTGATGTCTATTGTACAGTGTTCCAGTAGGTGAAGTTTGCAAAATTTCATTGGGGTCGAAACAATGCAATATGCAATATAAACAAGTGAAAACATGAACAAACACATGGAAGCTCCACTTCATACACAAAGAAGATGTAGATGGCCGTCTTACGTACTTTGTGCCCTTGTGCTAAAAATGCTGACTCAAACTAGAGGTTCACTTTGCACTGGTCTGATGTCTATTGTACAGTGTTGCAGTAAGTGAAGTTTGCAAAATTTCATTGGGGTCGAAACAATGCAATATGCAATATAAACAAGTGAAAACATGAACAAACACATGGAAGCTCCACTTCATACACAAAGAAGAAGATGTAGATGGCTTTCTTACGTACTTTGTGCCCTTGTGCTAAAAATGCTAACCCAAACTAGAGGTTCACTTTGCACTGGTCTGATGTCTATTGTACAGTGTTGCAGTAGGTGAAGTTTGCAAAATTTCATTGGGGTCGAAACAATGCAATATGCAATATAAACAAGTGAAAACATGAACAAACACATGGAAGCTCCACTTCATACACAAAGAAGATGTAGATGGCCGTCTTACGTACTTTGTGCCCTTGTGCTAAAAATGCTGACTCAAACTAGAGGTTCACTTTGCACTGGTCTGATGTCTATTGTACAGTGTTGCAGTAGGTGAAGTTTGCAAAATTTCATTGGGGTCGAAACAATGCAATATGCAATATAAACAAGTGAAAACATGAACAAACACATGGAAGCTCCACTTCATACACAAAGAAGAAGATGTAGATGGCTTTCTTACGTACATTGTGCCCTTGTGCTAAAAATGCTAACCCAAACTAGAGGTTCACTTTGCACTGGTCTGATGTCTATTGTACAGCGTTGCAGTAGGTGAAGTTTGCAAAATTTCATTGGGGTCGAAACAATGCAATATGCAATATAAACAAGTGAAAACATGAACAAACAAATGGAAGCTCCACTTCATACACAAAGAAGAAGATGTAGATGGCCTTCTTACGTACATTGTGCCCTTGTGCTAAAAATGCTAACCCAAACTAGAGGTTCACTTTGCACTGGTCTGATGTCTATTGTACAGTGTTGCAGTAGGTGAAGTTTGCAAAATTTCATTGGGGTCGAAACAATGCAATATGCAATATAAACAAGTGAAAACATGAACAAACAAATGGAAGCTCCACTTCATACACAAAGAAGAAGATGTAGATGGCGTTCTTACGCACATTGTGCCCTTGTGCTAAAAATGCTAACCCAAACTAGAGGTTCACTTTGCACTGGTATGATGTCTATTGTACAGTGTTGCAGTAGGTGAAGTTTGCAAAATTTCATTGGGGTCGAAACAATACAATAAGCAATATAAACAAGTGAAAACATGAACAAACACATGGAAGCTCCACTTCATACACAAAGAAGAAGATGTAGATGGCGTTCTTACGCACATTGTGCCCTTGTGCTAAAAATGCTAACCCAAACTAGAGGTTCACTTTGCACTGGTCTGATGTCTATTGTACAGTGTTGCAGTTTCAGTGACCAGCGATGTAACCCTTTAGCGGATTGCGCGCCGCAGAAAACAGCGACTGAGGAGTGCACGTGACGTGACGCCGGTGGAGAGCGCCTTTGTGGGACAGTCACTCAGCCTAACTGCGCCGGCCGTGACGTCACGTAATGGATGCGCCGGCGCTCTCGGTGTCAGGCGCAGGGCTGAGGGAAGCCCGCCAGCTCGAGGGTCCTCCACTGCAAAGTGGAAGTGGGAGCCAGTGGTAACTCTTGCCGCGCGCTCGTTACCTGTCGGCTGCAGTCGCCGGCTCAAGGCTGAGATCAACAGCCCAAAATTCAGCCGCAAGTAGTTGGTTCCGAGATCTGTAATCTCATCAGAAACACGATAAATAAAATTAGAGGTATTCAGCCGTAACCATTTGTTTTCTTTTCTTAATATTTCGGCTATTGTTCAGCCATCATCGGAGAAAATGTGAAGACTAGCAGACTGTAGGCAGTGTTTCCGTCCATCTACTATACTGTGCCATCGTAGGAAACCGACGGCAATAGTGTATAAAGCTGCAACGCCTTAAGCGAAAATTATATTTAATCATAATCTTAGGTTAGAGTCATCCGTGTGTGTGTGTGTGTGTGTGTGTGTGTGTGTGTGTGTGTGTTGTCCTTGGCGTACGTTAGTTTAAGAAGTTTGTAAGTTTAGGAACTGATGACCATAGCAGTTAGGTCCAAAAGATTTACAAGCATTTGATCATTTGATTTATTTTTACATTCTTCAAAACTGAAACGCCAATATATAATTTAACTTGTAGCTATATTTTTAACATTACCTGATATTGCCGGTTTAGGAGGCGATGTATTAGTTTTATATTCTTTAAAAATGAAACGTCAAGATCGCAAATTAATAATTTATTTAATGACGACCGTTTCGGAGGACTGTGCCACCATAATCTGTTCATATACATTTTATAAGCTGGTCATAAAAAAATGAATATAAACTAATAAGTGCAACATAGCTCTTAATCATCATATAAAAAAACATAAATTGAAACATGATAGCTTACAAGATACATGTCCTCCGAAACCGATCGTCATTAAATAAATTATTAATTCCCGTTCTTGGCGTTTCATTTTGGAAAAAAATAATGTTATATTTTTGTAACCGTTAATTTTGCCAAACTGAACGTTTATTACTCTCTGAATTATAATTGAATTACTTCTTTAATGTGTCAGGGTTCCAAAATATTTACTTTTTGAGTTAGTTAAAATAAAAATCTGATTATTAGTGTTTTACATAATAAATAAATGCGAGGGTCGTCCACAAAATAAGTTCAGTTTCTACTTCTATCCGCGGCAGCGCTAAGATCGCAGTTCCGATCATGCGCGGCAGTTACCCTGACTCAAGGAGAAGACACGTACGCCACTTTCTGACCGCTGATGCCGACGTGTGCTTCGTAGTGTTTCTTTATAATGTCAGCCGTAATTGAAAATGCCGCCGCGTGTGAAATCAGATCTGTGATTCATTTTCTGAAATGCAAAGAAAGGTAAACCAAAGAAAATTCATAGGCAAATCTGCGAGGTTTGCGGACAAATTCTATGAGTGAGTCAATGGTTAGAAGATGGGACAGGCTGTTCAATGAAGGACGTGATCAAGTGCAAGATGAAGAACGAAGTGGACGCCCGTCTGTGGTTACTGATGAACTGGTTCACACATCTGAAGAGACTTTTATTTCTTTTTAGATCTAAAATCTGTCCTTGTGATCAAGTGATCAACACTTCAACGATGATGACGAGCTGGAAGAATATGTTACCACATGGTTGAGTACACGGGCGGCAATCTTCTATGAATAAGGCATACGAAATCTTTTGCCATGCTTTGACAAGTGCATGCAAAATTTCGCAAGCTATGTAGAAAATTAAATTTTTGTACAATACATATTTTTTCTGTATCTGTACACGTTTGTTTCATATAGCCAAATACTTTATGAACATACATCGTATTTCTGATGCAGTTTCTCTCGTTGTGGGATTCCTTACATTACTCTCTTATTATATGCAGAAATGGAATAGTTCTAGAAGCATTGACGATCTTTCAATAAATTAATGAAAGGAAGTAATAATTGTACTTCTTGCCGTCACTTTCACAGCCCGAAATATCGAACGATACCAATCGCTGAAGAGACAGACAAGCCGTACTTACAGAGAGATATGTCACTTTCGGCGTGTTATGCAGTCGCTCTACTGTGAACTTTTTCTGTCGCCTCCATCTGGATTTCACGTATCTTCCTGTACGTGTCGTATATCGTATATCGCTTACGATGTATCGTGTATCTTATGCCGCCTTAGCGCGAACGTCGCTTAAGGGAAATCGGTTGCATGCGGCGAGAACTGAAAATGGGCAGGGGCACTAGGTCAGTAGCGAGTAATTAAGTTGATAATCTGCGTATTACGAGAAACGCGAAAGGGTGTGATCGTGGAGTCCCCAATGCAACAGTGATCAGCAGGACCGCCTAGTAAGCCGGAGGATCGGGGTTCGAATCCCAGCTAGGCACAAATTTTCAGATTTCTGCATTGAATTGTTTCGGTACTCAGGAGTTATTAATGTTGCAAATTCATTGACTTCATATTCTGATGTATACTCTCGCAGAGACGAGATGTTCAACAAGTTGATGATAATTAGATCCAAAGAGAAATGCCCGCGCGAGAATGGTTGCGCGGTCTAAGGCGCCATGTCGGGGACTGTTGGGCCGCTCCCACCGGAGGCTCCAGTCCTCCGTAGGGCGTGTGTGTGTGTGTGTGTGTGTGTGTGTGTGTGTGTTGTCCTTGGCGTTAGTGTAAGTATTTTGTAAGTCTAGGTACTGATGAGCATAGCAGTTTGGTCTAATAGGTATTCAAAAATTTGATCACTGCATTTGTGGTTAACTTTGATACCAGAAAGTACAAAGTGTACTGCCATTTATGGTGAGTATATTTAATCACTCTCTTGGTTGACAGGATTGCAGTGCCGTTGTCTGGTTCTGTACGATTATGAGTCCCGGATTCCAAATTTTGTCAAGAATAAAGCCATGATCCCGATTAATTAAATTACTCGGCAGCCTAATTTCAATGACTGAACATTGTGTTCAAACAGCCCACAATACGACCTATGCCGATGTTAAGATATTATCGTCTGTATCATCCTTCTGGGAGTCGATTATTAGAGAATATATTGATTAATCGGGATGATAGTTTTATTCTTGACAAAATATGGAAACATTCACTCAAAATCGTACATAATCAAAGACAACGGCACTACAATCCTATGTAACTGATCCTGGTATGAGAATTAACCATAAATAAAATTAAATTAATTGTACAATACTTTGGAATAAATGCACCGTATGACTGAATAAGACTGACCACTTGAAAATTGTTTTGTACATAGTAAATGAACCAAATGACGTTATGGTAACAGTACAAAAACATAGGACAAATTGTTTCAAAAAAAGTTCAAATGTTTGTCATCCGAAGGGACCAAACTGCTAAGGTCATTGGTCCCTAGTCTTACCATCTACTTTAATTTATTCTAAGGACAACACACACACACACACACACGCGCGCGCATATGCCTGAGGGAAGACTCCAACCTCTAGTGGGAATGGTCGTGTACTCCACGACGTTGCGCCCCAGATCACACGGCCATTCCCATGCGGCGTACATGGTTTGATGAATTATTAAACTTTTCGCTGTTTAATTTGGTTGAATCATTGTAATATTTTTTTAATCATAAGAACTTAAGAATGACGCCATAGTGCGTCGAAACTAATAGTGCACAAAACATCTGCATTACTTGAAGGACATCCATTTATTTTGGATTGCTGTCAACGTTACGCTGCCCCTAGACGCGAAATATTACTGCACACATTGTTACGGGTAACTTTTCCAACATTGCGACGCCACCTTTTCCTCGCTGATGCCTTCGCCCCCTGTCCCCCCTCCCTTCGTCAGCCATAGTACACGCCTCCTGCCGCTACCAACAGCCAACACACAGCCAACGTACCGTGAATGAACAGTATAGTAACCGGAGAAGCCGAGTCATTACCAAACAATGCAGAAATTGGAAAAGCAGCGTTTCCTTTTGTTTGTCCAACTGCTTTGAAAACTCAGCTTTAAAGTGTCTGTCTGGAGGTAGCCTCTTAATATTTACAGTGTACTTAAACGCAATTACTTTTACAAGTACAGTAAACAATGTCTATAATTACCATGTGTGGGGGTATCAAATTACACAGAAAACCAAAGCAGTTCTGTTCGTGTTCATAAAAATGACATGTAAGGAGATTAGAAATTCTTGTATCCTCACTATGTTAACCCTTTTATGCCTGACTTTTTATCTGAAGCTATAAAAACTACCACGATTAATGTATAGTGCGTATATACTGAGAAAAATATTTTAAAAAATCATTAAAATTATTTTGCATTACTAGCAACAAAACGTTCATAGCTGGTCAGCTATATAGTCTTTCCATAATGTACCTGCTGCAGTAAATGTCACTATTAGGCCTCTCATCTTTCCAGAAAATAGCTCATAATGCAACAGTAGTATGTGACTTACTGCATTTACATGGCAAAGTAATCAAAGGCACATGTTAGGAGTAACTCAATGTAGCTATCGAACTCATTCAGTAGCACTCTGCAATTTATAATTTTTAGGACGAGATACTAGCATATGGAACACTATGTAAACAAGCAGCTACAAATGAATTTGTGGTAAAATGTTGATCAGTTGAGAGATAATGGAAAAAAATAAGATATGTGGCTGATCAGCTACACTATGCATTAAAGGGTTGATAATCACATTGATTCCATCGCTACCAAGCTTCACAGGATTACTCTCTGGGCCGGCCACGGTGGCCGACGAGACTGAGGCGCTCCAGTCACGGTCTGCGGGGCCACTACGGTCGGGGGTTCGAATCCCCCCTCGGGCATGGATATTTGTGCCGTCCTAGTTCGTTAGTAGTTCATAAGTAGTTTGTAAGTTTAGGGACTGATATCCCCGTAGTTAAGTCCCATAAACTATACAAACATTTGAACATTACTCTCTGGGCTAATCTGAATGTTTAATCAAAATTGCTTCCAGGCTCAGAAATTCAGTTCGGAATGAGATTTGACATGGTAGTAGTGCCCACTCGTAGAAGTTTTAAAGTACACTATCCACAACATTCCGAGTAAAAGGGCTCTAGAGCTTAGGCACAGCTAATTTGTGTCTTATACACTAGTCAATGGGCACTAACCAGAAACAAGACAAAATAGCTCAGGCAGTAATGTGGCGGTGTGTTAATGCAGATGAGCAGAGTTAATTAGTTCCTGCATCTAATTAATATTTTGATTAGAATATTTTATTTTTTTAAAGTCGTACAATTCGAAATACATTCAGCAATTAAAGTAGGTGCATTAAAGAGTTAGCAATTTCACTGCAACATTAATAATGTTCAAATATTTGACAAGCTTAAGGGACTTAACTGTGGGGGTATTCAGTCCCTAAACTTACAAAATACGTTTGAACTACTTTATACTAGAGACGACACAAACAGCCATGCCCGAGGGGGGATTCGAACCCCCGACGGGGACGGCCTCGCGCATCGTAGCATAGCGCCTCAATGAGCTCGGCCGCTCCGCTGCGGCATTGCAACATTAGGCGATATTGTAAGCTATGGGGGGAAGTCCTAGGATTTTTATCTGTCACTTTCCACTTCTTTCACCTCTGGCAGTACTGCTCATGTGAAAAATACCGAGTAGCACCGTGGTTCGGAACCCACGTTAAACTGTAGGTCCCCCTATAACTGGCTGGGTAAGTCAGTTCGAAGGTCGGAGGAAGGCAACGGCATACCACCTCCAAACAGGGCCATGCCTAGTAAAGCACTGTGGTGTTCAAACCAATCTTCGGATTGTTGACTGCTTTACCTTTTGGGGAGATTATAAATACTCATTGTAAATTATAGGAACCGGTTTCTTCGTGGAAAAGCAAAACAGAGCTGTTGGCCTATTGTAATTTATACAAACAAACAGACAGACACGATGAGTAAAAAAAAAAAAAAAAAAAAAAAAAAAAAAAAAAAAAAAAAAAAAAAAAAAAAGTATAAAAAACGTTTCTTGAAGGTATGTTCGAACTGGGTAGTCGACATTATGGGCAGACGCGCTTTCACCTGAGGTATTTGACCATGTTGCAGCATAGCCTTCACTGACCGTCTATCAGTTGTATATATGTTGCAGCTGAAACTTTACTGCCCATTTTCCCGGAATTTTTTGATAGTGCTCCTTTATGACTTCCGTGATTGGACACCCTTGAGGTACGCTCCTATCCTGCTTAAGTCCAATCCCGAACTGAATTTCCGAGACCTGCAGGTCTTCATATCAGAGGTTTATCGCAACTTCCTAGTAAGCAGGAAGTCCCTGGTTCGAATCCACTGCCCAGCACAACTTTTTAAGTCTGTGTTGTGTGATTCTAACATTTACTAGCAGCTGGGAGTCAAACAACGCAATTAAAAATCAAAATTTCTGTGATACGTTCGCAACTTCAGTCAGTATAGAAATCTTCCTGCTGTCCCACTAGTGATTGAACAAAAATATTCTGTTTCTTACCACAGTTAGTTATTCAGTTAAGAGGGTTGTTCAAATGAAAAGGCAGGAAACGGTACTGTCTGTATAATTGAAGTCTTTATTCAAAATTAAACGACTGAGGCGTGAGCACAAGTATCGCACTTTTTAACAAGTCGAAGGATTGTTTGTTCCCAGATATGACGATACATATGGTGGGAGACAAGAAATAGAAAGGAGAGTAGGGAGATTAATTTTTTGCTCTCGGTTTTGAAGACGAAATATTTCTTTATTTTATTCAGAAAGTGCGATATGTTATATTCGATCCAGCACACGATAAAGAAAATATCGATTCTATATTAAATACATAGCTAGTATTAAATAACTCTGTTTGAACAAAAGAGAGTATTTTGACTCTCAAATGTTTTAAGATAGATGAATAAAGCCAGTCTGATACAGTATGTTTGTTAACTTTGTGAAATATGTCATAAATAAAAATGTTAAATATTATGTTTATCTAGATTCAGTGTACAATTATGGTCAGTAAATAACTACCGATATCGAAATTATTACAGATTCGTAACATTTATATTATCGGGAATATAATCGAAGCAAGTACATCAGACGATAAAAAATTTTGTTCATGGCAATTTATAATTTCAATTATTCTTCCAACTAATCAATAATCACTCAAATCCTGCTTTAGAAATCATTTTAACCAAATAGAGAACTGCTGTGGTTGTCACAACTAGTCCTCTAGTATGTTCTTCGTCGTTTGAGTTGAAGCGCTTCCCTTTTTGATTTTTTGTAGCGGACCAAACAGATGGAAGTCACAGGACGACATGTCCGGGCTGTAGGGTGGATGCTCAAGCTGCTCCCACTTGAACCAGTACACTTTGTGTGATTCTGGAGACAACCGTACGCGCGTTCTCATGGTGCAGAATCACTCCCTCCGTGAGTATCTCATAGTACACGTTAATGTTAATGGTTTTTATCGTGCTCCAGGATTTCGAACCTGTAACGTCGAAAAAGACGGTGTGTGTAACTTTGCATGCAGAGAATAAATCCTTGAATTTTTAGGGGAGGTGAAGACGCATGCTTCCCGTGTCTATATGTCGCACTACGCTGTTGTAAAGCGACATACTCCAATTTCCTCCCGATTTGCTTGTTAAGATGTTTCGTAAATTTCATTTTTTATCTGTATAAATGATATGATGGAAAGAGTAATTTGTAAATGCAGATGTTTGATGATGATGCTGTGATGTATGTGAGGGTGTCGTCATCAATTGACTGTATTGGGATACAGATAACTTAGACAAAATTTCTAGTTGGTGTGGAGAATGGCAGGTAGCTCTAAATGTAGAAAAATGTAAGGTAATGTACGTTAGTAGTGAACGTCTTGATATAGTCGCTTCGTTCAGATACCTGGGCGATATGAAATGGAAGGAATATGTAAGGTCAGTTATAAGGCGAACAGCCGACTTTGCTTTATTGGGAGAGTTTAGAAAATGTACTTCATCTGTAAAGGAGACAATGTATAAAACGCCTGTACGTATACTTCTTTAGTACTGCTCAATAAGAAATGGAAGCAGTTCAGAGACGAGCAGCTAGATTCGTTACTGGTAGGTTCGACCAATGCGCAAGTGTCACAGAAATGCTCCGCGAAGTCAAATGGGAATCACTGTAGGAAAGACGACGTTCTTTTCGAGAAATTCTGTTGAAGAAATTTAGAGGGCTGGAATGAGAACCTGACTGCAGAACGATCTTGCTGCCGCCTACTTACATTTCGCGAAAAGATCACAAAGACAGTGAGCGCAGCTGACGCCTGTGGCAGTTGTCAGCTCTCCCCACACTTCTCCAGCCAAGCCAGTCGCTGCGGCGTGCAGGACAGACTGCTCTCATCAGAGCACAGAAGGCAAGCGTTTCCCGCAGGTAGAGCCCGCAGCGGCGTGCGGTGTCCTGCAGCACAGAGTAACATATACAGAAAAGCAGCCCACCCTAAACCACTGTCCTACGCTCCCCTCGTAGTTTCGTAAGATGCTAGCAGGTGTCAGGCGGTTCGCTGGCTTAGGGTGCCTCTCGCACGTCAGAGGGTAGCTTGGAGGGGAGGCTGAAGGGAGAGCTCAGGCAGCCTGCCATGAGGCCACGGCTGTGTCCGGCGTGCTGGCGTTTGAGGGGAAGTGGTGGTGCGGACAGTCGCTACCTTCCTGCCGCGGCCACAGACAAATATATACAGACAGGTAACCTCCCTCTGACGTGCAAGAGGCACCCTAAGCCAGGGAACGGCCTGACACCTGCTAGCGTCTTACGGAACTACGAGTGGAGCATAGGACAGTGGTTTATGGGGAGCTTCTCCTCTGTATATGTTACTCTATGCCGCAGCCTAAGAAAACGGCCTGGAATGTTTGCATTGGGCGAGTGGGGAGCGGGGTTCTGCACGCGTTTCACGCATCATGCTGCGGGATACTCCCGCAGCTAGGGAAACGGCCCTTTAATGGGTTTTCCGTGCTCGAGGAATTTTCTGAGTACCGGACATCGAACGACGAAAAAGACATTGAGAATAGCTTGAATTTTTTTTGTTGTCGGGGGGTAGGGGTGACGACGTATGCTTTGCGTCTCCAGGTGTCGAACTACGTTATCGCAAAGCGTCTTATTCAAATTTCAACCGATTTGGTTGTCAAGACGTTTCGTGCCTTTTCATTTGAACATCCCTCGTTTTATCGTGGCGGGTATCGCCACACTTTCTTCAGTGCTTCGTATGAAGCAGGTTTGTGTCCTCTAGAGATTCAGGGCGACCCGTTTTCTAAGGCCCGAAGCCGATCGGTAATGAAGGTCCGTGTGACTGGAGTGTCGACGTACCCGCGGGGGAGCTGAAAGGCGGGTTAATAACAGCGTCGACTCGCAGGTAGGCCGCGGTCGTTAGGATTACTGGCCACGTCCGCGACAAGGGCCGCGGCAGCGCGCCACGCGGCGACTAATGAACATTTCTTCTCCCCTCCCTCCCACTGCCAGCACCCCGTCCCTCCCCCCTCCCCAGACGCGAGCAAATCCTTGCAGCAGAGACCTCATTAAAGCGGCAGGCACGGCGGGCGCTGCGGATTTCGGTCGCAGACTCCCACAATTAAGACGCGGGACAATGGCAGCGGGGGGGGGGGGGGAGGGGGGGGAGGGGGGGCGCCCCACCCGACCCCGCGGCCGGACGCGCCCGTCAGCTGTCTTCTCAGCCGGGTAGCGACTGACTCCGGAAGTAGCAGAAGACAAGCTGTCGCGCGCTGTCGTGCGCCACGCTACCGCGCGAACGCTGTAATCGGTTTACAGATCAAAATCATGTGCAAATAGCCAGTGAGAAGAATCAAAACTGATAATACTCCTTAAATGTCATCTGTGAAATTGCTTTCCTAAATTGATGCAATCATTTTGCTTATTAAAGAATTCTGAAATCAAATTTAAGGGTCTCCACTAGCTATTTATTTATTCAATATAAAAAACTATATATATATATATATATATATATATATATATATATATATATATATTGTTTGTTGTGATCTTCAGTCCGGAGACTGATTTGATGCAGCTCTCCACACTAGCCTATCCTGAGCAAGCCTCTTCATCTCCACATAAGAACGGCAACCTACATCTGTCAGAATCTGCTTACTGTATCCATCTCTTGGTCTTCCTCTGCGATTTTTTCCCCACACACTTCCCTCCAACGCTAAATTCACAATTCCTTGATGTCTAAGAATGTGTCCTACCAATCTATCCCTTCTTTTAGTCAAGGTATGCCAGAAATTTCTTTTCTCCCCAATTCTGTTCAGTACCTCCTCATTAGTTACGCGATCCACCCACCTAATCTTCAGCATTCTTCTGTAGCACCATATTTCAAAAGCCTCAATCCTCTTCCTGTCCGCACTGTTTATCGTCCATGTCTCACTTCCATACAAGGCAACACTCCACACAAATGCCTTCAGAAAGGACTTCCTTAGGCTTAAATCAATATTCGAGGTTAACAAATTTCTCTTCTTCAAGAACGCTTTTCTACCCATTGCCATTCTGCATTTTATATCCTCTGTACTGCGACCGTCATTTGTTATTTTACTGCCCAAATAACAAAACTCATCTACCTCCTTTATTACTTCGTTTCCCAATCTAATTCCTTCAGCATCACCTGATTTTCTTACACTGCACTCCATTACCCTAGTTTTTCTCGTAAAGCAGTCAACAATCCGAAGATTGGTTTGAACACCACAGTGCTCTACTAGGCATGGTCCTGTTTGGAGGTGGTATGCCGTTGCCTTCCTCCGACCTTCGAACTGACATACCCAGGCAGTTATAGGAGGACCTACAGTTTAACGTGGGTTCCGACCCACAGAACTACTCGGTATTTTCCACATGAGCAGTACTGCCAGAGGTGAAAGAAGTGGGAAGTGATAGATAAAAATCCTAGGACCTGGCGGGGATCGAACCCGCGACCTTTGGATTTGTAGTCTGGCACTCTACCACGGTGCAACCGAGGCGCACATTATACATAAAAAAGTGAATTTACTTTAGACTGTCACTAACTGTATGCATTGACGACGTGCAAGCTTTTCATTCGTCAATAACAATAATTGGCAATATTTCACACTATGAAATATTTTCCCTTGACCTACCTATCTTTACAAGACTTTTACAAGAATTTACCATTGTCGGCGGTGCAGCACACCACGCCCGCCCACCGCCCGTGAGTGCAATGGTAAACATGGGCTTATCTTGTGTCGTCAAGGACCGCAGATTCTATTAAGGGCTACCAGGATATCCGCATTCCGATAATATACAAACACCGCAAAACAACGTCCGGCGTCTCACCACGGAGAGCGCATTATAATCTGAGGATGCCCTGCTAAACGGGGAAGCGCGTCATTAATTAAAAAATCAAACAATCTGCAAACAAGACGGTTTTTTACTGAAGGAATATTTATCATCACTGATTGTTGTACACCATGGACTGGATATCATTTTAAATGTTTTGGTTGCAACTGGAAGCTCTCGTCAGATTGGGACCCATCGTAGGAAGACGAGTGCTTCCAAAACAGATTCTCTGAAATCAAAGATGCCCATTTCCTTAGCGTTTATTTCATTGCAGAGCATTTACAACACGAGTTATGAAATGGTAGACAGTCCTCTTGTACCACTTCACAGTTCCTCTTATGTATAGGGCATATGACGAGGGAGATAGGGTGCCGACTGCTGAGATGGTTTTATGTCTGTGGAATTGAGATTGTGTGTCCGCCTCGCCATATATGCTGCCCGGGGAACTGACGTGCGGGTCTGGCTGCGTATGTGGCAGGCTGTATGTAATACACTTCGGTTTAAGTCAGGCAAGGCCAACATTTCCGCCCGGCTGGCCAAGTCCATTGTAGTTCTCCGCCCCCGACGCGACCGTGTGTCGCTAGTGTCGGCAATGGAGCGAGAGAGAGAGAAAGAGAGAGAGATAGATAGATGCGGAAAGAGTGAGATCGCACAGCACTGCTCTGTGTTGAACTGTCCCGCGGTCAGATCCAACGTAAACCAAGTAACAGAGGAAGCTCAGTTCTGTAATGTGGTCGAAGAACGGTAAAACAAGGAAACCATTTACCCTTTACAGTTACTTTTTGTATGGCAGAATCACTACGAAAAGCTGTAGAAAATATCTACATCTACGTGGGATACTCTGAAAATCACATTTAAGTGTCTGGCAGAGAGTTCATCGAACCACTTTAATACTATTTATCTCTCATTCCATTCTCGAATAGCGCGCGGGAAGAAAGAGCTCTGATTTCTCGTATTTTATTCTGATGATCATTTCTACCTATGTAAGTGGGAGTCAACAATATATTTTCGCATTCGGAGGAGAATGTTGGCGATTGGAGTGTTGTAAGCGGCCAATGCCGCAGCGATAAGCGCCATTGTTGTAATGATTCCCATCCCAGATCCTGTATCATTTCCGTAACGCTGTCTCCCCTGTATCGTGACAATACAAAACGAGATGCCCTTCTTTGGACTCTTCGATGTCCTCCGTCAAACCCACCTAACAAGGATCCCACACTGGGCAGCAATACTACAAAAAAGGACGAACAAGCGTAGTGTTTGCAGTTTCTTTAGTAGTTCTCTGGCATCTTTTAAGGGTTCTGCCAATAAAACGCTTTTCGCCTTTCTCACGACCTTATCTACGTGTTCTTTCCAGTATAAGTCTGAAGTAATAGTAATTCCTAAGTATTTTGTGGAGTTTACCGCCTTCACTTTTGATTGGTTTATCTTGTAAACAAAGTTTAACGGATTTCTTTTCGTACTCATGTGGACGACTTCACACTTCTCATTATTTAGAGTCAATAGCCAATTTTTACATCATAGTGAAATCTTATTCAGATCGTTCTGTGGTTGGTTTTGTTCTTCAGATGATTTTACTAGACGGTAAATGACGGCGTCATTTTCAAACAACCTAAGAGAACTACTTAGATTTTCTCCCAAATCATTTATCTAAATGAGGAACAGCAGAGGACCAATAACACTACCCTTTGGAATGCCCGATATCACCTCTGTTTTAGTCGATTCTTTACCATTGATTTCTACAAACTGTGTCTTGTCTGACAGGAAATCGCCTATCCAATCGCAAATGTGGGGCGATATACCATAACCGCGCAATTTGATTAAAAGCCGTTTGTGAGGTACGGTGTCAAAAGCCTTCTGGAAATAAACAAATACGGAATGATTTGCGAACTCTGTCTATAGCGCCCATCACTTTGTGTGAATAAAGAGCTAGTTGCGTTTCGTATGAACGTGTTACCTTGGGTAAATAGATAATTCTGTTCGAGATAATTCATAATATTTGAATACAGGATATGTTCGAAAACCCTGCTGCAAATTGACGTCAGTGAAATAGGCCTGTAGTTTAGTGGGTTACTCCTATTTCCTTTCTTGAATATACGTGTACCTGTGCAACTTACCAATCTTTTGGCACAGATCCTTCTTTGAGAGGGCGGTTGGATATATGGCTTTTAAGTAAGGAGCTATCGCTTCAGCATAATCAGATAGAAATCTAGTGGGTATATCCAAAACACGAATCGAAGAAATAAAGCAATTTTTAACCCAAATTTGATTCTATTAGCATTGTACATGCACACTCGTCATATATACAGTAGGCTTCTTCTGAAAGATATATGTTTCTTAAATGGACTAGTATCATAAACGTGCTATATTAAAAATAATTTTATATAAGAGCTATAGATATTTTTACAAGTAAATTCAAATGTTCAAACGTTGGTAAATCTGTCGGACTTAAGTACGTGGTCATTAGTCGGTAGATTACAAACTACTTACACTAAGGTAAACTAAGCTAAGGAAAACACAAACACCCATACCCCCGGGGGGGGGGGGGGGGGAGGGGACTCGAAGCCCCGACGGCGAACGGCCACGCGCACCGCATCATGGCGCTCCAGTACTCACGGCTAATCAGCCGTGGCTACAAGTAAATAATTTTTTGTAAAAACACAAGTCGAAAAGTAACAGAAAAATAGTGGTTTTAGGTGCATTTTCCCCCAGTTGAAGATGCTAGCGCACTTCGGGCGCGTTTTGACGGACACAGTACTTCCCCCACTTCTGCAATGCCTGCAGCATCTGTGGGAGCGAAACAGCTATATGCCAAGTGTTGCAAGGGGGAAACGAAGGAAGGCATTTTTTGCAACACAGGCTACTAATTGGACATGGCAATGTCGTACTTTTATAATCGGGATTTTAGCACTAATATATATTTCCTGCCTTTTTCATTCACCAAAGCTATAACTTTAATCATAATGAAATAAGTAAATTAGGAAGTATTCATGTGATTAGCAGAAACACATATCTTTCTTGAAAAACAAAACAATTTGCATTAAGCTGTTCAACATATTTGGAAACCTTTACTGGATTCCTTCATGAGAATGGATAATTTTCGAGACCTCAAGCTCAAAACAAAAGAGATATTACGTAACGCATAAAATTCAGTTTTATCCTGCCTTGCTGTAGCGGCGTTCTTTCTCGTCCTGCTCGCCACTCTGAGGGCGTCCGCGCCCGCGGGGCGGTGTTTCGCTATGCCTGGTTTAAGTGATAAACGTCCGACAGACCCAATAATTGCTTGTACCACGGCACTCAAAGGATTAAAATACTGTGATGCAGTCGAAACTGTCAAGAGCTAGACTGCAATGTGGAATGTCAAGTGAGTGCGTAAACTGGCGAGGGAGCTTCGCAGGACTTGGCACTACAGATTGCGGGTGAAGGAAAGGGGGTACCTGTCACCGCGAGCGAACCGGTCGTACATCGTCGTGCGTTGTCGTACCGTCATGCATAAGCTTCAAGTCAGCTTGAATTTATTGAGCCTACATTTTTCGACAAATATTTTAGACCTTATAGCTACGAACAGGCCTGACGTTATTAACGATGTCTGTATACAGACAGGAATGAGTGATCATGATATCGTCATAGCGTCAATGGTGACCAAAGTTCATAAACCAATCAAGAAGCCTATGACCTTGTTTTTGATAGGAAGAGCCGATAAGCAATTGTTAGGATCGCACTTAGAAAATGAATGGACATCGTTTAGTTCCGATACAATGGATGTAGAGGAACTGTGGAGTAAATTTAAATGCCTTGTACATAAAGGGTTAGAGAAAAGTCGATTAAGGATGGAAAAGATTCACTGTATTATAATAATGATGTTAGAAAGCTATTGAGAAAGCAAAGACTGTTGCACTCTCGGTTCAAAAAAGAACACGGAAATGATGATAGGCATAAGTCAGTAGAGATTTGTGCATCTACAGAAAAGATCAACGCGCGAAGCATACAATAATTACCACAGCCATACCTTAGCAAAACATCTTTTCGAGAACCCGAAAACATTCTGGTCCTATGTAAAATCGATAAGAGGGGTCAAAGCCCACTGTCCAGTCACTCTTTGATCATTCCGGGTCAGTAAGAGAAGAAAGCAAACGGAAAGCTGAAGTTCTAAATTCAACCTCTAAGAAATCTTGCACGCAGGAGGACCACACAAATGTACTATCATTTGATCAAAGTACTAATTCCGAAATGGAGAACATATTAATAGGTATTTCCGGTGTAGAGAGCAGCTGAGAGAGCTAAATACGAAAAAGTCTACTGGTCCGAATGGAATACCAGTTCGGTTTTACAAAGAGTATTCTGCGGCATTGGTCCCTTACTTAGCTCGCATTTTTCGCAATCTTTAATTCAGCGTTAATGTTAATTTCCTAGTGATTGGAAAACAGCGCAGGTGACTCCCGTTTATAAGAAAGGAAAGAGAACTGACCCGCATAATTACAGGCCAATATCGTAGACACCAGTTTCCTGTAGAATTTGAGCATATTCTCACTTTGAAAATAGTAAATTTCCTTCAGACGGAAAAGCTTCTTTCTATGAATCAGCACGGGTTAAAGAAACATTGCTCATGCGAAACTCAGCTTGCCCTTTTCTCACATAACATCTTGCGAGGCATGGATGAAGGGCAACAGGCGGATTGTGTTTTTCTCGACTTCACAGATTAGTAACTGGCTGGAAGACTTCCTAAGTAACAGAACGCAGTACGTTGTTCTCGACGGCGAGTGTTCATCAGAGACGTGTGTATCGTCAGGCGTGCCCCGGGGGGAGTGATAGGACCGCTATTATTTTCTACCCCTATAAATGATCTGATGGACAGTGTATCTTGTAATCTGCGGCTGTTTGCTTATGATGCTGTGATGTATGGGACGCTGTCGCCTTTGATTGATTGTAATAGCATACAGGATGACAAAATTTCTAGTTGGTGTGAAGAATGGCAGCTAACTCTCAATGTAGAAAAATGTAAGGTGATGCGCATGAGTAGGAAAAACAATCCCATAATGTTCGAATACAGCATTAGTAGTGAGCTACTTGATGCAGTCGCGTCGTTCAAATATCTAGGCGTAACATTGCAGAGCGATATGAAATTGAACGAATATGTAAGGACAGCTGAGAGTAAGGCGGACAGCCGACTTCGGTTTATTGGGAGAATTTTGGGAAGATGTACTTCACCTGTAAAGGAGACGGCGTATAAAACGCTTGTACGACCACGTCTTGGAGATTGCTCAGCTGTTTGGGACCCGCAGCAGATCAGTTTAAAGGAAGACATAGAAGCAGTTCAGAGGCGATCAGCTAGGTTCGTTACTGGTAGGTTCGACCAACGCGCGAGTGTCACGGAAATGCTCTGGGAAGTCCATTGGGGATCGCTGGAGGAACGACGACGCTCTTTTCGTGAATTTCGGCTGAGGAAATTTAGAGGGCCGGGATTTTAAGCTGAGTTTAGTACGATCTTGCTGCCGCCTACTTACATTTCGCGTAAAGATCACAAAGACAAGATAAGAGAAATCAGGGCTCGTACGGAGGCATATAGACCTTATTTTTTTCCTCGTTCTACTTGGAATAGGAAAGAAAATGCCTATTAGTGGTACAGTGTACCCTCCGCCACGCACCTTAGGGAGGATTGCGGAGTATGTATGTAGATGTAGATGTAGCACAAAGTTGCTTGTGTTACCAGAAGACGCTTCAGTATCATATGAGAAATGTAACTCGGGAGTTGTCGGAGTTGATGCAATTAGAGTTGGCAGCTAAATTTCTTTACGACGGTATTATAAGTGCAATTCATACGATTGTTCCGCAGATTCTGAAAAGTGTTTTATTTTATATTTTCCGAATTATTACGATAAACATTCTTGCTGATATTAAAGGGGAGGGTGGAGTCTGACGAATTCTGCTTCCCTTTCCTGTAAAGTAACTTGAATATAACGTAGCTAAACATGATCTGTGAAGTGCTAGTATTACATGGCAAACCGAAAGATTGTTTCTGAATGTTCGTATTGTTCCCTTAAGTCCCATTGTTTTTAGTTTGTAAAATATCAGAGGAACATTGAATACTCAACAGCACATAGAAATAGTACACAATTTTTCAACGAGGAAGAGAATACGAGATACCTGTAAAAGAAGTCATAAAGTCGCGAGGGAAAACGTTCGGTTCTAGGTGCCATGTCACAGACTTGGGTGCGTGTGTTGTCTTAGACTACGTTTAAGTTAATATAAATATGGGCGTAAACTTCAGTGGCCATTTGTTTATCACTTTCAAGAAAGTTCTTTACGGTATTAGACCGCGTCGTGATCGTGTAAGACCAACCGTCCACTATTGCAAGTCAGACGAATACACTGAAGAAGGTAATTTGCAATGGTGACCGAAACGCCGGTGTTTTTACATGATGACGATGTGGACAAGTATTTGAATTTAGTTCATAAATAATATGTTATTAGTTTTAAGACTTAGTTACGAAATTGTATTTGTGTTTGAAAAGCATTTCTGTAACTTTCTATGTACCATTTGTGACAAAAATCAATGCAGTTGTGTAAAGTCCTAGAACACAATCGCACATTTGGTGCGATATTCCATAAGCATGCAATTTCATTAGAAGCCGCTTGTGAGGTACTGTGTCAAAAGTCTTCCGGAAATCCAATAATATGGAATTGATTTGAGATCCCTTGTCGATGTCACTTATAACTTCATGTGAATAAAGGGCAAGCTGTATCTCGCAAGAGCGATACTTTCTGAATCCGCGTTGACTATTGGTCAATAGGTCATTAAAATGTTCAAATGTTTATTAAGCTTAAGGGACATAACTACGGGGTCATCAGTCCCTAAACATACAAACTACTTATGAACTACCTACAACTAAGGACGGCACAAATGTCCATGCCCGAGGGGGGATTCGAACCCCCGACCGTAGAATAGGTCATTCTCTTCGAGATAGTTCATAATGTTCGAATGAAATATTCGTTCCAAAATCCTACTGCAAATCGACGACAAAGAGATGGGCCTATAATTATGCATTTCTTGAATAATGGAGTGGCCTGGATAAATTTCCAGTCTTTGGGTATGTATCTTTCGCTGAGTGATCGGTTGTATATGGTAGCTACGTATGGAGCTATTGCATCAGCATACTCTGCGAGGAATCTAGTCGGTATTCAATTTGGCCCGGAAGATTTGTTTTTGTTTATTGACTTAAGTTGTTTTACTACTCCAGTAACATCTACTTCTAAATTTCGCATGCTGGCAGCTGTTCTTGGTTCGAATTTTGGAGTATTCGCTTTGTCTTCTTTGGTGAAAGAATTTCAGAAAGCTGTGTTTAGCAATTATACTTTAGCAGTACTGTCATGGGTAGTATTACCATTGCTATCGGGTAGTGAAGGTATTGTTCACATATGACCAGAATTTCTTAGGATTTTCTGCCAGATTACGAGACATTTCGTTGTGGAATCTATCATAAGCTTCTCGCATTGAAGTCCGCGCTAGATTGCGAGTGTCTGTAAAAGATTGTCAGTCTTGGGGATTGGTTGTCTGTTTAAATTTTGCATACGTTTTTCTTTGCTTCTGCAACAGTGATCTGACCTGTTTTCGTATAAATCTCACGATTGCTACTGATATTTTTTCTTTGAAAGTAAGCCACAACTCATTTGCACTAGCATTTTTAGTTTTGAAAGACAGGAGACTGTCATTCACGAAAGCGTGAAGCGAATTTTTATGTGCTCTTTTGAATAGATCTATTTTTTCGTTTATTTTCGGTGCATATTCAGTCTCGCTACTACAACTCTATTGTCGCTAATCCCTGTATCTGTTTTGATGGTCTTTACTAGCTGAGGTTTATTTGTTGCTAGGAGATCAAGGGTATTTTCACAATCATTTCGTATTCTAGTGGGTTTATGAACTAACTGTTCGAAGTAATTTTCAGAAGAAGCATTCACAACTAGTTCGGGAGATGTTCTATATTTGCCTCCGGTTTTGAATACTTATTTATGACAACTTATCGAGGGTAAATTAAAGTCGCCACCGATTGTAACAGTACACTTCGGGTACCTGTTTGAAATGTGATTCAAGCTTTCTTTGAAGATTTCGGCAATTGCATCGTCTGAGTCAGCACCGATAAAAAGATCGAATTATTAATTTAGTCCTGTTGTCAGGTATAACCTCTACCCATACCAACTCAAAGGAAGTATCTGCCTCAATTTCGCTGCAGGTTAAACCGTTTGTAACAGCAATGACGACGCCACCCACTTTTTTATTTAATCTTTCCTTTCTGCATTTGGCCATTTGTAAAAATTTAGGGCGAACTTATCTCGAGCTTCAGGCAACTTTCAGATACTATAACGGTTTGTGTCAGTACCTTCTATCAGCGCTTGGAGTTCTGGAACTTTCCCAACATACCTACGACAATTTACACCAATGGTTCCTACATCTGCATTCGTCCTGTGTCTGAGCAGCACCCATTTTGTGTGCTAACCTAAAACAAACCGCCCAGGCCACGCCACACAGCTCCCGCTACCCGCGTAGCCGCTTCCTGCGTATAGTGGATTGACCTTTTTAGCGGAACCCGATAACCCACACCTTATGGCGCAAGTCGAGGAATCTGCAGCCTATACGGTCGCAGAACCGTCTGAGCCTCTGATTCAGACCCTCCTCTCAGCTCTGAACCAGATGTCTGCAGTCAGTCCTGTCGACTATGTTGCAGATGATGAATTCTGTCTTCAGCTTGCAAGCAAGTAACCACAACAACACGTAGCAATAAAATTCAGAATGTGAAAAGTTATTTACATCTTGTACCGAAACCAGGCAGGACAGGAAAGGGAAGAAGTGGTTCAGAAAGACATAGGACAAGGTTGTAGTATACCCTTGTTGGCTTTCAGTCTATATAAAGGAAATTGGGATGATATTTGGTGACGTCATTTAATTTCAGGACGAAGGAATATAAGCTTTATATTACGTCGATGGCGCTGTTATTCTGTCAGAGATGCAAACGACTGGGAGATTCACTTTTAATTGTTAACGTTTAGAACGCTGATTAAAGATGAACGTCAACAAAAGTAAAGCAAGGAATTAAAAATTTAAAGACTAAAATACCTAAAATGTTTAGAACATATTGCAACACCATATTTATATACATTGTTATAGTTAATAGCAGAAAATCTCCAGTAAAGAAACTAAATGACATGCTGTGGAAATTTATCGACTGCTACCAAGAGCAAATCTTGTAATCGAATTCATAACTGATCATTTATAGCAGTCACATTTGTAACAGCTTCCATCGTTATGAGTGATATTCAGATAATCTCGCGATGGCTATAGCGTAACAAGTGAAAGTCTCAAGGACGCATTACAATGACGACGATTAAGTGTTACATTGTACCGAAGTGCAAAGATCTGAAGATCGGGACTTTGGCTGTAATAAATAGTTAAAACCTTCCTACGTCTCGCACAAATCGCTAGACTGCCCCGTAATTTCATTCAGATACTCCAGAGACTTTATGTCATGCAATGAAATATGTAATACAGGCATTTGTGATAATATCAGTGAAATTGAAATAGAAATCAGAGAAAATGTTCAAATGTTTGTATAGCTTATGGGACTTAACTATGGGGTCATCAGTCCATAAACTTACAAACTACTTACGAACTAGCTAATACTAAGGACGGCACAAATATCCATGCCCGAGGGGGATTCGAGCCCCCGACCGTAGTGGCCGTGCAGACCGTGACTGGAGCGCCTCAGCCCCCTCGGCCACCGCGGCCGGCTCAGAAATCAGAGAACGGATTGGTGTCCCGCACATTAAGAATGTCCAGTTGATAATAAGAAAATAGATCCATCAGATACGGTTATCTTGCAGGAATAGAGACAGCCGTGCGGGAGTAGCCGAGTGGTCTGGAGCGCCACGTTGCGGATCGCGTCAGGGGTTCGAATCCCCCCTCGGGCATGGATGTTTGTGCCGTCTTTAGTATAAGGTACTTTATATGTACTTTGTATGTTATGTCCCATAAGCTTTACAAACGACATTTTTGAAGACACACACACACACACAGAGAGAGAGAGAGAGAGAGAGAGAGAGAGAGAGAGAAGAGGCATATAATGACAATAATGGCAATGGGCGAAAAGAGTGGCGAAATGGCAAATATTAAGAAATAATATTTGTGTAACATAGTAACTTAATAACCTGTTTCATGTATGGATTAGGCTAAATAACTTCTTCCTGTGCTTATTTCGCCTACATAATTCCAAGTCTCTCTTGCCAGTAGGTATCTCCGGAGATCTGTTTGTACCGCAGTAGTACCATTATGGACATTGACGTCAGTTTTTTACTGTGATCTATGAAACTTCGATCTCTACCGTATACTCCCGAGAAAACGACATAACATTTTGAAGAAATTTCGCACATTGCCGTAAAAATTTAGCTATGGTGGTAATGAAGTGTCACTTCCCTTCAAAAAAAATAAAATTCAATTCAATTCAGTTAAAATAAAAAGAAGACAGTTTTCTTGTAAAACTTTATCCTTTTTTGTCTCTCATATCAGAAAATTGCTTGTGGTTCCAAAGAAGAGAATAGTTGCGGCGGTAGCTGGATTGCCCTTATGAAATATGTAGTTACGAAAATAGAGGCGCAAAATAACCCTTGAGGAACTAGTTACTGTACATTATTAAGAAATGAATACTGATAAGCTGTGTGGCGAGCTCTGATTACGTTACTTTGTATGCAGATAAAGTGTTAGAAGGTTCGGAAGTGGAAGGCCACTAGGAAGTAAAACAAGGAAAAGTGGCAGAGAAGTGCCCGCACACAATACAACTTGCAGTGATGAAATGGCACCTCGTAATTTTCGTTTACCCATCAGATATACTATCTTCACTTTAATGCCGGATGGTGTAATGTCTGCCACTTAATTGCCTCCCTTTTCTTTCCAAAGTAAGTCTCATTTTTAGCGTTCGGTCAATATTTTTTTTCGTTTAACACAGACACAGAATCACAATGCTTTCAGAGTTGATATTGTGCCTCTTGTGATTCAGATACGGGAAGAGGCAGAATAGTATAATGTGTTGCACAGGAGGAGCAGGTAAAGCATTTCAATTAAGCAAGCGTCTCTGGCGCCGTATTCCTTCCAGCGCGCTACAAAGAAGGGAGTTCTCTCTCCTCTTTCCTCATTCTGCCCGCTAGAGCAGCCCATTATAATACTCTGCTACCCTTTTCCCACAAAGAGTTTATTGCACTGCATTGTGGTCTCAGAGATAATGTTACAGCTGAAGGCAGAATGGCTCGTTATAATTAACGAGGAGATATTCTTTCGGAAACTTCCTCACGATTCTGTTATTAACATTCGTCTCACATTGTAGTACTTTTATTTATTTACTCGTTATGCCGCTCGCTTTTTATCTGTACGTGACTGCAAGACATAAAAGCGCAAATAAAAACGCCTGTTTGTTCCGAAGCGAAATACCCTATTCGGGAAACACATACAGTATCGTTCAAAACTATGAATTCGGAAAACAATATCTTGTCGAGAATATTTTAATGAAATAACTTAATTACCAAATCTGTAAAGTGTGTATTTCGTCTTCTGACATATCTTATATAACTACACGTAGTTCTTGTCGTTTCTTAGGTGTGCGTTTATTCTTTCTCACGTTGAATATTTTATCAATTTCAGAAACTGTGGTTAATATAAATTTAAATAAGGCAGGGTAGTAGCTTTGGTTTTCAACCGATTTCAGGCAGCTAGTACCCTTCACCAGGTGTATAACTGTGTCCTATTCTTATGTTAGTCAATGTATGTCTTCCGTGTCTCTGTCCATGCATTTTACCCTTTCTTCCATTTCGGTCTCTTTTTCTTTCATCTTAATCTTTATGATCGTAAAACTATGTGTCTGACAATAATATACTTCTCCAGTCTTGTAGAGTGGAATATTGTGAAATGTGTTTCGAATGGAGGTGGCAGTAAAAACGTAATAAACTACAACCTCAAGCATGATGTATCGAATTTTCATGTACCTCATTGTTTGTGATGTCATATCTCCTTAACTATATTGTCGTTGCTGGATTTTATCCCCACAGAAATTGATTCAACACGTTAAGGAACATTATAAGTATCACGCTTTGTAGCAATCGGTCTATTAATATAGGAGGAGATGGGGAACATTTTCGCATGATGTAGCAGTTCTACGTGAATTTCATTAATATCATGTTTCCCGAACTATGTGTCGTAAGCGATTGCTATCCCCACAGCTATCATCGTCTCATAGTAAGGAATAAGTGTACGCTTGGTGGAAATTGATCTAGAAGCTCAGAGGTAGATGTGGACATATAGAGACACCACACACACACACACACACATACACACACATACACACATATACATACAATATACACAAACCAACTACGGACCTAATACGCTGACGTAGAAGGCGGAGAGGTGATACTCCGACGTGGAGCGTTCAAGGTCGTGGATAGGGAAGTCCTTGCCGGCGTTCAAGGTCGTGGATAGGGAAGTCCTTGCCGCCTCTCATAGACGGAACAACATCAACCTCTACGTTTACTGCTTTAAAGGTTTTTCATAGTAAAGAAACAGAGATAGTCATTTAATTATTATCAGTCAGTCTTTGCCTCTTACAGTTAACAAAATCTTAAAAATTATTAATAGCATGTAGCATGTACAAATCTTTACGATAATAATAAAACTAAAACTGTTACTTCAGATCGATCCCCGAATAAGATCTAGCCAATTTGAGGGTTTTAAAAAAATACATCGATTAAACTGGAAAAATAATTGATACTTCTTTAAACTTTCGAACAAATAAATCTTGATTTACCCCAGACTATACTGCCAGTACATGGCAAATCTGAGAAGGTGAACTTCGATGAGTTACAGTAAATGTTTTATTTTAGGGGTTGCAACGGTTTTTAGATACATCTATAAATCAAACAAAAATATCGACCCTCTTTAAAAAATCAATCGGTAGACCGTTTTCAGCCTTACAGCTTTCGGATTTATCATACTTCAATCTGAGCTTTTTTTCAAAATTAAAAGAGTTGTAGTTAAGTGGGGTAGCCGTGAGTCGTGTCGGTATAGCTCAGTGGTAGAGCGCTACCCGCGAAAGGCAAAGGTCCCAGGTTCGAGTCCCGGTTCCGGCAAGCAATTTTAATCTACCAGAAAGTTTCATATCAGCGCACACTCCGCTGCAGAGTGAAAGTTTCATTCTGGATACATCCCTTAGGCTGCAGCTAAGCCATGTCTCCACCATATCCTTTCTTCCAGGAGTGCTAGTCTTGCATGGTTCGCAGGAGAGCTTCTGTGAAGTTTGGAAAGTAGGAGGCGAGGTACTGGCAGAGTTGTGTGGGAGACCCATGAGTCGTGTCGGGGTAGCTCAGTGGGAGAGCGCTTACCAGCGAAAGCCAAAGGTCCCATGTTAGAGTCCCGGTTCCGGCACGCAGTTTTAAACTGCCAGAAAGTTTCAGTTCTATTAACATTGTATTTCCTATACGCTCATATTTTTCGTATCAGGTAACATTTTTCTACAAATTTAACACAGGATCGATAGAGAATGCTTGGATGCCGTGATCACACCCCCACAATTTGTAATCAGGGCATGACCGTAAATCGCAGTAATTTTCATGTGATTTTTGTCTTTCAATAAATGTGTCATTTCAGTTCAACTGCTTATGTATGTGTTTCTGCCTCCTCTACTATACAGCGATACGGGATGAGGGAGCGACTTTCGTGACATTTTCCACACCTCGTCTAATAAACGTCCTCCGTATTCCAAGCAGATGACGTGGCACCTGTCTGTTCACACTGGTCACGTGCAGAGGAGAGCGGTAGACCTCCCACCTGCTATGTCGTTTCGTTTTAAGTATAGCTCAAGAGTGCGTAATATTATACAGACAGGTATTATACTGAAACTTCCTGGCAGATTAAAATTGTGAGCCGGAACCGGGACTCGAAACTGGGACCTTTGTCTTTCGTGGGCAAGCGCTCTACCGACGGAGCTATTCCAACACGACTCTCGATGCCACCTCACAACTTTACTTCCGCCAGTACCTCGCCTCCTACTTTCCAAACTTCACGGAAGCTCTCCTGCGATACATGCAATACTAGCACTCCTGGAAAAAAGGATATGGTGGAGACATGGCTTAGCCACAGAATGCTAGACATTGTGTCGAAATGCGACATTTTTATGAGAAATCACTTCCACTTACTGATTTATTGCTTCACCGTTTCCCGAATCATCTCTAAACGTGAACTCGATCAGTAAAGACCAAAATTAAAGAATTTTCAAACCCAGGAGTCTACAAAAATTCTTCAGATAACTGTACGAAATATTACATCGGACAAAGATAAAGAAACATCAATATAAGAATTTAGGAAAGATATTTTCATATATTGCATCAAAGCTGATTTTCGGTGTTGACATTCTGACTTGTTTCGCGCTTTTCCAATTTTCTTAAGGCTTTTTTTTATATTTGGACGCTGTGTAGGTCACGCTGTTTATTTCGATGTGGCTCAAGAAAATGGACAAAGCTCGAAACTAGTCAGCATATCAATAAATAAAAGGAGCTTTGGTGCAATATATGAAAATGTCTTTCTTAGAATATTTGAAAGCTACAAAACACGATGTATTTAAAACTATTGAATATAAGATTCAAAGAAATGAAAGTCACAGAGAAGAACACATCGAAAACATTGTAAACATTTTGCATAAAATTTCTAAAGGCCTGCCATAAATATTGTGGAAGAATTTGAAATATACACATACATGAAAAATTTCCCGAACGACATTAGGAACAAACCAGTTAAAAATATAAAGCCCACTTAAAAAATTTCAGTTACATTTTCGACCCCTAAAACAGATGACTGTATAAAATCATAGACAACACATAAAAAAAGTTTCGCGAAATAGTATCCATGTAACACCTGCACCATCCCTGACAACCAAACATAAAATATTGTAAATATATTATGCCTATCAACCAACGGTCAAAACAAGTAGATCTCACAATGATTTCAAGAAAATTTCAATTTGCATAAAAATGTGTAATTAATACTAATATCTTGAAATAGATAGCTGACAGTTTGCCTTTGGTTGCCATATGTGCGTCACCTGTATCTAGATTAAATAGAAGTACAAGGTTGTAATTTATTACGTCTATACTCCCCACTCATGTGGCAATACATTTTGGAAACAGTTTCGTAATAAGTCTAACAATCTCAACGGATGGTGAGGAGATAACATTTATTTTACCCAGTTTCGGCAATTACTGGGTTTGCCTCAATCAGAATTCTTTTAAAGGTTATAACATAAATTACTTTTTTTTCAAAAGATTCACAGTCTGTAAGAATAAAATGTAAGTACTAGTTTGGTATATAACATGGAAGCAGTATTTACAAGTGACACAATAAAATTATAGATAAGCGATGAAGCTTAAATCAATGAAAATTAAAGGCTAGGCACTAAGGAATGCTCACTTGTGCGGAAGTGGCTTGTCCGCGGTAGAATTGTTAGAAATGTTACAAAGAGCTATACTTAACATAAATAAATAAGATTGCGAATGAGTCATTTTAAAAGTACAAAAAATAGTTGAGTGAATTAATTCGCATCAACTTGGAAGAATTTCAGACACTGCACTAAATAAAGTCGAAGATATTAATTTTTGATGCAGGCAATCCTAGTAATTTTATTTCGGCCAAGGACTGTATCACCACCCACTGAATTTGTAAACAGTCGCTGAAAAAAAAGCAACTATGTTCAAAATATCGAACTATGACGTTCATACGAAACCGTTCCATCAAACATCAGGTTTTACTCTATCACTTCTCTATTACGTCTCTATTACTAGCATAATTTGTAATAGATTTCACACATGAATATATACCCGCAAAATTATATCACTGTGCAACACATAGATCAATAGATATGACATAGTAAATGAATACTGCGATAGGTAAAACAATGTCAGATCATGCACCACGTTTTAATACATTTGTTATTTGCTACTAAGACACTACCGCAGTCCAGTCAGCTTAAAGATATTGCTGAAAGCTGACAGTGCTGTTGACATTTTTCAACTATGAAGCGCAAACAGCTCATGCGAAACCAGTAGCTTTCTATAGAACAATTACAAAGTGTTTCCAGAGGCACATTTACAAAATCGTCTTGTAGAAACATAAGATAGAGGTGTGTAGCCAAATACATATCACAGGGACAATCTCATAAATACTGCGGAATGGGTTTGAAATTTCTCTTATGTCGTCTGCCAAAGGGTGGGCTCACAAATGACTTTATTCATATTAGCTCCAGTACAGGATGCGAAAAATATTGTTTGTAATCAAGTTTTGTTATGTGTAATTTGTATTTTATAACTATTTTTATTTCATTGGATACTGCACTTACAATTTTGTACATTACGCATATTTCTTTGTCTTACTCTTTCATAATATCTGTTGTAATGAATAAATGAAGAAATCTTTTTCGAATTTTGAATTTCGTTTCGAATATAAGACTGGAAAAATGCATAAACACTCGGGCAATACCGGGTATATCAGCTAGCAGATCAATAAATACAAACGAATAAAGATTTACAGTAATAGAAACTGCCTTCTTGTAAGAAGTTTAGATATATATTCATTCGGAGATTTGCTAGTTTATAAAGACTAACAGACGGAAACTACGATTTTATGTGAAACAAACTTTAAAATACAATATCTTTTCCTCCACGATCCGATTTGGATGAAATAAAAGCGCATGTGTTGGTCCAAACAACGCTGAAGTTAACTATGAAAACCCTATGAAATTCGTCTAGCAGATATTATATATGAATGTTGAAATAAACTGAAGACTTATAAGACTATTTTGCAGTTTTAGTATAGTAAAACATAATAGATTTCAGTACGTGAAAATTAAATAGCTCTTATAAACACTCTCGTTATTTCGAGGTTGGTGATATATTAGCCCTTCACTTCTTTCTCTCGAACTGCCACGACGCCTGTAAATCTACAAATTCTGCGTGGAACAGAACAGTTAAATGTTTTTGTGGCCGGTGAAAGTGACTTTACCTGCGGAGAAAATTAGTTCACAAACACATATGAGATCGGTGTTCACTCACTGAAACAGATGATGCAGAGCAGTGGACATAAGTAATGTCACAATACACATTTATGAACCACAGTGAGTGAAGTGTTGACGGAGAAAACCAGGACTTGACGAATGACGTAATTCAAATAAAATTGGAAAACGTGTCAATTCGCAAAGTAAACAATTGGTATAGCAAGGAAGTGATATTATAAATGCAGAAGCACAAGCTGGAGAGACGTGTATTGCAATATTTTTTGCGATGAATGTTTGTGGTCAAACGACTGGGGAAGTGTAGGGGCTTTGCACTTTCAAACTTGGTCTCATAATAAATTATTGGTCGTTCTAAAGTAATGAACTGGATAATAAATTTGGTTTCTATGTTCGCAAAGAAGTGAGATGACGTAGAGGTGAGATGAGAAAATCATGTAACATTGTTTCCGTTACGAATGTAAGAATCTACGAAAATGTTGGTGTGGTGTTAACCAACTGACTATCTCCATTGTCCTTAAAGTTTTAGTATTGTATCGTAAAGAAAGCTAATCCGCTTTTCATGGACTGAAGAAACTTAGACAACCGCCTTTATGCATTCATTTGGTGAGTTCACTTTGACAAAACCACCATCTTTAAGGTAACGCATGTTATCAAGAGGGTGTGGAGGACTGTATCTCATGGTCGTCGTATAAAATGTCCTAAAAATACAAAATTTGTTGCTTTATCCTGATAACTTACTTTTAAAGATATACTGATATGTCAATATGTCCTGAAATCTGATAAATCTTTACAACAACATTCTTTCATATCGTTATGAAGAAACACGATTCAAAACAGAATTTCCGTTAATTGTTAACAAATTGTTCTCAAAATATAATTTATAAAGAAATTTGATGCTTAAACACGATGTTGTTCGTAAAATATTGAATGTGACCTTCATTAACTGAGAATTTCAAATATTTACAGAATTTGGAAAAAGTCATATTTAAAAAATAATATATATGCTTTCAGAATTTTGCTATGTAATGTGCCTGGCTAGATAACGATATTTTCAAATAGTGGGAATGAAGCCCCCCCCCCAACCTCTCCGATGCCGTGGTGTTATTAGGGTCTGTGCAATAAAATGCTTGTGCAGTATGCCGAAGTGCCTACACCTGAACCGTTTAAGTCTGCTTCAAATGAAAGACCGACTGACTCTCTAAAAATAATGCTTTGTTCCTTTCGAGGTGCGACACGGTAAGTCATTACCCGGTAGAGAGAAGACGGGCAGAGTGGAAGAGCGTTTAACAATGGCTATTATCATCATTTGACACGAGAAAACGTGACAAACGAGACAGAAAATTGTTTTACTACATAAGGTACTTGACGAAATTTCTGTTTCTCCCCCCGCCTCCTCCCCTCCCCCAAGCGTCCCCTTTCCAGCCTCCAACTTAAGGACCGCCGACATTCATAACAATTGTTATTTCTCCTCTAAAAACAAAACTGGAGGAAATTTGCACATAGTCATCTTTCATCTACTACATGTTTCATGTAAAGATCATCTTGTCGTCTACCGCACCAGGCATGAGCTTACGACACTTTAAAGTGCACTGCAGAAACTAATCCGTATTAACCGTCCTACTCTACTTGTGAATCGAGCGACGGAAAAATGCCTGCGTAGGTCCTCTCACATATTTTCATGACTCTCAGGCGAGATGGACAAGAAAATAATGGATACATTAAACTCTGGTTTTGTGCTTTTACGCGTAGTTGCATTCCTTTGACAGATTCCTACCCACACTGCTTGAGAATTTATGCTATACTTTATTATGGCCTACTGCATGTACATCAGTCACTTTCGTTCTTCTGTCAAGTCTCCTTGTTCAGCAGTCCAAACACTGAAATTCTTATCGAAGATACTGCCAGTCTTAAACTTCTTTCTATGTCGTTTTAACTGTCATCACAAAAGTTGCTACTGGACAAGTGAGTAAACCATTCATAATCTAAATGTTAATTTAACACGGGAGTCACAGCACTGAAATAGGAAAATTAGCACACAAGTGACACCGTAATTGTTTTGCCTCGTCCTTTAGTTTGCTTAATAATTCTGGAAGCAGTATTCCGATTTTTTTTTTCGTCATACTCGTTTAGCTTCTTTTATTTGTGAAGCATGTTCAGTCGCTATTTCTTATGTTGTTAATCCATGTGTGTAGTCCTGGAATTCTATTTGTCAGCTTGCACTCCCAAAACTATTACAACGCTACTTTCTCACATTTATTGTATTTTGAATAATATATATTTTTGAATAATGTGATCGAAAAACGACGAAAATCGACCAAGCGTTCAGACCGACTAACATAACTCCAGCAGAACACGCATGGAATAACGACATTAGAAAACGCCACTGAAGATTCTTCACAAATAAAAGAAGCGAAATTGGTGTGGCAAGAAACAAAATATCTGTTAATTATTTGTATTAATATGTTCGCGTTTTATATCTATTTAAAATTATATTAATAGTTATTTTTATTCTGGTTTTATAGTTTGATATTATTTTCTTTTTAGCGAGTTCACGTTATAGATTTGAATTTCAATAAAGATTGCTTTCAAAGGAGTTAAAATAGGTCAAAAGTTCTAAGATCATGCTAGGCTTTATTGAGAGCAAAAATACTTTTTATTGTATTATCTACACATTATATTATTATATGGTTGCTATTGATAATGTGATAGAAAGAACTGACACAGTAATAACAGAGCTGAGTACCCGAATTAGGGCACTATTTATAAAATTAGAAATAGGTTAGTTTCCTGCGTGGTGCCAAAATTCAATAACTGGAATTAGATGAGTTACAGACCTTAGCAGAGGAACTGGCAGATACCTTAAACAGAAGATATTAACAAGGAATTTTTTTTTTCTGAAACTAAAAGCTTCAAACACTATCGCCTTGCAATAGACAGCTTTCCTAGATACTGCTGTACTATCCAAAATATGTTTCATTTATAAAAATAAATTGGTGGAGAGTTGTACATACCTCAGCAATATTTTCTTCACCCTTCTGGTTTCTGTTTCCTATGAGAAAAGGATTTTCAGAATGCTGACCCTAATGAAAAATCATTTGAAGAGCACTATTGCTTCCACAAATTATGGTACGATGATAAGTCATTCAACAAAAAGATCTCGTTAAGCAAAATTTTAAATTTATTATTTTGCCATGAGTTATCACGATACATTTGTTTTATTTTCTAATTTGTTTTTTCTCTGTTTTGTCTTTGATCTTAATTCGGGTAATAAAATAATTGTTTTTTAAACGTTGTGGAGTATCAGCGATCTGAATAATTTAATTCACACAAAAGTCAGTCTAGATCGCAATTTATTTTATAGTAACCGGTTTAGGCTATTTAAATGGCCACTGTCAAACCAATACAACCATAGAGTTGGTTTCCGGCTTTGTTGAGTTGGAGCTGCGTGAATAATATCATTTGGCTATCGGTTGCTTGTGGTAGTGGACATTGTAACAGCCGCTGTGCAGATCTGATGATTAATTCCATTTAATATCAACGCTTGGTGAGCGTTTATGGGGAATTCATTCGGTGTGTGCCCGCTTGTTGGTCTGTTACCTACGCGGGGGATAGGCGTTTTTGCAGGCAGCATATTTTGCACTCTGCGTGGTGTTCTTGCCCACCCGTAGTTGTGTTTTTGGCGGTTGCCGTTCAGTACCTTTCCCTTTTGACTTCTTGTCTGATCTGTTTCTTTTCCTTCAGTGATCCTTCCCTATCCTGCCAGTCCGATGGTCGCTGCCTTGCCGTTAATATTTCAGTTCAGGTTCTTATTTAATGAGCAATTCCTACTTCAAGTAACATGGGGGGTGGAGTCTGAAGATTTGATCTTTGTCAAGGGATGTGTGTTTCTCTCTTGGTAACTTATTCCTTTATTATCCACGTTGTTTTAAAATATGGGTTATTAAAATCAGCTTAATGTGTTAAATATTGTAACCACTAAACTGTTTTGAAACTAGTTCTGTCTGTTGTAGTGTATGGTTTTTTTTTTTTTATTTTAATTACTCTCTTGTACTGTCTGATATGGAAGCCATTGAAATTTTCATGATGTCATGAGAACAAAGATTTCTACATCTACATAGATACTCTGCAAATCACATTTCAGTGCTTGGCAGATAGATGAATAATTTTCATATCATCATCAGTTGTGACAGTGTGTCCTTTAAAAAAAGAGAAACGGGTGGGGTAAACTTTGTCAAATTTAATGCACTTTATCGGATATTGTTGTTTATCTGCCCCATTTAAGAACCTGTTCGTCAAGCTGCCTCAATTCCGTGATAGGCGCCTTTGTTCTTCGCGGATTTTAATTAATTCATTTCATGCAATTGTGAACCTTATTCAACCATACTGAACCCGCCCAATTTAACATTCTGTTGACTAATTTGTCTTAATTCTGTGATTTTATGCAAGGTTAATTTATTGATATTGTGAACCTCATTAATTTACTCCGCTATTTATTGTGAACTCTATAGAATCTTTGTTGTTATTTGAGAAGCTGTCGGTTAAAGAACTCTTACATGATTGGCGCCATTTTTCCTTTGCGTATGTAATTACCTCATTTTATGCTATGTTTGATTCAGTGGAAATTGTTTGAAGCTATTTACTCGTAACTGTCATTTTTTAATTCGACTTGACCTTTCTGCTTACTTGGCCTGATTCTTAGAGACTTTATTTGATTGTAACATTATTATTATTATTATTATTATTCAGTAATATGGTAATAAATGTAATTCTCCAGCAAGTGGTGATTATCTTTGGTAAACCCGCCTCGCCGCCCACATCCCGTTACCCTTCTGTTATCTAAACACAACTATTATAACACAACCTACCCTTCCTCTCACCATTTCCTTTCAGAAAGAATAAAGTGACAATGGCAGACAAAGATAGGAGAAACTACAACTGGGAGGAATAGGGAACAATGGGAACGACACGTATGTAGACATGAACGGTGAAAGAGAGATTATGAGTATGAAAACATCGCAACGATAAGTACTAGCTAAAAGGATTTATCATCTTCTGTCTTATAAACGAGCGCAAATATGTTCGCATGCCAAAATCTTTAGTGCAGAAGGCCAAATGAGGACTGTGGTAGCTTTTTCCCCATTTTCTTTTAGTCTTTTAAAGACGATCATATTTGCCTTTTTGTGCTCCTACACGAACATTTTTCAGCTGGTTAATATGTATATTTAAACTTATGTGTCATGTCTGCTCTATACCTGCGTTATGCCTCTGTAATAACTACATATGTGTCTCAAGGACGAGTGCAAAATCACGATTTTTGGGTTCTTTTTGCCAAAATTCTGTTTGAGTTATTTTCAGGGGGTGAAATTTTGTTACTTACCTCGGACCAGCGTCCATTTGTATAATTATTCGAACATCTTTATTACCGTAGATATGTTACAAAGTAGGAACAACGATCTGCGACTGGTTCCACAAAAAATATATGAATCAATTAATAACACGTTTTGCAAAAGATGTCAATTGGGCTGAAATTAATGCTTAGATAACGGTACCAGTATCGTGTACGCTGTTCGGATTTATGCATCAACTCACTGCAATATATGTAGTCACAATTCCGATTTTATATTCAAAAATCGTTTCCTGTGTGATTCTCCGATTTAATTATTAAATGACGAAATGCAAAATCTGATGTAGGATATTCGCGTTTACGAAGGAACTGTTGAATGTATTCACCTTTAGACAGTCAGATAAGTATACAATCGAAATAGAAGAAAACAAGGAAATTACAAAATAAACCACATGATGAGTTATTCAAAGCACACCTCCTGACGGCAAACAGTACCAGAACTCTTTATCAGCAGACACTCTAAGAAAAATATGCTGCAGTAACATTAAATAAAGACATCGATATAGAATGATTTAATATCATAATCTGCATCATTGAAGCGGCCACAGAAGTACTTGGTAAAAGAAAAAAAATCGTAAAAGGCGCCTCGCAATTTGAAATACAGTAAACGTCAAAGAAAACAGGCAGCGCATCTTAAGTTTCTGTAGATACATACATCAAACAGTTCGGAAGCATACAAAATAAAAAGGAATACTGGGAAAGGAACAATACGGAAAGAAGCCGGCCGCGGTGGCCGAGGTGACTGAGGCGCTCCAGCCACGGTCAGCATGGCCACTACGGTCGGGGGTTAGAATCCCCCCTCGGGCATGGATATTTGTGCCGTCCTAGTTCGCAAGTAGTTCATAAGTAGTTTGTAATTTTATGGACTGATGACCCCGTAGTTAAGTCTCATAAGCTTAACAAACATTTGAACATTTGAATACGGAAAGAACATGACGTACACGGTAGGCAAAAATGCGCTTACGAAGTCGAGAAAGCCCAGAACGAGGAAAAAAAGATACTGCTTCACTAGAATTGCTTATTTCCAAAATAGGCCACCAGCATGTCATTGGACCTAAACGTTCTAATTTTCATAAAACAAATGTTGTGTTGTTAATATTGCTTTCTCCCCTCATTGTGTCTACTTATTCACTGCGACGTAGGTTAATAAAAGCTAACGGTGCAGTGTTGACTCTGTATCATACAGATACAACGCGACCACTAAAGTTACTCCAAGAGACGCGATCATTGCAATGAAACATGGATTCCTCGTTATACCGACATGTGACGTTAACATATAGGCGATGATGACACCAAGGAAAGTATATACAAGAAAACAGTGGAATCAGCTGCTATGGAAGAATAGGAAGAGCCTTTTAAAAACATGAAGAACAGGAAAACTACTGAAATGGACGAATAAATGCAGAACAAATAAAATATCGAGGCTCCCTAGATAAAAGATCCCAGACACTTGGTTCTCTTCAAGAAATGTAAACGAAACGACTGTAAAAGCAGTCGTGGGAACAGACTTCTAAACACTGGTTACAAATTATAGCCAGAAGTAGCCTTTAATCGCTTGAAGAGTATCACGGAAGCTGTTATTTCTGAAGAACAAAATAGTTTTAGATCAGTTAGTTCATGTACAGACAATGTGTCTGTAATTGAGAGCATCATAGAAAAACACAGAGAATTTAACGTAGAAACCAATATGGCACTACTGACTTTAAAAACGCTTTTGATCGTGTCTTCTGTGATAATAGATCATGTTTGGACGCGGTTACCTATATCACCTAAAACAGTAGAAAGTGTGCCTGCAAAACTATGCACACTGTAATAAAATAGGTAAGACCCAATTAGAAGAAATAATATATAAGGTGTAAGACAAGAATATGGACACTCACCTACCAGTTCTTAATATCTATAATTGACTTAATTTTTCGAAAACTTGAAACTTAAACACAGTGATTAAAATAGCGAATGAGTAATACCTGTATGTGCTTCTGTTTGAACACAATATGGTTAGCCGGCCGCAGTGGCCGAGCGGTCTGCAGCGCGCCAGTCACAGTCTACACGGCAGCTACGGTCGGGTGTTAGAATCCTCCCTCGGGCATGGATGTTAGTGTCGTCTTTAGTGTAAGGAAGGTCATAAGTAGTTTGTAAGTTTAGGGACTGATAACCCCGTAGTTAAGTCCCTTAAGCTTAACAAACATTTGAACATTTGAACGAAATGGTTATCACTCAAAAAAGTCAAGGCGATCTCTGAAGATCAGTATACCAGCTGAACGAAATATGGAAGAAATTTAATTTCAAAGTTTCTAGTAATACAAATAAATAATGAATTTCCGAGGAAAATATCCAATCATATCAAAAATTGTACTGGATAATTCTGCTGGATAACAAGTATCTCATATGTGGACGACGCCATTTGAAGTCTGGTGCAGAGCGACCACATTGAAATTATCAATATTGGAAGAACCAGCCTTGGCCACATTGAAACCTTTATTTTTTTATATTACTGAGTGATTTAGGTCAGACAATCTTCAGCGCTGCAAAAAGTCATAAAATACAAAATCAGCCATGAAGTCATAACCAAATTAAGAAACGTAATAGACAATACGCGGACGTATAAGCCATCACAATATGAAGAGAAAAGTACAACACAGTAGCATAACTAGAGTCCAAGACCTGTGGGCTCACAAAAACTTGCGCTTTGCATGTTAACATAAGATAGGAAGTACATATGGAGGATGCCAATCATAAACTGATTTCTTAGCTACAAACCTAGTTGCGTGTATGCGGATGGCTCTCAGCGCCCTCTATACAAAATGTAAGTTACAATAAGCCATACTTTTTAGACGACATTATACAAAATTAAACCTGCGATACAGGATATGGTCAGATAGGAAATAAAGTTTTTTTTACACATATTAATGTATAAAACAAAGTCTAAAATGAAATATACATTAAAATTGAAAGTTTTACAATGTGCAGTTTTGGCCTCTATAACAGAATGCAAAAAGTGCCATAACTTAAAGAGTAAAAATTACAAAAAAATATATAAACAGAAATTACATAAGTAGGAGGAGTCACGATTTACAAATGATCACTACAAAATTTACAAATGATGAAATTCATCACAACTAAGAAATACAGAACACGAAAAAACGGCCCAAGTGCGCCCTCTGTCAAACCGATCAGTAACTTAATGCAAGAGTTGTCATAGCTCTCTAAGAAAATTTAACATCTGCAAACGTATTTCCAGCACAGTAAACAATCCAACAGTACATAAATCATAGATCAAAATATGCTATTTCACTCATGAAAACTCCATTGTATCCTTAAATAGAATATTAAGGTGTACTAATCCGTACATTGTGAAAACCTTAACAAAAACGTAAATATGTAAACTTGTTTTATCTTCACAAATTCCTTTAAAATTAGTATCCTGACACATCTTTATATTACAGTAATAAACTGACATCAGCCATTCCAGTTATAAGAAAAATGTCTTGCAAATTACAAAATAAATAGCGTTAGTAGCACAATGCTGCAACGAGTAACTAGTGTCACGCTAAAAGGTAAAATCTATATAAAGCTCTTTTTTAAAAATGTATTACCATAAAACAATAATTCTTCAAAAAAAACACATGAAAAAATTCCTTAGTCACTCATTATAGTTAGCAATAATCAGATGAAAACTTTCGGAACATCTCAAACAATTTTTGTGCTCACCGCCAGCCGCCGCCCTCGTTTTCGCTTCTTCATCAGCTTTCTCTTGGACTGCCCCAACTTTTTTTCTTCTCTTTCTACTTTCCCCACTATCACACTAGATCCCTCCCATATCCAACATCCCCACCACCACCACCTTCATTTTATGCATGACCCCTACCACCACCCCCACCATCACATGGAGCACCTCCTCCACCGACCCCTCCCAAGATGTCATCCCTCTCTGTCCTCCTTTCCAAGTCTCCCTCCTCCCCTTTCCACCGTCTACCTTCCACTCTCCTACTCACTTACCGCCTATCTCCTCTGCTCGCATCACCCACCGTCGAGCCACAGTGGCCAACACTCTGTAGTCGCTGCCCCGTCCTTCTCCACCTCCAAGGGCGCCCACAAGAAAACTATCAAACACAGAAAAGTTGATCCCACTCTGGCTGCCTCCAACAAGGTTCCTTCTCCATCACCTCCTCCTCGTCCATCCCAACCCAACGCCATGGATACTGCATCCATCCATCCCCAAGCCCATACCACCTCTCCCGCCCAGAACCCAGTTTTCTCGATAACTGAACTCTCTCCCTTGAACTAAGGAAATACTGGCTGCTCCCATCCCCCAGCTCATCCCCAGTCAACGCCTCCCTCCCCACCGCCCATCCACTATCACCGCCATGATAACCAAGCTTAGTCCGGGTATCACGGAGGAGGAGGTATTGGGCCAACTCAACTCTCACCCCGATATCTCCAGCTGGTTTGCTAAGCAGATACACAATGCCACCAGTCCTACATACCTGATGCGGATCTTTACAGAGTCTGCATCATCCATCATCACTTGAGGGGTCACTCATCTACGAGCGCCGCCACAAGGTGGAACCCTTCCGCTCCGCACCCCTACCAGTGTGACAGGTGTCTCGTTACAATGAACACCTGATACAGCACTGCTGCAATCCTCCTACCTGTCCCACGTCCTCTCATCCTTACAACCTTACTAACCCCCCCCCCTGTCTGCCACACCTGTGGCGGCCCCACTCTATAAGTGCAAATCCATCCCTGCTCCCACCAATCCAGAACTCACCGTCCCTGTACTTCCCGTCAACCCTCCCTTGCACCCCAACAACTCCCTCTGCCCCCCTCCCACTGTCGAGGACGTCATCCGCTTTGTGACCACTGTCCTCCAAAACATCCATCCCTTCCAGTGCCCCATACCCTCCAGCAGATTGCCCTTGCCACCCGTTCCATCTTTCAGCTTGAGACCTTTGCCACATTCTCCCGAGCCCAGTCCCAGCAGGTTACCCTCGTTTAAGCACACCCTAACCTTTTATTTTCCGTTGCACCCTTCCTCCCCTTCCCACTTCGCTTCCTATACCTTCCTTAACCACAATGTACGCTCCCTTCCCACGAACAAACACCTTCTCATGCATACCCTCTCCCATCTTCCTCAATGAAACGTTCCTTCAACACCGTCGTCGCATCAGCACCGCTCCCTACCTCCTGCACTACTACGAGAGTCCCCACCCCACCCCTCGCTAAGGGCGGTGGCGATACTCTGCCATCACCCTGTGTAGCTCCTACCCCTCCTCAATTATCGCACCAAACACCTGGTCCTCAGACTCTTTCTCCCATCCCATACAGTCACCCTTCCATATGGCTTTCTCTCCCACATCGACCAATTCTTTATGACCTATGTGACTGCTGCAGAACTAGCCCTTTCTTCCTGTCCACCCACTAAACTCTGACAGTGGCGTCAATTCGTCTCCACCTCACTTCAGGGCATCTCATCCTCCCCTTCCCCAACCTGAAAGTAACACCACACCTGGCGTCTCCCAACCTCCTTGGACGCAACACAGCAGACGTCCTTGACCTTATAGGCCCTGTCCTACTCACCCTTGACTACCACCGCCACCCTGCCCATACTCCCTGTCATATGCCCCATCCTAAACTAGTCCACGATTACTCCCTTGCCAACTGAGATGCCTACCGTCGCTCCATTGATATCTTGGTTGGAAGGCACCCCCTTCCCCTCCACACCCCCGCCAAAATTTACCATGCCTCCTCCTTCCTCCACCAGGCCATTGCTGACGCCGTCCATGCCCACATCCCCACCAAGGCTAATACCCTCATCATCCTACCCTTCATCCAAAGGCCTTCCTTCACCTATGCGAATCCCATCGCCTCTACTGCTCCTTTCTCCGGACTCATGACTGGGATACACTGCAATGCCAACAGCAACTCCAAAGACACATTAGAAAAAACGCTGGAACTGGCGCCAGACATGCACTGACCTAAATCCGATGCTACCCGTCAATTCCTCCAAGTACTGGCATCCCTTCCTCCACCTTAGGGGTTGTCACTACGCACTTCTCAATGATGACAATCCCTTTCCTGACAATGCCAGTAAGACAGAACATTTTGCCTCCTACCATTCCCAACAATCCTAACTTTGACTATTTCTCTTCCCCGATGTCCATGAGTGAACCAACAGCTACTCCTCTCCGCTTGCCCCCAGCTTCCAGTACTTGGACCACATTCCTCCCTAAGAATTGAACACGCCTATCACCGCCCATGACCTGTGTAAGACTTCCCATATTCTCATGTTCCTCAAACCTGACAAGCCACCACCCCAAACCTCATCCTATTGTCCCATCAGTCTCACCATGTCCAGCAAGTTCCTGGAAACCATATTCTCCAGTCATATCCATCAGCTCCTCCACCGCCACCAGTTACTCCCCCTCTCTCAATGTGGCTTTCAATCCTCCTCCTCTGCCGACAACCAGCTCCTTCGCCTCACCCACCTCCTCTCCGTCCAGAGCTTAATTCCCGTCACTCCACCATCTTTGTCACCCTTGATATAGAAAAAGCCTACGACCATATATGGCATTCCGGTCTCCTTATCAGGCTCCAGTTGTACGCCCTTCCTTTAGATTAGATTACATTAGATTAGATTAATACTTGTTCCTGAGATCATTATACGACATTTCGTAATGATGTGGAACGTGTCAGTTTAGTAAATTTTATCTATACTTGACAATCTATATTGTAAGAATTTTTTTGTTGTTTTTTTTATTTTTTTTAAATTTTTTTTATGTTTTATCTAAAAATTCATCTACATTGTAGAAGGAGTTGCCATTCAGAAATTCCTTTAATTTCTTTTTAAATACTAGTTGGCTATCTGTCAGACTTTTGATGCTACTTGGTAAGTGACCGAAGACTTTTGTGGCAGCATAATTCACCCTTTTTGAGCCAAAGTTAGATTTAACCTTGAATAGTGAATATCATCCTTTCTGCTAGTGTTGTAGCTATGCACACTGCTATTACTTTTTAATTGTGTCGAATTGTTAATAACAAATTTCATGAGTGAATATATATATTGTGAAGCTACAGTGAGTATCCCTAGATCCCTAAATAAATGTCTGCAGGATGCTCTTGGGTGGGCTCCAGCAATTATTCTGATTACACGCTTTTGTGCAATGAATACTTTTTTACTCAATGTTGAATTGCCCCAGAATATGATCCCATATGAAAGCAGTGATTGAAAACATGCGTAGTAAGCTAATTTACTGAGGTTTATATCACCAAATTTTGTAATGACTCTGATAGCATAAGTAGCTGAACTCAGACGCTTCAGGAGATCTTCAATATGTTTCTTCCAATTCAGTCCCTCGTCAATGCAAACACATAAAACTTTTGAATTTTCTACCCTAGCTACAGATTTATGTTCAAAGTCTAAATTTAATAATGGTGTCATGCCATTTACTGTATGAAACTGTATATACTGGTTTTTATAAAAGTTTAATGAGAGTCCATTTGTAGAGAACCACTTAATGACTTTCTGGAAGATATCATTTACAATTTCATCAGTTAATTCCTGTTTGTCAGGTGTGATAGCTATACTTGTATCATCAGCAAAAAGTACTAGCTTAGCATCTTCATGTATGTAGAATGGCAAGTCATTAATATATATTAAGAACAGCAAAGGACCCAAGACCGAACCTTGTGGGACCCCATTTTTGATAACTCCCCAGTTAGAACAATTAATTGTCTCATCTACATCATATGAACTGTTTATTTCGACTTTCTGCACTCTTCCAGTTAAGTATGATTTAAACCATTTGTACACTGTCCCACCCATACCACAATACTTAAGCTTATCTAGAAGAATCCCATGATTTACACAATCAAAAGCCTTTGAAAGATCACAAAAAATCCCTACTGGTGATGTCCGGTTATTCAAAGCATTTAATATTTCATCAGTGAAGGTATATATAGCATTTCAGTTGAAAAGCTTTTTTGAAAACCAAACTGACATTTTGTTATAACTTTCTTTATACTAATATGTGAAGCAACTCGAGAATACATAACTTTTTCAAAAATCTTTGATAAAGCTGTCAGAAGTGAGATGGGCCGGTAGTTGTTGACATCATATGTATCCCCTTTTTTATGTAAAGGTTTAACGATAGCATATTTCAGTATATCTGAGAAAATACTCTGCTTTAATGAGCTATTACAAATATGACTGAGAATCCTACTTATCTCCTGGGAACAAGTTTTTAATACCCTGCTGGAAATGCCATCAATTCCATATGACCGTTTACTCTTGAGAGAGTTTATTATTTTCCTAATTTCTGGAGGTGAGGTGGGTGGAATTTCAATTGTATCAAATTGTGTGGGTATGGCCTTTTCCATTAATTGCCTTGCTCCTTCTAATGAACATTTAGATCCTATTTTCTCCACAACATTTAAAAAGTAATCATTAAAAATGTTTTCAACTTCTTTTTGTTAATAAAGTTTTCATTTTTTTATGGTACTAACCTCTTCCTCTGCTCTTGGTTGCCCTGTCTCCCTTTTAATAATATTCCAAATTGTTTTAATTTTATTATCAGAGGAGCTAATCTCAGACATGATGCACATGCTTCTTGATTTTTTAATAACTTTTCTTAATGTAGCACAGTAGCTTTTATAATATTTTATTGTTTCTGGGTTGTTACTCTTTCTTGCGGACAGATATAGTTCCCTTTTTCGGTTACACGATATTTTTATTCCTTTAGTAAGCCATGGTTTTTTGCATGGTTTCTTAGAATTAAATTTTACTAATTTCTTGGGAAAACAGTTATCAAATACCCTTACAGATGTATCGTGAAATAAATTATATTTTAAATTAACATCAGGTTCCTTGTAAACCTCATTCCAGTCTAACTGCTGTAGACTTTCTTTGAAATTTTTAGTTGTTAAGTCATTAATCGAGCGCACAATTCTGGTGGACTGTTTCGAATTACTGAACGGAGCTATTTCATATACTGTTACTAGCTGTGCACCATGATCCGAAAGACCATTCTCAATGGGACAAGCTTTTATATTGTTAAACTTATCTTGGTCTATAAAAAAGTTATCTATCAATGTACTGCTGTCCTTTACTACCCGAGTAGGAAAATCAATAATGGATGTCATATTGAATGAGCCAAGTAAGACTTCCAGGTCTTTCTTCCTATTACACTCTTTCAGTGAATCTACATTGAAATCACCACAAATAATAATTTGCTTCCCCCTATCTGACAGATAGCACAACAAGGCATCCATTAATTATATCTGCCTCATTGCTTCCTTCCTCACCCACCGCCCCTCCTATGTCATTGTCTGCAACTCCGACTCCCGTTTGTTCTACCCCTTCACCGGGGTGGCTCAAGGCTCCATACTTTATCCTCTTCTTTATGTCATCTATTCTCCCATATGCCGTAACCCCAACCTCCTGTCTATCTTCTACAATATGCTGATGACACCGCCTTCCTATCTCTCGTGCCCTCCCTTGCCAATTCCCAGTTTTTGCTCCTGTCCTACCTCACCAGGTTCGCCTCATGATGTAATCGGTAGCTCCTTTCCGTCAACCCCGAAAAATCCCAGGTCATATAGGTCATACCACCTGTTCCTTCCACCTCCCTGACTTCCACCTTATCTTCCACAACCGTCCCAACTGTCACACCCCCACTCTCAAATACTTCAGTCTCACCCTTGATCGCTCCCTCCTCTGGACCCCACACCTCCGTACTGTCTGTCTGAAAGCACTCTCCCATCTGAATCTCCTTACCAGACTTGGGGTCTCAGCTCCTCCACGATCCTATACCCTTACTGCTCCCTCATGCATCCTGTCCTCTGCATCCCACCTGGATTTCCACTCCCCCTTCCTATTACAAAACCCTCCAAACGCCATGCCCTCTGTCTTGCCTACTGTATCCGGCTCCCCTTCCCCACAAAGATCCTATAGGACCTTATCCCATTTCCCCATCTCCTCCAATACCTGGAAATGCCAGATCCTATACCCCAACCTATACCAACAACCCCTTCACCAATCCCAGGCCTCTGCCAAGCCTTTACCGCTGCATCCCTCCCTCCCTTCACCGCCACACTTTCCATGTTCTTTCCCAGGGTAACTTCCATCACCTCCCCCTCCCAGATGACGTCCTCCATCCTGAAAAATACCCGTCCTACCAACCCTGATCCCTTCTCGTAGATGAAGCGGCCCCCCTCCCCCTCCTCTTCCCTCCCCCCACTTGGTAATTCCTATTCCTGCGTCCTCTCCACCCTCTTTCCTCCCCATGCTCTGTGCTGCCCACCGTAGCCGTCTCTGCCCTGTGGGGTCCTGTGACGTCAGTTTTAACAGATCCTCGTTCAGTGTTGTGTGTGCAGTGCTTCAGTTTGTTTTCATCTGCGTCCACAGACAAGTGTCGCATCGTTCGTTTTTAATACTATGCCTCTGAGTGCTCGCCGTCTTGTTTTGATATCATAACGCATGTTTTTAATGTCACTGTGGCTCTTCGTTTTAACTGACTATATGTGTTTTTATTCATCTGTCAAGACTGCAAGTTCTTCAAGTTTGTCTTCATGTCTATATTTTAATTCACCATTGTTTTAACTCCATTTCATGTTATCTTCTGTCTTCATGATCATGTTTTGTTTTTCTGTTTCTGTTGGTTGAAGAGCAGCACTTCATGCGGCTGCCAGTCTACTGGTATGTTTGTGCTGGTGTGAAATACAATAAAGGGAAAAAGGACTTATTATCTCTCTGTTGTTACGACGGAAATATCATTTTTTACTGCCAGGTATCAAATATTTTGCGAAAAATTCTCAAAAGTGGGAACTTCTCAATATTGTTTGTTCATTGAGCAGAACATAAGTGGATGATTTTTGGTTATTGAAAATCTCTATTTCTTCTAGGAGATCTAGGAACCCTCCTTTCTCTCCTCTATGCAATAGCTTCAGTTGGGATGTTAGGTCGGATGGAGCATGTTCTGTACTAACTAAATGTGCTGCGTAACTGGATTTGTCAGCAATATCCTTCCTATGTAATGCTTAATGTTCCCGAGCGTGTATTTCCAGATACCTTGTACTCTGTCCCACATATACTGCGTTACTTTCAGAACATGACAACCTGTAAACCCCTGAATCCTGCAAAAAATTGTACTTCTGTATATTATTCTTTATTAATGCCCCCAACCTTTTTTCAGTAGAAAATGCCACCTTCATATTACGTTTCCTCAAAATACCTGCAATTTTATCACTACCACGCCATTAGGGTTATGAATCTTTTATGTTCATCTTTGTTTTGTTCAATTTCCAAATTCCCGTGATTGTACTTCTTAGCTACTCTGTTATAAATACTCATGACGTAACCCAATGGGTAACTATTATTTCGTGCAATGCACTGAATAATTTTCAGCACTTTATCATGATTAATTTGAGACAGCTGATATTTCAACAGACAAATGCAAAGTAAAAGAAAGCTCTTTTGTGCTGATTAGGGTGTTGTGTGAACTATAATCAAGAATAATGTCAGTGAAAGTAGGTTTTCTATAAATATTAAAAGCGTGCCTGCCTTCTTCGTTTGTGACAAATCTAAAAAAATGTATGGAGCCCATAGATTCCCGCTCATCTGTAAAATGCATATTTTTAAAGTTAAATTTTAACTGCCAGGAAGTTTCATATCAGCACACACTCCGCTGCAGAGTGAAGTTTCATTCTGGAAATATCCCTTAGGCTGTGGCTAAGCCATGTCTCCACCATATCCTTTCTTCCAGGAGTGCTAGTCTTGCGTGTTTGCAGGAGAGCTTCTGTGAAGGTTGGAAAGTAGGAGGCGAGGTACTGGCGAAAGTAAAGTTGTGAGGCGGCATCTTGAGTCGTATCGGGATAGCACAGTCGGTAGTGCGCTTGCCCGCGAAAGGCAAAGGTCCCAGGTTCGAGTCCCGGTTCCGGCACACAATTTTAATCTGCCAGGAAGTTTCATATATATAAAAAAATGTTCAAATGTCTGCAAATCTATCGGACCAAACTGCGTGGTCATCAGTCCGTAGCTTACAAACTACTTAAACCTAGGTAAAATAACTTACGGACAAACACACACACCCATGCCCCAGGGAGGACTCGAACCTCCACGGTGAGCAACCGCGCGCTCCGCAGCGAGGTGCTTTAGACCGCTCGGCTACTCCACCGCGGCAAGTTTCATATCAGCGCACACTCCGCTGCAGAGTGAAGTTTCATTCTAGGTTTAAGTAGTTTGTAAGCTACGGACTGATGACCACGCAGCTTGGTCCGATAGATTTACAAACATTTGAACATTTGAATAAGTCCTGCCCAGAGCGTCTTTATATGGTTTAACTCTCGTCTTGTTGTAATGACGCCTACAGTGTGAAATCAACATCGTATGGAAATTTCAAGCTCCCGGTCCGAAGATTTGGAAAACCTGCAGAAAATGGAAGAACCAATAAAACTAGGCCAACCCCCACGAAAACAGAAACAGAAGAGGAGGGACACAGTGTGCGACAATGCACTCGAGTAGAAGGCTTAGCGTCGAAATTCTTTCACTGACAGAAATCATCTGAAAATTGGCAGACTTTTAAGTCGCCGAAAACTCTTCGCAAAGAAAGACGTAACTACGTCTTAGAGAGAACCAGGAAAATCTCATCAAATACGAGGTTTGGTTCAGCAAATTTATTCTACTGTGTGCGTCATTGTGTCATGAAGTCAAAGTTCTTTACTGTAAGTGTATCTCATCTCTCATTGGTGGCCGGCCGCGGTGGCCGAGGGGATTAAGGCGCTCCAGTCACGGTCCGCACGGCCACTACGGTCGGGGGTTCGGATCCCCCCCCCTTGGGCATGATATTTGTGTCGTCCTTAGGATAAGCTAGTTGATAAGTAGTTTGTAAGTTTAGGGACTGATGACCCCGTAGTTAGCCGGCCGCGGTGGCCGAGCAGACTGAGGCGCTCCAGTCACGGTCTGCACGGTCACTACGGTCGGGGGTTCGAATCCCCCCTCGGGCATGGATATTTGTGCCGTCCTAGTTCGTAAGTAGTTCATAAGTAGTTTGTAAGTTTAGGGACTGATAGCCTCGTAGTTAAGTCCCATAGACTTTACAAACATTTGAACATTTTTGACCCCGTAGTTAAGTCCCATAAGCTTTACAAACATTTGAATTTCTCATTGGTGGTTGTCGAGATTTGACTCTATTTACTCACAGTGCTGGTAGAATTTGACGAATCGGCACTTTTTTTATTGGCAGTGATTCTATTATGCTCCTGCAGAAGACCGTCAGTCGTAAGTTGTAGTGGGGCTATTCCCGAAAGAACAGATAGCCACTGCAATGGAATTGACTTGATTGTTCCTGCGATGAGTCTCATAGTATGATTTAATTGAACATCGACTTTTCTGGTGTGATGACTGTTTAGCCAAACGTGAGCACAATACTCAGCACGTGAATATGTCAGGGCTAGTGCACTAATTAGGAGAGTCGAAGCTGTAGCCCACATGTTGTTCCATAAAGCTTCTGAATTGTAGTGTTCCGTGTTCTGAGTTTTCCTTCAATTTTCTGCGACGTTGCTTAGGTGCTTGAACAAAGAGTGTGATCTAAAGTCACTCCCAAATATTTTGGGCAATGGTTAGAAGTCGATCAGCGAACAAAATATTTAATTCGTATCTGGCTAGTCTATTGCTCAGATGGAAGCAGGAAACCTCAATTGTGTTGAGGCTGGGTATCATTCTCCATTTCTTGAAATAATTATTAAGGGCTAAAATCGTTACTTAGGGTGTGCGCAATATTTTCAAAGCTTTTTTTGGAAAATGCGATGGCCGTATACTCAGCATAACAAAATTTGTTGCTTCTCGTATGTGGCATGTACGATATATACAGATTGAAAAGTAGCGGAGGCAGATCTGAGTCTTGCGGAAGTCCATTATTCAACTTGCCTTGTTTACTAGTTTTTTCGTTCAGTCGCACAGTATATTTATTAGTCTCGCAGTCTTGGAGTGCAAACTAGTTCGCGTCCATGGCAGAAAGCCAAACGCGTACCCTGGGTAACGTTAAATGAGCTACACAAAACTGGCGCCAATTCTCCTAGAGATTTCCTGCTTAAACATAACAGACGCTGAGAGACCAGTGACTAGAAATATCGGAACCCGAGTCAGAATCTCAGAACTAAAGACAACAGCAGCAGCTTCTGTGACCATTTTCAGATGAAGGATATGACCCAAAATCTAAAGTTGTGTACCGAAAGGTATTTGACAAGGTGCGGTACTGGAGACTAACGAAGGTACGACAAATATGTGATTGGTTTGAAGACGTCTTATGTAACAGAACCCAGTACGTCGTCCTCGAGTGTTCATCAGGGAGAAGGGTACCATCATACGTGCCCCAGAGAAATGTTGTAAAACCGTCGACGTTTTGAAACTGCTGTACTTGGCTAAGTTGTCATATTTATGGAGAGTATCAACCTATTCCTTATTATTTTATAAATCAAAAACTCAGTACACGTTTCTGTTCTGTCATGTGTTCAATTTCACTAATGATTTGTCCCACCAGAACTTCTGCCAGGCACTATAAACGTTTTTATGGTGTAGTCAAAAATACCAGGTATGTTCAGAAAGTAAGTTCCGTTTGGTTATATATAACAAACGTGTACAGATACAGAAAAAGTATTTACTGTACATAAATCTACAACTGTGAAACTACTTTTCTACGTATCTTCCGAAAGTTTGTAGGCATTTGGCATAACGTGGCACAAGTTTCTGTGTGCCTTCTTCATTGAGGTTTGCCGCATGTGTTTTCAACCATGTGATTTTATGTGTAAGAAAAGATGAAAGTCGCTAGGAGCGAGATCTGCGCTGTACGGAGGGTGATGAAACACGTTCCAATGAAATTCCCGCTAGAGCTGATTGGTCACGTTCGCCAAGTAAGGTCGGGAATTATCGTGAAAAAAGAAACACACATTTTTACAGAAATACCTCACAGCATTTAGTCCGTTAACCTCGCAGATTTGCCGATGAATTTCCTTCGGCTTAATTGGCTTTGGATATAGAAAACGAACAACATATGTGATTATAGACGCATTTTCAATTACGGCTGACATTATGAAGAAGCACTACAAAGCACTCGTCGACAGGACAGCAGCGATCTGAAAATGGCATACATGTCTTCTACTTGACTCAGAGTAACTGCCGAGCATGCTCGAAACTGCGAGCGGGTAGAAATACAAACGGAACTTACTTTGTGGACGACCCTCGTATATTGTGCCTATCCCACAGTTCAGTTTATCTGGATCTTCCACACATCCAATTTGTTATATTTTCTCTGTCACACCATAGGTACATCTGCCTTTTAATAAAATGTTTTTGTTTGACTTAAAACAATAAACGTAATTCTATCACAGGAGAGTGTCAGCTTATTCACAATTCATGTATGAGATATCTAGTAAAAATATATTCATTTTTTGAAAACTTGTTAATTACACAAATATATACATTAGAGGTGGTCGAATATTTTATGGCTGCATACTTTAAGCATATCTCTGTAAGGGTGAAGTTTACTTGTTTCTCGTCTAATGTTTCATTTATGAATGTTGCTGTTATAATCTCCAAGTTGTTCATTATTGTTCCGTATAAGCTGCATAAGCTAGGGTGTTGTTGTGGGTGTTGTTTCTATGCCTTTTAAATAGTTTGTAAGACTCTCGCAGTATTGAACATCTAACGGAAGTAAAGGAATTCCATCAACTGGACGTGCGTGTAGGTCTCTGAAGTCCATAGTCGTAAAGTTAAATGCTTTAAAATTTGAAAGACCACCGTTAATTGTAAAATTAAGTGTAGCTGAAAGGAGCCAGTTAAAAAGCTTACTTTAAACATTAACTCTGGCCGTAAAACCAGCTGAAGGATTCGCGTGAACTACTGACTACTTCCTGCAACAGAGTCTTGTTCCCTGGCCTCAGAATTTAGAACTGACTCAAACTTTACTTTTGGAGCAGGAAGACAAAGAGACGGTGGGCAACATACGCCATAGTTCACGAGAATTAATATAAAAGCAATCCCGAAATAAAACATTTCATGAAGGTGGCTGTGAGAACATTCATGGCGAAACGGATTTAAAATATGATAATTTGTATATGAGTTTGTTCTCAGCACTGGTGAGAAACAACATTAAACAAAAAAAGCGAGGGTATTCATAAACTAATATTCATAAGAAGGATCAAATTCACTGACAATAAATTGTTTATTCACTTCAAACATGAGCAAATAGGGGACCCAATTATGTTAAACAAAAAAATGCATACCATTTAAAATAAATTTAAAGTAATCTGAACTGAACATCGTCGGAGGAGGGATTTACAATCAACAAGCATTCAGCCAATCACACGCGCGAAGCAAAGCGAAACTCGACCAACTCAGCGTGCTGATACGAAGCAGAAGCAGGCACCACTATCGTAGGCTAAATTCAGCGAACCAGGATGTACCATTTTGTGTCCCAGCCTCGTAGCCGCTTTTGTGTCTCGTTTCCGTCGTAGGTGTCGGTGGCCGAGTAGAAAGAGACCGACACAGGAATAAAGGATGCACGCTTGTGCAGGTACGAAGGTGAGCAGCCATTGGGACAGCAGAAACTAGAAACACTAAAGTGGATTAGAACGAGATATGTATTGCACAGAATTTATACAATACTTAACTTTTACATAGCTCAGTACTGCAGAATGCTGATACATAGTTGAGCTACAGGCCTGCCTAGTGCCTATCCGATAGCCCAGTCTTCACTGGTGCCTACCTGATTCCGAAGTGTTAACAGGTTCCTATCTCAGTCCCAAGTGAACGATGTCGTTCAGTGGTGGCCACGAGCGGAGTTCTAGGAGAGGGCGCTCGTGGCTGACGTCCTAAGAACGCCGCGCCGTGCGTGTATGGCGGCGCGCGGCGAAAGTAGGTGGCGCGCACTTTAGACTTGTGCGACACCACATACCACACAACAAAAAATGTTCAAATGTTTGTTAAGCTTGTGGGACTTAACTACGGGGTCATCAGTCCCTAAACTTACAAACTACTTACTAACTACCCTATACTAAGGACGGCACAAATATCCATGCTCGAGGGGGGATTCGAACCCCCGACCGATGTGGCCGTGCAGACCGTGACTGGAGCGCCTCAGTCCCCGCTGCCACCGCGGCCGGCACCACACAACACAAGAAAAATAAACTTCGTAGGTGGATCTGGTCTGTCTTTCTTTACTTGAAATGGTACACGATAATAGCGAGATTAATTTCCATTTAAATCAAACCGTGAGCATGCCAGCTTACTGAGACACACGGCACGTGTCTGCTACTTTACGTATTCGCACCCTACTGAAAGCGAAGTGCTTAAAGTTCGTATTCATTTCAACAAAAATCAACGGAATCGTAGATTACGAAGCAAGAATGAACAACAGTAAGGCACTGGTATGTGACCAGCGGCGAGAACTCAAGTGGCTAGCTATAAACCTTGAAGTCGGAGTTCGGAACCACGTGGTTCCGAAAACCAGTAAAAAATACAAAAATTCAATTTCCGAGAAATAAAAAAAGTAGCTACAGCATGCAACCCTTAGAAATGCGTAGAATATCATAAGGAAGCTAAAGAAATACAGACGCGATTCGCAGGGTTTCGCGGATGGACGAAGTCCAGTCTTCAAAACTCAAAAAAATGGGCTAAATTCAAAGTCGGAGTAAATTAACTAAGAAATACGGCAGTTCCGTTGTATTTCATAAGCAAGCTAATAAAGGGGGTAGTACAAGGCTAGTAGAGAATTTACTGATGGAGTCTGAATGCAAAGTACAAGTTTGAATACGAAACAACAATTTAAAAATAGATGGAGAGGAGATCGCAAGGTACTAATGGAAATCAGAAAGATACATGCATAATTTCTTGCCTGAAGGGCATAAAAACAGACACGAGTAGCTGAAGGCTTTGTTCTAAGAACACACCACATGGAGTGCATATCACTCACGGAAGGAGAAAACGGAAAAGAATATTTCACATGCACTACACAGAATAAAAATATTCCCACACATTAGTTGCATCCCACAAAGCTGAAAATAAATTAAACAGAGTTCGTAGACTGCCACCTAGTCTCACAAAGGTTACCGATTCTCAGCCGTTATCAAACTGAATTAGTTGCATATTCATCACATTTACCTACGCAAAATCACCGAAATGAAATTGAATACACTTCTTTACATGATTGGAGAAACTTATTCCGAAAAATGAACCTAAGATCTGAAATCTAACTTGAAGAAAGCAGACAACGAATCGCTACCATCTCCAGAGGGGAAAGAAAATCAGAACATCTTACCAGATCGAACCGCAGCCACAGAGTGTTCAAATGGCCAGCGAGCCCGCCACCAGGCCGGAACTCCGTAAAATCCCAAGGAAACCGAGGTGGAGGGGAGAGCTTAGACTCGGGAGTTCCACCAAGGCTCGATACTGGGCATTGCTAACCCAGCTTGAAACCGAAGGGTGGAGGAACCTCTTTGGTAGCATCAAAAGCAGAAGTTGGTAATGACTACCGATCGACATGAAGCCAGAGATTCAAAGCGTGCAGCCATTAACCGACGACGAAAATTCTCATACATACTCTCAGACTCCCATGCTAGAAGATGCTCATACATGCACATGCAGAATAAAACAAGTACACATCCTCACAGGGACAGTGGCGTCACGAAGAAACCATATTGCCACATTCATAGACACAATGATAAATTATTAGCCTAATATTACAGAAACTAACATTCAAAAACATGAAATGAAATGCTATTCCTCATGCCTCCGTACGAAATCGGTTCTTATTTAGCAAAAAGCCCGTCAAGTAAACTTAGATAATTTACATAGAAACCTAGGGAAGACGGCAGACAGCCGTCTTTCAACTTCAGCCATAAGGTAAGGGATCTTAGCATTTCAGTAATATTCATCTATTTAATTTGCTCTTTACCTATACTAGGTGACATGTAATGAATCGCTGCGGCGAAGTGGCCAAGAGCATTTAGGCGCTATTCTATGATGCGCGAGGCCGGTCCTAGTCAGGGCTTCGAATCCACCCTAGGGGAAGGATGTTAGTGCTGTCTTTAATATAAGGTAGTTCAAAGTAGTTTGTAAGTTTAGGAACTACTGAAACAGCACTTAAGTCCCATAAGCTTTACAAACATTTTAATTTTTGAAATAGATCTGACACGAAAATATCAGTATGGTGTAAAAATTGGCAACTGAGTCTAAATAATACGAAGTGTGAAGTTGTCCACATGAGTACGAAAAGATATCCGATAAACTTTGTTTACAAGATAAAACAATCAAATGTGAAGGCCGTAAAATCCACTAAATACCGAGGAATTACTATTACATCAGGCTTAAACTGGAAAGAACACGTAGATAAAGTGGTAGGAAAGGCGACCCAGTGACTGCGATTTATTGACATATATCAGCAGAGATGCAACAGAACTACTAAAGAGACTGCATATACCACGCTTGTCGGGCCTCATTTGGAGTACTGTTGCCCAGTGTGGGATCCTTATCAGGTAGATTTTACGGAAGGCCGATTATACCTGATGTACGCGATACCTGCCTTATCTGCATCTCTGCCCATCCCGTGACTCTTAGAGTGTGTTTATGCTGCCACCTCGCAGCTGGCAGCTGGCAGCTTGCTGCTGATATCTGACAGCTCGCTGCTCGCCGGCATCCTTTTTGCATTCAAAAGCTGCAGGCACCTCACTGTTCGCCATATGTATTCTCCTGTTACATTACAGCTGAGAACACAACTGCAGTGGTGTGAAGCGTCAACCATGTTCTCCACATCGTCTGACCACAAAAATGTTGTTTGTTATTGGAAAGGAAGAGGAGCTATGGATCGCTTCCTTTGAATACTGAATGTGCTCACTACGGATAATTTCACAAGTACTACCAACAGCTCAAAAACTATCCTGATCGCTTTTTCAGACATAATAATCATCAGCTTCACATCTTCACTCATTGTTTCCTGTACTGAAACTACCTCTAACAAAGTATATTGTGCGCGATGGGCACGAGAGTTCCACGTGCACAACAGTTAAACGCCGCTCTGCTAGAGTGACCTTGAAGCAACCTGTCACAGTGCAAGTTTCAGGCCTGGCGGCGATGGTTGTAGCGCAAAACACAAACCACTTTGATATCATCGTCTGGCGAGGATCGTAGCGAGCTGTGGGCTGGGCGAGCTGCGATGGTGCACGCTAAATGGGCCGGTAGGACTCTGTGGGTTTGATTCTCATCGCCGTGCCATGTAGGCGAGCAGCGAGGAGGCAGCATAACCGCGTCCAGGCATCTCATTGTATACGATGCAGACACGTAAGTAGAGGTAATGCCGGCTCAGGTTGGTACAGTCCAAATTGACGGCTGCAGCGTGCGACCGCAAGTGCTGCTTCTGTTTGCGTTCACGAAGCCTCCAGGTGGAGCCGAGGACAATTAGCGGCGGAGATTAAGAGCGGTAAACAAGGCGCTGCCAATTACCGGCTCGTTATCTGCTAATTGGGCCGGCAGCCGGCAGTCTGCAGAGGCAGGTGTGGTCAGGGCGGCGCGGGGTCATTACCGTACAAGGCAAGCGCCGGCCTGGCCACGGTGTGAGCCTGAGTGGGGCTCTGTGTGTCACCGTCATTAACACCTTAGCTTATTGTTCTTTAGGTCACACTGCCGGCAGTGTCGAGCAGAGCCAAGGAGATTAAACGCATTGTCTTCAATTGCGCTGTTCACATTGGCCCTATTAGGGGCTCAGCATTAATTTGCTGAGTATGAGCTTGGTGGAACGTTGTACGTTTCAGAGCCCGGGGATCTTGGCTTAATTGCCCGGATTGCGAGGACGGTACAAACCTCTATAAAAACCCTCATTCTCAAGGTGTGCTACGTGCCGAGGAGATGCATGGCTGTTGAGGTTGAACAGCCGCTAGCGAGCAACCTCTGCGGAACCTGCCGCACCTCAGTTGTATAAGGCTTACCCAGGAAAGCGGGGCTCTGCCTGGGTGGACCTTTAGTTCGCTAGCTGCTCGTGGGACGAACATGAAACGAGCAAATAAAAGCGTGGCCGGCCGCGAAAACGTCGTCTCTAAGAGAGGTAGAAGTGCATACAAGGCCGCACAGTATGACCCCCAATCGTTCCCGTCCCTGGTTACCCCATGGGAGGAACGACGGGCGAAAGACAGGATTGAGCCATACTCCCCTACATTTCCTGTCTGTGCTAGAACCGATGGGGATACGTTCAGTAACGCTAAGCCACTCATCTTTGTGGAAAACTTAGAAGATAAGTTTGGCGAAGTTTTAGGGATGGCTAAGATGAGAAGCGGTTTAGTCCTCATTGAAACGGCATCCGCAGCACAGTCACAGGCACTTCTGGCCTTTGAAAAGCTGGGTGATGTTCCTGTAACCATCACCCCTCACAAGTCACAAGAGTCTCAACATGGTTCAGGGGATAATTTACCATCGTGATCTCCTGCTGCAGTCAGATGACGAACTACGCGCCAACCATGAACGACGGGGTGTCCACTTTGTCAGGCGCGTATATAGGGGGCCTAAGGACAACAAGGGTGATTCTTTGCCCGAAAAGTCATGGTTATGATATACCGGTGCGACGTAAAGTCTTATATTCCTCCTCCGATGCGGTGCTTAAAATGCTGGAAATTTGGGCACATGTCCTCCAGGTGCAATTCCAGCTCCACCTGTCGAGAATGTGAGCGTCCATCCCATCCGGACGCTCCTTGTGCTCCTCCTCCTATTTGCGTAAACTGCGGACAGCAACATCCCATTGCTCGCCAAACTGCACAGTGATCCATAAAGAGAGAAAAATTATGGAGTATAAAACCATGGACAAACTACCGTACAATGAGGCCAAAAAGAAGTTCGAGCGACTGCACCCTGTAGCACTAAAGACGTCATTTGCAACTGTCACGTCGTCACCTTTTCCTTCGGTGATGACGGTCTCCAGGTCTGTGCCAACTTCTGTGGGCCCTCAGGGTCGTAAAGCTCCATCACCCCCTCGATGGTTGGGGGCTCTCCACCATGTGCTCCCATCAATACACCTCATGTGGGAGCACATCCCCCCAACACCGTCGGGGACAACGGTCCCCGTCACTCAGCCGGAGAAGTAACAACTTCCTTCAGCTCCCCTCGCTCGGAGGGGGTCCTCTCAGAGTACCACGGAGGGCCCCAGCCCATGGCTGTCGGACTCACATGCCCTTGGTCAAAGGGCTCTGCACTCTACGTCGGGCCCTGACACCATCTCTCAGAAGCCCACTCAGTCCTTAAAACCAAAAGGACAACGAGAGGAAAAGAAGAAGAAGCTGAAGAAAGAGGAATCTTCTGTGGCTCTAATGCCACGCCTTGTCACATCTTCCGCTTCTGTTGAGGAGTTGGAGATCCTTGCATCCCCCAAGGATCTCGCTCTCCTGGACACTCCAGAACCAATGGTTCTGAATCTAGTCGGAACACATTTGACAGCAGCAGGTAGTGAACCTATGGACTAATCATCCTTATCCAATCATGGCCTCACCAGTCAGCAATAATCAAATTCTCCAGTGGAATTGTGGTAGTTTTTTTCTCTCATTTAGCAGAGTTACGGCAGCTTTTCAACACTTCAACTGCACTGTGCATTGCCCTGCAGGAATCCTGGTTTCCCCCGACGAGGCTATCGAGGAAATTACCGGAATCGCACAGTTTATGACAGGGTTTCAGGTGGAGTCTGTATTTTTGTCCTTTCATCTGCATACAGTGAATCTATTGCTCTCCAAATGCCTTTAGAAGCTGTGGCAGTAAGGGTGAAGACTACAATTGACCTCACCATTTGCAGTGTATACCTGCCCCCAGACGACATAGTACCCCAACATGTCTTGGCGGCGCTGATTTTTCAGCTCCCCTCACCTTTCTTACTTTCGGGGGATTTTAACGCCCCCCCTACCTATGGGGGGTTCTACGTTTACTGGCCGTAGCAGAGACATTGAGAGTTTACTATCTCAGCTTGACCTCTGCATTTTAAATACCAGTGTTGCCACACACTTCAGTGTGGTTCACAGCACTTACTCTGCAATTGACCTGTCGGTATGTAGTCCTGGCCTTTTACCGTCTGTCCACTGGACTTGTGTGGTAGTGACCATTTCCCTATATTCCTTTCACTACCATGGCCTTAGTCCCCTGGACGTTTGCCAAGATGGGCCTTGGAAGGAGTTTACTACTGCTGCAAAGACTGGCCCTCCATCGGATGCCACCATAGATGAGGTGACTGAAAGTCTCACCGCAGTCATTATCTCTGCGGCTGAACGTACGATCCCTAGCTCTTCTGGATCCTCTCGGCGGAGGATGGTGCCTTGGTGGTCGCCAGAGATCGCTGAGGCTATTAAGGATCGCAGGCGTGCACTCCAGCGCCATAGGAGAAACCCATCCTTGGAGAACCTCATCGCATTCAAGCGACTCCGTGCACGAGCACGTATTTTAATTAAGCGTCGTAAGCAGGAGTGTTGGGAATGGTACGTGTCCACTATTGGTACATGTACCTCTCCATCTCAGGTCTGGGAGAAAATTAGACGTCTCTATGGATACCATAGTGCTACAGGCGTGCCAGGGATTTCTATGAATGGAGTAGTTTGTACGGACCCAGATGCAATTGCTGAACATCTCACTGAGCACTATGCTCGTAGATCTGCATCTGTGACTTACACGCCATCTTTCCGTACCATGAAAGAGCGGGAAAAACAGAAGCGACTGTCCTTCTCAACCCACCGAATGGCATCCTACAATGTGAATGGGAATTCCTCGGTGCCCTTGCATATATTCCCGATACCAGCCCCGAGCCAGATTGCACTCATAACCAGATGCTGAAACACCTGTCGGCACAGTCTACACGAAACATTTTATCCGTGTTCAATCGTATCTGGAACGATAGTGTCTTCCCGTCACAGTGGAGAGAAAGTATCATTGTCCCAGTGCTTAAGCCGGGTAAAAACCCCTGCGATTTGGACAGCTACCGACCCATCAGCATCACCAACGTTCTTTGCAAACTGCTGGAACGTATGGTGAGCCGACGGCTGTGCTGGGTACTAGAGTCTAGAGGCCTGCTGGCTCCATGTCAGAGCGGTTTCCATCAAGGCCGCTCCACTACAGACAACCTCGTTTACTTGGAGTCCTGTATTGGTACAGCCTTTGCTCAACGTTAACATCTTGTTGCGGTGTTTTTTGAATTGAGATACATGAATGGGGTCTCAGAGGCCAAAACTTTTTAGCTGTCCGTACGTTTCGTGTCCAAGTTGGTGCTTCTCGTAGCATCCCTCATGTGCAGGAAAATGGGGTTCCTCAGGGCTCTGTTTTGAGTGTCCCCTTAATTTTAGTATCCATAAACGGCTTAGTGACAGCAGTTGGATCGTCAATATCCCCCTCTCTGTATGCTGACGACTTCTGCATCTCTTTTAGCTCTTCCAGCACCCAAGTTGCTGAACGTAGGTTACAAGGAGCTATTCGGAAGGCACAGTCCTGGGCTCTAGCCCATGGCTTCCTGTTCTCTTCTGCAAAGACCAGAGTTATGCACTTCTGTCGGCATTGGACGGTTCATCCACAGCCCGAACTTTATCTTAACAACCACCTCTTAGAGGTTGTTGACACTCACAGGTTTTTAGGGCTCGTATTTGACTCTCGGCTGACATGTCTCCCCCACATTCGTCAGCCGAAACAGAAGAACTGGCGCCAACTGAATGTTCTCCGCCATCTGGGCCATACGACCTAGGGAGCCGATCGGTCCACACTGTTGCGGATATACCAAGCTTTGGTGCAGTCCCATCTGGACTTTGGATGCCTTGCCTATGGCTCCACATCCCCCTCGGCATTGCGCTTGCTGGACCCCATTCACCACTGTGGTATTCACATCGAGACGGATGCCTTCCACGCCAGTCCCATGGACAGTTTACTTGCAGAGGCCGGGGTCCCACCTCTGTGGATCCGCCGCCAGCACCTGCTCGCGGCCTATGCTGCTCATGTCCATAGCTCGCCAGGCCATCCGAACCAACGTCTGCTTTTCTCCCGCATGGCCGTCCGTCTTCAACAACGGCGACCCCGTTCCGGTCACACGATCGCCTTCCATGTCCAGTCCCTTCTGTTGGAACTAGAGTCTTTCCCTGTCCTAACTTCGTATGCCCCCAAGGTGTGTACCGCGACCATGCTCTAGGCTGGACTTGGCCGGTAGACTCAAAGACTCAGTTCCTCCAGAGGCACTCCGCCCGCCGTCAGTTCTTCGCTGTTGTTGCAGAGTACACTGGATACTACATAGCCTATACGGACGGTTCGTTGATTTGTGGTCGGGTTGTCTTTGCCTATGTCCATGGCGATCACGTCGAGCAGCGGTCTCTGCCGGATGGGTGCTGTGTTTGCACTGCAGAGCTGGTGGCCATTGTTCGTGCTCTTGAGCATATGCGTTCCTGTTCAGGTGGGTCTTTTCTTCTCTGCAGTGACTCCCTGAGCAGTCTGCGCGCTCTGGATCAATACTACTCACGTTCTTCCTTGGTGAAGGCTATCCATGAGACACTTTTTCCTCTCGATCAGTCAGGACGTTCTGTGGTCTTCATTTGGTCTCCTGGTCACATCGGCATCCCGAACAACGAACGAGCTGATAAGCTCGCCAAACAGACTGCCCATTTGTCTGTACTGGAGATTTGCCTCCCAGGTTCTGATTTCCAATCTGTGTGGCGCCATAGAGTACGTGAGCTCTGGGCCGCTGAGTGGCGTAGCCTGAGCCATCCCAACAAACTCAGGGCAATAAAGGAGACCAGCTGTGTGACACTCCTTCATGCAGGCCTCTCGCCGGGACTCGGTAGTCCTGTGTCGGCTCTGCATTGGCCACACTTGGCTGACCCATGGCAATCTCCTCCGCGGTGAGGACCCGCCTCGTTGTCGTTGTGGCTCTTCCTTGACGGTGGCCCACATTTTGATGGACTGCCGCCTTTAGCCGCCCTGCGGCGGGATTTTAATCTTCCTGCAATTTTATCTGAAGTTTTCCGTAACGATACCATCATGGCTGATTCTGTTTTAGGTTTTATTCGTGACAGCGGTTTTTACAACTCTATATGAAGCTTTGCTTCAGCGCATTGTATTCGTTTCTCTTGTCAGTATGTCCTCCACTTGCAGGTTTCCTTGTGTTGCCCCATGGCTGACCCTTCCTATTTTAATTTCATGGTCGGTCAACCACGAACTTTGGCTTTGTCATTCCATTTCCACATTTGTTTGCTGTTTCCATGTGATTGTCTCCTTTCGTGTTGTCCCTTGTCGAATTTGTTGATATTTTATTGATTGAGTGGGGTTTTCCTCCCGTAGCAGTTATAACTCTGGGCGAATTTTTCAGTATTCCCAAACTTATCTCGCCCTTTGATGGAATGGGGGACTGATGACCTCCGCAGTTTTGTCCCCCCTAAAACACCAAACCAACCAACCAACCAACCAACCATCCACATTGGCGGGCCGAGAGGACTCCGCTTCAGCCGGCTCATGCCGAGTCGACGACATTCGGAATGTCTAATATTCCCGGTGCGAGCCGATTGGGATACGGTGTTGCTTGTGCAGCACAAGTATCGCACGTCTCCAGTCTGTTTTTAATACAAGTCTCGCTCCATGATATCTTAAAAAAATTAAAAAACTTGTAAAAATAATATTTAAGTTTGAAAACAAACAAACTGTTTCTGTTCTACTAATGTTTTGTTTATTTACTAACTAATTTTCGGCTTATTAGGCCATCATCAGGTAAACTGTTGACAGGCGTCGACAAAGACGCTATTGCTTAGGTTCTCAAAGATGTTAATCAAAGATACAATACACGGAATACTCGGTCTTTGCATATGACATTTGTTGGAATTGCAAACAATGATCTCTTGCCATGTTGTTTTCAGCCTTAAATATGGAAGCGTTCTACCAAGAAATTACGGAAGAATCCATTTATTGTAAAAATAACTTGTTTATTTTTATTTGTCTTATTATTAATTCTGTAAAATTAATAAAAAATCCTGAAATGTTTTTAGCTGATCTCATAAGAAAAAACGCTCCTAAATGGCAGTCGAAATTCATGGGATGACTCCATCACCACCTGTTCCTTACGTGCGTAACATCCGATGAGTTACTACAATAGAACCCCCCCCCCCCTTCCCTCTGGCATAGGTGTTTGTGTCGTCTTTAGTGTAAGGTAGTTCAGAAGTAGTTTGTAAGTTTAGGAGTACAATAGAAATAAAATAACGCAATCAATGAACTGGTAACTTGATCGAAGCAGACGGCAGTGAACAAGTTTTGATCAGCACCGTGTTTCTTTCGATCTTCAGCTAACATTGGGTGGGGATGCCTTGTTGCTGGTGACAAGCCCACCAAGAAGCAAATACAAAACGCAATAAAATACTAAGTAGCACACGCTTCCCGTCCTTTACTGACCTGTAGTGTCGGAGGCTAAACTAAATCAGCGCATTTTTATTTCGGTTAAAATAAAAAAAATCGAAGTAGCAAAGAAAATTGTCAACAGACGATTCATCGGCCGCAGTGGTCGAGTGGTCTGTGGCGTGCCAGTCACGGTCTGCACGGCCACTGCGGTCGGAGGTTCGAATCCCTCACGGGCATAGATGTTTGTGCCGTCTTTAGTATTAGCTAGTTCTTAAGTAGTTTGTAAGTTTAGGTATTGATGACCCCGTAGTTAAGTCCCATAAGCTTTACAAACATTTGAACATTTTTTGAAATATGTGAGTGGGTCCAAGATTACCGAAGTAATATAACACAGTACGTTTTCGTTGATGGCGAGTGTTTACCAGACACTACTGTATCGCCAGGGGTGCCTCAGGAAAATGAGATGGGACCGCTGTTACTTGCTATGTATATAAACGATTTCCCGGAGAGACTGAGTTGCAGTCTGCGGCTGTTTGCACATCATGCTGTGGTGTACAAGAAGGTGTCGTCATTGAGTGACTGTAGTACGATGCAGGATGACTTGGACCAAATTTCTAGGTGGTTTGAGGAATGGTAACTAGCGCTACATGTAGAAAAACGTAAGATGGTGCAGATAAGTAGGAGAAACAATCCCGTAATGGTCCAATACAGCATTAGTAATGCACTCCTTGACAGAGTAGCGTCAAGTAAATACCTAGGCGTAACGCTGCACAGCAATATGAAAGGGAACGAACATATAAAGACAGTCGTGGGGAAGGCAAATGGTCGACTTCTGTTTATTGGGAGAATTTTGGGAATGTATGCTTCGGCTGTAAAGGAGACAGCATGTAAAACGCTTGTATGAGCCCGTCTTGAGTATTCCTTGTTTGGGATTCGCACAAGATTGGTTTATAAGGAAGAAGGCGAGGTTTGTATCTGACAGATTCGAACAATGCGCGAGGATTACGATTCTGCTGCCGCCAACCTACATTTGACGTAAAGACCACAAGGATAAGATTAGAGGGATTTTGGCTCGTACGGATGCATGTAAGTATTCGTTTTTCCCTCGTCCTATATGGAAAACAAGTATCTAGTATTACCTTCGGTTTGATTGCAAAATATATATGTAGATATTGTATATTATTAAATTGCCTCCGCTCTGTGAAGTAGCAGTCTCCAGGGGCTGACACTCACCTGAAGATGGCTCAACTATTGGCAGTGGAAACATCGCGCTAGGAGGTTGACATTATTCGGCTGCAATCCCCGAACTTGGAGTCATCCTTACACGACGATAACTTCAAGAATCAAACTGAAAACAAAGGTATATGAAAATATTTGCAGCAGGTACACCAGTGTTTGATCTGTTTTGCTAGGAAGTCACCAAAAGAACTGAGACACCTGTAATATCGTGGGCTCAAGTAATGAATATGAAATGATCCTTTTGCTTGGCCGGAAGATCCCGGCTGGGATCATTTCGTCTGCCTTAGGGTGGTAGGGGGGGCATGGAAGTCCGGATTCGTTTCTCGACCGCATTACAAATTTTAATTCTATATATAAGGAACTCATAGTTCAATGGGGCGATCTATAATTGTTCAATAATGATTTTGCAGCCAAGTTCGCATTTTTCATTTATTATGTTACCGGTTTCGGCGTGCTCGACACCATCTTCAGACCTATTACACAAAGTTTAACAATTGATCTGTATACATGATAGCCAAGACACTACTTATATTATAATTACATGGTTACATACCTGTCGTAATTTACATAACTTCACGACATTTTTATATACTAAAAGAGTACATCCAGGTTGAGGCAACACTAAACATAAAATTAGTAGTCACATAGTACAGTAGTATATATCCAACTTCTAATGGTTTTGAAGCGAGGTACTTCTAAGTTCAATACTAATTAAGTCCAGTATAACACTAACTGGCAGGTGGGAAAACTATATACAAAGATTCTACATGTACATTTATATAATGGTCTCTGCCCTTTGGGGTCGCCCTTTCGTTATATATATATATATATATATATATATATATATATATATATATATATATATATTTAATAATGTATATATACATTGACATATAAAAGTTACATGTAGTACATTGCATCCAACGTCATATATATACAATTTGTATAAGTTACTATATTAAGCACCCTAGAAAGAAAGAAAGAAAAAAACAGGACGATCCCTAAGGGCAGAGACCATTATATAAATGTACATGTAGAATCTTTGTATATAGTTTTCCTGCCTGCCAGTTAGTGTTATGCTGGACTTCAATTAGTATTGAACTTAGACTTTGAAGTACCTCGCTTCAAAACCATTAGAAGATGGATATAGATATTATTTGTGACTACTAATTTTATGTTTAGTGATGCCTCAACCTGGATGTACTCTCTTAGTATATAAAAATGTCGTGAAGTTATGTAAATTACGACAGGTATGTAACCATGTAATTGTAATATAAGTAGTGTCTTGGCAATCATGTATACACATCAATTGTTAAACTTTGTGTAATAGGTCTGAAGATGGCGCCGAGCACACCGAAACCGGTAACATAGATAAATGAAAAACGTGATCATGGCTGCAAAATCATTATTAAATTTTAATTCAGTGCTTCACCTTTAACACTGGCGGTGTTTAACGCGCAAGGTATGCCAGTAGTCGGCGCGTATGCGTGATTTTTCCTTGGCGCCGCTTTAAAAATATTTACGGCGTATCTGAAGTGTGGACAAGTGGAGAGCAGGGGAATACAGTGGTGGAGGCGCGGCAACGGACCCGGTATTACACTATCAAATATAATGTATATTATTTCTCATCTGTGTTTTTTTTTTTTTTTTTTTTTTTTTTGAAAAGCCATAACTCCCGCTTTACTTATCCAAAATTAATGACGAAAGATCAACAGATAGCTTAAAGTTATTGTTTTCAGAAAAAAATTGTACTATCTAAATTGATAACCGGGGAACAATTGCGAATGTGACATGTATTTACGGTTGCTCCCGTAATCCACCTCGCCGAGTATATTAGAATATTAGTTTCCGCGACTGATATAGAAGCTATGTAGAAGGTGTCATCTATTGACGATCTGTTTACCTGAAATGAACGACAGCTCCTACAGTTGTTTACATTTTTTACGCAATTCAAAAACCTTCTTTAATGCAGTCATAGTTTATCACACTATTTTCGTTGCACACGATGTTATAAAGCACAGTTTATCACAGGATATAAACATCGATGCAACAATGAAAAACAGACAAATAATTTTAATAACAGGGCCAACAACGATTTTAGTTGTTTAGATTCATTACGCAAGCGTAGTTTATGACAAGATTTCTCCTTCTCACGTCAATGCACAACAGCTGTTGGAATTGTTCACTTTGTTCGAGCACGTATTGAGTACTACTAACATTGTTTTCAAAGAAGTTTTGTAAAATAAAAAAGTTTTCACAAAATAAAAGAAACATAAAAAAGTCAATCTGATTTTTATATGTTTGACAATTAATTATATTGTAGGTAATAATATAAATTTTCTTACTTTTGGAATAACCCTCGTAGAAACGATTAAGAACAAGAACAACAATGAGGGAGAAAACCGAGTTCAGCTGTTGATGTCAGTGGGTGTCGTCCCAGTAATGTTGTGCCTAAGGCGGCGAACAGCCCCCTTGTGCCGGCTGCGTCTCTTGCTGGTGCTCGGCCTCCCTGGGGAGTGCTGCTGCTGCTGCTGCTGCTGCCGCGACACCCCATCACCAGGCGGCACCACCTGCGCGGTGCGCCGTTATCGGTTTTGCCATCACGGGCCCACCCCCGCCCGTCCACAGCGCATCGCATCGCATCACATCGCATTACGTCCGCCAATCGGCGCCGCGGGCTGCTGCACCCCCTTGCATTCCGAGGGCTCGCCTGCGGGCTGCTAATGTCCTTTACGACCGCCGCGGGCGCCGCCGCCGCCGTGGATGTATGGAGCCGTTGGAGGCGATATGTGCCGTATCTGTCACCTTCAGTCCCCTATAGTCGAGCCGCCGAAAGAACGACTCTGACAGCTAGCGGCTGTGTTGCCAATGCTGCTACGCGGCTGTTTGTTGTTACGCCGTGCCAGTCTCCGGCATACGAATATCACGTCCGAATATTTTGGAACCGTTGCTATGTACTACTAAAGTGTGAACGAACGATAACAAACACGAAGTGATGAAAAACTTTTTGCAGTTAAAAAGAAAGGTTTAAAAATATATGTCGAGTTAAAGTAAAGCTTCATATGTTCCAGTATTCCATTAAATATAATGTATCATTCAGTGTTCAGTTGAAGGCTGGTAGTTCAAGAATTTTGTTTATATATTTCATTTCCTATAACTATTTTCCATAGACTCGCTGTTATTACTTGGACACTGTATTGTGGCAGTCTGCCGAGAGGATAAACAAATAAGGACTACCACTTTACAAGTAGTAAAACTGCCTCTTCCAGTGAAATGATTTGTCTTCTTACATAAAAAAGAGGAGTTTTATTATTATTATTATTATTATTATTATCATTATTATTTTGCCTCATTCGTTTACGGTCGCTGTTGACTGCCACAGTATAGTGTCGGAGTAATATCAGATCACTATCTATAAAATTCTTCTGGGTATGAAACCGCGTCGTCATTTTATAAATTCCACCGATGTTTCGGCCACTGTTGCAGGCGGCCTTCATCAGGGTCTGTGTCTGACACAGACCCTGATGAAGGCCGCCTGCAACAGTGGCCGAAACGTCGGTGGAATTTATAAAATGACGACGCGGTTTCATACCCAGAAGAATTTTATAGATAGTGACAACAGCCGCGGAAGCTTACATCTGCATAATATCAGATCAGTTTCGACAGCCAGTCTATTGGTTACAGGAGTGATATTCTTAGGGTTAGAGGACGAAGCCATCTCACACACGTCTGAAATTAAAGACACGTAACACGGCACGAACAAAACCGGTAACGATGAACACACGACAGTTGCTTCGCAGCGACTGAAGCATGTCACCCTGCGCGGACCTTGAGTGGCAGGGTGGCAACGCGGCACCCTGGCAACGTTTACGAATTCCAGAGCTCAGGTTGGTGTTCAAATGTTTGTTAAGCTTATGGGACTTAACTACGGGGTCATCAGTCCCTAAACTTACAAACTACTTATGAACTACTTACGAACTAGGACGGCACAAATATCCATGCCCGAGGGGGGATTCGAACCCCCGACCGTAGTGGCCGTGCTAACCGTGACTGGAGCGCCTCAATCACCTCGGCCACCGCGGCCGGCTCAGGTTGGTGGTTGAGTGTCCTCCCTACCCTCTGCGGCCCACGTGTGAGAACTGTCAGGGTCGTTCTTTCAGCGGCCCGACTATAAATACCAGCTACGCCCGTCCCGTCCCGGCTAGTTCTGGAGACCGTTTTCTGATACTTTCCAGGCCGTTATTGACTGTTGTGCTTTGCGGCTGCACGCGTGTTTCGCTACGGATGCGTATTATACAAGGCGCGTCCAGAAAGTAAGTTCCGTTTGGTTATATAAAACGAACGGGTACAGATACAGAAAAAAATATTGATTGTACAAAAATCTACAACTGTTAAACTACTTTTCTACATAGCTTCCGAAATTTTGTAGGCAATTGTCATAGCATGGCACAAGGTTTCGTGTGTCTTTTTCACAGAATGTTGCCGCCTGTGTGTTCAACCATGTGGTAACATGTTCTTTCAGCTCGACATCATCGTTGAAGTGTTGTCCACCAAGGACAGATTTTAGGTGTAAGAAGAGGATTACTGTCAAAAGATTTTTTTTTTCGCGATAATGCCTGACCTCACACACCAAATATGACCAAAGAATTCTTACGGAAATTTCAATAGGACCTGTTTTATCATCCTCCATACAGCTCGGACCTCTCTCCTGGCGACTTTCATCTCTTCTTACACCTAAAATCTGTCCTTGGTGGTCAACACTTCAACGACGATAAAGAGCTGTTACCACATGATTGAATACACAGGTGGCAACCTTCTGTGAAGGATGGATGCAAAAACTTGTGGCACGTTATCACAAGTGCCTACAAAATTTCGGCAGTTATGTGAAAACGTAGTTTAAGAGTTGTAGAATTTTGTGGAATAAAAATGTCTTCTGTATCTGTCTACAATTTCATTTTATTACCAAACGGAACTTACTTCCTGGACGCGTCTCGTACATTCACAAGACCAGTATTACACTATCAAATATTTGAACAAATAATTCAACGAGAGAATCCGATGAAATATTGGTACTATTCTTTGACAAAGGTATTGGACGTAACGCCGAAGCGCGTATTACACTGCAATTCAATATGTTGTCCAATTTACTTCAAAAGGGCGATGTTATACAACAGTTGGCGTTGTGTCGACGTTTAGACGACGAAGAGGAAAGAAAAGAAGTGTATTCGGATGAAACCGTAGATGTCATATTCTTATACTGTCTTGATTCCAAAATCTGTTTGATTCTGATATGACGTTGAAGAGTGGCAAAACCCTGCGGATGTACGGAGCCTTTGGAGGCGATATGTGCCGTATCTGTCACCTTCACTCCCCTAAATACCAACGGCGTCCCCGCGCGTCGCTCCCGGCTAGCGCTGGAAAACCGTTTTCTAATCATTTCCAGTCCGTTATTGACTGTTTGTTGTGTTTTGCGGCTGCACGCTTCTTTCGCTACGGATGCGTAACATACATCCACAAGACCGATGTCTTTATTGTGATTTCAATCCCCCTAAAAGGGGGGGGGGGGGGGGGGCTGGCAGCGCTCACAGGCGCTCTTCAGCCTACAGAAATAAAATTTGACACAGTGGAAACATACAAACATAAAGGAGATGAAATTTTGGAGTTAACACATACATAAAAATGGAGATATAAAATGGAGATAAAACAAAGTATTAACATTTAATAAAAGTCCAGCTCCAATTGCAATTAGTTGTGCTTTATTTAAGCCCACACTACCGGTTTCGGCCTCTATGTTAGGCCATTTTCAAGTGTGACAGACGTCAAGTTGCTTTCTCTATGGCATAACGTCTGTCACACTTGAAAATGACCTAACATAGAGGCCGAAACCGGTAGTGTGGGCTTAAATAAAGCACAACTAATTGCAATTGGAGCTGGACTTTTATTAAATTTGAACCACAGTTGCGGCAACAGCGACCATCAAGTGATGGAGAAACTAATAAAGTATTAACACCTTGACTGCCGACCATGTAAACCATTCCATACCTCAGAATGCCAGACATTCTGCTTGCAGGAGTAAGCCGAGCTGCACTTGGTTTTCTTATCTTCTGTCTGGCATAAAAAATTGTTTGCTCTTTAAAATGAGCAATAAGATTCCCTGTCCTTATAAAACAATCGGTTGAAGAATCGTCAAACTGGAAATGATTTGACGCAGTTCTTGTTGCACAAAGAAATGTTTCAAATGTTTGTATAGTCTATGGGACTTAACTACGGGGTCATCAGTCCCTAAATATACAAACTACTTATGAACTGAAACTTCCTGGCAGATTAAAATTGTGTGTCGGAACCGGGACTCGAACTTGGGACCTCTGCCTTTCGCGGGCAAGCGCACTACCGACTGTGCTATCCCGACACGACTCACGATACCGCCTCACAACTTTACTTCCGCCAGTACCTCGCCTCCTACTTTCCAAACTTCACAGAAGCTCTCCTGCGAACCAGGCAAGACTAGCATTCCTGGAAGAAAGGATATGGTGGAAACATGGCTTAGCCACAGCCTAAGGGATGTTTCCAGAATGAAACTTTCACTCTCAGCGCACACTCCGCTGCAGAGTGAAAGTTTCATTCTACTTATGAACTACTTACGAACTAGGACGGCACAAATATCCATGCCCGAGGGGGGATTCGAAACCCCGACCGTTAGCACAAAGACTGGATCATCATCTGAATTGTAGATTTCGTCGTCCTCATTATCAATAAAATGTTTCCTAAATTCACGTAAAATTTCGTCCAGTGTAAGAGAGCGTGAAGCCATGTCCGTTCATTTACCTACTGAGAGAGCGGGCACCACTTCCTACCTGTCCCGTTTCATACTTGGATGCGACCAGTCGGCCGATTTAGAAGCTAAATTTACAATATCTACAGGCTGCTTTAGACTCTAGATTTATCAAGTAAGACATTTAAGGTGGATCTAGCCCGTCAGTAAACTTAATTTTGTGTTTAAAAGTACGAAAACAAAGATCACGTCAAATGACGTAATTGGCATTCTACAGAAGTTTCGATATCCCGTCAATTGACGTGATTGGCAGTCAAAGTGTTAAAATGGAATGAAACACTGGCGTCATAAAATATTTGATACGGCGATGGTGGAGAATAAAAACAGTTGCTCAAAGGTAAGTGGCACACTCTCAATTAAAATGAGCGCAGGGCGGCGGCTGTGGTTTGCCCGTCGGTTATTGTGAAATTAAAACGAAAAAGACATCACATACACGGAGAAACACGTAAGTTAAAACTGATGGTGTCGGCTGCGGGTTGGCCGTTCACTGTCGTTAAAATAAAACGACGTAACTAAAAGACACCACATTTGTGAAGCATTCCCGCAGAAGCACATCAGAAGGTCTCACTTATGGCAGAGCACATGCAGTGTTAAAGATGTGACGTGTGGGAAAAAGGGGATGAGTGGTGACGGAGAGGGTGGGGATGAGACACAGGGCCAGTGGGGAAAGGGCGGGGGGGGGGGGGATGATGTCCCAGGAAGCCACGGGGCAGAAGGAAAGAGGAGGGCGGTAGGAGGAGGATCCGGAGGGACAGATGTTCAGATGTTTGTAATTCTATCGGACCAAACTGCGTGGTCATCAGTCCGTAGCTTACAAACTACTTAAACTAAACTAACCTAAGGACAACACACACACCCATGCCCCAGGGAGGACTCGAACCTCCACGGCGAGCAACCGCGCGCTTCGCAGCGAGACGCTTTAGACCGCTCGGGTACTCCACCGCGGCCCGGAGGGACAGCTGGGTAGAATGAGGAGGGGAGAAGGGACAGGAAGGGAGGGGTAGTTGGGACCCTTAGGGATAGAAGATGGAGAGAGAGCAAGGGGAAGGATCACAGCTGGTATGAAGGGCAGATGTCAGGTCGAAGGGCATCATCCAGAAGGGGGAGGGTACGGAAGTTTCCATGGGAAAAGATCTGAAGTGTGGACAAGTGGGGAACAGGGGGAATACAGTGGTGAAAGCGCGGCAAGGGACCCGATATTACACTATCAAATATAATGTATATTATTTCTCATCGGTGTCTTTTTTTTTTTTTTTTTTTTTTTTTTTTGTCTGAAAGCCATAACTCCCGCTTTACTTATCCAAAATTAATGACTCAGGTATGACAAAAACCCACAGATAGCTTAAAGTTATTGTTTTCAGAAAAAAATGGTACAATCTAAATTGATAACCGGCGAACAATTGTGATTGTGACATGTATTTACGGTTGCTCCCGTCATCCACCGCGCCGAGTATATTAGTTTCCGCGACTGATGTAGAAGGTGCCATCTATTGACGTTCTGTTTAACTAACATGAACGACAGCTCTTACTGTTGTTTAGATTCTTTATGCAATTCAAATACCTTCTTTGATGCAATCATAGTTTACCACACTACTTTCGTTGTACACGTTGTTATAAAGCACAGTTTATCACATGATTACGGTTGGCCGGCCGCGGTGGCCGAGGGGACTGAGGCGCTCCAGTCACGGTCTGCACGGCCACTACGGTCGGGGGTTCGAATCCCCCCTCGAGCATGGGTATTTGTGGCGTCCTTAGTCTTAGCTAGTTCATAAGTAGTTTGTAAGCTTAGGGACTGATGACCCCGTAGTTAAGTCCCATAAGTTCTACAAATATTTGAACATGTTGATTACGGTTGTAAACATCGATGGAACAATGAAAAACAGACAAATAATTTACATAACAGGGTCAGCAACTATTTCAGTTGTTTAGATTCATTACGCAAGGGTAGTTTATGACAAGATTTCTCCTTGTCACGTCAATGCACAACAACGGCTGGAATTGTTCACTTTGTTCGAGCACGTATTGAGTACTACTAACTTTTCTATCCCATCCTCGTCGTCACTTTTGTGCCTCGTTTCCGCCGGCTGTCCTGGGTGTCGGTGGCCGAGTAGCGAGAGACCGACACAGGAAAACAGGATGCACGCGTGTTCGGGTAGAGAGTCTGAGGTGACCAGCCAGTGGGACAGCAGAAACTAGAAACACTAAGCTAGATTAGAACAAGTTGTATATTTCGTAGAAATAGGATATACTTAACTTTTACAAAGTTCGTGACTGCCAACTAAGTGTACTGCATAGTTGAACTAGGTAATAGCCTGCCTACTGATGAGACCTAGTGCCTGTCCTAATCCCAAGTCTTAACTGGTGCCTATCTGTTTCCCAAGTGGCCGATGCAGTTCAGTGGTGGCCACGAGCGGGGTTACAGCAGAAGGCGCTCGTGGCCAACGTCATAAGAACGCCGCGCCGTGCGTGCATGGCGGCGCGCGGCGAAAGTAGGTGGCGCGCACTTTATACTTGTCGACACCACACTAACATTGTTTTCAAAGAAGTTTTGTAAAATAAACAAATTTTCACAAAATAAAAGAAACATGAAATGTCATAATCTGATTTTTATATGTTTGACAATTAATTATATTGTATTTAATTACAAAAAATTTCTTACAATGTGACTAATATTTGTCATTACTATTCAAAGTTTATTGTATTTTATACATATGTACTTGCATTTGCCTTTTCTCCAATACCATCTCACCTATCTGATAAGGATAGAGTGCGAATTATTCACGCGGGACAACTAGTTTGAACAAATAATTGAAAGAAGGAATTCGATGAAATATTGGTACTACTCTTTGACAAAGGTATTGGACGTAACGCCGAAGCCGGTATTACACTGTCAATCAATATGTTGCCAAATTTACTTCAAAATGGGATGTTATAAAATAGTTCGCGTTGTGTCGACGTTTAGACGACGAAGAAAAAAATGAAAAAGAATCGTAGTCGGATGAAACCGCGGATGTCATATTCTTGAATACTGTCTTGGTTTCGAAAATCTGTTTTATTCATATATGGCGTGTTTGTTAGGGCATCGTCAAATATCTAATGAAAAATGAGGAGACCTAGCACACACACACACAAGACAGTATTTACATGACAGTACTTACAAAAATTAAAAATTTTCCTTTAGCTACCAAACAATTCTGAGATCGGTGCTAAAGGAGACCAGTAATCTGTGGTAATAATGTTTTGACTAGTCTGTGATAGAGGGTGATTTGATCGCATTGGAACCATATGTTATCAAATGGGTACTGCGAGTAACTGCCAAGGACGTGCAGTGCCCCACAACACTAAAGGTGTTGGGTCGGTCGAATAACAGCTGTATAAATTCAAATATGGACAGCATTTTCATAAAATAACCAATAACACGTGAAACAATTCTGAAAGGATGCCAAAGTAGGGGAGAGTGGGGCAAGTTGACGAGCGGGACAAGATGAATAATGGTTTTGTTTAAATTCCTGTTTCTAGTTAGCTGCTCTGTCTGCATACTACTAGCGTTCCACACGACTAGGAAGTAAAATATAGTGCACTGGCGCCGCTAGTTTCGTATCGTTCCTTGCAATACTTTGTTCGAGAATTCTCTGAGACGTAATTTTCTACGTCTTGTGATATTCCTGGCCTATGGCCACTTCATATTTCTGGCCGCTGGCCGTTTCTTTGCTAACATTGTATGTGTCTTAAACGCGGAAGAAAGACAGATGTGCAGCATATGTTGAAATGTGGGTTTGAGGAGCAGTAGCATATGACACAGTAGGTGCTGGTTCCCGTGGGAAAGCCCGCCTATGTTACTGGTACTCTCCTCGCATTGGCTGCTGCATTTCACGTCACGTGATTTCTTTAGAAATTAGTTTTGTTTATTATATACTAAATATTAATTATTCAGAGCTGAGAATTTGTGATAAATATCTCTCAAGGACAGGCTAGATTTTGACAGTTTAAAAAGTTTAAGGTGCCCTCTCTTATTGTAACAAGAGAAGAGCGATTTTGCAGAAGGCGCGCGACGGCCCTGTTTTGGCGCGAAATAGAGCGTCAGGTGCCCTATCGCAACGCGCCGCAGTTTCAGTCTCGAGCTGACCACTATACGCGCCGGACCGCACCGGTCATGAGTAAAGATTTGTGTAATTCTGATAACAGTCGAGGTCTCAACATGAACTACGGGCAGCATAGGCCGTACCGTATTAACAATAGTTGTTCATATTTTATTATTTATTTAATAAATGGCATCCCTGACAATTAAAAATCTCGCGAGTCGCTTCTTATGCTTCCATTATACGGAACTTATTTTAGCCTCACTTGTATGCTGTAGACGAATCAACGACCTGTGTGCTGTCTTCTGCGCTGGGGACACAACTATAGAAGACAACAGGTTAGTCAGAACTCTATGCTTTCCATAAAGACTTGGACAGTAACTACGGCACCTCGTACGTACTGTAGGGCGGTACAAACGCTCACTGCTACGCAACAGCATCCGCAACGATGTGGAGGTTTTAGGGGACTTGTGGGAGGAAGCAGTAGTAACTACTCAGTCCACATATAAAACCCTAGGAAGCTTGTAGTCTCTGAATTATGATTTCGCAGACTAATGCAAAAGATATTGTTTGTCATACATGACTAACTTAAATAATGTGCTTTTCATAAAGACTCTGTGCTTGTATGTAATTCTTTTTTAAACTGTGGCAATAATGGTAAATTTCTAACATTATCGCACGGAGCAAGTTGGCCGCGCACGTTACCGACGCACAAACCATGTCTCTTGCTACGGACAATCCTATTGAACTTGAAAATCCGAGTGAAGAACCTAATTTCCAGTCCTCAGAAAAGCTGAATGTAGATGAAGGACTTTAAGAAGTGCCCATCCGGATAAACCAAAACTACGTACAAGTGTCCTTGATTTTAAACCATTGCTAAAAGAAAAACGAAGCACGAGCAAACGCAGAACCACGTGCAATTGTTTCGAGAAGCACGTCTATGAAAGATACTTCACAGCAGAAATAAGCGCAGTAGATGTAATAACCACTTCTACCGCTAGGGTTGAAAAAATAGAGCGTTTACTAAGAAACTAACGTTTTCCTCTTCTGATTTTATTATAATAATAACAAAACAAAAAAAGAGCAGAGCTGCTACATCAACCAATGCTTTCGAACACAATTTAGTTCAGTGTCCTGGATGTGGGACATCTATGAATACCATTCTCGGAAAACTGGATAGAGTGTTTCAGTGCTTTAGATGGTGAGATTACCGCCCAATAGAAATATTGGTAATTAATAGCATTTGATAATTAAACAGTATCAAGTTCACTGCAAACATTGACCATGCCAATCCACCAAATGTTACACAATCTTAATCTTAATAATTATGGTAGCAATGTATGTACGCAGTTGGGTGACAACATTTATAGTTAGGCCATAGGCAGAAATTCTCCACGTTGAGATTTGCTGTGTGCTTGTTGCTGAGGAGAGGCAGCGAGCTGGCCGACGTTGGTGGCTTGTTCCAGCTTAGGATTTTCCAGGTTCGTTTCCGGTGAGGGGAGAGAGGGACAATGGCGAGTGCCAGGCGGAGTGCAGTGCACAGCGTGAAATAAAATATTCTAATACTACTTGCATTGAAGTAATACGATGCAGTTAGGAACCTTCAAGGCCCTCATTACAAAATAGCCTGTCGATAAATAAACAATACATTAGCTGATATAGTCACAGCTGGCGTAATATGACAATGAAAAGTAATAAATTACCAATGAATGCAAGACAGTTACACAACTAGGATGGCAATGTTTGTTTATAAAACTAATATATTAACTATTTCTCATTTTATTTTCAATTAATCTTGTGTATTTTTATCTCGAAATATTCAGTTAAATCACTTATCTGTGATATAAGAAATTGCACGATTATAATAAATAGTACAAAGGATGTTTATATCAGTATAAAAACCTAAGAAGACATTTGTTTAATGTGTAGTGTAATTATTTTGATTTTAAGTAAAGTTTTAGAAATGTATTGGCTGAGCGCTGTATGTTGGCAAGTCGGTTAGAACAGCTCACATGGGGACGTTGATGACGTAGGGAAAAAACCCGGCAGTTGGGCTTTTGGCGCGCGCGCGGCCAAGGGACGCAGTCAGGAGTCGGGAGCGAGTGGGTTAGCTGGCCGGGCGCGACGTCGCTCTGCACGGTCGGCATGTGGATCTCCAGGTGGAGACTATAGAATTCTGTGTGGCAGTTGCTAGGTGTGGTTGCTCGTCGTAGACTGCACCAAATTGAATCGAGTGGTACTGTGTGTTGTGAATATTTGGCCGGTGGAACAAGGTGTGCATCGCACTGAATTAAAATGACTGTGTTTTGTTAATGTAACACGTGTCGTCGCATAGGCATGAACATAAACGGTGTTTGAGACAGGCACATGGTGTGAAAACAATTTGCGACAAATATTCATTTTGTCTGGGGGCTCACGAGCTATAACTTTATTTGATAAATGTGTCAACGTATCAGCCACAGGGTTTTAATATGGTGTAATAAACAACATAAAGTGAACTTTCACGTGTTTTCAAAAATAGTAATTAGTACACCCTTTTCTCTCATGGACTTGACTTTATTATGAATTTTTTTTGTTAATCATATGCAGGGAAAGAAAGCTGCGAACATGTGATATCATCCCCTAGAAAACGAGTCAAACAGTAGCAATCACAGTTCCAGTGTTTTTGCATGTTTAGGAATTTGGTTCGCAGTTGGTGGTTGTGAGCTTTAAAAAATTAAACTTTCCCTATTTAAACCCTCACCCCGATCTTTCACCCTCGCAAAATGGTGGCACAAAGTTTGCTCAAACTCTGAAGGGATTTCATTATTACTGTTATTTTAAACAAAACACCCTTCCTCACAGAGTAGGCAAAACATTATTACCGTAGATTACTAATAGTCCTTCAGTACCGATCTCAAAATTGTTTTGTAGCTAAAGGAAAATGTTTAATGTAAATATTGTGTGTACTAGTTCTCCTCATTCGTCTCCTTTAGAAGATGCTTGAACAGGTCGAAACGCGAAATACCTGAATAAAACAGATTGGCAACCAAGACAGTTTTTTATTCAAGAATAATGACTTCATACAGTTGCTCTACCACACCACACCACAAAATTTAACAGGAAGAAGTTTACCATAGGTGTGGGTCATGCCGAGATAAAAAAAAAAGAAGTGTTCAATAAAAAAAAAAAAATTCGTGAGCTGCGAGACGAGGAATTTTCTATATTTTTATATATATCGTCGGCAGTTCATACAGACTGTGCTTCACTCCTAATGGCTTCTGTCATTTTTTGTTGCTGTCCATTCTTCTCAATGTTGTAGTCCGGATGCCCCGTGTTATACAGCACGTTATCTGCATCATACATTTCAATTAATAGTGTTGTTCCTGGCACACACTACGCAAAATTGCCACTATAACAGCAGCCATGTTTATAGACACGAACGCTTTGTCAAACAGCTCTCTAAGTGGTAACAGGAAACAAAAGACAAACGATTTCTTTAATTACATCTATTCCGAAGCCATAGATTTCGTCAAATATTGGACGACTTGAGACAAACTGCCACTATACCACATCCAATACTTCTTTGTCCAATTCCTTGTCCAATAACTTAATAGTGTAATGCTGCTCTAAGGGGCTATATAAATTATTTCAGTATTACTATAAGAATACTATCATTCATCTTTTAGTCTTCCATCTTTTTTGGGTTGCCGCAATACGTCTCGTTTAATAGGAAATGTCCCAATTTTTCAGTCTTTGTTCCGTTGCCCAAAAAGGCTAGATCGGGACGTAAATGAGAGAGAGAATCGAAGCATTATATTCTACTATTTATACACTCTTCGCCATTAAAGTTGCTACACCATGAAGATGACGTGCTACAGACGCGAAATTTAACCGACAGGAAGAAGATGCTGTGATATGCAAATGATTAGCTTTTCAGAGCATTCACACGAGATTGGCACCGGTTGCGACACCCACAACGTGTTGACATGAGGAAAGTTTCCAACCGATTTCTCATACATAAATAGCAGTTGACCGGCGTTGCCTGGTGAAACGTTGTTGTGATGCTTCGTGTAAGGAGGAGAAATTCCTACCATCACGACATTGATAAAGGTCGGAGTGTAGCCTGTCACGATTGCGGTTTATAGTATCGCGACATTGCTGCTCACGTTGGTCGCGATCAATTGACTGTTAGCAGAATATGGAATTGGTGGGCTCAGGAGGGCAATACGGAACGCCGTTCTGGATCCCAACGGCCACGTATCACTAGCAGTAGAGATGACAGGCATCTTATCTGCATGGCTGTAGCGGATCGTGCAGCCACGTCTCGATTCCTGAATCAACAGATGTGGATGTTTGCAAGTCAACAGTTCGACGTCTTTTGCAGTAGCATGGACTATCAGCTCGAAGACCTTGACGCTGTATCACATACAGGAGCGCCTGCGATGGTGTACACAGCAACGTACATGGGTACACAAATGGCAAAACGTCATTTTTTTCGTATGTATCCAGATTCTGTTTACAGCATCATGATGGTCGCATCTGTGTTTGGCGACATCGCGGTGAATGCACATTGGAAACGTGTATTCGTCATCGGCATACTGGTGTATCACCTGGCGTGATGGTATGAGGTGCCATTGGTTACCTCTTGTTCGCATTGACGGCACTTTGAACATTGTCCGTTACAATTCAGATGTGTTACGATCTGTGGCTCTACCCTTCATTCGATCCCTGCGAAACCGTACATTTCAGCAGGATATTGAACGGACGCATGTTGCAGGTCCTGTACGGGCCTTTCTGGATACGAAAAATGTTCGACTGCTACTGTGGCCAGCACATTCTACAGATCTCTCACCAATTGAAAACGTCTTGTCAATGGCATCCGAGCAACTGGCTCGTCACAATACGCCAGGCATTACTCTTGATGAACTGTGGTATCCAGTTGAAGCTGCACGGGCATCTGTACCTGTACACGCCATCCGAGCTCTGTTTGACTCAATGCCCATGCGTATCAAGGCTGTTATTACGGCCAGAGGTGGTTGTTCTGGGTACTGATTCTCAGGATCTGTGCACCCAAATTACGTGAAAATGTAATCACATGTCAGTTCTAGTATAATATATTTGTTCAATGAATACCTGTTTATCATATGCAATACTTCTTGGTGTAGCAATTTTAATGTCCAGTAGTGTACATACAGTAGGTCGTAAAACATGTGTCAGAAATGAAATGACCGGAGGGGACAGAAATAATATGATTCTGTTTATGAATGTATGGTCGGTAATGACTCCTTGATCCGGTAGAGTGCGCGGAAGGGTGAGCTGTTTACAAGCGTTTCGCTAGCTGGATTTCGTATTTCCCGCACGGATCTCGAACAGCGTGAATCGTTTCGCCGATGCAGAGATGGCTGACAACACAGAGTAACATACACAGAGAAGCAGCCACCCCTAAACCACTGTCGTACGCTCCACTCGTAGTTCCGTAAGATGTCAGCAGGTGTCAGGCGGTTCCCCGGCTTAGTACCGGTAGACCACACTAGAGGCGCTTCTGAGAGTAGCGTGGAGGGGAGGCTGAGGGGAGAGCTCGTGCCGCCTGCCACGAGGCCACGCCTGTGTCAGGTGTGCCGGCGTTTGAGGGGAGGTGGTGGTGGGGGCAGCTGCTACCTGCCGCCTGCTCTGCCCAGTTTTAAAGGGCTGCTTCTGACTGCAGCGCCATCATGGAACATCTTACGGAACTGCTCTGGCCCTCCCTCCCCGCACCCCTGAGCGTGTGACCGGGCTCTTACGGAGGTTTCCCGTCTGTATATATTTGTCTGTGCTGACAATCATTTAATGTATGAGGCTGCACAAAAGATGTACATGGCACTGATTCCCAGTTACACATGAGACATCGTCGAAAATTAGAGCGTCTTCCTCGAGATTTCCCTGGCCACTCAGTTCACGTGATTTAACCTGTGTGGATATATCCCATTGGGGTCATATTAAAAGCCTGGTGTATGCGAGTTCCGGCACATCTGAAGAAGATCTGGCTGACTGCGTGTCTGCTGCTGCTTGACATATGGTCAACTTGCCTGACGTCCTTTCAAATGTACGCCCATCCGAAACTTGTATCGCTGTTGGTTGAACACCTATTGTAAACTATCAATAAATACATTACCGACCACACACTGCTATATGAAATCTGCTTCATTCGGTCCCCTCTCCCTGCCGTTTCATTCATAATAATAATAATAATAATCATCATCATCATCATCATTAGAGACTAATTATGCCTTTCAGCGTTCAGTCTAGAGCATAGTACCTCTAATAAAATTCCTCCATGATCCACTATTCAATGATAACATTGATGCCTCGTCTGATGTTATGCCTTTTACTTCAAAATCATTCTGCACTGAATCTAAGTACTTTCTTCTTGGTCTACCTCGACTCCTCTTACCCTCCGCTGCCGAGCTCATGAGTCTCTTAGGTAACCTTGCTTCTCCCATGCGTGTAACATGACCCCACCATCTCAGTCTGTTCGCTCTAACTTCTTCATCTAGGGTGTTCATTCCCAGTTTTTCCTTGATTTCCTCATTATGGACACCCTCCTGCCATTGTTCCCATCTATTAGTACCTGCAATCATTCATGCTACTTTCATATCTGTAACCTCTACCTTATGAATAAGGTAACCTGTATCCACCCAACTTTCACTCGCTTGCAACAAATTTGGTCGAAAGATAGAGCGGTGCACCGTTAATTTAGTCTTGGTACTTACTTCCTTCTTGCAGAAGAGAGTAGATCTTTTTGACATATAATTTAAGACCACCCTGTATATAACATTAATATAAGTTAAATAAATTCGTTTTACTGTTACGGTGCCCTTGTCATAGAGTGAGTTCTCATTGTTATGTGATATCAAGTCTGCTTGAAATCGTGCTTGTAGTATTCGAGAACACCAGGAAGGAACACATTAACACACACTTTTATAATTATCTATGGATTATGCCCTATAGTACTGATACCCAAAGTGGTCTATATAGACCCCCAGGGGTCTATTCCATCCTGTAAGGGGTCCAAGTCAGCAGAAAAGTAATTTGGAAGTCTATTTGTTGTAAATTGGAGTTCGCGATACTGGTTCACATTCAGGAAGGTCGCAACCAAAATCCAGAATTATTCTCACAAGGTTGAAGATTGATCTTTTGTGTGTCTCTGTTCGCTTCATTGACTAATCGAGCGAATGGAGGAATTATGTATCTCCGGTCTCCTTCTGCAGGCTTGTAGAAAGATTTTATTTTATTATTTCAGGGGTGGGGGGGCAGGCCTGGAGCTCAGACAATTATGACGTATATGTTCTAACTTTTAAAGCATTACAGCATAAGTAAATCAAACGTGTACCTGAATTTCAACATAGATAATATTACACTTTATTAAAAGCAAATCTCCAAACAGGAACTTGAGCATACTTTTTAATTACAATACCATCAGCTAAATTATTATTTTCATAGCTACACTACGTAAACTACTACCCCTTGCCCTTTTCCAAACGCCTCCGACGAGTATCGGACGCTGCACATGAAGGTCCAGCAAACGTTTCGTCATTCATCAAGGGATATATTAACATATGGTGGACTGGGTGGATGTGGGCTTCTTCAGTTTTTCTCCATTTCGGGTTGCAGTTCCTACTGCACAGAATTTAAGTCGTTTATTACATTTGAAATGGCGGTCAAAGTAACATAGGTGGATGACTTCTTTTTTAAACTCCTGGTGGTGTAGCGGTAGAGCGCTCGACTGCGTTTTAACCCAGCCTTCACCTCTCACCGATGTACTTCAGACTTAAACTGGAAAGAACACGTAGATAATGTCGTGGGAAAGGCGAACCAGAGACTGCGTTTCATTGGAGAACCCGTAAAAGAAGCAACAGAATTACTAAAGAAACCGCATACATTACGCTTGTTCGTCCTTGTTTGGAGTCTTGCTGCCCAGTGTGAGATCCTTATCAGGTGGGTTTGACGGAGGACATCTAAAGAGTCCAAAGAAGGGCAGCTCGTTTTGTACTGTCAAGATACAGGGGAGACAGCGTTACAGAAATGATACAGGATCTGGGATGGGAATCATTACAGCCGTCCCAGTGGTCCAGGGGACTGCGGCGAGCCAGTCACGGTCTGCACGGCCGCGGTGGCCGAGCGGTCTGCGGCGTGTCAGTCACGGTCTACACAACCGCTACAGTCGGGGGTTCGAATTTCCCCTCAGGCATGGATGTTTGTGGCGTCTTTAGTATTAGCTAGTTCGTAAGTAGTTTGTAACTTTAGGGACTGATAACCCCATAGTCAAGTCCCATAAGCTCTACAAACATTTCAACATTTTCTTGGAAAAAACCTATTGGCAAAATTCTAAAAAATGCTTGTGAATGTAACATAACTGCTGCGTATATCAATCCCTAGACTTACAGACTATTTAAACTAAATTTAACTAACTTGTACTAAGGACAACACACACACACACACACACACATGCCCAAGGGAGGACTCGAACCTCCGACGGCGAGGAACCGGTTGCTCCGCAAGAAGGCGCCTTAGAGCTCTTGGCCACTTGACCACCCCTTGCCAATCTTTGTTGCACAATCTTAGCCCATAATGAATCACACAAAGGTCGTTTCCGAAGCCACATAGGCATATCTGAAATTCCGTGTCTGTAATCAGCAGTTCTCTTAATCCGTTTATTGTGCTACACTGAATTAAATATTTTATTCACCTCGTTTCTATTCCACGTTCAAACTGTCGCAACAGTCTTTGCTTTCTGTAGTCGTAAAGAAGCATTGAAAACCGAAGGAGAAAGTAATTTTTTATTGATGTACGTTTCCTTCCAGATTAAACTTGGCGCCTACGCGGTACGGAAATCAATTTCCGCCTGTCAGCGCTGCAGCACGCCAATTGTTTGCAGATAAGCAATAATGCGTCGCCGTTTCGCAGAGTGCGTTATTTGGCGTCTGCAGATCGCGCCGAGAGCAGAAAGCGCATAGCAATTTTGTCGCGTTTGCTGCTTCTGACGTAGCTAAAGTGGATCTCCGAGACAGTTGAATGTCAAGGAAGTTTCTGTTTCTGGAGTTTGTAGCGTTCCTCTTTTTCAGATGTAAGGTTCCGAACTTAAGATTTAGTAAGAGAGATCTTTAAACTTCTTGACAGGGGGCACAAAAATGATAAAACATTGTACAGTAATAACAGTTTTTGACATCTGACCAATACAGTATCGTGGAGTCTTGCAAATGTGATGCTCAGCTCAACTTAATTTTTTCATGAGATGGTGTTCCTGTTTTCAGACTAAAATAACTTTATCAACTGAGAAAATTTTTACTTGCAATTTTATGTTTATATGCTCTAATTCACATCCTTAAAAGTAATGATTACATCCCTTGACTTTGCTCCATGACATCAGCACAGTGCCAGAAACATTATTTACTTAATTTATGTCCCTATCGCCCTATTAACTCCTCGTAGACCTGTGACTGATGGGATATTACTCTGTAAAATTAATGAACAAATTAGCACAAGACAGGAAGGACAGTCGTTAAATTTGAACTACGCTAAAATTCGGACAGATACTAAATGTAACAGACAAGAAGAAAAAATCAAGAAATTGTGTAAGACTCTGGTACCCTTGATAGTTTAATGTGTTCATCTTTTAAGCTGCAACAAAACCGAAAGAAAAGACGAGGAGAATCAGAATGCTTCATATTTGCAGATGTCATGCTGAAGTGGTACTCTTCCGATTTTTCTTAAATTTCGGTATCCTATAATACATAAAAAACTAAATGATACGTATATTTCTAGCGACGGTAAATGTATTTATGGGGCGAAACGGCCCTTCCAAAATGGGGACTAAAATTTAAACATTGCAATAACGTAGAAATCAGTGAAGCGGTTATAACTGTTTTTCTTATAAAAGTATGTTTTGATAAAAGACGAAAACTGGCCTAGTTGTATTGGAGAGAAATGAAAATTAGCCGACAAATTTATTTCTACAAAAATTAGTGACAAATCCATTGATATTAAAAGTGACTCAACAAAAAGATTTTTCATTATCTCTACGTACGCGTTCAAACAAAGAATTGTGTTCTGACACACGAAAATTGTAAGAGGCATGGGGACGAAACCCTAATCAAGCAGTGGAAAGAGCTCATGTAATCTGGCCATACGACCTCCACGCGCTACACCATCGGCAACGCTAAGACAGGCGTTTAAAATCGGAACTATTCTAACATGTTTTATTCACTTTTATTGTTTCAAAATTTGATTTTGCAGTATTTTGAAAGTCACATGTCGACATACTGTCTAGTCAAGCATTTTTTCGAGGTTTCGTCCGCTATGCTAGATCGACCTTATTGAATTTTGAGAATCTGATTCAGCGAATTTAAATACGGGTACATAAAAGAGATAAAATAGTTCAAAAATATAGATTTTCAGCTAGTTTCATGGGCAGTATCAAACGAGCGCGACAATGTAATTGTTGTTTACCCATCAAATATTTATACATAAAAAAACAAAAAAGACGTGTTTCTTGAATATCCTTCATTTTGAAGTTTTAATAGATTCTACTTCGATAAAATTTGAAAAAAAGTACTCTTTCTGGGTAGTTCCTCCCCCTCCCCCTAATTTATAATCCTCACTCTAATAAACAAATGTTCAAATGTTTGTTAATCTTATGGGACTTAACTGTGGGGTCATCATATATATTATATCCCATCGGTGTTTTCTGTGGGTAGACCATATTTTCTGTATTACTTATCCAAAATTAGTGATTGAGATATCATTTTCAAGGTTTCCTTCTCCACTAATGACGAAAAATACACAGTTGGTTTAAAGTTATGGTTTTCAAAATATATACATATATATTTGAAACAATTTGTACTGCACGTAGAAAATAAGTTGGTACTCGGCGAACGATCATAAATGGAAAATATATTTACGGTTGCCCCCATCAGCCACGGCGTCGAATATCAACTTAGTTGGCGCAGCCGATATAAAAACAATGTAGAAGGTGCCTTCTATTGACAATCAGTTTAACCAACATGAACGACAGTTGCAGTTGTTTAGATTCTTTATGCAAACCAAAGACCTTCTTTGATACAAGTGTAGTTTATCACACGATTTCGGTTATACACGTCGATGTAACGACGAAAAATACACAAATAATTTAATTTAGCACGACAGCTCTTGAAGTTGTTTAGATTCTTTACACAGCGTAGTTTATCACGAGATTTCCGTTTCACACGTCAATGCACAACAGCTGTTGGAATTATTTTTTCCAATAGGCTCAACCACAGATATCGTGTAAAAACACTAAATATAACGCGTTTCAAGGGTCAAGCACTCATCATCAGATAATCTCCGACGCCACACGCAGAGGTGCGCCAGATTGTCTCTTCAAAAATGTTCAAATGTTTGTGAATCTATCGGACCAAACTGCGTGGTCATCAGTCCGTAGCTTACAGACTACTGAAACTAAGGTAAACTAACCTAAGGACAACACATACACCCATGCCCATGGGAGGACTCGAACCTCCGACGGCGAGCAACCGCGCGCTCCGCAGCGAGGTGCTTTAGACCGCTCGGCTACTCCACCGCGGTTGATTGTCTCTTTGGAGGGGGGGGGGGGGGGTGGGGGGGGAGGAGGGCAGCGGTGCCACTATCAAGATCCTGCGCTGAAAGAAGTGAACCCCCAGTCGTCTGAAGCACCAGCCGCCACTGTAGCGAAGTAGACTTGTAATCGCCAAAGTAAAATAAAGAAGATATAAAATGCAGAATGGTTATGGGAAGAAGAGCATCTCTGACGAATAGAAACTTGTTTTCATCTAATATTAATTTAAATATTAGTAAATTCTGTTTGAAAGCATTTGTCTGGAGTAAAACATGGACGATAAGGAGTTCAGAAAGAAAGATGCTTCTGAAATGTGGTGCTATAGACGAATTCTGAAGACTAATAAGTAAGAAGTAGGTGATGAACGAAATTGGGGAGAAAAGAAGTTTCTGGCATATCTTGATCAATGGTTGGCACATTCTCAAACATCAAAGATGGTCGATTAGTGAGATACGCATGTGTATGTGTAGGTGGGTGGATTGGTGGGTGTGGAGGGTGTGGGGGGAGGGGTAATCACAGAGGGAAACCGACAGACGAATATAGCAAGCCAGTTCAAAATGACATATGCTGCCGTTCTTATTCGGAGATCAAGACGGTTGCGCAGTATATGATAGCGAGGAGTCCTCGGACTGAAGATCACATCAACGACGAATAAAGTTACTGATTTCGACAATGCAGCTCATTACATTATTGAGTTTTCCGGTGTTTGGGAGGTGGAGGAGGGTGTTTGAGCGACTGCGAGACCTGTGGTCAAGATGCGGTATGCCTCGTGTGTCGGTGAGCGGCTAGCGGCTGGCCACATGTCATCGGTGACGCGATGGCCGGATTAGCGGCCACTGTGCTGACACAAGGCGGCCGCCAGACGTGGCGGCGTGTTTGTGCGGCCCTGGCGGCTGTCCGCCGCTCATTAGCCGCCGCTACCGCCACTCCGCCCCCATTAGGACAGTGCTCAGTGCACAGTGCACACGCCTCAATCACACTGCGGCCGTGTCTGACAACAGCCGCCGCCCGTGTCGAAGGCGCCGACCGCGCGGGCACGACCATTAGCTGAGCACCGCGGGCCTTCTGGCGCTTGTGATGGGCAGCGGGTCGTTGAAGAGAGACTGAGAAAGTGCCGTACATGATGAGGGGGAGAACAGCCTTTGCGCATGTGTAACGTTAGGAAGGGGTGCTGCTTACAGTGTCACGTGACTTGAAGGTAGCTTATAACTGGTTTATGGTGCCATCATAAAGGAAACTAAAAGAAAAGTTTCATCACCCGATTCTAGGAGTTCATGACTCTTTACCAGAGTCGGACTAAGGCGGTACGGGGGTCCTGGGTGCCGGCCGCAGTGGCCGAGGGGACTGAGGCGCTCCAGTCACGGTCTGCACTGCCACTACGGCCGGAGGTTCGAATCCCGCCTCGTGCATGGATATTTGTTCCGTCCTTAGTATTAGCTAGTTCGTAAGTAGTTTGTAAGTTTAGGGACTGATGACCCCGTAGTTAAGTCCCATAAGCTATACAAACATTTGAAACATTTGGGTCCAGGGCGGCGGCAAAACAAAATGAGGCCCCCCATCCCGTCCACTTCGAAATATATGTAATACTATAAAAAAGCAACTTTTGAGATTTTGTACTCCCTAGGACGAGAGGCATGGGACAGTCTAAAAAACAGCTTTCGAGATTTGGATATCCCATTACCAGAGGCCAAGGGCGCTCAAGGGGGGAAAAAATAATTTCGTGGTATTTGGAGGCCCCCCAAGATGAGAGGCCTAGGACAGTCCGCTCCCCCCCCCCCCCCCCGTACGACACTCCTTAGTCAAAATTTAAAGACTTAATTACGGGGTCGTCAGTCCCTAAACTTACAAATTACTTATGGACTAGCTTATTCTAAAGACGGCACAAACATCCATGACCGAGGGGGGGACTCGAACCCCCGACCGCAACGGCCGCGCAGACTGGCACGACGCAGACCGCTTGGCCACCGCGGCCGGCCCCCTTGGTTCTCCAAAGTCCTTTTCGAATGTGTGACCCCCTTGCAAGAAAAATTTTCCGACGACCACAAGAATAAATATTGTGCAGAACCCTACCCACGGTCATTATTGCGTACCCTAAAAAAAACTATTTTGGAGTCTCAAAGGCAATAAATTTAATTTCCCTTCTGTTGATACAACTTTCCTGTAAATTCATACACGTAGTTTTTGTGTATTTTTCGGAATATTCCGATTTTCACTTTTTTGCCGACAGAAATGTAAATTTTGCGCAACGAGTATTTCGCATTTCAGGCATGAGTCAGTAGCCAATTATGTTCATTAAATAAGGTTCTACTGTATAGCCACTTAGTGAGGAAGTAAATTCTTATCCAAATTTAAGTTTAATTTTTGCATTTTGTTTATTTACCTATCGATTGGTTCCTGAAAAGTTTTCGGGCCATGAATTTATATATCTTTAACTTGCTGTATTTTCTATAAAGAAATGTACGTTATATTAGAATCATAATTAATGTTAAACAAGAAATTACATTCTTTAACATAACAAAAAAATTCATTTTGGCCTATGTTTCTGTATTCCGCAACCTGTAGTATTCAGACAAGCACTGGTCTGAATTATTTACAATTACTGCAATTCGAATTCGTAAGAACTGTTCTGGTTCTATTATGGCGCAACTGTTATACTTCGTCCTGGTGACAGCGACTCCCCCGAGCAATTCTTCGTGACCCCTCTGGGGGTCTCGACCCACACTTTAAAAAACACTGTTTTACATAAAAATGAAATAGAGATATACAGGGACAACATATACATTATACTTACTGCTCATGAATACAGAAACTGACAAAGATACTCAACCGAGGGAAAGGCACTGAATTAAAATTTGTACCCGTTCATGATTCGAACCCAGGGTCTCCTGCTTACTAGGCCAGCGCTATAACTACTAAGCCACCACAACAGGGAGACTGCAAAGACAATAGTTGTGCAAGGAGATGTGCTTCAAGACCCATGCAATTGCCGCATCCATTAGATCACGGTGCCTTAGTCGTTGTAGTGCTTGTGTAGTAAGCAGGAGGTCCTGGGTTCGAATCCCAACCTCGGCACAAATTTTAATTCAGTGCCTCTCCTTCAATTCCATATTTTGATCTACATCGAGACAAAATATGTCTCTAGACACTGCTTTAATATTTGACTTTATTGTTTGGGAGTAACTGACGAAGGTTAAGACAATAACCAAGACATTCCGAATTTACATTCCAGATTACAGAATACACCACTACCTCTAACATTTGGTAACATGTCTTCTTGCACTGACGGATACCTGCACTCGTCGCGCGAACTGTTCACTAGATCATCAAGGGGTAGTTTGTCCAAATTGTCGGCATAGTCTCAGATTGGTTGGTGGTTCGTCTCATCCAAAACCAGCCCTTTTTCAATGTATCCCAGACCACGTTCGATGGAGTTCATGTCCGCAGAACGTGTTGGCCATTCTAATCTCACGATGTCGTTATCATGGAGGAACTCATTCATAAGAAGTACTCGGTGACAGAGAGAGTTTTCGCCTGTTAAGACGCATCCCTCATCGACATGTTGGGGATCTCGTTGTACTGTACGTCGCAGTACAACTAATGATTGCCTTCTGCGACTCGAAGCACGACGTTCTGTGACTGCACGAAAATCAAGATTGAAGCAAAAAGATAAAATTTAACGATGCCAGAATACTCGCCAAGCAACCAGGGATGGTTAAATGCTCAAATGTTTGTAAATCTATCGGACCAAACTGCGTGTTCATCAGCCCGTAGCTTACAAACTACTTAAACTAAGGTAAACTAACCCAAGGACAACACACACAAACACACACACACACGCGCGCGCGCGCGCGCGCGCGCGCGCGCGCACGCACGCACGCCCCAGGGAGGACTCGAACCTCCGACGGCGAGCAACCGCGCGTTCCGCAGCGAGGCGCTTTAGACCGCTCGGCTACTCCACCGCGGCGCTGTGGTAGCCTTTTTGTGGTCAGAGGCAAGTCTTCGACTGTTCTTGTATCCTTGCACCTCCTAAACGTCTGAACAACATCATTTTTATTTACTCGGAGGCGTCTGTAACTTCCCATGATGACACTTATCCCTGACACAAAGTAACAAAGAGGATACTGACACACTTACGAGTTGCCACTCTAGGCATGGCAGAACCATAGTCAGAACAAGTAGTGTATTTAATTCCTGGTGTTATGACTGTAACTGATTGACCGCCTTTCTTACTGCGGCACATTGGTACTGCTCATGCGTAGTTGTTCACACCGTTGTGCGACTGGAGTGACAAGTATGGACAAACGAAGGAACTGTGTTCCTGATACAATATGCACTCAGGAGACCTTGGAACCAAAGTGATACAACACTTTTTTATGTACGTAATTATTATTCTCTTAGGGTCACCGAAAACAAGTGGCACACATTCTGAATACAGATGATTAAGAATGTTCTAAATACGAGAAATATACTCGTAATTGCGATTATCAATTGCATAATTTGTTGCTGGCATATGAAAATTCTGCTGCAATGTTACTTGATCCACGCCTTTTTTTCTGTTCGTCAGTGGACGCGTTAAACATTACGCTATCCGTACACGCCTTTCGGACCCACCCAAAACGTCTATATCTCCACATTTTCCGCGGAAGTTGGCACTCCTGACAGCGGAGAACCATGCCAACGATGACGTCAGGTTACCTGTCAAATGCGGTAGTGCTTAATGGGCAATGCCACGTGCATAGTAGCTGTGTACACATTCATAGACTGAGAAGTAGGCATAGGGAAGACTCCTACCGGGTTCGCTGCGGTGGAGTACTGTTCGAAGCCGGACAATCTTAAACCAATATCGTTAGAGACCGAAACTGTGTCCCGAAGACCAGGGCAGGGCCTATTATGTGTGACATCAGAACCTTTATTTCGCTGAAAGGACAAGTCGGAACTGGTATCTGACCTCGCAGCATTCAATGAAGGAGTTATATCCTGACAAAGTTCCAACGGATTCGGCGGAATGGCGTTCTTTGTCAGAGACTTGCTGTTTGCGTACTCCTGACCAGGACCGGCTCTAGGGGACGGGGAGGGAGGCGAACCGTGCCGTCGCCCAAAGCGATAAATTTTTGGGGGCGGCAAATTCCTGAATTTTTATGTAGTTCCGATAGGTTAAATTAAACAAGACAATGAAAAGTAGAAGTGTCTTGCACAAATGTGGAAATGTGAAAATAAGTTGGAAATACAAATTGTTACAGATTGATACACAATGTTACAGACAACAGTGATATGCGGCATCCTACAAGCAAAATAAACAAGCAACGTAGAAGGTTGAGCTAACTGTAAGACTCCTAGGTGTAAGTTGAGCCAATATGAAACTTCCTGGCAGATTAAAATTGTGTGCCGGAACCGGGACTCGAACCTGGGAGGACTCGAACCTGGGACCTTTGCCTTTCGAGTCCCGGTTCCGGCACATAATTTTAATATGCCAGGAAGTTTCATATCAGCGCACACTCCGCTGAAGTTTCATTCTTGAGCCAAAAAAGGTTTTTTTTATAAAAATTACCTGATTAATTGTTTCACAGTAATTCATTGAATGTAACGTAGATTCTTGTTATATTAAATGCACTTCACCGATTAATAAGTGCAAAACTTGAAACCTTTTTCCAGGAACCAAAAGATAACTAATGATCATGGTCCAAAAAGTGAAGAAAAATTGTGAAATTTGAAAAAAAATCTACTACTTCACAAAATGAACTTACATTTGGATCATGCATAATACGTTGCTGATTCATAAATTTAATAGAAAATATAAGTCATGAGAATCACATATTTCTGTATCAACTCGTATCACAATAGGGTAATTCGTTCCAAACTGAAAAATACTAAAACCTTATAGAAACCTGTAACATAATAGACAATACAGTACTTTATGTCTTCAACATAAGAGCTGTCTAAAACTTTTGTTCTTTTTATTGTTCCTAGCTGCTAAAGGCAGAAGACATCTTACTGGGCAACTTTGAGTTCGTCATAGTTAAAAATAACGGTATTAAGCAACGGTTAAATGCAAATGCAGAGCGCTTTATCGATACAGTTTCACTGTTACAATTAATGTCTCTCATTTGTATTATTAAAAATCATACTTGAAACAAGATTTTATTGTTTCTAACAGTTTTTATTTATATGATGACGCCAGTGATATCAGTCAAGAGTGTAAATTGTTGTTGTTCCGGTCTTCATTGCAAAGACTGGTTCGATGCAGCTCTCCACGTTAACATATCATGTGCAAGCTTCTTCATCTCTGAATAAGAACAACATACTTTATTTTGTAACTGCTTACAGTATTCATCTCTCACTCTTCTCTCTCTCTACGATTTTTAAACCCTCACATTTTCCTCCAATACTAAGTGGTCGATTCTTTGATGTGTCAGAATATTTCCCACCAATCGATTCCGTCTTTTAGTCGAAAGACGCACAAAATTTTTCTCCCAAATTCTGGAACATACTTATTATTATTTTCGCGATCTACCGATCCAATGCTCATTCAGCATAGGTCTTTAGCACTACACTTCAAAAGCTTTATCGCCTCTTCTTAGTAAAGCGAGGACTTTCTAACATTTAAATTAATATTGGATGTCTATAAAAATTTATCTTCTTCAGAAATGATTTTCTTTCCATAGCCATTCTGCGTTTTATAGCTGCTTAACTTCGGCCATCACAACTTTACTTTGCTATTCAAATAACAAAACTCGTCTACTACTTTTGATTGTCTCACTACCTAATCCAATTCCTTCAACATCACCAGATTTTCTTGGACTACATTTCATTACCCATGTTTTGCTTTTGTTAATGACCATCGTATATTCTCCTTTCAAGCCACTGTCCACTCTATTAAACTGCTCTTCTAGGTCTTTTGCTGTCTCTGACAGAATTACAATGCCGTTGATGAATCACAACGTTTGTATTTCACCCTCATGAACTTCAATTCATTACCCAAATTTCTCCTTACTTTCTTTCATAAAATGTTCAAATGTTTGTAGAGCTTATGGGGCTTAACTGCGGGGTCATCAGCCCCTAAACTTACAAACTACTTATGAACTAACTTATACTAAAGACAGCACAAACATGCATGCCCGAGGGCATTCGAACCCCCGATGGGGAACAGCCTCGCGCATCATAGAATAGCACCTCAGTGCGCTCGGTCGCTCCGCCGCGGCTTTCTTTCACAGCTTGCTCAATGTACAGATTGAATAAGATTTGAGAAAGGGTACAACCCTATTTTACTCCCTTTCCAAGAACTGCGTCGTGCCGGCCGCGGTGGCCGAGGGGACTGAGGCGCTTCAGTCACGGTCTGCATGGTCACTACGGTCGGGGGTTCGAATCCCCCCTCAGGCATGGATATTTGTGCCGTCGTTAGGATTAGCTAGTTCATAAGTAGTTTGTAAGCTTAGGGACTGATGACCCCGTAGTTAAGTCCCATAGACTATACAAACATTTGAACATATTGAACTGAGTTGCTTTCATGCTCTTCGGCACTTGTAGCTGCTGTCTGATTTTTGTACAAGAATATAACTTCACTTTCCCTATATTTTACCCCTGCTTCTTACAGAATTGCAGTGTATTGCAATCGACATTGTCAAAAGCTTTCTCCAAATCTAAAAACTGAGGTTTGCCTTTCCGTAACCGGTCTTCTAAGATAAGTCGTAATGTGGTTATTGCTTCAAGTGTTCCTAGTTTTCTTCTAAATCCACACTGATCCTCCCCGAAGTCGTGTTCTACCAGTTTTTCCATTCGTCAGTAAGTAAGTGATTGTAGGTGCTACTCTACAATAAAGCTACAATTTCTATGGTGAATGAAAGAAATGATAAAAAATATGCTTCATTAAACAAATTCGTTAATTACTTCTAGAAAATGGAACCAAGATTATTGACGAACTAGGTATAGTCATACCTATTTGTTAATTATTTGACAATTTTACTAGACGCAATTAACGATTTTTTAATGAAGCCTATTTTATATTTTTTCTTACATTCACCATGAAGCTAAATCTCGGAAGTGAGGTAGGGTACTAATAATTTCAAAGGTTCCCCTGCCAGCTGTTGAAATTCTCCTTTTCTCGCCCTCCAGAAGACGTCAATAATTTGCAAAGAAATCCCATTTTAAGCAGTCCATCAGCCGTAAAATCTATGTAGAAAGAAATCATCCTTGCGCCATCTGCTGTACAATGTTGTTAGTTATTCAGCCTCTACCGGTTTCGGCACCTTCTGCCATCAACAGGAGATTGTGTAAGATATTGCAAATCAGTTATTATATCAATTTATGCCAAATGCGGCAACATAAAAATCAAAATTAGAATTGTTATTATTCATTGAAATATGACCTTCATCGTACATCTGCTGTTGACAAGTAGTGACAATTATGCTACTGGTCATAATACGAAATTCGTGTACAATTAACAGCATTGGTATGTGCTCATTCTGATTACTAACAGATGCTATGAATCTTCCAACGCTTTGTAAGCCGACCGATTCGCGGGACATCTCTAGGAAGTACTGCCACTGAAACTATTCTCAGATAAAGTTCCTGGAGAGGACTTTCTCCCTTTCCGTCTCTCTCTCTCTCTCTCTCTCTCTATCGGTCCGTCTCTCTCACACTCTTACCATCTTACCACGTACACCAATTCATTTTAAGAAACTTCCCTTCCAAATCAATGTTTCGTTTGCATTAACAATAAACAGGTCTCAAGTTGAGGAACAGGAGGAAGAGGACACGAGGGCAGAAATGGGGCCGGTGAGACTATAAAAACGAGTGAAGCGGTGATGGGAAGAAAAAGACAAAGTAGTTTAGTGTGTACGAGAGCGGTTTGGTAAGTTTGGTAAAAATAGAATTAAGAATTGTTTCAAAGGCGAAAACTCATTTCATTTCTCGACATAGTCTCCTTGCGAGGCTATAACTTGGTCCAGCGAGGTTCCAATTTTTTCAGTCCGTCGTCACTGTAGGCATTGTCAAATTCTTCAAAATAATCTGTCACAGGCCAGACACTTCCGCATTCGATGAAAATTCTTTCACACTAATTCAAATTTTCAATTTTGGTAATAAGAAGAAGTCACTCGGCGCCAAGTCTGATGAACAGGATGGGTGAGGAATCAATGCGAATCCCAAGTCGTGCATTTTTGCCATTGCGGTAACTGATGTGTGGACTATAGCATTTTCCTGATGAAACAGCATTTTTTTTCTTTCGTGCCAGTCTTGGCCTTTCTTCAATTATTTCCTTTTTCAAACAATCCAGCAGAGCCGTATAATAGGGTCAGGTTATGGATCGGCCTTTTTTCACTCTCTCAGGATTATACCCTGGGAATCCCAAAAGACATTGGACATCACCATCACCTCCCACGTTTCGTCCATTATTTGGACTGTTGTTTGGTTTCTGAAGTGTAATGGTGCATCCATCCATCATGCACAGTTATGAATCTGCGCAAAAATTCCAGTGGATTGGGCCTGAGCAGTGTGAGATTCTGGGCAGAAATGCTCTTTTGTTTCCGTTTTTGGTCCAAAGTGAGCAGTCGCGGCGCCCATCGCGCATAGAGCTTCCTCAGGGCCAGTTTTTCATGGAGGATGTAATGCACTCATTCATTTGAAATGCCTTCAATGTTAGATATCTCGACAACTTTTAATCTTCGATCTTCCATTAGAATATCATGCATATATCGATGTTTTCCTGCGTGGTTACTTCAACGTTCCGACCGGAGCGTGCTTCTCCGACCACGTTTATACTCATAGATGCAAAAGTAAATGGTCCTGAATGGTGGTGCAGAACTCACATGGACCTCTTCCAAATCGGATTTCATCTGCGCAGCTGTCCAACCTTTCGAATGAAAATATGTAATGACCGCACTAAATTCGTTTTTCTCCACCCTAAGGAACTGACTACGCAGTTCCCACTTCAGCTGGCAGCCAACAGTAAACTAATAACAGATGCCTTTCGAAACTTGCTGTAATATCTGTGGAAATATCGAGCTTACCAACGACAGTGCGGATTCCGAAAACTTCCCTCTCTTTCATACAAATTTACCAGACTTATCAAACCACCGTCATATATTCAATCTCTTACATATTTAGCAGCTTAGACGCATTTCCGATGTCGCACGTCGTGTATAGAGTAAGTCAGGGAGAGTTAGACCACTCTTTTTCTTTAGGGTGAAATTCATCGGTTTTTAATTTTTTTTAACTTTTGGCACCATTTTCCTAGAGACTGTAATACAAACTTACATACGGTACATTATTGAAGCCCTCCCACTCAAAGTGCAAGTCACACAAAGAAATAAAAATATACATCAGTGGCCCATCTCACCTGTAGGTGTATGTTGTTCAAATGTTTGTATAGTCTATGGGACTTAACTACGGGGTCATCAGTCCCTAAACTTACAAACTACTTATGAACTACTTACAAACTAGGACGGCACAAATATCCATGCCCGAGGGGGGATTCGAACCCCCGACCGTAGTGGCCGTGCAGACCGTGACTGGAGCGCCTCAGTCTCCTCGGCCACCGCGGCCGGCGTAGGTGTATGGTTGAGATGGACCAGTGTAGTGGGAGAGATGGACCACGTAAATAATTGCCACACATGAAGAAAAGAGTGAATGTAAATCACATATTTTTATTGGACTATGTAGTAATGAATACAGAAGACATTTTAGACCAAACAATTTTATCAGTTTTTTGTAAATATTAAGTGAAGACTGGATATTCATTGATTTGTAGATTTTGTGCAAACTTTAAGATATTTTTCTCGTACCACAGCTATTACACTTATTAGCAAATGATGAGCAACATTCATGTGACTATCGTGAACAAGAAATACACTGAATCAAATGGTCTTTTTTGTTTGTTTCGTAATAAATTTCACCACATCCCCCACATTCATCTTCATCCCATTCGTCAAAGCTATTTTCAGCATCCTCTGCAAAGTCTTCAGTGTTGCAGCTTTCTACGTCTGATGAACATGGTGGAGTGTTTGCAGCATTTTTCTTTTGTCGTTTCTTATGTCTCTTTTTCTCCTCCCTAGTCCTCTGCTTTGTTGGTCGTTTTTGTTCCCTTTTTTCTGTCGCCTTTCTTTTCTCATCCCTCTTTCCCTTTACACATTTAATATTTTTCTGAAAGATAAAAAACCCAACTATACGAAAACATGTTATTCGATCAGTTTTTTTTTTAAATATTAATGTAATTTCCATGGTCACTTAAGATATACTTAATTGTAGTCCATCTCTCCCTAATTAAAATGCGTGGTCCATCATTCACAAATAGAACTAGTCGATCTATCCCGATTGTCTGGGAGGGATGGAACACCCCGATTTCAATCTGCAGTTTTAGAGCTCGGTGACCATTTTAGGTTAGATAGATGCCAACACATTTTTCAAGCTTTTAGTAATAAATCTGTAGAAATACTGTGAAAACTGTGCCATAATACTAAAACTTTTGGACTTACCAAAAGAGAAAACGTATTTTTACTGCTAAACTAAGACGATAATGAGAGCAACACTTTTTGCACGACGTTCGTTCAACAAAGAACTTACAAGTGAACAGTGCTGCTCTCTAGCGACGCATTCATGAAATTCGTCACTGGTCCGTCTCATACAGTGGTCCAACTCAACCCGGAGTTTCCCTAAACCTACTTCAAATTCGTTTTCGTCTACATTTCTTCACCAGGGACGGCCGCGGTGGCCGAGGGGGCCGCGGCGTGCCAGGCACGGTCTGCACGGCCAATACGGTCGGGGGTTCGAATCCCCCTTCGGGCATGAATATTTGTGCCGTCCTTAGTGCTAGCTAGTTGATAAGTACTTTGTAAGTTTAGGGACTGATGACCCCGTAGTTAAGTCCCATAACCTTTACAAATATTTAAACTTTTTTTCTTCACCAGGGAAAGATATGGCACTTACTGACATCTATAGTTTCACTGATGATACTGGTTTGCGATATTAAACGAAGGCGATGACGACATTGGTAGTTCCTATCGGAATGCAAGAATAATACAAGCCCCTAAACGACTTGTGTAACTAAGGTACGATGACAAATGGACGTGGACGAATGCATTCAGAGGGGACTTTATGGAGTGGAAGCCGGAAGTGCTGGTGTATAATGTTCTGCGACATCCGAGTCACGAATTTCATAGCGCATTGAATTGCAGAGAAACGTGCTCCGAATACTGCTGGCGCTGGTTGGGTGGAAAGGGGTGAGACGGGTTCGCTTTTGCACCGCTGCGCCTGTCTCGGCCGTAGCATTGTGTTCGTGCTGTACACAGCATGCAGTGCACTATGTTCCGAAGTTTCAGAAGTATGTGCAAGAAAACAGTTTAATGATAGCTATTTGTATTAAAAGTTAAGCCATTGTCTCGACTTATTTATTCTCTTTTCATTGTATCACTTTACAGTTCACCATTCCGTATCTTCGCTTTTGGCGGTCTTGTCAAAATGCAAAGGGCGCTGTTTTCGTAACATTGAGAAACCAGCAGCGAGACGTGACTGGACATACAACTCGCTGTTTAAACTGAACCTATGAAGTGCCAGATTCTGAATTGGCGGGTGATACAGACTGGCGTTGTCCCGATACAGGATTATCGAGTTACCATCTGCGTCATTTCCAGTGTAAACATTGTGGATTGCGCTTTGTTTTTGTCATTAGGTGCATTTGTTTGGAAGTAAACAGCAATTAGTTTTTGATCGTTTAACATTTTACGGCGCGTACGTGTATTTTAAACGTTTTCTGATGTAGGACTACAACGGATGTATTTGGAATATATGTAGCAAAATCAGTGGTCGTTTAAATCTAAAAATGAATTACAATACAGTGAAATGTATAAGAAACGTGGAACAACCACTAATGCGAGTATTACATTAAAACGTAAAAGTCGACCACTGTACGAAACAAGAGCTTTGTTTCTCGCTAAAATTAAAGAAATATGGTCCTTGTAAACTACAGGTTACTCCCTGCTACAAAGTCTTGTTCCCTGGCCCAAACTGAGAACTGAGTCATTTCAAATTACTTCAATAACAGAAAGTTAATACTACAGTGGTGAATACACATAGCAGCTTACACGTTATTACACACAGACATTAATAAGCAAGCCACCACAATTAAAGTTATCTTAGAAAGATGGCTAAGAAAACATTTATGGCGCAACGGAATTTTGACATAAGAAAAATTGCATCTGACCTTGTTCTCAGCATTTCTGAAGAACAACATTAAATAAGAAAGGGAAGGTGCTCTAAAACTGCAATTTATAGGCAACTTACAGATTTTGCTGAACTTAAACTTGTTTATTCAGATAGAAAACAAGCAAAATGGGGAACCAATTTTGTGAATACAATAAAAATGCATCCCTTACATGGATTAATGCGGACGGTGCCCAGCCTAAATTATACATGATTTAACGCTGCTGGGGGGAAGAATTCACAAACAACACTCATTCGCTCACACACAAGCTATGCCACAGCAAAATTCACCAAAATCAGCATGCCGAGACGAGGCGGAAGCAGGCGTCGCTATCGTAGGCGAAATTCAGCAAGTCGGAGGTATCACAAAACACAATATACCAAAACACTTTGAAGCTGGCTCTTATCTGTCGTGCCTGTTTTGAGATGGTGTGCGTGTATATCCAAGTTAAATTACATCTGAATTGAACTGTGAGCAAACACGCTAACGGCGACGCAGGGCCACGTTACATGAACGCACTTCACTGAAGGTAAACTGGTTGACAATCGAATTCATTATACAAAAAAAGTTGCAGTCTGTTAGCAATCGATCTAGTTACTTGTTTTATACGAGAAGTGGCGTAAATTCAGGCGACTAGCTGCAAACCCCAGAAGTCGGAACTTGGACCCACGTGGTTCCAAAAACCGATAAAATTGAATAAATTCAGTTTTCGAAAAATAAAGAAAATTAACTACAGCATGCAACCCATAGAAATGTTTAGAATTATATAAAGAAGCGAAAGAAATGCAGCTAAAAGTGATAGGGAGCGCTTACAGGGAGGGATGAAGTCCAGTCTCAGGAAACTCGTAAAAGTGAAGTAAAGCCTTAAAAATAAAATTAAGAATTCCAGCAAGCAACCCATAGAAATGTTCCAACCACGTGGAACACATATACTCAAGGAAGAAAACGATGAGAGGATTTTTACATGCACTGTACAAAAATGAACATGTCACCTATTAGAAATCGGGCCCCACAAAGCTAGAAAGTATTTACACAGAGTTCATACACCGCCACATGATCACAAAAGGTTTTAACATACCAGGCCGTTATCAAACTGCAACTAGAATCACACACACCGCGTTTATCTATTGCAAATCACTGAATTGAAAAACGAGAACACATTTCCGCACACGATCGAAGAAAATATTGCAAAAAAAAATGATTCTAACTTCACGAGTCTAAGTTAAACATGCTAGACAATGAAACGCTACCATCTCCAAACACAAGAGCAGAACCAACCTTACCTCACCAGAAGACCAGCACAGAATGGCCAGCCGAGCGGCCACGGGGGCTCGAATAGCTACCTGAAGCTGGAAAGCCCAAGAAACAGCGGTGGTGGGGACAGAGAGAGAGACTCACGCTGGAGAGGGCTCGCCGACTAGCTAGTAACCAAAGGGTGTAGAAACCTCCTTGGTAGTATCAGCAGCTATCGACTCTGAGCCAGAGAGAAAGATGCAAAGCGAGCTATCACTCCCCACATATTGACAGCCATAGATTCTCGCACATCCACTTAAAAGTAAGACAAGTACACATTCTCACAGGGACAGTGGCGTAGGGGAGAAGCCGTACTTATTCCACATTAATTAATAAAACAATAAATTATTAACATAACAAAATAAAAAAACCTAGCAATATTAACTAATATATTAACACATAAAATAAAAATGCTATTCCTCAAGTCTTGAAAAGAGTGGGGTTCAAGTTTTAACAAAATGATAATCTAGCGACCTTTACAGAAATATACAAAAAATATATGGTCGTATTTCAAACGATAGAACCGAAAGTTGGGGAGGGGGGGCTAAGAAAGAGGACTTACAAGACACAGCATTAACCTCGATGGCTTTCATCATACGAGACAAAGCTTAAAATTAAACTCGATCATAAAAGCAACAATGACTTGTGTCATTTCCTAGCAAAACACCGCGCTTCCCTGCAAGTATTATCGGACAGTGGTATGTTTCTGCCTGATTACTTTTAAGATCGTGCAAGTTTTTCAAACAAAGATGTTGAGGATTTTGCTTTCGGAAAGAATAAAACTGTGCCAGTACCTTGTGGTTACTACTTTCGGAAATATACATTCTATATAAGAAGGATTACTGATTATGTAAGAATACAATGCACCAAACTACAAGTGAAGATATGTAACAGTTATTTTATAATCAGACTTTATTCTGTCATTCACAATAACTTTTCTGTTCCAAAGTACAAGCCTACGTTCCAACATACTCAGTGACAGGTAAGTTATATTTTAAAATATAACTGGATTGTTTTTTTAACTCCTCGAATACAGAAGTGATTTTAAATTTGAAAAAAGTTGCGGTTTGTGACCTTTGTACTCTTCCACTTCCCTTCAGCCACTTACGTAATGTCCGAACACTTGCGGTTGCAGTTAATCAACTATTTCAGTAGCGCCTGCTTAGTATCGTACTTCAGTTTCACAAAAAATTACTAGCCTATAAGCGACATATTTTGGCGGTTACCTACTAGTTTCAGAAAGTGAATGATCGGCTACAAATAAATAATATGCCCGTGTATATTAGCATTTCACATTCTTAAACATGTTCATTTTTATACCTGCTAAGTAGCTAAAACTATCATAGGTACACACAATGCCCAAAAGCAAGGACAGGATATAGAACATAGACCTCAAGGTATCTAGTTTTGAAAAATATTTCAATTTCCGAAATCCGTCAAAACAAAACTCGTTGTTGTTGTGGCGTTCAGCCCGAAGACTGGTTTGATGCAGCTCTCCACAATACCCTATCCCGAGCAAGCCTCTTCAACTACACATAAGAACGGCAACCTACATCTGTCTGAATCTGCTTACTGCATCTATCTCTTACTCTACGGTTTTTAACCCAAACACTTCCCTTCAATGCTAAATTCACTATTCCTTTATGTCTAAGACTGTGTCCTACCAATCGATCCCTTCTTTTAGTCAAGGTATGCCAGAAACTCCTCTTCACCCCAATTCTGTTCAGTACCTCCTCATTAGTTACGCGATCCACCCACCTAATCTTCAGCATTCTTCTGTAGCACCATATTTCAAAAGCCTCAATCCTCTTCCTGTCCGCACCGTTATCGTCCATGTTTCACTCCCATATAAGGCAACACTCCACACGAATGCCTTCAGAAAGGACTTCCTTAGGCTTAAATGAAAATTCGATGTTAAGAAATTTCTCTTTTTCAATAACGATTTTCTACCCATTGCAATTCTGCATTATATATCCTCTGTACTGCGACCACAATTTGTTATGCACAGCTACAAATAAAAAAATATGTCCGTGTATATTAGCACGTCACATTCCTAAAGGTGTTAATTTTTATACCTGATAAGTAGCTAAAATATCATCATAGGTACACGCAAGGCACAAAAGTAAGGACAAAGTGAAAATACTGTTTATAAGGCAATGTAGAACCTAGTCTCCAAGATATCTAGTTTTGAAAAACATCTCAATGTCCGAAATTCGTCAAAACGAAACACATGAACGTGAAAGTACGCACCAACCATGCGAATATAATCATGAGCAGTTCGTTTTGTATTTGATTTCATCGGCCTAACAGCCGAAAACTATGTATCAATAAATATTACACCAATGTTGTCTGTGTTTTAGTGATCATGTATCAAATGTTCTACCAAGAACCAATGGAACACGTAACAAATTTTCTATCTATCTAGATGATCTGATGGACAGACTAACTTGTAATATGCGGCTGCTTGCTGATGATGCTGTGGTGTTTGGGAGTGTGTCGTCTGTAACTGACTGTAATAACATACAGGATGACGTAGACAAACTTTCTAGTTGGTGCGAAGAATGGCAGCTAGCTCTCAATGTAGAAAAATGCAAGGTGATGCACATGAGTAGGAAAAACCGTCCAATAATATTCGAATAAAGCATTAGTTGTGAGTTTCTTGATGCAGTCGCGTCGTTCAAATATTTAGGCGTAACTTTGCAGAGCGATATGAAATCGAACAAACATGTAAAGACAGTTGTGAGTAAGGCGGACAGCCGACTTCAGTTTATTGGGACAATTTTGGGAAGATGTACTTCATCTGTAAAGGAGACGGCGTGTAAAACGCTTGTACGACCACTTCTTGAGTATTGCTCAAATGTTTGGGACCCGCAGCAGATCAGTTTAAAAGGAAGACATAGAGGCGTTTCAGAGGCGAGCAGCTAGATTTGTTACTGGTAGGTTCGACCAAAGTGCGAGTGTCACGGAAATGCTCCGGCAACAGAATTGGGGATCGCTGGAGGAAAGACGACGTTCTTTTCGTGAATTTCTGTTGAGGAAATTCAGAGGGCCGGAATTTGAAGCTGAGTGTAGTACGATCTTGCTGCCACCTACTTATATTTCGCGTAGTGATCACAAATACAAGAGAAATTTGGACTCATACGGAGCATATACACATTTGTTCCTCGTTCTATTTGGGAGTGGAATAGGAAGGGAAATACATAGTAGTGGTATAGTGTACCCTCCGCCACGCACCTTACGGTGGATTGCGGAGTATGTATGTAGATGTAAGAAAGGGTATTTATAAGAACATATCTCTCTTTCTTCTGTAGAGCTCAGTTCAGTAATACGGTTAGACCATCCCTCGGTACCCTCAGTCACCTTTACGCGCCGTGGAAAGGAAGAGGAGTTGACGTTTGCCCTGCGGATCTGAGCTGCGGCCCACGCACGCGTCCATCCACTTGCCGAAAGCAGCTCCCGAGGGTCTCGGCTGCAAGCGCACTCTAGCCGGCGGCGAAACGACTGCCTTCCTGGACAAAGGCACTCACCGCGCGCCCTTTAGGGGCCAACGACCGCCGGCCACGCGAGGCTCGCAGGTAGAGGGCGGCTGACCGACAGACGAGCAAACCGCCGCGCCCTGCCTCACGTCACAGAGTAACGTAGAGCACTGTATTACAGGGGCGGCTCCTGTATAGGTTTGCAGGTTTGCGCTACCTCCAGGAATAATAATATTGTAAAACTCCGTTTGCTGTTTAGAAATTCTATGCAGGGGGAGAAGTAGCGCTCCATTTATCTCTTTTGAAACGCCCGGGCTGTTACGCACCGACCTCTCCCGAGTGGACCGAACTTTTCCGACAGCGGCTGGGTTTGCAGCCGGACTGCAAACGCCGACTAGGGTGTAGAGATGGGCTAAACCGTGATTTTCCGCTAACAGTGATTTCCGTGATTGCTACTTTTAAATCACCGTGATTCTAAACCGTGATTAATCACGGTTTAGAATCACTGTTTGAGGTTTCACGACTTGTATCCCCCCGCGATTTCTACTCCTCCCGCTATTCCGTGATTTCAGCTCTTTCCGCTATTCCGTGATTGAATCGCCGCGATTCCAGCGACTTGTATGATTTACCATGGAACTGACAAAAATTGAGTTAGATACTTTTGTTATAATGTTTCATCCGCCAGTAAGTAATTTATCGTCTCTTTGTTGTTATGAAAGTTATGTTGTAAACCAAGAAAAGTAAATCTCAACAAATAAGTCAATAGTAAGTATACTTTAAAATAACTGTACAATAAACTTTCTAACCGCATTAACACAATGAAAGAATAGTAAATATTCTTAGTAAGTGTAAAAATTATTTGCAAGGTAGGTGTTATTTCATTGTCAATGAATATATGCCCTCAATTTTAATAACTTGTTTCTTTAATGTAATTGATACTGCAGTTATTAGAGTGTGATGTTATTTAAATACACTGGCCTATAATAGTTATCATATTACTTTACACGCTTCAATTACTTACAGTAATATAGTATCAGTTTTACTGTTAGGTGCCATATGTTTTTAAGATGTATCATGCACAGCTAACTGGATGCTTAAATTTACTGCAGTTTCATTTCCAGTGCCATACAATTTTAACTCAAAATTTATGCATACATATGAAATAAGAAGCTGAGATCTTTACTATAATTGAAGCAATTAATGTGATATCAGTATTCCAGCGCAAGTCCCATGGGGAATGATTTTATGCACGTTTTTTCGAGTTGCTCATGCGTTGGTAACGGCAGCAGAGTGCACACAACTCGGACTCTGATTGGCACCACAAGTTTGATAGCTCTCGAAGAAGTCGTCGCATATTTCGGTTACATGGGCCTATTCACGGTGCTTCTTTAAGTTGGAGATATAAGTTTTATGAGACAATTTATGCCGCACAAATTACATTTCGCATAGTCGCTATCAAGAGCGGTGAAATAACACATCTCGCTCGTCCTCGGCAGAAACGAGATATACACTTTTAGACGACGAACGGCGAAATGGACGAGATCTGTTTTTCAGTTTTTAACCTCTCCCTGCCGGGCCCTGGCGCACAAGTGTATGCGAACTGGTCACTGTCCATAATCAGCTTTTAGCCGGTACACCCGCTATTCGCTAATCGGTGATTCGCTGCTATACCCGTTCTTCGCTTATCGGTGATTCGCTGCTATACCCGCTATTTGCTGCATTGATATTAGTACAAATTTCGACCCACAGATGGCTCTTTCAGCCTTTGCTGCTTCTCTTCCCTCACCTCCTATTCGCGTTTCCGCTATTCGCTGCTACACGTGCTATTCGCTGCTGCTTTTAGTACTCATTTCGGCCACCAGATGGCTCTTTGTAGTTTGTACTGCTGTTCGCTGCTATTCCTTCTCGTCGCTACCCAACAGTGACCGTGACTGAAATCACGGTCAGATTCCAGATCGCCGCGACCGTGAAAACAGTGAATTTTCAATCACCGTGATTTTTCACGAGTACGTGATTTCTTGCCCATCTCTACTAGGGTGTCTCAGGGGATGTGCGGGGTGCGGGGGGCAACGCTTGGCAACAGTGTTCCCCTATAGGCGCCTTGAGTGTATACACATCGCGGCCGAGCCACCCTGTCAGCCGCAGAAATCAGAGTCCGAACTCTCCCGAAGACAACCGGAGTCGTCCGCCCTTAGAACTAAGTGGGCTTTTCGCTTGTGTTCGTTGTTTAGCGTGTTTTATCGTGAGTTTTGAGGCTCAAGTGACCAGGTGAAATAATGAATCAGGTAATTTCCTTGCTATCTGCACGCTTCAAATTACGCAAGTTTGAATAGAAATTAGAAATCAAGAGGCTACGTAGACCGATTCCCAGTTTGACAATTTCACAGACAATTAAAACGAAAAGTCGTCAATTCAACATAAAATTTAACTCGCAACTGTACCGCAAGTATGAATGTGTGGCTGCGATGCAAAAAACGCCTTATTTTGTTTTCCTTGTTTATTATTTGGAGCAGAGTTTCCTGGACTAAATAAGGAGTCATTGACATTCAACACATTCACGATAAAATAAGGAAACACGTTCTTAGGTCCATGTCAATAATGTTTTGAATCTGGCAAGTCTAGTTAATGTAAAGATAGCCACTTGATTAGTCAGGGATACAGAGAGTCCGTGCCATTACACAATCAAAAGGTTACAGGTAATACATACACACTAAATCTAATAATTTATTGTAATCGTTTCTGTGGTTCTTCGGAACTTGCCATCAGAGGACACAATGAGACTGAATCATCTTCCAATCCTGGCGTTTTTCGCCTAGATTAATTTTATTGCAGAATTAGATTCATTATTAAATCGCATCTGGAAAAGGCAACAGTTTTTAAAGGCACCTCAAAACGATCCAGAATGAACTCCTCCGATGTATGCTTCAAGCCTGCCAAGAGGAAATCAGGAACGAAATGAAGGGTGCCGAGTTTCTGGTTGTAATAGCTGACGGCATCACCGATGTAGTCTGTTTTCCACAGGTATATAGGTGCATTATTAATGGTGTCTGTCTGTAAATCTAGCGGACCAAACTGCGTGGTCACCAGTCCTTAGCTTACAAACTACTTAAACCTAGGTAAACTAACCTAAGGACAACACACACACCCATGCCCCAGGGAGGACTCGAACCTCCACGGCGACCAACCGCGCGCTCCGCAGCGAGACGCTTTAGACCGCTCGGCTATTCCACCGCGGCATATCATTATTAATGGAAGACCAGTTGAAAAATTTTGTGATTTTATTGCACAAGAAAAGTATGATGCCCAGACTTTGGCAACGCATATCATAGAACAGTTAAGTAACCATTTAGAGAATTTTCACACAAATTAATAGCCCAATAGTCATGAGTAATTCGTCACGTGAGGTGCAGGCTCTTGTGACGCAAAAGTTTTCCAATGCTTCATACATTCATTGCTATGTGCACCAATTAAATCTCATTATGCTTAAAGCCACTTCTATTAATAAACATATGCGATTATTTTTCGCCAAAATTCAGAGACTTTGCAGTTTTTATTCATCTACATTTATTATATCTAGGTTCAATAGCTATTTTTTTTCCAGAATGCTTTGAGCTGCCATACTGGGGAGGTGGCAGCTGGTGAAAAAAGTGCACTATCATCTTTTCTGGTCACCAGCCGCCACTGCTGTATAATACAAGCAGAACAATCCGCCATTTTGAATCCCACGTTGAAGGCGTACATTGGAATACCGCGGAACACATACACTGTTTAATATGCTTTTCAGGCGAGTGAATATACTTTCCTAACGCAGAAACATTACAGCACAGTAAATTTGTTTGCTTACATCTGACTGTAAGCGGCAAGCTACTTAAAGTTAGTGGTTACATGGATATTTAGAGCCGGCCGCGGTGGCCGAGGGGAATAGCGCACGCATTTGTCTGTCGAGATCAGATTGAAATCTGGACGTGGACTAGAGGAAGACTAGCTCTTATGACTCGCACCACCGCACTGAACATTACTGTACATGACATACTGCGCCCTGATTGGAAATATTACCCTGACGCCAAGCATAATAGTTACACATGGCTTCTTGGACAGTTTATTTATTATGCGATTAATCGGAAAGCTCCTACCTTACAAGATTTCATACTCTATATTAACGACCAGCATTACGTTCTACAAAAGCGTTCCAAATACAGGACTTTGTTCCAAAACTTTTTAAAGCTTTCACTTACGTATTGAATATCATTTCATTTGTTTGAATTACAAGCTTATTTTTTTCTTCTTGCTACACGAAGAGTGGGCAGTTCTTACTCATTCCATAGAGCACCATTTTAGTTTCGTATTATGATTTGAAGGGAAGACGCAATTGATTTGTTTTGCAATATAACACTGGTACCTACAGCAGAGGAATGTTTTGTTTTATGGCATCTGAAGCCGGCGCCGAAGAAGGCGAACACTGGTGAGCGCAAGGTCGGGCTGAGGGGGTGGAGAGGAGGCCCGTAATAAATAAAAATAAAAATAATAAAAAAAAGGGACTGAGGCGCTCCAGTCATGGTCCGCACGGCCACTACGGTCGGGGGTTCGAATCCCCCCTCGGGCATGGATATTTGTGCCGTCCATAGAATTAGTTAGTTCATAAGTAGTTTCTAAGTTTAGGGACTGATGACCCTGTAGTTAAGTCCCATAAGCTATAGAAACATTTGAACATTTTTGATATTTAGAGATATGATACATTCACTTACATTGCAAAATTAAGGCATATTTTGCCGTTCTAAAAATTTACTAAGTACAGTTAAAATCAGTTACAATTATCATATTTTCTGGTTTGTTAATGGTACGCCCACATACGATTACGCTAATTAATATTTGCTTTCGAAAACGATTACGGAATATTGTTTAATTGCGATATTGTACTTACCGTATTACCCCTCTAATTTCCCGCATATTTTACACACGCTATATTTGAGAGTAGATTTTACGTCAAAAATGTGTTTAATAACTATGAACGTCTGTTTCAGTAGATAACGACTAAATAAAGTCTCTCCTTTAGCATGCTTATCGAAATAAAGTGAATGTTGCATGCTAAGTTTTGAATTTAATGCCTTTCATGTAGGACTTCTTTCCTGTTCGCATTCTTTACGAATTTCAATTTATTATTATTATTATTATTATTATTATTATTATTTATTTATTTATTTATTTTTCTACAGACATCCTGTTCACAGTCTGGGTTAGGCCTTCATATTCCCGTTCACATTTAACCACTGAACTAATTCCAAATAATATAAAACCACTAGCTGGGTAAAGCCAACCCCACTCATGCACCACGCAAAATACAGTTAACGGCCTTAGGATAACTTCTTAGTTGGTCTAAATAAAATCAAGAAAGCTAGTTTATTTTAAACGCACTGTATGTCGTGTTACGTTAAAAATCTGATGCAAAATTAAAAATAAACCATTTCTTACATGTAGAGGCCTGTATTTTCAATACTACCACTCTGTGAGCGTAACTATTTCTAATACAAATAAAACAAACGTTTTGTTGTTAACGTTGCGCAGATAGGTCCTCGATTTTGGCGTCCATACATGGTGCCTGGAATATACAAGCCAACTTTTACGACGATATATGTTTGAAGGTATGCGATGAAACTTATAGCGATCGTGTCTGCTATTATTTAAGCAGTTTAGAGCAGCACAACTAACCACTTCACACTGTGAAACAAAGAAAGCAGAAAATATTCGCTGATTCCCTTCGCCACACAACAAAGCGTACAACATTGCCGTCGGGTTGGGATTCAAAATGGCGGATTGTTCAACTCGGTATATCCAGTGCTTTAGAGTAACCTGCTCACGTGCACGAGCTGTTCCGTACTGTACTTGGCGTCCAGCAATTGACGCACACTTAGTTTCCAAGTCATGATTTCTAATAACTGCTTTCGATCGAAATTACAGGATGACAATTGTAGTTTTTGTTGTGACAAGAGATTTAAAAATATGGTTTCATACGGTTGAATTCATAAACGTACCGTTTAAAATGATATACGATCCAGGAGAGAGGATTATTTGAGCCAGGTAGTCAGACAACCCGCAATACCACACAGCACTATGAACTGCATACACATTCGGGAATGAATCCGCAAACAACTGAAAGAGAACTGGGGTTTTATATAAAGTGCGGACACTTCTCATTTGCAGTTAAACGCTAGTGATCATATGCAGCCACGACAAGACAGGAGAGTTAGTGCAGAGCGTCCTCGAACAGAGGTGTGGGATATCTACTTCTACATGGGATACACTGCAAATCACATTTAAGTGCCTGGCAGAGGGTTCATCGAACCACCGTTATACTATTTATCTCCCATTCCATTCTCGGTCAAATATTGAGAATAGAACCACGAAAGTACTTGTACATGAACAGATATCAGTTTTCGACTATCTTTAAAATTATCATGGTACATTTAATCTTTCAGTAAGCCCCGCATATACGAAAACAATAATGTGAAATAGCTCTGATACCCAACAATAGCTTCGAATGCTCTGAAAACTGACAGCGTGCTTGAGTAATGCAGTGGTATTTTATGGTAAGGTAGTGTTCATGTAATTATCTTTCATGACCGATGCGGTAGAGACAACTCTTGATAAGGGAGGGAAAAAATTCAGCATCTAAATAGATTCGAGTCGGAGAATCTTTGTATCAGAGTCAACGACGGATCCACTTTGCCACTACTTCATTTTCGGCCCGGTGCGTACGGGCGTTCATTTATTTCAATTTCAACGTTGAGTTATTGGCTCAGGATGTTGGCCTACTCATCATTTGTATACCTATCATAAGAATTGGTACACTGTGGTTATCCTACAGTACGGTTTCGAAATTTAAAAATTACACACTTCCTGCAGAACAGCTAAATTGAACAAACTGTTTTGTTTTCGTTCATTACATGTGGTCCATGGTGGGCCTTATCTTCTTTATATATATAAAGAACAGTGTCCGTGTGTTTGTGTCATTGTATTTCAAAAAACCTCTACAGTTTTGTTCCAATACTGATGAAAGTTTGCACACATGACCTTCAAACAATGAAGGTTACTGTCGATGGCAATTACAACGTACAACACATAGTTTAGGAGATAAGACGTCATAATCAATGAAATGCGCGAAAAACTCATCACGCTACAAAGGTACACATCTCTCAACCCACTGTAATTATTTAAACCAGATTTAGTGCGCATATTCCGAACCTTGAGGTAACAGTTGGAGTAAATGTAAGAACTGCCTACGGCACAAACAATACCCTCAATACGCGATAGTAATGGCGATCCTGCCGATGACAGCGCTACAAAAGCAGAGTTAATAAACATAGCTTCTAGAAACTCATTCACCAAAGAAGACGAAACTAATATTCCAGATTTCGAATTACTAACAGAGACTGTAATGAGTAACGTAGAAGTAGATATCATCGGAGTAGTGCAGCAACTAAAATCACTTAACAAGAACAAGTCTTCTGGTCCGGACTGTATACCCATTAGATTTCTGTCTGATTATGCTGAAGCGATAGCCCCTCACTTAACAGCTATATACAACCGCTCTCTCAAAGAAGCATCTGTACCAAAAGATTAAAAAGTTGCACAGGTCACACCTATATTCAAGAAAGGCAGTAGGAGTAACCCGATAAACTACAGGCCTATTTCATTTACGTCAATTTTCAGCAGGGTTTTGGAACATATCCTGTATTCAAATATTATGAATTATCTCGAACTGAATGATCTATTGACCCAATGTCAACACGGATTTACAAAATATCGTTCATGGAAACACAACTAGCTCTTTATTCACACGAAGTGATGCGTGCTATCGACAAGAGTTCGCAAATCGATTCCGTATTTCTTGATTACCAGAAGGCTTTTGACACCGTACCTCACAAACGGCTTTTAATCAAATTGCGTGGTTATGGTATATCGCCCAAAATTTGCGATTGCATAGGGGATTTCCTGTCAGGGAGGACACAGTTCGTAGTAATCGCTGGTAAGGCATCGACTAAAACACAGGTGATATCGGGCGTTCCACAGGGTAGTGTTATTGGTCCTCTGCTATTCCTTATTTACATAAACGATTTAGGGGAAAATCTAAGTAGCTCTCTTAGGTTGTTTGCAGATGACGCCGTCATTTACCGTCTAGTAAAATCATCTGAAGATCAAAACCAACTGCGGAACGATCTGAATAAGATGTCAGTATGGTGTAAGAATTGGCAGTTGACCCTAAATAATGAGAAGAGTGAATCCGTCCACATGAGTACGATAAGAAATCCGTTAAACTTTGTTTACAAGATAAGGCAATAAAAATTAAAGGCCGTTAACTGCCCATAATACCTATTAATTACTATTACTTATGTAAATTGATAAAGATTTAAAGAAAAGAACTTAAATTGAAAAGAACACGTAGATAATGTCGTGGGAAAGGCGAACCAGAGACTGCGTTTTATTGACAGAGCCCTTATAACATGCAACAGAACTACAAAAGGAACTGCATACACTACGCTTGTCCGTCCATTTTAGGAGTATTGCTGGCCAGTGTGGGATCCTTATCAGGTGGGTTTGACGGAGAACATCGAAAGAGTCCAAAGAAGGGCAGCTCGTTTCGTATTGTCACGATAAAGGGGAGACAGCGTTACGGAAATGATACAAGATCTGGGATGGTAATCATTACAACAACGGCGCTTATCGCTGCAGCGTGGGCTACTTACGAAACTCCAATCGCCAATATTCTCCTCCGAATACGAAAATATATTGTTGACTCCGACTTACATAGGTAGAAATGATCATCAGCATAAAATACGAGAAATCAGAGCTCGAACGGAGAGATTCAGGTGTTCTTTCTTCCCTCGCGCTATTCGAGAATGGAATGGGAGATAAATACTATAATGGTGATTCGATGAACCCTCTACCAGGCACTTAAATGTGATTTGCAGAGTATCCCATGTAGATGTAGAAGCGACATATTCGAAACTAAGGACAAAAAATATTGGGGCAGGAACAAGAAATATCAGCCTTTCCATACCCTCGGAAATGACAAGATATTCGGAAATAAACAGCCAAATCTTTCTGATTAGCGAACAGTGTAGGCCTAAATGTTATTGACACTCATTTCACTTACTGTACCAGCAATTTAAACGTTCCGGTAGTTTTCTCTCCGACAATATTCTCGAAAACCGCAACATATTTGGAACAAAGTCAAATATTTGTGAGAAGGAAGAACACAAATGTCACTGCTGATCGTACCACTTGCAGCAGTAATTCCATTCTCCTTGCACGACGCTCGTCCGCACTGCACCAGGCGTCCAGCAGCTGCCGTCTCCGGCATTGACGCACACTTAGTTTCCGTATGACGATTTCTAATAACTGATTTCGTTGGAAATTACAGGATGACAATAGTAGTTTTTGTTGTGACAAGAGATTTAAAAAATACGGTTTCATACGGTTGAATTCAGAAACGTGTCGTTTTTAAACCGTTTAAAACGATATATGATTCGGGAGAGAGGTTCATTTCATCCTGGTAGTCAAACAACTCGCAATACCACAGAGCACTGTGAACTGCATATACATCAGGCGCTGTCATTCGGGAATGAACAGAATGAATTCGGAAAGTACTGGAAGAGAACTGGGATCGTAGCCGACAGGTTTATATAAAGCCAGACGTGCAGATACTCCTCAGTTACGATCTCATTCCTTTCCACCGACTCGTTCTCTTTATTGAACATCTCCTCCTCCGTTACATATCCCGCAAATCAGATCCGCCTCATCATCTAGTCCATCCCCTCCTTTCTGCAGCTGGTCCGTTGCCGCGCCTCAACCACTGTATTCCCCTGCTCTCCACTTGTCCACCCTCCGGATCCTTTCCCGTGGGAACTTCCGTACCCTCCCCCTTCTGGATGATGCCCTCCGACCTGACATCTACCCTTCATACCAGCTGTGATCCTTCCCCTTGCTCCCTCTCCCCCTTGTCTCCCTGAGGGCCCCGATTATCCCTTCCTGCTCCTTCTCCCCTCCTCATTCCACCCAGCTGTCCCTCCGGATCCTCCTCTTACCGCCCTCCCCTTTTCTTCTTCCCCGTGGCTTCCTGGACATCATCCCCCCCCCCTCGTCACTTCTCCATTCGCCCTGACGCTTCTCCTCACCCTCCCTCTTCACTCATCCCCTCTCCCCCCCCCCCACGTCAGACCTTTAATACTGCGTGTGATCCGCCGTATGTGAACCTTCTGAAGTGCTTCTCTGGGAGAGCTTCGCAAGTGTGCTGTCTTTAAGTTACGTCGTTTTATTTTAACGACAGTGAACGGCCACCCCACAGCCGACACCGTCAGTTTTAAATCGTGTTATTCTCCGTATGTGTGATGTATTTCTCGTTTTAATTCATTTTAATTGTGTGTGTGCCACTGCACCTCGAGCAGCTGTTTTACTCTCCACCACAGCCGTATCAAAGCTTTTATGACGCCACTTATTTCGCTCTGTTTTAAATACGTTGTGTCCGTGTTATGTGTGTTTCATCTCCAAACTTTCATCTCCTTTGTGTTTTATATGTTTCTGCTGTGTCATTTTTTTTTTATTTCTGTAGGCTGAAGAGCGCCTTTGAGCGCTGACAGTCCGCCCCTATTTAGTGGAATTAAAATTACAATAAAAAAAACACTTCTCAGTTCCTGTTACGCTGTGCTATCATATGCAGTCAGACAGGACAGGAGAGTTACTGCAGTGCGTCCTCCATCAGAGGTGTGAGATATCTTCAAAAAAAATGTTCAAATGTTTGTTCAGCTTATGGGACTTAACCACGGGGTCATCAGTCCCTAAACTTACAAACTACTTATGAACTAGCTAATACTACGGACGGCACAATTATCCATGCCCGAGGGGGGATTCGAACCCCCGACCGTAGTGGCCGTGCAGACCGTGACTGAAGCGCCTCAGTCTCCTCGGCCACCGCGGCCGGCTGAGATATCTTCGATATACGGCAAGTTTATGGTAAGAGACACGCAAGATGTAAATATTGTAACACCACATATCGTAAAGCCTTGGCATCACGATTAAAGGAACACCTTACCAGATGCAATCCGTCCCCTTCGTCTGTCGAACGCATAGTTTCATATGATACATTTCAGGTGAAAAATAGCAAAACGGATATGCTAACAAATACTGGGGTTCAGAGTATTGAAGTAGCGAGCACTGCGTCTTCATCTACGCTATCGTCATTGCATTCTGGTTCTGCTCTCAGTAAACAGCTTACAACAGAATCAAAACAACATCCTTGTACATCTGGGCATAAAGATACCCATTCAGCAAGTGATGGTGATAGTGACGAAGCCATTGCCTGGTCCCCACCTGCGTAGCACATCTTTGCATTCTGCCGAATATAAACGTGTGAAGACGTTTGTCACAAGGAAGTTGGAGCGCTCAACTACTCTCGCATTGATTGCGGATGGATGTATCAGGGAACAGTATCGTTACCTTCATAGTGACAACAACTCAGCCAATATTTAATAGAGGTACCCGACCTGGCGACAAAAGGGAAACTGAACATTATATTGCTTCACATCTAACGGAAGTCGTTCGTGAAATAGGTGCGGGGAGGTTCATGGCAGTGGGCACAGACAATGCGAGAAATATGAGTGGTGCGTGGAAAATAGTAGAGGAGCAACCTGCATAAATTGCGCAGCACATACATTCAACTTACTAATAAAGGACACAACGTCATTGATAACGCTTTGATAGTTATTCAATCTAGTGAAGAAAATAGTAAAATTCTTTAAGGAGCGTCATGTCTCCCATGCTTTATTGACAGAAAAACAAAGAGAAAAATACAGTCACATTTCTGTGACACTAAAGCTTCCATCACCAACCCGTTTGGCAGGTACAGTGGTTTGTTTGGACAGTTTACTTAAGAATAAAGAAGCTATGTTAGAAACAATTGCTTGCCCAAATGTTCTGTGCGATAAAGCACTTAAATCTCTACGTTAGAAGACGAAACATGACAGTGGGTTTAGAAGGCATGGCGTATCATGTGACCAATGTCGGAAGCCGAATGCGAGGTTGAAGCCGATAATCCTGTACTTTCGGATGTACAATGAAGCCTTCGATAGCTTGTCTAGGGAGGTAGATGCTGTACTTTAATACACTTTCTCAAGCAGAGAAAGCATCGATCAAAGAAGGTGTGACCTCAAGACACACTTTTGCATGTAAAGCTATACATGCTGCAGCAAATATGTCAGATCCACGTTTTGATCTCTTAATCAGGGTAGGAAATTTGGCGTCATTTCGGCCGGCGAAAGGCTTTTTCCAACAACATAGCTTGTGGTCTGCAACAAAACATGCCGGTACATCTCCGTCTGTATGACGGAAAGTATTACCTATTAAACAACCCTTGTGTTCACTTGCTTCCAGAATTTTGATTGTACCGCCTTCCGCAGCGGCAAGTGGGAGTAACAGGTCGGTCCATGGACTAATTCACACACCAATACGGAACAGACCGTCTCCAGATACAACCGAAAAACTGGTGTGTATACAGTGGAACCTCAGGTACGTGGGTGACTCACAAGACATTGACACGTTGCTGCCATCGTGGGAAGAGTAAACTAATTAGTATTACAAGAGACTACTGGAATGTATATTTGTATTTGTCCCAGTGACAGGAAGTGTCACTGGACATTTTTTTGTAATAATAATTATCATTATCATTTTTTGTAATGCAAATTTTTGATTTATATTTTGCAGTCATGTACAGTGGCATACACGATGACGACATGTGACAATGTTTTCTTGTAGTGTAATTACGTCTCGTAATATGTCAAGAGTGCTTTACACACAATTTAGAGTCACATATCGAATAAAAATGTACTATATTTCTATTTTGTGAACTATGAAATGTAAGTAAGAAATAAAATACCCATTGTAACATTTAGGATGACTAATGTTTCGATTTTTAACCAATTATACCAATATAACCTCGTAATAAAACGATTAAAAGCAAGGTTGTCGTATTATAAGAAATATACCGACATGGTTTCAAACATCGTCGGAACTTTGGTTGTGACTGAATAACGATAAGTTGGCACAACACAAATTTTATTCGCATATGCAGTTCTTCAACGTTAGACACCACGGTGAAGGAAAAGCACATAAGGAAAAACAAAAAGACAAGACGTTCTTCTAGAGTTTGACAAAAACTAAATGTTGTAACACTGCACATAGTTCATGGTTTCACCGAAGAGTAGCGAGACAATCCAGGTCAAGTCCGTAGCAGCAGCAGCAGAGACCACAGACGTTGATCCTCGGTCTTGAGGTGTGTATATCCTTCAGCGTCGGCGTTGAACTTCCGCTAATGTCGGTTGTGTGCCTAGATGTAGCAGCTCGACACGGGCGGAGGATCACTTCTTGCAGTATAGACTTGTGGCATTTTCGGACATCCAGTGGCTCCACCTGCAAGTAGTAGTGTTCTTAGTAGTGGTATTCGTCGATGTTTGTGTGTCCCGCAATAGCTTGTTTTGTTTTGGTGTGAGTTACGCCTTAAGAGCAGACTGCCCATGAAAACGGGGTGTTATGTCGGTTGCCGGCTTGTAAGTGGGAATTGGAGGCGGCATTTCAGTTATCTTTTTAATTTTTCTTTATTGTACTTTTAAAAGTAAGTTTAGGGCAGGCTGACAGCGGCATCTTACGCCGCTCTGCAGCCGAACGCATTTACAATTTAAAACAGGTGAAGTAAAGTAGACATGAAGATGAAATTACAGATATAAAAATCGATACAGCACTGGAATTGCAGTGCGCTACATCTACATGGGATTCTCCGCAAATCACATTTAAGTGCCTGGCAGAGGGTTCTTCGAACCACCTTTATACTATTTATCTCCCATTCCATTCTAGAATAGCGGGCAGGAAGAAAGAAAAGTTGAATCTGTTCGTCCGAACTCTGATTTCTCGTATTTCATTCTGATGATCATTTCTACCTATGTAAGTGGGAGACAAAAATATATTTTGAGGAGACTTGGCGATTGGAGTTTCGTAAGTAGAGCACGCCGCAGCGATAAAAGCTGTTGTTGTAATGATTCCTATCCCACAGATCCTGTATCATTTCCGTGACTGTCTCCCCTGTATCGTGACAATACAAAACGAGCTGCCCTCCTTTGGACCCTTTAGATGTCCTCCATCAAACCCACCTGATAAACCACACCGGGCAGCAATACTCCAAAAAAGTACGGACAAGCGTAGTGTATGCAGTTTCTTTTGTAGTTCTGTCGCATGTTTTAAGGGTTCTGCGAATAAAACGCACTCTCTGGTTCGCCTTTCCCACGAAATTATCTACGTGTTCTTTCCAGTTTCAGTCTGAACAAATAGTAATTTATAGGTATTTAGTGGAGTTTACGACCTTTTGATTGATTTATCTTGTAAACAAAGTATAACGGATATCTTTTCGTACTCATGTGGACGACTTCACACTTCTCATTATTTAGAGCGAATTGCGAATTTTTACACCATAGTAATATTTTATTTAGATAGTTCTGCAGTTGGTTTTGATCTTCACATGACTTTACTAGACGGTAAATGGAGGCGTCATTTGCAAACAACCTAAGGGAGCTGCTAAGATTTTCTTCTAAATCGTTTATTTAAATAAGGAACAGCAGACGACCGATAACACTACCCTGTGGAACACTATTTGGTCGATGCCTTACCATCGTTACTACAAACTGTGTCCTCTCTTAAAGAAAATCCCATATACAGTCGCAAATTCGGGGCGATATATCGTAACCACGCAATTTGATGAAAAGCCGTTTCTGAGATACGGTGCCAAAAGCCTTCTGGAAATCAAGAAACACGGAATCAATCTAAGAACACTTGTCGATATCACTCATTACTTCCTGTGAGTGAAGAGCTAGTTGTGTTTCGCATGACCTACATTTTCCAAATCCCTGTTGACCATGGGGCAATAGATCATTCTGTTCGAGATAATTCATAAAATTTGAATACAGGATATGTTCCAAAACCCTGCTGCAAATTCACGTCAATGAAATAGGCCTGTGGTTTACTGGGTTACTCCTACTGCATTTCTTGAATGTAGGTGACCTGTGCAACTTTCCAATCTTTTGGTACAGATCCTTTTATGAGAGAGCGGTTGTATATGACTGTTAAATAAGGAGCTATCGCTTCATCATAATCAGATAGAAATCTAATGGTTATACAGTTCGGACCAGAAGACTTGTTATTGTTAAGTGATTTTAGTTGCTTCACTATTCCGATGACATCTATTTCTATGTTGCTCATTCTTGCCTCTGTTTGTAATTCGAAATCTGGAATATTGGTTTAGTCTTCATTGGTACATGAGTTTCGAAAATCTGTGTTTAGTAACTCTGCTTTAGTAGCGCTGTCAACGGCATGATCGCCATTACTATCACGTAGTATGGGTTTTGTTTGTGTTTTGCCCCTAGTATATTTAACATATGACCAAAATCTCTTTGGGTTTTCAGTCAAATTTCGAGAAAGAGTTTCGTTGTGATAAGTATTGAAGGCATCTCGCATTGAAATCCTCGCTAAATTTCGAGCTTGTGTGTAGGATCGCCAATCCTGAGTATTTTGCGTTCGTTTAAATTTAGCATGCCTTTTTCGTTGTTTTTGCAACAGTGTGCTGACCTGTTTCTTGTACTAAGGGGGATCACCACCTTCTTTTATTAATTTATTTGGTATAAAACTTACGTTTAGTGTTTGGAATGAGGGGAAACTGTCTTTCAAGAAGCACGTATTGTATTTCTATCTGATTTTCTTAACAAATATACTTTTCGTCTATTTTTAGTAACTTTGGGACTTTTGATATTCAATCTCGCTACAGCCCTATCTTCACTAATACCTGCATCCGTTTTGATGCTCGTTATGAGATCGGGATTATTTGTTGCAAAGAGATCAAGTGTGTTTTGACATCCGGCTCATGAACTAATTGTTCAAAGTAATTCTCAGAGAATGCGATGAGTATAATTTCGCACGATGTTTTATGCGTACCTCCTGATTTGAACATATAATTTCGCCAACTGATTGAGGGTAAATTGAAATCACTGCCTACTATTATTTTATGAGTTGGTTACGAGTATGCAATTAGATACAGGTTTTCTTTCAACCTTTTTCCTATTGTATCGTCAGAGTCGGGAGGCCGGTAAAAGGAACCAGGTATTAACTTCTTACGATTTTCGATTACAACCTATACCCATAATAGCTCACAGAAACTATCAACTTCAACTTCGCTACATGAAAGACTACTTTTGACGGCGACAAACTCGCCTCCTCCTATTTTGTTTAATCTATCCTTTCTGAACACAGTTAAATCTTTTGCAAAAACTTCGGCTGAACTTTTACGGATCTACGTTTCTCCTGTGATCCACCTGCACCATTTGAGACTGCCCATTTTGTTCTTCCACGAAGCCCTCTACCCTTTAAAAAATCCGTGTAGCCGCTTCCTGCATATAGTGGACGCCTGACCTATTCAGCGGAATCCGGAACCCCACCACCCGATGGCGCAAATCAAGGAATCTGCAGCCCACACGGTCGCAGAACCGTCTGAGCCTCTGATTCAGACCTTCCAGTCGGCTCTCTGCACCAGAGGTCCACAGTCGGCCCTGTCAACTATGCTGCAGATGGTGCAAGGAAGACGCCTTGCTGTGGAGTACGTGGCTGCTTTCTGTCGGAGGATCCAGTCATCCCTTGGGCAGCTCACTAGTGCAGTTTGCTCCTGATGCTTTGCAAACATTTTATTTTATTTTATTTATTTATTTATTAGCACTTTAGGTTACGATACAAATATTATCGCCTTTTGACAGCTCGAAATTTAAATGAAAATAAAGGCTTAACCGTTCATCTGACACGAAAATTAAATGAACGAATTTGTAGAGGAGAAAATTCCATGTAACATTCCTCTCTTACGCTATTTCTTGTCTCGGATCGTTTCAGAGATCTTTTCACGTAAACCAGTGCATGCAAGGAAAATTAACTTCAAAAAGAGGGCAAACTACCACGGCAAGAAAGGTAATAACATTTTAACAGAAAAAAAGATAATGAAAATGTAGGAGAGATAAAAATAGTTTGAGGAGTTGACAGTTAAAAAAAAAGAGTATTTTTGTCTATGCTAACGTAATATATTAAATGATTTCGGCTGTTTGTTAAAATACGGTCAGAGAGAATATTACGTGCTGAGTGCATAGATATTATCACAATAGTAGAGTCACAAGCGTATCGTCCATAATACTTCGTTATTTACATTTTTATTATTTTTGTCTGAAATGTTTGCAAAAAATCATAGAATTGCAGGGAAAGCTAAAGTGAGCGTGAAACACGCCTCTGACTTTTTTCTTTTTTTATTTACTTGGTGATACAGTTGGAGAATAAAACAACTACGAGATGATATAGGTAGTTTACAATCGTCCACAGTAGCTAAAAAAAACATGGAGGGTAGCACAATCACTAGAACACGAAGACACGATTAAAGTAACACAAACGACACTTTTTTGGTCAGTGGCAGCGGTCACAAGAATGTAAAAGAACACAGTAAAAACAAAACAATGTAAAAACACTGACGCTGCACTCGTTGAAACACGGCACTGAGATGACTCCGCGGAAGGACAGGGGTAGAAATGGTCAGAAGGGGAGCGGGGGGCACAAGGACTCCAAGAGGAGGGAGGTAGGGAAAGCCAAGTGTGGGGAAGGATAAAGTTGGGGGGATGGAGTACTGTATCTACTAGGGGGTGGGGAGGATTATTTTTGGCATGAAGGGTAGATATCAGGAGGGAGGGCGTCATCCGGGAGAGGGAGGTGGCGGAAGTTATCCAGGGAAAGGATGTGGAGAGTACGAATGTGGAGGGTGGGACGAACACCACTGCGTAACCGTGGCAGAGGCCCGGGCTTGGGATAAACCAGAGGGTTTTGGGAATCTATCTTGTGAGTGACGGGGAGTAGGCGGATGTGCTCCAGACCCTTCAGGAGATAAGGGAAGGGGTTGAGATCATATCCGATTACGGTTATAGAGTAATATTAAACAAAAGCTAATTTAGTTACATACTACGGCATGCACACACTTTATTCAATATGCAAACGCCGTTGGAGGTATTTGGATTTAGGTTATCACATATTCGATATGCCTGTCTTCCGTGGGTCATACCAGAGGAGGTCCAAACCGCCTACGCAGATCGGTGAACATTTCGCCGTTCTGCGCATGACGTCACCGTAGAAGCGTGAGGTGGCGCGCGAGTACATTTATGTATCGAGGCGCGTAGCAGAGTTGTGTTGTTGTTGTTGTTCTGTTGATTTTGTGGTGTTATTGGTGTTAGTTGCGGTTTTAATCAAATTGCGTGGTTATGGTAGATCGCCCCAAATTTTTGACTGGATAGGGGATTTTCTGTCACAGAGAACACAGTTTGTACTAATCGATGATAAGGCATCGACTAAAACAGAGATGATATCGGACTATCCACAGAGTAGTGTCATTGGTCCTCTACCGTTACTTATTTACGTAAACGATTTGGGAGAAAATCTAAGTAGCTCTCTTAGGTTGTTTGCAGATGACTCCGTCATTTACCATCTAGTAAAATCATCTGAAGACCAAAACCAACTGCAGAACGATCTAAATAAGATATCACTATGGTGTAAAAATTGGCAATTGACTCTACATAATGAGAAGTGTGAAGTCGTCCACAAGAGTACGAAAAGAAATCCGTTAAACTTTGTTTACAAGATAAGTAAATCAAACATGAAGGCCGTAAACTCCACAAAATATCTACGAATTACTATTACTTCAGACTTAAACTGGAAAGAACACGTAGATAAAGTCGTGGGAAAGGCGAACCAGAGACTGCGTTTTATTGGCAGAACCCTTAAAAAAAGATGAAACAGAACTACTAAAGAGACTGCATACACTACACTTGTCTGTCCTCATTTGGAGTATTGCTGCCCAGGGTGGGATCCTTATCAGGCGTGGTTTGACGGAGGACATCGAAAGAGCCCAAAGAAGTGCAGCGTTATGGAAATGATACAGGACCTGGGATGGAAATCATTACAACAACTGCCCTTATCGCTACGGCGTGGTCTACTCATGAAACTCCAATTGTCAACATTCTTCTCCAAATGCGGAAATATATTGTTGACTCCCACTTACATAGGTAGAAAGTATCATCAACATAAAATACAATAAATCAGAGCTCGAATGGAGAGATTCAGGTGTTCTTTCTTCCCTCGCGCTATTCGAAAATGGAATGGGAGATAAAAAGTATAAAGGTGGTTCCATGAACCCTATGCCAGGCACTTAAATGTGATTTGCAGAGTATCCCATGTAGATGTAGAACTGTTAAATGCCCGGCTATGTTGTAACAGGGTGCCAGGAAGACAATAGGAGATTATGTACGATATCATTCGTTTCTGAGCTTCAGAAAGTGTGAATTACGAAGTGTCACAGGAAACATCGCTTCATCTAGTTAATGGGTCTCCTAAAATAAAAAAATAAAAATAAATAAATAAATAAAAACGAAAACTAGACCAGACAACTTCAACAGATGTTACGAAATTGACAGTGAAGAGATCAGAAAACTTAGCGACCGTGTGGAAGAATTAGAATGTTGCAACCGCAGGCTGACTGCTTTGTGTTCAAACCTATGGTTTAGAGAAAAGACTCTGAAAGAATAACGGAAACCGTCTGTCTACAAAATAAAACGCCAGGAAAAATGTCATAAGAACCTTGTGCAGGAGAAAGTGACAGACATATTAAGCAAACCTGTTTTCGAGAACCCAAATAAACTGCTTATTGAATGGAAAAAACAAGCGAAGTGGCAGGGAGGACATCTGCAAAGCAGGTACACTTCGTCTTGTATCTAGGAAGTGTTATTTGTTTTTGAGAAATCATGTTGGTTTCCCATTTCCAGGACATTAAAAGGTGGACGTGACGCTCGTTGAGGTACTTTCCTGGCTTGCTTGAAGATGTATGGCAGTTAATGAAATACAGTCATCTGTATTGTCGACATCTGAACATGTGTGCTCTCATTCGATGAAATGAACGTAGACAGCAATGTTACGTATGATTCAATCGAAGATCGTGTTTTAGGGCCGCACACTAACATGTTATGTGTTATGTTTCGCGATCTGTTTTTTGGCTGGAAGCAACCAATTTTCTATGATATTGATAGACAAGTAACTGTTGATCTGAAACTTCCTGGCATATTAAAATTGTGTGCCGGAACCTGGACTCGAACCTGTGGCCTATGCCTTTCGCGGGCAAGCCCTCTAGCACTGAGCTATGCCGACACGAGCCCCGGTGCCGCCCCACAACTTCAATTTTGCCAGTACCTCGCCTCCTACTTTCAAAACTTCACAATTTTCTAACATTACGTTCCATTACCTTCGTTTTACTCTTGTTAATGTTTATCTTACATCTTCCTTTCAAGACACTTTCCATTCCATTCAACTGCTCTTTCAGATCTTTTGCGGTCTCCGACAGAATTATTATGTCATCGGCAAACCGCAATGTTTTTATTTCTTCTCCCTGCACTTTAATGCCCTCTCCAAATTCCTCCTTGTATTCCTTCACTACTTGCTCAATGTACAGATTGAGCCACATTGAAGAAAGACTACAACCCTGTCTTACTCCCTTCCCAATCTCTACGTCCTTTTCTTGTACTTAGACTCTAATAACTACTGTCTGGTTTTTATTAGGTTGAATATAACTCTTCGCTCCCTATATTTTACCCCTGATACCTTCATAATTTGAAAGATTTTGTTCCAGTCGACATTATCAAAAGCTTTCTCCAAATCTACAAACCCTAAAAACGTAGGTTTGTCTTTTCTTAGCCTAAGTCGTAATGTGAGTATTGGCTCCCGTGTTCGTACATTTCTCCTAAATCGAAACTGATCTTCCCCGAGGTCAGAATCTACTTGTTTTTTCCATTTTTCTGTAAATATACTAAAACAGCAAAAATATTTCTTGAAAGTAGGTTCGAAACAAACCTGGGTTATTCGACAGTGCTGCAGCACACTCTTGATTGATAAATCTATCAGTTAAATATGTACTGCGTTTATAACTTCAGAGCCATTTTTCTTGGAATTTCCTGGACATTGCGCTTTAGGAGTTCACGTGTACTACTAGCCTTGCGAAGCAGCATCCCGAACTGAATTTCCTAGACCGGAAGGTTTCCTTGTGAGTCAGCACGGAACATGCTTGGCAAGACCGTTACAGTCGCCTCTCGACATGAATTTGTGCACACATGACTTTTAAACCAGAGGAAGGTCACTGGGTATATAGCCGCGGTGGAGTAGCCGAGCGGTCTAAAGCGTTTCGCTGCGGAGCGCGCGGTTGCTCGCCGTGGAGGTTCGAGTCCTCCCTGGGGCATGGGTGTGTGTGTTTGTTCGTAGATTAGTTTACCTAGGTCTAAGTAGCTTGTAAGCTACGGACTGATGACCACGCAGTTTGGTCCGATAGATCTCCAAACATTTGAACATTTGAACACTATGTACATAAATGTTTGTATGGTACATGACAGAGGGTACCTTGGAGTGAGAGAGAAAGGTGGAAACGAACAGGGAGATGGGAGAGAGAGAGAGAGAGAGAGAGAGAGAGAGAGAGAGAGATGGATGCAAAGACAGGAGGGAAGGGGAGGCGGACTCCGAGTATGTGGAATAAATAAACACCCGGGCAACAACCCAAAGTTGTGAACAGATAATCAAAGAGTACTTTACATAGACATCTTACAGTATACCGGTTTGAAGGTCAGATGTGTAGAAAGCTCACAGATTTCTTTCTGCTTTGAATGCATAGCTGTGGAATAAGCTATCTGCTTGATCCTTTTCATGTGGGAGTTGACGTTCTACTGAGAATATAAAGTGGGCCAAGCGCTTTGACACAGGATTTCCTGCGCCAACCCACGTTGTATTCACAGCCTTTCTCTTTGAGCGTTTAACCGAATGTGATCTATAGTCAGACAAGTGGACTGGTGTTATGTCCCAGATGATCTGTTATCAATTTAACCGTGATGGGGACAAATGTAGCTCTTTTAACAAATTCCTGAATCTCTTTTTAAATCGTTACTCATTAAATTTTAATATGCTGTTACGGCGCCTGGTTCATATAATTAATTTTGTAACTGTCAACCACCGACGCTTTACTGGATTGTTGTTTTAACAGGCAGGCCATTAATTTATCGGGATTTTAACAGCAGGTCTGAGACGAAATACCAAGTATGAACATTTGCATCCATTGTGGTTGATTGTGATTCTGAATACGAGTGAAAAATGAGATAATTAATACGATTTTCGGTCTGTTTCCAATTAAAGGGTTTTGATATTTACATATTTTAGATTTTTTTTTCAGGGGTACTAAAAACCGCAACGGTGAGTCCTCCCCCCTCCTCCTCATCCTTCCACCAAGCCGTCAATCGGACACACACTCCATGTGCCTGCTATTCCAGTAGATGCACCGATTCCAAAAACATAATTTCCGCTGAACTCATTAAAATATGCATTAACCATCCTATAAGCTCCTACTAATACTTAGACTGACGTGAACAAGATATTTTAAAATGTGCACACTCTGGGCTGCTTCTTGTGCAGATACTGCAAGTGTTTCATAATTTCCAGCTTTAACCATACACATTAGTGGCAACGCAATTCAGTAATGTCCTTTTACGATTTCTGGATACGAACTAAACTTATTTTTCCTTTAGATATCGTCTGAAATTCTCAGAATACCATTATGAAAGTTTTTAGTACGTCGCGTTTTTCAGTTCTCAAATCTTCAGGAACAGACATTTTTTATTAATTGCACCAAAGCTTCTCATATATTATCAGAATGACCAGTTTAGTGCTTTCCCCAACAACGTATTTTTGGTGATCGATACAAAGAATGTATCAAACCGCTCTTTGTATGATAATTACGCGTAAGTTAGGTTGTTTAAAATAAATAGCGTGACATACACTGTGCTCAAAAGTGAACAAATTATATAAACGAACTGTATATAAGATCTTACGGTAAACCTCTCTCGATCTACAACTTTCAAAATTACGCAAATATATTCGAAAAACAGCGTAACAATGCACTACGATCAAACGTAAACCAATTGTATGTAAGTAATAATCACAAAACAACATCACTGATATATTTTTGGAAACATTTTGGGTCCCTGTGATAAACAGAGCACTTACGATAATTTGATACATAAAACACTGTAGAGCACAATGTTGGTTATTTATCATCAGTGACATCATCCACGGACTCGCAGCTCCTTGGAGATAAAACCCTGAAGATGACCAAACACGGAGTTGAAACTGGTTGCTATAAAATAATGAAACTTTCGTTCTAGACTGTTTTTTTTTTTATGTAGTAAAGCATTAATGATATCTACATTCTATGTTTCTTCCTTTAAAAATACATTCTTACTGTATTAGGTAACTTATGAAAGTGTACCAAGCCCAAAACCGGTCAGCCTAATAATAAATAAAATATAAATAAAATTATGGGCATTCAACATTTATTTCCTTTTCCTAATATTTCACTTGTATATAGTTCAGCCATCATCGGAGCGATTATGAAGACTAGTAATCTACAGAATGTTCCCGTCCACCTTCTACATTGTGTGAGCGTAGCAAACTGGCGGCAAAGGTGTATAAGGCTGAAATGCCCTCCTTGCCGATTCTATATATTCATAATCTGTGGTTAACTTTGACGACAGAGAAGTGCGAAGGCGTAATGTCATCTGTGAACAGTATATGTAATCACACTCTTAGTAGACAGTAACGTTGTCTTTGATTGTGTACGATTGTGAATGCTCAATTCCAAATTTTATCAAGAACTAGCTGTAAACCCGGCGTTGCCCGGGTATTTATTTATCCTACACTCTAGTAGTCCACTCCTCTCTCTCTGCATCCACCTCCTTCTCTCCCATCTCTCTGTACGTTTCCACTTTTCCCTCTCGCCAAAGTTTTCTGCAGGGTACTCTGTCATGTACCGTACAAACATTTATGTAGACATACAATGAAGGCGTTCACGACCGGATGTCATAGTTGCTGGTGGAACTTCCGGGTTATAAGGCCGTAGTCCACGTAAACACAACATCAGACCGGTTTTCAGACCAACTAAGAAAATATGTCAGGTACTCCGTTCTGTGAAGGATAAACGACCTACTCTTTCTGCTTGTGGAGTTTATAAAATTCCGTGAACATGTGGTAAAGTTTATATTGGAACTACAAAAAGAAGTATAGAAACTAGGCTGAAGGAAAAGAAAAGTCTTTGCCCACTAGGAAAAACAGAGAAATCGGCTGTGGCAGAGCATGCTCTTCAATCTGGAAGTCATATAGTGAGGTTTTCCGAAACATCAGTTTTATCTACAATGACGAATTGTTATTCACGACAACACAGGAAGCTATTGAAATATATAAACATGGAGAAAATTTTAACAGGAAAGAAGAAGCTATGAAACTTAGCGACATATAGACAGTAGCTTTGAAAGATCGACAGGTTTTATGTCTGACCGATTGCAATCGATAGTGATGTTTTATCTTCGACAAGGACTATGTCAGCTGATAACGTGATAGCTTGGCCACGCCTACTTTTCACAGTATATATGGCGCTCTCAGACACCCGACTCATCGGTCGGCAATGCTCAACGCAAGCAAGAAGACCTCTGAAGATGTCCGACGCAGCTCTGGACGAAACGTTAGGTGAAACTGAAAAGTTTTATGGACCACGGCCTTATAACCCAGAAGTTCTATCAGCAATTTATGTAGCCAGTCATGTTCCTCTTGATTTAAAGGTAATGTGTGCAAAAATTCATCAAGATTGGAGCAAAATTATGCATTTCGTAAAATTCCGTAAGTTAAGAACCCTCCACCATGCACCTAACGAAATTTTATACAGACCAATTTCTCTTGTTTTTAAGGAAGAATGTGCAAAGTTTCATCAATATCGCATCAAAACTATAGATTTCTATGCAACAGAAACGCAGGGTCACCTTGAAAAACGCACTTTTTTGTTCTCAAATATTATAGTTTTATTTCATACAACTCTTGTTCTGAGAATAACGGAAACAACAAAAAAGAGGATCTTTGTTCGGTCGAGCCGTTCTCAAGTTATGGGGAGACCAGGGTATTTAGGGATCCAGTTTTATGTTGCAAAGTACCCTCCCCATGCACTGTATAAAACTTAACGGAGGCGGTGAACTTCCTCTTGTTTTGAAGCATGCGAAATATAGTGAAGATCGCAATGAAACTGTATATTTCGTGAGTCTGTAGGAGAAGTATGCTCCGAAATGCATCTATCACAAATCACTTTCTTAGCTGACGTTTTCTACCTATAAAGTACATTCCTGCCAAATTTCAACTTCATAAGTGAGGTAGTTTACAAGATTTCGTATTCAGTGAGTGAATGAGTGAGTGTCCTTTCGCTTTTATATAGATAGAGATGAAGAAAAGAGATTCCCTAATTTTGGATGCAGGGGAATTAAAGGAGACTTGCAGACAAAAGTAAATAGTAACATACAAACCTAAAATGCGAACTTTATTTGATACAAGGTGATGTCTGATGCGGCAGTTTTACGGCATCTACAGCGAAACTTTTGTGAGCAGTAGACTTCGTTTCATCATTTTCTGAGGGGTGGGGAGGTGACGGTTTCAAAACGCTTCATAAACTTCCGAAATTACATGGAAACATTGTTTCAGGTCTCTAACTACTCCTATTTTCCAATAATTGACGCATAAATCTGGGTATTCTCACGCGGTGGCCTCTCATTGTTTATGACGTCATATCTCCAGAGCTATGTGTGGTTCTGTTTTGTTTTTGGGCCAGGAACCTTCGTATGCGTACGGTGAACAGTTCACCAAAGTTTCATTGCAATCGAATGAATTGTTTATGAACACATAGAGGACGTACATACATTCCGATTAATTAAATTACTCGCCAGCTGAATTTCAATTACTTCTCTAAAATTCGAATCCCAGAACTACGATATAGGGGATTACATCTGAAAATTCTCATAATCCATATTGTGGCCTGTTTGAATACAAAGTTCAGGTACTGCTGATTTGTTCTGTCTTTAGTCACCGTCGCAGTTTTTAACTCTAAATATGTGTTTTTAAAGTAATCGTTTACTGTAACTTATCCACCTTTTTTCACCTGCTTACGTATTAAATTCAGCATTTATTTGTTTTACCGATTAAAATAAAATTTGATTTTATCCATTATAATTTTTTTTACGCCTGCGACTGTGAGATAAATGGATTTGTTTATAAATAACAATACTGCTACCAGTCACGACTTTTTTATTTATTTAGCACGACGCGTTTCGAGAAATAATTCCCATCTTCAAGTGCGTTTTTTGTGCTGTTTTATATTATTTATGCTTCATTCTGCTTCATTCTGCTGTCGTAGAGTTTTCGTCTGGTCCATCTGTGGCAGCTCTCACACAGGTCAAACATCACACACAATATTTTTGCACAAAAGTACATCAGTTTATTTATATGTATGTTTGTTTTTATGACAACTGATGCACTTGTATGCAAACTCAACGACAGCAGAATGAAGCAGGCACTCACACACTCAAAACATTATAAATAATATGAAACAGCACAAAAGACGCACTAGAAGATGAGATCTATTTCTCTAAACGCGTCGTGCTAAATAAAAAAACATCGTGACTGGTAGCAGTATTGTTATTTATAAACAAATCCATAAAATTAAATTGTCACAACCAAATGTTCATGCTGCTGAAGAGCGACGTATTACGTTGTTGCCAGCCTACTCAACAGGGCATTAAAATAACAAAAAAAGAGACGAGAAAAAAGAAAAAATATGTTATGTGGGTTGTAGCAGGCAGGTGTACAGTCGCTGTTTCGCACATAGTTCTCGAACTGTGTGCGAAGTGCGTCCGATACACGAACGTCCACACTGACATGGAATTCCATACACATTCCCCTTCCACCACATTTCAGCTTCCTGTGGCACTTTCATATTACGGTAATATAGAATCTCCATGGAGGGCGCTACAGCCTTATACATCTTTGGCGTCCACTTGATACTTTACAGAGTGTAGGAGGTGGACGGAACCACTCTGCCGATAATCGACGCGACTTCAGAGTCACTCCGATGATGGCTGAACGATAAAAAGGATAAATATTAGCAAAAGCAAATAAATAGTGATGCTTGATACATGTGATTTTATTCATTATGACATACGCCTCGAAAATACGAAACTTTGATGGAATTAATCAAAAATATACTATTTAGATTTCACACTTCCACAAATAAACGCCCAGGAACGTTTAAAGAAACATAACATAGCTGGTACCAGAGTAAAAGTGATTCAGTGGCGATATTGCATACGTTTAGCGATGATTAAGAAGAGTAAATGTAAAACATCGGAGTATGCAACCGCTATATCTCGGTAGGATGGCTCCATGTCATTTTGCAGGCACGACTGCTAAACGAGAGCATCGTGCACAAGAATTGAATACGTGGGTTTGCAAATGGAAACAGGAAAGATAACACACACGAACTAAGTAAATAGCACCGCCAACACACAACCAAAGATCACAAACATCAGAAATGGGTATTTAACATACTGTTCATCAGATGCGAACTCACATAGGCTTTTTGTCTGCAGGCTGGCAGTTGTAACCAGCCGGCTCATCGTCAAGGATTACTTCGTACCTTCGTAGATAGGGTCCACTTCATTTCAAACTGTGAAAGCTTTTTAAATGAGTTATCCCATCTTGACGCCAACTTTCGTCAGCATTAAAAGAACTTTGCTCTATTGCCCACCTGTGCAACGCATGAGTAATGACAGTGCTCAGGTAATACCAAAGTTCACGGTGTTTTTGACTTACGTAGAAAAATTTCCCACAAGTTTGGCCGTATTTTGCGGATACATGACATGAAATATGTTTTAAGCCTCTATGAAAGATTAGGGCGCTGGAAGGACGATATTAGTTTGCGCAAAGCGTGTGTTTATCGTATTATAGATGGGTTGTCATATGTTCGTCTGTCAGGACTAGAAGACCAGTGTACTGAACATGAGCGACACACGCGTTTACAATAGCCTAGCAAAGTTAGTGTTGCAAAATATTGCCTCAAGTCATTGCAAGCAAGACAACAACACGGAGATTCTGGAATGCACTTCCAGCTCTCGAGATAGTGTTATTAAGAAAGCAGTAGAATTACACTACCAAATAACCTTATAAACCTATTTTCGAACAGCAGGAGGACAGAAATCATGCCGGTTCACCCTTTAATTTCTGATATTCGCGATCAATATTTCCTACCTTTACTTACGTCACATATGTGTTATCTTTCCTGTTTGCATTTGCGAATAGAGGTATTAAATTCTCGTTCATTTAACTTTTTGTCCGAAGGTGTGTCTTGAAAGAGGCAGAGCGTTCTCCGGTCGAAATATCGACGAACGTCTCCAGGCTGCACACTTATAAGCTATTCGAACATTCAGTACAGCGCAAGAAGCTCAGGATTCACAAAGATAAATGTTCCAACATGAGTTAAGTGAGCTTAGACCGGAGAGGACCCGGTATAAACTAAAATCTACCCTGGTTTTAGCTTAGCCTCGCGCAGCGCTCAAACTAACGATCGCAATTTCTAGACACTGATAACAAGGTTCAAAATTACTGATGAATACTCCGCAATAGCCTCACATAATTTCCCCTACATTTTTTTATTGACGGCGATGTTTGATGATAACACTCGTACTCCGTTAATCAATGTTCTGTCATAGAAAAGTTTTACGTATGATTTACTGTAACAAACTGTTTGTCAAACACAGTTTGAAACATTTTAGTTTATAATTTATGGTCTACTCCACATTTCATGTTGGAGAAAGAAACAGTTCATTTGCAGCTGGAAACATTTATACTAGCACTTTACGTCTGTTTATTCTAATTAACTGTGGGGACAGTCACGATTCACACACACACACACATACACACACACACACACACACACACACACACACACACACCATTCGACGGACGATTCATTCATATATTTCGCATACACTACACATCATCTTCCTAAAATATTTTATTACACACTTGTATAGCAGTCCATGCTGCTTCCACATACTACCGAAGTTGATATTCTGTAGCAACGTGTTGCGTAACCCGGCCCAGTCATTTAGACATCATAGACCAGACGGTTTCTATGGGCGACAGTTCGGGACAACAGAAACCTAGACAGCAATCCAATCCTTTGGGCAACGAAGAAGTTTTGACCGCTGTGTGCAATCTGTGACGCCACATTATTCTGCTGAGCAATGTGGCCATCGGTAGGCTCGGAATGTATGGTATGTCAACAATTTCCATCATATCAGAGACCTAACGTTGGAATAGCTAGTGTACCAGCAACGGGAGTTGAATCCAATTCCAAACAAAACATTTGTAGCGAGTGCCGGACCAATATGGCGATTCATAAAGGAAACCGACAGCCTCTCACCACTGATTGTCCAGACTCTAATCTGACCATAAGGGTAATTCAGACAAAAATCTGGATTTTTAAAACATTAGTTCTATCTACGTATTCTGATACTGCCTGCAGATGGTCGGCGTGTCTGGCGACAAGGTGGAGAGGGTCTGCTAAAGTCTTGACATATGGATTGTAATACTGGTCGCCCACCTACTATTAGTGTTTGTAGCGGAACTGCATTCCACTCCCGCACGCCTAGCAGCCATTGCCGGTACACTAACAAATCACCGTTACGTCTCCGAGTGGTTGCAACTCGGAAATGTCGGAGTCTGCTTTCTCCCCAAACCTTCGGAATCTGCCGACGACTGCTTTGCATCAGAATAATGGTTGAAGGCACATGGCACACAACGTTCAGTACTTCTCCGTCGCTTATCGCCTTCCATTGATGACTCGGCCTCCCTGTCCACCATACCTCTCGCCTATTGAAAACATCCCGCCCATGATTGCGAAACGACTGGCGCAAGATGCACCACTCGCTCATATGTCAGATCAATTTGCACAACACTTAGAAGCAATATGGACTGCTATAGCCAAACAACACATACAGAGACTCTTTGATTTAAGGTCAAGGCGTGTAGCTGTTTTTGTAGCCAGACAACACATCCAGTGCCTCGTTGATTTTATGTCAAAACGTGTATCTGCATTTATAGCCAAACAACACATCCAGTGCCTCTTTGATTTAATATTGAGGTGTGTAGCTGCATTTATAGCCAAACAACACATCCAGTGTCTCTTTGATTTAATATCGAGGTTGGTAGCTGCTTTTGTTGCCAAATATCACATCCAGTTCTTCTTTGATTTAATGTCAAGGCATGTAGCTGCGTTTGTATCCAAACAACACATCCAGTGCCTCTTTCATTTAATGTCGAGGCAAGTACCTGCAGTTGTAGCCAAACAACACACGTAGTGCCTCTTTGATTTAATGTCGAGGCATGTAGCTGCAGTTGTAGCCAAACAACACATCCAGTGCCTCTTGTAGCAGACAATGGTGGCAACCACATTACTGATTTCATAGTCTACTTCATCTCACATGGAACTCTACCTTCAATCACGTGATCTTCGTATCTTCCAAATAAATTTGTCAGTGATATCTCCTATCCATATTGGTATTGCATTCTGAATTTTGAGCAGTGTACAGTACCTTACTTTATACCATCAGCCAAGCATTTCTTCATTTACCTCATCCAAACTTAAATGTTGTATCAAAATGAAAAATAAAATAATTTTCGGAATTGCTGGTGGTCGTCGTCACGACAGTCCATTAAATTAGAACTGAGCACCTGAAAGATGGGAATTAGCGATATTTTATTTCTCTTATTTTATGTTTTAAGCTGGGGAGAGTTTGGGAGTTTTATTTATTTTACTAGTCGAATGGGTGCATATGTTATAGCTGCTCTGGGCAGTAGCAGTTAGTATCAGCCAGGGGAGCGATGCGCTGGAGCAAGAGGCTTCTCACGCGAGGGTAGTGTGGAATGCTCGCCACAACAAAACAGCTTGATTGTTTTTCGAGGGAAACGTGCTCAAAGAGAGGAACGAAACTGCGATTAGGTGACGTGAAAACTTGTCGTGCTGGACAGTCAGCATGAGGGAAAAGCTCAGTTCTGCGTTCCCCCGGACTACCTGCACGACTTGACCGGAGGATTTCGGAGAACACTGCTGCAGGCGGCCTGAGTTGTCCACAGGGGCCGCCAGCGAGCCGTCGGTGGCAAACAATTGCCACGAGTCGCCAGCATTCGCTGATGTGTATTTTCAAAGGAGGAGACGCTATAGTAGCGCATAGTTTTGGAAAACTAATAGGCGACAGCTGTCTCCAAAAGTCGCCAGGATGACAACGTTTTACTGTGAGATGAATAGAGGGCTATTTCCGCGAGTTCTTTCAAGAGAGAGCTGGGCGTCTAGTGCTGTGTGGCTTTTGGGGCCATGACTAGTAAAAAATTTAAACGTTTCAGTGCCTTGAGTAAGTTCAAGAGAGAGAGAGCTTGGCGTCCAGAGCTGTAGGGATTTCGGGGCAAAGGCTAGTAAAAATTTAATCGTCTTAGTGTCTTGCGCCCAGCACTGAGCGGTGGTCCGCAAAAATTGGAAGCACAATAAGTAGTGTCACCACACAACTAAACGAACATAAAAGTCTTTGTTGTCGAAGAAAAAAATATAAATCTGCTGTAGCAGAGCATGCTTCTCAGTCAGGAAATCATGAAATTTTCTAAAAAAAAAAAAATAAATAAATAAATAAATAAATAAATAATAAAAAATAAATAAATAAATAAGTGTTTTATCTACAACGAAGAATTTTAATCCACGATTATGTAGAGAATACACTGAAATATTAAACACATTTTAATAGGGAAGAAGACTCAATGAAACTGAACGACATATGGACAGTAGCGCTGCAAAATCTCTAAGCAGTTTCTCATCTTTGACTAGGCGACAGTCGATAGTGAAGTTTTTATCTCTGACAAGGATTGTCTATGCTCATCACGTGTGACATCGACCGTGCCCCCTTTTCTCCGATATATACAGGGTAAATGTAAATCGCGTACTCGGGCTCCGCAGCGTGAATCCTCACATGCTAGCAGTAAAAAAAAAAAAAAAAAAAAAAAAAAAAAAAAAAAAAAAAAAAAAAAAAAAAAAAAAATCTCTCTCACAAAATTTCGTCCTGCGCATATTTCCGGCAGTAAAGGACGTCGAAGATTGAGATGGGTGTGTGTTTCATAATTACACTACTACACCAACAAACTTCTAGGGGATCAGGGAAGCGTCTTGAGGGCCAAAATAAAGGTGGATACCCATGCCCGAAAACGCCATTCAACGACGCTACGGATAGTCCAAGTTACAGGCACCAGCTCATGCCACTAGACATCCCCTCCAGCAACTTCGAAGATCTGTAGCGTCATTGAATGTTTCCGGTCATTGGTTTCTATGCTCACTTTGTTCCTCACCTCCCACATTCCCTAGAAGTTCGTTGGTATAGTAGTGTAATTCTGAAACAAGCTGAAGTAATGGACCGCACACCCATCTCAATCTTCGACGTCCATTTACTGCCGGGTATATGCGCAGGACGAAATTTTGTGAGATACATATTTTTATTGCTAGCATGTGAGGAATCACGCTGCGAAGCCCAAATGCGCGAATTTAGATTCACCCCGTATGTTGCTCTCAGACGTCCGACTCGTCAGTCGGCAAGATTTTGCAGACGAGAAGGACCTCTGAATATGTCCAACGCAGTCTTGGGAACAGTAGAGTTTCACAGACGATGGCCATACTACCCGAAAGGTTTACCAGCAGCATCCCATTAATGGCACGAGTACATTGGTGAAACAATGTCGAGGGGGCGTGGCCCAACTAGTGGCCTGGAGCAGTTCTGTTTGTATGTGAAAATCGTGGGCTCGCTTCTGAGGCCCCGCAAGGTGCGCATCTTGATCATGGGAAGGTTTAGCAGGAACTTCGTGTTTGATTTTGAGCTGCGAAACCGCAGTTTACGGACACAGGGTCTCGTTCGCGAGACTCTCGAGGGGAGGACCGCGGTGAAGGTATTATCTTGTTAGCTTCACAACTGCCCCTTTGTCTACTTGTCTATTCAAAGCACGGAACATGTCAGCCGTTGTCTACATAGTCGCACCGACGAGCTGGTGGTAACTTTCTTCTTTTCTGGGGCACCTGAACATCCTTCACATGTATTATTTGCACTTAATTAACTTTGTGCTGAGTCCTACGCGATCTCACGAAATTGCCTGGCACTGTTTCAACAGAAATAACAGAGACTGATGTCTAGATGAATGTATTATTTATTTATCGAATGATGATACAGAGCTTGGTTCCGGTACATAGTTCTAGTTGTATACATTGTAAGATATATATGACAATGACAATATATGTACAGGATCATATGTACAGTGTTATATTAAATTATGTACACATTACACAAGTTCTTAGAATTCTAAGTCCAAACAGGTGATCCAGTTGAGCCCTTCAGGTAATGAATGCATGGTGGATATCATTTATTGATTCCCCAAAGGCTCGTTTCGGGCATTCACCTACAATATGGTTTATTGTTTGTAGGGCAGCTCCACAGTCACACTCGGGAGATGTTACCCAACCCCATTTGTGCTGTAGATATCCGCAGTTCCCTTGTCCTGTTCGGATGCTGTTTATGATTCTCCACTGGCGTCTGGGGAGTGTGAAACCTGGAGCTCGTATTGAAGGGTTTTCAACCAGATGACCGTTGACCACTGATTATTCTTCCTAATGGCTTTTCCATGCTTCACGGGTGTCAAAGTTGGTGACATTAAGATGATGTGCAATTTTCCAAGATGGTTTTCTTGACTTCAAACGCTGGTGTTCTGCTGTTGATGTATCACTGTGTATGCTGGGGGTATGTTGGGGGTTCTTCTGAATGTTCCTTCAGATCTTCAGGAGAGCATCTGATCTATGTGATGAATGTCGTTTCTGCCTAACAGAACGTAGTGACCTATGTTTGTGGTCGTGTCTTTTCAGCACCTGTCTGCAGACTAACGTACGTTTCCGACAGCTCCACGAGATTCATTAGCTGCAGCGGTTTGGGTAAAGTGACGCCAGCATTTCGCTAGGGCAGTTTAGAAGTTACTATTGCAGAATTTTTATGACTATTGGGGAACGGGTTCATGAATAGGTGTCATAGATTGCTCCCAGTAGACTCTGGTTTATTGTGGGCACTGTTTGGAGGACAATTTCATTGATCCAGAATGAAACTTTCACTCTGCAGCGGAGTGTGCGCTGATATGAAACTTCCTGGCAGATTAAAATTGCCAGGAAGTTTCATATCAGCGCACACTCCGCTGCAGAGTGAAAGTTTCATTCTGGAAACATCCCTTAGGCTGTGGCTAAGCCATGACTACACCATGTCCTTTCTTCCAGGAGTGCTAGTCTTACATGTTTCGCAGGAGAGCTTCTGTGAAGTTTGGAAAGTAGGAGGCGAGGTACTGGCGGAAGTAAAGTTGTGAGGCGGCATCGTGAGTCGTGTCGGGATAGCACAGTCGCTAGAGCGCTTGCCCGCGAAAGGCAAAGGTCCCAGGTTCGAGTCCCGGTTCCGACACACAATTTTAATCTGCCAGGAAGTTTCAATTTCATTTATGGTTAGACTCCCTGTTTAGGAATAGTCAGTCACGATATTTTCATATCAGTAATCTGCAAACATTTTGTATAGAAAGATATAGGATTAATTGACTGTGTGCTTTCTTATGATCACTAATTACATTACACTTGTCATTGGTTAGTGTGTGCGACCTTCCTATTGGTACTCACCATTAAGAATTGGGCAATACATAACTCAGGGTGTTACTGCCACACGGACAACCAAGTCTGAGAGCGGGAGATAGATGGATAAAAACATTTGTACAAGTGGCAGGGACAGTCGTTAAGTTTAACGATATAAGTCACACTGCCGGAAGCCAGGCCGATCACGTGCCGAGCTGATGGGCAGCCGTGCGCGGGATAAGAAAGAGGCAACGCTAAGATAAACGAAAAGAGGGGGACCTTGTTTGTGTACTAATTTGGGAGCCTTCCGCGGTGCGCCACAATTAAAATAATGGGAGCAACGTGGTGACTAGAGAGAGAGCGCGCACGCGGGACAAGAGGGAGAAAGAGACAGCTTCTGGTGGGGACAGCACTCCGTCATGAGAAGCCAATGAAGGGCTTAGGACGCAGTGTGTGACCATGTTGGGAGAAGCTTCTCCGCCCCTCCAACCAGCCTCTGAAGAACTACTGAACAAACGGTACATTTACAGCCAATAAGGTGAGAAGACGTAGATGAGGATGAAATAGGAGATACTATACTGAGAGATGAATTTGACAGAGCACTGAGAGACCTGAGTCGAAACAAGGCCCCTGGGGTAGATGACATTTCCTCAGAGCTACTGAAGTCTCTGGGAGAACCAGCCATGACAAAATTGTTTCACCTGGTGTGTAAGATGTATGAGACAGGTGAAGAACCCTCAGACTTTAAGAAAAATGTTATAATCCCCATACCGAAGAAATCAGGTGCAGACAGATGTGAAAACTACAGAACCATCAGTTTCATAAGTCATGGTTGCAAAATATTAACACGAATTATTTACAGAAGGATGGAAAAGCTGGTAGAAGCCGACCTCGGGGAAGATCAGTTTGGGTTCAGGAGAAAAGTAGGAACACGCGAGGCAATACTCACTTTACGGCTTATCCTAGCAGATAGATTAAGAAAAGGCAAACCTACATTTCTAGCTTTTGTAGATTTGGAGAAGGCTTTTGACAATGTTGATTGGAATAAACTCTTTCAAGTTCTGAAGCAAGCAGGAGTAAAATATAGGGAGCGTAAGGTTATTTACAGCTTGTACAAAAACCAGACAGCTGTTGTCAGAGTTGAAGGACATGAAAGGGATGCAGTGGTTGGAAAGGGAGTAAGACAGGGTTGCAGCCTTTCTCCAATGTTATTCAATTTATACTTTGAGCAAGCTATAAAGGAAAGCAAGGAGAAATTTGGTGAAGGAATTAAAGTGCAGGGGGAAGAATTAAAAACATTGCGTTTTGCCGGCGACATAGTAATTCTGTCAGAGACAGCAAAGAACCTGGAAGAGCAGTTGAACGCAATGGACAGTGTGCTGAAAGGTGCATATAAGATGAACATTAACAAGAGCAAAACTAGTGTAATGGAGTGCGGTCTAAGAAAATCAGCTGATGCTGAAGGAATTGGATTAGGTAACGAAGTAATAAAGGAGGTGATGAATTTTGTTACTTGGGCAGTAAAATAACAAATGATGGTCGCAGTACAGAGCATATAAAATGCAGAATGGGTAGAAAAGCGTTCTTGAAAAAGAGAAATTTGTTAACATCGAATATTGATTTAAGCCTAAGGAAGTCCTTTCTGAAGGCATTTGTATGGAGTGTTGCCTTGTATGGGAGTGAAACATGGACGATAAACAGTGCGGACAGGAAGAGGAGTGAGGCTTTTGAAATGTGGTGCTACAGAAGAATGCTGAAGATTAGGTGGGTGGATCGCGTAACCAATGAGGAGGCACTGAACAGAATTAGGGAGAAAAGAAATTTCTGGCATACCTTGAGTAAAAGAAGGGATCGATTGGTAGGACACATTCTTAGACATCAAGGAATTGTGAATTTAGCGTTGGAGGGAAGTGTGTGGGGTAAAAACCGCAGAGGAAGACCAATAGATGGATACAGTAAGCAGATTCAGACAGATGTAGGTTGCCGTTCTTATGTGGAGATGAAGAGGCTTGGTCAGGATAGGGTATTGTGGAGAGTTGCATCAAACTAGTCTCCGGACTGAAGACCACAACAACAACAAGGTGGGGAGTAGCCCTCGACGTTACGTCAGGCAAGGCGCTGGCGGGGTCGAAGGGGAAACAGAACAAAACTCGAGAGCAGAGCGTTCTGTCAGGTGTGTGTGTGGGCGTCGACCTAAAAGGCAACAGCTGCTGGCGGACGCTGCAGGAGGACAGCGGGTGCACTCAGCCGATGGGCCGTGGGCAGTAGCTGCTGGATTCTGTCTTAGTCGTGTGGGTTTGGGACAGAGAAATTTCGTTAGCAAAGACGGAGCGGTGAATAGTTACTAGCCGTCTCTATACTCAGACTTGCTTGCTTAGGTGGACATCTCCCAGCCAAAGAGTGTTAGGAATTTCTTTGTAACTTCTCGAATAAATTGCAGTGTTAATTATCTCGATAATTCTTTCATTCAGAAACTTACCCATCACTGTTGTAACTCCTTAGCTAGGTCTGTCTCCCCTCAACTAGGCGAACCAGCTAAGACTTCTTGTTACGAACCCGTATAGCCCAACCTCGGGCAAAACCCATGTTTGGGACGCGACAAGGGTCGTTTATGGCTCGTTGTCTCCGTTCATAGGGGTGAGTTATGTGTGTCAGCTTCTATGCCCATACTGTTTAAATAGGATCACTAATTAATCTATAGTTTAGCCCGTCTGTCAATTTGCTGATGTTGACGCGAAAAATACATTTCAACGAACATAAATTAAAGCTCGGAATAACCAACAAAATGGATTCCTAGATAATGTTCAGAAGAGATTCACTTATGAAGTAATTTTTTTTATAAATGGAGTTTATTACTGTTTTTGGACATGAAAATGCGGAGGTGCTCCTGCTTTATACATCGGTAAATAACTGAATATTTCCCCAACTATTGTTGATGAGAGGCACAATAAGTATCACACGCACTCGAGAGAAAAAGTTCCAAATTATCAATCGTTAATTAATTAAGTCCATCGAACATTCCACTTCCAAAGTAACCTGCGATTAATTACAGTATTTGTTATAAAACACACTTTGTCATCACCCGAGTACATGATTCCTGCATTATCACAGTTCCCCAGCCCTACTACCGCCCATAGTTTACCTCTTCTCAATCAGACTAAGTTCTGCAGTCACAGACACGTAAATTTTCTAAGTCCACTCATGCCTGTCTCTTAAAATCACAACTTCGTAACGCAGCTTCATACCGCCCAGCGTTACAACCTGTAACCCCCACGTCCAAGTTACGAGTCCCTTCCCAAGCGTTCGAAGGCGTGCTCTACCTGCTCCCAAAATTGTATCCTTCCGCTCATCCTAACGCCTCATTATTATACATTTTAATATCACATAATTAAATGCTTTGACCATCTCCCTACAAATTTTGTTTACATTTAACAAACAAATATATATTTAACAATACTAAAATCGATTGGGACTGTAGCTCTTTGCTCAGGTAGCTATTAAGCGTGGCGTCTCACTGTTCAAATACTGCCGCCATCGAAATATAGTTACACAATTAGTATTTAATTTATCATGGTTTTTATGCAAATATATTCAGTTCTTCTCCACAAATACATAAATTGTTTATGTATTAATTATCTGCTGAATATCTACTACTTTTAGACGGCCATGTATTATTAGCAGTCTGCAACATAAAACGAACGTTGGTAAGAATAATATAATAAAATGCACACATAAATATAATGCGCTTTGCTGGATTCACGTTTTGTGTTTCTGTGGTGGAATCTATGTTCTGACACCTCGACGAAAAGTAGAATAAGAGAGTAAAAGAAAGTTTTATTGACAGAATACGGAAATAATGTGGTGGTCTTTTAAGATAGGTAGCGTGGTTCAATGCTGCCCATTTGCTTCATACACTGTTACTGATAAACACTACCATCAATAATTGTAAATATAAGTCTTACAATACTATTATTATAGTACTGAAATTTATCGGCTTTTTATCTGTAAGGGATATTCAAATTGTAATTACGGCGTTTGATTCTCCCACGTCTCCTGAATTCATCATATAATTATATTTGCCGTATGATCATTCCCTGAGTTTATATGGATTTTTAGAATAATGTGTGTGGCTATAGTGTATGTCAGTTGCAATCTGCGATAGCCGCCCTCGCTAATCCAAGACCGCCGTTTCCTGTTTCCGAGAAGATTAGGGCTTTTCCTAATGACCTGTATTCCATTCACTAGGTCTAAACTATTAGCCGGTCTGCTGGGGAACCCAACAGCTTGTCAAAACTTGCTTTTCACATGGAAACAATTAGCTTCATCCTTTATCTGTAATGTCACAGTGTGTTTATTTGTGTTTACTTTATCAGTAATTCCCATCACTATTTTCTGAGAGGTTTTATTCTGTATATCTAATCAGTATTGTACAGTAGAGGGAGTTCAGTTGATGTAATTATGCACTGATACAGCCCATACAGGTTACAACAGTAAATAAATCGTTGTAATCACCTCACAACGTCATGCCAGTGAGCCCAGGAAGATCAGTTGTTCAATTTTCCATGTTTTTGTAGAAACATGATGGCGACTCTCAAGTAATCCAATGCAATTACCTTGATCATAATTACAAGTAAATTCGCATTTGATAAATCTGTTGATGATAATTTCTGATAGTTTTATTTATTTAATCGTGTCTGAGCTACATCTGTAATTAATTAATAGGCTACATATACTAGATTACAAATAAAACTAAGTACTAATTATACATTCATATATACAGTCATGATTTTCACACTTCATACGTCATTATTGTCCATAGCACACTCATATCTCTCTAAATTACTGTATGGTGACGATTTATTGTTGATATATTAATCAATATTTTTTCGCAATAGCGAATTTCACTTTGCGTCACTGTATAAGGTACAGATGTTCTACCAAATGGTGACATACGAAAATTTGGGCCGAGCCGGGACTCGAACCCGGGTTTCCCGCCTTTCGCGAGCGGTCGCCTTAACCACTAGGCTACCCGTACATGATTCGAGGACCGTCCCAAACTTCCATATGTCACACTGACTGCACTTATGAGTTCTGGAGTCATGTTCGGGTAGCCTAGTGGTTAAGGCGACCGCTCGCGAAAAGCGGGAAACCCGGGTTCGAGTCCCGGCCCGGCCCAAATTTTCGTATGTACCTTATACAGTGACGCAAAGTGAAATTCGCTATTGTGAAAGTATTGATAATCATATCTCTCTCTCCAGTTTTTGGCACACTTCTCTACAACGTCGTTGGCCAGCCACAGGTCTTTGAAAGTGCATGGCGCCGGCAAGGATGGACAACTCAGCAGGTGTGTCATCGTTTGTTTTTCTCCACATTGTCAGAGCTCGTCTTCTGCGTGTCCCCACTTGAACAGGTTATCCTTTGATCTTCCCATTCGACACTAGGTCTATTTAGGCTCTTCCAGACTCTCCATTCCAGTTGAGAAGTTTTTCTTTGATGTTCCAACATTGCAAGCTGTATTTTTCCAATTTTTGTGTCCACAGCGATTCCCTGGTTGTAGATTGACTTTCATTTAGTGTATGTTCAAATTGACTGAAATCTTTCCTCTATTTTAATCTTGACACCACTGGCTGATGTCCGAACAGGGGATGTCTTCTATCCTCGCACTGTCTGCTTCTTCCAGCCATTGCCAACGTTCGCCGTCTGATCTGTGGGGGAGCTATTCCAGAACACATATAAAGAAAATCACTGTTTTTAGGCTTCAGGCATCACGAAATTAATCGACATGAATCGTTCAGTGCTGTATCTCGCTTGTGGGCATGCGACGATCTTCTCCACAAGGGGCATGCATATTCCGCTGGAGCAAAACACAAAGCCAGGGATGGTGAACGCAGAATTTCAGTATTTGCTCCCCAGTGTGAATTGGTAAGTTTGCGCATTATACTGTTCCGTGTGTTGATTTTCGCTCTATTTTTCTCTACATGTCTATTGTTGGACAGTGTTCGATCTAACGTGACACAGAGATAGTTAAGAATTGCCTAATTAATAACTGGCGTAAGAACGTCAAAGGAAGGCACTAACATTTTAAACATACCTGCTATTGTCAGCGACCGACTGGCGTCTGCTAAGTGGAGTTGTGATGCCTCCGTGCAGGCGTGCAGCCCATAGTGGCTAGCTTTTTCTCAAAATTTCTTTTTAAACATTGTGACGTAAGCTTTACAGCTGAGTAGTAGAATGTTTTATTATGTGAGTTGTTTTATTTTATAATTTCTGATGAAGGAAATCTGAGTCATTGCCGAAACCAGGTTAAACAATTTTTAATTTGCGACCGAGGGCTGCTGTTTTATCCATTGAAGGCACTAACCTCTTTTTTCGTTCGCCCAACTTACACACCGTTTACCGAACTACATGAAGTGGTAACACACTGGATTCTCATTTGGGAGGACGGACGTTCAGGCCTCCAGATTTTCGTTTTCCGTGATTTCCCCACATGGCTCCAGGGAAATTTCGGGATGGTTCTCTTCAAAGAACACGGCCTTCACCCTCCCCCCCCCCCGACAAAAAATAAAATAAAAAAAAGCGTATGCCCCGTTTCTAATGACCAAGATGTCGACTGGGCTTTACACCCTAATCTTCCTTCCTTCCGAGCACCATACATTTTCATTTGAGCAGTCTGCATATTCAATGACTCACAGATTGACAGATAGATATCCAGTCGAAATATTATGGACTGTTTATGACGAGAACTGAAAGCAAGGAATTTTAGCATTTTGCTCGTTTTTATCACTCCTTAATGATTTACTAATAAATTATCTAGGATAACACATGGATAAAAGCTGCGGATAGACAATAGGAAAATGGCGCTCAGGTTGATGGGCTGCTAGGAGCACTGGTCCGCTTGCCAGCTGGAAAACATTCAGCGTCACGAGGGTCCTCGATCTGCAATCTTTATTCCGCGCCAGAAATACAGTGGATGTTGTTATTTCTGGAGGGCTTGTTTAAAAAGGCGTCTAATCAAGAAGTAATTTTTAAATTAAAAATCCAGTAACGAGAGAAACGAGTGGAATCAGGCAACCTTTGTTTGCAGCTCATTAACGCCGTTGGCGAATTCTGCCTTTGGGCGTGCCTTTCCACTCCGAAAAATATTCTGTTCTGCGAAGGATCTTCACTTTCCATTTAAAACGAACTGGTTATTCCTTTGGAGTAAACGTATCGTAATGAAGCCCCTTTACTGTATAATAATCCCTACATTTTTGAATTGGCATTTCACATGCCGTTTACACCTGCAATACGACAAAATCACAACTGATTTTCACAGCTTCTTCATTCACACTTGTGCCCATTTTTGTGCACAACGCACTCAGGGGTTTTCACCTATAGTACAGGTCTGTCTCTTCTGGAAGACGGTATCACTTATATACACTGACACTGATGATACAATTATGAGGACGGTATCCTGTAACTTTAGATCTGCATGTTTCTCAGAGATATATATACTCTAGTAGTACATATCACACAGTTAAACTTCAATAAATGTAAAAAATAGTGAACACCACCACCACCAAAGTTTTTTGCTTAAATTTCTTTAATGCTCACCGATATGACGACTTTTAGTTCTTTCCCCTTGGGGATGAATACCTCATCACTAATAAGATTCGAAAGAAAAGATCTTTCTTTCGGCAACACCAAATTACTATTGCATCACAAAACACCTTCGATATTAATCTATGTGTCATTTGCCTAGTGCTGGCTATGACACAGTTCAGAACATGAAAGATTAGATTAGCTGTAGCGACTGAGTGGTATGATGTCCCCATACATGAAAACGTACAAGTTTTAGCTTGGTAACTCAACTTACGTGAAAATAATTCAGAATATTTAATGGGAACGGTAAGGGAATATCTAGCGCACTTCATAGTCTCATCATGATTTGGGTTTTTCACTTTTCTTCTACGGGATTTGCAATACTGTGTGGATTTACGCAGTGTTAATAAAGTATACATGCAGACTGAAGACTCGGATTCGAACTCTATTGTTACAAATTGTCTATTGTACTCTATTGTTTTCAGTTCTAGTTCAGGGCTGTATCTTCTGGAAGACGGTATGACTTATATACACAAGCACTTTCTCTTTCCCTTCAGCCCTTGTCCCGCACATGCAGGGTCGGCTTTATTATTGCAGATTTGACATGTTAGTATTGATGGGGTGGCAGCATGCCCTTACTGCCGCAAAATTACGCAAATATCTGAGAAATGAAATGATTCCTTGTCAATGATGGACTACATTTTATTAATTTACTAGCTGAAAATCCGGCAATGTCCAGGTATTTATTCATTCATTCCAACCTTGATTTAGTACTTATCCTATTCCTTCGCTCTTTGTTCATCTCCTTCATGAAAACGTACATTTTTGTGCTGACATTCATGGTATCCAGTCAATTTGGCTGTTTGTTGTAACGAACCCTGCACCATGCACCTCAACCATGCTTACGAAAGGTAGCACATGTATTAATTCTGGGTATAAGCTATCCTCATTCCACATTTCATTCAATTCCGTCCAGCCGTTTCAAACGTCTTAACCCACTTGAGGTACTCTCCGCCTAAAGCTTCCTCAAGGTAGGTCATGCGTTAATTCACGTATAAACAATCTGCATTCCAAATTTCATTCAAATCCGACCAGCTGTTTCAACGTGAAGAGAAATAAATTTATTAACCCATTGTAAGGTACCCTCCGCCACGCACCTTACGGTGGCTTACGATAGGTAGCCCATGTATTAAACAGTATATAAGCTACCTCTGTTCCAAATTTGATTCATACCCGTCCAGCCATTTCACCGTGAAGGCGTAAGAAACGAATTAACTAACTGTAAAGCACCCTTCGCCATGCACCACACGAAGTTAATTTAGTATGCCTATAACCCTCATGCGAGTGCAAGCAATGAGATGATAAAGTTTTATCGCAATCGTATGTACGGTATGGCCGTGTATAAAATACGAACAAAAACACAAATTTTAATTTCTATATATTACATTAGTGTGAAAAAAGAATCTAATAAGCAGTAGTTTACAGACGATATGGTGCAGATTCTTCCGGACACCACATATACACGCGGCGACGGGGTACGGTTCATTGCCTCATCACAGATGCTGTAATATCGTTCTAAGTCGTGCGGGTACCTGGATAGCGAGGATAAGACGACTTTGACGATAGGAACAATACTTCGATTCTATTCGACGAGATAGAATTTAGGCCTTCGGGCAGCCAAGTGGTTAAGGTGACCGTTGGCCTAAAAGAAGAGACTCGTGTTCGAATCCTGGCGATGTACAAATTCTCACTTTTATCAACTGATTTGTTCAAATGCCCAAATACAGACAGACATTCATTTTCTTCCTCTTTCTTTCCATCATCAAAAGTACCTAATATATTCGTTTAGTTTTATCAAACGCATGAAGTTGACTTTCCGGAGGGTTTGTTTCCAAAGTTTTTTAACTGTTATATGCAGTACCGACACAGAATTTCAAAACTAGACATCCCTGCTGCATCTAACTGAGATTTTTGAGTCTCAGCTGCTCGTTAGTTTTGTTGTTGTTGTTTTTGTGGTCTTCAGTCTGCAGACTGGTTTGATGACAGGGGTCATGTGCAAGTCTCTTCATCTGAGAATAATTTCGGCAACCTACATCCTTTTAAATCTGCTTACTGTATTCGTATCTCGGTCTCCCTCTACGATTTTTACCCCACAGACTTCCTTCTAATGCTAAGTTGACAATTCCTTGATGTCTCAGACTGTGTCCTACCAATCTATCCCTTCTCTTATTCAGGATATGCCAGAAACCTTTTCTCCCCCAATTCGGTTAAGCACCTCCTCATTAGTTACGTGATCTACGCATCTAAGCTTCATCATTCGTCTGTAGCACCATATTTCAAAAGCTTCTATAATATTTTTTGTCTGAATTCCTTATAGTCCACGTTTCACTGCCAAACAATGCTGCACTCCAGACAAATGCTTTCAGAAAGGACTTTCTAACATTTAAATTAATATTGGATGTTAACAAGTTTCGCTTCTTTAGAAACGCTCTTTCTCCCCATAGACATTCTGCATTTTATATCTTCTTTACTTCGGCCATCAGAAGTCATCTTGCTACACAAAGAACAGAATTCATCTACTGCTTTTATTGTCTCATTACTTAATCTAATTCCTTCGCCAGCGCCTGATTTTCTGACACTACATTCGTTTTACTCTTGTTAATGTTCATCTTATATCTTCCTTTCAAGACACTGTCCATTCCATTCAATTGCTCTTCCAGATGCTTTGCCGTTTCTGATAATTGGTGTTGTAATGACACAAAATTTGTTCCGGGGTCAGTATTCTAACCCGGGATTGTTGCTTACTAGGTAGTTGCGTTAAGCCTCTACACGGCCTTAACACACGTGCACTGACCACACAAAACACGTACCTCATATTTCGTTCTACTTGGGCCATTGTACACCACGATTCACACCTGGCGATGTACTTCCGCCTGGAGTGCTGTCCTCAGCGCTGATGCACAGTTAATTCCTCGCGTTCGCCGGCTACTCGAACCTGCTGCGATTGCTGCTCCCTGAGGGTGCTGGACCAGAGCTGCTCTTTTACGACGGGCTGCACGATGAAACAGGTCAGGCCCTCCGCGCCGCGTTGAATATTCATCGCCCCACTAAAAAGTGTTTTAAGGCCGCCACCATGCAGGGCGGGACGCGACTCAAATTAACTGCTGCCATTTTTTTCTCCTCTCCTTTCTAGAAGCCAAGCACTGCTCCGTAACGACAATGAAACAGCTATTTCATGGGCATGGATATGAAGTTGGATGTGTGTGTGTGTGTTTTTAAGTTACAATATGATTAAAGTAGCTAGCTCGCAGCAAAATTTCTGGCGCGTTTTTAATATATACTACTATAGTACTGCAACAACAACACCGACGCAGAGGATACCGTGCTCGCGGGTTGCGGATCGAGCTGATCTATACGAGTTTACGAGAGTAAATCGGGCGTCCAATCCTTGAGTCTTGTGAGTGCACTCGTGCTCTCCCGATAATCCATTTGTAGTCTGGGTCTAACGTCCCAGAGATAAATTAAATTGTTCCCCATCCCCCAGTTCCGACCAAGGTTTTCGGGAGGTTTTCCTTGGTTGTAAAGCGTATGCCGGAACTGGTAAGCCCCTCCCACTTAGTCCCAATTGGGATCCCCCTTTGCCCCACTATCAGCTTGTCTGATAATTGGCTGAATAGAACCGCGACTCTTTATGCTGCAATGAAGAGTAGGAAAAAGGTTTGTGATGAAAGCAATAAAAGCTACAAACTAAGCAAATAATAAAAATGGTAAAAGGAAACATGAAGATTAGTTTAACGCCTAGTCGATAGCGTGGAGCTCACACTCGTGTTTTTGGGTACGGATAGGGAAGGAAATCGGCCGTGCCGCGGCGGAGTAGCCGAGCGCATTGAGGCGTTATGATCCGATGCCGATGGGTTCGCCTCTCCACCCCCTCCGGGCATGGATGTTTGTGCTGTTTTTAGTATAAGGTAGTTTATAAGTAGTTTGTATGTTTAGGGTCTGATGACCTCGCAGTTAAGTCGCATAAGCTTAAAGAAGGTATGAACACTTTTTTAAATCGGCCGTGACCTTTGGAAGGGACCATCTCAGCATTTGGCTGGAGTGATTAAGGGAAATCACGTAAAACCTAAATGTGGATGGCCGAATGCTAGAGCCGCGGTGGAGTAGCCGAGCGTTCCAAGGCGCCTTGCGGTGGGGCGCTGGTTGCTCGCCGACGGAGGTACGAGTCCTCCCTCGAGCATGTGTGTGTATGTGTGTATGTGTGTGTGGCTCCGCAAGCCACCCGATTATGTGTGTCGGAGGGTACTCTGAGTACCACTATCGGTTCTCCTTCCTATTCCAGTCACGTATTGTTCGCGGAAAGATAGATTCTCGGTATGCCTCTGTGTGGGCTCTAACCTCTCTGATTTTATCTTCATGATCTCTTCGCGAGATATACGTAGGAGGGAGCAATATATTGTTAGACTCCTCGGTAAAGGTATGTTCTCGAAACTTCGACAAAAGCCCATACCGAGCGACAGAGCGTCTCTCCTGCAGTGTCTTCCACTGGAGTTTATCGATCATCTCCGTAACGCTTGCACGATTACTAAATGTTCCTGTAACGAAGAGCGCTGCTCTCCGTTGGATCTTTTCTACTTCCTCTATCAACCCCACCAGGTACGGATCCCACACCGGCGAGCAGTATTCTAGCTGTGGGCGAACAAGTGTATTGTAACCTACTTCCTTTGTTTTCGCACTGCATTTCCTTAGGATTCTTCCAATGAATCTATATGGTCGTTCCATTTTAAATCACTCCTAATGCCTACTCCCAGATAGTTGATGGAATTTTAGTTTAGTCTAAGTACTTCGTAGGCCTAGGGACTAATAGCCAAAGACATTAAGTCCCATAGATTTACAGACAAATGAACATTTCAGCGAATGCGAGTCCTGTGTGTTACCACTGCACCACCTCTCTCGGTCAGGAGAATAAAGCAAAACTATTTTATAAAGCAGCTAGACACAATTTCTTCGCGTACCACAAACAGCTGTTGTAAATCTCTTTGTTTTTGTTGCAGTAAAAAATACAAAATCTTTGCATTCGCATATAAAGCTGCTCTTATAACCAGAAGAGGAATCTTAATGATCTGCGTTCTCTGGTTTGATGCAGCTCTCCAAAATACCCTATCCTGAGCAAGCCACTTCATCTCCACATAAGAACGGTAAACTACATCTATCTAAATCTGCTTACTGTATCCATCTCTTAGTCTTCCTCTGCGGTTTTTACCTCACACACTTCCCTCCAACGCTAAATTCACAATTCCTTGATGTCTAAGAATGTGTCCTACCAATCTATCCCTTCTTTTAGTCAAGGTATGCCAGAAATTTCTTTTCTCCCCAAGTCTGTTCAGTACCTCCTCATTAGTTACGCGACCCACCCACCTAATCTTCAGCATTCTTCTGTAGCACCACATTTTAAAAGCCTCAAACCACTTCCTGTCCGCACTGTTTATCGTCCATGTTTCACTCCCATAAAAGGCAACACTCCATACAAATGCCTTCAGAAAGGACTTCCTTAGACTTAAATCAATATTCGATGTTAACATATTTCTCTTTTTCAAGAACGCTTTTCTACCCACTGCCATTCTGCATTTTATATCCTCTGTACTGCGACCATCTTTTATTACTTTACCGCCCAAGTAACAAAACTAATCAACCTTCTTTATTCCTTCGTTATCTAATCTAATTCCTTCAGCACTGCATTACCCTAGTTTTGCTCTTGTTAATGTTCATCTTATATGCACCTTTCAGCACACTGTCCATTCCGTTCAATTGCTCTTCCAGGTCCTTTGCTGTATCTGACAGAATTACTATGTCGTCGGCAAAACGCAGTGTTTTTAATTCTTCCCCCTGAACTTTAATTCCTTCTCCAAATTTCTCCTAGCTTTCCTTGATAGCTTGCTCAATGTACAAATTGAATAACATTGGAGAAAGGCTACAATCCTGTCTTACTCCCTTCCCAACCACTGCATCCCTTTCATGCCCTTCCACTCTGGCAACCGCTGTCTGGTTTTTGTACAAGTTGTAAATAACCTTACGCTCCCTATATTTTACTCCTGCTTGCTTCAGAACTTGAAAGAGTTTATTCCAATCAACATTGTCAAAAACCTTCTCCAAATCGACAAAAGCTAGAAATGTAGGTTTGCCTTTTCTTAATCTATCTTCAAGGATAAGCCGTAAAGTGAGTATTGCATCCCGTGTTCCTACATTTTTTCTGAACCCAAACTGATATTACCCGAGATCGGCTTCTACCAGCTTTTCCATCCTTCTGTAAATAATTCGTGTTAATATTTTGCAACCATGACTTATTAGACTGATGGTTCTGTAGTTTTCACACCTGTCTGCGCCTGCTTTCTTTGGAATGGGGATTATAACATTTTTATTAATGTCTGAGGGTACGTCACCTGTCTCATACATCATACACACCAGGTGAAACCATTTTGTCATGGATGGTTCTCCCAGAGACTTCAGTAGCTCTTGAGGGAATATCATCTACTCCAAGGGCCTTGTTTCGACTTAGGTCTTTCAGTGCTCTGTCAAATTCATCTCTCAGTATAGTATCTCCTATTTCAGCCTCATCTACTTCTTGTCCCCTTTCTACAATATTGCCGCTAAGTTCATTTCCTTCATAGGGTCTCTCAATATACTCTTTCTACCTTTCAGCTTTCCCTTTTTTGCTGAGAACTGGTTTTCCATCAGTGTCCTTGATATTCATAGAGCTGTTTTTCTTATCTCCAAATGTTTCTTTTATTTTCCTGTAGGCTGTATCTATTTTTCCCCTTTTTTATAATTCTTGTACATCCTTGCATTTGCCTTTTAGCCACTCCTGCTTAGCCATTTTTCACTTCCTGTCAATCTCATTTCTTAGTCGTCTAGTCGTCTGTACTCCATTTTGCCTGTTTCATTTACTGCATTTTTATATTTTCTCCTTTCATCGAATAAATTTAGTATCTCCTGTGATATCCAAGGATTTTTTTGTATGTCTTGCCCTCCTACCTATTTTGTCCTCTGCTGCCTTCACTATTTCATCTCTCAATGGTATCCATTTCTCCTTTACTGTTTTATTTTCCCCCGTATCTGTCAATTGTTGCCTAAAGCTCCCTCTGAAATTCTTAAGAACTTCGAGTTCCTTCAATTTATCCAGGTCCCATCTCCTTATTTTCCTACCTTTTTGTAGTTTCTTCAGTTTCAGCCTACAGTTCATAACCAACAAGTTATGGTCAGAGTCTATATCTGCCCCTGGGTGTGACTTACAGTTTAAAACCTGGTTCCGAAATCTATGTCTTACCATAATAAAATCTATCTGGTATCTCCCGGTGTCTCCTGGTCTCTTCCATGTATACAACCTTCTTTTGTGATTCTTGAACCAGGTGTTTGTTATAACTAAATTATGTTCCGTGCAAAATTTTACCAGGCGGCTTCCTCTTTCATTCCTTTTGTCCAGACCATATTCACCTACTATCTTCCCTTCCCTTACTTGTCCTACTACCGAATTCCAGTCTCCCATAACAGTTAAGTTTTCCTCTCCCTTAATTGTCTGAATAATTTCCTTTAGCTCCTCATATATTTCTTCGATTTGCTCATCATCGGCAGAGCTAGTTGGCATATAAACCTGTACTACTGTGGTCGGTGTTGGCTTCATATCTATCTTGACTACGATAATACGATCACTGTGTTGCTTACAGTAGTTTACCCGCATTCCTATTTTCTTATCCATTATCAGACCTACTCCTATAATACCCCCAACTGATTTTGTATTTATAATCCTGTACTCGCCTGACCAGAAATCCTGTTCCTCTTTCCAGCGAACATCACTAATCGCCACTATATCTAACGTCAACCTATCCATTTCTCTTTTTAAATTTTCTAGCTTCCCTACACGATTAAGGGATTTAACATTCCACGCTCCGATCCGTAGAATGCCAGTGTTGTCTTTCCTGATCATCACATCCTCCTGGGTAGTCCCCGCCCGGAGATCCGAATGGGGGACTACATACCTCCGGAATATTATACGTAATTATATTTACAATACTGCTATAACTGGTTTCAGAAACATACGCTTAATCCATTAAAAAAGGTTCGTAAGGAAATACAGTTCTGTTTACGTTATACTGTTATTTAACATTTCAATGCATGTAATTAAATCGTCTCGTGGTATGTGCCTGACACTATGCAATTGTGTGAAATAATGGAACACATTGGGAGACGGGGGCGGAAACCATTGGTGAAGAGGGAGGACACCGGAGTATTGTGCACGCACTTATGTTTTCTGTAGGCAATTAAGTAACAATTTTATTTTAAACCAGTGCCAAGACTGCAGATTATAATACGATCTTGTTATATACAGTAACGGAATAAACGGGAAGTCGGCAACATTGGCTAATTGGTAGGACACCTGTGTACTCTGCATCTACTTACGTCTTCTATGGGCAGCGAAGAGAAATTTGTATTTTCAACAATACTGAAAATAATGCAGATTATTAAAGTTGGGCCGGTCGCAGTGGCCGAGCGGTCTGCGGCGTGCCGGTCACAGTCTGAACGTCCGCTATGGTCGGGGATTCGAATCCCCCTCTCGGGTAAGGATGTTTGTGTCGTTTTTATTGTAAGGCAGTTCATAAGTAGTTTGTAAGTTTAGGGACTGATGACCCCGCAGTTAAGTCCCTTAAGCTCCTCAAACATTTGAACATTTATTAAAGTTGCTGTTGTGGTCTTCCGTCGGCATACTGGTTTGATGCAGCTCTCCGCGCTACCCTGTGCAACCCTCTTCATCTGAGAATACGAACGGCAACCTCCATCCTTTTGAATTTGCTTCCTGTATTCGTCCCTTTGTTTTTCATGATTTTTAACCCACACACTTCCTTCTAATGCTGACTTGACGATTCCTTGGTGTCTCAGAATGTGTCCCACAACCTATACCTCCTCTTAGCCAGGAGAAGCCATAAACTAGATTACTCCCCAATTCTCTTGTGAACCTCATTAGTTACGTCATCGACTCATCTAAGCTTAATCGTTCTTCTGTAGCACCACATTTCAAAAGCTTCTATCATATTTTTGACTGAACTCTTTATCGTTCACCCTTCACTCCCATACACTCTAGACAAATGCTTTCAGAAACGACTTCTTAACATTTAATCCAATATATTTCAGCAAATGAGATGTCAACATATTTCCCTTCTTCAGAAACGGTTTCCTTCCCATAGCCATTTTGCATTATATATCTTCTTTACTTACTCTAAGTTCTTTTTCTACCCAAATAACAAAACTCATCTACTACCTTTGTTGTCTCATTACCTACTCTAATTCCTACTGCATCCCTGATTTTCTAAAAATACATTCTAATAGAATGAAATTGTTTTATTCTTGTTAATGTTTTCATCTTATACCCTCCTTTCAAGATACTATCTCAACTATTTATCGTCCGAGTTTCACTCTAGTTCAAGGCAACACTGCACACAAATGCCATGAGAAGAGTCTTCCTTACACCTAAATTAATATACGACGTTGGCAAATCTGTCTTATTCATAAACGTTTTTCTCCCCATTGCCATTCTGCATTTTATATCCTCTGTACTGTGACCATCATTTGTTATTTTACTGTCCAAGTAACAAAACTCATCTACCACTTTATTGTACTTATCCAATGTAATTCCTTCAGCATCGTCTGGTTTTCTAAGATTGCATTACATTACCTTTGTTTTCCTCTTGTTCAACACACGGTCCCTTTCGTTCAATTGCTCTTCCAGGTCCTTTGCTGTCTCTGACAGAATTACTATGTCATTAGCAAACCGCAAAGTTTTTATTTCTTGTCCTTGAACTTTCATTTATTCTCCAACTTTTTTCTTGCGTTCCGTCACAGGTTGCTCAATGTACGTATCGAACAACATTGGGAAAAGGCTACAAGACTGTCTTACTCCCTTCCCAACCACCTGTGTCCCTTTCATGCCCTTCTACTCTAATAACTGCTGTATGGTTCAACTTCGTTCCAATCATTTTACGCCTGCTATCTTGAGAATTTTAAAGAGTATATTCCAGTCATCATTGCCAAAAGCTTTCTCCAAATTCACAAAAGCTATAAACGTAGGTTTACCTTTCCTTAAACTATTTGCCTCACGTGTTCTCCTAAATCGAAACTGATCTTCCCTAGGTCGGATTCCACCAGTTTTTCCCTTCGTGTGTAAATAATTCGTGTTAGTATTTTTCAACCATGACTTATTAAACCCATAGTTCTGTAATTTTCACATTTTTAGGCACCTGCATTTGTCTGAACTTGCTTTCTTACGAATAGGAATTACTATATTCTTGTTGTAGTTGCAGGGTATTTCCCCTGTCTCATACATCTTTTATTAAAGATAAAGAATTAATAATTAAATAAACTTAACCACACTTGTTGGCTTGTTTTCTAGTAAATGGGCTAAGAACCCAAAACCTAGGTCGTGCAAAATAAAATAAACTTCTTGGAATGAGGCAAAAAGTATGCTTCAGTTTATTTAACTGAAAAAGGTTTCACCGAGAACCAACAATGTCATCAATCAATATGATAAAGAATTAAATTCTTTTCAAAAAATACAGTAAAAATTGTTACCCAAGAAACAAGTCATCTTAAAATCATTAAATCATTCAAAATACACCGAATTTGCCCACCTAACCCAGCATTCAGTTTCAAATTTCTAAGCGTCTAAGTTCTTACACTCTATATTGGTGGAGTGATGGCTGTCATCGTCACAGTGAAACCATTCTTCGTCAAGAGACAAACAGAGCTTAAGAAACAGTATAGTGGAGCTACTTACAAACGAATTTAAAAAAATATGAAATAATATTGTGAAAATTTAAATACATAAGATAAGAGTATTTCGTTCGTAATTAAAATGGTGCCCTGAATAGCTATTACTTTACCGCGCGAGGTGGCGCAGTGGTGACGCACTGGACTCGCATTCTGGAGGATGGTTGTCCTACGACCATCCAGATTCAGGTTTTCCGTGATTTCCCTAAATCACTCTAGGCAAATACCGGGATGGTTCCTTTCAAAGGTCATGCCCAATTTCCTACCTCATCTTTATCCAAAACTCCGAGCGTTAGTTCATTCTCTAATGACCAAAACTGTCGATGGGACTTTAAACACTAAGTTGTGATAGGTGTTGGTTATTTTTCTGACTCCCTGTCTCTGTACTCTCTCTAGTATCATGTTTTATACTTAATTGTATATCATTCTATCTATCAGTATTTAATTTTATTGTTATATCTTCTTATTGCCTGTTCTTTTACCTCTGATAGCAGGAGTGGGTATATTAGCTTTATTGTATTAAATTCAGTTGTTATAGAAACTGCATTTCATTTAATTCTGCTGCCTGGCATGCTGGCGAAATTTGGCTGAGAGAGGAAGGGACGCTGTGCATGTTACCGTTACTCGGGGGCAAAGTGCGAGCGGTCAACCTTGAGTCCTCGATTTTCTTCAAAGGTGGGCTGGGGGAGCTCCTCACACTACTGACGACCGGTCAGGTCAGTGGCCGTGTTGTATGCCGCGGTTCGCTCGTTACCTGCCTGGCCTTCCAGCGGAAGTTTTACAATGGCCGTTTGTGTCTGTCCGCCTACTACGGGTGTGGCGCCTTATGTTTAACAGTGGTGGTGGCGCCGTTTGATCTTCACGGAAACTCGGTATCTCCCGTCTGTTAACTCGGCGGAATACCGAGAATTTTGACGTTTGTTATATCGCTGGGGCCACCAGGTTGAGTGAGAAAGGAAAGTAGATTGCGCCTCACACAGTAGGTGAGTGTCGCAAAGAGCTGTATACAGCGGTGCCCTGATGGCGGCAGCGGATTGTTTTTAGATATTTTCTAAGAATGTAGCTGGAATACATTACCAAGCGTGGGTACTCCGGCAGGTTGGGGTGAGCAATGTACCTTCAGTTGGCGTGAAAGCGCAACATTGGCTGATAACATATTGTCACGGTGCAATGGAAGTAGGCTTGACTTCGAAGGCAACTAAACACAGCACTTACACTGAAAGCACGTTTATTACGAACTCAACATACACGCAGCACTGACTGCCTCTCAGGCTCTGCTATTTATACATAGACAGAATTTACCAGAAATTAGAAGAACAGTTAACATAAGAAACAAGTAGAATTTACAAGTGAACATAAGAAAGATGTAGAACCTTCTGGAATTGTAAATTACAAAGAAATAAATTTTTGCTGGTGGGCGGGATTGAACCGGCGACCTTCTGCTCCGCAGTCCGTGACGCTATCCCCTGCGCCACGCCGGCAGTTGGTGTTCGTGGTCTCTCGCGGCAATATTTTCTTTTTGGAAGGCAGTCGGTAGCTCCCAGGTTGTCGGCTTGATTGGGCAGGTGTTTTGAGAACGATAACGATTAGAGTGAGGGTTCACCATTGGTGGCTGTCCCCGCGGCTAGCGAGTTTTTGCAAGGAGCGGAGAGAGGGCGAGGAAACAGAGACACTCTTATGAGTGCCGGCGATCGGGAAGGTCCTAAGGCGTGGTGCTAACCCGCCGTCGTGTCACGAAATTTTTCTAAGTGTTGAGTTTGGACTTGTATTTTCCACCGCTTTGGTCGGTCGGGAACTTTGATTCTTTTTCAGAGTGTTGGTCTGTTTGTACACCACTTTGAACTTTCATTTTGTGTGGCATCGCCATCTGCGACCACAGTTAGTCTAGCTTAACGTAGACACGATTACTTGCTCATCGTGTGTCGCTTCCGCAAGCGCACACAACAGAGGTAAATATCGCCACTCGGCGGCTTGGACGCAGTTTACACGTTATGTTCAGCGCCGCCCGCCTGGTGACTGCCGCCTGGTGACTGCCAACAACGCTGCTGCGAATTCTGCATGACTGCTATTTGGGTGTAATATATTGCGTGCGCAACCCCGACGCCTGATAGGGCACTGATTATTCTTGTCAGTAATCGTCTTGTTTTATAATCCGTGACTTGTTTCAGTTGCAAACTAGTTGCATTCATGATCGCTAGGGTACCGTATCTATAGATATAGCCAGTCATTTTCAGTCTTGTTTATGTAATTTTGTATTAAGTGTTCAGTTAATTCATGTTTTCAGCTTTTAACTGTGTTCGAAATTTGTATATGTTGACAGTGACAACTATTCACAAACTTTGATTTTTCTGTTAGGCTGTACTATATTTACTGTTAAATATAATAATTTATTTTAAAATTGTTTTACCTCATTAAAACCCTCTCACTTATTTTGGTGTGTTATGTTTTCTTGTGTACAAATAATGGGAAATTGTTAGCTCAGATTGACTCTAGTTTTATTTTATTAATAGTGATTATAGATCTTTTTTTAATTGTATATCATTTTGAGATCTTAACTTGTCGCCATTCGACAGTTAGGATAGGCTCAGTTAATTTTTCTGTGTTTTTATATAAAATACAGTGGCGGCCCATGATTAAGATAAATTTGCATATAAATAACTTGCTAGATATTAAAATCAAACTGCAGGTATGCAAATTAGGGTACAGGGTTAGGTGTTTGCTTTAATTTATCAAAGAGATGTCAGACTTAATGACAGTAAACAGTCACACCTAAACGCCTACACCACGACAAAACACACAACATTGACGTTTCAGCTTCCTTCCCCTTCTTTCTGCTATTACTTTGTTGAAGGCGAAAAGGTTATCAATGAGAAGGGTCGGAAGATGGCAGTAGAAATACAGGGTATTGGAATGTAGTACCAATGGGATAGGATACAGCTGCTGCGAGGAGGAAATGGGGAAAGGTAATACTATGTTTTCAATGGCAAATGTAGTTGGGAACAGACGGGGAAAGTGAGAATAACGTAGAAAAACGTAGTAGGGGGAGGAAACCCTCATGAGGAGAGCTTTGGGAGGGAAGGGCTGGGTTTTGGGAGTTGATATTGTGGACAGATGTCAGGATGGAGTTCATGGTCTGGAATGAGTAAACCTGGGCAGGAATAGGATAGCTGGGCTGTTTTAATAGAGGTCCAACAGCTTACTTCGGTTGTAAAGTAAGGGAGGGAGACTACAATCTCACTGGAGGCAAATATCCGGATGGTTTATGTTATTCGGAGGTGATCAGAGAATTGATAGGAATGCGATGAGTTGCTAAAGGCGGGGGAAGGAAAGTAGGTGCGGGAAGTTGGGTGGAATGTATTAGATTCAAGGATATGAAGACACTTATAGGAGCATAGCATGGGAGATGAGTGTGGGTCGTTCTGTAATTATTGCTTTAGTACTGGAAGGATATATCTCTAGGAGCCAATGGTTATATCAGGAGGTAAACTGATAGTGATGAACAGCACAGTGATATTTTTGGTGTGTACGATAGAGACTGAGGAAAAAATAGTGAAGGAGGTGTAATGTTGGCGGTGATTTGCTGATATCTACACTGTAGAGAAGGTAATGGAAAGGTGAGAGGACTAAGCTCTAGGGCACGCCTGCAGATGAAAGGCACAGAAAACAGTGCTACTACTAGTGTCAAAGAATGGATGGGTGCATGCGAAGATATTTTATTTTGTCAAGTACTGTTAGCCAATTGCCAGTAATGAGACACCAGCGTTCGACCATTCATGAATAATAGAAAACAACGAATAATCAAAATGAGGGTTATCGGACATGGTAGCGATGCTGGAGAGATTAGATGCAAAGTGAGTCAGGTAAGGTATCGGTTTAGTGGAGAAGCCGGTAGTGAGCCGATGGAATGCTTTCCATTACTAAGAAGTGTTTATGGAAAGTGAATCCCAGTCATACCAGTCACACACCAGTCCGTGTAAATGCACGGAGAAAAAATAGCACTTGTGGGGGGGGGGGATGTTCAAATGTTTGTTAATCTATCGGACCAAACTGCGTGGTCAACAGTCCGTAGCTTACAAAATACTTAAACTAAGGTAAACTAACCTAAGGACGCCTCTCCGGGGGACACCACCTTGACGAAGCACTGTCCGTGCGGGTGGCGCATGGGTGGATGTGTCTCGAACGGAGCCTCAGGGACACCGAGCGACCTCCCTGAGTAAGTAGCCTTGCACCGCACGGGGTTATCGTGGTGTGGACCATATAAATCACCAAATCTCGTGGGACTAAGATGAACACGGAGAAAAAAAATTATTTTAAAAGAATCCGAGGGGCAATCTGAGACCTCAGATACTCAGACATTGGGATCAGGACCGATGGAGTGCACTCCTACTTCTCAGTCAGGGTCTAGACGTGAACAAGAAGTGGAAACTGTAACAGAGAAGTTAGACCAGATTAGGATTAAGGCCTTATCTGGGGCTCAGAGGAGGGAACTTCTCAAGGAACAGAAGCAAAAGGAAGGAAAAGAATGACTTCCTAAAAATATGTGGAGGGAATCAAAAGGGCTTGAGCCCAAGACCCCCAAAAAGAAACTGCCTCAGGTCAAAGGGAATACACAGACACCCTCGACATCAAAGACAGGTGGCAAGAGGGTTAGGGAGGAATCTAAGACTCCCTTCTCTCTGGACAAGCGAGATCCTAAATGGCTGAGGCAGGAAATAGGGAAACAGACCTATAGTACTGCAGAATGGCGGTTGTCCAAGAAGGATACCCACTGGTGAGCATCACCTCGCAACAGGAGGAGCTCGTGCAGATGGCCCTCTTTGAAGAGATTTGGGGGGACACTGGTCCAGGACCCAAATTCAGGACGGTCTATCTAGATCGTGGTGCCCTCAATTTTGTTGCGAGGGGGAGCACTCAGCAGAATGGCTTAAGGACAAGGTGCCCATGATATCCCCATGGGAGGATGCGAAGCTGCTGGTCAAGACAGCAACCGAACTCCTGAAGACCGCAAAGGTATCAATATGAGTACCAAAGATCCTTAAGGATGTCCCTCCAAAGACTCTGTTTGAGAAAATAAGGGTCCAGAACCCAAAAGTCTCGACAGAGGATTGGAGGGTAATTAACCAAAAGGTCGTTCCGGAAGGACGAATCCTGGTGGTGGAGGTCGGAGAAGAGTCCCTGAAGGCAATGTAAGAGCAAGGCCTGAAACTGTTTTTAGGGTTCTCGCAGGTCGCTGTCAGGGTAATCAAAGACCTTAAAGGCAATAATGGCAGCAAGATGGGGACTGGAAGTGCTGCAGATAAACCTGCAGCACAGTAAAGGGGCCACTGCTGCCCTGAGCCGTCGCCTGGGGAGACAGGAGGTGGACGTGGCCCTGATACAAGAACCCTGTTTATACAAAGGGGGTGTATCGGGCCTCAGTGGTACTGGAGGTAAGCTGATTTATGCCAGAAATCTAAAAAACTCCAGAACATGCATTTATGTTAGAAATGAAATACCTTTCATACCAATGCTGGATTTTTGTTCCAGGGACTTGGTGACCATCAGGATGCAGCAACATGAGGAAGATATCACGAGGGAAATTGTTTTGGCCTCACCATACCTTCCTTACGAAGACAGATCTCCTCCTCCTTTGGAAGGGAGGAGACTGACGGAAGCCTGCCATCGGCAAGGTGACGAACTGTTGGTGGGATGTGATGCCAATGCCCACAATCTATCGTGGGGCAGCAAGGACACCAACAGTAGAGGTGAGCATCTTCTTGAATTTCTCCTATCTAACAACTTGGAGATCCTGAATAGGGGGTGATGAACCCACATTCAGGAATAGCAGAAGGGAAGAAGTAATTGACATAACTTTTGGTTCCATGATGGGAAGTTACGTCAAACAGTGGCATGTGGCCCTGGAGCCATCCTCATCAGATCACATGTATATTAAATTCAAGGTTGAAATGGGAATCAGACAGACCATGGCCTATAGGAACCCCAGGAAAACGGACTGGGAGACATATAGGAAAGACCTTGACTTCAGCCTATCGGAAATTAAAACTTCGATAAGGAATCCAGCAGAGTTTGAGGATGTAGCAGAGGCCGTAACCTCTGCTATAGTGACCTCATAGCAGGACAACTGCTCAATCACCAAGAAGTGCACAAACAGGAGTGTGCCTTGGTGGAATAATAACCTGGAAATGCAAAGGAAACAGGTACGAAGACTGTTTAACCTTGCGAGGCACAACGGACAATGGGCAAAGTATAGTGAGGCCCTTGTCAATTACAACCTTCCCATCAGACGGGCAAAGGAGGCATCCTAGAAGGTATTCTGTGAGGAAGTGGAGGGTACGGCTGCTCAAGCGAGACTTCATAAAATCCTCACTAGGGTACCAACTAATCCAGGAGGAACATTGAGGAAGGAGGATGGGGAGTATACAAAGACAGCACATGAAATGCTGGAACTGCTCCTCAAGACTCACTTTCCTCAATATGCTCTGGGGGATAACTCAGACCAGAATGCGATTCCTGAGAGACAAAGGTTCTCAGGTATTCGCAAAGAGGACTGGGATTTGGCCAAGGAGTGTCTCAATTTCAGTAAGGTCCGATGGGCGGTGGGAACATTTCAACGGTTCAAGCCACCTGGCTCCGACGGAATCTTCCCAGGTCTCCTGTAACAAGCGGGAGAAAATCTTATTAGATTCCTATGCAGGTTATTCAGGGTTAGCCTAGCAGCAGGAATCATTCCCAATGCCTGGAGGGCAGTGAAGGTTGTCTCTTTTCCAAAGCCAGGGAGAATAGATCATACCAAGGCCAAGGATATGAGACCAATCAGCCTGTCCTCCTTCATTCTTAAGACATTGGAAAAGCTGGTTAATGTGCATGTTGGAGAAAGGAGGTTAAGTAGGGCTCCTCTACATTCAAACCAACATGCATATCAGCCAGGTAAATCATGTGAGACAGCTCTCCACCAACTCGTTGGGAAGGTGGAGAAAGCAACAGGAAATAGCCCTCTGTATCTTCCTGGATATCGAGGGGGCTTTTAGCAACACGACCTTCGATTCCGTGGTTAGGGCAGCAGATGTGCATGACCTAGGGACCACTATATGTAGGTGGACTAGGGCCATGCTCAGTGGAAGAAAGGTAGAGGCTACCATGATGGATGAAAAAATGGTAATCAACACCACTAGGGGTTGCCCGCAAGGAGGAGTTCTTTCCCCTTTATTGTGGAATCTAGTGGTGAATGATCTCATGGAGAATTAAACTCTAGGCAGTACTTTTTCAAGCATACGCAGATGATCTTGTCATAGTAATACTTGGCAAATTTGCTGACACAGTAAAGAATATGGCACAAGGTGCTTTGGACATTGTGCAAGAATGGTGCAGAAAACAGGATCTGGGGGTTAGTCCATTCACAAGGAAACATATCCAACACTCAAGTTGGAATCTAAAGCTTGTCAATGAAGCACTACCTGTGAAGGGTACAGTGAAATATCTAGGGGTTACCCTAGATGAGAAACTGACATGGACCCCTCGCATTAGGAATATTTGCTCCAAGGCAAAAGGTACTTTAGTAAGTACCAGGAGAGCTTGTGGCAAAAATTGGGGCCTGAGCCCCAAGGGTATGCACTGGATATACACCACAGTGATTAGACCCAGGATCACCTATGGGGCGGTCGTGTGGTGGAACAAGGTATAACAGCAGGTAGCTGCTAAGGAGCTTGGTAAGATGCAGAGACTAGCCTGCTTAGCCATAACAGGCGGAATTAGCAGCACACCAACTGCTGGGATGGAAACTATGCTGGATATGCCCCCATTACACCTTTGGGTCAAGATGGAGGCAGCGGCTGGTGCATACAAACTCAAATCTGGCAACAACTGGAACTCTTTGGGATATCCAGAATCACACACTAAAATAGTGAGTGAGGTAAATATAGGAAAGGTTGGGGAAATGCCAGTCGACTATATTATAACCCCATACTGCTTCAACAAGCCTTTCAATATAACAATTGAAAGTAGGGAGTAATGGGAGAAAATAGTTCGACACCGTACGGGGGATATTGTCTGGTTCACTGACAGGTCAAAATCCGACCAAGGTGTTGGGGCCGGGGTATATGGGGTGTAGCCAAGACTGGAGGGCGTCATCTCTCTAGGAAAACTGGCATCAGTATTCCAGGCCGAAATCACTGCCATCAGGGCATGTGTGGAGGAGAATTTGCGTAGGTGCTACAAAGATCGTAGCATCTATATGTATTCAGACAGCCAGGAAGCCCTGAGATCACTGGCAGCTCCTGCAACAAGGTCTAAAATTGTTGCAGAATGTCACAGGGTTCTGGTGGGGCTAGGGGAAAGCAATAGAGTAAACCTATTGTGGGTCCCTGGCCACTCGGGGATCAGTGGCAACGAACATGCCGACAGATTAGCCAGGATGGGGGCAGAGACTCAATTTATTGGACCGGAACCTGTCCTGACAATCACCAAGGCAATGATCAAATTGGAGCTACGTAACTGGCTCAGAAGACAGCACGTAGAATATTGGACCAAAGTCTACCAACAAAACCATGGCAAGATAATGCCAAAGCCATGTTTTAAAAGAAGCTCTGCAATCCTGGGCCTGAACAGGAGAGAGATTAGACTCATGGTTGGATTGCTGACAGGCCATGGGAATTTCAAAAAACACCTACATACAATGGGAATAACAGAAGAGAACCCTAAATGTAGGATCTGTGATGACGGTGATGAAACTGCATCACATCTAATCTTCGAATGCATTGCATTGGAGAGTAAAAGGCACAGAACATTTGAGACAACTAGATCCGAAGAAATTGTGTCTAATAAAGAACTGGTAAAGGGACTCCTTGCTCTGCTCAAGGGCATTGGTTGGCTTTACTAGATAAACAGGGAGCAATACCGCACAATAAACTTAGTGTCGGTGCGGGCAGTGGCGGGTTAGACCAAGACTGGTTTGGCTTCCCTGGAAAAATTAAATCAAATCAACCTAAGGACGAACACACACACCCATGCCCCAGGGAGGACTGGAACCTCCGACGGCGAGCAACCACGCGTTCCGCAGCGAGGCGCCTTAGACCGCTCGGCTACTCCACTGCGGCACTTGAGAAGAGAGGGACCATGGAGATATATACAGTTTTGGGTGGGGTGTGGGTGGATATATTGCCGCGAGAGACCACGAACACCGACTGCCGGCGTGGCGCAGGGGATAGAGTCAAGAACTGCAGTGCTGAAGGTCGCCGGTTCATTCCCGCCCATCGGCATAAATTTGTTTCTTTGTAATTAACAATTCCTGAATGTTCTACATCTTTCTTATGTTCACTTGTAAATTCTACTTGTTTCTTATGTTAACTGTTCTTATTTCTGGTAAATTCTGTCTGTGTATAAATAGCAGATCACTCTGCCTGAGAGGCAGTCAGTGCTGCGTGTATGTTGAGTTCGTAATAAACGTGCTTTGAGTATAAGTGAGTATAAGTGTTCAGTTGCCTTCGAAGTCAAGCCTACTCCCATTTCAACGCGACAATATCATTCGACAAGATCTTCTGTAGGAAGGCCATACCTTGGGGAGTATTGTCAGGTTACTGGAAGGTAATGGAATGGCTTTCCTGTAGGCATTACAGTTGGGGTGGGTCTTGGATAATTATTGGAAGGGGATTGCGTTGGTGTATATGGAGACAGAAGATAGTAAGGAGTACAGGTACTTGGTCACTTCAATTTGGATTGAGGACTTCGTCAGCGTGGCGTTCAAGAAGGACTGGAGAGGGTAGGACAGCGTATGGGTGAGGTTACTTTCAGGCTGGTGGAAATTAGAGGTGGCAACAATGTCACTATCTACGGAACCTCTAAATCAAGCCACTGCCAGAGAACGGGATCTTCTATGCATGTTAAGGTCAGTGGGAATAATAGTGTTAGTGAGTGTGGGGAACTCGCAAGGTATTGGGTTAATAGATCACAGATGCCAGATTTTGAAAGAAGAGCGTTCAATGGGATAATGGAGATACAACTGCAACAAAACTGGAGTGTTCTTGTGATGGCCGTTTAAAGCCTCAACTCTGGCCAGGAGTATTGGATTATCTGTCCAGGGGAAGATATAGGGTGTGACAGTTTCATAAATTACGAGAAATTTTACTGTATTATAGTTGCTGGGTATGTAGCGGATGTTGTGATATAGGATGCGGTATCTTTATCCTGCCATATTAAAAGTCTAGAAAGTTGCTTCGGTGAGAAGTGGACCATTTTAAACGAATGTATTGAGACGAATGCAGTGGATATCAGTTAGGGAGTAGGTGCCTTGGGTACTGAGGTCGATTACAGAGTGGGCGGCAAAGGAAATTTGTTGTTGGGTATTTGATCGTGCTATGATTTTCGAACTGTCAGAAAATTAATATTATATTCTGGAGCTGGGCAGAGAGATTTACTGGTATGGATAGGATGGTAAAAAGGACGGACAGGCATTGTTAAACCTCGTTTGGTGGGTGGAGGCTAGGCTAACTAGTTATGTCCTGCAAGTAGGAAAGGAATTGAGACTGAGACATTGTTTGAGGAAGTGAGACGATGGATGGATGGTTATGCAGGTTTAGGGCACACGAAATCAAGGTCATTAGCGCCCGAATGGAATGGAAGTGAGAGGCGACGGGAGGATTTTTAGAATGGGGAGCGAGGTAGTCATTACTAATTCCTTCGCCTGCAACTTCTCTATAAGTCTGTCATTACATTTCACTGGAGGGCCAAATCTTCTGGAACACCAAACGCCGTACAGAAACCAATCTGATCATTCAGCACGTTCAGGAATCCAGAATTTTAAGTGTGAAATTTCAATTTCTTATGTGGCTCAATGGTGAAGTGCTAAACTATAAATCCAAAAGTTGCGGGTTCGTAAGATTCTTATCTGTCGCTTATAACTTATTTCACCTCTCGCAGTGCAGGTAATGCTGAGTTGCATCATACTTTGGAATCCCCATTATACTTTAGGTGCGCCTACAATTGGCTAGCAAGTCAGTTCAAGGGTCGGAGGAAGCGAACGCCTCACCACTTGCAAAAGCACCATACCTAGTAAAGCACGATGGTTTAAAATTTGATCTAGCATTCGACTAACATACGTATTCTTGCTATTATTAGTGGAATTAAAAAAATAGAGTAAAAAAGGTATTTTCGTAAGCAACTTTTCTGTCCAGAAACACGTGTTACCTTTGGTGTTACAAAATAAAATCTTATTAGTCACGCCACAGTATTAAGTGTTGTTTTATCATGCATTGTGGTGGTGTTTGTCTTATGCCCCAGTATTATTTTTTTTTCCTTGTACAGTGATGTCACATGACTGCTTTAGTATTCGTTGCTTATTGCTATTTGAAGTATTAATTTCCTTCAATATTACATTTTCAGTCTATGGGAGTTCGTGAATTCAGGTTTTTGTCGATGGTAGTACTCTCCATTAATAACTATGTTGGTTATCGTAGGCTGGTCTTCGCTCGCAGCTTCAGGCAGCGTTGGCTTCGCTGGCAACGCTTGAGGCGGCGGTGGGTGGGTGCCGCTGTTGTGGACTGCTCGCGGGTTGCAGCATACGCCCTGTGCGTCTGTTGTGCCCTCCGATCGGCCTGCGGCTGTGGCCAGCCCGGTGACTGCCCGCGAGGGGGTCGCCTCCCAATCCGTGGTGGATTGGGAGGTCTCCTCAGCGCGTGTCAGGGCGTGTAAGACTCCCTGGGGGACCGAAGTGTAGGCCTCCCCGGCTAGTCTTACGAACAGATTCGAGGCTCTGTCTGTGGCAGAGGATGTTCCTGACGCAGATGGTGTCGCTTGTCCTGTGGCCAACCCTCTGACTGCAAGGTCTGGGCACTCACAGAGGATTTGTTAGTAGTTGGAAGCTCCAACGTTAGGCGGTATATGGGGCCCCTTAGGGATATGGCTGCTAGGGAGGGGAAGATGTCCAATGTGAATTCCTTGTGCATACCGGAGGAGGGGGGGAGTCATTCCAGATGTGGAACGGGTCCTTCCGGCTGCCATGAAGAGCACGGGGTGCAGCCAGCTGCACGTGGTGGCTCATGTTGGGACCAACGATGTGTGTCGCTTTGGATAGGAAGAGATCCTCTCTAGTTTCGAGCGGCTATCAGTAGTGGTAAAGACTGCCGGTCTTGCTTGCAAGATGAAAGCGGAGCTCACCATCTGCAGCATTGTCGACAGGACTGATTGCGGACCTTTAGTTCAGAGCCGAGTGGAGGGTCTGAATCAGAGGCTCAGACGGTTCTGAGACATATTGGGTTGCAGATTCCTCGACTTGCGCCAAAGGGTGGTGGGTTTTCTGGTTCCGCTAAATAGGTCAGGAGTCCACTACACGCAGGAAGCGGCTACATGGGTAGCGGGGGCTGTGTGGCGTGGACTGGGCGGTTTTTTAGGTTATAGGGCTTCGGGAATAAAGAAAATGGGTTCAGTCTCAAAGGGTGCAGACAGAGGATGAATGAAGATCTAGGATACATTGGTGTAACAGTAGTAAAATGTAGTAGCTGTGTTGGGAAAGTTCCTGAGCTCCAAGCACTGATAAAAGGTACCGAGGCACAAATCGTTATAGGTTCTGAAAGCTGGCTGACGCCAGAGATAGGATCGCTCGAAATTTTTACAAAGGGCCAAACGGTCTTGAGAAAGGATAATTAAAAAATTGGGTGGCGTGTTAATTGCTGTTACAAACGGTTTATAAAGCAGCGAAAATGAGGAAGATACTTCCTTTGAGTTGGTATGGTTAGAGGCTATACGTGACAGCCGGAATAAATTAAGAAGTGGATCTTTTTGTCGGGCTCCTGACGCAAACGATGCAATTGTTGAAATGTTCAAAGAAAGCTTGAATCACTTTTCAAAAATGTTCAAATGTGTGTGAAGTCTTATGCGACCAAACTGCGTGGTTAAAAGTCGCTAAACTTACACACAAACTACTTGACTATCTTTAACTTACGCTAAGGACAACACAAACACCCATGCCCTAGGGAGGATTCAAACTTCCGACCGCAGCGCCCGTGCAGACCGTGACTGGCGCACCGCAGACCGCTCCGCCACTGCGGCCGGCAATCACTTTTCAAACAGGTACCCAAAGCATATTGTTATAATCGGTGGCGACTTTAATTTAGCCTCGATAAGTTGGCACAAATGCGTGTTCAGAACCAGAGGTAAATGTAAAACATCGTCCGAAATAGTACTGAAAGCTTTTTCTGAAAACTACTTCGAACAGTTAGTTTATGAACCCACTAGAATAGTATATGGTTGCGAAAATACCCTTGTTCTAGTAACAAATAATACTGAGCTAGTAAATAGTATCAAAACAGATACTGGTATTAGTAAACATGTAGAGGGCGACACTGAAAACCAAATTTTCCAAATGTACCAAAAATAAATGAAAACTATATCTATTCAAAAGAGCAGATAAAAATTCGCTTCACGCTTTCCTGAGTGATAGTCTCCAGTCTTTCAGAACTAAAAATGTTAGTGTATATCAGTTGTGGCTTACTTTCAAAAACATAATATCAGTAGCAATCGAGAGATTTATACCAAATAAATTAATAAAAGAGGAGGCTGACCCCCATGGTACATAAAACAGGTCAGATCATTGTTGCAGTAGCAAAGAAAAACGCATGCAAAATTTAAACAGACAAAGAATCCCCAAGACTGGCAATCTTTTACTGAAACTCGCAACCTAGCGCGGACTTCAATGCGAGAAGCTTATAATAGTTTCCACAACGAAATCCTGTCTCGTAATCTGGCAGAAAATCCAAAGAACTTCTGGTCATATATGAAGTACACTAGCGGCAAAACACAAACAATACCTTCACTACGCGATAGCAATGGTAATACTTACTGATGACAGTACTGCTAAAGCAGAATTGCTAAACACAGCTTTCCGAAATTATTTCACCAAAGAAGACGAAGTGAGTGAACATTCCAGAATTCTAACCAAGAAACGCTGCCAGCATGCGAAATTTAGAAGTAGATATTCCTGGTGTTGTGAAAAAACTTAAGTCACTAAACAAAAACAAATCTTCCGAGCCATATTGTATACCAACTAGATTCCTCTCAGAGTATGCTGACGCAATAGCTCCATACTTAGCTATCATATACAACCGATCACTCAGAGAAAGGTCCGTACCCACAGACTGGAAGGTTGCCCAGGTCACTCCAATATTCAAGAAAGGTAATATGAGTGATCCCCAAAATTACAGCCCCATCTCATTTACGTCTATTTGCAGTAGGATTTTGAAACATATACTTTGTTCGAACATTATGAACTACCTCAAAGAGAACGACGTATTAACAAATAGTAACACGGATTCAAACAGTATCGCTCTTGCGAAACACTGCTTGCCCTTTATTCAAACGAAGTGATAACTGCCATCGACAAGGTATCTCAAATCGATTCCATATTTCTGGATTTCCGGAAGGATTTTGACACTGTACCTCACAAGCGGCTTCTAATGAAATTGCGTGCTTATGGAATATCGCCCCAATTGTGCGATTGGATTCACGATTTCCTATCAGAAAGAACACAGTTCGTTGTAATTGACGGTAAGTCATCGAGTAAAACAGAAGTGATATCTGGCGTTCCAGAGGGGAACGTTATAGGCCCCCTCCTCTTCTTTCTGTTTATAAACAATTTAGGAGACAATCTGAATAGCTCTCTTAGACTGTTCACGGATGATGCTGCAAATGCAAAGCGACTTACACAAAATTTCTACCTGGTGAGAAAATTGGCAATTAACACTAAATAATGAAAAGTCTGAAGTAATACACATTACGACTAAAAGAAATCCGCGGAACTTCAATTGCACTATAAATTAGTCAACCCTTAAGGTAATAAACTCTACTAAATACCTAGGAGTTACAATTATGAACAACTTAGACTGGAGAGAACACATAGAAAATATTTTGGGGAAGGTCCCCGCACTGAAGAAAGGATCGTCTTAAGGAACAGACGCCATATATATAACTTTTATAAATGCCGATAACGGGCAGTGATCCTCTCTTCAGTGCGGAGGCACTCGTAGGCCCTTACTCTTCATGTGGGCAGTGTAAAGTTGAGAGTTTGTATGTGACGGGAGACGTAATTGAGTAAGTCCGTACGGGGCTGGTGAACGCCGTGTTCCCAGTGCTGTAGAGGTAGCGCAACTGCCAAGAAAGCAGGAGACCTGGCTTCAGGTAAAACTTCCAGGCTGACAGGCCGTGGTCCAGGTATAAAACTTCCTCCCGACGTTTCTTCTCCAACTGAGGGAGACATCTTCCAGGGTCTTCCGGCAACTGCCACTGTGGTCTGAGGGCTCTCGCATTTATAGAGGGCATAGAGCAGGGGTGGGCACGAGAGCAGCTCTCACGGCTGCCCACGAGCAGCGAGAGCCGCGAGGGCAGCGCTGAGCGGCCTTGAATGCCAGCAGTGCGGGTAGCAGGGCTGTGCGCTGTGGCTGGCCGCTTGCTGATGCACAGTGCACATACATCAGTGCTTTCATCCAGTGTTAAAAAAAAAAGAAAACTAAATCTTTTATCCTGTCTCTCAACTGAGCTTCCACGTCGTTTGCCATTTCTTCAATGCACCTGCTAACCGTTCTCCGTGAAAGAGGAACGGTTTCAAAAAGAGGAAGATTTGCTGGTCACAAAATTGTTGCGGCAGCAACAGGACATTCTGTCACAAATTCTGCATCGCTGAAGGGCCGCGCAGTTTTAGCTATTTTAAGAGCTACACGATAGCTTACTCTCATCGCTGCAGAGTTGTGGATTAGGTTTTCTACCTGTAAATACGTACAGGAGAAGGTAAAATTGACGAAAATGCACACAACCTATTAATAACAGCAGTAAATTGAATTAATAACATAATTATCTACAAGTATACTTACGTCTTTCTCCTTTTTCAGCTTCATTTCTATAAGTTTGACTTTTCGTTCTTCTTTACTCTAACTACATCTTTTTTCGTGAAGCAGTTGAAAATGACGCTTCACATTGTACTTCTTCCATGAAGACAATGTTGAATGGCAAAAGAAACACTGAGGTTCACTTTGCGTTCCAACCAAAAAGGTACTCTTCTTCCCACTGTGGGTGTTGAGAAGACTTTCTTTTCCAAGATTTTACGTCCTCCTCTGCCATTTTTCAGACACTAGTTCTGCTTTATCACGAACACCGGACGCGATTTCCACAAGTAAACTGAACGAGTGGTTCCGCGTGGTGTAGTGAGGTGCGCGGCTAGTCGAGTGTGAGTGGGGGGCACTGCTGGCTGGCGGAGTGGGGGGGGGGGGGGGAGCCGCGAGCAGGCCGCGTGAGCCGCTGAGAGCGCTCGCGCTCGCGAAACGGCATTTGCCCAGCCCTGGCATAGAGGGAACCACCATACGTCACGTGAAGCTAACTGTGTGGCTATCTTTGTATGACGTCGTTATTCTCGATTAAAAGTAATCGATTGTCATCTTGTTCGTGCAATCTCGACATCCATATTTTATTTACCTTCAGTGATCTTCTTGTTATAATCTTCGCTATTCAGCAAAACTGTAGCATTTCCTTTGTCTCTTGGATCCCACAACTTATAAAAAAATTGAGAAGGATCCTACTATGAAAATTTTGAGAACAACGGATCAGCTGATAAGTCTTCTCTCTTCGGACGATAAAAAACAACTGTACAAAACAGAAGCTTATCCACTCGGACTATATGGCCTATCAAGGGTGCATAAGCCCATGGTCCCGTTAAGACCGATTGTGAGCGCTATTGGATCTCCCACCCATGAGGTGGCCAGACATCTCGTCTCTCTGCTGCAGCCGTGCATTGGAAAAACGGACAGCTAAATTAAAAACTCTGAGCATTTTATTGAGAAACTAAAGGAGATTAATGTCAGCCCGAGTGATATTCTGGTGAGTTTTGATGTGGTGTCGTTGTTTACTGTGGTTTCTGTAAACGAAGCTATTTCATACATAGCAGATATGTTTCCACTTGACATTGTGGCCTTGTTGAGACACTGCCTTACCACAACTTATGTTCAGTACAACAAGGAGTTTTATGAACAAATTGACGGAGTGGCTGTGAGAAGCCCTCTCAGTCCAGCTGTTGTCAATTTATTTATGGAGTTTTTCGAACAGCAGACGCTACAGACGGCCAGAAAGAAATCAACTAAGTGGTACCGGTATGTTGACGACACCTTTGTAGTGTGGAACCGTGGTGAAGACAACTGGAGGTCTTCTTACTGCATCTCAATAGCATTAATCAAAAGATACAGTTCACGACGGAGAAAGAGAGAAATGGCCAACTGAACTTCCTGGATGTATCGGTAATTAAACTGGAGGTCGGGACTCTAGGCCATAAAGTATACAGAAAGGACACACACACTGATCGATACCTCCACAAGGAATCAAATCGAGGCAAAAAGAGTTATCATTAAAACCTTGGAGGAGAGAGCCAACAAAATCTGTGAGCCAGTTTACTTGGTGGATGAACTGAATCACCTATAGTCGGCCTTCGAGAAAAATGGATATCGTGGCAAGAAAATTGATCGAGCTTTCAATCGAAGAAGATAAGAATCCAGAAGTTCAGAGCAACAACGGCAACCATCTGGAAATTTTTTTCCTTTCGTACATCAGCAGAATTACTGATCGAATCAGGAAAGTATTGGCCAAACATAGTGTCGAGACGATATACAGACCCACCAAGAAGATAAAAGAATACTTGAGATCAGCAAAAGACGCACGTCACTCCTTACAAACACCTGGGGATACACAATTCCTTGCAACTGTGGTCATGTATACATTGTAACAACTAAAAGAAGCATCAGCACCCGCTTAACTGAACATAAAAGGAACTGTCGTCTGGGCCACACCGAAAAATCAGCAGTAGCAGAACATGTTTTTCAACATGGGAACCATCAAATAAAGTTTAATGAAAAAAGCGCTTTAGCTAGAACATCACATTAGCATGCACGCATGTATAGAGAAGCAAGAGAGATTCTCAAACACCGGAATTATTTTAATAGAAATGAAGGTCTGAAGTTAGATAAAATACGGATGTCGACATTGCACGAACAAGATGACAATCGATTACTTTTAATCGAGAATGACGACGTTATCCAAAGATAGCCACACAGCCTCGCGTGACGTATGGTGGTGCCGTCTATGCCCTCTATAAATGCGAAAGCCCCTCAGACCACAGTGGCAGTTACTGGAAGACGCTGGAAGATGTCTCCCGCAGTTGGAGACGAAACGTCGGGAGGAAGTTTTATACCTGGACCACGGCCTATCAGCCCGCAAGTTGTACCTGAAGACAACGCCTGCCGTGAAAGTTTACTGTTAAGACCTACGATATGCAGCAAAGACAACACTTCATAAAAATTGCCAACAGGTTTAGTAAACAAAAGAACCTTAAGGGCGTACAATAATAACGTCAAGAAAATAAATGGTCAGTCACGTAGGGACAACAAACAAAAAGTATAATAGTGAGGGCACACACACGGACAATAAACTATTACACGTGGCGCTAGACCAAAGCAAAACAATTACGCTACTTCGAGAACTACGCTGAGTGCTGCGGCAGCTGGATCCGGCGTAGGCGCGGCCGGTGGCCGAGTATGCACTGCTCTGCACACTCCGTCGATGCGCTTATGAAGCCGGTATCGGCGGAGGGCTACAGCCAGTTACTGCGCTGTCATTGGCTGGGCACTGTCATATGGCTGACCGTGATGTAGCGCCGCCGTACAGCGCCGTTTCTGATGCTGTTGTTTATGTTTATGTTATTACGTGTAAGCGCCTACGAAAGGGAGCTCAGCAACCCGCCTTGGCTGCCTGTTATGCGGGCACTCTACACATTTTCAACATTAACCATTCGCAGCTAACGTCATACATTCCGTGAATATGAGTCTATCTGAATTGTATGTTCGAAACCGTAAGAATTTACAACATGAACATATTTTATGGACTTACGATTTGAATTGCATTACTTGATACTGTGTCAGTTTAGCAAAGAACATTCTTCAGTACCCAGCTGTTGTCATCAGGGAAAATAAATATTTTAGAATCACCAATTATAAGTTACAATAATTGTATAAATAATTATTTCATAATTTTCCAACTTCTGCAACAACATTTTGTGATCTATACAATTAAACGATTTTGTTACATCAAGGAAGATGTCCATCGTTCGCAGTCTTTTATTTTATCCATTCACTACCTCACACAGTAAAGATAATACAGCATATTTGTCAAACTGCTTCTAAAACCAAACTGTGCATTTGACAGCAATTATCAATAAACCTTTTCCTATTAAGGCATTGACTACTTTGCCTCATTGTGCGATAAATGTATTAAGAAGTTATGGCTATGGCTATTGCTTTTGAGACTATGAACAGTTTACTCAATTTTTTATGAATGTTTCGTTTTTATTTGCGTGTCATTGTTTACCTGTCATTTATCATTTACGTACATTTTCCTTTATTTCTGTTATGTTAATAGACACCAGAACGCTATTAAAATATCGTTATCCCTCGTAAGAGGGAACACAAAAAAATTTCAGTTTTTCGAGTTCACTAATTTTGTTAAATAATGTATCTTGTCCACGTTTTAGAGATTGTCTTTGAATCAAGAAATGTTAAATGTGTTATATTCGTGCCAAGAAATTATACTGATTCAACTCTCCGCTATAATGTACGTTCGATATACGTGCAAATTTGTTAGTTGATCAAGCCACATCCTATCTTAATTTTGTATTCGGTTTTACGAGCAACAGCGTGACATCATTAAATGAACCACTACCAGAAGTGAATAATGAACGCCAAACCTACGGCCTGTGGGTGATTTTTCTACACCTTGCAATCTCTCCGTCACGTCAGTTATTTTTTATCTATTTATTTCGCACCCCACATAACATATGTATTCATTCGGTTTGAGGTATTGCTCAACGGTGGGAGCAATTAATCACTGCAGGCAGTGGGGCAAGCCGCGCACCTGACTCTGGAATTTTGTGTTATCAGCGTTCGGGGAAGACCTTTGCTGTGAGTACAGCGCGAGAAGTAACGGAGTTCGTGCGCGGAGATACTCTCTCAGTTAATTACAAAAACATCGCAGTCAAAATTCAACTAGTGACATGTGTTCACGCTGAAAGTGAACGCACTGCCCGAACGGCGATATTTACAGCGGATTTTGTCGACGCGACAGCAATAAGGAGCCCCGTCTGCAGCGGTGAGCCCAGCTTCTCAAATTGCTATAAAGGTCAAGCAATTTCAGACAAAATTCCGAGCAGTTCTGACCCATGTCAGCTCCTTGACGATGTATAAAACAAATCACTGGTAAACAGAAAGTTCTACGCACATTGAACTATCCAAACCCAAATCAATTATTTTTAAAATTTTAAATTTTCATTCCTTATTTCGAAAATCAGCCAAACAATATTTGTATTTTGTGATATTAAGGCCACCATCTAAATAGGACACATGGCTGTAACAGTACCAGTATGCTTACCTTCAGCTACATTGGTACTCAATGGGTTTAACTAAACCATTGTTGACCCACCCGCGTAGGCGGGATATTAACCCTTTCGATCCCAGTGATAAAAATAAGCCAATGTCATATTTATCTTTCCTTTAGGCCCAACCATTTGTCCAAAGATTGTAAACAACACTGCAGGTCTTTCCAAATTTTATTGTGGCTAGGTTATCTACCATTACCTCGAGGAAACAGAGAGCATTTAGGCTACAATGCATTGACCAAATATGTGTTGTTGCTGTATGTCTAAGTTGGAGTGTATGCAGGAATACTTTCAAATTATTACAGCAAGGTAAAGGAAACAAAGCAATTATAAAATTTCATTCATAAATTATTGTTAAATGTCTAAATTAGTAGTAAGCAGTTTCCAAATCATGTTAGTTACGAAGAAAGAAACATATCCTGCCTAATGATGCGAAATAGTCATCCCAAACTTCCCACCGAAAATTAAGAAAAGGATAATTCTAACAAATGTACATTATTCCAATCATTATCTACAGAAATAAGCAAATAAATATTTTTCCTGGGCTTTGGGAGGCAACGGCCCACTCACATTCTTCCATATTCTGCCAGGCAGATTAACGAGGTGTAGCATTTTTGCCGTTTGGTCGACTTGCGACACATTCAGAAGTAAAAGTCAGTAATTGAAATTTCGCAAATAGATCTCGCCGCGCCGAATAATTTCGTTCTCTTAATGATTTCCACCTCAAATCGTGCAACATATCCTTGACGCTCCCCCCCCCCCCCCCCCCGTAACGTGATAAAACAAAACGAGCTGCCCTTCTCTGAACCTTCTCAATGTCTTCCGTCAGTCCCACCTGGTGAAGGCAGAGTACTCCAGGAGAGGACGCACAAGTGTGACGTAGGCTGTCTCTCTAGTGGAGCTGTGGCATCTTCGAAGGTCTGTACTTTCGGACATGTCCGAAAGAACAGACACACACACACACACACACACACACACACACATGTTTCATGTTTCTTTTCTTTTACATTTCACTGTATTGTAGTTCATTTTTAGGTTTAAATGACCACTGATTTTACATATAATACAAAAAAAAGCAAGTGTGCTATATACAGGGTGTTTCACTAAGTGTGTTTGCCTCTGTAACTTATAAAATAATAGGTGACGGGAAATTTTAATGCGGTAGTTCAACACAAGAAATGTTACACTTTCTGCGGAGCTATGAACATAGTTTATTGTATCATTTTCCAAAGAGTTACAGCACAAAGATATAATTTTTTTAATGGAACAATACGTTTTCTATAGTGCAGAGGATTCGTTGAAATCAGCTGCGTCCAAATCAATTTAAACTACATTCCTATCACTGCTGGTTTGGGAGCTACAATCCTTCAAAGTTACAGGGGCAGATACCACAAACGCTGCGCATATTGCAATGCGCCTTCTAAATGGACCGTGTTATGCATCACAAGACCAAGTGCCGTTACTTTATATTTCTGATGTGAACGCAATTAGTGCTGTTTAGTAGTGTGGCGTATAGTACACGGCCACAGGTTTCACCCGTACCGCCTGTCACTGACCCAGGAGCTGCATAGGAACGATTTCCGTGCAAGAGAGAAATTCTGTGAGTGGGCCATGCGTAATTTCACGCTGGAGTCTTTACAAAGTGTTTCGTTCTCTGATGAGTCCACGTTCACAATTTATGGTGCAGTGAATCGCCATAACGTGCACTACTGGGCCGCAGAAATCCTCGGTTGGTACGACCTGTTGACCGTCAACGTAGGTGGTCTATTAACGTGTGGTGTGGAATCCTTGGGTATAAAATCATCGGTCCACACTACTTCCCAGGTACAGTGACAGGTGAGTGATATCGCGCTTTTATAGCCGACAGTTTGGGTGGTCTCCTTGAACATGTCTGTCTACACACGAGAGTCCATATGTGGATGCAGCCCGATGGTCACCCAGCCTATTCTGCGCGTGCTGTTGTGGAAGAACTAAACAACAGGTTTGCAGGAAGATGGTTGGGGCGCCATGATCCTCATTCATAGCCCGCAAGGTCGCCCGATTTAACACCAGTAGATTTCGTTTTGTGGGGATATCTAAAGGATCGTGTTTATGTCACTGAGCCCACATCCCCAGATGATCTAAAACGGCGCATCGAGGACGCATGTCGCACCGTCACACCGGCGATGTTACATCTCGTCCGCAGATCCTTTAGACGGCGCATGGACACACATTTGAGCACCTCATGTAAATCAACTTCTCACCGCCATAACATCCATCACCCACCACACAGCCATGTATTATGTACAGCGTGTGGTATCTGCCCCTGAAACATTGAAGGGTTGTAGCTCCCAAACTAACAGTGATAGGAATGTAGATTAAATTGATTTGGACGCAGCTGGTTTCAACGATTCCATTATACGATTGAAAAAAACTATTGGTCCATTTAAAAATTATATCTTTGTGCTGTAACTCTTTGGAAAATGATACAATAAACTATGTTCATAGCTCCGCAGAAAGTCTAACATTTCTTGTGTTGAGCTACCGCATTAAAATTTCCCGTCACCTATTATTTTATAAGTTACAGAGGCAAACACACTTATATATATATATATATATATATATATATATATATATATATATATATATATATATATATATATATATAAAAGGAAGCAGGCGTTTTGATTACATACTATGTGCATGTTGTAACAGATACAGAACAGTTCAAAACAATAGGCATTCAGATAGATAGTAAGGTGTCGTGGAAAGCCCATGTTCAAGATCTTGTTCAAAAACTAAATGCAGCGTTATTTAATATGCAACAGTATTTGAAATAAGAGATCCTGCAACAAGAAAAGTAGTCTACTATGCTTATTTTCATTTATTGTTGACGTTTCATGTTATTTTTTGGGGTAACTCTTCTGACTCAAAAAGGGTACCTATGGCGCAGGGCGGGTGGTTCAAGCAATACGTGGTGGAAGTTCGCGAACGTTTTGTCGATCTTTTTCATTTCCCTGGAAATTCTGACATTAGCGTCTCAGAACACATTTTGTTTAACGTCGTTGATAACAATACCAGCTTTTTTCGACACCTAGCAGCATTCATTATGTTAATATTAGTCAGAAATCGAATCTTTATTTGTTTCACACCTCCTTCTGTCTTGTGCAAAAAGACGTGCATCCAGTTTGAATACTGCCACAATAAAAATGTTAGTTGTAATCCACGTACTTTCAAGCCTAAATGGAAGACGCTTACTCATGGCTCACTCTGTTCTGTATAGGAACTCCTAATACAGTTAAAAAATCAAGCTAATTTCTGGGTTACATTCTCAATTTACTGTAATGGCTTTGAGTCAAATGATGTAACTACGATCTGTATAACGTATCGAGACTTAGTGCTGGTTATTGTAACTACATTCTTGGAACTTGCCATTATTAATTTAGGAAATTGGTTAAATTACGATCATTTTCTAAATAATTTTATTTATTGTTTTAGATTTAAAAATATTGAATTAATTAAATTTGTACCACTACCAGTTTAAGATTGTGATCGTACAGTAACCAGTAACCTAGCTCTTGGTAATCGATGTAACTGTTGTTCCGGTTACTTGATTGCAATACTGATTTATATGTTGTGGTTAAATAGTTTATTCAATTTAAATTCAGGTTGATCTTTTTAGAGAGTAGTACGACATTTGTGTACAGATTTTGAATGTTGTTAATAGATGGAGTGTCCAAAATAACAAATGGTAAACTGAAACGGCCAGACCTTCCATATCCTTTACATTTCTGAAAACCCTGTATTTGCACATGGCACATTGGTTGTTCTCTGTTTATTGTAACTTAGTTGAGCCCACATAGATGGCGAAAGAGTGATTTCTCGTCTGTGTAACTATTAGTTAAATATTCGAGAAACGTTTTTAGTTTTACATACGCACAGGCGTCTCTTCGTCGACAGAGCTAGTTGGCGTGTAAACTTCTCCTAATTTGGTTGGAATTGGCTTTGTGTCTATCTTGGCTATGACAATCCGCTCATTATTTTGTTCATGGGCATTTTAATATAGTTCACGGACCGCACATAGCTGACGAAAAATATAGGGCAATATTTACAAGTTACATTAACATATATATTATCACAAGTAGTTTAAGGTTTAAGGTTTTCAGCTCCACATAATATTACAATGTCCTCGTCAGCATCATTGTGTAGCAAGAGATCGGCCCTATCTGTAGTTGTCGCACTTACTGTATTCTGAACGACATGGATCTCGTGGATACTATCAGGTAACTTGGGTAGAATTTTCCTCCTAGTCTTGTTAATTGATTAACTTAAGCTTTCGATATCTTTAATGGGTATTTCTTCCTGGTGTTGTACGTTGATTATATAGGGTAAATCTAATTCGCGCACTCGGTCTTCGCAGCGCGCTTCCTCACCTGCCAAAAATGAAGAATGTCTCCCACAAAATTTCATCCTACGCATATTTCCGCCAGTAAATGGACGTCAAAGACTGAGATGGCTGTGTGTTCCATACGTCAGTGTGTTTCAGAACTACACCAACAAACTTGTAAGGGATGTATTAGACGTCTTGAGAAACAAAAATAGGCATGGAAACCCATGCCCGGAAACGCTAGTAGACCGCGGTGGCCGAGGGGACTAAGGCGCTCCAGTCACGGTCTGCACGGCCACTACGGTCGGAGGTCGAATTCCCCCTCGGGCATGGATATTTGTGCCGTCCTAGTTCTTAAGTAGTTCATAAGTAGTTCGTAAGTTTAGGGACTGATGACCCCGTAAGTTAAGTCCCATAGTCTATACAAACATTTGAACATTTTGGAAACGCTATTCAACGACGCTACGGAGAGTCCAAGTTACAGGCACCAGCTCCTGCCGCTAGACATCCCCTCCAGCAACTTCGACGCTCTGTAGCGTCATTGTATGACGTTTCCGGAAATGGGTTTCTATGCTCACTTTGTTCCTTAAAATCCTCCCACATCCCCTAGAAGTTTGTTGTTGTAGTAGTGTAATTCTGAAACACACTGACGTATGGAAAACACAGACACACTTCAATCTTCGACGTTCATTTACTGCCGGAAATATGCGCAGGACGAAATTTTGTAAGAGACATTTTTTAGTACTAACATGTGAGGAATCGCGCTGTATTTAAGTTTTGATTATCTCTCATATACATCTTCAGCGGCTTTCCTTTTCAGATCAAAAAGTATTTTTCTGTCTCTTAATTTTATCACCATCTATTTCCGCGTGGTTGTGATCGACTCGACTCTAGCATATTAGTATCTTCAATGAGGCAGTTTTAATGAAATATTTGCAACTTCTTATATTACACATTCATCGCGCTGCAACACCTTTCCTCAACTTTTGAAATCCGAAAGCGTAATATTTACAAATTAGAATTTTATTTACCGTTGTACTCACAATAGCGACATCAGCGTCATAGTTGTACGATACGGTGGTGCTGAAAGACTTTCTGGGGAGCGTTCGGTCCCACCATCTGCTAAGAGAATTGTTCGCGCAAGTCTTGCGATCTGCACACTTAGCACCAACCCTTGAGGAGTGGCTGCAGTAGTTGCATCATATAATGATACGATCACTTACCTTAAGCAATTTTACTGCAACGCTTAGAGCTGGTATTTTCGACGCGAATTCCATTTGCAGTAACTCGGCAACAGAGGAAACATATTAACACTTGCTTCACGTTGAACCTACATGTTAGCAAAAGAGCAGTCTGTGTCACAGAAACATTATTTGCAGTTCATATTACGTGCTAATCAGCTTCAGAGAAACACTACAAACAAATACCACACTGAAATAATTTACTTGCACGATGAATCTACTGTGTTTGTTATGACACAGGTGTAATAGTCAACACTAGGATATTAGCTTCAAAGGAATTAATTATTGGTGCGCACACATCAGCCACGGTTGTTTGTTTCACGTTACAAAGAGAGAGATATTCCACTAATGATAGTTCGACAGTAGACTAGCTGACAACGTACAAACCGAAGTGCTTGCACTAATTAACAGACTCTCAGAATAGCGACTATCGTACACAGGGTTTTCAAAAAGTGCTAAATATTTTGATAGGTGGTAGTACCCATCGAAACAAAAATAAGCCCAGTAAAGTCAATTGGTTAATAAATAAATAAATACATGAAAGGAGCGTTTGTATCCGGATTTAAAATCCATGAACTTAACGCACTAAACACACAAACTGTGAAATAAAAGTATATTAACAACCAGTCAGTACTAATGCGAAACAGGTTTCTTTCACTAATGGAAACGAAGTGCAGAAAGATGCCTTTTTACGAGGTGGAGTTGGAAAATAAGTTTCCACTGTCGACTGTGCTCAAAGTTGCGTATGAAAGAAAAAAAAATAGAATGAGACATTAAAGATAAGACATATCTTTATTTGTCTACAGAATTTCCAAGTACATTGAGACATTTGTCATACCGCTCTATAAACTTCAAACAGCCTCCGTCAGCATTGCTCCCAAAGCGCCTTCCGCCCAGTCTTCTTCAAAGCTGGAAACAGATGGAAGTCACATGGTGCGAGATCAATACTTTATGGTGGATGGTGTAGGCGCTCCCAACCAAGAGTTGCAATATGGTTTTGCGTTTCCGTCGCGAGTGTGGTCTCGCATTGTCATCCAACAGCAGAACGCCAGATCTGAGAAGGCCGAATCACTCTTTCAATTTCGGCAGAGTGGCACAGTACCGCGCAGCATTGATGGTGGTATCCTTCAAAAAGTCCAGCAACAGAACTCCTTGGGCATTTCAGAAAACGACGAGTAACAGTTGCAGCCGGAGTGCTTTTGAATTTCTTTCGGACAGTTGATGACGGATGTTTCCACTCCTTCGATGCGGCCTTCGATTCAGGTCGTGACTGGTTCTGGATGTACTTTACGAAGATCTGGTCTGCATACCACTCCAACGATATTGGTCATTATTCTTATCAACATGATAAACGTAACTCAACTTCTACGTTCGCATGTACGATACAAATCATTTGGAGGCTGTGACTTCAGTAGGCAACGCATCTTCCAAATTTAAAAATAAATATATAGATAATAATAACTAATCGTAAACGCACCATCCGCGTGCCAATACAAAAGCTGCCTCTTGGAGCACTGATTATCGCTCGGAACTCACTCGTTTACTTAACCCTACACTGCATGGTGTTGCCGTTTGACAACGTAAATTTTTGTTACGTTTTCAAACATACTTCTTGTTGACAGATGGCAACACCATGCATATCGTATACATTGGAGTCTGTTCTAAGCATTTAGTTGATCGTTTTCTCCATAGAGGGCAGCGCAGTCATAAATTGAGGAGAAATGCAATAAATAGCACTCTAGCGGATTGAGTAGTAATGTAATTACAAACTGATACGGCTCCTCTCAAGTACAACAAAATTATCGTGTTAACATATAATAGGAATATAAAACGTGTTAGATACTAATATTTTCCTGCATAGTGACTTATGTCTAAATGCATGATGTTAACAATGGGAACAGGCAAATAATGACTTTCACATTGTTAAATGAGTTATATAATTTTTTCAATATTTTTCCCCTGCATAGGTGAACATTTTCTACCATATATATATATATATATATATATATATATATATATATATATATATATATTACGCCAAAATAAAAATTCATGCAGCGTAGGGCAGAAAAAATTTTCGCGATCGAGAAACTAACTCCACGTCTCCCTACTCCTCCTCCTCTTCCTCGCTGTCGTCCTTTTCCTCGTCGTCCTACTTTTCCAAGCTATATCATCCCCTCTGCCTACCTGCTCTTCCTCCTCTTTTGATGTAAGTCACGGTACGTGTAACTCACAGTAACATTTTCAACATTCTATTTCGGTAGTCCACCACCTCCTCCCCCCCCCCCCCCCGCTGCCTGCTTTCTCTCTCTCTCTCTCTCTCTCTCTCTCTCTCTCTCTCTGAGCATTGCCCCCTGCCCCCTTCATCTCCTCCCCTTACCTGCCAGACTCTTCCTCCCCTCGTATTTGTCGACGGTTGTGGATCCGACCGTGGCATACGAAAGGGAATTGAAAGAGAGTGGCTTTACTTTTGAATGGGACGGTTCCGTGGCCCCGTTCTGGCTGATGTTCGGTTTTAATTATCATGATTTAACCTAACTTCATTGATGGTAATTAAAGCGTATGAGAATTGATTTTTAATTATTGAAACGATTGATTCCAATTTGTATGCAGATTGGATTTTACTTGTCCACGAAGATTAGTTGTGCCAAATTTCAACCACCGTTCATTCTGCTAGCTGACAAGCGTAACTGGATGAACTGAAATTTATCAGCACAGCTGGTTGCCTTGTATTACTTTTAGTATGTCATTAACTCGTATCATTGACACTCACGTGATAAGTAAGCGTTTCTGACAGAAGTTTGCGTTTTCTGTTGGAAACACATTTCAAATTCAGCCCATATAGCACAATTTATCAGAGTTTATGTTTCTAAGATATCGTCTTGTAATTAATTTAACATTAATCGAAACTTGAAACTAAAAGTAACTAGTTTGTTTGTGAGGACATCTTCCGCAGCAAGTAAAAAGTTTTTGTTTTTGGAAATGAAACAGCCTTCTTCTTGCTGCAATCCTTTTATTTCTACATTGCAAGTTTTGCCTTGTATTTGAGTGTATCATCAGAGGATTTGGTAGCCTCGCGATTTTCACTGAGTTCTTCCCAACTGGTCACTCGTTGAATTCACACAGATCCGCTAAAATCCTTCATTTTACACAAACTTTGAAATAGTAAGCACTGAAATAGTCACAAAATTAAGAAGGAAATACACAAATTGTGGCGAAGCTGTGTAAATTTAGCCAGTGACAAGATGAGAAGAACACCATGCAAATCGCGATACAATAAAACATATAGAATCCACTGATGATGGCCCCTAACGTAGAGGGTGAAACGTGTATGGAGGAAATCAAGGACTGCAGCAAGAAAAAGGTTGTTTTATTTCCAAAAACAAACAAAATGAAAATATTTGTGAAAATCATCACTAGGGCTAGAGAGTTTTGGAATTGAATATCATTCGTTATAACAAACATAAATGAATGACATATATTTTGCATTAAAGAGAAATTTAACAAAGTTTTACTTGGGACTATCATAAGATTTAAAGAATTTCATTTTCTCCGTTTTCACTCATAAGTGCGATACATTTATGGAAAGATTCCTCTTAACAACACGGTAACGTACACAACCCTAAAGTGACGTTATTCTTCTGTCTGACTTTACATGCGAGATAATTGTGACAACTCCAAATTAAGTGAACAGCAACACGATATTCTGGAATTACAATAGTATCCTGATTAAGGCCAGTTCTTACAATGTCCACTAAACTGTTTACGGGGACTTTTACGGTAACTTTACCGACAGTTCGATTTTACAATGTCCAGTTAAGAGGCATCTGGCCGTAAACTATTCGTTAACCGGCAGTTATTTTTACCGAAGCTTTATCTTGCAGTTTGGTCTTAACGGAGGCGTATCTTAAGGTAAAAGTGACAAATGGCAAAAAGCAATTACGTTCAGTTCTTTGAAAGTGACTCTGAAAATATAGATGATGGTCAAATTACGATACACAGAAGGAGACCTAAAGTAATAATAAGAAGAACAAACTATTTTGAAATGATGGAAAATGAAGAATTTTTCAAGCGATTCCGCCTGATAAAATCAACAGTTTATCTACTCCATGGTCTTATATGTAATCAAATTCGACATAAAACACAAAGGAAAATTCGTTTTGTAATAATTGATCTTTACGGCCCTTCTAAATTATTCCTAAACATATTACAGAATTTCATTTCATTTGGGCCTGCAGCATTGTGTATGTCTTTTAAGGACATATTGTTAATCTATGAAATGCCAAAATGCTGCTTCACTTTATAGATGTTAAAAAACTGTTTATTACTATCGCAATAGGCCTATTTCGGCTCTGTGGCCATCATCAGGCTATCTGCGGACAAATATTTATGATTAAAATGAGTGAAATAAAGATACTTACAATTTTAATACATTTTCCGTGACATATTATTTCAGACTCACTTCCATATAGCATCGTGGAGGTATAATTGATTATAATGACTGCAATGATTGCAGTATACATGTTCTTTAGATGGCATATATATTACGTTAATCAGGTCCTAATTTTTTACAGCTAATCTGTCAGTTTGACATATCCTCCAGCGATGCTCTATGGTTACAGTTTGTTTATGACTGCATATAGTGTGATCTTTGGTAGTGTGGTGTGATCTTTATTATTTTATGGTATTACGATGTATATCTTTGTTTTAGCTCGACTCGAAAATTTTAATAAAGTTGTCTAGATAACTACAACACAAACATTATCTAGACAACTTTATTAAAATTTTCGAAGACAATGCATTGCATTTCCATTTCAGGATTCATGCTGTGTCTCCTTTGAATCAAATACTTCTCACTTTGAGATTTTACGCTCTAGGAGCCATGCTTATTGCACTTCGTGATTTATACTGCAAACACACACATTGCTATAACAGAATAGAGTGTTTGATATTTTTACTTGTATATATTTTATTAAAACAATTACAAAATAAAAAAGAAATATTCATTTATAAAATCATTGTCCTTTTTTCAAATTTACATTCACGTTCAATAATTTGATTTTCTTTTAATGTTGTAACCGCCCCCTCTCATATCTCTCCCCTTCCACCCATGTCTCTTTAGTGCGCTTTTCTTCCGGTGTATAAAACATTTCTAGTATGTGAAGCGTCCTTATTAGAATTTTCAAAGCGCCAGTTCAGATCTTTTAACAGATTTAAGGTTTGCAGGTGATCAGAACGACCACATTTGCTCTTCATTCTGCTCCTGTCATTTCAGTCATAATGGTTGCTGTTAGAGACTTGTTACTAACCTCAGTGAGGCTGTAAGTTTTTGCAGCCTCACCCGCCGTTTCTTTCTCAGTATCTAAAAGTAAAATACAAACTTAGCTAACCCTTTCATTGCCACAGTTCAAAGTTTTGAGGATAAAAATATGTTCGCTATGAAAGGTGAAGTATGGAGTTTTGTTGTATTTCACTAAAAAAAAGTATTTCAGGCTGCTTTTATAATCAGACCATCACAACAAAAGTCGCAGCAAATCGTACCACTACAACTGGATAATGTTTTACTTCCCTCCTGACGGCGTTGCATTTTATGTTGGCAATATAAATAATAGGGAACATTGCCTTGACTAGTTCTTGTATGTACCCTTGCCCGCTCAGTAAAAGTGATTGCCCTCGTAAAACGAAAATTTCATGACAAACTATGTGAATTGTCATGAGATTGGCTAATGAAAACGTCACATCATCATTATTGACAGTTATCAGCACCTGTTGCCAACTATCACTTGAAGACGCCGGGCCGTGCAGTAAAATTTAATGCTTTGCCACATTCAGCGGGTGAGTTAATGCCATCTGTTGTCACGAACAGTTACTACTGACGCGAGACTAAAAATAAACAGTGGCAAAGAGAGATAAAACTGCATCTGATATGAAATTACCTACAGGAAGATGATGTTTTCTATAATCAATGCTAGTAAAAAACATATGAAACAATAATATAAAATAACTGACTAGAATAAATTGAATTGTGCCATTAATCTAATCTACGGCACCTCCGTCATACAGGTTAACCAGTCCAAAAGCGGTAGTACTCACTAAGCGCAGTAGAATTTCTTTATCCTTGTCATGCTTTGTGCCTGATCTGCTCCTCCTCCAGTTAAGAAAAATTATTTTCATCTGCTAGTTCCTTTTTAACCTTCTTCTTCGTGTTTTCATAAATGTCCCTTAAATTTTTACAGCTTTTTTAGTCCCACTCAGAACTTCAAACAGTTCACCCACTTCGTCATATATTTTGCATTCCTGCTCCCTTGTTACAGAAGAAGTTTTCTCATTTTCGGTGTTACGACGCTTCTCCCATAATTTTAAGTAGAATCTTTTTTTAACCTGCCGTATCCTCTATTTACCAGTCGCCATCGTTCAAGCAGATGAATTTCCTTCACAAAAACTTTCAAAACATATACAAGGTGCTAGTAAAATATCGAAGTTTTGAAATATAGGAGTCTGGGGAAACCCTCATGAAGTGGATGAGACTGAAGAAAACACTCTAATGGAACTAAAAACAAAGGGGACCCACAACAGCTCGCTCGATTAACACAAATTTGCTGCTTCTCAAAACACACATTAGAATACAGTTTGAAAGTAACCTGTTATTAAAATTGGCAAGATCTCAGGCAGTTGAGATCCACAAACGAAAGTTAAAATGCTCACTGTTGCTCTAAATTACTTTACGAGTGGCCACAGTACATGCACAACTGAAAATTATCTAACTGCTCACTTCTTAAGGGAGCAGCCAACGTTTTCACAAACACAAAATCTATGTTAAAAAATAAATAAATAGATAATTAAACATGGGACGGGGAGCATGGCCGGCCGCGGTGGCCGAAGGGACTACGGCGCGTCAGTCACGGTCTGCACGGCCACTACGGCCGGGGGTTCAAATCCCCATTCGCGCATGGATATTTGTGCTGTCCTTAGTGTTAGTTAGTTCATACGTAGTTTGTAAGTTTAGGGACTGATGACCAAGTAGTCATCCCATAAGCTATATAAACATTTGAACATTAAACATTCGGGGAGCATGAAATTATAAAGCTGAGGTTTGATACTCTAAAATCATAATCTATTCAGTAAAATAACAAGCAAATAAACGTTGGGAGACCAAATTAAGCACACACCTTGTACAAAAGTGAATTAAATCATATAACTACTGCCCATACTAAAATTGTGTCTGCCCTTTATGAATATGGTTATGTGGGAGGAAATTTCCAAATACACAATGGGTAGCTTAAAGTACATTCATTCATTCACAAACACGCACATAATGCTTGGCGGTACAGTACAATGCTGGAAGACATGAAAGTAGTGGCAAAACAAAGCATGGGCTGCATCTTGGCGAGATGGCGGGCATCTTGATTGCAAATTTAATTATACTGTGCACTAAATGAACTCATGTTTGGGGAGTAAGTGGCTCACTATTCTTAAGTACCACATGGTGTGCGACCAAGTCGAATTTCATAGACCTTTACAAACGAGGCGGCGACTGTAAGCCATTTCACAGCAGTCAGTCAATATTAAGAGCAACCTTCCACATTCACATGAACACACAAATTCAATCACACAGGTGGAAACATATATAAATATGGGGCAAACATATATAAACATGGAGCATTGATCATTAATAAAAAGAATAAAATAATTAACACACAGATAGATAACATTAATGGTGCAGAAACACTTTAGGTTAATGAATAAATCAAAATGAACACGACCACACAATCAGTGGACGTATCTCAAGTTTTACCCAAGCAAACGAATACCCAAAGCTAGCCATTCCTAAGTGGGAAACGGAAGATGTCACAAATTTCACAAGTTACAGAATGTTAATGTTTTTGAACCTATGGGACCGAACTACACATGTGTGTGCTCTCTCTCTCTCTCTCTCTCTCTCTCTCTCTCTCTCTCACACACACACACACACACACACACACACACACACACACACACACACACACGTTCAGCTGTGTAAGTTTTTGCCATCCTTACGCTTCATGACTGCTTCACAAGCCGAAGTTTCGACTTTGGCTACCGCATTTGCGGTAACGTGGTTACAACTGAGGTGGTTAGCCCCAGAGGATGTAAGGCCGCCCCAATGGAGTACAGACGCCACACTGTCACCAGTTTTATTTAACCTGATCTTGGATGAGACAATGGAGACAATGAAGAGAACTAAATAGTAATATGAAGATCAAAGGTGTACAAATAGGGTACAAGGTCAAACACAATGCAATTTTGGACTGCCTGGCACTCGCAGATGACATGGCACTTTTAAATGAAACAGAATAAGAGGCAAGGACAGCTAAAAATCTAGTTGAAGTAGCAGAAAAGATTGGACTAAGGATTGAATATAATAAGACCAAGACATTGAACGCGGTGTCTGACTGGAAGATAGGTGGACAAGTGGTTGAGAAAGTCGAGAGTTTTCCTTATTTGGGAGAGAAGATAACTGGTGGAATACTGAGCAGCAGTAGCGCAGTAGACACGGCACAGCTTTTGCAGAAGCTTCGGTAGGCAGTGAAAATAACATATGGCAAGAAAAATCTGTCACAGAGTGCCAAATTGCGACACTACACAGTAACTGTAAGAAATAATGCTCTGTATGCATCAGAAACGATCACACTCGGTAAGAGAGCTTATATACAGTTGGAGAAGGAGGAGAGGAAAATTTTAAGAGCCATATGGGGCACTAAAAAAATGGGGATATCTGGATACACAGAACACGAGAGGAACTGTACGAAAATTTTGAACCTATATCGAGCGAGATACGGAAAAGGAGGTTACGATTTGTTGGGCACATCATGAGGATGGATGATGAGAGGTTGACTAAGAAGATATGGAATGCAACATGTCATACGGCGAACCACTGGGTGAAGGAAGTCGGAGATGACTGGAAGAATGTAGGAGTAAAAGAAAGGAATCTGCAGGCACTGGTGCAGGACAGGGAGAAGTATAAATGGTTGGTGGACGGTCACAGGTGGCCGGACACCAAAATCAAAGTCATCATAACAGAAGAAGAAAGCAAGAAACAGAAGAAGCGAGAGACTGAAGAGGCATTGCGAAGAAAGAAGACGTGCTAAACAAGCCACGCGTGATCCTGAAGGGTCCTAAAGAAGTATTATATATATATATATATATATATATATATATATATATATATATATATATATATATATGGTGTTTCACTACGTGTGTTTGCCTCTGTAACTTATAAAATAATAGGTGACGGGTAGGTCAATAGGTCAACACAAGAAATGTTAAACTTTCTGCGGAGCTATGAACATAGTTCATAGTTCATAGTTCATAGTTCCAAAGAGTTACAGCACAAAGATATAATTTTCAAATGGAACAATAGTTTTTTCTAGCCACTCTATGGGATAGCCACTCGACCAGTCAGTTACGCTATCGCAGCCTCCGCCCCCGGAACTTTGAAGGGTTGTAGCTCCCAAACTGTGATAGGAATGTAGTTTAGCTGGTTTAAACGAATCCAATACACGATAGAAAAAACTAATGTTCCATTTAAAAAATTATATCTTTGTGCTGTAACTCTTTGGAAAACGATACAATAAACCATGTTCATAGCTCCGCAGAAAGTGTAAAATTTCTTGTGTTGACGTACCGCATTAAAATTTTCCGTCACCTATTATCTTATAAGTTACAGAGGCAAACACACTTAGTGAAACACCATAAATATATATATAATTGTAACATCCGGCGTAGGTGGACGTCCTCCATCTTCTCGACAGCGAAGGTCGTCGGGCAACGTCAGACACAAAATTTGTGAGATATTTAATATCTCTGATACTGCCCAGAGAGGTGAAAAGACGACGCCTCGCTCTACTCTTAGTGAATATTAAGCAGAACAGAGGAAACAAACGTTTCATTATATCAGTTTAAATTATAAATTTATTTTTTTTAATAAAATATTTACATAATTAACAATTATTACCTCCAAAACTCACGTGATAAACGTTGTGAATGGCAGCCAATCTTGTCCCTCCACACTTGGCAAACACTGTGGAACTGGTATCACGTCAGATCTGTTAGCCTATCCTCTGATGAACGGTTTCAGTGTTTTGGTCTTTTATTTGGAGATCTGCTATCGAGTTGTTAGTATGACGATTTAGTGGAGGAGCGCCGTGTGACTCGCCTCCCCTCCCTAACTGTAAAACAGTTCTTGAAAAACACGGTCACCATTTCGGCCTTCGCTGTGCCATTAGTGTCACAGAGTGCCAGGACATACGCTTTCGATCGATTTACTGATTTAACATCTGCAAACGTATTTGACTAAAACAGCTACTGCAGCCGTACTGGCATAGCAACAAGATTAGTGATTCCGGGGAATGTGAACAGCGTAAACAGTGAAATGGAGTCCGGCTAATCCACGCGGAAAATGGTCGGCTTGATATGCTGCTGCTGCTGTTCAGCCGGCAGGGTTAATCGACAGACATGTGCCGTGCGTACGTCGCATTCCATCTGAAAAAGTTTCCAGCTGGTCGCTCTGACGCAGAAATCACCCAACTCTTTTTCATGGCGGGTCGGATAACTGTGTCAGAATGAAAAGCGCGGATCGCATCATCATTCATCTCTCTGTGGAATAAATGAGGGCCTGAAAGAAAAATTAAGATGGGCGTTTCGTTTCTGATGGGAAAATAACTATCAGTCGCGAAATAAATTTATTAAGTACAAATCGATTTCGGCTATATCATAATGAAAATCTGTGCTAGAGATAAAATGCAAAAGAGTACGTTAAACTGAAGTAACAGTACTTACATATTAGTGTATGATATATGTGAGCAAGTGACTTTACAATAGATTCTTTCACGACATATGTTTGGCCATAAAGAAAATCGTGAGCGCCCACTACATGAGCAAGCTATGCAAAGGCTAACAATGATGTTTTCCTATAAAAACAATGTGAAAAATACGTACAAGGAATATAAAAATTCAGATGATTAATAAAATTGAACAACTGAAAAAGACTTGTTACGGAGGAAATAGGGATTTTTAAAATGTCGAAATGGAGAGGATCATAAGCTGTGGCGCAGATATTTAAAGTTGTGGACAAGAGAGCCATCTATCGGAGACAAATTAAATAAATAAAATAGGTCTTGTCTTTCAACATATTTGGTCTTCTGCTGCTGTCGCTAATCTTACAGAGCTACCCATTCATCTTTGTAATTTTAACCCTTTGTTAATAGTTGCGGTCTGAGACGCGCCAGTCACGGTCGGCACGGCCACTACGGTCGGGGGTTCGACTCCCCCCTCGGACATGGATATTTGTGCCGTCCTTAGTATTAGCTAGTTCATAAGTAGTTTCTAAGTTTAGAGACTGATGACCCCGCAGTTAAGTCCCATAAGCTCTACAAACATTTGAACATTTCATTTTTGTTGCCTAAAGCTCCCTCAGAAATTTTCAATAAGTTTACATTCCTTCAACTTATCCAAGTGCCATCTCATTATTTCCCTACCTTTCTGTAGTTTCTTCAGATTCAGTCTATAGTCCATAACAGAATATGACTCTTATATCTTATTACTTATAAAAGTCTATATCTGCCTCTCGCTATGTCTTACAGTTTAAAACGTCGTTGCAAAATCTACATCTTACCATTGTAAAACCTACCTGGTACCTTCCGGTTACCATCTGGTCTCTTCCAGGTATACAATCGTCTTTCATGATCTTTAAACCATTTGTTTGTTACTATTAAATTACGTTCTGCACAAAATTCTACCATCCGGCTTCCTCTTTGATTCGTATTCCCCAGTCCATATTCACCTATTATTTTTCCTCCCTCCCTCCCCCCTCTCTTTTCCTACTACCGAATTCCAGCCCGCCTCACAAACAAATTTTCCATTTTCCTCTAACTGTCTAATATAAAAAGAAAATCGTGTTAGTTACACTATTTATAATTAAAGAACGTCTGAAACGATTTGGCTCAAAATTGGTGGGGAGGTAGCTTAGAAGCAGGGGACGGACATCAGAAGGTTTTTAGATACATATTTAATATTCTATGTATGACACATCTATCTATATAAATAAAAATGAATTGCCGCATGTATTTGGCTGATCTTTTCTTTGTTCTGTTCGTAATTCTCAGTACAAGGTTTGTGTGAAAGAAAATTTTTGGAAAATCTACCGGATAATATTAGAATTTGAGAATAACTGAATGTATGCTTCCAGCTCGGATAATTTTCTGGATTCTTCAACAATCAGCTTATTCATTCGCAACTCGCCTAGCGACCAAATACGCTGTAACGGAGCAAACAAATACACCAAGGAGGTTAGAAGAAAGAGAGGGTACTGCTTGAAGCCAGGGATTAACTATTACGTAGGGTTTAATTTTAAATATGCCACACAGACCTAGCGGGCAATGTTGGCAACAGCCGTTGATTCTGGAAAATTGCGTTACGTCGCTGTTAGCCAATCGGGTGACAGTATACAATATCCAATGAGATTTGCCGATTTCTTACCAGTACTACGTTTTTCGCTCATGGAAACACTATTGATTGTTCTCGTGGTTGTAAGTGATTAGCATTTGTAAGACTGTTTCCATAATGGATGTTCATTTTCACTCTTATACATGAAAAACATCATCTTCCTCAGTATGTTTAATGTGTCTGAAACTAAATTATTATGCGAATTCTCAAAATGATATCGTTTAGTATGAAGAGAAAACAACTGTCGCCAACTAAAATTTCATTGGCTGTCTCAAGCTCTGCCACGATTGGTCGGCTTCATTCCCGCGATCCAACAGCTGTTGCCTGTGTCGCGGAATGAAAAAATTTACCGGTATGTAGCAATGTTGTTAATTGCGGTTCAATTAGATTCCTAATAAGAGTTCATTTACAGGTAAAGAAGGTCAACTGTATGAATTTTTATGCCTACCGTTTGATGATTCACCGAAACGAGGACAAACACATACTGAAATGCCGCAGGTTGTTTCGTCAGTTCGCCGTTAATACGTATGTTTATGCAATAAAACCATTAAGAGCACGAACATGAAAGCTACTAACCTCACAGATAGAGCAGCTCGAAAGTTCTCTCTAATAACCCAATTGTTTTACCCATCCTTTTCCACTTTTATTCCCAATCCAGGTCCTGGTTGCAATAATAATAAATAAGATCAGAGAGAGGAAGAGAAGGAGACAGAGAATCGGGAAATGAAATGGATTTAAAAACGGGGGACGATAGGAGGAGGGAGGAGAGGAATATGGTGTGGAGTAAGAGAGAGTGGTGTGAAGATACGGGGAGGAGGAGATGGACAGAGGAAGGTGGGAGGAGGCGGTGGAGAAGTAGAGGAGGGAGGAAGGGATAGACATCGGGAGAAGAAGAGAAGAGATTAGGGTATATATCCCATACCCATAAGCGACTGCGAAGCGTTGCCGGGTTTGCTAGTAGTAAATATTTTCCGATATTCCGTTTTGTTTCTCGTCGCCGCCGGTTGTCCTGGTTGTCGGTGGCCGGGTGGAGAGGGACCGAGACAGGGAAGTAGGCTGCAGGCGTGTGCGAGTACAGTCTGAGGTGACCAGCCAGAAACTAGAAACACTAACTACACTGGTACAAGATATAAATTTCGTAGACATATTACAATATCTAACTTTGTAATCAATAGACTACTGGAATGTGCTTTCCTAACATCTTGAAGACTAGTAGAGGCCTGCCTACTGAGGAGAGTCTGTTCTAGTGCCTGTCCTATTGCCAAGTGACCGATAGAGTTCGAGCGGGATTGCAGCAGAAGGCGCTCGTGGCTGCCGTCTTAAGATCGCCTCGCAGTGCTTGCATGGCGGCGCGCGCCGAAAGTACGTGGCGCGTACTTCAGTCTTATGCGACACCGCATTCCGCATAATATTCTAGAAATCAATAAATATCTTGCAATGCAATCACTTTTTGTATTAGCTATAATAGGCTTAACCTATAACCATTTCAAGATTCATAGATAACGGTTCAGAGATTTTGTCGTGATAACGTTGCAAACAAATTCATATTGGCGTTTGTGTATCTCCACTAGTTGGGATTGTTTACGGTTAGAGATTTTGTCGTGATAACGTTGCAAACAAATTCATATTGGCGTTTGTGTATCTCCACTAGTTGGGATTGTTTACGGTTAGAAAGCACACGAAATGTTCACTGGTTTACTGATAGTACCTATTTATACGCAACTGAGCTTCGTATTTTAAGCTGCAGGCAACATTGGTGGAACCAAAATTCGACAGTGACACGGCAGTTGACAATTCCGGCTATCGACAGCTCATCCCCATAAGACAATTAGCCGCCCGCATTAATTAAACTTGGCTATCGCACTTGAGTTTGCAAAGTTGGATACGGCAACGTTTACAGTGTTTAATTAGTTAATATCTGTGTTTTACTATTGTGATTGAGTTCCATTCAGGTGTAAGAATATTATTTTGAGGCTGTCAAGATTTTGTGACGGTACTGCCACAGTCTAACATTTACAGTCACGACACTTCCACAGATTTTTGTTAAACACTGCGACAGCAGCGCTCCAAGCGGCCGGCAAGTTACAATTCTGAATACGATAGTACGAATAGTATCGTTTATATTGATTTTAACGTACTTTTCACATAAGGAAATATATGTCGTGCCATAGAAATAAGTAATAATTTAAATATATCTCCATTTTTGTCTTTCTTAGGTTTCCTAAGATCCCTGACAAGGTACGAAACGGTGCATTGCAGGACAGTTTATTTACAATTATCTTGTAACATAAAGGCTTTAAATAAATAATTTCATTTTCTATTAAAAATAAAAAAAATATTGGGAAACACCAGAAGACCTTTCCTTGGCAGAGAGACTTCGCGTTTCTGCTCAGGAACGTTAAGGTTCCTTCAGTGAAATTCCAGGAAAATCGGCGAGGTTGGAACATAGGTAACGTATATAGAATGCAATAACTACAGTATTTAACGTACCAAATTAACTACCACAGCTGTAGCTGAAGGAAAAAGTCACAGGCGTGGCAAGAAAACGGAGAAACCAATCAAACTGTTTTCCAACAAAGAATAATCCGATTCTACAATTGTTGCTGCAGCTCAACCACAAACGGTAAGAATAATCAATACATTGGTTTTCTAAGCTAAGATAATTACACTCAAAAGCATATGCGCCCATAAGAAAGACGAGTGAGGAGTAAAAATGTGCGAATGGTTAGACTCTACACTTAATCGATAGGCCTACACGTCAGAAAACTGCCTTTGTAAGAACAGAGCATAATAGAACTTTATGATTCTCTTATTTTATATTCTACTTCCTTTGAGCGGAATAAGCTGCAAATATAGACATATTTGTAAGTAGTTGGTGATGACGAAATTTTTCTTTATACCTCTGTATCAGTTAAATTCGGCTGTTTTTATATAACTTTCCCGATTATGGATGTCTCTTGATATTTTACGGCAGCTTGTAACGCAATTATACTACCTATTTCGTTAATTATAAACAAACATCACTACTTGCCAACCACTAGGAGCACTAGTGTCGTTGCAACTCTTAGTTGGTAACAACTTTAACAGCAGTGAGTGGTACGACTGTAAACGGTTGACTGTGCCCCTACAGTATCATTTATTTTTATGAATTTTTTCACTAATTGTGTTGCAGTCTTGGCGAGCTCTTCGTCAATGGCCGTGTGTTAAGAAGCGACCTAGCTACGTCCTGTTAGCGAAACGGCTCACCCTCACGAGCACAGAATAACATAGAGAGGCCTTACAATGATAGTGAAATGAGAGCGCGACACTCAATCCACATGGTGGACGAGCTCCAGTCGGCCACAGCTGCGAGCACAGGGAATTTTATTGAGTTCACTGTCTGTTAATTCCTTCTTCATATATTTTAAGGCGTTCCTTTTTTGACAATCTATTTTGACATAAATAATTACAAATTACAACCAGGGAAAGCAAATCATAAACATAAAACAGAAGCACAATTTTCCTCTGTCTGTCCCTTTAACCTTTTTGTAACTCGAACGTATCTGAACGTATCGTCATGTGGTTTCTTTTCATTCCTCCTTTAGAATCCTCGGATAATCTTAGGCGATATTTAATGTCAATACGAATATGTGAATAAAAAAACTAAAATAAGAATCATAACGTAGACCCGTTTACCGCTTCTGCACTTTAGTCAGCTTTGGAGCCCAAACTATAAGAGCCAGGCCAAAACCCAGGATTATACCGAAGAAATTGAAAGAGACCGCATCAACATACGTTCTGCAGTTCTGTAGTTAAAGAAGTTTAAAGATTACCCGTGCAAAGGCGAAGCGGCTCAGCTAGTTAGTAACAAAATAAACAAATAGCAAAATAAATTAATAAAATGCATCATACTACTGTGTCAGCTGCTAGTTCAGAAATATTCCGCCTATGGCGCCACTTTTGTACGTTTTATAGTCTTTACTGTATACCGGTCGTCAAAAATAAAAAATCACAAGCAACTGGTCGCTGCATTTTATTAATCTATAACCTGAAAAGTTGCTGAAATGGATAAAATATTTAAACAAAAAGTGTTAAGTGGTAATTATTTAATACCGAAAATAGTATCCCAAATTAAAAATGTTTATCGAAAATGGTCTCAAAGTACAAGGTAAGTGGGCAACAGAATCTGTGCTCGCTGGTGGGCGAACTCGCTGAAAGTAACGAGTGGAATTTGAAAAGTTCCGCCGCTCTATTGTATCCAAATTTGTGAGAAAACCAGGTGAGCTATGAAAAAGTTGTTTAAATAAAAAGAAAAGTTCATTTATTATCTACAACTTTCTTCCTGACGAAAATTTCCTGACCACAAAACAAAAAAAGTTGCACGCGACAAATTTTTTCATGTCCCAATTTTTATTTCATATAAAACTAACTGTTTCAGTTATTATTTATATACGAACACAATACGTATTGTAATTGCTAAAGACACTATTGTATTCCTTTTTTTTTTTTTTTTTTTTTTTTTTTTTTTTTTTTTTTTTTTTTTTTTGGGACTGAACTACGAGGTCGTCAGTCGCTAAACTTACAAACTACTTATGAAATACTTACAACTAAGGACGGCACAAATATCCATGCCCGAGGGGGGATTCGAACCCCCGACCGTAGTGTACGTGCAGTCCGTGACTGGAGCGCCTCAGTCTCCTCGGCGGTAATTTTGTTCCTCTCCGAAGGGGTTCAAATGACCTTGTGATTGAGGCAAGCGCCATTTGAAGAACTACGCTTTTATCTGCCCAACTCCGTTTCTACACCCATCCAAGGTGGCTGCCGTGCTTCGCTGCTCTGCTTGCGCCACATGGTCGTGGCCGGCCGCGGTGGCCGAGGGGACTGAGGCGCTCCAGTCACGGTCAGCACGGCCACTACGGTCAGGGGTTCGAATCCCCTCTCGGGCATCAATGTTTGTGCCGTCTTTAGTCTTAGCTAGTTCATAAGTAGTTTGTAAGTTTAGGGACTCATGACCCGTAGTTAAGTCCCATAAGGTTAACAAACATTTGAACATTTTTGAACATGGTCGTGAAGCCCATGGGCAACTAGCTGCTTACGAACAAAACGGTAGTAAGTGGTCTATCATGGCGGGAAAACCAGACTCCAACACAATACTTTATAATACGTCATCAGATTGTATCTCATGGACCGATTAAGACACAGGAACGCCAGTGCCAAAAATAATGAATGAAAAATTTACTGCAAGTAAGAAGGAAGCTTGGAGCTGAACGTCACGTCGACATCGAGGTCAGTAGAGACAAAGCTTACACTCTGAGGGTTTGGGTAAGGATGTGGGCCGCGGTTGCCGAGGAGACTGAGGCGCTCCAGTCACGGTCTGCACGGCCACTACGGTCGGGGGTTCGAGTCCCCCCCTCGGGCATGGATATTTGTGCCGTCTTTAGTATAAGGTAGTTGATAAGTATATATACATGTGGCGTCTGTTCCGAAAGAACAGACGCCACTTCTGATCCTGCAGCTGTTATTATTTAATATTCATAGAATATATGACGTCAACTGCGATTGGGCAAAGCTGAAAATGTGTACCCAGCCGGGATTCGAATCCGGGTGTCCTGCTTTCTAGGCAGTTGCGCTGACCCCTACACCACTGGGGACACAGTGATCACCGCACCTGCAAGGACTACCCATGCACGCCTCCCGTCAGATACAAATTCCCAGCTTCGCCCTGCCCATAGTACTCAAACTCGTAGCTGGGAATTTGTATCTGACGGGAGGCGTGCATGGGTAGTCCTTGCAGGTGCGGTGATCACTGTGTCCCCAGTGGTGTAGGGGTCAGCGCAACTGCCTAGAAAGCAGGACACCCGGGTTCGAATCCCGGCTGGGTACACATTTTCAGCTTTGCCCAATCGCAGTTGAAGTCATATATTCTATGAATAGTTGATAAGTAGTTTGTAAGTTTAGGGACTGATGACCCCGTAGTTAAGTCCCATAAGCTTATCAAACATTTGAACATTTTTTGTAAGGATGTGGAAGGAATCGGCCGTGCCCTGTCATAGGATCCATCTCGGAATTTGTCTGGAGTGATTGTCGGAAATCATGGAGAAGCTAAATCTGGATGGCCGTAGGTGGATTTGAACCACCGTCCTTCCAAATGCAAGTCCAGTGCATTACCACTGCGCCACCTCGATCGGTTCTGCAAGTAAGAGGGATGAAGATCACACTCGATGTCTCGTTTAGTTCTTAACTATTCAACATCAACGGATCAGATTTTAAATATGTGTAACTACATAACCACTGAACCGTTTTTTTTTTAATAAAGTGGCGATAAATAGTGCTCACGGATATCTATCAAACTATGATTCCTGAATTACAGTGACTCTTATCAAATTTGAATTGTTGTTGTGGTCATCAGTCCAGACACTGATTTTATGCAGCTCTCCGTCCTACTTTATCCTGAGCAAGCCTCTTCATCTCATAAAAACAGCAACCCACAGCCATTTGAATCTGTTTAATGTATTTGTCTCTTACTGTCCCTCTGCGATTTTTACCCCACAGTAGTTCCCTACAGTGCCAAATGCAAGATTTCGTTATGTCTAAGAATGTGTTCTACCAATCTATCCCTTCTTTTAGCCAATACTGTTTAGTACCTCCATTTGTAATGCGATGTACCCACCTAATTTTGAGAGTTATTCTGTAGATCCACATTTCAAAACTGTCCTACACAAGACAAAATTCCCCATAAATGCATTCATAAAAAAACTACCTTAAATTAATATTCCACGTTAAAAAATTTCTCATTTTCAAAGCATCTCGTCTTCCCATTGGCATTCTGCATTCTAGATCCTCTGTCCTGCGACCATCAGATGTTATGTTACTGCCAAAGTAGCAAAACGTATCTACCACATTTATTATTTCGTTACCAAATCTAATTCAGTGCAGCATCGGCTGATTTTCTTATACTGTATTCCATTACCCTTGTTTTCCTCATAAATTTGAATTACGGGATAAAAATTGTTTTCGTAACCACATCTAATGATTTTAACAACAAAATTTATTTAGATAATCAAAGTAAATGCAGCACATATGTATCATGACAGGTAGCAATCTAAAAACAATAAGCAAATGAATTGCTGATTGCAGCATTGAAATGTCCATAAAATTTGAAATCAAATTTGTATTGTGTAAATCTACATCTACATAAATACTCAGCAACTGACATCGAAGTGCATGGCAGAGGGTTCATCGCAATGCCTTTATATCATTTCACTATAGTTCCATTCTCAAATAGCGCGCAGGAAAGAGGAACACCTAAATCTATCCGTTTTCGATCTGATTTCTCTTATTTTATTATTATGATCACGTACAAAATATGTTCGCATTCGGAAGAGAAAGTTGACAAACGAAATGTCACAAATAAATCTCGCCGCAAAGAATAACGTCTTTCTTTTAATGATTTCCACCCCAACTCGTGCATCATTTCCGTGACACTCTCTCCCCTATATCGCGATAAAACAAAACGAGTTGCCCTTCTCTGAAATTTCTCTAAATCGTCAGTCAGTCCCACTTGGTGGGGATCCCACAATGGGCAGAAATACTCCAAAATTGGACGCACAAATATTGTGTAGGCTGTTTCTTTAGTAGATCTGTTACATCTTCTAAGTGTTTTGGCAATGAAACGTAGCCTTCTATTCGCCTTCACTACAATATTTTCTATGAGTTCTTTCCAACGTAAGTTGTTCATATTTTTTATTCCTACGTATTTCGTTCAATTTATGGCCTGTAGAATTGACTGGTTTATCGTGTAACGGATTTCTTTTAGTGCTCATGTCGATGACTTCGCATTTTTCATTATTCATTTTGCAGTTGCTTTTGATCTGCTGGTGACTTTACTAGACCATAAACGACACCATCATCAGCGAACAGTCTAAGGGAGCTGTTCACATTGTCCCCTAAATCGTTTAAAAAGATAAGGAACAGTAAGGACCCTGTAACACTTCCCTGGGAAACGCCAGATATCAAAGTCAAATTTATGATTTACTTATATTTATTCAGCTCAGACGAAGATACAAATAGTGGCAGCGATATTGGATTGACGATAGTCTGTTTGGAACAGTATTTGTGGAAGGGAACTGCTGTCGCTCGTTCCGAGACCTGGGAGTCGCCTTGCAGGGTTAAGAACAAATTTTTCAAATTGACGGGCGTTGGACTTAGAATTTTTCGCGTCTTTCAGATATGATTTAGGAATTAGTCAATTTTTCGGTGGATTCGAAACAAGAACGCGAGTTTAGATGTTTAATGTGTCCAATATGAACTTTTGCATCTTAGCGAGTGCTTCTTCGGGCATGTACACTACTGTCAATTAAAATTGCTACAGCAAGAAGAAATGTAGATGATAAAGGTATTCATTGGACAAATATATTATACTAGAACTGACATGTTATTACATTTTCACATAATTTGGGTGCATAGATCCTGAGAAATCAGTACCCAGAACAACCAGCCGGCCGCGGTGGCCGAGGAGACTGAGGCGCTCCAGTCACGGTCTGCACGCCCACTACGGTCGGGGGTTCGAATCCCCCCTCGGGCATGGATATTTGTGCCGTCCTAGTTCGTAAGTAGTTTGTAAGTTTAGGGACTGATGACCCCGTAGTTAAGTCCCATAGACTATACAAACATTTGAACATTTTGAACAACCACCTCTGGCCGTAATAACGACCTTGATACGTCTGGGCATTGAGTCAAACAGAGCTTGGATGGCGTGTACAGTTATGGATGCCCATGCAGCTTCAACACGATACCACAATACATCAAGAGTAGTGATTGGCGTATTGTGACGAGCCAGTTGCTCGGCCACCATTGACCAGACTTTTCAGTTGGTGAGACATCTGGATAATGTGCGGGCCAGGGCAGCAGTCGAACATTTTCCGTATCCAGAGAGGTCCATACAGCACCTGCAACATGCGGTCGTGCATTAGCCTGCTGAAATGTAAGGTTTCGCAGGGAGCGAATGAAGGGTAGAGCCACTGGCCGTAACACATCTGAAATGTAACGGCGCTGTTCAAAGTGCCGTCGATGCGAACAAGAGGTGAACGAGACGTGTAACCAATGGCACCTCGCACCATGACGCCGGTTGACACGCCAGTATGGCGTGTAAACAGAACCTGGATTCATACGAAAACATGACGTTTTGCCATTCGTGCAGCCAGGTTCGTCGTTGCGTACAACATCGAAGGCGCTCCTGTCTGTGATGCAGCGTCAAAGATAACCGCAGCCATGGTCGCCGAGCTGATAGTCCATGCTGCTGCAAACGTCGTCGAACTGTTGTTGTCTTGCAAAGGTCCCCATCTCTTGATTCAGGAATCGAGGCGTGGCTGCACGACCCGTTACTGCATGCGGATAAGATGCCTGTCATCTCGACTGTTAGTGATACGAGGCCGTTGGGATCCAGTACGGCGTTCCATATTGCCCTCCTGAACCCACCGATTCCATATTCAGCTAACAGTCATTGGATCGCGAGCAACACGAGCAGCAATGTCGCTATAGGCTACAATCCGACCTTTATCAAAGTCGGGAACGTGATGGTACGCATTTCTCCTCCTTACACGATGCATCACAACAACGTTTCACCAGGCAACGCCGGTCAACTGCTGTATGTGTATGAAAAATCGGTTGGAATCTTTCCTCTTGTCAGCACGTTGTAAGTGTCGACACCGGCGCCAAACTTGTGTGAATGCTCTGAAAAGTTAATCTTTTGTAAATCACAGCATCTTCTTCCTGTCGGTTAAATTTCGCATCTGTAGCACGTCATGTTCGTTGTGTAGCAATTTTAATGGTCAGGAGTGTAATTTTATGTCACTCAGCAACAGAGAATATTATTTGTAAATCATTACAGTGTTGAATTTTAAGTTGGAAATCGCCGTCTTACCTGAATTCCAGAACATGCAGACTGCTGAGCAGAGATTAAAAAAAGCAGTCAACAATCCGAAGATTGGTTTGAACACCACAGTGCTTTACTAGGCATGGTCCTGTTTGGAGGTGGTATGCCATTGCCTTCCTCCGACCTTCGAACTGACTTACCCAGCCAGTTATAGGTGGACCTACAGTTTAACGTGGGTTCCGAACCACGGTGCTACTCGGTATTATTTCACATGAGCAATACTGCCAGAGGTGAAAGAAGTGGAAAGTGACAGATAAAAATCCTAGGACCTGGCGGGGATCGAACCCGCGACCTTTGGATTTGTAGTCTGGCACTCTACCACTGTGCAACCGAGGCGCACGAGCAGAGATTTTGCTGGTACATTTATGCATTTGCTGAGTTGAGAGTAATGTTGATCAAATTTTTCCCCGTATGTGTTACCTCTACGTGTTAAACTCCCATGAGTGAAACGAAAACCGCTCTTAAGTTGCGTAAATAATTTACAAACTACCCTGCCAGAATTTATTTAATTTGTAAGACCCGTTTTTGTTGTTAGGGTGTGAATGTGGCGAGTGAACTTTTGGGTTCCGAATGGACACACGTAGCCTATTATTTAGTTAAATAATCCAGCTGTCCACCGGGCCCGTTGTGGTGTTACATTGTCGGGCTAGCATAGACATGATTTTTTTCTCTCGTGTGTCCTGCGAGCTCTGAGTTACACTGTTTACGGAAACTGCGGCTTCCATTTGGTGAAACTTTGTCGCAGCAGCGAATGTGAAAAAGCCTGACAATGCTTAGTACTTAAAGAAGCATACATTTTTCGTTAGCACAGCAGGTCCAGGCTCACCCTTCAGTGATTAACGATCGCTAAGGAGCAAACCTTGACAACTCCCAAGGGGCTTCGTTTGGGGTTCAGGTAGCCATGTTATCAAAAGCCAGACAATACATTCGGCCACGAGAGAGAGTCCGATGATGCTTTGTGTCTGAGATTCAGCTGATGTACAGCTGGCGAGCAGACAATGTAACACTGTTCATCAGGGCAACAACACAATGCACGAAGGCGTGTCAGTTATGTGAGAACGCAAATCCAGCAGACGAATATGCAGGCCGTACAAAGGGGCCAAGGTTAAAAGGAAACGGAAGCAAACGGAATGAAAATAAACTTCCTTCAGCTTTTTTATTGCGCACTTGAAAAATCCGTTATTCCTTGCGTAAAACAGGTTTTTCACATAAATACCACTCAGTTACAATTGATTTCCCGACGCTCTGTGCGATCTGACATTTAAATGTCGCTCTTTCTTTTTGGTACCATGCAGAAAAAATTGCACCGCTTGTGAAATTCCAAATACGCCATTTGGTGTTGCTATTGTTATAGCGTGTCAAGACTTCATGTAATTAATCTCCCATTAGTATCCTATTCACTATTCATTATATTTTCAATAACAATAATATTATTTAATCAATTAAACTTTTTCTCTTATAAACCAAACAAAATTATAAAAAATAACAATAAAATTAAAAAAAACATCAACTGTATATGATAACAAATCTATTTTCAACATTTGATCCATCCTTTAATTTATTTAATTTATCACTTAACTGAACTAGAACATTCTTAGGATTATTATTAATTCCCTCAATATTTTTATTAATACCTTCACAAATTGATGTTTTTTTTAAATAAATTAAACTTAAATTTACATAATGAATTCAAATACTTATTAGGAAAAAATCGACCGTTATTTTGTTTCATAGCGCTGTTATTCTTACTTTATTTAGTTTGTCGCTTACAGTAGGTTTTTTTTTTTTTTTTTTTTTTTTTTTTTTTTTTTTTTTTTTTTTTTTTTTTTTACGATATTAAACAAAATATATTTCAGTGAAAGAAAAATTATTTTATGACAGAATAACACTCTTTTTCTTGTAGTTGCAAAGACTGAAAACTCCTGCAATAGATATTAACCTTGTACGGCAACATTGCCAAACAAGAATCTTCAAATCTGTTGATTGATATCAAATGTTAATATAAAGGTAAATGCCAAGATCGCAATTTTTATATCTTATTTATTTATGGCGAGCAGCTTCAACACTCAATGGCGTCATCTTATGGTCTGTGGATGTCGTTACATGCAATGACCACGAGTTAAGTACAATTTTTGTTAGTAGATGTAACAAATAAATTACGGAAAAAACCGATTATATACTTCCTACAATTGTCTTTAAACTGCTCTTTAAAGCGCTCCACATAAAATTTCGAAGGTTGATAGATATAAAAACTTGTGCTGGTGGATAGTCATATAAAAAAAATGAATGGCTGGTCAAAATTAAAACAGTAAAATATACATAAAATAAGAACCAACATAGTGCACAAGTCTGGTTGAGCACTTACATAAAACTTATTAGCGGCGTCACAAATACTTTAGGGGTATGCTGCTAGATTGGGCTACTGTCAGTGATCATTCTTCTATTCATATCTATCGATTTGGCGATAATCGACTAAAAGGTACAGTTTTACAAGATTATCATTTTATCTGTTACATAATTTATAATTACTAAGAAATTAAAATCTATTAATAAAAATTCATTATTGTAAAAGAACAACCACAGCCGCATTTAAGGTACTTGAACATTAGTGCGACCATGTACCCAGTAACACGGGTGGTTCAGGATTCAGTGTCTAAGTAATTAACCCAGTGGCGGACTTGGCGGGGGGGGGGGGGAGGGGATCGCCCCGGGCCTCTCGTCTTGGTGGCCTCCAGTTACCTCAAAAGCACTTTTTCTCCACCCCTTGCCATTAGCCATTACTTCTGGGGCCTTGAGGCCTACAAATGTCGCAAGCTATTATTTTTAGACTGCCCCATGCCTTTCTACATTGGGGGTCTCCAAATCTCAAAATTTACTTTTTGTTTTGCTACCACAAAATGTTCAAATGTTTGTATAGCTTATGCGACTTAACTACGGGGTCATCAGTCCCTAAACTTACAAACTATTTATGAACTAGCTAACACTAAGGACGCCACAAATATCCATGCCCGAGGGGGGATTCGAACCCCCGACCATAGTGGCAGTGCAGGCCGTGACTGGAGCGCCGCAGACCACTCGGCTTTACCGCCACCCCCGGGCCTCCGACAGCCTTAGGTCGCCACTGAATTAACGTTAACAATTATGATGAAAAGTGATGTATAAGGTTTTCCAGAATCTAATTAAGTGGAAAAAAATCGTTACTGTTCACGTACACATCTTTAGATCCACTATTATATGAGTACGTTAAGGTCTAGGAAAACAATTATGAATAATTACAGTGGTTATCATTTATGTTACATTACATGTGAAATTTTCACATGTTCGTACCATAATACTGTATAAAATAACAGAAGTAAATGTACAGGCACATGCCAGATTATACAATTGATAAATGTACCGCTACATACACAGCAAGATGAGTAGTTTCAGGTTTACGTCAAGAGCCCAACACTGTAGTGACTGTAGTGACATTAATAATTTGTCATTCGTGTACCATCGTTTACGTATTCGAGTTTAAGACTGTTTGTAATTTTGTTGTTGTTTTATTTGTTTTATCTACTACACAAATTGTACTTGTAATCATTGCTGTAACAACACTTTTTGTACCTGTTTCCCTAAGACTTGAAGATGACACCATTGAGTGTTGAAACTGGTCGTCATTAATAAATAAAAGATGAAAATTGTGATCCTATCATTCCCCTATATATTAATACTAGCTGAAAACCGGGCTTTGCTTGGGTATTTATGTATTTATTCCTGCCATTTTTTAACTATATATTCATTTGTATAAGGGCTGTATGTCTGTAAAATGTCTTGAGAATACAATTAGTAGTAAATACGTATTAGATTAAAATTTGGTGCATGGTGGGACGGTTTTCCATGAATGTTACTGTTTATGTGCTCACATCTCATGAACTATGTGTCGAACTGTGATACAATTTAGAAGGTACATTCAACTATATGTGTGTATACTCTCTGTAAAATTTCCTGCGGCTACAATTTGTAGTGTACAAATTATAAATTGTAATGTCATACCGAATGCCGTAGTTTTACTCCCTAACAGCGGAAAAGTAGTAAGCGAGAAACTTTTTTCCTTTCATGATTTTGGTATGGTTGTCAGCGGGAAAAAGTTTAATAAATGTTTGAAATTCTATTTAAAGTTTGCTGAAAGTCGCTCAATACTCTCAGTCTCATATAGCACATTTATAAGGTCTCGCCGCGTTATGTGGCAGTTTCTTGCAATTCCTATTGTTTATGACGTCTTATCTTCTGAACCATGTGTCGTACGTGATTCTTAACCCTGCAACAATTATTATCTCACGTAATGAATGTGTGCACAAAATTTGGTTTAAAGCGGCCCAGTGGTTTAGGAGAAAATAAGCAGCATTGTCGCTAAATACAGCAGTTTTTGGAACATCTCATTGTTTATGACGTCATATCTCGTCATCAATGTATCGTACGTTATTCTTATACTTACGACGACCTTCCTCGTGGATTGAAGCTTACGTGTACGAAATTTCATAAAGATTGGAACCAAACTGTAGATTTGTATGCAACACGTACAAACATATGGACACTCTGTTTTATATATTAGACTAGCTGAATACCCGGCGTTGCCCAGGAAGTTAAATATCTGCCAGGCTGCATGTAAAACTGCAGTAGATGTAGATGGAAAGCACATATTATAAAAATCAGGTTCCAGGCTTCCGATTCTGACTTTCCGGATATACACCAATTTCAAACCAATTGTACTTCGATATCTTTTTAAATTATACGGTTCATAATTTTATCATTTCAGTATACTTGAATTTCGTCAAGAAATAAGTAGACTCTGAAAATAATAAATAAATGAAAATGTTTCATGCACAAATAGTTTTAGCATTTTAATATTTAGTATAATTTAAGTACATTTTTACAGTCATCAGAGGTGGAGAAAAGACACCGTATTTACTTAAAAACACATACCGTTTTCACGACAACATCATGAAAGTGAATAGTCAGAAAAGAAGTAATTAACACTCTTATCTCAAAGCTTGATGGTACACAATATTCTTCGTTTGTCCGTCTGGAGTGTAAACAAACAAATTATCTGGCGTTCCGACTCTGGAGCAAGCCACGTACAACTGGCCGTGTCAGAAACATGGCGTGTCCAAATTAATGCCTGCCACACAAAGTGATTGACTCTGTGTCTTGTTGATAGTCATAGCAAAGGCAAGGCGAATGAGAAACTGCAATCGCTTGGAATCGAAGGGCATGATTGAATCACTGGGTATCAACGGAATGCGAGGAATGAACACGTCTTCACCTGCGGCAGTACCGGTCATGATGGTGGCTTCTATTACGTTCGGCAAAAGATTCTTAACGACTAGCCTTGTTCCGTTGCACAGCGTAGGAGGGTTTTATATTTAGGCGCTATGTTCCGATGCGCGAGGCTGTTCCCCGTCGAGATTCGAATGCCCCCCTCTCCCCCTCGGGCATGGATGCTTGTGCCGTCTTTGGTATAAGGTAGTTCATAAGTTGTGTATAAGTCCCATAACCTTAACAAACATTGAAAATTTTGAAGTAAAAGAACTTTTAAGATTTTTTTTTTTTTTTTCCTAATGCAACGCGGCGTCAAATAAAGAGACTTACACTAAGGAGGCCGAACAAACCCGCAAGGGTTCTTTTTTTTTTTTTTTTTTTTTTATTTTAAGCTTATGGGACTTAACTACGGGGTCATCAGTCCCTAAACTTACAAACTACTTATGAACTACTTACGAACTAGGACGGCACAAATATCCATGCCCGAGGGGGGATTCGAACCCCCGACCGTAGTAGCCGTGCTGACCGTGACTGGAGCGCCTCAGTCACCTCGGCCACCGCGGCCGGCGCAAGGGTTCTCCCGGCCAAGAAAGCCATATGCTCATTTCCATTTACGTGTCGGAATGTGATACAATTTAGAAGCTACATTCAACTATATATGTGTATACTGTCTGTAAAATTTCCTGTCGCTACAATTTGTAGTGTTCAAATTATAAACTGTAACGTCATACCGAGAGCCGTAGTTTTACTCCATAAACAGCGGAAAAGTTGTAAGCGAGAAACTTTTTTCCTTTCATCGTTTTACTACGGTTGCCAGCGAGAAATAGTTTAATAAAGGTTTGAAATTATGTTTAAAGTTTCTTGCAAGTCGCTAAGTACTGTCATTCTAATACAGTGTATTTGTTTATGACGTAATATATTTTGAACCATGTGCCTTATGTGATTCTTAACCATGCAGCAATTGTCACCTCACTGTAAGGAATGTGTGTACCAAATTTGGTTGAAATCAGTCCAATGGTTTCGGAGAAAATGAACATTATTGTCACTAAATACAGCAGTTTTTCGCGCATCTCATTGTTTATGACGTCATATCTCGTGAACTATATATCGTATGTGATTCTTACACTTACGGCGACCGTCCTCATGGATTGAAGCTTACGCGTACAAAATTTCATAATAAATGAAAAATGCGATCTTGACTGCATAATCATTATTAAATAATGTGTTTCATTTGTTTCGATGATTATAACATTACCTGCATTGCAACAGTAATACGAACCGTGCAACTGTAACGATCCTGCGTGTCATTATTAGTGGTCATTGCAAGTGTAGAGAACGAGCGTTAATGGTGAAGTTCAGAAGGTGTGCTGCTTTTGACGACTGATCCCTTTGATTGGTCGCTGCCGCAGAAGGAACGGGAGGAGCTGTCGGTCCCTGATTCAAACTTTAAATACGTTACGGCGATAACGAGTATTTTAAACGAGACCTTTTACACCATCCCCTTATTCAATTTACATTTTTATTAGATTCTCGACAAATTTACATTACAAAGCTCTCGTCGCCTTCCTGACGCAATGTCAGCCTCTGCTCAATACCAAGCGCTACCACCGGTGGTGGGTTCCATCAGACAGTGAGAGCCTAGATAGATACGTAGCTAGTCTATTGCCAATTAGCTTTAAGCCAATTTTTTCTCTGTGAACTAGTTGCTTTGCATAACAAAAAGTATCGTATCCCTGACAGAACAAAGCATACGTTTTACTGCAACCATAACTTTGTTTTTATTTTATTTTATATTTTTTTACATCGATACAAATAGAGTTCAGCAACTAATAGAACACGTGTGTAAGTAGATCTGAAACTTAGAAGTTGAAAGCAATTTCTAATCGACAAACCGAACAAAAACTGCTCAAATTAACGATAATTTTACCAAGCTATTTAAAAAGAAGCAACAGATTTTAAATATTTATTGCTGTGGAACTACAAGAGATAGATAGGTATTTCCAACGTTCCTGGAATGCGAAAAGACACATTTCTATGCATTCAATATGAGCAGCTTGTGATATTTACTGTTAAAACGAATAAATATTGCATTTACAATAATCTATATCTATAAATGTGAATGTCTGATCGGTGTACGTTTATCACGTCTGAACCACAAGACATACAGAGCTAAAAATTTGTACAGTTGCTAATGTCTACCCGGGGAAGGCTTTAGACGCGGTTTTATGGCGATCGGATAGCTATTTATCTATATTTATTAATGTGAATGTCTGTTCGATGTACGCTTATCATGTCCGAACGACAAGACGCAGAGACTTAAATATTTGTACAGTTACTAATTTATACCTGAGGAAAGTTTTAGGCACAGTTTTATAGCAATCCGATAGATATTTAGTAATTTGAAGAATATAACGCAAAATGCGGAATAATAACTACGCTGTGAAAATTATATTTACTCTTCGCGCATTCCTTTAATGCTTTCAGATATGCCGTTTCAGTTCAGAAAACTTCCTTTTCGTCTAGTTTTTGCCATGACAATTAACAAAGCTCAAGGACAATCATTAAACGTCGCAGGAATCCATTTACAACCCTCATGTTTTTCACATGGTCAATTATACGTCGCTTGCTCAAGTGTGGGCAACCCAAAAAAATCTCTACATTTACGCTCCAAACAATACTACAAACAACGTAGTTTACCAGAATGCCCTAAAATGAAATTAAAATGAATTTGGACATTACTCTCACCATACGTGTTGAGATATTGCAACACAGGCTATACGGAATAATGTATGTATTATTTATTGTAAATTATTAAGCACTTCACATAATTTTATTTTTATTTGAATGTTGATTAAAAATATTTGTTTCTAAAGAACGTTTTGTATTTCATTTCATCCTTCAAAACCAATCTCATAGCACACTACTGAAAGATAGTTTATCAATCATAATAACCAACAGGCGAGCGGAGCCGCGGGTTTAAGCCAATAGGCTATATAATGAATTGAAAAATTGGTTTTGATGGATTATTCATTAGTTAAAATTAATTAATAATTGAAATAATAAATTGCCATTTATGAAAATTCTTTAGAGTCTGATGTACTTGAGTGGTTATTTCTTTGAATATATGACCGACTGTATAAATCTTACGTACCTGTAGTAATTTCGACGTTAGTGGATTCATTGTTTTTTACCGGCCAATCATTGTACACTAAATCTAAATAAAAATCAAACATCAGTTAACATTGTTTATATATCATATATTTCACACAGTTAAAGCAAACTATACATCGCGTCTGATTCAGTTAACAGATAGTAACAGACTGACTTCATTCATTTGTCTTAAAACATTTGAGAGTCAAAATATTCCTTCCCTTGTTCAATCAGAGTTATTTAATGTTAGTATAACGTTATCCTTGGTTTCGTTTGATGCCATAAGTTGTTAAAATAGATTCCCCGATTCTAATTTGGACAAAGGATTGGTTGTATCGGAATTCTGAATTTGGAATAATTTAGTTAAAACACAGCACAAATTAACATTTATAAACATTAAGCCAAATAAACCGCGGGTTGAATGTTAAAGTCGGGCACCACTCAAAGCAACGGTACGTTATAAGACTTACGGAAAGCATCTAGCTGGATCAAATGCTTCGTACTGCAGTAGCTGAAACTGTTAACCTTTTCTTATTTAATATGAGATTTTTCGATATGCTTTCCGTACTAGACTAATGCCCAGACAGTTCACTTGGCTTTTCATTATTGTATTACCGTGGATGAAACATGAAGTTAATGGTAACGATAGAAGAGGAAAAAAAATATCGGACTTCATAAAATACAAAAGAAATTATTGCAGGTTCTGAAATCAAGCAAGGTATTGTATAAGAATAACTAATAGGGAGTGAAAGAGATCGCAATGGCGTCTGAACATTAAATTATTACGGACGTCGAGGAGCTGAAAACATTAGAATATAAATATTTGACTTGGAGTGACTCATTTAAATAAAAGCCAAAGAGAGGGGATGATTTTTAATTTAAGTAATATACTTCAACAACTTGCATCACAATTACTTACATTGAAAGGATGCATGAATGGAAGACGTCTAAACATAACGAACAAAGACAAGAGAGTGATCAAAACTACGATCGCAGTTCCGTCTTCTCGCTTCTCCGTAAGTAAAAATATGACGAGCGAAATTAAGTCAGTTATATTGCGAGCTAGAGGGAACCGGAGGCGATAAGCATATCTGATCAAAAAATGAAATAAAATTTTAGTGTATCGTTACACTAACTATTTAATTAATCTACAACCGATAATTTCTTTATAATGGATCAAATATAATATATCGTATTTTCTGAATAAACTAAAGAAAAGTTTCGTCTTTAAAATTGAGACGAAAATTTAACATCCCTACTCTCCCACCCATTCTTTGTCTCCTACCATAAGCATCGTCACAGTTACACGACGAATATCGTAACGGTGGCTAATTTTTTGCCGCGCAAGAAATAGCAGGTCTCTCGGTAACGAACTGACAGCGTCAACGACTCGATGTCGCACTCTCAAGAGTATCAGACATAGCGGGGGATGAAAACGCGCTTTTTTATGTAGCCTCACAGATAAAAATCTCAACCAGTGAGGTGCGGAGCCCTGGGAGACTACCGGAGATGATCTCCTGCTCATTCTCGTCCAATCGACTAAAATAGTATCATTCAGGTAATGTTGGCGGTGTGCGAGAATACCATCTACATATATAAAAATGAATTGCTATTCGTTAGTCCCGCTAAAACTCGAGAACGGCTGAACCGAATTGGCGAATTGAAGTCTTGACATATTCGTCCAGGGAAGGTTTAAACGGAGATAAAATTCGGAAAAGTTGTCCGGAAAAGAGGAAAATCGGGAAAAACTGAAACAGCACTTTCCAGTGCGCTATCAATACCTTTCGTCCAATTGCGATAACATTTTGTACATTTCATGTTGAAAGCAAGAGAAAGGTTCGCATCAAATACAAATTTGGAAAAGTCACCCGGAAAGTAGGAAAATTTAGGAAAAACAGAAAGCGATTTTTTTTCTATGAATGAAAATAAATTGCCACATGGTTGTAAGAGCATCACATGAGTATGGCTTGACAGGACAACGTTTGTATGAAATAAATTTTTTGGAAAACCTACCGGAATATTGGATAATTTGAGAAAAACGGAAAGTGCGTTTTTTAATGTGTTTTTGATTAAATTCATCACTATAACTGACTATTCGCACGATGGAGAGGGGCAATTCTTTTTTTGGTTTGTTCATTATGGTCTTGGAAAAGTTTTCAGTGAAAAAAAAGGGACAGTTAAAAAGCAAAGTCTCAAAATTCGAACCAATTTCCTTTTTGATTGTGTTTCTAAATGTACTCAACACTAAGTTAACAACCGTTCAAGCGATTGCGATAAAATTTTGATCATTTGACGTTCGACGAAAGATGAATGTTCCACATTTGATGTTCAAAGCAAGAGTACATACATATTAGCAAATGCAAATCATTGCCGGGTCGACTAGATAACACAACAACTAAGTCATTATTTTACATGTTTTAAATCTAAATTTTCCTCGAAATTTTTCCATAATTTATCACCGTTTGAACCTTCCCTGAACTTCCACGAATGTGACATGAACATTACCTTGGGCATGTGTGCGTGATCTGCCCACTCTTTTCGCCAACTATCGAGCCGATACTTAAGACTATCTGATGATGCCTTTATAAAGCTACTGCGTCTAAAATACATATGATTTAAATTAATGTGGTTTATATTAAGAGGTAAGTGATACGAAGTTCACTAGGTCATCTAGTCTTGAATAAAGGTGAAGTAATCTGGTTCTCCTACAAGTTGAAGAAATATACATTTTTGAAGCAACCTGTATGACTTATTCCTGTCACAGTTTTCTCCATGAAGGAGAAAGATCAATAAACTTTGCTTAGAGACGTGGCACAGAGGACGTTAATCTTCAGTAAATCTCTTTCATTTCCAATAACTGACACAGTATTTTCACCTCCGAACCTCTAACGTTATGCCGATAAACTTTAGCGGAAAAATGGAAGGTATATTCATCGAAGAATTAATCGTTCAAAGAAACTGTCGTCTTCGATCTCATCAACCTGGGCTGTCCAAGCTTTACACTGTTGTCTCTCCAGGAATTTTGGAGTTATGTTTCTACCTTTGTAGTTTCGAAGAGAGAAATGTTTGAAATTGCTCCTTCTTTTTGAATAGCCCTGTTATGTAGTTACCCAAAAAATTTAACATCATGATCGGGAGAAACATTGCTTTATCGGTGTTTTTTAATTAGTAAAACAATCAGAGATGACACTAATAATTTATTTACTGGACATCCTCAGATCTACGTGACTCTGGCTGGATACGATGGAACAGGCAGTATGGTTGACAACTCTACGTTTGCTCCTTGGAGTCCAGCTTGAGCCACAGGGAAGCCTTATAGGTCCCCTACTCTTCCGCGTGTTTATAAATGATTTAGGAGACAGTCTGAATAGCTCCCTTAGACTGTTCGCGGATGATACTGTCGTTTATCGGTTAGTGAAGTCAACAGATGATCAAACGCAACTGCAAAGCGATTTAGACAAAATTTCTACTTGGTGCGAAAATTGGCAATTGACACTAAATAAAGAAAAGTGTGAAGTAATACACATGACAACTAAAAGAAAACCGGTGAACTTCAATTACGCGATAAATCAGTCAAACCTTAAGGTCGTAAATTCTACCAAATACCTAGGAGTTACAATTACGAACAACTTTGACTGGAGAGAACACATAGAAAATATTGTGGGGAAGGCGAATCAAAGGTTACGTTTCATTAGCAGAACGCTTCGAAGATGCACCAGCTCCAACAAAGAGACTGCCTACATCACACTTGTGCGTCCTCTCCTGGAGTACTGTTGCCCCTTGTAGGACCCTCACCAGGTGGGACTGACGGAAAATATTGAGAAGTTTCAGAGAAGGGCAGCTCGTTTTGTTTTATCACGTTACGGGGGGGGAAGCGTCACGGAAATGTTACACGAATTGGGGTGGAATACATTAAAAGAAAGACATTATTCATTGCGGCGTGATCTGTTTCCGAAGTTTCAATCACCGACTTTTACTTCTGAATGTGAAAATATTTTGCTAGCACCCACCTACTTAGGGAGACATGACCATCCCAATAAAATAAGAGAAATCAGATCGAAAAAGGAACGATTTAGGTGTTCTTTTTTCGTGCGCGCTATTAGAGAATGGAACGGTAGAGAAAAGTTATGAAAGTGGTTAATGAACCCTCTGCCAGGCACTTAAATGTGATTTGCAGAGTATCTATGTAGATGTAGATGAAGATGTAGATGCATCTGAAGATATCCAGCAAATAGGTCGTCGCCGCACGGGAGTGGCCGCGTGGTCTAAGGAATTATATTAAGGAGTGGGCAGTTGCTCCCGCCGGAGGTTCCAGTCCTCCCTCGGGCATGGATGTGTGTTTTATCCTAAATGTAAGTTAAGTTAATTTAGTACAAATAAACAATCCCTGAGACAGATTTTCGTCTCGAATATGTCAAAGACATTAATAATGAATCTGAAGCATTGAATTAAAATTTGTTATGTGGCCGGGAATCGAACCCGGACGTCGATGCTTACTAGGCAGACGTGGAGGGAAATCGTACTTAGACTATTCCGAGGCGCCTTAATCGTTAGTGTTGTGGTGATCTAACGGTAACACGTCTGCCTAGTATGCATAGAGGTCCGGGTTCGGTTCCCGGCCGAATCATAAATTTTAATTCAATGCTTCAGATTCATTATTAATTTAAGTTGGTTGTAAGTCTAGGAACTGATGACCATAGCAGTTTGGTTGAATAGGTTACAAACGTTTGAACATTTTTGGAAATAGGTCGAAACCGGGCCGGCCGCGGTGGCCGAGGGGACTGAGGCGCTCCAGTCACGGTCTGCACGGCCACTACGGTCGGGGGTTCGAATCCCTCCTCGGGCATGGATATTTGTGCCGTCCTTAGTATAAGGTAGTTGATAAGTAGTTTGTAAGTTTATGGACTGATGACCCGGTAGTTAAGTCCCATAAGCTTAACAAACATTTCGAAACCGGAAATCACTTAAATAAATTATTACTGCGATCTTTGACTGCTTTATTAATTAAAAGTAGTTACAGCGCTTACGTACAACATTCAGACTATCAGCAAAAGGAATAAAAAGACTACCACATCTAAAAAACAATAATAGAAAAGAAACATCTCATAAATGACCAAACCAATCTAGCAAACAACACACTTTTCAAGCTTAGTGACCACCTAAAATAAAAATAAACACTCTGACAGCCCACCCCCGCCCCTTCTCTCAAGCACTGACACCACTACGCACAATCCTCGCCTCCCTCTCTCCCCTCCCCCAACACCACATCCCAATTAAACCAGCAATTAATTATCTGAAAAAACATCTCAGACATCCCGTTCTCTGAGATAAAAATCACTCATGCGCACACACACACACACACACACACACACACACACACACACACATACATACTCACTGACACACACACGTTGAATTAAATTGGCAACACTCACAGGCCAACCGAAAAACAAATGAACAGACAAAATCAACATAGCGACACTGTTGTGAAGTGATAAGCAAAACGAAAGGCATTCCACTTAAAACGTGTGATATGCAAACTGTGTGCAGTTTCAAATAAGTGAAGTGAAGTGATAACAAATGAAATGGAAGTAACAACACAAAAACAGGCGAAAAGTGCCAGCCGTATACAACCAAAAAACATGTCAGGGACCAACCGACTACAGCCAACAAGACGGAGAAACAGCAGTGTGATGTAAAGAAGAGACAACAACTCAATGTTTAGACTGAATATCATTAAAAAAACACATAGGCGTAACGAGCACAATGTCTTTATAAAGTATTTTCAATCTATGTATACAAAACGAATTGTACAAATCTATGTATCATTACAGACTATAAAACATCCTTTAACATAAAAATTGAAACGCGCCTGGTATAAAATGCGTCTGGTTTAAAATAAATGTCTTAATTTCAGTCAGCATAAGACGTATTACCTCTTATAGTCAATAAGAAAAGAAAGTAACATGGAGTGTACTTCATCAATTAAATATAATTTTCAGCACAAAGCTAGCTATGCATCAGTAGTACCAGTTGTGACAGCTATGCATCAGTAGTACCAGTTGTGACATACGGCAGCGAAACTTGGACTTCTCGTGTACAGACCTATGAAAAAATTGAGAATTACGTAACGAAGAATGAAAAGACCCCTTAGGTCTATAGACATGCAGGAAACAAATGGTCAAAGGTAGATACTACGTTGATTGATGTAATAACCGCTTAGATAGGCGTGAAACTGGTGTGAGTGATCATAAAGATTAGTGAATGGATAGTAGGTCGCCGGCCGCGGTGGCCGAGGGGACTAAGGCGCTCCAGTCACGGTCTGCACGGCCACTACGGTCGGGGGTTCGAATCCCCCCTGGGGCATGGATATTTGTGCCGTCCTAGTTCGTAAGTAGTTCATAAGTAGTTTGTAAGTTTAGGGACTGATGACCCCGTAGTTAAATACCATAGACTATACAAACATTTTTTGATAGTAGATCGACGAGCTTGCAGACGGGATCATTTTTCTGGAGGGGGGAAAGCGAATTAATTTCACCTAATGTGACTTTTAATGTAATTACTAGCAGCAGTTGACCAAGCGCTGTTGTGCCTTGTTTCAGATTAATTGAAAAAGACAGAAGGAAATGAAAAAGCACACGTTTCTAATATGCGCAATTTTACAATTCTTTGTGAATTCAGAAGTTTGGAAATGTGAGAAATTTTAAGAATAGGGGGATAAGTTTTAAAGTTATCTCTTTCAGGCCTTGCACGGACAATTGTGCTGGTTTTGCTCACTTTATTTCTTTGTGATTCAGTCTAGGTAGTTCAGGCCTGCATCACACAATCGCAATCGTGACTGGATTGTGGTAACGTGCGCAAGTTGTTTTAGTTCCATGTTTCTACAAACCTACGCCTTCTCTTAGTCAGGATATGCCAGAAACTCCTTATCTCTCCAATTCAGTTGAGCACCTCCTCATTAGTTACGTGATCTACCCATATAATCTTCATCATTCGTCTGTAGCACCACATTTCAAAAGATTCTATCGGATTTTTGTCTGAACTCCTTATTGTCCACGTTTCACTCCCATACAATGCTCCACTCCAGACAAATGCTTTCAGAAAGGACTTCCTAACATTTAAACTTATATTGGATGTCAACAAAGTTCGCTTCTTTAGCAACGCTTTTCTTCCCATAGCTATTCTGCATTTTATATCTTCTTTACTTCGGCCATCAGAAGTTATCTTGCTACCCAAATAGAAAAACTCATCTACTACGTTCCCCAGCATCGCCTGATTTTCTGCCACTACATTCCATTCTCTTTTTTTTACTCTTGTTAATGTTCATCTTATACCTACCTTTCAAGACACTGCCCATGCCGTTTAATTGATCTTCCAGGTCTTTTGATATCTCTGACAGAATTACTATGTCGTCAGCAAACCGCAAAGTTTTTATTCTCCCTGTCTTACTCCCTTACCAACCACTGCAACCCTTTCATGACCTTCGACTCCAATAATTGCTGTCTGGTTTTTGTACAAGTTGAATATAACTCTTCGCTCCCTATATTTTACCCCTGCTACCTTCAGAATCTGAAATAGTGTATTCCCATCAACATTGGTAAAAGGTTTCTCCAGATCCATAAATGCTAAAAACGTAGGTTTCCCTTTCCTTGATCTATCTTCTAAGGTAATATGAGTGTTGCCTCAAATTTATATTCTTCAACGTCGGATTCCGCTAGTTTCTCCATTCATCTGAAAATAATTCGTGTTATTATTTTGCAACCGTGACTTATTAAACTGATAGTTCTGTAGTTTTCACTTTTGTCTTCACTTGCTTTCTTCGGAATTGAAATTATTATATTCTTCTTCAAGTCTGAGGGATTTTACCCTGTCTCATTTATATTGCATACTAGGTGGAACAATTTTTCAGGACTGGCTCTCCTAACGATATTAGCAGTTCAAGCAGAACATCATCTACTCCAGCGGCCTTGTTTCTACTCCGATCTTTTAGTGCTCTGTTAAATTATTCTCGCAGTATAGTATCTCCTATCTCAACATCCTCTATTTCGTCTTCCACTTCTAGAATACTGCCTTTAAGGGTTTTTTTTTTTTTCTTTGTACAGGCCTCCTATATATTCCTACCATCTTTCAGCTTTCCCTTCTTTGCTTAGTACTGGTTTTACATGTGAGTTCTTGATATTCATACCACTGCCTTTCTTGCCTCCAAATGTCTCTTATTTTTCTGTAGGCGGTATCTATCTTTCCCCTAGTTATAAATTTTTCTACTATCTTGGATTCCTCCTCGAGCCACTCCTGCTTAACCAGTCTGTATTTCCTGTCAACCTCATTTTTCAGACGTCTGTACTCCCTTTTGCCTGCTTCACTTGATGCATTTTTATATTTTCTCCTTTCATCAATTAAGTTACCTACTGTGTTATCCAAGAATATCTATTCGGCCTTGTCCTTCTGCCTATATGATCCTCTGCGTCCTTCACTATTCTCTCTCTCTCTCTCTCTCTCTCTCTCTCTCTCTCTCTCTCTCTCTCTCTCTCTCTCTCTCTCTCTCTCTCTCTCTCTCTCTCTCAGAGGTAGCAAATGTTGAAATGCATTTAAAGCTTATGGGACTTAACTGCGGGGTCATCAGTCCCTAAACTTACAAACTACTTATGAATTAGCTTATACTAAAGACGGCACAAACATCCATGCCCGAATGCCAGAAGGGGAATTCGAATCCCAGACGGAGATCAGAGGAACCCATTCTTTTTCTACTGTATTACTTTCTCTCATTTCAGATAGTCCTTGCCTAATTCTCCCTCTAAAACTCTCAACCACCTCTGGTTCCTTCTATTTGTCCAGATTACATCTCCTTAATTTTCTACCTTTTTACAGTCTCTTCCGTTTTAATCTACTACGGTCGGGGCTTCGAATCCCCCCTCGGGCATGGATATTTGTGCCGTCCTTAGTCTTAGCTAGTTCATAAGTAGTTTGTAAGCTGAGGGACTGATGACCCCTTAGTTAAGTCCCATAAGTTCTACAAATATTTGATTTTTCGTTTTAATCTACAGTCCATAACCAAAAAGTTACGATCAGAATCTATATCTGTCCGAGTATATATATTACAGTTTAAAAACTGGTTTCTAAACCTTTGCCTTACCATTATAAAGTCAATCCAGTACCTCTCAGTGTCTCCTACGCTTCCAAATATACAACCTTCCATGATGATTAAACCAAGTATTTGTGATGATTAAATAGTGCTCTGCGCAAAATTCTACCAGGCGATCTCATCTTTCATTGCTATTCCTCAGTTGATATTCACCTACTACATTTCCTTCTCTGCCATTTCCTACAAGCTCTACCACCAACAGATTTTTTTAGAACCCTGTACTCACCTGACCAAAAATCCTGTTCATCAAAAAAAATGTTCAAATGTTTGTTAAGCTTATGGGACTTAACTACAGGGTCATCAGTCCCTAAACTCACAAACTACTTATCAGGTACCTTATACTAAGGACGGCACAAATATCCATGCCCGAGGGGGGATTCGAACCCCCGACCGTAGTGGCCGTGCAGACCGTGACTGGAGCGCCTCAGTCCCCTCGGCCACCGCGGCCGGCTCCTGTTCATCCTGTGACCAGACTTCACTAATCCCCACCATATCTAATTTTAACTTATCCATTTCTCTTTTCAAATTTTGTAACTTACCTCCCCAAATAAGGGTTTAACATTTCATGATCCGATCCGTACAGTGCCCGTTCTGTTTTTCTTGATGACGACATAAATGTTCAAATGTTGGTAAAGCTTATGGGACATAACTGCGGGGCCATCAGTCTCTAAACTTACAAACTACTTATGAACTATCTTATACTAAAGACAGCACAAACATTCATGCCCAAGGGAGGATTCGAACGTCCGAAGCGGGATGCCGCGCGATCCGTAACGCGGCGCTCCAGACCGCTCGGATACTCCCGCGCGGCGATGACGACATCCTCCTGAGTAGACCCCGCCCGGTAATCCGTATGGGGGACTATTTTACCTCCGGAATATTTTAACCGAGAGGATGTTCAAATGGTTGTTAAGTTTATGGAACTCAACTGCGGGGTCATCAGTCCCTAAACATACAAAGTACTTATAAACTAACTTATACTAAAGACAGCACATGCATACCCGAGGGAGGATTCGAATCCCCCGAGAGGATGCCATCATTATATATTCATACAGTAGAGCTGCATGTCCTCGGGAAAAGTAACGGCTGTAATTTCCCCTGGCTATCAGTCGATCGCAGTACCTGCATGGCAAAGCCATGTTAACTGATGTTACAAGGCCAGCTCAGTCAATCATCCAAACTGTTGCCTCTGTAACTACTGAAAAGGCTGCTGCTCCTCTTCAGAAATCACAAGTTTGTCCTACCTCTCCACAGATACTCCTCCGCTGTGGTGGTGTGGCGCAAGTCTGATAGCCCATATCTATTCCTAATTATCTTGTGTCTGTTACACATTTCTCGGAATTGTTATGAATGTAATGTGAATGTGTTACTGTGTTTCTTCAAACTGTATTGAAGCTGTTCGTTTCTTTACGTTTAGCGTGAGTTCATTCCTCTCTAACCTATTTTAAACATGCATGAATATTTCATTTCGTTTCCCTATCACAACTACTGGTGTTTAATCTGTAATTTCATTTTAGTTGGTCATCTCCAATAAGATGTATTTTAATTACCATCGTTTTACAAAAAGTATATCTGATGATGATGTATCGAAACGCTTAATGATAAAATAAAAAACATAGCGGTTCCAAGACAAATCAAATGTTAAAATGCTTGAAGAACTTACAAACTACTTATGAACTACCTAAGACTAAGGACGGCACAAATATCCATGCCGGAGGGGGGATTCGAACCCCCGACCGTAGTGGCCGAGCAGACCGTGACTGGAGCGCCTTAATCCCCTCGACCACCGCGGCCGGCGATGTAAATGACTATGAAACTCCGAATTTTTCTACTTACTAGGTAATGGTACAACTCATTGCTTTTCACTCCTATGGTTGGACGGCCCCATTACTCGAGGAGAAAAACGACTCTTGGTAAACACCCATGTTCATGATAATTAGTTTGCAGAAATCTAGCGGCGTATTATAGTAGCCCATGGTGCCTCGCTCTAAGTAAACGCCATGTAAACCTCAAGTGAAGAGATGAGGCAGCAAAATATCGTACTGTATCACACACTGTTGTAGCCAATATCGAAAAAAATGATAATTTCTTTTTGAAGGCATAAGTACTCACGAGCTAGTGTCGTGGCAACTGTCAGCTGGCAACAACTTTCACAGTAGAGTGTCGCGAGTGTATATATTATACTGCAGTGTTACTGTGTGGGGTCACGTGACTGCCTGGACCGTGCAAGGCCTTTGTCTATTGCCAGCGGTACGGCACATACAGTAACAGGACAGCTTCTTCATCACCACTGTTCTTGTATGTCAATGGAAAACTTATTTGAGAGTTACTTTATGTATTTTTCATGTAAATGTTGAAAGAAATTACGTTGTATCTATGTATAGCTCATCTTTTGTTATTAGACGTAGTGTAAACGATTTTATATGAGTGCAATGAATAAGCAGGCAGTTACTCATTTGACACTGGCACTTCTCACAACAGTGCCAGCAGAGGCACCGGAATTTGCACCACTAATAGGGCGTACTTGTGCATTCACAAAGAAATTATCATTTGCCTCTTGGAGGCATAAATGCGACTATAGATATGGTTTCTGTCCTTCTGGAGGTGTCCGAAGGGACACTGTATCTAAACTGCTCAAAACAGTTAGCCGGCCGCGGTGGCCGAGGAGATTGAGGCGCTCCAGTCACGGTCTGCACGGCCACTACGGTCGGGGGTTCGAATCCCCCCTCGGGTTTGGAGGTAAGGTTTAAGGTAGTTGATAAGTAGTTTGTAAGTTTAGGGACTGATGACCCCGTAGTTAAGTCCCATAAGCTTAACAAACATTTGAACATTTGAAAAAAAAACTGTTACGGGATCTGGTGGGATATCATACACAATATAAATATCCTAACGTATTTTATTCGTTATTGGTTACAGTACGATACAGTGATACAGTACGATATTTTGCTTGAGGTTTACATGGCGTTTACTTAGAGCGAGGTATCATGGGCTACTGTAATATTGAAAGACTCATTCTCGTTACCCTTTAATTTGGTGCTTGATCACTTCGGACAGCCAGTACAATTGCCCACCTACGTGTTATGGACAGTATAAGGCTATCAAACACCTCTTGAGTGCATTATTCAGCTTTGCAACCGTGCGGAAGGGGCTGATCTGGAAGCAATGCGTCAACCTAGACATTCGATATACAAGCTGGCAATTGCATTCGATCAACTGCCTCTTCTTCAGGCATGTTGTCCGTCATTGCAGCTCTGTGGGGACGAGCGTTGTCGGCTACCGGAAGCGCCATTCTGAACGACGTAAACGTCTGTAAGTCCGCCAATACTGACTCCTGCCCAAACCATCTGTCCACCACAATGATATGGTAAAGATTTTTGCACATAATCAGGATTGTTCCGAGTTACACTTTCTCACCAGATTAGGGAACGACGGTTGTCTTTTTTGAACGCAAAATCGTCACTCATCTTGAAAGGTCACAGATGGTGACTTTCCATCTGCGAGTTGATTACAGAGATACGTAAAAAAGTTTTGTATATTTTTGTGAACTAATATTTTAGGTATTTCTTTACTTGTTCATTTCATGTATGTTATTTTTTTAATTTGTAATGTTAACTGAATATTTTGATTGTACAAATGTAAACTATGCTGTCAAAGATATTATGTATGCATCTAAGGCAGCTCTACTGCGGCACTATACTGTTGATGCTGAGGCAGTCGGTGAGAGACGGAGTCTGAATGTGGGTCTCGAGGCGTGCAGACGCTGTCCGTGTGTGTACCGCTAAGTTCGGTTCGTCGCGAGCAATCGCCGGTACGAAAACCACGGAACGTTTGTTCATGTATATTTATTGGAAGAAGAACTGTTCACAGTGAAAGTTTATTTTGAAAAGTGCGAGAGTTCCATTTATCGAAATAGTGTCTGCAAGTGTCAGACTCGATGATCGCGTCGTACGTATGCAATCGCGTCGCGCGTATTAAAACAGGACTACGGAACGTGTCTCCGTCGTGAGACGATTCGTGTATCGCGAAACTGACCCACTCACGTGAATGAAATTTAATGAACTTGTGTGAAAATAAGTTTTGCCTCACAGCATCATCACCATCAACTGGACCACTGTATGGATGCATACGTCATTGCTGATGGTTCTTATGTGAACATTATGTGAAGAAACGAATGCTACAGATGAGTACTGTTTTGTAACTTTATGTTAGAACATAAAAGTCAATTAAAAGTTAACAAAGATACTTTCTATTAATACCTAACAGATCGTATAAGAACTAATTTGCAATAATAATTGAAAAGTCATTAGAAAATTTGATAGGAGTGCGAAAGTTTAACTGAAGAGGACATATCACCTTCATTCATTCAATAAAAAATGAGTTTGAACTGAGAAAACTAAATATTGTGTGCACTAGAATTGGAGATAAGTGATTATAGTTAGAATTTTGATGAAACAATAGTAAACAATATTATATTAACAATCAATCAGTTAGTCATTTCTGACAATAATGAGAGAGGAAATTAGTAAAAATCATTAACAGACAATGTTTTATAATAGTTAACGTCAATAATCTATCTGATTACGTAAATGTACTTGTGCACAGCTATTATTTCAGTATAACAAAGCGCACAGCAAAGATCAAAGAATCAGTCAGTTTCAAAAGAAAAATCATAGTTACATTTTTTATATTACGCGAAAAAGAAGGCATACGGAATTTTTTTTTATTTTTGCCATACGATTACAGCTGTTCCATTTAGCAGCATATATACATCCTCTGGATATTTTATAAGATGGGGTGGTAAGTACAATCTTCTGTGAAGTGATCAGATGTGCAAAGACTAATTAGTAATCATATCCATTCAGTTAATTAATAAGCGAATTAAATTGATTAATAGTGACAGAGCCTAAATCAGAAAAGTTAACTTTACGTTGTGTGTGTAGATTTGACTAACTGTTACAAACTTTTACCAGTGTGTTTCTAGCCAAAATCATTAACGAACCATTTTATTCTCAATTTTCAATCAAAAATATTTATACACCACCACACCCCGCTTTATAATCTATGAACACAACCCGGTGTCATTCGTTACGACGCCCAATAGCGATATTTGAACAATTTCAAATGTTTGTACAAACTACTTACAAACTACTTACGAACTAGCTAACACTAAGAACGGCACAAATATCCCTACCCGAGGGGGGATTCGAACCCCCGACCGTAGTGGCCGTGCAGACCGTGACTGGAGCGCCTCAGTCCCCTCGGCCACCGCACCAAGACATTAAAAAAAATGCAGAGCTATTTATATTCGGATGATTTAAGCGGAAAAATTTCGGAAAGACATGAATTAACAAACTTCAAGGTCCGGCGCATATTTGACGCAGCAGGATCAGAGCAGGCGCAGGGGATAGGCTCAGCCGTTTGTAAAGTACGCTTTCCATCATTCGGACAGCACACATGTAAAGCAGCTGAGGCGGAGGGCAGGTGTTTATTGGGGCAGGCCTCTGTCCGGTTACCGAGACGTACAGATGTCCTGCGTCTCTGTTCCACCTATGCCGCAAAGTGAAATATCAAGTCATCCTGTAGGCTTCGAAAAAAATGATCCGTTTAGACGAATATAAGCTACATCCTTCTCTGTATTTAGTTACATTGTAACACTTTTACTTTTTGCGGAATAAAATATTAAATACACTATTTTTGGATTTGTGCGGGTTTTACGTTAATGCAGCTTTCTGAATCGATTTTGCAGTAACTATTCCGTAGAAAAAAAACTCATTTTTGTGTCTTATAGCCAAACGTCACTGCATGATATTGGACTGGATTTCTTTTAATTATTGTAACAATAAGAACTAAACTACAACGCCGCGCACATTTTGAAGAGTTTCCAGCGGAAAAGGCAGTCGCTGGCCATTTCGCGTTTGGTGCGTTGTACACCATACCTTCCTCAGTATGAAATATAGCTAACATGTCGAAATTGTTCTTAACGGTGGAAGGAGAGCCGTACCTCCTTCCATTCTCGAGAAAATACGTGAGATACGTTTGACACGTCGCGGTCGGCAGCTACGCGGCACACGCGCGGCCCATGCCGCCGCTGTGCCGAGTGCGGAGCTGCCTCTTTGTTTCTCTTCTTCATGTGCTGCCGATACAGACAGCAGGAGGGATGCGCTACGATTTTCTTTACTGTCAGGGGCCTTCTTCCATTTCCTGAAACACATCGTCCACTCTTTCATGGAGTTCAGCGCCCATTGGTCCACCACAGATGATGCATGATCTACGAGGGTCGTCCACACAGTAAGTTCTGTTTCTATTTTTATCCTTGGCAGCGCTACTATCGCAGTTCCGAGAATGCGAGACAGTTACACTGATTCAAGGAGACGATCGCTGCTGCCGACATGTGCTTTGTAGTACTTATTTATAATGTCAGCCGTAATTGAATATGCCACCGCGTGTGACATCAGATCTGTGATTTGTTTTCTAAATGCAAAGAAAGTTAAACCGAAGAAAATGCATCTGCTATGTTTACGAACAAAATGCTATGAGTGCTTCAATGGTTAGAAGGTGGGTCAGACTATTCAGTGAAGGTCGTGATCAAGTGCACGCTGAAGAACGAAGTCGATGCCCGTCTGTGGTTACTGATTAACTGGTTCACACAATTGAAGAGAAGATTAAGCAAACTTAGTGCCCTTTCTATGGAGGTTCCGAAAATCTCACGATCACTAATTCACGAAATTGTTACTGAAAAACTGAAATTTAGAAAACTTTGCTCACGCTGGGTACCCAAAATTCTTACTGGACAAACAAAAAAAAAGAGTGCAGTGCAGTTCAGTCTTTGTCACGCTACAAAGAAGAAAGCGATGGTTTTCTTTCTCAGAGAGTCACGGGGGATGAAACTTGGGTATCGTACGACACCCAAATCTCACGATCACTAATTCACGAAATTGTTACTGAAAAACTGAAATTTAGAAAACTTTGCTCACGCTGGAAGGTTAAGCTTAAGCAAATCTTGACACCTCGAAAAGTCGTGTGCACCGTTTTTTGGACAGAAAAGGCAGTTTGCTGATAGATTTCTTACCACGGGACCAAACCATCAGTGCATATAGTTACTGCGAGAGCATTAAGAAATTGCGCCGCGCAATACAGAGCAAGCACCGAGGATTACTGTCAAAAGGTATTTTTTTCGATGATGATGACCGACCTCACATTCCGAATGTGACCCATCAAGTCTTACAGGTATTTCACTGGGACGTGTTTCATCATCCGTACAGCCCGGACCCCGCTCCAAGCGACTTTCATCTCTTCGTACGCCTAAAATCTGTCGTTGGTGGTCAACACTTCAACGATGATGACGAGCTACTACAGGTTACTACATGGTTGACGACGAAGAGAAGCTGAATGACTGGGGAACGTTCCAGACGGAACACAGGAAGATGTTTGGAGACCACCAGCGACAAATCCGCTCGGCGGAAGAACAACTGAAGAACCGGGCCCGACGACATGATGAGCTGACACAGTCATACATACAGAATGTTTTGGCCCTATGTAATATAGTTAACCCGGATATGACTGAGGCCGACAAAATCACTCTCCTGATGAAGATGTCTCTACGACGGAAGAGTTCATCAAGTGGTGTCAGCGTATTGAAGAGATGCAACAAAAGGGGGTTGGATGAAAGAAAGACTCCCCATTGAGTCCCTACGGCCGTTGTGGAAGACCAGCATGTCTTTGCTTCTCTCATACGACTAATTGTGAGAGAAGAATGCCGGCCGCGGTGGCCGAGGTCACTGAGGTGCTCCAGTCACGGTCAGCACGGCCACTACGGTCGGGGGTTCGAATCCCCCCTCGGGCATGGATATTTGTGCCGTCCTAGTTCGTAAGTAGTTCATAAGTAGTTTGTAAGTTTAGGGACTGATGACCCCATAGTTAATTCCCATAAGCTTTACAAACATTTGAACATTTTTTGAGAGAAGAATAACAGTTTATGGCAGCTGGGACTGTTGGACCAAGCGAGCATCAGATTATGGTCATGGATGTAATCTCTATAAATCATGAGGAAGACCTCGACGCTGAGGAAGAGGTATTTCAGACTTTAGCTCCTGTCTGCCCCGCCAATCACACCCGACGTGAATAATGGCGTCGCCCTGCTATGACTTATGCTGCAGTCGCCAAACGGCAGCTTATGAGCCGGCCGCGGTGGCCGAGGTGACTGAGGCGCTTCAGTCACGGTCAGCACGGCCACTACGGTCGGGGGTTCGAATCCCCCCTCGGGCATGGATATTTGTGCCGTCCTAGTTTGTAAGTAGTTCATAAGTAGTTTGTAAGTTTAGGGACTGATGACCCCGTAGTTAAGTCCCATAAACTATACAAACATTTGAACATTTTTTTTGAGCAGCTTATGAACCGGCCGACGCAGCCACAAACAACTCCCCCGGCAACTACGACGCCCCGCAGAAGAACAGACGTCTGGAGGACAGAAGACAACACACCACTGTGTTTCCACTGTGGGCGCCCTGGACATGTCGTACGCTAGGGAAGGCGCGTAATCGACAATTATTTTGTCGCAAGACGTCAGCCATCAGAGCAGTTCTACCCTAGGAAGTCACCTGCTGATGAGTTCAGTCGACCGTACCCTGGAAGAGATCGCTCCCCGACGCGCTGTTGCCGGTCACCGTCGCCGTACCGACGCACCTGCCGCTCCCCTAGCCGTCGCACCCAGGAAAACTAAGCCAGGCAACCATCAAAGTTTTCCTTTGGAATGGTGTTCAAATACCCGTCATGTTAAGCTGAATGTCAGAAATACCGTAAAACCTCTTTCCTTTCAAAGCGAGTTTGAGTTAAGGGAATAGGAAGATGTCTGGAGGATTGAGATCCGGCGAGGATGGTGGATTTTGAAGTTGCACTACCCCCTTTTTTGCCAGCAACAATATGACGATATTGGCTGAGCGTTGTCGTGAGCAAGAAACCAGGAACCTTCTTGTCTGTATGGTATCTTACCCGGCGTAGACATTGCATGAAACTGTTAAAAATTTCCACGTAACTCCATGATCCGCATAAACACGTACCAGCATCAATGCATTTCTTTAAATATTGTGGCGACCTTACAAGCCGCCGGCCGCGGTGGCCGAGGAGACTGAGGCGCTCCAGTCACGGTCTGCACGGCCACTATGGTCGGGGGTTCGAACCCCCCCTCGGGCATGGAAATTTTGCCGTCTTTAGTATAAGGTAGTTGATAAGTAGTTTGTAAGTTTAGGGACTGATGACCCCGTAGTTAAGTCCCATAAGCTTAACAAACATTTGAACATTTTGAATTTCAACATTTGACCTTACAAATAAAAGAAAAACTGTACTGTACTTAAACTGCAATTTACTAAGTTTTAATTGAGTTTCTAATTCTGACATTTTTACAGCGATATCATTGCATAAGACAAGAAGGAATCTCAATAAAAATATTTAAAGCTGTCATTTTTCGTAAAGTGTTACGTAATATGCTGACGAAACTTTAAACTGAAAAGCCTTGGCGGAGAGTCCGAGCGCACCAAAGTAGACGCCCTCAGGCGCAATATAGTGGCACACTGACAAAACGTGTCCTAGTTAAAAGGAACTTCAGGTCGAAATGAACTCCGTTGTTGTTTAGTATCAGATAAAATTGGGTTCCAAGTGTTACCTAAAGGCAAGCACCAGTCCTTATTTATTATATTGTTAGACATACGAATTTTCATCCGTTCTTTAAGAACACGCTTCCAGTAGTGGGAGGTCTAATTTTTGACCCTCATTAACACAATGTCCTGGAACATTCGACTTTTCAAGTTGAAGTAAGCGAGTATGACGGTGATGTTCCACACACCATTCCTAAACAGTGCAGATAGTTTGGTCGATGTAAGTCTTAACACAATGACACGGTATTCTGTACATACCGGGCTTCCTCAGTCCGAAATGTTTTTGATTACACTTCAATATGGCGTCACTCGTATTAACGTCATTTCTCCAGGAGACGTTACAGTGCCTATCCAAGATCAAACAAAACTTTAAATAGATCCTTTCCTCGTTCGCTGTCCTTTTCTCAGTTCAGAACCAATCACTAAACAATCGCTTCCGCCAACAAGACTAACACAGAACACACATGATGCTCAACCAAAGTACTGTGATGGTAGGTTGTCAGTAATCCTATAATGTTCGAATACAGCATTAGTAGTGAGCTTCTTGATGCTGTCGCGTCGTTCAAATATCTAGGCGTAACATTGCAGAGCGATATGAAATGGAACGAGCATGTAAGGACAGTTGTGAGTAAGGCAGACAGCCAACTTCGGTTTATTGGGAGAATTTTGGGAAGATGTACTTCACCTGTAAAGGAGACCGCGTATAAAACGCTTGTACGACCACGTCTTGAGTATTGCTCAAGTATTTGGGACCCGCAGCAGATCGGTTTGAAGGAAGACATAGAGGCGGTTCAGAGGCGAGCAGCTAGATTTGTTACCGGTAGGTTCGACCAATGCGCGAGTGTCACGGAAATGCTCCGGTAACTCAATTGGGGATCGCTGGAAGAAAGACGACGTTCTTTTCGTGAATTTCTGTTGAGTAAATTTAGAGGGCCGGAATTTGAAGCTGAGTGTAGTACGATCTTGCTGCCGCCTACTTACATTTCGCGTAAAGATCACAAAGACAAGATAAGAGAAATTAGGGCTCGTACGGAGGCATATAGGCATTCTTTTTTTCCTCGTTCAATTTGGGAGTGGAATAGGAAAGGAAATGCCTAGTAGTGGTACAGTGTACCCTCCGCCACGCACCTTACGGTGAATTGCGGAGTATGTATGTAGATGTAGATGCAGATGTAGATGTAAGGCCACTATGCAAGTGCAGCACTGTGATTCGCCGTCGTCGCCCGATCGACCGTTCTGACTTCATTCTGCGAACTTTACTGTCGAAGTTTGTATTCGAAAGACGGTAATTAGGGGAGTGGAAGAGCTGGAAACGGAGATACTTATTACTCGTGATAATAAAAATAATAAAAAACAGTCTCAGAAAATCAGGTGATGCTGAAGGAATTAGATTAGGTAACGAAACAATAAATGAGGTAGATGAGTTTTGTTACTTACGTAGTAAAATAACAAATGATTGTCGCAGTACAGAGGATAAAAATGCAGAATGGCAATGGGTAGAAAAGCGTTCTTGAAAAAGAGAAATTTGTTAACATCGAATATTGATTTAAGCCTAAGGAAGTCCTTTCTGAAGGCATTTGTATGGAGTGGTGCCTTGTATGGGAGTGAAACATGGACAACAATCAGTGCGGACAGGAAGAGGATTGAGGCTTTTGAAATGTGGTGCTACAGAAGAATGCTGAAGATTAGGTGGGTGGATCGCGTTACTAATGAGGAGGTACTGAACAGAATTGGGGAGAAAACGAATTTCTGGCATACCTTGACTAAAAGAAGATATCGATAGTTAGGACACATTCTTAGACATCAAGGAATTGTGAATTTAGCGTTGGAGGGAAGTGTGTGGGGTAAAAACCGCAGAGGAAGACTAAGAGATGGATACAATAAGCAGATTCAGACAGATGTAGGTTGCCGTTCTTATGTGGAGTTGAAGAGGTTTGCTCAGGATAGCTGCATCAAACCAGTCTCCGGACTGAAGACCACAACAACAACATTAAAAAACAATGGCAAATTAATAAAAACAGTTATTGAAACTGACAGCACAGAAAACTTTCAGGAGACAATTACTTGACCACTGTGATAGTTTTGTACAACATCCATATAGAATAATAATAAAAAAATCACATACACAGTAGAAATAGTCTGACCTACAAAAGTTATTAATAATCACCAAGAAATTATTGTAGCTGATAACTATAATAGTTCTTTTGAATAAAAATCAATTATTATTTTAGGTGGTACCTCACTAGCCAACAGATAAACAATTTCAAAATAGCGGTTAGAATAAGTCACAGATAACAATAAATTTCACAAGGTGAAAGGTTACAATTAATTTGGCAACATTTCAGACAACGACATGTCGGTGAGTAATTTTACACAGAAACTAGCATATGCAGATACATCATCATTTCACCAAGCGCAAGGTTATTAACAACAACATGATAGTTCGAGATAAGTTTACCAAGGGCAAGCTCATAAAAAATAGTTTACCCTAACACTGATACTAGCAGCTGCAATTCCCCAATCGTCAACTTTGAGCACATCATAAATAGGATAACATAAGCAACTGAATTTAGACACAATATCCATTCAAGGAATACAGAAGATGACTTAATCAGTATTGCGGAAAGAAAACAGATTAACAGCAACGAAGTTTGATGGTTAATAAAATACAGCAGATCATCAGAACATTTGGTTAAACGACCTGAAGCAGGAATAGCGCCAATTGTCGGTTAACTTGACCACGGCTACGAACGTAAGGGGCTGTTGTTTGTTGTAGTCTTCAGTCCGGAGACTGGTTTGATGCAGCTCTCCACAATACCCTATCCTGAGCAAGCCTCTTCATCTCCACATAAGAACAACAACCTACATCTATCTGAATCTTCTTGCTCTATCCATCTCTTGGTCTTCCCCTGCGATTTTTTCCCCACACACTTCCCTCCAACGCTAAATTCACAATTCCTTGATGTCTAAGAATGTGTCCTACCAATCTATCCCTTCTTTTACTCAAGGTATGCCAGAAATTCCTTTTCTCCCTAATTCTGTTCATTACCTCCTCATTAGTTACGCGATCCACCCACCTAATCTTCAGCATTCTTCTGTAGCACCATATTTCAAAAGCCTCATATGTTCATACAGTAGAGCTGCATGTCCTCCCCTTGCTTTCAGCCGTTCGCAGTAGCTGTGTGGCTAAGCCACATTAGCTGATGTTACAAGGCCAGCTCAGTCAATCATTCAGACTGTTGCCCCTGTAACTACTGAAAAGGCTGCTGCCCCTCTTCAGGAACCACACGTTTGTCTGGCCTCTCCACAGATACCCCTCCGCTGTGGTTGCACCAACGGTACGGCTATCTGTTGAGGCACGCAAGCCACCCCACCTCGGCAATGTCTGTGGTTCATGGGAGTGGTATGGGGCATGGAAGAAGAAGGTGATTGGTAACCAAAAAGGTAAACTGCGCCAAAACATCCGCAGGGAAGCAGTATCTCCGCGTGTAAGGATTGGGCCCTACCGAATAGAACGCCTGTTCGCGGGACAAGGCAACGGGGCAACAAACGGTCACACGGCACATAAAAACCCCAGATCCACTTAGCAATCAAGAAATTAATGAATTTAAATACATCAATAATTCAAGATGAAAAACAGTAATGATACGTCAGGAATCAGAATGCAAATTTGATAATCAATAACGAAAAGAATATCCTGACATTAAACCAAGGCAACTGCTGTGGTTTGGTTACGATGCCTAGTCAAAGCAGAGTGCACACACTTAGAAAAATAAAATTACCAGGAAAAAGTTGGATCAACAGACAGAAATTCAAAACAGGCCACTAGACACAAACAGCAGAATCGTATCATCAACTGCAGGCACGGAAAACAATATGTTCACTCCACACTAGGATGACTGGAAATACACAATGAAAAACAATGACAGAATATTTATCTTTCAGTCACCAAAGCTACAAATCGACCAAGTCAGTGAGATGACTCAAAAGTACAAAACTTGGTCTTCCAGTGATGAATTCACTTGTTGGATGTCACCACTATGTACGAGTACTTAATGGGACGAGAGGAAGAAACAGAGCACGCTCGGAGTAATCCCACACTTAGTGGAACTATTTTACCTGGCGGCAGCACTTACATGTTGTGAAGCAAAGCCTGTCATCTCTGTTTTTAGATTATAGTTGGTAAAGACAACGAATGTGAATGCCAAATAAATATTGTATTACAGACTTGATCCCTGTTCAAAATCATTTTTCGTCATAGAACCTACTACTGTTATGTGAATTCAGAATACGTATTTTAAATTGCGAATCTGGTTTCGACGAATATTTTGGCTTGCATTATACATCGTACATAAAATAAAAATTCCAAGGGAGTGATATCAAGTGGTCAACGAAGTAATTTTACGAAATGTTTAACAGTAGGCCAACTCCATTTTCAGTGCGGACTTTGTTAATTACTGCTATATAGGAGAAACCTTTTATCTTCATGGATTCGATAAAAATTTTTGAAAATAAACAAGTTTCTCACGTAATGGAAAGTTTTATTTTATCAGATTTGTTTTAGGTTTAGGAATGTTGTTTCCCATCTTTTTCCTTTTTGTACATTTCCTCCTGTGATGACATGAGTGAAAGCAGTTTGGTGGTATCAGGTCATTCAGTATTGTGAAAACTTTTGCTTATTGCAGTGGTGGCATAGTGTGCTTACGTTGGCAACGACCAATGAATGATCCTAGAAATGTAAACCACATAGAATTATGAAAATAACATTTTGTTTATCATAAAATAAATAATAGTTATTCTTGGTCTGTGGTAGTATGGTTTCTTGTGTGTAACCGTATACAGTCAGTAAATTAAACATTCATATAAAATGAAGATTTAGTTGCCAGCATTAGTACAATAGGTCGCCACTTCGATAAGTAAAATATAACGCAAGCTCTTATCAATAGTTATTTGGCAGAATATGTAGTGACACCGAAAGGTTTTAAAGGGAAAATGGAATTTTAAGAAGTCACTCACGGTGTATTTCACATTTACTTATCTCTTTCAAATTGATAAGTGAGTTATATCACACAATGTTAAAAGAAAATCTGTTAATTTATTCTACAGGCAAGAACATAGAACTTTCTTAGCACTGACACAGTTGCTGTAATCTGCCGAATGTTTCCTTTTAAGATAGGCTATAGGCCTACTTGCCAATTTCTGTTACACACTACTTGCGAAACCTCACTTTTAACTATACATTACACACCAAACATTGAAATAGCTTTTAGAAGAGTAATTGACATTTGCTGAATGGAGCATCAATATTCATTATTTGTATATACAAGGTGTTACAAAAAGGTACGGCCAAACATTCAGGAAACATTCCTCACACACAAAGAAAGAAAATATGTTGTGTGGACATGTGTCCGGCAATGCTTAATTTCCATGTTAGAGCTCATTTTAGTATTTCTTCATAATGAGGTTTCATTCCAACGGGATCAAATTATAAAATTTCACAATCAACTGGGCTGACGAGAATCCGCACGCAATTATGCAATCACGTGATCAACACAGATTTTCTGTGAACGTTTGGACAGGAATTGTTGGTGATGTCTTGATTGGGCCTCATGTTCTTCCACCTGTGCTCACTGGAGCATACGGGATCCTCTACCTGTGCTGCTAGAACATGTGCCTTTACAAGTACGACACAACATGTGGTTCATGCACGATGGAGCTCCTGCGCATTTCAGTCGATGTGTTCGTACGCTTCTCAACAACAGATTCGGTGACCGATGGATTGGTATAGGCGGACCAATTCCATGGCCTCAACGATCTCCTGACCTCAATCCTCTTGACTTTCATTTATGGGGGTATTTGAAAGCTCTTGTCTACGCAACGCCGGTACCAAAGTAGAGACTCTTCATGCTCGTATTGTGGACGGCTGTGATACAATATGGCATTCTCCAGGGCTGCATCAGCGCATCAGGGATTCCATGCGACGGAGGGTGGATGCATGTATCCTCGCTAACGGAGGACATTTTGAACATTTCCTGAAACAAAGTGTTTGAAGTCACGCTAGTACGTTCTGTTGCTGTGTGTTTCCATTCCATGATTAAAGTGATTTGAGGAGAAGTAATGAAATGAGCTCTAACATGGAAATTACGCTTTTCCGGACACTGTCCACATAATATATTTTCTTTCTTTGTTTGTGAGGAATGTTTCCTGAAAGTTTGGCCGTACCTTTTTGTAACACCCTGTATTTACATGTGGGACGAGGAATCTGTTATGGATTATATATATATATATATATATATATATATATATAGCATTTGCTACACAAATCGCATAAGTCACGGAAGCAGCAGAAATCACGAAAGTAGCAGAAATCGCAATAGCAGTAGCAGAAATCGCAATAGCAGTAGCAGAAATCGCAATAGCAGCAGCAGAAGTAGCATTCAGAGTCACTGAAATCGCAGTTTGAGTGCGGAGGGATACATGTTGAGGATTTATAAATTGCGATTTTTAAACAGTGACAAATCACAACTAAGAATCGCAGATACCTAAAAGTAGCAGTCACAGAAATCACTGATATCGGAAAATCGCAGTTTAGCCCATCGCTGTTACACGGCAGTTAATTGGGCTGTTCGTCGCGCGCGGCGGATCCGCTGTGGAGTAACCGCTTTCTATAAACGCAGCCTTAGTCGACGCCGAACTCCCCGTGCCTTGTGCACGCGCCACCAGATATACAGTCCCGGTAGCGAGACAAATGACAAACTAAAACTAGCCACGACACCAGCGTTCAAGTAACGAAAAAATATCGACAAGCGAGTTGGAGCGTTGTTGTTGTTTGGGCGGGACTAAACTACTTGGTCATCAGTCCCCTTTTCCTAACAAAGAACGTGCAGTGGATGGGAAACAATGGCTGTATGGACCTGGAGACATAGAATGAATACCCAAGAGGAGTACATGTCAAGGATGAACTTTCACAAATAGAGAAAATAAAACAGAGCGGTCAATCACACTAAAATTTCCCAACGGAAATCCGTGGCTTTCTGGTGACTGGGAGCCAGTCACGTAGCACACACGAATGTCTGCTAGTCAGAAGACATAAAACACTAAAATACGGTTTAAAGTCAGGAGAAAGCATCCTCCATTAAATGGAATGGTAAAAACCGGCTGCACGGAGAAGACATAGCACAGACTCAGCTGTGGAGGCACGTCCTAGCACTAAGGATAGGGTAGGTGGAAAATTAAAAGACTGCCGCAAGAGGGCTAAAATGTTACAGTCCATCAGAAGATGAACTACTGTCAAAGCAACACCACAGCGACACATGGACGGTGGCTCACAGCGAAGTAAATAGCCGTGAATCAACCAAGTGTGCCCAATACTGAGGCGGCATAGCACAACGGAATCTCGACGATTGGGCCTCAGTGAAGTTTTCCATGTGGCTGTGGATGGTTTTATCGTGCGATGCTTGTTTTGCACACTCAGTGCAGACCATTCCGAACTCCAGACGTCTCGCACCTTCCGGTGTAGCGTCCACCTAAGGTCCGTTTCCACGAGACCAATTTCAAGAGGGCGTGAGGTGGTGGCCTGTTTGGCCAACTGATCTACACGTTCATTGCCAGGAATGCCGATGTGCCCTGGGGTCCAAACAAAGACCACTGAGCGATCAGACCTATTGAGAGAGACAACAGAGTCTTGGATACTCTGCACTAAAGGTAGTTTGCTGAAACACTGGTCGAGTGCTCGCAAGCCACTCAGGGAGTCACTGAAGATGACAAAGGACTCCCCGTTGCAGGCTCGGATATGTTCCAGAGCTCTATAGATAGCAATTAGCTCCGCAGTGAAGACACTACTCCCACTTGGCAAGGACCGCTGATCAAAAAGGTCACCATGGAGATAGCGTACCCAGCATGCCCATCTACCATGGAACCATCGATATAGATTACTTCCAGGCCAAAGAGTTCCTGGAATTGGTGACGAAAAATCGATGGTGAAATGAGGGCTTTCGAAACCCGAGACAAGTCTAACCTTAGCTGCAGGGAGGAATACACCAAGTAGGTGTATGGAAAGAGTAGTGGAAAGTAGGAGGGAAGGGATTCAAGGGAGGAGAGAAGTTAGAGCGAGGTAACTGGCGCCAATACGAGTAAATTGAGACATTACGGTTCAGTGTGTACTGTCGGTTTTGTTTTTCTGCGCCTTTGATACGTGGGAGGTACGATGGGACACTCAGTACACCAGTGATGCAGTGCGGCAGGCGGCTAAAAGAGCGCGTAAACAGAGTTAGCGCTGGCGGTGGAGGCGGCAGCCTTTGCAGCGAGGCCACAGCGCCAGAGATAAGGGCGAGGAGTGACGTCGCAGCGCAGTCGTGACGCAGAGATTGATGGCGGCTGCTGCTGCTGCGGCTGCGGCTGCGGCCAGCCTTGCTGCGAAGAGCGCCCCAGTGATTAATAGTCTCACTGCGGCCGGGGCGCGCTCTTTCACGCCTCCGCCGACGGACGGCTCCGAGACGAGACGCCACCTTCAAAGCAATGCGTCGCTGGCGACGTGTACGTGAGACATGTGACGGCTATTTTCTGCAAGATGCACTGCGGGGCAGCTATCCTATAAACAAAAATGGTTAGAAAATCATTTAGACCTCGCCGTGCTTCGCAACTCTCAAATGTATGGCAATTGGATGTACACTCGAATCTCCTACTCTCTCTCTTTATCACTCTCCCTCCTCCCCTCTCTCTCTCTCTCTCTCACTATGTGTGTTTGCCTCTGTAACTTATAAAATAATAGGTGACGGAAAATATTAATGCGGTAGGTCAACACAAGTAAAGTTACACTTTCTGCGGAGCTATGAACATAGTTTATTGTATCATTTTCCAAAGAGTTATAGCATAAATGGAACAATAGTTTTTTCTATCGTGCATTGGATTTGTTGAAACCAGCTGCGTCCAAATCAATTTAAACTACATTCCTATCACTGTTAGTTTGGGAGCTACAACCCTTCAAAGTTTAAGGGGCGGAGACTACGACAGCGTAGCTGACCAGAGCCGTGCAGCGCGCCACTTTTACCCGCCCGAGCTCGCCTGCGCCCGGCCGCTGCGCTCTGCTACCCGCACCGCGGGTAGTCGAGCTCCATTGCACCGCTATACACAGCGAGCGAGCTGCGATGCGCCGTCGAGTCCCGACACTTGCCGGGCGAGCGGGTACCCGCCGGGCCCGTGCAACAGCGCTACACAAGGCGCTGCGAGCGGGGGAATGCAGACAGTTCTGAGCAAGACGTTGTAATACAGCGTAGGCTTCACGCACCTTTTGTGTTACCTACATAGCAATTTATAAGTTATCGATCGTTATGTCTGAAATAAATAGCGAACAGGACAGATCGTACCAACGTGCAAGAAGTAGACGATCCGAGAAAGAAAAAAAAAAAGACCTTTCCAGGAAACTCGCGTTTAAAGATATCTGGAGACAGCATTGTATGGGAGTATTTTATGTTGATTCTAGGTAATGAAAATAAAACTGTGGGTTTTGCAGAGTGTAATGGCTGCCGTAAATTATTGTCGTTCCGTGATGGCAGTACCACTACGCTGTTATGGCACCTGAATAGCTGCAAAGCTTATCTGAGTACTGATTTGAACGGTTGTAGCAATAATCCAGGGTCAGAAAAATCTTTTGTGCTGGAGAAATAAGTAAGAATGTGTGCAATAGATTTGCGGTCCTTCAGCACAGTTGCGGGAGAAGGATTTCGAGACCTCGCACAGACTTTGATGGAGATAGGAGCACAGTACCCCACTGCAAGTGCCAAAGACGTTCTTCCTCATCCTCCAACAGTTTCTAGGAACGTAAAAAGAATAGCAGACGAATACAATTCGCAGACTACTGGCTTTTTAAAAGATTTCCTGTTTACCTTGGCAGAATTTTAGCTAGATTATTAGTTGGACAACCTTGAACAAAATTAAATATCACATCATCGTAGGGCATATAATTTTTTGTCACATACATGAAATACGTAGATTTGCTAGCAACAAGGGACTGAAGAGATTTAAGGAATAATCTTGTTCTTTATGTTAGAGCCATCACTTAGTTTAACATGATGTGAAAGTGAAACACAGTGTAAGTAAATACTGAGCAAAGTATAAAACTACCTACAAATTTGCTGGAGCCGGCTAACGCGAAGCCAACGACTTTCAACATGTTTAATATTTCAGGCGCGAGCCGATTCGGCTACCGTTTTGCTTCTGCACCACAAAATTGGACGTTCTGCTCTTACCAGGTGCATTAATGCGCACGTCTACTTTTTTTTCTCGCAACTGATAGTACACTGACAATTAAGTCAGTGAGGAAAAATCCCAAGTGTTTACAAGATATACGAGAGACTGTCCAGCGATACAAAACTGATAACTGCGACCTTGAATGTCACCTCTCGAATACTGGTGACTCCCTTGGCGCTGCAGCTACAAAATGTTCAAATGTTTGTAAATCTATCGGACCAACCTGCGTGGTCATCAGTCCGTAGCTTACAAACTACTTAAACCTAGGTAAACTAATATAAGGACAAAAGACACACACATGCCCCAGGGAGGACTCGAACCTCCACGGCGAGCAACCGCGCGCTCCGCAACGAGACGCTTTAGACCGCTCGGCTACTCCACCGCGGCTGTGTTTCAGCTACCCCCAGTCAAAGCGAAAAGGGGGAAATATAAAATAAAGTAAAACGACAACAATGGTCCACACGCCTGATCGTGGAACAGTAATTATTTTACTTTCCTTGGAGTGGTTAAGCGTAAGCTGTATCTTCTAACATTCTACCAGTTAATCGTTTCTAATGACCTCGATTGCAACTGATCGTTTGTTCTTACTTTTATTTATTTACTTATTTTTTTCTTAGCAGCAAGGAAACATCAAGTAATTTTGCGAAATGTCCACAGAAACGCTGTTCGAACACGCGCTGAATGCGTATACTTGCTAACGTAGCACTGATGCTGCTCATTAACTAGCAATTACTCATGATTTGAGACAGCTCTATTGCACTCGCGTTAATGTGTGTTCTAAAATGCATCGGTCAGTAAGCTGCCCAGTATCTAACTTTTTCAATACATGATTTGTAAATGAAAAGTTTAATGCTTTGTTAGAAAGCTAAGTTGCTGTACTATCAGATGTCCTAAAATCAGATTTTTTAACCCTATAGTTTCTTCAGAATCGAGTGAAAAGCATTACGAAACTAAAAACTCACGCGGAATGAAACGCAGACATGTTACTTTTTCCAAGGAAAGTAAAGTTTGTAAGGAAAAACTAAGTTGATAAGCCGATGTGGGATGTTCGTTTGTAACGTCAACAGTTTTTACAGTGTGAAAATCGGAACAGTGTATTTCCCGCTAAGAGCGTAGCGGCTGGCGGGCGCGTGCCCCGGCTAGCAGCAGAGCGGCACGGGCGGCCGGGCGGACCGACACTCTTCGGGTAGTTCGGGTACCCGCGCTGCCCGACACCGTCCGGAGGAGCTCGTGCCGGCAGGGCGGGCAGCGCGTGGCCAGGCCCGCCCGGGGGGCGTGGCTACGAGCCCGGGCGAGCAGCGCAGGCTCGCTGCACGCCTCTGTAGCTGACTGGCTGGTGGTCATGAGACAGTGGGCTGTGCCCCAGGGGATAGCCACTCGGCCAGTCAGCTACTCTATCGCAGCCTCCGCCCCCGGAAATTTGAAGGGTTGTAGCTCCCAAACTAACAGTGACAGGAAAGTAGTTTAAATTGATTTGGACTCAGCTGGTTTCAACGAATCCAATGCACAATAGAAAAACTATTGTTCCATTTAAAAAATTATATCTTTATGCTCTAACTCTTTGGAAAATGATACAATAAACTATGTTCATAGCTCTGCAGAAAGTTTAACATTTCTTGTGTTGACCTACCGCATTAAACTTTCCCATCACCTATTGTTTTCTAAGTTACAGAGGCAAACACACTTAAACACACTTAGTGAAACACCATATATATATATATATATATATATATATATATATATATAGAGAGAGAGAGAGAGAGAGAGAGAGAGAGAGAGAGAGAGAGAGAGAGAGAGAGAGAGAGTCATAAATGAGGAAAAATACTTCGTGCAAATTGACACACAATGAGCTACAAACATAAATTCGTTTTTCGCATGTCCCTATGTCAATAAATGACAATTCAATTGATTGGTAAAAATCTGAAAACAAGAAGTGGACTTTTTGGAGTTACTGTGCGCCGACTTTGGCCAAGGGGACAGATCGGCAATAGCGCACCTTATGCTAATGTTGTAGGTAGTCTACTATGAGCAGCACAGTGATCGCATTATCATTGTCAAGATAGATACGAAGCCAACACCGACAACAGTAGTACAGGTTTATATGCCAATTAGCTCTGCCGATGATGAGGAGATCGAAGAAATATATGAGGAGCTAAAGGAAATTATTCAGACAGCTAAGGGAGAGGAAAACTTAATTGTGATGGGAGACTGGAATTCGGTAGTAGGAAAAGGAAGAGAAGGAAAAATAGTAGGTGAATATGGACTGGGCAGGAGGAATGAAAGAGGAAGTCGCCTGTTACAATTTTGCACGGAACATAATTTAATCATAACAAACACGTGGTTTAAGAATCACAAAAGAAGGTTGTATACTTGGAAGAGACCAGGAGACACTGGAAGGTATCAGATAGATTTTATAATGGTAAGACATAGATTCCGGAATCAGGTTATAAACTGCAAGACATACCCAGGGGCAGATATAGACTCTGACCATAACTTGTTAGTCATGAACTGTAGGCTGAAACTGAAAAAACTGCAGAAAGGTAGGAAAATAAGGAGATGGGACCTAGATAAATTGAAGGAAAGTGAAGTTCTGGTGAATTTCAGAGGGAGATTTAGGCAACAATTGACAGAAACAGGGGGAAATAAAACAGTAGAAGAGGAATGGGTAGCATTGAGAGATGAAATAGTGAAGGCAGCAGAGGACAAAATAGGTAGAAAGGCAAGACCAGCAAAAAATCCTTGGATAACACAGGAGATACTAAATTTAATTGATGAAAGGAGAAAATATAAAAATGCAGTAAATGAAACAGGCAAAATGGAGTACAGACGACTAAGAAATGAGATTGATAGAAAGTGCAAAATGGCTAAGCAGGAGTGGCTAGAAGCCAAATGCAAATCTGTAGAAGAATGTATAAGAAGGGGAAAAGTAGATACCGCCTACAGGAAAATCAGAGAGACATTCGGGGACAAGAAAAGCAATTCTACAAATATCAAGAACTCAGATGGGAAACCAGTTCTCAGCAAAGAAGGGAAGGCTGAAAGGTGGAAAGAGTACATAGAGCAGCTCTACAAAGGAAATGAACTTAGAGACGATGTTGTAGGAAGGGAAGAGGAAGTAGATCAAGATGAAATAGGAGATACTATACTGAGAGATGAATTTGACAGAGCCTTGAAAGACCTAGGCCGGAACAAGGCCCCAGGAGTAGATGATATACCCTCAGAGCTAATAAAGTCTCTGGGAGAGCCAGCCATGACAAGACTATTTGAACTGGTGTGTAGGATATATGAGACAGGCGAAATGCCCTCAGACTTTAAGAAAAATGTAATAATCCCCATTCCAAAGAAATCAGGTGCAGACAGGTGTGAAAATTACAGAACCATCAGTTTGATAAGTCATGGTTGCAAAATTTTAACACGAATTATCTACAGGAGAATGGAAAAGCTGGTAGAAGCTGACCTAGGGGAAGATCAGTTTGGATTCAGGAGGAACGTAGGAACCCGGGAGGCAATACTTACCTTACGTCTTATCTTAGAAGATAGATTAAGGAAAGGCAAATCTACATTTTTAGCCTTTGTAGATTTGGAGAAAGCGTTTGACAATATTGACTGGACTACACTCTTTCAAATTCTGAATTCAGCAGGGGTAAAATACAGGGAAAGGAGAGTTATCTACAACTTGTACAAAAGCCAGACCGCAGTTATTAGACTCGAAGGGCATGAAAGGGAAGCATCAGTTGGGAAGGGAGTAAGACAGGGTTGTAGCCTTTCTCCGATGTTATTCAATTTGTACATTGAGCAGACGATGAAGGAAAGCAAGGAAAATTTTGGAATAGGGATTAAAGTTCAGGGGGAAGAAATAAAAACATTGTGTTTTGCTGATGACATTGTAATTCTGTCAGAGACAGCGAACGACCTGGAAGAGCAGTTGAATGGAATGGACAGTGTGTTGAAGAGAGCGTACAAAATGAACATTAACAAGAGCAAAACAAAAATAATGGAATGCGGTCTTAGAAAATCAGGCGATGCTGAAGGAATTAGATTAGGTAACGAAACAATGAAGGTGGTAGATGAGTTTTGTTACTTAGGTAGCAAAATAACATGCGATGGTCGCAGTACAGAGGATATAAAATGCAGAATGGCAATGGGAAGAAAAGCATTTTTGAAAAAGAGAAATTTGCTAACATCGAATATTAATTTAAGTGTAAGGAAGTCTTTTCTGAAGACATTTGTGTGGAGTGTTGCCTTGTATGGGAGTGAAACATGGACGATAAGCAGTGCGAACAGGAAGAGAATAGAGGCTTTTGAAATGTGGTGCTACAGAAGAATGCTGAAGATTAGGTGGGTAGATCACATAACTAATGAAGAGGTACTGAACAGAATTGGCGAGAAAAGTAATTTTTGGCATACCCTAACTAAAAGAAGGGATCGCTTGGTAGGACACATTCTTAGACATCGAGGAATCGTAAATTTAGCATTGGAGGGAAGTGTGTGGGGTAAAAATCGCAGAGGGAGGCCAAGAGACGCGTATAGTAAGCAGATTCAAGTGGATGTGGGTTGCCGTTCTTGTGAGGAGATGAAAAGGCTTGCTCAGGATAGAGTAGGGTGGAGAGCTGCATCAAACCAGTCTCCGGACTGAAGACCATAACATAACATAACATAGTCTAGCCGCTCATGAGAAGACGAGGCATGCGGTGTCAAGCGGCGGTCTGCGTGACACTGCGAGCAATGACAGCGCTCCCAGCTATCTCGTACCGTTTTCGCTAGCTGGTATTATACTTCGTGGCTAGTTGGCATAGGGAAAGGAACTTGTGTCCTGTTACTCTGTTGGCGAACTTTCTACTTAGTCAATGTCCGTGCACAGTAACACCTAAAATTCCTTAATATTCACAGAATATATGACATCAACTGCGATTGGGCAAAGCTGAAAATGTGTACCCAGCCGGGATTCGAACATGGGTCTCCTGCTTTCTTGGCAGTAGCGCTGACCACTACACCATTGGGGACACCGTGATCACCGCACCTGCTAGGAGTACATAAGCACGCCTCTTGTCAGATACAAATTCCCAGCTTCGCCCTGCCCACAGTACTCAATTCGTAGTTACGAAACTAATTCCCGTAACAGTACGGGCTTCGAACTTACACACCCCTCCCCACTAACGATAGGATCATTGCACGTCACCGGCATATTATATATATACATGTGGCTTCTGTTCCGAAAGAGCAGACGTCACTTTTGATCCTGCAGTTGTTATTCTTTAATATTCACAGAATATATGACATCAACTGCGATTGGGCAAAGCTGGGAAATTGTATCTGACGGGAGGCGTGCTTAGGTAGTCCTTGCAAGTGCGGTGATCACTGTGTCCCCAGTGGTGTAGGGGTCAGCGCAACTGCCTAGAAAGCAGGAGACCCAGGTTAGAATCCCGGATGGGTACACATTTTCAGCTTTGCCCAATCGCAGTTGATGTCATATATTCTGTGAATATTAAAGAATAACAACTGCAGAATCAAAAGTGACGTCTGTTCTTTCGGAACAGACGCCACATGTATATACCTAAAATTCCACTTCATATTTCCAGATTTTTACTATTCAATTGCATTGTCATTTATTGATATAGGAACATGCGGAAAACGAATTTATGTTAGTAGTGTAGTTATAGCGGTATCACCCCAGGGTACTACTTCGCAACCTGGGCACACCTCGGATGCCGCACACTTGGCCAATTGCCGGACCACAGATCAAAGAATGCCGCCACACTCGAACAATAGGTTGATTGACAGGTTGCATGAAAGTGCACTTAACACTGGTGCACTTAACAATTGGAAGTAAACAACACCCCCCTCCACCTTCTGGCGCCGCTGCCAGATAGGCAGCACCTCCGACAAGTCCAGACCTGTCCACCCCCGCCAGAATTACGCCACTTCCCCCCACCCCCAGCCACACACCTGGCCGACACGCCGCCCCTGACAGGCACCCAATTGCCCGACCTCCGCCTCCATTTATTTAAATTAAATTTGCATATCAATTTAATTGTAAATACCTATTCTTTTTAACAGTAACAAGTGCAACTGCCTCCAAAAGTAAGCACTTGCATAAGCACAGAACCCACCCCCGCTACCGCCCCCCCCCCCACATCCACACCACCAACAATCCTAAAGATTACCGCCCCCCGCGCGACCCAATTCAGGACTCGAACTAGGGATGGGAAAAACCGATCGGTTAACATTATTTGGTATCGGTTGTAACCATTTTTTTTTCTTTTTTTTTTTTTTAGGTATTGCCAAGAACCGGGTAAAAAGAAACCGGTACGACTACTTTCTTCTGTAGTAGTGGTTCAAAATGTGTTTTTGGTAATTTTAAAACATTGAAACTAATAGACCCGAATATTTAGGGCTATTTCTAAAATTTCCACTGCTGTGAAATATTAGGTCATCGCAGTAACTAAGAAAAGTGATCAGTGTTAATTTAAGAACAATCCTGCCAGTCAGAAACGCGCAGCCGGCCGCGGTGGCCGAGGTGACTGAGGCGCTCCAGTCACGGTCAGCACGGCCACTACGGTCGGGGGTTCGAATCCCCCCTCGGGCATGGATATTTGTGCTGTCCTAGTTCGTAAGTAGTTCATTAGTAGTTTGTAAGTTTAGGCATCGATGCACCTGTTGCCGTGTGGCGTGGCCTATTATACGACGCGCGTGCACCGGCAGTGTACAAGACTTGCCTCCGTCTGGTCATGCGACAGTTCCTTGCTGTCGTCGCCAGACATCGGTTGTGTCTTAAATGGTACCATTCTGAGTGTGGAAGTACATCACGAAGTACGGTAGCAGTGAGGTACCATGCTCCATTTCCTTTAAAAAGCTGAAAACGGGTGGAGGTACTACAAACATTCTGTGTCATTTAAGGAGATAGCATCCAAAATATTTGTTGGTAGAGAAGGTAAATTCGATTCATATACCTATTATGTAAACTTGGAATAATAACTTGTAATGTATTCTTACAGTGTTATGCTAACAAGTTTTATTAATATGATTCCTTGAAAGCGAGGGGCTTTTTCAATAACCAATATGGGTTTAGGTAACATTGATCATGTGGTGCTCGCGAGGTAGCCGTGCGGTCTGAGGCTCCATGTTACGGACTGCGTGGCTGCTCCAGTCGGAGGTTCGAGTCCTCTCTCCTCCCTGGGTCATGGGTGTGTATGTTGTCCTTAGCATAAGTTAGATTAAGTAATTTTTAAGTCTAGGGACTGATGACCTAAGCAGTTAGATCTCATAAGAACTCACACCCATTTGAAAATTCTTTGATCATGTGGTACACAGCTTTCCTAGTTCAATTTGCGTAAATTTACACTGACAACAACCATACTTTTAGTCTGATCTGTGACTTTATTTTTCGAAATACTTCTGCAGCACTGATTGAAGTTCATTTACTGACTGTAACTTATATACATTGTATATATAACGAGATATTCGCATGCGCTGGCTCACAAGTCCAACTTACGGAGTGGTTGGCTCAATATTCGCAACTGCCGGATGGAAATACTAGGCCAGTAAATCGGTATGCTACGTGTATCGTCTTCTACGGACTCCTGGCTAGGCTTCCAGACACTCCAGAAGGCGTAGTATTGGGAGGGGATCTTGTAAAATATGGAAAGACTAGTGATTTGTCGTATAACGTAAATTTACCTAAATTTTAACTAAATTTCGTAAGGTTCGGTTTCGCCCGAAACTAGAAGAACCGACGATTACAGTTTCTGTTTCGGCCGCAAAACAAGTTTTGTTCGAACTCTACTGGAAATAATAGCAATAAAAACCGAAAACCGGTTATTTAAAAAACCGGTTATCTTGAGCAATTTTTACAGTGCGGTTAAACTGGAGATGAAAAGAACCGGTATAACCGAAAACCGGTTGTTTCAAAAGTAACCGCCATCCCTAACTCGAACCAGCGGCCCCCGGAAATTTTTACGATAGTTATTACTCATAGACGTACACCAACATTGGGAAAAAGGGAGCCGATTATTATTGCATACTTCGGACAGTACAATTACCTGGAATAACACGAGAGTTTCGTAAACAAATTGACCCTGCCAGCCGCCAGGCCAGCGACCACAGCTTCCAAATATTAAGTGTGATACCAAGCGTTTTAATTAGGACATTACGTCGCAGGCTTTAAGCAAGTTTAGTTGCGTTGTATGCCTTGGATGGACGTGTTCTTCTGCTTAGCTGTTAAAGGAGAAGTGATCCGAGATAGCATAGCAGTTAGATGTCTCGTATCTGATTAACACCACCTCTTCTGCTAATGCCAGTCATTACAACCGATAAACAAACGAAACACCCAACCAATGACGTCGTAAAATGATCCAGTCGGCAGCGGTGGCCGAGGGGACTGAGGCGCTCCAGTCACGGTCAGCACGGCCACTACGGTCTTGGGTTCGAATCCCCCCCTCGGGCATGGATATTTGTGCCGTCCTTAGTCTTAGATAGTTCATAAGTAGTTTGTAAGCTTAGGGATTGATGAAGCCGTAGTTAAGTCCCATAACTTCTACAAAGATTTGAACATTTGAAAATGATCCAGCACTTCGATAGTGTTGTTGTTGTTGTTGTGGTCTTCAGTCCGGAGACTGGTTTGATGCAGCTCTCCACAATACCCTATCCTGAGCAAGCCTCTTCATCTCCACATAAGAAGGGCAACCTACATCTGTCTGAATCTGCTTACTGTATCCATCTCTTGGTCTTCCTCTGCGGTTTTTACCCCATACACTTCCCTCCAACGCTAAATTCACAATTCCTTGATGTCTAAGAATGTGTCCTACCAATCTATCCCTTCTTTTAGTCAAGTTATGCCAGAAATTTCTTTTCTCCCCAATTCTGTTCAGTACCTCCTCATTAGTTACGCGATCCACCCACCTAATCTTCAGTATTCTTCTGTAGCACCACATTTCAAAAGCCTCAATCCTCTTCCTGTCCCCACTGTTTATCGTCCATTTTTCACTCCCATACAAGGCAACACTTCATACAAATGCCTTCAGAAAGGAGTTCCTTAGGCTTAAATCAATATTCGATGTTAACAAATTTCTCTTTTTCAAGAACGCTTTTCTACCCATTGCCATTCTGCATTTTATATCCTCTGTACTGCGACCATCATTTGTTATTTTACTGCCCAAGTAACGAAACTCATCTACCTCTTTTATTGCTTCGTTACCTAATCTAATTCCTGCAGCATCGCCCGATTTTCTTAGACTGCACTCCATTACCCTAGTTTTGCTCTTGTTAATGTTCATCTTATAAGCACCTTTCAGCACACTGCCCATTCCGTTCAATTGCTCTTCCATGTCCTTTGCTGTGTCTGACAGAATTACTATGTCATCGGCAAAACGCAATGTTTTTAATTCTTCACCCTGAACTTTAATTCTTTCTCCAAATTTCTCCTTGCTTTCCTTTATAGCTTGCTCAATGTACAAATTGAATAACAATGGAGAAAGACTACAACCCAGTCTTACTCCCTTCCCACCCACTGCATCCCTTTCATGCCCTTCAACTCTGACAACCGCTGTCTGGTTTTTGAGCATGTTGTAAATAACCTTACGCGTTCTATATTTTCACCTGCTTGCTTCAGAACTTGAAAGAGTTTATTCCAATCAAAGTTGTCAAAAGCCTTCTCCAAATCTTCGATAGAGTAGCAAATGTAAAGTAATATAGTTACATTTCCCTAACAAGAGACGCGTACTTAGAGGTTCTCTCCTCGTAACGATCTCCACCCGTGCATTTTAGGACTAATGTTCCGTTTGCTAGCCTAGGCAAAATAACTATAGACGATGCACACAACAGCCGACGAACGTAATGTAACGGTAACGACAATCACATACCCGAGTGTCAAACACTGTAGACGTGTAACACAATTTCCTTAACAATTTGTCTCAGAAACGGTACGAACGATCCTTGTTTAAACGCTTAACAGTAACGTAGATAGATCTCCAGCGCGATCACAAACACAGTGTTCTCTCGACAGGCTACACAAAATAAGCATGTGCTAAATGTTTTTAAAAAAAATCTTAGCTTTTTAAGCATCCTCTCTAAAAACAAAAAAACAAAAAAAAAAAAAAAAAAAAAAAAAAAAAAAAACCACACATCTGAGCTACAATTCCAAATAATGAAAACCTTCTACGCAATACCTTTGCACACACACCACTTTGATGAGGACAGCGCGCATTGCATTTATTTAGTGGTACTGCACACAGCAGAGTGCTTGACAACAGAGGGCACTGTCGACTCCCCCCCCCCCCTTCCAAAAGCAAACATGCTTTCACATACAAGCCCCATCTAACTACAACTCTCTCTCGTGCAAATCGTACCAGTCGCACTTAAAATTAACAAGTTCTAAAATTTAATACTCCCTTCCGTACCCTGTTACAATACGCATAATTCTTTCCGAAACATACCAGCAGTTCCTTAGATCGACGCATCGCTGTATGGCAATAGGTTTTCGGTCTTCCTGTAAACCACCACTTTTATGGTTTTATACGCCTTCTGGCAATTCCGAAATTTCGGAACCCATCTAAGGAATATCTATGTCCTGTTACAGTGCAAACCATTCTTTACTACAGGTCAAATATCGATATTTCAGCAGCCCAGAAGACATTTAAACCCTATTGTACAACGGAGAATCACAATAAAAAATGTGTTAAATAATTTTCTGATTTTCGACAGTCTACACTAAAACTTTTTTTACTCGAAAGTATTGACGTAACAACACCCTTATTCGACAGTACAGCAACCACGGAACCGAGGTAGTACTATACCTGCCCAATGCAACACAGATTTTCAGAACAAGATCGATTAGCCCTTTACCCACGAAAATTCCTACTCCAAGTTCCTTTCCTGTGACTTCTTTTTTCATTCCACTAAACCGAACTCCAATTTATTTTTTTAAAGTAGCTGACTACCGCAAACGAAGATGCTAACGTACACACCAGAAAATTTATAGTCAACAAACCTCGCATGTTTCAAAAGTACAGGCGATGATAGAAAACCCATCCTAATAATAATAGTGGACACAGCGAAATTTAGTAGACACTCTAGAGGCCAAAACATTCATCAACGAGACAGTATGCACTATCATCCTCTTTCTCGGAATAGTATTACACAAACAAAAACGAAAGTAGTGCGCCTTAGGGCTCAAATGACAGCACAAAACGCAGCAAAACACGACATCCATCATATTATTTCTACGCATTACCATGCAATCACAATCAACTTAAGACCGAAAACGTCGCAGTGTGCGATAGATTTACGGCCACACCAGTCAATTTTCGGTGTTTTTAACCCAGCAAAACACAGCACAAGAACTGCTCTCTAAGGAATGGCTGGGAGTGACACGCAGTACGGGGTTGCACTTTGTAAATATTAGCTGTCCCCGTTCCCTATCTAGTCCTTAAGTGTATCGATCAATACAACGCCGCGAGACCAAATCCCCCGAGCTGTTTAGTGTAAAAGCAAATATTTTTTAAGACGTAATCGTAGCTATATTTCTCCACACTATCTGTTTAAACCGGGCTTACACATACGCAATATCCTCCTTTAAAGCTTTTGTCTTCGCCATATGACCCAGTTTTCGTTTACCCTTCTTCTTAGGACTTGTCGAATACGGGGTGATATCTACGTCTGTGGAGAATAAAGTCCTGGAATGCTAAAATATGCTTTAATATAGCTCCTTGCTCGATTCTCCAAGTAATTTACAGGTAGACAGTTGAAACTAAAACATAATGTATAAGCATTTCTCGGTCCCAGAGAGCGGTCAATTTTCGGGTACTCTTAATGACCCAAGTAATCAAACTGCAGAATAACTGATCTCTAAAAGCGTATGTTACCCGGAACCATAAGGGTGGGAGCGATGCACAATACGACGGCGCACTTTGTAAATACCGTATCTTCTATTTTAGAACACTTAAAAAATCTTCTTGCACAGATTAATAACCACAATCCTCCATCCTAGTAATGTCATCTCCTCAATCCAGCGAAAAAATAAAAGTCCTCACAATCGCCTGTCTGGACACATTATAAAATCAATATTGTAGCTACCGATAACTTTGCTTGCACCAGGGCTCGTGATTTGGCAAATAATTTATTATTTATTTTGATAGTACAATTCGACGCCAACCTCGTTACGCAATCGTGTGTTGTGTAAATCCAGGAGATAGAAGCCATCTACACGAAGCTGCTGTAGTGTAAATGGGAGCTCCTCCATTAAAACATACATTAGTTGCATTTTATAATATATATACCCACAGGACGAACACATTTCCCCCATGTATTCCAAAAAGTTGTCACAAATAGTACTTTTGTCTTATCTCCAGCGTTTTGCAGTATCGAACTTGCTGAATTTACTATGCAGATAGATCCGCACATCTATAACAATACCTCACCACAAACGCACTCCATTGGCTACAACAAGCTCACTTTAAGTTACCAAACTATAGGAGTTTTATAAAACACGTTGATTTTCGACGAAAGAATTATGCTTTACCATAGCAGGCATATCAGCTACGTAACATAATGCACACCAGCAGTAAAGTAGACAACACTAGCATACGATTAAACAGGCGATTCTTCGACGGAAGATCAGATAACGTACACACTGCAAAGTTTTTTTACAACCACCAAAGTCGGCTTCTTTAGAGCTCTACCGCGACGTCTGTTTAGAGTATATTAACACTTTTTACTTAAATTCCATCCCATCTAGACTAAAGCACTCTCTGTAAGCGCCAAACGTTTCCAACACAGTAACAGAACTACACCTGCAGTCAACACTAACCTACAACAAACGGATCTAGCCATTCCAACTCGTTTTTACAAACTTTTTGACCCAACTAGCCTGCTGCAAGCTCTGTATACGTCCGTAACAACCTCCAAACGCAACCCAGCCAGGGCTATCCTTACACTCGTCACTAACCCAGTACCAAAAGTTCCTTCAGATACACTCCGCATAAACAAGTTACCACGATCAGTAACAGACAAGATCTCCCAGACACAGTGCATTTTAATAAAGGTTTGATCTCTCCCCACCCAAAAACTGCTTTGGTTGTTTGACCCGTCCCAAACATCCAACCACAACTTTGTTTCCAATGCATAGCCCGGCAGACAATATTTCTGGAACGCTTTCTATCAGTCAATAGACTATATACCTCGAGCATTCGCGCACAAACCACCATCGTATTCCACTCCTTCTAACAAACTAATACTCTCGATAAATATCTGTAACACAGTGTAAAAAATGCTCGACGTGCACACGCACAGAACAGCTAACAAGAAAAGATCTAGATCAGAGCTAATTTCTTATAATCCTTACAAGCAGCAACACAAAATCGTCTACACCATTTCGAACTAATACAACACGAGATTCTTTAACAATCTCCAAGAGCAATCCTTTAGAGACTGAACATATGGTTAAACGCACATCCCAACGTAGCTAACTAGCCGGCCGCGGTGGCCGAGGGGACTGAGGCGCTCCAGTCACGGTCTGCACGGCCACTACGGTCGGGGGTTCGAATCCCCCCTCTGACATGGATATTTGTGCCGTCCTTAGCATAAGGTAGTAGATAAGTAGTTTGTAAGTTTAGGGACTGATGACCCCGTAGTTAAGTCCCATAAGCTTAACAAACATTTGAACATTTTGTAGGTAACTAATCCTCTTTAAGTTATCTAACTCGAAGCTTATCGACCAAAGAACATTAATTTACCACTGAAATCATCTCCGATACGCTACTGAGAGACGTCCATTCGGAAACACAGCTAAAAGAAGATAATTACCCCACATCCACAGCACATAACCATGCTACTAAGTATCTATATGCATTTCCACAATTTTGGATCACATGTGCGTTGCATCGAATCGCATGACTAAACAATTCGAAATAGGTATTTCGCGCAAGCGAGCATGCATACTACATTCCATGCTATATCCGGCTGCAGGCGAGTGCGGACCTGTTAGCTCATCGTAGACGCTGGTTTTGAGCGTGTACGTCCTATACATGTAAAGATACCAGTCGACGCTCGCACCTGACCTAAAGAAGTTATCGGTTTAATTTTCCGATATGTCTTCTGGACTGCTGGAATATCGATAATTGACCCGCAGTACAGAATCTTTGGCACTGTAACATGACATAGATATTCCTTAGATGGGTTTACAGGAAGACCGAAAACTTATTGGGAGACAGCGATGCGTCGATCTAAGGAACCGTTGGTATGTTTCGGAAAGAATTATGTGTTATGTGTATTGTAACAGGGTACGAGGGGGGGGGGGGGTCGACAGTGCCCTCTGTTGTCAAGCGCTCATTTGGGTGCAGTTCCATTAAACAAATGCAATGCGCGCTATCCTCATCAAAGTAGTGTGTGTGCAAAGGTCTTGCATATAAGGTTTTGATTATTTGGATATGTAGCTCAATTTTTTTTTTTTTTTTTTTTAGGAGGATGCTTTAAAAGTTATAATTTTTTTAAAACTTTTAGCATATGCTTATTTTATGTAGCCTGTCGGGAGAACACTGTGTTTGTGAGCGCGCTGGAGATCTATCTACGTTACTGTTAAGCATTTAAACGAGGATCGTTCGTACCGTTTCTGAGAGAAATTGTTAAGGAAATTGTGTTACACGTCTACAGTGTTTGACACTCGCATTTGGGATGGTCGTTACCGTTACATTACGTTCGTCGGCTGTTGTCAGCATCGTCTACAGTTATTTTGCGTAGGCTATCAGACGGAACATTAGTCGTAAAATGCACAGGTGGAGATCGTTACAAGGAGTCTTTTGACCCACATAACCTCTAAGTACATGGCTCTTGTTAGGGAATTGTAACTGTATTACTTTACATTTGCTACTCTATCGAAGTGCTGGATCATTTTACGACGTCATTGGTTGGGTGTTACGTTTGTTTATCGGTTGTAATGACTGGCATTAGCAGAAGACGTGGTGTTAATCAGATACGAGACACCTAACTGCTATGCTATCTCGGATCACTTCTCCTTTAACATTTAAGCAGAAGAACGAGTCCATCCAAGGCATACAACGCAACTAAACTTCCTTAAAGGATGGTTCGATGTATTAAACTATATGTAGCGACGCAATGTCCTAATTGAAACACATGGTATCGGACTTAATATGTGGGAGCGGTGGTCGCTGTCCTGGCGGCTGGCAGGGTTAAATTGTTTACGAAACTCTCGTTTTATTCCAGGTAATTGTACTGTCCGAAGTATGCAATAATAATTGGCTCCTTTTTTTCCCAATGTTGGTGTACGTCTATAAGCAATAACTTTCGTAAAAAAAAAAAAAAAAAAAAAAAAAAAAAAAAAAACTAGGGGCGCGGGTTCGAGTCCCAGATCTGGTCGCGGGGGGGGGGGGCGGTAATCTTTAGGACTGACGGTGGGGTGGAGTTGGGGGGCGGTAGCGGGGGCGGAGACGGGTTCTGTGCTCATGCGAGTGCTTACTTCTGGAGCTAGTTGCCCTTGTTACTGTAAAAAAAAATATAGGTCATTACAATTAAATTGATATGCAAATTTAATTTAATTAAGTGGAGGCGGAGGTCGGACAATTGGGCGCCTGTCGGGGGTGGCGTGTCGGCCAGGTGTGTGACTGGGGGCGGGGGGGGGTTGATGTGGCGTCAGTCTGGCGGGGTGGACAGGTCTGGACGTGTCGGAGGTGCCGCTTATCTGGCGGCGGCGCCGGAGGGTGGATGGGGTGTTGTTTTTCTTGCAATTGTTAAGTGCACACAGTGTTAAGTGCACTTTCATGTAACCTGTCAATCATTCTATTGTTCGAGTGTGGAGGCATTCTTTGATCTGCGGTCCGGCAATTGGCTGAGTGTGCAGTGGCCGGGGTGTGCCCAGGTAGCGAAGTAGTACCCTGGGGTGATACCGCTATAGCTATACTACTTATGTTTGTAGCGCAGTGTGTGACAATTTGCACGCAATAATTTTCCTTATTGATGATTCACCCTATATATATATATATATATATATATATATATATATATATATATATATATATATATATATATATATATATATTCCTGTCCCCTCCCTCTCTTTTTTATCTAAATGAACCATGATCTGAAAGCAAGATAATGTTTGCAAATAAACCAGACTACCACGATCTGACCAAAATTTAAACCTCTATCCTCATTATATAAAAATATATTCAAATGTTTGTTAAGCTTATGGGACTTAACTACGGGGTCATCAGTCCCTGAACTTACAAACTACTTATCAACTACCTTATACTAAGGACAGCACAAATATCCATGCCCTAGGGGGGATTCGAACCCCCGACCGTAGTGGCCGTGCAGACCGTGACTGGAGCGCCTCACTCCCCTCGGCCACCTCGGCCGGCCCTCATTATATAAAATCAGTCTAGAACACCGGTTCCTAAATTGTGTGACGCGACCCACTACTGGGTCTTCGGGTTCATTCAGGATAAAATGTTGTTGTGTGGTCTTCAGTCCAGAGATTGGTTTGATGCAGCTCCACCCTTCTCTTTCCTGATCAAGCCTTTTCATCTCCTCATAAGAATGACAACCTACAGCCATTTGAATCTGCTTACTGTATTCATTTCTTGGTCTCCCTGTGCAATTTTTATCCTACACACTTCCCTCTAATGCTAAATTTACGATTCCTTGATTTCTAAGAATGTGTCCTACCAATTGATCCCTTCTTTTAGTCAAGGTATGCCAGAAATTCCTTTTCTTCCCAGTTTTGTTCAGTACCTCCTCATTAGTTATGCAATCCAACCATCTAATCTTCAGCATTCTTCTGTAACATCACATTTCAAAAAACTCTATACTCTTCTTCTCACTATTGCGTTCAGTAAACGTACCAGTACTGACAATTTCTAACCTAGACAATAGGCAATTAGGATACATAAGCCAGTTCACCACCGATACGTATCACATAAAAGGTGCAGAAAATACTGTGGCAGATTATTTTTCAAGAGTCATTGCAATAAAACTTTCTGTGTAGTATCTCTACAGGTTTGAAACTAAGAGAAATACGACCACAAGCGAGATAGTTACCATATAGTGTGACATCTCACAAAGAAAACGTAGGCCATTCGTACCGCAATGCTTACGTCGAGAGATATACGACAGCATCCATAATTTGGCTCACCCAGAGGTACGAGCGAGAACGTTTTGTTTGGCATGGCATAAAAGGTATTGCCGAAAATGGACACAAGCATGCGTGGCTTGTCGGTTATGTAAAGTAGGTCGACACGTAAAGAAGCCAGTGGGGTAATTTAATACAACTGCCGCTCATTTTTCTGACGACCATCTCGATATAGTCGGGCCACTTCCGATGTCTGAGGGTCATCGTTACGTCCCAACGGCAATAGACAGATGTACGATGTGGGCAGAAGCCGTTCCTATTGAAGACATATCGACAGAGACGGTGTGCAGGAGTTTCTCGGCAACATACCACGATTTGGATGCCCTGTGCAAGTCACGACTGATCAACGCCGACAGTTCGATTCCTCATTATTTTTCGAACTAGCTAATATTTGCGGTTTCCGCCGTCACTGTACAATGAGCTACCACCCTGAAAGTAACAGGATGGTGGAAAGATGGCACAGAATGCTAAAGGCTGCATTAATGTGCCACGGTGACAGTTGGTCGGCAGCATTACCACTGGTGTTATTAGGTTTGCGCACGGTTTACAAACCAGATTTAGGAGCTTCGACAGCCGAACTTTTACATGGAGAGACTTTTCGAGTTCCAAGTGAGTTTTCTGAAGAGCACAAACATAAGCTTTATCAACCATACTTATTAAAAAAGAGTGAAATCACTGGTGGCAAGTCTCCGATCGCTACCATCTAGACATCATGGCAATTGTCATTCTTTTCTCACTGCAGCCACCGTACACAGGCCCTTAACGAGAACTGAAACGAGATACACATACCATGAAACTACAGATTAGAGACAAGCAAAAAGCAGTGTGAATTTATCAAGTTAAATCTGCTCACTTGCTGCCTGAAGACATTCAACAACAAGACAAGCAAGACTTGAATGATTTTTTGCGGCCAACCCAGGAAAAAATACCTCGAAGTCGAACGAGAAAACCATAAAACAAGCAAAACTTGACAGAGGAGACTGAAATAGAAGAAGAAGACCGACAGCCAGTAAAATGATGTTCAGACGGCATCACTTTCGCTTCCTGTATTGCCTTGATTAAATAGTCCAGTGAAATGGTAGTTTGAAGTCGAAAAATTTGGTGTAATTGTTTTTAGTGGTTTATTTTGTGTTTTTTGGGGTGCTGAACACGAATCTGAAGTTTTCCAACAAAAGTTCCCTCGGCAAATATGAGAAATCACCAAAAAACACTAAAAATCACATTTTTTGCGGTTATCAAGTTATAACTCACAAAGCAAGCTATTTACATAAAAAGTGGCCGAGTAGTAAAATAAAGAGGAGAAAATTACCTACAATTTATGTCTGTAACATTTTTCTTTAAGTCGTATGGTTTCCACAAAAAACGGTGGTAAAATAACAGGAAAATCAGTCATTTTTGAAAACAGCAAAAACGATCAAAATGTTCAAAAGTTTGTTAATCTATCGGACCAAACTGCGTGGAGCCGGCCGCGGTGGCCGAGGGGACTAAGGCGCTCCAGTCACGGTCTCCACGGCCACTACGGTCGGGGGTTCGAATGCCCCCTCGGGCATGGATATTTGTGACGTCCTAGTTCGTAAGTAGTTCATAAGTAGTTTGTAAGTTTAGGGACTGATGAACCCTTAGTTAAGTCCCATGGACTATACAAACATTTGAACAAACAAACTGCGTGGTCATCAGTCCGTAGCTTACAAACTACTTAACTCTAGGTAAACTAACCTAAGGACAAACACACCCATGCCCCAGGGAGGACTCGAACCTCCACGGCGAGCAACCGCGCGCTCCGCAGCGAGACGCTTTAGACCGCTCGGCTACTCCACCGTGGCAGCAAAAAAAGAACATTAATATATAGTTTTTATTTCTTGAAATTAAAGATTATTGTAAATCCTTATAAAAGAGACCACCTATTCTGATGATGACATTATCAAATTCGGGATCTCCTTGTTGGCAAGCTACAATAAATCTTGCCTTTAGGTATAGAGGCTGGTCGAAAGTGTTCACATCTGCTTGTTGATTAAAAGATCTGCTCTGTTCTATGAATGCGACTAAAGCTGTATATATTGTATTGTGATCAGATTGTGGAGCGTTTATATGTTTATGTTCTTATGTTTGTATAGTTTATGGGACTTAACTACGGGGTCATCAGTCCCTAAACTTACAAACTACTTATGAACTAACTAATACTAAGGACGGCACAAATATCCATGCCCGAGGGGGGATTCGAACCCCCGACCGTAGTGGCCGTGCAGACCGTGACTGGAGCGCCTCAATCTCCTCGGGGAGCGTTTATAAATGGCAGACAAGCAACATAGGTTGTATGAAAGGGAAGACTAGTTGTGATTTTCTCCATGAAGCCACTCCATCCTGGAATTCCAGGCACATCTTTCCACTTGCCATAAAGCCAAAGTAGATCTGATAAAGAGGCTAATATTGAATCAGGTGATACAAATAGCTGTTTGAGATCATCAATGTTGATATTCTTTAACCCAAGAGAACGTGTCTTCTCAAAATGTTTTAAGGAAACAGCTCCTATCTCACCAATTAGTGGAGCTGGTATTGGTTTCTTTACTTGGACAATTCTTTGATCCGGAGCAATGGCATTTCTAGGAGTAATCAAATGTATTTCCCCCATTGCATGGAAGGTATTGTATCCATCCAATGTACGTGTGTTAAAATCAGCGTTGTCATGAACAAATTGATGGAAAGCTGTCCGATGTATTTGTAGTGGTGGCCTCATGATTGCAGACACTTCAAGATGAACTGCTTCGGAATAAGAGGCGCAAAATCCCCAGGATGAACAACATCGATCAGTTTTCGTGATCCATACTTCTTATAAAAGAAAGCTGATAGCCCAATTTGTAACGTGGAAAGAAGATGGCCTGACAGCACTAATAACACTGTGTGAAATGGCTAAAACTTTTTTTCCACTTGTCAGTGCTTGTTCGCTTCTTCTTGAGTATCAGTCTTTCCAAGAAAACTTTGAGAACCTCCGGGACAAGGCTTTCAGTTTCGTCCATGAAAGAGTCTGGAGGAGGATAGACGTCCATAGTATACGGTACTGATCGTATCTCTTCGAGAATTACATCAGCTACTGTCCCAACTAATCCAAGACGTTCTTCCCGCTCTGACGAACGTCTTTCCATGACCGCGCTTCAGTCAAAATCTGATGGCCTGTATTTTTGAAACATACGACTATATTCTGGTTGATCTTTGATACGATAATAATCTTCCCCATATGTATCCAATAAATGTTGTATTACAGTTCTTATTTCAGGAATTAAGTTGCCCTCTATCTGAGTTATTAGCTGATATAATGAAAGCTGACATTCCTCGTCATTCCTTTCCATAAAATTGAAAATGTAATTCAAAGCCCTCTGAATCTCTTCAGCATAAGAGCCAACGGTTTTCTTTTTAACAGTGTTGGGCCTACTAATGTAAATATTTTTTGAACATTTATCATGGTACTTACAGTTAGCAGCCACCATGTATGTTATCGGCTGGATCCTGTTAATAACTGCTGCACCGAAATAATCTCCATGTAATTGAGCCTGTTTCACAACTGTGTCTTTCATCTCAATTTTCGTCATCAGATGCACCAAATTACGTTTATGAGGAGCCAGTCTTTGTTGTGACCTTGTGTACTGTTCAGGAATAACTGTTCCACACTCAAAACAATATGTTATCCGATGGAAATAGTTAGAGGATGATCTTAATTTTCCCGAAGATGTGCTTGGTTCCGCAGCTTTCTTCAAGTAGGCACCTATCATTCTTTCATCCATTCACTTTTCTGGCATGAAACATGTGCGCTGACAGATGTTTTACCCGCTAAAACAGCCACCTTCCTATCATTTCTTCTTTTACTAGCATCACGTAAAGTTTCTATTCCTTTTTCCTTGACCACTATCACTGCACCCTCACCTAAATCTTTTTCACAAATAAAACACTTATCACTCGACATTGCGCCCGAGTTGTTGCGCTATATCTCAACGAAAACATTCAAACATAGCTTCACGTCGTTGAGAGAAAGGGAATTAACATGATCACGGCAGCGAACGTACACAAACTGGAGAATTGAGTACAGTTCAGTGCTTCGGCAGGAAGACCCCCCCTCCCCCCTATTTAAGGGCAGCGGCCGCAAAGGTGGGACGGAGCGGCGGGCCGCAGCCACGGGTAGACGAACAGCGCGGGCGCGCAGCTGAGTGCAATAAGGACAAAAGTAGGAGCTGCTTCCATGGTTCGCAAGGTAAACACGTTGAAAGGCAAGGAACTGCGATGAAATAATCCATCCGAAAAAAACATACTATTTTTTTCTATTTTCCAAAATTTACTGATTTCACCGTTTTTTCAACGCTGTTTTATGTGGAAACCATACGACGTACAAAACAAATGTTACAGACATAAATTGTGCGTAATTTCCTCCTCTTCATTTTATGACTGGGCCACTTTTTGTGTAAATAGCTTGCTTTGAAGTTACAAGCTGAAACCACTGACAATTGCGATTTTTAGTTGTTTTTTGATGATTTCCCATATTTGCCGATGGAATTTTTGTTGGAAAACCTCAGATTCGTATTCAGCAGCCCAAAAACATAAAATAAGCCACTAACAACAATTACACCAAATTTTTCGACTTTGAGGCCTTTTTGTGCACGATTAGACTGGACTAAAATTACTATCAGTTACTTTAAATCATTACCTTTCTTCCTTTTAGAACGTGCAATCGTATAAACAGTTTCGCGAAGTCATGTAGACGTTTTTTCCTGTTTGTTATTTGCGTAAACAAACTTACAAGGCGAACAGTCTGAACATTATTTTACTGCGGAAAGTATCATAAAGTTTATTTAAACCATTCAACAGCTTAACAGTTTCAGCTGCTGTGATCAACATTTCCAGAAAGTAGCTACGGGTACTTTCCGTAAGTTTTCTCTGTAATGTTATTGGCCCACTTTAGGTTACGGTAGTAACACTAACCACCCCCATGAACCACAGACATTGCCGAAGTGGGGTGGCTTGCGTGCCTCAACGATGCAGATAGCCGTACCGTAGGTGCAACCACAGCGGAGGGGTATCTGTGGAGAGGCCAGACAAACGTGTGGTTCCTGGAGAGGGGCAGCAGCCTTTTCAGTAGTTACAGGGGCAACAGTCTGTATGATTGACAGAGCTGGCCTTGTAACATCAGCTAACGTGGCTTTGCCACACAGCTACTGCGAACGGCTGAAAGCAAGGGGAAACTACAGCCGTTACTTTTCCCGAAGACATGCAGCTCTACTGTATGGAAATATGATGGCATCCTCTCAGGTAAAATATTACGGAGGTAAAATAGTCCCCCATTCGGATCTCCGGGCGGGGACTACTCAGGAGGATGTTGTCATCAGGAAAGACAATACTGGCATTCTACGGATCGGAGCGTGGAATGTTAGATCCCTTAATCGGGTAGGAAAATTAGAAAATTTAAAAAGGGAAATGGATAGGTTGAAGTTAGATATAGTGGGGATTAGTGAAGTTCGGTGGCAGGATGAACAGGATTTCTGGTCAAGTGAGTACAGGATTATAAGTACAAAATCAGTTGGGGGTATCACAGGAGTAGGACTGATAATGAATAAGAAAATAGGAATGCGGGTAAACTACTATGAGCAGCAAAGTGATCGCATTATCATTGTCAAGATAGATACGAAGCCAACACCGACAACAGTAGTACAGGTTTATATGCCAACTAGCTTTGCCGATGATGAGGAGATCGAAGAAATATATGAGGAGCTAAAGGAAATTATTCACACAGTTAATGGAGAGGAAAACTTAATTGTGATGGGAGACTGGAATTCGGTAGTAGGAAAAGGAAGAGAGGGGAAAATAATAGGTGAATATGGACTGGGCAGGAGGAATGAAAGAGGAAGTCGTCTGATAGAATTTTGCACGGAACATGATTTAATCGGAACAAACACGTGGTTTAAGAATCACAAAAGAAGGTTGTATACGTGGAAGAGACCAGGAGACACCGGAAGGTATCAGATAGATTTTATAATGGTAAGACATAGATTCCGGAACCAGGTTATAAACTGCAAGACATACCAAGGGGCAGATGTAGACTCTGACCATAACTTGTTAGTCATGAACTGTAGGCTGAAGCTGAAAAAACTGCAGACAGGTAGGAAAATAAGGAGATGCGACTTAGATAAATTGAAGGAAAGTGAAGTTCTGGAGAATTTCAGAGGGAGATTTAGGCAACAATTGACAGAAACAGGGGGAAATAAAACAGTAGAAGAGGAATGGGTATCATTCAGAGATGAAATAGTGAATGCAGCACAGGACAAAATAGGTAGAAAGGCAAGACCTGCAAAAAATCCTTGGGTATCACAGGAAATACTAAATTTAATTGACGAAAGAAGAAAATATAAAAATGCAGTAAATGAAACAGGCAAAATGGAGTACAGACGACTAAAAAATGAGATTGCCGGCCGCGGCGGCCGAGGGGATTGAGGCGCTCCAGTCACGGTCCGCACGGCCACTACGGTCGGGGGTTCGAATCCCCACTTGGGCATGGATATTTGTGCCGTCCTTAGTTGTAAGTAGTTCATAAGTAGTTTGTAAGTTTAGGGACTGATGACCCCGTAATTAAGTCCCATAGACTCTACAAACATTTGAACATTTGAAAAAATGAGATTGACAGGAAGTGCAAAATGGCTAAGCAGGAGTGGCTAGAACTCAAATGCAAATCTGTAGAAGAATGTATAACAAGGGGAAAAGTAGACACCGCCTACAGAAAAATAAGAGAGACATTTGGGGACAAGAAAAGCAACTCTACGAATATCAAGAACTCAGATGGGAAACCAGTTCTCAGCAAAGGAAGGGAAAGCTGAAAGGTGGAAAGAGTACATAGAGCAGCTCTACAAAGGAAATGAACTTAGAGACGATGTTGTAGGAAGGGAAGAGGAAGTAGATCAAGATGAAATAGGAGATACTATACTGAGAGATGAATTTGACAGAGCCTTGAAACACCTAGGTCGGAACAAGGCCGCAGGAGTAGATGACATAACCGCAGAGCTACTAAAGTCTCTGGGAGAGCCAGCCATGACAAGACTATTTTAACTAGTGTGCAGGATGTATGAGACAGGCGAAATACCCTCAGACTTTAAGAAAAATGTAATAATCCCCATTCCAAAGAAATCAGGTGCGGACAGGTGTGAAAATTACAGAACCATCAGTTTGATAAGTCATGGCTGCAAAATTTTAACACGAATTATCTACAGGAGAATGGAAAAGCTGGTAGAAGCTGACCTCGGGGAAGATCAGTTTGGATTCAGGAGGAACATAGGAACCCGGGAGGCAATAACTTTACGTCTTATCTTAGAAGATAGATCAAGGAAAGGCAAACCTACATTTTTAGCTTTTGTAGATTTGGAGAAAGCATTTGACAATGTTGACTGGAATATACTCTTTCAAATTCTGAAGTCAGCAGGGGTAAAATATAGGGAAAGGAGAGTTATTTATAACTTGTACAAAAGCCAGACCGTAGTTATTAGACTCGAAGGGCATGAAAGGTAAGCATCAGTTTGGAAGGGAGTAAGACAGGGTTGTAGCCTTTCTCCGATGTTATTCAATTTGTACATCGAGCAGGCGGTGAAGGAAAGCAAGGAAAAATTTGGAATAGGGATTAAAGTTCAGGGTGAAGAAATAAAAACATTGCGTTTTGCTGATGACATTGTAATTCTATCAGAGACAGCAAAAGACCTGGAGGAGCAGTTGAATGGAATGGACAGTGTGTTGAAGAGAGCGTATAAAATGAACATTAACAAGATCAAAACAAAAATAATGGAATGCGGTCTTAGAAAATCAGGCGATGCTGAAGGAATTAGATTAGGTAACGAAACAATGAAGGTGGTAGATGAGTTTTGTTAATTGGGTAGTAAAATAACATGCGATGGTCGCAGTACAGAGGATATAAAATGCAGAATGGCAATGGGAAGAAAAGCATTTTTGAAAAAGAGAAATTTGCTAACATCGAATATTAATTTAAGGGTAAGGAAGTCTTTTCTGAAGGCATTTGTGTGGAGTGTTGCCTTGTACGAGAGTGAAACATGGACGATAAGCAGTGCGGACAGGAAGAGAATAGAGGCTTTTGAAATGTGGTGCTACAGAAGAATGCTGAAAATTAGGTGGGTAGATCGCATAACTAATGAAGAGGTACTGAACAGAATTGGTGAGAAAAGGAATTTTTGGCATAGCCTGACTAAAAGAAGGGATCGCTTGGTAGGACACATTCTTAGACATCGGGGAATCGTAAATTTAGCATTGGAGGGAAGTGTGTGGGGTAAAAATCGCAGAGGGAGACCAAGAGACGCGTAGAGTAAGCAGATTCAAGTGGATGTGGGTTGCCGTTCTTATGAGGAGATGAAAAGGCTTTCTCAGGATAGAGTAGGGTGGAGCGCTGCATCAAACCAGTCTCCGGACTGAAGACCTTAACAACAACAACAGTAACACTAAAAGTGGGCCTTTGCTATCGTCTTTTGACAGTTCGAAATTTAAATGAAAATAACGGCTTAACCATGCACCTGACTCGAAAATTGAATAACCGAATTTGTAGAGGAGAACATTCTCTTTGCTCTCTTATGTTTTTCTATATCTCGTATCGTTTCAGAGATATTTGCAAATATAACGGAGTTTTGCACCCTCCATTAAATTAACGAAAACCAGCCGTTCGCAGATGTCACGTGACATTTCTCGCCCAGAACTGTCTCTGGCATACGACATCTTGCGTTGCGTATTTGATGATTTTCTTATTCTAACTTACACGCTGTCATTTCAAAGCAATAGTACACTGAATAATTAACAAAAAGACGTCGTTCTTAGTACGGTAAATGATAATCTAGTGTCTACAAATGCCATATTATCATCAGTTAACAACGGCCATCAATAGTATGAGATTAAAGAACGCAAGTCCTAACTGTTAACTGTAGCGTAGTGGGCAATGTGTTGGACTGTGACGCTCAATGTCAGTGGTTTAGAACCCGCCAGTACCTGCTTTTTTTTCTTCTTTTTCTACAAGGTTTTCAGACACTGTTATTAATTAATTTTTTTATTATTTAGATTATTATTTTGGGCCTAAATGTTTGCAAAAACTCATAAAACTACATATCTGAAATAGACCTTAAAACACGTCAGTGCGATTTTTTTTGCCGCAACCCCAATTTGTATTCCGTCATTTCATCTATTCAATCAATTCGTGTATTAATTTCATCCACCTTTGTCAAAAGTATTTAATCAGATTTGTATCCGATTATTCTATGATAGAAATTTCAACAAAAATCCTTAATATTTTAATCGCGGAGTTTAATATTAATGCATACAGGCAACAACACAAAAGTAATGTTACACTGTCATTGTTGACGAACTACACTACCTGAGCATTCTTCTAATGAATCTGTATAATATCCACCTTCCCCATGATAAATTTTACATAGTCGTTCCATTTCAGATCTTTCCAAGTGCGTACTCAAAAATATTTTATGGAAGATGCCACTTGTATGTCCTCCTATTACGTAGTCATATAAAAAGGATCTTTATTTATATGTAAACACAGGTCTTAAAACTTTTTTATGTTGAGGGTCAATCGTCATTTCCTCTACCGTGCATCGATATGCTGCAAAACCTCCTACGTTTAGCTACTCTTTTCCAGTGTTGCGTTCCTCGATTTTGGTCCAGCAGTATCTGCAAAAACCCTCACTGAACTTCCTATTATATCTACGAGTCATTTATGTATAGGCTGTCGGACTTAAATTTATCACCACACATAACTGGACGTTGTAGCTTACACAATGGTCGTTACATACGAGATAGCTTTCCGACAGAAGATAATTGCTAATAGAAATTTATTGAAGTAATAGAACTCTGTGCGCCTGTAATGTTGTATACAGGCGCAAGAGAATTTATAGGCTGTCGTATCCGAGCGGGAGTTTTGGCCTATTGCGAATTAAAGTGTCAAATGGTACATTTTTATAAGTTAGAATTGATTTCAATACACATGTTAAAATGAGGCAAGTGTCTTATTTAACAGTCGTCTCTATTTACTCTCTTCTGTGATATTTTCCCCTGCAAATAAAAGAAGTTTGATGCCGAGGATTGCAGTGAGGACACCGATTAGTGGGTTCCTCAAAACTCATCCTTTTCAAGTAATTCTAGGCGACCGTCGAATAGAGTATGCAATAATTTGGGAAGCTACGCGAGAGCGGAGTAATCTGTGATGTTAGAAAAGTTGAAAGTTCATGAAGCTGCAGGATGACTCACTTCATCTAAAACTCACTTCTTACTTACACAAGAGGACACCACAACGTGCGACAGGGGATTTGAAAGAATGTACTATAAGACAGTATAAAAGAAAAACAACTTTTGTTTTTATTTCTTTTTTTAATTTGATACCTTATAGTATTTCCTATACAATCCATAGGTTGAAAAATTACGTAAAAGATTGGCATTGGTTCCAACGCAATACGTCAATTACTCCAGAAAAACTGCAAAGCGAGTTTCATTATTGACATACGAGGGTTAGAACTTAAAAAGAGACAACTATTTATTCATAAACGGTAAAAAAAAGCATGGAAGGCGTAGAATACCGTTATCAGAGCCTGTTCTGTTGATGGTGCGAATGGAGCGGTCTTCTGTCTGTCGAATCTTGGAACAGTTCTGAAGCGAATTGCACGAAGTGATTCCTTCATCTTCGAAATCAAATCAAAGTCACATGGACTGAAGTCTTGGGAGTATGTGGATGCTACAGAACTTCCCAGTTCCATCGACCGAACGGAGCAGCCGTAACTTGCGCTGTATGGGGCAGCGCTTTGTTGTGCAAAATGATGGACAGGTTTCGCAGAAAGTGTTGCTGCTTCTTTCGTATGATGGCACTGTCGGGCTGTACCTTTGGCATATTCAATCTTGATCCAACTCCGTTGTTCCTGTTTCGAAAACATAGTGACACCGTTACGTTAGTCAGCTCGCTCACAAGTGACTGTGTTTGCCTCGATTGTGACGTGGGACGGGCGAGTCAATTTGCTCGTAGGTAAGGTAGGTGTGTCAACAACGTGTGCTATCAGCGACAGTAGTAGATTCCATTGCATAGTGTCTGCATAGCACTGCTGCCGCTATTTGAGTTCCAACCAACGTAAATATATCCATTTTCAATATTTATGCTTTCACCGTTTGTCCTTTTGTTTAAAGGATAGACTTATCATAAAATAGATTCTTTTGAATTGTGGAAACTATAAAAGCCTACAACTACACAATTTTTAGCGAATTAAGGTGTAAAATATTACATTTACAGGTGAAAATATTGAAAATAAAATGACTCCAGTTAGATTCGAACACGCGTCCCTTCCGTTTGCAAACCGTCAGACTGTCCACAAAATGATAAAGCAGATGTGAAACGGTTTTTCAAATCAAATGTTTGTAAATCTATCGGACCAAACTGCGTGGTAATCAGTCCGTAGCTTACAAACTACTTAAACCTAGGTAAACTAACCTAAGGACAAACACACACACCCATGCCCCAGGGAGGACTCGAACCTCAACGGCGAGCAGCCGCGCGCTCCGCAGCGAGACGCTTTAGACCGCTCGGCTACTCCACCGCGGCGAAACGGTTTTTCCCGTAGTAATGTTACCGACGTGGAAATGCTGCATTTAATCCATTTCCACCTGCTGGAATAATGATTTTCAAAATAAGTGATAGGATGAGTAAGTTGCAATGAATCTCGACATGTATACTAACATGACAACAAAAGCAGATTCGCAGGTAGATGTGGACTACCCCATACAATCTACTCGGACGATGCAAAGACGTTCCATGCAGGTAATGCTGAACTGTCTGAAATATGGAGTGCATTATGTAACCCAAAGACTCAGCGTGCCCTAGCCAGGGATGCCATTTCATGGAAATTTATCGCCCCCCGTGCTGCTTGGTGGGGAGGGTTTTGGGAGAGGATGGTGCGTACCATCAAACAATGCCTACAAAGAGTACTTGGTCAATCAAGGTTAACGGAAGAGCAGCTTAATACCACGCTGATTAATATCGAAGCCGCAGTGAATTCGAGACCAATTTCTCAAGGGGACGACGATGAACCTTTAACACCAGCCCACTTTCTTGTTGGTGAAGGACTACCTACAGTGCCAACAGGACCAGAACCGTCGACTAGATATGTTTTGACAAAAGAATTCATGCTGCAACAGAAGTAGACAGATGACTTTTGGAAGCGATGGACTAAAGAATATTTATTGCAACTTAGAAGCTTCCACGGAGTTCGGGGTACTTTCGACAAGAGCCATCAAGTTCCGCCCCGGTGATGTTGATCTGGTACAAGAAGATGGATGCCCGCGCCTCCTACGGAAGAAAGCAAGAATAGAGAGACTAGTCGAAGGAAGAGATCAGGAAGTACGAACAGTAATTCTATGCACACCAGGACACCAGATAGTTCGTCCCGTACAACTGGTCATCCCCCTGGAGGGTGACCACGATGGGGAGGATGTTACGAATTGATAATATATTATTTTACAACGTCTACATCTACATCTACATACATACTCCGCAATTCACCGTAAGGTGCTTGGCTTGGCGGAGGGTACACTGTACCACTACTAGGCATTTCCTTTCCTATTCCACTCCCAAATTGAACGAGGAAAAAAGAATGCCTATATGCCTTCCGTACAAGCCCTAATTTCTCTTATCTTTTCTTTGTGATCTTTACGCGAAATGTAAGTAGGCGGCAGCAAGATCGTACTACACTCAGATTCAAATTCCGGCCCTCTAAATTTCCTCAACAGAAATTCACGAAAAGAACGTCGTCTTTCTTCCAGCGATCCCCAATTGAGTTGCCGGAGCATTTCCGTGACACTCGCGCATTGGTCGAACCTACCGGTAACAAATCTAGCTGCTCGCCTCTGAACCGCCTCTATGCCTTCCTTTAAACTGATCTGCTGCGGGTCCCAAACACTTGAGCATAAACTCAAGACGTGGTCGTACAAGCGTTTTATACGCGGTCTCCTTTACAGGTGAAGTACATTTTCCGAAAATTCTCCCAATAAACCGAAGTCGGCTGTCCGCCTTACTCACAACTATCCTTACAGGCTCGTTCCATTTCATATCACTCTGCAATGTTACGCCTAGATATTTGAACGACGCGACAGCTTCAAGAAACTCACTACTAATGCTGTATTCGAACATTATGGGATTGCTTTTTCTACTCATGCGCATCACCTTACATTTTTCTACATTGAGAGCTACTTGCCATTCTTCGCACCAACTAGAAATTTTGTCTAAGTCATCCTGTATGCTATTACAGGAAGTTACAGACGACACCCTCCCATACACCGCAGCATCATCAGCAAACAGCTGCAAATTACAACTTACTCTGTCCATCAGATCATTTATATAGATAGAAAATAATAGCGGTCCTATCACACTCCCCTGGGGCACGCCTGACGATACACTCGTCTCTGATGAACACTCGCCGTCGAGAACAACGTACTGCGTTCTATTACTTAGGAAGTCTTCCAGCCAGTCACAAATCTGTGAACCTATTCCATAAGCTCGTATCTTCGTTAGCAGTCTGCAGTGTGGCACCGTGTCGAACGCCTTTTTAAGTCGAGAAAAACACAATCCGCCTTTTGCCCTTCATCCATGGCTCGCAAGATGTCATGTGAGAAAAGGGCAAGCTGAGTTTCACATGAACGATGTTTCCTAAACCCGTGCTGATTCATGGAAAGAAGCTTTTCCGTTTCAAGGAAATTTACTATATTCGAACTGAGAATATGCTCTAAAATTCTACATGAAACTGATGTCAACGATATTGGCCTGTAATTGTGTGGGTCAGTTCTCTTTCCTTTCTTATAAACGGGAGTCACCTGCGCTTTTTTCCAATCACTAGGAACTTTGCGCTGAATTAAAGATTCGCGATAAATGCAAGCTAAGTAGGGGACCAATGCCGCTGAATAGTCTTTGTAAAACCGAACTGGTATTCCATCCGGACCAGCAGACTTTTTCGTATTTTGCTCTCTCAGCTGCTTCTGTACACCGGAAATACCTATTGCTATGCCCCCATTTCGGAATTAGTACGTTGATCAAATGATGGTACATTTGTGCGGTCCTCCTGCGTGAAAGATTTCTTAAAGGTTAAATTTAGAACTTCATCTTTCCGTTTGCTTTCTTCTATTACTGCCCCGGAATGATCAACGAGTGACTGGACAGTGGGCTTGGACCCGCTTATCGATTTTACATAGGACCAGAATTTTTTCGGGTTCTCGGAAAGATCTTTTGCTAAGATATGGCTGTGATAATTATTGTATGTTTCACGCATCGATCTTTTTATAGACGCACAAATCTCTACTATCTTTTGCCTGTCATCATTTGCGTGTTCCTTTTTGAATCGAGAGTGCAACAGCCTTTGCTTTCTCAGACGCTTTCTAACATTATTATTATACCACAGTGGATCTTTTTCATTCTTAATCGTCTTTACTGGCACATGTTTCTCTAACCCTTTATTAACAATACACTTAAATTTAGTCCACAATTCCTCTATATCCATAGTCCCGGAATTAAAAGATGCCCATTCATTTTCTAAGTGCGATCGTAAGTAGTATAATGGTGGGGGTTTCAGCACAGTGACCTTGAACTTTCGCCCGTCGAAGATAGGGTCATTGACCCCTCCTACCTCGGCCAATTACCGAACCGCAGATCAAAGGATGCCGCCACAGGATGATTGATAGGTCTTCCTGGAAGAACGAAAGATGATTGACAGTTTACATTTAGGTCCTTTTGATTCGCTACTTGTCCGACCGCTAATCAAAGGACGCCGGCATAATGTACTTAAGGATGATTGACAGGTTGCAACACCTCCCTCGGCCACACACGACGCCCCACCTCCCGACCCCCCCCTCCACCCCTCGGTGCCGCCGCCAGACAGGCAGCACCTCCGACAGGTCCAGACCTGTAGACCCATCGACATGTCGGTACTCGCACCCTGGACCACACACCTGGCCGGTTCGACGCCCCCCTCCACCCCTCGTCACCGCCGCGAGACAGGCAGCACCTCCGACAGGTCCAGACCTGTAGACCCCTCGACATGTCTGTACTCGCACCCGCGACCCCTACTCGCTCGGCCGATTGCCGGACCGCCGCCTCCGCCGCCGACAGATGCTACCCCCTCCTCCTCCACGCTAGCGACCGGTTCTCAAAGGACGCCGCCACCCGCCCTACCCGCGAGAACAAACAATACCGCGACGATTGTCTTGACCGCACGGACACCGCCCCACAGGCCGACCCCTGCTCTCTTTTTACGGCGACCGCGCCCCGACAGGTCAGCAGCCAATTAAATTGCATATTTATTATTAAGCGCGCCGCAGCGATCCGTACGCCAGATCTCGATTTATGTAACAACAACAATTTCCGCCGTTTATTATTATTCTTGGAAAAAAATAAAGCTACCACAGTGTTCTTCGTATGCTAAAAAACAATTTAGAACAGAAATGCTTAGTTGGTCTCGTATACTACAGCATGTAGTATTAAATATTAAAACTCGTATGCAAAATTTGCAAGTAAGAATTTCCACTCCCATCTCTCTCCACGCTCTTCGCATAGACTACAACCGACAGACGTGTTTAATAATAATAATAATAGCGCAGGTTACGGTAACGAACGCCACAAACTTACGTATCCATCTTAACATATACTCTTTCGATATACAGAAACAATTCTAACGAAAAGAAAAGAAATGGTCCGTTTTCGGAATTCGACCGCAACCTTAGATCTATAAATGTATCTCTTCGTTTAGACGATGCAAGCAACAGCCATCGAACGGAATGTAACTTGTATGCCAACAACTCATTCGATAAAACTGCAACAGCGGCATCAGCAGAAGACGGCATATTGTTTATACAAAAATTCCAAATAACGAAAATCGGCAATGACATCTAGCACAACGTCTCTAAATATACATCTGCAAAGCACCGTTAAACTCGTATGCAAAATTTGCAAGTAAGAATTTACATTCCCGTCTCTCTCCAGCCGTGTTTAATAATAATAGCGCAGGTTAGATAATAAACGCCACAAACTTACTTATCCATCTTAACATAAACTCTTTCGATATACAAAAACAATTCTAACCAGAGCCAATTAACGAAAAGAAAAGAAATGGTCCGTTTCGGAACTCGACCACAACCTTGCATCTATAAATGTATCTCTTCGTTTAGACGATGCAAGCAATAGCCATCGAACGGGATGAAACTTGTATGCCAACCACTCTTTCGATAAAACAGCAACAACAGCGGCAAGCAGCAGAATACGACATAGTGTTTATACAAAAATTCCAAATAACGAAAATCGGCAATGACATTTAGCACAAAGTCTCTAAATAAACATCTGCAAGCACCGTTAACAATCGTCCAGAACGCAGAGCGCTCTCTCGGCAGACTACATAAAAGAAACATATGCTAAGTGTTTAAACAAAAACACCTAAGTTACATCTCCAAATGATCAAAACCTTCTATGCAGACGCACCATTCTGACAAGGATAGCTCGCAATGCATTTATTTAATGGAGCTGAGCCATGCCGAAAGTTCCGAAATTTAACACACTCTCTCTCTTTAGCGATCTTGCCCTGTTACGTTTCCTTCTTCTTAGATCGAGGTATAACTGCGCATTCCGAGAGTTCGGGTATTTTAATTTCACCTCTTATTTCCTTGCTACAGCAGTACACATCCCATCTAAGAAATCTCTATGTCCTGTTACGATGCAAACTACATTTATCTGACACCGATATTCCACCGCCCCAGATGACATTTAATCCCTATTGTGCAATGGAGAGTCGAAATAAAAGAAAAATACGTGAAATAATTTACCGATTCCGACAGTCTACACTAAAACTTTTCGAAATTATTGGCCTTACAACACCCTTATTCGACAATACAGCAACCACAGAACCGAAGTTACCTGCCCAATGCAACACAGATTTCCAGCTCGACCCGCCCTTTACCCACAAAATTCCTACTCCGAACTAAGATTTATTATTTTAATTACAAGTAGATGTCCACCGCAAACGAAGACGCTAACCTACACGCCACAACACATGATTCTATATAGGACATAGAGTGTTTACAATTTTTGTTTTGTTTATTACAGTACAACTGAGTACATGCAACGTAATGTTCGCAAACATATCGCAACCAACTCCCGCACACTTCGATCATAACCTGCTCTCTAAGGAATGGATGGGAGTCACACACAGTACAAACACGTTTGTCGTGTGTTCCGCCAGTACAACTATGCGAGACCAATCCCCCCGCCTGTTTACTGTAAAAGCAAATATTTTTCCCCACACTATCTGTTTAAACTGGGCTTGCACATATACAATAGCCTCCTTTTAAAAGCATGTGTCTTCGCCATATAACCCAGTTTTCGTTTACCCTTCTTCTTCTTCTTCTTAGGACTTGTGGAATAACGTAGACGATATCTACGTCTGTGGATAATAAAGTCCTGGAATGCTAAAAAAAATATAGTTCCTTGCTCGACTCTACAAGTAATTTACAGTCGAAACTAAAAAACAAACATAATGTCCGAGAGAGCGGTCAGTTTTCTGGTACTCTTAATACCCAAGTATCAAATCTAAAAGCGTTTGCACAGTACAACGGCGCACTTTGTAAATACCGTATCTTCTCTTTTAGGACACTTAAACAATCTTCTTACACAATCCTCCATCCTGGTAATACCATCTTCTCGACCCGGCGAAAAAATAAAAGTCCTAACAATTAACTGCCTGGACTCTTTATAAAATCGATATCTTTGCTTACACCAGGGCTCGTGATTTTTCGACAAATTTATTTTGGTTCTACAATTCGACGCCAACCACGTTAAGCAGTCGTTTCCTCGCCCGCAACCACTTTGATATTGCTCCTCCCATCCGAAAGTCATGCTCGGATACGAACGCCACTCGGTTAAAGTATTGTCCAAAAATCCAGGAGATAGAAGCCATCTACACGAAGCTGCTGCTGTAGTATAGATGGGAGCGCCTCCATTAAAAAACATCGATTAGCTGCAGTTTATAAGATATATACCCACAGGACGTACATATTTCCCCCCATCTATTCCAGAAATAGTAACTTCGTCTTATCTACAACGTTTGCAGTATCGAACTTGCGGAATTTACTACACACACACACGCGCGCACTCCATTGGCTACAACTAGCGCACTTTAAGTAACGAAACTATAGGAGTTTTATAAAACACGTTGATTTTCGACGAAAGAATTATGATTTACCGCAGCAGGCATATCCGCTACGTAAACGTGTTGCACACCAGCCGTAAAGTAGCCAACACTAGCATACGATTAAACAGACGATGCTTCGACGAAAGATCAATGCACCACAAAAGTCAGTTTTCGTTACAGCTTTACCGTGACGTATATATTTAGGGTATATCGACACTTTTTACTTACATTCCGTCCCATCTAGCCTAAAGCACTCTCTGTAAGCGCCAAACATTTCCAACACAGTAACAGAACTACACCTTGCAGTCAACACGAACCTACAACAACAGAAGAATCTAGCCATTCCAACTCGTTTTTCTTTGTCCCAACTAGCATGCTGCTAGCTATGTATACGTTCGTAACAACCCAGACAGAGCTATCCTTACATCCGTCACTAACCCAGTACCAACTCTAAACAAGTTACCACAGATGGTGTTATAACCGCGATCAGTAACAGACAAGATCTCCCAGACACACAGCGTTTTAATAAAGTTTCGATATCGCTCTCTCTCCACCCAATAACTACGTTGGTTGCTTGACCTGTCCCTAACATCCAACCACAACTTTGTTTCCCATGCATAGCCCGGCAGACAATATTTTCTGGAACGCTCTCTATCAGCCAATAGACTATATACCTCGAGCATTCGCGCACAAATCACCATCGTATTCCACTCCTTCTAACAAATTATTACTCTCGATAAACATCTGTAACACAGTGTAAATAAATGAGCGACGTGCACACGCACAGAACAGCTAACAAGAAAAGATCTAGATCCAAGCCAAGTTCTTATAATCCTTACAAGCAGCAACGCAAAATAGTCTACACCATTTCGAACTAATGCAACACCAGATTTTTTTTAACGATCTCCAAGAGCAATCCTTTAGAGACTAAACATACGATTAAATGCACCTCCAATGTAGGTAACTAATCCTCTAACTCAAAGTGGTTGCGGGCGAGGAAACGACTGCTTAACGTGGATGGCGTCGAATTGTAGAACCAAAATAAATTTGTCGAAAAATCACGAGCCCTGGTGTAAGCAAAGATATCGATTTTATAAAGAGTCCAGGCAGTTAATTGTTAGGACTTTTATTTTTTCGCCGGGTCGAGAAGATGGTATTACCAGGATCGAGGATTGTGTAAGAAGATTGTTTAAGTGTTCTAAAAGAGAAGATACGGTATTTACAAAGTGCGCCGTTGTACTGTGCAAACGCTTTTAGATTTGATACTTGGGTATTAAGAGTACCAGAAAACTGACCGCTCTCTCGGACATTATGTTTGTTTTTTAGTTTCGACTGTAAATTACTTGTAGAGTCGAGCAAGAAACTATATTTTTTTTAGCATTCCAGGACTTTATTATCCACAGACGTAGATATCGTCTACTTTATTCCACAAGTCCTAAGAAGAAGAAGAAGAAGAAGGGTAAACGAAAACTGGGTTATATGGCGAAGACACATGCTTTTAAAAGGAGGCTATTGTATATGTGCAAGCCCAGTTTAAACAGATAGTGTGGGGAAAAATATTTGCTTTTACAGTAAACAGGCGGGGGGATTGGTCTCGCATAGTTGTACTGGCGGAACACACGACAAACGTGTTTGTACTGTGTGTGACTCCCATCCATTCCTTAGAGAGCAGGTTATGATCGAAGTGTGCGGGAGTTGGTTGCGATATGTTTGCGAACATTACGTTGCATGTACTCAGTTGTACTGTAATAAACAAAACAAAAATTGTAAACACTCTATGTCCTATATAGAATCATGTGTTGTGGCGTGTAGGTTAGCGTCTTCGTTTGCGGTGGACATCTACTTGTAATTAAAATAATAAATCTTAGTTCGGAGTAGGAATTTTGTGGGTAAAGGGCGGGTCGAGCTGGAAATCTGTGTTGCATTGGGCAGGTAACTTCGGTTCTGTGGTTGCTGTATTGTCGAATAAGGGTGTTGTAAGGCCAATAATTTCGAAAAGTTTTAGTGTAGACTGTCGGAATCGGTAAATTATTTCACGTATTTTTCTTTTATTTCGACTCTCCATTGCACAATAGGGATTAAATGTCATCTGGGGCGGTGGAATATCGGTGTCAGATAAATGTAGTTTGCATCGTAACAGGACATAGAGATTTCTTAGATGGGATGTGTACTGCTGTAGCAAGGAAATAAGAGGTGAAATTAAAATACCCGAACTCTCGGAATGCGCAGTTATACCTCGATCTAAGAAGAAGGAAACGTAACAGGGCAAGATCGCTAAAGAGAGAGAGTGTGTTAAATTTCGGAACTTTCGGCATGGCTCAGCTCCATTAAATAAATGCATTGCGAGCTATCCTTGTCAGAATGGTGCGTCTGCATAGAAAGTTTTGATCATTTGGAGATGTAACTTAGGTGTTTTTGTTTAAACACTTAGCATATGTTTCTTTTATGTAGTCTGCCGAGAGAGCGCTCTGCGTTCTGGACGATTGTTAACGGTGCTTGCAGATGTTTATTTAGAGACTTTGTGCTAAATGTCATTGCCGATTTTCGTTATTTGGAATTTTTGTATAAACACTATGTCGTATTCTGCTGCTTGCCGCTGTTGTTGCTGTTTTATCGAAAGAGTGGTTGGCATACAAGTTTCATCCCGTTCGATGGCTATTGCTTGCATCGTCTAAACGAAGAGATACATTTATAGATGCAAGGTTGTGGTCGAGTTCCGAAACGGACCATTTCTTTTCTTTTCGTTAATTGGCTCTGGTTAGAATTGTTTTTGTATATCGAAAGAGTTTATGTTAAGATGGATAAGTAAGTTTGTGGCGTTTATTATCTAACCTGCGCTATTATTATTAAACACGGCTGGAGAGAGACGGGAATGTAAATTCTTACTTGCAAATTTTGCATACGAGTTTAACGGTGCTTTGCAGATGTATATTTAGAGACGTTGTGCTAGATGTCATTGCCGATTTTCGTTATTTGGAATTTTTGTATAAACAATATGCCGTCTTCTGCTGATGCCGCTGTTGCAGTTTTATCGAATGAGTTGTTGGCATACAAGTTACATTCCGTTCGATGGCTGTTGCTTGCATCGTCTAAACGAAGAGATACATTTATAGATCTAAGGTTGCGGTCGAATTCCGAAAACGGACCATTTCTTTTCTTTTCGTTAGAATTGTTTCTGTATATCGAAAGAGTATATGTTAAGATGGATACGTAAGTTTGTGGCGTTCGTTACCGTAACCTGCGCTATTATTATTATTAAACACGTCTGTCGGTTGTAGTCTATGCGAAGAGCGTGGAGAGAGATGGGAGTGGAAATTCTTACTTGCAAATTTTGCATACGAGTTTTAATATTTAATACTACATGCTGTAGTATACGAGACCAACTAAGCATTTCTGTTCTAAATTGTTTTTTAGCATACGAAGAACACTGTGGTAGCTTTATTTTTTTCCAAGAATAATAATAAACGGCGGAAATTGTTGTTGTTACATAAATCGAGATCTGGCGTACGGATCGCTGCGGCGCGCTTAATAATAAATATGCAATTTAATTGGCTGCTGACCTGTCGGGGCGCGGTCGCCGTAAAAAGAGAGCAGGGGTCGGCCTGTGGGGCGGTGTCCGTGCGGTCAAGACAATCGTCGCGGTATTGTTTGTTCTCGCGGGTAGGGCGGGTGGCGGCGTCCTTTGAGAACCGGTCGCTAGCGTGGAGGAGGAGGGGGTAGCATCTGTCGGCGGCGGAGGCGGCGGTCCGGCAATCGGCCGAGCGAGTAGGGGTCGCGGGTGCGAGTACAGACATGTCGAGGGGTCTACAGGTCTGGACCTGTCGGAGGTGCTGCCTGTCTCGCGGCGGTGACGAGGGGTGGAGGGGGGCGTCGAACCGGCCAGGTGTGTGGTCCAGGGTGCGAGTACCGACATGTCGATGGGTCTACAGGTCTGGACCTGTCGGAGGTGCTGCCTGTCTGGCGGCGGCACCGAGGGGTGGAGGGGGGGTCGGGAGGTGGGGCGTCGTGTGTGGCCGAGGGAGGTGTTGCAACCTGTCAATCATCCTTAAGTACATTATGCCGGCGTCCTTTGATTAGCGGTCGGACAAGTAGCGAATCAAAAGGACCTAAATGTAAACTGTCAATCATCTTTCGTTCTTCCAGGAAGACCTATCAATCATCCTGTGGCGGCATCCTTTGATCTGCGGTTCGGTAATTGGCCGAGGTAGGAGGGGTCAATGACCCTATCTTCGACGGGCGAAAGTTCAAGGTCACTGTGCTGAAACCCCCACCATTATACTACTATCGTAACATTTGCTTATCGGCTCTTCCCAACAAAAACACGCTCCTAGACTTCTTGATTGGTTTATGAACTTTGGTCACCATTGACGCTATGACGATATCATGATCACTAATTCCTGTCTCCACATAGACATCGTTAATAAGGTCAGGCCTGTTTGTGGCTATAAGGTCTAGAATATTTCCATTGCGTGTGGGTTGCCGGTTTAACTGCTCAAGACAGTTTTCGGAGAATGTGTCTAAAAGTAGCTCGCAAGACTGCTTGTCTGTACCGCCTGAAATGTAACTAGCGAGGTCTCAATCTATACTCTTAAGGTTAAAGTCTCCTCCGACTAATATTACATGGCCCGGATACCTATGCACTACCTGCTGTAGACTTTCTATGAATGATTCTAAAACTGCTACAGTAGCACTGGGGGGGGGGCGGTAAAAACACCAAACTATTAACTTTACTTCTTTTAGACCTGTTATATGTGCCCAGATAACTTCACAGTTACTTTCAACTTCGATCTCAGTAGAACAATAACTTTGTCCACAGCGAAGAACACTCCTCCTCCAGTTGTATCCGATCTATCTTTTCGATATACATTCCACGCTTCGCTAAATATTTCTGGACTTTCCACATCATGATTTAGCCAGCTTTCGGTGCCTAAAACTATCTGAGCGCAATAACTTCCATGCAGTGCGGCAAATTCGGGATCTTTGTTTCTAATACTCTGTAAGTTCGCGGCTAATATTTTGATGTTCGAATTATTGTTCCGAACGTGACCTGAATTCTCTGTTTGAATGCTGACAGGCGAGTGCTCATTAGAGTTAGCGCCTAGCCTAAAAAAAAACCATGTGCAATCCACAAGTACTCTGCTACCCGAGTAGCCGCTTCCTTAGTGTAGTGCACCCCTGATCTATCTAGGGGCACCCTACAATTCCCTACCCGATAACGCAGATCCAGAAATCTGCAGCCATGACTGTCACAGAGTCGGCGAAACCTCTGGTTCAGACTCTCCACTCGGCTCCAAACCAAAGGATCCCGATCAACCCTGGGAACAATGCTACAAATCGACAGCTCTGCTTGCACTCCGCGTGCGAAGGCAGCAGCCTTCACCAATTCCGCCAGCCACTCGTAGGACCTGAGGATGTCCTCAGAACCCAAGCGACAAGCGGCATTGGTGCCGACTGCACCCCGCACCCTCAATAGCCGCCGGCAAGGCCGCCTCCACATCTCGGATGAGGCCCCCCGGCAGACACACCGAGTGCACGCTGGAATTCCTTCTGGATCTGGACGCTATCTGCCTAAGGGACTCCATCAAGCGCCTAACATTGGAGCTCCCAATAACTAATAATCCCCTCCCCCCGTGCACCTGCTCGGACCCTGCTGAAGGAGTGGCCACACTTTCACTCACAGGACGAACGGGCAAGGACGGACGTCCAGCCTCCACATTGGCCGTCCGCCTCGAGCGACGCGAACGCCGTACAACCCGCCACTCCCCTTGCGGAGAAGGTGGCTCGACGACGTCCGGTACACCTGAATGTGCCTCGGTAGCAGGGACAGAGAGCTAAGCATGAGACACCTGAGGTCTCCCACTCGACGCACCAGACTCCTCACCATCGCTGCACTCCGAGACAGCAGCCTGAAGACGGCTGACCGTAGCCAACAGCACGCTCAACTGTTCGCGAACCGCGGCCAACGCCTCCTGCGTCCGCACACAGCAGGCACACATCCTATCCATCCTATCGATACAATTAACTGCAGAAAGTAGAAAACTGAATAATCAACTTTTAAGTGGCCTTGTACTCTAATAAAGGCGGCTGGCTGCTGACTGAACTGTGGTCAATGGTAACTACACTGTCAAATCAACAAAACTGAGTCCGGCAGTTTTCAAAATAAACAAGAATATCTGTGGAATGCACCGTTATCAAACGCGTGAGAAAATAAGCTTAGCGCTGCTTACGATGTGGCACTGGTGGCAGCTGGCACTGGAATGACTGATAACGAGCTTTAGTAACGGTATTTATCAAATACGATAGAATCAACAACTATTAAAAACAGTAGTACAAACGAAATCTGCCAAGTACGCGGGAATAAACCTCTTAAAACAGAAGTACTAACGAAAATGAACTAGACTGGCAAATTAAATTTGACACAAATTAAATTACGATACTTAGCGCTGTTTACGCTGTAGCACTGGTGGCAGCTGGCACTAGACTGACTTCTTTGTAAATAACTCTGGATTGATAATTGAATCTTTCCTGTAGCTTTTTTCTGTGAAAATACAGAACGTAAACAGTAAATCTGTGTTGTTATTCACGAAGTATGCTACATAAAAGGCACTTCTGAACTTGAGCATGTGCACACCAAGAAGTCTTTTTGTCTCTCATTTTACATGACCGGGAAAGTCGTTTCTCAATATCTGTTCTTATTTCAGGGGTATTTGGGGTGAAATGTTTAAGTGGGACGCCCCGTATACTGTGAAGAGAATGTTACTGTAACATCGCTTGGTGGCTGCCAGAAATGTTGTTCATGGCTGAAACTGCTCTCCATTGAGAATGACGTGCTGCATTCTGTTGCCTAGAGATGAGGTCATGATCTTCTCAGTTCATGATTTCACAAATGGTTTCAAAACCTTATCCACCCTTATGAGTTGGTTTTGGAGGTGTGTTCAAATGAAAAGGTATAAAACGACGCTGTGGGTATAACTGAAGTCTTTATTGGAAAGTAATCACCAGAGGCCTGAGCGCAACTATTCCACTGTTTAGCGCGCCGAAGGATTCCCTGTTCACAGAATTCCTGTGGCTGCAATAAGAGTCAGTCACCTACGGTGTCCCTCGGTTCCTCGTCCGAGTTGATGTGCTTCCTGGTTTTTTTTTTTTTTCTTTTTTTTTTTCTTTTTTTTAATAGCGAACAAGTCAGATCACTGTTGCAGAAGCAAAGAAAGACGCATGCAAAATTTAAAAAGACACAGAATCTCCAATACTGGCTACATAGCGCGGACTTCAATACGAGAAGCTTATAATAGTTTCCACAGCAAAATCCTGTCTCGTAATCTTACAGAAAATCCGAAGAAATTCTGGTCATACGCGAAGTACACTAGCGGCAAAAGACAAACAATCCGCGGTAGCAATGGTAATACTACCGATGACAGTACTGCTAAAGCAGATTTGCTAAACACAGCTTCACCAAAAGAGACGTAGTGAACACTCCAGAATACAAATCAAGAACAGCTGTCAGCAGGAGAAATTTAGAAGTAGATGTTCCTGGAGTAGTAAAACAACTTAAGTCACTAAACAAAAACAAATCTTCCGGGCCAGATTGTATATCAACTAGATTCCTCTCAGAGTATGCTGATACAATAGTTCCATACTTAGCTATCATATACGACCGATCACTCTGTTAAAGATCCGCACCCAAAAACTGGAAAGTGGTCCACGTCACTGCATTATTCAAGAGAGGCAATAGGAATGATCCCCAAAATTACAGACCAATCTCATTGACGTCGATTTGCAGTAGGATTTTGGAACATATACTTCGTTCGACCTTTATGAACTACTTCGAAAAATGTTCAAATTCAAATGTTTAAATGTTTGTAGAGCTTATGGGACTTAACTACGGGGACATCAGTCCCTAAACTTACAAACTACTTATGAACTAGCTAATACTAAGGACGGCACAAATATCCATGCCCGAGGGGGGATTCGAACCCCCCGACCGTAGTGGCCGTGCAGACTGTGACTGGCGCGCCGCAGAACGCTCGGCCACCGTGGCCGATTCCTCGAAGAGAACGACCTATTAACCAATAGTCAACACGCATTCAAAAAGTATCGCTCTTGCGAAACACAGCTTGCCCTTTATTCGCATGAAGTGATAAGTGCCATCGACAAGGGATCTCAATTCGATTCCATAATTCTGGATTTCCGGAAGGCTTTTGACACTGTACCTCACAAGCGGCTTCAAATGAAATTGAGTGCTTATGGAATATCGCCCCAATTGTGCGATTAGATTCACGATTTCCTATCACAAAGGACACAATCCATAGTAATTGACGGTAAGTCACAGAGTTTAAGAGAACTGATATCTGGCGTTCCCCAAAGAAGCATTATAGGTTCCATATTCCTCCTTGTGTTGATAAACGATTTAGGAGATAGTCGGAATACCTCCCTTAAAATGTTCGCGGATGATGCTGTCGTTATCGGTTACTGAAGTCAACAGAGGATCAAAAGCGATTTAGAGCAAAAACTGGCAATTAACACTAAATAAAGAAAAGTGTGAAGTAATACACATGACTACTAAAATAAATCCACTGAATTTCAATTACACGATAAATCAGTCAAACCTTAAGGTCGTACATTCCAGCAAATACCTTGGAGTTACAATTACAAACAACTTAGACTAGAGAGAACCAACATAAAATATTGTGGAGAAGGCAAAAAAAGGTTACGTTTCGTTGGAAGAACGCTTCGAAGATGCAACAGTTTCACCAAAGAGACTGCCTACATCACACTTGAACATTCTCTTCTGGAGTACTGCTGCCCAGTGTGGGACCCTCACCAGGTGGGACTGACGGAAGACATTGACAAGGTTCAGAGAAGAGCAGCTCGTTTTGTTTTATCACGTTACAGGGGGGAAAGTGCCAAGGAAATGTTGCACGATTTTAGGTGGAAATCATTAAAATAACGACGTTATTCGTTGCAGTGAGATCTATTTACGAAATTTCTATCACTGACTTTTACTTCTGAATGCGAAAATATTTTGCTAGCACCCACCTACATAGGAAGACAAGACCATCCTAATAAAATAAGAGAAATCAGATCGAAAACGAAACGATTTAGGTGTTCTTTCTTCCCGCGGGCTATTAGAGAATGGAACGGCAGAGAAAGGTTATGAAAGTAGTTAATGAACCCTCTGCCACGCACTTAAATGTGATTTGCAGATTATCTATGTAGATGTAGTAGATGATCAAATTTAGTAGGGCTTTGGGTTCACAGGGGCCCTTATCGATCTACTTTCCTTGCGTATTTTTATTATGTTATTATGGGTCTAGGGACTTTTATTTTTTGCCATGGTCCTGGATCTACTAGTCCGATGTTTTCTAGCTACATGGTGCTGTGTCTGAGAGTGTCGATCTTGTTCAGCACTTTTCCGTCCTAGCTTTGAACTGTTCCTCAATGGTCTTCTTGCCAAATTTCTCCTGTAACCGATGCTTTTGGGACAACCTGTGCGCTTTTATAATTATCCTTACACACCTGTTTCGGAGGATCTGTGGTTGCTGGTTGGTTGTGCAAGTAGTGCTTCAAAAAGGACACCCGTACAGCATCATGGGAGCGATAGTTCCATTGCACAGTCGAAATTAGTTTTAACATTCATTTCTTTGCTGGAAAGCACTGGGTATAGTCCATGAATTAATTTGATAATTTTTCCCGTCTACCCTGAACTACGGTAACTTCCTATCTACGGTAACAGCATATTTGGTTGAATCAGCCCATTCGGTCCTTGATCCACAGGCGAGTCTACATATCTGGTCTCCTTCGGATGGAGAAGATGGCTTCTACCTTCTGTGCATTGATCTTGATTTTATATTCATTGCACATATTTGTAGGATATGTAGCTGGTGCTGGAGAATGTTGATGGCTGGTATCCAGAAATCTGATACTGGTCATTGGGGTAGTATCGTCTACAAATTGAGCTAGGGAGACGTTTGGTAATTTTGGCAAATCATTTGCGTATTGTGCTGATACTCTTAAATATCAGACATTGAGACTGTTGGCATTCTTCCCCTCGGTGACGCCGTTCGATCTATGGTAGTAATTGTAAATATACATATATGGTGACGAGAATTTATTTTTTTATACATGATATACTGTGTTGTGTTTTCCGTTTTTCCTTCTGTTACATGTGTTCGAGAACCCTGAGTCAACGACGACGACGACTGGTAGCAGGAAAGTGCGGCAACAAAGGGATTCCGGCCATTATACGTTAGCAGCCGACAGCCATGCCTCGCCAGAAGACGATATCGTTAAGCCAGCGGACTCGAGATAATATATATCTTGTATTGACATTGTTCATGTAAAAGAGAAAGAAAAAAGTTCTAAAAAGTTGTAATTTATTGTGATAACATTCGATGTGTTAGAAGAGACTGATATGGTGTGTCGTTTACTTTCTATTGAAGTATGATTAATAAAACTTAAAAAAGAATATCTGTGAAAGCTGAACATACTGGTGTTAAAAGAATTATTGTCTTGAAAGTATTTCAAATTTCAGTTTTGGAAGATGATTTACTATTCTAAAGAATCATAAATGAAAGGTACGTGCTACTGAAATAACGAGCCCCAGATTAATTTAGTCGAGTAACGATTTTGCACATGAAAGTGAATTTTTAGTTAGCTACTTCTGTGAACAGTCTTACAGAGTACTATAGTGAACAGTATGTTATTTGGAGGTACTAAACTAACCCGTTATGTGTTGTAAAAGTGGTAGAAGATTTAACAGAGTATTATTACAGTATTTACGCACAGACATACATTTACGTTACGTTAACCAGAGATATAATTATCACAATTGTGGGCTTCATCGATTATTTAAATGAAATGCCATCGCTGGATTGCCTTGGTGACAGAAGTTTACGACGAGTGTTTTGAGAATTCAAAGTGTTATAAATTGACGATGTTAATAGGAGAACACATCTAGAAAACCAAAATTAGTGCCTGTATGTGCTTTATTATTCCGAACCTGCATCTTTAAACTTATTCTTCAAAAAATTTGACAGCGAACATTATTATATCGCGGCAGAAGGTGTCGACCTAAGTGACAGAACCTGGCGTCAAGATTAATGAAGTGTTGCCTAGAATAAACAGCAGCAAAGCCAGGAAGGACTGAAACACGATAAATACAGGCTCAGAAAGAACAAAACCCCAAAATACGACACAATAATCGATATTATACATTAATAAAAGAAGAGAAGAAGGAAGACAACAGAGACATAAGAAGAGGCAAGAAAGAAGCTAAAGACTCAAGACGAAGAACAAGCAAGAAGATGAAGACACAAGAAAAGAAGATGATGACTGGGGCGGAAAAGGGGAATTAATATTTTTACAGTTTTAGTGTTGCTGAGCTGTGGCGCCAACAAGCAGCCGGGTCATCCGCCCTACGGTTTTACCACGCCTTCGACGGTGCAGCAAGTACGGGTCATCGCTGTTTTGCTCCGGAGGGGACAGCAGACTGTCCGAGTTTTACGTCAACGAGTAGCTGCAGCCTCTAACGTATCATCTCGTCGCAGTATCAACGAATATTTACGATTAAATGAGGCCCGGTGAGTTTATATCTGTTTATATGAACAACTGTTTATCCTGTGACTGTGAATTTTGTTCTTTGTACATTGAATAAGAAACTCTTTGAGGAAGTTTGCCGGCCGCAGTGGCCGAGGGGACTGCGGCGCTTCAGTCACGGTCTACACGACCACTACGGTCGGGGGTTCGAATCCCCCCTCGGGCATGGATATTTGTGCCGTCCTTAGTGTTAGCTAGTTCATAAGAAGTTTGTAAGTTTAGGGACCGATGACCCCGTAGTTAAGTCCCATAAGATCTACAAACATTTGAACATTTTGAACATTTGAGGAAGTTTAAAAGCGATACACAGTAGTAGGAATCTAGGGTCTATGAAACTAGAAAACTAGGAGTGTTAGGACTGTCAGAGTTACAATACGAAACACTTGAACAGAGTATTGTAGTGAATTATATGTTCAAAGGGCCTGTTATATAAATATTTGTTGTCATTGTCGAGAAATCAAGTGTTAATCAATATGGTTGAAACAAGGTCTTCTACGAACGAGCGGACACGTGCGCTTATGGAAGTTATGAATGAAATAGATAACAAAATTAAAGAAGCTTTGACCGATCAAAGTACTGCTATTAAACATGAAATCAATGAGGCTTTGATTGCTCAAAGCGCTACACAAACTGCCGAATTAACTGTTACTATAGATAATAAAATTAAAGATACTGTAGAAAGTGTTTTGGCGTCTTTTAATAATAAGATGACAAAGAAGTTTAATGATGACTTTAAAGAAATAAAGACAGGAATAGTAGGTTTGAGAGACGAGGTTGAGACAGTGAGTGAACGTCTACATCAACATGTTAAAGAATCTAGGGAGGAAAAGGCTAACATAAATAAATGAATAGAGCAGGTAGTTTTCAGATCACCTCTAAACAAGAACGAGAAATTTGTTCTGATGAGATTAAAAATGAGGTAGATAACGTAAAAGAATGAGTGTATGTCAATTAAAGAGTGAGAACGAAAAACAGATTAACGAAGTCATGGAGAAATTAAATAATTTAACAATTCAATGTAATAGTGATAGTTTAGATCCAAAAAAAGTAAGGGATGAGATGGTTAAAAGAGAGAAAAAGAGAGATAGTCACTAATAAGTTATCCGATAGCAACGTTCAGGAATTCCTGGAATCCCGTAGTAAAGAAAATAATGGTGCTATATCAGACAGATTATCTGAAGGAAGCAAAATCACTAGTAGAAGTTGCACAATTAATAATAATTGTACAGACAATTTTGAAATAGTAAGAGGTGAAAATCAGAAATTAGATCTCCTAAAGATTGGTGGGAAGAGTTTCAATTTGAGTGCGATAGTGGTCTTCACAAAAAAAAAAAATATCTAAATTTGATCCTGAAAAGGGACTGCATCCTACAATTTTTTTGAAAAGATTGGAGGATTCAGTACCTGCTACCTGGAGCGAAGAAAAGAGAGTACAATGGACATTGACACACCTAAAAGGCGAAGCTACAAATTGCGGCACTTTACATCGACATGAATTTAATAGTTGGGCAGAAATTTGGTAAAAATTTTAATGAAAAGTATTGACCCCCTGCTGAGCAACATAAGTTAACGTAGGAACTTATGATGCCCAGTCCCTATTAAAGAAGTTGGGGTGATTTTAAAAAATATTTTGAATCACATTTACATAGACACAGTTGTTGGATTAGTTGATCGTGATCCAATGACTGTTAATAGAATATGGAATCGGAGGGCAATACGGAACGCCGAACTGGATCCCAACGGCCTCCTATCACTAGCAGTCGAGATGACAGGCATTTTCTACGCATGGCTGTAACGGATCATGCAGCCACGTCTCAAGATGGGGATGTTTGCAAAACAACAACCATCTGCACGAACAGTTCGACGACGTTTGTAGCAGCATGAACTATCAGCTTGAAGTCCATGGCTGCTATTACCCTTGACGCTGCATTACAGACAGGAGCGCCTATGACGGTCTACGCAACGACGAAACTGGGTGCATAAATGGCAAAACGTCATTTTTTACGATGAATCTAGGTTCTGTTTATAGCATCTTGATGGCAGTATACTTGTTTGGCGACATCACGGTGAACGCACATTGGAAGCGTGTATTCGTCATCGACATACTGGCGTATCACCCAGCGTGATGGTGTGGGGTGCCATTCGTTACACGTCTCGGTCACCTGTTGTTTGCATCAACGGCACTTTGAACAGAGGCCGTTACATTTCAGATGTGTCATATCCCGTGGCTCTACCCTTCATTAGATCCCTGCGAAACCCTACATTTCAGCAGGATAATGCACGACCGCATGTTGCAGGTCCTGTATAGGCCTTTCTGGATACGGAAAATGTTCGACTGCATCTCTGGCCAGCACATTCTCACCATTGAAAACGTCTGGTCAATGGTGGCCGAGCATCTGGCTCGTCAGAATAAGCCAGTTACTATTCTTGATGAACTGTGGTATCGTGTTGAAGCTGCATGGGCATCTGTACCTGTACACGACATCCAAGCTATGTTTGACTCAATGCCCAGGCGTATCAAGGCTGTTATTACGGCCAGAACTGGTTGACTGTGGTACTGACTTCTCAAGATGTATGCACCCAAGTTGCGTGAAAATGAAATCTCATGTCAGTTCTAATATAATCTACAGGGTGTCTCACGAAAGACGCCTGCCACGCGTCCACGGATTGCGCCGTATGGCTCTCGGCCGCCGCCACCGCATCCGCCGGCCACGGCAGCGCCCGATTCTCGCACTCCATTGTGCCGCGAGCGCATACACTAAGTCTGAAAAACATTGCGATCTGAGTAATCTAAGCTTACCTTTATTTACAGTAGGTGTTCAGTGATGTTCAAATGTTCAAATGTTTGTATAGTCTATGGGACTTAGCTACGGGGTCATCAGTCCCTAAACTTACAAACTACTTATCAACTACCTTAAACTAAAGACGGCACAAATATCCAAACCCGAGGGGGGATTCGAACCCCCGACCGTAGTGGCCGTGCAGACCGTGACTGGAGCGCCTTAGTCTCCTCGGCCACCGCGGCTGGCTTCAGTGATGTCCCTCTATGGAAAGAGCGGTCAGACAACTCTTGAAGACATTTGCGAACACTCGACATATTTCGGCTGCTTAAATTTGGAAAATGACTAGTCGGATCCTATCTTCCAACTCTTCTGTGTATAAGGACTGCATGCATATACCTTGTCTTTTAAGATTCCCCAAAGATGAAAGTCACAGTGAAGGAGGAGGCCAGTCAACTATCCTATCATAAAAAACACTTCTTATTACTGCCATAGATGCATTGGCACTGTGTGTTCTTGCATTGTTCTGCATGTAACAACCGTACAGCTTGTCGTTGGGTGAAGAAATGGATGCAGTATATTGTTCACATATCTGTCAGACTTTACTGTTTCGTGAAAAAAGATTGGCCCAGTTATTCGCCTCGCACTAATTGCACAACACGCTCCAGTTTTCACGTCATGAAGAAGTTGTTTATGTAACTCATGTGAATTTTTTGAGCTTCAACGTCGATTGTTCTGCGAATTTAGGTATACTGAGAAATGTAGCTACGCTTCATCAAAGAAATAAAGCAATCCCCATACACTCGAACGGTTGGAAGACAGGATTCGACTAATCATTTCCCAGATTTCGACAACCGAAATTCGTCGAGTGTTGAAAATGTGTTCTATAATATTCAAATGTTTGTAGAACTTATGGGACTTAAGCTTACAAACTACTTATGAACTACTTAAGACTAAGCGCCTCAGTCCCCTTGGCCACCGCGGCCGGCTGTGTTCTATAGATGTCAGGCCGCTCTTTCCATAGAGGGACATCATTTTGAACATCTACTGTAAATAAAGGTAAGCTTAGGTTACTCATATCGCAATGTTTTTTAATCTTAGTGTATGCGCCCGCAGCACAATGGAGTCCGAGAATCGGGTGCTGCCGTGGCCGGCGGATGCGGTGGCGGCAGCCGGGAGCCGTACCGCGCGATCCGTTGACGCGTGGCAGGCGTCTTTAGTGAGACACCCTGTAGATTATATTAGAACTGACGAGATTTCATTTCCATGCAACTTGGGTGCATACATCTTGAGAAATCAGTAGCACAGACAACCAGTTCTGGCCGTAATAACAGCCTTGATATGCCTGGGCATTGAGTCAAACAGAGCTTGGATGTTACTTCAAAAATTTCCCCGGCGTATTTCTTCTTCCAGTATTTTTCGGGTGTGCAGCCGGATCCCATTGACATTCTGCAACGATATTTCGGCCCAGAGACGTCCGGCCATCTTCAGGTGAGTAGGCAACTACTGAAGAGCGCAGGTACGTTCGCGGTATTTATACCGAGTATTGCCCATGCGAGATACACTGGAGTCTTACTGCGCATGTGTTAGATGGTGACATGCGCGGCACGGCCGAGCTGTGTATGCTGCCCTCGGTGGTGAAAGTGAACACTCATCTAATCATTGAGAATAGAATGATTCCGTCGATTCCGCTGTGCCTCAATAGCTTTAAGAACAGGGTTCCAAGTTTTATCCAGCTGAAAGCCGTTGTCACGATTTATTAAATTGTCAGCAAGGCGTATTTCAACCGCTTCCTTGTAGACTGAGTTCCAAAAGCCGAAAACTGGAGCTAAAATTGTGGTTTTGTTGTATTCCATGGAGTGTCCCATGGAAATGCAGTGCTCTGCTACAGCTGATTTCGACGGTTGCAGAAGACGGGTGTGTCTTTCGTGCTCCGTACAGCGCTCTTGAACTGTCCGAGTCGTCTGGCCAATGTAAGCAGAACCACACTCGCAGGGAATTTTATAAACGGCCGCTTTTTTCAGTAGCAGATCGTCTTTTACAGATCCGACTAGACCTATATTCTTCGCTGGTGGACGGAAGATGACCTGGATTTTATGTTTCCTTAGCAGTCTGCCTAATTTAGAGGACACATTGCCAGCATAAGGAAGGAATGCAACTGATTTGTAATCTTCTTCATTGTCCTCAGTGCGTTGCTTCTTGTTGTTATGATTACGTATGGCCTTCCTTATTTGGCGTGGTGTGTAGCCATTCTCTTTGAACACTTTCTCCAAGTGTTCCAGTTCTGCAGGAAGATTTTCTTCGTCCGATATCAAGTGTGCTCGATGTATTAGCGTACTAAGGACACCAGCGGTTTGTGCGGGATGATGGCAGCTGGACACCTGGAGGTATAGATCTGTGTGCGTAGGTTTCCTGTACACAGAGTGTCCCAAAGAGCCGTCATCCTTGCGTCGTACCAGCACGTCCAGAAATGGTAAAACTCCATCTTTTTCACTCTCCATGGTGAACTTGATATTTTCATGTATTGAATTTAAGTGACGGTGGAATTTCTCCAGTTCCTCCCTACCATGAGGCCATACAACGAAAGTGTCGTCTACGTAGCGCCAGAACACAGTGGGCTTTAAAACAGCAGACTCAAGTGCCTTCTCCTCAAAGTTCTCCATGTCTGTGCTTGCGTTGGGTTTGAATTTCGCGCCCACGCCTACTTCGCCTCCTTTTTACGGAGTTCATCAGTTCTATTGAGGAAGCCATAAGACCTCTCTCTGTGGATTCTGCAGACGAAGTTCGACGTGAATCTGGCCGAACTTTGTTGAAGTGTGCTCCACAACGAAGTAACATCTCGCCAGCTGAAAGAGCGGCTCTCCGCAGCTTACGAGAAGATACTGGCACAGTCGTGCTCCCTGCAGATAAGGGTAACGCCACGGTCCTCTTGACAAGGGAAGCCTACAACGAGAAGATTTATAGCCAGCTATCGGATTCTACGTATCGCAAATTTGAAAAGGACCCAACGAGTCGCATATCAAGGAAAACCGCTTCACTGTTGAATGGTAGTTCTTTACCAAAACAATTCATCAAGAAGCTGAGACCACACAGTGTAGTACCACCAAGACTTTGCGGCCTTCCCAAGATTCACGAGGATGGTGTTCCACTACGATTAATAGTGAGCAATATTGGTGCGTCGACCTATTATACCGCTAAACATCTGGCTTCTTTGCTCAAGCCGTACGTGGGGAAGTGTTGTCACCATATACGTAACTCTGGAGATTTTGTGAATCGCCTGAAGACAGTTAAGTTGAGCAGCACGGATTTACTAGTCAGTTTTGATGTAGTCTCGCTCTTTACAAAAGTGCCTTTAATGGACTCATTACATCTCATTGGTAACATTTTCAATGAAGACTTGACAGCTTTGTTTGAGCATACTCTCTCCTCAACCTACTTTTTATTTAATAACGAATTTTTTGAACAAACTGACGGTGCCGCTATGGGGAGCCCCTTGTCCCCTGTGGTGGCTAATCTTTTTATGGAGGACTTTGAGGAGAAGGCACTTGAGTCTGCTGTTTTAAAGCCCACTGTGTTCTGCCGCTACGTAGACGACACTTTCGTTGTATGGCTTCATGGTAGGGAGGAACTGCAGAAATTCCACCGTCACTTAAATTCAATACATGAAAATATCAAGTTCACCATGGAGAGTGAAAAAGATGGAGTTTTACCATTTCTGGACGTGCTGGTACGACGCAAGGATGACGGCTCTTTGGGACACTCTGTGTACAGGAAACCTACGCACACAGATCTATACCTCCAGGCGTCCAGCTGCCATCATCCCGCACAAACCGCACAGCTCGGCCGTGCCGCGCAAGTCACCATCTAACACATGCGCAGTAAGACTCCAGTGTATCTCGCATGGGCAATACTCGGTATAAATACCGCGAACGTACCTGCGCTCTTCAGTAGTTGCCTACTCACCTGAAGATGGCCGGACGTCTCTGAGCCGAAATATCGTTGCAGTATGTCAATGGGATCCGGCTGCACACCCGAAAATTATTGGAAGAGCTTGGATGGCGTGTACAGGTACAGATGCCCATGCAGCTTCAACACGATACCACAGTTCATTAAGAATAGTAATTGGCTTAATCTGACTTGCCAGATGCTCGGCCACCATTGACCAGACGTTTTCAATGGTGTGAATGTGCTGGCCAGAGATGCAGTCGAACATTTTGCGTATCCAGAAAGGCCTGTGCAGGACCTGCAAAGTGCGGTCGTGCATTATCCTGCTGAAATGTAGGGTTTCGCAGGGATTTAGACTAACTCAGTGTATGCACCTGCTGCACAAAAGAGTCCGAGAATCGGGCGCTGCCGCGGACGGCGGATGCGATGGCGGCGGCCCGGAGCCCTGTCGCGCGATCCGCTGGCGTCTTTCATGAGACACCCTATATTTGTTCACTGAATACCCGTTTATCATCTGCATTTCTTCGTGGTGTAACACTTTTAATGGCCACTAGTGTATTTCATATTACTGTGATTCGAAAAGTAGTAAGGAAAGTGCAGTTTTAAACTTTTTTTTAATTATTGGTCGAGATTCTGGTGGTTGTTTACAAACAAGGAAGTACAGGTCAACCACAGATTTTCAGTGAGAAAACTGATGAGAAATGGCCGGGAGAGGAACCTGCGAGTAGTATGGTAGTGCCGGTTTCACCCCACTGAGATTCGCGCGTCTTTTTTTTTTTTTGGCGGGAAATTTGAATTACGCCCCACCCCTCCTCCCTCGGCCAATTGCCTGACCGCAGATCAAAGGATACCGCCATAGGATGATTGATAGGTCTTCCTGGAAGAACGAAAGATGATTGACATTTTACATTTAGGTCCTTTTGATTCGCTACTTGTCCGACTGCTTATCAAAGGACGCCGCCATAACGCACTTAAGGATGATTGACAGGTTGCAACATCTCCCTCGCCCACACACGACACCCCGCCCTCCACCCCTCGGTGCCACCGCCAGACAAGCGGCACCTCCGACAGGTCCAGACCTGTAGACCCATCGACATGTCGGTACTCGCACCCTGGACCACACACCTGGCCGGTTCGACTCCCCCCCTCCACCCCCGGCACCGCCGCCAGACAGGCGGCACCTCCGACAGGTCCAGACCTGTAGACCCCTCGACATGTCTGTACTCGCTTCCGCGACCCCTACTCGCTCGGCCGATTGCCGGACCGCCACCGCCGCTGCCGCCGACAGATGCTACCCCCCTCCTCCTCCTCCACGCTCGCGACCGGTTCTCAAAGGACGCCGCCACCCGCCCTACCCGGGAGAACAAACAATACCGCGACGATTGTCTTGATCGCACCGACACCCGCCCCCACAGGCCGACCCCTGCTCTCTTTTTACGGCGACCGCGGCCCGACAGGTCAGCAGCCAATTAAATTGCATATTTATTATTAAGCGCGCCGCAGCGATCCGTACGCCAGATCTCTATTTATGTAACAACAACAATTTCCGCCGTTTATTATTATTATTCTCGGAAAAAAATAGAGCTACCATAGTGTTCGTCGTGTGCTAAAAAACAATTTAGAACAGAAATGCTTGGTTGGTCTCGTATACTACAGCATATAGTAGTAAAATATTAAAACTCGTATGCAAAATTTGCAAGTAAGAATTTCCACTCCCATCTCTCTCCATGTTCTTCGCATAGACTACAACCGACAGACGTGTTTAATAATAATAATAGCGCAGGTTACGGTAACGAACGCCACAAACTTACGTATCCATCTTAACATATACTCTTTCGATATACAGAAACAATTCTAACGAAAAGAAAAGAAATGGTACGCTTTCGGAATTCGACCGCAACCTTAGATCTATAAATGTATCTCTTCGTTTAGACGATGCAAGCAACAGCCATCGAACGGAATGTAACTTGTATGCCAACAACTCATTCGATAAAACTGCAACAGCGGCATCAGCAGAAGACGGCATATTGTTTATACAAAAATTCAAAATAACGAAAATCGGCAATGACATCTAGCACAACGTCTCTAAATATACATCTGCAAAGCACCGTTAAACTCGTATGCAAAATTTGCAAGTAAGAATTTACATTCCCATCTCTCTCCAGCCGTGTTTAATAATAATAGCGCAGGTTAGATAATAAACGCCACAAACTTACTTATCCATCTTAACATAAACTCTTTCGATATACAAAAACAATTCTAACCAGAGCCAATTAACGAAAAGAAAAGAAATGGTCCGTTTCGGAACTCGACCACAACCTTGCATCTATAAATGTATCTCTTCGTTTAGACGATGCAAGCAACAGCCATCGAACGGGATGTAACTTGTATGCCAACCACTCTTTCGATAAAACAGCAACAACAGCGGCAAGCAGCAGAATACGACATAGTGTTTATACAAAAATTCCAAATAACGAAAATCGGCAATGACATTTAGCACAAAGTCTCTAAATAAACATCTGCAAGCACCGTTAACAATCGTCCAGAACGCAGAGCGCTCTCTCGGCAGACTACATAAAAGAAACATATGCTAAGTGTTTAAACAAAAACACCTAAGTTACATCTCCAAATGATCAAAACCTTCTATGCAGACGCACCATTCTGACAAGGATAGCTCGCAATGCATTTATTTAATGGAGCTGAGCCATGCCGAAAGTTCCGAAATTTAACACTCTCTCTCTCTTTAGCGATCTTGCCCTGTTACATTTCCTTCTTCTTAGATCGATGTATAACTGCGCATTCCGAGAGTTCGGGTATTTTAATTTTACCTCTTATTTCGTTGCTACAGCAGTACACATCCCATCTAAGAAATCTCTATGTCCTGTTACGATGCAAACTACATTTATCTGACACCGATATTCCAGCGCCCCAGATGACATTTAATCCCTATTGTGCAATGGAGAGTCGAAATAAAAGAAAAATACGTGAAATAATTTACCGATTCCGACAGTCTACACTAAAACGTTTCGAAATTATTGGACTAACAACACCCTTATTCGACAATACAGCAACCACAGAACCGAAGTTACCTGCCCAATGCAACACAGATTTCCAGCTCGACCCGCCCTTTACCCACAAAATTCCTACTCCGAACTAAGATTTATTATTTTAATTACAAGTAGATGTCCACCGCAAACGAAGACGCTAACCTACACGCCACAACACATGATTCTACATAGGACATGGAGTGTTTACAATTTTTGTTTTGTTTATTACAGTACAACTGAGTACATGCAACGTAATGTTCGCAAACATATCGCAACGAACTCCCGCACACTTCGATCATAACCTGCTCTCTAAGGAATGGATGGGAGTCACACACAGTACAAACACGTCTGTCGTGTGTTCCGCTAATTTCGGTCAATACAACGATGCGAGACCAATCCCCCCGCTTGTTTACTGTAAAAGCAAATATTTTTCCCCACACTATCTGTTTAAACCGGGCTTGCACATATGCAGTAGCCTCCTTTGAAAAGCCTTAGTCTTCGCCATATAACCCAGTTTTCGTTTCCCTTCTTCTTCTTGGGACTTGTGGAATTACGTAGACGATATCTACGTCTGTGGATAATAAAGTCCTGGAATGCTGGAATGCTAAAGAAAATATAGCTCCTTGCTCGACTCTACAAGTAATTTACAGTTGAAACTAAAAAAACATAATGTCCGAGAGAGTGGTCAATTTTCGGGTACTCTTAATACCCAAGTAATCAAATCTAAAAGCGTTTGCACAGTACAACGGCGCACTTTGTAAATACCGTATCTTCTCTTTTAGAACACTTAAACAATCTTCTTGCACAATCCTCCATCCTGGTAATATTATCTTCTCGACTCAGCGAAAAAAATAAAAGTCCTGACAATCAACTGCCTGGACTCTTTATAAAATCGATATCTTTGCTTACACCAGGGCTCACGATTTTCGACAAATTTATTTTGGTTCTACAATTCGACGCCAACCACGTTAAGCAGTCGTTTCCTCGCCCGCAACCACTTTGATATTGCTCCTTCCATCCGAAAGTTTTGCGTTTCGAGGATGTGACCTGGAGGCTTCTGCGACCAACCCTTATATATATATATATTTTGCGGCAGATGTGTGTCTTCGCTATAGCCGGGAGGTCCTCCCAGCTGTTGCGCTTCGGATTCGATTCTACGCACCTGTCTCTATACCACAAGTCCCGAAGAACGCATCTAGAATCTCGCCTATATGGAGGTTATTTAGTACTTCGCCTGGAAATACCAGTCAAAACCATAATTTGGAGAACGTCCTGGAGTCTTACTAGGGTATAATCCGCTGGTTGTGTTGTGAAATTTGTGATCCGTGACCCGATTTACCCTAAAAAGAGAGATAGAGGTCGATTTGAGCACTTATTTCGTTTTTGGGTCGAGAACAGGGGTATTACAATATACGATTACCGGATGGAGAGTGTTTTTGATCTTGTGCAAGACTCTTTAAGTTTTTTAAACGGTATCTGCAAAGTGTTTCTCCACCATGTGGGGGGCGAATAACAAACATCTGGGACACCAGATGCTTTGTAGTGTTTAATAGTGTCCTGCAATTTGTGTACTGGTGTAATAAAAATACCCAAAAATTAATCGGTGTACAGGTTAAACCTTCCAGATCGATAGAAGCTTATACGTTACGTTCTATCAGCTTTTAGTTTTCATTGTCTACCTGTAAATTAGGTGGAGATTCGTAATACTGACAGCGGCAAAGACGATATAAGTAGTACACTTAAAAACTACATTAAAGCAGGGGAAACATACTTCTTCCAATCCAGAACATTGTTCTCCACACTGCCTCCAGATATAGATATCGCCGAATTAGGTCTAGTACCTACAAACAATGTCATTCTGCAAGTCCAGCGAAAAGAGTAAATGTATCACACAGGCTTAAGCCGTCCCCATTAAAGAAATTACATCGCTACCTGCAGTTAATGTCTTCTGTGCGCGAAAAGAAAACTGGAAATGGCGGATATCGAGACCAAGAGAAGGAAGCTAGAATATATGGCTAAAGCAACTGCCATAAAGGACGAGTACAACCTAATGCTGGAGAAAGACGAAGCTATGGCATATGTGTAAGCCCGGCTTAAACAGAGGGTGTGGAGAAATCTGGTTACGACTGGGACTTATAAAATATTTGCTTTTTACAGTAAACAGTCAGGGAGATTGGTCGCGCGTCGGTGTACTGACCGAAAATAGCGGAACACACGTAAAACGTATTGCATTATCGTTTGGAGAAGGGACTACATTGCATCCAAATGTCGAGGACTGGGGACAGTCATTTGCAGAGTTAAAAACGGAAGGAATAACAAGCAATCGTTTGCAATAGTCGTAAACCTAGTGCTCCATACGGAAATTACCACAGGAGTTGGTAACGTGCAGACATAGGGACGCATATTGCTATACAGGAAATAATGGGAAAAGTTAAAATACCCGATTGTTCTCGTCTAGAAGCATTGCCCGAAGGTGCAGAGCTATAAAGGATTTGGAATGCAGGAGGAAGCGAAGATACGTAATGGAGTTCGAGAACATACCTTCCCTCTACCTTTCAAACTTCTGGCTGGAACGGTAATAGGAGACGCCGATGTGGATCTAAAACTACGAGTTAAAAAAATTACAGCGGAGAAAATTAAAGTTACACATAACAAGAATAATAAAGAACGATTTGTACTCTGTGTCTAGCTCCTCGAGTAGAAAGTTTCGGTCTTATAGGGTTTAGGAGAAGATACCAGAAAACAGGTTGCTTGTTACCAGAGAGCAGTAACTCCCTCGGTAAAGTATCTGTTAGGGAGGTGTAATTCTGTGTTGTTCTATTCTACAGCTAAGCAAAGTGTTCGTTTAAATCGATGTTGCTCGGTACATTGCTACATGGAGTGGGGTTTGACTTATTGCACATTGGTTCATCTTGTATAAATTTCGTTCATCTTCTTATCGAATTTCTAAAAAACCTATGTTTCGTTTTTGTAGGAGCTACGTCGCAAATTTGCGCTTATCCTACTGGCTGTATATGTATCTGCTTATAAAAGTTATAACGACAGCTCGCACGGTAAAAACATTGCTTGTGTCAGTTGCGAGGAAATGTATCTTCGCCAAAATAGCTCCCTTGTATTCGGAATCTGGTGCGGTCGGGAAAAATTAAACCGAAAACTTCTCCAGGTCAGGTGCGAGCGTGGACAGGTATGTTTACATGTATAGGACGTACACACGCTCCAAACCGGAGTCTACGATGAGTCAACAGGTCCGCACTCTCCTACAGCCAGAAATAACATGGAATGTGAGTATGCATGCTAGCTTGCGCGAAGTACCTATTTCGAACTGTTTAGTCGCGCGAAACGATGCAACGCAGATATGATCCACAATTGTGGAAATACTTATAGATACTTAGTAGCATGGATGTGGGGCATTTATATCTTCTTTTAGCTGTGTTTACGAATTGACGTCTCTCGGTACCGTATTGGAGATGATTGCAGTGGTAAATTAATGTTCTTTGGTCGATAAGCATCGAGTTAGCGGATTAGTTACCTACGTTGGAGGTACATTTAATCGTATGTTTTGTCTCTAAACGATTGCTCTTGGAGATCGTTAAAAAAATCTGGTGTTGCATTAGTTCGAAATGGTGTAGACTATTTTGCGTTGCTGCTTGTAAGGATTATAAGAACTTGGCTTTGATCTAGATCTTTTCTTGTTAGCTGTTCTGTGCGTCTAAGTCGATCATTTTTTACACTGTGTTACAGATGTTTAAAGAGAGTAATAATTTGTTAGAAGCAGTGGAATACGATGGTTGTTTGTGCGCGAATGCTCGGGGTATTGGCTGATAGAAAGCGTTCCAGAAATATTGTCTGCCGGGCTATGCATTGGAAACAAAATTGTGGTTGGATGTTAGGGACGGGTCAAGCAACCAACGTAGTTATTGGGTGGAGAGAGAGAGAGAGAGAGAGAGAGAGAGAGAGAGAGAGAGAGATCGAAACATTATTAAAACGCTGTGTGTCTGGGAGATCTTGTCTGTTACAGATCACGGCTATAACACCATCTGTGGTAACTTGTTTAGAGTTGCTGCTGGGCTAGTGACGGAAGTAAGGATATCTCTGTCTGGGTTGTTACGAACGTATACATAGCTTGCAGCATGCTAGTTGGGACAAAAATCGAGTTGGAATGACTAGATTCGTTTGTTGTTGTAGGTTCGTGTTGACTGTAGGTGTACTTCTGTTACTGTGTTGGAAATGTTTGGCGCTTACAGAGAGTGTTGTAGGCTACATGGGACGGACTGTAAGTAAAAAGTGTTGGTCTACCCTAAATATATACGACACGGTAATGCTCTAAGGAAAACCGACTTTGGTGGTGCATTGATCTTTCGTTGAAGCATCGCCTGTTTAATCGTATGCTAGTGTTGTCTGGTGTGTATTACGTTACGTAGCGGATGTGTCTGCTGCGGTAAATCATAATTCTTTCGTCGAAAATCAACGTGTTTTATAAAACTCCTACAGTTTGGTAACTTAAAGTGCGCTAGTTGTAGCCAATTGAGTGCGTGTGAGTGTAGTAAATTCAGCAAGTTCCATACTGCAAACGCTGGAGACAAGACGAAGTTACTATTTCTGGAATACATGGGGGAAATATGTATGTCCTGTGGGTATATATCTTATAAACTGCAGCTAATCGATGCTTTTTTTAATGGAGGCGCTCCCATCTATACTACAGCAGCAGCTTCGTGTAGATGGCTTCTATCTCCTGGATTTTTGAACAACACTTTAACCGAGTGGCGTTCGTATCCGAGCATGACTTTCGGATGGAAGGAGCAATATCAAAGTGGTTGCGGGCGAGGAAACGACTGCTTAACGTGGTTGGCGTCGAATTGTTGAACCAAAATAAATTTGTCGAAAATCGTGAGCCCTGGTGTAAGCAAAGATATCGATTTTATAAAGAGTCCAGGCAGTTGATTGTCAGGACTTTTATTTTTTTCGCTGAGTCGAGAAGATAATATTACCAGGATGGAGGATTGTGCAAGAAGATTGTTTAAGTGTTCTAAAAGAGAAGATACGGTATTTACAAAGTGCGCCGTTGTACTGTGCAAACGCTTTTAGATTTGATACTTGGGTATTAAGAGTACCAGAAAACTGACCGCTCTCTCGGACATTATGTTTGTTTTTTAGTTTCGACTGTAAATTACTTGTAGAGTCGAGCAAGGAACTATATTTTCTTTAGCATTCCAGCATTCCAGGACTTTATTATCCACAGACGTAGATATCGTCTACGTAATTCCACAAGTCCCAAGAAGAAGAAGGGAAACGAAAACTGGGTTATATGGCGAAGACTAAGGCTTTTCAAAGGAGGCTACTGCATATGTGCAAGCCCGGTTTAAACGGATAGTGTGGGGAAAAATATTTGCTTTTACAGTAAACAAGCGGGGGGATTGGTCTCGCATCGTTGTATTGACCGAAATTAGCGGAACACACGACAGACGTGTTTGTACTGTGTGTGACTCCCATCCATTCCTTAGAGAGCAGGTTATGATCGAAGTGTGCGGGAGTTCGTTGCGATATGTTTGCGGACATTACGTTGCATGTACTCAGTTGTACTGTAATAAACAAAACAAAAATTGTAAACACTCCATGTCCTATGTAGAATCATGTGTTGTGGCGTGTAGGTTAGCGTCTTCGTTTGCGGTGGACATCTACTTGTAATTAAAATAATAAATCTTAGTTCGGAGTAGGAATTTTGTGGGTAAAGGGCGGGTCGAGCTGGAAATCTGTGTTGCATTGGGCAGGTAACTTCGGTTCTGTGGTTGCTGTATTGTCGAATAAGGGCGTTGTTAGTCCAATAATTTCGAAACGTTTTAGTGTAGACGGTCGGAATCGGTAAATTATTTCACGTATTTTTCTTTTATTTCGACTCTCCATTGCACAATAGGGATTAAATGTCATCTGGGGCGCTGGAATATCGGTGTCAGATAAATGTAGTTTGCATCGTAACAGGACATAGAGATTTCTTAGATGGGATGTGTACTGCTGTAGCAACGAAATAAGAGGTAAAATTAAAATACCCGAACTCTCGGAATGCGCAGTTATACATCGATCTAAGAAGAAGGAAATGTAACAGGGCAAGATCGCTAAAGAGAGAGAGAGTGTTAAATTTCGGAACTTTCGGCATGGCTCAGCTCCATTAAATAAATGCATTGCGAGCTATCCTTGTCAGAATGGTGCGTCTGCATAGAAGGTTTTGATCATTTGGAGATGTAACTTAGGTGTTTTTGTTTAAACACTTAGCATATGTTTCTTTTATGTAGTCTGCCGAGAGAGCGCTCTGCGTTCTGGACGATTGTTAACGGTGCTTGCAGATGTTTATTTAGAGACTTTGTGCTAAATGTCACTGCCGATTTCGTTATTTGGAATTTTTGTATAAACACTATGTCGTATTCTGCTGCTTGCCGCTGTTGTTGCTGTTTTATCGAAAGAGTGGTTGGCATACAAGTTACATCCCGTTCGATGGCTGTTGCTTGCATCGTCTAAACGAAGAGATACATTTATAGATGCAAGGTTGTGGTCGAGTTCCGAAACGGACCATTTCTTTTCTTTTCGTTAATTGGCTCTGGTTAGAATTGTTTTTGTATATCGAAAGAGTTTATGTTAAGATGGATAAGTAAGTTTGTGGCGTTTATTATCTAACCTGCGCTATTATTATTAAACACGGCTGGAGAGAGACGGGAATGTAAATTCTTACTTGCAAATTTTGCATACGAGTTTAACGGTGCTTTGCAGATGTATATTTAGAGACGTTGTGCTAGATGTCATTGCCGATTTTCGTTATTTTGAATTTTTGTATAAACAATATGCCGTCTTCTGCTGATGCCGCTGTTGCAGTTTTATCGAATGAGTTGTTGGCATACAAGTTACATTCCGTTCGATGGCTGTTGCTTGCATCGTCTAAACGAAGAGATACATTTATAGATCTAAGGTTGCGGTCGAATTCCGAAAGCGTACCATTTCTTTTCTTTTCGTTAGAATTGTTTCTGTATATCGAAAGAGTATATGTTAAGATGGATACGTAAGTTTGTGGCGTTCGTTACCGTAACCTGCGCTATTATTATTATTAAACACGTCTGTCGGTTGTAGTCTATGCGAAGAACATGGAGAGAGATGGGAGTGGAAATTCTTACTTGCAAATTTTGCATACGAGTTTTAATATTTTACTACTATATGCTGTAGTATACGAGACCAACCAAGCATTTCTGTTCTAAATTGTTTTTTAGCACACGACGAACACTATGGTAGCTCTATTTTTTTCCGAGAATAATAATAATAAACGGCGGAAATTGTTGTTGTTACATAAATAGAGATCTGGCGTACGGATCGCTGCGGCGCGCTTAATAATAAATATGCAATTTAATTGGCTGCTGACCTGTCGGGCCGCGGTCGCCGTAAAAAGAGAGCAGGGGTCGGCCTGTGGGGGCGGTGTCGGTGCGGTCAAGACAATCGTCGCGGTATTGTTTGTTCTCCCGGGTAGGGCGGGTGGCGGCGTCCTTTGAGAACCGGTCGCGAGCGTGGAGGAGGAGGAGGGGGGTAGCATCTGTGGTCCGGCAATCGGCCGAGCGAGTAGGGGTCGCGGAAGCGAGTACAGACATGTCGAGGGGTCTACAGGTCTGGACCTGTCGGAGGTGCCGCCTGTCTGGCGGCGGTGCCGGGGGTGGAGGGGGGAGTCGAACCGGCCAGGTGTGTGGTCCAGGGTGCGAGTACCGACATGTCGATGGGTCTACAGGTCTGGACCTGTCGGAGGTGCCGCTTGTCTGGCGGTGGCACCGATGGGTGGAGGGCGGGGTGTCGTGTGTGGGCGAGGGAGATGTTGCAACCTGTCAATCATCCTTAAGTGCGTTATGGCGGCGTCCTTTGATAAGCAGTCGGACAAGTAGCGAATCAAAAGGACCTAAATGTAAAATGTCAATCATCTTTCGTTCTTCCAGGAAGACCTATCAATCATCCTGTGGCAGTATCCTTTGATCTGCGGTCAGGCAATTGGCCGAGGGAGGAGGGGTGGGGCGTAATTCAAATTTCCCGCCAAAAAAACAAAAGACGCGCGAATCTCAGTGGGGTGAAACCGGCACTACCATACTACTGCTGCAGCTTCGGTGGGAGCCCTGCCGCGCGATCCGTGGGCGCCTGGGAGGCGTCTTTCGTGAGACACCCTGTATTTGTTCACTGAATGCCCGTTTATCATCTGGATTTCTTCTTGGTTTAGCACTTTTAATGGCCAGTAGTGTATTTCATATTACTGTGATTCAAAAAGTAGTAAGGAAAGTGCAGTTTTAAACTTTTTTTATTATTATTATTGGTCGAGATTCTGGAGGTTGTTTACAAACAAGGAAGTACAGGTCAACTACAGATTTTCAGTGAGAAAACAGATGAGAAATGGCCGGGGGAGGAAGCTGCGAGCTGCGGCTTTGGTGGGAGCCCTGCCGCGCGATCCGCGGGCGCCTGGGAGGCATCTTTCGTGAGACACCCTGTATTTGTTCACTGAATACCCGTTTATCATCTGCATTTCTTCTTGGTGTAGCTATTTTAATGGCCAGTAGTGTATTTCTTGTGATTCAAAAAGTAGTAAGGAAAGTGAAGTTTTAAACTTTTGTTTTTATTATTATTGGTCGAGATTCTGGTGGTTGTTTACAAACAAGGAAGTACAGGTCAACTACAGATTTTCAGTGAGGAAACAGATCAGAAATTTCCGGGGGAGGAAGCTGCGGCTTCGGCGGTGACAGACAGTACGACGGCGCGTACGTGGGATGCTTGTGTGCGGCGGGGAGCGCCTTAGACCTGGAGCCGGCAGCGGCGGTGGCCGCGGGCGGCAGCAGGTCGGGCGGATAGCTGGGGAAAGGGGCCCTCCCGGGCAGCGCGCAGCAGACCACCGGTTGAGCCCCCGACTCGTCTCCCGGCACTTCGTACGCGCGCGAAGGAGAGGAGTCGAACGCGGTGCGCGGGAGGCGGTGGCGTTGGCCGCCGGCCGGAGGGGACTCCTGGCGCGCGGAAGACGGCGGGGCCATGGAGAGCGGCAGGTCGAAGGACAGTAACACCTCGGCGGAGGAGTGCGACGAGCCGCCGGAGGACGCGGGCCCACGCGGCGGCTGGTCGGCGTCCACGTCGACGAGCCCCGCGGACGCGGTCGCCAGCGAGTTGTGCGGCGTGGACAGCGGTTCGGTCGTCAGCCCGTACAGGAAGCGTGCCAGGCCGCTCGGCCGACCGGGCGCCGGAGACAGCCGCGCGTACGGCCGGATCACCTGCTGAAATACACTTGCGATCGGGAGCGCTCACTTTAGACAATTGTCCGTGTGCTAATGTTTCAGATTGTTGTTGTTGTGGTCTTCATCTCCACATAAGAACGGCAACCTACATCTGTCTGATGTAGCTATTGACATAATGCGAAAGGATAATCCAAACACTGTAATTAATTACATGGCTGTAATTACATGGCTTAGTCACAGCCTAAGGAATGTTTCCAGAGTGAATTTGGAAACATTGCTAAGCCACAGCCTAAGGGATGTTTCCAGAGTGAATCTGGAAACATCCCTTAGGCTGTAGCTAAGCATTATCTCCACCATATCCTTTCTTCCAGGAGTGCTACTCGTGCATGGTTCGCAGGAGAGCTTCTGTGAAGTTTGGAAACTAGGAGGCGAGGTACTGGCGGAAGTAAAGTTGTGAGGCGGCATCGTGAGTCGTGTCGGGATAGCACAGTCGGTAGTGCGCTTGCCCGCGAAAGGCAAAGGTCGCAGGTTCGAGTCCCGATTCCGGCACACAATTTTAATCTGCCAGGAAGTTTAATAACATTGTTGCTTACTCGGTTGAACGACAAGAATTTACTTAGTTGTTGTCTACAATCGGCCAGCAATTGTTGAGCGAAACTATTGCGTGAAAAGCAATCGAACAGTGAAAACTTCAGTTCAAGAACTTTACAGACTGTACAGATGGAGTAAATTCATATAGTTAAATGTTCCTTAGTTAACTTGTTATATCTAGGGCCCACAGTGTTAGAAATGTCGTATATTGACATAATGCGAAAGGATAGTCCAAACACTGTAATTAATAATTTATTTATATATCACACAAGATATCTTGTGGCATTAAATGTCATCGTCACGTTTCCGTATTTTGAGGCTGTAAGTGCTTCAACCGACTATTTATTAGGTGATGTTTATTCATTTGATTTATGAATTGTAGCCAGTTATTGATATTATTGTCATATGGTATAAAGGGAAATATTCTGCAATACGTAAGACTGAAGATAAAATTAATTGACCTTATTGAGAGTATACAATTTAACAAAATTTGTCTGCATAAGCAGATTTATTCCTACATATGCTTCCATCAAGATCTCTGCTGAACCTTATATCTCACGTACTGTCAAGCATTACAGTGCAAGACGGTGGATAAATGTAAAACATCACTTAATAAATAGTCAGTTGAAGCACTTACAACCTCTAAATACGAAACACCTGACGATGGCATTTAATGCCGAAAGATAACTTGTGTGATATGTTGTGGTTGTTGTGCTCTTCAGTCCGGAGACTGGTTTGATGCAGCTCTCCACAATACCCTATCGTGAGCAAGCCTTTTCATCTCCACATTAGAATATGGTGCGAAAATTGGCAATTGACACTAAATAAAGAAAAGTGTGAAGTAATAATACACATGACCACTAAAAGAAATCCACTGAACTTCAATTACGCGATAAATCAGTCAAACCTTAGGGTCGTAAATTCTACAAAATACCTAGGAGTTACAATTACGAATAACTTTGACTGGAGAGAACACATAGAAAATATTGTGGGGAAGGCGAATCAAAGGTTACGTTTCATTGGCAGAACGCTTCGAAGATGCACCAGCTCCGCCAAAGAGACTGCCTACATCACACTTGTGCGTCCTCTCCTGGAGTACTGTTGCCCCTTGTGGGACCCTCACCAGGTGGGACTGACGGAAGATATTGAGAAGGTTAAGAGAATGGCAGCTCGTTTTGTTTTATCACGTTACGGGGGGGGGGGGGGGGAAGCGTCACGGAAATGTTGCACATAAGCTATTGACATAATGCGAAAGGATAATCCAAACACTATAATTAATTATTTATTTATATATCATCAAGATATCTTGTGGCATTAAATGTCATCGTCACGTGTTCCGTATTTTGAAGCTGTAAGTGCTTCAACCGACTATTTATTAGGTGATGTTTTTTCATTTGATTTAAGAATTGTAGCCAGTTATTGATATTATTGTCATATGATATAAAGGGAAAAATTCTGCAATACGTAAGACTGAAGATAAAATTAATTGACCTTATTGAGAGTATACAATTTAACAAAATTTGTCTGCATAAGCAGATTATTCCTACATATGCTTCCATCAAGATCTCTGCTGAAACTCGTATCTCACGTACTATCAAGCATTACAGTGCAAGACTGTGGATAAATGTAAAACATCACTTAATAAATAGTCAGTTGAAGCACTTACAACCTCTAACTTCGAAACACCTGACGATGGCATTTAATGCCGAAAGATAACTTGTGTGATATGTTGTGGTTGTTGTTGTGGTCTTCAGTCCGGAGACTGGTTTGATGCAGCTCTCCACAATACCCTATCCTGAGCAAGTCTCTTCATCTCCACATAGGAACGGCAACCTACATTTATCTGAATCTGCTTACTGTATCCATCTCTTGGTCTTCCTCTGCGGTTTTTACCCCCACACACTTCCCTCCAATGCTAAATTCACAATTCCTTGATGCCTAAGAATGTGTCCTCCCAATCTATCCCTTCTTTTAGTCAAGGGTATGCCAGAAATTTCTTTTCTCCCCAATTCTGTTCAGTACCTCCTCATTAGTTATACGATCCACCCACCTAATCTTCAGCATTCTTCTGTAGCCTCAATCCTCTTCCTGTCCGCACTGTTTATCGTCCATGTTTCACTCCCATACAAGGCAACACTCCATACAAATGCCTTCAGAAAGGACTTCCTTAGGCTTAAATCAATATTGTTAACAAATTTCTCTTTTTCAAGAACGCTTTTCTACCCATTGCCATTCTGCATTTTATACCCTCTGTACCCATAAACTATACAAACATTTGAACATTTTTGTTATTTTACTGCCAAAGTAACAAAACTCATCTACCACCTTTATTGTTCCGTTACCTAATCTAATTCCTTCAGCATCGCCTGATTTTCTTAGACTGCACTCCATTACCCTAGTTTTGCTCTTGTTAATGTTTATCTTATATGTACCTTTCAGCACACTATCCATTCTGTTCAACTGCTCTTCCAGGTCCTTTGCTGTCTCTGACAGAATTACTATGTCGTCGGCAAAACGCAATGTTTTTAATTCTTCCCCCTGAACTTTAATTCCTTCACCAATTTTCTCCTTGCTTTCCTTTATAGCCTGCTCAATGTACAAATTGAATAACACTGGAGAAGGGCTACAACCCTGTCTTACTCCTTTTCCAACCACTGAATCCCTTTAATGCCCTTCAACTCTGACAACCGCTGTCTGGTTTTTGTACAAGTTGTAGATTAGACCTCCAAAAATAAAAAAAATATATGATTAATTTAAGGGATATCTATGTAAAATGATCTATCTACAGTAGATCTCTGTCATTAAAATAACCGAAACCAGACTTATATAACAACAATATAGAGACAAACCGCCGCGGTGGAGTAGCCGAGCGGACTAATTCGTCTCGCTGCGGAGCGCGCGGTTCCTCGCCGTGGAGGTTTGAGTCCTTCCTGAGGCATGGGTGTCTGTGTGTTGTCCTTGGGTTAGTTTACCTAGGTTTAAGTAGTTTGTAAGCTACGGACTGATGACCACGCAGTTTGGTCCGATAGATTTACAAACATTTGAATTTTTTGAGACAAAGCTTAGAACGTGCGCTTTCTTGCCGCCATTGTAAGTGTACTGAAAGTTTGCCGAATGCTGCTGCCACCCAGTTTAGAAACATGGAACTAAAACAACTTGCGCACGTTACCACAGCCCATTAACGATTCCGATTGTGTGATGCAGGCCTAAATGTCTTAGACTGACTCACAAAAAAGTAAGGTGTGAAAAATCAGACCCGCGCAATTGTGCGCGCAGGGCCTGAAAGAGATAGCTTTAAAACATATCCCTCTATTCTTAAAATATTTCACACTTCCAAACTGTTGATTTCACAAAGAATTGTGAAATTGCACATATTAGAAACGTGTGCTTTTTCATTTCCTTTTTTCTTTTTCTTTTTTCAATTAATCTGAAACAAGGCACAACAGCGCAACAGCGCGTGCTCAAGTGTTGCTACTAATTACATAAAACGTCACATTAGGTGAAATTAATTAGCTTTCCCACCTCCAGAAAAATTATTCTCTCTGCAAGCTCTACGATCTGCTATCCATTCACTAATCCTCATGATCACTCACACCAGTTTCATCGAAGCGGTAATTACATCAATCAACGTAGTATCTACCTTTGACCATTTGTTTCTTGCCTGTCTGTAGACCTAACGGGTCTTTTCATTGTTCGTTAAGTAATTATCAATTTTTCCATAGGTCTGTACATTAGACTTCCGCATAATAGTTCGCGATCGGGAGCACTCAATTTAGTTCGCGGCTCTGCCGCGAACTAGTTCGTTCTTTCAGTTCGTCTGCTCCCAGTCACGGCTGAGCGGCGTGGTCTGCGCATGCAGGTGGAGGGATAAGTTCCTCCACCTAGCTGCTTGATGCGCTTGCTGCTTGACTCGCTAATGATATCACGCAAACCAAAAGAAACAGATGTGGATAATTTCTCGCGTTATCTCTATATCTTGGCATTATGGAATTTATTTGTCAGATATTCCAGAGTGCAGAATACTTCAAAACAAAAATTTTGTAGCCTACTGATTTTTTTTAAAGGGGGCTAAACTACCGGGTCATCAGTCCCCTGTTCCCAGCTAAGAGATCACAGTTTTCAAAGTATCTCATTGTTTATGAGGTCATATCTCGTTAACTATGTGTTGTACGTCATTCTTGCACTTACGGCGACCGTTGTCATGGATTGAAGCTTTCGTCTACAAAATTTCATAAAGATTGGAACAAAACTGTAGATTTGTATGCAATACGTACACATATACAAATACATCCACTATCAACTATGGAGAGAAATAAACACAAACATACGGACACTGCTTCATACGAGGCGTATCCAGAAAGTAAGTTCCGTTTGGTAATAAAATAAAATTGTACACAGATACAGAAGAAATTTTTATCGCACAAAATTCTAAAACTCTTAAACTACTTTTCAAATAACTGCCGAAATTTTGCAGGCATTTGTCATAGCGTGGCACTAGGTTTTGTATACCTTCTTCATAGAAATATGCCGCCTGTGTGATGACCGCCAAGGAAAAAAATCAAATGTTTGTTAAGCTTATGGGACTTAACTACGGGGTCATCAGTCCCTAAACTTACAAACTACTTATGAACTACTTACGAACTAGGACGGCACAAATATCCATGCCCGAGGGGGGATTCGAACCCCCGACCGTAGTGGGCGTGCTGACCGTGACTGGAGCGCCTAGTCACCTCGGCCACCGCGGCCGGCCGCCAAAGAAAGACTTGAGATGTAAGAACAGTTGAAAGTCGCTAGGAGCGAGGTCAGGGCTGTACGGAGGAAGGTCGAACACGTCCCAGCCAGATCCCTGTAGGAGGTTTTTGTGACATTTGTAGTGTTTGGTCGTGCATTGTCGTGAAGCAAAACAACACCTTTTGACAGTAGTCCCCGGCGCATATTCTGAATTGCACGGCGCAATTTCCGAAGTGTCTCGCAATAAGCATCTGCTTTGATTGTTTGACCACGCGGTAAGAAGTAGGATGCCTCTCCAGTCCCAGAAGAGAAAATAAAAGAGAAATTAACGAAGCTATTAACGATATTTGGCAACGGGACTGGGATTCATCTGAAACAGCCAGGCGCCTACACTCCTTCCTACAATCAGTGAGAGAAAGGATGAAGATAAAATTTCTTCCATCCAAAGGATTAGTGCACTTTTCGACAGGTCACGGGCCCTACCCGGTGCACTTGCACCGAATAGGGAAACGGCCTGATGCAGTTTGTGAATGTGGTGCTGAAATTGGCAGCCCGGACCACGTAATCTTCGAGTGCCCAGTACACGCACGAGTTGGCGCTGTAGAGAGGCAAGCCATACCAACCAGGGACATCTATGAAATAATAAGGAACGATGAGTTAGTAGATATCCTCATTATACTAACTGAGAAAGTATCAACCCACGCGCAGGAGATCTATTGAGGATAGTGTGCTGCAAAACAACAGGAGAGAAAAGCCGTGCATGCCTCTATGAGGCATACATTGGCAGCAATATACTGCGTACGTAAAACCGGATTGACATCACCATCCCTGGCGTCTGGCCGGCTAACGTCGGTTTGGCACCACGGATGGAACCGAATATGACCGGAAGGTTAGTCGAGGCATGGAGTGAAGAGCTGGACGACTTCCCCGCCTTGCGTGAGCAAGGTATAAGGGAGAAGTCACTGGAATAAGTTCTCTGGTGTTGGCCGCCTCGCTACCTTCCAAATCCAATTGAGACTAGAAATCCAGTGGTGCAAAGAAGATGGATAGTGTAAATCAGTGCACCACTAGTAGAAGTAGTGTAATTTACTTTGTTTTGTAAATGTAACAATCTAATAAATTAATATGAGTAGCAGTGGTTACGTTAGTAAGTAGGCCCCGCCCACGTTCACGTCGTAGGGATGGGTACTGGCCTCCCTTCAGGAGGCTTGCTAAGAGGCGCGAATTATACTTAGAGTTGTCATTAACTTATTACCAACAACCAAACAATTTGTGATGTATAATAACTGATTGTAAAGGTCTGTTTTAGTTATCCAGGTAACAGACCTAAATTGTTATTGTAATTGAAGAAAAAAAAGCAATACCCCATAAGGTCCATAAGTCCCAGAACACTGTGCACATCATTTTCCGAGGTGTCATGATTTGCTTCGGCTTTACCTTTGGTGAAGATGAAGTGTGCCTCCATGCCGCTTACTCCCAGTGGTGTCGTAAGAAACCCAGGTTTCATCTCCTGTGACTATCCGTCTAAGAAATTCTTCGCCGCTTTCAGCAAAACGGGTCAAAAACTCAAGTGCACTACCCATTCGTTGTGTTTTGTGTTGCTCAGTGAGAATCTTTGGTACCCAAAGTGAGCAAAGTTTAACGAATTTCAGTTGTTTGGTAATAATTTCATGCATCAGTGATCGTGAAATTTGGGGGAAGTCCATAGCGAGAGCATTAATTGTAAACCTACGGTTTTCCTGGATCTTGTCATCAATCGTGTGAACCATTTCTATTGTAAACAAAGGTGGACGCCCACTTCGTTCTTCACCGTGCACATCACTACGCCCGCCATTGAACTGTCGGACCCATCGTCTCACCATCGGATCACTCATCGCATTTGGTCCGTAAACATCGCAAATTTGCTGATAAATTTCACTTGGTTTCACTTTCCTCGCATTCAGAAACCGAATCACCGACCTGATTTCAATCAACGCCGACATTTCAAACAAGCACAACAAAGCGTACGTAACTGACAGCCATCTCCAAATGGCGCACGTTCTTCTCCTTGATACACATAGTCTACAGCGCATGTGCGGAACTGCAGTCGCAGCGCTGCAGCGGAGATAAATTGAAACGGAACTTACATTCTGGACGCCTGCCTCGTAGTTGGCAATCCGGAGCGCTCACTCTAGTTCGCGGCTCTGCCGCGAACTAGTTCGTTCTTTCAGTTCGTCCGCTCCCAATGACGGCTGAGCGGCGTGGTCTGCGCATGCAGGTGGAGGGAGAAGTTCCTCCACCTAGCTGCTTCATGCGCTTGCTGCTTGAGCCGCTAACGATATCACGCAAACAAAAAGAAACAGTTTGTGGATAAGCTCTCGCGTTCAAGTTTAGAGTTATCTCTATATCTTGGCATTATGGAATTTATTAGTCAGATATTCCAGAGTGCAGAATACTTCAAAACAGAAATTTTGTAGCACTTTTTTTTTCTTTCTTTAAAGGGGACTAAACTACTGGATCATCAGTTCCCAATCACAGGATTTCATGTATGGTTAAAAATAATCACCCTGCAACCAGTACACAAGACGTACAGGAAGACAGTGTTGGCCATAATTACAACATAAAAAGAAAAAGGAAACCACAATAGAGATGGAACTAATAATCAATTATGCTTAAAATCACAGCAGATCATGTTGGCTGGCTGATCACTAGGATAATAATGGATGAGCCAGCCATTCTGCACATACTATAACTGCCAGTCAGAAGTAGGACTGACAGGACAAAAGTGAGAACAGATTAAAACTATAAGCGGTGTATGCCTGAAGATCAGGCATACGAACCCACCATTAAAGCTTATGGTAAAAACCAGCTGCGCGAATAAAACCTAAAACACAGTCAGCCATAGAGGCGTCGTCAGCTAAAATCGAAGGGAGCGCAGTAGACAGCTTAAAAGACTGCCGCAATGCAGCTAAAAGTGGACAGTCCAATTCTAGCAGCCAGAAGCTCTCATCAGCAGAAGGCAAGCACATGATTTTTAACTCTGTTCGCGACCTATCGCGCATATTTTAGTTCGTGACCTATCGCGCATATTTTAGTTCGCGACCGGTAGCTCTCCTTTTAGTTCGCAGCTCGGCTGCTCGTTTTGGCTTTTGCTACAGCTACTAAAACTACAGCTGAGCTGCATCTCAGCTCAAAATGACGGCAACTGACAGAATGGAATCACGCGATTCTGCACGCTCTCGCGTCTTCTCGCTGTTACCTGTCAGTCTTCGGAAAAGGAGCGGACGACCTAACAGGCGAGGGATCTGCGAACTAGTTCGCGTAGTTCGCCTGTGGGAGCGCTCTTCCGAACTAGTTCGTTCCCGAACCACACAAGACTATTCCGAATACAGGGTTTTTCGGTATTTTTGGTGTCGCTTGTAACCGGTTTTTTAAAGTTATTACCAATAACCACGTAAAACACTGATATAATTGAAACTTCCTGGCAGATTAAAATTGCGTGCCAGAACCGGAACTTGAACGTGGGACCTATGCCTTTCGCCGGCAAGCGCTCTACCGACTGAGCTATCCAGACACGACTCACGCCTCACAACTTCCGCCAGTACCTCGCCTCCTACTTTCCGGCACGCAATTTTAATCTGCCAGGAAGTTTCATATCAGCGGATACTCCGCTGCAGAGTGAAAGTTTCATTCTGGAAACATCCCTTAGGCTGTGGCTCAGCCATTAGTCTTGTGTAGTTCGCGAACGAACTAGTTCGTAAGAGGGCTCCCACAGGCGAACTACGCGAACTAGTTTGCAATCCCTCGCCTCTTACTGCGTCCGCTCCTTTTCCGAAGACTGTCGGTAATAGCGAGAGGTCGGCAGAGCGCGCAGACTCACGTGATTCCCTTCTGCCAGTTGGCGTCATTTTGAGCTGAGATGCAGCTCAGCTGTAGTTTAAGTAGCGGTAGCAAAAGCCAAAAAGAGCGGACGAACTAAAAAGACCGACCTACTTCTTGGCCGAGCTGCGAACTAAAAGGAGAGCTACCGGACGCGAACTAAAATATGCGTTACCAGTTGCGAACTATTATGCCAAACGTATCTCGCTTCTTAGTTCGTTTGATTCTTTTCCGAAGACCGACGAGCAATAGCGAGAGTGCCGGCAGCAGAATTAAAAATCACGTGTTTGCCTCCTGCTCATGAGAGCCATTCGAGGTTAGCGTCTGCCTGTTAGATTACACAGTTCAGTTCTACAAAATTTCTGCTTTGAAGTATTCTGCACTCTGCAATATCTGACTAATAAATTCCATAATGCCAAGATATAGATATAACTCTAAACTTATACGCGAGAAATTATCCACAAACTGTTCCTTTTTGTTTGCGTGATATTGTTAGCGGCTCAAGCAGCAAGCGCATGAAACAGCTAGGTAGGGTAACTTCTCACTCCACCTGCATGCGCAGACCACGCCGCTCAGCCGATCCGTCACTGGGAGCGGACCAACTAAAAGAATGAACTAGATTGCGACAGAGCCCCGAACGAAAGTGAGCGCTCCCGATCGCGAACTATCATGCGCAAGTCTATAAGCCATGTCTACACTATATCCTTTCTCCCAGGAGTGCTAGTCTTGCAAGGTTTGCAGGAGTGAAGTTCGGAAAGTAGGAGGCGAGGTACTGGCAGAATTGAAGTTGTGTGGGGAAGCCGTGAGTCGTGTCGGGATAGCACAGTCGGTAGTGCGCTTGCCCGCGAAAGGCAAAGGTCCCAGGTTCGAGTCCCGGTTCCGGCACGCAATTTTAATCTGCCAGGAAGTTTCATATCAGCGTACACTCCGCTGCAGAGTGAAAGTTTCATACTGATATAATCATCTCCCATGGTATTTCAACACTGAGTAAAAAAGTATTCATTGCACAAAAGAGTGGAATCAGAATAATTGCTGGAGTCACCCAAGATCATCCTGCAGACATTTATTCAAGGATCTAGGGATATTCACTGTAGCTTCACAATATACATGGTGTCCCACTCAACTGTTTCACCCCAGATATCTCTGAAACCACAGGATATTGAAAAACGACTTTCACGGTCATTAACGTACGGTAGGGGCCTATGAAAGTAGGCACTACGAGAAAGTCTCCTACAATGTAAAAATCGTGTATAGTTGTAATGTCCGAAATCCTCTAAAACCAAACTAATGCAACATGTCAGTATGTACCGAGCACGCGAACATAATCAGTTACTTTTATATTTGAGCACATCAGTTTGCGATTTATTTCAGCTTTCGGAAAGTTTTTGGGCGACATAATTACGGCTAATTAATTGTGAAATGTATGAATTATGCTGCACTGACAATTCGTTATTATAGACTGCCATTAACAGAAGTAGTGATATTACTTTAGTGATGTTTTCATATTTGTATCAGTTCACATCAACGTTTAAGTGACTGGGATATATGAATGTGACAGCATTAAAAACGGCAACTTCTCAGTTTGTATCACAGTCTAACATATACTGTCGCGACACTCACTGCAGCGAAAGTTGTTACCAATTGAAAGTTGCAACGAGACTAGCGCTCCCAGTGGTGAGCAAGCCGCCGAAAGAGTGATGTTTGTTTATAATTATTTGTGTACGTAATTAACGAAATAGTTAGTATAATTTTTGCGTTACAAGCGTTAATAACATATGAAGAGACATACATAATACGGAAATTAATGTAAAAACAGTCACATTTAACTGATGCAGTGGTATAACGAAGAACTTAGTCGTGAACCAATACTTACGAATATGTGTATATTTGCAGTTTATTCCGCTGAAAGTAAGTAGAATATAAATGTAATAGTAACATCAATTTCTATTATGGTCTGTTCTTACTATGACAAAAAGATTTTTACACGTAGGCCTATCAATGCGGTATGGAGTCTAATGATTCGCACATTTTTGGACTTCACTCGTCTTTATTATAAGCGCATATTCTTTTAAGTGTGATTACTTTAGCTTAAGAAGACAATGTGGTGAAGATTCTTGCCTTTGTGGTTCAGCTGTAGTAACAATTGTGGAATTCGGTTCTTCTTTGTTGAATACAGATTGTTTGCTTTTTCAGTTTTCTTGCCACGTCTGTGATGTTTTTCCTTCAGCTACAGCTGTGGCGGCCGATTTGGCACGTTAAATAGTGTAGTTATTGCATTCTATATTCCTTTATTTCCACCCTCACCGATTTCACTGGGATTGGAATGAAGAAACGTTAACGTTCTTGAGAAGAAAAAAGACGTCTTTCTGCCAAAGATCAGGCATTCTGGTGTTTCCTAGCCATTTTTCTATTCTTAATAGTAAATTAAATTATTCAGTACGAGCCAGTTGGTTACAAGATAACAGTTAATCAACTGAGCTGCAATGTACCGTTTCCTTGTCAAGGATCTTAGGAAACCTAAGAAAGACAAAGGTGGAGCTATTTTTAAGTAATTACCTATTTCATGATACTAAATACGTTACTTAATGTAAAAAGTGTGTTTGAATCAATATAAACGATGCTATTTGCACTCATCCACTATCGTATTCATAAAAGTAGCTTGCCGGCCGCTTGGAGCGCTGCCATCGCAGTGTATAACAAAAATCTGTGGGAGCGTCGTGACTGTGTATGTTAGACTGTGGTTTGTATCGTGGCATTCCACTGTTATTCCCTACTGGCCGCTGTAACACTACATCGCAATCACAGCACAAACTAGCCATTTTACATCCAGATTCAATTCTAATAATTTGTAAGAGGCAGAATTTTTTTACGTATTTGTCAAAATTTCAGTAACAGTCAATATATCTTTGAAGTATCGAAACAGTACAGTCTCAGAGTAATCGCGTCTAAACACCGTAAATGAGAGTAATCTTTTGTCGCAGTAGTAGTATGAATAGTTCCACAGTATAGCTACTCGCTCTCTCAGTCTTTGTTTCTCCCAAGGTTAACAGTTCTCAGAATTTGTTGCTCGTAACGATAAGATCTCACTCAGTCTTTGTGGTTGTATCTTAAATAGGTAGTCAGGTGCAAAAAATATTCCGAACTTTTGGTTTACTGTGATTGAATTTATTTGAAAGGCTTAATTAAATCGAACTTTTACGCGAGTGCGTAAATAATATCTGTGGACTTTAATACGGGAGAGGCTACTAACTTAGAAAAATTCTGCCTCCCAATACGAACGTAATAGTCAAGAAAATAATAATAATTGCTAAAAAGGTTTTCGTCATTGACAAACATTAAATCAAATAACTTGTTAAAAAAACAATAATTTTAAATATAGACTTTGCCAAGAATATCAAACTGCGATTTTGTGAAATGAACTATAGAGAACTGCTTATTTAAAATATATCGTGTGACTTTGACAGTGTTTTGTAAATATGTGCTTAAGGTGAACTATAGGAGAAATGTTAGTTTAAAATTTTATGTCTACCATATCAATCGTAGTTAGCACCTGACCTTCCCATTAATAATTGAAGAACTTTTAAAAATAATATCTTTGAATTATCTGTGAATCAAAGTGACTAAAAATAATTAAAATGTTATGACTTTTATAGGTAAAGAGTAGTGAATGTTTATGTGACGTGCTTCGTTAAATGGAACTACCTGGAAAGAAAAGATTATATTACAAAAATAATTTATAATTTTTAAAACAAGCCTCTGAGCTCAGCAGAGTCCATGTTCATCAGTTAAAATATAATCCATAAACTGTGTTAGGCTAAGGAAAGTTAAACCAGAGGCATCCGTAACTGAATATATGAAATATTATCAGGTGTACCAACTTAAATAACCAACGTATGCCTCAAATAAAATTTTACGTGCCTACTGAATCTTTATATGAAGACGACGAAAGCTTGCACTACCGTTGATGTCGCTTCTATAATACATAAGCACTACAACAAACCAAATAAATTTCCACCACCAACCAAAATATCAAATAGAAGGACGTTACACCGTTTGGAGCGCTAGAGTGGCTTCATCTACTGTTTTTTCCTAGTGAGTATCGCGACTGTCACCCCGTTTACGCCGGCCGCGGTGGCCGAGGGGACTGAGGCGCTCTAGTTACGGTCTGCACGGTCACTACGGTCGGGGGTTCGAATCCCCCCTAGGGCATGGATATTTGTCCCGTCCTTAGTCTTAGCTAGATCATAAGTAGTTTGTAAGCTTAGAGACTGATGACCCCGTAGTTAAGTCCCATAAGTTCTACAAACATTTGAACATTTGAACCCCGTTTACATGGGATCCCAAAACCTCTTAGTGAACGCTGTACTGTAGTCTCTAATGGAGACAGCAACAAGCTGTAGTTCTTTCATGGAGACGATCGTAGAGGTTCCGAATGTGGTTATGTGGAATGGCCTGCCATGCAATTTCCACCTGGTGCCTCAGTTGGGCCAGATTTCGTGCCGCTCATGCAGACCACCCAACAAGACGTTTCATGCGATTCCAAACATGCTCAGTGGGGTAGAGATCTGGAGTTTGTGCTGGTCAGGATAGATGAAGTACACCTTGAACAGCACGTTGGGTGGTACGGGGTACATGTGGATCTGCATTGTCCTGTTGGAAAAGCATATCACCTTGTTGGTGCATAGTGGTAGCAAGAGGGGTTAAATGATGGTTTCAGTGTACCGTGCATTGTTCAATGTTCTCTAGACGAAAACTAGAGGAGAAAGGCGAGTGTAGAATATCGCTCCCCTCACAATGATGCATGATCATGTGTGCCATTGGAGCGTCCTCCGCTCACAACCCAACATATTTCAGCCCGCCTCCAATGGTGCCATGGTAGGCGCTTTTGAAGGGACGAATGGAGACGTGTCGTGTTCAGTGATGAGAGTTGTCGCTGCTCGAAGGCAATGATGATCGTACGCGTGTGTATGGTGTCGTGCAGGGGAGTGCGAAAATGTGGAGTGTACGCGACAGAGGCAAATGGGGCCGACACTTCGCATCACGGTGTAAGTAGCCATATCCTACACTGGCCGTTCTCCTCTGGCGTTCGTTGTGTAAAAATTGAACAGTACACGGTACACCATCATTCAACGCGTTTTGCCACCGTACATGCACCAACATAGTGATGTGCTTTTCCAACAGGACAATGCACGTCTACATGTACCCCGCACAACCCAACGTACTCTATGGGTGTATGTCAACTACGCTGCCCATCATTATTCCCAAATCTGTCCCCCGTTGGGCATGTCTGGGACTGGACGAAACGTCATCTTGGCGCGGTCTACACGACCGGCACGAGATCTGGTCCAACTGAGGTATCAGATGGAAATTGTACGGCAGGCCATACCGTAAGACTTCATTTGGTAGCCTTACGATTGTCTTCATGGGAAAATTGCACCCTGCTTTGCTGCAAAATGAGGATATACACGATACTAGCGTCGACCTCGTGCACGCTCTGGTGGCTGTACTGACGTGAGTATCGTTCTGATTGCGTGATCGTGTGTTGTATACGTCCTCAACAATCTGTCGATAAAATTTCGCTCTGCTGGGTTGAGGAATTCGTGGTGTTCTTTTTTTCCATTTTCCAGGAGTGTATTTGTCTGTGGCGCTGGTGGGGCGCAGCGCATCTGGAAGGCGCGGGTAGCGCTGCAGTGTCACTGCACTGCGCGAGTGCTCTACGCGTCTCAATTTGCGCCTATTCCAGGGCTGGGCAAAAGCCGTTTCGCCAGCGCGAGCGCTCTCAGCGGCTCACGCGGCCTGCTCGCGGCTCCCCCCCCCCCCCCCACTCCGCCAGCCAGCAATGCCCCCCACTCACACTCGACTAGCCGCGCACCTCACTACACCACGCGGAACCACTCGTTCTCGATAACTTCGAGATGTTGGTTCAAAATCATTTTAAATAAATCCAGAATGATGTAAATTAATGCTTATTTCTTTTTTGTTCGTAGTACCTCTGCTCTGAAGTGACAATTATGTTATGTGTATGTCACCTTGTTGTTTATCTTGACAGGAAACTGATAAGCTTTGTGATAATAGAGTTTCTTCCCCTTTATGTTTTCTATATATCATATGAGTTAAGTTTAGTTATTCCTTTTACTTCCTCCAGGGAGAAGGTTTCGTTTTACACTTGATAAATTATATTTATCTAGATCCTAGGTTTTTGCTACCTGCAACAGGAATATTTTATTTTCCTTTAGCTTACAAATTTTCCCATGTACTTATTTGGTTATTTTTTAGAAGTTCTTTATCGTACCACGACAAATTCGTTGTGGTACCACTGACATAGGCAGGGAACTTTTGCCATTGCTCTCAGGTCTTGAGTTCTGGAATTTTTTCCCCTTCAGAATGGTGTCAGTTTTCATCCTTTCCTAAAGATGTAATGAACCTTAATAATTGTTACCTTCTGACCGACCACCCAGTTTCTCGTCATTGTAATGAAGCAGGTTTTTAGTTGCAGAAAGTTCAGTTTTGTTACAATTTGTTAAAAAAAAACTACACTATTCTGTGAAAATATAAAGTAAAATTTAGAATAAGAGTCTTTTCTTAATTCTTTACGTCTATGTCCTATTTGTGGCCACGAAAGTAGGTTTTAGAGTGGTTCGAAACTGTGTTTCATCCTTACATGAGCAACCGTTGCATGGTACAGGATACACAATTTTCGGGTAAGCACTATTAACACTTACATTCCACTCAAACATGCTGTGGCAGATATGATTGTACCGGTGCCCCTTTCACGGAAGCCGCATCAGCTTGAAACGACCTCATGTGTTTTGTACGTGCAGTAAGTATTTCAGCTTGTCCTTACTCAGCCTCAAAGCTGCACAATTGCCCCCGTGCACTGTGCACAGCCCTGCTGCCCGCACCGCTTGCTCTCAAGGCCGCTCAGCGCTGCCCTCGCGGCTCTCGCTGCTCGCGGGCAGCCGCACGAGCAGCTCTCGTGCCCACCCCTGCCCTATTCCCTACTGGCCGCTTGGAGCGCTAGTGCCGCTTCAGCCGCAGTTTTTTTCTAGTGAGTTTGGCGACTGTCTCTGATAGACTGTGATTTACGCGCACTTGGCGAAAAAAACCAGCGTAAATTGAATCGTACTACAGTTCTGCCAAACCCCCTCCAGAGGCGGAGTCCGTTGAGCACCTGACTGGTCTTCAGTACCGCTTCCAAGCGGCAGACAGCAACAGCTTCGGTCACTTTTGTTTACAATTTACGTGCGTTATTGCGTGATTTTACGTGTAGGTTAGGTTGTGTGAAATGTGAATTTCATTCCCAGAGCAGACGTGGCAAAGTAACATGAAAATATTGTGCAGCTGTCTGAACACAAGAGTGAATTACTGCCTTTCTTAGTAGCCTCAAACGAAACGGGAAGCTTCTATGCTTTATTCTTCTATTCGTGAACCTGTGCAAAAAAAATCATTAGTTTTGTAATGAATGTCTATTGGATGTGGAAGCGCCTCACGCGTCTTTCCATCGAAGAAAATGTAAAGAATGATGCTGACAACATTCTTATATCGATATCCGAATATTAGAGCCGACGTGTGTAATTTATGCCAAGTTTCTGATATAGAATGTCTCATTTGCTGTAAGTGCGTTTTAAATACATAATTTATGAAACATTTATAATTATACGTATCAAAGACGTGGGCTACAGTCATCTCCCTATAATAATAATTTCGTGTGGCTCGTCGGCCAGGTGCAAGTCTTTAAATTGGACGGCACTTCGGCGACTTGCGTAAAAGAATGTGTGTTGTCACATGCCTTTATTCTCTTTAAACTCGTTACCAGTAGCGTAGGTGTGAATTTAAGTTTACTGTTGATTAGTAAAAACACCAGTGGCAGTCAGTCAGCACAGACAGATAAAGACCATATTTTTATTCCTGTAGTGGAGACTATGGTAATTAGAACATAAATCAAATAATATATGAAATAAAATTTACAGTACCGGTAGGCCTGAGTTAGTGTTTACACTTTTCCAATTCTATCATTTTTGTTTGTAACTCAGAACTGTCCCACTCCTTCAGGCTTGCAATTTATGTAGCATATTGTAGGGATAGTATGGAGAATCGTAAGCTTGGTAGTACCTACTATGAAATTTCACTAAAATAGGAACATTCATGAGCTACAGACGTCAAAAATATAAGACAGCAACAGCTGACAGCGTTAAGCTTTTGCTTTCTGCCGCTGGGAAGCGCTACTGCAGACTAGTCACGTGCACAACATGCCCCGCCTCCTTCTGCCCTTGTGGAGGGGATGTGGCAGAACTGTAGTACGATTCAATTTACGCAAAAACCCGCCACTCCTCTCGCCTACCTGCGAGTCGGAGAGGTCCCCGCTGAGCGCCGCGCAGGAGGCGGGGCGGCGCGCGCAGTTGTAGTTGGAGCCGTAGCGCGCGAGCGCGGTGGCGGAGGCGCGCAGCTGCGACTCGCGGCGCGCGTCGGCGGCGGCGGCGAGCGCGCTGAACACGTGCCACAGCAGCTCGACCGCGTTCAGCAGGTCGCGCGCCGCCAGCCAGTCGCGCGCGTCGCGCGCCTCGCGCAGCGCCAGGCCGCGCGCGTACCCGGGGATGGCGGCGCGCGGCACGCGGCGGCGCGGCAGCTCCAGCGTCACAAGCACCACGTCCACCTCGCGCAGCAGCTGCGCATGCGCGGCAGTGCGCGAGGGCGGTGGCAGGGGAGACCGGCACATGTTCGCCATACGGGCAGGGTGGCCCAGTCGAAATAGTTCATACAATAGACGCTACATCGTCTTAGAAATCAATCAGAAAGTAGGTACCACTCACGAATTTTATTTATTTTCATTAACAATACAGAGTGACCCGCCACCTTGAAACTCTAAAGGCTATGCGCAAATTGAGACGCATATAGCACTCGCGCAGTGAAGCGGCGCAGCGCGCGTTTTTGTGACCAACGTGTTCCAATGGGGCTGCGCAAATTGGCACGCAGGCAACAGTTTTCAGAACTGCATGAGATAATACAGGAAGCCATCGATGCAAATGGATATAATGCACAAAAGCCGATTGCTACCGAGGAAAACTGACCCTCTTTTTTTTTTTTTTGAGGTAAGAGATAAATACATAATACTTTTCTCTATGTAAGGGATCATTAATTCGTACAACCCATTGAACTATGGTGTTTTCCCACCCTGACGCAAAATGGAGGGGTGTTATATAAATTTAACCCCGATGTTCAGACATAATTCACTTTTATTGCTAGTGGTTACTCAACGTGATATCTAAGGATCAGACTATATATTTCAATGTAGCCACATATCTTCATTTAGTCAACATGTTTTGGATCGTATAGTTCCCTATGCTCTCTCACTGCCTCTATTAACTTTTCTTCTATCATTACGAGAAGTAAGCAGTTGATCCACTACAGAACACGATGGTCAGTGTACTGTAACTGAGAATTATGCCTCTCAGGTATATGATAAGTAGCCAGGTGTGCTCTGTGAGAAGAAGACGTCACTCGAAAAACATTTTAATTAATACACATTTGACTTTTTAAGCATTGGCCAACAGTGAAGAAAGCAGCAAATCTATATCGATATAAAACTTCCTGCCAGATTAAAATTGTGTGCCGGAACCAGGACTCGAACCTGGGACCTTTGCCTTTCGCGGGCAAGCGCACTACCGACTGTGCCACCCCGACACGACTCACGATGCCGCCTCACAACTTTACTTCCGCCAGTACCTCGCCTCCTACTTTCCAAACTTCACAGAAGCTCTCCTGCGAACCTTGCAAGACTAGCACTCCTGGAAGAAAGGATATGGTGGAGACATGGCTTATGTGGCCTATCGTTGAGGAAAGGGCACCCACATATGACAAGAACGCTCTTGATCTGAAGGTATTACATTCTCCTTGTTCCGGGCCACGTATTTGCAGTCTCGGATTCACATCGAACGCTCTTCGAATTTGCCGTAAGAAAAATATATTCGCTTGAAAGTTGCCCTTCAGGTATGTGAGCTATGTAAAGCAATGTTTTAAGGACTCCTACGGTTTGTGAAAAACGATATCAGATACTGGCATGTAAATACAGATTTAGATGCGTACGTCTGCAATATATTGCTTGTCCTAACATATCAGTTTTAAGAGGAACTAGGACATCCAAGAAAGGGAAGGCAGCCATTCTTTTCTATTTAAATCAAGGTAACTCATCACTCTCGTGAGGCCACACTAGAAACACGTCGTCCACGCACCTCCATAAAACTGTTGATTTAATACTTGCGCAGTCCAATGGTTTGACCTCGGAGTCTTCCATAAAATATAGAAAAGGAAGTAACACCAAGCCGGATAAGGACGATCTTGTAGAAGATCGGCCTATGCGACCAAGAACAAGCAGTATTGGTTCATCAACGTTTCTCTCCGCCAATTATTTCGTTTCGCTACTCAAACCATTAGTGAGAACATGCGATCGAAACATTCGTAACTGTATGGATTTTATAAACTCTTGTATGGATTTCATAAACTCTTTCAAATTTTGAAGGTAAAATGCAGAATATCTATGGGAAGAAAGTATAGGGAACGAAGAGTTATATTCAACTTATACAAATGATAGCAGTTATTAGAGTCGAAGGGCATGAAAGGAACGAAGAGGTTGGGAAGGCAGTAAGTCAGGGTTGTAGCCTTGCGCCAATGTTGTTCAATCTGTACATTGAGCAAGCAGTGAACGAATGCAAATATAAATTTGGAGAGGGAATTTAAGTTCAGGAAGAAGGAATAAAAACTTTGCGGTTAGCCGATGACATAGTAATTCTGTCAGAGACCGCAAATGATCTGGAAGAGCAGTTGAATGGAACGGACAGTGTCTTGAAGAAAGGGTATAAGATGAACATCAACAAGACTAAAACAAGGATGATGGAATGTAGCTTCAGAAAGCCAGGCGATGCTTGAAGGAATTAGGTTGGTTAATTAAACAATAAAAGTAGTAGATGAGTTTTGTTATTTCGCTAGCAAGATAACTTGTGATGGCCTAAGAAAGATATAAAATGCAGAATGGCTATGGAAAGAAAAGCGTTTCTGAAGAACTCAAATTTGTTGACTTCCAATATTAATTTAAATGTAAGCAAGTCCTTTTTGAAAGCATTTGTCTGAATTGTAGCATTGTATGGGAGTGAAATGTGGACGATAAGGAGTTCAGACAAAAAGATGGTATAAGCTTTTGAAATGTGGTGTTACAGACGAATAATGTAGAATAGATGGGTACATCAAGTGACTAATGAGGAAGTGCATAACCGAATTGGGGATAAAAGGCATTTCTGATATATCCTGACTAAGAGAAGGGACACATTCTGACACATCAAGGAATCGTTTACTTAGCATTAGAGGGAAGTGTGTGGGGTAAAAATTGTACTGGGAGACCCAGGGACGAATACGGTAAGCAGATTCAAAATGATGTAGGTTGCCAAAAGCATTCTCAAGTTAAGAAACTTGCACAGGACAGAGTAGCATGGAGAGCTGCATCAAATCAGTCTGCGGACTGAACACCACAACAACAACATGGGTTTTATTCTCAGACTTAACTATATCATGCTAATAGTACGTATTTGTGGGCGAGTTTTGACATTAGAGACCCAGGTACCTTTAATAGATTCTTTGTCACTTATTGACTAACATTTTCACCGAAACACCACTACCTCATTTGAGCATGCACGGTGGTCATCTTATTTTCAGTTTAATGGTGAATTCTATGCGCAAATGGGTGGAGCTGTCACGGGAAGCCCTCTCACCCTATGGTGACTTGCTTGTTTATGGAAGCCTTCGAGGACGAAACACTGGATTTCGCAAGTTTTAAACTAACAGTCTTTTGGAGATAAGTGGACGACACGTTTGTATTATGGCGTCACGAGGGTGTCCGTTACATCGATTTGTTGACCATTTAAATTTCAGCCATGCTACTATCACACTCATCTACTACTTTTATTGTTTCATTAACGAACCTAATTCCTTCAAGCATCGCCTGACTTTCTGAAGCTACATTCCATCATCCTTGTTTTAGTCTTGTTGATGTTCATCTTATACCCTCTCTTCAAGACACTGTCCGTTCCATTCAACTAAGGAGATAGAAAATTATTGCAGCTTTCCTTTTCTGTATGTGCTCATTCGTCGTAATACCGAAGGTACACTAAGACATGTAGTAGAGAGTTTAAAGTCCGAAAACACTTTCAGTAATTTATTGCTCAAGAGCCAAACATTGTACAGATTTCATAATATGTCATACTGAAGAGAAACCCTGATAGAGATTTTTTTTTTTGTTTTTCCTTGTTTACCGCTACAGCGTAGTTTGGTAATATTCCGATAGTCAGCGCCAGTCGCAAACATGGCGATTTCGGGTTTGGAGCGAGCTTTATGTGTGTTGGAGTTCGACTAAAACTAGTGTGCTACAACTGTTAGACGGATTTTTAGAACCAAGTACGATATAAAGCTGCCAACAAGGAAGGTCGTTTACAACAAATTAGTTTCTACGGGTTGCTTGCTGGCAAAGAGAAGCGGACGTCCGTATGTGAGTGAAGTGAATGTGTAGCGCGTTCGAGAGACATTCATAAGGAGTCCAAAGAAATCGATGCGTCGTGCATCCCGTAAGTTCGAAATGGCTCCAGTCCAAATGGGACAGTCCAAAAGTCTGATCTTTGTAATATGTATGTATAAATGTAGTTTCTTCTTCATGCTAGAAGACCTGAAGATGTCGCAAGTGCGGCGTTGAAACTGGAAGCCTAAGTAATGTCGTAGAAAAATAATCGCTGCTGGTATTATAACCCTACCAATCCTACAACACCGGTTAGTTTATGACAATTAGAAAAATGACCCGTGTGCCTAATTATCTTAATTTGGTGGAAAAGCTATCGGTAATGAAGCCGATGATGTAGTGGAGGCTATAACCGGAACGTTGCTGTACATCTTTAGTAGACAACAACGATCGATAGGAATAAAGAAAGTGGAAAGTAAAATTTGGAATGAAAATGATCAATGTTTAAATGAAAAAATGCGGAACAAACGGGACACAGGGATTAATTTGGAAAAAGTGAATAATTTATTGATTTACGGTCGCCAGCTCGATGTACGAGCAAATAATTTGGTGGGATGTCAATAATAGAAAAGTTAATTAACAACGTGAAATATTACGTAAAATTTGGTTGGGCAGAAAATCAGAGTGTGCGAGTCAAATTCGGTACAAAAGACACTGATAACATACTAATTACTGAGAAATAGTTTACTAACACAGGGTTCATTGTAAGACAGCGAAATGCAAGCCATAGCCGCGCAAATGCAACATGCAGCAAATCATGCAAAACTCTCACCTTAATACTTACTATTTACAACTTCAACTAATTAATTGTTTATATAAGTACCAGAAATTATTCTACAGCGAGTATACCATGCGCTTTAGCAATAATCAAGTTGTAACTGAACTATTAACTGTACTAATCGCAAGCTCAAAAATTAATTAATGACTTGTCGTGATAACACTGAATATTTACAAAAGAACCATTTAACCTTCTGATTAACTTTTGCTCTATCTTTAACCAGGAATTATTAGCATTCAAACACTTGTAAGCAATTACTATTCTCACTAGTCAGTACTTTCAAGTTAAAACAAACTTTACCTCAAAATAATATGCAGTGGAAAACAATTAATCTTTTACACTGTTATTGAAATATCTTTTGAAATTGAAAGTTAATCTAGCAGTTTCGTTCAACTTAGCAAACCTATTGATCAGCAACACTGGCATAAGCTACGTTTAGTAATAATTTTCTGAACACATTTTTTTTTTAATTAGCGACTGTCACATTGTCTTTAATGACTCTGATTTTTAGTTTTCTATAACTTTGTGGATATCCTCGGAAAAACAATGGATGAGGAAGGAACCTATCTGGACAATGACTATGGGTAATGATTTTTAAACACAGGTTCACAAATAACAGTGTTCGCTATTGAACAATCATCACTAATACGCTGGTTAGCTGTACATGCTAAGACAAACTGGACAGATCTTACTGAATTTGGTGTGCGACGTGTTGCTGCTGATTGGAGACTGTTGGCACTTAACAATTGGCAAACACAGGCTCTTCTTGGCGACGAATGTTAATTACAATTTAGGGCTTACAGCATTCCTCTTGATGCATTTATTAATTATTTAAGCTGTGGCCGTATGAATAAATAATATTGACTCTTCGCCGTGTCCTCCACTAGTGCCAATCCAACATGCATTCTCCTTCACGTACTTTTGCCGTACACGAATCCGTTTTTCCGCCGCTACTTCTCAACGACGACTCTTTCTCGCTGTGCGCCTCTGCGCTACCAGCGATAAAAAAAAACTCCCTATTCAAAGATGATTCTATACAATAGCAAAGCCCTTGCTAACCCAGCGTGTCTACTACATTTACAATATTTTTGACATATATGGAAATTAGCAGGACAATGCAAATATATCACAGAAACAAAATATACAAATACTTAATAAATTACAAAAGATACAAATAATGAGGAAAAATGCATAAAGCATCGTTTTATATATCACCCTGTACGCACACATGACTGGAAAGCACCGTTGGTCACTGTGTTGTTGTGTCACAGTATATTATTTTACTATGAATCAGCCAACAACAGACACACGTTCCACATTTACAAGAAAGATTAACGTCTACAGTATTGATGTGCCTGCAAATATAGGTGCAAAATAAATTTCTGATTCAAATAAAAAGTGGTTGTAAGCATGATTGCAAATATTTCCGTCTACGCTTGTTATATTCCACTACGTTCTTGCAAGTATTTTTGTATCATCTGAATTACATTCGATAGGACTTTGCCTTCCCAACGGTTCTTTTAATTCTAAAGATACGAGACACACAGAAAGGTGCGCGATGGGATTAAACTGAATTTTAATGTTCGGCGTTCCTTCTTCCATGTATGACCTCACCATTAAGCCTGCCTCCTACACTGTGAGCACTTCGGACGGCAAAAATTCTCTGTAAATTAATAATATAGCTCAAAACAGCGAATTTTGATAAATGTGTATCTTATTTAGTCGATTCATCATTAATGGATTGCGAGTGGTCAATATATGTTAAATTGCGTGGAATCAACAATGCAAACAAAATAAATTATTCATAGAAATTTAAAGCCGGTGATTCCATTTATTTTAACATAATTTGTATCGTGACAATCTTGCCGTTTGTTTCTCACAAAATTTATCTCCGTTCCTCGCAACTACTGTAAATGGTATTTCAATCGAATATGAAACATGTTGTTAATAGTCAACAGTTTCATTTTGTTTCGACTGAGGGACTGATGTCACCCTAAAACAATCAACCAACAACAACATATTTCCAGAAAGAAACTTTCACTGTTCAGCGGAGTGTGCGCTGATATGTAACTTCTGCCGAAACGGGGACTCGAACCTGGGACCTTTGCCATTCGCGGGCAACGCTCCACCGCTGAGCTATCCCGGCACGCTTCACGGTCGTCCTTTCCCGCAAAAGGCAAAAGTCACAGGTTCGAGTTCCGGTTCCGGCACACAATTTTAATCTGCCAGGAAGTTTCAGCAACAAATGTGTGCGTTATTGAAAAAATTGGGCTCAGGCCGAAGACGGCCGATATGAAGCACACAGTGGGAAGAACGTTTTATGCATACACAAGAGGCGGACTCGGATGCACTTCTAGATTACAAAAGAGTGTTCAAAAGTCCTTGCATACGTTTCTAACGTCTTTAACATGCGTAACGGATTTAGTGCAGATGTCAGTGTTGATTGTGGTGTGCCCAATTGTAGCAACTTCAAGCACCACTATTTCCCTTCCCTTTCTTTATTTACAGAATTAGCGACAAAAAGGGGAAAATAAATTCACTCCACAAGTATTCATCATGGTATATATATTTTCAAAGAACGTCCACGAAACATTAATACAAAGAGATGAGAAAAAGAAACACGAGAAATTCTTCTTAATAATATAAACTATTTACCCAATTACTAAGGTAATTCACCTGTCTGAGCATATCTGCCACTTCCTGCCATTTGTTTTTCAAAGGAGAGTTGAATTTTTCTTGGTCATGCAGAACCTCTTCTATCAGAACAGCAAAGTACTGCAGCACGATGTGGACGTTCTGAATATCTCTTTCGATCTGAAATGAAGAAAAACCCTAAACAGAGGATTTAAAAAAAAAAAATAAAGCTACAAAACCTGAGACGAAAAAAAGACTTGGAATAAAAGGAAATAATGGTATTTTTTAAATGTAAACTTTCAAGATCGGAAATGTCACAATTCATGAAATATTCTGGGCTATTATATAGTGTTCTAATCGATTTCTTTATTCAAACTTGTCATCATTTAGCCGCCATCTGTGGAGGACAATTTCTAGGGCCGCGGTAGCTTCATTAAATTACAGAGTTTGATTCGGAAAATCCCCCGTTGAAAATGTTCTCCACAAATGGAGACGAAACGACGGGTTTGAATAAAAAATGCAGCTAACCACGGCATTATTCCCAGGATATATTTTAACAGTAATAATATTTTACAAACAACCTTAAAATAAATGTAAAAGAAACGGTGCTTCTTGAAAAAATATATATTTGAATCATTTTTGTTGATATCCCTATTTGCAGGATTGCAATATGTGAATGAAACACTGTGGCGACGCTAACACGAAACTGAGGGTACAGAATTTTAATATTAATCATACAAGAAGGTCAATGAAACGTACATAATTCGAAAGGTGGTTTGTCATATATGTTGCGAATATAAAAATTATGTGTGCATGTAGCCGTTAAGAAGAGTGGTAAAAAGAAAAAGAAATTTTAGGATGATACTCCAAATTCTCCATAAGGTTGGCCACTGTTTATAAACCGCTGAAGGTGACATCTTGGTAAAGGTAAAATTAGCTCAGTCAGTTAACGCCTGAAGTTCCAATGTTATAGTCCCAGGTTCCGTTCCCAATGACCACATTTTTTTCATTCTTCGTAACGTTTAAATATGGTTTTTAAATATAATTAAACAATTCAGTTTATGAACGCAATATTTTAATAAGTCTCAAGGATAAACAATTGAAAAAGTTGGGATTCCATTAAGAAAACCAGGTTTCACACATGGTCAGCTATGTGTTTCCGCAAGTAGAGTTCGATCATTTGATGGTTTGAAATTTAATATTTGTGAACATAGAGAACAACGACTTTTAACGACTGATGAAAGGAGTTTTAGGAAGAATGTTTTTTTACTGAAGTTTTGTAATGCTAAATTGTGAAATAAAGCAATTAATTCCCTCATTTGTGTCTCTCATTCTTTCATGTTTCCTCTTTGTAATAATAATAATAATATGGTTTTCTGTTCCGTAGGACCTAATTGAGGAGTAAAATCCATGGTCATGGAACAAGTCAATACATGAAGTTTAACACAAGAATGGTAATAGAAAATTTTTAAGTAGTCCTATGCACACGACTTTCTTATACTAAGTGAAAACAATCAGTAAAGAACAAAAAATTTAATTAGATTAATTGCTTAATTTTTCTAGGATTTCCTCGACATAATAAAAGGAGTGAGCCATGATTTAACTCTTCAATTTAGATTTGAAAGCGTGTGGGTTAGTACTAAGATTCTTTAGTTCTTGTGGTAGCTTATTGAAAATGGATGCTGCAGAATACTGCACATCTTTCTGTACAAGTGTCAAGGTGGTGTGATGCAAATGTAGCTTCGACTTCTGTCTAGTATTCACCGAGTGAAAGCTACTAAATCGTGGGAATATGCTGATATTATTTACAACAACACCAAAGAAAATACGTATTACTAAAATTTTTTAGTAATTTTTACCATTCGGGTCGTGAAAGTTTACATTTTACAAAATACGTATTGTGACGCCAACGTCAAAATTCCAAGACTACTGAAAAGGGGTCGAAATGAAGTTCGTGAACTTACACCAAGTATTGCTGGAACCGCCCGTTTCTGAGCCAAAAATATTCTTCTTGTTTCAGTCGAGTTACCCCAAAAAATATCGCCGTATGTCATAAGTTAGTGAAATTAAGCGTAGTAGACTACTTTTTGTGTTGACAAATCACTTATTTCAGATATTGTTCTAATCTATATCTATAAATGTGAATGTCTGTTCGGTGTACGTTTATCACGCCTGAACCACAAAACGTAAAGAGCTAAAAATTTGTACAGTTACTAATGTGTACCCGGGGAAGGCTTTAGGCACGATTTTATAGCGATCTGATAGATATTTAGTAATTTGAAGAATATAACGCGAAATTCGGAACAATAATTACTCTTTGAAAATTATATTTACGCTTTGAAAATGGTTTTATTGGTTGCATTGTTGCTTGAGGGTTGACAATGATAAATGGGTGGAGTATATTGGGATGAAAAGTTATCGGTGTATATAAAATTCTACGTGTGTGTGTGTGTGTGTGTGTGTGTGTTAATATTTCGCTCTACAGCGAAAACTACAGAACTCAAACGAATGGTCTGTGTGTAATTGTTGTCCGAAGTCTCCCGTTGTACACCATAGCAGTTCCATGTCGATAGCTATAAGGGAATGGAAGATATGGTGGCTGAAAGTCGTCATATTAGAAAAAAAAATCGGACTGAAGGCCAGCGATGACGTTAGCGACTCTATAGCAAGGAGGTTACATACCGCTAAACATGACACCACAGACCATAACTTTGGTCTATGCATGCTACAATGTCTTCCTCTTTTTCTCTGTTAAGCAAACGAATAAGGAAATATAAGAATAAACAAATAAGGTGGTAAAAAAGTAATTTCTTTTAATATATCTCTTTAAAAATCGATTTGTCGTTTCGCGCATTACATCAAGTGATTAAAAATGTTTGTTTCCAAAGCAGGTATTGTAATTCATTTCATCCTTCAAAACACGTCTCATAGCACACTACTGAAAGTTAGCTTATCTATCATAATCAACCAACACGCGAGCGGAGCCGCGGGTTTAAGCTAGTGGTAAATAAAGCAGAATTTAGTTTTGGAACAAGATCCTGAACATGGGCTTTCCACGACAGCTTTCACCTGTTCTCATAGCATTCACATAAAACTTATAAATCTGCAGTGCTCAAAAATTCCAATTACAGCAAAAACATCATTTCCATGACTGTGGAGACTCAACTGGTCGAATTTCGACCACAGGCAAGACTAGGGTTTGTAAATCTGTTGGACCAAACTGCAGTCGTCATTAGTCGCTAGACTTACAAACTACTTAAAATGACTAACGCTAAGGACAAGACACACACACTTGCCCGAGGGAGAACTCGTACCTCCGATGGGAAGCAACCAAGTACTCCACAACAAGGCGCCTTGGAGCGCACTGCCATTTCCACTTGGCACCTAGCATGACTCGCTGTCGACTGCTAGTATGGCAGACATACGTATGTGAGTCAGCATAACTGTAGTTTTGAAAATGTTCTTCCACTACTTTGGCTGCCACGTATTTAGATAAAGAAAGTCTGTCACACATCGAAACATAAATGGTTGGTTTAAAAGAAAAGGTTAAGAGTTACCTGCGAGAAAACGTTTCTCCCAGAAGATGAAGAGATACACAAATTCGCTGAAACACAAATATGTTTGAAAACGCCGCGTTTGCATTGACGACTTTTTAGGGGCCCATATCTCAGTTTCTATGGATCACAGAGTTAAGGGATAAAGTGCTCTGGAGTGCCCTTGCTCTAGCGGTCATGTGTATACGCGTGTGAAGTATTAGCATGCTGCAGGTATCCTTCAGTACAGTACCAAAATTAAAATATTACATACTTCCTGCAGTCCAGCCAAATTTAGCAAATCGGCCGGTTTTTGTACAGTACGGTCTTTTTACGGTTGTCTTTATAAACTAATGAAATCAGTAGTTTTTATGGGTTGTTGCTGAGAAAACCACAAAAATCCATTCTGCAAAAACTGCAAATCCTGTGGATCTACATCTATGAGGCGTGTTTTAGTTCCGTTTTGTTGTAGACCCCAGTAGCACTAGAAACAGTGCTTCATTATTGCAACAATATTTATTTTGGGCTACAGACTGTGAAGTCCTGCGATGCATTTCATTTGGAAATAATAAGGCCTTTTTAATAGAAACTACTTCGAAACGTACAACTTAATTTCGTTATGTAGCTAATTACAATTGTAAAAACATGCAGAATGAATGCACTTGTGTTTAATGTATATGAAAAAAAATCTCCACTAAGTAGTTTTGTGCGCCTTGGGAACAGTAACCATTGGTTTAAATGAAGAATTAAGGAAGAGCCTGGTTAAATGTCTAAAATGGAGTATGGCTTTGTATGGAGCAGAAACGTGGACATTGAGAAAGCAAGATGAGAAAAAAATTGAAGCTTGTAAAATGTGGATATGGCGTAGGATGGAGGAGATCAGCTGGATCTATAAAGTCAGAAATGAAGAAGTACTGAACAGAGTTGGAGAGGAACGGAGGATGTTGCTGACGATAAAGGATAGGAAACTAAACTGGCTATGCCACAGTTTAAGACGAGATTGCCTTCTGGTAGAGGCAATTGAAGGTTGCGTTGCGGGCAAGAAAGGGATGGGCAGAAGAAGGTACCGGATGCTGGATGACATCAGCAATCCACTAGGAGGGTACCAAAGAACGGAGATGATCGCAAAAGACAGAGAAGCATGGAGGGCTATGCAGTCTAAACCTGCCGTATGGCAGACAATGAAATTATGATGAATAGTATTGTAGTGACTTTTGCGAAGGGAGCTACTCGGTAACCAAATAAAGTTTTCATTGTTGTATTTGTATAACCCTCCTTCCGTTTCTCTTTATTTATTTAAGCTACGTGTAAGGTATTCTTTTTTGGCCTCTGAGAAACATCAGTACTTTCATTTTTATTATAAACCACAGTAAAACGTAATCTTAATGGAAGTTACTCGCCGGCCGCGGTGGCCGAGGATACTGCGGCGCATCAGTCACGGTCTGCACGGCCACTACGGTCGGGGGTTCGAATCCCCCCTCGGGCATGGATATTTGTGCTGTCCGTAGTGTTAGCTAGTTCGTAAGTAGTTTGTAAGTTTAGGGACTGATGACCCCGTAGTTAAGTCCCATAAGCTATACAAATATTTGAACATTTGGAAGTTACTCAGCTCGAATTATGTAAGAAAACGGAAAATGTTCTCCGCTTGTGGGGAACTTTCCAAGTTTTATTCATACGAAATCTGAGAGAATTTTTTGCGTTGAGCAACTTCCCCCCAACACCATGCTACTCAAGCTGAGTACATTCTGAGGTGAAGTATATTCTCCGACTCGCTTTATTCTTGCGTATCAGATAATGTTCTCCGAAATTCCGAGAATAACGTACATTCTCCATTTTATTCATACGATCCATTGTGTCTATACAAGGTGTTCATGTTATTCTGACAGCCACCTGTACTGACAAGTAGGATAGGGCCGGATCTAGTGGGGGGAGAGTGGCAAAGGGGGCAGTGCCCCGGGCGGCAGAATTTAGAAGGCGGCAAATTTTGACCGACACTTTATTTTATTTTATTTTATTTTATTTATGTATTTATTTATTTTTTACAGATTGTATCTTTCTGGTATAATTTAATAAAATTAACTGACACAGAATTATTAAAACTAAAAATGACTGGAAGAAATACCGAAATCATTTAATAAAACTAAAATTCCTGGTTTCTGACTTCAGTGTTGCCCTGTCACAGGTACTTCAGCTAATCAAACTTTAAATATCTACTAGAATGAGGGAGATGTTTGCGTTATTGCATAAGTAAATGCACAATGTTTATTAATTTGCATAGATTTCATTTTTCAGATAAATGAATATTCATATTTCATATCAAGGTAATATTTGTAGAACAGGTGAATTTGAATAACGTTTCAGTCCTTATAAAAAAATTAAAAATAAAGAATTTCAGTTGCGCACATTTCTTATTGAAAGTCAAAAGCATTAAGGATCTAGAGTCCTCTCTCGGTAGCGGTGGAATTGATAGACATCTACACAGGATACCTCTGTAAATCACATTTAACTGCCTGACAGAGGGTTCATCAGACCACTTTTATACTATTTATCTCCCATTCCATTCTCGAATAGCGCGCGGGAAGAAAGAACATCTGAATCTCTCTGTTCTAGCTCAGATTTCACGTATTTATTCTGATCATCTTTTCTACTTATGTAAGTGGGAGACAACAATGTATTTTCGCATTCGGAGGAGAATGCTGACATTGGAGTTTCGTAAGTAGTCTACGTCGCAGCGATAAACGCCTTTGCTCTAATGATTCCCATCCCAGATCCTGTATCATTTCCGTGACGCTGTCTCCCCTGTATCACGACAATACAAAACAAGCTGCCCTTATTTCGACTCTTTCGATGTCCTCCGACAAACCCACCTGAGAAGTATAGCACACTGGGCAGCAAGACCAGATAATCACCAGGAATCTCACTGTATTATTTATTGATTTTGTCCTTTTCCTAGCTAAGCAAGGAAGTCCTTTTAGAGGAACAAAAGAAGATGGTGATTTTGGTGATCCACATAGCGGCAAATTTCTAAATACAATTGATCTCTTATCATACTATAGTATCCCACTTCGTCTGCGTATTGAACTTCACAAGAAAGGCGAGATTAGCTATTTTTACAAAAATATACAAGATGAGTTCCGTGACTTGAACGCTGACAAAATAAAACTAGATATAGGCTAATTAAAGATATTTTAGCTGCTAAATACTTTTCACTGATGTTTGACTGCACTCCAGATATCAGCCACAATGCGCAGATCATACAAATAATTCGATATGTCAAGTCGAATGACTGAGAGGTTGTGGAAAGTTTTACTGACATTTTTACAGTTACTGACAAAACAGGAGAAGGCCTTAGTCAAGAGGTACCGCAAAAATTGGAACAAGACGGATTGAACATTAAGTACTGCAGGGGGCAGTCTCATGACAATGGGGCAAAAAGGGCTGGAAAGTACAAAGGGGTCCAGTCAAGAATACTTCAGAAGAATGAACTGGCCTGTCTCGTACCATGTACTGTCACTCTTTAAATTTAGTAGGAGCAAATTCAGCAGTCATTCAGCAAGACTAGGTGATCTGCAAGAGTAGATGTGGTTGAAGCTGTTTACAAGCATTTTCATTAAGTTTTTGAAGGCCCTGGAAGAAACTGAAACTTATAAATTGTCAACACCAGACAAAATCAGACACAAGATCAATTTTTTTTAAAATTGGGAAAACTCAAATTCATTACTTTCACTTGTTTATGGTATGCAATATTAAAATAAATTGCTCATATTAATCAGTTTCTGCGAAGTTAATACTTTGCAATTGATAAAGCTGGTCGAAACATTCAAAGACTTTTGGGCTTTTTCAAAACTTCCCTGGATTCTTATACCTCTGAAGCTATTTCTGAGGCCAAAGTGTAGCAGAAGATAATGAGGTATCAACGTTATTCTCCGAAAAAAGGATTCGAAGAAAGGAGAAAATGGCCGATGAGCTTTGTTAGGATGAAGTATCCAATATTCAGAGGAAAAAATAAGGAATAATTGACAGAGCCAGGTTTACCGCACTTGAGAAAATTGGTGCAAAAATTAGTTTTCTGTGTGGCGTGAAAATTTGAGAAATGGAAGTGGAGGACTTGAAGGTCAAAGCAGCGGAACTGGCAGAAGATCTTAGCGAGGAAGAACTTGAAGTTGAAAGTTTCAGACAACATTCGCTGGCAGTAGACAGAGCCTTGCAAGATTCCACTGCACCATCAACATTAATTTATAAAAATAAATTGGTAGAGGGGTATACCAACTTTACTACAGCGTTAAAATATATCTTACCATTCTAGTTTCTGTTTCGTGTGGAGAAAGAAGTTTCATCAAGCTGAAACTAGTTAAATACACTTGAGGAGGACGAATACTTAACAAATCTGAGTATAATATCCATAGAGCACAAACGAGTTGCTTCTCTAAGCTATGATGATATCAAAAAGAGTATTGCAGCAAAAAAAACCTCGAAAAGCGAAATTTTGAATTGATTTTTGTACGATGAGTAATCTTGTGATATTTTTGTATGTATTAAAATTGCTCTGTTTTCTTTGATCTTAGTTCAGTCAATGAAATAAGTTCATGTTGTGAGATTGTGACATTTATTTAGAAATATGTAACGCAATCAGCGTAAAAAAGTCGATTCTTACAGGGGGGGTGAAAGAAGGGGCGGCAAATTTAAGCTTGCCCCCCTTGGCATATGTCCTAGATCCGGCCCTGGGTAGGAGTGGGAGAGCAGACGCAAAGTGCAGACAGTCTGCCGCTCACCTTGGCCTTGTAGAAGTACGAGGCGTCTGGCGGACTGCCCAGCTGCTTGGGTATTCGCGGCATGAAGTCCAGCCCGAAGCCGTCCCACGCGTCGATCATCTCGTCGTAGTCTGCGCCCCTCTGACTGGCCTGAAAGGAACGCGAAAAATATGTCCCCATGCAAGAAATTTACGATCGACGGTAATTCAGAACGAAGTCAGAAATGGTGCCCTAGCTTCAACATGCTATAAACTCACAAAATGTACATCTACATCTACATAGATACTCTGCAAATCACATTCAAGTGCCTGGCAGAGGGTTCATTGACCACTTTCATAAATTTTCTCTACCGTTACATTCTCTAATTGCGCGCGGGAAGAAAGAATACCTAAATCGTTCCGTTTTCGATCTGATTTCTCTTATTTTATTGGGATGGTTATGTCTCCCTAAGTAGGTGGGGGCTAGCAAAATATTTTCACATTCAGAACTAAAAGTCGGTGACAGAAACTGCGCAAACAGATCACGCCGCAATGAATAACGTCTTACTTTTAATGATTTCCACCCCAATTCGTGCAATATTTCCGTGACGCTTCCCCCCTCCCGTAACGTGATAAAACGAGCTGCCCTTCTCTGAACCTTCTCAATATATTCCGTCAGTCCCACCTGGTGAGGGTCCCACAAGGGGCAACAGTACTCCTGGAGAGGACGCACTAGTGTGATGTAGGCGGTCTTTTTGGTGGAGTTGGTGCATCTCCGAAGCGTTCTGCCAATGAAACGTAACCTTTGGTTCGCCTTCCCCACAATATTTTCTGTGTTCTCTCCAGTCAAACTGTCTCTTACCTTAATGGGACGTTCATGTCTCTCTATGTAGGTGGGTGCTAGCAAAATATTTTCACATTCGAAAGTAAAAGTCGGTGATTGAAATTTCGCAAGTAGATCTCGCCGCAACGAATAACGTCGTTCTTTTCATGATTTCCACTTCAAATGGTATAACATTTCCGTGACGCTCCCCCCCCCCCCCCCCCCCGTAACATGATAAAACAAAACGAGCTGCCCTTCTCTGAACCTTCTCAATGTCTTCTGTCAGTCCCACCTGGTGAGCGACCCATACTGAACAACAGTACTCCAGGAGAGGACGCACAAGTGTGATGTAGACAGCCTCTTTGGTGAAGCTGTTGCATCTTCGAAGCGTTCTGCCAATTACACATAACCTTTGGTTCGCCTTCCCCACAATATTTTCTGTGTGTTCTCTCTAGTCTAAGTTGTTCGTAATTGTAACTCCTAGGTATTTGGTAGAATTTACGACCTTAAGATTTCACTAATTTATCGTTTAATTGAAGTTCAGGGGATTTCTTTTACTGGTCATGTGTATTACTTCACACTTTTCATTATTTAGCGTTAATTGTCAATTTTCGCACCATGTAGAAATTTTGTCTAAATCGCTTTAAAGTTGCTTTTGATCCTCTGTTAACTTCACTAACCGATAAACGACAGCATCATCCGCGAACAGTCTAAGGGAGCTATTCAGATTGTCTCCTAAATCCTTTATAAACACAAGGAAGAGTTGGCAGTTTTGTCCAAGAACTGACCTCTCCATTATTTTCCATAGATGGTGACTGGATTCACATCCGGCGATATGGATGGCCAAATCGTTCGTTGGAACAGTGCAAAATATCGCTATGTATTAATTGCTCTTATTTCTGTCGGGTCTCCAGCCGGATGAATCTGGAACCAAGCAGTTAAGTCCCATATATTTACAAACACTTGAACATTTGTTAGTGTCACGGAAATGATGCACGAGTTTGGGCGGAAATCATTAAAAGAAAGGCGTTATTTGTTGCGACGAGATCTATTAGTGAAATTTCTTTCACCAAATTTATCTTCAGAGTGCGAATATCTTGTGTTTGTACCGACCCACATAGGAAGGCATCATCATAATAAAATAAGAGAAATCAGATCGAAAACAGAAAAATGCAGGTGTTGCTTTTACTCGTGAGCTATTAGAGAATGTATCTATAGAGAAATATCATAAAATTGGTTCGATGATCCCTGTGCCATGCACTTCAATGTGACTTGTAGAGTACCCATGTCGATGTAGATGTAGGTCACTTTTGTGCAGGCAGAATCTGCTTTCATCACTGCAGACAACGGCCCGCCATGCCATGTCCCAAGTAACACTCTGACAGTACCAGTCGATGTCGCATGAGTAGTCGTCGGGCTGGAGATGTGTCTGCCCATAGTCCCACTGCTTGCAATCGGTTGGCAACATTTCGTGGTGACAGTGGCGTATCTATATTACCAAGGGCCCCGTGGCAAAAATGACATTGGCGCCCTCCTTAAACTTAAACTATACAGATACACAAGTACTTCGCCATCATATCCTTACCGCCCACTGGAATAAGGCAAACCTAAATACTACTAATAAGGGAACCTCCCCATCGCACCACCACCCTCAGATTTAGTTATAAGTTGCCGCAGTGGATAGGCCTTGAAAAACTGAACACAGATCAATCGAGAAAACTGGAAGAAGGTGTGTGGAACTATGAAAAAAATAAGCAAGATAACTTAGCAGTCCATGCGAAAGATAAGCAACGTCTAACTAGTTGTCAGAACAGGAACGCCGTTGTCCTGTGGCTAGTATGAGGCGCTACGGAGTGAAAGGTCCTTGGTTCGAGCCTTCCTACAGTCGAAAATTATGATTTTTTTCATTATCAGAAAATTATTATCTGCCCGTCCGATGCGGGGTAACTGCGCCGTAGTATGGGGACGTGCTGGGACATACGCAGGATTTGACAGTCTACACACGGAAATATTCGAAAACGTTAATCCACATGTTTTGACAGAGCACAGGGAAAACTGTGCGACTGTTGCATTCGTTTGCTGCAGTTTATGTGACAAAATGTTATGTTTTCATCACTTTTTTGTGAGAGATTATCACATCCACAAGAAAACCGAATTCTGGCAAGGTAGAATCTCTTTAGCCACTCACCAAGTGCACAAGTTAGGCGGGCCGACAAGATTCCTGTCATATGACGCACATACCGTCACCAGTGTCATATAGTATACATCAGATGTGTTTTGCTGTGGAGGAATTGGTTGACCTATCACGTTTCTATCAAAGGTTTTTGGTTCCTATTGGAGAGGCACTTCCTTTCGTTTGCTAATCGCACAATTTTGCGTTGCAGTCGCAAAACACAGACACTAAATGTGATTACAGCGAACAGAGACAGAGACAGAAAGATCATAATTTTGCGAAAATAAAAAAATTTTTCATTTAAGGAAAACCTTGAAACAATAACATCTCGCTCTGCAGCTCCTCATGCTAGCCACAGGAACACGGCACTCAAATACTTACAGTTTCCTCGACGTTGCTTATCTTTCGCATGGACCGTTCAGTTTTTTTTTTTTTGTTTTTTTTTTTTCATAGTTTCACACAACTTCTTCCTATTTTCTTGATTGATCTCAGTTCAGTTTTTAACGGCCTATCCACTGCTCCAACTTAAACTAATCTGAGGGGGGTGCGATGGGAGGTTCCCTTGTAAATAAATTATTATGTTTCACGCAGCAGATAATATTTAATCGGACTCTCTAAGATAATTATAACTGTGAAAGCTTGTTTGTTTATCATGTTTTCAAGCAAAATTTACTGGGTGGATTTGGCTGAAATTTTGCAGAGGGATAGAGCTGGACCTTGGTAGGACGCACAGATAAAACAACGCCATAGGGTAGTTTTCGAATTTGCTACTCACTAGGCGAATAAAGTTACTGGCAGAAGATTCACTGATGACGCGCTGATCAGTAATACAATCCACAAAATCATCCACTATCCACATTTTCTCTTCTTCTTGCAGGAATTTCAGTGTGCAGTTGGTTACAGCACTTCACTGGGATCTATGATTAGTCGGCCGCAGTGGCCGAGCGGTCTGCGGCGCGCCAGTCACATTCTGCACAGCCACTACGGTCGGGGGTTCGAATCCCCCCTCAGGCATGGATGTTGTGTCGTCTTTATTGTTAAGGTAGTTCATAAGGAGTCTGTAAGTTTAGGGAATTTATGACCCCGCAGTTAAATCCCTTAAACGTAAAAAAACATTTGAACATTTGGATCTATGATTAACGCTTTCAGCCACACGTTATGAAATCAGCTTTGGAAAAATTAAAATTCAGTGCTATCTGCATAAATACAGGCCAGTAAAGATCAAAATATGTGTTTCAAAACGTTTTGGTCGAAATATTGATTTTTTTAATGTAATGTATTTCATGCACAAGACAGAAGTTTCTATCGAGGTATTTTATTACTTGTATGTTATTTTGTCGATAGTTAACACTGCCAGATCAATAATGCTAGCATAATCTTCGCCACAGCACTCAAAACAAGACAATTCGCTGCTGGGATAAAATAAAAGGAACCACACTCACGTTCTCACTCTGAGCCACGTACAGACGTCAACGCAACACAACATTCAAAATGGACAGATTAATGACTCAGAAGTGGATACACACCGTACCAAGCGGCAAAATGTCGTACTAGAAGCATGTCGTTCATCAACAAAAACGCAACTTTATAGACTGATCCACAAAATATGGTAAAAATCAACTTTCAGTACGTCGTTGTCCAAGAACAACACTCGGAATGAAAGGGTTAAGGGGCAATATCTTGGGGGGAAATCACTACACAAACACTTGCGTTACTACAACAATTTTGTTGTTGTTGTCTTCAGCCCGGAGACTGGTTTGATGCAGTTCTCCACAATACCCTATCCTGGGCAAGCGTCTTCATCTCCTCATAAGACCCGCAACCTACATCCATATGAATCTGCTTACTGTATTCATCTCTTGGTCTCCCTCGGCGATTTTTACCCCACACGCTTCCCTCCAAAGCTAAATCCACGGAGACTGGTTTGATGCAGTTCTCCACAATTCCCTATCCTGGGCAAGCGTCTTCATCTCCTCATAAGACCCGCAACCTACATCCATATGAATCTGCTTACTGTATTCATCTCTTGGTCTCCCTCGGCGATTTTTACCCCACACGCTTCCCTCCAAAGCTAAATCCACGATTTCTTGATGTCTAAAAATGTGTCCTATCAGTCGATCCCTTATTTTAATCAAGGTATGCCAGAAATTCCTTTTCTCCCAATTCTGTTCAGTACTTCCTCACTAGTTTCGCGATCCACCCAGGTTATCTTCAGCATTCTTCTGTAGCACCACATTTCAAAAGCCTCTAGTCTCTTCCTGTCCGCACTGTTTATGTTTCACTCCCGCACAAGGCAACACTCCACACAAACGCCATGAGAAAGGACTTCCTTAGGGTTAAATCAATATTCGATGTTAACAAATTTCTCATTTTCAAGAATGCTTTTGTACCCATTGCCATTCTGCATTTTATATCCTCTGTACTGCGACCATTATTTGTTATTTTACTACCCAAGTAACAAAACTCATCTACCTCCTTTATTGTTTCGTTACCTAATCTAATTCCTTCAGCATCACCTGATTTTCTTAGACTGCACTCCATTACCCTTGTTTTGCTCTTGTTAATGTTTATCTTATATATATACCTTTCAGCACACTGTCCATTCCGTTCAACTGCTCTTCCAGGTTCTTTGCTGTCTCTGACAGAATTACTATGTCATCGGCAAAATGCAATGTTTTTATTTCTTCACCCTGAACTTTAATTCCTTCTCCAAATTTCTCCTTGCTTTCCTTTATAGCTTGCTGACTGTTCAAAGTGAATAGCAATGGAGAAAGGCCACAACCCTGTCTTACTCCCTTCCCAACCTCTGCATCCATTCATCCCCTTCAACTCTGATAAGTGCTGTCTGGTTTTTGTACAAACTGTACGTAACCTTCCTTATAATAGTACCGTTCTGTAACAATAATATGTAGAGACTTCATATTCAAATGTGGTCACACCGTGTATTGTCAAACACACTGCTAGTAATTCAGCGCCATTCACTGTTATTTCGCAAAGATTGGCAGCCATAGAAAGTCCGACTTCAACCGACAACACGCTAATAGTGGCAGGGTCCACATCTTAGCGGACAAGCAATAGACCATGTTATGTTTATATTCCGTGGTGGGAATAATTTTTGGATTTTACTTCAAGCGTTTGAGGTTTGTTGGTTATGATTCAAAAAGTTAAAAAATGTTCAAATGTTTGTTAAGCTTATGGGCCTCAACTGCGGGGACATCAGTCCCTAAACTTACAAACTACTTATAAAGTAACTTATACTAAAGACAACACTAACATCCGTACCCGAGGTAGGATTCGAACCGCAGACGGGGAACAGCCTTGCGCATCGGAACATAGCGCCAAAAAGTTAAGTCTAAAATCCTTCATTCAACTAAAATATTATATACAGTAGAACGACGATTATCCTAAGTAAACAGGAAACATGGATGTTCTGAAAACCGTACTGTACACTTATATATATTTGCCAATAAGAAGTTTAATACAATATCAGGAGGCGCGCGATCCTTCACACTGGCAAGTGGCACGCTTCTGGTAGGCTCAGCTATTGTTATGAGCAGCCTTGAGGCTGCCACTACTTCTGTTACTACGCCGAGTGAATTGTTGTACACAGCGACTGGCGGCTTGGCGGGTCAGCAGCGCCACCGAGCGGCGTCGTGTGAAGTTAAGGCCGCATTAGAAGAAGTGTTCCGCCACCCGGTGGCCCAATGCGGCTACTGTTGGGTGCTTGGTTTGAGGGTAGGGGGAGATGGTGGACGTTAGGGCGGGAGAGTAAAAAAATAAAAACAATTCGACGCTCTTTTTTCGAACGTCGCTCACGGAGACCGAAGGGCCCTTGAGCTCTGGGCCCCGGGGCACTGCCCCGCCTATAGTACGATTAAAATTACTTACAAGTTGACGTTTGTCAGCTGCGGCTACAGTGTTGCCACGACAGCTGCCGGCTGAGAGCTGGCGCTCCGTACAGGCGGCACTGCGCCCACTACTGTTATAATAGCGATTTGCACATGTTCAGTACCGGTAGTTGTTGACAATACTAATTAGTCAAGATTTAAATGTACTGAGTTAAATGTTGTTAACATTGTCCACATCAATAATACTGTTAACATTTACTGTTGATAATGCTATTTTACAAAGCTATGATGTCGAACACCAAAACGAAAGCGTGTACCGCAATTATTTTCGCTATTAAGATTACAACGAAAAAGACGGAATACTTCTGAGAATAGATGAAAAAAATACGTCTGTGAATGGATGTAAAACAACAGTTCTTTTGTGTTATTTAGTGACAAAAATGTTCACGTGATATACGAGATATAAACAAAATTCGTTAATGGAGTGAGCGATAAACAAAAATCTTTAATGGGATGAGAGATTAAGTGTAGCGTAACTGAGATTATTGGCGACCGGCAGTTTAGTGCTGTAATATCTGCCAACACAATTACCAAAATTGTTATTAAAACCAGTGAAGTAATTATTGCTGCGTTTCAACGATACAGTCAGGTAACGAACGTAAAATATATATTTTTACATTTTTTTCGTAATCTGGTAACGCTGATTCATATTTAGCAGTCACTGAATATTTACATATATACTGCAGGGACTTCCATGTTTCCAAATTCATAAAGAAAGATATGCCATCGTGAATACGCCGTTCACCACTATAAATTGTTAATACAACCACTGTTCCATGGTTTTATTAACACTGTCCAGAGTTAAAAGACCCCGACCCCTTGAAAAACTGAATCTGACAGTCATTATACTTGGAGATTAAGTGAAATAGTGAACACACTAACGCTGTGTGGCTGGTTCATGAAGCTTTGTCAACATTTGAATGTAGAATGCTGTCAACATGTCAATACTCGACGATTAAAACAAACATCTACGAGCAAATTCGAAACAGAAGTCAATGCTAAAAACAAACTACAATTTCTCGCCTTAATTAGTTGAATGAAACTGTCCTCAATCAGCTGACGCGTTACAGCTTATAGGCGACTGAGACACGACACATAAGATTGCAAAATGAAGCTCACCGTTTAAAATTAAGGAAATTTTCTGTGTGTACATACCTTCACCGACTGCTAACTGCAAGCTGTTGCATCATCGGAAAGAGGGCAGATACTACTCATTTCCGAATCACTAGAAGTGCATGAACCGCTGGAAGTAATGATAAGTTCCGTCACACTGTCTTCCAGAAGACCTCCATTTTTCCATGCTTCATCTATTACTCGCTTTGTATGCATCATAACAGCCCTCCAGACATTACGACGATACCAAATAAAAACACACACGTACGACGACAGCAACTAAAACGGTTGCTAACCTAAGACGCACGCTTCTTCACAGCACTAGCGAAACAATGGACGCGAGCTGTCCACCTGTTGCGGCAGCTTGGCAACAGGGAGCAGTCTGGGCATGACGTTGAGCGCTCTGATTGGAGGAAGGTAGCTCCAGCCCTCGAACTGTCAACTAGCAAGTAATTTTAATCAGAGTATTATGATAGCTACGCCTCTGGCGCCACTTCTGGTATGACAAACCCTCTTATATGCGCTGTGGTAGCTGTACGATCTACTGTTAACTTTACAATACGGCAAACTTGGCAATGTCTGTGCTGGCGTGGGCGTCCAGAAGTTCTCAAAAAATGTTCAAATGTTTGTAGAACTTATGGAACTTAACTACGGGGTCATCAGTCCCTAAGCTTACAAACTACTTATGAACTAACTAAGACTAAGGACGGCACAAATATCCATGCCCGAGGGGGGATTCGAACCCCCGACCGTAGTGGCCGTGCAGACCGTGACTGGAGCACCTCAGACCCCTCGGCCACCGCGGCCGGCCAGAAGTTCTCACCTGTGATAATGTTCATATGATTATTGCAACCAGTTCGTTGCACAACTGACGCAGCGTATATAACTCGTGTAACAATTCTCCGAAAGGACCATCGCGTCACTCGAAAGGCCGCAATTTGACTCCTTGCAAATTCGCTCAGTTGGCTGTAGGAAGCAGAAGCGCGTCTGTGACCGCTGCATGGCGCTTGTTTAGTTAAACACGTTGATATCACACTGACCCATATGTCAGTAAAAATTCCCCATTGAAGACTACATAACAGAGGGCGGTTTGACAATTATGTCACTACGCAATCTTCCTGCACGCGTAAAACCTTTATCAATACACCTGCAATCTCCCAAATGGCAGTGATGTTGGCCCGGAATATTCCCAGTGGGAAGGAACATATAAAATGGAAATATTGTCGGGAATATCTCTTTGGCCCGGAATGAATTTAAAAAAATGGGAATTAATGAAAATTTTTTGACTTTGAAATTGTTAACACTTATTAACAGTTAAAGAACCTTATAACTAGGTTAACTAAGTGAATTCATACATTTTAATCCAAGATTTACCATTCTTTGCATTAATTTCCTTGCTAACTCCATGCAGAACATCATTTACTTTAAGTCTGGTGGAAAAAATAATTTACAATTTTCGCTAGGGCTACAATTTTTCGGCAAGTTGAAACCTCACATTTATCTGAATGAAACCTAAATTTACATAATATTTCTCTAGAGATGTAATTCTCAACCAGCTGTCATACATTTTTTTTTTATTTTTTTTTATTTTATTTTTTTTTTTTTTTTTTTTTTTCAAACGAATAAGCAGAGGTGATTCACCTTCAGAATTCAAAGACTCGTCAATTCCTCGAAGAGTTAATATTTATAAAAAATTCTAAAATATCGCTATCAATTTCAGTTTAGAATTCTTTAATTCAAATGTTTGTTAAGCTTATGGGACTTAACTACGGGGTCATCAGTCCCTAAACTTACAAACTACTTATGAACTACTTACGAACTAGGACGGCACAAATATCCATGCCCGACGGGGGATTCGAACCCCCGACCGTAGTGACCGTGCTGACCGTGACTGGAGCGCCTCAGTCACCTCGGCCACCGCGGCCGGCAATTCTTTAATTAACGTTTTACAATGTTCTATGTTAATAAAATCATTTGTATTTTCAAGTAAATCATAAATCTCGGAGGGTTTATTTGCATAATTTTTTCCCCGAAATGCCATTATCATTGAGGAATGTTTACAAATTTCGCACCACGTTTTTCGAGTTGGAAATGTAGAAAATGAGGATTTAATGGACATTGAAAGTAATTGAAACGGGGAGTTATGGACAGTGGGAACTATATAGTATAATAGTTACTATCTAGCAACAATATTTATTGGACTGGGCGGGGTAACCAAGACAGTCAGAGCTTGTGGAATGAACAATTCTTTTAATGTTAAAGGTAGCACAATTTAACAAAGTTATTAGAACAATCACCAACTGTAGAAATAAAACAAAACATGTATGTTCATAATAAATAAACAAGCTTACTGCAATTGCTTAAATTATGCGATGACAATTTAATAACTGCGTGCTGAAGGAAGCTAGGTAATATCAAGGATATAAATGCAGCTCTAAACGTCACTAGATGACGTCATAATATGTCGCCGTTTCAAACAGGTGACAGTTAACATGTTCGGCCAACGTGGACTTACCCAACTACACGGAAATTAAAGTACAGTGAAGTGAGAACAGTATATAAAACAAATAACTGTGGCAGCAATTATAGAAAATTTATGTCAAATGGTTAACCACATAATCCGCCTAAAGGTTAACTTATAGAGCCAGGAATATAAAATAATGTTATCCCCTTTTTTTATTACATATGAGGCCAAGTTACACCAATTTACCTTAATCTTTTACACATCTTATTACCAACTAGGGTAGCCTTAGCAATATACAGCAATTTTAAACTGGAGGCCGGCAAACAGGCCGACTAGAAGTAACAACAAGTTATAAAATCAATTTATTGGCGGCCAAGACTATAAAACTGGAGCAATATGGTAAATTGACCCGGTTACATGTACCAGACGACAATACCAACTTTACATAGGTCAGCGCCGTGGAAACTTTGGCAGATAATTCGAAGTTTAACAATATAGGCCACATGATTATCACAGAAAGTGACCACAAGCTATCAGTCTTAAGTTACTCATGTTCGAAGCTCTAATAACGGGCACTCGACAGCAGTACACATTTGACAGGTTATTGTGAAAATTAAAAACAACGTAAGCCAGCGCGAATGATTCAAAGTTTGAAAATTTTGGTCAGCTGGCTTTCACCAAATGTAACAAATACCATTTTCTTTACAGCTGTTACAAGGACAATTAAAAATAACACAAACCAACAAAAAATTTACAATGTTGTCCCCTTGGGTGACACCAACGGTCCTTCACTCCTGCTGCCCCGACAATTAGTGCTGCCGCCGCGTCGCTGCGTGGTCTGCGTACTACTCCAGCCGACTGTGTATTTCCTGTTCGCCTAGCCCGTAGTGCTTGCTGGCCGAGTCCGAACTGCTCACTTGGCCGATTGCATGGTACTGCCTTCGTGGCCGAACGCGAACTACCACTCCTCGGCGGCCTCACTGTAGATAAACTCTCCGAGGCGGTCAAAGACCTCGCGTTACCGCGGACAAGTGAATGACGAAAACAGGCGGCTGCGTCAGCGGCAAAGCCAGAAAGGACGGTCGAAATCACTTAAGCCATTTCTACACGGGAAGTGAGAGCTTACGAGATTACCCATGATGCACCGGTCACGCCGGCCGCGTACAGTGTAGACGCGTCCACTTGCACAAGATGCACGCATGCGATCGCTAGTAGACAGAATCGGATGGATCCTATTCTCACGTGTATGGAAGTGCTTCGCGCATGCGCAGTCGACCGAATGGGGAACCCAGCTGACAAACGAAGCCAAGTCGCGAATTTGTTTGAGAATCTATACTTGTCTCCTGCTCAGAGGAACGCAGTTTTTCGACTCAATCGTAATTTTTTTGTAGGAGGTGATACTATAGAGGAATTGCATTAAAATTTCATATAACATGTGTACAATTTTTATTGCATACAGGTATATAGCTGTTAATATGAAAACCAAACAAACTTAGAGCAAATGTAAATGAAGACATTTTCACTGATTTATCCGTCGGTTCTTGGTAGTACGACATTACACTGACTTCAAAGTAGAATTTTGTGTATGTTCTACACGTTCATTTCCACTTAGTTACCCGGTTTTCGGCTTACTAGACTTTAAAGTACGTCGAAGACCGGTTGTTTAAATAAAACTCAATATGGTGATCTACAAAGAACCGACGAAAGAATCAGGAAAACAATCCAAATTTGCATGTGCTTTAAATTTGTTGTACGTACCAAGAGCTGTATCTCGGTACCCAATAAAAATTGGACACACGTTATATGAAATTTTAACTGCAAATCGCCCTTTATTACCATCTTCTAAAATATTTGCTATTTTTCCTGAGACATTCTGTAGTTAATAGATGAAATATTTGTTTTTGGTGAGCATTATTGGCAGCTTTATCACAGTTAAAGGTCTATGTATAGACAACTGAGCTTGTTCATCATATACATAGGGCCTCAAACCGCAGGCGGTGGAAGTACGTAGTCGCATTTTATTATGAGGACGTTAATACATTTGAGCGACGTAGTTACCACGAACTGCACGAAAACAGTTTCACAGTGGCAGTCTACAACACAAATAAATGTTTTAATCATCACAATAATCATAATATATCTTACAGTTTCGAAAAGTGATCTTAACTCGGCGATTCATTTGCTGTAATTTGACAAAAAAACCAAGTAGACACGTGAAGCAGACGATTCGACAAATGCGTACCGTTTGAACGCTTCATTGTAGTTCGACGGTCTATCGCAAGGAGCGCTGCAGCTGACAACTTTCTTTTGCGTGTTGCACGTATCGTATAGAAAGGGCTTTATACATGGCGCAGCTACACTTGCGCCAGCGAAATGAGTTGCGGCCAATAGCAGCCACGGCTCAGTAATAGAGACTAGTTGACTTACAAAAAAACTCAATATGAAAAGTTTCTGTATTAAACCTTTTGCCTTTTAGTAATTTTCATTTTTATAACATTTTGTATTCTGGCTATTTTTCTGCATTTTTTGTCCAATTATGATATTTTTTTCAACATATAAGAGTGTTGGCGTTTGCTTAATAACACAATTACCATATTAATATATTAATTTGAGTGATGTCGTTTTTCAAATATAAATTCCCAAGAAATTTATTTAATTAAACATTTTCTTAAAATATATATCAGTGTTTGTGTTTGATTTAACTATATAATTACTGCCTTAAACCTACTAAGTTTTATTGAGCTATCTGGCAAATTAATCATAAATTCCTGGGAATTTATGAATTTTGGGAATATTTCCTCGATTTTAAATTTCCGGGATTTTGACAACAGTAATCTGATGTCATCGGATCAAAATCGACGTCGTCTTTCCTGGTATACTTTTTTTTCGGCAGAGTCAGTAGGCGCACTCTATCCGAGTTCCTTGGACCATATCACCCTAGTACGTTGTAACAGCCTCGCCTCTACCCGGAATCAAATGGGGTTGAGCGTGACGGCGGAAGTTGCGACTTTCGCCGTGCGTGGCGCCACACGACTGTTGCCTCGGCTGCCACTACTGTAGGCTAGTGGGCCACGCCCAGATTTTTCCAGACTGTGAAATTGTTACCGACAAAGTCATACGTGCTCGTGTAAGCTGTAAATAGAGAACATGTAATATATACTTTCCTGCCCAACTGCAGTTTTCTTTTAACGAAAATAAAGAATACAGGGGTGGGTAATAGTGAATACGTTGTTCTAGTACTAGCATTCTTACTGCAGTAGTGCGTGTTGCTGCTAGTTTTGAATATTTCTGATAAAAGTACTTTTATATTACGCTTCTGCGACCATATATCCCAATAATCTAATTTCGTATTCCTCATAGGTGCCACTCGGTTGTGTGCTGATATATAACAATCAAAAAGTAAAAGCTAGGGTCAGTGACATTAGTTACCACGAATTTACGGTTGATACTAGCTTCAATAAATACGTGGTAATGCTGTATTTCTACAGAAACCATCACGCCAGATACACTGTGAAATTCATCAGTGATTTGCAGTGAACATTTTAACGATGCAGATTATGAATATGTTTCAAGGAGACATTGTTAATATGACACACACAGGGGCATAGATATGGGAGAATGAGGGGGTAGGGCGGCGAACTTGTATGTGACAGACAGATGTATACTTTTTAACGAGTGTAACAAATGTATGGCATCACAACCTTATTACTTCCGTGTATAATTTATACCACAGATGTTGCATGCCTAAAGTGGCAGCATTGTATTGCAGACAGATTAAATTCCCCCTCCGTTCCTCCTCAGAGTGGCGTATTAGTTCTCCTCGCCGCATGTCATGCTCGACTGCGGTCGAAGCTTAATTTTCACATGCAGCGCATATCGACTTCTATCGATAATTTCAGAGGTGATCCATAACATCTGATATCAATAAAACATGAAATAAAAGAAACCAGGCTTACACAAATACCAAATTACCAAAATCCTAAAGGCTTTTAATGCTTTAGATTGCCACACAGTTTCATTCCCAGTGATGTAACAATAGTATACGGTGTGCTAATTTGGCCCTATTTCCAAGGGCATAACAAAATCCAACGGCTGTGTGATGGAGGTTACTCATCTCTCACCGAACGTGTGTTTCTTTATATGAGCTTGTGGAAGTTATCAGACGTTGGCTCACACACAAAGAAACTGGAATACTCAGTTGTTTGTCAACATCACCTGAAGTGGTCTTTCACGGTAAGCAGTGGTGTATATTGTGGGCTATCAAAGCTATCACAGAAGCCCATATCTAAAGCAAGCCAGAAATTAAGAACCAATATCAACAAAAATGGCAATAGAAGCCAGTTTCCGTCGTGAAGAATTTAGTGCGTAGTGTGGAATATGTCTCGTTCGCTTCATTCCAACAGAGGGAGAACAAAGCTTCGGACTAGAGGTCTGCATTATGTCTGATTTTTACCGGCGAGTCCCGCTCGCTCCTCTGGGTCTCGGGAGTACGCGGCCGAGCGTCCTCTTCTACCGGTTGCGGGCAACCGAGCGCCAGCGCTCGGCCGAGAGCGCCGAACGCTCGGCCAGTCGCCAGTAACCGGCGCACTCAGCGCCAGCGAGCTGCACCGCGTCACACTGCTTACATTAATACTTGTTCCATAGATCATGAACACGACACTTCGTAATGATGTGTAACTTGTCAGTGTAATAAAAGGTGTCTGTATAATATATTACATTACTCCAAATGTTATATGACACAAATATATTTTGTATTATTTTTCTTTTTCTTTTTTTTATTATTATTTTTATTATTTTTAGTTTTACTAATTTATATCTAACAATTCATCCATCGAGTAGAAGGAGTTGTCATTCAGTTATTCTTTTAATAATTTTTTAAATCTGTCAGGTTTTGACGCTGTTTGGTAGGTGACCGAAGACTTTTGTGGCAGCATAATTCACCCCTTTCTGTGCCAAAGTGAGATTTAACCCTGCATAGTAATATCATCCTTTCTCCTAGTGTTATACCTATGCACACTGCTATTACTTTTAAACTGGGTTTGCCGCGGCGGATTAGCCATGCGGGATGCACACGTCCGTTCGCAATCTGGGGTTCGGGTCCCCTCTCAGGCATGGGTGTCTGTGTTGTCCTTAGGTTAGTTTACCTTAAAGCTACGGACTAATAACGAAACAGTTGAGTCCGATAGATTACAAACATGTGAACATGTGTGTGAACTGGGTTGGATAATTAACAACAAATTTCATAAGTGAATATATATACTCTGAAGTAACTGTGAGGATAACTAAATCTTTAAATAAATGTCTCCAGAACGATCTTGGGCGCGCTCCAGTAATTATTCTGATTACACGATTTTGTGCAATGAATACTTTTTACTCAATAGTGAATTACCTCAGAATATGATGCCATACGAAAGCAGTAAATGAAAAAAAGGCGTAGTAAACTGTTTTACTGAGATTCTTATCGCCAAAATTTGCTAAAACCCTAATAGCATACGTAGCTCAACCCAAACATTTTAGCAGACAATCAATGTGTTGCTTCAAGTTTAATCTCTCATTAATTCACACATCTAAAAATTTTGAAAAACTTTAGTTGCCCTTCAAAACGAACGAATAATTTCGAAAAACCTTAGCTACAGACTTCTGTTCAAAGTCTATATTTATTACTGGAGTTGTGCCATTTACTGTACGGAACGGTATATGCTGTGTTTTATCAAATGTTAATGAAGTGAATGAGAGTTCTCATTTTTTGGATGTGATTACCATACTTGTATCAGCAAAAAGAACTAATCTTCATCAATGTCGAATGGCAAGTCATTAATGTATATCAGAGATGAGAGACCACCGCTTCATATTAACAACTTACTTATTTCTTTTACAAATGTCTTTCGTTGTTTACTATCAGTTCTATAACCCAAATACTACAACGGTATATGTCACATTTGATATTTGATGTTGTAAGTTTAGGAAATGATGATCCCGCAGTTAAGTCCCATGAGCTTTACAAACATTTTTAATATTTTGCAAACTACTGGAGTTTCTACCATTGAGGTGATCATGTCTTCCAGTAACTGCAACGTTAAAAACTGTAATTTCTGTATATAGTATTTTGTTCCATTTGGTAGACAAACGGTGATACAGTAGTCTAATCTTGCGTTATGTGCAGCGTATCTCCTTGTAGTTATCAGACCACAGATCAGCGCCGGCCGCGGTGACCGAGGAGACTAAGGCGCTCCAGTCACGGTCTGCACGGCCACTACGGTCGGGGGTTCGAATCCCCACTCGGGCATGGATATTTGTGCCGTCCTAGTTCGTAAGTAGTTCATAAGGAGCTTGTAAGTTTAGGGACTGATGACCCCGTAGTTAAGTCCCATAGATTATACAAACATTTCGACCATTTTCGACAGATCAGCGTTTAAAGAGCACATTTTGTTCTTTAAAGCACATATTAGCTTGGGCACCATTGTCACCCGTATTTTGTCGGCCTTTTCTTTAATATGCCGCGATACAGTGGTAGGGTGCAGAAGAACATCTTCTATATTGACTTTGCCATACGTGGCGCGAACATTGATGAGCTCCTGCGAATAATTCTTGAAGCAGATTCTCAATCTAATAATAATCGACGCTGCTCCTGCTCTGTTATTGACAGATTCTTATATGCGCTCTTGTCCTGCCAGTAAGTTATCCTTCTTATATAGCAAACATCTCGTTGCCAACATTAGCACGTTACGCCGCCGCGCCGTATGTAATACTTAACCCAGTAGCAAGAAATTGCTGTGTCACTGTGAACCTCTCTTTTGCCGATATAGTCTTCTGGCGCGCGTATACTTATTTTTAATGTGTGGAGTCATTTTACCGAGTAAATACCGATACGTTGTATCATCCATTCTCCAGTAATTTATATAATGACTTGGCGACCTCCGCTTGCAGTTCTCGCAACACATGATTTCCACCGTCTACTCCCCCTCCGCCCCACAACTAAGCTCCTCTTTTTTTCTTTACAATGCAATTTTGATAGTAGCAATGACAGCGCATGATAACATGTGTTTACTGTCAGCCATCTTGAAATATGATCAAAAATATGACGACAGTCTAATACCCCTTTTTAGCGTCACGTCAAAGATTTACATAAAAAAAGTGTAATACCGGCCTAAGGTGAGGATTATAGAGGGGTGGGGTGGTGCGGTCAACAATACGCCAAGGCTTCGGAATCCGTCGTCGCAACACGAGCACGAGTGCTTCCGAAATGTGCCGAACGGACACGACTCGCTCTTGGCGAACTCCGCATCAGTTTAAAGCAAGAAAGGGCATGTTTGTATGTGTGTTACGTTTTCACAAAAGCTGTATTGGTGTTATTTATTTCATAGTGTGCTGTGTACTTTGACAGTTATTAGTGCTAATTTTTCAAAATGGATGGGCAATGTGTAATTAAACGGTCACTGAACAGACACTTCTCGCAGCTGAAATACGAAGACAAGTTGATTTTAAAACAGAAAAGGACTACTGCAGCACTTCCACAGTTTTAGTGTAAGCAGAGGGAGAAACGAAACAAGAACCCTTAGAGATATTGAATAAGCTCGTCAGAGGTGTGATACACTTTCATTTTTGCCGATTTACAGCGCCATTTGTCACGAAACGAAGTAAATGTTTCATATGAAAGTTAATATTTTTTTTTCACGAAGAATCCAAATCAGATATAAAAAGTAGGCGTTCGTATAAAAAATTTCAAAGTTGCTTCCCACCACCCATCGCATACTTCGGTAAAGGGGAGGGGGCGAGTGTAGTGGCATTGGATGTCCCCCTCAATTTCAAAGTTGCTTCCCACCACCCATCGCATACTTCGATAAAGGGGGTGGGGCGAGTGTAGCGTCATTGAATGTCCCCCTCAACGCTTTGACATTTACTGGTAACTGTTTCTTCGTTTGCTGCTAATTCCTTGACATATTTGCCACGATCACTACTATCTCGGAAACAGTGCAAGGTATCGATTTTTTTCTTAGCATTTCTTTCTTGGTACAACCTTACAAAGTGAGATAGTAGTGATAGCCCAAGTTACAAACCCAGCACACGCCACTGATATTAAGTCTTTTATTTATATTTTCTAAGAGTGAAGTGCTACTAAATCATTGTAACAAACCTTCCATGACAGTAATTGTAACTTAGTATCAGCCATTCAATATTAGGATTAGGGGCTTTTCCTTTGACAAATCATAAATAACCTTGTTCTAGTGGTCTTCTAAATGCATTAGAAATAATTGTGATACTCCAGAAGACAGACTTGCTGTGGTAAAAACATTTGAAGGATGGAAATGTCACTTTAATGTCTATAAACGATAGGAAAATGTTTCATTACTCAATTCGACGTAGACAATTCCATGCACACCGGGTGTACTGTGTGGAGGAAGGAGAAACACAAAGCCATCCAATAGTTTGCTCTATATAAATATATAATTTTGTTTTCGATTAATATTTCATTCCGGTAACTTTTCAAAAGGTTGCCTTCACATGGTATATGACACATGTACAAAATTATGGCTCAAAACGAGCAGTTCTGGAAGTATTTTCGTCACATTATGAAGGAGAATGAAAACGAATTTTACGTAAATTCAGGGGAGAGAGGAAGACCTTTTTTTTTAAATCTCACATTAGGCAATAGGAATAGGGTATAGCGGGCTCAAATTCTCTTACGTCTAGGGTTACCAGATGTCCGTCTTCAGAAAAGAGGACATTTCTAGAGTCATAAAAGAAACTTCTCTGTCTCTCTCTATCGTATTGACAACTCAAGTATTAGTGATGTCTCTACTGTATTATCAGAGTCTTGTTTGTAATACATCTTACGAAATTTGTTCATCTTCTTACAAATTAAAGAAACATGAAATGTTGAGACCCGTAGAACGAATTACATGACTACATAGCAGTGAAGCCATAATATTTCATCACTTCACCACTTGTAATTATCGTCTTAAGTGCTGAACATTTTTTCCATACTTCTACCTTGCGTATCACACCCCCCTCTCCCCCGTTTTTACCTGATAACGAATAAAGTTACTGTAAAAATTATTTAAGCGTTCCTTGATATAGCTATGCTCCCATTTCGGATCAGACCGTCGTGACTATATACATGATTAACATCTAGATTCTAGTGAGTGAATGGAATATGTAAGGCCTAGGTGAAGAAATCAATGAATAAAATAAACTTTTTCTTTGCCGTACAAAGACTCGCAATTAATTATTTAAGGCTACTCAGTTTTTTGGACAAAAGCTTCAACTCGATTTTTTCAAAACACTGTTTATGTAGTTACGTCACTTTCGTCCTAAACAGACGAATGGTGACTGTGGCATGTGACCTTATTGGTATGAAGTTTTGATCAAGGTTTCAACTTACGTATAACTAACAATGCACTGGCTTTTCATCTTAAAGTCGTAAGTGTCCTTGACAGACAACACACAGAACTGCCGAGTCCCAGCTCGACGGACTGAACGTCTTATTTTTGGGTGCGACACAACACTTCGACCAGAGAAAGGGGGGGGGGAGAGTTTCATATTGTACTGTGTGTATTGCACGGTGTCTTGCATTGTTGCAGACGTATGGTTTTAATTGGCCGCCTCGAAGCTCGTATTCCGCGACAATTGCGACGCAAATTATTTCAATACTTCCGAAGTAGCTTGACCTCAGAGCAGCGACGAGAAAATTAATAACATTGTTTGAAGAAAGGTTAAATTCTCTAGAGTTAGTGATTGTGACAGTTCAGAGAGTTGTATTTACGCACTTTCAAGATGAATCAGTTGTACAACGGAAAAAAGAGCACATTTCCCCATTTTGTTAAAAACCCGGCAGGACCACTTTTAGGGTCCAAAAAAGAGGACATGTCCGGGTAAAAGAGGACGTCTGGTAACCCTACTTACGTCGTACGTTAGGCCAGGCGCGCACTGGCGATTTTCCGTCGGCGCGGTTTATTTGTCGCAAGAATGGAACACGGTGGCTCGAATAGGAGCGCGCGCACGTGCGTCAAGAAAGTAGCTGAGATTTAAAAAACGCAACCGGCCCTATTTGACGCGCGACGCGATTCTCGCAGGTGTGGGATGAATCACAGGCAAGAGCAAGGGGCCGCGCGCACTGGCGACGCGATTTCTCGGTCGCTCCCTGTTCTGTGTTGCATACGAGTGAGTTCAGTGCACCAGTAGCATGTCTGATAACGGGAGTTGTGCTACGGATGACACTGTAGGTTGTGTTGTCGATTCAGAAACACTAATTACAGAAGTAGAAAAACTACCAGCTCTATACAACAGGAAATGAAAAGCGTGTACAGTGATCACAAATGGAAAGAGAAAGTATGGGGAGAAGTATGCTGCAGCCTAATTAGGAACTGGGTCGAACTATCTTGACCAGAAAATAATAGAATAACAAAGGTATCTCATGTTTCACTTATTTTATTCATTCATGTAGACATCACAATTGTAACAGTTTATTATTTTTTTTTTTTTTATTTATTTTTTTTTTTTTTTTTTTTTTTTTTTCATTTTGCCAAAGTACTGATCTTTGTGGAGCCACAGAGTAGTTTCCAAATTAATCCCTTATCTGCATACCACACGCATCAGCCCTCATTCTTACAGGCTGACAGTTTTGCGGAAGGCATTCGTGCGATTTTCTTGATGTTTATCAGTAGTGTAAAATAATAACAACAATTGTCGACTGAAATGATTTTCTTGATGTATCTGATCAATAATGTAAAAGGGCAGTAAAAACTATTGAATGAAATAATGTGTGCTACCTCAGGTGGTACACGCTTCCTCCATGTAGTATCTTGTTTTGTGACATTCGGTCCTATTGCTCGAAGCAGTGTATCAAAACTATCCTTACTCATTCGATAGTATTGAAAGAATTTATTTGGGTGGTTTTGTAACTCTTCGTGTAATTTGTAAAACTGGCCTCACACTAGCATTTGACTTACAATCGGATGTACCTAGTAAGACATTTGCGCTGTTTTCTCCCTCTTCTTCGTAGTAAAAGCTGTTTCGATTAAATCCACGCTCGTACTGAGAGTAGCTGCGGTTTTCCTGTCGCTGTCTGCGCACCACAATGTATAGCCGCGACAGCGATTATTTTGTCGCCCCGACTGAAAAACCGCCTGTGCGCGCCTAACCTTAAGGGGTAAGGAGGGAGTCAACGAAGCGTGATATAGGGGGGGGGGGGGGGAGGAGAGATGGTCGATGCTTCGTGACGTTATGTCTCTAAATATAAAGTATTACGACTCTAAATTAAAAGTCTAAAGAAAGAATTTAGATTTATTTGTATCGCTTTTTGCCACATAGCTGCTGTGCCGGGGTGGTATTGTTCACGCTCGCCGTACCCACAGAGGTGTGCGGTGCCGTCGATCTCGTACACCGAAAGTCGGACACCACCTTTCAAGCTTTTAGTTCCACTATTTTGCAATTTTCAATTTAAGTAACAATTTTAAATGAGAAACTTTTGCAATTGGGGCAGTGACGCCATTGCGGAGAATTGTGGCAAAACGAAGTGTAATACAGATGCATACATTTTGTGAAATGAGCACTTTCAGAATGTAGAGAATGTTTTGAAGTGCCAAAAATATATTTCTGACTTTTGCTGTATCTTAATCAAGTGTAAATTATAAACTGTATTTCTATTCCAACTTTACAACGACAAGTACTTGAAGCCCTATGAATGTCTAATACAAAAGAGTGATAAGTATAAATCACAACAGTTGTAACACTTATTTACTACTACTCATTCATTATGTAGGTTTATCCTTGATTTTCAAATGTATGGCGTCATTACTCTGGAACCCAGGGTAATGGCGCCACTGGGTATACTTTCACAAAAAATTTTTAACAATGAAACTTAACAAGATACATGGCTGAAAAAATTATAAGAAAGTAGTATTAGCTGACGAAAAAGACACAGTTTTAATAAGGTAAAATAAACCTGGTTTCCCTTAAGGCGGCGCTATTCCCTTAGTCTCCCCTATATGTTATTTTTGTGAATGCTTTCGATTTTTTACGATTGATGACAACAAATGACTTGAGCCAGATTTGGTATTGCGGAAGGTATTTCTAAGTTACTACTCCCTACAGCGATTACTTTTGCTCTGAAAATTGGGCTTATTCTGTATCTCGTAATGTTCAATAATTTAGAGGAATATTGTTGATACAAATATACCGAAATACTGCTTTACTTGGTAGATGTTATTTAATGCCTATAAATACAGCAATAGGCGTATTTTGGCTCTGTGACCATCATCAAACAATGTCGATATTGCATCGTGGATGTATAATTTTATTACAAATAGTGCATATAATTGCAGTCTCAATATTCTCTACACGGTATTTATATTATTTTATGCTTGTCAGATTAAATATACCATCTAAAGAACATTTACACTGCCATTATATGTACTAATTGTAATAAAATTATACCTGTATGATGCTATATGGACATAGGCTGATGACAGCCACAGTGCCGAAATAAGGCTATGGCTGTATTTATAAGAATTAAATAACACCTACCAAGTAAATCAGCATTTCGGTATATTTGTATTAACAATATGTCCTTAAAAGACGTACACATTACTGCTGGACCAAATGAAACGAAATTTACTGGAAATGACACACAAATAACTTAGGAACACTGTAATTAATTATTTATTTATATATCACACAAGTTATATTTCGGCATTAAATGCCATCGTCAGGTGTTTCGTATTTAGAGGTTGTAAGTGCTTCAGCTGACTATTTATTAAGTGATGTTTTACATTTATCCACAGTCTTGCACTGTAATGCTTGATAGTACGTGAGATATGAGGTTCAGCAGAGATCTTGATGGAAGCATATGTAGGAATAATCTGCTTATGCAGACAAATTTTGTTAAATTTTATACTCTCAATAAGGCTAATTAATTTTATCTTCAGTATTACGTATTGCAGAATATTTCCCTTTATATCATATGACAATAATATCAATAACTGGCTACAATTGTTAAATCAAATGTAAAACATCACCTAATAAATAGTCGGTTGAAGCACTTACAACCTCTAAATACGAAACACCTGACGATGGTATTTAAGGCCAAAAGATATCCTGTGTGATATATATAAATAAATAATTAATTACAGTGTTTGGACTATCCTTTCGCATTATGTCAATATACGACATTTCTAACACTGTGGGCCCGATATATAACAAGTTAACTAAGGAACATTTAACGATATTAATTACTCCATTTGTACAGTCTGTGAAGTTCTTGAACTGAAGTTTTCACTGTTTGATTGCTTTTCACGCAGTATTTTCGCTCAACAATTACTGGCCGATTGTAGACAACAACTAAGTAAATTCTTGTCGTTCAACCGAGTAAGCAACAATGTTATTAAACTTCCTGGCAGATTAAAATTGTGTGCCGGAATCGGGACTCGAACCTGCGACCTTTGCCTTTCGCGGGCAAGCGCACTACCGACTGTGCTATCCCGACACGACTCACGATGCCGCCTCAAAACCTTACTTCCGCCAGTACCTCGCCTCCTACTTTCCAAACTTCACGGAAGCTCTCCTGCGAACCATGCAAGACATGCACTCCTGGAAGGAAGGATATGGTGGAGACATGGCTTAGCCACAGCCTAAAGGGTGTTTCCAGATTCACTCTGGAAACATCCCTTAGGCTGTGGCTAAGCAATGTTTCCAGATTCACTCTGGAAACATCCCTTAGGCTGTGGCTAAGCCATGTCTCCACCATATCCTTTCTTCCAGAAGTGCTAGTCTTGCATGGTTCGCAGGAGAGGTTCTGTGAAGTTTGGAAAGCAGGAGGCGAGGTACTGGCGGAAGTAAAGTTGTGAGGCGGCACTCCGCTGCAGAGTGAAAGATTCATTATGGAAACAATGTTATTTTCAGTGATACATCGCGCATCGACGCCATTGTTATAGCAGTCGCTCATAAGAGTAGTTCAAATTTCTTCATACAGGGCAAATAATCGCTATTGCCCCTCTATATCGGCATCTTTCGGTAGCTGTTTCTACTCACCAGACTTTGGACGAAGGTGTAGAGTTTGTCGCGCGTTCGTTGGGCGCTGAGTGCCAGGGTCCTGGCCAGCATTTCGCTGGACAGCAGGTGTCTGGAGTCCAGAACCTTCGACTCATGTTCGGAGGTTTGCGTATGGGTACTGGGGCTCCACCACCATGGCGTCTCCTCCCTCTCCAGAACGCTCACCTGTGACGGCCGTGTAGAGGGTGCCTGCGGTGCTGAAATGAATCGCTTAATAGCTCTCTTTCCTCACATCCACTATTATACATTACACAAGACAAAATTTATTAAAAAATACGCTATACAAAATTGACATTTAATTGTCTGAAGAGCGGTATGGGCACTAAAGCTTACTGAAAGAAAGTGTACACGAGACAAGCCTACTCTCAACCTCTTAAATTCGAAAAATATGCTGAAAACAACCCACCTACTCGTTGCTTATCAATTCTGGGTGGAACGGACTAACGAAAGTGTTCTGCCAAATACTGTTCGTCCTTTTCTGGCAGTGATTGACTAGGGAAGTTATTGTGGTCCCTAGCATCATGATAGTAAGTGGTACTACTCGTCGTGAACTAGTTTCCCTACAAACATCTCTCACTCACTGCGTCCCAAGCTGGGTGGGAGGTGTCTTACACAGATCATGAACCAATATTGAGTCCGCGATCAACAGCATAAAAGAGTGAAAGGAGAAGTAATAATCAGGGCAACAAATAACGACTTTGGAGGAGGAAACTGATACATCGAGCATGCACAGCGAGAAGAGATGTTGTCATGGGCACTACACGAACATAGACATCCCGTCACAGCAGGTGTGCATGCACTCAAAAGGCAATTTATTTGATGACCAGGAGGGGGATTAGGCAATGCAATTTAGGGACAATCATAGAGATAATCTAGTTTTGACAGGACAATTTTATTGGGAGATTAATCGCTAGTCTCCCCTTTTTCAAAATACAAGTTACATTCGCTGTACATTGAACTCTTTCAGTGGGTTGGAGGAGAGGCAACAGGTACTTCGAACACAAACCATTAATACATACGGGGACCTAAATCAAATTACTGCTTATTAATTGGAATAACTCTAAAGGCGTAATTATTAAGATTGGGGCAGGTCAGAAACGAGTCTTAGGCGGGAAGCAATATCATTATTTGAGCAACATTCGTCACGAGTTCGCGATAGTGGCCCAAGGCCGACCCATGCGTACATTAAACGTAGGTGACATTTGCCTAAATTAAAAATCCCAACAACGAAGGTGCTTTGTGCATACGAAGGCTGGAGCGCAGCGCGCAGCGTGTGTACTCAGCAGACCACTGACGCCCAGTGTTGCCAACCATGTCTCTACTTGACGTGTCAAAAATCCCTACGTTCGCCATGAAAGTCCCTACATCCTAACTGATTTCTACAAAAAAAATTATATATATATATATATATATATATATATATATATTCATTAATATTATTAATATTAAAAGGTACTTTCATTCTGCATCATCCCTGAGAAAAGTCCCTACGGTTTGTAAAATCCGTCCCTACAGTCTGGAAAAAAAGAGTCAGAAGTCCCTAAGCGTAGGAACATGTCCCTACGCCGATGGCAGTCCTGTTTCAAACAGAAACGGCCAGCGGCCGACTAGGGTACCTGGAGGGGGGAGTTGCCAATCCCCTGAGGTGGAAGAATTTTGCTGGGGCTCGTCTCTGTCCTGCCCCAACGAGTGTAAACTTAAGTTGATAGGAAAACATGCGCAGGACGGAGCCTCTCTGACGACTACGGAGATAATTTGAATCCAGGGAACTACAACACTTGACTAAAGCTCCCCGTGGGAGAGGATAGGGAGCTAATTATATCACTTAGTTACACTAAATAATTAACACAATTACCCTTTTACTTTCCTTCGCCCAAAGCATAGGCAAGGGACAAAACATGAACCGAAATTTGCCTGGCATAACAAACCACCAGCACGATAATTGAAGTTCAGTAATTAAAAGGAGTAAATAATTATTATTATTGTTGAAGAGAGCGTGTAAAATGAACATTAATAAGATCAAAACAAAAATAATGGAATGCGGTCTTAAAAAATCAGGTGATGCTCAAGGAATTGGATTAGATAACGAAACAATGAAGGTGGTAGATGAGTTTTGTTATTTGGATAGTAAAGTAACATGCGATGGTCGCAGTACAGAGGATATAAAATGCAGAATGGCAATGGGAAAAAAAGCATTTTTGAAAAAGAGAAATTTGCTAACAACGAATATTAATTTAAGTGTAAGGAAGTCTTTTCTGAAGGCATTTGTGTGGAGTGTTGCCTTGTACGGGAGTGAAACATGGACGATAAGCAGTGCAGACAGGAAGAGGATAGAGGCTTTTGAAATGTGGTGCTACAGAATAATGCTGAAGATTAGGTGGGTAGATCGCATAACTAATGAAGAAGTACTGAACAGAATTGGTGAGAAAAGGAATTTTTGGCTTGTTGTTGTTGTGGTCTTCAGTCCTGAGACTGGTTTGATGCAGCTCTCCACAATACCCTATCCTGAGCAAGCCTCTTCATCTCCGCATAAGAACGGCAACCTACATCTGTCTGAATCTGTTTACTGTATCCACCTCTTGGTCTTCCTCTGCGATTTTTACCCCACACACTTCCCTCTAATGCTAAATTCACAATTCCTTGATGTCTAAGAATGTGTCCCACCAATCTATCCCTTCTTTTAGTCAAGGTATGCCAGAAATTTCTTTTCTCCCCAATTCTGTTCAGTACCTCCTCATTAGTTACGCGATCCACCCACCTAATCTTCAGCATTCTTCTGTAGCACCATATTTCAAAAGCCTCAATCCTCTTCCTGTCCGCACTGTTTATCGTCCATGTCTCACTCCCATACAAGGCAACACTCCATACAAATGCCTTCAGAAAGGACTTCCTTAGGCTTAAATCAATATTCGATGTTAACAAATTTCTCTTTTTCAAGAACGCTTTTCTACCCATTGCCATTCTGCATTTTATATCCTCTGTACTGCGACCATCATTTGTTATTTTACTGCCCAAGTAACAAAACTCATCTACCTCCTTTATTGCTTCGTTTCCCAATCTAATTCCTTCAGCATCACCTGATTTTCTTACACTGCACTCCATTACCCTAGTTTTGCTCTTGTTAATGTTCATCTTATATACACCTTTCAGCACACTGTCCATTCCGTTCAATTGCTCTTCCAGGTCCTTTGCTGTATCTGACAGAATTACTATGTCGTCGGCAAAACGCAATGTTTTTAATTCTTCCCCCTGCACTTTTATACCTTCACCAAATTTCTCCTTGCTTTCCTTTATAGCTTGTTCAATGTACAAATTGAATAACATTGGAGAAAGGCTACAACCCTGTCTCACTCCCTTCCCAACCACTGCATCCCTTTCATGCCCTTCAACTCTGACAACCGCTGTCTGGTTTTTGTACAAGTTGTAAATAACCTTACGCTCCCTATATTTTACTCCTGCTTGCTTCAGAACTTGAAAGAGTTTATTCCAATCGACATTGTCAAACGCCTTCTCCAAATCTACAAAAGCTAGAAATGTAGGTTTGCCTTTTCTTAATCTATCTTCTAGGATAAGCCGTAAAGTGAGTATTGCCTCCCGTGTTCCTACATTTCTCCTGAACCCAAACTGATCTTCCCCGAGGTCGGCTTCTACCAGTTTTTCCATCCTTCTGTATATAATTCGTGTTAATATTTTGCAACCATGACTTATTAAACTGATGGTTCTGTAGTTTTCACACCTGTCTGCACCTGCTTTCTTTGGAATGGGGATTATAACATTTTTCTTAAAGTCTGAGGGTACTTCGCCTGTCTCATACATCTTACACACCAGGTGAAACAATTTTGTCATGGCTGGTTCTCCCATAGACTTCAGTAGCTCTGAGGGAATATCATCTACTCCAGGGGCCTTGTTTCGACTTAGGTCTTTCAGGGCTCTGTCAAATTCTTCTCTCAGTACAGTATCTCCGATTTCATCTTCGTCTACATCCTCTTCCCTTCCTACAATATTGTCTCGAAGTTCATTTCCTTTGTAGAGCCCCTCTATATACTCTTTCCACCTTTCAGCTTTCCCTTCTTTGCTGAGAACTGGTTTTCCATTTGTGTCCTTGATATTCATAGAGCTGTTTTTCTTATCTCCAAATGTTTCTTTTATTTTCCTGTAGGCTGTATCTATTTTTCCCCTATTTATACATTCTTCTACATCCTTGCATTTGCCTTCTAGCCACTCCTGCTTAGCCATTTTGCACTTCCTGTCAATCTCATTTCTTAGTCGTCTGTAGTCCATTTTGCCTGTTTCATTTACTGCATTTTTATATTTTCTCCTTTCATCAATTAAATTTAGAATCTCCTGTGATATCCAAGGATTCTTTGTAGGTCTTGCCTTCCTACCTATTTTGTCCTCTGCTACTTTCACTATTTCATCTCTCAATTTTACCCATTCCTCCTCTACTGTTTTATTTTCCCTTGTTTCTGTCAATTGTTGCCTGAAGCTCCCTCTGAAATTCTTAAGAACCTCAGGTTCCTTCAATTTATCCAGGTCCCATCTCCTTATTTTCCTACCTTTTTGTAGTTTCTTCAGTTTCAGCCTACAGTTCATAGCCAACAAAACTACCCTTCCCTCCTCTCATCGGGATTATATTTAAAAGACGTTGGTTTTAATGAATCTATTGGAAAGTATTTTAATGAAAGCATTAACTAATCATTTAGAATGGTATTTTCGCTCTGCAGCTGAATGTGCACTGTTATGAAACTTCCTGGCAGATAATAATAATTTCATGTGGATCAGTGGCCTGGTACAAGTCTTTCAAATTGGAAGCCACTTCGGCGACCTGTGTATCCTTAGCCTATCATAGAGAGCCTGCTTATGGAGAAACTGGCCAATCGGCCTGTGTCCGCCAAGTTTTTAACAGATTGCGAGCGGCACGTGATTTAGATAGCGACCCAGGCAGACATGCAGTCACTTAACGGGAAAAGCATGCATCAGTTTGACCCATTAGACCAAAGCACATATTCTAGCTTACTTAAAAGTACGTGGTTAAAACAAATGCCGTTCATCTATGCTTATGTAGGCTTAATAAATTTGTACGCAAATAAGTCTCATGAAGCAGTGTATGTCGTCCGAATGTTAATACCACATTTTAAGAAGGTTTGGTAACTTCGACAATTGGCAGTTGATAATAAGAAAGTGAGGTATTTCATGTTGTGTTTCTCAAAGAAAGTGATGCTACGTCAGATATTTCTGTCTGTATATCCATTGCTGAAATTAGTACAATATTATCGCTTTCCGCCCCATATAATGCATTTTAAGTGCGTTCCTCTCGGTCTTATAACATCTCCCTATTCAGGTAACTACCGTAAACGTCATCGTATACATACTTTTAGGAACACAGTACCACAGATAATCGTAAATACCAATACTATCTGTATTGAAACAGCACAAACAGAGGTTACTGAATATCTACAACAAGTCAATATCCCCCTCCCGGTTTTCATATAACATCCCATAACCAACTATAGGATTGTGAATAGCCAATAATACACAGTCAAGGGGGAGATGCCATAGCCATGTTAAAACATATCATAGCACGACATGTCGAAAACGAAAACCATGAACTAACAAAAAGCTAGAAAATACTGATAAAAATTCACAAATTATCGGATTTAAACTCGTGATTTTCATCAATGCCTTTCATGCATTGGGTGGGGCAGCAGAAAATATCCTCTTCACAGAGACAGGAATAATTCGTTGGTTTCCATAAGTCGCCTTTACTGTTCCCGCTTTCTCGATTAACGGTTTCCGTCTTTCCTCATTCCTTGCGAATAGGGTTGCCAGATTGAACTCGAGGCAGACCCGGAGACCAGACGTGCCCCCCTCCCCCTTGGCCAATGACTCACCCCCCGCCCAACTGCGACCAACTTCCCCCCCCCCCCCAAAAAAAATGTTCAAATGTTTGTAAAGTCTGTGGGACTTAACTACGGGGTCATCAGTCCCTAAACTTACAAACTACTTATGAACTACTTACAAACTAGGACGGCACAAATATCCATGCCCGAGGGGGGATTCGAACCCCCGACCGTAGTGGCCGTGCTGACCGTGACTGGAGCGCCTCAGTCACCTCGGCCACCGCGGCCGGCCCCCCCCCCCCCCCAACCAGGATTGTCGTCTTCTGCAGAAAATTGTTTAGGCAAGAAATTGAGAAATGACTGATTCTTCTTTTGTGTGGTAATATTCGCTTTGTGTCTTTCTGATTGTAAATGTGTATTCATAGCTTTCACTCCGTCGTACTTAACAGTAAATGAGACATTGAATATTCTGCACTTACACATACACTCATCAGTATCGACCTTTTGTAGCCACTCTTTATAATTTTCTTCCTGCAACCATTCTTCACGGAACGAACTTAGATATCGTCTCTTCATTTCACTGTTATTACTCAGTCATCTGAGTAAATGCAAGCTTGTCTGTTCACAGGCGATCCGAGTATTCCAAAAATTGCCGGTAAACTGATAAACAATGAACGAACGAACACAAATAATAGACGTCGCCAGCTGACATGTTGCCGCAACAATGTTTGCTTAATAATGCGGTAGCCGATTACTACCGACGCAACAATGAAAAGATTTCAGAGGAAGAATAGAAAAGTAGCGTTTTGTTGCAATAAGAAATTGACATTTATAGAAAGTTATTCATAATTACTAGAGCGCACTGAGGCGTTTTGCCACGGTGCGCGAGGCTGCTTCCTAAATCCCCCCCCCCCCCCCCCTAGGGCATGGATGTTGGGTTCGTCCTTAGTTTAAGTTACGTTAAGTTCGATGTAGATCGTCGCTATATGAGCATAGTACTTAAAAGAGTCGCAAAAAAAGAAAGGAAAAAAAAGTGAAGATGAAGGTCACATTCAAGCCCGGAGATGAGTCATTGGCCCGTAGACCCGGAGAATTCATTCCAAACCCGGGCACTCCGGGCGGCGCCCGGAGATCTGGCAACCCTACTTGCGAACACAAGCATCATATAGAATCTTCACTCCAGTTTTTACAGCTAACAACGTTGACTGCTCTTTATGATTATGTAATACACATTAGTAATTACACTCAGTAAACCACTTCAAATCAACATTACCGTGAAGTTCTAATGTTATCGTCAACGACCGAAGAAAAACACGTTAATTTACGTAAATAGAACCGACAGAAGACGTGTGAAAGTGCAGCAGCGCCTACCGTAATACAACCTCTGTGTAACTGTACAGTGAAATCGCTGTCATAAGCATTAAAGACCCTCTAAAGTGCAGAAACGCACATAGTAGCTATTCAGACAAATAAAGCTCGCCAAATCTGGTAAATTCATGGCGTCCTGGGCTGTCAGCCAATCAGCAGCAGTATCACGCATGGCCACTCTCTCCCTATACAGGCTCTCGAGCCTACTCTATCAATTGTTTATTCAAATGTTTATTAAGCTTAAGGGACTTAACTACGGGGTCATCAGTCCCTAAACTTACAAACTACTTATGAACTACTTACGAACTAGGACGGCACAAATATCCATGCCCGAAGGGGGATTCGAACTCCCGACCGTAGTGGCCGTGCTGACCGTGACTGGAGCGCCTCAGTCACCTCGGCCACCGCGGCCGGCAGCCTACTCTAGTTATCCAACCGGAGAGAGGGAACCTACAGCGCAGTGGCGTAACCATGGTGGGGGGAGGAGGTGATGAGGGGGATAGAAACCCCCCCCCCAGAACCCGAAAAGAAAAAAGAAGAAAAGAAAAAGAAAGAAATCGTATAACAGCAATCTGGTAAAGGTAAAGATTGGAAACTTTGGGTGTTTTACCATAAGCTTTCATAGGATGGGAGTCAATTAGTTTCTTCAACGGGAGTGGTAGATGGTAGTCTGTCTGGAAACTGACTAAAATTTTGCTCGTAAAGCAGTTTTACCCCCCCCCCCCTCCCTCAAAGCCAAGTCCTAGTTACGCCACTGCTACAGTGTAACGTGGACTCATATGCAAGTGTCGTTTCTCGCGACTCTTCACATCGTTGAGAGGTGAAGGATGGGTTAAAACGAAAACTGAAAAAATACGGGATCCGACGGGGTTTCGATCCCGTGACTCTTCGGATTCCAGTCGAGCGAGTTATCCCAAGGCCACTGGGCCAAATGTTGATAAGAGCACAACTGTATATTGGGCCAGGATTCGAACCTGGGCTCTTTGTCTTCCACAAGACAGCGCTGTACTGACTGAGTTATCCTGGCACACTTCACAGTCCCTAATCCGCCAGAACCGTGCTTCCTACCTTCCAAACTTCAAGAAGTTCTCCTGCCAATCTAGCAGGTCTAGCACTCATGCAAGAAAGAATATTGAGGAGACATGGCTTAGCCACAGCGTAGAGGATATTTTAAGAATGATATTTTAACTCTGCGTCGGAGTGTGCGCTAAGTAGCTGCTAGTAGAAGTGCTTGCGCGTGAAAGGCAAACGCCCTGAGTTTGAATTACGGTGTAGCATACAGTTTTAATCTGAGATTTTTACCATAAGAATGGATAGGAGTCTGGGTATGTAAATTTAAATTTAGTAATGTACATGTGTCATGAAATAAGTGAATGTCGAGCCCATAGTTAGATTATCACCTGTTGTAGGTTCAGCAGGATAATGCACGACCGCGTGTTGCAGGTACTGTAGTGGCCTTTGTGGATACGGAAAATGTTCGACTGATGCCCTGGCCAGCACATTCTCCATATTTCTCACCAACTAATAACGTCTGGTCAGTGGGGACCGAACACCTGGCTCTTCACAATACGCCACTCACTACTCTTGACGAACTGTGGTATCCTGTTGAAGCTGCATGGGCACCTGTACCTGTACACGCCATCCAAGCTCTGTTTGACTCAATGCCCAGGCGTATCAAGGGAGTTATTACGGCCAGAGGTGGTTGTTCTGGGTACTTATTCCTCAGTATCTATGCACCCAAATTGCGTGAAAATGTAATCACATGTCAGTTCTAGTATAATATATTTGTCCAATGAATACCCGTTTATCATCTGCATTTCTTCTTGGTGTAGCAATTTTAATGGCCAGTAGTGTAATAACAAAAGCACAACGTTACAAACACAGAAATTATTTTACGTTTACATCGCGTGTTCATAATATACGTCAAGGGTGTCAATTCATAGAAGTTTTAAAACGCACTATACAGAAAATTTCAAGAAAAAGCTCTCTAAAGTTTAAAGCGCAACACGTATATATGTTACGTACTAGTCAACGAATGACTACAGCAGTGTGGCGAAAAACCTCAAGCAGTAGCCTGCCTGACTGTCAACAGTTTTGTTCAAATCTCTATGAAATTTTGTAGACATAATCTTTAATCGATGAGGACGATCGCCGTAAGTGTAAGAAACACGTACGATATATAGTTCAAGAGATATGACGTCATAAGCAATGAGATGCGCGATAAACTGCTGCATTTAGCGACAATGCTGCTCTTTTTCTCCTAAACCACTGCACCGATTTCGAACAAGTTTGGTACACACATTCCTTACCGTCAGGTTACTATTTCTGCATGGTTCAGAAGATATGACGTCATAAACAATAGGAATCGAAAAAAACTGCCACATAATGCTGCGATATATTATAAATATGCTCTATGAGAATGAGAGTACTTAGCGACTTGAATCAAACTTCAAACATAATTTCAAACCCCTATTAAACTTTTTCTCGCTGGCAACCATAGCAAAATGATGAAAGTAAAGTAGTTCCTCGCTTATTACTTTTCCGCTGTTTATGGAGTAAAACTATGGCATTCGGTAATTTGTACACTACAAATTGTAGCTGCAGGAAATTTTACAGGCAGTATACACACATATAGTTTGAAGTACCCTGTAAATTTTATCGCTGTACGACACGTAGTTCATGAGATATGAGCACATAAATAATAACATTCCGCTGTTGATGGACTGAAACTACAGAATTCGGTGTGACATTACAATTTATAATTTCTACAATATAAATTGTAGCTGCAAGAAATCTTACAGGCAACATACACGCATATAGTTTACCTTCGATGTTGTATCACAGTATGACACGTAGTTCTTGAGATATGAGCTCATTAAGTATAACGTACATGGAAAACCGCCCCATCACGCACTACATTTTAATCTATTACTTCTTTACTACTAATTGTATTCCCAAGAGATTTTACAGACTTACAGCCCTTATAAAAATGAATATATACCTGAAAAATGGCAGAAATAAATCAATAAATAAATACCCGGGCAACGGCGGGTTTTCAGCTAGTTTCATAAATAATATAAAGTTATTTGTGATGCAGCTGTTAAAATATAACAGAACGTAATTAATAATTAATATGTACCATACTGCTTGTTTATAGGTACCCCTTGAAAATGAGCAAAGTTTGAAACAGATAGCACTATCAATAAAAAATATAATAAACGCAGCTCTGATGGGCATTTAATTATAATGCATTTTGTTTAAAAATTGATGTAATTTTTAAAGAAAATAATGAAAATAAAATGTCTTCCCAGTAGTAAGATCGAACGCTAATCTCCTGCATGCTCCTGCAGGCTCCTGCCTAAGCCATTTCACCACGGTACTACTTGAAAATTACTAGTTATTTTTTTATCTGTCACTTTCCACTTCTTTCACCTCTGGCAGTATTGCTCATGTGAAAAATACCGAGTAGCACCGTGGTTCGGAACCCACGCTAAACTGTAGGTACTCCTATAATTGGCTGGGTAAGCCAGTTCGAAGGTCGGAGGAAGGCAACAGCATACCACCTCCAAACAGGACCCTGCCTAGTAAAGCACTGTGGTGTTAAAACCAATCTTCGGATTACTGACTGCTTTACTTTTTTTTATAAAGTGCATATGTGCTGCGCTTAAAACCCAAGAGTCCTTTTTTCTCGGAATTGTTTAGATAGCGCGATTTAACACTTCTATGAGTGGGGACCCTTGACGTCTTAATAGGAACATGCGAAGTCTCATTCCAAGCAGAATTTCAGAGACCTGAAAGTATCCTTTTAGACTGCACACCCTTAGCCACTTTGTTCCGCTGCTGGCCAAAACTCCCGCTCGAATACAACAGCCTATAAAATTTCTCGCAACCTGTAAACAACATTAAGTCCCGTTTACACCGAAGCGAACACAAGCGAACGAGCAGCAGCGAACGAGAATTCGCTCTGGTGTAAACGCTACGCGCGCGCTGTTCGGTCACGTTCGGCTCGCATTCGCAGGTGTTCGCTTGTGTTCCGCTGGGTGTCGGTTTCAGGGCGAACCATCAAAGGAAGTTCGCGTCCTCTCCGCTTCAGCGCTAGCTTATGCGACAAACCCTTGTATTCTCGCCTTAACGGCAGTGTGCTGTTTTCTCTTCCGTGCGGTGTAAACGTTTATTCGCAAGTACACGCCAATGCGTGCGCGCATTAGCGAATTCCTGGCGAATGTGCATTCGCCTGTGTTCGCTTTGGTGTAAACGGGGCTTTACAGGCGCACAGTTTTATATTCCTTCAATAAATTGGTGTTAGCAATTATCTTCTGTAGGAAAGCTACGACCATTGAGTCGTTACACTATACCAGGGGTCGGCAACACGTCAATCGCGATGTACCGGTCGATCGCGAGTGCTTTAGCAGTGAAATGCGCATAAAATTACTAATTTTCATCCCAAGTATGATCACGAGTTTTTCGTTTCATTTATACAGTGAACTGAGAAAAGAAATAAAAACTCAATAAATTTATCATTTACCCGTAACAGTGAATGTTATGCAAACATGATCTCAACTTTGCGGGATTGAATTAATATTTACAAAATGGTTTGTTTCTCGAAAGTGTTGTAGAAATCAAAAACTGTTGGGCTGCAATTCCTCAGGAGAAATAGCTGGTATTAGTTAATGTTGCACTTAGATAAAGGCTTTGTTTGCATCTATGAACTTTTGCGAATCATTGTTTTAAAAAAATAATAGTATTAAAAATAAGCACAGAACAAGGTTGACTGACTCCAGATGTCAAGGACATTGGTAACAGGACCTCTACCGCAGTTTTACATTAAATGTACCGTAACACTAGTAAAATATTATAAAATACATTTTTTATATTTTGAACAAATAGTGAACATGTAAAAACTTTATTATTAAATTTTGTTTTCTTACAGTATTGAAAAATGAATAATGTAGCTATTTCTGTACTTTCAAGAGACGTAGATCACTTTCATGCACTATACCATTCCACTTGGCGCGACCTCTGGATGTATAGTTCTTATTCAACAACATGATCAAGCAAGGTTGAGAGAAAGCTACTTTACTGACACTTTTGATGTTCATGACAGTGTTATTTGTAATACGGAATATTCAAGTTACTCCACACCCAACTACAAAACTTTACCATTTATAAACTTACCACTCGTACCTAAAGATTATATTGTGACTATAATGTCAAGTAGAGTTAATAATATTTAAAATACTTAGCTTTTATAAGTCTGCCTGGGTCTAGTGTTGACATGGGTGAAATGGTGCATAGCTTTAAATGAAAGTTACAAAAATTCCTTTTCTGAATTTATTCTCACGAATGTAACTCGCTTATGGGACTTAACTACGGGGTCATCAGTCCCTAAACTTACAAACTACTTATCAACTAGGTTATCCTAAGGACGGCAGGATGTTGGCGCTGCAGGGTGCTTTTATATATATATTGTTAACAATTATAATGTTCTTGGGTGATTGTTATAATAATGCATATGTTGATTTATAATTATAAAAGTTAGTATTAATTAAAACATACACTGTAATTTAACGGCGAATACAAAGTACATTATATTTATACAATGTTATATCTCTTCATCATTAATTTCTTTGGTAAATTTAGTACTATTCTACTTACAAACAATCAAATGCTTTAAGACGTGGTTAACAACGGTAAGTTTTTATAATAATAGTTTTTATCTTTGTTATTCCAAATATACAAACACAAAATCGAACAATTTGTATCTTACACGAGATTTCATTTTTAATTAGAGCCAGCCTATTTACAATGTCAGGAATTCCGTTTTGCACAGTCATTATAACTTAATAGTCACGTCTGCGAGTGAAATGTTCAAATGTTTGTTAAGCTTATGGGACTTAACTACGGGGTCATCAGTCCCTAAACTTACAAACTACTTATGAACTACTTACGAACTAGGACGGCACAAATATCCATGCCCGAGTGGGGATTCGAACCCCCGACCGTAGTGGCCGTGCTGACCGTGACTGGAGCGCCTCAGTCACCTCGGCCACCGCGACCGGCTCTGCGAGTGAAATTCAATTAATATCACTTTTAGTTCTTTATTTACTATGAACATTTCTCGAATGTTCTGTCCAACGTTTTTCTTAACAACGCCAAAATCAATGTTCTTTATAATCAAAATCGCAAGTAATGTCTGTAAGTACACTTTATATTCGACGCACACCCGATTTACTTCTTCTATATTCACGCTTGTCCGAAGTTTAGGGTAAATGGAAATGTCGATACCGCCGTCGGTATTCGCGAGTCTCGGCCTCCCGTGCTTCACTTTAGCCTGCTGCGGGGGTCCACACTGGCCGATTCATTACACATGTATCCAGTGCGCATATTGTCGGTTGCACTTTTGTTTAACATACCGTTATACTTATAGCCACAATAGGTACATACAGCAAAATGCAGTATGTTATACTGATACCTGTGTTTCCTGTCCTATTACTTATTACATGACTATCTGCCAGGATGACCAATATGTATAATTATCGCTATGGACAGCTAAAATTGGTGTAGTGGTTACTTATTACAGCTTCAGTTTCCATTGTACTTAATATTCAGTATCGGTGAGACACTTTGTGAGTGTACCTTGTTAGGCTATTGCCCATGTCACAAGGCGTAAGATAGGTGGTCACGAAGAAATGTTAACAGATGGGAACATGAGACAAGACGTTTCATACGAGATATGAATTGACGCCGTCGACGAATTTATGCTGCCCTCAAGCAGTTTGTAAGCGAAGACTGATTGGCTTGCAGGACATGGCATGTTCGCTGCGCCCTGTCGTAGCGCATAGCCACGCAGGCGATAGCTACCCGCCGCGGTAAATGGTGTTCATGCGTCAGCTGTTACCGGCCGAAACCCCAACAGGTGCAGAGGTGGATTGGTCCGGGTGGAAACGGTTCCTTGCACCCGCATCAGTGCCGCTAGTGATGGATGGAAATCCGAGTGCAAGCCGAACCCGCATCCTCGAAAACGCATCGATTCTGTGGGCAGTATTGCTGGACAAAAATGACGATAACTGATAGAAATAGACTGGCAGTCACTGAAAAAGCTGCCATAATACGTGGCGCCATGACTGAGTACTACTACTACGACTGCTTTCGTAAAACGAAGGCTGTAGCATAGCTTTGATGACGTCGTGCATTGAGTAGGTAGGTAGGGAGGGAGGGAGGGAGGTAGCCGTATATTTTGACGCCTTTTATCCCTCTCTCAGTTTGTAATTCATATGATATATGATAATTTCTGTAATTCTACTTCGTAATGTTCTCGTTTCTGTACGACTTAAAACAGCAAACACACAAAAATGCAGACATTAAAAAGAAATGGGAAAATGCCCATGTCAAATTTTCATTCAGTAAAAGGCAAAAGTATCATGAGGTTCAAAGGCATCAAAGTTTGCATATATATTTTAAGAGTTTGCTTTATTCCACTACTGATATCGAATGAATTAAACTTTTACAAATAATGTAAATGCATAGCACTCGGAAATATTTTTAAACAGCTGCGAATGATTTTAAAACTCGCAAGTAGTAAGAAATAATTCTGAGGTATGCTTCAGATGTTATGATATATGGAGCTGCAGTTGTTCACGTATGAAATTAAGGCCTAATATTATATCATCATCATCTTTACTTTTCTTCATATATTCAGTTATAGTGTTTGAACTTTTCATACGTTTACCTTAAGGATAGTTTCTTTACACTCATTACTTTATAAATGTTAGTAAATTTTTCAATTTAGCACACATATTAGAAAGATGTTGTGGTCCCAAACTCGCTTTAAACCTATTAGCTTCTACGTTTGCATGGTCACAAATTAAAGAAGTTTCAAAATCATTGTTCAATGTCAACACTTTTCAAATGGCAGTATATTCATTAAATTCTAATATAATCAAGTATAATCGATCATAGTGCTATATAATAAACCAGTGGTTGTGGTTTAATCTGCCTTTATTAATCGTAATGATGTCTGAACTATAAACGTATTTTTCAGAAATCCAATCTGTATATTTGTTCAAGTTTTTCGCGAGCCTTTTTTTCGATCTTTTAGGTGAGTGTGATGTAGAACATCACGGAAAGACGATGGTAGATTTTGAAATAACCTTGGAACATCGACACTTTCCAAAACCAACTTTTTACGACGAACAACTAATATGAAACTTAAAAGAGAATAACCCTGTCGTCAGGATCGGTACCATATCCACGCTTCTTGTACCCCATAATAAACGAAGCTATTAACAATTACGTACCTCACGGTCGAGTTACACTCATTTCTCTAATAATCTGAATTTCTTTATACACATCTTCTTTTCATACCCAACAGTAGGAAAAGGACAAAATGGAATATATTCCTCTTTACAATAGTTAGATTTGCAGCCCGGGACACACAACCTTCTAAGCACATTCCAATAAAAGATAACAGGAAACAAACACGTTTGCAAGCACAAGCCGACTCAATGAAACAGCTGATTGTGTTCCCGCCAAATCTGCGCCAAGGGCTGTATCATTGCTTCCGTGCCTATATTTATGACGAAGACTGTGATACCACAGGTGCTATTACGCTTTGGTATCATCTATGACACTCAAATACTATGAAAAATATCGACAAGAGGTCTTGTTCAAATGTTCTTCAGTTCTACATTCCATGAATTAACAGCGCAGTAACTTTTTAACCGATTATCGATCGACAGATGGAAGCGTGTACTTCATTACACGCTATAGGGAGTATTGCGTATTGAGAAGAGTAGAAATATCAGTGGCAGTTAATTTTCACTGCCAGTTATCAAATTCAAATGTTCAATTATTTGTAAACCTTATTGGGACTTAACTGCGGGGTCATCAGTCCCTAAACTTACAAACTACTTATGAACTAACTTATACTAAAGATAGCACAAACATCCATGCCCGAGGGGGGATTCGAACCCGCGACGGGGAACGGCCTCGCACATCGGGCGTAGCGCCTCAACGCGCTCGGCCACTCCGCCACGGCTGCCAGTTATCGAGCTACTGCTACTAGTAATAGTATCCCGGACACAAGTACAACGATAACCGCCATAATCTGTAGTCAGAATTGAATACTGAAGAGTATATATCTGTAGAAGTTAATTTACCCTATTTGACACTGGAGTGAAGCAAAAGTCAAAAGTTTAGCAGAGTGACGTTCACTATTGGTTCTTGTTCTTGATTTATCGTGTGTTTGCAACATGTTTTTAAATAGTAAATATTACATTGTTTACGTAAATAAAGTAGCGTAAACATCTCACTTACAAACGTTTTTTCAGGCATCAAATGCGTATGTCATCCAGTAATACGACACATTTTACCTCTGTACAGAAATTGTTTTTGATTATACAGGTGTAATAACCAAGAATATTAGTATATGACTTGAAAAATATGCTCTCGTAAGTAATTTAAAACCTCTTTCTACTACATTTGTGTCGATATCATTTAATCCTAGAGGTTGTTTGCTTACGGATGGGATTCCTATTTATAAAAATTTAACTTTATCTCGTTTGTTTAACGTATTTAATGTACTCGTCTAGTAATAATACAAATAAAACAAACTACCTAATTTTGTTTATTAACGCATAAATTTGTGCTATGAGCAAAGGAAAGAAGGCATGCTACCGAGTACCGTGGATGTCAACAAAACGAAAGATTCTTTACGTGACACAAGGGTTAAATTTTACTTACGGCATCAACGACGCAGTGTCCTAATTTCGGCAACAAAACGTTCCCTTTACAAGAATAATTAATTTACCGACCGGACAAGGGTATATGTAAGAACATGTCATCCGTGGAGCAGGAACTGCAGTAATTTATTTCCCATCCAACACGAAAAACTATTCTCCCTCAATCTATGTGACTGACAATGAGTTTTCAAAAGTCGTTGCCCACTTTCGCACACTACACCGCCGCTGAAGTAAGTAAAATTCTACCTTCAAAAGGAACAGAGCCTCCATATAGAATAGCAATCTTGGGTCAGCTGAAGAAAACACGCAGACGTTAGGAACCGAAGCAGACAGGGGGTATAGCATGCTTCAGTTGAGCATAAAATATGTAGTAATGACGCCGGAGACGTTTAAAACTTCCACTCTTGTGAAGCTTACACATAAACTATTCATTCGCTAGCTTCCTGCACATGCAATGTTGAACGTATCACGGAACAACACTCTAGGGTTTCGAGAAATGTACTTAATAACTCTCAACCTTGAAGATGCTGTCATTAACTGAAGATAATTTTGCAAAAATTAGACAGTTTTTCAAATTCATTACAGAACTTTATTAGAATGCACAGGTGCCCACTGTGGTTAGGGGACGAAAACTGCGTCATTGAAAATTCTGTGTCTGGGGGGGGGGGGGATTAGTACTTTTGACCAGCCTGGAGAGGGGTTTTATAAAACAATATACAAAAGGTGAAATAAAAGATATTTAAATTCAATATAAAATGGCAAAACAGGATCTAATATCTCCGTTGTGTGTGGGGGTGGTTGGTCGCAGTTTGGGGGGGAGAGGGAGGGGGTGAGTCATTGGCCAACGGGAGGAGGGGGCACCTCTGTTAGAAACTGGACTTTTAATTTTCTTAACGAGAATACCTTGTGGAGGAATAAACGAAACTGCTACATTACACCTATTTTTATGTTGTACTTTAAGGCCTTATACTTACTAATGTACCGTTAACTTTAGAATTTTAAATAGAATACTCAGTTTACACATTACTAAAGCACGTAAATCCACGTTTATTTCGTACACTTTTTATAGGAGCTTCGAGAACTGGGCCTGCATATTCGAAAATGTTAAAATATTTGTAAACCTATTGGACCAAACTGCTATGGTCATCAGTCCCTAGACTATGAAATTACTTTAACTTAGGGTAAGGACGGCCGAATGGGGTCGGGAGATGAATCGGGTCAATTTTAGGAATTCACGCCTAATCGCCATGTACGAAGTAGTATGGGAAATGCTGCCCCACAGCGGTGACTGTAGGAACTCTGTGTATAAGTTGGAAAGTGATAGACATTCTCAGTCGTGTTCGTTGTGTAAAAATTTGTGGAAGATAGCGCTGTTTGCGGTAAGTTCAAATTTTCTCCTTTGTAAAACTGCTTTGGATTCAAATTCATATATCTCTGGTAATTCGTTTAGTAATTTGTTAAGTATTCGTTTAGAAGTAAGTTTATATAATGGAGAAAGGGTTATGGTGTTACCGGCTCGAAGATATGCTTGGGCAGGACTGACAACGTAGGGAAAAAATAATTTGCATTTCCGCCGAATCGGGTCAGCGCAATCCGGGTGAAAAGGGTCAATGATTTTATTTCGATCGTTACTTTGTGGAGCGAGGATGACGTGCAAAATGCTATTTAAAACTTACCGGGAGGGTAGAAGTCAGCGCTATGCAGCGGAATTGTTTGGGGTACCGCATTGCTGTCTACAACGGCGACTACAAAGTGGAAAGGATTATCCAGCAATATTTAATAAAGAGCAAGAAACATAACTTGTTTCAAGAATCCTGAGGTTATGTGCATGTGGCTTCCCGTTGGATTCAGATACTGTCAGAAGAGCTGCCTACGAGTTTGCAGAATGCAACAGAATAAAGCATCCATTTTCTGACGGCAAAAATTGGTAGGTAAGGAGTGGCTAAAAGGGTTCGTGGAACGAAACCAAAATTTGCCTTTGAGAAAAGCGGAAGGGCTTTCCCTAGCCAGATGCAGTGTTTGAATAAAGAGGACGTGGGTCACTTCTTTTCCTTGTTAAGAAAAACTATGGACAATCTTGATTTACTGAACAAGCCTCAGATAATTTATAATACTGATGAATCAGGTTGTCAAATGAACAAGCCCACAAGAAAAGTTTTTGCTCAAAAAGGGAGCAAAGCTGTTTCTGTACCGATTTCCGTAGAGCTTGTCACAATTATTGCTTGTGATAATGCCACAGGGAACTTTATCCCTCCTATGGCCTTATTTAAAGGTAAAAGATTTTACCTGAATTTTGCGACGCTTTTCCAAACGGTTCCCTGGTAACAATGACAGATTCAGGGTGGATTAATGAAGAAGCATTTCTAAACTGACTGAAACGGTTCCTGGTCACTGCATTTTAATTGTGGATGGTCATGCATCTCACAAAACTTTAGAAGCGCCCCTGTTTTGCGAAGAAAATAATATAAGTATGATATGCTACCAAGTCACACAACTCACCGCCTGCAGCCACTAGTGAGGTCATTTTTGAAACCACTAAAATCATATTACGACACTGAATGTATGAACTTCATTCGTAACACAAAAGGAACAAGGAAGATCAACAAGCTCACATTTAGAAACATTTTCAAGGTTGCATGGATGAGAGCGACAACACCAGCGATTGCAGAAAGTGGATTTTGTTCACCTGGCTGAACACGAATTCTTACCGGTTAGCATATCGTCCAACCAAGAAAACACATATAAGGAAACTGAACTTGAGTCTTTGTCTTCTCCAAGTCATAGCAGGCCAAACAGTGATGCGCCAAAGTCTTCTGCTTCATTCCACGATTTATTGCCGTCTCCAAAGAAGACTACAGCAAAATAGAAAGCACTACTTCTCACATCCACAGAAAATATAAATGCAACAAAAATAGATTGGAAAAGTTTGAAGAAACGCCAGATTAAGTACAAATAAGACCTACAGCATGAATCATCAGCGTCAAGTTCATCAGAATCCTCCGAAGAAATAGATGACGATGACACATCTTGTGAAATCTGCAACATTAAATACAGCGATCCAATATCGGAGAAACTCGGTGTCAAAGTCAAGGAAATGGCAGGGAATGGTACCATGAGAATTGTGTTAGTAGCAGTAGGGAAGAAGAGATTTATTTGTGGAAAATGTGTTGCTATTTTAAAGTGCTGCATATATTTTTGTACTGACCCTATTCGCCGAATTGATGACCCGATTCCCCTTACTTGAAGAAGGCGAATAGGGTCATGCAGCTCAGCTTTCAGATTTATTTCGTGACACTATGAACAATATTTACGAAGTGTTATATATTTGAATTTGTAAACAAAATTACATAGTTTTTATGGCTATACAATGAAAATTTGTTCGTGTCTAAATTTGTCTTTTATTTCGATTTTAACAAATTTTGACCCGATTCAGCCGACCTTACCCTACACAAAGGACAACACACACCTACGCCCGAGAGGGATCTCGAGCCTCCTGCGGGAGAGGTCGTCCAGCCCGCGGCATGACGCTTTAGACCACGCGGCCATTCACCACCACCTAGAGAGAAGGTCGCGGCGCTCTCGTGTGACGTCAGGTAGAGTAGGTTGCGCGCGCTTAGCTGACTGGCTCGCTGCTTCGGCATAGAGGGCCGTGCCCCAGTGGCTACCCAGTCAGCTATGCGCGCGCAATCTACTCTGTCTGACGTGACACGAGAGCGCCGCTACCTTCTCTCTAGATGGTGTTGGGCCATTCCGCGCGGCTGCATGATCAGTACCAACGGTTAGTACATGTAATATTGTATTAATCACTGATAAACCTTCGGATATCAGCCGAAATACACTCGACAGTTAATTTTTGTTTATGTCACGATTCAGACTATATTCTTGCCATTACATAGCGTCTTGACTTTTAATTACATTTTATTGTTTACGTAGAGTTCACTAACATCTTTAATAGTACCGAGTATAAATAAGGATAAATGTCCGTTATTTCAAAAAAAATGTTCAAATGTTTGTTAAGCTTATGGGAATTAACTACGGGGTTATCAGTCCCTAAACTTACAAACTACTTATGAACTACTTACGAACTAGGACGGCACAAATATCCATGCCCGAGGGGGGATTCGAACCCCCGACCGTAGTGGCCGTGCTGACCGTGACTGGAGCGCCTCAGTCACCTCGGCCACCGCTGTCCGTTATTTCTACTACACTGTACGTATTACCTAGTGCAAATAACTGCCCGTTATCGCCGCGCGGGAATGGCCGCGTGGTCCAAGGCATCAAGCTACGGATTGGGCGGCCGGTACCGACGGAGGGTTCGAGTCCTACCTCAGGCATGGGTGTATGTTGTTGTTAGTGTATGTTAATTAAAGTAGTTTCTAAGTCTAAGGACCGATGACCTTAGCAGTTTGGTCCATTAAGTTTACAAAGGTTTTTTTGTCCGTTATTACTACTGAGAAGAAATAACGATAACTGCTCGTTTATCTACCTCAAACCAGTATGTTGTAGCAACGCCACCTGGAAATTGGTTTTGGAAATAACGACAGTTATTTATGACCCTTAAAATTAAATGACAGAAGAAAATAACGATAACCGTTGTAACTGATCTCGGAGAATACCCGTTCCGCTCACCTCTTATATGGAGGCCGTAAAGCCATTTCTACACGGGAAGTGAGAGCTTACGAGAGTACCCATGATGCACCGATCAAAAAAATGTTCAAATGATTGTTAAGCTTACGGGACTTAACTACGGGGTCATCAGTCCCTAAACTTACAAACTACTTATCAACTACCTTATACTAAAGACGGCACAAATATCCATGCCCGAGAGGGGATTCGAACCCCCGGCCGTAGTGGCCGTGCAGACCGTGATGGAGCGCCTCAGTCCCCTCGGCCACCGCGGTCGGCTGCACCGGTCACGCCGTCCGCATACAGTGTAGACGCGTCCACTTGCGCAAGATGCAAGGTAAGATCGCCAGTAGAGCGAATAGGATGAATCCTAAGGTTCGTTCCAGCAACTGCCAGACGGCTGCTTTCAAGCGCTAAGAAACAGGTGTTACTGCGCATGCGCAGCTATTATGACGTAAAAACCCTTGTTTGATACTAGCACTGCTGCAACGCTTTCAGCACTGTTTCTGGATACAAGCGAAGGTGAGTTTAAAAGAATAATTAAAATACTTTTCTTCCTAATATCGAAGAATTGTAAACGAGAAATATCTGATCTCGAGTGGGATTGCAGTGACTTCGAAATATCGAAAAAGACACTAAGAACACACACATATCACGTGATGGCTACCCCCACTCTAACTCAAACCTTTCTGCGCATGCGCAAATCGGCAGTTTGACCGCACTAGAAATAATTTTCCGGGTAGCGTCTGGCTGCTTGCGGCAACTGCTGGAACACCAAACAGCCACACTCCAAGTAGCCAGAAGCGGGAGAAAGCGCTGCTGGAACACAAATTCAGCGTTGCGCATGCGCGTCAAACAATCTGGCTTCTGCTGGAACGAACCTCTATTCTCACGCGTATGGAAGTGCTTCGCGCATGCGCAGACGACCGAATGGGGAACCCAGCTGACAAACGAAGCCAAGTCGGGAATTTGTTTGAGAAGTGTAATTCTCTCCTACTCAGAGGAACGTAGTTCTTCGACTCAGTCGTAAGTATTTTAAGAGGTGATACTATAGAGGAATTGCATTAAAAATTTAATATAACCTGTGTACAGTTTTTATTGAACACGGAGATGTAGCTGTTAATATGAAATCCAAACAAACGTAGAGCAAATGTAAATCAAGAAATTTTCACTGATTTTTCCATCAGTTCTTGGTAGTACAACATCACACTTACTTAAAAGTAGCATTTTGTGTATGTTCTACAAGTTCATTTCCACGTAGTTACCCGGTTTTCTGCTTACTAGGACATATTCAGACTTTAAACTACATCGAAAACCGGTTATTTAAATAAAAGTCAATATGGTGATCTACGTAGAACCGACGAAAGAATCAGTCAAAATATCCAAATCAGTTCGTTGTACATACCAAGAGCTGTAAAAATTGGATACACGTTATATGACATTTTAACTACAAATCGTCTTGATTACCATCTTCTAAGATATTTGCTATTTTTCCTGAAACATGCTGTAGTTAACAGATGAAATATTTGTTTTTGGTGAGCATTATTTGAAGCTTAATCAAAGTGAAAGGTCTATGTATAGACACCTGAGCTTGTTCATCGTATACATAGGCGCCTCAAACCGCAGGGACTGGAAGTACGTAACCGCATTTTATGATGACGTTAACACATGTGAGCGACGTAGTTACCCATGAACTGCACGAAAACGATTAAATACATTCACAGTGGCAGTCTAAAAGACAAAGAAATGTTTTAATCATCACAATATATCATACATTTTCGAAAAGTGATGTTAAAGCGGCGATTCAGTTTCTGTAAGTTGACAACAAACGAAGTAGACACGTGCTCAACAAATGCGCACCGTTTGGACGCTTCTTTGTAGTTTGACGGTCTATCGCAAGGGGCAGCTGACGACTTCCTTGTGCGTGTTGCACGTCTCGTATAGAAAGGGCTTTAGGATACAAAATACTTAGTATTGCAAATTTTAACCTCTCTGGAGAACTACAGTCAAACAATAGCTATCGCTGCTGGACGATAATGCTTGTGTTTCAATGTATTTGTTTGTTGCTGGACGCTAGTCAGTGGAATGGGAAAACTAACATCTGACGGTTTCGGAACAATTGAAACCGTACAGTGTGAGGTTTCGAACCACTGTTTAGAAATCATTTAACAGTGTGTGTTTTGCAATATTCGAGGCCTGTTTATTGTACCATCGTCAATGTGTACTCTACAAGTATTTCTATAGAACCATAAACATAGAGCGAGGACAGGAACTAAAAGAAAAAATTAAATTTTTATTTAGATGACGCGGCAGTGTTGTATTTCCTGCTCCGGTTTAAATTTTACTTAGCGTCCTAGTGGCCTCGCGTGATAATGTTGGCCATCATGTGACGATGGCATTAGCCAATCGCGGACAACGCAAATGTTTTGTCGTGGAAACTTTATTTTACGAAAACAGTTACTTTTACTGAGTGGGTACGGGTACATACAAGAACCTGTCATGCGTGGAGCTCGAACAGCATTATTTATTTACTTCAGTTATTTATTTACTGAACACCAATAACATCGTTCTATATGGGGTTTTAAGAATATTAAATCTTGGCAAAGATTTTCTGCCGTTTTGCTGATGTTCCCAGCATAATCACGAGAGGTCGCCGGGATGGTAGGCAAAATTTTAACCCTGCGCAAAATGCACTGCTTTCGCAATAACTGACGTTCCTGCTATTTCAATAGCTGACGACTGACGTTTTTATGTGTAACATACCGGTTTTTATCAAGGTAGCTATAATTAATACCTTTTGATTTCCTCTATTCTAGTGCCTAATTTCGATAGCTGTTCTGTGTGCTAGCTAGCCTACATGTGATGTTGAAAAGAAGTATTATAACACTAAATTTATTGAGCTAACGTTTTGGAAAGGATTACGTTTTTATACATCTTTATCGCACTGCTGGATACTTTACTAAAATAAACCTTATTTTAAAATTTTAGTTTTGGAAATGTCTAATTCGCAGTTGCATACAGTGTCAAAATTTACGTAATATGCAAATGTAAAAACTAAATACGTCAAATGCGCCATATTATGTTCCGTTCTTCATATGTCACTTCAGGCCTTACGTTGTAACATTTAAAAAAAAAAAAAAAAAAAAAAAAAAAAAAAACGGGCATAAATCTAAAATTCCAGTGAGTATTTATTTCAATACAACTAGTGAGCGTTGTTTTATTGTTATTTTCGTTTATAAAGCAGGCATTATGTCATTTCGGAATAAGCAGACACTTTAGAAACGAATCTTGATTTCAGTAAACTAATCTTAAGCTGCAGCCTCAAGTCTATCCATTAGTTATTGACACTCTTATAACTGTTAATATATCGGCAATAGTAAGTTAAATGTGTATCTGTGGCATGCTTCAGCAAAATAAAACACCACTGTTTCGATACAAATCGTTGGTTCCTCGTTCCTGCGTTATTGACCTGAAACACCTCTGTATTGTAACAGTGAAACCGACAGGACGAAACAGTTTCAGTAACGTCCGCGACCAACCGCGACTGTGATCCGAAACCGAGTAGAATGAAACACGACGGTTTCGAAACCGTTAAACATGGCGGTTTTGAAACACTGTAATATTTCCGCGTATCGATACACTGTTTCGAAACAATGAAACAGTGGGCATCCCTACTAGTCAGTCGTTCGCCGGCAGCTGAGTTACATGCGTTTTTGGCAGCAACTAAAAGCCTAAAAGTATGCCTGCGGACCGTCGCGGATATGCATTCCGATAGCGGACAGAAAATGTTTCAGCCTGAAGGTGGTCAGTTACTGTCGTAGTGGCACACAGTAATTCGGTGGTTGTATTTTGATAGGAGTAATATTTATCATTCTGAATAAAGTTCGTTACAATACAATGGTAATTTTTATCAGTGAAACCCTTCATTATCCGCGTCTCAGACGAGTCGAAATATTGAAACAGTCTTGTGAGTAATGCGATGGAGGCTGATGAATAATTAATAGTTATAACAGTATTATAACAGTACCAACAGCAAAGTTATAAGGTCAGCAATCTGGGCACGCGCTGCTTAAGTTGGAAACGCAGTGGTGGAGTGGAAGGGGAACAGCCTACTGTGCCCGCCTCGCAGTTGTTAAATGCGCCAGCAGGTGAACACATCTTCTGAGACGGCGAATCATGTCAGATGTGAGAACCTGGAGCGGGAAGGCCACTGTCTGTTCCGCCTCGTTGTAGCCAGAATTGAGCAACACGATTCTCTTTCATGCATCGATTCCTGCTGTTCAATCCCACATTGCGAATCGATTCCGCCGCTTCGTTCAATTTGTGGTTGCGTGATTCTTACATAATGTCAACATGTTCTACAGCTTACTCATATTGCAGAACACGTCTGGAAATGTCAAAGAGGTTAGAATCCAACGTCCTTGGAAAAAGTCAATCACCATCTTCTAATCACGCGGACTGAAATGATATCCTCGCCTAGTGTTGCAAGGTATACCGATGTTCGCGGGACGTGATGTTCGATAATGTGTTGACACGTCCCGATTCATCGACAGGGGCGTCGAATCTCCCGATTTCTGGTCAGTCGAAAGTTATGAAAGTTCTAAGCTGAAACAGACAGTTAATGATTTCCTCGTCCTTTTCGCTAACACGCCGCTACGTCCGTTGTCATAAACGTACAGTGCGACGCTGCATATTTTACCCACTCATGGAGTCACATTAAGTTGTTTTCGTTTTGTATGTTTTCCAGTTTTTATTTATTTTTATTTTTTTAATTGGGGAAAGTAACGTAATTCGTATTGTCGCAATACTTCAATACACCTTCTTAACATTCTATTGAGCTTTTATATATAGTTAATAGTTTATCGATTACGAGTGAAGCGATAAAAAAATACAAGAAGCAAGGAAAAATCATTACGGGACGTTACTGTGGTTGTTTATGGTGACGGAGTGTGACGGTAGGACTAAAATAAGAAAGGAAATTTATAGATTTTAAATAGCAATATGCGATAATTTCCGACTTCAGCTGCTTTTCTTTAGTCGAGCTACCATTTTGGAAAATATGAATATTTGTGCCGGACCGGGACGGGTGGCCAGTGGTTAAGCCGACGCTCGCGAAAAGCGGGAGACCCGGGTTCGACTCCCAGTCCGGCACAAATTTTCATATGTTCCAAAATGGTAGATCGACTAAAGAAAAGCAGCTGAAATCGGAAATTATCGCAAATTGCGATTTAAAATCTGTAAATTTAACATTTATGGCTGCGGACCATCAGTAACTCTATTCCTTTAGAACAGTAGTTACAAGGTAGAAAGGAAATTGGCTGAGGTATTCATTTATTTCCGGAAACATTCTTATCACAGTAAGCGAATATAGCATATATTTTTGGGAGGATGGGGCAAGTTTAATGTAAAGATAATTTTGTGTCAGTTTTGGTGCTTATATTCAGAGGATAATTTGCGCTGAAGTGAGCTTTACCGAGATCAAGCTTTTTATTATTGACAGTAAATAAAAAAATGAAGCATTTTTTTATATTCATTATTTCTGAGGAGGGGAGGGGCAGGTTCCTTACCCCTCCCCTTACAAAAGCCCCTAAATTATCATACGAAAAGTATTATTTCTTGGTTTGTTTCGGTTAGGTTTAGAATTTTAAAAAATGTTGCACAACTGGCCATGCGAAATTTTGCAGTACGTATTGCACGTAGCGTTTCAAGATTAAGTACCGATTTTTTTGTCCACATGGAAGGCAAGAACGTAGATACTGTATTGGTGGATTCTTTCGTCTCTGACAGACAAGGAGCGTACCGAACGATGGCAGGCAGCTTTTCAAATTCAAGTGTTTGTAAATCTATCGGACCAAACTGCGTTGTCATCAGTCCGTAGCTTACAAACTACTTAAACCTAGGTAAACTAACCTAAGGACAACACACACACCCATGCCCCAGAGAGGACTCGAACCTCCGACGGCGAGCAACCGCGCGCTCCGCAGCGAGGCAGGCACCTTTTACCTGGCTCTCCTGATCTTTAAGTTTCCCAACATCTCCCATACTCATATGCCTGTACTGCACTTTATCCACCCCTTCCAAAAATCTTCCTGCAAGAAGTTTTGAAATGGCCAGATATTAATCAGGAACAGTGGCGAATCCAGTATTACTGTCTGGGGGGAGGGGGTGGGGGCTGAGGTCAATCACCGAGCCGACGTGATTTAATAATAATAAAGAAAAAGTAAACGTTGCAACCTTTCTATGAATATTTTGTTGTTGTTGTACTTATTCAATTATTTATTTTGAAGCTTAAGGTATGCTTTATATTTCGTAGTGACGGTTTGCTGCCTCTGAACATTTTCCTGTGTTATAAACAAACCTTTCTTTGTAGGAATGATGGGAATATTAACTATAAAAATGGCGTCGAACTGCATTTCGAAAATTGGCAGCAGTCGTTACACATTGCACCATTTGCTTTTTTTTCTGAGTTGGAGAAATATGTTTTTTTAAACTCCTATTAACAATATGTACAGTACCTGTTCCCCAACGATTTAGCGCCTAGTGAGTTATTCCACAAGGTTGATCTTAAGCCGGCCGCGGTGGCCGAGGGGACTGAGGCGCTTCAGTCACGGTCCGCACGGCCACTACGGTCGGGGGTTCGAATCCCCCCTCGGGCATGGATATTTGTGCCGTCCTAGTTCGTAAGTAGTTCATAAGTAGTTTGTAGGTTTAGGGACTGATGACCCCGTAGTTAAGTCCCATAAGCTGTACAAACACTTGAACATTTTTTTGTTGATCTTAATCTGAAATTGAATGTATTATCCATTGATATGAAAAAGGGCTGCAGAACGACTCACATTTTGTAATAATGTATACTTTTAGCCGAGATAGATCACCTTCTTTGGATTATAATAAATTGTTCAACAACTAAAAACTAGCAATAACGCTGTGCATAATTTCATGCTTATTGCGGTAACACTAAGTTAGGTAAACTGATAATACGTTGAATATGTAGCAAAAAAGAGCGTATATTTCATGACCACGCGATTGCGAGGACATAGTTTTATTACAGACAGTATCAAATAAGCTGGAAATAGATTTAATGTCGATTTGAACTCGAAAACTTTACATTGGCACCCCAGTCCTTTAGTCTTACGATAATGTGTCACATGAACAATGTTGTTACAGTACACTGTAATTGATAAATAAACAGAAACACGTAACTGATTTGGCAAAGCGTATAGGGACAACTTGCTGTTGTGGCGCACAGCCACGTACCGCGACTACGTACAAAACATTTACTTCACGTTTAACTGTGATATGGACTTCCTTCCACCCTTAAATCGATATGACGGCTGCATCATGTGTACCGTACCGTTCGTCGTAATGCCCAATGAAAATAATAACTAACAACCATACATTTCACAGCAAGATTCGGAATTAATGACATTTCTTATATTGAAAACTGCGTAATAGCCAGACCATTAATGAGGGTACGATTATAAACCAGTTAAAGATTTAAATCAAATGCATTATTCGTGATCTGTAGATAAAAAATTGACATCATTATTTTAAATATGTTCATGTAAAAAGCACTAAATTCGTCAGTTGACACAGTTCCGCCTTATTTTCTAAAACATATTTTTATAGTAGTGCTACAGAAGACTCATCCCTTCTTGTTTGGAGCTCCTTCACCTTCCCTCCTTTCGCCCCATCTCCCCTCCCTCTCCTACTTTGCAGGCTGCGTTAACTGCCTGCGCAACAGTGTTGCCAACTTCGGTGACAAGTCGTTAAATTTGGGGTATTTGACAGGCACAACGACGATGAAAATTGATGTTTGGGATTGGCGACTTTTTTAATGTCTCCTTGGATGTATTACGGAAAACTAAAGATTTTTCACTACCATAACGCCCAAAGTATACAAATGTTCAAATGTTTGTAAATCTATCGGACCAAACTACGTGGTCATCAGTCCGTAGCTTACAAACTACTTAAACCTAGGTAAACTAACCTAAAGACAACACACACACCCATGCCCCAGGGAGGACTCGAACATCCACGGCGAGCAACCGCGCGCTCCGCAGCGAGACGCTTTAGACCACTCGGCTACTCCACCGCGGCCCCAAATTATACCCTACGTTCGATACTTCTGCAATACCAGTTACTAAATGGGCGTAACAGTTTGTTTTAATTACGTAGCTTTGACTGAAAAGTATCTTTCAACTGACGCCGATTAATATTCCTAACTGAATGTATTGGCTCAATTTACAATACGCAAAACAAGCTGTCACACCAATGGAGTGACTGAATCGATACATACCGTGGTGAGGCGACGTTGCGCTCTAAGGCATCTTGTTGCGGAACGTGCGGATGCTCGCCGTCAGAGGTTCGAGTGCTCCTTCAGGCATAGGTGTGTATATTGTCCTGAGCATAAGTTAGTTTAAGTTAATTTACGCAGTTTATAAGCCTGGGGACTGATAACCGGAGCAGTTAAGTCCCTTAGATTTACAAACATCTTCTTTTCTTTTTTCGATGTACCTACGTTTCTGATTCACGATCTGGTAACAATTTGTATTTCCAAAGAAATTCTGTAGAGATATCAACATGTTTCATACACAGGTATCGTTTGCATGTTGGAGTGAGGATCAGAACGAGAGATTTACTTTTTCTTAAATTAATGGAAATCGAGCGAAATACAATACCGAATAACATTTATTGCGCGTCGTTTCAAAGACTGTTACCTATTAATGCTGCGTATTGGCCGTATTATATAGTTAACATTAGTAGTAATTTCAACAATGGACATGAAAGACGCAGTTTTATTGTCTGTCTGAGTGCCACGTTTGATTGGCTGCCTTCACCTCCCGTCATTCATCTCGCCGCTTTTAACATCTGCACATCAAGCAGAGGCCGTCTACACATGAACTCATTTAACCCTTTATATTAGAAATTATTTATCATAATTTCGTTTAAATATGATAATAAATTGTACGTGAAATTTGCTAGTTTATTTCATTTAGAAAAGGCCATATATCCATACCCACCACATTTCCATTTTAATTCAAAATATGGAAGTCTGGGAGAAACGGGCATTCCCTATGATCATATCCTATACTATTAACTCTTAACTTGTGATGAGCTCATATTGTGATATAGTTTGTGAGCTAAGGTCTATCAGACCGCTATGTTTTCTTTTTTCCCAGAATTATAGAAAACTAAAATTTGTAGGAAGGAAGCTTAGGGTTTAACGTCCCATTGACAGCTTGGCCATTAGAGACGGAGCTAACGCTCGGAGTTTTTGGGTAAGGAGGGGGAAGGATATCGGCCGTGCCCTTTAAAAGGAACCATCCCGACATTTGCCTGGAGTGATTTAGGGAAATCACGGAAAACCTAAATCTGGATGGCCGGAGGTGGATTTGTACCACCGTCCTCCCGAATACGACTTACCACTGCGCCACCTCGCTCGGTCAAAAATTTGATATCGTTAGTGTACAGAATAGTATTTAGTGACTAACATCAACTAGTAAAATACTATATGTCGACCAAACTGTATTAATGTATGTTTTACACGACTTATTTAAAATTAGCTTAAAATTTAAGAGAAAATTACTCGTATTTTTTCCAGCTTTCTTTCTAAGTGGATTAGTAAAAATATTAATAAACTGCATACCTAGAGAGAAATGGGTGCTTATCGAACCTACTTCACACGGATTGCACTTTTAATAATAATGCTTGTAGTGTAACGAGTTGCACTGCAAACCTATGACCCGACATAAGAATGTAAAATATATTTATTTAGGAAATATTAGCGGTCAGATATTTCTTTCCGATTGTTTTTTTATTTTATTTTATTTTATTTTTTTCTATTTTGTTTACTTTTCAGATAAATAATGGATGGGTTTCACTTGTTGTAGTGAGCTGAAGTTTCCCTTGACTACTAAAAAGAGATTTTATTTATTCCTTGTTGAAGTTAATATATGTTCTTTGTTTGATATTGTTAAAGAGAGATTATCTGGAAATGTGCTAGAAGGTTGACGGACATTCATATTGTATCAGCTTCTGTGAAAACTGGAAGTGCCTCTGTGTAGTTACCGGAGAGAATAAATATTTGTTAAACATTAAACCTCGAGGTCGAGACAATTATTAGTAGCCGTCTCTCTCTATTTTCTCATGCTGAAACAATTTTTGGAGAAGAAAGCCTCATGTTTTATTTAGGTAAAGAAGACTAAAATTTATGCTTGGGGTACAGACTAGCTGGACCTCTTATGGCATTTCTTCATATAGGGAAGAAAGAAGACAAAAAGAAGACTCAATCGTAATCTTGACTAGTGACGAAACACTGATTTCACGGTCATTCACCCTAAGAACGTTCAACAACACTAAAAAAACTCTCCCACTAACACTACACGCTTCAGCTGTAACTCGGTAACAGGTGGAGGTAAATTGACATATCAACAATGCCCAAGGACATAATTGTATACGGTAGACAGAAGTAGGAGTCAGCAAATACAGAACAAAGTGCCAACATCAAACTTTAAAATTACCGATCGGTCTGGGAGACCACACCTCACAAGTTAAGGGTTAATAAAAAAGAATAAATTTAACATTTCGTTATCGAAACATCAACAGTTTTCTCTTTCTCTTGAAAAACTACTTACGTTGATATGGCCTTTTCGAAATGACTAAATTATTTGTTTATTCGTTTCAAATTTGGTGTAATGTGATTAAAAACGCCGACCTTTCCATTTACTTTTGGGAACTTTCAGTATCACCGAGTTGGCAACACTGTTGCGCAGAGTTGCAGGCGGGGCAGGAAACAACAGCGCGCACGTGGAGCCCGAGAAACAGATGCGATTGGCTGACGCTAACACTGCATTCACTGAAACGCGTGACAAAGTAATTTTAATCGGAGTACATACGCCACCGTCCCTATAGCAGCAGCTGTTCCCCTCACTGTCCACAGACACGTAGGCAACAGTTGGTAAGTGGACGACTTGCTTCTCTTCTGGCGTGTGTATGTGTGTGTGTGTGTGTGTGTGTGTACGTGCGTGCAACTATCGATCGCATGAACACCTGGCGTGATATTTAGTAGTAGCATTGTGCTGAGTTTGGGAATACGTGAATGTTACAAACAGTATTTCAGAGTGTTTTTAAAGTTATTATGTGATTCGCAGACAAATTCATTTTCGTATGATACATTTATGAACTATTAGTAATATATCTTAACGACCTTGAACTCGAACGATTCATATTAGATCCTTTGTCTGCTGCCAGCCTCACATTAACAACACGAAACACTTTCTGAAACATACTGTCCAACATGAACATATTCCCATACGTTTTTATGATGCTGTAGAAAAGCAATTGCTTGCTTTTGTTATGCCAAATCTTGGCCTTGTTAAAATAGGTGGCGTTGGTAATATGCGGCAACTCTGCTGCCCGCCACAAAACAGGGTTTCTATAGAAAATCTATTCCGCCTCAATTATGCCACTACTGAATTCGGAAAGTACACAGTTCCATATCGAGGTGAAGAAACCAATTTTTAATCTTGTCGTAAAATGAGCGACAGGGCCAGTCAGTGCAGGCGCTTTGTCTCGATAGTCCGGTTAGACCCTTGTTGTACTAAAGGCCGTATTACTCGATACACCTCAGGCGTACACCTACGCAGCAATACCCCAAGCGCGATTATCTGCAACTACGTACTGCCTCACGTAAACCTATTATGCACGGCGGATATTCCTTGTCGCGAATCCGCGCATGCGCAGTACACACTTGCACAGCAATAACGCACATGAAACGCGAAGATAACAGAGTGCATGTAATCATTCATTCATACCACACAAGAGCTCAAGGGGAAACTGTGACTTCGTGGGTCGTAATTCATTCAAATTAGTTCTCTGAGCTCAAAGTTCCTATTTAATGAGAAGTTGTTTTTATTAGGTAATTGTCTTATGTAGTTAGCTTGGAATTACATAGATGATATTTTGGCTACCGCTACCGTATTCAGCATAACCGTGGTACTAACCATTTGAATGTAATTTTGAAGTCACTAGGCTAATTTGTTTCCAAGTGTTTAGCAACCTTAAACGACTAAATTATTTATTGAAACTCTATATTTTGTAATCATTTTGTTAATGTGTAAGTATTTATCGAAGTCCTCACGATTTATCACTCAAGTCAATTTATCTTAAAATTACCGCCCAACACAGTGCACCTAATGTACAGATATTTCTCTTGGAGTCACCCTGTTGTGAAAGATAAATCTGTTCGTTGTTACATCAACGAAGATAAATCTGTGACCATATATCGTTACTGAATAACGTCCGATATCTCATCTGTAAATATTTAAATACTAACTTACATTTCTACCCATTTTTATTTACAGCAACGATACATCTGTCACATCGATCGAAAAATCGTGCCCTGTATAATGCACCTAATGTCTGTTGTGAGATATCCCCCGCCACACTGAACAGCTGCTTGCAAAACGTTGCCTGCGTGTTTATAACGACTGTAAGCTATTACCGCTTCCACTTTTCAACCAAATTCTTCAAGCCTTTTCAGTGTTTAAGTGTAACATCTATATGCACAAAATTTCGCATTTAAATGAAGTATAAGACTGTTGTAATATATACCTCAGTCAAACGTTCTTATTTGTTTGACAAATGTAGATGTCAGTGATATTGCCTGAATAGGGTATTTGACTGTTTTATGGAAATCGTTTTAAATTGTTAATTATGTCATATTACGGTGCGAACATGCGTTTTTACCTCGTGGATTTTAGTACTTAAAAAAAAAAAAAAAAAAAAAAAATGCAATTTAAATAATTTGAAAGCCCGCTAAAACGCTACATTTGAATCACGTGATGCCTGTGACGTCATTCAACACGCTGCTGCTGCTCTCGTAAGATAAACAAATACCTGTATATTGTTTGGGCCGAGGCCTCGTGTTTGGGCGTTAACGTTTGCATAATGACCTACAAATATTGCTTAGTTCCGCACTGTACCAATACATCTGTCAAGACTCCAGAAAAATTGTTCTTGCAAGTACCAAAAAATGAGAAGATACGCAAAAAGTGGCTGACACTGGCGCGAATAGATCCAAATGAAATAGCGGCTGCTTCATGTGTGTATTTCTGTGAGGATCATTTTGATCTAAGTAAACAATATTATTCCATTGGTAAACTAAACTGTTTAGTATCATTCTCTTTTTCTACAAAGTTGTAAAGTAGTATGTTTAGGTTAATGACCTGATGTTTACATTTGCGAAGTAAAACTTCATTATGTTACATGCCTACGATTTATGTGTAATTAAAGCCGTTTCCTAATATATTTGCTGAAAGAACAACATGAATATTGTTGCAGCCCACTATAAAAGTATAGCACTGATTATTTATCTTCAGTAAGTGCAATTTTATCACCAATAGATCTTAGATAAAATAATGTAAGCCTTTTCTTCTGCACAGGGCTCTACCAAGCAATTTTCATTGCAGGTAAATAACGTTCCAACTGATTAGCGTTTTTTTCTTTTTTTTAAATTAAAGCATGGGGCTTCGTACGCGGACGAGTAAACGTAAATGGATTAGTTTGTAGTGTCAAAAGTAGTGACACATTCATATCAAACCAAATCTTGAATATGTAAGGAAAATACTGATTCGCATGACAGAAAGTACACACAATCGCAAACATTCACTCCCAGAACGACACACCAGAAAAGCGCAGTCATTTCGGCGCTATAAATTTATTCCATCGCGTCTCGCTCGCAATCTTTACGTGAAAGTGACATGCCTTTGGCTACGCGAAATTTGCATTGCCAACCTACGAGCGATATGAAAACACCGCCGACGCAACCCGCTGTCCCTGTTCTAGAATATAGATATATTGTATAACTATACACAAGGCATTTTTGCTGTATTTTACAGGTTTTGATATCCCACTTTGCACCAGTATTGAAGTAGTTAAATAAAATTACTCTCCGGCCGCGGTGGCCGAGGGGACTGAAGCGTTCCAGTCACGGTCTGCACGGCCACTACGGTCGGGGGTTCGAATCCCCCCTCGGGCATGGATATTTGTGCCGTCCTTAGGATAAGCTAGTTGATAAGTAGTTTGTAAGTTTAGGGACTGATGACCTTGTAGTTAAGTCCCATAAGCTATACAAACATTTGAAACATTTTTAAAATTACTAACTATCCCGGCGGCATCCTGTCACTATGTTGGCAACAGATGTTCAATAGCGAGAATCATGAGACGTCGCCATTAGCCAATCGCGTGACAGCGCAAATATTTTGTCGTGAAACCTTTGATTTACGAGGGCAGTTACTTTTACTGGCCGGACAAGGGTACATACAAGAATCATAGAGCAGGAACAACATTATTTATACACTAATCTAGTGATTCTATGTGGTCTGAACATCTGAACAAAGATTTTCTATCTTGTTGATGTTGCCAACATAATCACTCAAGGCCGCTTGGATAGAAGATAACATTTTACCCTTTATTGCATAATATGGTGACTTCAGATTAAGTCTGCTGACATTAACAAATAGGGTACTTTTTTCCAATGGCATAAAATATCTCTCGAAATAATTAGCTTTAAAATGTAGGTATGCGTTACTTACAATGCAGTTTTCACGTTTCTTATTTCTGGCACATAAAAATTTGGATTGCTTTTAAAGAATGAAGACACCATAATTGCATCAACTTTAGGGAGGTTTCCGATGTCATCCTTCACATAACCATCTTCCATTGTGGCATAAAAACTGTAAACGCGTTTAGATAACGAAAAACTGAACTTAAAGCTGCGAAATGGAGGAAACGCGTACAATAATACAGCTCCGACTTCTAGTTGCTGCGCTGTAGGTGTCCTATGACGTCACCAGTACTTCAGCCAATAACGGAGCGTTTTCGATCACGTAATCTAATCGTGAAATTTGATGATTTTTAAGCTTTAATTACGTAAAAATAACAGATGTTTTGTAAGAATTATGAGCGAAAATGCTGTCTGAATGTTACAATCATTCAGAATAACAACAATTCGAACCATATTTTTAACACAGGAAAATACCCTATTCCTGTAATAAATACCGGGTGATCAAAAAGTCAGTATAAATTTGAAAACTTAATAAATCACGGAATAATGTAGATAGAAGGGTAAAAATTGACACATGCTTGGAATGATATATATATATATATATATATATATATATATATATATATATATATATATATATATATATATAAGGTTCAAAAAATGTCCAACAGATGGCGCTGGCGCTGGACAGCAAAACGTCAGTGGCTGCGCATGAAAATCGTATATAAAAGGAGCTGTAATGAGAGAGAGAATTAGATGCATCAGCAGTCGCAGTTACATGAAAAGGCGCTCTTAGTGAAGCTGTATTAGAATGGGGAAATGCGATAGTTCAGCGTTACGATCCTATCGCCATAGGAAGGGGATTTGAACGGGTAAAGGTCCGTTGACAAATGCAGCTGCGGCGAGAATAATTTCGAACCCACGGGTTGTTTAGACGATAGACCCCGTAGTGGACCGATCGAGCACAAGGCGTAATGCTGCTGAGACAGTTCATGAAGAAATGGAGACTGCAGCGTTTACCCTCCGATGCTATCCTTACAACATCCATCGGCATCATGAACTGTTACCTGGCGATTTAGTGAAGCGGAGGGCATTTGCGGCGTGGGCGTTTCAAAATATGGCGGAAGATGACGATTAAGGCGACCGCTCGCGAAAAGCGGGAGACCCGGGTTCGAGTCCCGGCTCGGCACATATTTTCATTTGTCGCCAAAAAATAGAACATCTTTAACAATGCAGCTATTGTCATCAGAATTCGCAAATGGCGAGAAAATAATTGATTATTTAATATATAGAAAGAAGAAATAAGGGCAAATGAGAAAGTTAATAAATGACAATTAGAAATAAAAAAGTTCTATTGAAGCCTATTAATTCAGTAATAATAATAGATTTGTAGTGTCGAACCTTCATCTAGTACATCAGTGTCTATGCGATTTAAGCCGTTATACTACTTAATCACAATAGTAAATGGTATGTAAAATCTATAGATTAAAATCCAAAGCGTAACTAAATGTCACATTATATGTGATTTTTAACGGTAGGAGTATAAATGTTTGTGTCAACAATTTTCTGGCATAAGAAGTCGAATACTGAGAAACCTAGAACTGACTTTGGTTCTCGAGAACAACGCCAGCTTTTCCGAATCTAGATCTTTGCATTCTCGTTCATCAGTCTGGCCATCTCCTACACTACTGTCCATTTCAAAAAGATTGACCCCTGACTTTAGGCCCATATTCTGGTCACATCGCACAACGAACTTCGATGTATTATACCTCGCCGGAATAGTTGAAATGTCTACTTTTATTTAGTATATGAATATTACATTTTATTTTAGAATGGGACGACATACGCGGTAATATTTTAGAGAAAACGCGCTTTTTCTGGCTTTTTTCGGCGAATGTCAACTTTAAGGATGACAGAAATCAGACGATAATTACGAGAAAGTTTTCCTTTGCACAGTTTAAAGATCCAACCTTGTTCCATTTACAGGCGGAATTTCGTTGTTTTCTGTTTAGACTTTTTGTACTAGTAATGCTAGGCGTAGAATGCTGCAGTTCGCCTAATGATGATACGTATTAACAAGATGAAAATTGTAAATGCAAGCACTGCCCTTGCCTTTCACAGCTGTTATATTTTTATGCTTATAAATCCACACCAGGCGCTAATATCACATGATTAATTTATTTGCTTTTTCCATTCTATGCGCTACGGGCTCGTGTGTGCTGTGTTGCCGTTCTTCGCAGTTGAATAAGCGCTTTTGGCGCATTGCAACAGCGGCGGCGCTCTGGTGTGACAACCACGCCTCGCCATAGCGTCGCATATACTGCAGCCACTAACGCAGTTGCTTTACAAACTCTTAACTGACAAGCACGGAGACAATATATTAGTAATGACATCTGATGTCATCAACAAAAGTTCAAGCTTAACAGCAATGCCCTCTCCGTCTCAATAGCTGCAACGGTAAGCTTAATCGCAACTTCTTGTTTTTTATGTTATAGAGACGAAACAACTAATAAGAAAATAACTAAACTCCGCCTGCAAATAGAACAAGGTGGGATCTTTAAACTGTGAAAAGGAAACCTTTCTCGTAATTAAGGTCTGATTTCTGTGCATCCTTAAAGTTGACAATCGCCTAAATAAGCCAGAAAAATCACGCTTTCACTCAAATATTACCGCGTATATCGTCCCCTTTTCAAATAAAATGTAATATTCATACACCAAATAAAAGTAGACATTTCAACGATTCCGGCGAGGTATAAAACATCGATGTTCGTTGTGCGATGTCACCAGAACACGAGCTCAAAGTCAAGGGTCAATCATTATGAAATAGACTATAGGCACCCAAACGCACCAAACTGCGTGGTCGTCAGTCCGTAGCTTACAAACTACTTAAACGTAGGTAAACTAACCTAAGGACAAACACACACACCCATGCTCCAGGGAGGACTCTAACCTCCACGGCGAGCAACCGCGCGCTCCGCAGCGAAACGCTACTCCAATGGCTACTCCACCGCGGCAAGATAACTTCTGATGGCCGAAATAAAGAAGATACAAAATACAGAATGGCTATGGGAAGAAAAGCGTTTCTGAAGAAGCGAAATTTGTCTTCCAGTATTAATTTAAATATTAGGATGTCCTTTCTGAAAGCATTTGTCTGGAGTGTAGCATTGTATGGGAGTGTAACGTTAGGAGTTCAGACAAAAAGGTGATAGAAGCTTTTGAAATGTGGTGCTACAGACGAATCATGAAAATTAGATGTGTAGATCACGCAACTAATGAGGAGTTGCTTAACCGAATTGGGGGAAAAATGAGTTTCTGGCATATCCTGAACAAGAGAAGGTTTAGATTGGTGGGACATATTCTTAGACATTAAGGAATTGTCAACTTAGCATTACAAGGAAGTGTGTGGGGTAAAAATCGTATAGGGAGACTCAAAAGAATGTAGGTTGCCGAACATATTCTCAGATGAAGAGACTTGCACAGGACAGGGTAGCGTGGAGAGCTGCATCAAACCAGTCTGCGCACTGAAGACCACAACAAAAACTGTTTCGTTTACGAACGTTTCCAGTGTGAATGATCGCTCTGTGTGACCGCTCATCTCTCTGATATTTAAATTTCCCGTCTTTCAACGTGCTGCACTGGTCAAAACAACTACGGGATCAGATGAGTTATCTATGTTCTGAAGTACTGTCATCGCAGAATGAACTAATAGGTTCTAAGTCTTTCTGTCGGTTCTACGGAATAGAGGACACACAACATTAGGGCAACAGAGATAATGGGACTAACAAAGTTCCTGCAGAGGGGGTTGATGTTGACTTGTGCCTACTGTACCAATCGAATTACACAAACTATTGGTTCCAAAAAAATGTTCAAATGTTTGTAGAACTTATGGGACTTAACTAAGGGGTCATCAGTCCCTAAGCTTACAAACTACTTATGAACTAGCTAAGACTAAGGACGGCACAAATATCCATGTCCGAGTGGTGATTCGAACCCCCGACCGTAGTGGCCGTGCAGACCGTGACTGGAGCGCCTCAGTCTCCTCGGCCACCGCGGCCGGCTATTGGTTCCAGATAGTGTACGAAGCAGGTAGTGCAATGCAACAACAACGTGACTTATCCGAAGCTATGACATGAAGAGCCATTGGAAGGTTGGAATCGGAACAGGCACAGAGGGAGGTGGCTGCAGCTATTGGAATGCCCCAAGTGTAATTTCCAGGACCTGAAGGCGATTTCACACATCAGCAACCGTTAAAAGAAGGCAAGGTCAAGGTCGTCTATGGGTAGCACCAGCAAGAGATGACCCTTACCTCCGGTTAACAGCTCGTCGAGACAGGAGGCTGAATACAAGTCAGCTGCAATGCGCCCTCCAGGCAGCATCTGGACGCACAATATCAACACAAACATGCCGAAATCGCCTTTGGGAATTTGGCGTCTACGTGCGGAGGCCTATGGTGTGTATCCCTTAAAACCACTATACCGTTAAGCCCACAGAAACTGAACGGAGTTGCATAAGGATTGGAGTCGTAAGAGATGACGCCGAAGCATCACCATATCATGGTGGTAGACTAATGGTGGGGACACAAGTCAATATTGGCGGACGTACGGACCTCTATGTCGTTCAGAATGGCACTTTGAGTGCTCATGGGTATTGAGACGAAACTTTTCGACCTTTTGTTGTGGCCATTCGAGATGGATTCCTTTTGGTGGACGATAACGCTCGTCCCCACAGAGCTGCAATAGCGGACAACATGCTTAAAGCTGAGAGTACTGAACGAATGTAGTGGTCAGTTTCTTCACCAGACTTTAACCCAATTGAATATGTCTGGGATGCACTTGGAAGATACAGTGCAGATCAGTACCTCCCATAACGGTTGCAGAACTGCTTATTGCACTCAATGAAGAATGGGCAAAAATCCCTCAAGAGCTGACTGATAATCTCACATGTCCATGCCACGCAGATGAGCAATGTATTGGCAGTCCGAGGTGATCACACGCCGTATTAGAGGGCAACGAAAATTACTTTAAACTATTATGGTGTCTCACTCTAAGTAAACAAGATTCGTTACGAATGTCCTCATAACCAAATCTTGTCCAATCACAATCTAGTTGCAATGGAAATATAGCAGGATGGAAGCGTAGCAAGCACGTTACGACAGATGTATTGCCAGGTGAAGCATTTTTAGGATATCTGGCTACAGATATCGGGGCAGTGCTTCTCATTTTTGTCATTAACTAGTGCTAGATAAGTTATTGTGATAACACTGCTATACCGGGCATCACATCAGAAGGCGCTTCCGCGTATAGAGGCGGAGCGATAGGGGATGTGATGAGGGGAGGAGCTACGGCCGAGAGCCAACAGTTGCGCCTACGGGAGAAACATTGCGTAAAGGCCCTCACACACGAGCGATGGATTGCAGCAATTCGTCGCATGCAATATCCCTGCAATCCGTCGCTCGCCTCCACCTCGCCACATACGAGCGATTTGTTAAGCAATTTCTACGAGAATTACGAACGCATATTTATGGAATGGAAAAGGCTCTTCTACTTTTAACATCAGTCACAGTTGATTTGTGCATACTGACGAGTAATACGTTAAATAAAAAATTTTAGAAACTGGAATTGCAGTTTATTAAATTTGTTTTGAATCCGTTTTCGTAGAAAGTTTTGGTTTACGTACACTTTTAGTGCCGCCAAGTGGATTGTTTACATATTCATAATGTAAAAATACGTTTTGTTTTTTCGTTTGTTAGTCCTCATTTCTTTTTTATTGGTACGTCTTACAATTCATCTTCAAGTAACTACGCTACACGATTCGTTTTTCAGTCTCGATGTGTCTACAGAATGTTGTAAATAGTCGCACTGCTGACTACCATGACTATAAATCGTGAAAGAGGGAGCTAGTTCGTATGAGACGATTACGGTCTTCACTACAGCATTGTTGATTTGCCCTGAACAATTAAAAAACCTTTTAATATCATGGTACATATTAATCATTCTGTGTCGAAGTTAAAAATTTTAATTAAACCTTCAGTTGTTTAGTAAATAATTCAAAATCTTCAGATGGAACTCAAGTGTTTCTTGGCTAATACTATGAACGTCCTACCAAGTCCAGTGCTATGAGCACAAGCTTCAAAACGCAGCTCATTGCAGAAATTCAAGGGTGCACTTTGTATTACTTCTTAATATAACTGTAAACGCTGGCCTCCATTGCTCAGAGCAGTTCGTGATTCCCGAATAATTATTCATTGTAACTTAAAGTTATTATTGAGCGTGGAAAAGCGAAACTAATCACAAACATGGTTCATAACTAAAGAAACGAGTCACAGGCATATTTGCACACATCGCTGCTAGGCATTCAGGCAACCATATTGCATCCAAGAATCGTATGCGATCTGCCAGATTGCCTGGGATTTCCATGCGACCGATTGCTGCGATTTGCCAATACAGGTGCGATCTACGAAACGATCGGTCGCCCATGGGACGGATTGCCAGCCACGTGCCTGCAGAATGAATGTTAGTGGCTGTCACTGCGGTAATGCAGAGGGACGCGCAGATCGGCTGAAAACTGGGCCGCCTTCGTAGGTGACGCCGACTATAGTGCCTATTTAGTAATGAACGTCAACATACGTTTTCAACACAACGTTCATGGACGCCTATAACTATGAGCAACAGGTGGAGGGGGAGTCAGGCTACCCCGGCACTCTCCCATTTCCTTTGCTCACGGAGAAGAAAAAAAATCATATGGTTTAGTCAGGAAGCAAAATTGATTAGAAAAAGGACCACATTTGTGTCAGGATCATAACTGGAACTTCTTCAAGGATACGTAAAATTCGGCATTCGTCCTCCAATGCATTGAAACATTCCGTACCCCTACGTCTTGCCCGCCCTTCTCCCTTGAAAATGTCATATGCGCGCACTTGACAACAAATGACAACTATTAAATGTTACTTTCCATGGTTTGCGCTCCACGACTGTGATATGTTTCCAATACTCTGATATTTTCAGCTATCAGTCGATCTTTTTTAAAAATCTTTATTAGGAAGTCATGATTTCGGCCAGTAATTGGCCATTATCAATGCTAAAAAGTACCAGAAAAACACACTGTTACTGCATGAAAATGTTACATAAGTACCACTTATGACATTATGACAGACATAACAATGTTTTAATTAATTATACATACCATGTGTTTAACTGAAGATGTTATTAATATGGATAACTCACACCACGCCAAGTATGAGAACTGGACATTTTTACCGTTTCAAATCTATACAAACACTATTTCGAAACAAAAGTGGGTGATGTCATGGAACATCATCTGGGCGTGAGCTGCCCTCTACAGTATAACAAATATAACAGTTTTTATCAACAGAAGAAATAAATTAGAGAAGTGAAAGTAATAAAATAACATGACTTTCATTTATGACAAGTTTACAAAAACATCGTAATCAATTAAAATGAAAGGTTGTCATAAAAAGTAAAACAGTTAAAAGTAATCGTTCTACACATTGTCACTTGTTTTTAGAACATAGTTTCAAAGCCAAAGACCTATACAGAAATGTTTTTATCTTTCTTAAATGGCTTATCATGGCTTTGAAACTATTTTCTAAAAACAAGTGACAACGTTTACTTTTGTTGACAACCTTTCATTTTCATTTATTACGATGTTTTTGTAAACTTGTCAAAAATGAAAGCCGTGTTATTTTATTACTTTCATTTCTCTAATTTATTTCTTCTGTTGATAAAACTGTTATATTCGTCGTACTGTAGAGAGCATCACACGCCCAGATGATGTTCCATGACATCACCCACTTTTGTTTTGAAAGTGTTTGTATAGATTTGAAACGGTAAAAATGTCCAGTTCTCATACTTGGCGTGGTGTGAGTTATTCATATTAATAACATATTCACTTAAACACATGGTATGTATAATTAATTAAAACATTGTTATGTCTGTCATAATGTCATAAGTGGTACTTATGTAACATGTTCATGTAGTAACAGTGTGTTTTGCTTGTACTTCTTTTGCCTTGATAATGGCCAGTTACTGGCCGAAATCATGATTTGCTAATAAAGATTATTTAAAAAGATCGACTGATAGGTGAAAATCTCAGAGTATTGGAAACTATTTAATGTCTGTAAGTGATTTTCAATATTTTTACAAATTCACTTTAGTTTTAACTAAATAATGACTATTAGCCGTAACAGAATCATCACACTTTCTCTACACTGCTAGTGCACTTTTTCAAGTTATTAAATCAAAATGCATCATGTCTAAATGTCAAAACACAAAGGCATTTACAGCGCTTCCTACTATTGGACGTTGGATTTGGTTAATGGGAAACTTAAAAATTTGTGCTACTGCTTACTAGGCAATCGCGCTGATCACCACGTGGCCACGCGGGATAGGCTGAGCGCAAAGAGAGAAGCGCACAGCACTCGCGAAGCAGCGCGACACGCCCTAGCACACGTACTGCGCATACCAGCGCAAACTGAGTCTCTAATGACAGCCCATTTGATGCAGAGACGGAATTCCGGTCAGTCTGAATTACTTCTCACCCAGTATTAACAAAACTATTCGACGGAAAAATCTGATTTTTACACATGTTACAGTGCGTTATTTTCGCTCTATAAAGGCCGTTTCACACCGCGGTCACACTATGTCACGTTTCGTAACGTGAAATATGTAAAAAAAAGATCTGTTTCCATAGTGTTAAATGGCGTAATTCACACCTACCTCGTAGAGCCTCACAGACGCCACAGATGTCGACAGACGAATCTGCGGGATCGCTCCGCGACGGATCTTTTCAAAACATCTGTCGACGTCTGCGGCCTCGCGCATGCGCACTGGCCCGCTACCCCGCCGCGCGCATGACCACACCTGTCGCGCAGTTCCGTGCTGTAACTCTTTACAAGAATCTGTACTGCTATTTTTGTTATTTGTTATGGAACAGCTGTTAATTGAAGCCGTCAGAACGCGTCCACTGTCGTGGAATACAGATTTGGAAGAGTTTATATGATTGAAATAAATTTTATCAAAATTATAAACCACCTACATAGCACCAAACTTTCTCTGGTGGAAACAAATCTCCTGTAGTTGGTCTCTTTTTTACTAATATCGTTACTTATCAATGTTAAGATCTCTTCATAGTCAGGTTTCGAAGCCTAAACTATGTTGTGAATCTGTCATCATCTTCAGCTTCAAGTCCTTCATCAGATGATGATTCTGCGTTTCTTGGCAGAGCCCTTAAAAGATGCATCAGAACCACTAAAGAGACTGCATACACTACGCTTGTCCGTCCTTTTCTCGGGTATTGCTGCCCAGTATGGTATCCTTATCAGGTGGGTTTGACGAAGGACATCGAAAGAGTCCAAAGAAGGGCAGCTCGTTTTGTGTTGTCACGATACAGGGGAAACAGCGTCACGGAAATGATACAGGATCTGGGATGGGAATGAAACAACGGCGCTTATCGCTACAGCGTTGGCTGCTTACGAAACTACAATCGCCAACATTCTCCTCCGAATGCTAAAATATATTGTTGACTCCCACCTACATAGGTAGAAATGATCATCAGAATAAAATACGAGAAATTAGAGCTCGAACGGAGAGATTCAGGTGTTCTTTCTTCCCGCGCTCTATTCGCGAATGGAGTGGTAGATAAATAGTATAAAGCTATATATGAAACGACTGCCAGACACTTAAATGTGATTTGCAGGGCATCCAATGTAGATGTAATTACTCGCCGCACTGCTTCCGTCTTTGGTTGATGGGGTACACCCAGTGCGTTCGGTTTGTAACCGAGTACAACAACATGAGTTCCTGTTCACTTCTCGAACTACTGTCGCCGTCATCCAACCACAGTACTTTTTTAGTAAACGCGCTACCACACCATGTTACCTGCCTCAACTAAACTGACTAACAGAGCAGAAACGAGCCTGCCGCGGTGGCCGAGGAGACTGAGGCGCTCCAGTCACGGTCTGCACGGCCACTACAGTCGGGGGTTCGAATCCCCCCTCGGGCATGGATATTTGTGCCGTCCTAGTTCGTAAGTAGTTAATAAGTAGTTTGTAAGTTTAGGGACTGATGACCCCGTAGTTAAGTCCCATAGACTATACAAACATTTGAACATGTGATTTGAGCAGAAACGATGCCCCAAAATCTGACAGACGTCGGTGGCGGTGTGAACTGCACATCTCTGACTCGACATCTGTCACGTTACGTAACGTGACATAGTGTGACCGCGGTGTGAAATGGTCTTAATGCCCGATATTTATCTTCTTTCTTCGTGACAATTACTTTGAAGCATCAATGCCATTAAAGTATTATGCGTATGGTTTATTAAACCTCATAGATTGCTGTGTATGAAATGTAGACAACGTTCCCGAACGGTCTAAGGCGCCTTGCTGTGGAGCGAGCAGTTGCTCGCCGTCGGAGGTTCGAATGTTCAAATGTTTGTAAATCTATTGGACCAAACTGGCTTGTAAATACCAGACGCTAAGTATGGACGCCAAAATCGAGCAACTATATGTGTAACGTTAAGAGCAATTTTTTAATTTGTATTAGAAATATGTAATCATGAGGAAATAACCGCGCAGGAGTAACCGAGCGGTCTGGAGCACCACGTTACGGATCGCGCGGCCTCCCGCGTCGGAGGTTCGAATCCTGCCTTGGGCATGGATGTGTGTGTTGTCCTTAGGTTAGTTTAACTAAGTTTAAGTAGTTTGTAAGACTAGGGACTGATGACGAAGATAGTTTGGTCCCATAGAATTACAAACATTTGATTTGAATGAGGTAATAATGAAAATATAGGCCTACACATGTAAACGATTTTTTAATTTTGCTACAGATTAACATAACAACAAATACAGTGCCTTTAAAGTAAGCTACTCCTACTTTTTTATTTTATTTAGACCAACTAACGACCTATTCTATGGGCTTTGAACAGGACGTCTGAAAAGAGAGAGAGAGAGAGAGAGAGAGAAAAAGATTTAACTTCGAAAAAAGTGCGAACAGGTCAGAAGTCGTACATGAAAGGCGTTAAATTCAAACTTTGCATGCAACATTCAGTTTATTTTAAATTGCCTGCTACCAGAGAGACGTTATTTAGTCGTTATCTAACGAAACCAGACGTCCAAAGTAATTAAACACACTTTGACGTAAAATCTTTTCTGAAATATGGTGTGTGAAAAATATGCGAGGCATTAGAGGGGGGAATACGACAAGTACAATATCGGAATTTAACATTATTCCGCAACTGTTTTCGGATGCAACTCTTTGCTACCGTAAAGCCAGAAAATACGATAATTGTAACGTATTTTAACTGTACGTGGTAAATATTTAGAACGGTATGTCCTACTTTGGAATGTAAGTGAATGTATCATATCTTTAAACATCCATCTAATCACAAACTTTTTAAGTTGCTTGTCTCTTACAGTCAGATGTAAGCAAATAAATTTACTACGCTGTAATATTTTCTGTGCTAGGAAAGTATATTTTTAATGGCCTTAACAGAATGTTAAAAAAGCGTAAGCGTCCCGTAGTCTTTAAATGCGCGCCTTCAACGTGGGATTCAAAATGGCAGATTCTTCTGCTTGTACTATATAGAGTTGTGGCGATTTGTGAATTAGTCGTTCATTTGAACGAATACAAATAAAGAATCGAATCGTGATCCGGACAAATCGTCGTTCAAAAGAATCCTCTGTCTCGTGACGATTCCAAGTTTCAACGATTCGAAAGCAAGTGGCGAATCGTGCCAAATAGTTACGAAAGCCAGAAAGCGTGTGAGAAAAGGAAGCACAGAACGAAGATCGTGAGCCGCTAATTATTAGCCTATTCACGAATTACAGACAGAAACAAAACGCAGCGAAATACTCAGATGCCAACACATACGACTGTACGTCTTTTATACAGTTTACATATTATGTATTTAAACGAGCAAATCTTACACATTTATATTTCGCGTATCCCGGAAATTGCTGTAACGATTTCGATTATATTTTGTGTACACGAATTATATTTTACGAATTATTTACAGAAGGATGGAAAAGCTGGTAGAAGGCGACCTCGGGGAGGATCAGTTAGGGTTCAGGAGAAATGTAGGAACACGGGAGACAATACTCATTTTACGGCTTATCCTAGAAGATAGATTAAGGAAAGGCAAACCTACATTTCTAGCTTTTGTGGATTTGGAGAAGGCTTCTGACAATGTTGATTGGAATAAACTCTTTCAAGCAAGCAGGAGTAAAATATAGGGAGCGTAAGGTTATTTACGACTTGTACAAAAACCAGACAGCAGTTATCAGAATTGATGGGCATGAAAGGGATGCAGTGGTTGGGAAGGGAGTAAGACAGGGTTGTAGCCTTTCTCCAATGTTATTCAATTTGTACATTGAGCAAGCTATAAAGGAAAGCAAGGAGAAATTTGTAGAAGGAATTGAAGTTCAGGGTGAAGAATTAAGAACATTGCGTTTTGCCGAAGACATAGTAATTCTGTCAGAGACAGCAAAGGACCTGGAAGTGCAGCTAAACGGAATGTACAGTGTTCTGAAAGGTGCATATAAGATGAACATTAACAAGAGTAAAACAAGTGTAATGGAGTGCAGTCTAAGAAAATCAGGTGATGCTGAAGGAATTAGATTATATAACGAAACAATAAATGAAGTAGATGAGTTTTGTTACTTGGGCAGTAAAATAACAAATGATGGTCGTAGTACAGAGGATATAAAATGCAGAATGGCAATGGATAGAAAAATGTTCTTGAAAAAGAGAAATTTGTTAACATCGAATATTGATTTAAGCCTAAGGAAGTGCTTTCTGAAGGCATTTGTGTGGAGTGTTGTCTTGTATGGGAGTGAAGCATGGACGATAAACAGTGCGGACAGGAAGAGGGTAGAGGCTTTTGAAATGTGGTGCTACAGAAGATGGCTGAAGATTAGGTGGGTGGATCGTGTAACTAATGAGGAGGTACTGAGCAGAATTGGGGAGAAAAGGAATTTCACTCATACCTTGACTAAAAGAAGGGATCGATTGGTAGGACAAATTCTTAGACATCAAGAAATCGTGAATTTAGCATTGGGAGGAAGTGTTTGGGGTAAAAACCGCAGATGAAGACCAAGAGATGAATACAGTTCTTATGTGGAGTTAAAGAGGCTTGCTCAGGATGGGGTATTGTGGAGAGCTGCATCAAACCAATCTCCGGACTGAAGACCAACATTTGTGTTTAGAGAGTTTTAAGCTTTTTGAGTTCATCTAGGTAGTTGTAGTTTTTGAAAAAACTCAATTTTACAAAAATATTCTTTTTATATAAAAACGCGATTTTAAATGTTTTTAAAGCCATCTGAAAATCTTTTTTACCATTTTGGATTTTACGTTATCAATTTTCTTGAAAGAAACTGATTTTACAAAAAAGAAACATTTTAATAAACGCGAATTTCTTGTATCTCGAAAGAAATTTAATATTTAGAGACGGATTTTTATTTTTAATGTTTATTTCTATAGACGTGTTTCCTTAAACTAATTGATTTTACATAATAAGTATTTTACAATGATTAGATATGTGTTAATTACCAAAGATTTAATGAAATTTGTATTTAAATGGCCGAAGTTACAGCAGGATTCGGAATAAGTTACCTACAACGCTACTAAATGAGCTACGATGACAGCTGAAATAGTTGGTAGTGTAATATGTATTTATAACCACTCGCAAAACTTAGAAGACTATTTCCTCGAAAATTTTTGAGAGCTGAATTGAATGGCTTTGGCTCATTATTGTTTTAAGTCTGAACTTTACGCACCATAAATATTAAAAAATCCGATACCCATATGTCACCTTTTTTATCATTCTGTAAGATTCGTGCCGTCGCAGACCAGAAAGAATCATGAACGAATCGGTAACAGATGAAAAAGGTCAAGATTCCAACATACATGACACAGACATGTATTGCCATCTATGAGCAAGGTGTAGAAGTAAGAATCGTGCCAATCAGTCTAAAGAATCGCGAAAGAATCGTGAACGAATCGTAAGAATCGATTCACAATGTGGGATTGAATCGCAAGAATCGATTCCTAAAAAAGACTCGTGTTGCTCAACTCTAGTACTATACAGTGTTCTATGTTTGACTGTAGCAAGACGTCTGGTACAAAAACCTGCGCTCTGCTGCGCTGCGCCGCGAGTGGTAAGTACGCATTTCCGTTTACGCCTGAAGAGAGCACTGCATGCCCGCGGGGTCGAAGCGCCTGTGTGACACTTGTTGTCAACCACGTGGTTCCCATGTGAACGCCACAGTAGCCGACGGTTGGCTGCCTCTCGCGTCAAATGCGCCGCACACTCGCGGAGTGGGGGAAAGCGAGCGAGCGGCTGACAGAACTGGCTTGGTCGGCTGTCACTGCGTTTACATGCAACACATCTTCCGGAAAATGAAAACTGAATTTCGTAAACCGTTTTCGCTGCCTTGTTTACATTTAAAGCATGAATCGTATTTCCCAATCCAGGCATAAATGGCCCCTGGAAAACAGCTGATTCAGTTTCTCTTTGTAGCATCACAATCGCAATTTCTCTTTAAGGCGGCCAACTTTTACAAAACTCAATGCGGGACATTTCGGGAATGTGATATATGACTAAGATCAAGTGATTCATTGTGCCAGTTATTCTGAAATTAGGAAAGAAATTTTTGCGAGCAGAGTAGGCCTACCATTTTAATTTTAAAGTAACATATCTGTCAGGAGTGACATTTTATTCTTAATTTTATATCTTTATTTACAGTTCGTAAATATTTTCGCATGCTCCTATTTTGAATTTTAGAGTCTGGCAGTTTTATATATTCTCTCTCCGTTACGTTTTTTGCCCAAATAATTACGTTTTGCAATAACCTCGAATTAAATTCGATAAAAACTACATTCTAAAACCATATGAACTACTCTGTTATAGAAGTTATTTCGATGAAGTGCAGAACTTAATTGTGCCGTACTACATGAAATGCTCACTCACTTTCGTAGTTGCATTTTCAGAATTTCGCCACCTTTTTCATTCCCGAAGGAAGTAAGAGGAATGCTGATATTGTATTTGCGGGTCAGATTCTAAATACGTTTATACAGACTGATAACATTACATCATGTTTGGCATCCTGAGTGCCGAAAAATATTCCATTACACTTTTTTTTATTATTATTTATTTATTATTTAACATGCCCCATTACATAGCAATATTACATGTTTGATGGTTTGATTCAGGCGGTTACACCAAATGTTCTTACTAACACAAGAAACGTAGTTAAGAAGGCACAGAAAATACGAGGTACGTCCAGAAAGTAAGTTCCGTTTGGTTATGGGGTGTCGCACAAGTACAAAGTGCGCGCCACCTACTTTCGCCGCGCGCCGCCATGCACGCACGGCGCGGCGTTCTTACGACGACAGCCACGAGCGCCCTCTGCTGCAACTCCGCTCGTGGCCACCACTGAACGACATCGTTCACTTGGGACTGAGATAGCAACCAGTTAGAACCTTCGTAATCAGATAGGCACCAGTGAAGACTTGGCTATCGGACAGGCACTAGGCAGGCCTCTATATCAACTATGTATCAGCATTCTGCCGTACTGAACTATGTCAAAGTTAAGTATTGTATAAATTCTGTGCAATATAAATCTCATTCTAATTTACTCTAGTGTTTTTAGTTTCTGGCTGCTCCCCTCCGTACCTGCACCAGCGTGCTATCTTTATTCCTGTGTCGGTCTCATTCCACTCGGCCATCGACACGTACGACGGAAACGAGACACAAAAGCGGCGACGAGGCTGGGACACAAAAGTGGCGACGAGGATGGGATACAAAAGGTTATATAAAACAAACGTGTACAGATACAGAAAAAATATTTCTTGTACAAAAATCTACAACTGTTAAACTACTTTTCTACATGACTGCCGAAATTTTGTAGGCACTTGTCATAGCGTGGCACAAGTTTCTGTATGCCTTCTTCATAGAAGGTTGCCGCCTGTGTATTCAGCCATGTGGTAGCATGTTCTTTCAGCTCGTCATCATCGTTGAAATGTTGACCACCAAGGCCAGATTTTTAGGTGTAACAAGAGGTGAAAGTGGCTAGGGGCGAGGCCTGGGCTGTACGGATGATGATCAAACACGTCCCAGTGAAATTCCCGTTAACAGTTGTTTGGTCACATTCGCCACATGAGGTCGGGCACTATAGTGGAAACAAACACCAGTTTTTGATGGAAATCCTCTTCATACACCTAAAATATGTCCTGTCAACACTTCAACGATGACGAGCTGAAAGAACATGCTACCACATGACTGAATACACAGGCGGCAACCTTCTATGAAGAAGGCATACAGAAACTTGTGCCACCCTATGACAAGTGCCTACAAAATTTCGGCAGCCATGTAGAAAAGTAGTTTAACAGTTGTAGATTTATGTACAATAGATATTTTTTCTCTATCTGTACACATTTGTTTTATATAACCAAATGAAACTTACTTTCTGGACGTACCTCGTATATAAAAAACAGAATTTTTAAATAACTTATCTTGTCACCAAATGCAATGCCAGCTTAAAACAAAAACATCTTACACTGCTAGTGCATTTATCATTTTGAAATAGTCAGATAATGTGTATTTTTTTTTCTTTTGTATTTAATAAAGAATACTGTCACTTATTCGTAGATGATACATTGTGAAGTTGACTTGCAAGCAGTAAGACAGAGCGTGCCGTACACAAATAGTTTCGAGTTGTGATCTTAGACCAATAATTTTAAAATTACTGTAATGCATGACGCTTTTGCCATTTTGCGGGACATTTTCAGTAATTATCACAATGGGAGACAATGAGTCCGCAGAATCCGTAGCGGACGCCTTATTATTCTTAAATACACAGATTCATGCTCAGTATAATATTTATATTTCTCTTTCACTGTACAAAACGTCCATTTGTTAATATTAACCGAAGAATATTAAACAAAAGACGCAACCTGAGAAGCGACGCACTTTTCAGATGCGGTTGCTTTTACATGGTCACAAAAATCGGTTGAGGAAGTTGATTTCCAGAATCGAGTGCGTTTATGGCCAACTCTCCCTCGTATCAGAGGTTTCAAGTCTCTCGCTCACGTGTCACAGTCACCCCGTTTACGTGGGCTCCCAAAACCAGATATCGTAAACCGATTCTCCATTTCAGTTTTCTGCATGCCGTTAACTGGAATTGATGTAATGATCAAGAGATGATTGCAACTGGAAATAACTATCACTTTTTGCGGTAAGTAACGAAAGCTCACAATTTTCTTTGTATTAACTAAATGAAAGTCCTGTTTTGCAGCTTTTATTAGTAAAGTAAGAGCTAGATTTCTAGTTATAAACCCATTTTTCTGTAAATAACTGATCCCAAATATGAGAACCTAGTAAATGTGCAAACTTAGTAAGCTATCGAATGTTGACTTAAGCAGAAAAACGTACGTTAATATACTTGAAGAAGCTAGATACTTTGCAGAAGCATTTACGGAAATCTCGTCACAAATTGGTTCAGCCGGCCGCGGTGGCCGAGGGGACTGAGGCGCTCCAGTCACGGTCTGCACTGCCACTACGGTCGGGGGTTCGAATCCCCCCTCGGGCATGGATATCTAATTGTGAGACGTGCACCTTCATTCATTTTTTTGTTTGCTAATGTTTGATGTAGTTTTATTCAGTATCCTTGATGATAGGTTGTGAATAAAAATATAGGTCAATATACAAATGAGGACTTACAAATGTTTTTATCATGTTTAATTATTTTACCCTGACGTTTCTAATTATTTTCGAACGTATCTCGTTTTAAGGGCAAAATTTTCTTTTCAGGGTTTTTGAGTTGACACATTTCTTGATTACGTTCATGTAAAAAAGAATAGATATCTTCATAAAAAAACTGTAAAATTTTATTTAAAACTTTGCATCACGATAAGATACGATGCACAGGTGAACAAAGTATCATCTACTAATGTCATGGTCCTGCTGAACTATACTAGTATGAAACTTTAACGCAGGCTTAGATTCTGACGATGATTATTTCGAAGCACATCAGTAAATGAACAGCCGCAACACCACCTGTGGCCTTTGTATTTCTACAGCGTCCCTAATAGCACTATCTAATAACTAAATCCTTTTACCCAGTATCTTATCGTGAAGAAGATTTCATACCCCACATATCCCTTTCGCTACCATAGTACAGATGAGTCTCTCTCATACTGTCTCGTTGTACTCCCATTAACACATCCTTCTGTCTGTTTTTCCCAATACCACTGCCTTCAGCTTTCTTTCCATTTAGACTGCCTGCTTCTGCCATTGTTCATGTTCCATTCTATTTCTCTTACTTTGCTGATGCCCCTTTCTCTGTTATAGTCTACTCTCTGTTTCTTTAAATCACGATTATCTCCTCTTTATACCTATCTTTGCGGTAACTTTGCTCGGGATTCTAACTCCTTGATCAAGAAACTAACATGTAAATGTGGAAGATGAGGGAAAGCGGACAAAAGTTGTTACTGACGTTTGCCGGTTTGGAGAATCCAGATCCCCGTAGTTTATGTATTAGTCCATACTTATCTCTCTTTTTCAGTTTCACTGTCTCTTCTGTCTTCCACTCTCACTGCTACCGTTTCGAACCATTTATCATTTTTAAATGTCACTGCACATCTCCTACATTAACTATCTGTTCTCCTTTTCTTTCCTACTCAGAGCGCCTCTTCTTTTTTCCACCTTCACTCTGCTAATCTCTTCTACTACAAAAAAGCGCGAATACGTTCGCATGCCAAAATTTTTGCTGAGGAATGAGGCAGCTGGTTCTCCACAGTGCTTTTTAAACAGGAAAATATTTGCAATTTTTGTGCTCCGACAGGAATATTTTTCAGCTGGTTCCCTTCTTTTACTTGAAACGTCACATGTGCTGCTTATATAAAACGAAATATCGGGTGACCGAGCGTTCCTCGGGAATTTTTTTTCTATTACATGGTGGTATTGTTATATAAATATTTTGCAACACTATCTACGCAGGGAATTGCAACCTTTAAACGAAAATAACCATAAATGTACGTAGTTTAGTGTCACAGTAAATATTTTTGCCCAAAAAATTTCACAGATATTTCGAAGTGCTCAGGTTTCAGAAATTGTTTCAGTTCGTTAGTGTAGCCGACGAAAAACGTATCTAACATTTGTTGTAAAAATAAATAAATATGTGTAACATATATTTATTTTGGAAAATCCAGTCATTTCAGGTACGACGCCTATACAGGTAAATTAAGTAAGCGAAATCAGAACTATATGCAAAATTTGATACAAATCTTAAGAACCATTTCCTTACAAACAAACTTTCATCCCGAAAAACACGAAATTAATTTCTTTACATTTCATACGTAATTTTGAAAAATCGCGTTTTTACGAAAAATACAACTGTGTAGGTGACCTTCAAAAGAAAACAACAGTGTAAATACAAAATTTCGACGAAATCGTTAGAGCCGATTCCGAGATAGATCATTATAAAATTGCTCGTTTAAAGACTTTATTGTGTATCAGTAAAGATGTGACAATTTCTTTCCATACCTCGATACATTTATTTGTAGGGTATGACAAATAACAAAAACAAATTAAGTACTTTATCTAGAGGAGATATCACAACGTACGATGTCTGAATACAATTTCTCACAGAGTACTGTTCCTTAGATGGAATGGTAAGTATTTCGCATTAGAGGTGGGCGTGCCGCGGAAGTTCTTCCGTCGAATGTGAAACCAATATATCGACCATGTAATGATATATTATTGCACTCTCAGTTTTAAATAAAATTTCGTTACCTCTTCTGATTTAGATTCGTTTGTATGGAGGCCTATAAGCTAAAATTAAACATATGAAAAATCTACAAATTGTGGTTTCACCTTTGCAAACTCTTTAAGATGTGCTGCAGTCCTTTACTTAATCTAAACTGATGTTGCACAGTAACTGTAACGAATAACGAAAATAAAATCAAGCCTTCACCGAGCGAAGACATTGAACTGCGAATTGTGCAAAAATAAATTTTTTTCGAAGAATAGATTTCTTAACTCGGATAATAAGCTTCATAGCGGTCGGCACGTCGTCTCTTAACACAACTGACAAGTTTACTACCCAAACATTGACGTTCTTCGAGTTTATCTTCATAAAGTATAAATATTTCTTCTAATAAAATACTGGGGTTTTCGAGAACCTGGTTGTTCACTACTGACGTGCAAATGGCATATTGCAATGGTTCCTGAGGATGCACTTCAAGTCATTAAGGGAAACGAATTTAAAAAATAATGTGAATTCATCACAAACATGTTTCTGAAGATGGTAAAGATTACCTTATAATGAACTATTGTTTGACTAAACCTTCAGATCTGTGACATTATCTTTTCTTTCTGTGACTAGTAGTGGCACTTTTAGTCATTACTTGAACTATGGTAAGTTTAGATTTGCCAAAGGGAAAAAAAAGGCGGAGTAGCAATGTTGATTTTTTAAATGGAGACATTACAAATTATTAGATATTGGCAGCGACGGTGTTCATCACTTTTTCAGACATGATTTATTCGAATACTTGTGGAATTCAGGGGGGGGGGGGGTACAGCTGTTCACCTTTTTTTTTTTTTTTTTTTTTTTTTTTTTTTTTTTTTTTTTTTTAACAGACTAAAAGATTATATTCATATATCGTACGCTACAAGGAAAGAAGGCAAGAAATACGGAGTTACGTTCTCAATATGGCGGCTCAAAAGTTCTGCTTGTCACGTGAAAACCAGGCCGCTTCTCATTGGCCACGTTCCACTCCACGAAGCAAAAATTTAACATGTTCGATCCTTCATTCTACGCTTCGTAGGGTAGTGGAACGTTGTGTTCCACGCTACAGCGTCACCACTTTCTCCTCCACGTGGTTTTCACGTTCCGCCACAGGACAGGTTAAGGTATGTTTCCAGAATGAGGAGTGCTACTCCAGAAAGGTTCACTGAAGAACTTCTGTGAAGTTTGGAAAGTAGGAGGTGAGGTACAGGCTAAAGTAAAGTTATGTGGATGGACTGTGAAGCGTGCCGGGATTCTCAGATTGTAGAGCGCTTGCGCGCGATAGGCCAAAGTCCCAGGTTCGAATCCCCTTTTCTGGCACACTATTTGCCAGGAAGTTTCAAGTGTAATTTTGTAGATCGCGAAAGCTTTCTTGAAAACTTATCTCGTTTTGCTTAGCAACTTTTCAAAGCATGAAGAAGAAATTGATTCACTAGAACGCAAACAAAGGAAATATGATTTTAGGTTATTCGAGGAAATATCAAACTTAGGCGCGATATATTTACTGGCTGTTTGCTTCTGACCCATAATTAGGTGACCTTTTACGATATGTTGCTTTTGCAATGTCTGCATTGTTTGGTAATGACCCAGGTACTCCGGATTCTCTACTGTCCGTCTACGATAAGCTGGACGATTCGTGCGCTGGCTGTTGGCCGGTGGTGGTGGTGAAGGGGGGGGGGGGGGCGCGAGCATCAACGAGAAGGCAGCGTTGGAAACGTTACCCGTAACGTACTTATATTGAAGCGGAAGAATCGTTAACATCTAAAATTCTGTGTATGTCTTGGGGGGGGGGGGGTAAAATTATGCTCACAAATCCCTTAACGACATAATCGCCCTCGTCAGTCGTCAGCCTTGTGCCACCCCCCCCCCCCCCCCCCCCCCCCCAGAAAAAAGTTCTATATCCACCACTGGTTCCACTCCCTAATAGCTCGCGGGAAATAGGAACGCCCATATCTGTTTTCGGTATGATTTCTCTTATTTTATTATGATGGTCATGTCTCCCTATGTAGGTGAGTGCTAACAATATATGTTCGCATTCTGAAGAGAAAAGCTGGCGAAAGAAATTTCGCAAATAGATCTTGCCGCAACAAATGATGCCTTTGTTTTAATGATTTCCACCCCAACTCGTGCATCATTTCCGTAACACTCCTACATCGCGATAACACTAAACGAGCTGCCTTTCTCTGCACTTTCTCTAAATCGTCTGTCAGCCCTACTTGGTGGGGATCCCACAATGCGCTGCAGTACGTACTTCAAAATAGGACGCACAAGTGTTGTATAGGCAGTTTCTGTACTAAAACTGTTGCATCTTCCAAGTGCTCTGCCAACGAAACGTAGTCTTTGGTTCGCCTTCCCTACAATATTTTCTACGTGTTCTTTTCAATTTAAGTTGTTCATAATTGTTCTGTGTGTTCTTTCCAATTTAAGTTGTTCATAATTGTTACTTCTAGGTATTTAGTTGAATTAACGGCCTCTAGGTTTGACGGAGTTATCGTGTAACTGAAATTTAACGGATTTCTTTTAGTTGGTCATATGGATGACCTCACACTTATCATTATTAAGGGTCAATTGTCAAGTTTTGCACCATGTAGTTATGTGTGTGTGTGTGTGTTGTACTTGGCCTTCAAAACAAGAAGGAAGATCACTGTCTGCAAAATATATTGTATGGCGTGTGGCAGAGGATAATTTACAATAGACATCGACATTGTTTGACCTGTTACAATGGATGTATGTATGCATGTTTGTATGTTTTCATGGATAAGAGTTTTATACTTGCAAACCACCGTATGGTGCATGGCTGACGGTTGTTATTGAAGCCCCCTTCTTAATCTGCTTTATTATATTCTCCACTTGTGAAGTGGACAAAAAAAAAAAAAAAAAAAAAAAAAAAAAACGCCGAATAACGAAATGTTTAACTGCTCAACACAGTATTATTAATGCACTAGAGGAGAACTCTCTTTAGGAAATGTACTCTTTAGTAGCGGGCTCTTCAATAAACTTTCATTCAGTGGAGCTGAAGCCTCATCAGAAAACGGCACAATCAGCGTAGCCTGTCACTAATTAACTGATCTTGTGATAATGAGATGGTTTAAATCATGTACTTAAAAATGTGAGACATTATCTCTACTGTTAAATAAAAATCGTAGCTTTCCTAGGAAGACCTAAATACACGAACTGACTATTAGAAGTAAACACTGCTGAGTAAATTTAGAAGGCCGGAATTGAAAGCTGACTGCAGAACGATCCTGTTGCAGTCAGCTTAAATTTCGCGTAAAAACCTCAAAGATAACGTCAGATAAATAAGGGCTGATACAAAGGCAATGACTAGTAGTGGAACGAGGTACCCTCTGCCACGCACAAGGGCTGATACAAAGGCAATGACTAGTAGTGGAACGAGGTACCCTCTGCCACGCACCTTACGCTGGATTGCGAAGTATTTACATATGTAAATCTACTGTAGAGATAGGTGAGTGTCTTGGAAGAAATTAATAACAAATACTGCAAATTTGTTTATATGTTCAAATGTTTGTAAAGCTTATGGGACTTAACTGCAGGGTCATCAGTTCCTAAACTTACAAACTACTTAAGAACTACCTTATACTAAAGACATCACAAATATCCATGCGCAAAGAGGGATTCGAACCCCCGACAGGTAGCGGCCTCGCGCATAGGAGCACAGCGTCTCATATGCCAGTCGCCAGGTATGTTTGGGTCCAAAAAATTACAGGAAGCTGAATTTTTCGTATGTTGTTAGGACATATTAGAGTAGTATTAGACCAAGTTTGCAACTTCGAAATCCTTTAGCTTAACTTTCAAGAGCCAAAAAACCTCGAATTTTCGGACTTTTTTTTTGGTTTTGGCTTGTAACTAGTGAAGTTTTTTGAGGAAAAGTCACTGACACCTCGGATTTTCTGGCATGTTAGTTGCTTTTCCAAACAATCACAGCAGGTCTGGGGATTTAGGAAAAATGTCTTCAGCGATTTTGACTTCGTTAATTGAAATGGCTGACAAGCCAGATTTCTTTCTCATAGAAGAATGTTTAATATGTGTGGCAGTGTGTGACCTGATAGACTCTGCAGAAACAGACTTAAAACGTGGTATGTTTTTGTGTTTTGTCTGGGTGAACGGATGAGTAAGGGGTCATGCTCATTATAACACCCATTTCATGGAACGTATTTTCTCCATGAATTCTGTTAACGTTCACATCTGCATTATCGAACACAATCTGCATAAAAGCTCCTTTGTCAACTAGTTGGGTCACTTCTCTACGGTGGATAGCGGAACTTTCAAAATGCATAGCTTCAAGAAAAAAAAGCACAAGAAATTCCCATCTGTGGCAAAGTTAAACAAGGTGCTTTGATCGAAATTTTCTATACAAATAGGTTCCGAAGCTTATTTCAATTGAGGATAGAAAAGATTTGGGCCTCGTTGCAGCCATGATTGCGTGAGCAAAACCTAAAGGTAAAGCAGTCAACAATCCGAAGATTCGTTTGAACACCACAGTGCTTTACTAGGCATGGTCATATTTGGAGGTGGTATGCCGTTGCCTTCCTCCGACCTTGGAACTGACTTACCCAGTCAGTTATAGGGGGGACCTACAGTTTAACGTGGGTTCCGAACCACGGTGCTACTCGGTATTTTTCACATGAGCAATACTGACAGAGGTGAAAGAAATGGAAAGTGACAGATAAAAATCCCCGGGATCGAACCCGCGACCTTTGGATTTGTAGTCTGGCACTCTACCACTGTGCAACCGAGGCGCGAGCAAAACCTATGCACTTCTTTTTCCACTGTTCGAGAGAAGAACGTGTGTTTTTCAGGATAATCTGTTCAAGTAACAGTTGCAGAGAACCAGGAACCGATGCCTCTGCGTCTTTTAAAAAGGCATCTGACGAGGGATACTGAGTAGTGTCAAATGTTTGGGAACGAATGTCTTGCTAGATAATCCCTGCTGCAGCTTTGACAACTCTAGGCCGCTCTTTAGCAGGATCGCTAAGTCTTTGATTGTACCATTTTTCATAAAGAATTTTTTGTCCAATGTCTGAACATCAAGACTGGCCTGTGATACGGACCAACCTGCGAAAAATAATTTTTTCTCCATATCGCTTTTTTAGAAGAAATTGATCACTTGCAACTGCTGGTTTGTAATCACATGTGAAGGTCTCTGAAATCAAGTCACTTATGGAAAATTGGTTTTCCTCTCTTGTTTCTGCAAGGTATGCATATATACGCTGCATACCTTCGATAAGAAAGGGATGTTCAGGACGGCCTCGTTTACCTCCTGCACCAGTAGATCGCGACAAGGAGTGCAATTTTGCGTAGCAATGTTTGTGGTACTTACCCTCAGTAGCAACAAGGTCACTTATACACGAAAGACGCTGAAGAATCTGTTGTCCCCATTCACCTGCTTATATAACTTTTCCCACAATCGATTCTTTCACTTCTAGTGTTTCCACTTGATGGAGTTCATCCCGTAGATATTTGGGCAATTTTATCTGCTTCTCAAAATATTCCTTGGAGAATTGTTCACCACAAAGGAAACAACAATCTCCAATGAAGTGACGCCTTGAACCCGACGCACTTCTCAGCCTTTCCCCACACGAAAACGATGGTTCAGCAGATCAAACATCTCCTCGCTGGACAGATGCTTTCACATTACTTTCCACAGTGTACCTCTTCTTGCATGCGTCATGTACGGTCACTTCCTTTAAATTGAACAAAAACCTCATCTTCCTTTCTAGCCCACGTTTCTGACTCACTTTTTTCAGCGTCTAAATTTCGCGTTTTTTCACTGTCACTGTTCCCTCTCCAAGTACTTCCCGACGACCCCGAAACAAACATCCGACGGGGGTAGCTCCGACACGTAAAAAAGAAAGTACTTAAAACACCACCACGATCGAGATTTAGACGATTTTTGTGTGAAACGTTCTTCACAGATCCGAATACGGCATTTTAGGAGGGCAGACTGGGTGTAGTGAGGAAGACCTCGGAGACAAGAAGTTTGGGAGGGACGACAGAACACCCGCTGGGTCACCACTTGGAGTGAGGGGCGAGGGTGCCTTCACACAACAAAAGGCCTCGCTACGAACGAAAGTCCCAATCTCTTAATGGCTGACCAATACCCACAAACAGAGAGGCTTTAGTTTTTTTTTTCTTTTTTTATTTTCTTTTTTATTTTTTTTACAGAAATACCTACTTTCACAAATATATTGGTATGCACTAATATATAAATTACACCTATTTATATACAATGCGTTAATAATCGTCGTCAATGAGTAATTCGTCCTTTTTTAAAACATATATAGGATAAAAGGACTGCAATTCGTCTGGGTCGATTTATTGAATACTACGATTTTTCCAACTTTCCGTTTTTTAACGGTACCTAGAAATCTATTGGGCCTATGAACTTCGTTCTGGACTTAGATTACAGCTTTATAGCTGCTCTACAACTTTTTTGTATGACTTCCCCGTGAGATGATCATTAGAGGCAATATTCTACCCGAAAGATGACTAAAAATCGAAAATTTGAACTTTTTGAAGTCCAATATCTCAGGAACTATTGGACTTACAGAGCTGCGTCTACATTAATAGCGGTGTGAGTGACTTTTCGACAAAAAACCATCCTTCAGCCAAAAGTCCGAAAATTTCGAGGTGTTTTGGCTCTTACAAGTTAAGCTAAATGTTTTCGAAGCTGCAAACTTGGTTTAATACTGCTCTAATATGTCTTAACAACATACCAAAATTCAGCTTCCTGCATTTTTTTTTACCTAAGGCCATTTTTTGTCTACGACGACTGGCCTATCAGTGCACTCGGCCGCTCCGCCGCGGCTGCAAGTTTTAACGTGTACCTACTTAGAAGGTAAGTGATATGAAAATAAACCTTCCTCTTTCTTGTTTAAAATGGCTATTAAAATAAACTTCAGAAAGTCGCATATTATCGCAGGCACCTCGTTCATCAAACATGATATGACAAAAATTTCTTATTAAATTATCACCTTGTATTATTTCTGGCTTAAAGCCAGAAGATCGAAGTATTGCTTCAGTGCAGCCGGTTAATACCAGCAGGCAACAGATGGTAAAATCTGGTGAGAACCACGACAGGTGGTACAATAGGTCGGGTTCTCATGGGAAAGAGCACTGGCAAATCTCCCCGAATTCTAGGGAAGTCTCCGAGCGGCAGGCACTGGACGCAGATTGGCTGTAGAACTGGCGCTCACACGCCGAAACGCAATCGTCAAACTCAAAAAAAAAAAAAAAAAAAAACAAAAAAAAAAAAAAAACCTCAAAGCTAAGCTAAGCCCTGGGTAGGTACAACAAATTAACTATCGATGAATTAATAAACAAAACAATTAATTTAAGACGGACGATGCACGGCGGCCATATTTGCGCTCCAAATTGCGGACCGAAGGCAGCCTTGCATCGAGCCGCCACACTTCATTTCAGAACAGGAACTCGGAAGAACAACATGTGAGTTCAGTACACGCACTTGGAGGAGTACCATGCATACGTAGTCGGTCATAAAACATTGTTTAATCATCTTATATCGAGGCGAAATGACTTTATATTTACTTTCATTTAAGGCAATATGTGTCAAGTGGATGTTATTATCCAGTTCGCTGGTTTTCTGCTTACTTTAAATAAATCAGTTGGCATTCCGAACTACCACAGTTTTATTCCGTAATTAGATCAGTTCCTGCCAATAGTTAATCAATTTCAGCCTCATTCAAGAACTCCGACCTGCGTGTTGTCATCTGCGTGGGGACATATATAGAAGAGGTCAGGTTGGTTAACTTTTAGAGTTTCTACTCTTCACACAGTGCAGTGGGGAGTTACTACAACAGTCACGTACACTGTCATTGCGGTACAAACGCAGACTGATGTGCGTCATCCATGGCAACATGGAGGAGAAAAGGAAATGATATAGGACCGGTTAACATACCCACTGTAGACATTTTTTTTTTTCCAGTTGTAACCTTAAACTTATCCCAGCAGGAATTAGCGCAGCTTGTTCCAGGCCTGTCCATCAGAACGTACGTCCCGTCAGCTAACATTCACAGAACGTCCTCTGTCGTCACCATTACCCTGTAAGAAACGGCGCTGCGAGTTTCTTCGAGTCTCACAAGTTCGGTCACGTCTGACTCGCAGTGCCCCATTGACCCTCTTGGACGATGGCTGAGATGACCAGCTCTGACTTGTATGTCAACAGACTCAAATAATAGACTATTTCCTAAGGTTCCTGTCTGAAAATTATTTCGCCGTCTGGCATTAAACAGATATATTGCGGCGGAGGGAGCAAACGACAAACAAATGATTAGTGCTGAAGTTTAAATGCCGTACTTTCAGAAAGTAATAACAGCATCTGCCAGAATTGCAGGCCAAATTTACGCGCCGATTCGATTCTTGAAAGTTGTTGGAAATGTGATCAATAATTTTTCGGTGCTTAATTAATTATTCTTTGATGATGATGATGCCGTACTTATTCGTTGCTAATTTATTATTCTGTGTCTTTTGTCACGTCTTGTAAAAAGTGTTGTAAATGTATTGCAGTTGCAAATATATACGATAAAAATCAGAATTTATCGTGAAAGATTTATTTTTTGCTGCGCTAGTTTTTTCAACAGGTTATGGACCCAGTACGAAATAGTTATACGAGAAATTACGAGAAGGCGTGAAGCTAAATTGTTCGACGAAATAGATCGCGAACGTGAAAAAAATGAGTACTGCACAAATACCTCAAATTGAAAGACTCGTAGGTCGTGAAAATTACGGGACATGGAAATTTGCAGTGGAAGCATATTTGCGATTAGATGATTTATGGGGCGTAATAGATGGTACATTAAAGTCTACCGATTCGCATTTTGCAGACAAAGATAGGAAAGCCAAATCAAAATTAATTTTGTTGGTGGATCCGGTAAATTACGTGCACATCGAAAATACTGCAAATGCACAAGAAGTCTGGAACAAGTTAAGGAAAGCTTTTGAAGAAGGCGGATTGGCTAGAAGAGTCGGATGGCTCCGTGAATTAATTGCCACTCAATTGAATCAGTGCAAAAATGTGGAAGACTACGTTAATAAAGTAATATCTACATCTAATAGACTGAGAAATATAGGTTTCCAGATTGCTGACGAGTGGGTTGGTACCTTATTACTTGCTGGATTACCAGAAAAATATACGCCTATGATAATGGGGTTAGAGAGTTCTGGTGTTCCCATAACAGGTGACAGTATCAAGGTAAAAATATTACAAGATGTGAGAGGTGAAACTGAAGATGAAACAGCCTCAGCATTGTACTCTAAAAATAAAAAGGAGACACAAATCAAGTGGTATAGATGCCAGAAGATGGGTCATTTTGCTTCACAGTGCAAGGAAAGGATAAGTACTAGTGGTAAAAGGTATGTTTCCAATAACCATGAAAAGAAGTCTTCCAACCAAGGTAAGGTTCTTTCAATGCATTATTCTTTAAAAAAAAGGGGAATAATGAAGAAACGGAATGGATATTGGATTCAGGGGCATCACTGCATATAATTTAAAATAAATCTGTATTGTATGATGTCAAGGATACAACTAATATGGGTATATCTACAGCTGATGGGTCAAAATTGCAATGTGAACTTGTTGGAAAAGTTGATCTTAGTATAGTGGTAAATAAAAAAAACACAAAATATTACTGCTCAAGGTGTGCATTATGTCAAAGATGTTACCACTAATTTGTTATCTGTTAGTGAGATAGTAAGGAAAGGTAACAAAGTAATTTTTGATATTAATGGAGCTCGAATAATTGACAGTTGTGGTAAAATTGTAGCAACTGCAAGTAATGAAAAAGGAATTTTTAAATTAGACACTGTTAAGAATGTTAGTAGCAATGAAAGTCATTCAGTGTACAGTGCCAAAAGTGTTCTGTGGCGTAGGAGACTTGGCCATTTAAATGGAAAAGGTATGTCATTATTAAAGGATATGGCAACAGGTTTAGAAGACTATGGTATGTGTAAGGATCCTTGTGAGATATGTACAGTGGGAAAACAGGCAAGAATCCCATTTAAACCCAGTCACAGTAAAACTCAAGAATTACTGCACATAGTTCATACAGATGTGTGTGGTCCCATGGAGAGTGAATCTATTGGGGGAAATAATTATTTTATTATTTTTTTGATGATTATTCTAGGTATATTCATGTTTATTTTATGATTTCTAAAGAACAAGTATGTGATATTTTTGAAGAATTCCGTATTTTGGTGGAAAGACAAACTGGAAAGAAAATAAAGATTGTCAGATCTGATAATGGGAAAGAATACATAAATCATAGATTTGAAGGACGTTTAAAGCAAGTTGGTATAAGACATCAGACCACTATACGATATAGCCCTGCACAAAATGGTGTTGCAGAACGAGCAAACAGAACAATAGTGGAAAAAGCGAGGAGTATGCTAAGTGATGCTGGTTTACCAAAAAAATTTTGGGCAGAGGCTGTATCAACAGCAGTGTATCTAATAAATCGTTCACCTACCACGGCTATCAAAAGTAAAACGCCATACGAGGTGTGGGCAAGAAGAAAACCAGATTTAAGTAATTTGAGAATTTTTGGCTGTAAAGCTATGGTACAAATTCCTAAACCACTAAGAAAGAAATGGGATATAAAATCCAGGAAATATATTTTTGTAGGGTATTGTGAAGAATCAAAGGGTTATCGTTTTTTGAATTCTATGAATAATAAGATAGTAACCCGTAGAGATGTTGTATTTCTGGAAAATTGTGAAGATAGAACCAAGGAATGTACAACTGTTGGTGTAAATGAAAATAGCAGTATTGGAGAAGAGACAGAAATGGAAGAAGAAACTGATCAAGGGCCAACAGAGGCAAGCTATGAGGAAGAAGAAGAACCAAGATGTGATCAAGATAAAGCAGGGAGTGATGAAGATAAAGTAAGACATTCCTCTCGTACAAGGAAACCAAAGAAGTATCCTGATTATGAAATGTATGTTGCCCAGTGTTTCAATGATGAACCGGAAACTGTTGAAGAAGCTATGAATAGTAAAGATTCAAAAAATTTGAAAGAAGCAATTGAGAAAGAATTGCAATCTTTAAATCAAAATGAAACATATGAATGGGTAAATGTGCCACAGAAGAAAAAACTCTTAAACACAAGATGGATATTTAGTATTAAAAAAATCCTGAAAGTGAAACAACCAAGTATAAAGCAAGAGTAGTGGCTAAGGGATGTAATCAAAGGGAAGGTATAGATTACAAAGAAACATTTTCACCTGTTGTAAAATATTCTTCACTGAGGTATCTTTTAGCTTTAGCTGTGAAAGAAAATATGTTAATCCATCAAATGGATGTTAAAACCGCTTATCTAAATGGAATGTTAGAAGAGGAAATTTATGTAATGCCACCCAAAGAAGCTCAGAGATATTGTAAAGATAAAGGAAAGGTTTGGAAGCTTAAAAAGAGCATCTATGGACTGAAACAAAGTGGGTACTATTGGAATAAGTATTTGCATTCTACATTAGTTAAGATGGGAATGAAGCAGTCAAAGGCAGACCCCTGTATTTATATTAGGAAAAGTAAACAAGAATTAACTATAATGGCTATTTGGGTAGATGATTTTTTCATTTTAACTAGAGATGATAAGCAAATGATTGTTTTCAAAGAACAGCTACAAGAGAAGTTCAATATGCATGACTTGGGTGAAGCAAAACAATATTTGGGAATGAAAATTATAAAGCAGAGAAGTGGAAACGAGCTTTGGATTGATCAGTCTGCATATACCAAAAGGATTTTGAAAATGTTTGGACTGTAAGACTGTAAACCAATTTCAACTCCAATGGAACCTGGGATAAAAATGATAAACGAAGAAGACACTGATTATAATAAAGTTACATCTTACTTGGAAGCTGTAGGGAGTCTTTTATATCTAGCTCAGACATCAAGACCAGATATTGGTTTTGCAACAAATGTAGTAAGCAGATTCTGTAGTAATCCTAAAGAAAAACATTGGAAAGCAGTGAAGAGGATCTTCAGATATCTAAAGGGAACTGTAAATTATAAATTAATTTATTGTAAAGAAGGCAATGAAGAATTGGAATGTTACAGTGATGCACACTGGGGTAATGAATTAGAAGATAGACACTCTATCTCTGGAAGCTGTTTAAAACTGATGGGAGGCTTAGTATCCTGGATATGTAAAAGGCAAAGAACTGTAGCATTAAGTACAGTAGAGGCAGAATATATGGCTTTATCTACTACTGTACAGGAAATTTTGTGGCTCAAAAACTTAATGAATGAAATTGAAGCTGATAATAATACAAGGACAACAACAATTTATTGTGATAATCAGGGAGCCATTAATTTAGCCAAAAACAATGTAACAAGTGCTAGAACAAAACACATAGATGTCAGACATCATTTCATCAGGGATCACATTGAGAAGAAGAATATTGAAGTGAAATACCTAAGCTCTGAAGAAATGTTGGCTGATTTATTAACCAAGTAGAGATTCCAAAAATTGTAAGACAGTATGGCTTAATTGATGGGACTTTGTATACAATACCGAAAAATCTTGCTCAAGGGGGAGTGTTGGAAATGTGATCAATAATTTTTCGGTGCTTCATTAATTATTCTTTGATGATGATGATGCTGTACTTATTCGTTGCTAATTTATTATTCTGTGTCTTTTGTCACGTCTTGTAAAAAGTGTTGTAAATGTATTGCAGTTGCAAATATATACGATAAAAATCAGAATTTATCGTGAAAGATTTATTTTTTGCTGCGCTAGTTTTTTCAACAAAAGTGATATGCTACTACTCGGCTCTTTTCTCCTTAAAATAGGGGGTCAGGTTCGTGATATTTCCTGGTTAGAAATTTAATATGCTTTTCAAAGTTGACGCCACTGAGATTAATTTTCGTTTTCAAAAACATTTTCCTACAACACCATGAACTTTCGGTTATCGTACACGAGAAATTATCTATCATCTTTCAGTTATCATGCGTAAAAAATTAATTATATACGAAGTTGAAAATCTAGCCCTTTATAGGATGAAGGTCGATATATTACCCACCTACCGTTGAGTGCGAAAGAGTGTGCGTTTTAAAGTTGCTCTTTGCCTTCCTTGTTTTCACCCGTTTCATTCGAAGTAACAAGTTTACCAAGCTGGAATTTGTAATTTTTCATAGTGTTTAGTAATGTTTTATACTTGGAATATTGTAATGTGGCCAATTTTTGTAATTCAATAAATTAGTTACTACACTGTATCTTCTTTGAATTCCAAATGCCATTTCTTAGTTACCTATTCCAGATATAAACAGGTGGTTTTTAAATGACCATCATACACAGAAGCCTTAAGCCCCACCCAAAATGGATAGTGGTCTATACAACAACCACCTATTTCTTCGTTTCACTTCCACGTTAAATGGACATAAAACAATTCTGAGTATAATATATGCCTATTTAAGTCGAATGGGATGCAATAAAGATATTACCTTTCAAATTTTCAGAAAAATGTTTCGTCCTATAAAGGGTTAAAACAAACGCGCTTCCATCTCAATATTCTCATAAATAAGATAAAAACACATCAGACTAAATAAAAAATGATGCACTTATTAGTGAATACTATTTCTAAAATGCAGGTAGTTGAATTACCGCTTATGAAAGCTGAATTCAGGTTTGACAGAAACTCATTCGTAGAAATAAATCTCTTTTTCTTTATTATTTGCAGCGAAAATGATGCACAGAATATCATGTTGTTGGATCCGCGTGTCATATTAAAATTTATGCGACTGCAGTTTTACAAGGTGTTACACAATTCTTATTATGTGTTACTTGATGTCCCATATGAACATAGTTCGTAGACGTTCGCTAGCATTGCACAAAGACTAGACTGCGGGCTGGTCACAGTCCGGAAACAGGCAGTTTATGCGTGGAATCAATTATTGGAACACTTTACGTCTGAATGAAAAACTTCATTGTATTCATTTCTGCATAGATTTTAGAACAATAATTTGGTTGTATTAAAAGGAATGGTCGGAAATACTTCATTAAAATATTTTTGTGTGCATTTGAGTTTCGCCGTTTTGATTGTACTCTTCACTTACACTCTTAGTGTAAGCTTACGATTTAATCCTGTTTATAATAGTACAACGTAATAAACCAATAACGCTATAATAATAGAATCTGCACACGTACCTGTATTGGGAGGTGGAAATCTATATTCCAACATCCGACGTAGAGTCTTTACATCTTCTCCCCTGAGGTTTACCTCCCGTGCCATAAATTTTTCATCCATTGTAGAAAAGATCAGTGCTCCTTGCGCTTGAAAATCCACACATTTTGGATTAATACATTACTTGACGGGTTTTCGATGTCAGTTGATGAACGCTAATGGAATACGATTTTAACGTCGCTAAATGCGGAATTTCCTCTTGGTATATAGTTTTTTGACATCTTATCTTGTAACTGTTAGTATGGTAGAACGTTCATCAAACTGCAACAGTAGAATCATGTAAGTATATCATATTAATTAATACGTAAGGAAAAAATGAGTATTCATTTGCGTTATAACATATACTTACTCAACAGAAAGTAATTTACTGCAGTTCATATTGAACCTTGAAGTAAAGACATGGGCTTATTTTAAACAATCCATTTTGTTATATTTTGGCCAATTAAAAACTTAGTCAGCCACTTAAGCACACTATTGCTAAGCAACGTCCGTAGTTATAGGGGTGCATTGTTTTTAAATCAGTCTAGAATTTCGAACGATATAAAATCTGTCGCTGTATGTCGGGATGATCATCACTCGACAATGGCTAGACTGGTTTGGGTGATGTATTTTTCTTTTGTGTGTGTTCATAATAATAAGAGTTTCTGAAAGAAAACTTGGAAACTTGAAAATGGGAGATGAACCAAAAGCTGTTTGTCTATGGGACATTTGCATGAACTTACTAATGTAATTTACAATTCTAATTGTGTATATACATAATTCTTTTCTTTGATTTGATCGTTATGGTCCTGGAAAAAGTTTTCAGGAGAAACAAGATTCGGACAATTACATTCTGGAGCGTAAATAATTTAGGAATGGCATATTTGACAGACCCCCTGTCATGCACTTAAATGTGATTTCCAGAGTGATTATGTAGTTGTAGATGTTTGACATCTCTGCATTCCTCCTTAGAGAAAGTTCTTTGTACTACACAAGCGACGGTATGCTGCATGACCTAAGAGCACCTTATAATTAGACCACAGTCGTAAAAGGATCATTTTAGGTGCATAAAATAGGTACTTTCATTACCTCATTTAGGACAAACAAAATCCAAAATAGGACCTCAAAAGAATTCATTAGACGAAAAAATATAATACGTAGTGTTGACTTACGAGCAATTTTTTACTGATTTATCAATAAGAAAAACATCACAGAACATTAATGATCAAACTAACATAAAACCTTTATAATTTTCGAATAAATATACGATGCAGATCAGAAAACATACGTTAAAATACATGTAATAGGCTTACAGAGTTTCATAAACGCTATATAAACCCGTGGTTTCAAATTTGCAGACCGCAACTAGCTTCACAGTAAATGACTGAAACCTTTCATACGTTTTTCAGATAAAAGCCACGATATGTCGAGAACGAACGTTCTAAATTCACGGCTGTGAAGGGGCGTACTTCACTTTCGCTAAATTTTGGACAGGAATGCAGCATTCAGTGGAAATGAATTTTTGTCAAAGGCCCTCCATGCCGGTGTTGTTCTGGTAAACCTGTTGAACTTTTTCACGTACTTTTTCTCTCACTTCAACTGGCGCTTCAGTAATTTTCTTTTTCACTTCCCCCAGAAATTCAGATGGTTGTAATTTAAGTCAAACTAAGGGATCTTCGACTAACTGTGTTGCATCTTTCAAAGACAGAAGCAATTAATTTACATCCACGCCATTTGAAAATAACAAGTTCAACCCAGTGTTGCCAAAGTGCGCAATTATTTGCTCTTTAGTCTCAGGGCATTGCTTTGAACAAATCAAATATGATCATATTTTTTAAAACACAATCTTGATCGCAAGAGATCATGCGATTAAGACTGTGCTTTTAAAAATACAATTTTATTAACGATCGCTGTTTCTCCAGAAATTTATTCTAAAATTTTAAAATCAAATAATCATCCAACTTACCAACAATAACTTTTATAGTGTCCCGTAGTTTAATCTACAGAAATCCATATGCATTATCGGATTCTTTGCACTGCGTCCGTGTAAGCTGAGTTCACATAATTTTTACGCAACGTTAAGTCTGCCGGTTCCAGCGTGCTTCTATTTTCGACTTTTCGAAGCGAGTCCTTTGAAAATAGAAGAAATAGGGGCCTTTTAGGACTTTAAAGATGAAATAGCCAAAGATAGGCGTTAACGTCGAAATAGGTTATTTTAGGTGATATAAAATTACCTGTTTCGGTTTTAATTAGTCATGAAACGGGCAAGTAGATTTACAACTAGGATCTTAAGAAAAGAATAGGTTATTACCTGGAAGGTCAGAACGAATACGTACAGTAGGAAATTATAATTACCTGGCATCTTATTCATGTTTTATACAGCATGCGATCTTGATATGATTCTTATGAAAATCTTATGAGATCTTTATGTCGCATAGATCACATATATAGATTGATTTTAAATATAAATTCAGACACGAGACGGTTTTTAGATTCAAACATGTCAAAGACATTAACGAAAAATAAGAAGCAATGAATTAAAATTGATGATGCGGCCGGGACTCGAACCCAGACCTCCATTCTTACAAGGCAGACGTCCCACTGTGTTTTTCGTTATCCTTTTTTTTCCATCTATGGGTAGTTCTGTTCATTGCGGTCGCTCATCATGTTTGTTCGTTATAGTTCGTTGTGTTCTTGGCTCAGCTTTTTTTTATTACAGACGGCATTCAGCTACCGTTTGACCACCACACCACTAAAGATTAAGGCGCCTTGGAATAGTCTAAGTACGACTTCCCTGCACAAACTTTACTTCAGTTTTGTGTTCCAGAGATAATTGCCACTACTGCCAAGGCTCTCCATGCAGCGGAATAGCACCTCGGCAATGGACATATTGGAACACTCCTGTTAAGGTGATATAAATATCAATTAAATATAAATTCAGATACCCTGAGACGGTTTTTCGTCTTAAACATGTCCAAGACATTAACGACAAATAAGAAGCAATGAATTAAAATTTGTGATGCGGCCGGGAATCGAACCTGGACCTCCTTGCTTATTAGGCAGATGTCCTACCACTAACGGTAACCGTCTCAGGGTATCTGAATTTATATTTAATTGATATTTATATCACCTTAACAGGAGTGTTCCAATATGTCCATTACCGAGGTGCTATTCCGCTGCATGGAGAGCCTTGGTAGTAGTGGCAATTATCTATGGAATACAGGAGCTGAAGTAAAGTTTGTGATGTGGAGGGAAGTCGTACTTAGACTATTCCAAGGCGCCTTAGTCGTTAGTGGTGTGGTGATCTAACGGTAAGACGTCTGCCTAGTAAGCATGGAGGTCCGGGTTCGATTCCCGGCCGCGTCTCAAATTTTAATTCATTGCTTCTTATTTGTCGTTGACATTGACTTTACATTGATGACTCGTTAAAGAGTCATTATCAAATATTAATTGTCCAGGCATGGTAAGACACATGTTTCAGATTAACTGACACTGTAGTGGCAAGCTATAAGTGGTATGCACATCACCAGTCAAATATGCCTCAATGTCATGTTGTTCAATCCTCTGTGCTTTTCTGTCTACATGTTCAGGCAGTGTGTCAGCAGTTCTTGCTGTGACGACACACTGCCTGGACATGTAGGACAGGAAAGCACAGGCAATTGAACAACATAAACATTGAGGCATATTTGACTGGTGATGTGCGTACTACTTATAGCTTGCCATTATAACGTCAGTTCATCTGAAACATATGTCTTACCATGCCTGGACAATTAAGATCTGATAATGACTCTTTAACAAGTCGAAACGAGTCATCAATGTATATAAGTGATATGTGGCACATAAAAATTGCATAAGAGAATCACAAGGAACAGTAAGAAATATTCTGAATTACACGTACCATTGTTTATAACAGAAGCTGCTATTCTAATTGTGTATATACATAATTCTTTTCTTTGATTTGATCGTTATGGTCCTGGAAAAAGTTTTCAGGAGAAACAAGATTCGGACAATTACATTCTGGAGCGTAAATAATTTAGGAATGGCATATTTGACAGACCCCCTGTCATGCACTTAAATGTGATTTCCAGAGTGATTATGTAGTTGTAGATGTTTGACATCTCTGCATTCCTCCTTAGAGAAAGTTCTTTGTACTACACAAGCGACGGTATGCTGCATGACCTAAGAGCACCTTATAATTAGACCACAGTCGTAAAAGGATCATTTTAGGTGCATAAAATAGGTACTTTCATTACCTCATTTAGGACAAACAAAATCCAAAATAGGACCTCAAAAGAATTCATTAGACGAAAAAATATAATACGTAGTGTTGACTTACGAGCAATTTTTTACTGATTTATCAATAAGAAAAACATCACAGAACATTAATGATCAAACTAACATAAAACCTTTATAATTTTCGAATAAATATACGATGCAGATCAGAAAACATACGTTAAAATACATGTAATAGGCTTACAGAGTTTCATAAACGCTATATAAACCCGTGGTTTCAAATTTGCAGACCGCAACTAGCTTCACAGTAAATGACTGAAACCTTTCATACGTTTTTCAGATAAAAGCCACGATATGTCGAGAACGAACGTTCTAAATTCACGGCTGTGAAGGGGCGTACTTCACTTTCGCTAAATTTTGGACAGGAATGCAGCATTCAGTGGAAATGAATTTTTGTCAAAGGCCCTCCATGCCGGTGTTGTTCTGGTAAACCTGTTGAACTTTTTCACGTACTTTTTCTCTCACTTCAACTGGCGCTTCAGTAATTTTCTTTTTCACTTCCCCCAGAAATTCAGATGGTTGTAATTTAAGTCAAACTAAGGGATCTTCGACTAACTGTGTTGCATCTTTCAAAGACAGAAGCAATTAATTTACATCCACGCCATTTGAAAATAACAAGTTCAACCCAGTGTTGCCAAAGTGCGCAATTATTTGCTCTTTAGTCTCAGGGCATTGCTTTGAACAAATCAAATATGATCATATTTTTTAAAACACAATCTTGATCGCAAGAGATCATGCGATTAAGACTGTGCTTTTAAAAATACAATTTTATTAACGATCGCTGTTTCTCCAGAAATTTATTCTAAAATTTTAAAATCAAATAATCATCCAACTTACCAACAATAACTTTTATAGTGTCCCGTAGTTTAATCTACAGAAATCCATATGCATTATCGGATTCTTTGCACTGCGTCCGTGTAAGCTGAGTTCACATAATTTTTACGCAACGTTAAGTCTGCCGGTTCCAGCGTGCTTCTATTTTCGACTTTTCGAAGCGAGTCCTTTGAAAATAGAAGAAATAGGGGCCTTTTAGGACTTTAAAGATGAAATAGCCAAAGATAGGCGTTAACGTCGAAATAGGTTATTTTAGGTGATATAAAATTACCTGTTTCGGTTTTAATTAGTCATGAAACGGGCAAGTAGATTTACAACTAGGATCTTAAGAAAAGAATAGGTTATTACCTGGAAGGTCAGAACGAATACGTACAGTAGGAAATTATAATTACCTGGCATCTTATTCATGTTTTATACAGCATGCGATCTTGATATGATTCTTATGAAAATCTTATGAGATCTTTATGTCGCATAGATCACATATATAGATTGATTTTAAATATAAATTCAGACACGAGACGGTTTTTAGATTCAAACATGTCAAAGACATTAACGAAAAATAAGAAGCAATGAATTAAAATTGATGATGCGGCCGGGACTCTAACCCAGACCTCCATTCTTACAAGGCAGACGTCCCACTGTGTTTTTCGTTATCCTTTTTTTTTCCATCTATGGGTAGTTCTGTTCATTGCGGTCGCTCATCATGTTTGTTCGTTATAGTTCGTTGTGTTCTTGGCTCAGCTTTTTTTATTACAGACGGCATTCAGCTACCGTTTGACCACCACACCACTAAAGATTAAGGCGCCTTGGAATAGTCTAAGTACGACTTCCCTGCACAAACTTTACTTCAGTTTTGTGTTCCAGAGATAATTGCCACTACTGCCAAGGCTCTCCATGCAGCGGAATAGCACCTCGGCAATGGACATATTGGAACACTCCTGTTAAGGTGATATAAATATCAATTAAATATAAATTCAGATACCCTGAGACGGTTTTTCGTCTTAAACATGTCCAAGACATTAACGACAAATAAGAAGCAATGAATTAAAATTTGTGATGCGGCCGGGAATCGAACCTGGACCTCCTTGCTTATTAGGCAGATGTCCTACCACTAACGGTAACCGTCTCAGGGTATCTGAATTTATATTTAATTGATATTTATATCACCTTAACAGGAGTGTTCCAATATGTCCATTACCGAGGTGCTATTCCGCTGCATGGAGAGCCTTGGTAGTAGTGGCAATTATCTATGGAATACAGGAGCTGAAGTAAAGTTTGTGATGTGGAGGGAAGTCGTACTTAGACTATTCCAAGGCGCCTTAGTCGTTAGTGGTGTGGTTATCTAACGGTAAGACGTCTGCCTAGTAAGCATGGAGGTCCGGGTTCGATTCCCGGCCGCGTCTCAAATTTTAATTCATTGCTTCTTATTTGTCGTTGACATTGACTTTACATTGATGACTCGTTAAAGAGTCATTATCAAATATTAATTGTCCAGGCATGGTAAGACACATGTTTCAGATTAACTGACACTGTAGTGGCAAGCTATAAGTGGTATGCACATCACCAGTCAAATATGCCTCAATGTCATGTTGTTCAATCCTCTGTGCTTTTCTGTCTACATGTTCAGGCAGTGTGTCAGCAGCTCTTGCTGTGACGACACACTGCCTGGACATGTAGGACAGGAAAGCACAGGCAATTGAACAACATAAACATTGAGGCATATTTGACTGGTGATGTGCGTACTACTTATAGCTTGCCATTATAACGTCAGTTCATCTGAAACATATGTCTTACCATGCCTGGACAATTAAGATCTGATAATGACTCTTTAACAAGTCGAAACGAGTCATCAATGTATATAAGTGATATGTGGCACATAAAAATTGCATAAGAGAATCACAAGGAACAGTAAGAAATATTCTGAATTACACGTACCATTGTTTATAACAGAAGCTGCACTGGTGAGAATAACGTTCTTCAGATTACTGATAAGCTATAACTGTGGACTAGAATATTTTTCGTTCTTCATAAATGATAAACTACAAATTGATGGGACTGGACATATTTTGAATTTTTCCGTTATTTCGTATAAGTGGTTACTGTTCTCAAATCTATATTTCCGCTTACTAAGTGCTTCGCTTATTTTGAAACAGAGTTTGTTTCTCAATAGATGTTTTCTACTCAAGAGCGCAATGAGTTGATCGAAGATAACTTGATATTTGTCTGAGGAGTCTCTTAAGGGCTACATAGGAGATGGACGTCTCAGATTTGGTTCATACTTAACAGGATCTGAAAGTCAGTTCTTGAGGCAGCCCTATTTCAATAGTGTAGTTAGTGTGTGGCTGAGGACCTACCCATGCACTACCTGGGTGGGTATCCGCTTAAATGTGACCCAAATGAACAACCTACTATCTAAATCAACTTCCACGCCCCTCCCGTCTCTTACACTTCACTACTATCCACAGAAGTAAGAGACTGATGTTTCTGGTCCAAGAAAACCACCAGACACTACACGCACGTGACGCAATTGCTTGACTTGTCTTTAAGGTCATCAAGGGAAACCACCCATTTATAGACGAGGTACGTCGTGACCTCTGCCCATTGGTCTTAAGGGGAGTTGTAACGCCATATCCCGACAATGTTAAATTTAGTGACTTGGCTTACTTACACTTCAGGAACCACTGCAGCCATTCTGATGAAAGTGAAAACTTTATACATGTTACTGCGATGGAAGGAAGGAAGCTTGGAGTTTAACGCCCCGTCGACAGCGCGGTCATTAGAGACGGAGCTTACGCTCTGAGTGTTTGGGCAAGACGGCCGCAGTGGCCGAGCTTTCTGCGGCTGGCCCACTCACAGTCTGCACGACCACTACGGTCGGGGTTCGAATCCCTCCCCCCCTCGGGCATGGATATTTGTGTCGTCTTTAGTATTGTTGTTGTTTGGATGTTTTAGGGGGACAAAACTACGGAGGTCATCAGTCCCCCACGTCTTTAGTATAAGGTAGTTCATAAGTAGTTTCTAAATTTTGGGACTGATGACCTCGCAGTTAAACCTTAAGCTTAACAAAGATTTGACATTTTTAGTGTTTGGGTAAGGATGTGGAAGGAAATCGGCCGTGTCCTTTCAAAGGAAAAATACCGGCATTTGCCTGGCGTGATTTAGGAAAATGATAGAAAACCTAAATCTGGATGGCCGGAGGTAGATATGAACCACCATCCTTCCGAATGCGAGTCCAGTATGTTACCACTGCGCCACCTCGCTCGGTTTACTGCGATGACGGCAATTGGGTTTTGTAGTTTCCCCACCGGATTTCCAGGACACGTTTCTGGTAAAAGTTTATAGCTAACTTAGTTGTCCATTAAGATATTCTTCACTCCAAAAACAATGAAATTTTGTATACGAGTACGAAAAATCACAGAAATCCAAACGCATATGTCAGAGTGAAAAAGAATTTTGAACCAGTAAGGTCTTCTTTTAATGGTATTGTGTAAAACGAAGAAGTGATTCAAACTGAGTATTGAAGCCCAGTAAGATTATTTCAGATGAATTACTGATAACATCAGCAATCAGTTAACAATTAGGAAAGTAAGCAATAATAATGATGCCTCATTACAAAAAAAAAAAAAAAAAAAAAAAAAAAAAAAAAAAAAAAAAAAAAAAAAAGACACAATTTTCGTCGCCATACCTATATTTATAAATGTGAATGTGTGTTCGGTGTACGTTTATCACGTCTGAAGCACAAGACATAGAGAGCTAAAAATTTGTACAGTTACTAATGTCTACCTTGGGAAGGCTTTAGGCACCGAGCGGTCTAAGGCGACTCGCTGCGGAGCGCACGGTTGCTCGCCGTGGAGGTTCGAGTCCTCCCTGGGACATGGGTGTGTGTGTTGTCCTTAGGTTAGTTTACCTAGGATTAAGTAGTTTGTAAGCTACAGTCTGATGACCACGCAGTTTGGTCGGATAGATTTACAAACATCTGAACATTTGATTTTAACTTTAGGCACGGTTTTATGGCGATCGGATAGATATTTAGTAATCTGAAGAACATAACGCGAAATGCGGAACAATAATTACCCTTTCAAAATGGTTTTATTGGTTGCATTGTTGCTTGAGGGTTGATAATGCTAAAAGGGTGGAGAATATTGGGATGGAAAGTTATCGGTGAATATAAAATTCTACGTGTGTGTATGTTAATATTTCACTCTGCAGCGAAAACTACAGAACGCAAACGAATGGTCTGTGTGTAATTGTTGTCTGAAGTCTCCCGTTGTACACCATACCAGTTTCATGTCGATAGCTAAAAGGGCGTGGTTGAAAGTCTTCAAATTATAAAAAAATTGGGACTGAAGGCCAGCGATGTCGTTTGCGACTCTATAGCAAGGAGGTTACATACAGCGAAACGTGATGCCATAGACCATATCTTCGGTCTTTGCGTGCTACAAAGTCTTCATCTCTTTCTCTGTAAGGATAAGCATACGAATAAGGATATATAAGAAAAAATAAATAAAACAGTAAAAAAGAAATTTCTTTTTATACATACTTTTATTTTTTTATTTGAATGTTGATTAAAATGTTTGTTTCTAAAGAAGGTATTGTATTTCATTTCATCCTTCAAAACCAGTCTCATAGCACACTACTGAAAGATAGCTTATCTATGACAATCAACCAACACGAGAGCTGAGCCGCGGGTTTATGCTAGTACTTAATAAATTGAACTATATTTATCGCAGTGTTTTTCATCGTAAACAAACTCCAGAACGAACTCATTGTGTAGTATGTCTGTAATGAAGGTTTAGTTAACACGTTGGTGACGGCTCACGCCACTTTTTTTTTCCTCTTGTATTCCTTTTTTTTAGTTATTATTTTTTTATTATTCTTTATAATAATAATAACAGGTGCGCCGTAGTGTTGCCGCCGGCATAGTTAGAATCGTCCAAACGTGTCTTCTCGTTGATTATTATGTTCTGTTGTGGGTCCTGTTCAGTTCAGGTTGGTTGTGTTAAGATTTATCTTCACATCGCTTGGACGTTCCAGCTGCGAGGCGGGTCGTGAAAGGCACTCCGTAAAAAGTTGGAAAAATATTGCTGGTACTTTGGGTTACGGGTTAGAACGCAGTGTCGTTCATTAAGAAAGTTCCAGTATCCAAGTACTGATTTTTCGCCAGGATCAAAGAGGTATCGGATCGTGTGGCCACGAATCCAATTTACCGAGGGTGTTTTGGTGGTGGGCTAGAAAGTCTCTCCCAGAAATAAGAGCATGTTGATGTCGATCTGGGCGGGTGTTGGCGAGTGAGGAACGCCAAAATTGCCGCGCGAGCGTCCAGACATCGTTTGCCTGACCACAGTGGAACCTGTGGCCGTCTGTGTCGTCCACTCCGCAGTGAATGCAGAGGGGCGAATCGGCGAGATGGATGCGATGCAGGCGATGTCGGTTTACTTGTTTTCCGTTCACAGTGAGATACCAAGCTGACAGGACGTCTGATTCGAGAAAACGTTCGTAAACAGCTTTCCATATATGCCGCCACACGTACTGTGGATGCTTAATTTCGATCGGGTTGGATGGTCGACACTGTTGTAGCAGATCATATACTGATTTAGTCTGAGACAAACGAGCACTGGGGCGCCACTGGGGCGTGAGGGTCTCCTTGCCTCCCGGGCGACGCAAACCTGCATGGCGTCACCGAACTCTCACGTGACCAAGGCTCACAGGCTCGGTTCAGTTTGCAGGTTAAATGGAACACTCTGGCCAGGCCCTAGGTAGACATTCTGCTATTATTGAGGCTGGTTTCTCTGTCAGTTAAAGTAGTAGATCAATTTTGTTATTTGGGTAGCAAGATAACTTCCCATGGCCGAAGTAAAGAAGATATAAAATGCAGAATGGATGTGGGGAGTAAAGCGTTTCTAAAGAAGCAAAATTTATTAACATCCAATATTAATTGAAATATTAGGAAGTCCTTTCTGAAAGCATTTGTCTGGAGTGTAGCATTGCATGGGAGTGAAACGTGCGTGATAAGGAGTTCAGATAAAAAGATGATAGAAGCTTTTGAAATGTGGTGCTACAGACGAATGATGAACATTGGATAAGTAGATCACGTGACTAATGAGGAGGTGCTTAACCGAATTGGGGAGAAAAGGAGTTATGGCATATCCTGACTAAGAGAAGGAATATATTAGTAGAACTCATTCTGAGACATAAAGGAATTGTCAAGTTAGCATTAGAAGGAAGTGTGTGGAGTAAAAATTGTAGAGGGAGACCGAGGGACAAATACAGTAAGCAGATTCAAAAGGATGTAGGTCGCCGGACATATTCTCAGATGAAGAGACTTGCACAGGACAGGGTAACGTGGAGAGCTGCATCAAACCAGTCTACGGACTGAAGACCACGACAACAACAAACTCCACCATACGGATATTTTTCGTTCTAAAAGATAAGTTATCTCATAAAACCAGTTTCCCAAGGACATATCGAAGGTTTTTTTTTTTCACAAGTACCCTTGCCTGTACTTTTTTGACGAAATTGGGGAGGGGCTAGAAACACCTGTGGCTACATCCTGGTTTGTTCCAGGTATGTACAAAGTATTTGTTCATGATGAAGTTGTTTTTTTATACCACTGAATCAGTTAAATCCGGCTGCTTTTACATTAATTTCCGTATTATGTATGTCTCTTGTTTTTTTAGTAATGCTTGTAACGGAAAAAATCATACTAACTATTTCGTTAATTACGTACAAAAATAATTATTAACAAGCCGTCGGAGGTTCGAGTCCCCCCTCGGGCATGGGTGTTTGTGTTGTGCTTAGGTTAGTTTACCTTAGTTTAAGCAGTTTGTAAGCTACGGACTAATGACCACGTAGTTGAGTCCGAGAGATTTACAAACATTTGAAACAAACATTTGAGATAATTGCAGAACGACGTATTGACCATAGCTGTTTATTTTTTCTCACTGCTACCGGTTTCGGTCACTTTACCATTATCAAGCGATACCAGAGATTAGCTAATAGCTTAACTTGTCGAAACACAGAAATTCAAAATTGTAAAATAAGTATTTGTTGTCACTCCTCTACTCCTTATTGTTTGTAGCAGTTAGCCACTGTGGTAATATCAATAAGAAGTAAAGCAATGACAACAAATACTAATTTTACAATTTTGAATTTTTGTGTTTCGACATGTTAAGTTATTAGCTAATCTCTGGTATCGCTTGATAATGGTAAACTGACCAAAACCGGTAGCATTTAGAAAAAATAAACAGCTATGGTCAATACGTCGTTCTTCAATTGGTAATAATTGTCAATAATTTAATAAATAGTCATCAGTATTATTAATGTTAGTTTGGTCCAGGATTGTAATTTCATTTCAGGTAATAGACAAATTTTCTTGCTCTGCAGAATTCTGTCAACTGCTTTCCCTGGAAACTGTTCTTGGTTCGGCGAGCTTTCTCACAGCTGCCGCGACTACAGGCACCCAAACAAATTGCGCCCGTCAGGCGACAGTCTGGACAGAGGAACACATCAAACAGAATTCAGCAGAAGCCAACAATATTGCTCCAGGGACAACGAGGCGCCGAAGCGAGTGCCGGATTCGCAGAACTGGCTGTCGGTGGACGCGGGGACAGACAAATGTTACTCTGTGACGCGGGTTACAGAAGGCCGCTCTGCCAGTCTCAGGGGAAGCGTAAGTGAAGGACCTCACGCTCCCGATGCCTCGCTGGCGAGTCTGGTCACTGAACCTAACGGAAAGCGGCTGAATAACACTTTGCTGATAACTGCGACGTTTGCGTCGTCAGAGGGAGTGGAACGATGTTTCCACCACCGCTCACAATTGGTTTAGTGTAGGTCATTCGCCGTCTCAAAATCGTTACGTGAAAAACAATAACTGTTGGAAACAGCGAAGGCAGCGATTGGAACCCATCTTCCCGCGTATGCGATGGAGATGGGAGATCTGCCTTTCTGTCAACAGTGCAGATGCAGCTGAGAAAACTCGTTACTTCTTCAACGTCTGACGGACACCGTGTTTATCCTGTTGCTGTGAACAAAACGTGTGTGTCCCTACATCTATATGTATATAAATGAATTGCTGTTCGGTACTCTCACTAAAACTCGAGAACGGCTGAACAGATTTGGCTAGTTTTAGTCTTGAAATATTCGTACATGTTCAGGGAAGGTTTAAACGGTGATAAAATATGGAAAAGTTGTCCGGAAAAAGAGGAAAATCGGGAAAAACTGAAACAGCTTTTTCCAGTGAGCTATCAATAGCGTTCGTCCAATTGCGATAAAATTGTGTACATTTCATGTTGAAAGCAAGAGGAGGGTTCGCATCAAATAAAAATTTAGAAAATTGGCCCGGAAAGTAGGAAAATTTCAGAAAACCCGAAAGCGATTTTTTTTCTACGAATAACAATCAATTGCTATATGGTTGTAAGACCATCACTTGAGTACGGCTTGACAGTACACGGTTTATATGAAATAAAATTTACGGAAAATCTACCGGGAAATTGGAAATTTTGACAGAAACTGAAACCGCGTTTTTCAATGTGTTTTTTGATTGAATTCAGCTCTATAACTGACTATTCGCACGACTGAGAGGGGTAATTCTTTTTGTTTTTGTTTTGTTCATTGTGGTCTTAGGAAAGATTTGAGTAAAAAAAGAAAAAGAGGGACAGTTAAAAACGAAAGTATCAAAATTTCAACCAAGTTCCTTTTTCGATGTGTTTCTAAATGTACTTAACACTATAAGTTGAGAAACGTTCATCCGATTGCGATATAATTGTGATCATTTGACTTTCAACGAAAGATGAACGTTCTTATGGACTAAACATATGGGAAAGTTACCCGGAAAATTTGATAATTCGCGAGAAACTGAAAGAGCTTTTCTGAATCGGATATCAATATCATTAGTCTGATTGCGATAAAATTTGGCATACTTGACGTTCAAAGCAAGAGTAACGAGAGATTTTTCTATGAAATATCAAAACCATTTATCTGATTGCGATAAAATTTTGCACATTCGACGTTTAAAGCGAGAGTAAGGTTTTGAGTGAAGTAAAAGTTTGGAATAGTACGCCAGAAAATAGTAAAATTTGTGGAAAACTGAAAGAGCTCTTTTCTTTGGAATATCAACATCATTCGTACGATTGCGATAAAATTTTGCACATTTCACGTTCAAATAGAGTACATACATATTAGCAATTGCGAAGCATTGCAGGGACGACAATGCAGTATATATACAGTATGATCGAGCTAGTGAATTGCATAGTTTTTTCTATCTGAAATCAAAGAGCTAACTCACTGTGCAGTTAACCCAGAAAGCGCAGAATTATTTTTGGTTTTAATTTTATTTCAGAAGGTATAAATTACCTTCATATGACTGCACAAAAACGTTAAAAATGCTTTTTTTTTTCACAAACACACCATTTGTTTTGGAATATTGCCAATCTTTTTGGAAGGACGTCAAAATGAATGTCTTAGAATTTTCATCGGATGAATCATTATTATTGAAGCACTGTTTAAGACGAAATTTATACATATAAATGTCGCAAAATTTAAAGAATGTTCAAGAAATACCAACCTAACAACGAGGAAATCTTCAATATCTTTTGCATGTTCAAATCAAATGTTCAAATGTTTGTACAACTTATGGGACTTAACTACGGGGTCATCAGTCCCTAAGCTTACAAACTATGTATGAACTAGCTAAGACTAAAGACGGCACAAATATCCATGCCCGAGGGGGGATTCGAACCCCCGACCCTAGTGGCCGTGCTGACCGCGACTGGAGCGCCTTAGTCACCTCGGCCACCGCGGCCGGCTCTTTTGCATGAACCTCAACTTTGCAACCATATTGTACCGCTAAGCAATTAACAATTTATATCTATAAATGTGAATGTCTGTTTGGTGTACGTATATCTCGTCTGAACCACAACACATAAAGAACTAAAAATTTGTACAGTTACTAATGTGTATCCGGGGAAGGCTTTAGGCACGGTTTTATGGCGATTGGATAGCTTTTTATCTATATATATTAATGTGAATGTCTGTTCGGTTTACGCTTTCACGTCCGAATGACAAGACGCAGAGACTTAAATATTTGTACAGTTACTAACTTATACCCGAGGAAGGTTTTAGCTCTGCAGCGAAAACTACAGAACGCAGACGAATGGTCTGTGTGTAATTGTTGTCCAAAGTCTCCCGTTGTACAACATAGCACTTCCATCCCTATAGCTATAAGGGGGTGGAAGATATGGTGGTTGAAAGTCGTCAAATTATAAAAAAATTCGGACTGAAGGCCAACGATGACGTTTGCGACTCTATAGCAAGGAGGTAACATACAGTGAAACTTGATGCCACAGACCATATCTTTGGTCTATGCGTGCTACAATGTCTTCAGCTCTTTCTCTGTAAGGATAAGCATAGGAATAAGGAAATATAAGAATAAACAAATAAAGCAGTAAAAAAGAAATTTCTTTTAACACATCTCTTTAAAAAAATCGATTTGACATTTCGCGCATTACATGAAGTGATCGATCTGTGATATTATTAGAATTATTATTATTGTTTAATTTCCTGATTGGATTCTTCGAAACGAGTGCATTTTTACGTGTGATCTGATCTACACTACTTTTTTTCCTGATAAACGGTAAGTACCTAGACTTCTGCAATCTGTTAGGAATATTTTTCAGTTCCTTCAAAACCAGTTTCATAGCACACTACTGAAAGATAGCTTATCTATCGCCGGCCGCGGTGGCCGAGGAGACTAAGGCGCTGCAGTCACGGTCTGCACGGCCACTACGGTCGGGGGTTCGAATCCCCCCTCGGGCATGGATATTTGTACCGTCCTAGTTCGTAAGTAGTTCATAAGTAGTTTGTAAGTTTAGGGATTGATGACCCCGTAGTTAAGACTATACAAACATGTGAAACATGTGCTTATCTATCATAATCAACCAGCCCCGCGAGCGGGGCCGTGAGTTTAAGCTAGTACAAAATAAAATTGATCACAAATGGACGCAGAAGATTCAAAGGAATGAAATACGACACTGTGCGCGAATTCGTAACTACGAGTATGAAAAACTAAACTATCATCGGCGTACTTCTGGAAGGACGTCAGCGTTCTCTGGGTTAAGTTATGAGGCTCATTCTAGATCACACAAATCAAAGCTGTTAATGTTAACTTCAAAATATTCTTTGCAGTCAATTTCACAATCAGATTTTTGCTTGCTATGTACACACTGACTTCCTTTATTAATTTAAATTTTGTCAAGCATGTTTTTTGGTATTCTTATTTCGGTGTATAGCAGGTTTAAATCATAAGTTCAGTGATAACCATGCCTGTCTGTAAGCACAGACTGGCCCTGCTGCAAGCTGCTATACCTATGACAATAGCAGCTGCAGTTACTGGTATGGTAATGTGACGCTGCCACTGTGATTAGGAAATGTAAAAGGATTGTATCTGCTCTCTCTCTTTCCCTGTTCCGTTAGTTAAAATCAATTGCATGGTAAACTTGTTTTTACCCTTCTTTTATCTCATTAAGAGAGTACACAACGCAAATTGGAATCGGTTTTTCATTAAGTTTCTTTCTCGCAAGCTAAACGTACAGCTACCACGGTATTCTTACTTTATTTTTGTTGTTTCAATAAATGCTGTCAGTGTAGTTTACAATAATTACTTGCTGTGTCTCTTAGCAATTTTTTTTCTCGATTTTTGTTCTGTGATAATAAATATTTAAAAGGAATTACTTTTTTAAAAAAAGAAAAAAAAAGAAAAAAGAAAAAAGAATCTGTAGATTTCTTTTCCTCTTTTCAGCTAGATCACAAATTTAAAAATAAATTATTGATCTACATCTACATCTACATGGGATACTCTGCAAATCACATTTAAGTGCCTGGCAGAGGGTTCATCGAACCACAATTATACTATTTATCTCCCATTCCATTCTCGAATAGCGCGCGGGAAGAAAGAACACCTGAATCTCTCTGTTCGAGCTCTGATTTCTCTTATTTTATTCTGATGATCATTTCTACCTATGTAAGTGGGAGTCAACAATATATTTTCGCATTCGGAGGAGAATGTTGGCGATTGGAGTTTCGCAAGTAACCCACGCCTCAGCGATAAGCGCCGTTGTTGTACTGATTCCCATCCCAGATCCTGTATCATTTCCGTAACGCTGTCTCCCCTGTATCGCGACAATACGAAACGAGGTGCTCATATTTGGACTCTTTCGATGTCCTCCGTCAAACCCACCTGATAAGGATCCCACACTGGGCTGCAATACTCCAAAAATGGACGGACAAGCGCAGTGTATGCAGTTTCTTTAGTAGTTCTGTTGCATCTTTTAAGGGTTCTGCCAATAAAACGCAGTCTCTGGTTCGCCTTTCCCACGATATTATCTACGTGTTCTTTCCAGTTTAAGTCTGAAGTAATAGTGATTCCTAGGTATTTTGTGGAGTTTACGGCCTTCACATTTGATTGATTTATGTTGTAAACAAAGTTTAACGGATTTCTTTTCGTACTCATGTGGACGACTTCACGCTTCTCATTATTTAGAGTCAATTGCCAATTTTTACACCATACTGATATCTTATTCAGATTGTTCTGCAGTTGGTTTTGATCTTCAGATGATTTTACTAGACGGTAAATGACGGCGTCATCTGCAAACAACCTAAGAGAGCTACTTAGATTTTCCCCTAAATCGTTTATGTAAATAAGGAATAGCAGAGGACCAATAACACTACCCTGTGGAACGCCCGATATCACCTCTGTTTTAGTCGATGCCTTACCATCGATTACTACGAACTGTGTCCTCTCTAACAAGAAATCTCCTATCCAATTGCAAATTTGGGGCGATATACCATAACCACGCAATTTGATTAAAAGCCGTTTGTGAGGTACGGAGTCAAAAGCTTTCTGGAAATCAAGAAATACGGAATCGATTTGCGAACCTTTGTCGATAGCACCCATCACTTCGTGTGAATATAGAGCTAGTTGTGTTTCGCATGAACGATATTTTCTAAATCCGTGTTGACCTTGGGTCAATAGATCGTTCTGTTCGAGATAATTCATAATATTTGAATACAGGATATGTTCCAAAACCCTGCTGCAAATTGACGTCAATGAAATAGGCCTGTAGTTTAGTGGGTTACTCCTACTGCCTTTCTTGAATATAGGTGTGACCTGTGCAACTTTCCAATCTTTTGGTACAGATCCTTCTATGAGAGAGCGGTTGTATATGACTGTTAAGTAAGGAGCTATCGCTTCAGCATAATCAGATAGAAATCTAATGGGTATACAATCCGGACCAGAAGACTTGTTCTTATTAAGTGATTTTAGTTGCTGCACTACTCCGATGATATTTACTTCTATGTTACTCATTACGGCATCTGTTCGTAATTCGAAATCTGTAATATTGGTTTCTTCTTCTTTGGTGAATGAGTTTCTAAAAGCCAAGTTTAGTAACTCTGCTTTAGTAGCGCTGTCATCGGCAGGATCGCCATTACTATCACGTAGTGAAGGTATTGTTTGTGACTTTCTCCGAGTATATTTAACATATGACCAAAATCTCTTTGGGTTTTCAGTCAAATTACGAGAAAGAGTTTCGTTGTGATAAATGTTATAGGCATCTCGCATTGAAATCCTCGCTAAATTTCGAGCTTCTGAGTACAATCGCAAATCCTGGGGATTTCGTGTTCGTTTAAATTTTGAATGCCTTTTCCTTTGCTTTTGCAACAGTGTCCTAACCTGTTTTGTGTACCAAGGGGGATCGCCTCCTTCTTTTATTAATTTATTAGGTATAAAACTTTCAATTGCTGTCGATACCACTTCTTTGAATTTGAGCCACATCTGGTCTACACCTACATTTAGTGTTAGAAACGAGTGGAAGCTGTCTTTCAAGAAGCAATGTATTTTGTTTCTATCTGCTTTCCTGAACAAATATACTTTGCGTTTATTTTTGGTAACTTTGGGACTTTCGATATTCAATTTCACTACTACAGCTCTGTGTTCACTAATACCTGTATCCGTTTTGATGCTCGTTATGAGCTCAGGATTATTTGTTGCTAAGAGATGAAGTGTGTTTTCACACCCATTTACAATTCTAGTTGGCTCATGAACTAACTGTTCGAAGTAATTCTCAGAGAATGCGTTGAGTACAATTTCACACGATGCTTTGTGCATACCTCCTGATTTGAAAATATAATTTCGCCAACAGATCGAGGGTAAATTAAAATCACCACCTACTATTATCGTGTGAGTCGGGTACGTTTTTGTAATTAGACTCAGGTTTTCTTTGAACCTTTCTGCTATTGTATTGTCAGAGTCGGGAGGCCGGTAAAAGGAACCGATTATTAACTTCTTACGATTTTCGGGTACAACCTCTACCCATAATAGCTCGCACGAACTATCAACTTCAACTTCGCTACATGAAATACTACTTTTGACAGCGACAAACACGCCCCCACCTATTTTGTTTAATCTATCCTTTCTGAACACCGATAGATCTTTTGAAAATACTTCTTCTGAACTTATTTCCGGCTTGAGCCAACTTTCGCTGCCTATAATGATGTGTGTTTCGGTGCTTTCTATTAATGCTTGCAGTTCTGGAACTTTCCCGACACAGCTACGACAATTTACAACTGTTATACCGATAGTTTCCGGATCTACATTTCTCCTGTGATCCACCTGACCCCTTTGAGATTGCCCATTTTCTATTTCCCCGAAGCTGTTTATCCTAAAAAACCGCCCAGTCCACGCCACACAGCCCCCGCTACCCGTGTAGCCGCTTCCTGCGTATAGTGGACTCCTGACCTATTCAGCGGAACCCGGAAACCCACCACCCGATGGCGCAAGTGCTCAACGGAGAGACTTGTCTGGAGAGGGAAGTCTCGTTCAATTGCAAATATCAGTAATTGGTTGTGCAAAATCGTTAAGTAATCTTCACACCCATGTAATGTGCAGTGAGCCATTTTAGGGCCAAAGTTATATCATCCACGTGTTGATACCATTGCGTGATGCTAACACAAACACAGTGTTTTGCTACATTTGAGCAGAAGGAAAGAACGATGAATTACGAGTTCACACATCTTAAGTCAAACTGATATAGTGCTTTTGGTTTTCAGATTAGTTTATATCGATATTCTTACCTGAGTTTCACAGATAATATTTCATAAGTGTACGAACAGCGTAAATATCCACACGCGTGTCTAACACACCGCCAACTATACAGGTTGAATCTAAACTCGCGCACTCGGGCTTCCTCACATGCTAGCAATAAAAAAAAAAAAAAAAAAAAAAAATGTATCTCACTAAATTTCGTCCTGCGCATATTTCCGGCAGTAAATGGTCTTCGAAGATTGAGATCGGTGTGTGTCCCATAGCCATGTCTTTCATAATTACACTGCTACACCAACAAACGTCTAGAGGATGTCGGAAGTGTCTTGAGGAAGAAAGTGAGTATAGAAACCCATGCCCGGAAACGCCATTCAACGACGCTACGGAGAGGCACCAGCTCCTGCCGCTAGATATCCCCTGCAGTAACGTCGACGCTCTGTAGCGTCATTGGACAAAGTTTCCGGGTATGGGCTTCTATACTCACTTGTTCCTCAAGACGCCTCCCAGAGCCGGCCGCGGTGGCCGAGGGGACTGAGGCGCTCCAGTCACGGTCTGACGGCCACTACGGTCGGGGGTTCGAATCCCCCCTCGGGCATGGATATTTGTGCCGTCCTTAGTATAAGGTATTTGATAAGTAGTTTGTAAGTTTAGGGACTGATGACCCTGTAGTAAGTCCCATAAGCTTAACAAACATTTGAATTGAACACCTCCCACATTCTCTACAATTTTGTTGGTGTAGTAGTGTAATTATGAAACACATGGCGTATGGGACACACACCCATCTCAATCTTCGATGTCCATTTACTGCCGGAAATATGCGCAGCACGAAATATTGTAACATAATTTTTTTTATTGCTTGCATGTGAGGAATCGCGCTGTGAAGCTCGAGTGCGCGAATTTAAAAAATGTTCAAAAGTTTGTGAAGCTTAAGGGACTTCACTGCGGGGTTCACTTATGAACTAGTTTATACTAAAGACGACACAAATATCCATGCCCGAGGAGGGATTCGAACCCCCGACGGGGAACGGCCTCGCGCATCGCAGCATAGCGCCTCAGTGCGCTTGGCCACTCCGCGCGGCGCGTGAATTTAGATTCACCCTGTAGAAATATGGGAAAAACCGCTAGATTGCCATCCTCCCCCTGAATCTCTGTCGTCAACGAATTAGCCCAATAGGAAGTCACATGATCTGTAGTCAGCACCAAAGTGAAGGTCTCGTAACGTTCACTTAGCCAGCACTGACTGCAGAGATAGATAATCCCTTTGTACTCAAGTACGTGGTACGTCTTGGAGCGAGTGAAAGACGTTCATTTATGAGATTTTTTGGATAAATTTAGCAACGGTACTTGTCATGGAAATATGGGTAACGGCCTAGTAGCAACGTAGACTAACCGATTAGTGTTTGTCATTACCAATATTCGTGAGAGCTGTGTACAGTTGTTGCTGTGGGGTAGTATACGATGGTTTGCGGCGCCGACTTCCACGCTCCAAGCCGCAACCTCGTTAACACCTTGCGTCTTCAAATGAACAAGATATCTGTTCAGGAAAAAATCAACCCGTTGAAAGACTAAAGATGCGATAAACGTATTTCACAGGTCATATAAATTAGTATGTTTCGCAGAAATGATCAACATTTGAGCCATATTGACGCGCGGGCTTAACCCTAACTGGTACACAAAAATTTTTAACGCCAGGTATAACTGGGTCCGCAGGACCCAAATAACGTTTGGGTATGTTTTACTTAAAACTGGTGAAATTTAAATATTAGAATTGTTTTAAAACTACATTCCTCACATATAGCGATATGTTAAAAACATTATATGTAAAAAAAGACAGTGAAGTGCATAAAATATGAAATGTGAAACACATACTTTCCCGGAGTCCTACACATCAGTTACAAATAGTAAGCTACACAATTGAAAATTCACATTTAAACACAAATGTAGAATATTATCGTATGATGCAGCCGTTTTTCACGACTGTCATTGTTTATGACGTCATATCTCCTTACGTATGTGTCGTAGGTGATTCTTACCCCGACAGCGATTGTTGCGTGATAGTAAGGATCATGTGTACCAAGTTTGGTTGAAACCGGTCGCATAGTTTAGAAGGAGATGTGGAACACACACACACACACATCCAATTTTATAAGATGTAAGATTGTACCATAAATCGAAGTTACTGAAAACGATGGCACAAAATAATCTTTCAGTAAAGATACACCTGCATTGCAATGGGTGTGTGCGGAAGACGGGCACAGCCACGATTTTTTTTTCTGGGGGAAAGGCTAATTTTTAGAAAATAAAGCCTAAAAAGGTAAAGCAGCCAACAATCCGAACATTGGTTTGAACACCACAGTGCTTTACTAGGCATGGTCCTGTTTGGAGGTGGTATGCCGTTGCCTTCCTCCAACCTTCGAACTGACTTACCCAGCCAGTTATAGGGGGACCTACAGTTTAACGTGGGTTCCAAACCACGGTGCTATCTCGGTATTTTTCACATGAGCAGTACTGCCAGAGGTGAAAGAAGTGGAAAGTGACAGATAAAAATCCTAGGACCTGGCGGGGATCGAAGCCGGGACCTCTGGATTTGTAGTCTGGCACTCTACTACTGTGCAACCGAGGGGCACAAATAAAGCCTATTGAATTTATTAATCAATCACTCATATTTACACTATTTATAATTTAACCAATCATACTACGAAAACAATTGCACGAGAAATAAAATGAGTAGGCTAGCATTAATTTGAAAGTGGAAGAGGCGTAACGTGGTGGAAATGGAGTGTATATAATCAGTTCGTAAAATCATTAAGCAACTTCTATGTTACTAGCCAAAGAGAAAGGTCTTTCAAGTTTAATTAACATGAGACTCAATGTGCAAAAGTTGAACTAAAGTAAGATTAATGTTGTTCATAAGATTCTACTCGATAGTGCCGCTGACCTGCTAAGCAGCGGGTCGCCACGTATGAACAATCGGCTCGTAATTTCAGCATAAAAACAGTAACCATAGCGGCGGAATCAAAGCTGGTCGCGGCGGCATTAGAACCGCCCACACTAACAGCAGCACATGTTATAAGTGGCGGAATCACGTTGGCGACCCATTGTCACGTTGACTTGTGCTTCGCAAATTATAGTTACGTCGTGATTTATTACATGTGTACTATTTCAAATTTCCGGTGCCGACCTGTTAAAAAAAAGTGAAGTGAACAAAAGAGCGAATTGATATTGCATCGCCACCAGATCGTTCCCAGTGGTAAGAGGTTTGAAATCTGTCCGGTTCTCGCGCCATGTCGGCCCCTGGCCAGTGAGGGTGAGCGGCCCATTTGACTGTGGCTTGCTGCTCGGCTACTCTCGTGGGAACCCGAACTGGCAGCCACTGCCACACCGGCTTGGATCTGAACGCACCGGCCTGTTGACTGTACGGCCGGTTACACACGTGGCGGGTTTTTCCGCCGCGGTCAGCTGACCGGCCCCGCTCACAGAGAGGTAGCGTTTACACTCAAGGCGGCAAAATCTCCGTCGCCGTCCTACAATCAGCTGGTTATTGGCAGTGTACTTTCATCATCAAACCAATTCACTTTAGTTTTGCTCAGGTATTTATTTATCGTTTCTAAGCTCCTCTTTCTAAAGGAACATAAGTATTCGAACAGACAACTTTTTATTCCTTCAGTAAAAAAACCGTCTTGATTGCTAATTGTTTTATTCGTTATTTAATGACGCGTTTCGCTCTTTAGCAGGGCATCTTCAGATTATCTGCGTGACAGAATTTACCCAAAATTACAAGGCGTAATTACAAAACGGGGATAATGGGACATGGGCGTAATTTCTGTTTAGTATAAAACAGAAATAAAAGCTAAACAAAGCTTACAATGCGCTCTCCGTGGTGTGACACCGTAATTTGTTTTCCGGTGTTTCTATGTTTTTGAATTTTGGATTTCCTTGTAGCCCTACAAATGGTCGGATAACAACGAATTACAGTTGTAACATACTCGGTAAAGATATGAGAAGCATAACAGCGATAATTAAGATTACCTTAATAGAAGCGGTGGTCTCTGATGATATAAGATAGCCCATGTTTACAATTGGGAGTGACATAGGAAGCCGATGTATAAGACGGGACGGGTGAAATCTAGCTATATGAATATAAATTTAACAAAAGGAAGGTTATTACGCAGGGCAGAAGTTAATAGTTTATGTTGGTACTTATAAATGAAACGAAATTCCGGGATTTTATTTGAACAGAGATATCATATTATCTAGGAATGTTTGATCTTTGCATGTCAACTGATCGTTTAGGAGGTGTGGGTGTCCAAAGTAAGGACGTTTCGCTATCTCAAACTCTTCCAGTAAATTTAACTTCCGCCCCTTCTGCGCAATATGTAAAATTTGCATGTTTTCAGGAGAATGTTTTTTTGAGTTGGCCTTTTTTTTTTTTTTTTTGTTCAGTAAAACGTACTTCAATGATCCGGCCTGTCTGTCCTATATATTCAACTGGGCATTCGGGACATTGTAGTTTGTAGACTCCCGAGGAAAGGTATCTGTCCTTATTAGCTTGTTCGTTGTGTGGGAGAATTTGCTGCATGCTCAAAGGACTACTAAATACGATTTGTACATTTCTCCCAGAGTTTAGCCAGGTCATTTAAAGTACGTTTTACCATTTAAAGTACGTTTACCATTTATACTTTCTTCTTAGCACAAAATAAACCCATATCCCACTATTCCCGTTTTGTAATTCTGCCTTGTAATTTCGTGTAAATTCTGTTACGTAGATAATCTGAGGGTGCCCTGCTAAAGAGCGAACCGCGTCATTAATTACAGAATAAAACAATCTGCAATCAAGAACGTTTTTTACTAAAGGACTATTTATTCTCACTGATTGCTGTACACGATGGACTGAAATCATTTTATGATAACTTTTTATCTTTGATATTGTTAACACTAGTAGTAAGTTACAAGTATAATTAAGCATAATAAAAATGTGCCATTGTTATTAGTTTTCCAATGATGTTTATATTTCTACAAATAAAACATTTCTTAATAATAACCCACCATAGTTGACACGGCAATAAGATTTAAATTTAAAAATCCTGTGTCACTTCTAGAATTTCTAAATCGAATTTCCTCCAGTGACTACATATACTAAGTGAAATGTATGCACAGACCATAATTATTTCTCGTTTTTTCGTCCACCATCTCAGAGTCTCTACGAATACCCAGGCAAACTTCATGACAATAATTTCTGATAGCGTCTTGGTCCTTGTATATGTCAACCGTTTTGTCCCAGGAAACAAGCCTTTCTTGAATTAAATTAAAATTTCGTCACCCATATTCAATTCAACGTGTTTCCGAGAGAGAGAAAAATATCAGTGCTTTACTTGGACCGGTACGTGGCGGTACGGCGTACCGCCTAAAATTCAAATTCCCTATTAGCGTAAATCTGTAAAAAAAAATAGCACAGCTCTAAATTGTCGAATGGATTTCGGAAAGAAAATTTTAAAAGTTTTAGGTTCTTTCGAGTTGCGATCATAACTGTCGAAGCGTTCATATTGCACTTCGCACAATTCCAATGGAATCTGACCGGCTGTCAAATGTTCGAAATAGCCAATGGAGAGTTCTGACTAGTCTGAACTGAGACAGAGGAAATGCTTCTTACCATCTCCAAAGCGTTTACGAACCTTGCTCCAAAGAAATAAGCCACTACATACGCAAAGACTTTTGTATGCAACATAGTTGCCTATTCGTTGAAGAAGGGAAGTGCGAAATTCCGGCAATTCTTTTAAAAATTTAAGGGACGTACATCGCAACATTTTGACTTAATTTCCGTTGACTGAATCATGAAATACTGCACGAGTTACGTATGTTTTTATGCTTAGCACGACACGTTTTGAGAACAAACCACTATCAAGATAAAATATTTACCGTAAATATTATCTTCACTTAACCATCTTTTTCGCACTGTAGTCAGATTAAAAAATAGTGTGTCGTAGCACTAGTAGGAACTAAAATAGAAGCGAATTTTAATCTATTTGACCAATGCTTCTTCAACCGGTTGGATGTGTACAACTTCAACTGTTGGTAACCTTACCATCAGTAACAATTAACTAGCTTTAATTAATTCCTGGAAGCAACATGCACTCTTATTGTCTTCTGGAACGCTACTCCTGATTAGTTACGATAATATGCCGTTGTCCAAAGCCGATGGGTGATATCCTCATATTCACTGAATCCCTGAATACAACAAAAATTAATTTCAAATCTGTAAATTATAGTGTAATATTGCGTTTTCTTTCTTCCGATCAGGTGTTGGAGTAGTAGTTACCGTTCGTTGCAGCTATTAAAGTTCACTAACGGGACAATAATACAAGAAAATAATTTGTTGGATCTGACACATTTAGGTAACTTTATAATTAGAAGAATAAAAAAAAGGAAGCGGAACTTGACTTTAAAGTTTAGCGGCAGTAGTAATTTCGAATGAAAGCAACACCTGAGCACAATATTACACAAAGAAACTAGCAGATTTCGCGATGACCTTTCTTACCATGATGATTATGTTGACTGGATGTAGTAGATGAAGCTGTAAAAACTCTTGTTGCATTGTGTAAAATGCTTGGTTGGCCTGGAGCAGATTGGACTAACTGAATGACAGTTTAAAAAATACTAAGTTAACTTTCGTGATAAAAGGCTCTTTAAATCGATCGGATTTCGTTTAATTCCGAAGATTTCTATGCAGGCATTACCAGAAAGTCACATTCATGAAAATTACAAGTAATGAGATCTCGAAGTACATCTAGTGAATTATAGATACAAGTCCAACAGTGGGTCCAAGCATCATATTACATAATAAAGATTACTGCTGGAAAAATAGAAACACTTCATGAATTAATCATTCATTAATCAACCTAGTCATTCTATAAATGTGTCCGTAAAACTTTAATCGCCTCTTCTTTATTGTGCCTGTGACGACTACTACGTTTCTGTGTAAATCTTCATTTCTTCTTTTCATCCAGTTGTTATCCTTGTTCTTTTGCGGTCCTAAAATTTTTCTGAGTGTTTTCCTTTCTTTCTTTTCTAGTTCTTCTTGTTACCCTGCTTTATTCAATGTCCGTTCAGATCCATACAGTGCTTCCGTTTTAATTACTGTTGCGTAATGTTTAATTTTTGCTTCGAACGATATCGATCTTTTATTATATCAGTTTTGGGTGAGTTTGTACGCTATTTCCATTTTTCTCGATCTTTCTTTACTTGTGGTATTATTCAGTACGTTTTATTGTATCCATTCTTCCATATACTTAAACTTCTCTACTCTTATGTTTCCGTGTTGTGTTTGTAGATATTTCTCTCTGTTGTGTTTACGTTCAATGTATTCCATTTCCTCGTGCGATATTTGTAAAACCGTCTTGGCTGCAATTCTGTGGAGTGTTTCTGTCATTACTTTTGCATCTGTTTTGTCCTTGGAAATTATTTCAATATCGCCAGTGAAAGCGAGACATTTCACTTCAAATCTTCTCCCTTCATTGTCCTAAATGAATTCATTCCTTGTTTTCGTCTTTCAATTCTCTTTTCCATACTCTCACTACTTTGTCTAACATCAGATGGAAGAGAATTGGTGAGAGTCCATCACCCTGATGAACTCTTGTGTTAATCCTGAAAGGTCCAGAAACTTTTCCAAGAAATTTAACTTTTGAGGTTGTATCAGTGAGCGCCTGTCCAACTAACTTTCTGTTGGTTTTATGGACACCTACTTCTTCCAGTGTTAGGCATACTGTTTGTCTGTCTACGAAATTATAAGTTTTTATGAAATCAACGAATGCGACGACTGTTTTAAGGTGCCGCATTATTCTGATCCTGAGAATTGTTTTCAGGTTAAAGATTTGCTCTGGACACGATCTACTTTATCTGAACCCCGCATGGTAATCACCAATTTTGTGTTCTGCTTGTGCTTCTATGTTATTCATCAGAGCTTTAGATAGAATTTTGTATGTGACTGGAAGGAGAGATACGCCTCGGTAGTTATTGGTATCTGTCGTGACTCTCTTCTTATGAGATGGTTGAATTACGGTAAGCTTACCTTTTCCCAGCTATCTTTAATAACCTCATAGATGGTGTCAGCTGCCCGCTTAGCTCTCAGTTTCCACATCTCAGCTCAGCAACTATCCCGTATTCACATGGTGCTCTGTTGTTCTGCAACTGCAAAGAACTTTGAATGACGGGCAACCACAGTTAAAATATCTATACATAATTAATAAACTTTCAGAAAGTTAAAAATTAGGTGTTAAAATTGTAATGGTCTGAATGAAAGTCCTTGGTGCTCTTGAGCTGTTAATTTATTGCAGTCGTGAAGACCCACACTACCGGTTTCACAACTTGAAGTTGCATCGTAAAGTGCTTTTTTACTGTACAGGATAATAATTGTTTTAATAAAATGAATAGTTAGATTGAAAATTACATATCAAAAAACAAAAAATCCGAACTAGTTATGTATGAGGACGTTACATGCAAAATCTTTTTTTATATAGAAGCCAGTAGGCTAGTAATTGCAATATTTTATCGTACTTACAAAGTTTTCCATATAAGTCATTTGTGATGGATAACGGGGTTAATGGTGAGGTCGTACCGCAAGCACCTTCGCTCGTTTCGTCAAAAGCATAAAAAGAGAAGTCTACCGTGCGGTTCTTGTCATTTTTGGTGAAAGTATAGAAAAGTCAGCAATCAGTTTAGTAAAAATTGTTTGGCCTGTGACATAAGGCGACGTGATGGGTAGCCCTAGAATAAACACCCATTATAATGATTACTGAGAACCACGGATGTTGTTGGTAAATCAGATTTTTGCGTGGAATAATTTTTACCAACAACATCCGCGGTTCTCAGTAATCATTATAATGGCTACCCATCACGTCGCCTTATGTCACAGGCCAAACAATTTTTACTAAACAGATTGTTGATTTTTCTATACTTTCACCAAAATGAACGATAGGGGCGCTACAGCCATAGCGAGCGACTTCTGGAAATTTGAGACGGCCAGGAGGCGAGCAAGGGCGGCCAAGTGGTTAAGGCGACCTCTGGCCCAAAGTGGGAGACCCGGGTTCGATTCCCGGACCGGCCCACATTTTCACCTGTCACCATTGTTTCATTTCAATGCCCTAAAGCAGCCTCTGTCAATCCTTTCCTTCCTAATCCTTCTTCCTTCCTCTCCTTTATCATTCATTTGGAAATGTATTCATTAGTAAGTTCGTACCGATACGGTAGATGCGAGTGACGAAATGTATTTATGAGTAACGATTCAGTACTTCGAATGAGCCGAAGTAGGCATTACTCAGTACTGAATACATACGGTTTGATATAGCTCCACCAAACAATGGCTTGCTCGATCGCGGCAGTCATGTGGTCACAAACAGTAAGGCAGTGTTGTACTTCAGCACAAAAGCAAGCGACAGCGCGCGACAAATCCCAACCGCATGTACCAATAATGGGTCTGTCCTACGTGAGCGACATATGCTGTGCTGCGTGTCAGACGCGACAACGAGCGACGTTTGAGATTCAAACCCGCTTGAATCTTGTCGGTATCGCGCGCGCAACAAAGATGTCGAGGTTCGTTGAGAATCGTCTGCTTGTAGAGGTTATAAGGGATGTCGGAAGAATTCTGCGAGCTAATAATCCCTGAAGTTTATACAACTCCAACTTTTTCTGGAATAACAGAAGTTGTACATATAATTAAGAATTTTGATTGGGATAAGAAGTCTCCAAAAATAATTAGGTCGTACATTTTCTTTGGAACGTTTTTTTTTAATTCTTAGTGATAGTTTGATTTACACAATGATGAACGTGTTTTGAACAATTACTCACATTTGTGTGCCTTAAGCATTTGGAGTAACAACAAACTTACGAGAAAGAGAGACAGAGAGAGAGAGAGAGAGAGAGAGAGAGAGAGAGAACACTAGGATGTCACACTAAGGCGGCCGAACAATCCCGCAAGGGATCTCCCGGCCAAGAAAGCCATACGCTCATTTCAGTTTCTGCGGGGAAAATTAAGTTTCTGAGTAAAATATCCTGATATAATGCTTCAGTAGGAATTTAATGTGTTTGGTAGTCCTACGGTGGGAAACGTGTGTTTTCAATGAAGATGAATATTGCAGCGAGAGACCACAAACACCAACTGCCTGCGTAGCGCAGTGGATAGCGTCACGGACTGTGGAGCAGAAGGTCGCCGGTTCAATCCCGCCTACCGGCAAAAATTTATTTCTTTGTAATTTACAATTCCAGAAGGTTCTGCATCTTTCTTATGTTCACTTGTAAATTCTACTTGTTTCTTATGTTAACTGTTCTTCTAATTTCTAGTAAATTCTGTCTGTTTATAAATAGCAGAGCACTCTGCCTGAGAGGCAGTGTATGTTGAGTTCGTAATAAACGTGCTTTCAGTATAAGTGCTGTGTTTAGTTGCCTTCGAAGTCAAGCCTACTTCCATTGCAACGTGACAATATACTAGTCAAAGCTTAAAAAATAATTTGTGGTGCATTGTAAAATGAATACATAAAACTTTGCACAAATAACAGGAAAGGGTTGTAGTTACAGGAATTAAAACATAAGATTGTATAGGAAGCGAACCAGCGACCGCAAAAATTAGTCTGCGGTAGTCTACGTCGCTACCGTAAGACTTATTTCGTACTTATTCAGTTGTTGATGGTTTGTAGTCATAAAATAAAAACTCACTGAGGACATAGTCGACAGTATCTATGCTCGTCGTTGTATTTTCAAAGAATTTGGCTGTTGATCTTCATTGCGTATTTTCGTGTTTGAATTTACTAATGAAGTAGTGCACGAACATACCTAACTTTTAATGCACAGCACTCTTTTTACGCCTTATTTCCTGAAGTAAAAAAAAAAAAAAAAAAAAAAAAAAAACTTTACTTCCTACCTCTGGAGCTATCATTCTTCTGCGGTATACTAGTGGCAAATTTTAGAAACGGCTGTCTTGTAGCGAGAAGTCGTCGCGTTCACGTAGGACACACAGCCGTGTCGCCGATTGTCGCTGCATTGTCGCGTAGCTGTTATGACGTGCGCTGTCGCTCGGTTTTGTCGCTCAACACGGCCTAATGCTTCGTTCCACAACAGTGCCTGTGCCCGAGCCTGCCATAAGGTTCGATGTACTTGTGGGAAAGCAGTCTAACCCTTACTAAGTAAGGAGTGGCCCGTTAACGCCTAATAGACCTTTTCTTTCTTGCAAGCATTTCTCAGATTTAATTTCATAGCAGTGCCACTGGCACAGATTCACATTAGGTTACATTAGATTAAATTAATATTTGTTCCATAGATCATATATACGACATTTCGTAATGATGTGGAACGTGTCAGTTTAGTATATGTTGTCTATACATGACAATATGTCAAAGATTTTTTATTTACATTTTTTAAAAGTTTTATCTAAAAATTCATCTACATTGTACAAGGCGTTGCCATTCAGAAATTCCTTTAATTTCTTTTTAAATACTAGTTGGCTATCTGTCAGACTTTTGATGTGACTGAAGACTTTTGTGGCAGCATAATTCACTCCTTTCTGTGCCAAAGTTTAAATGTGTGTGTGTGTGTGTGTGTGTGTGTGTGTGTGTGTGTGTGAAGCTACAGTGAAGATCCCTAGATCCCTAAATAAATGTTTGCAGGATGATCTTGGGTGGGCTCCAGCAATTACTCTGATTACACGCTTTTGTGCAATGAATACTTTTTTTACTCAATGTTGAATTGCCCCAGAATATGATCCCATATGTAAGTAGTGAATGAAAATAGGCATAGTAAGTTAATTTACTGAGATGTATATCACCAAATTTTTGCAATGACCCTGATAGCATTCGTAGCTGAACTCAAACGTTTCAAGAGATCATCAATATGTTTCTTCCAATTCAGTCCCTCGTCAATGCAAACACCTAAAAATTTTGAATATTCTACCTTAGCTACAGATTTATGTTCAAAGTCTAAATTTATTAATGGTGTCATGCCATTTACTGTATGAAACTGTAAATATTGGGTTTTATCAAAGTTTAATGAGAGTCCATTTGTAGAGAACCACTTAATAATTTTCTGGAAGATATCATTTTCAATTTCATCAGTTAATTCCTGTTTGTCAGGTTTGATAGCTATACTTGTATCATCAGCAAAACGAACTAGCTTAGCATCTTCGTGAATGTCGAATGGCAAGTCATTAATATATGAGTAGCCTAATATCAAACCTGGATATCTGACCTAATGGTCGAAATTTAGTTAGAAGTCGATCGTAAAGGAAGTTTCTCCGCTCTTTTCATTTTTTTTTTTTTTAAATTGATGTAAATGTGATAAATCACACGTTAAACTTGACTGTTCACATCAAAAGCGGACACCTACATAAGAGCTTGATATCAAATTCGGAAACCTGCAGTGTGCACCAATGGGAACACAGTATATGATCACATAACCTCGAAAATCAGACACGGCGACAGTATGTGCCAGGTACTATAACGTATTAACTCGTACGTAAGATATTCCGTAATTTTTTAAAGTATTATTACTAATAATCATCTCAAAGCGAGTAAAATGGAACGTAATATATCACCAGCGTCCGAAGGAAAAGCTAGGAAGCGGTTGAGACAACCTGAAAAGTGGAAAATAAACACTGAAAAGAAACAAAGGCAAGACTAGCTTGTAAACTACGCTGTTCTATTGTAAGGTGTGTTGTACGAAATTATAACTTGTTGGAAAGAAATTCGATGTCAGAAATAACTTAAGAATGTTTACGGAAAAATCTGGCGACAGTTTCAACAGACCTTGTGCTAAAAATTTTAGAGATTCAGAGCCGAAACATTTCATTTTGTATATAAAATTAAAAAAGATCATTAGTTTTCACTTTTCCAATATGTAATAGAGTTCAAAATTTAATAGTTTCCACTTTATGTGCATATTCCTATAATTTCCCAGATTATACACCTGTAAAAGATTCTCATCAGCAGTAAACGAATCTCTGTGTATCAAAAACGGACATCTGAAAGCGTATTCACTCAAAAGCGGACATCTACACGTTTTGGTTTCAAAGACGGACATCTGTATTTTCAAACACAATTTGAAGGTGCTTGAGTAATCAAGTTGATATTAGCCAATTCTAGGTATACATCCTCGAGTATTAAAGTTGATAATGCTAAAATGAGCTCATAAATATATTAGCTCTACGTTTTGGAATAAAAAATGACGTTTATCTCAATTTCTGGCAAACGACAGATGTCCTTATTGATGTACTTCCTGCCCGTACAGGTTAATTAAATACAAACGTAGGCTTCCCGCGGCGGTTGCGAGTGTGGGCTGGTCTACATAGGAGAGACCGGACGAGCAATCTGCACGAGGCTTTCGGAAAATGAAAGGTACATACGGCTTGGACAGCACACAAAGTCAGCGGTCTCTGAGCACCACAATCAGTGTGGAAAACAGTTATCTTTCGGTGAGGCCCGCGGGCTGGCAAAACAACCATTCTCAACGAGGAGGAAGATTAGAGAGTCTATAGAAACAGCTAACTGTCCCGTCAATATGAACAGGGAGGATGGCTACAGGCTGCCGGCGTCTTGGCTGCCAGCAGTTGCAACACTACGTGACGGCACCGCGCGCGGAATGACTCGCGCAGGCGCCCCGGAGACCACAGCGGCCGCGCACACGCAGAGCACCGGCCCGCCGCCGTCTGCGCCAGGCGACAAGGCAACAGCGGCACGCCACAACTGCTGTCCGTTCTCACAGGTCAGTTCCGCCAATAGCAACTTCTAATGCAAAAGCCAATCGAAAAAACAAGACGGAAAAATAAGGGGGAAGAATGTAACCTCCAATCATATGAAAAACAAGCCATTGAAAGACCAATCTTCAACGCCCCTTTCCACCAATGGCGTGCAATAATATAAGCACCAATAAAGGAAAACCAACGTCCCCCTTCTTCTCCCTCATCAGCTGATATATAAACCCCAAGCGATCGTACATTCAGCAGTTAGACACAGACCCTGATGAAGGCCGCCTGCAACAGTGGCCGAAACGTCGGTACAGTTTATAAAATGACGAGGCGGTGTCATAGCCCGAAAAATTTTATTGGTAGACAGATGTCCGTCTTTGATAATAGGCTAATCATATGGTAAAGGTTTCATATACGTAGGCATAATTTCTCAGTACTTAATTGCGACATACCTTACCTTAAAATACGCGTTTTGCAAATGTCTTTCATGCGCCGTTACATTTAGGCTGCCAGCTTTTGTAATATTAAAGTATGAATAAAAAATCCACCAAATACGGCACATTTGCTTCCGATCGCCTGAATTGGAGGCTGCGCAACGCGATGTTCATTTGTTGTAGACCACGTGATTATGTGGCTAGCGAATCACAGCACAAGAAGAGTATCGTCGTCGGCCAATGGTAACCAAACCTCACCGCCGCGCAACATGCAAATAAGAATTTTTGACGTTGGAAATTAAATATGCGGTAATGTTTTTATATACTAAACCGCACAATGGTTACAGGATGTGAAAATTAACGTCTTAACATGAATTTTCAATTATTTCATTTTCGAAATCCCTTGATTACACTTTCAGACAGACGATAAAATAAATAAAACAAGCTACACCTGCTCTATGGCTGACAGGTTCTTGTATGTATCCTTGTCCGGTCAGTAATTGGCCTCGTAAAATGAAGATTTAGAATTACTTGATCACTGTTTCGTAAAGATCATAGGTAAAACATGCTATACCTACTCTTTGGTAGACAGGTTCTTGTATGTACCCTTGTCCAGTCACTAACAGTTATTGGCCACGTAAAATGAGATTTAGAATTACTTGATCAGTGTTTCGTACAGATCATAGGGCAAATAAAACATGCTACAGTCGTCAACTAATTCCAAATCTTCATTTTCCGAGGCCATTAACTGTTACTGACCGGACAAGGGTACATACAAGAACCAGTCAACCATAGAGTAGGTCTAGCATGTTTTATTTATTTTATCGTCTGTCTGAAAGTGTAATCAAGGGATTTCGAAAATGAAATAATTGAAAATTCATGTTAAGACGTTAATTTTCACATCCTGTAACCATTGTGCGGTTTCGTATATAAAAACATTACCGCATATTTAATTTCCAACGTCAAAAATTCTTATTTGCATGTTACGCGGCGGTGAGGTTTACCATACTCTTCTTTGTGCTGTGATTCGCTAGCCACATAATCACGTGGTATACAACAAATGAACATCGCGTTGCGCAGCCTCCAATTCAGGCGATCGGAAGCAAATGTGCCGTATTTGGTGGATTTTTTTATTCATACTTCAATATTACAAAAGCTGGCAGCCTAAATGTAACGGCGCTTGAAAGACATTTAAGGTAAGGTATGTCGCAATTAAGTACTGATAAATTATGCCTACGTATATGAAACCTTTTCCAATCATATATTAAGAACAGCAAAGGACCCAAGACCGAACCTTGGGGGACTCCATTTTTGATAACTCTACAGTTAGAGGCATTAATTGTTCATTTTTAATCGTGGCACCGTGCCTACCGTCTGGCCTCCGGCACCAGTGTCAAAGCACGCTGCAAGTGTCTTCTTTATATCACTACTTCTGATAGTACAGAAAAGCTCGAATCACTCACAAGGTATTTATTCAGACTATTCTGACAACAAGGACAAATAAATTTACTTCCATCAGCGCGACACATGTATGTGGAGGTGATAAGGGCCCGCGAGCTGGTGACGTGCACACAAGTGGCCGGCGCGCGCTCAGGGGCAGAGGGCGTGTCGCAGGAAGATGTGCTCGTAGAACTGCATCACGTTCTTGTAGTCGCGGAACACGATCCAGTCGCGCACCTGCTGCTCGAAGCTGCGCAGTTCGCGCAGCCCGTCCGGCATGACGCTGCGCGGCACGTCTATCTTGGGGATGCTCAGGTGGTACAGCCCGCACTCCGCGTCGCACAGCACCTGCGCCAACAGTCACACTGCCGCTGTTACTGAGCTCATTTAAATGGTCGCAAGTGTGGCCATTCCGATACTTCGGATAAACTCTAGTCTCCGATACCGCTTTGACCAATGACGTCATACTTAATCGAGAGATACTATGAACACATGTTTACCACAATACGGTATCGGTAGTTAGATTTCACCTAAATAGCTCAAATCTACGTAATGATACCACAACACGGTATCGGTAGTTATACTTCACCTAAATAGGTTAAATCTACTTAATGATACCACATCTTCAACATACATTTAATAATTAGGTAATTTTAAAGAAAGCTTGCACTCGAAGTTGTACGGCCTGAAATGATATATTTATGTCGAGCATACAACTGTAAATCGATTGAGTGTTACAGACCGAAGATTCGGACGCTACGCGCCCTCACGTACTAAAAAATAAATAAATAAAATATTCTTGTTTAACCTATACCTAACCTTCTTAGGGCTACGCTACAGATAACTTTTATGAAACTGAAAGTTAGGGTGTCTTCAAAAATATCAGACACGTAAACAGTGAGTACCGGTATTGAAACCACGCGCGGGACGTAATGACGTAAAACATGACGTCATTGGTCAAAGTGGTATCGGAGACTATATTTGAGCCGATATTTCTGTGCATTAATGTGAGGAGCTGGGCGTACTACACTGGTAAGACAATTATGCGATCAGTTGAGATATCTAGGTTCTGAAGTATTGTCATAGGCAGAATTAACTAAAATGGCTCGACATCTTCTGTCATTTACACGCAGTGGAGACAACATTACGACAACCGAGATAGTGGTAATAACAGAACGTAGCTGCAGAGGGGATTGGTGTTGTTTTTACTCTACCAAACGAAATACACAAGCAGTTGGGTTCAGATACCGTACTGAGCAGGCAGTGCAATGCAACAACAACGTGACTTACCCGAAGCTGGGGCATAGAAAGCCATAGGAGGGTTGGAAAAAATGTTCAAATGTTTGTAAATCTATCGGACCAAACTGCGTGGTCATAAAAAAATGTTCAAATGTTTGTATAGTCTATGGGACTTAACTACGGGGTCATCAATCCCTAAACTTACAAACTACTTATGGACTACTTACGAACTAGGGCGGCACAAACATCCATGCCCGAGGGGGGATTCGAACCCCCGACCGTAGTGGCCGTGCAGACCATGACTGGAGCGCCTTAGTCCCCTCGGCCACCGCGGCCGGCCGCGTGGTCATCAGTCCGTAGCTTACAAACTACTTAAACCTAGGTAAACTAACCTAAGGACAACACACACACACCCATGCCCCAGGGAGGACTCGAACCTCCACGGCGAGCAACCGCTCGCTCCGCAGCGAGACGCCTTAGACCGCTCGGCTACTCCACCGCGGCGGAGGGTTCGAAGCGAGACAAACACAGAGGGAGATCGCTGCAGCTATTTTAGTGTCGTAAACTGTAATTTCCCGGACCTGGAAGCGATTCCGAGCAGGAACCGTTAAAAGAAGGTAAGCACAAGGTTGCCCATGGATAACATCAGTAAGAGATGGCAGTAATCTCCGGTTAAAAGCCCGTCGACGCACGAGGTTGAATGCAACTCAGCTGCAACGCATCTTCCAGGCAGCACCAAATGTGCAATGTCAAAGCAAACCGTCCGAAATCGCCTTCGGGAATAAGACCTCCACGGACGTAAATCTATGACGAGTGTCCCATTAAAACCACGACACCCTTTGGCCTGCAGAAACTGGGCGCAGAAAAATCAGCATGGGAATGGTGACAAATGACGCCGGGTTCTCGTCAGTCGGACAATTGTCGTTCCCTCATCTGGAAAAAACGTGGAATTCCCAACAATGGTGCTTATGTGCAGGAAACAGCAACATATCATGGTGATCGAGTAATGGCATGGGCAGCGATCAGTACTGGCGGACGTACGAATAACTGCGTCGTTCAGAATGGCGCTTAGACTGATCAGAGGTATGGAGGTGAGACCCTTCGACGTTTTTTTGTTCCCTACGCTGGTCCCATAAGAGATGGCTTCCTTCTTGTGGACGATAACGCTCGTCCCCACAGACCTTCAAAACCTGCACTGGTGGACAACATGCTTGAAGCTAGGGGAATTAAACAAACGGATTGACCAGCTTGTTTACCGGACTTAAACCAGATTGAGCATGTTTGGCATGCACTTGGCAGACGCATTGCATCCACACAAGCACCTTCCACAACGGCCGCAGAGCTGGATACTGCACTCATGGAAGAACGCCCAAATATCCCTCAATAGCTGATTGATAACCGCATACCGGTCATGCAACGCATATGTGGAACTGCACTGGCCGTCCGAGGTCATCACACACCATATTAGAGGGCAAAGAGAATGACTTTTTTATTATTATGATAGCGCCACTGTGCCTCGCTCTAAGTAAACGCCATGTAAACCTCAATATAAAGCTGAGACAGCAAAATATCGTACTGCAACACACACATAATACAAGTGTAAACAATACCTTAATGAAATACGTTATTATTGTGACATCTCACCTGATCCTCTAATTGCTTTGAATAGTGTAGATTATGGGGGAGAGATAATGTTATATCTTTGTTCGTAAATAAAAGGAAATAAAAAATTTCAGAGGGATGAGCTCACTACGAAGCTACCATTTCTGTAGCATAGGAATAATATTACGGCAGCAACTTGGATATAGGATGTTACAGGAGTGAACGTGGTCATATAGACGAATTACAATTAAAAATGCCATGCAACATGTTTCCAAGTGTTACCGAGTTCAGAGGTACAGCCGTTAGTACGTAACCCAAACAAATTTAAAGCAAAGGCAAATGACGACGTACAAAGTTGATTTTCATAAATTCGACCACAAAATTCAATATAATATTGAATTCTCTTGATAACACCACGTTTAACTCTTCTAACTTTGCGTTCGTGTTTGATGATTACACTATTCATAATCCGAACGATCATATAAGCTGTTGTGTTTACTTACGAAGTGGTAAGTTGCGAGGACATTGGTGACCAAGAAACATGGCCTATCTACCGATCCACCTTACGGAGAATTTTAAGTTTATATGATGTGTCACCTGACGATTAGAACATGCAGGTGCTCCATCATGCTTCAAGAACATACCTATAGAAAAGAAATCTCTTCCTATAACGCTGGAAACTCATTTCCAAAGTGGAGATAACGGGTTGCAGTAAGACAATTCTTAATACAACAGGCCCACTCAACTGATTGTTTATCAAACCACTTCCCATATTGACGGAGAAGCGCTTTGAAAATGTCTTCCACAATGACATGTGGGTTTACTTTCGATCAATGATGTGAATTATGAGTGTTATTGATGCTGTGACGAGTGAAAGTGGATTCATCACTGAAGAATAAGAATTGAATTACTTGGCGATTTTGGAGTATCCAACAGCAAAATTTTATTACTCTCTCTTCATCTGCTAAAAGCAGTTGAATGAGCTATAAACGATACTGATGGAACCCGTGCATACGTAATGTGTGTCATACTCTAGTGTGTGGAACACGTATGTGCAGAAATTCACCGGGTGCTAGTTGAATGAATAAGTTCTACCGGCTGAATAATGTCTTCTACATTATCAACAGTCCGTTCATTTATACGGTAAGATGCAATATTACTGTTGGGCACTGTAGGCAAGTGTATTGAACACGCCACTATACACTCTTGAATCTGATAGTCTGTAGTTAGGAAATGGAAAGCCCTATTCTCTAGAAGCAGCTTTAGTGTTTCCATTACAAAATTCATAAACAAATACCATTTTGGCACACTCCGCGCATATGCGGAATTATCGCATGCTACAGTACATATGACTTTGTTAACACATTACAATGAAAACTTTAATGTAAACTAAAGCACGACTTCACCACTTGAATATCAACACAGTGTTGCTGACATTAGATGAATACGCCCATAGCAAACCGGTGTACCAACACTTGTAACCAAAATGTATTGAACTGAGCCGTACCTCTGTAATGAATAAAATTTGGAGACATGTTATGTGATATTTTTATTGGAATTCTTCTATACTCCTCCTGCTAAACTAATTACTATTGCTCCTGATGCACCCTGTATAAGCGTAAAATTGTGAAGGAAGATTTGACACAATTTCGAGGTAATTTACTTTTAACCTACGATTTACAGTTATGTAATTATCTGTTAGTTTTGAACCTTGAGGATGACTGTATAAGAAGGGATACGTTTTACCTCGAACCTCTGCGACCACACGAAACCGAACTTGGAATAACACTAGATCACAAACACATCAGTGGTCTGTATCATTTCCATACAGAACACTGCATTCTACCAAAACTGACATTTTAATAGGGAGGTATAAGGCAACAAGACATCAGAAACTTATGAGGAAAAATAGTATATCTTTACTTTTTCTGACCCTCTGCTTAAAGTAATTACAACAGCGACAAAACATACCAAATACTATACTCTGGAAGCCGGCGGCGGTGGCCGACGGGACTGAGGCGCTCCAGTCACGGTCTGCACGGCCACTGCGGTCGGGAGTACGAATCCCTCCTCGGGCATGGATATTTGTGTCGTCCTTAGTGTTAGCTAGTTCGTAAGTAGTTTGTAAGTTTAGGGACTGATGACCACGTAGTTACGTCCCATAAAAAAGTGGAGATGCGTTGTTTCAATTAGAACAAAGTAGAAGAAGATACCGTCCGCACATTCGAACTCACTTTCGCATACAATCAGCCCCATGTCGAAAGGCACACTACTTACATTTCCAAATGATGATTTGGGTGTGTAAGGGTCATAACCTGCCTTTCTCCACGTATAAAGGAACATAGGCTAATTCCTCGGTGCAGAAAATTCATTTCAACTCACATAGTGAAGTTTGATAATATGATCATGTACAGCGTGATTACAATTAAACTTTCAAAACGCTGTGAAAATAACACCACAGTCCGAATGACTTCAAATTGCAACGGAACATTATTGGACAAGGAGCAAAACGTATGGAAGAAGAAAAATTAATAGTGTGAAAATTGATCAATAGATGGCTATGTATGTATCAGAATACGTAAACGATAACACCTGTCATGTGCACGACCCACTGCAGTTGTTATAAACAAGTCGGGTACACGGATTTTCCTCGTTTCGCGTGTGAAACGTTCGCCTTGATTGTCTAAATGCAGGATCGCGCTCAGCTTGTAAAGCTCGTTTTATAAGAGTGATGACTGCGCACAAGTCTCTCTGCAGAAGTTCCGGACATTGGTTTGAAAAAAAAAGGCCTTGTTTCGATGACTGCAGTGGGTCTGCAGAAAATGATTCGCAAATTCGAGAAGACAGGTTCCTTTGTCTGCAGTCTGGTAGAGGGAGGAAAGGAATTGATTCTACGCCAGTGGAAGAAGTGGCCACAGCAGTGTAGGAGCCAGTCGAGTGGTCGTCACAAACGTGTAGTGCACGGAGAATTTCCCGAACATTGGAGAAATCTGTGAGCACGGTGCGTAAAATTCTATCAAACATCTTTGTTTGACCGAGCGAGGTGGCGCAGTAGTAACGCACTGGACTCGCATTCGGAAGGATGGTGGTTCAAATCCACCTCCGGCCATCCAGATTTAGGTTTTCCGTGATTCCCTAAATCACTCCAGGCAAATGCCGGGATGGTTCCTTTCAAAGGGCACGGCCGATATCCTTCCCCATCCTCACCCAAAAACTCCGAGCATTAGCTCCGTCTCTAATGACCAAGCTGTCGACGGGACGTTAAACCCTAAGCTTCCTTCCACCTCCATCTTTCTTTGCTATCTGTCCAAAATTACTCATGTACACGAGTTGCTTCCTGTTGACCTGCCGGCAAGAGAGACTTTTGCTTTAGGATTTCTTGCTCGGATGGAACTGGTCGATGGATGCTCGTAAAAGATTTTGTGGATAGACGAAGCCCACATCCATCTGCCAGGATATAGCAATACACATATTTGTTGCCGCGGCGGAGCGACCGAGTGCATTGAGGCGCTGTGCTCCGATGTGCGAGGCCGTTCACCGTCGGAGGTTCGAATCCCCCCCCTCGGGCATGGATGTTTGTGCTCCTTTAGTGGAAGTTAGTGTATAAGTAGTTTGTAAGCTTAGGGACATATAGCCCCGCAGTTCAGTCCCATAAGCTTAACAAACTTTTGAAAATTTGAACAGATTTGTCGAATATGTTCAACAGGAAATCCACACGCAAATCAACCAGTACTACGTCATCACGAAAAGTCACTGTGTGGTGCGGGTTTACAGCATGATTTATCATAGGGCCATATTTTCTCGAATACATCGGTACTGGTAAGCGTCTTTTGTGCAACCACGTCATTCCAGCTCTCCAACAGCGTGGATGTGCGGATGAGGTCATATTTTTTGCAAGATGACGCACCTTCGCACATTGAAAATCCACTTATGCGCCAGTTCGGAAACGCGAGATTATCAGCCGCCATTTTCCTACAGTCTGGACGTCGCAAACCTTAAAGATGTTGTGTTCAGTGTTCCGATTGCGAACTTGGCTCTAATGAAGGCACGCATTGCGCAATACCTGCTGAATGTGACCCCGTAAACACTTATGTCAACTGTGGAACATGCTGTTTCTCGATTTCAACTTGTTGCAGAAAACGGTGGACATCGTACTGAACATGTTTTGCGCCTGTCACACGGAAATTAAAAAGCTGGTTTGATTTTGATTAATGCTTTGTATGCGTTTTTTTCCTCAGGAGAATTAAAAACCGATGTGATACGGCGTATCATTCGTTTGTCATTTGTAGTCGACCACTGTTAAATAATAATGCTTACACCGCCATCTATTGATTAATTTTCACACTATATATTTTTCCTTTACCATACGTTTTCTCTTTTCTCCGATAATATTCGGCTGCGATTTGGCGTCATTCAGACCGGTGGTGTTATTTTTACAGGGTTTTGAAAGTTATAATTTTAATTATAATCAACCTCTATCTCGTCCATTTTGTTTTAAACAATTCATCAAAATCCCCCATCTGCGCTAAGTGGACTAATATGAGCACTAGCAAGTGTATGAATGTGTGTATCGTGTAACCTATAATTAATTTAAGGAAAGGCTTTTTGGCACGTTCATTGCAAATGTAATAATATTGAAAATCAACTGTTTGTAAATCTATCGGACTCAGCTATTGGGTTCTTAGTCCGTAGCTTTCAAACTACTTAAACTAAGGTAAACTAACCTAAGGACAAACACACACACACACACACACACACACACACACACACACACACATGCCCCAGGGAGGATTCGAACCTCCGACGGCGAGCGACCGTGCGCTCCGCAGCGAGGCGCCTTAGACCACTCGGCTACTCCACCGCGGCACGAAAATTAAATAAACATTTTGGTAGAGGCGAAAATTCTCTACAACTTTGCTATCTTATGTTTGTCTGTCCGCAACGTGTTCCCAGTTTTTATGTCGAACCGTACAACCGATTAGCACCAAAGTTTACAAACATAATAGTTGGCCTCTAAAGATAAGAAGCTTTCTTTTTCAAATTTTTGGACAATAAATACTTTAGTAACACTACAAAAGCTTTTTGTAATGTAATTGCAAACAAATCGTTCATCTGACACGAAGATTTAATAACCGAATTTGTAGAGGAAAAATTCTTTACAACATTCCTCTCTTAGGTTTTTTTCTTCCTTTTTTTCATAACTCGAACTGTTACAGAGATATTTGCAAAAATAACGGCGATTTGACACCTATACTCGACGATTTGACACCTACACTCGAGTTTATGTAAACCAGGCGTTAGAAAATGTCACGTGACATTCCTCGCACAGAACTGTCTCTAGCATACGCCATCTTGCTTCCTGTATTTTATGATTTTCTTATTATTATTTACGTGGGTTAACAAAAGCACATCGCTCATAGTACGACCAATTATAACCTACTGTCTAAAAATGTCATTTTTGCTGTTAGCAAGTGCCAGCAACAGTAGGCGTAAGAGAATTAATAACCCATGTCGTAGTTGTTCACCGTGGCGTGTGGGGAGTGCGTTACGTTATGATACATGTGGTCGGTTGTTCGAAACCCCCGATACTTATTTTTTTCGCTTTGGTTTCTTAAAAGGATTTCCGGTATTCTTATTAATTAAACAGAACTATCTTCTGCAATGTTTAGATTTGTGCAGATGTAAGAGTGCTCCCTCTAAAATGCGCTTTTGTTCTATTTCGCGAACATGCTATGAAATATGTAACAACGAATTGAAGACTGTCTTCTGTAGCATTTGCACAACAACGAGGAGGATACTGTGATAATGAATATTCTAAAGAACATGCAGATACCTGTAGTTTCATATATAAATGGAGCCCTAGATTTCTGTGGCAACTGTAGTTCCTTAATGAAACGGAAGGGAAGTGTATACGTTGCAAAAAATTACTTTTTCTCTAAGCAATTATTCACTATTATTGGAATATGTTGAAAGTAATTAATTAGAATCAATACGTCTACTAAAATCTTTGTCTTTGGCATAGTTGCTATGCACGCTTTTTACGTACATTGTATTGCCTTTTTCGTAGTTCAGATCTGACTTTGTTCATGTTCCTTTGTTTTGCACTAAAATAAATAGCAAATATTCTGTTTCAAACCGTGACTACGTTTTCTTTTACAGCTAAAATAATAACCGGAATACGTGTGATAATACCGAATTCCACAAAGCTCTAGTGCTTAATCTATATACAAAGTTGCTAATATCATTACGTCATTTACAATACTCATTATAAAAGTATCTCACCAGTTTGTGTACATGTGAAAAAAAGAAGTCACTTTTGCAATTCGTGGGTATGTATTTCATGACATGTTCACAAAATAGAACAAATACTGTTACCTTTTGAACAACCCGGAAACTTGCAGGATATCGTTTTGTTCAATTAACAAGAGTGTGCGAAAACCTTTTAGGAAACAAGGTGAAAAATGCCAGTGGCGGGTTTTTAATTTTTTAAATTTATATTTATTTGTATTTTTTCTTCTCCAGATAGTTCGATGCTTTGCGGTCGTTTGTTCATGTTCGTTGAGAATTTTGCATAGTATTTTTTTTAAATTACAAATGGCATTGAGCTCTCTTTCTTTTTGTCTCTTTTTCGTTGGTTCTTCTGTCTGATCGGTGTTTTCTGGAATCTGGTTAATTTTGTTTAATTTTGATGGTTTCGTCGTTGACTCAGCGTCGAGCACTCTGAGCTACACACGGGCAACCCTTTGACCGAACGCTCTCTCACCGCGCCTGGCAAGTTTCGAACCACCTTCTAAGAAACTAATTCGTTGCCCATTACGCTACGGCGAACAGCTGCGAGAGTAATCTGTAATACTCGTACAATCGACGGCTGGTGTTATCTGCTAACTTGGCATTTTTAGACATTAGACTGTAATTCATTGTCCTAACAACGACGTGTTTTTGATAATTTTCAGTGCTTCATTGCTTTGAAATGACAACGTTTGAGTTATATTAATAAAATCATCAAATATGGAAAGCAAGATGGCGTATACAAAAGAGATTTCGGGCAAGTTTTCGGGCGAGGTATCCATGATTTTCTATATAACTATCATCCAGTACGCCTACCAGATTTTGTGTGGAGCACTATAATAAGCAGTTTAATGTCAATGAGACCAGATGATGACACCACAGAGTGTCGAAAACGTTCGTTTTAAATGAATAAAATAAAAATTCTGATCTTGGCAACTGTCCTATTTATTCAGTAAGGTCGTTCCCTACGATGAGTAAATTATGTGATAATGAAAATGTGGGAGAGATATTATAATAATAGTTTAAAGAGGTAAAAGATTACATTTGTCAAAGCTAGTCTCAAATACCAAATAATTTTGGCTGTTTGTTAAAATACGGTCAGAAAGAATATTGGTTGCATAGATATTATCAAAATAGTAGAGACGTAATCGTATCGTCCGTATTTCTTTTACATTTTTATTATTTTTGGCTGAAATGTTTGCAAAAAATCATAAAACTACATGCAAATCGAAAGTAGGCCGTAAAGCACGCCAGTGCGATTTTTTCTTTCTACTAAAATGTCTCATATGGTAGAATGCAACATTTTGCATGTAAATGATGTTAACTAATATGATTGTTATTTTAAGCGTTGTTTTGTGCGGTACCTGCTTCATGGAACAAAGTGTCCATTTTAAGTGTATTGTAAAACCAACGAACGGTGTCACAGCACTGAGAGTATCTTTTAAGAATTTTCCTTTTTATTCGTGCTCTCGTTAACACAAAAAAAGTCCATACCCACTCCCTTTTCACTGTTCAGTAATTCGTGGGTTACATATGTCACACAAATAATCTGATGATATGTTGCGGTAAGGGCGAAACGTGTTATAAAGGATTAATAAAATACTGTGCAAACAAGACGTTTTATATTTCAAAATACTGTCTAGATGGCTTTTTCTGCGACCGTCTGAATTCACATCTTCAATGAGTATGTATCCATGCTGGCCCATAATATAGGAAAACTTTCTCTGGGAGGTAAGTGTCCTTGGTCGAGTCTACATTTGTAGTATACAACTTGTTTCAAGGACCTGCAGTTCATATCCAGATAAAATAGATTTTTAAAGGAACATCATTCCTCCGATGTCCTGTTTATGAATAATGAATTTTACAAATGGAAAGGAAGGCACAGAGACAAGTGACAAGTTTACTCAAGAGATACACTTACCTGACGCAGGTGAGTTTTCACCGAAAACCATATCGGCAGAAATTCGCCGTTTCCTCTTTGTTGATCGCGGATAATCTCATCAACTGGAACGCTGACGATTTGTAAGTTGTTATGACACCCGATGACCTCTCTTTCGAACTGAAACAGAAAGGCATCACAATTTATAAGCATATAATTGAGAATGAGGAATTTAATGAGGGTAGCGGGGTAAATCAATGTAATCCTACAAAACTAAGAGTGTCGCAGGAAGTCAGATTTACTTTTAAAACAACAAAATTCACAGGTTACATTGTTTTCTACTTCGCTCGTGTCCCTTCTCAAATGAATGATTTGTTGCGACGACTGAAAAATGCTATTCTGTGGGCTTAATTTTTGACTCCCCTCCTTTTATGAATATTTCATGTGTTTCGAATACTTTCATATTTTGTTGAGACGTGCATGTCGTCTACCAACGACAATATATTGGAATATCTGTACCAAATAAACTGTTAAAGGATCGTACTATCAGAAATCGTAAAGAATAATGGAGATAATTCTACGAGATGCAACAACTAAATGGATTGAACTGACTGCAAATGGTAACACACAAATCGAATACTAACGCCTAGTACCGACAAATGCTCGCCTACATTAAAATAATGCTGAAGTATACAGATATTTCTGAAGCAAGTCCCGAACTGTCGTGATAATTGTGGGACGAGAATGTTGATGCTGCTGATGTTGTTGCTCCTCCTGCTTTTCTCAGTCCAAAGACTTGATTAAAGCAGTTCTCCTTTATAATATCTCCAGAGCTCTTCATTTCTTTCACAATTTTTCATCCATAACAACTTTTTTACTGTAAGCAAAATTTCGACACCCTCTATAATTTTTAACCGACACAGTCTTTTCTATTACTAAACTGACATTCCCTGACACCACAAGATGTTTTTTTATCAGCCGACGGTTTCTCTTTGTCAGGCTGTATTACAAATTTTCTTTATTCCCAAGTTTGAATCAGTATTACGTCATTAATTACTCTTATGTACCCAATTAGCTTTCAGCATTATTCTCTAACAAGACTTTTCCATAGCTTATGTTCTCAACTCGTCTGAACTATTTATCTTTCTTGTGGTAGTACATACATGGTTACATCCCATACAGATACCTTCTGAACAGACTACTTATATTAAATTTTAACAAATATTCCTTTTCAGATATTCCTTTCTTTCTAATTCCAATTTGCTCTCTTTAACATGTCTACTTCGGTCGTCACTAATTTGCTATTTCTCAATTAGAGAAACTCATTCATCCCTTTTAGTGTCTCATCTAATTCCCTCAGTATCACATGGTTTTATTCGTCTACATTTCACTGCATTGCACAACTATTTTTTTCTGCGCATTAAGCATTCCGTTCAACTGCTCCTCTATCTAATTATCTATTACCGATTTACTATATTAGGAGCAAACAACGTTTTCATTTCTTCTCCGTGAACCTCAATCCCGTTTCCAAATTTATCCTTTTCCTTCAAATCTTGCTCCATGTACAGTTGGAATAACATAGCGGATAGGCTACAGAGCTTCATTTCTCCGCCCATAACTATTGCGTCTCTCTCATGTACTATGACGTACTAGTGCAACCGTTTTTTTGTACCAGTTACGAATAACCTTTTGCTCCCCGTTTTCTTTATTTTAATTACTTCATAATTTCAAGGAACGAAGTCCTAGCAACGACTTCGAAAGCTATATCTAAATTTGCAAATACTTATTTTCTGTAGCCTCTCTCCTGCGATAGGTCGTAGGGTCAATACTAACACGAGAGTTCCTACGTTTTCCACGGCCCAAACTGATTTTCCCGAAGTCTACCAGTTAGTCCTTTCTTCTGTAAATAATTTTCCAACCATAAGTCACCGTCGAGAGACAAGAACATAATAACAACAAAAATACAAACAATGAAAAAGACAAGTGACTCGTAATTAAGGGTTATCTTCAGCATACTGTATTTGATAGTTATGTTGATAATCATAGAGATTTAAAACAGACATATAAGAAAGTCAAAAATTTTGTAGTCAGAAATTGAATTTCAAAATATTTTATATACTAGATTGCTTTATTCTTCAAAGTGATTGTCATACACCTTCAATGTAGACTGATACAAAAGGCAGTGAAACGGTAACGAAACAGGTGGAACAAAAGTAATCGAATTGCTGACCAACAGAAAGCACCTTATTTTACAACAGCAACAACATATCCAAATTTATATTCAGTAGCAAAGACAAACTGCTACTGTTACCTCATTGTGGTGTATATACTGGGTGTTACAGGAAAAGGTGATAGTATAGATGATTTTCGTTAAAGCAATGCCATAAATCAAGTGTACCATATTTTATTGAGCACGTAGATGCAGTTGTTAGTATGTAACTCAAACTAATTTAAAGCAAAGGCAAATGAGGATATTTATGTTTATTATTCTGTCAGGTTTCGTAGAACCCCATCAAATTGAATTAAAAGCATAATTTTGTTTATGATCTTCAAGTGTCTTTTATTTAGTTACCTGGTTATCGGCTTACAAGGCCATCTTCAGACTTTGAGCTTTTTAATTCAATAACATGATATTTTACCAAGAACCGATGGAAGAATATGTAAAAAGTCCTCATTTCCCTTTGTTTTATGTCTGTTTCTTTTACGTTCTTTCAATGTATCACTGTGGTGAGTAAAAATTGGACACATGTCGTATGCCTTCGTTGTTACAGTTCGTCGATATAACCACCTTGTAAAATATCGGACTTTACTCCTGGAACACCCTGAAAAATCACATTGAAACACTGTGGGAAAGTACACTTTAATTCCATTATTATTTATTTAAGAACGTCCACTTGTAGGCTATAACATTGGACCTTTATGTAAACAATAACATGCAACGATTTTTGTGACTATGCATTTATTTTTCCAGTCATATAGTTATTTTCTTCTGTGCTGAATAATGCTTACATTGTCTATAGCACTATTTTCCTCGTCTTTTTAATAATGTCGTCAGTCAATCATGTAAGATGACAATCTATATTTTTTTATGGCACACTGACCTCTCTCAGTTTGCTCTGCTTTTACTGATACGAAAAGACAGGCATATGTTTTCGTTTGTCCATTTCTTGTTTACTAATGTACTTATCATTACGCTTACATCTATTACAACGCTGACAACATTAAAACTATTATCAGAAACTCATAAAATGACTGTTATGTCATCAAATCAACAACTATTATGTTACGTATAGCTCGAGTAAACGCTTGCTAGTAATTGCAAGATGTCGTAGCAGGTATAACCACTTTATCTGCAAATGAGTTTCAGAAAGGTACCAATACAGAAGCAGTCTTACGCTTGCCAATAAGAGGCCACTACAGTCAGCATCACAAAATAATTTTGACTGAGGAGCATACTATACATTTTCGAATAGATATGTCCAATTTCGTTCGAACGTTTTTCACCCCCTCAGCTGGTACTTTCGTGAAACATTTCACTGACTTTGAAAAGGTAAAAGTTAGTACCCTATAATTATCAACAGAAATTACTCACCGTAGACTTGACGTAGTAACTGTTGTCCACTGGTTTCTCTGGCTTCTTGGGAACCTTGGGCATCCAGTCGTAGTCGACCTCGTCAAACATTTCTCGCAAGTTCGTCAGGCTAGTGTTCCATACTTTCGCCTGCACAAGAAATTGATTATAACGAAGTATCACGTAAATCGCCTAATGGCAGAGGAAGGTATACGGTAAAGTGTCAGTAATTGGATAAATGTTATTTTATATCCTCTCGACTTTCTCATTTCCTCACACCAGTTACAATTAGGCAGTTCCCTGGCTGTGGTTACAACACGCAGATGAAATGATGATCAGTACTAAACCAACTGACAAAACCAATTCACCCAAAAAACGATGTCAGATGTGGATGTAATTATGTACAAATGCACATAAAATACAGTATATACGTAACATAGGTATGTATAAAGGATTATTCAACTAAGCGGTTCACCTCAAATATCTCTGGGACAGTTTACGATATCGCAATTCGGTTTCCATCCACATGTATTGTAAGAAAACCCTCACTAGATGACGTATAGTTTCCTGTCATTGCTACATTGATTACATAGGTATACGCTTCCGTAGGCCAGTGGACAGCGCGGTAGATTGCCATGCAGGGGGGCCGCGATCGATTCCCGGTCGGGTTGGAGATTTTCTTCACGCGGAGACCGGGTGTTGTGTCGTCGTCATCTTATCATTATCATGGACGCGCAAGTCGCCCATGTGGCGTCACCCAAAGACTCACACCAGGCAGGCCAAAAAGGAACCCAGCTGGGGTCTAACGGCCAAAAATGCCACACGAAATCATCAACATCAGTAAATAAATATCGGTATCAATTTCGTTTTTTTTAATGGGACTGTAGTAATTCCTCTTACTAGTACCCTAAATCTCAAAAAGACGGATTCAACGGCGTTTCACCATCTAAATTCGGTAGGTAGAGTCGGAGAAATTACAATATTTGGAACCCAGGATTAATCTACTTTGAACAAATGTTCAAATGTTTGTATAGTTTATGGGACTTAACTACGGGGTCATCAGTCCCTAAACTTACAAACTACTTATGAACTACTTACGAACTAGGACGGCACAAATATCCATGCCCGAGGGGGGATTAGAACCCCCGACCGTAGTGGCCGTGCAGACCGTGACTGAAGCGCCTCAGTCCCCTCTGTCACCGCGGCCGGCAATCTACTTTGAACATCAAGGCGATTGCTGTCTTAGAAATTCGTGTGAACAAAGGGAACTGTCGCGTCTAGCTGATGTGACGCTCTAGTTGATAGCTAAAAGTCTAATTATAATTTTGTAACAGTTGGGAAAAAGTTCAATTTAAAACATACTGGCCACACTTTGCTACATGTAGTTGGACGACACATCAGCTGGAAGGCAAAGGGCGTGACATCTAGGAATGTTACTAAGGTAACAGTACTGCTTTGTTTCCTGTCAGTGCCTTGAAAGAAAGCCGAATGTCACTGATTGAACTGTTGCGTTCCTTTTGCATTCTCCGTAAACAAGTTGACAATCTAATTTCTCTTGCTTTATGAAAGACTTTTTCTCCAAACAACCCAACACTCACCCCTCGCGAATTAGACAGCTATTGGCTTCTTGTACAAAACAGAGAAATCCTGGATTCTAAATATTGTAATACCTCCGAAACTACTCATCGGATTTCGATGGGAGAAACGCCGTTGTAGTCGTCTCTTTGAGATCTACGATACCAGCAGCAAAAAGTACTATAGTTCTATTTGAAAAAATAGAAGTTGATACCGATATCTATGTTATCAGTACAACTATGACAAGAGACTATACGTCGTTTAGTGACGTCCTTCTAACAATTCATCTGGGTCAAAACAGAATTACGATATCTTCAACAGTTTCAGTCACCCTGTATATATCAAAATTCCATGTCACGATGTTTGTCAGCGATGAATTCCGAAACTACTCAATTTATCTTTATGAAATCTTGCACAGTGTGTGTGATTTGGTCTAATTAAGATAGTTTTTATCTCCATTAATAACCTAAATATTTTTATTGCACATTACATGTTAGTATCTAGGTTGCGTAAGTATCCAATAGTTGGTGCTGTTTTTGAACTGGAAGTTTGGGCTGCCGGGAAAGTGGTGGGCTGGAGGGTGAAAGCTCACGTGTTGGAAACTCGCTAGGATCACGAATTCTTTTCACTTTGAGTTTTAAGCTAGCCTTCACCACTCAACGGTGTGAGGAGTCGCCAGGAACGACAGGTGGTACGAAGTCCACGCTAAACTCGATGTCCCCTTTTCACGGTTGGATAACTGTGGTAGGTTAGGGTCATGCAAGTCACCGAAGTGAATAGGTGGATGTATTGTACCTGCCTGACACGAAAGAGAGAGAGAGAGCGATATTATAGCTCTCAAGGAAGCGAGGATCTCCACGCAAGTAGTGAATCAGATAGGTGATGGGTTGCTCAGTCGAGGTTATATGACTCGGAAGGCCATGCACAAAAACTGCTACCATTCCACAACATTTGAAACGACTACAGTTGCCATTCACGTAGCATTACTAGTGTCCACCAACAACGAAGCAGCACAGGTGAATTATGTATATAAGAAGGATAAAAGAACGGATCTGCAAAATTACTGACCAATACCCATAACTTCGGTTTGTTGCAAAGATCTTGAAAGTATAAATTATAATGACACGAAGATGCTCCCGTCTATAAATCATAGTGGTTTTAAGTAGCATCACTGTTGGGAAATTCTTCCTGTCCTTTTTACGCGTGATATCCTGCGAACCATACATGAAGGGCATGAAGTAGATTCCATATGACCTCTATTTCTGAAAATTGTGACAAACTTAAAGAAGGTAAGACCATAAGCAATAGATGGAAAAATATATGAGTGGCTTGAAGACTCGTTCTGTAAATAGATTCTCGTGCGTTGTCCTCGATGGCAATTGTTCCTCTGAAGCAAGAGGATCGTCAGGAGTGCCCGAAGAGACGACCGCCGTTGCTTTCTGACTCTGTAAATGATCTGATGGACGAGGTAAGTGGCAGTCTGCGGATGCCTGCTGAGAATGATGTGGTGTACGGAGAGTTGACGCTGTTGAGAGACTGTTGGAGAAGATACCAAATGACAGACAAAATTTCAAGAAAAAGCTAGCAAAAGACATAAAAGAACGTTAGTGTTCGATAACAGCATTGGTCGTATGCTGTTGATATAACCACGTCGGTGAAATATCTAGGCGAAACGTTGTAGAGTGATACGAAATTAACGGAGCTGCTAAAGATTTTTGGAAGGAAAGGCGAATGACCGTCGGTGCTTGATAGGCGAATTCTAAGAAAGTAGGGTTCATCTGTAAAGGAGATTGTATAGAGACTACATTCTTGAGTATTACTCGACTGTCTGTGATCCCTATCACATCGAATTAAAGAAGACATAGGCAGTCTGTTATGTTATTGGTGTGATCAATAAACACGCGGGTATTAGGAAGGTCCTTAAACTGACTTAAATGCGAACCCCTGAGGAAATGCGACTATCGTTTCGTGCAACACTATAGTTAAATTTAGAAAAGCGTCATATTAAGCTGGTTGCAGGACAATTCAACTGCCGCCAATTTACATTTAGCGCGAGGATCACAAAGATTATATAACAACAAATTGGCTCTCATTTGAAGGAATTTCGACAATCATTCTTCCCTTCGGCCTACTTGGGAACAAAACAGGGAATGAAATAACTAGTAGTGGTAAAAGATAATGGTGGCGTTTGGAGGACTTAGGTAGATGTAGATGAAAGCACAAGGTCCATCGCTTCAGATATTTGGATTAAATGTGGAATATCCATGCTTTTTACATAATCTGTTGGAAAGTCGAAAAAATTATTAATGTTTAGCACAATACGAAACAACAAAAATAGTGTATGTCTGTTTATTTCGTTTGTATCCACTTTCGGTCAGTGAAAAACAGTTGAAAGGCGTTGCAACGCATACCGGGCATAAGAGAAAAGTTTCGTTTATATCTGACCAACTCCTGTAGTTTATTAGTTTAAAGTAGACACCAATTTTAGCTTGGAAGCTTACGAATTGTTCCTCTTGGGTACTAATAGCGTCACTGACAGCCATCTTGCACGCGATGTAGATATGGTCAGCACACAACGTTGGATCCCAAAAGGCATCAGTACCGAATTTCTCCTTCGGGTCATACCTGTAAAAAGGGTGTATGTGCATTATTATTTAGCAAGTTATATTCGACGATTTTATATAACCTAATTCAAGAATACGCCTTCAAAACAGTACAGATATGTGCATTGTTGTGTGCATTATTATTTAGAAAGCTACAGTTAACGATTTTATATCACCTTCTTCGTTTAAGAATACGCCTCCAACGCAATACAGATGGTAAAAATTAACTACGGTGTTCACAAGCTTCTGTACAGGAAATTTATGTTATTAGTCAATAGCGTTCTCGACGCCTGAATACTAATCGTATGCACCATTTCTTCAACAGGAAATAATTCCGTGCATGCAGATAATTCAGTTCAATGAATGCCCAAATCGAACTCCCAACTTGGCTTATATCAAACACCTGTCAGAAGGAATTTGCCCAACTGCGTGCTTTATGAAACTCCCTCGTTCTGGAAAAGCAGTGTAAGAAGAATGTTCCTAAATTGATAATTAGCTGAACGATCCACTTACGTAATGAGACGGAGACGGTGAGTTTCGTTATTTATAAAATAAGATGGTAGAAGTTGAGAAGCTATAACAAAGAAAATGGCAGTGACAATAAATTACGAGAAACATATATTAATGACCATTGAACAGTAATTCACATATTAAATATTTTGACATGAAAATATCAGTCTACTTCGAAAAAAGTTATACACATTATTTTGTAATGAAGGGACCAGTTTAGTTCTTAGTATAATATCGAAATTGGTCTCCTTGTTATAAAATAAAATATATAATGTTTTTGCGAACTACACTGATATTTTCATAGTAAACCATTGTACCAGTTCACTGCCTTCCAAAAGGAAACAATGTTTTCCAACGTCATTAAATTGTTAGGTACCTGAATGAAACTGTTCACTCTGCAGCGGAGTGTGCGCTGATCTGAAACTTCCTGACAGATTAAAATTGTGTGCCGGAACCTGGACTCGAACCTGGGACCTTTGCCTTTCGCGGGCAAGAGCTCTAACACAATTTTAATCTGCCAGGAAGTTTCATATCAGCGAACACTCCACTGTAGAGTGAAAAGTTTCATTCTGAAAATATCCTTTAGGCTGTGGCTAAGCCATGTCTCCACCATATCCTTTCTTCCAGGAGTCTTGCATGTTTCCGCAGGAGAGCTTCTGTGATGTTCGGAAAGTAGGAGGCGAGGTACTGGCGGAAGTAAAGTTGTGAGGCGGCATCGTGAGTCGTGTCGGGATAGCACAGTCGGTAGTGCGCTTGCCCGCGAAAGGCAAAGGTCCCAGGTTCGAGTCCCGGTTCCGGCACACAATTTTAATCTGTCAGGAAGTTTCATGTTAGGTATTTCACTGTAATGTTTTTAAAGGAAACGCCTTTTGCTACTGCGAATGAAAGGTTTTATTTCTATAAGTCACCCATACGCGTTTCGCCTTTGTCTCAAGGCATCATCAGTGGGTGTCCTGAAATATTTACATGTTTCTGTTTATACATAAAGGTTAGGTTTATTACGTATGTACAAAACATTTCATTTGTGATTTAAAACATTTCGTTGTTTGCTATAAAATGGTGTACTTGTAGCACTTGGTACTCCACGTCAGTCTCTTTCTGGCAACCAGGCCGAAAGGTGCCTACCACCTGTTGCCAGCAAGAGACTGACGTGGAGTACCAAGTGCTACAAGTACACCATTTTATAGCAAACAACGCACTGTTTTAAATCAGAAAAGACATGTTTTGTGCATATGTAAGAAACCTGACCTTTATGTATAAACAGAAACATGTAAATATTTCAGGACACCCACTGATGATGCCTTGAGACAAAGGCGAAACGCGTGTGAGTGACTTATAGAATAAAACCTTTCATTAACAGTAGCAAAAGGCGTTTCCTTTAAAAATATTACAGTGAAATACAATTCAGCTGCTGCTCGAAATGGAAACTGCAAGCAACGTATTCATGTTAGGTACTTGTCTGCCGTGTATTTTTTGGTACTTGTCTGGAGAGTAACACTCTATGGAAGTTAAAAATTATATTTAGCTGCTGAGGAAGGAGCAGTGGTAGTGCTGCGAAGCTTTTTCGGCCTTAATTTAACAAGCCTTCTTCACGATTCGACATTTCAAATAATATATCTCGTTGCCACTCTTGTCTCATGCTAGCCCGTGCCTACCACCTGTTGAGGCCAAAACTCTCCATATTTCGCTTACAGGAGTCTTTGAATCTCAATAAAAGGTATTTTGGCTAAAAAATCTCTCAAAGCATCACCTCACGCGCTAATGTCTTAGGGTCCTTATGGTAGACGTGTCACAGCCAGCGGAGTCGCCTTTGCTTCAAGATAGCTGAAATGCTGTAGCAGTTAGTTTTAGACAATACTGCTTCGTTGGTCATTCGATCTTTTCACGCCTTCAGTGGAAAATCGGCAGGAAAATGGGTCCCATGGGGGTACGAGTGCCGGTGCTGCACACAAGTGCCACGGATAATATAACATCGAGCAATTCGGCTTGCATTTGTCGCCAATGAAACAGCAAGAATGGCGCAATCTGATATGTACGGACCGCGCGGAATTGTTGCGTGGTCAAAGGCGTCATCTTACCACCCGTTGGTGGTTCGAGTCCCCCCTCGGGCATGTGTGTGTTTGTGTGTGTGTGTGTTTTGTCCTTAGTGTAAATTAGTGCAAGTAGTTTGTAATTCTAGGGGCTGATGGCCACAGCAGTTTGGTCCAATCGGTTTACAAACATTTGAAAATTGTTATGGGCCGCCGGCCGCGGTGGCCGAGGAGACTGAGGCGCTCCAGTCACGGTCTGCACGGCCACTACGGTCGGGGGTTCGAATCCCCCCTCGGGCATGGACGTTTGTGCCGTCCTAGTTCGTCAGTAGTTCATAAGTAGTTTGTAAGTTTAGGGACTGATGACCCCGTAGTTAAGTCCCATAGACTATACAACCATTTGAACATTGAATTGTTATGGGCCGACGAATCGCGATGTCAACTGTACCATAGCGATGGGAGGCAGCTGACGTGTCACAGAGGACATGAATCGATAGTCCAGCCTGCCAACAAGACGTGCTTCAATGCGCTGGTGGTGTATTTTTCTGATGTGGCATAAGGCACCCACTTATTTTGATAGTCCGCGGTATTTTCAGCTGCTCGGGGACAGTCCGCATCCATTTTTGGCGTTCGGACATCCTAACGATTTGCATTGTTGAAGATGATAACGTTCTTCGAAAACGTTCCCACGTTGCAAGGGATTGGTTCGTGGAACACACGAGGAGTTGGAAAAACTGGCCGGTGCTCAGATTTTAAGCCCTTGGAGTACATCTAGGATGTCATGTAACACAGATCAGGGATCAAAAATCAAATGTTCAAATGTTTGTACAGCTTATGGGACTTAACTAATGGGTCATCAGTCCCTAAACTTACAAACTACTTATGAACTACTTACGAACTAGCACGGCTCAAATATCCATGCCCGAGGGGGGATTCGAACCCCCGACCGTAGTGGCCGTGCAGACCGTGACTCATTCCCCTCGGCCACCGCGGTCGGCTCCTAGGGATCCTGCATCCACGAACAGACCAGAATTGGCTGACGCTGTGCAAAGAATTTTGTGTCAGCTCCTTGCAGAGAAGTAACAGGCATTTGCTGGCTTATTTCGACGGTGGCACACTGCTTACGAAATTTTGACATCTTTGTAAACATATTGATCCAAACTGTTGTGATCATCAGTCCCTAGACTAACAAACTACTTAAACTAACTTACACTAAGGACAACAAACACAATAGCCTGGTCCATTGAAGGGTTCGAACCTGCGGCGGGAGCGGCCGTCCAGTGCGTTGCATGATGCCTTAAATCAAGTGGCTACTCCCGCGCAGCATCATGCAATCCGTACTCGCAGAGGACACCCCACAGAGATATTATGAAGTGCATTCAAGTTATAACACCTCCGCCTTTTCTTCTCAGGACGGGCTAGTGATTTGGTTTCTTTTAAACTACGCTTGCCGCTCATTGTAAATGTGTGTTAGAGGTGGCTGCACTGTACAGGACAAACAACTCTTTAAGAGTCAGGGAAGAGGGTTAGGATTGTTATTGACATTTAAACTGGCGATGTTGTCAGTACTAGAATAGCGTGCAATTATTCCTTTTTTTCGGGTTGCGTGGTGAGCCACCGATTAAAATTCACCACCAGTTGAGTGAGACATGCAGTAATGGTGTCATGGATGTGTGCAATGTGCGTTCGTGCGTGCGTCAGCACTGAGGAGGCAGAACGTCGTTTAAAAAAAAAACTTCTAGACAATCTTGGCCTCACACCAGCCAGTTTGACGTCGTGGAGAAATTAGTTTTGGAGGATCGATGAAGGACTATGGAACACATCGTATTTAAAATTGGCATTTCCGCGGGATCTGTACAGAAAACCCTGCGTAAGAACCTAAAAGTGCTAAATGTAATATGTGGTCAGGTAGCGTTGACGCCTGATGAAGGCATGATTGGGACTCGCTTTTCATCCATTCTTTTCAGTCCTGAAACGAAGCCCCAGTCGTCTCACTTTCTCAGTGGTCAAAGCAGACTCGTAAGAAGCGTTCGCAGCGGCAACGGAATCATGGAGTCGTCATTGTAAAAAAAGATTGCAGGAGACTACGTCACAAAATGACAGACTATTCACAGTTAGCGTGTGTTTATTTTCTGGGAAAAAATCGGAGCCTTTATAGCTTGAATGGAGCTCTTAACTGCCTATCCCGTGACATTTGCTAAATCAGTGTAATACCTCAAACGATACTGAGAACTTGGGGGCATTAATATTCAGAAGGCCCTCGACTCAAGACTATAGTAATATTTATGTTAAAAAGCAGCGTAGATCGCAGTAGGTTATTTTATTAAACCGTCTTAGAACTTATGTTAGGTCATCTTCAGTTACCAAAGTGCAACGGCAGTGTACAGCCAAATGGGCTGTATATAGTTTTCTGAAGATAAGGTCGAAGCCGTTTGAATAAAATAACCTACTGCAATCTAGACTTTCAACCTAAATATCTCTCATTTGACAATGTTGTCCAAATTACGACTATAGTGCGCTTCACGTACGAAGGTGCCCCAGTGTTCAGTCGTTATGTGCATCACCCTCGATAACCGCACTGGCAGCCAATAATATTCATTTTCTAGGCTCGTGGCTGGCTACGAGTTACGAGAATGTTTATTCCTCAGACTCTTCTGTTGGCGCTACGCCGTAGCTCCTCCCCTCCACGATTCCCCTATGGTCGCATCTCTACGCGCAGAACGGCTTTCTTCATGACGCGAACTACAGTGTTAGGCCCGTTACAAACACACAAAGCGAACTGGTTTGATGATGAAGGCACCTTGTCAATAACTGTGAAAGGGGTCAATTGGAACCGTTTTCAAGTATTGTCTATTTCTCTTATTACTGAACTTCAGTTATTGTGCTGGCAGATTGTTATGCCAACGTGTTTCAGTTCATGTTTGTCTCTTGCCTCTGCCTTTGGTGAAGGAAAGTAAAAGGTTGGTTTATCAATTATTTAGTGTACCTGGGTGATACAGTTCGATTCCTACCTTATCCTAAGGGGAGAGTCAGTCAAAGGGGAGAGTGATTCAAATTCCCTCCAGTAGTCGTCAGAGAGGCTCCGTCCAATGCGTGTTCCCCTACCAACTTTACAGTATAGTCGTTGGGCAGGTCAGAGACGAGCGCTGGCGGTAGACTTGCGCATAATAGTTCGCGATCGGAAGCGCCCACTTTAGTTCGCTGCTCTGTCGCGAACTAGTTCGTTCTTTTAGTTCGTCCGCTCCCAGTGACGGCTGAGCGGCGTGGTCTGCGCATGCAGGTGGAGGGAGAAATTCCCCCACCTAGCTGCTTCATGCGCTTACTGCTTGAGCCGCAAACCAAAATAAACAGTTTGTGGATAATTTCTCGCGTTTAAGTTTAGAGTTATCTTAATATCTTGGCATTATGGAATTTATTAGTGAGATATTGCAGAGTGCAGAACACTTCAAAGCAGATATTTTGTAGCGCTGAACTATGTAATCTAACAGGCAGTGGCTAACCTCGAAATGGCTCTCATCAGCAGAAAGCAACAACCTGATTTTTTATTCTGTTTGCGACCTATCGCGCATATTTTAGTTCGCGACCTACCGCACATCTTTTAGTTCGCGACCTACCACGCATCTTTTAGTTCGCGACCTACCGCGCATCTTTTAGTTCGCGACCGGTAGCTCTTATTTTAGTTCGCAGCTCGGACGCGAAGTAGGTCGGTCTTTTTAGTTCGTCCACTCGTTTTGGCTTTTGCTACTGCTACTAAAACTACAGCTGAGCTGCATGTCAGCTTGAAATGATGGCAACTGGCAAAGGGAATCACGCGATTCTGCGCGCTCTCGCGTCCTCTCCCTGTTCCCCGTCAGTCTTCGGAAAAGCAGCGGACGAACTAAGAGGCGAGGGATCTGCGAACTAGTTCGCGTAGTTAGCCTGTGGCAGCGCTCTTCCGTACTAGTTCGTTCGCGAACTACACTAGACTAGTTGGCGGTCGCCACGTTGCGCTCCATCCTTAGATTGCACAAAGCGACTTCTTTGTTGAGATTTTAAAGTCAGACACGTGTTACCTGCGTTAATGTACGCATGGGTCGACCTTAGGCCGATATCGAGAACTCGTGGCAAATGCGACTCCAATCATGGTATTACTTCCCTGCTAAGGCTCGTTTCTGCCCTGCTCAATGTTAATTCCTATTCATAGCCTATATTTTGTTTTAGATCCCCGTATGTGTTACCGGTTTTGTGTTTGTAGACTTTTGACTCTCCTCCAACCCACCTAAACAGTGCAGTTTGTGTCACTTAGCTAGGGAGGTTGCATATTTCAATGTATAACAAATGTAAATTGTATTTGAAAGATGGGAGACTAACAATTTAATCTCATATTCAGTTTTCCTGTTAAAACTAAATTTATCTCTATGATTGCCCCTAAATTGCACTGCCAAATCCCCCTCCAAGTCACCAAATAAGTTGTCCATTGTGTGCACATACACCTGCTGTGACGATTTGTTTATGATCTACATCTATATCTACATGGGATACTCTGCAAATCACATTTAAGTGCCTAGCAGAGGGTTCATCGAACCACCATTATACTATTTATCTCCCATTCCATTCTCTAATGGCGCGCTGGAAGAAAGAATACCTGAATCTCTCCGTTCGAGATCTGATTTCTCGTATTTTATTCTGATGATCATTTCTACCTATGTAAGTGGGAGTCAACAATATATTTTCGCATTCGGAGGAGAATGTTGGCGATTGGAATTTCGTAAGTAGCCCACGCCGCAGCGATAAGCGCCGTTGATGTAGGCCTAATGATTCCTATTCCAGATACTGTATCATTTCCGTAACGCAGTCTTCCCTGAATCGTGACAATACGAAACAAGATGCCCTTGTTTGGACTCTTTCGATATCCTCCGTCAAACCCACCTGATAAGGATCCCACACTGGGCAGCAATACTCCAAAAATGGACGGACAAGCGTAGTGTATTCAGTTTCTATTGAAGTTCTGTTGCATGTTTTAAGGGTTCTGCCAATAAAACGCAGTCTCTGGTTCGCCTTTCCCACGACATTATCTACGTGTTCTTCCCAATTTAAGTCTGAAGTAATAGTAATTCCTAGGTATTCTGTGGAGTTTACAGCCTTCACTTTTGATTGATTTATCTTGTAAACAAAGTTTAACGGATTTCTTTTCGTATTCATGTGGACCACTTCATACTACTCATTATTTAGAGTCAATTGCCAATTTTTACACCATAGTGATATCTTATTCAGATCGTTCTGCAGTTGGTTTTGATCTTCAGATGATTTTACTAGACGGTAAATGACGGCGTCATCTGCAAACAACCTAAGAGAGCTACTTAGATTTTCCACTAAATCGTTTATGTAGATAAGGAACAGCAGAGGACCAATAACACTACCCTGTGGAACGCACGATATCATCTCTGTTTTAGTCGATGTCTTACCATCGATTACTACGAACTGATCTTGTAATGCCCATAACAACATCTCTTCTCGCTCTGCATGCTCTGTGGATCCATTTCCTAGTTATCCGTTGCGCTAATTATATTATTTCTCCTTTTTCTGTTTTGTACTCGTGATCGCGGACTCAGTATTTCTTCGTGATTTGTGTAAGACACCTCCACCCAGCATGTGTAACATCTCTGGAAAGGTCGCAAACAGTGGTGGACGTTAGCGGTCGCGATACGGGCCGCCAGAGGGCGCCCGTGAGTGTGAGCAGAGCAGAGCGCTCACGTGTAGAGGACTGCTGACTGCTGAGGCGACAGCCTTCTATCAGTCGCTCTCCGTCGTTCTCGGTTGCTGTTGAGATCTATTAGCACTCGTTTTTACTTGGAATTAATTACTGGATTGCTGCTAGTATCATTTTGTCTAAGTTGAACTGTTTTTTAGCAGATGATGAGCTGCAGTTTATTGCCAGTTTTGTATGGACCGCGCGTGTTGCGCACTGATGGTTACTTGCTATTAAAATATTATGTTGTCAGTTTCAGACAGTAACCAACTGTACTTAATACTCTCCTGTTCCAATACGTGTTAGCCTGTCCCGAAGCCATGGCGCCGCGGTGGAGTAGCCCAGCGGTCTAAGGCATCTCGCTGCGGAGCGCGCGGTAGCTCGCCGTGGAGGTTCGAGTCCTCCCTGGGGCATAGGTGTATGTGTTTGTCCTTAGATTAGTTTACCTAGGTTTAAGTAGTTTGTAAGGTACGGACTGATGACGACGCAGTTTGGTCCGATAGATTTACAAACATTTGAACATTTTTTTGAATCCATGGCATCGAACCTGCAATTTGGGCTGAGGGGCATGGAATCGTAAGGAAACGGCGTTGTTGCCGTCCACACGTAACTAATAAGGTAATTATGTATTTTTACGGAAAAAGGGGTGTTATTCATGGGACATAGTTCTAATGTTCAAATGTTTGTAGGACTTATGGGACTTAACTACGGGGTCATCAGTCCCTAAGCTTACAAACTACTTATGAACTAGCTAAGACTAAGGACGGCACAAATATCCATGCCCGAGGGGGCATTCGAACCCCCGACCGTAGTGGTCGTGCAGACCGTGACTGGAGCGCCTCAGTCCCCTCGGCCACCGCGTCCGGCTGGGACGTAGTGAGTGAGAGATGTTGGAAGGGAAACTAATTCGAGACGAGTAGGAACACCTATCACTTTCGTTAGTCCATCCCAACCTGAAATAGGAAGCAACGAGTAGGCGGGATGCTTTCTACTGGCTGACTCGTACGATGGGGACTAGAGTTTTTATCGCCGTGTGTTTAAACGCTGGCTTTGACACACTAAAATAGTGAGTGAGGTAAATATAGGAAAGGTTGGGGAAATGCCAGTCGACTATATTATAACCCCATATTGCTTCAACAAGCCATTCAATATAACAATTGGAAGTAAGGAGCAGTGGGAGAAAATAGTTCGACACCGTATGGGGGATATTGTCTGGTTCACTGACGGGTCAAAATCAGACCAATGCGTTGGGGCCGGGGTATACGGGGTGCAGCCAAGACTAGAGGGCGTCATCTCTCTAGGGAAACTGGCCTCAGTATTCCAGGCAGAAATCACTGCCATCAGGGCATGTATGGAGGAGAATTTGCGTAGGTGCTACAAAGATCGTAGCATCTATTCAGACAGCCAGGCAGCCCTGAGATCACTGGCAGCTCCAGCAACAAGGTCCAAAATTGTTGCAGAATGTCACAGGGTTCTGGTGGAGCTAGGGGAAAGCAACAGAGTAAACCTATAGTAGGTCCCTGACTACTCGGGGATCAGTGGCAACGAACATGCCGACAGATTAGCCAGGATGGGTGCAGAGACTCCATTTATTGTACCGGAACATGTCCTGACAATCACCAAGGCAATTATCAAATTGGAGCTACGTAACTGGCTCAGAAGACAGCACGTAGAATATTGGACCAAAGTCCATCAACAAAAACATGGCAAGGTAATGATGCCAAAGCCATGTTTTAAAATAAGCTCTGCAATCCTGGGCCTGAACAGGAGAGAGATTAGACTCATGGTTGGATTGCTGACAGGCCATGGGAACTTCAAAAAATACCTACATACAATGGGAATAACAGAAGAGGACCCTAAATGTAGGATCTGTGATGACGGTGATGAAACTGCATCACATCTAATCTTCGAATGCATTGCACTGGAGAGTAAAAGGCACAGAACTTTTGTGACAACCAGACCCGAAGACATTGTATCTAATAAAGAACTGGTAAAGGGACTCCTTGCATTGTTCAACGGCATTGGTTGGCTTTACTAGATATACAGGGAGCGATACCGCCGTGTGTGTAACGGGCCTTATATTGGAACTGTAGCTCTCGCTGTACCATCCAACCACTCACCACGGCGTCTCGGGATCGGCATGGTAGCAGGGGTACCACCACCAGGGCGGCGCCTCCTCCTCGGTGGCGCGCGCCGCCAGCAGCTGCTGGCGCTGGCGGGACGCCGGCGAGAGCTGCGCGGGCAGCGGCGGCCCCTCCTCGTCGGTCCAGTAGCGGCGGATCTCGTCGTCCGACGAGTAGGCGGAGCTGTGCTCGTCAGGGGAGCTGCCCGGTGTGCCGGTGAGCCGGCGCGTCGCGCTGGGGATGCGCAGCGGCGGCGGCGGCGGCGGCGGCGGCTGCAGCCATTGCGGCACCTCCACCCTGTAATCTGAGGGCCGTGTAGCTGGTCAGCAGCCGGCTGCTGCTGGGCTTCCACTACAAACAAATAGCTTGCTTATGAATAGAGGCCTGCGCGATGGGGATACGCGCGGATATCCGCAGAATTTCTTCCTTTATAAAATTGTAAGCGACGCGGATATCAGCGTTTTATTTGCGGATAAAGAGGTGTGCGGCTACGTAGTGCTTGAGAAAGTCAAAATCATTGATATCTGTATCTTCTCCAAGGTTTATTATATGGCGCAAGTTTTCCCTCTGCCCAGGTTACAAGGAAAAAAGCTCAGCCAGTTGGCTTGCAGGTTCGTCTCGAAAGGGAGTATTTTCAAACTAGATTCGACCACTCTAACTAAAGCTCGATCAGAAGGTGGTTTAGGACTGATTCATATAGAACAGAAAGCCAAGGCTCTTCTCCTGAAACGTACAGCACAATTGATATACCACAATCGACAGACTATATCTAGACAGCTTTTTAAGATACTCCGACCAGAGAGTCTACAGCCGCCGATAGGTGCCCATGCCATGAACTACCCGCTGAAACACATACGTGAGTTTTACATTGAAGCCAGCTATATAGGTGAAAGGCTACTGCAACGAACTCACATAACAACCAGAGCAATCATACAGCAATGGAATAAGATGGATAGACCCTGTACGATTGAATCTAAATACACATCTTGGAACTGGAAAATAATTTGGAAAAACGTCAGCCTACAAATACACGGAATGGAGGTAAGTTCAGTATGGTATCGGGTGGTGCATAATACGATAGCGACAAATGAAAAGTTACACCGAATAGGGCGACAGGTCACCGACAAATGTTCGAAGTGTGGGCTGGTTGATACATTGATTCACCGATTCACCTGTTGTGGGCATGTGTACAACTGGCGTTGGGTGAGGGAAAAGCTCGCTGCCGCGGTGGAGTAGCCGTGCGGTCTAAAGCGTCTCCCTGCGGAGCGCGCGGTTGCTCGCCGTGGGGGTTCGAGTCCTCCCTGGGGCATGGGTGTGTGTGTGTGTTTGTCCTTAGGTTAGTTTACCTTAGTTTAAGTAGTTTGTAAGTTACGGACTGGTGACCACGCAGTTTGGTCCGATAGATTAAAATAAATAAATAAATAAGCTCGCTCTTTTGTCGCGAAGTTCCGTATCACACTACACGTCAGCGATACTCGTGAAGCCAGCAGTGCAATTTTATCCATCTACGAAAAATAATACTGTGATGTTGCTCTTAGCGCACTATGTTTCATATACAGTCAAAAGATATGACGACGACGATTTCCTCAGCTTCATGGTGTACCTGCAATCCGAATATTGCCGAGTAAAACAGTTCCAGAATTATAAAAAGTATTTTGGAAACATGTTAAATATAATCTTCGAAAAACAAGGTGTGGGTTAGGCCACTTATCAGTTACCTCCTTAATTCCTATAACTCTGAACTGCGTTTGGACGCCCACCGGCGTCTGTAAAATTTAAAGACAAGGTTGTTTACTTTCGCCGATTTTAATGGATTTTTACTGTTTTATTCCATGTTTCATAGGCAGAAGTGTCTTCATAGGCAGAAGTGTCTCCTTAGAAGAGCTGTTTAGTTTGTGTGTTGGACGCTTCCGGCGTTATTTTGATTTTAAAGGAGACTGTTTTGAATTGTTATTTTAATAGTTTTTGCTGTATATTTTAAGAAGAAAAAAAAAGAAAAGAAAAAAGAAAGTAGCACAATGATAGAGTGCCAGGCCACAAATCCAAAGGTCCCGAGTTCGATCCCTGCTAGGTCCTAGGATTTTTATCTGTCACTTTCCACTTCTTTCACCTCTGCCAGTGTTGCTGATGAGAAGAATACCGAGTAGCACCCACGTTAAACTGTAGGTCCCCCTATAACTGGCTAGGTAAGTCAGTTCGAAGGTCGGAGGAAGGCGACGGCATACCACCTCCAAACAGGACCATGCCTAGTAAAGCACTGTTGTGTTCAAACCAGTTTTCGGATTGTTGACTGCTTTACCTTAAAGTGCGAGGTACGTCTGTCGAAATGTTACCTGAAAACTTGAAGCCTGTGGACATTCTTGCAGGGCCCAGGTAGAGCGGAAGTCTGTTGTCGTCATCCCCTGGCCACAGCGGACGTAGCTGTACTCGAGAGACCTGCGCCTAATGCGTTTTCGCAATGGTGTCTTATCTGAGATCTGTCAAGTGCTTTCTGGTTGACAAACCGGCCCTCTGCCCACCAGAGGTGCCATGCCAAATTTCCGCTGCCTTCAGTTAGCGCTTTGTTGTGACCGAATGACAACGTATATCCTAATGAATACAAGTGTCAGTTCTTGAGAAACTTGAAGCTTTCCTGGCGTACTGATTGCTCTATAAAATTACGGGAATACTGCCGGATGTTCGTATCTTGCTGGTACAATATTTCGGCGCAGAGACTTCTGGCCGTCGTCAGGTAATGACTGATGAGAGAAGCCCTGAGCTCACCTGTTTAAGACCCCGTCGGCACATGCGTTGCCTTCTGCTGCCATTGCGCATGCGTCACTTGAGCGCATGCGCTTCTCCTGCAAGTCTGTACGTTGCTCCGCGCGCCCTCCGCGGTGACAGCTCGCCGCATCGATATCAGTTCGATTGTCATCACATTTTAACAACATCTGAACTCTACACATGAGAACATAAAATTCACTATGGAGATGGAGAATAATGGCTGTCTTCCGTTTTTAGATGTCTTGGTGCGACGTAAAAGTGATGGCACATTAAAACATTCGGTATTTAGAAAACCCACTCACGCCGATCTCTATTTACAAGCCACAAGTTGCCACCATCCGCTTCAAAAGATGGCTGTTATGAAGACCTTGATCCACCGAGCCGACTGGGTCTTAAATAGGTGAGCTCAGGGCTTCTCTCATCAGTCATTACTTGAAGACGGCCAGAAGACTCTCTGGTATCCCGGCACGATGAGTTTGAGAGCCCGCCAGACCTCATGGACTGTGACAGCAGCCGTTGGGCGGCGCGCACAACCTACTAGCGCTAGAGCCCTGTATTGGGAGAGTACCGCCAACCGGGCGAGCGCCGCCATTGTAGGCCTATCTCGCCATAGCAGCGCTATGGGCGGATCTGTTTAATTAGCGTTTATGATGAAGGTAACCAGTCCGAACATCTACATGGTATGGCAGTACATTAAGTAAACAATGAACTAAGGTTTTTAATCGTTTCATTACTTCTACTGCGAATGTTAAGGAAAAATTGGTAATCTGAGATCGAGATCAAAAGCTTTTATTTTTGAGCAAAGTAGTTGAAAATTGTTCGTGCGAAGTTTTGCTTTAATGATAAGAGACTTCAAGTAGTTTGAGTTAACGTATTTGATTCTAAGTACTGGTACTTATTATAATACAAATGTGTACTTTAGTTATTTAGACCGCTAAGAAAAAGAATAGAAATTACAAAATTACAAATTAATTTATTTGTCTAAAAATTTTGCATCTTAATATACCTTCACTGCGTTCATCAAGCCAGTACTACAACAACCGCATTTTGCTGAGGAATCCTTCTCTGCCTGACGGTTGTATTTTCTCAGAAGAATATAATATTTTAGTGGTTAAAAATACTCGCACAACTTTTTCCACAGCACTGACACGACGGAATAATTTGAACACTTTCATTGATTGATTTATGTGCAAACACTATCTGGAAATGTATAAAAACGTTTTGTCGAAATACATTGCGATAAATTTACGTAAATGAGTAAGATACGAATCTTTTTTATATACATACAATACCTGTAAACGGTACCTGGTTCTGCCTGTGCAGTCAGATTCACTTTCACACCCCTGTCTTTTGGTGTCTTTCGTTCCTTAATTTGAGGACGATGGCTATACTAGGTACCATATTAGGTTTTATTTTCTTAATGCCATCCTTGCGGTTTGTCTCAAACTGATCAGGTGTAAAAGAAAGATAAAAATGAAAACCTATGTTAAACTATAATGTAATAGTTGGACATGGGAAAACTTAAACATCTGACGGTTTCGGGACAAATGAAACCGTACAGTGTGAGGTTTCGAAACACTGTTTTAAAACCGTGAAACAAGTGTAAATTTTGTAATAGTATGGGCCTGACTACTGTACTGGTAACATCGTCAATGTGTACTGTATGATTATTCCTACAGAACCGTATAATTCGAGGCTAGCAATTGTGGGAGAAAAATTAAACTTTTATTCGGATGCGCGGCAGTTATGTTTCCTACACCGGCAAAATTTTACTTACCACTCCGTCGGCCTTACGTGGTTATGTTGTCAACAACAACACGATAGAAAATCATTGCCAAGATGTTTATATTCTTAGAAATCCGAATAGAATGACTTGATTTGTGTTTAGTACAGTTCGTGACGTAAATAATGCCGTTCCTGCTCTGTGGTTGACAGCTTCTTGTAAGCACCCTTGTTCGTTCAGTGAAAGTACTTGTCCTCGTTCAACGAAGATTTCATGACAAAACATTTGCATTGTAACGCGATTGGCTTATGCCAACGACACATGATTGCCAACATCATCACGCGAGGCCGCGAGGACGATAAGTAAAATTTAAACACTGTACCAAATGCACTGCTTTCGCAATAAGTGACGTTCCTGCTTTCAAATTAGCTAAGGACTGATGTTTTTACCTCTAATATAGTGGTTTTTATCAAAGTAGATGTAATTAATACATGTTGCTTTCCATTAATCTAGTGCCTAATGTTGATAGGTGTTGTGTGCTAACCTACATGTGATATTATCACATAACATTAACTGAGCTAACATTTTGGGAAGCTTTAAGTTTTTACACATTGTTATCGCACTGCTGGGTACTTAAGTAAAATAAACTGTATCTTAAAATTCGAGTTTTGTAGATCTATTTAATGAGCGGTTTCATTTACCGTCCAAACTTTCGTAATATGCAGGCTAAGTATAAATACGAAATTCGGCAAATACGGCACATTATGTTAGATTTTCATGTATTTAAATCTTTAAAAAAAAAATTTTCTCTTACATGTTTGTCCGTCCAGCATTGCTCACAAGAAACTTGTATGAACAGATAAACCTAGAAGTTTACTCGATATTTCAGTACAAATTTACTTACTTCGCAAAATTTTGCATTCTCGTATGGAAATGCATTTTTTCTTCCAATGCGGTATACCCACAATTCGTGTCTTTTCGCATCTCTTTCGCCCTGTGGAATGCGTAAAACGTGCTACTTCGGACTGTCTTATAACAATTCACTGCCAAGACTGCAGCATTTTTCACCATATAAAAATGGAATATGCTATGTTAAGCTCTTAATTTAATACATAATGAGTCTACACATTTCCAACACCTCTAAATGCTAAAATAACGGCTAATTAAGTGAAATATGCCATTTACGCTAATGGATTGCTTAGGCCTAAAATGGCAGACGTGCCCCACCCGCGCTCAACTGACCAATAGCAGCCGGCGGTCGTCGGCAAGCCACACATAAAAGGTAGGCGCTACTCTCCCAATACAGGGCTCTAACTAGCGCTGCCATCGCCACTAGAGCGCCATCAGAACTCTACGGGCCACCTGATGCCGGACACCACTCTCACTGACGAAACGTCACGCGGTCGTGGCGCACACGCGGCGCAGGTGTCTTGATTAGAACCTCCCCCCTCCTCCACCCCTTGCTCACGTCGCAGTAGAAAAAAAATCAAATGTTTGTAAATCTATCGGATCAAACTGTGTGGTCATCAGTCCGTAGCTTACAAACTACTTAAACCTAGGTAAACTAACCTAAGGGCAACACACACACCCATGGCCCAGGGAGGACTCGAACCTCCACGGTGAGCAACCGCGCGCTCCGCAGCGAGACGCTTTAGACCGCTCGGATACTCCACCGCGGTTATGAGAAAGACATGCTGTTACCAAAGACGATTTAACGCCGTTCGGTGAGCAATCATTTTTCTTCAATGTATAAAAATTTAGACTCAATGCTGATAGGTTGCAAATACGGTTTATTATAACTTTATGACCTGTTTCGGGCGCAGCCCTTCATAAGATGCACTGTGGAGGGAAGACATAATCATGAGCACAAAAAGAATATCTGCATAAAACGATGGATGATATAAAAGGTTATCTTAAAGCACGTTATACAAGAATGTAACATTAACAGTTCAAGCCTTCGGCATACGAGAAGTGGATACAATGAAAACAGTTACGTGAATGAGCCCATGAATGTGCTTGTGACAAAGTAAACATTGACGCCACCATATTGGGGGGGGGGGGGGGGGCTATACGTGGTGCTTAATACAATATTATTAAAGAGGAATACATTAAAAATGTTCAAATGTTTGTAGAGCTTATGGGACTTAACTACGGGATTATCAGTCCCTAAACTTACAAACTACTTATGAACTAGCTAATACTAAGGACGGCACAATAGCCGGCCGCGGTGGCCGAGGGGACTAAGGCGCTCCAGTCACGGTCTGCACGGCCACTGCGGTCGGGGGTTCGAATCCCCCCTCGGGCATGGATATTTGTGCCGTCCTAGTTCGTAAGTAGTTCATAAGTAGTTTGTAAGTTTAGGGACTGATGACCCCGTAGTTAAGTCCCATAGACTATACAAACATTTGAACATTTTTGACGGCACAAATATCCATGCCCGAGGGGGGGGGGGGATTCGAACCCTTGACCGTACTGGCCGTGCAGACCGGGACTGGAGCGCCTCAGTCTCCTCGGCCACCGCGGCCGGCAATAAATTAAAATGGCTCAAAATAAGACAAAGGGATTTTTTTACAGAGTGATATATTCAGCATAAAAGAGGGCTTCACCCATGTCATTCCATACAATAAAAAGAATACAGTACAATTGACAATCAAATGTGCAAGTTGCGTATTTTTTACGCAATCAGACCGATAAATAAATCGTGGAATTACATGGGTGAAGCCCTATTTTATGCGGTATATGTCACTTAAAAAAATCTCGTTGTCATTTGAGCCTTTTTAATTTATTCTTTTTTAATAATATTGTATTAAGCACCGTGTATAGCTCGCCACCTGGTGGCAGCAGTGTTTACTTTGTCAGGAGAACATTGATGTGCTCATTCATGTAACTGTTTCTACTGTGTCTACTTCTCTTTCTTGTATACCTAAGGTTTGTACTGTTGCCGGCCGCGGTGGCCGCGGGGACTAAGGCACTTCAGTCACGGTCTGCACGGCCACTACGGTCGGGGGTTCGAATCCCCCCTCGCGCATGGATATTTGTGTCGTCCTTAGTTCGTATGTAGTTCATAAGTAGTTTGTAAGTTTAGGGACTGATGACCCCGTAGTTAAGTCCCACAAGATTTACAAACATTTGAATTTGAACATTTGTTTGTACTGTTTATGTTATCATTTATCAAAGCAAGATTTATTAGTCTCTAGCGAGTTTTTGCGATCGTCATATGAATAAAACTCATGAGTATCCGTCTCCAGATCGCTTTTATTTTCTAAAACATGACCGGTTTCGGGACAGCTGCCCATCTTCAGGTCTGTTAAACAAATGTTACAACTGAATATAAGCTACTATTTACAAAGTATGATATCAAAAAGGAAAAACATTAAACACATACCAAATTTTTGAAGTTACAGAGTAACCTGTCCTGTGATGAACGAATGTTCACAGTCGTTACTAAAACATAGTAGCTTCCTGAGGCTTTATATAATGTACTTAAAATCATCTGATTGGTGGGGGATCATTTTTGTTAAAATTATTCTCAATAAGTAATTATTACAGGAAGAGGATTGAGGCTTTTGAAATGTGGTGCTACAGAAAAATGCTGAAGATTAGGTGGGTGGATCTCGTAACTAATGAGGAGGTACTGAACAGAATTTGAGAGAAAAGAAATTTCTGGCATAACTTGACTAAAAGAAGGGGTGGATTGGTAGGACACATTCTTAGACATCAAGGAATTGTGAATTTAGCGTTGGAGAGAAGTGTGTCGGGTAAAAACCGCAGAGGAAGACCAAGAGATGGATACAGTAAGCAGATTCAGACAGATGTAGATTGCCGTTTTTATGTGGAGATGAAGAGGCTTGCTCAGGATAGGGTATTGTGGAGAGCTGCATCAAACCAGTCTCCGGACTGAAGACCACAACAACAAGTAATTATTGACTTACATATAAAAGCAATTCTGAGGTCAAGGTGTAAGCTAGTAGTTAAGGTATAAAACAGCAGTTGCAAATGAGATACACGGCTGTAAAACTATAAAAGGATGTAGAAATAAGATAAAATTGGGTTCTGGATACATATAATAACACTTTAAGTGAAACTGTTATTGAGTTAAAAAATAAAATATTTATATATATAAAATAAAAATATGGTTAAATATTAAAATCTCTTAAAAAGGTTTAAAAAATATTGTGGACAATGTCTTCTTTCCCGTCTGCGGAGGAGGCTTCAGTGTGTCAGGCAGCAGTAGCGTCGCCGAAGTTTCCTCCGCCTCGCCGTGTCCCATTCACCGCCGCCAGTGTGCTGAGGGCCGCCGTAGCTGGTGTTTGGCAGCGCGTTCCATTCCAGGCAAGGCTACAAAGTGTCTTTAAATATTTCAAAAAAGTTTTTATGCATGATCTGTCTGCTCATTTAGAAGTTTGTCCGGGTCTTTCTCCTTGTGCGCATATACTTCAACCTCTTCAAGTACTTTTAAATGAAAGCTTTTTGGTGCCCTGTATAACACTTCCATTTGCTCGCTTATAGTGCTAACTTGGTGTTTGTTGTCTTTGGCATGCTCTCCAAATGCTTTACCATTGCTGTTATTGCAGTGCTCTTCAAAGCGGACTTCAAAGTTGCGTCCAGTTTGCCCTGTGTAATATTTATCACAGCTGGCGCATTTAATCTTATATACCCCAGAGTTGCGATACTTCGTAAATGCCGGCCGCGGTGGCCGAGGTGACTGAGGCGTTGCAGTCACGCTCAGCACGGGGGTTCGAATCCCCCCTCGGGCATGGATATTTGTGCCGTCCTAGTTCGTAAGTAGTTCATAAGTAGTTTGTAAACTTAGGGACTGATGACCCCGTAGTTAAGTCCCATAAGTTGTACAAACATTTGAACTTCGTGAATTTTTTCGAGGTAGGTCTATACCTTAATCTTTGTGCCATTTTCCCATCATTTTTGAACGCCACCCCTATGTTTCTCGGAAAGTGTTTCGCAATTCTCTCCGACACACGTTCTCTGTATGTTAAAGTGACAAACTTCTTTTTATCTTTAAATATTGTTATTGTCAGTGGATTTGTTTTCAATTTTATTGAACATCCGCATGACATCTTGCATCTTATACCCATTGGCTGCGGCTACCTGTTTTATAATGTCTATTTCCTTTTGTAATTCTTCCTCGGCAAGTGGTAGTCTGAGTCCTCTGTTGCACATTTAGTAGAAGTATGATCTTTTGTGCTGTGCTGCGTGTCGCGATGTCGCTCCTATAATGCTATCAGAGTATGACTCTTTTCTGTACACACTGAATGCGTGTCTCTCTTCGTCATTTCTTATGATATCATACTTTGTAAATAGTAGCTTATATTCAGTTGTAACATTTGTTTAACAGATCTGAAGATAGGCAGCTGTCCCGAAACCGTTCTTGTTTTAGAAAATAAAAGCGATCTGGAGACGGATATTCAAGAATTTTACGTTATCAAAAAAATGTTCAAATGTTTGTTAAGCTTATGGGACTTAACTACGGGGTCATCAGTCCCTAAACTTACAAACTACCTATGAACTACTTACAAACTAGGACGGCACAAATATCCATGCCCGAGGGGGGATTCGAACCCCCGACCGTAGTGGCCGTGCTGACCGTGACTGGAGCGCCTCAGTCACCTCGGCCACCGCGGCCGGCTTTACGTTATCATTGTTGTATAGTGTACTGTAAGATAACATTTTATATCATCCATATTTTTATGCAGATACCCTTTTTGCTCATGATTGTGTGTTCCCTTCACAGTGTATCTGAAGATGGGCTGCGCCTGAAACGTTATTGATCGTTGCGGTATTTCCAACATATCAGCATAATGTCGAACGTTTTATACATGCCGTTACGGCTTGAGAACAGCCCCAATCTAAGTACACCACTGAGGCCTATGTACACTGTTTAGTATGCAATGTGTTCCATGTGCAGGTGCTTCAGCCTTTTCTTTCTTCTAGAGTCTTCATGGTCGCCATAATGGGATTGATCACTCCTTATATGCGCGCTCTGTTATATGCCAAAAATAAAGTAAGTGTTCGAACCTTATGAACTGCCAGTATACGCTATATATTAGGCGCGTAAGTATGCCTTCTTGCTAATATACCGATAGCATTGTAGCCAAAACGTATCATCCATTTCCTGATACCTTGTTTGACCACATTTTTGTGGACACTTTTCGTATAGGCCAACATTAACGAATATTGTGTTATTCTCATTTATGAAGTTAAAGAGGTGCAAGCCTTAGGCTATTCACTATGTATTGAATAGTCTGACGAGCAGAACACACGAAGTGAAAGGAGATTTGTTAAAGTACTCGGGAATAGCTTTCTTGGTATCATAGGGAGTCATAATGGCGGACTGCATGACAGACATAGTAATACATGTAGAAAATATCTGAGGGCGTTGGTTTTAAGTGCTACTCTGACAACAAGTGCGAGTGCGAGGTAGCAAGTTGAATCTCTAGAGTTAAAAGTTATGGCAAGAAAATTATTAGCTGCTAATGACATACAATGTTGGTCAGGAGGGCGACAGGAAATCAGTGTTCAGGAGGAGCAAAGATCGACTTCCACGGGATGTATGTATTACACTTCACAAAGTGGACATCGTCGACTTGCAAGAAACGTTCAAAACAAACCATGAAATTGTTTTTCTCTGTATGCCTGTGAAACATATTCATGCATTATATGCTGCTACGGTTTAATGAATAGGCGGTTTCACGATAAGCTGCAAGACAGGCTGTTCCCCATTTGGTTGGAAGCCATCACATTGTATTAGTTTTCGTCTCCCCCTTCCACCAATATGATTCTGTGCGTACGCATATCTTAACGGCGGATACCTAGCTGAATGTCCTGCGCCGTTTTTAAACGTCAAGGAGTTGGCCTTCTTCTTGATGATGCGAACCTTTGTGATTCCTGTGGAGCAGCATTTTTCATACACTGTGCATGGTGCAAATTAATAGTTTGTTTCCAACATTTCTTCGATATCTACGATGTCCATTTTGTGAAGTGTAAAAAAGTGTAAAGCAATACGTTCATCGATAGTAAAATATAATATAGGTACCTGGTTTATTATGTTTGTGGAGAGCTAAAAATGTTAAAATTTTTGTAATCCTATGGAACCAAACTACGTTCCTCATCAAACTACTTAAACTACCGGGTGATCAAAAAGTCAAGCCGGCCGCGGTGGCCGCGGGGACTGAGGCGCTCCAGTCACGGTCTGCACGGCCACTATGGTCGGGGGTTCGAATCCCCCCTCGGGCATGGATATTTGTACCGTCCTAGTTCGTAAGTAGTTCATAAGTAGTTTGTAAGTTTAGGGACTGATGACCCCGTAGTTAAGTCCCATAAGCTTTACAAACATTTGAACATTTGATCAAAAAGTCAGTATAAATTTGAAAACTTAATAAATCACGGAATAATGTAGATAGAGAGGTAAAAATTGACACACATGCTTGGAATGACATGGGATTTTATTGGAACAAAAAGAAAAGTATTGCTAGACGCGTGAAAGATCTCTTGTGCGCGTCGTTTGGTGATGATCGTGTGCTAGGCCGCCACTTTCGTCATACTTGGCCTCCCATGTCCCCAGAACTCAGTCCGTGCGATTATTGGCTTTGGGGTTACTTGAAGTCGCAAGTGTATCGTGATCGACCGACATCTCCAGGGATGCTGAAAGACAACATCCGACGCCAATTTCTCACCATAACTCCTGACATGCTTTACACTGCTGTTCACAACATTATTCCTCGACTACACCTATTGTTGAGGAATGATGGTGAACATATTGAGCATTTCCTGTAAAGAACATCCTCTCTTTTCTTTGTCTTAATTTGTTATGCTAATTATTGCTCTTCTGATCTATGAAACGGCACATGTCGGACTTTTTATGAACTTTAGTGTTTTTTTTATATAATAAAACCTCATGTCATCCCAAGCATGTGTGTAAATTTTTACATCTCTATCTACATTATTCCGTGATTTATTAAGTTTTCAAATTTATACTGACTCTTTGATCACCTGGGAAGTTAAACTAATTTGAGAACAACATACACATCCATTCCCGAAGGAGGATTCGAACGTCGATCGGCTACTCCCGCGCGGCTTGTGGAGAGCGATGTGTTTCTTAATATACAGGGTGAATCTAAATCCGCGCACTCTGGCTTCGCAGCGCGATTCCTCACCTGCCAACAATGAATAATGTCTCCTACATAATTTCATCCTGCGCATATTTCCGCCAGTAAATGGACATCAAAGACTGAGATAGCTGTGTGTTCCATACGTCAGTGTGTTTCATAATTACACCAACAAACTTGTAAGGGATGTATTAGGCGGCCTGAGGAACAAAATGAGCATGGAAGCCCATGCCGCCATTTAACGACGCTACGGAGAGTCCAAGTTACAGGCACCAGTTACTGCCGCTAGACATCCCCTCCAGCAACTTCGAAGCCCTGTAGCGTCATTGGATGATGTTTCCGGGAATGGGTTTCTATGCTCACTTTGTTCCTCAAGACACCTTCCCTAGAAGTTTGTTGGTGTAATAGCGTAATACTGAAACACACTGACGTATGGGACACACACCCCTCTCAATCTTCAAATTCCATTCACTGCCGGAAATATGCGCAGCACGAAATTTTTAGAGACATTTTTTTTATTGTTAGCATGTGAGGAATCTTGCTGCGAAGCCGGAGTGCGTGAATTTAGGTTCACCCTGTATATAACAATACACCTTCTTGAGGTTATTGAGCCAAGATCGCCAATATCGTATTATTTGTCTTTACCGGTTTCGATGATATATACTATTTTTTTCAGAAGGATATTTTAAAGCCATGCATCCTTCTGAAGATGATGATATATATCATTGAAACCGGTAAAGACAAATAAATAATACGATATTGGCGATCTTGGCTCACTAAGATGTATTGTTTAAAATAATAGAAAATAAATTGATGCTAAATCAAAGTATGGCTCAGTTCTCACATAATTGCACAAAATGCGCATACGATAAGACGGGACTACAGGTCCTCAAAGTAGTGCCCAGCTATTGTAACCACAGGCTGCCAACGATGTAAGAGGCGCTGAATACCATCTGCCTCAGCATTTGCCCCAACGTGCCTGAATCGGGTCATCTATTAGCATACAGCGGTGTTCTTCGACCTTTTCGAATTTGCGATACCCTTCCAAAAATAAATATTCTGGAGAACACTACTCCCGTAATTATTGCGTACCCTAACAAAACTATTTTGGAGTCTCATAGGTAACGAATTTAATTTTACTTCTGTTGATACAACTTTCTTGTCAATTTAGACGTTGCTTTTACGTATTTTTCGGAATAGAAGGGATTATACCTTTTTTTTTTACTTTTTTCTTGACAGAAATATAAATAGCTGATAAATTTCTCTCGGGCTTCCATCCGCGTCAGGTGGTTTGATCTCCACGAGCTTTTGGCCGAAATCTCCTCTGCCATTGTCAAGTGGCGACTGTCTTATCATTGTTACCGCCGTCCTTGTATACCTGCGCGGCTCACTGTGACGTCACTGGTGCTCAGCCGCATCGCCATATATGGCAATGTTTTTGCCGCGTGCCTGCCGCGCCCGCTTCAACCGTCAGATGGCCGGGTCCCAAGCTGTGCTCAACTCCAAGCCGCCGTCTTTATTAAGAGATTTTTCAGATATTATGATTTCGATAGCCTCTTTTATTACGCTATCCCAGAAAGTATTCGTCCTGGTAATGACTGATGTATCCTCGAACGCAATGCTCCGCAATTTCTGATTTCTCGGGATAACGTAGACGGAAACATCTTTCATGTTCAGCACAGCGCTGTGCAATATTGCACATTGTATGACCGATGTAGAACTGTCCACACCCACACGGTATCATGTACACATCTGGCGTTCTAAGGCCTAGAGCATCTTTCACGGGTCTCATGATCTATCGCAATCTTGTAGGAGGCCCAAAGACCGTGTCGATTTCGTGTCTTTTAAGAACCCGGCTAATCTTTCCTGTTGTTGTTGTGGTCTTCAGTCCGGAGACTAGTTTGATGCAGCTCTCCACCTTGTTCTATCCTGAGCAAGCCTCTTCATCTCCTCATAAGACCTGCAACCTACATCCCTTTCAATTTGCTTATTGTATTCATCTCTTGGTCTCCCTCTGCGATTTTTACCCCTACACATTTCCCCTCCAACGCTAAATTCACGATTCCTTGATGTCTAAGAATGTGTCCTACCAGTAGATCCCTTCTTTTAGTCAAGGAATACCAGAAATTCCTTTTCTCCCCAATTCTGTTCAGTACCTTCTCATTATTTTCGATATCCACCCACCTAATCTTCAGCATTCTTCTGTAATACCACAAAAGCCTTTATCCTCTTCCTGTCCGCACTGTTTATAGTCCATGTTTCACTCCCATACAAGGCAACACTCCACGCATATGCCATCAGAAAAGACTTCCTTACATTTAAATTAATATTCCATGTTAACAGAGTTCTCTTTTTCAAAAACGTTTTTCTTCCCATTGCCATTCTGCATTTTATATCCGATGTACGGCGACCATCGCATGTTCTTTTACTGCCCAAGTAACAAAACTCATCTACCACCTTTATTGTTTCGTTACCTAATCTAATTCCTTCAGCATCGCTAGATTTTCTTAGATTGCACTCCATTACCCTAGTTTTGCTCTTGTTAATGTTCATCTTATATGCACCTTTCTGCACACTGTCCATTCCGTTCAGCTTCTCTTCCAGGTCGTTTGCTGTCTCTGACAGAATTACTATTTCTTCGGCAAAACGCAATGTTTTTGATTCTTCACCCTGAACTTTAATTCCTTCTCCATATTTCTCCTTGCTTTCCTTTATAGCTTGCTCATTGTGCAAATTGAATAGCATTGGAGAAAGTCTACTTTCCCAACCTCTGCTTCCCTTTCGTGGCCGGCCGCAGTGGCCGAGCGGTCTGCGGCGCGCCAGTCACAGTCTGCACGGCCGCTACGGTCGAGTTTCGAATCCCCCCTCGGGCATGGATTTTTGTGTCGTCTTTTGTATAAGGTAGTTCATAAGTAGTTTATAAGTTTAGGGACTGATGACCCCGCAGTTAAGTCCCTTAAGCTTAACAAACATTTGAACATTTTCCCTTTCATGCCCTTCGACTCTGATACCTGCTGTCTGGTTTTTGTACAAGTTGTAAATAACTTTCCTTTCTCGTTACTGGGTGAATTCTTGGACCACATCAACTGCAAAATAAATTTCACGAGGGTAGTAGAGAGTTATGGTGCCCTGCAGTTCCTTGACGTTCTTGTCAGGTGCAAAACAAATGGATGCCTTAGCCATAGTGTCTACCGGAAACCCACCGATACGGATCTGTATCTGCAGACTGCGAGCCACCACACCCATCGCAGAAACGGTCTGCTCTAAGAACGCTGGTGCACAGGGCAGTAGTAGTCTCGGACAGTGAACATGTGCAGAAGGAACTGAGCCACTTACGGAAAGTGTTTAAGAAAAATAGCTACAGCAACCGCCAGATAACACAAGCCCTCCAACCGAGGACACGCAAGCAGGAGACCGTCGAGGAGGAGACGAAGAAGTTTGCATTTTTGCTGTTTTGTGGCTTGGTGGACAGTTCTACATCGGACAGACAGTCCGCAATTTGAACAGCGCTGTGTTGAACATGAAAGATGTTTCCGTCTACGTTATCCCGAGAAATCAGCCATTGCGGAGCACGCTCTAGAAAACTAACATCGCATTGCGTTCGAGGATACATCAGACATTACCAGAAAGAATACTTTCTGGGATAGCGTAATAAAAGAGGCTATGGAAATCAAAATATCTAAAAAGTCTCTTAATAAAGACGGTGGCTTGCAGCTGAGCACAGCTGTAGATTATTTTCCGAATATCTTAGATTTAATTTTCGCAAAGATGAGTTTGAAAGGAAACAGATCACCGGAGCTGTATTCATAGATCTGACAGCAGCTTACGATACTGATAATCATAGGAGACTTCTTATGAAGCTGTATAATGCCACTAAAGATTACCAACTTACATGTTTAATAAGGAATCTCCTTAAAAACAGAAGATTTTTTGTTGAATTTCAGGGACAAAGAAGCAGACAGAGATCGCAAAACAATGGATTACCCCAGGGAAGTGTGCTTGCTGCAGCCTTGTTCAACATCTATACAAATGATCAACCACTACCTGAAGGAACTCAGAGCTTCATCTATGCGGATGATTGTGCTATCACCGCCCAAGCCCACTGCTTCGAAACTGTTAAAGAGAATCTGACAAAAGCATTAAGAGAAATGTCAGCTTATTACAGGGAGAATCAATTGAGACCAAATCCTGGGAAAACACAGACTTGTGCTTTCCACCTCAAAAACAGGCAGGCAGCTAGAACCCTCAAAATTACCTGGGAAAATACCAAACTAGAACACTGTACATATCCAAATACCTAGGAGTCACCCTGGACCGTGCATTATCCTACAAGAGGCACTTCCTGAATACTAAGCAAAAAGTTGCAGCTAGAAACAATGTCATCAGAAAGCTGACAGGCACAACATGGGGAGCAGCGTGGAGCAACACTGTAAGAACCTCTTCCCTAGCACTAAATCCTATAATGTTCGAATACAGCATTAGTAATGAGCTTCTTGATGCTGTCGCGTCGTTCAAATATCTAGGCGTAACATTGCAGAGCGATATGAAATGGAACGAGCATGTAAGGACAGTTGTGAGTAAGGCGACTTCGGTTTATTGGGAGAATTTTGGGAAGATGTACTTCACCTGTAAAGGAGACCGCGTATAAAACGCTTGTACGACCACGTCTTGAGTATTGCTCAAGTATTTGGGATCCGCAGCAGATCGGTTTGAAGGAAGACATAGAGGCGGTTCAGAGGTGAGCAGCTAGATTTGTTACCGGTAGGTTCGACCAATGCGCGAGTGTCACGGAAATGCTCCGGCAACTCAATTGGGGATCGCTGGAAGAAAGACGACGTTCTTTTCGTGAATTTTTGTTAAGTAAATTTAGAGGGCCGGAATTTGAAGCTGAGTGTAGTACGATCTTGCTGCCGCCTACTTACATTTCGCGTAAAGATCACAAAGACAAGATAAGAGAAATTAGGGCTCGTACGGAGGCATATAGGCATTCTTTTTTTCCTCGTTCAATTTGGGAGTGGAATAGGAAAGGAAATGCCTAGTAGTGGTACAGTGTACCCTCCGCCACGCACCTTACGGTGAATTGCGGAGTATGTATGTAGATGTAGATGTAAGTTACTCTGCCGGAGAATATGCAAGTCCAGTGTGGTTCAAATCCAGCCATGCCAAAATAGTAGATGTTGCTCTTAACGATACTTGTCGCATTATCACTGGATGCCTAAAGCCCACTCCTCTGAATAAACTGTACAGTCTTTCGGGCATTGCACCTCCCGACAACCATCAAGAGGTAGGCAGCAAAAAGTGATAGGGGAAAATCAGAAACTTCTGAAGCCCATCCCCTACATGGACATCAACCAGCAAACCAACGACTAAAATCCAGGAAGAGCTTCCTTAGATCTACGGAGCAGCAATCCCGAACCGAACTATAGTGTGCAAGGTATACCGGTACTGCAGGATGGTTTACGCCATGTGAAAAACTACCACCCGGTTTTACAGGGAATTGGAGGACATGGAGATCACTCAACAGACTACAATGTAATCTGGCTAAATGGGACTTCCTAGTGGAGTGGTCACTCTGTGAATGTGGAGCAACGCAGACGGCCTCCCACCTGCTCCAGTGTACCCAGTGTCCAGCAACAGGCACACCAGAAGATCTACTACATGCAACACCATATGCAATACAGGTCGCTAACTTCTGGGCAACAAAAGTGGAAATAATTGTCGTGTAAATTTGATGTATTCACATCACATGTAAATATTGTACATTAGTTTATAGCCGGCCGCGGTGGCCGAGGGGACAGAGGCGCTTCTGTCACGGTCTGCACGGCCACTACGGTCGGGGGTTCGAATCCCCCCTCGGGCATGGATATTTGTGACGTCCTAGTTCGTAAGTAGTTCATAAGTAGTTTGTAAGTTTAGGGACTGATGACCCCGTAGTTAAGTCCCATAAGCTTTACAAACATTTGAACATTAGTTTATACATTCTAACTGCTTCTGACATGAATAAATAAATAATTGCATCTTCTTCATTTGCCGATCGATTCAGGCTTTGATGTTATTCGTCGTTAACAGGCTGACTTTACTATAAAACAATCTGTGTTCTGTTCAATTGAGAATTAATGTTAAACAATGAATTAAATCCTTTACACATAAGTATCACTTGTCCCTTTGTATTACAGAACATTCAGACATGGTCGGCCGCGGTGGCCGAGGGGACTGAGGCGCTCCAGTCACGGTCTGCACGGCCACTACGGTCGGGGGTTCGAATCCCCCCCTCGGGCATGGATATTTGTGCCGTCCTAGTTCGTAAGTAGTTCATAAGTAGTTTGTAAGTTTAGGGACTGATGACCCCGTAGTTAAGTCCCTTAAGCCTAACAAACATTTGAACATTTTTGAACATTTAGACATGCAGAGGTATGACTGTTCTAGCGGCGACCCTCCCGACCAAGTCTTTGCGACCGCATTGGAGGTCGCGACCCATAGGTTGCAAACACTGGCGTACAGGATTAACAATGTCCTCTCGGTTGCAAATAGCCTACCACGTACTGATTCCTTAAAATTTATAATGCGATCAAACACAGGGCGAAATGTCGGGAGAGTACTGTGGTGCTCCATTTTTTTTCCATCCCCAACGTCTCACTAGCTGCCCTACACACTCTACTTTATGTAGCCTTGCGTTTGAGAGCTAAAAATACCGATAGTACGCCCTTCGACTTTGATCTCAATCCAAAGAGTGAGGAACCACTGCGTGGTAGGCGGTTTGCAACACGAGAGTACATAGATAATGCTTTGGGCGAATAGGTGACCCGATTCAGACATGTTGAGGCTAGTGCTGAGGCAGATGGTATTCAGCGTCAACCACATCGTTGGCAGCGTGTGGTGACAGCAGGAGCAGTGGCAGACTAAGGGGGTTGGCGAGAGGGGCGGACCGCATTGGACCTCTCGACTTGGGGGTCTCAAAATATCTAGAAAGCAATTCTTCTTCTTCTTTTTTTTCGCCCTTGGCCTCCAAATATGAAAAGTTACTAATACATTTATTTCCAAGTGGACGGGGGTCCCTCATTTTGTTTTGCCGCCGCCCCAGGTCTCCGACAGCCTTATTCCCCCAATGAGCAGGGGACTAGTTTGAGGGTCTGTAAGCCCAGGTTTTTCATCTCATCTGTATGTGTACTGTGTTGTCATTCTTTGCACTGTGAAGCCGATATTTCCCTGTATACTACTTAATAAATTAGTGTGTTACGGTACTTCAGCGCTATTCATTGCTCACACATGTAGTTAAAACCTTCTCCTTTCGTCTGTATATGTCACATACAGTAGATGAATTTTGTTATTTGGTTAACAAGATAACTTCTGATGGCCGAAGTAAAGAAGATATAAAATGTAGAGTGGCTATGGGAAGAAAAGAATTTCTAATGAAGCGAAACTTGTTAACATCCAATATTAACTTAAATGTTAGGAAGTCCTTTCTGAAAGCATTTGTCTGGACTGTAGTATTGTATGGGAGTGAAACGTGGACTGTAAGGAGTTCAGATAAAAAGATGATAGAAGCTTTTGAAATGTGGTGCTACAGATGAAAGATGAAAAATTAGATGGGTAGATCACATAACTAAAGAGGAGGTGCTTAACCGAATCGGGGAGAAAAGGAGTTTCTGGCATATATTGACTAAGAGAAGGGATAGGATTGATTGGACACATTCTGAGACCTCAAGGAATTGTCAACTTAGCATTAGAAGGAAGCGTGTGGGGTAAAAATCGTATAGGGAGACCGAGGGACGAATACAGTAAGCAGATTCAAAAGGATGTGGGTTGCCGAACGTATTCTTAGATGAAGGGACTTGCACAGGACAGGGTAGCGTGGAATGCTGCATCAAACCAGTCTGCGGGCTGAAGACCAGAATACAAGACACGTCACATTTTCCAACCGGACTGGTATCTGCAATGTTTCGAAGTTTTTACCTGGTTATTGGCAATAAAAAATTCAGAGGTATCTGTTCAATCAAGTTTCGGGCGTGAAGTCGCATAAAGTTTACTTCTTCTAATATTTCGGCTGAGAAACGTTCAGCCATCTTCAGAGACGAGTCGAAGACTGACGCTCCAGCATACGCTTCGTGCTTATAAACGCGCGGGTCGCGCAACTGCGCATGCGGCCACAGATACAACAAGGCGCCAAAGACAGCAGCACTTTTCGGTTCTATCAAGGATGAATTGGAGCTCCGGAAGGCTGGGGTTTACAAGATCCCTTGTTAATGTGGCCTTTCGTACATAGGACAGACGACGCGTACAGTCCAGGGAAGATGCACGGAACAACAGAGATATACCCGTCTTTTACAACGAAATAAATCGGCATTGGCAGAGCACTGTATTAATACTGGACATCTATGACGTACGAAAACGTCAAAATTTTAGCTTCCACTTCATCTTTCTGGGACTCAGTAGTGAAAGAATCAATAGAAATTCCCTATGGGACGAATTTAATTAACAGAGACAGTGGCTACAATTTAGATAAATCATGGAATCTGGCACTTTCTTTAATAAATTTACAAAGACGCCGCCACAGCACAGATCATAATACATCGATTTCTCCACAGTAATCCACAATGCAGCCACAGACATAATTTACACACACGTGTACTTCCTTGCCGCTGAGTAACGTCTTTGGCGCCTTGTTGTATCTGTGGCCGCATGCGCAGTTGCGCGGCCCGCGCGTTTATAAGCACGAAGCGTGTGCTGGAGCGTCAGTCTTCGACTCGTCTCTGAAGATGGCTGAACGTTTCTTAGCCGAAATATTAGAAGAAGTAAACTTTATGTGGCTGCACGGTCGAAACTCGTTTGAACAGTCATTGCGCCGCGAAAACATTAAGATGCACACTCAGAGGTATCTGTTTTTTCCATCCCTAGCGTCCTCGCACTCAAGGGGTTTCTGGCGAGATGAGGTCCGTAGTGGAAGGGAAATCGTTACGGGCAGCGCCAAAGAGGTGGAAAATGTGTAGTAAGGTACCCGGGATGTCGTCGTCGTCGACGGCGGCGGGCTCCGGAGAGGTGGCGGGGCTCTGCTGCCAGAGGGCGTGGCCGGCGAGCCCGATGTCGGAGGAGAAGCTGCCGCGGCGGCCCGAGTGGCTGGCGAGCACGATGTCAGAGGAGAAGCTGTCGCGGCGGCTGCTGAGCCTGCGCACGGCGCTGGGCAGCTTGCGGGGCTCCCTCAGCGGCGACGAGTAGTCGGCCGGCCGCAGAGACGTGTCCACCCACTCATCCTGCCGCTGCATGCCAAGCCGCGCCGCACCGCGCGCCACCCTGCGCACCACACGCACAACTGCACTACACGGCGCCCTCACACTATATAGACATGGGCACAGACAAATATATAATGGCACAGACAAATATATACAGACGGGAAACCTCCATAAGGGCCGGCTCCTACACTCAGGGGTGCGGGGAGGGAGGGTTTTCAGCAGTTCTGTAAGATGTTCCATGATGGCGCTGTGGTCAGAAGCAGCTCTTTAAACTGGACAGAGGAGGCGGCAGGTAGCGGCTGTCCCCACCACCACCTCCCCTCAAACGCCAGCAAGCCGGACACAGCCGTGGCCTAGTGGCAGGCCGCACGAGCTCTCCCCTCCGCCTTCCCTCCATGCTACCCTCTGACGTGCGAGAGGCACCCTAAGCCAGCGAACCACCTGACACCTACTAGCATCTTACGGAACTACGAGGGGAGCGTAGGACAGTGGTATAGTGGGGGCTACTCCTCTGTATATGTTACTCTGTGCCCTAAGCCAGGGAACCGCCTGACACCTGCTAGCATCTTACGGAACTATGAGGGGAGCGTAGGACAGTGGTTTAGGGAGGGCTACTCCTCTGCATATGTTACTTTGTGACATGGGCTATGAGCGTGCCAAGCCCCCACAATTCCACAAGTGGCCGACTGCGAACAGCGGTCAAACTTACGCACGAACTTTAAATATGTGTAAGACTCATTTGATTAGAATGTGTAATTATTCGACTTTAGTCGCGAAAACTATGTCAAATTGAAATATACAACTACAAAACAGCTTCAGACTCCTTGAATATACAGTAGTTATCGGTTGTGTGTAAATTTATTAGAATACGGTGTAGAAATTGGCCAACAGCGTTTCCTATTCCTAACGAAACCGAACTATAACACTTAGTTTTTTAGCGTTCTAAGTGCAGCATATAAATGGGATTTATCGTCAGACACGTTTTTTTGGAACTTTATCAGTATATTCAACGATTATGAATCTTTTGTACACATACTAACTTCGGAAGAGTTTCACACTTTACGTTTTTGCTTTAGTGCTGTGTTCTCGAATATTTAGATATTTCATAGCATCAAAAAATCAAACGGAGCTGCCTGAAACAGCTAATGTTAAAAAGCAATTGTGAAAGTGAAATATTCCATCAGATACTTAACTGAAAAATAGCTTTTTACTTTGTGAATACAGCAACCAGCCACTACCAAATTCTTTTAAGAACACGAAGTATACCAAAATTTTTCTTAACTAATGCATCTAACATTAGCATTAGGATATCTAGCAAGACTTTAGCACATTTAATGCTGTAAGCCAAATAGCTTACAGTAGCGTGAACTGCTCACAAGTCATCAACTGTTGTCATAGGGTTCAACTTCACAAAGTGCATCCAGTGTGGCTATGTGTCTTTCATTTATGGAACTAAACACAGTTCTGCAAACCCCTTTCAGTTGTTATACCTGTATATAAAGCAGATTACCTTCAAATCCTGCGTTATAAGTTCCTAATATTAATTTCATAAACAAAAATTCCAACTGCAGTGAGGCAACTAATCTCGTGCCCCCAATAGTTATTTTACACAATCATAAAATGAAACTTTTTGAACGTCATATCCACCAATACTGCCTAAAGTAGCTTCTTTTTAAGAGCTACCAGTATTGTAAAAGCCTATTATTTATTTCATTCAATCCTATGTTGCCTTGACTAACAGTCTGTAAAGCAAGAGTAACTATCTCTGAACACAAGTAGTAGGGCCACCTGTATTCCTGAGAAATATAAATGGGAAGACAGTATTCGTTCTTTTTATTCCTTTCTTAAATTGATTTATGCATTTAAACGCTGAGCAGCTCTTCAACATCATGCTACATGTGCACTGCAATAGGCAAACAATACAGACGTGACTATCAATTGTGTACATATACCGCAGCAGCTATTTAATACATGATTCACCTTCTAACAACACTCGCATTTATCTGACGCTTGCCACTACCATGGCGGCCGGCCGAAGGTTCAAATTATCCCGCGACAGCAGCGCCGTTAGGGAGTCTAGTTATTTTTACAAGGTCTTTGGAGCGCGCTCGAGAAACGCGCGACGCTAAGGCAAATTCTCGATATGTCGACAGTGGTGCGCTCTGTGGAGACTCAGCGAATCTACTTTACAAGGAAACACTGAGACAGAGCAGTCGCAATTGTTGTCTTTCTTACATGCAAGTTAGAAGTGGTACTTTTTACACACTAGTGTCAAGTACAAGGCTTTCTTCTATTTGTACTGAATTATTATTATTAGTAGTAGAGTGTTTCGCAGAAGACAAAAATCATAGGACTATTAACAAAACACGTATGTCACACGAAACGGAAACTTCATTCTTCCTGAAAACAAGTATGCATTCCGCATGTATTTATACTTAAATGAGAGAAAAAAGGCTAGAAAATATTACACTGAAAAATCTCCTTGCACACATTTACTTACAGTAGAAAAAAATTAGTCGGTATCGTCGGTTTCTGCTTCCGTCCTTATATCAGCTTAAAGCTCTGGTACTTTCTAAACACAGCTGCCACAATTTACAGATGCAATAGTAACTCTTGGTTGTTCCATCCTCATACTGCCCAAAAGTTTGGATAGTGTTAATTCTAATGCTTGTTGTATGCCGTCGGAGCTAAATTAAAAATTAAAGTTTTCCAATACTGCCAGACGGTTTCCAGAACTATCTAACGTTTTTATGGAATTCTCTTTTCATATAGTATGAATGGATAACATACGTGAAATCTTAGGTATTTTGTCTGACTTTCATTAATATAATAATGCACTTCTCTATTCTTGGACATGTGTGGTTGATTGTTGGATATATTATGTAACTTTAAATGTCTTATCATGTTCAAATGTTTGTTAAGCTTAAGGGACTTACCTACGGGGTCATCAGTTCCTAAACTTACAAACTACTTATGAACTACCTACAACTAAGGACGGCACAAATATCCATGCCCCAGGGGGATTCGAACCCCCGACCGTAGTGGCCGTGCAGACCGTGAGTGAAGCGCCTTAGACCCCTCGGCCACCGCGGCCGGCTGTCTTATCATGCCTGCTGCAGTTTATGCTATATTACGGAGCTTAAAAAGACATATATTGCAATAGACAGTATCTCCATTCTCCACGACTTTCTTTACGTGTAGCCGTATTTGAAAGAAAATCACAGCGAGATGTGAGCGGTGGCTGTCAGCATGAGCAGTAAGTAGCTTTAAGGTCATTCTTTTCACAGTGGCGTATCGTATCTAGAGCTACGTCTTCGGAAAACGCCGCAGTACGTAGAACGTATCCTGACCAGAGATACATTCCCTTCAAACCGAAAGCTACGTATTAAGAGCTACGATTTCCATCCCATTTTCATATATGCTCAGTTGGTGAGATGGTGTGCTAACTTCAATGTTGTTCGTGGATAGTACCAGAAATAGCGTTCAATGTGCCGTGGTGTGACCCCTTATATCAATTTCAGTGTGCCGTGGATGGACTGTAGTTCAAGTAGCAATAATAATGAACTATTGTTGTTGTATTCAGTCTCAAATAAATCGTACTGGCCGGCCGCGATGGCTGAGCGGTCTGCGGCATGTTAGTCACGGTCTGCACAGCCGCTGCGGTCGGGATTCAAATCTCCCCTCGGGCATGGATATTTGTAGCGTCTTTAGTATAAGCTAGTTAATAAGTAGTTTGTAAGTTTAGGGATTGATGACCCCGTAATTAAGTCCCATAAGCTCTACAAACATTTGAAATCGTACTGGGTTCATCCGATAAATGTTAGAACAATAGCGTACGGGAATAATACCACCTAATGCAAGATTTACAGCTTGACGATGAAAAGTTTAAAACTTATTTCAGGCTTAACGAAGAACAGTTCAATGACGTTTTATCCCTCATCAGCAATGACATTAAAAAACAGGATACAAATTACAGAAAATCAATACCTCCTGAAGAACGGCTAGCTATTTGTCTAAGAAAGTGTCCTACCAAGCGATCCCTTCTTTTAGTCAGGGTATGCCAAAAATTCCTTTTCTCACCAATTTTGTTCAGTACCTCTTCATTAGTTATGCGATCTACCCACCTAATCTTCAGCATTCTTCTGTAGCACCACATTTCAAAAGCCTCAATTCTCTTCCTGTCCGCACAGCTTATCGTCCATGTCTCACTCCCATACAAGGCAGCACTCCAGACAAATGCCTTCAGAAAAGACTTCCTTACACTTAAATTAATATTCGATGTTAGCAAATTTCTCTTTTTCAAAAATGCTTTTCTTCCCATTGCCATTCTGCATTTTATATCCTCTGTACTGCGACCGTCATATGTTATTTTGCTACCCAAGTAACAAAACTCATCTACCACCTTCATTGTTTCGTTACCTAATCTAATTCCTTCAGCATCGCCTGATTTTCTAAGACCGCATTCCATTATTTTTGTTTTGCTCTTGTTAATGTTCATTTTATACGCTCTCTTCAACACACTGTCTATTCCATTCAACTGCTCTTCCAGGTCCTTTGCTGTCTCTGACTGAATTACAATGTCATCAGCAAAACGCAATGTTTTTATTTCTTCCCCCTGAACTTTAATCCCTATTGCATATTTTTCCTTGCTTTCCTTTACCGCCTGACTGTAACAAAATGAATCTGTGACGATCAAGAGACAAGCTACCTTCGGGTCATATGACATTGGAAGCAGCACCCCATCCTGATATTACACATGTGCAAATGCTTCTCTCTCCCACATCTTGTCAGAAGGTTAACTATTTGTTGCAACGAAGAGTATAAACGTCATTTACCCTCAAAATCGTGACAGATTTGCTAAAACGTACGAAGATATATGGCAACTACAGGACAAAAGTCATCGTTGTTCCCGTATCTGTTAAAAAGATTGGGTTAAAAAAATTGCTTGTAGTCGATCTGGAACCCAATACCTTCGACGGCAAACGCGATGCCGCTAACCACACGGCTATCTTGTTAGGTGGAGAGTAGTGATTTCATTCTTATTCACGATCGGAGCTTCTGAAGGATTTTACAGTTGATGCGTCTTTAATTTATAGTTTCTAATGTTTATTAGATTTTTAAATCATTACAGTTCATTCTACCACTTCCAGACAAGATACTTAACTTTTCAACATTACGATGTATGGGGGTTCTGCTCACTGCAACATTATTCTCCTGGGGCGTCGTGGTAGAAAGAAATACTCGTATGTACAATTTTTCATTTCTTCTTTAATTTGCAATCAAACTACTTCTCCACCAAAACATTACAACTTTATAACATACGTAAACAATTTAACACAGTGACATACATTCCAAAGCACATAACGATCGCCAAAACTGGAACTCCCCCACGCAAGGCAGTGAGACAAATATATAACATTGACAATAATGGCATTACATTACGCATTGTTCATAACAATTGAATATACTAATTTACAATTACCAAACACAACAGTAAAACATTTCATGTACACAAAAATAATCACAATATAAAATGAAAGCAATACATAAACTAATTTTAGTTGGTGCATATTTTTAAGTTTTAATCTGGGAACTTGCTGTTTGACAACAAAGTGCGATGTTAAATGTCAATTACTTTATTAATGAGTACATCATGCATGTTCCTAACATGTATTTAACTATCAAATATCTTCGCAAATCTGAAAAAAGTTCAAAATCTCATGTCAGTCAATATATACAAAAAATAACATTATTCAAATCTCGACTATTACATTAATTAACACACTTAACTGGTCAACACAACTTGTTTATGAGCCTAACATATATAGAATGCTATTTATTTTCATGTTTCCATGATTTACAAAAGTTTTTACAATTCACCTGTTTTGTTATTGAAATAATGTACAATGACGAAACTATTGTTTATAGAACTGTCTGGAAACCTGATATGCTAATCTCTTAATTAATGAAATCTATCACTTGTTTTAATCACAATATCACCGAGACACTGACCTACACTGATTCCTAGGCTGGCTATATCGTTTGTAGTGATGGGAACAATCGAATGAAAACAATCGATTCATTCGGTTGTTGGGAAAAAATCGATCATTCGGTTGTAGTTTCTCGTATCGGTTGAATTATTCATTCGTTCTTCTGAGTGAAACCAGTCGGTGGGACCAACCGAATGAAACAACCGATTCAGTCGGTTGGACTATTCATTCGTTCTTTTGAGTTAAACCAGTCGGTGGTATCAACCGAATGGAAAAATCGACGCAGTCGGTTGGACCACTCATTCCTTTTCTTTTGAGTTAAATCAGTCGATGGGGCCAACCGAATGAAAAAATTGACACAGTACGTTGGCCTTTTCATTAGTTCTTTTGAGTGAAACCAGTCAGTGGGAGCAACCGAATGAAAGAGTCAATCGGTCGTAGTTTTACTTTTTTTTTTTCGAATGAAAGTAGTCTGTGGGAACAACCGAATGAAAACATGCGACACTTTTGCAGTTTTGTACATTGACTGAATTATCATTCTTTCTTTTAAAGTGAAAAGAGGCAGTACGTTTTTCGCGGGGAGTGGGGACTCGAGAGGGGGTGCTGCCTCGCTTGCGTTTCCACTGCTGACAGCGCCAGCAGGCGCGCGCCAAACTCCACACAACAGTGTCTGGCGGCGTCGCAGGGCGTGCCATCGCCGATTGTTGTCGGTTACTTACTGTCTCAATAAAGAAGCGTCGAAACTACAGGGTGTTCCAAAATGATCGCTACAAGTTTAATCTCGCATACTGTATCTCCGAAGTGGGAACAGGTATTAACGTGCGGTTTGCGGCTTATTGTTCATACATATCTAAGGTACTAGTAGGACAGAGTTAAGTATTTTAACTTTGAGCATATTTGCTAGATACAAATTCGAAGATCACTAAAACATTAGATATTGTAAAAAAAAGTTTATCAAAGTATTTTGTATAAAAATGTTTCTTATAAAAATATTTTTGTTAATTCCATCTAATTTGAAGGAGTACGAGAAGACATACAACATTATCAGTGCTGTAAATTTCCTTCAGCGCGTCTGTATTCGTCAACGGTGTATGAAAACAGTCATCTCAAGTTTCATAATTATTCACTCTTGTCACAGATATTTCTGTGGTTATCGTTGAAACGGTGTGGAGGTTTATTCCATCCCTGCGCCATGTACCATACAAAATCTTAGATGCCACTTGTTTTGAAAGTCAAGTGTGCTAAAGTTCATCAGGATCGGAATAAACTCTATATTGGCGTCGAATTCTGGAATACCTTCTCTCATGCATCGAACTAAAGTAGATGTAGACGGTGACCATTCTCTTTCTTTGAAGGTGAAGAGTGAAATATATCATTAAAATTCGAATACAAACGGAATTTGTTTAGGTTAGTAGGTAAAGTACCCTCCGCCATGCACCTACGAAATTTATTGTACACAGTTACCTTCGCCTTGTTTTAAAGGTCTAGTGTGCAAAATTTCATGAAGATCGCAGCCAAATTGTGGTTTTTGTCGAAGTTAGTATGTAAAGTACCCTCCGCCATGCACCGAATTAAATTTGATGCAAGGAGTGACGTTTCTCTTGCTTTGAAGGTCAAGTGTGCAAAATTTCATCAAGATTGGAACAAAACTGCAGATTTGCATGCAATAGAAACAGACACACGGACACACTGCTATATTCTTAAAATTTGTCTTTAAGAATGTTTCATGCTGATTCACGGTTCATTTATACCCGAAAAGGCTGAAGGAGTATGCAAATAAAGTCACACAAAGTCGATGAATTAATAAAAACATCCATATAACTGCAGAAACCGACAAAGACTTTTTCCAGTCGGTTGTATCGCATCAAGTGAAACCACTCAATGCCGAGAACATTCATATAAAGGACAGAGACTTGTTTCATTCGGTGCTCCCGCATCGACTGAAACCACTCAAACCCACCGAATGAGTGAAAGCATTCATATAGCGGCTGCAACCGACAGAGACTGGTTTCATTCGATTGTTTCGCATCGACTGAAACCACTCAAACCCCAGCAGTGAGTGAAAACATTCATACAGCCACAGAGACTATTTTCATTCGGTTGTTTCATTCGACTGAAAAAACCGACTGAACGAAAAAACAACCGATTGACCAATCGGTTGTTAAAAACAGTCGGTTGTCCCATCACTAATCGTTTGTAACTAACTTCACACGCAACATATATCACTACTGAACCACACGATTCCGGGTCCGATGCAGACGGTATCGTACAGTATCATTGAGATGAGAGGACCAGCAGTATCACCACAATACCTCACTTAGTCCTGTGTGGGGTTGGCACAGCACAGTCCACACACTCACAGCATCACCAGATCCTGAAAGTTTCAAGTGCAGTAATTAGGTGACAAGAGTATGGCCTCCCAAGAGCAGAGGGCAGAATCGGGAACAGCTGACACTCAAGAATCTGCCACACTGAATTTGTCTGACCTTTTTAAGCATCAAAACAAAATACACAAGGAACATATGACAAAAATATCCGCATAACTATACTGTAAAATTTACTGTTCTCTCTTTCTGAACGGATTATTATTATTTTTTTTTATTTACTTTGAGGACATGAAACTTGGTATCTTACAAAATTATTAGACACTAACATTAAGTAACTGATTCTGTCACGAGTTCTATCAATATCTCAAGTATTTAGCTCTTCAATACTCAGGCAACAATTTGAATTCAAATTTTAACTGTGACATAAATTAATACATAAAAAAGTCTAACTGAACAACCTATATTGAAATCAATATTCTTATTAACATAAAAAAATTACATACACACACTTCATACCTTAACACTAGAGAAGAAAGATAGAATGATAGATAATTTGAACAGGTTACAGAATGAGTAGGAGATGTGGCACCAGAAACCGAAATCAGAAGTATGTTACCACATAGCTAGAAACCCAGTACTTGCCAACGCACTTAGCACACACAGAATGTGTACTTTATGACAATACAAGTTCCAAGATATTTCATCAAAGAATACATATATACAAAACTCTTATAGCTGCAATAAATTTCACAAAAATTCCACGTGTACAAAGGCGTATTATTACCCACTACTGTTTGTATGGCTTGAGTTCTGTTATCTTCAAATTCACCCCCCACTGGCAAACGAGAGAGTGAATCAGCAACAAGATTGTCCTTGCCCTTAACGTATTCCACAGAGAAATCAAACTGTTGCAAGAACAGTGCCCAGCTTGTAATCCGGTTATGGTAAAGTTTGCACTCCTGAATGTAGGTCAAAGCCTTATGGTCTGTGAATACAATAGTTTTGTGGCCTAACAAGTAGTTTCTGAATTTTTTTAAAGTCCAAAAAATTGCTAAAAGTTCCTTTTCTGTAACGGTATATGCCTTCTCGTGTTTCTGTAATGTCCTGCTTGCAAATGCAATGGTCCGGTGTTCTGGCTGGTTATCAATTGTTTTCATTGAAACAAATGAGCACCAATTCCATAATCACTACTGTCAGTACTTAAACAAAACGGTAATGACAAATCCGGTCTGTATAAAATATTGCTGTTATAAAGCTGCTTTTTTATCTCTTCAAAGGCTTGTATGCGTTCTTCTGACCAATTCCAAACAGTATTTTTCTTCAGCAGGTTGTTCAAACATGGGGCATTCTAGGATTGAGTACTTATATATTTGCGGTAAAATCCACACGTGCCAAAAAATGATTTAAGTTGTTTCTTGGTCTTGGGCACAGGAAACTTTGCTATGGCTTCAATTTTCTCATTGTCTGGGAGTATACCATCTTCAGTTACAATGTGACCAAGAAATTTTAACTGTTCCACAGCAAATTTACATTTTTTCTAGCTTAAGAGACATCCCTCCTGCTCTTAATCTTCTGCACACTTCTTCCAGTACGCTTATGTATTCTTCCCAAGTTCGACCAGTGACAAGAATATCGTCCACATACACAGTTAACTTTTCAAAAAGATCTTTGCCTAATACCAAATCCAAAGCTCTGATAAATTCAGCTACAGAAACATTTAATCCGAATGGGACCACGCACTACTGATAGCTTCTTCCGTTATACAAGAAAGCAGTGTACTTCCTTGAGTCTCTGGCAAGTGGCACCTGATGAAAAGCAGAAGTCAAGTCCAGTCTAGTCATATATTTCATATGTTCAAATTTATACAATAGTTCGTCGGTGCTCTCAGGATGGTCAGTTTCCCTTTATAGAAACTTGTTCAGATGTCTGAAGTCAGGTACAATTCTCACATCTCCATTATTCTTGGATATCACGATGTTCGGGTTGTTGTATTCACTAGTACTCCTCTCAATTATGTTCCAATTTTCCATCTTTTCAAGTTCTCTCTCTACAGCTTTCCTTTTTGCAATAGGGATACCGTATGGTTTGATGTAAAATGGTTCATGTGGTTTGACCCGCAAGGTACACTGGTAGTTTTTCACTCTCCCCGGTCTGTCATTGAACACATAATGATAGTTCCACACGACTCTTCTCAGCTCTTCTTTTTGTTCTTCGTCTAATTTGTTGCTTCCTCCACTTTGATATTTACGAGTTCATGATAATTAATATCCTCCATGGCTTCTTCAGGCTCTTCATGCATGTCGTCTACATCTCTATTACGATCAATTATATCTAATTCTACACTCTGCTTACTCAGGATATTCCCATTTTTCCATATCATAGCAGTACAATGTAAAACACCAGTGTTTGGGTCCACAAACATAACTTTTCTTCCTCCTCAGTTAAATACAGCATTCACTTTCATGATCCAGTCAGTTCCTAGCAAGATATCCCCAGACAGATTCGGTATTACAAGACATTCTTGACATACATTGACATCGTTCACATTAAAGTTCAACAAGGCTTGCCGGTTAACTACCTTGCTGTGTCTGCCGGTATCACCCTTGATCTTGATTCCTACTACAGGCATCTCTATGTAGTCGGGTACATGTTTCACAGAATCTCTAAATTGTTCAGAAATTCCACTGATTGGATTTGCCTTTTCCATCAATAAACACAGTAATATATGGGCATCCTGTGACATCATATTGTATATCTTCCTCTTCTTCATGAGTAATATCTTCAATAATATCTTCATGTTTCATAGCACAGGAATCGTCATGAGCTTGTACATGATTCAGGGACACAGTACTTTCAACAGGTTGACAAGCCATACATACATTAGCAACACAATTATCGTTGGTAACACACTGCTCTAACCTAGGCACATTATCGTTGGTAACACACTGCTCTAACCTAGGCACATTATCTTCTAGCTCATTATATTTACACAGTAACTTATCTAGAACATTGGCTTTCTCTTCCTTATCTATTGTAGCATTGTATGACACAATGCAAGATGTCTTTCCCCACCTCTTCTTTCCCGTTTCCGCTTCGACAAATTTCAGTACTGCTCAATTTCACTGGTACGACTTGATTCTCACAAGACTTGACATCATCTACAACACACTCTGTCTCACACTGGCCATCAGACATGATGCAACCTTTCTTGACTTCAACATAAATCATCCCATCAAGTTCCTTCTCCAAATCTTCATACTCCATGACCTCCACATCTTCTTCACTATCTTCAACACCGTCATCCTCTGACTTCTCTGAACTCACACTAGACAAAACATCAAAATCTTCATGATTCTCAAGTCTTCATAGTTTCATGAGCAGTAACATTCAGTCTGTCTTCAGCATCTTCAACCGTATCACTTAGCAATTTACACAGTCCAAACACATCACGTTCTTCACTTATTTTGGGTTGTTCTACAGCCATATCTTCACTTGCAATATACATATTGGCTACAGTATCATCATCTAGTACAACCTCTTCTGGTTCTGTACACTTGTCCTCTTCTTTCCAAGCCTGGTTCTTAATGACTTCCCACAGTTCTTTGTTAAACTTGAGCCGATTTATCCTGTGTGTTACCTTCTGTCCCTGTCTATATTGCTCATTTTCCCATTTGTGTCAAAACCTGATCCTATTTGTGTCAAAATCTGATCCTATTTGTGGTAGCCTGATTTCTTGTCCTATTTCTCACCCCAAACTGACAGGCTTCCATAGGGGCGACATTTAGTTTACCTGCCTATTTCCATTATACTTGTAGTAACCTTGGTTCATATAGTTTCTTCCTTGTCTGTTCCTATAATCCGTACTCCCACCTTGCTGTCTACTTCGGTTCTCACGACTATCTTCTTGGTGATTATCTCTTCTGTCTCTTCCATGATGGTCTTCTTGATAGCGGTTTCTCTCCCTTTCTCTCTCATAACTTCTATCTTCCAACAAATCTTAAGAAGTCCTCAACTGAATCGCCAGGTCCACAATCTAACGCTTGCTGTATTCTACCTGGTAGTCTTCTACGTAGGGTGTCCACCCATGTGATTTCATCTAAAGGTGAGTCAAGATGCACTAATTTTCTGATTTCAGCCTCACAAAAGTCCCTCATTTTGCCATAACTTTCCCTGTACTCCCCTCTATGCAAGAAATCAGTTTTTACTCTAGTCTGCTAGATTTTGGACCAGAATTTATTCAAAAAGCTCCTCTCAAACTCACTATATGACATGTTTTTTGTATCTAACTGATTCACCCAAGTATAAGCTTCATTGTCCAAAAATCTCTTTACAAATTTAATTTTCATTGCATCAGTCACTTCTACAGTGAAGTTGTCAAAATGTCAAATGTTTGTATAGCTTATGGGACTTAACTATGGGGTCATCAGTCCCTAAACTTACAAACTGCTTATGAACTAGCTTATACTAAAGACGGCACAAACATCCATGCCCGAGGGGGGATTTGAATCCCCGACCGCAGCTGCCGTGCAGACCGTGACTGGAGCGCCTCAGTCCCCTCGGCCACCGCGGCCGGCTGAAGTTGTCAGAGCACTGATGTAAAAAGTCTTTAGGATGGATTTTTCCTTCCCCAAGGTATGTCTTAATTACTACATTTGCCCAATTAAAGCCACCACAGATCGACATTTTGCTATTTATTACACTTTCTTGCAATGAATTGACCTTTTCACTGGGGTTATACACATCCTTCTTAATAATACCTTCAGAATTTGTCACACTTTCACTAATTTTATTTTATAATGACACTTTGAATTTCAGTTTTTCTAATTTTATTTTCCTGATCAAACTACTTTTCTACAGTACAAATTTTGTCTTTTAGGTCAGACTCAACATTACTGATTTTACTTTTTACTACAGTCACACGAGTGTCCAGCTGTTCATGTCCTAACTTCATTGCCCTTTCAAGATCACATGTTTGTTTCCTGACTTCGTCAACTGCCCTGTTTGTTTCGCTCAAATAAAACTTTCAATCCGCTAAACCGTCATCTAACTTTTTGCTAACCGATTCTATTTGTTTACTCACTTCATGATTACCCTTGTCAATACGTTCAGTTAACTGTTCTGTAAATCGATTTAACAACTCTAAAGACCTGGTGATGCAATCATTATTTCTTCACTATGTGATACATTGCTACGAGGTGTTCTGGCCGTCACATTCTGTTCTGACATGTCTACACTAGATTTCCTATTCTCAGTTGACATCGTCTTTTACAGTACCGAACGACCCAGACTACAAATACAAAAGAATAAGTGCTGCTGTACTTATCTTGTTATTCCGTGTCCAGCGATGCGACGATCCGGGCCCAAGTATCCAATTTCCAGGTTAAGTGCTCCGTTTTTCTTTACCGTATGATTCCAGACTCACGTCCTCTTTGGTTTTTCCAACCTCGATTATATACATCCAATCACACTTCTCCTGCAACACAAACACTCTGTCGACACTGTATATGACGCAATCCCAGCTCCTCCACCATTTATAATGTTTATTAGATTTTTAAGTCATTACAGTTCATTCTACCACTTCCAGACAAGATACTTAGCTTTTCAACATTACGATGTATGGGGGTTCTGCTCACTGCAACATTATTCTCCTGGGGCGTCGTGGTAGAAAGAAATACTCGTATGTGCAGTTTTTCACTTCTTCTTTAATTTGCAGTCAAACTACTTCTCCACCAAAACATTACAACTTTATAACATACGTAAACAATTTAACACAGTGACATACATTCCAAAGCACATAACGATCGCCAAAACTGGAACTCCCCCACGCAAGGCAGTGAGACAAATATATAACATTGACAATAATGGCATTACATTACGCATTGTTCATAACAATTGAATATACTAATTTACAATTACCAAACACAACAGTAAAACATTTCATGTACACAAAAATAATCACAATATAAAAAGAAAGCAATACATAAAATAATTTTAGATGGTGCATATTTTTAAGTTTTAATCTGGGACCTTGCTGTTTGACAACAAAGTGCGATGTTAAATGTCAATTAATTTGTTAATGAGTACATCAAACATGTTCCTAACATATATTGAACTATCAAATATCTTCGCAAATCTGAAAATAAGTTCAAAATCTCATGTCAGTCAATATATACAAAAAATAACGTTATTCAAATCTCGACTATTACATTAATTAACACAATTAACTGGTCAACACAACTTGTTTATGAGCCTAACATATATAGAATGCTATTTATTTTCATGTTTTCATCTTTTACAAAAGTTTTTACAATTCACCTGTTTAGTTATTGAAATAATGTACAATGACGAAACTATTGTTTATAGAACTGTCTGGAAACCTCATATGCTAATCTCATAATTAATGAAATCTATCACTTGTTTTAATCACAGTATCACCGAGGCACTGTCCTACACTGATTCCTAGGCTGGCTATATCGTTTGTAACTAACTTCACACGCAACATATATCACTATTGAACCACACGATTCCGGGTCCGATGCAGACGGTATCGTACGGTATCATTGAGATGAGAGGACCAGCAGTATCATCACAAGTTGTATATATAGATTTTACTGTTGATACGTCTTTAATTTATAGTTATGAGACATATAGATATAAGATCTCTTTCATGAATCTTCAATGTGCCAGAAACAAAATTTGATTTTCGCCCTTCATATTTAATATGAATTTTAATTTAATATGAAGGGCGGATGTTGCCGATGCACAAGGCGAGGTGCGCAGTAGCTCCCTTGTCTTGCTTCGGGACCATTCGTGCGTTATCGCCAGAACTCGGCTAGCCAGGAGCTGGCGTTTCTACCAGCTCCAACGCCAATGTTGAAAGTGTGGTTTCTCTCGCCCCTCCCTGCGCGAGAGCGCCCATATGCTGCCTCCAGGGCGTTCTATTTCAAAAAACCCTATGGTTAGGTGATTTAAAGCATTGTAGTTACCTTCGTTGGCATTTAATAAAAATTTTTGGATGTTTTATTAGTTCGAAATGGTGTATACTATTTTGCATTGTTGGTTGTAAGGATTAGATATATATAATAAAAGAGCTTGGTGTTGATCTGGATCATTCCTTGTTAGCTGTTCTATGTGTTTCAGTCATTTTTACGATATAATTGAGTGTGTTAAAGAAGGTTATTGGAAATATCGATTTGTTATGAGGGGGAATGCAATGACTGTTTGTGCTCGAGTGATTGTTAAACGTATGAGCTATGTGGTCTACTGACTGATAGAAAACGCTTCAGAAATACTGTCTGGTGAGGTGTGAAATGCAAAAGACTACAGCCGTAACACACAACCATACTCCGAAGTATCAATATGCAGTCCACAAATGTAGAACACCTCTAGGTTGAAACAAACTGTACGACTAAACAGATCAAAATCGGTTTTTCGCACAAGCCAAGATAATCGTATGCACCAGATTACGAATACACGAGACCTAATTTAACAAAGATAGAATATTACATTGCTTGTATCAACAGTCTTAAGAATAAAAAAAAAGATCGATATGTCTATACCATAACACTTAATGTGCCATCAACACAATAAAGGCCATCTCTACAGGTCATAAAAAGACAACCGCGCACAATCCTATTTTCCTATTTCCAAAAAAAAAAAAAAAAAAAAAAAAAAAAAAAAAAAAAAAAAAAAAACTGCAATACTTATACATGACACAAACGAGTTATTTACCATAGGAGTTGACTACAACAGCCGTTATAACTTGCATGATGAAAATATAGTTAGGCATGACGACAAGACATATTTTATTCAAAAACCCACACAAACAGTTGGATGAGCGCTACATTGCACTGTAAAGTCAAACTCCAGGCCATACACCAATATATCGCACAATGTCGATTTAAACGAGTGCTTGCTCAGCTGTAGACTAGAACAGCACAGAAGTATATCTCCGATAACTGACCAACTAACAGATACTTGATCAATCGAAGCACTGCTCTTCTGAGACATAACTTGTCTTTCCGGTATTTTCTCGTAGAACCATAGACCTGTAAAACTGAAATGTTCTACATGAAATACCTGTTGCAGATGCAAACTACTACATCTTTTAGATAATCACATCGACGTTGGAGTCCTCAACACACTTGATTCCCTACAAACATTAGGATCTACAGCAAACACCCCGTAACGTTGGTCTATATACAGAGCAGAAGAGTAAAAGGCTCCTTCCACAGAGGGAAGAAATCTAGTATGCCTGTAACTCGATTCCCACATCAGGAAAAAGAAACTGTGTTACAACAGCTTACAATGCATTAGCTTACAACTCTTACTCTTTTTTGGGGAAAGCTACCCACAGATCTATGATTTTCACATCAAAACCATAGGATTACAACACACCACACCCACATCTAACCCTTTTTAAGGACAAAACCAACTACTCCTAGTAAGATACACAAATATTACTCGAAATATGCTTATTGCATGATCATTCTGTAGGAAGAACCATTTAAAATTAAAATTAAAATTTTATTGTTAGACTCTTCGGACTCAAATCACATCCTTTTGTACACCCTAACAACCCTATCCCCTGAAATTCCCTATAAATGTTGCATGACAAGTTCCAAATTTTGACACCAATTAAACGACGAGCTCAAACTGCCACCTACAGGCCAATCCTATACGATTCAAATAGCCAGCACACACTAAATGCTTAGCCATTTACAGGCTGATGCTAAAATATTGATGAATAATAATAAAATAATGGCAGATGCGTATATGTTGTACAACTCCTGCAACTTACCACGTCTTTATGTTTAAGAGGAAAAAATGTGCAAATGTTTGTATAGTCTATGGGACTTAACTACGGGGTCATCAGTCCCTGAACTTACAAACTACTTACGAACTAGGACTGCACAAATATCCATGCCCGAGGGGGGATTCGAACCCCCGACCGTAGTGGCCGTGCAGACCGTGACTGGAGCGCCTTAGTCCCCTCGGCCACCGCGGCCGGCTATGTTTAAGAGGAAATAACGTCGATAGACAAACATTTAGACACCACGCAGATAAGCACTACATGCAAGAGCTTGGTGTATCTTACCACTCGATACTTTGAGTGTTAGTCAGGGTATAGAGGATCAAACAGAGCTGATAGAATATAAACGCCTCTAGTTAGGGTCAGTACTATACTATCCACGGAATCGAACAATCATCGAATGTGTTTTCCAAATAGAAGACGATACAAACGTTAACGACCACACAGCATACCCCTGAGAACCCGATAAAAACACACAGTGGAGAGACATAACACTCTCTTCGTTAACTACTCTTGTTTCATATATCGTATACACCAATGCACCTTACAGAATATATCCATAGTAACAACAGTCTAAAGTATTATTAACCATCCAGACCAATTTAGTTTAACCTTGTAAAATACATAAAAACATCGTATTTTAGGTAGTCATATCTTGGACTACAGACACATCAGCGCACATCGATAACACTGTAGAAGCAGTATAAAGTATCTTACGACGCCAATAGACAACTCGCAAGAGTTATCTACACACACCTCCGAAGGGTAAAGAGTCTTTCAGCAGAAGAATATTCCTATATTACTCATATTCACAGCTAAAACCACGAAAAATTGTGCAGAGGCATGAAAAACTTATAACGCAACAGATGGACATCCATCTCTTCTTTTACGGTAAATCAAGCTACTGAGCACAAAAATTCACATCACAACCAACGGATCACGTCCCAGTATGACTCCGACTCGTTCTCCAAATTATGCTTTTGAGTGATATTTCTAGGCGAAAGACCAAATAACCCCTGTATGGGTGAGAGGTACAACGCACCCTTAGATGCCAGACGTATTCACCGAAACATGTGTTGTACATACAGATGAATCATATGACAGAGTTTTTAGGGTAAATCAAGCCACTTATCACAAAATTCACGACACAACCAGCCGATATTGTGCCAGAAAACGCCAGGATGATTCCTAAATGATACTTTTGAGTGGTATTTCCAAGTGGAGGAACAAATAATTCACATATGAGCTTGTCATGTGTCCGAAGCGGACTTTACATACACGCGTGGTCGGCGACGAGACGGCGCATCGGGGGCAAAATGCCGTGTCAAACTGCAGACAAGCGTGTGGCGCGTGGCGCTGTCTTGCCGACGGAAAAAATTTCCACTGAAATGGGTCGTCAGATGTCACACATTGAGGATACCACATAGTCTGAAAACTTACAACACTGTTAGGGGTACTGTTATATACATTATGTGAGCTGTGGAATTTATTAATAATTTGTTATATACAATAATTTCCGTAAGCTGCGAAATATCAGCATTTTGTCATAAACATTTGCAATAATTTACGTGAGCTGAGAGAAATATAACATTTTATTGTAAACAGTTATACAAGCTGGGGAATATTAACATTTTATGGAGCATTTAATTTTGCAGTTTGAATCTGAACACCCATCAACAGATTCTTTTTATGAATCTACAGTCTGGTGTGTAATATTGGTTACATAATCAGTCTGCGCCAGTAACCCTATCAGTTGATTTTTTTTTTTTTTTTTTTTTTTTTTTTTTTTTTTTTTTTTTTTTTTTTGTGACTCAGCAGTCTTGCTGACTTCCACACTTGTGCAATATGATACCCTCGTGACGTCATCAGTCTGTGCTGATACCACCGTCATTCCCCTACTGCCCCTTACATTGTATATTGACACAAAGTTCAAAACAAGAACCAAGCAAGCAGTTCTTTATCATAGACAAACTGATAGAAATTTGTTTGCTAAATTCCAACATGCGGCAAATGCAAAATCATAGCTACTGCTTGCACGCTGCAGTACTATGCTCAGAGACCAGAGTTATACGTCCAGGTTGCAAATAGATCACTGCATGTTATCTGCCAATTTTTGACCTGTCGGTCAGTTTGTTGGAAACGTCTGAGCAATATACATGTGACATAGTCAGCATTAGATATGAAACAATACGAAACACGTTCCAGGTCACTCCCCTGTAAGAATCATCGCTTAGAAATAGCGGTTATTTCCAATTAGTGATGGATATCGAAACCTTTCCCTCACTGCGTGCGTTGTATATTAAACTCCCGACTGTCAATTCGGTTAATTTTGAAATTAAAATTATTCGAGGCAGATGGCCGATCGGGAGAAAGAGAAGAAGCATATATCTTCCAGTAATTAAATTTCCGTAATTTACGCTTGCCAGGGATGTAGGTTCCGTATGAGACTCAACCCTATATTTGTGAGAGACATTTGATAAGTTTATCCTGGCTTCTTATACCACATGCGTCATTCATCTAAATATTTACTATGCAAATCACATTTAAGTGCCTGGCAGATCTGAGGATATCGCTGACAAAAGCCGCGCGGGGGTAGTCGAGCGGTCTGGAGCGCCACCCTCGGATCGCGCGGCCTCCCGCGTCGGGGGTTCGAATCCCCCTAGGGCATGGATGTGTTTGTTGTCCTTAGGTTAGTTTAACTTAGTTTAAGTAGTTTTTAAGTCTAGGGACTGATGACCAATGTAGTTTGTTCCCATAAGAATTACAAACTTTTGAACATTTGATTTCGCTGACAAAGTCGCGAAATTACTACCACTACCACTTTCTTGATCACTTTGCTGTATATGGCGAGTAACATATCGTTTTTGTTTTAATAATATACTGTTTAAAAAAAAGTTCGTTATTTGGTTGTCTCGGTTGTCAAACCTCGACAGTTGGGAGTTCGATGTATATCGCTCACATTATGAGCGCGATTTCAGTTGTTGAGAGACAGATATTCGGAGTAAAGAGACGAGTAAACGACCTGCAGAAGCAGAAACGTTTCAAGAAGAAAATGTAGAAAGACATGTATTTGATGCATATATGCTATCCGGGGATTGTCGTGCTGTCCGAGGCGCCATGCTACGGATTGCAGGTCCGCTCCTGCCGGAGGGTCGAGTCCTTCTTCGGGCGTGTGAGTTTGTGTGTGTGTGTGTGTGCACGCAGCAGTTTAGTACCTTAGTTACAAAAAATTTGAACTTTGGGGCGTATATTCCAAAATTGCAGGCAATGGTGTGGCAAAAAAAAAAAAAAAAAATGCTTCCCGCGTATTATATTGGTGTGGTGTCTGTTCTTTCGAACATGTCCGAACACACCAATATAACAAGTATTTACACGCGAAGACGGTGTTAGCTTAAGTTATTTCACCGCAAATGCGGTCATACGTTCGAACTTGCAGTGTAAGAGGACATGAATTATAGGAGTGCTACAGCCATAGCGGGCGATTTGTGGAAGTTTGAGACGGACGGGAGGTGAACTCGGGTACCCAAGTGGTTAAGTCGACCACTGGCCCGAAGAGGGAGACCTGGATTCGATTTCCGAATCGGCTCACATTTTCACTTGTCGCCATTGTTACATTTCAATGCCCAAATGCAGCCACTGTCATTCCGTCCTTTCCTAATCCTTCTTTCTTCCCATCCTTTTTTTATAGACTAGGAATTATGAACTATTATTTGAACATTTCCCCTATTTCGTGTCAAACAGCATCACTTCCTACCCATATTTTGGAAGAACAATGTGAGGATCACACAGATGTTCAGTGACGAGTGAGGGCACAGGATGCACTTCTCACAGAGTAAATCATTTCGTAAACCGCCCGCATACTTCTTCCTTCTCGCCAGCTCGTGGTACCAAAGGCAGGTTGGAATGTCTTCAGATGTGGTGTCCTCACAGTGTAACAACATCCGCTCATACAGCGGTTCTTTCGTTCTTATTGATCTTCAAATATTTATTCAAATCTTGATCATGTAAGTATAGATGTGTGTGGCAGTGGTGCAGCCAGAATTTGTTTCGGGGGAAGGGGGGCGCTAATTTATTAAAAATAAAGCCTGTTGAATTTATTAATCTATGATTTATTTTTATAATTTAATCAATTATGCTACGAAAACAATCGCAGAAGAAATAAAATGAGTACGCTCGCATTAATTTGAAAGTGGAAGATGAGTAACCTGGAGAAAATAGTGTATATAATCAGCTCGTAAAACAATTAAGTAGCTTCTATGTTACTATCCAAAGAGAAAGGTCCTTACAGTTTAATTAATATGAGGCTTTATGTATAAAAATTGAACTAAAATAACTTATGCTTGTTCATAAGATTCCACTCGGTGGCACCGCTGACCTGCTAAGCAGCGGGTCGCCGCATATGAATAATCGGCTCGTAATTTCAGCATAGCAGTAACAATAGCGGCAGCATCGAAGCTGGTAGCAAATGTTCAAATGTTTGTTAAGCTTATGGGACTTAACTACGGGGTTATCAGTCCCTAAACTTACAAACTACTTATCAACAAGCATATCCTAAGGACGGCACAAATATCCATGCCCGAGGGGGGATTCGAACCCCCGACCGTAGTGGCCGTGCAGACCGTGACTGAAGGGCCTCACTCAAAATGTTCAAATGTTTGTTAAGCTTAAGGGACTTAACTACGGGGTCATCAGTCTCTAAACTTACAAACTACTTATGTACTACCTACAACTAAGGACGGCACAAATATCCATGCCCGAGGGGGGATTCGAACCCCCGACCGTAGTGACCGTGCAGACCGTGACTGAAGCGCCTCAGTCCCCTGGGTCACCGCGGCCGGCGAAGCTGGTCGCGGCGGCATTAAAACCGCTCACAGTGTTCACTTGTGCTTGGCAAATTATAGGTACGTTGTGATTTATTACATGTGTACTATTTACGAAATGAAAATAACAAAATTAAATATCATTGGAAGGTGCTATGGGGGGGGGGGCGCTCCAGCCCCATTAGTTCTCCTCACCCTCCTCCCCAATGTGGCTGCGCCACTGTTGTACGTAAGCGGGTACTTCTGTCCGTAAAATTTCATTAACTACGCTTTCTTTCTAGGTACTGATTCAGATTTTTGCTGACAAAGGAAGGACTTCAGATACGGCCAACCGATTCGATTGTGTATGAACAAAAATGGAAGACTGTAAGATATTTTGACTTACTATCACAGTTTGAGGGAAAAAATTGAAATGAACTCTGGATTGATAGACAGCTCTAAACTGGGCATTTTTCACTATCATGTATCTCGTATGAAAACGCGTACTTTCCGAGAAATCAAGAAAATAATCTTTCATGAGTGACGATTACAAATTCAGTGACGTAAGTGTACTTTATCGATAGCTTCGGTATTCGCTGAGTGGGCAAGACACCTGGCTTGTTAACGGAGATCCCGTGTTCGATTCAGACACGATTCAGAAGGTTAAAAAGGCAATCTATACTTATAAAAATGGATGTGCCATGCTACTACTGCCGCTTGGAACACTAAAAGTCGTTTCCCTGACTCGGGGTCTATTACCGTAACTTCTTGTTGTACGGTTGACTCTTGCTCCGCTAGTTGAGCTACTATCGTTTCAAATGGCAGACGTAAACTTTTGCATATACGTTAGACTGTGATATTATTATGTAAATATGAGGATGGTCATTATCATACAAACATTCGAAGTAAATATATTCCTTGCACCTAACACATCTAATGAATGCAGTTTCCGAGAAGATACTATGTGAAATAAAATTGGGCACATTAAAAAATATTTCTTTACCGAGAATTACGATCATTCGTTCAAAGCAGACAGTGACTTCGATCGAAAAGCAGGTGATAAAAACTGATTATGAATAATGATAAGGAGTGTGATTACGTCTGCTTGGATATGTAACAATTCCCGCTTCGTTTTCAGAATCTAATGACAATTTTGAAGCCTCGAAATAAATTTTTTAACATGGAGATAAAAATGAAGGTCACATGGATGGCGCGGAAATGTACAGTCCCGTGGTTAGCTGCAATGGAAGAATTCACAGCAGTACAGTACTTTTCGACCTGTTTTCTAACAATAAGACGTAAAGATTACTTTTCCACTATTGAAACCGCTGAGATGATTGATTCACTTCCTGATTATTCTCTAGTGTATTTACCGCCTTAACTTCCACTTCCAATCAATTCCAAAATGAACTAAATTAGTAGGGTAAAGTCTGGTACGAGCACGCATCTGGTAAATGTACGCAGAGTCATTTTCTTTACATTGGCAGCACTGAGCGACATTGGAAAACGATATTCAATTGTTGTTTCTATAGTGAGGCCATCACATCGAATATTGAAGAGCTCCCCCGGGTTTTTTGGTTATAGCATCTTTCAAACGATTTACGTTGTGTGACATAAGCAATGACCACTATGTACGTATGAAGAAAAAATAATAATATTTGCCACAAAAAGAAACGTTCTGTGAGGTAGGTGTTACATGGGAGCGGGAAGGAGTACGTGCGTACCGCGCGGGAGTAGCCAAGCGGTCTGGAGCGTCACGTTACGGATCACGCGGCCTCCCGCGTCGGAGGTTCGAATCCTCCCTGGGGCATGGATGTGTGTGTTGTCCTTAGGTTAGTTTAACTAGTTTGTAAGACTAGGGACTGATGACCAACGTAGTTTGGTCCCATGGGATTACAAACATTTGATTTAGTACATGCGTACTCTTAGTCTCTGTGTTTCTAACTTGCTTTGTATGTAATTTTCTTTGAAACGAACAATTGTTCTAGTGGATGCGTGTGCGTGACGGAAATATGTTAGTTACCTACATTGGTTAAAAATCGAGGAAGACCCATTAGGCAAAGAGATGTGCTTTGTTTCGAGCACTTTACTCCAGAGTAGCTGCAGTCCAGATAGCTGAGATGCAGTCCAGATAGCTGAGAAATCCTTTGAGTCAACACGAATATTCCCGTTCAGTCCGGATGTCTTCACAGCAGAAGACTTTACCACATCAGAAGTCAGTGAAAGAGCCGAATGTCCGAAAACTGAAGGAGACAGAGGATCTCAACAGGACACCAATGGGAAATGTTGCCCCTCAGTGGCAGATGATGTGCACGTTCAATCATCAGAAAAACGCCAGGAACGTCAAACAAATGAAAACAGTTCGGATGTATAAGCAGGTTTAGGCTTAGGACTATCCTAAGTATATCTATTTCCAAAATACTATGGATCCAGAAGAAAGAAAAACATGGCAAAAAAATCCGAGATTTTCTCTACATCTCTGTAAAAAATTTGTTATTAGAAAAACTATCCAAGTCAGACAAAACCATGATGAAACAAAATACAATTACAGAGAAGAACAGAATTTCTAAACCTAATCTGGATTTATCCATCCCATCAACGTCAGGAACAACCAGCTACAAATCCAAGGATGCATCTCATGTGTTGAGCTGCGCAGGTTGTGGTGAAGTCTACAAGGAACCTATCGTAGAAGACTGGATAAACTGTGACAACTCCTCGAAATTGTAGCATGAAGAATGCACGGGTTACGAAGGACAAGGTCGTTATTTTTTTTTTTTTTTTAATGTTAGTGCGGACTCTTTGACCACTTTTTGCATACTCTTTCCCGACGATGCGGCTAAGAGAACGAATGAGCAGACTTTAACATTTATCAGTATTTAAGATTTGTTATATGTAGCTGACAGCTGTAACTGATAGGTGTTGTTAATAAATAAAACAGCAATAATTTGGTATAACAAAAGTTTGTTTTAACCTTTGCATCTACTAGATATAAGGACTTAAATACTAAGTGCGTACTCCTTCCCGAATTTGAGAAAAAAATTTATGGAGAAAAAAAATTGGTATCCGTGTATGAATAGAACACGTAATCTCCGTTCCGGAATCTGGTGTCTGTCTCGCGGCTAGCGCAGTTTTCGCCAAAGCGAGATTACCTTATTGTGTGTATAAGTAACTGTCGTACAAGTTTCGTTTCGCTAATTCTCGGAAAATACGCGTTTCTGGACAACATGCATTATGATGAAAAAAAAGCTCTTTTTCTTGTTATCCATTTAATTTTGACTCAGTTTAGTGTTATGAACTTTATGGGCGGCTTTCTCCAAATCTGGGAGTGATGAGCCAAAATATCTTACAGGCTTCTGTTTTCTTCATGCACAAGTGACGTCCAAAAAAGAACTAAATCGGTTTCCGAGTTTGAGGTCTTGCTATTGTGAGCACTGGAGATACCTCAGTAATCACAATGACATATACTTTCTTTTAAATCGAAGACATGCATAGACGTTTGTCTCACAACGGGCTGCATTTGCACAAGTATTCTCCAAAACTTTTCTCATTTATATATAAAACCAAAGATATTATACTCGTATCCTTCAAAAAGTACGGGGGAAATTTGTCATTAGCATACTTCCAAGTTGCCAAATGTGGTGCATGTCGATATGTTCCAAGATAGCGGGAGGGTTGAAGTGTACTGTATGTAAATGTCACTTCTAGGTACATTACCTCAACAAACCTTGCAGTAAAAGATACATCCGTCTGAATCCCGTGAGATTTTTTTAAATAAACTGAAAAATGAAGATTCATATCGTACTTCGCATATCGTACTTGAACTTACATTAATCTGGGCAATCCTGTGACTGCAGTGAAAAATAAATCTGTTTGCAACTCGTGAGATTTAAAAAAAATAAAATTAAACATTCACGCTTCCGTAAATTATTGGATCGCGCTATCTCGGAACATATCGAAATGCACCACATATCGAAGTGTGGTCGTGCGTTCGAGATTTATCGAAACGGACGCCCGTGCAAGCGTCCTTCACAATTACCGTTTATACTTACATGTGACCGATGTAAGAAATGCGAAATAAGAAACGTTTCAAGTATTTTTCGTTGTTTTGAGTCATTGCTATTCCTATTTTAGTCACGCAAGCGACAGCATAGTGTGATAATATTGACAATGGCCGTTTTAGCCAATCAGCTGATAGTGTACAGTATCTAATGAGATGTGTTGTTTTGTTTTGGTGTGTTATACAAATGCATTGTATTTCAAAAAAATATAATTTAGTGAGCAGACAAGAACCTGTTACCCATGAAGCAGCAACAGGATTAATTATTTACTTATTGGTCAACACAGAAAGGCCATTCTCCTCATTCGAAGTGCTTCGATTGTAGAAGAGTATTATGTGTTGCCAAGAATTTCTAACTTCGTCTTGATTATAATATTGCTTCACATAACGTTCTTCACAATTATCCAATAAAATAATTACTTCAGTATCGCAACAAAACTACCTACCGTTTTATAGCGGAAATGTTGTTACACTTTTTATTGATGAAAAAAAGTCAGGATTTGTGTCGTAATTCTATGTGCTTAGGTTTACAGAGACAATATGCCCGACGGTTAGTTTGTTTGGCCATTCTACATTAAAGACAAAACTTTTGAAAAAAATTTAATGTGTGTATATGTCACTAAAGGGACATTCCGTGCCAAGTGGTCTAATATCGAGAAAAGTTCCCACGTGACCCTCATGGATTTTGATGAAATTTGGTATGAACAATCACACATGTTCTCAATGAACACTGGTAAAGTTTCAGTTTCAAAAATTCAATACTTCCGGAGATACAGTCACTTGTTTAAGACCATAGCACAGCTTCCAATAGTGCGTCCTTGAATTTTCAGCAACTTTGAGATGATATATCTCTGGGAGTTTTTTCAAGAAAGAAACAAAACTTGGCCATCTTATACAACTTTTAGAGCTCTTTAAAGTAAGATATTAAGAATAGGCTTTCTGAGCAATTTTCATATAGAAAATTTGGGGCAAAGTTGGGCGAAAAAATTGCTGGTTAAAAAAAGTGCGAACTTTAGTTTTTTATATCTCCAGAAGTAATTGTGAGATGTACATGAAACATTCTACACCATAACTCACCAACACAAAGTCTTAGAATATAAAGTTTCATTCTCCTATTGCTTCCCATTATTTCACAAATCTAGGGTAAAGTTGACGATTTTTCAAAAAGTGCTAAAAATGGGCATTTTTAATCAAATTTTTCAAAAAAGTGTTTTCTCCAAACTCCTTTAAACTATGCTCATTAGAAAGAGCATATTCTAAACTATCTAGAAAAGTGGATTTGGTTTTGCAATGCAAGCATATAAGGCCCTAAAAAGTAGCATAATCCTAGAGGCGCACTGGAAGTTTGAACCCATTTTTCTGGCACTCAAATTATACCTAAAATCTTTTATTATGTCTAATAAATATTTGTTAATGCCTGGGATAAGTGAAATAAGAAGTCCTGATGAATAGAACGTAGCTAAAGTCCAAATAGAAAAAGAATAAAAATAGAAACAATGTTATTTCTTAACTGTCCCCTCCCCCAATCCCACAACTCTCTCTCTCTCTCTCTCTCTCTCTCTCTCACACACACACACACACACACACACACACTGAATGTAATTCATAAAATTTATTTCCATAATCATTATCTAATTATTAGTAGCCTGTTTAATGAACAAACACTAGCTTACTGATGGAAAAGAAGTGTATAAATGAGTTGCTACGGTTTAACCACTGCTAGTTTCATTTCACCTGAGGAAACCAGCATCCCCATCGCCACAGGGGCAACAACAGCCACTGGTGGGTTCCTTTACCACAGGATATCCCAAGCGTGATAAGTATTTCTTTACACAGGTTCCCAAGCCTGATAATAAAATTATTGAAGTGTCCTGGGTAAAATTAGAAGGCACTCATAGGTTGCTTAGTTTCCTCTAACCTATTTCAATTTTTGATAGGGTATGGTGGTACAATTTCATTCATTTCGGACAAATGTAATTGTAACTGCAAACACATTGAGAAAAGAAATAATTTCAACTATGGCACTTGTTCTTGAATGTTTAATGAATATGTAACACAAATATTAGACAATTGCATATGTTGGTATGAACACAAAAAAAGGTTACAGAATTGAGAAAAATCGATAGAAAATGTACCACACTAGGTACGATTATGATCACTTCCTCGTACAATTTTGATCACTGACTTTTCCCACATAAAAAGCACTTTTTCCTTTGGGCATCAGTGCATACTTCACTGTACCAAACGTTGCACAATAACGAGTTTACAAGCACGTGGAAACTAGAACATTTATAAGAGCACATTCGACGAAGTAGCTCCAAGTACATCTTTACAGGAAAAAATTTGTCTCCTTAACACAGAGTGTTGTCTTGAAACAGACAGGAGGAGCTGTAGAAATCTGCTACACTGCAACGCCACACAAAGGCAAGTGCTAGCAACAATACGAGACTTATGTTGATTGGAATTGTACCTATATCGAATTTGTACTACCTTACCCTATGCTACATTAATTTTCTGATGAATATCAAGAGGAATGGTGTATTGTCAGACAGACAAATTTACTGTTGGAGCAGGAATAACTGCACCTTAAAGGCCTGAAAAACAAAGAGCTTGTTGTCCTAATGGATTTTTTGGAAAATTATTCTTCTATTATTCAGGGTGCTGTGCAAGGCTTCCACTGGAAAGCAACAATTCATCCATTTGTTATCTACTTTCATCAAAATGAGAAAGTGGAATCTTTAAGTTTCTGCATTATCAGTTCTTGTTTGTGGCAGGACACAGGTACAGTTAACGTTTTTGTCAAGGAGCTCATCAATTATATATAAAAGCACAGTTTGCACAGATATCTCACATTCATAATTTCAGTGATGGCTCCAGTGCTCAAACTTACTCACCTAGACCTGTTTCATTTCTTCTCTGGAAACATTAATCGAATCATATTTGTTTTCGTCAGTAAAGATGAAATTGGGGGGGGGGGGGGGATTGTCACAAGAAGTGAGGTTTAAACTTGGACAAACTGTAGCAGGCACTAGAGAAAATAGTCACATTTTACCTATTGACGAAACAATAATTCAGGCCAGCAGAGTTTCAAATGATTGATCATCTTTTCTAGCTACAATGGGTCAGAGAACTAAAGAAGGCATATTAATGTCTGCTCTCCAACCTGGACAATATGTTGCATGCATCTAAAAAACTTTTTGGTGGATTGGGAATATCTGTGAGACTTCCACTGAGCAAAGGGGTGTATTAATAAACTTTATGCACCCTCATGGTCCAGCAGATTCATTGTATTGACCACCAATGAGTGACAAGTGCTGGGTCCCATCACACCACATTATTGCAGTTATTCCAGCTCCGTCAGTAAATTCGTCTGTGTTGACATTCATCAGGCTTGGAAACCTATGTAAAGAAACTCACCCGTAGCTGTTCATGCTCGAGCGTAGCCCCTATGGTGATGGAGATACTGGTTTTCTCAAGTGAAATGAATCTAGCAGTGGTTAAACCACAACAACTCATTTATATACTTATTTTCCTTCAGTAAGCTAGTGTTTGTTCATTAAACAGGCCACTAATAATTAGATAATGATTATGGAAATAAATTTTATGAATTACATTCAGTTTGTGTGTGTGTGTGTGTGTGAGAGAGAGAGAGAGAGAGAGAGAGAGAGAGAGAGAGAGAGAGAGAGAGAGAGAGAGAGAGAGAGTTGTGGGATTGGGGGGGGGGAGACAGTTAAGAAATAACATTGTTTCTATTTTTATTCTTTTTCTATTTGGACTTTAGCTACGTCCTATTCATCAGGACTTCTTATTTCACTTATCCCAGGCATTAACAAATATTTATTAGACATAATGAAAGATTTTTAGATATAATTTGAGTGCCAGAAAAATGGGTTCAAACTTCCAGTGCGCCTCTAGGATTATGCTACTTTTTAGGGCCTTATATGCTTGCATTGCAAAACCAAATCCACTTTTCTAGATAGTTTAGAATATGCTCTTTCTAATGAGCATAGTTTAAAGGAGTTTGGAGAAAACACTTTTTTGAAAAATTTGATTAAAAATGTCCATTTTTAGCACTTTTTGAAAAATCGTCAACTTTACCCTAGATTTGTGAAATAATGGGAAGCAATAGGAGAATGAAACTTTATATTCTAAGACCTTGTGTTGGTGAGTTATGGTGTAGAAAGTTTCATGTACATCTCACAATTACTTCTGGAGATATAAAAAACTGAAGTTCGCACTTTTTTTAACCAGCAATTTTTTTGCCCAACTTTGCCCCAAAGTTTCTATATGAAAATTGCTCAGAAAGCCTATTCTTAATATCTTACTTTAAAGAGCTCTAAAAGTTGTATAAGATGGCCACGTTTTGTTTCTTTCATGCAAAAACTCCCAGAGATATATCATCTCAAAGTTGCTGAAAATTCAAGGACGCACTATTGGAAGCTGTGCTATGGTCTTAAACAAGTGACTGTATCTCCGGAAGTATTGAATTTTTGAAACTGAAACTTTACCAGTGTTCATTGAGAACATGTGTGATTGTTCATACCAAATTTCATCAAAATCCATGAGGGTCATGTGGGAGCCTCTAGACCACTTGGCATGGAATGACCCTAAAACAATATTCACACTCTGCAAGAGAGAACGTCTTAATCGGCGTGACAGCCGGCCGCGGTGGCCGAGGGGACTAAGGCGCTCCAGTCACGGTCTGCACGGCCACTACGGTCGGGGGTTCGAATCCCCCCTCGGGCATGGATATTTTTGCCGTCCTAGTTCGTAAGTAGTTTGTAAGTTTAGGGACTGATGACCCCGTAGTTAAGTCCCATAGACTATACAAACATTTTTTTTGAATCGGCGTGACGCTTAGGGTAACATGGACATGAGATTAATGCACAGTGCAATCAGTTTACTATTTGTTTTTTCCGTTGGTGTAACAATTTTACGAGCTCATACAGTAATTCGTATTTTTTTTTATTGCTCTATGATCTTGTATGTATCCTTATTCGTTAACTAAATTGGCTATTTTCGTTCGCATATTGTACCTAAACAGAACAACGAGTGTCATTGAATACCGTATACTATATATATCTCAAGAATGGTAGACGTCTACTTAACATAATTACCGGCAAATCGTATGCTTTCTTGCTCTATGATCTTGTATGTATCCTTATCAAATGTTCAAATATTTGTAAATCTATCGGACCAAACTGCGTGGTCATCAGTCCGTAGCTTACAAACTACTTAAACCTAGGTAAACTAACCTACGGACAACACACACACCCATGCTCTACGCAGGACTCGAACCTCCACGGCGAGCAACCGCGCGCTCCGCAGCGAGGGGCTTTAGACCGCTCGGCTACTCCACCGCGTCGTATCCTTATCCGTTAACTAAATTAGCTATTTTCGTTATAGCATATTATACCTAACAGAACAACGAGTGTCATTGGATTCCGTATACTATATATATCTCAAGAATGGTTGACATCTACTTAACATCATTCCCGGCATTCAGCGGGCATTGCCAACATAAGCATACTCTGCCGCCGCTATCTTAAGTAAACTTTCCCCCTTATCACAATTAATTCAGGGAATGGAGATGATTGTTGTTGTAATGTACCTGTTTTACTGACAGTAGCATTAGTACGTCCGTTTCCTTCACAGTCAGTCAGTAACGTGCTAGAAACGCTAAAAAGATTATGATAGTGCCAAAACAGTCAAACGAAAGTGATCAAAAACGGTGAAAACAGAATTCTTACATGACGTCTATTAGCTAATTCGCTGTGAACAATATGACATTGTCATCTAGACATGCAAGTATGAAAAATCTACTCACTGTAGATCCACACAGGGAGTGTGGCACGGATGACCACAGATGCTTTCCGGGAACAAACAACAATTGTGCAGAAGTCATAGTTCCATAAACACACAGCTGTTCAAAGCATAAGTATATCTTGGAATCAAGTCAGAGGTGTTACCCGCGGTTACTGTATACACCAAAGAGGTTAGAATCTCTTGGGATGGCCTAACACTGAAAAAGTGAAGCCAGCAAATTGTGCATTCCGGCATTTGATTGTGCTGAAAACATTGGTCGTTCTGTGTGGTAAAGTAGTTCTAGTCTTTAAAATGTATGTCATATCTAAGTAAATACTCCAACGTGACTATTAATTTAGTAGCTTTATGTAAAGAGGGCAATATTCACAAAGGATTTTAAACGAAAAATCCTTGTTTTGGGCACAAAAGCATGGCCCCTGGCATGAACCAAAGAGTATTCTCAACATAGGTAACGCCACGTCCCTTTATTCTAACCTCCTTGGTATACACCGATGCTGTATGCGTTTGTCAGTGATCACAGCTGTTCGCGATAATGCAAATCTCTGGAACGCCATATAGTAAGTTTCGAATTTAATGTGTTAACAGGTTCTGTGATTCACCAGTTATGTGACCAGTCGGCATCTGATTTACTCTCACGTAGTAAACCGTAAGTATATATTGTAGGAATGTTTCTCTCTCAGTTAAAAGTTAATTAGAAAACTGTCATGCTTCCAGTATTTTATATGCCTATGCGCCGATGCAAGTACATTCAGAACAACACGAATCAATACCCTTAGATGTCATACTGAGAGAAATAGAAGTTACTTATCAGATTGAATTTTAGAACAAAAGACACAGAAGAAGAAAGTGTGTTGTTAACTGTCTTACGATGCGTTACTCGGAATGACACTTATTATGTTTTACTGTTAAATTTTACTTCCCGCCACGGCGGCCTCGCGTGATGTTGTTGGCAAAGTACGCTGAATTCTAGCAATCATAACGTTGGTATTAGCTAATCACGTGACAACGCAAATGTTCGTTTTACGAGGGCAATTACTTTGACTGAGCGAACAAGGGTAAATACAAGAATCGGTCAGCCATTAAGCAAGAACAGTATTATTTATTTACTTCATGGTGGGGTAAGAAACACTAATACAGTCATCCTATGTGGTTCGGATTTCTACGAACGTTAACGTCTTGCTAAAGTTTTTCTACCGTGTTGTTGATGTTGTCAACATAATCACACAAGTTGGTGATGTTGCCAACATAATCACGCAAGGTCGGCGAGACGGAAAGTAAAATTTCTCCTGTCGTACTAGAAAGGTACTTCTCCTTTGTTTGAATGTTTGGAAAGTTAAACTTTCTAAAGGTGCGGTAAACGCAATTAGCATGCTTGAATTCCATCTGATGCTCGAGAAACGTTAATCCTGTACGATGATAGCTTACATCGACAACAGTTGATGGGAGCTACAGCAACTTTCAACTATACGTTGTTGACCTCCCTTTCATTACTCACCATCCCGGCGGGCTAGCGTGATAATGTTGGCAACAACAACATCACGGTAAAAAAATTCTTGCGCAGATGTTGCTATTAGAAATCCACATAGAATGACATGATTACTGTTTCTTACAGACTATGAAGTAAATAAATAATGCTGTCCCTGCTCTGTGGTTGACAGGTTCTTCTATGTACGCAGTAAAAGTAACTGCTCTCTTAAAACGAAGATGTCATGACAAAACATTTGCGTTGTCTCGCGATTGGCTAATGCCAACGCCACATGATTGCCAACATTATCACTCGAGGCTGCCAGGACGGTAAGTAAAATTTAACCACTGCGGTTAAATTGTACGACGCTTCTCGCCGGGCTGCAGTGGCTATGTTGGCACCAATGGTAATGACGGCAACACAGATCACCAATAAATGTTATTTCGTGACAACTTTAATAAAAAAGAAAATTATTTTTTCCTGAACGGACAAGGGTACATACAAGAACCTGTGAACCATATTAATTTTGCTGCGACTGAAACGAGCAGCAATAACAATTACTCAGTAGCTCGTGAAAAATATTAACGCAATTCTACACTTTATTGTTCTTCTGTTGCCAACATAAGCACTGGAGCCCAGTGAGAAGCTTCGTAAAATTTTACATAAACTGCAGTAAAAGAAGTTAAAGAAAAGTACACCAGCAACCAATCACTACCTGTAGTAACTGTTTATATTAATTACGTTTCTGTGACTAGAAACCTTTTTTTTAATTGACAATTCATACAATTTATTGCTGAATGAATGTGCTCAGTTTTCATTACGTGAAACAAACTGTTAACATCCATGTAGTGACTAGTTCTCAATGCTCTCGTACTTTTTCGATTCACTATTTGGTGGCAGTTTTGAAATATATTAGTCGTATAAAATAATGATGTGCACAACAATGAATTGTTTACAAAGCGTACAACGTAAAGGTACACTCTTATTGGCTTTCTTAACGCAACTCGTGATTGGCTGTTTACACCTCCCGTAATTCATCGCACCGTTGCCAACATCAATATGTAAGGAGGAGTGTCCCAAAACGTGAAGTGCTTTTTATCCATATACTCTTTCTAACTTTGAGATCTCACTATGGGGTAATTTCCCGTCAATGACGATGGTCAAACGAAATTAGTATTATTGTACATTAAAATTGCTACGCTTATCCTTTATTTCTTTTTAGTAAAGTAGAGATTTTTCGCATCCCAAATAACTTGCAGATTGTAAATATTGCCATTTTTGAGGGTGTGATTTCTCAGGCGTCTGGTATTCTTTATTTATGGACGAATATCTCGGTAAATGGTGAAACGTTGACATTTTAAAAACGTTAATACAAAGAAACATCTATTTCATGGATTGTCATGAACCTTTGTGGTTAGATAATGTGAAACAGATCGTCCATACAACAGTGACAAATATTCTTATTAAAAAATATGTGATGTTCTACTGCACAAGTACGTAAAAAATAAAATCTTAATGTAAATTGATGTCGTACAGCTTTGAGTACCGTACCAATATTAAAATTATTCGAATATATTAGCCAAAGTATTGTAGAAGCAAGTAAATAACACAAGTCTGATGCAAATACGGAATACGCTTTGAATAAATTAATGATGAATTACTGTGACATTACAAATTAAAAGACAATTGATAATGAAAATATTGTACAAGTGAGCAGTGTAACAGACTGTTGTGTTGTATTGACAGAATCGTGAATATGATGATAAGACCGGAAAATTCGGTGGCAGAAGGACGACAGGAGTGAGTGTGAAACAAATATTATCTAATTTGCGGAAAATATTAACTGGCTCTCGCTATTTTCCTCGTTTGTATAATATTTTTCTTTGGAGAAACCAACAGTTGTACTCTTGTAACGCAAGGTATATGCGATTTGCATTGAGGTTCTGTTGCTGATGAACGAGGTTAAAATAAATGGAGATGGCGCTACCTATGTAGATCACAGCCATCGATTGAAGCCAGTCCCGTCATCCTGCTGAGCTCAGGATAAGTGTGTGTTACACACACGTAATTGTTTGTTTTACGTAGGTCCAGTGCAAACTGAGCGCTTATATTCAGTAATAAGTTTTATTTGCTGTGAATTAAAAGATTCTTTTCATTCAAAGCTACGTAATTAAAAGAAACTGTAACACCCATATAGTGAATGGTTCTCGACATACTTTATCTTCTTCTCTAGCGATTTCTTCTGTGACGAAAGTGCAAACTATAATTTTTCTATGAATTTGTCACGAATATGTAATATGTTACTCCTAAGAACATTTACGTCCACAACATAGATTTGTTTACAAAGCGTAAAACGTAAGGTCAATTTTTGTTGGCTTCTGTCAGCGTCATTCCTGATTGGCTGCCTTCAACTCCTGTCATTCCTCACGCTATTTCCAACATCTACAGGTCAAACAGCAGCTTATGCACATTAACTGTATGTTAACCCGTAATTGAAAATTGTATGGACATTTTTATAATAGATGAGTTAGCTATTTGCGATTGAAAACAAATACTGTGTACGATAATTTTAGATAGAAAACAATAATTTTAAGTATAATATGCCATAATTTTGTTTACCGAGGTTGGCAACGCTGCACTACAATAACAACAGGAAACACTGAATTGGGGACGTGAACATAACTCAGAAACAGCTGGATGGCGTCAGTTGGTATCAAAACACGCGATGATTTGCAGTTTGGACTAGATAAAATCCGAGGATATAATCAATCCAAAATCATCGTCAAGTGTGAAAGAGGTGGGGCAAAAATTCGTAAAAGGGAAATTAGAGAATTAAAAACAATAGTGAAGTGAATCTGCAGTGGTAAGCAGTGCGGGTGTGGAAATGTTCGACTTGCCACATCAGCAGCATTGTGTTGGATAGGTCCGCGGTCAGACACTGCTTTTCAATTCAAAAAGAAATATTATTCAAGAACACAGTTATGGAGTATTAAGTTTTTTAATATCCGATGTTCAGTTCTTTAAATTATTTTATTGTTCTTGATTGAAATGGGGGAGATTTGTAAGCGTCGTCGTTGTGAATGTAACTGGAAAAGCTCAGCTGACCGAACTGTTAGTTTGCACTCTAAACACTAGCTTTTCTGTCATGCTCTTCACGTAATACCAGTATGACCTGGTTATTGTTGTCAGAGGCCCATAAGTTTGTATTACTTTGCAGGCTTCTTACCTAATTTATGGAGAGGCAACAGAAACTGATTTTCATTATTTCGTATTATCATTTATATTCGCGAGTGAGCTAAATAGGAACATGCGAAGTGCAATCAGTCAATGTCGCTTTTTATGGTTGACCTCTGTGCTCAAATTTGTTACATCATTTCAGAATGAACTCACTTTCTTTCATCAGACCACGGTGTTCCAGTCCGTTTACAAATTTCCCTCTGACCAACTTTACAATCACATAGCTTTTGTCTGAATGGTTTCTGTCGGCAACATCTGCCTGAGTTATATCGTCTAGTTTAATAGCAGCTATCAATTCACTTGGTTTAGTCTCGGCCTTACTTCTGTTTTCGTGGAAATATAATTCAAATGTTCAAATGTTTGTATAGCTTATGGGACTTAACTACGGGGCCATCAGTCCCTAAACTTACAAACTACTTATGAACTAACTAATACTAAGGACGGCACAAATATCCATGCCCGAGGGGGGATTCGAACCCCCGACCGTACTAGCCGTGCAGACCGTGACTGGAGCGCCTCAGTCCCCTCGGCCCGTGGAAATATACTAATTTATTTGTCAAACTAGTGTGTTTCGTTCTTTTAATGTGCCGATGAAATCTATGTCTTCGTTTTCCCATGTCACCATATACGAGTATGTCATCGTCTTCTTCAATTTCCTTAGTACTTCTCAGCCTGTAAGTTTCCGCATCAGTACTTTTGCACCTAATAATCTCTCTTTCGAATTTCTTCGATATCCCTCTTTCTATTTAAAATTAAAGTTTTGCCGCCATAAAGACATTTAGGTTTGATTAAAGTGCTATAATGCCCAAGTTTACTGTATATAGAAAGTGTTTTTTAATTATTATAAATATATTGTGTTAATCTGAATGCAGTTTCTATTTCACATTATCATTGATGGAATTTAAAAATTACAATGCTGTAACTGCGTGTTAATTAAGAGTTATAATCTTGAAACTTCATGGCAGGTGGAAGTACGTGCTGGACTGTTGTTTGCGATCAAAGGCCCCAAGTTCCAATCCCGGTCCAGCACATAGTTTTAAGCAACCAGGAAATTTCATATCAGTTCACACTCCGCTTCAGGGAGAAAATACAATCCTCGAGGTACAATCTTCCATGCAGTGTTTGACAAAATAAGGCAAGTATTAAATTCATAAAAAAACTGTGTGTATTAGCCGGACTATATTCCATCCAGTATTTTAGAATTAACGGATTTAGGGACTTCCAAGAAACTTTACACATAATGTAAAATCTTTTAGAATCCTTTTATCGTTGAAAATGACCCCACTCTCGCAAAAAAGAGAAAACAATTAATAGGTTTATCACGTATTACATTTTAGTGTCCATGCACTGAAACTTCAGCAACAGGCATTATATTTTAATTCATTTATTTTTCACTCAGATATTTAAGACGCGAACTCATTTGTATAATAGTGAGAGGATTGAAACTGTTTTATACACAACAAATACAGAATATTTATTCAATGATATTCCCAAATAGTACGAACTGAAAAGTGTTACATTGTTATGCTGGAAAATATCTTGAATATTAGTTATCTTCGATAGATAATTAACGCTCTGATGTTTATAGAAAACAGTCGTGATTCCAAAAGGCAATGAATTATTATCGATACTCATCATGCTGGACAAGGTATTGCAAATATGGAAATTAAGTGAACCATTTCAAACACGATTGTTTTAAAATCTAATTTTGTATATAATTTAGTGGCGATGATGTGTGTACTCTTAATAGTACTGTCCACTTTTATCACACAGCTTCTGCTTCGTTCTGGAATTCGAATACCTTATTATCGAAGACGTACAGGTTTATGATAATTACTGCCGTGGTTTCAGCGTGAACGCTGCAAGATGTACAGAAAGCTGACATACGTAAGGAGATACATCATCTCTACGGGTGCAGCCGTTGCAACTAGGTGGAAGTAAATGTAGCAGTGGTCTCTCCTCTGACATAACACTGATCACTGAAAAATGGAAGAATAATCTTCGAAGAAGCACCGACTAACATTGTTCCCTAGCAGGTCACTCGCTCACAAGTTTTCTTCCCCAGGCAATCGATCTTCGCTTCGACGCCTAGTAATGAATTGATTTACAGAAGGGACGGTTGGGGAGCTATACTGTGGACAGCCAAAACAAGTATTCAGATCACAGTAACATTAGTCGACAAGTTTGCCTAAGACGCTACATTTCGTTTTCAAGCGCCCGAATCGTGTGCTGCAGATGCAGTGCATCCTATCTGAGGACTTATTTGTAACTCTAAGGGCCGGTTCGTCCATCTCTCGTTAATCTTGTCGTTAGTAAACGAGAAGATGCCTTTAACGTCTCGTTAAATGTGCTCGTTAAGTGCACTGCGTTTGTCATTGCCAGATACACCTCTCGTTTGCTAACCTGGAGAAAACGAGAAGGTACGATGTATTTCGACTAGGTTGGCAATAGAAACAAATGAAAGTGCCGTCTGAATAAACAGCTGTTCCCCATATTTGACTGTCAGGGAAGAGGTTAGCAGACAGTTGTTATTTGGTGCTATGGCAAACAAGCGTGAAAGGAGATCAAATTTTCCAAAAAATTTGTGCGAGAGTCTTGTGTCCTTTAAAAGAGAAATATGACACATTGGAAAAAAAATAAAAAAAATAAAATAAAAATAAAAATAAAATAAAAAAAACATGGAACGAAAAGGAAGCGACATTGCGGCAAATGAATCCAATGCTTTCCATGGAACATGTAGGACAGCAAAAGTGCGTAGGGCCTAGTACGATAATATACTGTGAAGTGCATAGTACGTTAGTGCAGGTTAAATTGTACGACGCTTGTCGACGGACTGCAGTGGCTATGTTGGCACCAGTGGTAATGATGGCAACTCAGATGCCCAATAAATGTTTTTTTCGTGACAACTGCAATTAAAACGAAAATTATTTTTTTTTTCTAAACGGAATAGGGTACATACAAGAACCTGTCGACCATAGAGCAGGTAGCGAGTGAAACGAGCAGCAACAACATTTACTCTGTAGCTCGTGAAAAATATTATCGCAGTTCTACACTTCATTGTTCATCTGTTGCCAACATACGCACTGGAACCCGGCGAGAAGCGTCGTAAAATTTTACCTTAGTGCTAGCAATAAATTGCACGTAGGCGAAAGTGCACTGTTCCTGTAGATCGGAGGAAGAAATCACATTTTAGGCCTTACACTAGGTGCAACAAGCATAAGTAAATACTGAATTAATAAGTTTGCACACATAGATAATGTATTCTGTTTTTTATTACAACAAATAACTTACAAAATTGATAACTATATGTTGGTCTCTTCAGATGGTCGTGTAGTTTTTCATGCAGCATTTCCAAAGTGGCTTTTCGAAGACGAAATTGCGTAACAAATTCTGCATCATCCCAGCATTCAAAATGATTTGGACAAACATAAATACGTCTAGGACACCTTATAGGGGCCATGTCCGCTAGATCATCCAAAATATTGACATCGTAGTAATTGTCAACGAAATCTTATTCCAGCCATTTTTATCACACCGATTCTCACTTAACTAGTCGTCACCCGTAAGTTTGTATTTTGATATCGCAACAATATTTTTAAGGTTATGTTGCGTATCTGCAATGTATCAAAACTCATCTAACCGCTACTGACATAGATAGGGCGAGAAAAATGACGATACAATTTACCAATAAAGCTGCTTTCCACACTATTTTTTCATACATGTAGTGCTTCTGTTATTTTGTTCGATAAATCGGTCTTTTTCACCTGATTATATTGATGTATTTTAGCGCTTTGTAATCCTGCCATTTTGATACAGACTCTCACTCAACTGTTCGTTAGCCGTGTAACGAGCATAATTCTACTCGTTAACTTAACGGCTAGTTTGAGGTCCTTTAACCTCAGGTTAACTCATAACGCAACATTGACAAACGCAATTATCCACTAACGATAAGTTAAAATCGTAACTGGAACTTAAAGAGACATTGACAAACCGGCCCTAAATAACACGAATAGTTCGCGGATGGCGAAGACAAAGCTCTTCAAAAGATAATGGGGAGCACCTGGCGCTTAATGGCGCTAATTGCCTCACACTGAATCCCGCGACGTCAAAGCCTGTAGCATTGCAACGGAACGGGACTGGAGAGATGCTCTCCAAATTACTTGAAAGCTCGGTCGATGAATTACAGTGCACCTCTGTGGTATACGAAAACGTGCTCACCCATTAAGCACGATCGACTTCCTTGTCTCAGTTGACTACTCGAGACGAGTTGGTCTGTTGCAGCTCCCCTGACGTATTATTCCCGAACTATATCATGCCTGAAGATCAACGACAAAAACGTGCCCTACTCACACGATAATAGTAGGCGGTGATTTTAATTTACCATCAATCTGTTGACGAAATTATATTTTCAAATCAGGAGGTACGCATAAAACATCGTGTAAAATTATACTCAACGCATTCTCTGATAATTACTTCGAAGTTCTAAATCATGAGCCAAATAGAATTGTAAATGGATGTGAAAACACACTTGATCTCTTAGCAACAAATAATCCTGAACTCATAACGAACATCAAAACGGATACAGGTATTAGTGAATACAGAGCTGTAGTAGCGAGATTGAATATTGAAAGTCCCAAAGTTACCAAAAATAAACGAAAAATATATATTTGTTCAGGATTGCAGATAGAAATCAAATACATTGCTTCTTGAAAGACAGCTTAACGTAGGTGTTGACCAAATGCGGCTCAAATTCAAAGAAGTGGTATCGACAGCAATTGACAGTTTTATACCAAATAAATTAATAAAAGAAGGAGCTGATACCTCTTGGTACACAAAACAGGTCAGGACACTGATGCAAAAGCAACGGAAAAGGCATGCTAAATTTAAACGAACACAAAATCCCCAGGACTGGCGATCTTACACAGAAGCTCGAAATTTAGCGAGGATCTCAATGCGAGATGCCTACAATATTTATCACAACGAAACTCTTTCTCGAAATTTGACTGAAAACCCAAAGAGATTTTGGTCATATGATAAATATACTAGGGGCGAAACACAAACAATACCCCACCACGTGATAGTAATGGCGATCCTGCCGATGACAACGCTACTGAAGCAGAGTCACTAAACATAGCTGTTAGAAACTCATTCACCAAAGAAGACGAAACCAATAATCCTGATTTCGAATTACGAAGAGAGGCCGTAATGAGTAACGTAGAAGCAGATATCATCGGAGTAGTGAAGCAACTAAAATCACTTAACAAGAACAAGTCTTATGGTCCGGACTGTATTCCCATTAGATATTTATATGCTTATCCTGAAGCGTTAGCTCCTTACTTAACAGCCATATATAACCGCTCTCTCAAAGAAGGATCTGTACCAAAAGATTGGAAAGTTGCACAGGTCACACCTATATTCAAGAAAGGCAATTGGAGTAACCCGCTAAACTACAGGCCTATTTCATTGACGTCAATTTGCGCAGGGTTTTGGAACATTTCCTGTATTCAAATATTACGAATTATCTCGAACAGAATGATCTATTGACCCAAGGTCAACACGGATTTAGATAATATCGTTCATGGGAAACACAACTAGCTCTTTAGTCACACGAAGTGATGGGTGCTATCGACAAGGGTTCGCAAATAGATTCCGTATTTCTTGATTCCCAGAAGGCTTTTGACAACGTACCTCACAAACGGCTTTTAATCAAATTGCGTGGTTATGGTATATCGCCGTAAATTTATGATTGGATAGGGGCTTTCCTGTCAGAGAGGACACATTTCGTAGTAATCGACAGTAAGGCATCGACTAAAACAGTGGTGATATCGGACGTTCCACAGGGTAGTGTTATTGGTCCTCTGCTGTTCCTTATTTACATAATCGATTTAGGGGAAAATCTAAGTAGCTCTCTTAGGTTGTTTACAGATGACGCCGTCATTTACCGTCTAGTAAAATCATCTGAAGATCAAAACCAACTGCAGAACGATCTGAATAAGATAGCACTACGATGTAAAAATTGGCTATTGATTCTAAATAATGAGAAGTGTGAAGTCGACCACATGAGTACTAAAAGAAATCCGTTAAACTTTGTTTACAAGATAACTCAATCAAAAGTGAAGGCCGTAAACTCCACAAAGTACCTAAGAATTACTATTACTTCAGTCTTAAACAGGGAAGAACACGTAGATAATGTCGTGGGAAAGGCGAACCAGAGACTGCGTTTTATTGGCAGAACCCTTAAAAGATACAACGCAACTACTAAAGAAACTGCATACATTACACTTCTCCGTCCTTTTTGGAGTATTGCTGCCTAGTGTGGGATCCTTATCAGGTAGGTTTGACGGAGGACATCGAAATAGTCCAAAGAAGGGCCGCTCGTTTCGTATTGTCACGATACAGGGGAGACAGCGTTACGGAAATGATACGGGATGGGAGTCATTACAACAATGGCGCTTATCGCTGCGGCATGAGCTACCTACGAATCTCCAGTCGCCAACATTTTCTCCGAATGCGTAAATATATTATTGACTATCACTTACATAGGCAGAAATGATCATGAGAATAAAATACGAGAAATCAGAGCCCCAACGGAGAGATTCAGGTGTTCTTTCTTCCTGCGCGCTATTCGAGAATGGAATGGGAGATAAATAGTAGAATGGTCGTTCGATGAACCCTCTGCCAGGCACTTAAATGTGATTTGCAGAGTATCGCATGTAGATGTAGATGCCTGCCGCGAGTTTTCGTTTTCGTTTAATAGAGATGGGAAAACTGAAACATCTGACGGTTTCGGAATAAATGAAACCGTACAGTTTGAGGTTTCCAAACACTGTTTCGAATCGATGAAACAGTGTCTGTTTTGTGATAGTATGGGCTTATTTATTGTAACATCGTCAATGCGTACTGTGTAAGTATTGCTATAGAACCACAACATAGTGCGAGGACAGAGACTGGAGGAGAAAAAATTATACTTTTATTCAGATGGGATGGTAGTTTTATATTTCCTGCAACAAGTAGTAATACACTTTGCTTTCGTTTATTCTAGAGTCTAATTTTGATAGGTGTTCTGTGTGCTAACCTACTTGTTATATTGAAAATGTATATTATCACATAAAATTTATTGAGCTAATATTTTGGGAAGGGTTTTTATTCGAGTCCGACCGAAATATGATTTGTGATCGAAACTGTAACCGAAACTTGCGTAAGTAAGTTATCATTTCTGTACATTTACGTTACACTACAAATAACTATTTTTTCCACAATTTGCAAGGTACCCTCCCTGTATTAAGCCTTCTTGAGTGTGTAGACCTAATGAGGAGCCCGTAGCAGATGACATGGTAGGCGAACCGGTTTAGATATATCGACGGTACTGTAATAAAATACTTTCAAGTTGTATTCTTTTCTCCACATTGTGACATTTTCTACCTAAGAATGAAAAATTAAAGGATGTTAGACAATAAGTGCACTCCATACAGCGGGGTCACGATCTTTCGAGACTCGGAATTACGAGTTTCTCATAATACGAGTGTCATAAAACAAAACATCTGTGGTACATTTTATCTTCGGAGAAACAGGCACACCATTATAACGCGAAGTAAATAGTGAAAAGACCTTAAAACGTTAAGGCTGCCAATGTAAATTGCTATTTAAAAACTTTGAATTAAAAAGATCATATTTAATGACATATGTTTGTTTACAAGGACGATTTTCTATTTTTCACACGTAACTTTCTATAATCGGAGGTGATCCCGGTCCCGTTCACCTCGAATTAACGAGACTGCTGTGTATCTAAAACAAATTCCACAGTCCTGCATACCTTCTTGTAGGAAGCTAGTCTTTAGTCTTTAGGTTCACAACAAACATGATAAATAGATGCTACGAAATGCCAACATGATTACCAGAATACAAAATACACAGAAAGTAATCATTGGTTTGCTTCCGTAAGTAGCCTTTACGATTTTGTAGCCCGCCGCGGTGGCCGAGCGGACTGCGGCGCGCCGTCACGGTCTGCACGGCCAATATGGTCGGGGGTTCGAATCTCCCCTCGGGCATGGATATTTGTGCCGTCCTTAGTATTAGCTAGTTAATAAGCAGTATTTAAGTTTAGGGGCTGATGACCCCGTAGTTAAGTCCCATAAGCTCTACAAACATTTGAATTTTGAACGATTTTGTACTTGATTTTGTGTCCCAACTTCGTCGCCGCTTTTGTGTCCCAGCCTCGTCGTAGGTGTCGGTGGCCGAGTGGAATGAGCCCGACACAGGAACAAAAATAGCACGCTGGTGGAGGTACGGAGGGGAGCAGCCAGAAACTATAAACACTAGAGTAAATTAGAAAGAGATATATATTGCACAGAATGTAACAATTCTTAACTTTTACATAGTACTGCAGAATGTTGATACATAGTTGTTAGAGGCCTGCCTAGTGCCTGTACGATAGCAAAGTCTTCACTGGTGCCTATCTGATTACGAAGGTCCTAACTGGTTGCTATCTCAGTCCCAAGTGCCCGGTGTCTTTCCGTGGCGGCCACGAGCGGGGTTGCAGCAGAGGGCGCTCGTGGCTGTCGTCGTGAGAACGCCGCGCCGTGCGTGCATGGCGGCGCGCGGCGAAAGTAGGTGGCGCGCACTTTGTACTTGTGCGACACCACACTTGAGAGCGCTAGCTTTTTGTTTCCACCTCCACTTCCTTTTATACAATCGACAAACAACTTTACATATCTTCTTTTTGACATTCCTGAATACATAGCAGCTTCAATCAGTGCTGCAGAAAGCATTTCGAAAAATAAAGTCACAGTTCCGACTAACAGTAAGATTGTTGTCAGTACAAATTTCCGCTAACTGAACAGGAAAAGGTGTGTACTACATGATCAGTGTTTCGTAAACCCATATTAGTTATTAAACAAAATCCTCGCTTTCAAGGAAACTCATTAATAAAACTTTACAGCATAATAATACGATAAGCCGTTTCATTACGTACAAAACTAATTAAGTTAAATTGTTACAAATATAGTACATCACTAAAAAATACGATTGAGTTATATAGTGCTCAACAAAAAAAAAAAAAAAAAAAAAAAAAAAAAAAACCACACAATTTTTACGCTGCTGAAGAGATTCCTAGTAGCTAAACGGCGCACCGTTACCTGAGGTAAAGCGTTATTGTTGACTGAATCCATCCAGAATGCGAAGGGACTTCATCATTAAGTTCAAGAAAGCTAATTTCGGCCAAGCCGAAGATTCGGCTGATTTCTGGCCGAAACCGAAACTGCGGCCTAAACCAATATTTTGGCCGCAACGGGCCGTAACCGAGACCGAATATTCGGTCGGTTCTCAGTTTTTAGACATTCTTATCGCACTGCTGGGTCATATCTTAAAAGTCGAGTTTTGGAGATATCTTTCGGCCTCATTTACCTTCGAAACTTTCGTAAAGGCTAGTTTACACAACGACACTACGTTTCATGAAACTGCGCTACTGGCCATTGCGCAACTCGTTGGCGAAACTAAACAGTTTCGGCACATTCCAACTCTGCCGAAACGCATTGGGTGTGTAGTTAGGTTAGTTTATAACTAATAATGAACAAAATACAGCATAAAGGAGGGAACGGAAGAAATAATTCGGTTTTTGAACATATTTGCGATGCATAGGTATTTGTGGGATTTTAACGATGAAAATATCAGGAATAAGCAGCGGCGTGTTAGTGCCCTTGAACCAGTTATTCGTGAATTAAATATTGCTGGGTTGACGATTAGCGAATTGCAAACTAAAATACATTCAATTCGAAATACCTACATAAACGAACTGTGACATTTGTGGATTTTGAAACACGGTACAGGTACTGCAGATACGAGTATCTACTTGACAAGAAACGTAATGCAATTTTTTGTAATTTCAGTTCTGGTAACAATGCTTTACGCATAACAGTATCTTGTTTATTGCATTACCATGTTTAAAAGGAACGTGAACTGCTCTGGTGACATTGTAAGTTGATTAAAGTAATATCTAGGGTCTTCAATAATAATTTCTTTCAGGAAGGTCGCTGAACAACCGAGCTGACTTCTTTTTTTTAATCCAGTCACGAACACAAACACGTTTCTTATTCTTTTTATGTTTAGTCTCATGCAGCGACTTCGCACAGAGAAGCAATAGCTCCGCTTCAACTCTTACAGCTACCGAAACTTTCATTCTACGCCGACTACGGCACTCACAAAATAACGACACTAAAGTGTATAGTATCGGCGCCGTGTCTACAGACATACACGAGACCAGTTGTGCGTAACTCATTTCATAAAACGAGTGTCGCAACCTGGTGTCGTGTGTAGACTTGCTTTTATATGCAAGTATAAATACGAAAATCCTTAAATACGGCACATTGTGTTAGATTTTCATGTATTTATATCTTTTAAGAAAAAACGTTTCTTTGACGTTAATGTCCAGGCAACATTGAGACGATGATGTGCAATTTCGTTTTTGCTCGCAAGACACTAATGGTATGGGAAAAAAATTCTTTCACGTGAGATTAAATATGCGATCTCTTATTGTTAGTATCAAACCTGTCATTTAAGGTTTTATGTTGCTTCTTATTTTTAAAAAAAAATGAAGTTCTGAGATTAGTCGTGTGTTTACTATACAAGGGCAGATAAACCCATAATTTTACTGGATATTTTAATGCAAATACTGAGCAGTGTTTTATTGTTAATTTACGTTTATAAAGCAGACATTCTGTCATTTTGGAATACAGCAGTCAGTTTAGAAACGAAACCTGATTTCAGTCATCTTAAGCTGCAGACAGCTGCCCATTAGTTTTTTACATTCTTTATACTGTACGTATACTAATAAGTTAAATATGTATCTGTCAGGACAATGAAACACCTCTGTTTAGATGCAATTCGTCTGTTCCGCCTACATTCGTTAGTGGTCTGAAGTATCGCTGTTTTGAAACTGTGGAACCGAGAGGACGCAACAGTTTTAGTATCGACGCGAATGTGATCCGAAACAACATAATGAAACAAAGCGGTTTCGAAACCGTGAAACATGGTGGTTTTGTAACACTGAAACTGTTGCGCGTATCGAAAAGTAGCTTAGAAACAATGAAACAGTGACCAACTCTACATAGTTTAGACTTTAAGCACCAAACCTGTAGAGCTGTCTGCTCTGGAGTTTCGCATCAGAATGGTGAAGTGAGGTTATGAGGGCACTTTTGATGTAGGAGCAAGATGATAATTGAGATTTTTAATGATTTCATCGTCAAATGTCATCTCGTAAATTCTGTACATTATGTAGAATCTCGAAACTAGGAAAGTGTCCTCGAGACATGTTAAAACTTCTACATTTATTTGTCAAAGAACGTTTATAATTGCAAACACATCAAACATTATCGAAATTGCAGTAAAAAGTGCGTATTTCCTCCAGATTTAATATCTTGTTTGAATAAATGCTAGCGGTCAAATAATATCAAAAATAATTATTATCATTTAATAATTTTGACTCACTGGTGAAATAATTTTCATTAAATCAACGTTAATGTATTTACGTTCGTATTTATTCTAAGTGTAAGATTTTCCCTGTAATACGTTAACAACTTTCAAATTGTAGATATTTTGTCCTTTTTCCTAAATGAACGATACTAGAGAATACAATACTAGGCTCTGTTCAACTTTTTAGGTGTGATGAGAACACAAAGCTGACAACAGAATAAGCTTTAAGAAGATGCTAAAGCATGTCTATAATATGAATGAGGTCGACAACAACGCGCCTAAGTTTCCGTCATTATGAGCAATAGTTCTCTCATGTAGAGATGAAAGTAAGTATTTATTTTTAAAAATAAAACGACTTCCCTAATTGTTGTTACACAGGTAGTTGTAAAGTTACCATAATTTCTTCAGATTACTAACATTAATGCGGTGGTTTTCGTTTTTACTTGTGGCCATGTAAAAAGTATTGACAGTTCTTTCTATAGGCAATAGAATTACATATTGTCAATGTTTATGGTGCATTAGGAATCTTTTACTGTTGTTCAAACTTATGGATGTGGTTCCGGTCGCGCAATGCAGAGCTCCGACCACGTCCTCCTCCATACCGCATCGGGTGACGCCTTCGGTCGGAGGATGACACGGCGGCCGGTCGGTACCGATCGGCCTTTTGAGGCCTGGGGGGGAATAGAGTTTACTTTTTCTTGAACATTTCTTTTGCAGATCTGCTTTTAATAACTTTAAACAAAGCTAAAAATACGTAGACTACTCATAATACCTATGAACAAATTCTTCTCGAGTGCATCGATTATGTTTTCTGACCAAATTATTATTTAATTTAAATAGCCTACTTGTTTTAGGTGTTGGCATCACTGTGTGTGGCAAAAGTCTTAAAATATAAATGGTTCTATTGTATTAAAATCGGACGTTATGGATGCTAAGAGATTTCAGTTTTTATAAAAACATAACAAAACATTTCACATGTATTATTGAGGAATCGTAAGAAAACTGATGCTGCTTGTCAAACTGATATTTAATCCTCTATTCCTGTGTAAACTACAAATTAGAAGACTCACCGTATAACGAAAACAGTCTTTCGCTTAAAATGTGCAGTTCCATTGCTTGTCAATATGACTGATCTAGGTACATGTAAAGCTATAACTATCGCTTTAATATTTAGAATTGCAGAGAACTAACGCCAGCTATACTACTAAAGCTGTAATAAAAATGCAGTAAGACGTTTTATTATTAAACTCTACGTTTAATTTCCATTGAAAAGGATAAGAAGTGCGTCTTTGATGTCCATTTCACGTTGCTCGTTATAACGAAAAAGGTTTCCTGCCGCGAGTCATGTGATTTACTAGGGGTATCGAATTTTATAATTTCTTTATATTTATGGTACGTAAAATTTAGAACTTAAAGAAAAATCAGCCAAAACCATTCGACGCAACTCCCAATAATTCTCGAGCAAATCGACTTTGAAGTTTCGCAAGTACGCCTAAGTAACAATTGAACCATCCGTCGCCGTAGCTCAGGTAGTAGCGTTCTGGCCTCACAATCATAGAGTCCATGGTTTGAATCCCGCTGTGACGTTTTTTTTTTTTGCCTTGTTTTCGAATTCAGTTATATAAATCATTTTGGAATCTCTAATTCCACATGTTGGGTCTGGTTTTATTTATTTATTTATTTTATGTGGATGAGCTAAACATTTTGTCGTCACCTAAAACTATGTTTGAGTAAGTAAGCTGCTTGGGACGCCAGTAGTAGCTATGGAGATCACTTTCCAAAAACAGCGTCGTACCTTCTCACAAACTGAACAATCAAAGACTACCGTCGTCAGCTAAAAGTGAACCCAATGCTGTAAAAATATAACTTATGTTTTTTTATTGAAAATTATTATTGACAACCTTTTGTTAAATTTAGAAAATTGCAAATATACAAACACACGTAAATTTTTCCTAAAAATTCCCATTAGATATTAAAATTGTGTAAGTGTTTGTGTAACTGTCATTGCATGTGTAGGGACTGGACATACATGCAAATAAGGATCCTCCTCCCCCCTTATGAATAATTCATGAGTCCTCCCCCTCCTCCTCCTCATCCTCCCTAAAGGTCATTTTCCTTATGAATAATTAAAGATTGACATGGTTTATGACCTTAATTTAAAAAATTGAGTTGATTTATGACTCAAAGTAAAAAATTGATATGAAAATGTTCAAATGTTTGTACAGCTTATGGGACTTAACTACGGGGTAATCAGTCCCTTAACTTACAAACTACTGATGAACTAGCTAACACTAAGGACGACACAAATATCCATGCCCGAGGGGGGATTTGAACCCCCGACCGTAGTGACCGTGCAGACCGTGACTTGAGCGCCTCGGCCCACCAATTGATATGATTTATGGCTCTAATTAAAAAAGACATCATTAATGATTTCTGCTAGCAACCCTTTCCCTCTCACCACTCACTGAAGGTCGAGCGGGAACCAGCCCCAGCTACTTCGGAGTGGCTGAGCACACTATGCTCCGGTGCACGAGACTGTTCCCTGTTGGGAGGTCAAATCGTCCCTGGGGTATGGATGTTTGTGTTGTCTTTAGTATAAGTGTTTATAAGGAGTTTCTAAGATTAGGAACTGATGCCCCACAGTTAAGTCCCATAAGCTTAACAAACATTTAAACATTCGATTTTTGAACCAGCCCATATCAAGTTCCACGACCTTACATCTCGGAATCCCCCCAGAGTACATGTTTTGAGTTTTTATGATTATGTAATCGATATTCCCCTCCTCCACACAACCAAGGTCATAAATTAACATGTCCCCCTCCCCAACACTCGCTGGAGGTCGAGTGGGAATGAACCCAAGTACACGTTCTGGGGATCGAACCCACGACCTCCCACCTCCAAACCCCCCCCCCCCCCCGAGTTCATGTCTTCAGATTATTTGTATTATTAAGAACTGCGTCAATGTTTACGTAAATAATTAAATTCCCCTTCCAGACAGAATCATAACTCTATAACAAAAAATCTGATTAGTATGACACCACTAGCCCCAGAGGCACAAGCCACCCCTCGGCCTGAGAGAGCCGCAGACACCGTCAGCCGAGGGGTGACGTGCACCCCCTAGCTGTGGCTTTTAACAAGGCACATTGGAAATATCTGGACTCCTCAAAAAATCTCCACTTTTATTTTATCATTAATTCCATATATAGTGCAACTATCCTACTCCACACTGAAATATTTGTATGGGGATAATGATAAAGAACAATGTAGTGGTAAATATCTACCTTCGTTCCTGGTATACGTTTACATACAGAAAACAGATCTTTGTATATACGTTTTGATGCAGAAAACAGTTTGTTCTTTGTTTTTTCGGGATAACTAATAATTTCCATCTTAATTTTTTACATTTTGTTTAAATCCACATTGGAATTTTATTTACTTCTCCAGCCAGTAATTCGACAGGTAAGTTTTCGAACTCCAGTATGTATCTTCGTCTATTCCTTAGGTTAGTTTACCTAGGTTTAAGTAGTGTGTAAGCTACGGACTGATGACCACGCAGTTTGGTCCGATAGATTTACAAACATTTGAACATTTAAATTGTTTAATGTAGCTTGCTGAGGGAAAATTGTGTGAGATCGAGCTGTATTCACGTTACTGTTAGGCGTTTCTATTTTTAAAACTTAGTTCTCCTCTAGATCGTTCGTTGCTTGTGATTACCGTTATTGAGAGAAGCTTGTTAAGGAAATGACTTTCGTCCGCTGTTATTGCTGCTGTGTTGCACATCTGGACATGTTAACGAGTGTTTTTTAAGATGGACTCACAAGTTCATGCGGTACAAGTTGAGAATTAGAGCTGGACGAGAAGCGAGCCTGGATAGCTTAATTGGCTGACGCGATCACTAGCCTGAAGAGGGACACCGGTTCAGAGCCCGGTCCAGCAGAAATTTTCAACTTTGCCAACGAATAAGTTGAGTTGTGGTGATCGTCACTGTTACATCCTGTATATTATCTAATGCGCGCTACTTTTTTAACACAGTGGCTGCCAAAGTATACTAATGTTACCGACCCCTGGGGCCATTTACTTATTTTCAATATTCTGCATTAGTCTGTTCGAAATCAACTAGTTGTTAATAGTTATATAGTTTCATATGACTCACATGGTGCCGAGGAAAGGTGCTAGGTGTGTCATTTGCTATGTCCCTAATAATTTTGGGTGGGTACTTCTGTAAGTCTTTCATTCCACACCATTATTTGCGTACAGTTCCATTATTGTTTTCCAGCATTGTTGCTACAGTCTGTACTCAGTGCTGTTTGCTCCGTAACACAGTGATATTGTTAATACATGTTATTAAGATGAAAAAAGGTATCTACAAAAGCTTTTAGATGAAGTATTTGCTTTTTTATGGGACTTAACTACGGGGTCATCAGTCCCTAAACTTACAAACTACTTATGAACTAGCTTATCCTAAGAACAGCACAAATATCCATGCCCGAGGGGGCTTTCGAACCCCCAACCGTAGTGGCCGTGCGGACGTGACTGGAGCGCCTCAGTCCCCTCGGCGACCGCGGCCGGCTAGATGAAGTTATGGACATACATGAAGAAGATGAAATTGTACAGGAAAAACTGTAGAAGGGGACGGGAGGGGGGGCAGAGCAAAGTAACAAAGGTCTAGTAGTACTAAAATGGAAAGATAAGAGGGATTACTGTTCATGGAGAGGAAGAAGCTGAACTACAAACCAAGAGGGGCACAAAGAAAAACCCAACAATGCTAATTGACTATAATCAAAGTCATTTATAGATCTTTCTGATCAAACGAAGCCCAATATGACTCAGCCATATATATATATATATATATATATATATATATATATATATATATATATAAACTTGGCTTCCATGTACTTATCAGTTTAATGGCTCTAGGAAAGTAGCCGAAAGTCGGTAGCCAAAATGTACTCTAACCACTTTTGTTACCTATGTGGCCTTAAATTTACAAAAACTGTAAATTTAAAATTCCATACAGAAATTCCATAAGAGTGCGGTCTAGAAGAGCAGATAGTTTACACGCAAGAAGATGTGAAATGTTTAAACAGTTGTGTTATTCAGGAAATAAAAGGTAACATTAAACTACCTGATTGCTCTCAGCTAGAAGAATTGCCGGTAGGTGACTGATTATTAAAGCCATAAAAGAGACGTATTACGGAATGGAGCTCGAAAACTTACCTGACGAATTACTGGCTGGAGAAGTAAAAAGTGGATTTAAACTAAAAGTTAAAAATTAAGCTGGATATTATGAAAGTAACACCAAATAAATAAATAAAGAACGAACTGTTTTCTGCATTTACATGTATATACAAAGATCTGTTTTCTATATTTAAACTTGTATCAGGAAGGGAGATATTTATCAATACATTGCTATTTATAACAGTCTCCATACAAATATTTCGCTAGCTGATACAGTTATATTACTCCAGCGTGGGATCTGTTTTGTGATGAGAACATACCACTGGTTACACATATTAGAATGGAATTGTCATTTGATTTTTGCAAAAATTAAAACTCTATATGGAAATTAGTTGAAGTAGAATAGTTGTATTAGATATGGAATTAATGATAAAATTAAAGTCTAGATTTCTGGAGAAGAATTGCAGATATATACAATGTGCCTTTTTACCTGTCGCAGCTAAGGGGGCACGTCACCCCTTGGCTGACGGAGGCCGCGTCACCCTCAGATGGCGGTGGGGGGCTCCTACCCACCTGTGCTGTTTTTTGTGGGTGCGAAGGGCTGAGAGGTCGGTACGTGCCTCTGGGTCCAGTGGTGTGATAGTAATCGGATTTTTTTGTAGAGTTATGATTCGGTCTGGATGGGGTATTCAATTATTTACATAAATATTGATGTAGTTCTTAATAATGAAAAAACTTGGAACACGCGCAGTTGGCGGGGGGAGGGGACGGAGGTGGGAGAGCGCGGGTTCAATCCGCGGAACATGTACTTGGGATCGTTATCACTTGATCTGCACTGAGTGGTAAGGTAAGAGGGGGAACGGTGAGGGACATGTTAATGTATGATCTTGGGTATGTGTGGAGGAGGAGGAGGAGGGGAGTATCGATTACAGAATGGAAAAAAAATGGAACAAATGCTGTGAGATGATTCTGAGATGGAAGGTCGCAGGTTCAATCCCTGGAATATGTATGTGGGCTGCATCCTGCTCGACCGTGATCCAGTGTTGGGAGGGGGAGGCGAGCTTGAAAAAATCATTAATCGTGATTTTTTTTTTAATTAGGGTCATAAATCATGTTGATTTTTTTATTTGGGTCATACATTAGGGTAATAAATTGTCAATTTTTAATTATTCATAAAGACAATGAATGACCTTGACCTCCAGGGGGGGAGGGAGTATGGACCCTCATTTGCATGGCCAGTCCCTGTACAGGATACCTACTCCTATGGCTGTAAGGCCATAACACTGCCACCTGCACTACACCACCAGATGCTGCAACAGATTTAATTAATGGTACTTAAGTGTACTTCCAAAACCTCAAAGTCGATTTTCTCGAGATTTTTTGAGAGTTGCGTCAAATGGCTTTGACTGACTGTTATTTGAGCTCTGATCTTCACATACCACAATATGAAAAAATTCTAAAATATAATCCCATGTGGTCACCTTGTTAGATGTTGGTTTCAGTATAATGACATCAAGCCCACTCTGTGACATCCATAGACATAGACAAGATAGACTGCGCATGTCTCCATCACTGCTCTGTTGTAGTTTGAAACCAACATCTGATGTTTCAAAAATGTTCAAATGTTTGTAAATCTATCGGACCAAAGTGTGTGGTAAGGAGTCCGTAGCTTGAAAACTATTTAAACTAAGGTAAACTAACCTATGGACAACACACACACATCCATGCCCCAGGGAGGACTCGAACCTCTGACGGCGAGTAACCGCGCTCTTCGCAGCGAGGCGCCTTAGACCACTCGGCTACTCCACATGACTAAATTTTTATCATTGTGAGAAACAATCTTTCTCATTTATAGCTGAAATCAAGCATTTATTTTAACACTAAAAAGTTTTCTCGGTTTCCTATTACAGATGTAGTAGTGAAGGTAATGTAATTTTTGCAACAATATGAATTCGATGCTTGTCGTGAAACGCATTGCCAATTCCTTTTTACTAAAAGTAGAATCACAGATCCTCAGTGTTTGTGTCTCACAATGAATTTTTTACTTTTTGAATAGATTAATGTGACTATCGAAGTGAACTATGTTCAAGCTGGTCTTGAGTGAGTTAACTGTTACCAAGTAAATCACTTCTGGTGCAGATCTCCTCGTAATAGCGTTACACGTAGCTTGAGATGAATACACATTATTTATTACACCCACAAAACCAATTCCTATTGCGTTCACCTTACGTGGCAAAAGTCATAAAATATAATATTGTGTTGTATTAAAATCTGACATCTTTATATCATAAAGCAGAGTGTCCATATGTTTGTGTGTATGTATTGCATACGAATCTACAGGTTTGTTCTAATATTTTTCAAATTTTGTAGACGTAAGCTTCAATCCATAAAGAGGTCGCCGTAAATATAAGAATTACGTACAACACATAGTTCACGAGATACGACGTCATAAACAATGAGATGCGTGGTTAAATTGATGCATTAAGCGACAATGTTACTCATTTTCTCCTAAATCACTGGACCGATTTCAACCAAATTTGGTACACATATTCCTTACGTGAGATAACGATTGTAGTAGGAGTATGAACCCTATACGATCCATGTTTCATGAGACGTAATGTCATAAACAATAAGAGGTTCAAGACATTGCCACATAATGCGACGAGACTTTATAAATACACTGTATGTGAATGACAGTACTTAACGACTTGTAACAAATTTTGAACATAATTTCAAACCTTTATTAAACTTTTTCTCACTGACGACCAAATCAAAATAATGGAAGGAAACTAGATTCTCGCTTACTACTCTTCTGCTGTTCATGGAGGAAAACTACGGCAGTCGGTATGACGTTGCAGTTTATAATTTCTACACTAAAAATTGTAGTTACAGGTAATTTTACAGGTAGTATACACACATAGAGATGAATGTACTTTAGAGATTATATCACAGTACTACACGTATAGGTATAAGGTATAAGGACAATAACAGTAACGTTCATGTATAACCGCCCCATCACGCATAAGGTTTTAATCTATTACTTCTTTACAACTAACTCTGTTCGCAACCGATTTTACCGACATACAACACTTAGACAAATGAATATATAAGTTCAAAATTATACAATCCTACAACGTATTCTGTCACATCATGCAACACTTATGGTGTGTGCACGGCCACTACGGTCTGGGGTTCGAATCCCCCCTCGGGCATGGATATTTGTGCCGTCTTTAATATAAGGTAGTTGATAAGTAGTTTGTAAGTTTAGGGACTGATGACCCCGTAGTTAAGTCCCATACGCTTAACAAACATTTGAACATTTGAACTTTGAGCTCTGAAGCGCACGCGGATGCAGGCGATGTTAGAGTTACAAGCAAAGGAAGAGAATGAGACAGATTACATCCAAAGAATACCGATTATTTACGACGGGTCTGGCTTTCAATTTCAAGACACTGCGATTTACAGTGAGACTTGCATTTTCTATTTTTAATAAACTACATGGCAATCTATTCGATACTGTGAAGTGGATTTGACATGCCGATGTGTCTCACACGGACAACTTTATGTCACTTGCACTGGTGTGGCTTCACCAAAGAAATTATTTATATCAGATCCTGGGCAAGTAACAAGAAATATTGTTTATAGTAAAGTTGTCACTTAAATGAATGCATGAATGTTATCTTGAGTACTGTCTTTCTTTGTTTGGATACTCTACTTAAATTTTTGTATATTATGCAAGACAGCCTAACTTCTAATATATTCTCCGATAAATATAACTAGTAATTTTGAAAGAAGGAGATGGACAGAATAAGAAGGGATAGGAGAAGTACTAACTCAAGGCTCGAATCAATATATAAATACCCGGGCAACGCTGGGTTTCCAGCTATTAATGAGTAAAACTAGAATTCAATTGTTGCAAATTCTTAACAAAATATTTTGTCGTGATGTTGAGGAATCGTAAGAAAACCTGTGGAAGCTGCAAAGTAAAAGACTCGCCATTATAGAAAAGCAAGTATTTAATTTTGTTGCTTTTTTCACGTTATCGACACATTCCTTGTAGTCTGCCAGAAGGATATATTTTCGTCAAAGGAGAAGTATGTTTAAAGGGAGGGGGGGGGGGGAAGAGAGTTTATTATACGGTTCACCTACTTATAGAGGCTCCGGATTGTTAATTTCTATCACTGACTTCAGTTATTAATTTAAAAATAACTACAATTGTCAGCTCTGCTGTACATTTCTCGTTACGACGAAGATGGCCTACTGCCCTGAGTACGTGATATAGATGTTGGTTTCAGTAAAATGACATCACGCACAGTGGGGCTGTCTATGTTATTTTTGGTCTATGGTAATATCTTTGGTTTATGTTAGCAGCAACCACTACATTTCCTTTCTTCTGCGCCTGCGAATTCTGCAGCACACTCGGTAATTTAGAATTCGACACTCGGCATAATCTATAGATCATTGACGTCATAGTGGCACTCGCGAAGGCGTTGATTGCTGATTTACACGCAAGCATGAAGAGCGCATGCACTTCGAGCAGTCAGTTTTCACCACGAAATCGATTGTGTACAGCAGGATTAAGAGGGGTGTGAGGAGTAAGCGTTGCTGCTGTTCTGGCCGCTCCGCTGGCAGGGGCAGAGTTCCAGCCCTCATGTTGGTTGTCATGAACTGGCGCGGATTCCCAGAACGAGTGACAACTTGTCTCCCTCCCCCAACGCTTGGTTCCCGCGACGATTTGCAATAATAGTAGTACACCGTACGAAATTTAGCCGTCTTGGGAGTTTTCTGTACTAATTAAACCGGAACGAAAAAATTATTTTCAGCCTCCAAGCGATGCTCCTCCGTATAAACCTTACCTCGGTAGTGTCTGGAGACTTGGGAAAAAATAATATACTTGTATTAATGAAGCAATTCTGTTTGACGAATTGCTAATTAATTAATCGATAATTGTGAGTTTGTTATCAGTATATTCGGAATGGGTCAAACAAAGAAAGCGATACCACCCGTCGGCTTTGACCCTTAATGCAACATCGGCTAGACTAGGCGCCTCACAACAGAAGGCACCGATCGCTAGCTGACTGGCTGACCGCTTCGAAACAGTGGCTGTGCCCCAGCGGCCAGCCACTCAGCTAGCGATGGCGGCCTACTCTATTTGACGTTACACGTACTGTTGTGAGACTTTATCTCTAAACGGTGTAGCCTGATGTCGGCGTGTTTTGTTGTATACCTCCAAACATTGACCACTTTGTTTCGTTACGAAAGTGGCATCACTTTTACAATACAAACGGATCAGTTTACATTCACCCATCGTCCTACCCAAACCCCATGGCCTAATTAAAAATACTAATCACTTGAAACTTTGATCATTCATAATAGCAACGGCATAGCACAACGCCATGGAAAGTTTTATTTTAGGAATATTGTTTTATGTTCCGGAATGCTATTTGCCGAGGGTTTTCCCCCCTTCATTAGTATATCCCCACCAATGACTTCATGGCTCGGAGCAGACGGGTGGTTCAGTATTACCCTCGGAATTTAATTTCATTTCCAATATGTAATCATAATTGAAGAAAAACTTTTATAATCATTTCCTCCTTTCAGGTGAGAACTTGTCTGGACGTAGCATCGCCACGTGTTAAATACCTGATAAGTTGATAAGTTCAGAATCGTAATACGTGGCATAGCGTACTTGTAGTGTGCACCATTAAGGGCACGCGTGACAGAATATGTAAACAGATCATCCATTCAGCATTGTCACATTCAATTAGTTAGCGATTGTAATTAGGCAACTCGGAGAATATCAAGCTGATGTCAATGTATGTTCCTGAGTATTAGCAGAATTGTCTTCATTGATCTAACGCACGTGTTGACAGTTTGCCACGTCAAATGCGGTGTCCATATTGAGCATCTGTAAAGTCAGGAAAAAAGTAGGAGAGAAATGTGGTATCCACTTGTAAGTGCCTGTTTTGTATTCTTCATATTTTTTGCACAGTCGTTTTCTGATTATCTGGCCTTAACATATAACCTTGTGCATCGCTTATATTTGTTTTATGGGCACAAATCCATGGGCACAGATCCTAACAAACATAGTTAGCCGGCCGCGGTGGCCGCGGGGACTGAGGCGCTTCAGTCACGGTCTGCATGCCACTACGGTCAGGGGTTCGAATCCTCCCTCGGGCATGGATATTTGTGCCGTCCTTAGTCTTAGTTAGTTCATAAGTAGTTTGTAAGTTTAGGGACTGATGACGCCTTAGTTAAGTCCCATAGACTACACAAACATTTGAACATTTATTTAAAAACATAGTTAGCTGAATTGTTTATATGCGTCCTCGTAACGCTCGGTTCCTGACGTCATCAAAGAAACTGCGTTCAGTCGCACCGATATATGTTTTTCGAGCTTGAAGTGAGGAAGAGTTTTGGTGTTCTAACACTGTCTACTGTGGTTCTTGTTAATGACGTGATTTCTCAGTTTGAAAGTATTTTTGCAGAAGATATTGTAGACTTCTCTCAACTCTACCTCAAATCAAATTATTTTCAATGGAACAATAAATCCTGTGAGGAAACTGATGATATGACTATGGTAACTCAGTGAAGTTGTAAAGAACTTTTATATGCATGAATTTGAAGAAGCAGCCCTTCACATGAAAGAGAAGAGAAACTTGTGTTGCTTTCCGTACGTGGATGATACTTTATGTTCTTGCTTCATGGATATAAAGAACGCTCTGAATTTCTAAATGTCCTGAATAATGTTAACTGTAATGTCAAGTACTATTATAAAGAAAGAGGAAGATGAGCATGCACTTACAGGTACTTAAAAATCTGATGGAACTTCAAGGCTCAAAGTTTACAGAAAGTCCAACCACACGAATACATACCTGCACAGAAATTCCATTCCCCATCGCAGACGGAAAAGAGCAACCAATAAAGATGAAAGAATTTTACCTCGAGGATAATCTGAATCATATAAAAATGGCCTCCAGAAGAAACGGCCATAATTATGAAAAAATGAATAGGGCCTACATCCTATAGGGTCTTTAGATTCTACCAAAGAGGGAGAGTTTCTTCCATTGGTAAAAAGTCACAGATAGCATCAGCAAAGTGTTAGAAAACATGATACTGATATTTTCAACCAACAGAAAAGGTACGCGCATGTCGGAAAACTACATTGGACTTAATACACGTCGGTTTCCAAATCAGGAGTACACGTGAAAGTCCTTGTACGTGAGACCACGTGTAAGTAGAAACTGCAAAAAGAAGCATTGACACCGCAACACAAGAGTACATGTCGTCTGGTCAAGATTGATCAGTACGAGGGTTCGGGCAAAAGTCATAGCAACTTTTTTTTTTTTTCCTTGTAGATACCAGTCCCGATGGAGGAGACTATTTTGTGGGTATGTTGACCCAGATTTGTCATGTCAACTGTATGTGTACTGTGTTGTCATTATTTGCACAGTGAATGCCATATTGCCCTGTATACTACCGTAATAAGTTAGTGTGTTACGACATTTCAGTGGTATTTATTGTACACACATGTAGTTAACACCTTGTCTTTTCGTCTGTATATGTCAAATTTTCCAACTGTATTGGTATCTGTAAGAAAAAACAATAGTGCAAGACTTTTGCCTGAACCTTCGTAAGCAGTGGCATATCATGCACTAGGGTCGAGAAACCACCAAATTCATTTCTCTGTCACTATTCTTTTATGGAGATCTCATACTTCTTACTTGCAGAGCAAGCTTTAAAAGCACTACAATTTTAATAGAAAAGAATAGAATTCAAATTAGACTTTTATTGTGAACTTCAGTGCCAAATAAAACAAACAGCTCCAACGTTTCTTCCATACAAACTCCATTGCATATGTCGACGCGACTATGCCATCTTTGGTATCGGTCTGATCATGTCAGGTACCGATCGTTGTGTTGTTAACTTGTTCCAGTCTGACTACTTTCTGTATCATTAAAACCTGTGATGATGTCTCAGCACTGGAAGATGAAATGTCATTCATGGAATTATGCCTTGGATCCCGTCCTTATCCGAATTAAACGAATATCATCAATTACGCTTATAGAGAGCGTGGAAACGTATGTTTTATATATAGTTTGTAAGTTACATGACATTAATGCAACTAATTCAGTTTATTCTCTTTTGTTTCAGATATTGTTGGAGGAGGCAAAGATTTGATTTTTAAAGTATCATCTCCTTTTCGTGGACCTAAAGAATTAAATCGTCTCCGAAATGGAATCAGAGGCTCAGAAGGTGGAAGCAATAAAGAAAAATGCAAAATATCGCAGGCATATGATGAAGAAGAGGAAACACGAAAGGAACATGGCCCAAGTAAAAGAGAACGAACAGCACAGAAGCCATTATAAGAAGAGGACTGAATTTAACACTCACAGAGTTCTCGTGGGTAATTCGAGGAAGGTAACCTCCGGAAGACTTTCTGTGCCCAGGGGACTCTTTCTTAAAGGAAAGGCAAGCTCTATTCTGAAGAAAACAGCCGATACGTACCTAAACCCCCTTAATTACGCTAGAAAGAAAGAAAAACTTGGGCAGATAATAAAGATAGGAATGGATCAGGCACAAAAAATCGACAAGAATCCTGTGAAACGATTACCCAAAGGAAATGAAGTTGCGAATAACGAAACTGAAGATATACACGACGCAAAACGAAAGAAGAACATGGATCGAATAAAAGAAGTTTTGGGCCTAGCGGATCCAGCACCTTCTTTCATGCCTTCTCCGATGGCGGACGTGCAGGATACTCAGTTGGTTATGGATAACTCTCCGGCAGCAGGGATTCCGTTCGAGAAACTGAAGTCTCATGAGAAGAGCGAGAGCCCGAGACAGAGTCCATCTGGTTTCGATTCACCGCGAGAGGTCCGTACCCCTGACAGCGTTCACTCACAGCCGTCTTGCAGCAGGCTTGAAGTCGACGAAAAAGTGGATGAGATGGATGACTTATTTCTGGAGAAGCTTGTATCGGATATTGGACTGTACGCTTGGAATTCTCAAAAACCCGGCTCCGAACCGTACCAGAATTCTGACGAGAGACTGATCAAGGAGATAATTTCACTAAGAGATGTGTCGCTGAATGAAATTGCGAAGCTTAATAAGGCGAAAAAAGCCGAGCGTCCCGGAAAGACTTCAGAAACAATTACCGAGCGGCTGGGAAATATTTCAGAAACAATTACGTCTCTCCCTCCTGGACTTCCACAGTCAGCTCAACATTCCGCTGATTTTAAGCTTGCGGCTCGCAACAACGAAGATCAAAGCTGCTGGCCTTTCCAGAAGCAAACTCGCTTCGCCACAGCTAAAGGTAAAGTCCGACTGAAAACGGCGATAGCGCCTAGCGGCTCCGTTGAGTACAATACTGCGGGCGACTGTTACCGAGGCTTGATAATGGGGAAGGAGGCAGAACCGCATTGTGCAGGATCCGAGAACTCGGATGACGAACCCGAGCCCGCTGGAACGATGCCACTACCGGCGGATACTAGCTTCGTATCTCCTAGTACTCCCCCTATAGCTGTGCACGCTTTCGACCCAAAAGCGTTCATGCAGCATGTGGAAGTTCAGCGAAAGCCACAAGAAAAGAGCAAAAATCCGGTAAGTGTGGGGTGTTCTACGGGCGGAGGGTGTAGCATGCAGCATGTGGAAGTTAAGCGAAAGACACGAGAAAAGCTCAAATATCCGACAAGTGTGGGGTGTTCTACGGGCGTAGGGTGTAGCAACAGTCGTCCATTTGACAGATCTGGCAGCAGTAGTCATTTTGACAGATCTGAAAATGAGTTCAATTGTGACGATTACGACACTGCTCTGTCCAAATGCTGTGACGATGAGATTTCAGGAAGAAGTGATGATTCAGATGGAACCAGCAATTTATACAAATTCAGAAGGGCCATGTACTGAAATAGTACCAGAGAAAGTGGTCATTTATTGTTTTCTTGTAACAGTAAATGCAGCAATTATAACTAACTATTCGATCATCATAAAATGAAAATATATCCCTATCTCCTGTGATTTTCCTTATGTGGAAAGCATATATTTCAGAGTAAAATGTAGAGGTAATAATACTGTTACGTTATGTTACTGTACGTGATAATTGGTTAAACAACATTTGAGAACCTATGATTTCGGAATTAAAAAGAAAACTTGTAAATGCTAAAAAAACCTAATTCCATAGGAGAACACCATCGAGATATTAGAATGCCCTATTGAACTGTACATTTTATGCTAATGTTCCCTCGTTTGATAGAACGTGTCACACAATAGAGAAAGAGAAATAGGACATTAGCTTAAGAGGTGTTTTTCGAAATACTAAGAAAATATTAAGATTTATGAACAATTAAATTTTAACATGCTATTATTTGTCAGTAAAGTTACGTGATAAAGCATTTATCAAATCAATATAGTGAGCAATGTTACCATTTATGTGGAATTAACTGCCAAGTGTTGCTTCTCAACGTCATATACATGTTAGATGTTTGTAAGGAAACACGTATTTGTGGTATCTTTGTGTATGAGCTATCGCAAGTGAAATGTTAATTAGCTATTAGAAATTTCCTGGTGTTTTAGTTTATGTAGTGAAGAAAACTCGTCAGATTATAAATATGTTTTCAATATATATACGTAAATAGATAGGTTCAGGAACTCATTTTCTTACACTATTGGTACAATAGTGGTCCCTGTATAATATATAAAGTGATTTCGTTTTCATGAGATCTACATTCATGAGTTTCCATGCTATAATAAACTACATAAAGAAATATATTTTTGTTCTTTGTTTTTCTAAAGCTTTCTTTCTCGTGTTACTGTTCCAGCTCTTTTGTACAGAATCTCTGCAGCAAAAAAGAAAAATAAATAAATAAAAATAAAATAAATAAATTAAAATTAAAATTAAAAAACCCGCTGAAGGTAGAAGTGCCGTGCGAAATCATTGGAGACATTCAACCACACTGCAGTACTAATGGTGATAAGGAACAAAAACTCCACTCTAGGGAGATGGTTAGATGCCTTGCATCTACCACCGATACACGTGTCTCTGCAGGATCCATTTCACAGCAGTTAAGGGGAGTCGTACCAACCAAAATGACAAAATTTAACAGTTTTACTTTTATGAAAATTATGAAAATATGGATGTTTATGCTAAATTTGGTGTTGGTTTTATTGAAATATTCGATTATTTACTATTTTAAATAAATATTTGAAAATAATCATGCACTGACATTTCTGAGAATTTTGTTTTCTATTATTTCACATATTGGCATTTTTCTCTGGAACTATATTGCCTAGAAGGCTGAGGTTTCTTTTAAGAGAACTGTCCATTTCGTAAGTTGCCAACACTAACAGTACTTATCAGTAAACTCTTTGAACTGTTCATTTGTGTGTGTTTGACAACAGTAGTTATCCACTAGCCGTGCTTTAGTTTTTGTGTTTCCTGTGATAGTTTCCATCATGACTCGATGTTTTTGATGCTGTTCTTACTTTTAATGATGGCTATTCTGGAAGACTACAGGATTTGGAATATCTTGAAATTAATAAAGGTTACACCACTAAAAGTGTGATGGACTTGTACCAATTGCGAATCATAAAGGCGGAGATAGCAATAAAAAATGTCAAAAGAAGCCAGATCCAAGAGGATGACGGCAGCACTTGGTGAGGAAGATGAAGGACGAGTCGAGGACTACCATCCAGGAGGATTCTGACATATTTTATGTATCAGCTGGCTGTATATTAAAATTTGTTCTTTAAACGCAATTTTCTCAAAATAACATTTTTCAGTAATAATGCCCCTTTTTCTCAGAAACTTTTGAGTCTACAACAAAGAATGATTTACCACATAACATAGATAGTACAATGATGTTGAAGCTCTACTTTAGTAGTATTTACTATAATAGTTAAAATTAAATAAATAAAATTGTGAAAATTTACACCAAAAAATTATATGTTTGTGGAAAAAATCGTAACTTTTTTCCAGCTGTTATTTTAATCATTCCCCGCCAGGTCCTAGGATTTTTTATCTGTCACTTTCCACTTCTTTCACCTCTGGCAGTATTGCTCATGTGAAAAATACCGAGTAGTACCGTGATTCGGAACCCACGTTAAAGTGTAGGTCCCCCTATGACTGGCTGGGTAAGTCAGTTCGAAGTGTCATATATTGATATTACTGTTGGAATTGTTGAGAGGCTGTGTGAGCCACAGAGACGCACTCCAGTCTGAGAAATAGAGACCACTGCAGATAACAGGCTAAAACAGACACGTATATCTTACGAGATGTAGGCACTAAAGAAATCTCCTAGTGAACTGCTGATGCCCTCGGCCACCGTCCCAGGGTGGAGGTTACCTTTCGGAGAAGATGGGCGAAACTTCATATAGCGTCTAGACGCTGTTGTAAGACGTTACATTAGTACTTGGTGGCCAACAGGCACGTTTTAATGTACGTAGCAAAGTTGATACCAGTCACTTGGGAACAGCAACGTCAGTGGTTCCACGAGGCTAGAGTGAGAGGGTAAAGAAGAAAAACTGCAAGTTAGCAGCTCCCCTGAGGCGTGGCCTAAGGCGGAGCCTAAGGTGTGGCCAATTGACGTAAAACATTGTTGTTGTTGCCCATATTGGGTAGCGTCGTGACGTTTTACTTTCAGCTGAACAATGTTGCTACCAAGTATGGATTTTGTTAGTGCACAAACAAGCCACCTCCTCACCCGGGGAATGGCAGAAAGGACAGGGCTGAAACGTGGTTCGCTAGAGGACTCACAGAGAGGACAAGCCACAATTTAGATTGGTTGAACCAAGCAGCGGCCAATAGGAAATTGTTAACTGTCGGAAAGTGGGGAAAAGAGGTGCGCTCACACCGGCCGTTAAAACCCCCGGTTTTTGGATCAAGAGGGGAGTTCTCAGTCAGACGAGTCGGGCGCCAGCCCGTGACTATCGCCGTCGGCCTCGGGGTGCTCCATGACAGTCTGTTTCTCGCGGGGAGTGCGTCTGTCTAGGGGATGCTGCTAGGGAACGTAATTACTGGCTTCTGTTGTGGCAAACGATTTATACTTCTCGTTTTTTTTTTTTTTTTTTTTTTTTTTTTTTTTTTTTTTTTTTTTTTTTTTTAATAACTAACCCCAGTGTAGTAGACTTACAATGGGATGCAATAAATTCAATGCAAGGTACCCAGGAGTTCCATAAAGTTTCCTAAACAAGTATCCTCTCGAGTCCCGAAATCCGCGTCTCTAGTAGATGCCTGTACTGTCTCTCTGCAATCACTCCTTTCCGCTCGGGATATGCAGACTGACCTTGCTACCTCTTCCCTCTTTCCTATGTAGGACACGACAGAATTTCGGAGGAAGGCAACGGCATACCACCTCCAAACAGGACCATGCCTAGTAAATCACTGTTGTGTTCAAACCAATCTTCGGATTGTTGACTGCTTATCTTATCTATTTAAAATTGATTTAGAGCAGTACAGTCACAAAACATGCGAGAACATCTGATAAGACCCACCAAATTTATATACTCAACAGTTCCTGAGAAAACGGGGCATTTATATTGCCAGTTTAACACCGTCGTGATATGGCAGTACGACTCCCCTTGAATCAGTCTGCTGGGAAACGTGTTAAATCTTCCTGTTTCAACCATGCCGTCGTCGAGAAAAATGTCGAAGACATACGGAGCCTGCTGCTTGGGGTCACCAACATTAGACCGGAATGATGTCCAGCGACGAATCCTCTAATGGAGAAATAATGATTTTGTCAGCTCTGGCTCTGTCTGTTAAGAACGAGAACACTCTTACAACGGTATGATTGCTATTTTTCCCTCTGAATACATCGCTGAAAAAGTGGTTTTCCTTTTGTATTTTTAGAATTAAGGGTATATTATAATGCCATAGAAAGGTAAAGGCAGTAAAAATATCTTCATCTGTGTTCATGTTGTACATTACGAAATTTAAAGCTCACAATAGCTCGAATAAAAAAAAACTGGAAAATATGTAGGCTAAGTGGGAGGTTTATCATACAACAGATGGCAGAGCCAAACAGTCATCATGTTTATTACAGTTTTAGGCACTTGTTTTCATTTCAGTATAAAGCTTAAAGTCAATCATCAGTAGCTCCATGAAAGCTTTTAAAATATACACACTTTAGAAACTACAACATTAAGGCATACCATATAGAAATGAAGCCTGCCTTTTTTTCTTTTATTGTATTTTTTTTTATCATTATTTGAAATTTCAAACTTTAAGCCGCTTATCTTAATGGTGCCCCCATGGGTGCAAAGAACGTGAATATGCAAATATTTCAATTTTAATCTACTTTAATAGTAGAATAACATTGAAAGGGTTCATATAAAAATGTTTGGTTACGGAATTACGACTAATAAAAGATTTTGCCTGAAATTTAGAAATCTCGCTCATATGAAGCCATCGCAAAAGTGTACGAGGTTAAAGTAAAGCATGATTTCCATTTATTTTGGTGTTACTGATCTGGTGAATCTAATAAAACATGTATCAGATGTGTATCTGCATTAGTTTTCCAGAACTTCCAGAGAAACAAAGAAATATTTTGAGAAATTTTGTATTTTATCAACTATTCCCCCCCCCCTTTTTTTTTCAGACAATTGCACAAAGTTTTCAACAGAAGTCGTAGAGAATTAATTTCGGAAAATGATGTGAATGTATTGCGAAATTGTGTGTACACTGTACAGCTACCTTATCTCTGAGCTTTGTTTTTCTGGTTTAACATCATGTGTGCTATGGTATTAATAAAATCAAATTATCTGACCCATTCATACAATTTTAGTTAACTTTATCATTATCATTTTACAAAATTAAATTATCTACAACTTCTGTTGAAAACTTTGTGCAGTTGGCTGGAACTTTAAAAGGGCCAAGTAGTTAATAAATTAAAAAGGTACCATCCACCAAATAACATTAATTATACGTAGATAACGCACCAGAACTGTTTATGACCTAAATACTAAAAACATAAAAAACGAAATATTGTAAAACATTATCATGTATATATTACAGGTCACTGATGATGCCTTCCAAAAAATGTTCAAATGTTTGTAGAGTCTATGGACTTAACTACAGGGTCATCAGTCCCTAAACTTACAAACTACTTATGAACTACTTACAACTAAGGACGGCACAAATATCCATGCCCGAGGGGGGATTCGAACCCCCGACCGTAGTAGCCGTGCAGACCGTGACTGGAGCCCCTCAGTCCCCTCGGCCACCGCAGCCGGCGATGCCTTCCAATTGAAGGCGAAATGCATATGACAATATCAAACATTCATAATTCAGTTGCATAGACGGTCTACATAAATATCAACTTCCTAAATTTAAAAAAAATGAGGAAAGACATAAAATAAGAGGCACTAATTATCTATGGTTCATAATTAATGTTATGCATGTAACTCCGTAATTTTAACATCAGATAAATTTCACTTAGGAATACGTTTTTGTGTTACTAAACCCTTAGTTATTTTACGATGCAAGTACATAGACGGAGTCCCCCCCCCCCCCCCACAAAAAAAAGACTTGGTTGAAATGTTTTACGGTAACAACCTCTGAAATCATATACGACCGGTGTTGAACACTTTGAGAGAAGCATTCCAGTATGTTTCTGCTTATTTAAAACGCTAATGTCGAAGTCGAATGACCGGCGCTCCAGTCACGGTCTGCACGGCCACAACGGTCGGGGGCTCGAATGCCCCCTCGGGCATGGATATTTGTGCCATCCTTAGTCTTAGCTAGTTCGTAAGTAGTTTGTAGGTTTAGGGACTGATGACCCTGTAGTTAAGTCCCGTAAGCTCTACAAACATTTGAACATTTTTGAGAAATTAACATCTAAAAAAATCTCGGAAATTACGTGTGTTGCAATTAGTTTCCGTCTTACTGCTGTGAATTCTTTGCCATTAATAATATAACACATGACTAGATAATTTTGTACCTCACGTGCCCTCGATGTACCAGCGAGAAGCACAAAGCCCAGTTGAGATACATGGCACACAAAGCAGTATTTTAAACGAACAAAAGACGCAGTTGTGGTAAGTTTGAAGTGAAATTATCTGTTTCCAGGCAGCCCTTTTCTCCGCCTGACAGACTGTCCTTGCGGTGTGGCACTTGTCCACTGCAGACAATACAGAGGATCTGCGTATCGGAGGAACTTTCTCCTCCCACGATCAAGTTCTCCACACCTCTGGACATTTATAGAGCCAAGCTCGTGTGTTTTGTGCTTGTTACCCCTCATACTGCTGAATTTGTGCCTACCGTATGCAATAGAAATAGCTGTAAAAGGATCTGATACAAATATGCGAATTGAGAATGGCTATAGAGTCTACTGAGCAAACCATCGTTCCGACGCGTCTTGCATAATCGGTGCAATCCGTCGAAATTGAATTCGACTTGACCGCTTTACTGCGACTAGTATTATCTAGTTCCGCACAGATGACAACGACGCTCACTCCTAACTCTATCTTGAATACCATATCGACTGTAAGTATTCGTCTGACATCTCACTGACTGTAGTAGGTGGAGCCTCTTTCATTGTCCTAACATAAAATTGTTCAGATATTGAAAGAAGACTTTCGTGTAATATATCACTTTTGAATGTCACAGTAATTGTCTTGAAATCTGCTTGTTTTCACATATGTAATTTTACTTGTATTTAGTTTATCAGTTCTCATCGTATGATTACAGTTTCCATTTCTGGTTTTCTATTCGAAAATTTTACCAGATATTCCTGATATTAAACACCACACCTTATTCTCAGTAACGTAAGAGTTTTTATAGGGAGACATCGTCCATGCGGTAATATGTAACAAACTTGGATACTGGTGTGCTGGAGTATCGTCTTAGTGCTGCGGCTGGATTCCTGAGTTCCAGACGGAAAAGTCACATTTCGTAGTAACAGATGGAAAATCATCAAGTAAAATAGAATTGCTACCTGGCGTTTGCCAACGAAGAGTCATAAACCCTATCCCGCTGCCAATCTATACTGATGATCTAGAAAATGATCTGAGTAGCTCTCTTAATTGTTAGTACATAACATCATTAGAAAATACAAACCAGCTGCAAATGATCTGGACAAGATGTGTAAAAAGTGACAATTGACGCTAAATAAAGATCATCTACAGGAGTACCGGTCCAGAAATAAATCCTATAAATTTCTCTTGGACGATAAGTAGCACGAATTTCAAAGCTGTCAACTAAACAGCTGTTATTGTTGCTGTGCTATTCACTTCAAAAACTAATTTGATACTGCTCTCCACGATAACATACCATGCTCAAGGCTTTTCATCACTGAATAAAAACGGCAACTTATGTCCTTTTCAATATGCTTATTATTTTCGTCTCTCGGTCTCCCCACTGCAACTTTACTCCCCCACACCTCCCTACAGTAATAATATCACTATACCTTTGATGTCTAAAAATGTATTTTGCCAATCGATCCCTTCATTTAGTCAGTATGCGGCAGAAATTTCTTTTCTCCACAGTTTAGTTCAATACTTCCTCTTTAGTTACACGATCGACTCATCTTCTCTTCAGCATTCATCTGTAGAACCTCATTTCAAGTGCTTCTATCATCTTTCTGACTGAACTCCTTATGGTCCAGGATTCACTCCTGTACAAGGCTACACTCCAGACAAATGCCCTAAAAAAGACATTAATAATTCTCTTCTTCAGAATTGCTTTTCTTCCAATAGACAGTCTGAAATTTATACGTTCTCTACTTCAACCATCATAAGATATTACATTACTGGTGTTTTGCTCTTGATAATGTTCATCTTATACTTTTCTTCCAAGACACTGTCCAATCCGTTCAATTGCTATTCCATGTAATTTGCTGTCTCCGACAGAACGACAATGTCATCGGCAAATCACGAAGTTTGTACTTATTCTCCCTGAACTTTAATTCATCCACAAAAGTTTTCCTTGCTTTCCTTCACAGCTTGCTCAATGTATAGACAAATTAACTCTGGGATAGACTAAAATCCTGTTTTACTCCGTTCCCAATCACTACGTAACTTTCATGTCCTTCGGCCCTTATAACTGCCGTTTGGTTTACTAAATACCTGGAATTGAGAAGACTAATAATATTGTGGAGTTGGCTAACCAATGATTTCTCTTTGTTGTCAGAACACTGAAAAGGTGCAAAAAACTCAAGAGACATTCTACACTACGTTGGACCGTCCCTTGTTGGAATATTGCTGCGGGTACGTGATACTTACTAGATAGGACCTAGGAAGGAAAGCATAAGATACTATGAAATGATTCTCGTTATTGTGACGCAGTAAGGTAGAGAGTGTCAAGGATGTGACACGCTCACTGGAGTGGAAATCTTAAAACAAATGCCTCCTTCGTTGTGGCGAGAAATTTCAATCACCAACTTTCCCCATCGATTGCAGAAGTATTTTCTTGATCCACACCTACCTTGGGAAAATTATCAGCATAAAACAACAAAAATCACCGATCGAACTGAAAAGTTTAGGTATTCGTTTCTCCCGCGTGCTATTCGAGTACAAAACAGTAGAAAAATAGTCTTGATATGGTGTGATGAAACCTCTGCAAGAAGAATTGCTGATATAACAATTATTGGCATGTCTTTAAAAGCGTTATGAAGCATTTTGGTTACCTCAGTCGACGCTAGGGGACTAAAAGTATGGATTCAGATAACTAGTTTCATATGTAAATGACTTTAGTTATATTAATTCAAATATCCCCAAACTTACATTGATAAGATACAAAGTATTTTGCCTCTGCAACATTTTAATACAGAATAATTCCAATTCCAAAGATAGCAAGTAGAGATGGGAGTGAAAATAAAAGAACTATCGGTTTAATAAGTCATTGTAGCAAAATACTAACAAGAATTGTTCACTGAAGAATAGAGAAACTGGTAGAATCTGTCATCGGAGAAGATCAGTTTGAATTTAGGAGAAATGTAAGAACATGTGAGGCAATAATAACATTAGACTTATCCTAGAAGGAAGGCTAAGAAAAAGCAAACCTTTATTTTTTAGCTTTTGTAGATTTGGAGAAAGCTTTTGACAGTGTTCATTGGAATACACCCTTTCAAAATCTGAAGGTAGCATAGGTAAAATATAGGGTTCGAAAAGTTATTTAGAACTTGCACAGAAATGTTAAAGATGTTTGTAAATCTATATGAAGAAACTGCTATGGTCATCAGTCCCTAGACCTACAAACTACTTAAACTAACTTAAGCTAAGAACAACACACATATCCTACCCAAGCTATAAAGGAAAGCAAAGTGAAATTTTCAGAAAAAATTAAAGTTTATGGAGAAGAAATAAGAATTCGAGAATCGCACAGAGGTTCCGCGTCGAGGTAGCCCCATCTTGAAAGGTTGAACCTTCAATTTGAGACCCCAGTCCTTAGCCTCTTGAGAGCCTTCCAGGTTGTAAAGGATTTGTAACCTCCAGCTGTAAGTTGTTCTTTCAGGGCCAAGATAGGGTTAGGTGTTGCCTCCTTCCATAGCTGAAGCCTCCTCTCTTCGACAGTGACATCAATTGGCTCTGACGTCCAAAGGAAGCTCCTTCTTGAGCGAAGCCGCCTAGGCTGTTGATAGTGCCCATGTAGCGTATAGCGATTGCCTGTCAATTGTTTCTTCCTCTCCACCTCGGCAGGTACTTGCCGCCGTATGCTAGGGGGAGCTATCCCTATGAGAGGGTAGATCTTCTCTGTCGGGGAGGGTCTCAAGCATCCCGATATAATGCGGGCTGAGTCATTTACGGCAACGTCGATATGTTTCACGTGGGCCGAATTCTTCCACACTCGCGCGGCATATTCAGCTGCCGACAGACTAAGTGCCTTGGCTGTTGTTCGAAGCACTAGTGGGTCGGCACCCCAGTTTGTGTTGGTTAGTTTGCGAATGATGCTGTTCCTAGTGCTGGCCTTTTTCTTGTTGTCTAAACAGCGCTGTCTGAATTCCATACTTCTATCCAGCTTCACTCCTAGGTATTTGGGTGCGCAGCAGTGCTCCAGCTCTTGGCCTTTCCAGCTTACATGGAGTTTTCTCTTAGCTTCCTTATTCATCAGATGAAAACTGCAGACTTGCGTCTTAACTGGGTTCGGTTTCAAATGGTTCTGGTGATAGTAATTACCAAGTAATTCCAGAGCTCTCGTCAACTTCTTCTCCACTTCCTCGAAGCTGCTCCCTTGGGCGGTCACAGCCGTGTCGTCAGCATATATAAACTTCCTGACAATGGTGTGTGTTGGCTGATCTTTTGTGTATACGTTGAACAACACTGGAGCTAATACAACCATTTTTTTTTATTCTCCATCTTCTGCTTTTTCCTTGCAGTGTGACATAAAAACGCCTGTTCTGTAGTATGCACTGTACAAATCCTGAAAGTCCAAAGTCTTTAGTCACCTGATAAACCTTAGCCTTTGATTAATGGCATCATAGGCTACGCTAATATCAACGAAAGCCCCGCCAGTCACCTGCTTTCTTTCGTACCCATCTTCAATATGCTGGGTTAACTTCAGTATTTGCCCAGTACATGAAAGTCTTCTCCTAAATCCAACTTGTAGCTTCGTCTACATGGTTGGATATTCTATTAAGCACCATTCTCTCGAGGGCCTTGAAACAGATGGCATAGCAAGAATGCTGGTCGAAAGTTTTTGACATCTGTTGGCTCCTTTTCTGATTTTAATAGGGCTACCACTCTTGCTTTTCTCCACACTCGGCATCTGAATGGTGTTGATGCCGTTGTTCATCAGGTGTATTAGTCATCTAAGAGTTTTTGGGCCAATGTGTTTAATTTGTTCGACCCTTTAAATAATTTTGCCGGCTGCCTTGTTATTTTTCATTTTGTCTATAACCGCCTGTAGTTCCTCAAGCGTGAAGGGTGTCTCAAGTGAGTGGTGTTCATTTTCCATGTCTTACTATAGAAGGTCGGGGTGATCTGTGGGTGGTTTTCCCGTTGAGAAGGAGCTGATAGGCAATTTCGTTTGGTGTAACACCAGTATGAAGTGTCTTAGAGCTAACTGGGTCGTTACTGAGATTCCTGAGAAGGCTCCACGCTTCTCTGCTGTTCTGTTTGAAATCAAGTGACGTGACTAAGTCACACCACTTCTCTCTTCTTGTAGTCGTTAAGGCTCATAGCAGGCTCTCTCCCGTCTCTAAGGTGTCTTCAGAGAATGGGTCTGTATTATTCAGCTCCTCATACTTCTTTAGCAATATTGCTATGTTGTCATCAAGGCCAGCTATATATTCATCCCGGCAGCACCTAGGAATGTATTTCCGTGATACACTTCTGATAGGCTGTATTAATGTGTTGTGGAAGCAAGTGACTGGCAGCATCTCGTCAATCTTACTATTCAGTTCTTCTGTGAAGAGTCTCCAACGTGCCTTCTTGAAATTGAACCTCTTTTTAAATGGCACGGAAACTGGGCATAGACCCATCTCACTGACTGTTAGAGCCCTTGAACGATTGCTGGGCTATCCGTTCTGTTACAAATATGTTGACTGGATCGTATCCGCGTCTCCATCGTCCAATGTTGAAAGTGTCTGGTAATTTGTGATCGTGTACAAGCTTAAGTCCAGAACTGTCAGCCCATCTTTCGACTTTTTCCCAACTGGAATCTGTCTCTTGGTTACGCCTTGCCGTGCTGTGACTGTTGAAATCTCCAATTATAAACTTCATTGGCTGCGTTTGTAAATTACTTGGTTTTCTCAACGTGAAATTTGATATAGGTGGCTTGTAGAGGGAGGTCACTCTGCATGCCTTTAATTCAGTTGTTAAAATTTCTAAATCATCCATATGCGTCATTTCTGCTGATCGGACCATGAGGCCCGGCTTTGTGAATATTGCGCTTCTGTGTTGTTCGTGGGGTCTTTCTAATGTCAATATCATACCTTTTATATTTGGCCTGTGGCTGGTGGGTCCGCTGTGGTTTTCTTGTTATATGAAAACATCGCATTTGCTGCATATGTCAGATAGTAAAAGTTCTTTATTTGCAGATAAACCTTCAATGTTAACTGAAGTCAATTTTAGGGCTGGTTCTGAAAAGAACCTTTTATTCACACTTATTCTCATCTGGCGTTCTGGTGTTAGAAGGATGTTAGGGTTCTAGCATGGGAGTTAAATTTATTTTATCGTCAGTTTTATATTTTTATTATGATTCTATATGCGCGCCCGCAGTAAGAAGAATTTTTCAGTGGCGATCGGTTTAACAGCTACCTGGCAGGCAGAGGCGTCATAGTTCCCGCGGCAGGAGTTACAGTAGGTGCCATATGGCGTGAGTGGGGTGGGTAGAAGGTTCTGGAAGCGCCTGCATGAGACTATATAGCCCTTACGCTGGGCAGCAGATAAACTGAGGAAGCCCTGATGATATTGCGCAAAGTGGGCAGTTTTGTATATATTAATAACTCTTTATAACTAATTGTTGGTGGCATACAGACGTTAGTAGCGGTTTAGAGATTATTAGTTTTGCTTATTAGTCATTTTATTTTGTTTAATTGTGTATTAAAAGAGAAACAATTGAATTAAGATTTGGTACACTAGCTATCACGAGAAATGCCGACAAGGTACAATTTTGACGTTGTATTATGGTGACCTCGTTAATAAAACATCATAATTGGCATCCTACATTTTTATTTCAAGAAGCTACCTACCCGTAAAGACAGAAATTTTCATCTCTAGCACTTACACCGATATTCCAGTGTGCTATCAATCTGCAAAGGGGACGTCAGCAACGAGAGCGGTTTTACAAAAAACAGGTAGGAGCAGGGCCTAATATTGTGCTCACCAAGTCAACTCAAGAACGGGTTGGCTTACATATGCAGGTTCTGGATGGACAGTGTGGGCCGGTAAATCCGTACGCCCCAATTTTCCATCTTCTACGGACTCAGGACTACAACTACACAGTACAATAGGTTTGGTCCAAGAAGGGGAATCTTGCAAGGATTAGCCAAGTGTGTGCCGTTTCCAAGAACGTCCGATCTTTCGATCACGTAGGAGACGCCTTGTGTCCCCATACAGAGAGACGATAAAAACGTATGAAATGTGGTGATACAGACGAATGCTGAAGATTAGGTGGGTTTACCGCGTAACCAATGAGAAGTACTGAGCATAAGCCGGCCGCGGTGGCCAAGGGGACTGCGGCGCAGCAGTCACGATCTGCACGGCCACTACGGTCGGGGGTTCGAATCCCTCTCGGGCATGGATATTTGTGCCGTCCTTAAGCTCTACAAACATTTGAATTTGAACTGAGCATAACTGCAGAGAAAGAAAGGGAGAGGGAAGGGATATGTATCTGGTTTACTTTCTGAGGTCTCATTAGGTGAGACTTCCCGTTCCTCTTTACTTTACACGGAATACTTCACTTGATGGATGACGTCACTTTCGTCCCTTGTTTTGGTCAAGTTGGCACCTCCATGCCAAAATAAAAGCATATGAGATCTTTGTAACAGTCTGTTAAATCTTTGTAATAGTCAGTTCTTTACGATCCCTTTATATATTGGCAGATATCAAATCTGACGATATAAACGTTAACGTTTTTATATAAGATTTAGTTATCAGGACATCCGGAAATTAGACAAAGTTTCGAAGAAAATATCTGGTACAGTTGCCAGTAGATTGCGGCCACCTGTGGTAGCTGCTATCATGGCAGGAAACTGTGTCGCAGTGCGTGCACTGATTGGTCTGTGACGTAGTTCAAATGTTCAAATGTTTGTAGAACTTATGGGACTTAACTACGGGGTCATCAGTCCCTAAGCTTTCCGTGACTGGAGTGCCTCAGTCCCCTCGGCCACCGCGGCCGGCGTGTCGTAGTTAAAATTTATCTGTAAACATGAAGATGGAAGTGTAATGTCCAATAACCGGTAGTGGCTTAATTAAAAGTCAATTTGCAAGTGTCGTCTTTTCTTCACTACAATTAGTAGTGTTAGCTGAAGATGCTGTCGCCGAATCCTACCAGGAAACCAGAGATAACGGCAGAACTGCTGACGTAGAAGTAAGTTGCGCAGTTAACGCTGGGAAGTGGTTAGGCGCCGCCGTAGACGATGCTGGGTGACGTGTAGTACCATCAGGCACACCTGTACCGCCGGTGGAGCGCGAAACGCTACAGGCAGCGGGCGAGGTGCGTAATTGCCGCTGCCTAACTAAAGCAGTTTACTTGCAGTGTGCACACCAGGCCACGTAATTAATCACGTTTAACGCGTACCTGCTGTCGCATCGCATTTGTCAAAGTACGTGGCATAGCCGCAGAAACAATGTCAACGAAGCGTTTTAACAATCGAAGAACTCTGCGAGAAGAAGGTCCACATACCAGCTGACATTGTAATCCAGTGACGAACTGGCTAAATAGCATAGACACATAATTATCCTACTAAAATCACTGTAACTATACAGTATACACGTATACTGAAAATTAGCGTAAGAATGTGGGATTAATTCACAAGCAGACTATATGGATACGTCATTTTTATATTTCTATATATTTATGGTATTAAAGTTCTGAAGTCAAATATCAATCAGCCAGTCAGTCGATGCTATTAAAAAAAATCGCACTGACGTGTTTTACGGACCACTTTAGATTTGTAGTTTTATAAGTTTTTGCAAACATTTTCGACCAAAATAATAATAGATTAATTAATAAGAGTATTTGAAACCCTTTTAGGAAAAAAGAATTTAGGTAGTGGCTGGTTCCGAACCACCGACCTTTAGCGTCATCGCCCAACGCCTTGCCCAGTACGCTACGGCTATCAAGGAAAAGATGAGTCCTTTAATCTCCTACTAGATCGTTAGTTATATTTACATACTGAAAGAAAGCTTCTATCGGAGAGTACGCAAATCGATTCCGTATTTCTTGATTTCCTGAAGGCTTTTGACACCGTACCTCACAAACAGCTTTTAATCAGATTTCGTGATTATAGTATATCACCCCAAATTTGCGACTGGATAGGGGATTTCCTGTCAGAGAGGGCACAGTTCGTAGTAATCGATGGTAAGGCATCAACTTAAACAGAGGTGATATCGGGTGTTCCACAGGGTAGTGTTATTGGTCCTCTGCTGTTCCTTATTTATATAAACGATTTAGGGGAAAATTTAAGTAGCTCTCTTAGGTTGTTTGCAGATGACGCCGTCATTTACCGTCTAGTAAAATCATCTGAAGATCAAAACCAACCGCAGAACTATCTGAATAAGATTTCACTATGGTGCAAAAATTGGCAATTTATTATAAATAATGAGAAGTGTGAAGTCGTTCACATGAGTACGAAAAGAAATCCGTTAAACTTTGCTTACAAAATAAATCAATAAAAAGTGAAGGCCGTAATCTTCACAAAATACCTAGGACTTACTATTACTTCAGGCTGGAAAGAACACGTAGATAATGTCGTGGGTAATCAGAGACTGCGTTTATTGGCAGTACCCTTAAAAATGCAACAAAACTAAAGAAACTGCATACTCTACACTTGTCTGTCCTCTTTGGAGTACTGCTGCCCAGTATGGGCAGTGGGTTTGACGGAGGACATCGAAAGAGTCCAAAGAAGGGCAGCTCGTTTCGTATTGTCGCGATACAGGGGAGACAGCGTTACGGAAGTGATACAGGATCTGGGATGGGAATCATTACAGCAACGGCGCTTATAGCTGCGGCGTGGGCTACTTACGAAACTCCAATCGCCAACGTTCTCCTCCTAATGCGAAAATTTATTGTTGACTTCCACTTACATAGGTACAAATGATCATCAGAATAAAATACGAGAAATCAGAGCTCGAACGGAGAGACTCAGGTGTTCTTTCTTCCCGCGCGCTATTCGAGAACGGAATGGGAGATAAATAGTATAACGGTGGTTCGATAAACCCTCTGCGAGGCACATAAATGTGATCTGCAGAGTATCCCATGTAGATGTAGATGAAAAAAGCAGATATGTTCCAGTTTAAACAACACTGACAAAGAAGTGTGGAACAAACTGTCACAGTCCTCATTTCGCATTCCTCACAAAAAATGTTGCCATGACAACAGATTCGTGATCTTTTTTTTTTTTTTTTACACACCCATGGTATGTATGCTCAGTCCCGCGCGGCTGCCTTTTTCCACAGATCATGCTAAATCCTTTTAAACAGTGTCTCATCGTATATACAACATCTCCCTTTGACTGCCAGTTTTCTAAATACGCGTCTCTCCCACAGTCTCGTTTTCCTCCCGTTTGTCTTTGTCTCCCACTGCTTTCATCCTTTTCTCTCCATTTTTGCTGCCTTCTTCTGCCATTATGTATGTACCATTCTTTTTCTCCTGCATGCTACTGCCTATTTCTTTCTCACAGTCTGCTCTCTGTTTCTGCGATCACTATTATCTCCTCTTTATACGTATCCTTGCGTTCGATTTGCTGGAGCTCTAACTCCTTAACCGAGAAACTAACACGTAAGTTTGGGAGATGGGAAAAAGCGGACAAAATATTTGTTATTGAAGATCCCCAAACCTTCTGTATAGTCTACAGTCTCGCTCTTTTTCAATTTCACTGTCTCCTTTTTCTTTTGCTCTCACCGTTACTGTCTCGATCGTATTGTCTTTTTTACTGTTACTCCTCTCTGCCACGATGACCATCTGTTCTCTCTGTCTCCCCTACTCAGACATTCTTCCACTGCCACTCTGTTAATCTCTTACAGCTCTAAAAAGCGAGCATATCTTCGTATCTCAAAATGTTTCGTGTAGAAGGCGGAATAAGGACTAAATCAGCTGGATCCCCAATCTACTGTGAGAAATATATTTGCCTTTTTTTGTACTTCGACAGGAGCATTTATCAGCTGGATCTCTTCTTTTCCATGGAACCGCAGGGTATGCTGATTATATAAAACAAATTCTGTGTATCAATAAAGATGTGATAATTTCTTTTTATCCCTCGATACATTTATAAACCGAGTATGACAAATAAAAAATAAATCATTAGCTTACTGAGAGAGGATATTACACCATACGATGTCTCAAGAAAATTGCTCACAAAACAGTGTTTTTAAGTACTTCGCTTTAGACGAAGATTTGACACTACAACGGTTCGTCCGTCGGATATAAAACCATTATCTCTAGTATGCAATTAGATATAATTCTATTCTGAAGTCACGTTTCTGAAACAGTGTAAACCCGTATTCAGTGGTATCAACGAAGCAGGAAGGAAGGAAGATTAGTGTTTAACGCCCCGTCGACAGCGTGGACATTAGAGATGAGGCTTACGCTGGGATTGTTTGGGTAAGGGGAAGTAAATCGTCCGTGCTCTTTGACAGGAACCGTCCCGGTATTTGCCTCGAGTGATTTAGGAAAGTCACGGAAAATCTACACTACTGGCCATTAAAATTGCTACGCCAAGAAGAAATGCAGATGATAAACGGGTAATCATTGGACAAATATATATATATTACTAGGACTGAAAGTTCTGACAGTAGTGACTGGCGTATTGTGACGAGCCAGTTGGCCGCCATTGACCAGACGTTTTCAATTGGTGAGATATATGGAGAATGTACTGGCCAGGACAGCAGTCGAACATTTTCCGTACCCATAAAGGCCCAAACAGGACCTGAAACATGCGGTCGTGCATTATCCTGCTGTAATGCAGGGAATCGCAGGGATCGAATGAAAGGTAGAGCCACGGGTAACACATATGAAATGTAACGGCCACTGTTCAAAGTGCAGGCGATGCGAACAAGAGTGACCGAGACGTGTAAACAATGGCACCCCTTACCATCACGCCGGGTGATACGCCAGTATGGCGATGACGAATACACGCTTCCAATGTGCGTTAACCGCGATGTCGCCAAACACGGATGCGACCATCATGATGCTGTAAACAGAAACTTGATTCACCCGAAAACATGCCGTTTTGCCTTTCTGCACGAAGGTTCGTCGTTCCGTATACCGTCCCAGGCGCTCCTGTCTGTGATGCAGCGTCAAGGGTAACTGCAGCCATGGTCTTCGAGCTGATAGTCCATGCTGCTGCAAACGTTGTCGAACTGTTCGTGCAGATGGTTGTCGTCTTACAAACGTCCCCATCTGTTGACTCAGGGATCGAGACGTGGCTGCACGATCCGTTACAGCCATCGGATAAGATGCTTGTCATCTCAACTGCTAGTGATACGAGGCCGTTGAGATCTAGCACGGGGTTCCGTATTGCCCTCCTGAAACCACTGATTCCATATTCTGCTAACAGTCATTGGATCGCGACCAACGCGAGCAGCAATGTCACGATACGATAAACCGCAATCGCGATAGGCTACAATCCGTCCTTTACCAAAGTCGGAAACGTGATGGTACGCATTTTCCCGCCTTACACGAGGCATCACAACAACGTTTCACCAGGCAACGCAGATCAACTGCTGTTAGTGTATGGGAAATCGGTTGGAAATTTCCTTATGTCAGCACGTTGTATGTGTCGCCACCGGAGCCAACCTAATCATTTGCCAAGCTAATCATTTGCATATCACACCAACATCTTCTTCCTGTCGGTTAAATTTCGCGTCAGTAGCGCGTCATCCTCGAGGTGAAGCAATTTTAATGGCCAGGAGTGGAAATCTGAATGGTCGGAGGTGGATTTGAACCACCTTCCTCCCTTATGCGAGTCCAGTGTGTTACCACTGCTCCACCTCACTCGGCCAACAAAGCTGTATACCGTGTGGTGTTCATATAATTTTGTACACAGTCCCGGTAAATACACATTTCTTCTTCTTCTTCTTCTTCTTGTTCTTCAATACAACCTCTTTGGGATACAATGAATCAATAATTTCCTTTTGTGTTTTTCTTAGGACGTAGTATTTATTCATTCATTACGTTTCCTTTCGTCCTCGCCGATAATAGATTGTTCGTTTGGTGTCTTGTTTATATTTTCATCTTTAGTTATTACTTATTCGATCAAATATTGCATCTTTATATATGAAGCAGAGTGTCCGTGCGTTTGTGTGTGTACATATTGCATACAAATCTACAGTTTTTTTTCAATCTTTATGAAATTTTTACACACTTAAGCTTCGATCCATGAGGTTAATCGCCGCAAGTTTAAGGATCACGTACAGCACATTATTCACTAGACTTGACTTCATAAACAATTAGATGCGCGAAAAACCGCTGCATCAAACAACAATGTAGCACATTTCTTCCTAATCTTGTGTACCGATTTCAATCAAATTTGGTATTCATATTCCTTACCATAAGGTTACAACGCTGTCGGGGTAATCATCACGTACGACGCATGGTTCAGGAGTTACGACGTCATGAATAGGAGTTACAAGAAACTGCCACATGCTGCGACGAGAACTTAGTCACACACTGTAAGAGAATGACAGTACTTAGCGACCTGCAACCAACTTATAACATAATTTCGAACCTTTATTAAACTTTTTATCGCTGACAACTGCACCAAAAGAATGAAAGGATAGAAGTTCCTCACTTACTACTTTTCCTCTTTTAGTGGAGCAAAACTACGCCATTCGGTATGACGTTATAGTTTATAATTTCTACACTACAAATTGTACAGACAATATACACATATAACTGAATGTACCTTCGAAATTGTATAACAGTGCGACACGTATTTCAAGAGACATGAGCACATGGCCAGTAAAGTTCATCAGGCACCAAGTTTAATCTGTTACTCCTGTACTACAATTGTATTCGAAACAGATTTTACTGACATACAGCACTTATACAAATGAATATGTACCTGAAAAATTATACAATTGTACAACATATAGCTCAATAAATATGAGATCGTACGAATTGCATATGTCATTTGTATTTTTATTACAATCTTTTTTTGTTTGGATACAGCACTTATAATTATGTACATAATGCAAGACAAAATATTCTCTGATAAATATGTTTTTTTTTAAGTTAATCTAATCTTTTTTAGTTAATCTAATAGGAGAAAGAAAAATAGCCAACGAATATTCCTTCAGGTCCGAGCGGTCTGGAGCGCCACGTTGCGGATCGCGCGGACTCCGGCGTCGGAGGTTCGAATCCTCCCTCGGGCATGGATGTTTGTATTGTCTTTAGTATACGGTAGTTCATAAGTAGTTTGTAAGTTTACGGACTGACGACACCGCAGTTAAGTCCCATAAACTTTACAAACATTTGAAAATTTGAAAACATTGCGGAATGGTCATTTGTATTTAAAAATACATATTAATTTAAATAAGTGTGGTACTGCCAACGAGTAACATAAGACTATAAGAGTAACATAAGACTATTTTAAATGGAAATAAATGAAATTATGACACCTTGTATCTTGAAAATTAAATTCTGCAGTTCAATTATTTAGTTGCAACACGTCGCATTTAACTATACTACTACGCAACATTTGTAACTAACGTAAAGTACCTCCCCAAGTAGGAGTACATTAAATGAATGGCAAAAAGTACACTACAAGTGTAACAAAGATTAATGTAGCAGAAACAGATTGTGTCAAGTCTTAAAATCAAAGTGTCTGGTACATGTTTTTCAATGGGTGAAAGAAACACTAACGAAGAAATTGTTTTTCAACAGGACACATCTTTAATATAAATAACAATTCCTTATTTCTCAACCAGATATAATTATGGTGAAATGAAATTGTTTAGAAAAAGCTGCACATTTCACTTTATTTCCGCCACGACATCCGTAGCATTTTTTTATTATTTTTTTTTATTTATTTATTTATTTATTTTTTTTTACAGCTTAGTTCTTCATACACACTGCTATTATATTATTTATTCACAGTGAAAATTTCAGAACGTAAGCAGTGAAATGTGTTTCGCAGAAGTTACATTTGCTGCTACACTGACCAAACTCGAAACATTACAAGTTATATGAACGGAAGAGTAAGATGCAGCCGACTACAAACATTTTTTACAGACTGAGAAACACGGAAAGAGCTGAGGAAGTGCGTGTTAAACTGGCGTAAAATTCAGCGAAGCAAGCCGTAGCTTTCCCTGGTAGCCTGAAACGCTGAAAGCAGATTGGCTTTTCGGCTGCAGGCCGTCTTGAGAATACTCGCTTTATACAGACAGGGTTCTTATTTTAACTGAAGACATTCAAATACGACTAAAACTTCACGTCGGATCAAAGAAATGTACACTACTAATTTGTTTGTATCGGAGGGGGACTTACAATGATATACCACCCCTCCCCCCACCCACGCATCCAATCCCGTGCGAGTGTGGCGAGAGCAACTTGGAAATTTCAAACCCCGGGTTTTTATCGCAGATTACGACTGTACGACAAAAATTACACACGTTTCGCCTGAAACATTTTCCAGCCTGATCATAGGTGATCTTCACAAACATCTATACAGCCCACACGGCTGGAGCTGACTTCTCCAGAGCTGTCGTGGCGGCACTTGTAACACGCTTCTGGCTTTATTTGGTAGGTCGGTACGCTGTTGTTGGTACGCTGTCGTCTTTGTTAGAACTGTGTTCTGCGCATTATTTATTTCTTTATTTTGGTTAGTTCTTGTGATTTTTATTTTTGTGAATTTGTCTTCTTAGGGTACGCGATGTTAATAATAAGCATGAAAATGCTTTTCCCTCAGGAGCTTGATTTTATTGTGACACAAAATAACATGCTGGATACTGGTATATGATCCTGGTTAGTTCTATTTGAGTGGAAGCCTATTACAAAACTGTTTATGCCTCAGTTTCTAGTCTGATATTGCCCTCGCAGTTAATTAATTCAAAAGATATTCTATTCACTGAAACCTCAAAGCTAATAATTCCGTTCTGGCCAAGCATGAGATTCTGGGCGTCACTGATATTTTTAGTTCACCTACTTCCAAATTATTTCACAGATGATATTAAAGGTTATAACTTTTAAATGAATATGTTGAAAATCATTTTTCTATGTATGTTCAATATATTTCCACATTACTTAGTTCACAGATATTACGCTTTAATAATATCATTTTATGCTTTTGATATTTAATAATGTCGAAAATAAAATCTTCAAATTCATTATCTTCTTTTATACACAAATCTTAGGTTTTATTTACAGTCCGTAATCCATATCTGGTAACTTCCCATAATAATAATTCTCTTATTATTCTTCTATCAAAAGAAATTTTCGCTATCAAAATATCAAACTATTCTCGATAGCTGTAACTGTTTAAATCGATCTGAAGAAGTTAATTATGAACTCGGGAGGCTGTACACGATAGATAACAGCCTATCACCGAGCTAAACCTCATAGATCCGTTCTTTACAGGGAGTCGATCTTTAGACAGGGCTAAATTCACAGAGATCTAAGCTTAAGGCGAGCTGAACTTCGAGAGAGAGAGAGAGAGAGAGAGAGAGAAACCCAACTGTTGATTCTATTTATACTATTTTTATAGACCAAAAACTGTATAATTTGGGGTGCTTTTATTGTTTTTTATTAACATAATTTTAAGTTATTTCGATTTCATTTGAAAAAAAAAATAGCTCTGACTCGCAAAAAGTATTTACAAATGACTAAAATGTTCAAATGTTTGTTAAGCTTATGGGACTTAACTACGGGGTCATCAGTTCCTAAACTTACAAACTACTTATCAACTACCTTATACCAAGGACGGCACAAATATCCATGCCCGAGGGGGGATTCGAACCCCCGACCGTAGTGGCCGTGCAGACCGTGACTGGAGCGCCTTAGTCCCCGCGGCCACCGCGGCCGGCGTAAAATGTTCCAATCGCGATGTGCAGAAGCAGTTGATCGAAGAGACGATTGGAAACAATACAAGTCCGACAATGCATGATTTCTATCATCAACCAAAAATAACATGTCCCTATCTCTGCTGAGTTGTGGTTTGAAACCAACATCTAAAATTGTCCCGAGTCACGTGACAGACTTCGTCATTACGAACAACAGTGTTTCTAATTTACATGTCAAGCGTTGATTTTAACAATAAAACGACTTTTCATATTCCTGTCACACATGTAGCTGTAAAGGTAAGGTGATTTCTCCATATTACTGACATTAAAACGGTGATAATCGTTTTTACATGCGACCAGGCGAAACGTATAGTCAGTTCTGTTTACAAGCAACAGTATTACAGATTCCCAATTTTTGTGTTGCACTATAAATTTTTTTTTACCTTTTTTTCTATCTGATGAATGTGATTATTGATGGGAAGATTATTTCAGCTGGTTTTGACTGAGTTTATATGTCAGCAAGTAAGTAATTTCTGGTGCAGATCTCCCTTTAAGAGCGTTACACGATGTTGAAGATGAATACGGTCTTTCCACTATACCTATAAAACCAATTCGTGTCACGTATATCAATAATGTTTTTGATTACATTGTTATTTTATGTAAATTGCCAATATTGTTCTTGTTTTACGTTTTGGATACAGTGTATGTGGCAAAAATCATAAAATATAAACGCTTGTATTATATTAAAATCGGACATTACGGATGCAAACCGAGAACAGGTACCTATAAAAGCACGACAAAACATTTCACATGTATTGTTGAAAAATCGTATGAATACTGATGCAGCTTGTCAAACTGATATTTCGTCTCTTGTGTCAGCTACAAACTAAAGAATAATAGTACAACAAATCAGTCATTCGCTTAAGAACTGTGATTACATTTCATTCAGGCACAGATAAAAAGTGTTACCGTTACATAGATATTGTCAATTGCTGAGAACGAACAGCCATTGTACCGCCGAATGTGTAAAAAGAATAATAGATGACGTTTTATTGGAATGTACGCTTAATTTCCACTAGCAAGAAGAAGATCTGCGACTCTCAGTGACTCTCTGCGAGTCACGTGACTTAGATGTTGATTTCAGTCAGTGATCTCTATATAATCTGGATGTATACCTCTTGCGTCTAAGCATAGAACTGTAGCGTGCCTGCACATTCATATGTTTTGCACACGATTTGGCTTTGTCTGCCATCTTGTAAAAAATGTTCAAATGTTTGTTAAGCTTATGGGACTTAACTACGAGGTCATCAGTCCCTAAACTTACAAACTACTTATCAACTACCTTATACTAAAGACGGCACAAATATCCATGCCCGAGGGAGGATTCGAACCCCCGACCGTATTGGCCGTGCAGACCGTGACTGGAGCGCCTCAGTCTCCTCGGCCACCGCGGCCGGCCATCTTGTAATTAGTCAAACGAATTTACATCAGTTATTTAATGACAAACAATTGTTAGATTACCTCTGGATTTGAAATTTCTATCAATATGCGAAGAAGCAGACTCGCGTGAGTACGAAATCGAAACATATTTCCTTTCCGTTTTCTTGTAATACTTCATGGTATCCATGTTGTAATTAGTCAAGAAACAGAATGTGAACATCTTTGGCTGGCACGCTCAGAAATCTGCAGTTCAACATCCAGGTAGTACAGAGATCAATGGTTTCAGTATAATGACGTCAAGCACAGTCTGTTTATCTTTGGTCTATGGTTTCCATGCTAGAAAAGCATGGAAACCATAGACCAAAGATAAACAGACTGTGCTTGACGCCATTCTGTCACTTTCCACTTCTTTCACCTCTGGCAGTATTGCTCATGTGAAAAATACCGAGTAGCACCGTGGTTCGGAACCCACGTTCAACTGTAGGTCCCCCTATAACTGGCTGGGTAAGTCAGTTCGAAGGTCGGAGGAAGGCAACGGCATACCACCTCCAAACAGGGCCATGCCTAGTAAAGCACTGTGGTGTTCAAACCAATCCTTGGATTGTTGACTGCTTTACCTTTTTACTTTGTTACAAAAAATGCAGTGCAATACGCAATGTACTATGCAGCCAGAGCTACAGTATGAGGTGAAAGTGGTTTTTATGTGCCTTTGTCTCAGGAGCGCTAAATTCGCAGTTGTGACAACTCTTCGTGAATACGCTGTCCCAGTGTGTCCACATCTGAAATGGGCTCAGCACAAGCGATACTTTTGAGTTGGCCCCATAACCAGAAATCTCACGGGCTGAGATCCGGCGAGCGAGCAGGCGGTGCACTGGACCTGCGATCCATCGACTAGGGAACGTACGACTATGCGTCCGGTCGTTAACGGTGGACTGCAGCACCATCATATAGCAGCCACATAACCCTTAGAATCATCACTGGTATAGTATGAGGTACAATACCAGCCCTTTTTTTTTTGGGAGAGGGGGGATCTCCTACCACTCCTTCAACCCATACACACACCATAATGATAGAACCTCCTAAGAAAAGAATGCGTCATTCAAAACAAACACATAAACCAAAAACAATGCAATTCATAGCCCTGCACAAATGGCAAGAAGAGAAAAGGAATGTGTTGAGAACAAAAACCCGTGATTGGCAGTAGCGCCCTCCTCCTAGTCTGCCAGGGTGCACCCCGTAACGAGGCATCTGCGCATAAACGAAACCAAAGCAGGGATCCCAAGCGGCCACATTAAGAAACAGAAAGAGGCAGGGCTCCTTAAGAGGAAATCATGAACACTGTAACTGTGGCTATATGGTACAGTGCACATTAGATCGCAGCCTGCCGCGGCGGAGCGACCGAGCGCATTGAGACGCTAAGCTACGATGCGCGAGGCCGTTCCCCGTAGGGGGTTCGAATCCCCCTCGGTCATGGATGTATGTGTCACCTTTAGTATAAGCTAGTTCACAAGTAGTTTATAAGTTTAGGGACTGATGACCCCGCTGATAAGTCCCTTAACCTCTACAAACATTGGAACATTTTGATATGGCAGCTTCTGCAACAAGGTACGACTGAATAAATGCTGTTCCATTAAGTTTCGTGGGACAGCCGCAAGAATGCTCCTTCTAATATTTCGGCTGTGTTACGTTCAGCCATCTTCAGGGCCTGCCATAAGAATCGAGGTTGTAAGACTGACGCTCCAGTGCTGGCTTCGGCCCTTTAAGCCGGGTTCTGCAGTTGCACTGTGAATTTTGTTGTTCACACAGAACTTCACAAATAGAAATACTACTTAGTTGTGCATTTTTCAACATGGCGTCCGCAGTCTCAGCTGATCGCGATTTGCACGGCTCATTTCATTCGCGGCCAAACGACCGTTACACTTTGTTCCACAAGCACATGAAGTATTTTCTTAATTGATTCGACATTTTAGCCGAAAACAAAGACGACGTAACGTAAACCTCGAACACAAAAACACCGATTCGAAATAAAATGGTTCGAAATACCTCGCGAAGTGACAGTCGAATCTCGATATTTGGTGGTGGGGGAATGAAGTGGCGACACAAAGTACAGACAAGTTGAACTTTTTGTTGCGTGGAAAAAGTAGCAACTCTTAAGTGGCGCTACTAAAACCAGGAACTGCTACTGAACCATAACTTCACTATGTAACTAGCTGTTGCACACCATTAGTTGTTTGTCTGAAACGGGCTTTATACTCGCGTACCGCGCAATTGCGCCAAAGGCCACAGATACATACCCGCCAGAGACGTTGGTCGGCAATAAAGCCGTGTTATTATCATGGAGGTAAGGATAAACGGAGGCGCTCTGACGTCACAGCCACTACCTTCTTGAAATCATGGCCGTAGCATAGCCATGAAGACGTCATGCATTGAGGCGGGATGGAAATTATTGAAATTATTCCAAACGTCGGTCTACCAATCAGGTGCCTCAATCGCGCCTCAATGCATGACGTCATCTCGGCTATGCTACGGTCTTTATTTCCCGAAGGCAGTGCCACAGTTTTGAAGCGAAGAATAGCCATATTGATCCGACCAAAACACTGTTGTATTTACCTTGTTTGTCGTCCGTTTTTTGAAGGATTTTGCACTGTTATGGTGACTTGTGTGATATTTATGTGCACGAGTCGTTCTGCTTGTGACACGACATCGAAGGAAATACCAATTTCTGTTTAAATTGCCTCGCTAACTTGATTTTACCACTTTTATTGTGAACGAACCTACACAGCATACAACGTCGTGACTTGGAATTTAGCGTATTTTTCTCTTTTCGATTTCCTAAATATGAAAGTTATTTTCCCCGCTTAACGTACTATTTACGAACGCGTAAGGAATAAAATATAAATTTGATTTTTATTAATCAATGATTTCGAAAGTGAAACCTAGTTTCAATATTATTAAAACTTACTATACAAAGAAAAGATATCGTCACTGTGCACGTATATCTGGCGTTGGTTCACTCGATCGAATTATTTTATCTGCCGATCATCAGATTAGGTAAAGAAACAACTCATGTTTGCGATTCGCAATATTGTAGTAACAACTATTTTTAAACAGAATAAACGTGAAATTTTTTCTCTTTTCGAGATTTTATTTTAAATAAAAACTTGAAACAACCAGTTTGTGGACGCTACATGCGTATTCGATGCAATTAGCGACTGCAAATACAGACACAGCTATAAAACACTGTCAGTGTTGTGGTCGGAGTGTCATGCTACAAAATATTTTTATTCTCCCCCCCCCCCCCCCACCCAATTGGCCTCTCGTTCTGGGGCCATCAAATCTCGAAAGCTATTTTTGTTTATACTGTCCCATGCCTCTCGTCCTGGGGTGGGCTCCAAATCTCAAAAGTTACTTTTTTATAGTAATACATGGATTTCCAAGTGGACGGAGGGGCCTCATTCTGTTTGGCCGCCGCCCCGGGGCTCCGACAGCCTTAGTCCGCTACTGCAAGGCGGTCATGGCTTCGAAGCGTAGTACGGCTGGGATACGTAGCGCCATCTCTCTTTATTCTTACCTCTATAGTTATAATGCACGAGTTAAATCTATAACTCCGCAATCGATCCGTGTGGACATATCGATATACAAGAAGTGTGAGCTGCACTGTGACGACGTCTTTGTGAGTCTATTACCGAAAGTTCCGGATTCCATAATTCTTTTAGATTGAAACCAGTGTCTCTATTAATGAAATTCGTCGTCAAGCGAATTTCAATTGCCTCCTTTACTATTGAGTCCTAAGAACATAATGTCACTGAAACTTGAAAATTTGGTAGCACACATTCATGTAACACTGGAGTAGAATTTTGTCCATTATTCAAATGTTTGTCGTTCAGGCTCTTGCCAAGTTAGTATGTTAATTTTATGTTAATCTAATTGGTTTTGAAGCAAATGATATATTACATTTAATTATCAAAGAATTGTGTTCCGAAAACATCATTCATAAAGTAGATCCCTGTCAATCATTATTTTGGATGGGTTTTTGAAGTGTTTCAGATAGCGTTAATTGAGATCAGTTTTTGGACATAGACTCTATTTAGATCGAGAATCAACAGTATATCAAGAATCACTTTCCAGGCGGGTCAACTGTCCCTGTCAATTGCATTTCTTTCCCCACAATAACCTTACATTTGCGAAACCTACCAGGATCCCATCTCCACTAAACCTTACAATAAAGAACTCTGCCCACATTCGACAGGGGAAACTTATTTTCAAAACGTTCAAATGTTTGTAGAGCTTATGAGACTTAATTACGGGGTGATCAGTCCCTAAACTTACAAACTACTTATGAACTAGCTAAGGACGGCACAAATATCCATGCCCGAGGGGGGATTCGAACCCCCGTCCGTAGTGGTCGTGCAGACCGTGACTGGCGCGCCGCCGACCGCTCGGCCTCCGCGGCCCGCATATTTATTTTCCAACTTCCCCTCGTATAACGGTAATTAATTTTGGAACCGTAAAAGTACCACGTCTGCACGAGACGACGGTGCTCTCCTTAGGCAAACATCCTGTACATTAGATTGCAGGGGGAAATTAGTTTTATTTTATCGACTTTTACAAATTTAATCAGTCGTTACCTTGTGACGTATCAATGGAGTCGTAATTTTACGTACTGTTTTAATTCATAATCATGAAGTTAATAAGGGGACTATCTTTGTCATAATAACTTGTGTTCGGCTGGGAAAAATCACAGCTCTACAAAACGTAACTCTGTTTATGTATTGAAAAATGGTTCAACCCGTAAACACTTACTCTTATCAGCATCAAAGAATGAAGGAATATTGGGAGTTAACATCGTTTCTACTGCCCATTACAGGCAGAGCAACGCTCGTATTGATGTTTGCACAACCACAAGATTAGTGTGCTATTTTTTTCATTGTTAAGAATGGGAACGGAATTCGGCTGTGCCGTTTTAAAGGAACCATCCCGGCGTTTCCTTGGGGTGACTGTGGGAAATCAGGTAAATCCTGAATCAGGATGGCAGAAGGCGGTTTGAACCGCCGTCCACCCGAATGCGACTCTAGAGCAACCCAGATGATCCTGACGTCCTTCTAGAAGGATGGTGTTTCGTTTTTTAAAACATTTAAAGTAAATTGTTTCCTTTTGGCACAAACCACTTTCTCCTATATCGGTCTCTCATGTGAAAGTCGATCATTTACATGAATATATTAACAATCATTGATTTAGCACGCTATTCTATGTTTGTCATCTTTGAAGACAGGGATTCAGAACCACCGTATGACTTAACTCATGATTCTGGGTGTGTAAGTACTTACATATCAATTTTATATTTATTTTTCAGAAACATATGGCTGGCTTTACAATTAAAATGTTATATCCAATATGTAATATTAGTGTTATAATTTTTACTTATTTACAGGACAGTTTATTATGCCGAGAGAAAAGGTGCAATTCGTGTAAAATCAATGTTGCAACACTTGAGCAATCTATTACAGATGTTACAAACTATCTTTTAAACTAGAAGTGACCGAAAAAAAGAAATCAGGAACATATGGGTTCCCCAACCACCTCGCACGGTTTAATCACAAATTTCAGTTAAAGTATGTATCTTGTTGGTTTTGGAGAAAAATGATTCGTGTGTACGAATATGAAGTAGACAAAAACAAAACAATCGCCGTTACCATTTTCAGAAGAACTAATATACTGTTTATTTTTGTAGTGGTTTTAATCCGCTGTGTGTAGCTACAGACTGCGTTAGCCGCACGTTGGATAGCTTCCTTTGGCGGGCAGTGGAAACCACAGGCATGCATTATAACGTCATACTATGTCGGAAAATTCATTTAGCTAGCACTCTGTAATAACTCTGTCAAAGGCATTATCTCCCTCCCCCCCTCTCTCTCGCTCACACACACACACACACACACACACACACACACATGTACACGCGTGCGTTGAGCCGCACATCCACACATATAAGCACACAGAGAGAACAAGGGGAGAGGATGTGTGTGTGAGAGTGTATGACAGAGAGAAGAAGAGAGAAAGAGAGAGAGAGAGAGAGAGAGAGAGAGAGAGAGAGAGAGAGAGAGAGAGAGAGAGACTGGCTCACGAACACACATTCTGCTGTATATTAATGCAAAGTTATGTGAGGTCGATGGTTATCTGACCACATCGAATATTAAATAGCAGGACAACATTTTCTACACGACTGGGGGTCGAGATTGGCACTGTCTCTTTGAGCTATCTTTGTATACGTCTTTACTTTGTAAGCCGCCTATTACGCTGGAACTAATCTTGCGGGTACTTGCTGATGCGCAAGAACCTCATCTACTTTATGAGAGAAGGTCTAAAGCTATTACATTCGATCATATATTGAACTATATATAGGGTGTTACAAAAAGCTACGGCAAAACTTTCAGGAAACATTCCTCACACACAAAGAAAGAAAATATGTTATGTGGACATGTGCCCGGAAACGAATAATTTCCATGTTAGAGCTCATTTCAGTATTTCTCTTTAAATGTAAATAGAAATAATTCGTGCAGACAATTGTCAAAATACCCAATTGTTTCGTTAGTATGTACTGTACGTCCTCGATTCACGTCATCAACACAGATTTTCTGTGAACTTTTGGGCAGGAATTGTTGGTGATCTCTTGATTGGGCCTCATGTTCTTCCACCTACGCTCACTGGAGCACGTTATCATGATTTCATACGAGATACTCTACCTGTGCTGCTAGAACATGTGCCTTTACAAGTACGACACAACATGTGGTTCATGCACGATGGAGCTCCTGCACATTTCAGTGGACGTTTTCGTACGCTTCTCAACAACAGATTCGGTGACCGATGGATTGGTAGAAGCGGACCAATTCCATGACCTCCACGCTCTCCTGACCTCAACCCTCTTGCCTTTCATTTATGGGGGCATTTGAAAGCTCTTGTCTACGCAACCCCGGTACCAAAGTTAGAGACTCTTTGTGCTCGTATTGTGGACGGCTGTGATACAATACGCCATTCTCCAGGGCTGCATCGGCGCATCAGGGATTCCATGCGACGGAGGGTGGACGCATGTATCCTCGCTAACGGAGGACATTTTGAACATTTCCTGTAACAAAGTGTTTGAAGTCACGTTGGTACGTTCTGCTGCTGTGTGTTTCCATTCCATCATTACTGTGATTTTAAGAGAAGTAATAAAATGAGCTCTAACATGGAAATTAAGCGTTTCCGGACACATGTCCACATAACATATTTTCTTTCTTTGTGTGTGAGGAATGTTTCTTGAAAGTTTGGCCGTACCTTTTCGTAACACCCTGTATAGCTGAAATGCCCTTATTTATTTCTGCGAGTTAAAAGATATCGCATTTCTCTTCCAAGTCATCGGAAAAGAAGCTCCAACGGTATTCAGAAATACCAGTATCACTCGCAAGTATCATTTGTCGGTTAGAAAAAGAAAACGGAAGAAGGAGATCAACTGGACCTTCTGACGTCGTATGGAAATTTCAAAATGTTCAAATGTTTGTAGAGCTTATGGGACTTAACTATGGGGTCATCAGTCCCTAAGCTTACAAACTACTTATGAACTAGCTAAGACTAAGGACGGCACAAATATCCATGCCAGAGGGGGATTCGAACCCCCGACCGTAGTGACCGTGCAGACTGTGACTGGAGCACCTCAGTCCCCTCGGCCACCGCGGCCGGCTGTCTCCAATCCTCACATTAATAGTTTCTATATATATTTGTTTCCGCACTTATTCTGAGGAGAGTCTCAACCCAACCTAATTTTCATGTACAACCTCGCAACTCAAGCGCTTAAACTCTCTCCTTTTTGAACACCGCAATTCCTTCGTTGCTTGGTTATGCTCCAAATGTACATTACCAAACGTTTCTTTCTCTGATTGAGGCAGACGTTTGCTATTAGAAAATATATTTTTGTACAGACCTACTGTGGTCTGTTGTTTATGACCTCCTTGCTTCATCCGTCATGCTGTACATTGTCGAAGTAGAACATTATTGATATAAACACTTTCAACCCGATAGTAGTGTCACTTGTGGCTAATCAGCGACGTATAGTGTCAGTAATCGAGCTGTCCGTATGTAGAATAGGGTAGGAGCGCGCTCTATCCTAGTTTCATCGAGATCATTTTGTTATGGCCCGGAAGCTCGGTACGAACATATCAGAAACTACTCGACGAGTGCTGTGGCTAAAACGTCATAGCGTTCTTCGGCACCCTCTCATCACAGATGTTTATACATCGTAGGATGTGCAGACTGGTGTAACAGCAAAATAGGTCTCTATCGAATTTTCAATAAATATAGGTATTCGTTGGTTAGATAGAAATGGTACTCTATCTGAATTGCTCTTTGATTGTCGCGGTACTGCTGTTGTGCGCGGCTAAACAGCAGAAGGAAGGAAGAAACTTAGGGTTTAACTTCCCGTCGACAGCGTGGTCATTAGAGACGGAGATTACGCTCGGATTTTCGGGGACGGATGTGGGAGGAAACCGGCTGTGCCCTTTGAAAGGAACCATCCCGGCATTTGCCTGGAGTGATTTAGATAAATCACGCAAAATCTAAATCTGGAGGGCCGGAGGTGGATTTGAACCACCATCCTTCCGAATGCGAGTCCAGTGTCTTACCACTGCGCCACCTCGCTCGGCTAAGCAGCAGAGTTTTGCAGTATGTGATAGCGAGAAGTCGCGGTTAGAAATGGTCTCCGGGAAGGGGCATTAACTGTGGGCTCCAGAATTGCGGAGCGAGAATTACAGGTACTGTTATTAGATTTTTATAACGAGATGATTCAGACAGAATGAAGATTGCACGATGACAAGGTAAGGAAGTTTATTACTTTTTATAACTTCTCAGACAACCACTGTTAACTGCAAGGACAGGTCTGTTAGTAATACGTTTTGTGGACTCCGGACAGAATGGTACCTACATGATGCAATTAAGAATGAGTTTTTTTAATTTATGTGATTATTTATTATTGTTTTTAACTGTAAATGATGGAACATGTCTTGCTGAATATTTTTGGTGTAATAATTCATTTTGTGCCGTCTATACAAAAACGTACCCAAACGATTAAATTAAAAAAATTTTTTTTGGGCGTTAGGGGGGGGGGGGGGAAGCTAATGTGAATTTTGTGCATTATTGCTTTTATCTGTAAATGATGAACCATGTTTTGGTTGAATATTGTGATGACACTTTAAATCGAATTGGGGAAGTAATTGTTTGTGTTTTTTTCAAACTTTGATATCAGTAAACTACAGTCCATACGTTAAAGTCAAACTTATCCAGTGTACCGTACACGATTTACTTCCATGCCAATTTTTTATGATTTATTGAATCTCAACTTTAAAAAATACTAGTTTCAGCAATTTTCCATTGCACGTTAGTGAGGTTAGTAGTTACATTTGGCTTGCAGATTTAATTTTGTTATGTAGCAGTGTCGCAGCTTTGCAGTTATATAGTTATATAACGATTTAATTACTCTTACGGCTAGTTAAATAATTAAAGTAGTACAATTTGTATAAGTTAGGAAACCGTCTTATGCAACTAATTTAAACCAGACGCGTTTCGCTTTATTTTAAAGCATCTTCAGTGGTCAACTGTACAAGTAATGTTTTGTCTTACATTATTTATTTGATTTTTACTAAATTTCATCGATAACTGTTCTCATGCAATAGGATTATTTTTATTCTGGATAAAATGGACTACTAATATTAGTATTACTAACTGTTATCGATCGAATTTAGTAAAAATCTAATAAATAATGTGAAACAAAACATTTCTTGTACAGTTGACCACTGTAGATGCTTCAGAAGAAAGCAAAAAGCGTCTGGTCTAAATTAGACTAATTTACAGTCGCATAAATTGTGTAACTGCAACTGCGGAGAAAGGAGGCCAAAACACAAAGAAGAATTGTGTGAATTAAGGTAGTTCTTAAGGGAACCAGTGTTAGTTACAGATGGACGCTACATACGCTGTCAACATCTATATTAATCAACCAATAGTTAGTTTTTTCTATGTTAAAGAGATAGGGTTAATGTAGCCAATCACCATTTATAACAGATAAATACATCTGCAAACAATTGTACTTTCGATTTTAGTTTCATGCAAATAACAAGTTTCAGAGAACTGATTTCTCATCATTGTGAGAAGCTGAACAGAGTGCATTTGCACCCTATACTTAAAAAAAAGGGGGGGGGGGGGGCTCAGATTTAGAGGCTAGATCAAAGTACAGTGCAAACCGTAGTTTTATCCGTACTGTGTGAAATGGTACAGGACAATCGAATTTTCATGAAGTATTTTGTTCTGGTAAATTTTCTGGGCTACATTGGTATTAAGGTGAAAGACGCAGACAGTGATTTTTTTATAAACATCATCCCTACCAATTGATACAACATACATATAGGAAACTTTCAACTGGACAGGCGGCGAACTGTAGCGGAACTATCATCAGACTTCCAACGCTGCACACAGTACAATGTGTCTGAACACACAGTGCCTCGAAAACTCCTAACGATGGGTTTCCGCTCCTGACGATCCATGCCTGCGTGTGTCAATGGTGACGCAACGACATCGGCAATTACCGAAAATGGCTGCAATTGGCGCATGACCATCGTCACTGGAAGATGGCGTAGTGGCACTGTGTTTCATGGCTTCATGAATCTCGATACCTTTTAAATGACGCCGACGTGAAGGTGCCAATTCCTCGTCTTCCAGGAGAACAATTACTTGACAACTGTACAGCGGGATGAAGACAAGTTGGCGACAGCTCGATTATCCTTTGGGGAACAATTAAGAGCACAACCCATGTGGCCAGTGGAGCTCGTGCAATGCACCATGATGTCCAAGAAATACCTTACACTGGTTGCAGACCACGTACACCTCTTCGTGACATCTTGTCTCCGAATGGCAGAGGCATTTTTCAGCAATATAGTGAACACGTTACAAGGCTAGTATTGTGATGGATGGGTTTCAGGAACATAGTGACGAGCTCCACGTTTATGTACAACATCTGACAATAAAGTTTTGTGAAGACACCTGTAACATTAAAGTAGATGAACTATGAACTACAGTTACCCTACTGCCCTTCGAAATAGTCACCCGCTGAGCACTGTGATACATGTTCTGTACACTTTGCACGAAGTCTTCCTTTGGAATGGTGTTCAGGTTTCGCTAGATGTCAGGTATGTCGTCAGAACTCTTTCCTTTCAAAGCAAGTTTGATTCCATGGAACAGAAAGAAGTCTGGAGGGTTGAGATCCGACAAGTGTCGAGTATGGTAGGTGTTCAGGAACACAACAACGCTCGCCCACTCATAGCCAATATCGCCAAACATTTTCGGCAAGAGAGAGAGTGGTGCAGCTTGCATATCCACCATAATGCCGGATTCCAATTCTCCAGACTTCTTTCCATTCCCTGGACTCAAACTGGCTTTGAAAGGAAAGAGATTTGACGATATTACTGACATACAACGAAACGTGACGAGGCGTTTGGACATCAAGACCCAAAGGAAGACTTCGTGCAAAGTATCCACAACATGTATCACAGAGCTCAGTGGGTGACTATTTCGAAGGACAGTAGCGTAATTGTAGTTCATAGTTCATCTGCTTTAATGTTACAGGAGTCTTCACAAAACTTTGTCACATGTTGTATATAGAGTTTTTGAAGGGGCCTGATAATTATTGTAGGCCGGAAAAATTATGGCGAATAATATTGCACTTGTGTTCGTTTCGAGAGAATTTGGTTGACAATCTGTCACGCCCTATCCCTTTCCTTCTAACTCATCCCCTTAGAATAAATAACACGCCGCCCGCGGTGGCCGAGGGGACTGAGGCGTCACGGTCTGCACGGTCACTACGGTCGGGGGTTCGAATCCCCCCTCGGGCATGGATATTTGTGCCGTCCTTAGGACAAGCTAGTTGATAAGTAGTTTGTAAGTTTAGGGACTGATGACCCCGTAGTTAAGTCCCATAAGCTTTACAAACATTTGAACATTTTTTGAATAAATAATAGTAATAATAGTAGGAATGACATCCTTAAGTGAAACTTATTCAGCAATAAACAAACAAACTTTTCATTGTGTAGACACGATCTCGGAGTGACAGATTGGTTGCGCAGATAAATCGTACACAAATAAAAGAACGGCGGTAATAGTAAAGCAAGTTATCTGATTTCAAACGGGGCAGCAACCGTGGAGAGGTTCAGTTTCGGTACTCTAAGAATAAGAAGTCCTACGCCACAAGCAAAGCATTTGGGTAAAAACGTATTATCATGCCGTGCACAAGAATTGAAAGTTCTTTAACCCAAAAAGCGCGGAATTATTTTTGGTTCAGTTTTTTTCTCAAGAGCATTTAATTACCTTCATATGACTGCACAATATCGTTATAAGTGATTTTTTTCTTCAGAATCACACCATTAGTTTTGCAATACAGCCCTTCTTTTTGGAATGACGTCAAAATGAATTTTCTATGATTTTAATCTCATGAATCATTATTACTAAAACAACATTTAAGATGAAATATAGACATATAAATGTCTCAAAAATTGAAGAAAAATCAAGAAATCTAAACCCAACTATGAGGAAGTCTTAAATATCTTCTGCAGGAACCTCAGCTTTGCAGCTGTATCCAACCACTTTGCAATCGACAATACAAGCTAAAATTGATCTGAAATGGGAGCAGGATATTCAAAGATATAAAATATGACAGTGGGCACGAATTCTTACTGATAAGAATAAAAATGTAAGCTTCCGCATTCGTCCTTCTTGAAGGACGTCAGCGCTATCTGAGTTTAAAATAACAGATTACGGTTAGCCACTAGTATTGACAAGGGATATACATATTTGGAAATGAGTTCAAAATGTAAAACTCTTTGAAGAGGATTCCGTGACGCACATGTTGTATGCAGTGTTTGTTTGCGTGCTTCTCTAGAGTAAATGTTTTAACTTTTAACAGCTTTATCATAAAATTTTGTTACAAAAATAAAACGTAAGTCAACAAGTCGGGTGCATCTCACTTAAATGAAAGAATTCTAAAGGTAAATTAGATTAGTTTTTAAACTAAATATTTTTACTGTACAATCCTCCTTTCATTCTTTTCTTTTATATTTATCCAGGACTCGTGGAAACTGCTAGCAACCGTATATTTGCCTTGTACTCTTTGTGCATAAATTTCTATTACAGCTCACCGGTTTTCGCAGTGATGTTAGAATAAGGGAACACGAGAATTTTTCTCCTGGTAGTGGAAATACAGCGATTCGGTATTGGGATGTTGCTGCTAAAATACTAATATAAATTTAGGTGTTATATCACATTTTTCTGATGGCTAATTATCTGCGAATATCAAAAATCAAGTGGACAATGCATACAATAAAGTACTTTGAACTTTAAACGTTTTTAACCATCAAAGTGACGTACACCGTAAACAGGTTTCAGACTGCACAGCAGCAAATCAGTTTGCTAATGTCATACATCATGGGAGAAAAAAAAAAAATGAAACCACGAAAGTAGATACCTGAACAGGGTAACACAAAATCACTTAGGGATAAGTATAGATTTTTTTAAACGACAAAACCGTCTGTTGGTGCTTTATTCCAACGTGGTACCATGTTACTACTGTCAACCAATGCATTCACACTTGGCAATTAAAACTGACGCAGTTGTTATGTAGCACAGCGTTGTTTATTGTCCGAGGCTTCAAGTTATTGCTGAATCATGAGCTCAACAAAACTGGAAAGTGAGGGAAGAACGTGATTATTACCGTACATTTCTCAAATTACTTTGTAGTACAGTAACTATTGAGCAACAATAACATGTGTGACCATTCTCTGCAAGTCTCTTCTGTAACAGGCTGCCTGCATTAAATAATGAACTAAATTCGTGTGTCAAGTAAATAGTTACATTTTCCAAATTAAAACGATTATTTTTAAGCTGTGAATGCAAATAATGAAGTTTTGCCTGTGGTTGCAATGAATTTTTTGAAGACACGAAAAATATGTAATTTTGGATTGGAATTACACGTATACTATCAATAGGTCACTTAGTTATTTACAAACTTCTGAGTACTTATGGCGCCTCGCTTACTGGTCTTGTGGAATCATTGCTTTATTCGTCACTTCATTGTCTCTTTGTGAGGCATACATGTACTGTACATGTTACCTTTGCTTAATCGGTAGAGAAAACATTCATATATATATATATATATATATATATATAGCCAGTACACACTATTTGCAAGCTGAATTATGATTATAATTAAGCTAAACTGCCATAATTTACAAGTGTAAAATTATTAAATGAAAAATTCACATATATTAAAATGTCATATGAGCTTACATGGAACGAGTAGTCAATCCTTGTCCTTCTATTCGAACTTCAGTTGTCCTAATTTCTTAGGACATTAGAAACGAGTGTCGTAGTGTCTTATGAACTCACGCGTTTAGTTATAAAGTAGTGCAAGGCTTTCACACTAACACCGACTTTTTATGTAAATGAAATATATTACGTTGCTAATTATTACTTTACGCGTCTATTGAAACTAAATACAACAAAAATGTCATTTCCGTGTGTGTTTCGCCTTTATTACTTGTAAGGCTTCATAAGTGATCTGTAATGTACACAGATTTGTTTGTAAACTATTTTGCTTTAAATTTTGGACTTTACATATTGAGGATATATACCGTGTTGTGGCACTTCCTACTTACACTCGTGGCCATTAAAATTGCTACACCACGAAGATGACGTGCTACAGACGCGAAATTTAACCGACAGGAAGAAGATGCTGTGATATGCAAATGATTAGCTTTTCAGAGCATTCACACAAGGTTGGCACCGGTGGCAACACCTACAACGTGCTGACATGAGGAAATTTTCCAACCGATTTCTCATACACAAAAAGCAGTTGACCGGCGTTGCGTAGTGAAACGTTGTTGTGATGCCTCGTGCACGGCGGAGAAATGCGTACCATCACGTTTCTGACTTTGATAAAGGTCGTATTGTAGCCTATCGCGATTGCGGTTTATCGTATCGCGACATTGTTGCTCGCGTTGGTCGCGATCCATTGACAGTTACCAGAATATGGAATCCCAACGGCCTCGTATCACTAGCAGTCGAGATGACAAGCATCTTATCTGCATGCCTGTAACGGATCGAACAGCCATGTCTCGATCCCTGAGTCAACAGATGGGGACGTTTTCAAGACAACAACCATGTGCACGAACAGTTCGACGACGTTTGCAGCAGCATGGACTATCAGCTCGGTGACCATGGCTGCGGTTACCCTTGACGCTGCATGACAGACAGAAGCGCCTGGGATGGTGTACCCAACGACGAACCTGGGTGCACGAATGGCAAATCGTCATTTTTTCGGATGAATTCAGGTTCCTTTTACAGCATCACGATGGTCGCATCCGTGTTTGGCGACATCGCGCTGAACGCACATTGGAAGTGTGTATTCGTCATCGCCATACTGGCGTATAACCCGGCGTGATGGTATGGGGTGCCATTGGTTACACGTCTCAGTCACCTCTTGTTCGCATCGATGGCACTTTGAACAGTGGCCATTACATTTCAGATGTGTTACGACCCGTGCCTTTACCCTTCATTCGATCCCTGCGAAACATTTCAGCAGGATAATGCACGACCACATGTTGCAGGTCCTGATGGACCTTTCTGGATAAGGAAAATGTTCGACTGCTGCCATGGCCAGCACATTCTCCAGATCTCTCACCAATTGAAAACGTCTGGTAAATGGTGGTCGAGCAGCTAAATGGTTACCAGGGCAGTACAGATTACAAAGTAAAATGATGGTCTATGGTGTTGTGGTGGATGTGCATGCGTCTGAAGATGAATTATCTCGATCGTACTGGGCAATTCTTCAATTTATAATTTATAAGCATTTAAAAAATACCTAAGAAAACTACCAGGTATGCAAAATGAAATGGGTTGGTATTCCTGCCTATACAGATTTTCCATGGTTTCTTCCTATCTCAATAAGATTAACATAAATATGTTCTTCAGGACACAAAGACCTTGTAAACTGTGCCTCTTCCACCTTACTAATAACCTGTTAACAGGCGGGACGTCAAATTAGTGTTCTCCTTCCTTGAATGTTTGGCTTCAGTCGTGAAGAAGCTCGCAGAATACAGTGCTGTCATAGTAGCTTTAACAGATCATTATGTCATGCCATTTCTCTGTAAGAAGAATTTTACGGGTATTATCAAGCTACTGAAATACATGGAAAACTACAATAGTTTTGTAAATACAAATTGAGAATTTGGCTTGGAGCGTACCAGGAGCGGCGATATCCACCCTGTCCTTGTGACTTAAGAGAAAAGCATCTGCCTAGTAAGCAGAAGACTGGGGTTCGATGCAGTATAAAATGTTAACATATGCGAAATAGCTGTTCACGATATAACCCGTGAACGGTTTGTATTTAAAGTCGTTTTCTAATGTAGATGGCGAAAGTATAAATTTAACGTTGGTTATCAGTTTTTATATTCGTATCGGTGCAGTATTTTAGTGCATGATCGATAAATCAACGATTTGTATTTCAGAAACGCGTCTTCAGCGCATCTGGTGAAAGTAACTATTTTTAATAAATTTTGAAATTATCACTAAATTCCTCAATAATAGACAAGTTGCTTTGGAACCAATGACCAAGAGAAAATGCTTACTGAAATGTGGAAAGCGACCAGTGTGACCATTGCGCAAGATTAATTTCCGTACATACAAGAATTAATCTGATTCCGAACTATAAGTTGTGCAGTGGCCACAGCATTAATTTAAAGTGACATGTAATTGGTAGACTGAATATAAGAGGCAATGCTTTTTTGTACACACGTTTATGGTGTATAATACGGGGTGTTCAAAAAGCCTCCCCGCAGTGCCGTATGGATGTTAGCCACAGGTGCCGTATGATTGTTCGCCGGTCAGGGTTACTTCACTTCAAGTGGACTCTCACAACATTAGACTGTTTTGTTTATCTCAGCCAGCGTCAGTGGTATCGTTACCATTTTGAGAACTTTGTTTTGTTAATGATAATGCACTATTGCATGTTTGATGAAACATCGCGTACGATATTGCCTCTGGCTTTGTTGTTTCATCCTGTTGTTTGACACGGGGCCTGGATTACCAGCGGTGGCGCGGGTTTGCAAACCTTGGCGGAGTGTTGCCGAAGTTGCTGTTTGTGTCCAGTTGGCCCCACCGCTACTCGGCCGTGCACCTTGAGTTAAGTATTTCACGATTAACGGCGGTCTTCTCCCAATATCAGGCAGCCCTTTTCACCTTGCTGGTTACAGTGATGGAGACTGAATTTGTATACTTTTATGCAACCTCAAATTTAAAGTTGTATTGTGTGTTTACTTAACCTGTTCTTAAAACTCTGCAGTCACCGATATTTCATGTGGCTAATGTCACATTCGAGCTTCAACATTTAAATTTTTTTAACTAGTACTGGTTATTTTTGCTTACTGTAAATATCAGAGATTTATTATTGTAAGTTCTGCTCTTACGTCACATTTGAGCTTAAGGTTTAAATATTTGAGCGTGTTGATGTGTTCAAGTCTTGCAACCATTATCTTATTGTTACTACTTGAAGTTGCCAGTGATTTTCTCATATTATAATATTATGATCAGACTTATTAATAAAGATAAAGACAACAACCTTCCGTTGTGGGCTTGCCCTTCCACCACCCAATCCTATCTTGCACCAAAAGATCGTAACAGTATGTATCAGGCAGGGAAAATACCCTCCGACTTTAAGAAGAGTATGGTAACTCCAATTCTAAAGAAAGCAAGCGCAGACAAATGTGAAAATTACAGAACTATCAGTTTAACAAGTCACGGATGCAAAATACTAACACAAATTATTTACAGACGAATGGAAAAACTGGTAGAAACCGATGTTGCAAAAGATCAACTTGGAAATGTGGTAATACGGGAGGCAATATACACATTACGATTTATCTTAGAAGATAGGTTAAAGAAAGACAAACCTACGGTTTTAGCATTTGGAGTTCTGGAGAAACATTTTGATAGTGTCGACTGGGATACACTCTTTCAAATTCTCAGGATAGCAGGAGTAAAATATAGGGAGCGAAGAGTGATATGCAATTTGTACAAAAACTAGAAAGACGTTATAAGAGTCGCAGGGCGTGAAAGGAACGCAGTGGTTGGGATGGAACTAAGAAAGCGTTGTTGCCTTTTCCGAATGTTGTTCAATCTTTACACTGAGCAGGCTGTGAAGTAATGCAAGGAGAGTTGCTCAGTTACCGGCGGCCAGTGCACACGTGACCAGCAGCAGCTCTACATTGTACGGTAACCGGCTTCTTAATAGAAGCGACTTATTTACATTTCGTGTGTACTTTCTCTTGCAGCTCTTTATACTTTAGTGTGCTCGCGTGTTTGTTTATTAAGAATCGCGTTTATTTGTCAGCTCAGTTACTGAATTTTTTATTTATTAGCTCGCGTATATATTTTTCAGATTCGCCGTTAATAAACAGTTCAGCGTTAGGTCTATACTTTATAAAGCTCACTGTTTATCTAACTACTGAGTCCTCTGACGTACTTACTTGGAAGAAACAAAGGTTTTTAGAATGGCTAGGAACTGTGACTGCTGCGAACGGATGGAGGCAGAGTTGGTGACTCTTCGCTCGCAGCTTCAGGCGGCGTTGGCTTCGCTGGCAACGCTTGAGACTGCGGTGGGTGGGCGCCGCTGTTGTGGGCCGCTCGCGGGGGTACAGCAGACGCCCTGTGCGTCTGTTGTGCCCTCCGATCGGCCTGCGGCTGTGGCCAGCCCGCTCACTGCCCGCGAGGAGGTAGCCCCCCAATCCGTGGTGGATTGGGAGGTCCCCTCAGCGCGTGTCAGGCGGCGTAAGACTTCCCGGGGGACCGAAATGGAGGCCTCCCCGGTTAGTCTTGCCAACAGATTCGAGGCGCTGTCTGTGGCAGGGGATGTTCCTGATGCGGATGGTGTCGCTTGTCCTGTACTCGCCCCTCTGCCTTCAAGATCCGGGCACTCACAGAGGGTGGGTTTGTTGGTAGTTGGGAGCTCCAACGTTAGGCGGGTAATGGAGCCCCTTAGGAAAATGGCTACTAGGGAGGGGAAGAATTCCAATGTGCACTCCGTGTGCATACCGGGGGGAGTCATTCCGGATGTGGAACGGCTCCTTCCGGATGCCATGAAGAGCACAGGGTGCAGCCAACTGCAGGTGGTGGCTCATGTTGGGACCAATTATGTGTGTCGCTTTGGATCGGAAGAGATCCTCTCTGGTTTTGAGCGGCTATCAGAAGTGGTTAAGACTGCCAGTCTTGCTTGCAAGATGAAAGCGGAGCTCACCATCTGCAGCATTGTCGACAGGACTGACTGCGGACATTTGGTTCAGAGCCGAGTGGAGGGTCTGAATCAGAGGCTCAGACGGTTCTGCGACCGTGTCGGCTGCAGATTCCTCGACTTGCGCCAAAGGGTGGTGGGTTTTTGGGTTCCGCTAAATAGGTCAGGAGTCCACTACACTCAGGAAGCGGCTACACGGGTAGCGGGGGCTGTGTGGCGTGGACTGGGCGGTTTTTTAGGTTAGATGGCCTCGGGAATACACAAAATGGGTTTCAGTCTCAAAGGGGGCAGGTCAGACACGGGAAGAAAGTAGACATAAAAACCATTGGTGTAACAGTTGTAAATTGTCGTAGCTGTGTTGGGAAAATTCCAGAGCTCCAAGCGCTGATAGAAAGTACTGAGGCACAAATCGTTATAGGTTCTGAAAGTTGGCTGACGCCTGAGATAAATTCGGCCGAAATTTTTTCAAAGGGCCAAATGGTCTTCAGAAAGGATAGAATAAATAAAACAGGGGGTGGCGTGTTTATTGCTGTTACAAACGGTTTATCCTGCAACGAAATTGAGGCAGATACGTCCTGTGAATTGGTCTGGGTAGAGGTTATACCTGACCACCGAAATAAATTAATAATTGGATCTTTTTATCGGCCCCCTGACTCAGACGATGCGGTTGCAGAAATGTTCAAAGATAGCTTGAATCATATTTCAAATAGGTATCCGAAGCATACTGTTATAATCGGTGGCGACTTTAATTTACCCTCGATATGTTGGCATAATTACGTATTCAAAACCGGGGGCAAATATAAAACATCGTCCGAACTAGTTCTGAATGCTTTTTCTGAGAACTACTTCGAACAGTTAGTTCATGAACCCACTAGAATAGTACGTGGTTGCGAAAATACTCTTGATCTCCTAGCAACAAATAATCCCGAGATAGTAAAGAGCATCAAAACAGATACAGGGATTAGCGAACATCGAGTTGTAGTAGCGAGACTGAATATCGAAATTCCCAAATGCACCAAAAATAAACGAAAAATATATCTATTCAATAAAGCAGATAAAAATTCGCTTCACGCATTCCTGAGTGATAGTCTCCAGTCCTTCAAAACTAAAAATGCGAGTGTAGATCAGTTGTGGCTTACATTCAAAGACATAATATCAGTAGCAATCGAGAGATTTATACCAAATAAATTAATAAAAGAGGGGGCTGACCCCCCGTGGTACACAAAACAGGTCAGATCACTGTTGCAGAAACAAAGAAAAACGCATGCAAAATTTAAAAAGACACAGAATCCGCAAGACTGGCAATCTTTTACTGAAACTCGCAACCTAGCGCGGACTTCAATGCGAGAATCTTATAGTTGTTTCCACAACGAAATCCTGTCTCGTAATCTTGCAGAAAATCCAAAGAAATTCTGGTCATATGTGAAGTACACTAGCGGCAAAACACAAACAATACCTTCACTACGCGATAGCAATGGTAATACTACCGACGACAGTACTGCTAAGGCAGAATTACTAAACACAGCTTTCCGAAATTCTTTCACCAAAGAAGACGAAGTGAACACTCCAGTATTCAATCCAAGAACAGCTGCCAGCATGCGAAACTTAGAAGTAGATGTTCCTGGAGTAGTAAAACAACTTAAGTCACTAAACAAAAATAAATCTTCCGGGCCAGATTGTATACCAACTAGATTCCTCTCAGAGTATGCTGATGAAATAGCTCCGTACTTAGCTATAATTTACAACCGATCACTCAGCGAAAGATCCGTACCCAAAGACTGGAAAGTTGCCCAAATTACTCCAATATTTAAGAAAGGCAATAGGAGTGATCCCCAAAATTACAGGCCTATCTCATTGACGTCGATTTGCAGTAGGATTTTGGAACATATACTTTGTTCGAATATTATGTACTATCTCGAAGAGAACGACCTATTAACCAATAGTCAGCACGGATTCAGAAAGTATCGCTCTTGCGAAACACAGCTTGCCCTTTATTCACATGAAGTGTTAAGTGCCATCGACAAGGGATCTCAAATCGATTCCATATTTCTGGATTTCCGGAAGGCTTTTGATACTGTACCCCACAAGCGGCTTCTAATGAAATTGCGTGCTTATGGAATATCTTCCCAATTGTGCGATTGGATTCACGATTTCCTATCAGAAAGGATACAGTTCGTTGTAATTGACGGTAAGTCATCGAGTAAAACAGAAGTGATATCTGGCGTTCCACAGGGAAGCGTTATTGGTCCCCTACTCTTCCTCGTGTTTATAAACGATTTAGGAGATAATCTGAATAGCTCCCTTAGACTGTTCGCGGATGATGCTGTCGTTTATCGGTTAGTGAAGTCAACAGAGGATCAAAAGCAACTGCAAAGCGATTTAGACAGAATTTCTACTTGGTGCGAAAATTGGCAATTGACACTAAATAAAGAAAAGTGTGAAGTAATACACATGACCACTAAAAGAAATCCGCTGAACTTCAATTACGCGATAAATCAGTCAAACCTTAAGGTCGTAAATTCTACCAAATACCTAGGAGTTACAATTACGAACAACTTTGACTGGAGAGAACACATAGAAAATATTGTGGGGAAGGCGAACCAAAGGTTACGTTTCATTGGCAGAACGCTTAGACGATGCACCAGTTCCACCAAAGAGACTGCCTACATCACACTTGTGCGTCCTCTCTTGGAGTACTGTTGCCCCTTGTGGGACCCTCACCAGGTGGGACTGACGGAAGATATTGAGAAGGTTCAGAGAAGGGCAGCTCGTTTTGTTTTATCACGTTACGGGGGGGAAAGCGTCACGGAAATGTTGCACGAATTGGGGTGGAAATCATTAAAAGAAAGACGTTATTCATTGCGGCGTGATCTGTTTGCGAAGTTTCAATCACCGACTTTTAGTTCTGAATGTGAAAATATTTTGCTAGCACCCACCTACTTAGGGAGACATGACCATCCCAATAAAATAAGAGAAATCAGATCGAAAACGGAACGATTTAGGTGTTCTTTCTTCCCGCGCGCTATTAGAGAATGGAACGGTAGAGAAAAGTTATGAAGGTGGTTAATGAACCCTCTGCCAGGCACTTAAATGTGATTTGCAGAGTATCGATGTAGATGTAGATGTAGATAGAGAGATTTTATAGAGTGAATTAAAGATCACGGAGAAGAAACAAATATTTGCGTTTGCCGATGACATTGTAATTCTGGGAGAGACACAAAGGACCTGGAAGAGGAATTCAATGGAATGGACAATGTCTTGAAAGGAGGGTATAAGACGAACATAAGACCAAACAAGGATAATGGAATGTAGTGTCAGAAGGAATTCTGAAGGAATTAGATTCGCTAACGAGACAATAAAAGTAGTAGATGAGTTTTGTTATTTGGGTAGCAAAGTAACTTCCGATGGCCGAAGTAAGAACATATAAAATGAAGATTGGCAATGGGAAGAAAAGCGTTTCTGAAGAAGCGAAATTTGTTGACATCCAATATTAATTTAAATGTAAGGAAATCCTTTTTGCAAGGACCTGCCTGTAGTGCAGCATTGTAGGGGAGTGAAGCGCGGACGATTAGGAGTTCAGACAAAAAGAAGACGCAAGCTTTTGAAGTGTGATGATGTGGTGCTGCAGACGAATAATAATTAGCTGCGCAGATCACGTAACTAATGAGCAGATGCTCAATAGAATCTTGGAGAAAAGGCTTTACTGGCATATCCTGACATTCTGAGAAATTAAGTAATCGTCAACTTGGCGTTAGAAGTCCGTGTGTGGGGTAAAAATCGAAGAGGGAGACCGAGGGACCAATACAGTAAGTAGATACAAAACTATGTCGGTTGCACGTTCTTATTCTCAGATGAAGAGGCTTGCACGGGACAGGGCAGCATGGACAGCTGCATCAAACCAGTCTGCGGAATTAAGACAACAACAAAAACGACGTTCGCTAGATATACTGTAGCGAGCTACGTTCTGGGATATCCACACGAAACAACGGAAAACACATAAACAGAGTGATATCTATAGAACAAGTGAAATAAAACAAGATAAATTCATTATTAGAGATTGCGCAACATGCTTTCCTTCCGGCACCATCAATCTAATGTCTCGCAACATTATCAGATTGTTGTTTACGACTACTTAGTGATATTAATTTCTCTCATGTGCACACAACAGGTGGTTAAATAGTATATTTTATAATAATTCAATGATCACTATCATGGATGCATATTCTTCGTTTTTTCTTGGCCTCTGTTGGATATTTGATTCACTAATAGCATTTACCATGAGGTATATTTGGTTTTACTATAAATTTCTGGTAAGTAGAAAGGCTTGTAATATGATAAGGCAGCTTTTGTAATCCAGAATGTTCCTTCATACAGACTGACGTAACGGATGTTTGTGTTCTCCTCGCAAAATACTGAAAACATATGTTACTGTGCTGAGTCAGTTTCCATACTTTCATACTCATGGATTTCACCCACAGATATTCCGGAGTTCGACGGATAGGAGATCATAAGTCGAATGACAGAAATACAGCCACTATCTTAAAAGTGATCTGGACAAGCAAACTTCGTATCTATAATAGAAAATATCATTTGGACCAGTTAAAAGGTAAATGTGATACATAGCCTGTGTAAACTATAATAATATCTCAACCTGGCATCTTTTAGCAACACACTTCCACCATTAGTATTTGGGGTGTAAACCTGACGGAGGTAGGTTTCATGTTTGTGATGTCGTAACAGTTCCCTTTAATATTACTCTGAAGAAATTTGTTTGACGTTACACACATATGAGGTACACGGCAAAAACTGAATGGAGCAAAAGAAAAAAGCGGCCTTTTAAAAGCCAAAACACTGCGAAGAGTTTAAAAGCAACGCAGTATATTCGGCTAAATACGACAGAAAAAAAACCTCTTGGCTTTAGAGCATGTAAAGAGAACACCGTAAGCAAAACACCAAAATCATAAGTAAGAAAAGTTCGTAACCTATAAAAGCAAAAAGTTGTATTACTTATCCCATGTTTACAGAAATACAAGTGATGGAAACTTTTTAAATAAAGGCGAAATGCGTCTGCTATAAAACTATCACTACAATAAAGACGGAAAACGACCGATATCATTAATTAATACATCATCAGGAAAATTTAAAAAGTAAAGATTTGTTTAATTAGACAAGGTGGCCAATGAAAGTATTAAATTCGAAATGTACTATCTCATGGATGTGCACAAAACAAACGTAACTGGTGTGTGTATGTAGCCATAAGAGAAGTTGAAGCAATTAGATGTTTTCATAACTTTAATGTCATCTTTCCTATTACGCATTACAATCGACCACTGACACACTAAATGAACATCGAAAATTGAAGAGCTTCCAACATCGGACCTGTGTGCCGATCAGGTGCTATGGTAAAAATGCTACACGAAAGTAACGTTTTGTGAAGTAGCATTCTAAATGGTTCATTTTCAGTAACACACGCATGCCGGGCAGCTACAATGGCCCAACGGATAGATCGAGTAAGTCTTTTACAATCAAAACATCGCAATGACGCTGTCCGTAAATAACGTTGCTTATTGGTGTCGTTATTTAGTTTACTTTTCTGTAACACAAAATAAATTAGCTGATAAAATGAAAGTTTCTCCCTTTTCATTAGCTACGGATGGCATCACTGGTTTTAATGACGTAAAGCAGTGTCCGATTGCAGTCTCGCATTTCGACGTTGCTTTGGGAAAAGTAAGCACTGTTCTATGTCTGCTAGAATGTAGGGATAACAGGAAAGAAGGAATTTTTTGAATAATAGATACTGAGCTGAAAAAAGGGAAATTCCATGGAGAAAATTGTCTGTCCTTCGGTTTTGATGCAAGTACAATGGTTGGCCACTTAAAAAAGGAGTTACTTCTTTCATAAAGGAAGTTTAGCCAGCTCTCAATGTTCAAGGATGTGTTTGTCATCTACTTCACTTAGCTGCGCAGAAAGGGTCAGCTTGTTTAAAAGGAATTCTTGTTGACCAATTTTTAGTAAATGTGTTCTTTTTTGCGAAAAAGTTAAAAGATGCAGAACGCGTTTAAAGTATACCAACAAATGTTTGGGGAAAAGCCCCATGAGATATTGAAATTCGTCTCCATTAGATGGCTTTCTCTCCTCCAGTGTGTAGACAGGTGCATTGAACAGTGGAATGCCTTGAAGACATTCTACTGTTAAAAAAAAGCCCAGAGCAAAAGAACACGAAACTGTTGAAACTAAGGTCACAATTTAACAACCCTGTCGCAAAGCTTTATCTTCTGTTTCTAAGTTCCCTATTACCACTTTTCATAAATTTGAATTTTTTTTTTCCAACAAGAAAGTTCTCAAATACACCATGTAAACCTAAAGTTCAATTCTCTCGGTTTATAGGTGTAATTCTAAGATTAGTTAAACTTGCAGCTGTACCAGCTAGTAACGTTTCCATCTTAGAAATTGACTTTTTGAGTCGGAAGAACCAAAAGAACGATAACGAGTTGGTTATTGAGTAAAAACAAGAGCGTGTATGAAGGACGCACCTATCATCTCGGAGCAGCTCCAGATGTTTTACAGTGAAGTGAGAAGTTGTTATATGAAAATGTCTGAATAGATCCGTTCAATTTTCCAGTTCAAGGTGAATTTCTGAAACATGTCGAAGTGGTAGACATTTCCCTACAAAAGCAAGTTTCGTATGCTTCAGTTGAGATATTGATGAAACACTTCCCTCATATTCTTAGCAGGAAAAAAAAGAGAACATGTAGAGTTAAAATTATCATTATATCAATTTGATAATTTTGAGGCATATAAAACACAGAGGATTGATTCAATTTGGGACAACATTTCCAAAATTATGGATGCCAGTGGAGCACTGAAGTATCCAGCTTTGTCAAAGTTAATGCTAGCTGTTCTCCTCGTCCCTCGCAGTAATGCTAAGGTAGAAAGAACCTTCAGTGTGATCCGTAAAAATCAAGCTGAATTGAGGTCTAATCTAGGTCTTAAAACACTAAATGCTTTGTTAGTTCAAAAAATGAAGCAAGCGAGTACCGGAAAATAATGTTACGAAAATAAATTTTCTTATCAGCAGCTAGCTGATGTTAAAAGAACTACCCGTTTGTATTTGAATATATCTTCAATAGGTGCGCCATGATCTAGGTACTGTTAAACTATAGTAAGTTCATTTTGTGATGAAGAGGATGAACGTAAAGTTGAAGAGAAGGGTTTGTGAATATTGCATTGTTACCAAAGCCGCTAATACATACACAAATACCTCATATAATTTTGGAACTATACCATCATATTTAGTACCGTAAGTTTTATTTAAGTGCAGTTTTTTTAATAGTATGATTATATTTTTCGATATTTTCTTCAGATAATGTTTAAATTACGGACTGTTTAGTGAATTTAGAAAACTAATTTGCGTATAGTTTTAATGTGTTAATCTGTGAAATGAGTGAATATGAAGATGATGACTATGAAGATCTGGATTGTGTATGGTACTTTTATTTGCTGAGTTTTAGTTTTGATTATTATTACACAAGTGTTTATACTATAAAATTTTATTTTCTATAAATCTTAATTGTTTTCACTTGATACACTGTAACTTTCAAAAGTTAATGACCCCCGTATATGTTTACTTGGCTATTTTGTTAGAGCTTCTGATCAGACTGTATAGTAAATGATTACACTGTTATGTGACTGTAACAAAATGAATCTGTTAAGATGAAGAGACAAGCTATTTTCGGGCAACGTGACACTGTAAGCAGCACCTCCTCCTAACCTTACACATGCAGAAAGGCTGCTCTCCCCCACATCTTTTCAAACAGTTACATATTTGTTACAACGAAGAGCACGCATGTCATTTAACCACAAAATCATGACACGTTTCCTAAAACGTCTTAAGGTATGTTGGCCAGTAACAATACAAAAATCATTGTTGTTCCCGTATCTGTTATAAAGAAGATTGAGTCTTTAAAAATTTTCTTGTTGTCAGTCTCGAATCCACTACCTCAGACGGCGGAACGCGATGCCTCTAACCAGATGGCTTTTCTACATTGATTTCAATGTAGATTCACTGAAAGAGTGTAATCGGAAGAAAGACCTGGAAGTCTTACTTGGCTCATTCAATCTGACATCCGTTATTGATTTTCCTACTCGGGTAGTAAAGGACAGCAGTACATTGATAGATAATTTTTTTATAGACCAAGATAAGTTTAACAACATAAATGCTTGTCCCATTGAGAATGGTCTTTCGGATCATGGTACACAGCTAGTAACAGTATATGACATAGCTCCGTTCAGTAATTCGAAACAGTCCACCAGAATTATGCGCTCGATTAATGACTTAACAACTAAAAATTTCAAAGAAAGTCTACAGTAGTTAGACTGGGATGAGGTTTACAAGGAACCTGAGGTTAATTTAAAATATAATTTATTTCACGATACATTTGTAAGGGTATTTGATAACTGTTTCCCCAAGAAATTAGTAAAATTTAATTCTAAGAAACCATGCAAAAAACCATGGCTTACTAAAGGAATAAAAATATCGTGTAACCGAAAAAGGGAACTATATCTGTCCGCAAGAAAGAGTAATATCCCAGAAACAATAAAATATTATAAAACTACTGTGCTATATTAAGAAAAGTTATTAAAAAATCAAGAAGCATGTGCATCATGTCTGAGATTAGCTCCTCTGATAATAAAATTAAAACAATTTGGAATATTATTAAAAGGGAGACAGGGCAACCAAGAGCAGAGGAAGAGGGTATTACCATCAAAATAAATGAAAACTTTATCAACAAAAAGTCAGAAGTTGAAAACATTTTTAATGATTACTTTTTAAATGTTGTAGAGAAAATAGGATCTAAATGTTCATTAGAAGGAGCAAGGCAATTAATGGAAGAGGCCATACCCACACAATTTGATACAATTGAAATTCCACCCACCTCACCTTCAGAAATTAGGAAAATAATAAACTCTCTCAAGAGTAAACGGTGATATGGAATTGATGGCATTTCCAGCAGGGTATTAAAAACTTGTTCCCAGGAGATAAGTAGGATTCTCAGTCATATTTGTAATAGCTCATTAAAGCAGGGTATTTTCCCAGATATGCTATCGTTAAACCTTTGCATAAAAAAGGGGATACATACGATGTCAACAACTACCGGCCCATCTCACTTCTGACAACTTTATCAAAAATTTTTGAAAAAGTTATGTATTCTCGAGTTGCTTCACATATTAATATAAATAAAGTTCTAACAGAATGTCAGTTTGGTTTTCAAAAAAGCTTTTCAACTGAAAATGCTATATATACCTTCACTGATGAAATATTAAATGCTTTGAATAACCGGACATCACCAGTAGGGATTTTTTGTGATCTTTCAAAGGCTTTTGATTGTGTAAATCATGGGATTCTTCTAGATAAGCTTAAGTATTGTGGTATGAGTGGGACAGTGCACAAAAGGTTTAAATCATACTTAACTGGAAGAGTGCAGAAAGTTGAAATAAGCAGTTCACATGATGTAGATGAGACAATTAATTCTTCTAACTGGGGAGTTATCAAAAATGGGGTCCCACAAGGTTCGGTCTTGGGTCCTTTGCTGTTCTTGATATATATTAATGACTTGCCATTCTACATACACGAAGATGCTAAGCTAGTACTTTTCGCTGATGATACAAGTATAGCTATCACACCTGACAAACAGGAATTAACTGATAAAATTGTAAATGATATCTTCCAGAAAGTCATTAAGTGGTTTTCTACAAATGGACTCTCATTAAACTTCGATAAAACCCAGTATATACAGTTTCATACAGTAAATGGCATGACACCATTAATAAATTTAGACTTTCAACATAAATCTGTAGCTAAGGTAGAATATTCAAAATTTTTAGGTGTTTGCATTGACGAGGGACTGAATTGGAAGAAACATATTGAAGATCTCCTGAAACGTCTGAGTTCAGCTACTTATGCTATCAGAGTCATTGCAAAATTTGGCGATATAAATCTCAGTAAATTATCTTACTACGCCTATTTTCATTCACTGCTTTCATATGGTATATTCTGGGGCAATTCAACATTGAGTAAGAAAGTATTCATTGCACAAAAGCGTGTAATCAGAATAATTGCTGGAGTCCACCCAAGAGCATCCTGCAGACATTTATTTAGGGATCTACTCACTGTAGCTTCACAACATATATATTCACTCATGAAATTTGCTATTAACAATCCGACCCAGTTCAAAAGTAATAGCAGTGTGCATAGCTACAATACTAGGAGAAAGGATGATATTCACTATTCAAGGTTAAATCTAACTTTGGCTTAAAAAGCGGTGAATTATGCTGCCACAAAAGTCTGTGGTCACTTACCAAGTAGCATCAAACGTCTGACAGATAGCCAACTAGTATTTAAAAAGAAATTAAAGGAATTTCTGAATGGCAACTCCTTCTACAATGTAGATGTAGATGTAGAATGTAGATGAATTTTTGGATAAAACTTAAAAAAAAAAAAAAAATCTTTAAAATATAGATTGTCAAGTATAGACAAAATTTACTAAACTGACACGTTCCACATCATTACGAAATGTCGTATACATGATCTAAGGAACAAGTATTAATCTAATCTAATCTAGGTGGACAGTAGAGACATCATTATTATTCATGATCGGTTCTTCTGATACATTTTACATAAATTATAAGATTTTTTAGCAAATATTACACGATTTGTATGAATCTTCAATACGCCAAAAACAAATATGTTGCCTTAATGGACAATTTGCCGATGCGCAAGTCAAGGTGCGCAGTAGCTCCATTGTCTTTGCTTCGGGACTATTCGTGCGTAACCGCCAGAGCTCGTGTAGCCAGGAGCTGGTGTCTCAACCAGCTCCGACGACAATGTTAAAAGCGACGTTTCCCCTCGCCCCTCCTTGTCGCGCATGCGCCGATAGATGCCGCCAGTGGGATCAGATAATTTCAACCTTAGCCGCGCATGCGCATTGCAATGCCGCAGGCACTACCGGCTATATTAGGCGGCCGCGCTACGACTCCTACGAGTGCTGTCTTCGCGAAGTAAAACGTTTCTTCTTGTTTCTATTTGGCCGTGTTCTCCCATATGCTGGGTCGGCGTTGTTATTTGGATTTGGCGTTATAATATTTTCGAGGTGGCCGGATGCCCTTCCTGTTGCTATCCCATGGCCCCCGGGAGGAAATGCGTACTCCAAATGTCTGCATATAGTGTTATATGTGTGAAAGTTTAAAGACTTACGAAATGTTTGCGAATCGTGTAACTGAGGCGAGACTTGGGTACCAGTCCGGTATTCAACTAGGACGATGTGGTAAACTGCCTAAAAACCACATCCAGGCTGGGCGACACTCCGATCCCCTTCGTTAATCCGTCGGGCGGATTTGAACCAGGACCGGTACACATCCCCGTCTCGGAAAGCGATGTGCCGCGGCGGAGCGGCCGAGCGCATTGAGGCGCTGTGCTACAATCCGCGAGGCCATCCCCCCGTCGGGTATTCGAATCCCCCCTCGGGCATGGATGTTTGTGCCGTCTTTAGTATTAGCTAGTTCATAAGTAGTTTGTAAGTTCAGGGACTGACGACCCCGCAGTTAAGTCCCTTAAACTTAACAAACATTTTAACATTTGAATTTGGAAAGCGGTGCGTTAAGACCACACGGCTTACCGATCGGGTCGCGACGTAAAACGTTTCTGTTGCGGCAAAAATACTTTGAATGTGCGTATAAAATGATGTGGTAGAAGAACGAAACGAAGAATGATAGTTTAATAACACTTTTTATTTTATTTATTAATTTACTTTTCTTCACGACGAGTTTTTTTCCGGGGGTTAACTGACCCAGTGAACACATAGGAGGCGCCGCCACTGGGATCACTGCTATTTCGGGAGTGGAAGCACTACCAGTTCCGTGGAACAAAACTTTGCACACGTTTGAAGATAGAAATACGACTAGAGATACATCGAGACAAGTTGTAGCGCCTGTCTTTTCCTATGGTATGTTGTGGGAAGAGAGTAACGAGATTATGGCTAAAATCAATCTGCCTGACTTCCGCTTCCCAGTTAACAGGTGACTTACCTGCTAATCTTCCGTTGCTGTGACCGTTGCCAACCATCGGACCTCCTCTCTTCTAGCAGGGGTTTCTATTATTTTGAAAATGAATAAAAATGATAGCAACAGGGGAAGGTTACAGACAAGAAGTACGACAGTTCATTGAAATAATCTTTGTATTCTGAAAGTAGCATATAGAATTACGAGGTAGCCTGTTACATCTTATTAAACGGTTACTGATTCTTGCTGCAGGACATACAATAGAGAGCAAGCACTTTCAAATAGTTCGACCAGCCTTTAACGAGAGAGAAAGAGAGCGTATAGAGCTTCATGAAAATTTCCGTTGGTAATGAAAACAGTAGACTGAGCCCGAAACAGGGGCGGCACAAAACTTAAGGAAAAGCATCTTAGTAATCATCGCGCTATCGCCCGATATGCAGACCGTTGCATATTTATTAAACTCGCGACCGAATGCAATAATTTCAATTTAATCGCGAATACCTGCTCGGTGGAACTGTGAAGTTCCTGTCGGTCAACGAAATATCATCAAGACTGAGCATGGCGGCTTCTGCACAATAGGCGATCGCGGACCTGTCCTAAGAACTGCAAGCATCTGAAGCAACTGCCTAACTGGAGCGGCCACGTTGCTCACGCCAGTTTTGTTAACGCGAGTTTCGCACCGCTGATTGTTGCGCCGGCAAAACTAGTGACGTGTTAACAACCGACCCAGAGTACAGTTAAGAGTTCGTTCTGGCCCACAAGGGCCGGTTTCACGCCTCCTAGGTTGGCGGTCTGTCTTGGCGGCAACTCGTCAAAGACGGCGAGAACAGAAATGTCCTTCCGGGTTTGAACTTAACGACTCCGGTAGCCTTTGTGGCTGATCGCCATCTTGCCAATTTAATATATTAATTAATACAAGACACGGAAAATTATTTAGCCACCATTATACGATGGTCCTCTGGTCCGGGAAGCAAACGATAGCTTTAGATTGTCGGGGAAAACTAGTTTTATATGATTTTATTGGCGATTAATTTTAACAACTTCTTGAATATTAATCGGACCTAACTTTGTAATACGAATCGTCATTTTTCAGTAGATTGGAATCAGTAGTCAGAAATTTTAGAATTGTTTTATTTATCCCCACTCTCTTTGTCCTAAAGGATGGCCCTATGGTTCATGACACCTTTGTGCTGGTCTGGGAAAAGCCTTAGTTCCACAAAGTTTCCTGCGAAAGGAATGACAGTTTTGAGGAAATGGAGAGCATAGATGAAATGTTCAAATGTTTGTTAAGCTTATGGGACTTAACTACGGGGTCATCAGTCCCTAAACTTACAAACTACTTACGAACTACTTACGAACTAGGACGGCACAAATATCCATGCCCGAGGGGGGATTCGAACCCCCGACCGTAGTGGCCGTGCTGACCGTGACTGGAGCGCCTCAGTCACCTCGGCCACCGCGGCCGGCGAGCATAGATGAAAGACGCGTTTCGCACATTGTTAAGCAAAATCGTTTGGAATTCATTAATTTATGTTTGGAATGAACTTCACTCACCGGTAAAATTCCGGCGTGTGTGCAACGCTCTACCGATAAAATCGACTAATGTTTTACCGGTCGTCCAAAATCGGTGTGTGTGCAACCAGCCTTAAGGCGCGTTCATATGAGTCAAGGTTGAACGAGTTTACTTGATCAACAAAAGGTGAAAGCGACTTGAATCAGTTTTCGTTCACACGTTTCTTCTGAAATCAATCGAAATGGCTGAAATTAGCGGTGCGTGAAGTCATTTTTGGGTGCGTCAGTGGATATTAAGAATTAACAGACTGGGAGCGTCGGAGGTTCTGTTAAAGGGAACTATCATTAGGGTACATGGAAGAATATCGAAACCATTTGAGAATGTCGGAAGAAAAATATGTAACACCACTCAGAAATATATATGCTCTTATATACCAGAAAAGTTTGGACACATACAATTCCCCCGTTCCCATTCCACTCTTTTTTATTTGGACACTAGTGAATATTCTTTTTTGTACATTTGATTGTTTTTATTTTGTTTTTTACGTTGTCAGTGGTTAAACTGCCAGGATCCATTTCTTTCACGATATCTCGCAAAGCATTTTCCCGCACATCTTTGTTTTCGTAAGTATCCATACGACGATTCCACAGGCATTCGCGCTTATGGTTCAGTTCTAATAAATAAATAAATAAATCATCACGCTTTCTGACCGCTTGACACTTATTCTATGAGATATTTGTAAATGCAATACTTTAACAATACGGAAAACACCGGCAATATATCCGCAATGAAGTTTTAACACTCCGAGTGCCAATCACGTCAATTGACGGGATACGGAAATTTCTGTAGAATGCCAATCACGTCATTTGACGTGATGTTTGTTTTCGTGCTTTTAAAAACAGAATCAAGTTTATTGACGGGCTAGATCTACCTTAAATACCTTACTTGATAAACCTAGTGTCTAAACCAGCCTATAGAGCTTTTATTTTTTTGTGTCCCAGCCTCGTCGCCGCTTTGGTGTCGGTGGCCGAGTAAAAAGAGACTGACACAGAAATAAAGGATGCACGCTTGAGCAGGTAGGAGGTGACCAGCCAGTGGGACAGCAGAAACTAGAAACACTAGAGTAAATTAGAACGAGATCTATATTTCTTAGAGACTTAGTAATACTTAACTTTTACATAGCTCAGTACTGCAGAATGCTGATACATAGTTGAGCTAGAGGCCTGCCTAGTGCCTGTCCGATAGCCAAGTCTTCACTGGTGCCTATCTGATTCCGAAGTGTTAACTGGTTCCTATCTCAGTCCCAAGTGAACGATGTCGTTCAGTGGTGGCCACGAGCGGAGTTGTAGCAGAGGGCGCTCGTGGCTGACGTCGTAAGAATGCCGCGCCGTGCGTGCATGGCGGCGCGCGGCGAAAGTAGGTGGCGCGCACGTTAGACTTGTGCGACAACACATATTTAGTTTCTAAATCGTCCGACTTGTCGCATTCATTGTATGAAACGGGGCAGGTAAAAAGTGGTGTCCGCTCACTCAGTACGTAAATCAACGCACATGGCTTCACGCAAATTATTCTCCCCGAAAGTACTGAGAGGTGACTATGACAGAGGGGTGACACAGCAACGTATCGTAGTGACTCTACAGACTGTTTGCGAAATAGAGAAGTTTTTAGTGGTGCCCTTGGCGTCGGAGTTGTATGTGATTTAGATGCTCTGTGTTCAGTACTGGATTTATTTCAAAGAGCTGACAATTCTTACGCCAGACTGAAGATAAAGAAACTAAGTGCAGCTGGGGTTACTCCTGCAAGCAGAATGTCCGGCATTCTAAGTGATGGAATGGTTTACATGGCCGGCAGTCAAAGAATTAAAACAGCTAGTGGTTTTACACATGTAATTACGTGGTACAACTCAAAGTTGAATCGTCACTTGAACGGAAAAGTTTGACTCGGTCAATCTTTTCTTGATCCACTAAAAAGTTCCCAGAATGAAACTTCACTCTGCAGCGGAGTGTGCGCTGTTATGAAACTTCCTGGCAGATTAAAATTGTGTGCCGGAACCGGGACTCGAACCTGGGACCTTTGCCTTTCGCGGGCAAGCGCACTACCGACTGTGCTATCCCGACACGACACACGATGCCGCCTTACAACTTTACTTCCGCCAGTATCTCGCCTCCTACTTTCCAAACTTCACAGAAGTTCTCCTGCAAACACGCAAGACTAGCACTCCTGGAAGAAAGGATATGGTAGAGACATGGCTTAGCCACAGCCTAAGGGATGTTTCCAGAATGAAACTTCACTCTGCAGCGGAGTGTGCGCTGATATGAAACTTCCTGGCAGATTAAAATTGTGTGCCGGAAACGGGACTCGAAACTGGGACCTTTGCCTTTCGCGGGCAAGCGCACTACCGACTGTGCTATCCCGGCACGACTCACGATGCCGCCTCACAACTGTACTTCCGCCAGTACCTCGCCTCCTACTTTCCAAACTTCACAGAAGTAGGAGGCGAGGTACTGGCGGAAGTAAAGTTGTGACGCGGCATTGTGAGTCTTGTTGTGATAGCACATTCGGTAGTTCGCTTGCCCGCGAAAGGCAAAGGTCCCAGGTTCGAGTCCCGGTTCCGGCACACAATTTTAATCTGCCAGGAAGTTTCACTAAAAAGTTGATCAACTCAATTGAAACGAAGGTTCACAGGAGGTTTTTCATTCAGTATTTATTGATGAAGTAAACTCGTTCAACTGAACTTGACCCGTGTGAATGCGCCTTTTATACTTACCTCTCGAATGACAATATTTGTGTGAACGTGTGACAAGTAGACACACAAAACACACGACCCAGTGTGGAGTTATTAAAGGCAGAGCGTGGCGTGAATTACGACAGCGCCGGCGGTCATAACGCTCGGCCGCGGGCAGCGGAATTCCAGAGAAAGCGGCCATACGTCACTGTGTGCCTGTGGCCAGGTGTCAGGCGGTTGCTACAGTGTTGGCACTTGTAGCGCTTGGCGGGCAGTTTTCCGCGCGCCTTCCACGCGGCTGCGCGCCTCGCAAAGGACCGTGGTCGGCCCTCGGCCCGCCGTGCCCTGCGGCGCATTGTTGTGGCAGGAGATATTTGCTGGCCTGGTGGCGTCGCTCCCACAGGGAGGCGGGGCGCCCCGCACCTTGCGTCAAGAGTCGCGACCTCCCAGAGGCTGGGCACGCAAATTAGCAGCCGCTCTCGCCGTTGCTCAGTGGCGACACCACCTGTTCTCTCTCTCTCTCTCTCTTCTCCTGCCGCGTTAGCAAAGCCACAACGCAGTCTCACACACCGCTTTCCTACAACACACCGCTCACATCTGCGTACTGGAAACCTTACTTCTCCCGTCCCCCATGTACAGTAAACTCTCGATTAACCGCGGTAATTGGGATTCCAAAACAGCGGAAAATCGAATTTCCCGGATAATCCGCAACTTACGCACACAGTAATGGGTTATGGTAATACAAAGCCAAAAACTAATTACTATGTAATAATTAAAATCAATTATCTAATAATTATAATAATCTAGCTGTAAACCCGGCGTTGCCCGGGTGTTTATTTATCCTACACTCTCGTAGTCCACCTCCCCTTCCCTCCCCCCTCTCTCTCTGACTCTCTGCCTCCACCTCTTTCTCTCCCATCTCTCTGTTCGTTTCCACTTTTCCCTCTCTCGGCAAAGTTTTCTGCAAGGTACCCTCTGTCATGTACCATACAAATATTTATGTATCCAGTCATCTTCCTCTTCGTTCAAAGGTCAAGTGTGCAAAAATTCATAAAGATTGGAGCAAAACTATGCATTTTGTAAAATTTCGTAAGTTAAGTACTCTCTACCATGCACCGAACGAAATTTTATACAGACAGTGACTTTCCTCTTGTTTTTGAGGTAGAGTGTGCAAAATTTCATAAATATTGAAACAAAATTATAGATTTATGTAGAACCCGTTAAAGTGATGTGGAAGGCGTAGTATACCGTTAGCAGAGCCTGTGCTCTTGATGGTTTTTACTGCTTTATTTATTTATTCTTATATTTCCTTACAGAGAAAGAGCTGAAGACATTGTAGCACGAATAGACCAAAGATATGGTCTGTGTCATCACGTTTCGCTGTATGTAACCTCCTTACTATAGAGTCGCAAACGTCATCGCTGGCCTTCAGTCCGAATTTTTTTATAATTTGACGACTTTCAACCACCATATCCTCCACTCCCTCATAGCTGTCGGCATGGAACTGCTATAATGTACAACGGGAGACTTCGGACAACAATTACAGAAAGATCATTCTTTTGCGCTCTGTAGTTTTCGCTGCAGAGCAAAATATTAACATACATACACTTAGAATTTTATACACACCGATAACTTTACATCCCAATATACTCCACCCTTTTATCATTATCAACCCTCAAGCAACAATGCTACCAATAAAACCATTTTCAAAGAGTAAATATAATTTTCAAACAGTTATTATTATTCCGAATTTCGCGTTATATTCTTCAAATTACTACATATCTATCAGATCAGTATAAAACCGTGCCTAAAACCTTCCTGAGGTATAAATTAGTAACTGTACAAATATTTAAGTCTCTGCGTCTTGTCGTTCGGACGTGGGAAGCGTACACCGAACAGACATTCACATTATATATATATATATATATATATATATATATATATATATATATATATATATATATATATATAGATAAATAGCTGTCCGATCACCATAAAACCTTGCCTAAAGCCTTCCCCGGGTAGACATTAGTAACTGTACAAAGTTTTAGCTCTTTATGTCTTGTGGTTCAGACGTGATAAACGTACACCGAACAGACATTCACATTTACAGATATAGATTTTACTTCGTTCATCTATTATGTATGTAAATGCTGTAATTACAAATCCAGTTTTACATTACAGTGGACTACTTTGAAATAAAATAGTCCTGAATTGACTTCTGTCTCATTGTGGTACTAGCTTGTCTTGTATATATTGCACTGCGAATTTTGGGCAACACCAACGTGTCACTAAGAGGAGCATCTTCTTGCTATTCAAGGTAATCCAGTAACTCATTGAAGTGCTGATGCATGACTGATGACTGTTTCTGCTTTAGTTCATTCATCTACCCTTGTTACTGCTCTTGTCTATTTATTAATTCGTTTTAATCCTGGTGGGCGAGCAGGACTGTTAGTGGGGGAAATGGGTTTTCCCGGATTAGGCAAGCGGTAGCTGCAGGCACTCTAAGGATTTGCTACCTGGCCAGTCGGAGTTGGCCTATGCAGTGCTGCGTGAAGTGTGGCGTAACTAGAAAAAGAGATAAAATACGTTTGGGTCATTCAGTTCTTAGAAACATGAAGTAGTGTACTGTAATTAGCAAAATTGCAATCATATACAGTACATATTGTACTGAATTTCCTCTTAAAATATTGGCGAAAAATAAAAACTGGATACGGTCTGTCGATTTAAAAGTTGCGCTTTAGAGACGTAACGAACTTGTGACAGCCTGTAGCAGGCTCTAGTGGCGTGTGACAGTGGGAAGGGTCGGAACTCGCGTGCTCGCTCATCAGGTCGTCGACACACTATAATATGTACTACGTCTTATACAACAAATACTATAGTGCAGCACTGTGTTCTAGCAGCCCTCTCGTATTGTAGCCCAAAATTATCCATGACAGAGAATCCCACTCACAAACAAAAGTAAATTAAAAGAGAGAGAGAGAGAGGAGGCTGCGGATAATCGAGAGTTTACTGTATACAGTTCACACCAGTGGCGCCGCGTTCTGTGTTTTCACTGGTTCAGAAAACCCTAGGAAAAAGCTCGTCGAGAAGAAAACTAAATAAATAAATTAAATAAAGTGTTTTGAAACTATCATTCTCTATTTCCTTCTTCTATCAGATCAAAGCATTTTCATCACATGAGAAACGTTTTACGTCGCGGAGACAGCACGTAAACGTGTCGTAGCGCGGCCACCTAATACAGGCGCCAATGGTCGCGACGCTATGCGCATGCGCGGCTGAGGTTCAAATTCTCTTCGGAACCCCCTAGGGGCAGCATATGGGCGCTCCCGCGGCAGGGAGGAGAGAGGGAAAACGCCCCTTTTATTATTGGCGTTGGAGCTGGTCAAGACACCAGCTCCTGGCTACTCGAGCTCTAGAGGTTACGCACGATAGTCCAGTCATTTGGTGACCAAAAAAGAAGGTTACCTGGAAGGTTTTGCGGGAGTTTTGAAAATTGGTATACTTGTAGATTTTTCCTGCTCTTTTCGAATTTTCGCATTGCCACCTCGTGTCATTGCCGCTCGCGCCGCCATATTGAAAAAATGGCGCCCAAAAACAGTTTTTTGATGATATCTACTTATCTCCTTTCCGACTCATTTTACGATGACAATAGTTATGAGATAAATTACACTAGAAAAAATTTCCTGAGGTTTATGTCACAACTATTTTTTATATTTTTATTTTATTATTTTTTTAATGAATAGTTTCTGTGTAAGAGCACAGCAAAGCATACAAAAGGAAAAATATTTTACTTGGCGGGGAAAACCTAGTCTGCTGTGGCCTGCCTGTGGCTACACGGTCTGTCACAGGTATAGCGAGATTTCCTTCCTTTACCCTGGGGACTTTTGGATCCCTTCCAAGAAATGTCTGCCAACCAATCTCAAAAGTTCTGCCTGAAAATCGATAAGTGCATCGTTCTAAAGTGAAGTTTGCATTTTCAGTACCATCGATCCTGAGGAAGGGAACTGTTTTATCTGTGAAAATCCATTGCAAGAAAATGAGGGAGAAGGAACTGGAGACATTTCGTAAGTCAAGTGCTAAAAGAAAGGATAGCGTCCTTTCCAAGTGGACTTTAGGAATGGTGTTCCTGCACAATGTTTGTGACGAAGATGAATAATTTTGCAACGTACCTTGCTCCACTTCCTAACATCATGTCGAAATGACAAACATAGGGATTAATCGTGACAATGGCGACGTACAAAAGCTAACCGATTGGTTGCGCCAGCACTTTCCTTTCCCAGAAGTAAAGGAACTCATGTCAATAAGCATGGGAATTCAAATGTTCAAATGTTTGTAAAGCTTATGGGACTCAACTGCAGGGTCATCAGTCCCTAAACTTACAAACTACTTATGAACTAGCTTATACTAAAGACGGCACAAACATCCATGCCCGAGGGGGGAGTCGAACTCCCGACGGGGAACGGCCTCGTTCATCGTAGCATAGCGCCTAAATGCGCTCGGCCGCTCCGCCGCGGTGCACTGGATTTATTGCAGATGAGAAAATAAACAGTTACATGACTGAAAAAATTTGTAGCAATGGAATTTTACACATCATCGGTGTAGATTTCTGTAACGTAAAATTCAAACGGAATGATAGAGTGAAAGCACTTAGTGTTATGAATACAGGCATCCCAATAGATGACGACATTACGCCGATTAATTCCTTGTTAGTTTATTAAAGGTGTGCATATTTTCGGTAAGCTCAAAACGGATCTCGGTGGACAAAGATTTCAAAACGATGAGGTAGGAGCGGCATAGCGGCTGTCTCCCAGTGTTTACAAAACGCTGGAGGAGATTTCTAAGTTTTCTGAGTCGAAAAGTTGGTTGACTGTTCCGAGAAATCTTTACCGTATCTTAGAGACTATTTGGAAAAGTTAACCTACATTGTATGTTGTCATAGCAAAAAAATGTTCAAATGTTTGTTAAGCTTATGGGACTTAACTGCGGGGTCATCAGTCCCTAAACTTACAGACTAGTTATGAACTAACTTATACTAAAGACAACACAATCATCCATGCCCGAGGGAGGATTCGAACCTCCGACGCGGCAGCCCGCGCGATCCGCAACACGGCGCTCCAGACCGCTCGGCTATTCCCACACGGCTTTTCATAGCCGTGTTGCTTTTGCGTAGGTGGTTTAATGAAGGGCCATAACATGGAAGTGCAACTTATTTTTTGATCTGCCCTCGGATTTGGCGTTGCTTGAAACTTTTTTTTTTTTTTTTTTTTTTTTTTTTTTTTTTTTTTTTTTTTTTTTTTTTGGCAATAACCGTGCAAAAATACCGGTATAGCTACTTTCTGTAACAGTGTTCTATATTTTTTGTGTTTTTGAATACTTAAAAAACTAGTAATATTTTTTCCTCAAATTTCGCCAGCTGTGAAATATTAGATTATCACAGAAATTGGGACAATCCCAAGTCAGAAACGAGCAACAAACGCATGGCATGAGAGTTAGTAGAGCTGTTGTTCGCCGCGGTGGCGTGGCAGGACGCATTGAGGCGCTATGATACATTGCGCGAGATCATCCCCCGTCGGGGATGGATATTTGTGTTGTCTTTAGTATAAGGTAGTTCATAAGTAGTTTGTAAGTTTAGGGACTGATGACCCCGTAGTTAAGTCCCATAAACTTAGCAAACATTTGAACATTTTGAGCTGTTGTTGAGACATCAGCGCACCTGTTGCCTTGTGGCGTGGCCTATTAGACACGTAGGCCTATGTTCGTGTAGTGTGCAAGACTTGCCTTCCGTCTGGCCATACGGCAGTTCCTCGCTGTCGTCGTGGGTCATAGGTTGTGTTTTAAATAGCACCATCCCGAGTCTCGAAGTAATTTGAATTTGTCTGCCATTTCTATGGAATAGTACCAGAAAAAGGAAATTACGGCAACGGTAATAAATAAGAAACTTAGGAATTCATTCATAGTTTATAATATAAACAGAAATAAAAATCAGCCGGCCGCGGTGGCCGAGGTGACTGAGGCGCTCCAGTCACGGTCTGCACGGCCACTACGGTCGGGGGTTCGAATCCCCCCTCGGGCATGGATATTTGTGCCGTCCTTAGGATTAGTTAGTTCATAAGTAGTTTGTAAGTTTAGGGACTGATGACCCCGTAGTTAAGTCCCATAAGCTATACAAACATTTGAACATTTGATTTTGAAAAAAATCAAGTAAGAAAAACAATAAAGCTCGCAAAAAACTCATTTATTTAGTTGGCCATATTCAGATTAAGAGCACCATTTGTTTGTGATCGTGACTGTTTCTACTGTTGGATCATCGAGAACAGTGTGTTGTTACATAGCTGTGAAATACGGCCACCTTAACGCAAAAAAAAAAAAAAAAAAAAAAAAAAAAAAACAACAGAATTCGCCAACCTCAGTTTTCACCGGTTAGTACTGACTATCCACAGTGCCCAAGGCTCAAGACTTTATATGATCTTCTACATCTAGGAAGAAAACACCATCAGTATGGAAAGTTTATAACAGGCTATTGAATTTCAAGACACATTCAAATGAAACAGTGGTATTTTAAATGTGAAACTAAAATATAGTAGGCTGTAGATTTTCGCTCGAACGCCAGTTTCATGACTGAATTGCTGCTAAAAAGTTTAAACTTTGAATGTGAAGTTACATACTGGCCTTTTATCTTTCTCCCGCGGGTATAAGGACCTGTTTGTGTTTTAAGAAATGATAGAAATATAAACTATTATTTATTTTTTTATATTAGGCGGTGGACATAGACTTCGGAGGGAAGTTCGGTGCCACGGTTTACGAGAGGTGTTAAGTTGCTAGGTGATGTTATAAAACTTATAAATATTTACTTAGCAACTGACCATAAGAGCTATAAACAGGTTTTCGCAATAAGACTGAACCAAATTTAAGACGGGTTTGGTATGATACGAGATTATTTTGACAATTTAAAGTTCGTCACCACCTCTTCCCTATGTCCCACCGCATAACACGCTGTATTGGCGTGTTACTTGTTCTTTCGGACACATGTAAAATCGTCCGAGGTGACCGAGGCGCGTCAGTCACGGTCTGCACGGCCACTACGGTCGGGGGTTCGAATCCCCCCTCGGGCATGGATATTTCTGCCGTCCTAGTTCGTAAGTAGTTCATAAGTAGTTTGTAAGTTTAGGGACAGATGACCCCGTAGTTAAGTCCCATAAGCCTTACAAACATTTGAACATGTAAAATCAGCGGATGACGGGTGTGTTCCTTTCTTGAGTGAGGAGGCACTCCTAGGCCTTTACAGTTGTTGTAATCATTTAAAAAACGTTAGTTTGAGTAATAGTGGGCAGAGAAAAGTCAAAAATTTGTGTGTTACGGAAGGCGAGCTAGAGTAGACAGTGTAGTTGTGACAATCGCCGTGTCCCCAATGGCGTAGGCGTCAGGGCAACTTCCCAGGAAGCGGGAGACCCGGGTTCGAATCCCGGGTGGGAACTCATTTTCAACTTTACCCATTCGCAGTTAATGTCGTAAATTCAGTGAATACGAAACGAATGTTGGTATGAGGCAAATAGGAAATCTTTTTCAGTATTTAGAGAAAGGCAGACTGAAACTGTTTCTGCAGTCAAAGTTAAAGCCATAAATCGCGAGAGTAAGCGCAGCGTATTCAAACTGCAACCAAGCAGTTCGGTCTTTTGAAGTTAGCGCCACTTTTTTTTTTTTTTTTTTTTTTTTTTTTTTTTTTTTTTTTTTTTTTTTTTGCCGAAGAACAAGGAGAATAATGGAACACGTATAACTTCTGTAATATTCCTTTCTACATTCATTTTCTACCTTTCTCATCCTTCATGTCCTCCATGAGCGCGGACAAACACACACACACACACAAAGAGAGTGAGAGAAAACAGGGAGTATATTCGACCAGCACAGTTCAGTTCCGCACACGTCTGAAATAAGTTGCGCACCGGAGCCTCTGCTGACAGCGTAGCCGCAACGCGTGAATCTGTTTCGCCGCCTGCGCATCTAATATCGGACGCGTGCTGCATACGGAAGAGGCGGGCGATGAACCACAGATTCGGACGCGAGCGATGTACGCTTTGTATATACGAGCACTGCCCGACTACATCAATCTAGTTGCATGCGTAGCATCCCAAATACCGAAACTCCCAGTACAAGAAGCTCTTCCCGTTGAGAGGGAAACAAAAGTTTCATTCTGTCATCTATTCTCATTGTTGTAGAACAGTTAAATGGAGAAATTCTTGGGTTATTTCTGCATCTACATCTACATGGGATACTCTGCAAATCACATTTTAGTGCCTGGCAGAGGGTTCATCGAACCGCCGTTATATATCTCCCATTCCATTCTCGAATAGCACGCAGGAAGAAAGAACACCTGAATCTCCCCGTTTGAGCTCTGATTTCTCGTATTTCATTCTGATGATGATTTCTACCTATGTAAGTGGGAGTCAACAATATATTTTCGCATTCGGAATGTTGGCAATTGTAGTTTCGTAAGTAGCCCACGCCGCAGTGATAAGCGCCGTTGTTGTGATGATTCCCATCCCAGATACTGTATCATTTCCGTAACGCTGTCTCCCCTGTATCGTGACAATACGAAATTTGCTGCTCTTCTTTGAATTCTTTTGATGTCCTTCGTGAGACTCACCGGATAAGGCAGCAAAAATTGAAAAAATGATGGACAAGCATAGTGTATGCAGGTCTCTTTAGAAGTTCTGTTGCATCTTTTAAGGGTTCTGCCAATAAAACCCAGTCTTTGGTTCACCTTTCCCATGATATTATCTACATGTTCTTTCCAGTTGTAGCGCCACAAATGACCAGGCAACAAGAAATCAGTATTGGAACATACTTGGTAATTATGTTTCTTGCTTTTCACATATTACTGAGCATGTCCCAACTTTTAATTCGTCGTCACCCGATCGTTTGGAAGGCTACAAGAAACCCATGATATTATCTACATGTTCTTTCCAGTTGTAGCGCCACAAATGACCAGGCAACAAGAAATCAGTATTGGAACATACTTGGTAATTATGTTTCTTGCTTTTCACATATTACTGAGCATGTCCCAACTTTTAATTCGTCGTCACCCGATCGTTTGGAAGGCTACAAGAAACCCAAAATTCCAAAAACATTCACCGCAAACCAACCTACGGTGTCACACCACAGACAGCGCCCTGCAAGCCCTACCCATCACCCATAATATCAATATGTCAATACAATTACGACTCTACTACTGTGATAATATCTATGGACCCAACATGTAATATTCTTTCTGATCGTATTTTAACAAACAGCCAAAATTATTTGATATTTGAGTTTAGCTTCGACAAACATACTTTTTTTGAACTTGTACCTGTTTAAACTATTATTTTAATATCTCTTCCACATACCCATTGTATTTTTCCATTAAAATATTATCACCTGTCTTGCCTTGGTAGTTTATTTTCTTTGCCTGTTCAGGTTACAAATGACTATAGTCTAGAAGAATCGTAGCATAAATTTGACGTTCCGATGAGTGACTATAGTCTGGATGGAACACAGCATACATTTGACATTCGGAAATCAGTCACATGACATTCCTCACCCAAAACCTTGGCCGAAACTCTTTTTCATATTGCAATAAAGTTCCGGATTGCTGCTTATGTTTTATTTAATAGTGCTACAGCTGTTTCGACAGTTACTCAGTCTCAAGCGCCTGCGTATATAAGAATACATTAATTACAAATCAAACAATAGGAAAATATACATAAATTTGTTTGTTATAAATTTTCTTTATAACTTACGTCTACGATACCAGAATGAATCTTTCACTCTGCAGCGGAGTGTGCGCTGATATGAAACTTCCTGGCAGATTAAAATTGTGTGCCGGAACCGGGACTCGAACCTGGGACCTTTGCCTTTCGCGGGCAAGCGCACTACCGACTGTGCTATCCCGACACGACTCACGATGCCGCATCACAACTTTACTCCCGCCAGTACCTCGCCTCCTACTTTCCAAACTTCCGTCTACGATGTTTGGACGTTAATTAATGTTGACATCTGGCGTAACTGTTGTATAAATTACATGGAAATATACACGTATTTAGTTGTTGTATACGGTTTTTAGCTGTCAGGTATTATGCAGCTTTTTACGTTAAAACTTTAAATTAAAGAAAACTTTTATATTTTTTTCGTAATTAACAACAGCTTTGCCAAAGATGTTTACATATATAGTAATCAACTAAGTTATGAGATACTTATTTAACTTTAACATTGGTCAGAGAGGTTTATTTCGTTTTTTCTTCTGTTCATTTAGTATATCTTTGCTTTTCAGCCTTTTTCATCGATAAAGTCAATAAAATTAACCAGATAATTTTTATGTTTGAAATCAGTATGTTCATTAAGTATTTCGTTCGGATAATTTTTAGTGTGAATATATATTTCAAATTCCTCCAAAATATTCATTTCTATTCCCTTTGGTATAATATAACCTCTCTGACTAATGTTAAAGTTAAAAAAAGTATCTCATAACTTAGTTGATTACTATATATGTAAACATCTTTGGCAAAGCTGTTGTTAATTACGAAAAAAATATAAAAGTTTTCTTTAATTTAAAGTTTTAACGTAAAAAGCTGCATAATACCTGACAGCTAAAAACCGTATACAACAACTAAATACGTGTATATTTCCATGTAATTAATACAACAGTTACGCCAGATGTCAACATTAATTAACGTCCAAACATCGTAGACGCGCTTGAGAATGACAAACTGTCGAAACAGCTGTAGCACTATTAAATAAAACATAAGCAGCAATCCGGAACTTTATTGCAATGTCTTTCTACGACATATATGATACTACAGGCCCAACAATTAGGAAATCTTTTGCATATGCCATTTTTCCTTCTGCATTTGATGACCTTCCCACTACAACTCAATCGTTGTCATTTCAAAGCAACGGGACACTGAAAACTATCAAAAACACACCATTCTTAGGCCAATGAATTAAAATCCAATGTCCAAAAATGTCATGTTAGCAGTTAACACCTGCCATGGATGCTACGAGAATTACAGATTACTCCCGCATTTTTTCGCCATAGCATAATGGGCACGCATTAGTTTGTGATGTACGAACATGTTAAATGGTGGTTGCAAGGGCGTAGTGGCTCAGCACGCTTGGTAAGAGGGTTGCCGGTAAAGCACTAGATATACCGAGCTGAACAACCCGCCATTTTGAATCCCAATCTGACGACCACAGTTGTATGCTTTGCCTGGTGCAGCGAAGTGAATCAGCCAACGGTTTGTGATTTTATTGTTTCACAGTGTGAAATGATTGGTTGTGCGTCTCCAAACGGCTCAAATAATAGCAGACATGGTCGCTAGAAGTCTTATCCGTTTTCTTGAAACAAAGATGGACGTAAAAGGTGGCTTGTAAATTCCATTCAAGTATTGACGCCAAAATCGAGTAACGTTAAGAATTAAACCTTCTTTTATTTGTATTAAAATAGTTATGCTGACAGGTTGTAAAGAAAATATAGACCTATGCATGTAAGCAATGGTTTATTTTAATTTTGATAGATTGTTAATATATCACGACACACAGTGTGTATAAAATTGCTTTTGATGATATTATTTAGACCAACTAGGTAGTTATTCTAACGTCTATTAACTGTATTTTTAAGTGATGCATGAGTGCAGCTGGCTTTACCCAATTATTGCTTTTTAAATTATATTGTTACACATTAGTTAACTGTTTAAATTAAATGTGACTCAACACTGGAATATGTAGGCCTAAGCCAAGCTGTGAACAGGACGTCTGAGAAAGAAAAATGTTTAATTGAACTTCGCAAAGAATGGGAACATCAAAGACGAAAATTTTTCTCTGAAATACGGCATGTGTAAAATATGCGAGACATTAGAGGGGGCAATGCGAGAAGTACAGTATCGCAATTTAACATTATTTTGTAACTGTTTTCGTATGAAACTCTTACTCACCATAAACGTATGTGGAGTACTACTTATGAACTCTAATACGATAATTGTAACGTATTTTAACTATATTTGGTACATATTTACAGTGGCAACATATGCTTTAATATGGAATGTGTCATATTTCGAAATATCCCTCTAGTCACTAACTTTAATTTGCTTGCCTCCTACAGTCAAATGTAAGCCAATAAATTTACTGTGCCGTAATATTTCTGCGCTAGAAAAGTATATTTAATGGCCTTAAGAGCATATTAAAAAGCGTAAGTGTGCCGTAGCCTTTAAATGAGCACCTTCAATGTGGGATTCAAAATGCCGGATTGTTCTGCTTGTACTATACAGTGCTCTAGTTGCCGACGTGGTAGCTCAGTGTGCTCGATGCCCTCTGTAACGAAAAACTGAGTCAATGATGAAACGATCAAAATTAAATAAAGTAAACCAATGTCTACAAAGGACCGATCAAACCGAAGAACCAATGAAGAAGAAAGAAGGCTCAACTCAATCTGTAATAAAGAAAACAGAGCAAATTTCTCAACGAACAACCCATAACGAACATGAACAAGCAACTGCAAAGCATCGATCTACCTGAAGAACAAAAAATATAAATAAATCAAAATAAAAAATAAAAACCCACCACTGGATATTTTTTTTTTTTTTTTTCATTTACACGTCGTGATTCCACCCATCGGCTTTGACCCGTGACATCGGTGTGTTGTCGTGTGTGACGTCATCACTGCTCGTTAGTTTTGAGGTGCGTGCGCAGTGATGTTGGCCGGGAATATTCCTAGTGGGAAGGAACTTATAAAATAGGACTATTGCCGGGAATATTTCTTTGGCCCGGGAAGATTGCAAAAAATTGGGAATTTATGGAAATTTTAATTTTGAAAAAAAAAAAAACCTTATAACTAGGTTAACTAAGTAAATTCATACATTTTAAGCCAAGATTTATCATTCTCTGCATTAATTTCCTTGCTAATTCTTTGCTGAACATCTTTTAAGTCTGGTGAAAAAATAATTAAAAATATTCCCTAGGGCTACAATTTTTCGGCAAGTTGAACCCCCACATTTCTCTAAATGAAACCTAAACTTAGGATGCGTAATTTTCAACCGGCCATCATCTATAGCATTTTTTCATCTTTCGAAATGAATGACTAGAGGTGTTTCACTTTCAGAATTCAAAGACTCTTCAATTCCTGCGATGAATTGCGATCTATAGAAATTTATTTTCTAAAATATTGCTATCAATTTCAGTTTTAGAGTCTTATTTAATGTTCTACAATGTTCTACGTTAGTAAAACCAATTGTATTTTCAAGTAAATCATAAATTTCGGCCAGTTTATTTGCATAATTTTTATCCTGAAATGCCATTTTCATTGACTAATGTTTACAAATTTTGCACCAGTTAATTTTAAACTTTACAGCCTGAAATATCACTAACATTGACAGAAAACGGAACAAATTGAATAAACAAACCTCCCGATGTATATTAGTATTCACTAGCTACTCACTAGATGGCATACCAATATTATAAATTCGGTTTTTCTAAATGTTGATTATTTCTAGGTTGGCAGTTCTAGGAAACGTAAGAATCGTACATTCCTATGCTTGGTAGTTCAGGGCTAATTCTTTGATATTTAAAATATTGAAAACCGAAAAATGTGTTTGTTTCAAACAAGAAGGTGAAGTACAGCTCTATATAAACCTATCCAAATATTTTATTTTTATTTTAAAATAGAAAGTAGGAGTTTTCAAATAAAAAAAGTATTACAATAAAAAAACTACTAAAATAGATCATAATCATAATTTAGGTCTTAACCTTTAACTGCTGATGTGCGGTCTGTGAGACCACGTGTGTTTTCAATCACGTGATTTAAATAATTAATAGGTAGAAGGCAGTAATCAAGTTAGTTTTATTGAGCAATCTGGCTAATTAATCATAAATTCCTGCGAATTTATGAATTTTGGGAATATTGCCGGCAATATTCCCAGGGAATATTTCCTCCATTATAAATTCCCAGGAATTTCACTGCAGTACGCGTGCGTGTTGTTAGGTGGCATTAAAAGTGGTGTGTGTTTGTTTTTGAAATGAAAAGTAGTATGTGTTTGTGGGGCGAGCGTGTCACTGTTTTTGTTAAGAGACCGTCCCTGCTAAAATTCCCGAATAAATGTTCTGTTGTGGTTTTGGTAAGAAAATAATTTGACTAAGCAATGAGACTTAGTACCTTCCTTTGCCCTGTTAGAATAAATTGCAACTGACATGGGATGCAATGATCTTACGTAAATGTGGTTTAGTTTGATGCGCAACGGATAACACTTTAAATTGTACAGTTGTTAATAATTCAACAGTAATTAAACTCGTAATTGGTCTACACATTAATCTCGTGTGTGAGAAACAATGTGAGCAAATGAAATGTTCAGATCTGTTAGCGTGCACCATATACCAGCAGCCAGACTATACATGTATAATTCCACTCCGAGAGCGAACAGAAAGTGCTACTACATTGATAATTTTGCTACTTGAATTAACAGGATTCCAAACAAGGATATTTGATATTAATTGGATATCAAGATCACTGCACTTGATAATGTGCCTATCTGTACAACAATTACCATACAGATTCAATGTAATAAAAAATGTTCTACAATTCTGGTAAAGATTTCAAGTATCACACACTGCAAATATGTCTCATCTCTTTACGTGATCTACTTCTCTTCTAATCTAACAAATCACTTTAACTGTTACTAACATTAACTACCTTAATAATCTGAACTTTCATTGAGACTGAGAAAATCTTTAACTATGATCTTTACTGCAATTATGAACAAACTACTTCCTGCTCTCATTAATAGACCTACTGATCATTACAAAATTCCTACACTGAACTGTTCTAATTAGCGTACAAATTTACAAACACAATAATTATGCAACTCTATCATAAGAAACAATGATCAGAACGAATTAGCAATTCAAATTGGTGAAAGGAACGAGGAACTGGTAAAATGACACAGGGATAAATGATAAATGCGAGCTGAATTAAACAGTATTCATTACCCAAAAGACAAACCAACTATAATATAGGCTACATACAGGCTACGATACATAACAATAGAAAAGTACAAGTTTACCTTATTTGAGACATAAATTTCCATACAAAATTTTCAATCTGCAGACTTGGCTGCGACTCTTCAAAACTGAATTTTTACTCTTCGAGTCTAACACACAGACAGACTAACCCGACAGTATCCTGCACGAAGGTCACACACCGACTCCTCTCTACACGAAGGTCACACCTCGACTCTTTAAACGCAACAACTGTGAGTGCAAGACACACTCCAAAGATAAATAAAAGTCTTTGGTTGACAGCAAATATATGAAAATGAGTACAGTATGTTATATCGATTAGTGAAATGGTACAAAATATACATAAATTTGTTTTCTGCAGAATTATAACTTTGGTTTTTATAACAAAACATGCTCAATGCTGTATGACAGGAAAAATTATGTGAAAATTATATTGCGTACTCCTTTCAGCATGAGTAACTATGTAGTGGATGAGTTGAGGACGATAGTTTTGTTTACAAGTAGAACATAGATTGTTTATCAGGATTTTGTGTTTAAAAAGTTATATGTAGTTTCACCCTAATAGTGAGGTATAGGTTAAGAGAGAGGATAATTATTTTTTTTCCGCAAGTGAGCGCCGAAGGCGCCAATTTGTGGGGCAGAGAGAGACCCGTGATCTATGGCACATTCCATTGTGGTAATGTGGAATATACGAGGATAACCACAGATTATTTATTTGACTTTGTCCATTTTAATTACGGCCCAGGGGCTTCAACTGTATATCTTGTAACGGAAAATAATACCATCAGCTGTGTTTAATATATTTATTTAGCAACCAGTTTCGACAGTCAATGCCGTCATCTTCAGACTCTTATAATAAGAAACCTGCATATTGCTGGATTACAGTCAATATAACTGGTATCGCACATTCGTCCAATATTATTATATACAATACATAAGTATAAACATATTATCCCGTTTACGGGCTTTCCGACATGTTGGTGACGGCATGGGTCAAAGCATACGGGTGGAATCGCGTCGTAAAAAAATTCCAAATACTTCATCGGTTTCCGTGTGTCATACTGATGCACACTAATGGGCCAAAAAGTCTGCTCACATCCGTAATGCTTGTTAGTAACTTTTGGAATGCAAAATTGCAACGATTGTTAGTGACAAGGATTTGACAAGTCGCTACTAAGTGAACGGAACTATGTGCCACTGAAATGAAATGATTGTACGGAATTATTGACCAGGAGACCTTAACTAGGGTTGTTCGCCCGCCTGGTGTAAGTTTTTTTATTTGACGCCAGGTGGGGGACTCCTGTGCCAATCATGATGAAACTGGGACCTTGGTTTCGCTTTCGCGGGCAAGCATTCTACCACTGAGATATCCCGCGAAAGGCAAAGGTCCCAGGTTCGAACTTCTGTGAAGTTTGGAAAGTAGGAGGCGAGGTACTGGCAGAAGTGAAGCTGTGTGGGAGTGTTGTGAGTCGTGTCCTGATAGCTCAGTGGTAGAGCGCTTGCCCGCTAAAGACAACGGTCCCAGGTTGGAGTCCCGGTTCCGGCACACAATTTTAATCTGCCAGGAAGTTTCATATTAGCGCACACCCCGCTGCAGAGTGAAAGTTTCATTCTGGAAACATCCCTTAGGCTGTTGCTAAGCCATGTCTCCAACACATCCTTTCTTCCAGGAGTGCTAGTCTTGCAAGGTTCGCAGGAGAGCTTCTGTGAAGTTTGGAAAATAGGAGGCTAGGTACTGGCAGAAGTGAAGCTGTGTGGGGATTCCGTGAGTCGTGTCGGGATAGCTCATTGGCAGAGTGCTTGTCCGCGAAAGGCAGAGGTCCCAGGTTCGGGTCCCGGTTCCGGCACACAGTCTGCCAGGAAGTTTCAAGATAGAGCATGTTTGTAAAATTGCATGAAAGTGTGGCATTTTGTGCCATGTGCGGGTCTTTACCGAGAGAAAGATCAAGCATCCGTATGATAACGGCTCAACACAACGTACTGGACATATCGCTCGACGAGAGGCATAATGAATGGTATTGTTCTTCGTTCTGTGAAACAAGGTGAACTCATCCATAATACAAGCCTTGGTCCTCTGGAGAAGAACAGATAGTTGTCGGCAAAGCCAACTCCAATGCCCGTTACCGCAGGAGATGAACCGATCGTATAATGCATCTGTTCCATGACAACGAGTGCAGCGGACCATTGCTGTCGAATGTTGGTAGGAACAATACTATGAAGAACTTCGTATACCATTAGGACGCCACATCCACAGGAAAAATAGGAAGAATAACGTTGGACCAAACAATCTTCCAACACATGTCTGGAGACTAAGATTCCACAGAAGGGACACAATGATGTCCACTAACCTACGACGACATAACTAGATATCTGCACGCATTTCACACTGTTGCCGTAAGATAATGACGTGTGATTTGTGAGCTCGGGTTGGTGTGGCGATACACACGTGGTAGTGTTCAGAGCAGGCAAAGTTGATGGCCAACACAGCGGCATAAATCTTATTACCTTGCTCTTCAGAACACATTGGCGTTCTGTCAGTAACATCTTGCTGGAAGATATCGCCATGGAGAGGAAAATTAAGCATGACGGGATAGTCTGCTGTATTGTTAGTATTACAATGATGGCAGTACGAGCCCATGGTACCCACAATGTATTGCGCTAGGTACACTTACAAGATGGGCGCCACCTCCCACCCATCAACCCTCAGTCAATAGAGCTCTTCCACTAACCTCCTACCTTGGACAATGGCGCTTGACATCGATAATGAAATTAGGACAAAGCACTATGTACAAAGGATGATTGACCTCGAATATGACGTTGCACTTAACAAGAGTTTGAAATCTCGTAAACAGTACGGACAAATATCCCCACAACTAATCACTTGCGCCACCTCCGCCATCAACCCTTCCAGGAAGCCGCATCCCTCCGTGAAACAGCCGTCCAGCCGCCCCCACTGCCGACGAGCCCTAAACTTACAAACATGAACTACCTTACACTAAAGACGACACAAACATCCATGCCCGAGGGGGGGATTCGAACCCCCGACCGTAGCGACAGTGCAGACTGTGACTGATGCGCCGCAGACCTCTCGGCCACCGCGGCCGGCTCATTTTCTTTCCTCTTCCATGTTGCCATGGATGACGCACAACAGTTTGCGTTTGAACCGCAATGTCAGTGTACGCGAGAGTTGTAGTAACTCCCCACTGCACTGTGTGAAGAGTAGAAATTCTTGAAAATCTCTTGGAATAGGTTCACAGATTTGTGACTGGCTGGTAGACTTCCTAAGTAATAGAACGCAGTACGTTGTTCTCGACGGCGAGTGTTCATCAGAGACGAGTGTATCGTCAGGCGTGCCCCAGGGGAGTGTGATAGGACCGCTATTATTTTCTATCTATATAAATGATCTGATGGACAGAGTAAGTTGTAATTTGCGGCTGTTTGCTGATGATGCTGTGGTGTATGGGAGGGTGTCGTCTTTAACTGGCTGTAATAGCATAAAAGATGACTTAGACAAAATTTCTAGTTGGTGCGAAGATTGGCAGCTAGCTCTCAATGTAGAAAAATGTAAGGTGATGCGCATGAGTAGAAAAAACAATCCCATAATGTTTGAATACAGCATTAGTAGTGAGCTTCTTGATGCTGTCGCGTCGTTCAAACATCTAGGCATAACACTGCAGAGCGATATGAAATGGAACGAGCATGTAAGGACAGTTGTGAGTAAGGCGGACAGCCGACTTCGGTTTATTGGGAGATTTTTGGGAAGATGTACTTCACCAGTAAAGCAGACCGCGTATAAAACGCTTGTACGACCACGTCTTGAGTATTGCTCAAGTGTTTGGGACCCGCAACAGATCAGTTTAAAGGAAGACATAGAGGCGGTTCAGAGACGAGCAGCTAGATTTGTTACTGGTAGGGTCGACCAATGCGCGAGTGTCACGGAAATGCTCCGGCAACTCAATTGGGGATCGCTGGAAGAAAGACGACGTTCTTTTCGTGAATTTCTGTTAAGTAAATTTAGAGGGCCGGAATTTGAAGCTGAGTGTAGTACGATGTAGATGTAGAAAGTTCACCAACCTGACGTCTTCTATAGAAGTCCCCACGCAGATGATAGCACGCATTTCGGAGTTCTTGAATGAGGCTGAAATTGCTAAACTATTCGCAGGAACTGATCTAATTACGGGATAAAACTGTGGTAGTTCGGATGCCGATTTATTTAAAGACTGCAGAAAACCAGCAAACTGCATAATAACATCCACTTGACACTTATTGTCTTAACTGAAAGTGAGTATAAAGTCATTTCGCCTTGATCTGAGATGATTAAACAATATTTTATGACCGCCTATGTATGCGACATGCTACTCCCCGAGTGCGAGTTCTGAACTCAAGTTACTCCTCTGAGTGCCAGTTCTGAACTGAAGTGTGGCGGCCCGATGCAGGGCTGCCTTCGCTCCGCAGTTTGGCGCGCAAACGTGGCTGCCGTTTTGTTTATTGAATTTAGTGACAGTTAATATGCTTAATTATATCCATAATGGATGTGAGGTCGCGGTTGTATTACTTAATTATTTTGTCAAGTAGGCTCAACCACAGAAATCGAGTAAAAACACTAAAATATGACGCGTTTCACGGGTCAAGTCCTCATCATCAGATAATCTGTACAAGAATCTTAAAACCTGAGACAGTAAAAATCTAAAACGTAATAAAATAAAACGTGGTTACTTCCCTTGTAACTCTGTCTGCGCAGAAAGGTCCTCAGCATACTGTGCTTCGTCAGCATTCAAATCAGACCACAGCATTGGCGGCGCATAACCCAACCGAAATGCCCGGAGTCAACAACACGAGTGGGGCGCACGTATGCACATGAAAACAAAGACCTCTAAATACCAAAGATCATCCACAAGCTGTGGGTACATCCAGCTGTCACGAAATCATTTGCACAGTAAGACAGACCTATTATAACAAAAGTCGTTTATTTTAAATTTCAACGTCTCTTTCTATATTAATGTCACGTCACCTACTACCTTGGATCTGAAAGGGATAGGGAAGAGAGTGTCACGGAAATGATGCACGATTTGAGGTGGAAATCACTAAAAGAAAGGCGTTATTTGTTGCGGCGAGATCTATTTGCGAAATTTCTTCCACCAACTTTATTTTCAGAATGCAGTCATATATTGTTAGCACCCACCTACATAGGGAGACTTGACCATCATAAAAAATAAGAGAAGTGAGATCGAAAACAGAATGATTTAGGTATTCCTTTTTTCTGCGAGCTATTAGAGAATCTAACTATAGAGAAATATCACAAAATTGGTTCGATGAACCCTCTGCCATGCACTTCAATCTGGCTTGCAGAGTATCCATGTAGATGTAGATGTATGATCGCTATTTCTATAATACCAGTTACTACACGAATGTAACAGTTGATTTTAATTACGTAGCTTTGACTGAAAAGTCTTATTTAACTGACACCAAATAATACTCATCACGGAATAAATTGAGTCAATTTACATTACGCAAAACAAACTGTTACACCAGTGAGGTGACTGGTTCACTATGTACTTACTTTTCTTATTCACGATCTGGTAGCAATTTCTGTTCCCGAAGAAATTCTGTATCATTCGCGTGTTGGAGTACACAAGAGAATCAGAACGTGGGATTTACATTTTCTTAAATTGATGGATGTCGTGCGAAATGCAGTTATGAATAACATTTATCGCCCTTTATTTCAATGACTGTTAGCTGAAAAAGTTGTGTATTGTACGTATTCGATAGTTAACATTATAATCACTAGTAATTTCAACTATGGACATGAAATACGCAGCCGTTATCATCTATCTAAACGCTTCTTCTGATTTGCTGCCTTCACCTCTTGTCATTAAACACAAATTTATCTAAATTACATGTGAAGCAGCAGCCATGTACACATCAACTGATTTAACCCTTTATTTTAGGTAGAATCTCATTACCATTATAAATCTCGTTTAATTATGATAATGAATTTTAAGTGAAAATTGATAGTTTATCAGTTTATCAGTTTTTTTTTATTTTTTTTTATTTGAAAGGCCATTTGCCGCCTACCATATTTCCATTTCAGTTCAAAAACTGGAATTACTAGGAGAAACGTACATTCCTCTGAAAAGATCATATCCTATACTATTAAAATAAAATTTTACACTTCACAATTGAAATACAGTCTTCTCTTTCTCCGAAAAAATTTTTGGTGGATATGGCCTTTTGGAAATGACTGATTCATTTCTATATTTAATACGTTGCTTGCAGTTGCCATTTTAGCAGCAGCTGAATACTATGTAATTTCACAACAGTACTTGAAAGTGAAAGTCTTCTGCTACTGCAAATGAAGTGTTTTTTATCCTTACAATTCACCCATAAGCGTTTGGCCTTTTTCATAAGGCATCATCAATGTGTGTCCTGTAATAGTTCCATGTTTCCGTTTACAAATATAGGCTAGGATTTGACATGTACAAAAACATTTCGTTTATGATTCAAAACAGTTTCTTTTTTGTATAAAATGGTGTACTTACAGCAGCACTTGCTACTCCATATCTTCCTCTTTCTGACAACCAGGTCGAAATGTTGCACTATTTAGCGAAATACGTCGCATTTTCATACTTGCACTGCCTTCTACTGCCATTACTGTATCCAGTACACCTTGTTTTGTATGTGTTGCCAACTTTCTAGGCTAATTTGTAATTCAACTGTTTTTATTGAAAGTGTGTTGAAGGTATCTTTTTGTGTGAGTGTGTGTGCTTTTTTATTTGTTCACTTCCCTGTTTTTGTGAACAAAGAAAAAAGCATACAAACACACACACACACACACACACACACACGTGCGAGCGCAGAAATAGACACACAAATAGTGATGGGAACAATCGAATGAAAACAATCGATTCATTCGGTTGTTGGAAAAAAATCGATCATTCGGTTGTAGTTTCTCGTATCGGTTGAATTATTCATTCATTCTTCTGAGTGAAACCAGTCGGTGGGACCAACCGAATGAAACAACCGATTCAGTCGGTTGGACTATTCATTCGTTCTTTTGAGTGAAAGCAGTCAGTGGGTTCAACCGAATGAAAAAATCGACTCAGTCGGTTGGACTACTCATTCCTTCTTTTGAGTGAAATCAGTCGGTCGGAGCAACCGAATAAAAGAATCGACACAGTCGGTTGGACCGCTCATTCCTTTCCTATTGAGTTAAATCAGTCGATGGGACCAACCGAATGAAAAAATTGACAGTACTTTGGCCTCTTCATTAGTTCTTTTGAGTGAAACCAGTCAGTGGGAGCAACAGAATGAAAGAGTCAATCGGTCATAGTTTTACTATGTTGGATTAATATTCGTTTATTTTTTCGAATGAAAGTAGTCTGTGGGAACAACCGAATGAAAACATGCGACACTTTCGCAGTTTTGTACATTGACTGAATTACTCATTCTTTCTTTTCAAGTGAAAAGAGGCAGTAAGTTTTTCTGTCTGTTGAACCATGTAATCATTATCCCAACTAAAACGACTCATTAGTGTTTTAGCTTACATTTCTATGAATGAAAGTGACATGCACATCAGATAACTACAGCAGTGCTACATTATACCGTCATGTAAAATGGCATTACAATGTTCATTTAATTATGTACTGAATGAAGCAACCTTTCGTTTTATAATACACAGTAACAGTGATTCATATTTTGTTGTAGATTAAATTGTTCGAGGTGCCATCAACGAGTAACTAATTAGATGTCATATCGCTGGAGCAGGCCTGGGATCACTTTAATTGAGTCCTGTGAAGTTGGCACCCCTTTTTTGGAAAATGTACATTTTTTTCAGAGTTCTAGACAGATATACAATAGTTCTGGAGTTCTCTGTACAAAATTTAAATAGTTCTGCATAATTTCGCCGAAAAAATAGGAAAAATTACCACAAAATTTAGTTTTTTCAAAATAATTTTCTGCCTAATTGTTCAAACATAGTTCTGATCACAGTTCTAAATAGCTCTCAAAGAGTTCTACAGGAAATCCTAATGACATTTTTCTGTGCAGATTATACTTCATGAGATAATTGCAATAACGGGGAATCCATTTACACGCTACTGTGAAGTTGGCACCCCTTTTCTCAAAAATGTGCAATTTTTTCAGAGTTCTAGGCAGATATGCAATAGTTCTGGAGTTCTCTGTACAAAATTTAAATAGTTCTGCACTAATTCGAGAAAAAATTACAAAAAATTGTAACAAATTTTAGTTTTTTCCAAATAATTTTTTGTCTAATTGTTCAAACATAGTTCTGATCACAGTTCTAAATAGCTCTCAAAGAGTTCTGCAGAAAATCCTAATGATATTTTTTTGCCCAGATAATAGTTCACGAGCTAATTGCGTAAATAGGGAGAAAAACTACACAAAATTGCGCCTGAGTCGTGTGAAGTTGGCACCCCTTTTTTCAAAAATGTAAATTTTTTTCCGAGTTCTAGACTGATATGCAATAGTTCTAGAGTTCTCTGTACAAAATTTAAATAGTTCTGCAGAATTTCGTGAAATATCGCAATTCTGAATAGTGGGAGAGCTGTGAAGTTGGCACCCCTTTTTTCAAAAATGTAAATTTTTTTCAGAGTTCTAGACAGATATGCAATAGTTCTGGAGTTCTCTGTACAAAATTTGAATAGTTCTGCAGAATTTCGCCGAAAAAATAGTAAAAATTACCACAAACTTGAGTTTTTTTAGTTTTTTTAAAATAATTATTTGCCTATTAGCACAAACATAGTTCTGATCACAGTTCTAAATAGCTGTCAAAGAGTTCTACAGGAAATCCTAATGATATTTTTCTGTGCTGATTATACTTTATCAGATAAATGCAGTAATGTGGAATCCATTACCACAAACTTGAGTTTTTTTTAGTTTTTTTTAAAAAATAATTATTTGCCTATTAGCACAAACATAGTTCTGATCACAGTTCTAAATAGCTGTCAAAGAGTTCTACAGGAAATCCTAATGATATTTTTCTGTGCTGATTATACTTTATCAGATAAATGCAGTAATGTGGAATCCATTACCACAAACTTGAGTTTTTTTAGTTTTTTTTTTTTTTTAAATAATTATTTGCCTATTAGCACAAACATAGTTCTGATCACAGTTCTAAATAGCTGTCAAAGAGTTCTACAGGAAATCCTAATAGCATTTTTCTGTGCAGATTATACTTTATGAGATAATTACAATAATGGAGTATTCATTTACATGCTACTGTGGAATTTGTACCCGTTTTTTCTAAAAAATTAGACTTTTTTTCCAGAGTTCTAGGGACATGTGCAATAGTTCTTGTTTACGATAAGCAGTAATCACTCAGACGTAAAAACAACAAATTGAATGTGCAGCGGATAGAATATCTGTCATGACCTAAGAAAAATGTATATTTCTCGAATAACGAGCACAAATAAGATAGCTTATCAGATATTCCAAATTTTTTTTCGGGTAATTACATAGAAATATTCACATGAACTCTAGAACTATAGTATTTGTACACAGAACCCCAAAAGACAATGTGTATTTCTCCAAAAAAAATGGTGCCAATTTACAATTACGTGACAATGGATTCCACATTACTGCATTTATCTGATAAAGTATAATCAGTACAGAAAAATATCATTAGGATTTCCTGTAGAACTCTTTGACAGCTATTTAGAACTGTGATCAGAACTATGTTTGTGCTAATAGGCAAATAATTATTTTAAAAAAACTAAAAAAACTCAAGTTTGTGGTAATTTTTACTATTTTTTCGGCGAAATTCTGCAGAACTATTCAAATTTTGTACAGAGAACTCCAGAACTATTGCATATCTGTCTAGAACTCTGAAAAAAATTTACATTTTTGAAAAAAGGGGTGCCAACTTCACAGCTCTCCCACTATTCAGAATTGCGATATTTCACGAAATTCTGCAGAACTATTTAAATTTTGTACAGAGAACTCTAGAACTATTGCATATCAGTCTAGAACTCTGAAAAAAATTTACATTTTTGAAAAAAGGGGTGCCAACTTCACACGACTCAGGCGCAATTTTGTGTAGTTTTTCTCCCTATTTACGCAATTAGCTCGTGAACTATTATCTGGGCAAAAAAATATCATTAGGATTTTCTGCAGAACTCTTTGAGAGCTATTTAGAACTGTGATCAGAACTATGTTTGAACAATTAGACAAAAAATTATTTGGAAAAAACTAAAATTTGTTACAATTTTTTGTAATTTTTTCTCGAATTAGTGCAGAACTATTTAAATTTTGTACAGAGAACTCCAGAACTATTGCATATCTGCCTAGAACTCTGAAAAAATTGCACATTTTTGAGAAAAGGGGTGCCAACTTCACAGTAGCGTGTAAATGGATTCCCCGTTATTGCAATTATCTCATGAAGTATAATCTGCACAGAAAAATGTCATTAGGATTTCCTGTAGAACTCTTTGAGAGCTATTTAGAACTGTGATCAGAACTATGTTTGAACAATTAGGCAGAAAATTATTTTGAAAAAACTAAATTTTGTGGTAATTTTTCCTATTTTTTCGGCGAAATTATGCAGAACTATTTAAATTTTGTACAGAGAACTCCAGAACTATTGTATATCTGTCTAGAACTCTGAAAAAAATGTACATTTTCCAAAAAAGGGGTGCCAACTTCACAGGACTCTTTAATTGTCCACCCCAGACTTCAGAAACGCCGATCATCTGGGACCGATCAGATTACTTTCGAAGACACCCCACAATCTGTAGAAGATAAGTGGCCAATGACCACGAAGTACTGCGGGGAGCGGGGACACAAGAGAGGGTGCTACCTCGCTCGCGTTTTCACTGCTGACAGCGGCAGCAGGCGCGCGCCAAACTTCACACAACAGTGTCTGGCGGGCGGGGCGTGCCATCGCCGATTGTTGTCGGTTTCTTACTGTCTCAATAAAGAAGCGTGAAAACTACAGGGTGTTCCAAAATAATCGCTACAAGTTTAATCTCGCATACTGTATCTCCGAAGTGGGAATAGGTAGAAACGTGCGGTTTGCGGCTTCTTGTTCATACATATCTAAGGTACTAGTAGGACAGAGTTAAGTATTTTAACTTTGAGCATATTTGCTAGATCCAAATTGGAAGATCACTAAAACATTAGATATTGTAGAAAAAGGGAAAAAAAGTTTATTAAAGAATTTTGTATAAAAATGTTTCGTATAAAAATATTTTTGTTAATTCCATCTAATTTGAAGGAGTACGAGAACACATACAACATTTATCAGTGCTGTAAATTTTCTTCAGCGCGTCTATATTCGTCAACAGTGTATGAAAACATACATCTCAAGTTTCATAATTATTCACTCTTGTCACAGATATATTTGTGGTTATCGGTGAAACGGTGTGGAGGTTTAATCGATACCTCCGCCGTGTACCATAGAAAATCTTAGATGAACAGTGAACTGCCACTTGTTTTGAAAGTCAAGTGTACAAAATTTCATCAAGATCGGAATAAAACTCTATATTGGCGTCGAAGTCTGGAATACCTTCTCTCATGCATCAAACTAAAGTAGATGGTGACCATTCTCTTTATTTGAAGGTGAAGAGTGAAATATATCATTAAAATTCGAATACAAACGGAATTTGTCGAAGTTAGTAGGCAAAGTACTCTCCGCCATGCACCTACGAAATTTATTGTACACAGTTATCTTCGCCTTGTTTTAAAGATCAAGTGTGCAAAATTTCATCAAGATCGCAGCCAAATTGTGGTTTTTGTCGAAGTTAGTATGTAAAATATCCTCCGCCATGCACCTAATGAAATTTGATGTAGACAGTGACGTTCCTCTTGCTTTGAAGGTCAAGTGTGTAAAATTTCATCAAGATTGGAACAAAACTGCAGATTTGCACGCAATAGAAACACACACACGGACACACTGCTATATTTTTAAGATTTGTCTCTGAGAATGTTTCAAGATGAATCACGGTTCATTTATACACGAAAAGACTGAAGGAATATGCGAATAAAGTCACACAAAGTCGACGAATTAATAAAAACATCCATATAACTGCAGAAACTGACAAAGACTTTTTCGAGTCGGTTGTATCGCATCAAGTGAAACCACTCAATGCCGAGAACATTCATATAAAGGACAGAGACTTGTTTCATTCGGTGGTTGCACACCGACTGAAATCACTCAAACCCACTGAATGAGTGAAAACATTCGTATAGCGGCTGCAACCGGCAGAGACTGGTTTCATTCGATTTTTTCGCATCGACTGAAACCACTCAAATCCCGCCAGTGAGTGAAAACATTCATACGGCCACAGAGACTATTTTCATCCGGTTGTTTCATTCAACTGAAAAAACCGGCTGAACGAAAAAACAACTGACTGACCAATCGATTGTTAAAAACAGTCGGTTGTCCCATCACTACACACAAACACCACCACCCTCCCCCCCCCCCCCTCACACACACACTGATAATGCCTTGTGAAAAAGGCGAAACGCAAAAGTTTTTTTTTTTTTTCTGTGTACTTCAGCACAATAAAGATCATATATATAATGACATATTTACTAAAGAAAGTTCCGAATTGGCTGCTAAGTTTAGATTTGTTTTTATATCGTCACTACAGACTGTTTCGGCGCATTGTTGCCATTTTCAAGTGTCGTGCAGGTAATAAGTCATACATAGTATTTTTGTTATAAATCTTATTCTGAAACTATAACAAAGATTTTTACTTACGTCTAGAAGGAATGACGTGCATATATCATAGTATTGGACTGTCTGATGTTTGTCAATTACCCATCCCCATCATTGGGGACTCCAGTCCCCACTCCCCAGCTAGGGAATCAACAGTCTTCCCCGGCCCCTATCGCCCAGGAGGGGTCCCTTGTGGCACCCCCTACTGAGGCTTCCTCGAGTGGTTTGGAGGGTCCCAGCCAGAGGCTGCAGGATCCACCTGCCCCCAGTCGACGGGTTTCCCGATGGACATCGGGCCCAGAAACCACTTGTGAGATGTCCTCCTTGCCCTTAATACCGAAAGGGCAGCGGGAGGTAAAGAAGAAAAAGCATAAGAAGAAAGTCTCCTCGGCGACTTCAAAGTCCATTCCTAGTCCATTCATCTACTTTGGAGGATGAGGTGCAGATCTTCGCGTCTCTCGAGGATCTGGCCCTCACTGAGACACTTTAACCAATGCTCCTAGATGATGTAGATGTGCGACTAGCAGACCGCAAATCTTCGGACTGACAATCTTCAGTCCATCATGGTCTTCCGGCAAACCATGAATCAAATTCTTCAATGGAATTGCGGTGGGTTTTTCAACCATCTAGCTGAGCAGCAGCAGTTGTTGTGCCGTTTCCCAGTGCTGTGTATGGCTCTGCAGGAAACTTGGTTTCCTGCTCAGCGGACCCCAGCGCTTCGAGGCTATCAGGGCTACTTCAACAACCCTACCGACTGTGACAGAGCCTCTGGTGGTGTCTGTATATACACCCTTGCCACTGTCCCCAGTATTGCTGTGCCTCTCCACACACCTATTGAGGCCGTTGCTGTTCGCCTTCGGGCTATGCAAGAATTAACTGTCTGTTCGATATACCTTCCTCCAGACAGGGATATTTCGCCCACTGATCTTGCTGCTCTGGTAGCACAGCTACCCCCACCGTTTCTTCTTTTGGGGGACTTTAACGCCCATCACCCTTTATGGGGCGGAACAGAGACGACCCGATGTGGTAGGGATATTGAAGCTCTCATTGCACAACAAGACACAACTAGACTGGTTCTCCGACGCACTTCAGTGTTGCACATGGCACTTTTTCCGCCATCGATCTCTCGATATGTAGTTCGATCCTTCTTCCACACCTCACCTGGAGGGCCCACGATGACCTCTGCGGGAGCGACCATTTTCCTATCTTTTTGTCGCTCCCACAGTCTCGACAGGCGGAACAACTGCCTCGATGGTCCCTCCATAGGGCTGATTGGCAGCGTTACACTTCTTCTGTTGTCATTCCTGCCCAACTGCCAGCCGATGTGGATGTGGCGGTCCAACAGGTGACTATCGCCATAGTTTCCGCTGCTGAGGCTACTGTTACAACCACCTCAGGGTCCCCTCGGCGCAAATCTGTGCCTTGGTGGTCACAATAAATCGCTGAAGCCATTCGGGATCGGTGTAGGGTACTTCAGAGCTACCGGCGACATCCCGCCATCGATCACCAAATTGCTTTTAATCGGCTCCGGGTCCGAGCTCGACGGCTTATACGGCAAAGTAAGCAGGATTGCTGGGAGAGGTACGTCGCCTCTATTGGATCTCGTGCCTCACCTTCTCGGGTGTGGACTCAAGTTCGACGTCTTTTTGGGTACCGCCCACCAGCAGGAATCCCCTGCCTTCGCTTACAGTATACTGTCTGCTCAGACCCGCTTGCTGTCGCCGAGCACATGGCACAGTTTTATGCAGACATCAGTTCAACTGAAGCTTACAGTGAAGCCTTTCGCGCCTTTAAAGACCGAGTTGAGCGGAAGCCACTGTCGTTTCACACACGTCGCCAGAAGCCGTACAATGCACCCTTTAGCGAGTGGGAGTTTCAAAGTGCCCTTGCTGCATGCCCCGATACTTGGCGAGGACCATATCGTGTCCATAGCCAGTTTCTTCGGCATCTTCCTGTGGACGCTCAGAACCAACTGCTCGCCTTGTTTAACCGTCTCTGGGCAGAAGGTGTTTTCCCTCCCAATGGCGGGATAGCACCATCATCCCAGTGATAAAACATGGCGCTGACCCACAGTTACCGTCTGATCAGCCTCACGAACCTTCTATGTAAGCTCGTTGAACGTATGGTGAGTCGGCGGCTTGTGTGGATCCTCGAAGACCAGGAAGTCCTGGTAGCACAACAAGGGGTTTCCGTCAGGGCCTCTCCACAATTGGCAATCTTGTGTCGTTGGAGTCGGCTATTCGTACAGTCTTTACCCGACATGAACACCTTGTTGCTGTGTTTTTCGATCTCCAGAAAGCTTACGACACAACCTGGCGCCACCACATACTGGCTACATTGTACGACTGGGGCTTACGGGGCCCAATTCCGGTCTTTATCAGGAATTTTCTCTCCCGCCGCTCCTTTAGGGTTAGGGTGGGTACCACTCTTAGTTCCTCACACATCAGTGTGCCTCTGTTTTTAATTGCCATAAACGGGCTTGCAACGGCTGTGGGATTCTCTGACTGTTCTAGCTTGTTCGCTGATGATTTTTGTCTGTATTTTAGTTCGACTAGTATTAGCGTCGCTGAGCGGCGGCTACAGAGAGCCATACGAAAAGCTGAATCATGGGCCTCTACCCATGGATTTCAGTTTTCAGCGCAGAAAACCCGCGTGATACACTTTTGTCGCCGTCGGGCAGTTCACATGGATCCCGAGTTATATCTCGGTGGTGAATTGCTCCTTGTCGAAGAGACGCATCGGTTTCTTGGGATGGTAATCGACAACAGGCTTACTTGGATGCCACATCTGCGTCAGCTGCGACTAAAATGCTCACGACATCTAAATATTCTCCACTGCTTGAGCCATACTGCTTGGGGCGCTGCTCGTTCCACCCTCGTGCAGCTGTATAAGTCCTTGATACAATCAAGGCTTGATTACGGGTGCCTGGTTTACGACTCAGCAGCACCATCCGCCTTGAGAATCCTTGACCCCATCCACCATAGTGGTATCCGGCTGGCGACTGGGGCCTTCCGCACCAGCCCTGTCTTCTTGCCGAAGCAGGGATTCCTCCATTAAACTTCCCCCGGCAGCAGCTCATCGCTAGCTATGTTGCTCGAGTCCATGCCACGCCACACCATCCAAATCGCAGGCTTTTGTTTCCGACTGTTGCCCCTCCTTTTCCACCACGTCAACCTAGATCAGGTCTTCCAATCGCGATCCGGGTTCGTACACTCCTTTCCTCACTTCATTCCCTACCTCTCCCTGACGTTTTTTCCTGCCCATCCCGTCTTCTTCCCCGTTTGAAGCTCCACCTGCAATTGTCCTGCGGTACAAAGGCATTAGTTTCACCACTGACACTCCGTTGCAAGTTTCTGGCACTTCTTGCAGCTCACCGTGATGCATAAGTCCTGTCCACTGATGGCTCCCTGGTAAATGGCAGAGCCAGTTCCGCTTTTGTTCATGGCGACCAAAAGAACAACGGTCGCTGCCACCTGGCTGTAGTATTTTTACAGCTGAACTGATCGCCATTTCTCGTGCTCTTGACCACCTCAAAACATGCCCCCGGAAGTCGTATGTCGTGTGCAGCGACTCCATTAGTGGCCTGCTAGCCCTTTCCAGCTATTTCTCTTCCCATCAGTTGGTGCAATCCACCCAAAACGCCATCGCTTCACTCGGCAGGTCTGGATGTTCGGTGGACTTTATTTGAACCCCTGGTAATTGACAAACATCAGAAGGTCCATTTCGATGATATGTATGCACGTCATTCCGTGTAGACGTAAGGAAAAACCTTTGTTATACTTTCAGAATAAGATTTATAATTAAAATACGAAATAGTACGTAAAACTTATTACCTGCAGGACACTTGAAAATGGCAATAATGGGCCGAAACAGTTTGTAGTGACGAAATAAAAACAAATATAAACTTAGCAGCAAATTCGGAACTTTCTTTAATTAAAAAAAGGCGAAACGCATATGGGTGATTATAGAAATAAGAAAACACTTCATTTGCAGTAGTAGTAGCCTTTTTTTAATACTACTGTGAAAATACATAGTATTTCTATGTTTGTTTAAAATTTGTGGCAATTTGATTGAAAATGGCCACCGTTTAAATGGCTTTCGGGAATTTTCAGTATCACTGGTTGGCAACACCGGAGCCATGGGAATAGTCTAGATTAGGAAGCCGAAATCACGTTTGCTGCAGTGCGTAACATCAACGCCGTGCCGAGTAAACATTCGCCGGGTACGGGACTTTGCAGGCAGAGGACACAGCAACGGGCGCGCCGCGCTCCGCCGTCTGTAACCGAAACGAGCCCTAGAGCACAGACTAAGCCCTCTCATGCGGTCGCGTCGGCAGCTGAATGAGACGGCTGCCTACGGGAACTGCCTGATGACGTGCAGATTTACTCCCACCGCAGAGCAGAACGACTGCGGAAGCCACAAACCGGAGCACATGCACAGCACCAATTATCGAGAGATTACTATACGACAACACAGGCAGTGGTCGGAGGCTTCAGTCCCTCTGAGAACAGCGCTATTGTACACCATCCAGACGCTGACAGGGGCACCACTGCCTGATGCGCAGAAAAGAGGGTTAAATTGTACGACGCTTCTCGCCGGGCGCCAATCAGTGAACTACCGGAAAAATGCTCCTCATGAAAAAAATGACAAACAAAAGTAAATGAATTAAATAAAAAGTTTTCTTTAAACTATCGTTCTTCATTTCGGTCTTCCATCACATCATTTTATATACACATACTACGCTTGTCCGTCCATTTTTGGAGTATTGCAGCCCAGTGTGGGATCCTTATCAGGTGGGTTTGACGGAGGACATCGAAAGAGTCCAAAGAAGGGCAGCTCGTTTCGTATTGTCACGATACAGGGGAGACAGCGTTACGGAAATGATACAGGATCTGGGATGGGAATCATTACAACAACGGCGCTTATCGCTGCGGCGTGGGCTACTTGCAAAACTCCAATCACCAACATTCTCCTCCGAATGCGAAAATATATTGTTGCCTCCCACTTACATAGGTAGAAATGATCATCAGAATAAAATACGAGAAATCAGAGCTCGAACTGAGAGATTCAGGTGTTCTTTCTTCCCGCGCGCTATTCGAGAATGGAATGGGAGATAAATAGTATAATTGTGGTTCGATGAACCCTCTGCCAGGCACTTGAATGTGATTTGCAGAGTATCCGATGTAGATGTAGACGTAGAAAGTATTTTATCGCATGAGGAACGTTTTACGTTGTGGACACAGCATGTACACGAGTCGTAACGCGGTTACTTAATATAGGCGGCAATGGCCGCAGAGTTGCAATTACGCATGCGCGGCTGAGTTCAAATTATTTTCTGAACCCCCTGGAGACAGCATATGGGCGCTCCCGCGGCACGGTGGGGCCAGGCTTTTGACAGCGGCGTCGGAGCTGGTAGAGATGCCAGCTCCTCGTTACTCTAGCTCTGGCGGTTACGCACGAATGGTCCCGAAGCAAGACAATGGAGCTACTGCGCACCTCGCCTTGCACATGTGCAAATTCTCCATGAAGGCAACATCCGCCCTTCCTATTTGTTTTTGCCGCATTGAAGATTCATGAAAAACATTTCATATTTGGTAAAGTATAGTATAAATTAAAGACGCATCTACTGTAAAAGTCCTCGTAAAAATCGATCATGAATAATAATAAAGTCACTACTCTCAACCTAGGAAGAATAGCCGTGTGGTTAGTGGCATTGCGCTGACCTGTCGAAGGTAGTGGGTTCGAGACTGAATGCAAGAAAAATTTTGTAGACCCAATATTCTTGTTAATATATACGTGAACAACAATGACTTCTATATTGCTACTTGCCACCTACCTTTCGACGTTTTAGGAAATATGACGCGATTTTGAGGGTAAATGACACATATACTCTTCATTGCAACAAATATTTAACTGTTTGAATAGAGATGGGAGAGAACAGCCTTTGTGCATGCACTAAGTTAGGAAACGGGTGTTGCTTACAGTGTCACGTGACCCGAAGGTAGCTTGTTTCTTCATTGTAACAGATTCATTTTCTTACAGTCACTTAATAGTGTAGTCAGTTACTTATTGTGTTTTAGTGTTCATTTGCATATTCATATGTTCCTGATGTTTATTAGCAAAGACAAATGAACAACGCTGAGTATCTTTTAGAAACGAATTACTCAGCTTTAAGCTTGGAACAAAAGTGTGAATTTTGAAGGTTGGTAGGCTGACGCCTCAGCTCGAGTTGAACCAAGCGAAAATAAGCCGAGGTGACACATTCTGCAGATCTTTTAATGAAAATATATCTAAAGGGGAGGGGGGGTTACAAATCAAGGCGCTTTCCCCCCCCCCCTCCCCCGGTGCCACTCGAAAAGGAACGGCAAATTGTGTCTTTTGACGCGATCGGCGGTTGGAGAGGGGGGCAGGGGGGAGGATCCTATCAAGATTCAAAATCCGGTTTTCTGCTCAGAAACGTCAGTTTTCTTCACTACAATTCCAGTCAAATCAGTACGTGTTGAACGTAAGAAACTTATATTGAATGCAATACCTACACTATATAATCTACCAGATCATCCACCACAGTTGTAGCTAAAAGCAAAAAATAAAAAATAAAAATAAAAATAAATAAATTAAAAAAAAATAAAAAATAAAAAAAGAAGAGAAAAAGAGAGAGAGAGAGAGAAAGTTTTCGAACAAAGTGTAAATCAGTCTGTAATTCTTGATACATCTGAACTACAAACAGTAAGGATCTTCAAGACTTTGGTTTTAATAGCAAAAGTAATTACACTCAAAAGTATATGCGTTTATAAAACTAAGACGAGTGAAGAGGAAAAATGTTCGAATTATTAGACTCCATATAGAATTTTTACATTACAAAGGAAGTGTCTGTCATATAAGAACAGATCACAACTGGCATTAATGTTTCTCGCCTGTTTATATTTTCTTCCTTTCACGGGAGTAGGCTGCAAAACATACACAGTTCATTAACAAGTTTTACATTTATTTCACAATTATTTATATATCTCGATACTTTACTTATGTTTGGAACGCAAAAATTGCAGAAAATATTTGTTTAATTACGTAGAGAAACATTTCTCTCACGGCAGTTTGCCCACCGCTAGGAGCGCTAGTGTCGTTGCAAGTGTCAGTTGGTAACAACTTTCACCTCTCTGAGTGTCGCGACTGTGTATGTTGGACTGTGGTTCAACCATTATTATTTTTATGAGCCTCCCTATCCTATTCCACACAGGTAATAAATTAAATAAACGTCTTGTCCACATACAATCAATCCAATAATTAAACTTACGACCAAACCGCGCTTACAATACCATTTATTCAACTCCGCACACATTGACATTTAATAATCCAAAACATTCGTTAACGTGGCCGTCTGCGCTATCATCCTGTCACCTGTTAGAATAGCATTACACAGACACAAACATTTAACTTAACGATAATCTACATGCAAATCCAAACACAATTTGGAACTCATTACCTCCCTATCGATCACAAAATGGCCGTAGTATCCATCTGCTCTAACAACCTATCACATCGCGCAATAACCTTACAATGTATTCTTCATCAGTCCTAATTAACTAATTCCAGACATGCAAATTTTTTGCCGGAAGTCTACACTTTAACATTCAAAGCAACAATATTTCGTGTTTCTTTCGCAAGGCGTCGGTGATACGCACTACAATGAGCGTGATTTCGGTTTCCTATTCTAGACTATACCTGTCAGGCATGACGCGTAGCATTGTGTGTGTGTGTGTGTGTGTGTGTGTGTGTGTGTGTTTGTGTGTGTGTGTGTGTGTTCGGTGCAGGAGTGTGGTATTATTGTTATTTAGTCTCGCTAGTGTAATCTACTCAGACGCTCAAGTGAATATGTATGGGGTCTTAGACACAAGGGGACTGATGACCTAGCTGTTTCGTCCCCTAAAAACGAACAACAACAACAACAACAATCTTAGACATAAACATTACTTACGAACTGCAACAAACAAAATTTAACTAATCAAAATAAAATTACCCTGAAAATCATTCCTAATTTTTTTTCTGTTCCGGAGTAGGGGGGAGACTTTTCAGCCAAGTTAATAATGATCAAACGTGAAGGAGTGGTGAGGGTGGCGGGGGAGGGAGGGAAGAAACAGAACATGCATTTACTTCATTTCACTGTATGTTCATAGTAATTTCATGGTCCTAAGTACAGTATCATGTTTTCTGACGATCATCCTTAAAGCGTTCCATTGTCCTACTACCTGTATTTTCATGTTAGTTGTCAATCATCCTTTGTTCATGGAAGAGTACCATTGTCCGTGGAAGGAAGGGTGGGGGTGGTGACCATCTAATGTTCTAATGTTTGTAAATCTATCGGACTTAACTGCGTGGTCATCAGTCCGTAGCTTACAAACTACTTAAACTAAGGTAAACTAACCTAAGGACAACACAAACATCCATGCCCGAGGGGGGGATTCGAACCCCCGACGGCGGTCGGGCGACCATCTTGTACCTGTGGGTACCCTGGGATCGTACCGCGATCACTACAATACTGTTGTCCAGTAGTCTGTCATGTTGCCTTCGATTAGTGACAGTAGTGTATGGAAGACCCAATATCCTCCAAGACACAAAACTAGCGAGAAGCTGCTATCGACAGAGATCTCGAGTTCATTCCTTATTTCTACCACAGTACTTTTACAGCGACACTCATAGTCATAATTACGGTGATTGTGCTATATTTAAACGTAAATAATATGTGACAGAGAATATACTAATTAAATCATACCCGAGCGCACTATTAACACACTGGACTTGCATTCGGGAGGACGGCTGGCCGCGTGGTCTGAGGTGGCATGTGACGGATTGTTCGACCGCTTCAGCCGAAGTCGCGAGACCCTTGGGAAAGGGTATGCGTCGACCTTAGCATAAGATAGTTTAAGCAGATACCAGTTTAGGAACCGATGACATGAGCAGTTTGGTCTCTTAGTTACACAAACATTGAACTTAGGACTTTGATGACGGTCATCCAGATTTTCGTTTTCTGCGAGATCCTTGAATCACTCCACTAAAATACCGGTGTAACGATACACTAGAATTTTATTTCATTTTGTTTTTTGTTTCTCTTTCTTTATCAGCGATGCTTATCGCCTCCGGTTTCCTCTCGCTCGCATTATAACTGACTTAATTTCGCTCGTCATTTCTTACTTCCGGACAACCGAGAAGACGGCACCGCGATCGTAGTTTTGATCACTCTCTTGTCTACTTTTGATCTGTACAGACGTCTTCCATTCATGTATCCATTCAGTGTAAGTAATTGTGATGCAAGTTGTTGTTAAAATATATTACATAATATTAAAAATCATCTCCTCTCTTTGGCTTATATTTAAATGAATCCCTCCAAGTCAAATATTTATTTTCTAATGTTTTCAGCTCCTCGACGTCCATAATAGTATAATGTTCAGACGCCATTACGATCGCTTCGCTTGTCTTCAAAATTTCACTCCCTATTAGTCATTCTTATACAATACTTTGCTTGATTACAGAACCTGCAATCATTGCTTTTGTATTTTTCCCAAGTTCGATCATTCTTTTCCTTTTTCTGTCATTACCATTAAATTCATGTTTCATCCACGGTCATACAACAATGAAAAGCGAAGTGAACTGTCTGAGCATTAGTCTAGTACGGAAAGTATCTCTAACAATCTCATATCAAATAAGAAAATATTAACATTTTCAGTTACTCCAGTACGAAGCACAGTATCCAGCTAGAGGCTTTCTGTAAGTCTTATAACGTACAGTTGCTTTGTGTGGTGCCCGACTTTAATATTCAACCCGTGGTGTATTTAGCTTATTGTTTATGAATGTTAATTTGTGATGTGTTTTAACTAAATTATTCAAAATTCACAATTTCTATACAACCAATCCTTTGTCCAAATCACAATCGGGTAATCAAACGAAATCAAGGGTAACGTTATACCGGGATGGTTCCTTTAGAAGGGCAAGGTCTGTTTCCTTCTTCTTTTCGAAAGAGTAATGGCCATGCTGTAGACTGACGTTAAACACTAATTTTCCTTCCTTCATTTTTAATGACGTCATGGGTATAGCTTGTAATGTTACCTTTTATCTGCTCTAATAAAAATATTTAAGATTTAATTATACAATGTTTTTTCTTCTCTATCAATACGAATGTAATATTTGAGTTAAGCGAGGAGCAGAGGATACATAACAGATCTTGAAGTTTCAGTTTATCGGTCTCGTTGTCAGTAAAGATGATTTTAAATACTTTTGTAGGTACTAGCTTCACATCAGTCAATAATGATTTCACTTCAGAGGTGTTTAATAAAGGTCCTTTATTCATATTTAACAACTTCACTTAAACACTTTCACATATTAACAGTATTACGTGGCGGCCATTTTGCCTCGAAGACAAAACACATACACTAGCTGTTATTAGAAAGAAAACAGACGTGCCTTACGGCACCATGCTCAAACGTCAACTGTCACCTCAAAATCGACACTCGTTTATAGAACCCCCAAACTCAGGACTAACGTCTTTGAAATTGGAGATTGAATATTGTAAATAATTCTAATCATTATATGTGAATTTTGGTTTAAACACATATGTGTCTGTGATTTTACATTAATATTGCAAGTGTCATGTTTAAATAAAGTGCATTAGATCAAAATACGTAAAAGTATTAGCAATGTGTCCTGTGGTGTTTGTTTACATTTAGGGAAATGTGTGAATTAACAAATATAACGAGAATTCGAGTAAATATTAAGTGATTTCTGAAATAACTATGTTTTGAAGTCAGTGAAATAATAAGTTTCCGTTTTCTATGTGTAACATTGGATATCCAAAAAGGTGCGTATTATTAAAGCTAGATACATCATAACAAACATGCCAATTTGCATTTAATTCCTCTTTACTATGTTCTGTAGTAATATTTTAAGTCAAACAAATGTCTATATCATAGAAATATTAGTTTAATGTGTGCCATCTGCGTTATAAATGTGGACATTTCTAAAAATAAGATGTATATACATTTAAAATTGAGTATCGAATTATTCTGTATACAAGTTTGGTCTTCTGTGGCATAACCTAAGACATATGTCCTAACATATATAAAAATGTGACATACGTTGAATGTACTATAACATCAGAATAATATAAAACACTAACTCTGAAATGTAATATGTTATACCTGCACAGAAAAATCTCCACGTACGAAAATTTCTACAGACAGTGCTTATTCTCTAATAATAGCTAAATAGCTTCTTGTATGCTAGCGCTGTCAGGATTTATTTACTTATTTATTAGTGAAATCGCCTTTTTCTTGCTGTAATCCTTTTATTTCAACAATATGCGATTCGCCCTCAATTTGAAGGCATCATTATTGTAGTCCACATCTATTTTGGTTTACTGATACAGCCTCAACAGATTACAAACATCAACTCTGTTTTAATCGAAATATAGGCTACCCACTTTTTATAGTCTGCGATTTTCAGGGTGTTCTTCCCACCTGGTCACTGGCTGAATTCACCCAGCTTTTCCATAAATTGAGCATCGATTCGATGCGTCTCCATATTCTTCTTCTTGTTCGAACAATTAGAGAGTAATAGTTGCAAATGATTTGAGCTCTGTAATTATTACGAATTTTCCAGTATAGAAATTTCTGGAGATGTTCGAGAATGAACTATATGCGTGATGTAAGTCTTTATGTCGATATGCTGCTATTTAATTCAATTATAACCTCTGCAGCTAACCGAACTTCGAATTTATTCTCATTTAGTAGAAAACTGATTCCTTTATTTGAGGAAATGCATACTGTAAACCATCAGCTGTTTATTATTTATCAATCTTCTACCGGTTTCGGTTATAAACTATCTTCACGGAAGAGAACTACACAGACTGATCAAACAGGTGCATTATATTATTTGATCAGTCTGTGTAGTTCTCTTCCGTGAAGATGGTTTATAACCGAAACCGGTAGAAGATTGATAAATAATAAACAGCTGATGGTTTACAGTATGCATTACCTCAAATATCTTACGGCTGTTGAACCACATCTCAATAAAAATTTGAGGATTCCTTTATTTTTCCTTCTCACATTTTATTAACAGTGATGCAATTTATTTTAGAGGACAAGGGATTCCACCATTACATCTAATTACGGAAGTAATTGTTGGAGATGTGATCGAAATAGTAATCATTTTCATTCCATTCTTTTATTAAATAACTGTTCATAGGATCCTGAGATTTTGTGCCAAGTTATAAAATTTTAATTTTAACAATTTTAGCAAGCCGTGGACTTTGTTAGTAAATTGGTGATAGTAAATAACGTCTCCAACAGTTAGGTTCACAGTGATTTTCCATCAACATTCAGATTTAAAAATAATAATAAAAAAGAGGTTAGTAATTCATTTCTTAGTGCGTAGCTTGTTTAACATTGCCGCATTTTTCATTTTTTTCAAAAAGTAGAAATGGAGCAGCAGTTTCAAAAAAGTTGAAGAAAACTGCTGTATGGCATACACCGCTGAAAAGATTGTAGTCTCGCATTAAACCGCAGTGACGCAGTGTCCGGACCGTTCGCGTTAAATTTCCTGTTTATGGATCTCCTCATTGCTGGTAACAGAGTAACCCGGATAGCGCGGGGTCGTGGTGGGGTCAGCTCCGCCGGACGGAGTAGCGGCCGACTTGTGCCTACGTCAGCAGTAAGCAGCGGCGCAAGCTGACGCCGAGATTAGCAGCCCTGCGCCCAGGCCGGCCAACTTCCGCGCACTTGGCCGCCAGACTTGCTCCCCACCCCCAAACAGCTGCTCCAAAGCTGCCTGCCGCACATCCGTCTGCAGCCGGCGGCGTACACAGCGGCTGTCAGGCGTGCAGAAGTTGGCAGTTCTTGCCAGCGTAATAGTCTAATGTTATTTGTGAACACACACCTATACATACAAGCCTGTTTTAAACTCTTTTAATGCATCAGGACTCATTGCAAATACACTACTGGCCATTAAAACTGCTACACCAAAAAGAAATGCAGATGATAAACGGATATTCATTGGACAAATATATTATACCAGGACTGACATGTGATTACATTTTCACGCAATTTTGGTGCATGGATCCTGATAAATCAGTACCCAGAACAACCACCTTTGGCCGTAATAATGGCCTTGGTGCGCCTGGGCATTGAGTCAAACAGAACCCATGCAACTTCAACACGATACCACAGTTCATCAAGAGTAGTGATTGGCATCTTGTGACGAGCCAGTTGCACGGTCACCATTGACCAGTCGTTTTCTGGAGAATGTCGTGGGCAGGGCACCAGTCGAACATTATCTGGAAAGGCCCATACAGGACCTGCAACATGCTGTCGTGCATTATCCTGCTGAAATGTAGGGTTTCGCGGGATCGAATTAAGGGTAGAACCACGGATCATAACACATCTGTTCAAAGTGCCGTCGATGCGAACAAGAGGTGACCGAGACGTGTAACCAATGGCACCCCATACGATCACGCCAGGTGTTTCGCAATATGGCGATGACGAATACACGCTTCCAATGTGTGTTCACCGCAATGTCGCCTAACAATGATGTGACGATCATGATGCTGTAAACAGAACCTGGATTCATTCGGAAAAATGACGTTTTGCCACACGTACACCCAGGTTCTTCTTTACGTAAACCATCGCAGGCGCTCCTGTCTGTGATGCAGCGTCAAGAGTATCAACAGCCAATGTCTCCGAGCAGGTAGTCCATGCTGCTGCAAACATCGTCGAACTGTTCGTGCAGATTGTTGTTGTCTTGCAAACGTCCCCATCTGCTGACTCGAGATTAAGACGTGGCTGCAAGATCCGTTACAGCCATGCGGATAAGATGCCTGTCATCTCGACTGCTAGTGATACGAGGCCGTTGGGATCCAGCACGGCGTTCCGTATTGCCCTCCTGAACTCACCGATTCCATATTTCGTAACAGTTGTTGGGTAGCGATCAACGTGAGCAGCAATGTCCCGATACGATAAACCGCAATCGTGATAGGCTACAATCCGACCTTTATCAAAGTTGGAAACGTGATGGTACGCATTTCTCCTCCTTACACGAGGCATCACAACGTTTCACCAGGCAACGCCGGTCAACCGCTATTTATGTATGTGAAATCGGTTGGAAACTTTCTTCGTGTCAGCACGTTGTAGGTGTCGCCGCCGGCGCCAACCTTGTGTGAATGCTCTGAAAAGCTAATCATTTACAGACCACAGCATCTTCTTCCTGTTGGTTAAATTTCGCGTCCGTAGCATGTCATCTTCGTGGTGTAGCAATTTCAATTGCCAGGTGTGTACTTTTACGTACTTTGATTTAAGGCACATTATTAAAACATGTCACTTGCAACATTAATGTAATATCACAGACACATATGTGAACAATTTTGTTTAAACCATATTTAAGTAAACAAGAATTAGTATTTTTCGGTCATTATGTATCAGTAGAATCCATAAATCGGGGGAACTATTGACGTTAATGATATCAAGGAGTCCTGTAGAAATACAGAACGAATATTGCTAAATAAAAAAATTAAAAAAATGTTTAGAGGCGAATCAAAAAGAATACAGAATGAACTCATCAACTACATACCAGGCTACATCTGTGATTATGTAAAAACCGGAATGTTGGAAAGTACTGAATTTTTTTCTGTTCAGTCTCTCCAGGAGGACGTTACAACATACATTACACTTGTGCCACAGTGCTCTGTAATAGTCAGATTCGTCAACGCTAAAGAAGTTGTAGTGGAACGTTTCTGTGATGAAAGCGCCGACAGATCGTTAGAAACTTTGTTTGCTTTATTGGACAAAATCTTGGGACCATTTGAGTACGAGCACAAATTAGTAGGGCAGTGTTGTAATGGTGCAAGGGTGATGTCTGATTATTAAATCAGCACCGCGTAGAAGACAAGGCCTGACGACTGGCAATAACTACGTCACACCGAGAGGCGGCGGACGCAATCTGACTGGCCGGCCGCTACGAGGCGGTGGGCGTGCCCCAGCGGCCAGCCAGTCAGATTGCGTCCGCCGCCTCTCGGTGTGACGTAGTTATTGCCAGTCGTCAGGCCTTGTCTTCTAGGCGGTGTTGATTTAATGGACTCCACAAAAAACTTGACGACAAAGCTCCTTTGCAGTATTTGTACACTGTTTGGGACAGTGAGTCCAAAACGTATTCATCTATCTGTAACTTTTTAAAAATAATTTTGAGTCACGTGAAAACAAGTGAACATAAAATGTGAACTACAAGTACTGTGTAAAGACTGTCAGTAAGTAATATTCTATCGATGAAGAAATAACTATATCAAAAGCAATAACAAAGTTAACTAAATGAAATTTTGTACAAAAGCTACTTCAAAAAGTATTCGTCAATTCATAGTTTCTGACATAGTCAGCCTGAAAATATTATTTAAATTACGAAAAATAATATTTAGTGAGGTTTCCCTCTGTAGATATTATTTCTTGTAGTCGTCTTTGCATCGAATTGGCTAAGTTCATCGTAATAGAGGACGGAATTTTGTACCATTCTTCTTTAAGTGTTTCTCTTAACTCTTTCTTTTTAGAAATGTGTCTTCTTCTAATGTTATTTTCCAGTACTTTCCAAAGGTGTTCACTGGCATTAATATCGGGGCTCTGAGGAGGTACCAGATCGACTTTATAATGATAAGAAATAGATTTAGAAAGCAGATTTTAAACTGTAAGACATATTCAGGGGCAGATATAGACTCCGACCATAACTTATTTGTTTTGAACTGCGGATTATAACTTAAGAGACTAAAGACAGGTAGAAAAGTTAGGAGATGCAACTTGGACAAATTGAAGGAACCAGAGATCGTTGAGAGTTTCAGAGGGAGCATCATGCAAGGATTGAGGGAAACGGGGGAAAGTAGTAACGTAGAAGAATGACTAGCTCTGAGAGATAGTGTAGTGAAGACCGGAGAGGGTCATATAGGCAGAAGGACAAGGTCTAATAGAAATCCCTGAATAACACAGGACATACTGAATTGATGACAGGAGAATATAAAAAAAATCTGCTAGTGAAATAGGCAACAGGGGGTACAAACGTCTGAAAAATGAGATTGACAGAAAGTGCAGACTGGCTAACCAGGAGACGACAAATACAGAACCGTAGAAAAATGTATAACGAGGGGAAAGATAGATATCGCCTACAGGAAAATAAAAGAGATATTTGGAGAGAAGAAAATCAGCTTATGAATATCAAGAACTCAGACGGAAAACCAGTACTAAGCAAAGAGGCGAAAGCTGAACTGTGGAAGGAATATATAGAGGGCCTATAAAAAGGAAATAAACCTGAAGGCAGTATTCTAGAAATGGAAGACAAAGTGGAGGAAGATGAGATAGGAGATATGAAACTGCGAGAAGAATTTGACAGAGCCCTGAAGGATTTGAGTAAAAACAAGGCCCCTACAGTAGATGATATTCCGTCTGAACTGCTGATATCGTTAGGATAACCACTCATGAAAAAATTGTTCCACCTGGAATGCATGATGTATGGGAGATGGGAAATACCCTCCGACTTCAAGAAGAATATTATAATTCCACTTGCAAAGAAAGCAAGTGCAGAGAAATGTGAAAACGACAGAACTATCAGTTTAATAAGTCATGGTTGCATAATACTAACACTACTTATTTACAGACGAATGGAAAAACTTGTGGAATCCGACCTCGGGGAAGATCAGTTTGGATTAAGGAAAAATTTAGGAACACGGGAGGCAATACTCACATTCCGACTTATCTTAGAAGATAGGTTTGCCTTTCCTTAGCCTAAGTTTTTAGCATTTGTAGATTTGGAGAAAGCTTTTGACAGTGGCGACTGGAATATACTCTTTCAAATTCTGAAGGTAGCAGGGGTAAAATATAGGGAGCGAATAGTTATATACAACCTACACAAAAACAGTCGAAGCGAAAGAAAGGGACGCAGAGGTTGGGGAGGGAGTATGGCAGGGTTGTAGCCTTTCCCGAATGTTGCTCAGTCTGTACATTGAGCAAGCAGTGAAGGAATGTAAGGAGAAATTTGGAGAGGAAATTAAAGTTCAGGGAGAAGAAATAAATGCGTTTTGCCGATGACATAGTAATTAACTGGGATGATGCCCAAGACCAAACGTTATATCAAGATCAGATGAGATGGAGAGCGCTTGTTAGCCACACCCGGAAAACTGGAGATGGAAAATGATGATAGTAATTTTGTCATACACTACAAATGATCTGGAAGAGCAGTTGAATGGAATGGACAGTGTTTGAAAGGGAGATGTAAGATGAACATTAACAAGAGTAAAATGTGGGTAATGGAATGTAATGTCAGAAAATCAGGCAATGCTGAAGGAATTAGATTGGGTAATGAAACAATAAAAGTAGTAGATGAGTTTTGTTATTTGGGTAGCAAAATAACTTCTGATGGGCGAAGTAGAGAAGATATAAAATGCAAAATGGCTATGGGAAGAAAATCGTTTCTACAGAAGCGAAACTTGTTAACACCCAATATTAATTTAAATATTAGGAAGTCTTTTCTGAAAGCATTTGTCTGGAGTGTAACATTGTATGGGAGTGAAACGTGGACGATAAGCTGTTCAGAAGACAGATGATAAAAGATTTTGAAATGTGGCATTACAGACGAACGTTAGATGGGTATATCAAGTAACTAATGAGTAGGGCTTAACCGAATTATGGAGAAAAGGAGTTTCTGGCATATCCTGACAACTTAGCGTTAGAGGGAAGTGTGTGGGTTAATAATCGTAGGCGGAGACCGACGGAAGAATACAGTAAGCAGATTCAAAAGGATGTAGGTTGCCGAACGTATTATCAGATGAAGAGACTTGCACTGGACAGGGTAGCGTGGAGAGCTTCATGAAACCAGTCTGCGGACTCAACACCACAACAACAACAACAACGAGATGGTGTGAACATCAAGATTCCACTAAATTTCTGTTGCAATCAGATAATTCTAGTCACGAGTATTGAAGAAGAAGAGTATTTCCGGGGTTTGCTGTAAGCTAGATGGAATGTTGTCTTTGCCACTTACGCCAGAGAAAGTTTTTGCAAAACGAAAATCTGCTAAAAATAACATTGATAAAAATTTGCTTGCTGTTGGTGGTTGCGAAGGGGGAACAATTAGTTAGGTTTACACGAAGTGGAATTGTAAACTCTGGTGTGTGCTCGTCTTACTAATGAGCTACCTTTGCGTTACTTGTTAAAATATCTAGAAGGAAGAACTTTGTCCTACAACAGGTGAATGGAAAGGTTGAAAACAAGCTTCACAGTGCAACAGTTCTTAATTTGCCAGAATGTCCGTCTCAGAGTCTTTATGTTGGCATATAAGACGAAACGGACTAGTATGATTATTCTTCATCCCTCGACTCTAACTCGCCAAACGTTACGAGGCTTTTGAACACCATCCCAAACTGAGACTTGGAGCAAAGTTTCCAGACCTCAGAGGTGAATAGTTATGGGAGACGGCTATTTTGGGGGACAATAAGGTAACTGTAGTTCACAGTTCATCTACGTTAAGTCGGCGTCAGGTACGAAGGCGGCCCAGTTTCCAGCCGTTCTGTGCTTCACCCTTCATTACTCAATGACAGCCAATAATGTTCATTCTGTAGGCACGTAGCTGGACGCGAGTTTGTGATATTCCTGGCTTATGGCCACTACATATTTCTGGCCGCTGGCCGTTTCTTTGCTAGCATCGTACGTGTCTTAAACGCGGAAGAGCGAAGTGCAGCATATGTTGAAATTTGGGGTGGGGAGCAGTAGCATATGGCACAGTAGGTTCTGGTCCTGGTTCCCATGGGAAAGCCCGCCTATGTTACTGGTACGCTCCTCGCATTGGCTGCTGCATTTCACGTCACGTGATTGCTTTTGAAATTAGTTTTGTTTATTATATACTAAATATTAATTATTCAGAGCTGAGAATTTGTGATAAATATTTCTCAAGGACAGGCTAGGTTGTGACAATTTAAAAATTTTAAGGTGTCTCCTATTTATTGTGACAAGAGAAGAGCGATTTTGCAGAAGACGCGCGAAGGCCATGGTTTGGCGCTAAATAGAGCGTCAGGAGCCCTCTTGCAACGCGCCGCAGTTTTTTCTCGAGCTGACCACTATACGCGCCGGACCGCGCCGGTCATGAGTAAAGTTTTGTGTAATTGTGATAACAGTCGAGGTCTCAACATGAACCACGGGTAGCACAGGCCGTGTAGTATTAACAATAGTTGTTGATATTTTATTATTCTGAATCTAGACGTAATAAATGGCATCCCTGACAATCAAAAATCTCGCGAGTTGCTTCTTATGCTTCGATCCTACAGAACTTATTTTAGCCTCACTTGTATGCTGAAGAAGAACCAACGACCTGTGTGCCGTCTTCTGCACTGGGGACACAACTATAGAAGACAACAGGTTAGTCAGAACTCTATGCTTTCCATAAAGACTTGGACAGCAACTACGGCACCTCGTGCGTACTGTAGGGCGGTACAAACGCACACTGCTACGCAACAGCATCCGCAAGGATGCGGAGGTTTTAGGGGATTTGTGGGAGGAAGCTGTGCTAACTTCTCCGTCCGCAAATAAAACCCTAGGAAGCTTGAAAGTTACGCAATGTTTCTTCCGCAGGCGCAACTGTTGGCGCTCGGCCGTAGCTCCTCCCCTTTACGCTTCTCCTATTGCTCCGCCTCTGTGCGCCGAAGCGCCTTCTTACATGATGCCAGGTATAATGTTACAGGACTATTCACCGTACTTTACTGTCAAAGATAATATTAGTGTTTATAATCATCCTTGCCACCCGGCTTTGAAGATTGCTAACTTGGTACTGACTTCCTTCTTGCAGAAGAGAGTAGATTTTAGCTGAGCGCTTATTGCTTGAGCTTTACAACACCTTGATCCCAGTTCATTCACTATATTTACATTCCGTGAGAAAAAACATCACGTTGTTGTTATTGTGGTCTTCAGTCCACAGACTGGTTTGATGCAGCTCTCCACGCTACCCTGTCCTGTGCAAGACTCTTCATCTCAGAATACGAACGGCAGCCTACATCCTTTAGAATCTGCTTACTGTATTCGTCCCTCGGTCTCCCTATACGATTATTACCCCACACATTTCATTCTAATGCTAAGTTGAAGATTACTTGATATCTCAGAATGTCTCCCACCAACCTATCTCTTCTTATAGTCAGCACATGCGAGAAACTCCTTTTCTTCCCAATTCTGGTGAGCACCTCCTCATATGTTACGTGAGCTACCCATCTAATTTTCATCATTCGTCTATAGCACCACATTTCAAAAGCTTCTATCATATGTTTTCTGAAGACCTTATCGTCTATGTTTCACTCCCATACAATACCACACTTCAGAAAATGCCTTCAGAAAGGACATCCTAACATTTAAACTAATATTGGATGTCAATAAATTTCGCTTCTTCAGAAACGCTTTTCTTTCCATAGCCCATAGCCATTGTGCATTTTGTCTTCTTTACTTCGGCCATCAGAAGTTATTTTGCTACCCAAATAACAAAACTCATCCACCACTTTTATTGTCTCATTACCTAAACTAATTCCATGAGCATCGCCTGATTTTCTGACACTACATTCCATTACCCTAGTTTTTTTTTTAATGTTCATTTTATACCTTCCTTTCAAGACACTGTCCATTCAATTTCATTGCTCTTCAGTGTCCTTTGCTAAGTCTGAAAGAATTACTGTGTCAGCAGCAAACCGAAAGGTTCTTATTCTCTCTCCCTGGACTTTAATTCCCTCTGCAACCTTCTCTTTGCATTCCTTCACAGCTTACTCAAAGTACAGACTGAACAACATTGGGGAAATGCTACATCCCTGTCTTACTCCTTTCCCAACCACTGCAATACTTTCATGCCCTTCGACTGTAATAATTGCTGTCTGGATTTTTTGTAATTGGAATATAACTCTTTGCTCCCTATATTTTATCCCTGCTATCCTGAGAATTTGAAAGTGTGTATCCCAGTCAACATTGTCAAAAGGTTTCTCCAGAGCTACAAATGCCAAAACCGTAGGTTTGCCTTTCTTTAAGCTATCTTCTAAGATAGGTCTTAATGTGAGTGTTCCCTCCCGTGTTACCATATTTCCAAATTAATCTTTCGCAAGGTCGTATTCCACAAGTTTTTCCAATCGTCTGTAAACATTTCGTTTTAATATCTTGCATCCTTGACTTTTTAAACTGATAGTTCCGTAATTTTCACATTTGTCTGCGCTTTCTTTCTTTATAAGTGGAATCTACTACGACCGCAGTACTCGACGCCTGCAGCTTCGACTACCTTTCCAACAGCTCAGTGTTACGGCTTGCCAGCTACAAAGGCGTCGGTCAGCGTAACTGCAAAACATGCAGAGCTAGCCACACTGCGATAACTCGAAGCTCTGGAACAGGGGGCTCCACTAGTACGATCCTGGTCATGGCCCCTTCAAGCGCCCTCAGTGCTAGTTGGAGGGACCAGCTGACCCTAATGTAAGGCCAGCGCAGACTCACCAGCGGCAGTCTCATCGGCGGTCGTCTTGGAGGATCGTGCTCTCCAATACGATAAGAAGTGTTTGTGTTTGTGAGTTGTGACCTCGGACTCGTTGGGACAGTTATATTACTTGTTTCAGACTGTACCTATTAGAGGAAGAAATCGGCTGTGGTTTACATCTGAGTCTGATTGTAACAGCATCACTATATTCTTGAAGTCTGAGGGTATTTGTCCTGTCTCATACATTTTGCATACCTGGAACAATTTCTTCATGACTGGCTGTCCTAACGATATCAGCAGTTCACACGGAATATCATCTATTTCAGGGGCCATGTTCAGCGCCTTGTCAAATCCTTCTCGCAGTATCGTATCTCCTCTTTGTCTTCCATTTCTAGAATACTTCCTTTGTACAGGCCCTCTATATATTCCTTCCACATTTCAGCTTTCCCTTCTTTGCTTAGCACAGGTTTTCCATTTGAGTTCTTGATATTTATACCGCTACTTTTTCTTGTCTCCAAATATCTCTTTTATTTTCCTGTAGGCGGTATCTATCTTTCCCCTAGTTATACATTCTTCTGCAGTTCTGCATTTGTCCTCTAGCCCGTCCTGCGTAGCCAGTCTGCACTTCCTGTCAATCTCATTTTTCAGACGTTTGTACTCCCTTTTGCCTGCTTCACTTGATGCATTTTTATATTTTCTCCTTTCATCAATTAAGTTCAGTATATCCTGTGTTATCCAGGGATTTCTATTAGGCTTTGTCCTTCTGCCTATATGATCCTCTGCGGCCTTCACTAATCTGTCTCTCATAGCTATCCATTTTTTTCTACCGTATTACATTTCCTCATTTCAGACAATCCTCGCCTAATACTCCCTCTAAAACTCTGAACCACCTCTGGTTCCTTCAATGTGTCCCCATTCCATCTCGTTAATTTGCTGCCTTTTTGCAGTCTCTTAATCTACATAACCCATACGTTATGGTCAGAGTCTATATCTGCCCCTGGATATGTCTTACAGTTTAAAACATGGTTTCTAAACGTATGCAGCAGGGGTTCCACGGCGAGGGGATATAATACCATCCCTGCCTGATAGACCGGTCAATTGATAGGGGTTGGCTAAAGTGGCCGTTAATCAGGAAGCGTCACTTTGCTTCAGTGGTGACCTTATGTATGGAGTTCATGAAACGGGACCCAAAACCCATCTCTTGCATTGTTAGAAGTAAGTACTCATGACTAATCCGGTCATACGCCTTGTCAAAATCCAAAAATAAAACAGCAGCCGATTCTTCTGAGTCCGCATAGGTGGCGATGATGTCTTGAAGGGGGCACGCAGCGTGCATGATGCTCTTCCCGGGAATGGCACTATGCTGATGGTCTCCCAGAATCGTGCCTAAGACTCTCTGAATGCGTTTCTTCATAGCTCTGGTGATAATTTTAAATTCAGCATTCAGTAATGTAATGAGACGCATTTTAGTCAGTTGTTTACTGTTCCCCTTCTTCGGGACAAGAACAATAATGCCCTCCTTAAAATCTGAGGGCACATTACCTGCCTCTGAAATTTCGTTGGAGATGGCAAATAGCGTGTCATGAACAAGTGTCCAGTAATGCTTATAGAATTCTGCGAGAAGAGCGTCTGGCCCTGGTGTCTTTCTTTCAAAGTCTCAAAAAGCGACCGTTCGCTGCGCAGATCTTAACACTCTACCCCGATCGAATCACTCCAACCATCTAGGAGGGTCCCTTTCTACCAGGACTACACATTGAGTCCTCTTTTCCGCGCACTAAAAAGTGTTCAAATGTTTGTAAAGATATTGACTTGACTACTCTGGCTATCACTCCCTAGGCTTACAAACTACTTACACTAAGTTAAACTAACCAAAAGACAAACACACCCGCCCATGCCCGAGAGACGACTCGAAACTACAACGGTGAGCAGCCGCGCGCTCCGCAGCAAGGCGCCTTAGACCACTCGGCCGCTCCACCGCGGCTTTGGAGCACCCCATCTCTCACCTCCTCCCTCTCAAATATAAACTCCCCACCAGTTCTGCCCCTTGGCTCCTCCCTCATTGGCTGATCGCCATCCCCTCCAAAATAGTATACATCTAAGCATGAGATATTTCTTTAAGTAAAAACTGACCGTCTAAAATCACTAATATAGGATTATCTAATACACAAAATATTAATGTTCAGTCCCCAGAGGACTACTACTTAGTATTACATACACAATATTTACGTAAATTACAGGCAATCTCTACAATAATTCGACAAACTAAACTAAACATACGATACGTAAATCACATTGCTTACATTTTCAGTGAACTGTGGAAAATATGATGATTTGTTAATATATTCAATGTAAATTTATACAAGTTGAAATGAGTGATTAAATAAATATATACAAGTGCGACGCTTTCAAAATGATAGCTTGAGACAATAAGCTATCGTCTAAACTGGAGTTTGTTGAAATTGCATGACGCATTCAAAAAAATTTTATTTTAAGCTTGTACGACGTCCCGACTAAATTGAAATCCGTAGCTAAGATTCGGAACCAGCGTTATCTGTTGCGTAATACAATTTAATTAGTGGACAATAAGAGGCCACCTTGTAATTCTGGGCCAAACAATTTATAATTCAAAAGGTTCCGAACGGTGAGTGGCGGACAGGGGAGGTAAATGTAAACGCTCTGGTATTTTAGTAGTGGAAATATGGAAATAAAGCAGATAATTTTGCTCTCAGAGTGTTATAAAAAAGGACTGTCGGATTATATTTAATGTCGTTTTTTGTTAATAACATTTGGTTACATCCAAGAGTAAGGAGCTGTCATTCAGTTTATACTAGACATTTGGATCACACCTCCTTACTCTTGTGCAGAAAGGTGTGCAGTATTCTGCCGCAGCCATCTTTAATAAACTGCCACAATAATTCAAAGAGCTTAGTAGCTTTCCACTCACTTTCAAGGCCAAACTGGAAAGTTTCCTCGTGGCTTACTCTATCTATTCTGTAGAGGATTCCTGGAATAATTTTAAAAAATTAAGCTCATTTGTGTGTTACATTGCTGATTCTTTTTATTTAGGCTTAGATCTGTCATGTGCTTATGACTGCTTTAGGTTTCACTTTATCAATGACTACTCCTTTGTTACATTCTAATGTACTGACTCCGTCCATGACCTTGGAGGCTTGCTTATTAATTTGGTCCTGCGGAACAAGATAGACAAATGAACAAAGACTGCTTACAATCTCTCCTTCAAAGCCATAAGCGCTTCTGAATAAGGTACACAGTTGGTGGGGGAGGGGGGTAGTGATAACGAAACCATTATCGATACGGCGCAGTATGAAAAATATCACGTCTGAGAAACCACAATGGCTAAAGCATAATTAAATAGTAGGAACATACAGCCTGCAGACAGGCTGTACATCGAGTCATCAGTGTGATTCAGGACAAAGTGCTGGGCTACGCAGAAGTGAGCCCTCACTTTCCTACTGTGACTCAAGACTCGTTTATTTTGGGATTTCGAAATAATCGCGGACAGTCAGTGGAATTTTGAAGTTTTCACTAAGATGTCTGTCTGCAATGATTGTACTTCTACAACGCACAAAGTATGCAGAAGCCAATTACTTGTAATAAATGTAAAAATTAGTTGTTTTGTGTCTCTGCACACTTTCGCTAACTCGTCGCTACATATTAATTAGGTGTACTGAACATTAGACACTATGGGTGGCTAGCACGCTACATTGCAGTGGAGTAGGAGACGAGTAGGTTTGTCCATAATAACCTTATATACTGAGAATATACAATCATTTAACTGAAGTATGTTGATCCAACTGCATTAATATTCCTGTACACTTGTGAGCCTCTAATACTGTATAATTAAAGCTCTTCAGTGTAGATAATAGACACGATGTATATACATTCAAATGGACAGAAAAGCCAAATGACCAAATGATATTTCTTATAATATGTCGCATATATGGGTGGGGGGCGCCTTGATTTCCGCTGGCTAGGTGTTCACGTGGTCTTCACAGCGTCCTCGTTAGCCGTCGATGGCGTCAAGTACTTGGCACGTCGCGTAGAAGGGGTGCGCTATTTGATGTGGGCGCGGCCAGAGGCTTACGGTACCGCAAGCTGATGCCAAGTAGGATGAGATTTAGTGTAGGTTTCGACCTCTTAGAGGCTGTCAGGACCGGATCTTCATCTTACGGCAGATGATAGAGAAGTGGCCTGAGTGGAACAGAAAATTGTATCTATGTTTTACAGGTCTCGCTTGTGACCGCGATGCTAGGAGGAAGTAATTCGCAGTTGTACGGGATTATGAAATAGAAGGCAAACTCTGCAGGCAATTAAACGTCTTTACGTAGATTTTCAGGCAGCAGTTAGAATAGATGGTAAATAGAGTCCATAGTTCAAGGTAGTTTCAGGAGCAAGGGAAGGCTGTAATCTGTCACCATTAAAGTTCATATTATTTTACGGTGGAAACGATAAACAGAGTTTAAAATATGTGAAATCAAAATAAGCAGTCTCACATATGCGGGCAACCTAGTGGTGAAGACAGATTTCATTGGAAGGTTGCAAGCTAATATTTTAGACCTACATCAGAGATGAAAGTGTTATCGTATGAAGATCAGCATCTCTAAGTAATGCCTGTGGGAGAGAGATTTCAACGTGTTGAGTGCAAAACGTCAGGGCTGGTAATTGGTAGCCTTAGGCATCGCTGTATCGCTTATGCGGATGACCTGTGTATTAGCGTCTCATCTCAACAAGATCTCATGGCCATTGACCGTCCAACTCACGATTTCGTAGTGTCCACAGGGGCCAAGCTGAGTGATAACAAAACTGTCCTACTGCATATTGGCGCGGGTTTGCGCGACGCAGCTGATCTCGATTGGTGTTCTGCTAAGAGCAGCCATAAGTCACTGGGCATCCAGCTGGACGCAAACCCAGCCAGGATGTATACCAGGAACTGGGCGGACATGTTGAATAAGACTCAAGAGGTGCTTAAAATATACAGGGACAGATAATATCCTGCTAAGGGTCCAAGATATCAAACTTACGATTGCCAGCACATTTAGCTATCTCGCGCAGATACTGCCAGCCCCGCCTCCTGTAGTTGATAGCATTCAGAAGGCCCTTCGCTGGTTTGTCATGAGGAACAATATCTTCAAGGCCGACTTCGAGACTTTGGTCTTGCCACTTACAAGGGGGGTGCAGAGAGTGCGAGAGTGCAGAGTGCAGTACTACTAATCAATCACTTCCAGAAGACTATCGAGTCTCCTCAGGACAGCACTACCAAGATCTTGTTGGCTAGACGGAGCCCACGTAAACTTGAACCTCCCGTTAATATATCGACAATTCCTCCCACCTTTCTTTACATACAACAGTACTGCTTGAATTTCAGCTACGTTTATAAAAACTGTTCGTCCCAGTCAAGAACCACCAGGCTAACGAACAAGGCAGTCTATGAATTCTTAACAAGAACTACGAACTGAAACCCTGTGGAACGGAAACGGCCGAACCACAGTTGTAACATTATCTGGAGAAATAGTTTTAGCGACTTTCTCCCCAGCGCGATTCAATAAACGTGGTATATGGTCGCAAACGACAAGATATCAACAAAATACAAGTTACATCTCGCAAATCAGCCGACTTGTGGTACATGAGCTTTGTCGATACTCTAGTTCACCGCCTCACCCGCGGGCCTGCGAAACATGTGACCGACCTTCTGTGTAGACGATTGGCCATTATAGGTCGTACCACAGCAAGGCACATTGACAAGACGGAACTTTTGCGGCCGCAAATGTTACGCTACACCAGAAGCAAGAACAACGCAGCGACCTGGATGCTAGGCTATACCATTGGTTATCTAATTCAAAATCGTGGCGCCAATTATACCGACTACTGTACCTATATTGAAATCATAAATTTTAAAATTAAATCTGAATTGAATTACCATTAGAAGTATGGAAACATGATGGACATTATGATACCCCGAATCTGACGGCTTGTCTAAGCAATGAAGGTATTCGGTAAGCTCCGAATCGACGAACACGCAGAAGAATGAAATCCTTAGTTAAAGCATTTTATATATTTTATTTATGTTTTTTTTTTTTTTTCTCTTTCCTCGGGAAAAGGGAATGGAAGGCAGATGTTCATATTTACCTTCTTTCGTTCATTTTGCTTTCACATTATATTTAGAACGGAAAATTGTTCAGAAGTTAAAAAAAAAAAAAAATAGGCCCCTTGCTGCGGAGCGCGCGAACGCTCACCGTTGGAGTTTCGAGTCCTCTCTCGGGCATGGGTGGGTGTGTTTGTCTTTTGGTTAGTTTAACTTAGTTCAAATAGTTTGTAAGCCAAGAGACTAATAGCCAGAGTAGTCAAGTCCATATATTTACAAACATTTGAACATTTTTTGGTGCGCCGAAAAGAGGACTCCATGTCTAGTCCTGGTAGAAAGGGACCCTCCTGGATGGTAGGAATGATTCGATCGGGATAGAGTGTTTAGATGTGCGCAGCGAACGGTCGCTTTTTGGGACACTAAATTTTGCGAGAACAAGTGAATGTTCAAATGTTTGAATAGGTTATGGGACGTAACTACGGGGCCATCAGTCCCTAAACTTACAAACTACTTATGAACTTGACAATACTAAGGACGGCACAAATGTCAATGCCCGAGGGGGATTCGAAGCCCCAACCGTAGTGGCCGTGCAGACCGTGACTGGAGCGCCTCAGTCCCCTCGGCCACCGCGGCCGGCGAGAACAAGTGAACGCCAGTGCAACTGATATCTGCTTACGGTTTTACACATGAACTTAACGAGTGTAGAAATGATGTTCGCGAAATACACAGAGTTTTTGTGTTTCTTAAGTTTTTGATTACTTAGTTGGGGGAAAGTCTTACCAATATCTTGTCGCAGACAGTGCAGCTGTTTAACCATTTTATTTAATTTATGATAAATACTTCATCTGACCGCTTCCAATAAGAAACAAATTTGACTGAATAAACCTTATTCGACTAAATCTCTCACTTTGCGTGCATCATTCGCAAAAACCGTTTTTAATAATGAACCAGATATTTTATGTAATATTTCTTGTTTGTGTCGCAAACTACAGCCTATGATAGAGTGTTTTTAACTAAAGGATCACAGGTGAAAGATAATATCTGCAACTAAGATAGTTGCTGGGGCATCGAAGCAGGCCGGCCGCGGTGGCCGAGCGTTCTCCGGCGTGTCGGTCATAATCTGCACGGCCACTGCGGTCGGGGGTTCGAATCCCCCCCCCCCCGGGCATGATATTTGTGTCTTCCTTAGTATAACCTAGTTGATAAGTAGTTTGTAAGTTTAGGGACTGATGACCACGTAGTTAAGTCGCATAAGCCCTACAAACATTTGAACATTTTTTGCATCGAAGATAACATGTAGCCAAACTTTGAAGCATCACGAGCGGTCTCTGGCGATCCCACAGAGATAATTAACCTTTGCTTGCCTTCTTTTCTTTGTCATTGACGGGTCATCATTTTTTTCTATTGAAAACAGGAAGGAGAAAGCGCTGCTTTTGTGTCAGTCAGCAATTGTTGTTCGAATAATTGAAACGAATCATTCAGGGTACTATACTATCACGACCTACCTGAATCGTTATATATGAGTGTGACTTGTCGATAATATATAAAAATAAAGTGGTATGTAAAGGATAATAATTTTATTATCATTACTTAATATTTCATTCCTAGTAGCTTTATTATAGGGTTTTTGGAATCTTGTGGACGCTATTACAGTCTAACAGTAAACGTCTTTTAATTTTATTACGTACAAACCTGCAATTAATCTTTCAGAAAATTTTTACGCTATATTTCTGCACCCTTGATTAAAAGATAGAAATCCTCCACCAACTACGAACACTCCATGATAAGAAAATGTCGTATTATAATGTTTCCTACCGCCCCAACATATTGCAAATAATAATACCGTATATTAACTTTTTTAGTTAGAAGTAGAGGCTCAAGAATAGATTATTGGTATCTTTTCCTCCATATACTGAATTTTATTTAAACTCAACCAGGCAGCGAACGTTATAACTTTTAATCAGAAACCTACACACAGGTCCTTACAGCGTAAAGCCACACTTGCTTTAATCTTAGCCAGGATCAACGCAGTGAAGGAAACCGCGCAAAGTGGCATGCCTTACAGAGAGGAAAAGAGCTTATAGCACCTTTCCTACGCCCTCTTCCAGCGACGTCTATTGCGACGATATCGCCTGTGAATAAACGCCCCGGTCGCAACTCGTCCGCCGACTTGTTTTGAAGTACTCTCCTCGTGCGGACACAGCGGAAACGCAACGACTAATCCTGCGGCTCCAGCACCGGCCCGTCCGCCTCACGCAGGCTACACGGACAGAGTTAGGCTGTAATTAGTGGAGCCGCCACTCGTTTCTGGACGCGTCCACTGCGTGGGCAGTCTGGGCTTAGCAGCCGCTGTGGAGCGGACGTGTCTCCAAAGCGGTTCGGACGCCGCCTCGCGCGCCCGCTTCCGCGCGGCCCTTCAATTGTATTTGGCAGTAATTTCCCGTCCCCGGCGAATCCTCGCCACACGTACAGACGGCGCGAACTCGTCAGCGGGTCTGGCCCGCAGTGGGTTCGCACCTGTCACTGTGTCTGTCACCGCCGGGATTCAATTAAAATGGCCGCGCCGAATACAGCCAAAGCGTAACGACGAGAAAGTGATTATGTTGTTTCAATCGTGCTCTTTTGTTCGTTTACTACACAAATGTACTGCTCGGGTCAATACGGCCAAAAATGCATAATACTGATATTTAATATTTTCCTGGAGAATCCAATGATGCGAGAGATTTCCGGCTTGCAGACGGTCGTTATTAACTACATTCCGCGATATTTCAAGTCGATACCTACCAGTTATCTTCAGCTGAGCTGTCGAGACTCACCTGAATATGAATATGACTATCAGGTCTCCATTTGAAATATTTGTAGGTTAGTTAACGACAACTGGCTGCAAGCTCGATCTCTCTTCTGACATCTACAATACGTTAAACTCTTCCACCAAAACACATTTACTGACATTATTATCTAAATTATCTATTTATCCAAATAAATAAAAATGTAAATGTTCATTTATGCAAAGCCATTAATCTCCAAACATTTTTTAGTGTTTGCATTGAAATTTCGACACAACGTTGAATTGTAAAACAGGAAGTTTTTTATACAGGGTGAGGCACTTAAAAACTACTATTTGAAATATTTGAAAAAACAGGAATCGGATTAAAAGAATAGTTGCAATATAAATTGTTCCCCTCCAAGGGGGGTATCTAACAATGTAAAGCTCGACCCCCCCCCCCCTGCACCACACCCCAGCGCCAGGAGGGGGGAGGGTTACTTTCGAATCTTAAACAAGAACTCCTATTTTTTATTGCAGATTTGGAATTTCCATGAAAAAAAATTTAACTTTTGTCTAAAACATTTCTTCTTGTCATGATAAATAGTGCTTTAATCGGCAAAAATACAAATGAGTTGCAAATGTTTGAAAAACGATAATATTTTGAACAAATCCACATCAAACTCTTTCTCTAGGTTTAACATTTCCAGTTTCGGCAAACAGTTGGATAACTTTGTGAAAAATCGTTGCGAAGGAACATTCCTATCAGACAATGTATTACATACATCTGACGATCTTCTTCAGCATGTATGTGAGCTCCAATGTACTAGGAAATGATATCTACTCTATCTTTCTCTCTCTCCCTCTCTTTCACTCTCTATCTCTCCCTTTCTCTCTCTTAATCTCTCTCTGCAACTGTTAACATCATGGAACAGTTGTGTAGAGATGTGTAGAGTTCACATCATTGAAGTTCAGTGTCCTGTCTTATCACAGAATGAGAGCAAGATCCCTGTCTGTGCTTTATTCTGTTGTGGCAAGTGTCACATGGTAACATTGTCGTAAATATCAAATATTGTACTTCAATTTTCCTAAAATGATGTCTGTTTATTTGAGATATTATCGTTTGCCAACAATTTTCATTGAACATTTAGTTTTTCTGATTACAGTGCTATCTATCATGATAATGTTCAAATGTTTGTAAATTTATTTATAAGACGCAACTTCTGTGATTATTGGTCCCTAGGCTTACAAACTTAAAGTTAAATTAATATTCTTCAAAACTTAAATGCCAAGATCGCGAAATACTAATTTATTTAATAGTCATATCACATATTATAAGTTGGTAATGATTTAAAAATGGAGATAAAAAACTTTTACCACAAATTAAAAGTCTAAAAAACGAAAAAGAGTAGGCCTATATTCGTCAAAGCTAAACGCGTATAAATAAATAATTTTGGCTTTTTGTTAAAATGTGGTCAGCGACAATATGACATGTAGAGTGCATGGATATTATCATAATAGTAAAGTCGTCATCACATTGTACATCATTCTTTATTATTTATATTTTTATTATTTTTGTCCGAAATGTTTGCAAAAAATAAGAAAAAAAAATACAGGAAAAAAGTGGGCCGTAAAATGCGGCAGTGAGATTTTTGAAATTCAATTTGTATTTTTCCAAAATTTTCGAAAAACAGCTTCTAATGTCTCAACCTGTATACTATTCCTTTAATATACGATAAATATCTTGCATACGTGTAACTCTTTGCGAATTTTTATAACAACGTTTCCCCATTATAACATTAATATGAATGCTGATGTGGGGGTTTTACATTGTAGGCGTTTGTAAGCGCACGTTATCTTAAATATCGCAACATATAAATAACACACGAGAAATTTATTACAATTAAATGAATACTCAACTTGGTGTTACAAAAGTACAATGATGGCTTTGTACATTAATCTTTTATGTTTCCTTGCCTTCCTTTAGAAGTCTATCTGGATCGTAGCACTACTAGCTTGAAACACATTTCATTAACGCATTGCTGACCACATGGAAACCAAAAACATCAGATTCTGGCTACAGGCCACATGCGCAGAGTACTTAATTATGCATCGACCAACCAGGTTTATCGCACGTGATTCAGTTTGTGCTGCGCGGACTCATGCGTGAAAGTCTAGATTTATAGAACCAATTAGGTTTACAAAAATACCTGCGTTTGACAGTGGAATGTTATGTCAAAATTTCAAAGTATTCGACAATGAAAGTAAATTTCAGGTAGGAACCTCTACATTTTTCATGTAAGAACAATTGTAAAAATCGTTTATTCAAAACATCAAATTTTCGGAAGTTCTTCACAGATTGCGTTAATATTTTGACACAATATTGTATTCCACTTTGTAGTACCTACCGGAACGCCATCTGGTATATTTGTTATATATACTTACATTACTTACATTTCGCGTAAAGATCACAAAGACAAGATAAGAGAAATTAGGGCTCGTACGGAGGCATATAGGCATTCTTTTTTTCCTCGTTCAATTTGGGAGTGGAATAGGAAAGGAAATGCCTAGTAGTGGTACAGTGTACCCTCCGCCACGCACCTTGCGGTGAATTGCGGAGTATGTATGTAGATGTAGATGTAGCTGCGCGATCTGAGGCGCCATGTTAAGAATTGCATGGACGCTCCCGCCGGAGGTTCGAGTTCTCCATCGGGCATAAGTGTGCATTGTCATTAGAATAAGCCACTTAAAGATGTTGTTATGGTCTTAAGTCTAAAGGCTAGTTTGATGCAGCTCTCCACGCAACTCTATCCTGTGCAAGCCTCCATCTCTGATTAAGACCGGAACATTATACTTAGTGTATTCGTCTCCCAAATTACCGCACACACTTTCCTCCAATGCTAAACTGACGATCCCCGAGGTCTCATAATGTGTCTACCCAACTGATCCCTTCTTTTAGTCAAGATATGGCAGGATGGAAAGGCTGATAGATGCTCACCTCGGGGAAGCCAGTCGGAATCAGGAGAAATACAGGAACACGGGAGCAATACTCAACCTACATTTGTAGCTTTTGTACATTTGGAGAAAGCTTTTGACAATGTTGATTGGAATACACGCTTTCAAATTCTGAAGCCAGCAGCGGTAAAATATTATTTACAACTTGTACATTAACCAAAGAACCGTTATGACAGTTTAAAGGCATGAAAGGGACGCACTGGTTGGGAAGAGAGTAATACAGGGTTGTAGCCGTTCTCAAATGTTATTCAATTTGAACATTTTCAAGCTATGAGGGAAAGCAGAGAGACACTTGTAGAAGGAATTAGAGTGGAGGGTGAAAAAATTAAAATATTTTTAAAAAATGTCTGTAAATCTATCGGACCAAACAGAATTTTTTTCTATGAATAAAAATCAATTGCTGCATGGTTGTAAGAGCATCACTAGAGTACGGCTAGACAGGACAAGGTTTGTATGAAATAATTTTTTTTTTTGGAAAATCTACCGGATAATTGGAAAATTTGAGAAAAACTGAAAGTGCGCTTTCAACGTGTTTTTGATTGAATTCGGAACTAATACCAACTATTCGCACGATGGAAGAGGTAATTTTTGTTTTGTTTTATTCATTATGGTCTTGGTAAGGTTTTCAGTAAAAAAGAAATAGGGACAGTTAAAAAGGAAAGCCGCAAAATTTGAACGAAGTTCATTTTTCAATGTGTTTCTAAATGTACTCAACACTATAAGTTGAGAACCGTTCATCCGATTGTGATAAAATTTTGATCATTTGACTTTCAACGAAAGATGAACGTTCTTATGAACTAAAAGTTTGGAAAAGTTACCCGGAAAAATTGAAAATTCGCGAGAAACTGAAAGAGGTTTTTGCAATGGGATATTAATTGCATCCGTCTGATTGTGATAAAATTTTGCATATTTGACGTACAAAGCAAGAGTAACGTTCTTATGAAATAAAAATTAGGATAATTTTCCCGGAAACTTGGAAAATTCTGAAAAAATAGAAAGATATTTTCCTATGAAATATCAATAGCATTCATCTCATTGCGAAAGAATTTTGCACATTCGACATTCAAGCGAGATGAAGGTTTGAGTGAAGTAAAAGCTTGGAATATTTGACCAGATAATAGGAAAATTTGTGGAAAACTGAAAGAGCTCTTTTCTTTGGGATATCAATAGCATTCGTACGATTGCGATAAAATTTTGCACATTTGATGGTCAAAGCAAGAATACATACATATTGGCTATTGCAAAGCATTGCCGGGTCAACTAGATGACTGGTGAACTTCGTATTACTTACCTCTTCATATAAACAATTTTAATTAAATCATATGTATTTTAGACCCAGTCGTTTTGTAAAGGCATCATCAGATGTTTAAGCATCGGCTCGATAGTGGGCGAAAAGAGTGGACAAATCACGCACACATGTCCAGGATAATGTTCATGTCACATTCGTAAAAGTTCAGGGTAGTTTTAAACGGTGATAAAATATGGAAAAATTTGGAGGAAAATTTAGATTTAAAACATGTGAAATAATGACTTGGTTGTTGTGTTGGGTGCGTTCAGAAATATACTTTGAAAGAGTAAAGTTCGCTTTACACAATCTGGACCCGTATATGAACTGTCAAAATTAAAAATGAATTGCTACCCATTTATCACCGTTTAAACATTTCCTGAAATTCCACAAATGTGACATGAACATTATCCTGGACGTGTATGCATGATTTGCCCACTCTTTCCGCCCACTATCGAGCCGATACTTCGACTATCCGATGATGCCTTTATAAAACTATTGGCTCTAAAATACATATGATTTAAAGTAATATTTAACAGCTGGTAGATCATGTGTAGGCCATATTTTCACATTACGACAGATTTTGGAGAAACATAGAGAAAAATCGAAAAATGTTGGACTTATTTTTATAGATCTAGAAAAAGCATATGATACTATTCCAAGGAAACTACTCTGGAGAGCACTACATATGGCATACATCAATACTTCTTTAATTAAAATAATAGAACAGATGTATAAAGATAATATTTGCTAAGTGAAAATTGGTAATACACTTTCACAGATATTTAGAAGAAGCAAAGGTCTGTTGCAAGGCTGTCCCATGTCACCAACATTATTTAAAATCTATATAGATATTTGTCTTAGAACGAGGTCACAGAAATGTGATAGTATGGGACTAGAAATAAGAGATGGAGTTTATCTACATCATTTATTATTTGCTGACGATCAAGTTGTCATAGCACAAGACGGGGAAGATGCAAACTACATGTGTAATCAACTAGCAATAGCATTCAAAAATAGGGGTCTGAAGATTAATTACCAAAAAACAGAATACTTGACTTACGATTCACATGAACTATACATAGAGGAAAAGAAAATAAAAAAAGTTAACACTTCCTGTTATTTGGGGTCCATTTTAGAAACTGAGGGAAAATCCGACTCAGAAATTAATAAAAGAATTAGCAGTGGACGAAAATCATTGGAATGCTCAACTCAGTCCTATGGAGCAGAAATGTAATAAACAGAACAAAAAAAATCATATATAAATCTATATTTGAGAGTGCAGTTTGTATGGAGCGGAAACCTGGACCATTAACCAGAAGCACACTAAGAAACTACAAGCTTTAGAAGATCGGCCAGAATTTCCAGCAAAGAAAAAAGAAGAAACGCCGAAGTAATAAAGATGAAAGTAATAGAAAGAATAGATGAGGTGATGGGTAGAAAGAAATTACGGTGGTACGGGCATGTAAGAAGAATGGAGGACACCAGAATACCGAAGCTGGTACTGGAGTGGCAACCTGAAGGGAGAAGAAGAAGAGGACGACCTGTGACCATCTGGATCCAAAATGTAGAGAAGACTGGGCGCAGAAGAAGAGAACACACAAGATAGAGACACCTGGCGAAATATAGTGAATAATTAGTGTAAAACCTTGTGTACTAGGTGTATTCATTTCTGGGCGAATTATTATGTTCGAGGTAAACCTCTGTAATGAGGAAAATCTCAATAATAATAAAATTAAGTGGTAAGTGATACGAAGTTCACCGGTTCATTTAGTGAATAAATAAATAAATACCCGAGCAACGCCGGGTTTTCAGCTAGTAAATAAATAAATACCCTGGCAATGCCGGGTTTTCAGCTAGTATTCGCTATAAGCACGGAAGACGATACCCAGTTATTGTGTTGACACGTCTCGTTGTATATTGGAGAGCTCCCGCGTAGCAAGAGGCAAAACAACGGAGCAAAACCGTCAGCCTTGTACAAAGTGTGGCACGGCGCTCGATGCCTTCTCGTTGCTGACAGGCAGGGCCACGACTCCATAGTTCCCGGTTGTGTCACAGTCTATCACAGACAGTCGCGAAACTCTAGGGAAAGAACTGCAACTGAAGCGATACTAGCGCTCCGTGGTCAGTAGGGAATAATTGAGGAATGGCATGACACAAACTGAGAAGTTGCCGTTTATAATGCTGTTACTTTCAGATTTCGGAGTCACTGAACGTTGTTGTGAACTTTGTAATACAAATATGAAAACATTATTAAAGTACTACCACTGCTTCTGTTAATGGCAGTCGATAATAACAAATTGCCATGGGTAGCGTAATTCACGCAGTTCACATTACCTGAGTCGTAATTATATCGTCCAAAAACTTTTTGAAAGCGGAAATAAATCTAACCTGATGTGCTCAAGCATAAAAGTGACTGATTATTTTCCCGTGCTCGGTGCGTACTAACGTGTTGCATGAGTTCTGTTTTAGCGGATTTCGGACATTTTGATATTTTCAAAACTGCACACGTTTTTTACATTGTAGGAGACTAGATTCTACATCGCCTTCAAACCCTCTTTTCACCTTTCCCTTGCTTCAGTGCCTTTCGTGTACCTATCTCTGCACGGCCACTACGGTCGGGGGTTCGAATCCCCCCCTCAGGCATATTTGTGCCGTCCTAGTTCGTAAGTAGTTCATAAGTAGTTTGTAAGTTTAGGGACTGATGACCCCGTAGTTAAGTCCCATAGACTATACAAACATTTGAACATTTTTTGTGTACCTATCATAATTTTTTTAGCTACTTGGTAGCTATCAAAATGAATACTTCAAGAATGTGACGTGCTACTATTAAAAGTTTATATAAAAATAATGGAATGCTGTCTTCGAAAATAAGGCGATGCTGAAGGAATTCGATTAGGTAACGAAACAATGAAGGTGGTAGATGAGATTTGTTACTTGGGTAGTAAAATAACATGCGATGGTTGCAGTACAGAGGATATAAAATGCAGAATGGCAATGGGAAGAAAAGCATTTTTGAAAAAGAGAAATTTGCTAACATCGAATATTAATTTAAGTGTAAGGAAGTCTTTTCTGAAGGCATTTGTGAGGAGTGTTGCCTTGTACGGGAGTGAAACGTGGACGATAAGCAGTGCGGACAGGAAGAGAATAGAGGCTTTTGAAATGTGGTGCTACAGAAGAATGTTGAAGATTAGGTGGGTAGATCGCATAACTAATGAAGAGGTACTGAACAGAATTGGTGAGAAAAGGAATTTTTGGCACACCCTGACCAAAAGAAGGGATCGCTTGGTAGGACACATTCTTAGACATAGAGGAATCGTAAATTTAGCATTGGAGGGAAGTGTGTGGGGTAAAAATCGCAGAGGGAGACCAAGAGACGCGTATAGTAAGCAGATTCAAGTGGATGTGGGTTGCCGTTCTTATGAGGAGATGAAAAGGCTTGATCAGGATAGAGTAGGGTGGAGAGCTGCATCAAACCAGTCTTCGGACTGAAGACCATAACACAACATATCGACATATTATTTATTTGTAGCTACGCATTCACTTTATCAAACTAATAGGTAACCGGCAAAATATGTTGCTATACAGGCTTATAATTTTTGTGAAAAAAGATGATGCAAAACTAAGCAGGCTCTATTGGAGCATTCAGACATTACTTTTATACAGCAGTAATATTATGAAATAGTGGTTAAGTATTTTGTGATTCCGATTAAAAGCAGAAGTTTTGAGGTGAATGAATTGTTAAAGATTTACGTCTATGCCTAAAAGTACAACTAACCACCATAAATTAACACTTGTTACTGGTAACATTATTCTCTTAGTTCTGAGCATCCTTTGCAAATGAGAGATTTCTGAAATACAATTTTGAGAGTTGCTATAATTTGTTAGACTCTGGTTGTGCCCTCTGGCGGTCGCAGAGTGGAGCGCCTGGTCTGGTGCGGTCGCCTTGCCGCCGTAATGAAGGCGTGAGTTAACTCTCGGCGGGTGGCGAGTTAACGCGATTACAGCTGCCGCGCGCCACCCTAAAAAGGGACGCCCGCTGGCCACAACAAAGGCACTGGCCGCGGCAAGGCTGCGGCTGCGGCTGCCGGCGGGGTAAGGTGGTGGGCAGTGTTGCCACGTGGCAGAGAGAGGAAATACCTGCAGTCACACAAAATTGTACCTACGTTTTCCCTACTTTCTCCCTACCACCTCATGAATGCCCCAACATCAGGGTCGTAGCCAGGATTTGGGTCTGAGAGGGGCTGATTCCAGGGGTCCGGCTAGCAGAGGTTAACCAGTTGATTAATGTGACGTGTTACTCTATTGCTTTCCCCTAGCTCCGTCAGAACCCTGTGACATTCTGCATCAATGTTCAAATGTTCAAATGTTTCTATAGCTTATGGGACTTAACTACGGGGTCATCAGTCCCTAAACTTACAAACTACTTCTGAACTAATTAAGACTAAGGACGGCACAAATATCCATGCCCGAGGTGGGATTCGAACCCCCAACAATAGTGGCCGTGCAGACCGTGACTGGAGCGCCTCTGTCCCCTCGGCCACCGCAGCCGGCTGCAACAATTTTAGACCTTGTTGCAGGAGCTGCCAGTGATCTCAGGGCTGCCTGGCTGTCTGAATAGATATAGATGCTACGATCTTTGTAGCACCTACGCAAATTCTCCTTCACACATGCCCTGATGGCAGTGATTTCGGCCTGGAATACTGAGGCCAGTTTCCCTAGAGAGATGACGCCCTCCAGTCTTGGCTGCACCCCATTATACCCCAGCCCCAACGCCTTGGTCTGATTTTGTTCAAATCAAATGTTAAAATGTCTGTAAATCTTTCGGACCAAACTGCGTGGTCATCAGTCCGTAGCTTACAAACTAATTAAACCTAGGTAAACTAACCTAAGGACAACACACACACCCATGCCCCAGAGAGGACTCGAACCTCCACGGCGAGCAACCGCGCGCTCCACAGCGAAGTGCTTTAGACCGCTGGGCTACTCCACCGTGGCGGTCTGATTTTGACCCGTCAGTGAACCAGACAATATCCCCCGTACGGTGTCGAACTATTTTCTCCCACTGCTCCTTACTTCCATTTGTTATATTGAAAGGATTGTTGAAGCAGTATGGGGTTATAATATAGTCGGCTGGCATTTCCGCAACCTTTCCTATATTTACCTCACTCACTATTTTAGTGTGTGATTCTGGATATCCCAAAGAGTTCCAGTTGTTACCAGTTTTGAGTCTGTATGCACCAGCTGCTGCCTCCATCTTGACCCAAAGGTGTAATGGGGGCATATCCAGCATGGTTTCCATCCCAGCAGTTGGTGTGCTGCTAATTCCGCCTGTTATGGCTAAGCACGCTAATCTCTGCACCTTACCAAGCTCCTTAGCAGCAACCTGCTTTTCTACCTTCTTCCACCACACGACCGCCCCATAGGTGACCCTGAGTCTAATCACCGTGGTGTATATCCAGTGCATACCCTTGGGGCTCAGGCCCCAATTTTTGCCACAAGCTCTCCTGGTACTCACAAGAGTACCTTTTGCCTTGGAGCAAATATTCCTAATGTGATAGGTCCATGTCAGTTTCTCATCTAGGGTAACCCCTAGATATTTCACTGTACCCTTCACAGGTAGCGCTTCATTGAAAAGCTTTAGATTCCAACTTGAGTGTTGGATACGTTTCCTTGTGAATGGTACAACAACAGTCTTCTCAGGACTAACCCCCAGATCCTGTTTTCTGCACCAGTCTTGCACAATGTCCAATGCACCTTGTGCCATATTCTTCACTGAGTCAGCAAATTTGCCAAGTATTACTATGACAAGATCATCTGCGTATCCTTGGCAAAAGTACTGCCTAGAGTTTAATTCTCCAATGAGATCATTCACCACTAGATTCCACAATAAAGGGGGAAAGAACTCCTCCTTGTGGGCAACCCCTAGTGGTGTTGATTACCATTTTTTCATTCATCATGGTAGCCTCTACCTTTCTTCCACTGAGCATGGTCCTAGTCCACCTACATATAGTGGTCCCTAGGTCATGCACCTCTGCTGCCCTAACCAAGGAATCGAAGGTCGTGTTGTTAAAAGCCCCCTTGATGTCCAGGAAGATACAGAGGGCTATTTCCTGAAAGTGTAGTGCTTTCTCCACCTTCCCAACAAGTTGGTGGTGAGCTGTCTAACATGATTTACCTGGTTGATATGCATGTTGGTTTGAATGTAGAGGAGCCCTACTTAACCTCCTTTCTCCAACATGCACATTAACCCGCTTTTCCAATGTCTTAAGAATGAAGGAGGACAGGTTGATTGGTCTCATATCCTTGGCCTTGGTATGATCAATTCTCCCTGGTTTTGGAATGAAGACAACCTTAATTACCCTCCAGGCATTGGGAATGATTCCTGCTGCTAGGCTAACCCTGAATAACCTGCATAGGAATCTAACACGATTTTCTCCCGCTGGTTGCAGAAGAGCTGGAAAGATTCCATCGGGGCCAGGTGACTTGAATGGTTGAAATGTTCCCACCACCCATCGGATCTTACTGAAATCGACACACTCCTTGGTCAGACCCAGTCCTCTTTGCGAATACCTGAGAACCGTTGTCTCTCAGGAATAGCATTCTGGTCTGAGTTATATTGAGGAAAGTGAGTCTTGAGGAGCAGTTCCAGCGTTCCATGTGCTGTCTTTGTATACTCCCCATCCTCCTTCCTCACTGTTCCTCCTGGATTATTTGGTACCCTAGTGAGGATTTTATGAAGTCTCGCTTGAGCAGCCGAATACCTTCCAGGATGCCTCCTTTGCCCGTCTGATGGCAAGCTTGTAATTGACAAGGGCCTCATGATACTTTGCCCATTGTCCCTTGCGCCTCGCAAGGTTAAACAGTCTTCGTACCTGTTTCCTTTCCATTTCCAGGTTATTATTCCACCAAGGCACACTCCTTGGTGACTGAGTAGTTGTCCTGGTATGTGGTCACTATAGCATAGGTTACGGCCTCTGCTACATCCTCAGACTCTGCTGGATTCCTTATCGAAGTTTTAATTTCCGATAGGCTGAAGTCAAGGTCTTTCCTATATGTCTCCCAGTCCGTTTACCTGGGGTTCCTATAGGCCATAGTCTGTCTGGTTCCCATTTCAACCTTGAATTTAATATACATGTGATCTGATGAGGATGGCTTCAGGAACACATGCCACTGTTTGACGTAACTTCCCATCATCATGGAACCAAAAGTTATGTCAATTACTTCTTCCCTTCTACTATTCCTGAATGTAGGTTCATCACCCCTATTCAGGATCTCCAAGTTCTTAGATAAGAGAAATTCAAGAAGGTGCTCACCTCTACTGTTGGTGTCCTTGCTGCCCCACGATAGATTGTGGGCATTGGCATCACACCCCACCAACAGTTCGTCACCTTGCCGATGGCAGGCTTCCGTCAGTCTCCTCACTTCCAAAGGAGGAGGAGAGCTGTCTTCGTAAGGAAGGTATGCTGAGGCCAAAACAGTTTCCCTCGTGATATGTTCCTCAAGTTGCTGCATCCTGATGGTCACCAAGTCCCTGGAACAAAAATCCATCATTGGTATGAAAGATATTCCATTTCTAACATAAATGCATGTTCGGAGTTTTTTAGATTTCTAGCATAAATCAGCTTACCTCCAGTACCACCAAGGCCCGATACACCCCTTTGTGTAAATACGGCTCTTGTATCAGGGCCACGTCCACCTCCTGTCTCCCCAGGCGACAGCTCAAGCCAGCAGTGGTCCCTTTACTGTGCTGCAGGTTTATCTGCAGCACTTGCAGTCCCCATCTTGCTGCCATTATTGCCTTTAAGGTCTTTGATTAGCCTGACGGTGACCTGCGAGAATCCTAAAAACAGTTTCAAGCCTTGCATTGCCTTCAGGGACTTCTCTCCGACCTCCACCACCAGGGTTCGTCCTTCCGGAACGACCTTTTGGTTAATTACCCTCCAATCCTCTGTTGAGACTTTTGGGTTCTGGACCTTTATTTTCTCAAGCAGAGTCTTTGGAGGGACATCCTGAAGGATCTTTGGTACCCATATTGATATCTTTGCGGTCTTCGCATCCTCCCACGGGGATATCATGGGCACCTTGTCCTTAAGCTATTCTGCTGAGTGCTCCCCCTCGCAGATAGACCCTCCTGACTTTAGGTCCTGGACCAGCGTCCCCCTCAATCTCTTCAAAGAGGGCCATCTGCACGAGCTGCTCCTGCTGCGAGGTGATGCTCACCAGTGGGTATCCATCTTGGACAAACGCCATTCTAACGACCGAGACTGCAGTAATATAGGTCTGTTTCCCTATTTCCTGCCTCAGCCGTAAAGGATCACGCTTGTCCAGAGAGGAGTGAGTCTTAGATTCCTCCCTAACCCTCCTGCCACCTGTCTTTGACATCGAGGGGGTCTGTGTATCCCCTTCGACCTGAGGCAGTTTCTTTTTGGAAGTCTTGAGCTCAAGCCCTTTTGATTCCCTCCACTTATGCTTAGGAAGCCATGTTTTCCTTCCTTTTGCTTCTGTTCCTTGAGAAGTTTCCTCCTCTGAGCCCCAGACAAGGCCTTAATCCTAACCTGGTCCAACTTCTCTGTTACAGTTCCCACTTCTTGCTCAGGTCTAGACCCTGATTCAGAAGTAGGAGTGCATTCCATCGGTCCTGATTCCGATGGCTGAGTATCTGAGGTCTCAGATTGCCCCTCAGATTCTTTTAAAATACTTTCTTTCTCTGTGTTCATCTTAGTTCCACGAGATTTGTGGATTTTTATGGTCCACACCACGATAACCCCGCGCGGTGCAGGGCTACTTACTCAAGGAGGTCGCCCGGTATCCCTGAGGCTCCGTTCGAGACACATCCACCGATGTGCAACGCACTCCTCGGCACGGATCGCATCACATCTTGGGTTGGGAAAGGAATTGGACTGGAAGAGGATAAGAAAGACGGGAAGTTGTGGGACACGCTTGGTCTGATCCATCAGTGGAGGCCTTTCCGGCAGTAGGTTCTCTACCTTCGGTATAGCCCTCTGCTTCACACGGATACGCAAGCCTCTCCACCCACACAGACAATGCTTCGTCAAGGTGGTGTCCCCCGGAGAGGCCCCAGGGAGGACTCGAACCTCCACGGCGAGCAACCGCGGCACTAATTTATTGACCGCACAATGAAACATCAAGACACTATCAACCATAGAGTAGGAACAGTAGTTATTTAGTTCAGTCGGCACAAAAAAGGAAGTCCGTCACTCTACATGATTCGAATTTCAAAGAGTTATGTTGACAACGAATATCTAGCGTTTTGTTCGTTACAACGTTGGCTGTCGCAAATGTTTTAGCGTTTTATTGTCAGCATTTTCTCATTTACAAGTACTTACTAGTATATCGTCCTGACATAAATAAATAAGTCTAGTCAAGGTAATAAAACATCTTTCATAGAAACAATGAATTTTTATTGTGCTGACATTTTCTAACAATATTTCCAAACCGATTCTCCATTCCACTGATATAAATTGAAATCATCGTAATTCGCATCAGTTTTAATGTGTCTGTAACTAGATTTTCAAATTAATATTGAACATAAAACAACTATGCCGTCTAAAATATCATTGGCTACTACAAACTTTTTCACAATTGGTCGGCTTCATTTCCGCGTGCTGACAACTGTTAGTTGCCAACAGTACCAGCTAGGCCTGTGTTGGCGATTGTAAAATTTTACCAAAGTACCTATGCGTTGGAGACTTTTGGATGAAAATTCCCTACGTCTGGCAACAATGGTGGTGGGGCAACAACAGCGGGGCTCTCCTGCCTAGTACACTGTCGTGCAAGGCAGGCCAGCTGCGGCATTACCCCAGGAGACTTACATAGGTGTTGCTAAAAATTAAAATGAAAAACAGTTTATATATTTTTTTGATGACGTTACAGCGTTCATTTAATGAAATAAATCGCAATTTGCGATCACTTATGGCATCACTGTACTAGGTTTAGATGGCATACCAAAGGGCGAAGAATGAAAATTTATGCCCGGCCGGGATTCGAACCTGGGATCTCCTGCTTACTAGGCAGGAGGCTGTGATAATAGGAAAGAGACAGCGTGGCGGATGGAGATTTGGGTGTGGCGGGGCCGCGGTGGAGTAGCCGAGCGGTCTGAAGCGTCTCGCTGCGGAGCGCGCGGTTGCTCGCCGTGGAGGTTCGAGTCCTCTCTGGGGCATGGGTGTGTGTGTTTATCCGTAGGTTAGTTTACCTAGGTTTAAGTAGTTTGTAAGCTACGGACTGATGACCACGCAGTTTGGTCCGATAGATTTACAGATATTTGAAAATTTTTGGTGTGGCGGGAGACGTGCAGCGAAGAGTCCTCTGCAGTAGGGCTGGTCACTGTGTCCTCGGTGGCGGAATGGTCAACGCGTCTGCCTAGTAAACAAGAGATCCCGGGTTCGAATCTCAGCCAGTTACAAATTTTATTCGCCGCCCTTTGGTATTGCATCTAAACCTAGTACAGTGATGCCATAAGTGATAGCAAATTGCGATTTATTTCAAAAAGAGTAAAATAAATTAAAAATCGATACCCGCAAGGGCAAGGACTAGATGGTTTTATTGACAGGTGACGGGCTAGTTCACCAGTAACCTACATATACGAGGGATGGAACTTAAATAGTGGCTGTGGAGACACTGCAATGCGATCTACTATTGTCGCTGATAGCACACGTTGTTGACATAACTACTTTACCTCCGAGCAAATAGACTCGCCCGTCCCACGTGACTAAATAGCGCATTTCCTGTCAGAGAGGAAACAGTCTGTAGTAATCGACGGTAAGGCATCGACTAAAACAGAGGTGGTATAGGGCGTTCCACGGCGTTCCTCTGCTGCTCCTTATTTACATAAACGATTTAGGGGAAAATCTAAGTAGCTCTCTTAGGTTGTTTGCAGATGACGCCGTCATTTACTAGTAAGATCATGTATAGATCAAAACCAACTGCAGAACGATCTGTATAAGATATCAGTTTAGTGTAAAAATTGGCAATTGACTCTAAATAATCAGAAGTGTGAAGTCGTCCACATGACTTAGAAAAGAAATCCGTTAAACTTTGTTTACAATATAAATCAATCGAATGTGAAGGCCGTAAACGCCACTAAATACCTAGGAAGAATACGTAGATAATGTCGTAGGAAAGGCGAACCAGAAACTTTTTTACTTTTTTTTTTCTTTCTTTTGAAGTAATAAAGAATGCCTATATGCCTGCGTACGAGCCCTAATTTCAATTGTCTTTGTGATCACTATGCGAATTGTAAGTAGATGGCAGCAAGATCGTACTACACTCAACTTCAAATTCCATTGTTCAAATGTTTGTATAGCTTATGGGACTTAACTACGGTGTTATCAGCCCCTAAACTTACAAACTACTTATGAACTAACTAATACTAAGGACGGCACAAATATCCATGCCCGAGGGGGGATTTGAACCCCCGACCGTAGTGACCGTGCAGACCGTGACTGGAGTGCCTCTATCCCCTCGGCCACCGCGGGCGGCTTCAAATTCCAGCACTTTAAATTTCCTCAGCAGAAATTCACGAACGTCTTTTTTTTTTTTTTTTTTTTTTTTTATTTTTTTTATTTTTTTTTTTTTTTCCTCCAAGCGATCGCCAATTGAGTTGCCAGAGCATTTCCGTGACGCGTGAATTGGTCGAACCTACCAATAAAAAACCTAGCTGCTCGCCTCTGAACTGTTTCTATGTCTTCCTTTAAACTGATCTGCTGCGAGTCCCGTTCTTATTTGGAGTATTGCTGCCCAGTGTGGGATCCTTATCAACTGGGTTTGACGGAAGCCATCGAAAGAGTCCAAAGAAGAGCCGCCGTTTTGTATTGTCGCGATACAGGCGAGACAGTGTCACGGAAATGATACAGGATCTGGGATGGAAATCATTATAACAATGGCGTTTATCGCTGCGGTCAATCGCCAGCATTCTCCTCCGAATGCGAGAATATATTGTTGACCGCCATCTACGTGGGTAGAAATGTTCTTCAGAATAAAATACGAGAAATCAGAGCTCAAACGGAGAGATTCAGATGTTCTTTCCTCCCGCGCGCTATTCGAGAATGGAATGGTAGATGAATAATATAAAGGTTGTTAGATGAAACCTCGGCCAGACACTTAACCCAGTGGGCCACACCACCAGGCTCCTACACCATAGGCCTCAGAGGCCTACACAATATATAATAATGGAAAACTCTTTAAGAAATTCAATGCCATGATAAGGATGAGGGTATAATACATTAAATAAACTTGAATAACATAAAAGAAATATACATTTCCTCAAGAAGCCACAAAATAAAATAACCAAACTATCATAAATTAAATAATAGTTGTCTAAACTTCATATAACGCAAAATATCCATCATATTCGAAAACCACGTACAATTAATAATGTTTAAAATTAAAGGTGGTGTCAGAAAATTCAGCGGAAGTTTCTCATTTTTACCGGTATAATTTTGACTAATTTTTTGTGGTGCTGACCACACACTGGCAACTTACAGAAATCACACTGCATTTTTGATTTCCTTTGTATTTTTGTAGTCACAAAACTTACAGCAAGTTCTGTTGGGAATAGCTCGTTGCTCAATTTCTTCACGAGCTGCCTCTGCAGGTGGAGTCATGTTTAGGCATCTATAAATACTGCCCGTAGGTCACGGGGAGTTGGTATGTCAAGCCTAGCCTTCATCCAGGGTGCTGTAAGGTGTTCAGAAAGAGTCAACATAAACTCAAATCGAGACAATTCTTTTGTTTGACCGTTGTGTCTCCTTTTCCCTTGGTTTTTGTAAAATTATGGAGGCCTCGGAGTCCTAGTACTTTACCTGAACGAGCCGGCAGGGGCAGAAGTGTGCACTGTACACTGGCTCAGAGACAACTAACTAGAGCAGGCTTACATGCGAGTCACGTCCCGTCCAGCTCGGTTGGGAGGGATTAGACAGGTCTGAGTGGGCATCTGGGCCTCAGAAGCCCATGGTGTGGCGGGCAGCGTTAAATGTGATTTGCAGAGTATTCCTTGTGGTTGTAGATCTCACCGGCGGGCGCACAATCGAGGGAAACACTGTTGCTTGTGAACGAGCGGTCTAATGTGACGCTGTCATCCTAACACATTACATTCCTCCACGGTAGACAATCAGTGCACAGTATTACTGTTCGTTTTTGAAGCATCACCTGCGAAAGAAGTCGCAACACTTTCTGCTTAACCGACCCATCGTTTTGCACGACAATGCGCGGACGCATACAGCGCAAGTTGTGTCTGCTCTGTTCGGTCGATGGCACTGGGAAGTACAGTACCATCCAACGTTATTAAAAGAAAGGTTGGGCCCGAAGCGAGGAGTGCTGCTATTGGCTGGGGCTGTGACGTTACCGTAAAAGCAAAGCGAGGCAGCGGTTTGCGAGCAAGGGACTTGCAAACGCAAATGACTACTTATGACTGCTACACGTTATCATAAAATGATTTTCAGTAGTTGATTTACCTGTTTAGATGTTTGTAGCGGTTTAATCTTGCTATTAAAATATACTTTTCTGCAGGTGCAGCAGGTCTGTAAACAGTCCGAATAAGGAACGAATTGTGGTCATTATTTCTTTCTGAAACGGAAGCGAACTGTTTTTACTGCCTGTACGCATTTTTTCCACACACTAGTACAGATCCTTTAAAATTCTTTCCTGTACATCCTTGTGTATCCCAAAATCACATGATAATGCATTCTTGTTGATTCTTCTGGCGAGCAGGATCTCAAACCCATTATTTTCAGTTTGAAAAAAGTTTGCTGCTTCCGCTTCCTCGGACATTAAGTATCTAATGGCTTTAGCTGTTGTATTTGAAAAAATCTGTATAGTTATATAAAACCCTATCACGTTCTCTGCCCTCGTCACTGAGATGAATTGGTGACAATTTAGGACATAATTTCATCTCACTGCTATCTAATGTGAGAAGTCTTTGAATAATGGATTAAACAACAAAATTTTCCGCTTGGAAGCCTGATTCCTTCGTCTGAAAAGTGGTTCCTCATCAACTGAAACCACCCAGATTCTTATATTTACATATTGTGGGTTTGAAAAGCATAAACCTGTCTCTGTGACATTAAGATCTTTCCACACTGCTCGATTTTTTGTGCCAAGATCACATACTACCGCAACAACACTGTAGCCAACATCTTGAATGGAGCAGAAAATACCGTTCATCAACAGTTACTTGTCTGTCAGAATCATAGTGAATTAGTTGCTTCGACCCATAAAACAAACCGCGAACCATAACAAATAACACGTTAGTGTGCAGCCCTTCAACACGATCTTCGACAGAATCATACGTAACATTGCTGTTTGCGTTCATTTCATCGAATGAGAACAAACATAGGCCACACGTTCAGATGTAGACAATACAGTTTACTGGCCTTTCATTAACTGCAAAACATCTCTAAGCAAACCAGGAAAGCACCTAAACGAGCGTGACGTCTAGCTTTTCAATGGTGACACTCCTGGAATTGGGAAACCAACCTGATTTCTCAAAAACAAATAACACTTCCTAGATGTAGGGCGGTGTGTAACTGCTTTGCATATGTCTCATCTTTGCTACTTTGTTTTTTCCCAGGCATTTTGAGTTCTGGAAACAGTTTGTCTAATATTTCTGTCACCTTATCCTGCACAAGTTTCTTATGACACTTTTAATGGCTTTCAATTTTTCTTTCAGAGACTTTTGTCTAAACCAAAGGTTTGCACACAAAGCAGACAGCCTGCGATTCCTACCTTCTAATTCTTCCACATGTTTGGTAAATTCTCTGATACGTTCACTGTCAATTTCACACTCGACTGTCGTAGTTGTCTGGTCTATTTTTTTGTTTTTTGGGAGACATATTACCTAAATGTTCAAGTGCATTCTTCATTGTCTTCCTTGCTTGCAACATACCTGCACTATTTGTGAAAACTGTATCTTCTGCACTCAAATCACTAACACTAGGAACACTTCATGGAATGTTTACACTCGGCACTGTGTCCGGTTAAGGCACTTTCCTCCGCAGTAAATTGAGAAGTTCCGTTCACAACTGACGGAGGTAATCATCGTGTGTGCAATGTATCGAATAAATTGTTGACGTTGCAACAATGAAGCAATCTTTCCTGTGACACTTCGTAATCCACAATTACTGAAGCTGAATGTCTTTCGAAAACGAATGATAGCTTACATACGCTCCTATTTTTCTTTCTACTGTTAGACAGGCACCCTATTACAGCACAGACGGGCATTTTAACAGAAAACCGCAAGTAACACCACAAAATCAAACGAACAACACAACCATAATACGCGCCTCGATACATAAGTGTATCCGCGCGCCACCGCATGCCTCTACAGTAACGTCATGATCAGAATGGCGACATGTTTAAAGATCTGCGCTGACAGTTTGGGCCACCCCCTGAAAAGGATACCATCCACCATACTCCCCTGATTTAAGTCAATGTGACTCCGATTTTATTCCGAAGATGAAGGAACCACTTCGTGGCATTCGCTTCAGAACTGTTCCAGAGAATCGTGCATATCCGGTCAACGCAGGGCACTGCCGCTAGTTATTACGTATAACTTAGGGTCATACCTGTCATTTTCTATACCTAGATTTTCATAGCTTTATATGAATTTTAAAAACAATATTCGATTGGAGCTGGTAAAAAAAAGTGTCGAATTTTAGTGTTAGACAGTATCGGAACACAATTTTAATTTCATTGAAAGTAAACTTTGACATTATTCTCACAATAATACGAGGTACGTCCACAAACTAGGTTCCGTTTAGTTATATAAAACAAACGTGTACAAATACAGAGAAAACATTTATTGTACAAACATCTACAACTGATAAACTATTTTTCAATATGGTACCCTTAATTTTTTACCCACTTGTAGCGTGGCAGTTGGTTTTGTATGCCTTCTTCATAGAAAGTTGCCGCCTGCGTATTCAACCATGTGGTAACATGTTCTTTCAGCTCGTCGTCATCGTTGAAGTGTAGATCAGCAAGGGCAGATTTTAGGTGTAAGAAGAGGATTACTGCAAGAAGTTTTTTTTTTTTTTTTTTTTTTTTTTTTTTTTTTTTTTTTTTTTTTTTTCACGAAAATGCCCCACCTCAGACGGCGAAAGTGACGTAACAACTCTTACGGGAATTTCACTGGGACGTGTTTGATCATCCTCCGTACACACCGGACCTCGCGACTTTCATCTCTTCTTACATCAAAAATGCGTCCTTAGTGATGATAAGCTGAAAGAACATCTTACCACATGGTTGAATACGCAGGAGGCAATCTTCTATGAAGAAGGAATAGAAACACTTTTGGTACGATATGACAAGTGCCTAAAAAATTTCGGAAGCTATGTAGAAAGTAGTTAAACAGTTGTAGATTTTTGTACAATAAATACTTCTTCTGTATCTGTACACGTATATTTTGTATAACCAAACGGAACTTACTTTGTGGACATACCTCGTACATTTCTGCGTGTAAATCTGCAGGGATACTCTGTAATTCATAGTTACGTGCTTGGTAGAAGGGTCTTTCTCTGTTAAGTGTTGCCCGTTTTTGTGAAGAGAAGCATCAAGTTCCATATCGGGGTGGATAAAAACTCGCCACTGGCGTTCGTGTGACCTTGTGAAAGCTGGCCTCAAGGGGAACATTAAGGGCGTAACTACCTCTGTCGTCAAGGCGACGGAGAACCGCAGATACACGCAACGGCTACCGACGGAGACTGCTCTCTGTCTCTCTGTCTCTGTCTCTCTCTCTCTCTCTTTCTCTCTGTCTGTCTCCCCTCTCTCTTTCTCACATACAAATTCTCTCTCTCTCTCTGTTGGCGCCAAAGCACTCTTCCGGTCGCCTAAATAGATATGGACAAAGCACAGGCCAGCACTTGGTGTATGTTTTAACTGTATAAAAGGTAGTTCACTTCATTGGTCTTATCTGGGTAAATTTTTCTTCTTGTTCGAACATCAGATGATATAAAAAATAAAACCAAATGTTCAAATATATATAAATCTAAGGGACTTAACTGCTGCGGTTATCAGACCAGAGGCTTACAAACTACTTTAACTAACTTAAGCTGATGTAATAATGATTATGCAGCCAAGATCGCATTTTTCATTTATTATGTGAGCGGTTTCGGCGAACTCGACGCCATCTTCTGACCTGTAGTAATTTACATAATTTACATAATAAATGAAAAATGCGATCTTGGCTGCATAATCATTATTAAACAAGTATAGATCGCCCCACTTAACTATGAGTTCCTTATTAAACTGATGTATTCTAAGTACAACACACACACACAAACACACATGCTCGAAGGGAGAGTCGAACCTCGACGGCGAGCAACCCCGCGCTCCACAACAAGGAGCCTTAGAGTGCTCGACCGCTCCACTGCGACAAAAGTTATATTACGTGGGTCTCTTGTCAGTTTATGATTGTATTACTGGTAGATTCTGAGTGAATAGAATTCATTAACTGAGTCTCTAAGCGGAGTTGTAAATGGGGCATACTTATTGCGATAGAAATATAATTAACTTGGCTTTCATGCATTTCTTTCCAGATGATTTTCCTGTGACGACCTCGGTGTATTAGCAATCACTGCTGATGTTGTCCCCCGACTTATATGCAGTGTTGTGAGCGTCAGTTTTATAACGGGACACAGAGATGACAGTTGGGGGTGCTTGGATTGGATCTACTAGTGCTAGGGCAATACAAAGCAGGTCCGTGTCTGTTGATTTTCGGAGGAAATGGATTCTTCATGCATCAGCACAATAAGGTCACGCCATAGCCCTTAAAGTTCCTCTCATACAGAAACACGTTTTACACGTAGTCTCCGCTTCCTGAGCTCAACTTAAAGAAGCTGAAAATTACAAGAAACGTTCAGATATTGTTTGCTGTTGCGGGAAGTTAGAACAGAGAGAGCACTGTTTAACAAAATGTATTTTTTGCAATACATAGAACTTTTCATAGGCTTAAAGTGCTCTATGGTAACGGATAAGTGTTGTCACAGATAAGGGTACATCTTTCATGAAGTCAAAATTAATTGAAGTAATTTATCCATTTCAGAACTGTTCAGATTATAAATTAATAGAATTCAGCAACCAGTTGCTTGTGATTACTATTTTTTATTTTATTTTTGACGACCGGTTTCGAGCGCTTGAGTGCCCTTCTTCTGGTCTATTTTAGTATTATTGCTTAATGAATGCACATGCTAGTAGGAGAATAGACACTAAAATTAATTTCCTTAGACCTATGTATTTAAAGATGTTACATCTGCGAGAAATGATGTTGCTTACCACCAATCAAGAAAAGGAAAATATTAACTACACGGCAGAGACATGACCAATAATTCATAGAAAGTTCAATCCTGATCAGAGAATCAGATCAGTACATCAGCTAGTTCAGCTGATTTCTTTTAGTGCTCATATAAATGACTCCACATTTTTCATTATTCGGGGTCATGACAGTTGTTCGTGTGCTAAAGATAATTATCTCATTATTTAAATAGAAGATACTTACTTCTACTAAAAATATATAATATACTAAATTCAAGACTGGGACTTTACGTTTTTTTAGAAGAGTTGTGGTTGAAAGTTACTGATGATTTATCAAAAATGTTTCACATGTTTGTATAGCTTATGGGACTTAAATACGGGGTCATCAGTCCCTAAACTTACAAACTACTTATGAACTAACTAACACTAAGGACGGCACAAATATCCATGCCCGAGGCGGGATTCGAACCCCCCCCGACCGAAATGGCCGTGCAGACCGTGACTGGAGCGCTTCACCCCTTGGCAACCGCTGATGATTTATGAGAAAAGGATAGTTGAAGAGTTATAGTACACAAGTCGATGTTTTATATGAATCGATATTGAGGAAGAGCAACGAGTAGCACCTTTGAAAACAATAACTAGCTTCAATACGGAAGTTTTGACAGGTTCTCTGCATGAGAACTTTGATGATTATTAAAAGTGACAATTTTCATGAAAAAGTTAGATCCTCTTTTTCCGTGTAAGAACCAAGCATTGGATTTTGAGAGTGTATACATGTAAAGTTAAACCAGATTTTCTATTTCGTTGGTGCACGGATGATACAGTGGGACGACATCGACGATCCCCACTTCCCTATATCAGCCCTGTTTTGTAGGATATAAAGGAAAGTCCCACCCCGATGAACCACAGACATTGCCGAGGTGGGGTGGCTTGCGTGCCTCAACGATACAGATAGCCGTACCGTACGTGCAACCACAGCGGACGGGTATCTGTGGAGAGGCCAGACAAACGTGTGGTTCCTGAAGAGGGGGCAGCCTTTTCAGTAGTTACAGGGGCAACAGTCTGGATGATTGACTGAGCTGGCCTTGTGACATCAGCTAATGTGGCCTTGCCTCACAGTAACTACGAACGGCTGAAAGTAAGTGGAAACTACAGCCGTTACTTTTCCCGAGGACTTTCAGCTCTACTGTATGGAAATATGATGAAGGCATCCTCTCGGGTAAAATATTCCGGAGGTAAAATAGTCCCCCATTCGGATCTCCGGGTGGGGACTACTCAGGAGGGTGTTGTCATCAGAAAATACAATACGGGCATTCTACGGATAGGAGCGTGGAATGTTCGATCCCTTAATCGGGTAGGAAAATTAGAAAATTTAAAAAGGGAAATGGATAGGTTGAGGTTAGATATAGTGGGGGTTAGAGAAGTTCGGTGGCAGGATGAACAGGATTTCTGGTCAGGTGAGTACAGGATTGTTGTTGTTGTGGTCTTCAGTCCGGAGACTGGTTTGATGCAGCTCTTCACAATACCCTATCCTCAGCAAGCCTCTTCATCTGCACATAAGAACGGCAACCTACATCTGTCTGAATCTGCTTACTGTATCCATCTCTTGGTCTTCCTCTGCGATTTTTTCCCACACACACTTCCCTCCAACGCTAAATTCACAATTCCTTGATGTCTAAGAATGTGTCCTACCAATCTATCCCTTCTTTTAGTCAAGGTATGCCAGAAATTTCTTTTCTCCCCAATTCTGTTCAGTACCTCCTCATTAGTTACGCGATCCACCCACCTAATCCTCAGCATTCTTCTGTAGCACCATATTTCAAAAGCCTCAATCGTCTTCCTGTCCGCACTGTTCATCGTCCATTTCTCACTCCCATACAAGGCAACACTCCACACAAATGCCTTCAGAAAGGACTTCCTAAGGCTTACATCAATATTCGAGGTTAACAAATTTCTCTTTTTCAAGAACGCTTTTCTCTCCATTGCCATTCTGCATTTTATATCCTCCGTACTGCGACCATCATTTGTCATTTTACTGCCCAAGTAACAAAACTCATATACCTCCTTTATTGCTTCGTTTCCTAATCTAATTCCTTCAGCATCACCTGATTTTCTTACACTGCACTCCATTACCCTAGTTTTGCTCTTGTTAATGTTCATCTTATATGCACCTTTCAGCACACTGTCCATTCCGTTCAATTGCTCTTCCAGGTTCTTTGCTGTATCTGACAGAATTACTATGTCGTCGGCAAAACGCAATGTTTTTAATTCTTCACCCTGAACTTTAATTCCTTCTCCAAATTTCTCCTTGCTTTCCTTTATAGCTTGCTCAATGTACAAATTGAATAACAATGGAGAAAGACTACAACCCTGTAGTAGTATAGCTGTGCCGGTTCCACCCCACTGAGATTCTACCCATGATGCATTGCGCGAGTACCGCTACCTCCACCCCTCCTCCCTCGGCCAATTGCCTGACCGCAGATCAAAGAATGCCGCCAAACTCGAACAATAGCGCACTTAAGGATGATTGATAGTTTACATTTAGGTCCTTTTGATTCGCTTGACCCCTCCTCCCTCGGCCAATTGCCTGACCGCAGATCAAAGGATACCGCCACAGGATGATTGATAGGTCTTCCTGGAAGAACGAAAGATGATTGACAGTTTACATTTAGGTCCTTTTGATTCGCTACTTGTCCGACTGCTTATCAAAGGACGCCGCCATAACGCACTTAAGGATGATTGACAGGTTGCAACACCTCCCTCAGCCACACACGACGCCCCGCCCCCCCGCCCCCCGCCCCCTCCACCCCTCGGTGCCGCCACCAGACAAGCGGCACCTCCGACAGGTCCAGACCTGTAGACCCCTCGACATGTCGGTACTCGCACCCTGGACCACACACCTGGCCGGTTCGACGCCCCCCTCCACCCCCCCCCGGCACTGCCGCCAGACAGGCGGCACCTCCGACAGGTCCAGACCTGTAGACCCCTCGACATGTCGGTACTCGCACCCTGGACCACACACCTGGCCGGTTCGACGCCCCCCTCCACCCCCCCCCCCCCCCGGCACTGCCGCCAGACAGGCGGCACCTCCGACAGGTCCAGACCTGTAGACCCCTCGACATGTCTGTACTCGCTCCCGCGACCCCTACTCGCTCGGCCGATTGCCTGAACGCTTCTCAAAAGACGCCGCCTTCGCCTCTGCCTCCGCCGCCGCCGCCCGCCGCCGACAGATGCTACCCCCTCCTCCTCCTCCTCCACGCTAGCGACCGGTTCTCAAAGGACGCCGCCACCCGCCCTACCCGCGAGAACAAACAATACCGCGACGATTGTCTTGACCGCACCGACACCGCCCCCACAGGCCGACCCCTGCTCTCTTTTTACGGCGACCGCGCTCCGACAGGTCAGCAGCCAATTACATTGCATATTTATTATTATTAAGCGCGCCGCAGCGATCCGTACGCCAGATCTCGATTTATGTAACAACAACAATTTCCGCCGTTTATTATTATTATTCTTGGAAAAAAATAAAGCTACCATAGTGTTCTTCGTATGCTTTAGAACAGAAATGCTTAGTTGGTCTCGTATACTACAGCATGTAGTAGTATTAAATATTAAAACTCGTATGCAAAATTTGCAAGTAAGAATTTACACTCCCATCTCTATCCACGCTCTTTGCATAGACTACAACCGACAGACGTGTTTAATAATAATAACAGCGCAGGTTACGGCAACGAACGCCACAAACTTACGTATCCATCTTAACATAAACTCTTTCGATATACAGAAACAATTCTAACGAAAAGAAAAGAAATGGTCCGTTTTCGGAATTCGACCGCAACCTTAGATCTATAAATGTATCTCTTCGTTTAGACGATGCAAGCAACAGCCATCGAACGGAATGTAACTTCTATGCCAACAACTCTTTCGATAAAACAGCAACAGCAGCGGCAGCAGCAGAAGGCGGCATATTGTTTATACAAAAATTCCAAATAACGAAAATCGGCAATGACAACTTCTCTAAATATACATCTGCAAGCACCGTCAAACTCGTATGCAAAATTTGCAAGTAAGAATTTACATTCCCATCTCTCTCCAGGCGTGTTTAATAATAATAGCGCAGGTTAGATAATAAACGCCACAAACTTACGTATCCATCTTAACATATACTCTTTCGATATACAGAAACAATTCTAACGAAAAGAAAAGAAATGGTCCGTTTCGGAACTCGACCACAACCTTGCATCTATAAATGTATCTCTTCGTTTAGACGATGCAAGCAATAGCCATCGAATGGGATGTAACTTGTATGCCAACCACTCTTTCGATAAAACAGCAACAACAGCGGCAGCAGCAGAATACGACATAGTGTTTATACAAAAATTCCAAATAACGAAAATCGGCAATGACATTTAGCACAAAGTCTCTAAATAAACATCTGCAAGCACGGTTAACAATCGTCCAGAACGCAGAGCGCTCTCTCGGCAGACTACATAAAAGAAACATATGCTAAGTGTTTAAACAAAAACACCTAAGTTACATATCCAAATGATCAAAACCTTCTATGCAGACGCACCATTCTGACAAGGATAGCTCGCAATGCATTTATTTAATGGAGCTGAGCCATGCCGAAAGTTCCGAAATTTAACACTCTCTCTCTCTCTTTAGCGATCTTGCCCTGTTACGTTTCCTTCTTCTTAGATCGAGGTATAACTGCGCATTCCGAGAGTTCGGGTACTTTAATTTTACCTCTTATTTCCTTGCTACAGCAGTACACATCCCATCTAAGAAATCTCTATGTCCTGTTACGATGCAAACTACATTTATCTGACACCGATATTCCAGCGCCCCAGAAGACATTTAATCCCTATTGTGCAACGGAGAGTCGAAATAAAAGAAAAATACGTGAAATAATTTACCGATTCCGACCGTCTACACTAAAACTTTTCGAAATTATTGGCCTAACAACACCCTTATTCGACAATACAGCAACCACAGAACCGAAGTTACCTGCCCAATGCAACACAGATTTCCAGCTCGACCCGCCCTTTACCCACAAAATTCCTACTCCGAACTAAGATTTATTATTTTAATTACAAGTAGATGTCCACCGCAAACGAAGACGCTAACCTACACGCCACAACACATGATTCTATATAGGACATGGAGTGCTTACAATTTTTGTTTTGTTTATTACAGTACAACTGAGTACATGCAACGTAATGTTCGCAAACACTTATATCGCAACCAACTCCCGCACACATCGATCATAACCTGCTCTCTAAGGAATGGATGGGAGTCACACACAGTACAAACACGTTTGTCGTGTGTTCCGCTAATTTCGGCCAGTACAACTATGCGAGACCAATCCCCCCGCCTGTTTACTGTAAAAGCAAATATTTTTCCCCACACTATCTGTTTAAACCGGGCTTGCACATATACAATAGCCTCCTTTTAAAAGCATGTGTCTTCGCCATATAACCCAGTTTTCGTTTACCCTTCTTCTTAGGACTTGTGGAATAACGTAGAAATTATCTACGTCTGTGGATAATAAAGTCCTGGAATGCTAAAAAAAAGTATAGTTCCTTGCTCGACTCTACAAGTAATTTACAGTCGAAACTAAAAAAAAAAACATAATGTCCGAGAGAGCGGTCAATTTTCTGGTACTCTTAATACCCAAGTATCAAATCTAAAAGCGTTTGCACAGTACAACGGCGCACTTTGTAAATACCGTATCTTCTCTTTTAGAACACTTAAACAATCTTCTTACACAATCCTCCATCCTGGTAATACCATCTTCTCGACCCGGCGAAAAAATAAAAGTCCTAACAATCAACTGCCTGGACTCTTTATAAAATCGACATCTTTGCTTACACCAGGGCTCGTGATTTTTCGACAAATTTATTTTGGTTCTACAATTCGACGCCAACCACGTTAAGCAGTCGTTTCCTCGCCCGCAACCACTTTGATATTGCTTCTCCCATCCGAAAGTCATGCTCGGATACGAACGCCACTCGGTTAAAGTATTGCCCAAAAATCCAGGAGATAGAAGCCATCTACACGAGCTGCTGCTGTAGTATAGATGGGAGCGCCTCCATTAAAAAAAGCATCGATTAGCTGCAGTTTATAAGGTATATACCCACAGGACGTATATATTTCCCCCTCCCCCATGTATTCCAGAAATAGTAACTTCGTCTTATCTCCAACGTTTGCAGTATCGAACTTGCGGAATTTACTACACACACACGCGCGCGCGCACTCCATTGGCTACAACTAGCGCACTTTAAGTAACGAAACTATAGGAGTTTTATAAAACACGTTGATTTTCGACGAAAGAATTATGATTTACCGCAGCAGGCATATCCGCTACGTAAACGTGTTGCACACCAGCCGTAAAGTAGCATACGATTAAACAGACGATGCTTCGACGAAAGATCAATGCACCACCAAAGTCAGTTTTCTTTACAGCTTTACCGTGACGTATATATTTAGGGTATATCGACACTTTTTACTTACATTCCGTCCCATCTAGCCTAAAGCACTCTCTGTAAGCGCCAAACATTTCCAACACAGTAACAGAACTACACCTTGCAGTCAACACGAACCTACAACAACAGAAGAATCTAGCCATTCCAACTCGTTTTTTGTCCCAACTAGCATGCTGCTAGCTATGTATACGTTCGTAACAACCCAGACAGAGCTATCCTAACATCCGTCGCTAACCCAGTACCAACTCTAAACAAGTTACCACAGATGGTGTTATAACCGTGATCAGTAACAGACAAGATCTCCCAGACACACAGCGTTTTAATAAAGTTTCGATCTCGCTCTCTCTCCACCCAATAACTACGTTGGTTGCTTGACCTGTCCCTAACATCCAACCACAACTTTGTTTCCAATGCATAGCCCGGCAGACAATATTTCTGGAACGCTCTCTATCAGCCAATAGACTATATACCTCGAGCATTCGCGCACAAATCACCATCGTATTCCACTCCTTCTAACAAATTATTACTCTCGATAAACATCTGTAAAAAAAATGAGCGACGTGCACACGCACAGAACAGCTAACAAGAAAAGATCTAGATCCAAGCCAAGTTCTTATAATCCTTACAAGCAGCAACGCAAAATAGTCTACACCATTTCGAACTAATGCAACACCAGATTTTTTTTAACGATCTCCAAGAGCAATCCTTTAGAGACTAAACATACGATTAAATGCACCTCCAATGTAGGTAACTAATCCTCTAACTCGATGTTTATCGAGCAAAGAACATTAATTTACCACTGCAATCATCTCCGATACGCTACCCAGAGAAGTCCATTCGTAAACACAGCTAAAAGAAGATATAAATGCCCCACATCCATGCTACGAAGTATCTATATGTATTTCCACAATTGTGGACCACATCTGCGTTGCATCGTATCGCACGACTAAACAGTTCGAAATAGGTACTTCGCGTAAGCTAGCATGCATAATCACATTCCATGTTATTTCTGGCTGTAGGCGAGTGCGGACCTGTTGACTCATCGTAGACGCCGGTTTGGAGCGTGTGTACGTCCTATACATGTAAACATACCTGTCCACGCTCGCACCTGACCCGGAGAAGTTTTCGGTTTAATTTTTCCTGGCCGCACCAGATTCCGAATACAAGAGAGCTATTTTCGCGAAGATAGATTTCCTCGCAGCTGACGCAAGCGATGTTTTTACCGTACGAGCAGTCGTTAAACTTTTATACGCAGATACATTTACAGACAGTAGGATGTGCGCAAATTTGCGATGTAGCTCTTACAGAAACGAAACATAGTTTTTTTAGAAATTCGATAAGAAGAAGAAGAACGAAATTTATACAAGATGAACCAATGTGCAATAAGTCAAACCCTAATCCATGCAGCAATGTACCGAGCAACATCGATTTAAACGAACGCTTTGCCTAACTGTAGAATAGAACAACACAGAATTACACCTCCCTAACAGATACTTTACCGAGGAGTTACTGCTATTTGCTAACAAGAAACATGTCTTCTGGTATCTTCTCCTAAACCCTATAAGACCGAAACTTTCTACTCGAGAAGCTAGACACAGAATACAAATCGTTCTTTATTATGTTCTCGAACTCCATTACGTATCTTCGCTTCCTCCTGCACCTTCGGACAATGCTTCTAGACGAGAACAATCGTGTATTTTAACTTTTCCCATTATTTCCTGGTTATAGCACTATGCGTCGCTATGTGTGTACGTTACCAACTCCTGTGGTAATTTCCGTATGGAACACTAGGTTTTACGATTATTGCAAACGATTGCTTGTTATTCCATCCGTTTTTAACTCTGCAAATGACTGTCTCCATTCCACCACATTTGGATGCAATGTAGTCCCTTCTCCAAACGATAATGCAATACGTTTTTCGTGTCTTCCGCTGTTTTCGGCCAGTACACCGACGCGTGACCAATCTCCCTGACTGTTTACTGTAAAAAGCAAATATTTTATAAGTCCCAGTCGTAACCAGATTTCTCCACACCCTCCGTTTAAGCCGGGCTTACACATATGCCATAGCTTCGTCTTTCTCCAGCATTAGTTTGTACTCGTCCTTTATGGCAGTTGCTTTAGCCATATATTCTAGCTTCCTTCTCTTGGTCTCGATATCCGCCATTTCCAGTTTTCTTTTCGCGCACATAAGACATTAACTGCACGTAGCGATGTAATTTCTTTAATGGGGGCGACTTAAGCCTATGTGATACATTTACTCTTTTCGCTGGACTTGCAGAGAGACATTGTTTGTAGGTACCAGACCTAATTCGGCGATATCTATATCTGGAGGCAGTGTGGAGAACAATGTTCTGGATTGGGAGAAGTATGTTTCCCCTGCATTAATGTAGCTTTTAAGTGTACTACTTATATCGTCTTTGCCGCTGCCAGTATTACGAATCTCCACCTAATTTACAGGTAAACAATGGAAACTAAAAGCTGACAGAACGTAACGTACAAGCTTTTATCGATCTGGAAGGTTTAACCTGTACACCGATCAATTTTCGGGTATTTTTATTACCCCAGTACACAAATTGCAGGACACTATTAAACACTACAAAGCATCTGTTGTCCCAGGTGTTTGTTATTCGCCCCCCACATGGTGGAGAAACACTTTGCAGATACCGTTTAAAAAACTTGCACAAGATCAAAAAACACTCTCCATCCGGTAATCGTATATCGTAATACCCCTGTTCTCGACCCAACGACGAAGTAAATGCTCAAATGCAGCAAACAGACATCTATCTCTCTTTTTAGGGTAATTTGGGTCACGGATCACAAAATTCACACAACAACCAGCGGTTTTATCCCCTAGTAAGACTCCAGGACGTTCTCCAAATTATGGAGAAAATATTTCCAGGCGAAGTACTACATAACCTCCATATAGGCGAGATTCTAGTTGGGTTCTTCGGGACTTGTGGTATAGAGACAAGTGCGTAGAATCGAATCCTGCATATGACAACGCGACGGTGGCGAGTTCCGAAGCGCAGCAGCTGGGAGGACCTCCAGGCTATAGCGAAGACACACATCCTCCGCAACTCCCACAAGGTGTTGTATTGGAATATATAAGGGATGGTTGGAGAAGCCTCCACGTCACATCCTCGAAACGCAAAGCATGCTCCTATAGTTTCGTTACTTAAAGTGCGCTAGTTGTAGCCAATGGAGTGCGCGCGCGCGTGTGTGTGTAGTAAATTCCGCAAGTTCGATACTGCAAACGTTGGAGATAAGACGAAGTTACTATTTCTGGAATACATGGGGGAGGGGGAAATATATACGTCCTGTGGGTATATACCTTATAAACTGCAGCTAATCGATGCTTTTTTTAATGGAGGCGCTCCCATCTATACTACAGCAGCAGCTCGTGTAGATGGCTTCTATCTCCTGGATTTTTGGGCAATACTTTAACCGAGTGGCGTTCGTATCCGAGCATGACTTTCGAATGGGAGAAGCAATATCAAAGTGGTTGCGGGCGAGGAAACGACTGCTTAACGTGGTTGGCGTCGAATTGTAGAACCAAAATAAATTTGTCGAAAAATCACGAGCCCTGGTGTAAGCAAAGATGTCGATTTTATAAAGAGTCCAGGCAGTTGATTGTTAGGACTTTTATTTTTTCGCCGGGTCGAGAAGATGGTATTACCAGGATGGAGGATTGTGTAAGAAGATTGTTTAAGTGTTCTAAAAGAGAAGATACGGTATTTACAAAGTGCGCCGTTGTACTGTGCAAACGCTTTTAGATTTGATACTTGGGTATTAAGAGTACCAGAAAATTGACCGCTCTCTCGGACATTAAGTTTTTTTTTAGTTTCGACTGTAAATTACTTGTAGAGTCGAGCAAGGAACTATACTTTTTTTAGCATTCCAGGACTTTATTATCCACAGACGTAGATAATGTCTACGTTATTCCACAAGTCCTAAGAAGAAGGGTAAACGAAAACTGGGTTATATGGCGAAGACACATGCTTTTAAAAGGAGGCTATTGTATATGTGCAAGCCCGGTTTAAACAGATAGTGTGGGGAAAAATATTTGCTTTTACAGTAAACAGGCGGGGGGATTGGTCTCGCATAGTTGTACTGGCCGAAATTAGCGGAACACACGACAAACGTGTTTGTACTGTGTGTGACTCCCATCCATTCCTTAGAGAGCAGGTTATGATCGATGTGTGCGGGAGTTGGTTGCGATATAAGTGTTTGCGAACATTACGTTGCATGTACTCAGTTGTACTGTAATAAACAAAACAAAAATTGTAAGCACTCCATGTCCTATATAGAATCATGTGTTGTGGCGTGTAGGTTAGCGTCTTCGTTTGCGGTGGACATCTACTTGTAATTAAAATAATAAATCTTAGTTCGGAGTAGGAATTTTGTGGGTAAAGGGCGGGTCGAGCTGGAAATCTGTGTTGCATTGGGCAGGTAACTTCGGTTCTGTGGTTGCTGTATTGTCGAATAAGGGTGTTGTTAGGCCAATAATTTCGAAAAGTTTTAGTGTAGACGGTCGGAATCGGTAAATTATTTCACGTATTTTTCTTTTATTTCGACTCTCCGTTGCACAATAGGGATTAAATGTCTTCTGGGGCGCTGGAATATCGGTGTCAGATAAATGTAGTTTGCATCGTAACAGGACATAGAGATTTCTTAGATGGGATGTGTACTGCTGTAGCAAGGAAATAAGAGGTAAAATTAAAGTACCCGAACTCTCGGAATGCGCAGTTATACCTCGATCTAAGAAGAAGGAAACGTAACAGGGCAAGATCGCTAAAGAGAGAGAGAGAGTGTTAAATTTCGGAACTTTCGGCATGGCTCAGCTCCATTAAATAAATGCATTGCGAGCTATCCTTGTCAGAATGGTGCGTCTGCATAGAAGGTTTTGATCATTTGGATATGTAACTTAGGTGTTTTTGTTTAAACACTTAGCATATGTTTCTTTTATGTAGTCTGCCGAGAGAGCGCTCTGCGTTCTGGACGATTGTTAACCGTGCTTGCAGATGTTTATTTAGAGACTTTGTGCTAAATGTCATTGCCGATTTTCGTTATTTGGAATTTTTGTATAAACACTATGTCGTATTCTGCTGCTGCCGCTGTTGTTGCTGTTTTATCGAAAGAGTGGTTGGCATACAAGTTACATCCCATTCGATGGCTATTGCTTGCATCGTCTAAACGAAGAGATACATTTATAGATGCAAGGTTGTGGTCGAGTTCCGAAACGGACCATTTCTTTTCTTTTCGTTAGAATTGTTTCTGTATATCGAAAGAGTATATGTTAAGATGGATACGTAAGTTTGTGGCGTTTATTATCTAACCTGCGCTATTATTATTAAACACGCCTGGAGAGAGATGGGAATGTAAATTCTTACTTGCAAATTTTGCATACGAGTTTGACGGTGCTTGCAGATGTATATTTAGAGAAGTTGTCATTGCCGATTTTCGTTATTTGGAATTTTTGTATAAACAATATGCCGCCTTCTGCTGCTGCCGCTGCTGTTGCTGTTTTATCGAAAGAGTTGTTGGCATAGAAGTTACATTCCGTTCGATGGCTGTTGCTTGCATCGTCTAAACGAAGAGATACATTTATAGATCTAAGGTTGCGGTCGAATTCCGAAAACGGACCATTTCTTTTCTTTTCGTTAGAATTGTTTCTGTATATCGAAAGAGTTTATGTTAAGATGGATACGTAAGTTTGTGGCGTTCGTTGCCGTAACCTGCGCTGTTATTATTATTAAACACGTCTGTCGGTTGTAGTCTATGCAAAGAGCGTGGATAGAGATGGGAGTGTAAATTCTTACTTGCAAATTTTGCATACGAGTTTTAATATTTAATACTACTACATGCTGTAGTATACGAGACCAACTAAGCATTTCTGTTCTAAAGCATACGAAGAACACTATGGTAGCTTTATTTTTTTTCCAAGAATAATAATAATAAACGGCGGAAATTGTTGTTGTTACATAAATCGAGATCTGGCGTACGGATCGCTGCGGCGCGCTTAATAATAATAAATATGCAATGTAATTGGCTGCTGACCTGTCGGAGCGCGGTCGCCGTAAAAAGAGAGCAGGGGTCGGCCTGTGGGGGCGGTGTCGGTGCGGTCAAGACAATCGTCGCGGTATTGTTTGTTCTCGCGGGTAGGGCGGGTGGCGGCGTCCTTTGAGAACCGGTCGCTAGCGTGGAGGAGGAGGAGGAGGGGGTAGCATCTGTCGGCGGCGGGCGGCGGCGGCGGAGGCAGAGGCGAAGGCGGCGTCTTTTGAGAAGCGTTCAGGCAATCGGCCGAGCGAGTAGGGGTCGCGGGAGCGAGTACAGACATGTCGAGGGGTCTACAGGTCTGGACCTGTCGGAGGTGCCGCCTGTCTGGCGGCAGTGCCGGGGGGGGGGGGGGTGGAGGGGGGCGTCGAACCGGCCAGGTGTGTGGTCCAGGGTGCGAGTACCGACATGTCGAGGGGTCTACAGGTCTGGACCTGTCGGAGGTGCCGCTTGTCTGGTGGCGGCACCGAGGGGTGGAGGGGGGCGGGGGGCGGGGGGGGAGGGGCGTCGTGTGTGGCTGAGGGAGGTGTTGCAACCTGTCAATCATCCTTAAGTGCGTTATGGTGGCGTCCTTTGATAAGCAGTCGGACAAGTAGCGAATCAAAAGGACCTAAATGTAAACTGTCAATCATCTTTCGTTCTTCCAGGAAGACCTATCAATCATCCTGTGGCGGTATCCTTTGATCTGCGGTCAGGCAATTGGCCGAGGGAGGAGGGGTCAAGCGAATCAAAAGGACCTAAATGTAAACTATCAATCATCCTTAAGTGCGCTATTGTTCGAGTTTGGCGGCATTCTTTGATCTGCGGTCAGGCAATTGGCCGAGGGAGGAGGGGTGGAGGTAGCAGTACTCGCGCAATGCATCATGGGTAGAATCTCAGTGGGGTGGAACCGGCACAGCTATACTACTCCCTGTCTTACTCCCTTTCCAACCACTGCATCCGTTTCATGCCCTTCAACTCTGACAACCGCTGTCTGGTTTTTGTACAAGTTGTAAATAACCTTACGCTCCCTATATTTTACTCCCGCTTGCTTCAGAACTTGAAAGAGTTTATTCCAATCAACATTGTCAAAAGCCTTCTCCAAATCTACAAAAGCTAGAAATGTCGGTTTGCCTTTTCTTAATCTACCTTCTAGGATAAGTCGTAAAGTGAGTATTGCCTCCCGTGTTCCTACATTTCTCCTGAACCCAAACTGATCTTCCCCGACGTCGGCTTCTACCAGCTTTTCCATCCTTCTGTATATAATTCGTGTTAATATTTTGCAACCATAACTTATTAAACTGATGGTTCTGTAGTTTTCACACCTGTCTGCACCTGCTTTCTTTGGAATGGGGATTATAACATTTTTCTTAAAGTCTGAGGGTACTTCGCCTGTCTCATACATGTTCTACATCTACATCTATATCTACATAGATACTCTGCAAATCACATTTAAGTGCCTGGCAGAGGGTTCATTAACCAATTTCATAACTTTTCTCTACCGTTCCATTCTCTAATAGCGCGGGGGAAAAAAGAATACCTAAATCGTTCCGTTTTCGATCTGATTTCTCTTATTTTATTGGGATGGTCATGTCTCCCTAAGTAGGTGGGTGCTAGCAAAATATTTTCAAATTCAGAACTAAAAGTCGGTGATTGAAACTTCGCAAACAGATCACGCCGCAATGAATAACGTCTTTCTTTTAATGATTTCCACCCCAATTCGCGCAACATTTCCGTGACGCTTTCCCCCCCGTAACGTGATAAAACAAAACGAGCTGCCCTTCTCTGAACCTTCTCAATATCTTCCGTCAGTCCCACCTGGTGAGGGTCCCACAAGGGGCAACAGTACTCCAAGAGAGGACGCACAAGTGTGATGTAGGCAGTCTCTTTGGTGGAGCTGGTGCATCTTCTAAGCGTTCTGCCAATGAAACGTAACCTTTGGTTCGCCTTCCCCACAATATTTTCTATGTGTTCTCTGCAGTCAAAGTTGTTCGTAATTGTAACTCCTAGGTATTTGGTAGAATTTACGACCTTAAGGTTTGACTGATTTATCGCGTAATTGAAGTTCAGCGGATTTCTTGTAGTGGTCATGTGTATTACTTCACACTTTTCTTTATTTAGTGTCAATTGCCAATTTTCGCACCAAGTAGAAATTTTGTCTAAATCGCTTTGCAGTTGCTTTTGATCCTCTGTTGACTTCACTGGCCGATAAACGACAGCATCATCCGCGAACAGTCTAAGGGAGCTATTCAGATTATCTCCTAAATCGTTTATAAACACGAGGAAGAGTAGGGGACCTATAACGCTTCCCTGTGGAACGCCAGATATCACTTCTGTTTTACTCGATGACTTATCGTCAATTACAACGAACTGTTCCTTTCTGATAGGAAATCGTGAATCCAATCGCACAATTGGGGAGATATTCCATAAGCACGCATTTTCATTAGAAGCCGCTTGTGGGGTACAGTATCAAAAGCCTTCCGGAAATCCAGAAATATGGAATCGATTTGAGATCCCTTGTCGATGGCACTTAACACTTCATGTGAATAAAGGGCAAGCTGTGTTTCGCAAGAGCGATACTTTCTGAATCCGTGCTGACTATTGGTTAATAGGTCGTTCTCTTCGAGATAGTACATAATATTCGAACAAAGTATATGTTCCAAAATCCTACTGCAAATCGACGTCAATGAGATAGGCCTGTAATTTTGGGGATCACTCCTATTGCCTTTCTTGAATATTGGAGTAACTTGGGCAACTTTCCAGTCTTTGGGTACGGATCTTTCGCTGAGTGATCGGTTGTAAATTATAGCTAAGTACGGAGCTATTGCATCAGCATACTCTGAGAGGAATCTAGTTGGTATACAATTTGGCCCGGAAGATTTATTTTTGTTTAGTGACTTAAGTTGTTTTACTACTCCAGGAACATCTACTTCTAAGTTTCGCATGCTGGCAGCTGTTCTTGGATTGCATACTGGAGTGTTCACTTCGTGTTCTTTGGTGAAAGAATTTCGGAAAGCTGTGTTTAGTAATTCTGCCTTAGCAGTACTGTCGTCGGTAGTATTACCATTGCTATCGCGTAGTGAAGGTATTGTTTGTGTTTTGCCGCTAGTGTACTTCACATATGACCAGAATTTCTTTGGATTTTCTGCAAGATTACGAGACAGGATTTCGTTGTGGAAACAACTATAAGATTCTCGCATTCAAGTCCGCGCTAGGTTGCGAGTTTCAGTAAAAGATTGCCAGTCTTGCGGATTCTGTGTCTTTTTAAATTTTGCATGCGTTTTTCTTTGTTTCTGCAACAGTGCTCTGACCTGTTTTGTGTACCACGGGGGGTCAGCCCCCTCTTTTATTAATTTATTTGGTATAAATCTCTCGATTGCTACTGATATTATGTCTTTGAAAGTAAGCCACAACTGATCTACACTCGCATTTTTAGTTTTGAACGACTGGAGACTATCAATCAGGAAAGCGTGAAGCGAATTTTTATCTGCTTCATTGAATAGATATATTTTTCGTTTATTATTGGTGCATTTGGAAATTTCGATATTCAGTCTCGCTACTACAACTCGATGTTCGCTAATCCCTGTATCTGTTTTGATGCTCTTTACTATCTCGGGATTATTTGTTGCTAGGAGATCAAGAGTATTTTCGCAACCACATACTATTCTAGTGGGTTCCTGAACTAAATGTTCGAAGTAGTTTTCAGAAAAAGCATTCAGAACTCGTTCGGCGATGTTTTATATTTGCCCCCGGTTTTGAATACGTAATTATGCCAACATATCGAGGGTAAATTAAAGTCGCCACCGATTATAACAGTATGCTTCGGATACCTATTTGAAATATGATTCAAGCTTTCTTTGAACATTTCTGCAACCGCATCGTCTGAGTCAGGGGGCCGATAAAAAGATCCAATTATTAGTTTATTTCGGTGGTCAGGTATAACCTCTACCCAGACCAATTCACAGGAAGTATCTGTCTCAATTTCGCTGCAGGATAAACCGTTTGTAACAGCAATAAACACGCCACCCCCTGTTTTATTTATTCTATCCTTTCTGAAGACCATTTGGCCCTTTGAAAAAATTTCGGCCGAATTTATCTCAGGCGTCAGCCAGCTTTCAGAACCTGTAACGATTTGAGCCTCAGTACTTTCTATCAGCGCTTGGAGCTCTGGAATTTTCCCAACACAGCTACGACAATTTACAACTGTTACACCAATGGTTTTTAGGTCTGCTTTCTTCCCGTGTCTGACCTGCCCCCTTTGAGACTGAAACTCATTTTGTGTATTCCCGAGGCCATCTAACCTAAAAAACCGCCCAGTCCACGCCACACAGCCCCCGCTACCCGTGTAGCCGCTTCCTGAGTATAGTGGACTCACACCATGTGAAACAGGTTTGTCATGGCTGGTTCTCCCAGAGACTTCAGTAGCTCTGAGGGAATATCATCTACTCCAGGGGCCTTGTTTCGACTTAGGTCTTTCAGGGATCTGTCAAATTCTTCTCTCAGTACAGTATCTCCTATTTCATCTTCATCTCCATCCTCTTCCCTTCCTACAATATTGTCTCGAAGCTCATTTCCTTTGTAGAGCCCCTCTATATACTCTTTCCACCTTTCAGCTTTCCTTTCATTGCTGAGAACTGGTTTTCCATCAGTGTCCATGATATTCATAGGGCTGTTTTTCATATCTCCAAAAGTTTCTTTTATTTTCCTGTAGGCTGTATCTATTTTTCCCCTATTTATACATTCTTCTACATCGTTGCATTTGCCTTCTAGCCACTCTTGCTCAGCCATTTTGCACTTCCTGTCAATCTCATTTCTTAGTCGTCTGTACTCCATTTTGCCTGTTTCATTTACAGCATTTTTATATTTTCTCCTTTCATCGATTAAATTTAGTATCTCCTGTGATATCCAAGGATTTTTTGTAGGTCTTGCCTTCCTACCCATTTTGTCCTCTGCTACCTTCACTATTTCATCTCTCAATTTTATCCATTCCTCCAGGTCCCATCTCCTTATTTTCCTACCTTTTATAGTTTCTTTAGTTTCAGCCTACAGTTCATAACCAACAAGTTATGGTCAGAGTCTATATCTGCCCCTGGGTACATCTTACACTGTAAAACCTGGTTCCGAAATTTATGTCTTACCATTATAAAATCTATCTGGTATCTCCCGGTGTCTCCTGGTCTCTTCCACGTATACAACCTTCTTTTGTGATCCTTGATCCACGTGTTTGTTATAACTAAATTATGTTCTGTGCAAAATTCTACCAGGCGGCTTCCTCTTTCATTCCTTTTGCCCAGACCATATTCACCTACTATCTTCCCTTCCCTTCCTTGTCCTACTACCGAATTCCAGTCTCCCATAACAATTAAGTTTTCCTCTCCCTTTATTGTCTGAATAATTTCCTTTAGCTCCTCATATATTTCTTCGATTTCCTTATCATCGGCAGAGCTAGTTGGCATATAAACCTGTACTACTGTTGTCGGTGTTGGCTTCGTATCTATCTTGACAATGATAATGCGATCACTGTGCTGGTCATAGTAGTTTACCCGCATTCCTATTTTCTTATTCATTATCAATCCTACTTCTGTGATACCCCCAATTGATTTTGTGTTTATAATCCTGTACTCACCTGACCAGAAATCCTGTTCATCCTGCCACCGAACTTCACTAATTCACACTATATGTAACTTCAACCTATCCATTTCCCTTTTTAAATTTTCTAATTTTCCTACTCGATTAAGGGATCTAACATTCCACGCTCCGACCCGTAGAATGCCAGTATTATCTTTCCTGATGATCACATCCTCCTGAGTAGTTCCCGCCCGGAGATCCGAATGGGGGACTATTTTACCACCGGAATATTTTACCCGAGAGGATGCCATCATCATATGTTCATACAGTAGAGCTGCATGTCCTCGGGAAAGGTAACGGCTGTAGTTTCCCCTTGCTTTCAGCCGTCCGCAGTAGCTGTGTGGCAAAGCCACATTAGCTGATATTACAAGGCCAGCTCAGTCAATCACCCAGACTGTTGCCCCTGTAACTACTGAAAAGGCTGCTGCCCCTCTCCAGGAACCACACGTTTGTCTGGCCTCTCCACAGATACCCCTCCGCTGTGGTTGCACCTACGGTACGGCTATCTGCATCGTTGAGGCACGCAAGCCACCCCACCTCGGCAATGTCTGTGGTTCATGGGGGTGGAGTACAGGATTATAAATACAAAATCAGTTGGGGGTATCACAGGAGTAGGAGTGATAATGAATAAGAAAATGGGAATGCGGGTAAACCACTATGAGCAGCACAGTGATGGCATTATCAATCTCAAGATAGTTACGATGCCGACAACAGTAGGTTGTATACGTGGAAGAGACCAGGAGACACCGGAAGATACCAAATAGATTTTATAATGGTAAGACATAGATTCCGGAACCAGGTTAGAAACTGTAAGACATACCTAGGGGCAGATATAGACTCTGACCATAAGTTGTTAGACATGAACTGTAGGCTGAAATTGAAAAAACTGCAGAAAGGTAGGAAAATAAGGAGATGGAACTTAGATAAATTGAAGGAACGTGAAGTTCTGGAGAATTTCAGAGGGAGATTTAGGCAACCATCATTGACAGAAACAGTGGGAAATAAAACAGTAGAAGAGGAATGGGTAGCACAGAGATGAAATAGTGAAGGCAGCAGAGGACAAAATAGGTAGAAAGACAAGACCTACAAAAAATCCTTGGATATCACAGGAAATACTAAATTTAATTGATGAAAGGAGAAAATATAAAAATGCAGTAAATGAAACAAGCAAAATGGAGTACAGACGACTAAGAAATGAGATTGACAGGAAGTGCAAAATGGCTAAGCAAGAGTGGCTAGAACTCAAATGCCAATCTGTAGAAGAATGTATAAGAAGGGTAAAAACAGATACCGCCTACAGGAAAGTAAAAGAGACATTTGGGGACAAGAAAAGCAACTCTATGAATATCAAGAACTCAGATGGAAAACCAGTTATCAGCAAAGAAGGGAAAGCTGAAAGGTGGAAAGAGTACATAGAGCAGCTCTACGAAGGAAATGAACTGAGAGACGATGTTGTAGGAAGGGAAGAGGAAGTAGATCAAGATTAAATAGGAGATACTATACTGAGAGATGAATTTGACAGAGCCCTGAAAGACCTAGGTCGGAACAAGGCCCCAGGAGTAGATGACATACCCTCAGACCTACTAAAGTATCTGGGAGAGCCAGCGATGACAAAACTATTTGAACTGGCGTGTAGGATTTATGAGACAGGCGAAATACCCTCAGACTTTAAGAAAACTGTAGTAATTCCCATTCCAAAGAATTCAGGCGCAGATAAGTGTGAAAATTACAGAACCATCAGTTTGATAAGTCATGGTTGCAAAATTGTAACACGAATTATCTACAGGAGAATGGAAAAGCTGGTGAAAGCTGACCTCGGGGAAGATCAGTTTGGATTCAGGAGGAACGTAGGAACCCGGGATGCAATACTCACTTTACGTCTTATCTTAGATTAAGGAAAGGCAAACCTACATTTTTAGCTTTTGCAGATTTGGAGAAAGCGTTTGACAATGTTGACTGGAATATACTATTTCAAATTCTGAAGTCAGCAGGGGTAAAATACAGGGAAAGGAGAGTTATTTACAACTTGTACAAAAGCCAGACCGCAGTTATTAGACTCGAAGGGCATGAAAGGGAAGCATCAGTTGGGAAGGGAGTAAGACAGGGTTGTAGCCTTTCTCCGATGTTACTCAATTTGTACATCGACCAGTAGGTGAAGGAAAGCAAGGAAAAATTTGGAATAGGGATTAAAGGTCAGGGGGAAGAAATAAAAACATTGCGTTTTGCTGATGATATTGTAATACTGTCAGAGACAGCAAAGGACCTGGAAGAGCAGTTGAATGGAATGGACACTGTGTTGAAGAGAGCATATAAAATGAACATTAACAAGAGCAAAACAAAAATAATGGAATGCGGTCTTAGAAAATCAGGCAATGCTGAAGGAATTAGATTAGGTAACGAAACAATGAAGGTGGTAGATGAGTTTTGTTATTTGGGTAGTGAAATAACATGCGATGGTCGCAGTATAGAGGATATAAAATGCAGACTGCCAATGGGAAGAAAAGCGTTTTTGAAAAAGAGTAATTTGCTAACATCGTATATGAATTTAAGTGTAAGGAAGTCTTTTCTGAAGGCGTTTGTGTGGAGTGTTGCCTTGTAAGGGAGTGAAACATGGACGGTAAGCAGTGCGGACAGGAAGAGAATAGAGGCTTTTGAAATGTGGTGCTACAGAAGAATGCTGAAGATTAGGTGGGTAGATTGCATAACTAATGAAGAGGTACTGAACAGAATTGACGAGAAAAGGATCGCTTGGTAGGACACATTCTTAGACATCGGGGAATCGTAAATTTAGCATTGGAGGGAAGTGTGTGGGGTAAAAATCGCAGAGGGAGACCAAGAGACGCGTATAGTAAATAGATTCAAGTGGATGTGGGTTTCCGTTCTTATGAGGAGAAGAAAAGGCTTGCTCAGGATAGAATAGGTTGGAGAGCTGCATCAAACCAGTCTCCGGACTGAAGACCATAACTAACTAAAGGAAAGTCTGTTTACACTTAAGTATTATGAAATTGTATATATTTATTTCGCGTATAAATATTACAATGTGATTCTTAAAATGTTTTTGTTTGTTTTCTGTATGTAAGGGCAGCGTCGTCGCCGCCGCAGCCAACATTGCTGTATCTGGCCGCTGTCACTTTTAACTGACGGCTATGGGGCTACGAATCTGGCTGCGCCTTCGCTATTGCCGCACGTCAATCGTTTTCAAAGAAAGAAGATTACGTAGATTACATTGTTACAGTCTTCATGATCTGTCGTACTGAATAGACGTTTCTTACTAGCAGAACTGATTTGGACTAGTACTGTTTCAGACGACAGTGAACGTATATTGCATTGAAAAGTATTTCAAGTGTGTTACGGAGATTTATTTAATGTGTGCTTTGTATCTACACTAAGACAAAAATCTGATTTTGAGAGGTTTTAATTCAGTCAAGAAGATTATTTAACGAATCAGTAAAATTTAAAATTGACTTACATTCAGCTTTGACGAGATAACTTATATTAATTGTGATTACGAAACATCGAGTTTAGCAGGCAGTGTACTTCAGTGTGTGAAGCTAAAATAACGATAGAAAATCACCTTGCTTGTGTTAGACATTGAGTAAATTTGAAGCAACTATTACTCCTGCCCCGCTCTTACAAGAACCTGACATTTAATTTTAGGAACTAATTAAAAGATTTATTTCTTTTTTCTAATTCGTACTGGTGGTGCGAGAACTTCGAATCGATAATATCACGATAATAATATCACGGCCAAATTTGGCAGTTAGTATTGCTAAGGAACAGTAAACTTTAAATCAACAACTACCTAGCAACTAACTGAAACTTTATTGTTGTCGTTGTTGTTGCGGCCTTCCGTCCGGAGACTGGTTTGATGCAGCTCTCCACCTTACCCTATCCTGAGCAAGCCTTTTCATCTCCTCATAAGAACGGCAATCGACATCCATTTGAATCTGCTTTCTATATGCATCTCTTGGTCTTAACCCACACACTTCCCTCCAATGCTAAATTTACGATTCCTCGATGTGTAAGAATGTGTCCTACCAAGCGCTCCCTTCTTTTAGTCAAGGTATGCCAAAAATTCCTTTTCTCACCAATTCTGTTCAGTACCTCTTCATTAGTTACGCGATCTACCCACCTAATTTCAGCATTCTTCTGTAGCACCACCTAAATTTAATTAAAGTGAATTATTTTCAGAAATAATATTCATATACGGACTTTACCAAATCAGTATGGAATTGAATTACAAATTCACCATCACCCGTACCCGGTCTCACCGCAATGGCGATCGGATACCGGAGTCCGACACGGTGCAATCGTAACTGACATTTCATCATATAGTCACAAAGAACGTCGTCCCAGCGCAGTGAAGTGTATGTGTGTGTGTTTTTGGGTGTGTTTACCACGTGTGACGAAGTGCATTATAAAGAAGGCAGATTCAGGACGCAGGGACGAAAACAGAGAAAGGAACCCGTGACAAAGAGTAAATTGCAAGACGTGTGTCAGTCTGGCAACCGCGAACAGTTCGGGCTCAGAGTGGTGAAAGAACCAGCTCCATTAAGGCGGTATTACACGACGATTCGCCGCGAAAGGCATAGGTCTAGCGCGACAGCCATCTAGCGGAGAAACACGTGGAACTACCTCGGAACCGTGATTATTAGCAGACACTATCCGCGCGCCGGAATAGAGACCAGTTCTAAACTCCGTGAATCCGCGCATGCGCACTAGCCAACACTAACGCGCGCATGCGCATAAGCGGATATTGCAGGAAGATTTCTGCTTGTTATTTGTGTACGACATTCGTGGTTATGACTGATTTGTGATTTCAGACTTCCGTGTTGCTGTTTTTGCCCGTTTTTTCAGTTATTAGATTTTGATAAATGCAGACTTTTATAGTAGGTGTTTATGAAAAGGCGTTTTTACATTGGTTGCTTCATACTTATGGAAATGAAATGGATCAGAGAGCCGTTAAGCTTTTATTCAGGCGTACAGGGAGGAAAGTTGTTTGTATAACACACACGATCCCCTTATCATAAGTTATGTCAGCAGTCGTTTCCTTCTCAATGATATACGTACAACTTTACAAACAGGAGCTTCAAAACAGAGCACGTCCTTCTTCAGTGCGGATTTCCGAGACTCATTTCTTTTATTAGCTGTGAGTATATTCCTCTGCCTTCCTTCTTTCCGGCCACAATCTGGTTTTCGTCGTTGTTGTGCCCTAAAGATTTATTGTCAGCTCCAAAAAAAAAACAAAAGTGTCCTGTGTCGTAATATAAAACTGTCGCGCTGTCTGAGGCTCCATGTCACGAATTGCGCAGCCGCTCCCGCCTAAGTTAAGAGTTTTGCTTCAGCCATTTGTATGCGTGTTGTCATTGGCATAAGTTAAATTAAGTAGTGTGTAAGTCTGGGGACCGATAACCTAAGTAATTTGGTCCTTAGCTACACAAACTTTGAACTTTAAGCTCACAGAAATAATTTAAATGCATGACGTTGCAGGAAATCACAGCTACCCTCAAGATCTTGTGTGGTATGATTGAACGATTAGACGAGCTCTGTTTTCTTGCGTGTTACTCCTGTCTACTGCGCGAAGGAATATCCGCCGTGCCTTTTGTTTAAAAGTTAGGTGAAGCAGTACGTAGTTCCAGATAATCACACTTGTGGCGCTGCTGCATAGGCGTACGCGTCAGGTGTATCGGGTAATGCGGCCTTTACGCGCAGTCAAGGCTAATAAATATAAGGCCGGATCCACGCATTGGACCCAACGTTGGCGCCAACAGTGTTCGTCCAATGTGTGGATCGGTGAAATAGCGTTGGAACCAACGTTGGCGCCAACGTTGGTACGGCTCCGTTGCTTGTCGGTATTTCGACCAAACATCAAAGGACGTTGGGCCAATATGGGTACGTCGTCCACACATTGGCGCCAACGTTTCATTGTGTCTTTGTCGTCTTCTCATCTCAAAACTGTTTCTTTCTTCGTTCGTTCTTCGTAGCCGTTTTAAAGTTTCGAAATCTCTTTGTAAATATTAGAACTGTATCAGAGAGTGATTAATTTGTGAAAGAAACGTCAAAAAACGAAATGCCACAGCAAAACTTAGGCGCGGACGGTGTAATTAAAAACTTTCTAGACTTTCAATACACTCCATTATTGAATTGAATTTTTAAAATTAACAGTACAGTACTTAATATTTCCTGTAAAGCTTTAAATATCATTTTGCAAACTTGATATTCCTGTAAAGCTTTAAATATCATTTTGCAAACTTGAAGCACTACTAGTGATATCAATTACATGGTTATTTAAAAAGGGAAGTGTAGGCTTCTAATATTGTCTCCTTTAGCAAGAAATCGAAGCATAGTGCCAAAAGAATAGCATCCCTCCAAAACATCTCTATTTTTTTTTTTCAATCATTTAAAGTTGGTCTAAGTTTTTATAATGTGTATTGTTTACTTGTAGCATATTTAAACAAAAATTAATGATTTCCTACCGTAATTAATGTTCGGTAGGAAGTGATACATCCGGCCGCGGTGGCCGAGGGGACTGAGGCGCTCCAGTCACGGTCTGCACGGCCACTACGGTCGGAGGTTCGAATCCCCCCTCGGGCATGGATATTTGTGCCGTCCTAGTTCGTAAGTAGTTCATAAGTAGTTTGTAAGTTTAGGAACTGATGACCCCGTAGTTAAGTCCCATAAGCTTAATAAACATTTGAACATTTTTTGAAGTGATACAACACCCCATCATCTTTTACGTATGTTTCCCACTTTGATTTACAATGACAAAATGTAATTATTCACACTCAAAAGCGTTAATGCATTGGCCGCGATTTGTGCGTCAGATATGTTTTCGTTGGCTCTCGACGAATTCAATTGAATATTGGCTCCAATGTGTGGATGCTGTCTCAAAAAAATTGGCCAATGTTGGCGCCAGCGTTGGTACCAATGTGTGGACGCGGGGTAAGGTTGGGCAGTAAGCGCTCTGCTCTGCCATTGCCTGGCGCTGTGACGTCACTGTCGAACTGCGCGCTACCAAACGGCCTGCACTGATTTAGTCCGCTATAGCTCGGAATGTGCATTTATATCAAGTTTTTGACGAAAGGCATTGTTTCTACCTGATATACAAAGTGCTATTCTGCTGTAAAATATTGCAGTGAAGACTGTTGGGTCATATTCTATCGTAGATTTACACGGTCCATATGATTAACATTATCACGTCACAAACATATTGACAATGTCTATAATACGAACTGCTGACTTTAAAAGAACAGGAATCTTTGAAACACTTTTTTTCCCGGAAAATCAAGTAATTCCGATTGTAGATTCCTTACGTAATCAGTGTCTTTGAAATGCTGTGAGTATATTCGAGAATGTGCATCGTTTACAGTGTCCTTCCTGTAGCATTTGGAGAGCCACACTTTCTTTAACGTTTCGTCTCGATGAAAAATATGAAACTATTTCAGTTCCCTTTGTGTTCCGCCTGTGGGAATTACAACCCGTCATAGCACAGCCTGGCACTGTATAAATAATAACAGAAGTATTTCTAAGAATTACAGCAGAAACGATAGCACGCGCGACAAGCAGTCGGGAAATCAATAGACTTTCCACTATAAACGTTTTACTTACAAACTATGAAGCGAAACAAACTATTTAACCCTTTAATTCCCAGTGTTGTTCCTCGACAACAACGTATTAAAAGCTGATTTATACCGTATTTTGTGTATCAGTCCTTAAAGTCGCACTATTGTTGATGAACAACATGCTTCTAGCACGCATTTTGCCGCTTGGTACGGCGTGTAGCCACTTCTGACACATTAATCTGTCCGTCTTGGAGTTTGTGTTGCGTTTCCGTCTCCACGTGGCTGAGAGTGTGAACGTGAGTGTGGTTCCTTTCATTTTATTCCAGCAGTAAATTGTCTTGTCTTTGGTGCTGTGGCAAAGATTATTGATCTGACAGTGTCAACAATCAAGAAATTAACGTCCCAAGTAATAAAATACCTCGATACAAACGTCTGTGTTACGCATGGAATACATAAGAAAACAATAGTTCGATCAAAAATTTTAAAACACGTATTTTTAAGTTTAGTGCACTGTATTAATACAAAAAACACTAAATTTTAATTTTTCCAGCGCTTGTGGGAATGAAAGGTTTAAGCAAATACAGCAGAAATGGTAACACACACGTTCACGAGTTAGAAACCAACACTGTAGAGTTGGCTACTGAATTGATGTTTCGCCTCAGTGAATCGAGTCAGCGAACTGTTCGACGGAGTCGAAACATGAATCGGCACTGTTTCGAAACAACGAATCTTGTGATTCATGTATCGAACGCTAGATACTGTTAACATGCGCTTTGCTGCCCGTCTGCCTGGGTGAGTTCGACACATCGCCCAGGCGTGCAACGGGTTTGAAGTTGTTCCCCTAACGCGCCACGCGAGATTTTGAATTATGCTACAGGTACCCTTCAACTGAGGTTTGAAAACTGGGATACCACCGAGAAAACTTGTTAAGTCCTTCGGTGTTTTGCGGTAGTTTCTCGTGAACTAAGCGTTGTTATGCATTGTTGCTACATCTGTGCCAGGTGAACGCATCTTTTCGAAGCAAGAGCAAATAATTTCAGTGAGACGAAACCGCATTCTGAGTAAGATGTTAAAAATAACGTCTTTTAATTTCAATTTAAATAAAACTGTAATTTATTCTCTTTTATTTGACTGACTGAAGATGAATGTGATTATTAGAATACATATCTGGACATTAAAAAAAATTATTTCAGTTTTGTGGTTTCGTCACGTAAATTGTGAAATGTGTTTCCCTGTGTTAATACTTGTAGTAATATCTGTTGACTGCATTAAATATGCTTTAGGAACAAATCTTAAATATTTTCTTTATATTGATTGGTTAGAAAGGTTATTTATTTCTGGATGCATGTAGATCTTTCTTGTTTTATTTAAACTTAATTATTGATTTTTGAAGGTTGGAAAAAGTTTCATGACTTTGGAATTTGAACATTACTATTTTGTGCTTCCTTTGTTACAATATTTGTTTGTATGAAAATACGAGTAATTAAGGAAAGGTTTACGCTTTAACACGATAGTAAATTCGTAGTGGCAAACAAATCCTGTGCCGTTCAATTAATTCTAGTGACTAGCGTATTAAAACAATGTTGATATTCCATAAATGTTTCGTATTTGCTGTATCGCCCTACTGCAGCTTATCGGCTCACGTGAATCAGCGGAGGTAGCAGGCACGTCAAGTGTTTCGAGTGCCGAAGCAGTGACTCGACTCACTAGACTCAGATGATCCGTATGTTTCGAAACAGTGAAATGATCCGAACTGCCCATCACTACAACACTGCGTATTGATGTTAGACTGTGGTTTTGCTCCCAGGTGTCCCACAATGACGTCATGCGCAGAACATTGAAAACGCGTTTCCTACAGCGCATCGCTTACTGCGCCCCCCTGACGCGCAGTGAGACTATATATAACGCGCCGTGTTAGGCAGTTGGAGCTAACTAATTTATACGGTGCGACTCAAGCAGTGCCGCCATTCACACCCACGCACACACACAGAGAGATTACCCCCTCCACCGCCCCCTCGGCAGTCTCTGCCCCGCCCCGCCGCTCCCCACAGGCCTGTGGGCAGACGAGACGCGCCCCTAGTGGGGGCGGCGGCTTCGCGACCTCGCCTCTTTGCGTGTCGCGCGGCCAGGGCGGCAGCCGCTGCCAGGAGGTGGCAGGCAGCAGGCAGGAGGTAGGAGACAGGAGGTAGGAGGTGGCAGGCAGGAGACAGGAGGCCTCCCTCAGGGGCGGCGGTGGCTCTGACCCCGGCGCCCCGGCCGTCCGCGCAGCCGCTACGGAAGTAGGCGGCCAGCAGCGCGCAGAAGGTGGCGCCGACAGCCAGCACATGTGAGCGCCGACTGCAGCACACTTCACACTACTTTAGCTCTCGTGACGTCACTACCGCTATTTCGATTGTCGACCTTTTCGAGCCCACGTAATCGTCCCCAGCGTAAAGTGCATTGGGGACGCCATATTTTTACTTTTCCGTACCATAGTTACGTGTTCTATGAAAGCCTGCAATAGCATAATGAGGCTTATCACCAACGCGTCACTGTAGGTATAGATTTGTGATTAAATCCGCCTTATACCCCTTGTTTTGTTTTAATTCCCGAACATGTTTCGGCTCGTATTGTGCCGTCTTCTGTGAGTGAGTGGGGGGGGGGGGGGAGGGATTGTCAGGCGCAATGTGGAGGTGGGATTTATTTAGTGTTTTCTTACATAATGATGTATGTTCGTTAAGTACTTTCTTACCTTGGGCTATTGCTTTCTGGATGTGAAGGTTTTCCTCTATTGTTAGTTTTGGAATAATCTGTAAATATAATTTTATATAGTAAAATGTTAATTATACCTTGATTAGAAAAGTTTAATTACTAACAGCTATAAAGCCCCATATCGTAATTAGGCTGCCTGGTCTCTTGTTCAAAAATTCAAATGTTTGTAGAGTCTATGGGACTTAACTACAGGGTCATCAGTCCCTACTGGTCTCTTGGATAAAAGAAAATAATTACGGAACAAGAGAACGCTTGATCGCAACTTCACAAAACATAAACATTCTTTTTAGACTGTGATTTATCAAAGCCAATGCTAGTTCTACAATTTACCATCCGTTATTTTTAGGATCACCGGTTTCGACGTTACTCAGACGTTATATTCTGATCTCCTATATTTCACAATGGCACTAAGTGACTCTTGTGCAACCATTGTGGACATGTATAGTGTAGATCAGTGCTTGTATTCCATGTTTGTAGTACTGAATACAACTGTACCATGAAAATTGTAATGAGAGGATATAGCTAAAGCTATATGAGATATGTCATTGTGGAGTGTAGGCGATCAGAAGATGACGTGATCTTGGCTGAAAACCTGTACAAAAAGCATTATTACAGGTTCAGTAATAATCTATTTTCTTATTACCGCTGTGCATGATAGGACTAAGCCTGTAAAGTTGCCCCAAACGTATTTTCCAGATTATGATGATGCCCCAAAAATGCGAAAAGCGTCACGAAAAATAAACCATTACAACCAAGACTATATTTTATTACAAACAAATATTAAAAATATATTAAAATTTCCCTTTTACAGCCCATTTTCGGATCCCCTTATTTGTCTAACAGAAAAGTGGTTATACAATATTGGCTGCTATTCAGAGATAACAGTGTGATTTCTGTCTGTCTCTCTCTCTCTCTCTCTATAAAACGTAAGTTATCACTGTCACACTTATTCATAAAGCAGCCAAATGCCAATAGATATCCAAATCGCGTTCATCATGGGGTAAAGCAAACTACGACTCAGAATAAAAATACGTGTAAAGCTGACACATTTGAAACAGACTGAAACCGGTACTTAATGTCAATGATGTACAGTATAAAAGAACATTCAGGACTTTTAGTTCTTCTAGGACACTTCTTGTCCGGATAAAAAAGTCTTAAGTAAGATACATCTTCGATTTTAAATCATGTTACTTCAGAAACCACTGCAGTTCAGTATAGCGTAATAATGTTTCAAGTGTCTCTGCATGTTATTAATTTGAAATACCGACGTCGTCAGTGTCTCGCAACTCAAAATTTCAATGGAATGGTTATTCAATGACCAACTAAATTTACGCTCTTGCTTGTCAATGACATGGGATTTTATTAGAACCAAAAAAAAAAAAAAAAAAGTTCAAAAAATGTCCGACAGATGGCGCTTCATATGATCAGGAAAGCAATAATTAGCATAACAAATTAAGACAAAGCAAAGATGATGTTCTTTACAGGAAATGCTCAATAGCTGTAGTCGAGGAATAATGTTGTGAACAGCACTGTAAATCATGTCCGGAGTTATGGTAAGATATTGGCGTCGGATGTTGTCATTCAGCACCCCCAGAGATGTCAGTCGATCACTATATACTTGCGACTTCAGGTAACCCCAAAGCCAATAATCGCACGGTCTGAGGTCTGGAGACCTGGGAGGCCAAGCTTGACGAAAGTGGCGGCTGAGCACACGATCATCACCAAACGACGCGCGCAAGAGATCTTTCAAGCTTCTAGCATCACTTTAAAAAAAAAAATAAAAAAAAAATAAATAAAAAATAAAATAAAATAAATAAAACCACATGTCATTCCAACCATGTGTGTCAATTTTTACCTCTCTATCTACATTATTCCGTGATTTATTAAGTTTTCAAATTTATACAGATCAAAAATAAATAACCATTAAACTGAAAACTTTCCTAAAATTAAAATAAAACTTGTGTCTGCGTTAAAAGCGGACTTCAGATCATCGAGGATTAACCTGTAAAAACAGAACAAGAAGAATAATGCAGAATGTTACAAAAATAACCATATAAAATCGTAGAGCTACGCAGTATGCACTTAAAGTTCGTCACGGATGTCTATATAAAGTATTCATCTCGTAATAAATAGTATTACAAAATATATGCATTCTCCGTATGGATTTTCTTTATAGAGTTCGTATCGATGTGGTAGATGCGAATAACAAAATCTACCGGATGCTTGTTTAAATTCGTATTGATACCGTAGATGCGACTAACGATATGTATTTAGTATTTCGTATCAGCCGAAGTATTCGTTACTCAGTACCGAATACATACGGTTTGCTATAGCTCTACTGGCGACCCATTGCCAGGTTCACTTGTGCTTGGAAAATTATAGTTACGTTGTGATTTATTACATGTGTACTATTTCAAATATCTGGTTCCGACCTGTGTTTAAAACAATAAAAAGTGAAAACAATACAAAATAATAAAATTAAAAATCTTTGGGAGGTGGCTGGGGCGGATTAAGCCCTATTAGCCCCCCCCCCCCCCCCCCCCATGGCTGCCCTACTGATTGCAACAGAAGACCCGTCTATGTTAGACACTTTGACGCCACTTCGGCAACTGAATCGATGACAATTAGGGGGCGGATCCATGACGGGGGGGGGGGGGGGGAGCGTGAAATAATTGTCATTATCTGGCTCAGTAGAAAGACTCTATATCGGCCACCCCTTTTTACCCCACGCCCAATCAAACAACAGTCTCACGGTTTGAAGACTCAGAGCAGGGATGGCACGCTAGCTTCGAATTCTGGAGAAAAAAAAAAAAAAAATAAATAAATAAATAAATAAATAGATAAATAAAAATTTTAAAAAAGAGAGAAGAAGAAGAGCTGCTGGGGGGGGAGAGTCGAACGCCCCTTCCCCCCCCCCCTTGACAATGCGATGATCGATACACCATGACATTTTTTAAAAACGGAACATCCAGGTATAGTCGCACTCGGAAACCTACAAACCAGTTTTTCGTGAAACGATGTATAAAGTTGCACGTAAAGCACGTAAAGCCTCACCTGTATGTAGAGTGATCGGCCTCTCTCTCTCTCTCTCTCTCTCTCTCTCTCTCTCTCTCTCTCTCTCAGCTCGAACGACCTCGGCAGGTGGCACCTGTCGTGCTCCCGGCGGCCAGGGTCGCAGCCGCAGTGAGGAGGTGGGCAGCCCAGTCTCCCCCACCCCCAGGGTCCCAAACGACCTTCCGTCGTGGCCGTCAGGGCGGCCACCGCACCAGGGTGTCAGCCGACCGCAGGAGGTAACCGAGTGCTGGCCAGGGAGATTGGGCACTGCGCATGCGCCACACCAACCCTACATCGATCGGCTGCGACCCAGGCCTTCCCGCTTACGCGCAAACTCGGTCCAGTGGCGCCAAATCTGAGCGCGGCAGTTGGCAGGACTGCATGTACATCCACAACAGGTTGCTCAGAAGGATGTTTGCGAAGGGTGACGCGCGGTACGGGGAAATAATCCGGCGCCTGCCATTCAACATTGTTATTGGCACACAATTAAAAATGTTTTATTACCCTTCATTGTCAGCCTTCATTCTTCGACGCTTACTGTCTCACCGTTCCTTTTTTCCTTTATTTACAACTCCGGAAATGAATATTCTTGACCACATAATAAAACCAAGGCACACTACTGTCGTTCGCAGTGCCAGGCGTAAACTTTCGCAAATACACGGAAGGATAGATGCCAAGATCGCACTTTTTTATTTTATTTATTCAAGACTAGTGGTTTCGACACTATAGTATGATCTGGTCTCATTGACAAAAAAACTGCTTATAATAATGCTCCACATTAAAAACACCAAAGAAGACCCCCAGATGCTACATATAAAACCCGAAGATGCATTTGACAGAGTTCTTTTCCGAAAGAAGAGAGTTAATAACGGTATAACCCGAGATTAGCATCCGAAAATAAGTCACGGTGCCACTCGGACAGCAGAACGCAAGCAGGCCCACTAATAACGAATGAGGGAAGTCTGGGCTCAGAGAAAAGCCAGGCTTAGTGCTAAGTGCAGCAAGACTTACCGTGGTCCTAGTTAGCCCCAACGAATAATATGTTTATAAATTCCACTAGTGGGAAGCCGGGTTGTGTCAGTACTATTATATAAATTTACGGAACGAGGAAAAAAATATATTTTGGCCTCTTAAGCTACAGCTCACAGATGTCAAAGAGTCGATAGAAGCTGTAGTTTTATTACTTCAAATACGGCCAGTTTCTGGAATCTTACATACCATCATCTGGTGTTTAACCAAATTAAAACTCTACCAGCGCGGGACCATGGGCGGTACTAGCCGACTGACCATTCTGACGGAGTGCGGCGACATCGCTGGCATATGATGCACAGTCATACATCAGAAGATGGACTTTAAACTGCCCGAATCCGGTCATGTGTGATCTAATTCTCACATGGGTTCGTTGTTGTCTTCAGTCCGCAGACTGCCTTGATGCAGCTCTCCACACTACGCTGTCCTGTGCAGGCCTCTTCATCTCCGAATAAGAACGGCAACCTACATCCATTTGAACCTCCATACCGTACTCTCGTCTCCCTCTACAATTTTTACCCCACACACTTCCCACTGATGCTAAAATGACAATTCCTTCCTATCTAAGAATGTGTTCCACCAATCTATCTATTCTGTTAGTCAAAAGGTGCCAGAAACTTTTCTCTCCAGTTCAATACCTCTGATGATGTACAAGTTCCCTCTCGATGTCCATGGTGAGATTCAGCTTTGATACCTAGACACCATCCAGCGCGGTACAGATGCGCACAGCAGTGTGCTGAATTGTCATGAACGGCATCAAGTGCTATTCACATACGAGACTCGCACCTGACAATCGTCGGAGACATTTCTAAAGGTAGCCTCCTCAAGATGAATGTCTTAGTTACAGCAAATGCAACAGGGTGTGGTTTCCTGACGTTTTTGAGTGGCGTTATGTTGGTCATAGGGCAGGGCCGGATCTAGGGAGGGGGGGGGGGACAAAGGGAGCAGTTGGCGCGGGCGGCAAATTTTGCCAGGTCTTTTTTTTTTTACAGTATGTTTCTTTCTGGTATAATTTAGTAAAATTACCTAACACAGAATTATTAAAAGTAAAATGACTGCAAGAAATACCGAAATCATTTAATAAAACTAAAATTCCTGATTGCTGACTTCAGTGTTGCCCTGTCACAGGTACTTCAGCAAATCAAACCTTACAAATCTACTAGATATTAGCCAGAATGAGGGAGATGTTTGCGTTATTGCATAAGTAAATGCACAATGTTTATTAATTTTCATAGATTTCCTTCTTCAGATAAATGAATATTAATATTTCATGTTGTTGTTGTGGTCTTCAGTCCGGAGACTGGTTTGATGCAGCTCTCCACAATACCCTATCCTGAGCCAGCCTCTTCATCTCCACATAAGAACGGCAACCTACATCTGTCTGAATCTGCTTGCTGTATCCATCTCTTGGTCTTCCTCTGCGATTTTACCCCACACACTTCCCTCCAACGATAAATTCACAATTCCTTGATGTCTAAGAATGTGTCCTACCAATCGATCCCTTCTTTTAGTCAAGGTATGCCAGAGATTTCTTTTCTCCCCAATTCTGTTCAGTACCTCCTCATTAGTTACGCGATCCACCCACCTAATCTTCAGCATTCTTCTGTAGCACCATACTTCAAATGCCTCTATCCTCTTCCTGTCCGCACTGTTTATTGTCAATGCCTCACTCCCATACAAGGCAACACTCCATACAAATGCCTTCAGAAAGGACTTCCTTAGGCTTAAATCAATATTCGATGTTAACAAATTTCTCTTTTTCAAGAACGCTTTTCTACCCATTGCCATTCTGCATTTTATATCCTCTGTACTGCGACCATCATTTGTTATTTTACTGCCCAAGTAACAAAACTCATATACCTCCTTTATTGCTTCGTTACCCAATCTAATTCCTTCAGCATCACCTGATTTCCTTACACTGCACTCCATTACCCTAGTTTTGCTCTTGTTAATGTTCATCTTATATGCACCTTTCAGCACACTGTCCATTCCGTTCAATTGCTCTTCTAGGTTCTTTGCTGTATCTGACAGAATTACTATGTCGTCGGCAAAACGCAATGTTTTTAATTCTTCACCCTGAACTTTAATTCCTTCTCCAAATTTCTCCTTGCTTTCCTTTATAGCTTCCTCAATGTACAAATTGAATAACATTGTACAAAGGCTACAACCCTGTCTTACTCCCTTCCCAACCACTGCATCCCTTTCATGCCCTTCAACTCTGACAACCGCTGTCTGATTTTTGTACAAGTTGTAAATAACCTTACGCTCCCTATATTTTACTCCTGCTTGCTTCAGAACTTGAAAGAGTTTATTCCAATCAACATTGTCAAAAGCCTTCTCCAAATCTACAAAAGCTAGAAATGTAGGTTTGCCTTTTCTTAATCTATCTTCTTGGATAAGCCGTAAAGTGAGTATTGCCTCCCGTGTTCCTACATTTCTCCTGAACCCAAACTGATCTTCCCCGAGGTCGGCTTCTACCAGCTTTTCCATCCTTCTGTATATAATTCGTGTTAATATTTTGCAACCATGACTTATTAAACTGATGGTTCTGTAGTTTTCACACCTGTCGGCACCTGCTTTCTTTGGAATGGGGATTATAACATTTTTCTTAAAGTCTGAGGGTACTTCACCTGTCTCATACATCTTACACACCAGGTGAAACAATTTTGTCATGGCTGGTTCTCCCAGAGACTTCAGTAGCTCTGAGGGAATATCATCTACTCCAGGGGCCTTGTTTCGACTTAGATCTTTCAGGGCTCTGTCAAATTCTTCTCTCAGTACAGTATCTCCAATTTCATCTTGATCTACTTCCTCTTCCCTTCCTACAACATCGTCTCTAAGTTCATTTCCTTTGTAGAGCTGCTCTATGTACTCTTTCCACCTTTCAGCTATCCCTTCTTTGCTGAGAACTGGTTTCCCATCTGAGTTCTTGATATTCGTAGAGTTGCTTTTCTTGTCCCCAAATGTCTCTTTTATTTTCCTGTAGCCGGTATCTACTTTTCCCCTTCGTATACATTCTTCTACAGATTTGCATTTGGCTTCTAGCCACTCCTTCTTAGCCATTTTGCACTTCCTGTCGATCTCATTTCTAAGTCGTCTGTACTCCATTTTGCCTGTTTCATTTACTGCATTTTTATATTTTCTCCTTTCATCGATTAAATTTATTATCTCCTGTGATATCCAAGGATTTTTTGTAGGTCTTGCCTTCCTACCTATTTTGTCCTCTGCTACCTTCACCATTTCATCTCTCAATGCTACCCATTCCTCCTCTACAGTTTTATTTTCCCCTGTTTCTGTCAATTGTTGCCTAAAGCTCCCTCTGAAATTCTTAAGAACTTCAGGTTCCTTCAATTTATCCAGGTCCCATCTCCTTATTTTCCTACCTTTTTGTAGTTTCTTCAGTTTCAGCCTACAGTTCATAAAAACAAGTTATGGTCAGAGTCTATATCTGCCCCTGGGTATGTCCTACACTTTAAAACCTGGTTCCGAAATCTATGTCTTACCATTATAAAATCTATCTGGTATCTCCCGGTGTCTCCTGGTCTCTTCCACGTATACAACCTTCTTTTGTGATTCTTAAACCAAGTGTTTGTAATAACTAAATTATGTTCTGTGCAAAATTCTACCAGGCGGCTTCCTCTTTCATTCCTTTTGCCCAGACCATATTCACCTACTATCTTCCCTTTCCGTCCTTGTCCTACTACCGAATTCCAGTCTCCCATAACAATTAAGTTTTCCTCTCCCTTTATTGTCTGAATAATTCCCTTCAGCTCCTCATATATTTCTTCGATTTCCGCATCATCGGCAGAGCTAGTTGGCGTATAAACCTGTACTACTGTTGTCGGTGTTGGCTTCGTATCTGTCTTGACAACGATAATGCGATCACTGTGCTGGTCATAGTAGTTTACCCTCATTCCTATTTTCTTATTCATTATCAATCCTACTCCTGTGATACCCCCAATTGATTTTGTATTTATAATCCTATACTCACCTGACCAGAAATCCTGTTCATCCTGCCACCGAACTTCACTAATCCCCACTATATGTAACTTCAACCTATCCATTTCCCTTTTTAAATTTTCTAATTTTCCTACTCGATTAAGGGATCTAACATTCCACGCTCCGACCCGTAGAATGCCAGTATTATCTTTCCTGATGACAACATCCTCCTGAGTAGTCGCGGCCCGGAGATCCGAATGGGGGACTATTTTACCTCCGGAATATTTTACCCGAGAGGATGCCATCGTCATATGTTCATACAGTAGAGCTGCATGTCCTCGGGAAAAATAACGGCTGTAGTTTCCCCTTGCTTTCAGCCGTTCGCAGTAACTGTGTGGCAAAGCCACATTAGCTGAAATTACAAGGCCAGCTCAGTCAATCATCCAGACTGTTGCCCCTGTAACTACTGAAAAGGCTGCTGCCCCTCTTCAGGAACCACACGTTTGTCTGGCCTCTCCACAGATACCCCTCCGCTGTGGTTGCACCTACGGTACGGCTATCTGTATCGTTGAGGCACGCAAGCCACCCCACCTCGGCAATGTCTGTGGTTCATGGGAGTGGTAATATTTCATATCAAGGTAATACTTGTAGACCAGGTGAATTTGAATAACGTTCCACTCCTTATAAAAAAAAAATAAAAAATAAAATAAAAGTATTTCAGGTGCGTACACTTCTTATTGAAAGTCAAAAGCATTAAGGATCTAGAGTCCTCTCTCGGTAGCGCTGGAATTGATAGACATCTACACAGGATACTCTGTAAATCACATTTAACTGCCTGACAGAGGGTTCATCGGACCACTTTTATACTATTTATCTCCCATTCCATTCTCGAATAGCGCGCGGGAAGAAAGAACACCTGAATCACTCTGTTCGAGCTCTGATTTCACGTATTTATTCATATGATATTTTCTACTTATGTAAGTGGGAGGCAACAATATATTTTCGCATTCGGAGGAGAATGTTGTCTATTGTAGTTTCGTAAGTAGCCCACGTCGCAGCGATAAACGCCTTTGTTCTAATGATTCCCATCCCAGATCCTGTATCATTCCGTGACGCTGTCTCCCCTGTAATACGACAATACAAAATAAGCTGCCCTTCTTTCGACTATTTCGATGTCCTCCGACAAATCCACCTGATAAGTATCGCACACTGGGCAGCAAGACCAGATAAATGTTGTCCTTTTTCTAGCTAAGCAAGGAAGTCCTTTTAGAGGAACAAAAGAATATGGTGATATTGGTGATGCACATAGCGGCAAATTTCTAAATACAATTGATCTCATATCATACTATAGTGTCCCCCTTCGTCTGCGTATTGAACGCCACAAGAAAGGTCAGATTAGCTATTTTTACAAAAATATACAAGATGAGTTCCGTGACTTGATTGCTGGCAAAATAAAACAATATATAATTAAAGATTTTTAGCTGCTAAATACTTTTCACTCATGTTTGACTGCACTCCAGATATCATCCACAATGCGCAGATGACACAAGTAATTCGATATGTCAAGTCGAATGACTCAGAGGTTGTGGAAAGTTTTACTGACTTTTTTACAGTTACAGACAAAACAGGAGAAGGCCTTAGTCAAGAGATACTGCAAAGATTGGAACAAGATGGGTTGAACATTAAGTACTGCAGGGGGCAGTCCCATGACAATGGGGCAAACAGGGCTGGAAAGTACAAAGGGGTCCAGTCAAGAATACTTCAGAAGAATGAACTGGCCTATTTCGTACCACTCTTTAAATTTAGTAAGAGCAAATTCAGCAAACATTCAGTAAGACTAGGTGATCTGCAAGAGTAGATGCGGTTGAAGCTGTTTACAAGCATTTGCATAAAGTTTTGAAGGCCCTAGAAGAAACTGAAATTTATAAATTGTCAACACCAGAAACAAAATCAGAGACAAGATCTTTTAAAAAAATATATAAGAAAACTCAAATTCATTACTTTAACTTGTTTCTGGTATGCAATATTAACATAAATTGCTCATGTTAATCAGTTTCTGCGAAGTTAATACATTACAATTGATAAAGCTGTTCGAAACATTCAAGGACTTTCGGGCTTTCTCAAAACTTCCCGGAATTCTTGTACGAAGCTATTTCTGAGGCCAAAGTGTAGCAGAAGATAATGAGGTATCAACGGTATTCTCCGAAAAAAAGGATTCGAAGAAATAAGAAAATGGCCGATGAGCTTTGTGATGATGAAGTATTCAACATTCACAGAAAAAATCAGGAATAATTGACAGAGCTTAGTACCAGGTTTACCGCACTTGAGAGAATTGGTCAAAAATTAGTTTTTTGTGTTGTGTGCAAATTCGAGAAAATGAAGTGGAGGACTTGAAGGCCAGAGCAGCGGAACTGGCAGAAGATCTTAGCGAGGAAGAAGTTGAAAGTTTCAGACAACATGCGCTGGCAGTGGACAGAGCCTTGCAAGATTCCACTGCATCATCAACATTAAGTTTAATTTATAAAAATAAATTGGTAGAGGGGTAGCCCAACCTTACTACAGCATTAAAATATATCTTACCATTCTAGTTTCTGTTTCGTCTGGAGAAATAAGTTTCAGCAAGCTGAAACTAATTAACTACACTTGAGGAACACGACTGCTTAACAAATCTGAGTATAATATCCATAGAGCACAAACGAGCTGCTTCTCTAAACTATGATGATATCAAAAGCACTTTTGCAGCAAAAAAAGCTCGAAAAGCGAAATTTTGAATTGATTTTTGTACGATGAGTAATCTTGTAATATTTTTATATGTATTAAAATTGTTCTGTTTTACTTTGATCTTAATTCAGTCAATAAAATAAGTTCATGTTGTGAGATTGTGACATTTATTTAGAAATATGTAACCCAATTAGCGTCAAAAAGTCGATTCTTAGATGGGGCTGAAAGAAGGGGTGGCAAATTTAAGCTTTCCCCCCTTGGCAAATGTCCTAGATCCGGCCTTGTCATAGGGTGCAATCTAATGGATGACCTCCCCCGACGTATACTGTTATCAGTTCATCATGTCAGTGAGGGCATCGTCATTTTCGCGCTCAGTGTGCACGTCTTGTGAATGTGTTTCTTGATGATAACGACAAGTTTAGAAGGGCCAGCATATTCTCCGTATATGAATCCTTCGAACAAGCCCAAGTTATATTGAAAACGGCTGTTTTTGGCCGAGACGATTCACCAGCCAGTCAGAGATCTACGCTGAATTGCTATTGACGAGTGGGACAATCTGGATGAACACAGTGGCGGACTAAGGACTAAGGGGGGCGTGGGGAGGGGGCGTCTGAGCGCCTCGGGCATTCCGTTTTTTTTATTATATTTATTTATTTATTTATTTATTTTATTTTAGGGCGCCCTTGGTCTTTTGTTCTGGGGCCTCCAAATCTCGAGAGCTATTTTTTTTTCGACTGTCCCGTGCCTCTCGTTCAGGAGGGCCTCCAAATTTCAAAAGTTACTTTACTTTCTTTATAGTAATACAGTTCCAAGTAGACGGAGGGGGGGGCGGGCTCATTTTGTTTTGCCACCGCCCCGGGCCTCCGACACCCTTAGTCCGCCACTGGATCAACACCCTCTTGAAGATCTAGTGGACAGTAGGCCGTGACGAATACAGGTATGGGTCAATACGTCAGTGCCACATGGAACACAGACTCAGAATGTGTAGTTATTGTTGTACAACTTGTCAATTTCTGTTTTCATGAGCAATGAGGAGAAATCAAATGTTGTTTTTGTAATTATATCTGTACTCCATGTTTATGTAAAGGGTCATGAATCTTTAGAATCTTTGTGATGCAAGACCTTTTTATGTGTGTAGAAAAGTTATCCAACTAAAGCGAATACTTTCTTCTGTCCCAAATACTACGGCGTTCTAGATTCACTGCTTAAGTTTTATCGTCATTTCCGAAATTGATCTGCTGCTGACTGTAGCAAAGTTTTAATCACATTGTTTTCCTATCTGATGTACGTTAATTCACCGTAGCGATACATCATGTGCACGTGCTCCATTATGCCGGTAATCAGAGTTACACTGTGTAACGCTGTGTTACGCTGTGTAAATATGCGGCCTGCAACGGGAAGCGCGGGAACAGAAAACGAAGAGGCGAGGCCGTAGAATCAAACAATATTTGCCAAATAACAACACGTTGGAAATGCCCTGTTGTGGCGCTGAAGCAATAAATCTGCGGCCAATCAAGATTGAGTGACCACATATTTTATGCTAAAGAATGCAAGCAGTGGGTAAATTAGCTCTAGGCATTTGTGTAAGCTGAACAGTGAACGAGAGGCAAATGTTTACTTCCCGCCCACCGCTAGTTACACGCGATTCGTCTGTGATATTTGATGGATAAAATGACCATTGAAGTTTAAGTGTCGTAACTCCATTGATTTACGAAGATAATAAGCTGAACTACAGAATAAAATCTGTAGTATGATAGAGGCTTCAAGGTGCAACTGATAAATAACGAATTCTAACCGCCGCGTGTTTTAATTTTTGCTAAGGTATAGACAGCGTAAATTTATGTATGTTGCAAGAATAAGTAACAAAGATTTGAATGAAAACGAAAAGAGAAATGGCATTTTAGAGGTGATTTTTTGACAATAAATAGTTGGATTTGCTACCACGCTCAAGGTCGTAAAAAATTATTGACGTACCCTCTTAAAATTAAGTATTGGGAATAAATTTTGCAGCCCGAAAATGTTTTGCTCTTCACGGATACTTTCACGCATTCATCACAGATTGCCTGCCACAGCTACACATCGGCGCGTTTCAGACCTATTTGGCAAAGTTTGCCTGATAATCTACCAGTCTTGTTTCTTTGCCCTGTGTTGAAGAGAAACGTAATTTCCTACTATATGGAAGCAAGCTTTTCCTTCTATTCCATATGCCAGCCGAAGATCACAGGACGTGCACCTGCTTCATAACAGCACTTCCAAAGGATTGACATTAGTGCAAATTCTAGTCTGGGTTAATGTAAAACGGTAGTAGAAGTGTTTTCGTGATATTTTACTAAATTCACAACTTATCAACAAAAACGAACTTTGTTTTCCGAAGTTATGAAAACGTGTAGATTAAGTTGTTTTTAGTATCGAATTACAGGGTTAGTACTACAGAACATTTGTCATTAAGTGGAAATTTAAATTTCAGGAAGATAGGACTAATAGAATGGGTACACAAAGTTAGAATAGGAACCGCTCGCGGTTGCAATTGAAAAAATTCTAAAATCTGAAATTTCCGATATATCTATTTAAGAACTTTATTTAATACTTACTTCAGTATGTACTATAAGGAGAAATATCAACAACTCTGTAAGTTTTCAACGTAGTACTTTTGTACCACGAAAGTAGGACACCTGTAGACCCGTAAGAGGCCAAAGCCACATTTCAGTTGGCCGACCGCTTAGCTTGTAGGTGGGAGAATTAGGACGAAGACGTTCAGCATCACCTGAGACAGCCTAAAGATTAGACGAGCCAACTGCGACTGGCTTTTCTTATGGAAAGTCTTTTTCTTCCCCTCAGTTTAAGGCGGTTTTACAATTTAATCCTCCGCCTCAGAGAAATCAAAACTGAATCAAGAAACTATTATTATTTTTAAACTTTTTAAATAGAAAAAGATCATCAAATTTGAACCCATCTCCTTTGGTCCAAACGAACCTAATCATTCCATGCTGTTTGCATTAGACTCTGGTGAGACGTTGTGGCCATATGGGTGCACTTGAAAGTAATAAAAAAGGCTTAATGTCGTGCATCTTGTCAGTTTTTGTTTTCATGAGCAATAAAGAGAATTGAAATATTGTTTTTGTATCTCTATCGAGTCTTGATGAACCCCTTAGAATCGTGGTGATGTAACAATTTTTTTATGTATGTACACTGTGGCGATTCATCAGTTCATTTTTTGCTCTTGATTATTGCTGTAAATTTATCAGTTCACTAGCTGTTAAACCCGGCATTACCCGGGTATATATGCATTTTTTCTAGCCTTCTATTAGAAACGAAAATAAATACTCGAAAAAGATTTCATATATCTATGGGGCTACCTCGAAGGGGAACCTCTGTGTGATTGTGGGAATGTCCAGAAGGACGACCACTTACTGACGTGCCCAAACCTCAGCACATGCTGACCCCCTGGAATTAAAGCTAGCTAATGTGTGGGGTAAAAATCGCAGAGGGAGACCAAGAGACGCGTATAGTAAGCAGATTCAAATGGATGTGTGTTGTCGTTCTTATGAGGAGATGAAAAGGCTTGCTCAGGATAGAGTAGGGTGGAGAGCTGCATCAAACCAGTCTCTGGACTGAAGACCACAACAACAACAACAATGACAAGGTCATCTGTGTAGCTGACTACTGGGCAAGAAATATCTAAAATTTAAAATTTATTACGTGGACTCACACTAGAGTGCAATGGGTGGTGTTCTGGACACGAAAAATAAATAAAATAGTAATTCTGAAAGAAGTAAAACAAAGAAATATGCATAATGTACAAAATATTAAGCGCAGAATCCAAAGAAAGAAAAATAGTAATAAAATACAAATGATGTATAATATTAATTCAATTAAAAACTTGACTATAAACAATATTTATTGATATTTGTGATGAGTAAATTTTTTTGACACATTGTTTACGACGTCGTATGAGCTGAACTACGTGTCGTAGCTGGTTTTTAACCCCACAGCGGTTGTTGTCTGATAGTACGCAATATGGGTACCAAGTTTAGTTGAAATCGGTTCATTATTTAAGGAGGAGATATTGAAAAATAGCGCATGATGTAGCAGTTATTCGGAAATTTCATTGTTTTTGACGTCATATCTCTTCAAATATGTGTCGTACCATGATGTAAATTCGAAGGTACAATCAGTGGTATATGTGCCTAACGTCTGCAAAGTATATCGTGAATGGTGTTAGTAGTAAGGAGGTAATAAATCGAAACCTGATGCCTGATGAAGCGGTTTTTCATGAAATTATTTATGACTTTGTACCTCAGGAACTATATGTCCAACTGTGATATAGTATCGAAGGATCATTATGTGTGACTGTCTGTGAACTGTTTCGTGAATACAATTTACACTGTAGGAATAATAACTTGTAACGTCATGCCAAATGCCGTGGATATACATTATGAACATCGGGAAAGTAGTAAGCGATAAACTTTTTGCCTTTCATCGATTTTTTTTTTTTTTTTTTTTTTTTTTTTTTTTTTTTTTTTTTTTTTTTTTTTTTGTCAGCGACAAAATGTTTCGTAACGATTTCAAATTATGTTCGAAGTTTATTGCAAGTCGCTAAGGGCTCTCATTGTCAAATAGTTGACGAATAAAATCAGGCTATCACTCGCCGAGGCATTTTTCATAGGTTATGACGTGATATCGTATGAAGTACGTATCGTAGGTGGTTTTTGCAACCATACCAAATGATTCCTGACCACTTTTGGTTGAAATCAGCCCATTAGTTCAGGAGCAGATATAAAGTATTATCGCATGTGCGGCCGCTTTTCACGACTGTCATTGTTTATGACGTCATATCTCCTTACGTATGTGTCGTAGGTGGTTCTTACCCCGACAGCGATTGTTGCCTGAGAGTAAGGAACCAAGTTTGGTTGAAATCGGTCCCGTAGTTTAGGTGGAGATGTCGAAGATATATACATATCCACATAAAGACATACAGCCTGTTTTATACGATGCATAGTTTTTGCTCTTGATTATTGTTATAAATTCCTCTGTCACAAGATACATGTCATCAACCTGGTAAGCTATCCCAGCAGTCTGAAAGATTGATTAGCCGAAATACGTGAGACAGAGATGGCAACACTAGCTGCTATTAGGAGACATTTCCGTCGAAACTGCCCGTGCCTACTTTACAATTTGCCAAGTCTGCCGTGCTGTCACAGCCCACACTGGTACGCACAACTCCGCTCAAGAGCAAGAGAGCCCGGGCTCTGAAATCGTTGTTGTTGCGGTCTTCAGTAGCAGACTGGATTGATGCAGCTCTCCACGCTACGCTGTCCTGTGCAAGTCTCTTCATGCGAACGGCAACCTACATCTTTTTGAATCTGCTTACTGTATTCGTCCCACCAACCTATCCCTTCTTTTAGGATATGCCAGAAACTCATTTTCCCCCAATTTTGTTAATCACCTCCTCATTAAAGATAAACGTGAAGCAACGAATTAGTTACGCTATCTACCCATGTAATCTTCATCAACCTTTGGAAAGCTTCTATCATCTTTTTTGTCTGAACTCCTTATCGTCCACGTTTCACTCGTATACAATGATACAACCCAACAAAGGCTTCAGAAAGGAAATTCTAACGTTTAAACTAATATTGGATGTCAACAAATTTCGTTTCTTCAGAAATGCGTTTCTTCTCATAGCCATTCTGCATTTTATATCTGCTTTACTTCGGTCATCAGAAGTTATCTTGCTACCCAAAAACCAAAATCTAATTCCTACAGCATCGCCTGGTTTTCCGACACTACATTCTGTTGCCCTCCTTTTGTTAATGTTCATCTTATATCTTCCTTTCAAGAAACTGTCGATTCCGTTTAATTGCTCTTCCAGGTCCTTTGCTGTGTCTGACAGAATTACTATGTCATCAGCAAACCGCAACGTTTTTTTCCCCTCTCCCTGGACCTTTTTGTCCTTGTATTCCTTCACACACTGCTCAGTGTATAAATTGAACAACAATGGGAAGAGGCTACAACCCTGTCTTACTCTGTTGTCAACCACTTCGTCCCTTCCATACCCTTCGACTCTAGTAACTGCAGTATGGTTTTTGTACACGTTGAATATAATTCTTCGCTCCCTATATCTTACCCCTGCTACCTTCAGAAACTGAAAGTGTATTCCAGTCAACATTTTCAAAAGCTTTCTACAAATCTACGAACGCTAAAAACGTAGGCTTCCCTTTCCTTAGTCAAGTCTTAATGTATTGCCTCGCGTGTTCCTACATTCGTCCTAAATCCAAATGGATCTTCCACACGTTATTCCAATCGTCTGTAAATAATTCATGTTATTATTTCGCAATCATGACATGTTAAACTGATAGTTCTGTAATTTTCACATTTGTCTGCACTTGCTATCTTAGGTATTGGAATCACTATATTCTTCTTGAAGTCTGAGGGTATTTCGCCTGTCTCATACATCTCGTATACCAGGTGGAACAATTTGTTCATGACTGACTTCCTAACGATAATAGCAGTTTAGACGGGATATCATCTAACCCAGCGGCCTTGTTTCTACTCAAATCTTTCAGTGCTTTGTCAAATTATTCTCCCAGAATAGTATCTCCTATCTCATCTTGCTTTACTTCGTCTTCCATTTCTAGAATACAATTTTCAAGTGTATTTCCTTTGTACAGACGTTATATATGTTCCTTCCACCTTTCAGCTTTCCCTTCTTTGCTTAGTACGGGTTTTGCACCTCACTTCTTGATATTCATAATTTTCACATTTGTCTTCACTTGCTATCTTAGGTATTGGAAATCACTATATTCTTCTTGAAGTCTGAGGGTATTTCGCCGTCTCATACATGTCGTATACCAGGTGGAACAATTTGTTCATTACTGACTTCCTCACGATAATAGCAGTTCAGACAGGATATCATCTAATCCAGCGGTCTTGTTTCTACTCAAATCTTTCAGTGCTTTCTCTAATTCTTCTCCCAGTATGGTGTCTCATATCTCATCTTGCTCTACTTCGTCCTCCATTTCTAGAATACAATTTTCAAGTTTATTTGCTTTGTACAGGCGTTATATATGTCCCCTCCACGCCGGCCGCGGTGGCCAAGGGGACTAAGGCGCTTCAGTCACGGTCTGCACGGCCACTACGGTCGGGGGTTCGAATTCCCCCTCGGGCATGGATATTTGTGCCGTCCTTAGTTGTAGCTAGTTCATAAGTAGTTTGTAAGTTTAAGAGACTGATGATCCCTTAGTTAAGTCCCATCAGCTCTACAAACATTTGAACATTTTTTGTTTCTTCCACCTTTCAGCTTTCGCTTCTTTGCTTAGTACTGGTTTTGCACCTCACTTCTTGATATTCATAATTTTCACATTTGTCTGCACTTGCTATCTTAGGTACTGGAATCACTATATTCTTCTTGAAATCTGAGGGTATTTCGCCTGTCTCATACATCTCGTACACCAGGTGGAACAATTTGTTCATGACTGACTTCCTAACGATAATAGCAGTTCAGACGGGATATCATCTAATCCAGCGGCCTTGTTTCTACTCAAATGTTTCAGTGCTTTGTCAAATTCTTCTCCCAGTATCGTGTCTCCTATCTCATCTTGCTCTACTTCGTCTTCCATTTCTAGAATACAATTTTCAAGTGTATATCCTTTGTACAGGCGTTATATATGTTCCTTCCACCTTTCAGCTTTCTCTTCTCTGCTTAGTACTGGTTTTGCACCTCACTTCTTGATATTCATAATTTTCACATTCGTCTGCACTTGCTATGTTAGGGATTGGAATCACTATATTCTTCTTAAAGTCTAAGGGTATTTCGCCTGTCTCATACATCTCGTATACCGGGTGGAACAATTTGTTCATGACTGACTTCCTAACGATAATAGCAGTTCAGACGGGATATCATCTAATCCAGCTGCCTTGTTTCTACTCAAATCTTTTAGTGCTTTGTCAAATTCTTCTCCCAGTATAGTATCTCATATTGCTCTACTTCGTCTTCCATTTCTAGAATACAATTTTCAAGTTTATTTCCTTTGTACAGGGGTTATGTATGTTCGTTCCTTCCACCTTTCAGCTTTCCCTTCTTTGCTTAGTACTGGTTTTGCACCTCACTTCTTGATATTCATAATTTTCACATTTGTCTGCACTTGCTATCTAAGGTATTGTAATCACTATATTCTTCTTGAAATCTGAGGGTATTTCGCCTGTGTCATACATCTCGTATACCAGGTGGAAGAATTTGTTCATGACTGACTTCCTAACGATAATAGCAGATCGGACGGGATATCATGTAATCCAGCGGCATTGTTTGTACTCAAATCTTTCAGTGCTTTGTCAAATTATTCTCCCAGAATAGTATCTCCTATCTCATCTTGCTCTACTTCGTCTTCCATTTCTAGAATACAATTTTCAAGTGTATTTCCTTTGTACAGACGTTATATATGTTCCTTCCACCTTTCAGCTTTCCCTTCTTTGCTTAGTACGGGTTTTGCACCTCACTTCTTGATATTCATAATTTTCACATTTGTCTGCACTTGCTATCTTAGGTATTGGAAATCACTATATTCTTCTTGAAGTCTGAGGGTATTTCGCCGTCTCATACATGTCGTATACCAGGTGGAACAATTTGTTCATTACTGACTTCCTCACGATAATAGCAGTTCAGACAGGATATCATCTAATCCAGCGGTCTTGTTTCTACTCAAATCTTTCAGTGCTTTCTCTAATTCTTCTCCCAGTATGGTGTCTCATATCTCATCTTGCTCTACTTCGTCCTCCATTTCTAGAATACAATTTTCAAGTTTATTTGCTTTGTACAGGCGTTATATATGTCCCCTCCACGCCGGCCGCGGTGGCCAAGGGGACTAAGGCGCTTCAGTCACGGTCTGCACGGCCACTACGGTCGGGGGTTCGAATTCCCCCTCGGGCATGGATATTTGTGCCGTCCTTAGTTGTAGCTAGTTCATAAGTAGTTTGTAAGTTTAAGAGACTGATGATCCCTTAGTTAAGTCCCATCAGCTCTACAAACATTTGAACATTTTTTGTTTCTTCCACCTTTCAGCTTTCGCTTCTTTGCTTAGTACTGGTTTTGCACCTCACTTCTTGATATTCATAATTTTCACATTTGTCTGCACTTGCTATCTTAGGTACTGGAATCACTATATTCTTCTTGAAATCTGAGGGTATTTCGCCTGTCTCATACATCTCGTACACCAGGTGGAACAATTTGTTCATGACTGACTTCCTAACGATAATAGCAGTTCAGACGGGATATCATCTAATCCAGCGGCCTTGTTTCTACTCAAATGTTTCAGTGCTTTGTCAAATTCTTCTCCCAGTATCGTGTCTCCTATCTCATCTTGCTCTACTTCGTCTTCCATTTCTAGAATACAATTTTCAAGTGTATATCCTTTGTACAGGCGTTATATATGTTCCTTCCACCTTTCAGCTTTCTCTTCTCTGCTTAGTACTGGTTTTGCACCTCACTTCTTGATATTCATAATTTTCACATTCGTCTGCACTTGCTATGTTAGGGATTGGAATCACTATATTCTTCTTAAAGTCTAAGGGTATTTCGCCTGTCTCATACATCTCGTATACCGGGTGGAACAATTTGTTCATGACTGACTTCCTAACGATAATAGCAGTTCAGACGGGATATCATCTAATCCAGCTGCCTTGTTTCTACTCAAATCTTTTAGTGCTTTGTCAAATTCTTCTCCCAGTATAGTATCTCATATTGCTCTACTTCGTCTTCCATTTCTAGAATACAATTTTCAAGTTTATTTCCTTTGTACAGGGGTTATGTATGTTCGTTCCTTCCACCTTTCAGCTTTCCCTTCTTTGCTTAGTACTGGTTTTGCACCTCACTTCTTGATATTCATAATTTTCACATTTGTCTGCACTTGCTATCTAAGGTATTGTAATCACTATATTCTTCTTGAAATCTGAGGGTATTTCGCCTGTGTCATACATCTCGTATACCAGGTGGAAGAATTTGTTCATGACTGACTTCCTAACGATAATAGCAGATCGGACGGGATATCATGTAATCCAGCGGCATTGTTTGTACTCAAATCTTTCAGTGCTTTGTCAAATTATTCTCCCAGAATAGTATCTCCTATCTCATCTTGCTCTACTTCGTCTTCCATTTCTAGAATACAATTTTCAAGTGTATTTCCTTTGTACAGACGTTATATATGTTCCTTCCACCTTTCAGCTTTCCCTTCTTTGCTTAGTACGGGTTTTGCACCTCACTTCTTGATATTCATAATTTTCACATTTGTCTGCACTTGCTATCTTAGGTATTGGAAATCACTATATTCTTCTTGAAGTCTGAGGGTATTTCGCCGTCTCATACATGTCGTATACCAGGTGGAACAATTTGTTCATTACTGACTTCCTCACGATAATAGCAGTTCAGACAGGATATCATCTAATCCAGCGGTCTTGTTTCTACTCAAATCTTTCAGTGCTTTCTCTAATTCTTCTCCCAGTATGGTGTCTCATATCTCATCTTGCTCTACTTCGTCCTCCATTTCTAGAATACAATTTTCAAGTTTATTTGCTTTGTACAGGCGTTATATATGTCCCCTCCACGCCGGCCGCGGTGGCCAAGGGGACTAAGGCGCTTCAGTCACGGTCTGCACGGCCACTACGGTCGGGGGTTCGAATTCCCCCTCGGGCATGAATATTTGTGCCGTCCTTAGTTGTAGCTAGTTCATAAGTAGTTTGTAAGTTTAAGAGACTGATGATCCCTTAGTTAAGTCCCATCAGCTCTACAAACATTTGAACATTTTTTGTTTCTTCCACCTTTCAGCTTTCGCTTCTTTGCTTAGTACTGGTTTTGCACCTCACTTCTTGATATTCATAATTTTCACATTTGTCTGCACTTGCTAACTTAGGTACTGGAATCACTATATTCTTCTTGAAATCTGAGGGTGTTTCGCCTGTCTCATACATCTCGTACACCAGGTGGAACAATTTGTTCATGACTGACTTCCTAACGATAATAGCAGTTTAGACGGGATATCATCTAATCCAGCGGCCTTGTTTCTACTCAAATCTTTCAGTGCTTTGTCAAATTATTATCCCAGTATAGTATCTCCTATCTCATCTTGCTCTACTTCGTCTTCCATTTCTAGAATACAGTTTTCAAGTTTATTTGCTTTGTACAAGCGTTATATATGTTTTCTTCCACCTTTGAGCTTTCCCTTCTTTGCTTAGTACTGGTATTGTACCTCACTTCTTAATATTCATAATTTTCACATTTGTCTGCACTTGCTATCTTAGGTATTGGAATCACTATATTCTTATTGAAGTCTGAGAGTAATTCGCCTGTTTCATACATCTCGTATACCAGTTGGGCCGGCCGCGGTGGCCGAGGGGACTGAGGCGCTCCAGTCACGGTCTGCACAGGCGCTACGGTCGGGGGTTCGAATCCCCCCTCGGGCATGGATATTTGTGCCGTCCTAGTTCGTAAGTAGTTCATAAGTAGTTTGTAAGTTTAGGGACTGATGACCCTGTAGTTAAGTCCCATAAACTATACAAACATTTGAACATTTTATACCAGGTGGAACAATTTGTTCATGACTGGCTCATCTAACGATAATAGCAGTTGAGACGGGACATCATTTACTCCAGCGGCCTTATTTCTACTCAAATCGTTTAGTGCTTCGTCAAATTCTTCTCGCCGTATAGTATCTCCTACCTCATCATCCTCTACTTCGTCTTCCATTTCTAGAATACTGTTTTCAAGTTTATTTTCCGTTGTACGGGCCTTCCACCTTTCAGCAAAAAAAAAAAAAAAAAAAAAAAAAAAAAAAAAAAAAAAAAAAAAAAAAAAAAAAAAAAAAAGGTCAAATATCTGCAAATAAATCGGATCAAACAAACTTCGTGGTCATCAGTCCGTAGCTTACAAACTACTTGAACCTAGGGAAACAAACCTATGGATAAACACACACACCCATGCCCCAGGGAGGACTCGAACCTCCTCGGCGAGCAATCGCGCGCTCCGCAGCGATACGCTTTAGACCGCTCGGCTTCTCCACCGCGGCCACCTTTCAGCTTTCCTTTCGTTGCTTAGTACTGGTTTTCCATCTCAGTTCTTGATATTCATACCGCTGCTTTTCTTGTGTCTGAAATCATCGCCTTGTTAAGTGCACAGTGGTATCACGCAGCTCTCTCTCTGCACAACGCCGCACGTAGGACGACCAAAAATCAAATGTTCAAATGTTTGTTAAGCTTATGGGACTTAACTACGGGGTCATCAGTCCCTAAACTTACAAACTACTTATGAACTACTTACGAACTAGGACGGCACAAATATCCATGCCCGAGGGGGGATTAGAACCCCCGACCGCAGTGGCCGTGCTAACCGTGACTGGAGCGCCTCAGTCACCTCGGCCACCGCGGCCGGCGTAGGACGACCGTGAGTCGTGTGGGAGATGTGCCGCCCCCAGGCTTGGCGCGGTGCCAGCAGAGCTGCCGCCGCTGTGTGTATGTGTGTGTGTGTGTGTGCGTGTGTGTGTGCTGGGGGCGGGAGTGGATTGACGCGCCAGGACCACGTCACGGCCTCCCAGGCTCCCCGGCTGCCAGGCTACCAGCAGAGGCGAGGAGGTGTCCCTGACACAGCCACAGCGCGCTCTCAAACCTGATCCGGTTACAGCCGGCGGTCGCGCCTCCAGTTTTTACTTATACCGCCTCCACGCGGGAAGACACTTCCCTGTAACACTTTCGTAAGAAATTACCTGTGAATACTTCGCACCGTTAGTGGTCATTGACGTGAAGGGGAAATAACTAATTTAAATATTTATCATACCCACTCTCTTCAGTATCAAACAATAGAAGTGTTTAAAAGGTCAATTGAAATAACTCGATCCGCCGAGTGTTTTGAGATCAGAAGAAAATTCGGACTTAATTCGAACCGAAGATATGCTTGCTGGAATGCAAATAAGCCGGCCGCGGTGGCCGAGGGGACTGCGGCGCGTCAGTCACGGTCTGCACGGTCGGGGGTTCGAATCCCCCCCCTCGGGCATGGATATTTGTGCCGTCCTTAGTATTAGCTAGTTGATAAGTAGTTTGTAAATTTAGGGACTGATGACCCCTTAGTTAAGTCCCATAAGCTATACAAACATTTGAAGATTTGAATGCAAATAAATAAATAATAAAATAAAAATAAAATTGGGTAAAAGTCAGGTTGAATGTGCGGCAATAGCTTTCTTCAGAATCAATCAATGAAAATAAAAGAGCTTCACCCGCTGAGCTTTCTTAGGCCAAAAAGAACAGCGCACCTTAGAATCGAAGATTTCTTAAAAGGACCCGATTAAAAAAAATCAGCAGCAAGGACTCAAGGACATCGCGTTTAAGTATGGATAAAAGAAGGCGAGAACTTAGTCAAATCTGATATCACAAATCTGTTGGCCGCGGTGAAGTAGCCGAACGGTCTACAGCGACTCGCTGCGGAACGCGCGGTTACTCGCCGTCGGAGGTTCGAGTCCTCCCTGGGGCGTGTGTGTGTGTGTGTGTGTGTGTGTGTGTGTGTGTGTGTGTGTGGTGTGTGTGTGTTGTCCTTAGTTTAGTTTAAATAGTTTGTAAGTTTAGGGACTAGTAACCAACGCCGGCCGCGGTGGCCGAGGGTACTGAGGCACGCCAGTCACGGTCTCCATGGCCACTACGGTGGAGGGTTCGAATCCCCGCTCGGGCATGGATATTTGTGTCGTCCTTAGTGTTAGCTAGTTCATAAGAAGTTTGTAAGTTTAGGGACTGATGACCCCGTAGTTAAGTCCTGTAAGCTATACAAACATTTGAACATTTTTGAATAACCAACGCAGTTAAGTCCCATAGATTTACAAACATTTGAACGTTTTTGAACAAATCTGTGGATGAATACTTTCCCTTTAAAAGAAAAATCAAAGAAATCGGCCCGATAGAACGGGCTCACAGCTAAGACATTCCCATAATAAATGTAAAGAAAGAAATCTCTTTGAATATAAACGAAGTAGGGCGACAGATAAATGAATTCTGGTACTTAATGACAAAGCTGTGGATGAATACCTTTCGTTTAAAACAAAAGTGAAGAAAATTGGCCAGATAGAATGACTTGGCCGACTGATTTTTAATAAATAAAATTAGATGTTCTTATGTATATACTGCAGTAAAAATGTTCATAAAAAGTTCCCATTATCTGTAGTTACTTTCTACGATTTTTGAGAAAAATAAAATTACTTACACCCCCTGACTTGGAAGAAAACACACGGAAAAAGACTGAGTAATAATATTTTATTATTGTGTAATATAAAATATACTTATTCCAGTATAACCTTTGGTGCAAAGTACTGTCTAAATAGAACTCTGAGGCGTTTAAGCTGTATCCCCTTTTCAGTGAATTCGGTGTCATATTTAACTTGTACAGAGCACGTAGCCTCGCGTCACCCATTGTAGGCAGATTCCACGTCTTGATACGTCGTAGAGCACTAAACGTACGCTCTATGCTACATGAGGTCGCTAAAATATTTAGGCCAGTCTTTATTGCCCTGCTAACACATAGATATAACGGTGTGAATTGTGCAATTAAATCTGGATACTGAACAGACTTTAAGGTAAAATTACTCGCATCGTTTGACTTAAACAGTTCGTACCACGACGGAGCTTAAGCAACAAAATTTTTTTAAAGAAATTTCCGTTAAAGTCCCATGTATCTTCTGCAGTGAATATGAAAGTAGATTTGTCTAAATTTCTTAAATTTTCGGGATATACTGCTTAATCGAAAATTGGTTAATCGTGGTTAGAAAAAAATCTGTCTCTCAGGGAAGAGGTAATAGTCTAAGCATGGGATGAAGATAGATATTCCGAAAAAGTCTTCCACACTTTCAGATGGTTGATTTGATCTATAGATTTGTTTTGACAGAAATTAATGTCGTTGAAATTCAACCCATAGTTCTTTGCGAATTTTTATAGCTTTCTCAAAGATGTTTATGGACACTGTCGAGGCATTATCATGGTTAGACTGAGTTATCTTTTTATATGTGTGATCGTGTACTGTCTTAATATTCGTATTTACCTGTTGCAGTTGGTTGCTCACGAGTTCGAGTCTGGCAGGACATTCAGCACATATTAAGAGCAAATTTTTATTGATATGTGGTTCAACAGCCGTAAGATATTTGAGGAAATGCATACTGTAAACCATCAGCTGTTTATTATTTTTCAAACTTCTACCGGTTTCGGTTATAAACCATCTTCACGGAAGAGAACTAGACAGACTAATGAAACAGGTGCATTATATGCGTCCTTATGCATACTGGCATACATGTCACAAATAAAAATAAATGTCACTAGGCATCAAGTCTTGATTAAAAACATAAAAGCAATGCCAGGCTGGCTGTGGTTTTACTTTTATAGTTTGATGCGTTCAAGTTCTTCCAAAGCTTGTATTAAATAGTTATAATGTTATATACTCTATAAGAAAATGTAATGCATTTTTCTCTCACGATAGCTTCCAGCTTAGTTGGGTTTGTCTGCTGCTTTAAGAATATAAAGAAAGATTACTACATTACTTTAATTTGTAGCCACAAGCTGTACTGTATGTTTGTCATCAACCTGCTTTTAAATTGTTTACGTAAACACTGTCCAGGTTTGTCTAAGCTTTTCAAATATTACAAGCAACAACTAGCTTATCACTAGAGATCCAAAATATTATACACTAGATTTTCCCCAAACTGCCCCTGAGTCGCCACCACTTATCAGTACTTTTTTCTACTAAACACGAAAACGTCTGCTAACGGTTTGTTAAAAGAACTCTATATTTATAGATACGTTCTCCCTCTCCCAACAGTCAGTAGCTAGTGAACCTAATGTCCGAGGCGCCATGCAGTTGCACGAATCACGAAGACGCTAGTGCGGACAAGCTGCGTCAACGTCAAAAGGAGAAAGAAGACTGCAACCGACAGAGAACACCAAGAAGCTGTCCTGGCTACGACGCTACTCAGTGGTTGCCAAGGAATGTGGAATCAGGCAGACGAGTGTCGTTCGCATCTTGCACTGTCAAATTCCATCCATATCATCTGGCACTATAACAGGTACCAAATGTTAAGTGTTTTTGGGGGGTTACCAATGCATTGTCAGTAAATTATTTATTACAGTTACGTGAGTACGAAATTGCATTGCTAATAAGTTGACAGCGTGTATTGCACGTAACTGGTACCTCTGCACTGCCGTTACGCACTTATGTTCAGCGTGAAACGATGTTTCACTAACAAGAATATTTATTTTGATTTGTACGGGTGGTCACCAAATTGTTTAGTTCAATGAATGTGCTCCATATGATATAATGTAGAGCAGTGTAGGTTGAGACAACTGTCCGATAGCTTGTATTGTACCTCTTACAAGCACACAACCACAGGTCAATTATTCCTTCTACAACTAGATGTTTCATACAGTATTTGCTTTTTTGCTGCGTATAAGATCTCTTTATTTTGGAAGAATGAATAGGTGATTTACCTGCTTCAGCTCACGTGCATCCGGGAAGATAAACAAATGCGAAGTATCAATGTAAATACAAATATACAATCCCTGAGACGGGTTTTCGTCTCGAATATGTCGAAGACATTTAATGATAAATCTGAAGCATTGATTTGAAATTTGTAATGCGACCGAAAATAGAACCCGGACCTCCATCCTTATTAGGCAGACGTCTTACCACTATACCACTGCATCACTAGCAATTAAGGCGCCTCCGAATAGTCTAAGCACGATTTCCTTCACGTCACAAACTTTAATTCAGCTTCTGTGTTCCGTAGAACATTACCACTACTGCCAAGACTCACCATGCAGCGGAATAACACCTCGGCAATGGTCATATTGAAACATTCCGGTTTAAGGTGATATAAACATCAATGTAAATACAAAATACACTCCCTGAGACGGATTTTCGTCTCGAATATGTCAAAGACATCAATGATAAATCTGAAGCATTGAATTAAAATATGTGATGCGACCGGGAATTGAACCAGGACCTCATTGCTTACTAGGCGGTAAGACGTCTGCCTAGTAAGCATAGAGGTCCGGGTTCGATTCCCGGTCGCATCACAAATTTTAATTCAATGCTTCAGATTTATCATAAATGCTAAGTAGTTTTCCTAAGCCCTCTGGGTAGACGCTAGCCAATGTCATATGTCAATATACAACATTAGTAGGTGAACCTGTAACCACTGACATATTAAGTTGGTTCAAGGGGAAACAAAGTATTACTACTGTCTCGCAGGCCTACTTTACGGTATACAATTACGCAGCCTCGTCCGGGATGGCTGCTTGGTAGTCTAAATCCGCCGCCACACGGATCAAGTATCTGAACGATTGTGGTCAACGTGCCGAGTTTCTGACGTCACAACGTGCAAATCGCGGCCAACGCGAAATACAGGCAGCACCCACTATAGAAGAAATTCTACGCACGATGTCTCAACATGGTGGTGGTGAGAGGCTTAGAAATGTTCAAATGTCTGTTAAGCTTATGGGACTTAACTACGTGGTCATCAGTCCCTAAACTTTACAAACTACTTATCAACTACCTTATACTAAGGACGGCACAAATATCCATGCCCGAGGGGGGATTCGAACCCCCGACCGCAGTGACAGTGCAGACCGTGACTGGAGCGCCTCAGTCTCCTCGGCCACCGCGGCTGGCCGTGAGAGGCTTAGAGTGCTCTGAAAGATTATAAACATTATCAGTGCACGCTATAGTGCATTCTTTCGTTCAGGAGTGCATTTATTACGTAAATTGGTGTTGTGTACGGTGTGATCGCTACGCAGGACGATTTGTGTGTGTGAGAACAACGTGTGATCTCTTTTTTAATGACAAAATGTCGTTTCGCAGTTCTGTGCCGAAATGTAGAGGAAATTACGACTGTTGCCCGAAAGTTACTGTCTTTCGGAGAAGAAGAAGTGGATATCAAGAATTCCCAGGGTAACTTGGCTCCTTCTACAAGTTAATGAACAAGTTTTCGTTTTTGTTTAACCTTATAAAAGAGTTTTAAGTCATGACTGTTTACCGTTGGATATTGCGATTCATTTTATTTACGTAACCATCCCCATTAGCTTATTCTTCTCCGGACGTTTAAAGACGGTAACTTTAGGGTCACAGTCGTAATTTCCTCTACATTTAGCCGCAGAACAGCGAAACGGCATTTTGTCAGTGAAAAAAGAGATCACATGATGTTCTCACACACACAAATCGTCCAGCGTAGCGATCACACCGCACACAATACCAATTTACGTAATAAATGCACTCCTGAATGAAAGAATGCATATAAACAGCATGCACTGCTAATGTTTACAATCTTTCAGAGGACTCTAAGCCTCTCACCGCCGCCATGTTGTGACGTGCGCAGGCTTTCTTCTATAGGGGGTGCTGGTACAGGCCCCAGCGCAGACGTCATGCGACGTAAGCAAGGTAGTTCCGAGCCAGAGAGATCGCTAGCTCAGTAGCTGCCCGCTATGAGGCAGTGGGCTGTGCCCCAGCGGCCGGCCAATCGGCTAGTGATCCAGCCAACTCGGAACTATCTTGCTTACGTGCCGTGTTGTGTGCGCTGAGGCCTGTATTTCTCGCCAGGCACAGCCCACTGTGTCACAGCGGACAGCCAGTCAGCTAGTGATCGCGTTGACGCAGGCTTTCTTGATCACTTTACGTGACGTGAGCGCCGTGGCCTGTCTTTCTCGTTGGCCACGGTGCAAACCGCATGATAAAGAGGCTTTCCCAACGTGTGGGGCAATATCAAGATTGTCACAAATTCTCAACGTGCTTCTGAACGTTCACCAGTAAGATGGGAGAACTCCACCGACATCACGCCACGTGGCTATCCGGGGGAGGGGGGAGCTGTTTCCAGTAGAGAGATGAAGACGCAACATTGGCCGTTACTAGAAGCTCGTATTTGCTGGGTTTTATATGAATAACTTTGATCTTATGAATATATGTCATTTCAAAGACAGTAATAGTAACTGAGTAAATTAAGATGCTCTCGAAAACAGGTCATTCTAGGTACTATATGTTGGAATGAAATGAATCTAAACATTTTATATATGGTTAAATAACATCTGTATTATGAAAATATGCCGTTTCAAGGCAACAGTACACCGAAGACCCTTCAAAACGAATTGTTCTTTCATCATTTGTTGTAATTACGTATCAGTAAACGATATACCTACGAGTAATACATTCACCACGTGTAATATCTTTGTTGAAATTGGGAGCAGTGTAGACTGCCGTATTGGAGGCAGTAGCATTGCGCTCTGAGAAACTAATGATGTTATATAGCGCTAGTTTGAGACTCGCCATATGCAAATATTTTTTTCTTATATTCTGGTTTTCTAATAGGTTCAAAGACTTTTTTATTAATTTGTTAGAGGAATACTCTGTAATATGTAATGCTATATAAATATAAGTGTCTATATTCTGAGTAGCGAGTTTGTTGGATTCGGTTTATGAACAGAGTAAAATGGAATAAAATACCCACTTCATTGTTTCACGTCTTGTATTTCACACGTTCTAAAGATTCTACTACTGTGTGGTACAACTGATCCAGGAAGAATGACCGAAAAGCAAGACTGTTGCAACAAAATTTTTGTTATGTGACGGCGGAGACAGTTTATTAGATTATCATCACACAAGCTGTCACAGGAGCGTGAATTACTGAAGGAAAAAAAAGTTCACCCATCCATGCAACGTTGGTCTGCAGACTCATTATGAGGATTTGGAAACTCTTCTCCAAGAAATCCTTCGTTTCATAACTGAACACTTTTGACGTGTCATAATTTGACTTGCAAAAGAAAATTGCACTGAAAATCTATAACATCCATCTTCAGATGGTCGGGGGACTGCTACGTTGGCAGTATCCCGAAAATGATCTGAAGACTATTCCTGCATTTCTTGTAAAACTGAAATGAATTTTACAAAATTTTTCAATTCTTGGCACCAGCAAGCTTAGGGATATGGGCGCTGGCAGTGGGAAAAATTTCACACATAATTCAGAAAACCGTGATGGAGACTCAGTGGCGGATCCAGGGGGAGGGTTATGAACCCCCCCCCCCCAAAAAAAAAAACTTTCCTTTTGTAGACATATTTTTGGTTTGTTTTTGCATATTAAGCATGTACGGAAATTTTCGGGAATATTTATTTTTTGAACCACTTTTATTTATTTTTATACGTCAAATTACCCACTTCAGATAACCTCATTGCATATTGTCTACTTATATCCCAGCCTTTTTTAACACTCCCCCAGCACATAGCCGACTCAAATAATCAGCATTTCTCTCCTTAACACACTGACATAGCCACAGTCCGCATACCAAATTCCAGTCGTAGTGCAAATTGAAACACTGAATGCACACTTCCATTTCACACTGTGCAAATCTACATTTACATCTACATGGGATACTCTGCAAATCACATTTAAGTGACTGGCATAGGGTTCATCGAACCACCGTTATACGATTTATCTCCCATTCCATTCTCGGATAGCGCAGGGGGAAGAAGGAACACCTAAATCTCTCAGTTCGAGCTCTGATTTCTAGTATTTTATTCTGATGATCTTTTCTACCTATGTAAGGGGGAGTCGACAACATTCGGAGGAGAATGTTGGTGATTGGAGTTTCGTAAGTAGCCCACGCCGCATCGATAACTGGCGTTGTTGTAATGATTCCCATCCCAGATCCTGTATCATTTCTGTAACGCTGTCTCCCCTGTATCGTGACAATACGAAACGAGCTGCTCTTCTTTGGGCTCTTTCGATGTCCTCCATCTGATAAGGATCCCACACTGGGCTGCAATACCCCAAAAAAGGACGGACAAGCGTAGTGATATGCAGCCTCTTTAGTAGTTCTGTTGCATCTTTTAAGGGTTCTGCCAGTAAAAAGCAGTCTCTGGTTCGCCTTTCCCATGACATTATCTACGTGTTCTTTACAGTTTAAGTATGAAGTAATAGTAATTCCTAGATATTTTGTGGAGTTTACGGCCTTCACTTCTGATTGATTTATCTTGTAAACATAGTTTAATGGATTTCTTTTCGTACTCATGTGGACAACTTCACGCTTCTCATTATTTAGAGTCAACTGCCAATTTTTGCACCATAGTGATATCTTATTCAGATCGTTCTGCATTTGGTTTTGATCTTCAGATGATTTTACTAGACGGTAAATGACGGCGTTATCTGCAAACAACCTAAGAGAGCTACTTAGATTTTCCCCTAAATCGTTTATGTAAATAAGGAACAGCAGAGGACCAATAACACTACCCTGTGGAACGCCCGATATCACCTCTGTTTTAGTCGATGCCTTACCATCGATTACTACGACCTGTGTTATCTCTGACAGGAAATCCCATATCCAGTCGCAAATTTGGGGCGATATACCATAACCACGCAATTTGATTAAAAGCCGTTTGTGAGGTACGGTGTCAAAAGCCTTCTGGAAATCAAGCAATACGGAAACGATTTGCGAACCCTTGTGGATAGCACTCATCACTTCGTGTGAATAAAGAGCTAGTTGTGTTTCGCATGAACGATATTTTCCAAATCCGTATTGACCTTGGGTCAATAGATCATTCTATTCGAGATAATTCATAATATATGAATACATGATATATTACAAAACCCTGCTGCAAATTGACGTCAGCGAAATAGGCCCGTAGTTTGACGTTGTCAAGGATCGTATTATAGTTCTCAAATTAACTGCGTGACAAACGATTTGGAGTTGTATTTTCAAAAAACAGTATTTTACGGAACTGTTTTTTAATTATTGTGCAGAAGAATTGTGGTATTTTTGTCAACGGGACGTGCTATTTACTCGTGTAAACAAATTATTAGTTATTACTATTACTGTTACATTAAAATGTACCCCAAAGACTTACTCAACCCATACACTAATCAATTTCAAAAACAAAATCGTATTCCAAATGGGCAAGCCAAGTTAAAAGGTATTTACTGGAGGCTTAAATTTCATTTTAGGACATTCAGCATCGACAAGTTTTCAGAGAAAAGAAGTCTTTTATGTTTGTTTGACTTATATGACAATCCAGGGTGAACACTGTTTGTTTAGTGAAATTGACTCCTGCTGTTTTCAGCCAGATTTATTTTATTTAATGAAGTTGTCTAACATGTTTTAATACCTCTTCATCTATGACGATGTTACAGGACCGAAACGTCGATTTGAAGAATTTAATAAACAGCTGATGGTTAAAGATGCATTTTATTAAATACATGACGGATGTTAACTCTCACCTTACCAAAACATTAATTTAAGTAGTTTGTAAGATTAGGGATCACTTCATTTAGGTCCCATAACTTTACAAACATTTGAACAAGTGCAACGAAAGTGAAAATGACGAGGTTATATGGACTAGTCAGTGTGACGACAGGCGGGTCACGAAAATATCTGACCTGGGCTTGCTCTAACGTCGCAGCGAAATCTAACAGGAGAGAAAAATTTGTTCGTTTATACAAATAGATCACAGAGACTTCTGGTGTACATTGTGTGATTATTCTGCTCGAGATTACATTCAGTCTTACGTTTCTCTGGACTCAAGGCCATTGTGAGATAATGCCCTTAATGTTTCACTTTTCCTTTGTCCTCCCGGCGCTGTCTCGGCGGTATAAGATAAATACCGGGACCCTTTGTCTCGGACTGAGCTCAGAGAAGAAACCATTCCTCTGCTTTTCGCGTACGAAGTTGACTACATCGGTGCTACAAGTTGAAACTACAACGATGTTTGTCACTGCACGGTACGACGTAGAACACTGCGATAAAACTTAGGTGATAAGTGCGGTTCACAGACGGACAAATATCCGAGGAATAAAATATTATGGAATCTTCGTGTTGAGGCCTCTTGTCCGAATATAAGCTGGTAGAATGGTAGAGTGCCCGAGAACGAATGTAAAGGGATCAGTCCCCCCTCAGTCCCAGTAGTTTTATCTCACTATTTTCTTCTTTCCCTTCTGCCAATGTTCTTGATGTGAAAAATACGGACTTGCACGGTGGTTCGAAATCCACAATCCATATTAAACTATAGGTCCCCCTGTAGCTGGCTGGGTAAGTCGTCAGTTCAAACGTAGGAGGAAGGTAACGCCAAATCAGCTCCAAAGAACATGTCTAGTAGAGCTATATTTTTTATTGAAATAGAAAATAAAAAGTCTGTTACAGGCATATAAGCCGATCATAATTCAATAAAAGCAATAACATCTTAATCAGAAATGTAAGTAAATGAAATATGGCAAGCATAAAAATTTATATATGACAGCTTATCTAACTGTAGTTAATAGTTATAGATTCCTGATGATGGCAATAAAAGCCGAAATGAACTAATTTAATATATAAAGCAGAGTGTCCGTACGTATGTACGTGTTGCATACAAATCTACAGCTTTCATCGAATCTTTTTCAAATTTTCTACACGTACGCTTCAGTCCACGAGGACGGTCGCCGTAAGTGTAAGAATCACGTACGATACATAGTTCACGATATATGACGTCATGAACAATGAGATGCGCGAAAAGTGCTGTATTAAGCGACAATGCTGCTCATTTTCTCTTAAACCACTGGACTGATTTCAACTACCTTTGGTGTACACATTCCTTACCATGAGGTAACAATTGCTGCAGCGTGAAGAATCACATACGACACATCGTTGAGAAGATATGACGTCATAAACAATAAGAATTGCAAAAACTGCCACATAATGAGGCGAGACTTTATAAATACGCTGTATGAGAATGACAGTACTTAGCTACTTGCAACAACCTTTAAACATAATTTCAAACCTTTATTAAACCTTTTCTAGCTGACAACCATAGCAAAACAATGAAAGGAAAAAAGTTTCTCGCTTGCTACTTTTCCACTGTTTATGGAGTAAAACTACGGCATTCGATATGACGTTACAATTTATAATTTGTACACTAGAAACTGTAGCCGCAGGAAATTTTACAGGCAGTATACACACGTGTAGTTGAAAGGGCCTTCTAAATCGTATCACAGTACGACACATAGTTCATGAGATATGAGCATATGAACAGTAACATTCATGGAAAACCGCCCCATTACGCACCCAGTTCTAATCTATTACATCTACAATACTATTTGCATTCCCAAGACATTTTACAGACATACAGCCCTTATACAAAGGAATATATATTTGAAAAATGGCAGGAATAAATAAATACCGGGGCAACGCAGGGTTTTCAGCTAGTAGTAAACAAATAAAGCATTATACTAGCAGTGTAAAAGGTATAAAAGTCGATTACATTTAGTAAGCTTTCGGAATCAAATTCCTTCAAACAAAATGTTCAAATGTTTGTAAATCTATCGTACCAAACTTCGTCATCATCAGTCCGTAGCTTACAAACTACGTAAACTAACCTAAGGACAACACACACACACACACACACACACACACACACACACATGCTCCAGGGAGGACTCAAACCTCCAACTGCGAGCATCCGTACGCTCCGTAGCGAAATGCCTTAGACCACGCGGCTACTCCACCGCGGCTTCCTTCAAACGTTCAAATGTTTGTGAACCTCTTGGACCAAACTGCTATGGTCTTCAGATCCTAGACTACTTGAACTAACTTACACTGATGACAACACCAACCCATGCTCAAAGGAAGACCCGAACCTCCGGCGGGAATGGCGCCAGGTGTGTAGCATCACAGAGTAACATAGACAGAGAAGAAGCCACCCTAAACCACTGTCCTACGCTCCCCTCGTAGTTCCGTAAGATGCTAGCAGGTGTCAGGCGGATCGCTCGCACGTCAGAGGGTAGCGTGGAAAGGAGGCTGAGGGGAGAGCTCGCGCCGCCTGCCACGAGGCCGCGGCTGTGTCCGGCGAGCCGGCGTTTGAGGGGAGGTGGTGGTGGGGATGGCCGCTACCTGCCGCCTGCTCTGGCCAGTTTAAAGAGCTGCTTCTGACCGCAGCGCCATCATGGGACATCTTACGGAACTGCTGGAAACCCTCCCTCCCCGCACCCCTGAGAGTAGGACCGGGCCCTTTCGGAGGTTTCCCCGTCTGTTTATATTTGTCTGTGGGAGCATGATGCCTTAGACCACGGCCATTGGGCGCGGCTCAGTTTCCTTCTTCAGGTAGGAGAGGCAAGGGGGGCAAAGGGTGCAGGAGGGAAAGTGGATTTGCTCTACTCACAACTTGGATCATCAGGTACAGATGTAGGGTGTTGAGTGCAGGTCAGACATGTTGCATGATGACTACTGTGCAAAGCAAAGAGGATATATCAAGAAATAAAGAGAAGTAAGTCAATTCTGAGTGGGAGGGGAAGAAAAGTGACCGGGAAGGAAAGAGAGAGAGAGGGGGGGAGAGAAGGGGAGATTTTTATACCTATCGCTTCTTACAATTATAATTTCTCGCAAGCACACACACACACACACACACACACACACACACACACATACACATATACACACCAATATAGCAGAGATGAAGAGGCTAACGGAAATGGCGGGAGCAGAGGATGTGTAGGAGGGCAAGTTTTAGATTAGATTAGATTAGATTAGATTAATACTTGTTCCATAGATCATGAATACGACACTTCGTAATAATGTGGAATGTGTCAGTTAAATGAAACGTGTCAATACATAATATTACATGACACTCAATTTTTTAATATTATACACACACACACACACACACACATATATATATATATATATATATATATATATATATATATATATATATATATTCTTTTTATTTTTTTCCTAAAGTACTAACTTTTATCTAGACATTGATCTAATGTGTAGAAGGAATTGCATTCAGAAATTCTCTTAATTTATTTTTAAATGCTAGTTGTTTATCTGTCAGAATTTTGATACTATTTGGTAAGTGACCAAAGATTTTTGTGGCAGAATAATTAACCCCTTTCTGTGACAGAGCTAAATGTAACCTTGAATAGCGTATGTCACCCTTTCTCTTAGTGTTGTAGCTATGCACACTGATGTTACGTTTGAATTCAGTTGGATTGTCAATAACAAATTTTATAAGTGAATATATATATTGTGAAGCTACTGTGAAGATTCCTAGATCCTTAAATAAATGTCTGCAGGATGATCTTGGGTGGGCTCCAGTAATTATTCTGATGACCCGCTTTTGGACAATGAATACTTTCTTACTAAATGATGAATTACCCCAGAATATGATTCCATAAGAAAGCAGAGAATGAAAATAGGCATAGTATGCTAGTTTACTGAGTTGTACATCACCAAAGTTTGCAATCACCCTAATAGCTTAAGTAGCTGAGCTTAAACGTTTCAGCAGGTCTTCAATGTGTTTCTTCCAATTCAACCCCTCATCAATGCATAAACCTAAAAATCTTGAATATTCTACCTTAGCTATAGATGTCTGGTTGAAGTCAATATTAATTAACGGTGTGATGCCATTTATTGTGTGAAACTGAATATCCCGTGTTTTTTCAAAATTTAAAGAGAGTCCATTTACAGAGAACCACCTAATAATTCTCTGAAATACTTCATTGACAATTTCATCAGTTAATTCCTGTGATTCGGGTGTGATAGCGATACTTGTATCATCAGCAAAGATAACTAGCTTGGTATCTTTATGAATATAGAAAGGCAAATCATTAATATATATTAAGAACAGCAAAGGTCCAAGTACCGAACCCTGTGGCACCCCATGCTTGATAGTTCCCCAGTTTGAGGACTCAGCTGTTTTTTGTATATTATGTGAATTACTTATATCAACTTTCTGAACTCTTCCAGTTAGGTATGATTTAAACCATTTGTGCACTTTCCCACTCATACCACAATAGTTAAGCTTATCTAGAAGAATTCCATGGTTAACACAAAGGCTTTTGATAGATCACAAAAATCCCAATGGGTGATTTACAGTTATCCAGAGCATTTAATATTTCATTAGTGAAAATATGTATTGCATTTTCTGTTGAAAAGCCTTTCTGGAAACCAAACTGACAAGAACTTTATTTTTATTAATATATGAAGCTACTCTGGAATACATTACTTTTTCAAGAATTTTTGATAGAGCGGTCAGACGTGAGATTGGGCGGTAGTTGCTGACATCCAACGTATCACCTTTTTTATGAAGTGGTTTGACAATAGCATATCAGGGAGAATACCCTGCTCCAGTGAGCTATTACAAATGTGGCTAAGAATCTTACACATTTCTTGGGAACGAGCTTTTAATACCCTGATGGATATGCCATCAATGCCATGAGAGCTTTTACTCTTAAGAGACTTTATTAATTTCCTAATTTCAGATTGAGAGGTGGGTGGATGGGGTTTCCATTGTATCAAACTGTCTAGGTACGTCCTGTTCCATTAATTGCCTAGCTTCTTGTAATGAACATGTAAAAAATAATTATTAAAAGTGTTTTCAACTTCTGACTGTTTGTTTGTAATTTTTTCATTCACTTTGATGGTAATGCTGTCTTACTGTGTTCTTGGTTGCCCTGTCTCCCTTGTTATAATATTCCAGATTGTTTTAATTTTATTATTGGAGGTACTAATCTCAGACATTATGCACATACTTTTGAATTTTTTTAATAACATTCCTTAATACAGAACAGTAGTTTTTATAATAGTTTAATATTTCTGGGTCACTAGTCTTTCTTGCTGTCAGATACAGTTACAAGATTTTTTAATACCTTTGGTGAGCCATGGTTTTTTGCTTGGTTCCTTACAATTAAATTTGACTAATTAAATTTGACTAAGTTGTTATCTTCGCAGCTCTGAGGGAATGGTGCTAGGGGGAAGTATCCCGATTGCACATGTGTCTAGGTCTCTGGAGTCATGTTGGAGGGCTGCATTGATACAAATAATCATCACTTCGAACACCTTCTGTAAATGGATGTTCATGCCACCACTTTGACTTTCGTTGACCCTCGAAGACCTTACTGTTACGTCTCGATGGCCGCTCTCAGAATACTAACACCAAATTATAGCATCCCATAAGAGGGGAAAAAATTGACCTTCATATCTCTGAAACGAACCCATCTAAAAAAAAAAAAAAAAAAAAAAAAAAAAAAAAAAAAAAAAAAATATTCTGACCCCCATTACCCTATGCAACTGTTGTCCCACAACTCCTTCCTTCTTTCGGAGTTGTTCTTGGTGGCAATAGTTAGTGACTTACCCTGTAAACGATAATTTTTTGTGAGGAAGCAACACATAGATCAGGTGATATGACATAATAAACAATGATACGTTCGAAAAACTAGCTTTTGTCTAAAAATGGAGCGTATATTGCCCTATATTCAATCACTGTTTGATAACGGGAGCACTTACAAGGAGGATACATGGGTATCGGATATTACAATTTTTTGATATTTATGGTACGTGAAGTTCCGAACTCAACCAACAATCACCAAAGTCAGTCGAAGCAACTCTCAAAAATTCTCGAGAAAATCTACTTTGAACTTTTGCAAGTACATGTAAGTACGAATAATTAAATCAAGTTTAGTATCTGTCGATACGACCGAAATACAAACATTTGTTTCAAAGATTCCTCATTGTTTTGTTACCGACTTGAAACAAAAATACGACGAGCTACGTGATGCGAAAAAATGAGAAACATATTTTAAACTTGTCGTTTTCCATAATTACTTATTATGTTTATTAATTCACTTCAGTTTGCAACACACAACTGGTATCAAATTAAGCAGTGACGTTAAGGAGAGTGTCAGAAATTTAACAAAAACAAGAAGTATAACAAATATAATTTTCAGTTTACCTTTACTTTAAAGACAATAACGGCAAAGACGGAGTATTTCGAAAAAGGAGGAATCTTATTCAACAAAGCCTCACAGAAGAATAAGGCGAAAACCACAACAGAAAAATAAATGGATTTACATAACGGCATTGAAGTCGGAGCCAAAGAAGGCGACATATGGATAGAGTAAGGCCCCGCTGAATGGGTGGAAAGTAGGCCCGTTTGAAAAAAGAAAGTAGAATGAGCGGAAACAATTTAAAAAATGTAGCTCATGTGGTAGCGTTTTGGACTAACAACAATAGAGTCGATGGTTCTAATGCCGCCGCGATAGATATTATTTTTTTATTTAATTTTCGTTCGTTGTATTAGAATGCTTACACAAATTTCATATCTAATTGTAATTTTTAGGAAAAAATGCACGTACTTTTGTTCATTCATAATTTTATATATTCTAAAAAAGGTTGTTAATTATGATGGTTTCTATCAAAAAACATAACAAGTTTCCTTTTTTTCAGTATTGACTTCACCATTAGTTGACGCCGGTTGTCTTTGATCGTTCATTTTGTGAAGAGCTACAACGCTGTTTTTGGAGAGTCATATCCGTAGCTACTAATACGTTTCCGAGCAGCTAACCTACTCAACCATCGTTTTAGGTGACGACAAGGTGTTCCGCTTGTCTACATACACATAAACGAAAACATGACACAAAATATCGAATTAGAAATCGCTAAATATTTTATCTAATTGAATTTGAAATAGTGAATTTGTTTACATCCTACATGAAGTAATATATAAAATTACGAATAAACATAAATACGTGTATTTTCCGTAAAAAGTACCATAGGATATGAAAATTGTGTAACATTCGAACACAACGAAAAAAACCTGTCACGGCGGGATTAGAACTACCGATCCTATAGTTGTAATGTCAGAACGCTAGCATCTGAGCTATACCAACATATGCTACAACTGTTTTAGTTATTGGTACTTACATGTAGTTGCAAAACTTCTAAGGCGATATTGTCCAGAATTTTTGAGAGTTGCTTCGAATGACTTTGGCTGATAGTTAAGTTTTGAACTTCACGTACCATAAATATATATAAAAAAAATTCTAAAATTCGATACCCATGTGGTCTCTTGTTAGTAACTTACAAGAAGCTTTACACACTATTTGAAACCATTTCCAAACTATTTCTGTATTCAATGCCTTAAAGCAAACAATAAGAACATTAACTCATTTGTAATCAGATGTTTGAAGCGACTTAATTTTACAAGCCGTGTCACGGCGTAGTCTAGATTGTTCAGGCGTTTGTCTACGGCCACTGCATGTGACCAGCCAATCAGGTGATAGTGCACGCCAGCCAACGAAATTCGCTGCTTTTTATTCACTCAATATTCGAGTGTTTTCGCATTAACGGTAATGTTTTATTATTCATTGTTCCGGTGACAATTACAATCAATTTACTGAGCGAACAATAGTACATCTAGAACCTGTCAAGCATAGAGCAGGAACAGCATTAATTATTTATGTCAAATTCAGCGCAAAAAAGTAATTATTTATTACGAACTAGATGACCCGGTGAAATTCTATCGCTTACCTCTTAACGTAAACCATGTTAATTTAAATCATATGTGTTTTACACCTACCAGCTTTACGAAGGCATCATCATATATAGTCTAAGTATCGGCTCGATAGTGGGCGGAAAGAGTGGGCAAATCACGCACACATTCCCAGGATAATGTTCACGTCACATTCGTGGAAGTTCAGGGAAGGTTTAAATTGTGATAAAATATGGAATGAAAATTAGTTAAGAAGTCAAAGAGTAAATAGCTTTTCCAGAGAGTAATTATTGTTCGATATTTCGCTTTATGATCACGATAATTATTTAGAAATTAGACTTTGAAGTGTGCAAATAGCCTTGTAACCCAAAAACCAGATAACTTGTAGAACATATAAAAATGTGCTTTTAATTCATTATGATTACGTTCTATCAAGAACCGATGGAAGGTCCTAATTTTTCTTTTCTTTAGGTTTGTTTCGGTTATGATAGTGATTCTGTGACTTACAGGAAGGTGTAGTAGGAAGCAGGATGGCTTGGATGAAATTTCTAGGTAGTGTGAGCAATGGAAGCTAGCTCTAAATGTAAAATATATAAGGTGATGCAGGTGAGTAGAAGAACAATTCCGTAATGTTCCAATACAGCACTAGCAGTGTGCTACTTGACAAATTGGCGCAACGATATGAAATGGAACGAGCATACTTCAAATCAAGAAATATCTTTAATTACAAACTTCGTTAAGTATCTTATCCGGTACTATGGTGCTCTTTCAGTTTCTCGCGAATTTTCATATTTTCCGGTAACTTTCCCAAATTTTTAGTTCGTAAGAACGTTAATCTTTGGTTGAACGTCAAATGATCAAAATTTTATCGCAATCGGATGATCGGTTCTCAACTTATAGTGTTGAGTGCATTTAGAAACACATTGAAAAAAGAACTTGATTCAAATTTTGCGACTTTCCTTTTAACTGTCCCTATTTCTTTTTTAATGAAAACTTTTCCAAGGCCATAATGAACAAAACGAAACAAAAAAGAATTACCCCTCTCCGTCGTGCGAATAGTCAGTTATAGTGCTGAATTCAATCAAAAACGCACTCTCCGTTTTTCTCAAATTTTCCGGTAGATTTTCCAAAAAATTTATTTCATGCAAACCTTGTCCTGTCAAGCCGTACTCGAGTGATGCTCTTACAACCGTGTGTCAATTGACTTTTATTCATAGAAAAAAATCGCTTTCGGTTTTTCCTAAATTTTCCTACTTTCCGGGCGACTTTTCCAATTTTTTATTTGATGCGAACCTTCCTCTTACTATCAACGTGAAATGTACAAAATTTTATCACAATTGGACGAACGGTATTGATAGCTCACCGTAAAAAGCTGTTTCAGTTTTTCCCGATTTTCCTCTTTTCCGGACAACTTTTCCATATTTTATAGCCGTTTAAACCTACCCTGTACTTACGCGAATATTTCGAGACTAAAATTAGCCAAATCGGTTCATCCGTTCTCGAGTTTTAGCGAGACTAACTAATGGCAATTCATATATATATATAAGGTCAATTTACGAGTCAATTAAAGACTGGGATACAACTCGTCGTCATTGACCAATGACCTCGTATCTGAGTTGAAGACAATAGGTGGTTTACAACCAGAACATGGATTATAGATTACAATTTTGTGTTTAAAAAGTGATATCTGATTGGTTGTTATCGTCTGTGGTACTAGGGGAGACCAGGGGAATGGCGCCACCTTAAGGGAAACCAGTTTGTTTGTTTGTTTTTTTTTTTTTTTACCTTATTAAAGGTGTGTCCTTTTTCGTAAAGAATAATAATACAGCTTCGCCAGCTAATACTACATTATTATAATTTTTTCAGACGTGTATTTTGTTAAGTTTTATTGTTAAAAAATATATTGTGGAAGTATACGCAGTGGCGCCATTACCCTGGGATCCAGGGATACATTTGAAAATCAAGGATAAACCTACACGATAAGTGAGTAGTAGTAAATAAGTGTTACAACGGATGTAATTTATACTTATCATTCTTCTGTGTTAGACATTTAGAAGGCTTCAAGTACTTGTCGATGTAAAATTGGAATAAAAATACATTTTATAATTTTGGCTTGATTTAGACACCGCAAAAGTCAGAAGTACCGGTATAGTTTTCGGCACTTCAAACCTACTACATTCTCTACATTCTCTAAATTCTCCAAGTGTCCATTTCACAAAATGTGTGCGTCTGTATTACACTTCATTTTGCCTAAATTCTCCACCATGGCGTCATTGCCACAGTTGAAAAATATGGCCTAGAACGTCAATTTAAAGCCAAAGATTTTGCGAAACAATTGTGTTAGAGACATGAAATCAAAGCTAAATATTTACAGATTATGTTAACACGAGTATTAAAAATGAACTGACAGCCTATAGAGATTCTTATTTCAATAAAATACAGGCTCGAAAATTAGACCGAGAATGTCGAAACTAACAATTACTTTCACAAAAATAATACCTGTCAACAATTACGGACGGCGACAACAGGAATTAGTTTCGCGGTAGGAACCGAGGTTAAACTCTGGCAAGTATACTAGTACTACCAACCGTTCGTCATAAAACTGGGTGGCGTGATTATCCATGGTGACGCCGTTACCCTGGTCTGCCCTATACTATTGTTTCGCTGCGGCCGCTGCCAACATGTCAACACTAGACACCGCGCCACGACAAGGATTGAAAAAAATTTTCCGTTTGAAGGTTACATGGAATTCGCCTCCTCCCTCCCCACCCACCACCGTCATTATCTTACACCACGGATTTCATTTTTTGCCGACATCCACACTTCTGTAGAGGTGACATACCAGGAAACATTGCCGTGAAATACTGGAAGCCTTCCGTAGAATTATCTGTTTAATGTAGCGGCGTACAGTTGCCACTGTATATAAGGTGCATCGAGGTAATGAGCACATGTATATGAAAACTACCGCTATCGTTTTAAGTGTAGCAGAAAATTCCGCGGCGTGATTTAGTTGCTCGTTAAAAATGAGTTAACGGCGAAGTAATTGCAAGCGAGCAGGCGCTGGCTGCGGCGGTCGGTCTGTAGTGGCGCGCAACTGTTTCGGCGCGCCAACTTAAGTTGCGCGGTCCGGCACATTACCCGGGGCGCTATGAAAGCTCACTACTGCAATTAACTGGGCCACGCTGGCGCCGGTTACAACACCGCTTCTGTTCGCGCCGTTGAGCTCCGCTTTACCTGTGTGGCTGCACATTAAACTTCCGGGTAATTTACAGCTGGACAAACACGTTATCCACCCCCAGTTGAAGATACGGTGCCTGATCGTACAATGTATGCTTTCACGGTTGGCGTTAACTTCTACATCTACTTCTACATCTACATACATACTCTGCAAATACATTTAACTGCCTGGTAGAGGGTTCATTAACCACTTTCATAACATTTCTCTGCCGTTCCATTGTCTAATAGCGCGCGGGAAGAAGGTACACCTAAATCGTTCCGTTTTCGATCTGATTTCTCTCATTTTATTGAGATGGACTTGTCTCTCTATGTAGGCGGGTGCTAGCAAAATATTTTCGCTTTCAGAAGTAAAAGTCGATGATTGAAATTTCGCAAATAGAACTCGCCCCAACGAATAACGTCTTTCTTTTAATGATTTCCACATCAAATCGTGCAACATTTCTGTAACGCTTTCCTCCCTGTAACGTGATAAAACAAAACGAGCTGCCCTTCTCTGAAGCTTCTCAATGTCTTCTGTCAGTCCCACCTGCTGAGGGTCCCACACTGGGCAACAGTACTCCAGGAGAGGGCGCACAAGTGTAATGTAGGCAGTCTCTTTGGTGGAGCTCGTGCATCTTCGAAGCGTTCTGCCGATGGGAACGTAACCTTTGGTTCGCCTTCCCCACAATATTTTCTGTGTGTTCTCTCCAGTCTAAGTTGTTCGTAATTGTAACTCCTAGGTATTTGGTAGAATTTACGGCCTTAAGGTTTGACTGATTTATCGTGTAATTGCAGTGCAGCGGATTTATTTTAGTGGTCATGTGTATTACTTCACACTTTTCATTATTTAGTGTTAATTGCCATTTTTCGCACCATGTAGAAATTTTTTCTAAATCGCTTTGCAGTTGCTTTTGATTCTCTGTTGACTTCACTAACCGATAAAAGACAGCATCATCCGCGAATAGTCTAAGGCAGCTATTCAGATTGTCTCTTGAATCGTTTACAAACACAAGAAAGAGTAGGTGATCTATAACACTTCCCTGGGGAACGCCAGATATCACTTCTCTTTTACTCGATGACTCACCGTAACTTACTATGAAGTGTGTCCTTCCTGATAGGAAATAGTAAATCCAATTGCACAACTGGGGAGATATTCCATAAGCACGCAATTTCATTACACGCCGCAATCCCCCCAAAGGTATATGGCGGTGAATACTCGGTACCACTATTAGTTACTGGCTTTCCGTTTCCACTACCACGTAGAAGGAGGGAAAAACGAATGCATGTATGCATGTGTACGGGGCCTAATCTCTCTGATCTTATCCTTGCGGTCTTTACGGGAAACGTTTGTTGGCGGCAGTAAAATCGATCTGCATTCCGCTTCAAATTCTGGCTCTCTAATTTTCTTCAACAGCAACGGATGAAAATGCAGCCCTCGGTCGCAAAATTAAAATTATTTAACCTGGTTTCGGCAATAACTACGATTGTGTTCATCAGAAATTATAGATTTCTAATGCCTCCGTGCAGGCGTGCAGTCCATAGTGGCTAGCTCTTTCTAAAAATTGTTTTAAATTTTGTGACGTAAGCTTTACAGCTGAGTTGTAACTTTTATTATGTGACTTGTTTTAATTTATAATTTGTGATGAAGGTAATGGTAGTTATTGGTGAAACCAGGTTCAATAATTTCAATTTTGCGTCCGAGGGCTACATTTTTTTGTCCTTTGACGTTGTAACGGTCGCTGACAATAGCACCTATGTTCAAAATTTTCCTTCACCACTGTTTTTCGAAAAGAACGTCGCGTTCCCTCCAGCGACGCCCTTTTGAGTTCCCGAAACATCTCAGTAACACTCGCGGATTAATCAAACCTACCAGTAACAAATCCAGCCATTCGCCTCTGAATCGCTTCTGTGTCTTCCTTTAAACTGATGTGGTGAGGATCCCGCACACTTACTTAAGACGAGATCGCAAAGCGTTTTACAGTAGAGTCTCGATTATCCGACCTAAACTGGCTGCGGCAAGGTCGGATAAACGGGAAGGTCGGATGACAAGGAAAATAATAAAAAACATAAAAAGTTTCCAGAATTTATTTGAACATAGAATACGTGAACAAGAACTGAATATAACATTCAAATACATTAGAAGGCACGCAAAGAAAAGTGATGAGATATCAGTTTCACCTTCGTTCACTTCGTTACGAAACTTTAAGGCTTTTCCTCAAAAACAGGTCCCGACATGGGTACACCTTCATCTCTATGTTCAGTAAACCGTAGGAACAAAGCTTCACTTACTTTTTCATAATCACATTTTTTCATGGTTTTCCGATCTTTCAAAATAGTTGAGGTTATTTTCTGGAAACAATTTCATTGCGGTTCCTTTTCCAGTCTCCAACTGTTGTTTTCCCGACGTTATAATCTTGCTTCACTTTCTAAAAGTTTCACCACTGTCTATTCTTTTTAAAGCTTTACGTTTTCCTTATACTGAAACGACCACTTTTCCGTTTCGAAGCCATCACCACAAAGTTTTATAAACAAAGCGCAACGCGTCCACTCCTACTACAGATCTACTTTAGCATTGAAGAGTGAGGAGTAGCAGACGGTGACGATGAAGTGAATGATAATGACGCGTACCAAAACAAACAACACGTACAGTCACTGACCTGTAGGCTGGCGCACGGCTACTGTGTACAGTCCTGGCGCGGTGAAAGGGTCGGATAACACGGAAGGTCCGATAACCGAAGATCAGATAATCACATCTTCTTAAAATTCTCGCAGTAAACCGAAGTCGACCATCTGCCTTCCCCACGAATGTCCTTATATGCTCGTTACATTTCATATTATTGCGCAGCGTTATGCCTAGACATTGAACTGACGCCAATTTGTCAAGTAGCACACTACTAATGCTGTATTCCAAGATTACAGGATTGTTCGTCTACTGACTTGCATCACCTTACATTTTTGTACATTTAGAGCTAGCTTTCATTCCACACACCACCTAGAAATTAGGTCCAAGGCATTCTACTACACCTTCCTGTACACCACATCGTCATTATCATAGCCGAAACAGACCTAAAGAAAAGTAAAATAGGGTTTTTCGCTTACAAGGCTATTATCAGACTTCAAAGTCTAATTTCTAAATCTAAACAGATTTCTGAATCAGAGGAAGTTCACTCTCACGAACGACGGTACATGTTTGACAAGTGTTGCTACAATTACTGTGGTTTAGAAAAAAAAATATATAAACTGTTATTCATTTGTATGTCACTGTGTGTCTTGATGAGAATAATGTAAACGTGTAGAATGATAATCTTTGGTGGCTGTTGCCAATCAAAGCGATAGCGCCGAGTCAATAAGTGAACTGACAAATGCAGGGCATACTGACGAGTAAACGACTTCCTGAATTATTACCACACGAAAAGCGTTTCTCAGTATTTTTAATCTAGATTCATTAACTTTAAAGGAACTCATTTCAGTGAGCAGCGAAATGGATAACTTGCAGGAACTAATTACTTTGGAGTCGGGGGGTAGTAGACTTATTATGTAGCGCCGTGTCCGGCTGACGCCACACGTCAAATATAATTAGAGAGAAATGTCACGCCCAAAGCGTAGCGTCAAAAGATATTTCACGCTGCAAGCGGAAATTACAACACTGCTAGTCATCCTTTTGTTTCTTACGTACCCTTTCACTGCTATACGCCTACTACAATTTACTGTGTAACTTCACGACATCTGATTCGAAATGCATACCATTCGAGCTAAGATTACAGTGCAGGAGAGTTAAGCATTCAGTTTAGAGGTGGCACTCTGATTCAGTCTTAAAACATAAGTTTAAAATTAAGTAGTACTTAAACTAAGGCTGCCAACTTTTTCACAACTCAATGCGGGAGCGCTAAAGTCACGTGACCCACTGTGCGAATTACTCTGAAACCAGGAAAGAAATTTAGGCGACCAGACTAGGCCTACTAATTTACTTTTAAAGTAACACATAAGTGACATTTTATTCTTAATTTTTTATCTTTATTTACATTTAATAAATATTTTCTCCTGCTCCTATTTCGAATTAGAGAGTCTGACAATTTTTACACATTTTTTCTCCTTTACCTTTTTCCCGCCACCTTAGTTGTCTGTACTACTTCTTTCCATCTCTTCGAGCATCGTGCTCTACTTATTTTTATAAGTAGCTAACTCCGCCCAATATAACCTCCAATTAAATTTGATAATACTACTTTTTAAAACTATTTGAACTACTCTTTCGATGAAGTGAAGATTTTAATTGTGCCTTACTACATGCAACGCTCACTCACTTTCGTTGTTGCATTTCAGAATTTCACCACCTTTTTATTCCTCAAGGAAGTAAAGTGACTGCTGATGTTGTATTTGCATGTCAGATTTTAAATACGTTTATACAGATTGTGATAATATTACCACATGTTCGCCACCTTCAGCACCGAAAAAATATTCATACGCTTATTGGAACATTCTTAAAAAGGCACAGAAAATATGCCAAAATCAAATTTTTTTAATAAGTCATCCTATCATAAATCCAGTACTAGCTTAAAACAACAAAAAAACCTTCCACTGCTATCGAATTTGTCATTTTGAGATAGATGTTGTGTATCGTTATTTTTTCATTTGTATTTAAAATACTCATTGTGTAAAAGATGCATTGTGAAGTTGACTTGTAAGCAGTATCACATAGCGAGCTGTGCACAAATAGTTCCGGCTTGTGCTCTTAGACTCACAATTTTAAAATTACTGGAACGAGGGAGGCTTTCTCCATTTTGCGGGACATTTTCAGTAATTATCCCAATGCGGGACAAAGAGTGCAAATGCGGGACTGTCCCGCAGAATCCGGGACGGTTGGCCGCCTTAAATTAAACCGTCAAGAAAGATTAATAATACTACTTTCAAGATACAAAGGAATTTAAATCAGCTGCCCATGGACATTGACTTACGTCAATGGGGAAAAGTGACAATGTGTACCGAGCTGCATTTCGAACCTGGGTCTTTTGCTTTCTAGATAGTAGTGCAGTCCATTACGCCACTGGAACTGATTTACGTAAGAATTACAGTCTATTGTACGTCTGCTCTGAAGAAAGAATTACTGGTCGCAAACACACACACACACACACACACACACACACACACACACACACACTTGCAAACAATGCCTTAACCGTTCATAGGTAGTGCAGTCAACAATCCGAAGACTGGTTTGAACAATACATTATTTACTAGGCGTGGTCCTGTTTGTAGGTGGTATGCCGTTGCGTTCCTCCGACCAACGAGAAGACTTACCCAGCCAGTTATAGAGGGACCTACAGTTTACGAGGATTCCGAACTCTGGCGCTACTCGGCATTTTTCACGTCAGCAGCATTGCCAGAGGTGAAAGAAGTGGAAAGTGACAGATAAAAATCCTAGGACGGTGTGGAACGAACCGACGACTACTGGAATTATACTGTGGCACTCTACCACTGTCCTACCGAGCCATAACCTTCAGATGAGACGATAATTGAAGAAACGGACTTGTAGGGCAGAACATTGTACATCTACATATATATACGCCGCAATCCACCGTAAGGAGCGTGGCGGAGGGTACACTGTTGCACTACTAGCCATTTTCTTTCCTTTTCCTCTCCAAAATGTGCCTCTGTAAGAACCCTAATTTCTCTTGTCTTAGTGATCTTTATACGAAATTTTAGTAGGCGGCAGCAAGATCGTTCTGCAATCAGCTTCCTCAACAGAATTTCTCGAAAAGAACGTCGTCTTTCCTCCAGCGATTCCCATTTGAGTTCCCAGCGAATTTCCATGACGCTCCTTGGTCAAACCTACCAGTAACGAACCTAGATGCTCGCCTCTGAACGCTTCCATGTCTTCCTTTAAACTGATCTACTGCGGATCCCAAACAATTGAGCAACACTCTAGACGTGGTCGTACAAGTGTTTTATACGCGGTGTCCTTTACAGACGAAGTACATCTTCCCAAAATTTTCCCAATAAACTGAAGTTGGCTGTCCGCCTTACTCCCAACTGTCCTTACATGTTCGTTCCATTTCATATCGCTCTGCGATGTTAGGCCTAGATATTTGAACGACGCGTCTGTATCAAGAAGCTCACAATTAATGCTGTATTCGAACATTATGGGATTGTTTTCCTACTCATGTACATCGCCTTACATTTTTCTACGTTTATAGCTAGCTGTCATTTTTCACACCAACTGGAAATTTTGTCTAAGTCATCCTGTAAGGTATTACCGTCATTTAATGACGACACCCTCCCACACACCACAGCATCATCAGCAAACAGCCGCAAATTACACGTTATACTGTCCATCAGATCATTTATATATAAAGAAAATAATAGCGGTCCTATCACACGACCTTGAAGCATGCCTGACGATATATTCGTCTCTGATGAACACTCACCGTTGAGAATAACGTACTGCGTTCTATTACTTAGGAAGTCTTCTAGCCAGTCAGGAATCTGAACCTATTCCATGTGCTCGTATCTTCGTTACCAGTCTGCAGTGTGGCGGCACGTCAAATGTCTTTTTGAAATCGAGAAAAATAGAATCTGCCTGTTGCCCTACAAATATGGCTCGCAAGATGTCATGTGAGAAAAGGGTAACCTGAGTTTCACACTAACGATGATTGCTAAGCCTCTTTTTTCTTCATTCCCATGACTGTTCGTATTATCTTACCATGCCTCAGGTCAAACGCCAAATTTTCAACTTATCCATTGCCCATTTTCAGGTATTACTCGCGACATTTCGCTAATTTCCGTAAGAATGAAAGCCTTGTGTCGAACTTACTTACCAAGACAGTTACAATGGGACCTACAGTTTAACGTGGATTCCGAACCACCGTGCTACTCGGCATTTTTCACATCAGAAACATTGACAGAGATGAAAAAGTGGATAGTGACAGATAAAAATCCTAGAACGAACCCAGAACCAAGGGATTTAGAGTCTGGTACTCTACCCCTGTGCTACACCATTCATATTGGACGAAAATTAAATCTACAGACCTGTAGGGAAGAACTTTTTCTTAAAATTTGCTCTCCCATGTGTGTTTTTGGTATTTCGCTCCGTTTCAGAGATATTTGCGAAAATAACAGTGATTTGCACTGCATGTGTGTCATTATTTCTGTGACGTATTCCCACTGTTTAGGTCGGGGCGTTGATCCGAATGGCACCAAATGTCACATACATATTTGTTGGGTGCAAGCGACTAAAACCTCCCTCTGGCGCCCTAACCGGACGTCACTAGAGGGCGTCACTGTGACCTATCTCATCTGTTATATTTCACATCGGAAAAGTTTTCGAGTAAAAGCTGGTCAGAATTTATTAGCGACTAACTATTGTAAAACATTTTTTCCATATTTTGACTCTGAAAATTAGTATATAGGTATAAAGACGGCTCTACCATCATATGCTGATGCTATAAGTCATTTAATGGAGTCTCCAAGATTACTATGAGGTTGATATTTTATCAAGGGAATACACCGCAGGAAAATACCTTTTTTATTAAGATTTTTTTTTTTTTTTTTAAATCGTACAGGCCTGTTTCTTGGCCCACTTTTACAAGTATTTCGGACAAAAAATAATAAAAACACAAATAACAAGATGAAATTAAATTTTTATCATATACCTGATGATTCTTAGGTGAAGGAAACAGCAACCAACCACATTTGATTAAGCTATTTATTTGCTAAATAGGTCAGTGGTGGCTTGGAACCATACATTCGTAATTATCTCGCAAGCGGCTCGTTTGGGAATCCATGTTTACTGGGACGTTTTTGTTTCCATTATCGTGTACTTTCAACTGTGAAAGTTTGCGCCATACTTTAACTCGTCCATAACTTAACCCTATTATTTTCAGAATTCCGAATATATTGCACATCTTATATTGTTGAACGATTTTTCTAGGTCGACAAGTCCTATCAACGTGTCTTGATTTTCCTTCCGTGATACTTCCATTACCAGGTACAATGCCAGACTGCCGCTCTAGTGTCTTTACCCTTCGCCACGGCCGAACGCACAGAGGCCCTTTGCTACGATACACGAGGCCGTTCCCTATAGGGCGTTCGAATCCCCCCCCCCCCCTCGGGCATGGATGTTTGTTCCGTCTTTAGTATAAGGTAGTTCATAAGTAGTTTGTAAGTTTAGGGACTGATGAACCCGCAGTTAAGTCCCATAGCTTAACAAACAACATATTTACCCTTCCTAAGGTCAGACTGATCGTATTATAACAGATGCCCAATTCTCTTTTCCATTCGTCTGTATATTATTTTTCTCAGTATCTTCGCTGCATGAGCTGTTAAGGTCGTTATACGCTAGTTCTCAGACTTAACCGGTCGTCTTTATGTTTGGGCTGATATTACGAAAGTTTGATGGTACGTCGTCAGTCTCATAATTCGACTTTCCAACACGAAAATTAGTTTGGTTGCCAGTAACATCATCATAGAGATTAAAGCGAGTGAAGTGACGCTGTGGCCACCATACTGGGCGCGCATGCTGGAGGAAGACAGTCTATATCCGCTTCCGTCCATCCAGATATAGGCTTCTGCTTCTGACTTCCTTTAAATAATGTGCTGTATTCAGGTGGATCGTCGGAAGATTAACAAAATTATCTGACTAAAATTTCTTACCGACTGATAAAAACATGAAAGTCTATTTCAGGAGCAAAGTTTTATAATCTGAAAAGTTATGTGTAAAATCCGTTCTAAACCAGAAATCAATCTGACTAATAAAGTTCTCAGGGCGATAAGAGGGCAACATAATCGTACATGGAAACGCCGCGTCCTCTTCCACTTGCGAAAAATGTCACATGAGTAACCTTCCATTGATTTCAAAATGTTCAAATGTTTGTTAAGCTTATGGGACTTAACTACGGGGTCATCAGTCCCTAAACTTACAAACTACTTATCAACTAGCAAATATCTATGCCAGAGGGGGGATTCGAACCCCCGCCCGTAGTAGCCGTGCAGACCGTGACTGAAGCACCTCAGTCCCCTCGGCCACCGCGGCCGGCTCCATTGATTTATTTTGTCTCTTACTGTGAGATAGTACCTTATTTTCTTGTTGTTTAGCATACGTATCCTAATTTATAATGGCGATTCGTTTTATTTTTTCTATGTTGATATTTTCTACTTATTTCACAATGGCACATGGATTGCGGACTGCAAAGTCGAAATCGAGTGGCGAGGGAGTGTATTAGACGTTTAAAATATGCCATTGAAGGAATTAAAAGGATCCACAACTACTTAGTAATGCGAGCGTGTATTTTCTAGTTTGCTTTTTATAAAGAGAACTTTAGATGGTAAACGCTGTACGTCTAAACTGACAAGCTTCCATTCAGAAGATTCAGAATGTTAAATTAACACGAAGACTAAATAAAATCACAAATCTCATCGAGTTTCAAATGTTTGTAAATCTTATGGAACTTAACTACGGGGTCATCAGTCCCTAAGCTTACAAACTACTTATGAACTACTTACGAACTAGGACGGTACAAATATCCATGCCCGAGGGGGGGAGTCGAACCCCCGACCGTAGTGGCCGTGCAGACCGTGACTGAAGCGCCTAAGTCTCCTCGGCCACCGCGGCCGGCTCATCGAGTTTACCATTTAATTTGTAAAAAAATATATTTCACTGGAGAAAAACATTATACATATTCCCTTCACCGGTTTCGAAAACCTTTCTCAGCAAAACATTTGCAATAAAAATCACCTCGATTTCGTATTAAATATAATTTTTATGAACATCAAATAAACATTGACCAGAGACGTAGTTTGTCTCGATATCTATTAAAGATATTAAACTAAATTAGAGGCATAAATTTTATCTCAATGGCTCTAATTCAGTTTAATATCTATAATTTTTATATTTCCAATTGTCGTGCAGTAAGTATATATATATATATATATATATATATATATATATATATATGTATGTGTGTGTGTGTGTGTGTGTGTGTGTGTGTGTGTGTGTGTGGGTCGTAAAATTTTTCCAGAAAGATTGTGGGTTCCAGAATAAAAAAGATTGGCAAGCACTGCTCTTGGTCTTGGTCTAGGCAAATGTTGGTTCGGTTCCTTTGAAAGAGCAGGAAGAGCAGGCATGATTTTTTTCTCATCCTTCAAACGTTTCGATCTTGTACTCTGTGCCTAAGGACCTCGATGACGACGGGTCGTTGTACCTTAATCGTCCTTTCTTCTTTAACACTTCATTACAGGACACATTGTTCATGACATGAAACAATTCTTCCTAATTCTTGGTATTTCCTCCTATTACGCGTTATGATTTGGCCTTACAAAGTACATTCGCAGAATATCTCACCGATAATGGAATATAATTATTTCCAATAGAAACTTGAGGTGTAATCTGTAATTACTAAACCAATTTTAGGTGCGCATTGCGGTCATTATACCTCTTGGGTCAGCCTTGTAGATACTGGTGTCTTAATGAATGGGATAGGAAACACGTTTTTATTATTAATTCACGTATTCCATTTATCTGTATGTATGCCTACTATGAAGCACGGTTTCTAGGTCTTCGTGTGGAAATTGTTAAACACAAATGTAATCGACAATATGGAAGAATGACGCAGTTGTGTGTTGAGCAACTTGAATCTTTCGTGTTCCAAATAACACGGTCAGCAGCATAAAAAAGTATGACCCTTGGAGCTTTTTATATGTTCAATATCTGACGCTTGGACCATGAATTATTTACCTTCTTTTCCTCGGGTTTTTTTCCATATCTGACGCTTGGAGCGTGCATTATTTTCCTTCATTTTCCACAGTTCCGTGCCATTTCTTCCTTAATTCGTGCTTCATCTGTGTTCAGTGTTTGACTGGCTATCCACTGCTTCAGCTTACCACTGAATCTGAGGACAGTGCGTTGCCGAGTTCCCCTTATAAGAAAGATCTATGGGCAGGGTATTTGGCTGAAAAGACCAACAAATGAACTTTGGAAACAAACGGATACAGACGTCAGGAAAATAAGGACGCATGCACAGAATGCGTGAAGACAAACATACCAGGAAGATGTTTAACATTAAGATAATTAATACAGTGAAAAACTAACTGGGAATATAAAACAATGGAAGACCCGAAGCAATTAAAACCATCTCAGCAGAAGACGTAACAAAGAGCAACAAAATCAGAATGTTAAGGAAACAACGCCCCCTCCCAAAAAAATAAAAAAAATAATATAAAAAAACGGAAACGAAAAAATTGGAAAGAAGTGTTGACAAGAGAGAAATGAGAAACACATTGATAATATAAGATGTTTTTGGGAAAAGGAAATAAAGAAGCAGGAAATAATGTCAGGAAATAATGTCTTGAAAAAAAAACTGTTGTGTTTTAGTGTTCTTCTTAATAGGGAATTAATGATGAAAATAATAAAGATAAATAAAAGCAGCTTTTGTTGTGGCGATTTGGATATCACCATCAGTCTGAAGGTTCGTTTAAGCAGCTGGCAGGGGGCTACTCGTGCATGCGCAGAGTTGAAAGTAAGTTCACTCATCGCCTTCTCCCTCTTCTGGCTGTTTGCCGTGTGACTGTTTGCTGTTTAAGCAGTAACCATAAGCTACCAGATTCTACCCGGAATTATATTTCTGGTGCGCTCAAGCTGCTGGATTCGCGCATGCGCAGAAGAGTCAGAGTTGTAGTGAGAGGGTGCTGGGGTTAGTCTCCACATGATCAGGGTTTATATTTTGCATATTTTGTTTTGTCTTCGTGTACGGTACTTCTGTCTCACTGTCTCGCCGTATGAAAACAAAATGGACTTCTGTGACTAAGTACGGTTAGGTGAATTTATTCACAAAATCGCTGAAAGCTAATCAAATAATATAGTAATATTTCAGGTTTGTGATTTTATTTCCACTTTATTAACAGATGAAGCATTGAATTAAAGACGTGATGCCCACCTGGCAGGTCATTTTATATATCTTATCTATTAAACTATGCGGTGTACTTGAGTCCCCTGGACTCATTTATTTGAAACAATGTTCAAGACTATTTATTGCCTTGTTTAAACTGTTCGCTGTGTTTTAAAGGCTCGCTTTTTATTTTATAACACATATAGTGTTAACAGACCACATATTCTGCTATAATAAAGAACTAAATATAAGGGTATACTTCAAGGAAATTGGTACCCTGAAAGCCACACAGGAAAGTTAATTTCAGGTACATCTACTTCAATCTGGAGATGTGAATATACTCTTAAAGCTGAATTATAGTTTGAATGAGGTTACGAAATTCCGATAGTCTTGGCTTATCCTCGGATGTGTTGTTTGTTTTATGAGACAATGTAGGGTCTGTTAATGATGCACATACGAATATTCGTAAATATCTACTCGAAGGTTACTAATCAGGCGATTTAGTCAGTAACTAGGAACAAATTAAATGTGTACATTGACAGCTTTATAAGAAAAAAACGGTTTCTTTTAGAAATAATGTTTTTCATATATCTGCGGTACATTCTCTAGGTTTCACTCTATTTCTTAATTTGTGTTTCTTACGTTTCAGATTTACAGACTTGGCAAATTGCCAGTATACATTGGCAGCATATCGTTCAGTGAGCCGGCCGCGGTGGCCGAGGGGACTGAGGCGCTTCCGTCACGGTCTGCACGGCCGCTACGGTCGGGGGTTCGAATCCCCCCTCGGGCAGGGATATTTGTGCCGTCCTTAGTGTTAGCTAGTTCATAAGTAGTTTGTAAGTTTAGGGACTGATGACACCGTAGTCAAGTCCCATAAGCTATACAAACATTTGAACATTTTTTTTCGTTCAGTGTTTTCTAATTGTATAGGCCTACATTTTCGTTACTTTGTACTTACGATGGCGCACTAATAAAAATAAAAAATGAACTGCTGTTGCTCTGCATAACTGATGGGCATTATATAGGATTACCAAAACAAGGTCGTAGATCAGATACTGATGTATCGCTACGCACGAGAATCCTACCAGAATTGAGATGAAAAGCATATACGCAGACGATACTCGCGCTCGAACATGCTCGAGATTTTCCGATATAGCGCAGAACTCAGTACAGTATCGAACTGTTCGAACACTCGAGTGACGAATTACGCGCATGGCGTCTGTGCAAATGATACGCTAGAAATTTTGAAGTAAAACGGATATCACTTTGCTTAGAACTTATTTCTTAGGAAAAACTCATGCTCTTCCAGAAAAACGAAGGACATCTCTATGAGAATAAACTGCATAGTTTGTTTAAAACTGTGCATCCGTGACCTTCATCACTAGAAGGTAAGATCAAATGATAAACAAAATATATGTTTCTAATAACAGAATTAGTGCAAAACTAACACTGACAGGTATAACTTTGTATCTCAAAATATGTTACAAATCATTCATAAGTAGAATTAACGTTTAATATGATTATATACGTTGCGAAGGAGCACTGTATTCCATAATAGATTAAAAAGTTACCACATTTTAATCGCCTTAAAAACAAGATCAAAAGAAATGAAATAAGGAAAGTATTAGAAATTTAATACACAATAAAGGAAGTAAAACATATTAAAAATACTGTAACTCGACTCAGTGAATAAACAGTGCACGAATTGCTGACTAGATAGTACCAGCAGACGTCCACAGATCGCAGCACAACAGTTTTAAATCGCGATTGCATTCTTTTCCTTATACACTCGTTACTGTTTTTTCTTAAGACCTGCACTCTGTAAACTACTGCAGTCTGCATCTCCCTATTATTAATCCCACGGTACGTACATTAATGACATTGTTTCTTTTATAATTAGCATACTGAATAGCTCCAAAAATGTTAATGAACGCGTGAACGTATAATCGTTGAGTCGTGGAGGTAGTACCTTATAACGTCACTAGATAGCGTCGTGGTCAAATATTCCGAGATTTCCCGAACTGTGACGTAATTTATTCGAACAGTTCGAGTCGTTTTCAAATCCAGCTCTAATAAGCAGTGCAAGGCACCATCGTAGCCGCGCATGCGCAGTAACGCCTGATAGCGCGCGCTTGAAAGAAGCTTTCTGGCTTTTAAACGTGTGTGTGTGTGTGTGTGTGTGTGTGTGTGCTGTGCGACGAAGCTCCTTCCTTCTAAGGAGTTCGCCAAGCCTGCGTTTACGACGGCGCAACAAGCGCCAACGTCTCCTGGAGGAGCAGGCTGCCAGGACAGAGCAGGAGGTGGCTAGTGTATGCGCATGCGCAAGTGCGCGACGCCGGCCTGTCTGCGCATCACTCGTTGCGCGGCAACGGCAGTACAAGCCTGCCTCGGCAGGTGGCGGTTGGAAGTAGTGATGGGCAGTTCGGATCACTTCACTGTTTCGAAACATACGGATCACCTGAGTCTCACTGTTTCGGCACACAAAACATCTGGCGTGCCGCAGAGTCGTGCGCTGCGCTACCTTTCCTGATTCACGCGAACCGCGACAGCTGCAGGGCGCCGTAGTGAGTCGACTCACTGCTTCGGCACTCGAAACACTTGACGTGAGCCGAGAAAGCTGCAGTAGGGACATGCAGCAAATACGAAACATTTATGGAATATCAACATGGACTTAATTGAATGGCACATGATTTGTTTGCTACTACGATTTTACAATCGTGTTAAAGCGTAAACGTTTCCTAAGTTACTCGTATTTCATACAAACAAATATCGTAACAAAGGAAGCACAAAATGTAATGTTCAAATTCCAAAGTCATGAAACTTTTTCCAACCTTCAAATTTCCATGATTAAGTTTAAATAAAACTAGAAAGATCATCGGTCAAATGTCTACTTGCATGAATAACTTTTCTAACCAATCAATATAAACAAAATATTTAAGATTTGTTCCTAAGACGTATTTAATGCAATCAGCAGATATTACTACAAGTATTAACACAAGGAAACACATTTCACAATTTACGTGACGAAACCACAAAACTAAACTCAAAGTCTTCAATGTCCATGATAGGTATTCCAATAATCAGATTCATCTTCAGTCAGTCAAATAAAAGAATCAGTTACAATTTCTTTAAATTGAAATTAAGAAACGTTATTTTTGACTTCTTACTGAGAATGCGGTTTCGTCTCACTGAAATTATTTGTTCTTGCTTCGGGAAGATGCGTTCACCTGGCACAGATGTAGCAACAATGCATAACAACGCTTAATTATGCGAAAGTACCTCAAAACACCGAAGTACTTCATAACTTTCCTCGGTGGTATCCGTTTTGAAACCTCAGTTGAACGGTACCGGTAGCATAATTCAAAATCTCGCGTTAGGGGAACAACTTCAAACCCGTTGCACGCCTGGGCGCTGTGTCGAACTCACCCAGGCAGACGGACAGCAAAACTCATGTTAACGGTATCTAGCGTCCGGTACATGAATCACAAGATTCGTTGTTTCGAAACAGTGCCGATCCAAGTTTCGACTCAGTCGAATAGTCCGCTGACTCGATTCACTGAGTCCAAACATCAACTCAGTAGGCAACTCTACTTGGAAGCCAGCAGTAGCGTCGCGCAATTCTTTGCTGTCCCTGAAACAGTGCCAGAGTCACAACCATACGCCATTATTACTGTTAGACCCTATTCACACGGGGAAACTCCAGTCTCCGAGCGACCGAGATACTCTGCGAACAAGAGACGCAGCATGTGTAGTTGAATGGGGTCATTCAGAGGGATCCCCCTGGAGACAAGGCCTCACAACAGCCCGTGCTACGTCCAAGCTTGTTGTTGTTGTTGTTGTTGGGTTTTTTGAAGGGACTAAACAACGACGGTTATCAGTCCCTTTTTCCAGTCAAAGAGATAAAACATTTTGTTAAGCGTTCCGAAGTGAATGCATTAACAAGTCAAAGTTTAAAACTTACAGACTAATAGAAAGAAAGGATACTATTAAAAACGAAGAAGGGATAAAACAGCTGAAACAGCACAAGAGTGTTTTTGCTGGGTGGTCACAAGGATATAAGGAACACACCCAGCCACTCTGGAACACGTTAAAACCACCTACCTAACAGACTTAAGCAGGCGGAGGACAGAGAAATGACAGACAAACACAAACTTTAAAGTGACTTGTAAAGTCCACACTCACGCATAAAATTTAAAACAGAGTCAACCGTTGAGGTATTGTCAGCTAGTGCTAGCTGCAAAGTGTCAGGAAGATTAAAATAGCGTCTTGCTGCGGCTAAATGGCGACATTCAATTAAGATGTGGGCGACCGTCAAAGGCGCACCACATTGACACTGAGGAGGGTTCTCGCGACGCAGGAGGTGACCTTGCGTAAGCCAAGTATGGCCTATACGGAGTCGGCAAAGGACGACCGACTCCCTGCGAGAAGCCCTCAGGGACGTCTTCCATGCAGCAGTAGACGGCTTGACGGCACGGAGCTTATTCGGTTCAGTCGAATCTGCCCATTCAGAATTCCAAACCCCTAAGACCTTGCGGGTCAACTGGGTTTGGAGGTCGGAAACTGGGAGGCCAATATCCAGGGACCGCATAGTGGTGGCCCCCAGAATCGCGTAAGCGGCCGACTGCGAACAGCGGACAATTTGAAGAGCACCTCAGCGGTCATTTGTAGTGGCAAACTTCCGCACCAACTTTAAATGTGCGTAAGACTCTTTTGATTAGAGAGAGTATTCATTTAAGTCGTGAAAACTATGTCTAATTGAAATATATAACTACAAAACAACTTCAGACTCCCTAAATATACAGCAACTATCGGTTGTAAATTTATTACACTTATGGTGTGCCGGCCGCGGTGGCCGGGGGGACTGAGGCACTTCAGTCACGGTCTGCACGGCCACTACGGTCGGGGGTTCGAATCCCCCCTCGGGCATGGATATTTGTGCCGTCCTAGTTCGTAAGTAGTTCATAAGTAGTTTGTAAGTTTAGGGACTGATGACCCCGTAGTTAAGTCCCATAAGCTGTACAAACATTTGAACATTTGAACACTTATGGTGTGGAAATTGCTCAACAGCGTTTCCTCTTCCTAACGAAACCGCACTATAAAAAAAAATAAAGCAGTCAACAATCCGAAGATTGGTTTGAACACCACAGTGCTTTACTAGGCATGGTCCTGTTTGGAGGTGGTATGCCGTTGCCTTCCTCCGACCTTCGAACTGACTTACCCAGCCAGTTATAGGGGGACCTACAGTTTAACGTGGGTTCCGAACCACGGTGCTACTCGGTATTTTTCACAACATGTAGTTTTTTTTAGCGTTCTAAGTGCAGCATATGAACGTAATTTATCGTTAGACACGATTTCTGGGACTTCTCAGTATATTCTACGATTGTGAAACTTTTGTACAAACATTAATTTCGGAAGAGTTTCACACTTTACGTCCTTGATTTAATGCTGTATCCTCGAATATTTAGATATTTCATAGCATAAAAAAGTCAAACAGGGCTGACTGAAACAGCTAATGTTAAAAATCGATTGTGAAAATGAAATTTGCAATCAGATACATAACTGAAAAATAGCTTCTTACGTTGTGACTACAGCAATCAGCCACTACCAAATTCTTTTAAGGACACGAAGTATGCCATAACGTTTTCTTAACTAAAGCATCTAACATTAGCATTAGGGTATCTAGCAAGAAAATTAGCATTTTTTAATGCTGTAAGCCAAATACCTTATACCAGAGTGCTCAAAAGTTAGCAACAGGGTTCAACTTCACAATGTGCATCAAGTGTGGCTATGTGCCGTTCATATATGGAACTATACACAGGTATGCAAATTCCCTTGCGTTGTTATACCTATATGTAAAGCAGATTACCTTTAATTTCTGTGTTACAAGTTGCTAATATTGTCATAAACAAAAATTAGAACTGCAGTGAGGCAACTAATTTCGTGATCCCAATACTTATTTTACACAATCATAAAATGAAACTTTTTGAACTTCCTGTCCACCAGTACTGCCTAAATTAGCCCCTTTTTAAGAGCTACCAGTATTATAAAAGCCTATTTTTTTTAATTTCATTCAATCCTATATTGTCTTGACTAACAGTCTGTTAAGCAAGAGTAACTATCTCTGAACACAAGTAGTAGGGCTACTTGTGTTCCTGAGAAATATAAGTGGGGATAAGGTATTCGATCTTTTTATTCTTTTCTTAAATTGATTTGTGTAATTAAACGCTGAGCAGCTCTTCACCATCGTGCTTCACGTACACTGCGATAGTCAAACAATACAGACGTGACTCTCAATTGTGTATATACCCCGCAGTAACTATTTAATACACGATTTACCTGCTAACAACACTGGTATTTATGTGACGCTTGCCACTAGCATGGCGGCCGGGCGAAGGTTCAAATTATCCCGCGACTGCAGCGCCGTTAGGGAATCTAGTTATTTTTACGTCTTTGGCTACGTCACACCGCCCAGGCCGCGGCCGCCAGCTTACTGGCTGGCCGCTACGAGACAGTGTGCCCCAGCGGCCAGCCATTCAGCTGGCGGCCGTGGCCTGGGCAGTGTGACGTAGCACTGGCTGTTGTGAGGTCCAGGTACTGTTGCGCAGAGTCGCCGCGACTCGTATACAGCCCCCATGCTGGTCTCCTAGTCTCTTGCATTCGTACAATTTGTTCAAATGTTCAAATGTTTGTTAAGCTTAAGGGACTTAACTACGGGGTCATCAGTCCCTAAACTTACAAACTACTTATGAACTACCTACAACTAAGGACAGCACAAATATCCATGCCCGAGGGGGGATTCGAACCCCCGACCGTAGTGGCCGTGCAGAGCGTGACTGAAGCCCCTCAGTCCCCTCGGCCACCGTCGTACCATTTGGTTGCACAATCTGCGAGGAGAAAAAAAAATTGTGGTAGAAAACGATATTTGCCAGCCTCACGGTGAGTTACAGACCTGCAACATTCAATATACTGTAGCTCAGAACATGCTGAGTCGGGTTCTTATCTGGCGCGTGCCTCTCACATGAACACAAGTAAACTGGGTTAGTACATGGCTTACAGTATGGTGAGATAAATTGGATGATAAATGTCATGTCATTGGAGAATTACAAATGCAAGCAGATTTTTAGATTTTTGAGGAACAAATCGCAAAGGCTACCGGCAGCTGTAAGAAGATTTCGTGAGCAGTATCGGTGTCAAATGTTTGTGAAGCTTATGGGACTTAACTGCAGGGTCATCATCAGTCCCTGAACTTACAAACTACTTATGAACTACCTTATACTAAAGACAACACAAACATCCATGCCCGAGGGGGGATTCGAACCCGCAACGGGGAACGGCCTCGCGCATCGCAGCATAGCGCCTCAATGCGCTCGGCCGCGGTGTGAAGTATCCGTTTGAAGCATTCAAAATATTGTCTACAGATGAGATTTAACTGCTCATTTAGTAAATTACCATGTTTGAGTTCTAGATGTTTAAAGATCTCAAGTTCTTCCCAGAGATCAAGCTTTCGCCAACTTCTGTGTATAAAATAATTTTCTCTTCTAACTTTTTCGGAGTGTGGTTAGCAAACAGTAAGTGTTCTGCAAACGTAGAGTTACATATGTTCACTCCTTTCTTTCCTAATAAGTGCTCTTTGTATCTACACAGATGTACCTGTTTGACCAATGTAGTAACACTGACAATTATCACATGTTAATTTTTAGACTACTGAATTAGAAAACTAATCACCTATATTTTTCACTGCGTGTAACAATTTTCTCTTGAAACTGTTTGTAGAAAAAGAAAAAGCGCTCACCATATGCTTTCTTCCAGGAGTGCTGGTCCTGCAAGTTTCGCTGGAAAATTTCTGTGCAGTTTGGAAAGTAGGAGGCGAGGTACTGGCAGATGTAAAGTTGTGAGGGCGGACTGTGAAGTGTTTCGGGATAACTCAGTGGTAGAGCGCTTGCTCCCGAAAGGCAAAGGTCCCAGGTTCGAGACCCGGTTCCGCCACACAGTTTTAATCAGTCAAGAAGTTTCATATCAGCGCACACTCCGCTGCAGACCGAAAATTACATTCTTAATACAAACGTTACTCTAAACACGTACCGCAACTACTGAGCTATTATTGCCCTTCAGATTAAGTATTTTCCTGGCGAAAAAATACGTATCACATCTCATATGTGTTTCTACAAAGATGCGACTCGCGAAGAGGTTGACTCTTTGACAATTACTCGCAAGGGATACCTTTCGTGTGGAACACTCGAAACCGCAAGAAATCAAACTCAGAATAACACTCGATCATTAAAAAATAGAAAGAAAAAGGGGTTATTATGACATTACCATTGAAAAAGTGAAATTTAATAAAATGTTCAAATGTTTGTTTAGCTTAAGGGACTTAACTGCGGGGTCATCAGCCCCTAGATTTACAAACTACTTACGAAGTACGTTATATTAAAGACGACACAAACATCCATGCGTGAGGGGGGATTTGAAGCCCCGACGGGGGACGGCCTCGTGCATCGGAGCATAGCGCCTCAATGCGCTTCGCCACGGCGTGATATTTTAATAGAGAGAAAAAGAGTAGCACTAGATCAGTACCAATGGACGGAAAATTTATGTCATTCAATGACGTTAGTGTATTTTCAAGCTGCAGTGCGAAAACCCCTCTGGTGAAAGTAATTACAGCAGCGGACAACACACCTGATAGTGCTTTTCTTAGTTCCCAAACAGTTGATACGGTATTTCGACAACGTAATTAAAACAACGTGGAAAAGAACAATGATCTCACCGCACCAAAGCCATAGTTTTATATTCAAAATCACGTTTGCATGCAAGTAGTACCGTATAAAAAGCCACATAAAGTACATTTTGAAATGATGATATGTCAGTATGCTAAGTTGCTTCCAGCCAAGTATATTACAGTTTTGCTGTAGCAAATTGATTTTAAATCTTAGGGTGAAGTTTGATGTTGAAATAATGATTGCATCGCTCGTCCACCTCGTTGTAACCAATTAATCAGAATTTGGAGATTAATATTAGTGCTATCAGGTATGTAGTTTATGTATGCTTTGCGCTATAATAATAACTTTAAGCATAGGATTTTGATGCTGTCTGCTGACACCCAAAACTCCTCATGTCACACGGTGAGATCGGTACCAAACGTTGTACTCAGAAAGAGTACCAACCAAAACTGCGGTATAGTTGCTATTATGTGCTGTCGTCCAGGAGAACGTGCTTAAGATATAATAGTAAGTAACACCCAACCTACGGAGTAAAGGAAAAGCATAACTGTGAGGACTTTTCATGTTGAGTTTTTGTGGGCAAGTTGATATAGCGTCAATTTGTTATACCGAGGGTCCTGTGTTCAAACCTTCGTCCATAGATACTGCTAGACTGGGCATGGCATAGTTTCCATGGCACTAACATCTCTGCAGCTAAACGATTGCTTTGGCACGTGGTACAGAGGATTAGACAAAGCTTATTGTGAAGGCAAGCGACATTAAATTTCAAGTGAAAGATTTATTAGTTTAAAATGATGGCACTTTTTGAAAACTGTGGAGTTGTTTATCATATCCGGCCAATGTTTGCAAACAGTCACGTGGTCCACTGTTTGAACCACGCTGCCGGCCGCGGTGGCCGAGGGGACTGAGGCGCTTCAGTCACGGTCTGCACGGCCACTACGGTCGGGGATTCGAATCCCCCCTCGGGCATGGATATTTGTGCCGTCCTTAGTATAAGGTAGTTGATAAGTAGTTTGTAAGTTTAGGGACTGATGACGCCGCAGTTAAGTCCCATAAGCTCTACAAACATTTGAACATTCAATGGATAAACAAACACAATCGGAAGATAAGAATAAAGAATATGCATCACACGTGCAGCAGTGTTAATATTACTATCATCAGTGGTATTACTATTAATACTTATCCGTGTGTAATGCAACTGTTTCTTTGTTCTTGTGTTTAGATGGCTTCTGTTTATTCTCTGAAACTAGCCTGTGGAATATACTCTACAGGTTTGCTACTTCCAAGTAAACGAAGCAAAAGTAATCTGCCGAGCCGCGGCGGATTAGCCGCGCTTGCTGGTGTGCCGTGTTGCTGTGCGCGCGGCCGTCCGCTGTCGGGGGTTCGAATCCCCCCCTCGCGCATGGATGTTTATGTCGTCTTTAGTATAAGGTAGTTCATTAGTAGTTTGTAAGTTTAGGGTCTGATGACCCCACAGTTAAGTCCCTTAAGCCTTACAAAGATTTGAACATTTAATCTGCCTATAGTACAGCCCTAGAAAATCCGAACAGTCCTTTTACATGTCAGAAACACGTTACCCCACATAACAATTGTCAGTGTACTGAACTGCAGTAAAAATAAATAAATAAAAATAAAAATGTGTCGTAAACAGGTCTTGAACCCAGGCACTCTCTATAACAGACTAACGCTCTACCAACTTGCCGACAGGAAGTTATGCTTTTCCTCTACTCCGTAGGTCAGAATTACTCATAGTTATAGTTTACGCATGATCTCCTGGACGACAGCACATACTACGAGTTATATCGGAGTTTTGATTGATACTCTATCGATATACAACAGTTGATATCGATCTGACTGCCTGACATCTGAAGGTTTAGGTTTGAGTGAACATTTGATGATATAATGACGTCACTAAATTGTGTGTAATTTCGCTTCCGCTCCAGACGCCGCATACACGACGCAGCTCAACATACACAGTTTGGTGACGTGCCGCAGTTTCAGCAGCCAGATCTGGAGATGATCTCGAGGTTGAAAGACTGTATCTGATGATATAAATAAAATCAAATAGTTAAGAGAGAATATGTAACTGACATAGAAGACTGCAAGAGAAAGAAAAATTGTAGGATAATAATGCCCTTTTTTGTGTCCCTTTCTCTTCCCACGGCTGCTGCACCCAAACAATTGTGTATGACGGGATGCCTTTGGACAACGTCCCCTAGAAACAAAGCCTACCCATACAATTCTGTATGAGCTATGACGAGAGCGTTCTGCGGCTGAGCAGTGCTATCTGTGGTTGAAGCGCTGTTGAAAGCATGGCCACGGCATGGCTTTGTTTTCGTAAAATTTGTGGTAGAAATCTTGGTCTTACTGTTATACAAGATTCGGAGTGTTACTGAGCTTCTGCTCAAAATGCCACGCATGTGCTGTATACATAATTGTTGGGGAAATACTGAAAACGGTCCAAAAATTGCGTCATTCCATTCCCGTCTGATGACGCCATAAGACTGGAATGGGTGGCTGCAGTTCATAGGAAAGACTGGGTACCCAGTAAACAGTCCCTTGTAAGTACCGTATCAGAAATTTAACATTATTACTGTGTGGTTACTCTTTTTATGCTACAAAAATGAAAATTCTAATCAAAGCCTAACTATAACGAAGAAAGCTACCGTGCAGTCAAGCTCGGTTTGTGCAGTTCTCGGTTAGATTTCATTTATCGGTTAAATTTCACTTACCAATACGGCGGCGTAGTGTGCTAATGTTCGCAACAAAATGTTCGCTTTACGGCGATAATAATTTTACTAACCGGATAGGGAGAAATACAATAACCGTCAACCATAAAGCATGAACAGCATTTCACGGTCAACACGAAGATTTATTCCCTCTCATTATATGTGACTGAGTTTTCAAAGAGCATTCAAAGGTAATTGCCAACATCAGCATACTATGCTGCCGGGAGGGAAGGTAAATTTTTACCCGTTTGTCAGTTTAAATTCTGACTCTATGTTAACAGTAAAATGTAAGCTTCTTCTCAGGTATGTGAACTGCATTTCAATGCAGACGATATTGAAAGAATAACCAGTGCTTAAGAGCCACAAACTTGAAAATTCCTTGCATCTCCTTCGGACCGTCCATGTTTAAAGAAAGGTTCGTGAAAACTTATTTGAAACTTCGTGAACACTACTTGTAATCAGTTTACAGATCAAGGTACAGGTTCCTTAATTTTCTCATGATATTGTTAGATATCTAACACAGAATAGTCCATCATGAAAAATTGCTAAGCCACTCTATTTGTTTCCAGATACTGTACCATCAAACTTGCTAGGATGGCCTACGTATCTCTCTTCAAAGCAAGCACCTTCTCGAGAAGATCCAGATTTGCTACTTTAAGAAGAATTTAAATCAAAGTTATGTGATTGAAAAAGCACAGTAAGTGGATCACAATAACCAAACTGAACAATTTGTGTCTTTTCTTTTTCTGAAAATTTCTTGTTTTTCTCAGTAGATGTGAAACAGTTTCTGGAACTGTCTCTCTCTTTGTGTGTGTGTGTGTGGGGGGGGGGGTGTATTCATAGAAAATCATTACTGCTTATGTAGTCAAACTAAAATCGAATTTGCAGCAAGGCGATGCTATAAGTGCTTAAAATTCTTCATGACCTGAACAGTAGATAGTGGAGAATCAAAAAAGCTCGATAAATGCTTTACATCATTTGTGGACGAAGTTTGAAGGTGCCTGAGTAATGTTTTTCGTATTTAAGGAATATCAATATCGTGTTGACAGATGGCGAATTGTATAATCGAATCTGTAGCAAAGCGATGCTATAAGTGCTTAAGATTTTCCGTCGCCTAAAATGTAGCTAGTTAAACTGCCTTTGTAGACACAGGATCCAAAATATATACATCTTTTTCTTCTTGATCCTGTTAAGCCACAATTTATCATTTACCAACTAGGCGTCAGAATATGCAGCACTCGCTTAATTGTAGGTATCATTGTTTCCGTTACTTCCATCATTTGTTAAGCAGTGAATGATTGTTTCCTTTCGCTGAACTCAGCCGCAGAGCCGTGACGTCACAACTTGCGCGGTGACGCTCTGTTCCTAGGTGGCTTTGCTTTTTAGGGGATAATAGGCGTCGGATTTTGTTTCATATATTTTTATTGTTTTATTTTTCTGCTGTTGCTTTGTGTTTTTCCTGATGCTTTTCTTTCTTAGCCACCTCCATACTAAAACGAAACAAAACAAAATAAAACTATTCAAACAGGCCAAGCCAAGCCAAGTCCCAAGCGGGACTAACGGACATTTATTCATTTGTATATTTAAAGATTTGTTTAACAGAGTCGAAAGATAATTTAAACCAAACACTGTCTATACGACACGCGTGTATGTGTCTGATTTATAAGTGCTGAATCTTTAATTCAGCGCAAAGGTCCTAGTGATTGGAAAAAAGCGCAGGTGACTCCCGTTTATAAGAAAGGAAAGAGAAGTGACCCACGCAATTACAGGCCAATATCTTTGACATCAGTTTCATGTAGAATTTTGGAGCATATTCTCAGTTCGAATATAGTAAATTTTCTTGCAACGGAAAAGCTTCTTTCTATGAATCAGCACGGGTTTAGGAAACATCGTTCATGTGAAATTCAGCTTGCCCTTTTCTCACATGACATCTTGCGAGCCATGGATGAATGGCAACAGGCGGATTGTGTTTACTCGACTTCAAAAAGGCGTTCGACGCGGTGCCACACTGCAGACTGCTAACGAAGATACAAACATATGGAATAGGTTCACAGATTTGTGACTAGCTAGAGGATTTCCTAAGTAATAGAACGCAGTACGTTGTTCTCGACGGCGAGTGTTCATCAGAGACGAGTGTATCATCAGGCGTGCCCCAGGGGAATGAGATAGGACCGCTATTATTTTCTATTATTTGGGACCCGCAGCAGATCAGTTTAAAGGAAGACATAGAAGCAGTTCAGAGGCGAGCAGCTAGGTTTGTTACAGGTAGGTTCGACCAATCGGCGAGTGTCACGGAAATGCTCCGGCAACTCAATTGGGGATCGCTGGTGGAAAGACGACGTTCTTTTCGTGAATTTCTGTTGAGAAAATTTAGAGGGCCGGCATTTGAAGCTGAGTGTAGTACGATCTTGCTGTCGACTACTTACATTTCGCGTAGTGATCACAAAGACAAGATAAGAGAAATTAGGGTGTCGTACGGAGGCATATAGGCATTCTTTTTTTTTCCTCGTTCTATTTTGGAGTGGAATAGGAAAGGAAATGCCTAGTAATGGTACAGTGTACCCACCGCCAGGCACCTTACGGTGGATTGCGGGGTATGTATGTAGATGTAGATGAAGGCACTGTCGGCGGTTACAACTTGTATAACAGGAGAATTTCACGACTGTATGTGTTAGACTGTGGATTAGGTGTATTACTTGGCTGTTTTGGCCTTCAGTTTCTGGTGTATTTCTGCACACACCTCGTCGCGATTCCTCTAATCCCGCCACCGATGGTGCCTACTCTGTGACGCCGTATCATTGGCGAGTCATGAGTGCGGTTCATCGGAATGCTCTGCTGACGCAGTCACGCCAGAACCGCGTATTTGCTGTCGTGTTGCGCATGTGGGAAATTGTCGGCGGCACTTCATTTCCGTTTTCCACTTCCCTTTCATTTCCTGTATGCCAGTTTCCATGTCGTAAATTCACTTGCTGTGACGCTTTGCTGTGAAGTGACCTGCCTTACAACACACCAAACAAGTTTGTATTTGTGTAGTGCCTAAACCGTCGGTGTCAAGGTCATCAATTCGGTACACGATGTAACAAAAACGTTCGGTACTAACTGCAGGACACATTCCTCACTCGTAGAGACATGGTTTTATATGAACAAAGATCTGCAGAGGCTTTGTTTCCATGTTACATCTGTCTCTAGCCCTGTTTCGAGAAAATCACGTTTCAATTTGAGGGACGTTCATGTTTGAAAAGTTAGTTTGCAGAAACACACACATTGCCCGGCCACAAATACTGTCTCGATGGTGTTGTCGTTGTTGGAAATGAAAAGATCTTAGCAACAATGTCTGTAAATTATGTTCTTTATTGGCCTATTTAGGTCGCTTAAGAGCAACATTGTGGTCATTTCCCACTGTTGCTACAAAAGTTGAAGTACCGTAAACTGGCCAAACTTTGGCCACTTTCCTGCCTTTTTTATACATTTTAATGTGAAGACGAAAACTAAACATTTATTTAACTTAGGGACCATTCTCAGTGGCATTTTATAGACAATGAAAGAAGAAAGATAATTTCAGCGTCACATTTTATTTACTTTGTAAGCTGTAAACGTTTTGGTAGTGGTCAAAGTTTCCCTAAACATAAGACAACATCGGCCACAAACGAAATTTTATGAAAATACGAATATATGGACGCATGCATTATCTTCGGTCACCTGAAATTAACGCTACAATATTGGAGAACCTTCCTCTAAATTATCTTGGACTCAACCTCTTATCCACTCTTCTCCAGGGAAATTTTCTTTGATAATTGGCACAGTAGTTCCCTACCTACCCAAGAAGATTTTTTTACTAATAGTCTGAAAAATTAATTAATAATTAGGTACTATTTTCATTATGCACATAGATATGTTACGATATTTAAGCGTTTCAAAATTTCAATTTGGAACTAAAATAATAAAGATAAATTGAACAAAACTAAAAAAAGGATGCAATTACGCCTTATTTTTCCTGTATGACTTCATTATTATTATTATTATTGTTTTGTTCTGGAGAGTGGTTCTTGGTACTGCAAACATTTCAGAGGCTTGTCGTCGTCGTCGTCGTTGTTGTTGTTATTCTTGTGTTCTTCAGTCCGCAGACTGGTTTGATGTAGCTCTCCACGCTACCCTGTCCTGTGCAAGTCTCTTCATCTGACCATACGTTCGGCAACCTACATCCTTTTGAATCTATTTACTATATTCGTCCCTCGGTCTTCTTCTACAAATTTTACCCCACACGCTTCCTTCTAATGCTAAGTTGGAAATTCCTTGATGTCTCAGAATGTGTCCAACCAATCTATCCCTTCTCTTAGTCAGGATATGCCAGAAACTCTTTTTCTCCCCAATTCGGTTAAAGACCTCCTCATCAGTTACATGATCTACCCATCTAATTTTCATCATTCGTTTGTAGCACCACATTTCAAAAGCTTCTATCATCTTTTTGTCTGAACGTCTTATCGTCCACGTTTCACTCCTATGCAATGCTACACTCCAGACGAATGCTTTCAGAAAGGACTTCCTAAAATTTAAATTAATATTGAATGTTAACAACTTTCGCTTCTTTAGAAACGCTTTTCTTCCCATAGCCAATCTGCATTTTATATCTCCTATACTTCGGCCATCAGAAGTTATTTTACTACCGAAATAACAAAACTCATCTACTACTTTTATTGTCTCGTTATCTATTCTAATACCTTCATCATCGCCTGATTTTCTGACATTACATTCCATTACCCTTTTTTTTACTCTTACACACTACAAAACGACGCTATTCTGCACGAACTCGAAATCAACAATCACTGTAAGTTATTTTTCGCACGGAAAATTATGTGAGACAATGTCAGAGACCTCTATCGACTAATTTACACATTTCAGCCATCGAAGTAGTTCAGTCATTGACCCATTAGATGGCAAAAACCTGATTTGAGAGCCCAGTGGCCGAATTTACCCCAGGTGGCCGAAGTTACGGCAGTTTACGGTAAGTCACTCATTTTATTTTCTTAATTTACAACGGCACTATAACGACTCGTCGACAGCGAAGTCATTAGAAACGGATCTTACGCTCGGATTTTTTGGGTAAGTAAGGGGAGGGAAATCGGTCGTTTCGTTTCAAAGGAACCCTTCTGACAGTTGCCTGGAGCGATTTATGGGACTCCCGGAGAACCTAAATCTGTTTGGCCGGAGGTGGATTTGAACCACCGTTCTCGATGCGAACTCAGTGGTGTGCTAACCAGTGAGCCACCTCGCTCGTTAGTTACTGAGCAATACTTCAGCTGCACTTGTTCTCTCAGGAACAAATTATAGAAAACACGGAGTTACTTGAGTGATCCTGCAGTCGCATGAAAGCACTTACCTTCGAAGAGTACTGCGTCGCCACGCGAGCGTGGCCCGTGGTCAAATGCATCATGCTACGGAATGGACGGTCACTCCCGCCGGAGGTTAGTGTCCTCCCTCGGGCATGTGTGTGTGTGTGTGTGTGTGTGTGTGTGTGTGTGTGTGTGTGTAGTGTAGTGTTAGTATCTTCTTTTCTGTAAGTCTAGGGACAGATGACTACCGTTGCCTGAACACGAGAAGAAAGGCGTCAGCAAGAAACAACAATTCCTGGAAACTAGTAGTTACAACTTGAAGGACTCAGCCTCGTGTTCCAAAGTTAACTGTAAAAGATATGTGTGTGTTGTATGATGTTGAACCTATCGTTAAATCAGACAACAAATTGTACATTAACACAGTAATTTGGTTTAATTATGGACCTGATATTGATGTATATAGTGTTAAATAAGAAACAGTGCATTAAATTGATTATGTGCCCAACGGATCTTTTAACAAAACAACTGTGGCAAGTCACCATATGAAACAGACACTGACTATACTCAAAAAAATTGCGAGAAAGATATTAAAAAAATATATACACAAACCACTTTCTTAATGTTTGACTGCGAGAATTTTATGCAGATCAGTACCTGATTATTGAAATTTAGTATCATAATCAATTAACTGTAGTGTTGCATGACAATCATTTACTACGGCACAAATAACGAAATCTGTACAAGAAGATTACCAAAATCAATACTGCAATTTAAATCAACAAATAACTAATTATCAAATAAAGGAAGTAGGTTAATCTTCTAACTACTTAAATGAAAGAGGAAAGAAAGGTCAACTTTGTTAATTATTATTAATAATCACCATTACATTACCTACATAATACAACTTTTTCCTAATGACATGAAATTCAATTGCCGGCCGCGGTGGCCGAGGGGACTGAGGCGCTTCAGTCATGGTCTGCACGGCCAATACGGTCGGGGGTTCGAATCCCCCCTCGGGCATGGATATTTGTGCCGTCCTTAGGATAAGCTAGTTGATAAGTAGTTTGTAAGTATAGGGACTGATAACCCCGTAGTTAAGTCCCATAAGCTTAACAAACATTTGAACATTTTTGAAATGCAATTACCTTCATTCCAGCAGTGGTACAACGTTTTCATAGTAAAAAAATACAATATATATTCCAAATACAATCAAATCAACTTGCTGGCACAGCAGCCTCTGCTCTACATCGGAGCCATACACACAACTCAACTGCTCTCTAAGCGAGCTAAACCACAAGTGCTACTCTCTCTCTCTGCGCGAGCTACAATGCTATGCGGCACATAATCTTTGCCAGAGATGAAACTTCACAGACTCAAGTACACATATCGATACACACAGTAGAAGCAACATTATACATTTTCTTGCAAGCAAGTTACTCCACACAAAACAGGAGGCACAATATTAGACATTTTCTTATATTTGTTTTATTTTTATTTTTATTTTTTATTTTTTTTTTATGGACACGTTTCAACTGTTACTTTCCAGCCCGTGGCGAATGCAGATTTTCGATCAGAGGGGAAGGGGGGGGGGGGAGGGGACGGAACTCAGAAATTTTGTCATCATGCTGCCTCCAAATTTATTTCCTAAACAAAAAAAAGAAGGAAGCTTGGAGTTTAACGTATTTCCTAAACAGTTCTAAAGCTACGCCATACCACTACACCCTCAGCCTAATGCCCCCACTCCCCCGCATGCAGTCCTGTTCGGTACATTTGCAACCATGCCAGACAGGTTGATGTACCTCTTTGCGAGACTTTCACCGTTGTCACGACCTCCATTACATCAACTTCAAACCGTTACCTTGCAGGTACTCCATACCCGGAGATCTTATCTACTGGATGAAATCACAGAATGGAGAGAACCAATTGAAAACGTACATCCTGAGCACGAAGGCAGCTGGCGACTCAACAGGCATGTCTCAGGAGTGGAAGTTGCATAACCAACGTCTAGAAGGAACGATTTTCTTGTGACTCCACTATGTGTGAATGAGCAGAAGACCAAATCATGGAACGTCTCTTCTGCAAGCTGAGTAAAAATACATGCCTCCTAAAACAACTGACAGGAGCTTCCCATGATGCTTGTGAGGTAAGTAAATTTTTGAAATGCTTGTTATTATGAAATATCGGTACGTAAAACGGTGATAATGCTTGAAGTAGCAGGCTCAAATCATATACGTATGTACCAAAAAGAGAAGAACCCCTATCAAAGTGCAATAAGAGTTCAATATTCCTGGCCAGTCAAAGATGTAAAAGAGAAGAAATAGTTTATATACTTAATTGGCAAGTTCAAAAATATTTAAATAAAAAATCTTTACATATTTCCGCTTTTTTACACGTTAGTCTTCTCCATGCCAGTGAGCTATCAGGGGAGGTGTATCTGTAACAAAAAGAAGGCCTAATCCCTGCGTGGGGGGATGCATACTCCTAAAGTTCCATGGCATGTATTGTCAGACTGTAGGAGACGAGAAGTCTCATGTTGGTAGAAATTATCCTATGTGTCATCTTAAAGTATATGACATTATTTATCATGTTACAGTACTACACACAATGCATAGTAGAATGTGGTGTGTCATATTAAAAGTGTTGTGTGTTTTTGTTTGAAATGATAAAAGTAGCTTGTGTGGGGGGCGAGCGTGTCACTGTTTGTGTTAAGAGACCGTCCCCGCTAAAATTCACAAATAAATGTTCTGTTGTGGTTTTGGTTACAAAATAATTTGCCTAAGCTTGTTTGATGCGCAACAGATAGCACTTTAAATTGTACAGTAATTGATAAGTTAACAGTAATCAAATTCGTAATTGGTGTACACATTAATCTCGTGTGTGAGAAAAAAATGTGAGCAAATGAAAAGTTCAGATTTATTAGCGTGCACCAGACACCAATAGCCAGACTATAGATGCACAATTCGACTGCGAGAGCCAACAAAACAGCGTGCTACTACAGTGATAATTTTGTCACTTGAATAAACAGGATGTCAAACAAACATATTTTATATTAATTGGATACCAAAATCACTGCACTTGATAATGCACTTGATCACTGCACGATAATTATCATTCTGATTCAACGAAATAAAAATGTCCTACAAATCTGGGAATTATTTCAAGTATCACTCACTGCAAGTAATTCTTATCTCTTTACTGGATCTACTTCTCATCTGATCAGACGAATCACTTTAACTGTTACTAACATTAACTGACTTCATAATTTGAACTTTCATTAAGACTGAGAAAAATCTCTAACTATGAACTTTACTGCATTTATAAACAAACTACTTCTTGCTCTAATTAATATACCCATTGATCAAGACAAAATCCCTACACTGAACCTTTCTAATTAGCACATAATTTACAAACACAATAATTATGCAACACTATCATAAGAAACAATGATCAGAATGGATAGCAATTCAAATTGGTGAAATGAACGAGGAACTGATAAAATGACTCAGGGTTAAATGATAAATGCAAGCTGTACTAAACAGTATTATTTAGCAAAAGAAGACAAACACCAACTATAATAGTTCAAATACAAGTTTTACCTTATTTGAGACAAATTTATTTCCTTACAAAAATTACAATCTGCAGACTTGGCTTAAATCTTCCAAATTTTTACTCTTCGAGTCTAACACACAGACAGACTAACCCGATAGTTCCACAACTACTACTCATCGACTCAACTTTACCATATTCACACAACGACTGCTCTCCACGACAGTCACACATCGACTTTCACTCTCTCTATGAAGGTCACACAACTACTCTTTAAACGCAACAACTGCGAGTGCAAGACACACTCCAAAGATAAAAGAAAGTCTTTGGTTTACTGCAAAGATATGAAAATAAGTGCAGTACGTTACAACGATTAATGAAATGGTACATAATATTACATAAATTTATTTTCTACAGATTTCTATCTTAGGTTTTTATAACAAAACAAGCTCATGGCTGTATGACAGGCAAAAATTAAGTGAAAATTACTCCTTTCAATATGGCACCACATAACATGGTCTACTGTGTGACACGAAGAGGCACATTGCTTCATTAACCTGGATGTGACACACTGTGTCTCATAGCAGTATATCATGGGCCACAATATGACATGTTCAAAACACAAAATGTCATGGCATGATGTGGCACGTGTGACAACTTTTTGACATGGTGTGAGATGTTACAAGCCAGATGATGTTTCTTTTGCTACTTCGCGGAGAAATGTGCCATGACTTTACATGACATTTTTCATTTGGCTTATCAGTTTTTCGAAGATGCATTGCCTGGACGCTGAAAGTATCTTAGCTAGTTCGACTTTGAATCATAACAGCTCGGAAACGGATACTGACTATTAAATAAAATAAAATAAACTTCTTTGTCTTTACCTATATTCCTGCAAAGGAAGGAAGGAAGCTTGGAGTTCTGTCGACAGCATGGTCATTAGAGACGGAACTTACGCTAGGAATGTTTGGGTAAGGAAGTGGAAGGAAATCGGACGTGCCCTTTCAAAGGAACCATCCCGGCATTTGCCAGGAGTGATTTAAGGAAATCAGGAAAACCTAAATTTGGATGGCCGGAGGTGGAATTGAACCATTATCCTTCCGAATGCGAGTCCAGTGTCTTACCACTTTCCTTATATAATGTAAGTATACAGTAAAAATACATGTTTTCATGGCTCGATAAATCGCCGCTGGTTTGGGCTGAACCAGAAGTTAACTCTAATTTGTTGTACTGTTGAGCCACAATTATGTAATATCTTTATTATTTTGATACACTAACCGGATTTCGGCTTTAGAGACGTTTTCAAGTACAAATTCCAACCAATCAGTTGGTACATATAGCTTCTCTAATAGTCATCGAAAATTATACGAATGCATTATGTGCTTCCGTATGAGTCATAATTGAATAAGAAATCAATCTCACAGTTTAATTTGGACATGTTGATACTAAATGAAGAAATTGTGAGATTATAAACCATCTTCAGATACGAACGAAGTACGTGCCAAGAGGCTCAGTTAGAAGTATGGATCACTGTATAGTGATCCGTCAAATTGTTCATTCAGTACCAACATGTCGAAATTATATTGTGAGATTGATTTATTATTTAATTATGACTCATACGACTGCACATACTCATTCTTATTACTTTCGATAATGATAACTTGGATATCTACATGTACCAAAATGATTGGGTAGAATTTGCACTTGAAAATGGCTCTAAAGTCGAAATCCTGCTAGGGTATCAAAAGAATAGAGATACACAAATGTTACTCCCATCTGGGTAATGAAGCCCTTTTAATCCGTGTTTGCTTTATAAATATTTCGTTTCTGCTCTATGAGGGTCTGCGTGAGAAAACAATGGTTTTTATTTTCATATCTATCCATGTTTAGCTACAGTTGTAGGCAACATACACCAAAAACTAGGATTGAAAGTAGCCTACAGAAATGACAACTCCATACAGAGGACGATAAGAACTACCAATACAAACACAGACAAACATATCTATTTACCAACTGTAATCTCAGGACTGCAAATCCATTTACATTGGACAAATAAACAGAAACTTTAACACAAGATATACAGAAAACAGAAGAGCACTTACAAAGTATCAGCTGTCACTCTACATTTGTCGAATACCTCGCTGCTCGCCGTCGGAGGTTCGAGTCCTCCCTAGGGCATGGGGGTATTTGTTGTCCTTAGCATAATTTGGTTTAAGTAGTTTGTAAGATTAGGGCCTCATGACCAGAGTAACATGGATTTACAAATATTGGATTTTTTCGAAAATGTTATGAACACAAACACAGCCCAATAGACAATAACACAGATATAAAAATCCTCAGATGCAGCTGGCGCTCACAAATGTTAATAATCGAAGAAAAGTACCAAATACAGAAAGCCATAAGTTGAAGGAACGCAAATAATGAGTGAATACCCAGCTCTCTGCAACTGAACTGTATTTTCTGCTCTCAAACAACGCCCCAAACAACACCAATCTATAAACACAACTTCTCTCTCTCTCTCTCTCTCTCTCTCTCTCTCTCTCTCTCTCTCTCTCTCTCTCCCACACACACACACACACACACACACACACACACACGCACACACACAAATAAAAACAGAAAAAAAAGCAAATAATACCCAAAATCCCACCAAACCTACATAAACACATACAGTTAAGACTAACAGCAATACAAAATAAAATAATAATGATAAAATATTAAATAAACAAGTAAATTATCAACACCAAGACGTTTACTACATTTCCATACATATCCACATTCTTATATACACACACACACACACACACACACACACACACACACGAAGTGACGAAATTCTAACTTCTCACTCCACCTGCCATCTTGCCAAGATTCAAATTTCCCACGAAATAGAAAGTCAGTGGTCCACTCCATAATTTTCAGACAGTAACTGTGAATATGAAAATAGTGCTATTTGCTTTCACTATTCCGACAATGAAGATATCAACACATATAAGTTGAACATAATTCATAAATAGACGAATAAAAACACACAGAGATATGCCAGTCTAGACGCAAAGAAAGCAGATTAAATATTTCGATATAACTTTGTACCTAAGTGCCATGCCGTTGCAGACGACAGATAAACTGCCAAGGACGACCTACACAGATAATTTAGGAAAACTGTAAGCACTTCAACATGTAAAAAACAAGGTATACATGCAAATATCAAATTCTTGTATAATTTTCTAATTAACAATACAAATATACAATAACCGGTAGAAACTAAATATATTTATGTTGTTCAATTTAAAGCAATAAAAATACCCACTGAAGATGTTACAAATGTACCGAAACATGCTGTTGTGGCCTTCATTCCGCAGACTGGTTTGATGCAGCTCTCCATCCTGTGTAAGTCTCTTCATCTGAGAATACAAATGGCAACCTATATCCTTTTCAGTCTGCTTGCTATATTCGTCTCCCTCTATGATATTTACCCCACACACTTCCTTCTAATGCTAAGTTGACCATTCCTTGATGTGTCAAAATATGTCCTACCAACCAATCCCTTCTCTTAGGATATGCCAGAAACTCCTTTTCTCCCCAATTCTGATGAGCACCTCCTCATTAGTTATGTGATCTACCCATCTAATCTTCATCATTCGTCTGTAGCACCACATTTCGAAAGCTTCTATCATCTTTTTGTCTGAACTTCTTATTGTCCACGTTTCACTCTCATCCAATGCTACACTCCAGACAAATGCTTTCAGAAAAGATTTCCTAACATTTAAACTAATACTGGATGTCAACAAATTTCGTTTTCAGAATCGCTGTGTATGAGTATAAAAACCAGTGTTTTGCTCAAGGCAAATCCTTATAGAGTAAAAACGAAGTATTTTACCCTTATACTAGCTTCCGCACTGGGTTTTAAATTGTATGATGTATTTTTCCTGACACGATTAAATAAACGTACAACGGTGCTGGTAATCTGGCCACAGTAGAGTTCGTCGTGCAGTAAGTAGCTGGGTACATCCAACGCCACCTAGATACAAGACCTATGTGCTGCCTGTCAAGAGTATTCATAACAAAGCAAACTATTTGTCTTATGAAGCGTTATGTTGAGTTTGGGAATACGTATACGTTGCAAAATGTGTTGCAGAATGTTTTTCGTGTTATCTATGTGATTCTCCGTGAAGATTTTTGCTGTTATGAGACAAAATGCCTAATATGAATCGTCCGATTCCAGTGTCGGTAAGATATCTTACTAAGAAAGCAACAAGGGGGACAAGAAAAGCAACTCTACGAATATCAAGAACTCAGATGGGAAACCAGTTCTCAGCAAAGAAGGGAAAGCTGAAAGGTGGAAAGAGTACATAGAGCAGCTCTACAAAGGAAATGCTTAGAGACGATGTTGTAGGAAGGGAAGAGGAAGTAGATCAAGATGAAATAGGAGATACTATACTGAGAGATGAATTTGACAGAGCCCTGAAAGACCTAGGTCGGAAAAAGGCCCCAGGAGTAGATAACATACCCTCAGAGCTACTGAAGTCTCTGGGAGAGCCAGCCATGACAAAAGTATTTGAACTGGCCTGTAGGATGTATGAGACAGGCGAAATACCCTCAGACTTTAAGAAAAATGTAATAATCCCCATTCCAAAGAAATCAGGCGCAGACAGGTGTGAAAATTACAGAACCATGTTTGATAACTCATGGTTGTAAAATTTTAATACGAATTATCTACAGGAGAATGGAAAAGCTGGTAGAAGCTGACCTCGGGGAACATCAGTTTGGATTCAGGAGGAGGCAATACTCACTTTACGTCTTATTTTAGAAGATAGATTACGGAAAGACAAACCTACATTTTTAGCTTTTGTAGATTTGGAGAAAGCATTTGACAATGTTGACTGGAATACACTCTTTCAAATTCTGAAGCTAGCAGGGGTAAAATACAGGGAAAGTTATTTACAACTTGTACAAAAGCCAGACCGCAATTATTAGACTCGAAGGGCATCAGTTGGGAAGGGAGTAAGACAGGGTTGTAGCCTTTCTCCGATGTTATTCAATTTGTACATTGAGCAGGCGGTGAAGGAAAGAAAGCAAGGAAAAATTTGGAATAGGGATTAAAGTTCAGGGTGAAGAAATGAAAACATTGCGTTTTGCTGATGACATTGCAATTCTGCCAGAGACAGCAAAGGACCTGGAAGAGCAGTTGAATGGAATAGACAGTGTGTTGAAGAGAACGTATAAAATGAACATTAACAAGAGCAAAACAAAGATAATGGAATGCGGTCTTAGAAAATCAGGCAATGCTGAAGGAATTAGTTTAGGTAACGAAACAATGAAGGTGGTAGATGAGTTTTGTTACTTGGGTAGTAAAATAACGTGATGGTCGCAGTACAGAGGATACGTAATACAGAATGGCAATGGAAAGAAAAACATTTTTGAAAAAGGGAAATTTGCTAACATCGAATATTAATTTAAGTGTAAGGAAGTCTTTTCTGTGGAGTGTTTCCTTGTTCGGGAGTGAATCATGGACGATAAGCTGTGCGGACAGGAAGAGAATAGAGGCTTTTGAAATGTGGTGCTACAGAAGAATGATGAAGATTAGGTGGGTAGATCGCATAACTAATGAAGAGATACTGAACAGACAGAATTTGTGAGAAAAGGAATTTTTGGCATACCCTGACTAAAAGAAGGGATCGCTTGGTAGGACACATTCTTAGACATCGAGGAATCGTAAATTTAGCATTGGAGGGAAGTGTGTGGGGTACAAATCGCCGAGGGAGACCAAGCGACGCGTATAGTAAGCAGATTCAACTGGATGTGGGTTGCCGTTCTTATGAGGAAATGAAAAGGCTTGCTCAGGATAGAGTAGGGTGGACAGCTGCATCAAACCAGTCTCCGGACTGAAGACCATAACAACAACATCTTACTAATAGTTCATAAATATGTTATACCATAACAAATGTGTCTGTGAATCACATAAATAATATTAAGAACATTTTAAAACACCGTGTGCAATGTGTACGTATTACCAAACTCAGCAGAACGCTAGATAAGACAAATAATTTGCTTTTGTTATGACTCTCTTGGCAGGCAGCGCACAGGCCTTGTATACATACAGTAGGTGGCGTTGGTACATCCCCCGGGTGTGCGGTGCGGCTTTAAGTGCCAGCTGTGGGGGCGGTGTCCGTGACACGGTGCCCCGCCTGTGCCCCTCCCCTGTCCCCTCCCCTCCCCCTCCTTCCCGGCCAGCCCGTGGCCTCCGGAGCGGAGGATCGATAGTTCACGACCTCGCGGTGGTCAGCGCGCCCTTCCGGGTAACAGGCGCGCAGCCGTGGCTAGGAGGTACATAGCTATCTCCCCCGTCCACACGCACTTGCTCCCACCTCCTCTCAACGCTGCCCCGTCCGACACAGTTCCAGCCAGGGTTGCCAACTCGTAAACACGAAAACATCGTGCCAGACACTCAAAATTATAGATTCTGACTCAGAATTATCTCAGACACAAAATGTTAAAGCAAGCAAATAGATTGACTAATAATAAAAATATTACAAACCATAGACTAGGTTGCTAAATAATCACGCAACAGACATACGTGAAGTACTGTAGTGGTAACACGTAGTAGCAGTAGTACTCGTTATTATAGTAACATAACACTGATGATAGTGAAAAGTTCATTTTTTCGTCCTTACAGCATTGATTACCACAGGCAGGTTTCGCAGCGTATTTCTCACTGTATCAATCAAACAAATCATCTCCATCATCATCTATAGAACCATTCGTTTGTGTTAATTCAGCATCGTCTTAGTGATTTGAAAATTTTTGGTTGTTCACATGTTCACATGTTTGTTAAGCTGATGGGACTTAACTACGGGGTCATCAGTCCCTAAACTTACAAATTACTTATAAACTACTTACGAACTAGGACGACACGAATATCCATGCCCCGACCGTTGTGGCCGTGCTGACCGTGACTGGAGCGCCTCAGCCACCTCGGCCACCGTGGCCGGCAAAATTTTTGGTTCCACCATATTCTTACTCAAACTTGGATGACAGAATGAGCTCATTTACTGTTTCTAATTCCAGCGTACAGAAGAATGATGAAAATTAGATGGGTAGATCACGTAGCTAATGATGAGGTGCTTAACCAAATCGGGAAGAAAACGCGTTTCTGGCATATCCTGACTAAGAGAAGGGATAGATTGGTTGGACACATTCTGAGACATCAAGGAATTGTCAACTTAGCATTAGAAGGAAGCGTGTGGGATAAAAATCGTAGAGGGAGACCGAGGGACGAATAAAGTAAGCAGATTCAAAAGGATGTAGGTTGCCGAACGTATTCGGAGATGAAGAGACTTGCACAGGACAGGGTAGCATGGAGAGCTGCATCAAACCAGTCTGGGGGCTGTAGACCACAACAACAACAACAACAATTCCAGCGTATTTCTTGGATTTTATTAAACACATTTTTAAAAAACTCTTTCCCATGAAGTGTTGCAGTGAGGAAAAGAAATCACTGATAGTGCTAACTCTGCTAGTTCTTTAAAAGCGATATTTCTGTCGTCATTGCATATATCTTAAACAGCACTTCAGAAGCTGTCAGATTCAGGTATATTCTTTATTTTACTCGTAATGTTACTTATTGAGAATTTTCCCCAATCCATCTATTTTCTGGACAGTAGGACTGTTCACAGGGACGGACAATTCAAGGCACACGGCAAATAAGAGGAAAAAGGGAATTAAATTTGGATGAACATCGGATGTTGCTTTAGTGGGAGCGAGGCACGTCATAACAGCAGAAAAAGTTGTCACTAAAATCGAACATTTCTCTTAATGACAACATCCTGTCATGATGAAATCACGACAGCGAGTATGCGATCTTTCTTAGAACCTTTTCTTGAAGATCTAGCCTAGAAAACTACTGTTGGATGTTGGCTCTTTGGTAGGAGGCCGGAAACATACGTTAATAACTCGACTTACACTTTGTTTAGGTCGTGGTTTTTGTTTGGAAATTTAAGTGAAATTTGTTCATTTACTTACTGCTACTGTATGGCAGGCTTTTTATAGTTAATTTCCGTTTCACGGGTCTTCTTAATTTATAACTTTCTCTTCCTTTCTGTATTATATAGATTTTGTCACGAAATCCTGTTTATTATCACTTTTAGAAGAGCTCGGATCGTAATAACTTAAAAACCGAAATATGCAAATATTTATGATTAACACTGATGTAGCCTAAATATGAGTTTTAAAAAAAGAAAGACAATTATATAACTATATTTCAAAATACCGGTATTGGCATTTTTATGTAGCATGTAATAGCATATTTACTTCTGAACAAACCGTTAGTATTTGAAACTAACTAGCACACATTTCTGAAATCTCTGAAAAGGTATGAAAACAATAGAACTACAGTGAAAACAATATCAACTATCCAAACAATAAAACCGTGTTCTTGCTGCTGCACACCACTTGTTTAAAGTATTCCAAATCAGTTAACAGTTGCGTAGCAGAAGTTGTATTTTCAGATTTTCTGCTTTGAAAGATCTACGGTTGTTTCTGGGGATTGTTTTGTACCTGGAAAAGGGCATAACCACACTACACGACGTCGCAGTGAAACGTGCATATTAAAATAAATAAAATAACATAAATTTAAATGATTTGTCGAGAACTTAAATTTATGCTATAAGTGATCATTCTGGTTGACAATGTCTCAGACTGACACGGCCTTGAACTATGAAACTAATTAGATGGTCTCAATTAGCATAAGACTAGATGTTGTAATTATTCAGGCTTTCAGTTACTGAAAACTATAGACTATGTATGCTCCTGTGAATATGTAGTTAGTCAGAATGACTGTCTGACTCAATGATAATCGGTCTGATTGAATGACATCTACAGATGTAGCACAAAGTGTAATTTAGTAAGTTGACAATGAAATATATTAATTAAGCAGAGTAAAAATAAAAGTTTAACTCGAGGGTGAGAGCATATATGAATGTATGGTTGGGTATCGTGACAGACAATTGTTGTGCAATGAGAAACACCGTGAGATCGATATTCAATTTCACTTACAAACAAATCACTATGACGAGAACAAGGCGTGTAATGTGATTGTAGGATTAAGGGTCATTTCACAGTTGGTATGAAATACTGGTAGCAACCAGACAAAATAGTTGGTTACGATTTTTGAAACATAATGTAAGAGCCCAACACACGTAGGAACCAAATACGTGCAAAATGATCAACAGGCACACAAACAATCTGTCCCACTCGGAATGTCAATCATTAATAAAAATTAAATCTCACTCATCTGAAAAGAAGATTTACAGTGATACATGGTCTAAGCAATGAGTGGTTCATAAAATAGGTAAAATTGTTCTGTGTTGCATAGATAAGGATAAGCAAAAAATATGGAACTACGTGTCACAGATAATTGCAAAGATTTAACTGTTTCATATTCCAGATTGAAAGCAAGAGTAACGTGTGGTGAACTTGAAGGGAGAAGACTGGAAAGTTAAATGCCATTCGCAGTTGTTGGCTGTTTATCAGGAAATAAATTGTTTCCATATTTTTTCTTAAAATATTATTGAAATTTTTTTCTTCGTATGTAGAAAACAGATCAGATGCACACCATGATACCGAAACAATTTTACAAAGAATACGTAACGGAGTTCTTAAGATCAGATGTAGCAATCACCAAACAATGAATTGTTATCACATCAAACAAATAAATAATATTTTCAATAAACAGAAAATTGTTTGCTTCTGGCCTGTTAAGTATCACTCACTATCTTCGCCTTCATTGAACATCCGAGATAAGTAAGTAATTTTTGGAAACAGAAAGAATGACAAACATAGTAAACCTCGACTTTATTTTATAAAACAAAAATTCTAGAAGAAATCAGTTATCTTCGTAAGTGAAAAACTGTAGTACGCACATTCTTTAACCTTTTTCTCAACAGGCGAACACTTACAAGATAGCAGACAACCTCAAGAGTATGAATGATTGTAACATACCTTAATACCTTTCCGTCAGTTCTCTTTCGGACCCTAGTTATAAGAACAACTCTCTCGTTCTCAATCCGAAGATTGGTTGGCAGCAATCCTCCGTCACACTTCTCTGTTCCGGATAGCCTCTTCATTTTCTGATTGATTCCACCCCTATATCTTTTCGAATCTGTTTGAAGTACTGTAATCTGGGTCTTCCTCTGCCTCATTTTTGCTTCTACCATTTCTTCCATAACATTGACTATAAACTCATGTGCCTTCACATATGACCTGTTCCCTTCTCTATTCTCTTCATCATCGTTTTCAAAAGTGCTTTTCTTTCGCTGATTCTTCCAAGAACTTCATTTATCTTTGTTGCTGTCCAAGGGATTTTCCGCATCCTCCTTCAACACCACAATTGTAATGCTTGTCGCAAATGCTGAGTGTCGAAGTTTCTGGGCCTTACAATGCCACACTCCACACTTAACATTTTATAAATGCTTTTATCTGTCTTAATGTAAGAAGCATCCGTTTATTGTTGAAGGTTATTTTAGCTTGCGCAATTCTGCTTTTTATGTCTGCTGAAATTTTGCCATCTGGTGTGATTTTACTTCCTAAGTAGGTGATTACATTAACTTGTTTCAATTAACCTTAATGTCAGTTGTAATGCGAATGCATACCTTGATCTCTGTCTTCTTTGTGTTGATTTTCATTATTATTATCTGTCAGGATCTCATTCATTCTTGACAATGCCTTCAGAAGATTTTCTTCATTCTCTCCAGTGATGGCTATGTCGTCAGCAAACCTTATCATTTTAATTTCTACTTCATGTATCTTAATTCCTTCCATAAACTCGTTGCATTCCTTAAGTCCCTCCTCGTTATACAAGTTAAACAGCACTGGTGATAAACTGCATTCTTGCCGTACTCCTTTCTGTATGTAAGCCTCTTGTATTTCTTAATGTATGTTTATAACCCTTCTTTGATTTTTGTAGAGTTTATGTACTATCCGTCTGTCTCTAGCCTTTTTAGATCCAGTATTTTATCCATGATTTGTCCTAACATTAAGATAGCTTCTCTTGTTCCTGTATTCTGTCGAAATCCAAATTGATCTTCATCCAAATTCTGATCAATTTTACTTTTTATTCGGTTATATATTTTTGTTCATATTTTGGACATGTGGTAATAGGCGCAAGGTAAGATGTTTTTCATATTTCATAGTACCTGGTTTCTTTGGTAGAGGAATTATAATAAGATGGTCTTTTTCAAAATCTTCTGGTATTTCTCCAGTTTCATACTTATCTTGGATTAGTTTCGTCATCCAATCCTCGTATCGTTTCTCCATTTACTGCGTCGCATAGTGGTGCTTTGTTATTTTTTAGTGCTCGTAAGTATTCTTCTTTCGTTAATGAGGATCGTTTTCAAGATTGCTTATCTCATCTGAATCTGGATCTTCATTTAATTTTTCTATTTAACGTTTCCATCTCTCTCCAGCATCTTTCTTCTCAAAGAGCAGTTTTCCATTTTAGAACAACATCATCTGAATATTCAGGCCAATGCATCGTATTATTACCTAGCTTTATTTCGGCTAGGATCGGTTGTCTGGATTCTTTGTGTGTCTTAAATGAAATTAAATCGTATGAGAAGGGAATACGTGGCCTTGTTTAACATCATACATCTACATTGTGGCCTCCAGACTGGTTTGATTCAGCGCCCCAAGCTACTCCATACTGTCCAATCTCCGCGTGTTTTTCCCCATACACTTGCCTCTAACACTAAAATGATGGTTCCTTGATGCGTTAGAATGTGTCCTACGAATCGATCCCTTCTCTCATATGCTTGAAATATCTTCTTTTTCTTTTTTCTTCAATTCTGTTCAGTACCTCCTCGTTAGTTACGTGATCTACCCAACGGATCTTCAGCATTCGTCTGTAGCTCTACATTTCAATAACTTGTATCCTCTTCTTGTCTAAACTATTTATCGTCCACGTTTCACTCACGTATAAAGCTACACTCCAAACATATGCCTCCTAAAACAGATTTCCCAACAATATTTGATATTAATAAAATTCCCCTTGTTAAAATGCTTTTCTCAGCATTCTGTATTTTACATCTTCTATACTCGTTTTCTAATCTCGTTTCCTAATCCAGTTCCGTTAACATAGGCTGACTTGATGCAACTATATTCTTTAAGCCTTGTAACCATGGCAGTAATAATAATAATAATAATAATAATAATAATAATAATGTGATACTCTAATAAATAAAAAATTAATGTTTCTTTGTCTTTTTGTTCATATGTTACGCACGCCCATACCGTACATCCGGTTGCGGTAAAACTTTGTCAAGTCATTTACTACACTGTCGGAAAGGTTGAGGGCAAATTGACTTGTATGGTGCATGGCGGAGGATGCCTTGCAATTAGCTAATTAATTTCTTATGCATGGACGGATATGAATGAAATTTCGAACAGAGGTAGCTTATACTATGATTAATACATGGGCTACCTTTTGTACGTCACTGTATGGTGCATGGCGAAGGGTATCTTACAATGGATTAATATGTTTGGTGGTCCTTCATACTGAAAGGAATGGACGGATTTGATTGAAATTTGGAATGGAGATAGTTATAGCTTGCATTAATACGTAGACTACCTTTCGTAAGCCACAGTACGATGCAAGGCGGAGGGTACGTTAAAACAAACTTTGCACACTCGATTTTCTATGTAAAAGTTCGTGCGGTGCATGGTAGATGGTACTTTATCTACGTACTTCGACAACATGTGCGGTTTTATTCCGATCTTAATGAAATTTTGCACACTTAACCGTCTTGACAACAGGGATATCACCGTCTACCAAAGATTTCATACGGTGCATGGCGGAAGGTACCTTGGCATAAACGGAGACACCACTTCATTCATTACCATGAAGGTTAACATAGTTTTTCACAGATGGAGGACAGAGCGACGAGGAAGGGTGAGGACAGGGTGAGGGAGAGAAAGAGGGAGGGGAAAAAGATGGACAGATAGAGAAGGAAAGAAAAGATGGACAGAGGAAAGGGAAGTAGAGAGGGACTAACTCAAGACTGGAATGAATAAGTAACCGAGTGATGCCGGGTTTTCAGCTAGTAAATTATAAAAAAAATATATAAACTAATGCTTGATTTAAAATTTTTTTATCGAAAAGTTTGAAAACTGCATAAGCGTGTTATAGAGAGCACACAAAAATGATATTCTTTGACACAACTGAAATTTTTGCGGTCAATATGTTTTCCAAGTTAAATTAGTTTGGTAATTTAAACGTACTTACATCTGGTCATTTCATTCAAAGTACATCATTTTGTGTTAATATTATGGTGCCACGTTTTTTTTTTTTTTTTTTTTTTTTTTTTGAAATAACATCCTCATAATTATAATGATGTGCAGCGTTTTAAGGAGTTGGGAAATTAAGCGTACAAAATGTAGACAAGAGATATTTTAATTTACTCGTCAGCAATGCTAGATTGACATAGAAAATTAAATGTAAGAAACTGAAATTCAAAACGACTGAGAGAGCCCCGTGAACTTTTAAGGGAAGCAATGACTCTAATTTGTCATAGAGTAGGAAGACGAAATAAACTTCGAATGCTGGTTATTGAATTTTTATGCCACTTCGAATACCTCGCATACACAGTGCCACATCCAAAATGTGTCATTGGAATTAATGTGGTGTATACAGATCTATTTATTGTGTTGACAGCTATACATAAAGATATGACGTGTTGTGAATTTTTTTTTTTTCAAGTGGTTTATGTCTTGCATAATCCAAGCCAAATACTCGACCGGATGTATGTGGCAAAATGTTATGAAACTAGACGGTCCTTGTCTCCTGAAATGGGCACAATATTGTGCAGGGTTACCAACTGGATAAAAAGGCTGTATCCCGTAGATTTCGAGGTGCCAACAGTTTGTGACAACATCTTTCTGCCGTTAAAATACTATTTCCCCTCCATTGCTTCGAGTGCAGAAACGTATATTTTCTTCCAGTCTGGTTTAATTGTGTTCATAGATGTAACACTCAACAGTCTAGTGGCAAAACCAGGATTTTGTTCTAAAGGGGATGGGGGCTGAGCTTACAGAAATATTGTGTCACAGTGCTATCTCCCTTTTCTAGAAAAATCGTAGTTTTTATAAGAGTTTTTGAGGGTCTGGGGCAGTTAGCAGACCTGTAGTACCCCCTCCTCCCATCCGATTTTGCTCTAAAAGTGTGGCACAGCACTAGAGTATACTATAATGAGTTACAGGCTTGTTAAGTTGATGAAAGTCTCAACAAACATGTGGAACTGTGGCATTTGCGGAGGTACACAGTCTGTACGTAAAAGCAACAAAAGAAAAAAAATAATGAGAAGCAGTTAATATTGAGGAAGAAAAAAGGAAGGACTGGGAAGAGCAGTTGAACGGAATGGATAGTGTCTTGAAAGTATTAGAAAAACATTAATAAAACAAAACGAAGGTATTAGAGTGTAGTCGAATTGTGGATATCATTGGAAATTCACTGAGGCTCTTTACAGGTGATGCTTTAGTATATCGAGAGGTTGTGTCGATGGAAAATTGTATTGAAATGCAGGAGGATCTGCAACGAATTGACATGGTGCAGCGAATCTTAATGCAGACAAGTGTAATGTGCTGCGAATACATAGCAAGAAACATCCTTTATCATTTAGCTACACTATACCATATCAGAAACTGGAAGCAATTAATTCTATAGATTATCTGGGAGTAGCCATTAGGATTGATTTAAAATGGAACGACCATATAAAATAAATCGTCGGTAAAGCAGGTGCCAGACTTAGATTCATTGAAAGAATCCTAAGCAAATGCAGTCCGAAAACAAAGGAAGTAGGTTACAGTACACTTGTTCGCCCACTGCTTGAGTACTGATCACCGGTATGGGATCCATATCAGATGGGGTTGATAGAGGAAGTAGAGAAGATCCAACGGAGAGCAGCGCGTTTCGTTACAGGATCATTTGGTAATCGTGAAAGAGTTACGGAGATGATCGATAAACGCCAGTGGAAGACTCTGCAAGAGAGACGCTCTGTAGCTAGGTACGGGCTTTTGTCGAAGTTTCGAGGACATACCTTTACCGAAGAGTCTAGCAGTATATTGCTCCTTGGTATATGTCGCGAAGAGATCTTGAGTATAAAATGACAGAGATTAGAGCCCACACAGAGGCATACCGACAATCTTTCTTTCCGCGAACAATACTAGACGGGAATAGGAGGGAGGACTGATAGTGGTACTCAAGGTACCCTCCGCCACACACTGTCAGGTGGCTTGCGGGGTACTGATGTAGATGTAGAAAAAAGACAATAAAGGTACTAGATGAGTTTTGTTATTGGAGCAGCAAAATAACTTATGATAGCCGAAGTAGAGAGAATACAGAAGTTATACTGACCATGGCGAGAGAACACTTTGACATAGAATAACGATTTAAGAGTTTGATAGGTTTTTTAACATTTGTCGTAAATGTAGCCTTGAATGTATAAGACATGGACGATATACTTCAGGATGTTCAGTTTTTCTGGTGTGTAAAACACGGTAATCGAGAATCTCAACAATTTTCGATATCAAGTTATAAATGGGTTGATGTTGCTTCCGCTAACGTCAGTTTTAATTATTATATTAACTCTGGAAGTGTGTTAACTGCTATCGGTAACTGACAATTGCAGAATGATACTTGGACTGTTTCTGTTTGTTACTGATGAGATTAGACGATTGTTTACATGATAAATCAATCAAATGTGAAGACCGTAAACTCCACAAAATACCTAGGAATTACAATTACTTCTGAATTAAACTGGAAAGAACACGTAGATAATGTCGTGGGAAAGGCGAACCAGATATTGCGTTTTATTGGCAGAACCCATAAGAGATGCAACAGAACTACTAAAGAAACTGCATACACTACGCTTGTCCGTCCTTTTATGGGGTATTGCTGCCCAGTGTGGGATCCTTATCAGGTGGGTTTGACAGACGACATCGAAAGAGTCCAAAGAAGGGCAGCTCGTTTCGTATTGTCGCGATACAGGGGAGACAGCGTTACGGAAATGATACAGGATCTGGGATGGGTATCATTACAACAACGGCGCTTATCGCTGCGGCGTGGGCTACTTAGGAAACTACTACAATCGCCAACATTCTCCTCGGAATGCGAAAATATATTGTTGTCTCCCACATATAGGTAGAAATGATCATCATAATAAAATACGGGAAATCAGAGCCCGAACGGAGAGATTCAGGTGTTCATTCTTCCCGCGCGCTATTCGAGAATGGAATGAGAGATAAAATAGTATGACGGTGGTTCGATGAACCCTCTGCCAGGCACTTAAATGTGATTTGCAGAGCATCCCATGTAGATGTAGATGTAGATAGACAGCGGTACAGCCGGCCATAGCGCTGTTGTTATTTTTGTCACAAATGTAGAATTGTTCTTCGGAACAAACTGCCTTTCCATATCGTGAAGCATTTACCGCGAATATGTGATGGCAGAAGAACGAGAACTTAGGTAGTTCATTCTCGCTACCTCCCCTCCTACTTGAGTAAGTTCTCCGCGTGTCATGTCCGCCACAGATCAGCTGTCCAATCGTGTATTTCTTTAAACTAGCCCAATCAGGCAAATTATTAAGTATACAAATATGGAGTAGGCATCGACGTGTTCAGAAAGAACTGGACTGTGTTTAGAGATTAGTTTGTTGTGAAGGAGCACATTATTAAGACTAAATATGCTTTTTTTACGAAAATGTAATCTGCTGGCGATACAAAATTTTCGTCACGCGAGAAACTCGTTTGTTAATGAAGTAGGGTTAGCACAATTTGCGAACGATATAATAAGAATGCATCACATATCCATCTGTTACAACGTGGAATGCTGTCGTAGTTTTCTGACATGAGATAGGCCTTGTTAAATATGACACCAAATGGTTTGCTCATAAGCGGGCCATGCGATTTTGAACAAGAAACACGCTGCTAGGTATGTAATTAATCAGTTATTAATTTTCCTGTCGTGTTTACTTACTTCTAACATGGCAAAAGTTACGATTACGAAGTCAGAAAACGCATCATAAATAGGCCAACCTGGTATTGTAACAATATTTATTTTGTGATAGAAACTGTGAAGTCCTGGGATACACTTTATTTGGAACTAAGAGCATAAGGTCTTACTAATAGACCCTATTTTAAAACAATATTATTTTGCTATGTGACTGTTTACAACTGTAAATATACATGCCAAACAAATGAGTAAACACGCAGCTGAATCCATTTGTTTTTCATTTTTATGTCGGTAATGAAAACACCTCTTACATCACTCTCCTCACTGTATAAAAATGCTGGAAGTGTCACGATTTTTCCGAAGGAAGATACTCGTCAACAAAATGTTTTTATTTGTATTAACTCCCTCGTATTGTATTAACTCCCTTGAAACCCCCTCATATTTCTTAAAGACTACGTATAAAGGAACTTGTTTTTGCCTTCTAAGTAACAAAATTGTTGTCATTTTTACTATAAACCTCAGTAAAACGTAAACTTAATAGAAGTTACTCAGCACGGAGTATGCTATAGAGTTCACTCCAGAAATCTGAGAATGTTGTTGTGAGAAACTTCTGTAGTTTTGTTGTTCTCTGTTGTGAGCACCCCGTTACTCACGCCGAGAACATACTCGGCTGAAGTATGTTCTCCGACTCCCTTTATTCATGCGAACCTGGGTATGTTCTCTGGAATCCAGAGTATAAAGTATCTACTCCATTTTATTCTTATGGCCCAATATCTTGGAACGTAATGAACGACGTATACGTCGCAACGGTTATGGAGTTCGAGTACTTTCGGTACAAATACAGTCGACTCTTCGTAGCGCCCTGGCTGCACGCGCTGTAGACATGCAACGCTGTACGCGAGCAGATGATGACGCAACACGTGACAAAGCGCTCCACGAGCCGGCAAACCCGTTCGCCCAAGGCTGCCACCGCTACCGGGCGAGCAGCCGCGCGCAGCAGGTAGGTCCAAACGGCCGCCGGGTTCCCGACTCCGCCACGACTGTCGCTGCGGCGCTAGTAGCGCGGAGTCTCCGGCCACGTTGCTGGCGGCATGTTGGCAACACTGCGCCAGGGGCTGAGCGCGTGCCGCGGCGCTCGTAGTGTGGTAGCACTGCCTAGCACTGCGTCGTCAGCTGTTCACTCGGCCTCACAAAGGAAGTGCTTCGTAATTCGTGGCGTGGCTGCAGCAGTGATGGCAGACTGAATGAGCGCGAGAAGAAATGCTCCCTGTTCTGAGTGTGTGCATTCCCCGTACAAGAAATCTCATTACAGTTGTCAGTGTAGAGGGAGTAAAGAACGACTTGTTTAATGCTTGCTACTGCGGGCGAAGATTTCACATCGGGCAATGTCCACTCGGAAAATCGGAATGTTTACAAGAGTGAAATGGAGGCATGTTCTCGGAACTGAAATGTCGACACTGCAGTGGTGGAGCGTACGGGATGCCATAGATGTATGTGTGTGTGTGTGTGTGGCGTCCTTATGACTTGTAATCGCCTGTTTCCATTTTCAATTATGTATATCGACTGAGCGAAATTTATTAGGGTGCAAGCTCTCTCCAGACGCCATCTTCCCTTTCGTATTTTCGTAATTTCCTCCTTATAACTGACGTTTTACTATTTCAGTGCAATTACGCACTTAAGAGGTGCCAAAAACACGTCGGTCCTAGTACGACTAGTTGTAAACTAAAGTCAAAAAAGGTCATATCGGCAGTAATTCCTGAAGAGAAACTGAAAATCATGAAACAGGTGCTCGCTATAGCGTTATACATTAAGGGGAGACGTGCACGAAACACTTGTACAAATATAACTTGTCACGAAATCCACGAATTTTGAGTTATATAAATAAAATTATGTACAATGGCTGGTGGTAGTTCAAAGCTACTACTGTAATTATTTTGTAATTTTAACTGAAATTTTGAATTATTTTGGAAGGTGTTTTTTTTTCCCACAGAGGTACCATTTACTAATAAAATTTCTACGAAATTGTCTTGCAATTTTTACAGTATAATCTCAACAGCATATAAAGAAACCCACAGAATCATTTCGGTTTATTGATATTTAATAAAGTTTTAGGCTTAATTGTCATTTAATTGAAAAATTACACATAGAAATTCAATTCCTTATTCTATATCTTGGCATACGTGAATATTAAATATTCACTCTGTAAACATGTTTTTGATGTATAATTGAAAAGACTCACCAAACATCACAGTCAGATCTTTCCTTGTTTTGGAGAAAAATGTAGCTGAATAATGTAAACGTTAGTTGTGAGAAAATGCATTTTAAAGTTAAAACATGCTTATTCGTTGTCATTCCCACCTTCAAAAGCCTCCAGATCTGTAACGATTGTCGTCATTTGCTTCAGACTTCTCTTCTGGCTTCTTTTCTGTCTTGTTTCCTCTGCAAGGTATTCATTGGAGTGTCAATCCCCATCAGGATGTCTCGAGTGAAAACTCCGGGCATGAAGCCCATTATCTACAAGACTCTTATCCTCTCTGAGCTGCACCATTAAAGACAATAACTGCTTCATAAACAGCAATTTTAACTACCTTACATGAGAAATATGTAGTTTAGGGGCAACGTTTTCAGATGAGGACCTTCAGAGACTCACTGAGATTCTGCGTTTTGCCATGAACACATTTCTTGGCAGGGAAATGATTTCACAGCCTTCTTGATGTAGTATACAGACCTTTCCTGCTTTTTGACTGTACAAAATTGAAAAGAAAACGCCACATGAACAGATAATGCAACAGAATGAAGGACAAGGAAGAGGGCGTGGCCGTGTGCAAGCCATTACAAATTATAATTTTTTTCGCATTTAGAAGCGAAATTGAAATTTCAGTAGCATGTAGTAAATGAAGAACTCACTAGCTATCAACCAATGAGTAAGTAGCTTAAGTACAGGTTAAACAAGAATTTTTTTTTTTTTTTTTTTTTTTTTTTTTTTTTTTTTTTTTTTTTTTTTTGACGTACGTAAGGGCTCATTGTGCCCGAAGCTACGGGTAAAAAACACTCAATCGATTTCAAGTTGTACGTTAGATATATATCATTTCAGGCCGAGGTTCTTCGATTGCAAGCATTCTTGGAAACAAAAAGGTTAAAATAGGCCAGTCCTTATTTCGACACGCAGCATCTCATTGGCTGACAGCTAGCGAGTTCTCATTGGCCGGAGACAATTTCTGCGTGTCGAAATAAGGACTCGTGTTTACAATTAATAGTACTACCATTCAAGTGTTTTTGGTTCTTCTTCAGCGTGCCTTTACTTTAAAATAGAAAGACCATGAAAATACGAAAGGGAAGATGGCGCCTATGCAGGAGAGCTTGCAGCCGAACAAACATTAAAATGTTTGACAGGAGCTGTCGGGTACGTCATTTTGACGTCACTTCCTTGCCTCGTTGCGGTAGTCTCAAGGCACTCTGAGAGAACGCCGCGGCGCTCTAGTGTGACGTCAGGCATAGTAGGTTGTGCGTGCATAGCTGGGGCACGACCCACTATGCCGAAGCAGCGAGCCAGTCAGCTATGCGCGCGCAACCTACTCTGCCTGACGTCACACGAGAGCGCCGCGGCCTTCTCTCTACGTGGTGGTGATATAAACCGTCCAAGGTCGAAATTGGGCCCGTATACGGCACAATGACGTCACGCAGGAGTATGAATGCAGTGGAACATGCTCTCCCGCGAACCGTATCTGGTGGAGGGGCAGACTGGAAGCCCGCAACTCAGATGAGTCGAGTTAGACCTGTCACTAATCCTCGCACACGAATTACGCAACTTCAGGTAGACACGCGCGTACCTGGGGCTTCCTGCCTAAAAGGTGCGACGAAGAAGAGGTAGATTCACAATTAAAATATCCTTCTCCTCCAGAAAACGTCGACACAAGAATCTCGCAGAGAAGAAGTGGCAAGATCACCAGCCACTAAATCAACACACCTGAATCGGATTTTCATTCAGTTTGTAATGGAACTCAGATGCGAATGTTCAAACGGTATTCGAGTTTCTTAAGTGAAAATCGAAAATTAAAAATAAGGAACCTAACTAAATACATGTCCCGTAAATCAGCTCATTTTCGCTTCCTGAGTTAGCAGTAACGGACAACGATGCTTCTTCCAGTAAAAATCCTTGAATTTTCACTGAAATCCTAATTACACTGAATAGGTGATAGAAAATTCAGACATTAGGGCTTGGACAAGTAAGTGTGGAAAAGGGAAGTGGCTTCATTTCCGCTTGTCTTTAAATTATTTCAAACTTGAAGAAGTGGGAAAATGCGTTCTGTGATATAATGAACATCATGCCAGAAGATCGATCACTTACATAGTTCGCCGCTTGCCTGTAGTAAAATTATACTGATGATGGAAATGCACATTTCTTACCTTCTGCTTAGGCAATTAGTCGTCTCTGATTTGGATAAATGCAAACGAAAGTGAGAGCTTTCATTCTCGTTTCAATCCACTCACCCCAAAATTTATATTTTTCTGACCCTGAGAATGGTAGAAACAAACTCTTGAATTCGACAAAATAGTTTCAGGAGTTGTTCCTTACCAAAAACGAAACAGACCAAAGAGAAAAATAATTAACCAGAAACAAATCTGCGATTGCAAATTGGTGAAATTGACTGTTGGCATTTTTTGAAGTGAGTTTCTTACAAAATTTAAATGGTTCCTTTTTTGAATATAATTATTAGTAACTGAAGCTCATTATTACATACTTCATTCCATCACATTTCTTTCAGTTTACAAAATGAATAATGTATCATGCACTCAAAGGTAATTTATAATATGGCACTAGTACAATGAAATAATATTGCCACACTTCCTGTGTCTTACTGATGGCAAAGTGAAAACTAAAATTCTGCTCGGTAGTTCACGTACTGGTGGTGAGGACCCCTTTAGCCGACTTGCAGAGTTGATGCGTTGGGGGCGCCACGGTAGATGTTGGACTTCACTAATTGATGTTATTTGCTTTGAAACATTGTGTATGTATAAAAAGAATGTAACGGACTGAAATTATATTTTACACATCATATTGAATTTTGCTAGTATCTAGTTACATTGGTAATGAAACAAGTGAGATACATACCACAGACTACCTCTTTGTACCACATTCAGTGTTCATATTTTGTAAATGTGTAAAGCAAAGAGCAGCAAAAATGCTGTCATGTGTAAAAAAACGTTAGTGCCCAATGCATAACTTGGTTACCCTTACACCTACAGTAACAACACAGTAAGTATATAAAATTACAATACGTTTAATTGCGATTTATTCTGTTCTCTATTACTAAAGTTCAGTTATGTTACCAGAACCACCACGACAGCATAAACCTACACTTACAGGAAGATAATAAATGTTCCTATGAAGTATCCACTGAAGATGAGCCTGCAGTGGCTCGAAAACGACTTCCGGATTAAATAAAAAAACATCCGTAGAGGCAGCTGGTTGCAATTCTTTTGCAAAAATAAACCGCCAATTAAAAAGTGTTCCGGCGTGCTCCACTTATTGAATGACTTAATCATTATTTCAATATGCACATCAGTCTATCTCGGTTATTTTCTTTGCACCTAGTGAACAGCGAGAAATGTCAGATTTTAAATTTTGATTTTATACTGCCATTGGTGTCAAATCTGGTCTCTCTCCTGATGGAATACTTACATACTTTCGTTGTCCAGATCAAACAGCAAACTTCCAATAATAAGCGACAGTCATCGCCTTGTCATTGGCCAGTATTAGATCTGCCTGGAAGCACATTTCCCGTGCTTCTTAGTGTGCTGTGCCGGGGCTTTCTTGCCGGCATACTTATGAAGTGTTCTTGCTTCTATATCTCTGGTCGGATCGAGAGTTCGACCTGAGAAAAATCGAAACCACCCAAGTTAAGGAGTATCCCTGGCTCCAGTCAATGAGAACTTGCTAGCTGTCAGCCAATGAGATGCTGAGTGTTTCTTAACCGGAAATTCGGGCTCTACCTTTTGTATCCCATCCTCGTCGCCACTTTTGTGTCTCGTTTCCGCCGGTTGTCCTGGGTGTCGGTGGCCGAGTAGAGAGAGACCGACAAAGGGAAATAGGATGCACGCGTGTGCAGGTACGGAGGTGACCAGCCAGTGGGACAGCAGAAACTAGAAACACTGAGCTAGATTAGTATAACATATATATTTCAAAGGAATAATACGTTACTTAACTTGGAGAGCAGCAGACTAGTAGAATGTTGATACATAGTTTAGATAGAGGCATGCCTACTGATGATTCCTAGTGCCTATCCAATAGCCAAGTCTTAACTGGTGCCTATCTGATTCCCAAGTGGCCGATGCAGTTTAGTGGTGGCCACGAGCGGAGTTGCAGCAGAGGGCGCTCGCGGCTGACGTCGTAAGAACGCCGCGCCGTGCGTGCATGGCGGCGCGCGGCGCAAGCACGTGGCGCGCACTTCAGACTTGTGCGACACCACACTACCCTCCCTCACGTACTAAAAAAGAAACTTCTTGTTTAACTTTTACCTAACGTAACTTTCACTTTTAAAAAAGTTATCTGTAGCGTAGCCTTAAGAAGGTTAGTTATAGGTTAAATAAGAAGTTTTATTTTAGTACATGAGGGCGCGTAGCGCCCGAATCTCCGGTTAAGAAACACTCAGCTTCCCATTGGCTGAGAGCTAGCGACTTCTCATTGGCCGGAGCCGCGGATACTCCCTACCTGGGGTGGCTTCGAATTTTCGCTCCAGAAGGAATTCGATGAGAGGGCATCAAAAGCGGCGTGGCGTTTGGACGGAGCGGAGAGAGAGAGAGATCTTTGGTGAGGGACTGGGTGTGTAGGGCTGCGCCGAGAGTTCTGGAGGGCTCGGCTAACGATATGTGGAGAGTTGTTATCTGCATAGAAGTACATGCCGAAGGAACGTGTGTACCTGGGGCATACGTGGCTTGAAGGCTCTAGCCAGCGCTCAGCAAACACTCGGTGTTGTATAAAAAACTTTGGCTGGAGAAGGAAGCATTTGCAATCCGTTACTCGTTTTGTACTGGATCGTCACGGAAGTTTCGACGAGTTCGTCTATGCCAGTGCCTATTGTACTGTCCACGCACAGCGGGTACAGAAGTAGCCGCCGGCCGCGGTGGCCGAGGGGACTGAGGCGCTCCAGTCACGGTCTGCACGGCCACTACGGTCGGGGGTTCGAATCCCCCCTCGGGCATGGATATTTGTGCCGTCCTAGTTCGTAAGTAGTTGATAAGTAGTTTGTAAGTTTAGGGACTGATGACCCCGTAGTTAAGTCCCATAACTATACAAACATTTGAACATTTGAACAGAAATAGCCACCACCGAATTCGCACAGAGACGTTAACCTACTATGTGAAGTTTTAAAATGATTGTTTTTATCTGATGTTTGTAATCTACCTATAAGTGTTATGTATGTCAGTTGCTTGTGGTAACGGATTCTGTGTTTCATGTGTTTTGTACCAGCGTTGTTTGTTGTGCATTGTAAAAAAATAAATAAATAAATAAAAATAAAAAATGTTCACGCTGTGGTTTGTAATATATTTACTTGGTTCTGTATGAAAAAAAAAATCTTCACTTACCTTACAGTCTTGCATGAAGCGCTGGTTAGTTTAACCAAATGTTACAGTTGTTGATGCATTGATTTGAGTAATTCTGTTAATTTCTACAAGCGAAGGAATACTTATTAATCAAACAATATTGCCTATAAGTTTACGTATTTTAACAGAAGTTTTGGACTGTTTGATTACTGACAAGTTTTGTGAAGTTGTTGTAAAGAAATTCATATGCCTCTATATATGTTGAGGTTTAAATCAAGTTTTATCAATTTTAAAATTATTGTTGTAATAAATTATGTATATTTAATGGTAGTTAATTAAGCCTCAGTACCTCACCAATTCCTCAAAAGCCCTACCATTCCTCTTAGGGCATTGCGAAAGACGCACTGAATCTTAAAATCTGCTGTAGTCACAAGAGGCACCCACACCAGCGTTAAGCATTCCCCTCTTCGTTAAGCCCAGCTTAAGAAGAAGAAGAAGAAAAAAAAGTTTGTAAATCTATCGGACTCAACTGCTTGGTCATTAGTTCGTAGCTTACAAACTACTTAAACGAAGGTAAACTAACCTAAGGACAACACAAACACCCATGCCCCAGGGGGGGAGTCGAACCCTCGACGGCGAACTGCAGCGCGTACCGCAGCACGACGCCCCAGTACGCACGGCCACCCTTAGCCACTTTAATGTTTTCCAAAGTGCGTATGGAAGATTTTTTTCAGCGGCTGGCTCTTCTTTCAGTGCTGATAGTGTTTCAGTGTTGCTCTGGAATGAACGTATCATCCACAAAGTCAACGATTCTCCAACAACTTAAAGGTGTGGCACAGAAGCGATATTGGCTGGAAATTCTTTGAGTCATTCCTGGTGAAAGGGCCAGTCTTTTCTTCGAATTATGTTGTTGACTCCGTCCAAAAGTTCTTGAAATGAATTTTTCGACATAACAAAGGAAAAAAAAAATCGTCTCGTTGGAAATCATCAAATAATGGGCCGTATGAATAGCAAAGAGCACATTCTCCAGAAAAGATTCTCAGAGTAAAAGAACGTCCTATGCGTAAGTTCTCAATTTCGTATGAATAAAAACTTCGAAGTATATACTCTACGCAAGAAGTTCCTTGAGTAAGTTCGACATGTGTCATTGTCCCGCACAGAACAGCAGTTCAATCGTTTATTTCCCTTAAACTAGCCCGGTCAGGCAAATTATTCAGAGTGCAAGTATGGAGTAGGCATCCACGTGTTCACGAAGAACTGTACTATGTTTACAAGTTAGTTTATTGTGCGTCAGCTTGTTATTAAGACTAAATATGGACTTTTTACGAAAATGCATTCTTCTGACGATGTTAGAAAATTTTTGTCATGCGAGAATCGTTTTTATTATTGAAGTTGGGTTAGCACAATTTGCGTACGAAATTTTAAGAATAGATCACATTTTCATCTGTTTTAACGTAGTATGCCGCGGTGGAGTAGCCGAGCGGTCTAAAGCGTCTCGCTGCGGAGCGCGCGGTTGCTCGCCGTGGAGGTTCGAGTCCTCCCTGGGGCATGGGTGTGTGTGTTGTTCTTAGGTTAGTTTACCTAGGTTTAAGTAGTTTGTAAGCTACGGACTGATGACCACGCAGTTTGGTCCGATAGATTTACAAACATTTGAACATTTTTTAACGTAGTACACTATTAGAACTTTTTAACAGGAGATAATTTTTGTTAAATATGACACGCAATGGTCTGCTCATAAGCCATAGGCCATGCGATTTTGTTACAAGAAACGGACTGCTCCGTACGTAATTAAGCAGTTTTTAACTTTCCTGGCGTGGCTACTTATTTCTAACATAAGTTGCGATTACGGAGGCAGAAAACGCATCTTAAACTGGCCAACCGGTTTACGTAGAATGAACAAGATCAGTACAAAAAACAATACCTCAGTATCAGGTATTGCAGAAATATCTACTCTGTGGTACAGACTGTGAAGTCTTTGGAATTAACGACATAAGGCATTATTAAAAGACCCTATATAAAAATATACAATATTATTTAGCTACGTAGCTAAATATGAATTCCAAGCAAACGGGTAAAATAGGCAGCTGAATCCATTTCTGATTTATTTCTATGTCAGTAATGAAAATACTCCTCTAACATCACTCCCGTCACTATACATTATATAAAATGCTTGAAGTGTCACACTTATGATTTTGGTGAAGGAAGAGACTTGTCAGCAAGATGTTTTTGTCTTCATAAACGTTTCAGTACCTGTCGTATCTCTTTAGACTAAGTGTACAGGAACTTTTATTGCCTTCCAAGCAACGCAAATTTTGTCATTTTTATTATAAACCACATTAAATCGTAAACTTAATAGAAGTTACTCAGCTCGAAGTATGATAGAGAGCTCACTTCAGAGAACGGTGAATGTTCTCCGGTCGTGAAAAACTTCTCTAGTTTTATTCATACGAAATCGGAGAACGTTCTTTGCTGTGAGAACATAATCGGTTGAAGTATTTTATCCCACTCGTTAAATTCATGCGAACCTGAGTATGTTCTCTGTAATCCAGAGTATAAAGTAGATACTCCGTTCATTCATACGGCCCAATGTGTGTGGAAAAATCAGAGATTGCATCTTTCTAAAATAAATGGATGCACCCAGAATATTCTTATATTTATGTGTTCATTCTTCCTCTGAATAAGAAACAGCCGGAATCAAATCAGCTTCCATGTAAAAGTCCATTTATATACCGTCTACAAGGTGAGAAGAGTTTGTAGCTCTACAAACGCGTGATTGTAGCGCGACTGAAGTCCTACACGGGACGCCAGAACTTACAACATTACACATGATGCATCGGTTACGCCTATCGCGTACCGTGTAGACGCGTCCACTTGCACAAGATGCACGCTTACGATCGCTGGCAGACGGAATAGGATGCATCCTATTCTCATGCGTATGGAAGTGCTTCGCGCATGCGCAGACGACCGAGTGTGGAACGGAGCCAAGTCGCGAATTTGTTTGAGAAATGTGTACTTGTCTCCTGCACAAGGGAATGTGGTTGTTCGATTCATATATATACAGGCTGTCTCAAGAGCAGCCTTAAATATTTTAGGAGGTGATAGTATAGAAATAATGCAATAAAAATTCCCTATAACATGTGTGCAATGTTATTGAGAACTGGGGTATAGCTGTTAACATGAAATCCAAAAAAACTTACAGCAAGAGGCATTTTCAGTTATTTTTCGATCGGGTAGAACAGCATCATACTGACTTCAAAGTACAATCTTGTGTAAGTTCTACAACTTCATTTCCATTTAGTTAAGCGGTTTTCGGCTTACAAGGTCTTCTTCGGACTTAGAAGTAAGTAGAAAACCGGTTATTTAAATAAAAGTCCGTATTATGATTTACCAAAAGCTGATGAAAGTGTCAGTCAAAATATTCAAATTTGCATTTCCGTTACACGCAGGATCTTCATAGTGGCAAAATGCTTAAACAGCTGTAGCGATAAATTATAAACTGTAAGCAGTGATTCTGAATCTTTTATTAACAATGTCCTTCGATGAGACATTTACCACACTGCAGGCCCAGCAGTCGGGAAGTTAAAATGCCTTTCGTTTGTTTGGGTTACGTAGTAAGCTCGTTTCGAATTGTCACGATACAAGGGAGACAGCGTCACGGAAATGATACAGGACCTTGGATGGGAATCATTACAACAAAGGCGCTTATCGCTGCAGCGTGGGCTACTTACGAAACTCAAATCGCCAACACTCTGCTCCGAATGCGAAAATATGTTGTTGACTCCAACCTACCTAGGTAGAAATGATCATCAGAATAAAATACGGGAAATCAGAGCTCGAACGAAGAGATTCAGATGTTCTTTCTTCCCGTGCGCTATCAACACCACCCAGAGAGAAGGCCACGGCGCTCTCGTGTGACGTCAGGCAGAGTAGGTTGCGCTCACATAGCTGACTGGGTAGCCGCTGGGGCATGGCCCACTATGCCGAAGCAGCGAGCCAGTCAGCTATGCGCGCGCAACCTACTCTGCCTGACGTCACACGAGAGCGCCGCGGCCTTCTCTCTGGGTGGTGGTGGCGCTATTCGAGAATGGAACAGGAGATGAAGAGTATAAAGGTGGTTCGATGAACCACCTTTATCTTCACTTAAATGTGATTTGCAGTGTATCCCATGTAGAAGAGTTATATCCACTAAAAATTGAACACATGTTATACAGCATTTTTATTGCAATTCGTCTTTATTACCATGTCCTAAAATATTAACTATTTCTACTGAAACATGCTGTAGTTAATAGGTGAAATATTTGTCTCCAGTGAGCATTATTTGAAGCTTTATCGCAGTGAAAGGTCTATGTATAGACAGACTTTCATAGACACCTGTTCTTGATCATGATATACATAAGCGACTAAAACCGCAAGCTCAGGTAGCATTTACTCGCCTTTTATAATACGGATGTTTATACAAGTGAGCGGCGTAGTCTTAAGGTGCGAGTCCGAACACGGCGACAGCGACCCACTGCAGCTGCCGACAACGACCGAGACGCAGCCGCCTGCTGCCGACCCGTTGCGGAAGACAGCGGCAGGCGAGCAGCGCGGTCGCCGGTGAGAGGCGGGCTGGGGTGAGGTGTCTGCCGACTGCCGCCGTTGTTGCAGGAGGAAGACGATGACGTTGCTTTGTTCCATACAAAAAGAACACGAACGCTGTTAATGCCAATATGAAACAGTAGAGCTTCCGATGGAAGTTACATGCCGTTGAAAAAATAAATAAATAAATAAAAGTTTAGTGATGAATTTATTCATGAGCTATTGCCGTTTAAATAAAAGACAGTTCAACTTCGTACTGAGTTCTATTTCGGATGACATAAAACCACAGTGCCTAAGAAATGCAATAACTGAAGAACAAAAATTACATTTTACACTGAGAAGTACGCAAAAACTCGTGCATTATTTACTATCTGCTCAACAACTGGTACAGAACAGTCCTAGGGATGTGAATGTTGAAGGTGTGTTATTATCTCTTGATTGCTGATTTGTGTTGCACTCTGGGCCCATCATTTCGTAATCAGAAGCAATGCGACTATTATTTTTCTTTCGGTTCTGCTTTATATATTGGAAATGAACTCCGTAAAACTGTTCTGATATGTCCAGAAAATAATTCAATATTATATTTGCGTCGCATAAAAGTCTTCAGTAACTTTTGCCTCTTTTCTTTCCTTTCCTTTCACACTTTTAATATTGGACCATCGTTAGTTTTATTGCGTTTTATTTTCTTTGTTGGTACATAACATTAATGTATTGTCACCTCTCGTGAACTTGAAGTAAATAAACCTGTCCTGACAGTATTTTACACAAAACGCTTTATTACTCTACATAATCATTTTAAGAACACCATTTATGTAATTACCGATAGTTAATTTCTTACTTCTTTTGAACATAAATTACCGTTTGTGTTTAGTTTTTACTTTAATAGCTAAGTATTGAGGAAACTGCACTAAGTTGCTACAAAAATGAAGCAAAACGTGTTACAAAATATTAATGAGTGCAGCTTCCTCTGAGTCTTCATTGATATGCCAAGTCAAACATTTACAGGCATACATCCGTACTCATAATTAAATAGTTTATCAGAATTTACAAAAAAAAAAAAAAAAAAAAAAAAAAAAAAAAAAAAAAAAAAATCGCGACTGATTGAGCACAGTTCCAGGCCTATTGTATATTTATTGGAGGAACTTGACAACTCTTCTTCCCTGTTACAAACAACAAATGCAAGTTTCAATCCGATCTGTAGAAGAGACAAGGCTTCTGCTTTTAGATACATCCAATGCAATGATGTCTCAATAAATTAAAACGAACAAAATCTCAATTTACAGTTTCTTGAGGACATATCCCCAAGTGCTTATAAACAATCTTGCATGTGGTGGCCATTTGAGCAGCAGCTGAATACTATGTATTTTAAAGAAAACGCCTTTTGCTACTGCAAGTTGTTGCTGTGTTTACGGACTTCTTTTCGTCAGAGTTCAAACTTTCAAATGTTTTTAGAACTTATGGGACTTAACTACAGGGTCATCAGTCCCTAGACTTACAAACTACTTATCAACTAGCTTATAATAAAGACAGCACAAACTGCCATGCATGTCGGGGAACAGCCTCGCGTATCATAGGATAGCGCCTCAATGCGCTCGGCCACTCCGCCGCGGCTCGTCAGAGTCAGAAGAAGTCATAAAACCGGTCTTCGGCGGGGGGTCGGGTCGGTGACAGCGACACCACTGGTTCGGGACCGGATGGCCGCCGGTCGCCGAAGCAGGTATACGGCGACCGGTGCCGCTTGCCGCCGCGTTCGGAATCGCACCTTTACATGGACTGCATGGAAACAATTACAGTTTCACAGAGGCGTACGTTTACACAAGTGAGCAACAAGCGCGGATTTAGGGAAAAGCACAGGGTCACGTGCCTCCTCCCACCCCCCGGACAGCCTGCAAAAACAAAACAACAAAAAAGAGGGGAGAGAGAGAGAGAGATAGAAGTTGGAAAGAGAGAGAATTTTAAAAATTAGTCTCACAACGCTTTTAAGGACGTAATCGCCCTCCCCCCCCTCCCCCGGAAAAAATGTCTGTATCCGCCACTTGTGAGCAAGGTAGTTTCACATGAACTGCATGGAAACAATTAAATACAGTTTCACGGAGGCAGTCTAAAAGAAGAATGAATGTTTCAATCATTAAAATAATCACGATATATCTTACAGTCTCGATAAGTGATCTTAACTCGGCGATTCATTTGCTCTGACAACAAACGAAGTAGACACGTGAAGCAGACGACTTGACAAACACGATCCGTGTAAACGTTACTTTGGTCTAACGCAAGGAGCGCTGCACCACTTGACAACGACTTTCTTGTGCGTGACTCATGTCCCGCATAGAAAGGGCTTAACGCGCGTCTGCCGCCCCACTGAACACTCGGCAACAGCTCCACAAACGAGCTGCGTGCCAAGTGGTCCCGCCTGAAGCGTGCCTTAGTAGGATCACGGGCACAGATGACCGACCATACAGTACTGCAATGGCAGACAACGTGTATCACCTACTGGACTGTGAGCGGCGCTTACAGAATCAGGAAATGGCCGTGTATCGTGCTCCCTGCCGCTGGCGTTCATCTCTGAGGCTGGAGGTGAGCTGTGGGCGGGGGCAGCGGCCGCCTAGGGGACAGAGCCACTGCCTGCATCCTCCCCCATGATAGCGCCAAATGCCTGCAGGGGGGACCGCGGCGCGCGCGGGTCCGCCCCCGCCACGCCTACACTTAACTGCCTGCCGCGCCGGCAAGGGGAGAGAAGGGAAGGGAAGCGGGCGAGCGTGTGCAAAGTAGCCGCCGTGGCGTGGCGCGGCCCCAGCTCGAGCAGTCGCTAGGCCGACAATCGGCTCCCCTCCCCCGGAGGCCACACCCCCGCGGCGCCGCGTCGATTACGGCGGTCAGCGGCCGCGGCCGCGGTCGACACCCAGGGGGCGGGCGGGACCACGCCCCGCGGCCGCCGGCCGCCAATTGACTGTGGGGACGGTCGGGAGGCGGTCGCGCTGCCACCAGGGCCGCAGCCGTCGCGAGGAGGTCGCGAGCGCGGGCGGCCGGCGCCGCACTGCGCATGCGCGCCAGCATTGGGGCCGCTGAGTCACCCACTGCCAACGGCTGCCGCATTCGAATTCCTGGCGCCGCGCGCTGCGCAGAAGAGCATACTGAGCAACACAGACCACCTCTGCCGTGTTGCGGTTTCAAAACATCTACAAACAGCATCAACCACGTGACCGAGTTTTCGTCATTGTGAGCTACACTGCTTCTCATGTACAATTGAAAACGATCTTTGATTTTAATAATATAACGACCTCTCTTGTTCCGATTGTACCTGTACAGGTGACAGAATTACTAATATCGCGGGGGACTGATGACCTCCTTAGTTTTGTCCCCCTAAAACATCAAAACAACAACTAATATCGTCTTTACAGGTGACTAGGTTGATCATATTTTTAAACCCAAAAAAGCAGACTACTGGTTACTAGGTTCTGTGTCTATACTAATAACAAATCTGTACATGTAGGAGGCCTGTAGCTGTTCACTTAAATCTTGCCGCGGTGGAGTAGCCGAGCGGTCTAAGGCGTCCCGCTGCGGAGCGCGCGGTTGCTCGCTGTCGGAGGTTCGAGTCCTTCCTGGGACATCGGTCTGTGTGTTTGTCCTTAGGTTAGTTTACCTTAGTTTACGTAGTTTGTAAGCTACGGACTGATGACCACGCAGTTTGGTCCGATAGATTAACAAACATTAGAACTTAAATCTTCAAAACTACTGGACGAATCTTAATGCGGTTTTCACAGGAAGCATGAGGAAGATTTGGGACAACACATAGGCATAATCTTATCAAAATCGATTGAAGAAGAAAAAAATGATATCGTAATTTTGTTTTCAGTAACTGTCGTGCCTGTTTATTAAAAAACTCTTTTCTCCAAAACTACTTCACGAATTTCCATAGTGTTTTCACAGGTAACTTGAGCGTAACTCTTGACAACATATAGACTACATTTCAAAATATCGGATCACAGAAAAAAAGAATATCATGATTTCAATTTTTTTTTATCTACGACCGTCTTATCTGTCTCTCCTTAAACACGTTTATCTCCAACACTACTGGACGAACTTTCATAACTTGAACTTGAACATATCGTGCAGTTACATAAAGGCTTCAATAATTAAAATCGGATAAGAGAAAATGAAGATATCATAATTTAATCATTTGCTCAAATGCCATTGTTTATGTCTATTCTTTGACGATAATCTCCAAAAGTACTGCTGGAACATTCATGAGTTTCCACAGGTAAATTGAGAATAGTTCGGATAATAACCTAGGCTTCATTTCATCAAAATCGGATCAGAGGAAGGAAAGATATCGTAATTTTTTGTGTATACTATGCTTGTAAGTATGGTGTAGTACAGCAAATCGCCAAGAGTACTATACGAACTTTCATGGGTTTTCATAGGTCAACTGAGACTACTTTGGGGCAACATATAACCTTCATTTCATCACAGATCAGGGGAAGAAAGAATATCGTAATTTGTAGTTTCTGGTGTATGCTATGCTTGAATTGCAGCGTAGTATTGCAAAGATACGATAGAGGCGCTGTTACTTACATAGTATACCAGATAACTAATAAATAGGGCTGCGTTTTTTTATTCTCATAACTAAGGTGTAACACGCTGAAACAAGGACTACGATTTTTCTTACGGCAGTTGTGTAGTGTACTGATGTTGACACCGGCCATTGAATCCTTTATGAAAAATCAATCACATACAATGAGGGGAATAATTCTTTGTGTTGATAATGAAATAAATAATTAATGTTGCTCCGATCAGTAAATTAATGATCCTCCTAAAGCGAATATTTCGTTGCCAACGTTAACATTCTAAACCGCTGCCACTGCAAGTAAAATTTAACCCAGGTACGACACTTTTTTCAAAAAAAAAAAAAAAAAAAAAAATATGTCCAAATGTTTGTTAAGCTTATGGGACTTAACTACGGGGTCATCAGTCCCTAAACTTACAAACTACTTATGAACTACTTACGAACTAGGACGGCACAAATATCCATGCCCGAGGGGGGATTCGAACCCCCGACCGTAGTGGCCGAGCTGACCATGACTGGAGCGCGTCAGTCAGCTCGGCCACCGCGGCCGGCCACTTTTTTCCCCTACCTGTATCCCCGCATGCCTTGCAATGCCGTGGAAAGAAAAAAAGTGCTTCTTTCCGCGGGTATCCTTTGAATTTAAAACATAACAGCGTTCCTTCGCGTCTATCAATGTTCTCATTTACTAAGAATTCCTTGCAAGGAAACACGAATTTATGTACTTTCCTTTCTGATTTCAGCGCGTACTTATTACATCTTGAGTCTATTCTTTTTATGAATGCCTAGAAAATGGTACAATCCAGTACAGAACAAATAGAGGCCCTGTTAGTTACGTAGTGCACCAAAGAACTACCTACATACCGATCAGACGCCTCAATGCATGACGTCATCAAGGCTATGTTGCGGCCTTTATTTTTCGAAGGCAAGCTCTGTCACGATAGAGCAGAAATATCTACGAGCGAGCATTGTTTTCTGCGCGTCTTCTCAACATTAAACTGGAATTACCACGTGATTATAAGACAAATCCACTCTTTCCACACATTTATTTGCTCTTACGATTGGTTTGTAGCATTTGCTGCGAAGAAGTCCCACTTTTTCGCAGAGCAACCACATACCAAGAAATCTATATAAATAAAAATGAATGTATGTCCTCTATGAGTTCATAAACCATTCATTCGATTGCAATGAAACTTTAGTGAACTGTTCACCGTACGCCCACGAAGGTTCCTGACCCCAAAAACAAAAGACCGCGACACATAGCTCAGGAAATATGACATCATAAATAATAAGAGGCCACCACGAGAGAAGAAGCAGATTTATGTGTTAATTATTGGAAAGTGGGAGTAGTTAGGAACCTGCTAAAATTTTTTATGTAGTTTCGGACGTTTATGAAGCGTTTTGTAACTGATCGCCCCCTCCCCACTTCACACACACGCACACATACACACAAAATGATGAAACTAAAATTCTAACGCCCACAACAGTTTTGCTGTATATACCATAAAAATGTCGCATCAGGCATGATCTTGTATGAAACAGAGTTAACATTACAGATTTGCATGTTATTATTTATTTTTGTCTGCAAGTCTCCCTTAATTCTCTTGCATCCAAAATTAAGCAATCTCTTTTCTTAATCTATATAAAAGCGAAATGACATTCAGTCACTCACTGACTAAACACAAAATCTGGAAAACTACTTCACCTATGATGCTGAAATTTGGCAGGAACGTAGTTTATAAGTAGAAAACGTCAGCTAAGAAAGTATTTTGTGATAGGTGCATGGCGGAGCATACTTCTCCTACAGACTCACAAAATCTACAGTTTAACTCCGATCTTTACGAAATTTCGCACGCTTGACCTTGAAAACAAGAGGAAGGTCACCGTCTACCTTCAGTTTCATACGGTGCACGGGGTACGGTACTTTGCAACATAAAAATGGATCCATAAATACCTCGGTCGCGCTATAAGTCGAGAACGGATCGTCCGATTTCCCTTTTTTTTTTTTTTTTTTTTTTTTTTTTTTTTTTTTTTTTTTTTTTTTTTTTTTTTTACTCTCAGAACAAGGGTTGTATGAAACGGAACTGGAATATTTAAGAACAACAAAGAGCGTTTTTCAACGTGACCCTACGATTGCATTTCATAGAAATCTATAGTTTTGTTCCAATATTTATGAAATTTTGCACACTTTACCTTAAAGAAATAATAGGAATGGCACGTTCTGTATAAAATTTCGTTCGGTGCATTGTGGAGTGTATTTAACTTACGGAATTTTACCAAATGCATAGTTTTGCTCCAGTCTTTATGAATTTCTGCACAAATGACCTTTAAACCAAGAGGAACATCACTGGGTACATAAATGTTTGTATGGTACATGACAGAGGGTATCTTGCAGATAACTTTGCCGAGAAAGGAAAAGGTGGAAACGAACAGAGGTGGAACGGGATGTGGACTACGAGAGCATAGGATAAATAAACACCCGGGCAACGCCGGGTGTACAGCTAGTAATATCTAACTAAATGTGTCACAGAAGCAACAAGAGAGTTAAGGAAGTGTCAGTAAAAGGGCCGTTTACACGTAGTCATCCATCTGAAACGAACACAAAAAGGACCAAGATAAAGTCAGCGATTAGTAGATTTTTCCGAATAACACATGACATTTCTACCTTAATGTTGAGGACACAAAATCTGTTCTTCGCATCTGTTCTCTGCCTGCCACTAAGAGATAATACCAGTCACGACACTCCCACAGAATTCTGTTATACACGGTGACAGAAGCGCTCCAAGTGACTGGCAAGCAACATTACTGGATACGATATTGGATGAGTGCGAATAGTATCGTTTATATTGATTTTAATATACTCTTTACATTATGGAACGAATGTAGTGTCATAAAATAGGTAATAACTGAAAAATAACTCTACCTTTGTCTTTCTTAGGTTTCCTAAAGTACCTAACAAGGTACGAAATGGTACATTGCAGCACAGTTTATTTTATAATTATCTTGTAGCCTAGAGGCTTTTACTGAATAATTTCGTTTACTATTAAAATAGATAAACGGCTAGGAAACATCAGAAGGCTTTCTCTTGACAGAAAGACGTCGCTTTTCTACTCTAGAACGTTAATGTTTCTTCGCCAATTCCAGTATAAATTTGAAAACTTAATAAATCACGGAATAATGCAGATACAAAGGTAAAAATTGACACACATGCTTGGAATGACATGGGAATGAAATGGGGTTATGTTAGAACCAAGAAGAAACAAAAGTTCAACAAATGTCCCACAGAAGGCACTTCATCTGATCATAAAATGAATAATTAGCATAACAAGTTAAGACAAAGCAAAGATGATGTTCTTTACAGGAAATGCTCAATATGTTCACCATCATTCCTCAACAATAGCTGTAGTCGAGGAATAATGTTGTGAACAGCACTGAAAAGCATGTCCGGAGTTATGGTGGGGCATTGGCGTCGGATGTTGTCTTTCAGCATCCCTAGAGATGTCGGTCGATCACAATACAATTGCGATTTCAGGTAACCCCAAAGCTAATAATCGCACGGATTGAGGTCTGGGGACCTGGGATGCCAGTGGCGGCTGAGCACACGATCATCACCAAACGACGCGCGCAAGAGATCTTTAATATGGGGTGGAGCGCCATCCTGCATAAAAATCGTACGTTCCAGCAGGTGTTCATCAGCCGGACTGGGGATGATGCGATTCTCTAACATATCGGCGTACCTCTCACCGGTCACGGTAGCAGTTACAAAACCAGAATCACGCAGCTCCTCGAAGAAAAAAGGCCCGATAATGCTAGATGTTTGGTTCTAATAAAACCCCATGTCATTACAAGCATGTGTGACAATTGTTACCTCTCTATCTACATTATTCTGTGATTTATTAAGTTTTCAAACGGCAAGAATCTTCAAGACATTGTCTTCTTAAGCTAAAATAATCATACTCAAAAGAATATGCGCGTATAAGAAAGACGAATGAAGCAGAAAAATGTGTGAACTGTTAGTCTCCATACCAAATTGATACGTGTAAAAAAAACTTTTTTATAGTAAGAACCGACCATAATAGAAATTTATAATCTTCTTATGTTTATATTCTACTTACGTTTAGCGGAATAAGCTGCAAATATACACATATTCGTAAGTATTGGTTCACGACGAAGTTTTTCGTTTTACCATTGAATCAGTTAAGAACGACTTTTTTACATTAATTTCTGTTTTATGTATGTTTCTTGATATTTTACGACTGCTTGTAACGTAAAAATTAAACTATTTCGTTAATTACGTGGACAAGTATTTATAAACAGACATCACTCTTTCGGCGACTGGCCCACCACTAGGAGCGGTACTGTCGCAACTGTAAGTTGGTAACAACATTCACATCAGTGAGTGTCGTGACTTAACTGCGGGGTCATCAGTCCCTAAACTTACAAACAAATTATGAACTACCTTATACCAAAGACGGCACAAACATCCATGCCCGAGGGGGGATTCGAAACCTGACGGGGAACGGTCTCGCGCATCGTAGCATAGCGCCTCAATGAGCTCGGCCGCTCCGCCGCGGCGAATGTAGACTGTGTTAATATATACAAAAGAAGTCTTCAAATCCTTGTAAATCTATCGGACCAAACTGCATGGTCATCAGTCCGTAGTTTACAAACTACTTAAACTAAGGTCAACTAACCTAAGGACAATACACACACCCATGCCCCAGGGAGGACTCGAACCTCCGACGGCGAGCAACCGCGCGCTCCACAGCGATGCGCCTTAGACCGCTCAGCTACTCCACCGCGGCTTTTTGAATGAATCCAGGTTCTGTTTACAGCATCATGATGATGGCATCCGTGTTTGGCGACGTTGCGGTGAACGCACATTGGAAGCGTGTATTCGTCATCGCCATACTGGCGTATCACCCGGCGTGATGGTATGGGGTGCCATTGGTTACACGTCTCGGTCACCTCTTGTTCGCATCGACGGCACTTTGAACAGTGGCCGTTACATTTCAGATGTGTTACGACCCGTGGCTCTACCTTTCATTCGATCCCTGCGAAACCCTACATTTCAGCAGGATAATGCACGACCGCATGTTTTGCCTGTACGTGCCTTTCTGGATACGGAAAATGTTGGACTGCTGCCCTGGCCAGCACATTCTCCAGATCTCTCACCAATTGAAAACGTCTGGTCAATGGTGACCGAGCAACTGGCTCGTCACAACACGCCAGTCACTACTCTTAATGAACTGTGGTATCGTGTTGAATCAGCATGGGCATCTGTACCTGTACACGCCATCCAAGCTCTGTTTGACTCAATGCCCAGGCGTATCAAGGCCGTTATTACGGCCAGAGGTGGTTGTTCTGGGTACTGATTTCTCAGGATCTGTGCACCCAAATTACGTGAAAATGTAAGTACAAGTCAATGTATTTGTCCAATGAATACCCGTTTATCATCTGCATTTCTTCTTGGTGTAGCAATTTTAATGGCTATTAGTGTATATATACTACTAGACGTAAGCAGAATTTTAAAGAGAACAGGTCGTATGTCATTAGTAAGAGTCTAAGGCAGCACACACGCTACAAGCTACAAATGTTTAAATGTGGTTACCGCGTACACGTGCAGGCGAGGCCATATCACCACTATTTTTGCCAACAAGTACTCACTGACGACATATGGAAATCACATTCACAGCAAACAATGAAAATTCACCAGTCTGGGTCTCAACTACTAGCATTCCAGTAAAGCATGAAGGCACATCGACAGACTAAGTTGTCCTCTCTTCCTCTGTCTCTCTCAAGGTAATTTCACACCGGTGTAGCGGATCTCGAGTTAGTCTTCGGGAAGATGTATCTTGTAATTAAATGGCGCCTTTCACACCGACGTAGCTGTGTAGCGTCCAGCCGGGATACATAATACGCGTATCTCCAACTACGCCCGTACACGAAGCGTCGCTGCGTATCTCGGCTCGCGCATGCGCACTACACTGCTCCACAAACCACGTGATCTGCAGGACAGCTCTATTACTGCGTGTTTGTGTATTTATTGCGCAAAATGTTTGCATTAATTGACCAAGTGTGAAAGTATCCACTGCTGTGGGACTATGCTGAAATGGAAAACGTTTCCATTTCGAAATTACGGGCAAAGAATTGTTACCTTAGACAAACAGCTAGCCGTTCTTCAGGAGGTACTGATTCTCTGTAATTTGTATCCTGTTTTTAATGTCACCGCTGATGAGGAATAAAACTTTACTGCTCAGCATTAAGCCCGAAATAAGTTTTTAACTTTTCATTGTCAAGTAGTATTAGTTGGTCGTATTCGCCATACGCTGTTCTTCTAACATTCATAGGATGAACACTGAATACAACAACAACGGTTCATCGTCACTACCGCTACTTGAACTACAGTCCATCCCTGGCACACTAAAGTTGATATCTGAGTCACACCATTGCACATTGAACGCCATTTCTGGTACTATCCGCTAACAATATTGAGGTTAGCACACCATCTCACCAACTAGCAGCACTCAAATCACGGCTCCAGTAATCCCGACGATACGCCCAATACTCGCAGGTTCGCGGAACGTGAGGCATCGAGCTCAGGCAAACATAACACAAACAGCAGCTAGCGTCAATAACTCGAACCGCGACGCTTCAAATTCGGTACTGTCTAAGATTATTCAATGCTATGCTAGTACGAGAGCTTGTTTAAACAGAGAGGTACACTGGCGATTGTTTGAATAACAATTTGTGTATGTGTGGACAGTTAGTAGTAATTATGGGATTACTTCGACGTGGAAAGGGTGATGAAAAAGTGAATACCTGTACAGCTTTTAATATGGTGTTGTGTAAGAACAACACTGGGAATGAAAGGGTTAAAGGCCAATTCACACTGTCCGCCACTTTAACGTCAGGTCACGGCATCGTCACGTGAAGTATTCACAATGTCCGTCACGTCAATTCGCTTATCCCAATACCCGATCTTGAAAGTGAGGCATCTCTGATGTAGGAAGTCCTACTATAATACTGGAACTGAGGGAACAACAACGCTAAATGATATAGACGGCCAAAGAAATCTTTACAGTGTATGTTTTGGTCAAAAATGTTCAAATATTTGTATAGTCTATGGAACTTGAAAACGGGGTCATCAGTCCCTAAACTTACAAACTACTTATGAACTAGGACGGCACAAATATCCATGCCCGAGGGGGGATTCGAACCCCCGACCGTAGTGGCCGTGCTGACCGTGACTGGAGCGCCTGTCACCTCGGCCACCGCGGCCGGCTATGTTTTGGTCAACTTAGTGTGTTAAAGTACTGGGAATTGAAACATTTATAAAACATCGACCTCTATTTTCGAGAGAAAAAATAAACATACGAACACATCAAAGAATATTTATAAGACCATAAATAAGCCTGTTTATATTATCCATTAATTTGCCCGCTGACGTTGTTCATACCGTCGTAAACAAATGAATTTTTGTCCTTTATTAGCACTGACGTTTTCATTCAAATAAACACACTTACTTCAGCCAAGATCGCTAGTTTATTTGCTGTTTTTTTTCTTTTTTTACCGATTTTGGTAATTATTATTATTATTATTATTATTTTTACAGTTTCCTCCTATTTTCACTTTGGGGTTTGCATAAAATAGTTAATTATGAAAATGTGATATAAGAAAAATATGATTGACAAACGATTAAAATTTGCATCGCCAAAGTGGATCGTCATCTGTATTGCACAATTAAAAATTGTGTGTGTTCATGCCACAAGTAAAATGTTATTTAATGAAAATTGGGTTATCAGATTACAATCGTATTCAAATAAACAGATTTCTGTTACAATATTACGAAACATTATCTATTTTTCGGTTTCAGATACCCGACATCGCTTTTAGGTGAACACTCAATTTAGAAAAATATTTAAGTCGTATTGAAACAGTTGGAATTTACCGCTAAAACAAAATATAATAATAAAATAAAGATTTATAAGACACATTTGCATGTAAATCGTCGACTACAACATTAAAATCGCGTAACGAAAACAGTCAACTTCCGATGTCAGCAGACGACCGTTCCGTCAAAACATTCTTCTCGTGATGTCGACGTAACGTGACGGCCCGGTGGCAGAAAGTGTGAACTCCGCCATTGGAAATACATTGTGGAATAAAAAGCCAAGATCGCACATTAATAATTTATTAAATGACGACCGGTTTCGGTGCACTGTGTCACCATCATCTGGTCTCATATATGTTATTAGCTATCATCTTGTTAAAAAAGAAAAAATTGGGTATAAAATAACAAGTGAAACATTGCACTTAGTCACCAGTTTATAACATATATGAGACCAGACGGTGACACAGTGCACCGAAACCGGTCGTCATTTAATAAATTATTAATGTGCAATCTTGGCTTTTTTTATTTTGAAAACCATAAAACGATCAGATCGTCTCCAAACCCGACTATGTCAGGTAAAATGTTATTTAATGAAAATTGGGTTATCAGATTACAATCTTATTGAAATAAACAGTTTTCTGTTACAATATTACGAAACATGAACTATTTTTCGGTTTCAGATGCCTGACCTAGCTTTTAGGAGAACAATCAATTGAGAAAAATATTTAAGCCGTATTGAAACAGTTGGAATTTAGCGCTAAAGCAAAATATAAAAATAAAATAAAGATTTATAAGACACGTTTGCATGTAAATCGTCGACTACAACATTAAATTCGCGTGGCGATAGATAATAGATCAACTTCCGATGGCCGCGGTGGAGTAGCCGAGCGGTCTAAAGCACCTCGCTGCGGCGCGCCCGGTTGCTCGCCGTGGAGGTTCGAGTCCTCCCTGGGGCATGTGTGTGTGTGTTGTCCTTAGGTTAGTTTACCTAGGTTTAAGTAGTTTGTAAGCTACGGACCGATGACCACGCACTTTGGTCCGATAGATTTACAAACATTTGAACATTTGAACTTCCGATGTTAGCGGACGACCGTTCCGTCAAAACATTCTTCTCGTGACATGACGTACGGTCCGGTGAACGCCGCCATTGGAAATACATTGTGGAATAAAAAGCCAAGATCGCACATTAATAATTTATTAAATGTCGACCGGTTTCAGTGCACTGTGTCACCATCATCTGGTCTCCTATATGTCATTAGCTATCGTCTTGTTAAAAAAATTGGGTATAAAATGACAAGTGAAACATTGCACTTAGTCACCAGCTTATAACATATACGAGACCAGACGGTGACACAGTGCACCGAAACCGGTCGTCATTTAATAAATTATTAATGTGCAATCTTGGCCTTTTTTATTTTGAAAACTATAAAAAAGATCAGATCACCTCCAAACCCGACTATGTCAGGTAATCTTAACACATTGTGGAATGTTCTGACGGACGGTGACGTGAAGTAACGTGTCGGGCAATGTGAATTGGCCTTAAGGAGGGGTCTCAATTAGTCAGATAGCGTCAGCAACCAACAGCGGCAACCAAACCAGTGCCTTCCATTCCAGCAGGCGAGCAGGCGGGCAGCGAGTTCCAGGAGATAGTCGGCTGGAGGCGCGCCGGCCGCTGGACTGCGGTGAGTTTTTTTGTGGCAGAGAAAGCCGAGCCGAGCGCGCAACCACCGCAGCTGTAGTGGATGGAGGACGGCGGCGGCTGCTGGAATGCCGGTGCTGGAGAAGAGGCCGCCGTGAGCGTGAGGAGGGTCCGGAGGAGGCGGAGGACCGGCTGGCTCCAGCGCTGGAGCGCGCGGCCGCCGCACGTGGAGGGTGGGCTCCAGGGGCGCGGCCAGGACTGCAGCCGCCGAGAGGAGGTGGCGCGCTGGACAACCTGCTGGAGCGCTGGAGAGACAGAGAGAGGCAGGCGGCCGCCAGGAGGTGGCGCGCTGGACAACTTGCTGGAGAGACAGAGAGAGGCAGAGGCGCGCGGCCAGGCGGCTTTCCCTCTCCTCCAGCCGAGGTCGCCGCCCGCGGCCGGCTCACCTCTGACTGGACTGCTGTGTCAGTAACACCGAGCTGTACCTCCAAGCTGCAGCGATGTAAAACTACTCGATTTAAAATGTTATAATTAAAAATCTTCAGTCTCTGTTGCAATATTTTATTCTCCAATAACGCGTTTCGCGCTGTTAGCGCATCGTCAGATTGGGCGGAGATGGAGCCACAGAGCTATCTATAGCTGTGTAGGAGGAATCTTAACAATTTGTGTTGTCATTGGGCGCCATAGCAGCAGAGGAGTCGCTGTCGCGGCAGGTCCACGTTTACTTTGTAAACGTTGACGATGCACTAACAGCGCGAAACGCGTCATTGGATAATAAAATATTGCAACAGAGACTGAACATTTTTAATTATTCAACACTGTTGCTGCACCAGCCGCCACCACCACCATCATGGAATGGAATGATATGTCAAATGTTATACACTACTGGCCATTAAAAGTGCCACACCAAAATAAATGCAGATGTTAATCCGGTCTGAAAGCATTTGTCTGGAGTGTATGGCAGTGAAACGTGGGCCGGTCGCGGTGGCCGAGGGGACGCCGGGCGCCGTGGCTCAGCGCGCCCGGTCAAGGGCTGAACGCCCTCTGCAATAAGAAACTGAGCCAAGAACACAACGAACAAAAATGAACAAACAAAAAGGAGACTGAGGCGCTCCAGTCTGCACGGCCACTACGATCGGGGTTCGAATCCCCAATCGGGCATGGATATTTGTGCCGTCCTTAGTGTTAGATAGTTCATAAGTAGGTTGTAAGTTTAGGGACTGATGACCCTGTAGTTAAGTCCCATAAGCTATACCAACATTTGAACATTTGAAGTGAAATGTGGACGATAAGGAATTCAGATAAAAAGATGAAAGCTTTTGAAATGTGGTGCTACAGACGAATGATGAAAATTAGATGGGTAGATCACGTAACTAATGAAGAGGTACTGAACCGATTCGGGGTGAAAGGGAGTTTCTGGCATATCCTTACTTTCTGAAAGCATTTCTCTGGAGTGTAGCATTGTATGGCAGTGAAACATGAACGATAAGGAGTTCAGATAAAAAGATGATAGAAATATAGTGCTACAGACGAATGATGGAAAGTAGATGGGTAGATCACGTAACTAATGAGGAGGTACTTAACCGAATCGGGGTGAAAGAGAGTTTCTGGCATATCCTTACTAAGAGAAGGAGGAAGTCCTTTCTGAAAGCATTTGTCTGGAGTGTACCATTGTAAGGCAACGAAACGTGGACGATAAGGAGTTCAGATAAAAAGATGATAGAAGCTTTTGAAATGTGCTACAGACGAACGATGAAAATTAGATGGGTAGATCACGTAACTAACCGAATCGTGGAGAAAAGGAGATTCTGGCATATCCTTACTAAGAGAAGGGATAGATTGGAGGGACACATTTTGAAACATCAAGGAATTGTCAGCATAGAAGGAAGCGTGTGGGATAAAAATCGTATAGATTGGAGGGACACATTCTGAAACATCAAGGAATTGTCAGCATTAGAAGGAAGCGTGTGGGATAAAAATCGAATACAGTAAGCAGATTCAAAAGGATGTAGGTTGCCGAACGTATTATCAGATGAAGAGATGTGCACAGGACAGGGTATCGTGGAGAGATGTATCAAATCAGTCTGCGGACTGAAGACTACAACAACGGTAATCCGTTATTCATTGGACAAATATACTAGAACTGACACGTGATTACATTTCCAGGCAATTTGGGTGCCTAGATCCTGAGAAATCAGTACCCTGAACAACCACCTCTGGCTGTAATAAAGGCCTTGATACGCCTGGGCATTGAGTCAAATAGAGCTTGGATGGCTTGTACAGGTACAGATGCCCATGCAGCTTCAACACGATACCACAGTTCATCAAGAGTAGTGACTGGCGTATTGTGACGAGCCAGTTGCTCGGCCGCCATTGACCAGACGTTTTCAGTTGGTGAGAGATCTGGAGAATGTGCTGGCCAGGGCAGCAGTCGAACATTTTCAGTATCCAGAAAGGCCCGTACACGACCTGCAAAATGCGGTCGTGCATTATCCTGCTAAAATGTAAGGTCGTAAAATATCTATCATTGTAGTTGTCATATTGGCAAACAGTTTATGCTATTGTATAAAACATTTCTTCATATTGTGTTCCTGCAAATATATTAAAAGTTGAGTGCAGTATGAAAGCAACATGATTGGTATATCACTTATGTTTTTAACCTGTAATGCTAATGTTCATGGTAAAGTCAACCACTGACAAGAAGAGCCGATACTATTTATCTTAATGAGTAGGTAAATAATTTGTGAAATGTGTTGCTTACTATGTGAATTATATAGTCAGCTACAAAAAATGAAGGAAGCACCCAGATCAAGTGAAATCTGCAGCATGCATCTGCGCTGAGGATAGATGCAGAATAGCATTAGAAGTTTGGATATAGTCGCGAACTCAGAGATCCAGGAGTGTAAAATAAATATCTTTTATTTAGCAATTTCATCGCAAAATTATTTCCGCTTCAGATTTGCAGCAACAGGAAAACTAGTGATACGTCGTATGCCGTTGAAAATTTCCTACTAAAAACCATTACTATCGTTTAAGTGGTCATAGAGTGTGAACCATCAGATGGCCTCTAACGACATCAATAGAAGTGTGACAATATTCAGGACAAATGTCTATAATTTATCCTTTTTTATTGGATTGTTGATCTCCGTGGCTGTGGATTATGTTCTATTAGTTTATTTTAATAAATTCAGCAGCCTAACACTTTATATGTTTTATTTAGGCAAGACAAGTTTCGGGTTTTATCAGATCTTCAGTTGGCGTAATTACAGTTTTTCTGGATGAGCTATAAGTGACAAAAAAGCGTATTGAAGGGATTTCACCATATAGTTGAATATTGAGCCCACTGAAAGTATTACTTACTCTAATCTGGTAATACTGAAACAATACATGCTAAAAGAAAACTGTAATTACCGCCAACTGAAGCTGGGCGAAAACGCGAAACGGGTCTTGGCTAAATAAAACTGAAAAATCTAAGTCAAAGCAAGGCCCCTGGAGTGGACGACATTCCCTCAGAACGACTGAAGTCTCTGGGAGAGCTAGCCAACGCAAAACTATTTCACCTGGTACGTAAGTTGTACGAGACAGGGGAAATATCCTCAGACTTGAAGAAAAATGTTGTAATCCCAATTCCAAAAAAAAAAAAAAAAAAAAATGAACAATCTTTGTAAATCTATCGGACCAAACTGCGTGGTCATCAGTCCGTAGCTTACAAACTACTTAAACCTAGGTAAACTAACCTAAGGACAAACACACACACCAATACCCCAGGAAGGAATCGAACCTCCACGGCGAGCAACCGCGCGCTCCGCAGCGAGACGCCTTAGACCGCTCGGTTACTCCACCGCGGCAATCCCCATTCCAAAGAAAGTAGGTGCAGACAGGTGTGAAAATTACAGAACCATGTTTAATAAGTCATGGTTGCAAACTTTTAACACGAATTATTTAGAGAAGGATGAAAAAGCTGGTAATAGCCGACCTTGGGGAAGACCAGTTTGGATTCAGGAGAAATGTAGAAACACGGAAGGCAATACTCACCTTACTTACGCCTTATCTTAGAAGATAGATTAAGGAAAGGCAAACGAACATTTCTAACTTTTGTAGATTTGGAGAAAGCTTTTGACAATGTTGATTGGATTTCTTTCTTTCAAATTCTGAAATCAGCAGGGCTCAAATATAGGGGACGGAAGTCCCTTTTTGGAAAGAAAAAGAAAAAAAAAAAAAAAAAAAATAAAAAAAAAAAAAAAAAAAAAAGAGAGAGAGAGAGAGAGAAAAAAAGAAAAGAAACCAGACAGCCGTTATCAGAGTTGAAGGGCATGAAACGGATGCGGTTGTTGGGAAGGGTGTAAGACATGGTTGTAGCTTTTCTCCTATGTTGTTGAATTTGCACATTGAGCAAGCTATAAAGGAAAACAAGGAGAAATTTGAAGGAATTAAAGTTCAGGGTGAAGAAATAAAAACCTTGCGTTTTGCTGATGACGTAATTCTGTAAGAGACAGCAAAGGACCTGCAGGCGGAATTAAACGGAATGGACAGTGTCTTGAAAGGAGCGTGTAAGATGAATATTAACAAGAGCAAAACAAGGGTAATGGAATGCAGTCTTAGAAATTCAGGTAATGCTTTAAGTCGATCCTTTTACTTTTAATGCATTGAACTGACAGTCACTGTATGTACTTCCAAACGATGTACTTTCTTGAATAAATAGTAAATACTCATCGTAATGTAATTGAAAACTTAATTTTTAACAGCTAATTTGCACTCTTTTGACAAGTTGTAGATCACGCAAAACCGTCGGACGTGTTGTTTGTGTTCTAAGTGACATAAAACATCAGCTCTGTAATACGAACACTACGCCAAGATTTAGCAATATGGCGGAAGCAGGCTTCACTTTTTCAGCATAAGGGCGTCTCCCTGTATTCTAAAGTCCTTGGTCTACAAAAAAAACGGAACTTACTTTAAAAACGCGACTCGTATTTACAAGTACCAGCGGTTTTTTTTAAAGTGTGTATGTTCTATTTAGTGAACGTGCCATGAAATATGGACTAACGAAATGTAAGCATTGTCTTCTGAAATATATGCACATGAAGTGCGGACACATTGTTATAGTGAATGTTGCAATTGACAAACTGGTACGAATTGTTTCATACGTTGACTAAAATGTGCAGACAAAGCTCTTGAGATAGTTAGGCTACAGATTAGCACAATTATCTCATAAACAATTCGTGTAGAACGCATACGGTCGGGGGTTCGAATCCCCCCCTCGGGCATGGATATTTGTGCCGTCCTTAGTTGTAGGTAGTTCATAAGTAGTTTGTAAGTTTAGCGACTGATGACCCCGTAGTTAAGTCCCTTAAGCTTAACAAACATTTGAACATTTTGTAGAACGCAAGAACGAGTATAACAGCTGTTTCAAATAAGGAATAAGGCACTTCAGCATCATTAAGAAACGACAGTTGCCACAGAACTCTACTAAGTAATCTATATATAAAATTATTTGAATCAGCGCGACATTTAGAACATTAATTACTACAGTGTATCTGCCGCTTGTGTGCAGGTAGTTCAGGAGACAATGTTTAGAATTCGTTGGTCCATATTTCACAGCATTTTCACTAAAGAGAACAAACGCACTTTTTAGAGAAGTGCTTGTATACGTAAATATGTCGAAATATAGCAAAATGTAAATTTCTTTTAATTAACCCAGATAACGCTGGCGGACTTCCAGAAGGACGAGAAAGGCAGTTTACTTTTTTATTTTTGTCGGTAAGAATTTGTGTACAGTGTCGTATTTTATTTCTTTGAATCGCCTGCTCCCATTGCAGATCAATTTTAGCTGTGTCCAATCCAGGGGCCTTGCTTTGACTTAGATTTTTCAGTTTTATTTGTCGATTGCAAAGTGGTTGGACACAGCTGGCAAGTTGAGGTTCATACAGAAGATACTGAAGACTTCCTCGTAGTTGGGTTTATATTTCTTTAACTTTCTTCAGTTTTTGAGACTTTTATATGTGTTTATTTCATCTTAAATTTTTTTTATAACAACGATTCATCAGATTAAAATTATAAAACATTCATTTTCACGTCATTCCAGAAAGAAGGGCAGTATCGCAATACTAATGGAGTGATTGTGGGAAAAGAAATCACTTACAACGATCTTGTGCAGTCATATGAAGGTAATAGCTTCTGAGGAAAAAAAAAAAGAATAAATAAATAACAAATAAATAAATAAATAATAATTCCGTACTATGTGGGTTAATAACAGTGTTAGAAAACATTTAGGACTCAAGGTAACATAATAATAATAATAAATGTCGGGAGCGGAAAACGAACCACCGCCCACAGTCATCCGCCCCTCAACATGACGCGTATATCCACTGCGCTACAGCTCATTTATGTATTGTCTCTGTTTCTTATTACCACCGATATCAATGGTCACCCGCCAATAAGGCATTTATTGATTTTAGTTTACAATTAATCGTACTAAGAACATGTTTTTGCTACCTATTCAGTCTGCTGTTACTTTGAAAAAACAACACGCGAGTTACGAACACAATATCATGAAAATATGAAAGAGGGGATGGGATGGCGTCTCTACGGGACAGAGGTTGCACCCGAACAAACCTTGCATAAGCGCCGAATTATGAAAATCTTGTGATATGCTGTGTGGCATATCCATGGGGCGGGGGAGAATTTACCGCCTGTTGCAGCCCCCACCCCCAAGGTATTTCTTATGGCTATCACTTATATCGGATCATCTTCCTGGCTTCATTCTTCCTCAGATTTATTTTCTATACAGTATTACCAAAATAGTCCACAACACTTCTGCTGTCATACTATGTCTGTCAATAGCAATACATTTACAACCCATTGTTATATCGCACACCAATTCTGTAAACAGGATGAAAAATGTCACGATTTACACTAATACGATTCCTTGAAGACATTTGACTTCTAAGAGAATACATAAAACGTTTTGAGCAAGAGCGGTGCCATTCCAGAGATAAATTAGGATAAATTTCATGCCGGGGTCAGAAATGACCCCAAGATAGTAACTGAGAGTTATGCATATCGTATAGTAAGAGACAAAGGTATGCCGTCACATGCTATGCCAGCATATATACTTGCATGTTTGTATGCGAATGTGAGACTATTGCATAGTATCTGTTTAGGCAGGGACTTGAGAGTACAGTTTAAATTGCTACCAGTGAAATGAACAGCTATCAGATTTGATTTTTACTAATAAGTCATCATTTAGAAGGATGCAGTTTACGATAATTACTTTATTGAACGAACAAGATTACATACAACAATCTTCCAACCATGGACCAGGATTGCAGGAAAAGTATTAAATAATTTTCCCTATTATATCGCAAATTTCTAGGTCACTGTTTTCTTACAGAAAAGTAAGGCTGAAATTGCCCAACCAAACAATCGTGACGAGAATGTTTTTAAATTTTACTGTTGCTGTGTTCTGATCAGCGAACTGCAGCTAATGTGGTCTACTCGAACTCTGCCTTCTGATTTGCTACTCATAACACATGCACATCACACAGCATAACTTCTATTTCACACTTCCCAAAGCTCTCGCTTCGTATTCATGAAATTTTGTATTTATTCTTCAGCATCAAAGTCCTCCACAAAGTAAGTCAAGAAATATATCGTACAGAAAAAAATAATAGGAAAATTTTCAGTGGGGTATGCCGAGCATACCCACTCAAATTTTGGGGTGTGCTTGAGCGACCGAGCATACCCGTAGTCGGCGCCTATGAAACCTCGGAATGTTTGACAGAGCGGCCGGCTATGTCATTTTGACGTCACTTTCTTGACTCGTTCGGGTGGAAATACTCTGCCGAAAATAATTATGTAAAAGTAGTAGACACGTTGGTGTATTCAGACTTTGACAATGTACAAGAAAATCTGTGGAGTAGCGACTTGTCGTTGGTAGCGCGAAGGCGCACAATCAGTCGAACTTAATTCGTTTTACGGACCTTGGTGGAACTCGAAAGGCTTCAGTCGGTCTGAGTTTCGCAGCCACGCACAACGGTAAGTCGTGGAGAGCTGTTGTAGTATGTGGAGGGGGTACGACGTAAGAGGAAACTTTGCTGGACAGATAATATTCAAATGTTCAAATGTTTGTATAGTCTATGGGACTTAACTACGGGGTTATCAGTCCCTAAACTTACAAACTACTTATGATCTACTTACGAACTAGGACGGCACAAATATCCATGCCCGAGGGGGGATTCGAACCCCCGACCGTAGTGGCCGTACAGACCGTGACAGGTAATATTATTTAACATTGGCACAGCGAAAAGTAATCACGAGGACATGCATGGCAAGAGAAGAGCTGTGGATGCACTAATATATCGTCGCTAAAAAGAGTCTGTTTTACTATTCTATGCCATCAATGTCCGCCACACCGTTTGATCACTGAAATATCGGACCCTCTGCCACGCACTTCAGTGTGATTTGCAGAGTAGTTTCGTAGATGTAGATTCTCTTTCAATTAACATGTACGGCTAGCCAGCATAGTAGTGGTGAAGTGTTTCAATAGCGCACCAGTAAAAACGCAGTGTCACCGAATTTTTCGCCTAAGACATAATAGAAACGCGTTCCTTTCATTATTATACCGAGGCTAGTCGGAAATATGAGAGTAAGAACTGTTTTGCCAGTAATGGGATAATAATTTCATTTTACTTGCTGTCAGTGTTTGAAAGTAGTGAAAGGAGGTTTCGTAATGAATCATTAATTAATTTTCATCAGAAGCCTTGAGATAAACTAACCCAAGTATCAGCAATCAGTTACTGGAAAATTCATTTCTCATTGTATCATAAAACAAGCTTCTAAATTATTAATTATCATGAAATATCTTCCACTCCACCAGGCCGTTTGGTGCGACAAAAAATAAAATATAGCTTCTGTGGTGTCGCACAAGTCCAAAGTGCGCGCCACCTACTTTCGCCAACGCGCCGCCATGCACGCACGGCGCGGCGTTCTTACGTCAGCCACGAGCGCCCTCTGCTACAACTCCGCTCGTGGCCACCACTGAACGACATCGTTCTCTTGGGACTGACATAGGAACCAGCTAACACTTCGGAATCAGATAGGCACCAGTAAAGACTTTGCTATCGGATAGGCACTAGGCAGGCCTCTAGCTCAACTATGTATCAGCATTCTGCAGTACTGAGCTATGTAAAAGTCAAGTATTACAAAGTCTCTAAGAAATATATATCTCGTTCTAATTTACTCTAGCGTTTCTAGTTTCTGCTGTCCCATTGGCTGCTCACCTTCGTACCTGCACAAGCGTGCATCCTTTATTCCTGTGTCGATCTTTCTACTCGGCCCCCAACACCTACGACGGAAACGAGACAACAAAAGCGGCGACGAGGCTGGGACACAAAAGCTTCTAATAAAACACAGTGTTGGTGAATTAAGTTTTGTGAGTTAGTTACTAGTTGATCAAATGTATGACTGCTCAAGTCACGATGAACTATTTTGAGTGACTTTTTAATAACAATATTTCAATCAAACAAAAATTCTTGGTAATACATTGCAGAAAATTTTTCTGTATAGTTACACAATAATAGTTCGTTTTCTATGAGAATATTGATTGGGCTTTAATGACATTCATTCACCAAATTTGTCTATGTCAAATGTGAACGATAAGCATTATGGTGAGACACGTTCTCCATTTTAACTATGCAGTGCAGTTAATTAGGTTTTATAGTCGGTTGTTACCGGACTTTTCTGTACCCCTAGTAGTACCATGTGGGTCTTTTTGACCCACACTAGGAAACTACCATTTCATTTATATTTTGCTGATGTTCTGGGTTTCTACAAGTTGACAGTATTCATTCAAGACGACTCTAAGGTACAAGAAAAATATTATTTGTTTTCTAAAATTAATAGTACACAGTCAAAAGTAAATTTCCAGAAACAAATGTTATTTTCATTTTACACAAGAAGTTCTACAGTCTTCTATTAAACATCTATCAAGAAGTAAGCAATACAATTTTACAATGTCTGTCTTTATAGAAAGATTTAAACAGAGTCAAAACATACAATATATCCATCTATTAATAATCTTTATACTGAGTATGCAAAAGAGACTAAAGTGCAACATGTTTTCTTGCTTATGGCAAACAAGGGACAAATATTTCAGAACAAACGATTTTAGGTTGTAATTGTGTTTGAAAAAATTTAGGAACAATAGTTGACAGTCTTTTCTAAGCTAATCGAGTTCGCCCTTTATTTAGTCATTGTGTTCGTTTGCCTGTCTTTTGCTTCTAAGCTTTGCCTGCGTAGCGCTCGTTTTCTGCGCACCCATTTACCAAATTAACAAGTAAGTAAACAATTTTTGCAATCAATTAGATTTCATAAATTTCTTTTGCTCGTAAGGTGAGCTGGGGACCGTGTTACATGTTTTTTCTAAATATTATCTTTTTCGACTGTTTGTCCCACATTTTACTAACAACAAGCCGGCCGCGGTGGCCGAGGTGACTGAGGCGCTACAGTCACGATCAGCACGGCCACTACGGTTGGGGGTTCGAATCCCCCCTCGGGCATGGATATTTGTGCCGTCCTAGTTCGTAAGTAGTTGATAAGTAGTTTGTAAGTTTAGGGACTGATGACCCCGTAGTTAAGTCCCATAAGCTTTACAAACATTTGATTTGATTTTTGGCTAACAACAAAATTTTTGCCAATTATTTTCCTGCTGTTTATCGGCGTTGTTACAGAAAGTAACCTCCACTACACTTAGCGGATTAAATTTTCTGAACGACTGCCTTTTTATACGGGACATTAGGTACACGGATCAATTAATTGCTCCAATTAGCAAATAAATGTAGGGTGGGAGGTTATATATAGATAGATGGACGTATTGTTTTGGTGGGAGCGAGGTTGAATTTTGCTGTAGAGAAGAATGACTCTAATTAAGATGTGGTTCGCTTACCGTAGCTATTGTATATCTCTTAATGACATTGGCAACCCTGAAAGATTTAATTGTCGTGAGTCACATCCACAAGCTATTCTTTTCCCTCTTCATGATGCAGCTGAAACGGCTACAGACAGATTGAACGAACTTCTCATATTGGAGATCTGATAACACCGCTACCCCCGCAGAAGAATAAATTACCTACGCCCCTGAGCGACGGATGGTGCACAGCCGTAAATCAGGTCCCCTGCTGTATGTAACAAGCTGGAGAAAGAGAGAGAGAGAGAGAGAGAGAGAGAGAGAGAGAGAGAGAGAGAGAGAGAGTCCCATAACTCTGCGCAAACGGCGTGTGTCGTCACCGCACGACAGCTGCGGCACCAGGAGAGTAGCGTGCTGCGAGAGGTGGCTGCCAGCCGAGGCCAATGCCGCCAGCCTCGTGACGTCACACGCGGGAGGGCAGGAGCGACACGGGTGCCCCTACCGGCGGCCTGCGCAACCAGCCGGCATGCTGCGCCCGGAAGCACATTCCTTCTCCGCCTTCTTCTCCCCTAAGCATGTCCAGGACCGCATTTATCCTTTGGATATCTGGGTTTAAGCGCAGTCATCGAATAGCAGTGGAATAAGGAAAATAAAATGCTGAAGCAAATTATTGTACAGAGATAGGAAAGTAGTGTCATGAGTAGCACACCCAAAAGTTACCACTGGGGAGGGGAGAGCGTAACGATAATGCAAAAGTTTAATTTTTTTACTTATTATTATTTTTTTTCGCTTCAATAACTCGGAAACCGCGTCCTTATGTGGACGTTTTTTTCTACAAACTTCACGAATAGTTTTTTTGTAAGTCTTCGTAAATCATCTCCCTGCCTTTCTTTCGCCCTTCCTCTGGGGGATACACTGCTCTACATGTTACATAATCTCTACAATCTTACACTGCAAATCCATTCGTTTATCCATGCATAACTCATCAGTCTGTTTTTCCATTTTTATTAATTACTAAAACCCGCGGCTCCGCTCGCGTGTTGGTTGATTATGATTGATAAGTATGCTATGAGACTGGTTTTGAAGAATGAAATGAAATACAATACCTTCTCTAGAAACAAACATTTTTAATCAACATTCAAGTAAAAAAAATTAACCGTATGCCTATCCTTACAAAGAAAGAGCTGAAGACATTGTAGCATGCATAGACCAAAGATATGGTCTGTGGCATCACGTTTCGCTGTGTGCTATAGAGTCGTAAACGTCATCGTTGGCCTTCAGTCCGAATTTTTTTTTTTTTTTTAATAATTTGACGACTTTTAACCACCATATCTTCCACCCCCTTGCAGCTATCGGCATGGAACTGCTATGGTGTACAACGGTAGACTTCGGACAACAATTACACACAAACCATTCGTTTGCGTTCTGTAGTTTTCGCTGCAGAGCGAAATATTAACACACACACCGATAATTTTCCATTCCAAAATACTCCACCCTTTTATCATTATGAACCCTCAAGCAACAATGCCACCAATAATAACATTTTCAAAGAGAAAATATAATTTTCGAAGAGTAATTATTGTTCCGCATTTCGCGTTATATTCTTCAAATTACTAAATATCTATCAGATCGCTATAAAACCGTGCCTAAAACCTTCCTCAAGTATAAATTAGTAACTGTACAAATATTAAGTCTCCGCGTCTTGTCGTTCAGACGTGATAAGCGTACATCAACGAGACATTCACATTTATAGATATAGATTGTAGCAACCCCATCTTGTGCTCTTCTTGTTCTACTCCACTATATTTTAGACTACAATTTACTAAATTTTTAATTCCATTCAATTTCCTCCTAGTTCCCGTAATAAATACTGTATCACTGTGTTTCCTAATCTTTTTCGTAATGGGACCCATAATTTTTCTGGAAAAGTTTTTTGCGATCCAGTGTAACCTCTGCAGCGACTAAAAAGGACTTTAATGGTAGTCGTATTATTTTGTCATGGTGTTAATGATGCAATATCTTGATCGCAGCTTGTTAGTTTCAAGCGTAAATCGCTTTCCACTCCACATGTTTTTTCTATGTTTAGGAAAAAATAAAAAAAATAAAAATAAAAAAAAATTAAAAAAGAAATAATAAAAAAGTGGATATGCGCTCTCGCACAAGTAAGAAGTTGTGAATCCGATTAATTCCTTGCAAGTACTCCATTCTATCCGTTTACTGTAATTTAAAGTCTTTAAAGAAGTCTTTAAAGAAACTTTTCAAATAAAAATTGGATCATTCCAGCAGAGAGTCTTCCTTAGATACGGCTCTGGAAGGGGGAAGGAGAGGTTTGGACCCCTTGTCCTGTCCCCACCCACTCCCCCTTTATGAACTTGGCTGATTTCGTGTAAAAGTCCAAAAAAAAAATGTTCAAATGTTTGTACAGCTTATGGGACTTAACTACGAGGTCATCAGTCCGTAAACTTACAAACTACCTATGAACTAGCTAATCCTAAGGACGACACAAATATCCATGCGCGAGGGGGGATTCGAACCCCCGACCTTAGTGGCCGTGAAGACTGTGACTGGCGCGCCTCAGTCCGCACGGCCACCGCGGCCGGCTGTAAAAGTTCACTTCTATAGGGAAGCTGCCCTTTCTACGCCTCTAGAGCCCTCCTTTCTCTATATTGAAAGACACTCTCGATATATTTCTGTATACACGAAGATATTCAAAAGTTCACATGAACCACCAGAGGATTTAGAATTATAGTTAACTATCCTGTAGCAAACCAAAAACTATCTGTTCTTTTTCAGGATGTACGTGTATACATAGAGGATGTGATATGAACACAGACCACTTGCTATTGTGAGGAAAAATTACCTTAAACCAGAGATGGTAGAAAATACATAAAAACTACCAAGAGCAACCAAGAGAGATAAAAAAATCTACTTACTACAACAGGAGTGTATCAAGAATCTCTGCAAACACAGATGCACTAAACAAAAGGTACATTGCCGGAATTAAAGAGTACTGTAGACGAATGGGAACAGATGATGAAGATAATTATGCAGCTTTAAGAAAAAAGGAAAAGAGCATTAGGAAAAAGAGGAAAGGAAACACGATTTGGACCAAAGGAGGAGGCTGTTGAAATAAGTGGAGAACTATGGAAAACTATACAGCAAATATCTGCAACAGCCAACTGACGAAAATAATAAAGCATACAACAAGAGCAACTAGCAGAAGTGAAATGGCTAAGCAGAAAGCTTCGTTAGATGTATGGGATAACTTTGTAGCCAGGACTGAAAACGATGTCCAAATAAAAGAAACACTTGTTTATAAAATGGTAAGACACTTGAATAATACGGTCGGGGGTTTCGAATCCCCCTTCGGGCATGAATATTTGTGCCGTCCTTAATATAAGGTAGTTGATAAGTAGTTTGTAAGTTTAGGGACTGATGACCCCGTAGTTAAGTCCCATAAGCTTAACAAACATTTGATTTGAACACTTGAATAATAGCGATAAAGAAGTGGCAGATATCAATGTAACAGAGAACAAATACTGCCCGAAAGGTAATGGGAAGTGATGCCATTAACAGTGAAATATGCTTACAAGGTACATCGGCAAAGTGTCTCATTGATTCTGAAATCATTTTAATTACATTGGAATCCTGATGTGTAATTAATGATTACTACACAAAGTTTGGCTCTCCGTAGCGGTAATTATACATGTTGTTCAGCCTTTAAAGGTTTTTGAGAGCGAGTTTTACTCGACAATATTGATTTTGAACTCTACAGTTCTAACGCTGTCGTATACCTTCACATATACTCATTCATAATCCGTTGAGTGCACCCATATTCAACAACATTATCAAATGTGCATGGAAAAAAGCTACATTTCCAGTTGCATGTGATGCTTTTGATGCTCCTGACAGTGTTATTTGGAATACGGAAGATATAGGTTGCTTGACATCCAATTCCTCAACTGCATCATTTATCCAATGTACATATTGTCGCCTACATTTAACAGAACTGAAGACATCGGGGAAAAAATGACAACTCTCATTTATAAAGTTCTGAGATATGATGAATTGTATGTTTGAAAGATATTTTCTGTTACATGTTTTACTATTTGTTTTAATACCTATATTTGGCATCTCTCTGCAGATTCATGTACTACTCGAAGAAAACGAAACATTCTGTCGGATATGATTGTTTTGCACCAAATACATTAAAAATACAAAAGTTGAGGATTGTCATTATTTACCCCTGAGGACTTTAATTCTATGTCTAGACTCACAAACATGCTTCATAATTAGGGTGACCATATTTTCAGACACAGAAAGTAGGATCTACATAATGGTATCACATTACCTCACCTGTTTTATTTCTGTTCGTAAAGAAGGGAACAAAACAAGTTAATAGTCATCCATTCAATATCTTATTCTAAATATGGTAAAACAAATGATAATCTTGAAATACATTAATGGTGAATACAGTGGTCTGAGTATGGTGAAACATATTTAGGTATATCTCTCACATTTTATAGTTTCTCACAAATGTAACATAGACATCTTCACACTTTTAATCAAATGTTTCTGTCTCAAGTCTGAATTTTTCATGGGTCCATATACTGTTCATTACAGAAAAGATTTGTTCTGTTGGCGAATTTCTAACCGCGGAGATTTTAACCTTTTTGTTTGTGACAGGCAGGCAAACAGTAAAGTCTACAAAATTACCAACAGTACGATAGTCAATATTTAACTTTTCAAGTTTTGCGAATATTTTAACCCATATTTAATAAGCTATCTTGTTGTTTGTTGTTATGGTCTTCAGTCCGGAGACTGGTTTGATGCAGCTCTCCACCGTACTCTATCCTGAGCAAGCCTTTTCATCTCCTCATAAGAACGGCAACCCATATCCACTTGAATCTGCTTACTATACGCGTCTCTTGGCCTCCCTCTGCGATTTTTACCCCACACACTTCCCTCCAATGCTAAATTTACGATTCCTCGATGTCTAAGAATGTGTCCTACCAAGCGATCCCTTCTTTTAGTTAGGGTATGCCAAAAATTCCTTTTCTCACCAATTCTGTTCAGTACCTCTTCATTAGTTATGCGATCTACCCACCTAATCTTCAGCATTCTTCTGTAGCACCACATTTCAAAAGCCTCTATTCTCTTCCTGTCCGCACTGTTTATCGTCCATGTCTCACTCCCATACAAGGCAACACTCCACACAAATGCCTTCAGAAAAGACTTCCTTACACTTAAATTAATATTCGATGTTAGCAAATTTCTCTTTTTCAAAAATGCTTTTCTTCCCATTGCCATTCTGCATTTTATATCCTCTGTACTGCGACCATCGCATGTTATTTTACTACCTAAGTAACAAAACTCATCTACCACCTTCATTGTTTCGTTACCTAATCTAATTCCTTCAGCATCGCCAGATTTTCTAAGACCGCATTCCATTATTTTTGTTTTGCTCTTGTTAATGTTCATTTTGTATGCTCTCTTCAACACACTGTCCATTCCATTCAACTGCTCTTCCAGGTCGTTCGCTGTCTCTGACAGAATTACAATGTCATCAGCAAAACGCAATGTTTTTATTTCTTCCCCCTGAACTTTAATCCCTATTCCAAAATTTTCCTTGCTTTCCTTCATCGCCTGCTCAATGTACAAATTGAATAACACCGGAGAAAGGCTACAACCCTGTCTTACTCCCTTCCCGACTGATGCTTCCCTTTCATGCCCTTCGAGTCTAACAACTGCGGTCTGGCTTTTGTACAAGTTGTAGATAACTCTCCTTTCCCTGTATTGTACCCCTGCTGACTTCAGAATTTGAAAGAGTGTAGTCCAGTCAACATTGTCAAACGCTTTCTCCAAATCTACAAAGGCTAAAAATGTAGATTTGCCTTTCCGTAATCTATCTTCTAAGATAAGACGTAAAGTGAGTATTGCCTCCCGGGTTCCTACGTTCCTCCTGAATCCAAACTGATCTTCCCCTAGGTCAGCTTCTACCAGCTTTTCCATTCTCCTGTAGATAATTCGTGTTAAAATTTTGCAACCATGGCTTATCAAACTGATGGTTCTGTAATTTTCACACCTGTCTGCACCTGATTTCTTTGGAATGGGGATTATTACATTTTTCTTAAAGTCTGAGGGCATTTCGCCTGTCTCATATATCCTACACACCAGTTCAAATAGTCTTGTCATGGCTGGCTCTCCCAGAGACTTTAGTAGCTCTGAGGGTATATCATCTACTCCTGGGGCCTTGTTCCGGCCTAGGTCTTTCAAGGCTCTGTCAAATTCATCTCTGAGTATAGTATCTCCTATTTCATCTTGATCTACTTCGTCTTCCCTTCCTACAACATCGTCTCTAAGTTCATTTCCTTTGTAGAGCTGCTCTATGTACTCTTTCCACCTTTCAGCTTTCCCTTCTTTGCTGAGAACTGGTTTCCCATCTGAGTCCTTGATATTCGTAGAATTGCTTTTCTTGTCCCCAAATGTCTCTTTGATTTTCCTGTAGGCGGTATCTACTTTTCCCCTTCTTATACATTCTTCTACAGATTTGCATTTGGCTTCTAGCCACTCCTGCTTAGCCATTTTGCACTTCCTATCAATCTCATTTCTTAGTCGTCTGTACTCCATTTTGCCTGTTTCATTTACTGCATTTTTATATTTTCTCCTTTCATCGATTAAATTTAGTATCTCCTGTGTTATCCAAGGATTTTTTGCAGGTCTTGCCTTTCTACCTATTTTGTCCTCTGCTGCCTTCACTATTTCATCTCTCAATGCTACCCATTCCTCTTCTACTGTTTTATTTTCCCATGTTTCTGTCAATTGTTGCCTAAATCTCCCTCTGAAATTCACCAGAACTTCACGTTCCTTCAATTTATCTAGGTCCCATCTCCTTATTTTCCTACCTTTCTGCAGTTTTTTCAGATTCAGCCTACAGTTCATGACTAACAAGTTATGGTCAGAGTCTATATCTGCCCCTGGGTATGTCTTGCAGTTTATAACCTGATTCCGGAATCTATATTTTACCATTATAAAATCTATCTGATACCTTCCAGTGTCTCCCGGTCTCTTCCAAGTATACAACCTTCTTTTGTGATTCTTAAACCACGTGTTTGTTATGATTAAATTATGTTCCATGCAAAATTCTACCAGGCGACTTCCTCTTTCATTCCTTCTGCCCAGTCCATATTCACCTACTATTTTTCCTTCTCTTCCTTTTCCTACTACCGAATTCCAGTCTCCCATCACAATTAAGTTTTCCTCTCCCTTAACGGTCTGAATAATTTCCTTTAGCTCCTCATATATTTCTTCGATTTCCTCATCATCGGCAGAGCTAGTTGGCATATAAACCTGTACTACTGTTGTCGGTGTTGGCTTCGTATCTATCTTGACAATGATAATGCGATCACTGTGCTGCTCATAGTAGTTTACCCGCATTCCTATTTTCTTATTCATTATCAGTCCTACTCCTGTGATACCCCCAACTGATTTTGTATTTATAATCCTGTACTCACCTGACCAGAAATCCTGTTCATCCTGACACCGAACTTCACTAATCCCCACTATATCCAACTTCAACCTATCCATTTCTCTTTTTAAATTTTCTAATTTTCCTACTCGATTAAGGGATCTAACATTCCACGCTCCGACCCGTAGAATGCCAGTATTGTATTTCCTGATGATCACATCCTCCTGAGTAGTCCCCGCCCGGAGATCCGAATGGGGGACTATTTTACCTCCGGAATATTTTACCCGAGAGGATGCCATCATCATATTTTCATACAGTAGAGCTGCATGTCCTCGGGAAAAGTAACGGCTGTAGTTTCCCCTTGCTTTCAGCCGTTCGCAGTAACCGTGTGGCAAAGCCACATTAGCTGATGTTACAAGGCCAGCTCAGTCAATCATCCAGACTGTTGCCCCTGTAACTACTGAAAAGGCTGCTGCCCCTCTTCAGGAACCACACGTTTGTCTGGCCTCTCCACAGATAACCCTCCGTTGTGGTTGCACCTACGGTACGGCTATCTGCATCGTTGAGGCACGCAAGCCACCCCACCTCGGCAATGTCTGTGGTTCATGGGGGTGGAAGCTATCTTATAAAATAGCATTTCGAAATGTATAATATTCGAAATTTAATTAAAAAAAATTATGTCTTAACATCAAACCACTGGAACATATTCAAGTGAACCCAACACAGTACCCCAGATCACGTGTGATCTGGGACAGTATTTCCGTTCAAAATAATCCGATTTCTTTTTAACAATAAATGGATGCAAAGATAGCAATTGGGTATTAACACGATTTTTTTTCTGACACTTTCGGCATCGTCATTCCAAAGCCCTCTCACTAATGACTTCACACGAAGCTAGAAAATTCATTGCAGTATCTGGAAATTTGGTTTATCAGCAGCCCTTCAGTGTAATATTCCTATTGTTGGATATTCTGCGTTTCTCATCGGTGCGAACGATTTTTACGTAAGCAATAATGTCAGACTACATGTGTGGCTGACACTAATCAATGAAACGGATTCCTACGCAAAGAATTTTGTGTTCAATTCTTGATTAACTGCATAATTTCTGGATATCTGGTGACGGAGCGTTGCTAGGGAGTTTTTTTCTGTTACATAGTGCAAATCGCCGCGTTTTTGAGGCTAACATATCATCTGAGATCCGAAAAACACGAAATTAATTTTTGACCTATATATAAATATTTTTTGAAAATCGCGTTCTTACTAAAAATACAACTATGTAAGTTAACTCCACAGGAAAAAACAGTGTAACTCCAAAATTTCATCGAAACCTTTAAAGCCGTTTCCGATATGCATACACACAAACATATATATAATACAAGAATTCCTCTTTTAAAGGTATAAGATTTACCTTGAATGAGACGATAATTAAATTCAGCAGGATGATTCGCAGGATAATACTTAATTAAAAAAAAATTTATGAGAAATGCTGGTCATTTGGTCACCCTATTCATAATAGATACATACAGCAAATTGAAATTAGAGCATAAATAATAATAATAATGTTTGTTTCCTGTCCTATTCATTATTACACCACTATCTACAATGCTGACTAACTTGTATAATTACCGGGATGGGCAGCTGAAATTGGTGTAGTAATTACTACTGATCATACCTTAAGTTTCAATTATAATTAATATATTAATATTACTTCAGTGAATGTGAGACACTTTACAAATGTACCTTATTAGTAAGGATTAAATCAAAGTACCTTAGAGTTTTGATTCTTTGCTGGGTTACAACGGAAATACCGAAAGAATGGAAAATATCACTTTTAAAATCAATATTCAAGAAGGGAGAGATTAAAACCTGAAAGTTATAGAGGAATATCATTAGTGGAAACATTATATAAGATTTATGGTAGAATAACACCCACAAACTTGAATCCCATAATGAAGTGCATGCCATTAGAGGAACAAAATGGATTAAGAATGGTAAGAAGCTCTACAGGCATTACATTTATGTTACAACAAATAACAGAGGAACATAAGAAATTCAATAAAGATACACTTTGTGCTTTTCATTGCCTACATCGTTTTAGATATAGGAAACAAAATGATTGGGGATACTAAGAAAAGGACAGAGGATATTAATTTAGGAGTTCGAGAAGGCAGAAGCCTTTGATTACTGCTCTTTAACATATGATCCGCCGACATTCTACGTCAGTGGAAACTGAAACTGAAAAATTAAATGTATAATTTTAACCATCAAGATTATGTAATAGCTTTGCTGTTCACAGGTGCAAAAATATTAAATTTCGTGTAATGAAGATGGTCTACTAACAGATATAGAGAAAGTGCTAGATAAATGTCATTATCAATACAGAAAACGTGGTTTTTTGTGGGCCCTGTAAGAACAAAAATAGTACCTGCTCCAAAAGCTTAAATTTACAGACATCGTCGGTATGTGTACGGTTTTGAAAATGCTTTTCTGCATAAGACCGATTTTGATAAATATGATTGTTCGTTTATGGAGGGGAGGAGGCTCTTATAAACAAGACCCATTCATTACATATCACTATGACATGCGATTTATTTAACGTAGGTTACTTTGTTGAATAACGACGACGAATAACTAACTTCAAGTGGAACTTCTGTTCACACTATTTTGAGTGTGGCGCAGCAATGTGCAGTTCCCGTTGTTGCGCCCAGAAAAAAGTGAAGATATTTATAATCGTTGTAGTATATTTGTTGTTTGAAAATGACAGTTTTTCTAGTACAATGGACGTGCCAGAACAGATTAAATAAAAAATAAACGAAGATCCAACCGGACGTCAGCAGACCGAAGTTTTTTTATGCGTTAATTGCGGTTAATGAGGACATTGGACAACATTCAACATCCCCGAGAGGAAGGAAATAAGTAGAATTAAATAAATTGTATATATAGGAAACGGGGGGGAGGGGGGAGGACTGGTGCGACACTCAGTATTGATTATTAGTTTCTCCATCACTGGAGGCTTGCTGTTGCCGCAACTGTGGTTCAAATTTTAATGAAAGTCCAGCTCCAGTTGCATTTATTGGTGCTTTATTTAAGCCCACACTACCGGTTTCGGCCTCTATGTTAGGCAATTTTCAAGTGTGACAGACGTTAGTTAGTTATGCCATAGAGAAAGCAAACCGTCGACAAGTGATTCAAAAACTCAGTATTGAGGTAGGTCTTGTCATGGAAGGCGGCTGAGAGAACAGGAAAACATGAGCGTGTAAGAGGTGGTAAGAACGGCTTCAAGGAACAGTTGGTACACCTGCCGCTGAGCAGTAAATGAAAATTACAGAACGTAGTCGTCCTATTTTTATTTCCATTAATCTATTTTTTGTTGTAAACATTCTCGTACAGTTTAAATTCATTGTTATCTCAATGTGTAATTAACAGAGTGAAAGAAATGTGTTGCTGGTAGCGTTTTTAAGTTTCAGTAGCGACAGCGACACACGATCGATGTGATGTATTCGTGAAAAACATAAAAAAACTAACTGTACGTAATTTTCCACATATACTAAGTAGTTCTATGAGTGCTGGGACCTTTATAATAGAGAACACACACAGACTTTGTAGAACATGGTAACCGATGTGCAGTCTCGCCTTTTTCGCCTAGGAGAGGCGGGCATACCACGCCATTTTTAAATTGTTCGCTATTTGTTCCGCGGAGTGTTCTGTCATGGACGACGTTCAAACTACCAGGGAATCAGAATCGACGAGGAGGTGGCGGAGTGGAGAAAACAGTAAGCGCCTCTAGCGACCGGCAGCGGAACCTTTCAGCTGTGTTGAGGCAGACATCTGTTGGGCGAAACGGGAACTATTACCGAATTCAATCCTTGCTAGTTGCTTGTAGCGAGCTGCGAGCTGCGCAGTGTTCAAAATACAGCTGTGAGAGTAACGAAAAGAAGTGCACCCGCATGTATTCGTTACTAAAAGAAACAGTACTCGTTACAAATGCATCGTTATTCGTTCCTCTCGTTACCAGATCCACCTAGAAATACGGCCCCTACACTGTCACTGGAATCGCTCATGACTTAAGCTCTATGAATCAAAGTATGGAGGATGTTTTGCTTCTCTGTAGCAGTGACCATCGTAGTTACAGATTTACGAGCAGTGAGACTGTTGTACTGTATTCCGTGACATCACTGTCACGCATAAATATGCATCACTTGTGGACATGAAAACTTTTCAATACATTTATTAAACTTTTTTTATTTTAGACCACATCGAAAACAAATAATAAACCACTAAACCGAAACCTTTACAGGTAAAAATATAATAAAATATGTGTCTTCATTAAAAGCGGTTGTGGTACGTCAAGTGTTGTGCGCAGTGTTCCAGTGAAGTGTTCTTTTTTAAAGTTTTTTTTTTATTTTTTTAACTGCGTCCACTGCAGACAAGCGTCGCACCGTGTGTTTTAATTAGTGTCTCCGTGTACTCGCCGTCCTGTGTTATTGTCGTCCTACATGGTTTTCTTTAGGTCACTGTGGCTCATCATTTTTAACTGACTAATTGTGGTTTTGATCATCTGTCTTTTGTAATGTACTTCAAACTGCCGCCTTGTCTATGTTATTGCATCTCCGTTGTTTTATCTCCTGTTATGTATTTTAATTCTCACCTCATCTATGTATTTTAATTTCTCTCAAAAAAAAAAAAAAAATAAAAAAAAAATGCGGACATCAGATCATTGTGGATTAACCTGAAAATACGGGCCGAGAACTAAAAACTAAAATGTTTTATTACACAATTAACCACCTAAAATCGTAGAGCTACGCATATGAGCTTAATAACCATCACTGATGTCCATATAAATTATTAACCTTAGAATACATAATATCACAGAATAACTCAATTACTCAAAAAAACCTTATTTAAAATGAAACTAAATTGAGACGTGCAATAGAGTTTGTACCCCACAAAACCATTGTTGTCTACAGACACACGCACATCCTTATATCTTCCGAAAACAACAAAGTGGAACCGAGTGAGTCGATCCGATCGCTAAGTACTGTGCTGTATCGGGTTTATACATCTATATAGTCACCTTACGGCACCGTACTCTGCTATCGACTCGGCTCACTCGATTCTACTCTGTTATTTTGTCTGTAGGGCATACTTATACAATGCTACTGAACATATACATGTTTACTATACCACATGTGTCAGACTAATTTTTGCATTTATAAATAATTATAAATATTTTTACAAACAATCATTACAAAATTTCAACTAAACGACTCCACCTCTACATATACTTTGTTGCCTTTTTCCTTATTTTGGGAAATGGAAAGTGTCTTGCTCTATTCCTAATTTTGAATTTAACTTTAAGTAGGCTACTTATTTACATTAGACTAACATACATCTGTAAGATATTACTTCAATTTTCTTTGGAAACTACTTAGTTCATTAAACCGCCAGAACTCGCAACTTTTTACACGCTCTCTCGCGCGTAGAGCATTTTGCTCACACGCAACCAGCAGCCTGTAATTTACCTAATGTGTATAAATTAGGATTGTTTTTGATACTTTTGTAATGAAACACTCGTAATGTTTTATAAAATATTTATTTGCAGTACAAAACAATAATTACGTCTATATCATTTATAATAATCTTAGGGCAAATGAAATCGCGTCTTCTAAGGAACATAAAGAATTGAAAAAAGACAACAACAACTACATGTTGGTTAACTTTTGTGCCCTAATCACTATATGTTTGGTCTTTGGACATATCACACAATATTGCAGTGTGTTCATAATACAATAACTTTTGACAATGTACAGAACGCCAATAAATGCTTTCACTTCTATAATGTCGGTCCGGTTACAATCCCTATCTCTTGAAAATCTATGCTAGATTTTTCTAATATGAATATTCGTGTATGTAACTATTTCAGCTGGCATTTCATCGCTAGTAAAAAGACGAAAAAAATCCACAATATCTTTGGCATCTTTGCCCGAGTTTTTACTCCCTGTCTAACAATAACGATATTGTGCGCTCTTGTCCTCACATTGGAATGACCTGGATTGTAACACCACATTGAGGTACTGCCTTGTCTGCATTTCACACCATGTAGTGTGAGCACCTCACTTTTCTGTCTGAAAATAATTTTCCTTACGTTTCTGTTGCCTTTCACATTTCAAGATTAAAAAGTAAATAAGTTGGACAAATTTCCGTTTTCAAGAAGCAAGTTTATACATAGTTAATTGGTCTTTTAAATGACTTTTTATATACATTTCACGGATAAATTTCTTAAAAAATCTAGGCACGTTTGCAGTAGATGAGGATGAAATAGGAGATACTATATTGAGAGATGAATTTGACAGAGCACTGAAAGACCTAAGTCGAAACAATGCTCCTGGAGTAGATGATATTCCCTCAGAGCTACTGAAGTCTCTGGGAGAACCAGCCATGACAAAATTGTTTCACCCGGTGTGTAAGATGGATGAGACAGGTGAAGTACCCTCAGACTTTAAGAAAAATGTTGTAATCCCCATTCCAAAGAAAGCAGGCGCAGACAGGTGTGAAAACTATATAACCAACAGTTTAATAAGTCATGGTTGCAAAATATTAACACTAATTATCTACAGGAGAATGGAAAAGCTGGTAGAAGCTGACCTCGGGGAAGATCAGTTTGGGTTCAGGAGAAATGTAGGAACTCGGGAGGCAATACTCCCTTTACGGCTTATCCTAGAAGATAGATTAAGGAAAGGCAAACCTATATTTCTAGCTTTTGTAGATTTGGAAAAGGCTTTTGACAATGTTGATTGGAATAAACTCTTTCAAGTTCTGAAGCAAGCAGAAGTAAAATATAGGGAGCGTAAGGTTATTTACAACTTGTACAAAAACCAGACAGCGGTTGTCAGAGTTCAAGGGCATAAAAGGGGTGCAGTGGTTGGAAAGGGAGTAAAACAGGGTTGTAGCCTTTCTCCGATGTTTTTCAATTCGTACATTGAGCAAGCTATAAGGGAAAGCAAGGAGAACTTTGGAGAAGGAATTAAAGTTCAGGGTGAAGAATTTAAACATTGCGTTTTGCCGACGACATAGTAGTTCTGTCAGATACAGCAAAGGACCTGGAAGAGCAATTGAACGGAATGGACAGTGTGCTGAAAGGTGCATATAAGATGAACATTAACAAGAGCAAAACTAGGGTAATGGAGTGCAGTCTAAGAAAATGCTGATTCTGATGGAATTAGATTAGGTAACGAAGCAATAGCGGAGGTAGATGAGTTTTGTTACTTGGGCAGTAAAATAACAAATGATGGTCGCAGTACAGAGGATATAAAATGCAGAATGGCAATGGGTAGAAAAGCGTTCTTGTAAAAGAGAAATTTGTTAACATCGAGTATTGATCTAAGCCTAAGGAAGTCCTTTCTGAAGGCATTTGTATGGAGTTTTGCCTTGTATGGGAGTGAAACATTGACGATAAGAGAAGTGTGTGGGGTAAAAACCGCAGAGGAAGACCAAGAGATGGGTACAGTAAGCAGATTCAGACAGATGTAGGTTGTCGTTCTTATGTGGAAATGAAGAGGCTTGCTCAGGATAGGGTATTGTGGAGAGCTGCATCAAACCAGTCCTCGGACTGAAGACCACAACAACAACAACAGTTTTTCTGGAGAGTCTTTAGTTTTATAAGTTCATTGATGCACTACTTATTCCATCAGCTGTGTGGTCTTTGCGTGTTACGAAAATAATGAACCTATCCCTTTAATTCATATCTGGTTATAAACGCTACTTGAGACTAGGTAGTACAATCTGTTGTTCCATCAATAGCGAGCTAATCTGTTCGTGACATTTCTTTAGGACTCAGCTGATATCGCACTCCTTTTTTTTTCAGTATGTCGTTTCAACGTGGAATCCATTTCTGCCATCAGCAGGACCGGCGCGAGCACAAGTGCCGCCCCGTGCGAGCTGCTAAATTGCCGCCACACCTTTTTTTTTTTTTTTTTTTTTTTTTTTTTACAGAAAGTTTGTGGAATTTTATTTAAACAAATCTGTAGGAAATGTCAGTAATCAATCGCAATTTCTGTTTTTACGTTTCAGATCTACCTAGGAATCATCATGAGAAAACTGTGCCCGAAATCTATGTAGATCTGGAAAATAAAAACAAAAATTGCGACTGAGTGGTGAAATTCTCTATATATTTGTGCAAAATAGTCGCTGGGCACCAGTTCAAAAATGGAGTCAAACCAGATAGAAGAAATCTAGCTAATTTTAATAAGCCTTGTGAATTTACAAAAATGTTCAAATGTGTGTGAAATCCTATGGGACTTAACTGCTAAGGTCATCAGTCGCTATTCTTACATACTACTCAACCGAAATTATTCTAAGGACACACGCACACACACACACACACACACACATGGCCGAAGGAGGACTCATACCTCCGCCGGGACCAGCCGCACTGTCTATGACTGCAGCGCCTTAAACCGCTTGGATAATCTCGCGCGGCAAGAACTTACAGTTCACGTAAATAAACAATTTTCAGTGGTTGTGAACAGATAACGTATTCAACGGAAAACAGTAGACAGTAAATAAATGTTGGCAAAGAGATATCTCGCTGGGGAGCGCGCGGTTACTCGCCGTGGAGGTTCGAGTCCTCCCTGGGGCATGGGTGTGTGTGTTGTTCTTAGTTAGTTTACATAGGTTTAAGTAGTTTGTAAGCTACGAACTGATGACCACGCAGTTTCGTCCGACATATTTACAAACATTTGCAAATAGATAGTGTGCGAGTAGTATTGTCAACCAAAAGTGCCGGTCAGAGTTTAATTGTTCTTCATGCAGGCGCAGACAGGTGTTTCATGGCTCAAAACCCAAAACGTCCGACTATCAGTCAGAAATGGTTACCAAAAATTTTGAAAAATACATCGAAACCCAACTTATGCCACGCTTACTACCAATGTCTTTTTTCCTTATAATTACTGGCAGCATATTTATCCATTCGGAATACTTCTAGCCATTGTAAGTGTTGCACATGTTTGACTAGTATTGTTAACGATTTTTTCTTCCATAAAGCGGGAAGAATAAAACTCTCGGAAACTGCCAGTGAAGGGCTTAGCAAAATTGCTTCAGGCTTAACACATAATCGCAGTATCGAACACTGCATTCGAATTTCCAAATTAGATTTCGTCTTCTTCAAACCTAGTTGTGAGTAAACGCACGGCGTGTAACAGGCTGGCAGCGCTCCGCTCATAAGAATACTGTCAGTAGAGTTGTGGCGATTCGTCAATGAGTCGTTCATTTGAACGAATACAAATAAAGAATCGTAAGAATCGAATCGTGATCCGGACGAATCGTCGTTCAAAAGAATCGTCTGTCTCGTGACGATTCCAAGATCCAACGATTCACGATTCGAAGGCGACTGCCGAATCGTGCCGAATGCAGGAGAGAAGAGGGGGACGAATCGTCGTTCAAAAGAATCGCCAGTCTCGTGACGATTCCAAGTTCCAACGATTCATGATTCGAAAGCAAGTGGCGAATCGTGCCGAATAATTAAGAAGGCCAGATAGCGTGTAAACAAAGGAAGGACAGAAAGTAGATCGTGAGCTGTTAATTATTAGCCTATTCACGAATTACAAATGACAGAAACAAAACGCAGCGAAATACACAGCTGCCAATACATACGTCTTTTATACAGTTTACATATCATGTATTGAAACGAGCAATCTTTACACATTTATATTTATACAGTTTACATATCATGTATTGAAACGAGCAATCTTTACACATTTATATTTTGCGCATCCCGGAAATGGCTGTAACGATTTGGATTATATTTTGTGTTTATAGAGGTTAAGCCTATTCACGAATTACAAATGACAGAAACAAAACGCAGCGAAATACACAGCTGCCAATACATACGAATATACGTCTTTTATACAGTTTACATATCATGTATTGAAACGAGCAATCTTTACACATTTATATTTTGCGCATCCCGGAAATGGTTGTAACGATTTGGATTATATTTTGTGTTTATAGAGGTTAAGCTTTTCGAGTTCATCTACGTAGTTGTAGCTTTTGTAAAAACTCAGTTTTACAAAAATATTCTTTTTATATAAAAACGCGATTTTAAATGTTTTTAAAGCCATCTCAAAAATCTTTTTTACCATTTTGGTTTTTACGTTATCAGCTTTCCTGAAATAAACCGATTTTACAAAAAAGAAACATTTTAATAAACGCGAATTTCTTGTATCTCGAAAGAAGTTTAATGTTTAGAGACGGAGTTTTATTTTTAATGTTTATTTATATAGACGTGTTTCATTAAAATAACTGATTTTACATAATAATTATTTTATAATGATTATATGTGTGTTAATTACCAGAGCTTTAATTAAATTTATAATTAAATGGCCCAAGTATTCAAAGAGAACGAAAAAAAAAAAAAAAAAAGGTTACAGCAGGATTCGAAATAAGTGACCTACGTTCACTAAACCTACAACACTACTAAATGAGCTATGATGACAGCAGAAATAGTTGGTAGTGTAATATGTATTTATAACCGCTCGCAAAACTTCAGACTATTTTCTCGGGAATTCTTGAGAGTTGAATCGAATGGCTTTGCCTCATTATTATTTTAAGTCTGAACTTTATGCACCATAAATATTAAAAAATCCGATACCCATATTGTCACCTTTTCGGCATTTTGTAAGAATCGTGCCGTCTCAGACCGGAAAGAATCGTGAACGAATCGTAGGAGTAGATGCAAAAGGTTAAGATTCCAACATCCATGACAGACATGTATTGCTATCTATGAGCAAGATGTAGAAGTAAGAATCGCGCCAATGCAGACTAAAGAATCGCGAAAGAATCGTGAGCGAATCGTAGGAATCGATTCACAATGTGCGATTGAATCGCAAGAATCGATTCCTAAAAAACAATCGTGTTGCCCAACTCTGTCAGTGGCGTGTACGCCAGACTGCTCCCCCTCTCTGTTCCCCGGCGTACACGCGACGGTGCTGCCACAGTCTGGAGGAAGAAATTAGTCTCCTCCCTCCCCTTGTTCAACAGGGGCAGTCGAGGTGCCATGCCACAGTTTCCGAAGCCACTCCCTCCGAGGTTTGGTTTCGAATCCCCTCTTCGGCATGAATGTTGAGTTTGTCCTAAAAAATAAAAAAAAGGTGGGGGGGGGGGGGGGGGCAGATTTGCTGCCGCGCTGTGCGGCCGAACGTTTCGCACGTGCCTTGCGCTGGCCCTGGCCATCAGATTGCCAGGATTCTCTGAGGTATCCGTCTGCTAATGCCCCATTAATGTAAGTTCAAACTTAGAGAAATTGATACAGTTGACCAAATCGCTATGGATGTAAGTTATGTAACGATTCGTAATTGTCACTCTGTAAGCTCAATTAGGCTGACAACTAATTGTATAACAAATTTGATGTTACTGTTTATGTGAAGTTCATTTATGTCTTTTTAAAACTTTATCCGCTAAATGTTTAACGTCTGTTACCCCATCAGTGGTCCAAGGACATTCCGCAACATTCATCACCAGACACGTGTAGTAGAAGAAACCATTTCCTATACCACATCCACAAAGCCAATCTGCGTGTTAATATGAAACAGGATTACATTTTCTAATGAAACTACTTTTGGTTTTGCACGCATTTTATGTCGGTATAATGATTAAATCAGGTCTTGGCTGTCGTAACCTTTTCAATTCCAACTTGCACTCAGAACTACAATATTGTCTACGGATAATAAAAATGTAAATAACGCTAGTAAATCCATTCAGTCTAAAAAGGAAAAGAGCACAACAGTTAGTCAATAAGAAGCACCTTCACTACCTCACTAGTGCCGCACGCACTACACCTGTTTTGTTTTGCAAAGAAACTGCCTGACTATTGCGCCCTCGCCGCGGACCCCGTCCAAAGCCATCCTATTCGACACACTGCCACCACACAACCCCCAGTACCCTCTCTCACTCCAAGCGCCCGCTACCAGCCGTTACATCGCCAGGACGAATCGCGCGCTCCGAGAGTATACCCATTGTGAAAACATTCGGTGACACTGGGTAGTAGACTACCCAGTCCAAAAACATTAATGATCCACTTTCACGGGCTGGTTGTGTACGACAATCAACCCTAGAATGGTTGGGCTGGGTCTGAGAGACCCAATATATAAAACACTTTTAACAAGTGATGAAATGTATATTTTCATGAAATGACTATTTTTTATTTTATTCTGATAGTACTAAATGATACAGTGACATTATTTTACCTGTCTGAATTGAAAATAATTATAAGAAAAAAAAAACTGAAAAACATACAACTTTGTAGTACCAAATGTTAGTAAACAGAATATACAAGAAAATTTCATTGAAATATGAATATAAATGAGAATATGTACAATAACTAAGAAGCAAAAAATGTTGAATTATCACTACATAAAAGGAAAATGTGAACATATGAATAGTTTGTGAGGTATAGGCCTCTAATATCGTCACTTTTCAAAACATTCACCGCAAACTAATTATGCATGCGCCAAGCATAACCACACCTTGCAAACTTTGCAAAAGTATTTTGTTTTGCTGTCTTTGTATTCGTAGCATCTTCCCCTTGTACTTGAATCAACAACAGTAGGTGCATAAATGCTGGCAGAAGGCTGAACATCTTCATCACCAATAACTTCACTACTGCTTTCATGGTCACTGTTTATTTCAAAGTCTGGGTCCGCTTCAGAATCATTTACTTCACTGTCATCGTCATATAAAATGTTGTATATTTCACTGTACGAAAGACTTCTCGTGCCATTTTATACTATAAACTATTGACTGATACCTTGGTGTTAGGAGATCACAAATAGCCCGCAAAGTAACTGGTAACTCAACGATACTACAAAATGTAAACGGGATCGCACTGGCAGAAATTAGTTACGTAGACGGTCGGGCTGGGTCTGACAGACCCGCGCGCTTTTTGAAAGACTACCAAACAATGACTAAACAATGAAAAACCTCATTGAAGCTGTCAACGCTTTCTCTTGGGTGTTCAGGAAGCTAGCGGACCGCTCGAGTCAAATCAGCAATTATAAGAATACAAAATCAGTGAAACAAAAACTAATGGGTCTCACAGACCCGGCCCGACCATTCTAGGGTTCATCGTTTATCATTGAGTCGTACATATTTTGTGATTTATTTTGTTGGGAGAGCGCCGTCCTAGAGTTCTCATGGAGCAGCCGCCGCTGCTAGTACTACTAAAAACTATGACACGGAGAAAAAAAAAAAAAAAAAAAAAAAAAAAAACAGAAAAAAAACTCCACAGTCCACCCAAGAGTAGCACTGTAACCAACCAGTTGTACATTGTGTCCATAAAGTCACTTTACAACATCAAAATTTTATTACGACAGTTGTTGAAATATTTTAACAACATTTATTTTATTGTAATCATTGTTTATTAAAGTTTTTTGGCAGTGTTTAATAGACCTCTATACGGGCGCCTTTACTTGTACAGAACGCATCCAGACGGTACTCGATTTCTTGCCAGGTTCTCTGTAACGTAGCGTTACCGATGGTGGCAGTGGCATTACGAATCCTTTGCTTCAAGTCAGCAGTATCCCGTATCTGTGTTTAATGCACGATATCTTTTACCTACCCCCATAAAAAAAGTCCAAGGCAGTGATATCCGGCGAACGCGGTGGCCAAGGGGTTGGCCCATCCCTTCCAATCCATCTATCTGAAAATGTTTCTTGTGAATAATGAAATGCCAAGATCGCGGTATTTCGTCTTTATTTATAACAGACGACCGGTTTAGATGTACATAGACATCATCTTCTGGTATCTGCACTAAATTTGGTGCAGAGACGAGAAGATGATGTCTATGTACATCGAAACCGGTCGTATGTTATAAATAAAGACGAAATACCGCGATCTTGGCATCTCATTATTCACAAAATACATTTATAAGATCCCTCCCTCCCATGAGCAAATTGTATGGAAATGTTTCATTGAGGAACCGCGAACATGCAGATCCCAATGTGGTGGTGTACCATCTTACAGGAAAGTGATCGTTGGTGGTAAGTCAATCAGTTGACATCTGCAGTAATTGTTGACTCGTTGAAGAAAACTTGACAAACTTTTCAGTTGCACGTGATTCCACACCACACATTTACTTTTGGACTATACCGGTGAAGCTTCCTAGTCACATGAGGGTATTCAGATCCCAAGATTCTCACATTGTGTCTGTTTAATGTCCCAGAAACGTGAAACGTTGCCTCGTCAGTAAAACAAAATCGCTTGAGAAATTCTTCATCATCCGAAATGTGTTCCAGAAAGTTGAGGGCAAACTCTGTCCGTTTAGGCTTGTCATTTGGCTCTAGTGTCTGTAACAGTTGCACTTTGTAAGCGTACAACCCTACGCTCTTGTGGAGGACCTTATGCACAGTTGAACGTGGTAGTTAGCAGCTGTCTGGCAGCAGTGCGGACGAAGGCCGTTATGCAACAGAACGCCCACTGGGTGGCCCTGTTTTTTTTTTTTTTTTTTTTTTTTTTTTTTTTTTTTTTTTTTTTTTCTGGTTGGCTCTGGTGTTATTATTATTTTTCGGCCTCCTACCAACCCTTCAAGCCATCCTACCTCACACCAAAGTAACAGAACAAAACAGAACCTTAATAGAAAATTACAAAACTCCATTATGACAAATAATTTAAATTAAATAATCTGCTATTAAGCCCCCATGCATGTTAATTATCATTAAATGAATAAATATAAATGCAAATAGAATTAGATCATCAAGGACTTACCACTGCGCGATAGTATACAAATTGAGCTGTGGCGCCCGTGAGTTCTTTGCGTTTGCCACGATCGATCTTGTCGGGCTGCATGTTATCCTTGTTGCCCGTCCCTGCAATGTTGACAGCCTGGCGGAGGGCAGTGACGTTTGAGCAGGAAAGCGAAAAAAGGTCGGTCGCCTCTCCTCGGGACGTGCGGAGCGTCGAGCTGGTTGGGCCGGCTGTCTTGTAGCGGAGAGGACTGGTAAACAGGGATCTACATCTACATGGGATACTCTGCAAATCACATTAAGTGCCTGGCAGAGGGTTCATCGAACCACAATTATACTATTTATCTCCCATTCCATTCTCGAATAGCGCGTGGGAAGAAAGAACACCTGAATCTCTCTGTTCGAGCTCTGATTTCTCTTATTTTATTCTGATAATCATTTCTACCTATGTAAGTGGGAGTCAACAATATATTTTCGCATTCGGAGGAGAATGTTGGCGATTGGAGTTTCGCAAGTAACCCACGCCTCAGCGATAAGCGCCGTTGTTGTAATGATTCCCATCCCAGATCCTGTATCATTTCCGTAACGCTGTCTCCTCTGTATCGCGACAATACGAAACGAGCTGCCCTTCTTTGGACTCTTTCGATGTCCTCCGTCAAACCCACCTGATAAGGATCGCACACTGGGCTGCAATACTCCAAAAATGGACGGACAAGCGCAGTGTATGCAGTTTCTTTAGTAGTTCTGTTGCATCTTTTAAGGGTTCTGCCAATAAAACGCAGTCTCTGGTTCGCCTTTCCCACGATATTATCTACGTGTTCTTTCCAGTTTAAGTCTGAAGTAATAGTGATTCCTAGGTATTTTGTGGAGTTTACGGCCTTCACATTTGATTGATTTATGTTGTAAACAAAGTTTAACGGATTTCTTTTCGTAATCATGTGGACGACTTCACACTTCTCATTATTTAGAGTCAATTGCCAATTTTTACACCATACTGATATTCAGATCGTTCTGCAGTTGGTTTTGATCTTCACGTCCCGCGTTTTCTGGCCACCTGGTGTTGGTATCCGGTCCAGGTTATATTTGTGATGATAACTGGATTCCAAGGATTTCCTGCCGGTCGCAACTGGTGGCGAGTTGATGCATGAAGTTGAGTGATTCTTGTTTAAACATTATTTATGAGACTTGAGATATTTTTGACTTAATTGCATGCTGTTGTGGCACTTGGGTGTGCTGACGTTGTTATTGTCTGTAGAACCGGTTATAATATTCCTTATTTCCTTACTGTTGTCATGTTATTGTGGAGCTACGAGAGCATGACCTGCTGTTCAAAACCGTGATTTTTTTTCAGGCCGGCCGCGGTGGCCGAGGGGACTAAGGCGCTCCAGTCACGGTCTGCACGGCCACAATGGTCGGGGGTTCGAATCCCCCCTCGGGCATGGATATTTGTGCCGTCCTTAGTCTTAGTTAGTTCATAAGTAGTTTGTAAGTTTAGGGACAGATGACCCCGTAGTTAAGTCCCATAGACTCTACAAACATTAAAAAAATTTTTTTTCAGGTTCCCTACTCACACGGAAAGCACGGCGTTGGTTCGGAGGTCGGGACAGTGACGTGCTTTCTTGCTATACTAGAGTGCCCAGGGAATCCTGAATTTGGGAAGGTTGCTTGAACTAACTTCTGAGCGGTCTGACCATTTTCTGCCAGTTAAGTATTTCACCAGTTGCTTTCGGGTTACGCTGGGATCCCCTGGGGAACCTGTTTAGAATTTCGGTGCTAAATTGACACCCAAGTGGTTCATGCAGCTAGGCTTATTGTGCCTATGAAGTAAAAAAAAAAAAAAAAAAATTGCTAAGCCAAGGAGAATTTGAGGCTTCTGTTCTAATTATTATCATTGGGTTATTCTTTTATAATCTGTGTTCTTAAATATTTTACTTGATTATTTATTTGTATTTTGGTATAAGGTGCATGTTGCTGATTGACACCTATGTGCTTACAGTTCAGTGTCTGGTCCCAGTGGCTTAAAGAATTTTATAAATTATTGTTTACAGTTAATATTTATCTTAATTGTTTTGGAAATCCATTGTTAATGGTTATAACTGGGCTATAAATGTTTGTATAAATGCATCCCTGTTGCCATAAAAAATAATAACAGATAAATAAACTAATTGTATAAACGATAAACAACGAATTTGTGGGTCCCCCTTTCACTTGTCTGTTTTTCCTATAGGCCTGTTGCCCTTAAGGGATGTTTCACAAATAAAAGAAGAAAAAAAAGAAGAAAAAGAAATTGACTTCGTAGGTGAGCGAGTGAAGACGTTTAAAACGCGATTGATGATTTCCTCGGATGTTCTTGGTCGCCCGCTCCTCCCTTTATCCAACACTGTCCTTGTCTGTATGAAATTTTTTGTGCGATTCACAGATTTAAGGGCGCAATGATGTATCCCTTCCATACTTCGTTCTGAAATTTCTTTGAGTCTAAACATTCGATTCTGTCTCAATAAACCAGTAGACACACTGTGCCTTCTCTTGAGGAGTTGCCATTTTACAGAGGTTCATCGACAATCTGAAACACAAAATTTTAGTATATACAAAAACTTTAGAAACTTTATGGTGATTACCATAAAGCAAATTTTGTTAAAATATTTCAACAAATGCAGCGGTAATAAAACTTTGAAATTGTAAAGGGACTTTATGGACACCCTGCATATTACTAGCGAACCAGGAAATGCTTTACGATTGCTAAATATGGACATATGCGAGGGCGATATGATAAGTTTGAAAAAATAGAATAAAAAATTGTATTAAAGGCGAAAACTCACTTTATTTCTCGACGTAGTCTGCTTGCAAGGCTATACACTTGGTGCAGCGAGTTTCTAATTTTTCAACCCATCGGCATCGGCAAAGTAGACTTTGTCAAAATGAAACTCTGCAAAATAGTCTGTCACACTTACTCATTCGACCATAATTTCTTCCCGCCAAGTCAAATTTTCAAGTTTGGGAATAAGAAGAATTCACTCGGAGCCAAGTCTGGTGAATAGGTTGAGTGAGGAACCAATCCGAATCGCAAGTCGTGCACTTTTTCCATGTGGTTGTGTGGGATGATAAAACATCACTTTCTTTCGTGCCAATCAAGGACGTTTTTCAGTTAGTTTCTAATATCCAGCAGTGCAGCATAATAGGTCCAAGTTATGGATCTGCCTTTTTCCAAATAATCTATCAAGATTGCACCCTGGGAACCCCAAAAGACAGTGGCCATCACCTTTCCAGCTGGTAAAACAGTCTTCGCTTTCTTTGGTGCACTCTCCCCACTCTTCGTCCATTGTTCGGACTGTTGTTTGGTCTCCGGATGGTGGACCCAAGTTTCATCCACAGTTATGAATCTGCGCAAAAAGTCCTGTGGATTGCGTCTGAACAGTGTGAGATTCTGAGCATAAATTTTCTTTCGTTTCCGTTTTTAGTCCAATGTGAACAGACGTGCAAAGAGGTTTTTCATGTCCAGGTTTTCTTGGACCTTATCGATAGTTTCCTGTGTGGTGACTTCAAATGGCCGACCGGAGCGTGCTCCAGCTCCCGTGCTTCTCGGACCACGTTTAAACTCATTGATCCAAAACTAAATATTCGTGCAGAATCCACATGGACCTCATCCAACTAGGGTATGATCTGTGCAGCTGTCCAAACCTTCAACCGAAAATGTTTAATGACCACACGAAATTCGTTTTTCTCTATCTTTAGGAACTAGCTACGGAGTTACCAATTCAGCTGGTAGCCAAAAATCAACTAATAACAGATGCCGTTTAAAACTTCCTGTAATATCCCTGGAAATATCAGGCTTACCAATTGCTAGCATGGGAGGAATAGCGCTGCGAAGTCCGAGTGCTCTAATTTAGTTTCACCCTGTATACTCCTTTCAATTGTACTTCAATGATTCGGACTGTACACTTCTCTATGCAATCGTTCAACAATGTTAAGAATCGCAGAGAGAATAGATATCAGTTCCTCGTACTTTGTGGCTGCTTAGAAATGTTGAAGAAGCTCGTCAAATGTTTGCTAATCTGTTGCCTGGTAGGTATGTTCCTTCTGCAACGACTGTTCGCAGTATTGATCAACTGTTTACTGAAACTAAGTCGATATTTATTTGTTCGAGACATTACAATTTTCAACTCATTTTGATTTTTGCCGATTACAGCGCCATCTATCACGCAACGAAACGAAGTTTCATAGTTTGTCATGAAGAATCTAAATCTACAATACAATTATGGGTTGCTACCGGGGTGTTGGGGTCGAGCTTTAAGTTAATGGCTGTCCCTCTACGAGGTGAACAACTTTCTTTGCTTTTTTTTTTTTTTTTTTTTTTTCTTTTCTTTTTTTTTTCTTTTAAATCCGATTTGTATTTTTCCAAATATTCTGAAACACAGTTTAAGTGTCTCACCTCGTATATTTGCCTAATTTCATGGTGGTCGATCAAACGTTATCGAAGTCTGGATATTCGCACCCTCAACCATGCACGGTGAGGAATGTTATGTAGACAGTCAAGTGTGCAAAAGTTTCATCAAGATCGGACTGAAACTTTAAATTACTATCAAAGTCATGCTTCGTACAACACCTTACGTAGACTATAGTTTTTCTCCTTTTTAACCTCAAGTGTGCAATATTTTATCGCAGTTAATCAACGATATGGCAAGCATAAAATACGAATGTAATCCAAGGCTACCAAAATTTCTAACAATTAGTTGGATTTTCCAGCACCAGGTTGGAACCCGATTGTTAATGTAAGCCATCCAGGGACCCACTCACTCACTCACACTCACTCACACTCACTCACACACACACACACACACACACAAACACACACACACACATACACAGACGCAGACACACACACACACACATACATGCACACACACACACACACACACACACACACACACACACACACAAAATGTCATCAAAATCGTTCCAGCGGTATAGAAAGAGTTCAGTGCCATACACACGTTTGCGCTGTGCCGTTTTCCTACAAACATTATTCAGGTAAGATATTTCGGGATATTTTACTGAAAAAAAATTACACAACCCAATTACTATTAAAAATAAATGCATGCAAAATTTGAAAGCATGATTATGTCATATGTAAATTTGGAAAAGACCGCTGGGTTAGAAAGCAGAATGAAAACATCCACATTCTCAAATAGTTTCGAAACAATAACCTTTCGCACTTTTTGTGAGTTGCTTATTTTCCCGATGGAAATAGAAAATAAAAAACTAAATTGCCAGCGCTACTTTGACCCTAGTAAACAAAAAAATGACTTAAACGTCTACAGACGTTGGAGACTAACTAAAACTACCACACAAACTTAATACATAAAGAAAAAGAAATAAAGGTAATGAGTGGTAAATATGAACAAAACATAGCTCTTTATTTTTCCGAATTATGATATTTATATAGCATGTACGTAGTATGGATCGAGGGCTCTCCGTGCCCCGCGGCTAGTAAGGTTAGTCACTGCTTCTCGTGCACCGTTGCAACGTTCAAGTATGAAAAGTGGTTAAAAATGATGAAATTGATCTTTCTTTATTAAACACATTGCAACTGGGGGATGGGTCGTAGAAGGTACTCCCAAGGAAGTCTGAGAAAAAATTAATTAAATATGAAATTACATTGTATTGCTGTACCAGACCGCCTGATGGAGTGGAAGTTATTTAAAAGCAAATGGCTTCTCTTTTTAAACTATCTATTACATTGATGTGTTTTTACAACTGATTTAGGCCAACAAAAAACCTGAATCCTATCTTGCGCAAAGGCTCGTCCTGGCTGTACAACTTCAAACAGATACTCTCAGTAACTACAGTCATTAGTTAAAACTCAGTTGTCAGCAGACCCAATCGATTATTGTTTACAGTTGGTCACCAGTTTTGCTTAAGCCTCGGCGGAGCGCACTGAGGCGCTATGCTACGATGCGCGCGGACGTTCCCTCGGGCATAGATGTTTGTCCCGTCTTCAGTATAAGGTAGTTCATTAAGTACAAACAACTTACGGGTATGCTGCCGGGTGACGTCGTCGACAACCGCCGATATTTGGCAGGAGGACACCCTGCCATTCTCAAAGCACAACTTTACTTCCGCCAGTACCTCGCCTCCTACTTTCCAAACTTCACAGAAGCTCTCTTGCGAACCTCGCAAGACATACACTCCTGGAAGAGAGGATATGATGGAGACATGCCAGTTAATAAGTAGTTTGTAAGTTTAGGGACTGATGACCCCGTAGTCAAGTCCCATGAGCTTTACAAACATTTGATTTGAGTTTTGCTTAAATATCGCTCTTCGTAATATCCTAGATGAAATGGAAGTGTTGACTACATTGATGAAGTAGTGTTTTATGTTGGTTTACAGTGAATGTACTAAGTAAAGAACTTGTATTTTAAAAGGAATTAGGAACATTTCGCGACGAAGTACGAGTAACTAATTTTCAATGGCTGTTAGACTATACACGCATGTAGATACTGCGTCTGGCTGCGCGTAGCCGCCGCAGTGCACATCGCTCCCAGATAGCCGCTTATCTGCGTGGAAACGTCAGAGCCTAAGTGTCCCGATAAGACGCTGCCAGCTCCGAGACGCAGGATCGTGTTGAGGTCGCTGTCGCAAAAAGGCCGTCCCATTCTCACTGTACGAGAAACCCGCTTTTCTTTATGCACATTTTTACGTATAATCCTCTTCGCGGTAGTGCGTAATTTCTACACCTATATACCAGGTCTGCCGCGGCGGAGTGGCCGAGCGCATTGAGGCGCTACGTTCCCCGTCGGGGGTTCGAATCCCCCCTCGAGCATGGATGTTTGTGCTGTCTTTAGTGTAAGGTAATTCATAAGTAGTTTGTAAGTTTAGGGACTGATGACCCGCAGTCAAGTCCCATAAGCTTAACAAACATTTGAACATTTTGAACATACCAGATCTGTTCAAAGAATTCCGGACCATTCGCAATATAGCGCCGAGGGACTGCTGAAGCGAAATATGGTTGACATCTCTACACAGCCTGTTTTGGATATGAAACTGCCGGAAGTTTCACTATTCATTATTATACGTCTGTCATTATCCGGTGATGTATAAAGCGGCGTCGCACAGTTTTCGAATTTCGAGAGTTAGAGCAACGCATCTATACTAACTTTGTGTGAAGCTCAAGAGAACCTGAGAGAGTGGTTGTGGAAGCGGTGGGTAGTTAGTAGGTGAAGTTAAGCAGGCGTACTCAGCTCAGGTTCCATTTGTTTTACTTAAGATATATAAATATATATATTGAGAAAAGCAATTTCTGATAAGTTAATAAGGCTCAAAATTTAGTTCAAATGTTGAAATGTTTGTAAAGCTTATGGGACTTAACTACGCGGTCATCAGTCCCTAAACTTACAAACTACTTATGAACTACTTACGAACTAGGACGGCACAAATATCCGTGCCCGAGGGGGGATTCGAACCCCCGACCGTAGTGGCCGTGAAGACCGTGACATCGCGGCCGGCCCAAAAAAAAAAGTAAATTAACTCTTTAAAATGCAAAGACACAATGATCCCAGCAATTTAAACAAGAGTAAAAAATTTTAAATGACGGGCAAGCCTTGTATATACAGTATTATTTTCAAATAACCCCTTCCACTTAAATGAAACAGCTCAGCCTCATTATCAAAATAACAATAAACTGGGGCTCCCAAATTTAAGTGAACACAGGCCTTCAAAAATACAATTACTAAAACACACTAAAGACGAGCTCGAACATTTAAGTAAAGTTTGAGTTTGAATATAGAGGCTGGTACCACGAGACAAAAAATGTTCAAATGTTTGTATAGCTTATGGGACTTAACTATGGGGTAATCAGTCCCTAAACTTACAAACATGAACTAGCTAATACTAAGAACGGCACAAACACCCATACAGGTAAACAGATAAGCTGACTCAAACAGGAAGGAGAGGAATAAGGTACCCAACGGTCAACAAGAACTACAACTCTGACAAGAAGGGGCTTACACAAACGGATAGAACGCCAAATACAACCGCGGGGTGGCGATGACTCACAGAGGGAAAAAATTCTGCAAGTAGAAGATAAAAAAAAAAAAAAAAGAACAATAAAGTTATACAACTACCGCCCGTGCAGATGCGGGCTTGCAGAGGGGCACAAACCAGATAAATTCCCCAGTTACGTTAACCGAGTTAATGTATATAGAATACTTGCTACTTTGAGCAAAGAGAAAACAATAATTCAATTGAACCGAACTAAAAGTGCGGTATAACGCATGAGTAAACAACTAACGACGTAGACACAGGCAACGACGACCCCTGGGGAACGACTAGCGATCCTGACAAATTCAGCCACACAAATTTGCGGAGCAGGTTTTATCAGTTACTTTCTAAGGAAAGAAAATATTTGTTGGGGATATTGGGTGAAAGGTGTTTATTTTATTGAAGAATGAAAGCTGTGAGTGGAAAAAAGAACTGAATTTTGATTTACGTGTTATTATCTGTGGTGGCTATTTTTGTAATGTTTCAGCAACATAACAAACTTGACCTTAATATCGTGGTTAGTTAAGTTAAACTAGTGATTAATGCAAGTGGTGTAATTTAAATTTTGAAAATAATTTGCAAGACAATTAGTGTAATTAACAAATACTATGGCCCTATCTGACAAACTTTTCAAAAGATCACTCACCTTTCCTTGCCTTACAAAATCTCCTACGGAGACTGAGCACACACAGATAGCAGAAATTAAACTACTCCGTCTGTGCAATGCGTACGGCTCAATTAGTACGCCAATGGTAATGATAATTTATAAAATTATGAATAGTAGGATATTTAACACCATGCAGTTGGCAAGAGGGTGCAGTCTAACCATTAAGGTCACTATCTGATAAAATTAATTGTGTCAAGCAGATAGGAACCTTAAGCAAATCAATCTTAATTGATGGTATGCATACGGAAATTGTACAAGTTTGGTTCTTTGTGGGATAGATATGGCGGTGGCTGTTATTGTTGAACTCAGTGCAAACCGAAATTGAAAAATTATTCATTAATCTGCAATAATTAATATGATGATAATCAATTACTGTTCTCAGTTTTTGACCTAATTTGATTCTTTGCCAATTGTTAGGTTTGGTAACGTAACACTGGCATGCAACTGTCTGTTTTCTTCTATCATCAGTTTTAGCAAAATTGTGTCAACTGAATGATTATCACAGTCTCTAATAATTAATGTCACTCAATTGATTGTAAAATTGTGGAGAAATATTATTCATACGTTAATACTAATCACGAGTGGTTAATTAGTTGTTCAAATAAGATAGCAAAAGTACTGTCTAATGTTATTGTATTTAAACAAAACTTAAACATGCATTACAACCAATACCATTTAACTTATCTTATTTATCAGTCCAGCGACGTGGTACTCTGCAGTCATATAAATGGTACATAAATTCATACAGAAATCATTTTGATGGTGGCTCCTCCTTTGGCAGCTTGCTAGGAGTTCGCCGTGATGCTTCGCGAATCGCGTAAATAATCGCGACCGTTAGAGTCCGCGATGACGCTACCGCGTTTCGGACGTGTGGGACGGTTACCGAACACGTAACGAATTTCTGTCTCAGCAGAACGAACGAATAAACGTTTCATTAAGATCAATTCTTTCTTCACTTATGTTCACTGGTTTCACATAAACTTTCATATCGTTGCACATATAACAAATTATAACCTTCACTTTGTTTTAACTTTATTATTTATATTGTTTGAGGACTCCGCGGACTGCCTACGAACGTCTGATCTACGTCACGGGGCGGTAGATACTGCTGCTTGCCTGATCTCCCACAGGTGAGCGCTGCTATACAATAAAGTCTCTGACCTGAGGAGCCATATCGATAACTGTTTAGATCGATATTTGATCTCATTTACAGAGAAATATTTTACATTGATAAATTAAACATAACAAATAATCACAGTCATATAGAAAACATACAAAGGACAAATAAAATAAAATAATATACACACAAACAATTACAATACAGATAATATATAAATGACAGAAAATGTTCACTGTTAAGTTACCTACATACATTGTGCATCACGATAGTTAATTAAGTCACATAAGAAGTTAATTACTACATATTCACTATAAATAGGTTCAAACGAATAATATGTTTCAACAAGAAGCTAATTCCTCGTTATAATGTAAAGCTTACCTTAGGGTTACCTTACAACTTAACTTATTTATTTCTTACTCCACGACAAGTCCAGGCCCCCTCGCGATGGTGTTGGAGGAGGGTGTCAACTAACGCCTGGAAACATCCCAGATGTAAAGCATCTGAAACGACGCGAGGCGCAGCTGGGCTGAGTACCAGTTGTTGGTATCGCACGGGCCGAGGGGACTAAGGCGCTCCAGTCACGGTCTGCACGGCCACTACGGTCGGGGGATCGAATCCCCCCTCGGGCATGGATATTTGTGCCGTCCTAGTTCGTAAGTAGTTGATAAGTAGTTTGTAAGTTTAGAGACTGATGACCCCGTAGTTAAGTCCCATAGACTGTACAAACATTTGAACATTTGGTATCGCACGGCCGCTAGGAACGTGACCACACAGCTTGGAGACGAATTAAACAGGCGCCTTCGAGGTGCTGTTCTCACCTGACAGAAAATGCCTCTCCTGGCCAACTTCACCTCATAGCATCCATCAGAGTCCCACCTAGAACAAGTTCGATGCATACGCCGGGCCCGACAACATACGGCCCGTTAATCAAAATCACTCGACCCTGGCGATGCCAAGTATCGTCTCAAACTCACTGCATTATATCTTTCCTAACCGCGGCGACTCACACCTGTCTCCAACTGCCTGGGCCCGCCACCGTAGCCACACCCGCGGCAAGGAAAATACACGTCAGAAGACAATTGACGCACGATAGCTCAAACAGCGCCACGAACGGTGCAAGCACAGAGAGATCGATGTTACTTGCGCCAGTAATTAAATCGAGGACAGAGTCAATTCAAGAAACAGGATCCGTAACGGCTTATCCAAGGACCCATACGCTAGCAAGATGAAGTGGCATGAGAAGTGACAAGCTTAACTTGATTGAGATATACTTTAAAAGGTTTGTTGGAGGCTAATTTCCTATCTAAGAGATTAATAGCCCCCAGAAGTTTAAATATAGCAAACAAGCATCAACCCACCATAATCAGTGGCTAAAACCACCCCAAGTAAGATGAATGAAGACATAAAGCCAAAAGCATCGTCGTTGTAAGAGCCAAAGCACAAATGACAAGCCAAAATCAGAAGACGACACAACACTTTACATCAAAAGAAGTTGACACGGCTCCATCTCCACGCCTCAAGGTAAAGCAAAAAGCAGAAATCATAAAAGTTCGTTAAAAATGAAAGCCAAAAGCGTGTCAATCATTGCGATCCAAAAGAGAACACTAAAACTCAAGACAAAAGGTTAACTATAGAAAAAATCGGCACCGCTCAAACTCCCCTCCTCAAACCAAAAGCAACTGCCACGGGCGTAAGGCATCCACCACCAACACGCACACCGACAGTCCGAACCACCAAACAAGCGATGGCCTCCATTACCGGGAAAAAACTGCGATAGCTGCAACTACATTTTGGCTCATTGCGAGGTACCCAGACACACACATCGGTAGCGGCAACTAAATTTTTCTCATTACAGTTACCGATCGATGGTTACACCACACACACTCATACCGATAGTTGATACCACCCACAAGCACAAATAGACCGAACCGACCATGCAGGGCGAAGGGGTCAACCCGCGTCCACAACGCCATGCACTCAACAAGAGGAGTAATATTGAATAACTGAGTAATATTGGAGAAAGGTTACAACCCTGTCTTACTTCCGAAGCACTGCGTCCATTTCATGCTCTTCAAAATGTTCAAATGTTTGTACAGCTAATGGGACTTAACTACGGGATCATCAGTCCCTAAACTTACAAACTACTTATGAACTACTTACGAACTATGACGGTACAAATATCCATGCCCGAGGGGGGATTCGAACCCCCGACCGTAGTGGCCGTGCAGACCGTGACTGGAGCGCCTCAGTCCCCTCGGGCACCGCGACCGGCTCATGCTCTACGGTCGGGGGTTCGAATCCCCCCCTCGGGCATGGATATTTGTGCCGTCCTTAGTCGTAGCTAGTTTATTAGTAGTTTGTAAGCTTAGGGACTGATGACCCCGTAGTTAGGTCCCATCAGTTCTACAAACATTTTAACATTCATGCTCTTCAACTCTAATAACAGGTGTTTGGTTAATGTACAAAATGTAAATACACTCCGTTCCCTATATTTTACCTCCTGATGATTTCAGAAATTGAACAAGTGCATTTCAGTCAACATTGTCAAATGCTTTCTTCAAATCTACAAAAGCTAGAAATGTATATTTGCCTTTCCTTAATCTAAGTCGTAAGATGCAGTATTGCCTCCCGTGTTCCTACTTTCCCCCTAAATCCGAACTGATTATCCCTGAGGTTAGCATCAATTCTTTCCATCCTTCACAATATTGTACAGAACTATTATGAAATGAGAGAGATTTATGATGAGTTTGTCGCCCGCGTGTGTATATTACCTCTAGTGTCAGACACAGAGCCGGCCGCGGTGGCCGAGGTGACTGAGGCGCTTCAGTCACGGTCTGCACGACCACTACGGTCGGGGGTTCGAATCCCCCCTTGGGCATGGATATTTGTGCCGTCCTAGTTCGTAAGTAGTTCATAAGTAGTTTGTAAGTTTAGGGACTGATGACCCCGTAGTTAAGTCCCATTAACTGTACAAACATTTCTTGAATCAGACACAGAGCAGAAATATCTCTGTAGTGACCATTTTGTGTCCTCAACATTAACGTGGAAATGTTAGCCGATATTGGAAAAAATTTACTAATCGCTGACTTTATCTTGGACCTTTTTTGTTCGGTTAAGACGGATGACTATGTCTAAATGGTCCTTTTAGCGACGCTTCCTCAACTTTCTTGTTGCTTCTGTGACACATTTATTTATATATTATTTCATGTTACGTGGTTGCTGCGCGAAAAGGGGGTGGGTCTTCTTTGCAGTCAATGCGGTACAAACGAATGCGTGATGCCGCGAGAGTATGTCGTCGGGATGGGTCTGCGCGGCGAGCAGCTGTGCGGGATCGATGTGTGACGTGGATGCAGTAGGGAGCGTGTAGCACTGGTAGGGGGCAGGCACCCCTCACACAGGGGCAGCGTCCCCAGCCGGCAGCCTGCCGCGGGGGTGGGGGTTCCTGCTACCTCCCCAGTCCCCACGGCCGCCTAACGACATCCACACTCGCGCTTTCCTGCTCCCCAGTCTCTCTCTTGCAACAGGTGACTATGTTGGACGTCCCCTGAGGTGTAATCTGAATCACGAAAACTTATAACTATGCATCTCATCTGTTTAGACGCCATCACACTACTGTCACAATAGGTAAATAAAATTAGAGAATGTCGCAATCATCGGATAAAATTATTAATTGCAGGTTCTGAAAATCAAATCAGTACAAACAGAATGCAGGAAAAATTCGAGTTGGAACTAAACTAATGCAATCTCGAAGCGAATCGTAATATTGGCCAGGCATCTTTTTACGACTGGACGCAGCTTGCTGAAAGCAATGAGTAGAATTTAATGGGAACAGGAATGGGAATTTTGAATTAAAAAATATTTTAAATAAAACTGGGGGGAGGGGGTTATTACAATAAAAATAAGTGCAGTTCACACTTACAGGTCCCTTGTAGAGATTAAGAAGAGGTAACGTCCGTTCAGTATCGCGGTTAAACAACAAAAGACGACGAGCGTTTCCGTTCTATGTTCAAGCCGACTGAAAAAAAAAATGACCATCAGAAACAAAAGTAGTCAAAGGTATACATTAAAGAGAGAACCAGTGATCTCAATACTACCTGCGTGATGAACTTCAGTTATCTGAGCGTGCCAATCATAGACGTTCATATTTAGTTTCTTGTCAGATTCAAATATGACCGCTATGAAGTATTACAAGAAAACTAGAAGAAAATACGTTTAGAATCATCTGTTTTTACGCCAACACACAACTGTTTCACAATTATTACTGTACTTCACGCACCAGTTTTCAATGATAAAATATATCTGTCAACACGACATATTTCGGGACGACATTATCCCATTATCTGCTGCTAGGAAGCATCGTTAAACAGATAAGTTTTATGGTAGAACTTCATAATGGGATAATGTCGTCCCGAGACATGTCCAGTTGACATATTTATTTTATCATTGACAACTGGTGTGTGAAGTACAGTAATAAATAAGTATCTGTGTTAGACAAAAATATCCACGTCTAAGTACGCGTCTAAGTATGCATACACTCTGGTGCATTATTATCACGGACTGTATTGTTCATAAAGAAATACTCTGCTCAATTATAAAAGACTGTCTTTTTAATGTCTGATTCTGTCCTTTGTGGTTGTTTACAAATGTTTTTTACGACTGCGCATCCTTTTATCCTGTGGCCGTAATACTGAAATATGGTGCTTAATGTATATGTAACTAAACTTAAGAATATATTATCTTAAAGCATAAAAAGAAAATGTATGTCTTAATATGTAGGCCTAATTATTTGGTGTAACATTAGACCTGCAGTTGTCCTAGAATGAATAATTTTTTAATGAACGTAATATGTTAATTTTTGGCAGCCTTCTTGCTGCCAACGATTATTTTCATACATAATCCTGACAATTTCACCTCTACAATTTACTGGTGGCTTTCATTTATTATAGATGAAATTTCCGTGGTGTTGACTAAACGTTTTCGCAATATTTAGCCGCAATATTAGTTTTTGGTCACACTAGATTTGTGTAGGCTATGACGCCATAACATATCGATGTATTCTTTTGTCAATATTAAGAATGATTACCAGCATGTCATAGTAACAACTATAAAAAATCGCCTGAGAGTACCGTGTTCTATAAAAAATTCATTTGTGACATTTAAATTATTATAATTTTAAAATAACTTACGCGAATCAAAGATGATACATTTTATTTATTTCATATGTTAAACCCAAACCGTATTTAATATAAAAGTCTTACCCATACTACTCATAAGTACAAAAAGAGACATTTAAAATTTTTAACGTCATATCTGCCCACCACGAATTAGGTTTCCGTACGGATCCTTTAGACCAGTAATAATACTGCAGTAAATAACTACTGCAACCAGCCACAAGATTTTTGTAAATCAATTTAATTCACCGTTACTGGTTTCGGACCTGAGCCCATCACCAGACGGTATTGTTGTTTTCAGATCTACAGTGGTGTCCTAAAATAACGAAGTTAATCTGAATCCATAGGTTACAAAGTTTATCTATCCTAAATATAACAAAGTTTTCTTGCTTATTTGTTTGCACATGAATCAAGATTACATGTATACTTGCACACTGAACGTACTTCAGAGAAAGGTTTTGTTTATAGGAGAGAGTTATGCGTGTTTGTATAGCTCCATGTTGACCTCTGAAGTACACTAAATTCAAGATGGCGGCTTTGTTTATATCAGCTGATCTGATGCACCAAAGAAAGTGACATATTTAGAGATATGTCATACTATAGTGTAACTGCAAAGATAGTTATTCTCATTTTTAAATAAATACAAGTAATTTTACATTTGAAACATGCTTCATGGCCAATGAAGAAACTTTTCTATCAGTTAAGTGTCATCTTTATCGGTTGACATTTTAAAAGCTGTATGAAATTTTGGAGGTACAGTTGGTTTCTTAATTCTAGCTTTTATAATTTCAACCAACAAAGAGGACATTTAACTGACAGAAAAGTTTCTTCATTGGCTATTAGAAGCTGATTTCAAATGTAAAATTAAAAGCATTTATTTAAAAAAGAACGGATGTAATTAACTGGCGATGTAAACATTAAATCGGAGTAACGAAATCAGGAGAGCAAGCCAGAAAGTTAGCTATTTTATTATTGAAGAAATTTAGGTTGGAAACATTACTTATAGAATATGTTGTTAGGGTAGCATCATCGACAATGTTAGTGGAAGCAACAAGATTATTGTGGTTAATATGCATCCAAAGGGTGCAACAAGGGATTAACACGGCCATATGAATTACAAAAATGTTTCAAATTAGATTTAGTATTTGCGAAACGATTTGACTGCATGAGCCAATTTATATATGTACAGTTTAATCGGTTCGTGTGCCAGAGTTTTCGACGCTCGTGATATTCAACGCTTTCACTGACACTTATTCCAGATATAAACTTTTTTTTCTCCTCACAGGGCCGGTGTTGCGCTGACTGCAGTAAAGTTGAAGAGTATGGCCACAGTATTAGAGCAGGTCGCTGTTTTAACTGCAAGAGAAGAACCACACAGCAGCCGAAGCAGGAGATTTGTTGGAATAGTGAGAAATAATAACTGAGAAAATGAGGTAATGCTACGTCTTGCGTGGTAGACATATGAAAAGCGGGTGAAAGGTGACAGAAAAGATTAATTAATACTGCAGATTGAGAATAGTGTTAAGAGAGCAAGCACCAGTACTGCAGTAAAAGTATTACAGATATTATTTACGAAAGATAATAGTTAAATGTTTTCTGTTAAAAGATAATCTTAGAATGCCATTTAATGTTCCATGATTAAGAGTTTGTGAAGAGTATTTCTAGATGCACATTATTCAAGCTGCATTATATATTTAAAAATAAAATAAAATAATCTGTGGTTCCATTTCCAAGGGTACGGCACACAATTTTAATCTACCAGGAAGTTTGTTAATAGTAATGAATTTATAGTTTGAGACTAGAATTCGTCTCATAAATATAGTTTGTGAGCTCTTTCAAGTATTAGAGTTAAAGTAATGAGTGACAATTGCATTTCACAGAGAATGGTTTGTGAGGTATTTCAAGCATTATGTAGTGGTATCAATTATATCTGAGTTTCTATTGCACTTAGAAATGTCAGGTACGATTTATTTATATGTTTTACTGATAGGTGATGTATTTGCAAGACGAGGTAAGTTGCTTTTGTGCAAAGAATCCTCTAAGGGGGATTGTGAGGTAGCATTGATCGTTGAATGCAAGACGCACTCAAATTAAATGACAATTAATTTTTTATAAAGTGCAGTTGGTCACAGGAATTAATTTGTGTCTTTTTTACTCAGTTTCATGGATACAAGAAATTGATACAATCTCTGAGCTATTCTATTAAAGTTATAAAAAGTTTGTATCATCAAAAAGAAGTATTTATTTGGTTTAGCATGCATTTTACAAAACGATAAAAGTTTTGTGTGCGTATTTGTATTGCAGTAATATATAGTGTGTTAGCTAAATGAAATGTTCAAATGTTAGTCTAGATTATGGGACTTAACTGCGGGGTCATCAGTCCCCAAACTTACAAACTACTTATAAACTACGTTATACTAAAGACAGCACAAACATCCAAGCCCGAGGGGGGATTCGAACCCCCGACGGGGAGCGGCCTCGCGCATCGGAGCATGGCACCTCAATCCGCTCGGCCACTCCGCCGCGGCGTGTGTTAGCTCTTATGATTTAAAGTCACCGTTTTCGGTATCTGCTGTGCTGAGTCAAACTGCAGTGTCTGCATTACATTACATGTTAGGTAAGAAAAAAATTGTTTTACGATAATATAAAACTACTGAACAGTAAATGTATATATAATGCCAATGTTTGTTCAAGGTCATACATAACTGATTTTCAACGGAAGGACAAATACTCTCCTTTGTCAGCACATCACTACAGTCGAGTACATAGTTTTTATTTGTTTTTACCTTACTGATATTAAATGAGCAACATATTAATGCTCAGTTAACTAGATCAATTTTGGCAGAATGATTCGTGCATACTTTCAGAAGACAAACTTCGACACTCACCTTCACGTAGCTCCAGTTTCATTCGAGAAGATAAAGCATATACGCTTATCTTTCAACTTCTGCAAGTATTTACAGCAATTTCCCGAAATTAGCTAGCTCACACGACTTGTTAAAGTAAACTTGCCTCAGTTTTTGCTGCAATGTAAACGCTTAGCAAGTGCTTTAAAATTTATTTCCCTAAGTCAACACGCGCCTACAGAAATTAAACAGTTCCGCTGGGAGCTGAACTTCCACAGACCCAAAACGCCTCTGTAGGCCGAGTTGTGAGACGTAGCCCCGAGTGCTGCGTGCATAACTCGAACAGAGAGAAGTGCCGAGTGCAGATCCAGAACACAGGGAACAGTGCTAAAGGGTTGTGACTGTACGTTACTGTCGGCTTAGACCGCAACATCGTGGCTGGCAGGAAATATATGTCTTGGTGTACGTGTCTACATTGGGACAGTATACGCATGAAATCGATATTTAAAAATGTACTGTATAACTCAGCGACTTTGTCAAAGAGTCAAAACATGTGGCGTTAAGTATCAATGTAAATACAAATATGCAATCCCTGAGACGTATTTTCGTCTCGAATATGTCAAAGACATTAACGATAAATCTGAAGCATTGAATTAAAATTTGTATATTTGTATTTACATTGATATTTATACCACCTTAAACAGGAATGTACCAATACGTCCGTTGCGGAGGAGCTATTCCGCTGCACGGAGACCCTTGGCAGTAGTGGCAATGTTCTATGGAACACAGAAGCTGAGTTAAAGTTTGTGACGTGAAGAAAATCGTGCTTAGAATATTCCGAGGCGCCTCAATCGCTAGTGATGCGGTCGTCTAGCGGTAAGACGTCTGTCTAGTAAGAGTGGAGGTTCGGTTCGATTCTCGGTCCAATCACAAATTTCAATTCAATGCTTCAGATTTATCATTAATGTCTTTGACATGTGGCGTTGTCATAGCATCCGTCCAGACCATTAAAAGCAATAACACTAGATAAATGACTATGGTATTAAGCAGTGTTTTTCAACTTTTGAGTTCGCTACCCCACTTCCAAGTAAAAAAAAATTTTGACGACCCCCTCCCCCAACCCTCTGTCACCGCACTGTAACTCAATTATATGTGTGAATTTTCTTCTGTAGAAAAAATTTCTTGTAAAAAAAAGTACAGTATTCCAAATTTTAAAGTTAATTTCCGCAATTTTCGCACTAAGTTCGACAGAAAAATATATGTTGCATGACGAATGTTTCGTGTTGCAGGTAATCACGCCTATCATCCACAACATCTACATCGGATCAACGTCTACGATTCGGCGGCGTGTGAGTGTGATCCTGAAACGGAAGCTGATGTCAATCACATCCTGTTCAGGTGCCACAAATTTGACCGTGAACGTTTGAACCTGCTGCAGACATTGGTGAAGATGGGATATTCCCTTCCCCAGTCAGCTTCGTCCCTTTTATTTACAAAAGACATTCCTGTGTATAAAATCATAATTAAATTTATTAAGACCACTGGAAACAATCTATAAGTATCAAGTGTGTTGGTAATATAAGGTTTTGCTTGTGAATATGTGAAAATGTTCCAAAGTATCTCAATTGTAATATAATGTAGTTTTCGTTTTGTTTCCACTCTCCTATTTTGACTAAATGTACTTTTGTTTCTGTACTTTCTGTTTATTTCCACTGTGTGTTTTAGATTGCCACATTGAGTTAACACCCAGAAGGCCAAATAGTAATAATAATAATAATAATAATAATAATAAATACGGAAGTGAAAAATGCTCGTTAAGTCTCACTGTATAGGCAATTTCTAAAGGAGTAGATTTTTTTTAATTCTCAAAATTACTTATTGCCTCTTGTTGATTTAGCTATCGATTGGTTCCTGAAAACAATATTCAGGCTTTTCGTTTACTCATCGTTAACATAGCGTATTTATTGTAGAAAAAAAATGTCTGTTCAAACGAGAATTGATGATATCAAGGAATTATGTAAGTTTCATATAAAGTAAATTTCAATTTTCTTAGACAATTAAGATATTTCGGGACGACCAAGTACACAGATGTGCACTGCTCTGGTTGTATTATTGTACAGGTTCTTCCGCATTTGACCGCGACCCCCCGAACAAGACTGCGAGCCCCTGGGGTTCGCGACCCACAATTTGAAAAACACTGGTATAAAGGATGCATGTAACCGGTCGATAAATTCTTGTATTAGTCTGTTAATTGTATTTTGGACATGCATGAGACAAACACTAACAAGCACACGGTGCTTTTGACAATGTTGATTAAAATACACGCTTTCAAAATCTGAAGTCATCAGAGGTAAAATACAGGGAGAGTTATTTCCAACTTATAGTAAAGCCAGACCGCAGTTATTAGACTCGAAGGGCATGAAAGGGAAGAATTAGTTGGGAAGGGAGTAAGACAGGGTTGGAGCCTTTCTCCGATGTTCTTCAATTTGTACATCGAGGAAGGAAAGCAAGGAAAAATTTGGAATATGGATTAAAGTTCAGGATGAAGAAATAAAAACACTGTGTTTTGCTGAGACAGCAAAGGACCTGGAAGAGCTGTTGAATGGAATGGTCAGTGTGTTGAAGAGAGCGTATGAAATGAACATTAACAAGAGCAAAACAAAGATAATGGAATGCAGACTTAGAAAATCAGGCGATGCTGAAGGAATTAGATTAGGTGACGAAACAATGAAGGTGGTTGATGAGTTTTGTTACTTGGGTAGTACAATGACATAAGACGGCCGCACTGCAGATGATATAAAATGCAGAATGGCAATGGGAATAAAAGCATTTTTGAGAAAGAGAAATTTGCTAACATCGAACATTAATTTGAGTGGAAGGAAGTCTTTTCTGAAGGCACTTGTGTGGAGAGTTGCCTTGTACTGGAGTGAAACATGGACGATAAACAGTGCGGACAGGAAGAGAATAGAGGCTTTTGAAATGTGGTGCTACAGAAGAATGCTGAAGATTAGGTGGGTAGATCACATAACTAATGAAGAGGTACTGACCAGAATTGGTGAGAAAAGGAATTTTTGTCATACCTTGACTAAAGAAGGGATCGCTTGGTAGGACACATTCTTAGACATGGAGGAATCGTAAATTGATAATCGGAGGGAAGTGTGTGGGGTGAAAATCGCAGAGGGAGACAAAGAGACGCGTATAGTAAGCAGATTCAAATGGATGTGGGTTGCCGTTCTTATGAGAAGATGAAAAGGCTTGCTCAGGATAGAGTAGGGTGGAGAGCTGCAACAACCAGTCTCCGGACTGAAGACCATAACAACAACATAATACTAAACACACTGTTTAATTATATTTCCATGATTTTCTCCTATTTTAAAATGATGTGCATATAGTTATTATAAACATTTGAAGACTAGGGAAGAATTAACGATTAAGTCACATTGTAATAAAAACCAGATAACTGAATTTTAATGTTTGTTACGCTGTATTCCTTATTAGTGACGTAACAGGAAAACGATATTAGCTGTGTAAGTAAACTCAGGGTCTTAACAATATAGTAAATAACTTTAGGAATATCTGACCCATAACAATGTGACAAAACGAAAGCGGAAAAATGATGAATGTATTCCACATTGTTCTCACGTAACTTCCACTTCACGCAAGTGAACGCATAAGTCTTTAAAACACAAGTATCGTAATTTAACACAGGTGCTTTAAACCACAGTTTAAGTATTGCGTTCATCCATAGTGTTGGATTTTCTTATAAAAGTCTTTTGATTCCTCTGTTGTTTGAAGCTCGGTCAGTTCCTGAAAAGCAATACCCACAGAGTTTGTAGGACTTATGTTGCATTTTTAGTACTATTAGTACTAGTAGTAATAATAGTAGTTACTAGAAGTATGTACAATATACAGCAGAAATTGAAACGATACGCCGAATCGGTGAGGACCGGAGATATAATTTTTATCACGGAGTGAATTTCTCTCCCCCTTTTCATCTCTGGCGCATTATGAACATTCCTTTATTATTTTCCGGACAAGAGAGACAACAGCGTTCGACTTCTGTCTGCTCGTATCTTCTGTCCGGTACTGACGTGTATGTGTCTGCTCTGGTCCTCCATCCAAACATAATGTAAGTATAGTGTTCATAATTCAAAAAATAAATGTTCATGTTTTTAAAAAGGAATTAATATGAAAGATTCTTAATTTTCCTGTTGATCTGGCTAAGTAATTTACTAAGAGATGCAATGGGTTTGGATGCCATTGTGAATAACTTTTATTTCGTGCAGACATTTTTGTGAATTTGCTAAATTTCATTGAAATCTATGCCTTTTTATTATGCAAAAACGTTTAGAACCTACAATTACGTTTCCCTGCTGTAATGTTTTAAAACCGAAGTCCGATAATTAAAGAGTTTCAGTTGAATTTATCGGCTGTGCCCTACACTGAAATTTAGCTCATGGACAACTGCATGAAACTGGATGGACTGTGTGATGCAAATCCATCACATAAAGGTGATTTCCCTACATAAATATTTTTATTTCAGGATTATCACCAGAACTAGTTGCTTTAAATAACTAAAGCATGCTTGTAAGGTAAACTCCGTCTCTTTATGATGCAACTGCCGCCAACTTTTCAAATTCTTTAAAATATAATATTTATTCACCTTTTATTCCTCCATTCCGTTCAGTGGAATTATTTTTACTTTTTTAAAATCACAAACCATACTTAGAAAGTTTTCATGTAATCAAATAAAAATAAAATAAAATGATGAAAGCATTATTAACCCCAAACCATACGGTAGTAGCGTTATAACATACTGAAAATCTTTCCATTTTTGTCAAGTACGTTCAAGAGACTGGTCCCCATAGCGAGAACTCCTATTCTGGGAGACTTGAACTCTTATTTTGGCCCTCTGTGATTACCACTGTATCCCACAAACCGTTGTAGCTACCAGACCTCATTGACGTAATGCGTGGAGGATTCCTCTCCATTTTACTTCATTGAGCGGTCTCGAAAGAACAGGTAATCTCCTTTTGTACAATCCCTTAGATGAAAAGAATGATATACACTCTAGAAATATTGACCGCATTCCACAACTTGAAATGGACATCGTGTCCAACGACTGTGACGTATGACGTCATGCCAGTCGTTCGGTACCTCCGTGTGAGTAGTTCGGGACATTAACTCCATATTCTTGTCATACTCGAGATATGAGTGCACTCTTTCTGGAAATGTAATTGTAAATTTTTTCAAGGCGATTGCATACGATCAAAATGTAATTAACGTAACTAAATTCAGTAAAGTTCTTATTTTGGCCAGCGCATGAATTACAGAATATGTACAGTTGATTTACAAAGGGAGACAGAATGTGAAATACAAAATGGTGGAGTATTGATACAACTTCAACTGCAGCTTTCTTTGCTACAGTTTTATCATAACAATAAAATGTGGACTCTCCCTATTTTAAACATGGATCTTAAAGAAATGTATTGTCATCTGACGTTTATAATACACCATATTACTCGATATATTTGGAATTGGCACATTCATTTAAAAATCCATGGGGATAGATTCTTCTTCTTTGCATTTAGCACATCGTTGCTTGCAGAGACGTCTCTTATCATAAAACGTTTGGGCTCTCCTTAAATAAAGTTCATTGTCTGCTTTCAGACTTCTCAGTGTTTTAAGCCAGAATCATTCAATTAAAAAAGAAATTAACAAGCGAGTTCTTCTTGTATTTGAACTTCTTGTGCATTCATGGTACACATCGTTTACATATATCAAATCGTGGATAGCCAAATGAAATATTGTATTATGCAATAAAAATTTTCTTAAGACACCGGACCGTTGGGGTATTTGTCCATGTACATGTGATGGAGCTTCTTTCCATTGAGTTTTTCTGGAAGGTACGTTACAGATGTCTTCTTCAAACAATTGGCGGCGTTGGAGTGACTGAATATGCTCATGAATTTTATTCCTTGTGTCATCGGTCAGAGCATGAGGCCGATTTTTGCGTTTTCCCCATCCGTCTGATACAACTCTATCATATTCTCCTAATTGTTTCTGGATAGTTTGCAGAGTTCTAGGAGATACCCGTGAAGTGCCAGGAAAATTTTATAAGAAACAGGAATTTCCAATATGGTATTATCATTCTTCACTCTTACTTTGTAAGTTTGATCGTGGAGAGTTTCGTTATGACCTTTCCTAGGACGCCTTCTCTGTACAAGTTTCACGTCAGTCATACCACTAAATACATCTGTGCCTCGCGATTAGGTAAACATTGAACTGTTTAATGATAGAACATTTATCAGTTTCCAGGAAGTTTGGAAAGTAGGAGGCGAGGTACTGGCAGAAGTAAAGTTGTGAGGCATAATCGTGAGTCATGTCGGGATAGCACAGTCGGTAGACCGGGCGCCGTGGCTCAGCGCGCCCGGTCAGAGAGCTCAACGCTTTCTGTAATAAAAAAAAGCTGAGCCAAAAACCTCATCGAACGAGAACGAACAAACCCGATCAGCGTCCGCAATGAACAGAACTACCAATAGAAAAAAAAGTCGGTAGAGCGCCCGCGAAAGGCAAAGGTCCCAGATTCGAGTCTTGGTTCCAGCACATAATTTTAATCTGCCAGGAAGTTTCATATCTATCAGTTTCAATCACACTTTCAAAATATTTTAATCTGCACAGTCCTCACCTATTTCATGCGTCTGTACCATCGTTCTTTTCTTTACGCCCGATAATCTACCGTGCCTTTTCTTCGCATTCTGCAATTTTTACAGTAGTTTCACACTTTGTAACTACAGAGAACAGTAACACAACAGTAACACAGCCTCACTAACAATGATACAATCAACAGAGCTTTCATTGCATTCAGTAATGGAACAAAGGAAAAACACCAGCCAGTCATACCAACCAATAGGCTAAAAGATTGTAATCTAGGGATTCAAGAAAATAACATATTTAGCGCCTATGAATACATCACGGAAACTACTTAGAGGCCTCTGCAACATGGTACCGTAGTCCCAAAATCACAAAAAATAAATACATAAATAAATAAATAAATAAAAATATCTTTATTCGCCACAGGACATCATTTCATAAACAGTGTTACTTATTTTAAAAGTAAAACATTACTTATACAACTTTTCACTTTTAAAAAGAGAACGGCGTCTACAATATATTTTCTTATATTAATGCGTAAATGAATATATACTTCTGATAAAATGGATAGGAATTTGGACCCGTTGCAAAAACAATTTTTAAATTTTTTTTTCTATTTACATACTTTGTATGAAATTGTAAACAGTTTTTCATTTTGGAGAAGTAATCATTTACGAAATTTTCTTTATAGAGTTAGTTAAACATATTTTGTGCATTTGTGACTCATGTACAGAAATGTAACGAGTTATCCTTTCTATCGCAGTTGACTAGCTAGCCTCTGTAGACTGACAGAAATATGTTTTCCCACTGTAAAAAAAAGTGGAATAAATGCTCACTCAGAAAATTTGAAAAATATCTTGGTATATCTGCACTGTATTGTAAAAGAAATAATCGCATTCCCTTTCGATACTAAGTATCTAAGAACAACAAATTGTTGGAAACTTTGTACACAAATTGGCACAAGTGTGCTTTCATCTGTATTCTAATGTACAGTAGTACCATGTGTTACCAACTATTCAATTGTATGTGCTTTTATCTGTATTCTTTTTCAGGTATTGACATTTATTAGTGTACTTTGCACTTAAGAACTAAAGTTATACGATTTTTTTTCACCCAACCCAAAGAATTGTAATCACCTTATTACTGTTTTGAAATGTCAACTCATGTACAATGTTGGTATTACTCCGAATTTAACTATCAAATTTTATATTCTTTTTCATATACTCCAACTAATTGTAACTAAATTATGTATTCTACTGTCATGTATCCTTCTTTGATAGAATTTTTGGAATGTCTTATGCTATACTGTCTGCAAGACCCACTCTGCAGAACTGTTGTTCTATAGGCAAGGGATGACGGAAGGTATCTACTCTTTGGCTCCCTTTGTAATACCGGTGTTAGTAACATACCTCTGTGTACAAATTGTGAACAACATTAGTCAGTGTTGTTACACCGCCCCTATAGTAGCATTAGGAGTTCATAGTAAGTAATTGTGTGCAGAGAATCACAGTGTTATCATGGCTTGAACATAGAAGCCAGCCTACCATGCAGTGCAAGTAGTGTTGTTGTTGTTGTTGTGGTCTTCAGTCGGCAGATGGGTTTGATGCAGCTCTCCGCGCTACCCACCTGTACAAGCCTTTTGATCTGAGAATACGTACGGCAACCTACATCCATTTGAATCTGCTTACTGTATTCGTCCCTCAGTCTCCCTCTACGATTTTTACCCCACACACTTCCTTCTAATGCTAAGTGGACGATTCCTTGATGTCTCAGAATGTAACCCACCAAACCTATCCCTTCTCTTAGTGAGGATATGCCAGAAAATCCTTTTCTACCCAATTCCGTTGATCACCTCCTCATTAGTTACGTGATCTACCCATCTAGTCGTCATCATTCGTCTATAGCACCACATTTCGAAACCTTCTGTCATCTCTCTGAACTACTTATAATCCACATTTCACTCTCATACAGTGCTACACTCAAGACAAATGCTTTCAGATAGGACTTTCTAACATTTAAACTAATATTGGATGTCAACAAATTTCGTTTCTTCAGAAACGCCTTTCTTTCCATAGCCATTCTGCATTTTATATCTTCTTCAGCCGTCAGAAGTTATCTTGCTACACAAATAATAAAAATCACCTACTACCTTTATCGTCACATTACCCAATTTAATTCCTTAAGTATCGCCTGATTTTCTGACACTACATTCCATTACCCCCGTTTTACTCTTGTTAATGTTCGTCTTATATCTTCCTTTCAAGACACTGCATTCCGTTTAAATGCTCTTCGAGTTCCTTGCGCGCGGCCGTTCGCCGTAGGGGATTCAAGTACCCCCTCGGGCATGGTTGTTTGTGTTGTACTTAGATTAGTTTAACTTAGTTTAAGTAGTTTGTAAGCTAGAGACTAATAACACAGCAGTTGAGTCCGATAGATTTACAAACATTTGAACTTTTTTTTTCTTTGACAGAATTACTATGTCGTCAGCAAACCGCAAGGTTTCTATTCCCCCTCCATGAATTTATTATCAATGAATATTCATTTAGATGACGATTCTCTTGAAAGGCTTACTCATGACGTTATAAAAGGAATGGAAATATAAAAAATTAAATATAATATTAATCTGTTATGTAACTGTAGAGACATTGTAAAAATTGTGTCTCGTGTATTTTGTATTCTGAAGGATATAAATAATAATCATATTAAGTTTACAAATCGTTGGTTATATTCTTTCAGTAGCTAGTAATATTTTATTCCCCATTCCACAGATTTTTTTAATTCATATTGCAGTTTAGTTGCGGTGTTCTGATTCTTGTGTGATCGTGCTACAATGCTCTTGGTGATCACGATAAAGGAGATTAATTTACAGTGCGTTAATGGAAGTTCATTGTAGCGACAGAGTTTGAAAGGGATTAGTGCACAGAAAACCAAATTAAAGTAGTGATGATAAAATTTTAGGTCCTGTCCATTATAGAGCACAGTACTATTCAGATGCTTTTGTGAAAGTCAAATGTTAGTAACAGTTTTGTGATTTTTGCGTAATCAAAGGGGTCTAGTGCAACTTATTGAAAGAGTCAGATACAAAAGTTCATACGTTCTTCCTGTGATGTATTTCACGATATAGACGTTACTGTGCAATTAGCAAACAGAGTGCTGATGTGTAACAGCAGTGGCGTAACTACGGGGGGGGGGGGGATGAGGGGGATAGAACTCCCCCCACCCAGAACCCAAAAAAAAAAAAAAAAAAAAAAAAATAAAAAAAAAAAAAATAATAATAATAATAATGGAAAGAAAGAAAGAAATTGTATAACAGCAATCTGGTCTAGGTAAAGATTGGAAACTCGGAGTGTTTTACCATAAGCGTTCATTGGATGGGAGTGAATTAATCTTCAACGGGAGTAGTAGATGGTAGTCTGTCTGGAAACTGACTAAAATTTAGCTCCATAATATTCTTCTCGGGTTTCCTGCCGGATCAAAACGTCATCTTGACACAATATTTCGGCGGTCCACCTGGCCGCCATCCTCAGGTGACAGTGCTCTCGGCGAGTCGGTGTACCAGCACTGTCACCTGAGGATGGCGGCCAGGTGGATCGCCGAAATATTGTGTCAAGATGACGTTTTGATCTGGCAGGAAACCCGAGAAGAATATTATGAAGCATTACGCCGGGACAGCCTACGCAGTCACATAAAATTTAGCTCGTCAAGCATATCTATTCCCCCCCCCCCCCCCCCCAAAGCCAAGTCCTAGTTACGCCACTGTGTAACAGTGTTTATCAGAGAAAAAAATTTCAATAATATTCTTCTTTCTCGCAGTTGAATTACTTGAACTAACGGAGGGATGGCATTGTGATACGTGTAGTATGTTCTCCATTCATAATAAACTATTAAATAAAAATATTACATTTTATCAGAGCTATACAACACTAACAGAACATTTGTTTAATCAACATTCAAAGTCTTAAAAGCACACCATACTGACGTAACTCCAATTTCCCTATGACAAACTCAAACACGACGATATATGATGTATATTTCTAATTTCAAGTCCTTGATGTCACCCATATTATAACAAACCTGTTTCACTCCTGCAGACAAATCACGCGGTGCAAATTCGGCGGTAACACAATCGCAGTAATCGTAAATGTGAAGTGCTTCGTGTCTCCAGACATGATTTATTTACGCATGGTAAGCCGAGGCAGTTACCGAGGTAATGGGAAGCAGTTGCCACTAACCAGTGGTAGCTGTGGCGCACTGAACCTCGCGGTATCGATATGTCTAGTACATGCAGCGGAATGAAGGCTGGAGAAAAGCTTTTCAGGTTACTAAAGGACACGGTGGATCAATTCCAGTATACCTCTGCGTTATACGAAAAGGTTTTTTTTAGCCATCTAAACAGGGGTGGGAAGAGCAAACGTTTCTGATATTAATAATGGCTACTTGGAGTAGATGAGGTTCGGCCCTCAAGCTGGATAATCTAAAACTTCCATGTTTGGCTTCTAGGCACAGCTCTAAAAGAATAGTGTATGACAAACAAATTTTCTTCTAACTTCTACTGTTGCAAAATTTACCTTTAATATACATTAAGTCAATCACAGCATTATCGTTAGAGATCTCACAGTTTGAAAACTATATCATTCACAATATTCTCATTAAAGGTTTCCCCTATCATGCAATGTATCAAAATAATTTCACCATAAGCTTCATCATTATTGAGACAGACTCTTTCCTCCCTTTTCATAAATTATCTGTAACACTTATTTCAAAGAAAACGAAACCTCATCTCTATTATACTTTACACACATTCCATTTCGATACGAATTACAGTTCCATTCACTTCACCTTTTCATTTAGCTTATAGCACCATCACTTGTTCGTTATCTTTCATTCGTTATGTCTTAATCTCAGTACATTTCTGATTCCTCGATACATCTAGATGTTTTAGTTTACTTTGTAGTTTGTGTCCTGACCTCTTCTCAATGGACTAATGTTTACTATTAGTTTTTACAGCGCAAGTACTCAGTATATAATTTTGAATGAAATATTGGCATCAAATGTAGCAGAGTTCTGAAACATTACTTTTAGGTTAACGCAATTTCATAACAAATTAATTATTTCAATTTGCGGACCGTAAGGAAATATTCATAATCAAATGAACCGTGAGAATGAGTAGGTGAAATATTTTTCGCATTTTGTGAGCAGGAATCGGTACTATTTTGTCTGCGTAACACGCTGTGTTCACGTATCAGCAGCCCTACATGACACAGATCAAAGTGTTCGTCATTGGTATTGTGACATGATAATAGGGTAGATAAATCATTTCACCCATGATTAATTTTCTATTCGACATGCGACAACCGATTATCAAGTTTCTAAATGTGCTATTGGTTAATGGTCATCTGTCTTAAACAGGGTTAAGCGAAAGATATTCTTCAGACAGTAAACGGGACAGGATGCTAAAGTCAGAAATTCTATGGGTACTGTTAGTTACCTGGGGGTGTTGCTGACAGATCATCTACTTGTACTGTATTTAACTGTTCCGTTGTAACCATTTCCTTAGGTTTAAACTTGTATTTTATTTAATTGTTGCGTTGTAACCGTTTCCTCAGCTTTAAATGAAGCGCACTGCGTTTGAAGGTCGTGTATCGGAGCCTCAGGTTGACAATCCTGCTGCTAGAATTTAGATTATGTATCACTGGATTGAACTCCTCACGTAATACCTCTTCCTCAACATGTCGGATGTCATCATTGACGCAATTAACTGGTTCTTCTCTAAATTTATTATTGTTTTCCTCAGCCTTTTCAAACCACAATAATAATTTTTATTGTCTTCTTTGAGGCTTTCAAACTGTGATTTAGCGTTTTATTTAATAGTTTCAAATTGTGATTTAGTGTTTTCAAATTGTAACTTATTGTTTCCTTAGTTTTTTTAAAAAAGTTTTCCTCAATGCTTTCCTCATATCTTTTAAACTATGGTAGTAGTTACTGCATAAGTTGTTCGTTTTTGATTGATAGCTGCAGGTGCGAAACCTAATATCTTGAACTACAGAATTTGACTGTTGACTGTGTTGCTGCCGAATTACTGCTAACTGCAGATTGTTTGGCCGCATTGTCTTGTTCCCTATTTGGTGATGACGAGTTGTTATGATCAGTAATATCAACTGTTGTCCTGTATGTTTCAATTATGTTAATATCTTGATAGGGTCTCTGTTCCATTTTCCCTTCTCTGTCTACAGTGCTATCAGAAATTTAATTAACTACAACTTTTGATTTGTTGAAGTGTCTCTTGGCATTTTTTTATGAATTCACAGTCACTTGTCAATAGAAAATTTCACATATACTGAGAAACGTATACAGTGTTTCCCATTTATCTTGACCACCCTAAATAACTCTTTGTCCCGATGCAAATTACAAAATGTTTCAAGCACATGTTCTTTAGCCTTCTTTGTAGGTTTGTCTTTTAACAAAGATATGAACAGCTTACTTTTTAAATGCGACCCTGTATTTTTTATTCGATAATTCACATCCACTTCTAAAGACTTATTCAAAAATTAAACACAACGTTATTAATTACATACCACAACATTCACTTTGAACCCTGGATCAAAAACTCGCCGCGGCGGAGTGGCCAAGCCCAGTGAGGCGCTATGCTCCGATTCAAATGTTCAAATGTTTGTACAATTTATGGGACTTAACTACGGGGTCATCAGTCCCTAAACTTACAAACTACTTATGAACTAGCTAAGACTAAGGACGGCACAGATATCGATGCCCGAGGGAGGATTCGAACCCCCGACCGTAGTGGCCGTGTAGACCGTGACTGGAGCGCCTCAGTCCCCTGGACCACCGCGGCCGGCGCTATGCTCCGATGCGCGAGGCTGTTCCCCGTCGGGGGTTCGAATCCCACCCCCCCTCGGGCATGGATGTTTGTGTTGTCTTTAGTATAAGGTAGTTCATAAGTAGTTAGTAACTTTAGGGACTGATGATCCCGCAGTGAAGTCCCTTAAGCTTCACAAACATTTGAACATCAAAAACTCGTTGACTTGCTGCAATTGTCAGAAAACAAATGAAAACCAAGTACATAATATAAAACTGACTTTGACTTTACTGTAGCATTGCCCAGAACATTCAAAGGTGATCAAAGTAGTGACCTAGACACCGATACACTGGTGTACTCGTTGAATGAAAGAATTATTTACTGATTCCAGTGTTGCCCACTGAAGAGAATTGCAAGCAAGTATGATATGTTCCTGCAGGTCCTCTGGAGTTGTTGGAATATCGCGATCTGCACGGCCACTACGGTCGGGGGTTCGAATCCCCCCTCGGGCATGGATATTTGTGCCGTCCTTAGCTAGTTCATAAGTAGTTTGTAAGCTTAGGGACTGATGACCCCGTAGTTAAGTCCCTTAAATTCTACAAACATTTGAACATTTGAATATCGCGATAGACAACGTCTGCAATCCCCAAAGAAAAAGGTCCAGACGATTTAAATCAGGAGACCTAGCAGGCCAAGTAACCGTTCCTCCTCGGCCAATCCAACTGACAGGATACGTTCGGTTCAGGACACGACGTGCACGCAAGGCATTATGTGCTGGACAGTGTTGGTATCACATAAGCGTTCTGGTTGCTAGCGGCATTTCATCCAGAAGTGGAGGAAGAATTCGTCTGAGGAAGTTGGCATACACTGTGCCGTTTAGACTACCATTGATGAAATAAGGGCCAATAATTGTAGTACCAGGCATCCTACACCAGACGGTAACTTTCCGTTGACGCTGATGTTCCACCATGTTCTTTTCCTTGCGTATGAGTCACATTTTCGTTCCTAAATTTATACTCCCGGAAGCAGGGACATGAATTTCCTATTTCATATATACTGGCTGCCCTGTCCCTCCTACTATGGAGACTGTTCTTCCACATTCTATGATTTACTTATGTACTGGATGTGTTAGTGCACTGAGACGCATCTGCAATCGAATGATCTAATATAATTCCTTCAGCATCGCCTGATTTTCTAAGACTTCATTCTATTATCCTTGTTTTGCTCTTGTTAATGTTCATTTTATACACTCTCTTCAACTGCCCTTCCAGGTTTTTTGCTGACAGAATTACAATGTCATCAGTAAAAAGCAAATTTTTTAATTCTTCACCCTAAACATTAATCCCTATTCCAAATTTTTCCTTGTTTGCCTTCACCGCCTGCTCGATATACAAATTGAATAACATCGGAGAAAGGCTACAACCCTGTCTTACTCCCTTCCCAACTAACGCTTCCCTTTCATGCTCTTCGCGCTTAATAACTGCTGTCCGGCTTTTGTACAAGTTGTAAATAACCCTCCTTTCCCTGTATTTTACCCCTGATGACTTCAGAATTTGAAAGAGTGTATTCCAATCAACATTATCAAAAGCTTACTCCAAATCTACAGAAGCTAAAAATGTAGGTTTACCTTTCCTTAATCTTTCTTCTAAGATAAGTCGTGAAATGAGTATTGCCTCCCGTGTTCCTACGTTCCTCCTGAATCCAAACTCATCTTGCCCGAGGTCAGCTTCTACCAGTATCTCCTGTAGATAATTCGTGTTAAAATTTTTCAACCATGACTTATCAAACTGATGGTTCTGTAATTTTCACACCTGTCTGCACCTGATTTCTTTGGGATGGGGATTATTAAATTTTTCTTAAAGTCTGAGGGTATTTCGCCTGTCTCATACATCTTACACACACGGTAAAACAGTTTTGTCTCTCTCCCAGAGACTTTAGTAGGGAATGTCATCTACTCCCGGGGCCTTTTTCCGACCTAGGTCTTTCAGGGCTCATCTCTCAGTATAGTGTCTCCTATTTCATATTCATCTACTTCCTCTTCCTTTCCTACAACATTGTCTCTAAGTTCATTTACTTTGTAGAGTTCCTTTATGTACTCTTTCCACCTTTCAGCTTTTCCTTCTTTGATGAGAAGTAGTTTTCCATCTGAATTCTTGATATTTGCTAACAGTACTTAAAATGGAGGTGACAAGTGGGTCTCGCTAATTTAAAAAAAAAGGGAAGTGGACTGTAATGACCCTTAGTAGTATAATTGCCTCAATAAGCATGCATACAGTATCTACGTGGCAAATTTAAGCTATTTGTTGTAACTACACTAATAAGTCCGTAACCGTGGAACAGAGAGATGACGCGGTTCTTATAGTCTTTACTATCGTACGAAATCAACTTACACTGTTAGCAAGGTGGAATATGTCACGGAAAACAGATGTTTCGACTACGAGAAGCGAAGACGCCATATTCTAATTGTGAGAATTGTAGCGCCGACAGCAGTCACTACCTTCGTAGTAAATGCAGGCCTTATAGCAGAGCTGACGGGATGCGGGAACACAATCAAATGTTTCATTGAGTCGGTGTGCTTGCGAGCGTGTGTTTATTGTTGTTTCCTGTTTTTTTCTATTGGGAGATGGGGAGGTGCCTAGAACCTTTTGTGTCTCGGCCTGCAAATCTAATTACTATAAAGAGGAGTATACTCCAGTGTTTTCTTTTCCTTCTGACCATAAATGGAAAAGGCGTTATGGATAAAAAATAAATTCGTGCGTAAAACATGTCAGCATAACGTATAGAAGTTAGAATATGTTATGATTGTTGTGATAAAGGACACAGATGTTTGTATTCAACATTTTCACCAGTATCACATTAATCAGGAAATAGAGCAACTCGACCGCGTACCGAAGGTAATTATCAGTAGTTTCAGTATTTTGTATGGTACAAGCACGGGTATTGACGACGTACCTTTCTTTTGAAAGTTCCGTACCTAGTCGCTCTCGAAAAAATTCGGATCAGTGCACTCACCCAAAAGATCGAAGGAAAGCTCACAAGAAACGCGTAATGAACAAATATACAGATTCACTCGTTGAAGACTACGTTTACGGTTCACAAGAGATTACGATTAATATAGGCAAATTATAAAGCACGGCCAATTATAAAGCATGATGATCGATTATACTTAGTAGAATTTAATCATCGCCATTCCATTTGAAAACTGTTAACATTGAACAATAATTTAGAAACGTGTATAATTTGTGACATTGCAAACAAAGAAGTACTAGGTTTCATGAATGCTGTTTTTGGACCACAACGTCTTTGTAATATGTATGCTAAACAGGAAAATTTGTTAACAGCTACAGAAATATTGAGGGTAAAGAAATTATCATTAAGGAAAAAGTATGTAGAATTCAAATAACTGAATGTATGAAGAAAAATGAAGATGATGATGGTATACTACTAGGCCGTAAGTTCATAAGTGACCAGCTGCAAATCCTTACATCTAAACATCTGAGGTGGTCTTTAGAATGCTTTTTAATACTTGCAGTCTTTTTCTGTTCATTGTCAGCTGCATACAAATTCTTCTGAAAGCTGAAAATTGATCTGTAACATTCACATTATTTATAAAACTTAATTTTTTATGGATTCTTACGTCACTTCTTGGTAGAAAAATTCCATTTTTCGAGTTAAAGCGAATGTATTGTTTTTTTTTATTACTTCATTGCAGTTAGTCACTCAAAAACAGGTTTTTAACCCGAAATATAAAAGTTTAATTTATCCGGTATAAAAATACTTGAAAACTAAACACGAAGTCCTTGAACCACATGGTTTTTCCATTTCTTTTTAATGTCTGCGTTTATGTGTGTCTGATGTATTAAATCGTACTCTAACAAGAAAATTACGAGGTAGTGTAACGTAATGAACGTATATCCTATGAATTACTAACAGATAGAGGTACAAAAACCGTCAAAACGTACGACTGCATACGAATCGGCCGCCTCAGCATACACTCAAAGCATGACGTCATCAAAGCTATGCAACGGCCTTTGTAGCATTACATTAAATATTTTCACTAAAATTATATCTGCGACGCTTGCCGCTTGCGTGTCCGTTCTCACCATGATCTCTGTACAAACTTGATGTATAACTGGTGTCTGAGCATAGAACTACAGCGTGCATGCACATTCAGATGTTTTCTAAGCGTTTTGGCATTGTCCAGCATGTTTAGATTTGGCATAAGAATTTCCATCATTTATTACGTGACAAATAATTGCTTGGTTACCTATTGATTTGAAATTTATGTCAATACGCGATGTAACAAGTTAATAAATCTTGTGTTTGTAGAGCTTATGGGACAACTACGGGGTCATCAGTCCCTAAACTTACAATCTACTTATGAACTAGCTTATACTAAAGATGGCACAAACATCCACGCCCGAGGGGGGATTCGAACCCCAGACCGCAGCGACCGTGCAGACCGTGACTGTCGTGCCGCAGACCGCTCGGCCACTGCGGCCGGCTAACAAGTTAATATGGAAGCCTAATATAAACGTATTTTTTCTCGGTTTTTTTTTTTTTTTTGGTAATACTTCATAGCAGCCATATTCGAATTGACAAGAAAATGTAAATATGAACGTCTATGGCTGGCACGCTCAGATAACTTAAGTTCAAAATGCAGGTAGTATTGAGATCACTGATTCTCACTTGAATATATACCTCTGACTACTTTTGTTTCTGATGGTCAATTTTTTATCAGCTGGCTTGAAGAGAGAACGGAAGCACTCATCGTCGTTTATTGTTTAACCGCGTTACTGAACGGAAGTTACCTCTCGTTACTCTCTACAAGGGATCTGTGAGCTCCACTTTTTTTCAATTGTAATAACCCCCTCCCCCAGTTTTATTTAAAATATTTTTTAATTCAAAATTCCCATTCCTGTTCCCATTAAATTCTACTCATTGCTTTCAGCAAGCTGCGTCCAGTCGTAAAAAGATGCCTGGCCATTATTACGATTCGCTTCGAGATTGCATTAGTTTAGTTCCAACTCGACTTTTTCCTGCATTCAGTTTCTACTGATTTGATTTTCAGAACTTGCAATTAATATTTTACTCCGACGAAGTGCGATATTCTCTAATTTTATTCACCTATTGTGACAGTAGCTTACAGCGGTCGTGAAACTTTGTTACTCGAAGCGTAAAATAACAAAGCATGGATTTACGGCGGGAAGTTAAATTTCCATCACTGTTACAACACAAAACAATGTCTACAGCTGATCTAGATTTCATCCGGCATGTAAAGGTAATTTTTCGCCTACTTTTTTTTTGTAGTGTCGCTATCGGGTGTTGTCTTATCATTAATAATAACAACCGCTATTTTTTTCATGCCGCTTTAATTCATGCTCTGTTCTCATTCATACTCTTTAAAAATTTAATCCTTGCAGCTATTCCAAAATCCATATCATTCCATAAGCGGTATTTAATCCAAATCTTTACAACATCAAACAAAAACGAAAGTCATTGTTAAGTGGTATATTACGCCTATGGAGAGCGATCGAAAATTTATATAAAGCACACTTACTTCAGCCAAGATCGCTAATTTATTTAATTTGCTTCTTTTTACCGGTTTCAATAAACTATGTCATCATCTTCAGAAATTTTTTTTTTACAATATCCTCCTATTTTAATAAAATAAAGACTTACTTCTGAAAATGTAATATAAGTAAAAGAAGTGTGTCAAAAACACACTCAATTGTAAAGTGTGCAATGCAGATGACGATCGACTTTGGTGATGCAAATTTTAATCGTTTGGCATTATTCTTTTACTTATATTACATTTTCACAAGTAACTATTTTATTGAAAATAGGAGAACACTGTAAAAAAAATTCTGAAGATGATGATATAGTTCATTGAAACCAGTAAAAACCCAGCAAATTAAATAAATTTGCTATCTTGGCTGTAGCAAGTGTTCTTTATACAAAACGAAAGTAACATTTCCACTTGATTTCACCAATTTTGCAGTGCCAAAGTGAATTTAAAATACTGTTGAGAAGCTAGGACGAGCAGTAGCATCACTTTTAGTTGACTTCTTTCCGTAACTCCTCGTCGCAGTTTCCTTCTGGGCAGTTCCGTATGTTTCCTTTGCTGTGATATCCGGTCCAACTAAGCAAGTGAGGCCCTCGTTGGCTTTTGCCACCGATCACCCAAATTGTTATTGCGTGTGCGAGTGTGGCCTGTCTATGTGTGGGAAGGATTTTCTAGGAATGCGACGGACTACTCGTGCGTAGATGAGTGGTTGGCTACACTCCCATCCGTCACTGATAGCGACGCACGTTATCTGCAGTCAGGTGATACCTACCGGTGGCCCTGGATTAATTGCGTCATCAGTCTTGGCCCGTTACCCGACAGATAAGATAAGCCGCTGGGCACAGACGGCAAGCACCAACTCCTAACGGCTCTAAGGGAACTCCCACAAGTCTTAGCTCCATTACCGTCAGTGGACTTCATTTATTATTCACGGAATATATGACATCAACTGCGATACGGCAACGCTGAAAATGTGTACCCAGCCGGGATTCGAACCCGGGTCTCCTGCTTTCTAGGTTGTTGCGCTGACCCCTACACCACTGGGGACACCGTGTACACCGCACCTGCAAGGACTACCTAGGCACGCCTCCCGTCAGATACAAATTCCCAGTTTCGCCCTGCCCACAGTACTCAAACTCGTAGTTATGAAACTAATTCCCGTAAGATTAAGGGCCTCAAACTTGCCCACCCCTAACCACTAACGATAGGATCATTGCCCGTCACCGGCATAATTATATACATAAATGTGGCGTCTGTTCCGAAAGAACAGACGTCACTTGTGATCCTGCAGTTGTTATTATTTATTAGGACTTCATTTAGCCGCGGTGGGTGGTCGTGCACTCTAAGGCGACTTGCTGCGGAACGCGCGGTTGCTCCCCTTCGGAAGTTCGAGTCCTCCTTCGGGAATATGTGTGTGTGTGTGTGTGTGTGTGTGTGTGAGTGTGTACGCTTACAGCAATTAAGTCCCATAGATTTACAATCATTCATTTTTGAAACTTGTATGTTTATATAAAATACAATAAAGAATTATAAAATGATTTCCAATCCATGGTGTACAACAGCAAATCAGTTAGAATAAATATTCCTTCAAACCGTCTTGATTGCAAATTTTTTTTATTAGTTAATGACGCGTTTCGCCCTTTAGCAGGGCATCTTCAGATTATTTGCGTGACAGAATTTACACAAAATTACAAGGCGGAATTACAAACGGTTATAATGGTACAGCCGCGGTGGAATAGCCGAGCGGTCTAAAGCGTCTCGCTGCGGAGCGCGCGGTTGTTCGTCGTGGAGGTTCGAGTCCTCCCTGGGGCATGGGTGTGTGTGTTGTCCTTAGGTTAGTTTACCTAGGTTTAAGTAGTTTGTAAGCTACGGACTGATGACTACGCAGTTTGGTCCGATAGATTTACAAACATTATATTATATATAATGGTACATTTTCAAATACCTACATAAATTATAAACTTCTGTCCTGCTTAATAACCTCCCTTTCGTTACATTTGTATTCAGATAGCTAGATTTCACCCGTCCCGTCTTATACATCGGCTTCCTATGTCACTCCCTACCCACATTCCCTTAGTCTGTACAAGTCAGCGGAGCTGAACACCACGCCCGCCCACCGCCCGTGAGCGCAATTGTAAGCATGGGCTTATCTTGTGTCATCAGAGACCACCGCTTCGATTAAGGTAATCTTAAAAATCGGTTTTATGTTTCTCACATCTTTACCGAGTATGTTCCAATTGTAATTCGTTGTTACCCGAACATTTGTAGGACCACAAGGAAAACCAAAAGACATTCCAAGAAAAGAGAAACACCGCAATAGCAACTTACGGTGTCACACCACGGAGAGCGCATTGTAAGCTTTGTTTATCATTTATACTATCTTCTTAACACAAAATAAGCCCATGTACCATTATAACCGTTTGTAATTCCTTGTAATTTTGTGTGAATTCTGTCACGCAGATAATCTGAAGATGCCCTGCTAAAGGGCGAAACGCCAGTACTGTGAATGTAAAAACTTATCTGAATGTCTGAACATCAAGTAAGAGTCAATATTATAATTAATAAGCCTGGCATCGACTCATAGCAATGAGTATGGCCCTGTTAATGCGCTCAACTAGCAGAATACGAGTCTGGCTAAACAATGAATTCCATGTCCGGTTTTAGCTCAAGTTATGATTCGTTAAATCAGAGAGACAAATTATTCATTAATTAAATTAAATACTGACCAATGTTTGACACAAATTTGATATCCAAAACCAAATGCGATCATTGGTGGAGTGATGGACAATCTCCAACAGTGACTCATAGTAGCGGAATGACGTAATATGACACAATAAAAACACTAAAGTTGACAATTATGTGTCTGTTAATTAATTAAAGATTACTACTACACAGACTGAGCATGACATCTACTCGTAGAATGACGAACTATAACAGTAGGCGATAGCGATGAAAGGAATTTGTAGCCTACAATCTATCATAGAGTAGAAACGTCTAAGTCGATAATTGTGTGATTAACTAATTATTTACAGTACAGATCAAAGTTTAGTTTATTAAATGCCAAGACTAAGTATGGATTAGATGACGAGCTTAACAGCAATTACTGTGTGTACAGACATCTTCTGATCTATATTAACAAACTAATTATTGTGTTGTCAGCAAGTGGTGTAATTAATATCTGTATAAAAAGGCACGTTACACAATAGACACGTAATACCGGTAGCTACCTAATAAGTAAGTTGGTTACGATTCCTACAACTGAATATGACTGACACATCAAAACTGAACAATACGCAAGTGGTGTAATTAATTTGGTATGTCCAGTACTTACCACGATTGGTAAAAAATAATGGTAGGTACCTGATAAATTGCTGGCCGCGGTGGCCGAGGGGATTGAGGCGCTTCAGCCACGGTCTGCACGGCCACTACGGTCGGGGGTTCGAATCCCCCCTCGGGCATGGATATTTGTGCCGTCCTAGTTCGTAAGTAGTTCATAAATAGTTTGTAAGTTTAGGGACTGATGACCCCGTAGTTAAGTCCCATAATATTTACAAAAATTTGAACATTTTTGAACCTGATAAACTAGTTGCTTACGATTCTTCTATCAAAAATAACTCACCTCTTATCCGAAGACAGTAGCCGAAGACGGCAGCTTCTTGCAACACATTAATGATGAAATATAAATAAATCTGAAACTTGTATCTATCCTACCGTTTAAAAGTTACAGCGAAAAATAACTTGGGGATAATATCTTTCAGTTTACACAAAAAGGGTGTCATAAAGCCATCTTGAATTAAAACAAAGTTGTAATTTATGATGATGATTATTATTATAGTTACCTTATCAACACGACCATTACAAAAAATACAAAAAATCAAAATCAGAATTATTAAGAATCCTAAGGGCTTACAACAATACGCAGTCTATAGCTCTTAACCAGCGCCTAACTCCGTCCGTCCACTTCCACTCACTCCAACTCTCTGTCGCTACTCACTGCCTTCTACTGAACAGTTCATATAATAATGTCTTTGGCTAAACGGACAGAACAATGCTGCCACCCTTCATTTTACTGTACTTTTTCCTTCACTTTTTGCTTCCAGCGAGTTTTTCTGCTATTTATTACTGTTTCATTGTGGGATTACTGGGTGGACGGTGTATCGTCAATTTAATGATCCCTTGGATTTTTATTTAAAAGCAGTTTCTTTACCTTCGGTTAAGACAGCGATGTGAGCTTTATGTTACAAGTGGTTCTTTTTTTCGTGATGGCGCGTGTTAGATGGGTTTAAGGGGAAGTAGATGAACCCCCCCCCCCCCCCAAAAAAAAAAAAGAAAATTAAATATATACAGATATATATTGTTATGCTCTTCAGCGCAGAGACTGGTTTGATGCAGCTCTCCTATCTACTTCGCCCAGCGAACCCCTTTATCTCCTCATAAGAACGGCAACCTACATCTATCTGAATCTGCTTACTATATTCGTCTCTGCGACTTTTATCCCACACACTTCCCTCCAATGCTAAACTCACGATTCCTTGAGGTCAGATGGTGTCCTACCAATCGATCCCATCTTTTAATCAAGGTATACCACAAATTCTTTTTCTTCCCAGTACTGTTAGTACCTCTTCATTAGCGACGCAATCTACCCACCTGATCTTCAGCATTCTTCTGTAGCACCACATTTCAAAAGCGTCTATCCTCTTCCTGGCTAAACTCTTCATCGTCCACGTTTCACTCCCGTACAAGGCAACACTCCACACAAATACCTTCAGAAAAGACTTCCTTACGCTTAAATTAATATTTGATATTAGCAAATTTCTCTTGTTCAAAAACGCTTTTCTTACCATTACCATTCTGCATTTTATATCCTCTGTACTACGACCATCATATGTTAATATACTGTTCAAGTAACAAAACTGATCTATCACCTTTATTGTTTTGTTATCTAATTCCTTCAGCATCACCTGACTTTCTAAGACTACATTTCATTACCGTTGTTCTGCTCTTGTGAATGTTCATCTTATAAGCTTAACACACTATCCATTCCGTTAAATTGCTCTTCCAGGTCCTTTGCTGCCTCTGACAGAATTACAATGTCATCAGCAAAAAAATGTTCAAATGTTTGTTAAGCTTATGGGACTTAACTACGGAGTCATCAGTCCCTACACTTACAAACTACTTATGAACTACTTACGAACTAGGACGGCACAAATATCCATGCCCGAGGGGGGATTCGAACCCCCGACCGTAGTGGCCGTGCTGACCGTGACTGGAGCGCCTCAGTCACCTCGGCCACCGCGGCCGGCGCCATCAGCAAAGGGCAATGTTTTTATTTCTTCACCCTGAACTCGTAATTCCTTCTCCAAATTTCTCTTTGCTTTCCTTCTTCTAAAATACGTTGTAAGGCGAGTATTACCTCCCGTGTTCCTACATCTCTCATGAATCTTCCCTGAGGTCAGCAACTGCCAACCTTTCGATCTCTCTGTAAATAATTCGTTATATAAGTGACTAAAAATGCGAGTAAAATAATTGGGTTAGAAATGCAGCTTCCTAAAGTTTCAATTCCACAACCATGACTTGTGAAAGACTCAAATATGACTTACCTTAACGTGTGCACTAATTTTCTTTTCGTCTATTTCACTCGATCTTCTTTACCAGATTCTCCTTCCCTGTCGCTTTCACTGTGTCTCTGCTTTTGTTTTTATCCCATTATCCTTCTCTCACATTGCCACTGTCTCTTTCTTCTTCACAGACTGTTGTCAGTGTCTTCCATCGCCATTGTCTCCTGTCTCCACCAGTTCTTGCGTATGATTTGCTTTGGCTTGTATTTCCTAGACCAGGGAACTGTGAGGAGGGGAATGAGTAGAAGAAGTTTCTGTTAAAGTTAGCAGGTATGCGGGAAGCAGACCTCCAAAGCACACGTGCAGTCTTCATTCATCCATTTCCGCTGTCTCCCCTTTCCAGCTGCTAGAGTGGCGGACTAAAGCTCTCTGAGGCCCGGGACGGCAAAACATACTGACGCCCTCCGTCCACTTGGAAAATGATGTACTACAAGAAAAGAAAAGGGAACTTTCGAGATTTCGAGCCTCCCCCTCCCCCCGCCCCAAGTCGACAGGCCCGGTGCGACTTGCCCATCCGCCCCTCCTTAGACCGCCACTGAGCTGTGAACTGTTACGCGGCGCCAACACGGCTGCGCCGCCTGCAGCTCATACAGAACAAGGTACTACGCATCATTAGCAACGCTCCACGATACACACGCACCGTGGATCTTCACAATGAATACCGCCTAGAGCGCCTCTCGGTGGTATTCAAGAAACTCGCCACACGACTGTACAGAAACTCGAGACACTCGAACAACCCCTTCATCCTACGCTTGGGGAACTACGATCACAACCATAGGTGGAAACATAATCGCCCAAAAACACTTCTCCTCAGAGACTAAGCACCTACGGTCGTAGGGAACACCATCTCACAAACACGACGAACATGGCAAACCCCTGCAGAACACAATCTGACTGGCAATGCCAGCTGAGCCCACAGCCGACCTACAGGCAAAGCAGGGAAACCATATTCATCGCACTAAACACAAACAAACCTAAACAGTCCCGCACACTTAGCCAGTTCTATGACCGAACTGCCTAACTACCATGACAAATTTGGCTATGTTACAGGTATTCTGCCACAGCCGATGTTAACGGGTAAACTGCCGCAGCCGTCCCAGGAGACTTCATTGGAGCTCAGCTGCAGCAGAACCTCGCATCAAACGGACTGATTCTTTATGACGAACCTAGTAAAGTTAACGGTGCTGAGAAAATACCCATTACTAACATTACCAAACCTTGCATGATCTGTCGCAGATAGCATACCGCTACTGTCCTTCATACCTACCCCACTGTCGCAGAGTTTTTTTTCCCTTGGCTCTTGCCTTGGCACTTTGTTTCCTCTGCCCTTACATACCTTCAGCCTTCGCATACCTTTCGACCAATTCTATCTCCAGATGCACCGTATTAATGGGTGATCGTGCCCACACGTACGGATAACATCGCGGTTCCCACATCCAATGATCCACCTTAACAAACTAACCTAATTACAGAGGTGACAGTAGAACTTTTGTGATGATCACCACGTTGGTGTGGGCGTGGAGGGGCCCCATCCTTGCTAACTATCGCCAACCATTTATCTTTCTTTGCTGCCACTCTCTCCGACCGTTATTGTTTTCTAGAGTCCGCCCACAACATGATTTGCGGTCTAAACCTAAACCGTAGCCGAATATTTGTTTTCTAATTTCGGCCGAAAACGTAACCGAAGCCGAAACTTACTTAATGGAGTTAAAATTTCGGTAAATTTACGTTATAACTAGTTTTACAAAGTTTTGCAAATTCTCCTCCCTTTACGAAGCCTTCTTGAGTGTGTGTAAGCATAACCAGGAGTCGTTAGAAGATGACATTGGAGACGTACAGACTTACTAGTTCTAAGCTTTCCATCCTGCAGTTGCGAATGTTAAGCCAAACACAGCTTAAATTGGAGTTGTGAGCCAGTGCATACGATTAGCTCGTACCTGTTATTAGTGATGCTATGTCGTTTTCCCACACAGTTCTCAAAGCCCTTTGCATAAAAAAAGTGCAAAGCAGAAGAGCTGAAAATATACTGTTTCGGGCAGGTATTCTCCTCAAAATAATGTCCGGGATCCCAGAGTTAGGATTCGTTTTTTGCTGATGACACTATAATGGAGAAATAACGTTTACCCTATATCCTAACACATATATAAGCAACATTGTGGAGCACGCCAACTCATTGTCATTAAACTTTGAAAAGACTTATTATATGCAGTTAAGAACATGTAAGAGATTTCCCGCCAGCATATGCATTAAGTATGAAGAAGAGCAGATAGAAGAGGTTGACAGTATTAAATTCCTCGGATTACAGCTTGATAATAAATTTAGTTGAGAGGAGCACACCACAGAATTGCAGAAATGACTCAACAAATCAGTATTTTCAGTACGAGTGTTATCAGACGTAGGAGATATAAAAATAACAAAGCTGCATACTTTGCTTACTTTCATTCCATAATGTCATATGGTATAATATTTTGAGGTAACTCTTCAAGTCAGTCAAAAGTCTTCAGAGTCCAAAAACGTGTAATACGTATTATTTGTGGAGTAAATTCACGGACGTTCTGTAGAAGCCTATTCAAAGAACTGGGTATATTAACTACTGCCTCTCAGTATATTTATTCCTTAATGAAATTTGTCATAAATAATATATCCCTATTCCCAACAAACAGCTCAGTTCATACATACAATACTAGGAAGAAAAATGATCTACACAAGGACTTAAAAGCACTTACTTTAGTTCGAAAAGGTGTCCACTACTCAAAGACACACATTTTCAATAATTTACCATCAAGTATAAAAATATAGCTACAAATAAAGATTAGTTTAAGAGGAGCCTAAAAGACTTTCTAGTGGCCAACTCCTTCTACTCTATTAGTGAATTTCTAAATTGTACCAAATGATGCATGTATCGGTATTCATACTATATTAGTATTATTATATAATTATATAATCAGCTAAAAAAACTCTTAAAATGTATGTATCTGCATTTATATTATTGGTATCATCTATTATTCACCTTGTAAATTTTGTTTCTTGACATGTTCCACATCCACAAGGATCCCCTTAACATGGATCTACGGAACGAAATACTAATCTAATCTAATCTAAACGATCACTGCATGACAGAGTCAGATTAGCTTCTGTAATCCCTCGTACATATGTTGTAAAGTTTCATTTGGTTTTGTATCTCTTTGTATACATCAGCTTTTTTCATTTGTTTATTACCCTCATTAGATGTATGCCAAGTAAAGTTGTTTTTCTATAGGGCTGATGACTAATAAGCTTCGCTCTTGTCATTAAATGAACTTCAATCAGTTCGAAAAATAACATCACAGTGCCTACAAACAATATGAATGTTGCCAGTGTAAATGAACGCAAACAGGAAAAGCTGTGATCACATGATTAGTGTTTCCTAGGTTATTACCAAAGCCCCTCGCTTTCAAGGAAACACATTAATACAACTTTTCAGCATAAGAATATGATTACTCGTTCCATTAAGTGCAATACTGAATACGTTAGATTGTTATAAGTACAGTGTAAGAATATCACTATAAGATACGATTGTGTTATATTGTGACTAACAACAAAATACAATTTTTGCGCGCATTAAACCTGTCCCAAACGCGAACCGCCTACATCCATAAGTTCACAAAAGGAAAGCAGAAAATTCTGCGCCGCGGTGGAGTAACCGAGCGGTCTAAGGCGCCTCGCTGCGGAGCGCGCGGTTGCTCGCCGTCGGAGGTTCGAGTTCTTCCTGGGGAGGGGTGTGTGTGTTGCCCTTAGGTTAGTTTACCTTAGTTTAAGTAGTTTGTTAGCTACGGACTGACGACCACGCTTTTTGGTCCGATAGATTTACAAACAAATGATTTTTTTTTTTTTTTTTTTTTTTTTTTTTTTTTTTTTTTTTTTTTTTTTTGAAAATCCTGCTGATTTCTGGCCGAAACTAAAACTGCAGCCTAAATCAACATTTTGCCTGACATTGGCTGAAACCGAATATTCGGTCGCTCTTTATTGTTTTTTTTTTCTCTACTGCTATTGTCTCCTCTCTGTCCCAACATCATTTCAGCAATCTATTCCGGCACGTTTTTAACCACTTCATCGAAATCCCGCATCTGCACTTGGAGGTGCAATATAAGCACTTTCAGGTGTGTGGTGCTGCTGTATATGTTTGCTTTGCGCTATTGTAAGTACTTTACGCAGAGGGTATTTGTCGCTGCTGATTGAATATGTAATGATATACTAATGCTATTAAATTTAATATAATTTCTTTCCTTTGGTAGTGATATCTTGTTACTTTGCTTTTCTCTGTTAAAATGTCACTTGAGGTATAATGGAACGTTTTGCATTGAAATAACACATACCACTGTGAAGTTTCTGGGTGCCTGTTACTCCAAGCATGGTTTCGTGCGGTTGCAAGGGTTCGAGGTCAAAAGTGTCCCGTATAAGATGAAGAGACTTACATGGGCCAGATTACTTTGGAGGATTGCAGAGTGAAGACCACCAGTAAAATATTTTAAAAGCTACAGAAAAAGAATTATTAGAACTAGAATCATCTGGTTCAAGGGAAACTGTGATGATCTCTGGACTTCCATATCTCTTTTCTATCATTATCAAGCAAGGAGTAGCCTCCTTTTTATGAGACCAGTTGTTTATTTTCCACTCTGAACATCAAAGTTTGGCTTTTTAATAGTTTACCTTAGCAGCATTAAGGGGACCCGGACGTGAGAATGAGTGAAAAAAAGAGGCCTCAATCTGAAAGACAAATTTCTCTCTTTTCCAAAACTGTATCTTTTTTTTTTCTTCTTTTAAATAGTTATTATAGTCTGAAATGCGCTTTGAACAAATGTCTGCACACTGGCCACGCTAATGCTTCAGGCAAGGAATATCACCATAAAAGTTCCATGCCTGCCACAATGCTGGAAACAATAAAGCCGATATACACGCACCTTGCAGGTAAAAAATTACTTAGCAAATGTCTACATGGCCGTACCCAAAATCCTAATGAGTATCAACAGCAGCGTGTGACAACGAGTACCGAAAACAGTGTTTGTTGGATGGACAGTACTCACAATAGGTGTGATGGATGCTGTTATCTGTTTCAATGATGGTGTAATTAGCAGGACAAATTAGGCATCCATCCAGGAAGTAATATGATAGCTGCTCTTCCACAGATAGACTAGTTGAAGCTGAGAGGGCTGCGGAAGCCACCACTAAAGAGTCCAGAGTAAGGAGAAGACTCCTGAGAAAGTCTGTAGAGCATTAAGAAACAGATGTCCAGCGAGGTTATGCCACTGGGATGTTCTGAAAGAGCTCCGCTGCAGAGTGAAAGTGACGGCCGCGGTGGCCGAGGAGACTAAGGCGCTCCAGGCACGGTCTGCACGGCCACTACGGTCGGGGGTTCGAATCCCCCTCTGGCATGGATATTTGTGCCGTCCTAGTTCGTAAGTAGTTCATAAGTAGTTTGTAAGTTTAGGGACTGATGGCCCCGTAGTTAAGTCCCATAGACTTTATAAACATTTTAGAGTGAAAGTTTCAACCTAGTAATCTGTGTGTTGTATCTTTGTTTTACCATCTTTGAGAACCGCAGCAATAGCGTCTTTAATGGAAATAAAGAATCCCTGAGACGGATTTACGTCTCAAATATGTCAAAGACATTATTGATAGATATGAAGCATTGAATTAAAATTTGTGGTGCGGCCGGGAATCGAACCCGGACCTCCATGCTTACTAAGCAGACGTCTTAACCGTTAGACTACCACACCACTAACGATTAAGGCGCCTCGGAATAGTCTATGTACGATTTCCCTCCACAACACAAACTTTAATTCAGCTTCTTTGTTCTAAAGATAATTGCCACTACTGCCAAGGCTCTCCATGCAAATAGCATGGAATAGCACCTCAGCAATGGACATGGTGGAACAGTCCTGTTATGGTGATATAAATATCAATTAATGGAAATAAAGAATCCCTGAGACGGATTTACGTCTGAAATATGTCAAAGACATTATTGATATATATGAAGCATTGAATTAAAATTAAAAGTAAGCATGGAGGTCCGGGTTCGATTCCCGGCCGCACCACAAATTTTAATTCAATGCTTCATATCTATCAATAATAGCGTCTTCGTCGACGCATGTCAACAGTTTATCTGATGATGGCCTAATAAGCCGAAAACTAGTTAGTAAATAAACAGCCGGCCGCGCTGGCCGAGGGGACTGAGGCGCTTTAGTAACGGTCTGCACGGCCACTACGGTCGGGGGTTCGAATCCTCCCTCGGGCATGGATATTTGTGCCGTCCTAGTTCGTAAGTAGTTCATAAGTAGTTTGTAAGTTTAGGGACTGATGACCCCGTAGTTAAATCCCATAAGCTTTACAAACATTTGAACATTTTGTAAATAAACAAAAAGTTGTTAGAACAGAAACAGTTTGCTTGTTTTCAACTTTAAATATTTAGTTCCTTCAGAAAGGTGAAAGGTGTCCCTTGTTAGGTACACCCTACACAGGCAGCAAGGCTCATTATTCCTGCTTGGGACCTCGGGCAAGTCATTGAGTTCATCATGCCACGTCGATAAGCTACGCCAGATTAACAGGAAGTCGTTCACGACTTTAGCAGGTGGCTGTGTAATCGGGTGCTACGCGACTTATTGTGGAGTCAGTCACTAGGCGCCCTCGGAGAAAGCCCAAGGCTGGGGACGCAGGTGCGGGCAGAAGCGGCACGCCACGGCCCATCGCTTGGCTTTTGTGGCCGGCGCGGCCCGGCGCGGCGGTCCCCATGGCGGTGACGAGCGCCGGCGGGCGCGGCTGGGTCTCCCCTACCGTAGCGGTAGGGCGCCTGGTGGGGCGGCTGGTGGCTGGTGGCGACCACCTCCTGGGGCCGGATGGCGCCCTGGCACGTGGAGGGCTAACTGTCCGGGGCTGGCGCGGCCGCCGCTCCCTACCACAGCCCGCAGTCGGGGGTGGGAGGCCCGCCGCCCGCGAGGTAGGGAGGCGGCAACAGCGGTGGGGACCTCTGCAGGGGCGGCGGCGGCGGGGGAGGCGGCCTCACACGAGGCACGCGGAGGGGAGCTGAGGCCGCCGCCTGCTGTAGCGGGGGCCACAGTTAAATAACACCACTCCAAAACATACCTACTCCGTCGAAAACTTCGTATTGTGCTGTGCGTTTTTCCGTTACGTTACATTCATACTCCGCAAGCCACCTCGCGGTGTGTGGCGGAGGGTACTTCGCGCACCATTGTCACTCCCTCCTATCCCAATCGAGTATGGGAAAAATGATTGCCTGTATGCCTCAGTGTGGGCCCTAATCTCTTATCCTTGTGGTGTAGGGGGACTCAATATGAGTAGCCTAATATCAAACCTGGACATCTGACCTAATCCAGAATGAAACTTTCACTCTGCAGCGGAGTGTGCGCTGATATGATACTTCCTGGCAGATTAAAATTGTGTGCTGGAATCGGGACCCGAACCTGGGACTTTTACCATTCGCGAGCAAGCGCTCTACCGACTGAGATATCCCGACACGAATCACGATGCTGTCTCACAACTTTACTTCCGCCAGTACCTCGCCTCCTACTTTCGAAACTTCACAGACGCTGTCCTGCGAACCTTGCAAGACTAGCACTCCTGGAAGAAACGACATGGCTTAGCACTTGACCGCGAAAGGTCCCGGTCCCGGTTCCGGCACACAATTTTAATCTGCCAGGAAGTTTCATATCAGCGCACATTCCTCTGCAGAGTGAAAGTTTCATTGTGGAAACATCCCTTAGGCTGTGGCTAAGCCGTGTCTCCACCAAATCTTTCCTTCCAGGAGTGCTAGTCTTACAAGGTTCGCAGGAGAGCTTCTGTGAAGTTTGGGAAGTAGAAGGCGAGGTACTGGCGGAAGTAAAGTTGTGAGGCGGCTTCGTGAGTCGCCTCGGGTTAGCTCAGTCGGTAAAGCGCTTGCCCATGAAAGCTAAAGGTCCCACGTTCGAGTCCCCGTTCCGGCACACAATTTTAATCTGCCAGGAAGTTTCATCTGACCTAATGGTCGAAACTAAGTTAGCAGTCGATCCTAAGGGAAGTTTTTCCGCTCTTTTCATTGGTGAAATCCGTTTTTTTTTCTCAAAAATTTACGTAAATGTGCTAAGTTACATGTTAAATTTGACTGTTCACATCAAAAGCAGACACCTGCATAAGAGCTTGATATCAAATTCGGACACTTGTTAAATGAAGCACTGTGCACCAATGGGAACACTGTATATAATCACAAGACCTCGAAAATCAGACATGGCGACAGTATGTGCCAGGTACTAAAACGTATTAGCCCGTACTTAAAGTTTTCAGTAATTTTTTATAGTATTATTTTTTATTACTGCTTTAAAGCCAGTAAAATGGAACACAATATATCACCAGCGTCCGAAGGAAAAGCTAGGAAGCTGTTGAGACAACCTGAAAAGTGGAAAAATAAACATTGAAAAGAAACAAAGGCAAGACTAGCTTGTAAACTACACTGTTCTATTGTAAGGTGTGTTGTACGAAATTATCACTTGTTGGAAAGAAGTTCGATGTCAGAAATGACGTAAGAATGTGTGTGAGGTATTATGTGACCGAACTTCGTGGTTATCAGTCGCTAGACTTACACACTAATTACTTGACTAACTTTAACTTGCTCTAAGGACAACACAAACACCCGTGCCCGAGGAAGGTTTCGAATCCCCTTCCCCCGGTCGTCCCTTCATACTCCTCCACATCTCTTGCGAAAGGTAAACGTTCCGAGTTCTCAGGCAGTTTGAATCACCACACTCGTCGCTGCAGGGAGCCATTCCGAAATAGTTGGCCGGCCGCGGTGGCCGAGCAATCTGCGGCGCGCCACTCATGTTCTGCAAGGCCACTACGGTTGGCGGTTCGAATCCCCCTTCGGGCATGAATATTTGTGCCGTCCTTAGTATTAGCTAGTTCATAAGTAGTTTGTAAGTTTAGGGACTGATGGCCCCTTAGTTAAGTCCCTTAAGCTTAACAAACATTTGAACATTTTTGAAGTTAAATATATACCACTCAAAGGTTTTGAACTAATAAGCACGCAGTCCACTGTACGTCTTTCTTTGCTCTATTCTTCAGTTTTTTTTTTTTTTTTTTTTTTTTTTTTTTTTTTTTTTTTTTGAAAATAGTTCCTCACTCAGGTTCTGGCAAATCCAGTTGTTCACTGTTGCTAGGCATACAATAAACTTCTGTCAAAGTGCATCTCGATATTCTGACGAGTTTATTTCCTGCCGTCTTCGTCAAGCAATAACAGTTCTTCTGTTACGTGTACGCGCCTCGTATTCAACCAGTGCTCTTTTGTTACTCACATCCCGCACTGAAACGTCGTGAAGCACAGAGTGTTGGCTCTGGTTGATGTGATGGCAGTTATTATTCGGTTGTAAAACCTACGATCATTATTCGCACAACTGATGAGGTCACAAGAAATCGTCATGCGATCATCATGTTCGTCTTGTGACATACTGTATTGGTAAACATGATACATGCGATGTTGTTCGTCAAAATTTTGTGGCAAGTACCACACCAGACCACTAGTTCTACTGCGAAAGACTCTAAGGACTGGTAACGATTAGCAAGCACCAACATTGCAACTTCCTGAATCTTGTGTTTCTTCGAACTGTTCATGGGTGACCAGTGTGCACATCATCTTCCAAACTGTCCCGTCCTTGCACAAAGCATAGGTGCTACTTAACACTAGAATTACCATGTACGTCATTTTTGACCCATGTGGGTGTTTCGAGTGCCCTAACCGTACCAATTCTTCGTAAGAGCAAACAATCTTATGACTTTTTATCATTTATAGAGTTGTACAACTAACCAAAATTTCATCCCTTTAGGCCTCCTAGAAGTATGAAAAATTTATCTGTTATACCAGTAGTACAGTGTGGGTCAGTTTTGACCCATACACAGTTTAACACAACCTTATATCAGCAACGCCAGTTTCCAGACGGGAAATAATTTCTGAACGTGTCTCGAAGTTATTCACAAGGTGTTGGAGTATGTTATGACACTTTAAGCCAAAAATAACGAGAAATACGAAAAATTTGGACGTCGGGTGAAGCCTTATATCAGCACGGCTTTCGGTTTTATGTGTTCAAAATGTTCAAATGTTTGTTGAGCTTAAGGGACTTAACTGCAGGGCCATCAGTCCCTAAATTTACAAACTACTTGTAAACTACCTTATGCTAAAGACGACACAAACATCCATGCCCGAGGGGGGATTCGAACCCCCGACGGGGACGGCCTCGCGCATCGGAGCATAGCGTCTCAATGCGACGGCCGCTCCGCTACGGCCCCTTTGATCAAGCCGAGTGGCCTTAATCATTCTGGTGGCAGTAACGTGAGCTTTTGGGTTACCGTGGCGAGTCTACGTCATTGAAGCTACGATCGCAAAGCGACGAATCCGGTAGTGAGACGACTGCAGCAGGCGACGACGATTCTGTTCCAGTGGAAACTGCCGACTCAAGTGATAGAGACGTATGAAATGATCAGCAAACAGAATCTGAAATATCTGAAAGCGATTTACCTCTTTCACAACTTAAATATGTACCACTCTACCTAAGGTTTTGAACTAATAAGCAAGCAGTCCACTGTACGTCTTTCTTTGCTCTATTCTTCAGGTGTCGGATTTATGGGTGTTATTCTGAGTAACATGCTTGCTGGATGTCAGGTCAATGACTATGCTGAAAATAAACTCCCAGAAATCGTAGAGATTTGTAATGAAACCAACGGTGGAATTGGTATAGTTGACCAAAGGGCCCCACCGATGGCGTGTGTCACAATACTGGTGTAATGAACATAGTTGGCGCTTGGGGCATGACACTTCATTTCGTTCCGCGCTTCTCCCCCCCCCCCCCCTCCGGCCCCTACTCACAATGGGACGAATAGTCACTGCGTAATTACGCTTCTATAACTGTAGTTCGTGGTTGGAAAGGGAGTAAGACAGGGTTGTAGCCTTTCTCCATTGTTATTCAATTTGTACATTGAGCAAGCTATAAAGGAAAGCAACGAGAAATTTGGAGAAGGAATTAAAGTTCAGGGTGAAGAATTAAAAACATTGCGTTTTGCCGATGACATACTAATTCTGTCAGATACAGCAAAGGACCTGGAAGAGCAATTGAACGGAATGGACAGTGTGCTGAAAGGTGCATATAAGATTAACATTAACAAGAGCAAAACTAGGGTAATGGAGTGCAGTCTAAGAAAATCAGGTGATGCTGAAGGAATTAGATTGGGAAACGAAGCAATAAAGGAGGTAGATGAGTTTTGTTACTTGGGCAGTAAAATAACAAATGATGGTCGCAGTACAGAGGATATAAAATGCAGAATGGCAATGGGTAGAAAAGCGTTCTTGAAAAAAAGAAATTTGTTAACATCAAATATTGATTTAAGCCTAAGGAAGTCCTTCCTGAAGGCATTTGTATGGAGTGTTGCCTTGTATGGGAGTGAGACACGGACGATAAACAGTGCGGTCAGGAAGAGGATAGAGGCTTTTGAAATGTGGTGCTACCGAAGAATGCTGAAGATTAGGTGGGTGGATCGCGTAACTAATGAGGAGGTACTAAACAGAATTGGGGAGAAAAGAAATTTCTGGCATACCTTGACTAAAAGAAGGGATAGATTGGTAGGACACATTCTTAGACATCAAGGAATTGTGAATTTAGCGTTGGAGAAGCGCAGAAGAAGACCAAGAGATGGATACAGTAAGCAGATTCAGACAGATGTAGGTTGCCGTTCTTATGTGGAGATGAAGAGGCTTGCTCAGGATAGGGTATTGTGGAGAGCTGCATCAAACCAGTCTCCGGACTGAAGACCACAACAACACAACACAACTGTAGTTAATTAGTTTTTACGGAAAATCTTGTATTGGAAACCGTTTGGCGCCTTTTAGCGAGTGAGAAATTCTCTTGGGGGAAATTTAGAGGACCGGAATTTGAAGCAGACTGTAGAACGATCTTCCTGCCGCCTACTTACATTTCGAGTAAAGATCACACAGACAAAGGAATTAGGGCTCGTACACAGGCATTTAGACATTCTTTCTCCCCTCGTTCTGTTTAGGAGTGGAATAGGAAAGGAAATGCCTAGTGGTGGTACAGTGTACTTTCCTCCATGCACCTTATGGTGGAAGTATATATTTAGATGTAGATACGTGTGTTCTGACAGTAAACTATTCTGTTGACTTTTATCAATACTTTTTCGCGATAGCGAATTTTTCTTTGCGTCACTGTATAAGGTATGGATGTTCTACCAAATGGTGACATATGAAAATTTGTGCCGGGCCGGGACTCGAATCCGGGTTTCCCGCTTATCGCGAGCGCTCGCCTTAACCTCTAGGCTACCGGATACGACTCCAGGGCCGATCCAAATTTCCATATGCCACACTGACTGCATACATATGAGTCAACTGTATTCATCCATTAGTACTCGCAGCTTAATCTGTATTCCCGCGCCCGAAAGAATGAAACAACGAGGCATTAACCTAAGCTGTTATTGTCATTGTCATAAGGCATCTGTTAAACTACTGTATGGTGACGAATTACAGTGATGATAATTTTATCAATACTTTGTCGCTATAGCGAATTTTTCTTAGTGGTCTTGGGGTAAAGCGCTCGACTGGAAACAGAAGAGTCGCGGGTTTGAAACCCGGTCGGACCTCTTTCAGTCTGCACTCTAACCAATCCTTCACCTCTCAACGATGTGAGGAGTCGCCAGAAACGACACGTGGTTCGGATTCCACGTTAAGCTGTAGGTCCTCTTTCCCCGGTTGGATAACTGGGGTAGGCTAGGGACATGCAACTCGCGGAAGTGGCGTCGAATTGAAAGACTTGCACCAGACCAATGAGACACACGAATTATTAGCGTCATTGTATAAGGTACGGATGTTCTACCAAATGGTGACATTTGAAAATTTGTTCAAATGTCTATAAATCTATCGGACCAAACTGCGTGGTCATCAGTCCGTAGCTTACAAACTATTTAAACCTAGGTAAACTAACTTACGGACAAACACACACACCCATGCCCCAGGGAGGACTCGAACCTCCACGGCGAGCAACCGCGCGCTCCGCAGCGAGGTGCTTTAGACCGCTCGGCTACTCCACCGCGGCGAAAATTTGTTTTGTTGAACTTTCGTTTTTCGTGCACTGTTTGTGCTAATGGTCAGTATGATCGAAAGTTTAGAACTCCACAATCAGCATCACTGACATCATAGACGCCCTCGTGTTCGGCACCTGATTTAGACACAGGCGGAAAGACGCACGTACTTGGATAGTCGATACTGATCAAAAATTCGCTCGTGTAAAACAGGCTTAACTTCGGTGATCTATCGGGAACCGGTCTATCCACTGCGGCAAATGTCGCACTTAGCAGCGTGCTATGTGAGTGTCGTAACCGATACAATCTTACGTGAAAACAGGCAGAAGGAGTGATCCCTGTAAACGATTCGCAATCTCGGTACTCCTCGGCGTTACCTCGAGCTGTTTGATTGCACCGTAGCATGTGTCTACCAGGCTGATAGGCGGGCGTGTTATGCGGTGGGACCCCGCGACCAAGTGCGTGCCGGCACTGTGTGGGGAAGGAGGGGAGCAGAGATACGGAAAGCCGTAGAGGGGCGGCGGCGGCGGCGGTGGTGGCGGCGGTGGCGCGAGTGGGGCGGCGGGGGGCGGCGGGGGGCGGCGGGGGGCGGCGGAGAACTCGTGGGGCAGGGCGCGGCAGTCGGCACGGGGGAAGCTCACAGTTCACAGGCAGCCGCACACACCGAGCGAGCGCAGCCGAAAGCCGGCGGCACACGGAGCGTGCATCTGAACCAGTGTCGCCAACGAGGCGAGTTTCTGACGTCACAGCGTGCGAGGCTTTCCCAACGTGTCAGGCAGTATCACGCATGCCAGATATTCTCAACGAGTGTCTGAACAAGAAGCTAGCACAATGTCACCGACGTCACACCACGTGGCATTCCGGAGGGGGGGGGGGGTCAGCTCTTTTCGGTAGAGAGACGAAGACGCCATATTGGACGTCGTATTTCATGGTTTTTATGTATATAACTTAGGTATTATGAATGTTTGACATTTCAAAGCAAGTAAAAGTAACTGAGTAAACTGAGAATCTCTCGGAAACCGCTAATTAGAGGTGCTATTTGTTGGAATGAATAACTGGAAACGTCTTATATGTGGTTAAAAAATTTTCGTATTACAGTAACCTGCCGTTTCAAGGTAAGGCGGGCTTACGATCGATAAACACGCATTCTTCTTCACATTATTTGTTGTAATTACATGTCAGCAACTGACATATGTATCAGTAGAGTATACAAGACGTGTAATAGCTTCATTGACCGATAAAGGTTTCTGGCCGTAGCGTAGTCAGCAAAGTCATGGAGTGGGGAGTGGAAGTTCTCTCATGGTGCTAGTTAAAGGCTGATTGGAAGCAAATGTTTTTTCTTCTTATATTTGGGTTTTCTGATAGACTCAAAGACTTTACTATAAATTTCATATAAGTATAGTTCATAATATTTGATGCTATGTACACAGAAGTGCACATTCTCTGAGTAGTGAGTTTGTTGGATTCGTTTTATGAACAGAACAGTTTGCACCTCACTTAGAGTAAAACACGCACTTTATCCTTTCACGTTTTGAATTTTACACGTTCTTAACATTTCTCTACTGAATAGTGACATTGACCGTGGAAGAATGAGCTTTAAGATAAGTAACATTGACCGTGGAAGAATAACTAAGTTTTACTAAAAAACTAGACTGTTGCAATAATGTTTGCCTCATATGAAGGCCTTTTCTAAATTTATATCGCACAGTTTGTCATGTAACTTTTATATGTTCATAGATATTTTGTTGTTACTTATGTAGGCCTACACCACAGAACGTAACAAAAATATGCACAAGCGCGGCAATAAGCGATCTAATAGAGGTAAAGCAGGGTTTCCAGTCTTTTGATTTCCTAAACAGCGTGATTCAACAACCTGATGCCGCCGACAACTGTCTCTGGAGCGCGCTGTGTCGCGTGTAGCTCGTTGAGGCACAAGTCTCGTATGCACAAGTCGCGCCTGTTCCGAGCGTTCAGCCGCAAGTTGAACTCGGCTTACTGACCGCACACGTTCAGACACACGCTCCGTGTGCCGACGGCTTAACGTGACACCAAACTATCACGGGATTTATGGGAACTGCAGCGCATGGGTTGTATAATCATACCGCTTAACGATTGTGTGTTGTTTGTGAACAGGATGACAGTTATTGGACTATACGAAATGAAATATTCATAGCTTTTGAGCGGTTAGGACATTCAAACAGCACGAGTGATCTCTAAGCAGGTTGTCAATTATGAGGGTTGGAACTTAAATAATGGCGACTGGTTATTAACATTCTCAATGGAGAGAAGTCTTCCGAAGTAAGAGTGATGTCAGGTGTGCCACAGGAGAGTGTCGTGGGTCCGTTGCTCTTCACGATATATATATATAAATGGCCTTGCGGATAACATCGAAAGTTCACTGAGGCTTTTTGCGGATGATGCTGTAGTATATAGACAGGTTGTAACAATGGAAAATTGTATTGAAATCAGTGCCGGATTACCCATAAGGCAGAGTAGGCAGCTGCCTATGGGCCCCGCTCATGTTAGGGGCTCCGTGTGCACCGATAAAACAATGAGAACTATTTAGAAAGACTTTTGCGTTTTAAATAAAGGTTAGTTGCCTTTTCGTTGTTTGTCTACAGGTGAGTGAAAGAAAAAAAATATAGGATAGGAAATGGATCCTGATAGTTGGGAAGAGTTTGAGGAGTAAAAGATGGTCACTTGGGGCCCTTCTTATTGTACAGCGGAAGTTGTCCCTACCAAAGAAAGTCTGCAGCAGACTAATCCCTTGCGGTAAGTGTTGCGACAGGAAGGTCCGCAATATTGGATATATTATGTACAGAGCTTCATCGTCGTATAAAAGCTTATAATAAAAGTTCATTGTCTTTATCGATTCCTTGTTGGGTTCCCACTGAAGTCTGTTGATGAAATTAAAGAAGCTGCCTACAGATTTAGAGACATTTATTCTGAGGACATCAAAGAGCAATTTGTTGACGAAATGATTCATTTTAAATTCTTTACAACACAACTAGAAGATTTTAAAGCTGAACAAGCAGTTCCAGCATCGCGATCATAAAATTTAGTTTTGAAAATGTGGTGCAATCAACGTTCCCAAATGATATGACTGCGTTAAAAATTTACAGGTGTCTCCTGATTACGAATGTATCGGGCGAGCAAAGTTTTTCAAAACCAAAACATAAAAAAAACATTGTCATAGGTCTTCAATGTCCCAAGAACGTTTGAATTCATTTGCCATTATGGCAACAAAATATATCTTGCAGGATATAAACTTTAAAGATATTTTGAAATATTTTGACAGAAAAAAAAGTCGAGGAAAGTAAATGTTTAATGTGTTTCTTAATTATTAATAATTTCTACATTTTTGTTACATAATTTCTGGAATATTATCGTATTAATCTATTGATAATTGTTTGTTTTGTTGAATAAATACGAAACTTTCTCATTTCACTTTGCTATTATTATTTTTATATCCAAATTTGAGTTTATTGTAACTCGTAAGCAGCTATCTCACACAATGGCTGAACATGTTAATTACTTAAAACGAATGTTTCGGTTGTGGAATATCACAATTTTATTATTATTATGGATTACCTCAATTTTATTATTTTTATTATTATTACCAATATATTGTTGTTTGGTGGAAAATTAATAAATTATTAAGGGATGAGTTTGGAGCGGGGCCCCAAGATTTGGATAACCTAGGGGCCTACAAAGGGCTTAATCCGGCACTGATTGAAATGCAGGTTGGATCTGCATCTAATTGACGCATGGTGCAGGGAATGGCAATTGAATCTCAATGTAGACATGTGTAATGTGCTGCGAATACATACAAAGAAAGATCGTGTATCATTTAGCTACACTATAACAGGTCAGCAACTAGAATCAGTTAATTCCATAAATTATCTGGGAGTAGGCATTAGGAGTGATTTAAATTCGAACGACCATATAAAATCAATCGTCGGTAAAGCAGATGCCAGACTTAGATTCATTGGAAGAACACCAAGGAAATGCAATCCGAAAACAAAGGAACTAGGTTACAGTACATTTTTTCGCCCACAGCTTGAATACTGCTCACCGGTGTGGGATCCGTACCAGGTGTTGTTGATAGAGGAAGTAGAAAAGATCCAACGGAGAGCAGCGCACTTCGTTGTAGGATCATTTGCTAATCGAGAAAGCGTTACGGAGATGATCGATAAACTCCAGTGGAAAACTGCAGGAGAGACGCTCTGTCACTCGATACGGGCTTTTGTCGAAGTTTCGAGAACATACCTATACCGAGAAGTCTAGCAGTATATTGCTCCCTCCTACGTATATCTCGCGAAGATATCATGGAGATAAAATCAGAGAGATTAGAGCCCACACAGAGGCATACCGACAGTCTATCTCTCCGCGATCAAACACGTGACTGGAATAAGAGGGAGAACCGTTAGTGGTACTCAAGGTAACCGCCACACATCATCGGGTATAGATGTAGATGTAGAAAGCGTTACATGTTTGCACCAGAGCAGTCACCAGCGTCGTGTAGATCCCGTCGCCAGAGATGTGGAAGCGTATTATACCGTTAGTAGAGCCTGTTGATGGTGCGAATAGCCCAGTCTACTGCGTGTCGAATCTCTGGAACAGTTCTGAAGCGAACGTCACGAAGTGGTTGCTTCATCTTCGGAATCAAAGCAAAGTCACAAGGAGTGAAGTCTGGGAAGTATGGTGGATGGTACAGTACTTCCCAGTCCCATCGACCGAACAGAGCAGTCACATATTGCGCCGTGTGCGCCCGCGCATTGGCGTGCAAAATGAAGGGAGGGTTGCGCAGAAAGTGGTGTCGATCACTGTCCACTAACGCGGCAACAGTATGCACTTCTTCTTCAGAGACGCTACGACGACCTGACGAATTATGTCTGCCACAGTTCGCCGACCTATTAACCAATAGTCAACACGGATTCAGAAAATATCGCTCTTGCGAAACACAGCTTGCCCTTTATTCACATGAAGTGATAAATGCCATCGACATGGGATCTAAAGTCGATTCCATATTTCTGGATTTCCGAAAGGCTTTTGACTCTGTACCTCACAAGCAGCTTCTAATGAAAGTACGTGTTTATGGGATATTGCCCCAATTGTGCGACTGGATTCACGATTCCCTATCAGAAAGAACACAATTCGTAGTCATCGACTAAAACAGAAGTGATATCTGGCGTTCCCCAGGGAAGCATTATAGGTCCCCTACTCTTCCTTGTGTTTATAAACGATTTATGAGACAATCTGAATAGCTCGCTTAGACTGTTAGCGGATGATGCTGTCGTTTATCGGTTAGTGAAGTCAATAGAGGATCAAAAACAACTGCAAAGCGATTTAGACAAAATTTCTACATGGTGCAAAAATTGGCAATTAACACTAAATAATGAAAGGTGTGAACTAATAGAAATTACCACTAAAAAAATCCGATGAACATCAATTACACGATAAATCAGTTAAACCTTAAGGTCGTAAATCCTACCAAATACCTAGGAATTACGAACAACTTAGACTGGAGAGAACACATAGAGAATATTGTAGGGAAGGCGAACCAAAGGTTACGTTTCATTGGCAGAACGCTTCGAAGATGCAACAGCTCCACCAAAGAGACTGCCTACATCACACTTGTGCGTCCACCCTCACCAGGTGGGACTGACGGAGGACATTGAGAAGGTTAAGAGAAGGGCAACTCGTTTTGTTTTATCACGTTACGGGGGGAAATGCGTCACGTTAATGTTTCACGATTTAAGGTGGAAATAAAAAAACAACGTTATCTAATTGTGAAATTTCAATCACCGACTTTTACTTCTGAATGTGAAAATATTTTGCTGGCACCTACCTACGTAGGAAGACTTGACCATCCCAGTAAAATAAATCAGATCGAAAACGTAACGATTTAGATGTTCTTTCTTCCCGCGCGCTATTGGAGAATGGAACGGCAGGGAAGGGTTATGAAAGTGGTTAATGAACCATCTGCCAAGCACTTAAATGTGATTTGCAGAGTATCTATGTAGATGTGGATGTAGGTTGAAGAGCAGCGTAGTAACCTGCTGCCAGCCTGCCCGATGGAGCGTTAAAACTCAATAAAGGACAAAAAAATCTCTTATTTCCATTATACAAAGCATGCCGAGAAGTAACAAAATGATGCTACGAATAACAAGTGTTTATCTATGGTGGTTGGTTATACTTTTAGGCATGAAATCAATTCTTCAGTTTTTTATTCACTTTGAAACTTCGCCTCCTAATAGTTAACTCCTAGACTCGTAATAGCTCAACCACCATTTCATGTTGTTACTGCTAACGTTTATGATTGCAGTTGTAAGGTCCCTATTGTACCGATATAAGTCGGTTTTCTGTAATATTTTGTACATATATGTAAACTGGCCACAGATGTATATTGTAAGTGGCACAGTAATCATTGGAAGTTGGATTGTAGAGTAAGCGCTCTGGCTGCGAGAGAGAGCAGCCAGTTGTCAGTATGTTGCGAGCTGTGTTGGGAGTCAGTTGCTTAGAGTTAGCTGTTGGGTGAGGTAGAGCGAGGACGCTGTTGGAGAGGGCAGTTGTTATGTATCTGTTGCAGCACGCTTTTATTGTAATGCATGATGTTAATTTAATTTTCTTTAATATTTTTCTACTTCATTTTCTTTAAGAATACATAATTTCTAATATTCAATTTGCGTTCTGCGTCCTCATTTGGTAGTTTTCCCTTCATTTCATTTTCTTCATTTTTGATTATTGTTGGACTTAATTACTACACATATCATTTACGAAATTTTTTTTAATACTGCATGACGCATGACGCGAGCTGCTTGCTGTATCCCGTTTCCAGTTTTGTTATAAGAAGATACGAGACAAGTCAATTTTTATTTTATTTTATCTGTGTCGCAGTCAGATTGTTTCCCCCGTTTCATTATTCAAGTTCATCAGTTTCGTTGTAAACTTTGTGAGCACTTTAGACAGGGTCATAAATTCTATTGTTTGAGTTTTCCCTTTTTCCGGGCGCGTACGTTGCGCATATTGATGTTTTCTAAGGCTCATCTCGGTGGTCGTAGTCACCACATTGTTCGGTTTTTAACAGTTTAATTTTTCTTTCAAGTGTGTAGTACGCACTATCAATGAAGTACGAAGTATCAATTACCATTAAACATTAATCTTCGGGATACCTTGAAAATTTCTATTAAATTAATTAATTTAATTTATTTCTTCGGGATACATTGCACAGTTAATTTACTATTTTAATGGAGCTTACAAGTATAGTACCTTAATTTGACAAAAGTCATTGGCCTACATACTGACATATCGTGGCGGTTAGGTACTACTTTGGAAAAGTGAACGCGTAGCGGCAAGTAAATACGTGAGCCGTGTGGCTTCGATCTTGGCTTCGTAACCTTTCTTTTCTACAGCATTGTCTCCGCTCTCGTTGGCGGAGTCGGACTTTTAAGCAGCTGAGGTTGTGAGCGTAGAAGAGAGTTTCGGAAGTATTGTATGGGTAATTCCGCAGGCCCTACTTACTTGTAAGTACATAGAGGGGTATAATGTTCCAGCCTGGCTATTAATGTTTGAGATTATCAGATTTACAGAAGGAAGAGATTTTAAGTAAGAAGCTATGAAAGATCCCAATCAGAAAAAAAAATAAAATAAAAAAAATAAAAATAAAAATAAAATTGGAAAATTATTACATGCATTTAAATGAAATGGCAAGCTAATTAACGGTGGAGTGTCGTGCAGGCAGAACATTACAAAAAGAATCGACGAGCGGTTACCTTTAACACGAGATCCATCGGTGGTTGAAATTTGGCTGTAAATGAAATTTTCATAATATGATAACCACTCGCCGATCAGTAGATGGCAGTTCGTCAGTATCAAACAACGACCGTAAAGTAAGATAAGTGACATGATAAAATTAGGATAGGAACATTACGTAAGTCAAACACATGGGACTTCCAAAAATTTACAAGAAAATCGACTGCAGATTCTAGTGCCGGTAAAAGATAATAAAGTATGGAATAAATTTTGGAAAAAGAGTGGCAGGCCACACGAAATATCACCATTAAATATTAACTAAAGACAGTGCCATCCATTGTTACGGTGATCCAACAAGGCTGAAAAACACATTATGGGCGGAGGGAGGAAAAGGCAGAATTATTAATAAAAATTCATAAATGCGAATTTATGTGAGAAGTTGGGTTTATTGATAAAATTACGGTACGCGCACAACACATATATTTACCTGAATGTACAAAAAATCCACATAACAGCGGCCACATAAAATGATGAAGTACAGCTCTCGTCTGCAAGATGCTATCGCTACGAAGTACAAGGCAAGAGTAGTTACGGTCTTCTGTGTTAAAAAAAAAAAAAAAAAAAAAAAAAAAAAAAAAAAAAAAAAAAAAAAAAAAATGAAAGTGATGTTCTTAAATTTTTTCTTTGACATTCATAGATAATTATTTTTACATGCCGAAATAATATAAAAATACAAAATTTTCTTTTAATAATAGAGGGGAAAGGAAACCGTGTCATTATAGGGGGTATAAAACTGGAGGGCAGTGAAATAGGTGATGGAGGCGAGGACTCGTGAGTGGTGACATGTGGAAGTATATGGTGCTAGGCCAGTAACGCTGTTCATGTGTGGCCGACGGGGAAAGCTGGAGAAGAGGGAAGCGGTCACGTGTGGAAGCGGTCGGTCGTCGCTGCATGCGAAGACGGAAGGCGGCCACCGTAAAACTTTCAGCATTCTGGTGGACGCAGATTCCTCTATAAACTGCGAGTTTCGTCATATCGTAGAAGTAGCGCTGCTGCTGTCCACATGCCATTTGGTTCTTCAAAGTACCTGGCGTGAAGTTTGTTACTCCGCGTCCACTCAATAGTACCAACGCTGGCGCCAACATTGGCCAATATTTTTTTGACTGAGCCCACACATTGGAGCGTTCCCCCGACGGGAAACGGCCTCGCGCATCGGAGCACAGCGCCTCAATGCGCTCGGCCACTCCGCCGCGGTGCAGGCGACTGATACCTGCGACTTGTCGTCTGACGGAACTTCAACAAAACTGCAACTTCGTGGTGGCTACCTGAAGCAAGTGTCCACTCATACCTCACCACCTGTGAACAGTGTGTTATAACAGCAAAAAATAGGTCCAAATGGAGGAATGTTGAATCAGGGGTTCCACAAGGATCTGTACTGGGGCCTTTACTATTCTCACTATTTGTTAATGATGTGTCCACTGTTCTATCCAACTGTAAATATCATCTATACGCTGATGATCTACAATTATATCTCAGTGAAAGTCCTAAAAACCTAAGCACAGCCATCCAGCATGTAAATGCGGATTTACATTCGCTATCAAGATGGGCACATAGCATGGGCTTGAAACTGAATCCATCAAAAACGCAGGCAATCTTAGTGGCCCATAAAAGACTCATCACTCCACAGCTCAGAGAAACTCTTCCACCTTTAATACTTAACGACACGTCATTCACCAAAGAAGTTAGGAGTAATATTTGATCAGCACTTGGGCTGGACAGAGCACACAACGACAGTCTGTAAGAAGGTATATGCGTCACTTTATTCATTGCAGAAATACAAAAAAGCATTCCCTTTACAGCTGAAAAAGAAGCTCATTGAGACACTAATACTTCCCAATCTAGATTATGGTGATGCTATTCTGCAAGGACTGTCACACGAAAATTCACATAGGCTGGAGCTGGCGATGAATTCTTGTATCCGATACATTTGTAACTTACGTTTCTACGACCATATCAGTCCCGCATACCAGAAGTTATCTTGGCTACGTGCAGATAAGAGTCAAAGCTATGATACATTATGTTTGCTGCATCGCTTTCTCAATCATTGCAAACCTTCTTACTTATCCTCAACGATTATATTACCATCTGAACAGCAAAGCAGAAACACATGCTCTCACCAAAATAAAACTCTCTCTGTACCATCATATAACACAGCACTCTTCTCTAAATCATTTTCTGTCTGTGGAACAAAAGACAGCTAAGGGTTCATCTTCTGTCACAATAGCCATCTTTTTCTCCACTTACCAGTCTGTAGCCCACTGTTGTCAATTCCTTCTCCCCCCATAAATGTTTTCCTTTCGTCAGCAGAGTTCTCTATTCATATATATCTCCACTTCCTCACATCCATTTTCAATCTTCTCCTCTTTCACTAATAATTTTCCCTCTACAGTTTATATTAAACTTAATTCAAATATGTTAAACATCTATCTACATATAAATATCTCTTGTTATTATTAGTATTATTTTGATTTTTGTGTTATTATTATCATTATTATTATTATTAATATTATCATATATTGTTATTATTAATATTATTAATACAGTGTTTTTTGTAATTAAATCCTTTGTTTATGTTTTTCCTGATCAGATGTAAGAGAGGGCCCTATGGCTCTAAACTGGTCAGGTTAAATAACCAAGTAAATAAATAAATAACAGGAATATTCTAGATGGCCATAGAGAGGGCCGGCCATTATACCCAGATACCATTATGGACGGTACAGGGCGATTCAAACTCACTAGAAAAGCCTACACGTTATGATCACTAGAAATGGACAACTTTGCTCCAATTTTCCCCGCTCAGGATGGACCGTGGAAAATTAGCACAAAGTTGTCTTCGCAAACGAACGCGATATATATATATATATATATACGGTCCAGGTGATTGTCGACAACGTATATGGAAGGCATCCGGCGATGCCTCACGCCCGAGGTATGCCGTCAATAGAATACAGCAAGGTGGAGGAGTAATGCTGTTCTCGACAGGTATCACCTGGAGGTAATTTTTTCCCACCAATGGCAAATGCTCCACAATATGACATTCTTCATCGTTGGACATCAGCAGTTAATGGAAAGAAAAAAAATGCCTTTGGGGAAGACACCTTCGAAGTACATAGTGTAGGCATCGTCAACGATTACATCAATCGTGCTAGTATTGCACAACTCCTGACCAACCACGAAATCTATTGGAGTTCAGCAGGGTTGCCATTCAAGAATGGGTTAAATTGAGAACTGTTGAAATGAAGTCATGGGCCACTTGCCACGTAGGGTGCAGGATTCCATTCATGTGGGACGTCATGCATCTGTTTATTGAATGAGGTTGTTACACAATCACTTTTCCTCAGTTCAAGAGATTTCAGTTTGTTGGATTTATGTCAATAAGTAGGAAGCTGTATTACTGTATAAATACCGTATATCCATACAATACCGTATATCCATACAATACCATAGACCTTTTGTTTGGTGGGTGTTGAATAAGTCGTGTGTGATGCAATGCTGTGGTGGAGTATATGTCGTCACCAACAACGCATCGGTCTGCGTCCGAATCAAGGGTGGATTCAGGGGGATGGGAGGGCACAGGGGCACGTCCCCCCCCCCCCCAGACCAACACCACCTAGAAGACAAGGCCTTACAACAGGCCGTGCCTACGTCACACTTAGAGGCCGCGGCCGCCACCTCACTGGCTGTTGGCTGGGGCACGCCTACCGCCGCGCAGCGGCCAGCCAGTCAGATGGCGGCCGCGGCCTCTAAGTGTGACGTAGGCACGGCCTGTTGTAAGGCCTTGTCTTCTAGGTGGTGTTGCCCAGACGGCCCGACGAAAAATGAGAGAGAGAGAGAGAAAGAGAGAAGGAATAGGAGAGAGAGAGGGGGGAGGGAGGAAAAGAATCCTAGAATTAGAATAATTATCTTCTACTTACGGGCAACATGTAATTGTGAGGTTAAAAATGCAAAATAATTGTTGTTGACAACGTAATTTATATCTTACAATTGTTTGAAGTTTCAATTGGTGAGTCTTTTCAGCCCAATTATTCGAAAGTTGCAAATCTGTAGAGAAACCTATGACAATTTCGCATGTCTTCCTCTGTATAGGGATTCGCATATACCCATCTGTCGAAGCTCAGAAACAGTTACATAAGAAATTAAATTCAGAGTTTGAATGCCCTGTATTCAGCTGTGGGGAAGTGCTTCATCCTTTATGATGATGAAGGATGAAACAAGCGTGCCCACAGCTGAACACGAGGCATTCAGGTTCTAAATTCTCTGGTTGATTTATTTTGTAGTAAATTTAGAAAATTTACACTGAAAATGTGATTGAATAATTGTAATATTTTTGCGATCATGGTCATTTTAAAATGACTGCATATTGCGCAGTAACAGTGCATTGGTAGTTACATGGGAGTATATTAATTTGTTTTCTAAGAAGCGGCTGTGGCTTTGGAACATATTCTGTGTGTTTCCTATAGCAGTTATATGTGACAATGACTGTAATATATATGTGGGGGGGGTGTTTTAAAATTGGGCTCACGAAGTCCTTAAGGACATATTCACCCTCAGTCGTCAGCCTCGTGCCCCCCCCCCCTCTCCAGAAAAAATTCTTAGTCCGCCACTGCTCCGAAAGGAAAGCTCGCCCGGTGCTAGCACGCTCTGACCGCAGTATTACCTGTCTGTCCTTCTTTGGAGTATCGCTGCGCAATGTGGGATCCTTCTCCGCTGGGTTTGACGGAGGACATCGAAACAGTCCAAAGAAAGGCAGCTCGTTTTGTATTGTCACGTTACAGGGGAGATAGCGTTACAGAAACGATACAGTATCTGGGATGGGAATCATTACATCGGCGGTTATCGCTGTGGCGTGGTCTACTTTACGAAACTCCAATCGCCAGCATTCTCCTCGGAATGCGAAAATATATTGTTGACTCTCACTTACATAGGTAGAAAAGATCATCATCATAAAATACGAGAAATCAGAGCTCGCACGGAGAGATTCAGGTGTTCTTTCTTCCCGCGCGCTATTCGAGAATGGAATGGGAGATAAATAGTATAAGGGTATTTCGATGAATCCTCTGCCATGCACTTAAATGTGAGTTGCAGAGTATCCCATGTAGATGTAGATGTATAAAATGATCTGATAGAAGAACGAAACGAAGAATGATAGTTTAAAAACACGTTTTATATTTTTATTTATCTACTTTTCACGACGATCTTTTTTTCCGTGCTAGCACGCTCTGACCGCAGTATTACCTGTCTGTCCTTCTTCGGAGTATCGCTGCGCAATGTGGGATCCTTATCCGCTGGGTTTGACGGAGGACATCGAAACAGTCCAAAGAAAGGCAGCTCGTTTTGTATTGTCACGTTACAGGGGAGACAGCGTTACAGACGATACAGGATCTGGGATGGGAATCATTACAACATTGGCGGTTATCGCTGTGGCGTGGTCTACTTTACGAAACTCCAATCGCCAGCATTCTCCTCGGAATGCGAAAATATATTGTTGACTCTCACTTACATAGGTAGAAAAGATCATCATCATAAAATACGAGAAATCAGAGCTCGCACGGAGAGATTCAGGTGTTCTTTCTTCCCGCGCGCTATTCGAGAATGGAATGGGAGATAAATAGTATAAGGGTATTTCGATGAATCCTCTGCCATGCACTTAAATGTGAGTTGCAGAGTATCCCATGTAGATGTAGATGTATAAAATGATCTGATAGAAGAACGAAACGAAGAATGATAGTTTAAAAACACGTTTTATATTTTTATTTATCTACTTTTCACGACGATCTTTTTTTCCGTGCTAGCACGCTCTGACCGCAGTATTACCTGTCTGTCCTTCTTCGGAGTATCGCTGCGCAATGTGGGATCCTTATCCGCTGGGTTTGACGGAGGACATCGAAACAGTCCAAAGAAAGGCAGCTCGTTTTGTATTGTCACGTTACAGGGGAGACAGCGTTACAGACGATACAGGATCTGGGATGGGAATCATTACAACATTGGCGGTTATCGCTGTGGCGTGGTCTACTTTACGAAACTCCAATCGCCAGCATTCTCCTCGGAATGCGAAAATATATTGTTGACTCTCACTTACATAGGTAGAAAAGATCATCATCATAAAATACGAGAAATCAGAGCTCGCACGGAGAGATTCAGGTGTTCTTTCTTCCCGCGCGCTATTCGAGAATGGAATGGGAGATAAATAGTATAAGGGTATTTCGATGAATCCTCTGCCATGCACTTAAATGTGAGTTGCAGAGTATCCCATGTAGATGTAGATGTATAAAATGATCTGATAGAAGAACGAAACGAAGAATGATAGTTTAAAAACACGTTTTATATTTTTATTTATCTACTTTTCACGACGATCTTTTTTTCCGTGCTAGCACGCTCTGACCGCAGTATTACCTGTCTGTCCTTCTTCGGAGTATCGCTGCGCAATGTGGGATCCTTATCCGCTGGGTTTGACGGAGGACATCGAAACAGTCCAAAGAAAGGCAGCTCGTTTTGTATTGTCACGTTACAGGGGAGACAGCGTTACAGACGATACAGGATCTGGGATGGGAATCATTACAACATTGGCGGTTATCGCTGTGGCGTGGTCTACTTTACGAAACTCCAATCGCCAGCATTCTCCTCGGAATGCGAAAATATATTGTTGACTCTCACTTACATAGGTAGAAAAGATCATCATCATAAAATACGAGAAATCAGAGCTCGCACGGAGAGATTCAGGTGTTCTTTCTTCCCGCGCGCTATTCGAGAATGGAATGGGAGATAAATAGTATAAGGGTATTTCGATGAATCCTCTGCCATGCACTTAAATGTGAGTTGCAGAGTATCCCATGTAGATGTAGATGTATAAAATGATCTGATAGAAGAACGAAACGAAGAATGATAGTTTAAAAACACGTTTTATATTTTTATTTATCTACTTTTCACGACGATCTTTTTTTCCGTGCTAGCACGCTCTGACCGCAGTATTACCTGTCTGTCCTTCTTCGGAGTATCGCTGCGCAATGTGGGATCCTTATCCGCTGGGTTTGACGGAGGACATCGAAACAGTCCAAAGAAAGGCAGCTCGTTTTGTATTGTCACGTTACAGGGGAGACAGCGTTACAGACGATACAGGATCTGGGATGGGAATCATTACAACATTGGCGGTTATCGCTGTGGCGTGGTCTACTTTACGAAACTCCAATCGCCAGCATTCTCCTCGGAATGCGAAAATATATTGTTGACTCTCACTTACATAGGTAGAAAAGGTCATCATCATAAAATACGAGAAATCAGAGCTCGCACGGAGAGATTCAGGTGTTCTTTCTTCCCGCGCGCTATTCGAGAATGGAATGGGAGATAAATAGTATAAGGGTATTTCGATGAATCCTCTGCCATGCACTTAAATGTGAGTTGCAGAGTATCCCATGTAGATGTAGATGTATAAAGTGATCTGATAGAAGAACGAAACGAAGAATGATAGTTTAAAAACACGTTTTATATTTTTATTTATCTACTTTTCACGACGATCTTTTTTCCGGGGGTTCACTGAACACTTACACGTCGCACCGCCACTGAAACCATCCTTGCGGAGTGTCCGCGGTGGCACTTGTGCCTGGTGCGCCCTGGCCAGCTGACGCCACGTATATACAGCACGTCCGGCTACTGCGAGGTCGTCGGTCTGGCGGCCTTCGGCGCCGCAGCTGAGTGTTGGCTCAGCCCGGCGTGTCGCAACGCGGCTAGCAAGTAGCAGGCTGGTGGCTGGCATCGCAAATAGCAGCGCCCAGCTGGCGGGAGCAGGATGCGCGCGGAGGGGCGCGGAGCGGGAGGGGGGGCAAAGGCGGGGGAAGGGGAAGGCTGCGTGACGTAACGCAGCAGGCCGGGCCGCGTCGCGTGCCAAGGTCGCGGCGGGAGAGGCTGTGTGGTCGAGGCGACGAGCTTTTATTCGTACGGGCTAGAGTTGGAACACACGATGCTTTTTTAGGAATCGATTCTTGCGATTCAATCCCACATTGTGAATCGATTCCTACGATTCGTTCACGATTCTTTAGTCTGCATTGGCACGATTCTTACTTCTACATCTTGCTCATAGATGGCAATACATGTCTGTGTCAAGGATGTTGGAATCTTAACCTGCCGCATCTGTTCCTACGATTCGTTCACGATTCGTTATGGTCTTCGAAAGCACGAATCTTACAGAATGCCAAAAAGGTGACAATATAGGTATCGGATTTTTTAATATTTATGGCGCGTAAAGTTCAGACTTAAAATAATAAAGAGGCAAAGCCATTCGATTTGTCCGGATCACGGTTCGATTCTTACGATTCTTTATTTGTGTTCGTTCAAATGAACGACTCATTCACCAATCGCCACAACTCTACTGTGTAGTTGAGTCGATGAGCTTTTATTCGTAGAGGCCTTTTCGAGAGGTACGGTGAGTGTATACGGTCTAATAACAGATACCCGTAGAACACGACAAAGATGTCTGCAGATGTCTATTCCGACTAATATTTTTTATGAATATGTCATGATTTTAAGGGCTGTGGTTGGACAGGAACCTAAGGGCCCCATTACACTCCCCGACATGTACGCAGAGTTGTCTGTACAGACCTTGTTTGTGCAGACATGTCGGAGCGTGTGAATTACTCATCGACGGATGATTTATTCTGCGCTACTGGTCGATGTCTGCGCAAAGTAAGTTTGAAATCACACAGATGGCACGCAGATAAGTCGGAGCGTGTAAACGATATCTCAGACGAATTGCACAGTCAATTGTTGCTGTAGATAGCGTTCAGTGTATTATTATTATTATTATTGTTGTTGTGACAGTGAGGAGGCTAACGTAACAATATGAGTAATGTTTCAAGAGAGAGTCACGATTCTCGATGTACTCAAGGGAGTTTTTAACGGAATTCATTGAACTTCACAAGTCGTTTCCAGCCACCTGGAAGATTAAAAGCAGGGACTATTCTGACAGAAAAAAACGTGTAGCATATCAAGCATCAATAGCAAAACTGATAGAATTCGAGCAAAATGAAAATAGAGAAATGGTTGTAAATAAATAAATGCATAAGGAGTTGTGACTAACTTCTCACCTTCAAATATTGCTGCCTTATAGCACGACATGTTTCTGGAATGATGTAAGATATTGATGATGATAACACCACAGCAGAAAATTTAAGGCCAGCGTAACTTATGCTTGTAGCTACAAACCGCAATGTCACTAAAAATCTCTCATAAACACTTATTGACTTTCTCATCACACTGTCATGTCCCTTTATGTGACGTGTTCTAAAAGCACAAAAAATGTTTCCTCATTCATTCGTAAATAATTGAACCAGTCATCTTTTTCGAATTTTAGTTCTTTTAAAAGATTAATATGTGAAAACGATAAACATTTTAACAGCCAGTCCTTGACCCACTTTTTACGTTGTGGTCTCTTTTTCTTTTCTTCCAATATAATTGCTGTGGACAGCAGTATTGTTTTATAAGCAAATTTACTTAGTTTGCCCATAGCCTTTATACCATGAACGGAACAACCAAAGATGTACCAACGGTTGGAACGTGTAAATGCAACGTTTAAATGCGCAGACGGTCGTTGCAAAACTAGTCTGCACAGATATGTTGTAGCGTGTAAAGGGGCTCAATTGTTGCGAGTGAACAAGCAGCGATGACATCTAAAGTCTAGAGCAGTGGTAGCTACTTACCCTACCTATGGGAGCCGTAAACTTTAGCAGCTGTTTCGAAGCGAACCACACGTTTCATCAGGGCATAACCCTGAAATATAAAATCCTATTTTCACTGTTCTAAATATTTTTTGATTAAAAATGTTTTTCAATGTTTCGCGTAATAATTGACTTCATTTAAAAATTTAAAAAGCAGTCACAATCTGCGCTTTAAGAGATACTGTCTTATGATAAGTGTAACACGATTAACAAGTTCTACATTATTACAGACTGTGTGTGTCTTCAGCCTGTCAGCATTCAAATATTCCTATTTTGCGCATCCATTACTCGAATATGATAACACTTTGCGACTTCTAATATACTTCGCATATAATTGCAAACCTTTACGTAAGTTATTCTCGTAGTCTGCTCCCACAAATAAAGGAAAGGAAAAATGTGTATCGCTTACTACATTTTCTCTGTTTATGTGGTCAAACTTCATCACCTGTCATGACGTTTCCACGCATAACTTATTAACTACTCGATTCACAACACACTTTGCAGACATTAACTACAATTACCACTGAACGCACCAGCAAAATTATGTCAATGTGCGGCACATAGTCGAGGACTTATACCGACACAAGAAATGAGATGCTTCAAAGACATGCTTTTGCTTAAAATAAGGCGGAAATCACCCATCTTGTAATCATCCAGTGTTTCATAAAGAGAGCATTTAGCGACTTCCAACAAACTTGAGTGCGAATACCGTTAGTGAAATGACAAAAAAGTTGGGAAAAAATGGAAGTAAAGTTGAATGTTCACACACAGGTTTCTACAGAATTAATCAGTGCAAGTGTTTAAAACTGTAAATGAAAGAGTTTGATCCGCTGAGTGTTGCTAGGTCAAAAAGAACAGCGTACCTTAATTAGAACCGAAGATACTGTAAAGGAAACCGATTAAAATATTCAGTGCAAGGACAGAAGACTACCGCGTTTAAATAAAAATAAAGAATGGAGAGACTTAAGTTAATTCTGATACTTGATGACAAATCTGTGGATGAATACCTTTCGTTTAAAAAAGAAATGAAGGAAATCGGCCGAGCTGGCCGACTGACTTTAGCTTTCGTAGATTCTTCTGTGTCAGAGGAGCATCCAAGGACTGACATCATTCCCAACGACATAAACACTTGCTTTGCATCCATAAGTGGTGCGACCCATGGCGCGAAGTTCTACCTGATCTGCCAACGGCCTTGTCTCCTTTATTGTAACCAGTTCAGTAAAGTCACACGGTCTTTTACCATATGTAGTTTCATTCACTTCCAACTACCCTTCTGGGTACACCAGTTTTTAATCAGGGAAGGTACGAGGGTGATTTGGTAATTCTGATAAATTTGTATGTATGGGCGGGAAATTTTCGGAACCTGCAGTGTTGTTGGTAAGCCTAATATTTCCACGGATATTATTACACCAGGTTTCGAACGGCAGCTGTTATTAGTTGACTGTCGGCCCAGCTGAAGTGGTAACTGCGTAGTTAGTTCCTTAGGATGGAGAAAAACGAATTTCGTGCGTTAATTAAACATTTCTATGCACAGATAAAATCCATGAGGTTCTGAGCCAACATTGAAGACCATTTACTTTTGGATCAATGAGTTTAAATGTGGCCGGAGAAGCACGCAAGATGGAGCAGGCTCTGGTCGGCCCGTTGAAGTCACCACACAATAAACCATCGATAACGTGCATGATATGGCAATGGAATATAGAAGATTAAAAGTTAGCGAGATAGCTAACATTTTAGGCATCTCAGCTGAACGAGTACATTACATCCTCCTTGACAAATTGGCCACGAAGAAGCTCTGTGCGTGATGGGTGCCGTGCCTACTCACTTTGGACCAAAAACGGAAACGAAAGAACATTTCTGCTCAGACTGTTCAGGCGAAATCCACAGGACCTTTTGCGCAGATTCGTAATTGTGGATGAAACTTAGATGCACCATTACACTCCGGAGAGCAAACAATGGAAGAAGAGTGGGAAGAGTGCTCCAAAGAAGGCGAAGACTGTTTTGTCATCTGGATAGGTGATGGCCACTATCTTTTAGGATTCCTTGGTATAATCCTGATACAATATTTGGATAGAGGCAGATCCATAACTAGGCCCTATTTTTTTGCTGGATCGTTTGAAACAGGAACTAATTGAAAAACATCCAAGATTGGCACAGAAGAATGTGCTGTTTCATCAGGACAATGCTCAGACCCGCACAGCAGCTAAGGCAATGGCAAAAGTGCACGACTTGGGATTCGAATTGGATCCTCACCTACCGCTTCACCAGACTTTGCTCCGAGTGACTTCTTCTTATTTCCAAACTTGAAAATTTGGCTAGGTGGGAAGAAATGTTCATCAAATGAGAAAGTGCGCCGTTGTGACAGACTAATTCGCAGAGTTTGACAAAACCTACTTTGCCAATGGGTTGAAAAAATTAGAAGCCCGCAAAGTCCAGCTGCGAGATTTCAATGAAGCTGATGGGAAAGACACGTGATTATTATTTCATCATAGAACGTTATGATTTGAAATCAATTTTCTCCACCAACAAGTAAGTCTATGTTGTATTGTGTTTGACGAAAGGCATGTTATGAAGACGTAATTAGTGCCGCTTTTGTTCTGGACTGTTTGAATGAGAAAGTGATTTTGAATGTAGAAACATAGTTCAGTGCAGTGTACACTTTGTTGTCTTCCACTTTGTTTTAGCATCGAAATCCCAGCCGGCCGCGGTGGCCGAGGGGACTGAGGAGCTCCAGTCATGGTCTGCACGGCCACTACGGTCGGGGGTTCGAATCCCCCCCCTCGGGTATGGATATTTGTGCCGTCCTTAGTGTTAGCTAGTTCGTAAGTAGTTTGTAAGTTTAGGGACAGATGACCCTGCAGTTAAGTCCCATAAGCTATACAAACATTTGAATTTTTTTTTTTCGAAATCTCACATCTGCACTTCGGGTCTAACGTTTGCGCTATCTGGTGTGTAGGCCTATATTTGTGCGTTGCGCTATTATAATTACTTCATGCACTTTTGGCACTGTTGACCGATCATGTAATAATAGGCTGACGTCATTGAGAAATTATTGATGGAGGAGGAGAAGGAAGAAGGATTAGGTAGGCCCGTAGCAGCCAGGCACGGGCTCAAGTGTAGTTTCCGACAGCAACGAATTCTTCTAATTAGGGCATTAAAATTAAACAATGGCGACAAGTGAAAATGAGAGCCGGGTCGCGAATCAAACCCGATTTTCCTGCTTCAGGCCAGCGGTCGCCTTAACCTCTTAGCTACCCGCGCCCGCCTCCCGTCAGTCTCAAATTCTCACAAGTCGCACTCAGTGTATAGCCTTACAAGGAGACTAAGTCGAGAAATAAAGTGTGTTTTCGTCTTTAAAACAATTTTTTATTCTATTTTTACCAGAGTTATCAGAGCGCCCTCGTATTCAAGCTTATACACGACCGCTAGTAGAGAACAGGACGTAGTACGTTCATAACGAATCCTTTGAGTGGAGCTCTCGCTGATGCGCTGGTGGGAGCTGGCGGATGCAGCATCCCCGACCTCCAAGGAGCAGTCCAGCGTCTGGCCACTCAAGGCCTTCCGCTCTGGAGCCCAAGGCCACTCGCCGCCTACCTGGCGCAGGTGGTAGTCGGTAGTCGGTACATGTTGCCTTTCCGTGGCCCGTAGCAGCCAGGCATGGGCTCAACTGTAGTTTCCGACAGCAACGAATTCTGTTAATGTTACATTACGGTAACCGGTGATTGTAGCAGCAAATTGAAGCAATTTTTAATCACATTATATGGATTCACAGCGTGCCAGGGACACCTGTGATCCCGCACGCTCGGAACTGCGCTGTGCCATACTGAAAATAACACGCGATGTAAGGAAAAACGCTTGTAACTTCATAATGGAGATAGTGGCTGATCACCTTAATCTATATACATATAAATGAATGTTTTTATGTCCTTAAGTGTTCGTAAACCTTTCATTCGACTGTAATGAATCTTTGCTGAACTGTTCACCGTATGCCCACGAAGGTTCCTAACCCAAAAACAGAACACGGCACACAGCTCAGGAGATATGACGTCATTAATAATGAGAGGCGTGAGAATACCCAGATTTATGCGTCAATTATTGGAAATTGGCAGTAGTTAGGGACCTGCAACAATGTTTGCACGTAATTTCGGACGTTTATGAAGCGTTTTATAACTGACGCGCTGCCCCCATTCCCCACAAAATGATGAAACTAAAAGAAGTCTACGGCTCACAACAGTTTCGCTGTAGATGCCGTAAAACTGTCGCATTAAGCATGATCTTGTATCAAATGAAGCTAGCATTACAGATTTGCATGTTACTATTTATTTTTGTCTGCAAGTCTCCCTTAATTCTCTTGCAACCAAAATTAAGCTATCTGTTTTCTTAATCTCTATAAAAGCGAAAGGACAGTCACTCACTGACTAAACACGAAATCTCGAAAACTACTTTACTTATTAGTGTGAAATTTGGCAGGAATATAGTATATAAGTAGAAAACGTCAGCTAAGAAAGTATTTTGTGACAGGTGCATGGCGCAGCATACTTGTCCTACAGACTCACGAAATCTACAGTTTCATTCCGATCTTCACGAAATTTCGCACGCTTGACCTCCATAACAAGGAGGTCAACCTCTACCTTAGGTTTCATACGGGGCATGGGGGAGGGTAATTTGCAACATAAAAATGGATCCGTAAATACCTTGCTTGCGCCTTGAGAACGCCTCGACGGATTTCACAGATCCTTTTTTTGTTATCTTCGTCATTCTTAGAACAAGGGTTGTATGAAATAAAACTGGAATATTTGAGAACAAAGCGCGTTTCTGAATGTGCCCCTGTGTTTTTATTGCATAGAAATCTATAGTTTTGTTTCGATATTGATGAAATTTTGCACACTCTACCTTAAACACAAGAGGAATGTCGCTGTCTGTATAAAATTTCGTTCGGTTCATGGTGAAGGGTACTAACTTACAAAATACGTTGTTTTGCTCCAATCTTTATGAATTTTGGCACAGATGAAGATCGCTGGGTACATAAATGTTTGTATGGTACATGACAGAGGGTACCTTGCAGAAAAAATTGCCGAGAGAGGGAAAGGTGGAAACGATCAGAGAGATGGGAGAGAAAGAGGTGGATGCAGAGAGAGGGGGGAAGGGGAGGTGCTCTACGAGAGTGTTGGATAAATAAACACACGGGCAACGCCGGGTATACAACTAGCATTGCAATAAAATCTAGAAATTTCTTAGGTGTCTCGGAACTTTCGATGAAATTTTGTATTTACTCTGGTTTTTTCTTTTGAAGTTCACGTACATAGTTGTATTTTTCGTAAAAACGCGAATTCCAAAATTATATATATCAAATATTAATTTCGGATTTTTCCTATCACAGAAGATATGTTAGCCTCACAGACGCGGTGAGTAGCACCGTCGCCACTGGCACACTACAGTAAATGTTAGATGCGGTTTCCTTCGGCTACACTAACGAACTGAAACAGTTTCTGCATTTTTAGCCAACAGGTGCACTTCGAAATATCTAGGAAATTTTGGTCAAAAATACTTTCTGTGGCAGTGAACTAGATACATTTATGGTTATTTTCGTTTAACGGTTGCAATTCCTGCGTAGGTACCTTTTAAATGTTTTAGACGGAGTACATTAGTCATCATGACTTGCATTCTGTAGTTATAGTGTTGCATCAGGAGAACAAATAAATACTTCATATCGCCCAGCAATCTGGAAATTTCTTGATTTTTTAAGGGAAAAAAAAAACAACTACGTCATTTTCAGACAAACCGTTGCATACTACCACAAGTAACAATGTATTGGTGAGAAATAAAGTAACAAGATATTTAAGTGAGCAGTGGTAAATTTTTAAAGTTTATTTTCACAGTTCAACACTAAGAATACAGAGTCCACATAGGTGTACCATCACAACGTGATTGAATAACACGTCCGGCTCTAACGGCACAGAAACTCCCCCCAGGAAGTCTCCACTGGATGGTGTAGTTTTTATTATTCTGCCGGTCGTCATCGGGAAGGCTGAAGTCGTGCTGTAGGTACGGCGTTTACGATCGGGTTAATGGTGCCTAGAGCGTGTCGGTTTGGCCTCAAGTAAAGGCGGCCTAGCATATGAATATGCCGGTGTGTAGTGCGGCGGGATCATCTGCAAGAAGAGGTACCGCATAAGCAAATTGGTGTTTTTTTTTACCATCTTGATTGCAAACTGAAATTAAGACAGTCTTTCATTAAACGTTAGCAAGATATCGGTACCAGAGGCAGTAATTCAATAACGTCATGTCCGAAATAACAGACAGCACACCTGCTTCGCAGCCATATTGAATTTACAAATTATTGATGAAAGGAAGAAGGATTAGGAAGGAAAGAATTGACAGTGGCTCCATTAGGGCATTGAAATTAATCAGTGGCGACAAGTGAAAATGTGAGCCGGGGCGGGAATCGAACCCTGGTCTCCCGCTTCAGGCCTGAAGCGGGAGAATGGGATTCGATTCCCGTCCCGGTTTACATTTTCACTTGTCGCCATCATTTAAATTCACTGCTCTAATGCAGTCAGTCAATCCTTTCCTTCCTAACCCTTCTTCCTTCTCCTCCACCATCAATAATTTGTCAATCACGTCAGCCTTTTATTACACCGTCGGTCAACAGTGCCAAAACCCCCACGCATGAAGTAATTATAATAGCGCAAAGCATTCATATACACACCAGATAGCGCAAACGTTAGACCCGGAAGTGCGAATATGGTATTTCGATGTTAACCCTCCTACTACCAGAATTTTTTTGTTACACTGAGTACCGTTGGGGTCAATATGACCCCAAGTAATTATCACGGGATATATTGGCAGTATTTAATTTATTTTAATGAACTAACACAAAAGCATACATTTCTGATTGAAATCTGGTGAAGTAGATATATAAGCACTTACAGATCTTGTCTCAACACTTGATCTTATAGATCCTTTCATGTAAAACAAAACACCTCTTTACATTTAAAACAAAGAATGTCTGAATGGTGTTTACAGACATAGGAAAAGCATCTTCTGCACGTTTCTGAATGTTTTCTATCCACTGAACGTTCGCACAAGTAGCACCGTCCACGTTTTACCCCCGTATGCACCTGTGCTGAAGGTGGAGGAGGACGAGGCAGAGAAGCTTTGCTGCGATGACTTCTATTTTTCTGTACTAGACTTGTTCCCAGTTCCAGAAGAAATTCTATTCTTTTGTAGTTGGTTTTTTTATTCCAGTCAGGATTTAAGTCCAACCAAATTATGAAAGCATTCAGGGCACTAATATCCAAAATATTATAAAAAATCACCATGGGCCATCTTCTTGTCATACGTTTTGTGGTTTAGGTTCTGACTAACTTGTTCATAGTGTCTACACCTGATTTTGTTGCATTATAGTCTAGGATTATAATAGGTTTCGCTGCTTTGTCGTCACCTATTTCCTCCCTGAAATGCATAGTACTCAGCAAATCTCTAACGTCTTCATCAGAATCTTCAGTTGATTCACTACTTCCAGAAATGACATCATCAATCTCTTCGTCGTCATCAGACGCTGTATCTCCTAATTCCTCTTCTTCATTCAAAATTGCTTGTATTTCAACACTACTCAGACGTTTTCTAGACATAATGTAGTTCTTTCACACGCTGCGACGAAACACTAGCAACAACTGAGGCAACACACAACAACTGCTGAGGAAAGAAACGACAACAATGGGTATAAATAAGAAGTGGAAAGTGTTAGTTTCATTGTTGCAGGTGTTTCCTATAACATCTGTTCAACGTAATATTCGCTGTTATGTTTTTATAATTTTACATTCAAGAAACAAATCAAAAAAAATTTACATTGGGGTCATGCTGACCCCAGTGGTACTCAGTGCGTAGTTCATGAATAAATTTTGATATATTGTAAATGTAAAACTGAATAATATGTCATTGCATACAAGCAAGTTAGAGAGACAAAGTCATAAATTTTGAAAATAATCGCATTGAAAATAAGGGAGATATAGATTTCAAATGTGCTTATGGGGTCATATTGACCCCAGTGGTAGTAGGAGGGTTAAAATAAAGTAAAAGACAACAATGTGTACACTGCACTGAAGCTATGTTTTTACATTCAAAATCACTTTCGCATTCAAACAGTCCAGATCAAACGCCGTACAATTACGTCTTTCGCCAAAAATAATACAACATAGACTTACTTGTTGGTGAAGAGTATTGATTTCAAATCCGAGTGAAGTTCTATGATGAAATAATGAATGATCACGTGTCTCTTCCTTCAGCTTCATTGAAATCTCGCATCTCAACTATGCGGACTTATATAAGCATTATCAGGTGTGTAGCATGTATGATGTGCTATTATAATTACTGTAAGTAGATGATTTTTGGAACAGTTGACTGAAACTGTAATAATACACTGACGTCATTGAGGTGTGTATATTTTCTATCCTACAGTACAGATATTTAATTACTTTGTTCCTCTCTATTAAAATGACGTTTGTGGCAGAATAAATTAATTTTCTTGGAACCAGGAAGGTGTGGCCATGTGAAAGGAATCGAACACCTTCCAATTTGCAATTAACAAACATTATTTGAAACAATTTATTATTATAGTTCTTGTCATATCATAGACGAAACGGGGTGTAGTCGCAACTACAAGATTATGAAGATGATCCAGAAGGAGTGAAACATGTCAATGTAAAGAAAAACAAAGTTGCAACTCATGGCTGATGATAAGGTAATAAATTGTTTCAGATATTTGTGCAGACCCTGACTCCCGCAAGTCGATTATGTCGACTATAGTAAAAACAAACATTACATTCAAAAGTTCATACAATTAATTCTTTAACACAAAGTTGACCCCAAAGAAAAAAATTCTCTAAACACATCAAGGGTAAGCCAATACAGTAACCATAATTAGACCCTCATGAACCACAAACATTGCCGAGGTGGGGTGGCTTGCGTGCCTCAACGATACAGATAGCCGTACCGTAGGTGCAACCACAGCGGAGGGGTATCTGTGGAGAGGCCAGACAAATGTTTCTGAAGAGGGGCAGCAGCCTTTTCAGTAGTTGTAATGTCAGCTAATGTGGTTTTGCCATTCAGTTACTGAGAACGGCTGAAAGCAAGGGGACACTACAGCCGTTACTTTTACCGAGGACATGCAGCACTACTGTATGAATATATGATGATGGCATCCACTCGGGTAAAATATTTCGGAGGTAAAATAGTCCCCCATCCCGGCGGGGACTACACCTTAGGATGTTGTCACCAGGAAAGACAACACGGGCATACTACGGTCCGAAAGGTAGAATATTAGATCCCTTAATAGGGTATGGAGGTTAGAAAATTTAAAAAGGGAAATGGATAGGTTGAAGTTAGACATAGTGGGAATTAGTGAAGTTCGATGGAAAGAGGAATAGAATTTATGGTCAAAATCACTTGGGGGTTGTTAGTGGAGTGGATCTAATAATAAATGACAAAATAGAGCGGGTAAATTACTACCAGCAGGTCAGTGATCGAATTATCATAGGCGAGATAGATACGAAGCCAACACAGACCACAGTAGTACAAGTTTATATGCTCACTAGATCTGCCGATGACTAAGAGATCGAAGAAATGTATTAGGAGGTAAAGGAAATTATTCAGACAATTAAGAGAGAGGAAAACTGAATTTTGATGGGGGACTGGAATTCGGTAGCAGGAAAAGTAAGGGAAGGAAAAGTAGTAGGTGAATATCAGCTGGGGTAAGGAATGAAGGAGGACGCCGTCTGGTAGAATTTTTCCTAAGGAACATAATTTAATCATAACAAATACTTGGTTCAAGAAACATCAAAGAAGGTTGTGTAAGTGGAAGAGACCAGGAGAGACTGGAAATGACCAGACCGATCTTATGATGGTAAGGCATAGATTTCGGAACCAGGTTTTAAACTGTAAGACATATCCAGGGGCAGACTCTGACCGCATCTTATTGGTTATGAACTGTTGACTGAAATTGAAGAAACTACAGAAAGGTAGAAATATGAGATGGGGCTTGGATAAATTGAAGGAACCTGAAGTTCTTCAGAATTTTAGAGGGAGATTTAGGCAACTATTGACAGAAACTGGGGAAAATAAAACAGTAAAAGAGGAATGGGTAGTTTTAACAGACGAAGTAGTCGAGGCAGCAGAGGACCAAATTGGTAGAAAGGCAAGACCTACAAAAAATTCTTCCATACCAAGGGAAATAATAAAGGAGAAGATATATAAATGCAGTTAATGAAGCAGCTAAAATGGAGTATACACAACTAAAAATGAGAATGACAGGGAGTGCAAAAGGGCTAGGCAGAAGTGACTAGAAGCCAAATGCAAATCTGAAGAAGAATGTATAACTAGCGGAAATAGATACCGCCTACAGGACATTCGGAGACGAGAAAAATAGAGTGGCTCTACAAAGAAAATGAATATTGTAGGAAGGGAAGAGGAAGTAGATGAAGATGAAATAGGAGATTCTGTACTCAGAGATGATTTTGACAGAGCACTAAAAGACCTAAGTCGAAACATGGTCCCTGGAGTAGATGGCATTCCATCAGCGCTACTGAAGTCTCTGGAGAATTAGTCATGACAAAACTACCACCAGGTGAGTAACATGTATGATACAGACGAAATACACTCAGACTTTAAGAAAAGTAATAATCCCCATCCCAAAAATTTCATGCGCAGACAGGTGTGAAAATTACAGAACCATCACCTTAATTAGTCATGGCTGCAAAAGCTTACTAGAATTATTTACGGAAGGATGGAAAGCCTGATAGAAGCTGACCTCGGAGAAGATCAGTTCGGATTCAGAACAAATTTAGGAACTGGGGAGGCAATATTTAGCTCTCGGCTTATCTTAGAAGATAGATTAAAGGAAGGCCAACCTACGTTTCTAGCTTTTGTAGCTTTGGAGAATGTTTTTACCAATGTTGATTGGAATACACTCAATCAAATTCTGAAGTCAGCAGGGGTAAAATATAGGGAACGCAAGATTATTTGTAACTTGTACATTAACCAAACAGCTGTTATTAGGGTTGAAGGGCATTAAAGGGACGAAGTGGTTGGGAAGGGAGTAAATCAGGGTTGTAGCTTATCCCCAGTTATTCAATTTGTACATTGAGCAAGCTGTGATGGAAAGAAAAAATATAAATAAATAAAAATAAAAAATAGAGGTGGAATTATAGTTCAGGGTGATGAAATAAAAACCTTGCGTTTTCCTGATGACATTGTAATTCTGCCAGATACAGCAAAGGACCTGGAAGAGCAACTGAATGGAATGGAGGCTGTGTTGAAAGGAGTGTGTAAGATGAACATTAACAAGAGAAAAACAAGGGTAATGGAATGCAGTCTTAGAAAATGAGAAGATGCTGAAGGAATTAGATTAAGTATAGAAACGATAAATGCAGTAGATGAGTTTTGTTACTTGGGTAGTAAAATAACATATGGCGGTCGCAGTACAAAGGATATAAAATGCAGATTAGCAATGGGAAGATCAGTTTGGTTTCAGGAGAAATATAGGAATACGGGAGGCAATACTCTCATTACGACTTACCTTAGAAGACAGATTAAGGGAAGGCAAACCTGCATGTCTAGCTTTTGTACATCTGCAGAAAGCTTTTGACAATGTTGCTTGGAATACACTAATACGACTTCTGAAGTCAGCAGGGGAAAGAAAAGGGGAACGGAAGTTTATTTGCAACATGTACAGAAACCAGTCAGTTATTAGAGTCGAAGGGCATGAAAGGGACGCAGTAGTTGAGAAAGTAGTAAGAAAGTGTTGTAGCCTTTCTCCAAAGTTATTTAATGTGTACATTGAGAAAGCTGTGAAGGAGAGCAAGGCGAAATTTGGAGAAGAAATAAAAATATTCCGTTTTGCCAACGACATTGTAGTTCTCAGAGAGACAACGAAGGACCTAGAAAAGCAGCGTATACGGCGAACATGAAGAAGAACAGAAAAAGGGTAATGGAATGCAGTCTAAGAAGGAAGTCAAGCGATGCAGTAGGAATTAGCTTAGGTAACCAAACAGTAAAGGTGGTAAATTTGTTTTGTTACTTGGGCAGTAAAATATGAAGGTCATAGTCAGAGGATATAAAATGCATAATGTTAATGGGAAGAAAAGCGTTTTTGAAGAAGATATGTTTATTAACGTTAAATATTAATTTAAGAGTAAGGACGTGTTTTGTGAAGGCACTTGTGTTGAGTGTTGCAGTGTACGGGAGTGAAACATGTGCGGTAAGTAGTTCAGACAGGAAGAGGATAGACGCTTTTGAAATGTGGTGATACAGAAGAATGCTGAAGATTAAGTGGGTAGATCGCCTAACTAATGAGGAGCTACTGATTAGAATTGTGGAGAAAAGAAATTTCTGGCATACCTTGACTAATAGATTGTATCGATTGATAGAACACAGTGTCGGACACCAAGAAATTGTAAATTTAGAACTAATGGGAAGTGTGTCGGGTAAAAAAATCAGGGGGAGACAAGAGACGAATATAGTAAACAGATTCAAATGAATGTGCTTTGCCTTTGTTGTGTGGAGATGAAGAGGCTTACTCAGAATAGAGAAGGCAGGAGAGCTTCATCAGTCCATCAATCCAGTCTGCGGACTGAAGACCACAACAACAACAAACAACAACAGTCTTCTTTGACAGTCTCTAGAACCACCTCTCGTAATATGTGAGATTCCTCCTGAATCTGTATAACCGAAATAAAATATTTCGTGCCTACTGACATTCGTCGCAAACGAAACACAATGCACATGCAGTACGACAAACTTGTCTAAATAAGTTATACCAAAGCACATAAAAGTACACTGTTATGACAACTGAACCCATGCGTCACCTGTGTTCATAACGCCACACCGCCCGTTTTAAACGATGAACGAAAGTGGACAAGACAGATAATAGTCTATTGAAGTGCCCCTAGCGTACTAGTCCCGAATTATAAACTCGTGCAAGATATTGCAGCTGTTTGTTTAGACGATAAACAGAGAGAAAACGGTACCAAGGAATGTGTCGCGAGTCTCTGTTGTTGTTTCGCGGGGTTGTTCATCAATAGTACGTTTTCTGGTAATGAGTTAAATACTAGTAGGCATAGCGACGACTGCGTTTGCATTGGCTTTCGTTGCTATCAGGCGGATACAACGCCGAAAAAAATGGGCTGGATGCGACCGTGGATTCGCAAAACAAAAGAAGAATACCGTGACGCATACAGCATGCCAGTGAGATAATTAATGCCGGAGGATCTAAATGAATTCCGGAATTATAGGCCTATATAAATTTTCCTTTCTGGCATGCTGAAAAAAAGTAAAGAAACTTGATGCTGATGTAACTTCAAGCTTCATTAACGAGCTTCTGTAATTATGATCGAAAAAATACGTATCTTGTTATGTGGTACAAGCTTTTCCCAACAACGAAACGGGCTGGCTCTTCACTACACGCCTCTATTAAAAGCGTAATAGCAATTTCGTTCCACTCCATAACTACAACAGCAGTCATCGTGATATCACATTAGCATATCATTAAATAATTATGAAATTTACGAAGGTTTAAAAACTTATCATGAAAGTATTTACGAAAAATACAGTACAGTCACTTGCTCAGAAAGTTCTTAGCGACGATGAAACGACCGAAAACTTTGACAAATGTCAAAATACCGGGTGATCAAACAGTCAATATAAATTTGGAAACATAATAAATCACGGAATAATGTAGATAGAGAGGTAAAAATTGACACATATGCTTGAAATGACATGGGGTTTTATTAGAAAAAAAAAGTTCAAAAAAGTCCGTCGGGTGGCGCTTCATCTGATCAGAAAAGCAATAATTAGCATAACATATTAAGACAAAGGAAAGATGATGTTCTTTACAGGAAATGCTCAATATGTTTACCTTCATTCTTCAACAATAGCTGTACTCGAGGAATAATGTTGTGAACAGCACTGTAAAGCATATCCGGAGTTAGATGGTGAGGCATTGACGTCGGATGTTGTCTTTCAGCATCTCTAGAGATGTCGGTCGATCACGATACACTTGCGACTTCAGGTAACCCCAAAGCCAATAATCGCACGGACCGATGTCTGGGGACCTAGGAGGCCAAGCATGACGAAAGTGGCGGCTGAGCACACGATCATCACCAAGCGACGCGCTCAAGAGAGTTTTTTAAACTTTTTTTTTAGTTATAATTTTTACCTCTCTATCTACATTATTCAATAATTTATTAAAGTTTCAAATTTATACTGACTTTTTGATCTACATGGGATACTTTGCAAATCACATGTAAGTGCCTGGCAGGGATTCATCGAACCACTATACTATTTATCTCCCATTCCATTCTCGAATAGCGCGTGGTAAGAAAGAAACCCTGAATCTCTCTGTTCGATCTCTGATTTCTCGTGTTTTATTCTGATGATCATTTCTACCTCTGTAAGTAATATATTTTCGCATTTGGAGGAGAATGTTGGCGATTGGAGTTTCGTAAGAAGCCCACTCCGCAGCTATAAGCGCCGTTGTTGTAATGATTCACATCCCATATCCTGTATCATTTCCGTGACGCTGTCTCCCCTGTATTGTAACAATAAGAAAAGAGCTGCTCTTCTCTGGACTTTTTCGATGTCCTCCGTCAAACCCACCTGATAAGGATCCCACACTGGGCAGCAATACTCCAAAAATGGACGGACAAGCGTAGTGTATGCAATTTCTTTTGTAGTTCTGTTGCATCTTTTAAGGGTTCTGCCAATAAAACGCAGTCTCTGGTTCGCCTTTCCCACGACACTATCTACGTGTTCTTTCCAATTTAAGTCTGAAGTAATAATAATTCCTAGGTATTTTGTGGAGTTTACGGCCTTCACTTTTGACTGATTTATCTTGTAAACAAAGTTTAACGGATTTCTTTTCGTACTCATGTGGTCGACTTCTTTTGATTGATTTATCTTGTAAACAAAGTTTAACGGATTTCTTTTCGTACTCATGTGGTCGACTTCATAGTTCTCATTATTTACAGTCAATTGCCAATAATTTACACCATAGTGATATATTATTTAGATCGTTCTGCAGTTGGTTTTGATCTTCAGATGATTTTACTAGACGGTAAATGACGGCGTCATCAGCAATCAACCTAAGAGAGCTACTTGGATTTTCCCCTAAATCGTGTATGTAAATAAGGAACAGCAGAGGACCACTAACACTAACCTGTGGAACGCCCGATATCACCTCTGTTTTAGTCGATGCCTTACCATAGATTACTACGAACTGTGTCCTCTCTGACAGGAAATCCCCTATCCAATCGCAAATTTGGGGCGATATACCATAAGCACGCAATTTGATTAAAAGCCGTTTGTGAGGTACGGCGTCAAAAGCCTTCTGGAAATCAAGAAACACGGAATCGATTTGCGAACCCTTGTCGATAGCACCATAACTTTGTGTGAATAAAGAGCTAGTTGTATTTCGCATGAACGATATTTTCTAAATCCGTGTTGACCTTACGTCAATAGATCATTCTGTTCGACATAATTCATAATATTTGAATACAGGATATATTCCAAAACCCTGCTGCAAATTGACGTCAATGAAATAGGCCTGTAGTTTAGTGGGTTACTCCTACTGCTTTTCTTGAATATAGGTGTGACCTGTGCAACTTTCCAATCTTTTGGTACAGATCTTTCTTTGAGATAGTGGTTGTATCACCCGGCACACTTAGCTACGAAGCAAAACGGTAGACTCATCGCAGGCGTGACTGCAGCAAACAGCTACTAGCTCGCGCATGCGCAGTGAACCCACTAGTACCGAATTTAGGACTGGCCCTATTTCTCAATTGCAACGATTATCGCGCGTCGATTTTAGTGCGATCATACTAGCGAGTCCGATCAAACGACTGACACCCGGCATTAACGCAAAGTTATCAATGTGTATTACAAGTTAGTTCATCGTTTAGAATGTGCTTTAGACGGGACAATAGGTAGCGTTGCGTGACCCAGGCGTCTGCTGGCGTGTGGGAGGACAGAGGGGTCGCCAGATTTAGAGCCCGCTGCCTGTTTTTATTGCCTCTGGGCTGTCTGCCAGTGTGTGTGTGTGTGTGTGTGTGTGTGTGTGTGTGTGCGTGTGTTTACGACTGGTCGGTCTCGCGGGAGTGCTAATGACCGCCAGTCTCGTTTCGAGAGTAATCAGCCGCAATCTGCATGATATTATCTTGCAAATTTCTGGCCTGAACCCCGCGGGAGGCCAACTGAATTACTCGTATCAGCTGCCTCAAAATCGGCCCTCCATTAACTCGCTGTCCGTTGCCGAGTGCTGCCTGCTTTCTCTCCACTGCTCTGCGACTAGGACCACAGTGGAGCAATGGTGCTAATCGGCCGCAATAATAGTCGTAAAATGGAACAACAATACGATTTTGTTAAAGACAACTGACATGTTTTTCGAGATGTGGATGCCCCATGTTCATACGATTAAGTTAATTTCTCTACCGTAAAAGGAGTGTGTGTGTTTTTTTATATGTATGCTAAAGGTAGTGTGGGGGGGGGGGGGGGACCAAGCGTGTCACTTTGTTTTAAGTGACCGTGCCCGCTGAAATTCACAAATAAATTTTGGCCCACTTTAGGTTACTGTAGTACCACTAAAAGTTGGCCTTTGCGATCGTCTTTTGACAGCTCGAAATTTAAACGAGAATAACGGCTTAACTATTCATCTGACACGAAAATTGAATAACCTAATTTGTAGAGGAGAAAATTCTCTACAACTTTGCTCTCTTATGTTTTTTCATATCTCGTAGCGTTTCAAAGGTATTTGCAAAAATAACGGCGATTTTGGGGTGTATGTCTGTCTGTCTGTCCGTAACATGTTCCCTGTTTTTAAGACGAACCGTTCAACCGATCAGCACAAAATTTTACAGACATGATTGTAGGCCGGCAGAGGCCAGAACCTCCCTTTTTCAAATTTTTCGGACAAAAAATACGGTAGTAATACCAAAACAAGCCGTTTGTAATATAATTCTAATTGCAAACGAACCGTTCATCTGACACGAAAATTGAATAACCTAATTGGTAGAGAAGAGAATTCTCTACAACTTAGCTCCCTTATGTTTTTTCATATCTCGTTTCGTTTGAGACATATTTGCAAAAATAACGGAGATTTGACACCCTCCATTGAATTAACGAAAACCAACCGTTCGGAGATGTCACGTAACATTCCTCGCGTATTTGATGATTTTCTTATTGTAACTTACACGTTGTCATTTCAAAGTAACGGCACACTGAGGAATTAACAAAAACACATTGTTCTTCGTACGATAAATGATAATCTAATGTGTACAAATGCCATATTAACATCAGTTACCAACGGCCATCAATAGTATGTGACTAAAGAACTGCTGTTGTGATTTATAGCCGTAGCGTAGTGGGCAAGGTGCTGGACAGTGACGCGAAAAGTTGGTGGTTGGAAAACCGCCTCTACCTAAACTTTTTTCCCTAAAAGGGTTTCGACACTCTTATTAATTAATTAATTATTATTCACATTATCATTTTGGTCCAAAAGTTTGCAAAAACGTATAAAACTACAGACCTAAAGTGGGCCGTAAAACACGTCAGTGCGATTTTTTGTTGTGGTTTTGGCTATAAAATAACTTGACTAAGCAATGTGACCTAGTACCTTCCTCTGCCCTGTTAGAATAAATTGCAACTGACGTGGAATGCAATAATCTTACGTGTATGTGGTTTTGTTTGATGCGCAACGGATAACACTTTAAATTGTACAGTAGTTAATAAATCAACTGTAATTAAACTCGTAATTGGTTCAAATGTTTGTATAGCTTATGGGACTTAACTACGGGGTCATCAGTTCCTAAACTTACAAACTACTTATGAACTAAGTAAGACTAAGGACGGAACAAATATCCATGCCCGAGGGGGGGTTGGAACCCCCGACCGTAGTGGCCTTGCAGACCGTGACTGAAGCGCCTCACTCCCCTGGGCCACCGCGGCCGGCTAGTAATTGGTCTACACATTAATCTCGTGTGTGAGAAACAATGGGAGCAAATGAAATGTTCAGATCTGTTAGCATGCACCATATACCAGGGGCGAGACTATACATGCATGATTCGACTGCGAGAGCTAACAAAACACTGTGATATTTTTGTCACTTGAATAAATAAGATGCCCAACAAAGAGATTCGAGATTAATTGGATATCAGAATCACTGCACTTGGTAATGTGCCTATCTGTGCAACAATTATCATACTGATTCAACGTTTTAAAAATGTCCTACAAATCTGGTAATGATTTCAAGTATCAGTCACTGCAAGTAGTCCTTATCTCTTTACGTGATCTCTTCTGATTAGACAAATCACTTTAACTGTTACTAACATTAACTGACTTAATAATTCGAACTTTCATTAAGACTGAGAAAATATCTATCTATGATTTTTACTGGATTTGTGAAGAAACTACTTCCTGCTCTCATTAATAGACCAACTGATCATGACAAAATGCCTACACTGAACTGTTCTAATTAACACATAAATTTACGAACACAATAATTGTTATGCAACTCTATCACAAGAAACAATGATCAGAACGGACTGCAAATTGGTGAAGGAACTAGTAAAATGACTCAGGGTTAAATGATAAATGCAAGTTGCACTAAACAGTATTCATTAGCAAAAGAAGACAAACACCAGCTACAATAGTTCAAATACAGGCTACCATACATAACAATAAAAAATACAAGTTTTACCTTGAGACAGATTAATTTCCATACAAGAATTAAAATCTGCACACTTGGTTTAAACTTTCCGAATTTTTACTCTTCGAGTCTAAACTCACAGACAGACTAACTCGACAACTCCACGACTACTACTTATCGACTCAACTCTACCATAATCACACAACGACTGTTCTCCACGACAGTCACACATCGACTCCCCTTCTACACTAAGGTCACACAACGACTCTTTAAGCGCAACAAATGCAAGACACATTTCAAAGATAAAACGAAGTCTTTGGTTTACAGCAAATATATGAAAATAAGTACAGTATGTTATATCGATTAATGAAATGGTAGAAAATATTACATAAATTTGTTTTCTACAGAATTATAGCTTAGGTTTTTATAACAAAACATGCTCAAGGCTGTATGACAGGCAAAAAATTAAGTGTAAATTATATTGCGTACTCCTGTCAACCTGAATTACGCGTTGATAAAGTTTGTTCTCTAGCAACCAATTTGCACATAATTTTCTACTTATATTTGGCCAGACTGGGTTATTTTCTAATCCAATTCAAACTATGAATTTACAAGACTCATTGCAGTTGATTTTATGTATTCCCTCCGACCGATTTTCTTTTAACAGTAGTAAAATATCGTCATTTCAAAGAAAGCGAGCCATTGTTGTAAATGTACTGAAATGTTAGCAAATTACTGTTTTGGTAAACTGTAAATGAATACTCATTAAAAGCACGCATGGGGTCTACGGATACCCCGACAATGTGGAACATAATACTTACCGCTGGAAAAGGGCAGCTCCCGCCCATCTATTGCGAGCTTTCGCGGCATACTGAGAATACCTAAAATGACAATTATGTAGTGCGCCGTTGCCTTCACGGGACACGTCGAGCAGATCCTGAGAAATTTTTCAATTTCTATTGTATGTCAATAACCTCTTTAGTGTGTAATATAGAAACCATTTTTTCGGTTGGTGGTCCAACATGAGGAAGTATATAACAGTGGAAGAGGATGGCTGTGACTCTGAGGTAGGTGCAAAACAATTTTTTTTTGTGGCAAAACATGGAAAATTTTATTATAATTTTAACAGGATTTATACAAATATATAGATGAACTTAACAGAATTTCATGTCATGGAAGTTTTTCCGTAGTACGATTTCTGGAGTAGGCTGAGAGGGACGTTGTGTTTAACTGCTATTTACCAAGATTGAGGACAGTGAGGGGGAGGGGCGAGTTGAGTGATTTACTACGTTAATTCAGGGTATAAGCTACCTGAATTCAAAATTTCATTCATATCCGTCCAGCTGTTTCAGCGCGAAGAGAAACAAACGTATTAACCGTTAACCCATTGTAAAGTGCCCGTCGCCACACACCACCATACGGTGGCTTATTAAAGGCAGCCCACGTATTAATCAGGGTTTAAGATAACCTTGTTCCAAATTTCATTCAGATCCGTCCACCCATTTCAGTGTGGAGGCGTAAGAAACGAAATAACTAATTGTAAAGCACCCTCTGCCATGCAACATACAAATTTTAGTATGCCTATAACTTTCGCGCGAGTGTAAGCAATGAGTTGACAAAGTTTTATCGCAATCGGATGCACGGTATGGACGTGCATAAAAAACGAAGAAAAAGACAAACAAACAAAAATTAATTTTTATATATTAGATAAATCTCTCAGTTGCTTTGAGAGTAATCCAGATCTGACCTGCACTCACAATGTTAGTTTCGAAAGACTGTAGACTCTCACTCAGTAAAGCGTGAAGCGAATTTTTATCTGCATTTTCGCTTAATTTTGGTGGGTTGGGGAATTTGCTTATACCGTCTCATTAAGACAACCCTGTGTTCACTAATCCCTATATCGCTTTCATGCTCCTAATTAGCTCAGAATTATTTGTTGCTAGAAGATCAAGTGTGTTTTCACAAACCTCTAATACAGTAGTGTGTTGATAAACTAATTACCGAACGAGATGGTGCAGTGGTAACACACTCGCTTTCAGCAGGACGGTGGTTCAAATCCACCTTCGGTCTTCCTGATTGAGGTTTTCTGTGATTTCCCTAAATCGAAATATTCGGATGGTTCCTTTCAGAAGAACAAGGCCGATTTCCTTCACCACACCCGCAAAAAAATATCCGGCGTGTGCTCCTTTTGTAATGAGCCCGACACGTTAAACCCTAATTTTCCCTTCCTTCTTCCTTTATGAACTAATTTCTCGAAACCATTTTCAGATAATCCTCATATATTAGAAAGAAAGCTCCTCTATTAAATAGAATGAAACTTTTCTGAAAAAAGGAGAAAATCAGTAAGCTTGGCAAGCAAATAACTGCTCTTTCACCAGGATAATGCACTGTGCACAATCTCACACATATCCGTGGTAAGAATGGGAAAGGGGTCGAGTTGTGCATTGTTTTTCCATCCATCCATACTATTCACCAGGCGTCACCCCAACTGATTTCATGTTTAGAAACGTCATTGTTGTTAACCATAAGCTGCTTATTAATTTAACCCTATGTTATGGTTTTAGGTCTCAGACCATTTTAAGCGACAGCAGAGCATAAACAAATAGTTGCAATACCGTTATCACAGCGTTAAAAACAAAAGAACATAAGAATGTATACCGCATTTTTACGTTAATAATGCGCAGTTCCTTCCTCGTACAGGCTGTTTAATTTTGTAAAGGTGCAAGCTGTACACTTTCTTCCGTTCTTGTATTTTCGACATGGTGATATGTATATTAACAATTTCAAAACAACAGCCAAAGTTGGAATTTTTTTCCAGGCTTGCCTGAGCCCATTATCAAGTCAGCCAAGTCAGTAGAGAGTAGTAGATTTTGTTATGTAAATTTCATTTTCTTTCTATGGGATCAAACTACGTTGGTCGTCAGTCCCTAGACTTACAAACTACTTAAACTAAGTTAATTTAACCTAAGGACAACACACACATCCATGTCCGAGGGAGGATTCGAACCTCCGACGCGGGAGGCCGTGTAAATTTCATAATACGCCTTAAGAGGAATACTGTTTTATATTCTGTGTATTTGGTGATATGTCTTATGTGTATTGAAGATGAAAATGAGTTGGCTGTCTTGATAATGAGATTTGGCAAGCCAGAAACTACAGGTAAAAAAAAGCAATTTGCCACTTTGTTTTGAAATTGTTAATATAAATCGGAAAGAAGTTCCTGTTCCCGAACCACCAAGCTTGCTGGATTTTTTTAGATTGTTATTATAACCATCTGTTTATGCTCTGCGGGCGCTTCAGAATGGTCTAAGATCGAAACCACTAGCATTGGGCAAAATTAATAAACAGCTTCTGGTAAACCGCAGTGACGTTTCACAGTTACCTAGCAGCTGTAAAACCCCACCTAATCACTTGTTCTAATGATTTCATGCTGTTCCCTAACTTGGAACTTCGGCTTCCTGATAATATATTAGCATCTATTAGGATGTGATTGTCGTAGTGAATGAGTATTTTTCAGACTCTGAAAGTATCTGATTTTCCGATAGGGTTACAAAATGTGGAGAATGGAGGACGTGTATATTACTATATTACTCAAAGCAGACGATGTCGAGATGTACGGCGAGTGGGGAGGGGGTGAAGGTTAAGGCCTCAAATATGTGAAATATGAACTTTTTTCTCTTTAGTCATCTGCTTGAAGTACGATGTCACATAATTTCTATGAGCGCAGTCGCCTCTCCCCCCCCTCCCCGCCCCCCACACGCAGACAAAATTCGGGTTTCGACACTGTTTGTTGTTTCGGTCTTCAGTCCGGAGACTGTTTTGATATCAGCTCTCCACCCTACTCTATCCTGATCAAGGCTCTTCATCTCCTTATAAGAACAGCAAACTACATCCATTTCAATTTGCTTACTTTATTCATCTCTTGATCTCCCTCTCCGATTTTTACCCCACACACTTCCCTCCAATGCTAAATTCACAATTCCTTGATTTTTAAGAATGTGTCCTACCAATCGATCCCTTGTTTTACTCAAGATATGCAAAATAATTCCTTTTCTCACCAATTCCGTTCAGTACCTCTTCATTAGTTATGCAATCTACCCAACTAATCTTCATCATTATTCTGTAACACCACATTTCAAAAGCCCATATCCTCTTCCTGTCCGCACTGTTTATCGTCCATATTTCACTCCCATACAAGGGAACACTCCATACAAATGCCTTCAGAAAGGACTTGCTTATGTTTATATTAATATTTGATGTTAACAAATTTCTCTTTTTCCAAAACTCTTTTCTTCCTATTGTCATTCTGCATTTAATATCCTCTGTACTGCGACCATGTTATTTTACTGCTAAAGTAACAAAACTCATTTATCACATTTATTGATTCGTTTCCTAATTTAATTCCTTCAGCATCGCCTGATTTTCGTAGACTGCATTCCATTACCCTTGTTTTGCTCTTGTTAATGTTCATCTTACATGTTACTTTCGACACACTGTCCATTCCGTTCAATTGCAGCTCTAGGTCCTTTGCTGTCGCTGACAGAATTACAGTGTAATCAGCAAAACGCAATGTTTTCATTTCTTCGCCCTGAACTTTAATTCCTTCTCCAAATTTCTCCTTGCTTTCCTTTATAGCTTGCTCAGTGTACAAATTGAATAACATTGGAGAAAGGCTACAATCCCCGCCTTACACCCTTCCCAACCTCTGCATCCCTTTCATGTACTTCAACTCTGATAACTGCTGTTTGATTTTTGTACAAGTTGTAAATAACCTACGGGTCCCTGTATTTTATTCCTGTTGATTTCAGAATTTGAAAGAGTGTATTCCAACCAACATTGTCTAAAGCTTTCTCCAAATCTACAAAAGTTAGAAATGTAGGTTTGCCTTTCCTTAATCTATCATCTAGGATAAGCCGTAAAGTGAGGATTGCCTCCCGTGTTCCTACATTTCTCCTGAATCTAAACTGGTCTTCCCCAATGTCGGCTTCTACCAGATACTCCATTCTTCTGTAGATAATTCGTGTTAAAATTTTGCAACCATGACTTATTAAACTGATGGTTATGTAATTCTCACAACTGTCAGCACCTGCTATTTTTGGAATGGGGATTATTACACTCTTCTTAAAGTCTGAGAGTATTTTCCCATCTCATACATCTTACCAGTTGAAATAGTTTTGTCATGGCTGACAGTAGTTCTGAGGGAATGTCGTCCACTGTTACCGAGACAAACTTTTTTATGCTAGGCTTACCAAACCTAGTTACATATTATCTTAGAACGCTGATGCAACTCGAGTCATCAAAAAACGCTGCAGACCAATGCAGTCTCGGCAGCAAGCTGCGAGCAAGAAGGATGGGATCTTTATTTCATTGTTCTCCAAAACCTGCATGGAGGGGGAGGGGGTGGATCCTCGTACCCGCTTCTCCCACCCCGTCCCCCTGTCGTTATTAACATGACACAACCTGATGAAGATCGTTTTCGGTGCGCCTACAGTTTCGAACAGAGAAAATTATCTTTCGGTGATACCTGTTGATTTTCGATCAGATTTAATTAGGCTTGAGAGCGCCAGTCGTCAAGCGGGTTTGGCCCTATATTGCGTTCGTGTTCCATGTTCCTAATTTTTTCCACCAAGGATTCGGGTTGTGCTAAGAATCACGATTGTTCGGATAGGAGAACTTGTGACACAACCGCGACTAATCGAACAGTCATGGGCCACTAAGTGTGGCACCCGTGCTAGCCTAAGGACAAAACTTGGACCGAAACTCCCCAAAGACTTATCCAAACACGAAATCAATTGCGGAGGGCGATAACTATGTTTGAAATAGGTGTAGCTTATAGCAGTAAAATAAATCTGATTACTATGAAACAAAAATTTAACTTAGGTAATCTTGCAATACTATTGTTGGACTAATCAAAATTATTAACAAAATGTTTCATGAATAAAAACTTATACACGGTCGCCAGCCTAATGAGGCATAAGAATACCAAGCAGCGATAAATTAAGAATTCAGTGAAATTTAGAAGCTTGGTGCAGAATAAATAAAGAGTGGAAGAAACTTTGTCACCAGCTTCATAAGAGATAAAAAAATACCAATCACAAAAATAATAAAGATTTAAATGAAAGCAGTAATTATTTAGATTATTGTAACGGTAAGACTCACCTCATCAGTTACTTTCTGTTACTACAGAACATAGCGTGGAATGCAGTATTGCAGTGCAAGTGGCACTGATGTTATGGTCAGTGCTGTTCTTACTGTTCTTTTGTAAATAAGTAAGAAATTTGTTATGATTGTGAGCTCTATTCAAAAATCTACTAAAAGAACACTGACTAGTGTGTATCACTTTGTTGAAAATAATGAAATCTTTCTCCCTACCATGAAATTAATGATTCTGTTACAGTTATCTATTATTTAAATAACACTTTGCTGAATAGATTCATCAATTAAAAATACTAGAGTGGAATCTAGAATGGGGTCACTCAAACTGTACAGACAAATAGTAGGAACACTATAAATTTTGATTGATACCACAAATAGAATTTTGTTTGTCTGATCTACTTCAATTATATGAACTGATTAAAATTAGTTATGTGGCAAAACAGTAACTTATTCTTACCAATACTATTGTGCAAGAGCAATGAAATTTATAGTTGCAGCACTGTATATTCTACTAATAAGATTCTCCAAAAATTTTAATTTATAACAATTGATTACTGCATTAAAAAAATATGACTCGGTTAATAATTCTTTACAGGAGAGGATTCCTATTAGGTTATGTGACTTGGTATAAATTAAGGTTATGTACACACTAATTTTAACAGAAATGTAACCTCTATTGAAAAACATTCAAAACACAAGTTAAATCTCTCAACGACCAGTTTATAAACAGTAACAATAAGTATTGTGACCTAATATTAATGCGGAGTAGTGGCGAGGTGGCGGCGCAGCGTATACAGTTCAGATTTCATCTTTATGCAGTTTGTGAGCCGACATTGTAACAGCGGTTTCCAGTAGCTTCCATTTTGCTCCATATGCAGACAGTAGACGTTTTACCATTGCATCTGCACGTTCACCTAGGCCATTGTACGTAGATTGGTCTTCTGCCTCACGTGAAACAAATATTTGGGCAGAATACAGTAGCACAAGTCTGCCACTACGTCTTGCTGCTGTGCCCTCAGGTTCACTACTGCTGTGAGCTCCCACCACAGACTGACTGCTGTGAATGCCAACCTTCGATTGACTACACTGTCTCCGTTAGCTGCGCGCCAACACCACTTTTTCATTTACAACGGAATTTCGTTCACATTAAAATCACATCACCTTTTAGTAATCATGCTGGTCGTGAGATATTACAAATATACATAATATTGACATACATAAGACGATTCAAAAATAAAATTGACATTACCGAAACAATTCAAATTACAAAAATATTATGCAAAAATAAACATGATATAGATATTCATAAAACATACAAAGCACATGAAGTACAGACATCACATACCATATAATAGTGGAATCGATTGTAACATGAATGAAATTTAGTATCTAACATAACAAAAAAAAAAAAAAAAAAAAAAAAAAAAAAAAAAAATGAAATATTATTACCAAAAAATTATCAAAATTGGGCACTGGTGTTATAAACTGAGGCCACTGTTCTGCACATTTGTTCTGGGAAGTACAGGGTGACACAGAAAAAGAGAACATTTCCACAATTTGATAAAGTCGCGAAAGAAAGAAAGTTAATTTATAGTAATTGTAATCTTACAATTTCGCCACTTATGAAACATTTATGTCATATATCATTTTATAAAAATTACGTCATATACATGACGTCTTCCTGTAGGAATACAGAACTACCGTTACTGAGCAAACACAAATTCTAACGACATTCATGAGCGCCATTTACACGTTATTTAAGTGCAGTATGGTGTAGTGTTTCATTCCATGGGATTATCGGGCCGTACTTTTTTCTTAACACGTTCGCTGCCGTTCACGCTCTGGCACGTGTAAACGCTACTTGAGTCAGGTGCCGCTCACGCTGTGGAGCGTGCTGCGACCTGGCATCCTGTTATGGCTTGTTATAAACTGGCATCTTCTAATAAAGCTGTATACTCTGGTAGGCACTCAGGGAAGAGTATAAGTGATATGCACACGTACGTGGTTCCAGATTTCCGCGTTTGCATTACCAGCTACGAGCCACACACGCTTCTCATGATGTCGTCATAGATTTATGTACTGTTCATATTGTTCATTTGTTGTTTTTACAAAAATACAAAAGCAAATAAAAAACCATATCAAAAAAACTGAAAACTAAAACCAAAACATTAAGTGGCTCAAAACTATGAAAAGATACTGTCAAAATACGATCACGCGCCAGAGCGTGAAGTGGCACCTAGCATCATCGCGCCAGAGCGTGAACGGCAGCGAACATGTTAAACGAACAGTGAAACGACAACTGTCAATGCCATTACGTCGAGATGTTACGAACTTTCGTTAGACCTACACTGAACAAGTTTTCAACCGTTCATGAAACCTGCTAAACCAGGACGGAGCGACACACACTGCATGGCAATCAGTGGAATGTGTGCCAGAACTGTTCGGTAAATGTGTGATACACAATTCTGTAACATTCCCTGGCCCCCAAGATCACCATATTTATTCGTTTGTGATTTTCTTACTTTAATAATAGACAACAGAAGGTAGTTCTCTGCAGTGTAGAAAATGGATATGACGTACAATCGCAATGGAGCACAATTAAGTGTGGGGTGTCCCAGGGGTCTGTTTTGGGACCGTTGCTGTTTCTTATTTATATAAATGATATGCCTTCGAGTATAGCAGGTGACTGTAAAATATTTTTGTTTGCTGATGATACCAGCTTGGCAGTGAAGGAGGTTGCTCGTAATACTGACACAGTATAAAAATAGTGCAGTTCAAGAGATAAGTTCATGGCTTGTAGAAAACAGGTTGATGTTAAATGACAGTAAAACTCAGTTTTTACAATTTCTAACACATATTGATTACACATCATGGGCATTTGATAAGTGAGACTGAACAGTTCATATTTCTAGGTATTCAAATAGACAGTAAGCTGTCGTGGAAAGCCCATGTTCAGGATTTTTTTCCAAAACTAAATTCTGCTATACTTACCATTAGAACGATATCTGAAATAAGTGATTTTTAAACTGGGAAAGTAGTCTATTACACTTACTTTCATTCAATTATCACGTACGACATTATCTTTTGGGGTAACTCGCCTGATGCAAAAAGGATATTTCTGACTCAGAAACGGGCGGTTGGAGCAATATGTGGTGTAAGTTCACCAACGTCATGTCGGCCCCTTTTCAGTAGTCTGGGAATTTTGACACTGGCGTCACAATAGTTTTTTCTTTAATGTCGTTTGTTGTTAATAATATCAGCTTATTCCCACGAGTTAGTAGCTTTCACTCGGTGAATACTAGACAGACGTCGAATTTACATTTGCATCACAACACCTTGACACTTGTACAGAAAGGTGTGCAGTATTCTGCAGCATCCATTTTCAATAAGCTGCCACAAGAACTAAAGAATCTTAGCACTAACCCACACGCTTCCAACCCTAATTGAAGAGTTACCTCATGGCTTACTCCTTGTATTCTGTCGAGGAACTTCTAGAAAAATTAAGCAGGTAAGCTAATTCATTTTTTTTTCTTTTTATTGTTTCTTTTAACATAGTCTTAAGATTGTCGTGTGCATACGACTACTTAAAAATTTTCTATTACCATTCTTGTATAAAATTTCATATATTGACTTGTTCCATGACCATGGAGTCTTACTCCTCAATTAGGTCCTGCGGAACAGAAAAGCATTATTATTATTATTATTAGGGCTACCACAAGAGCGATTCTAACAAGAACCCAAGATGAGTTACAAATGAGAATTCGAGATGAAATTCACAGTATCCCAGCTGAGATGTTGCATCGATCAGTGAGGAATCTCCACAGCAGATTTCACGAATGTATTCGCTCGGGAGGGCGTCATCTAAAGTACGTAATTAAAAAAAATGATAAAAGCAATATTTCGCAAACGGCGAAGTAGCAAGATTTCAATTACTATGAATTAAATTTCTTTACTTCATCACTTCTATTATTGGAATGTGGGAATGTTCCCGTTTTTCCATGCCACCCTCTATTTTCCAGCACAATAGTTAATTTTTAAATGTAAATCCCGTCTCCCTATTTGTCACCAGCTGTTTCAGGCGGTTATTATAACGCCATTCCGCCCTCAGCGCGTGGTGCCGTATTACAGCGTAATGTCTTCACTTCCGAAATTTATAAATATCCATAGTCCACAAAATTAAAAACCGTGATTCATGGTCCAGCGGCGTGACGTCGGGGCGTAATTAAAACATCTGGCTGATTGATGGCTTCTCGTTGTTGCAGCGGCTTCAGATAAACGCAGCCCTTGTCTGCGCCACGCGGTAAGCGGATGGCGAGGTTGTGTCCAGGGACGAGCTCACTGCTCACAGGCCGGTTGGGGGGGGGTGTTTAGGAGAGGGGGAGGGGTCAGTTCTTCTAATTGTTGCCAATCAAATGTTCAAATGTTTGTAGAGCTTATGGGACTTAACTACGGGGTTATCAGTCCCTAAACTTACAAACTACTTATGAACTAGCTAATACTAAGGACGGCACAAATATCCCTGCCCGAGGGGGGATTCGAACCCCCGACCGTAGTAGCCGTGCAGACCGTGACTGAAGCGCCTCAGTCCCCTCGGCCACCGCGGCCGGCTGTTGCCAATCCTGAAGCACCATTTCTCCTTAAATTGCATTTCAGATCCTCCGAATTCGGGCAAAAATTCTCTAAACAGTCTATACCACTGTCAGTTAATAGGGTAATGACGTACAAGAAACAGGCATATTTGCGGAAATCTATACTAATAATAAATCTGTAAATGAAGGCCTGTCGTTGTTCCCTTAGATCTTCAAAACTACTGGATGAATCTTCATGTGGTTTTCACAGGAAACAAGAGAAAAGTTTGGGTCAACATATAGGCATAATTTTATCAAAATCATATCATGAAAACAAAAGATATCGTAATTATAAGTGTTTTCAGTAACCATCGTGTCTGTTTTTTCAACTATTAAAAACCTCTTATCTCCAAAACTTCTTCACGAATTTGCATGGGGTTTTTACAGGTAGCTTGGGCGTAATTGGACAATATATATACTTTGTTTCATAAAAGTCGGATCACGGAAAAATAGCAATATTGTAATTTCAATTTTTTTTAATCAAAATGTTCAAATATTTGTTAAACTAATGGGACTTAACTACGGGGTCATCAGTCCCTAAACTTACAAACTACGTATGAACTAAGGACGGCACAAATATCCATGCCCGAGGGGGCATTCGAACCCCCGACCGTACGACCGTAGTGGCCGTGCAGACCATGACTGGAGCGCCTCAGTCCCCTCGGCCACCGCGGCCGGCATTTTTTTTTTTTTTTTTTTTTTTTTTTTAGTCTATGTCCGTTATGTCTGTCTCTTTGAACACGCATATCTCCATAACTATTTGACAAATATTCATGGGATTTTCACACGTAAATTTAGAACATCGTGCGATTTCATAAAAACTTCGATAATTAAAATCGGATCACATAAAATAAAGATATTATAATTTAATGTTTTGCTTAAAAGCCATCGTGTATGTCTATTTGTTGAAGGTAATCTGAAAACGTACTATACGAACTTTCATGGGTATCCACAGGTAAATTGAGAATAGATTGGAGAGTAACATAAGCTTAGTTTCATCAAAATCGGATCAGAGGAAGGAAAGATATCGTAATTTGGAGTTTTTGTGTATACCATGCTTATAAGTATGGTGTATTACAGCAAATCTCCAAGAGTACTACACGAACTTTCATGGGGTTTCATAGGTCAACGAAGAGTACCTTGGGGCAACTTATAAGCTTTATTTCATTAAAATCGGATCAGGGGAAGAAAAGATATTGTAATTTGTAGTTTCTGGTGCATGCTATGCTTGAATCGCATCGTAGTATAGCAAATATCCGATAGAGGCGCTGATACTGACATAGTGTACCAAATAACTAATACATGGCGCTGCTGCGTTGTTTATTCTAAAGCCCTGTTTATTCTCATAACTGAAGGGCAATACACTGAAACAATGGCTATGATTTTCCTTACGGCAGCGGTGTAGTGTATTGACGTTGGTAAAGACCGTTGAGTTCTTTTTGAAAAATCAGTCACGTACAAGGAGGGGAATAATCCTTTGTGCTAATTTAAAGCAAGGAAAATTTTGGAATAGGCATTAAAGTTCAGGGGGAAGAAATAAAAACATTGCGTTTTGCTGATGACATTGTAATTCTGTCAGAGACAGCGAACGACCTGGAAGAGCAGTTGAATGGAATGGACAGTGTGTTGAAGAGAGCGTATAAAATGAACATAAACAATAGCAAAACAAAAATAATGGAATGTAGTCTTAGAAAATCAGGCGATGCCGAAGGAATTAGATTAGGTAATGAGACAATGAAGGTGGTAGATGAGTTTTGTTACTTGGGTAGTAAAATAGCATGCGATGGTCGCAGTACAGAGGATATAAAATGCAGAATGGCAATGGGAAGAAAAGCATTTTTGAAAAAGAGAAATTTGCTAACATCGAATATTAATTTAAGTGTAAGGAAGTCTTTTCTGAAGGCATTTGTGTGGAGTGTTGCCTTGTACGGGAGTGAAACATGGACGATAAGCAGTGCGGACAGGAAGAGAATAGAGGCTTTTGAAATGTGGTGTTACAGAAGAATGCTGAAGATTAAGTGGGTAGATCACATAACTAATGAAGAGGTACTGAACAAAATTGGCGAGAAAAGGAATTTTTGGCATACCCTGACTAAAAGAAGGGATCGCTTGGTAGGACATATTCTTAGACATCGAGGATTCGTAAATTTAGCATTGGAGGGAAGTGTGTGGGGTAAAAACCGCAGAGGGAGACCAAGAGACGCGTATAGTAAGCAGATTCAAGTGGATGTGGGTTGCCGTTCTTATGAGGAGATGAAAAGGCTTGCTCAGGATAGATTAGGGTGGAGAGCTGCATCAAACCAGTCTCCGGACTGAAGACCATAACAACAACAACAATTTACATAAGAATTATTTGCATGGAAAATGGAATTTTTGTAACCCCTTTCTGATTTCGGTGTATCCTCATTACATTTTAGGTGCGTTCTGTTTAGGAATGCCTCGAAAACGCCACAGTACAGGAGAGGCGACGTTATTTACATAGTACACCAAATAACAAATTATGGCGTTGCTGCGTTTCTTTCATTTTCATAACATGGTGAAATACACTACAAGAAGGGGTACAATTTTACTTACGGCGGTGGCGTTGTGCGCTTATGTTGGCAACGGTCGTTGAATGCTTTCTCAAAAATCTGCCCCGTAGAGTAATGGAAATAATTCTTTATATTCACAGTGAAATAAATAATTTATGCTGTTCTGGTCAGTAAATTAATCATCCTCCAAACTAAACCGCTGCCACTGCAAGTAAAGTTTAGCCCAGGTAGGACACAAAATTTTTTTTTCTTCCTACTGCAACCCATATGCTCTGCAACGTCATGGGAAAAAAGAAGTGCACCTTTCGACGGGATAACGACTAAATTATACAAAGAAGCAATACCTATGGAGTGAGCATAGCCTTCTGTGCATCTTCTCAACGTTAAGCTGGATTTACCAAGTGATACTGAGACAAATCCACTCTTTCCACACATTTCTTTGCTCTTACGATTGGTTTGTACCGCTCTGGCTGCAAAGAAGCCCCACCTCCTTTTCGCCGAGCAACCACATAACATGAAATAATACGTAAATAAATGTGTCACAGAAACAACAAGAAAGTTAAGGAAGCGTCGCTAAAAGGGCCATTTACACATAGTCATTCGTCTTAACCGAACAAAAAACGACCAAGATGAAGTCAGCTATTAGTACATTTTTATCAATATCACGTGACATTTCCACGTTAATGTTGAGGACACAAAATCTGTTCTGCGCATCTCAATCTCCGAAGTTCTTAATGCTCACTCCAGAGATATTTCTGTTCTGTGCCTGCCACTAGAGATAACATACACATGCGATCGACAAACTCATCAGTAACCTCTCTGCTTTCATAATTGTTCGGTACGATATTGTGATTAAAATTTGTAATTACTTAGTTTTGGTGCGGACTACATTAAGATAGAGAAAGACGTCTTCTTTTGCAGAAACAATTGTACTTAGAGTTATAATCCGACTTCTGAATATATAGTTCTATGACACAAGATCGATTTCAACTTCGTGCTTTACGAAGTAGTTACTGCAGCCGAAACTATAACACAGTCAAGACAATTCACTGGAAGTACTACTACATTTAGTGGAAAGTTCTATACAGATGATCAGCTGACGCCATTCCTTCAAAGATTACCCAGACTTACTTTATCACACAATGATACGACCATGACGTCTTATTTAAACAGACATCAACTGCTCTGTTGATTGAATTACCAGACTTTCATCTTTCATTGAGTTTTTGATAATAGAGATCACTGCATACAGAATGACTACATTGTTCCCACTGCAACACTGCCACATACTGATACTTCAGCATACTCTTACTGTGAGAGATAAACAGTTGAGTACTACACCACAGAACCAATACATGGCGCTGTTATTGTTATTACTACTTCTCATCTCAACGATAGTATGTTTTCAGAAGTGTACGCCAAACAGACAATTACACACATGAACATAACCTAACATTGAATTTACATTGTTCTCGAGTACGGACTTTTCTATGAAAATCTTTATAAACATTCACCTTTTTGACAATGACTTCTACTTAAATTTGACATCTTGGCTAGGAGAACTGAGTTTTTTGACAGAGCGATCCATCAGCGATTCTGTTTTTGCTGACCTAGATCCGGAACCCTTAAAAACATGATATACACAGGTCCCTATCTAACAACCGTTGCGAAGCACGGGCAAATAAGCTAGTTCGGGAATAAAAAGGAGCCAAAAGAAAAAAGTTCTTACTATGTGACTGCATCACGCAATTAAATTAAATAAAAACTGAAGTTTATGCACATAACAATTCATGTATTTTATTTGACCAAAACATGCTTATAATGGCATCGCATCACATATTAATAAACTGTTCCCTGAAATGATTTTAATTCAAAGAGTTACAACTCTTTATCACAGACAAAACGCGCTCCTTAGACAGGGCCGGATGTAGTTGGGAGACCAACATTCACACATTTCATATATATATATATATATATATATATATATATATATATATATATATATATATATATATATAAAGAAAGAAAAAGCAGGTCAGACCGTATGCAAAGCATGAGGCGACGGGAGAGAGAAGCATGGAGTGCTTTGCTATGAGAGACATTAGCTTATTTTTATTTGACATAATAATTCTGTAGTAGTAATATGAGTGGTAATTTTTGCAAATGATGAATTGTGGTGCTGCATTTGTATTGTGTACTATTTTAACAAGATTTCTCTAACTATACTAATGTATTTTTCTCTCTATCTCTTAATCTGTATCCTAAATGCTACTTAGCCCGAGTCCTTTGTACCAAATCAGCTAACGAGTCTGACCTTGCCTGTGACTACAATTATTTTACTTGTATTGCCTGTCTGTACGAGTATAAACGTTACAAAGTATTCCAATATTATACGATGATTGGCAGTATTTTACGATAGACGTCATATGTCATATTAACACTGACGAGACGGGAAGTAAAATTGCAAAGATCAATTTATTGTTCTTCTTAAAAAAATGATAAATATTTAATGTCAAAAGTATAAAGTTTGTGAGGAATGGTATTTCTGGAAACAAGGAATCCCTCCCACTAACCTTTGACATGAACATAGGCTGCGACTTATTGTATAATGCACAATTTTGTCAAAATACCATAATGATGAACAGATAATGACCGAAAACAACAAGATGTGACTTGCATGTCACTCGAACTTCACTTTATTAATGACTATTCCTTCAAAACATTTTGTCAATGTAAATAGTTAAGATGAACTGTATGAAGTCTAGAAAATACGTGTAGAGCGTGATAACCGAACTGAAGGACAGTGAATACTACTGTGATAAATCAGTGACAGAAAAGTGACAGGACTTTCCAGGGAAACAGTATCTATATTTAGGAAACCAGGACGCACCCCCAAACAAAGTGCGCAATAGAAGTCGATGACTTCATAAAAATCAAAAAATAAACATATGTATAAAGTAACCTACACGTTTAACCGATAATGTGACTAGTGAAGTGATTTTGTCACTGACAATAGTGAGTTCGCACTACATAAGGTAGCGCTCCAGTAATAAACTCAAGCAATAAATGAACGATCAGAATGCAAAGTATTTGAATATACAATATATATATATATATATTCAAATACTTTGCAGTCTGGGTTAAAAATCGTGCAGTGAAGTGACTTACGTAAGTGCATATACGAACTAAAGGCGAGGCGTATATATAAAAGAAATCGAAGGTCTTGTCTCAGCAGACGGACTATTTTTATAGCAGTTGAGATAGGAACCCAAGTATGATGAATAATGTGCAGCACGTAAGCGGACCTAACTGCCATGATATGAATAAATAGGTACTCACCGCTCTGCAACGATCTTCATAGTAAACTGGTATTGATGAATCTTCTGATCCTAAAGAAGAAGGGTGGAAGAAACACGCGAAAACACAAAATCGACGAGTAATGTGCTATAAGCAAAGCTCTCGAAGTTACAGCCGCCACGTTTGAACAAGCACTGTAGGGATGGTCAAAAAATATCGATATATCGAAGTATCGATGTTTTTGAAGTTTATTGATATTAGTGACGATATTTTATTTTACGTTATATCGATATTAAATTTTTTTAATTAGATTAGATTCTTTAATGGCCTTTCGGTATATAGTAAATGTAGTATGCAGCATTGGTCTTATTTTTATTGTTTTATCAGATCGATTTCGATCACATAATGATCAACTTCAATGCACCTTTCATCGTAATATCAACTAAGCATATCATATGCCATATTAGCTGAATGGAACATAGATTTTTTGAACATTTCAGTATATTTTGTGGTCGTTGAGCACACCGTTCCAAACAATGGAATCAAGCCTTTGGTATGTTTTCCATACTATTGGCTTCTTCAGTGTCAATATTACATAAATATTTTTAACATATGGTACTTACATAATACGTATAAGTAAAATATTCCTTAGTACACAAGGACACCGTATAGAAAATGTTGTTTCAGCAAAGCATTAGAATGGTTTAAGTTACGACTCTCCGTTCCTTACTATGGGTCAGAATGTAGAGTGCCCCCTGCTCTAGACGTGACAGACAACTGCCCTGGCATTTTATGGAAAATGCTGTCTGTTCATTTACGATAAGCATGTTATTTCTTGTTTAGAATAGATCTGCATATCACAATTATGCACTGGTGAAGCTGGCCCTTACTCATTCTTGAATCTTGATAATTACGTTACGCCCCCAACGGCGATCCCGCTAGTGAAAATTCAAACCACTACTGCAAATGGTTAAAAAAACTGTACCTAAAATTTGTATAATGGACACAGCGAAAACAGCCTCTACAGCACTCCCCTATCAAAGAAATGTGCTGAGATGCCTCCAATATCTGTATGTATATATGTATTGGTATGTAAGTGCTACTGAACACTTTCACAAAAGAATTAATAAAGCTCCTACAGTGAGATCATACTAGTCGATTCAAGTGACATATTGATTAAAAGTTTTGTAAAGTCATTAACTGAACATATGCCTAGTATATAATTAATTTAATCTCTATTAATGATTTTATGTTAAGAACGGGCATATGTTCATGTCAGTCGGATTCAATATTTGCTTTTGAAAATCAAAGCTCACACTTGCATATAAAAATTAATTCTAATCCCTTCGCTAAACAACCGTACCGCGATACCTGATTAAATAAGATGCAAAATAATTAATATATGTCTTCCTTGCAAAATAATTAATATGTGTCTCTCTTTCAGTGATCACACCTGTAACTTTAGTTAAGTGATAAATTTTAATGGCATATGTACAATCGACATTTCATGTGAAACCACACCGAGGCGTTGCAGGAAAAGCAGTCCGTGCTCTGTCAAAAGGCACCTGATCCTGGCGTCACGGCCTACCACTAGGCTGGCGCAGAGTCTGCGGCGCATTCCACCGACATCAATCGGCCTGCCAGCTTGCATCGCACTGCCACGTCCACGGGTCAACAATTCGGGCGAGCTGAGGACCGTTCACTGCAGCGCTGGTCCGCTTCGCATCGTACAAATTGAAAATAAAAAAAGAAAATGAATCTGTTTTCTACATCTACTACATCTACATAAATACTCCGCAATTCACCGTAAGGTGCGTGGCGGATAGTACATTGTACCACTACTAGGCATTTCCTTTCCTATTCCACTCCCAAATAGAACGAGGAAAAAAAAGAATGCCTATATGCCTTCGTACGAGCCCTAATTTCTCTTATCTTGTCTTTGTGATCTTTACGCGAAATGTAAGTAGGCGGCAGCAAGATCGTACTACACTAAGCTTGAAATTCCGGCCCTCTAAATTTACTCAACAGAAATTCACGAAAAGAACGTCGTCTTTCCTCCAGCGATCCCCAAATGAGTTGCCGGAGCATTTCCGTGACACTCGCGCAGTGGTCGAACATACCAGCAACAAACCGAGCTGCTCGCCGCTTAACTGTCTCTATGTCTTCCTTTAAACTGATCTGCTGCGGCTCCCAAACACTTGAGCAATATTCAAGGCGTGGTCGTACAAGCGTTTTATACGCGGTCTCCTTTACAGGTGAAGTACATCTTCCCAAAATTCTTCCAATAAACCGAAGTCGGCTGTCTGCCTTACTCACAACTGTCCTTACATGTTCGTTCCATTTCATATCGCTCTGCAATGTTACGCCTAGATATTTGAATGACGCGACAGCATCAAGAAGTTCACTACTAATGTGGTATTCGAACATTATAGGATTATTTTTCCTACTCATGCGCATCACCTTACATTTTTCTACATTGAGAGCTAGCTGCCCTTCTTCGCACCAACTAGAAATTTTGTCTAAGTCATCCTGTATGCTATTACAGTCAATTAACGACGACACCCTCCCATACACCACAACATCATCAGCATGTGTTATATTTATCAAAAAATAAATAAATAAATAAACAGAGGACTCTTTGAATAGATATTGCGCATTTGCCAACTAAAAGCCAGAGGGGGTACAGGTAGCATTACATTTAATATTTTTTTAAATTAAAATTATATCTGCGACGCTTGTCGCTAGCATCCGTTCTCTCTGCCAGTAAATCTCTGATTATTTTGTTTTATAAGATTCAATTATTTTGAACGAGCTGGAGAGAAAACGGAATAGCTCGTGGTCTTTCGTCTTCTTACTGTCGAACAGATCGGACGTCTCTTTTGGTCTCTCCATATTGGCTATGTAAATGTGAGCTAAAACAATTAATTGTAATAAATCCAGTAATTCGTTTTAAATTAATACTTTATTTAAAAGGATATATTTCCCCATTTTTCATTAATTTTGTAATTTGCCGGCCGCGGTGGCCGAGGGAACTGAGGCGCTTCAGTCACGGTGTGCACGGCCACTACGATCGGGGGTTCGAATCCCCCCTCGGGCATGGATATTTGTGCCGTCCTAGTTCGTAAGTAGTTCATAAGTAGTTTGTAAGTTTAGGGACTGATGACCCCGTAGTTAAGTCCCATAAGCTGTACAAACATTTGAATTTTTTTTTTTTTTTTTTTTTTTGCAATCTTTGTTCCCAGCATAATTCGTAAAATGAGGCTTGGTCACTGTTGTAAATTGCTTCGCATTTGCGGAAGAACAGTTCAGACGCAATTTTCACGTACGCACATTTTGTATTGAATTTTGTTTCAAAGCCTGCAGTAATTCTTCTTTTCTTTAAACGAAGTCCGATAATTTTGTAATTTTAAACACTAATCGAAATTGGAATTAAACGTGGTCCTGAAACTTTAGTATTCGAAGCTTATGCAACCAAGCATCAATATACCGTAAAGAAAAAAGAAAAAAAGAAAAAAACAAACAAACAAACAAATATTCCAATGTGATGACTCCGATCCGGTCTTAATTCTCCTGCCAGGTAAAGAACGGATTCCGACACTTTCTTTTGTAATGATGCTTTCTGGTGTTGTCTTTATTCTAACCAGTATTACCGCTAAATACTGATGTAGGAAGTTTTCATGTTTTTTTCAATCTCTCTATCTTTTCAAAATTAATATTCATTGCAATATTTCACAGTTCGTTAAATCTCAATAACGGTACTTAACTTTAATCTTAACGACAACACCAGTTAAAAAGAAAAAGTATCATTACAAGCGTCATGTGGCATACCATACACTTCTGTTGTACTGATCCCCATCTGATCCCCATTCCTCGGTTTTTTTGTATTTCAATTTGTTTAATAACTTCTGTATTAATGGACGGTCGCAAACGGATTAGTGGAGTGACGTGTAAAAAATAAATAAATACATAAAAAGACGGAAGAGGAGAGGAAAATGAGCGAGGTGGCGAACATAGAAATTAGTATCAATTTACACAAAGCCTGCTGCCATTAATGAAAAAATTAGTAATATTGCATAATATAAATACGATTCCCAAGGAATACCTTGAATTATCAATCTTTGCGTTTTCCGTCGTTCCTTAGTTACTTAAAGATGTATTCCGTCTTTGCAAGTAAATGAAAGGTTTTTTCCCCTTGTGCTTTCCGCTTCTTTTACTTGTGAAGAAAAAAAAAAAAAAAAAAAAAAACCATTGCCTCCATCTGAAAGACAATTTCTCCCGTTTCCAAAAATGTATTGTTTGTTTACTTTTAAATGGTTATTATAGTCTTAAAAGCTCTTTGAACAAACGTCTGTACACTGACCACGCTGGTGCTTCAGGAAAGGAATATCACCTTAAACATTCCATGTCTACCACAGTCATGGAAACAATAAAGGCAATATACACTGACCTCGCAGATAAAAGATTACTTATCAAATGTCTACATGGTCGTGCACGAAATCGTAATGAGAGTTTCAACAGCTGCATGTGGCAACGAGTACCGAAAACAGTGTTTGTTGGATGAACTGTACTCAAAATTGGTGTGATGGATGCTGTTATTTCTTTCAATGATGGTGTAATTAGCAGGAAAAAAGTAATGGACAAATGAGGCATCCAACCAGGAAATAATATGGTAGCTGCTTTGATTGCCATTGATCTTCTGCGAATAGTTGAAGCTGAAAGGGCTGCGGAAGCCACCAGTAAAGAGTCCAGAGTAAGGAAAAGACTCCTGAAAATGTCTGCACAGGATAAAAATAAGCTTTCCAGCAGGATTATGCCTCTGGAAACTTCTGAAAGAGACATACGCTGAGTCAAAAGCACTGTGAACGTTCGTTTTTCATTTCCTCGGAACTATATTTTCAGAACATTAGGTACATATATCTCAATAATTGTTTTAGCTATGTTCATCAGTTTTCTTCCGACTGAAGAATGGGACAGTATCTTTGTATTATGCCTAATACATTGCAGAAATGATTTATGTTTGTCATGCAATTTTAATGGTAAATTTTAGACAAAATAGTAATGAAGTGTAATATGGGTTTTCCTATTTCCTGAGATGTACTCCAAACTACAAAACAAGAGGCATAATGTGTTCCTCCGAATGTTGACTCTGCCACATTGTAAATGGTATTAGACTGATGATGTACAGATATTTCAATAAATTTTCTGTTACAGCTTGAGTTAATGTCAGTCATTGTTAGTAGAAAATCGCAACTTCCTCGGCATTGTAGATCAAGAGTAATGTGCACCGAAAGCAAGGTATGAAAATGCAGCCCGTTCACGACCAGGTCCCCTTAATGGGGGTCTATGAAAAAAAAGGGGACATTCGCGAAAACTCGGGATTAAAAAGGGGCTAAGAGATAAAACGAATATTCTCACTACGTGATTGCATCACTAAACTAAAATAAATAAAAACTGAAGTTCATACACATAACAAAATATGTTACATGTATTTTAATAAGACACTTCCAAACATGCTGATAATGACTTCGCATCAGATGATAATTCATTGCTCCAAGAGGCGATTATAATTCAGAGAGTTACAACTCTTGACCACATACTAAACGTGCCCCATAGACAGGGGCGGATGTAGTTGGGAGGGAGAGGCAAAGGGAGCACTTGTTCCACATGTTTATAAATTTACTGCGGTAACTCAGTAGCACTTTCCCGTACTCGAATGCATCATCAGAAAACTGCCGCAAACTGCAACTTACCCACTACGTCAGATACTTTATGTAGATAGAAAATAGTAGCTGTCCTGTTACACTTTCTTGGGACGTTCTTGACGTTGAACTCTTGTAGTCGAGGACGATGTACTGGGTTTTAGTACTTCCGAACTCTTAGAGCTACGGATGTGTCTGCAAAGTTTTCTGTATACTCACACCTTCGCCAGCTGTCTGAAGTGTCGCAACGTTTCAAACGCCTTTCGGTAATCAAGGAAATGGCTGACCGAATGTCATGTGTAAAAGGAAAAGCTCATTTTCACACGAGCGATATTTTCCAACACCGTGCTGATGCATGGACAGAATATTTTCCGTCTGAACGAAATTAATTCGAACTGAGAGTGTGTTCAAGAGTTCTGTAGTAAACTGAAGTTAATACGCGTACGTTGATATTTGTGTACAGTTTCTCTTGATTTTGAGCACAGGGCAACAACCCGCAGCGAGACGGTTTCTGAAGTTATCGATCGTCGCTAAAGGGCATTCTCCCCCCAGTGAGACTAATGACCGGTGTGTGTGTGTGCGCACAGCTTCCAAATAAGCACGATGCAGTGCGTCCTATTTCTTCTTCGCATTCCATCACTTTCCTGTTACGGTAAGAACGGACATAAGTTAACAAATGCAGCCGCTATTCTGGTCTCCTACTCCATACAAGAAAAATACAAAATTCCTGAAAGATACATTAATTTCAGATTTATTTGCGGTCCGTCGTACATTTCAAATCTTCTGACCGTATTGCAGACCTGACACCCCCAAGAAAATGGCTTGAAGCAAGATAATAGATGGTGCCATCATTTGCCATAGTGACAGTAGTAAAAATGGAAAACAATTAGCGAAAACATTTTTAAAGAGAAATAACCGGCAGTATCAGTGTGTGGCAAAGTTATTACACACTAAAGCAGTGTTCTTCAACCTTCTGAAATGTGCGACCCCTTTGCAAGTAAGAGTATTCCCGAGACCGCTATCCCCATCATTATTACGTACCTTAACAAAACTAATTTTGGAGTGTCAAAGGCAACGAATTTAATTTTCTCACTGCTGATCTCTCTTGTTATAATAATAATAATAATAATAATAATAATAATAATAATATGGTTTTCTGTTCCGCGGGACCTAATTGAGGAGTAAGACCATGGGGTCATGGAACTATTCAATGCATGAAGTTTAACACAAGAATGGTAATACAAAATTTTTAAGTAGTCCTATGCACACGACAATCTTAAGACAAAGTGAAAAGAATCAATAAAGAAAAAAATGAATTAGCTTAATTGTTTAACTTTTCTAGGAGTTCTTCGATAGAATAAAAGAAGTGAGCCATCAGGCAACTCTTCAATTTAGATTTGAAAGCGTGTGGGTTACTGCTAAGTTATTTAGTTCTTGTGGCAGCTTTTTGAAAATGGAAGCTGCAGAATACTGCTCACCTTTATGCAAAAGTGTCAAGGTGGTGTGATGCAAATGTAGATTCGACTTCTGTCTAGTATTCACCGAGTGAAAGTTACTAACTCGTGGGAGTAAGCTGATATTATTAACAACAAACGACATTAAAGAAAAAAGAACGTATTGTGACGCCAGTGTCAAAATTGCCAGACTACTGAAAAGGGGTCGACATGACTTTCGTGAACTTACATCACATATTGCTCGAACCGCCCGTTTCTGAGCAAAAAATATCCTCTTTGTTTCAGTCGAGTTACCCCAAAAAATAACACCGTGCGTCATAAGTGACTTGAAGTAAGCGTAGTAGACTACTTTTCATATTGAAAAATCACTATTTCGGATATTGTTTTGATTGTAAATAAAGCAGAATGTAGTTTTGGAACAAGATCCTGAAGATGGGCTTTCCACGACAGCTTACAGTCTATCTGAACACCTAGAAATTTGAACTGTTCAGTCTCACTTATCATATGCCCATTATGTGTAATAAAAATGTCAGCTTTCGTTAAATTATGTGTTAGAAATTGTATGTTTTATATTGTTAGACGTTGTTTTTGAGTATCTTTCGAAATAGAAGGCATTTAATCTATTTTTATTTGATCACCAACAGACATGTAAATTTTGCAGGACGAGTGTTTCGCACTTCAGGCATGAGTCAGGAGCGAATTATCCTCATTTTAAAAAAAAAAAAAAAAAAAAAAAAAAAAAAAAAGGTCCCACTGTTCATACCCTTTGTGAGGAAGTAGTATCTTTTCCGAATTTCTTAAATTTAATTATTGCATCGTGTTCATTTCGCTGTCAATTGTTTCCTGCTAAGCTTTCAAGCTTCGAGATTATTCATCGTTAATACGCTGTATTTACTATAAAATGATCTAGGTTCTATTCAATTCAGAATGAATGTTTAAAAATGCAATATATACTTTTAACATAAAATAAACTTCAGTTGTGCCTTATGTTTCTGTATTACCGCACCCGTAGTATTCAGACATGCAGTGGTCTGCTTGTTTTAAGGTGCAACTACTGCATACTGTGACGGTGATCCCTCGATCAAGTCTTCGCCACCTGAATGGTGGTCGCAACCCACAGATCGAAAAACCCTTCACTAAAGAGTCCTTCCGTTTTAATCGTCAGCGTTCTGACAGTTTGACGCCTCCAGCAGTAAATTTCTTTAGCCACTATTGGACCAAGCCATCATCTCAGAGAATCACCTACACCCATAATTATTTGTTCGTTATATTGCAACATCTTTTTTCCTGCACAGGTTTAACTCTCTACAGCAGCAAGAAGTGTCACGGGAGCTTTGTTAAGTTTGAAAGTAATTAGTAACAATAGTTGCGTATAGAGGTTTATTAGTTATCCGTGATCGACGTTTCGACAAAACTAGTGCTATCTTATTCAGAAGGACCTGGTTGCATCATATATTGGTCACATAAAATTTAGACCACCGGCTCTTATCCTATGGGAGTACATAAAAAAACCCGCATAATTTTTACAGTAAAATACACTGACGTTTTCTGTGTTTTACTGTAAAAAAGTTTATGGCGACAGCTTTATATTATCGTCTGTGATTTTGAATGTTTTCCCATACGAAAAGATCTGCTGGGCTTCATTTAATCTAATGTGACCAATATGTGATGTAACCATGTTCTTCTGAAGTAGACAGTATCGCTGGTGTCGAAACCCAGATCAAGGGTTACTTATAAATCCTCAAAATAAATAAATAAATAAATAAAAAAGAAAATCTAAAGTACCCCATTCCCTATTATCCTGTTCTTTCTTGTTGTCAATGTTTTCCTCTCTCTTCCCCTATTATGTGAGGACTGGTAATTTCTCATCAGTTCACGTAATTTTGAATGGTCTCTGCAACACTATGTATGAAACCTTTCGATTCTTTTCGTTCCCAGTTTTTTCACAGTCCACGAGTCACTGCCATACAATGCTGTGATCTAAACACACCTTTCCAGAAATGTCTTCCTGAAGTTAATGGTTGTTATTACTGCACTTTGAAAGTAGCTTGTTAAGTTTTGTATGAAGATCTCGGGCAGTAGAGACCTGTAAATGCAAGTTAAAATGTTCACTGCTGCTCTAGTTTACAGTACTTGCGCAACGGAAATTTATCTAACTGCTCACTCCTTAAGGAATCAACCAACATTTTAACAAACATAAAATTAATGTTAAAAAAGGAATAGATAATTAAACGTGGTATGATGAGCATGAAATTATAAAGCAGAGTTTTGATACTTTAAATCATCATCTATTCAATAAAATGAACACGCAAATAAATGTGGGGAGACCAAATGAAGCACATACCTTGTACAAAAGTTACTGCCTGTAATAAAAAATTTTGTGCCCTTTACGAATATGGAGGTAATGTGGGAGGAAATTTCCAAATAGACAGTGGATAAAGGAAAGCACATTCATTCACTCACAGACACGCGCAAGATGCTTGTGACACAACTCATGTGGCAACACCTGATAGCAGCAGAAAAACGAAGAGTGGGGGGCGTTTTGATGAGATGGCGGGTGTCTTCAAGCACAAATTAAAATCAACTATGGGGAGGCAGCGGCATACTACCCAAAGTACCACGTGGCGTGTGACCATAGTGAATTACATAGAATTTACAAAAAGAAATTGATTTAGACTAAGTGACTAAAACACACGTGAGAATTCATATAGAAAAAAAAGCTAGTATCTGTAAAAGCATGGCTGAAAGCCAAAGTAATGGCCATTACAAAAGCACATTGTGCAATTGGTCAGACCAAGACAGGAGAGACGGAATCAGTTCAGAAAATCTGAGAAAAATTTAGCATACTCGCGGATATAGACATGAAATGTAAATGTTAGTTAAAAAAAAGAAAAAAACAGCAAGGAAATTCAAACATACTAAGTTTACACAAAGGCTGAAGGCTTCAGACGTGTATTATAACTTGAGAAAAACCAGACACAAAATCATCACTGGAATAAAAATGCAAATACTAAATTTACACAGAATTACTCGAGTTTTGTAAATCAAGAAACACTTCGCCTCACATAGCGAAAGAATTACTCAAGAAAAACTATCACTGATAAACGAAGACTGCCTGATCACAAAGAAAGCGAAGTTCTAACAGCATGCCATCCCCTCAACATGATTCGACGATATACTCACTTCGATGATCGCGGCAAGAGTGAAGCCTCAGGCCACGCCAAAAGCCTTCGCCTCCACACACCGGATGTAGGGCGCGCTAAAAGCGATCCAGAGTGCGTTCAGAGACTACTACCAACTCTTGCTACCTGCAGAAGATAGTAACCTTTATTAGAGATCCAGAGAGGTCTCTTTTATCACCTCTTTCGTCCATGATTATGTTGGTACTACACTAAGAACAGGTCACCTCGCCATCGTGCCAAGTAAGCTTTTCTCTGGCCAGCCAGAAGACGGTAGTGCAGACGACATACGAAGCCATGCGTTTCTAACTAAAGCAAAACGAGGCCTAAGGCGCAAGGCGGCTACTGTAAACCATTACGCGGCAGTCAGTCAATATTAAAAGCATCCTTCCACATTCATACGAACACACAAGTTCAATCACACGGGTGGAAACCTATAAAAAACATGGGGCATTGATCATTAATAAAGGAATAAAATAACTGACATACAAATAAACAGTATTAATGGTGGAGAAACACTTTAGACTAATGAATAACTCAAAATGGACCACGACCACACATTCAGTGGATGTGTTTCAACTTCTTTTAGATAGGAATGTCCTTCTTATCTGTGTTAGTCTGATATTTTTGTCCTCATTGCTGCGTCCTTCAAAGTAGCAGAATTTTTTCAAATAATATATTTCATGGTACCCAAGTTTGTTCTTAAGATAATTGGTACTCCCGTTACTGCTACTCCAAATTACATTTATCTTTCTGCTTATTATCCTCAGCCCATATTCTCATATTCTACACTCTCCAGAACGTTCATTCCATTCACCATTCCTTTTGACTTTCACTTAGGTTAGCAACGTCATCAGAGAATTTTTTTCTTTTCTTTTTTAAGTAGAATTACGATACTGCTCTTGAATCATTTATTCCGTATTAATCCTTCGATGTTAGTTTGAACAGTAGGAGTGGATGACTACTTCCATATCTTGTACCCTATCTGAAGCAATCACTACTTTGTTCAATACCTGTTTTTCCCCTTTTGCTTATTTACGGAGATACATAGGATTGTAATTTCATAATGAGCTATACTATGAATATATGAGTTGTTTATTGTATGACCTGTATTTGGGTACATAACTTGTCTGTTAGTTTATTAGTTATGTACAGTTACGTAAGTCTTAAATGGGCTGTGCAAATACTAGCCCAGTTTATGATCGTTTGTGCCACTAAAATACTGACTAGGTGATCGCTGAGTGGTTTGTCACGGCGTAGTGCTTTTTCTTAATAAACCTTGGCGTCGACATTTAGCAAATGAGAGCGAAAAGCGATTCACGACTCTACTTAGATTCATAGGGTCGAGCTCTACATGCCTTCTTTCATTACCAGCAGCTTAACCCGCTGCAAAAATTGCCGACACCTGTGGTCTTGCAGTCTAATTGTCTAAGAATTGGCATGTAGTGCGAAATACAAATAAAAAAAAGTGTCAATAAAATATAATAGTAATAATTATGAACTAGTGTTATATTCTAGCAAGTAACTGAGGCATATGACAGAAGAGTTTAAGTTTAATTTACTGATTTTTTAAGTCAGTAAAATATAGAAGCTGTTGGAATAGTGGTCATACTAACTATTAAGTTAAACAAAACACAACACTTTCACAAACAAATACATAAAATCCTCCAGTCGATCAACATATTTAAACACGCGGATTTCCGAGTAGATACTTGGACTGAATGTAATATTAGGCCATACTTAAAAAATAACAATAAAGAGAGAGAGAGAGAGAAGAAAGAATGAAAAATGCAATGCTCACGAAATTCAGAAGTTCGCGACGTCTGTCAAAGTTTCAAGTCCCACTTGGGTCATACGTACGTCGAAAATTTGACGTATTCTCACCCTCGACTGTCACCCAAATTCTATCACTTTTACAAGTATGCAAACGTACTGTAAGCTCACCAAACCCGTCACTTCAGGACCGACCATCAAAGCTTATTGAAAAATACCCAATTTTGCAGTGACTGATGGCTCACGCTTTAAAATTTCAAAGTTCTAACATGCACTAGAAATACGTTGTTATTTATATGTTTTATGGATCTGACTTTTAAATCTTTTATGTGGAATTCATGAGTCCTCATGACTCTAAGTTTGCATTGTTGTTGTTGTGGTCTTTATTCCGGAGACTGGTTTGATGCAGCTCTCCAGTCCTGTGCGAGTCTCTTCATCTGAGAATACGTTCGGCAACCTACATCCTTTTGCATCTGCTTACTGTATTCGTCCCTCGGTCTTCCTCTACGATTTTTACCGCACACTCTTCTCTCTAATGCTAAGCAGACAATTCCTTTCCCTTCTCTTAGTCAGGATATGCTAGAAACTCCTTTCTCCCCCAATTCTCTTGAGAACCTCCTCATTCGTTACGTGATATACCCATCTAATCGTTATCATTCTTCCGTAGCACCATATTTCGAAAGCTTCCACCTCTTTTTGCCTGAACTTCTTATCGCCCATGTTTCACTCCCATACAATTCTATGATCCAGAAAAATGCTTTCAGCAAGGACTATCTAACATTTAAATTAATAATGGATGTCACAAATTTCGCTTCTTCAGAAACACTTTCCTTCCCATAGCCATTCTGCACTATATATCTTCTCTACTTCGGCCATCGGAAGTTATCTTGCTACCCAAAAGACAAAACTCATCTACTACTTATATAGTCCCATTACTTAATCCAATTCGAAATGAAGACTCCATTTGGAGCAGTGTGCACCACTACCATAAAATGCTAGATATGCAAAGAAAATTCAGCATTGGTCCTAAATTTGTGCCTCATACCAAATTCATACAGTGGTATTAATTAATCCACAAATATGTGAAAATTATAGTTGTGGTTTAGACACACCCAGACCTTAGTTACACGGTATGACGTATTTCACTAATAAATTGTAAGTAGCCTGTCCCCACATATAATACAAACGATGCTGTTTCCTGGATTTTATACCATATACACACAATCAGACCGGTATCTACCAATTTATAATGTACGAATGCTTATAAGTGTACTCTACATATACCTAGACACTAGAATACGTCCATGCAATTACAACCCCCCCTCCCCCCTTGTTTCACTGGTTACATAAATCTTTTAAGATTTAATGCTTTAAAAATTTCCATAAGGAGTAATCCATAAATAGACAAGAATTAATATTTTGTAGTTTTTCATGTCTAGGTTTATGTGAGTTTTTGTAAAGTATGTTCTAAGATAATAAATACGTAACGAACACAGCATGTCTTACTTTTAACTTCACTTGTTTCGTTGTTTTAATGGTTAACCTTCTTAAGAATTTCTATGAAGTAAGTTAAATTTTTTCTATTATGAAGAGAAAATCCGAGGCTAACATAGTTAGTAACTAAACCTTAAAAATCAGGTCTAACCTTGACCTTTACGATTCTGTGATATATTGGTTGCAATTCCATTATGGCCACTATAATCTGTTCTCTGTTACTAGATTTAAAAAAATTCTTAAACGTCTGTGTGTGACACTGTTGTAAATTTCCTAGTAAAGCAATATGTTATTAAGCTATTATCGCGTATATGACCTGAAATTGTCATCAGGAACTCAATACTGTATATGGCGCCTGAGCCTTTAAAACTGAGCACAGCACATAGGTTATAAAACAGCAACATTGTTTATTTTAATTTTCTTTCTTTATTAAAAACATTTTAATTTATGAACTAATATGTGAAGAGAAATCACGAGACTCAGTTATAACTTAGATCTCAAAACGTCCCTGAACCTAGACATTAAGTTATGTGGTTTCTGTCATCGTAATTTCATTATTGCTAATGCAAGCTTGTCTTGGGCACTCGATGGGATGTTATTAACTGATTTGTCAACATAAAATTAAATGTAATAAATAACCTGTAAATGTAGACACTGAACGCCTGAATTGTATAAAAACGGGTCTTGAACTTACATGTATCTGAGTCTGAACCTTCATATGCTATTTATGTTATTTACCTTTATTACTTTATTTGAAAGGATAAGGATGTTACAGTTATTTGATATTTATTTTGATTTTGACGAGGGGATACCTTGTGTAAGATGATTGTGTCGTAATTATGTGATCCATAAATTGATAGTATCTTTGTCAGAACGAAATTTTTTTATAATTTTTTTTATAACATGAATTATAGAGGACACTGTGTAATAAACAAACGACTTCATCTTATATGCCAACCAGCATTACGATGATTATGTATATATTTTAGCCGGCCACAGTGGCCGAGTGGTCTGCGGCACGCCAGTCATGTTCTGCATAGCCACTACTGTCGGGGGTTCGAATCCCCCCCCCTCCCCCCACCGGGCATGGATATTTGTACCGTTCTTAGTATTAGCTAGTTCATAAGTACTTTGTAAGTTTAGGAACTGATGACCCCGTATTTAAGTCCCATAAGCTCTATAAACATTTGAACATTTGATTTATATATTTTATATTTTGTACTTGCTGGGTTTTTGTATTCAATATTTTATATTTTTTTTAAATTCTCTGTATTAGATTATATTGTAACATGACACATAACTGTTTACGTTACGTCTATAACAGAGCGCGTCACCTTCGTAGGCTGCCTACAGGTCGCTTAGTAGATATGTAAAAATCGATGTAATACATACGTAATCAATGTTGTAATTCTTGTATTTCTATTACGCTTGTACTTTTCAGTTGCAGTGAAGATGACTATTCGGTAGCAGAAATCGATGTGTAATAATAAATGAACAAATTTGCGACCAATGCTGAATTTTCTTTGGATATTTGATCTAATTCCTTCAGCATCGCATTATTTTCTGAGACTACATTCCATTACACTCGTTTTACTCTTGTTAATGTTGATTGATTGATTTTTCCAGGGAAGCCAAAACAGTCTTAGTCCAACCCGCCACTGCCCGCACCGAAACTAAGTTTATTGTGCGGTATCGCTCCCTGTATATCTAGTAAAGCCAACCAATGCCCTTGAACAGTGTAAGGAGTCCCTTTACCAGTTCTTTATTAGACACAATTTCTTCGGGTCTGGTTGTCCCAAATATTCTGTGCCTTTTATTCTCCAATGCAATGCATTCGAAGATTAGATGTGATGCAGTTTCATCACCGTCATCACAGATCCTACATTTAGGGTCCTCTTCTGTTATTCCCATTGTACGTAGGTGTTTTTTTAAATTCCCATGGCGTGTCAGCAATACAATCATGAGTCTAATCTCTCTCCTGTTCAGACCCAAGATTGCAGAGCTTCTTTTAAAACATGGCTTTGGCATCATTACCTTGCCATGTTTTTGTTGATGGACTTAAGTCCAATATTCTACGTGCTGTCTTCTGAGCCAGTTACGTAACTCCAATTTGATCATTGCCTTGGTGATTGTCAGAACAGGTTCCGGTCCAATAAATGGAGTCTCTGCCCCCATCCTGGCTAATCTGTCGGCATGTTCGTTGCCACTGATCCCCGAGTGGCCAGGGACCCACAATAGGTTTACTCTATTACTTTCCCCTAGCTCCACCAGAACCCTGTGACATTCTGCAACAATTTTAGACCTTGTTGCAGCAGCTGCCAGTGATCTCAGGGCTGCCTGGCTGTCTGAATAGATATAGATGCTACGATCTTTGTAGCACCTACGCAAATTCTCCTCAACACACGCCCTGATGGCAGTGATTTCGGCCTGGAATACTGAGGCCAGTTTCCCTAGAGAGATGACGCCTTCCAATTACGGTGTCGAACTATTTTCTCCCACTGCTCCCTACTTCCAATTGTTATGTTGAAAGGCTTGTTGAAGCAGTATGGGATTATAATTTAGTCGGATGGCATTTCCCCAACCTTTCCGATATTTACCTCACTCACTATTTTAGTGTGTGATTCTGGATATCCCAAAGAGTTCCAGTTGTTGCCAGATTTGAGTCTGTATGCACCAGCCGCTGCCTACATCTTGACCCAAAGGTGTAATGGGGGCATATACAGCATGGTTTCCATCCCAGCAGTAGGTGTGCTGCTAATTCCGCCTGTTATGGCTAAGCTGGCTTGTTAACGTTCCTTTCAAGAAACTGTCCATTCTATTTAATTGCTCTACCAGGTTCTTTGATGTCTCTGATAGAATTACTATGTCATCAGCGAACCGCAAGGTTTTCATTCCCTCTCCCTGGACTTTGATTCCCTCTCCAAGTTTCTCCTTACATTCCTTCACAGCTTGCTCAACACTGGGAAAGTCTGCAATCCTGTCTTCCCCCCTTCCCAACCACTGACACCCTTTCATGCCGTTTGACTCTAATAATTACTGTCTGGTTTTTGTACAGGTTGAATATACGAAGTGTGTTTTTTAAGTACCGTTTAGAAAAAAAAAAGAAAGACGTGCTAAGATATCTCAATAATTTTATTTTTACATGAAAGCCTGTACCTTAATCTACATAATTTCCATCAATAATGAGGCACTTGTCATAACGTTGTACCAATTTTTGAATACCCTCCTCACAGAAGTCTGCCGCCTGACTTGTTAACTACTATATCGCAACTGTTTTGACTTCATCGCCTTGCTCGGCACAATGACATTCAAAACTACGTGAAACATTAGGAAAGTCATTCCACAAGGAGGAAATCTTAGTGGGTCAATTTTTCTCACCTTATCGTCCACTTCCTGCACCAAATGTTCATTAACGACCGAAGGACGCCCACTCCGTTGTTCCTCATGCACATTTGTAGGGTCATCTTTAAATTCTCTCACCCAATTTCTTACCATTCCATGACTTATAATGTTTTCTCCGTAAACTGCACAGATCTCACGATGAATATCGATCGCTTTTAGGCCTTTAGCACTAAGAAATCTTACAACAGCCCGTACTTCACAGTCGGCGGGACTCACGATTATCGGAGGCATCTTAAACACTCAGTACACAACGTAAACAAGGAAGAATCAGACTGTAATGGCGTTAGTGCGTAGACAACAGATGTAGGAACCCAGTGCGGATACAGTTATTGAGATATCTTAGCACGTCTATTTTAATTTCAAAACGGTACTTACTTAAAAAAACACGCCTCGTAACTCTTCGCTCCCTGTATTTTACATCTGCTACCTCCAGAATCTGAAAAAGTGTGTAAAGGTCAACATTGTCACAAGCTTCCTCCAGATCCACAAATGCTAAAAGCGTAAGTTTCCCTTTCCTTAATCCATCTTGTAACTTAAGTCGTAAAGGAATATTGCCTCGTGTATTCCTGCATTTCTACTAATTCCAAATTGATCTTTCCCAAGGTCGGATTCCACAAGTTTTCCATTCGTCTGTAAATAATTCGGGTTATTATTTTGCAACCATGACATATTAAACTGATCTGTAATTGTCACATTTTTCTGCACTTACTTTCTTAGGTATTTGGATCACTGATGATGTTCAATTACGTGAACGAACTGATATGTGATTTTTTAAAAATAAATATTTCATATCACACCACCAAACTGGGAATATATGAAAAGAAAAGGATTGCAGCTGGTTGCTGCTTAAAAAAAAACTAATTTCTAAAACTTTCTGGAACAAGCAAATGCACTGTTGTGTCAATACTGTGGTGTTGTTGAAAGTTTTATTTTTTAACCCTTTCAGACCTGACTTTTTTCCTCTATTAAGGAAATTATTTTTAATGCTGTAATAAATTAAGTTAAATTTTCAATGATTTTAGAAGCAAGATTTATGCAATTATGTGCACCCCTTTTAATACTACAACACTGCTTATACTGAAAAACAAGGCTTTTTGTAAGGACTAAATTAATTAGTTTTGTAGTGCCAACTGTTGTACTAAATAACCTGATACTTCAGTAACTACATCGCAAAATAACAACTTCTACTTTCAGTTATACAGTGGAATACAAGTAACCCACAATTTCCGTGAAACTTCCTGGCAGATTAAAATTGTGTGCCGGAACCGGGAGTCGAACCAGGGACCTTTGATTTCCGCGGGCAAGCGCACTACCGACTGTGCTATCCCAACACGACTCACGATGCCGCCTCACAACTTTACTTCCGCCAGTACCTCGCCTCCTACTTTCCAAACTTCACAGGAGTTCTCCTGCGAAACTTGCAAGACTAGCACTCCTGGAAGAAAGGATATGGTGTAGACATGGCTTAGCCACAGCCTAAGGGATGTTTCCAGAATGAAACTTTTACTCTGCAGCGGAGTGTGCGCTGATATGAAAGTTTCTGGCAGATTAAAATTGTGTGTCGGAACCGGGACTCGAACCTGGGACCTTTGCGTTTCGCGGGCAAGCGCACTATCGACTGTGCTATCCCGACGCGACTCACGATGCCGCCTCACAACTTTACTTCCGCCAGTACCTCGCCTCCTACTTTCGAAACTTCACAGAATTTCTCCTGCGAAACTTGCAAGACTAGCACTCCTGGAAGAAAGGATATGGTGGAGACATGGCTTAGCCACAGCCTAAGGGATGTTTCTGGCACATAATTTTAATCTTCCAGGAAGTTTCATATCAGCGAACACTCCGCTGCAGAGTGAAAGTTTCATTCTGGCCCAATTTCCGTGTTCTTTGAAGTTCGCAAACTGCTGCGCAGCACAACACTCGTTTCTTAATATTCTTTTAGTGATCTTTCGCAGGTGGCAGTATTTATGCATGATGAAATGATTGAACAATCAGGTGTCGTATACATCTTCGTTCCATTGAGAAAAAAAAAATGCTTCTGAACCATCTTAGACACCGCAGAAGTTATGTACACATTTGAAACCAGTGTGTCCGAAAGGGTTAAGTTGTCAATAAATGCCTAGATTGTTCAGTACAAGAAGTTGTTATGTCCGTAAATCAACATGCATTTCACTAAGAACGGCCGGAAGTGTCGAGGTTTCTGGTTGATGTAAGAAAAGAACATTCACGTCACGACGGACGGAGCCCTCACACCTTCGGGAACACGTCCTTTCTCCACATTACAGCGAGTGGCGCGGCGCTGTTCTCTTGTCTCTGGGGACGAAAAGAAACTGCAGGCCACTGTGGCAGTCGCAGCGCGAACATTTAATTAAAGTCCGTTTTTCGTCGCCACAAAGGAACACAGCGCCACCCCCGCCCCTCGCTGGTAGCGCCTCCGCTGGACCAGGACAAACTGCCGGCAGAAAGCGGGGCTAGGATGTCGCCACGCGGATGGTTTTTCTCCACCTGCTGGTTGCGGGCAGCGAGGGAGACAGACGGAGTCCTATCTTTCAGCACAGTGGCGCCGTAGCCACTCCATAAAAACACGGTCGCACATACAATTAGCACCCAAGATGTGCCTCATGGCTTTGAGTTGTTAATTCATCTGTCTCCTGTGACTTACGATAATAATATTAACCCTCGAGCGGCAGCGTCAAATGTTATAACTTCAGCAACAGCGCGGTGCACATTTGCTACCACTGTGTATTCCGAGTTAACAACCTAGCATATAGCTACTAAATGATCGAAATGACAAAACTAGGTCAATGTACACGTAGAAATATCACATCTTTTAATATCTGAATTAGTATATCAATTACCTTTGGTGTATAAATATAACAAATGTAACATTATTCCGAAAGTGCACAATAATCATGTATAATAGACCCAGCAGTACTATCATTTCCTCTTTCGTTACTTCCCTGTAGTTCCCGAGTAATTAGTGTTAGCTTTTATCTGTGTTATGTGGAACTTAGTACACATAATTACCTCATCAATCACATTATCATCATGAATGAGAGAGTTTGTGACTCTTACCTCACGCCCCTTGCGTTTCCTTTTGAACCAGGCAAGATTTTTATGATATTCTTTTTCAGTGTTTTGGAGTGCTGCTTGTATGGCGTTTCACTCCACAGACTGGTACCGTCTCCAGTATCAGATTCAGTGCGTCTGAAATCTTGTTCGAAATCGGAACTAGGATTTACATTGGAATAATAGTATCCTGCTCGTGATCTGATGAGGAATCTAGACAAAATCACTAAGATGTTCATTACTTGAAGAAAGATTTCCTCATCTGTTAGACCCATACCATGTCTACGAGACCTGAAGATTAAATTATGAAGTAGAATAAGTCATTTTCACATTGTGTAAGGCTTAAAAAAGGCTAAAATGAAACTGACGGAAACTGCAGCATGGATAATCAGAGAAACAAGACAATTTATCGAGAGTTAAACTTCTATTTATGAAATAAATTTAAATTTTTGAGCATCCTAATATGTAGGGTAACATTTATACAATAAATATTTACTAGAAACGGCCACAAATCCATTTGCAATGAAAACTAGACGTAAAACAATTCAAATCTACTTACATCACAGGCAGCGAGATGCAAGTCTACTACCAGTGATGAACTCCCTATCAAAACCTTTTTTGGGTGGACAGAGCCGTGCAATATAAACTCAGAACCTTAACTGACATCAATGTTAAGGCTTAATTGGGGAATAGGTAAAGCGAAAATGCGGCATCTCCAGTATTGCGTCATCAGTAAGCATTTAAAGAAAAGTGGTAACAGATCTGCACCAGCGCTGGCGCTCGAGGGTTAATATAGTTTACTATTCCGCAAGACCTAATTGAGGAGTAATACATGAACATGGAACAAGTCAATATACCGGGTGATTCAAAATTCAGTATGAATTTGAAAACATAATAAATCACGTAATAATGTAGATACAGAGGTAAAAATTGACACACGTGCTTGCAATGACATGGGGTTTTATTAGGACAAAAAAAAAAAAAAAAAAAAAAAAAAAAGGTTCAAAAGTGGCCGACAGATGGCGCTTCATCCGATCAGAAAAGCAATAATTAGCATATCAAATTAAGACAAAGCAAAGATGATGTTCTTTACAGGTAATGCTCAATTTGTTGATCATCATTTCTCAACAATAGCTGTAGTCGAGGAATAATGTTGTGAACAGCACTGTAAAACATGTCCGTAGTTATGATGAGGCACTGGCGTCGGATATTGTTTTTCAGCATGCCTAGAGATGACGGTCGATCACGATACACTTGTGACTTCAGGTAACCCCAAAGCCAATAATAGTACGGACTGAGGTCTGGGGACCTGGGAGGCCAATCATGACAAAAGTGGCGGCTGAGCACACGATCATCACCAAACGACGCGCGCAAGAGATCTTTCACGCGTATAGCAATAAAGTTCTTTTTTTTTTCCTAATAAAACTCCATGTCATTCCAACCACGTGTGTCAATTTTTACATCTTTATCTACATTATTCCATGATTTATTAAGTTTTCAATTTTATACTGACTTTTTGATCGCCCGGTATTATCAAGTTCAACACAAGAATGGTAATAAAAAATTTTAAGTGGTCTTATGCACACGACAATCTTAAGACTAAGTGAAAAGAATCAGTAACGAAATAAAACGGAATTCGCTTAATAGTTGAACTTTTCTAGGAATTTCTCGACAGAATAAAAGGAGTGAGCCATGAGGTAACTCTTCAATTTAGATTTCAAAGTGTGTGGGTTAGTACTACTAAGATTCTTGAGTTCTTATGGCAGCTTATTAAAGTGGAAGCAACTTCCTCAGCAGGTGTCAGAAATGCTCGAACTACGAAGGGAGGCAGTTCCAGCACCTCCTTGCATAATACAGGTGAGTAATAAACTTTTCTTTCTAAGTGCTCGTGTGGTGTGTTGCAGGAATAACTTGCGCGCCATCCCGTATTAAATTTAGTGCGGACGCCGGGCGGCGCGCTAAGCGAGAACCGCAGCTGCCGTCGCCGGCAACTCGTGCACTGCAAAGGCGGTTGCGCTGAGGATCGATCACACTGTACTTTGCAGATCACATTTAAGTTCATGTCAGAGGCTGCATCGAACCGCTTTTCTGATATTTCACTACCATTCAATTCTCTAATAACACACAGGAAAATGGAACACCCTAATCTTTCCGGTTTCGATCTGATTTCTCTTGTTTTATTACGATGATCATGTCTACCTGCATAGGTGGGAGCTAAGAAAATCGCATTAGGAGGGGAAAGAGGGTAAAACAAATTCCTGAAATAGATTTTGTCGCAACGAATAACGCCTTTCCATTAATGATTTTCACCCCATTTCGTGCGTAATTTGTCTGCTCCATAATGTTACAAGAACAAAATGTATCCATTTGTACTGACATACTTGCAATCTATGTATACAGGATTCTGATGATTGCCCAGGCCGAAACGCGTCAAATAAAGTCACATTTTATCCACTTTATGACTTTAATCAATACAGCGACCGATACAGCCTATTGCAGACTTCATTTACTATTAATCATGGTCGCCTGCCTTCTCCGTGACTTTATGTCACAACTATGACTCTCCATTGTATCTGAACTTTATCTCCTTTGGAAGTCCGACAGGTGGGGATCCCCCAATGCGCAGCAATACTCGAAATCGGACGTACAAGTGTAGTTTAGGCGGTTTCTTTAGTAGAGCAGTTGCATGTTCTGTGTGTTCTGCTAATGAAACCTAGCCTCTGGTTCGCTTTCCTTACAGTATTTTCAGTGTATTCTTCCAAATTCAGATTGTCCGCATTTGTAGTACTTGAGTATTTAGTTGAATTTTAACCTGTAGATTTGACTAATTTAGCGAGTAAATGAATTTTTAACGCATTTCTTTTAGTGCTCATGTGGATCACTTCACACTTATCATTGAATAAGACCAATTTTCAGTTTTTGCATGATGTAGATATCTGAATAGCTTTGCAGGTGATTTTCATCTTCTGGTGTCTTAACTAACTGATATAATACAACTAGCTGAAAACCCGGCGTTGCCCGGGTATTTGTTTATTTACTCCAGCAATTTTTCAGGTATATATTCATTTGTATAAGGGTTGTATCTGTAAAATCTCTTGGGAATACATAGTAGTAAAGAAGTAATAAATTAAAACTTGGTGCGTGATGGGGCTGTTTTCGTGCTCATATGTCATGAACTACGTGTCGTACTGTGAAACAAAAATTTAGAAGGTACACTCAACAATATGGGTGTATACTGTCTGTAAAATTTCCTGCTCCTACAATTTGTAGTGTAAAAATTAGAAATTGTAACGTCGTACCGAATGCCGTAGTTTTAGTCCATGAACAGTGGAACGTTACTGTTTATGTGCTCATATGAACTACGTATCGGAATGTGATACAATTTAGAAGCTACATTCAACTATATATATGTATACTATCTGTACAATTTTGCGAGTACAATTGTAAGTGTAGAAATTATAAATTGTAATGTTATACCTAATGCCATAGTTTTGCTTAATAAAGAGCGAAAAAGTAGTGAGCAAGAAACTTTTCCTTTCATTATTTTGATGTGGTTGTCTGCGAGAAAAAGTTTAATAAAGGTTTGAAATTATCTCTAAAGTTTGTTGCAAGTCGCTAAGTACTGTCATTCTCATACAGTGTATTTCGAAAGTCTCGCCGCATTATGTGGCATTTTTTGCGATTTCTATTGGTTATGACGTAATATCTTTTGAACCATGTGCCATATGTGATTCTTAACCATCCAGCAATTGTCACCTCACGGAAATGGAATGTGTGTACGAAATTTTGCTGAAATCGGACCAATGGTTTAGGAGAAAATGAGCAGCATTGTCGCAAAAAGCATCTCGCGCATCTCATTGTTTATGACGTCATATGTCGTGAACTATGTATCATATGTGATTCTTACACTTACGGTGACCGTCCTCATGGATTGAAGCTTACGTGTACAAAATTTCATAAAGATTGGAACAAAACTATAGATTTCTATGCAACACGTACAAACATACGGACACTCTGCTTTATATATTAGACAGCATCCGCGAACAGTGTATGAGAGTTGCTCATATGGTCTCCTAAATCGTGTATAAGGATAAGGAACATTTGGAATCTTATAATACTTACCTGCAAAAGGCCAATGACAATATATATGACAAGTACGGTAGTAACACAAAGTAAATGTTCAAATGTTTGTAAAGCTTATGGGACTTAACTACGGGGTCATCAGTCCCTAAACTTAAAAACTACTTATGAACTAGCTACAACTAAGGACGGCACAAATAACCATGCCCGAGGGGGGATTCGAACCCCCGACCGTAGTGGCCGTGCAGACCGTGCAGACCCCTCGGCCACCGCGTCCGGCAACACAAAGTAGAATATAAAGTTTTATATATAGCATAATCAGTTGAATGAGTCCATATTTCAAGGAACAGGTCCGCTGCCTCTGTTGAAAACCTTTACTGAATGTCACGGCCGGTTTCGCAATTCAGATAGCATCCTCGGGTGATTTATCTGTTAACAAATGAGTAAAGAACTATGAGAATTTAAGCATTGTCATCATTGTTAATCTAAGAGCTTGAAGGTCTGTGTCTACGTATGTTAAATCATTAAAAAGATGTCTTATGATACCGAATGGAGATAATTCCTTCTTATTTATGCCCAGCTTTCTTTTAAAACTCATATAAAAGCTTTAAAATCATAGTCTACTTAATGTGTGAGTGACCATAATATAAAATTAGTGGCGGGTTCAGAAAGGCATCACCGTATCTACAAACATTTCGATCAACTTTTTTTTTTCTCTGAAAATGTGTCGCTAGTAGTAAAATTGATAATACGGTGCTTTGTAGCAGGAATAAACTATGTAGACGACTTAGGCACTTATGCGACAGTGAGAGTGTTTCCACGGTACCCCACAAGACTTCGCGATTAATACGCATTATTCAAATGTGTCTGTCAGCCCGAGGGGAGCACTTAGGAAAGCTAACTGCGGAATTGCCAGAAAAATGGTCGGTAAATTATAGCGCGTCATCTGTTTCGTAGGATGGCAATCCACAACTCTTCTTGGCGGACGCAGTGACGTGCCAAGTTTTTCCGCCAGCGCGGCGTTGGAGTTATCTGCGGAGAAAAAAGGAAAAGAATAAAAGAAAAAAAAAAAGTGGTCGTGGGTGGAGGTCGACCGTGTGACGTGAACGCTGGCAGCTCCATACGCGCCGCCCATCCATCATCCGCTGCCCTGACCACCTCAGCGGCCACCCACACACACCGCAACGTCGTATACACCACAGGTCGACAAACTCGTTGTTTAAAAGAACCCGGTGCCATTAGTACAGCGATTACGAACTTTTCTGGGAGCCACACTTACACCACAGTCTAAACTATAGGGTAAATTCGATATACGTACAATTCCGACCAACATAAGTTTTCAATCTCGTAGTGTTGGTAGCACTTGCCTTTGTGTGGCATTGTAGTGTAGCAGGTTTTGTACAGCTTCTCCGACTTTTCCAAGAATACACCACTTTGTGCTACGGAGAAATAAATTTTTTCCTGTTAAGATGTACGTGGAGCTACTTCGTCGAACGCGCTCTTATAAATTTTCTAGTTTCCGCGCGCTTGTAAATTCATTATTGTGCAACGTTTGGTACCACAAAGTATGCGTTGGTGCCCGAAGGAAAAAGTGATTTTCATGTGGAAAAAGTCAGTGATCATAATTGTACGAGGAGGTGATCATAATTGTACCTAGTGTGGTACATTTTCGATCGATTTTTCTCTTTTCTGTAACTTTCTTTTGTGGTCCTACCAACATTCGTAATTGTCTAATGTTACATATTGATTAAACATTCAAGAACAAGTGCTAGAGTTAAAATTATTTCTTTTCTCAATATATTTGCAGTTACAATAACATTTGCCTGAAACGATCGAAATTGTACCACCTTACCCTACAGTCGCGACACTACCACAGATTTTTGTTATACTCCGCGACAGCAGCGCTCCAAGCGGGCGGCAAGCTATACTGGGGAACTACTTATGGGAGTCTGTCGTACTTATTTCGCCCAACACTCCTCTGTTGTATCTCTTCAATTTTCTGGCACCACTGGCTAAACTTGTGTAGAATGAAACACATCTTAAAAAAGAGTAGCCTAGATCACATTTAAAGCAAAATTATTTTATTTCACTACTAGTTTCGGCAATACTTGTTGCGATTATTATCAAAAATAAAATGGTGACACACCACTGCTTTATTGCCAAACAAGCCCTCATTGACAGACAGCGAACAACTGTACACAGGCTTGCTTGGCACTAAAGCAGTCGTGTGTCACCATTTTATTTTGGACAACACACATTATTGTGTGTCTTTCACTTAACATCAAGAGAGCCACCACTGACCATGTAACAACAGCTGATTTGAAGTTGCCAGCAGCAATTGTACGACATGTCCAACAGTTGTCTCCCCCCCCCCCCCCCTTCTTTGCTATTGGTCGGCCATTTGGTAAACCACGAATTCGAGAAGTCTTTTCCTGCACATGTGCACTGTAGTTTTTAATGTAGGCCTGTCACATGATAATGGCAATAAGTATTGCCGCAACTAGTAGTGAAATAAAGTAATTTTTCTTTAAATGTGATCTAGGCTACTCTTCTTTAAGATGTGTTTCATTCTAACCATTTAAGATTACTCTCCTATCGACAAATGTCGGCTGTTATTAAAACTCTTGTGTCGTCGAAACGTCTTTTAACAGAAGAGCTTGATGCATGTGTTCCGCAATGCCCTTCATTAGATGTGAAGTCTTATCGCCCTCAGTCGTATCCGTGTTAACTACGCGACATACGGCCAAAACATTCTGTATGAACGACTGCGATTGTAGTATTACATCTCTGACAGCTAATTACGCTCTTCATATATTTTTGATGTTCATCTATCTTTTACGAGCTGCCCAGAACGCAGTTGTGCACTTCATCTTTTATGTTTTACCCTTCGCGAAGATTAGACGTACGTCAGGGACTTCCTTACTACCAAATGTAAGTGGGTGAGTTCGTTTTAAATATGATGAAAATATAGTTGGTACAATTAAAACCTTTTACTTATTTAAAATTACCTGCCTTTTATTTTTCCAGTAGTAATCTTGATTATGTAATATGATGCTTGGAGCCATTGTTGCACTTGTATCTATAATTTACTAGAATCTTCTAGATATCATTGTATGTAATTTTCATGAATGTGACTTTCTAGTATTGCCTACAAAGAAATCTTCGGAATTAAACGAAATCCGATCGATTTAAAGAGCCTTTTGTCACGAAAGTTAACTTAATATTTTCTAAACGGTCATTCAGTTAGCATAACCCGCTCTAAGTAAATCACACATCATTTTACATAATGTAACAAGAGTTACATTAGTCTGCTACGATCCAAACAACTAGAAGCAAACATATTGGTAAGAAAGGTCATCGCGGAATCTGTCAGTTTCTTTGTGTAATATAGTGCTCAGGTGTTGCTTTTATTCCAAATTACTACTGCCGCTAAACTTTAAAGTCAGATTCCGCCTCCTTTTCTGAGTCTGCTATTTAATAAAGTTACTTAAATGTGTCAGTCCACCAAGTTACTTCCCTGTAATATTACAACGCTAGTGAAACTTTAAAAGAGGCCGGTGGTCTCCAAACGCCTGAAATTTGTCCAACTATCGAGCTTATCCTCGTTGTTGTCAAACCACTGCCGAGCTATCCCATCCAGGTAGAAATATACGTTCGCCAAGCACATCGTGTGATCCCACCTATTATACTTGGCGACTCGGTCGAATCGATAGGGTTGGGTTATTTGGTTGGGGTAGGGGGACTAAACGGCTATCAGTCCACGGGGGGGGGGGGGGGGGGAGGAGAAGGAGTGATGATAGGAAAGGACGGGAGGAGGAAAGGAAATAAAGTCCGGGAAGTAAAAAAGGAAGGGAGACTGCATTAGCTCGGAGCCCCGTGCACGTTCGGTCTAATCCTTTCAGCCCTTTGTTTGGGTCCTGTCCAGCGTCTCCCGAGAACACGGATGGGTATCTGATGTGCAGTTGGCTTAGCGCTCTTTTCGTATCCATCGGTCTTTTGATGACACGAACCTTCGTTAGTAGGTAGTGAGTATATCATTTGTATTCCGGTTCTTGTCCATGTAGGCGACGGCTCTCACGCTGCCTAATCAGAGGCGCGGTAAAACAGGTGTTTTGCAGGATACCCGGCACCTCCACCAAAAAGCGTCGCGCTGAAAACTGCAGGTGGTCCGGAGTTCGAATGCTGGTCGTTAATAGAGCACAACACTTTACAATTAGAAAAGGTTCATTGCAACACAAGCGTACACTCAGTACAGACTGCCTCCTGCTTGGAGTGCTCCACTATTTATGCATAGAAAGAATTTTCCTGGAACTTACAAATACGTAAAACATAAGAAACTAGTAGAACATTCTAGCAATAGTAAATACAAACAAACACGTTTTTTCTGCCAGTGGGGGGATTTGAAACGGGGACCGCAAGTACAGCGATCTGCGATGCTAACCTCTGGACCACGTGTTCCGTCGGAAGGCTCGCGGAAATACGATAGTCTGATGAGTGTAAACAATTTATATTGATTTTCACGTTTATTATTTTTTATTTATTTATTTTTTTTTTTTTTTACAATAGCGATGTATATAGTGCCATAAAGATCGGTAATAACCACAGGATAACTACATTTCTCTTTATTAGATTTTCTAAGAACCCTGGGAAAAATTGTACATTGCAAGATACTTTATTTAGGTTTCTCTTGTGATTTACAGGTTTCTTACTGAAGAATTGCATTTTATAATAAGAACAAAAATGGCAGATAAACAAAAAATTACCTAACCTCTTGCAGAAAGACGTCGCTTATTTACTCAAGAAAATTATTAATTAAAACTTAATTACACTAATTATATTTGCATCTCTTTTAACTGCTTAATGAAATGACTATTTTTCCATTGAATGAATATTTTTTGTCAATGTATCATTTTCTCACAACATACTGGAAATTTCAGAGCAAGAAATATCCTTCATATTGAATTATGCGGTAAGTGCTGCAGCTAGAGTATCAACATTCAATCTTGACTTCTCAATAGTCCAAAAGTCATTATTCCCAACTGAAAAAAAAAGTTCCTCTCAAGAAAAGAACAAATCTGCTTTGGTGGAATGAAGAGCGTATGCTAATCATTCTCGCCTGGATGCATACAACAACTGATACAGCAATAAGACAGAAGGACCAAAAGGAAATACTGAAAGGATCAACTACTTGAAATCGAGAAAGAATTCGAGAGAAACAACACATGAAATATCTATAAGAATTTGGGGTATCAGCCACAAAGTATGTGCTTCAAGAAAGAAAACGGGCAATTGGACTAAACAATCAAGGAACTAGCCAGATATTTAAAAAAACTACGTAACGCCCCCCCCCCTCCGTACCCCCCCCCCCCCCCGAAAAAAAACAGACAGTCGATTGTTGTTACAACAGGAGCACAGACAAAATCGACAAGATCAAATGGGCTGGCGAGATCAAAAATGCTATGAAATTGGTAGAATTTACTCCAGTAGATGTCCAAAATCGCGAAATCTGTACGGCCAAATTCACAAATGCCATGTTGACCAAGAGGAAAAATCAAAGAAGAGATGGGATTTTGATGGGTCTAAACAAACAGCGGTGACAGTTCTTTAACCGTTAGTTTAAATTGGTCTGGAACGTCCGTTGCTCGCAACTCGTTAGTGCCGTGCGTGCTCGAAGAGTACAGTGAAATGGACGACGCAAGTGTGTCTACAGTAGTGCAGCCAGAAGAAAACACATCAGGGGAAGAGGAGTCGAATGAACAAATGAGATGCGAAATCACTAATGCCGTCACATAAGCCGAAACGTGGCGTAAAATGTCATACTATTCTGATTTAAAAAAAAAAAAAAAAAAAAAAAAAAAACCACGGAGAGGACCAAATGTTCAAATGTTCAAATGTCTGTAAATCTATCGGACCAAACTGCGTGGTCATCAGTCCGTAGCTTACAAACTACTTAAACCTAGGTAAACTAACCTAAGGACAACACACACACAACCATGCCCCAGGGAGGACTCGAACCTCCACGGCGAGCAACCGCGCGCTCCGCAGCGAGACGCTTTAGACCGCTCGGCTACTCCACCGCGGCGGGAGAGGACCCGGATACGGTACCTCCAGCGTGGTAGCCGTAGAGCTTAACCGCTTTGTGACGCTCACTTGGTTGGAACATGGCTAACGTTACGCATCTTACAGCGCACAGTGAACTTCAACATCAATTGTCTCGGAAACCAAGGGCCGGCCGCGGTGACTGAGGGGACTGAGGCGCTCCAGTCACGGTCTGCACGGCCACTACGGTCGGGGGTTCGAATCCCCCCTCGGGCATGGATATTTGTGCCGTCCTTAGTTGTAAGTAGTTCATAAGTAGTTTTTAAGTTTAGGGACTGATGACCCCGTAGTTAAGTCCCATAAACTCTACAAACATTTGAACATTTTTTTTGGAAACCAAGGCCCGTCGCTAAAAACAAGAGGATAGCCTCACATTTAGTGTATGTCTCTTCTAATATATTTACCCAGGAGGGTTCCGTTTGTTTAAATAACTAAAGTATTCGATACCATAGTTGGTCGTAGTATTGTAACCTAATATTCCATGTTTATATTACATAAGCATTTTATAGCGCTTCTGTCAAGTTAATTTAATCATTATAATTTGCATTACTAGGGTCTTCTAACAATCTAAATTAATTAAGTATTGAAAGTCGTAACAACAATGTAGACATATATTAACACTACACTGATTGTTGTTTACTTAAGATCTTTTGTATTATTTCATTTTGATATGGAAATATTTTTATTACATCTGCCACACTTTTATGTATCTTTACGTAAAGCAAAATATGCATATGTTTCATGAATAAATAGTTAAATATTTAAATGTTTTACTTCCGTGTTCTACAAGGTTCTAGAAATGTTATTGTGTATTTATACGCGCGAATTGGCACGAACTGAGGCAGAATTAAGGGAGTCTTATAACAGTCTTGGTGGAAAATGTACAAATGTTTGTTAAGCTTATGTTCAAATGTTCAAATGTTTGTATAGTCTATGGGACTTAACTACGGGGTCATCAGTCCCTAAACTTACAAACTACTTATGAACTACTTACGAACTAGGACGGCACAAATATCCATGCCCGAGGGGGGATTCGAACCCCCGACCGCAGTGGCCGTGCAGACCGTGACTGGAGCGCCTCAGTCTCCTCGGCCACCGCGGCCGGCGTTAAGCTTATGGGACTTAACTACGGGGTCATCAGTCCCTAAACTTACAAACTACTTATGAACTACTTACGAACTAGGACGGCACAAATATCCATGCCCGAGGGGGATTCGAACCCCCGACCGTAGTGGCCGTGCTGACCGTGACTGGAGCGCCTCAGTCACCTCGGCCACCGCGGCCGGCAGTGTTGGTGGAGTAACAGTATGGAAGTGTGTTGTAAACCAGTCTTACTCTTGCATCACTTTTATGTGTTATCACGAATGGATGAATAAACATACATAAAAAAGAAAGTGACACAAATGTAGTTTTCTGAAAACCCAAGAACCCGACGTCATAACATAATTTTGTAATGTGTTAATGGCAGGCGAGCTACAAGATCTTCGAGACCACTGAACATCTGCAACAGGTGATGTATAGAAAAATGTGACTGTAATGTATGTCCAGTAAAAAGAAATGCGCCACACTCTCTACAACATATCCGTGACCCATTACGTTATTTCCGCTTCTGATGGTCCCTCTGTTAGTACGACTATCATCTGCGGATGGAGCTATAAACAAGAAAGCCTCTTCTTCATCTGAAGACATTACATAAAACAGATACATGTCTTGAAAAAAAAACTGTCAAAAAATAAAACTCCTGAACTCGGTCGCAAAATTAAAATTATTTAACCTGGTTTCGACAGTAACTGCGATTGCCTTCATCAGAAATTATAAATTAAAACAATTCAGATAATAAAAGTCACAAGTCAGCTGTAAAGCTTACGTCACAAAATTTACAATAATAATAATAATAAAACTCTTAAATTTTTTGACGCGAGGTTTAAATTATTTTAATTTTGCGACCGAGGGTTGCATTTTTATGTTTTGACGTTGTAACGGTCGCTGACAATAGCAACAATGTAAAAAAAAAAAAAAAAAAAAAAAAAAAAAAAAAAAAAAAAAAAAAAAAAAAAAAAAAAGATCCCTGTTTTAATTTAAGTGATAGTGTTATGTGGGATTAAGTTTGCGCACTGTGTACGCAGTTCTTTGCATATTTCCATACATAATGCTGGAATGATGTATATTTCACAGAATTTTTGATCACTTTTAGTTTATGGAAGCAAGATTTGTTGCATGTACACGTAGTGAAGGTAATGGTAGACTACCTAGTCACAATGAATTGTTGGAAGTCCTGCAGTGTTGTTTACAATCTCTGGACCAATAGTTGTGGCTAGAGGAACAGATAAAGATGACGTTGCCATACGGAAACACTGGGAGGGAAAGGGATAACAGGAATATGCTGTAAACTATTACCCATACTACAAAAGCATACATACTTAATGTTATTAGTCCAGTCAATGAGTGCTCAAAAGAGGGGTGTAGAGTGCATGGAATATGCGAGAATTTTTGACTTCAGGACTTTTTTAGGGATAGTTAGGAGGTGAACATACTAAAAGTCCCCGCCCCTGGGGGGTGAGCTAAAGCGGGTAGGGGGGTGGAAAGGTACCATTTTTTGGTTTTTCGCTTATATCTCGAAAGTGGTCCGCTTTAGGAAGAAAATGTTCAAATTAAAAATGAGAGATAATTGAATTTGCTATACAATTGTTTCCATACATATATGTCGAATTCCCAACGGTTTTCAAGATATACGTTACTGAAAATCGACAATTTCGGAAAAAATCATTTTTACCTCACTAATTTTGTCAAACATTTACTTCTACTGACTCAATCGATCGTTTCTCAGAAAATCTGTCAGAAAGAAAGTTGTAGAGCATTAAATTTCCTTCAATTTGCTATGCACATTTGTTACCTTATCTTCAGCCAATCAGAAGTTACATCATTTATAAGATGTGCACTCAGTTTCGAGGTCCTTCTAGAAATGAGTGTTTTGAAAGGCTGTGACGTTTTATCTTATGAAACGTGCTAGTATGGTAAATAACGCCACCTTAACAATGACAAGAAGGTAATTTCAGTTGAAAGAGAACACCTTTTTACAATTGTAGCTTTTATTACAATATTATGAATGATACAATGAAAGTATTTACAAGCACTGTTAGAGATTCAAAATGAAAAATAAGTTCATTGAAAGCAACATTTTCATTTTTCTGAGGAATGGTCTAGTGTCATTCACGATGTCTCCACCATCGTCCAACAAGATTGGTAGTCTCGATGTCACTGTCTCCGTGTTCATCTTTAATATTCAGACAGTGTTGTTGCAGTTGCCCTTCCAGTCCAGGCATGTAACAATGCTTTTCTGGAACCACATCTGCCACTGTTACATCCTTACGTGCATCGACAATAATTATCTTCAAAAATTCGTCACGCCCAGCATCTAACTCTGAGAGTTTCGGAACGAGTTGGTCATTCCTTCTTTCCCAACCCCAATTCGGCACTCCACATTTCGGTTCCTCTCTTAACCAAAGGCGTACTTGGTGGTACATTCGGAATGCATGCTGCTTAACAGTTCCTTCAGTTGGAGGGAGAGTTCACAGATTAGGCTTCATGTATCCAGCTGCTTTTATAAATGATTTGTAGCGGAACACGATGAAGGATGTCTTGGTGGCTGGAGCTCCATAGCATGAGAGAGTACTCTTGATTCCCGCTGTCTCAATGGAGACGGGAAAAGAAGAATTGTTGGAAAATATCTTAGCAGCACGTTGTATGATTTTGGACTTGTGATGCGCCGGCCGCGGTGGCCGATGGGACTGAGGCGCTCCAGTCACGGTCTGCACGGCCACTACGGTCGGGGGTTCAAATCCCCCCTTGGGCATGGATATTGGTGCCGTCCTTAGCATTAGCTAGTTCATAAGTAGTTTGTAAGTTTAGGGACTGATGACCCCGTAGTTAAGTCCCATAGACTCTACAAACATTTTAACATTTTTTTTTTAACTTGTGATGCATTTTGACAAACCCCACTTTACTCTTGCGATACGCTGCGGATGTTGTGTCACAGTCTGTAAATGTTCAAATGTTTGTAGAACTTATGGGACTTAACTATGGGGGTCATCAGTCCCTAAGCTTACAAACTCCTTATGAACTACCTAAGACTAAGGACGGCACAAATATCCATGCCCGAGGGGGGATTCGAACCCCCGACCGTAGTGGCCGTGCAGACCGTGACTGGAGCGCCTCAGTCTCCTCGGCCACCGCGGCCGGCCAGCCTGTAAATGCATGTAGGAATAACAAATGGACGTTGTCCTTCATTTTCAATTACTGTTCCTCCTGTTATACATTGCTTGTGTCGCTTCCACTCCGGGAGTACAATACCTTGTTTTTGGCAACAAAGCACAGAATGTCATTTGGTGCAGGATGTGGCGGCTGCTCTGTTATATCAATGTGTGCCACAGTCACATTTCGTCGGCCTCCTTTCATTGTAATGTATGTTTCTAGTGGAATAGTTCCGCGTTTTCCAGTTTCAGCTGATGTAGGTATTGTTTTTAATCTTGGTGTTTCTGAACTTCTTTGAACATGTGTGGACGGAGTGACACTTTGATGGCCCCCCCATAGTGTGGAAGGTATTCTGTTCGTCTAAGGTACAAACACTGAAATCCATATTATCAAAAACAATTTTTTTGAATGTAGCTGGATTGTAGGTTAGCTGTGCGTGGGCAATCACAAATAATTAATAATTCCAGTTTTTGTGCTACATAGTAGGATGAGCTGACACCCAGACTTGCTAGAAGATCAGTCAAGGTTTTTTTTTTTTTTTTTTTTTTTTTTTTTTTTTTTTTTTTTTTTTTTTTTTCAACATAACCTCCTCAGGAAAGGTTCAGAGTTTTGGAGGGATTGTGGGAGAGAATTTGCATCCTTCAGGAAGTTATCTCTTTATATAACTGTACACTTCATTTTTAATATCTTATTATCTCAGCAGCTTTCTGGGCAATCCTGAGTCGCTCTTCTTTATCATCCTTTTCCTCGTTATCATAGCAGGCTTTGGTTAGCAATTTGTACCCAGTGTCCCTAAAACAAATTACTGGAAACTTAAAACTGCTGGAGCCTGCGACCATGATTATGCGATCCCCATACTTCTTCAACAGTTCTGTTTAGATAGTTCTCTACTCAGGTTTCCTCCCAGTAATAACACCCATAATTTCATTTACAATGAACTGACTTACTATTCCCCTCCAGTAAGATACTAACCTTTCCACTGCATTTGAAACGTAGTCTTCAGACGTGGATGTTAAGAGTTTCTGGTACAACGATCTCACAAAGTCCAACATTCATCATCATACACAGCCTCTTCCATAACTACATCATTTGAGGTGGAAAGATGCCTCCTCACTTCCTTTCCTCACTGATCATGTCTAGCTCAAGAAGCACCCATACTCGTCACTCGTATGTCAGTTCTGTTGCGTCCTTTCGTGAGAAAAATAACTAAAAATATCTTCCGTGGGCTTCTTTTGCTCACCATTAACACTTTCGGCACAAAAGAAACATTTTGTTTTGAAATCGAATTTCGCTTGTTTGGAGCTCAAAGTTGAAGGCTGAACTACTTCAGAGGACGATGAGAGTGCCTGTCTCTTTAAATGAGCATTGATGGATTGTGGCCGGGTGTAATTTTTTCGACATTCATTATGAAAGAGAAGGATGCCCAAACCTTCTAAAGATGAACCATTACTATCTCCCCTTCCTCTAATTGATGAGTGACAGTATTCCTTTTTTGTCATTGTGAAAACACCGACATCTGGTCCATCTATTGTTTCATCACAACACCGAGTAGCCATTGTGCGCAGTACACAGTCAACATTTTCATAAATAAATATCATGAAAAGCCGACATACAAACTTTTCTATGCCTGGAGAACGTTTTATGTGAACTGAAGTAAAAAGTGAGTGAGAACACTCCATCCACCCCTCTGTCCAGTCTCTTGGAAGGAGCCTGTGTCACGCCTTCGATGTTCGTCGTTAACCCTCTCCCGGGCGTTAGGTACCGGCGACCTTGAAGTTGTGTCCACTGCAGGTAACAATAAATGAGCATCGATCATTCCTGATCATAATAATGAAAATGTTGCTTTCAATGCACTTATTTTTCATTTTGAATCACTAACAGTGCTTGTAAATACTTTCATTGTATCATTCATAATATTGTAATAAAAGCTATAATTGTAAAAAGGTGTTCTCTTTCAACTGAAATTACCTTCTTGTCATTGTTAAGGTGGCGTTATTTACCATACTAGCACGTTTCATAAGATAAAACGTCACAGCCTTTCAAAACACTCATTTCTAGAAGGACCTCGAAACTGAGTGCACATCTTATAAATGATGTAACTTTTGATTGGCTGAAGATAAGGAAATTTAATGCTCTACAACTTTCTTTCTGACAGATTTTCTGAGAAACGATCGATTGAGTCAGTAGAAGTAAATGTTTGACAAAATTAGTGAGGTAAAAATGATTTTTTCCGAAATTGTCGATTTTCAGTAACGTATATCTTGAAAACCGTTGGGAATTCGACATATATGTATGGAAACAATTGTATAGTAAATTCAATTATCTTTCATTTTTAATTTGAACATTTTCTTCCTAAAGCGGACCACTTTCGAGATATAAGCGAAAAACCAAAGAATGGTACCCCCACTTTAGCTCACCCCCCAGGTGCGGGGACTTTTAGTATGTTCACCTCCTAACTATCCCTAATAAAGTCCTGAAGTCAAAAATTCTCGCATATTCCTTGCACATCTACAATGCATTCATTGACTGGACTATATGCATTTTTGATCCCGAAATATTATTTTACTGTGCTGACGTTATCGCTTTGACAACAAGAATGCAGAGAGAATACAAGAAATGCTCGCCGTCAGAGAGACAGCTTGTAAACAAGTAGTTTGGCCTCTCAGAGAACTTGGGGCGCACGGCCTGTTTGTCCCTTTGTGTGCCGGCTGCAGCTGCTGCTGAAATTCTGCCCCACTCAAACTGGGCCGCGTGCGAGCAAACAGCCGCCAGCACTGGGCTACCTCCCACCTCCAGCGGCAAGCTCCACTTCACAAAGTGTAGCTGCCATAAAACACTCAGCAAGCTAATGTCTTCGAAATCTCTTCTGCTATTTTTGCAGTAACTGGTCTAACCTCAGCAATATTATAGAAACTGAAACTCCACAAAAGCTCAGAATACTTCTTTTAATATATAAAGCAGAGTGTACGTATGTTTGTTTTTGTGTACGTGTTGCATACAAATCAACAGTTTTGTTCCAGTATTTATGAAATTTTGTAGACGTAAGCTTCAATCCATGAGGACGGTCGCCGTAAGTGTAACAATCACATACGATGCATAGTTCACGAGATGACGTCATAAACAATGAGATGCGCGAAAAACTGCTGCATATAGCGACAATGCTGCTCATTTTCTCCCAAACCGCCGGCCGCAGTGGCTTATGAACTAGCTAACACTACCGACGGCACAAATATCCATGATGCCCGAGGGGGGGGGGGGGGGGTTGGGATTCGAACCCCCGATCGTAGCGGCCGTGCAGACTGTGACTAGCGCGCCGCAGTCCCCTCGGCCACCGCGGCCGGCGACGCGCGCCAGTCAAAGTCTGCTCGGCCGCTACGGTCGGGGGTTCGATCCCCCCCCCTCGGGCATGGTTGTTTGTGTCGTCTTTAGTATAAGGTAGATTAGGGACTGACGACGCCGGAGTTAAGTCCCATAAGCTAAACAAACACTTGAACATACTCCCAAACCACTGGACTGATATCAACCAAATTTGGTAACAACGCTGTCAGGGTTAGAACCACATACGAAACATGGTTCAGAAGATACAATGTCATAAACAATATAGTTGCAAGAAACTGCCACATAATGCGATGAGTCTTTATTCACACGCAGTATGAGAATGACAGTACTTAGCGACTTGCAAGAAACTTTAAACATAATTTCCAACCTTTATTAAACTTTTTATCGCTGACAACCATAGCAAAATGATGAAAGGAAAATTTTCTCGCTTACTACTTTTCCGCTATTTATGGAGTAAAACTACGGCATTCGGTATGACGTTGCAATTCATAATTTCTACACTACAAATTGTAGCCGTAGGATATTTTACAGACAGTATAAACACATATAGCTGAATGTACCTTCTAAATTGTATCACAGTACGACACGTAGTTCCTGAGATATGAGCACATAAACAGTAACGGTAATCGAAAACCGCCCCATCATGCACCAAGTTTTAATCTATTACTTATTTAGTCCTAATTGTATTCCCAAGAGATTTTACAGACATACAGCCCTTATGCAAATGAATATATACTTGAAAAAATGGCAGGAATAAATAAATAAATACCCGGGCGACGCCGGGTTTTCAGCTAGTGTGTTTATAAAATTATCGTTTTATAAAATCTGTAAGACAACTAACCCCATTTATGTTCTAAAATTCTTCCACTCCATCGGGTAGTCTGGAATGGCGACCAATAAAATATAACTTCTAATAAAACACAGTCTTGGTTGCAATGATTTATTTTATTTAACACGTTTCGCGTCTTTGGGGCATCATCACAATCTGGAAAAATAAGGTAGGTAAACTTTACAAGCCTAGTCTTATCATGAAGTGTGATAATAAAATATAGATTATTAGTGACCATACATTAACGTTGTACATCGGTCAGATGTGAATGGATTTCTCGCCAAAGCCTGGCAGTGTTAGCATTTAAGGGTAGCACTGGGTGTAGGGCTCCCGTCAAAATCCTACGTAAACGCAAAATTGCTAATGTCCTTAAAGTGCGGTCTTTCCTATACGATGGAGACGGTAAGAATTTAACAGAAAGTTTAAAGAACTGCAAATTTTTAACTGTCCCTGCTCAGCGTTTATAAGTAGCTCATTGCCGAAACTAGGTACGCATCACGATAATCTAATAAAAAAAAGGGGAACTGGAGCATGAACCAGTGAAACTAAAGGTATATGTTTTGTTTCTAATTCTATGGGACCACTGTACGTTGGTCATCAGTCCCTAGTCTTACAAACTACTTAAACTAAGTTAAACTAACCTAAGGACAACACACACATCCATGTCCGAGGGAAAATTCGAACCTCCGACGCGGGAGGCCGCGCGATACGTAACGTGGTGCTCTACACCGCTCGGCTACTCTCGCGTGGCCAAACTGAACGTATAAGATGGATAAATGTACCTGAAATAATGTTGCGTATTCATATTATAAGGTGGGGTAGGGGATTAAACATTGCATTTGATTAAAAATAAAGATAAGTGAGCATCGTTTGTATTTTTAAACTCGAAAAATATTGATAAACGATCGTAACTGTCTGTCAAATTTGCACATTCGAAATACAGTTCACTTCTAAATTTATGTCCTGTTGCTATCGAAGAGTTTAATTAGTTCATTTAATTACTTGTACAAGTTGATTAATAATTTTGATTTTTGAGTATCTGATTACTTCACTGAAGATTCTACTTATCACCACACGTCATAATATATCCAGTGGATATATTGTGATGCAAACTGGATTAGCTGTAATTGTGTTAACACAAAAGAAAAATTCCATATGCTTACCCCTTTTTTTTATCGTGACTGAAAATGAAAACTTTGACTATCGTTTTGAAAATAACTGATTTGTTATCTTTGCTGTGGATTTTGTTATACCATGACAAATGATGTACACACACATATGTTTGTAACTATATATATATATATATATATATATATATATATATATATTATTGGCGCTAACTACTTTGATAAATGATTTTTGTTCATTAGCTCTCACAGTATCTTATGATATGCTAACTGAATGATTACTACTTTGAAAACGTCTGTGGCTAATTATGTTAATTTGATAATGACTATTTTATAACTCTTGCTTAACTCTTATATTTTTACACAAATGCTAAATCAGTTCACAATACAAAACAGTTTAGTACACATCTTTTGGTGAGACTTCTGGACGATATCTTCCAGTACAATTACGATTTCTCCAACAATCACAGACATACATACAGTAATTCTGTTGAAGATGTTCACTTTGCGAGGCACGACTAATTTATACAAATGTTCATCAAGTGTCCGTTACATTCGAATGAGTCAATTCCAAGATACGCGAATTCGTCTCATGACAGAGACACGTTACGAAGACACTTGCAGACACTGTTACGATAAACGAAACTCCCGCACTTTCAAAATAAACTTTCACATTCAGTAGTTCTTCTTCCAACTTACTAATAAATGTCCCGCTCGGTTTTCGTGCCGGCGATTGCACGCGACGTACCGTACGCGCCGAAACACACACACGGACAGCGTCCACACGCGACGATACCCACTCGCAGACTCGCTGACTGCCTCTCAGTTAACAATACACTAACGCAGTAGAGCGCGCTACTGATATTCTACTGTTTTTACATATACAACATCTCTGCTCAGTCTCTTTACACAGCCGGCCGCGGTGGCCGAGAGAACTGCGGTGCGCCATTCACGGTCTGCACGGCCACTACGGTCGGGGGTTCGAATCCCCCCTCGGGCATGGATATTTGTGCCGTCCTTAGTTGTAGGTAGTTCATAAGTAGTTTGTAAGTTTAGGGACTGATAACCCCGTAGTTAAGTCCCATAAGCTATACAAACATTTTTTTCTCTTTACACATACAAATAAAATAAAAAACATATCAACCAAATGACAGTACATACAAAAAATAAGCAATTACGAAATAAAAATTCACTATATATATAAATTTACAAGGGTTTGCAGATTCACATAGTGCTTGTCTACAGTAATCCTGCAGATTTAAGGTCATCGTCTGTGACCTTACAATATTCTTAAAATTTTCTGGGCTGTTATGCTGTGGTCTGCTGGATTTGCTATTAAAATCCAACGTTTCGTCCCCCCATCTGCGGGGGACACTCTCAAAGGGGATCGTGGCTCTTTTTAACGACCGATACAGACTGGTTTATTACTCACTGCAGCAGAATTCCGTCTAAGCGTGCTCACGCGTAGACGAGTCCTGCGAGAAAGACAGGCCCCAGCGTCAAGAAAGGTAGTTCCGAGCCGGCGCGATCGCTAGCCCATTGGCCGGCCGCTGGGGCACTACCCACTGCGTCATAGCGGGCAGCCACTGAGCTAGCGATCGCGCCGGCTCGGAACTACCTTGCTCAGATGGCATGACGTCTGCGCTGGGGCCTGTCTTTCTGGTAGGCCACGGCGCACAAAAGTGTGACGTCAGATGTTTTGGAGAGACGCGCACAAGGAAGACTTTAGATTCAACATCTCCGAACCGGAACTGCTCGACGCGGTATTAAAACACCTGACTGACGCTTTACTCTGACTATTCGTCCACAGCCAGTTGAAACAGCTACCTAAAATTTAGAACGATTAAAAGATAACTGTGAAATCTAAAGTCTTCCTGCCTTTTATTAAGGATGGCTCAAGACCGCAACGGTAAAATTTTGACGAAACGGAATGTCGCAGTAATATACAAACCTACTCGGAAAATAAAGGATCACCTGAAATCGGCAAAGGAAGCACGCAAACCGATGGAAAAAAGGAGGAATTTATACGTGTAGCTGTGGAAACGTATACATGTGTACGACATAAGGGTCAAGAAACGAAGAGCACAAGAGTAACTTTGGAAGAGGAGAGATTGATAGATCAGCCGGTGCTGAAGATGTTTTTCAACTAGGGGACCACCTTATTCAGTTTCATAAGACTCAGGTTTTGGCAGCGACAAACAGATATCACGAAAGACTGTACAGGTAGGCAACAGAAATTGCAAAACACCGCAGTAATTTGAGGAGGATATAGAAGAGCGTGGAACTGAATGAAATTGGATTCCGGCGTTAAAGAAGAAATGGGACTATGGGACGATATCGAACAACGGCAATCGGCAACGGCGAATTGAGCGCGCCTATCCAAAACATCTGACGTCACGCCTCTGAGCGCGAGCAACCATAAACAATTCGGCTGCAGTCAGTAACGAGCCAGGGTGTGCATCGGACTTTAGAAAGAGCCACGATCCCCCTGAGAATGTCCGCCGCAGATAGGGACGAAATATTGGGTTTTAATAACAAATCCAAAAGACCACGGCATAATACCCCGGAAAATTTTAACACTATTATTTCTGGCAGTGAAAGTTTACATTTTAAAGTCAGAACTAACCCTACCAAAGTAATATACCTTGTATTTGATCGGTTTTGTAAACAATGTCAGAAAAAGAAAATTAGTAAGAAATCTATTTTTATCCGATGATGGCAACTGCCACCTGGATTACAGCAGACTTACTGATAATAGTTTCGACGTTGTTCACCAGCAAATAGCTTAGTGACTTAGCTGGAAAAGAGCCATCTATGTCACCCTAGCGAATGCTTCCGGCCGTAAGTATTAATGGTAATTACGAACAACTTAAATTGGAAAGAACACATATAAAATATTGTCGGGAAGGCGAACCAAATGTTATGTTCCATTGGCAGAACATACAGAAGATGCAATAGTTCTACTGAGGAAACTGCCTACACTACTCTTGAGCGTCCTGTTTTGGAGTACTGTTACGCATTGTTGTATCCACGCCAGGAGGGACTGATGGACGATTTACAGAAATTTGAGAGAAGGGCAGCTCCTTTTGTATTATCGCGATATAGGGGAGAGAGTGGCACGGAATTGCACGAGTAGAGGTGGATATCAGTAAAAGAAAGATTTATTCCACCAAATTTCTCTTCCGAACGAGAACATATATTGTTAGCACCCACCTACATAGGGAGACATGATCATCGGAATAAAATAAGAGAAATCAGATCGAAAGCAGAAAGATTTAGGTGTTCCTTTTATCCTGCTAGCTATTAGAGAATTGAACAGCTTAAAAGTATCATAAAAACGGTGCGATGAACCCTCTGCCATGCAATGCGATTTGAGGAGTATGTAGAATAGGTACTGAGTCGTGGAGATACACTCGTCCTTTCTATAACCAACTGAATAATTTTGAAATAGGTCAAATTGTGACCTACGGAATGGCTTCGTGGTTTTTTCAGAGAACTGCGACACAGGTTAGTCACATGTGCAACGGTGATGGTTGCAATTCTCACACCGCTAGCCGATGTTGCGGACATCCGCCAAGATCCTCGTAATGTAACAGTTGCAGAGGCAACTGGTACAGCACCTGAGCACAGATGAGAGGGTTTATGAGCCCAAAAGTATCAACAATAACATCAGAATGGGCTTTATTGTCGAAACTGGTACATGGTACTAGAGAGGACCCGGGAGAGGTCGACATCTGTCCCCAGAGGTACATTTTAGAGAAAAGTTGTGATCAGAACTGAAGGAGCACGTCTAGTCAAGTCGGAGGAGGCCGGGGCGCAAGTGAGCTCCCGTTCTTCAGTCTGTTGTTCAGGTCTGGGCACAGTGTACTCGACATGACCTCCAGTTTGGCTCGTGGTTTGTGGCTGGATTCAGCAGAACCAAGCCACCAAGAAATGCCGATCAAAGAATCATGTGTCAGGTACATCCATGTGGAATCTCCTAGAAGCAGGCATGCGACAAGACCAAAGATCGGTCTGGCAAGCCACGTTGAGCGAAATACGTATGAAAATTTAAAAATCTATTTCCTACTCACATGCACCTGGGCGCAGGCGTCGCCCTCGTACATGGCAACTTGTCAATAGCAATCGCCTATGAGTACGCACACCTGCACTTCCAGTCACACTACTATAGTTGGGCCGAAATACGATGATCCATGGCTCCGCCTTCTGGGCTGGGAGACCGCCCCGGTCGGAGAAACAGGATGAAACCTTGTTGCCAAGTAGTTAGTTTGCTGCTGGGCAGTATAGCTAACGGTCGCTGTTGTGTCGACAGAACTGGCAGAAGTGCACAGCGCACCCGGACACGCGCATGCGCAGAGCAAATTTCTCGTTTGTCTTACTCCAATGGTCTGCGGGCGCAGCCGGCGCTCAAAGCCGATTGGCGCAAGCACCAGGGATCATCGTATTTCGGATCAACTATACATCGACGTGCACGGCTCGACTGGGCTGTCAGAGCATCACTTAGAATGTCGAGCAGCGGTCTTCGGCGAAGAAAGCAGATTCTGCCTGGACGCAAGTGATGGACGTTTGCACGTATTATGTAAACCTGGTGCTACCGCGTAGAGTGCATTTCTACCCTGGTCTCAAGCCAGGCGTTATTGACTGGGTACGATGAGACAGAACTGTCGTTCAACTCTTCAGTTCCTGGAGTGAACGCACACCAGCGCAGAATGTCGTGATACCCGTGTTTTTGCCATTATTGCAACAGGAAGGTATGTTCTTTCAACAGGATAATGCTCGCCCATACACTAAGCGTGAATTTTATGTGCATTGAAAGACTGAATGTGGCAATAAATACGCTTCTTCGCTACACCAATGTCCCTGTGAGATTGTGTACTTGTTTTACTTTTAAGTGGATGTGCGAGGATCTAATGGCTGTCTGAATGTGGGTGGTAATAGCCCGCTTTGCATGGTACTCTCTAGCTTGGAGTCGATAGTTAGTCGTTACCAACCCCTGCTGCTGATGCGACCAAAGAAGTTTGTACACCCTTTGGTTACAAGCTAATCGATGAGCCTTCTCCAGGGCGAGTCAAGAGATCTTCTCTCCCCACCACCACTGTTTTCTTGGATTTTACAGTTTCCGATAGCTTTCCCGATCTCCTGGCCGCTCGATCGTCACTTTTGTGCTCAGACCGCGGTGAGGTAAGGTTGGTTCTGCTGTTGTGCCTGTGAAGATGGTAGTGATTCGTTGTCTAGCATGTTTAACTTAGACTCTTGAACTTAGATTAATTTTTCAGAATATTTATTTTTGACTGTGCGCGAAAATGTGTTCTAATTTTTCAATCCAGTGATTTCCAACAGATAAACGTGGTGTATGCGTTACTAGTTGCAGTTTGATAACAGCCTTGTATATTCAAACCTTCTGTGATTATTTGGCGGTGTACGAACTCTGTATAAATTCTATCTAGTTTTGTGGGGCCCGATTTATGACAGACGATATGTTCATTTTTGTACAATGCATGTAAATTTTTTCTTATCGTTTCCTTCTGTGAGTGATATGTGGTCCACGAGGTCGGTTCTTAGAACAAAGCGTTCAGCTTCCACTATTGTTTGTTCCATGCCCATCGGCAAGTAATTATGCGTATATCCTTCTGATGTCCACCAACATTACACAATCTTCTCTCCCTGCCTATTTTAATTTTGCTGTTTCTTCTCCGAACTTGCAGTATCTCCGAGCCTTGTACAACCTCCTTCAGTAGCTTGCTTATGAAATTCTATGTATTTCTAAGGGTTGCATGCCGTAGTTTTAATTTTTAATTTTTCGACTTCGTAATTATTTCACTTTTTTGGGTTTTGAGACTGGACTTTTTCTGTCTCTGTGAACGCTAGCGATCGCATGTTACTGCATTTCAGTAGCTTCCTTATGAACGTCTACGCAGTACTAGGGGTTGCATGCCGACCTGTGTGTGGACGTGCTCCACAATTTTATGATGTATACATGTTTTAAATTTTACTTTTTATTCTATGACATGGAGTCAGCCACATTTTATTCAACAACTATTTTAATGTGAGCTAAATGTAATACTTCTGAAGAAGGCATAATTACTTTTGCCGAAACCTAGGTCAAGGTTTATGCATGTAAACCATTTTTATGCAACTGGTCGGCTGTGTGGTGTCGCACAAGTCTAAAGTGCGCGCCACGTACTTTCGCCGCGCGACGCCATGCACGCACGGCGTGGCGTTCTTAGAATGTCAGCCACGAGCGCTCTCTGCTAGAACTCCGCTCGTGGCCACTACTGAATGACATCGTTCACTTGGTACTGAGATAGGAACCAGCTAACACTTCGGAATCAGATAGGCACGAGTGAAGACTTGGCTATCGGATAGGCACTAGGCAGGCCTCTAGCTCAACTAAGTATCAGCATTATGCAGTACTGAACTATGTAAAAGTTAAGTATTGTATAAATTCTGTGCAATATATATCTCATTCTAATTTACTCTAGTGTTTCTAGTTCCTGGTGTCCCATCGGCTGCTCACCTCCGTACCTGCACAAGCATGCATCCTTTATTCCTGTGTCGGTCTTTCTACTCGGCCACCGACACCTACGACGGAAACGAAGACACCAAAGTGGCGACGAGGCTGGGACACAAAAGGCTGAAATTTGTTGATTTTTGGATCGTGTTCCACCGTTGCTGAACTGCAGCCATGTTTAAAATTAAAACTTTCTATAACAGTTAATTCTTATCTGGATGCCTCTTACCGGAATTAAGCTTTTACTCCGTACAGTGGCCTACTTTTAACGTGTAGTGTACAATGTTAGAGCGTAACCGAGAGCACTGACGATTTTCTGACGTCCCCAGAGAATAATGAAGGAAACGGAAATATTGAGGTCGCGGGCAATTTTTTCTGGAAAACCAGCACGACTGCCGTTCTCTGTTTGCAGGCCGTGAGGCGTCCCCAGCACGTGTAATTAATATAGATGCTAACCGCGCGGCGGTACCAATCAAATTCTGGTCATATGTGAAGTACACTGGCCGCAAAACACAAACAATACCTTCACTACGCGATAGCAATGGTAATAGTACCGACGACAGTACTGCTAAGGCAGAATTACTAAACACAGCTTTCCGAAATTCGTTCACCAAAGAAGACGAAGTGAACACTCCAGTATTCAATCCAAGAACAGATGCCAGCATGCGAAACTTAGAAGTAGATGTTCCTGGAGTAGTAAAACAACTTAAGTCACTAAACAAAAACAAATCTTCCGGGCCGGATTGTATACCAACTAGATTCCTCTCAGAGTATGCTGATGCAATTGCTCCGTACTTAGCTATAACTTACAACCGATCACTCAGCGAAAGATCTGTACCCAAAGACTGGAAAGTTGCCCAAGTTACTCCAATATTCAAGAAAGGCAATAGGAGTGATCCCCAAAATTACAGGCCTATTTCATTGACGTCGATTTGCAGTAGGATTTTGGAACATATACTTTGTTCGAATATTATGAACTACCTCGAAGAGAACGACCTATTAACCAATAGTCAAGACGAATTCAGAAAGTATCGCTCTTACGAAACACAGCTTGCCCTTTATTCACATGAAGTGATAAGAGCCATCGGCAAGGGATCTCATATCGGTTCCATATTTCTGGATTTCCGGAAGGCTTTTGACACTGTACCCCACAATCGGCTTCTAATGAAATTGGGTGCTTATGGAATATCTCCCCAACTGTGCGATTGGATTCACGATTTCCTATCAGAAAGGACACAGTTCGTTGTAATTGATGGTAAGTCATCGAGTAAAACAGAAGTGATATATGGCGTTCCACAGGGAAGCGTTATAGGTCCCCTACTCTTCCTCGTGTTTATAAACGATTTAGGAGACAATCTGAATAGCTCCCTTAGACTGTTCGCGGATGATGCTGTCGTTTATGGGTTAGTGAAGTCAACAGAGGATCAAAAGCAACTGCAAAGCGATTTAGACAAAATTTCTTCTTGGTGCGAAAATTGGCAATTGACACTAATTAAAGAAAAGTGTGAAGTAATACACATGACCACTAAAAGAAATCCACTGAACTTCAATTACACGATAAATCAGTCAAACATTAAGGTCGTAAATTCTACCAAATACCTAGGAGTTACAATTACGAACAACTTTGACTGGAGAGAACACATAGAAAATATTGTGGGGAAGGCGAATCAAAGGTTACGTTTCATTGGCAGAATGCTTCGAAGATGCACCAGCTCCACCAAAGAGACTGCCTACATCACACTTGTGCGTCCTCTCCTGGAGTACTGTTGCCCCTTGTGGGACCCTCACCAGGTGGGACTGACGGAAGATATTGAGAAGGTTCAGAGAAGAGCAGTTCGTTTTGTTTTATCACGTTACGGGGGGGGGGGGGGGGAAGAGTCACGGAAATGTTGCACGAATTGGGGTGTAAATCATTAAAAGAAAGACGTTATTCATTGCGGCGTGATCTGTTTGCGAAGTTTCAATCACCGACTTTTACTTATGAATGTGAAAATATTTTGCTAGCACCCACCTACTTAGGGAGACATGACCATCCCAGTAAAATAAGAGAAATCAAATCGAAAACGGAACGATTTAGGTGTTCTTTCTTCCCGTGCGCTATTAGAGAATGGAACGGTAGAGGAAAGTTATGAAAGTGGTTAATGAACCCTCTGCCAGGCACTTGAATGTGATTTGCAGAGTATCTATGTAGATGTAGAAAAGCGACGGAGAGACAGAGCAGAGCCGAGCCGAGCCGAGCCGAGACCCAATGGGCCGGCGATAACTCGATTACTCAGGCGGTGCGGCGCTCCTGCTCTCACCGAGACCGCTTCAAAGAGGCCGACTAATAGCGCAGACCGGGCCGCCGTGTTGACTCTGATGCAGTTACACCGCGCCGCTGCAAACGACGGCACACACACAAACACACGCACTCACAAACACACGCACTCACACGCACTCTCTCTCACACACACACGAAAACACTCACAGTTGCTGCACGCGAAATCTACATTCTAAGATGTAACATGGTGTTCGTTCAGTCCCCCCCCCCCCCCCTTACCCACAGAACTTAACACTCCGATCACGGCCCTCGACGTCGAAACAACACTCCGCATAAAACGCACCAAGGCTCCCAGTCAGGTGTCCTGACAAATACACCCAGTGACATTTGCACCCAGTGACATTAGCACCCAGTTCTGGTGGAGGGGCGGTCCGCTAAACTCCCCGTCCGGTCTCTGCTCGGCAGGTAGAAGAGCCGAGGGCTGTGAGGTCGCATTGACACAGGCCGTGTTGTACTGTATTGCGTGGCGGCAATAGCATTGCTGCAATTTATAATGGAAGCGAGTCTAAAGAACAACCAAGACATATTAATGAGATTTGTGACCTTAAAAAAGTCTTCGATAATGTAAGGTGCTGGATGATGTTCGCAATTCTGAGAAAAGTAGGAGTAAAGCGTGTAGGGAAAGGCGGAAAATACATAGTTTGTATAGGAACGAAGTCGATACAATAAGCGTCGAAAGTCAAGAACGAAATGCTCAGATTAAAAAGGGGGTAAGAAAAGGTTGTGGACTGTCGCCACCACTGTTCAACTTGCACAATGAAGAGACTTAATGTAAAAAATAAAGATGATGTTCAAGGCTCTGATAAAAGTTCTGGGTAAAAGGATATCAGTGATAAGATTTGCTGATGACATTGCTATCATCTGTGAAAGTGAAGGACAATTACAGTGTCTGTGGAATAGAATGAAAAGACTAATGAGCACAGACCATGGACTGAAGGTAAACAAAGATGAAAGTCATAAGAAGTAACAGAAATAAAAGTAGCGAGAAAATAACATCGGAATTGGTGATCACAATGTAGTGCTGCAGCCGGCCGCAGCGTGCCAGTCACGGTCTTAGCGGCCACTACGGTCGGGGGGTTCGAATCCCCCTCGGGCATGGATGTTTGTGGCGTCTTTAGTATAAGCTAGTTCATAAGTAGTTTGTAAGTTTAGGGATTGATGACCCCTTAGTTAAGCTCTACAAACATTTGAATTTGATCAGAATGTACACCAAGACAAGGAATTCTGCTACCTTTTCAGTAAACTAACTCACGACGGAAGGAGCAAGAGGGACATAAAAAGTACACTAGCACAAGCAATGAAGGCATTCACGGGAAAGAAATCTACTGCTGTCAAACATCGCCCTGGACTTTACGCAGAAATTTGGCAGAACATAAGTTTGCAGTACAACATTGTATGTAACTTGGACTGCTGGGAAATGAGAACAGAAGAGAATTTAAGCATTTGATACGTAGTTTATGTAGTCGTACAAAATATCACGTAATTTTTTTTGTAGGTACTGCTTTTAAGTTTGTTTTAAAGCCATAAATGCCGGCCGCGGTGGCCGAGGGGACTGAGGCACTCCAGTCACGGCCTGCTGGTTTGAACGTCGATATATCGCCTATGTATCGGCGATAGAAGTCGAAAACTATCAACACCGTTAAATTCTGGTTCTAAGCATTTTTACTGTATATTAAAAGGATGTTCTACAGTATTGTATGTTACGTTTAGAAAACAAAAAACGTTACAAAAAAAAAAAAAAAAAATAAAAAAAAATAATAAAAAAAAAATTTACATATTTACAGAATATATGACAACTGCGAATGGGCAAAGCTGAAAATGTGTACTCAGCTGGCACAAACACACAAATTGCACGAACCGAACACTACTATCTTCAGAATTGTACTGACAGCAGTCATCCACCTCGGGACTGCAGGCAGATTGAGTCGAGAGAGCGTTTTCGGTGAGCGAGGACTGGGCGGCGTGGCATTACCGCGAAAACAGGCACGGCTTAGGGAGGGTACGGGCTGCAGGTAGGTCGTGACGTAGTAAACAGGTAGTTTCCAGTCAGACTGGGTGCAAATGTCACAGATTTGGGGCTGGGTGCAAATGTCACTGGGTGCTTTTGTCACATATCCTCTCGGTCACGATCGCCTGACCTACAGGCACCTTCGGGCCTGCCCCCATTCTTTCCATACAGCCCTAGCTTCCCTCTATCCCATTATTCTATAGACCAGTTTCTTCCCCGACCTGTGGAAAACCTTCCCTATCATCATGTTTCTTAAACCCAGCAAGCCGCCCTTTGACGCTTCATCCTAGCGTCCCATCAGCCTCACCACGGTGTTCAGCAAACTCTTGCAAACAATCCTGTCTCTCTGCGTTTACCAATATCTCCATTAACAACAGCTCCTTCCCCTCTCCCAGTGTGGCTTCCAGTGTGGCCCTTGGCAGAATGTCCAAACTGCGCCTCCCCATGCCAAAAATTTCTGACAATTTTTTAAACATATTACATATCCAGAAAAGTTTATAATTTCGTGACTGTCACTGTTAATTCGCGTTTTTAAATTTTTTAATTTATTTCTTTTTATTGTTTTTTGCTTCCTTTCTGTCAATTTTGCGCTCCCTCTGTGCCTGCACCCTTGGCAAATGCCAATCTCGCCAATGCCTCGGTACGGCCCTGCTGTCGAAGACCAACTCCTGCACCTTACCCACCTCCTTTCCATCCAGATGAACTCCCATCGCGCCGCTGTCCTTGTTTCCCTCGATATCGAGGAGGCCTGCGACCGCATGGCATTTTGGTCTTCTTTTCAAACTCTAACTCTGTGCCCTTCCGGCTAACTACGTCCGATTCATAGCATCGTTTCTCACCCGCCGCCCATTCTATGTCACTGTCAATAATTCCGACTCCCGTTTGTTTTACCCCTCCGTCGGGGTGCCCTGGGGCTCTGACCTCTCTCCCCTCCTGTACCTCAGGTATTCGGCAGACATGCTGCAACCTGAGCTTCCTGGTTACCTCTTGCAATATGTTGACGACACCGCCTTCCTCGCCCTTGCCTCCTCCCTCGTCCAATCCCAAAGCCTCCTTCAGTCGCATCTCTCCGAATTCTCCACCAGTGCCTCCTCAGCGTTAACCCCACTAAATCCCAGAAAATCATTAAAGGTCACACCCATCCTTCCGCCACTGCGACCTCACACTCCATGACCTCCCCATCCCACAAACCAAAACCCTCAAGTACTTCAGCCTTACCCTCGACCGCTCTATCCTGGAAACCCCACCTTCAAACAGTCCATGACAAAGCCCTCTCCCACGTCAACCTCCTCAAAATCCTCTTCGGTCAGACATGGAGCCCCAACCCTTCCACCATCCTCTTCAGCTACCATCACATCATGCGCCCTATCCTCTGCTGTTTCCATCCCACTTGGGTTAGCGCTCCCCCTGCTCACTACCAGTCCCTCCAGATCCTCGAATGCCACGCCCTCCGCCTCGCTTACCACATCCGCATCCCTTCCCCCACGCGGATCCTTTATGACCTTATTCCTTTCCTGCACCTGCTCAAGTTACTCGAACAGCTCCGCCTCAGATATGTATCCCGCAAGCTCGATTCCTTCCACCCATATGTATCCCATCTCTTGTTGCATCCTGGGCCTATGTCACGCCAGTACCTTGTTATCTAAAGTGTTCAAATATTTGTAGAGCTTATGGGACTTAATTACGGGATCATCAGTCCCTAAACTTACAAACTACTTATGAACGAGCTAATACTAAGGACGGCACAAATATCCGTGTCCGAGTGGAGATTCAAACCCCCGACCTTGTTATCTATCCCTCCAACTCCACACTCCACAGCCTCTCCGAGGGTAACTTCCGTCACCTCCCCCTTCCGGATAACATCCTCCGTCATCTCATCTACCCAGCCTATCGACTTTAATCCTTCCCTGTAATTGTGCGCCCATTCTCCTTCCTCTTCCCATCCCACTCCCTCCCATGCTTGGCTTTCCCTCCTACCCCAACCCTTGGAGTCCTTGCGCCTTCCTCCCCTGTCATCTCCATCCGTTCCCGTCTCTTCCCTCCGTGCCTCCTCTCCCTCCCTCATTCCCTGCGGGATACGTGAGCCCAATAATTTTAAAGTGCGCCGTCAGGGTTCTAGTGTCCATGCTAGTGATCAGCGTTCAGTGTTTCTAGTTTTAAAACGTCAGCAACCGTCGAGGCAGGAAGAATATTGCGTTGCCATGTGTTTTATTTTATTTTTATTTTTTATTTTATTAAGTTTATGGGACTTAACTGCGGGGTCATCAGTCCCTAAACTTACAAACTACTCATGAAGTAACTTATACTAAAGACAGCATAAACATCCATGCCCAAGGGGGGATTCGAACTCCCGACGGGGCCTTGCGTATCGAAGCATAGCCGCTCAATTCGCTTGGCCACTCTGCTACGGCCAGGTGTTTTTAAATGTGTGCTCTCGCCATCGTCTACTGTCCTCCAATGACTGTGTTTTAATCTCTGAGAGTTTAAATATTTGTGTGTTTTAACCACCGTAACTATTTTAATTTCTGACTGTGTATTTTAAAATACTTTGTTTTTTTGTATATGTCTCCATGTTTCAATCTCCTGCAAAGTTACTACTTCTGCGATTTTTATCACCGTTCCATGTTTTGTGCAAATTGAAAAATCTGTCAAACCGATCGGCTGAAGAGCAACACTAAAGCTGCTGCCAGTCTGCCAACACGGGTGGCTTTAAAATATCAATAAGGGAAAAAAAGTTCGTACGGTTATTATGGATTTCTCTGATTTCCTGCCATGTTACAGTGTCTTCTGGCCCTCTGATTTACAGTAATTTTTGTAGCAGTAGTGTAACGTCGTACTTTAAGCATAAGTTTAAGTTTCATCAACAGTGACTTCAGTCCTTGTATATGAGCAGGTTGTTCTGAGCATTACGTGAAAGAGAAGAGCAAATGGATCGATGAATATATTTTTTTTACAGGGAGCAATTTTAAAATAATTAAATAAGAAACTTTATTTAAATTAAACAAATCCCAAAATTGTGAGATGAGTTTAATATCATTCACTTGGATTTATTAAGGGTAAACAAAACCCTGCCATACAATTTAGAATAAACCAGGCCAATAACCTAAAGGGCCTAGCGGCGCATTACATCAATTAAGATATTAAATTAAATTGATAAGTTAAAGCGTCTCGCTGCGGAGCGCGCGGTTGCTCGCCGTGGAGGTTCGAGTCCTCCCTGGGGCACAGGTGTGTGTGTTTGTCCGTAGTTTAGTTTACCTAGGTTTAAGTACTTTGTAAGCTACGGACTGATGACCACGCAGTTTGGTCCGATAGATTTACAAACATTTGAACATTTTTGGGACATTCGGTTTATAGGAAACATTTGAAATTGATAAGCATTTAAAATGACAAACAATAGACTTGTTCAAAATGGAATTAAAATGAACAAGAAAGCCAGAAACGATTATTACAGCAAATAAAATTGAGTTGTGACCAATCAAAGCCGCACGGGAGTAGCCGAGCGGTCTGGAGAGCCCTGTTGCGGATCGCGCGTCCTCCCGCGTCGGAATGTTCGAATCCTCCCTCGAGCATGGATGTTTATGTTATATATACATGTGGCGTCTGTTCCGAAAGAACAGACGTCACTTCCGATCCTGCAGCTGTTATTAATTAATATTCACAGGATATATGACATCAACTGCGATTGTACAAAGCTGAAAATGTGTACCCAGCCGGAATTCGAACCAGGGTCTCCTGCTTTCTAGGCAGTTGCGCTGACCCCTACACCACTGGGGACACAGTGATCACCGCACCTGCAAGGACTACCCATGCACGCCTCCCGTCAGATACAAATTCCCAGCTTCGCCCTGCCCATAGTACTCAAACTCGTAGTTTAACTAATTCCCGTAAGAGTAAGGGCTTCAACCTTACCCACCCCTCCCCACTAACGATAGGATCATTGCCCGTCACCGGCATATTATATATATACATGTGACGTCTGTTCCGAAAGAACAGATGCCACTTCCGATCCTGCAGCTGTATATATATAATATGCCGGTGACGGGCAATGATCCTATCGTTAGTGGGGAGGGGTGGGCAAGTTTGAAGCCCTTACTCTTACGGGAATTAGTTATAACTACGAGTTTGAGTACTATGGGCAGGGCGAAGCTGGGAATTTGTATCTGACGGGAGGCGTGCATGGGTAGTCCTTGCAGGTGCGGTGATCACTGTGTCCCCAGTGGTGTAGGGCTCAGCGCAACTGCCTAGAAAGCAGGAGACCCGGGTTCGAATCCCGGCTGGGTACACATTTTCAGCTTTGCCCAATCGCAGTTGATGTCATATATTCTATGAATATTAAGACGTTTGTGTTGTCTTTAGTATAAGCCAGTTCATAAGTAATTTGTAAGTTTAGGGACTGATGACCCCGCAGTTAAGTCCCATAACCTTCTATAACATTTGAACATTTGTGACCAATCAAGGGAACATTTAACGATCTGCATTACGATGACTTCAGTGTTAGTCGTGTAGGTAGTGTATTTACCGTGATTAAGAACTAATTCTTCATATTCGTACCACAATAAATGTACACTTCGAACTTTTGTATTTCACACACGAATAGTGTAAATTTGTATTACTGACGGTTGGAAAGTGCGTACTGGGTTGTAGTAACTGTGTTAGTAATGAGGCTTGTACGCTGGCCATAAATGGGGACAACTGGGCACTAAAGATTCATTAAAGAGTGAATGAACTGCAATTCTACGTGTCGCCTACATTACTTGTTGTAGACTAATTTTGCCCCACGAAATTTCAGCCAGCCGTTACCAAGAGCGCCGATCTATGAGAACTTCAAGAGGCAACGAGGTACGACCCGATAACACCACAGCAAGCACTTAAATGTGATTTGCAGAGTATCCCATATAGATTTAGATGTGAAAAACATTAAGTAGCTTGTTAAGTTTTCTATGAAAGATCTCGGGCAGCAGAGATCTGCAAATGCAAGTTAAAGCGCTCATTGCTGCTCTAAATTACTTTGCGAGTGGCCGCAGTACTTGCGAAATGGAAATTTATCTAACTGCTCATTCCTTAAGGAACCAGCCAACGTTTAAGCAAAGAAAAAAATAACGTTAAAAATTATAAAGCAGAGTTTTTATACATTAAATCATTATCTATTCATTAAAATGAACAAGCAAATAAATGTGGGGAGACCATAGTAAGCCCAATAAAGCACACACCTTGTGCATAAGTGAATTAAATCATAAAGGTACTGCCCGTAATAAAATTGTTCTACTCTTTATGAATATGGAGGTAATGTGGGAGGAAATTTGCAAATACATAGTGGATAAAGGAAGCACATTCATTCACTCACAGACATGTGCATAATGCTTGTGGCACATTACTCATGCAGGAACGCTTCATAGCAGCGAGAAAATGAAGCGTCGGCGGCGTTTTGACAGGATGGCGGGTGTCTTCAAGCACAATTAAAATCACACTATGCACAAAACGAACTCATGTGCGGGGAGGCAGTGGCATACTGTCCTTAAGTACCACACGGTGTGTGACCACAGTGAATTACATAGAATTTATAAAAAGAAATTAATTTAGAATATGCAAGTAAAGCACACGCGAGAATTCATATAGAAGAAAGCTAGTATTAGTAAAACATGGCTGAAGGACGAAGTAATGACCATTATGAAAGCACATTGTGCAATGGGCCATACTAAGTCAGGTAAGGCGGAATCAATCCAGAAAATATGAGAAAAATTTAGCATATTTGCAGATCCAGACACAACGCGAAGATGTTAGTTAAAAATGGCAAGGAAATTTCAAAATACTAAGGTTACACTGAAGCCGAAGGCCACACCCGTGTATTGTAACTTGAGTTATTTAAAATAAGAAACACTTTGCCTCACACAACAAAAGAATTACTCAAGAAAAACTCTCACTGATAAACCAAGACTACCTGATCATGAACAAAGTAAATATCTAACAGCATGCCATCCCCTCAGCATGATTCGACGATATAGTCACTTCGGCGGTCGCAGCGAGAGTGATGCCTCAGGCCACGCCAAAAGCCTTCCCCTCCACGCACCGGATGCAGGGCGCGCTGAAAGTGATGCAGAGTGTCTTCAGATCCTACTGTCTACCAATCCTCGCTACCTGAAGAAGATAATACCCTTTACTAGAGCTTCAGATCAAATGTTCAAATGTTTGTAATTCTATCGGACCAAACTGCGTGGTCATCAGTCCGTAGCTTACAAACTACTTATACCTAGGTAAGCTAACCTAAGGACAAACACACACACCCATGCCCCAGGGAGGAATCGAACCTCCACGTCGAGCAACCGCGCGCTCCGCAGCGAGACGCTTTAGACCGCTCGGCTACTCCACCGCAGCAGAGCTTCAGAGAGGTTTCTTTTTTCACTTCTTTCGTCCATGATTATTTTGGTACTACAGTAAAAACAGGCCATCTAGACATCTTTCCAAGTACGCTTGTCTGTGGCCACCCAGCAGACGGCAGTGCAGACGACATACGAAGCCATGCGTTCTTAACTAAAGTAAACGAGGCCTAAAGCGCGAGGCCATTGTGCGACAGTCAGCAACCCTCCACATTCATCCGAACGCACGAGTGGGGTGGAAACATATATGGGGCATTGATCATTAACAGAGGAATGAAATAATTGACATACAAATAGACAACATTAATGGTGGAGAATACTTTAGAGTAATGAATAACGCACAATGGAACAAGATCACACATTCAGTGGACGTCTTTCAACGTGCCACGCACATCATAGCTGGCAACTAGTCGCAAGGACGCACATATATGGCGATGAACTTAATTTTGACCGAGGATGTGCGCAAAGGAAGGTCTGCGCGTGCACCGTTTCAGAAAAGCATGCCAGAGCAAACACTGCAAACTGCAAAAACACGCTGAGCGCGGCCCTAAGCGATACTGATTTCACGAAACCGACTGTAAATGGCGAGGAGACATGGTGTTTCCAACACGAGTGCCTTACATAGCGGCAGAGTGCAATGTGCGAGCCCGCTGTAACGATACACTGAAATTTTTATTTATTTTTTGTTGTCGCCTACATTACTTGTAGTAGAGTAGTTTTGTCCCATGAAATTTCAGCCAGCCGTTACCAAGAACACCGATCTATGAGAACTTCAAGAGGCAACGAGGTACGACCCGATAACGTCACAACAGGCACTTAAATGTGATTTGCAGAGTATCCCATATACATGTAGATGTGAAGGACATTAAGTAGCTTGCTAAGTTTTCTATGAAAGATCTCGGGCAGCAGAGATCTGCAAATGCAAGTTAAAACCCTCACTGCTGCTCTAAATTACTTTGCAAGTGGCAGCAGTACTTGCGAAATGGAAATTTATCTAACTGCTCATTCCTTAAGGGACCAGCCAATGTTTTAACAAAGAAAAAAATAACGTTAAAAAGGTTAGATAATTAAACATGGGATGGGGTGCATGAAATTATAGAGCAGAGATAAATGTGGGAAGACCATATTAAGCACAATAAAGCACACATCTTGTACATAAGTGAATTAAATCATAAAGGTACTGCCCATAATAAAATTGTTTTTACTCTTTATGAATATGGAGGTAATGTGGGAGGAAATTTGCAAATACACGGTGGATAAAGGAAGCACATTCATCCATTCACAGACATGTGCATAATGCTGGTGACACATTACTCATGCAGGAACGCTTCATAGCAGCGACAAAATGAAGCGTTGGCGGCGTTTTGCCTCCCTGGGGCATGGGTGTGTGTGTTTGTCCTTAGGTTAGTTTACCTAGGTTTAATTAGTTTGTAAGCTACGGACTGATCAGCGATACTTATCGCCTCCGGTTCCCTATGACTCGCAATGCAACTAATTTAATTTCGTTCGTCATTTTTTACTCCCAAACAAGCGAGAAGACGGAACCGAGATAGTAGTTTTTTACTCACTCTCTTGTCTATGTTCGTTCTGTACGGACGTCTTTCATTCATGTATCCATTCAATGTAAGTGATGCATGTTGTAAAAATATATTACTTAAATTTAAAATCATCCCCTCTCTTTGGCTTTTATTTAAATGAATCCCTCCACGTCAAATACTTATTTTCTATTGTTTTCAGCTCCTTCGCCTCCGTAATAGTTTAATGTTCAGACGCCATTACAATCGTTCCGCATTGTCTGCAAAATTTCAATAAATCAATCATCCTTATACAATACTTTGCTTGATTTTAGAACCTGCAGTCATTTCTTTTATAATTTCACGAAGTCCGATCATTTTTTTAAAATTATTTTATCATTATCAGTAACTTCATGTTCCATCCATGGTCACACAACAATGAAAAGCGAAGTGAACAGTCTGAACATTGATCTCCTACGGAAAGTATCTCGAACATTCAATTATTAAATAAGACATAAAAGTTATCATTTCCAGCTTCTACAATACGAAGTGCAGGATCCAGCTAGATACTTTCCGTAAGTCTTACAACGTGCTGTTGCTTGTATGGTGCCCGACTTTAATATGCAACCCGCGGTTTATTTGCTTTAATGTTCATTTTGTGCTGTACTTTAACTAAATTATTTCAAAGTTCAAAAAATTCGGTACCGTCAATTCCTTGTCAAAAAAAAAAAAAAAAAAAAAAAAAAAAAAAAAAAAAAAAATATATATATATATATATATATATATATATATATATATATATATATATATATATATAAAATCGCGGAATTATGGCATCATACGAAGCAAGGGCAACGCTATATATGCAATCCGCGGTTTATTTGCTTTAATGTTCATTTTGTGCTGTACTTTAACTTATTTCAAATTCAAACAACCGGTACCATCAATTCTTTGTCCAAAAATATAATCGCGGAATCTACTTTTAACAATTATACGAAGCAAGGGCAACGTTTACTGATTTCACGAAACCGACTGTAAATGGCGAGGAGACATGGTGTTTCCAACACGAGTGCCTTACAAAGCGGCAGAGTGCAATGTGTGAGCCCACAAAAGCCGAAATCGAAGAAAGTGCTCTTGCAGAACAGTTGTATTAAGACGATTTATCAACTCCAAAGGAATCATTTACAAGGAGTTTGTACCAGAAAGAAAAACCTTTAATTATGACTATTATTTCGGCATCATTTATCGTTTGTAGGTGGAATTTCGTTGGAATCGACTCGAATACCGATGCGAACTATCCTTATTGGTCCGCCACGACAGCGCTCTAGCCCACGAAGCAGAGGCAGTCCTGCATGACCTACCATATTCGCCAGATATTGCTCCAGCCTACATCTGGTTGTAGTTAAAATCGACGTTGCGAATGAGAGGAGAGCGCTACGTCGCTGTTAAGGACATCCAAGAGAACTGTACCACAGTATATATATATATATATATATATATATATTTTGTGCTGTTACCAGGAATGGAGTGTTGGGGTATCAGAACAGTAAGAAGCGAATTTCTATTTTAATTTAATTTAATTTAATTTTCTATTATTATTAAAAAAAGGAGAGAGAGAAAATTATTATTAATAATAACAATAATAGACAATTATTAATTAATGTTGTGAAAAAAATTCATCTGTGGAACTAAAAGAAAAAAGGTGGAAGAGCAGTATCTTTGCTTTTTAATTAGCAGTCAGTCTTGTTTTGACTTCTCGAGCAGATAGAAGTGATGAGCTGTCTCATTTTTTTCTTCTGTGTAAACTTTTCGTTGAGATGTAAATGTTTTTAGAAAAATACAAATCCTTTTCAAGAGTGAAAAGTTTCGTCTTAGTTCATTACTTCGGCCTTAAAGTGAACCACTTAATGACCCTGAGATTTGATGAAGCAATCAACAATAAGAAGACGTTTTGAAAACTTTCGGTATTTTTTTTTACATGACTTTATTCTACGGTTTCTCTGAAGTTTATTAATATTGACTGCAGTTCTTCTTTGCTAATTTTCATTACCAATTTATATATATATATATATATATATATATATATATATATATATATATATATATATATATATAATGATATTTCACAATATAAAGATGTTCCAATATATATAGAGCAATGTTTGTTTAAAAACGATGAAACATTCCAGCTGTGTATTGATGCAAAGAACACTGTTTTGGAATTATTACGGTGATTTTGTGAACGAAATCCTTCATAACCACAGTCCTATTAAAACGGACACGCTGTGCATACGGAATACGAGACGCGTCCAGAAAGTAAGTTCCGTTTGGTAATAAAATGAAGAAGAAATTTTTATTTCACTACATTCTACAACTCTTAAACTAATTTTCTACATAACTGCCGAAATTTTGTAGGCACTTGTCATAGTGTGCCACAAGTTTTTGCATGCATCCTTCACAGAAGGTTGCCGCCTGTGTATTCAACCATGTTGTAACAGCTCTTTATCATCGTTGAAGTGTTGACCACCAAGGACAGATTTTAGGTGTAAGAAGAGATGAAAGTCGCTAGGAGAGGTCCGAGCTGTATGGAGGATGATCGAAGAGGTCCCATTGAAATTTCCGTAAGAATTGTTTGGTCACATTCGGTGTGTGAAGTCAGGCATTATCGTGAAAAACAAATCTTTTGACAGAATCCTCTTCTTACACCTAAAATCTGTCCTTGGTGGACAAAACTTCAACGATGATGACGAGCTGAAAGAACATGTTACCACATGGTTGCATACACAGGCGGCAACATTCTATGAAAAAGGCACACACAACCTTTTGCCATGCTATGACAATTGCCTACAAAATTTCGGAAGCTATGTAGAAAAGTAGTTTAACAGTTGTAGATTTTTGTACAATCAATATTTTTTCTGTATCTGTACCCGTTCGTTTCATATAACCAAACGGAACTTATTTTCTGGACGCGCCTCGTATATGCAGTGTGCTGTGGGCGATGACAACTGGGTTTAGGTGAGTCATTTTGCGAGCAAATAGTTCTGCAATTTTTTCATACTTTCCCTCCCCCCAAAACTCTGACAACAGGCCAGACAAAGAAAAGACAGGCACAAAGCGAGAAATCGCAGCGGTCAAGAAGACAGCGAGTAAACAGGCAATTGCCTGCTGGCGAAATCGCCGCATTGAGAGCGTCGGATGTCGTATTCGGGTCTTATCTGTCTGCCGTTGCGGGCTCCCATTTTCGTAGAAAGATGTGGGTCGACCAGAAAGCAGCTCGTCGTAGGTCAGTAGGACGTCTGGCGTTCGTAGTTGGGGGAACCTCTCGGTGAAGTACCCTACCACGTTTGTTATTTCTCTGAATTCTTTTCATTGTTAAAACACCTGTGAATTACATTTATTTATCTTGTATACGGTTATAAACTTCAGCAGTAGTCGTACGTCGAGCTTAAGAAGTCATCTTGCTGCGTAAGTACCTAAATTTTTAATTTTTTTTATTTTTAATTTTTTTTACCTGATTTACTTCGGGGTAGTATCTAAAGTGCTTAAGACTTGGTACTACGACTGAACGATATATGTGTCGTCATACTCACTGAAAACCTAGGGTATCTACTGTGTTCTCATTTACGTCATCCATGATTATGTTGGGTCATGGCAGCACCTGAGCCACATCTTACTTGCTAAATGCCGACAGTGGCGTTCGGCATAAACTTCTTTGTTATGGCTTTTGGTTACAGTGACCATACAGCCAGCGGTTATTACAGTGGCAACATTACAATAGAACTGAAATTCTTACAATGTATATCACAATATTAATAAGTATCTCACATCATACAGCCTTAGAATAAAAGTAGAAAAATCATATGTACAAGATATAAAACAATACATATTTAGCAGTACTAGTGACAGATGTAATACAACGAAAGTGCAAACAGCATAAGACCAAATGAGAGTTGCAAAGATATATACAAGTGAAACTATAATATAAAATTACTTATGCAGTTTCAAGTTGTACATGTTCAAGTTAAACACACCACCTATCAATTAGAGCTGTATGCCGCTAACTTTGAGGTAGTCCTTCAGAAACTGTACTTAAACTTGTCGAATCCGTGAAGGAAGACAATGACACTTGTGGGGAGGGGGTAACCCCTCGCAACAGAGCTTTCTGTAGAAGACACTTTGATGATCGCATCGGCGATCCCAAGGATGACTTTTCAGCTCGTCACACTTTTGGACCACTACGAAGGACGGTTTTGGGTACATTTGAACCGAATCTCTAACGTCGCAAGGAAAGGTAGTTATGACGTTTCGATAAAGTAAACCCGTAAATGTGGTGCTCAATCTATACTACACTGCCGCAAATAAAAATTAGTCCGTCTTCTTAAAGTTTTCCAAATCACTTAATACAGGGTCATTCGAAAAGGAAGAACAGATTTCAAACATTTATTTCTTCCAAACTATAAAATATAGAAACACTAGCTTAAACCCGCGGCTCAGCTCGCGTGTTGGTTGATTATGATAGATAAGCTATCCTTCAGTAGTGTTCTATGAGACTGGTTTTGAAGGATGAACTGAAATACAATACCTTCTTTAGAAACAAACATTTTTAATCAACATTCAAATAAAAAAAAAATGTGAAGTGCTTAATGATTTACAATAGCACTCGTTTCGAAGAATCCAATCACGAAATTCAACAGTAATGATTGTAATAATATCACAGATCGATCACTTGACGTAATGCGCGAAACGTCAAAGAGATGTACTAAAAGAAATTTCTTTTTTACTGCTTTATTTATTTATTCTTATATTTCCTTATTCGTATGCTTATACTTACAGAGAAAGAGCTGAAGACAATGTAGCACGCATAGAGCAAAGATATGGTCTGTGGCATCACGTTTCTCTGTATGTAACCTCCTTGCTATAGAGTCGCAAACGTCATCGCTGGCCGTCACTCCATTTCTTTTTTTTTTATAATCTGATGACTTTCAACCACCATATCTCCCACCTCCTTATAGCTATCGGCATGGAACTGCTATGGTGTACAACGGGAGGCTTCGGACAACAATTACACACATACCATTCGTTGGCGTTCTGTAGTTTTCGCTGCAGAGCGAAATATTAACACACACACACACGTAGAATTTTATATACACCGATAACTTTCCATCCCAATATACTCCACCCTTTTATCATTATCAATCCTCAAGCAACAATGCAACCAATAAAACCATTTTCAAAGAGGAAATATAAATTCCAAAGAGTAATTATTGTTCCGCATTTCGCGTTATATTCTTCAAATTACTAAATATCTATCACATCGCTATAAAACCGTGCCTAAAACCATCCTCAGGTATAAATTAGTAACTGTACAAATATTTAAGTCTCTGCGTCTTGTCAATGGGACGTGATAAGCGTACACCAAACTGACATTCACATTAATATTTACATATAGATAAATAGCTATCCGATAGCCATAAAACCGCGCCTAAAGCCTTCCCTGGGTAGACATTAGTAACTGTAAAAATTTATAGCTCTTTATGTCTTGTGGCCCAGACGTGATAAACGTACACATTCGCATTTATAGATATAGATGATTCCAACATTAATGGAAAGAGAAAAGTTTACAACTGAAGACCTCGGGGGGGGGGGGGGAATAATGATAACCCTCATTTATAAAGTGCTGACATGTGACGTCTTGTATGTTTGAAAAATAGTTTCCATTACATGTTTTAATATTTGTTTTAATGTTTATATTTGCCATCTCTCTGCAGCTTCATGTACTACTTGAAGAAAATTAAACATTCCGTCGGATATGATTGTTTGCACCAAATAAATTAAAATATATAAGTTGAGGGTTATAATTATTTACCCCCGAGGCCTTCAATGTATTATTAGTGGTTATGGTGCGCATTCAATAAGAGCACCGGGTGTTACACGACAAATGTCAAAACACTGGCTCATTTCTTGTCACACAAGAATCAGCTGCCTCTCAGGAGTGTCAGGCATAGGTGGGATGAAAACACGGACTTTTACGTAACCCCATAGATGAAAATCACACGGAATGAGATGTGGAGACCTGGGAGGCTACTGGCGATAAAGTTGATCTTCTGCTTCTCCTCTTCCGATCCGTCCTGGAATGGTGTTATTCAGGTTACGTCGAACGTGCTTAGAGAAATAAGGCTGGGCACCATCTTGCATGAAGATGAATCTCCTTCAAGTTGGGGAAATAACCCGTTTTGAAGTATGTATAGATAGGTTATTCCAGCAACAGTTTTCTCCAAGAAGAAGAAAGGCCCATACACTTTGGTTACAGATATCGCACAGAAGACGTTGACCTTTGGTGAATTTCTTGCAGGTTGAATACCTGCCGTAGTATTTTCAGCTGCCCAACTTATAACGTTATAGCGATTAACCAGAAAGATGAAAAATGGATTCATCAGAAAAATTTAAATGTTGAGAAAAAGTGTCTTCAGTCATTTCATCTAACATGCTAATGCAAACTTCGCACCTTTTGTTGAGGTCGTCAGGATGCAATGCTTGCAGTAACTGCAGTTTGTATGGCTTCATGTGCTGACTATGTTTCAGACCTCGCCATACCGCTGGTTGAGGAATGTTAAATTCTTTGCTTGCTCGTGATGTGGATTTCTTTGGGCTCCTTTCGTAAAGTGTACGAATACGCTCGACATTGTCGTTCGATGTGCGTGGACGTTCCCCTGCTTTTCCCTTTGCAGATGCAACCATCTTCTACGAATTTTGATGCCACACTTAATTTGCTTATGACGCGGCGGTTGTTTATTAAATTGACGGCGAAATGCACGCCGAACTACAACAATGGACTCTAGTTTTGCCAATTGTAACACTACAGACAACCAACATCAAACAACAGCGCCAATTCGGCTGTGAATGGAACATCTACCAGAGCTGTTTAAATTGTAAACTTTTCTTAATCCATTAACGTTGGAATCATGTTTGAATCTTTTGTAGTTCTGGAGAAATAAATGTTTGAAATTTGTCCTTTCTTTTTGAACAAACCCGTATGTATTATTGAAACAGTGCATTTGTAGTACATGAAATGATTACATTTACAGGTAAATAGCTCAAGCTGTACTGAGGTACCAGTTGTCGAATCATGCTGAAACACCCACATATACACTTTATTTCAGGTTTTTAAATGTTTTATAAAGCTCCCCCCCCCCCCGAGCTGCTCAAAAGTACTAACTTCCCCCCCTCCCTCCCCCAGAAATTTCAATGATGCAGTTTGCATCATGACCCCTCCCCCCTGTGGGCACCTCTTCTCCACAAATGCAGTGGTGCTTCTTCTGGTATCCACTCAATGATGAAAATGGCGAATACTGTTCTGCAATACATTGTCCTACAGGGTGTCTCACGAAAGACGCCTGCCAGGCGTCCGCAGATTGCGCGGTACGGCTCCTGGCAGCCGCCACCACATCCGCCGGCCACGGCAGCGCCCGATTCTCGGACTCTATTGTGTGGGCGCATACACTGAAAAATCTGAAAAACATTGTCATCTGAGTAGCCTAAGCTTACCTTTATTTACTGTAGATGTTCAAAATGATGTCTATCTATGTAAAGAGCGGCCTGACATCTCTTGAACACATTTGCGAACACTCGAGTAATTTCGGCTGCCAAATTCTGGGAAATGACTAGTCGAATTCTGTCTTCCAACTCTTCGAGTGTATGGGGATTGTCTTTTAACATTCTCCAAAGATAAAAGTCGCAGGGATTTAGATCAGAACGAGGAGGCCAATCAACTACCTTATCATCAAAAACACTTCGTATTGTTGCCATAAAAGCATTGGCAATGTGTGGTCTTGCATTGTCCTGCATGAAATAACCGTACAGCCTTTCGTTGGGTGAAAGTTCTTCAAAGAATAGATGCAGGATATTGTTCACATACCTGTCAGAATTTATTGTTTCGTGAAAAAAGATTCGACTGGTCATTTACCATATTTTGGCAGCCGAAATTAGTCGAGTGTTCGCAAATGTGTTTAAGAGACGTCAGGCCGCTCTTTCCATATAGGGACATCATTTGGAACATCCATTGTAAATAAAGGTAAGCTTATGTTACTGAGATGCCAATGTTTTTTAGACTTAGTGTATGCGCCCGCAGTACAATGGAATCCGAGAATTGGGTGCTGCCGTGGCCGGCGGATGTGGTGGTGGCGGCCGGGAGCCGTACCGAGCGATCAGCGGACGCCTGGCAGGCGTCTTTCCTGAGACACCCTGTACGTCTGTTTAACTTGTATAGTCCGCGTCACGTAGGAAGGCGGCCCAGTTTTCAGCTGTTCTGCGCATTCCACTCCACTACTGCACTGGAAGCCAATAATATTCACTCTCTAGGCGCGTGACTGAGAGCTAGTTACTCAATGTTTCTCCTGCAGGCTCAATTGTTGGCGCCCAATGGGCTGAAGCGCTTTCATAAATGACGCCAACTATAGTTCTAGAAGCGTTTTGGGTTGACGAGTCATACATGTCACTTGATTGGGGGCAAGTACAGAGATCATCCTAGTTGCTGCGCGTGTTGCAGAATGCATTTAGTTTCATTCGCAGAGTGTGGGCGAGCATTATCCTGGTGAAACACACGTCACCTTCCTGTTGGAAGAATTGTCGTTAATCACACATGAAAGGTTGTCATATATATATATATTAGGACTTTACCCATAAATGCCTAGTTCTGCCATATGTTGATCACGTTGAAGTATTGAGTGAGCATAGTGCATTGGACGAAATTAATTAAATGAAAAACCGAGCAGTTTTGCCCGACTTCATCCCTTCACGAACTAAATACTACATTTGAACGCTTCACAGTAAATCATGTAAATGAGGGATGTAGTTCACATGAATGAACTGGTTCGACCTATCGTTACTAGCAGCCGGTTACATGGCACATATCGTGAGATGACTCCAATTATCTGAATAGGTCGAGGCAATATATAGTTTAATAAACTACAGGTGGCAGTACCACACATAAACAATCTACAGGTACCTATCAGCTACAGTAGCAGTAATGTACAAATAGCACTATAAAATACGTGGCGTCCTAATTAAGTTTCACTTAGCCGTGTATGTAAGTAGTCGTCGTCGGAAGAATTTCTTGTCTGCCGTGACAAATTTTTACAGTGAGTCCCTCGTTGTATTGCACCGTGAAGTGCATTAAAAATCGTGGAAATTTCCATGGTTTCGGAACCAATTTCTATGTCGTGAGTGACAGTATATCGCAACGATTTGTGTAGTCTTGAACAGTTCTTTATCTTCCAGAGCCCAGAACAAAATTCCTATCTTAGGAATTAGCGTTAACAATCCGGAGACATACATTATCTAGACTAAATGATCAATGTCTAGACTGTCACTGTCACCGACATTATCGAAGCCTGACCCCGCCGCCATCTTACCGATCAAAATATCAGGAAGTTTATGTAAGATACGTAAAATTGTAATTAAACAATTACTATCCATTAGGACAAAACACAAAAGTTTATCCTTTTTTGTGTTCTATCCGAAGTTAGTTGGTGATAAATCGTTTAGAATGGTAATACGGAGGCAAGTGCAAAATGATGGCTTCACTGAGACCAGTGATATTGTATACGGTATTGTATTGGCAGTGCAGTTAATGTATGTCTGTATATCACTCAGGGATAAAAATGCTTTGACAACGGGAGTGAAATTAGAGTTGTCCCCCTCCACCCTCCGTTCCCCCACTTGGAGGACTGCAAGTTTACATCAGACTTTCATGTCAGTTTCTTATTGGTTGATTTACAACGTTCCATGTACGTTTTTGTTTCGCTCATAACAAAAGAGGGATTTATAACACCGTATTCCTAATTCCTGCTGTATTATTTGAATTTAATTGTGGTATGTTACTTGTAATCTGCTTGATATTTTTGCTCGCACTGGTAATATTGAGTATAATAAAACATTCCATATTTGTTTGTAATTCAAATAAAACAGAATGCGTTCTCATCGCTTAGCGTTATCCGGACATTTGATTTTGCTTGCGAATCCACGCGTGAACTACGCGAATGAAACGCATTTAAAATATATCGATGGAGTTCTGCTTTGTTTAACTCCGATCCGTTTTCCATATTTTTTCGCACATAACGGAGATTTTCATTTCACCAGATGTTGACAAAATTGTTATTCATCTTATCACGGAATGAATACATATTCCATCAGTGGTTTGCATAATTTTATTTGGTGAATGATTGAGATACGAACACTGATAGTCACACAAAAAATAAAAATCCAAATAAAAACGAAAATGGAGACGAGAAATAGGCCAAGCTTTCGGAAATGTGTACCTTCATCAGGTAAGAGAGGAGGGCCATGGGGAGATAATGGGGAGAGGCAGCCTAGGCCATAAGTAACCTTCCTCTTGTGTTCTTTGTTCGCTTTTTCTTCCCTTCTCTCCTACCTCATGAAGGAACACAATTCCGAAAGCTTGTCTTATATATTCGTCCACATTTTCGTTTTTATTTCAAGTTTTATTTTTTGTGTGACTATCGGCGGTACAGACAGACGTAAGTATTGGCCAACCAGTCTAACTCTTTTAAAGAAAATTGTAGCATCTCTGTGGAGAAATTCCATCAGTAATCGAATACGATCACTGATTTCCGATAAAAAAGTGTTTATTGTATCTCCTACATATTAATAACGTTTGAACATTTATGAGTAACTACTTTTGCAGTTGCAAGTTAGTATGTCGAGTCGTTAATGGTACAAAGCTTATTCATTGTTAAAAAACCGACATCATTCGAAGCCGAATTACATACTCATTCCGTGACAAGGTATAATGAAGTAGAATGCCAGTTCTAATAAAGTCTTCAACATGGAGTTCAACTAAATGCTACGAACAGTATACTTACAACACATTGTTCCTCTTGACAGAGTATGGTCTTTATTGATCGAAACAGGTCATCATAATAAAATAATATCACATTGTGATCTAGGCTGCTGTAATTATTATATTAGTCCCAGAGTAGTGTTGCACTTTGAAGTTATGAAGAAGATAAAGTTAGTGGAATACCACACTATTTTTTTTCGTCAAAATAATCCCATTAAACACTGTGCAGGGTGTACGTGGATGTGGTTGAGACCTGCTTCCCATTTTAGGTTATATTCACATACACTGTATTATGTTTTAATTCCCTAGAAGGAATTTAACGCAATGCGTTCTGGTACTCTTTACAGTACCTCATAGATGTGTAGGCCTACTACATAGGAGATAGCACACTGAATTATATTCCTCATAGTTATATCACAAAATATTAAGCACATTTTGGGAATGACTAGAGATGTGTTATGCTGCCTCTTTTCTCTACAGTCTCAAAAATGATTAAGCTTGACAAATTCTCACTGGAGAAGGAACACTGGAGAAATACATAACTAACTGTTACAGAGGTCTATCATTTAACAATAATAGAAATAATAACAAAAGGTATCTGTTTAAATGATAATTAATACAATCATAAAGACTAAATGGTGGCCCCTATAGTATTGCATGTTGCCGAAATGTTTTTGAAAACGGATTTATCTTGTAAAATGCTAATATTGGCTACACACAGGAGACAGTGTGGAGATAAGATTTGATAATTTTAAGATTAGTAAACTACAGTGAAACTGATGCACTGACAATCTAGTACGACTGAATGGAGGCTCTGTTCCTTGTTAAAGGTAAAATTTTATTTACGGCAGCGGCGGCGTAATGTGCTGATGTTCACAGTGACAACTGAATGCTCTATGAAAACTCAGTCACGCGGAATAAGGATGAATAATTTTTCGTGCTGTTCCTACTTCATGGATTAAAGGTTCTCTTGCATATACCCTTGTTCGGTCAGTACACTAATAATCCTCGTAAAGCGAACACTTTGTTGCCTACATTAACGCACTACGCCGCCGATGCCGTAAGTAAAATTTAACCCTTTTGACATGTGAAGAAATTTTACCTTTGTTGATATCCGCAGTACACGGTACCATGCCTCGTTTCTTTGTTGTTGTTGTTGTTGTTTTAAGGGGACTAAACAGCTAGGTCATCAGTCCCCTCTCGTTTCTTTCCTCATAGCACACATTTATGGGTTAATAAACTGATGAGTATTTGGCATTGATCTCTATCGAAACTGGATGTATAACTCTGGTGTCTGAGCATACAATTGCAGCATGCCTGCACATTCACATGTTTTGCACACCACTCCGCATTGTTTAAATTTGGCAAACGAGTTTCTATCAGTTATTACGTGACAAAGAATCGTTTGCTTACCTCTTGATTTGTGTGTTGCCATAGGCTGATACGGGAGTGGAATCTAATCGTATTTTTTTTTTTTTTTTTTTCGTTTTCTTGTAATAATTCATAACAGCCAATGTAGAGGGTGCCATCTATTGACAATCTGTTTAACTAACATGAACGGCAGCTCTTGCAGTTCTTTAGATCCTTTATGCAAGACAAAGACCATCTTTGATACAAGCATAGTTTATACACGGTTATACACGTCGATGTAACGACGAAAAATACACAAATAGGTAATTTCCTAAGAGCTGTGTACATTGAATGCAGCGACAGTGAGAGCGATATAATTTCGGACGGCGGATCATAGCGCAACGATACGTATCGTACAAGCGAATGTTATTATTTTTATGAATGTCATGATTTTAAATGATGTGGTTAGGCGGGAACGTATTAGGATAGCTGCAATTGTTACGAGTGAACAAGCTGTACTGTTAGGTTCTTGCTTGACCATATTTCTCAACATAATGACATATTCGTAAAAATCATAACGTTCGCTTTTTCTATAACTTTCGTTTCGATACCTAAAGTTACATGAATTTGGCTGAAAAATTTGTCTGATACGTCTGGTTTCACTGACAACGAAAACAGTTGTTTGAGTGAATGCGATCAATTTGCATTACGTAAATCAAATTGTTACACCCATGTACTGACTTGTTCTGTACGTACTTTTCCGATTCACGATCTGATTGTAATTTCTATTGACCATAAAATTTCACAGAATTATCAGGTCAAGATCAACACCGCTATTAACTAGTAACTACACAAATCAGTTGTTGCGCCATCTTAGTTTCCCGTCACCAGCTAAGGGTATATTACACGAAGCGTATTTGGTCGCTAGTCGCTGGTGTAGTTGGACGCAGATGCTAAATTCGCTCCGTGTAAACAAGGACAGCGAACAAAGACGCTGTTCCGAAACGCGAGCGTCTAAAGTTTAAGGGTGGGCTACTTTAGACGCTGGTCGCTGGCGTTTTTGATTGCTTTCAAGTGTTGGTCGCCCCATGTCATATACAGGAGCGTATAAAGTAGCCACCAGTCGAGTCAAGATGACGAAGGAAGTAATAAATACTGGCGGTGTGTTTCTCGCAACAGTATTAAAAGAACAATTAATCTACCAAAACGGAAAAGTAGGAAAAATAAAAGAAAATGGATAAGTTGGATTGCGAGGGGGGATAAATATGATGCTTCTGCAAATCTTTTGGGTGAATTATCGTGTGCCGGCCGCGGTAGCCGAGGGGACTGAGGCGCTCAAGTCACGGTCTGCACGGCCACTACGGTCGGGGGTTCGAATCCCCCCTGGGGCATGGATACTTGTGTCGTACTTTGTCTTAGCTAGTTCGTACGTAGTTTGTAAGTTTAGGGACTGATGACCCCGTAGTTAAGTCCCATAAACTATACAAACATTTGAACATTTGAATTATCGTGTGGAGGTCCTTCTGCATACAGAAACAAAATGAGGATGACATCAGAAAATTTTGATATTTTACTGGCAATGGTAGAGGATAAAACAAGGAAACAGAATACCGTCATGAGGATGGCGATCTCGCCAAGAATAAAATTTATTTAATCGTTATCTTTAATGTCCCATAATACTGGAAAAATTCGATAAATTTTCAGAAATTTGATTACAATTCCACTTCATATTTTGTTTGATGGGACACAACTTTTAATATCTTTATTTACGTCAATGATCACAAAATTTCTCGTCGTTTTGACGACCAGTTTCGGTCAGGATGACCATTTCAAAGTCTACAACAAAGCAGAAACAGAAGGATACATCAAGTATTAGACTACCTTAGAAAACATAAATAATGCATTACAGTCATCAATACATTTAATATAGCAATATGACATCATCACAGTAAAAGCGTATCTTCATTAAGGAATGTAACAATAGGTATGATGTATAATATTTTTAACACGTTTTTTTATATTGATGACTATAATGCCTTATTTATGTTTTATAAGGTAGTATACTACTAAATTTGTCCTGTTTCCGATTTGCTGTAGACTTGAAAATGGTCATCACTGACCGAAATCGCTCGTCAAAACGACGAGAAATTTTGTGATCGACGTAAATAAATATATTAAAAGTAATTACAAAATGGATCACTGATATAAATTCGCGACCATGTCGCACCTTGGGAAACAGAACTGTTTGGTATCACCTAACCTTCAAAACAATATGTCATATGCTACGTCGTGTTTCAATTGTTTTTATGGAGACGCGTGTCATTGCCTCAGCGTATTCATTCACTATTCGCCCATACGCCGAGCGACAACAGACGCCAGCGACTAGTGACCAAATACGCTCCGTGTAATATACCCTTTAGCGATGCGGAGTCGACGTCTATATATGCCGGCCGCGGTGGCCGAGGGGACTGAGGCACTTCAGTCACGGTCTGCACGGCCACTACGGTCGGGGGTTCGAATCCCTCCCTCGGGCATGGATATTTGTGCCGTCCTTAGTTGTAGGTAGTTCATAAGTAGTTTGTAAGTTTAGGGACTGATGACCCCGTAGTAAAGTCCCTTAAGCTTAACAAACATTATATATATATATATCGCACTGCCGTTTCATTCGATATACATAGCTCCTAGGGAATTACCCACAAATAATTTAATTTATCACGACAGCTCTTACAGATGTTTAGATTCTTTACGCAAGTATACTTTATCACGATATTTCTGTTTCACACGTCGATGCAACGTGTGTTGAAATTGTTCACTTAGTTCAAGCAAACGTTGTGTACTGCACGAATGAACTGAATTACCACAACGTTCATCATCACAGACAAGTATTGCTTACTATTTTAACTTATAATAATTTATTTAATTTATAATTCTCCACTATTTTACAGCGCGTGCAATATTATTATAATATTTTATACACATGTACTTGGATCTCCTTTTTCTCCATTACTGTCTTACCTATCTGTGACTGATCAGTGTAGAGCGAGAATTATTCGCATGGGTCAACTAGTAACCTCTTTTAGCCTAACGTTTAAAAGTCTGATGTTAAGTTGATCACTGAACACTCAGTTTTCAAATTTCTATATTCTCAATTTATTTTCAGGTTGCATCAAATATCACACCAGTGTAGCTTTCTTTCACACAAAACAGGTAATCAAAATCAAATGTTTGGATAGCTTATGGGACTTAACTACGGGCTCATCAGTACGTAAACGTACAAACTACTTATGAACTAGCTTACTCAACAGACGGCACAAACATCCATGCCCGAGGGAAGGGGGGGGGGGAGGAATAAGTAATTCTTGAACACATTATCTCTGTGATACCTGATATACTTCCCTAGTGTCTTCTGTTCTGGAACTGTAATGAGCAACTTTAATACTTGATTGAAAGGAATCGAGTTTAACAGTTCATTATCAAAATGACGTAACGTGTTATGGGTTATTAGCTTGCTTCGGAAAGATAAACACGTTTTCTTTCTAGTGTCTGCTCATCTGAAAAGTCCTAAATTTAGTTCAAATGTTTGTAAACCTAAGGGACCAAATTTCTGTGGTCCACGGCCCTAGACCTACTAACTACTTAAACTATCTTATTCCAAAGTCAACGCGCGCATCCATATATCCGAGAGTAGGCTCGAACCTCCGACGGGAGCGTCGGCGCAATCCGTAACAAGGCGTCTCAAGCAAACGCAGACATTCCCGCAGGGCCGTAAATTTTGTACTTGATTCGAAAGGAGCCATTTAAAAATTATCTATTTGAACCCAAAATAGCTACACCTTGAAGAGATTAATATTCTAATGCCTCAGTTCATTTCTTGCTCCTTTCTGTTCTATAAATGTTATAGATTAGTAATTGTTTTCAAATCTTCAAATGTTTGTAAACGTACTGGACCAACTGCTGTATTCATCAGACCTTAGACGTACGAACTAAAAGCTAACTTACACTATAGATAAAACACACACACACACACACACCCACTCCCACACACACACACACACACACACACACACACACACACACATGCCCGAGGGAGGACTCAAACCTCCGACGGGAACAGCCTCCCAGTCCTCAGCACAGTGCCATAGACCACGCGGCCATTCCTCGTGGCTTTAGTAATTGATTTAAGGAAATCAATTTAGACTATTAAATATATCAGTGCAACGTCCAATGCTTGTAATTTGTTGACACTTTACCAGCTAGCAGGAACTGCTCGTGAAATACTCGGACATCAGTTTTGATCTAAATCACTTATTACGATTTTCAGATTTTCTAAAAATCTATAGTATTTTCAGGTAATTAAAATATTGCAAAACTAGTTCTCTCGCTTGCTTGGGGAGTAATTTTCAGTCCTTCTAAATTGCCTTTTTTATCCTGATTTTGTCTATGCAATTAAATATTTATTCTAGTCGGCTCTGTGATGTTACCTCTACAACATGTAACAAATATTGCTGACCAACTTGTAACTAATGTGTACTGGCGGCTTTAAACCACAGGATTCTCATGATGGCTCAGGCCGCAAAGTGTCAAAGTCATTTTGTAGTCAACGATTTCGTGTGAAGTGTTGCAAGGAAGGTTTGCAGCTGTTCAGGAAGAACCCGCAGGACGTCAAGCGTCGATTCATGGGTGCATTACTATACTCCTGAGGCCAAAGAACAATCCAAACACTGGGTTACCAAGGGGGGGGGGGGGGAATCTGCACCAAAAAAGGCGAAGACCGGTCCTTCGACCGGAAAGGTTATGGCGACGGTCTTTTGGGTTTCGCAAGGGATAATCCTCATCGAATATCAGAACAGGGTAAAACTATTACTGGTGCATATTATTCATCGTTATTGGAATTGTAAATAGGATTCCAACTCGTTTCACATCTTCCATATTCTCCAGATTTGGCTCCCTCGGACTACTATTTGCTTCCTAATTTGAGGAAATGGGTGGGAGGACGAAGATTTCATTCAAACGAGGAGGTGATTGCAGAAACTAATAGCTATTTTGTAGGCTTGGACAATTTCTATTATTCGGAAGAGATCAACAAAGTAGAACAGAGTATAAGTGTAAAAGGAGATTATCTCGAAAAATAAAAAATTATTCCCCAAACACGTTAGATTTTATTTTTGCACGGACTTTTCAAACGCTCCTCATATACACCTGTATCTGTATAAGTGTTGCCACCACAAAATAGATGTAAATCTTGTGATGGAATTGTCCAAAATCGACATTGCAATCATACTGTGCTTGGTGACCTGTTAAATTTTTTTAGCTACGTATCCAGCTTATTGAACGTGACCTCAGACCTCATTTTCCGCATCACTTGTGTGTACAGATGTGATATCAACTGCCTCCATTGACCTACGAAGGGCTCATTGATTCTTTACAAAGGTGAACGTACGGACTATTAGGTAGTGGTTAATCATGTTTTGGCTGATCAATGTACATGGCTATTGCAAAGTATAGTAACTTTCTGCAGCAGTATTTAATCTCGTATCATCACTCAAAAGACAGGAGTTAACATTTAATGTGAGTATTTACAGCCAAGAATATTAAAAAAATTGCGTAGTATGCGTTGTCTGTGGATGTTCCTTTGCCTCGGACTGCACCAGAAGCACGGAGTGTGGACGTACACGGGGATTCCCATTGGTCCACCACTAGCGACTCATGAAGATCCTGAAACATGACCAGAATTTGTGTTATCAATACATATTGTTAAATACGCAATGGAAATGATATTTATTATGACTCTAACAGTTTGTACATAATTAGCACACGTAGTAGGTAGGCAGTAGACCGTCAAGTAATTATATCCATTATTGGATATACGTGCGCCCCACTCGTGTTGTTGACTCCGTGCGCTTCACTAGTGCTATGCGCCGCCAGTACTGGGGACTGTTTTCAATATTGACGAAGCACAGTATGCTGAGGAGTTTTCTGCGGAGACACGGTTACAAGGGAAGTAACTACGTTTTCTTTTATTACGGTTTAGATTTTATTTGTCTCGGGTTTTAAAGATTCTTGTATATTTTATCTGATGATGAGGGCTTGAACCTTGTAACGCGTCATATTTTAGTGTTTTATACACGATCTATGTGGTTGACCCTACTTGACAAAATGATTAGACCGTTAAGTTTTCATATGTCGTCTACTGAAGTTTGCTATAACCAATATTATGTATTCATTGATCCCAGTGCATTGTTTTAGATTTATTTAATTTCTCGACAAATAGAATTGCAATACATATACAAGCATTGTTCACACTTCCGGCACGTTATACTAAAGGTTATGCTTACAAACACACAGCACCGCTTTCGTAGATGAAGTATCTGCTACGAACCCTGGTGGTGGAAGCGGTTATCACCCCCAGTGCACTATCTCACTAACAGTGATTGGACACTACAATTCAAGCTAAAATGATCACTAAAATGTCACGAGAAAGCAAAGTCAGCAGTGTCAAAGGCCGCGGAGGATATTGTACTGTCAGTAAAGAATCCATAACTTCTGAATGGTTAAGTAAGGGGGGAAAAAACCGCTTGCTAAACTACACTTGAGGTGGTATAAGAAGAGACCCTACTGGTCGGTGGATGACTGGAAATGAATGTAAGTCCTGGATCACGGTTATATCATGTTGAAATTCAGTGGGAAGATACGGAAGATATGGCCTTACGGCATGGAGGAAGTTTAGTGCTGTGTTGGTCTTATTGAGCTTAATAAAACACTAAATACAGAAGGATATGAGTAAATATTGCAGGACTGTGTATTACACACAGAAAGTTCACAGTCGAATTTTGTTTAATCAAAATGACACTGCACCATGGCAGAAAGCACCATCTGTTAGGCAGTGGCTTGTCAGCCATAACATCCCTGAATTTGACTGACTGTCCCAAAGTCCCGTCGTGACCGAGTGGAAAATCTGTGGAGTCAATTAAAACAATCCAAGTGAGGAGTGCAGTTTTTTCATAAAGGCTAAGGCTGCTCACTACCCTTAACGTTCAGTAAATTCAGACAATGTACCGGGTGATCAAAAAGTCAGTATACATTTGAAAACTTAATAAATAACGGAATAATGTAGATAGAGAGGTAAATATTGACACACATGCTTGAAATGACATGGGGTTTTATTAGAAAAAAAAAAAAAAAAAAAAAAAGTATTTCTAGACGCGTGAAAGATCTCTTGCGCGTGTCGTTTGGTGATGATCGTGTGCTCAGCCGCCACTTTCGTCATACTTATCCTCCCAGGTCCCAGACCTCAATCTGTGTGATTATTGGCTTTGGGGTTACCTGAAGTCTCAAGTGTCTCGTGATCGACCGACATCTCTAGGGATGCTGAAAGACAACATCCGACACCAATACCTCACCATAACTCCGGACATGCTTTACAGTGCTGTTAACAACATTATTCATCGACTACAACTATTGTTGAGGAATGATGGTGAACATATTGAGCATTTCCTGTAAAGAACATCATCTTTGCTTTGTCTTGCCATGCTCATTATTGCTTTTCTGATCAGATGAAGCGTCATCTGTAGGACATTTTTTGAACTTTATTTATTTATTTATTCATTTTTGTTCTAATAAAATCCCATGTCATTCCAAGAATGTGTGTCAATTTTTACCTCTCTATCTACATTATTCCGTGGTTTATTAAGTTTTCAAATTTATACTGACTTTTTGATCACCTGGTATTCGTCCAACAACGGAAGAAGACATGTTGCCGCAAAGTTCCTAATGAACGCATGTAGCTCCAATTTCCTGTTGAAGATCCAGAGTTTCGCACAGCGTCTTGTGAAGCTAGTGCATGTGACACTATAGATCTTTCCGTCGAATCGGGATGTTAACCTCGTCGGATCCCTTAGTGTTAATACGAAGGAATAGCCCTGTGTTGCCATCGGGTTTCACTCTCTCCATTCATGATCACACGTCAGAGGCATGACAAGACATACATGCTTGTGTTATACTCACGCTCAACAGATGCAATTAATACACAACTGTCATACACAACGGGGCAACAAATCATCGTGAACGTATGAGGAAAACGACTACGTGTCTTCCATTCAAAAACATCGGATATCGTCAGTATTTCAGCTCACGAAGGTGGGGACCACGGGTGATCCGGGCACCGAAGGGCGTGCCTAAGAAGCGTGTGCGTCTTCAACGCGGAGTTTGTTACCCAGGTAAAGCTCTGGGCTCAGGTTAACCGCCCGAGGCCGACAAAAATGCATAACCTGTCCTTCGATGCGGAGAATTGGAAACCTTGGGCAAAAGCCCTTTCGAATGGCTTCCCGCTGCCGCCGCACAGTGGTCTTGAAAGGTCCGAAAAGCCGGCGAAAAGTCGAAAAATGAAAACCGTAATTATGGGTTTAGTTCCATACAATCATGTCAAGAAGACAGAGGGTAGCACTGTTTATTAAGTCACAGGGAGCGGAAGCTACCCTTGATACGAAGAAAGTAGTTCTAAATTACGGTTGGCGGAGTAACACACGCTACGCAGAACCGCTTCGGATTACATGCCGTGCTTAAAGTGTCAATAACTTTTGTTGTAAGTGATGATTTTCTATTGCGATTGATGGAAGATGTTAAGGAAGGTACATAGAAAATGTTTATCAGTTACGTCCTCATAAATTTATGCTCGGTATTTGGTAATAGGCACTTCGAAACGTAACCTCATAATGTCCTCCGTTCACACGTATATGTAACTTAAATGTTCGAAAAAGTCATGATTGCCGGAGATCCTGCGATGTAGCGTAGGATGTCTTCCGTCAAAATGTACAAGACCTGGCTGCGACTTTTTGCGATTCTCACTGTATTGCTATGTTTACTGAGACCGTGCGCGGTGAGTCAGCTAGCATGGAGTGCAATGGGTTCACTAAGGGTATACTATACATCCAGTATGCTCTTTGAGAGTTATTACAGAGTCTTCTCTTTTCGTCCCTTTATTCAAAGAAATTCTTCAACATATGTTGGCTGATTCGCTGCCACTGTGTACATCTTTGCTCAATGCACACTTCACGGCAGTCAACAATTAGTCGTTAACTATAGAAATGGGGAAAATGCAACATCTGACGGTTTCGGAACAAATGAAACCGTAAAGAGGTTTCGAAACATTGTTTCGAAACATTGTTTCGAAACCATGATACAGTGTGTATTTTGTAATAGTATGGCCCTTTTTATTGTAACATCGTCAATGTGTTGTGTATAAGTATTGCAATAGAACCACATAGTTCGAGGCCAACAACTGTAAGAGAAAAAAATAATTTTTTATTCAGATGCCTTGGCAGTTATGTATTTCCTACACCGACAAAATATTACCTATCACCCCGGCGGCCTCACGTGGTTATGTTGGTAACATCACGAACACGGTAGAAAATCTTTGCCAAGATGTTTTTATTCTTCCTGCTCTATGGTTGACAGGTTCTTGTATGTACTCGTGTCCGCTCAGTGAAATAATTGTACTCGTACAACGAAGATTTCATAACAAAACGGACTGCTTTCTAACGCGATTCGCTAATGCCAACGTAACATGATTGCCAACATTATCACGCGAGGCCGCTAGGACGATAAGCAAAATTTAAACCCTGTACCAAATGCGCTGCTTTGACAATAAGTGACGTTCCTGCTTTTCCGTTTACTGAGGACTGACGTTTTTATGTCTAATAGATTGGTTTTTATCAAAGCAAATATAATTAATACATTTGCCTAATATTGATATGTGTTGTGTGTGCTAATCTACATGTGACAATGAAAAGGCATATTATAACATAACATTTATTGAGCTAACATTTCGGGAAGGGTTTAGTTTTTATACATCATTATCGCACTGCTAGGTACATTGGTAAAATAAACCTTATTTTAAAATTCGAGTTTTGGTGATATCTTTAATGCGCGGTTTCATTTACCGTCTTCGGAATATGGAAGTGTAAATAAGGAATTTATTAAATACGGCACATTATGTTAGATATTCGTGTTTATAACGGGGAGGGGGATGGGGAACGACGTCAGAGGTCGAACACCCCATCTCCACGAAGCCTTTTTCCTTTCTCTCCTAATGCAACCTGTGTTCCAGTTTTAAACATTGAAATGGCTTGTCAGTTTAGCTGCAGATGTCAATGCTAATTTGAATTAATTTCTTGTAGTTCAGAACTTAACCCCCCCCCCCCCCCCGAAGAAGGCAGCGTCCCTCTCCCAAAAAGAATAAATTTTCTACTGCCAGTGAACTTAAATATAACGGACATATGCAGCTTCAGAGTGTCAGATGACGTCTGTGGCCGAGTTATGAGTAAGTCGGCCAACTTTTTCAAAACTAAATGCGGGACATTTCGAGGATGTGAAGGATGACTAACATCACGTGACTCATTTTGCCAGTTACTCTGAAACTAGGAAAGAAATTTAAGCGAGCAGAGTAGGTCTACTCATTTACTTTTAAAGTAACATACCTAACAGGAGTGTAATTTTATTCTTAATTTTCAATCTTTATTTGCAGATCATAAATATTTTCTCATATTCCTATTTTGAATTTTAGTCTGCCAATTTTTACATATTTCTTCTTCGTTACATTTTTACGATCACCTTCGTTGTCTGTACTTCTTTTATTAGTTTCATCTCTTAGAGCATCGTGCTTCACACATTTTGATAAGTAGCTTACTCCACCCAAAGAATTATGTTTTGCAATAATCTAGAATTAAATTTGATAAAAACTACTTTTTGAAAAACCTTTTGAACTACTCTATTATAGAAGTTCTTTCGATGTAGTGCAGATTTTTAGTTGTGCCTTACTACATGCAATGCTCACTAACTTTTGGTGCTGCATTTTCAATGAAGTAAGAAGAGTGCTGATACTGTATTTGCATGTCAGATTTTAAATACGTACATCATGTTTGCCACCTTGGGCACCGAAAAATATCCCATTACACTTATTGAAACGTACTAAAGAAGGCACAAAAAGATGCCAAAAACATAATTTTTGATAAGTCATCCTATTACAAAGTGCAGTGCCAGTTTAAAACAAAAACAGCTTCCATGACAAAGAATTTGTCATTTCGAAATAGATGATGTGTATCTTTTTTTCTTGTATATTTAATGTAAGAAGACTGTCATTTATTCGCAGTTGATGCATTGTGAAGTTGACTTGCAGGCAGTATGACATAGCGTGCCGTACACAAATAGTTTCGGCTTGTGCTCTTAGACCAACAGTTTTAAAATTACTTGAATGCGGGACGCTTTTGCCATTTTCAGGGAGATTTTCAGTTATTATCCCAATGCGGCACAACAAGTCCAAATGCGGGACTGTTCCGTAGAATCCGAAGCGGTTGGCTGCCTTAGTTACGAGTGTTGGAATAAGACTGACAATCAGACTATTTAAAAATAAATATAATGTCGAAAAGAGTAACTGCTGGATAAATAATACGTAGATTGTGAAACTTTTCTCTGTAAAATAATTGTCATTGGCTGTTGCGCCGTTTTTATACATCAGATATACGAGGGTCGTCCACAGAGGTAAGTTCCGTTTCCATTTCTATCCGCGGCAGCGCTGCGATCGCAATTCCGAGCAGTTACTCTGACTTAAGGAGTAGTCGTACGCCATTTTCAGATCTCTGCTGCCGCTGTGAGCATTGTAGTGCTTATTTATAATGTCAACCGGAATTGAAATGGCTGTCGCGTGAGACATCAGATCTGTGATTCGTTTTCTAAATGCGAAGAAAGTTAAATCAAAGGAAATTCATCGGAATATCTGCTAGGTTTACGGACAAAATGCTATGAGTGATTCAAAGGTTAGAAGATGGGTTACAATAATGCCCGAAGACGGTGAATGTGACTCTTACGGGAATTTCACTGGGACGTGTTTCATCATCGTCCGTACAGCCCGGACTTCGCTTCTAGCGACTTTCACTCTTTTTACACCTAAAATCTGTCCTTTGTGGTCAACACTTCAACGCAGATGACGAGCTGAAAAAACATGTTACTATATGGTTGAAACATAGGAAGCAACCTATGAAGAAGGCATACAAAAACGTGTGCCACGCTATGACAACTACCTACAAAATTTCGGAAGTTATGTAGAAAAGTAGTTTAACAGTTGTAGATTTTTGTACAATAAACATTTTTTCTGTATCCGTACACGATTTTTTTATGTAACCAGACGGAACTTAATTTATGGACATACCTCGTAGATATTTTCGTATTCAGAGAAATACTTACCTCAAGAAATCGATGATACCAGCGAATATTTCAAATGCGAGGTTGGTCACTTTGGCTAATGGATTATTCTCTTCTTCCTCTTCATCCCTAGGTCTTTTGGCAATCACTTCTGTCAGTACGAGGATGAGGGTTATTACTGAAACGAAGTAAAATCTAAAATTAAATAGAGACACAACAACAGCACGGTTGCTGAAATAGTTGTTATCGATTACACGAAATAATTACACTTCTGAAATTGTTGTAGGTTGATCAGTCGCGTGTATGCATCCCATACACGCTGGATTGGATATCGCGCTGACGAGGAAAGTTGCTGTAAGCGTTGCAGAGGTCTTTGAGTTTCACGCGCTGTGGACGAGCATTATCCTGTTGGAATAACTCATAATTTTCCAGTTTAAAAAAGTAGGTCTCCCGATCCCGATTATATACCATTTAGTTTCCTTTCAGAAGGAATAGCCCCATACCTGGTTATCAACCACTAGCTCATCGAACGTTCGGTACCTAAAGACTGGAAAGTTGAACAGCTTACGCCAATATTAAAAAAAAAGACGAGTGATCCGAAAAATTACAGGCCTATAACATTGACGTCGGTTTGCAGCAGGAGTTTAGAACATATACTTTCCTCAAATATTATGAAATACCTCGAAGAGAACGACCATAGCCGACACGGTTTCAGAAAGTGTCATTATTGTGAAACACGAGTAGCTCTTTATTCACATGATGTAATGAGTGCTACAGACGAGGGATGTGAAATAGATTCCGTATTTCTACATTTCCGGAAGGTTTTCGACACTGTACCTCGCAAGGGTCTTCTAATCAAACTGAGTAATTATGGAATATCGCCACAATTGTGCGATTGTATTCGTGATTTCCTGTCAGAAAGAACACAGTACCTTGTATTTGACGAAAAGTCATCGAGGAGAACTGAAGTGACATCTGGCGTTCCCCAGGGAAGTGTTATAGAGCCACTACTGTTCCTTGTATTTATAAACGATTTACGAGACAATGCGAGCAACTCTCGTAGACTATTCGCTGAGGATACTGTCATTTATCGGTTTATTACGTCACCAGAACGTCAAAAGCAACTGCAAGATGTCTGCATGCTGCAAAAATTGTCAGTCGACCATTAATAATGTGCATTGTGAAGTCATCCATATGACCATTAAAAGGAGCACGTTGAACTCCTTTGACGCAATAAATCAGTCAAAACTGCAGGCCGCAAATTCAACTAAATACGTAGGGGTAACTTAAATTGAAAAGAACACATAGAAGATATCGTAGGGAAAGGCAACCAAAGACTACGTTTCGTTGGCAGAACACTTAGAAGATGCAACGTTCTACTGAAGTAACTGCCTACACTATAATTGTGCGTCCTATTTTGGAGTATTGTTGCGCATTGTGGGGTCCCCAAAAGTACTACTGACAGACGATTTAGAAAAAGTTTGGAGAAGGACAAATCGTTAGGTATTATCCCGATATAGGGGATAGAGTTTGGGTCAAAATTATTAAAAGAAAGGCGTTACTCGTTACGACGAGATCTATTTGATAAGTTTTCTTTCATTCACTTTCTCTCCGAATACAAACATATATTGTTAGCACGCACCTACATAGGAAGACATGATCATCAAAATAAAATAAAAGAAATCAGATCGAAAACGGAAATATTTAGGTGTTTCTTTTTCCCACGAGCTATTAGAGAATGGAAATGTAGAGAAAAAACATAAAAGCGGTTCGAACAACCCTCTGCTATGCACTTCAATGTGACTTGCAGAGTATTTATGTAGATGTAGATGTACCATTTCCGCAGGTAAGTTTGTTACCAGTTCATGCGTCGCTGTGGTTGCATTACATCGTTCATGTAAAGGCACTACCTTTAACATATATCGGGGTCGTATAAGATGTACCACATGGTGAACAACGGATGCCTTAATGTGTGAGGAGATGAGAGGGAGAATAAACGAGCAAATATTCAACAACTGACTGCCCAGAAGAACCAAGAAGCTACTAACTGTGTCACCTAAACGATTGATGAGCAAACACTGCTGCATACGAGCCTCCACAACTCGACTTCCACTAACAAGGAGACCTTGAGGCCTTGTAAATTCAGTTTGGGATGAGACTTCGCTTGTTAGTGGTATACGGCAAGGGTGTACACTCGTAGAAGTTTTACAGCGCACTATCCAAAAAATTCCAAGAAATAGGACTCAAATTCAAATGTCTGTAAATCTATCGGACCAAACTGCGTGGTCATCAGTCCGTAGCTTACAAACTACTTAAACCTAGGTAAACTAACCTAAGGACAAACACACACACCCATGCCCCAGGGAGGACTCGAACCTCCACGGCGAGCAACCGCGCGCTCTGCAGCGAGACGCTTTAGACCGCTCGGCTACTCCACCGCGGCAAATAGGACTCAAAATGTTTAAGGGAATCACTCTGCAATATTGATAAACTTGTCAGTGAGAATGGTATATCAGCACAGTCAAATAGTGCAGGTGGTAGCGTTACCACGTATCATGCGGATGATCCAACTTCCATCCTACCATAAATATTTTTTTAAATAATCTGTTTTGAAGCTTGTAATGACTATTAAATAAAGTTCATTACCTAAAGTATCACAGATTAGTACCGTTCGGGTCTTGATTCTTTCTGACCGTTTGCCTGTTTGTATACTTACAATAGGACAACAGCTATACCTATTCTGGTTTTCCACGAAGTGACTGGTTCCTCTAATTTACAAAGAATTTTCACAATTTTTCCACACTTTACAATATTGTGTAATTTTGCAATAGAATTGGAATGACAATACTATTTTACGCTTTAATCAGCCTACATTAATTGTAAAATGCATTTGGAATTATTCGACTTTATAAAAATAAAATATTGTAAATATTTTTTAAATAGACGCAACCGTTGTTCATAATTGCAATAAACTTCTTTATTATGTAATTGTTATTAAATTGACATCATTAATTTTATTTACAAATTCTCATAATTTTTGAAACAAATTATAAAAATCAGATGATTCCCACAGACACAATCGAACTCAGATCATCTGCAGCAGAGACCAGAACGCTATTGACCCCCTGCCCCCTTTTTTTTTTCTTCGGTTAGTTCGGTCCGTTGCGAGCGGACGTATGTTCGTTTTTGTTCTGTTTTGTTTATTCAGGTCTTGGCCCATTTTTTTTTTTTTTTTTTTTTTTTTTTTTTATTAATTAGAGAGAGCATCCATACCTGTCACCGAACATGATGAGCCACCACGCTGGCGCGACTGAATTATTACGCTATTCTATGTTTGGGGGACTCATTGACTAGTATACACGATTATATATGAGTTGCGCTTTAGCGCCCTTTTTCTCGGAATTTTCCTGATATTGCTCTTTAAAACGTTTGTGAAAGGACACCCTAGATGTATACTACTCACATGTGAAGTCCATCCGAAACTGAATTTTCGAGACATGATTATGCCAAACGCGACGGGTACAGGAGTAAGTGACAAACGTTATGCAAAGTACCCTCCACCATACAACATGAGGTGGCTTGCGAGTTATGGGTATAGATGCTGATGATGCATGTCGTTATGCCATGCCTATTGCTACCTTAGTGCAGATCAAGGAACTCAGTCGATATTGACAGTTTTTGCGGTCACAAGCAACGTATTTTCTTTGTTACTGGAAATTCTATGTTAAAAACTTGCAATTTTTTTGTGACTTCATTCTGAAGGTACGTAGTACATGTAAGATGGGCAATGGTTCTTCTTTGTGTAGCTTTGAGTCTGGTACCAGGATGTTTATACTCTGCCTCTGAAAATAAACATGCTACTATATTGATGCTGATGCAAACAAATTCAATGTCGTTCTTGAAAACGGGTTTCGCTGTGTTTTGTAACTGGTAATTCGGGAGAATTAGTTTATTAAAAATGTAAGTTCTACTCATTTATTTTATTTATATTGTGTCCAACAATAGAACCGCAATTAAAATCAAATGTTTGTAAAGCTTATAGGACTTAACTACGGGATCAACAGTTCCCAAACTTACAAACTACTTATGAACTAACTTATAATAAAGACAACATAAACATTCATGTCCGAGGGAGGATTCGAACCTCCGACGCGAGAGGCCGCGCGAACCGCAACGTGGCGCTCCAGACCGCTCGGCTACTTCCGCGCGGAGCAATTCAAATCTGTACATCTCTTTCTCAGAATGATAGTGACTAATATTACTTTGCTAGTATTTTCACAACTAGTGCATTCCACTTTTGTATACATTGAATCGTTCTTTAACTTCCTTCCTTCTTAAAAATCGAAATGTGAATAGGTAGTGAAGCACTTACCACCAATCAGAAAGAATACAGGCCTCATTCCGTTGTCGACCGCTGCCATCTTGCGTTCGCCGTCTTCGCCTGTAGCAAAGCTGTGCCCAGGAGACGAGGCGGTATCGTATGAATGTTTCCCCGCTGGCGCATGTGTCACAGAGAGACCGATAAAGAGTGTTCGTTATGCCGCGTGAAACGCTCAGCACGGCGTGTACGTGCTACTCCCAAGACAACTTGACTTGTTTGAGCACGAGAAATGTGCCGTTAAGAGGCTGCATCTTTTGTGGCTTTTTCTTCTCTAGTCAGTGAACTATTTTAAAGCTGAAATTAACCCGGACCCTTTGTTTTTACTAAAGTCACGTTGACACAGATCGACTGCAGGAGACATTGTCTGTAGACGCAGAGCATATTGTTCTGAGAAGAAGATCGTGAGAGAAAAACTGCAAAGACTTCCAGCAATCTGCTTAGTCCTCAGAGACGTACGTGTTGTTGATTGAAGACATTAGGACTGAGTAGCAGATCGCGATCTCGCTTTTTTAAAATTTCGTTGCATTTTTTATTTCAAAATAGAAAATTTGAAGCTGGATGTGGCAATTACGATGAACAGACTCAATCTGATAACGGCAATAGCCGTAATTTAATTATTCGAGAAATTAAATGTTATATTTTCAAGAAACGTTATAATAAAACGTTAGAGACAATAGTTCACCACAGTAAATACAGATAATGTAAATTTTACTTCTTTTTGTCTACATAGGGCTCCGGTGAGACTTAGTGGCCATTTGGATGCACTTGAAAATAATATAAACGTTTTGACCACACTTTGTAATATATGTATATCTTACGTGTTTCGACTTTCGTCTTTTACGAAGGCTACAAAAGGACACTGGTATCAGTATTCCATCACACATTTTGCTAAAACACGGCAAATAACTAACAAATAACGTACCACTTGCCAGAGTTTCGCAAAAAAAAAAAAAAAAAAAAAAAAAAAAAAAAAAAAAAAAAAAATCCTCATTAATACAGTTTGTGTCAGAGACATGCGTCATTACACATAAAACTGATCTTCAAAATATATATCCCCAGACCATTTGTTTGTTACAAAGAGAAGTGTATACTGTCATTTGCCTGACTAGCCATTAACTATGTGAAGCCTCCGCCAGATGGCATTAGTATCTTTTTGTTTCTCGATTTATTTATTTATTTGTTTTAAATAATTTTAATAATACTAATAACTACACTTTGATAGTATTTTATATAATTGAGTTCTGTTCAAAACATTTTTCTATTTAATTGTACCATTACACTTTTCAGACCAGATACTATTAAGTAAAAACTACTGCTCAGAAATCCAGGTGAGGGAAAAGGAAGGTGGAAAGGGAGGAGCATGCATAAAGAGCAATCACTCTACAGACGTTAACACACAAAATTGCTAGGGTGTTATAGTAATTTCAAATTTTAGAGCCGCGGTGGAGTAGCCGAGCGGTCTAAAGCGTCTCGCTGCGGAGCGCGCGGTTGCTCGCCGTGGAGGTTCGAGTCCTCCCTGGGGCATGGGTGTGTGTGTTGTCCTTAGGTTAGTTTACCTAGGTTTAAATAGTTTGTAAGCTACGTACTGATGACCACGCGGTTTGGTCCGATAGATTTACAAACATTTGAACAAGAACACAGTTAATTTCTGGTTCTTAGATTTTAGTAAGGTTTAGACTTGTGGAACGACGATGTTTTTGTAGGTGCCAGACCTAATTTTGCGATAACTGTTTCCGAGGACATTCTGAGGAAAATGTTCTGGACTGTTAGAAATATGTTTCTCCCTCATAACACAGTCGTTCGCTCTTTATTTTGTTCGGTGTAACTTTAATAACATCCAACTTAATTTTAACTTTCAGTTCGAAATAGTAGCATCTCTCCTCCCTCCTGTGCAAATCCCCCAACCAACAGCGTTAGAGATTTTAACTTTTATTTTCTAAATAATGCAACTCTTAAAGCAATTCTACTCCACACTAATGCGGAATTTCTATATAGAATTTTTAAGATTACAATTTGTTTTTAAAACGAGTCATCATTCCGCTATTAATATAGACGCACAGAGCACAGTAAATGTAGGATTCTTAGGATTTTTAGTAAGGGCTAGACTTGGCGAACAACCTTGTTTTTGTACGTGTCAGACCCAATTCTGCGATAACTATTTCCGAGGGCATTGTGAGGAAAATGTTCTGGACTGGGAGAAATATGATTCTCCTGCTTTAATATAGCTCTCCTGTGTAGTACTTATATCGTCCTTGATGACGTCAGTATTAAGAATCTCCACGTAATTTACACACACACAAACCAACGCGCGGTGCGCCTATGCATACCGCAAACCTTATGGAATTAAACACTACTCAACATTCACGCACTTGAAGGCGAATATTGTAGAGCGTTTGAACAGCGTTTTTGTTTCTAGTTTGTATGTATTAACTGAGCTGTTTGTGGGGAAAAGGGATATATTATTTACGCGAGGCAGTAGTTAGTATACCCTGTTCTTTGTAGAGGCTTCTACAGGATGTCAGTGAATCTAGCCAACATATAATACGTATTACACGCTTTTGGAAACTGAAAACATTTTTACGACTGGGAGAGTTACTCCAAAATATTATACCACATGACATTATGGAACGAAAATAAGCAAACTATGCAAGGTTTTTTATTTTTATGTCGCCTAATACTTTAACCTCTTCTATATGCTCTTCTTCATACTAGGCATATGCTGGATGGAAACCTCTTACGTGTTCTGAACGGCATGTAGTGAGAATTTTCAAACGTGAATATTAGTGAGATGGCTTTTAACCACTTACTAATGTCCACGAAACTATCATCAGCTGACCATTATAGAACTATTCTCAACATGTTATTTACTGCAATACTTGTATCACCTTCAAACAAAATGAACTCTGCTTCCGGCGGTGTAACTGAGAAGAGGACATTAATGTACATCAGAAAAAGAAACGGGTCTAAGATGGATCCTTGAGGGACACCACAAGTAATTTCTTCTCAATCTGATGATAACATGGCTTAATTCATTGGCCCCTTGCTCTGACACCCTTTTGTTCCAGATAGCGAGGTATGACATGAACTATTTTGCAGTATTGACTGGGGCAAGATAGAATTCTAATTTATGTAAAACGATGTTGTGGTTCACACAGTCAAATGCGTTTGATAGATCACAGAAAATATCTGCTGCTTGTAATCTATTATGTAATGAATTAAGTACATTCTTACTTCAGCTGTAAATAACCATCTCGATATTGGAACCCTTCAGAAACCGAAACTATGTTTAGGACAATTTGTTGTTTCTGGTCAGGTGGTTGAGAAGCAGCCTGTACATTATCTTTTCTAGAATTTCCGAGAATACTAGAAAAAGTGAAACAGGTCATTTTATCCCCTTTCTTGGATAGAGGTTTTATATGCGCATAATTTAGTCAATCAATTATAATAGAGTGGTTACACAAATAGCTTAAAATTGGGCTAATCTCACAAGAACACGTCTTATTTTTTTGATATTTCACACATATACATCACAAATCGCGAAATTTTCCGACATCTGCTGCTCTTTCAAATACGGACAATCGATCTGCAACACATGAAAATTCTTGCCGAACCGGGACTCGAACTCGGATCTCCCGCTTTTCGCGGGCGGTCGCCTTAACCACTTTTTTTCGGGTTGTTCGATCCGTAGTGGGCGTTCGTTCCTGTATAGTTTTACTGTACATAATGACCCAATTCCTAATAATTAAATGGGTCGTTTTATTATACAATGAATTTGCACTGTAGAATTTTCATTTCTTTACAACTATTTCATTGTTGATTATTGTTAGTTTGTATTTAATTCTAGCTGATATTTGCTAGTTGAGTTGATTCATGTTGCAAACTGCAGTGTTACAGGTTGTGCCTGAGTGCGTATAAACCTACTTGATGTTGTTGTGTCCGCCGAGCTAAACCCGACGAACGTGCCCCTGGCACTAAGGCTGCTTACCTCCCTCACTGCAGGTACTTCCAAGACCGTTCCCCTGATTTTCTAACTACTCTACACCTACTACCTACAACTAGAAACTAGGACTACGACTGCAACTAGCGTGAGACGACCGAAGACTTTGTGTTGTTCGTCCGAGTTTCTCACACCTGCCCCCAAATCCAGGCCACGGCGGTTTGCGGCCAGAGGCTCCCGTTCCGTGCCCGGCGGCATGGCAGATACAAATTCCCAGCTTCGCCCTGTATCTGACGGGAGGCGTGCTTAGGTAGTCCTTGCAGGTGCGGTGATCACTGTGTCCCCAGTGGTGTAGGGGTCAGCGCAACTGCCTAGAAAGCAGGAGACCCGGGTTCGAATCCCGGGTGGGTACACATTTTCAGCTTTGCTCAATCGCAGTTGATGTCATATATTCTGTGACTGTTGAATAATAACAACTGTAGGATCAGAAGTGACGTCTGTTCTCTCGGAACAGACGCCAATATAATATGCCGGTGACGGGCTATGATCCTATCTTATGGAAATTAGTTCATAACTACGAGTTTGAGTACTGTGGGCAGGGCGCAGCTGGGAATTTGTATCTGACGGGAGGCGTGCTTACGTAGTCCTTGCAGGTGCGGTGATCACTGAGTCCCCAGTGGTATAGGGGTCAGCGCAACTGCCTAGAAAGCAGGAGACCCGGGTTCGAATCCCGGCTGTGTACACATTTTCAGCTTTGCCCAATCGCAGTTGATGTCATATATTCCATGAATTTTAAATAATAAAAACTGCAGGATCAGAAGTGACGTCTGTTCTCTCGGAACAGACGCCACATGTATATAATTCCCATGAAGTTGTCCATGATCTTTTTTGAGATGTCTTCAATGCGTTTGTTAAAACATTGAAAGTTTCTTCGTCTCATTTTAATTGAAACGTTTCGTAATGAGGAGGCTGGAGACGCAGATCAGCGCATTCCCTGTCGTATGTGGGACACAAGTACACCAGGGGTTCTGGATTGCCTCCTGGAGCACCATAGTCACACGTGAGTGTAGCTCTCCTCCATAACCGACTGAAAACCCAAAGAGATTTAGGTCGTATACTAGGGGCAAAACAAACAATAACCTCACTACGTGATAGTAATGGCGATTCTGCCGATGACAGCGCTACTAAAGCAGAGTTACTAAACATAGCTTTTAGAAACTCATTCATCAAAGAGCAGGTAACCACTATTCCAGATTTCGAATTACGAACAGAGGCTATAATGAGAAACATAGAAGTAGATATCATCGGAGTTGTGCAGCAACTAAAATCACTTAACAGGAACAAGTCTTCTGGTCCGGACTGTATATCCATTAGATTTCTATCTGATTATGCCGAAGCGATAGCTTCTTCTTAACAGCCATATACAACCGCTCTCTCAAAGAAGGATCTGTACCAAAAGATTGGAAAGTTTCACAGGTCACATCTATGTTAAAGAAAGGCAGTAGGAGTAAGCCACTAAACTAGAGGCCTATTTCATTGACGTCAATTTGTAGCAGGGATTTGGAACATATCCTGTATTCAAATATTATGAATTATCTCGAACAGAATGATCTGTTGACCCAAGGTCAACACGGATTTAGAAAATATCGTTCGTGCGAAACACAACTAGCTCTTTATTCACACGAAGTGATGGGTGCTATCGACAAGGGTTCGCAAATCGATTGCGTATTTCTTGATTTCCGGAAGGCCTTTGACACCATACCGCACAAACGGCTTTTAATCAAATTGCGTGGTTATGGTATATCGCCCCAAATTTACGATTGGATAGGGGATTTCCTGTCAGAGAGGACACAGTTCGTAGTAATCGATGGTAAGGCATCGACGAAAACAGAGGTAGTGTTATTGGTCCTCTGTTGTTCCTTATTTACATAAACGATTTAGTGGAAACTCTCTTAGGCTGTTCGCAGATGACGCCGTCATTTACCGTCTAGTAAAATCATCTTAAGATCAAAACGAACTGCAGAACGATCTGAATAAGATATCACTGTGGTGTAATAATTGGCAATTGACTGTAAATAATGAGAAGTGTGAAGTTGTTCACATGAATACGAAAAGAAATCTTTGTTTACAAGATTAATCAATCAAAAGTGAAGGCCGTAAACTTCACTAAATACCTAGCAATTACTATTACTTCAGACTTAAACTGCAAAGAACACGTAGATAATGTCGTGGGAAAGGCGAACCAAAGACTGCGTTTTATTGGCAGAGCCCTGAAAAGATGCAACAGAACTACTGAAGAAACTGCATACACTACGCTTGTCCGTCCATTTTTGGAGTATTGCTGCCCGGTGTGGGACCTTATCAGGTGGGTTTGACGGAGGACATCGAAAGAGTCCAGAGAAGGGCAGCTGGTTTCGTATTGTCACGATACAGGGGAGACAGCGTTACGGAAATGATAAAGGATCTGGGATGGGGATCATTACAACAACGGCGCTTATCGCTGCGGCGTGGGCTACTTACGAAACTCCAAACGCCAACATTCTCCTCCGAATGCGAAAATATATTGTGGACTCAAAGGCAGAAATGATCATCAGAATAAAATAGGAGAAATCAGAGGTCGAACGGAGCGATTCAGGTGTTCTTTCTTCCTGCGCGCTATTCGAGAATGTAATGGGAAATAAATAGAATAACGGTGGTTCAATGAACCCTCTGGCAGGCACTTAAATGTGATTTGCTGAGTATCCCATGTAGATGTAGATGTAGAAGATATGCCGGGCACGGGCCATGACCTGTCAGGAAGTGTAGCATTTCTCTACAAGGTTTGAAGTATTTCATTTGCAGTCTTTGTCGAGTGTTGGGAAGTAACTCATGGGTTCTCCTTCCTGTTTCCTCCTCATCCCAGACTCCCTGCCAAAGTTCTCCTCTTAATATCCACTTTACATCCCACTCTGACCCCAATCATTTCTTCTAATTTTTCTAAGTTTCTTCTCTTTGCGCAATACCAGGCTGCTGGAACCCGTATCTTGATGTCAAGGGGATGGAGCCTCATCGGCACCAAGAGAGCTCCTCCCAGGGAAGTTCTATATGCTTCTAAAGATTGAAGGAGTGTATTACGCTGCACCCTTCGACTGACCTGGCAGGCACCACCCTCGTGAGCAAATGTTAAAATGTTCAAATGTTTGTATAGCTTATGGGAGTTAACTAATGGGTTATCAGTCCCTAAACTTACAAACTACGTACGAATTAGCTAACACTAAGAACGGCACAAATATCCATGCCCGAGGGGGGATTCGAGCCCCCGAGCGTAGTGGCCGTGCAGACCGTTACTGGAGTGCCTCAGTCCCCTTGGCCACCGTGGCCGGCCCATCGTGAGCCTTTGTGCCCAAATGCCAGAACTATAGCCCATAATAGGTGTCAGTATGCTATTATGGTAAAGTCTATTGAGATCGGGCAGCAGGTGGAATCCGCTGTGCCCTATCTCAGCCACACTCTGCAGTGCCACCATTGCTCTTTCAGCTCCCACATCTATGTGGACTGCAAAGTTCCAGCACTCGTCGATTATGACTGCCAGGTATCTAGCTTCCGGTCGCCGAATGACTGGTGTTCCCTCAGATCTGACTGTGGGGTTTCGTACTAGCTGACCTTTGAGCAATAGGTGGGTTGACTTACTAGGTGCTGTCTGCAGCTTGGTAGTTTGGTACCATGATACTAGGGTCTATATTGCCCTTTCGACCCATGGTTCCAGATCTTCGTGGCTGCGACCGCCGATCAGCAGGAGGACGTCGTCACTGTATGCTGTCACCTCCAGTATATCCTCGCTATTTTGCATGTTCCATAGAAGTGGTTCCATATTGATATACCCGAAAACGGCCCAAGGACGGAGCCCTGTGAGCACCATTTCGTCACCATTTTTGAGATGTGCTTGTAAGAGTACACCTGTTGGTGTATCTTACAGTTTGATTTAAAGTAATGTATATATTGTCTTAAATTTGTTTAGTTCATGTATTTTTCATTTCTTGTATGCTAGAGATATTTGTTATGTAACGTCACTTTCAATATTGAATCATTTAGTGTAAACATGTACTGTATGTGTAAACCCGCATGAATGCACGGACATTCTTTGTAAGTTAGCAATGCGCCAGAGACAATGTTGAACCTGTTAAAAAGGACTGTCTTTGACACAGAAGTAGTAGCTGTGAGTGTCGCGCTGCTGAAGCAGTCGCGGTGCGGACTCGCCAAAGTAAAGACATAAATGCAGTCGCGGTGCGGACTCGCCAAAGTAAATACATAAAAGCAGTCGCGGAGCGGACTCGCTATAGAAAACACATAAATGTTTTGTTGATAGTGCAGAGGCACGGTAGGCGCAGTGTGGCGCGAGTTTAATGCAATTGCAATAAGCCTGAGAGGCGTACTGTTTAATGTATTGAAGGAAGTGCGAAATAAGTTTATTTATACTCGATCAGTGTAATCTTTTTTCATGTGTGCAAGAAAAGTAATTGTTTGGTATCAAGTCTATTGTCACCGAGTGTGATCGTTGTTGTAGTAAGAGTACCTATTGTAATCGTATCTGTATTGTATGGACTTCACGACGAAGACAACGAAAGCAGATGAGTACTTTTGTAACATTTTATTTTTTATGCATGTAAATGTAGTGTCAACCCAATCAGAACTTTGGTTCAATTATACATGACTTATTTTGAAACCAGTCTTAATTTTGTAAGTAGTTGTAGTCACCCGATTATCACCATTATTAGATTATGTTGAATATGCAAGGCTGTACATTGACTAACAAGTTCAATCATTTTCAAGTAATTACGATCAGTTTTAAAGAAAATTGCTAGACGAGTTAAAGAATTGCTAAACGTGTTGCAACCACAGAGACTAGTAATTAAAGTGCAACAGAGTTTGCAAGTAAAGAAAGTTGGTTTCATTTATGTAGAAAGTAACCAGGCTAACAGTAGTCAATTTTTTATGAAATACGTTAAATGCCAAACTCTGCTCAGCCAGTTACACGCGTACGCTACCCAGGCCCTGGAACCAATTACAAAAAAAAAAAAAAAAATAAAAAAAAAATAGTTTACGTAAAGTTTTATAAGGAACTTGAATGCTTTAAACAATAATATCAAAATTATTGAGAACTTTGACTGTAGTATTTGTGAAGCTCATTGCACCACTGAGTTCCACTGTATTGAGCTATTATCATTGCAATCAGAGTTTATCTGCTATTACAATTTTGATTATAACACGAACACGCCATCACCACTACATGAATTCTGACACATTTGTTAGTGAAGTTGTGCTGTTCGTGAATCGTAAGAGGTGCTAGTTGGATGCTGTATTCAATGCTAAGTCAGATAGGGCCAAGCTTAATTAATTACTACAGTGACTGTTTTAAGTTAATTAATATCAATTTTTTTATTTATTCAAAATGCTAACTTACAATGCGAAAGTGTTGTTGCGACCCATTAGTTGTGATTTGCTACAACATTCAATAACAAAATTATTATTACTAGAGCATATCATTACGCATTCTGAATTTTGAGATTTTTTGACGACCTCCAACAGGCAATCTTCTCACATGCTTTGTGGGAGATGATAGCACGATCTCCCTTTCATCAAAATAGCTCCTCTGACACCCATACAGCGTTCCTGGACACTCCATCTCCCAATGTCGGGAGAAGGTCGAGGGCTACCAAAAGTTCTGAAAGTCGCCTCAGATATCCACCATGATACCTACAACATACTTGTGCGGTGTGGAGCCATAAACCTCGGCAATCAGGGCAACTGCGTGTTTGCCACCTCCTCCTGACAGAAAGGGTAGACGGGCGTTTCATTGATGTACTGCTCCTCGCTATCTGCACATATTCTGGCCTGAGCCTCCGTGTAAGGTGACCACTTCCGAAAAGTGGGAGAGCCAGTTTCGAGTCCTGGTAAGGCACAAATTGTCATGTGTTGCAGATCGATTGTCCATCTTAAAAAGAGCAGCAAATGTCGGAAAACTTCACAATTTGCGATGTATATCAACAATACAATCGTTAGTCACACGGTTCGTTTTTGTGGGCTGACAGGCCTCTTTGTGTAAAAGCGTACACCAAACTCAGCATGCTGAAAATAAATGAATATTTTCTACATACCGATTAAAAATGCAATTGCTTTAAAATGTTCTGTGCACCTACTCAGTAATTGTGGCGGTTACGTCTTAACAGATCTCCACAACGTTCAGAACAGCGTTACCTTAATATCTTGTGGATGTAGAAAATTCTTGCAAAACTGCATCTGCATTATCAGCTTACAGGAGTCCCTGGGATTGATTCAGAATACGTGCAGTTGGAGTAATGTTCTCCATTTTACGCGTGCTTCAAAATTAAAGTAAGAAGTAAGAGCAAACATCAGGTATGTGAATACAACTGTTCAATTTAACATAACTTTTACCCTACACTTTTTCACAACAATAAATACAACAGGCCCAATCTGGCATAGTGAGGGCTACGGAAGCTATTACTAAACTGGCGATCTGGAGCTTTTGTGGGGCCTCGTTATACACTTTTGTGAACAATGACATTCTTTTCTTACAACTATTATAGATAGGAAAAACAGTTAATTTTGCAATGTTATGCCAAGACAATAACAGTTCTACATTCCAAAATTAAGGTAATAACTAATTTACATCAATTTATGGTAATACCGATTTCATATATTTGATTAAAGGTCCGGAATATGCTCAACTATAAAGTGCAACAATATATTGGTCATTTATACTGATATCTTCAGAAATAGTGAAGGGCATATGTTCCTATCAGTATGATGAACTAAGGTATTTGTTGTTTTACTAGAAACAAGAAACAAGAACATCGAAATATTTTTATAGGTTTTGTTTAGCTGCAATAGTGCCCTTGCTGGCAAGTTCATATTTGCAATTTAATCAGGTTTTTGTTTTCATGGTCAGTTCCTATACAAGCATACAATATATATCTAAACAGACTACTTTTGTTTATGTTTTCATAAAATGCATATTAGCAGTTTAGTTTCGTGGGCATGTGGTCTTGCTGATTTTCTTATTTTATAACTAGCTGAAAACCCGGAGTTGCCCGGGTATTTATTTATTTATTCCTGCCATTTTTCAGGTATGTATTAATTTGTATAAGATCAGTATGTCTTTAAAATCGCTTGGGAATACAATTAGTAGTAACATAGTAATAGATTAAAACTTGATGTGTGATGGGGCGGTTTTCCATGAACGTTACTGTTTATGTGCTTATACCTCATGAACTATGTATCGTACTGTGATACAATTTAGAAAGTACACTCAACTATATGCGTGTATACTGTCTGTAAAATTTCCTGCGGCTAAAATTTGTAGTGTATGAATTATAAATTACAACGTCATACCGAGAGCCGTAGTTTTACTCCATAAACAGCGGAAGAGTAGTACGCGAGAAATTTTTTTCCTTTCATCATTTTACTATCGTTGCCAGCGAGAAAAAGTTTAATAAACGGTTGAAATTATATTTAAAGTTTGTTGCAAGTCGCTAAGTACTGTCATTCTCATACATTGTATTTCAAAAGTCTCGCCGCATTATATGGCATTTTTTGCGATTTGTATTGGTTATGACTTAATATCTTTTGAACCATGTGCCGTATGTGATTCTTAACCATGCAGCAATTGTTACCTCATGGTAAGGAATGTGTGTACCAAATTTGGTTGAAATCGGTCCAATGGTTTAGGAGACAATGAGCTGCATTGTCAAAAATGCAGCAGTTTTTCGCGCATCTCATTGTTTATGAAGTCATATCTCGTGAAATATTTATCGTATGTGATTCTTACACTTACGGCGACCGTCCTCATGGATTGAAGCTTACATGTACAAAATTTCATAAAGATTGGAACAAAACTGTAGATTTGTATGCAACACGTACAAACATACAGACACTCTGCTTTATATAATAGATGAAATACTATTTGTTTTGTATTTTTAGCAATGTATGGAACCTCTCTTATAAATTACATTATTTAGAAATCGTGTATCTTATTCTACTGATATTCAAAAGTCGCCAAATGACATTTAACAGTTGAAGTTCTATTGAAAAAATTCGTTTAGTTTGCTATTTGGGTGACAAAACGGTAAACATTTAGCTCTGTAGCTTGCCTATTATATCTCAGAATGCAAATTTTTATCGTGAGTTACGATGGATACTGTGGCAAATGTGCACGCCCATGCTGACACACGAGGTTCATCCAAATACAGCTCGCACTGTCGAAACACCTCCCTCGTCAGCTACCCCATCCCGCGAGGATGTGACATGGCACAAACCGCTGCTCGCGCAGTTTTGCAGGCTGGCCACGAGGAATCCGGCAGCAGCAGCAGATTCTGACGCAGAGTGCGCGGCGCGTGAGATGGTTCGCGATGCTGCTGCATGGCGCCGCTGCCACCCTGGCGTCAGGATTTCGGGCGCCACGGCCGGGGGCAGCGGAGGCTGGTAGTCTGGCAGTCGCACTGTGCGTGCGGCGGCGACGGGCCTCAAAGGGATCGCCGTACACACTGTGCGAGCGGAATGTCCTCTGCGGCCGAACACCGCACGCCGCTGCTTATCTGGCGGCGGGCCACGGCAAAGGAAGCCGCACGCATGGGGTGCGTTCCGATGAACCGCCAGGCCGCGTGCAGGACCCACGATTGAAGGCAGGCGACGCCAACCCATAGGGTATTTGGCCCACGCTACACCATTCCCGTGCTGCACGGAATAACTACGCTTCACTAGAGCTGCCAGTGTTACTTAAACATCAATAAACTATCGATTAATCAGCTTTTTATACAGGGTGTCCAGAAAAGGGCACCCTGATTTCAAAATTAAATATCTCGAAAACAAAGATCGATAGAGGAATGCAGTAAACGGTTTGTTTATTGTGAAGGCTGTAAGAAGTTTATACAGCAGTTTGAAATAATAGTTACAAAAGCTGCTAACAGATGGCGCTGTACGCTGTACAGCTCATATCAGGATACATAAGTGAAATAATCGTATGAAAACACTCTTTGCAAACAATCTCATCACAATGCGTCAAAATGTTCACCATTGGACACTACAGAGGTGGCGCAAACAAAGAACGAAATTCGCCATCACATTTCGTAGTGTCTCAACCGAAAAGGATCCACATGCCACAGAGATCGCCGATTCAAGCTCGTCCAGCATGGTGGGATGCTTCGGATAGACCATGTCTTACACTGTGTCCCACAAAAAAATGTCACAGGGAGTTCAAAAATGTTCAAATGTTTGTAAAGTCTATGGGACTTAACTACGGGGCTATCAGTCCCTAAACTTACAAGCTACTTATGAACTACTTACGAACTAGGACGGCACAAATATCCATGCCCGATGGGGGATTCGAACCCCCGACCATAGTGGCCGTGCGGACCGTGACTGGAGCGCCTTAGTCCCCTCGGCCACCGCGGCCGGCTCACAGGGAGTCAAATCCGGCGAATATGGAGGCCAATCCATGCCTGCACCAGTAAATTTGAGATATTACAAAGCAATGACTCGATTCCCGAAGTATTCCTCAAGAAAGCGAAACACTTGTTCGTTCCGATGTGGTCGGGCTCCATTTTTCATAACTCATTCAGTACTTGGTCGATCCTCTAACGCTTGCTGTGTGGCGACAAATTGTTCGAAAATTGCAACGTAATGTGCACCAGTGACCGTTTCTCGAATGAAGAAAGCGCTAAAAATGCCACTGCTGCATACTGCAGCCCACACAGTAACTTTAGGAGAATACAGGGGTTTCGCTTCACATCAATATGGCTTTTTGGAACCCCAAAATCGCCAGTTCTGCTTATTCACGTATCCATTCAGGTGGAAGTGTGCTTCATCTGTAAACCAGATGCAGCCAACATCAAATCCTTCACTATCAATCATTGTGAGCATCTGATTAGCAAAGGCTACCCTTTGTTGCACAGCTAGTACGAGTATGGCCTGGTGCATTTGAATACTTTCTCAGTATTTTCTGCGTGCTGGAAAGCTTCAGTTTCGGATGCAATTCTACCGACGGATGACACTGGATTTCGCTGAATAATTCCAGAATCTGTGGCGATATTTTCAGGCGTAACTGCGGTTTCCTTGCGGCCAACATTCCCCACTAGATCATCAGTTACGCTGCCTGTTCGTTGAAATTTTGCGAAGAGCGTACGAATGATTTTCACATCGGGTTCTTTTGGAACATTAAATTGTGCTTGAAAACTTCGCCTTGTTGCCGCAGGACTCTCTTCTAACCTATGGTACTCAAGCACCACAAAAACGCGTTGTTCAATGGAGTACATGGTTTTAATCTCTTCCTTCGGTACGCCAACATCCTTTCACGTTTCAATAGTGGAACTGATCACTGATATGTCACCGTATCTCCCCATGGTATATTTTGTCCGTAAAGTGTCAGGTTAGTTGGCAGTCTTGGACGCTTCTTAGTAAAGTAGATGGCAGTTGTTTTTGCCGGATTCAGTAGCACTTTGTTAGGTTTGCACCAGTCCTCCATTGCATCCAATTGACTTTGGAGACGTCTGATGTTGGCTTGAACGTGTCGTCTGCTGGTGAGGAACGCTGTATCGTCAGCGAATTGTGCTATCTGTACGCCTTCCACCGTAGGTATGTCGTTTGCATACACGTTAAACAGGATGGGAGAGAGCACCGAACCTTGAGGTAGTCCGGCTAATGCAGGTCGAGTGTCCGAAGATTGGCCGTACACTGTCACCATCATCTTCCGGTCACGCAGGTAACTCGCAATTAGCTTCACATAGCAGTCTGGGATGTTTGTCTGCTCGTGGAGTTTCCTAATGAGAAGGTCTCTCCAGACTTTATCATAAGCCGTTTCAACATCCAGGAAGACTGTTGCAGTAACCTTGGTCACGTTCAGATTTTTGGTGATGTGCTCGGCCAGTCTTAAGAGCTTTAATTCAGCTGACAGTTTACGTTGGAAGCCGTACTGTTCCGCTCGTATCATTCCGTCTTCCACCAAGGGTTCCAGTATCCCTGTCTGCAACACTCTTTCCATTGTTTTCCCCATGCCACTCAGAAGACTTATGGGTCTGTGATTCGATGGCTGTGTCGTGTCTTTTCTGGGTTTTGGTATTGGGACTACCTTAGCGATTTTCCATGCTGTGGGGAAGTATTTCGTTACCATGCATCCATTAAAGATCCTTGTGAGGAGGACTAGTGGTTTCCTTGAGAGATTCTCGAGATGTAAGTTACTGACTTTGTCTGGCCCCAGGGACGTTATTAGGATGAAGTTTCTTGATTATACTGCGAACTTCGCCGGGCGTCGTGAATCGCGGGTGGGTCCGGTCGTGAGACGCGAGGAATTTTGGTTGACTAGGCGTATCGTGGTAACTTCATGTTCTCGTTGTGCAGGGTTCAGGTGCTCCCTAAGTAGTGTGGTCTGTTGTTCGTATGTTGAGAGAAACGTTTCCGCCTTTGTCAAGGGGTCTTCGGTTAGTCCATGTGGTGTTTGCAGCGGCCTCTTCAGTGTGGGTTCCGATCTTATGTTCTTAATCAGCCTCCATTCATCTTTCGTTTGGAGAAGAAAGGTAGATATTTTGTCTTCCAACTTCTCGACCTTCCACTCAAGGAGGCACCGCCTTAGTTGTCGTTCCAGTCTGTGCTTCTGTCGCCGGTACGCTGAATTTCTAGTGCGTTGCCATAATTTTCTGAACCGGTTCTTTTGGATCCTTAATTCCTCCAGTAGTGGGGGAAGTGGTTCCAGTTGGTATGTATCTTCTGTAATTGTGATGAGCGACCTGTTATGTGCTTTCCGAACTTTCTTCATGAGCAGTTCCACAGCATAGTCGATTTGTACAGGAGTTGCTACTGGTAACGTTGGCGGGACATTATTGTTCAGGAACCTCTTGAACTGATCCCAATTATTTTCTTGGAAGGTTCTTCTTGCTCGTATGTATCCTGTCCGTGGCAGCACTGCCATCACCGGATCGTGGTTGGATGATAGGTCATTGATTGTGACCAGTCGTGGGTCGATCCCGAGACCTTGCATAATAGCAATATCTAGTACATCCGGTTTGCACTGTAGGCATATGAGTTGGCTCCGTAGGTCCCCACACTTCCAAATCCATGTCTTGTTCCATTTGATGCAATTGTATTCCTCTTGGGTTGGTGACACGGGAATTCCAAGTTGGGTGCTTGGCATTCCAATCACCTCCGATGAATGTTTTCCCGTTTGATGCAAGGACGTTTTCGAGGTCTTGCCTTATCAGTTGTGCCCTGGGTCGAAGTTATGTTGCCACCAGTGTGACCTCGCCTAGATCAGTCCAAATGGAAATTGCTGTCGCTTCCAACTGTTGGAGTTGTGGTAAGTCGACGTGGCGATGTGTGATTGAGCGGCGGAGGAAGATGGCAGACCCACCACATCTCGCTGGTCTGTCGGTCCGGTAGCCTATCATGTTCCGCAACTTGAAGGGTTGGTGTGGTCTCAGATGTGTTTCTGACAGCAGCACTATGTCGACCCTATGCCTGGCGATGAAGTTCTGTAATTCATCCTTTAGCATCCAGTAGCATTCCATGTGCAGATTTTCAGGTCTCTCGTTTGGGTCCCCATGGTGTTACTCCGACCCTTCCAGTAACGCTAGTGTTTCCACCAGTATTACAATTTTTGAAAGTTTATCCTTAGCAGTCAGCATCCTCTTGCCGGCAGTGACAAGCTTGGTGAGGAAGTTCTGACTGCTCAAATGTTTGTTAAGCTTATGTGACTTAAATGCGGGGTCATCAGTCCCTAAACTTACAAACTACCTATTATCTACCTTATACTAAAGACGACACAAACATCCATGCCCGAGAGGGGATTCGAACCCACGACGGGGAAAGGCCTCGCCCTTCCAAGCATATCGCTTCAATGCGCTTGGCCACTCCACCGCGGCTTGCCACAATATAAACTGAACATGTTTACATATGTTTCGTTTTCAACTGGACGAAATAATGTGACAAAATACAAAATATTACTTTTAAAAGACAACTGTGAAGAAGACTCTTAAGAAATCTAAGACAGTCTTGTAATTTTAATTACTCTTCACATAAATGCAGCTTTGCTGTAATTGCAAGTCTCATTTGGAAGATATCAAAGCTATGGGTAGCAAATATCAAAGAGGAAAAAAGTCTTACCACTACAACCAGCTATATCCATTCAGTTAACTTTAAAGATAAATACTCATACACCGCAAATGACGAGAAGTGTGTTTTGTCCAAAGCAGTCCCATTTGTCTCTTCTACGACGTTTACAAAAAATGAGTAAAGCCTTACGTCTGGCATACCAAAAAGCGGAAGTTCAACAATTTGCGGATAATTCTCTTGTGAATTGATAAGAGAGCAGTTTAAATTTATGATAGCACTGCTTTTCTCTGATAGAGCATTATTTAATGCGCTATAATATCATTAGTCGTGTGGTAAGGAGACGCAGGTTGTTTACATCAGAACGATCGTACAAATTTAGTAACAGACGTGAAACTTATTACAAATAATGGAAAGCTCAATTTAACGTCGCAGATGTAGAAGAAGACTGTCAGTAATATTTATGTCAATGCACATCTTGAGGCACTGTTTGCCTGAGAGCGGCACTTTCTTCTAAACCGTACAGCTTTGCCTACTGGGTCGTAACACAGTTAACTCGATGCTTAGAAAATAAATTCATGCTAAATCACAGTAAGACTCAACTCTTACTGTTTATAAAACACTATTTAAAAAAAAAAAAAAAAAAAAAAAAAAAAAAAAAAAAAAAAAAAAAAAAAAAAAAAACAGGCATTTCGATTACACAGAACGGGCATATTTTTAATAAGAATTAACAGCTCAAATTTCTTGGCTTTCAAATAGTGAAGACCCGTGGAAAGCCCATGTTCAGCACTGTGCTCAAACACTAAATGCTTGTCCTTTGCTACTAGAACAGTATCTGAAGTAAGTTGTTGAAATGGACGAAATAAAAATTTTCGTACAGACACTACACAAACCTGACGCAGGACGTGCATAGTCAACATACACACTGTTAAGTTGGCAACACAAACAATACAAACGACTTCTGAGGAGAGTAACAGGTGCAAGATTATAAGACAGAGAAATAACACAATTAAAAAAAATTACTGAGGTGGGAAATTTATGCGACTTTAGCCTGCAACTATGCGGGAAGAACAGCAAGCACTTATTTATGTAACCTAAAACGATGGGAACTGCTTGTAATTTGTTAATACTACATAAAAAAAAAAAAAAAAAAAAAAAAAAAAAAAAAAAAAAAAAAAAAAAAATGTAATTTCTGCATAAACCAACCCGCTGATGATACCTTGAAACATAAAAGCCGAAACGCATCTGGGTGAAATAAATAAATTGCAGTAGAAAAAACGACGTTTTATTTCCAGAAACGTATAATTCGTATGTAACGTTTCGAATTCGCGACATTGCTTTCTGATGGGAAAAAAAAAAAAAAAAATGCTGTGTATGACTTGCATTACTCTCTGAGCAATCCTTGCAGTGATAGTTATATGAAATGCATTGTTATAACTATGTTTGAAGAACTGACATTGAAATCGCTCTGACCCGCTTCACAAATCTTACGTGATCGTAAGGCTCCAAATGTTCGCTGTCAACCTGACATGAAGAAGATCGTTTCTTGATCGTCTGTAATTCCAAATAGCTCCTTTCTGGTGCCTCTTATTCCGTCTCGTGTTGAGTGCTCACGCAGCTGGGTACTAGATAGTCTTCTTGCCCCGATACAGGTGCTCGTAAATTCCTACCGCAGTTGGGAGGAGATATCCACTGTATGCAGTGCGGATGAGTTCGATTTACGGTCTCATAAAACAGCCATCCCTGCGCCGTGTAATCCTTGGGGAGAGCTATTGGATTTATGCCGAACTCAGGGTGCGTCTCCTGCCCCCGTGCATCATAAAACAGAACAATATGCATCAAAGCGCTCGCTGCCGTGAAAGGACGCACTCATAAAAACGTATCCCTCTAAGGAAACCCAAAGTAACGGCCGTCGTCCATCAGTAGTACGAACAAGAGCTAAGATATCTTTCACACTCAAAGTGTCAACATTAAAAATTCTAATTACATGAAGTTAACTTATATTCTCATCCCTTCCCTTCGAAAACTAATATGCCTATTTAATTTCAAGGAAATCACAATAGATAAAAAATTAGAAAGTTAAATAACAATACAGGAAAAGTACTATATGTTTTGGAGTTGGTAGCATAGACGAATTGTAATGAAAAAGCCATATTATGTATGTCCAGGTTTCATTGAGTACAGAGATAAAGCTACTACTGTGCAACTCAATAAAGCAGAGGAAAGTAGGGACGTTCAAATTTGATTTTAAAAAATTCCACCACCAACTGTAATGCATTTTTGACTTCTCTTTATACTTGTAGCTCTTCTAACGTAGTCTCTGCGTTCTTTAATGAGAGATGCACTTTTTATAAAAATGGGCTCTGGTATTTTTCTTTTTCTCTGTACATGCATTTAAACTAGCCCCACAAGCAAAATCCAGAGGGGAAACTTCACGGAAGTTTGGAGGCTAAGAAAGGTGCAACGATTCATCTTTCTGGGAAAGTAAAATTTAGATGATCTGTCAGCTGACGACTAGAATTGTAGCAGCTTCTTATAGCCAGAGGAATTGCTTCCGATTATGCTGGGTTCTGTGGATGTATTAACACAACAGGCCCCAGGATCCGTGGTTGTTATGGGGACAGGGATATGTGTACCGTCATCATCATAATTTAATATTGATTATGCCTTTTATTGATAAGTCTGGAGTATAGTACCCCTTATAAAATTTCTCTATGATCCCCTATCCAGTGCTGACATTAATGCCTAGCCTGCCGGCCGCGGTGGCCGAGGAGACTGAGGCGCTCCAGTCACGGTCTGCACGGCCTCTACGGTCGGGGGTTCGAATCCCCCCTCGGGCATGGATATTTGTGACGTCCTTAGTATTAAGTAGTTCATAGGTAGTTTGTAAGTTTAGGGACTGATGGCCCCGTAGTCGAGTCCCATAAGCTTAACAAACATTTGAACATTTTTTTTTTAATGCCTAGCCTGATGTTAAACTCGTTACTTCAAAACCATTCTTAACAGAATCCAAATACTTCCTTCTAGCCTGCCTTGGCTTAGGTAATCTTGTTTCTCTCCTGCATGTAACCTGACCCTACCATCTCTGTTTTCTCGAACTGCTTGGTCTGTGTTGTTCTACCCAACTTGATTTCTTTAGTATGCCGTTGTGCCCATATATTAGTAAAGCTGCTTCACAGAGGAGAAAGTTGTAGATAATGAAATGAACTTTTCTTTTTAATTAAACAACTTTTTTATAGCTCCCCTTGTTTTCTCACAAATTTGGATACAATAGAGCGGTGGAACTTATCAAAGTCTACTCGTTACTCTCAGCGAGCTTACCCACCAGCGAGCACAGATTCTGTTGCCCACTCTCGTTGCACTTTGTGACCAATATTGATAGACATTTGATGTTTGGCATACAATAATTATGACTTAACCATTTTTATTTATTTTATTACTAACTAGCTGAGCCACTCCACCTTTGCATGGGTAATCTTTAAACTTCTTCAACTCGAGAACTGCAGAACGTATCGTAGTGCGTTTTCTTTCAATTTCTTCAGTATAATCCTGTGTTCAACGTATGCTATATTAAATGCCAGTACGAAAAATGAGAAATAATTGAAAGAAGAATAATAAATGGTTTACCACTTTCGCACCTTCGTGATCTTTGCAGCATATTCTAAATTATGAGTCCTGCGCCAAAGTGCACAGTATAGAATTCTAGAACACAAGATTAAAAAAAAAAAAAAAAAAAAGGACCGCGAGATCATATGTCTCACTTTTGTAGATCTCCCAGAATCACTATATCTGTAGTCTGAAGCCATCTGGCGTCACCGCTTTAGAAAAGAAAAATAATAAATGTGGTTCACTCGTAAAAGTTAGACACATGCTCTCACGTGTTTTTTGTAGATATAAATATCTACAAACACCACACGTTCTGCAAGTTTATACTAAGTATACGGGCTAGCTATTATAGTTTAGGCCGCAGAGCTGAGAAAGCGCATAAGTGGTAAACGATTCTCCGTCAAGATTATTATTTAATTTTTTTACATATATTCGTATTGATATTAAATGTAGCCTAAGATTATCCCAGGATTCTAAAGAAGAAATTAAAAGAAACCGCATGACGATACGTTCGGTACTTCTCGAGTTATAAAAGGTTAAAGAGACAGACAGAGAGAAATGTGCTTCTATTTTATATAATAGTATGATTTGCTGTCCCTAGCTGAAATTTGTAATTATTTATGGCAAAAATAGATTGTCAAAAAGGAACGTCTTAAATATATGGAAAAGGAATTAACAGACAGCGAACTCAGTAAACTACCCTGTGCTCGCAGCTGTGGCTGGCTGGCGCTCGGCCGCCATGTTGGTTGGGTGTCGCGCTCTCAGCCGGCTTCATTTCACTGTCATTGTAAGGCCTCTCTATGTTATTCTGTGCTCGCTGTGTGGGACTTAAGTGCAGGAAACACCACCATGAGATGGTGATGTATCCAGGAGTCAGTAATGGCGGACGTACGGACCTCTGTGTTGTTGAGAATGGCTCTTTGATTGCTCGTCAGAGGTATAGAGACGAGATCCTTTGTTGTGGATGATAACCTTCGTTTCCAAAGAGCTGCACGGTGGACTGCATGGTTGAAGCTGAGGGAACTGAACGAATGGAATGGCCAATTTGTTCATCGGAGGATGTAGTGGAAATTAATCCTAAATTTTACCAATAAATGCGTTATCGTATTATTATTACATATTTAGTGGTACAGTTGGCGTTAGTTCTCCACAGATATAAAATCATTGCTATAGTTCCAGTGTTTTCGTGTACCTCGATGAAATGTATTCAGTTCTTCTTCCAAGCAACAGATCTGCAGTTCTTAAGCGAATGAGTGTTTGTTGCACTCTAAGCCTCTTGCCTCTTTTGCTTACAAAGGAGACAAAACATTAGTTTGACAAGCAGCATCATTTCTCTTATTTTTTTAATTATTTACTCGTTCGACACCAACAAAGGCAAACACCACATATTATGTTAATATTCTTATAGTTCTTATGCTGAAAACTATTTTTTACAGAAGCTCGTAAAACCCTACACTAAATTACAGATATTATCGAGCAACTCTGTGAATGAGGCATTGAGTTCGTGAATATATCCTTCAGTTAACCATCAAAGACGTACACTTTGCACACGAGTAGATGGTCCACAGATTGTATTTTGCCATACACACAACTTCAGGACTCTCTGAGAGACCCACTTGAATTTTCCATCGCTTCTTCTTAGGAGGTTCAGAACTGTACATAGCTTCCTCTGAATCCCTCAATCTTCTTGTTGGGGCCCTCCACCATAACACAACAACATAGATGAAAGTAGAAAATTACATCTGTCTATGAATGGCTAACAAGTTAGACACTAGGCTAGATCTAAGTACCGGTGAGTGAAACTAGATCGCACTCTAATGTATAAACCACATCTAGAAGATACGAAACAGAAAATACAATCCCGAAATGCTATCATTTCTACACTGACTGGAACGGCATGGGGACGTGGAGCGAGCACTTTGAGGACTTCAGCTCTGCCTCTTGTACACAGCGTAGCAGAATACTGTTCACCAGTCTGGATGAGAAGTGCACATGTAGCCAAAGTGGATGTTCAGCTGAGAAAGACAAAATAATATTGGGAACGCTCAGGACCACCCCCTGTGCATGGATCCCCGTCCTATCAAACATACTTCCTTCTGAAGTTAGACGATCACAGCTGGCCCTAAGAACATACAGGAAGATTCTAGACAATCCGGAACTCCCTTTTCATCAAGACCTAACACCTATGGGTAGACTTAAATCCAGGAGAGCTTTATGAAAAATTGGCACAGAACTCCAAGGCTTCGACTCAGCTTGGTAGGAATTACGGGCCGCAAGTCAACATAAGAACCAAAAGTCTACACAACGCAGCAGCCGGACGCAATAATGCCTCCCGGTCCACACGAAGGGAGACTGAGTTTTCTGATGATTACTCAACAACTGCATACATGTGAAATGTTATGTCATATTTTTATAGATACCTGAAATCGGTTTGCGTCCATAATACAAGCGTTTATATTGTATGACTTTTCACATAAACAGTTATGGCAAAACTTAAAACAAGCAACATAGTTATTTACATTGAATATTAATGTGACGAAAAAGGTTAGTGATGTACGCGACAAGAACTAGTCTGTATTCTTCTTCAGCTTTGTATGACGTTGTTATTAGCAGATCTGCGCCGGAAATTAATTACTGGCTGACATATAAACTCATTCATGACTCAGTTGTCTTGCATTCAGTTGTTTTCTGTTAACGATAATCACACTTAAAAATTACGTAAGTACAAATGAGACGGTATTGCCATTGTTGTGAAATGCACGTTACCAGTTTCAGCGACATAGATGATTGATTGATATTGTGTACTCTAAGTGAATTATTATTACATGTCAACTGATAAAATGTTGTTTAAATGTTAGTAGAGTTTAAGTACGGGGTCATCAGTCCCTAAACTTATAAACTACTTATGAACTAGCTTATACTAAAGACGGCACAAACATCCTCGCCCGAGGGGGGATTCGAACCCCCTACCGCAGCGGCCGTGCAGACCATGACTGGCACGCCGCAGACCGCTCGGCCACTGTGAATAGACACTTTTTTTTCCTGGTTCTAGCAGTTGGTGCACGTTTAAAAATCTGAAACAACGAATTACACATACAAGATTTGTGTTAAATCAGATCACGAGTTTAATGATACAATTAAAGATTTTTAATTAACATTTTTACTTTCATACACACTGTTATCTGTTGACTGTAAAACAATCACACACACACACACACACACACACTAAATCTTACAGGGCTCAATATTAGATCCTTTTAATTTTCTTGAGAACGAGAAAGACACTTACTTCCATAGATTAATGAGTTTGCTTCATAAACAGGCGCCTCACCTAACGCTGTGGGAAAATTTAATCAGTGACAGTCACGTCACATATGAGGAGTGACACATTCTTGTTTAAATACAGACACAAATTCACGTTTCACCAACCGACAGCCGAGTTTCATCTTTAGCTATACTATTTTCGATTGACAAAAATTAACATACTGGAGAATCATGCTTGACTGGTAGTAGATGTAAGATATTATTTACTTATTTTTAGTTCCACCCCCAAGAACCACAGACATTGCCGAGGTGGGGTGGCTTGCGTGCCTCAACGATACAGATAGCCGTACCGTAGGTGCAACCACAGCGGAGGGGTATCTGTGGAGAGGCCAGACAAACGTGTGGTTCCTGAAGAGGGGCAGCAGCCTTTTCAGTAGTTACAGGGGCAACAGTCTGGATGATTGACTGAGCTGGCCTTGTAATATCAGCTAATGTGGCTTTGCCACACAGCTACTGCGGACGGCTGAAAGCAAGGGGAAACTACAGCCGTTACCTTTCCAGAGGACATGCAGCTCTACTGTATGAACATATGATGATGGCATCCTCTCGGGTAAAATATTCCGGAGGTAAAATAGTCCCCCATTCGGATCTCCGGGCGGGGACTGCTCAGGAGGATGTGATCATCAGGAAAGACAATACTGGCATTCTACGGGTCGGAGCGTGGAATGTTAGATCCCTTAATAGAGTAGGAAAATTAGAAAATTTAAAATGGGAAATGGATAGGTTGAAATTAGATATAGTGGGGATTAGTGAAGTTCGGTGGCAGGATGAACAGGATTTCTGGTCAGGTGAGTACAGGATTATAAATTCAAAATCAATTGGGGGTATCACAGGAGTAGGATTGATAATGAATAAGAAAATAGGAATGCGGGTAAACTACTATGACCAGCACAGTGATCGCATTATCATTGTCAAGATAGATACGAAGCCAACACCGACAACAGTAGTACAGGTTTATATGCCAACAAGCTCTGCCGATGATGAGGAAATCGAAGAAATATATGAGGAGCTAAAGGAAATTATTCAGACAATTAAGGGAGAGGAAAACTTAATTGATATGGGTGACTGGAATTCGGTAGTAGGACAAGGAAGGGAATGGAGGATAGTAGGTGAATATGGTCTGGGCAAAAGGAATGAAAGAGGAAGCCGCCTGGTAGAATTTTGCACAGAACATAATTTAGTTATAACAAACACTTGGTTCAAGAATCACAAAAGAAGGTTGTATACGTGGAAGAGACCAGGAGACACCGGAAGATACCAGATAGATTTTATAATGGTAAGACATAGATTTCGGAACCAGGTTCTACAGTGTAGGACATACCCAGGGGCAGATACTGACTCTGACCATAACTTGTTGGTTATGAAGTGTAGGCTGAAACTAAAGAAACTACAAAAAGGTAGGAAAATAAAGAGATGGGACCTGGATAAATTGAAGGAACCTGAGGTTCTTAAGAATTTCAGAGGGAGCTTTAGGCAACAATTGACAGAAACAGTGGAAAATAAAACAGTAGAGGAGGAATGGGTAAAATTGAGAGATGAAATAGTGAAGGTAGCAGAGGACAAAATAGGTAGGAAGGAAAGATCTGCAAAAAATCCTTGGATATCACAGGAGATACTAAATTTAATCGATGAAAGGAGAAAATATAAAAATGCAGTAAATGAAACAGGCAAAATGGAGTACAGACGACTAAGAAATGAGATTGACAGGAAGTGCAAAATGGCTAAGCAGGAGTGGCTAGAAGGCAAATGCAAGGATGTAGAAGAATGTATAAATAGGGGAAAAATAGATACAGCCTACAGGAAAATAAAAGAAACATTTGGAGATAAGAAAAACAGCTCTATGAATATCAAGGACACTGATGGAAAACCAGTTCTCAGCAAAGAAGGGAAAGCTGAAAGGTGGAAAGAGTATATAGAGGGGCTCTACAAAGGAAGTGAACTTCGAGACAATATTGTAGGAAGGGAAGAGGATGTAGATGAAGATGAAATAGGAGATACTGTACTGAGAGAAGAATTTGACAGAGCCCTGAAAGACCTTAGTCGAAACAAGGCCCCTGGAGTAGATGATATTCCCTCAGAGCTACTGAAGTCTCTGGGAGAACCAGCCATGACAAAATTGTTTCAACTGGTGTGTAAGATGTATGAGACAGGTGAAATATCCTCTGACTTTAAGAAAAATGTTATAATCCCCATCCCTAAGAAAGCAGGTGCAGACAGGTGTGAAAACTACAGAACCATCAGTTTAATGAGTCATGGTTGCAAAATATTAACGCGAATTATCTACAGGAGAATGGAAAAGCTGGTAGAAGCTGACCTCGGGGAAGATCAGTTTGGGTTTAGGAGAAATGTAGGAACTCGGGAGGCAATACTCGCTTTACGGCTTATCCTAGAAGATAGATTAAGAAAAGGCAAACCTACATTTCTAGCTTTTGTAGATTTGGAGAAGGCTTTTGACAATGTTGATTGGAATAAACTCTTTCAACTTCTGAAGCAAGCAGGAGTAAAATATAGGGAGTGTAAGGTTATTTACAACTTGTACAAAAACCAGACAGCGGTTGTCAGAGTTGAAGGGCATGAAAGGGATGCAGTGGTTGGAAAGGGAGTAAGACAGGGTTGTAGCCTGTGTAGCCAATTTGTAAATTGAGCAAGCTATAAAGGAAAGCAAGGAGAAATTTGGAGAAGGAATTGAAGTTCAGGGGGAAGAATTAAAAACATTTCGTTTTGCCGACGACATTGTAATTCTGTCAGATACAGCAAAGGACCTGGAAGAGCAATTGAACGGAATGGACAGTGTGCTGAAAGGTGCATATAAGATGAACATTAACAAGAGCAAAACTAGGGTAATGGAGTGCAGTGTAAGAAAATCAGGTGATGCTGAAGGAATTAGATTGGGAAATGAGGCAATAAAGGAGGTAGATGAGTTTTGTTACTTGGGCAGTAAAATAACAAATGATGGTCGCAGTACAGAGGATATAAAATGCAGAATGGCAATGGGTAGAAAAGCGTTCTTGAAAAAGAGAAATTTGTTAACAGCGAATATTGATTTAAGTCTAAGGAAGTCCTTTCTGAAGGCATTTGTATGGAGTGTTGCCTTGTATGGGAGTGAGACGTGGACGATAAACAGTGCGGACAGGAAGAGGATTGAGGCTTTTGAAATATGGTGCTACAGAAGAATGCTGAAGATTAGGTGGGTGGATCACGTAACTAATGAGGAGGTACTGAACAGAATTGGGGAGAAAAGGAATTTCTGGCATACCTTGACTAAAAGAAGGGATAGATTGGTAGGACACATTCTTAGACATCAAGGAATTGTGAATTTAGTGTTGGAGGGAAGTGTATGGGGAAAAAATCGCAGGGGAAGACCAAGAGATGGATACAGTAAGCAGATTCAGACAGATGTGTGGTTGTCGCTCTTATGTGGAGATGAAGAGGCTTGCTCAGGATAGGGTATTGTGGAGAGCTGCAGCAAACCAGTCTCCGGACTGAAGACCACAACAACAACAACATTTTTTAGTTTTTGCAAAACGTCTTTCACATGACGCACTGGAAAACTGAAGCAAAATTACTTAATTACACTGCCTTTGTTATTAGTGAGTTCCGAGAGCTTGTTCAAATTATTCATCATTTCACTTTTGCTTGTGTACTTCAATTTGCTTGATTAATAGTCAACGATGAACTGTGCTATCAAGAGATTCTTCTTTTGGGAATTTGGTAACTCTGTATTCTTGGTGAACACTGAGCGTCTCGTTCGCTGTACTTTCTTCAGGAATCGTTATGTCTTCATGTTAGTTCTACCGAATAGCTTATGGTTCTACTTTCTTGCATGTTGTCACTTCTGTTCGCAAATGGAAGTGCTTCTTCATCAAGATAATTTATTCTGTCGTTCATAAAAATGTTTAGACTTCCATCCTTAGTAATACATATTTCAATGACGGCTCCAAGAATCTGTAAATATTTTCGAACATGGTCGACTTCTTCTAAGACAGTATTCCAGAAACACAAAAAGAAGTAAATAATTTATAACATGGGATTTATGAGCCTGCAGGCCTTTCGTAGCAGTAAATTATTATGATTTAAGTCTGGGTAGTACTTTTACGTGTGTTAAGGTATAATACTTCCTTCTCAGAGAGACTTCAGTACACATTACAAGAGGTGCATATGCCCAATTCTGTACGTTCGGGGTTGATACAGGTAGGTTCAGGAGAACTTGGGCACCCAAAAGAGATTAAATTGACATGTAGATATTTCGTACAGTAGGGTGAAAATAATAGTAACGAGTGGTCATGCCAGGAAACGGCAACATGGAGGCAAGTGCAGTAGCAGAAGAAGGGAGGGAAATAATGGGGCTGAAAAAGTCATACTGTTACCACAGTACTTTTTATTAAATTATTTAACCCCGCATTGGTAGCGCTCTAAAAATAAACGTAAGTTGTCGCGTGGATTACATATATATGTCATTTTATCAATTAAAAAAAGAGGCCACTCAGTTTTCAGATAGTTTTATTGGGTGCTTTATGTATTGCCCATAGTGATATTTATTAAAAACTATCAACAAAAAGTTAACACATATCTGAAAAATCAACGAACTTTTTACAGCAAGTCATAATTTTCAGCAAGATAATATCATTGGCTTTTATTTGCTTTCAAAAAATACACAGTTGTGTAAAAACAAAGCTAATCATTATTTTCTGAATAAGAAATACATACGATTTTGGGATCATCGGGGCAAACCAATTTTTCACACACGTAACACACTTTTCTTGTGCATCTATTTCTTGATCCTCTACAGTCATAGCATCGACCCACATATCTCCACTGTTTCATTCGCGAAGTCGCTTCTGGACTTACAGATTTATTCGACTTTTCACAGGTCGATTACACACGTAATCCACGCGACCACTGCAGGTTTAATTTAAAAAGAGCGTTCTTCTTGGCATGCGATAAACGTTCGGAGAGCAAACGTACTTCGAATTGCTATGAATCTGTAAGAATTACCATACTTTCGCAAAATCTGTAGATTTTTCTTTTGAACTTCATCTACACAGTTGTATTTGTCGTAAACGGCTCTAACGATTTTCATGAAATTTTGTCTTTACATTGTTGTTTTCTTTTGAAGTAGTTCACTTACATATTTATATTTTACGTTTCCAAAATTATATATATATGACAAAAACTCAATATCGTGTTTTTCGCATCATAGAAGATATGTTAGCCTCGAAATCGCGTTGAGTAGCACTATGTACCACTATATAATAGAAAGAAAATTCCCTAGCAGCGCTCGATCACCCTATATTAACAATATTAAATGTCTTCTAAGAATTACGGAATGTTTTGCCACAGAGTTTTTTGTATTAGACTCTAATGATGTTTTAATACTTTTGATATGTCAGTTACAGTAACAACTGTATTGCATTAAGACCTTAACAACGTGTTTCCTTTCTTTTGCAATATTGTGGTGTTAATTTGCATCTCGTATGACTGCCACGAAGAGCAGTTTCCTCTAGTAGTCGGAAGTGGATCGATTTTTTTAATGGTAGTACATAAATGTCTCTGGGTTGTGGATACGGAGAAGAATCGTTGGTTTGAAATGGAGAGATAAATGCAGTTTCAGGTTGGAGAGAACGGTGGTCGGAAAAAAACACCAAGTGAAGCTAACAGGTGTTTGGCAGCATCAAGGTAAATTGCAGCAAAATGAGCAAAATGGGAGTACTCTAGTTTCCTCAATATTGAATAAGACTGTTAATTGTCATTATCATTTTGAGGGAAACACGCGATTTTTTTCACTCGCTGACAGTTGAGACAGCACACTTTTGAAACAATGTAATGATACAAGGAAACTCGCTAGGTACAGATGCACGCTAGCAGGCACAAACGGACAGTTTATGTTTACCGGGTGAGGAGGTGAGTGGCGTAGGGAGGGGGGAGGGGCAGGGGGGGCAGCCGGATGTGCCTAATTTGTGACTATTTCTGTCGTGGCAACATGATGCTTTCATTGGACCTCCACCGTATCTCCGGGCTCCACTGACGTATTGCAGTTAAAAAGACTGTACGGATCTTACAGCGCTGCATCACCGCGCCGTGCATCAATTCGAGTGCATCATGACTGAAAAGATATAGTCAGAGTAACATCGTATTTTTACAGGAATTCTCATTACACTATGCATCGGCCATTTCCATAGGCACGTTCTTATCGCATAATATCTCATCTCATGTGGTTATCAAATAGAAACACAATTAATGCACCAACTTATCAAACTTGAGTAAGATGTACTGGTTCGACAGGAGAATAGTTTATAGAAGAGCGTTGTTTTAAATGCCCATTGAGCATCCAGGTTTAGTTTTTCGTGGTTTCTCTAAGCCTGAGAGGTCACTGCTTGAATGACCGCCATAGTCTTTGCTTAAAATGTTAATGTTCTTTTTTATTTTGCGTGTTGGCTCAATATCGCTGTTTGCGCGAATTGCTAAGGACCTAAACAACGAAAAGCGTTAAGTCATCTATATGAGCACTAATAGAAATCCGTTACACTTCATTTACAGGATAAATCCGTGAAATCTGCAGGCCGTAAATTCAACTAAATAGCTAGGAATTACAGTTTAAATGAAGTGCACTTTGGTGAGTAATTTCCAGTGGTTGTCTAGACAATTTTACCAATTGTTGTCACAGTAGTGCATAGGCAGCCAACTTTGTCGCCCCATGTGTCTGAATTACTGCCTACCCTCAACCCATTTCATTAGGTACAAAATTTGTACTCTATCATGAATGACCCACAATTCGTAATCCTCGAGTGGAAAGGTAAGGAAAATAATTTTCCTCATTCTAGAAAGGAGATGCAACTAAACACAAGCTTGCATGTGTATCTGGATGTTGCAAATTAGGCATTTTGTATTCCGGTAGGGGAAAAAAAAATAGCCACGCAGAGAGACTAACAGTTCATATTAGAAAAAAACAAAATAAAATAAAGTATTAAAAATTATAATCAGTTTAATGAGAATTGCATCGTATCGCACGGTCAGTAAGCCCTCTAAATATCACCCACAGATGAATAGACCAGCTGTTAAAAAGATATGCCATGAATCATCCGGAGGTGAATAGGGAAGCTGTTAAAAATATGGTAACTATCTTCCCGGGGGGGGGGGGATAGAAAAGAAAGAAAAAGACAGGCAGTTAGTAACTAGAAAGAAAGGAAAAACAAATGTTTGGAATAATAAGTTTTTGCCTAACTGCCATTACGATCAAAAGATCGGTTATTATAATAACGAATGTGTTGATCTGGGGCCATGGGCACTCTGTGTCGACCTGATAAATGGCAGAAAGAACCCGATGGAAAGTGCTGCAGTGGTGGAAAAATTCAGCTTCCCACTATCGTGAACCACTGTTTAGTCTTCTCACCCGACAGCATACAGTTTCCTTGGATTTCAGTCTTCGGTTCGACAGTATAATGGTTGTTTTCAAATGGTCTCCCTTTGGAGCCAGAGAGATGAAAGACATAATTTTATTGCTAAGAAAGTTGTTAACAATGGAGGATGTTATTAGTTTGTTGATAAATTAAATTGAGGGAAGTGTTTGGAGTAAAATTGCGGAGGGAGACCGAGAGACGAATACAGCAAATATGTTCAAAAGGATGTAGGATGCCGTTCTTATTCAGAGATTAAGAGGCTTGCGCAAGACAGGGTAGTGTGGAGATCTGCATCAAACCAGTCTTTCGACTGAAGACCTACAACATCAATAAATTCTCAGTTAAAAAATAAACTATATTTTTTTATCAGTATGCCATTAATCTGATTGTTAATAAAAAAGAATGGGCTTCTTTTATGTCAAGGGAAAGGGTAAACAACTAGTATTAGCAATAATAATAATTAATAGTAATAACCGGAGCAAAGACATCGTAGACACTCCCGTCGAAGGTTCGAGTCCTCCCTCGGGCCTGTTGTTGATAAGTTAGTTTAAGTAGTTTGTACGTCTAGGAATTGATGTCCTTATAAGTTGGTCCAATAGGAGTACAAAAATTTTAATATTCGAACGTCATCGATAAACCTGAAGGAACATGATCCCATTAAAAATGCTCTACCAACAATTATCTACTGACTCGATTAAATTTGAGTCGATTTGTTGTCCTGAAGGGCTGTCACAGATGAAAGGAACCCATTTGTCCTGTCTGAAGTCTAAGCGACAAACGTATAACTTGACATTTGTGTAATGTGATATTTCTCTAAACATAGGATAAGAATTTTATTTCATATTAAGCACTCCGACATATTTACGCGGTCAATACTGACCCTTGCGTTTGAATTTGTGTTTTTGTGTGTGCTGACATTTCCACCAAGACGAAGGAGAAAATTTCGAAACAATTTCCCTTCTGAAACGCGTTCATGCTACTCTCTAGATCATGATTTAAGTCCATGAAAGCACAAGCTTACTTTACTTGATCACGTTGCGAACTTAACTTGGCAGACGATTCTGTCATTTAGTAAGCATAATTGTTATTTGTTAGTTTGTTATAGGTTGCAATGATTGTAAGTGAAGGACATAAGGACTTTAATGAATTTGCTGCCTTTATACCGCTCCTTGAATAACATCGTTTAGCTAACATCATTTATTGTTTATTTTCATTTATTACTTAACTTCGTAACAGACTTCTGTTTTTACTGTTATTAGATGATGAAGTTGACTGGATTCTTCTGCATGTATGTCGGTTGAGGCGGTGCGGTGGCTTCCGCAATTGATTTGAATTTCGGAGGGCTTCGGTTTGAATCCTTATGCAGCCATCCAGGTGTATTTTCTTCCTGAATTTCCTCAATCACTCAATGCATTCCTCCGAGAATGACACGGTTGATTTCCTTACCGCTCCTCCACCCATCCTTAGATTGGCCTCTATCTTTGACACCACCATCGTCGACGGAACATTAAACCCTAAAATTCCTTCCCTACTTTCATTATATGATCTGATGCATATTGACGTAGCCTTTTCTTACAAAAGTAATAAGTTTCAATTTGGCGTTGTCAGTAGCAAACATAGGTTATAAATTCATAAAACGAAAATAAATATTGTGACGTAGACAGTATTACTGGAAAAAAATATCATGTTTAAAGTCAAATAATTGGAAAATTTTTGATTAATTTGCAAGTTTGTTTTCTGATCTTTCTGTGTTTGTAAAGGGCTTTCCCAGAAAGACACGAAATCTTAGAGGCCGTCTTCCTTTTGGGTCCACAAGCAAAATCTTGTGTTCTTTTCTCTTTCTTTCAAATTCATTTTGTGCATTTTATTTAATGTATTTATACATCTTGTATAACATTTTTTGTTACATGATTCGTTTACTTTATATAGCTTAACTATCAGAACTTTTTCTCGAATAAGGAAATACGTTTTTTTGCTGTGATTGTCTTTAGTGACTTTTAAATGTTTTTAGAACCATGATATTTACAGTTACCACCATGTGCACCGCTTCCAGTCCTTGCAACTGTGCACTGAAGAACTCTTCTCATGGGCAAAATTAGTTTGTCGTTATAAATAAAATGACCAGTTAGTAATTACCACGTAAAGCAATAATAACGTTCAGTTATAATGTGAAATATAAAGAACCAATCGCTTCAGAAGCTTCATCGACGCATCATGCACTTGATATAGCATCGTGATCCACAACAGATGATAGTACTTGTTCAAATGTTTGTAATTCTATCGTACCAAACTGCGTGGTCATCAGTCCGTAGCTTGCAAACTAATTAAACCTAGGTAAACTAACAAGGACAACACACACACCCACGCCCCAGGGAGGACTCGAACCTCCACGGCGAGCAACCGCGCGCTCCGCAGCGAAACGCTTTAGACCGCTCGGCTACTCCACCGCGGCGTTAATACTTGCACGATGAAAAGATTGACACTCACAATCGTCGACATGCTGTTTCTACCAAGATGTTATGGTAGAGATACAGTAAAATACACTCGATTGAGGATCATTTCTTCGAAACTAAATAAATGAAAGAGAAACCGTTTTTCATCAAATGAGATTTATGTTGTCACCTACACAGATACTTTTGAGTATTTGAATTTTTACGTGAGTACTGTATCTCAATGACACCTATAAAGTGTTGTAAGGAAATGAATTACGATTTAATTCTTTCATATTGAGTCCGTCTGCTTCTTACCTCTCTGGCCATTGTCTTCCACCCTACTCTCTATCAGTTTTAGTTTTGTTTTCAGCAGCTCAATCCTTATGAATTCACATCTCCTGAACTATGTGTCCAACAATAATATAATTTTCCAGATTCGTAGAGTCGAATATTAAAACACTGCCTGTGAATGGAGTTGGTAGTAAAGGCGTAATAAATTACAAAATATGCGTGATCGAACGGATTTTCATACATTTAATTATTTTCAGGTCAAAGTGCGCCTCGGTTGCACAGTGGTAGAGTGCCAGACTACAGATCCGAAGGTCGCGGGCTCGATCCCCGCCAGGTCCTAGGATTTTTATCTGTCACTTTCCACATCTTTCACCTATAACTGGCTGGGTAAGTCAGTTCGAAGGTCGGAGGAAGGCAACGGCATACTACCTCCAAACAGGACCATGTCTAGTAAAGCACTGTGGTGTTCAAACCAATCTTCGGATTATTGACTGCTTTACCTTTTTACCTTATCTCCTGAAGTATGTGTCATACAGCGAAATAATTTCTAAAGTACATAAGTGCGTACTGCCTGCAAAATATATGATGAATAGAGTTGGCAGTAAAGACGTAATAAATTGAAACTCTTTGCTTGAGGGGAATTTGTTTCATAATCCTATTTGTTTATGACCTCATATCTCGTGATCTATGTGTCATACTATGATATAATTACGAAGTTACATCCAGTGAAAAATGTGTATACTGTCTGTAAAATGTCTCGCAATTGCAGTTAGTAGTGTGGAAGTAATTAATTATAACATAATACCGAATGTCGTAGTTGAACTTCAAGAACAGCGGAAATATTGTAAGCGAAAAACTCTTTTCCTTCAGTCATCTTGTTGGGAGTGTCAGCGAGAAAAAGTTTCGTGGAGGACTGAAATTAAGTTTGAAGTTTTGTTGTAAGTCCCAAAGTGTTATAATTCATAAACAGTGAATGAAGTTTTACATGAATGAATTGAATAACAAAAACCTTACGCAATGTTGTAAATTAAATTGTTATTATCAAATTTGTCCTCTTACATCTTTACATTATTCGTTTAGGACAACTTTGAATCATGCATCATCAGGAGTTTCAAAGTACTTTAGCAAAGCAGACACATTTTTTCACTTTTTTTTATTATTTTCGAAGCAGGGTGCTTGTTAGTATTGTTGGATGGACTTATTTCTTTTTTCTCTTTCTGCTGGAAGAATCTGAGAGTCGTTATGTAGTATTCGTGCCATCGTTTAAAAAAAATCTAAGACAGGATAAAGTCTAGCAAACCCGAAGAAAATTGATTACATCTTGTATACAATTCTGCCTTAAATCAGTTGTAGAAAATGACGCTTTCTTTTCTTTGATATTTAGTATAGATCATTATGCATAAATTTCATTACTTGTCTAGAATAAAAAATCTTTCTGGCTGTGGTTCTGAAATAGAATGTAGAATCGTTTTGCCACATTTTATGGCAAACTTTAATGACAGTAGGATTGTCTTCTTTCATTATATCTTGAAACTGCTTTGCACGGTTTTATTTAATCTATGTCTAATTAGTAGTTCATTCTCCTTTGCAGACTTGTACTTCTACTTTCATTAAATCCATTTTAGAAATGGAACAGCTAGCTTCATCTGGTGTCATGTCTAATACATTATAATGGAAAAGGATGGCACAAACTTACACGGCTGAAAGTACACGATAATAGAAGAAAGATGTCCCAGTAAACATAGGTTCGCAAACGAGGCGTTTGAGAGATAATTACGAATGTACGGTTCCAACCCGCCACTGACGTCATTGTAAATATTGTCCTGGTTAGTGGACATTAATTCGAAATTTAGACTTTACTATTAAGATTTACATCCCATTTAGTTCACATTTTACCTGTTAAAGAAGGTGTTCGAAGTGTCTTCCTTGCATCTGTGCTCGTCTCTGCATTGAATTTTGAATTCTTTCGAAAACCCTGGATAATTTCGGAATTCTTGACAAACGTGGACAACACTCCGCTCCAGTTCTTCAACCGTGTTAACGGGTGTGCTGTATACTTCGCTTTTTGATTTAGATCAGGTGACATTCGAGGCCAAAGTACAGGTCCACCTCGAACTATCCGTCTTTGGCCGTATCTACGTGTTAGATGACGTCTCACAGCAGCATCAAAATGTGCTGGAGCTCCATCATGCATGTAGCACATGCTCTGACATTGCTGATGGGGGACGTTGTCAAGGAATCCTGGAAGATTCAAATTAATGTGTAGTAACGAGGACAATATTTACAATGACGCCACTGGCGATTTGGAACCATACTTTCGTAATTATCTCACAAACGCCTCGATTGCGGGCCCATGGACATTTTTGCTTCTGTTATCGAGTACTTTCAACAGTGTAAGTTTGCGCCATCCTTTTCGATTTACAGACTCACACACAAGCATATATTGCTGTTCGTTAGTCTCGCTAAAACTCAAGAACGGCTGAACCGATTTGGTTAATTTTAGTCTTGAAATATTAGTATAAGACCACGGAAGGTTTAAACGGTGATAAAATATGGAAAAGTTGTCCAGAAAAGAGGAAAATCGGGAAAAACTGAAACAGCTTTTTCCAGTGAGCTATCAATACCGTTCGTCTAATTGCGATAAAATAAAGTACATTGATATTGAAAGCAAGAGGAAGGCTCGCATCAAATAAAAAATTGGAAAAGTGACTCGGTAGGTAGGAAAATTTAGGAAAAACCGAAGCGATTTTTTTCTGTGAATGAAAATCAATTGCCACATGGTTGAAAGGGCATCACTCGGTACTTCGCACGACGGAGAGGGGTAATTCTTTTTTTGATTTGTTCATTATGGTTTTGGAAACGTTTTCAGTAAAAAAAATAGGGAAAATTAAAAAGAAAACTCGCAAAATTCGAAAAAGTTCTTTTTTCAATGTGTTTCTAAATGTACTCAACACTATAAGTTGAGAACCGTTCATCTGATTGCGATAAAACTTTGATTATTTGACGTTCAACGGAAGATGAACCTTCTTATGAACTAAAAATTTGGGAAAGTTACCCGCAAAATTTGAAAATTCGCGAGAAACTGAACGAGCTTTATTGAATGGGATATCAATATCATTCGTCTGGTTGCGATAAAATTTTACACATTCCACGTTCAAAACGAGAGGAAGGTTTGAGTGAAGTCAAAGTTTGGAATAGTTGGCCAGAAAGCATTTACGGGTCGACTAGATGACCCGGCGAACTTCGTATCACTTACTTCTTAATATAAACCATATTAATTTAAATCTTATGTATTTTATAGACTAAACACATATGATTTAAATTAATATGGTTTATTAAGAGGTAAGTGATACGAAGTTCACCGGGTCATCTAGTATATATATATATATATATATATATATATATATATATATACCAATTTTTTCTTGTCCTCAGTGACTCAGGTGAAACGTTTTATGACTGTGAGATCTGAAGGCAAATAAGCTCTCACAAACTTTTCCCTTACATGGTGGCTTTCTCTGCATTTATATACTTAACTACAATAGTTAGTTCCTTTGATTCCTTCCAGTTCTGTCACCTGCTAAGGATAACGTATGCTTTGACAAGCCGGATACACCTTTGAAAGTGGAAGCACAAATATGCTTTACTATTCCTTTTTCTAATGTTGTACTTAACTGTCACTGGTTTCTTTGTTTTTGGGTTCTGGGGTCTACTTACCTGCTCTCTTGTGAATAAGTACTAAGAAATTTTTAACAGAAAATGCATCTTGATATACTTTATTTGCTGATGTCGCATGATGTTAAAGGTAGGAAATATTTTCATTGCTGGATTCAGCAGCTTTCCATTCTTTCACTCCTATAGCGTTTGGCATTTGACAACAAAACCTCAAGTCTATCCGTGTATTTGACGCTAGTTTCTTTTTAACATATTTTTGCTTTGCGTTTCTTGAGTTGGCATTCTTTTTCACCAGAACTTTCTTTCATCTGTATGCTGTTATAAAAATCGAAAACATCATCATTCACTCTACTTCCACTTGAAACACGTATTTCATTGATGCAGACATGAGAGTCAAGTGAATTACGTGTATAAAAGTAAGCTACAGTTGTTCTTATGACCATGAAGTCTGGTTGCAAAAATATTTCTGTTAGTAAATACTTAAAGCAATCAGTATACCCCATTATTGTTAACTGCGTTCTGCGAAAATAGAGCCGAACCACTATTATTTAGCAATTAAATTGCATTTTTAAAACTTTTACTACAACCGTAAGAATGCCTATATCGTGTTTTGCTAAAATCTTGTTATTTTGAATATGCAAACACACAGCAGTAGTCAAAACTTGTGTCAGGAGATGATATAATAAGGCAGCGTTATGTCATTACCATGCCTACTTCGTTTTAAATTTTTCTAAATACATCGTGTTTTGAAAACACCCTCTTCAGTGGTAGCCACTGTTTTTCAAAGGCTTAATTTTCTTCATTACGCCTTAAATATGTGAGATTTAGCTTAGTTTTTCAACGAATTAAATATGTATGATAATTTTGTGTGATTACTTACAAGTAAAAAGTTACTCCATCTGCTGTTAAGATATGGACCATACTTTACATCTGCATATTCTTGAGTTTTGACTTTGGTCATGGTAAAAATGTCACTGTATCGTCATAATTTGGATACAGATTATTGTATCGGACACTTTTCCTCATTTGTTCCTTCTTAAAGTAACAACTCAAGTGTTTTCGTTTCAGTATGTGATCTGATTTATATTTAGAACTAAATCTATCCCAGTCTGCAAATACAATATCTATTGTTGATGTTTATCAAACGCATCTGTCTGCACACAAGGGAGGATCGGAAAGTAACGCATTATATTGATTTATTTATTTGGTTGCCTGAAATTGCAGCTGGAGTTCTGAAATTTCAAAACAGCGTAGTTTTTGCAATCGAGGATGTTTCGTTTTCATGTGCAACCCTAGCGAGAAAGGCGTCAGCTGCGGAACACAAGCGTCGCGGATGTTACTATTGTCAACTTGTTAAGAATTTCGAGGTGTATTTTGTTGTGGTCCATTGGGCAGAAAATGAGTAAAATGCAATAATTTTTCTCAAAGCCAATTGTGAACCAGCTCCTCATTAAGAAATACGGCTTCTCTCTACTAAGTATTAATATTATTTTGTTGACTCCGTCTTTGGTGAATACTACCTTGCTATTCATTTTCTCTTCTATTCTACTCCCCAATTCTCTCACCTATGTGATTATCACGCGAAAGTTGAGTTGGCTGTAGTATCTTGCTGCAGTCAGCTTCAAATGCTGATCATCCAAATTTTATCACTAGTGTTCGTCGCAAAGTGTGTCAAATTTTCTCCAGGATTTCCCATTTGAGTTCTCTAAGCAGCTCTGTCATACTCGCTTCTCGATAAAACCTACCAATAAAAATCTAGTTGTCCAATTCAGACTTTCTCTGTATCTTACTTTAATCCGTCTTTGGACGGATTCCAAATCCCTGTGCAGTAATGAAGGATAGAGGCAACAAGTGTCCTACATGCATTCTTCTTTAGAGATGAACCACACGTTCCAAAATTTCTTTGAATAATGCAAGGTCAATCATTCGCCTTCCTTTTCACTTTTCTTGATCGCCCATTGCATATTATGTTGTCCAATTATACAGCTAGATATTTAAGCAGCATCAAACAGCACACTGGTCATTATTAATTAGTACATTATGAGTTTGTTTTTCGTACTGCTCTGAATTAACTTACACTTATTTACAGTTAGAATAAGTTTTCATCATCACATCAACTAGAAATTTTACTCAAGTCATCATACATCCTCCTGTAGTCACTCAACACCAACACCTGCTCGAACCCATAGTATCGTCAGTAAACAGTGACTACTTACCCTATCTATCAGGGTCTCTTTGCGTACGTATCAAAATTAGTTTTATTTTGCCTCAAACGTTACTTTCTATGACATGTTAACGAGATGCCGAAATTTTAGCACTTCCAGCAAAAAGATATCTAATTTCGTTTTCGAGATATTGGACTTTATATCTGCTAGACAGTCACTGACTCCCTAGAGTGCTGTCACCTTAGGAAGGATACCTCCACCCCCCTCCCACTATTCTTGTCCCCAACTGCACTAAATAGTCTGCACAATTAGTGGCCAAGAAATACTGCGCGCAGTACCTTCTAACACTAGTGCAAATAAAAATAATTCTTTACTCCTCTACTGCAGATTCCTCCATGCGGCATTATTAGTCCATCAACAGGGGGAAATATCTAGAGCTATTTGGGAGTATTCGACGTCTGATCAGGGTTCGGAAATCGTGGCTCTCAATTGGTGCAATGAGTGAGGCTGAGTTAAGGAACTTCCATAGATTTTTGATTACACCTTTCGCCTCGGTGGCCTCCAAATGGAGATCTATTACCCTTTACTATCACCTTTGAAAGTATTAAAACATTGCGCAAGTACATCGTACATCTTGCAAGTTCTTGTAGGGAATTAGTAGCTGTTATGTATTTCATCAAAGTTTTGAAAGTTCCGCAGATGTTACTATTATAGGGTGCTAATGTATGTAGATCGTTCTTCCAACCTGCAGGTTGATGGTTTGCTGTGTTTCAATTAACTCAAGGCGTCCCACATTCTCCTCCACTTGAACAAATATCTGTACGTCACATAATCACTGCATTGGACTAACTAATTACGAAATACAAGGGTGTTAAAAATAACAGCTTTTAACCAATAATATCAGTTTATTTGTACGTGTACAGTTAGTCATATAGTGATGTGTAGATTGATGTACACACATTTATAACGTCCTAAAATGGCTATCGAATAAACCACCTATGTGTTGAGAATTAATTTAGGATAAAAGGTATATGAAGTAAAAACCATACATTGTCATGCGATTACAATATTGATACAAAAGTAGTTTCACAAATTGATTCTAAAAATTGAAATTGTTTTAGCTATTCTGAATAGAAAATCAATTTATTACTAAATTTCTCTGTTTTAACGAAGTAAGTGTTCTACGATACGGAAGAGAGCTTTCCATAAATATGCAAAGATCTGAAGGTTGCAGTGAAGGGACAGTGTTTTATACATATGTGATTTGTTTGATGATGCGGCCAGGAAGCAGTGCACTGGAAATAAGTCACAAGAAAAACATTAATTTTATAAGTACCACTTCTCGTTAAAAAAAGAATTTTTCAACACAAATGTCCTACATTTAGTTAAGTTTCTAAACTGTTGGTTCACTCTAAAATCAGTGCATTTGTGAATATAATTATGCCCATTAAGACACATAAATTAGCTGCAGTGGTTTCGGAGAGTCGTCGATGAGTGTTGTCATCACATTCCGTACGTAGCAGACGGTTTGCTCGGGTCCCAATTTTTCTGTAACAATAATTCATAGCGGTATGTGAGGTGTTCTTTCACTTTAAATTAAATCTACTTATACAAATAAGAAATTAGCATAATTAGCAACTAGTACAAGTGAAGTTTCCGAAGCCAAGTGTAACTAGGTTAAATATTACGTGTAACACACAAATAGCGTCAGTGAATAAAAAGCAGATCAAGTGCGAGCAGAGAAACTGGGCCAAAATCAAGGGCCAGTTTACGACTCAAGGCCAGGCAATCGCTGGAGACACCAAGTGGTGAGGGGCGTATTGTTAATAAGAGAACATGAATTTAGATGCAGCATTTTGTATTTGTAGCCCTCTCACTTCCCATGGAAATGAAGTAGTTTGTAAATGATAGAATTAAAGAGAACCAGAAATTTTATATTTTCAATCTTACCACTCAATGTCGTTGTCCTTAAAGGGCTCAGAAATTAGCTTCACAGTTCCACAGATCTGATGACTGAGAGATCAGTTGAAACCGGTCATTTTGTACGCAAAAAAAAGCGACCTTGGAAAAACAGTTCCACAGAAAATTATCTGTTCATCATATAATATTATGGGATGAATAAGATCCAGAAATCTTATGCTTGAAAATTCATCCTGCATACGTTTGTGCTAGGTAAACGAAAAAAGTGGTTGGTTAACTGATCAGAAATTTTCACATGCCGATAGATTTTCGTGGATATGCTGTAATACTAAAGGGATGTGTTGGTCGAAAGATTTATTCTTTCAATGTTTCAGAATGAGATCTGCTGGAAACTCGCAACAAATTTCACACATAATATCAAACCTTTACGAAAGTTTCTCTCGTTGATATCACCGCAAGAAATAAAGAGAGAAAAAAAAATTCCGCTTACAACATTGACGCTGTGCATGCAGTATAACTGCTCCATCACACATTTTAATTTATTGCTTTGATACTAATAACTGTATTCGTGACACATTATGCACACGGTATTCACATGTAATTCAAATATAAAAATGCGTCAGTTGAAACACGCAGAAGGGAGTACAGGCGGCTGAAAAATGAGGTTTACAGGAAGGGCAGATTGACTAAGCAGGAGTGGCAAACACAAGTTGCTAGACGAATTTATCAACAGGGCAAGAATAGATACCACCTCAGAAAAAAAATGGCTGCACGAATATCAAGAGCTGAGATGGAGAATAAGTACTAAGCAAAAACGGGAAAGCTGAAACGTGGAAGGAACTTCATTTACGTATATCACTGAATGTGCCTACCAAATTGTATCATTGTATGACACACACACACAGTTTAGGAGATGTGCCGCATGAACTCTGTGATGTCTGAAAAGCTGCATCATATATGACCGATTATTTCCGCGGCCAACTCATTTCCACAAAACTTTGTTTCTTTATATTTTTCGGGTTTTTAAAACTGGAGCACAGTTGCTACAGATATTTCGATTACAGTTCAAACGAACTTCTTTTTGCCAGCCGCGGTGGTCGCGGGGACTGAGGCGCTCCAGTCACGGTCTGCACGGCCACTACGGTCGGGGGTTCTAATCCCCCCTCGGGCATGGATATTCGTGCTGTCCTAGTTCGTAAGTAGTTGATAAGTAGTTTGTAAGTTTAGGGACTGATGACCCCGTAGTTAAGTCCCATAAGCTTAACAAACATTTGAACTTCTTTTTCTGGAGAAATAACTCCTCCCCCCCCCCCCACGCTGAAGAAACCTGTGCCCTCCTCCCCTCCCCTTCCATAGGCACATAGGCATAAATTATCTAACAACTGTGCAAGATGTTTTAATTATTCCCTTTTTGTACAAAATTCGCAACCTATTACGCAGGCCGTATCAATATTCTACTGTTTGTACCTACAAAATTCTCTTGATATACAATACGTGATTCAGGAGATACAACAAGGACTTAGGAGCTTGAAACATTGTCGCATGATTCATGAGGGTTTATCACTTAACTAGTTGTTCTATTTGCATCCCATTTATCACACTGACAAACGAGGGGCATTATTAAAAAGAGGAGGATGAGGAGGGTGAAGGAGAATGAACAATGATTTTTTATGACAACAGCTTTTTCTCCCTTTTCCTTCGTTCCTTTCGTTCTAAACAGCAACGCAAGTCAGGTTATTAATTTGATTTATACATACGTATCTGACTCGTGCTACATTGAATACAAGCTGCAGCAACAAACGGAAACTTTTTGATCAGCAATTTTCAATCATTGTTTAAAAAGAAATGTAGAAGTAGTACAAATATTTAAGGGGAATCAGACTTCTGAATGCTTCTTATCAGATGAACATCAAAATAACTTTTGAAAGGCCTCGTTACATAACTAATTAATTTTTATTAAAACAGCAAGAGGACCGCTGCAAACAGGACACTGTGTGCACGCATTGTTATGCTGAAATGAATTATTAAAAAAACTGAATTTGAAAACACATCTGGCTATTAACGACTATGGAAAAGCATATCATAGCACCAAAAGGAGAAGCCATGGTCAGCAATCAAGGAAAGTGTTTTCTCGAAGTACCAAATCAAAATGTTCAAATGCTTGTAAAGCTTATGGAACTGCGGTGTCATCCGTCCCTAAACTTACAAACTATTTGTGAACTAACTTATAGTAAAACATCCATGCCCGAGAGGCGATTCGGATCCCCGACGAGGAACAGCCTCGCACATCGCAGCTTAGCGTCTCAATGCGCTCGGCCGCTCCGTCGCGGCTCAAAGTACCATCTGAAAACGTGTCAAGCTTTAAAGAAGGAAGATTAGTGTTTAAAGTGCTATCGACAGTGTGATCAACAGAGACGGAGTACAAGATCGTATTGTGTGTGTTAGGGATGAGGAAGGAAACTGGCTGTACCCTTTGAAAGAAAACACAGCTTTATTTTCCTAGAGTGACTGTAGGGAAACGACGAGAAACTTAATTCTGGATGGCCTGAGGCGGATTCGAACCGCCGTCCTTCCGAAAGCGAGTCCATTGTCTTATCATCGCGCCACCTCATTCGGTGTGTTACGGTGGATATAAAAACACCAAACTAAGAATAGTCATTGGGAGCCAGCTGATACCAGACATGGACATGAGCCTTGTAATAAGGTAGAGTTGTAATATATTTACACTGTACTTAACGACATTCGCTGACTCTAGAGTACAATAATTAGGACAGATACATACAGCTCTTTTTGCCCACGACCAAGTGATAATACAATACACTCAAGACACACTACGAATTTCGATGCGTGAACAGTATAAGCGTTAACTAAAACCTGAAAATTTCGACAACGAAAACGTAACCAATGGCCTGTTTAGGAAAATACTCCATCAGGTCCAAGGTAACAATCCTATCTAGAATATGTAAGATCTGACGTAATTTCTGTGGAAGACAAAATAACTCCAGGCAAATGGCAAGGTTTCGTTTCAATCAGCCCGGACGATTTTCTTCCTCATTCCTGACGAAATAGCCGAGTTTGTCTCTATTATAGTCACCACGATGTCGAAGGATCGTTAACCCCAGCTGCGCAGTAGTAGCCGAGCGGTCTGGAGTGCCATGTTGCGGATCGCGCGGTCTCTCGGGTCGGAGGTTTAGCAGAAATTAGTTCATAAGTAGTTTGTATGTGTAGGGACTGAGGCCCCCACACTTAAGTCTCATAAGCTTTACAAACATTTGAACATTCGTTAAGCCCGTATGTTCCTTCCTTCCTTGTGTGTAAGAGAAAAACATAAAAGGGTAAATTAATACTTATTATTTTTTACTTGGCATGTTAAAAAGATTACTACAGAGTGAAACGAAAAGAGAAATCAAAATGAAATTTTACAAAGTCAGGGGACTACCTACAATGTATGGACAATGAAACTGGACATTAAGATCAAAAGATCTTAGAGAACTTAAGACACCAAAGAAAAAGGTTTCTTAAAGCAGTGAAAGACTGTACAGAAAACACACGATAAGAAACGAGGAAGTAAAGAAAGAACTGTTAAAGCTATTTTCTGAAAAAGTACGTAACAAAAGAAGGATTGGAAAGTTCATGTATTGCTTATGTTAGCGAATTCACCTAGAAGCGATGAACACTATCCTATCGGAAGAAGAAGTGCAGGAAGGTTGAAGAAGTGATGTACCGCCAGAAAAGTTCATGAATCATAATCCTGGATTGACAGAAGAAGAAGTGATTCAAAAGTATATCCAGTAGGAAGTGATAGAAGAACAGAGTCTAGGTACGTAACGTTTACTAAACTTCGCTTCAAAGCGTGTTTACTGGTTGGCAATGTCCATTTGAATCGTCTCGGAGCATCTCATAACAGGGGACGATAATGGACCCAAGGGGAATTATGGGGACTGGATGGGGAATAAGATTATTTTTCAATTACGGGAATTGTCACAGTAGCGTAATGAAGTCTACCATTTCTTGTTTCCGTATATTTAGGCTATCAGGAACTTGGAACTATTAGAGAGGTTCCTGAAAGACGTTCTTTTGTTCCTTGTACACAGACTTATGTAACAGGGTGCAACGTGGCCCTAAGCAATGCAGAGCGACGAAGAATTTGATACCACCGTCGCGTCTCTAGAATCACCTTCAAGGTTTTATCAGCGAGTAGTGGTGTCCCAGCTTACCTGTTAATAGGAAGTATGTGGGTCATGCAGGTCAACCTTGTGACTGTGCTCTTCCTTATAGGTTACTGTCTTGTGGTGTGACTCTTTCCATCCGCTTTCCTTTGACTTGTGGTGTGACTCTTTCCATCCGCTCTCCTTTGACTTGTGATGCGGCCCTTTCGATCCGCTTTCCTTTGACTTGTGGCGCGACTCTTTCCATCCGATCTCCTTACTCTTTGATTCGGAACTCGATTTCGAGTCGCTTCCTGAAGAGCTCAAATCGCAGTCTGACTTTTTCCCCCCGGTTTTCTTTCCAGACAATTCTTTTGAATCACAGTCTGAGCTCGAAGATGAACTTGAAGAGCTGCTGTCTTCTTCAGAACTATATTTGCCTTTGGAGCCCTTTCCTTTAACTCCTGGGAAGTGAATTGGTGCTGGAGCCTTCAGCGAATCTGGCTTCCACCCTTCGGTCGCTGGGAGTGTTGTTTTGTGTGGGGAATCTGCCCAGTCCTTGTTGACATGGCTGTCACCTGGATTTGCAGCCCAGTCGTCAGAAGGCGTTAAATGCGGATCGTTTGGAGCCACGTCAGGTACCGCTAGGTTGCTTGGAGCTCCGTTGCAGCTAGTAAACAGCACAACCACGGCCAGTGCTGAAACAGACAAACAAAAGGCTCCTTAGTACGAATTTTATCTACGAGGATTAACATAAATAATGGTGAGATTACAATGAAACTTTCACTCTGCAGCGGAGTGTGCGCTGATACGAAACTTCCTGGCAGATTAAAATTGTGTGCCGGGGCCGGGACTCGAACCTTGGGCTTTGCCTTTCGCGAGAGGCAACCTTCTGTGAAGTTTGGAAAGTAGGAGGCGAGGTACTGGCGCAAGTAAAGTTGTGAGGCGGTATCGTGAGTCGTGTCGGAATAGCACAGTCGGGCGCCGTGGCTCAGCGCGGTACTTAGAACCATTACAATTCATAAATTTCGCTCAACATCAATGGCACTACAGACAGCAAAAAAAAAAAAAAAAAAAAAAAAAAAAAAGCCGGTAGAGCGCTTGCCCGCGAAAAGCAAAGGTCCCAGGTTCGAGTCTCGCTTTCGGCACACAATTTTAATCTGCCTGGAAGTTTCAATAGTGAGATTATTCTTCAGCACCGTGATCCTTGTACTGACAGTGTCAACACACACTGCCAAATTCTTACTTTTTACTACCACATAGGTCAACAGAGATAAATTACTAATGTACAGTAAACGTTGGTTTGGCGTCAATTTTAGAGACTGTCATGTTACTCAAAAAGCGAAGATGTATTTTCGTCTACTGCAACTAAATGAAAGGCGTTTTTGTGGCATACGTGTTTCGTTTCTTGATTTTTGAAGCATCATCAGTGACTTGTAATACATGTTTGTTTTGTGTAATATTTCAGTACAGTTATAGATAAAATTTTGCTATGTTTCACAGTATGACAGTTATCAATCTTTGCTATTTTACAGTTTCTTAAATGCTGACGCACTGGGTTAGAAACAACTTCTGTAGCGCAAACTTCTGCGACAAACAAAAAACAGCTGATAAACTCGAAGATACAAGGAACACAATAAAAAAACAGACGAAAAGCGACAGTTGGTAAGCCTACACATTGTAAACAAACTCTCACAAAACGAGTACATAGTGTAGTGATGATATAACTGTGTTCATCAAGAACCAAAATATACATCTACCTTGAGAACACACAAACAGCTCGATGAGGACGCACATGGAGTAACACAAAAAACGTAAGTAATACTTCGCAAAACCACGAGCTACAGCAGTTCTTTCTACCCTAATAGGTCAGAATATAAGAAATTGTAACGCAGCAACGATTGATAACTGTCATGATGTGAAACATAACAAAATATTATTTATAACTGTATTTCAATATTATATAAAAAGAAAAATATATTACAGGCCACTGATGATAATTCACAAATAAAAAAGCGAAACGCGTATGACACAAAAAACGACATTCATTTATTTGCTACGGAAATACTCCTTCTCTAATTTTCTAAGCAAATAAGGACGACGGAAACCGGAAAATGGTGATACTCAGAAAGCATTAAACAATTGTCCTACATTTAATTTTTTCAGCAGAATCAGTGCCGCATTACTTGTATCCTAATCCTATATTAGGTTCACACACGCTTTTTATACCGTTATAGGTCCACCAAGGGTAGCTGTTATTGCGTAGGGCCGTAAGAATATTACGCATTTCCGCCGTTCTAGCTGTAAGCTCTTCCTACGTCTATAAATAAAAATAGCACTGCCTGTAGTCGGATTTCAACCAGATATTTTTAAAAAGTAGCGAAACTCATTTTTTTTTTTAATTTAAAATGTGGCGCGTTATCATGATGAATGTCCACATTCCTATCACTTATTATGCAAGCTAACTCTGCGCTTTAAAGTTCTCCCAATTGCTGACAATGCTGTTCAGATGGTTTCAATTAAATGGCCATGAAGTATATTTTTATTTGTGTAATTTATAAATAATATATATCTTAATGAATAGCCTATAATTATTGTAATTAATAATAAAACGATTACAGCATGATCATGTAAGAATGATAGTTGTTCTATTATGAGAAAGATCCATCTAAAAATTGCATAAAAGAAATACAGCATACATTTACAGAATGTATGACATCAACTACGTGTGGGCAAAGCTCAAAAGTGTACTTGGCGGGACTCGAAGCCGGGTCTCCTTCTTTCTAGGCAGTTGCGCTGACCACTACATCACTGGGGACACAGTGGTCACCGAACCTGCAAGGACTACCTAAGTACATGAATTCCCAGCTTTACCCTGCCCACGGTACTCAAACTCGTAGTTTTGAAACTAATTCCTGTAAGAGTAAGGGCTCCAAACTTCCCCACCCCTCTTCACTAACCGAAGGATCCTTGCAGGTGCGGTGATCACTGTGTCCCCCAATGGTATAGCGGTCAGCGCAACTGCCTAGTAAGTAGGAGACCGGGGTTCGAGTCCCGGCTGGATACACATTTTCAACTTTGCCCGCACGCAGTTGATGTAATTTATTCTGTAAATGTGAAAGAATAACAACTGCAGGATCGGAAGTGACGTCTATTCTTCCGAAACGGACGCCAAAAGTATATATAGTTTACATACAATAAACGAACTAGGAAGTTGTAGCTATTGAAAAAGAGATACGGTAATTAAAATTAGGAACTTCCTTGAATTGTATGGTAGCAGCAGTAGATTACGAGAAAGTTATTCTTTCAGGATAATATGCAAAATAGCGACACCATCAAATAATGTTATTCTCTTACTGCGAAATTTTTGTCTCTGCTGACAACACGGTCGAACTCATTGATTCTCCCATACCATCGCTAGATGGCAGCCGTGTTAGACTGTATCTTTAGTAAAATAACGTCGTCTAACACCCCCTTTAGATGTGAAATCATGCACTTCTCCTAATCACTGTTTAAAAGCTGCGTACACTATGTGATCAAATGTATCCGACCACCTGGCTGAAAATGACTTACAAGTTCATGGGGCAAACCATCGGTAATGTTGTAATTCAATATCCGTAGCTTTATAGTTTTCAAAACGACAAGCCAAGATCGCAAACTAATAATTTATTAAGTGACGATCGGTTTCGGTGCACTGTGTCACCATCATCTGGTCATATATTTTATAATCTGGTTATCTTGTTAAAAAATTGAGTATAAAATAACAAGTGCATCATTGCACTTAGTCACTATATAAAAAATACCTAAGTTAAAAACATGACAGTTTACAAAATACTGACAGCTCTGAAAATTCTAGCTTTAATGACAGCTTCCACTCTCGCAGGCTGGAAGGTTTCTTGGAGAACGGCAGCCCATTCTTCACGGAGTGCTGAGGAGAGGTGCCGATGTAGGTCCGTGAGGCCTAAAGGTGTTCTGTAGGGTACAAATCAGGTCTCTGCGCAGGCCAGTCCATTACAGGGATGCTATTGTGTAACCACTCCACCAAAGGCTGCGTATTATGTACAGGTGCTCGATAGTGTTGAAAGATGCTATCACAATCCCCGAATTGCGTTGCAAGCCCCCTCAATGAAAAATACGACCACACCGTAACACCACCGCCTCTGAATTTTAGTGTTGGCACTACACACGCTGGCAGATGACGTTGGCAGTGCATTCGCCATACCCACACCCTGCCACTGGATCGCCACATTGTGTATCTTGATTCGTCACTCCACTAAAGTTTTTTCCAGCGTTCAATCGTCCAATGTTTACGCTGCTTACACCAAGCGAGGCGTCGCTTAGTAAATAGATGCCGACCTATTACACTGTAGGTCCCTCTTCAACTGTCGGCGGTGTTGGCCGCGGTGGCCGAGGGGACTGAGGCGCTCCAGTTACGGTCTGCACGGCCACTAAGGTCGAGGGTTCGAATCCCCCCTCGGGCATGGATATTTGTGCTCTCCTTAGTATAAGGTTGTTGATAAGTAGTTTATAAGTTTAGGGACTGATGACCCCGTATAAGCTCTACAAACTTTTGAACATTTTTGAACTGTCGGCGGTCTCTGTCAGGCAACAGACGATGTCGGCCAGTACACTTTTGTGCTGTTCGTGTTCCTACACGTGTCCATTTCACTATTACATTATAAACAGTGGACCTAGGGACGTTTAGGAGTGTGGAAAACTTACGTACAGACTTCTGATACAAGTGACACCCAATCACCTGACCGAATTTTTTTTGTTTTGTTTTGTTTTCAGAATCACTAGTAGTATTTACCCCTCAAAGCATGTACCTTCGGCCTGTATGCTACTGTTTGGCTGATTAATTTCAACCTTCGCATACTGGAATGTTAACGAACTATGTGGCAAAACTGAATTTCTTAGTCCACTGTTTCTACTACGTTACATCATGAAAAGGTAAATAATTTAGCGGGAAAAAATTAACCTACTGTTACAACGGACGTCAATCGTCTTTTGACTCCTTGTTGCCAAAGGTAAAGCAATAACGTGTGGCTTCTTCCTCACCCAAGTCTCATTTATATCAGTTATTACTTAGTGCATTAAGAAAGAAAGTTTTGGGTTCGTCTAGTCGACTGCGTGATCATTGGAGACAGAACTTACTCTTGGAGTGTTTGGGTAAGGATGCGCAAGGAAATCGGCCGTGCCCTTTCAAAGGCATCATCCCGGCATTCGCTATGGGAGATGTAGGAAATAATGGAAAACTTAAATCTGGATGGCCAGAGATGGATTTGAACTACCGTCCTCCAGAATGTGATCCAGTGAGCTACCAATGCGCCACCTCGCTCGATTTATTTAGTACATCTGACATTCTCGCTAGGGTAATGTAAGTTTTTGATTTTACTCCCGTTTAGTCTCTATGGGTTATTACTACGATCGCTTGCAGAAAGTAATTGTTAAAGAGTTTCTTTCACTTTTTGAGGTTCTTAGAGATTCATGTCAAGAACAGCTTTACCCTCAGCAATATAGCATCAGTACTATTTTTCACTATAGACCTGTGCCTAAAGGAATTGATTAGTAGCGAATAAAGGGTATTTGACAAATGACGTAGCCTGATTTGTTAATTTGCTGACTGGCAACGCGCAATAAGAAGGTCCTTTGTGTATATATGTTAGTAGGAAAATTAACAGGGATATCCTTTTTTAGGTGGTTAAAAATTTGCCATGAGAAATCTACATTCTATTCCTCAACTCACCTACTCCAATACATGCGGGGGGCTCCATGGCGGGAGTTATACAACTGGCGGACTACATTCCATGGTGTGGGTTATATAGAGCCGCAAACGTGCCACTCAGAGGAATCTTTGGAGTTGACGTATGGAAAGACATTGACTCATTCCAGACGTGTTGTCAAAGAAAACACGCGACATTTTCTTGTTAGAGATTGCCTGAGAGACGTGCTTATCAACTAACTGAAATGCTCCACCGTGCAAGCCAACAGTAAACTTGTATGGATTCTGTAGAAGTGGAACAATAAAACCAGAACTGATTGCTGTGACAGCTCGCAAATAAAGTGTAGAACACGAAATAAAACTGCTCCCTAGCAAAGAATCGCGTGCTACAAAACGTTTAGCATTTTTATAGATTTGACGAAATAACATTGAATTTGAAATATTCAAACATCTGACTGTTGTTACAGGGCATTGAAATAAGTTCGGCAGCGAAGTTTAAACTTGTGGAGGATTGGGATTCGAGCCTGGATTTCCCTCATCGGGCCAACGGTCACTTTAATCTATTACGCTATCCACGCATTCATACGATTATAGACATGTTGTCATTTCTGCCAGACGTGTGTCTCCAACAGGTAATTCACAGTTTCTGTGCGGATGCACAACACGCCTGATCCCTTGCGAATAATACAGTTACAGCTGTGGCAAAGACGAAGTAATGGACAGTGGACGCTACACTCTTAGCGTGCGATAAACTGAGAATTTGGCAGATTGGGAAGTGTATCTGGGGATCGTAATAGATAAAGGCGAGCCGTATCGGGAAATCCGTCTTTGAATTTCTTTCGATGCTCTGCTACCACAGTGAATATTTCTAATTCGTGTAGTAAGGTCAAGTAAATATACTTTCATTTGAAAATAAGATTGCTACTTTTTAAGGCGTTCGTATTGCCGTTAGTATGAAGGGAAACCCTAACAGTGGAGGACTGCTGGAAAATTAACCAAACTCTAGATTCAAGAAGCCGAATAAGTTGTTAGTTTCTGATTCAGTCTGCAGGACAGTGGAACTAACTCAGCTTGAGAAATGAAGTTATGACAATACTGCTTGAATGTGCAATCTGATCTCCCGTCAGTGGATTTCAGAATGGAACTATTTGTAACTGACGCGAATGTGGATGGTGTACTTGATATTACATGAACGGATCGGTACTTAGAACCATTACAATTCATAAATTTCGCTCAACATCAATGGCACTACCGATGGCAAAAAATAAATAAATAAATAAATAAATAAATAAATAAATAAAAAATAAGAGAGAGAGAGAGAGAGACAGAGAGAGGGATAAATCTTCTTGACTATTGGCTTTGATTTAAACATACAGATTTTCCAACTGCTACTACATTCCATAAAATACTAAATAATATTGGAATTCTATTGCCATCGGAACTTTGCATCACATCAAAGTCGGAATAGCAACTGGGTCACGGTGGAGTGGAAGAGCGCATTGAGGCGCTAAGCTCCGATGCGCGAGGCCGTTCCCCGTCGGTGGTTCGAATCCTCCCTCGGGCATGGATGTTTGTGCTGTCTTTAACATACGTTAGTTACTAAGTAGTTTGTAAATAAGTAGGTCGCGGTGGAGTGGAAGAGCGCATTGAGGCGCTATGCTCCGATGCGAGAGGCCGTTCCCCGTCGGGAGTTCGAATCTTCCCTCGGGCATGGATGTTTGTGCTGTCTTTAACATACGTTAGTTAATAAGTAGTTTGTAGGTTTAGGGGCCGATGACACCGCAGTTGTCTCATAAGCTTAACAAACATCTGAACATTTGAAAGCAAGTGGGGAAATTACCAGAAAAAATAAACAATTCACAGCTACTTTGCCTGTTGATTGTGTAACAATATATTCAGGGAGTACAGAGGTCTTGTTCAGTACAGACAATAAGGTCCAAGTTCCGTATAGACAATAAGGTTCAAGAAAATAGGCACTGGCTTACAATCACATGTTACTATGACTGCAGCTCCACAGGAAGGCTACGGGAACATTTTCGTTTTACAGTCGTCCTAACATTGAACTGACGAGCTGAAGAAGCCTTTGGGGAAAAGCAAGGGAAAACTCATGGTGCTAGTGTATATTTAAATAGGTATGTGTTTTTAGAAGAATTTATCAATAAATGTCATAAAAGGGAGTTTATAATGTGCTTGCTACTAAAAGAAAAGAGTCCTGGTACAATCAAGGGAGTTATAGGGCGTGTTAACCTTCTATCCCCTATCACTGAAGAAGGTGCTTTTGAAGATATAAGGGCTGGGAAGTTTCGTCCTATACATATTTCTAGAACATCGCACAACAATCTAAAGTATTCGGAAACATTCGAAAACTTTTGCCATTGCCACTCTGAATTTTATATCTTCTCTACTCCGACTATCAGAATTTAATTTACTGTCAGAATAACAACCTTCATGGTCTCTTTTCCTAATCTAATTCGACTGCATTCTATTACCTTCGTTTCGCTCTTGCTAAGGTTCGCCTTATGCCATTCTTTCAAGACGCCGTTCATTCCATTAATTTGCTCTCCATCAGAGTTACAGTGCCATCGACAAAGTGCAATGTTTTTTCTCCTCCCTAAAATTTAATTCTGTTTCCAAAATTCTTTGCTTTCTCTGTAAAGGTTGAATAACTTAGGGGAAAGACTACAACCCTGACTTACTTCCTTCACGACCACTACTTCACCTTTATTCCTTTCGACTCTTATTCCTTTCGACTGTCTGGTTTGTAAAATTGTATATAACATGACGCTTTACTCCTGATAAATTCATAACTGTAAAGATTGTATCCCGGTCATCACTTTCAAAAGCTTTTTTAATCTACAACATCTATAAACGTAGACTGGCCTTTCCGTGGGATGCGTATTCTCTCACGTATATTTACATTTCTCCTAAATCCAAAGTCATTTTCCACAAGGTCAGATTCTACCAGTTTTTCATTCTCATGTAAATAAGTCGTGTTAGATTTTTTTTAAATTTTCGCACCTGTCTTCATTTGCTCTATTAGAATAGTAATTATTATATTTTCCTTGAATTCCGGAAGTATCTCACCGGTTCCGTACATTTTGCACACGAGAAAGGAAGTTTAGAGTTCAACGTTTTGCTGAGGCCGTGGGTCAACGTTTCGTCGAGGTCGTTGTCATTAGAGATTGATCTCTCACACCAGGTGGCAGCTTTACTATGGCTTGCTCTGTCAATATCAGCAGTTCAGATGGGATATGATCTACTCCTGGAGCCTTGTTTGGACTTAGATCTTTCAATATCGTGACAAATTCTTCTCGCATTATCTTACTATTGCATCATCTTTATTTGAATTTACTTCCTCTTCCCTTTATACAATACTGTCTTCAAATTCATTTCCCTTGTATGACCCCTCTTTATAATATTTCCACCTTTCAAATTTCCCTCTATACTTAGTACTGGTTTTCCATTTCTCGTTTGCAAATGACTTTTTTATATGTCTGTAGGCGGAATCTGTCTTTCTTCTAGTAATACATACTTTCAAGGAGTTGCATTTGTACCCTAGCTACTCCTGCATAACCACTTTGAAGTTCTTGTCAACCACATTTTTAAACCATCTGTACTCCCTTTTGTCTGCTTCATTTACAGCATTTTTATATTTTCTTCCTCCATCAAATAAGTTTAGTAGCTGCTGTGTTGTCAAAGCTAGACCTGCCCTTTCTACCCATTTGATCCTTTGCGATCTTCACTATTTCATCTGCCAAATCTACTACGGCCGTGTGATAAAGATGGGGTAATGTCTTTAAAGTTGGAGGATGTTAGTTATTTGAATGTAAGTACGTAAGTTTCTGAGTTTTTCCCTTCTTTCTACCCTCATTTCTATTATCAAAAAACTTTGTGCCAAAGTTCCTATTTGCGATAGAAAAAAGTACTGCAAGTGATGAGCCATATTGCTTCGTACCTCGTCAGGGCGTGAAGACGAGAGTTTCTATTCATTAATCTGGTGTCTTCTTTCACTGCTGTTGTTCCTCGTGCAGAAGCAGCACTCAGATGGTAGATCCGTTGTTGCTTGATGTGAAGATGAAATAGTAGTGTAATGAGACTAAGTTTTAGTGTTCTACAGTGACGTAATCGCACGAAATTTCGGGATACCAGTGGTTTTTCTTCTTTTATTTACAAATTACTTTTCCTGTATAGAAAGCCACAAATGTCTGATATAAATTCAGAAATACTTAAGTTTTATATTAAATTTTACGCGATACACTCATTCGATTGACATAGGTGTTCACAGTCCGAGGCAGCTAGTTCGACTCCCTCGCCGGCCGCGGTGGCCGAGGGGACTGAGACGCTTCAGTCACGGTCTGCACAGCCACTACGGTCGGGGGTTCGAATCCCCCCTCGGGCATGGATATTTGTGCCGTCCTTAGGATTAGCTGTTCATAAGTAGTTTGTAAGGTTAGGGAATGATGACCCCGTAGTTAAGTCCCACAAGCTATACAAACGTTTGAACATTTTCGACTCCCTCCCTTACATAGGTGTTATCCGTCTGAAGTCCTTTGCAAGACTGACTGCGCAAGGAGTAACACGACGCGCTAGTCGTCTTTTGGCACCAACGGAACATTCTAGAGTGTTACTCCTGTCATCTAATAAACTAGCATTTAAATAACTTTTCTAAACAATAGAACCATAGCTTAACAGAAGATAATTACATAATAAAAATCATACACTTAACAAGAACAAGTCTTCTGGTCCGGACTGTATACCCATTAGATTTCTATCTGATTATGCTGAAGCGATAGCTCCTTACTTAACAGCCATATACAACCGCTCTCTCAAAGAAGGATCTGTACCAAAAGATTTGAAAGTTGCACAGGTAACACCTATATTCAAGAAAGGCAGTAGGAGTAACTCACTAAACTACAGGCCTATTTCATTGACGTCAATTTGCAGCAGGGTTTTGGAACATATCCTGTATTCAAATATTATGAATTATCTCGAACAGAATGATCTATTGACCCAAGGTCAACACCGATTTAGAAAATATCGTTCACGCGAAACACAACTAGTTCTTGACTCACACGAATTGATGAGTGCTATCGACAAGGGTTCTCAAACTGATTCCGTATTTCTTGATTTCCAGAAGGCTTTTGACACTGTACCTCACAAACGGCTTTTAATCAAATTGCGTGCTTATGGTATATAGCCCCAGATTTGCGACTGGATAGGGGATTTATTGTAAGAGAGGACACAGTTTGTAGTAATCGATGGTAAGGCATCGACTAAAACAGAGGTGATATCGGATGTTCCGCAGGGTAGCATTATTGGTCCTCTGCTGTCCCTTATTTATAAAAACGAATTGGGAGAAAATCTAAGTAGCTCTGGTAGGTTGTTTGCAGATGACGCCGTCATTTACCGTCTAGTAAAATCATCTGAAGATCAAAACCAACTGCAGAACGATCTGAATAAGATATCAGTATGGTGTAAAAATTGGCAATTGACTCTAAATAATGAGAAGTGTGAAGTCGACCACATGAATACGAAAAAAAAAAAAAAAAAAAAAAAAAAAAAAAAAAAAAAAAAAATCGGTTAAACGTTGTTTAGAAGATAAATCAATCAAAAGTGAAGGCCGTTAACTCCACAAAATACCTAGGAATTACTATCATTTCAGATTTAAACTGGAAAGAACACGTAGATAATGTCGTGGGAAAGGCGAATCAGAGACTGTGTTTTATTGGGAGAACCCTTAAAAGAGCCAACATAACTACTAAAGGAACTGCATACATTGTGCTTTTCTGTCCATTTTTGGAGTATTGCTGCTCCTTATCAGGTGGGTTTGACGGAGGACATCGAAAGAGTCCAAAGAAGGGCAGCTCGTTTCGTATTGTCACGATACAGGGGAGACAGCGTTACGGAAATGATACAAGATCTGGGATGGGAATCATTACAACAACAACGCTTATCGCTGCGGCGTGGTTTACTTACGAAACTCCAATCGCCATCATTCTCCTCCGAATGCGAAAATATATTGTTGTCTCCCACTTACAAAGGTAGAAATGATCATCAGAATAAAATACGAGAAATCAGCGCTCGAAGGGGGAGATTCAGGTGTTCTTTCTTTTCGCGCGCTATTCGAGAATGGAATGAGAGGTAAATAGTATAACGGTGGTTCGATGAACCCTCTGCCAGGCACTTAAATGTGATTTGCAGAGTATCCCATGTAGATGTAGATACATATTTAAATAAATTGCGGTATATTAAGCATTAATAAAATTGTTAGAGAATCTTGGCGGACTGAGACTACCTGTAAGAGCCACTAAGATTTTAGATGGAAATATGGGCGGAGTTTTCCCGCGGGTTACTTGTTCACCGGGCCATATGCTCCATGTTTTACTCACACCATATATTACCTAATACTCTTCCCAACATAGTAAAACGTTTCTTACATAGTAAAATGTGAAAGAGCAAGTAAATGGCTACAGATCAGCCCCGTCACACTACTCATTCTTCTTCTGCTGTATCATTATCAACCAAGTCAGTCAAATGATGCGTAATGCTCCTTTTTAAACTCTTAACAACAGGATCCTTGGATATACTCTGGTTCCATGTCCTTAACTTTCTACCTTTCGGCAGTTTCCTCATTTTTAATCTACAGTTCATAACCTATAAGGTGTAGTCGAAATCTGTATCTGCTGCTGAAAATGTCTTACACTTTAGAACCTGGTTTTGAAGTCTATTTATTACTACTATGGAGTAATGGTGTAACCTTGCGTGGTCACCTGGTCTCTCGTACTTATATATACGCCGCGGTGGAGTAGCCGAGCGGTCTAAGGCGCCTCGCTGCGGAGCGCGCGGTTGCTCGCCGTCGGAGGTTCGAGTCCTCCCTGGGGTATGGGTGTGTGTGTTTGTCCTTAGGTTAGTTTACCTTAGGTTAAGTAGTTTGTAAGCTACGGACGGTTGACCACGCAGTTTGGTCCGATAGATTTACAAACATTTGAACATTTGAACTTATATATACTTCTTTGATTATCAATTGTATGTGCAGATAATGAAAGAAAATATAAGTTTGTGGCTGAAAGAAATACTAAGCGTAAATTAATAACCTTTCTCAAGAAATAAATGGAAAGAAGTGGTGAATATGCCTTTTTAAGCTCTCGAAAAACTTGGAATGTGAACACTAATGTGTGTGTACCAGAAATTGGTTTTCAAAAATATCTTAAAAATCGTATTAAAAATTTTAAACTATAGAACGTATTTAGTTCTGGACATCAAAACTTGGGTACAGCATCTCTGTAAATGATACACGTAATTTTAAATATTCTTTGAAATCAGTGAAGTAGAAAAAACGTTCAGTTTCTGGCTGGAGTGCAACATATTCAGTGTTATAAATGTGTTATTAATAGCAGATGTACTCCTAATGCCGGTTTCTTGAAATCTATATCAAATGTCAATAAAAAATAAAATAAAAAGATAAATGCGAGTTCAAGCATTGCATCAATAGAGAATTTCTACGACTTTGTAATTAGTACCTACACAGGCAAGACATCAGTCCTATGAATTACCAGATATTTTAAGTTTAATTTTGTTATGTAATTTCGCATCCGAAATTGTCATTTTTTAAGTTATTCTATTAATTTTGTAAGTAAACTTGCAGATGCGTGTGCTGTCGATCCTGTTGCAATTACTATTAATATTTGTCCGAAATCTCCAGATAAGAAACGGTACTGCCAGCCTTAGGTCCAGTGTTAGAATCAGACTTTCTGATCAAGATTTGTGTAGTAGTTACAGCAGTAATAGTAGTGAAATCAGTAGTAAAACAAATTGCATATGTTGAATTGTTTAAATAACACGCAGTAGTAGTAGTAGTAGTAATAGAGAGATGTGTTGTTTGTAGAGTCTATGGGACTTAAACTACGGGATCATCAGACCCTAAACTTACAAACTACTTATGAACTACTTACGAACTAGGACGGCACAAATATCCATGCCTGAGGGGGGAGTCGAACCCCCGACCGTAGTGGCCGTGCAGACCGTGACTGAAGCGCCAATAGAGAGAGTGAGAGGAACTATGAAGAAGTAACTATACTCCTTCAGGTAAACTTTAAGAATCATCCTCTCTCCTCTCATCAAAATTACATAGGCTACAGGTTATGGCTTGGACATGACGAGATTTCCGCAACAATCATTATTGCTGGCGCACGACTGTTGGAATTGTAACCTGCAATGCCAATCAATGTAATGGACATGAAAATCATTCATTATTTAGCTTACTTCTTAATATGTAAACTGAATAAACCGCTAAACTGTTTAAATGCACACACTGGTTTCCGATTCTGGAAAACCATAATATGACGTAGACAGAAAAAAAAAAAATAATAAAAAATAAAAAAAAAAATGTAAAAAGCACCCTCTCAAAACTATGTAAAGGATAACACTTATATCAACTACCACATTAATGTATCAGTAAAATAATGAAAACCAGATATTACAGTCAAACGAATTAGACGCCTTAGGCCTTCCTCTTCCCCCATTGTTATGGAACAATATTACTGTGCTCAAGATCATAAAAAGGGGGGAGGGACCTAGGATATTTTCAAAACACATTACCTCGAGAACACTACGTCAAGAATCACAGACGATCTAAAACCAATAAAGAGAAAAGGTACGTTGCTCTTGGACAGTAGTTCCATGTGCAAGATAAAAAGTGAAAAAAGGAAATTGCAAAAGATATCAGTACCCGAACATTAAGTAAACTAGATACCAGGAATAACTGTTAGCAAAGAAAGACGCTACGAGAAACAATTCAGCCTTCTCCGATCATCTCAAGAGAAGCAAACATAATCAAGCCCCTCTATACAAGTTGCAAATTCTACACTAATTTCAATTAGGAAAAAGAAAGATTTCACTTCTAGGAGAATTGCAAATTACTAAGTTTGTAGGACGGTCCTCAGAACAAAGTCTGAACGAACATCTAATTACAAGAAATCAAACATTTTACGACACCGTGTGATATATCGTTATTCCCTAAATGAACGCCCCCCCCCCCTTTCCTACATTATTGAAACTCTTAACACTTTCATTTCATTCTCCTCAGGCAACAACCTTTTCTCCACTATCGCGACTAGATTTTCCTTTGCTTTACCATAGTCCCACTACGCCACGTGAACCGAATGCCATTCCACCACCTCCTATCCGTCTACAAAAGTTTCCTGGCATATTCTTTCTGCTCCTGCCCCACCATCCCTCCTTCACGCTATCTACGTACCCTCCAGCGACACCACTGGAGTATCCTTTCACTGACGCATACTTTTTTACTTACGCCCAAACTTCAGTGTTACCGGTCATAGAGTGCTGGTCAGTTGTGCAGCAATCACCTGATACTTGTAAGGCTGGATCTATCGTGGCACCAGCACTTTTTCTGCTATGGTGAGTTTTACCATGCGAAACCATCCTTTTAATATATGAAGACATATCTTTCCTTCCGTTAGTTTTTTTACTTAAAGCACCAATACTTTACTTCTGTTGCTTGGGTTGCTTACGATAACATGTATTGAATGCTAAGCTGATTTTCCGTGACATAACGGATGTCATATATAGGTAATTATTCAAGTGGGAGGCTGAGTGACACCTGTGCAATTCGTCGAGGCATGTAGCTTACATTTAAGAGGAGGAGACGAAGGATAAGGTAGCCTGGGTTTGATCCCAGAAACCGTTTAAGACCGGGTAGAGCCGGGTGGGAAATGCAGAGTCCCCGAAGATGGGCAAACCCGTGCTTCTAAGCAGAGCTGAGGTGACAGGGAGGTGTCTGAATGGACGTACTGGCGAATACTTAAAAGATGTATATTACAGTACGGGCCATTAAAATTGCTACACCAAGAAGAAATGCAGATGATAAACGGGCATTCATTGGACAAATATATTGTACTAGAACTGACATGTGATTACATTTTCACGCAATTTGGGTGCATAGATCCAGATAAATCAGTACACAGAACAACCACCTCTGGCCGTAATAACGCCTGGGCATTGAGTCGAAAAGAGCTTGTATGGCGTCTACAGGTACAGATGCCCACGCAACTTCAACACGATACCACAATTCATCAAGAGTAGTGACTGGCATTTTGTGACGAGCCAGTTGCTCGACCACCATTTACCAGACGTTTTTAGTTGGTGAGAGATCTGAAAAATGTGCTGGACAGGGTAGCAGTCGAACATTTTCTGTATCCATAAAGGGCAGTACAGGACCTGCAACACGCGGTCGTGCATTACCCTGCTGAAATGTAGGGTTTCGCAGGGATCGAATGAAAGTTAGAGCCACGGGTCGTAACACATCTAAAATGTAACGGCCACTGTTCAAATTGCCGTCGATGCGAACAAGAGGTGACCGAGACGTGTAACCAACGGCACCCCATACCATCATGCCGGGTGATATGCCAGTATGGCGATGACGAATATACACATCCAATGTGCGTTCACCGCGATGTTGCCGACCACGGATGCGACCATCATGATGCTGTAAACAGAACCTGGATTCATACGAAAAAAAAAGATGTTTTTGCCATTTTGCCCATTGCAGGTGCTTCTGTCTGTGATGCAGCGTCAAGGGTAACCGCAGCCATGGTCTCCGAGTTGATAGTCCATGCTGCTGCAAACGTCGTCGAACTGTTCGTGCAGATGGTTGTTGCCTTGAAAACGTCTCCATCTGTTGACTCACGGATCGAGAAGTGGCTGCACGATTCGTTGCAGCCATGCGGATAAGATGCCTGTCATCTCGACTGCTAGTGATACGAGACCGTTGGAATCCAGCACGGCGTACCGTATTTCCCTCCTGAACCCACCGATTCCATATTCTGCTAACAGTCATTGGATCGCGACCAATACGAGCAGCAGTGTCGCGATACGATACGATAAAGCGCAATCGCGATAGCCTACAATCCGACCTTTATCAAAGTCGGAAACGTGATGGTAATCATTTCTCCACCTTGCACGAGGCATCACAACAACGTTTCATCAGGCAACGGCAGTCAACTTCTGTTTGTGTATGAGAAATCGGTTGGAAACTTTCCTCATGTCAACACGTTCTAGGTGTCAGCATCGACGCCAAACTTGTGTGAATGCTCTGAAAAGCTGATCATTTGCATATCACAGCATTTTCTTCCTGTCCGTTAAATTTTGCGTCTGTAGCACGTCATCTTCGTGGTGTAACAATTTTAATTGCCAGGAGTGTAGAAATAAATAGTAAATCACAGTGTTTTGTTCCCATCAATAATTCTGGAGACTGTGTCAGAAAAATTAGACACACCTGAAGAACCGACAACATCGATAATATCTTCAAACCTACTAAAGGTAATGTTTACAGTATGTGAACATACCAAAATTAAACGTAAAATTACAAACTTTTGATTCCGTAATGTGATTTCAACCAACAATGTCTTAGATCATAGCTTATTACCTCAAACACTTCTGGAAAACATCACACTTGTTTCTGTTTGTTTAATAATTATAGAAATAGATCATAGTATCCTCCGCGGTAACTGAGCATGCGCAAGCATCTTGTCCTCACGTTCATGTAACTATTTGATGTCATTATAAGTAAATATTGTACAGAATGAGCGGCCAAGCTTATGAAAGCTGGCTTCTTTATTTATTTATTACATGCATTATTTGTACTGCTTATAAATAGACCCAAGGTTTCTGAATGTTTATAACTTCTCTTTTTAATATTGTCAAAATGTTCAGTTAGTGTGATAGTGGTCCAAATTAAGTCCAAACAAATTTTTCGAGTTATCAACTCTGCTACTTTTGGAGGGGATGGCGATCTGCCAATGAGAGAAGAGCTAGAACACAAGAAACTTGAGTAAAATACTTGGGGGTATAAGAACGGTTAATGTTCTGTTTTAGAAGAAGGATGACCTGCCAGGAAAAGTGATTCCTTTGTGACAGAACGTTCGCGGCAAACTGTTGCTTTGTCAGGACTTTAACTTCGGGAAGCGCTAATGAGAGCAGTCTTAAACTTTATCCGATTCCATAACGGAATTGTAAGTGAACAGTGTACGTAATTCTAAACGATATTTTACCAGTGTTGATCTGATAGTTGTCAGACTAATATTTGAAATATAGTCATTGAATACTGAGTTGGAAATTTCGCTACCATCATCATAACGCAGTTAACGCATCTATTCTGCTAGTTTCATAGGGTTTATTTATTTATTTATTTATTTATTGTGTGGGACTATTTCCTATTGATCAAAACACGTTTTGCTACTGGAACAGCTGTAATCTTTTGCAAAAATAAAATAAAAAATTCTGTATGACCTCTTTCTGTCGTAATATAAAAATGCAATTATGGTTTTTCTTTTGAAAATAACTGATTCTTTGATGTGGGATTTGTTATACTGAAACAATAGCTGTGCACAAGTACATTTACGTAATCATATAAATAATTGACGTTAACTATTATGGAAAATTGTCTGTTAATGATTTTTACTAATTTTCTCTCTCATTATTGTCAAAATGGCTAACTGATTGATTGTTAATATGATATTGTGTATTATTGTTTCATCAAAATTTTAACTATAATCACTGATCTCTTTTTCTAGTGCACACAATATTTAATTTTCTCAGTTCAAACTCAGTCGTCATTGAATGAATGAAGGTGATATGTCCTCGTCAGTTAAACTTTCGCACTCCTATCAAATTTTCTAATGACTTTTCAATTATTATTGCAAATTAGTTCTTATAATGTCTTTTAGGTATTAATAGAAAAAGTCTTTGTTAACTTTTAATTCACTTTTATATTCTAACATAATAGCTACAAAATAGTACTTATCTGTAGCATTCGTTTCTTCACATAATCTTCACATAAGAGATATACATACATACAGTAGTCAAGTTGATTCTGATGATGCTGCGAGGCAAAACTTATTTTCACACAGTTCATTAAATGTTCATTCACATGAGTGGGTCAGTTCCGCGATACACGAATCGTCTCACTACGGAGACACGTTCCGTAGTCCCGTTTTAACACGCGCGACGCGATTGCATACGTACGACGCGATCACCGAGTCTGACACTTGTAGACACTGTTTACATAAGTGGCACTCCCGCACTTTTCAAAATAAAATTACACTATGAACACTTGAATAAACGTTCCGCGGTTTTCGTAGCGGCGATTGCACGCGACGAACCGAACTTAGCGGTACACACGCGGACAGCGTCCGCACGCCTCGAGACCCACACTCAGACTCCGTCTCTCACCGACTGCCTCAGCATCACCAATATAGTGGCGCAGTAGAGTGCGCTGCTTACATTCATACATAATATCTTTGACAGCATAGTTTACATATGTACAATCAAAATAGTCAGTTAACTTTACAAATTAAACAGGTAACATACATCAAATGAAATAGTAAAGAAATACCTAAAATATTATTTCACAAAAATATACAAAACTTTTACAAATGTAACACGATTATATATCTCTGTAATCAACCCGTAAATGGAAGGTCACCATATGTTACCTTACAGAGTCTAAAAGGCAAATGCAAGTCTGTATAAAGACGTATAACTAGGGGCACATTATATACTGCCTACAGATAAAAGAGACATTTGGAGACAAGAGAAACACTTGCAGGAATATCAAAAGATGGAAAATCAACTCTGGGCAAAGAAGGGAAAGTTGAAAGGTGGAAAGACTATATAGAAGGGTCCTACAAAGGAAATGAACTCAGAGACAGCATTGTAGAAAGGGAAGAAGAAGTACTTGAAATAGGAGGTACTATAATGATAGTGAATTTGACAGAGCACTGAAGGATCTAAGTCAAAACTAGGCCCCTGGAGTAGATGACATGTCATCAGAACTGCCGTCTCTGGGAGAACCAGCAATGACAAAACTATTTCACCTGGTGCGTAAGATGTATGAGGCAACGAAAAATCCTGGGAATTTACGAAAAATGTAATAATGCCCATTCCAAAGAAAGCAGGCGGAGGCAAGTATGAAAATTACAGACCCATCAGTTTAATAACCCATGGGTGCAGGGTAATAAAATGCAGTGCAAGAAAATAAGGCAATGCTGGAGGAATTAGATTATGTAACGAAACAATAAAGGTGGTAGATGAGTTTTTTTACTTGTGCAGTAAAATAACAAATGATCGTCGTGAATAGCGTTGATAGCAAAGACAAAATATATTAGAATTTCATGCGCGATTTGGGAATTAATTCGTAAAATAAAACACTCGTTCAGTTATGTTTTATGGGCCTGTGAAATTCTTTTGACGGATTGCTGCAAATATTCATCAGTCGGCCATAGGACAAACTGTAATTTCAAATTCGTTCTTTGTCTTGCCTCGAACATTTAATTCTTCTTGCAATAAATTGTCACTCAAAAGCAACAAGATATCCATATTTACTGTTTTAATGAAGCAAATTGGTTCTTAGAATATATAAAGAATTATTTTCCAGTAATATTTTAAACCTTTGTCTCCAGGTATCACTCGGAAAGTACTTACTGCTTATGAAACTCAGATCATTTGATAAATTGTATCATTTTCTGAGAAAACTTTAATTAAGTAAATTAAAAATTGCTACAAGGGTCCTACCTTTCACTTATTTTCCAGAGCTGTAGGAACGAATAATTTGTTTCTTTTGCATGCTTGAGAGAAAAATGCTACCAGAGTACTATTAATTACCTCATAAGGAATTAAATCGAAATCCTGGCTGTTCACTTGCATCCATTCATGTCCATTGTGTTTTCAGATGATCTTGGGCAATTCCAGTAGGACTCTGCGATACCCCACACGCCCTGAATTGCTACAGAGTTTTTGGAGTAACACCGCGGTGGCCCCAAACTCCCCAGAGATATCGAGCATGTTCAAAGAAGTTTCGGGCGTGCAGCCGCATAAAGTTTACTTCTTGTAATATTTCGGCTGAGAATCGTTCAGACATCTTCAGAGACTGTCTCTGAAGATGGCTGAACGGTTCTCAGCCGAAAAGTAGAAGAAGTAAACTTTATGCGGATGCACGCCCGAAACTTCTTTCCGCCGCCGCGAAAACAGGAAGATGCATTATCGAGCATATCTGGGATGCTTTGTAAGATTCTGTCAGGTGAGATTTCTGCCGCCTCTTCGGGTGGACATCCCTACAGGATACAAGATATCAGTTCCCTACAGAACTACTTTAAACATTAGTCCAGGCCACATTGTGCTGCGGCATTTCTGAGGCCTTGCAGAGCCCTTACATTATATTTGCCGGGTGTTTTTCTTTGCCTCTTCATTACGTTTGCAGGTACGTCTTTCAACCTCTGTGTGTTCTCGAATAGTATTTTTTATGGTTAATGCATCTATGATAAACCATTTTCTCTGAGATATTAGCATAAAAATGTAATTAGTTATCTCGTGTAGGATGTTGTTGTCTAGCCCGAACAATGTTCAGTTGCTTCAACCTGAACGCTTTCTATTCCATGTTTAAAGTTTGCCCTTTATTAGTAGTAGTAGTAGTTGTTGTTGTTGTGGTCTTCAGTCCGCAGGCTGGTTTGATGCAGCTATCCACGCTACCCAGTCCTGTGCAAGTCTCTTCATCTGAGAATACGTTCGGCAACGTACATCCCTTTGAATCTGCTTACTATATTCGTCCCTCGGTCTCCCTCTACGATTTTTACCTCCACACTTCCTTCTAATGCTAAGTTGACAATTACTTGATGTCTCAGAATGTGTCCAACCAATCTATCCCTTCTCTTAGTCAGGATATCCCAGAAACTTCTTTTCTCCCCAATTCGGTTAAGCACCTCCTCATTAGTTACGTGATCTACCCATCTAATTTTCATCATTCGTCTGTAGCACCACATTTCAAAAGCTTGTATCATCTTTTTGTCTGAACTCCTTATCGTCCACGTTTCACTCCCATACAATGCTACACTCCAAACAAATACTTTCAGAAAGGACTTCCTAACATTTAAATTAATATTGGATGCTAACAAGTTTCGCTTCTTAAGAAACGCTTTTCTTTCCATAGCCATTCTGAATTTTATATCTTCTTCACGGCCATCAGAAGTTATCTTGCTACCCAAATAACAGAACTCATCCACTACTTTTATTGTTTCATTACCTAATCTAATTCCTTCAGCAGCACCTGATTTTCAGATCTTTTGCAGTCTCTGACAAAATTACACTGTCATCGGCAAACCGCAAAGTTTTTTTATCTCCTCCCTGAACTTTAATTCCCTCTCCAAATTTCTCCTCGAATTCCTTCACTGCTTACTCAATATACAGATTAAACAACACTGGGGAAAGGCTACAACTCTGTCTTACTCCCTTCCCAACCCCTTCCCTTCGATTCTAATAACTGCTTTCTGATTTTTGTATAGGTTGAATATAGCTCTTCGCTCCCTATATTTTACCCCTGCTACCTTCAGAATTCAGAAGAGTGTATGCCAGTCGACATCTGAAATCTACAAATGCTGAGAGTGTAGGTTTCACTTTCCATAGCCTATCTTCTAAGATTAGTCGTAATGTGAGTATTGCCTTCCGTGTTCCTACATTTTTCCTAAATCCGAACTGATCTTCCCCAAGGTCGGATTCCACAAGTTTTTACATTTGTCTATAAATAATTCGTGTTAGTATTTTGCAACCATGACTTATTAAACTGATAGTTCTGTAATTTTCACATTTGTCTGCACTTGCTTTCTTTGGAATTGGAATTACAATATTCTTCTTGACGTCTGATGGTATTTCACCTGTCTCATATATCTTGCATACCAGGTGGAACAATTTTTTCATGACTGACTCTCATAACGATTTCAGCAGTTCAGACCGAATGTCATCTTCTCCAGGGGCCTTGTTTCGAGTCAAATTCCTTCAGCGCTCTGTCAAATTCATCTCGCAGTATCATCTTCCTCCACTTCGTCTTCCATTTCTAGAATACTCAAATCAAATTCAAATGTCTGCAAATCTATCGGACCAAACTGAGTGGTCATCAGTCCGTAGCTTACAAACTACTTAAACCTAGGTGAACTAACCTAAAGACAACACACACACCCATGCCCCAGGGAGGACCCGAACCTCCACGGCGAGCAACCGCGCGCTCCGCAGCGAGACGCTTTATAACACTCGTCTACTCCACCGCGGCAACCCTTCTACAATACTGCCTTCAAATTTATTTCCTTTGTATAGGCCCTCCATATATTCCTTCCACAGTTCACCTGTCCCTCTGTGCTTAGTACTGTTTTTCCGTCTGAATTCTTGATATTCATACAGCATATTTTCTTGTTTCCAAATATCTCTCTTATTTTCCTTTAGGCGGTATCTATCTTTCCCCTAGTTATACATTCTTCTACGGTTCTGCATTTGTCCTCTAGCCACTCCTGCTTAGCTAGTCTGCACTTCCTGTCAATCTCATTTTTCAGACGTTTGTACTCCCTTTTGCCTGCTTCGCTTGATGTATTTTTGTATTTTCTCCTCTCATCAATTAAGTTCAGTATATCCTGGGTCATCCAGGGATTTCTATTAGGCCTTGTCCTTCTGCCTATATGATCCTCTGCGGCCTTTTCTACCCTACCTCTGAGAACTATCCATTTTTCTTCTACTGTATTACTTTCCCCCGTTTCAGCCAAACCTTGCCTAATGCTCCCTCTGAAACTCTCAACCACCTCTGATTCCTTCAATTTGTCCAGGTTACACTTAACTTTTCTACCTTTCTTGAGTCTCTTAAGTTTTAATCTGCAGTTCATAACCAATACGTTATTGTCAGAGTCTATATCTGCCCCTGGTTCCTAAATCTATTCCTTACGATTATAAAGTCAATCTGATACCTTCCATTGTGTCCTGGCCTTTTCCACGTATACAGACTTCCTTCATGATGATTAAACCAGGTGTTGGTGATCATCGAATTGTGCTCTGCGCAAAATTCTACCAAGCGATCTTCTCTTTCATTCCTTTTTCCCAGTCCATATGCACCTACAACATTTCCTTCTCTTCCCTTTCCTACTACCGAGTTCTAGTCCCAGTCATAATCAGGTTTTCGTCTCCCTTAACTTTCTGAATTATTTCTTTTATCTCTTGATACATTTCTTCGATATCCTCATCATCGGTCGTGCTAGTTGACATATAAACTTGTACTACTGTGGTCGGTGTTGGTTTGTGTCTATCTTTGCTACGATAATGCGTTCACTATGCTGTTAATTATAACTCACCGCATTCCTATTTTCTTATTCATTATCAGACCTACTCCTGTGTTACCACCAACTGATTTTGTATTTATAACCCTGTACTCCCTGACCAGAGTCCTGTTCATCCCACCACCGAACTTCTCTAATCCCTACCATATCTAACTTTAACATATACATTTCTCTTTTCAAATTCTCTAACTTACTTGTACGATTAAGAACTATCTCCGCTCCGACCCGTAGAATACCTGTTTTGTTTTTCTTGATGACGACATCTTCCTGAGTAGTCCCCGTCCGGAGATGGGGGACTATTTTACCTCCGGAATATTTTACCCAAGAAGACGCCATCATATATTCATAGAGCTGCATGTCCTCGGGAAAATTAACGACAGTAGTTTCCCCTTGCTTTGAGCCGTTCGCAGTAACTACATGGCAAAGCCATGTTCGCTGACGTTACAAGGCCAGCTAAGTCAATCATCCAGACTGTTGCCCCTGTAACTACTGAAAAGGCTGCTGCCCCTCTTCAGAAACCACACGTTTGTCTGGCCTCTCCACAGATACCCCTCCACTGTGGTTGCACCTACGGTACGGGTATCTGCATCGTTGAGGCACGCAAGCCACCCCACGTCGGCAATGTCTGTGGTTCATGGGAGTGGCCTTTATTAGCTCCAACTCTTATTCTTTCAGAATTCTTTTGTAGTTTCGAAGAGAATACAGATGATGGTTAATTGAAGAAATTACGCTCTTTCTGGTGAATGAAACTACTGCTGCTGCTCAGAAACGAATGGGTTGTAAAAAATAATAATAATAATAATAATAATAAATAAACCGCCGCGGTGGAGTAGCCGAGCGGTCTAAAGCGTCTCACTGCGGAGCGCGCGGTTGCTCGCCATGGAGGTTCGAGTCCTCCCTGGGGCATGGGTGTGTGTGTTTGTCCTTAGGTTAGTTTACCTAGGTTTATTTTATTTTATTTATTTATTTGGTTATTTAACCTGACCAGATTAGGGCCATAGGGCCCTCTCTTACATCTGATCAGGAACAACATAAACAAAGGATTTCATTACAAAAACCACTGCATTAATAATATTAAATAATAACAATATATGATAGTACTAATAATAATAATGATAATAATAACACAAAAATGAAAGTAATACTAATAATAACAAGAGATATTCACATTTGAATTAAGTTTAAAATAAACAGAAGAAAGAAAATGGTTAGTGAAAAAGGAGAAGATTGAAAAATGACAGTGCTAAATGGATGTGAGGAAGTGGAGACATATATGAATGGAGATCTCTGCTGGCGAAAGGAAAGGGAAACATTTATGGGGGGAGGAGGAATTGACAACAGTGGGCTACAGACTGGTAAGTGGAGAAAAAGATGGCTATTGTGACAGAAGGTGAACCCTTAGTTGTCTTTTAAAGTTTTGAATTGATTTTATTTCTCTTAACTTTTGAGGAAGATTGTTCCACAGACGTGTTCCCGAAACAGAAAATGATTTGGAGAAGATTGCAGTGTTATGTGAAGGTAGAGAGAGAGTTTTATTTTGGTAAGAGCGTGTGTTTCTGCTGTGCTGTTCAGATAGTAATATAGTCGTTGAGGATAAGTATGAAGGTTTGCAATGATTGAGAAAGCGATGCAGCAAACATAGTGTACGATAGCTTCGACGCTTATCTGCACGTAGCCAAGATAACTGCTGGTATGCGGGACTGACATGGTCGTAGAAACGTAAGTTGCAAATGTATCGGATACAAGAATTCATCGCCAGCTCCAGCCTACGTGAGTTTTCGTGTGATAGTCCTTGCAGAATAGCATCACCATAATCTAGAGTGGGAAATATTAATGTCTCAACGAGCTTCTTTTTCAGCTGTAAAGGAAATGCTTTTTTATATTTCTGCAGTGAATGAAGTGAGGCATATACCTTCTTACAGACTCTCGTTGTGTGCTCTGTCCAGTCTAAGTGCTGATCAAATATTACTCCCAAGTTCTTTGCTGAATGAGTGAAGCGTATTTGTGTGTCGTTCAGTATTAAAGGTGGAAGAGTTTCTCTGAACTGTGGAGTGATGAGTCTTTTATGGGCCACTAAGATTGCCTGTGTTTTTGATGGATTCAGTATCAATCCCATGCTATGTGCCCATCTTGATAGTGAAAGTAAGTCTGCGTTTACTTGCTGGATGGCTGTGCTTAGGTTTTTAGGACTTTCACTGAGATATAATTGTAAGTCATCAGCGTATAGATGGTATTTACAGTGGGACAGAACAGTGGACACATCATTAACATATAGTGAGAAGAGTAACGGCCCCAGTACAGATCCTTGTGGAACCCCTGATACAACATCCCTCCATTTTGACCTATTATTTGCTGTTATCACACACTGTTTACGGGTGGTGAGGTATGAGTGGAACCACTCAATAGCACTTGTAGAGAAATTTAGATTAGATAGTTTAGCGAGTAAAATGTCAAAATCGACATTGTCGAAAGCTTTGCTAAAATCTAAAAAACACATGATTGTCGCCTGTTGGTTATCCATAGCATGCTTGAGATCGTCTGTAACTTTTATAAGAGCAGTCGTCGTGCTGCGATTTTGGCGGAAACCCGATTGATATTCGTCTAGTAGGTCGTGTGATGCTAAATAGCTAGTTATCTGCTCATGGACTATATATTCCAAGGCCTTGGATAGTGATGGTAGGATGCAAATAGGTCTGTAGTCGGAAAGTTTTGTGGCAGATTCCTTTTTTGGTATGGTTTAATAAGACCATGCTTCCATAATGTTGGGAAGATACTGGAAGTCAGAGAATTGTTAAAGATGTCAGTTATAATTTGTAGTAGCGGGTCGATGACACTACTAATCATGTGTACATTAATATTATCATGCCCTGCAGCTGCTGAACGAATTCGCAAAATCGATTTCCTGACTCTGTTTGAACTTACCGGCTTGAGAGAAAATTTTTGGTTTGTATCAGCCACCGACATTTTAAGGGAATTAATAGTTTGCGTCTTTGTGCGTTGGTCCATTACAAATGTCGGTGTGGTAAAATGCTCGTTAAGATCTTCTATAGGAACTACAGGTTCGGTAGCAGATTTTGATTTGCCAATTCCTAGACCTCGTAATTTTTTCCATAGGATGGCAGGTCTGTGAAGGTCTTTGGTTAATGAGTGAGCGTGCCTGAGTTTCGCATTTCTCACCGATTGACTAACACGGTTTCGTTGTCTCTTGTAGGCGAGCTGATTTTCAGAGGTCGGGTGCCGTTTGTATTCCCTGTGTGCTGCGTCTCTGACGCTCATCAGGTGTTTGATGTCGTCTGTAAGCCACGGTGCAGGCTTTCTCTTTACTTTTCTTGTTTTAAGGGGAGCATGTTTGTCATACAAGTTGGTTAATTTATTAGTGAAGTCACATACTTGCATATTAACGTTGCGATTGTTTCCTGTTGGTATCAGCCACGAAATATCATAGGCATCTGCTGCAAGCTCAGTCATATTCATATGCTTAAGATCTCTAAAAGTCGTCACTTGCGATGTATTCTTAGGGCACTTCAGTGAATAGGACATGAGTATAATATCGTGGGAAGATAATCCAGGCGCAGAGATCTGATCTGAGCGGATTACTCTGTTTGGAGACTTGGTTGCAAGGATATCAATAAGTGTATGAGTGTCTGCTGTATGGTGGGTCGGCCCAAGTGGAACCAATGAAAGGTTTGAGGAGGAAAGTATGCGAGTGAATTTTGACGCAGAAGGACTCTTTTGTAAGAAATTTATGTTTACATCTCCAGCTATAACTACGTGTTCATACGAGGGTGCAAAACTTGACAGTGCAGATTCAAAACTTGAGAGTTACCCAACCTTTGGTGGATTGTATATTACACAGATCAGACATTTCCTATTGAAAGCCTTAATTTCTACGAACATGTATTCGGGCTGTTTTTCTTCGTTTTTGGACGAGTGGACAATTTTAGGATACAGGTTTGCCCGAATATATGCTGCCACTCCGCCGCCTCGTTTGTTACATCTGTCATGTCTCAGAAAAATGTAATCGTCATGAAGAGCTACAGAGTTAGAAGGTATGCTCGGTTTTAGCCATGTCTCTGATAGAAGTATAACGTGAAAACCGAGGTCTTGGAATATGCAGCGGAATTCAGTCAGGTGCGCTGATAGGGACTGGACATTTGCATGAGCAATCTGTAGCGTTGAGAAGTCGCCTGCGGTTTTCGCTAACAGGCTGGACGTGGAAGGCACAGCTGTCGAGGAGGGAGGCGCCGTGGCGCGCCCGTTGGAATGCGGAAGGGAGTGGGAGTGGGAGGGGGAGGAGAAAGCGGCGGCGGCCAGGGTGGCCGGCAAAAAGGGAGGGAGGGTCAAGTCGGACACACCTGCCGGCACAAACAGTGCAGGCTGCAGGTGCGGGGGTTCGCCAGAGAGCGCTAAAACACTGGGATGGAGTAGGCACTGTTAATTAGCTACGGACTGATGACCACGCAGTTTGGTCCGATAGATTTACAAACATTTGAACATTTTTGTAAAAAAGACATATTTTTTTAATATTTCAAAAAGCAGCACACACTGGGTTGCCCTTCATGACATACCGTACACTTGAGAAATAGCATAAACTAAAAGATGCAAACATACCATTTTTGGTGAAGATCTTGAAGACGAACTGGTTAAGTATTTCTTCTTACTTTATTATTACAGGTAAAGGGGCTCCCAGACTGTCAACAAGATTGCTCAGAATTATCGCGTCTTTAGTTAAGTTTCTGTGGTGTGTGATGGGTTTTCTAACATGAGATTTTTTTGAGCAAAGTACTTAGACTGTGTGGTCTTTTAATGTATATGTTTGTCAGTCCCGTATGCTAAAGTGTTTGTTTATCGCCATTCGTTGTGATGTGGGTTCGAAAACAGTACGGAGGGCGTTCATTTGAGAGTATTCAGAGGTTTGGTATCCCTGTGGCATGTGAAATGCAATGAATGTAGTAACTTAAAAAAAGAAAACAGAGCAAATCGATCAGTTGCCGAAATTGGGAATTGTGTCTGGAAAATATAAGCTTCAATTATCATAGTAAAAGAAAGAAAACAATTACAGAAAAAAGTATGGGAAAGAGCTGAAGAGAATAACAAGAGCATCGAATGGCGGAGTTGTTACTAACAATGTTATCCAGTCAGTTCTTTGTTACTGTGTACCTTCAACATTTCCCAGGAGCATTACATTTTTTTTGCAGTGTTGAAATAGAATTGAAGTGTGTATTTATTGTTTTTAATTGTTTTTTTAATTACACAGATATAAACAATATATATCAGAATATGGATTCACGAAATTAATAATAAACAAAAATAAAACTATATGGATAAATACATATAATGTGAGGTCGTTAATTCTCAAAGAGTCCGATAATATTTAGGCTCCCTTATTCTAATGTAACTTGGTAAATTTTCATTCGTCGTTCGTATTTTCTTCTACGTTTCCTCTCTCTCTCTCTTTTATTTTTTTTTAAGCCAAAGAGCAGCTGGCATCCATATCTTCCATATTTGAACTTTCCATATTTCGACTCCAATATTGCAAAGCATCGATTCGCTGATTCGATCAATCGCCAATATTGCTCAATATTAATGTCTACGAGTTTGTGCCTTGTCGACGTTGATGATATCACCATAATCTTATGTACAGGTGATGTTCAATTACATTGGGTATTGCTTCACTAACGAAACTCAAAATCATGAGCAGTAACATACGCTGTATTAAAAAGAAACATGCAATATTGTAACTTATTAATTAGACTTAACTTTATGACGATAGTCTATGAGCCAATAGGAATGACAATGCTACATTACATGACGTACTCCATGTACAGTACTATACTGCCCTACATCTGGAGTACACTGTATTACTGTCTTATAATTCCAGTCGTGATAAACATAATTGTTACCCCGGCTTTGGACTACAAGCAGATCACAAATATACTTTGTGTCTGATGTATTACCAGACGTCTCCTTCTTTAATCAATGCAACTATGATTATATAGATGTTACTGGTATACTTAACAGCACTGATCTCTATATAGATCTCTATATGGTTTACAATTAGATATGTCGATATTTTTTATTTCTTGATTTTTTGCTGTTCTTCCGTAACAGCAGTGTAAAATCAGTTATCCTTCTTTGATATTGTAATTAAGATCCTAAATTTCTAGTTAATTTCACATATTTCAATTTTAGTCTTAGGACAGCTCTTAATATCAAACTCAGATCGAATGCCATATGATATGAACACTTAGGCCTTCAATTGTACTGTCAAGGATTTGTTAAATCGTGATTCCAGCATAATACTGCCTCGAAGGTGTTCCTACTGAATTGTTTAACGGCGATATATTCCACGATTGTATTTCGTTTATAGCTATTGTGACTTTATTTAAAAATATAATACGGTTTGTCTTAATTAGGCTCCGAATTTGATTATTTTTAAATAATCGTCCTCGGCTGTACATTTCGCTTTATTTTATGTACTCCATGGATGTACCTGTATCTTATGCGGTATGTGTTACTTCTGCATATCGAATTTTATCCTGCAGCAGCGCCTCCTACTTGGTAAATCATTACATCTCTGGTTTTAGATGTCAACACTCAGCCATGCTTCATTTATTATCTGAATTTTGTATGTTATTTTTTGAATTTTTGAATTCTTGCGTTCAGTCCAAGGTGTGTGACAGCTCATGTAACTACGATTTTTTTTTCATTTTTGTTCTTTCTTTTTATTTTTTAAAAACTGATGTGACAGATACTTAGTGTTCATGAGGCTTCAACGCTACATGTTATACAAATGATAATTTATTTCTGTATGTTATGTATACTCAGTTGAATAAAAACCCTTTGCTTGATGAGATATTTGTCAATCTTTTGCTTTATTTAGATGAGATATGATGGCAATGAGGTTTCGCCAAAAGCAACCGCGGACTATAAACACGGCCCTAGGCTTTCATGCCCCAGCAACTACCTTAGTTACAGATATTATCTTTTACCCGTGATCCTGTAATTAAAAACTACATAGGCTGCAGTTTAAGATACAAATAAGAAATATTAATAATAGGGTTTATTCTAGTTTTTTAAATGATGTACGCAAAGTCAGAGATTTAGTTGAATAACGTTTATTCAATCCAGTTATTGGTTCCTTATTGGGAGCGGCCAGAAGAATAATTAATCACAAATATAATAAAATGGTTATACAGTCGCATTGTCTGTGATAAGAAATTGGTAGCACTTTCCCCCAACTAAGTAATCACAGAAACTCTGTATATATCACGAGCACTCAAATTGTCAACAGTTGAAAATAAGATTCCCGAACAGCATTTATAGGGAACGTAAGGTTATTTACAACTTGTACAAAAGCCAGACAGCGGTTGTCAGAGTTGAAGGGCATGAACGGGATGCAGTGGTTGGAAAGGGAGTAAGACAGGGTTGTAGTCTTTCTCCATTTTTGTTCAATTTGTACATTGAGCAAGCTATAAAGGAAAGCAAGGAGAAATTTGGAGAAGGAATTAAAGTTCAGGGTGAAGAATTAAAAAAATTGCGTTTTGCCGACGACATAGTAATTCTGTTAGATACAGCAAAGGACCTGGAGGAGCTATTGAACGGAATGGATAGTGTGCTGAAAGGTGCATATAAGATGAACATTAACAAGAGCAAAACTAGGGTAACGGAGTGCAGTGTAAGAAAATCAGGTGATGCTGAAGGAATTAGATTGGGAAACGAAGCAATAAAGGAGGTAGATCAGTTTTGTTACTTGGGCAGTAAAATAACAAATGATGGTCGCAGTACAGAGGATGTAAAATGCAGAATGGCAATGGGTAGAAAAGCGTTTTTGAAAACGAGAAATTTGTTAACATCGAATATTAATTTAAACATAAAGAAGTCCTTACTGAAAGCATTTGTATGGAGTGTTGCCTTGTATGGGAGTGAGACATGGACGATAAACAGTGCGGACAGGAAGAGGATTGATGCTTTTGAAATATGGTGCTACAGAAGAATGCTGAAGATTAGGTGGGTGGATCGCGTAACTAATGAGGAGGTACTGAACAGAATTGGGGAGAAAAGGAATTTCTGGCATACCTTGACTAAAAGAAGGGATAGATTGGTAGGACACATTCTTAGACATCAAGGAATTGTGAATTTATCGTTGGAGGGAAGTGTATGGGGAAAAAATCGCAGGGGAAGACCAAGAGATGGATACAGTAAGCAGATTCAGACAGGTGTGGGTTGTCGTTCTTATGTGGAGATGAAGAGGCTTGCTCAGGATAGGGTATTGTGGAGAGCTGCATCAAACCAGTCTCCGGAATGAAGACCACAACAACAACAGGTTCTCGTGTAAAAACAGAAACACATACCAGCTGCACTTGGGTTCAATTGTTTTCGCCAAGTTTAGAGTCCCGAGAAGAGACCGTTGGATGCGCAAATCTTAACACTCTCCCCGATCGAATCGCTCGTATCATCCAGCAGGATCATTCTTCTGCCGAGAATAGACATGGAGTCCTTTTTCAACGCACCCGTTCGCTCACCTCCTCTCTCCCTGACACCCTCCCCACCAGTTCTGTCCCTTGGCCGCTTCCTCATTGGCCGATCGCCATCCCTTACAGAATCGTATACATCTAACTTGAGATATTTATTTAAGTAAAAACTGACCATCTGAAACCACTTCCTTACTAAATATAACATTATTTAAATACAAAAAGGACTGTTAATTAGTGTTACATGAAGTCTAAAATAAAAAAAGTAGACATACCACCTTTCATGAGCTTCACTGGTCACGTCACACAATATTTACGTAAATTACCGGCAAATTGTACAATAAATCCAAACTGAAAATTAAATATACGAGAGGTTAATCATGCTACTTGCATTACTGTGGAGTATATGATAAGTGTTTATATTTTCATTACAAATTTATATCCATTGAAATTAATTCTTGTACAAATATATATAAGTGAGACGCTTTTTAGGTGATAGCTAGAGACAATAACCGTACATTGTGGAAATGCATGACACATTCAAAAGTTTTTTGGTAAAAAACAGTCTAGGTGTCATAAACTTGATGTTTTATTTATTTAAACATGACGCGTTTCGTCTCTTCTAGGCATCATCAGACGTTTGAAAAAAAAAAAGGGGGGGGGTAGATTTTCAAACTTGTTTAAACCACAACTAAAAATATGTTAAATCTTTCCTAAGCAAATATTATTACAATAGGGAGGGTGCAGACTGAAAAAACAGCAGGCCACATAACTAAATCCACATGTTTGACGTGGGGGGATGAAAATTGAACTAATAAAATACCACTCTCAATTTTCAGAGCGTGAAATTATGAAAATTCAATAAAAACAGATGTAACTGTTGTGTTTTAATCAAGTTTGAAAATCCCCCCCTTTCAAACGTCTGAAAAGGCGAAATGCGTCATGTTTAAATAAATAAAACATCAAGTTTATGCAACCAAGACTGTTTTTTTTTAGCAAAAATATCAATTACGGTTGCTGTGCCTGCGTCACTAAAATATGGAGTGAAGTGATTTTAGTATTCAAAAGTTGGTCATTTTAACCTTGATTTTTGTATATTTTGATATAGGGGTCATAAACATACGTAATTGATATTGAAATTATTTATAGAATCATGAGTTGAGCGTAAATATTCTGACATCGTAGATGTCTTAAATGTTGACAGTAACTAATTTTATAGAATATTTTATTTTATTCTGAGTTACGAAAATGTGGAACTCACAAATGTCCTCCACGCACACCCTTAAGAAACGTTCGGCTAACAGCCCTCCTTAGTTCTGAGTATGAAGCATGGGCCTTTCCCAGATTTCTGCCGATTTCGACTAACCACCGACCGGCTATTCGGTTTAATTAGATACTACCTGGGCTGTCTGGCAAATGCCCTTTGCCACGGTCCACTGCCAGTCCTTTCCAAACAATACCATTACATGAAACTTCCTGGCATTATGAAAATAGTGTGCCGGAACCGAGAATCGTACCTGGGACCTTTGCCTTTCGCGGGCATCTTGAGTCGTGTCGGGATAGCTCACTTGGTAGAGCGCTTCCCCGCGAAAGGCAAAGGTCCCAGATTCGAGTCCCGGTTGCGGTACAGAATTTTAATCTGCCAGGAGGTTTCATATCAGCGCACACTCCGATGCAGAGTGAAAGTTTCATTCTGAATACCAATACTTATACTAATTGCTTGACTCTACGGTCATTACTTCCGTAAAGTCACAGTGCCGTACGTCATTTTATTGTATTGTTTAACTTCAGCTATTGTCATGCAGTGTGGAAGTGAAAATGTACACGTACGTCTATTTCAGGGTGAATTACATCAAGTCAGTTAACTTTAGAGTAAGTATATGTGGCCTCATCCTAATTCACCGTCCAATGCGAATCTCCATTCTTTACAGAGATTATGTAATAAGTAGAACACAAATTATGTTTATTGTGTACGTGTTAAACAATCAATCTTTTGTGCCACGAGAGCTCTGAGCAAGAAGTTCTAGAAATTGTAGAGGGCAGTTGTACAATTTTGGAACATGTATTATGTTCGAATATAATGACATTTCTGGAGACTAGAAATCTGCTCTGTAGAAATCAGTATGGGTTTCGAAAAAGGCGATCGTGTGAAACCCAGCCCACGCTATTCGTCCACGAGACTCAGAGGGCCACAGACACGGGTTCTCAGGTAGATGCTGTGTTTCTTGACTTCCGCAAGGTGTTTGATACAGTTCCCCACAGACGTTTAATGAACAGAGTAAGAGCATATGGTCTATCAGACCAATTGTGTGATTGGATTGAGGAGTTCCTAGATGACAGACTGCAGCATGTCATTCTGAATGGAGAGAAGTCTTCTGCAGTAGGAGTTATGTCAGGTGTGCCACAGGGGAGTGTCATCGGTCCGTTGCTGTTCACGATATATATAAATGACCTTGCGGATAACATGGAAGTTCACTGAGGCTTTTTGCGTATGATGCTGTAGTGTATAGAGGTAACAATTGAGGATTTTATAGAATTGTAGGAGGATCTGCATCGAATTGGCACATGGTGCAGGAAATGGCAATTGAATCTCAATGTAGACAAGTGTAATGTGCTGCGAATACAAAGAAAGAAAGATCCTTTATCATTTAGCTACACTAAAGCAGGTCAGCAACTGGAATCAGTTAATTCCATAAATTATCTGGGAGTAGGCATTAGGAGTGATTTAAAATGGAAGGATCATATAAAATCAATCATCGGTAAAGCAGATGTCAGACTTAGATTCATTAGAAGAATCCTAAGGAAATGCAGTCCGAAAACAAAGGAAGTAGGTTACAGTACACTTGTTCGCCCACAGCTAGAATACTGCTCACCGGTGTGGTATCCGTACCAGGTGGAGTTGATTGAGGAAGTAGAAAAGATGCAACGGAGAGAGCGCGCTTCGTTACAGGATCATTTGGTAATCGTCAAAGCGTTATGGAGATGATCGATAAAATCCAGTGAAAAACGCTCTGTCGCTCGGTACGGACTTTTGTCGAAGTTTCGAGAAGATACCTTTACCGTAGAGTCTAGCAGTATATTGCTCCTTCCTACGTATATCTCGCGAAGATATCATGAAGATAAAATCAGAGAGATTAGAGCCCACACAGAGGCATACCAACAATCTTTCTTTCCGCGAACAATACGTGACTGGGAGGGAGAACCGATAGTGGTACTCAGGGTACCCTCATCCACATACCATCGGGTGGCTTGCGGATTATGAGTGTAGATGTAGAAGTAGAATAGTCTACGATGGTGTTTGTAAGTAAAAAAGCGCGCAAGTTGAGAATGTAGAAAATGCTCTGGTTTGAAAAGTACTGTATACACGCTGAGTCAATGTTACATTCATAACCCTTCATCTAACGCATAAGATGGCTAAATTAGCACAATAGAAACTGTTTCTTTTTGTGAGACTTAGTTTAGGCAATGAAGGTCGTACTGCTTAATTTTCATTTTGCATTCCATTTGAATCATTCTCTACTTAATTGAGGACTGTCGAGAAGTGCACAACGGCTCAATGCCTTCATGAATTGTCTTCACGTTGGTGTTGTTGTATAAAGGTTTTGTTTTTATTTAAGTACTTCAAATGTGTTGCAGAAATCTCAGCATCCGGACAAAATACCATTTGTGATAGTTCCTAGGAACGAAAACATTTAATCCAATTTTTGTTCTCAGAGACAATAATTTGAAAATTAAGACTCTCTGTGGATAGTAGGTTTATGGTTAGGTAAGTGAAGGTGAGGGTAAGAATAGCCATTGATTTTCATTATGAAGTATTTATTAATTTTTCCATTACAGCTAATGGATTTCACGTTGATGCTTTCTCAGTGTCGCTGAAGTAGATGGTGAGCTTCTCAGCTAACTTCCCTGATTACTTGCGGAGATGATATGGGTTCTGAAACAACAGGTAAAGGTTGTAGTCAGTTGATTGATGCTCTTGAAGACAATGATCTGAAATAAACACAAGAACATGAGAATGACAATGAGTAGTAATCTCTTAAGGCTGAACGAATACTGACTGAGGATATCAAGAACACATGGCAATACATAGTTTGGTATTAGCTATCACATGTCATTCTGATGTGAAAGATCAAATATCGGTAAATTAAAAAACCTTTTAAGATTTACACCCAATGTGTTTGCTGTTCTATTATGTTAATACACGCCTGATTTTAGAGACAGGCTTAAGATTTATTAATTATTAGTTTTTCACAGCGTTTTCTTAATTTCAGTACTGAATTTCCTGTAAAATCACTAGATTCAGAAATAATCAGAACACCTTGAAAGACTTGAGATAGGATGTTCCTTTTCGTAGGAAACATTCATTAATAAGTTCTGAAGAAGTGATTAGAATTTCAGTCACCTGGGTTCAGCGTGTGCCCAATTGCCTAGTGGTCACACTGTTCGCCATGGGCCATGATAATTTGTCCCATGCATATAAGGCGTGAATGGTGTCCTGTAGTATAGCCATTCATGCTACAGTCACGTGATCCAAAGTCCGTCTGTGGTCTGTGTTGGCTGGCATTGGGTAACAATGCTGAGCTTCGCATTTCCCTATAACGCACACATTTTGTACTGGCGACAATTCTGATGATCTGGCAGGCCAGATACCATGAGACTAAGAATGAACGTGTTCGTGTAGGAACATGTGGTCACGTTTTGTCTTGCTCCCAATAAAAAAGAAAAGAATGCATGTGTTCAGATATTATGTAAACATACCTTTTATTAAACTGACATGTCCCACATCATTAGTAAACGTCGTATTCATTATCTATGAAAGAAGCACTAATGTAATGTAAACGTCGTCTGGAGTTTCGTGCAGAAAGGGTATGGCTCGAGGTCGCAGGACGTCATTAACGCAGTTGGAATTTGCGATGATGCCCTGACATGCACCAAATGTGATTTCTGGTGGTACCCAACAACACCCCACACCTACGTTCTTGAGTTGGCATTGTATGTTTTGTACGGACTACTGAATTGCATAACTGGTTAGCTAATTCTAATGTTCTAGAAGTACCTACAAGATCGATTGAAACTGGGCAAGCTAGGTCTGACTGGTTTTCTGGTCTCGTGAAGAGGCAACAATGTTTATTAATTACGACTCCTTAACCTATCAGCTTAGCCCAAACTTCTAGCTTTAATAGAACGAACGTTGGCGGCTTTTCAACAACCTCTCCACTGTAACGAAACGATACAGCTTCATGGACGAGACTGGCATTCCAACAGTACAATAGTTAAATCTAATCGTGCCGCGAATAGGTTTCAGACGAGTGAAGTTTAGAACATCTGGGAACGCTACTGCTATTTTTGCTACTGGGAACTCAGTTCCATAATTCTTCATTTTTCCGCGGGTGCACTTCAAAAACCATTTTATTTGTGATGAACCAGTGAGCAACCGCGGAGCGAATAACGCTTCTGGCTTGTAGAATTTACATGAATACAACAAGGATTTCATTTTTTCAAACACCCGTATTTTTCACGCAATTCAATTTATACATTGAGCAAACTATAAAGGAAAGCAAGGAGAAATTTGGAGAAGGAATTAAAGTTCAGGGTGAAGAAAGAAAAACCTTGCGTTTTGCTAATGACAATGTAATTCTGTCAGATACAGCAAAGACCTGGAGGAGCAATTAAACGGAATGGACAGTGTGTTGAAAGGTGCGTATAAAATGAACATTAACAAGAGCAAATCAAGGGTAATGGTATGCAGTCTTGTAAAATCAGGCGATACTGAAGGAATTGAATTAGGTAACTAATCAATAAAGGTGGTAAATGCGTTTTGGTACTTGGGCAGTAAAATAACATATGATGGTCGCAGTACAGAGGATATAAAATGCTGAATAGCAATAGGAAGAAAAGCGTTTTTGAAAACGAGAAATTTGTTAACATCGAATATTAATTTAAACATAAAGAAGTGCTTACTGAAAGCATTTGTGTGGTGTGTTGCCTTGTATGGGAGTGAAGCATGGACGATAAACAGTGCGGACAGGAAGAGGATAGAGGCTTTTGAGTTGTGGTGTTACAGAAGAATGCTGAAGATTAGGTGGGTGGATCGCGTAACTAATGAGGAGGTATTGAACAGAACTTGGGAGAAAAGTAATTTCTGGCATACCTTGACTAAAGGAAGGGATCGATTGGAAGGACAATTTCTTAGACATCAAAGAATTGTGAATTTAGCGTAGCAGGGAAGTGTGTGGAGCAAAAATCGAGGAGGGAGACCAAGAGATGAATATAGTAAGCAGATTCAAATGGATGTAGGTTGTCATTCTTATGAGGAGATGAAGAGGCTTGCAGAGGATAGAGTAGGGTGGAGAGCTGCATCAAACCGGTCTGAAGACCACAACAACATTTAACACGTGACAACCAACCGCGATCCCTGTGACATCGATTCCAGACCCGTAGCCACAAACATCGCATAACAAAACAGGCAATTCTAATTTTATCACAATAATTATTAAGCTATAAATAATTTTTACAAACATTAAACTTATAAGTACACAATGCAAGTTAGATAGAAGTGCGAATATTGAGTTCGTTACCGCGTAAAAAATGGATGATAAAGAAATGTGACTAACATATCTGGTCTCCCCTAACAAATACTTTTTACACGCAACATAAAGGCAAGTATGCGCATTCCTTTTCTCAACGACAAAAGACTTAATTCTCGCAACTTAAGATTTATTATTACTATTATTATTATTCCTAAATTTTTGCAATTCATCTGAATAATCTATTGTCTAGTATTCAACGTAATTTTTGATTATTCCTTAAACTATAATGTAAGAGTGGCGGATCCAAGAGGAGTGTTATGGGGGTCTTGACCCTCACCCACAAAAAAGCATTTGTTAATTGAAATGAAGAATGTACAAAAATTAAGGGATTATTAAGTTTTGGAATTAATTTCAGTTATTTTCTACTTGGAAGCTGAATGTTGCTGTCTATTATTTGTGCCTTTCTGCGGCTCATCGGACGTCTCTGTGGTGAGTAAGCAACCTATCCTTCTCAAAAATGTTATTGAATCCTTTCTGGAATTTCCATTGTTAGAAAAAATCAATTTAAAATATTTGCATTAAAAATTAAATATTTTACAGATATTAAAATCGTACACGTATGTGATACATTGAAAGTAAAAGAAACGGCAAGGTATATTTTCGGGTAGGGTTTGGAGGGGGGGGGGGGAGAGGGTGAGTAGTGGGAAAATGATGACAAGGACCGAAAACATGTACATGAAGAGCATCGTTTCAAATTGTATTGTATAAAAAATAAATAAATAAATAAATAAATAACCTGAGGAACATTTCACAAATTTTAAAATTTTTCAGTTGTTTTATTTGAGATGTACTTCTAGGTACATGAAAAAGTGAAATAAATTTACTGTTGTGTTCTTCAAATTTAAAGAAAATGTGTTGGACTTAATATGCTTTGATCTAATAATTTGCAAAATATACGAATAAAAAACGATTACTGTGGAAAATATATAACTAAGCATTTATTTTTTTTCTTTACGGAGTAACATTAGCTGCCTTAAATTTAAGTTGATGGACGGCTTCCTACTGAATTATCACCAACAGCAATTTCTTCCTCCATAATCGAGAAACAACTCTCTTACACAAAGCTGACAATCATTCTTGAATGTGTAGCATTGTTGGAAAAAAGCGCGCCAGCTGTCAGCACAGCCAACAGAGCAAAGTGACAATACAGCTTCACGCTGGTCACAATATGATTTGAAGCACACACTACAGTGGACTAAATACGATTTGAAACAACAGCTACTTTATAGACGCAACTGACGCTATTAGTGAATCCGATTTCTTACGTTCTAATTTGACAGCATGAAAGATCGCTATGTAAACTATACAAAAATGTATCAAACTCAATTTTTTCCACAGTTGGACTTAAGTCGATTTTAAACGATGCTTCTGATAGATTAGATTAAATTAGTACTTGTTCCATAGATCATGAATACGACCCTTCGTAATGATGTCGAACGTGTCAGGTTAATGAAAGGTCTCTTTACAAATTATTACTTTGTACCAAGTATTATATGACACAATTTTTATAATTTGGGGTAAACGTGCTTGATTTTGAGTTCTTTGTTGTTCATGGAATATTATTCTGTTAGGTTTCACGTTTATTCCGATTTTCAAACTGCTACAAAATGGCTCAAGAAGCCATGCTGATATGCTTGCGTTTAAATGTGTGCTTGTTGGGGATGGAGGCACAGGAAAAAACCACATTTGTGAAAATGCATTTAACTGGCGAATTTGAAAGAAATTTGATGATCCTGACATTTCTTTATTTCCTCCCTAAACAAAACATGCCATTCAGGTCAGTGGAGGACTAAGGCTGTCAGAGGCCCGGGCGGCGGTAGAAAATGAGCGCCCCGCCCTCACCCTCACCAGAACAAGAGCCAAAGCGCGAAAAAAAAAAAAAAAAAAAAAAAAAAATCGAGATTCGGAGGACCCAGAACAGGAGCCCAAGGGCGCACAAAAAAAAAAAGTTCTTTTGAGGTATTGGGAGGCATTGGGCGGTCTGCCCCCTGCGAACAAATTTTTAAAGTTTGGTTAATTTTGTGTGCTACCTACTTGTTTGGTTTCTTTGCGAAAGAAAAGAGTAAAAAAAAGTGGTAAAAAATGAATACGGGTAGTTGAGCGCGATTTCGGCTGAGTAGGAAAAGGGAGTTCGATGGATGGAGAATGCTATAAAATGATATTTATTTTTTTTGTATACTTTTGTCGCCATTGCAACGTTTATTTTACTGAAATAAATCGCAATTTGCGATCAGTTATGGCTTCACTGTACTAGGTTTAGATGGAATACCAAAGTGCGGTGAATGAAATTTTGTGCCCGGCCGGAATTCGAACCCGGGATCTCCTGCTTACTAGGCAGACTTGTGTCTCGATACCTCATAGTCTGTTCTCACTGATGCGGGAATACAGTATTGTGGCTGCGAGCATTACAGAAGAAATAGGCTGTGGTAATAGGATAGAGACAGCGTGGCGAATGGAGATTTGGGTGTGATTGCTGCCCGTCGCCACAGAATAAAGCTCACCGGACACCCGTATTGCCAGCACTGCGGATTGGTCGATACTGCCATCCACCGTGTGGTAGGCTGCTCCAAAATAGCGGATCTGTGGAAATGGATCAAGTTTAAATCGGCAGGATTACTGTCTCTGAGTGTCAACGACATCAACACGAAGAAACTGGTGTACATGGATGTAAAGGCTTTCCCAGTGTCCAAAACCAGAACTCTAACTTGGTTCATATATTCGTTCATCAAACTACGCCCTTGCGCGAGGTTGATCTGTGAGCGAATTTCGACAATACATCCTCCGTGCAAGAAGAGAAATCCTCAACGATCCATGGAAAAGAGAGAAATTTTCGCCGTTCATTCACTTTCTGTAATTGAAAGACAACTTGTTTCACAAAATAATTATAACTATTTGTAAACACATTTTGTAAGTAAAAAAAAAAAAAAAAAAAAAAAAAAAAAAAAAAAAAAAAAAAAAACCCGAGCACAAATTTTCATTCGCCGCACTTTGGTATTACGTCTAAACCTAGTACAGTGAAGCCATAACTGATCGCAAATTGCGATTTATTTCATATTTACTTTTTATTTCAAAAAGTGTTGTTTAAACAAACTAGTCACTTGAACGCCTCCGCCTCCTGTATGTCACCCGAAAACTCGATTCCCGCAACCCGCTAGTTTACCCCATCCTCACCGCCCCTGGGCCTCTGCCACGCCTCCACCACTGCATTCCTCCCTCTCTCCACCTTACATATCCTCTCCCAAGGCAACTTCCGCTCCCTTCCCCTACCGGATGACGCCCTTCGTCCCGAAATACACCCCTCCTATCAGCTTTCATTCCTTCCCCGTAGACTTAGCGGCCCCCTCTCCCCATCCCCTCCTTCTCCCCCTCCCCGCTTGGCTTCCCCCCCTTTCCCCACCTGGAGTCTCAATCGCGCCTATCTTTCCTCCTCCCTACCTTGTCCCCCCCCCCCTCTCTCTCTTTTCGGCCCTCCCCCGCGCTTCCTCGCTTCCCCCCTCTCCTTGCCCCGCGGGAGCTGCAGCGTCGCCTTTTAACAACGGTGTATTCTAGTGTCAAGTGAATCTTTGTCTCCGTGTGTTCATCTCCAGTGCGTCGCAACTCGTGTCATCAACACCTATATCGTCGTGTGACTTCGTGTGTCCAGTGTTATCTCTCCATGTGATTTTATCGCCACCGTGGCACAGACTGTTTTTAATCTGCTTATGTGTGTCAGTCTCTCTTGTTCATGTGTCTTAAGTCTGCAGTATTGTCTCCGATCTCCAGTTTGTAAGTCTCCCATTTTTCCTCCGTACCATGTTTTTATACTCATTGTTTTTAACTTCATGTCTTTGTTCCTTTTATCTCGCTTGTCATATGTCTGTACTCTCGGCTGAAGAGCAGCGCTGATGCTGCTGCCAGCCCGCCGACGAAAGTCGGACTGAAATTAACAATAAAGAAAAAAAAAAGTCACTTTCTACCGACTTTGATGATCAGCAATTAGACTGTAAAACTGGATAAGGATCGGTGGACGGGTGGAAAGGAACGTGTCCCAATGAGGAGCGCTCATCAGAGAGCTTGTTCCCAAAAATGAGCAACCCCGCCGGTTGTGCGCTTACCATCAGAGCGTGGGCACGACGACGCCTCCGTGCGGCCCGTGCGGCCCATGTGGCCCGTGGGGCCCACCCCATCCGTGGCGCTGCCAGCCCGTCTGCTTGGGGCCGTCCCAATCGCCGTCACCCTTGCCCCAGCCGCCCTTCACTTCGTCCACCTTACCCGACACCCAGTCCGTGGGGGCCTTCTTGAGCAGGTCTTTGGCGTGTGGTACGGGCAGGCCGTCTATGGGCAAATGGTCGACGGGCAAGTGGTCCACAGGCAAATGGTCTAGGGGCAGAGCATCGAGACCACCGAGCAAGCCGCCAGGTAGCCCGTTACTGACGGGACACAGGACGGCAACGGCCACAACTGGAACAAAGACGTATACATGTTGGAAGCAAATTTACTTGGCAGGTTGGAACAACTATGTCTACAAAGCTGCTCTACATACAGGGTGTTTCACTAAGTGTGTTTGCCTCTGTAACTTATAAAACAATAGGTGACGGGAAATTTTAATGCGGTAGGTCAACACAAGAAATGTTACACTTTCTGCGGAGCTATGAACATAGTTTGTTGTATCATTTTCCAAAGAGTTACAGAACAGAGATATAATTTTTTAAATGGAACAATAGTTTTTTTTCTATCGTGCGTTGGAATCGTTTAAACCAGCTGCGTCCAAATCAATTTAAACTACATTCTTATCATTGTTAGTTTGGGAGCTACAACCCTTCAAAGTTCCGGGGACGATGGCTGCGATAGCGTAGCTGGCTGGCCGAGTGCCTATCCCCTGGGGCACGGCCCACTGTCTCATGACCACCAGCCAATCAGGTACGCTGTCGTAGCCTCCGCCCCCTAAACTTTGAAGGGTTGTACCTCCCAAACTAACAGTGATAGGAATGTAGTTTAAACTGATTTGGACGCAGCTGGTTTCCAAGAATCCAACGATAGAAAAAAACTATTGTTCCATTAAACAAATTATATCTTTGTGCTGTAACTCTTTGGAAAACTAAGTGTGTTTGCCACTGTAACTTATAAAATAATAGGTGACGGGAAATTTTAATGCGGTAGATCGACACAAGAAATGTTACACTTTCTGCGGAGCTATGAACATAGTTTGTTGTATCATTTTCCAAAGAGTTACAGTACAGAGATATAATTTTTTAAATGGAACAATAGTTTTTTTTCTATCGTGCGTTGGAATCGTTTAAACCAGCTGCGTCCAAATCAATTTAAACTACATTCCTATCATTGTTAGTTTGGGAGCTACAACCCTTCAAAGTTCCGGGGACGATGGCTGCGATAGCGTAGCTGGCTGGCCGAGTGCCTATCCCCTGGGGCATGGCCCACTGTCTCATGACCACCAGCCAGTCAGCTACGCTGTCGTAGCCTCCGCCCCCTAAACTTTGAAGGGTTGTAGCTCTCAAACTAACAGTTATAGGAATGTAGTTTAAACTGATTTGGACGCAGCTGGTTTCCAAGAATCCAACGATAGAAAAAACTATGGTTCCATTAAACAAATTATATCTTTGTGCTGTAACTCTTTGGAAAATGATACATTAAACTACGTTCATAGCTCCGCAGAAAGTGTAACATTTCTTGTGTCGACCTACCGCATTAAAATTTCCCGTCACCTATTACTTTATAAGTTACAGAGGCAAACACACTTAGTGAAGCACCCTGTATATAAACTCAGATCTGCTATTTCAACACACACACATTTTACACTTTTGGGCATTAAAATTGCTACACCACGAAGACGACGTGCTACAGACGCGAAATTTAACCGACAGGAAGAAGATGCTGTGATATGCAAATGATCAGATTTTCAGTGCATTCACACAGGGTTGATGCCGGTGGCGACACATACAACCTGCTAACATGGGGAAAGTTTCCAACCGGTTTCTCATGCACAAACAGCAGTTGACCTGCGTTGCCTGGTGAAACGTTGTTCTGATGCCTTGTGTAAGGAGGAGAAATGCGTACCATCTAGTTCCGACTTTGATAAAGGTCGTGATTGCGGCTTATCGTATCGCGACATTGCTGCTCGCGTTGGTCGCTATCGAGTGGCAGTAGAATATGGAATCGGTGGGTTCAGAAGGGCAATATGGGACGCCGTGATAGATCCAAACGGCCCCGTATCACTAGCAGACGAGATGACAGGCATCTTATCCGCATGGCTGTAATCGGTCGTGCAGCCACGTCTCGTTCCCTGAGTCAACAGGTGGGAACGTTTGCAAGGCAACAACCATCTACACGAAGTGTTCGACAACGTTTGCAGCAGCATGGACTATCAGCTCGCAGACCATGGCTGCGGTTACCCTTCACGCTGCATCACAGACCGGAGCACCTGGTATGGTGTACGCAACGACGAACCTAGGTGCACGAATGGCAAAACGTCATTTTTTCGCATGAATCGAGGTTCTGTTTACATCATCATGATGGTCGCATCCGTGGTTGGCAACATCGCTATGAACGCACATTGGAAGCGTATGTTCGTCATCGCCATACTGGCGTATCAGCCGGTGTGATGGTATGGGGTGCCATTGGTTACACGTGTCGGTCACCTCTTGTTCGCCTCGACAGCACTTTGAACAGTGGCTGTTACATTTCAGATGTGCTACCGTGGCCCTACCCTTATTTCGATCCCCTGCGAAACCCTACATTTCTGCAGTGTAATGCACGACCGCATGTTGCAGGTCCTGTACGATTGTTGCTCTGGCCAGCACATTCTGCAGATCTCTCATCCATTGAAAACGTCTGGTCAATGGTGGCCGGCCAACTGGCTCGTCACAATACGTGAATCACTACTCTTGATGAACTGTGGTATCGTGTTGAAGCTGCTTGTACTTGTACACGCCATGCGAGCTCTGTTTGACTCAATGCCCAGGAGTATCAAGGCTGTCATTACGACCAGAGGTGGTTGTTCTGGGTACTGATTTCTCAGAATCTATGCACCCAAATTGCGTGAAAATGTAATCACATGTCAGTTCTAGTATAATATATTTGTCCAATAATTATCCGTTTATCTTCTGTATTTCGTCTTGGTGTAGCAATTTTAATGGCCAGTAGTGTAGATACTTTATTACGTCGGCTTTCTCTCTTCTAACTTTCCTACTTCCATGTTATCTGTTAATACCGAAATATTTTACCGTAGTATATGACTCTGCTACGCGGTCAGTAGACCGGTTTATAATTCTATTGGGCAGTTAGTATGTTGGTTTTGCGTACTCAAGGTTCCGTTTTCTCTTAATAATACTGTATTACATGACCCTTACAACTTTATTCCCCCTTTTCTCTTTACGGCCACTACATGTTTTATGCAAAGATACATGTATTAAGAATTTAGTTAGAGTTGTAACATAATCTCTGCACTTGATCGTCAGTGTGGTTACAAAATGCTCTCTTTAAATCTATAACGCACATTTTATGTAAGTACCTAAAAATTCTTCCTTTATATGAACATAATACTTTGACAAGTTTCTTATTTTATCAATATGCAGCACTATAGCGCATTACTATTACACATATTGTCATTTTTCGAGAAACCTTTTGTACGGGGTGAAACACCAAATACTTGCACCGCAGATATTGCGAAAACGGAAAGTTCTATTGATGTGCGGTTTTCACCGAATGGATTGGTAGTCAGGAGCTCGTATTTTTAGCCAACAAACAGATTGTAATATTACTTAGAAAGTGTATTTTTTGTGCAAATATAGAGTTTTTTAAGGGAACAATGGTTGTTTCTATCATGAAATGGAATTTTTGACACCAGCTGTGTACAAAGAATTTTGAGTGACATTCTTATCACGTTTAGTTTGGCAGCTACAACCATTCAAAGTTTCGGGAGCAGAGGCTGAGATAGCGTAGCTGACTAGCCGAGTGGCTAGCCCCTGGGTCACGGCCCACTGTCTCATGACCACCAGCCAGTGAGCTACGCTGTCGTAGCCTCCGCCCCCAAAACTTTGAATGGTTGTAGCTGCCAAACTAAACGTGATAAAAATGTAATTCAAAATTCTTTGTACACAGCTGGTGTCAAAAATTCCAGTGCATGATAGAAACAACCATTGTTCCATTTGAAAAATTGTATGTCTGCATAAAAATACACGTTTTAGGTATTTTTGCAATCTGTTTATTGGCTAACAGTACGAGCCCTTGACTACCAATCCATTCTGTGAAAACCGCACATAAATCGCACCTTCAGTTTCCGCATTATTTGCGGTGCAAGTGTTAGGTGATTCACTCTGTATAGTGTACTTCATTTCCCTTTAATCCTGTGATTGTACAGCGAATTGCATGTAGTATTTGTAATTGTATATTACTCTTAACTGTTACCTGTACAGAAACCTGAAGAAGGGAAATAATTGCTCGAAACGGTTGTATATAAAACTAATAATTTGCAACTGGTGGCTGTTTACTTTTCCAACCCAACTTCACACAGTTGCTGCAATGGATAATACATTTAATTTATTTTTTCAATGGAAATACAGTGGAAACTGGTTATTTGGCACCTGTTCGTATAGAATATTAAAAAAGAAAAATATATGCAGGCGGGTGACAGGATAGACGACGATTTTATTCGATGGTGCCTGCAGGTATTTTAGTGAAAATGGGTAATGTACCACACGACGAACACATAAGTAACAGCGCTAGCACACACATAAAGGAAGGGAGTGCCATTATCGGCACAATTCTGAAAATACAGACTATCGGTACGCTAGTGGTTGGCAGTACCAACTGTGGATCTGAGGGTAACCTTTCTGATTGAGTGGTGCAAGAGGGTCTATGGTCAGCGCACGGCGGAGGGACAGAACGAGCATGAGATACGGACGGTGTGTACACATGTGTTGCTCGGCGATGTTTTGACCACGTGGCGACGACTGGCTGCGGACGATGGTGTTGCAGTTCCAGTGTGACCAGTGGAAAAAATTTTCAAATGTTTGTATAGTCTATGGGACTTAACTACGCGGTCATCAGTCCCTAAACTTACAAACTACTTATGAACTAACTAAGACTAAGGACGGCACAAATATCCATGCCCGAGGGGGGATTCGAACCCCCGACCGTAGTGGCCGTGCAGACCGTGACTGGAGCGCCTCAGTCCCCTCGGCCACCGCGGCCAGCGTGATCAGTGGAACCGCACAGGATGAGAGCTGAGGAGATTGGCTCAAAGGTATCATGTTGTGGTGGCTTTTCCGAGGAAGACTGGTCTCATAAAAAAGAAGGAATGTTCTGATTGGTGTCGTTGAAGATGTGGCGTGGGATTACGCATTATGACGATCTAGGGACAAATATATGAATTCTCGCCCGAACGTCTTCCTAGATTATTTGGAACTGCTGTTATACGAGAGTTGGAACTTAAATACTGGCAACACTGTTGTGGAGACACTATACAATGGAATCTACTATTGTCGCTGATAGCATACATGCATACCTCCAAGCAAATGGACTCGCCCGCCCCACGTCACCAGAGTGCACACAATCGAGGGAAACACTTCTGAACGAGCGGTCTAACTCCGTCTCGTAACGCTGGATGAGACATTGGTCATAGCGGACGAACGGAAACTAAAATGTCATTCCAACGAATGGTTTCATTATGGGTCGATGCGAAAGTCGAAATTGCATCATAGACTCATGTGGTGTCGCACAAGTCTAAAGTGCGCGCCACCTACTTTCGCCGCGCGCCGCCATGCACGCACGGCGCGGCGTTCTTACGACGTCAGCCACGAGCGCCCTCTGCTACTAACCCGCTCGTGGCCACCACTGAACGACATCGTTCACTTGGGACTGAGATAGGAACCAGTTAACACTTCGGAATCAGATAGGCACCAGGTTAGGCACTAGGACTCGTCACTAGGCAGGCCTCTAGCTCAACTATGTATCAGCATTCTGCAGTACTGGGCTATGTAAAAGTTAAGTATTACTAAGTCTCTAAGAAATAGATATCTCGTACTAATGACTCTAGTGTTTCTAGTTTCTACTGTCCCACTGGCTGCTCACCTCCTACCTGCACAAGCGTGCATCCTTTATTCCTGTGTCGGTCTTTCTACTGGGCCACCGACACCTACGACGGAAACGAGACACAAAAGCGGCGACGAGGCTGGGACACAAAAACTCAGTATGGTTAATGCTATGGCGATTCTCGTGTACGACTGTGATTGTCTTATATTAACGCATTACGTTCCTCCACGGCAGACCGTAAATGTACTGTATTACTGTTAGTTTTTGGAGCATCATTTACGACCAGCTTTCCGAAAGAAGCGGTAACACTTTCTGCACAACCAACCCATCATTCTGCACGACAATGCGCGGGCGCATACAACGCTCTGACTACTGTACGCAAACGCCGCTGCTCTCCATAACTTAGTGCAGGCTGTCGAACACTACACTGGTCTATATTAGAGGTAATATCTGAAGTTTGTTATGTTTGCCACATTATTGACACTGAGCGTCTCGGAATATTGAAGTCTTTAGCAAATTTCCGAAATGTACTGCCTGTACTGCTTTCGCGTTGCCGGCCGCGGTGGCCGAGGAGACTGAGGCGCTCCAGTCACGGTCTGCACGACCACTACGGTCGGGGGTTCGAATCCCCCCTCGGGCATGGATATTTGTGCCGTCCTTAGTTGTAAGTAGTTCATAAGTAGTTTGTAAGTTTAGGGACTGATGACCCCGTAGTTAAGTCTCATAGACTCTACAAACATTTGAACATTTGGACATTTAGCTTTCGCGTTCAAGATCTATTACTTCCTGTCGTGCAATCATAATTACACTGATGAAAACAATTAGGAGATCATTTGACATATCTATTGTCATCGGAAGAATGAACAAAAATGGTTCGACGTCATTCTGTCGGTTCTACGGAGACAACAACATTAAGACAACCGAGGTAGTGGTAATAACAGAAAGTTGCTGCTGAGAGGGTTGGCGTTGAATTGTTTTTCCTCTACCAATCGAATTGCAACGGGAGTTGGGTTCAGTTAGTGTAGTGAGCAGGTAGTGCAAGGCAACAACAACGTGACTTACCCGAAGCTTTGACGTGGAGAGCAATAGGAAGGTCGGAAGCGAGACAGACACAGAGGGAGGTGGTTGCAACTATTTGAGAAGAGTAACTTTCAGATCCTGGACGCGATTTCAGACAACGGGAACCGTTAAAAGAAGGCAAGAGCAAGGTCGTCCTAAGGTAATATCAACAAGACATGAGCGCTTAAGAGTCCGTTTGAGATACGTTGTTGAATGCAACTCAGATGCAAAGCACCTTCCACGCAGCAACAGGACGCCAAATATCAGCACAGTCCGAAATTGCCTTCAGTATTGTGGATCTATGCACGGAGGCCTATGGTGTTTGTCCCGTTAAAACCACGACACCATGTGGCGCGCAGAAGCTGGGTGGAGGAACATAAGTATTGTAACGAATGACGGCTTTCCCTCATCTGGAGAGAATGAACTCTGAATAATCCTCTTTATGTGCAGGAAACATCATCATATCATGGTGGTGGCCGAATGCTGTGGACAGGAGTCAGCATTGGAGGACGTCCCGACCTCGATGTCGTTTAGAATGGCGCTTTGACTGCTCAGATGTATAGAACTTCCGTTCTGCCCTATGCTGTTGCCATAGATTCCCTTCTGGTGGACGATAACGCTCGTCCCCACAGAGCTGCACTGGTGGACAAAATGCTTCAAGCTGAGGGAATTGAACGAATGTTTGATAATCTCATACTGTCCATAACACGCAGATGTGCATTTATACTGGCCGTTCGAAGTGATTACACACCATATCAGAGGTCAAGGAGAATGATTTTTTCACTATTAGCCCCATGGTGCTTCAAAGTAAACCTCAAGTGTTGAGACAGTAAAATATTGCACTCTGCTACACACAAATTACAGTTGTAACCAATATCTGAATAAAATACGCTATCATATGTATATTGTCTATGATATCTCACCTGAACCCCTAATTGGTTTGAGCAGCGTATACGCGATACTACAGCTATCTGAGCATATCGCTATCCCATTACGACTTTTACAACATCAGTGCACTAGGTGCCTCATGAAAACTCCATTCTTGTGAATGCAATTAATAGGAACTATGTGAGATGTTTATACTTGCGGACTGAGGTATCAAAGCAACTAAAAAAAAAAAAAAAAAAAAAAAAAAAAAAAAAAAAAAAAAAAAAAAAAAAAAGTGGCTCTTTAAGCTTTTCCAACGGATGTGTTGCAAACAGTCTTCACAAGTTATCCAGAGGCTAACTCGTGAAGACTATTTGCAACAACAAAAAAGAAGAAAAACAATTCGCGTAAGTCTTATGCGTCTGGCCAGAAATGACCTGAAATGGGGCCTTTAAGCGTTGCTTGGTTTTTGGAAACTACATCACTCACTCTTGGCCACGGAATTTTCCAACGTGCAATTTTTAAGATGAGTCACCTGGCGTTAACATGATGACGACTTACCGAGCGAGTTGGCGCAGTGGTAAGAACACTGGACTTCTATTCGGGAAGACAGCGCTTCAAACCCGCCTCTGGCCATCTAGATTATGTTTTGCGCGACTTCCCTAAAATCATTTCAGGCAAAGAGGCAAAACTCAAAATAGACGGTAAATATCGACAAAACCAGGTTAGTTGGTTGGTTGGTGGGAGTAAGGTTCTAAACAGCTAGGTCTTCAGTCTCGTCGACGAAGCAACCTCTCCACACGTGTGCGAAGCTTAATCGGCACAATAACCGAGTAGTGCACATGGGCTCGTCTTTGGAAAGTTTTCACTTCTGCTAACAATTTCGAAACTGATACAAAACAATATCGTTTAAAAAAATTAAAAAGACAAAAAAGTAAACAGGACTTTTGTTTTACACGATGAGCAAACCGCAAGTGTAAATATCTGACAGTTTTGTTTAATTGGTTTTTGCAATCATGGAGGTTTGATGTAGAAACAATGTGTACGATATCGGTTCTCAAGACCGTGGTGTACTCAGTCTTGATAGTAATACCAAATATTCTTAAAATTGTTCGGATGCGACCAAAAGTCATAGAACTCACCGAAGGCAACCAGGCAAGCAAAGCCCTGCATGATGAAGTTTGCTGACACTGAGCTGTCCCTACAAGTCGTCTCTGCCTTTATATAGGGGAGAAGACTTGACGCCGTTCCGAGAGTTGGTCGTTTGCCACGTCTCTTCCACACAGTTAAGTTCCGAAACGTGCGGCGAAGGAAAACATTTCGAGTTTTGGGAGACTGTCACGACCACTATTTAAATGTTCCGTTACATTTTGTTTAGTTTTACTAATTGTTTTGTGGTCTAGAGCAAAGAGAAACAAACCGCTACTAGCGCTTTATCAGTTGAAGCAGTGAAGTTTAACTCTCTCTCTCTCTCTCTCTCTCTCTCTCTCTCTCTCTCTCTCTCTCTCTCTCCCTCCCCCTCTCGCACACACACACACACACACACACACACAAATTCAGTTTCACAGTCCGGTGAAGTTACATTTATTCAAAACGTAGAAGTTTGACAACTCTATATCCAAAAAACAGAAATTTCTCTAAATGCTTAACAGACCAAACACACAGTATTGCAACGCACTTTACGGGTCTTTATGGAAGTTTCTATTTAACAGCCTGGTTCGAACAGAACATTTCAGCGGATGATGCAAACATAGAGCAAATTGTAAAACAAGAAATGTATCCTCATATGAGAATGGGAATCAGGATCAGCCATATTGTTAAGAAATGAAAATGTGTGGCGAACCGGAACTCGATATCGGAAGTCCTGTAGTTTTCTTTAATAACCATGCTATCCGTGTGCGCCCCTAGAACTGACATAAACTTCCATCTGTCACAACTGGTGATTAATATTTGCAACTTCCAATATATTTTTTGTATTCTTGTCATCTGCAGTGACCTCAGATGCATGTCTGAAGGAAAATTCAGTTAATTACTTCGTTATGAACGGACACTACTCATCGCAAAAACTTGGCCTACTCCCGAACATCTATATTCGTCGTACACGAATATGAAGGGAGAAACCTCTGTACGAGGGGGGGGGGGACTGTAGGGTACGATAATGATACCGCACAAATTTTTTGGTGCACAGGGCAGCTGAAGTATCAGGATTTTCTACTAGGAGCAAAGATGGGGAGCATTCCTTAGTCAATGAGGAAGCTTTAGAAGGTCCTCCGCAATTTCTGAAGATCTACTAGTTTTTTATTCATACCAGAAAACGTGGAAAGTTTGTTTAAATCTTCCGAAATTTTTCTAACTTACTGGGATTCTGAGTGAATGTTGCAAAATTATCAGATTCCCTTTGGTCAATGGTATATGCTAGTATACAGCACTTACCAGCAGCGCGGGAATGACCACGGATTGCGCTGCAACTCCCGTCGGAGGTCGAGTCCTTCCTGGGGCATGGGTCTATGTGTTGTTCACAGCTTAATTTAAGTGGTTTGTAAGTCTAGGGGCCGATGACGTAAGCTATTTGGTCGTTTAGAATTACAGAAAAAATGTTCAAATGTTTGTTAAGCTTAAGGGACTTAACTACGGGGTCATCAGTCCCTAAACTTACAAACTACTTATGAATTACCTATAACTAAGGACGGCACAAATATCCATGCCCAAGGGGGGATTCGAACCCCCGACCGTAGTGGCCGTAAAGACAGTGACTGAAGCGCCTCAGTCCCCTCGGCCACCGCGGCCGGCTAGAATTACAGATATTTGATTTACCACGTAAGGTAAGGTAGCCGTATATCGGAATGCCATTAACATTTTCACAAAATTTTCCAACAATAATGTTTCACAGAAAATGAAAATTCGTTCTTGAACTTTCTATTCTACATTTTTCAAGGATCCTTGTTCAAAATTCGTGTATTCGTAAAATATTTTGAAGTAATTTAATGGAAGAGGAGCTCCTTTGACACCTCCTGAAAGAGGGTTTTTGATTTCGTATGGTAGTGGTTCCTAATTTAGGAAGGTTGATATTAAAGAAAATACATGGCTTTTTGAAAGATATAAAGAAACAATTTTATTGCAAAAACATTAAATAACCTTCAGTTCCCTATATTTTACTCCTACTGATTTCAGAATTTGAAAGAGTGTATTTCAATCAACATCGTCAAAAGCTTTCTCCAAATCTACAAAAGTTAGAAATGTAGGTTTCCCTAAGATAAGCCGTAAAGTGAGTATTGCCTCCTATGTTTCTAGATTTCTCCTGAATCCAAACTGATCGTCCCCAAAGTCAGCTTCTACCAGCTTTTCCATCCTTACGTAAATAATTCGTGTTAAAATTTTGCAAACATGACGTATTAAACTGATGGTTCTGTAATTTTCACACGTCTGCACCTGCTTTCTTTGGAATGGAGTCCGAGTGTATGTCACCTGTCACGAAACAGTTTTATCATGGCTGGTTCTCTCAGAGACTTCAGTAGTTCTGAGGGAATGTCAGCTACTCCAGGGGCCTTTTTTCCACTTAGAAGAATTTGACAGAGCCTTGAGAGACCTCTCAGTATAGTACCTCCTTATCTCCTATTTCATCTCTCTTCCATTTTTACAGTATTGTCTGTAAGTTAATTGCCTTTGTAGAGCCCCTCTTTCCACCTTTCAGATTTTCCTTCTTTGCTGAGAACTGGTTTTCCAACTATGTTCTTGATAGCCGTACAGATGCTTTTCTTGTCTCCAAATGTCTCTTTTATTTCCCTGTAGGCGGTATCTAGTTTTCCCCTATTTATACATTCTTCTACTGACTTGAATTTGACTTCTAGGCACTCCTGCTTAGCTATTTTGCACTTCCTGTCATTCTCATTTCTTAGTCGTTTGTATTCCATTTTGCCTGTTTCATTTACTGTTTCTCCTGTCATCAATTAAATTTCGTGTTTCCTGTGATATCCAAGGATTTTTTATAGGTCTTGCCTTTCTACCTATTTTGTCCTCTGCTGCCTTCACTATTTCATCTCTCAGTGATGCCCATTCCTCTTCTACTGTTTTATTTCCCCCCGTTTCTGTCAAATGTTGCCTAAAGTTCGTTCTGAAATTGTCAAGAACTTCAGGTTCCTTTAATTTATCTAGATCTCATCTCCTTATTTTCCTACCCTTCGGCAGTTTTATCAGTTTCAGCCCACAGTTCATGACCAATAAGTTATGGTCAGAGTCTATATCTGCCCCTGGGTATGTCTTACTGTTGAAAACCTGTTTCCGAAATCTATGTCTTATCATTATAAAATCTATCTATACTGTATACAGCTTATTTTTCAGTGCTTTATGATTCACAGTATAGTAAGCAGCCGTAATGTCGACGAAGGCAACGCCTGTGATCTGCGTTCTTTCATAGCCTTCCTCAATGGGATGGGTTAAATTAAGTACCTGACTTCTGCATGACTTTCCAGGCCTGAAACCTGAATGTTCTTTAATGATCTTCTTGTCAATAGAGTCAGAAATTCGATTCAGTATCATTCTCTGCAAGATTTTAAACAGATGACACGAAAATGATACAGGTCTGAAGTTCTTGGGAATATTCGCCTCTTTGCCTGGTTTAAGCAATGCTGAGACTTTTGCCTTGCGCGAGATCTTTGGGATTTTCATCATGTTCAGTATCCAGTTGATAGTTACAGAATCGAAGTTTTCTATTTGGTCTTGTCTCATGTCATTCAACCCTGCGGCTTTGTTATTTTTCATCTGATGGATAGCAGTTTCTCATTCTTCAACTTTGAATGGCGTACAAAGAGTATCATTTTCCTTTTCAGCTCGTTTATATTTCGTTTCTCTGGATCGTTTCCTGGTTTTGCCATTTAGCAGCAGTTGGTGTGTTATTTGGTCAGCAGTGACCTTGCTGGGTGCCGAGGATGAAACTCGGTGAATTGTAGGTATGTGTGTGTGTGGTACTGCAAATTAACCATTCAAAATGCTCATCTACATACATACTCCGCAATTCACCGTAAGGTGCGTGGCGGAGGGTACACTGTACCACTACTAGCCATTTCCTTTCCTATTCCAATCCCAAATTGAACGAGGGAAAAAAGAATGCCTATATGCCTCCGTACGAGCCCTAATTTCTCTTATCTTGTCTTTGTGATATTTACGCGAAATGTAAGTAGGCGGCAGCAAGATCGTACTACACTCGGCTTCAAATTCCGGCCCTCTAAATTTACTTAACAGAAATTCACGAACAGAACGTCGTCTTTCTTCCAGCGATCCCCGACTGAGTTGCCGGAGCATTTCCGTGACACTCGCGCATTGGTCGAACCTACCGGTAACAAATCTAGCTGTTCGTCTCTGAACCGCCTCTATGTCTTCCTTTAAACTAATCTGCTGCGTGTCCCAAACACTTGAACAATACTCAAGACGTGGTCGTACAAGCGTTTTATACGCGGTCTCCTTTACAGCTGAAGTACATGTTCCCAAAATTCTCCCAATAAACCGAAGTCGGCTGTTCGTCTTACTCACAACTGTCCTTAAATGCTCGTTCCATTTCATATCGCTCTGCAATGTTACGCCTAGATATTTGAACTACGCGACACCATCTATAGATTGACCTTTCCTTTTTGTGTCATTCCATAGTACTGAATCGGTACTCAAGTCATAAGATGGTAGCACTAGATTTTTCGATGTTCACGTGTTATTTATGGAAATTTTAATATGCAAGAGCCGGCCGCGGTGACCGAGGGGCCTGAGGCGCTCCAGTCACGGTCTGTACGGCCGCTACGGTCGGGGATTCAAACCCTCTCTCGGGCATGGATATTTGTGCCGTCCTTAGTTGATGACCCTGTAGTTAAGTCCCATAAGCTACACAAACATTTGAAACATTTAATATGCGAGAGAGAAGGAAACATCAGAGTTAACGATATGAAAGAATTTACTTCCTTTTACCACTTTTAATAGAAACTTTCAGTCACAATTTTTATTTTCTGTACGGTTTTGAGAAAGTACGTTTCGAATTATATAGTTCTTATTTGATTCCTGTATAACTAATATTAAAAACTGCTATTACAATTTTCGTGTTCATTTATTAACATTAAGGTGACATGATCATCAAAATGTTCATGTGCGACCTTGTAAAGGAAAAGAGAACTGACAATTAACTGTTATTGTAATTCTCAAATCTGTTTTTCAGGTGCGGTCGTAGGAGGTACATTCAGCTCAAGAGTGCCTGTCGTGGTGGCTCCATAGGTATGTTGAGCGCAAAGCCAATCTACGGAATGTCCTAACTCATTATATAATCTGAATGCCAAATTTTAAATCACTTGACATCAAAAGAGGTTGTCTAAGCCCTTTCTTTCGTTGATATTTGTCTTTGAGACTCCTATTTGTCCCGCATAGATGATTCACGTGCGTTTTGTAGTCGGTTGGGGAGATAATGTTCAAATGTTTGTATAGCTTATGGGACTTAACTACGGGGTCATCAGTCCCTAATCTTACAAACTACTTATGAACTAGCTAATCCTAAGGACGGCACAAATATCCATGCCCGAGGGGGGATTCGAACCCCCGACCGTAGTGGCCGTGCAGACCGTGACTGGAGCGTCTCAGTCCCCTCGGCCACTGCGGCCGGCGGGGAGAAAATGTTCAAATGTTTGTAAACCTGTGGGACGCAACTTCTATAGTTATTAGTCCCCAGGCTTACAAACTACTTAAACTAACACACACATCCTTGCCCGAGGGAGGACGTGAACCTCCGTCGGAGAGCAACCGCTTGCTTCTCAGCAAGGCGCCTTAGAGTACACGTGAAGTTGGAAGCTGATGAGATCTCTACTTAGCCTTGTCTCCATTGCTGGTTATAGCTGCTGTTACAAACCTTTGTCATGGACTCAGAGATGTTCCGGGTGTGTTGTTGAGTGTCCGAGAGCTTCAAGGCGTCTCGCTGCCGAGCGCGCGGTTGCTCGCCGTCGGAGGTTCGAGTCCTCCCTGGGGAATTGGGGTGTGTGTTGTTCTTAGGTTAGTTTACTTTAGTATAAGTAGTTTGTAAGCTACGGACTGTTGACCACGCAGTTTGGTCCGATAGATTTACAATCATTTGAACATTTTGTTTAGTAAGCCTAGTGACTAATAACCAAGTAAGTTCAGTCCCATAGATTTACAAACATTTGAACATTCTTCGTGTGTTGTTTGTATAGTGTTGTAAGTTGTTTATGCGTATTGCTAGAGTTGATCTCGTGTAGCAGCGAATGCTGTACCACAGTCAGTTGTTCCGCATTCATCGACTAGAGATTCATCGTCTAGACGTTTTCGATAGGCGATATATTGGCAGAGAAGGGAGGACAAGGCAGTAATGGAATCCGATGTGCTACGAAGAAGTCCTGAACATTGTGTGTCATTTGTGGACACACATTATCCTGTACCAATGTACTCTTCACTATGATCCAAAGGAATGGGAGGACAACATACGTCATCACTTCGGAGATATAAAGATGGCTGGTTATTGCAATGGCGAGCAACAGCGCGCTCCGCAGTAATCCGCCTTAGAACACTGGGCCACACCATCGCGGCATTGGGATGAAAATAGTCGTAGTGTGACAAAATATAATTTGTGTGACTACTAACACACATAAATACATGGGAGAAATTTCGGAAAGTATGAATTTTTCGATTTATATTACCATGGTTTATGTTACCATGGTTTATATTAATCGCTGATAAAAATGTGTTCTGCTTTCTATTTGACAAATGGCGAATGTATTATAGTATCTCTGTATCAAACTGTCTTTTATTATCCTTGATATTAATAGAAGTTCTGTAGCTGATGTGAATAAGTGGCTTGTTAGTGATTTCACGAAGAGCTAAAGCGAATATTTTTTAGTGCCGAAGCCCAGGAAAAGAGAATCGAACCGCCAACCCTTGGACGAATTTCTGCAGCAGCACTTACGTCTTCATTAGTAAGAAGAAGCAACCACGGAGTTATATTAAGGTATGATGTGCAGCATTATGCTATAGTATCTCGCTTGCGGAAAGAGAATCTCTCACGGCTCCCTGACTAAAATTACAAGACCTTCAATTGCTGTCATCAATAATGCAATAATGAACTCTTTGATCTACGCAAGATCGATGCAGCTAGAGACTGTTGGCATCTTTGATTGAATTAATCGCTTCTTTTGTTACTGTTCTGCTGTAACCAAAGAGCTTAAATTTCGTAGTGTGGCGATAAGTCCGCGATGTTTGAGGTAAACTGAACTGGCGTCCGCCATGTTATTTGGGGTATCGGCTAACAGCTAGTAAGCCACACCCAATAGAGAATTTTACCTATTTACGTTTCTGTGTCTTGAGATTGAATACTGATGTGCATCAAGTTAGGCTTTATCGAACCTACGAATTGGCGAGCCTGGTAGTGTATTTTCTAAAAATGCGATAATTAAATCTTACGAACCTGTCAGTAACACAGCAACATTTCGAAGTATAACAGCTGAGGTTTGCAATAACAACGAAAGTACCACTGTGAAAATTTTTTGTGTTAATTATAATGCATTTTCGTGATCCAAACGAGCTGCGAAACATACAGTGAACAGTAATGGTTATGACAAACAATCATGATTATGGATTTGCATCTGTTGTTAATGTGTTGTAATAGCTGCTTTCATAATGTGTAGCATACATTTTTCTGGTGTATTAAGTCTACAGACTTTTAAAATTGCTGTCAAAGGGTTTGGTTGTGAACTTTGGTTGACGAAATTTGAGTGCCAAGACAAAACGGACAACAAAATACTGCAGTTAAAAATACGCATAGGTCATGTGCCACAAAAACATCCCACGTCGAAATAAAATTCCTTGTTCGCATGATGAAACGATCAGCGTTACGTGCATGAAGTTTGAGTGCAAAGACGAAAGTGACAACAAAATACTGCAATAAAAATACACCTGGTACTGCTGCCACGAAGTAGTCCACTAAGACATATCGTATCATTAATAACTCTCGTTGTTGCCAAGCTGAAATAAATACATATTTGTTGCAAATGACACATATATAAGTGAAAAAATTGTCGCTGTTACTACCTGCTTCCAGCTTTGCACTAGTCACAAGTCAACCATGCAACGATCAGGTGTTGTCTCAACAAATGCTAATATTTTTAAAGGATGTGTAGATACTCAAAAGCGTGGTTTCATCAACCACAGGAGCAACAAAAGAAACATCTCAAAAACACACCGAGACTAGTTAGAAAACTGAGGTTTTTATGTTTTGTTCTTCAAGGGAATTGCAGGATAGGTCATCTGAAGCTTCGCTCATGGGGCAGCTAAGTGACATGAGTTAGGAATTTTGTTTTAATGTACAAACACTGATATCAAACAGGGCAAAACATTTGGTGTTCTTTTACTAAGTATTTGTCGTTTTATCACGATTTTTGCATTTAAATGTTGAACACACTGCAGCCATATTTCAGCAGCAAATATTCTTCAGACAATACACACTAAATACAATAGGCCTATACATGAAATACAGCACTTCAAGCTCAACAACATACGGTAGAGAGAGTCTTCTAAAGTGTACTGACCACCGAAAATATGGCGGACGAGTTTACACAGGTTGCCGCAAAGAGCGCTGTAACCACTGTGTAGCAACTCTATGATATTTAAACTCGTTGGCTGTAACCAATGAAGTGTGCAGTAGCTACTGATGTTATCTCTGGTTGAGTTACGCGCTGCTTTTGTCACTATCAGCAGTAACCCCTTGTATACTAATTTTGACATGTGAACAGCGATTATTTCGTGAATATTATGAAGTTTTGACAGTTCAATAACCATGTCTGAGGGAAAGCAGAATACATTTTCATACAGTGATTACTTCGTTGTGACGTATGAGGTGGAATGTCAGTGGGAGAAATCGGTACAGTTGTCTGGTTGTGAACCGCCAACCTTCAACAAGCTACACAAGAGAGGCCTATCTGATTTTTTTTTCTTTCTCTCTCTTTTTTTCTTTTTTTTCAATGTGTTCCCGTTAGTTCTTTCCGATACATTGGCAATCAGAAGCACTCCCACTCCGTTTAGCGAAAGAGACAGTTCTTTCGACAGACTGTTTTGAGTGACAAACACTGAACGCAGGCAACGTGTGATTATCTGGTAATCCCAGTATTTACCGCTCTCCCGTTCTTGAATTCATGGAATATAAACTTATAAAAAATAAATACAGAAACAATATTTCTTCTAAAAATGATATATACCTTAGGGTTACGTTTTTCTTTTTCTAAAAGGAAAAAAAAAAAAAGTCTTTAATTGTTTGCGTGGTAACTACGACCGATCACCATCGCGTGTAATTCATTTTTGAAACGGATGGTAAGCATGAAATTGAAATATAGTTTCGTTTATCTTTGTGTTTAAGTTAATGAGAATAGATACTCGTTTTGTTTGGACATGGCATTATTTCCTTATTATGCGGTAGGTGCGCTTTTAGTTTCGAATTCTCACCCATAATTATATAGCAGCCTTTCGTTTGCTCCGATATAAGTAAAGGATTATTATAAATAAGTTACTTGAAAAATTCTACAAACCTTTCTGTTTCTCTGAATTCTTTCTTCGATCACTCTTTTTAAAATTTATTGGCTTGCGTGGATTACTAACAGTTTTCAATTACTGCTTGTAAACATCGACACTGAAAGCATTTTTTAAATATGCTTTGACACATTCCTCATATCCAACCTCGGCAAAAAGTGAAAAATAGTTCAATTTAGATATGACTGTAATGAAGTCCCGCAATACGTTCTAGTGCTATCGAAAGTCGCGTCTCGCACACCATTTCGACATAGTAAGTAGCCTATAGATTCATTAACTAACTGCAATAAATAAAATGCAGAAGGAAATTACACTGACTAGTTAAATTTTGCAATATATATATATATATATATATACACGAGGCGCGTCCAGAAAGCAAGTTCCGTTTCAATTTATCTCCGCTGCAGCGCTGCGCGTGCAGTTTCGCCCCGCACATGCGCTGTAGACGACGTGTATCAAGGAGAAGAACGTGCGCCATTTGGAGATCGCTGTCAGTTACGTACGCTTTGTTGTGCTTGTATGAAATGTCGGCGTTGATTGAAAATCCCGCCGCCTGTGAAATCAGGTCGGTGATTCGGTTTCTGAATGGGAGGAAAGTGAAAACAAGTGAAATTTATCGGCAAATTTGCGATGTTTACGGGCCAAATGCGATGAGTGATCCGATGGTGAGAAGATGGGTCCGACAGATCAATGGCACGATGAAGAACAAAGTGGGCGTTCACTTTTGGTTACAGAAGAACTGGTTCACGCGATTTACGACAAGATCCAGGACATCTCAAGTCTTTCCTTGGCGGTCATCACTTCACCAATGACGACGAGATGAAACAAACTGTTTCCAACTGGTTGAAGACACAGATTTCTATGAAGAAGGTATACAAAACCTGGTGCCACACTATGACAAATGCCTGCAAAATTTCGACAGTTATGTGGAAAAGTAATTTAAGAGTTGTAGAATTTTGTGCAATAAAATTTCTTCTGTATCTGTGTGCAATTTCACTTTATTACAAACGGAACTTACTTACTGGACGCGCCTCGTATATAAACGAATTGCTGTTCGTTAGTCTCGGTAAAACTCGAGAACGGTTGAACCGATTTGACTAATTTTAATCTTGAAATAATCGTGTAAGTCCAGGAAGGGTTTAAACGGTGATACAATATGGAAAAATTGTCCGGAAAAGAGTGAGCTATCAATACCGTTCGTCCAATTGCGATAAAATTTTGTACATTTCATGTTGAAAGCAAGATGAAGGTTTGCATCAAGTAAAAAATTGGAAAAGTCATCCGGAAAGTTGGAAAATTTAGGAAAAACTGAAAGCGAATGTTTTTCTACTAATAAAAATAAATTGCCACATCGTTGTAAGAGCATCACTTGAGTACGACTTGACAGGACGAGGTTTGTATGAAATAATGTTTTTTGGAAAATCTACCGGAAAATTGGAAAATTTGAGAAAAACTGAAAGTCCGTTTTTCAATGCTTTTTTGCTTGAATTCAGCTCTATAACTGACTAGTCGCACGATGGAGACGGGTAATTCTTTTGTTGTTTTATTCATTATGGTCTTCGAAAAGTTTTCACTAAAAGAAAAAAATACAAATACAGTTAAAAAGGAAAGTCGCAAAATTCGAATCAAGTTTCTTTTTCAATGTGTTTCAACATGTACTCAATACTATAAGCTGGGAACCGTTCATCCGCTTGCGATAAGATTTTGATCATTTGACGTTCAACAAAAGATGAACGTTCTTATGAACTAAAAATTCGGGAAAGTTACCCGGAAAATTTGGAAATTAGCGAGAAACTGAAAGAGCTTTTTTCAATGGGATATCAATATCATTCGTCTGGTTGTGATAAATTTTTGCATGTTTGACTTTCAAAGCAAGAGTGACGTTCTTATGAAATAAAAATTTGGAAAAGTTTCCCGGAAAATTGGAAAATATAGAAAAAATAGAGATTTTTCTATGAAATATCAATACCATTCATCTGATTGCAAAAAAATTTGCACATTCGACGTTGAAAGCGAGAGGAAGGTTTCAGTGAAGTAAACGTTTGGAATAGTTGGCTAGAAAAAGAGGAAAATTTGTGGACAACTGAAAGAGCTCTTTTCTTTGGGATATCAATATCATTCGTCCGATTGCGATAAAATTTTGCACATTTGACGTTCAAAGCAAATGCGTTTATAATGCTACTGGGTCCAAAATATATAAGATTTATATTAAGAGGTATGTGTACGAAGTTTTAATTACTAAAGTTTTAATGTTATAAGCAATACATTGGGGGAGATTGGGGAAATAGCTCCATCTTTCGGGTATCCGATTTCGTTGCCTCTTCAAAAATGTGTTTTTTTCACAAAATGATAGTAAAGCTTTATCAACTAATACTGTTTTTTTACAAATTTTATTAGTCACACACTTTTTTAGGTTCTGTAGTTAAAAAAAGATTTAATAAAAGTACGCACAGTGGAGGCATTCCCTGGGTACTGGGGTAATTATGCCTTGCGCCTGGGGCAATAATGATACATTTTTAAAATCAAGAAAAGTATTTATTGGAAGATTATTAGAACTTTTTTTATTTGTGTATAAGACATCAATTACAAATTAATTTCAAGAAAGTTTACCAGCAATAGAGTAAACAAGTGCCTGGACAACAGGCATTTTAATTAAAGATAAATCAATATACATATATAAAAATGGAACGTGTGACGTGTGTCCGTATATTTCACTTGGTAGCCAAAATTATTCTCTGCAGACCGATGGCGGTTATGCTTGAGAGTAGCCTTTAGGTTCGCGGGGTTCACTATGATGTTTTGGTCGCGGTGTGTGGCGGTGGGTGACTGTGGCGAACAAAAACCCGTAAAATGTGGAGCTATACGACGATCAACAGATGCTCAAAGATAAAAAGACTCAAAGATAAAACACTGGGAAACACAGGCATACGTTAACTGAGCATTAATTACACTGGCAATACACCAATGATCTCAATACAAACACTGGAAAGACAACTATAGTGCTTAGGATCAAAATACTGACAACTGGATTAGCAATTCCGTGTCGATAGCTATAAGAGGGTGGATTATATAGTAATTGAATGTCGTCGACTTAAATAAAATCGCACTGAAGACCAGCGATGACTTTTGACATTATAATAGCAAAGAGGTTATTATACAGCGAAAAGTGATTCACATTCTTCAGTTTTTTTCTGCAGCAAGCGTACGAATAAAGAAAAATAAGTGCATATTGCAGTTTGAAAAGTAAAACTACCAAGAAAGATGCCAAAGCGCAAAAAAGGAATTTCGCGTTCTCGATCCGTTTCTAAAAGACAGAAAACGGTGCTGAAAAGTGAATCTACAGACGATAGAAACTTGAAATTTGTAGATATTGTTTACCTTACACTGTATGCATCAGCGATTTATCGATATTTCCATCCCTGAGGGGGTGAAAAAGGGGATGAACGTCTATTTGAAAATACGTTGCTATTAACGCAATTTTGAAGAAGAAATACAAAACTTCGTATTTTTATTTTTGATTGAAATTTTAAGAATACGTGTTTCGATATTTTTGGAAATTCAACCATTACGCGAATGAAATAAGGGAAAATCTCTTAAGGGTGCTACCAAGACTATTTTGATACTAGAAATGTGAAAATTTGGGTTGTAAAAATGGTTATAATTAAAAAAATGCGTTTCGGGATGTTTTGAATTCTGCCAACAATGATGCAATAGGGAGTGGAGAGTTGTATCAAAATACTTGATTAGGAAAGCATTTTTAAAACTAAATCTATGAAAATTTATCTTCAGAAGTAGAAACAGCCAATGCAGACCATCCAGTCTACGCGTGCGAAGCAGCTGGAATTTAGCTAGTTAGTAATTAAAATTGTTTTCACCCAGAAGTGGGCAAAGTTCAAAGAATTAACCCTTTCGCGACACGCTGCCCGTCGCGGCAGTCGCTATAGGACGCAAGGCCCGTATACGTGGCCCTATTGTCGCGTCACACACCCAGCGCTGTATCTAGGGACTGGCTTGGAGTATCGACTCGAGACGGGGCGCATTCTGTTGGGAAAAATGTAATTTTTACAAAAAGGTAATTGTTCTGGCTAATTTCAGATAGGGGTCGTCAACACTTACTTGCCATGTGTCATCATAGCAAATAAAAGAGGAGAGACTCAAAAAGTCATTTGCAGTTTCGGAAGAGTCTCTTCAAGGAGCTTATGGGCGACGCCAGGGCTCAACCAACACTGTTGAGGAAGAGACCACGCTCTGAGCCTGGTGACCTACACAGGATGGACAGCCTGTACCATGCTATCTCCAGAATGGACACCGGGAAACAGGGTTACTGTGTCGTTTGCAGTGATCGGTGCAAGCCAGGAGGGCGAAAACGACCCCCTTTTTTCATTTATTATTCTTGTGCGAAACGTGTTCGTCCAATCCTTCTCTTCATGTGCCTTACTGCTTCAACAGGTGTCACAAAGTATCAAGTACCGAAAGGACTTCTAAAATATGGTTGCCTATTGAAAAATTGATATGCCAACGTTGTAAAGCTTGACATAAAAGTTTTCTGCGTGTTGTACCGCGTCATGATGTAACAAAGCTATTAATTAAATATCCAACATTTCAGCCAACGTTACAGTAGCCTTCATCTGGGTATACTGATGTGAGCTGGTTGTTAATACACTTTATATTTACTTTCAATTAGACATTACGTCATAATTTTTTTTTTTAAATAAGCGATGTTATTGGTGAATTTTTGGCGGAAGAATGGAAACTTTATTATGATAGGATGCTGAGGTGGAGGGAGTGGGGATTAGCCGTTGCCTATTGCTTCTTGCTTGTTTTTCGGAAGAATGGAAACTTTATTATGATAGAATGCTGAGGTGGAGGGAGTGGGGGTTATCCGTTGCCTATTACTTCTTGCTTGTTTGGCGGAAGAATGGAAACTTTATTATGGTAGGATGCTGTGGTGGAGGAGTGGGGGTTATCCGTTGCCTATTGCTTCTTGCTTGTTTGGCGGAAGAATGGAAACTTTATTATGGTAGGATGCTGAGGTGGAGGGAGTGGGGGTTAGCCGTTGCCTATTGCTTCTTGTTTGTTTGGCGGAAGAATGGAAACTTTATTATGATAGGATGCTGAGGTGGAGGGAGTGGGGGTTATCCGTTGCCTATTGCTTCTTGCTTGTTTGGCGGAAGAATGGAAACTTTATTATGGTAGGATGCTGAGGTGGAGGGAGTGGGGGTTAGCCGTTGCCTATTGCTTCTTGCCTGTTTGGCGGAAGAATGGAAACTTTATTATGGTAGGATGCTGAGGTGGAGGGAGTGGGGGTTATCTGTTGCCTATTGCTTCTTGCTTGTTTGGCGGAAGAATGGAAACTTTATTATGGTAGGATGCTGAGGTGGAGGGAGTGGGGGTTAGCCGTTGCCTATTGCTTCTTGCTTGTTTGGCGGAAGAATGGAAACTTTATTATGATAGGATGCTGAGGTGGAGGGAGTGGGGGTTAGCCATTGCCTATGGCTTCTTGCTTGTTTGGCGGAAGAATGGAAACTTTATTATGATAGGATGCTGAGGAGGAGGGAGTGGGGGTTATCTGTTGCCTATTGCTTCTTACTTGTTTGGCGGAAGAATGGAAACTTTATTATGGTAGGATGCTGAGGTGGAGGGAGTGGGGGTTATCCGTTGCCTATTGCTTCTTGCTTGTTTGGCGGAAGAATGGAAACTTTATTATGGTAGGATGCTGAGGTGGAGGGAGTGGGGGTTAGCCATAGCCTATTGCTTCTTGCTTGTTTGGCGGAAGAATGGAAACTTTATTTGGTAGGATGCTGAGGTGGAGGGAGTGGGGGTTAGCCATTGCCTATTGCTACTTGCTTGTTTGGCGGAAGAATGGAAACTTTATTATGATAGGATGCTGTGGTGGAAGGAGTGGGGGTTAGCCGTTGCCTATTGCTTATTGCTTGTTAGGAGGAAGAATGGAAACTTTATTATGATAGGATGCTGTGGTGGAGGGAGTGGGGGTTAGCCGTTGCCTATTGCTTCTTGGTTGTTTGGCGGAAGATTGGAAACTTTATTATGATAGGATGCTGAGGTGGAGGGAGTGGGGGTAGGCCGTTGCCTATTGCTTCTTGCTTGATTGGCGGAAGAATGGAAACTTTATTATGATAGGATGCTGAGGTGGAGGGAGTGGGGGTTATCCATTGCCTATTGCTTCTTGCTTGTTTGGCAGAAGAATGGAAACTTTATTATGATAGGATGCTGAGGTGGAGGGAGTGGGGGTTATCCGTTGCCTATTGCTTCTTGCTTGTTTGGCGGAAGAATGGAAACTTTATTATGGTAGGATGCTGAGGTGGAGGGAGTGGGGGTTAGTGGTTGCCTATTGCTTCTTGCTTGTTTGGCGGAAGAATGGAAACTTTATTATGATAGGATGCTGAGGTGGAGGGAGTGGGGGTTATCCGTTGCCTATTGCTTCTTGCTTGTTTGGCGGAAGAATGGAAACTTTATTATGGTAGGATGCTGAGGTGGAGGGAGTGGGGGTTAGCCGTTGCCTATTGCTTCTTGCTTGTTTGGCGGAAGAATGGAAACTTTATTATGGTAGGATGCTGAGGTGGAGGGAGTGGGGGTTAGCCGTTGCCTATTGCTTCTTGTTTGTTTGGCGGAAGAATGGAAACTTTATTATGATAGGATGCTGAGGTGGAGGGAGTGGGGGTTATCCGTTGCCTATTGCTTCTTGCTTGTTTGGCGGAAGAATGGAAACTTTATTATGATAGAATGCTGAGGTGGAGGGAGTGGGGGTTAGCCGTTGCCTATTTCTTCTTGCTTGTTTGGCGGAAGAATGGAAACTTTATTATGGTATGATGCTGAGGTGGAGGGAGTGGGGGTTATCCGTTGCCTATTGCTTTTTGCTTGTTTGACGGAAGAATGGAAACTTTATTATGGTAGGATGCTGAGGTGGAGGGAGTGGGGGTTAGCCGTTGCCAATTGCTTCTTGCTTGTTTGGCGGAAGAATGGAAACTTTATTATGATAGGATGCTGAGGTGGAGGGAGTGGGGGTTATCCGTTGCCTATTACTTCTTGCTTGTTTGGCGGAAGAATGGAAACTTTATTATGATAGGATGCTGAGGTGGAGGGAGTGGGGGTTAGCCGTTGCCTATTGCTTCTTGCTTGTTTGGCGGAAGAATGGAAACTTTATTATGATAGGATGCTGAGGTGGAGGGAGTGGGGGTTATCCGTTGCCTATTGCTTCTTGCTTGTTTGGCGGAAGAATGGAAACTTTATTATGGTAGGATGCTGAGGTGTTGGGAGTGGGGGTTAGCCGTTGCCTATTGCTTCTTGCTTGTTTGGCGGAAGAATGGAAACTTATTATGATAGGATGCTGAGGTGGAGGGAGTGGGGGTTAGCCGTTGCCTATTGCTTCTTGCTTGTTTGGCGGAAGAATGGAAACTTTATTATGGTAGGATGCTGAGGTGGAGGGAGTGGGGGTTAGCCGTTGCCTATTGCTTCTTGCATGTTTGGCGGAAGAATGGAAACTTTATAATGATAGGATGCTGAGGTGGAGGGAGTGGGGGTTATCTGTTGCCTATTGCTTCTTGCTTGTTTGGCGGAAGAATGGAAACTTTATTATGGTAGGATGCTGAGGTGGAGGAGTGGGGGTTAGCCTTTGCCTATTGCTTCTTGCTTGTTTGGCGGAAGAATGGAAACTTTATTATGATAGGATGCTGAGGCGGAGGGAGTGGGGGTTAGCCGTTGCCTATTGCTTCTTGCTTGTTTGGCGGAAGAATGGAAACTTTATTATGATAGGATGCTGAGGAGGAGGGAGTGGGGGTTATCCGTTGCCTATTGCTTCTTGCTTGTTTGGCAGAAGAATGGAAACTTTATTATGGTAGGATGCTGAGGTGGAGGGAGTGGGGGTTAGCCGTTGCCTATTGCATCTTGGTTGTTTGGCGGAAGAATGGAAACTTTATTATGATAGGATGCTGAGGTGGAGGGAGTGGGGGTTATCCGTTGCCTATTGCTTCTTGCTTGTTTGGCGGAAGAATGGAAACTTTATTATGGTAGGATGCTGAGGTGGAGGGAGTGGGGCTTAGCCGTTGCCTATTGCTTCTTGCTTGTTTGGTGGAAGAATGGAAACTTTATTATGGTAGGATGCTGAGGTGGAGGGAGTGGGGGTTAGCCGTTGCTTATTGCTTCTTGCTTGTTTGGCGGAAGAATGGAAACTTTATAACTTTATTATGGTAGGATGCTGAGGTGGAGGGAGTGGGGGTTATCCGTTGTCTATTGCTTCTTGCTTGTTTGGCGGAAGAATGGAAACTTTATTATGGTAGGATGCTGAGGTGGAGGGAGTGGGGGTTATCCGTTGCCTATTGCTTCTTGCTTGTTTGGGCGAAAGAATGGAAACTTTATTATGATAGGATGCTGAGGTGGAGGGAGTGGGGGTTATCCGTTGCCTATTGCTTCTTGCTTGTTTGGCGGAAGAATGGAAACTTTATTATGGTAGGATGCTGAGGTGGAGGGAGTGGGGTTTAGCCATTGCCTATTGCTTCTTGCTTGTTTGGCGGAAGAATGGAAACTTTATTATGATAGGATGCTGAGGTGGAGGGAGTGGGGGTTAGCCGTTGCCTATTGCTTCTTTCTTGTTTGGCGGAAGAATGGAAAATTTATTATGGTAGGATGCTGAGGTGGAGGGAGTGGGGGTTAGCCGTTGCCTATTGCTTCTTGCTTGTTTGGCGGAAGAATAGAAACTTTATTATGATAGGATTCTGAGGTGGAGGGAGTGGGGTTAGCCGTTGCCTATTGCTTCTTGCTTGTTTGGCGGAAGAAAGGAAACTTTATTATGATAGGATGCTGAGGTGGAGGGAGTGGGTGTTATCCGTTGCCTATTGCTTCTTGCTTGTTTGGCGGAAGAATGGAAACTTTATTATGGTAAGATGCTGAGGTGGAGGGAGTGGGGGTTAGCCGTTGCCTATTGCTTCTTGCTTGTTTGGCGGAAGAATGGAAACTTTATTATGATAGGATGCTGAGGTGGAGGGAGTGGGGGTTAGCCGTTGCCTATTGCTTCTTGCTTGTTTGGCGGAAGAATGGAAACTTTATTATGATAGGATGCTGAGGTGGAGGGAGTGGGGGTTATCCGTTGCCTATTGCTTCTTGCTTGTTTGGCGGAAGAATGGAAACTTTATTATGATAGGATGCTGAGGTGTTGGGAGTGGGGGTTAGCCGTTGCCTATTGCTTCTTGCTTTTTTGGCGGAAGAATGGAAACTTTATTATGATAGGATGCTGAGGTGGAGGGAGTGGGGTTTATCCGTTGCCTATTGCTTCTTGCTTGTTTGGCGGAAGAATGGAAACTTTATTATGGTAGAATGATGAGGTGGAGGGAGTGGGGGTTAGTCGTTGCCTATTGCTTCTTGCTTGTTTGGCGGAAGAATGGAAACTTTATTATGGTAGGATGCTGAGGTGGAGGGAGTGGGGGTTATCCGTTGCCTATTACTTCTTGGTTGTTTGGCGGAAGAATGGAAACTTTATTATGATAGGATGCTGAGGTGGAGGGAGTGGGGGTTATCTGTTGCCTATTGCTTCTTGCTTGTTTGGCGGAAGAATGGAAACTTTATTATGGTAGGATGCTGAGGTGGAGGGAGTGGGGTTTAGCCATTGCCTTTTGCTTCTTGCTTGTTTGGCGGAAGAATAGAAACTTTATTATGGTAGGATGCCGAGGTGGAGGGAGTGATGTTTAGCCATTGCCTTTTGCTTCTTGCTTGTTTGGCGGAAGAATAGAAACTTTATTATGGTAGGATGCTGAGGTGGAGGGAGTGGGGTTTAGCCATTGCCTATTGCTTCTTGCTTGTTTGGCGGAAGAATGGAAACTTTATTATGATAGGATGCTGAATTGGAGGGAGTGGGGGTTAGCCGTTGCCTATTGCTTCTTGCTTGTTTGGCGGAAGAATGGAAACTTTATTATGATAGGATGCTGAGGTGGAGGGAGTGGGGGTTAGCCATTGCCTATTGCTTCTTGCTTGCTTTAAACAAATTTTATGAAATATTTAATTTATTGACATAAATCAAATTTTTAATCCCTCAAAATAAACTTTCCTTTCTTCCCGCGGACAGGAGATGAAATTGTATTGTATATGTCGTTTTAAAGCTAAAACTGTAAAGAATAAGGTACAATTAATTTTAATATGTCTAATTCATCACTTCTCATCTAAAAAAAAGTAAACAAACAAATTTTTCATTTTTCTTAATTTTAACACCACCGCCAAGTCAAAACTGCGCGATATGAAATAATGAAAATAGTATGCCAGTAAACACCGTGTTTCAAGCTTCATTAAAAAAATCCACCGATACGACAAAAACAGTACTTTTTATAAGCGACGAAAGAGACCTAAGGGACATGGAACCCGCACAGCGCTTAAAACAACCGCGAAAATTTGCTTCTCTTTGGGGAAACGCGCTCTGTCCCGAAAGGATTAAAGTTAACATACAAAACATATATAAACAATTAGAAATACATTTATATTTAAACAGAGTACCAGTCATTAAATTGTTTTTGTCTAGAAACGGGCTACGTCCAAGCCATTAGGGTTGGCCAGCCTGAAATCCGCTTCGGTGCAGAATGACGGGCACAGATGACATTTGCGCAGATGAGACATTGTCTGCTCCTCGCCACACTCACAGGTTGCGGGTCCACTAATGTGTTCCCATTTTTCGAGGCTTACTTTACACCGCCCAACACTAGATCGTAACTTGTTGAGGGACTTCCAGGTACAACAGCTCTTGTTACGACCGGGAGGTAGCTCTTCTTTAGATTTTCTCCAGCCTAGAGGAGCAATTTCAGCTCTCTTTCTCCACATGTCTATCGCTTGGTTTGAGTTGTTGTTGTAGACACACTCTTACAAAACTTTTTCTAGATTTCAAGCGTGTGGGTGCTGGCGATAAGCCAAACAGTAGATGAGTACGAGAAGTCAGGGCTCTATGTCCTTATGCTTACGCAGCAGCTTCACGCCTGATGCCAGGCAGAGCTATACCTGCTAGCTGATACAGCTGGTCCACTTTGGTTGGTCTCAGTCAGCCAGTAACTAAGCGACACGTCTCATTCCTAACAGTGTCCACTTTCCTAGCGTGGCAGGAATTATGCCAGGCAGTCGCTGCCTATTCGCTCGCTGAATAACACAACGCCAAAGCTGAAGACCGTATAGTGGCTTGCTGTGCTCCCCAGTTAGATCCCTTCGTTTTCGCATCGTATTATTTCTTGCAGATACTTTCATCTTGGTGTTATGACATTATGTTTAAGACTTAAGGTCCGCTCTAAGGTCACTACAAGATACATTGTTCAAGTTGAGAGCCATTCCATGAAATATTTAGTCGTTGGTTGGCCTGTCTGCTTTTTAGATGGAATAACAGACTTTTGTTAGGGTTAGGCTTTACATTATTATTTTGCAGTTCTTCCAAAGCTCCAGACACATTATTTTCGACCTCATGGAAATGCTTTCCGTGGGTGGTCAATGCGATATCATCCGCATATAGAAAACTTCTGGAGAATGATGGAAGTGGTTGATCGTTCGTACATAGGAGTTCATGGGCGTAACCAGAGGGGGTCTGGGTAAGGGTCCAAACCACTCCCGAAATTTTGACAAAGCTAATGAAATAGAAATGCAATTTTTATACCAAATTACCGCTTTTTCCAATTACGAGGGAGGCTAATGTGTGCAATGTGATCATCCAATATTACACTCCTGGGCAGTAAAATTGCTACACCACGAAGATGAGGTACAGACGCGAACTGTAACCGGCAGGGAGAAGATGCTATGATATGCAAATGATTAGCTTTTCAGAGCATTCACACAAGGTTGGCGTCGGTGGTGACACCTAAAACGTGCTGACAAGAGCAAAGTTTCCATCCGATTTCTCATACACAAACAGCAGTTGCCTGGTGAAACGTTGTTGTGATGCCTCGTGTAAGGAGGAGAAATGCGTACCATCACGTTTTCGACATTCATAAAGATCGGATTGAAGCCTATCGCTAATGCGATTTATCGTATGGCGACATTTCTGCTCGCGTTGATCGAGTTGTTAGCAGAATAAGGTATCGGTGGGGTCAGGAGGCCAATACGGAACGCCGTGCTGGATCCCAACGGCGTCGTATCACTAGCAGTCGAGATGATAGGCATCTTATCCTTATGTCTGTAACGGATCGTGCAGCCACGTCTCGTTCCCTGAGTCATCAGATGAGGACGTTTGCAAGACAATAACCATCTGCACGAACAGTTCGACGACGTTTGCAGCAGCATGGACTATCAGCTCGGATACCGTGGCTGCGGTTACCCTTAACGCTTCAGCACAGGCAGGAGCGCCTGCAATGGTGTACCCAACGACGAATCTGGGTCCACGAATGCCAAAACGTCATTTATTCGGATGAATCCAAGTTCTGTTTACAGCATCATGATGGTCGCATCCGTGTTTGGTGACATTGCGGTGAACGCACATTGGAAGCGTGTATTCGCCGTCGCCATACTGGCGTATCACCCGGCCTGATGGTGTGGAGCACCATTTTTTACACGTCTCGGTCACTTATTGTTCGCATCGACGGCACTCTGAAAAGTGGCAGTTACATTTCAGATGTGTTACGACCCGTGGCTCTACCCTTCATTCGATCCATGCGAAGCCATATATTTCAGTAGGATAATGCACGACCACGTATTGCAGGTCCTGTAGGGCCTTTCTGGATACGGAAAATGTTCGACTGCTGCCATGGCCAGCACATTCTCCAGATCTCTCACCAACTGAAAACGTCTGGTCAATGGTGGCCGAGCAACTGGCGCGTCACAATACGCCAGTCACTACTCTTGATGAACTGTGGTATCGTGTTGAAGCTGCATGGGCATCTTTACCTGTACACGCCATCCAAGCTCTGTTTGACTCAATGCCCAGGCGTATTACACTAGAGGTGGTTGTTCTAGGTACTGATTTCTCAGGATCTATGCACCCAAATTGCGTGAAAATATAATCACATGCCAGTTCTAGTATAATATATTTGCCCAATGAATACTCGTTTATTATCTGCATTTCTTCTTCGTGTAGCAATTTTAATGGCCAGTAGTGTAATTGTGATTTACTTAAAAGAAATAGTTCCAGCAGGTAATTACTATTTGTGAATTATTCTGATATTTCTACTATGAATATTTGATGGAGCTCAATGAGAATTGTTTTTAGAAAACTTACCTGTTGTTAACACTTAATGTTTTGCCGATGTATTGCTGAGGTATTTGAATTATACACTAATTTAACACCAGGATTTTCATACCGCAGTCTTGTCAGTCACATATCAGGGACACCACCATCTACTAACGTTTCAGACGTGTGAACTCTTTATGTCTGTAGTGTCAAGTAACTCAACCAACATACACTATGACACATCTGCATCACAAACTAGCCTCTCTCCTGAGTCCAGTCGTCTGTAATCTCGTGATACCCCACTGGTTACAACACTCTCGCAGTGAATGGTGTTGCAAGTGGCACCAAACGCGGTGACGAACTCACTTATACAGGTCTCAACCTTAACCCCACAGAAAGAAGGAATATAATCGTACCGACTTTAGAAATAACTTATGCCGCAACACAATCTATCTTAACTCAAACTTACACAATTATCTTTGTACCTGGCCTAACAACAATAATGAAACATATATGTCATATACCTGGTGAATCACCTAAAACCTACAGCACAAATATTGCGGACATTGAAAGTACTACTGACGTTCGGTTTTCACAGGTTGGATTGGTGGATTGGTAATCAGGGCCTCAGACTGTTAGCCAATAAACAAAACTTTTTGTTCAGACATATAATTTTTAAATGTAACAGTATATGAGAAGATATTGGAAAGTAGAATTCGAGCCGAAGTCGAGAGGGTAATGAGAGAAGAACAGTATGGATTCCGACCTGGATGATCGACAGTGGACCTCATATTTGCAGTAAGGCAACTTCAAGAACACCATTATGAGTATGGGAGGACCTATTGTTTGTCTCTCTATACATAGAAAAGGCGTATGATAGTGTGTGTAGGAAAAAGGTTTGGGAAGCACTTGAAGTTAGGGGAGTGGAAAAAGAGATTGTAGTCATAGTAAAGGAGTTGTATTGTGGAAGTTTGAGTTGTGTGAAAGTGGGAGAGGGAAGAACGGAATGGTTCAAACAAGTGTGTGGGCTGAAACAGTGCATTGCATTGTCACCCCTTCTCTTCATTGTGATTAAGGATGACGTAATGGCAAAGGTAGCAGGGAAACTTGAGGAAGAAAAGTTGAAAGCAATGGTGTTTACAGACGATCTCATGGTCTGGAGCAACAAGAGCAGCTAGATGCTTGGGAAGAAACAGTGGGAGAATACGGTTTGAAGTGTCAGCGTCCGTAAATGTGAGTTCATGGCAACCAGCAGGAAAAAGGGTAGACGAAGGGAATAACACTTGGAGGTGAACAGCTGAGGAAGGTAGAAAGCTTCAAGTACCTGGGAAGTCTAATTGAGGGAAATGAGAGAAATGACAAGGAGCTTATAGAACGTTTCAGACAGGCAGAAATATTTCTGAGGAGTGTTGGGAGTTTAGTGTGGAGTAAGGATGTACCACAAAAAAGTAAAGGAGTACTATACTAAAACTATTATGTTCCGATATTGACATATGCATCGGAAACTTGGGTGACAAAGAAAAGAGGTAGGAGCAAAATACAAGCAGGGGAAATGAAATTTCTACGATGTAGAATAGGGTAACAAGAAGACACAGGATGAGAAAAGATGATCAGGGAAATAGTGAGAGAGGAACCCTTACAGGATAGGACAGAGAGAACAAGACTGCAGTGATATGGCCATTTAGAGAGAATGGAGGAGAAGAGGATCCCCAGGAAAATACACGAAATGCACATACAGAAGAAACGACCAGGAGGAGGACCAAGGGATAGATGGCTGAAGGGAGTGGAGGATTGTGTGGAGAAGAGAGGAGAGGACTGGGCCAGAGTGAAATCAGAGAGATGGTGGGAAGACAGGACGAAGTGGCGAGACTTGTGTTCCAAACAGACCCAGATTGTGGCTGGAAGCTGTGCAAGATGATGATGATGAACAGTGCCTATTCACACGAACAAACCAGAAGTACGGTAAATTAGAATGTCAAAGGTGTTCGTTAATGATCATATTGTGAGAAACTTTCAACTGACACTTGTTTGCCCCATAAAACCTTCATAGTAGCTAGGATGCTTACATTGTGCTTGTGTGTTCCTTGAGTGCATTGCGACTTGATAGTTATTATGTAGCAATCCAAGAATTATGTTGTGAGTGCACCAATGCAGGGAAGTCTGACATGCTCATGGAGTATAGAGAGTGTAGAAAAGCCGCAGTTCATGATTGTACGGTGTATGTGAAAACATATTCCAATCCAGTGGCCCGGCTGCGACGGCAAGGGGACGTCTGGCGTGCTTTCTCTCACGTAGCCTCGGCAGTTGGGGTCCACAAATTAGCATGTTTGCGCATTTGCGTTCGTAGAACTTCTCTGTTGCGAAACTGCCAACTCGGCTGTAGAAGGGGGGCGCCCTCTCGTGGCCTGGTACCTGTGAGGTTTTGTTTGCTGTTACTGGTAGAGCAGGACAATGCTCTGCGGACGCACTGCAGGATGTACGCCAAACTGTCGCCACTGCTAGACAATCGGATGTTCTGCCTCATGGCGAAGTTAACCCAGATCTGAATAGCAACCTCGCCAGAGCGGCGTGTCGTTTTTGCGGTTACGAATGCCTGGACGGTTTCTCCGAATTTGCCCATGTGTGTAGTTGCGGAAACGTTCTTCTGCTTGACAAATGTTACACATTTTGCTGGGTCGTCTGGGTGAGTAGGGACACGGCACCAATGACCATAAAATTTATGTGTGTTGAGGCCTGGGAACGAAAGAGAGCGTCCGAAAATTCCGGAGAGGTCGTGGACCTTGTGTAACACCACATCGCGACCATAGCATTAGAATCACGGTATTCCGACCTTTTTAATCGTTACGTAATTTTAATCATTTGTTAAGAGGCAGAATTTTCTCATTTTTCAAAAATTTTAGTAAATTCAAATTATATTAGCGTAATTCAGAGTAATAGTATCCAGGGAATACTTCGGTCAAAACATCTCGTATATCGGATATCATTTGTCAGATTGCTATTATAAATAGTACCCGCGTTTGAGTTACTCTTTCTCTGTGTGTATAGCTCTCTATGTGCTCAGCTCTCTATGTGCTCAGCTTTCAGTTCTTAGCTTCAAAATATTATATGCGGTTTCATTCCAAGATAGGAAAAAAACCGAGAAAATATTGAAAATTTAATATAAACTCTTATATCGTGATCGTGCGCGAAAGCGAACATTATCTTTGGACTTTGATCGGGATAGGCTAGGACGGAAGAATTAGAAACTTCTGCCTCCCGTAATAAACTGATGAACATTCTTGAGAGAGATTAATACAAACAAACTGACGAAAATAATCACGAATTGTGAACTTATAAAGTGTTTACTGTGAAGGTGTTAAGAATGTAACTATTGATTTCAGAATAGAGAATCTATGAACCTTAAAAAAGTCTTTAACAGTTATTCGAGTATTTAGTTCCCTAATATTGTCCCAGCATATTCTAAAAGTGAAGGAATGTATCTAACAGTTTTGGTCAGGAGAAACTTATGGTGAAATTTTCTAAAGATAATTCTATAAAGGAAAAGGATCAGTTAAAAACAGTATCTTTGTGACGGGCGTCAAATTATCTGAACTACAGGGTCTCAATGATTCAAATTTTTATTCTTTGGTTTATTAAATATCAGCCCCTGAGAAACGGACTTTCATGCTCAAACATTACAAAAAAGGAAAATTCAACAAAGATATAAATTTTATTAACTGCGAAGTACCAGGTCTGCCAACTTAATTTTCATACTGAGGTGACAAATAGAATTTTGAACCTATACGTCCAATACAATTGTGAAAATCAAGACGTAATCTACAGCTTAAAAGTCGCAAGCTAAAGCCAAATATAAAACGAAGTCAACACAACTGTCTTCCCAGTCACCAAACCAAACAATGACGCCGCCCAGTCACACTGGGTAGGGTAACGTCTCTGTGGGAACTTTTCTCGTGTGGGAGGATCTTGTAGGGGCGTCTGCAGAATGCTCTGTGATTCGCCAAAGCTTAGGATTGTTACAGTTTTGTAATTTGCCAGCGGTTTCTCGCGATATCATTGGACAGGGCATTAGTCTTCAGTGATAACTGGAGCACTTTGGCCGCGAATGCGGGGTCGCGTGTGGCGACCAGAAACTCTTGACGCGGGGAGATATTTGAGATTCGCTTCTAGGTCTCTGCAGTGTGCAGATCGACTTTGATCTCGCGACGTGGTCTCCGAAGTATTCGGACCTCTTGCTTTCGCTGTTTATTTGTGCTGTTGTCTGAACTCTGATTTTTGACCTGTGGGTTCGCTTCCGGCGGTCACAGTTGTAGATATTTTGGAAGCCTCACTTCGAGCATTTGCACTTTACGGATCGTGCATATTTTAAGATTTTATGTAGCAAGTATGACTTGGTGATTTTCAATTGTGATCACTGTTTAACAAGTGCACTACGATCGACTTGTCTGCTCGTGATATAAAATTGTGCAGGCATTGTCTGTCTAGCAGCACCGACGCTGTTAGTTGAATATCGTCTCTGCTTCACAGAAGGAAGTGAGAAAACGGTCGCGTTTTATTTTAGCTGTAGTCTGCATTGTTCACCTGCCGCTGCTGACTCCCGTCTGCTCCAAATATTTGGTAATGTGTTGACTGCATAATTGCTAGGGCCAGTATATTGCTGGTTTGAAGGATTTTTTGTTTTATTTTTATAAGTGGGGCTATTTGTTCATGTTGGTATACTTCATATGTCCTTTGAGTTTGTGTATCTGCGGTTATAGTTTGCATAATTATTCTTCCTGAATGGGTTCTCTTTTTCCTTGAATCAGCCAGCCATTTGTTGATGATAATATATAGCCACCGTAACGTCATGTTGTTAATTTTCAAATTTTTGTAATTGTTCCGTACATAATCTCATTTTATTTCAAAGTTTGGTACTACTTCGTTAGCTTTGTCATGTGACAGGATGAATTGTTTATGATTCGGTGGCGTATGATACGGTTAAACACATCTATTTTTCCTAACCAATATCACAATGAGAGGTACTATCAATGTAGACTTAATTTACTAGGTACACCCTAGCGTTAACTAACATCTAGTTGCCCCACCAAAAGTGAGAATGACGGAGTAATTTTCATTTGAAAGAATATAGATACTTCAAGTGCATTTATTTACCATAAGCAATTCATCCTGTCGCATGACAAATCAAACTAAATAGTACCCAAACTTTGAAATGAAATGAGATTCTGTACGGAATAACTACAAAAATTTGAAAATTAACAACATGAAGTTACTATATATTATCATCAACAAATGACTGACTGAGTCAAGGAAGAAGGAAACCTATTCAGGAGGAATAACTATGCAAACTACAACCGCAGATACACAAACTCAAAGGGCAGGTGAAGTTTACCAACTTGAATAAATAACCACACATACAAAAATAATTTTAAAATATCCTTCAAAACAGCAATATCCTGGCCCTAGCAATTATGCAAGCGATACATTATAGAAATAGAGATGTAAAATATTGATAGAGTCGCTATGTTTTCGGTAGATAGATAGATAGATAGATAATTAGATAACAAATTATGAAAAGGTGTTGAATAGGTGGTTCCTTGAACACTAATTAAAAATAAGCGGTTTCGTTTGCCATGAGATTTCAGAAGAAGGATTCGTCGCGAGACTTATATTTTTATACATTTTTGTTATGGATGAGATTTCATTTGTTTTGTAGATAGTCGTTTGTTTAATTTTGTATGTTTTGTATGTTACTTAAAACCCATTCCCAGTCTCTTTTGGTTTATCTCAGGAGCTTTGATATAACATTATTTGGGAAGTCCTGAAAGTTGATTATATTGTTTATATTCAATTCTTTCATCTTGTACACGTACTTCAGTCCACAAACAGAAGCCTTGTATTTCATTGTACGTAATTGTATTGTAGGAAATGTGCTACATCTAACTGTTGCTCCTAGAATCAGTGCAGTTATTACTTAAGAGAATTACAGAATCAAAGTTACTTAGTTTTCGAGAAAAAATCAAGTCTAAGAGCGTTAATGATAATTACTTAAATAAAAGAGGAAGTTCTTTTTCATCGCTTTGGGCTCAGGTTGAAAGTGCTTTGAACAACAAGCTCATTTTGGCGTTGTTATGTAGTGAACTAGGATTATGGTGCACGCTTCGTAAGTTTCGTATTCCAGTTCACACATTTTTGTAAGATACAAATTAAGAATGTCTGTAGGTCTAATACTGCACCTTCACCCTCAGTATCGGATTCGTAACTCTCTCTTCCGTGTTTTGAGAGAATTTCACTTGAGTTCATAAGAGATTTTTCTGCAAGAACTTTTGGAAAGGCTTCCACTGAAGTAGAAAACTTTTTTATTTCATTCTGCTCCAAGCCATGTCACGTTTCTGCAAAATATGGTATGTGGTGCGCAAATTCTAGGTCTGCTGTTCCTGTACCTGATACATATCTTATATTCTTTGTGATTTACATAAAGCTATTCGCACCATCAAATTTAAATGTTCAAATGTTTGTCGAGCTTTTGGGACTTAACTACGGGGTCACCAATCCCAAAACTTATAAACTACTTATGAACTAGTTAAGACTAAGGACGGCACAAGTATCCAAACAAGACGGCGCAAACATCCATGCCCGAGGGGGGGATTCGAATCCCCGACGGGGAACGGCCTCGCGCGTCTTAGCATAGCTCCTCAATGCGCTCGGCCGCTCCGCCGCTGCTATTCACACCGTCTTCCATAGCAAGTTCCATGTGTATAACTTCAGTACCAGCATCAGCGATGAGTTTTATTTGATTTTGTAATTGTCTTCATGTTATTAAGTCATATACTGATTTAAAGAGAAAAATACCCTTAATGTACTGTATGGTGTCCACCGCAATTTATAAATACTGCTACATTAGCCTTTTTTTTTCAATACATCACTGTCCGCAGTATGCCTAAATACCTGCAATTCCACATCTTGATTTGGCAGTCCAGAAGCCGAAATGTTGCATACTCATATTATCTACATTGAAGGGAGTCTTTTGAAGAATGACACACATGCCTTTCTCTGGAAAGAGCCACGTGCTCTTGTCTGTATGTGATCATGAAGAACCATTGTACATCAGTGCATTGTCTAGACATAGTATCTGCCCTCTGTGTATGGTAATAGCATAGGTTATACGTAATGGAAACTTCGCGATGAGCATGAGCTCTGTTAACAATCTCAAATTTAGTTCCGACAGGAAATAGCGCGGAAAGATATTCATTATTTCCGCTAACATTGAATCTCTGTCAGAGACAGCAAAGGACGTGTAATACAACTGAATGGAAATGACATTGTCGTGAAAGGAGCGTGTTAGGTGAACATTAAGAAGAGTAAATCAACGGTAATAGAATGTAGTCTAAAGCAGGCAATTATGATGGAATGAGATTAGTTTACAAGGCCATAAAATCAGTAGATAAGTTTTGTTATTTGGGTAGTGCGACTTTACGCTGTATCCTACACCATATATATCACAGCAAAGATTAAAGCAAGTGTGACTATACAATGTAAGAACCTGCGCATTGGACTATGTACCGTCCTGATTTAGAAGTTTGGCTCGATGTTATCTTAGGGTCGAACCGTACATGTCTGTTTTCATGCCCCAGTTGCAGATATGCAACTTTATGCATAGGCTGTAGTTTGGGAAACACATAAGAAATATTACAGAAAATAACTGACATTAATAAAAAAAATTGGTCTAACGTTTGAAAATTATGTACACAAAGTGAGAGATTTACTTGAATAAGGTTTATTCAATGAAATAGGTTCTTTATTGGGAGTGGTCAGATGAATAATTAATCATATTTCATAATTAGAATAAAATAGTTAGACAGTGACAAAATTTAATTTAAACCAAGTTCCTTTTATTTTAGCTTTCTAAATGTTGAGAAACGTACATCCGACTGCGATAAAATTTTAATCATTTGACGTTCAATGAAAGATGAACGTTCTTATGAACTAAAAGTTTGGAAAAGTTACCCAGAAAAATTGAAAATTCGCGAGACATTCAAAGAGATTTTTTCAATTGGGTAGCAATATTATTCGTCTGACTGAGATAAAATTTAGCATATTTGACTTTCAGAGCAAGAGCAACGTTCTTATGAAATAAAAATTTGGAAAAGTTTCTCGGAAATTCAGAAAAAATAGAAAGAGATTTTTCTTTGAAATATCAATACCATTTACCTGATCGCGATAAAATTTTGAAAATGTGACGACCAAAGAAAGAGTACATAGATATTAGCAATTGCGAAGCATTTCCGGGACGACTAGTTAATCATAACGTTTACACAGAAACTCTGTATGTTTCGCGAGCACTTAACTTTGTCAACAGTCTAGTTTAAGTTTCACAAACACCATTTCTACACTCGTAAGTTCTTGTGCAAAAACGTAAGCACATATCAGCTGAACTGGCGGACACGTGTTCTCGCCAAATCTACAGTGCTGAGAAGCGACCTTTCGCTGCTCAAATCTTAATAATCTGCCGGATCGAATCATTCCCATCATCCAGGAGGGTCCTTCTTCTGCCAAGACTAGACACGGAGTTCCCTTCCTCGCACACCGTTCGCTCCTCTCCTCCCTCTCAAAGGCACACTCCCTACCAGTTTTGCTCCTAGGCCGCTCCCTCATTGGCCAATCGCCATCCCTTCCAAAATCGTATACTTCTTAAAATGGGATATTTATTTAAGTAAAAACTGACCATCGGAAAACCACTTCCATACTAATATAATATTATTTAAATACAAAAGTACTGTTAATTAGTATCAGCCAACACCTTGACAAAGACAATTTGCGACAGTGGCCGAAACGTAGGAATTTTATAGATTGACAATGCGGCTAAATACCCCGAAGAATTTTGTCGATAATGACAACGGCCGCGGAAGCCTTCGTTTACAATATTTCCGGAAATTACTGGCAAATTGTACAATAAATTGATACTCTAAATTAAACATACGAGATATAAATCATGCTGCTTGCATTTTCAGTGTTACTGTGGAAAATAAGATGACATTTTTGTATTTTCATTATACATTTACATCATATGAAATCTGTTATTAAATAAATACGTACAAGTGTGGAAATTTCAAGATGATAGCTAGAAACAGTAAATCAGGGTTTGTTGAAATGGCATGACGCAATCAAAAGTTGGTTATTTTCAGCTTGATTTTTCCATATTTTGGTATACTAGTCATAAATATTTGTAATTTTTGAGATACTGAAATTATTTTTAGAATAATGAGATGTGTGTAATTATTCCGACATCGTAAATGTCTTAAATGCTGATGGGAAAGAATTTTATAGATCACTTTATATTATTCTGAACTAGGAAACCCGCCAACACTTCGCAGTCATTGTGTATGTGATATATACCCTAATCTCTTCTCTTCTTCTCCCGATGTCTATTTCTTCCTCCCTCCTCTACTTCTCCATGGCTTCCTCCCACCTTCCTTTGACCATTTCCTCCTCCCCGTATCTTCACACCACTCCCTCTTACCCCACACCATATCCATCTCCTCCCACCACCTATCACTCCCTTTTTAAATCCATTTCTTTCTCCCATTCTCTGTCCTCCTCTCCCTTTCTCTGATCTTATTTATTATTATTGCGATAGGAACCGGATTGGGAATAGAAGTGAATAAGGTTGGGTAAAAATTTGGAAACGGGTTATTAGAGAGAACTTTCGAGCTTCTCTATCTGTGAGGTTAGTAACTTTAATGTCCGTACTCTTAATGGTTTTATTACACGCACATACATAGCAACGGCGACCTGATGAAACAATCTGCAGCATTTCAGTAAGTGATTATCCTCGTTGCGGTGAATCATCAAACGGTAGGCATAAAAATTCATACAGTTGAAATTTTAGATGGCGACAGTTGTTTTCTCTTCATACTAAACGATATTATTTTGAGAAGCCGCATAATAATTTAGTTTTAGACACATTAAACTTACTGAGGAAGATGATGTTTTTCATATATAAGAGTGAAATGGAGTTCCCTTATGCAAACAGTCTTATAAATGCTAATCATTTATAACCACGAGAACATTCAACAGTGTTTCCATGAACGAAAAACGTAGTACTGGTAAGAAATGGGCAAATCTCTTTGGATATTGTATACTATCACCCGATTGGGTAACAGCGACGTAACGCAATTTCCCAGAATCAACGGCTGTTGCCAACATTGCCCGCTAGGTCTGTGTAGCGGATTTAAAATTAAACCATACATACCAGTTAATCCCTGGCTTCAAGCAATGCCCTCCCTTTCTTCTAACCTCCGTGGTGTATTTGTTTGCTCCGTCACAGCGTATTTGGTCTCTAAGCGAGTAGCGAATGAGTAAGCTGATTGTTGGAGAATCTGGAAAATGATCCGAGCCTGGAAGCGTAAATTCAGTTATTCTCAAATTCTAATATTATCCGGTAGTTTTCCAAAAATTTTCTTTCATGCAAAACTTCTCCTGAGAATTACGAACAGAACAAAGAAAAATCAGCCAAATTGGTGAAGCCATTCTCAAGTGATGCGATTTCATACATGCGGCAATTCATTTTTATTAATATAGATAGATATGTCATACGTAAAATATTAAATAAATAGGTATCTAAAAACCTTCCTATGTCCGTCTCCTGTTTCTAAGCGACCTCCCCACCAATTTTGAGCCAAATCGGTTCAGACATTCTTTAGTTATAAATTGTGTTACGAACACGGCTTTCTTTTATATATAATAGATTACTCGAGTGTGTAACTCACAGATGTCCTCCAGACACCCTTAAGTAACGCTCCACTAACAGACATCAGGGATCCGCCTTTTGATTGAAATTTACACTATCAGATTTCTTATAATTATTTAAAATGCTTAAAACAACATTTAGTGTTGTCCAGGAGAAAGAAGTGTCTGTTTATAGTTTACATCAGCTCATTTTATGCGATTAGACACAGTCTAGCCTAACAATTCTTTCAAAATGTTCACCAATATGTAAAAGTTACTACATTCAACTGGAGATTTTACTACTGCCTCTTTTTGTTCGCTTTTGGCTAGTGACCGTGTCTAATGGTCATACTATCGGCAGTACTTATGTTAAAACCTAATTTTTCTTTCTCCTTTGGCCACTGAATTTATTACGCTCTATTTTTATACATGTAGTTTTTACTTGACTTTATACTGAATTAATTATTTTCTTCGTTACCGTCATTGAATGAATATTTATAATCCTTTTGGCTCTTAACTATCTTAGCTTATCTAAATCTGTTTTATGTTGTCTACAAAAGTCTAGATACAACAACAGTATGCTTTTTGTGTTGCCTGCCTGGAAAGTACAGTAGGTATTCATATGGTTACTCTTACTTCTGATATTGTAGTGATTCAGTTTATATTAGCTTAACAAATTTCTGAATTCATTTTCATTGAGTGTGGCTTTGCTCTCATCAACTGTTGAATTGCTGCATTACCAGTCACTAAACTCTTCTTTTTCCACTGAGGACCACGACAAAAGAATAACAAAATTTATATTTTCTCTAAAAGGTTATTAGATCTCTAATGGGTGACCAATAAAGTGATACAAAAACAGTTTTTAAATTCTCTAAAAACTGTATATAGTTATTGGTTTAAAGTTCAACTCATATTGCTGTCAGATGTGATGTACAACTATCAGGAATATTGTAACACTTCTAATGATTTAATTTGAATCATTCTTACATTTATGCCCTTATCTTGACATGATTATTTGTCAGTTTATAACGTCATTTTTGTACTGTTGTTTTGCTTTTCAACTGACAACATTCAATACAGACATAAATAACATTCCTGTTCTTCCATTTTAAAGGAAGTTAATATTAAACACAGGAAACTGTGAATTGATTATGTGTATCAGTCTCTTGCTCAAAGGATCATCATTGTTAGAGATTTTGCAAAGACACCATTCATCTACTTGTAAAGTTAAATACACAGCATAGCATTATGTGATCAATTTATTTATATGATGAGAACTTCATGAAGCATGCAAAATGTTCTCCAGTAACATTATTACGTAAAAAAACTGAAAATTGCGTACTTTGGTTCTGTAATGTTTTCATTAATCATTGCACATAACAATCTGTAATAACCTTTGTGATTTACATGGGCCACAAAATCAGTACCGTAATTGGTAAAACTGTGTGATAAAATTAATCACCACAGAAATCTTGGGGGCTTCAGGACTGCCTTGGAATTCAGTGTTTGTGTCAACCATTGTAATGTCAATCAGCGCTGAAGTAAATACATTGTATGAAGCTATTAAGCATTCGCACATTCTGACCTGTTGCTCAGTACTCTAATTTGATGCAGATGAATATTAACTTACATCCTGGTTTTCATAAATGATTTCTTAATAATATATAATGCAAAATATGGGAAAAAATTATGTCTTTGTCCACCTTAAATAATTCAAGACCAATAGTCATTTCTGACAACCATATTTATAGTTCCCGCATTTAATACTTTTGTTATGTACGTTAGTACTTTTGACACATAACGATTCACTGAACCTTTGACTTAGGTTACTAATCGTTCAGTTCTTCCAAGTTTAATATATCCTAAAATTGTGTACTGTAGAATGTCGTACAGCCAACACACTGTATGAAAAGATGTTATGTGTAATACAATTTCTAATTAAACACATATTGTCAAAAATAGTAAGGTGAAAAACGTGTTTGTGGTGATGACTGAGTCGATTAACCTGCATAAAGATTTGTAGCTTCTACCTCCCTGAAATCAACAAAGATATTTACGTATTACTTAATAGGGTTTGATTGTGGTTAGGAAGGTGAAGGTACAGGAAAAAAATAAAGAATTATGTTCAGAGGTATTTCTTCAATTTATTATATTTCTATTGAGGTGGTAAATTATGTTGACGTTGATTCGTGCTGAGTATCCCTGAAGTAGATGTTCTGGACGAGCTCCTGTGGTCTGCAGCGCAGATGATATGTTTTCTGAAACAGTAGTTTCAATCTGTTGAATTTTAACCTTGTTGGCGATATACTGAAACAATCAAGAAATACATGACCACATAAAACATATATTTTGCTGTTAAATGCATATCAAAGATCTCCTGATCTGAAACATTTTGTAGGTCTGACTAGAAAATATGATAAAATTTTTGTGCGAACGTTTTGTTTCTCCATTGAGTCTTACAACATTCTTCAACAATAGTCTTAAAGGAAAATGTTGTAATTCTTGTGAGTAGAATGTTTTAGTGTGTACTGAACTGAAGTAGTCAATCCATTACCTAAGCTTCTTATGAATTGAATACCAATAGTTTCAATTTAGAAACATGCATTTCAAAAAATGATTATTATTCAAATGGAATGGCATCATATTAAAATTTATTGCATAAATTCGCCTTGTGTTGGGTAAATATTTCCACATCTCCTACCCCCATTCTAACCCCACCGCCTACCTCTCTCTCTCTCTCTCTCTCTCTTTCTCACTCTCTCTCTCTCTCTCTCTCTCTCTCTCTCTCTCTCTCTTTCTCTCGCTCTCTCTCTCTCTCACACACACACACACTCGCACATAAACACAATGTCTCTTCCCCAGCACTGGAAGAGAAAGACTTCAGACTACACACGCTCTCTCATTTGCTCTATTACGAACTGCATATGTGGAATACTTTTTTTGCTGCAGAAACCTCTTACTGCAAGTCTTCTTATGAAATCTGTCAGATACGTATCTCTGTAGACCACTTGGGTTTTTATATCCTTTGTTTCCTAATTTTTTATTTTTTCATGGCTCTGTCTCATCTAAAATGACCATGTTATCCAGGGCAGTTTAAAGTGACAGGACGTTGAAAATACTTTTCTGTTGTTTTATGTTTGTGGCTTTATTATCTTCTCATAGACACAGATATAATTCTTTTACTTTTCACATCAACGGATCTAGGTTTATTTGTCCTATCTTTTGTATTGTTGTACTGACTCATAAGATCTTATAGCACATTAATCCATAGAAAGAACCCTGAGTAGTTGGGCACGGTATTTCTCTTTGCCATCTTTATTAAAACAGTTCGAATTTGTGCTACGTATTTAATGACCACTCTCGATGCAACTTCCACCTCTAATCTTCCGTCCTTTCTTCACTTGCGCTGGAACTGACAATGAATGTAATTTGACCTATGATGAAGATGATATTACCGAAGAGATATCACGGAAAAGGATAATGGTGTTGTCAACTTCTAAGAACAGTGATGGTGTTATCTCTCATTATGTGCAAGGAACTCAAAGGCTTGCCTTACCGCTATTCAATTCCTGTTCGTTTGATAACAGAATGCCTCACAGTGGACCATATGTAGTAAAATGAGATTTATTAATATTTCACGAAGATGGTAATCACGAATCCACCTGAGTGTTTCATTAATTTCGTGATGCATGAGCTTCAGCAAATATAGTGTTTTACATGAGTAAACCATTTTCTTCTTTTGACTGTGTTTAAAAATTCTGTGCGACGATTCAGTATAACAGAACTAATACATTTGTCCTTAGTCAGCACTACATTTTCCCTAATATGTGTTTCATACTCCGAATGGATCCTCTCGGCAGATTCGAAATGTGTGACAGACCGGATTTTTAACTCAGATCCTTACGTCCTACTCACGTTGTTCCTCATTACACTGAACTTTCCATTAGACAGTCTTTAACAGACATGTGTCTTCTTATAGTAAACTTTTAATTGATGACATAAATAAACATTAATTTAAACAGCCTGAGAAGAAAAAATGTTTCTAATCATTAAAGAAGTCGACTCTGAAAAACAAAGTATGTTGTTCACTGCGTGAAACCTACCATTTGTGTTACTTCTAAACAAAATCACGGAACACATTTATGCCATTGCACATGGAAAAAGCAAAAGAAATTTAGAAATCCTTAACTAACTTGCTTATTTATAATCTTCTGGGCCCGCTGCGACACATAAGTCATTTAGAGACATTGTAAATTATTGATACCAAAGTCGCTGCTTTTTATTAAATTATTTAATACGACAGGCCTTATATAGCTGTATATACAATTTTTTTAAAAATAACTGTTGTTGTATATATATATACAACAACAGTTATTTTACATATGTAAATAAGAACGTATACATATAAGAGAAGCAGCGATCGTACAAGGTACACCCGACGATGGCATTCACGCCGAAACAGGCCTGTCGTATTAAATAATTTAATAAAAAGCAGCGTCTTTGGCATCAATAATTTACAATGTCTCTAAATGACTTGCTTATATTCAGTGATAAATCATACTGTGCATCTCGTAATTAGTTGCTTTCTCAACTTACCAGTTGACTCCTTGAATGAAGATGTTCCTGGCATGCATCTTTCCGAGCGATATCCCCGACACGACACCGCCCTTGCCGTAATGGCCTGCTACGTTCACTCCGTACTTCACATCTTCTAATACCTTGTCCAGTTCGTTTCTTCCTTCCCAACCACCAGATTTACCGTAACTTCCAGGATGGTCATCAGGTACTGGCACTACCAGTTTTACGACATCTAACCCTTTATTGTCTTTATTGTCCCAGTTTTGGTTATCTACCACTTTCTTGCCTTTATTGTCCCAGTTTTGGTTATCTACCACTTTATTGTCCCAGTTTTGGTTATCCACCTCGTTATTGTTTTTATTGTCCCAGTTTTGGTTATCAGTTCCTGGATAGTCCGATGGAAACCCATCACATCCTGGAAACGTGACGGCAACGGCCAGAACTGGAAAAAAAGTTTGCAGAGCGTTAGGTTCAAGCTGAGTGTGTGTTTTTTTTTACCGACGTGCTATTGACATAGTCTTCAATTACCTACTTAATGTTCTGGGGTTGCACGAATAATTAATACTAAGAATCATTCAGATTTCTTCACAACAAAACAAGTTACTATAAGAGGTTTTCAGCCAAGATCGCTTTCTTATTTTAATTATATGACCGGTTTCGGCGTGCTAGTCGCCATCTTCAGACGTAGTACATAAAGTTTTTTACAAAATGAGTTGCATTATCTACAGCAAAAAATCTTATCTATCTACACTTACAGAGTTACATACCTGTCGTAATTATTTAGATGATCGCTATTGCAACAATTTCTAACATAGCAAATTGGTATACATCCACAGTGATGTGTCATCGAAATATAATGATTGAATCCATCTTTCTCAAGGTCTACGTCAGAGGCACTTCAGAATCAAGCTTGGTACTGACTGAAGTGAAGTACAATATTGACTGTTAGGCGGGAAATCATATACAGAGATGTTACATGTACAATAGATTATCTACTACCTATGGTCTTTGCCTGTGAGGATATCTTTTTTTTTTTTTTTTTTTTTTTTTTTTTTTTTTTTTTTTTTTGTGACTAGCTTTGTGAAAGTAGCGGCAACTCTTTCTGCGCAATCCACCCATCATTTTGCACGACAATGCGCTGGCGCGTACAGCGCAACCTGTGGCTGCTCTGTTCGATCGATGGGACTGGGAAGTACTGTGCTATCCACTGTACTCCCCAGACGTAAGTCCTTGTGACTTTGATTTGTTCCGAAGATGAAGGAACCACTTCATGCCATTCGCTTCAGAACTTTTCCAGAGATTCCATTCGCACCATCAACAGAACAGGCCCTACGCCTTCCACATCGCTGGTAGTAGGTTCGGCAAAGGACATAACAGGTGCAAACATGTAACGCTTTTCTATTGGTTGTGAACAAATAGTTGTCACGGTTTAAGTTCCAATATAAAATGGACGTCTGTCCGTATATTTTAGCTTGTAGTCAAAACTATAACTGCGAACCAATGGTGTTTATGCTTGGGAGTAGTCTTGAGCTTCGAAGTGTGCGCCGTGGTGGTTTGATCTCGGTGCTTGGCAGAGGGTGAATGAGACGAGCATATATCAGCGAAACATGGAGCAGAAAATACTCCGAAGAAATATTATAAACTCTGTGAGTTAAGCGCAAACCTGGCACTGTGACACTCAGTCTGATATTTCGACCATAGATATTAGTAGACTAGGCATGACATCATTTTGATGGCATTAACATCTCTACAGCGATACCACGTGACAGTTGGTAAAACAGTAGTTGTGTCCAGCTGTGCTTATGATTATACAGAGCGTTCTGGAGAGGGGATTAGTGTTAAATTTACAAGTATTATTAGTTCAAAATAGTGGCATTTCTTGCAAACTGATGTCCTGTTGTCTATATCCGACAAATGTGTGCCAACGGTCAGGTGGTTCTATGTTGTTACCACGCCATGTGTGTAGCTGCTCTATTGTTTGCCCGGTCTACTAGTACCCACGGTCGAAGGTCTTGTATTATGGATTATGATAGTCTTCTTAGTCATGTATGAAAGTGGATGAAAACTTAACGGTTCGTCACTAATTTGTATAATCTCTTCGCGTCAGTAATCGTAGCACTACTTAAGACCGTTAGATTCTGCTTAGGGCATCACATACTGATCAGCTGCTTCGGCTTAGAACTGACACGAATAAATGAACTACATAATTGATTACGAACATTTACAGAGGGGATTACCTTCGAATACTCTAAGAATTAGGTGCAAGAAATACAACAATTTCTTACTTCTTCACAATTGAAAAGTATTACGTCATATATAACGTTGCTGATTATGGCAGTGATGTTATAATGCCGCGAGAGACCACGAACACCGACTGGCAGCGTGGTGCAGGGGTAGCGTCACGGACTGCGGTGCAGAAGGTCGCCAGTTAAAACACGCCCACCGACAAAAATTTATTTCTTTGTAATTAACAATTCCAGAAGGTTCTACATCTTTCTTATGTTCACTTGTAAATTCTAGTTGTTTCTTATGTTAACTGTTCTTCTAATTTCTGGTAAATTCTGTCTGTGTATAAATAGCAGAGCACTCTGCCTGAGAGGCAGTCAGTGCTGCGTGTATGTTGAGTTCGTAATAAACGTGATTTCAGTATAATTGCTGTGTTTAGTTGCCTTCGAAGTCAAGCCTGTTTCCATTTCCACGCGACATTGTTTGGTGAAGGCACTGGGTACACTGTGCAACAGCTGAATCACCGTGGCTCCGATTAGGCAACGTAAAAGCCGTCGCTTACCCGGACTGGAACCGGAATAGAATGGATACACCGAGTACAACCTTCCAAAGGTCCGTATTATCAGAAACACGATGGAGACGAAACCAGCAACAAGCCAGCTGCACATCAGACACCCGTCGGTGTTCTCTGGAGACGCTGGACAGGACCCAAACAAATGGCTAAAAGGGTTCGACCGAGTCGCCAAGTACAACAGGTGGGATCATACGATGTGCTTGGCCAACGTTTATTTCTACCTGGACGGAACAGCCCAGCAATGGTTCGAAAACAACGAAGACAAGTTGAATGACTGGGAGACGTTCCAGGAGGAACTTAAGAAGACGTTTGGAGACCGCCAGCGACAAATCCGCTCGGTGGAAGAACAACTGAAGAACCGGGCCCAACGACATGGTGAGCCGACAGAATCGTACATACAAAGTGTTTGGCCCTGTGTAACGTAGTCAATCCGAACATGACTGAAGCGGACAAAATCAAGCACCTGATGAAGGGAATTGCAGAAGATGTGTACCAAGCTCTTCTGATAAAAGAAGTCGCTACGACAGAAGAGTTCATCAAGTGGTGCCAACGTATTGAAGAAATACAACAAAGGAGGGTTGGACGCAAGAATTATGACAGACTCCCAAATGTAGTACCTATGGCCGTTGTGGAAGACCAGCATGACTTCGCTTCTCTCATACGACAAATCGTGAGAGAAGAATTACAACAGTGCATGGCAGCCGGGACTATTAGACCGAGCGAGTATCAGATTATGACCATGGATGTGAGCCCTGTAAGTCACGAGGGAGCCGACGCCGCCGAGGACGAGGTATTTCAAACATTAGCTCCTGTCTGCCCCGTCAATCGCACCCGACGTGAAGAATGGCGTCGCCATGCTATGTCAAACGCTGCAGCAGCCAAACGGCAGCCCATGAACCGGCCGACGCGACCACAACCAACTCCCCCGGTAACTATGACGCCCCGCAGAAGAACAGACGTCTGGAGGACAGAAGACAACACACCACTGTGTTTCCACTGTGGACGCCCTGGACATGTCTTACGCTACTGCAGAGAGAGGAGGCGAGTATTCGATGGTTATTTTGCCGCAAGACGTCAGCCGTCGGAGCAGTCCTATCCCAGGACACCTGCTGATGAGTTCAGTCGACCTATGGGAAGAAGCCCATCGCCGTACCCTAAACGAGGTCGCATCCCGACGCGCCGCAGCCGTTCACCGTCGCCGTACAGAGGTACCAGCCGCTCCCCTAGCCGCCGCGCCCAGGAAAACTAAGCGAGGCGACCATCTACGGAGGTGAGACCGCCGCAGATGAAAATCCTCCATGGACGACAGTCACTAAGATGTCGGGAAATCTCATCGACGTCATAATCGACGGCCAACCTGTCCGGGCACTTGTTGATTCAGGAGCCTCTTTTTCTGTATTATCGGATAATTACCGCCGCACACTAAAGAAGACAATGTTCTGTGATACGGGGGCAACTGTGCTGAAGGTCGCGAATGGAAAGTACGCCCATCCAGCAGGAACTTGTGTCGCAAGAATAACTATCAACAACAGGACGCGGCCGTTTGAATTTGTCGTGTTAACAGAATGTAGTCACAATGTCATCCTCGGATGGGACTTCCTTCAGGCATCCCAAGCTATCATTGACTGTGGAAGATCTGAGCTGAAAATTGAAGAAGTTGTTCCGCCGGATACACGTAATACAGAATTTTCTGGGAAGTTATTCGTCGTTGACAATGTGACAATACCGCCGTTGACAATGAGAAGAGTTGCAGTCACAAACAGATGACTGGTTAAGCTGTGAAGTTCTTGTTGATAGTAAAAAGTTTATTAGGCTCACAAAAGAAATTTACATACCAGCGGCTATCATAAGCATTACCGGTGGCCAAGGAGAGATTTGGATCACAAATTGTCACGAGCAGTCACAACTTATCCCCAAGGGAATGTGTATCGGGACAGCTGCACCAGTCCAGGACGGTGAGCTCAACGTCATCAATGAAGACCCATGCCCTGCTGTTAGTACAGACAACACGCTGGAGGAAACAAACGTGGAACTGCCAATAGGGCCTGGACTGACCAAGGAACGACGCCAGCGGGTGTTAGGTATACTTCGCCAATTTTCGGGTGCATTCACACCTCAGCAGGGGAAAAGTCAGACGAAACGGCCCACGATAAAGCACCGTATCAATACTGGAGACCATCCGCCAATTAGCCAGCGTTCGTGTAGAGTGTCGCCAGCTGAAAGACGGATAATTCGAGAGGAAGTGGAGAAGATGTTGCGAGATGACATTATTCAACCTTCGGAGAGTCCTTGGTCGTCTCCGGAAGTCCTCGTAAAGAAGAAGGATGGCACGTGGCGATTCTGTGTCGACTATCGGCGGCTGAACAGAATCACAAAGAAAGATGTCTACCCATTGCCGACCGATTGACGACACCTTAGACTGCTTGAAAGGAGCTACATACTTCTCAACTATGGACATGCAGACAGGTTACTGGCAAATCGAGGTTGACAAAGCTGACAGGGAGAAGACGGCTTTTATTACACCTGACGGCCTCTATGAATTTAAAGTAATACCATTTGGATTATGTAATGCTCCAGCCACATTCGAACGCATGATGGACAACTTGCTTCGACACCTTAAGTGGACGACATGTCTCTGCTATTTAGATGACATTGTCGTTTTCTCGAAAACATTTGAAGAACATCTGAGTCGCCTGTCAACTGTGTTGAAGTGTGTTCAGGCTGCAGGTCTCCGCCTCAATCCAAAGAAGTGCCTCTTCGACGCCAAAGAGATAAAAATCCTGGGGCACCTAGTCAACGGAGATGGTGTCAGTCCTGATCCAGATAAAGTAAGAGCAGTCACAGAATTTCCAACTCCTCAGCACATTCGTGATCTGAGAAGTTTTCTCATACTACCGATGTTTCATAAAAGGATTTTGTAACAAGGCACGTCCATTACAAGAACTTCTACAGGAAGACGCCAAATTTTACTGGGGTGAGAGAAAAGAAAGAGCTTTCCAGGCACTTAAGGAGGCTCTAACTTCCGCACCAGTGCTAGCCTTGTACGACGAGAATGCAGAAACGGAACTTCACACAGACGCCAGTGGTTATGGGATTGGTGCAGTGCTTGTACAAGTTCAGGAAGGTGCTGAAAAAGTGACAGCCTATGCGTCAAGAGTACTCTCAAAGTCCGAGATAAACTACTCTACAACTGAAAAAGAATGTCTCGCGGTTATCTGGGCTATCAACAAGTTCCGGTCGTATTTATTCGGCAAACCATTCACCGTCGTGACAGACCACCATTCTTTGTGTTGGCTGACTAGCTTGAAGGATCCATCAGGCCGACTAGCAAGAGGGGCACGAAGATTCCAAGAGTACGATGTCACAGTGGTATTCAAGAACGGGCGCAAACACAAGGATGCCGACTGCCTTTCGAGGAATCCATTAGTGGATTAATGAAATTTCAGCTCTCACTGAATTAGATGACGTTACTGCTGAACAGAGGGAAGATCCAGCACTATTAAAAACGATAGAGGCCTTGGAGAAAGGAGAACCGACCAATGGAGAATTTCAACTTATAAACGGAACATTGTATAAGAGCAACAACGATCCACTGGGCCCCAAATGGCTACTTGTTGTTCCAGATCATCTCCAGCCAGTTATTCTCAAATATTTCCACGATGCTCCAATATCCGGTCATCTGGGATTCGTGAAGACCCTAGACAGAATCAGACGCAGGTATTACTGGAAAAGTCTCTACAGATCTGTCAAGCACTATGTGAGTCACTGTAAAGAGTGCCAGCGACGGAAGCACGTGCCGCAATTACCTCCAGGACATCTCGTACCGATTCCGGCAGCAGCTCCATTCCCCCGAGTTGGGATCGATCTTTTAGGGAGGTTCCCGAAGTCGACAACCGGTAACCGTTGGATAATACTCTGCACTGACTACCTCACACGCTACGCTGTGCCGACTGCAGAAGCTCCAGAGATCGCAAAATTCCTGGTAGAAGAAATTATTTTGAAGCATCGAGCACCACGTGTCATGATATCTGATCGTGGAAAAGTATTCCAGTCAAAACTAGTATCAGAGGTAATGCCACGGTGCAACGTTGTTCACAGAATGACAACTGCATACCATCCTCAGACAAATGGTCTTACGGAACGTTTTAACAAGACGTTAGCCGACATGCTGTCGATGTACATCGATGTTGAGCAGAAGGATTGGGATACAATTCTGCCAGTCGTGACATTTGCTTACAATACCGCAAGACAAGACACCACAGGCTTCACTCCATTTTCCTGCTCCATGGCCGTGAAGCTGAGACGACAATGGATACGCTGTTCCCGTTCCAACCGGACGACACTCAGGACGACTATGTCAATCAGCTCATCACCAGGGTCGAAGAAGCAAGACAGCTGGCTCGCATACGGACACTGGACGCCCAGGAGAAGGACCGTCAGCGGTATAACGACAAGCACCGACCTGTTGTGTACAGCCCAGGAGATTTGGTATGGATTTTTACCCCTGTACGGAAGGTTGGACTGTCAGAAAAGTTATTGAAGCGGTACTTTGGTCCGTATCGTGTCATACGCCGCCTGTCAGACGTCACATACGAAGTTGAGGATTATGAGCCGTCGTCGAATGGTCAAAAACGAAGAGACATTGTTCACGTCCTGCGCATGAAGCCTTACTATGATCCTGAAGAGCAGGTAGACGACAATGGCTTCTTGTTCAAGGACTTTAAGGACGGTAATGTCCCTGATGGAGCCACGACAGGAACGTCTGTCGTCGATAATCGCGGAGAAGGGAAGGATTATCTTGAACTGTCATACAGAGGACCCATGACACGGTCAAGATCCAGGACATTGCAGCTGGCTCCACAGGGATCATAACAGCGGGTCGCTGTTTCTCCAGGAGAGGGAGCAATGCCGCGAGAGACAACGCACACCGACTGGCAGCGTGGTGCAGGGGTAGCGTCACGGACTGCGGTGCAGAAGGTCGCCGGTTGAATCCCGCCCACCGCCAAAAATTTATTTCTTTGTAATTAACAATTCCAGAAGTTCTACATCTTTCTTATGTTCACTTCTAAATTCTACTTGTTTCTTATGTTAACTGTTCTTCCAATTTCTGGTAAATTCTGTCTGTGTATAAATAGCAGAGCACTCTGCCTGAGAGGCAGTCAGTGCTGCGTGTATGTTGAGTTCGTAATAAACGTGATTTCAGTATAATTGCTGTGTTTAGTTGCCTTCGAAGTCAAGCCTGTTTCCATTTCAACGCGACAATAAAGAGTACACTTGTGGCGAAACGCACGGAGAGTATCCGTACCAAAATCTGATAATTATTTACACCACAGTCTAAAACTTTCGTTGCTGTGAAAATTCTTACCATACAGTTCAACGATCTTAGTACACGTAGCGGTGGGAAAGCTGGTGGTCTTATTATGATAGTTACATTTTTCGACACGTAACAATTTCGTACGGTACGGAGTCTGTTTTACACATTTTACAGTTCACTCGGAGTTTGTATATACGAATGTTTTTGTAAGTGTTAATTACTTTCGCTTGGAAAACAAATACAATTCGTACTGTTCATAGCTGAGACGTAGTAACAATTGTGGAATTGGTTTCTTGTGTGTTGGGAAACATTTTTATTGCTCTTGACGTCTGTGTTGTTTCTATTTCGGATACGATTGTGGAGGATTGCTTGGCACTTTAAATAATGTAGGTACTGCAATTCCATACACTTTCATTCGATCCCCATTCATTGATTTGACTGGAATTATTGTGACGAAAACGACGTCTTGTAGTGCCTAGAAGCTATTTTTTGTTCTGAAGAAAAACCGACATCATTCAGTAAATAGGTACTTGCAGGAACACAGGAGGCAATACTCACATTACGACTTATCTTAGAAGATAGGCTAAGGAAAGGGAAACCTACGTTTTTGGCGTTTGTCGATTTGAAGACAGCTTTGACAAGGTCGACTGGAACACACTCTTCCAAATTCTGAAGATAGCAGGGGTAAAATATAGAGAGCGAAGAGTTATAATCAACCTATACAAAAACCAGACAGCGGTTATAAGAGTCGAAGGGCAAGAAAGGGACGCAGAGGTTTGGAAGAGAGTAAGACAGGGTTGTAGCCTTTCCCCAATGTTGTTCAATCTGTACATTGAACAGGCTGTAAAAGAGTGGAAGGAGGAATTCGTAGAGGGCATTAAAGTGCAGGGAGAAGAAATAGAAACATTGCGGTTTGGCGATGACATAGTAATTCTGTCAGACACTGCAAAAGATCTGGAAGAACAATTGAATGAAATGGGCAGTGTCTTGAAAGGAAGATAAAAGATGAACATTAATAAGAGTAAAACGAAGGTAATGGAATGCAATGTCAGCAAATGAGGCGATGCTGAAGGAATTTGATTAGGTAACGAGACAATAAAAGTAGTAGATGAATTTTGTTATTTGGGTAGCAAGATAACTTCTGATGGCCGAAGTAAAGGATATATAAAATGCAGAATGACTATGGGAAGAAAAGCGTTTCTAAAGAAGCGAAATTTGCTGACATCCAATATTAATTTAAATGTTAGGAATCCTTTCTAAAACATTTGTCTGGAGTGTAGCATTGTATGGGAGTGAAACGTGGACGATAAGGAGTTCAGATAAAAAGACGATAGAATCTTTTGAAATGTGGTGCTACAGACGAAAGATGAAAATTAGATGGGTAGATCACGTAGGTACTTAACCGAATCGGGGAGAAAAGGAGTTGCTGGCAAATCCTGACCAAGAGAAGGGATAGATGGTTGGACACATTCTGAGACTCAAGGAATTGTCAACTTAGCATTAGAAGGAAGGAAGCTTGTGGGGTAAAAATCGTAGAGGGAGATCGAGGGACGAATGTAGTAAGCAGATTCAAAAGGATGTAGGTTGCCGAACGTATTGTCAGATGAAGAGACTTGCACAGGACAGGGGTAGCATGGAGAACTGCATCAAACCAATCTGCGGACTGAAGACCACAACAACAACAACAGGTACTTTCAGGTTAAAAAAGAATCTGTCTGAAACGTACTGTTTCCTATGTCCTGGGTCCTTACAAAATTAAAGAACGACAAATATAGGGTCATTTTTCGACTTGGTGCTGAAATTTACGCCAAGAGATACGCTCCCTACTGTAAAAACTTTTTACATATGATTTTCAACGATACTAACACAGTCTCACATCTACAGTCACGACACTCTCACTGATTTTTGTTACACACTGTGACGGCAGCGCTTCAAGCGGCCAGTAAGCCTCATTTCTGAATACGACATTGGACGAGTGGGAATAGTATCGTTTATATTCATTTTAATGTAATTTTTACATTAGGGAACGTATATAGTGCCATAAAAATAGGTCCACATTTTCCTTCTTAATTTCCTAAGATCCCTGACATGGTACGAAACGGTACATTACTGGACACTTTATCTGTAATTATCTTATAACCTACAATCTTTTACCAAATAATTTCATTTTCTAATAAAAATAAATTAGGGCTCGGTAACACCACAAGACGTGCTCTTTGGTAGAAATTCGTCGCTTTTGTAACCAAGGAACGTTAAGCTTTCTTCACTACAATTCCAGTAAAATCGGCGAGGGTGGAACGTACGATATGTATAAGGAATGCAATAACTACAGTATTGAACGTGCCAAATCTGCCACCATACCTGTAGCTGATAGAAAAAATCGTAGAAGTGGCAACAAAACGCCAAAAGCATTCAAACTGCTTTGCAACAGAGAAGAACCCAATTCCACAACTGTTACTACAACTGAATCACAAAAGGCAAGAATCTTCTTAGCTTTTTAAGCTAAAGTAATTACACTCAAAACAATAAGCGCGTATAAGAAAGACGAGAGAGGTGTAAAAATTTGCGAATCCTTAGACTCCCTGCTGAATTGATAATCAAAAAACTGTCAGTCATGGTAAGAACAGACCATATTAGAAATTTATGTTCCTCTTAAGTTTATATTCTACTTCCTTTCAGCGGAATAAGCTTCAAATATACACATGCTCGTAAGTATTAGCCCATGACGAACTGAATCAGTTAAATTCGGATATTTTTTGCATTCATTTTCGTATTATCCATGTTTCCTGATATTCTACTAATGCTTGGAACGCAAAAATCATACTAACTGTTTTGTTAATCACGTTCAAAAATAATTATAAGCAAACATCACATATTCGGCAGCTTTCCCACCACTAGGAGCGGTAGTATCGTTGCTACTGTGACTTGGTAACAACTTTCACAGCAGTGAATGTCGAGACTGTATTTGTTAGACTGTGACATTACTCGCACATGGCCAATATCGTATTCAGAAATGTATATTAGCGGCGTCTTGGGGCGCTGCTGTCGCAGTGTATAACAAAACTGATGGGGAGTGTCGTGATACTAGATGTTGGACTGTGGATAAACTGCGTATCACAGTGCTGGCAACTATGTTTGTTCAGGTTCTTTGAGAGAGTTTGAGTAATCTATGATTCACTTACAGTTCTACCACAGTCTAACATATACAGTCACGAAACGATTTTTGTTATACGCCACGACAGCAGCGCCCCAAGCGGCTGGCGAGGTACATTTCTGAATACGATATCGGACAAGTGTGAATATTGGCGTTTAAATTGATTTTAATATACTTTTTACGACAGGGAAAGTACGTAGGTCCATAAAAATTGGTTATAACTAAAATACAACTCCTCGTTTGTCGCTATGAGGTTTTCTAAGAAACCATTGGAACGTTTGAAACCGTATTTTGCAGGACAGTTTATTTAAGATTATCTTAAAACCTACGACTTTTTAATCAAGAATTTCACTTTATTTTAAGAACAAAAAATGGCTAATAACAAACACAACACCCAACCTTCTGCAGAAAGACATCGGTTTTCTACTCAGAAAGGGCATGGTTTCTTCACTACAATTCCAGTGAAATCAGTAAGTGTTTAACGTAAGAAACTTATATGCAATGCAATACCAACATTATATAATACACTAGATCAGCCATTACCACTGTAACTGAATGAAAACCCTCACAAATGCCACAATAAAATATCGAAAGCGAAAAAACAGTTACCCAACAAAGCAGAAATCAATGTCACAATTTTTGCTACACCTGAACCACAAACGGCGACAATCGCCGAGACATTCGTTTTATAAGCAAAATTAACTACAATCAAAAGTATATACGTTAATAAGAAAGATGAATGAATTGGAAAAAATCCGGATCATCGGACTTCACATCGAATTGTTACACGTCAATGAAAGTGTCTGTCATATAATAACAAACCACAACAGGAATTACTGTTTCTCGTCTGTTTATATTCTCATAATTTCAGCGGAATTGCCTGAAAAATATACACACATTCGTATTTCCTCAGGAATAAGTTGTTGTTTACATACTGAATCAGGGAAATTCGGCTGTTTTTACATTCATTTGTTTACGGCTTTCTGTCTTTTACTAATGCTTGTAACACAAAAAATACTAGTTGGTTAATTATGTAGAAAATTAATTATAAACAAATATTATTCTTACGGCACCTTGCCCACCACCAGGAGCGCTAGTGTCGTTGCAACTGTCAGTTGGTAACAACTTTCCCAGCAGTGGGGTCGCGACCATAGTGTTGATATATCTCTGGAGTGAGCATTCAGTTGCGTAGAAGAGATCTTGTGTTGTCAACTTCTATTGCCGTTGTGGTCACGTGATCTCGGGACGACGTATGTTTGTCTGTAATCAACACCGCCTAGAAGACAAGGCCTGACAACTGGCCGTGCCTACGTCACACCGAGAGGCGGCGGCTGCCAACTGACTGGCTGGCCGCTGGGACACGCCCACCGCCTAGTAGCGGCCGGCAAGTCAGATTGCGTTAGCCGCCTCTCGGTGTGACGTAGGCACGGCCAGTTGTCAGGTGTCTTCTTGGTGTTGTTGTTGTAATGGGGATGATCTAAACAGTGACAGTCCGATAACAGTGATTTCTGTGAATGCTACTTTTCGGTAGCTGTGACATTTAGTTGTGATTTGGTACGGTTTAACTTTACCAATCACGATTTCTCCAATTTCTGCGAATTCTACGATGAATCGCCAAATATTCTACTACTACTAAAGGAAAAAAAAAAAAAAAAAAACCCCTTTCTTATACTGGGTAAAATTTTACTTACAACCTCGGCAGTGTAGAGTGCTGATGTTGGTAACTACTTTTTAATGGTCTTTGAAATATCAGTCACATAGAATAAGAGGCAATATTTTTCGTGTTGACCGTCAAATAAATAATTAATGACGTTCCTGCTCTAGGATCAACTGATTCTTGTATGTACTCATGTGTGGCCAGCAAATTTATTATACTCGTAAAACTATAATTTTATTGCCAACATTACCACACTACGTGACCGAGGCCCTCAGTAAAATTTGACAGTATTTCTGTTAAAGTATACTGTGTTAGAGTAACGAAAGTGATAAGTTCTTGCCTGTAAAGTGTGCGAGTTGAAAATTTGAACAGTAAGGGATTGTAGAGGATCAAAAGTCTGTTATCTTGTCGAAGCCATTCCATATTTTGCAGTATGTATTTTAAAGCTGTTAATATGCAATGACAAAAGTGCTACAGAGGAATCGCCGAGTTCAAAATTTAGCTGTGAATGGCAGTACGAAAAATAAATCAATAATGTGAATTAAATACTATTACACATTTAGTATAGTGTGTTCGAGTTCGTCGTGATCTTACAACCAACTTGATTCAACATTCAGATTGGATGTCTTCAGCAAATTCTCAAATGAGTTATTTCCTTTCAACCTCATATGATGAAACGCAATCAAACTTCCAGGGTGTTGCAAAATGACTTGATAGTAAACCTGCACCTTCAAAAGTGTCTGGAAAAACACGGCCACGGGCAATGATACAAAGTGTACAACCTTTAAACTTTGCGGAAAGCAAAAGGCTAATTCACAATTACCGTCACGTCAAGTTGTATGTTACGTCATATACCTAGCTAGGGCACCTGGATATAGACGGGCATGCGCATGCGCCATTTTTGTTCCTTCGCTTCGACGCGCGATTGTAGAATAGGACAGTCAATATGCTTTCAGCATGGTGGGCTGTGCAGCTCCGAATTGTTCTAATCGATCAGAAAATGGTTTTGGTTTTCTTTTTTGTTTCCAATGAATCCTGAAGGGCATAAAATATGGTTAATAAATTTTCGTCGTGGCAAATGGATACCAACAAGATGTTCAGAACTATGCGAGGTGGGTTGACTTTGATTTGGGTTGACTTATTTGTAGTTATACACAATTTCTACACGTTGTAAAAGACAGGTTTCGACACTTGTTTTTTCAGCAAAGGTTTCGACGCTACGCACTAATACAATAGTATCATTTAGACAATAACAATACAAATTATTTTTAAATGACGCACACTGTTTTTTATTAGTTATAATAGCTCATACGCCTCGTAACGATGTTTGCAGCTATTGCGATGTCAATTTTAAGTACAGCTACTGTGATGTGAATTTTAGTTACAGCATCGGCGGCGTAATTTGCTCTTGTTGGCAAGAGAATGTTCGCTTTAGGAGGATAATTAATTTACTGACCGGACAAGTGTACATACAAGATGATGGTAAACATGAAAAATTATTTTATCTCAATCTACCTGTTCAAGTTTTCAAACAGCATTCAAAGGTCGTTGCCAACATCAGCACACTACGCCGCCGAGCCCGTAAGTAAAATTGACCAATGAGAAAGTAAATTGTTAAATGAGAAATTAAAATATCTCGTTTATGTAAATCTTTTACTGCATCCTATTTTATTAAGGTGATATATTTTGTGCATTGAAAAAGTATTTTATATAAATGCTGAAAAATAAGTCGTAAAAAAGTAGCTACTTGAGAGTGTAGTCCTATTCTGGAGCAAATTTATGGCATTCGAAAACGGTGATTTGTTCCATGTTAGCGCAGCTTTGTTAGTGCATGTGGTATCCGATAAAACTGAGATGTCGAATGCGAAAGAGTTGCTCACAATACACACCCAAGTGAACAAATACCAGAAAACATATTTAACGATTTGTCAAACCATATTACAATAACTTATTACGACTAGAGTAATTTTTGATACAAATATATATTTTCTTTTTTGTATGTGTATTAGAAATGAAACAAGCGACATCTGAAAGCAATAACAGCAGAAAAACTCCTTCTTCCACATGCTCACGCTATCACCGAATGGAACCAAAATGGCGGCGGGAGTTGCCGCTATAGCAGAAATTGATGCGCATGCCCGTCTATATCCAGGTGCCCTATACCGAGCAGTGAAAATGGTGGTATAGCTACCATCCTTGATTTTAAAAAATGGAGTATAGTGTCAGATTTGAGAAAATAACAACAATGAAATTATTTAATGACCATAGTAGAGGTCATGTTCCTGCTGAGAAAAAAAAACATAATTTCATATTATCGACATGATTTTTCTAGCGAAACCATTGATAAATATTCAAACACATTAACCAAAACTTATCTTTGTTCACCTCAGTAAGTTTTCATTTGGAGGTGTCTGATAATTCGACATCGCTTCTGGAACAACAACTCAATGAAAAAAAAATTCAATCAATCAATCAATTCGTGTGGTACGTTTGCAGATAACCAAAGAAACAAATCAGCCATCAACTGAAAATTAATTAACAACAAAACCATAAAATCATCTATTATAACAGTACAGAGCCCGGCAAAAATAAATTTCCATGTCACCAGACGACAACGCTGTTAAAAATTTGCTACCAAGAAACCATAATATGACGTGACGTGATGCTTAGTGTGAATTAACGAACAGCATCGTCCCTAGATCATGTTGAGAACATGTGCAGAATGCTATGCAAACTCCAGAGATATTTTTGCTCCACGGGCTGCTATCAGCTAAAATTGTCCAGTAAGCAGTAAAATATTTGTGAACTCACCGAGGGCTACCAGGCAAGGGAAGGGCTTCATGGTGAAGCTTGGCGGGACTGCACTGTTACCGCAAGTCTATTCCCGCATTATATAAGGAACAAGACACAACACAAACCGATGGTCGTGCGGACGGACGGAAGGGAAATGTTAACGTGCCGCGAAGGCAAACATTTATGGTTTGGGAAAGTGTCACAACTTCAGATACGTGGGCATTCGATTTGAAAGCACGTTTTGTTTAGGTTTACTAACGGTTTTCTGTTCTAGTGCAACGAACACAACAGATTATCTGCGTTTTGTCAGTTGCATCGTCTTAAGTGTACCGAATTTCATTCTTTAAACCTGCTATATGTACTTGAAGTATCCGAAATGTAGATGCTTTGCGGTTCCCAGTTCAAATGTCTAAAATTCTCTAAGATTATACACACAACACATACATTGCTGCTACAAAACTACAGGATTTTTTTCCCTGTCTAACAATGGAATTTAATAGTTTCGCACAAAGATACTCCACGGATCAAAGAAAACTGCACATCAACGCCCATCTCAAGATTTAATTGTAAGATGGCCCAGCGGACAGTCCGACAAAACATGACCACAAATCAAGCATAAAAACAGGTGTACGGATCTGTGGGAAAAGAAGGAAAATAGAAACAGTAAACGGTCCAACATCAGTGCACGCAACACATAGCGAACTGGAATAGCTACGGCGTTGTTGGAAATGCCATGTGCAAGATCGGTTGTTGCCGCCAACCTCCTTGATTGCCGCCATAGAAGAGAAATATCTCTGGAGTGAGTAAGGCATTCTGCTTAGGTCTCAATTTTCCATGATCTAGGGACGACGCTGTTCCTTAAATCACAGTAAGCATCACAGTCACATCAGGTCACGTTAGTGGCATCGGTGGCATCGAAATTTAATTCATTTTCGCCGCTCTCTGTACTGTGATAGTAGCTGATTTTGTGCTTTTGTTGTTTCTTAATTTTCAGTTTATAACTGTGATTTGTTTGCGTGGTAATTTGCAAATTTACCATTAGGAATAGACTTTTTTTCCATTGAGTGTTGTTCCAGAAGCGATATAGAAATGTCATATCTCAAAATAAAAACTTACTGTGATAAACAAAGCTGAGTTTTGGTTTATTGATATATGTGTTTGAATATTGGACGGTGGTTTGCTTGAAAATTCATGTCGATAATATGAATTGTTGTTTTCTTCTCAGCACTTTCCCATATACGATCAAGAACATGAGCTTTACTATCGTCATTAAATAATCTCATCGTTGCTACTTTCTCAAATCTGACACTATACCCCAAATTGTTTATAACGTATGATAGTTATAGCTCCACTCTCATTGCTCGGTAAAGGAATTATCATGTTGACGTGAAGTAACGTACAACTTGACGTGACGGCCATTGTGAATTAGCCCTTTGTTTTCTGCAAAGTTGAAAGGTTCTGTTGCGTTTGATCCATTTGTTATTCATAAAATTAGTGGTGAAATACATTTGTTGTTATATGTGCTTTCAGAAATATTTTTGTAGCACTACATCAAATTGTTTGATTTTCTCTTACTTAAGACGTCATCTGTTAATTACTGAGGGACTGTACAAAGAATTCACAAAGTATATACATAGAATTGTTACCAACAAGCAAATTTGCGTGTTAGCTTACAAAAAAGGCAAAATTACACAAAAAAATCGAAAAAGTAGTGAAGAATAAATTTGTATCACTTTCCAGACACGTATGAAGGCGCACGTTTGCTGGCAAGTTATTTTCCGACACTCTCGAATTTTGGTCATGTTGCCCTATACAGGGTGTCCCAGCAATCTTGCCCACCTAAAATATCTCTGGAACAATAACAGCTATTGGAAAACGACTTTCACTGGTATCAATGTACGGCTGGGGCTCATGAATGTACATATTTGGAAACATTCTAAAACGAAAGAAAATGTGTTTTTTAACATTTCTTTTTATTATTTTTTTATTTTTTTAAATGGACACCATATATTTTTTCTTCAGCAATCCATAGCATGACAAATCACGTAAACAATGGCGTTGATTGCATCGTAATATTCCAATTACATCCCGTGATATTGCGACGAGAAGTTGACGCTTGAAAAACCCGAAATACGCTGCTAGCGCACGTCCTGAGGATCAGGCGTGAACCCATGCTGCCCGTAATCGCGATGTGATTGACATGCGTAATCGCACTTCCATACTTACCAAGAGGTCCGAAACGAATAATACGGTCTGCTGCCATCCTGCATTAAAGTCGTACATTCCAGCAGGTATTTATCCCATAGGTTAGAGGTGATGCGGTTCTGTAATATATCTGTGTACCGCAACGTTATTCACAAAGTTAACTTCGCTTATCGTTAATCCGTTACTAAAAAGGTAATGCCGTTCAACGTTAAAACTTTACTGTAGATCTAGCGCAAGTGACTGTGAATCATTCACTCATAATAGTCAAATTCATGTTGATGGTTTTAGTGAACCGAGCAAGTGGACTAAAGGTTTTACCGTTGTTTAGGTAAAAATGTTTTGATTTGGCAAGTTCAGGTGAGACATAGAAGATGAATGTAAACATGTTTAACCAATGAGTTTTATTATCACATAATTATCAATGTTATGTTTATCTAATGCGTTACATGACAAATTGTTTCAAACAAATGTTTATGAACATGACTGGGTAAAATGGCCCTTTGTAGAAACTTGCACTGTGATACCAGCACACAATACTAAAGATAGCGTTCACGTATAATGCTCAAAGTGATAACCATTGGCTTGCATACATAGGGTCACTCTGCGGATGAAGAATGCCCTACTTCGTGCTACTGTTTTCTCTTTGATGGCTGTACAAGCATCAATAATGCGTTGCCTCATGTCCTCTGGTGTTGTTGGTTCATGTTGGTAAACACTGCTTCCCCCCCCCCCCCCCAAAAAAAAAACAAAAACAAAAAAAAACAAAAAAAAAAAACAAAAAAAGAAACGAACCAGCGGTCCGGAGATCTGGCAGGCGACCTAACTGGGCCACCACGTCCAATCCACCTACCAGGGAACTTACGGTTCAGAAGTCGTCGTGCTCTTAAGTCGTTATGTGCAGGGCATCCGACATGCTGATACCACATGACCATTCTACTGTTCAGAGGTACGGTGTCCAAGAGAACAGGAAAATTGTGTCGTATAAATCTGGAGTACTGTCTGCCATTTTGGACGCCATTTACCAAGAAAGGTCTGATAATGGTATCTCCAATAATCCCACACCAAACATTCACTTTCCACGGACGTTGATGCTCTACCTGACGGAGCCCTTTTGGATTGTCTGCGGACCAATAATGCATATTCCTCATATTGACAATTTCTTTGTTGGAGAATGATGCCTCGTCGGTAAAGAGAACATCTGCCAAAATTTTGGATTAGTCAGAAGTTTTTGCTGAGCCCACCGACAAAATGTTACCCTGTTGCTGAAGTCATTTCCATGAAGATCCTGGTGTAAATGAACACGGTAAGGATGAAATTTATGACGTTGAAGAATACGCTGTGCACTTGATTTCGTCACACGAACTTCACGTTCAATTCGACGTGTGCTGATGTGAGGATTCACAGCTACCGTAGCGAGCACAGCAACTTCAGCACGTTCATCTGTGCGTGTTCTAGGACAATGTGTAGGTCTTGGATTTAAGCTTTCCGTTTCACGTAGACGAGATGTGAGACGACCAAACATCCGGCGCGAAGGCGATGGATTGTCAGGGAATCGTCTTCTGTACAGTCGTTCTGTATGAACAGAATTTCGCCCGCCTACAACAGGGTACCGTACATGTATGTAGAGTAGGGTAGAAAACAGAAATATTAACGTAATAATTATAATGTTCTCTAACAGTACGATAAACAAATAAGCAATCTAATAACGTATTTCCCGTCAACGTACATTCTCCATAGATCAGCAGCATTTCTACCATACCTGCATGTGTGTACATAATACAGTATAAGTTCCACAACACAACGTTTATTCACAATGTGTACTACCTCCGTGCCGTCACTAGATTATTCTGATGCACGACTACACTGACAAGCGGTGTACTGCACGCCAAAGCAACAACAAATGGGATGCTCGGAGGGTGGTGGAGTACAGGAGTTTGCATGGGTCGCAAATCACAAACAAGGCGAAATGGTAACTGTGGCTGTAGTGGGAACTACGTTGGACACGTGTCTAGGTAGAACTAGGCCCTGGATGAACGAGTCCGCGGAATGCACAATGGGTCATTTAACGCATTCGATAAACCTTATTTTGGGTGTGCTGGATAAGTAAGACCACCTGACTGGTATGTACCGATCGGTACTGGTTCATATTGTGTACGTAGACACATAAAACGTGCAAGAGGGAAACCATTATGTGCTTATGAGAGTTGATGGCAGCAGACCGTATTATTCGTTTCGGACCTCTTGGTAAGTATGGAAGTGCGATTACGCATGTCATAACATCGCGATTACGGGCAGCATAGGGTTCACGCCTGAGCCTCAGGACGTGCGCTAGCAGCGTATTTCGGGTTTTTCAAGCGTCTACTTCTCGTCACGATATCTTGGGATGTAATTGGAATATTGCGATGCAATCAACGCCATTGTTTACGTGATTTGTCAGGCTATGGATTGCTGAAGAAAAAATATAGGGTATCCATTAAAAAAAATAAGTTTGTGTAAAAACACATTTGCTTTCGTTATAGAATGTTTCCAAATATGTAGGCCTACATTCATGGGCCCTAGCCGTACATTGAAAGCGGTGAAAGTCGTTTTTCAATAGCTGGTATTGTTCCAGAGATATTTTGGGTGGAGAAGATAGCTGGGATACCCTGTATAATGTTCAATCGTGATAACTCGTTTGGGAATTGCTGAAGACAACGAATCTGAATATCGAATCATTTTTTTAAAGAGATTGATGTATAGCATAGCCTATGTTCACAACAAATTGGGACACACTTTACCAAATGTGTAACAGTAGTCTATTCATAAAATTGAAACTTTTTTCATTACTGCCATTCACAGGTAAGTTTCGAAATAGAAAATTTCTTTGTAGCACATTTTTCATTTGCATATTAGCAGCTTTAAAATACACAATGAATTCCATATTAATAACGTTAGAGAACTGCGAAATATGGAATGGCATTGACAAGATAATAGCATTTTAATTATTCACTCAGTATCCACTTCGAATTATCATCATTTCAAATCGCTTAATGACTTTCACACTATACTGTTCAGATTTCCAATTTGCACACTTTCGTTACATCGACACAATTTACCTGGACAGAAATACTATTAAATTTTACTTATTGCATCGGCATAGTAGTGTGGTAATGTTGGAAACAAAATGTTACCTTCACGAGGATAATAAATTTTCTGATCACACATGAGTACATAAAAGACCCTGTTGACTATAGAGCAGGAAATCATTAATTATTTATTTCACGGTCAACTCGAAACTTATTCTATGTGACTTTCGAGGACTATTAACTGGTTATTGCCAACATCAGCACACTACTCCCCTACGTCGCCGAGGCTGTAAGTAAAATTTTACCCAAAATTACCAGTTAGCAAAAATATTCGTCAGTGACCTCCAGTTGCTACGTGTGAGTAAGTCACCTTGAAGTAGCATATGTGGTGATTCAGTGTAGAATTCGCTGAAATTGGAGAAATCGTAATTGGTAAAGCTGGGAAATGATAAGTTGTGAATTCGCACCCTTCTGTTTTAAACCGTAAAAAATGACAACTAAATGTTTCAGCTACCGAAGTAGCATTCACAGACATTACTGTTACCGGACAGCATAGACCATAGATAATATAGACTGCGCGTGACGTCATTACATTGAAACCAACATCTAAGTCTCGTGACTCGGGGCAGGATACCGCTTTCGTCATAACGAGAAATGTGAAGTGGAGCTGACAGATGTGATTTTTACTTTTTATAACTGAAATGTGGCATTTATTTTAACAATAAAACATCTAATCATATCCTTACAACGCTTTTAGCAGTACAGTTCTCGACAATTCTTAATGTTAATACGATGGTTATAGTTTTTACTTGTGCGTATGTGAAACGTATAAATGATTTGCTCTTAGTAAGTGAATAGTTGTTTTTGTTGCTCTGCGAGTCTCTTACTTTACAATCGTCATGGGAATAGAAGGTGAAAAATCAGTTTTGCAAACTGCATCAGTTTTCTTACGTTTTCTCAACAATACATGTCATGTTTTTATAGGAACTAAAAACGGTATATATCCATAATATCAGATTTTTATAGAATAAAAGCGTTTGTATTTTACGACTTCTGCATATACATATACCAATACGTAAACCTTGCAAAGTACTCGGTATTTACATTAGACTAAGTGATATGCAAACACAACAAAAACTAGTTTTATAGCTATACTGAATGTTCTATATTCAAATATAGCTGTGTACACCTCTATTAAAAGCACATCTGCACTAGAAATGACTTACTCGATGAAATATAAATTTAATCAAACCAGTTAGAATTGTCCCCCCGTCGATAATTACATTAAAAGAAAAAAAAAGTATAATGCTGCACAAACACTATCTTTAATTCTATTTCTTGTGAAAAGAACTGAATAGGTGTTAAGTCGTCACATATAAAATAATTATATATTATTATAATTGTGCAAAACTATATTACCTTTAGTACTACATGTGTAATAAGCGTACTAAAGTCGTTTTATTGTTAAAATCAATACTTGAGTTCAGCTGAAAACTAGAAAAACTGTTTCTCATAAGAGGTTCGTTTAAGCAGGTACCAGTTACCACATTCCAGTACACTGAGCATGCGCAGAGCTGTTGCAGTACCTCGATAACAGCTCTGCGCATGCTCAGTTTGCGGGAATCTGCTTAAACGAACCTAATGACGAAAACTCAGTCACGTGACTAGGGGAAATTCTAAGATATTGGTTTCAAGCCACAGCACGGCAGAGATAGGGACACGCGCAGTCTATGCAATATTTAGTCTATGCCGAACAGTCACTGTTTAGGTCACCCCCATTACAGACAAACGTACGTCGTCATGAGATCACGTGATCACAACATCAGTTGATGTACACAACACAATATCTATTCTACAGTTCAGTGATCTTTGGTGTACGTAGCTGTCAATCTTTCATTTCAAGCATTTTTTTAAGTTAACTAGCGAAACTATATCTTTTTCGACGGTATTTTGGTGCAAAATCTCTTACTAGCGTCAGTGATTAAGTGCATTGCGCTGATAAGTAGAATTTGTAACTGTAACTCAGCGAAAGCTCGGTGTTGACATGGACATGGATTCAGACGAACCACCGGATACTGGTCAGGTGGCAAGGAATGCATCTTCTGCCAATTTTCCACGAACAGACCAACCACAAAATGAGGAAATGATGGATATACAGCCTCAAGATCCCACACGTCCTGTGACATCCATGAACAACAACACTGCAAAACAACGGCAACGAACATCTTCTTCGTCAACATCAGAGATCAGCGGCCCTTGGTTGACACTCGAATTATTTGGTAATGTGTGATGTAACTGTGCCACATCTTTGGCGAAGATCTTTGATTTGTTTACATTTGTCTAGTGTGTGGAAACTGTATGGTGCAACGTGTATAAAGTGTTTAGTAGCACAATAAGTATGTGCATGCCACCAGTTTTGCTGTGCAATACGAGTCAAGTGCATAGCAGCACAATTAATGTGTGAATGCTACCATTTGTGACAATACAAATTGTAAGTAGCAACATTTAGGCCTAAATCAATATTAGTATGTCAGTTATGCTCGCCACATCGTTCACTTGTTTTGTTGTTGTAATTATAACAGATGCACAAATTCCACTACACACCAACAGTAATATAAAAAACCGTTCACCATCTGATGATGATGTGCTAGGCATATCGAAACCAGTAATGGGAGAAATGTAATAAAAACTATTTACATAAAAGGCGACTGGTCGCTGTCATTCAAAATACCTTACAGAGTATATTTGTCAAACCTAAACTCAAATATCAACTAATTTTGGCAGTTTGTTAAAATACAATCACAAAGAATGTTATTTGTTGGGTGCTTAGATGCTATGACAACAGTAGAGCAATAATCGTAACGTCCATCAATTTTAATTATTTATATTTGTATTATTCGTGTCAGTTATGTCTGAAAAAAAATAATAATAATAAAAAACAACAGGCAAATCTAAAGTGGGCCTAAAACGCGCCATGGTGATGTTTTATTTTCTCTCACAATAAATAAATTCTCCAGTGAATTTCTCAGATTATTGACATATGTCAGCCATTCTGGTTCATTTGTGCACACATACGACGAAAAACGTCTACACTGAGTCAAATTTGAAGCGATCTCCTATCTACACGTTACAACTTGTCTGCGCAGATGTGATTTGAACCTAGAGATTTGAGAAATTTTGTTAAAACCTCCCACTCCAACTTCCAGGTATGCACACATCTCATATCTGCAAAAATCTTCTGTCCAAAGGTAACGACTTGCAAGGTGTGCGCAGACATTTCCGCAGACAGACCGTAGTAACATTCATTTTCTATAAAATTTAAAAATCCGTTTTATCGGAAGTTTATTTTTTAAATCCATGCAAACAAATTGTATCATCACTATTAACTAAGCTGAATGAAATGTTTGCAGCAAGTAGTCTTGATGTGTTAGCATACTTCTATGCATTATCATTACCGAACATGTAACTTGTTTCTTTTGTCATGACATTGCAGTCCAATAATTGTAGAAAATTAAAGGCTGAAATTTGAAATAAACATTGAGAACCTATAATCAATACATGCAATAAAATTAATGCACAGAACTGTTGAACTGTGTCTTATGGATGTATCTACAATATCTGTCATTTCAAAGTACCAAAAGTTGGTTTCCTATAATACTGTTAAAGCAAATTAAAATTTCAGAACTCGAAGAGCAATGAAGTTTCGCACTTAAAACGTTGTGCATTGCTACAACTTTACATAATAGAAACGATATTAAAATTTTGTTGGTGTCGCTGAAATATTTATTTTATTTATCATTTATTTGCAATGTCACATTACATAGTTATATTTCATGTTTGCTGGTTAAATTGAGGCCGTTACATGAGGTAATTTAGCAAATATCAATACAGTACATAAGATGAAAGGATTTACAGAAGAAAGCATTTTGGCTATACATTATTATTTTAAATAAAGAAACCAAACGATTTAACGCATCAAAAACCTTATTGAATTGCAGAAGTTGTAAAAGTCTATAGTGAAATTATGTACCAAATCAAATTTTCTGACAGGCCATCTTCCTCCTCTTGTCAGCTATTTTATTTTTTCTTCAGCTGCTCCCTCTCCTTCAGTACGTGGCAGCAGTCGAAAAGCAGGTGGTCAATACTTTGTATGTCTCTGTTAGATCTGCACGTTCCGTCTTCAATTATTCTGAACCTTTGATAATAGGTTTTCAGTTTCCCCTGACCCTTAAGGATTACGGGAGTTGGTCAAATAATAATTTTAAAACCGATTTTTTGCTACCAACAATTAATTGGAACATTCCTCTTTAATGCAAAATTTGAATTATTGTTCTACTCGTCCTGGAATTGGAGATATTACCATTTTCTCCTGCACCTGCACACAACACAGCCTGTGCCCAAAAGATTCCTGGTGCAAATATAATGCCAAAAAGGACTATGATCACAAGCATGGTTCGCCAGCAGCTGTGATAAACACAACAGAAACAATTTTTCAAGACTTAGCACAGCCACAAATGTCTACACGGAAAGATGCAGAATCCTGATGAGAGCGTAAACAATTTAATTTGGACAGTGGTTCCTAAAAGAGTGTTTGGCAAGCATAAAAACACTACACTTAGGCATTTATGAGGCAATAGCAACTCACAACTAAGGAAAAAGTGTGAAGTACTGAAGGCATTAGGATTTCAAGCTGGAGTGAACACTGTACGAGCAATAAGAAATATTGACAGAGAGAGGGTAAGAGGAGCAGAAAGAAGAGAAAGGAATATGAAATATGATGGAACAACAGGCCGGAATAGAAGACCAAAATGGAGCTTTTGGAGGCTGAAGGAGAAGACCCTGATAATCCATCCTATAGTGCAGGAATGTATTGAAAATCTTTGATTGCCATTTCCTGTGAATTAGATTTTTCCGAATGTAAGGAACATTTTCTCAAAATCCACTCAAACTAGGGAGATAAAATTTTCATACAGCAGTCCTAGTGGTCAAACTTAAATTGTAACACTGCCATTTAGCAATATGTTTAGTAGTTTCATTTCAATTTTATTAAATAAAGCATTTTTTGTAAACATGTTGGGTCATTAATAAAAAAATAGTGAAAGAAAACGAGAAAAGATTCTCCAATATCTCTCCATCATAACTGCAATACTGTGGTGTCGCACAAGTCTAAAGTGCGCGCCACCTACTTTTGCCGCGCGCCGCCATGCACGCATGGCGCAGCGTTCTTACGACGTCAGCCACGAGCGCCCTCTGCTACAACTCCGCTCGTGGCCACCACTGAACGACATCGTTCACTTGGGACTGAGATAGGAACCAGTTAGCACTTCGGAATCAGATAGGCACCAGTGAAGACTTGGCTATCGGATAGGCACTAGGCAGGCCTCTAGTTCAACTATGTATCAGCATTCTGCCGTACTGAACTATGTAAAAGTTAAGTATTGTATAAATTCTGTGCAATATATATCTCGTTCTAATTTACTCTAGTGTTTCTAGTTTTTGCTGACCCACTGGCTGCTCACATTCGTACCTGCACAAGCGTGCATCCTTTTTTCCTGTGTCGGTCTGTCTACTCGGCCACCGACACATACGACGGAAACGAGACACAAAAAATACTAAACCACTCTATATGTTGAAAAAAATGTCAAATTCTTCGGTTTGGTTGATTGTGCATAAATATTCCTCAAGCTTGGTGATTTTAACATGGGCAGCATAGGCAGCTTCCCTTAACATTGCTGTAAAATCGGAGATATTGGAAGTTTAATCATTAAACGTTGTCGGATAATAGGAAAATACGGTTTAGTGCCTTCCCCGTTTTTTGTTCTTTGCCACTCAAAGTCTCATTTATTCCTAAACTCCTCTCGTAGTTTCTTCTTCACCACACTTGTAAGTATTTTGTTAAAGTAGAAAAAACGTTAAATTTTTGGGTGGAGTCTCCCCTTAAACACTTCGCCGTATATACTGTATGTTAATTTATAAGTCTACACCGAAACTAATTTTGATTGTTGTTCTGAAGGCAGCACACTGTTTGCACTTCTCCTGCGCTTCCATTTGGCTGTGTTGTGCTACGAAACAGGGTCGGGTCTTTTCATTTTACAGCGAGCTCTCACAGACGGCGAGCGATCCCAAAGCTACCTGCGGCGGAGAGGCATGTAGTGTATCCTACTTGTGGAACAGACTGTCCACTACCTTCAGGGTCCGGGCCTCCAGGCAAGTATCAATATTTTCCATCTCCGGGCAAATGTCACTCTATGCAAGTGTCACAAACTCCTCCTTGGGTGACCAATAAAGTGATACAACAACAATTTTCTTTTAAATACTGTGTATAGTTGTTGGTTCAAAGTTTAACTCAAGTTACTGCCACATGTGATGTACAACTGTCAGGAATATTGTTACACTTCTAATGATTTCATTTGAATCATTCTTACATTTGTGCTCATATCTTGACATGATGATCATTTGCTAGTTTATAACGTAATTTTTTGTATAGTCGTTTTTCTGTTCAACTGATAACACCTAATAGAGACATAAATAACTTTCTCATTCTCTCATTTTAAAAGGAGTTAATATTAAAAATATTCAAATGTAAAGTGATTATATCTATCAATCTCTTGCTCAAACGTTCATCATTGTTAGAGTTTTTGCAAAGACAACATCCATCTCCTTGTAGAGTTACTGAATTACACAACAATGTTCTTTCTCTTGGTGTTGTGTGATCAAATTATTTACATGATGAGATCTTCAAGACGCGTACAAAATGCTCTCCAGTAACATTACTACGTGAAAAAAGACTGTAAATTGCGTACTTAGGTTTTATAATTTTTTGATTAATCATTGCTCACAACATTCTGTAATAAACTTTGTGATTTACGTGGGCCACAAAATCAGTATTGTAATTGGTAAAACTGTGTGATAAAATTAATCATGACAAAAATCTTGTGGACTCCGGGACTGCCTTCGAATTCAGTCCTCGTGTCACCCATTTTAATCTCAATCAGCACTAAATTAAATCCATCGTATGAATTTAATTAGCATTCACACATCCTGACCTGTTTCTTAATAGTCTAAGTTGATGCAGATGAATCCTAGATTTCACAAATGTTTTGTTCATGACATATAATGCAAAATACGAGGACAAAATTATCCCTTTGTACAACTTAAATAATTCAAGACCAATATTCTTTTCAGACAACCAAATTTATAGTACATGCATTTAAACATTTTTGTATATACCTCAGTACTATGGAGACAGAACGATTTACTGAATCGATGAATTGGGTTACTATTAGCACAATTTTTCTATGATTAACATTTCCGGAAATTGCGTACTGTACAATGTCGTACAGCCAACACACTGTATGAAAAGATGTTATACGTAATAATATTTAGTAACAATATAATTTCTCATTAAACACATATACCCAGGAATAGTAAAGTGGAAAGCTTGTATGTCTGTTGACTGAGCAGATTAACCTGTATAACGGCTTGTAGCTCCTGCCTCACTGAAATCTACGCAGATAATTACATATTGCTTTGTAGGGTTTGTTTGTGATTAGGAAGGTGAAGGTGCAAGAATGAATAAAAAATGATGCTCTCATGTATTTCGTCAGTTTATTGCATTTATATTATGGTGATAAATTAAGTTGACGTTGTTCTGAGCGTCCTTGAATATGTATAAAAATGATGCTCACAATTATTTCTTCAGTTTATTGCATTTCTATGCTTGTGATATATGAAGTTGACGTTGTTTAGTTCTGAGTGTCCCTTAAGATGTTCCTGACGATCTCCTATGGTCAGTAGCTCAGTGATGTGTTTTCTGAAACAATAGTTTATCGTTTTAATCTGTTGAATTTTAATCTTGTTGGCAATATACTGAAAGAATCAAGAAACACATCATCACATAACAATGTATATTTTGCTATTAAATCCATAAAAGAGATATTCTAGTTTGAAACATGTTGCAAGTCTGACTAGAAAAATTATAAAATTTGTTCCTTCATTGAGGTTTACAAGCATCTTCACAGTAGTCATAAAGGAAAATGTATTTCTTGTCACTCCAATGTTTTAGTGTGTACTTAAATGAAGTAGTTTATCCGTTACCTTAGCTTCTAATGACAGTATCGAAATATGCAGGATATGAAAAGAAAGTATATAATTTTTCAAATGGAATGGCGTCACATTAAAATTTATTGCATAAATTAGCTCTGTGTTATGTACATTTGAAAGTATGTTATTTGTGCCAATTTCTCATACCGGGTTGTGATGGTTAGATTGTTCGCCCCCTTGTTTTCCATGCACTTAGTTTTGGCATAGGAAATTTGTAGACCAACGTCTTGTGATATTTCTTGCAGCTTCATCTATATATATATATATATATATATATATATGGAGAATCTGCACGAAATATCACAAAACGCTGCGATTTGTGATATTTCGTGCAGCTTCATATATATATATATATATATATATATATATATATATATATATATATATATATATATATATATGGAGATGCGGCACGAAATATCACAAAACGCTGGTCTACAAATTTCCTATGCCAAAACTAAGTACATGGAAAACAAGGGAGCAAACAATATATGTATTGTTTTTATATCCTTTCTTTCCTAATTTTTGCAGAATCATTATCTTTGATGTTTTTATAAATCTGTGTCATCTAAAACGACCACGTTGCCCACGGGATTTTAAGGTGACTGGACGCTGAAACTAATTCGCTGTTCTTTTACTTTTTGGATTAATTATCTTATCATACACACAGATATGAGTCTCTTATCTTTACATCAATGGATCTGAGATTATTTGTTCTATCTTTTGCTTGGCAATACTGATTCACTAGATGTTACAGCACATTAATCCATAGAATGAACCCTGAGCAGTTGGGGACGGCTATTTCTCTTTGGCATCTTATAAAAACAGTCCGAATTTGTGCTCCGTATTTAATGACCACGCTGTCGATGGAACTTCCACCTTTAACCAACCGTCCCTCCTTCATTTGCGCTGGAACTGACAGCTCATGTAATTTCGCATTTATTAATGTTTCCCGAAGACGCTAATCACTTAATGAACCTAAGAGATGGAACAGCAAAATTTCGTTAATTTCATGATGCATGAGTTTCAGCAAATGTAGTGTTTTATAGGCTTATGTGTAAACAATTTGACCGTGTTTAAAGATTCTCTTTGATGACTGAGTATGACACAATTAATACACGTGTCCTTTTTCAGTAACGAATTTTCGCTCATATGTGCTTCATACCCGAAATGGATCTACTCGGCTGATTGGAAATGCGCGACAGACCGGAATTTTAACACAGATCCTTAGGAAACTTACTAGTCACGTTGTTCTCCATTGTACTGGATTTTCCAAGAGACACTCTTTAATTGACATGCGTAATCTTATAGTGTACATTTAACTGAAGAATCTTATAGTGGCCCCGGTGGAGTAGCCGAGCGGTCTAAAGCGTCTCGCTGCGGAGCGCGCGGTTGCTCGCCGTGGAGGTTCGAGTCCTCCCTGGGACATGGGTGTGTGTGTTGTCCTTAGGTTAGTTTATTTAGGTTTAAGTAGTTTGTAAGCTACGGACGGATGACCACACACAGTTTGGTCCGATAGATTTAAAAACATTTGAACATTTTTTTTTTTTTTTTTTTTTTTTTTTTTTTTTTTTTTTTTTTTTTTTTTTTTTTTTTTAGTGAGTGAGCCGCGAGAGAGTAGCCAAGCGGTCGCCGGGCGCCGTGGCTCAGCGCGCCCGGACAGAGGACTCAACGCCCTCTGCAATAAAAAAGCTGAGAGAAATATTCAGCGGACAAACACGAACAAACTGAACCAACGACCGCAAAGCGTAGATCTATCTGAAGAGAACAAAAACGGTCTGGAGTGGATCACGGCCTCCCACGTCGGAGGTTCGAATCCTCCCTCGGGCATGGATGTGTGTGTGTGTTGTCCTTAGGCTAGTTTAACTTAGTTTAAGTAATGTGAAACCTTAACTTTTCCCGGCGTAATGAGTGTTCAAACAACTTACGGGTATGCTGCCGGGTGACTCGTAGACAACCGCCAATATTTCGGCAGGAGGACACCCTGCCATTCTCAAGGCACAACTGCACTCAAGGAAGCAATGTGCAAGCGAATTTAATACTTCGGTTTGCAACGGGTAAACAAGGAAGATAATACACACAGTACAAGTCACTGCAGGGCCAACACAACCAAAGATGACCAAACATCAAAATTATCGATAGTGATTTAATCAACAGGTGAGGTAGCATTAATTTTGTTCCTCTACTTTTGCCAGATTCCAAGCAGAATTTAAATAAAAACCCTCATCTCTCTTTATAAGGTCGCTTGCTAGTTAAATTTCAACAGCTTCCTTAATAACACTATCCCAATAGGTGGAAGTGCATGCCAGAATCTCCGTGTTGTTGTATTCCATAGGATGACAGGTGTCAAGACAGTGTTCTGTAACATCGGATTTGTTTGGCTGTTGTAAGCGCATGCAACGTTTGTGTTCAATACACCGGTCTTCCACAGTCCTGATTGTCTGACCAATATATGACATGCCACAACTGCAAGGAATACGATATACTGCCTTACGTAAATCAATATCATTCTTTACGGACCCCAACAGGGCCTTTATCTTAGAAGAAGGTCGAAAAACACATTTCACATCGTATTTCCGCAAAATACGACCAATCGTGTTGGAAATGCTTTCTGCGTAAGGTGAAAAGGCCATAGATTTAGCTGCCACCTCTTTACTATCGTCACTCACCCGTTGCACAATAGGCTGATAGCGCAACGCACATTTTTATCTGTCTCTCACTATAATCATCCTGACGAAAGGTGACATCGAGATGCGACAACTCAGCTGACAAACTATCATGGTCTGAAATGACATGTGCCGTGTGAACCAAGGTACGAAGTACTCCTTCACGCTGAGCAGGATGGTGACAACTATCAGCTCGCAGATACAAATCAGTGTGAGTAGGCTTCCTATAAACCGAATGTCCCAAAAATGTTCAAATGTTAGTAAATCTATCGGACCAAACTGCGTGGTCATCAGTCCGTAGCTTACAAACTACTTAAACCTAGGTAAACTAACCTAAGGACAAACACACACACCCATGCCCCAGGGAGGACTCGACCCTCCACGGCGAGCAACCGCGCGCTCCGCAGCGAGACGCTTTAGACCGCTCGGCTACTCCACCGCGGCGAATGTCCCAATGTACCATCAACCTTCCTTCTGACCGACACATCAAGGAAAGGAAGACAGCCATTCTTTCCACCTATTGGGATAGTGTTATTAAGGAAGCTGTCGAAATTTAACTAGCAAGCGACCTTGTGCCTTGAGAATGCCAGGGTGTTCTCCAGCCGAAATATCGGCGGTTGTCGACGACGTCACCCGACAGCATACCCGTAAGTTGTTTGAACATTATTTTAAGTAGTTTATAAGTCTACGAACTAATAACCAAAGTAGTTTGGTCCCATAGAATTACAAACATTTAAACATTTTGCTTATAGTGAACTTTTAAGTGATAACATAAATAAATTTAAAGTGTCTGATAGGACAAAATGTTTCTGATGACTAATGAAGTCGACTTTGCAAACAATTGTATGTTATTCACTGCGTGAAAACTACCATTTTTGTTACATATGAACATAATCAAGGAACAACTTTCGCTAGTACACATGGTAAAAGCACAAGAAATTTATTTTCAGGGGTACATCATATTGTGTATCTCATAATTAGTTGCCTTCTTAACTTACCAGTTGACTCCTTGAATGATGACGCTCTTAGTATGCATCTTTCCGAGCGTTAGCCCCGACACAACACCTCCCTTGCCGTAGTGGCCTGATACGTTCACTCCGTACTTCACATCTTCTAATACCTTGTTCAATTCGTTTCTCCCTTCCCAGCCACCAGTTTTGCCGTAATTTCCGGGATGGTCCTCAGGATGTGGTACTGGCACTACAGGCACTAGTTTCAAGACATCTACCTTTTCATTGCCTTTATTGTCCCAGTTTTGGTTATCTACCCCTTTATTGTCCCAGTTTTGGTTATCCACCTCGTTATTGTTTTTATTGTCCCAGTTTTGGTTATCAGTTCCTGGATAGTCCGACGGAAACCCGTCACATCCTGGAAACGTGACGGCAACAGCCAGAACTGAAAAAAAAAAGTTTTCGCAGCGTTAGGTTCAAGCTACTTTGAGTGTGTGTTTTTTAACAACATTCTACTGGCATACTATTTAATTACCTACTTAGTGTTATGCGGTTGCACAAATAAGAAAGAAATACCAAGAATCATTCAGATTCTTCACAACAAAATACATTATCTTAAATGGTGGCACTACATCACTAAAATTATACACAGTGGATATAGCCGCCCAAGCAAAAGAAGTTGAGTATACACAGCCAAATGATACTGTTTGAAAAGTCATTTTTCAGTGCACAAATTCGGTAAGTCAGCACACTTCTAACATTACTGCTTTAATTATTTTCATTTTATGACACTTTATTTATTGTCATTCGTTTTCTGTTTTTACAGTGAATGTAGTTAAGTCTCACAATCTGTTCGTCATTTGGAGCTCCAGTCTTTGGCTGGTCATGGAGTTCATTAGGGAAATAGTGGGAAGGTGGAAAGAGTATTGCTTTGAGGGAGTTCTCATCTAACAAGGAAAGTACTTGGGCTCGAACAAACACATATACACCAAAATCGTATGAGAGATAATGTAAAGATCCCTTATTACACTAGTGATACTTCCGCATCTGCAAAACTCTGCAGTCGTCCGTTAGAGGCCTCTGCGTGTGCCATGCCGCATTGCACTTTGACCTGTCAGTTCGCCAGTAGGGACGGTGCAGTGTGCCTCCGAAGTTGCGTGTTGTGATGTTATTTGTGTGGCGAAGCGTCAGATGGGGCGGCGATTGGTAATCAATCCTGCTAATGTATTGCGATTAGTTGAGATGAAGTTACGAAGAACCCTTCTTCGTGAAGATGGTATTAGTGTAGAAGATGAATCATTTCATTGCTTTCTCGTATCTGTTATGATACAGAAATATGAGCATAAGTTAGATTCTGTTGTTACAAACTCATAATAATGATAATAGGGATGATAATGACGAACAACTCATTGCAAGCGGTAGTGCTACGATAAGTGCGGAAAGAGGCGATGGCAGCAGTGGCAGTGAATACCAACAGTCGTTCGGGAAGAACGTTAAAGTTGCAACTATCATCACGGCTTTTGATGACAATTCGCTAGATTACATGTACGATGATTATTACATAAGTTATAGTTAAGATATCTGCATTACGTATGGCGTCTACAATTACATCTACAGTGCTATCTAGAGCATGGTTGCAGAGCTTTGCAAGAAAGCGACACCCACCAGCACATTGAGATCCTGTAACCAAACGTTCATAGAGATATGTTTGTTCGAGCCCATGTACTTCCTTTGTAAGATGTGGAGAGGCTGATAGCGGCGATAGAGAGCACTGGGTGTATCCTGCTGGAAGTTATTGCTCATGGCACAAATGAATCGTGCCCTCTGACTTCACAGGTCATCCTCGGTTCCTTCAGGCCGCTGGCGGATTTGGTTCAGACAGTTTGCCTCGCTCGCGGGGTAGAAACAGCGATATCGATATTTAGCATCCTTCCGAAGACCGATCGTGATCTTTTGGTATGGAGCCGATTAGAAGGCCTAAGCGAGAAACCCCAACAAGTGTGTGGTGTCTTGGATGCAAATTTATCGGCCTTTTCTATTGGGTGGGAAACGTAGGATTCTCCTGAATAGGTAAGACGTGCGTTACATGCAGGACGCGGCTTCCAGGATGGGCGAGTACGATTGGAGCGCATATAAGGGTTTTAGTACAGAGAAATACGTCCACAGGGCCAATAAGACGCATGCTGATTCCGGACAATACAGCACCAGGCTCAAAAGAACGGAGAAAGGTAAGATTATTACTCGAGTAGTAATAACAGGAGCCCGTAAGGAAAGATCTAAGAAATGCTCTCGTTTTTAAACGGTCACTATGCCTACATAGTACTAGGCACAGAAAGATGGTCACATCTATTCAATAAACTTCCTAGCTCAGCAGCAGTAATGGCACACTAGGAGAGGGAAAACGTGGAAAATGTATCCCGTAAATTTAGTACTTATGTCTACCGGAGACAGGCCGTAGATTCACGTATTTAATACTGGTGGCAGAAGAGAGAACAGTGCAAAATTGTCTAGGTGCTTCATTTGAAAATTATCTCGAGCATTTAAATAGAGCCGACTCGTGGTGATAACATCTTATACCTGCTGATTATAAATATACCCGCTCGGTTTGACTCAGAGTAGTATAATGATCTTAATACTATCACAGTATCAATGAATACTGCTGAAAATATAGAATATAAAGTATTTTAGACAAGCACAGTTAAGTAATGCTAAAATTTCCATGGGGAGATCTGTGTAACGACTTGGGAGATAATTCTACGGAACCTTGCAACGGCGAATAATTGGTAAACGTATCGATACCAGATTACCAGACCATTTATGACTGTAATGGCACTGAACAAAGGATGGCTCACTATAGACCGAAATACAAACTTTTTCCAGTGCTGTTTCACAAAATAAGGTTGCACTTAACTTTCTCCTCTAAACCATCGAAAGGACGACAAAAGTGGCAAATTTGGTATTAATTGTCAGAGGGATAGAAAAGCAAGTGAAATCCCTCAACAGAGGAAAATTCGCTTGACCTGATGAGACATCAATAAATCGATGTAATCGAAGGAACTGTCCCCCCCCCCCTTTTTTAGTAGCAGTGAATCGAAGAGCTACAGAGGAGCGAAGCGTTCCTAACGATTGGAAAAAGTATAAGTCATTTACGTTTTCGAGAAGGGTCGTCGATCATATGAGTAAAACTAACTATCCCTGACGTCGGTGAATTGTAAAATTTTGTAACAGGATTTGTATTGGAGTATTGTGAATTTTCTGGAGACCGGAATCTCATTGGTCAGAATCAACATGCTTTCCGTAAGCAATGGTCATGTGAAGCACAACTAGGGTTATTCATACACGAGACACATAGAGCAGTATATGAAGGCTCCCAGTTGGTACCGAGTTTCGTGATTTCGGCAACCTCGCCTTATAAACGAACAGCGAACATAACCTGCTCTGTTACTGGATTTAAGAGCCTCTGGCTAACAGAGCGCAGCATGCCATTCTCAACGGAAATACTCCTTCAGATGTGAAAGGGATTTTTCGAGTTCCACAAGGGAGTGTTATAGGAATGAAGCTTTTCACAATAATTATAAATAGCTTTGTACATAACATAGGAAGTTCAGTGAGGGTTTTTGCTGATTATACCGTGTCGCAGATTTGAAATCGAAAAATATAGAGGTAAATGGCGCCTCAGCTCACAATCTCGTAAAAGTCAACGAGAAAACAGTTAAGCTATGTTCTAACGCAAGTTCGTATATAGTATTCAAGGTCTACGTTTTCAAAGATAAGAAACACATCAGATCGGCGCTGGCAAAATTGTCTACTTCTTCTTAGTGACTCTAAATTAATATACATGTAAAATGGACGTCTGTCCGTATATTTTAGTTTGTAGCCAAAACTATCAGTGCGAAACAATGGTGTTTATGCTTCAGAGTAGCCTTGAGCCTCGCATTGTGCTCCATGGTAGTTTGGTCTCGGTGTGTGGCATTGCGACGAGAAAAAAATCAGCTGAATATGGAGCGATAAATAATCCTTGGAAATGTTATAAAGTCTGTGACTTACGCATAAAACCAGTCACTGTTACAATGTGTCTTGTACTTCCATAGACTAAAGATAGCATAGACTGTGCGTGTCCCTATCTCTGCCGTGTTGTGGTTTGAAACCAACATCTAACACCGGAGTCACGTGACTGAGTTTTCGTCATAATGAGCAACAGAGTTTCTTATTTACAGTTGAAATCAAGCGCAGATTTTTGCAATAAAATGACTTCTTGTATTCCTATGACACATATAGTAATTTCTATGGTGGAAGGTCTTGTATTATGCATTATGCTGGTCTGCTTAGTCATGTTTTTAAGTGGATGAAAGCTTACGGTTCGTCAGTATTTCGTATAGTCACTTAGCGTCAGTAAACGTAGCACTACTTAAGACTGTTAGGTTCTGATCTCAAATTATTGATTATGAGTCATAAAATCATAGAGGGAATTACTTCGAAAGCTCTAAAAATTAGGTGCAAGAAATACATGTTTCTTACTTCTTCACAATGGATAGTAGGATAAATGTGACGTCACTGATATTGGCAGCGATGTTATAAAGAGGACAAACGCGTGACCAGTTTCCGTACCAATATCTGACTATTATTTACGCTACAATCTAAAACATACCGTCACAACTTTCAATTCTGTGAAAATCCTTTCCATACAGTTCAACGACATGAGCACACCTATAGTTGGGCAACCTTATGGTCTTATTATGATAGGCAACCTTCTGGTCTTATTATGATAGGCACTTTCTTCGACACGTAACAATGGAGTTTGTTCTACACATTTCGACACTTAACTTGGCGTTCGAATATACGAATTTTGTTTTGAATGTGTAATTACTTTCGCTTGGGAAACGAATGTACTGAAAATCTACTGTTTTGTGGCTGAGACGTAAAAGTAATTATGTAACTGGTTTCTTGTGTGTTGGGAAATGTTTTTATTGCTCTTGACGTCTTTATTGTTATTATTTTTGACACAGTTGTGGGGGATTGTTTGGCACGCTAGATAATGTAGGTACTGCATTGCATATACATTTCATTCGTGCCCTATTCACTGATTTGACTGAAATTATTGCAACGTAAACCTTACTTTCCTGAGTACATAACGACGTCTTCTGGTACCTTGAAACTATTTTTTGTTCTTAAGAGAAACCGACATTACTCTAAAAATAGGTACTAGTAGGCTACAAAAGAATCTACACTTCTGGCCATTAAAACTTTCCTCAACACTTTGTAGGTGTCACCACCGGCGCCAACCTTGTGTGAATGCTCTGAAAAGCTAATCATTTGAATATCACAGTATCTTCTTCCTGTCGGTTAAAATTCCCATATGTAGCACGTCATCTTCGTGGTGTAGTAATTTTAATGGCCACTAGTGTAAGTTAGCTGTCCTTTAACGTACCTTTTACTACGGCCTGGGTCCTTACAACGTTAAATAATGGAAAATATCGGGTTGTTTTTTGTCTTGTTGTCACGCAGTTTGGGTGCATAGATCCTGAGAAATCTGTACCCAGAACAACCACCTCTGGCCCTAATAACAGCTTTGATATACGCCTGGGCATTGATTCAAACAGAGCTTGGACGGCGTGTGCAGGTACAGATGGCCATGCAGCTTCAACACGATACCACAGTTCATCAAGAGTAGTGACTGGCGTATTGTGACGAGCCAGTTGCTCGGCCACCACTGACCAGACGTTTTCAATTGGTGAGAGATCTGGAAAGTGTGCTGGCCAGGGCATCAGCTGAACATTTTCCGTATCCAGAAAGGACCGTAAAGGACCTGCAACAGACGTGCATTATCCTGCTGGAATGTAGGGTTTCGCAGGGATCGAATGAAGGGTAGACCCACGGGTCGTAACACATCTGAATTGTAACGGCCACTGTTCATTTTGCCGTCGATGCGAACAAGAGGTGACCAAGACGTGTACCCAATGGCACCCCATACTATCACGCCAGGTGATATGCCAGTATGGCAGTGACCGAATAGACGAATACACGCTTCCAATGTGCGTTCACCGCGATGTCGCCAAACGCGGATGCGACCATCATGATGCTGTAAACAGAAACTGAATTCATGACGTTTTGCCATTCGTGCAACCAGGTTCTTCGTTGGGTACACCATCGCAGGCGCTCCTGTCTGTGATGCAGTGGCAAGGGTAACCGCAGCCATAGTCTCCGAGCTGATAGTCCATGCTGCTGCAAACATCGTCGAACTATCTGTCCAGATGGTTGTTGTCGTGCAAACGTCCCCATCTTTTGACTCAGGGATCGAGCCGTGGCTGCACGATCCGTTATAGCCATGTTGATAAGATGCCTCTCATCTCGACTGCTAGTGATAGGAGGCCATTGGGATCTAGCACGTCGTTCCGTATTGCCCTCCTGAACACACCGATTCCATATTCTTCTAACAGTATTTGGAATGCGACCAACGCGAGCAGCAATGTCACAATATGATAAACCGCAATCGCAATAGGCTACAATCCGACCTTTATCAAAGTCTGAAACGTGATGGTACGCATTTCTCCTCCTTACACGAGTCATCACAACAACGTTTCACCAGACAACGCCGGTCAACTACTGTTTGTGCATGAGAAATCGGTTGGAAACATTCCTCATGTCAACACGCTGTAGGTGTCACTACCGGCGCCAACCTTGCGTGAATGCTCTGAAAAGCTAATCATTTGAATATCACAGTATCTTCTTCCTGTCGGTTAAAATTCGCATCTGTAGCACGAACCTCTTCTCTGGTGTAGCAATTTTAATGGCCACTAGTGAAAGTTATCTGTCCTTTAACGTACCTTTTCCTATGCCCTGGGCCCTTATAAAATTAAATAACGGAAAATATCGGGTTGTTTTTTGTCGAAATTTACGCCAATTCATACTCTCCCTTTTGTAAACTCTGTTACAAATCATTTTAAACAATATTACTCCCGCTTGTCCAATATCGTATTCAGAAATGTAGATTGGCGGCCTACTGTCGCGGTGTATAACAAAACTGATCGGGAATGTCGTGATCCTACATGTTGGAAGGTGGATGTACTGTCATCACAGTGCTAGCACCTGTGTTTATTGATGTTGCTTAAAAGTGTTCGAGTACTCTGTGATTCAGTCTCAGTTCTAGTTATAAAGAGATAAGATTGAGAGAATAAATCTAGGGCGATTGATTAATGTCTTTGTTTTTATATGTAATACATGTATGCGAATTAAAAACAACGAAAAAGTGTCGTTATGAGCTAATTTGTCCAGTAAGTAGTAAAAATATTATGAACTCACCGAGGGCTACCAGGCAAGGGAAGGCCTTCATGGTGAAGCTTGGTGGTACTGCACTGTTACCGCAAGACGTCTCCCGCTTTATATAAGGAACAAGACACGGCGCAAACCGATGGTCGTACGGACGGACGGAAGGAAAATTTTAAAATCGGAAACGTGTCGCAAAGATAAACATTTATGGTTTGGGAAAGTGTCACAACTTCAGATATGTGGGCATTCGATGTGAAAGCACGTTTTGTTTGAGTTTACTAACCGTTTTCCGTTCTAGTGCAACGGAAACAACAGATTACCTGCATCGTCTTAAGTGAAGCGAATTTCATTCTTTCAATCCGAACATTCGCGTGAAGTAGAGGCTTTGCTCTTCACAGTCCGAATACCTAAAATTCTGGTCTGCCACTTTTCAGGAACCACACGTTTGCTGGCCTCTCCACAGATAACCCTCCGCTGTGGTTGCCCCTACTATACGGCTACTTGTATGGGTGAGGCACGCAAGCCACCCCACCTCGGCAGTATCTGTAGTTCATAGGGGTGGCTAGAAACTATATGAGCAATTAAACCGTTACGGTAAAAGAATAGACATGCTGAGACTCGCTGATGACATTGCAGTGCATAGTGAAGATTCAGAACAATCAGAAGCTATGTTGACTCAGATGGATGCCACACTACGTTCTTCCTATATTATGAAAATTAATAAACGAAAAATAGAACCCTAAGTGATGAGCAGGAAAAAACACCGTTGCCCAGAGCCCCCTGAACAACGTGCCACTGGAGACTGTCGACTCCTTTGCCTGCCTTTGGAGTAAAAGCACATCTGACGGATGGAAGGAAGCAAGATTAGGGCTTAACGTCCCATGAACATCGAGGTCATTACAAGCGGAGCTCACACTCGTTTTTTGGTAAGGATGGGGAAATAACTCGTCCGTATACGTGTCCCGGAATATTCCGGGAGACATTCAGGAAAATCACAGAAAATTTAAATCTGGATGGCCTGGCATGGATTTGAACTACGAACTTCCGGAATGCGAGTCCAGTGTAGTGCCACTGCGCCACCTAGCTCGGTATGTGACGGAGGGTAAAGAAAGGCCGGCCGCGGTGGCCGAGGGGATTGAGGCGAGCCAGACACGGTCTGCGTGGCCACTACGGTCGGGGGTTCGAATCCCCCCTCGGGCACGGATATTTGTGCCGTCCTTAGGCTAGCTAGTTCATAAGTAGTTTGTAAGTTTAGGGACTGATGACCCCGTAGTTAAGTCCCATAAACTATACAAACATTTGAACATTTTGGTAAAGAAAGGATATTGGAAGCAGAGTGGTGCAGGTTGAGGCTGCATTCAACAAAAGAGTAAACCTTTTCATATGCAGTTACAGGGACGAACAACTCAACGAAGAGGTGACAAAGAAGAGGTTTTCCACATAGCTGAGGAAGAGAAGCCCTTTCTCCTGAAGGTCCTGAAACACAATCGGGCTACGTAAGTCGGCCGACTGCTGTGAATCGGTGGTACCATGAACTATACCATTGAAGCGACAGTAGAAGGGATAAATTGACGGGCAGACCGAGACTCGACTACTTCAACCAGATCGTGGAGACACCGCAAGGCGAGCAACTGATAACTAACCTGATGGCTGAAGACATACAAGAAGACAACTATATTGGCACGAGTAAGGACGCGGTTGTCAAATAAGAACCGGAAACCTTTGATGACAAGACATCAAGCCTACCAAATCCTCCGTCATAAACACGTCTGGTGTGTTATACACAGCACTGGTAATGTGTCTGTCATTTATATATTCATTTCTTCAATTTATTTAGCCTGATCAGATTAGGGTTAATCAGGCCCCTTCTTATATCGAACCAGGATTTTAAAGATAGAGTACTTTTCACTTCTGAAGTACTGTCATACAACATTGACTTTAACAATAAAAAGATTAGTAAAATATTAATAATATAATTCAAATGGTTTCAATATATATAAAGAGGATGTTGATAAATATACATACGAAAATCTAGTAAGATTAATATCAGCAGTACTAAACAGCTTCTCCTCCTGTCAGTGTAATAATGGTATTATAACAGTGAGATTGGCAGATAAAATATACTTCCATATAAGCAAAAATTAATTATAATATAACGAGTTCTGATTGAAGAAATTAACGAAAACTTTACCTCCCGAGGGCAATAGGAGTCGGAAAAATCAGGTAGGATAAGCAGTTATGACTGCTAAGACGAGCGTTATTGTTGCTTCTGTAGATGTTACATTTGTTGTCATTTGAAGCTAATATTGTTCCTTGTACAAGGAGGAAAGTTATTCCCGATTTTGTTTCCTGCTAGTGAAAAGAAATGATGAAAACATAGTAGTACGTCATTCCTGTTCGAGAGCCACATCATGGTAGTTGTGTGGAATCAACTATCACAGGTCCCGTCTTTACATCTTGCTGCTTGACACGAACGACACACCATGACACAAACACAAAAATGAAAAGAGAGGTAAGACACGCCACCGTGCATAGATACGATTTCCAAATTCTTAAAAAAATTGTCGCACGATGGAGATTCGAACACGGATATCCGGCTTGGCAGTCCAACAGCGTATGCACATACCCAAACGCGGTACCTATTGTAATGTGTTGCATGTACAAAGATTCGATAATTCACTATTTCTTTTTATTTATTTACTCCATATTCTACCGTAGTTCCATAAGCCTTCTTCCTGTTTTGAGGCTTTATCAGTGTTCAGTTTTTAACCTGCTATCCACTGGGCAATTTACCTCTAAATCTGAGAGTGCGATGGGACTTTCGCTTTTAAATAGATAATGGATAAATTGACAAATTTCTGTGAATGAGTGAATGTCGTACTATTAAATAATTATCTATGTATGTTGTACAGCAACTGTTTCGTCAAACATGAGAATAGACAGTATTATCTTCCACAATAACACACAGCTGTCCATCCAAAAGAAATACCAGAAAGGACCGGAGATATCATAGCCATATTTATTTTGGGGGTATAGTGTTAGCGGTATTACGCAACTGCACTCTTAATTATAATTGTAATTAACTGAATTTTATCGTTATCTTGTTAATTACTGCAATGGACCATGAGTGAAGCGTAGGAAAGTTAGTTTGAAGGTTTTGTGCCTCTGATGTGAGAAGTGGTTTCATTGGCGTCAGTGTAGCGGGAAGCAAAGGAGACTCTTCCATTCTTTTGCAAAGTACGTTCAAGGGATAGGAGGGGAAGAGTAGAGCCCTTCAAACTGAAAGGGGGGAGAATGGTGAAGAGATGGGGAAAATGGTAGCAAGGTGCAAGGGAACACAGAAAAAGAACAGTGACTGGCAGTTACATCAAGGGCATCAACAATAGATTTGCCTAACTATCACAATTAAGCAAGGAAGAGGCTCCAGTAGAAGTAGGCGTAATTAATACGAAGCAGACTTTCACTAGGAAACACATGTCTCAAGAAAAGTAGAAAACAGGAGGGAAATTCTGTTGCTAAGTAGCAGCCGCGGAAGAGGTGTGGGCCAGATTCTGCAGGCCGCAGTGGCCGAGCGGTCTGTGGCGCGCCAGTCACAGTCTGCACGGCCGCTACGGTCGGGGGTTCGAATCCCCCCCCCCTGTGGCATGGATATTTGTGTCGTCTTTAGTATAAGCTAGTTCATAAGAAGTTCGTAAGTTTAAGGACTGATGGCCTCGCAGTTAAGTCCCTTAAGCTTAACAAACATTTGAACATTTGAGATTCTGCAGGAAAAATTACGTGACAGGTACCAGGTCACAAACTTTTTCAAGTTTTGTACTTGCCTTAGCCAAACTGTAGAGAATATAGGTTCTTTGTGCAAGGGATTTTCACAGCAGGATCGTGTGATAGTGGATGGAGCGGGAAACTCTATTGACAAGGACAAGCCTACAATATTGAGATGTATGTGGTTATAATAGCATCTGCATCAAGCCACACAAATGTTGGGCTGGTACGTACCTTTATGCGGTGTAATCGGTACCAATTGAACAGCTCTGAAATTAGATCAGCCACTCAGGGCGGATATTTGTTCAGTCATGGGTTCGGTGTTTGTTGATGCTATTGGTATGTGGAATTATAATATTAGATCAGCCACTCAGGGCGGATATTTGTTCAGTCATGGGTTCGGTGTTTGTTGATGCTATTGGTATGTGGAATTATAATATGCGTGTCCTGCATCTCAATAAGAATGGGAAGGGTAAACCGACTGTCTTGGTTGCCCAAGTCTCTAAGAGGGGCAACTACAACTCATGGGAATAATTCTATCTTAGGCTTTTGGTAGAAGCCGACCTCCGGGAAGATCAGTTTGGGTTCAGGAGAAATGTAGGAACACGGAAGGCAATACTCACTTTACGGTTTATCCTAGAAGATATATTAAGAAAAGGCAAACCTACATATCTAGCTTTTGTAGATTTGGAAAAGGCTTTTGAAAATGTTGACTGGGATAAACTCTTTCAAGTTCTGAAGCAAGCAGGAGTAAAATACAGGGAACGGGAGGTTATCTGCAACTTGTACAAAAAGCAGACAGCGGTTGTCAGAGTTGAAGGCATGAAAGGGATGCAGTGGTTGGAAAGGGAGTAAGACAGGGTTGTAACCTTTCTCCAACGTTATTCAATTTGTACATTGAGCAAGCTATAAAGGAAAGCAATGAGAAATTAGGAGAAGGAATTAAAGTTCAGGGTAAAGAATTAAAAACTTTTCGTTTTGCCGATGACATAGTAATTCTGTCAGAGACAGCAAAGGACCTGGGAGAGCAGTTGAACGGAATGGACAGTGTGCTGAAAGATGCATATAAGGTGAACATTAAGAAGAGCAAAACTATGGTAATGGAGTGTAGTCTAAGAAAATTAGGTGATGCTGAAGGGCCGACCGCGGTGGCGGAGGGGACTGAGGCGCGCCAGTCACGGTCTGCACGGCCACTACGGTCGGGGGTTCGAATCCCCCCTTGGGCATAGATATTTGTGCCGTCCTTAGTGTTAGCTAGTTCATAAGTCGTTTGTAAGTTTAAGGACTGATGACCCCGTAGTTAAGTCCCATCAGCTATACAAACATTTTGATGCTGAAGGAATTAGATTAGGTAACGAAACAATAAAGGAGGTAGATGAGTTTTGTCACTTGGGCAGTAAAATAACAAATGATGGTCGCAGTACAGAGGATATAAAATGCAGAATAGCAATGGGTAGAAAAGCGTTCTTGAAAAAGAGAAATTTGTTAACATCAAATATTGATTTAAGCCTAAGGAAGTCCTTTCTGAAGGCATTTGTGCGGAGTGTTGCCTTGTATGGGAGTGAAACAGGAACGATAAACAGTGCGGACAGGAAAAGCATAGACGCTTTTGAAATGTGGTGCTACAGAATAATGCTGAAGATTAGCTGGGTGGGTCGCGTAACTAATGAGGAGGTACTGAACAGAAATGGTAAGAAAAGGAATTTTTGGCATACCTTGACTAAAAGAAGCGATCGATTGCTAGGACACATTCTTAGACATGAAGAAATTGTGAATTTACCGTTGGAGGGAAGTGTGTGGGGTAAAAACCGTAGAGGAAGACCAAGAGATGAATACAATAAGCAGATTCAGACAGATGTAGGTTGCCGTTCTTATGTGGAGTTGAAGAGGCTTGCTCATGATAGGGTATTGTGGAGAGCTGCATCAAACCAGTCTCCGGACTGAAGACCACAACAACAACAGGATAACATCAGTGTCCAATGAGAAGTTCAGACAGAGAGGTTAAAATATCCCAAGATCTACACAAAAGTACAGTGACAATTAACATTAGTATGTTTCATCAATATATTGGTGTATTAAAGGATAAAACATATGCGTTTTTGGTATGTGTGGAGGATACAGAAATTGAGAGTATAATAGATGTACTATGCCTCTCGAGCATCACTGATATGGAAACGTTTAACGCTTGGTATAAACTCGTAGAAAATGTAAGTAGAGATAATAAGAAGAATGGAGAAGTTGCCATTTATGTGAAGGTTATTAACGTGTAAAAATCTTAGAAACGGAAAAAGTTTTGTATAGAGCAACATATAGAAGAATGTGCCTATGAGCTTAAACTGAATGATGACAATTTTATAATCGTTACAGTGTATAGAAACCCATCGGGTAATTTTCAGATATTTCTGAAAACGTGGATGCCTTGTTGTGTTACCTGTCTGACAGAGGGAAGCAAAATATTATTTGTGGGGTTTCGTTGTTAATTCTCTAAAACAGTTTAATATGAAAAAAGACTTTGAAGTATCCGCTATTGATTTTCCTACTCCGGTAGTAAAGGACAACAGCACTCTGATAAATTACTTCTTAGGTAAAAAAGGTAAAGCAGTCAACAATCCGAAGATTGGTTTGAACACCACAGTGCTTTACTAGGCATGGTCCTGTTTGGAGGTGGTATGCCGTTGCCTTCCTCCGACATTCGAACTGACTTACCCAGCCAGTTATAGGGGGACCTACAGTTTAACGTGGGTTCCGAACCACGGTGCTACTCGGTATTTTTCACATGAGCAATACTGCCAGAGGTGAAAGAAGTGGAAAGTGACAGATAAAAATCCTAGGATCTGGCGGGGATCGAACCCGCGACCTTTGAATTTGTAGTCTGCCACTCTACCACTATGCAACCGAGGTGCAATTACTTCTTATAGACTAAAAATATAAATGTTTATCGTGTTCAGAATGGTCTATATGGTGATGGTGCACAGCTAGTTACAGTACAAAACGTAGAAAGTTAAAACAGACGTCCAAAGTAGTACGTTCAGTTAATGACTTAAGAATTTCCAAGTCTAGGGAATGGTTACAGCAGTTAGACTCGGATGAGGTATAAAGGGAACCCGATGCCAGTCTGAAATATAACATATTCCATGATACTTTTGTAAGAGTATTTGAAAACTGTTTTCACAAGAAAACAGTTAAATATAATTGTAAGAAACCATTTAAAAACCATAGCTAACTGAAGGGACGAAAATATCTTGTAAACGATAAAGGGAACTGTATCTAACAGCAAGAGAGAGTAATGATCCATAAACAGTCAAATATTATAAAAACTACTGTGCTATATAAATAAAAGTTACTAAAAGTCCAAAAGCATGAGTATTTTGTCTGATATTAATACCTCTGATAATAAATAAATAAATAGAATATAATTGAAGGGAAAACAGGGCAACCCAGGAGCAAAGGGAAAATGGGATCTAAATGTTCAACAGAAGGGGCAAGCTTTTAATGGAACATGCCATACCTCTGAAATCAGATACAATAGAAATTCGTCCCACCGCTCCCTTCGAAATTAAGAAAATAATAAACTGTCTCAAAAGTAAAAGCTCATGTAGATTTGGTGGCATTCCCAGCAGAGTACTAATTGCTTGTTCCCAACAGATAAGTAGGTTTCTCAGCCACATATGCAATAGTTCTCGAGAGCAGGGAATTTTCGCAGATAGACTAAAATATGCTATTGTTAAATAAAGGAGATGCATCAGATGTCAGTAACTACCACCCAATCTCACTTCTGACAACTACATCCGAAGTTCTTGAGAAAGTAGTGTATTAAAGCGTAGTTTCTTGTATTAGTAAAGATAAGTTACTAACACAATGTCGATTTGGTTTCCAGCAAGGCTATTCATCAGAGAATGCTATAGATATGCTTTCACTGATCAGATATTAAATGTTCTGAATAACCGGTCCTGTTGGGATTTTTTGTGATTTGTTGATTAGCTTAAACATTGTGGTATTAGTGGGCCAGTGCACAAATGGTTTAATTCATACTTAACTTTGTCTTGCAGGCACTTGTTTACGGATCTATGGATCTTCACACTAGCTTCGCAACATACATATTCGCTTATGAAATTTGTTATTAATAACCCAACCCAATTCAAAAGTAATAGCAGTGTGCATAGCTACAACACTAGGAGAAACAATAATCTACACTATTAAAGGTTAACTCCAACTTTGGCACAGAAGGGGATGAATTATGCCTTCACAAAAGTCTTCTGTCAGTTACCAGATAGCAGCAAATGTCTGACAGATAGCCAACCCGGATTTATAATCAAATTGAAAGAATTTCTGAATAACAGCTCCTTCTACTAAAAAATTAGAATTTCTACCAAAATATAAAAATAATGTATAAAAATTTAAAAAATGTCATTAATGCCTTTTACTTAACTGACTCGTTCCTCATCATTAAAAACTCCCTTTTTCTTTATCTATTGAAGAAGTATTAATCTAATCTACTCTAACACCAGGTATAAAGGTCACCAAATTGAAAATACAGACCAATGGTAGAGAGGAAGGTGATAATATCATTACTGAGTGATGCCCCCAATGATGGATATAACTGCTACTACATACCCCGTATGTGCTTCGGTGGTATGTCACTCCATTTTGATTCCAAGAACTGCCAAAGCTGATAAACGACGCGGTTGCAGCAGAAGAGAGATAGGGTGAACAGGAAGGCCAAGGCAGCGATGCAATCCTTTGGATGAAGATGAAGTCTTGAATAGTGTTTTTATATAGGATGGTGTCGGTTGGATTTCGTTCGCTGCTTTTCACCGAGTTCTATGGATGTCAGCACTGATCGTCGAGAGGGAGTGTTGTTGTCATTCAGGTACATTCCCTCATTAAAACTGCTATAATTTTCTTCAGCCTTGATTGTTGTCGTTGAGAGGCTACCGAGCTCAAGTAACGCTCTTTTTTAAACCTTCAGGTGTAATAAAGTTTTGCATAGTTATCAAGTTGCGTTCAACCGAGAACACTGACGACAGTTCAATGCTCAGAGAGAGACAGAAGTCATGATGTATCTTTATGACAAACAATGAAGCCACATATTATTTACAAGGGCTATCAGAAAGGTTTTCAAATGTTCAAATGTTTGTTAAGCTTATGGGACTTAACTACGGGGTCATCAGTCCCTAAACTTACAAACTACTTATGAACTACTTACAAACTAGGACGGCACAAATATCCATGCCCGAGGGGGGATTCGAACCCCCGACCGTAGTGGCCGTGCTGACCGTGACTGGAGCGCCTCAGTCACCTCGGCCACCGCGGCCGGCAGAAAGGTTTTACAAAGTCATTCTTGAAATAGGTATAGCAGATACATTGTAGGCACACTTTTCTCGCCGGGAAGGAGTGGGGACGGTGGTGATGTGAACACCAAGTCGCAGTCGTCTTATACAGCGTTGATCTTTTGCTGCCTCATGTTCCCCTGTGTAAATATGTGTCAATGTATCCGTGTGGTGACTGTACCAATTAAGTCATGGTGGCTCATAGTCTGCTAGCGGCAGCGGCGGTGTACGCAGCTCGTGCGGTGCTTCGCTGCGGCAGCGATTTGTTTACTTCCTGCAGGGGTAAGTCTGCTCGCTTACGCCAGCGCTTGCTTTCTTGTGAAGTTGCGGTGACATGGAAAGGTTATAATGGATCAAATTAGTAGAAGAGACACTCTGAAGTTCACTTTCGAACGAAAATTTTCCCGACCAACGTCTTTTGAGTTTGAAGATTGGTTGATTGCTGTTGCAAACATACGATTAGAGGACATCATTGGATACCACATGTCGATTGTAAATAGTATGATTTTCGTTAAGCTGACATCTTCCGAACTATGCGAGAAGGTCGTTCTAGACACAGGTGGTTCCTTGAAATTTAACCACAGAGATGGCAATATAGGCAACGTTACTGTCGACCATGTCGGTTTTGGAGTTAGAACCATTAGAATTTTTGAGTTGCCATTTGAGGTACCTGCCGGTGAAATAGACGCCGTCATTGCTCCCTATGGTAGAGTTCTCAGCAATGTTGCCGAGAGGTGGTCTCCCACACATGAACTTCCCGTGCTGAATGGTGTAAGGCAGTTAAAAGTAGAGCTCTGTCGACACATACCGTCTTATATAAACGTCTGCGGGTTTAGAGGCATCGTTATGTATGACGGTCAACCAAAGACCTGCGCACTTTGTAACAAGCCAGGTCACGTGCGTGCTGAGTGCATTCAACGACGCATTGCACAGCTACCAACCGGTGAAACTGTTAAGAGTTCAGAAAAGACGATTTTGCCAAAAACGTATGTAGCAGTGGCGCGTGGTCAACTGACTGCGCCACCGGCTAGTGACGTTTGTTTAGATGACTTCCCCAGCGATGTCGTCGCGAACGACTTAGGAATTCCAATGGAAATTTCGGAAAGTACGACAGAAAAGGCACCAGAATCTGAAGTACTGCAGCAGTCGCTCACACAGACAACGGAGGACACCGCAGTACGTACAGAGAATATGGGGGTGGAGGAAACAGCTGACAGACAAACACCAGAAAGTCAGCCCGCGATTTCGGAGACTAGGCGGGACAATGAATCTGCTAAGTCACCTCGCAGACGTAAGAAACGCAGATTGGCGCAAGAAGGGGCTGCGGAGAAGTCAACTCCACTGCGTGAAAAAGCGACACAAGTTAAGGACAAAATTACCGGAAAGCAACCCGCTGTTGCAGTTACACGGAATCAGCCTCCATCACATAAACAGGTAGAACTTGCCGTGCCGTTAAAAGACGACACTGACAAGGTAGTAGTTGACAAGGCATCTCACAAACAAATTGATGAATCGGCGCAGAAGTCACATGAGCAGGACCCACGCAAGACAGTATCGACTCAGTTTGCCACCGGCGTGGACTGGTCAGACGAGATAGAAGATGTAGACAAGGACACCGCTCTGGAAGATGCTTCAGAGGGTGCTGGTAACGTAAGACACGCAGTGATCACGGATCCTGCTGTTACAGATACCTCGGCCATGGAAACCACGGACGCAGAGAAAGACACTGACTCTGATTTTTATTAATCTGTAGATCTTTCACATCTCATATTCATACATGTGTGATCGTCAAGCCTACAAAATTGCCACAATAAATATCAATAAGTGTCGTAGCTCCATCCGGTTACAACACATTCAAGATTTTTTGTATTCCGCAGATATAGATATTCTATTACTTCAGGAGGTTGCAGACATTAATTTAGAACGAATATTGGGGTACAATGTCCTTGCCAACTCAGGTACTGATGCGGATTTGGGTACCGCCATCCTATTAAGAGAAGGAATTGTGGCATATAACATCGAAATGCTAGTCAATCACAGAGGGATCGCAGCAACAGTTAACAATGTTAGAATAATTAATGTATATGCTCCCTCAGGATCCAGTAACAGGCGTCGCAGAGCGGAATTTTATACGGAAGAGATTCTTCCTTTATTTACAACAATGTATGACCAGCTTATCTTGGTGGGAGATTTTAACTGTGTTTTGCACCCGAAAGATCAGACACCAAATTTTAACAAATCTGTGGAGTTAGAACGGATAGTCAAGGACTTATTTTTAATCGACATTTGGGAGCACAAGTATGGAGCAACGCCTGGATTCACGTACGTCACAAATCATTCTGCAAGTAGGCTAGACAGAATATATGTATCAGATAATCTAAAACAACGAATTCTGCAATGTGAGGTCTGGCCAACTATCTTCACAGACCATGCCGCGTATATCTGTACCATAAACTTACATAAACAGGGTACGTACCGCAGTAAGGGACCCTGGAAACTTAATGTGTCACACTTAGATGATCAAGGTTGTCATGAGGCCTTCACACATGCGTGGAAATGAAAGTCTTACCAAGTTTCGAACATATGATTCGGCTATTAAATGGTGGTTACAATGTGCCAAACCAAAATTACGGAAAGCCATGTTACAGTACTCACGAGACAAGAACTGGTGGCTTAAACGAACCACTGAATTTCATTATTCCAGTTTACGAGAACTGTACAAACTGGATGACACAGTCATGGAAAATTACGCCCAAATTAAGAAAGTGAAAGCCAAACTACTTCTCCTTAAAAAGAAACAGTTGAAAGGATTAAAAGTCAGATCCCGAATCCAGGACTCAATACGACATGAAGCGACATCAATATATCACCTGACACGTGAGAGTAAACGAGGTAAAACCAAGATACTGACGGAACTGCAAACTGGGGACGGTACGCGTTTAACTCACCAAAATGACATTAGACATGTGATTCAAACTGCTTACGCGGAGTTGATGTCTGAGAAAATGATCGATGACAACGCATTTCAAGAATTAGCAAATAATTTAACTGGCAGACTTACCCCTCAGGACTCAGACGAACTAATAACACAAGTGACTGAAGACGAGCTGGATGATGCGCTGTTTCACAGTCCAAAGAACAAATCGCCCGGATGTGACGGACTCCCTGTAGAGTTTTATCAAACCTTTTGGACACACATGAAGACGAAACTGACAGAGATATGCAATGAATTGATGACACCTGATCTTAATATCCCGCAAGAGTTCCGTGAGGGGCTGGTGGTATTAGTTCCAAAACGTGCAAATAGTAAAACTATCTCCAATCTGAGACCGATTACTCTACTAAATAGTGATTACAAACTTTTTGACGCATTCTTGCAAAAAGGATGAGGAACGTAATGAATAAGGTCACCGGTCCATATCAAACCAGTGTCGGCAGAGATAGGTCCATTTATCAGACGCTAGTGAACTACCGCGACCTAATATCAGTGGCGGAAGCATGCAGGATTGAATGTGCAATGGTGAGCTTGGACTTTGATAAAGCATTCGACAGAGTCAACCACCGGTATTTGTTTAAAGTTACGCGGTCGCTGGGTTTTCCCGTACATTTCCTCGCTGTAATACAAAACCTGTTACAGAATAGCACATCACGAGTGATTGTCAATGGACGGCCAGGTGGCATGATTCCCGTAAGAAGCTCCGTAAGACAAGGTTGCCCGATGTCAGCATCTCTCTTTGCAATCGCCATAGAACCTCTACTAACAACATTGACGGCGCAGTTAAACGGATTACAGATACATGCACAGAAGTTAGCGTGTCGGGCTTATGCTGATGGCGTTGGCTTCCTGATCACCAACGCAAATGAAGTCCACACCGCCCTGCAGATCATCATGACATATGAAAAGGCATCTGGTGCATTAGTTAACTGGCAAAAATCGGGTGTAATGAACATAGGAAAAGGCATAGGTTTGACTAATCATCCCCGTTTGCAAGAGGTGTCCAAGATGCAATGTCTCGGTGTCGATTTTAGGAAGACAATTCGAGAAACCATTGCCGCAAATTATAAAGTTATTGGCTAAGATTCGAGCGTCTGTACAACAGCACAGTGTCAGGAAGTTGGATGAGTTGCAAAAAGTTGCACTGGCGAATACATATATCACTTCCAAGGTCAACTACGTGGCTCAAATCCTGCCAATACCACGCGACATAGCGCATAGAATGCTTGCAACGCTTGGGCATTTTGTATGTCGCGCACATATTTTCAAAATTAAATACGACACATTGACTCTTCCGACGCTACTAGGTGGCCTGAATCTCGTCGATGTGTACAAGAAGGCGCAAGCACTATATGTATGTCAAACATACAAGCAATGGAAACTGTCCACCAACGGTCTGACTTCCCACCTGTTGGAAGAAATTGTGCCAACAGACCTACGACCGCCCATCGATGTAAGTCATCTGTCACACGCTTTGCAGCACTTACAGTATTTCCTACTCGAATACAATTACATACGAACAAAAGTCCCAGAACGAAATATAATAAAAGTGAAGGAAGTATACCAGGCGTTGATGAAAAATAAACTTCGAAATATGATAGAAAGGAAACTCCCGAACCACGATTGGAAAACAACGTGGGAAAACATCCACAGCCCTGACTTACCTTCCCAAGTGCGGTCCACGTGGTATATGACGGTCAACAGAAAAACCCCGACGATGTCCCGCCTCCATAAGATACACCTACAAGACTCTCCCTTGTGTCCGACATGTCAATTAGTCGACAGTGATGAACACAGATTCGTCTGCAGTATCAACGCAGGAATATAGGAGTATGCGAGGCAAAAACTGGCACTCGTCACGAGAACCTCGCCACACGCAATATCACCAGCGGATGCCCTCCATCCTGATAAAATCCCATTCCCACGGACAAAGAGGAACGCGGTCAACTGGATAATGGGACATACAGTGTACTTTATCTTCAGTTCCGAATCAAAGAGAAAGGAAGATTTCATACATTACCTGACAATGCACGATGACATGATCCGAAAAAAGAAAAAGTACAAGGAACATTACGCTAATTTCTTGATTAAAACGATAATGTAATTACAAACAGAACATTAAAGAAGAGAAATTTACTCAACAGTAATTTACACAGAAGAATTTCAGTTATTATCATTATGCATTTTGCCATTCCAGGTGAAGTTTTCCGGAATTATTTGATCGCCGAAGAAGGCATTTATGTTTTTTTATGCAGCTAATACGTCCCAGAATGGTATAGATTACAGATCTCTGTAAGGTTTTTTTTTTTTTTTTTTTTTTTTTTTGCGTCACAAGCTAAGAAAGCATATTCAGTTCCTTATAGCTAATTTCTATGCCTGCAAATTTTTATTTTATGATGATTTTTTTCTCTTTCAAGTTTTTATTCGTTCAATTCGAACTGATTTTTCTTGGCGTTAGAAGAGACAATAATAATGCAGAAATGGACATTAACAGTAGTGTGTAGCTACGCAGAAGTGACAACATCGTTTTATCTTCAAGAAATATTTTGTTTAAAGGCATAGAAGCCGGGCCGAGAAGGCACCAATTGGCGAGCGGAAGGACGGGTTGAAGGGGAGGAAGGAGACCAAAAAAAAAAAAAAAAAAAAAAAAAAAAAAAAAAAAAAAAAAAAAAAAAAGGTTAGAGCGCTGGCTTATAAGGAGGAGGTCTCTTGTCCGAATCCCGGCTATGTCACAAATTTTAATTAAATGCCTCCTCCTCAGTTTAATACCTCTAATATATAGTGAGTTATAAAAATGTGCGGCCAAACTTTTAGGAAGCATTCCTCACACACAAAGAAAGAAAATATGTTATGTGGACATGTGTCCGGAAACGCTTAATTTCCATGTTAGAGGTCATTTTAGTATTTCTCTTTAAATGTAAATTGAAATAATTCGTGCAGACAACTGTCAAACTACCCAGTCGTTTCGTTAGTATGTAGTATGTTTCGATTCACCGCCAGTTGGCCCAATTGAAGGAAGGTAATGTTGACTTCAGTGCTTGTGTTGACATGCGACTCATTGCTCTACAGTACTAGCATCAAGCACATCAGTACGTAGCATCAACTGGTTCGTGTTTATCACGAACGTGGTTTTGCAGTCAGTGCAATGTTTACAAATGTCCATTTGATGTATGGATTAGCACGGGGCAATAGCCGTGGCGTAGTACATTTGTATCGAGACAGATTTCCAGAACGAATGTGTCCCGACAGGAAGACGTTCGGACCAATTGTCGGCGTCTTAGGGAGCACGGAACATTCCAGCCTATGACTCACGACTGGGGAAGTTGCTGCTGTATAAGGTAACGTTGACCACGTCACTGTGTGGAGAGTGCTACGAGAGAACCAGTTGTTTCCGTACCATGTACAGCATGTGCAGGCACTATCAGCAGCTGATTGGCCTCCACGTGTACACTTCTGCCAATGGGGTCATCCAGCAATGTGTCACTCCTCATTTCTGTACAAATGTTCTATTTACAGATGAGGCTTCATTCCAACGTGATCAAATTGTAAATTTTCACGATCAACGTGTGGGCTGACGAGAATCCACACGTAATTGTGCAATCACGTCATCAACACAGATTTTCTGTGAACGTTTGGGCAGGAATTGTTGATGATGTCCTGATTGGGCTTCATGTTCTTCCACCTACGCTCACTGGAACACGTAATCATGATTTCATACGGGATACTCTACCTGTGCTTATAGAACGTGTGCCTTTACAAGTACGACACAACATGTGGTTCATGCACGATGGAGCTCCTGCACATTTCAGTCGACGTGTTAGTACGCTTCTCAACAACAGATTCCGTGACCGATGGATTGGTACAGGCGGACCAATTCCAAGGCCTCCACGCTTTCCTGACCTCAACCCTCTTGACTTTCATTTATGGGGACATTTGAAAGCTCTTGTCTACGCAACCCCGGTACCAAATGTAGAGACTCTTCGTGCTCGTATTGTGGACGGATGTGATACAATACGCCATTCTCCAGGGCTGCATCAGCGCATCAGGGATTCCATGCGACGGAGGGTGGATGCATGTATCTTCGCTAACGGAGGACATTTGGAACATTTCCTGTAACAAAGTGTTTGAAGTCACGCTGGGACGTTCTGTTGCTGTGTGTTTACATTCCATGATTAATGTGAATTGAAGAGAAGTAATAAAATGAGCTCTAACATGGAAATTAAGCGTTTCCTGACACATGTCCATATAACATTGTGTGTGAGGAATGTTTCTTGAAAGTTTGGCCGTACTTTTTTGTAACACCCTGTATATTGAGACAAACTAGGTCTCTGGAAAATCATTCATTATTTGATATTTATATATATCATCTGTGCTTGAAAAGGCAGGATCGTTCATTACTGGGATGCTATTCTGTTATTGGAGAGCCTTGGCGACATTGATATGTATTTACATAGGGGAACATGAGGGAAAATTGATTTAAAAAAAATCAAATGTTTATTAAGGTTATGGGTCTTAGCTGCGCGGTCATAAATCCCTAAATTTACAAACTACTGATGAGCATACACTAAAAACAACACAAACATCCATGCCTGAGGGAGATTTCGATCCTCCGACGGGGAACGTCTTCGCGCATCGGAGCATAGCACCCCAATGCGGAAGCAGAAATGAAGTTTGCGTTGTGGAGGATGATGTTCCATAAGACAGTCAGTGCAGTATACGCTAAGGAATGGTGGCTTAGTGGTTATGGCACCCGCATAGTAAGCAGAACGTTTCGGGTTTGACTCCCAGCAATGGCACAAGTTTTCATTCAATGCCTCTTCATCGATTTAACAGCCTTATTTATTTGGCTGATGGCATCTTGTTCAAAGATTACAAGACTGAAAATACAGAAACATGTGAATACTGAGTGATAGCGCTATTGCACACCATAGCAACGAATCGAAAAGGCTCTGGGTGTGTTGGATTGGTATGGCAGTCAGTGTTGCTTCCACATAGTTGGAAAGATGATCTGGCGTAACAGCGGGTGGTGTATTCCGAGCCAGGCGCTCCGCAATGAGATGATTACAATTGAAGGGAGATCATGAGGCCAAGGTATCAATACAATCCGTTGGACGATGAAGAAGTCTTGAACAATGCATGCCACGTTTGCTAGTACATTTTCCTGTTGCCATGTGGTTGTTGACAAGCTCCGTTGATATGCGAGTGCAACAAGCTCGAATATATCAGAGATGTAACGCTGACTAGTTAGCACAAATAAAGAAGATGACGATTTAGCAGGTAGTTGATAATGTAGTGATTAAGTTCGGAGCATTAATCGAGCGTTTTTGTTCACATCCAGTACGGTTGGAGTTCGTTTCCAGTTGTGCACTGAGTTTTGTGGCTGTCAGCACTGACCGTCAAGAGCTAGACATAGTTCAATTGCTCATTACATCTCCTCTAGTTAATTTCATTCTTGCTTGTTGCCGTTGAGAGGCAGGCTGCCGAGCGCAAGGTTAATCTCCTGTTTATCCATTCAGGTTAAATAAATTATAGCAGAGTAGCCTAGTGGCGTGCAAAGCTCAGAGCAGGGCTGGTCAAACGCTGCACACTGTGCAGAGGTGCGGAAGTGCTGCACAGGTGAGCACATGTGAGGCAGCGGGCAACAGCGCCATCTGTTACTAGACACAAGTACATAATGAATGTCGGTGGTGCCACTTCCTCGATGATGCAGCACAAGCAAGAGCGCAGCCAAAGAGCTAGACTACCATAGAGTGGCAACACCGCGACCAGAGTGAAGCAAATTCAGCAACCGTCCGCCATGTTATCGAAAGTCCACAGGGGTGTGTCACATTAAAGTAGGTTAGAATATTATTAAAATATAACTGTCCTGTGCTGGAATCCCGGCTATGTCACAAATTTTAATTAAATGCCTCTCCTTCAGTTTAATACCTCTAATATACACTCCTGGCCAATTAAAATCGCTACACCACGAAGATGACGTGCAACAGACGCGAAATTTGAGCAACAGGAAACTTTAAGTTTTAGCCAGGTATAGTGTATAAACGCTGTATGTACACTTGACAGCAAAAAAAGTGGATCACCCCTGAATTCCTATGTGGAGACCGCACCTGACGCTATGCAACCACCATTGCACAGCTGCATCGCAGGTCGTCAAATCATTGCACAGTACAGTTATTATCTACCCACAATAGGTATTACGTAAGTCTCCTATTTCTCCTTATGGCATCCAGGCAAGGTACAAACCAATACTTTCGTACAACAAATATTAGAATAAACGTCATTAGAGATGAGACAGTAACACTTGTAAATTAAATTTAGTTGCAATAAGTGAAAAGTCAGATACGTTATCTGTTAAGTGACATGTTAAGTCACTTAACTTGTTTAGTGACATGATATGTTTTTGTTCATGATCTGAATCTGAACGCACTGTTAAGCAAAAAACAGTTGTATGCCTGATCGAGATGCGATTACAGGTCACGCACTTTTTCGTGGCCCCTCTCTGATCGGCGGAAGTCGGCTGAGCTCGTGTGTCAACGGAAAGTTTATGCTCTCTACCAACCTTACCTCGTAACAGCATTGTACACCGTAGACCTCGTCAATGTATTGTTGATATGTGCTTCGTATTGATTATTGTCTTCCACTTTGTTATTTGCTAAAATAAGTCCACATACCCCGACGACTTCTTTTATAAGAAAGAAGGTTGTCCTTGAAAGTGTTGTGAAGAATGTTAATTCTGATTTATTCTGTTACGACAATAAAAAGAGGCAGCTTAATAAGTCCCTTTCAAATATTAACATTTCGTAGATATGCGTTCCAGTTTTCTATTACTCAAACATTAAAGTGATACTTAATTTCGTGTTCCATCTGTAACGCCTTAACCCCTTACATGTTGTTTCTTTTAAAACCTATAATCTATACGCCGCAAGCTGTCGGCACTGGGGGAAAGAGGCGGGGCTTGTTTTAACAGCCAATCCGCTATGAGCTGAATGCAAGCCTTAGCTTCTCTGCTCAGGGGCCACGTTTAAGTGCGCGTGATAAATAGACGTAAAACACTGACGTTTTCATTTGTTTCTTAGACCGATGTCTGAACCCAAAAATATATGATAATCTTAGCACTGCACCAGGAGTTGCATGAAGCTCCTATTGCTGCTGAGAGATAACCGCTGAAGATACGTAATATAGTGCAACTCACAGATGTCATACATCATAAAGTTGTGGAATAGAATACAGTGTACTGATGATTTGTTAACGAAGCACAATCAGATGTCACATATCAAATATGTTCACAAATAGCGTTATACTGGTACCTGAAACGACGATACAATTAATTTTTCCCCGGCAGGGACTCGAACCCAGCACCATTTGCTATTGTATAATAGTAAGGAATACTGCTGATATATTTATTGTTTCTTCCGGGCACTCCAACCTTGCACATACCGTCACTCTTGACCTGACACCATGAGGCGTCAACTATCACATTGTCGTTCACCAGTAGTTAGGATCACACCGTTCGTAGAGACGTGGAAGGGTTTGGTATTTTGCGAAAACTTTGTTTAATTTAGTAGCGCATGGACATGTGCAATTTTGATTTGCAAAAAGGCAGAGTCCTGCGTTCTTTATTCAAAATGTTCAAATGTTTGTTAAGCTTATGGGACTTAACTACTGGGTTATCAGTCCCTAAACTTACAAACTACTTATGAACTACTTACTAACTAGGACGGCACAAATATCCATGCCCGAGGGGGGATTCGAACCCCCGACCGTAGTGGCCGTGCTGACCGTGACTGGAGCGCCTCAGTCACCTCGGCCACCGCGGCCGGCCGTTCTTTATTGGAGTTACTGGAGGTGTAGATGGTATTTTTGAGGCCGTTAAAAACTGTTACCCCCAGCGGGAATCGGACGCATACCTTAGCTATTACAAGTTAACCTCATCCCGGCCTCCAGAGAATTACAGATGCGTTGGCATAATGTTTTGTCATAATGGAGTACTCATTAGACAGTATGACCAGCCAAAGAGCTCAGAGGTGTCTGGCTAGGTAAGACATTCTTGGCCGCACGGGATGGCCACGTAGTGTGAGGCGCCTTATCGCGGATTTTGCATGATATTATACTACGTTTTAGTATGCTACATTACGATTTGGTACGGCATTCTGTAATAAGCTTATTTAACTATGAGCTTATTATTATAAAGTTTGTTGGGTAGCTGTTGCCACGATAACTTGAATATTAGGATTTTTATAGTTATGAGGAACGTGGATTATCCGTTAAAAATTTGAAATTCGGAAAGTAACTTCGTTTTGAGATTTATTCACCACGTTCAGGAACACAAACAGACTTCGATGAAGGAGGTTTCTGTGATTTATTAGTATGGACACTGGCAAGGTATCCGATAACTGGCAAGTGTGTCGAGAAATTATTCTTCACGGTGTGGTTTTCTTCAATAGTCATACTGAGATTACAAAACAGCAATGTGGATTCTGATACAATGTCGCATCGAAAATGCGATTATATGCGAAGCATAATATCCAACTGGGAAGGATGGGGAAGAACTTCAGTCTCTGCCATTTCAAAGCTTAGATACTGGTATATGTCGGAATAGATGTCCATTTTAATGGCGACAATAGTGCTTGCACGGTAAGGTTAAGTTGTCCATTATATCCACGTGCTTTTCGAGAGTCAACGACAGAGAAATACTGAAAGTGATTAAAAAAATCTGCAAAAAATACAAAATTGTGAAAAGAAGCACGGAGATGCAGATAAATATTTTAAGGGAGTTGTAGCAGGAGGGAGGGCGGGATCTAGGAATGAACAGGAATGCAGAACTGGAAAATAAAAGAGTGAAATGCTTGCAAAGTACTCCTTACTTACATATCACAGTTTGTTTTAGGGCCGGGAGAAAAGGAACGAATGTTTTACAGAACGAAGGATGGATTATCGGAGATATAAAAGAACACTGCTTCATAGAGAGGACCCATGGACAGTAAAGAAAGCAGACATTAAAAGAGACGGTATTGTTTTAACGGAAACCAATCTTTTTACAGCTTTTTGGGGGAATAGACCAAAAGGGCAACTGAGGTTATAATGTAAGGGAGTTGAGAGAGAGAAAGGAAAAAAAATTAACAACAAATAAATACAAGGCAAATCGTTTACATATTTTGTTAAGGACGGAGGGTGTATTAATGGATGGAGGGGAGGAGAGAGACGTATGTGAAATAACAAAAATTACTCTAACAGCGTCCATCTAAACTGATTACTCTGTATGCATGGAGTCTAGGTATAAATGAATAAAAATAAGATATTGAGTGAAATGAGAAGCATTGAATTAATATTTGTGCCACGGGCGGGAATCGAACCCAGACCTCCGTACTTTCTTTAATTCAATTTCTTCTACAGTCTCACTTATGAGATTTAAAAAAAAAAGAATAACATTTTAAGGGACTAATAATTTATTCAGAATCCCTCATTATTTGTTTCTTTCATAATACATCTCAGCGCAGAATCTATAACGCTGTCAGACCAGCTTCTCTTCAGTAAGAGCGATGTTGATTGCTCGAAGTGAGATGGCCTGATTTGTATTTCGGCTGTCTGCTTTCACTATGATGCCAGGAAGTAAATGTGGTGTCGCACAAGTCCAAAGTGGGCGCCACCTACTTTCGCCGCGCGCCGCCATGCACGCACGGCGCGGCGTTCTTACGACGTCAGCCACGAGCGCCCTCGTCACAACTCCGCTCGTGGCCACCACTGAACGACATCGTTCACTTGGGACTGAGATAGGAACCAGTTAACACTAGGCAGATAGGCACCAGTAAAGACTTGGCTATCGTACAGGCTCTAGGCAGATCCCTAGCTCAACTATGTATCAGCATTCAGCAGTACTGATCTATGTAAAAGTTAAGTATTGTATACATTCTGTGCAATATATATCTCGTTCTAATTTACTCTAGTGTTTCTAGTTTCTGGCTGCTCCCCTCCGTACCTGCACCAGCGTGCTATCTTTATTCCTGTGTCGGTCTCATTCCACTCGGCTACCGACACCTACGACGGAAACGAGACACAAAAGCGGCAACGAGGCTGGGACACAAAAGTGGCGACGAGGAGTGATAGACGAACCTTGGACCAGTCCGCTTGCAGCAGCCAGACAGCAGCAGTCGGAGCACGCAGAAATTGCTCCCGCCCACTCACCCTTATTATAAGATTTTTGGGGGAACATTCAGTTACGTGTTTTGTGAACTTTTTTTGTTGCAGAGCGTCCTCTTTCATATTGCATTTGTGTTTTGTTATAAGTTACGTGTATGCACGTCGCCTAATCGGTCAGCATGGCCACTACCCCGAACCCAAACTTAATGGAAATTATTCAGTTATGCGCAAATCACACAACTCCTGCAAGCAGTGGCCCAGCTCACAGCGCAAGCAGCTAACCAACAACAACAGCCGCCGCTTCAGCAGCCCACACCTGCCGCCGCAACACTTCCTATGTTTCACCAGTACAACGAACGTGAGGAAGAATGGAGCGACTATTTCGCACAGTTTCAAGAACTCGTCGCGGCTCATCAAATAACAGGTCTTGCAGTTAAACATTTCTTTCTCGCCGTAGTTGGCACCAAGACTTTCGTGTTACTGCAAAAACTCTTCCCCCACGCATCTCCTCGTGATGTAGACTTTGAACAAATAGTAGAGGCACTAAATGCTCATTATGAGAGAAAAGTTCTTGTAGCCGCTGCACGGTACCGATTTTTCAGACTTAAAAAATTACCTGAGCAGTCACACCAAGAGTGGACCACTGAGTTGAAGGGCTTAACCCGCAAATGTAAATTTACTTGCTCTTGTGGACTTTCTTATAGTGATGGGATGTTGAGAGACGCTATCACTCAGAACATTCAGGACCCCAGAATTAGGGCAGCAATTCTAAAACAGTCCGACCCTTCATTAGTGTACTGCAGCTTATAGAAGCGCATGATACTTTTGACTTAGCAGATGTAGAAATGCAAAACCACAGTGTTAATTCAGTGCGCCGTAACGGACGCTTTCCTAGTCATAGTTGTCAGTCTAGCACTAGTGATTCTTTAAATTCTATCGGCCGTGCTGAACAGACAGTGAACAGTAGCCAGTGTAAAAGTGCGACACAAAGGTCGCTCCGTCGTGTTAGAAACAGCGATTTAAATAACGGGCGCCAACGCTCATTTCAGAAAAATGTATGTAAATCTTGCCCCAAGTGTGTGTCTCGCCACAAGCGTGCGCAATGCCCTAGTCGCAACGCAACCTGTTATCACTGTGGCAAAACAGGACATGTGCAGACAGTGTGTATGCAAAATAAAAATTCAAAGAGTGGCGCCGTTAGAAACTGTGTTTCGTGGAGGGCGAGAGCAGTTCATTCTGTAAATGTCATTCACGCTGTACACTTGAACACTGCTTTGGTTGGTTCTCAATTGCAAGAAAGTAGTTCTGCGCCGACGGCAAAACTATATAGTGCACCACGTAGCAAGCGCCGACGAGCGTGTAAAAATGTGCAACGGAAAAGGTTTCGGGACAAGCCAAATAACTATGTACAGTGCAATCCTGTAGTGAACCTAGTGCCTTCTGCAACTTCTCCTTGTAAAAGTGCCCAGTACTGTGTAAATAGTGACAGTAGACTTAATGTAGCTACTCAAAAGTTTAGTGCAGTAGTTAGTGAATCTGTAGTAGCCTCGCATTGCGTGGACGCCGATCCGGCGGTAGTGCCATCTAGTGACGGTGATATTAATCTGTGTGCCGAGTCTGCGCCGCTTACTTCACTACGTAGCCCTCGCATGCGCAAGCGTAGTAAACAAGTTCAAGCAGATGTTGCTCACATTCGCGCAGCTGTCGAGCGCCACAAGCAAAAGCTTTTTTGTGAATCTTTGCATAGAAAATAAGACTGTGCAATTTCAGCTTGATACTGGTTCCGCTGTTACTTTAATGAATAAAGACACTTATGAACTGCTGGGTTCGCCAAAATTGTCGCCGTGTCAACAAGTGCTAACAGCGTACACAGGACAAAATATTCCCGTGATAGGAACGTGTAGCCTGCCCGCCTGTTTTCAATGTGTAACAAAAACAGTTGCTTTTGTAGTTCTTCAGGCCAAATCTACACAGAAATTTTTGGACTAGATGCATTTGACTTGTTTGGTTTATCAATTCAAAGAGATGTGCTTCAAATTTCGTCAGTAGTGCCTCAGGACAAAATTAATGCATTGTGTGACAAATACAGTGACTTGTTTTCGCCGGAACTAGGTTGTGCAAAAGACTTCATGGCACATGTAACTTTGAAAGAACCTGCTGTACCAAAATTTCGTAAAGCTAGACCAGTGCCTATCGCAATCCGTGATAAAGTTGCAGACGAACGTAAACGTTGGCAGAATAGTGGGGTGATTTCTCCTGTTTCCGCGAGTCAGTGGGCCTCGCCTTTAGTAATTATACCTAAGCCGTCAGGAAAACTTCGTCTCTGTGCGGACTTTAAATTAACAGTGAACAGTCAAACGATTGTAGACACTTATCCACTGCCCACTGCCCAGACCTGAGGAAGTTATGGACGGATTAGAACAGTCGCGCTTCTTTTCTAAGATTGATTTAGCAGAGGCATACTTACAGATTCCGCTTGATGACGAGTCTAAAGTTTTTCGTCATTAATACTCACATGGGCCTTTTTCAATTTCAATGCCTACCCTTTGGCAGTTCTTCTGCTCCCGCTATTTTTCAGCGCTTTTTGGAACAGCTGACAGTTTCTGTACCGTGTTGCTCGAACTACTTAGATGATATTGTGGTATCCGGACGTACAGTTGAAGAACATTTAGCAAACCTGGAGTGCCTTTTCAAAGTGTTGACTGCAGCAGGTCTACGTTGTAATAAAGCAAAGTGTTCGTTTTTTCATACTGAAATAGAGTACCTAGGCCATGTGATTAATGCCCAAGGAATCCATCCCTTACAGTCACATCTTCGAGCAATCAAAGACTTGCCTCCTCCTAAGAATGTGCATGAACTGCAAGCAGTAATGGGAAAGCTGAACTATTATTTTAGGTTTATTCCCAACGCCTCTCAGATTGCAGCTCCACTGCATCACTTACGTAGGAAGAATGTTCCTTTTGTATGGTCTAAAGATTGTCAGGTTGCCTTTGACAAATTAAAGTCTGCACTACTCAGTGATGCATGTTTGATTCCCTTTGACCCACAGAAGCCTGTAGTGTTAGCAGTTGATGCCTCGTCATACGGTCTGGGTGCAGTTTTGTCGCATCGTATTGGATCTCACGATCGACCTATTGCCTTTGCATCCAAGCTACTGACGCCGACGCAACAGAATTACAGTCAGATAGAAAAGGAGTTCTTAGCAATCATTAACGGCGTGACAAAGTTTCATCATTATGTCTATAGCAGAAAATTCTATTTGTTGACAGACCACAAGCCTCTCACGTCGTTGTTCTCACCCACAAAGCCAATTCCGCCACGAACGGCACAAAAGCTTCAGAGATGGTCCTTAATACTGTCTAATTATCAGTATGAGATTTTGTAATGACCTACCACTAAACACGCCAACGCGGACACACTTTCCCGACTTCCGGTTGGCCAGGATGTGTCGTTTGATTCTTCGGAAATGGCATGTTGTCATATAGACTCCAGAGATGCTTCCGCTGTCGCAGACTTTCCTTTAAACTCTCGTCGGGTTGCACAGGAAACAGCTGCGGATGCAGACCTAAGTGTGGTAGCACGTTTTGTTCGCTCAGGGTGGCCTGCCAGAGCCAAAGACATTGATCGGCCTCTGGTTCGACGTTACTTTGCACAACGTCATGCATTATCTTTAAATCATGGTGTTCTGTTGTTACATACGGACAACGACCAAACAAGAGTGATTGTTCCTCGTTCCCTGCAACGAGAAGTGTTACGCCTCCTGCATCAAGGACATTGGGGTATTGTTAGACAAAGCAACTGGCCAGACGTCATTGTACCTGGGTTGGTTGGACGCTCAGATAGAGAGCATGACGTCACAGTGCACAGTTTGTGCGGAGCATCAGGCGGCTCCTCCGCAACGTTTCTCAGACTGGCCTCGCCCCAAGGGACCAAGGCAACGTTTACATATTGACTTTGCCGGACCTTTCTGGAATACGCGCTGGTTAATCGTTGTAGACGCTTTCAGCAAATTTCCTTTCGTGATTGCCATGAACTCAACGACTGCGTCTAGTACCATCAGTGCCTTAACATCAGTGTTTTGCATCGAAGGTTTGCCTGAAACTATCGTCAGTGACAATGGACCTCAGTTTGTTAGTGCGGAATTTCAACAGTTTTGTCGTGTGAATGGCATTCAGCATATCACCACCGCACCTTTTCACCCTCAGTCCAATGGTGAAGCACTCCAGGCAGCAAGCTCTTCAAATTTTCTTGTCTAAGTATCGGTGCATGCCACGTGACGGCCCGTCTCCTGCCGAGCTGCTACACGGCCGCCGTCACCGCACTCTCCTTCACCTGCTACAGCCTCCCACGCACCGAGTCGGTTAGTATGGCACTACGCGTTTTCGGGTTTCTACGCCGGTGCTGTACAGGGTGTTTGCTGGAAACAAGAAGACATGGTTGCCGGGCACCATTCAGCGCGTGCTCGGTCGCAATATGTATGTTGTCGGTTCTTCAACAGGGTCGGAGCTGCGGCGCCACGCAAACCAATTGCGCTTGCACAGGCCGCGCGATCCTGTCTCCGGTTTCTTGATTCCCGTCCCAGTTCACCGCCAGGGCGCAAAGCCACATCGCTCGCCGCCGGGCCCAGCTTCCCCGGACTACGAGATCCCGATGGATGTCGACGCGCCTCCTACGCAGTCTGCATCTCCGCCTCCGTCGCCGCCTCAGCAGACAGAGTCACCGAGAGGGACTCCGGGACCGAGCGCCCCCCCCCCCCCCAGCTTGGGCCACGCACCTCAGAAGAAGATGACCAGCTCCCTCTGGGCGGGGGTGTGCGCCCTTCCCCAGGTTTCGGTGGGTTTCCTGGAGGATCGCAAGGCGGATGCCGGGGCGCGGACGGCGTCTCGATCCCAGCCTCAACTACGACGTCCGTCCCACCAGTAACGCCCCCGCTCAGGCCCTCCTCCCAGTGCCGTCACCGTGGCCCTCAGCTCTACGCCACGACGGCGCGGCGGTTTGGGGGGGAGGGGTGTGGTGTCGCACAAGTCCAAAGTGCGCGCACTTACTTTCGCCGCGCGCCGCCATGCGGCGCGGCGTTCTTACGACGTCAGCCACGAGCGCCCTCTGTCACAACTCCGCTCGTGGCCACCACTGAACGACATCGTTCACTTGGGACTGAGATAGGAACCAGTTAACACTTCGGAATCAGATAGGCACCAGTAAAGACTTGGCTATCGTACAGGCACTAGGCAGATCCCTAGCTCAACTATGTATCAGCATTCTGCAGTACTGATCTATGTAAAAGTTAAGTATTGTATACATTCTGTGCAATATATATCTCGTTCTAATTTACTCCAGTGTTTCTAGTTTCTGGCTGCTCCCCTCCGTACCTGCACCAGCGTGTTATCTTTATTCCTGTGTCGGTCTCATTCCACTCGGCCACCGACACCTACGACGGAAACGAGACACAAAAGCGGCAACGAGGCTGGGACACAAAAGTAAACATTCTGTATTTTTGTCAGAGCCCCACTCTGCGCTGTGCTGGGGCTGTTGGGCATCACCACGACTGCCAGCCTGCTGGCTTCCACCAAGCCTCGCCTTGGCACTAGCTGTGGTTGACCGTCCAGCCCATAGCTCTCGAGCCACGGCTAATACAGGCACAGACCGCAAAACCAGGCTCAAACGTTTCTGCCAACCTACCCAAGTGTGTAGTATTAACTACCACAGCTAGTGCTATTTTGCTATAAATTGAGCAGCCACTTTATCTCTTGACATTTCATTCAAATATTTAACGAAGTTAAAGAATAGAATCATGGTGAACGCAGCCTCCACATAATGTTTCACCTAGATAACAATCATACGAACACAGTAAACTATCTTGTCAGTGCTCTGCATTAGATTTAGACACAAGAAAATATGTATTCAGCCTAGAAAACTACGAATGTTTTAAAATTAAACAATTCTGGTGGGAAGAACACAAATATGTATTTGTATGTATGTATGTATATGTATATAATATAAATATTATTAAATAATAACAACTGCAGGATCAGAAGTGACGTCTGTTCTTTCGGAACAGACGCCACTTGTATATATATAAAATATGTATATGTAGTATATCATTCACGTTTTGTGCACTTATAAAGTGCTCTCATTGTTTCTGAAACAATAAGTGCTACGAAACAGAAATACCTTCTGCTGAGACCCTTCATTTACACGATTGTTCTGTTATTCATAGTGAAGTGTTTCGTAATGGGTTCATAGGATCGCTTTAGTTTCTCGACTGTTCCACGCTTATAGGAAGATCGAGAAAAGCAAGTGCCAAAAAGGATATATGCGAGCTCTAATTACCATTATATTATTCTTAAAATTCAAATAAATGTTCGAATGTGTGTGGTATGCTAAGTTCAACAGTCCCTAAACTTACACACTACTTAAACCAACTTATTCTAAGGACAACACACACATACTTATGCCCGAGGGAGCACTCGAAACTCCCACGCGAGCAGCAGCCGATCCATGACACGGCACCTTAGACCGCGCGGGTACTCTGGTCGGCCTTCTTACAATCGTAACATACTTTGTTTGTACGGTAATGAGTACAAAAGCTCTTTGCATTTGTAGGTGAAGGCTGGTGATTGAAATCTCATAGAAGAAGCGAGCTACACTGAAAACTCTTTTGTTTTATTATTTTGCTTCTCCACTTCATCTCCGTGCCGTCTCCGCCGCCTCCCTAACCTAAGTAGTAAAAAAAAACGGAAAACATCCGAGACCTTCTTTCCCTAATTCACTATACCGCACAATCTGATATCTTTTTCCAACTTTTTCAGTGTCCTCCCTCTAGACCGTCAGCTAATAATCGCACATTGCTCAGCAATACTGCGGAAGAGGTGGAGCAATTGTAGGGTTTATAGCCTCCTAGGGAGACGTTTTAATCTTCTAATGGTTGTGTCAATAACAGGCGCTTGTTTTATCTTCACCAAAACATGTATATTTCGTAGTTAACGTTGTTTTCAATTGTACCCACCACATATTTTGTTAGGTGTATAATCCTTAAATTTGTTTTGTTTATCGATTTCTCAAGGACTGACGAAAATTTTCTGGTAATCATGTGGTGAACTATACGCATATTTATGTTTAGGGTCAATTGTAGAATTTGCATCGTGAAGCTAAAGCTTCAATATCATTTTAAAAATGGCTATGGTTTTCTGAGGTGCTTACTAGACAGCAGCATAATCTGCCACAAATATTTTTCAATGAGATATAACAGTTTGTAGCTCTGTCAGAGAGTGAGTAAAATGTTACTCTCACTCCAATTTTTAACTGAGAGCTACTGCCTCTTAATCTTTAAAGAGCGTCGACATTTTCATGAAGGAAGCGAACAGCTGCAGCGCGAATCGCCTCCTCATTGCCCTTGTGAAGGCCGATGCAGATAATTCAGAAAGTAGGGATCGAGAATAGTTGTAGTTGCTACGTAAATTTCATCACCCTTGTCTGTAATCATATATGTGATAAGTAAATGAGACACCGAAGTTCAATTTTCAGACATTTTAATTGGAATACCACCAATAAGTGAATCTTGAAAGGTTCTTCTATATGCATATATGTTTCGTGACTGTTCTTTCGAAAGAACAGACACCACATAAATATACATAATTAAGGAAAAGACGTGAACAACTCCAGCCTTCATTGCAAATGCACACTACGCCTGAACTCTCGAGGTAATCGGCAAAGTGCAACGAGCAGTGAGTGCAAATTGGAAACGGCAACTACGTGAGCAGTGTGAGGAATTTTGAGTCTTGTGGGTGACGAGAAGGGAAGGGAGTGGTAGCCCGCGCACCTGCGATGATCGTTGTTTTCCCGCTCGTGCAGTGGTTACCGTAACTGCTCAGAGAGCAGTAAGAATGGGCCCGAATTCCGGCTGGGCACAACTGTTCAACTTCCCAATGTGTGCACTCAGTGGCCACAAGCAGCTTGTGTCGGATTATTTCTTTTAATCTAGATTCTTCTCTGTCATTCCAGGAAGCAGTACAACTATCACCAGACATGATCAACAGTGTTGTTATTTCACTACCAGGAAGATCATTTGTCTACAGGCAATGTCTTTCTTGAGTGGTCCAACACCTTAGGAGAACATCTTGTGCACACATTATGCATGGTTTAATTACCTCTCCTACGACGTGAGGTCGAGCATTGATGTATTTATAGTGAGGGAGACGAATGGAATGTTGCACAGATATATAAAGAAAATAACAGTAATCCACTGAGTTACAGATCCACTGTCTTGATATCGACATGTAGCAGGACGTTTGAACAAATATTTTTCCAGCGTTATGAAATATCTAGAAAAATTAACATCAAACCGGCAAAGGTTTCTAAATCTTTACTCTTGTGAGACTTTGACGATACTATATTTTCATGATCTAGTGAGTACTATCAAACTAATTTCAAATTTATAGAGTGCCAAGACGATTTTTGGTATCTTCAACGCCGCAATGGACTGGCCACGCCCATTCAGGTGATATGCTCCGATGCGCGAGGCAGCTCCTCGTCGAGGGTTCTAATCCCCCCTCGGTAGTTCATAAGTAGTTTGTAAGTTTAGGGACTGATTACCACGCAGTTAAATCCCTTAAGCTCAATATGCATTTGGCTCTGAACATAAGTACTCAGAGTTTCGTCAGCATTGTACATATCGATAAGCAAAACAAATTTGAAGGTTATACATATAACGAAATTCCTGGGGATGCAATTAAAAACAATGTTAACTGTGAATAACACATGTTTTGGCGAAGGTGATACAAACGGTCTGTTATTGACATTAGGAAATTTACACGTCTTCTAATGAGACTGACAACTCTACAATTGTTCCCCCTCTTATGCAGTATTGCTGAGTAGTGTGCGATTATTACCTGATGGAATAGAGGGAGGACGTCGAGAAAGTTGAAAGAATATATCAGATTATAAGTAGCACATACGCTATTTGGCACTTGTTTTTATTATTATTATTATTATTATTATTAGTAGTAGTAGTATTTCGAGCTTAGTATAAGCATGGAACAGTCGAGAAACTGAAGCGATTATATGAACCCATTACGAAACCACTGTGAATAACAGAACAATCCTGTAAATGAAGAGCCCCAGCAGAAGGTAATTTCCGTTGTTTAGCACTTATTGTTTACAGACACATTGTTAAAAAATGTTCAAATGTTTGTTAAGCTTATGGGACTTAACTACGGGGTCATCAGGCCCTAAACTTACAAACTACTTATGTACTACTTACGAACTAGGATGGCACAAATATCCATGCTTGTGGGGGGATTCGAACCCTCAACCGTAGTGGCCGTGCAGACCGTGACTGGAGCGCCTCAGTTCCCTCGGCCACCGAGGCCGGCCAGACACATTGAAAACACATTATAAGTACACAAAACGTGAATGATATACTACATGTATAAATTTGTGTTGTTGCCACCAGAACTGTTTAATTTTACAACATGCTTACATTTCTAAAGCAACTACACATTTTATTACGTCTAGATCTAATGCAGAGCGCTGAAAAAGAATAATTTTCTGTGTCATATGATTGCTATCTATGTGAAACATTATGTGGTACTACGTTTATCATGATTCTATTTTTTCACTTCGTCAAATATTTGAATGAAGTGTCAAAGCCGCGGTGGAGTAGCCGAGCGGTCTAAAGTACCTCGCTGAGGAGCGCGCGGGTGCTCAAAAATGTTCAAATGTTTGTAAAGCTTATGGGACTTAACTACGGGGTCATCAGTCCCTAAACTTACAAACTACTTATGAACTACTTACGAACTAAGACGGCACAAATATCCATGCCCGAGGAGGGATTCGAACCCTCGACCGTAGTGGCCGTGCTGACCGTGACTGGAGCGCCTCAGTCACCTCGGCCACCGCGGCCGGCCGCGCGGGTGCTCGCCGTGCAGGTTCGAGTCCTCCCTGGGCATGGGTGTGTGTGTTTGTCCGTAGCTTAGTTTATCTAGGTTTAAGTAGTTTGTAAGCTACGGACTGATGGCCACGCAGTTTGGTCCGATAGATTTACAGACATTTGAACATTTTTGAAGTGTCAAAAGATAACGTGGCTGCTCATTTTATAGCAAAATAGCTCTAGGTGTGGTAGTTTATAATACACGTTAGGGTAGGTTTGCAGAAACTTTTCACACTTCAAGGCTTGAGTCTCGCTGTATTATCCGTGGCTGGCGAGCTACGGGCAGGCCGGTAAACCACAGCTGGTGCCAAGGCGAGGCTTGGCGGAAACCAGCCAGCTGGCGGTCGCGGTGGCAGGCAACAGCCCCCAGCACGGCACAAAGCGGGGCTCTGGCGTAAATACAGAATGTTTACTTCATGGCTTCATAGTGAGAGCGGAAAGCAGAAATACAAATCAGGCTGTCTCAATGTGAGCAATTAACTCGAGATAGAGTCGTCGCATTTACTGAAGAGAAGTTGGTCCGATAGCGTTATAGATTATATGCTGAGATGCATAACGGAAGAAACAAATAATGAGGGATTCTGAATAAATTATTAGTCCTTCAAATGTTTTTTAATCTCATCTCTATTTTCATATTTCGTGAGAGACTGTAGAAGATCTCTTGGCAACAGAAATAAAATATGTGTTTCTTTTTCCTTTGAGCTACCTTTTGAAGTTTTTTAATATACAGTTCCTTTATTATCCTATTTTTATTATAAATTTATATACCTAGTGACAGTTTTCCGTGTCAATATGTCAAAGACATTGAGTGAAGGGAAAAGTATTGAATTAAAGTAAGTATGGAAGTCTGGGTTCGATTCCCGCCCATGACACAATTTTTACTTCAACAGTTTTCCGTATCAATATGTCAAAGACATTGAGTGAAGGAAGAATCATTTAATTAAAGTAAGTATGGAGTTCTGGGTTCGATTCCTCCCTGTGGTACAAATTTTAATTCAATGCTTCCCCTTTCACTCAATATCCTATTTTTTATTACATTTATACCCAGTCTCCATGCAAACAGAGTAATCCGTTTAGATGGACTCTGTCAAAGTAATTTTTGTTATTTCAGATACGTCTCTCTCCTCCCCTCCACCCATTAATACACCCTCTGTCCTTCACAAAATACGCAAACGGTCTTGCGTTTATTAATAGTTAATTTCTCTTCTCTTCTCTCACTCTCACTCGCTGTCGCCGCTCTTGCATCATAAGCTCAGTTACCCTTCTGGTCTGTTCCCTCACAATACAGTGATAAAATCTATTGGTTTCCGTTGACAGCATGCACTCTCTTTTAATTTATGCTTTCGTTACTGTATATCAGTCCTCTCTATGAGACCGTGTCCTTTCATACACCCTTACCTATAATAAATTCTTCGTTCTGTGAAATACAGAGATCTGGTGTTTCGATTGACCTCCTCTGCTTTCATCCCAACAGACTATATCGTTACACATGATATATATTTCCCGTTTTAGAAACCGGTTTCTAATGCGTAAACGACGCTCCTTGTTACTTTTAAGATGCGTAATATTTTATTTATTACGGTAAGAGCTATGTTACATTCTTGAGCGCCGCGCAGAGTAGCTGCGCGGTTTAAGGCATCGTGTCTTGAATGGGGCTTCTGCTCGCGTCGGTGGTTCGAGTCCTTCCTCGGTCTTGGGTGTCTGTGTTTCCTTATGTTAAGATAGTTTATGTAGTGTGCAGACTGATGACGATAGCAGCTAAGTCCAATAAGATTTCACACACATTTTTCATACAAACTTGAGCGAAACGAGACTATAGTTAAATAAACATACAGCAACATGTCATACAAAATCACCACAGAACATGCTAAAACGTAGTATATTATCATACGCAATTCTACATAATTCTACATACTGTATATAACTTTTTTGTTATAGTCCTAATGGTCAAATCACCTGAAGTCAATAGTCCCTACCTAGCCTTACATGCTACTTTAATTAATTTACGCTAAGGAATACACGCATACACACACACACACACACACACGCACACACACACAACTACACATGCCCGAGGAAGGAGTCGAACCTCTGGCTAGGGCGACCGCAACTCCGCAATAAGACGCCTCAGACCGCGAGGCCAAGAAATTACTGTTACGTATACAGATACCGCCGAACTATTTTACTTCTCGTACCATGTGTACTGCACTCCATTTTGACGAAAAACATTATACTACCACATCTGAAAATCGTTAGTTGATCGGGCTGATCCCATCTTGTAATGGCTAAGATATGGTTAGATTCCTGCTGGGGAAACAGTTTTTAACAATCGCAAACATCCCCCTCTCCACCTCCAATAGCGGCAAGTAAGGAATTTAGCACTGTGGCGTCTTTCAAATCACACACATGTCCATTCGCTACTGACAAAGTTGGATTAGTTTTCGTTGTTTCTTCAAAATGCCAAACCCCTCCAGGTCTCTACGAACGGCGCGATCCTAATTACTAGTAAACGAGATTGGTAGAGTTGTTACCTAGTCATTTGAGGACAACGCTGACGATAGGCGCGGGGTTGGAGTCCCAGGCAGCACAACATTATTTATTGCGCTACTTCAAAATTTTTGTAAATGTTTATAAATCTATCGCACTCAACTGCTTGGTTATTAGTCCGTAGCTTACAAACTACTTAAACTAAGGTAAACTAACCTAAGGACAACACAAACAAAAAATGTTCAAATGTTTGTGAAGCTTATGGGACTTAACTACGGGGTCATAAGTCCCTAAACTTACAAACTACTTATGAACTACTTACGAACTAGGACGGCACAAATATCCATACCCGAGGGAGGATTCGAACCCCCGACCGTAGTAGCCGTGCAGACCGTGACTGGAGCGCCTCAGTCCCTTCGGCCACCGCGGCCGGCGACAACACAAACACCCATGCTCTTAGGGGGGACTCCAACCCCCGACGGCGAACAGCCGCGCGCACCGCAGCAAGGCGCTCCAGTGCGCACGGCTAATCCGCCGCGGCTTGCGCTACTTGTAGCCGAACACATGCACATCCCGCTAATGGTGAGAACAGTAACTATTTCATCTCTTTGCGTATATATAATAAATAGCAAATAGAGCCGGGGTTGGGTCCTTGCCGGAAAAGAAGTCACTTGTATCGTAATTTCAAGTTCAAATATAGCGATATCTGTGAACTTATTTAATAGATGACGTGTGATCGTGCATCATTAACGATTCATATAGGTACTGCGTTCTATTCCACGATTTTATGACGTTTGACACCTGTGAGTTGCACTGTATTATATAGCTTTAGTGGTTACCTCTCAGAAACAATTTGAACTTCATGCCATTCCTGGTGCCATGCTAAAGTTAACCGGGTTCGGACATTGGCCTTGCAAACCGATACCAATGAAAACGTTAATGTCTTACGTCTCTTCATGTCTAATCTAGTCTTGATCAGAAACACAAGCTTTTTTTGGTCAACAGTGCGTTCAAATTCAGAGCACGAACGAAAACGCATTGTATCATTGAATGAGTTTGATAAAGTACCCGATTTGTCACTTATTGTAATTAAATTGAATTTACGTTGCTCTCTCGACTCTAATAACTTGTATTCTAATGCTTTTTGTATGACGGTATTGAATTACATATGGAGCGACTGCCATAAAGAGCAATGTTCTCTACTGCTTCTTTGGTACCGATTGTGAATAGTCGAACGACTGTACTCTACAGGGGTTTCGAATGTGGAGTACCCGCAACAAAGCTACGTTAGTTGGGTTGCATTCAGCACTGATCCATTTTTTTTGCTGTCAAGTGTACATCGTTTCTCGAAAGTGTCAGCAGCCTTATTTTGAGTTCGGTACTCCCAACAATCAGCTGTATTTGCAACTAAAGAATATGGCCTGGTAGTTTAACAAGTTGCGTTTACATTTATTTTTGTACGACGTTACCAACAGAAAATTTTCGAAGAATGGTAGACATTTCAGAGACTAACTTTTTACAGTAAGATTACGTTAATTTCAATTCATTGAATGTTAGAAGCAGAAACTATTGCATGGGCCAGGCCAAGGAAATACAGTTCCACACTGGAGCTCTATACATAATCTACCCATTCAGTAGAATATGTAATGAATTTCGTGGTTTGTCCTATGTTTAATTATGTAATAGTCAATATTACACTGGACTTTCTCATGAATCAGATTACGGTACTCTGAATCAAAATACAACGAAACTGCAATGAGCGAATGCCCTTATTCGGAATTTACCTTGCCGTTTCAGCTTGAATTTAGCCTTACTTCATTCACTTTCTACATACATTTTGTTTCAAGATTTGAAGCACAAATATGAGTGCTTCGTGTCGGAAACAAATTCTTTCTTACTGCAACAACTCATTTCTTCGTCAGCAGCTTTGTTTTCGATAAGATATTACAGCACAGCTATCATACACTTGGGCAACATTATATGACAGTGATAATGACTCTTACAAACCTGCTGCCAGTACCTGTGAAAGCAAGTAAACGGCCGGCACCAGAGAAATGGGCTGAAAATTCTGAGGACTACCATCACAATGCTCGAAATCGATAAATACATATTATTTCGTGTGATATTGGCCGTCATTCAACCAAAAAAAGTTTTATGTCAATTTTCATAAGTATTTTGTAAGTTATTTTCCTTCCAGAGTAATTGTGTTTCCCTAGAGCTCTATCGATGATCCGAAGTTACTTCCTGCTTCACCTGTGTATTACACCTAGCTAATTGAATTAATTGTTGAATTCCTACTTTGAGTCGCTGACACTATAAACATAGTGCAACACAAAAACTAACGAATTTAATGTAGTCTGTTCTAATTTATTCGCGTTGAGAGGAAAAGCAGTAATCCTCGTTAAATAAGATTGTTATATGCAACTGAAATATTTATTTTAAAAATTTAGGAAATTGCAAAAACGTTAAGTTAACTTTATACATAACATTTCAGAAATCGTGTTGTCTACGTTTTGATAGGCAGATACAACACGTAAATCTTATGCAAAATTGCACACCCCGTTTTCATTGTATGACCTCTATAATGACTGATGGTTAATAGAAACTTTCCCCCTAACCAGCAGAGACGACAGAGAGTTCAGGGGAACAATCTATTGGAACTGAAGAGTCATGTCTTGTTGCTGTTCCATAAGGGCATGTTTCATCATAAATAGTCGAGTAGAGAGCAGGACTGCTTTGTACTTAGCATTACTGAGATAGGTAGAACGATCGATGAATTATATCAGAAATATTAAACTGAAGAAGAGGTACTGAATTGAAATTCGTTCAATGACCACGATTTGGAATCCATGACCTCATACTTACTGGGTAGGCGCTATATATCAGCCACAATCACTTAATAAATACGCTGACTGCAAGGTCTGTCTTAAGGCACGTCTCCCACCACAACACGAAGCAGTTCTGCCTAATGTTCCCCTATTGATAGTATTTGATTTTTACTTATACGAGGTACGTCCACAAAGTAAGTTCCTTTTGGTTATATAAAAGAAAGGCGTACAGATAAAGAAATTAGATTTATTGTACAAAAATCTAAAACTGTTAAACCACTTTTCTACATAGCTTCGGAAATTGTTTTAGGCACTTGTCATAGCGTGGCACAACATTTTGGACGGCTTCTTCATGTCATAGAAGGTTGCAGCCTGTGTATTCAACCATCGTAAAAAAATAATTATTATAATAAAAATTTAAAAAAATGACAATAAACGTCGGCGCTTATTCTGTCTGCATTGGTCTCGCGGTAAACATGTGCATTGATTGTTTGGCCTCGTAGTAAGAAATCAATCAGCAAAACGCCTTTTCTGTCCCAAGAAACAAGCACATGACTTTTCGAGGTGTCAAGATTTGTTTAGGCTTAACCTTCGTTGGGTATGAAGTGTGCCTCCATTCCACTGATTGCCGTTTTGTTCCAGGGGTGTCGTACTATAAACCAAGTTTCATCCCCCATGACTGACTGAGAAGGAAAACCATCAGCTTCTTCATTGTAGCGTGTCAAAATCTGAAGTGCTCTGCCCATCCGTTATTTTTTGTGTTGTTCAGTAAGAATTTTGGGTACCCAACGTGAGCAAAGTTTTCGAAATTACAGTTTTTCACTAACAATTTCATCAATTACTGAGATTTGCGGAACTTCCATAGCAAGGGCACTAAGTGTAAACTTACGGAGGTGCTCAATCTTCTCTTCAGTTGAGTGAACCAGTTCATCAGTAACCACAGACGGCTGTCCGTTCTTCATCGTGCACTTGATCGCGTCCTTCATTGACCAGTCTGACCCATCTTCTAACCATGACTCATAGCATTTTGTCCGTAAACCTCGCAGATTGGCCGATGAATTTCCTTTGGTTTCACTTTCTTTGCATTTAAAAAACGAATCACAGATCTGATTTTACACGCGGCGGCGTTTTCGATTACGGCTGAGATTATTAAACAGCACTACAAAGCACACGTCGGCAGCAGAGATCTGAAAGTGACGTACATGTCTTCTCCTTGAGTGATAGTAACTGCCGCACAATCTCGGCACTGCGATCGTAGCGCTGCTGCGGATAGAAATAAAAACGGAATTTACTTAGTGGACGACCCACGTATCAATGAATTATGTTAATATCAGTGCAGTAGTTATAAGGTTCTCTTATGCTGAAATTGCTTACAGTATCGTGTAGCAAAAACAAAGATGTTAACTGTCGTAATACGTAGTAACATCATAATTTATAATGAAATACATATTGCCAGACATAATGTGAAAACTAGTCTCTGTCTGGTGAATGAACTGATTAACATTCCTGAAATCTAGACAGATAATTACTGATTACTTAGTAGAGTTTGTATATGATAAGGAAGGTGAAGGTGCAGGAAAGAATACACATTGATGTTCAGAACCATTTATTCAACTATAGTTCCATTATGGTTGTCAAATGGAGTTTGCGTTGATTCATTTTCAGCATCCGTGAAGTACATGATTCCGACGAGCTTCTGTGGTCCTGTGGTCCGTAGCGCAGATGGTATGTTTTCTGAAATCATAGATTATCGTTTTAGTCTGTTGGAGTTTACTGTCGTTGAAAATATACTGTAAGCATCAACAAATACAACACTAACACTTCAAAGTAACACTGAACGATAATTACCGTAATTACAGGGAATGAATATTTTAAAATTACATGAAAACATACATTTTGCTATACCTGCGTAAAAATCGTGTTCCGATATAAAACGTGATGTATGTCTGACTAGAAAATATTGTAAAAGTTTCTCAAATGTTTTGTTTGCCTATTGACCTTCTCATAAATCTTGAACAACAGTCAATTACAAAAGAAAATTGTGTATTTCCATGCATGGCGATGTTTTAGTGTACTGGAATGAAGTAGTCTGCACGTTATCTAAGGTTCATATGTATTGTATAGCAATAGTTTCATTTCGAAAATATGTATCATTTCCAATATATATTATCTTTCACATGGACTGGCATTGTGTTAGTTATTTTTATATAAAAATGGCTTTATGTAACGTAAATTTTCTTCATATCTCCTGCCCGCCATCAACCCCCTCCACCTGTATCACTACCTTTCACTCTCTCTCTCTCTCTCTCTCTCTCTCTCTCTCTCTCTCTCTCTCTCACACACACACACACACACAAACACACACACATCTATATCTACGTGGGGGATACTCTGCGACACTCTCGAATAGCGCGCGGGAAGAATGAACATCTGAATCTCTCCGTTCGAGCTCTGATTTCTCGTATGTTATTCTGATGATAGGTGGGAGTCAACAATATATTTTCGGATTCGGTGGATAATTTTCATGATTGGAGTTTCGTAAGTAGACCACGCAACAGCGATAACCGCCGTTATTGTATTGATTCCCATTCACAGATCCTGTATCATTTCCGTGACGCTGTCCCCCCTGTATCGTGACAATACAAACGAGCTACCCTTCTTTGGACTCTTTCGACGGTTTCCGTCAAACCCACTTGATAAGGATCCCACAATGGGCAGCAATACTCCAAATGAGGACAGACAAGCGTAGTGTATGCAGTCTCTTTAATAGTTCTTTTGCATCTTTTAACTTTCAAGCGTTCTGGCAATAAAACGCAGACGCTGCTTCGTGTTTCCTACGACATTATCTTCATGTTCTTTCCAGTGTAAATCCGAGGTAATACTAATTCCTAGGTATTTAGTGGAGTTTACGGTCTTGATATTTGATTGATTCATCTTATAAACAAAGTTTAACGGATTTCTAGAAACAACCTAATAGAGCTGCTCCGATTTTCTCTCAAATCGTTTATGTAGATAAGGAACAGCAGAGGACCAATAACTCTACCCTGTGGAACACCCGATATCACCTCTTTTTAGTCGATACCTTGCCATATGTTACTACAGTTGTGTCCTCTCTGATAGGAAATCCCCTATCCAATAGCAAATTTGGAGAGATATACCATAACCACGCAATTCGATTAAAAGCCGTTTGTGAGGTACGGTGTCAAAAGCCTTCTGGAAATCTAGAAATACGGAATCAATTTGAGATCTCTTGTCGATGGCACTCATCACTTTGTGTGGAAGAGCTAGTTGTGTTTCACATGAACGATTTTTTCTAAATCCCTGTTGACCTTAGGTCAATAGATCATTCTGTTCGAGATAATTCATAATATTTAAATACAGAATATGTTCGTAAACCCTGCTGCAAATTGAGGTCAATGAAATAGGCCTGTAGATTAGTGGGTTATTCCTACCGCCTTTCTTGAATATTGGTGTGACCTGTGGAACTTTACAGTCTTTTGGTACAGATCCTTCCTTGAGCGAGCGGTTGTATATGGCTGTTAAGTAAGGAGCTATCGCATCAGCATAATCACATATAAATCTAGTGGGTATACAGTCCGGTCTAGAAGACTTTTTCTTCTTAAGTGATTTCAGTTGCATCACTACTCCGATGATATCTACTTCTACGTTACTCATTCTGGCTTCTGTTCGTAATTCGAAATCTGGAATATTGGTTTCTTGAATGAGTTTCGAAAAGCTAAGTTTAGTAACTCTGCTTTATTAGCGCTGTCATCGGCAGGATCGCCATTATATCACGTAGTGAGGGTGTTGTTTGTGCTTTGCCTCTAGTATGACAAATGGCCAAAATCTCTTTGGGTTCTCAGACAAATTTAGAGAAAGAGTTTCGTTGTGGAAATTATTGTAAGCATCTTGCATTGAAGTTTTCGCTAAATTTAGAGCTTCTGTGTAGGACCGCCAATCCTGGGGATTTTGTGTTCGTTCAAATTTTGCATATCTTTTTCGTTGGTAAACAGATTTGTTTGTGACATCATTAGATGGACGTCTATAGGGTTGAAGACACTGTTGGTTAAACAGTGTTCACTTCCAGAATGAAACTTTCACTCTGCAGCGGAGTGTGCGCTGATATGAAACTACCTGGCAGATTAAAATTGTGTGCCGGAACCGGGACTCGAACCTGGGACCTTTGCCTTTCGCGGGCAAGCGCACTACCGACTGTGCTATCCCGACACGACTCACGATGCCGCCTCACAACTTTACTTCTGCCAGTAACTCGCCTCCTACTTTCCAAACTTCACAGAAGTTCTCTTGCAAACACGCAAGACTAGCACTCCTGGAAGAAAGGATATGGTGGAGACATGGCTTAGCCACAGCCTAAGGGATGTTTCCAGAATGAAACTTTCACTCTGCAGCGGAGTGTGCGCTGATATGAAACTACCTGGCAGATTAAAATTGTGTGCCGGAACCGGGACTCGAGCCTGGGACCTTTGCCTTTCGCGGGCAAGCGCACTACCGACTGTGCTATCCCGACACGACTCACGATGCCGCCTCACAACTTTACTTCTGCCAGTAACTCGCCTCCTACTTTCCAAACTTCACAGAAGTTCTCTTGCAGACACGCAAGACTAGCACTCCTGGAAGAAAGGATATGGTGGAGACATGGCTTAGCCACAGCCTAAGGGATGTTTCCAGAATGAAACTTTCACTCTGCAGCGGAGTGTGCGCTGATATGAAACTACCTGGCAGATTAAAATTGTGTGCCGGAACTCTTTTCTTCCAGGAGTGCTAGTCTTGCGTGTTTGCAAGAGAACTTCTGTGAAGTTTGGAAAGTAGGAGGCGAGTTACTGGCAGAAGTAAAGTTGTGAGGCGGCATCTTGAGTCGTGTCGGGATAGCACAGTCGGTAGTGCGCTTGCCCGCGAAAGGCAAAGGTCCCAGGCTCGAGTCCCGGTTCCGGCACACAATTTTAATCTGCCAGGTAGTTTCATATCAGCGCACACTCCGCTGCAGAGTGAATGTTTCATTCTGGAAACATCCCTTAGGCTGTGTCTAAGCCATGTCTCCACCATATCCTTTCTTCCAGGAGTGCTAGTCTTGCGTGTTTGCAAGAGAACTTCTGTGAAGTTTGGAAAGTAGGAGGCGAGTTACTGGCAGAAGTAAAGTTGTGAGGCGGCATCGTGAGTCGTGTCGGGATAGCACAGTCGGTAGTGCGCTTGCCCGCGAAAGGCAAAGGTCCCAGGTTCGAGTCCCGGTTTCGGCACACAATTTTAATCTGCCAGGTAGTTTCAGTGTTCACTTCGTAAAATGCGTTATTTGATTGAACGTGGGGTGCGTATGTCCCCTGAATTTGAAGTAAGAATGGGCTGTAACGTTAGGTTCCCGTCATAGCTGGTTAAAAAACTTAACAAAAACCAGAAGCTGATTGCCGTCGAAAGTCTGTATTTTGACGTATCAAAAGGACTAAGATTTTAGGGACCATTAGGTGCGCATTGGACATAAGTGTTATTGTCCCCCGACGGAGTGGCCAAGCGCATTGAGGATCTATCTTCTGATGCGCGAGGCCGTTCCCCGTCGGGGGTTCGAATCCCACCCCCCTCTGGCATGGATGTTTGTGCTGTCTTTAGTATAAGGTAGTTCACAAGTAGGGACGGATGACCCCGCAGTTAAGTACCATATGCTTAGCAAACATTTGAACATTTTTTTTGTTTTTGTCATTAATTGTTACTCCTGCATCTACATCTACATAGATACTCTGAAAATCACATTTAAGTGCCTGGAAGAAGGTTCATTAAGCACTTTCATAACCTTTCTCTATCGTTCCATTCTCTTATAGCATGCGGGAAGAAAGAACACCTAAATCTTTCCGTTTTCGATGTTATTTCTCTTGTTTTATTGGGATGGTCATGTATCCCCATGTAGGAGGGTGCTAGCAAAATATGTTCACATTCAGAAGTAAAAGTCGGTGATTGCTATTTCGCAAATAGATTTCGCCGCAACAAATAACGTGTTTCTTTTAATGATTTCCACCTCAAATCGTGCAACATTTCCGTGACGCTTTCCCCCCTGTAACGTGATAAAACAAAACTAGCTGCCCTTCTCTAAACCTTCTTAATGTCTTCAGTAAGTACCACCAGGTGAGGGTCCCACACTGGGCAACAGTACTCCAGGAGGTGACGCACAAGTGTGGAGCTGTTGCCTCTTTGAAGCGTTCTGCCAATGAAACGTAACCTTTGGTTCGAATACCTCACAATATTTTCATGTGGTCTCTCCAGCCTAAGTTGTTCGTATTTGTAACTCCTAGGTATTTGGTAGAATTTACGAGTTTAAGGTTTGACTGATTTATCGTGTAATTGAAGTTCAACGGATTTATTTTAGTGGTTATGTGTGTTACTTCACACTTTTCATTATTTAGTGTTAATTGTCAATTGTCGAGCCATATAGAAATATTGTATAACCGATAATCGAAAGCATCATTCGCGAACAGTCTAAGGGAGATATTCAGATTATCTCCTAAATCGTTTATAAACACATCGCTGATGGGGGTTGTATATGCTTGCTAAGTACGGAGATATAGTATCAGCATACTCTGACAGGACTCTAGTTGGTATGCTATGTGGCCCGGGAGATTTGTTTTTGTTTAGTGACTTACGTTGTTTCACTACTCTAGGAACATCTACTTCTAAATTTCGCATGATGGCAGCTGTTCATGGTTTGAAAAACCACAAAAGATATTTTAGTGAACAAATAGTATCGTTTAATAAATTCATAAGTGCAATAGTCCTGAATAAGCATTGCCGTCCTTTAAGACTGTGTCACTATGCAAGATCTCCCATACTGGTCACCATATCAGTGTGCTGTGGTAATGAAGGAAAATTGATGGACTTCAAAAATGTGTCCACGTTGCACGTATAACGCAGCATCGCGGCTTCACTGGTTATAGTTGGTTTAAGTAGTTGTCGTGTACGTCGTAACAAGACTTTCCACCTCATTTACTAAGGAGGATACCTGAAGATGCACATTGTACGGCGTGAAACTGGTAGTGACCTAATGAAGGCATAAAAGACAGCTCATAAGGATACTGAAAAGTCATTGAAAGGAATCGTGGCATAATTGTCTGTGTTACCATCTGGAATTCTTAACAATAACTGTTGTCGAACGTGTGGCATGTGGTTTCAGAAATAATCAAATTATTGGACAAAGAATGGACGACTTGAGAGAAAGTGTCTATTACACTAGGTTCAATATTTTTTGTGCAATTCTTAGTCCAGTAATTCGACAGTGTAATTCCGTTCTAACGAAAAGTCGCCACGTAACGCCAGTAGAAAGAGCAGTATCACTGCAACAGTGGCACCTCTGCTCATTGGCGACCGTGTGAATGTATGAGCGTTGCAAAGTAGAGTTTCTGGCCGGCGTCGTGTAATGGGGCCCTAAGAGGGGGAAATCGGCCTGCGAAGGTAACACAGCGCCAGGTCAGATCGTGTAATACAATCTACGTAAGCAGAGGAACCCAGATCGCTAGTTTCATATTGCTTTACTTAGACCGGTTTCGGCAATTCTAAGTTGCCATCTTCAAGTCTCTTAACATTTGAAACTAGCGATCTGGGTTCCTCTGCTTATTTAGATTCTATTAGAAGATATTAGATCGCATCCCTGGCTTGAATGATGTCAAGCATATATCACATGAGATCAATGAACTGTAGTGACTACAAGATGTACACATTGGCTACATATGAGCACTTGGTTTATGAATGCAGTATTTCTTCCTTAAAGCAAACCACCATTCTTTAAGCCTAAATAACTTTAATATTGTATGTAAAACTCTTCTGGGTGTTGGACCGCATCGTCAAAATATCAAACACTTCACCGACGTTTCGGCCACTATTGCAAGTGGCCATCTTCTGGGTGTTACATTTAATGTAAATGTAACACCCAGAAGATGGCCACTTGCAATAGTGGCCGAAACGTCGGTGAAGTGTTTGATATTTTGACGATGCGGTCCAACACCCAGAAGAGTTTTACATACAATGACAACGGCCGCGGAAGCCTTCGTTTACATTTAACTTTAATATTCATAGAATATATGACTTCAACTGCTATTGGGCAAAGCTGAAAATGTGTACCCAGCCGGGATTCGAACCCGGGTCTCCTGCTTTCTAGGCAGTTGCGCTGACCCCTACACCACTGGGGACACAGCGATCACCGCACCTGCAAGGACTACCCATGCACGCCTCCCGTCAGATACAAATTCCCAGCTTCGCCCTGCCCATAGTACTCAAACTCGTAGTGTAACTAATTCCCGTAAGAGTAAGGGCTTCAAACTTGCCCACCCCTCCCCACTAACGATAGGATCATTGCCCGTCACCGGCATATTATATATATACATGTGGCGTCTGTTCGGAAAGAACAGACCTCACATTCTGATCCAGCAGCTGTTATTATTCATAGAATATATGACTTCAACTGCTATTGGGCAAAGCTGAAAATGTGTACCCAGCCGGGATTCGAACCCGGGTCTCCTGCTTTCTAGGCAGTTGCGCTGACCCCTACACCACTGGGGACACAGCGATCACCGCACCTGCAAGGACTACCCATGCACGCCTCCCGTCAGATAGAAATTCCCAGCTTCGCCCTGCCCATAGTACTCAAACTCGTAGTGTAACTAATTCCCGTAAGAGTAAGGGCTTCAAACTTGCCCACCCCTCCCCACTAACGATAGGATCATTGCCCGTCACCGGCATATTATATATATACATGTGGCGTCTGTTCGGAAAGAACAGACCTCACATTCTGATCCAGCAGCTGTTATTATTTAATATTCATAGAATATATGACTTCAACTGCTATTGGGCAAAGCTGAAAATGTGTACCCAGCCGGGATTCGAACCCGGGTCTCCTGCTTTCTAGGCAGTTGCGCTAACGTGACGGGCAATGATCCTATCGTTAGTGGGGAGGGGTGGGCAAGTTTGAAGCCCTTACTCTTACGGGAATTAGTTACACTACGAGTTTGAGTACTATGGGCAGGGCGAAGCTGAGAATTTGTATCTGACGGGAGGCGTGCATGGGTAGTCCTTGCAGGTGCGGTGATCGCTGTGTCCCCAGTGGTGTAGGGGTCAGCGCAACTGCCTAGAAAGCAGGAGACCCGGGTTCGAATCCCGGCTGGGTACACATTTTCAGCTTTGCCCAATAGCAGTTGAAGTCATATATTCTATGAATATTAAATAATAACAGCTGCTGGATCAGAATGTGAGGTCTGTTCTTTCCGAACAGACGCCACATGTATATATAAATAACTCTAGTTGTCCGTTAGGTAGGCATAAGCCTATTTGAAATACTATCTTCTGTTTTCACACACTTAATGGAGGTACAATAAAAGTTTCATTTTTAACGTTAATATCACTGGTACATTCATTTCATCATTCCCCTTCAAAAACGAATAAACGACATTTTACTGTAAAGAAAGAAAATATTTTCGCCAGTACACATGGTACAAGAACAAAAAAGTTTGCAATCCTTTAATATTTTACGAATATTGAATGATGCATCGTACTGTACATTAAAAAATTATTTGCTTTCTCAACTTACCAATTAACACCTTGAATAAAGATGCTTTTAGCGTGCATCTTCCCGAGCGACAAGCCCGACACAACACCGCCTTTAGCGTACTGGCCTGGTACACCCACTGTGTACCTCACGTTTTCCAACACCTTGTCTAGCTCGTTCTTCCCTTCCCAATCAGATACTTTTCCGTGATAGTCATGTTGGTCATCAGGATGTGGTACCGCCACTACAGGCACTACTTTCACATCTACGTCCTTGTGGTCCCAGTTTTGGTGATCAGGTTTTGGCTCATGGTAAGCGCCACCTACTGGGTAATCCGACGGGAACGCGTCACATCCAGGAAACGTGATGGCGATGGCGAGAACTGAAAACAAAAGAATAAAATAAAATAAACAACGATAGAGTCAAGATCACGTATGTGCTCCTGTACACCACGCGAATTTGCGTACGCCTTCATTACTTAGTGTTTTGGGATCGAAAAATGAGAACACGCTACTAAGAATCGCTTAAAATTCTTCACTACAATAAAACAAATTACACTACAGGGATAAAATGATACTCAATGAAACATATCAGATTCATATTCACTGAATGTATGACATTAACTGCGAATGGGCAAAGTTGAAAATGTGAATCCAGCCGAGATTCGAACCCGGGTCTCTTGCTTTCTAGGCAGTTGCGGTGAATCCCACAACACTGGGGACCCAGCGATGACCCCACCTGCACGGAATAGCTGAAGTACGCCTCATGTCAGATACAAATTCTCAACTTGGTAATGATTTCTTTAATTCTTTCTTTTCATGGTTATGTTAAGGTATTTATTTGTAAGTGTTTTTTATCCCTGTTGGTTTATTAATTGATTGTTGAAGATTAATTCATGCTTTAATCTTTTATTGAGTTTTGTTTTTATAATTTAAGTACATTCTTATTATGATTTGAGAATAATTGGTTATTATTTTGATGTTGATTTTTATTCTTTTATACTAATTGTTTTGACTTTTTGGTTTTACTGACTTTTTTGGTATTACTGACGTATTTCTTGTCCGAAATATTTGAAAAAGCGAAGTTCTGGTCTCTGGAAGCCAATAATTATGTCTGTAAAATTTAGTCCGATCGGTTGAATGGTTCGACCTAAAAAGTGGGAACACGTTACAGACAGACAGACATCGTTAAATCGCCGTTATTTTTGCAAATATCTCTTGCACGATGAGAGAGAGAGAGAGAGAGAATTTTCTCCTCTACAAATTCGGTAATTCAATTTTCGTGTCAATTGAATAGTTAAACCGTTATTTTCATTTAAATTTCGAGCTGTCAAAAGACGATCGCAAAGGCCCAGTTTTAGTGTTACTACCGTAACCTAAAGTGGGACAATACTTGGCCGTCATGAGGCGAGCTCCATGAACCCATGGAAACTAACGTGACTGTTCCCCAAAGCTTGCCTTACGTCCATTAGAACGAGTTTCAGATCCTGTTCCCTTGGAACGTCCTACCGGAATGATTCATCAGACAATAACAGATGCGATGCGCTGCCTGACCGTTTCTGTTGCCAGTAACGGTTTGTGAGTTTACATTTTGAACTAGAAAGGACAGGAAAAAAATTTTCAAATGTTGTTAAGCTTATGGGACTTAACTGCGGGGTCATCAGTCCCTAAACTTATGAACTAACTTACACTAAAGACAACACAAACATCCATTCCCGAGGTAGGATTCGAACCTCCGACGGGGAACGGCCTCGCGCGTCGGAGCATAGCGTCTCAATGCGCTGTGCCACTTCGCCGCGGCTAAACGACAGGAATGAATGGGAATGATCGTCACTAAGAAAAGCACGTTACACACTTTCCAGGCTGCGCAGAATGGGCATGGATGTGTGTGTTGTCCTTAGTGTAAGTTTTTTAAGTATGTTGTAAATCTAGGGACTGATGATTTTGCAACTACCGACGCCATTTATATCTGAGCTATAGGCTCCAGTAAGCAGTACAATGACTGTGAACTCACCGAGGGCTGCAAGGCAAGGGAAGGCATTCATGCTGAAGCTTGGCGGGACTGCGCTATCACTGCTTCTCGTCTCCAGCTTTATATAAGGAACAAGACACGACGCAAACAGATGGCCGTGCGAACGAACTGGCGGACAATGTCAAATTCTGAAACGTGCAGCGAAGATAAACATTTCAGGTTTGGGAAAGTGTCACAACTTCAGATACGTTGGCATTCGATTTGAAAGCACGTTTTGTTTGGTTTTACGTACTGTTTTCCATTCGGGTGGAACGGAAACAAGAGATTGTGTTTTGTCAGTTCCATTATTTGAACGGTACCAAGTTCCATTCGTTCAAACTGCTACGAATACGTAAAGTAACCGGAACGAAGGATAATCTACCATCAGAACTGAATGGATAGTCAAACATGGAAATACACTCCTGCTCATTAAAATTGCTACACCACGAATATAACGTCCTACAGACGTGAAATTTAACCGACAGGAAGAAGATGCTGTGATATACAACTGATAAGCTTCTTAGAGCATTCACACAAGATTTGCGCCGGTGGCGACACCTACAACGTGCTGACATGACGAAAGTTTCCAACCGATTTCTCATCCCAAACAGCAGTTGACTGGCGTTGCCTGGTGAAACGTTGTTGTGATGCGTCGTGTAAGGAGGAGAAATGTGTAACATCACGTTCCGAATTTGATAAAGATTGTATTGTAGCCTATCGCGATTGTTGTTTATCGTATTGCGAAATTGCTGCTGGCGTTGGTCGCAATTCAATGACATTTAGCAGAATATGGAATCGGTGGGTTCAGGAGGGCAATACGGAACGCCGTGCTGGACCTCAACGACCTCGAATCACTATCAGTCGATGTGACAGGCATCTTATCCACATGGCTGCAGCCACGTTTCGATCTCTGAGGTGACAGATGGGGACAGTTGCAAGACAACAACCATCTCCACGGACAGTTCGACGACTAAGCGTGTATCTTCATCTCCATACTGGCGTATCACCTGGCATGGTGGTATGGGGCGCCATTGGTTACACGTCTCGGTTACCTCTTGTTTGCATCGACGGCGCTTTGAACAGTGGCCGTTACATTTCAGATGTGTTACGATCCGTGGCTCTACACTTCATTCGATCCCTGTGAAAACCTACATTTAAGCAGGATAATGTTGCAGGTCCTGTACGGTCCTTTCTGGATACGGAAAATGTTCGACTGCTGCCCTGGCCATCACGTTGTCTAGATCTCTCACCAACTGATAACGTCTGGTCAGTGGTGGCCGAGCAACTGGCTCGTCACAACACGCCAGTCACTACTCTTGATGAACTGTGGTATCGTGTTGAAACTGCATGGGCATCTGTACCTATGCACGCCATCCAAGCTCTGTTTGACTCAGTGCTTAGGCGTATCCGGCCAGAGGTGGTTCTTATGGATACTGATTTCTCTGGATCTATGCGCCCAAATTTCGTGTAAACGTAATCACATGTCAGTTCTAGTATAATATGTATGTCCAATCAAGACCCATTTATTATCTGCATTTTTTCTTGGTGCAGCAATTTTAATGGCCAGTAGTGTACTTAAATAAGTAGTGAATCTCCTTATCAACGATAAGGTCAAGAACTTAACACAAATCATGCATGAAAACAGGTGAACGAAACTGTCGTAAAAGACTATAGAATCAGCAAACGGTGTAGCCTTAGCACTTGCAACACGGAGAGAACTGGGATAGCAGAGGTATCGTTATATGTACCCGCTGTGTTGGAAATGCCAAGAATGATATCGGTTGTTACCGTGCGGGTATTGCCGCGTCATTTGAGGCGCTATGTATGGATTGCACAGCCACTCGATCTTCCCTTCCCTTTTGCATAGGTGTGTCCGTTGTCCTTAGGATAATTCAGTCTAAATTGTGTGCAACTCTAGGGCACTCCTATTTTTTCCCTCTAGATAATGAATTTCCCGTCGGTACGTTGACGTGTCTGTATCAAAAATACTGTGTGTGTCGTCCTTTTGTAACAACAAGGAGTGAGGAAAGGTCCTATAATGAATTTCTCTATTCGAAAGGAAATGACTTTCAGATGGGTACTGGAAACCTTTGATAACAAGGCGACAAGTCTACAGAATCATCCACCGAAAAACACGGCTGGCGTGTTATACACGACACTGGTAACAGTATGTGTGTCACGTGTCTAGAACATGTTATCGTCGAAATAGCGTAGGTATGGTGAGTGAGTGAGATATTCCTCCTTACACAACTTTTTTTTTATTAATTTGCTAATTTGGACTGATCATTTTAGGGTCATCGGGCCCTCTCTTACATAGGACCAGTGTTTTACAGGTACAGTACTGTTTACATCTGAGTTACCTAATTAACAACATTGATCTTAATACGGCAAAGATAAATAAAACATTAACAGTGCAATTGAAATGAACTGTATACATGTAAAGAGGATACAGGTAAATAGTCTTGACGAACATTTAGTAGGATTAATACTAGCACTACTACTCAAAATTCTGCTGTGCAGGTGCAACAATGGTATTGTACCAGATAAAAAATACATTTTCGTTTATGCAGAAATTTATTATTATGACTTAACGAGTTGTGATGGATGGAAGTTAGGAAAATTGTGCCTCCCGAGAGAATAGGATTCGGAGAAGATCTGGTAGGAGAAATGTATGTGACGAGTTAACACGAATTAGCTTCATTAGATTGTCCATTAGGTGTCATTTGAAGGTAGCATCGTTATTCAGTTCCCCGTATTATGATGAATGTTATTCCAAAATTAGTTGTTCACATGATTGTGAAAGTGGTAATTTCCAAAAAGTAATAAAAACTCAGTACAGTATTCTGTCATTCCACTTCGAGAGCCACTTTCCTTCGGCTGTTTATACTGTAATTGCCGGAACCAAAATGACGTTACACCAAGAAACTGGACCAAAAATGGAAACAGCGAATATAGGGACAAATCCGAATCAAAAAACGGAATGGTAACAAGAGGGAGATCCCAACATTAATATTCGGCTTGTCCATCGAATAGCGTGTGCACACACTCACTATTCTGTAGCTATTGCTATACGTTATGTGTTGCATATACTGAAATAAGATCGTTCATTGCTTCCATTTTGCTTCATGTTTGATCTGTGTCCAGTTTTTCACAAGTTAGCTTATCAATAAATCGGAGATGGGTATGATGGAGAGCTCCCACTTTAAAAGGGTAATGGAATAGTTGACCAAATTCCTTGGGTAAATAAATAACGTACTCTTAAAAGGTTTCATATAATTGTTTTAAAACAATTAGAAGGAAAACCACGTGTTCACAAATAGACAGTTCTATTCTAGCAGAGTAACATACTGATGGTGATTCATAACGAAACTCCAAGAGGCACCGTGTGATATCACAGCCAATTTAAAAATCAAATAATGAATCATCGTTCAGAGACATATTTTTTCTCAACATATATCAGAGATATTAAACTGAAGGAGAGGAACTGAATTTAAATTTTGTGCCAAGGTCAGGATTCGAACCTAGGAGCTCCTGTTCACTAGCCGGGCACTAAAACGTTTTGTTGCTGATGTTGTTGTTCAGGTAGATTGATGTTTTTCTGTAGTTTGTTCACGTTCGTTCATCGTTGAGTATTTGGCTCAGCTCTTTTATTACAAAGGGCGTTGAGCCCTCTGACCGGGTGCAATGAGCCACTATGCCTCAATGGCTTAATGGATACGGTGTTGCATAGACTGTCTTACGGCACTTCTAAACGCAAACTACATTTCTGTCTCATGTTCCCCTATGTAAATATGTATCAGTGTATCTGTGCGGTGACAGCATCCATCAAGTCATAGTGGTTTAGTATTATCGCGCTGTCCTAGTAAGCAGGAGGTCCCAGGTTCGAATCCTAGCCATGGCTCAAATTTTAAATCAATGCTTCCCCTTCAGTTTAATGTCTCTAATATACATTGAGACAAAATATGTCTCTGGACAGTGATTTCTAATTTGGTATTTATATATATTAACTGTGGCTGAGGTACAAGGCAGGATCATTCCCATTAACGTTCATTGCTGGGGTGTTATTCCGCTATTGGAGAAGCTCGGCAACATAGATACGTATTTATTAATGGGAATATGTGGCAGAATTGAAGTCTGCGTTGTGCAGGGAGACACGCCATAAGACAGTCCGTGCAGTCAGTGTATATGGTGGCTTAATGGTTATAGCGCCCGCCTAGTAAGTAGGAGGTATTGGGTTCGAATATCGGTCTTGGCACAAGTTTTCATTCAATGCCTCTCCTTCAGTGTAACAACCATATGTAATTGGCCGATGTCATCTTGTACAAAGATTACAATAAAATACAGACTCAGGTGAATACTGAGTATTGGCGCTGCAACACACCCCGGCAATGAATCGAAGAGCTTCTGGTTGTGTTGGGTTGGTATAGCAGTCAGTGTTGCTTCCATGTACTGCCAAATCTGATCTGGTGTAACAGCGATTGGTGAATTCTGGGCCAGTCGTCAATGAGACCATTAGAATATAAGGGAGATTGCAAGAATGAGGCCAAAGCACCAATACAATCCGTTGGATGATGAAGAAGTCTTGAACATTGTGTGCCACTTTTGGTTGCACATTGTCCAGTTGCAATGCGGTTGTCAGCATGCTCCATATCTATTGCTTGGTATTTTCAAAGGAGACTAAACTTCTAGGTTATCAGTCCGTCCATAGGTATTCGAGTACAGCAGGCTCAGACATACCAGAGATGTAAGAAGGAGGAAGTTTAACATGCTGTCAATAATGTGGTGATTAAGTTTGGAGCTTTACTTGGAGTGGTTTTGTTCACGATAAGTTTGGTTAGAGTTCGTTGTACACTGAGTTCTTTGTTTGTCAGCACTGATCGGAAACAGATAGTATTGATGTCATTCCATGGCTCAAAGTGCAAGGAAGTTTGTCATTACATCTGTTCTAGTTAATTTCAATCTTGACTGTTGCGGTTGAGAGTTACGCTGCCAAAGCCAAGTCAAACTCTTGTTTATCCATTCAGGTGAAACAAAATATAGCAGAGTCGTCTAGTGGCGTGCAAAGCTCAGAGCTGGGCCGGCCAAACGCTGCACACTGTGTAGAAGTGCGGAAGTGCTGCACAGGTGAGGCAGCGAGTAACAACATCTGTCATTAGACACAAGCACGTAACGAATGTCGATGGTGCCACTTCCTCGTTGATGCAGTACAAGCAAGAGTGCAACACACACAGTCTCGTTTACCCTTGGTAGTCATGCGCTACATGACCGGAAACGGCTGTGACATTCATGCCGTGCAGCAGCACAGCATGTGTGCAGAATTTCTGACCGGCTCTGGCTTAGAGAGAGAGAGAGAGAGAGAGAGACAGAATTTATCTTTATTGCAGATGATGAAGCCACATATTACAGTATTGACCATTAAAATTGGCCTACACCAAGATGAAATGCAGATGATAAATGGCTATGCATTGGACACATATACTATACTAGAACTGACATGCGATTACATTTTCACGCAATTTGGGTGCTTAGATCCTGAGAAATCAGTAGCCAGAACAACCACCTCTGGCCGTAATAACAGCCCAGATACGCCTGGGCATTGAGTCAAACAGAGTGTGCGGATGCAGATGCACAAGCAGCTTCAACACGATACCACATTTCATCAAGTGACTGGCGTATTGTGACGAGCCAGTTGCTCGGCCACCGTTGACAAGACTTTTCAATTGGTGAGACAAATGGAGAATGTGCTGGCCAGGGCACCGACGAACATTTTTCGTATCAAGAAAAGTCCATACAGGACATGCAACATCCGGTCGTGCATTATCCTGCTGAAATGTAGGGTTTCGCAGGGATGGAATGAAGGGTAAAGCCACAGGTCACAACATATCTGAAATGTAACGGCCACAGTTCAAGTGGCCGTCGATGCGAACAAGAGGTGACCGAGACGGGTAACCAATGGCTACCCATAACATAAAGCCGGGTGATACGCCACTATGGCGATGACGAATACACGCTTCCAATGTGCGTTCACCGCGATGTCGCTAAACACGGATGCGACCCTCATGATGCTGTAAACAGAACCTGGATTAATCCGAAAGAATGACGTTTTGACATTCGTGCACCCAGGTTCGTCGTTGCTTACCCCATCGCAGGCGCTCCTGTCTGTGATGCAGCGGCATGGGTAACCGCAGCTATGGTCTCCGAGCTGATAGTCCATGCTGCTGCAAACGTCGTCGAACTGTGTGTTCAGATGGTTGTTGTCTTGCAAACGTCCTCATCCGTTGACTCAGGGATTGAAACGTGGCTGCACGCTCCGTTACACCCATTCGGATAAGATGCTTGTCACCTCGACTGTTAGTGATACGAGGTCGTTGGGATCCAGCATGGTGTTCCGTATTGCCCTCCTGAACCCACCGATTCCATATTCTGCTAACTGTCATTGGATTGCGACCAACGCCAGCAGCAATGTCGCGATACGATATACCGCAGTCACGATAGGCTACAATTTGACCGTTATCAAAATCGTAAACGTTATGGTACGCATTTCTCCTCCTTACACGAGGCATCACAACAACGTTTCACCACGCAACGACGGTCACCTGCTGTTTGTGTATGAGAAATCGGTTGGAAACTTCCCTCATGTCAGCACGTTGCAGGTGTCGCTACGGGCGCAAACCTTGTGTGAATGCTCTGAAAAGCTAATCATTTGCATATCAGAGCATCTTCTTCCTGTTGGTTAAATTTCGCGTCTGTAGGACGTCATCTTCGTGGTGTAGCAATTTTAATGGCCAGGAGTGTATTTAATAGGCTATCAGAGCGGTTGCTAATCTTGAAATATTGTCTGTATTCATTTTCTCGCCAGGGTAGTGATGTGAACTTAGCACCAGCCAAGAGGTAATCGCCTTGTACAAACTACGAGGACGTTGATATTTAACTAGCAAGTTGGATGCAAGTCGATTCCGAGTTACTAGTTATTTCCGAAGTTTCATGATCATAATTAAGTGGATAATCTGCCATTCTATTAATTTAATAAATAGCATTTTCGTCACCCTCCGCTTATTTCTTATAAAATGTTTGCCAAAGTCACATAATTTGCTCGATAGGTTTATGAAGAAGCGGTGTATGTTAAGGCTGCTGAAAATTTGTGAGATTTAATGAAGACAAATTCAGCCTCAAAAACATGAATGATACACAACGAACTGCTTGATAGGATCAGTGAATGCGAATCTTAACGACCAATAACTCAGAAGTTTGATTAGAGTAGTGCAGCATGTTGCTCCCGACTTAGCAGCATCGGAATTAAGGCTGTTGCAGTCACTGTCGAATGTATTGCATGGTGTCTCGATACTTAATAATGTGGTTCTGAAGACTTCACTGGACATTTCTGAGAGTGGACACTTGGTGATTCCTCCCAGCTAAGCACAAAAACTTGTAGATTTTATTACAGAACTTGTTAACAACAACAAAGAATATATTATTGGTTGATTTGTTGTTCTTACTAGTATTGGGACAGTTAGAACAATTCAATGACTCCATGAACTGTGTTCTATTGGTACAGTTGTGATGTTGTGTTTTCCAGTAATTGCTTATAACTTCGTGTAGCCAACAGACAGTATGAAAAGATGTCATTTGTTACAGCTAGCAACCGTATCAACACATAGATATTTTCAGAAATATTAAAGTGAAAATTTGTTTGTCTGATGACTGAACTGATTAACCTGCGGAACGGTTTGTAGTTTCTGCCTGCCTGAAAACGAGACCGATAATAATTAAATATTACTTAATAGGGTTTGTTTGTGATTAGGAAAGTCAAGGTGCAAGAAAGGATAAACAGTGATTCTCGGAGGTATCAGTTCAGTTTATTGCATTCCCATTATGGTTGTCAAATGGAGTTTACTTTATTTCATTTTCAGCATCACTGAAGTAGATGTTCTGGACGAGCTCCTGTGGCATGTAGCGCAGATGGTATGTTTTCTGAAACAATAGTTCATCAGTTTAATCTGTTGAATTTTAATGTTGTTGGTAATATACTGTATGAATTAAGAAATGCATCAGTAACACATGAAACTGACAATGAATCGTAATTACTGGACGCACATTTATACAGAGACTGAAGATTTCATGACAACATAAAAACATATATTTTTTAGTTGCCCGTATAACAAGTGGTTTCTGATATAAAACGTGATGGACGTCTGACTAGAAAATATTGAAAAATTTTTGGAGTTAACATGTTTCTTTCTCTATTGCGTTTTTCATGAATCTTGAACAATAGCCAGTTACCGAAGAAAATTATTTATTGCCCTGTCATTTAAATGGTTTAGTGTGTCCTTAATGATTTGTATTTTGTAGCTATAGTTTTACTTACGAAACTGCAGACCATTCCAAATATGTGTTATGTTTGACATGGACTGATCTCGTGATAAATTTGCGTAATTTAGCTTAGTTAAATACATTTTGGACATATCGCCTGGCCCCATTCTCCCCATCCGTATCGTCCCCCCCCTCTCTCTCTCTCTCTCTCTCTCTCTCTCACACACACACACACATACACAAATGCATTCAGTATAGGCAGTAACCCCTCCACAACCCCAGAAGATAATACAGTTGCACTGCACGTTCATTCTCCCTGGCCCTCTTACAAACTAGATATCCGGAATATGTTTTGTTGTTATTGTTTGTATTTCCTTTATTCGTCTGCTGTAGAAATCTCTTGCTGCAGATAAATCCTTGGCTGGTGTCCTGAGCTGCTCGAATTACCCTAAATTTCCTAATTTTAGCAGAATCATCGACCTTGAATACGAGTTGTTTTTTTCTTTTTTTTTTTTTTTGTTTTTTTTGTCGATCTATGTCATCTATAATGACCACTTTATTGACAAGATGTTAAACTGACTTTATTTTTTATGGATCTAACATCATACAGACTAGGCATAAGACTGTTATCTTTCACATCGACGGATCTCAGATTAATTGTTCTACCTTTCGCCTTATTATATTGACTCCATCTCAAAAAAACTCTCAGCAGTGCGGCAAGGCGCTTTTTTCTTTCCCATCCTTACCAAAACAGTCAAAAACAATTAATGACCACGCTGTCGACGGGACAGTGAACTCCAATCTCTCATCCTCCCTTCCTGAGTGCTGTAAATGTAATTTGGCATATGATTATGATGATGTTATCACGAAAACAGGTATCACGAAGAGAGAGATAGTGTCATGAGGCCACGTTTGGACAGTGATATTATAGTTATCTGTCATATGCAGGAAATTCAAAGACCCATAGTCATTTTGTTTCCGTGTCGTTATTCAATTCGTCGTCATTATGTGATAATAGAAAGCAGTTGCGGATAGACCAAATCCAGTAAGCCGAGGGGTATTAATCTTTCACAAAGTTGCTATTGATGAATGCACTCAAGTGATCGAACTTGTTGCATTAATTTCTTGATGCATAATCCTCAGCTACTGTAGAGTTTTATATGTTGAAAATATTTTCTCCTTTTGGCCGTTCTGAAAGAGTCTCTTTGACGATACAGTATGGCAGAATAAATACTGCTCTTGTTCCTCAGAACTGAATTTTCGCTCAACTGTGAGTCTATATTAAAAGTAACGACAAAAAAAACTTTTTTATAGTGTGATAGGACAAAATGTTTCTAATGGTAAAAAAGACGTTGAAACAATTTGAAAATTGATAGCTGCGTGAAAAGTGCCATTTGTTTTACACCTTAACATAATCGCATAACAGATTTACGCTAATACATCGACATCTACATAGACACTCTGCAAATCACATTTAAGTGCCTGGCAGAGGATTCATTAACCACTATCATGACCTTTCTCTACCGTTCCATTCTCTAATAGCACGGGGGAAGAAAGCACATCTAAATCGTTCCGTTTTCGATCTCTCTTATTTTATTGGGATGATCATGTCTTCCTATGTAAGCGGGTACTAGCAAAATATTTTCCCATTCAGAAGTAAAAGTCGGTGATTGAAATTTCGCGAATAGATCTTGGCGCAACGAATAACGTCGTTCTTTTAATGATTTCCGCCTCAAATCGTACAACATTTCCCCCTTGTAACGTGATAAAACAGAACGAGCTGTCCTTCTCTGAACCTTCTCAGTCAGTCCCACCTGGTGAGGGTCCCACACTGGGCAACAGTATTCCAGGAAAGGACGCACAAGTGTAATGTAGGCAGTCTCTTTGGTGGAGCTGTTGCATCTTCGAAGCGTTCTGCCAGTGAAACGTAAACTTTGATTCCCCTCCTCCATAATAGTTTCCATGTGTTCTCTCCAGTCTAAGTTCTTCGTAATAGTAACTCCTAGGTATTTGGTAGAATTTACGACCTTACGGTTGACTGATTTATCGTTTAATTGATCTTAAGCGGATTTCTTTTAGTGGTCGTGTGCATCACTTCATACTTTTCATTATTTAGTATTAATTCCCAATTTTCGCACCATGTAGAATTTTTCTCTAAATCGTTTTTCTGTTGCTTTTGATCCTGTGTTGACTTCACTAATCGATAAACTACAGCAACATCCGCGAACAGTCTAATATAGGTATTCAAATTGTCTTCTAACTCGTTTATAAAATCAAGGAAGAGTGGGGCAGCTACAATGCTTCCTTGGGGAACACCAGATATCACTTCTGTTTTACTCGATGACTTACCGTCAGTTACTACGAACTGTGTCATTTCTGACAGGAAATGGTGAATCCGATCGCACAATTGGGGCGATATTCCATAAGCACGCAATTTCATTAGAAGCCGCCTGTGAGGTACAGTGTCGAAAGCCTCCCGGAAATCCAGAGATATGGAGTCGATTTGAGATCCCTTGTCGATGGCACTTATCACTTCATGTGAATAAAGGGAAAGCCCCGTTTCGCAAGAGCGGTACTATCTGAATTCGTGTTGACTATTGGTTAATAGGTCGTTCTCTTCGAGGTAGTTCACAATGTTCGAACAAAGTATATGTTCCAAAATCCTACTGGAAATTGACGTCAGTGAGATGGGCCTGTAATTTTGGGGATCACTCCTATTGCCTCTCTTGAATACTGGAGTGGCCTGGGTAACTTTCTAGTCTTTAGGTACGGATCTTTCGCTGAGTGATCTGTTGTATATGATAGCTAAGTAAGGAGCTATTGCATCAGCATACTCTGACAGGAATCTAGTTGGTATACTACAGGGAATAAAGGGAAAGCCCCGTTTCGCAAGAGCTGTACTATCTGAATTCGTGTTGACCATTGGTTAATAGGTCGTTCTCTTCGAGGTAGTTCATAAAGTTCGAACCAAGTATATGTCCCAAAATCCTATTGCAAATCGACGTCAATGAGATGGGCCTGTAATTTTGGGGATCACTGCTATTGCCTTTCTTGAATATTTTGTAGTGAGCTGGGCAACTTTCCAGTCCAAAGACAAAAGTACGGATCTTTCGCTGAGTGATCGGTTGTATATGATCGCTAAGTTAGGAGCTATTGCATCAGCATACTCTGAGAGGAATCTAGTTGGTATACTGTCTGGCCCGGTAGATTTGTTTTTGTTTAGTGACTTAAGTTGTTTCACTACTTCAGGAACATCTACTTCTAAATTTCGCATTGTGGCAGCTGTTCTTGGTTCGAATTTTGGAGTGTTTAGTTCGTCTTATTTGGTGAAAGAATTTCGGAAACCAGTGTTTAGTAATTCTGCTTTAGCAGTACTGTCATCGGTAATATTACCATTACAATCGCGTAATACACATGGAGCAAGAACAAAAAAGTGAGTAAAACCTTTTAAAACATGTTTACAATTGAATGATACATCTTAAATTGTGCATTGCATAATTAGTGGCTTTCTAGACTTACCAGTTGACACCTTGAACGAAGACATTTTTAGCGTGCACCTTTCCGAGCGCCATGCCTGACACAACACCTCCCTTTCCGTAGTGTCCTGGTACAGCCACGTTGTACTTCACGTTTTCCAGAACCTTCTCCATCTTGTTGTCCCTATCCCAGCCGCCTTTGCCGTCATATCCGGGATGCCCGTCCCAGCTGCCACCTCTACCGTCATATCCAGGATGCACGTCAGGATGTGGCACCGGTACTACAGGCACCACTTTGACAACATCTACGTCGTTGCTGCCTTTATTGTCCCAGTTTTGGTTATCTACCTCCTTATTGTCCCAGTTTTGGTTATCCGACGGGAATGCGTCACATCCTGGAAACGTGACGGCAACGGCAAGAACTGGAAGAAAAAAAAAAAATAGCCAGAGCGTTAGAATCAAGCTGTGTTGTTCTTTTAACCAACTGATAATCACAGCTGCTGATTCCAGACAGGACAGCACTCGACTTAAGGTCATTTCACACCGGCGTTGTGGATCTTCGGGAAGACGTATCGCCGGCCGCGGTGGCCGAGGTGACTGAGGCGCTCCAGTCACGGTCAGCACGGCCACTACGGTCGGGGGTTCGAATCCCCCCTCGGGCATGGATATTTGTGCCGTCCTAGTTCGTAAGTAGTTCATAAGTAGTTTGTAAGTTTAGGGACTGATGACCCCGTAGTTAAGTCCCATAAGCTTAACAAACATTTGAACATTTTTTTTTTTTTTTTTTGAAGACGTATCTTGTAATGTAATCAAATGGGGCAGTTCAGATCGACGTAGTTGGCATCGCGTTCAGCCGGGATACATAATACGCGTATCTCCAATTACGCCTGCTTGCGGAAATGAAGTGGCTGATGTGGCTGCCAAGGCGGCGTGCGGTGACCCAAATGTCACGGAGTGTGCCATTCCCTTGCGGGACGTCTACTCTGTGCTGCGCCAGAGGTCCCTTCAGTTGTGGGAGGAGACGTGGCTGGCAGTGACAGGTAATAAACTGCGGTTGGTTAAACCAACTGTCCGACCGTGGCTAACCTCCTGCCAGCCATACAGACACTGACGCGCCTTCGCATTGGACACAGCCCTTTGACCCACAGCTTTTTATTCCGTCGGGAGAATCCACCGATTTGTGATGCTTGTGGCGTGCAAATCACTATACACCACATTTTAATTGAGTGTATTTTATATCGTGCTGAGAGGGCAGCGGCTAATCTTGGTCGTGCCCTACCCGTTGTTTTAGCTGACGACGAGGCGAGTGTGACGAACGTTTTACAATTTTGTGAACGTTCCCGACTCTGGCCTAAGCTCTTAGGCCGGAGGTTTTAGTGTGTTACAGGAAGGCTCGCTGATTCCTCTAACATCAGCGATCAGCATCGCCCTATACTCTGACATTTTCGTTTAACGACTTTGAAGTACCAAAGCTTACGTCTGCCAACTTCCATCGCTGACTGGCAATATGTGTTCGGGTTGTTGCCAAGACTACTTTAGTTACTGTTGTCTAATTCTTTAGTCAGGGCGCTAAAAACCTTGCCGTTGTGCGCCCAAAACATCCTATCCTGCTCACGTAGCGTCGCTGCATATCTCGGCTGACGCATGCGCACTACACTGCTCCACAAACCACGTGATCTATGTTAGATCTCTATTACTGCGTGTTTGTGTGTTTATTGTTGACAATGTCTGCATTAATTGACCAAGTGCGAAAGTATCCAGTGCGGCGGGACTATTCTAAAATGGAATACAGAGATGCTAGTTTGCGTAACTTGGAAAGAAATTTTGCAAGTTTTAAGGAAGCAAGGTAAGTGTGAAAATTTCTTTTCGTCCAGTATTAAAGTGTAATAGCTTCAACCCGCGACTCCGTTCGCGTGTTGGTTGATTATGATAGATAAGCTATCTTTCAGAAGTGTGCTATGAGAGTGGTTTTGAAGGATGAAATGAGTTCTACATCTACATCTACATAGATACTCTGCAAATCACATTTATGTGCCTGGCAGAGGGTTCATTAACCACTTTCATAACTTTTCTCTACCGTTCCATTCTCTAATAGCGCGCGGGAAGAAAACACACCTAAATCGTTCCGTTTTCGATCTGATTTCTCTTATTTTATTGGGATGGTCATGTCTCCCTAAGTAGGTGGGTGCTGGCAAAATATTTTCACATTCAGAAGTAAAAGTCGGTGATCGAAACGTCGCAAACAGATCACGCCGCAATGAATAACGTCTTTCTTTTAATGATTTCAACCCCAGTTTGCGCAACATTTCCGTGACGCTTTCCTCTCCGTAACGTGATAAAACAAAACGAGCTGCCCTTCTCTGAACTTTCTCAATGTCTTTCGTCAGTCCCACCTGGTGAGGGTCCCACAAGGGGCAACATTACTCCATGAGAGGACGTACAAGTGTGATGTAGGCAGTCTCTTTGGTGGAGCTGGTGCATCTTCGAAGCATTCTGCCAATGAAACGTAACCTTTGGTTCGCTTTCCCCACAATATTTTCTGTGTGTTCTCTCCAGTCAAAGTTCTTTAGAAACAAACATATTTAATCAACATTCGAATAAAAAATAGAGTTATGTGAAGTGCTTAATGACTTACAATAAATAATACATACATTATTCCTTATAGTCTGTGTTGCAATATCTCAACACGTATGGTGAGAGTAATATCCAAATTCATTTTATTTTCATTTTAGGGCATTCTGGTAAACTACATTATTTGTATTAAAAGAAATTTCTTGTTTACTGCTTTATTTATTTATTCTTATATTTCCTTATTCGTATGCTTATCCTTGCAGAGAAAGAGCTGAAGACATTGTAGCACGCATAGAGCAAAGATATGGTCTGTGGCATCACGTTTCGCTGTATGTAACCTCCTTGCTACAGAGTCGCAAACGTCATCGCTGGCCTTCAGTGCGATTTTTTTTATAATTTGACGACTTTCAACCACCATATCTTCAACCCCCTTATAACTATCGACACGGAACTGCTATGGTGTACAACGGGAGACTTCGGACGACAATTACACACAGACCATTCGTTTGCCTTCTGTAGTTTTCGCTGCAGAGCGAAATATTAATACACACATACGTAGAATTTTATATACACCTATAACTTTCCATCCCAATATACTCCACCATTTTATCATTATCAGCCCTCAAGCAACAATGCAACCAATAAAACCATTTTCAAAGCGTAAATATAATTTTCAAAGAGTAATTATTGTTCCGCATTTCACGTTATTTTCTTCAAATCACTAAATATCTATCAGATCTCTATAAAACCATGCCTAAAAACTTACTGAGTTATAAATTAGTAACTGTAATAATATTGGAGTCTCTGAGTCTTGTCGTTCGGACGTGAGACATTCACGTAAATATGTATAGATAAATAGCTATCCGATCGCCATAAAACCGTGCCTAAAGCCTTCCCAGGGTAGACATTGTACAAATCTTAAGCTCTTTATGTCTTGTGGTTCAGACGTGATAACCGTACTCCGAACAGACTTTCACATTAATAGGACTGCAATATGTCCTCATAGCGGTTGTACAACTTTCTTTTCTTTCTTACAGTTATTTTTTATGTTTTTATTCTCCTGAATTTTTATTACTCCAACTTTATACTGATAGGCTACGTTTCTATTTTGAAATTACAGGAAAGGAGTTCTTACAGTACCTTATACACATAGCTTGTCGTTTTTCAGCAGGTATTGATTTTCTGTAATTTGTAACTTGTTTTTTAATGTCGCTGCTGATCAGGGATAAAACTTCATTGAACTGTTCTGCATCAAGCCTGAAATAAGTTTTAAACTTTCCATTGTCAAGCTGTAAGTCTTGCATTAGGTGGTGTATTCGCCATACGCTGTTCTTCTAACATTTATCAGCTAAACCCAATTAGATTTATTTGACACTGAATACAACGACAACAGTTAATCATCACTGTAGTCCAACGACGGCACATTGAACGCCATGTCTGGTACTTTACACGAACAGTATTGCAGTTAGCACACCATCTCTCATAACTGAGAAAATACGAAGATGGGATAGGAAACGTAGCACTTATACGTAGCTTTGGGTTTGGAGAGAACGTATCTCTCGTCAGGATATGTGCACGCACTGTGACGTCTTCCGAAGACGTAGCTCGGGATTCTCTACGCTGGTGTGAAATGACCTTTAACAGAACGGAGAAAGTGAAGGTTAAAATAGTAATAGTTAACAGCAGGAGCGTCTATGAAAATGTACCAGAACTGCTCTCTCTTTTAAATGGTTACAATGCCCACATTGTGCTAGAGGCGGTAAGCTGGATGAAACCAGATGTCAACAGTAATCTAATCCTTAGCGCACACAGCAACGTAAACCGCAATATAGGCGGAACACTTATGTGGGATACGTGTTTATGATGAAAATATCAGATTGAATGAGGGGAATTGTTACAGATTCGGAATGTGAAATAATTAGGGTGAACTTCGGGCTTAAAAGTAGCTCGAACATTGTATGACAAAGGTCGCATCTGAGGAAGGTTACGAGATACGTAGCCGAAATATTGTGCAAGATTCGACACTGTTATCCGGCAGAACACCCGACAATCCAAGATGTCATTAAACATTAAAGCGCCGGGAAATCTTGAAGAGTTACATTGTCTTCGTATTTTTTTTTTTTTACCCTTGAGCGGCAGCGCTGGTGCAAAAATGTACCACTTTTCTTTTTAATGCTCACTGTTGTCGCAATAATGGGGATGACGTATTTTCGTTTTAGCTGTCCCTCATTAAGCCTTAACAATTGTGTCAGTGTAGGTTCTGAGTTTCTAGTGCACTGATGTGTCCTCAAAAAAAAAAAAAAAGTTTTGTTAGGGAGTGCATCACTGGTAGCAGATTTGCACCGTCCTGCCTGTCATGTAAGTAGATTTGAATTGTTTTGTTTTCCTTGCAAATGGATTTGTAGCAGTTTCTAGTAAATATTTATTGTATAAGTTTTACTCTACATATTATAATGGTCAAACATTTAAATTTTTTCGTAAATAGAAGTTTAACTCTCGATAAATTGTTCTCTAGTTTCTCCTGATTAGCCATGCTGCAGTTTCCGTCAATGTCATTTTGACCCTTTTTAAGCTTTACACAATGCGAAAACGTGTGTCATTCTGCAACTTAATCTCCAGGTCTCGTAGACGTGGGCTATCACGCGAGGAAATAGATATCTCTCGACAAGTAATAAAGATCTTTGTGATTTTTGTCTAGATTCTTCATCAGATCATGAACAGGATACTATTATTCAAATGTAAATCCTAGTTCCGATCCAGAACAAGATTTCAGATGCAATGAATCTGATATTGAAGGTACCACTCTGTGGAGTAAAACGGCATACTGGCATCACACTAAAACTCTGAAAAAGAATATCATAAAAATCTTCCCTGGTTCAAAAGGGAACTCAAGGGGCGTGCGGTCAGAGACACAAGCTCTCTTATTGATGATACATGATAATATGATTGATGAGGTGATTATGTGTACTAAGTTCCATATAAAAACAGAAAAAAAATCTGACACTAATTACTCACGAGACAGGAACTACAGGGATGTAAGGAAAGAGGAAATAATGTTACATTTATACGCCGAAGATAATTTATATACTAATTCAGATATATAGCAAATGCGATATTTCTACCTGTACATTAAACTATTTTTGTCATTACGATCACTTAGTAGCTATAGGTTTGTAACTCGGAATACACAGTGGTAGCAATCTGCACCGCGCTTCTGCTGACGTTTTAATAATTGGCGCTGCCGCCCGAGGGTTAAGATGGGTGGCCGGGGCATAGAGTCCAGATATATTGTCCTAAGTGCTTTATCGTAAAAATTACTTCTAGACTCGGCGTAGAACAGGTATGCAGCGATCTTAAGACCAACAATGAATACTGTGCGAATATGAACGTTGCAGACAAGCAGAAATTATACAATGCGAAAATTAGCTTAAGGAGCACCACGCGAGAGGCGTTCAACGACTTTAAGTACCGACTCGACGTCAAATCAGCCAACGGGTCGAGACCAAATGTCCACACACTCTGTGACCGTAATTGTGTTGAAACAGACGGTGGCCCACGAAAAATCGAAATAATAGATGTTTTTTCCAGTTCTGTTTCAGTTCTGATAGCAGTGTAGTTCCTCTTCTAAACCATCGAATGAAGTACAAAAAGGGAGACATTGAAAAATAATGAGAGGAACAGAAAATCAAGTGAAATCTCTCAACAAATTACAAGGGTTCGCAAACTGATTCCGTATTTCTCGATTTTCAGAAGACTTTTGACACCGTACCTCACAAACGGCTTTTAATGAAATTACGTGGTTAAGGTATATCGCCTTAAATTTGCTACTGGATAGACGATTTCCTGATAGACAGGGAACAGTTTGTAGTAATCGATGGTAAGGGATCGACTAAAACAGAGGGTAGTGTTATTGGTCCTCTGCTGTTACTTATTTACATAAACGATTTGGAAGAAAATCTAAGCAGCTCTCTTCGGTTGATTGCTGATGACGTCGTCGTTTACCGTCTAATAAAATCATCTCATGATCAAAACCAACTGCAGAACAATCTAAATAAAATGTCACTAAGGTGTAAAAATTGGCAATTAACTCTAAATAATGAGAAGTGTGAAGTCGTCAACATGAGTACGAAAAGAAATCCGTTAGACTTTGTTTACATGATAAATCAATCAAAATTGAAGGTCGTAAACTCCAGTAAATACCTAGGAATTACTATTAGTTCAGACTTAAACTGGAAAGAACACGTAGATAATGTCGTGGCAGAGTCTGCGTTTCGTTGGCAGAACGCTTAAAAGATGCAACAGAACTTCTAAAGAGACTGTATACACTACGCTTGTCCGTCCTTTTATGGAATATTGCTGCCCACTGTGAGACCCTTATCAGGTGGGTTTGACGGAGGGCATCGAAAGAGTCCAAAGAAGGGCAGCTCGTTTTGTATTGTAACGATACTGGGGAGACAGCATTACGGAAATGATACAGAATATGGTATGGAAATCATTACAACAACGGCGCGCCACTTACATAAGTAGAAAAGATAATCAGAATAAAATTCGAGAAATAAGAAGTCGAACGGAGAGATTCCGGTGTTCTTTGTTCCCGCGTGCTATACGAGAAATGAATGGGAGATAAATAGTATAAAGGTGGTTCGATGAACCCTCTGCCAGTCACTTGAATGTAATTTGCAGAGTATCCCATGTAGATGTAGATGAAGCCGCTGGACTTGATGGGATACCAGCTAGATTTTACACCGAGTTTGCGAAGGTGGTTGGCCCCCTTTCAGCAGCGGTGTGCCGAAAGTTTATAGAGGATTGAAGCGTTCGTAAGGATTGAAAAAAGCGCACGATATTTCCATTTGAAAGAAGGGTCGCCCATCAGATGTGCAAAACTAGAGGCCTATATGTCTTACGTCGGTCATTTGCAGTTTTTTGGTACACGTTTTATGGTCGAGTGTTTAGACATTTCTGGAGATCGGAAATCTTCTCTGTATGAATCAAAAATGTTCAAATGTTTGTAGAGCTTATGGGACTTAACAACGAGGTCATCAGTCACTAAGCTTACAAACTACTTATGAACTAGCTAATACTAAAGACGCCACAAATATCCATGTCCGAGGGGAGATTCGAACCCCTGACCGTAGTGGCCGTGCAGACTGTGACTGGCGCGTCACAGACCGCTCGGTCACCGCTGCCGGCCTGTATGAATCAACATGGTTTCTGCAAAGCAATAATCATGTGAAACCGAGCACGCGCTTTTCATCCACGACACCTAGAGGACAGTAGAGGTATATCAGGTAAATACCGTGTTTCTTCCTCATGGCATTCAGTACGGTCCCGCACGGGCACCTAAAGAACCAAGTGCGAACATATGGAATACTAGCTGAAAACCCGGCATTGCCACTCAAAGTGTTTGGCATTGGGCTTTGTAGATTCAGCGAGTGCAGGCTGAAACTTCAGTAGGTTTAGATGGAAAGCATATATCATAAAAATCAGGTTTCAGGATTTCGATTCTGATTTTCCGGATATACACCAGTTTCAAACCAAAGAATTTACTAATAACAATTAAGCGACGATTCCTCTTTAAATTACAGCCTAAAGTACATAATTTTATTATTTAAATACACATATGTATAATTTTTTCAGGTATATATCCAATTGTATAAGTGGTGTATGTCTGTAAAATCTGTTGCAAATACAATTAGCAGTAAAGAAGTAATGGATTAAAAGTTGGTGCATGATGGGGCGGTTTACGTGCTCATATCTCACTAACAATGTGTCGTACTATGATTTAATTCGTATGTACATTCATCTATATGTGTGTATTCTGATTGTAAAATTTCCTGCGGCTACAGTTTTTAGTGTTGAAATTATAAATTGTAACGTCATACCGAATGCACTGACAGCGGAAAAGTAGTACGCGAGAAACTTTTTTCCTTTCATCATCTTGCTACACTGGTGAGCGAGAAAAAGTTCAATAAAGGTTGGAAATTATGTTTAATGTTTGTTTCAGGTCGTTAAGTACTCTGATTCTCATACAATGTATGAATAAAGTCTCATCATACGATGTGGCTCTTTTTTGCTATTCCTATCGTTTATGACGTCATGTCTCATGGACGATGTGTGTATGTGGTTCTTACCCCTACAACAATCGTTACCTCACGGTAAAGAATATGTGTATCAAATTTGGTTGAAATCGGTCCAGTGTTTTATGAGGAATGTGCACATTGTCCTGTGACGTAGCAGTTTTTCTTAAGGCTCCTATAAGCAGGAACTGACGCATCCGTCATTTTTATTCCCGTAGCTCGTTAGTTAAACATACAGCGGTGCAATAGGATTTGCGTCTCGGCGCTTTAGCTTTAGCAAGACATTATGGGGGGTTGTCTTGCCATAAACTGCTCATATTATTACATAGGTGGCAACTGTATGTTTAGTTTCCCGAGAGAAAGAATTCGGACAGCAAAGAAAAACAGCAAATAAGTAAAGAAAACGCGAGATTTTTTTGGTTTAATCCACATATCGATGTGAACAAGAGCAGAATACAACCTCCAAGTAGCACGATCTAAGGCTCTATAGCAGACGCTTCTAAAATATTTCACTAAACTTGACCAAAACAACACTGTTCGCATAAACTACGTGTTGTGTTTGGCATTCGCAGGGAATGAAAATGGCGGATGCGCCAGCCTGTGTTTTTAAAAGCTCTAGTTTTTCTCGTATCTCATTGTTTATGACGTCATATGTCTTGAACTACATGTTGTACTGATTCTTACACTTACGGTGACAGTCCTCATGGACTGAAGCTTACATGTGCAGATTTTCATAAAGACTGGAAAACTGTAGATTTGTATGCAATACGTACACGCGGACACTCAGGTTTATATATAAAGTCCAGTCCAGGTGTGTAACTGGGCTGAAGAGTTGCTAACTAGCAGTACGCAGCGTGTCATTCTGAATGGAGAAGATTCTTCAGATGAGGAAGTGATTTCAGGAATGCTCTGGGGTATTGTTATAGGATCGTTGTTTATCACAATGTATATAAATGATCTCGTAAGTAACATCATAAATTCTGTGAGGCTTTTATGCGAATAATGCTGAACGATATCGAGAAGAGGTGTAACTGGCAAAAAAGGTTCAAATGTTTGTAGAGTCTATGGGACTTAACTACTTACAACTAAGGACGGCACAAATATCCATGCCCGAGGGGGGATTCGAACCCCCGACCGTAGTGGCCGTGAAGACCGTGACTGGAGCGCCTCAGTCCCCTCGGCCACCGCGGCCGGCTAACTGAAAAAAGGTAACGAAGTGCAGGAGTGCCTGCAGCGTATCGACGCATGGTCTAGGGAATGGCAATTGAACCTGAACATAAACCAATGTAAAGCGCTGCGTTTGCATAAAAAGGAAGATCCTTTATTATATAAGGAATAGCAGGAAAACACTGGAATTATTTATTACGATTAAATATCTGGGAATAGACGTATGGAACGATTCGAAATGGAACGACCGTATAAATTTAATCATGCGTAACACAGATGCCAGAATGAGATAGAAATAGATGACAAGCAGGGTTTAAGTCACATTCGCTTTTGTCGCTCTATGCTACTCTAGGTTGATGAATATGACAAACTTTAAACAATATTCACAAAAATGCCCAACGTTTTGTCACCGAAACGAAGGATTTTTTACCTCACATTTCATTTCCTTTCGAAGAGGAGAGAAAGACAGGAGTAGAATTTTTTTCTTTTTAGCCTCGTGAATGCTTACACTATACCATGAACACAAACGAGCATTAAAGATCTACAGTATCACTGAAGCAAACGAAAAGCTGCCTTACCTTCCAGAATAGGACAAAAATCTGCAACAAAACCATATAAAAGGGACAAAAATGACAACCTTTGAGATTTGAACAGCACGTAACAGTATGTCACTCAAACAGACAATACATCGGTTTGCCTCACAGCTACCAGATTTCGTTGATGGTTCGGGCTGTGTGGTTCACTTATTCTTATCAAATGAAGACTGTATATCTTTGTGAACTTTAAGACGCGTTGGCTAATTTTTTGTTTCGAGAAAGAAAATGAAAGGGAACGAACTCGTAGTCTCAGTGAAACTGAAAATGGACGTACCGAAGAAACAAAACATAGAAAAATAGACGTATCATATAAAGATTTAATGTAAACGTGGAAAACGATGTATGAGTGGTGCAAAGTGCAGTGTGCACTTCTATGTGTTCTATGGAGATTCCATTACTTGCGTGTAGTTTGTTTGTGTAACTTTTAAGCTAGATAGAAGAGCCAGGTCGGCTTCTATCCCAACAATTATTATATCAGTACTAAAAGACCATATATAAGAAATTTTTGTTTATTGATTAATGAACTAGGATTAGATACCCTATTATTTTAAGTGTATAAATCCGTGACTAATAACAATCGTTCATTTTTCTTTTGCATTTAGGACGACTTGTTGTCAAAGCCCACTGATTAAGAAGGCATGAAAATGACAGAATACGTAGATCAATACTAACAGTTTAGTATAGTGTACATATGAAAGTGCAGATCTCTATGTGATAAAATTATTTTAAAAAAAATAATGAAATTTCATTATCATGTTTCAGTTAACTACATTTTAATATACACAAATGTCACTTTTAAAAATCTCATTAATAACGTAAGTTTAAATTCTTCTATTAGAATAATTTTGCACATATTTTTCTTACTGTGCACAACTGTAAATTCTGATTTGTGCACTTTTGCGACATTAATTTATTTTTTATCTTAAAGACTGGTAACAAGGCATTCGTTCGGCCAACGCTCGAGTATTGGTCATCAGTGTGGAATTCCTACCAGGTAGGGTTGACAAGCCATACAGAAGATCCGACGGACAGCGGCAAGGTTCGTTACAGGTTCATTTACTAAACGCGAAAAGCGTTACAGAGGTAATTAAGAAATTTAGATGCTGCAAGAGAAACGTTCTGTAGCACGTACGGGCTTCTGACAAAGTCCCGAGACCATACGTTTATCGAGGAATCAACGAATGTATTGTCTCCTCCTACGTATATCTCAAGAAACGATCACTAAGATAAAATTAGAAAGATTAGAGCGCACATCGAGTCATAAGGACAATCGATTTTTTCCGCCGAGTCATACGTGATTGAAAAAGAAATAACAGTGGTTCACAAAGTACCATCCGCTACGCTTGCAGAGAATGGACGTAGACGTAGATTTAGAATTGAGGGCACATTACGATTTAACACTACGAAAAGTGTAGGCGTGGTGATTCCTACATCGACTGTACTCCCTCATACTTAAGTTATAGGCCTAGAGCGATATACGACTTCTTCTGCCTGAAATATCAGTACAATAGATTCGTAATTTATGTGTCATTTCTCGAAACCGGGAAATATAGAGCTACATAGAGCTTCAATTCACAATCGTGTAATTCAAATACAAATCGTGTTCTTCGTCTTACGTTCCAACTGGAAGTTCGTATACACTATAAAAGGTTCACCTATCATAAAATATGAAACACATCAGATTGGTGCTGGCAAAATCGTTTGCTTAGTGACATAGTGACATTATATGTTGTTCAGTAGGCAGTAAAATAACTGTCAACTCACCGATGGCTACCAGGCAGAGAGAGGCCTTCATGGTGAAGCTGGGCGGGACTGCACTTCCACTGCAAGTTGTTTCCCTATTTATGTATGGAACAAGACGCCACGGAAACTAATGGCCGTGAGGTTATCGTATCTCTCGACCGGACAATGTTAAATCGTGAAACGTGCCGCCGAGAGAAACATTTCTGGTTTGGAAAAGTGTCACAACTTCAGATGTGTGGGCATTCGATCTGAAAGGCCGTTTTGTTTGTTGTTACTTGCCGTTTTCCGTTCGAGCGCAACAGAAACAACCGACTATCTGCTTTTCCTCAGTTGCATCATTTGAAGTGCTAAAATTACATTCGTTCAAACTGCTACATGTATGTCAAGTATGCGACATGTATGAGGTTTCGCGGTTCCAAAGCCGAATGCCCAAAATTCTCTGAAGATTACATACACAATACACACAACGCTGCTACAAACTGGATTTTTCTGAACAGTACTTACTATCAAACATTAGAATTAATTAGAGATTCTGCTACAGAAAATTAATCTACCCGACAAGGAAAACTCCCCATCGATGCCCCTCTTTTAATGGTCGACATTGTCCAGTGGATGACACGTCAGAAACTGAACACAGACGAAGCACGGAAACTTTTGTACTAACTGTGTCAAAAGAAGGAAAATCGTACATGCAACACGGAGCGAATTGCAATAGCTACGACGTTGGGCATGTTGGAAATGCCAACTGCTAGATCGATGCTGGCAGCACGTTCTGAGGCACCATGTCTTGTATTGCACGGATGCTCCCACCGGAGCTGCGACTTATTCCTGGAACATGCGTGTGCACGTTATCCTCAGAATTAATTAGTTTCAGTAGTTTGTAAGTCTAGGGACCGAAGATCCTACCAGTTGAGTCCCTTACTTACATGAAATGTCAACTTCAACTTTCCTCTTCGTATTCAAAACTCGCTTGTGCTCCTTCAACATTTTTTTCACAAAATTATTACATTTCCGTATGCATACGTATGTGTGAGTCGACGTATTCAGTTAAGTGTCCGTGTCGTTGTGTAGCGTCCTTTTCCAACAACGAGGTATTCGGAAAGGGCCTACAATGAATCTCTACCCCACACTACTACTCACTTTACTGTCGAGTGTAAGTAGCTCTCAGATGAGGACCGGAAACCTTTGGTGACGAGGCGACACGTCCACACAGCCCTCTACCAGATAACACATCTGGTGTATTATAGACGACATTGCTATTACTATGTGAGTCATGTCGTACCTTTGCATTGCTGGATTCGTGTATTTGTCATGGCATCCTGACCACTAGATCCCTAAGAGGCTTTTGGTCTTGATTGCCTTATTCTTCATCGGCCATTCGGCGTAGGATTCTCATATTTAATAGTGGGTCAACCCGTCCGAAACAGAGTCCTTTTCTATATATTATCTCAATAGCGAATTTCTTTTAGCTTCACTGAATGAGGTATGGATGTTCTACCAAATGGTGACATATGAAAATTTATGCCGGGCCGGGACTCGAACCTGGGTTTCCTGCTTTTCGTTAGCGGTCGCCTTAACCACTAGGCTACCCGAACACGACTCCAGGACCGTTCCAAACATCCATATGCCACACTGACTGCAAACACATGAGTCAACTGCATTCATCCCTTAGCACTCGCAGCTTAATCTGTATTCCCGCACCAAAAATAAACGCAAAGTATATTTGTTCAGGAAAGCAGATAGAAACAAAATACATTGCTTCTTGAAAGACAGCTTCCACTCGTTTCTAACACTAAACGTAGGTGTAGACCAGATGTGGCTCAAATTCAAAGAAGTGGTATCGACAGCAATTGAAAGTTTTATACCTAATAAATTAATAAAAGAAGGAGGCGATCCCCGTTGGTACACAAAACAGGTTAGGACACTGTTGCAAAAACAAAGGAAAAGGCATACTAAATTTGAACGAACACGAAATCCCCAGGATTTGCGATTGTACTCAGAAGCTCGAAATTTAGCGAGGATTTCAATGCGAGATGCCTACAACATTTATCACAACGAAACTCTTTCTCGTAATGTGACTGAAAACCCAAAGAGATTTTGGTCATATGTTAAATATACTCGGGGAAAGTCACAAACAATACCTTCACTACGTGATAGTAATGGCGATCCTACCGATGACAGCGCTACTAAAGCAGAGTTACTAAACTTAGCTTTTAGAAACTCATTCACCAAAGAAGACGAAACCAATATTCCAGATTTCGAATTACGAACAGATGCCGTAATGAGTAACATAGAAGTAGATATCATCGGAGTAGTGCAACAACTAAAATCACTTAATAAGAACTAGTCTTCTGGTCCGGATTGTATACCCATTAGATTTCTATCTGATTATGCTGAAGCGAGAGCTCCTTACTTAACAGTCATATACAACCGCTCTCTCATAGAAGGATCTGTACCAAAAGATTGGAAAGTTGCACAGGTCACACCTATATTCAAGAAAGGCAGTAGGAGTAACCCACTAAACTACAGGCCTATTTCATTGACGTCAATTTGTAGCAGGGTTTTGGAACATATCCTGTATTCAAATATTATGAATTATCTCGAACAGAACGATCTATTGACCCAAGGTCAACACGGATTTAGAAAATATCTTTCATGCGAAACACAACTAGCTCTATATTCACACGAAGTGATGGGTGCTATCGACAAAGGATCGCAAATCGATTCCGTATTTCTTGATTTCCAGAAAGCTTTTGACACCGTACCTCACAAACGGCTTTTAATCAAATTGCGTGGTTATGGTATATCGCCCCAAATTTGCAATTGGATAGGGGATTTCTTGTCAGAGAGGACACAGTTCGTAGTAATCGATGGTAAGGCATCGACTAAAACAGAGGTGATATCGGGCGTTCCACAGGGTAGTGTTATTGGTCCTCTGCTATTCCTTATTTACATAAACGATTTAGGGGAAAATCTAAGTAGCTCTCTTAGGTTGTCTGCAGATGACGCCGTCATTTACCGTCTAGTAAAATCATCGGAAGATCAAAACCAACTGCAGAACGATCTGAATAAGATATCAGTATGGTGTAAAAAGTGGCAATTGACTCTAAATAATGAGAAGGGTGAAGTCGTCCACATGAGTACGAAAAGAAATCCGTTAAACTTTGTTTACAACATAAATCAATCAAATGTGAAGGCCGTAAACTCCACAAAATACCTAGGAATCACTATTACTTCGAACACGTAGATAATATCGTGGGAAAGGCGAACCAGAGACTGCGTTTTATTGGCAGAACCCTTAAAAGATGCAACAAAACTACTAAAGAAACTGCATACACTGCGCTTGTCCGTCCATTTTTGGAGTATTGCAGCCCAGTGTGGGATCCTTATCAGGTGGGTTTGACGGAGGACATCGAAATAGTCCAAAGAAGGGCAGCTCGTTTCGTATTGTCACGATACAGGGGAGACAGCGTTACGGAAATGATACAGGATCTGAGATGGGAATCATTACAACAACGGCGCTTATCGCTGAGGCGTGGGTTACTTGCGAAACTCCAATCGCCAACATTCTCCTCCGAATGCGAAAATATATTGTTGACTCCCACTTACATAGGTAGAAATGATCATCAGAATAAAATAAGAGAAATCAGAGCTCGAACAGAGAGATTCAGGTGTTCTTTCTTCTCGCGCGCTATTCGAGAATGGAATGGGAGATAAATAGTATAATTGTGGTTCGATGAACCCTCTGCCAGGCACTTAAATGTGATTTGCAGAGTATCCCATGTAGATGTAGATGTAGATGTAGGGAGAATGAAAACAACGAGGCATTAACCTACGCTGTCATTGCCTCGCTTAGGTATCTGGTAAATTACTGTATGATGACGAATTACAGTGATGATAATATTATCAATAATTTCTCGCATAGCGAATTTCTTTTAGCGTCACTGTATAAGGTATGGATGTTCTATATATGTTTATATCCGACGCATGTTCGATAGGGTACGTCTCTGTAGAACGTGCTGGCTATTATAATCTTGCGATGTCTTATTCATAAAGGAATGTATTGACAAGTTGTGCAGAATGACCGGTAGAATCCTCGTCCATTAGGATGAATCCCTCAGTAAAATAATGCGGATATGCTTATACTGTAAATCGGCCGATGTCATTCCTGTATAGCCGTTTGATTGCTTCTCCGACTATAATGGCGTATGGTGGCCCTTCGTACTACCACCTCAAAACATCAGGGGACCAGCATCTTCCAGCACTCGCTGGATCATATGACTAAGACGTTCAGGCTCACAAGGCAGCCTTCAGAAAATGTCCCCCATGATTGTCTGGTTGAAGCAGATGCGAGTCTCATTTGTGAATAACATTCTATACCAATTCCGACAAGTCCATTCAGCATGCGGTTGAGCCCATCTATGCTGCAACGCATGATGTCGATGCTAGACCTCGAAATGGACGAAGTGAGAGGAGTTGCATACTATGCAGCTATTACTTACATTATAAAATTCATCTTAAACCATCAGCTGTTTGTAATTGCTTAAAAATCGACTAGTTTCGGTTGTAGTCCATCATCATACGAGGGTTGGATTTTAAGTAGTCGCAACACTGCTGTGCAGACACTATGCAATGGAATCTACTATTATTGCTGATACAACGCTTTGTTGGCATACCTACGTTACCTCCGAGCAAATGGACTCGCACGTTCCACGTCACCGGCGTACACACTATCAAGGGAAACACTGTCACTTGCGAGCGAGTGGTCTACCGTAATGGTGTTACTACGTTTTCGAAACAGGGACAACGAAGCTGGATCACGATTTAATGTGTCAGAATTCGCACAGCACGACAGCTTCATCAAGGTCTTCAAGAGGCGTGCGGGGAATCGGCACTGCCGTACTGAACAGTGGCACTTTTGGGTAAAAACCTACGACGAAGGTCGGCAAACTGTGGCAAGCGTGCCTCGGGAAGGTCGTCCTAACTTGAAGAAGAAGTGGATACTGTTGCCGCGTTAGTGAACAGTGATCGATTCCAGACGATTCGTAAGCTCGCCCACGAAACCGTATTAGCCCATATGACTGTGAAAATTCATCGCGAAGATGGGGCAGGATCAGCAACTGGATATGTAATGAAAACCATTTCTTTTTCTTTTCTTTCGTCACAGTTGCACTATTTAGAAGTTGGTAACTAGTTTCGGACTAGCTGTTAAAACATGATTACATTGAAATTTAAAATAGGTTTAAATCTAATTTAAAATAGGTTTAAATCTATTTTAAAATAGGTTTAAAACTATTTTAAAATAGGTTTAAATTTCAATGTAATCATGTTTTAACAGCGGACAACGTGCAGATTTTACCAGTCATTTGCTCCATGCAGTGTACTGTTACGGTTGGAATGAAGCATATGGTTTGAAAATGGACTAACAAGTCCGAAACTAGTTACCAACTTCTAAATAGTGCAACTGTGACGAAAAAAGAAAAATAAGTGGTTTTCATAGCATATGACTGTGATTCGCATCCCGAAGGACCGCTTGGGCATGCGAAAAATTGTTTCGCCCAGTGGCGCATCCAGGTGGGGGTTGAGGTCAATCCGAGCTGACATGATAACTAAAAATAAATAAATAAATAAATAAAAATAAAAAATAAATAAATAAATGAAAAAATGTCGCCTTACGGTATTGCGTGATCCCTTTCTATTTCTTTCCCCCCTCCCTCTCTAAGTATTGTCTGGGGGGGCTGCAGCAAGGTCTGGTCTGGGGAGGGGGGTTCGCGCAGGGTCTGGAGGGGGCTACAGCATGGTCTGCGGGAGTTCGAGGAGGGTTGGGGGAGGGGGCTGCAACCCGACAGCCTGCCCCCCCCCCCCTCTGGATACGCCACTGGTTTCGCATGAAGTGACGGAAATTCAGAAACGGATGCGTTACGACGCTGCTCAGACGCACTTAAAGCGCTATGAGCGCAAAGGATAGGCTTTCTTACGCCGTATCGTAGCACTGGATAAGGGATAAGGTGTGGGCCACATCGTACGAGCCAAAACTGAAACGCCAATCTAATGAATGACGTCCATATGGGTCACCGCGAAAGTTCGCTGTTCAACTGTTTGTATAGTCTATGGGACTTAACTACGTGGTCATCAGTCCCTAAACTTACAAACTACTTATTAATTACTTACGAACTAAGACGGCACAAATATCCATGCCCGAGGGGGGGATTCGAGCCCCCGACCGTAGTGGCCGTGCAGAGCGTGACTGGAGCGCCTTAGTCCCCTCGGCCACCGCGGCCGGTCCGCGAAAGTCGAATGTGCGTCAGAGTCCCAGTATGGTGAAAGTTATGGTGATTCTCGTGTACGACTGTGATGATGTTATCCTAACGCATTAATCTCCTCCACGGCAGACCGTCAGTGCACAGTATTACTGTTCGTTTTTGGGACATCACCTGTGATCAGTTTTGCGAAACAAGCGGCAACACTTCTGCGCAACCCACCCATAATTTTGCACGACAATGCGCGGTCGCATATGTTCCATTCAGGGAAATCCGTAAGTAGCGGTCATCAGCCTTCGGGCGGTTAAAGTGAGGCAGTTTATCGACAGTGGAACAAAGCGAATTAACCATCAGACGCTTTTTGGCGTGAAGTGACAGCCTTTCAAGATGCTGCTGGATAGTGGAAAATCTTGAGTTCCAGCTATTTGGAGTGGGTGAGTTCTGAGCCTGCAGTTCTGAGTTGCTGGTATAGATACGGCTATCTCTACAATGACTGAGGTAAGTAAATAAATAAATATAAAAAATTAGCAATAGTGTTCACATAAGCATGGTACATCAATTCCCTAAAATATGGTGCTCTTTGACGTACGGAGGATGTAATACCTTCCAGGCAAATATTAAAATACTTATGTTGAGAGATGTATATAACATCCATAATGGTGTCGGTTTTACTTCCAAGATATGTTTACATTACGCAGCCGTAATGATATATTTGCCACTAAGTTTTCTCATCGATTTCGGAAGTTACTTTATCATGTAATAATGGTAAATCAATATAATAATGAAAAACCAAGAAACAAGCAAATGTGAGGCCTCTAGAGCACATTTATTTTTATTTTTCTGGACCGGCTTTGTGTTTTTAACCAAGCAACAAAATTTTAGTTTATATTTTATAGTCCGGATCACGTAATTCGAACTCGCCAAGTTTCCAATTTTGGGAAATTTTTTGTCTACTTTGAGGCAATTCCGCTAGCTCAGTCTGGAGCAACTTTGCTAATATCTTAAATACAATAGCTCATTCCTATCCTTTTATAAACTTTCAAAGTAGGACGACTTATAAATTTCCGGGTTACAAAATCTGTGTACCTAGGATCGTAGATAACGATCCATTATAACGTGAAAGATTGTAAGTCATAGTAACGTACTTATGAAGCAGTTACTCTACAGATATTTTGCACATCATTTCAACTAAAATAATAAGCAGAGTTTTCTTCTTATTTCTTTACTTCTCGTCGTCATTTTGTTTCACAATAGCAGAAACAAATGCCACAATAATAATCACTATAACATGTTGCTACGGGACAGCTCACACTACCTATTGCAGTACTGCATGCTCTTCAGGTAAAGCAGTCAACAATCCGAAGATTGGTTTGAACAACACAGTGCTTTCCTAGGCATGGTCCTGTTTGGAGTAGGTTTGCTGTTGCCACCCCCTTCGCAATGATGTGACATTAGATTCAGGGGAAAGCTGCTTGTTTCCATGTGAAAAGCGGGTTTTGCCAGGGTGCCCCACCCGGCCGGCTAACAGTTTGGGGATATAGGTAGTCAGGGTTTTCCTAATGTGCTCGGAAACTGGATGCACTCTTGGCGGAGTGAGGATGTCTATTCCAGATTGCAACTGAAATACAATATAGCCACAAACATTTTTCTAAAACTCCAAATAAAATCAGGTAATGATCATATGGCAAATATAATTATATGAATGAATTCTGGAGACTTGGGAGAATCAAACGCCATAATTATAATTTAAATTTCCCTTACAGATAAAAAGCCAATAAATTTCAGCACTATAGTAATAAAATTATAAGACCTATATTTACAATTATTGATACATAGTGTTTATCAGTAACAGATTAAGAAGCAAATAGGCAGCATTGCACCACCCTACCTATCTTAAAAGACACACCACGTTATTTCCATATTGTTTCAATAAACTTTGTTTTACTCTCTTGTTCTGCTTTTAGTTGAGCTAATAATATTCTTGTGTCAGAACATAGATTCAACCACAGAAACACAAAACATGAACCCAGCAAAGCGTATTATATTTATATATATATATTTTATTATATTTGATATTATTCTTAGTAACGTTCG